>CM060907.1:289581406-299581406 GCA_030737815.1 Allium fistulosum
CGAAACGAAATGGCTGAGGAGAGGTTCCTTTTTGAGGGTACTCCCGGGAACAGATCCAGTAGAGATGGGGTGGGGCCTGTAGCTCAGAGGATTAGAGCACGTGGCTACGAACCACGGTGTCGGGGGTTCGAATCCCTCCTCGCCCACAACCGGCCCAAAAGGGAAGGACCTTTCCCTCTGGGGTAAGAAAATCATGATCGGGATAGCGGACACAAAGCTATTGAAATCGGGTATGGTCTTTTGTCGAAATGGAATGGCCTTACTTTTTATTTATTTTATCGTGAAGGCTTTTTAATTACATATAGTAACCATACTTGAATACTTGAATTAGCATATTTGTGTTTTACTCCCCCTAACTCTTCCTCAGCCAGGCTTGGGCAGAATAGTAGAGCAAGTACAAGTATTAGTAGCATAGCAAAAATGCGTTCCTTGTCATTAATATGTTTGTTCGCGTTAATTGTGGTCTATCGGGAGAATCGATGACTGCATCTTTGATGCACTGCTAGTACATCATCTGAGAATTCTTAATTGGCTAGTTATAAATAGACACGGGGCTATTTACAAGGGATTACCTCGGATCTACGCCGAGGTATTGACGGTGATTCTCAAATATCGTAAAACAGAATGTGATACGATGAGATAGAATGTAATAGAAACAAAGACAGTGAACGGGTTACCTACCCCTAATGGTCAAAGCGAGCCCTTTCATTCAATTCTTCATTCTTTAATGAAATTGAGAATCAATCAAATCTCCCCAAGTAGGATTCGAACCTACGACTAATCGGTTAACAGCCGATCGCTCTACCACTGAGCTACTGAGGAACAACGGGAGATTCGACCTCATTGAGTTCAACTCCCGTTCTCAACCCATGAGTTCGAAGCTTCCTTCGTAACTCCCAGAACTTATTTGTAGTGGCTCAGTTCCATGCCTCGTTTCATAGGGAACCTCAAAGTGGCTCTATTTCATTATATTCCATTTATATCCCAATTCCATTCATTTAATATTTCTTTGGTGTGATTGACATAAGAGATGTCATTCAATCGAAGAAGATGGTATCGTTGACATAAGAGATGTCATTTCTAGTCTATCTCTTTCTATATATGGAAAGTAAAGAAATCATCATATAATAATCGAGAAATTGAAATAGAAAAGAAAAATAGGAGGTTTGTGATGATTTTAAAATCTTTTCTACTAGGTAATCTATTATCCTTATGCATGAAGATAATAAATTCGATCGTTGTGGTGACTCTATTATGGATTTCTGACCACATTTTCCCTAGGACCCTCTTATCTCTTCCTTCTCCGAACTCGGGTTATGGAAGAAGGAACTGATAAGGAGATATCAGCAACAACGAAGTTTATTACGAGGCAGCTCATGATGTTCATATCGATCTATTATGCGCCTCTGCATCTAGCATTGGGTAGACCTCATACAATAACCGTCCTAGTTCAACCGTATCTTTTGTTTCATTTCTTCTGGAACAATCACAAAAACTTTTTAGATTATGGATCTACTACCAGAAATTCATGCGTAATCTCAGCATTCAATCTGTATTCCTAAATAATCTTATTTTTCAATTATTCAACCATTTCATTTTACCAAGTTCAACGTTAGCCAGATTAGTCAACATTTATATGTTTCGATGCAACAACAAGATGTTATTTGTAACAAGTAGTTTTGTTGGTTGGTTAATTGGTCACATTTTATTCATGAAATGGGTTGGATTTCTATTATTCTGGATACGGCAAAATCATTTGATTCGATCTAATAAGTACCTTGTGTCAGAATTGAGAAATTCTATGGCTAGAATCTTTAGTATTCTCTTATTTATCACCTGTGTCTACTATTTAGGCAGAATTCCATCGCCTATTGGTACTAAGAAACTGAAAGAAACCTCAGAAATGGAAGAAAGCGATGTAGAAACAACTTACGAAACGAAGAAGACGAAACAGGAACAAGAGGGATCCACTAAAGAAGACAAAGATAGCCCGGTTTATGAAGATTCTTATCTTGATATCCATCAAGATAATTGAGAATTGGGAAAACTTAAAGAAGAGAAAACTTATTTTTGGTTTGAAAAACCTATTGTAACTTTTCTTTTTGATTATAAACGATGGAACCGCCCATTGAGATATTTAAAAAATGATAGGTTTGAAAATGCTATACGAAATGAAATGGCACAATATTTTTTTATATATATGCCCAAATAAAGGAAAAAATCTAATCTCTTTTACATATCCGCCAAGTTTATCAACCTTTTAAGAAATGGTAGAGCGAAAAATTTCTTTCTACACAACAGAAAAACTATACCACGAAGACCTATATAATTATTGGATTTATAATAATGAATAAAAAAAATACAACTTTAGGAACGAATTTGTAAGTAGAATACAAAATTTAGAAAAAGAGAAAGGATCTTTTGTTTTAAATATACTAGAAAAAAGAACCAGATTATGTGATGATGAGCATGAACAAGAATATTTACCCAAAATGTATGATCCCTTTTTGAATGGACCTTATCGCGGAACAATAAAAAATTTAGATTCAGATGAAATCATGACTGATTTAATAACTTCAAGAGTGGATTCCTTAGAAATATTGTGGATAAATAAAATTCATGGTCTATTTCCTAAAAATTCTCAAACATCTGAACATAAAAAGAATAGGTTTTATTCTGATGAGAAATTTTTATCGAATCCTATTGAGAATTCCTTAACCTCAATTGAAATTTTTTATTTTGAACGTGCGCAAGGAATAGATTCAGAAAGTCAAATAAAATCTTTGACATTTTTATTCGATATAATTACAACTAATCTAAATGATCTAATAAAAATTGGAAAAAATTCTATTGGAATGGAAGAAATTAGTAAAAAGGTCTCAAGATGGTCATACAAATTATCAGATGATTTGGAAGAAGAAGATGAAGAAGAATCGACGGAAGATCCTGAAATTCGGTCAAGAAAAGGGAAACGCATAATAATTTATACTGATAACGATCAGAGTACTAATTTGAGTGCTACTAATAATACTACTAGTAATACTAGTGATGAAGAAGACGAGGTGGCTTTGATACGTTACTCATAACAATCAGATTTTTGCCGTGGTATAATCAAAGGATCTATGCGTGCTCAAAGACGTAAAACAATTATCTTGAATATATTTCAAGCAAATGCGCATTCTCCACTTTTTTTGGATCGAATAGACAAAACATTTATTTTCGTTTTTTGATATATTTAAAATTAGGAATTGGTTAGGGAGAACCTTAGAATCTCAAATTTATTATTTTGAGCAAGAACATACAAAAGAAAATGAGAAACCAAACAAAGAGAAAGAAGAGAAAAATGAACGAATAGCAATATCAAAGGCTTGGGATAGCTTTCTATTTACTCAAGAAATAAGAGGTTTAATATTAGTAACTCAATCTTTTCTTAGAAAATATGTTATATTTCCCGTATTAATAATAGCTAAAAATATTAGTCATATGTTATTGTTTCAATTCCCCGAATGGTACGAGGATTGGAAGGAATGGAATGGAGAAATGCATGTTAAATGTACTTATAATGGCGTTCAATTATCAGAAATGGAATTTCCCAAAAATTGGTTAAGAGATGGTATTCAAATAAAGATTCTATTTCCTTTTTGATTGAAACCTTGGCAAAGATCTAAGGTACGATTTAATTATGGAGATCAGCAAAGGCAAAAAAGAGAGAAAAAAGATAACTTTTGTTTTTTAATAGTTTGTAGAAGAGAAGCAGAGCTACCTTCTGGGTCTCCCCAAAAACGACCTTCTTTCTTTGAACCCATTTTTAAAGAACTCGAAAAAAAATGATAAAAGCGAAAACGAAACTTTTAGATGTTATAAGAGTTTTCAAAGAAAGAGGAAACGGGGTTCTAAAAGTTTCAAAAAAAACAAGATGGGTCTTCAAAATAATTCTATTTATGGACCTAATAATGAAAGAACTTGAAAAAGTAAAACCCATATTAAAATCGAGTAAAGTTAAAATATATGAACCGCCTAAAAATATAAATGGAAGAGATTCTAATATAAATAATAAGATTCGTCGCGAATCGACGATTGCAATTCAATTCCTGAATTGCGGAAATGAAAATTATTCACTCATCGAAACAAAAATGAAAGATCTTGCTAATAAGACAATCACAATTAGGAGTCAAATAAAAGGAATCACAAAAGACAATAAAAAAATAGTTCTAACTTATGATGATAAAAGAGCGGAATTAAAGAAGGATATTTGGCAAATATTTAAAAGAAAAAATATCCAATTAATACGTAAATCGCATTATTTTATAAAATCTTTCATTGAAAAAATATACATAAATCTATTACTATGTATCATTAAGATTCCAAGTTTTAAATCAACAGACAAACTTTTAACTAAATACATTTATAATGATAAAACAAATCAAGAAGGAATTGAAAAGACAAATCAAAAAATAATGAACTTTATTTCGACTATAAAAAAAGTAGTTTTATAATATTTTTTATAATACTAATTTTAGTATTAGCAACAAAAATTCTAATATTTAATTGGACTTATCTTCTTTGTCTCAAGCATATATATTTTACAAATTCTCGCAAAATCAATTACTTAATAAATATTCTTTGAAATTTGTACTTCAATATCATAACACCTATCCTTTTCTTACAAATATAATAAAGAATTATTGTACAACATAAGGAATATTTGGTTCCAAACTAAAGCATAAGAAAATACATAAGTATAGAATGAATAATTGGAAAATGTGGTTAAGGGGTCATTATCAATATAATTTATCTCAGACTAAGTGGTCTTATTTCCAAAAAATGGAAAAATAGGGCCAACCAATGTCGTATAATTCAAAAAAAGACTCAACGAAATCGGATTTATATAAAAAAGAAAAAGACCAATTAATTCATTATATGAAAGAAAATTACTATGCAGTAAATTCATAACCACTCTTTGAGAAACTTTAGAAAGATTATCCTTGTCTCTGTTTATGTCTCGGATTGGAACAAATCACTATAATTCGTCCGCGCCTACGGATCAGTCGACATTTTTCACAAATTTTACGAACAGAAGCCCTTATTTTCATATTTCTTTTTCCTTACTTTAATTTCTAATCTATTCCTTGGAAGAAAATAAGTCTCTTGTTTTTTTGCTTCAAATTGTATCTTTGATGAAAGGGAATTTTTCAAAAAGAATCTATCTAATCGTTCGAATCTTTGTTCCGAAGTCTATAAATTATACGTCCCCTGGTTGAATGAATAATATTGCCTTATTTTTATTTTGATTCTATCCCCCGTCAGTGTTTGTATCAAACCGCGTCGTATCTTCCCCAAAATATAACCTAGAATTAGATTTTCATTATATAAAATATAAACAGATTCGGGGAGCATACCATTTGGAAATGATTCAGTAATTAAACCTTCATGATTCATTTTTTTTTCATTCCATGAAACCTTTTTGAAGTATCAACTAATGGAGGAAGAGTTATATAACTCACCTTTCCTCTCTATTTCACAAATAGGAAGTTAGAGATAAAATTAGGATACCAGAGGAGGATCACCATATATAACAAAATTTTCTCCTCCAAAATTTTCTAGTCTAGCTTCTCGATCTGTCATTATGCCTCGGAATTAAAATTCCCATTCCACCTAAAATCTTTGGAATTTTTTTATAGTTGGAATAAATTCGTAGGCCGGGTCGACTTATACATTTTAAAATCATTTTATATATTCCTTTCCTAGTTCTTTTATGGCGCAAGGTTAAAACTAAGAAATTTTTATTCATTGATGAGTCAAAAAGACAAATTGAAAAAACATTTCGGATATGATATTTTGTCATACAAATATATAAATTTTGAGGATAATAAAAACTCATATATTTGTGAATCAACGTTACAATTACAAGAAGTGGAAAACAAAAAAATTTCATCTAATTTCAATACACTAAAACCCGAACCCTTTCATGGATTTGATAAGGATAGTTATTAATAATTATCTAGAAAAAGATTTCTCAATGATACGGACAAAAATATGGATAGACTATTTTTAAATTATAAAATTCCCGATTTCTGTATTAGAAATAATATTGATATTGAGACCCGGGCCAATACGCCTATCAACACCAAGATTCATACAAATACTAAAAATCTAAATTATCAAAAATAAAAAAAAATCCTTTTTTGATTGGATGGGAATGAATCAAGAAAAATTCTATCGTAGCATATCAAATCTAGAACCTTGGTTTTTCCTAGAATTATTACTACTTTTTAATGCGTATAAAATAAAATCGTGGATCATACCTACCAAATTTCTTATTTTTAATTTTCATTTCTATGAAAATATTAGTAAAAGTAAAAAGATCAATGTAAAAAAAATGAACAACAAGGTCAAGGAAATATTGTATTAGATTTAAGAAAACAAAATGAAAAAGATGTTAAGACAGATTATACAAGAACAGACATTAAACAAAGTAGAAAAAAACAGTCTATGAGCAAGAAAGAAGCAGAACTCAATTTCTTCTTGAAAAAATATTTTCTTTTTCAATTAAGATGGGATGATCTCTTGAATCAAAGAATGATCAATAATATAAAGGTATATTGTCTTCTACTTATACTGATAGATCCAAAGGAAATAGCTATATCTTCAATTAAAAGAGGAGAGATGCATCTAGATGTAATGTTGATTCAGAAAGATCTAACTCTTACAAAATTGGTAAAAAGAGGCATATTTATTGTCGAACCAATTCGTCTATCTATGAAAAGGGATGGAAAAGATATTATATATCAAACCATAGGTATTTCATTGGTTGATAAGACTAAACGCCAAACTAATGGAAAATACATAATAAAAAAAGAATATGTTGATAAAAAAAATTTATGAATCTGTTGCACAACACAGCAATATACTTATGACTAAAAACAACAAAAATTATTATGATTTCCTTGTTCCTGAAAATATTCTATCCCCCAGACGTCGTAGAGAATTGAGAATTTTCATTTGTTTTAATTCTCAGAATTGGAATATTATGGGTAGAAATCCAATATTCTATAATCAAAACAACATAAACAACTGTGAATACTTTTTGAACAAGGAAAAACATCTTAATACATATACAAAGAAATTCATTAAATTCAAACCTTTTCTTTGGCCCAATTATCGATTAGGAGATTTAGATTGTATGAATCGTTATTGGTTTGATACCAATAATGGCAGTAATTTCAATATATCAAGAATACATATGTATCCACGATTCAGAATTCTTTAAATTCTTTAATTATATTAATAGTATATAATAAATATAAATATAACATAGTATATTTCCTCTATATCTTATATCTATTTTTCTTTATCGAAAAAACATTTTCTTTCCTGAATAGGAAAATCTTGAAAAAAAATGGATCGTTCCTTTCTATCCAAATCAAATTTTCAATTTGATTTGGATAGAAAAAATTCTATATGAAGAAATGAGAAATTTTTTTGTACTAAATTCAAATAACTACAAGTAACACTTATAATAAATATTTTTATTTTTCTTGATCGGTAAAATTCACGTAAAAGGAAAAAAAGAAAATTTTGTTTTTATGGTCAAAAATTTATTCATCTCGGCTATTTGAAAAGAAAAAGAAAAAAACTGTGGATCTGTTGAATTTCAAGTATTTAGTTTCACTGATAAGATACAAAGACTTACTTCACATTTAAAATTACATAAAAAAGTTTTTTTTATCACAAAGAGGTCTACGAAAAATTCTGGGAAAACGTCAACGATTGTTGGATTATTTGTCAAAGAAAAATCGAGTACGTTATAATAAATTGATTAACCAATTGGGTATTTGGGAGTCAAAAACTCGTTAATTTTAAGTTTAAGATTGGTTTGAATTTTTTCTTTAGTTATTAAATTTTGCATTTTGACCAACTTCATTTTGCTAAATTCATGCAATACTGAATTGAATTAAGGAAGAAAAGTTATGGCTGTACCAGCTACAAGAAAGGATCTCATGATAGTGAATATGGGTCCTCACCACCCATCAATGCATGGTGTTCTTCGCCTAATTATTACTCTCGATGGTGAAGATGTTATTGATTGTGAACCTATATTGGGTTATTTACATAGAGGGATGGAAAAAATAGCGGAAAATCGAACAATTATACAATATTTGCCTTATGTAACACGGTGGGATTATTTAGCCACTATGTTCACAGAAGCAATAACAGTAAATGCACCAGAACGATCAGAAAGCATTCAAGTACCTAAAAGAGCTAGTTACATTAGAATAATTATGCTAGAACAGAGTCGTATAACTTCTCATAATTATTTCTGTATTGGGGGGTTGCTACCGATTTACCTTATGGCTGGATAGAGAAATGTTTGGATTTTTGCGATTATTCTTTAACAGGAATTGTTGAATATCAAAATCTTATTACGCGTAATCCTATTTGTTTGGAACGCATTGAAGGAGTGGGCATTATTGGTGGAGAGGAGGCAATAAATTGGGGTTTATCAGGACCAAAGTTACGGGCTTCTGGAATCTAATGGGATCTTCATAAAGTTGATAGTTATGAGTGTTATAATAAATTTGATTGGGAAGTCCAATGGCAAAAAGAAGGAGATTCACTAGCTCATTATTTAGTACGAATCGGTGAAATGAAGGAATTTATAAAAATTATTCAACAGGCTTTAGAAGGAATTCCTGGAGGACCTTATGAGAATTTAGAAGTCCGACGTTTTGATAAAGCAAAAAATTCCGAATGGAATAATTTTGAATATAGATTTATTACTAAAAAACTTTCGCCCAATTTTGAATTGTCGAAGCAAGAACTTTATGTGAGAGTAGAAGCCCCAAAAGGAGAATTAGGAATTTATTTGATAGGGCCTCATTGATAAGTGCTACAAGATCTCGTGCATTAGAACCCATGGTTATGGACCCGAATCCGTTAGTATGGAACATTTTCTTTTCCAAGTGAAATCCCCTAGTATATGAAAGAATGAAAAAGTGCTTTCGTTGTTGTGGAATAAGAAGCCTTCGTATCTTAATGCATGTATTTAATTTATTCGGATCTATTAGAGCTGGATCCACTTTATAGGGAATATGAGTCGAAGCAATAACAAGAATATTTCTAGTGGAACATCTTTCACAATCCCTAGAGGGATAGTTCTCTAATAGACCGAGGGATAAGTAATTCGACTCATTCACATACAGATAATGAATGTTTGGAATCCATATTATGCAAGGAGACATGGCTTTTGCTAATTCGAATTGAAGGGTGATATCAAATCGATCTATTTTCAGCGTCATATACATAGTTAGCACATTCGTCATAGTTAGCAGCTCCGTATCAAGGTCATCATAAATATCGTCACTATCATCAATATGGATATCGTCACTATCATCAATATCGATATCATCAATTAGATACTCTTTAGGCTTGTCATCCAGGAACTTGTTCAGAAATACCGTAATGAAAGGAACATAGGAGTTTGCCGTTAGGTTTTTGACCAAACAGGATCGTCCAGTTCATGTAGAACCTATCACTAAAATACCCCTAGAAGGGGATAGGGCTAAGTGGAGCAAAAAGGTTTTCCATGAGATGGGAAATGAAAACTATTAGCCTCACACGAGGTTTGTGAATAAGTGATTGTCTGATAATGAGCAAGGAATATCCGTCTTTCTGCTAAACAGAATCTATTGAACTCATAATTCATTGGATACTTTTTCTGAATGTCAACTAAGTATCGTAAGTAAATTGATCCCGGTTGTTCAATCATTTGATAACCCGAGTCATTCTTTGATAAAGGATCACTATGAGTCAGACTCAATAGAATTTGATCAATTCTTTTTTCTGTCATTAAGGTGGAGAACTGAACCAAGAATTCTATTTCTTCATCATCAATCGAATCACTGTTCGCGACCAAGGATTCCATTTTATCATCAATCCAATCACCGTTCACATTTTTTCTTTTTCTTATCAATGAATAGATCTCTTTACTTTTACGACTTAGATGTCTCATATTTCTCGAAAAAGTGATTCGATTGATGGAATTTGGTATGATACTTATGAGATTGATGAGATTTATATTCAAATATTTCTTCTTCGAACATATTGATTTGACCCCATAAGTGGGACCACCACCCAATAGTATGTTGCCACCAAAAGTAGAACCCCGTATCTCTTCCAGAGAATCTCCTAATTGTTCCAGAGTAACTAGAAAAAGATTCTTTAACCAAAAAGAATTCAGTTCAGATGTAGGATACCTATCCAGAAGTTTTCGCAACTCAATCATATATGATGGAATCATCAAAGATTTTATCTTTTCTAACTCTGTCTATAACTCACTAGAGGCTCGAGGAAAAAAGAGAAGATGGATACGAACGAGATATCCAACAAGAAGAAGAAGGAAAAGGATTGAATAGAGGAACTCCCAAGCATTTTTTGATCTCAGATGTGCCCATATCAATGGAACGGTGACTCATTATTTCGTTGAATCATTTCTTCGGACAGAAGAAGATTCTGTAAACACTTATTTGAAATCTCACTTATCAGAGTCCATTGTGGAAGAATCCTCTGTGGAATTGGCCATGATATATCTGATCCATACATAATATCATGAAAAATGGATACAAACTTTTGACTGCTACTTAGTATTGGCAATGGGTCTGAAAAAGTATCTACAAGGGCGAAATTTAGATATTTGCACCCTGTCGAAGCAAGGAACCATGGCATATATGTTTGGAACATATTCCATTTTAAGAGATTTGAAAAAGCACTATCTCGTTGAAAGGTTCCATACATCTTCCCTTTCTCAACGTATTTCTTTAGACAAAGACTCCGTTTTTTCCTCTTTCCGGATGGTAAATATTTCTCAGAACATGGAGTGTAAATCAAACCCATGTTTGAATTGAAACTAAGATACTGATGCAAGTTCTTCCCTTTTGAATCAGATAGATTCATATCTAAAAGAGGCCGACAATAAGTTCTTTCAAAATTGACTATTCGTTCCTCTCTTAGAAATGTTGCAGAAATGTCTGCGATCGAGTAAATAGCTCTACGAATGACCGAATCAGATCGAATTGGAAAATGGAAAGATTTGTACAAGTTATGCGTTTCATCACCACTTTGTAGAAAATCATTAGGTATGAATATATCAGATATTTGTGACTCGATTGGTGAAATAGTCTCTCTCTCCAAAAAAATATGTTTTTTTACCGATGCACAAAGAAAATATTTTGTTGCGAATGAACAAGATATTGAGGAATTGTCCATATGTAAGATCATCATTATGGATACGGGTCTTTTCCATAGAAAAAGGGAATCTTTTGTTACAATAGAACCAGAAGTGATGTGGATCATTCAAGAATCGAAGTCGATTTGCTTTATAAAATGAAGATATCAATGAACTTCTATGAAATGGTTTCACGAGATTCAGCCAATGGTCTCGATCGTGGGATATCATTGAGAAATAGGAATCCGTGTTATCAAAGAATTTTCCGCAATTATTTCTAGTGTGGAATTAGTCAATCATCCACTTTGGTATCTTTTTGAACAAAAATGGTAATATTGTTCCTCCATTGATCAAGAATTTCGGTCTTTGGGAAGTATCATGATCATCCAATAAGAAGGGTTTCAATTTATTCAAATGAACGATTTGAACACCTATTGATTCTAACAACTGATTGCAGGGTTGATCATTCGGACTTTTCAATTCATAGATGTGGATCTCAGACCTATGAATGGGGGTATTCCCGATACTCACAAAGAAAAAGGGAAGTGATTTGGACAAAAAGGGAAGTGACTTGGACAAAAAGAGAAGTGACTTGGACAAAAAGAGAAGTGACTTGGACAAAAAGAAACGAAGTGACTTAGACAAATCTTGTTTGTCGATAGCCTCGGACCAATCAATCGAATATTTACTCATACGTAATCGATCGAACACTACTTGAAAACGGTTCTTCTGTTCAGAAACGAAATGTTCCAAATGTTCTTGTAAATTCTTGCTCCCATTGGACCATTTGTATCTATATGCATCAGGATCCCGATTCATGGATCTCTCGGTTCGAGAAATAAGAGGATCAAACCATTTCTTCCGAGTCTCTTTCAAATTCAATAAATGTTGGTTGATCGTATATTTCATTATAGTTATATGATTCAGAGTATCGATCCTTTCCTATTTGATCCCTTTGAATTCCATATTCGAAGTTGCGATTGGATCTATTCATTAAAAAGAATCGATTCGATACATTTCTTATGTACCCATAGATGTTGTATTGGATTTGAATCAGATTTCAGATCAATCTATATTGATTGACTGCCTCCATGATGTTGTTACTAGCGAATATCGCTGTTTTTAGTTTTGGATCTTCCAAACCTTTCCCACAGTAGATCTGGACCAATTTTTTTTAATCCTTCGATAAAAAGATTCATTCTCCTCATAAAAAAGAGGAGGAAGAACCAATAAAGATTTCATTTTCGATTCATCTTTGGAGTTGAATACCTCATTCAAGAATTTTTTTTGATCCAACCCGTAGGAATCAATAGAAAAGGACAATCCCCTATGATACACCAGACCCGGCTCGATTATTGATAGAGTGAATAGATCTGCCATTTCTTGAAATCTCTCTTCTGATCCAAAATCGTGGTGTAACGTGTATCCCCCTTTGTTCCGGTTATGGAATAAATGAAATAAATCCAAAAATGGATTTTTTTACAAGAATGAAACCTTATTGAAACTGTCCATATCTGGTTCATCCTTCGGAACCATATCACATCCCGAATCTGATGAAATAGGATGAATTAAGACGGTATTTTTTAAATATGTAATTATCTTGAATATATCAACCATTTCTTTATTTTTCGATCGCCTGGAAGGGACAAAATAAACATCTTGTTTTTTCTTCAAAAATTTCTGATCTCTAGTGGACCTCTCAGTAGGATTCGAACCCAGATGAAGTTCTGACCATCTGTCAGAGAAAAAGAACGAATTAATCTTGTAGGATTCCCAAGAAATTCTTTGATTTCTTTCGGAAGCAGATGAATAATCATCTGCTTCTCATGTTTCGTGAATAGCCGGGACATTGAGGAAGATCCAAAAAGGCATTTCGGGAATCGATCTGGCTCTATCACTGTTCGTTCCGTTTGAAGAAAGGAAGGATCCCAAAGAATCGATCTTTCTTTTAGTTACTGAATCTCTGTATGATCGATCAATGTGTGATATTCTGAATCCTCATTTCTAATGGATTCGAAATGATCTCTGGATTGATCAGAGGATACTTTCGATTGGCTAGAATCTATTACTTGAACGAAAATAGATCTTGTGGAATCATATTGAATATTTGACAATACATTATGTACCCTGCTAAAAAACCAATCCTTGTTTACCAACCACACATTGTCTAACCAAATCCAATTCTCTCTCGATATGTTCCTCAAAAAATCCGATTCG
Source organism: Allium fistulosum (assembly GCA_030737815.1). Lineage (NCBI taxonomy): Eukaryota > Viridiplantae > Streptophyta > Magnoliopsida > Asparagales > Amaryllidaceae > Allium > Allium fistulosum. Next base: position 289,594,848 of record CM060907.1, read on the forward strand.
TGCTGATTCTTCCCCCAACTAACGAAGAGATCTTGGCGGAATTGCCACATATGAAATTGAGCACAATTTTGCAAAGAAATACCCCACTTGTTTCTCGAGAAGAGATGGGAAACGTGCTCAATATCATTTGATTGAATAGTTGCCTCAGCTCCTTGTTGTTTGAAGAAACCCTCCCCTTCAATTGGTCCTTTTTCACGAAAAGCAGACATGTGATAACAAATCAAGTTTTTCCCTAAGATTTCGAATAGCTGTCCCGAATTCAAGTTGATTATGTTTCGCTTCTTCCTCGGAGAAAGACGATCAAACAATTCCCAATCATGGTCCTTGCGGATCGGATCATCCGTATAGGATAAAAAAAGAAACTCCATATATTTGCTATCTTTCTCTTTGAATGATATCTCAATTCCAGCTACGGTTTCATTAGCTATCTTACAACTAGAATCCCTCCTTTTTCCGATCCGGTTAATCCACCACTACGAACCCCGGTTCGATTCAGGCATGATACACTTTTTATTTATTGGGAGAACCCAAGTACTCTCTTGCAGATCCATGAAACAACTATCAGAAATCTTTTTCTCTTTTGGAAGATACATGAGTGAAACAATCAATCTATTGATATTGGAAGACCAAAAAGATTCTTCCAATGTCTTATTTCTGGGTCCAATGGAATTCATAGGTATAGGAAGAAGCTCCATCAAATAGTGATTTTTTCTTTCGACCATCTTTCGATTGGTAATGCGAGATATAAGGACCACCACTACAAGCAGTACTACACCTTTGATCATGAAATATCGATTGCTTGTTGAACCCTGTGAATCACGTGAAAGTAGGATACCTCAAATTCAGGGGTCAGAGAGTTTCATAACACGTTCTTGGTGGAAAAAAATGTGAGTGAAAGATCCCACTGAATCGAATTTGATCCATGAATCTAAGAAATAGTGAGAATTCTTGATCTCACTCAATATCTCTCTCAATTTGAAGATCCAGGATTCGAATTGATATCGTTTCATTGATTCCTCCTAAAGATTTTCATTGATTCCTCCTAAATTTCAATTGGAATTTGGTTATTCACTATGTACAATGAGCCCTGTTAAGCATCCATGGCTGAATGGTTAAAGTGCCCAACTCATAATTGGCAAATTCGTAGGTTCAATTCCTACTGGATGCACGCCAATGGGAACGTTCAATAAGTCTATTGGAATTGGCTCTGTATAAATGGAATCTCATCATCCATACATAACGAATTGGTATGGTATATTCATACCATAACATATGAACAGTAAGAACTAGAATTCTTATCGATACTGGAACTCATAGGAAAGAAAATGGAGTTATGGATGGAATCAAATATGCAGTATTTACAGAAAAAAGTATTCGGTTATTGGGGAACAATCAATATACTTCTAATGTCAAATCAGGATCAACTAGGACAGAAATAAAGCATTGGGTCGAACTCTTCTTTGGTGTCAAGGTAATAGCTATGAATAGTCATCAACTCCCAGGAAAGGGTAGAAGAATAGGACCTATTATGGGACATACAATGCATTACAAACGTATGATCATTACGCTTTAAACGGGTTATTCTATTCCACCTCTTATAGAGAAAAGAACTTAAAGCAAAATACATAATAACACGGTGATACATTTATACAAAACTTCTACCCCGAGCACACGTAATAGAGCCATAGACAGTCAATGAAATCCAATCCACGAAATAATTTGATCTGTGGACAACATCATTGTGGTAAAGGTCATAATGCTAGAGGAATCATTACCGCAAGACATAGAGGGGGAGGTCATAAGCGTCTATACCGTAAAATCAATTTTCGATGGAATGAAAAAGACATATCTGGTAGAATAGTAACCATAGAATATGACCCTAATCGAAATGCATACATCTGTCTCATACATTATGGGCATGGCGAGAAAACATATATTTTACACCCCATAGGGGCTATAATTGGAGATACCATTATTTCTGGTACAGAAGTCCCTATATCAATGGGAAATGCCCTACCTTTGAGTGCGGTTTGAACTATTGATTTACGTAATTAGAAGTAACCAATTAGGTTTACGATGAAACCTAGAAATCAATCACTGATCCAATTTGAGTACCTCTATGGGATAGACCTCAACAGAAAACTGTTGAGTAATGGCAGCAAGTGATTGAGTTCAGTAGTTCCTCATAGAAAATTATTGACTCTAGAGATATGGTAATATGCAGAAGACAAAATTGTTTGAAGCACGCATAGAATCAGAAGCGCCCCTTGTTTCAAAGAGAGGAGGATGGGTTATTCACATTTAATTTGATGGTCAGAGGCGAATTGAAAGCTAAGCAGTGGTAATTATAAAGATCCCCCGAGGAAAAATAGAGATGTCTCCTATGTTACCCGTAATATGTGGAAGTATCGATGTAATTTCATAGAGTCATTCGGTCTGAATGCTACATGAAGAACATAAGCCAAATGATGGAATGGGGAGACCTAGGATGTAGAAGATCATACATGAGTGATTCGGCAGATTTTGATTCCTATATATCCACTCATGTGGTACTTCATCATACGATTCATATAAGATAAAGATACATCTGTCTAGATATCATCATATACATCTAGAAAGCCGTATGCTTTGGAAGAAGCTTGTATAGTTTGGGAAGAGGTTTTTAAAAGAAGAATCTACTTCAACCGATATGCCCTTAGGCACGACCATACATAACATAGAAATCACGCTTGGAAAGGGTGGACAATTAGCTAGAGCGGCGGGCGCTGTAGCGAAACTGAATGCAAAAGAGGGTAAATCAGCCACACTAAGATTACCATCCGGGGAGGTCCGTTTGATATCCAAAAACTGCTTAGTAACAGTCGGACAAGTGGGTAATGTTGGGGTGAATCAACAATGTTTGGGTAGAACCGAATTGAAGTGTTGGATAGGTAAGCATCCTGTAGTAAGAGGAGTAGTTATGAACCCTGTAGACCATCCCCATGGAGGTGGGGAAGGGAAAGCCACAATTGGTAGAAAAAACCCACAACTCCTTGGGGTTATCCTGCGCTTGGAAGAAGAAGTCGGAAAAGGAAAAAATATAATGATAGTTTTATTCTTCGTCACCGTAAATAGGAATATTGAAAATATAATTTTTTGAATTTGAAATAATGTAATGGGCGAACGACATGAATTGAACCTGCGCGTGGTGGATTCACAATCCACTGCCTTGATCCACTTGGCTACATCCGTCCCTTGTCTAGCTAAAGGATTTTCTCCTTTTTCCATTCATCATTATTTTATTTACTCTTAACTTTATACTTAGATCGAGATATTCTATAGGATATAGAATGCCAATCTTTAAAATGTAAAAAAGGAGTAATCAGCTGTGGCACGTTCACTAAAAAAAACCTTTTGTAGCTAATCATTTATCAAGAAAAATTGAAAAATTCAACATGAGGGAGGAGAAAGAAATGATAGTAACTTGGTCCCGAGCATCTACCATTATACCCAAAATGATTGGCCATATAATCGCTATTCATAATGGAAAGGAACATTTACCTATTTATATAACAGATCGTATGGTAGGTCACAAATTGGGAGAATTCGCGCCGACTCTGACTTTCGCGAGACATGCGAGAAGAGATAATAAATCTCGTCGTTAATTTGGAAAAAAATAGATATTTATCATTTATTGGTGGGAGATAACCTTATGATAAAGAAAACAAACTCAAATTCGAGTGGAGAAGTAAAAGTTTTAGCTCAACATATATGTATGTCTATTTTCAAAGCGCAAAGAGTAATTGATCAGATTCGCGGGCGTTCTTATAAGGAAACACTTATGATATTAGAACTTATGCCTTAACTAGCATCTTATCCCATTTTAAAATAGGTTTATTCCGCAGCAGCAAACGCTAGTCATAATATGGGTTTGAACGAAACCGATTTATTCATTAGTAAAGCCGAAGTCAATGGGGGTTCTTTTGTGAAAAAATTAAGACCTAAAGCTCGAGGACGTAGTTATCCGATAAAAAGGCCAACTTGTCATATAACAATTGTATTAAAAGATAAATCGAAATTACCTTTCGATGAATTTAAGATTTAGATTCATATTTAGAAAAAAATAGATGGAAAGAGAATATAATAAAAAATATGAGACAAAATAAATCCGCTTGGTTTCAGACTTGGTACAACCCAAAATCATCATTCCTTTTGGTTCGAACAACCAAATTTTTTTTCTGTGGGTCTACAAGAAGATAAGAAAATACGGAATTGTATAAAGAACTATGTAAAAAAAAATATCCTCAGGTTTCGAAGGAATTGGAATTGCGCGTATAGAAATTCAAAAAAGAATTAATTTAATCCAGGTTATAATTCATATTGGATTCCTAAATTTATTAATAGAGCGCCGAACATGAGGAATCGAAGAATTACAAATGAATGTACAAAAAGAATTTCATTCTGTGAAACTGAAGAATCAACATTGCTATCACACGAGTAGAAAAACCTTATGGAGACCCCAATATTCTTGCAGAATATATGGCTTTTCAATTAAGAAATAAAGTTTCATTTCGAAAGGAAATGAAAAGAGCTATTGAATTAAATGAACAAATAGGTACAAAAGGAATTCAAATACAAATTGCAGGACGTATTGATGGAAAAGAAATTGCACGTGTCGAATGGATCAGAGAAGGTAGGATTCCTCTACAAACAATTCGCGCTAAAATTGATCATTGTTCCTATACAATTCGAACTATCCATGGAGTACTAGGCCTCAAAATTTGGATATTTATGGATGAAGAATAATAGACCTTTATTTATCTTGTCATTCTATCCAGTAATATAGTGATATATAGAACAAAAAACTAGAAACTTTTTCTGTTTTTCTGTTAAATCAAAAAAATAAAATAATTCGAATTTTATAAGGTTGAATAAAAAAGAAATTAACCTTTTTTTATAATTGCTATGCTTAGTGTGTGACTCGTTAGTTTTTTCTTTATTGTTTTTAGTAGGATCAAAAAAAGACTGATCCCTAATATTAATTCAATAACTACAACTACTATATAAAACATATAAAAAAAATTAAAAACTAATAACTAACTTATTGCTCCATATTGTCGAGATCCCAAAAACAGTCACTATATGACTGGATCAATCATATAGTTGTAACAACTGGAATTGTTCCATAACAAAAAAAATATGATTGTGGGTTTGAAATAAAAATAAAAATAAAGGGATAAGGATAAAAGGAAAGGTGATAGAAAGAGAGAATAAAAATATCAATGATATATAATTCCAATATGTATGGTCTATGAATTACCTCATATAAATAAAAGGCAGTGTAATAAAGCATTAATTTCATATTGTTTTAATATTGTTTAATATTGTATCAATTGATATATAAATAATAAATGAAATATAAATAATAAAGAGCTTCCGATTAATAGAAACCGAGGAGATTGACTCGGAAACAGATTTTCTTGAGAGCTCCATTGCAGAGTTTAGGCCTAATCATTAATGGAGAAGCTATAGGAACGATGAAACCTGTGACTATATAGGATTCTATTTAAAAGAATCCAAATGATTGAGCACGCGGGATGACGGAATGAACCAAGAACAATTTTTTTTTTACTCGGAGAGGTTGTGGATTGATCCTACGAATAAAGCAGGAAAAGGAAAGAGTCAATATTCGCCCGCAAAACCCTTATTTCTTATTTATTGGATTCCAATATTGTCTTGATTCAATAATTTATTAAAATAAAAGTAAAAAAAATAAGGATCCGGTATAAAAAAGAAACATTATCTATATCTAGAAATAGACAAATCTAGCCGTATATACAGCTTCTTATCTAATAAATGAAATATAATATTAATAAATCCCATTACTTAGTTTAATGTATTAGTTATTAAATACATGTGCATCTGTAATATTATCGAATCCTTTCATTCGTGAGGTGCTAGATGAGAAGAAACTCTCATGTCCGGTTCTGTAGTAGAGGTGGGAAAAAACCATCAACTATAACCCCAAAAGAACCAGATTTCATAAGCAACATAGAGGAAGAATGAAAGGAATATCTTATCGGGGTAATCATATTTGCTTCGGCAGATATGCTCTTCAGGCACTTGAATCCGCTAGGATTACCGCTAGACAAATAGAAGCAGGACAAAGAGCAATGATACGATATGCACGTCATGGTGGAAAAATATGGGTACGTGTTTTTCCCGATAAACCTATTACAGTAAGGACCGCAGAAACATGTATGGCGTCGGGAAAGGGATCTCCCGAATATTGGGTATCTGTTGTTTAACCCGGTCAAAATACTTTACGAAATGGGCGGAGTCTCAGAAACTGTAGCCAGAGCAGCAATTTCAATAGCTGCATGCAAAATGCCTATAAAAACTCAATTTGTTATTTCAGGATAGGGGTGTAGAACTAAATATAAAAAAGGGATGAAAAAACAACCACGAGTTTCTTTATTTCTAGACAAATACTATTTCTTCTTTTTCCTCATTCTTTGCATTGAAATAAAAAATTCAAATAAAAATGATATGATTCAACCTCAGACCCTTTTGAATGTAGCAGATAACAGTGGAGCTCGAGAATTAATGTGTATTCGAATCATAGGAGCTGGTAATCATAGACATGCTCATATTGGTGACGTTATTGTTGCTGTAATTAAATAAGCAGTGCCCAATTTGCCTCTAGAAAGATCAGAAGTAATAAGAGCTGTAATTGTACGTACATGTAAAGAACTCAAACGTGACAACGGTATGATAATACGATATGATGACAATGCAACGGTTGTCATTGATCAAGAAGGAAATCCAAAAGGAACTCGAGTTTTTGGCGCGATTGCTCGGGAATTGAGACAGCTGAATTTTACTAAAATAGTTTCATTAACTCCCGAGGTATTATAAAGACTCATAGTCATAGATCAAAGACTCATAGTCATAGATCAAATTAGGATATTGTTCTAGTAGGATATCTGAAATAAACCCAATTAATAGATTGTGTCTCATGCATATACTTTTACTAAATTTAATAATAAATTTAATAATAAATTTCAAATTTAATTAAATAATGAATACTTTGAAGTATTCAAATAAAAAAACATGTTGATTATATCAAAATTAAGAAGCACCAATAATTATAATTCGTCATGGGCAGAGACACTATTGCTGATATAATAACTTCTATAAGAGTTGCTAACATGAGTAAAAATGGAACGGTTCGAATAGTATCCACTAATATCACCGAAAACATTGTTAAAATACTCCTACGAGAGGGTATTATTGAAAATGTTTGGAAACATCAGGAAAGTAATAAAAATTTCTTGGTTTCAACCTTGCGCCATAAAAGAACTAGGAAAGGAATATATAAAATGATTTTAAAACGTATAAGTCGACCCGGTCTACGAATTTATTCCAATTATAAAAAAATTCCTAAGATTTTAGGTGGAATGGGAATTGTAATTCTTTCCACTTCTCAAGGCATAATGATAGATCGAGAAGCTAGACTAGAAAAAATTGGAGGAGAATTTTTGTGTTATATATGGTGATCCTCCTCTGGTATCCTAATTTTATCTCTAACTTCCTATTTGTGAAATAGAGAGGAAAGGTGAGTTATATAACTCTTCCTCCATTAGTTGATACTTCAAAAAGGTTTCCTGGAATGAAAAAAAAATGATTTATGAAGGTTTAATTACTGAACCATTTCCCAATGGTATGTTCCCCGAATCCGTTTATATTTTATATAATGAAGATCTAATTCTAGGTTATATTTCGAGGAAGATACAACGCAGTTTGATACAAACACTGCCGGGGGATAGAATCAAAATAAAAATAAGGCAATATTATTCATTCAACCAGGGGACATATAATTTATAGACTTTGGAACAAAGATTCGAACGATTAGATAGATTCTTTTTGAAAAAATCCCTTTCATCAAAGATACAATTTGAAGCAAAAAAAACAAGAGACTTATTTTCTTCTAAGGAATAGATTAAAAATTAAAGTAAGGAGAAAAAAATATGAAAATAAGGGCTTCTGTTCGTAAAATTTGCGAAAAATGTCGACTGATCCATAGTCGCGGACGAATTATAATGATTTGTTCCAATCCGAGACATAAACAGAGACAAGGATAATCTTTCTAACGTTTCTCAAAGAGTGGTTATGGTTATGTAAAAATAAAAGATTTGTTTTAACATAAAATGGATATCTCCATATCTTTTTATATATTTCTGATTCATATTTATGAGATGATAAATTATGGCAAAACCTAAATAAAGAATTGGTTCGCGTAGGAATGGGCGTATTAATTTACGTAAGACTGGACGTAGAATACCAAAAGGAGTTATTCATATTCAAGCCAGTTTCAACAATACCATTGTAACTGTTACAGATGTACGAGGTCGAGTGGTTTCTTGGACCTCCGCTGGTACTTCTGGATTCGAAGGCACAAGAAGGGGAACACCCTATGCTGCGCAAGCAGCCGCTTTAGATGCTATTCGTACTGTAGTAGATCAAGGTATGCAACAAGCATAAGTTATGATAAAAGGTCCTAGTCTCGGAAGAGACGCAACATTACGGGCTATTTGTAGAAGTGGTATACTATTATGTTTCGTACGAGATGTAACACCTATGCCACATAATGGATGTAGACCTCCAAAAAAAAGACGTATGTAAAAAAAGAATTAAATTGATTTCAAGAGAAATAAACGATTCAATGATCTAATCAAATAATAATATTAGTATGGTTCGAGAGGAAATAGCAGGATCCACTCAAACACTACAGTGGAAATGTGTTGAATCAAGAGTAGACAGTACGCGTCTTTATTATGGTCGTTTCATTCTGTCCCCGCTCATGAAAGGGCAAGTCGATACCATAGGTATTGTCATGCGAAGGGCTTTACTTGGAGAAATAGAAGGAACATGTACCACACGTGCTAAATCTGAGAAAGTGCCACATGAATATTCTACGATAGTAGGTCTTGAGGAATCGGTACATGAAATTTTAATAAATTTGAAAGAAATTGTATTGAGAAGTAATCTGTATGGAGTTAGAGACGCATCCATTTGCGTTAGAGGTCCTAGATACGTAACCGCTCAAGATATCATCTCACCGCCTTCCGTGGAAATAGTTGACACAACACAGTATATAGCTAACCTGACGGAACAAATTGATTTGCGTATTATATTACAAATCAATAGAGATTGCGGATACCGTATGAACCCCACAAATAACTCTCAAAACAGAAGTTATCCTATAGATGTTGTATCCATGCCTGTTCGAAATGCAAATCATAGTATTCATTCTTATGGAAATGGAAATGAAAAACAAGAAATACTTTTTCTAGAAATATGGACGAATGGAAGTTTAACTCCTAAGGAAGAACTTTATGAAGCTTCTCGTAATTTGATTAATTTATTTATTCCTTTTCTGCATCCGGAGGAAAGGAACATTCATTTCGAGGAAAATAAAAATAGGTTTACTCTACCTCCTTGTACCTTTCAAAATGGATTAACTAAGCTAAGGAAAAACAAAAAAGGAATCCATTGAAATGTATTTTTATTGACCAATTAGAACTATCTCCGAGGGCCTATAATTGTCTCAAAAAGTCCAATATACATACATTATTGGACCTTTTGAGTAACAGTCAGGAGGATCTTATGAGAATTGAATATTTTCGTACAGAAGATGTAAAACGGATATTGGACACTCTATAGAAACATTTCGCAATCCATTTACCTAAGAATAAGTTTTCATTTTAAAGAAATTTTTTCATATTCTTTTTTTATTAAAAAAAACTTCATTTTTTATCTTCGACACACAATTCGTATTTTCGCAAAATAGATCATAATAAAATTCATGTATCTAGGGAGGGTTCACTTTAGAAGCGACTATTCCCTAGATACCTACATCGTGGTATTTCAAAGTTGAATCAATTTGAAAAAGACCTAAAGTTAGAGATTTATCAATAGGTAATGTTGCTCCAATACCTAACCAAAGAGCTACTATGGTACCGATCAAAAAGACTGTTGTAGCTACTGGATGACGAAATGGATTTTGGAATTTATTATCATTCTCCAAAAAGGGCACTGTTAATAATCCTATTGGTAGTGAAACCATTAAAAGAACACCTAATAATTTATTGGGTACTGTGTGGAGTATTTGAAATACAGGAAAAAAGTACCATTCGGGCAATATTTCCAAAGGAGTTGCAAATGGATCTGCCGGTTCACCAATCATTGATGGTTCTAGGACCGCTAAGCCGACATTACATGCAACTGTACCTAGAATTACTACCAGAAAAATATATAAAAGATCATTTGGCCATGCAGGTTCTCCTTAATAATTATGCCCCATCCCTTTGGCCAATTTAGCTCTTAATATAGGATCGTTCATGTCAGGTTTCTTTGTTATTGGGATAGGTGAATTCTTATGGATCCATCCTTCGAAAGAACCGGACATGATAATTTTTCATCATCCGGCTCGAGCAAGATTCAAAAGAATTACAGAAATAGATTGATAGAAAATCTATATTTTATAGATCTCCACACATATAAAATAGAATGATTCTATGTAAATGATAAAGGATTTACTAGGTCCCATTTCTGAAGTTGCACCTATTCATATTCAGTGCAAATAATTTAGTTCTTACAGTTAAATGCTCAATATCCAAGTAAGCTTAAAAATTTGATCATAATCAAGGGCTTTTTGGACTGTCACATGTCGTTTTGATTTTATTCGTTTTTCCCCCACAACATCTAGATTTTCTTACATACAAAGTCTTTACTTGTTATTAATAAAGTCTTGCCTCTGTTCTTCGTTAGATCTCTTATTTCACTTCGATAGTATCATATTATAGATCGAGGTCGATGCAGAAGAAATGAATGCATTTCAATACTATAAATAAGTAAGTGGGATAGATAAAACATTGGATCGTGCCACATCACTTATTCTACAGGATCTTACGGAGCCTGTTCATGCATGACATAATTCAGACATAATCATAGAAAAAATTCTCCTTAAGCGAACCGGCCTATCCTATGCTACATAGGGGGATCTACGTGGTGGTTGGATGCGGAGACACTTTTGGTTGTGAATTTCGATGCGGCGGATAAAATAATATATCGGCGTGGCCCAATCAATATTTCAAGTCACACACTCCCATAATCCATCCATCCTCTCTTCGGAGAATCCACTTCAACTATTCTTATCAAATAAGAACTAAACTACTTCGGAGTTGAAGAGAAGTATCAAAAAACATGTCTTATTTTTTCAATAATACATATTGTAGCAATGAAATACTATTGTTCCTTCCCGATAGGATATATCAGAAATTACAAATATCTATGATCCGTTTTCTCTATAACATAAAGCTATAACTATAAAGGACCCGAAATACCTTGCTTACGTATCATTGGGAAGTGCATTAACATAAATACGGCAGTAAGAAGAGGCAATACAAAAGTGTGTAAACCATAAAAATGAGTCAAGGTAGATTGACCCACACTAGCACTTCCACGTAATAACTCTACCAAAGGAGATCCTATTATAGGAATAACGTCAGGCACGCCTGTCACAATTTTTACTGCCCAATAACCAATTTGGTCCCGAGGTAAGGAATAACCAGTTACACCAAAAGATGCAGTCAATACAGCCAGAACCACACCTGTAACGTGACGACCCGCCAATACGTACCCCTTAAGTCGATACTATTTTCCAACATATCGACTCAAAGTAAATGGAAATACGAACCATGAGGGCTAAAGAAGAAGGAGGTAGAAGAAGAAAATAGAAAAAACATCGGAATCTCACAATCGCAGCGGAACAATATATAATAGATAAATGACTAATCTTTAAAACTAGAATTTTTATCTGTTTATATATTACAACATCAGAGTACAATATAATCAACATCACAATTCAGGACAGTTATAACAACTTGTCCCACATACAGAATACACAACATACATAATACAACGGAAATATACATCATATACGTGTGATACGTCTCGACATCCAGCTCGTCTCCTGAGCTCCACAACATCATAACCTGTATCCTATAATACTCGGTCTGACCCAAGCATTATAATAAAATAACACCCGAGTCAGTCTAGAAAACCAGCGAGAGAAAACACACTCAATTGGATTATTAAAGTTTCCCAAACCCTTTGAAATCAAAAGCATAAAGTAAGACCACGCCACAAATAAACATGTCGGGTTTTTACCTTACGATAGCCAAAACACTTTCTATCAAAATCCTCTGATATTATAATAGTGCCTATATACAAATACTTATTCAAATAGCTGAAATTGTTACATCTATTAAATTCCAGCTAATAGGTATACAAACAAAACCGTAAAGGCACGTAGGGAGAATGGATTTCCAACTAATGACTAGGAACTGGGGTACCACCTGTCACAGTACCTGGTCTAGATTAGCGTACCGAGGACCACGCCCGATCCCTTGCAACACAAGACCGGAACTACCTAAGGGTAATTCCGAGTAAGATTACCCCATGGTTGGCGCGACCAACCGCCACACAGTCGAAATAAAAAGGGACATCTACACAGGAATGATCTCACCCTAATGGGCGCTACCCACATAGCCTTGCTGCATAACCGCTGATTTTCAGTCATTCCCGGTTGATGAGGCTTAAGGCTAAGCGTTACCTTTATAGAACACATCCCTTAGAATGCCCATCGTCCACCTGACGATGTTCCGAAAGCATTCATCCATACAAGTCCGTTCCGGGTTCGAACGGAACCGAAGGCACTATTCCTACTACATCCATTTTGGAATCACCCTCAGGATTAGTAGCGATTAGCCCTTGCACTTCACTGCTCCATCTTCGATTCCAAACTCGTTTTTCCCACGAAAACGTACAAACCGGATCGAAGTGGTTTTCGAAAAATAAATTTCGATCCCGGTCTCTTCGAAACAATCAGCGCATTGGCCAATATTGATAGTCGGTTGTTTAACTATCAAATAAAATTCACAAACAACCATCAGACCTTTAAATATTTTTTCTCAAATTATTTATTAACCTCAAAATATCTTCGCAAGATATATTTCCTCTTTCAAATCTTTTGAAAACAGTTTCAAACCATCTTTCTCTCATGGAATAAATTCCCCAATATACTCTATTTCCACTGAAATCAGCAAGTACAAACACTTAGACTTTAAAATCATTTAAAACACTTAATTATAGAATATACTTTTAAACATTTAGATTTAAAACTACTTTAATACTTTATTTTATAAAAATATACACTTTAAGAACATTTAAAATAAAACTACTTTATAAAATATAAAACTAAATTTTTATCTCTTTCAAACATAATACCAATTAACCTTTAAATAATTACTACTACTATAATTTGAAAAATACTTACTTTAACATTTCAACATTTTAAAATAATAGATTTTCCAAAACATACTTTTAAAAAAACTTTGAAACTTTAACTTATACTTAAGAATTTACTTTGGAAACGTACTCGGCTATCCAAGGAAATACACTTCTCTTTCACATCTTTTAAAAATAAATCATTATTTATTTTAATCAAATTAACCCATCCCTTTTATAAATTCCCACCTTGAATTTATCCTTCCAAATATCCACTGATATATTACTTCACTTTTATAAACCCAATTTATAAATTTGATGGTCTCATTCATCTTTTAACACAGTTTCAAACACTTTATCAAACTTCAAATCGATTTCCAAATCAACTCCATTTTCAAAATAAATTCTTTTATTTACCCAATTTATTTTAAAATCTCAGTAATTCCAGATTTGACTTCTTATTATGATTTAAAATCTTATTTAAACTGAAATAAAATTTCTTTTATTTCTTTCCAATTCCTTCTTTATCCTTTCGAATAAATTTAAACCTTAAATTTTAAAGTAAATTCTTTATTACTTGAAATAATATCACTTAAGTTTAAATTTCCATTATTTCTTTGTTTGCTCAAAATCCTCTTTTCCCATACTCGGAATTTATTTATTAGGATTTTAAAATCACTTATATTCTTTTCCAATTCATTCTTAAATTTGTTCAAATTCTCTATATTTACTTTACTTGAAAATTTACTCATTTATTTTCTTTTCAAAAATCCAATTCTTTATATTTTGATAACTCAGAGTATCGAAATATATTCAAGCAATCCATAGCATCCAATCTCAATTGTCCATACAATCCATCATAGAAAAACAAATATTCATAACACAGAATATTAAACAATCTAAATAATTTTGAGGAATCCAGTTGGATCCCTCCAACCTGTTTCCCTGCATCTACAGATGTTAGCACAATGCCAATTCCACTTCGAAGTGGAATATCGCGGTATATGGGTTTATATAATATCATCCGCTATTATGCGGCGCATAGGGTCTCATCCGCTATATAATGCGGGAAATCAATCACTCCAATATATACTATATATACTACTATATATAATATAGCACATCCAATCAATTCATTCATTCAATGAAAATTTAAATTTAAATTATTTAAATTTAATAAAACCCAGATGAGTGAGATTAACTCACCTTTGATTTTGTTTCGCAACCCGATCCAACCCGGCTTGCTTCTCCACTATTTTGACCTTGTACAAACATTGTATGGTTTATTAATATTTGAAATACTCTAAAAATAAATTATCATTTAATAAATTTGATTAACTAATTTTTCCTTTAAAACCATACACTTATAAAATTTATTTATATGGATTCAAAAATTAAATTTTTAGGTAAACTCTTCAACATTTAAAATCCTCCTATATTTTTTCAAAATTATACTATAAATATCCATCTTTTTGTCTATATATATATTTTAAATTAGAATAGGTATGTGTATATATTTATATTTTAAAACCAGATAGTAAGTTCCAGTACCCTTTCTTTTTGTTCTTAACCTATATATATATATTTTAAAAATTAATAGTACTTAAAAATATGTATATATCTATATTTTTTTTCTTTCTATTTTTCTGAAATATATTCATATATAGATATTTTATCACATCAAATTGAAAAATGAATCGAATGAAGATAAACTGCATATACCTCATCCACTTCGAATCAAACGATTCGTCTCTACCACGTCACATGCCCTTCCACATCACGACCTCGTCGAACTATCGAGCACGAATCTCCCAAACCCCTACTGCACTCTCGACCTCACCACCATCGAAGCCGCCATCAATCGGTGAACCTTAAAAGCCGATGCCATACTTCGCGACCACGTCGCCTCCGCCCTCGACAATCGCGACTTCGAGCCTATGCCCACACCTTCGAATTGCTCGCATCACCACTCTGAACCACACGTATACCTTGACATCGATCTGGATTGTTATGAGGAGGACGGGATTTATTTATTTTCGATTTCGAATGAATTTGTTTGAAGAGGAAAGCATGATTTGATAGAACTGGAAATGGAGAAGGGGCACAGTGATTCGAAGAGAAGGAATATCAATATGCGACATTATGTTATTTTAGTTCGGCCATTATTGATTGATTTTGTTTTTCTCGAAATGTTTGAACTGAGGGAAAGGATAAGGTCGCGTGTTTAAGGTAGGAACGGGGTTACATGAAAAGACGTTGGCGTGCAAAAGAAGGCTTTAGTGCTGAAATGTTGGAAAAAGTTTGAAAAGGTTTTGATGTAAACAAAATCTCAGCTGATGTTGACTAGAGTATAAATATATATTAATTCAAATTTAAATCGTCCCGATAAATGTAACTCAAAATCTTGACATCGTATCGAGGAATGCCGCTAGGCATTTATAATGTTATACCCCCATTTCGAACGCAATGGAAAAGGTTTCGAGTCCTAATTCAATCATATGGAGAAGATAGCTTTTTGGACTCAGTTATTATATTAAACTTTTGATATAAATTTCAACGCGTTTATCTATCGTACGATCACACGACAACTCCAAACACTCCGAAATTTGAAATCCGATAATAATACATTATTACGGATCCAATGGAACTGGTTCGTCGAATTCCGAGACTGTGCCCCGGAAGTCTATTTTTAAACGTCGATTTAAACGGTATAAATTTCAAAACTGAGCAAAACACTTTCAAATTCAAATTTAAAACTTTTATCATCTTCAGTATTATCAATATAGATTTTACAAGCCTTCAAATTATTTAATTATGTAATTAAATTACCCAATAAATAGAGATATTTGAAATTCAAGTTAAAAATTAACTTTTAAATATTTAAAATCAATTAAATATTCCGATTTCAAATATCCAAAAATTACGGGTCGTCACATTTCTCCCCCCTTAAAAGAATTTCGTCCCCGAAATTACTATTTAGGAAGAATGGTCCAATACCCGTCAACTATTTCCCAAAACCAACCAGTTTCAACAACTTGCCAAACCCAATCTTTTTATCAAAGACACACTATCCTTCTTTCTAACTTTCCAGCTTATCCATTAGTTCCAAACAATATTACTTACTTATCAATTCAAATTTTAATTTGAAACTAAATTTTGAATTATCAAAACTTTCTCAAAATTTTCTAACACCTTAAATTTTCGAAAATTTTTGCCAGCGTCTCCTTTGCGCGGCTAGCTCGGTACTACTACAAAATGCCTCTACGGGCTCCCAAATCCCAAAAGAAAACAAAATGCCAAGTGGAAAAATTAGAAACCCATCAAATTTCATACAGAAATTTAAACTCATACCTTTGCCGAGCAAATTTCAATTTATCTTCGGAAATCGAAAATCCCAATTTCCTTTTTTCTTTTTAAACACATGTTTATCCTACTCAGCAATAATATCCAATTACAACATTTAAAATCGCTTTACACATTTCTTTACAAAAGTTTCCATATCCATTTCATTCACATTCGTACAATGCACATATATCATTCGTACGCAATATCAAATTCGATCGTTCACTCGATCACACAATCACACAATCACACTTCCGAACTAATATCGTCCACCCGACTTTCTAGTGCGGACTCAGATCTGGTTTCTTGATCAGAAACCGTCATTCTCCTTGCATAGCCATAAACTATGATAGAGAATTTCCAAAATCAATCAAAATCCATATCTAGGGTTCGCCGTCGAAAATCGAGTGAAAAATCCCAACTCGGATCGATATAACTATCTCAAAATTCTGTGCTCGAATCTGGATCAAATTGCTATGCGAATAAAATAATATACATATATCCTACGTATAAATTCCAATTGATTATCAACTATATCAATTTTTCTCTTTTATTCACATTCATTTTGATTGTTATTCACTTATTCACACTTTTCCTTTGTCACAACTTCCAGTTTTAATCTTTATTCAATTATTCACTTAGAATAATTTTCTCAATACCAAATTTACTTGAGAATTTCATCTTTCATTTCTTAAGTTCAATATAAATATTTTATATACTTCTTAAATTTATTTTTATTTCACTATTGAAGTTTATATCCATTCCTATTCACTTTGCCTTCACAATTCCATTTGAATTCAATTTGCTTCAATTTACAAATTATTTCAAATCTAAATACTTTTGCCCAATTTTCATTCAGATTTTCTTTTTCAATTTTACTTGAATTCAATTCATCTCCAACCTCTGAATATTGAATTTTATTTACCTTTATTTCAACTTCCAATTTTAAATCATTTGTCGTTAGTGAATATTTCCAAAAAATTTCTAACTCTCCCTTGTATGGAGGAGCTTTCGCAATTTGACAAGAGATATAAATATATATACATCGACCCACACGGTTGGAAAAACAAAAATAGTTCATATTTCCTATTTTTATTGCGTAGGCATACCTTATTTAGCATTTTAAGCAAGCGGCTTATTATTTTAGCATTTTGCATAACCCGACCCAACCAAACGGCTTCCCTGAACCTGTACTTACTCAATTTAAAACAGGTAAGGGCTAAATATATGCAATTTACTAGCATTCCACTTATTTTAATATAGCTAACACATACATTTCACATATAATGCATGTTATAAAATTTCCATAAGCACATATGCAAGGTTCTGACACTAGTTTTAAATTGTTTGCAACCACATCACATACCATTCCATTCAATTTATTTTTAAACGAAACAAACTCATATTCATTTCAATTGATTCCAAAATCAATTCATTAAACTTCTATTGATTCATATAATTTTATTTACTTCCGTTTAAGTCGAACGACCAATTTTCTTACGAAATTTGACACTATTCATTCAAATAAACCATTGCTTTTGTTCATAACCAATTTAAATTGATTCCAACTCAATGTATATAAATTCCATTCCAATCTAACTTATTTACAACCCATATAATTGCATTCCATTCCGTTCCACATTGGTTTTGTTCCAAAAAAACATTTTATTATGCCCGACATCATCCCATGCTTATATATTAATAACCATTTCCAAATTTATATAAGCTCAT
The DNA here is from genome assembly GCA_030737815.1 of Allium fistulosum. Lineage (NCBI taxonomy): Eukaryota > Viridiplantae > Streptophyta > Magnoliopsida > Asparagales > Amaryllidaceae > Allium > Allium fistulosum. The sequence continues at coordinate 289,613,253 of CM060907.1, forward strand.
GCTTCTATTAACTTTAAACTTAAGTTAATTTACTTCAATTCACTCCCATTTCATAACTTAGGTTCATTCTCATTTTAATTTGATTGTCATTTAATCAAATTCCGTTTAATTCAATTAGCTACTCACTTAGTCCATTTTAAATTTTAATTCACATTCATTAAAATAATATCCAAAGCCATATTTAATTTATTCATACTCGAATTAGATTTATTTTCATCTCAAATCATTTTATTTTAATCCAATTCCATACAACTTCAATTCATATTTACTTCACTTACAATTCCAAGTTGAATGTCTATTTATAACTCAAGCTTCATTTCCAAACTCTATTATTCATTCACAATTCAACTTTCATTTAACCAATTCAAATTCCATTTTCATATTTCATTAACTAATTAATTATCAATTAGTTTATTCAAATTTTATACCCAATATTTGATTTTTATTTCAAAAATCACTTTAACTATTTTACTTGAGTTCAATCTATCTTATAATTCAAGTTTTGGATTTTTATTCATCTTCCAAAATACAAAACAATTTTATTTTAGGCTTATTTATCCCACTTTTAAAATTTATAAGCCACAACTTATTTATTATTCCATAAACACTTTAAATAGGATTCCAGAGTTTAAACAATTTACCAAAATTTCAAAATCACCTTTGAATTTTAAAACCAAACCCAGTTTTGCAAACAACTCCAATTCCAAACTTCAGGTAGCAATTTCTCTCTTGGAAACTCGAAAATGAACATCGATGATGCTGCAGTCATAACCGAAGTTATTTTCCAACGACCGAAAAGAGAGTTAAATGGTTTTATCTCTTAAAAATCCCTCAAATATTTTTAAATTCCAAATCTCTCCAGATTTCAATCCAATTTCAAAAATATTTCCGAAATAATATCACCATATTTCTCCAAAACCTTTGAAAACTATTTCAAACTCAAAGGAATTTAAACTTCCTAAAAATTTCAAATTCCAAATCCATCCAATTCATATCCAACATTACTCTGGAATTTCCAACTCAATTTATTTTCAAATATTTCTCTGGAATTCTATTTCATATTATAAATCACATTTTTAGTTTACATTTACATATCTCATTTGTATATGAATTTATTTTTTAACTGTTAGTTACGATTTCAATTTCTTATTCAATTTCCTCACAATAATGATAATAATTTAATATTATCACTTCCTTAACAACCAAGCATCCATATACAACTATAAAAATTTCTGAAAATTATTCCTTTCATATACATAAATAATTTGGGTAAATTATTTCATTTACCCTATTTTTAAACAATACTGTGTCGAATTGTTCTATTCTAGTGTTTAGAGATCCCTATCAATAACGCTAATTACTCGTATTGACCAGAATCCATATACTACTCAATAAACCAATCAACACAATATAAAACAATTTGATACTCACTAACAAATACGCGCTCATATCTATTAATACACTCAAACTCATTCTAGAGTACTACGAACTCTATTTTTAATGAGTAATTCCCACCAGAGCCAAGGTTATCGCCACCCTAAGTTCTGATACCAAACGTGACGACCCGCCAATCCGTACCCCTTAAGTCGACACTATTTTCCAACATATCGACTCAAAGTAAACGGAAATACGAACCATGAGGGCTAAAGAAGAAGTAGGTAGACGAAGAAAATAGAAAACAACATCAGAATCTCACAATCGTAGCGGAATAATATATAATAGATAAATGACTAATCTTTAAAACAAGAATTTTTATCTATTTATACATTGCATCATCAGAGTACAATATAATCAACATCACAATTCAGGACAGTTATAACAACTTGTCCCACATACATATTACACAACATACACAATACAGCGGAATATACATCATATACGTGTGATACGTCTCGACATCCAGCTCGTCTCCTGAGCTCCACAACATCATAACCTGTATCCTATAATACTCGGTCTGACCCGAGAATTATAATAAAATAACACCCTAGTCAGTCTAGAAAACCAACGTGAGAAAACACACTCAATTGGATTATTAAACTTTTCCAAACCATTTGAAATCAAAAGCATCTCGTAAGACCACGCCACAAATAAACATGTCGGGTTTTTACCTTACGATAGCCAAAACACTTTCTATCAAAATCCTCTGATATTATAATAGTGTCTATATACAAATACTTATTCAAATAGCTGAAATTGTTACATCTATTAAATTCCAGCTAATAGGTATACAAAAAAAACCGTAAAGGCACGTAAGGAGAATGGATTTCCAACTAATGACTAGGCACTGGGGTACCACCTGTCACAGTACCTGGTCTAGATCAGCGTACCGAGGACCACGCCCGATCCCCTGCAATACAAGACCGAAACTACCTAAGGGTAATTTCGAGTAAGATTACCCCACGGTTGGCGCGACCAACTGCCACACAGCCGAAATAAAAAGGGACATCTACACAGGAATGATCTCACCCTAATGGGCGCTACCCACATAGCCTTGCTGCATAACCTCTGATTTTCAGTCATTCCCGTTTGATGAGGCTTGAGGATAAGCGTTACCTTTGTCGAACACATCCCTTAGAATGCCCATCGTCCAACTGGCGATGTTCCAAAAGCATTCATCCATACAAGTCCGTTCCGGGTTCGAACGGAACCGAAGTCACTATTCCTACTACATCCATTTTGGAATCACCCTCAGGATTAGTAGCGATTAGCCCTTTCACTTCACTGCTCCATCTTCGATTCCAAACTCGTTTTTCCCACAAAAACGTACAAACCGAATCAAAGTGGTTTTCGGAAAATAAATTCCGATCCCGGTCTCTTTGAAACGATCAGCGCATTGGCCAATATTGATAGTCGGTTGTTTAACTATCAAATAACATTCACAAACAACCATTAGACCTTTAAATAATTTTTCTCAAATTATTTATTAACCTCAAAATATCTTCGCAAGATATATTTCCACTTTCAAATATTTTGAAAACAGTTTCAAACCATCTTTCTCTCATGGAATAAATTCCTCAATATACTCTATTTCCACTGAAATCAGCAAGTACAAACACTTAGACTTTAAAATCATTTAAAACACTTAATTATAGAATACACTTTTAAACATTTAGATTTAAAACTACTTTAATACTTTATTTTATAAAAATATACACTTTAAGAACATTTAAAATAAAACTACTTTATAAAATATAAAACTAAATTTTTATCTCTTTCAAACATAATACCAATTAACCTTTAAATAATTACTACTACTATAATTTGAAAAATACTTACTTTAACATTTCAACATTTTAAAATAATAGATTTTCCAAAACATACTTTTAAAACAACTTTGAAACTTTAACTTATACTTAAGAATTTACTTTGGAAATGTACTCGGCTATCCAGGGAAATACACTTCTCTTTCACATCTTTTAAAAATAAATCACTATTTAGTTTTAATCAAATTTACCCATTCCTTTTATAAATTCCCACCTTGAATTTTCCTTTCAAATATCCACTGATATATTACTTCACTTTTATAAACCCAGTTTATAAATTTGATGGTCTCAACCATCTTTTAACATAGTTTCAAACACTTTATCAAACTTCAAATCGATTTCCAAATCAACTCCATTTTTAAAATAAATTCTTTTATTTACCCAAATTATTTTAAAATCCCCAGATTTGACTTCTTATTATGATTTAAAATCTTATTTAAACTAAAATAAAATTTCTTTTATTTCTTTCCAATTCCTTCTTTATCCTTTCGAATAAATTTAAACCTTGAATTTTAATGTAATTTTTTTATTACTTTAAATAATATCACTTAAGTTTAAATTTCCATTATTTCTCTATTTGCTCAAAATCCTCTTTTCCCATACTCGGAATTTATTTATTAGGATTTTAAAATCACTTATATTCTTTTCCAATTCATTCTTAAATTTGTTCAAATTCTCTATATTTACTTTTCTTGAAAATTTATTCTTTTATTTTCTTTCAAAAATCCAATTCTATATATTTTGATAACTCAGAGTATCGAAATATATTCAAGCAATCCGTAGCATCCAATCTCAATTGTCCATATAATCCATCACAGAAAATCAAATATTCATAACACAGAATATTAAACAATCTAAATAATTTTGAGGAATCCAGTTGGATCCCTCCAACCTGTTTCCCTGCATCCACAGATGTTAGCACAATACCAATTCCACTTCGAGGTGGAATATCGCGGTATATGGGTTTATATAATATCATCCGCTATTATGCGGCGCATAGGGTCTCATCCGCTATATAATGCGGGAAATCAATCACTCCAATATATACTATATATATAATACTATATATAATATAGCACATCCAATCAATTCATCCATTCAATAAAAATTTAAATTTAAACTATTTAAATTTAAATAAAACCCAGATGAGTGAGATTAACTCACCTTTGATTTTGTTTCGCAACCCGATCCAACCCGGCTTGCTTCTCCACTATTTTGACCTTGTACAAACATTGTATGGTTTATTAATATTTGAAATACGCTAAAAATAAATTATCATTTATAAATTTGATTAACTAATTTTTCCTTTAAAACCATACACTTATAAAATTTATTTATATGGATTCAAAAATCTAATTTTTAGGTAAACTCTTCAGCATTTAAAATCCTCCTATATTTTTTCAAAATTATACTATAAATATCCTTCGTTTTGTCTATATATATATTTTAAATTAGAATAGGTATGTGTATATATTTATATTTTAAAACCAGACAGTAAGTTCCAATACCCTTTCTTTTTGTTCTTAACTTATATATATATATAGATTTTAAAAATTAACAGTACTTAAAAATATGTATATATCTATATTTTTTTTTCTTTTTGTTTTTCTGAAATATATTCATATATAGATATTTTATCACATCAAATTGAAAAAAGAATTGAATGAAGATAAACTGCATATACCTCATCCACTTCGAATCGAACGATTCGTCTCTACCACGTCGCATGCCCTTCCACATCACGACCTCGTCGAACTATCGAGCACGAATCTCCCAAACCCTACTGCACTCTCGACCTCACCACCAGCGAAGCCGCCATCAATCGACGAACCTCAGAAGTCGATGCCATACTTCGCGACCACATCGCCTCCGCCCTCGACAATCGCGACTTCGAGCCTATGCCCACACCTTCAAATTGCTCGCATCACCACTCTGAACCACATGTATACCTTGATATCGATCTCGATTATTATGAGGAGGACGAGATTTATTTATTTTCGATTTCGAATGAATTTGTTCGAAGAGGAAAGCATGATTTGATAGAACTGGAAATGGAGAAGGGGCGCAGTGATTCGAAGGGAAGGAATATCAATATGCGACATTATGTTATTTTTGTTCGGCCATTATTGATTGATTTTTTTTTCTCAAAATGTTTGAACTGAGGGAAAGGATAAGGTCGCATGTTTAAGGTGGGAACGGGAGACAAGAAAAGACGTTGGCGTGCAAAAGAAGGCTTCAGTGCTGAAATGTTGGAAAAAGTTTGAAAAGGTTTTGATGTAAACAAAATCTCAGCTGATGTTGACTAGAGTATAAATATATATTAATTCAAATTTAAATCGTCTCGATAAATGCAACTCAAAGTCTTGACATCGTATCGAGGCATGCCGCTAAGCGTTCATAATATTATACCCCCATTTCGAACGCAATGGAAAAGGTTTCGAGTCCTAATTCGATCGTATGGAGAAGATAGATTTTTGGACTTAGTTATTATATTAAACTTTCGATATAAATTTCAGCACGTTTATCTATCGTACGATCACACGACAACTCCAAACACTCCGAAATTTGAAATCCGATAATAATACATTATTACGGACCAATGGAACTAGTTTCGTTGAATTCCGAGACTGTGCCCCAGAAGTCTATTTTTAAACATCGATTTAAACGGTATAAATTTCAAAACTGAACAAAACACTTTCAAATTCAAATTTAAAACTTTTATCATCTTCTGTATTATCAATATAGATTTTACAAGCCTTCAAATTATTTAATTATGTAATTAAATTACCCAATAATTAGAGATATTTGAAATTCAAGTTAAAAATTAACTTTTAAATATTTAAAATCAATTAAATATTTCAATTTCTAATATCCAAAAATTATGGGTCATCGCATAATTCGCGGGGTTTTTTAAACCCACCTGTAAGATACACACGAAATACGTGCAGAATCACCATTAGAACCATCATACTTGCTGACCATCGATGAACTGATCGAATTAACCAACCAAAGTTAGCTTCAGTCATTATGTATTGAATAGAGGAAAAGGCCTCCATAACAGTTGGACGATAGTAAAAAGTCATAGCAAAACCCGTAGCTACTTGTACTAAAAAACAAGTAAGCATGATTCCTCCTAGACAATAAAATATGTTGACATGAGGAGGAATATATTTACTAGTTATATCATATGCAATCACTTGAATCTCAAGACGTTCCTCGAACCAATCATATATATTATTGAGATAGGGAATCCGAGAGGACCTCCCCGAGAACCGTATATGAGAATTTCATCTCGTACGGCTCAAACAGAAACACACAAATACCGATTTTGATAGATATGCAATAGAAAGTTCAAAACTTCTTAGCTGCTCGATTCAATTTGTGCCAAAGATAGGAAGTAAAAAAAATATGAAATATCTTCTTCGTGATACTAATGCCAAAAATATCAAGTTAGCTCGTACACCTTTCTTTTTCTTTATATTGATCGTTCCAGGCCTCTTGAATCTCCTCTTTTCTATTTTTGTTTTTTTTGTTATTTAATTTATTGTTTTTTATGCGTAATGCGGGTCGACTTTTGTTTTACTGTTGATAAGAATTCCCTTGTTAAGACCTTATAAATCAATTAAAACCTCAGATTCATACAAGAACCACGATGATTTAATCCCAAGCTAAATAAAAGGGTTGTTTGAGTAAAAACCATTTGATCATCAATTATTCAATTTCAATGAGTGGATGTAATGACTCAACAAAATCTACAGAAAGAAGTTGTTCTTCAGATAAAATTAATTTCATAAGTCTAAAGAAAGAAAAATTATTTAATTTAGGAAATACCCATCTAAAAAAAATTTTAGTCCGGTTGTGAGGTCTAAATAATAGGTATGAATCATAGTTAGTATATTTTTTTTCTTACTTTTTTCTATAGTATTTCGTGTTCCAGATATTAGAAAAATATTCGACGGGGTGGAATCATCTTAATTTAATAAAGATGACAGGGATGTTCTCTGTATTATCAATAGGATCAATTATAACAAGTCACACGCTCATATTATAAGGACTCTTCCGACAAGACAAAAATCTCTAATTGTCAGCAAGTTGTTTCTTTATTTGTTCCTTATTTAAATTTCAATGAAATTTTTATTCAAATCCAAAAATTTATCTTTTTTATACATAGGTCGTCAATTCGGCATTGGATATTGGATAATAAAACACAGGGCTCCCTTTTATTTATTCTAGTAAACGTTCAAATGATTTTATTGATATGAGTGTTATATATCAGAAAAATTACCAACTATTCTTTTTTAAACCATTTCGATATTAACGTAATGGTAGAAAGAGTACCATGTTGTGCCCGGACTTCAAACAGTTTAGCTTTAACCAAGTTAATGGTCTCACTTTATTAGTTGATAGAGAATCAAAGTTGACTTACCAATAAAGAACGAAATGCTATGATTCTTATATATGATTTATTAATTTATTCCTCTGAACCCCTAACTCCCTTGATCAATGAAAAACACACCAAGGCTGCAAACAAACAGAGCAAATCTCCGACCATCTCGCGATGCCTCGATAGCGTTCGAGCCCCTCCAGCACCTCGCCCTTCCTTTTGTGCACTCGCACGTGATTTCAAGGACAGCGCGACTCGTCCTTGTGCATTTTCCTAACGCGCGCACGTGCGCTTGCTTCCCCAGGCTTCGACTTTGGCCTGCGCTTCACGATTCGTTCGGTTTCCTTTTTTTATTTTGAGTTGATTTTCGATTTCATTTATTTACAGAAGAAGGAGAATAGTATTCTCGATTTTATAGCTGAAGAATAGCGGCTACGTTCAGGGATAGGTCGGTTGGTTATAGGGTTTATAGGGTGGCTGATGTTTGACCTTTAATTAGATTTTATAAATATTATATTCAAAATATCTCGTTTGCATATCTCGAAATTTCGAACCCCTTTTGAGGCGTACTGCCTGGTGTTCAAAATGTTATACCGCTATTCCGAACCCAATGGAACAAGTTTCGAGTCCCAATTCGATCATATGTGGAAGATGGCTTTTTTTGAATCCAATTATTATATTAAATTTTCAATATTAATTTCAACGCGTTTCTATCCCGCACGACCAAACGGTAACTCCAAACGCTACAAAATTTGAAATTCAATAATAATAAACTATTACGGATCCAATAATAATAACTTTACATCCCTTTAACTATTTTAAACACATGATTTCATAGCGCTAACAAGGTATATCATGTATTTTAGAAGGTACATGCAAATACAGAGTTCCGATATTTAGTTATTCACTTCAAATTTAATTTATACGCCATTTCATTCAATTCCAAATGATTCAAATAACATATATTAACATTCATTTCATATTTACACACAACATATTCATATCCATTTCAAATTGATCCTAAATCAATTTATTCACTTTCCATTGATTCACAATTTTTTTTACTTTTGTTTACGACAAACGACAGTTTTTCCATGCAAATTCGGTGATATTCATTTAATAAAATAGTCACCTAAGCTTATAAACCATTTTAAATTGATTCTAAATTGATTTATCAATTTCTATTGATTCACATTCAATTTATTCACAAAAATCTTGTTCGCTCAATTTTATATTCAACAACAATCCAATCAATGCCAATTTATTTATGAACCATTTCATAAATTTATTTGAGCCAAGCTTCCATCCAAAAATATTAACTTAAGTAAATTTGTTTACTTTCAATCATTTAAACCATATAACTTAAGTTCATTTCCATTGCAACCAAATTTCATTTCATTTTAAATTGATTGTTATTCAATTTATTTACCTTCGATCGATTCGCATTTCCATTTACTTGGTATATCTCAATTTACACTATATTCATTTAAATAATATTCCAAAGCCATATTAAATTTATTTACACTTAATTTGAATTTATTTATAACTTAAGTCATCGCCATTTCAATCCATTTCTATTTTATTCGACAACATTTCAAAATATATTTAATTCGCTTATATTTAAGTCGAATTTCATTTATAACTCAAGTTCCATATTCAATTTCAATTTCAATCTAAATCCATTTTACTTAACCAAATTAAGTTCTATTTCTATATTCAATTAACTAATTAATTTATCTAATTAGTTCACTTCCATTTTATAATTCAATATCTGATTTTTATTTCAAAAGCACTTCAGTTGGTTTGACTTGAGTTCAAATTCATTTCATAATTCAAGTTTGGATTTTCATCTCTTCATCAAATATCCAATCATTTTTATTTTGGTTTTTTCTATTCTACTTTTCCAATTATTAACTTACACAACTTGTTTTTCTCAATTATATAAATCCTATACTTGAGTTGATTCCATTTGACTCATTTTAAATTAAATCTTCTTTGCAAGGTTAAATTTTCAATCAAATCCCATTTCGTCGATGCTTACTCGATTATATTCACTTTTAAATTATTTACTTAAGATTATACATCACTTTATAGTTTAAGTATATATTTATTCCATTACCTCCAATTTTGTTAGCTATTCAAACTTATTTATTCACAGTTCCGTAATTTTCCACTTAAATTTTATTCCAATCAAATTTTATAACTTATAGTTATATAGTCACTTTTATAATTGAAACTCTATATTCAATTCCATTCGATATCATTTCTAATTCAATCCAATTTTATTTTACTTGGCTTAAGTTAAATTCTAATCCATACAACTTTCTTTACAAATTCAATTTATTTAACTTGCATAAGTTAAATTTTTATTTCATATTGAATTTCAAAATTCCAGGTTATAACCTAAAAACTTATTTTTTCACAGGTTTCATAAAACATTCAAATGGATATTCCAGAATTCAACCACCCGGTTTCATTTCAAATCATTTCAAATCATATATACATATATATGTCTTTGTATACCAAATCCCACTTTTTAAATTTAAACCAAAACTTGTTTTTATCCAAAACAAATTTCCTTCGGAATTTCGAAAAAAACCTTTATTTCCAAACAAAAATCCTCATATCAAATTACTACGGTAGCAATCCATTACTTAGAAACTCGAAAATGAACATAGATGATGTCGCGATCATCATCAGAATTATTTTCCAGCAACTGAAGTGAGTTTAGTGCTTTATCACCTCAAAAATCCATTTTAAACCATTTTTATTTCAAAAATATTATCAAAAATAATACTATTTGAATTTTCACAATACTTCGAAAGAATATTTTCCAAACTTTCAAGGATTTTAAATCTTTGAACTTAGGTTTGAATCAATTTTTATTTATAATTCATTTGCATAACTTATTCTTAGACAATCCTTATTTGGTTATATATAACCATTTCAAATTTTATAATTTGGTTTTGATTATATTAATAACATCTAAACACATCAATATACCATAATGATTTCAGAAAATTATTTCTTTCATATCAAAATATAGTTGGGTAAAATTGTTTCATTTACCCGCTTCAAAACAATACTGTGTCGGTTTACCTAGTTCAAGTGTTTAAAAATTGCTATCGATTTCGTGGCGTCCCACTATTCGACCAGAATTTGTAAACCACTCAACAGATAAATCGACACAATATAAAACATTTTATATTCACTAACAAATGCGCGCTCATATCTATTAATACACTCAAACTCATTCTAGGATACTACTAACCCTATCTCTAATGAGTAATCCCTAACAAAGCCAAGGTTCTCGCTTAACCTTCAGCTCTGATACCAACTGTAACGAACCGGGATTTTCGACCCTCAAAAGTCGACATCAATACATTCACTGTATAGCATGCCGAGCAATCGAGTGCCGGAAATACCAGATCATTAGCGTTGAAGAAGAAAAGAGATAGAAGAAAAACAGTAACAATAACCTAGAATCTCACAATCGCAGTGGGACAAAATATAATATATATATAATAACAGACCTTTATACAAAAGTAAACTGTAACTATTAATATACATACCATCATCAGAGTACAACAATCAAAAAATCAATCTGGACAGTTATAATAACTTGTCCTCACAAATACTGAACATTCAGCTTAACACACACAGCGGAATATAATCAAGTACGTGAAATACGTCTGTAATCCTCCAACTCGTCTCCTAGGCTCCATAGCATCCTAACCTGAATCTGTAATACTCGGTCTGACCCGAGTATTATAATAAAATAACACCCGAGTCAGTCCGGAAAACCAGCGTGAGAAAAACACACTCAATTTGAATTATTACTATTATCAAAATCCTTTGAAACAAAGGTATCTCGTAAGACCACGCCACACATAAATACGATGGGTTTTTACCTTACGATAACCAAAACATTTTATATCAAAATCATTTGATATTATAATAGCGTCTATAGAATTTTTTTAGAAAATAGCTGAAATTCTTGCATCTCACGTTTCAGCATAGTTGGGCACAATCAAAACCGTGCAGGCTCATAATGGATATTAGATTCCATACAATGACTGAGCTACTTGGGTACCGCCTATCACAGTACATCTCTAGAAAAATGTACCGAGGACCTCGCCTGGATCCCCTGCCAACACAAGACTGGCCTACCCCTGACCTGGATAGTACCGAATATGTTACCACCCTGGGTGTTCCCACCCTAATCGAGCGCTCTCTTTTCCATGCACAACAATATCCATAATTATAATATATTCGAAGGTATCTAGAAAAATGATAACATACCCTACTTGGGTGCGACCCACTTAGCCTTGCTGCATCTCCCCTGTTTTAGTCATTCCCGGTTGATGAGGCTTGAGGCTACGTTTTACCTTTAGAATAGCATTCAAACACAGAATGTTAACACTGCCTTCCAGGCACGATGCAATGATAGCATTCATCCATACAAGTTGTTCTGGGTCTAAACAAACCAAATCTCCAAAATCATCGTCTCCATTATCCTCACGATATCACAATTCATAACGCACAAATCGGATCGAAGTTTTTTCGAATAATTAAATTAGATCCCGGTCTCTTCGAAACGATTAACGAATTTGGTCAGATTTGATAGTCGGTTATTTAACTATCGAATTACATCCATAAGCAGTCACTAGGCCTTATTTTATAAATCTTCAAAACATTCATTCAAAATATCTTTTAAAAGATATATATATCTATATATGTATATCCATCATGTGTATATATATATATGTATGTATATATATGTGTGTATATATATGTATATATTCAAAACTCTTCCAGTATTTCCAACGTTTGAAAACAATCTTAAATCCTTATATCCTTAGATGAATATTTTCAATCCATATCAATATTTAGAAATATTCCTAAACTCCATTTTTCTATTTAACACTTGAAAAAAATATTTCTATAATAAAAATCTCATAGTTAAAATATTTTAAATCCTTCCAGTCCAATAGTTAGGAAATATTTATAAGTATATTTTCCTAAAATCATTTTATTTCCAGTATTTAGGAAATATTCCATTTATTTCATCCTACTCAAAATCCCTTACAATTTACTTGTAAATTCCTTAACTCATTGATAACGAATTCTATAAATTTCTAGAACCCATTAATTTATTTCCTTTAAAGTTTCCAAAATCGATTATGCTTGGCTATAATTTCAACTACTCATCTCTAACTTCTTTTATGAATTCCAATTCATTTTTCGAAGTTCTCTTATTCAACGATTCGGAAATTTTCTTAAGTTTCCAGAATTCCATTACAAGATTTTCCTATAAAACTCATATCCATTAAATAAACCTGTCTTCAAATCCTGAGAGAATTTATAAATAAATTTCAATCATTTCAAAACTATATATATAATAAGTATTTTAAAAAAAACATATTTAAGTAATTATTTATAATATTAAAACACTTCAAATAAACATCGATAATTCATTTTAAAATAAACTAATTGATTAACAAAGCTGATTATAAAAATAAGAATTTTATTTCCATTAATATTAGATATTTGAAAAATTCACTTTCGAAGTATTTTAATACTAACTAGCTTTAAATTACATTGTTTAATAAATAAAATTTCCCTTTTAAAACAAAACTTAACTTCTTAATAATTTTTTTTAAAAATCCCAATAACCAATTCAATTTATAAATCCCTCTCGATTCACAACACATCAATTTCATTCTGATTCCCTAACCATTCTCACTTTCCAAAATATAATCCATTATTTTTCCCAAAAACCTATTTTCATATCTCGATATAAATTCACATTGTGAAATTATATTCCCAATTTATCAACTAATATCAATTCCCTTATTTAAAAACATTGTTTATAAATTTATAAACTCATTTGAGTTTTACTTGTTTATGAAAATAATCTTATTTATAAAATTCCATTTTATAAATCCATTTCTTTATAAGTTCCATTTATTTTTCAAATCTATTTAAATATCGATTTAACTTCTTTTCCATATTTTTTTCTAGAAATATCATTTAAAATCCATTGTTTAAAAAATCCTTTATATAAATTATTTTAAAATCTCTATTTAAAATATTTTTACGAATAGTTACAACCCAAAGTCAATTATTGTTCAAAAATAATATTTAAGGTATTTAAAATACCAAAATTAAGGCCGGTGCTATGATAGTATCCAATAAAAATTCAAACCAACACATAATCTATAACAGATTATCCACACACATCATATATCACTTTAGATGAAATTAAAATCAACATTTTAAAGGAATCTAGTTGGATCCTCCCAACTTGTTTCCTTGCATTCACAGATGTTATACAACATAAAAATACCAATCCCGCTTCGAGGCGGGATATCGCGGTAATATAGGGTCATTCGCTATTATGCGGGGCACAAGTGTCTCATCCGCTCCAATAGGTGGGAATACATCGAACTAGTAATATATATATATATATATATATATACTAATATACATAATATAACATTCATCTGATAATAATATATCAATTCAACCAATCATCCAATAATTAATTTATATTATTATAAATTTAAACTATTCAACCAAATTGAGTGAGATTTACTCACCTTGATTTTCTGAAATTGTTAATCGTTCCAATCCCAAATTTAGAACCATTGCGTAGTATTTGCTAATGAGAATCCAACGTAACTTGTTACGTTAATTTTGACCTCGCATAACAAGATATTCACAATATAATAATTTGATTTTAAATAAAAATTATCATTTAACTAATTTCAGTAATTATAGTTAATTATCCACACATTCACCCACTTCGAACAGTCACCAGTGCCACCCACTCGACCAGAAACCACCGTAACATCACCCGAATAGACCAGCCATCTACAGCCTCCCTCCTTTGCCCATGTGAACCCCTAACTCCCTTGATCAACGAAAAAACACCAAGACTGCACACGAACGGAGCAAATCTTCGACCATCTTGCGACGCCTCGATCGCGTTCGAGCCCCTCCAGCGCCTCGCCATTCCTTCTGTGCACTCGCACGTGATTTCGAGGACAGCACGACTCGTCCTCGTTCATTTTCCCAACGCGCAAATGTGTGCTTGCTTCCCAGGCTTCGATTTTGGCCTACGCTTCACGATTCGATCGGTTTCCCGTTTTTTATTTTGAGTTGAATTTTGATTTCGTTTATTTACAGAAGAAGGAGAATAGTATTTGCGATTTTAAAGCTGAAGAATAGCGGCTATGTTCAGGGATAGGTCGGCTGGTTATAAGGTTTATAAGGTGGCTGATGTTTGACCTTTAATTAGATTTTATAAATATTATATTCAAAATATCTCGTTTGCATATCTCGAAATTTCGAACCCCTATTGAGGCATGCCGCCTGGCATTCCTAATGTTATACCGCTATTCCGAACCCAATGAAACAAGTTTCGAGTTCCAATTCGATCGTATATGGAAGATGGTTTTTTTTTAATCCAATTATTATATTAAATTCTGAATATTAATTTCAACGCATTTCTATCCCGCATGACCAAACGGTTACTCCAAATGCTACGAAATTTGAAATCCGATAATATAAACTATTACGGATCCAATGGAACAGGTTTCATCGAATTCCGAGACCGTGCCCCAGATCTCTATTTTAATGCATCGATTAAATCGACGATTTCAAAAATTGGCGAAATCGTTGGAATTCCCAGTTTTAAAAACTTAGTAGCTCAATTCTAATTCAAATAGAATTTATATCAACACTAGAAATCGTTTCGATTCATATTCAACTAAGTTTCAATTATTTACCATTTCCGTATTACGATAAATCGCTATATTTTGAAATTTAAATTCATCCTACAATTTCAACAAAAATCTTCATATTCAAGATCAATTTATATACCAAATCCAATATTTAAAACCATTTAAATATTCAAAATCAAATGACTGAAACTCCAGGTCGTTACAATTCCTCTCCCCTTAAAAGAATTTCGTCCCTGAAATTGCTAATGTAGGAAAAATGCTCCAAACCCATTACATTTCAAAAACCCACTTAGTGAAAATTTGATATTTCACTTTTCAAATCTTTAGTTACAACCAAAACAATTAGTTTTCCATTTCTAAAGAAAAACCCTTTATTTTAATTACAATTCGAAAATCAACTTTTTAGTTAACAAATATTTCAAAAAATTTCTAACACTCTAAATTTTTGAAATTTTTTAGCAGAGTCTCCCTTGTACGGAGAGCCTTTTGCAATATCACAAATATAACAAAAAATGATATCATCGACCCATACGGTCGAAAACACAATATATATCAATTTTTATCTTATTTTCACTTTTAATGCGTAAGCGTACCTTAAATTAGCGTTATTAAGCAAGCAAGCTTACTTTATATGCAGTTTTTCAACCCAAATCTTACCCAATAGCCTCCTGGTTCCTGTATTTACTCGAATAAACACATCAGTTTCATAATTTATGAAATTTAATAACTTTACATCCCTTTAACTATTTTAAACACATGATTTCATAGCTAACATGGTATATCATGTATTTTAGAAGGTACATGCAAATACACAGTTCCAACATTTAGTTATCCACTTCAAATTTTATTTATACGCCATTTCATTCAATTCCAAATGATTCAAATAACATATATTAACATTCAGTTCATATTTACACACAACATATTCATATCCATTACAAATTGATCGTAAATCAATTTATTCACTTTCCATTGATTCACAAAATTTTGTTTACTTTCGTTTACGACAAACGACAATTTTTCCATGCAAATTCGGTGATATTCATTTAATAAAATAGTCGCCTAAGCTTATAAACCATTTTAAATTGATTCTATATTGATTTATCAATTTCTATTGATTCACATTCAATTTATTCACAAAAATCTTGTTCGTTCAATTTTATATTCAACAACAATCCAATCAATGCCAATTTATTTATGAACCATTTCATAAATTTATTTGAGCCAAGCTTCCATCCAAAAATATTGACTTAAGTAAATTCGTTTACTTTCAATCATTTCAACCATATAACTTAAGTTCATTTCCATTGCAACCAAATTCCAATTCATTTTAAATTGATTGTTATTCAATTTATTTACCTTCGATCGATTCGCATTTCCATTTACTTGGTATATCTCAATTTACACTATATTACTTGAGAATCATCTCATAAAATTAATATTAAAGTCTATTATAACCTTTTATACAATATATATATATATATATATTCATTTAAATAATATTCCAAAGCCATATTAAATTTATTTACACTTAAATTGAATTTATTTATAACTTAAGTCATCACCATTTCAATCCATTTCTATTTTATTCGACAACATTTCAAAATATATTTAATTCGCTTATATTTAAGTCGAATTTCATTTATAACTCAAGTTCCATATTCAATTTCAATTTCAATCCAAATCCATTTTACTTAACCAAGTTAAGTTCCATTTCTATATTCAATTAACTAATTAATTTATCTAATTAGTTTACTTCCATTTTATAATTCAATATCTGATTTTTATTTCAAAAATCACTTCAATTGGTTTGACTTGAGAGTTCAAATTCATTTCATAATTCAAGTTTGGATTTTCATTTCTTCATCAAATATCCAATCATTTTTATTTTGAATTTTCTATTCTACTTTTCCAATCAATAAGTTACATAACTTGTTTTTCTCAATTATATAAATCCTATACTTGAGTTGATTCCATTTGACTCATTTTAAATTATATCTTCTTTGCAAGGTTAAATTTTCAATCAAATCCCATTTCGTCGATGCTTACTCGAGTATATTCACTTTTAAAATTATTACTCAAGATTATACATCACTTTATAGTTTAAGTATATATTTATTCCATTAACTCCAATTTTGTAAGCTATTCAAACTTATTTATTCACAGTTCCATAATTTTCCACTTAAATTTTATTCCAATCAAAAATTTATAACTTATAGTTATATAGTCAGTTTTATAATTAAAACTCTATATTCACTTCCATTCGATAGCATTTCTAATTCAATCCAATTTTATTTAACTCGACTTATGTTAAATTCTAATCCATACAAATTTCTTTACAAATTCAGTTTATTTAACTTGCATAAGTTAAATTTTTATTTCATATTGAAATTCACAATTCCAGGTTATAAGCTAAAAACTTTTTTTTTCACAGGTTTCATAAAACATTCAAATGGATATTCCAGAATTCAACCACCCGGTTTGATTTCAAATCATTTGAAATTATAGACACACACACACACACAGATATATATATATATATACACAAAATCCCACTTTTTAAATTTAAACCAAACCTGGTTTTTATCCAAAAAAAATTTCCTTCGGAATTTCCAAAACAACCTTTGTTTCCAAACAAAAATCCTCATATCAAATTATTACGGCAGCAATCCATCACTTAGAAACTCGAAAATGAACACCGATGATGTGACGATCATCATCGGAATTATTTTCCAGCGACTAAAGTGAGTTTAGTGCTTTATCACCTCAAAAATCCATTTTTAACCGTTTTTATTTCAAAAATATTATCATAAATAATACTATTTTAATTTTCACAATACTTTAGAAAAATATTTTCCAAACTTTCCAGGATTTTAAATCTTCGAACTCAGGTTTGAATCCATTTATATTTATAATTCATTTGCATAACTTATTCTTATACAATCCTTATTTGGTTATATATAACCATTTCAAATTTTATAATCTGGTTTTGAGTATATTAATAACATCCAAACACATCAATATACCATAATGATTTCAGAAAATTATTTCTTTCATATCAAAATATAGTTGGGTAAAATTATTTCATTTACCCGCTTCACAACAATACTGTGTCGGTTTACCTAGTTCAAGTGTTTAAAAATTTCTATCGATTTTGTGGCGTCCCACTATTCGACTAGAATTTGTAAACCATTCAATAGATAAATCGACACAATATAAAACATTTTATATTCACTAACAAATACGCTCTCATATCTATTAATACACTCAAACTCATTCAAGGGTACTACTGACCCTATCTCTAATGAGTAATCCCTACCAAAGCCAAGGTTCTCGCTTAACCTTCAGCTTTGATACCAACTGTAACGATCCGGGATTTTCGACCTTCAAAAATCGACAATAATACATTCACTGTATAGCATGCTGAGCAGTCGAGTGCTGGAAATACCAGATCATTACGGTTGAAGAAGAAAAGAGATAGAAGAAAAACAGAAACAACAACCCAGAATCTCACAATCGCAGCGGGATAAAATATAATATATATAATAACAGACCTTTATACAAAAGTAAACTGTAACTGTTAATATACATACCATACAATAATCAACAAATCATTCTGGACAGTTATAATAACTTGTCCTTACAAATACTGAACATTCGGTTTAACACACACACCGCGGAACATTTATAAATCCCTCTCGATTCACAACACATCGATTTCATTTCGATTCCCTAACCATTCTCACTTTTCAAAATAGAATCCACTATTTTTCCCAAAAACCTATTTTCATATCTTGATATAAATTCACACTTTGAAATTATATTCCCAATTTATCAACTGATATCATTTCCCTTATTTATAAACATTTGTTTATAAATTTATAAAATCATTTGAGTTTTACTTGTTTATAAAAATAATCTTATTATAAAATTCCATTTTATAAATCCATTTCTTTATAAATTCCATTTCTTTTTCAAATCTATTTTAAATATCGATTTTAACTTCTTTTCCATATTTTTTTTCCAGAAATATCATTTAAAAATCCATTATTTAAAAAAATCCTCTATATAAATTATTTTATAATCTCTATTTAAAATATTTTTACGAATAGTTAAGTACAACCCAAAGTCAATTATTATTTTATCCAAATCAATTTCTTTTAAAATAATCCAAAATTCGATATAAATATTTTTATATCCCAAATCTCTTTTCAATTCCTTCAAATTTAAAAATAATATTTATGGTATTTAAAATACCAAAATTAAAGCCAGTGCTACTACAGTATCTAATAAAAATTCAAACCACAACATAATCTATAACAGATTATCCACACACATCATATATCACTATATATGAAATTAAAATCAACATTTTTGAGGAATCCAGTTGGATCCCTCCAACTTGTTTCCCTACATCCATAGATGTTATACAATATAAAAATACCAATCCTGCTTCGAGGCGGGATATCGCGGTAGTATAGGGTCATCCGTTATTATGTGGGGCGCATAGTGTCTCATCCACTCCAATAGGCGGGAATATATCCAACTACTAATATATATACTAATATACATAATATAACATTCATCTGATAATAATATATCAATTCAACCAATCATCCAATAATTAATTTATATTATTGTAAATTTAAACTAGTCAACCAAATTGAGTGAGATTTACTCACCTTGATTTTCTGAAATTGTTAATCGTTCCAATTCAAAATTTAAAACCATTGCGTAGTATTTGCTACTGCGAGTCCAACTTAACTTGTTACGTTAATTTTTGACATTGCATGATAAGATATTCACAATATAATAATTCGATTTAAAAAAATATATCATTTTAACTAATTTTAGTAATTAAAGTTAATTACCCACGCCTTCACCCACTTCGAACTGTCGCCAGCGCCACCTACTCGACCGAAAACCACCGTGGCAGACCAGCCATCCACAGCCTCCCCCTTTTGCCCCTACGAACCCCTAGCTCCCTCGATCAATGAAAAAAAAATCACGAAGGCTACACACGAATGGAGCAAATCTCCGACCATCTCGTGACGCCTCGATCGCGTTCGATCCCCTCCAGCGCGTCGCCCTTCCTTCTATGCACCCGCGCATGATTTCGAGGACAGCACGACTCATCCTCGTGCATTTGCCCAACACACACACGTGCGCTTGCTTCCCAGGCTTTGACTTTGGCATGCGCTTCACGATTCGATCGGTTTCCCCTTTTTATTTATTTTGAGTTGATTTTCGATTTCGTTTATTTACAGAAGAAGGAGAATAGTATTCACGATTTTAAAGATGAAGAATAGCAACTATGTGCAGGGATAGGTCGGCTAGTTATAGGGTTTATAGGGTGGCTGATGTTTGACCTTTAATTTGATTTTATAAATATTAAATTCAAAATATCTTGTTTGCATATCTCGAAATTTCAAACCCCTATTGAGGCGTGCCGTCTGGCGTTCCTAATGTTATACCGCACCCAATGGATATTACATGATCCATAATTAGTGTGCACAAGCATACAAACTTTCATTCCGAACCCAATGGAACAAGTTTCGAGTCCCAATTCGATCGTATGTGGAAGATGACTTTTTTTGAATCCAATTATTATATTAAATTTTCAATATTAATTTCAACGCATTTATATCCCGTACGACCAAACGGTAACTCCAAATGCTATGAAATTTGAAATCTGATAATAATACACTATTACGGATCAAATGGAACTAGTTTCGTCGAATTCCAAGACTGTGCCCTGGATCGCTTTTTTAACGCGCCGATTAAATCGACGATTTCAAAAATTCACGAAATTGCTTGAAATCCTAGTTTTAAAAACTTATTAGCTCAATTCTAATTCAAATAGAATTTATATCAACACTAGAAATCTTTTCGATTCATATTCAACTAAATTTCAATTATTTACCATTTCTGTATTACGATAAATCGCTATATTTTAAAATTTAAATTCATTCTACAATTTCAACCAAAATCTTCATATGCAAGATCAATTTATATTCCAAATCCAATATTTAAAATCATTTAAATATTCAAAATCAAATGACTGAAAGTCTGGGTCGTTACACTAGTGCACCTGTGCTCACTATTCCAGATGGAACCAAGCCATTCACAGTTTTTACAGATGCATGTGGTACAAGATTAGGGGCAGTTCTTATGCAAGAGGGGAAGGTAGTTGCCTATGCTAGTAGACAACTAAAGGATCATGAGAAGAGGTATCCAGTGCATGATTTAGAATTGGCAGCCATCGTTTTATCCTTAAAGTTGTGGAGGCATTATCTCTTGGGGGAAAGGTTTGAGTTATTCATCGATCATAAATCACTCAAATACCTATTTTCACAAAAAGATTTGAATCTTAGGAAGTAGAGGTGGATGAAGTATGTAGCATCCTTTGACTTTCGTATTCAATATGCCCCTAGAAAAGGGAACGTAGTCGCCGACGGCCTTAGTAGGAGACAGGCTACCCTAAGTGCAATATATGAATGGAGACAGTTGGAGTTTATCTCGAATTTTAACCTCCAATCATCAACAGAACCCATCTAAGTTTTCTATCAGTCATGGAGATTTGACGAGCCTTGATGGATCATTAGGGCATGAGCAAGTAAAAGATGAGGAGTTAGTAGAGATTTTGGAAAAACTAATAAAAGGAGAGCATTATCCTCATGCAAGGAGGTACTCAGTTGATGAGAAGGGATATTTGAGAAGAGATGGACGTCTTTGCGTCCCAATGATTGATGACTTGATGAGAGATGTGCTTATGGAGTGTCACCACTCAAGGATAACCATTCATCCCGGAGGAGATAAGATGTACAAGGACATGAAGAGAAATTTCTTTTGGAATGGAATGAAGAGGAGCGTGGCTTAGTTTATTGCTAGGTTTGACATGTCAAAAGATAAAAGCTAAGCAACGGAAGCTTGGTGGATTATTATTACCTTTGGAAATATTGATTTGGAAGTGGAAACATATTTCCATTGGATTTTGTGGAAGGATTGCCTAAAAGTCGAAAGGCCGATGAGGCTATTTGGGTTGTTGTAGATAGATTCACCAAGAGTTTTCATTTTATTCTGATTAGGATAAATAGGACTACCACCTCTCTCGCCTAGATTTATATTAAGGAAGTAGTTCGTCTATATAGAATTCTTGTAAGCATTGTCAGTGATAGGGACCACTTGTTCACTAGCGAGTTTTGGAGGAGCCTACAAACCGGTTTGGGAACTTCTTTGAACCTTAGCATGGAATATCACCCACAAATTGATGAACAAACAGAGAGGGTGAATAGAGTTTTGGAAGACTTGTTGAGAGCTTATGTCTTGGACTGTGGAGAACATTGGGAGTAGCATCTACCTTTGGTTGAGTTTGCGTATAATAATAACTACCAAACTACAATTGGTATGGCCCTTTTTGAAGCATTTTATGGGAGGTTATGCAAATTGCCTAGTTGTTGGTGGGAAACCACCGACAAAGTATTGCTCGAACCTGGTTCGATCTGTGATACCACGGAAAAAGTATAGTTGATCAGCCAAAGGATGAAGGTAGTGCAAGACCGTCGGAAATTTTATGTGGATAAACGAAGGAAAGAGCTTGAACTTGAGGTTAGAGATATGGTATTTGTTAAAATCTCCCCTCTTAGAAAAGAGGTTAGTCTTGGCAAGTCTGAGAAATTGGCTTCAAGATTTATTGGTCCATTCAGAATTCTGGAAAGAATAGGAAAATTGGCATATCGTTTGGAGCTTCCTGACAAGTTGGCAAGAGTTCACAATGTTTTCCATGTTTCTCACCTTAGGAAATACCTTCATAACCCGCTAACAAAATAGAGCCTAATCAATTGAGGGATTTTGAGATGGAGCCGATAGTGCATCGTGCCACTATATACATTATGGAGTATGATACTAGGAAACTTTGCAATAAAATAATTAAGTTGGTTTGAGTATAATGGGGTGACAATCCGGTGGAAAGCACATGGGAGACTGAGGAGAAGATGAAAAACACTCACCCAGAGCTTTTCATCGGTAATTTTTCTTTTTAAAATTTGGATTTTGGTTGCATCGCGGTTGCTAGATTGCATGGTAGGAGATGGTTGTTATACTTTTTCAAAATCACTTTACACTCATATATAAATTTTTATGCTTAGTTAGGATATTTGCATACGTACTTACATGACACGATTACACACCCACACTAGGATTGAGCTCATTTTAACATATCTGTTGTACACAATCACATTTCATTATTGGTTGAGTAGATGGTTGTGTAGAGAACTTTGTTGTATAACATGGATGTTATTGTGAGTTACACTATTCGCCCCTTGGAAGATTTGGGCGAAATCCTTTTTGAGGGGGGAAAATGTAACACCCCGTAAAATGAACCATAAATAAATAAAGTAAATTAAATATGATAAGGGTTGGCTATGAAAATTTTATAAATCTGTAATTTGACCACGATTGCGTTCGTGGTGAAATTCTCATCTGATTTCATATATAACATGATGAAAATGGAGCTAAAACAAAGAAGTTATGAGCATTTGAAGTTATCAGATTTAAATTAGTTTAGTTTGAATTCAAATTCAAATGAGAAATCAAATTTAGGGTTTAAATTTCAAAAGTTAGGTTGTGGGGGTAAGTAAATGTTTAATTAATGTTTAATGTTTAAAAGTTAATTACGGAATAAAATAATCTGGCAACGGAAATAAATAAACGTCCCCTGAATAAGAGGAGCGGTCGACCTGAATAGGTTAACCGATCGACCGTAGTGATCGACCGGTTGCCCAAGGTGGTTGACCGCTTGGCAATAGAAGTTTTAGTGGTGGCTGGGGTTTTAAGTTATGTTTTATTCGGTTGTACACTCCAGATTTACCCATTTCCTACGTACTTCCATCCTACGGTTCTAGTGTGTTTCAACTCCAATAAATAAAAGCCTTTCCTCCCCACTTTTATTCATATTATTTTAGAGAATATGACGAAACTTTGCCATTTCTATCCCTCTCTAATAAGATTCTGAAACTCCGTAGAGAATTCAGTTAAGGATTCAACTTATTTCCTATTTGTTTCTTTTTCCTCCAATCTATTATTATCCTATTCTTCTCCAATTATTCCGAATCTAATGAATATATATACCTTTTCCCTATTGTGTGTGTGTGTATATAAATATCAAAAGGGAGAGATTTTAGAAGAGATCGGAAGGCTACAAATCCATTTGAGTGAAGCTAAGGATAATCTGTGAGAGGAAATCTTAGTATTTATTTCAACAATTGTTTGGTGTATTTCTTTTTTGATTTGAATATGCCTTAGGGATTATGGTATTTTGAAATATGATAGATAAAATCCCCCAAAATTCCTTTTTATTTCGATATATCAATTCTATGCTGACATTCCCAATTATTTACATTAATTTGATGGGATTTGTTTCGTTTATGCAACCTTTGATAATTTCATAGTCTATTCCACTTCTCCTTATTCTTTAGGTTAAACTTCGATTCTTTAATAAAATAAGGGGTTTAGATTACGAATTCTATTCGTAGTTTACACCTCTTATTCTTATCTATTTCTTTGTAAAAAGAGGAGTTGAACAGAATATGGGGTATATATTGCAATTCTTATTGTTTAAGATATCCCATTGAATTGGTGTAATAAATTAAGTTTCTATTTTATTTACAAATCTATTATTGCAGTTTTGGTTATGAATATTTATTCTCTGTTTTGGACATTAGAATTCCCCGAAATCTTGGAAATTTAAAGAAAAAGGACTTGTAATAACAATTGGTTAGGGAATTGACAGTTAACGCTGGTTTAGAGCGTAAAATCCATGCATTTAGAACTTATTAACCATGAATATTTATTTATCTCTATTTACGTAATTAATGTATAATTACTACGTATATGGTGTAGTTACTTAGGCATTTATTTTCATTTATTTCCCATATTAGAAAGGTAATTGATTATTAGGTATAAATAAGAGGAAACTCTTATATAGCCTAATTATTATTTTAAGGCGTAATAAGAAAGATTCCTTATAAGGTCTTATTTATGAAACGGTGAGATGAGTATGTGTATATATATACATATACATACATACATATACATATATTATATATATAGAGAGTAATTGATTTATGGCTAAGTCATAGGGGTACGAGGTCAATAGAGTTACACGACGAAAGTATGCCCTTCACTTTGAGTTTACTAGCAGTTGTGGACACTTTTATTGATGTGAGATATCTTTATGATAAATATATGTAATGATGCGAGGTTGGTTCCAAATTAAGTAGGGAAATACTGCCCAGCTAATCTAGCTACCAATTCCTACGAATAGCGGACTAATGCGAGACGTCGTTATGAGTATGGACCATAAGACGAAGGGCCTACTTCAGTGTTTTGAGGTATTAAGTGGTTGGACCCGCCTCTTTTCCCCAGATGAAGTATTAAATGGCCAATGGGTTACGTTAGGGTATCTCTACAGGGTCCTCTTTTGGAAATACGTCTTAAATGATGGGGTCTACCTTATTTAAGCTCTTAAATGACTAGAGTCTGCCTATTTTCCACTTGGAAGTATTAAGTGGCCTATGAGATTTCATGTGATGTCAGCTAGATAGTACCATTGGGAACACGCTTTTGGAAATAGGTCTTAAATGATGGGTTCTGCCTTAATTAAGGTCTTAAATGACCAGAGTCTACCCATTTTCCACTGTGAAATATTAAATGGCTTGGGTACCATCATTATTAGCTATTTATGACATATGATAGGGATATAGGATTCTAGAAACCTACTTCTGAAATGGATGGTTTTAAGTGGTTGGACCCGCCTCCTTTTGTAACGACCCACTATTTTGGACCATTCAAATAGACAATAATCCACACATGTCTGACTTGAATAATTCAAAATAACAGATTGTAATAAAATTTGGAGCAAATAAAATCAAATACAGAATCACAGACACGGAAATATCAAAATAACTCGCAGCGGAAATTAAAATACCATAGTAGTTCATGAAGCTACTATAACAAACTCTCAAAACATAATACATAATATCAGACTGGAAAACACATACAATAAAAATCTCAAATATATAAAAGTTTATAATACCAGAGCTGAAATAGAACAATTGAAACTGAAATGGATAGATAACTAGATAAGCAGAATCTCCAGCAATTCTTAGCTCTAGAAAGAGATCCAAAGCTAAGCTGTAAATACTCAGGCTGACCCGAGCGTAAAGCAAAATACAAAACACTCGAGTCAGGACAATATATACTTATATAATGTAAACCAACTCAAGTGAACTGTAGCAGTAATGCACACAATAACTTAAAGGATGCTTGGGATCGCACATCCTTTAAGAATCAGTTAAACCATAAATTAAATACATCCCGTGGTTAAAATCTCAAAATTGGTAATTTATATTTTGAAATCAAATATCATTTCGAAAATTCAATATCATTCAAAAATCCATTTCAAAATGTCACAATATCATATCTTTTCAAAATTGCATTCATTTTATTTAAAATACCATTTCAACACACATTTCAAAATAGTTTATATTTAAAATAAATTACTTCATTTTAAAACATAAAAATGAAGTTATTATATTTTCAAAATTTAAATCTTTCAAAGTCTATTTATTTACTTAAACTTATCAAAACAATGAAAATTTACCTTTCGCAGCATTTGGAAAATGCTATAGAAAGTTACTTTCAAAACAGTTCAATTTTACAAAAGGCAGCATTAAAATACTGTAATAGGGTTAAATTAGTTCAAATAAAACCTTAGTTAAATTCCACAGTTATAGCACTTACAAAGTGCTATAATATTCCTTTATTAAAATTTAGCCATTTGGTTCATTTATATCAACTACAACATTTATAATTGCTGTAATATCCTTTACCTTAGAAATAATAGCATTTTAGAAATGCTGTAAATTAAAATTCAGGGATTTCAATACAGTGTCACAAGCAATTATATTTTTATATAAATCATTTTCAACTTATAAAATCATAATTTCTCACTTTTAAAACAATCATTTAAATGCCTGTATATTCATGATTTTATAAACTTAAATTTCTATTCAAAAGTCAATATTTTATAATAATTCACATATTAAATTCACACATTAAATTTCAATTCTTTATAATTAAATTTTAACTTAACACTTAAGTTTAAATCTCCCATCTAACTTATTTTCATTTTATTTACTTACCTTCAAAAATTCACTTTTAAACAAAATTCATAAATTCCAATTTAAGCTATATTTCAAAAAAAAATCAACTTAATATTCATTCATTTCACATTTTTAACTTTATTCAAAAATCATTAATATATATTATAAAATCATTTTAAATTCATTTTAATTCCAAATATCATAAATTTATCATATTTCATATTAAATTTAATGTAACGTATCGGGTTTTGCCCGCTCGAAAATCAACATCCGTACTTCACATTGTACTAGAATGCCGCAGATTCGATCGTTCAAATCCGATTCGCCGGAGCTATAACACAATTAAGTAAATAACACAGCGGAAGAAAAGAATAATACATTGATATACAATATCTGATACAACAGAGTGATACAATGAATATCAATATACATCAGAGATATGATACAAGAAATAGCAGCGGAAAAGAAAACGATAACATCAGCAGCGGAACAATATCAATAGAAGTGATAACTCCAAAATGATCTTCAGACAAGAATGAATCCACAACTCCAAGATAAGCAACTCCGATGAATGAACTAGCTCCAGATAATCTACTCAACCTGAATATCTGAAAAGAAACCCAACTCTAGACTGCTCGTGTGGAAAATTATGAGCACCCAGAGTTTAGGAAGGGAACAATAAACTCCGGATCAGTCATGGGACTGGTGTGAGCAACAAAAACAGTTTATCTTTAAACAATCAACAAAAGGTTTTAAACATTGAAATCCGCAATGCTTTTGGAAAATGAAACTACCATAAGACCTCCCACCACACACACAATGCAAACGCAGAATTGGAGGAGATTTCTTCTTATGATAGTCAAAGATGCTTACTACGCAAAATCATTGGATATTATTATTAGTGCATAGTGCAGAAAACATTTCGAAAATATAATATTAATCTTAGCCAGCATACGACCAGTATCGTATGCCTACTATAGCTACCATCTAAACAGTGGTGACCACCGTATGTAAATGGCAGGTTCTACAACTAATACCGTACAAAGTTCGTATTGGAAGAATGGATTTCCAACAAATGGTCAGGCTAAGGAACTTCCTTCCGCCGCATGGGAACGCCTCTGGCGGGACGCCCCGAGAGACAAACTGCTCTCTGCCAACAAGGCCGGGTTACCCCTGTAACAGGTAACTCACGAATATGCCACCTCCCGGTCCTTTGGGACCTTTATCTGAGCTCGGTATCCAACATCACACATCATAAAGAAAGTGTATCCACATGAGTAAGTATCTGGGCTCCATACCATGACACCACCCCTTTCCAGAAGGAAATGACATACCCTAAAGGGCGCGACCCTCATAACCTTGCCGCAACGATCCTGTTTCGACCATTTCCGGGTTGTGAGGTCCTGACGAAGTCTCGTCCACAAAGCTACGCTTTGTCACAAAGCCATGCTTTGGGTCAACAGATGATCAACCTATGATCACAAAGATAAATGATCAAACAAATGATCATATCATAAATGATCAAACACTGATCATCACACAGCAACACTCAGCATGCCACATTACCAAATTGGGAATATATCGCTGATAAATTTCAACTACATAACCTCTGAGCTCGTACGTCTCAGAGAAGGGTGTTAAGCTAAGAGAATAAATTCTCCGCCACCAACAGAGATGTATTTGAAAGAAATCAGCTTTATATCTCAAAGTGTAATGTTAGACATACAATCCATACAAGTCTGTTTCGGGTTCGAACAGAACCGAAGGCACTTCTCACGAAGCCCTTGCAATTCCGGATAATTTCCAATCACGTCCGGACTTCCCGTCACTAAGGGTGATAAAACCTCTATATCGGGGATCAGCCGATGCAGAGTAACTCGACGGTAATCATTCCGTTTTCAAAAATATCCGGTCTTCAACACCGGTCTTCAAATGCTATCCATATACGACGTATCACATATTCGGAATGGGTTATACGACCCAAAGGTCCTCTCCCGGCTAAACCGAATAGTGAGCGAAATATTCGAAAATCATATGGATATGGGATTTCAATTAAGTCACAACTTATTACCCAAAATCTTTCTTTTCAACTGATTTAACAAATTACCATTTTTAAATCTTTAAACAAAAAGATTCAACCTTTACGGTTTAAACAGTTTCCACACTTTAATCTTTTAAACAAAAGATTCATTCACAGATTTTCCAAATTAATTTGCATTTCAATTTGATTAACTCGTTAAACCTTTAAATCAAAGATTTAACTTATAGCTTTCAAAACAATCCCATTTCAAATGATTTAAACCAAACATCATTTTAAATCTGTTAAAGATAAACAGATTCAAATCATAGCTTTTCAAAACAATTCATTCATAACTTGGAAAACCATTTTCAATTCAATATTGAAATTCCTTTAATTAAACTGGAATTTCATTTCTTATCTGAAAGCTTTTATTCTTTTAAAACAACAGTTTCATTTCAGAAAATCTGATTCATTCATACGAGTGGAAATCCTTGGGTTAAATCCAAATTCTCAAAATTATACTTTTAAATGGTTTAATTCATACCAACACATTTATAACATTTTCAATCCCTAGTTTCAAATCATAGGATTCAATTCCAAACTTGAATTCAAATTTAAATCAAATTATTTAAATTTTCAAAACTCGATTAAGTTATTCAAAATAACTTTTATCTTTGAAATTCTATTTCAAAAGCTTTTCACTTTAAACCCAAATTCCAATTTCAAAATCAATTGAAATTAAAATTTCAATTTTAAAAATATCAAATTTAAATTATCTGTGACTTAACCGATTTCCACGTGAAATCCATATTTGTGTGTGTAAAAGTGTAGTCCAGGGGTTCAACACAATAGTGCAACATCATATAATCATCACAGATCAGAATACAGAAATATAATTGATAAGCGGTATAAAAACAACGCTTATCGTTCATTCACAGATCATAGATATATAAAGGTCACAGATAAGTAAACTACAGATCACAACATAAATCAGGATGTATCACAAAGCATCATATATCAGGGATATCAAACAATCAAGTCATTCAATAGAATCCAAATATTCATAAGTAAGGTCAAGTATTCAATAGTCATTTATAAGTAGGATAAATTAATTGTTTAATCCTAATTAATTCAATTTATTTCCAATCAAATTTATTTACTTATGAATTTATTATCCAATTCTGATTTATTAATTACAACCCATTAGATATAAATTACTTTATTGATCATCTTAATTAATTATTCCTTAATTGCTCATTTAATAAATTAATTATCCATAATAAATTATCTCCAAAGTTAATCCTTTGATAAATTACAAAGGTAATTACCCAAATTACTTCATTTATAAATCATCTTCACTAATTTCATTCCAGTAATTATCATTAACTACTTCCTTAAGTAATTATCTCCATTTATTCAACTAAGTAATTTCACTCATCCAATTATCAAATGGTTTTCTTAAATTAATTAAACTAAAATAAATGAATTTTAATTAATCAAAATATCAAAATTTGTTGAAATAAGTAATTAGTCCCTTAATTACTTTCATTAAGTGAATATTTTTAAGTAATTAATCATCCTTTAATTAATTTTTTTCTTTAATTACTTATTAATCAAACTTAAATTATTAGTTGACTTACCATGATTACTTTTATTAAGTAATTTACTTTCAAGTAATTAATTTCCTTTTTATTTCATTTCTAATTTTAAGATTGAAAATAACTTGAAATCTTTCGTAATCAAATTTAAATTAAACGAATTTCAAGATTTCTTAACTAAATATTTAAGGAAACAATTTAGTATAGTTAAAGCAACTTATATAAGAAGTTTAACCCAATTCATTTGTTTTAAATTTCAAAAACTATGTTTAAAATCCTTTTTTTAAACTGTTTAAAAGTCTACTCTCTTTAAGTTTAAAATTTGAAAACCTGTAACTACTAAACAGTTAACCAGTTTTAAACATCATATAACTATTCGAGTAACCCTCCAAATTTCCCGAGTAACTTCCCGTGCTACTCAGCCTCCTCTCTCTCTTCGAGTCAAGCACGCGAAAATAACGAGTCTTCCCCGAGCCCTAACCTTCCTTCCCCAAACTCAGAACTAACCCACAACACTGACACGAACGTGCACGGTGCACGTCTCCCCTCAGCCCTGGCCAACTACGATCGTCACGACCATCGCCTACAACCACTCGACCACATGCGAACCCAAAACCCAACCCAGATTCACGAATACATCAACGAATCGAAATTCGAACCTCCAGCTTGCAAAAGCTTCAGCTGCTCGAACCATAAAACCCATCGCCACCGGCCAACCTCACGCCGATGAACCTCGCCGTCCCCACCATCGAACCCCACGACCACGAGCTACCTTCTCCCCAAAAGCGAACGCCTCCGGTCCTATAACCAAGACGCGATAGCCATGGCCATACAACAGTGAATAAATCAAAGAAAAACCCTAGTTCGATCCCACTCGAACTATTTACTCATTAGAAAAATTCTTTTACATTTTTCCCATAATCCACCATCTATAATCAAGCTTCGATCACAATTTTATCTCATATTAATGTGTGGATAATCGGCAACTCTCAAAATTCCAAATTTCGCATTAATACAAAATCCTCGTTTAATACCCAATTAAAAATTATGATAGTATCATCTAAAATCATGATTTTTCATCACGATTACATATAGATAATCCAAATTCGAATTTAAAACAGTTGATTTTTAACCAAAGTTTGAGCTTCACTGTATTATCCTATTTAAACATTTTAACTTAATTTAAAATTTACAGAAACTATTTTTAAAATTATCTTCACATCCTAACAAACTAGTTTCATTTATACATCAAAGTCAAATATGAACTCTATCGTTAGATTTTGAATTTTTTATATCAGCCAGAACTAAACAAGAACAGAGCATGAAAATAACAGGTATCCAGATACTTGCACTTTCATACATATACCAGATATATATCACAAAGAAAAATATGCCACATAACTTGAGTTATTAAAATTTTTAAAAAAAAATTGTTACTCACCTTGTTTTTCCAGAGGAAGAAGAACAAAGCACTTTCATTTTTGAAACAGGCTTTGACAATTGGCAAGTTGAAGTCTTTTTTTTCTTTTGATTTCCTTGTTGATCTCTGAGTCTATATTGCTATTTAAATTTGAGTTTTATTCACTTCAGATTTTAACTTAGTTTGATGGAAGAAACTGAGATGAAGCTTGTTTGAATATGAAATAATATTTGCTCAGTTTGGAAGATGAACGAAAGGAAATGAGGAAGACTTGATAAAAATATGAGTTTACAGGGTAATGTTTTTGTACAATTTCTTATTTAATAAACATAGGTCAGAGATTTTTCTATAGAGGAGGCTGAAATGAGATATAAAATGTACTAGAGATACAAACATTTAATGCTTATGTCCTTATGTCTACAAATACATCCTTTAATTTATATTTCGTAAGTACTTAGACATCAATTTCCTTTGTATATATTTCTTTTCAGGTGTACATATTATTTTATACTTCCTGTTCAAACATCATGAAGATATCTTTTCCCTTTTATACTTTGTTTCTCAGCCTACATACATACTTTACTTAACATATCTTACTGTCTTCTTATGCAAACTTTTCATTTGTATATACTTTGTTTTCTTTTGCTTATTCTATCCTTGCATTATTTGTTTTTATTTGGTGGCTGCAACTTTATTTTGTTTACTTTTACATACTTATGTCTTTGTTGGTTATTTTTACTTTGTTTTGTTTTCTAAGTGTTGTAGGCTATGGTATACTTTTGTTTTAATTTTTTCTTTGTCTTGAGCTTTATTACTTTGTGGTGATGTTGTATTGTTATTTTAATCAATATTATAAAATTTCGTTTGTTCATACATGAATATATATTAGTGTTTATTTAATTCCTTTTAAAGTTTTATTACCCAACATTTTATTATTTATATTTTAAACCATTTATTTTACTATTTTATTCAAAAATATAATTAATTATTAATTTAAATATATGTAAAATTCGGGGTCGTTACAGACTTCCCCCCTTAAAAGAATTTCGTCCTCGAAATTACCAAGGAGACAAAAAGATAGATGAAGAATATTTCATCAATTGGACATCTGTTCTGCATTTGGCTTACCACATTAGAATATCAATAACAGATACAAGAACGAATCTGTCTAACACTCACAAGATACTCGGGTTATCCAGATCTACGAAATATGTAGTGGCATAGGTTAGTTCAAAGTGAAAACTAACCATTCGTAGAATATACTGGGACCCAAAGAATAGATAGATATATGGATACGTTTTCAAAATTTTTAGTTTAGAAGCTAAAACATATCTATCAACCATAGCAATCAAAGCAAACAATACACCCAAACAAACAATTTTGGCTCAGTTGGAGTTTATGTCCCATTTTAATACATCGAATCTCCTTCCTGGATCTACCAGGAACTATCGAAGAATTGAGAAAAAGATGACGAACAAAAAGATCGATAGAGAAAGGATAGACAAAAAGATTGCTTCCTTGTTGTTACAGGGTATTGACCAATTATAGTCGTATTCCCTCTGTCCCCTATCTCATCCTCTTCTTGCACTCATACTCACTATCAGTGGATAGCAAGAGAATTTATTGAGGCTTTCGAACGGATATCTGAGAATTACTCATTCTAGAGTTTACTTCACTCTATCTCTAATGAGCTACTTAACGTGTTATACTCCTGAGCTAAAGTTCAACCTTAGCTCTGATACCACATGTAACGTATCGGGTTTTGCCCGCTCGAAAATCAACATCCGTACTTCACATTGTACTAGAATGCCGCAGATTCGATCGTTCAAATCCGATTCGCCGGAGCTATAACACAATTAAGTAAATAACACAGCGGAAGAAAAGAATAATACATTGATATACAATATCTGATACAACAGAGTGATACAATGAATATCAATATACATCAGAGATATGATACAAGAAATAGCAGCGGAAAAGAAAACGATAACATCAGCAGCGGAACAATATCAATAGAAGTGATAACTCCAAAATGATCTTCAGACAAGAATGAATCCACAACTCCAAGATAAGCAACTCCGATGAATGAACTAGCTCCAGATAATCTACTCAACCTGAATATCTGAAAAGAAACCCAACTCTAGACTGCTCGTGTGGAAAATTATGAGCACCCAGAGTTTAGGAAGGGAACAATAAACTCCGGATCAGTCATGGGACTGGTGTGAGCAACAAAAACAGTTTATCTTTAAACAATCAACAAAAGGTTTTAAACATTGAAATCCGCAATGCTTTTGGAAAATGAAACTACCATAAGACCTCCCACCACACACACAATGCAAACGCAGAATTGGAGGATATTTCTTCTTATGATAGTCAAAGATGCTTACTACGCAAAATCATTGGATATTATTATTAGTGCATAGTGCAGAAAACATTTCGAAAATATAATATTAATCTTAGCCAGCATACGACCAGTATCGTATGCCTACTATAGCTACCATCTAAACAGTGGTGACCACCGTACGTAAATGGCAGGTTCTACAACTAATACCGTACAAAGTTCATATTGGAAGAATGGATTTCCAACAAATGGTCAGGCTAAGGAACTTCCTTCCGCCGCATGGGAACGCCTCTGGCGGGATGCCCCGAGAGACAAACTGCTCTCTGCCAACAAGGCCGGGTTACCCCTGTAACAGGTAACTCACGAATATGCCACCTCCCGGTCCTTTGGGACCTTTATCCGAGCTCGGTATCCAACATCACACATCATAAAGAAAGTGTATCCACATGAGTAAGTATCTGGGCTCCATACCATGACACCACCCCTTTCCAGAAGGAAATGACATACCCTAAAGGGCGCGACCCTCATAACCTTGCCGCAACGATCCTGTTTCGACCATTTCCGGGTTGTGAGGTCCTGACGAAGTCTCGTCCACAAAGCTACGCTTTGTCACTAAGCCATGCTTTGGGTCAACAGATGATCAACCTATGATCACAAAGATAAATGATCAAACAAATGATCATATCATAAATGATCAAACACTGATCATCACACAGCAACACTCAGCATGCCACATTACCAAATTGGGAATATATCGCTGATAAATTTCAACTACATAACCTCTGAGCTCGTACGTCTCAGAGAAGGGTGTTAAGCTAAGAGAATAAATTCTCCGCCACCAACAGAGATGTATTTGAAAGAAATCAGCTTTATATCTCAAAGTGTAATGTCAGACATACAATCCATACAAGTCTGTTCCGGGTTCGAACAGAACCGAAGGCACTTCTCACGAAGCCCTTGCAATTCCGGATAATTTCCAATCACGTCCGGACTTCCCGTCACTAAGGGTGATAAAACCTCTATATCGGGGATCAGCCGATGCAGAGTAACTCGACGGTAATCCTTCCGTTTTCAAAAATATCCGGTCTTCAACACCGGTCTTCAAATGCTATCCATATACGACGTATCACATATTCGGAATGGGTTATACGACCCAAAGGTCCTCTCCCGGCTAAACCGAATAGTGAGCGAAATATTCGAAAATCATATGGATATGGGATTTCAATTAAGTCACAACTTATTACCCAAAATCTTTCTTTTCAACTGATTTAACAAATTACCATTTTTAAATCTTTAAACAAAAAGATTCAACCTTTACGGTTTAAACAGTTTCCACACTTTAATCTTTTAAACAAAAGATTCATTCACAGATTTTCCAAATTAATTTGCATTTCAATTTGATTAACTCGTTAAACCTTTAAATCAAAGATTTAACTTATAGCTTTCAAAACAATCCCATTTCAAATGATTTAAACCAAACATCATTTTAAATCTGTTAAAGATAAACAGATTCAAATCATAGATTTTCAAAACAATTCATTCATAACTTGGAAAACCATTTTCAATTCAATATTGAAATTCCTTTAATTAAACTGGAATTTCATTTCTTATCTGAAAGCTTTTATTCTTTTAAAACAACAGTTTCATTTCAGAAAATCTGATTCATTCATACGAGTGGAAATCCTTGGGTTAAATCCAAATTCTCAAAATTATACTTTTAAATGGTTTAATTCATACCAACACATTTATAACATTTTCAATCCCTAGTTTCAAATCATAGGATTCAATTCCAAACTTGAATTCAAATTTAAATCAAATTATTTAAATTTTCAAAACTCGATTAAGTTATTCAAAATAACTTTTATCTTTGAAATTCTATTTCAAAAGCTTTTCACTTTAAACCCAAATTCCAATTTCAAAATCAATTGAAATTAAAATTTCAATTTTAAAAATATCAAATTTAAATTATCTGTGACTTAACCGATTTCCACGTGAAATCCATATTTGTGTGTGTAAAAGTGTAGTCCAGGGGTTCAACACAATAGTGCAACATCATATAATCATCACAGATCAGAATACAGAAATATAATTGATAAGCGGTATAAAAACAACGCTTATCGTTCATTCACAGATCATAGATATATAAAGGTCACAGATAAGTAAACTACAGATCACAACATAAATCAGGATGTATCACAAAGCATCATATATCAGGGATATCAAACAATCAAGTCATTCAATAGAATCCAAATATTCATAAGTAAGGTCAAGTATTCAATAGTCATTTATAAGTAGGATAAATTAATTGTTTAATCCTAATTAATTCAATTTATTTCCAATCAAATTTATTTACTTATGAATTTATTATCCAATTCTGATTTATTAATTACAACCCATTAGATATAAATTACTTTATTGATCATCTTAATTAATTATTCCTTAATTGCTCATTTAATAAATTAATTATCCATAATAAATTATCTCCAAAGTTAATCCTTTGATAAATTACAAAGGTAATTACCCAAATTACTTCATTTATAAATCATCTTCACTAATTTCATTCCAGTAATTATCATTAACTACTTCCTTAAGTAATTATCTCCATTTATTCAACTAAGTAATTTCACTCATCCAATTATCAAATGGTTTTCTTAAATTAATTAAACTAAAATAAATGAATTTTAATTAATCAAAATATCAAAATTTGTTGAAATAAGTAATTAGTCCCTTAATTACTTTCATTAAGTGAATATTTTTAAGTAATTAATCATCCTTTAATTAATTTTTTTCTTTAATTACTTATTAATCAAACTTAAATTATTAGTTGACTTACCATGATTACTTTTATTAAGTAATTTACTTTCAAGTAATTAATTTCCTTTTTATTTCATTTCTAATTTTAAGATTGAAAATAACTTGAAATCTTTCGTAATCAAATTTAAATTAAACGAATTTCAAGATTTCTTAACTAAATATTTAAGGAAACAATTTAGTATAGTTAAAGCAACTTATATAAGAAGTTTAACCCAATTCATTTGTTTTAAATTTCAAAAACTATGTTTAAAATCCTTTTTTTTAAACTGTTTAAAAGTCTACTCTCTTTAAGTTTAAAATTTGAAAACCTGTAACTACTAAACAGTTAACCAGTTTTAAACATCATATAACTATTCGAGTAACCCTCCAAATTTCCCGAGTAACTTCCCGTGCTACTCAGCCTCCTCTCTCTCTTCGAGTCAAGCACGCGAAAATAACGAGTCTTCCCCGAGCCCTAACCTTCCTTCCCCAAACTCAGAACTAACCCACAACACTGACACGAACGTGCATGGTGCACGTCTCCCCTCAGCCCTGGCCAACTACGATCGTCACGACCATCGCCTACAACCACTCGACCACATGCGAACCCAAAACCCAACCCAGATTCACGAATACATCAACGAATCGAAATTCGAACCTCCAGCTTGCAAAAGCTTCAACTGCTCGAACCATAAAACCCATCGCCACCGGCCAACCTCACGCCGATGAACCTCGCCGTCCCCACCATCGAACCCCACGACCACGAGCTACCTTCTCCCCAAAAGCGAACGCCTCCGGTCCTATAACCAAGACGCGATAGCCATGGCCATACAACAGTGAATAAATCAAAGAAAAACCCTAGTTCGATCCCACTCGAACTATTTACTCATTAGAAAAATTCTTTTACATTTTTCCCATAATCCACCATCTATAATCAAGCTTCGATCACAATTTTATCTCATATTAATGTGTGGATAATCGGCAACTCTCAAAATTCCAAATTTCGCATTAATACAAAATCCTCGTTTAATACCCAATTAAAAATTATGATAGTATCATCTAAAATCATGATTTTTCATCACGATTACATATAGATAATCCAAATTCGAATTTAAAACAGTTGATTTTTAACCAAAGTTTGAGCTTCACTGTATTATCCTATTTAAACATTTTAACTTAATTTAAAATTTACAGAAACTATTTTTAAAATTATCTTCACATCCTAACAAACTAGTTTCATTTATACATCAAAGTCAAATATGAACTCTATCGTTAGATTTTGAATTTTTTATATCAGCCAGAACTAAACAAGAACAGAGCATGAAAATAACAGGTATCCAGATACTTGTACTTTCATACATATACCAGATATATATCACAAAGAAAAATATGCCACATAACTTGAGTTATTAAAATTTTTAAAAAAAAATTGTTACTCACCTTGTTTTTCCAGAGGAAGAAGAACAAAGCACTTTCATTTTTGAAACAGGCTTTGACAATTGGCAAGTTGAAGTCTTTTTTTTCTTTTGATTTCCTTGTTGATCTCTGAGTCTATATTGCTATTTAAATTTGAGTTTTATTCACTTCAGATTTTAACTTAGTTTGATGGAAGAAACTGAGATGAAGCTTGTTTGAATATGAAATAATATTTGCTCAGTTTGGAAGATGAACGAAAGGAAATGAGGAAGACTTGATAAAAATATGAGTTTACAGGGTAATGTTTTTGTACAATTTCTTATTTAATAAACATAGGTCAGAGATTTTTCTATAGAGGAGGCTGAAATGAGATATAAAATGTACTAGAGATACAAACATTTAATGCTTATGTCCTTATGTCTACAAATACATCCTTTAATTTATATTTCGTAAGTACTTAGACATCAATTTCCTTTGTATATATTTCTTTTCAGGTGTACATATTATTTTATACTTCCTGTTCAAACATCATGAAGATATCTTTTCCCTTTTATACTTTGTTTCTCAGCCTACATACATACTTTACTTAACATATCTTACTGTCTTCTTATGCAAACTTTTCATTTGTATATACTTTGTTTTCTTTTGCTTATTCTATCCTTGCATTATTTGTTTTTATTTGGTGGCTGCAACTTTATTTTGTTTACTTTTACATACTTATGTCTTTGTTGGTTATTTTTACTTTGTTTTGTTTTCTAAGTGTTGTAGGCTATGGTATACTTTTGTTTTAATTTTTTCTTTGTCTTGAGCTTTATTACTTTGTGGTGATGTTGTATTGTTATTTTAATCAATATTATAAAATTTTGTTTGTTCATACATGAATATATATTAGTGTTTATTTAATTCCTTTTAAAGTTTTATTACCCAACATTTTATTATTTATATTTTAAACCATTTATTTTACTATTTTATTCAAAAATACAATTAATTATTAATTTAAATATATGTAAAATTCGGGGTCGTTACATTTAAATTCCATTTCATCACCAAATTAGAATTTCCAAAATAACTTACATTTCAAATTTCCAACTTTACCATTTATTTATTTCACTTATAAACTCTCAGAAAATCAAAATACTTTACAAAAATCATTTTTAATTAAGTTGAAATCAAAATATTATAATATTTACATTTCTAGAATAATTTAAAAATTTTAGAAAACATATTTTAACCATGGGTCTGTAAATCATTTTCTAGCCTAGGTAAAGTAATACGGATACTATATCTTTTAAATCAGTAATTACAAAGAAAAATCCGGGTTTGATCATTTCAAACCTGCAATCCCAAGTAAGAATGAAATGAAACCCGCTCAGGCCTATCATTTCAGCCTATAACGATTTTCCCCTATTCTAAAGTCCGTTCGGGTATGTATCATTTCAACTCATAGTGATTCTAATCTACAGGGAACTTGCAGTATGATAAACTGATATAAATAACAGAATAGCATGATATAATAGTAACATATGGTATAACAGGTGTAAATACAGGTGTGAACATCATATGAATATAATATGGCAGTTATAACACGATGATGTAAATTACAGATTCAAATGGTGTCAGTTTACCAGTTATATAAGTACACATCGTCTGGTGAGAATTACTCACTTGTATAAGCTGGAGATGACAACCAATTGCACAAACAAGGAACTTCAAAGGCACGATAACACGACAATGATATGAGAGTGGGAGAGCCAAAGCTAATTTCCTTGTTAAATATCAAACAAAACAAATACAAACATGAATTACAAACCGAAATATTACAAAACAATGCTAGGAATAACTACCCAATTTCAAAGCTAGAGCTTTTGCACTTGCATTCAACATCATATGTTTCAGCCATAGGCTGGAAAAGCACTGTTATGGGATGGTTTTGGATCAGGTTTGGATCAGGTTAAAGCCATATAGGGGTCGGCCATAGCAATATAAGGAGGAGATGAAGGATATGTGCTTGAATTTCAAAACAAGGCAACTACAAGTGGTTTCTATGCCACAAATGGTTCGACCCTATGCAACATGGGCACGGCCAGGCCTGTAGTGGACTGGAGAATGGTGTGGCAGTGGCTTTGGATCAGGTAGGTGCTGGTGGAAGTGATGCAAGAGGCGGCCAAGGTGGTGGTTGGAGTGGGGAAGGCAATAGGTGCTAGGCTATAGGGTTTTAGGTGGATGTTTGCTCAATTTTTGGTGGATCTACATCATATATGGCCATGGCTATGGATGGTCAGTGGGCTGGAGAAGATGGTGGCCTGATGTGGTGGTGGTGGTGGAGGCAGCCATGGTGATGGAGGAGCAAGGCCAAGCTACCTAAAGTTGAAGGCAAGTGCAAAAATCATAAGAAACAAGAAGAAAAAGAGTAGAAAAGAAGAAGTTTACCAAATTTTTGTTCAGGTGTGGAGGTCGAAATTTTTGGAGTAAGAAGCTATTTTTTTACGTGAAAATGGAAGGAAGTAATCAGCTAAAGAAAATGATAAGGTCAGCCAATAGTAAATGCAAGTGTTGGTTAGAAAATGAAAAGGCAAGAATACAAAAAGACTAGGAATAACAAAAGTCACAAACTCTTCATATTTCCATATTTTCTTTTTATAAGTTTAAATATATGAAAATACATATAATTTCAGTGAAAATTAGAAAATATAACAAATATAAAAAATATAAATAAATAAATATTAATTATATATGATTAAAATAAGAAAATAGTACAAAATGAAAACTAGTCTAGAAAATTTGAAAATAAATAGGATAAACTTTGGAAGATTTATATGGGCTTAGAAAATATTTATAAATAAAGATAATAACATAAAATAAAAATTCTTTCACCAAAGTAAATAAATAAATTTTAATTAAATATAATTTTAATTAAGAAAATAGCAGAAAAATAGAAACTACCCTTTTAAATATAGGAAATAAATGCAATAAATTTTGGAAAAATTTTATTACCACTTTTAAAAATATTAATGGACAAAGTATCCATAAAATAACATATTAAAACAAATTAAAATAAAATATGACAAAGAAAAATGTAATTTATATAATTTAAAATGGACAAAATTGTTAAATAAATCAAATTGCACTCAAAATTGAAATGTACATAACTTTTACAATTCAAATCCGTTTTCAATGAAACGAAAAGTAGTATTCAAGTTATTAAATATATTTTCATAATAAAAGATAAAATTTAAGAATTTAAATATTTAAATTTAAGGTTTAAAAATCAAAGTTTGACCAGTTTGACCAGAAATCCCTTTTCCAGGAAAATGTTCAATTTATACCAGTTTGAAATTAAAATTCACATAATAATCAACATTTATATTTAAAAATAAAATGTTTGAAATAAAATAAGTTTAAAATAGTTTCAAAATAAAATAAAGTCAAATTTTAAAAATATAGGCCAAAAATCTAGGGTTGTTACACTCTCCCCCACTCAAATCTTTTCGTCCTCGAAAAGGAAGGAAGCGGAGAACAACTAGAAAGAACAATAGGTTGGAAGACATCCGGAAAGAAGGTAGGGAAAAAGTAGCTAGGAGGGAAAACAGGTTGAAAGACGAGGATGAACCATTATTTAACCCATTATACATTTCAATTAAAATTTCATAACATTTAAACATTTTATAATATGATAAATAGTCCTTTGATTTAAACCTGATAGTTCAAAGTAAACAATATTTAAAACATCTTAAAATCTTTAGAAGGGAAAATAACTGATCAAAATATTCTTTATATAGTACTTTATCAAAATACTTTTATAACTCGATGT
Source organism: Allium fistulosum (assembly GCA_030737815.1). Lineage (NCBI taxonomy): Eukaryota > Viridiplantae > Streptophyta > Magnoliopsida > Asparagales > Amaryllidaceae > Allium > Allium fistulosum. The sequence continues at coordinate 289,656,211 of CM060907.1, forward strand.
CTTAACAAGTTTACTTTCGTTCCTGCAGACTCTGGCCATGCGTTGATCAGACACAAAGCTAGAATTCTCCAGGTACTTAGTAGACTTGTTTCAACACCCAGTGAAAATACTGGAAAACTAAAAAAAAACAGATATGGAAAGTACAATCCAAACAAAACCTTTGTCTAACCATGGATCGCAGATACACAAAGGTTACGCCTGGATCCCCCAGGAAACATCCGTATCCATAAGCTTTCTCAGCCCTGCGAATTGCGCCATGATGACTAGTAGATCGCAGATACACAATGGTTACGCCTGAATCCCCCAGGAAACATCCGTATCCGTAAGCTTTCTCAGCCCTGCGGATTTCGCTACTAATACGACCTACATAGATCACAGGATACACAATGGTTACGCCTAAATCCCCCAGGAAACATCCGTACCCCTGGGCCATCCAGCCAGGTGAATTACGCTATGCAGTCGCGCTCGTAAGACTATGGGTAACGCCATGGAATTCGATGGACACTCGAGTATCATATCCGGAAAACTAAAAATCAGAGAAATATCGATAGAATGAATCCACAATGTGGCCACAAAGCGGATATCAAGCAGAAGGCACTTTTCATATCTTTACTTCGAAAATATGTATCATATAGTACCTTTTCAAATCACTTTCAAATATCATACTTATATAAAGTCCATTCTATATAAGATTTTATTTTCAAATCAAATACTTTCCAAAATCAATAGTATATCAAATCACACTTATATAGACTTCAATTATATAAGATTTCACTTTTCAAATTGAGTACCTTTTCAAATCCATGGTTTTCGAATCAACATCATACTTATACAAACCAATTTTTATATATAAGTTCGATAACTCCCAAATCAAGTATTTAGTAACACAAGGTTCTCAAATTTCAATTTGTTTCAATATCAGTTCAGTTTCAAAATCATATACAATTCCACTAAATTATTTCTTCTTAATTTAAATATCTTCAATTTCAAAGTTTCCAAAATAATAAATTTAGAAAATAAATCCAAATTTCCAAATCAATATAGTTTAAGTCAAACAATTCATTTCCAAAATCATCTTATATTTACATAAAGTCCATCTTATATAAGGATCAAAATTTTCAAAAATAAATTTCGCTGTACGAAGAGCTATATGGGATTGAACATCTTTGCTTACTAAAAGGTTTTGAGTTTAGAATAGTTTTGTATACAAATTAGTTTGTGAAATAGTTTTGTACATAAAATAGTTTTGTAAAATAGTTTTGTATATAAAATAGAATAAAATAGTTTGTTTAAGAAAATAAAAGAAAATAGTTTTAAAAAAATGGTTTAAATTGATAGTATTTTTTTCATAAAGGACAAATTCCAATTAAATTACAAAGATATCCAACCCAACAGCTTCCAATTTCAGCATCAAGTATATCAATGATATTAGAATATAAGATGTACATATGTCATCATTTCACATAGTCACATTCGATCACTCGCTCGATCACACAAGTTCACTTTCGAGCTAGTATTGTCCATTCGACTTCCCTAATGCGGATTTCGATATGGTTTCTCGACTAGAAACCATCAGTCTCCTTGCATAGCCATATAATATGATAGAGAATTCTAGAATCAAGCCCAAAATCCACATCAAATATTCGCCATCAAGAATCAAATGAAAAATCCTAACACGAAATGGTGTAATTCACCTTAAACTTGGATCAATTTAATTATGCGAATAAAACAGCATACGTACAATTTATGTATCTATTCCAACTTTTTAAATATATAGTTTCATAAAGATTTTACTAAGTTAAACATTTAAACTAAATTTTATTCAAAATATTTTGAAGACCAAATTCTTTTCTAAACATTTCAAATCTAAATTTCATATTAGAAAAATTCAAAATAGCCTTATTCATTTACTTAACAAACAGTTTCAACTTATTTAAATCATATTACTACATACTTTAACATACATACCAAACTTATATACTTTATACTTTTTAAAATTTCTTAGCTTTGAAAAGTTAACCTTGATTTGGAAGTGCTCGAACCTTCAAAATAGTTGAAGAAATCATTTTCAAATTCAAGAGTTGGAAATCACCAATTGAATCAGTAAATCAATTCCAAAAATAGGGTTATATCAAATCAAATCCAAAACTCAAGGACTGAACACCGGCTAATTTCAAATTGTTCAAATATATATACATATATCTTTCAAATATCACATCACACTTCGGAATTTGAAATCAAAAATAGTTTCACAAGTCACCCACATAACAAAGCTACCGAAGTGGCCTCTCCCCCACTCTGAAACTCGAAAATCAATGTCGATGATGCATGCATTCATCACCGAAATTATTTTCCAGCGACATAAGTGGGTTCTGGGCTTCTATTTTCTCAACTTCTTTTGAAATTTCTTCAAAATCATTTGAAGCTCATTAAAATCATTTGAAACATTTCATATTCGGAAAATACTTTCAAATCATATTATTAATTATTTTAAAATCTTAAAACCAGTTCCAAAATGCCGGAGTTCAATCACTCAAATTCAGATTCAAAACCTTCAGTTATAAATCATTCTATATGAAACCATTTCTTATATAAATTTCAAAATTTCAAATCCATTCAAAACTTTAAATTCTCAATTTTAAAAGATATAAAATCATTATTGGAAACATTTCACTTTTATATATAAAAATGGTCATCCTTATCAAAATAATAATTTCGATGTATGCACAATTTCAAAGACAACAAACACAAATTTCCAAGGAATGATCCAAGGATGGATTTCCAAAACAAACATAGATTCAAATTTAGAGGAACTCTAATCAAATAGAATTCTGATTCAAAGATAAGCTCGAACAAAGATGAGATAATTAAATTACCAATAGAAGATGGATAAGCCCATATAGACCGCGGGCGACCTTAACAGGGTCAACCGTGACTTCAGGAATATAATCGATGCGAAAATCCAAGGCAAATCGATCTTCGATCGCCAGAGATAGAATCTAAATATAGCAGAAGACAGAAAACATCGTAAACCGAGGATACAGAAATCTCCGGTGAATCAATGCCAATTATAAGGAAGTTTCACCCTTTTACAAATCATTCAAAGTTTGGCAGAATTGCCGGCCTTAAAAAGGTCATTCAAAGTGGGGTTATGCCATGCTCCATAATCAAAAGAATATAGGTAGGAGAGACAGGAATGGATTTCAGAACAAGTGGGAGCATTCCAAAATTTAAAGGGATCCTAACCAAGCTAGAAGTTCAGAATTTTTAAAGAAATCCTAATCGAAGAAATTACTACCAAGGTGGATACGAAAGGGACAAAGTCCAGAAAATTTTCTTTCAAAACAAGAAAATTTTATATCAAAATAATCTTTAAAATCCTTAAAAAATCATTTGAAAATCATTTTATACTTCGAAAATACATTCTCTCACAAGGGAATGATTCTGAGATTGATTTCACTCATTCTAGGGTATTTCTACCCTATCTCTAATGAATTTTTTACTCCGCAAGCTAAGGTTTGCCTAAAACCAAATCTCTGATACCAAATGTAACGACCCACTATTTTGGACCATTCAAATCGACAATAATCCACACATGTCTGACTTGAATAATTCAAAATAACAGATTGTGATAAAATTTGGAGCAAATAAAATCAAATACAGAATCACAGACACAGAAATATCAGAATAACTCGCAGCGGAAATTAAAATACCATAGTAGTTCATGAAGCTACTATAACAAACTCTCAAAACATAATACATAATATCAGACTGGAAAACATATACAATAAAAATCTCAAATACATAGAAGTTTATAATACTAGAGCTAAAATAGAACAACTGAAACTGAAATGGATAGATAACTAGATAAGCAGAATCTCCAGCAATTCTTAGCTCCAGAAAGAGATCCAAAGCTAAGCTGTAAATACTCAGGCTGACCCGAGCGTAAAGCAAAATACAAAACACTCGAGTCAGGACAATATATACTTATATAATGTAAACCAACTCAAGTGAACTGTAGCAGTAATGCACACAATAACTTAAAGGATGCTTGGGATCGCCCATCCTTTAAGGATCAGTTAAACCATAAATTAAATACATCCCGTGGTTAAAATCTCAAAATTGGTAATTTATATTTTGAAATCAAATATCATTTCAAAAATTCAATATCATTCAAAAATCCATTTCAAAATGTCACAATATCATATCTTTTCAAAATTGCATTCATTTTATTTAAAATACCATTTCAACACACATTTCAAAATAGTTTATATTTCAAATAAATTACTTCATTTTAAAACATAAAAATGAAGTTATTATATTTTCAAAATTTAAATCTTTCAAAGTCTATTTATTTACTTAAACTTATCAAAACAATGAAAATTTACCTTCCGCAGCATTTGGAAAATGCTATAGAAAGTTCCTTTCAAAACAGTTCAATTTTACAAAAGGTAGCATTAAAATACTGTAATAGGGTTACATTAGTTCAAATAAAACCTTAGTTAAATTCCACAATTATAGCACTTACAAAGTGCTATAATATTCCTTTATTAAAATTTAGCCATTTGGTTTATTTAAATCAACTACAACATTTATAATTGCTGTAATATCCTTTACCTTAGAAATAAAAGCATTTTAGAAATGCTGTTAATTAAAATTCAGGGTTTTCAATACAGCGTCACAAGCAATTATATTTTTATATAAACCATTTTCAACTTATAAAATCATAATATCTCACTTTAAAACAATCATTTAAATGCCCGTATATTCATGATTTTATAAAGTTAAATTTTTATTCAAAAGTCAATATTTTATAATAATTCACATATTAAATTCACACATTAAATTCCAATTCTTTATAATTAAATTTTAACTTAACACATAAGTTTAAATCTCCCATATAACTTATTTTCATTTTATTTACTTACCTTCAAAAATTCACTTTTAAACAAAATTCATAAATTCCAATTTAAGCTATATTTCAAAAAAAAAGTCAACTTAATATTCATTCATTTCACATTTTTAACTTTATTCAAAAATCATTAATATATTATAAAATCATTTTAAATTCATTTTTATTCCAAATATCATAAATTTATCATATTTCATATTAAATTTAAATTCCATTTCATCACCAAATTAGAATTTCCAAAATAACTTACATTTCAAATTTCCAACTTTACCATTTATTTATTTCACTTATAAATTCTCAGAAAATCAAAATACTTTACAAAAATCATTTTTAATTAAGTTGAAATCAAAGTATTATAATATTTACATTTTTAAAATAATTCAAAATTTTTAGAAAACATATTTTAACCACGGGTCTGTAAATCATTTCTAGCCTAGGTAAAGTAATACGGGTACTATATCTTTTAAATCAGTAATTACAAAGAAAAATCCGGGTTTGATCATTTCAAACCCGCAATCCCAAGTAAGAATGAAATGAAAACCGCTCAGGCCTATCATTTCAGTGTAACGACCCGTAAATTTTAATAATTTTTATAACGTAATTAATCGAATTTTTTTGAAATTTTAAACAATAAAATTTGAAAATAAAAATTTATTATTTGGAACACGTCTATTTTAATATAGCAACTGGAAAATTTTCATCTGATAATATTGAAGTTTATTTTCCTGTTAAATTTTATTTCAAATCAAACCGGTTAATAACAGTGAATTTAAAAGTTTTCCGAAACCAAAATATGTCAACAGGAGAAAATTTATTCAGATCATTCTGAAACAGACTGCGAAATTCGTTCTTCCAAATTTGGACTTCTACTGCTCCGTTTATCTTAATTCTGACGAAATAGCAGCATTTTCGGTACCGATTATCGACTTTTGATCGGATGATCGTACCACAAATATCTATATACCGTTTTGATCGTCTCGTCGTGCAGTTCTCAGCGGTATATTTATTTTCGTATTTTGAAGTCCGGTACGCGACGGATATAATAAACTGTTCGTCGTATGGGTATCACAAATTTCAACCGTTACTTCCTGTGCCTTTTCAAATTTGAAAACGTAAAAGGATGGACCACATTATTACTTTCTCAGCTCAATCAGAGGCACCGTTGCAAAAATAAAATAAAATAAAGAATTCACTTTATATTTTTGTACGTTTCATTTTACCAAGTCTGTCCATTTTCTCCATTTTAAAATTTGCTTGCCACTTTACATTCCATTCCTGTAGCTTATCATTCTTCCTCCCATTCAAAATTTCTTTTCATTTCCCTGTAGCACGATCTCCGCCATTCCACATCAACCGCGCCACTGCCATGCAGCCCCAACCTCCATCACCACTCTTCTGCCGTCCCCACGTCTCCCTGACCTTTGCCGAGCCATCAACAGACCAGCCTCCAACTTCTTCACCCACCAACGCCTCAACCATTCTCCCACACCAGTGATGCACCCGCCGACCATCCCACACCTAGAACTCCACTGCCGTTCGATCGTTCGCCGAACAGAGCCTCCGCCCTAGCCTTGAGCGTGCCTCACTCCAGCCGAGCCTAGAACCCCTGTCACCGTGCCTTCGTCCTTCCTTTCTTCCCTCTCGGTCTCCTTCTTCTGGCTTTGGTGTATGAAGGTATTTCATATATAAAGATTTATACTATATATCTATATATACATTAGTTATAAAGTTGCAGTTTATATATATATATATTATAAAATATATGGAGGTTTATATAAAACATTTGTGTACATAGATTTCGTATGTCACTTTATATGAGGGGTATTATGTTGTCTGGGTAGCATGCAATTATCAGCCGAACATATATATATATTGTTTGTAGTGTCTGCATGTAAGTATGGGTAGAAGTCTGCATGAGTAGGATTAGTTATATGAATTGTGATATTTGTTAGTATATATTAGTTTTGTATGAACATGTTTTAAGCATTATATTTACAGCAAATATACTATATGGTTTTAGGTATATTTATATGTGTTGTTATATAGATCTCGAAATCTGTGGGTATATATTATGTTATATTTATTTATATGAACCGTACAAAAACAAACTGTTGTATGTATATTAGCTTTAGATGGTTGATATTTATGTATACTATTTATATTAGTTTTGAAAGCATATGTTAGTTTTGATTATAAGTCTTTGTATATACATTTCCGCCCATATCTCTAGTTTAAAGAAGCTACACTATATATATTACTGTGTATACAAGTTATAGTATGTTTATAGTATAAATACAAATGTATATTTTATGTTAGTTATATACAAAGGTATATATATGAGTTTTATATGATGCTATTACAGTAAGTATAATAAATATTATGTTCCATTTCGGGTTTGATGCTATATAATCTAAATTGCTGAAAAGTTAGGTAAGTATATATATATATTTAGAAATGATATAAGTTATAATGTTGGACATTGGTCTGTAGTGTGTGTATAATAACAGTATGGGTTTAAAGGTATATTTTTATAAGTTTGTAGTTATATTATAATCTTCTCTATAGGCGAGCTATGCATTGCAACTTTGTATATTATTTTATATAAACTCGTTTATACGTGTGAAGTTAAAATTAGTAATATGTTTATTTATTTATTTTGATTTCTGTAATGTATGTATATACTAGGCTTTTATATAAAATTTTATTTTGGTTATATACTAAAGTTATATACTAGTCTACACAAGTATATAGTTATTTAAGTTATAACTAGTTGTCTGCATTTTGTCTGTTTATGTTTTGTATAGTCTGCGATGTATATATATATATATATTAAAATTTAATATTGATTTTTTTTTAGGCACTGAGTTAAAATATGATATTATATATAGTTACATATAGTCATATATGTGCACTTATACCATTTAACATCATCGACCCATTTCTGATTATTTCATCTATTCGTATCATCAGATCTGTCCGTCAATTCGTGCCAATCAGCTCCGACCGTGAATTCGTACCGATTTTTGCTTTGCTTGAATTCACTATTAAATTTCAGGGTCCGTATCAGTGTGCGTATCCGTGTCACATTCTGTATTTTCTAGCCTCGAAAGGGGAGAAATCACTCACGATTAACGTTCTTTTATTAGTTAAATTTGATTTCATTTGAAATAGCAATTGAAATATGCTGCTGTAGTTATTTACATTGTTATATATGCTATTATCTATAACTGTTCACCTGTGACATCTGACACCAGTATCTAGTATTATATGCCTGTTATTACTATTACTTATATCTGTTCACCTGTGACATCTAACACCCGTATTTGTTATTTATACTGATGATATATGCCTGCTGTTATATATTTTTAGTATCTGTTATCACTCTGCAAGTTCCCTGTTAGTATAGAATTCACTATGGGTTGAAATGATACATACCTGAGCGGACTTTAGAATAGGAGAATTTCGTTATGGGTTGAAATGATAAACCCAAGCGATTTTCATTTGAATTGAAATTGGGATTACGGGTTGAAATTATATCTACCCGTATATATTAAAATTTCGGATTGAAATGATAAATATCCGTATCACTTAACCATATGATAAATATATATACAGACACCGTTGGTCCATATATATAAATATTTTAAAAATGAATTCTATGGTTTTGGAAAGAAATATATGGTTTTAATAAATGTTGAGCCTTAAATTATTATATATAAATGGAAATGATTGATTTAAATACATATAATATGTTGAGTATTTAAAATATATTTCAAAAATAGATTTTGGTAATAATTTGAATAAATTAAGGTTAGAAAGATAATTTGAATTTAGTTGAAATTGTATTCAATAAAGAATTTTATTTAATTAAACCGATTTGAAACTTATTGAAATTGAGATGTAAGAAATGATTTATAACTTGAGTTTGATCTATAAGTAATCTAATGAATATTTCTTGTTTAAATAAAGTTTAAGGAAATATTTAGTAAAAATGAAATTTAAGGCTAGTTAAATGATATTGAATTTATTAAGTGAATATTCCCCGATTAAATAATAAATGAAGTTAAATCAAGAGCTATATGAAACTGTTAAATTTAACTTTGAAAATGTTGAATATTAAAGCTTTGAAATATATTGAAAATTTAAATGATCTGTTTAGAAATGAACTAAATTGATGAATTGAGCTTTGAATAAATTTGAATTTGGAATTTGAAGTTGATTTGAATCGATTTGCTAGACTTGAGGAAATTAAATACTTTACTTTTTAAACCATTTAATATATATATACTATTTTGGAAAATAGATATATTTGAAATGAAATGATATTTGGGTTTTGAAGTATAAATTAAATTTGAATGACCACGGTGTTATAATATATATTTCCACCTTGTAGATAGTTCTGAAGATCCTTAGAGGATGGTTATCCCAAACATCCTTTAAGTTACTTGTATTTCAGTTGATATTTCACTTGAGTTGGATTTATTAGTATAAGAATGTTAATCCTGACTCAAGTGTTTTGTGTTTTGCTTTACGCTCGGGTCAGACCGAGTGATACAGCATTTGAGAATCACCCTTGGAGTTTGGAGCTTCCTTTGGAGATCCAATTATCGCCTCAGCTTTCAGCTCTTCTAGTTGATTTGTTCAGAGAAGTCATCTATTCGTACTGAAGACTTCATTGTATTTGAGATATTCTGTTGTATTTTATTTTGAACTCTGATGTTTATATAGTAGCTTCATGAACTACTATTTTATCTATTCCGCTACGTATTATTGTATTACTCTGTGTCTGTGATTCTGTGATTGATTTATTTACTGCATATGCTGAGTTTTGCCAAATTTAAATAACAATATGATATTTTGAATTATTCAAGTCCGACATGTGTGGATTTATTGTCGATTTGAATGGTCCAAAAATAGCGGGTCGTTACAGTTGGTATCAAAGCTTTGGCTCTAGGCGAAACTTAGCATATATTGTAAATTCATTTACAGAATCACTTTTGTTTGAGTTTAACCTCTTCCTTTTGACTCGATTTCCTTTGAACTTTGGAACGTTCCCTACGGTTCCAAAATTCATTCTTGTCTCTCTCTATTGGTATTCTTTTGATTCTGGAGTATCCCATAACTCCACTTCGAATAATCTCTGTAAGAATAGGCGACCCCGCCAATCTTTGAATGATTTGTAAAGAGGTGGAACTCCTTTACAATTGGCGTTGATTCACCGGAGATTTATACATCCCTCGGTTTTGATCTTGCCAGCTCTTGTTATGCCGAATTCTATCTCTAGCGATCGAATGTCGATTTGCCTTAGATTTCTGCATCGATTATATTCTTGAAGTCACGGTTGACCCGGTTAAGGTCGCCCGCGATTTATATAAGTGTATCCGACTACTGTTTTGTAATTAATTATCTCATTTTCGTTCGAACTTATTTTCGAATCAGAATCTTATTTGATTAGAGTCCCTCTAATTTGAATTTCTATCCTTGTTTTGAAATCCATTCTTGAACCATCCTTTCAAAAATCAGGCTTGTTTATATTTTTAGAAATTGTTTTCTAAACCGAAATTATTATTTTGATAAGTATGATTATATTCTATATATAAAAGTGAAATGTTTTCGATAAAGATTTAATACCCTTTTGAAAATGAGAATTTGAGGTTTCGAAAGGATTTGTAATTTTGAAAAATTATATAAGAAATTGAGTTATATAAAAATGATTTATAACTGAAGGATTTTTTTTAATTTGGAATTCGAGAATTGAACTCCGGTATTTTGAAATTGGTTTTAAGATTTTGAATATATTATAATAATAATATGATTTAAAAGTATTTTCCGAATAAGAAATGTTTCAAATGATTTTAATAAGTTTCGAATGATTTCGAAGAAATTTCAAAGAAGTTTGAGAAAATGGAAGTCCAGAACTCACTTATGTCGCTGGAAAATAATTTCGGTGATGAGTGCACGCATCATCGACATTGATTTTCGAGTTTCAGAGTGAGGGATAGGCCACTCTAGTAGCATTGCTACGCGAGTGATTTTGCGAAACCAATTTTTATTTCAAACTCCGAAGTAAGATTGATATTCGAAAGATATATGTATCTATATATATTTGAAACGATTTGAAATGAGCCGGTGTTCAGTCCTCGAGTTTTGGATTTGATATAACCCTATCTATTAAAATTGATTTACTGATTTGTTGCTGATTTCCAACTCTTGAATTTGAAAATGATTTCTTCGACTATTTTGAAGTTCGAGTACTTCCAAATCAAGGCTAACTTTTCAAAGCTAAGAAATTTTGAAAAGTATTTTTGATAAAGTATATAAGTTTGTTTTGAATGTTTAAGTATGAAGTAATATGATTTAAATAAGCTGAAACTGTTTTGTTAAGTAAATGAATAAGGCTATTTTGAAATTTTCTAATATAAAAATTTAGATTTGAAATGTTTTGAAAAGAAGTTGGTCTTCAAAATATTTTGAAAATTTTTAAATGTTTCAACTTAGTAACATCTTTATGAAACTATATATTTAACAAGTTGGAATAAATATATAAGTTGTACGTATGCTGTTTTATTCGCATAATTAATTTGATCCAAGTTTGAGTACACAAGTTCGAGGTGAATTACACCATTTCGTGTTAGGATTTTTCATTTGATTCTTGATGGCGAATATTTGATATGGATTTTTGGGCTAAATTCTAGAATTCTCTATCATAGTATATGGCTATGCAAGGAGACTGATGGCTTCTAGTCAAGAAACCATATCGAAATCCGCATTAGGGAAGTCGAATGGACAATACTAGTTCGAAAGCGAACTTGTGTGATCGAGCGAGCGATCAAATGTGATTCTGCGAAATGATGACATATGTACATCTTATATTCTAATATCATTGATATATTTTGACGCTGAAATTGAAGCTGTCATGTTAGAATATCATTGCTTACTAAAAAGAAAATTTCCAATTTAAATTACAAAGATATATAACCCATAAAAGCAAAGATATTCAATCCCATATAGCTCTTCATATAGCGAAATTTATTTTAAAAAATTTGATCCTTATATAAGATAGACCTTACGTAAGTATAAGATGATTTTGAAAACATTTGATTTTGGTAATGAATTGGTTGACTTAAATTATATTGATTTGGAAATTTGGATTTATTTTCTAAATCTATTATTTTGGAAACTTTGAAACTAAAGATATTTAATTTGAGAAGAAATAATTTGGTGAAATTGTATATGATTTTGAAATTGAACTGATATTGAAACAAATTGAAATTTGAGAACCTTATGTTACTAAATACTTGATTTGGGAGTTGTCGAACTTATATAAAATTGATTTGTACGAGTATGAAATTGATTCGAAAACTATAGTTTTGAAAAGGTACTCAATTTGAAAGTGAAAACTTATATAATTGAAGTCTATATAAGTATGATTTGATATACTATTGATTTTGGAAAGTATTTGATTTGAAATTTAAATCTTATATATAATGGATTTTATATAAGTACGATATTTGAAAGTGATTTGAAAAGGTACTATATGATACATATTTTCGAAGTAAAGATATGGAAAGTGCCTTCTGCTTGATATCCGATTTGTGGCCACATCTTGGATTCATTCTATCGATATTATTCTCTCTGATTTTTGGTTTTCTGGATATGATACTCGAGTGTCCTTCGAATTCCATGGCGTTACCCATGGTCTTATTGTTCTCTCGTGACTGCATAGCGCAACTGCCTGGCTGAGTCTTGCCTAGGGGTACGGATTGTTTCCTGGGGGATCCAGGCGTAATCATTGTGTATCCTGCAATCTGTGTAGGTCGCGAATAGTAGCGCAAATGCTTGGCTGAGTCTTGCCTGGGGGTACGGATTGTTTCCTGGGGGATCCAGGCGTAACCATTGTGTATCCTGCATTCTACTAGTCATCATGGCGTAACTCGCAGGGCTGAGAAAGCTTACGGATATGGATTGTTTCCTGGGGGACCCAGGCGTAACCATTGTGTGTCTGCGAACCATGGTTAGACAAAGGTTTTGTTTGTGTTTTGATTGGATTGTACTTTCCATATCTGTTTTTAAAAGGTTTCTAGTATTTTCACTGGGTGTTGAAACAGGTCTACTAAGTACCTGGAGAATTCTAGCTTTGCGCCTGATCAACGCACTGCCAGAGTCTACAGGAACGAGGATAAACTTGTTAAGACATCGAGTTATAAAGGTATTTTCAAAAGGAAATTCGTTTCGACTATAAAGGTATTTTATTATAAAAATATTTCCAACAAAGAAATTTTGTATTAATATTTGGAATTGAAATTCTAATGGTTTGAATTAATTATTCGAGCCTGATACTATTCTTTTGAATCTACCTTATTTGCTCAGCTTTATTCATTCACTCATCATCTGTTTTCCAAATCCTCCTTCTTTTCCTTGTTGACTGTATTCTTTTAAAATATTGTTAATTATAGACTACATGGTTTAATAGAAAATTCTTAGTGTTATAAATATTTTAGGAGTTTTAATTAAATAAAACATATTTAAAGTAAATGATTATTGATAATATTTGAAAGGTATCTTGAAATGAAATTAATAAATTTATGAATTATGGATTTAATGTTTTCGAATAGCTTCTTTATAAATATAAGTAATAATGTAAATAATTGTTTCAAATAATTTTCATATCTTTATAAATGTGTTATTTAAACATATAAATGGTATTTATAAGGGAAGCAAGAAATTTTACAAATGGATTTTTGAAAGGTTTTAAAGTATATAAGACAATAGAATTGAAAATGAAGTTTTCAAATTTCAAGTAAAATTTATATAGTTTCAAATTAATTGTTTAATCTTAACTTTCAATCTATTTTTCTTTCTGCTTGTTTCTATTCTTCTACCTCCTTTCTTTTCGGGGATGAAAAGTTTTGAGTGGGGGAGAGTGTAACGACCCGTAAATTTTAATAATTTTTATAATGTAATTAATCGAATTTTTTTGAAATTTTAAACAATAAAATTTGAAAATAAAAATTTATTATTTGGAACACGTCTATTTTAATATAGCAACTGGAAAATTTTCATCTGATAATATTGAAGTTTATTTTCCTGTGAAATTTTATTTCAAATCAAACCGGTTAATAACAGTGAATTTAAAAGTTTTCCGAAACCAAAATATGTCAACAGGAGAAAATTTATTCAGATCATTCTAAAACAGACTGCGAAATTCGTTCTTCCAAATTTGGACTTCTACTGCTCCGTTTATCTTAATTCTGACGAAATAGCAGCATTTTCGGTACCGATTATCGACTTTTGATCGGATGATCGTACCACAAATATCTGTATACCGTTTTGATCGTCTCGTCGTGCTGTTCTCAGCGGTATATTTATTTTCGTATTTTGAAGTCCGGTACGCGACGGATATAATAAACTGTTCGTCGTATGGGTATCACAAATTTCAACCGTTACTTCCTGTGCCTTTTCAAATTTGAAAACGTAAAAGGATGGACCACATTATTACTTTCTCAGCTCAATCAGAGGCACCGTTGCAAAAATAAAATAAAATAAAGAATTCACTTTATATTTTTGTACGTTTCATTTTACCAAGTCTGTCCATTTTCTCCATTTTAAAATTTGCTTTCCACTTTACATTCCATTCCTGTAGCTTATCATTCTTCCTCCCATTCAAAATTTCTTTTCATTTCCCTGTAGCACGATCTCCGCCATTCCACATCAACCGCGCCACTGCCATGCAGCCCCAACCTCCATCACCACTCTTCTGCCGTCCCCACGTCTCCCTGACCTTTGCCGAGCCATCAACAGACCAGCCTCCAACTTCTTCACCCACCAACGCCTCAACCATTCTCCCACACCAGTGATGCACCCGCCAACCATCCCACACCTAGAACTCCACTGCCGTTCGATCGTTCGCCGAACAGAGCCTCCGCCCTAGCCTTGAGCGTGCCTCACTCCAGCCGAGCCTAGAACCCCTGTCACCGTGCCTTCGTCCTTCCTTTCTTCCCTCTCGGTCTCCTTCTTCTGGCTTTGGTGTATGAAGGTATTTCATATATAAAGATTTATACTATATATCTATATATACATTAGTTATAAAGTTGCAGTTTATATATATATATATTATAAAATATATGGAGGTTTATATAAAACATTTGTGTACATAGATTTCGTATGTCACTTTATATGAGGGGTATTATGTTGTCTGGGTAGCATGCAATTATCAGCCGAACATATATATATATTGTTTGTAGTGTCTGCATGTAAGTATGGGTAGAAGTCTGCATGAGTAGGATTAGTTATATGAATTGTGATATTTGTTAGTATATATTAGTTTTGTATGAACATGTTTTAAGCATTATATTTTACAGCAAATATACTATATGGTTTTAGATATATTTATATGTGTTGTTATATAGATCTCGAAATCTGTGGGTATATATTATGTTATATTTATTTATATGAACCGTACAAAAACAAACTGTTGTATGTATATTAGCTTTAGATGGTTGATATTTATGTATACTATTTATATTAGTTTTGAAAGCATATGTTAGTTTTGATTATAAGTCTTTGTATATACATTTCCGCCCATATCTCTATTTTAAAGAAGCTACACTATATATATTACTGTGTATACAAGTTATAGTATGTTTATAGTATAAATACAAATGTATATTTTATGTTAGTTATATACAAAGGTATATATATGAGTTTTATATGATGCTATTACAGTAAGTATAATAAATATTATGTTCCATTTCGGGTTTGATGCTATATAATCTAAATTGCTGAAAAGTTAGGTAAGTATATATATAAAGTATATATATATTTAGAAATGATATAAGTTATAATGTTGGACATTGGTCTGTAGTGTGTGTATAATAACAGTATGGGTTTAAAGGTATATTTTTATAAGTTTGTAGTTATATTATAATCTTCTCTATAGGCGAGCTATGCATTGCAACTTTGTATATTATTTTATATAAACTCGTTTATACCTGTGAAGTTTAAATTAGTAATATGTTTATTTATTTATTTTGATTTCTGTAATGTATGTATATACTAGGCTTTTATATAAAATTTTATTTTGGTTATATACTAAAGTTATATACTAGTCTACACAAGTATATAGTTATTTAAGTTATAACTAGTTGTCTGCATTTTGTCTGTTTATGTTTCGTATAGTCTGCGATGTATATATATATATATATATATTAAAATTTAATATTGATTTTTTTTAGGCACTGAGTTAAAATATGATATTATATATAGTTACATATAGTCATATATGTGCACTTATACCATTTAACATCATCGACCCATTTCTGATTATTTCATCTATTCGTATCATCAGATCTGTCCGTCAATTCGTGCCAATCAGCTCCGACCGTGAATTCGTACCGATTTTTGCTTTGCTTGAATTCACAATTAAATTTCAGGGTCCGTATCAGTGTGCGTATCCGTGTCACATTCTGTATTTTCTAGCCTCGAAAGGTGAGAAATCACTCACGATTAACGTTCTTTTATTAGTTAAATTTGATTTCATTTGAAATAGCAATTGAAATATGCTGCTGTAGTTATTTACATTGTTATATATGCTATTATCTATAACTGTTCACCTGTGACATCTGACACCAGTATCTAGTATTATATGCCTGTTATTACTATTACTTATATCTGTTCACCTGTGACATCTGACACCCGTATTTGTTATTTATACTGATGATATATGCCTGCTGTTATATATTTTTAGTATTTGTTATCACTCTGCAAGTTCCCTGTTAGTATAGAATTCACTATGGATTGAAATGATACATACCTGAGCGGACTTTAGAATAGGAGAATTTCGTTATGGGTTGAAATGATAAACCCAAGCGATTTTCATTTGAATTGAAATTGGGATTACGGGTTGAAATGATATCTACCCGTATATATTAAAATTTCGGATTGAAATGATAAATATCCGTATCACTTAACCATATGATAAATATATATACAGACACCGTTGGTCCATATATATAAATATTTTAAAAATGAATTCTATGGTTTTGGAAAGAAATATATGGTTTTAATAAATGTTGAGCCTTAAATTATTATATATAAATGGAAATGATTGATTTAAATACATATAATATGTTGAGTATTTAAAATATATTTCAAAAATAGATTTTGGTAATAATTTGAATAAATTAAGGTTAGAAAGATAATTTGAATTTAGTTGAAATTGTATTCAATAAAGAATTTTATTTAATTAAACCGATTTGAAACTTATTGAAATTGAGATGTAAGAAATGATTTATAACTTGAGTTTGATCTATAAGTAATCTAATGAATATTTCTTGTTTAAATAAATTTTAAGGAAATATTTAGTAAAAATGAAATTTAAGGCTATTTAAATGATATTGAATTTATTAAGTGAATATTCCCGGATTAAATAATAAATGAAGTTAAATCAAGAGCTATATGAAACTGTTAAATTTAACTTTGAAAATGTTGAATATTAAAGCTTTGAAATATATTGAAAATTTAAATGATCTGTTTAGAAATGAACTAAATTGATGAATTGAGCTTTGAATAAATTTGAATTTGGAATTTGAAGTTGATTTGAATCGATTTGCTAGACTTGAGGAAATTAAATACTTTACTTTTTAAACCATTTAATATATATATACTATTTCGGAAAATAGATATATTTGAAATGAAATGATATTTGGGTTTTGAAGTATAAATTAAATTTGAATGACCACGGTGTTATAATATATATTTCCACCTTGTAGATAGTTCTGAAGATCCTTAGAGGATGGTTATCCCAAACATCCTTTAAGTTACTTGTATTTCAGTTGACATTTCACTTGAGTTGGATTTATTAGTATAAGAATGTTAATCCTGACTCGAGTGTTTTGTGTTTTGCTTTACGCTCGGGTCAGACCGAGTGATACAGCATTTGAGAATCACCCTTGGAGTTTGGAGCTTCCTTTGGAGATCCAATTATCGCCTCAGCTTTCAGCTCTTCTAGTTGATTTGTTCAGAAAAGTCATCTATTCGTACTGAAGACTTCATTGTATTTGAGATATTCTGTTGTATTTTATTTTGAACTCTGATGTTTATATAGTAGCTTCATGAACTACTATTTTATCTATTCCGCTGCATATTATTGTATTACTCTGTGTCTGTGATTCTGTGATTGATTTATTTACTGCATATGCTGAGTTTTGCCAAATTTAAATAACAATTTGATATTTTGAATTATTCAAGTCCGACATGTGTGGATTTATTGTCGATTTGAATGGTCCAAAAATAGCGGGTCGTTACATTCAGCCTATAACGATTTTTCCCTATTCTTAAGTCCGTTCGGGTATGTATCATTTCAACCCATAGTGATTCTAATCTACAGGGAACTTGCAGTGTGATAAACTGATATAAATAACATAATAGCATGATATAATAGTAATATATGGTATAACATGTGTAAATACAAGTGTGAACATCATATGAATATAATATGGCAGTTACAATAGGATGATGTAAATTACAGATTCAAATGGTGTTAGTTTACTAGTTATATAAGTACACATCGTCTAGTGAGAATTACTCACTTGTATAAGCTGGAGATGACAACCAATTGCACAAACAAGGAACTTTAAAGGCACGATAACACGACAATGATTTGAGAGTGGGAGAGCCAAAGCTAATTTCCTTGTTAAATATCAAACAAAACAAATACAAACATGAATTACAAACCGAAATATTACAAAACAATGCTAGGAATAACTACCCAATTTCAAAGCTAGAGCTTTTGCACTTGCATTCAACATCATATGCTTCAGCCAAAGGCTGGAAAAGCACTGTTATGGGATGGTTTTGGATCAGGTTAAAGCCATATAGGGGTCGGCTATAGCAATATAAGGAGGAGATGAAGGATATGTGCTTGAATTTCAAAACAAGGCAACTACAAGTGGTTTCTATACCACAAATGGTTCGACCCTATGCAACATGGGCATGACCAGGTCTGTAGTGGACTGGAGAATGGTGTGGCAGTGGCTTTGGGTCAGGTAGTTGCTGGTGGAAGTGATGCAAGAGGCGGCCAAGGTGGTGGTTGGAGTGGGGAAGGCAATAGGTGCTAGGCTATAGGGTTTTAGGTGGATGTTTGCTCAATTTTTGGTGGATCTACATCATATATGGCCATGGCTATGGATGGTCAGTGGGCTGGAGAAGATGGTGGCCTGATGTGGTGGTGGTGGAGGCAGCCATGGTGATGGAGAAGCAAGGTGTAACAACCCGGGATTTGCATTACCAACTAATAAATAAAAGTTAGGATTTTTTATTTATTTTAATGAAGCATAAAAGGTTTTGGAATAACAAAATTTATGTGAAAAAGGCTATTTTAATTAAATGGGAAATATGTGATTTTAAAATGAGGATAAAATGTTATTTTTGGAAAGTTAAATATTTTAGGAGAGATTTTAAAACGGGTTTGGATAAGAAAAATGAGTTTTATAAACATACATGAACACTTAGACTAATTTTTGGAAAACATGTAAATAACTCTCTTCTTATTGGGTTTCTAAACCTAGCCCAATAACCCACCCTAAACCTCCTCTATAAATTATCTCATACTCTCCAAACCTCATTCATTCATCCCTAATCAAAACCCTAATCATTTCCTAAAGCTTTCATACAAAAATGGCATCTATCTTCATCTCCTTCTAGTTTTTGCTTATGCAAGTCATTCTATGCAAAGGTAATGCAAATACCCACCTCAAATCTATTTTTATATCTCTCTAATTTCTGAAATTTAATTGGTAACACATGTTTTATGTGTTTTTTTGATCTTATAGCCTCCTAATCATCTTTTGCTAACTTGGGTTGATGCTATAGTAGTCTTTGTTGCTTTTGTGAGAGATATATTATTAAAAACCTCTTCTAATATGTATTTAATCATCTTTTGATTTCAGTAATCATTTAGTAACACATGTTTTATTATGTAACATGTGAATCATAGCTCTTTGATCTTCTTTGCTTTCATTTTGGGTGTGCACACAAGTTGCTTGCTATATTGGTTGAGGTAAAATTGATAGCTAAATCCTTTTTTACTTGATGCTTCTATAATTTTCGTTTTAGAATTGTAGTTGAAACGAAATCAGGCATAACTTCTTCATTTCTCATCCGTTTTTAGTCAGTTTTTTTTCGCTGCAAACCAGATTCAATAAGGAACACTTTTTGTTTAGTGAGTTTTCTGTAATTTTGCAATTTAAATGACCTGAAATGCGTTCAAAGACAGAAGACCAATTCTGTCTTTAACAAGTTATCTTGAGTTTCAATCTGATATTGTTTTGCATGTATCTCTCTCGTTTTTGATCCGAATTAGATAATTTTGGATGTTCCGGAAAGCGTAAAACATATGCTACAATTTTTGTTCAGTGAGTTTTCTGTAATTTTTCCATACAGATGACCTGAAATGCGTTCAAAGACATAAGACCAATTCTGTCTTTAACAAGTTATCTTGAGTTTCAATCTGATATTGTTTTGCATGTATCTTTCTCGTTTTTGATCCAAATTAGATAATTTTGGATGTTCCGGAAAGCTTAAAACATATGCTACAATTTTCGTTCAGTGAGTTTTCTGTAATTTTGAGTCTAACTAGGTCAAAAATTGGTTTTTCTACTATCTTCCCGAGAGCGATACACATATTAGCTCTGTGGATGAAACTGAAACTATTTTGGTCATAACTTTTGAGCCGCTAGTCTGAATTCGACGATTGTGGTCTCGTTGGAAAGATGGAGTTATGAACTCCATATCTGGAAAGTTTGGTCATCATCTGAATTCATTAGACCCTTCGAATTTCCTGTCAGAGTTGAACCCAGATCGCTGTGCAAAACAGTGCATTTCATGTTTCTGTGTCCGACTTTAGAACGTCGCTACGCCTTCGTTTCAAGTCGGAATCGAGTAATTCTTTTTGCGTTCTGAAGTAGGAATGTCGGACTACGTTCCTTCCAATTTTCATGCCATTCGGATTCAGTCTGCTGGTCCAAATAATTTTCCGAACTTGGGTTCGCGTCAGTTTTGGACTATTTTCCAACACTTAGAATATTTTCAGTGATTTTCTGGTTTTATCGATTTCTTTGAGATTTGTCTCTGGATTTTGTACACGGGCCTTATAAAAAGGTTTTAAAAGGATTTTTCGCTCCGAAATGGCTTTCAAAATTATTATATAATATTATTTTTAATTAGTAAACTATTTACTCCATAATAGGAGAGTTTTCAAAAGCCGTTTTAAAGTGTTCTCAAAATCAATTATAAATCCGTTTCGAACCATTATTTTCTATAATAAAAATCTCACACTCACTTTTTAGCACGTCGAGCGAAGTGGAAAAGTGCTTAAACGGTTAGGAAATCTCCGGCCTATGGAACCGTGTGTATTTTCTTTCCGGTTAATCCCCGACCTATTCGATTTATCGTTTTGACCTTTGGGTCTAGTTTACCGATGATACGAGGTGGACTTTTTATTGTTTGGAGTGTGAGCTTGCTATTGGTTAGTAAACCGTTTAGTACGAACGTGGGGTATGGGACTCATTGTTAACACTTTACGGGTTCCTCTCCAAGAAGTTTGTGACACATTAGCCTCTGGGCAGCCAGTACTGGACCTCTGGGTCACCACGCCTCTGGGCAACCGTCTCTGGACACCTGTTTTATGGAGCAGTTTCTTTTTCGGCATGTGCCTCTAGGCCTTTATCCTTCTGGGAAGGATCTCGCCGTCTCGCGCGTTCCGCATCTGTGCGAGTGATCGATCACAACTCTACAGTACTTGGCAATAACGACTCCGGTCGGTGCACGTGCTATACTTGTATTATCTGATGATTTTTATATCCATTCGAGTACCGCCATTCGGTGTTGGTTCTATGGAACCATACAATGTAAGTGCGATTACCTTGTGGATTCACAGTGTCTCTGGGCACTGCTTTTCAGTGTTTGATTTCATTGACTTTTCAGTATATCCCCATTGCTCTTTGGAGCATCGATCTTTGCTTGGGCATTGATTACAGACTCTGGTCATTCTTGGGATTATTGCCTATGGGCAACTTTATATAGCTTTGGCTACGCCGATGATATGAGGCGATTTTATTTATTCAACACATTGGTGCTGAGATTCTCTTTGGAGATTTTTTCTGTTGATTGATGATTAGTGACCGTCATTATATTCATGTGGTCCAAAATACTCTTCTCTTAGGAAAAGTACTGTTTTATTTATGTACCGCATTATTATATATCTCAGTTATTACTGATTGTTTAGCTAGCCTGACCCGAGTGTTTTTGCTCGGGTCAGACCGAGTTATTTCAGGTTAGGTCTCTGGACTTAGCTTCTGTGCTTCCGCTTTGGACATTATCTGCTATGCTGATAGATAGCGCTTTTATTTGTCCACTATTCTGATACTCTGTTATTATTCAGACTTTGATATGTACATATTTTTGACTCACATGTGTGGGCAATGGCTTTGTACCTACTTATAGTATTTGGATCTGTATTGACGATGTATTGTCCTGGGATTTTATATCTGTTATGTGATTCTATTCTGTGATGTTTTATCATTTTATTACTATGCTTATTCTGATAGATCTTTAGCCATTGTAATTTCGTTATAAATATTTATTGAATATGTCGAACCACTTGAAAAAAAATAGATACCACCCTTTCGACGTATTCAGTAGATAGTTATAGCTTGATTACAAATGGTCGCTTCCACTATACTCTATTCTTCGCTTTAACAGACGGTATTACTCCCGTAATACTCTTTGTTACAGTAGGTCTTAGAGTGGGGCGTTACAGCTTGGTATCAGAGCCTGGTTTCAGAATTAAGCATAACAAACACAGAATAGACACGTAGTACAATACGTTATAATACGATCCAAATTGAACATATCCACCTTTAGATAAATAAGTTAGGAATATGTGTAGGAATCTATTATATTCCGTAATATTCCTTAATGAATTATCTATCTTTGAATCGTGCTTAACTAAATCTACCGATCATTTGTTTAAAGAGTGTCCCAAGCCTCCTTTTTGTCGTTATTGTAAGAAGGAGGGTCATCATTATTCCACTTGTCATACTGCACCTCCTAGATCTGGCAAGCTTAATGCTGCCAAGGCTCCTAAATCTTCAGCTCGGCCTCGAGGTACACATCCTTCCGTTCTCGAAGGTTCTATTTTATTTCATGGTAGATCTTGTAGAGTTCTCTTTGATACGGGTGCCTCTCACTCATTTGTATCAAAGGAACTAGTTGATACTTTATCTTTGGATGTTACTTGTTTGGTTTCTTCACTAAGGATTGTGAATCCCATCGGCAGATCCACGACCCTTAGCTTGCTTTGTGAGGATATAGATATTGATCTTTGTGGCTTTTCTTTCCGTGCAAAACTCCACATTATGGAGTATTTGGGCTTTGATATGATTCTTGGCATGGATTGGCTCGTTCAGCACGACGCCAAAATCATTTGTTCGGAGCGGATATTATTTCTTCGTCATCATGACTCGTCCGCTCCGTTAGCTATCGCTCTTCAGGATGTTGGGATTTCTGATATTACTTTATTTGCTCTTGATTCACTAGATGAGAATGTGGACATATCTCGTATTCCTGTTGTTCGGGATTTCCCCAACGTATTCGAGCCAGTATCCGGACTGCCGCCAAAGCGAGCTATTGAGTTCTGCATCGATCTCATTCCAGGCTCTCATCCAGTTGGGCGTCCTCCTACGAGAATGTCTACTAAAGAGAATGAGGAACTCAGGAAGCAGTTAGTTGAGCTTGAAGCGAAGCAGTTCATTCGATCCAGTTCTTCGCCATGGGGTGCTACTGTGGTCTTTGTTAAGAAGGCTGATGGCTCTCTTAGGCTTTGCATTGATTATCGCAAGCTCAATGAGCTGACCATCAGAAATCGCTACCCACTTCCTCGGATAGATGACATGTTTGACCAATTAAGTGGTGTGAAGGTCTTCTCTCAGCTTGACCTTGCCACCGGATTCCATCAGCTACGAGTCGCAGAAGATAGCATTCCTCTTACAGCATTTCGCACTCGTTATGGTTCTTTTGAGTGGTTGGTCATGCCGTTCGGCTTGACGAACGCTCCGGCTTTCTTCGTCGATCTCATGAATCGAGTATTCCGGGAATACATCGATAGATTCGTTCTGGTTTTCATCGACGATATTCTTGTTTATTCTAGATCCGAGGCAGAGCATGCTCATCATTTGTGGATCGTCTTGGATACTCTTCGTCAGCATCAGTTAAGGCCAAGCCTCCAAGTGTCATTTTTGGGAGAGCAAGGTCAAGTTCTTGGGCCATATTGTATCATCTGAGGGTATTTCTGTCGATCCTGCCAAGATCGAAGCTATTTAGAATTGGAAGCAGCCTGAGAACGTTCACGATATTCGCAGCTTCCTTGGTCTGGCGGGTTATTACCGTCGGTTTATCAAGGATTTCTCTCGAGTTGCACTTCCCCTTACGACGCTGACTCGTAAGGGTGTTCGCTTTATTTGGTCTGATAAGTGTGGAGTTTCTTTCCAGCGATTGAAGGAACTTCTCACTCATGCTCCTATCCTTGTGGTTCCTGAGAGTAACCATGATCTTGTTGTTTACACCGATGCTTGTGGTAGCGGCCTCGGTGCTGTGCTTATGCAGAAGGATCGGGTAGTTGCTTATGCTTCTAGGCAGCTACGTCCGAATGAGGTTCGCTATCCGACTCATGATCTTGAGTTGGCAGCTATCGTCTTTGCTTTGAAGACGTGGCGTCACTTTCTATTAGGCGAACGCTTCACTCTTTACACTGATCACAAGTCGCTGAAATATTTATTCAGTCAGAAGGATCTCAATATGAGGCAGCAGCGATGGCTTGAGTTTCTCGCCTCATATGACTTAGACATTCAGTATACCCCTGGAAAGGGTAATCGTGTGGCTGATGCACTCAGTCGCCAACACTCGGCAGTAGTTTCTATGATGATAGCCGAGTGGGATATTCTTGAGACTCTTTCTATGTGTGATATTCGAAATCGAGCTCCGTCTTCTGATCCTCAGATCTTGCTATTCAGCTTGGAAGCTCGACCTATTCTATTGGATCGCATTGCCCATGCTCAGCGGCAGGATCCAGACTTGTTGCGATATATTCATCTCCTTGAGTCGGGATCCAGTGATGAGACATTGTTGGATTATTCTATTGATTCTCATCGGTGTCTTCGCAGGAAGAACCGTATTTTGGTACCATCTGATTTATCACTTAGGCATGACATTCTGGACGAGTGTCATTGCACTAAGTACACTATACATCCCGGGTCGAGTAAGATGTATGCCGACATGTGTCGCCTATTTTATTGGGAGGGAATGAAGAGTGATGTTGCAAGTTATGTAAGCCGTTGCATGACTTGTCAACAGATCAAAGCTGAGCATCAGCGTCCATCTGGTCTTCTTCAGCCGCTAGAGATTCCATTGTGGAAATGGGATCAGATATCCATGGATTTTATTGACGGTCTGCCTCGATCGAGGTCAGGCCATACTTCTATTTGGGTCATCGTTGATCGCTTGACCAAATCAACTCATTTCATTCCTATCAAGTCCACTCGGACTGCTCCTCAGCTTGCCAAGCGATATGTGAAGGAAGTCGTTCGACTTCAGGGCATTCCTAGCTCTATCGTCTGTGATCGAGACACTATCTTTACTAGTCACTTCTGGAAGTGCCTACAGTCAGCTTTGGGCTCAAAGCTGAATCTCTCGACTGCTTATCATCCTCAGACCGACGGTCGGACGGAGAGGGTGAATCGTGTTTTAGAGGATCTTTTGCGCTGTTGTATTCAGGATTTCGGAGGTAGTTGGGAGGATCACTTACCGCTTGTAGAGTTCTCCTACAACAACAGCTTTCAGTCTAGTATTGGCATGACTCCTTTCGAGGCTCTTTACGGAAGGCCATGTCGTTCTCCTTCGTGTTGGTTAGAATCTGGCGAGAAGCTTCTTCTTGGTCCAGATTCAGTTCGGGAATCTTCTAAGAAGATTATTCTTATTCGTCAAAGAATGAAAGAGGCGCAGAACCGTCAGAAATCCTACGCGGACAACCGTAGGAAGCCTCTTGAGTTCTCCATTGGTGATCATGTCTTTATTTGGATATCTCCTATGAAAGGGGTTGTGCGTTTCAGCTCTACAGGGAAGTTGGCTCCTCGCTATGTTGGACCATTTCCTATTACGGAACGCATCGGCCCCGTTGCTTATCGTGTGGCTCTACCTGCTCACTTCTCTGGAATGCACGACGTGTTCCATGTTTCCCAGCTTTGCATGTGTGTCCGCGATCCTGATTCTATCATTGAGCCGCATGCTGTGCCTGATTTAGAGATCTTACCTGATTTATCTTTGGAGCAGCAACCTCTTTGTGTGCTTGATTCGGAGGTTAGACGCCTTCGCAACAAAGAGGTCCCACTCGTGAAGATTCAATGGTCACCGAATCCTAAGGACTGCACTTGGGAGACCAGAGAATCTATCGAACGCTCTTATCCTGGCTTTCTCCCATCTTCTTCTGCGGGTGAGAATTCTCTATTTTATCTCTATCACTTCTTTTGTGGATTTGACGTTATAGACGACATCTATCTTAAGAAATTGTAGGGACACAATTTTCTTAAGGGGGGAGTCTGTAACAACCCAGGATTTGCATTACCAACTAATAAATAAAAGTTAGGATTTTTTATTTATTGTAATGAAGCATAAAAGGTTTTGGAATAACAAAATTTATGTGAAAAAGGCTATTTTAATTAAATGGGAAATATGGGATTTTAAAATGAGGATAAAATGTTATTTTTGGAAAGTTAAATATTTTAGGAGAGATTTTAAAACGGGTTTGGATAAGAAAAATGAGTTTTATAAACATACATGAACACTTAGACTAATTTTTGGAAAACATGTAAATAACTCTCTTCTTATTGGGTTTCTAAACCTAGCCCAATAACTCACCCTAAACCTCCTCTATAAATTATCTCATACTCTCCAAACCTCATTCATTCATCCCTAATCAAAACCCTAATCATTTCCTAAAGCTTTCATACAAAAATGGCATCTATCTTCATCTCCTTCTAGTTTTTGCTTATGCAAGTCATTCTATGCAAAGGTAATGCAAATACCCACCTCAAATCCATTTTTATATCTCTCTAATTTCTGAAATTTAATTGGTAACACATGTTTTATGTGTTTTTTTGATCTTATAGCCTCCTAATCATCTTTTGCTAACTTGGGTTGATGCTATAGTAGTCTTTGTTGCTTTTGTGAGAGATATATTTGTTAAAAACCTCTTCTAATATGTGTTTAATCATCTTTTGATTTCAGTAATCATTTAGTAACACATGTTTTATTATGTAACATGTGAATCATAGCTCTTTGATCCTCTTTTCTTTCATTTTGGGTGTGCACACAAGTTGCTTGCTATATTGGTTGAGGTAAAATTGATAGCTAAATCCTTTTTTACTTGATGCTTCTATAATTTTCGTTTTGGAATTATAGCTGAAACGAAATCAGGCATAACTTCTTCATTTCTCATCCGTTTTTGGTCAGGTTTTTTTTGCTGCAAACCAGATTCAATAAGGAATACTTTTTGTTCAGTGAGTTTTCTGTAATTTTGCCATTAGATGACCTGAAATGCGTTCAAAGACAGAAGACCAATTCTGTCTTTAACAAGTTATCTTGAGTTTCAATCTGATATTGTTTTGCATGTATCTCTCTCGTTTTTGATCCGAATTAGATAATTTTGGATGTTCCGGAAAGCTTAAAACATATGCTACAATTTTTGTTCAGTGAGTTTTCTGTAATTTTTCCATTCAGATGATCTGAAATGCGTTCAAAGACATAAGACCAATTCTGTCTTTAACAAGTTATCTTGAGTTTCAATCTGATATTGTTTTGCATGTATCTCTCTCTTTTTTGATCCGAATTAGATAATTTTGGATGTTCCGGAAAGCTTAAAACATATGCTAAAATTTTTGTTCAGTGAGATTTCTGTACTTTTGAGTCTAACTAGGTCAAAAATTGGTTTTTCTACTATCTTCCCGAGAGCGATACACATATTAGCTCTGTGGATGAAACTGAAACTATTTTGGTCATAACTTTTGAGCCGCTAGTCTGAATTCGACGATTTTGGTCTCGTTGGAAAGATGGAGTTATGAACTCCATATATGGAAAGTTTGGTCATCATCTGAGTTCATTAGACCCTTCGAATTTCCTGTCAGAGTTGAACCCAGATCGCTGTGCAAAAAAGTGCATTTCATGTTTCTGTGTCCAACTTTGGAACGTCGCTACACCTTCGTTTCAAGTCGGAATTGAGTAATTCTTTTTGCGTTCTAAATTAGGAATGTCGGACTACGTTCCTTCCAATTTTCATGCCACTCGGATTCAGTCTGCTGGTCCGAATAATTTTCCGAACTTGGGTTCGCGTCAGTTTTGGACTATTTTCCAACACTTAGAATATTTTCAGTGATTTTCTGGTTTTATCGATTTCTTTGAGATTTGTCTCTGGATTTTGTACACGGGCCTTATAAAAAGGTTTTAAAAGGATTTTTCGTTCCGAAATGGCTTTCGAAATTATTATATAATATTATTTTTAATTAGTAAACTATTTACTCCATAATAGGAGAGTTTTCAAAAGCCGTTTTAAAGTGTTCTCAAAACCAATTATAAATCCGTTTCGAACCATTATTTTCTATAATAAAAATCTCACACTCACTTTTTAGCACGTCGAGCGAAGTGGAAAGGTGCTTAAATGGTTAGGAAATCTCCGGCCTATGGAACCGTGTGTATTTTCTTTCCGGTTAATCCCCGACCTATTCGATTGATCATTTTGAACTTTGGGTCTATTTTACCGATGATACGAGGTGGACTTTTTATTGGTTAGAGTGTGAGATTGCTATTGGTTAGTAAACCGTTTAGTACGAACGTGGGGTATGGGACTCATTGTTAACACTTTACGGGTTCCTCTCCAAGAAGTTTGTGACACATTAGCCTCTAGGCAGCCAGTACTGGACCTCTGGGTCACCACGCCTCTGGGCAACCGTCTCTGGACACCTGTTCTATGGAGCAGTTTCTTTTTCGGCATGTGCCTCTAGGCCTTTATCCTTCTGGGAAGGATCTCGTCGTCTCGCGCGTTCCGCATCTGTGCGAGTGATCGATCACAACTCTACAGTACTTGGCAATAACGACTCCGGTCGGTGCACGTGCTATACTTGTATTATCTGATGATTTTTATATCCATTCGAGTACCGCCATTCGGTGTTGGTTCTACGGAACCATACGATGTAAGTGCGATTACCTTGTGGATTCACAGTGTCTCTGGGCACTGCTTTTCAGTGTTTGATTTCATTGACTTTTCAGTATATCCCCATTGCTCTTTGGAGCATCGATCTTTGCTTGGGCATTGATTACAGACTCTGGTCATTCTTGGGATTATTGCCTATGGGCAACTTTATATAGCTTTGGCTACGCCGATGATATGAGGCGATTTTATTTATTCAACACTTTGGTGATGAGATTCTCTTCGGAGATTTTTTCTGTTGATTGATGATTAGTGACCGTCATTATATTCATGTGGTCCAAAATACTCTTCTCTTAGGAAAAGTACTGTTTTATTTATGTACCGCATTATTATATATCTCAGTTATTACTGATTGTTTAGCTAGCCTGACCCGAGTGTTTTCGCTCGCGTCAGACCGAGTTATTTCAGGTTAGGTCTCTGGACTTAGCTTCTGTGCTTCCGCTTTGGACATTATCTGCTATGCTGATAGATAGCACTTTTATTTGTCCACTATTCCGCTACTCTGTTATTATTCAGACTTTGATATGTACATATTTTTGACTCACATGTGTGGGCAATGGCTTTGTACCCACTTATAGTATTTGGATCTGTATTGACGATGTATTGTCTTGGGATTTTATATCTGTTATGTGATTCTGTTCTGTGATGTTTTATCATTTTATTACTATGCTTATTCTGATAGATCTTTAGCCATTGTAATTTCGTTATAAATATTTATTGAATATGTCGAACCACTTGAAAAAAAATAGATACCACCCTTTCGACGTATTCAGTAGATAGTTATAGCTTGATTACAAATGGTCGCTTCCACTATACTCTATTCTCCGCTTTAACAGACGGTATTACTCCCGTAATACTCTTTGTTACAGTAGGTCTCAGAGTGGGGCGTTACACAAAGCCAAGCTACCTAAAGTTGAAGGCAAGTGCAAAAATCATAAGAAACAAGAAGAAAAAGAGTAGAAAAGAAGAAGAAGTTTACCAAATTTTTGTTCAGGTATGGAGGCCGAAATTTTTGGAGTAAGAAGCTATTTTTTACGTGAAAATGGAAGGAAGTAATAAGCTGAAGAAAATGATAAGGTCAGCCAATAGTAAATGCAAGTGTTGGTTAGAAAATGAAAAGGCAAGAATACAAAAAGACTAGGAATAACAAAAGTCACAAACTCTTCATACTTCCATATTTTCTTTTTATAAGTTTAAATATATGAAAATACATATAATTTCAGTTAAAATTCGAAAATATAACAAATATACAAAATATAAATAAATAAATATTAATTATATATGATTAAAATAAGAAAATAGTACAAAATGAAAACTAGTCTAGAAAATTTGAAAATAAACAGGATAAACTTTGGAAGGTTTATATGGACTTAGAAAATATTTATAAATAAAGATAATAACATAAAATAAAAATGCTTTCACAAAAGTAAATAAATAAATTTTAATTAAATATAATTTTAATTAAGAAAATTGCAGAAAAATAGAAACTACCCTTTTAAAAATAGGAAATAAATGCAATAAATTTTGGAAAATTTTTATTACCACTTTTAAAAATATTAAATGATAAAGTATCCATAAAAACATATTAACACAAATTAAAATAAAATATGACAAAGAAAAATGTAATTTATATAATTTAAAATAGACAAAATTGTTAAATAAATCAAATTGCACTCAAAATTGAAATGTACATAACTTTTACAATTCAAATCCGTTTTCAATGAAACAAAAAGTAGTATTCAAGTTATTAAATATATTTTCATAATAAAAGATAAAATTTATGAATTTAAATATTTAAATTTAAGGTTTAAAAATCAAAGTTTGACCAGTTTGACCAAAAATCCCTTTTTTAGGAAAATGTTCAATTTATACCAGTTTGAAATTAAAATTCACATAATAATCAACATATTTAAAAATGAAATGTTTGAAATAAAAAAAGTTTAAAATAGTTTCAAAATAAAATAAAGTCAAATTTTAAAAATATAGGCCAAAAATCTAGGGTTGTTACACCTTTCCTTATAAAGAAGTATTAAATGACTTTAATGGTTTTATGTTCATAGACATATTCTTATTTGGAAATATATTGCCCTAGAACTGAAAGGGTAAGACTCGAGGTTTTTATTCACCAAAACTTGTTGTTCTGACTCCTCCTCATTACAACACAGGTTAAGGACAGAGTGATGGTGGTGACGATGCTTAAAGATGGAGAAGCTTGGCTAGTGGCAGTATTTATTATTATTTGCATTTATATGGTATTATGTTACGGTTTTTATGGAATGTTGTGTTATGACATTTTTATGGTTTTGAAAAAAATGGGTAAATTTTACTATTATATTTTGTTCAGTTCGGTGTGAGTTCTGAAAGTTTAGTTATGGCTCTACAATGTTATTTCTTTTACTACCAACAACTTACCTTAGAATAGATCTAAGTTTCGACGGGCCTTCTCTGGGTCGAAATTTAGGCCTGTTCTGGGGTGGGTTGTTACCACAGACATGCAATGTAACGACCTTCTATTTTGGACCATTCAAATCGAAAATAAATCCACACATGTCGGACTTGAATAATCCAAAACAATGGATTGTAAATAAAATTGGCAAAACTCAACATATACAGTAAATAAAATAATCATAGATCACAGACACTGAGTAATATAACAATAATGCAGCAGAAACAAATGAATAGTAGTTCATGAAGCTACTATATATATAACAGAGTTAAATAAGTTACAACAAATCTCGAATACAATAGTCAAATACAAGAATCAGAATACATCATTAGAATCAACTGAATATCTGAAAGCTGGATATATAGCTGGATCTCCAAGCGAAGCTCCAACTCCAAAGGTGAGTCTCGAATACTGGTACACTCAATCTGACCCGAGCGTAAAGAAAACACAAAACACTCGAGTCAGGATTAACATTCTTACATCAATAAATCTAACTCAAGTGAAATAACGACTGAAATACGAGTAACTCAAAGGATGTTTGGGATAACCATCCTCTAAGGATCCGTTAAACTATCTACTATGTAATAGTGTACGCTAAGTAGATAATGCCTATCAGTAATATAAAGTATCAAAATAGCGTTAAGGCGTTACCATAATCCCCCTTAACACATTTTTATAATGTCATAGTCTATACAGCACCGTAAGCCCCACCATAAACTAGTGGTTATCAGAGGGTACCTCATAGGTATAACACAAAACAAATCGTAGTGGTCGCGAATAGGATAATCAGTATGACAAGGTACATGAGGCGATACCAAGTAGGATACTACTAGTTGCGTGATCCGGACTGATGTTGAGCATAGCCAGCAGCTACCTCAACAATGCGAAACAACACTCTCAAATCAAGGGGTGCACCCAAATCGAATCACATAAGTAATAGATATGGTATCAAAGAAGTGTGTCCGCTAGAGGTGGCGAACCTCAATGGCCCGGCGCGGCTCCTGTTTTAGTCATGTCAGGGGTCATCCAATATCGTTCTCTTTCTTCAGTCAACGCGTTCACCAAACCATCCACTTCATTCTGGATCAACACTCCACGAATATTAGTTATTAAGGTGGTTTCGGTATCGACAGAGAGTATGTCCATATCTGATCCCAGTCTCTTTAATAACTACGTATTATTACACCGATGGTCATTTAATAAACTTTCAAAATAGTTATATTTCAAAACCGACATATCATTGCCATTTCAAAACCATATCAGTACGATATCACTTTCACTTCAAATAAATCCATTTCCAAAATCATAGTACTTTTCCAAAGTTATAACGCTTTCGAAATCATAGTTTTTTAAAAATCAAAACACTTTGAAAATCATAGCTTTGAAATCATAGCATTTTGGAAATCATAACACTTTTCTTTTAAACAGTTTAGATATTAAAATTAGTATATATAATAAAATAGTTTATAAATAAAATAATTTATATTAAAAATGATTAATATTAAAATAGTTTATATTAAAATAATTTATAAAGTAAAATATCAATAGTTTAAATATAATTTAAAATTACTTTATAAAATAAAATAGTTTCCTCAAATTTCACAAATCGATTCAAATTAACTCGAATTCCAAAATTTTAATTTAATCAAATCTCAAATCATCAATTTCAATACGATTCAGTTTCTAAATAACCATTTCAATCTATCGATTTCAAATACATATTTAAACCATAAAATAAGCCATTTCAATTTCAATATATTTCAAAGCTTTAAATATTCAACATTTCAAAACTAAATTCGATAATTTCATATATATATCAAATTCACTTTACTATTATTTAGTTTTGAAATATTCACTCAATAAATCGAATATCATTTAAAACAAACCCCAAATTATAATAAACTAAATATTTCCTTCAATTTATTTAAACTTGAAATATTCATTTAAATCACTTTTGATCAAATACAAGTTATAAAATAATAGCTTCAAAATTTCAAATTTTT
Organism: Allium fistulosum; assembly: GCA_030737815.1. Taxonomy (NCBI): domain Eukaryota; kingdom Viridiplantae; phylum Streptophyta; class Magnoliopsida; order Asparagales; family Amaryllidaceae; genus Allium; species Allium fistulosum. The sequence goes on from CM060907.1 coordinate 289,689,885, forward strand.
TAAATTTCAAATCAAACTTATTTAAGTAAAATTTCTTAAATAAATATAATTTCAAACCAATTTCAAATCATTATAACTCTATATAGATATTAAATAAATACTTAAACATATTATTTATCAACTTTATTAAATCAACTTTAATAAATCTTTAAAATCAACATTGATTGAAACCATATATTTCTTTTCAAAACCATAGAAATCATTTCCAAAATATTTATATATAGACCAACGGTGTCTGTATATAATTTTCTATCATATGGTCAAGTGATACAGATATTTATCATTTCAATCCGCAATTTATATATATACGGGTATATATCATTTCAACCCGCAATCCCAAATTCCATTCAGTGAAAATCGCTTGGGTTTATCATTTCAACCCATAATGATTTTCTCCTATTCTACAGTCCATTCGGGTATGTATCATTTCAACCCATAGTGATTCTATACTAACAGAGAACTTGCAGAGTGATAACAGATATGATAATAAAATAACAACAGTAACAGGCATATATCATCAATATAAATAACAGATAATGGTGTTAGATGTCACAGGTGAACAGATACAGATAATAACATATATAACAATGTAAATATCTAACAACAGCATATTTCAATTGATATTTCAATTGAAATCAAATTTAATAAATAAAAGAACGTTAATCGTGAGTGTTTGCTCACCTTTCGAGGCTATAGAGGATAGGCAATGAAATTGAGTTACGAAATGCAAGCACAACTTCTAAAGCAAAGCTAGATTGGCACGAATTTGACGGACAAAGCTGATAGATAGGGAATCAAGAATCAAAATCAATTTTATATAACAGAAACAAAAATGTATATTATATTATTATTATTATTTTATAAAAATCAATTTTAAACATATAACCCAAATTAATATTTAATTCAAACACATAAACAAAATCTTCATATATATAAATTTGAAAACCAACTAGTGCATACTCATTTATATAAATTAATATGTAAACATATACAACTTATATTATATACTAACACAACATTATATATGAAGTCATGAATGAACTGTAACTAACATATATGCAGCAATCTATTTGAAACATATGCATTTGAAACCCACTTTATAAAAAAAATAAAAATATATAGGCATATGACTTAATATATTATTATATAACTCAAATATACTTGACATAAACTGTAAAATACATACTCTAAACAAAATAGTTTACATAAAAAAAATCTCTTAAAACATAAATCTGTGAACACGCTCCTCCTACCAGAAAGCAACCAATATAAAACCCATGTATACATAAGTATATAAACTTACATAATCATATATATAAATAACCCACAGATCAATATAAACTTATAGATGCCCATGTATATACAAACTATATAACTTTTCATATAACAAATCTTATATAGACTATATATGTATATACTTTAATATCCAAACAGAATATAACTATATACTACTTATACATTATACACATACAATAAAAGCATGTAAACAGAAAGTATAAGTTATATATATATATATATAATTTACGTATTATAACAACTTTATAACCACATATATAGAACTGACATATATAAGATATCACAATATATATATATATATATATATATATTCGTTGCCCAGACTATATATAAACCTGTACACATAAAATTTCATAGCAAAACACACAACATAACATAAACTAACATATGTAACCCAACCCATGCAGACCACTACTTAAACTCATATGCAGAACGTGTATATACGAAAACAACTATAGCTTAAAATATATACTTATAATAAATAAAACTTAATATATATATATAAAGACACAGAAAATATATAAACCCCTTATATAATTTACACATATCTCTATACATATAAACACTTTAAATACAGGCATACATATATATATATACGGTATATATAAATATATACCTCTCCCATTCTTTTATATGATGTGGGCTGGACGGTGTTGGGTGACGAGCATGGAAGGGAAGTGGTTGTGGGAGGAGATGGTGGGTGTGAGCAAGCAGGCAAGGGGATGGGTCGCTGGCATATGGGTGTGAGGCTGTATGTGGCGGTGATGATAGGTGGTTAACATGGAGCATGGCTAGGAGGGGCGGATGCTTGGTCAAAGGGGCAGTTGTGGAAGGTCGAGCGAGGTCGGGCAGAGGTGGACTTTTTGGATGGAGAAGGCGGACAGGAGTAGGTCGGAAGGAGGAGCACGGGTTCGGAGGAGAGTGTGAACGGCTGTCAAGTGGAAACAATAGGAAGGTGACCATAGTTTGCAAACAAGGAGGATGATAAACTACAGAAACGATGTGACGAGTTGGCTTCCATATATGCAAATATAATAATATACTTATTATTTTTCTTTGTTTTATGAACTGACAAAGATGGAACAACACTTATGTTGAAACGGTGAGAATAGCAATGGACATGGAAATATAAAAGTCAAAAACAGAATAATTTAACTACAGATGGCTGTTTGAACAGTGGAATATTGAAAGGTCACAAGAACCAAAAGGCACAAAAACCGGTACCGATTCAGTTATCGTTTTCGCGGATTCCGCTATCCATCGGACTTCAAAACACAGTATTGAATATACCGCAGAGATCAGCACAACGATACGATCAAAATGGTATAATTTTACCCACCCAATAGTAAAATCCTGCAAATAAAAAGATATCAGTAGTAGGATCATCCTATCAAAAGTCGATAATCGGTACCGAAAATGCTGCTAAAACGCCGAAAATAAGATAAACGGAGCAATAGCAGTCCAAATTTGACGAAACAAAATATGGCGTCTCACTCAGAAAATGTCTTACAAATTTATTGTATAAAAATATTCAGGTTTGGAAAACATTTTATTATCATCAAATATTAACTGATTTGAATTTAAATAAAATCGCACAATAAATTAAACTTCCATATTATCAGATGAAAATTTACTATTTGCTATGTTTATATAGACGTATTCCAAATATTAAATTTTTATTTCAAAATTTTATTATTTAAAATTTCATAAAAATTCGATTAATAAAACAAATAAAATTATTAAAATTTATGGGTCGTTACATGCAATCATAAAAGCCAATCACAAACATAACACAATGCTCTACCCTTACCATATTGAGTTAGCATGAATAGAGATCTACATTGACCCACAAGTATTAAATAGACTGACTCAAACCAATTATTAGACCTTTTAATAGCGGCTTACCCAAAGACAAGGACCATCCTCTCTGCCCACTATCTATAATCATGGATCATGAGTTCAAACAAACTCATTTGGAAGATTCCAATATTTGCATAAACAATCAAAAACCACCATATATCGCAATTTACGAAAAAAGTTGGAGTAACCTCTATAGTACGATGTGCATTACGAAAACCCACAACACTCAAAACACGATATAAATTCATTTAAGAGTTGTGATCTAATAATTTAATTCTTTCACTTAGAAAATTTGGACTGATGTATACTTCTTCATAAATAAAATCTTTTTTAAGTCACTGAATGTTTCCAAAAATCTTGTCCAAATGTTTAATTCTTTTCAAATCAAATTCTTACTTTGAAAATCTTAAAAATTAGTAAAATTAGCTTATTCTACAGATGTTTAACTTCAAATTCACTTTTGGAAAATTTTATTCTCAAAATCATCTCATAAAAGCTGAACAAATACAAAATTCAAAAATGCTTATTTAAGTTTAACACACTTTATTCTAGACTAACGTCTTTCAAAATAATTTTTCTCAAAATATTTATAAATCATAACTGCACAAAACAAATCTCAAAATTTAGTATGGCACTTGAAATAAAAGTTATAGCTTACACTAATAACTTCTTTAAATCACAAGCCACTAAAACATATTATGGTTTAAAATACAATCAACAACTTTAAAATTTCAACTAAAAATTTAATTCCTTTTAAATAAAATTTTCACTTTATTTCGAATAAGCTTATAAAGCATCTTCCAAATAATCTTTAATTCAAATGCTTGAATTCCCCAAATATTCCTTTACCTCCAAAAGCTTAATTTTCCATAAACCAAAATCTTTTCAACTTTATAATCTAAATTCAATTTACCATTTCATATCCTCTAAAATATTTACCACTTTAAAAACTTCACTTTACCAAAATAATTACCAAAATAATACTTTACTTCAAATATATATAAGGTTTATTCCAATCTCAAAATTTCCTTTGCTAGCTTTGTAAAAATTACTTCCAACATTTATGACGCTACTCTCTTGAAACCTTTTCCCACAAAAATACTTATTATACACTTAAACCTTCTAAATAATCAACCTTTTTACTCTAAATTTGAAATAACATATTAATTCCAATAATTATTTTAACCTGAAAGCATATATACATATACATACTTTTATTTCCATATGTATTACATCACAACCATTTCCAAAAAATTCACCCAAGTCATAACCAATCTTACAACGTGTTAGGCATATAATCATAACATCACGTATCATATAATTTCGAATTCTATAATATTTATAATTTTATTAATGATGCCTCACCATGAATTTTGGTGGCTTACTTTGCCGACTGGTTGCAGTTTTGACTGTGTGATCAACATTGCCTCACCACCAATCTCAGTCGTCCACTAAAACACGATGGCTGCAATCATCATATAGATATCTAAACTTGTGAAAATATCTTTATTGTTTTCAAAATAATTTACTTTATAAAATAATACATCTATATTTGCATATCAAAATATTTACTAAAACATCTTTTAAAATACTACTCCATTTTACCAAATAATATATATTTTCCTTTTTCAAAACGTTTTATATCATTTTTGAATCTACCATTTAGATTCCTTTCAAATCATTTTTCTTTATTTTCAAAAATCTTATTCTCATTTCAAAATATTCTTTATATCATTCTAATCTCTACAAACATTAAATGTAGCTTTCCTCAAAACATTTGTTTTAATATAACTCAAAATGTTCTACTTATTTTCAAAGTAATACATCACTTTTTAAAAATTTGTGTCCAAATATCTCGTCTTAGTATTTAGGAATACCTTTTGACAATGTTGATCAACACGTCGACCAGAATCCTTAAAGCACTCAATGAACAGATTAATACGATATTAACTTCAAGAATTCCTTTAAATATTTACTAGTAAACATACTTTTAACAATTTATTTTTTATAAAAATACAATGTTTGGCTTCTAGTATAAATTCTTTTCAAAACTATTTATATTCAAATAAACTTGCTCCATAAAGAATTATTTAATTGTATTAAAACATCATCTAATACCACATATACATATACTTTACCAAAAAGATTAAAATCCATCATATGCTTGCTTATATTAAAGATACTTACAAAATAATCTTCATAAACAAAATTGAATAATAATTCTTTTTACAACATCCAATCAACCACTCAGGTACAGACAAGTAAGCTTTTCAATTAAAATTTTACCTCAACATATTTAGTTAAATTATATATAAATACTATGCTATATAAGAGAAACTAATTCCCAATATCCTTTGTGGTAACTTCAAAATTGGTGTCACCGCAAGCTTCCAAATATTAAGACCTAAGTAAAATACTCACCTCGAGTGATGGCTTCAACCAAATACCACACTCAAGGTCAATACTGTAACGAACGCGATTTTTCATCGCTCGAAAATCGACATTAATACATTCACTGTATTAACTGCCGAGCAATCGAATGCCGGAAAACCGAATTGTTATGGAGAAAAAGAAGAGGTAGAAGAAAACTGAAGAAAAAGAAAGAAGAAACAACAGAAGAACACAGAACAATATCAGAATCTCACATTCGCAGCGGAACAATATATAATAGATAAATGAATAATCTTTAAATCAAAGAACTATATCATTTTATACGTTACATCATCATCAGAGTTTACACAACAATATACAACACCATACTGGACAGTTATATAAACTTGTCCTCATACAGAATACACAGCGGAATAAATAATATCATATACAAGTGATACGTCTCGCCATCCAGCTCGCCAATGAGCTCCATAGCATCTCCTGAATCCAGAATGACCTGATAACCTGACCCTAAACTACCCGTGTGGAAATTGGTGGGCACCCAGAGTTTAAGAAGGAAACAATAAACTCCAGGTCAGTCATGGTGACTGGTGTGAGAACTAAAACAGTTTATCTTTAAACAATCAACAACAAAGAAAATAAAACAATTTCGCAATGCTTTTGGAAAATGAAACTACCATTAGACCTCCTACCACACACACAATGCAAACGCAGAATTGGAGGAGATTTCTTCTTATGATAGTCAAAGATGCTTACTATGCAAATCATTGGATTATTATTATTAGTGCATAGTGCAGAAAACATTTCGAAAGTATAATATTAATCTTAGCCAACATACAACCATTATTGTATGCCTACTATAGCTACTATGTTCAATAGCAGGTTACCACCACATTCCATAGCAGGTAATACAACTAAAACCGTACAAGGTTCGTATTGTTTCTTTGGATTTTCCAACAAATGGTCAGGCTAAGGAACTTCCTATGCCATGTAGGAAACGCCTCTGGCTGGACACTCCGAGAGACAAACTGCTCTCTGCCAACAAGGCCGGGTTACCCCTATAACTAGGTAACTCACGAATATGCCATCCCCCGGTCCTTTGGGACCTTTATCCGAGCGCTCGGTAATCAACATCACACATAATAAATAAAGTGTGTCCACATGAGTAAGTATCTGGGCTCCATACCATGATACTACCCCTTTCCAGAAGGAAATGACATACACTAAAGGGCGCGACCCTCATAACCTTGCCGCAACATTCCTGTTTCGACCATTTCCGGGTTGTGAGGCCCTGACAAAGTCTCGTCCACAAAGCTACGCTTTTTCACAAAGCCACGCTTTGATCACAAATGATCAATAAATGATCATCACACAGCAACACTCAGCATGCCACATTACCAAATTGGGAATATATCGCTGATAAATTTCAACTACATAACCTCTCAGCTCATACGTCTCTGAGAAGGGTGTTAAGCTAAGAGAATAAATTCTCCGCCACCAACAGAAATGTATTTGAAGGAAATCAGCTTTATATCTCAAAATGTAATGTCAGACATGTAACCATACAAGTCTGTTCCGGGTTCGAACAGAACCGAAGGCAGTTCAAAAGAAGCCCTTGCAATCCGGGTATTCACAATCCCGATAAAACTTCCCATCACAAAGGAAATCTCTATACCGTAGCTAACAGTGTAGAGACAATCGATAGGTCATCCTATCATTTGCACAAATACCTGGTCTTCACCACCGGTCTTCAATACGATCTATATCGTCGTATCACTAATTCGGAATGGGTTATATGACACAAAGGTCTTTTCCCGGCTAACCCGAATAGTGAGCACAAAGATTCAAAACATCTAGATATGGGATTTCAATTAAGTCACGACTTATTACCCAAATCCTTTCCTTTAAATGGTTTAAACAAATTACCATTTTAAATCTTTAAACAAAAAGATTTACTTCACAAAGTTTCATTTACAGATTTCCAAATCAATTTCCATTTACATTGAATTAACCCATTAAATCTTAAAGTTAAGATTTAATTTATAGCTTTCAAAACTATTCACAATCAAGTCTTTTATAATATAATAGATACACCTTTTAAAATCTTCTTTGATTTCACAATAAAGTTTAATCATTTTCACAAAGGTTAATTCATAGTTTTTCAAACTATTTACAATTTCATTTCAACTAGAGATGTTTTCGATACAAATTGGAAATCCTTTCACTTTATGAAAGCCATTATTATTTGAAAACAGATAGTTTTCGTTTTGGGAAAAACTGGTTACATTTACACAAGTTAAAGCCATCCAAGTATAAAACTTGAATATAAATATAAATTTCCAAAATCATATTTTTAAATGGTTAAAAACCCAGATAAACACCTTTTATAACTTATAAAATCTTTTAAACCAAAATTCCCAATTCATTGAATTCAACTCAAAGTATTGAATTCAAAATTTAAATCAAATGATTTAAATTCCAATTCTATTAAGTTATTTAAAATAACTTTTATTTTTGAAACTCATTTTCAAAAACTTCCAATTTCAATTCCAAAACTATTTTGGATTCAAAAACTCAATTTTTCCAAAATTGATAAAAATCTGTGACTTAACCAATTTCCACGTGAAATCCACATTTGTGTGTGTATTGTGTAGTCCACGGGTTTAACACAATAGTGCAACAACATTCAATCATCACAGATCAAATATAACAATATAATTGATAAGCGGTATAAACTATAACGCTTATCTTCATTCACAGATCATAGATATATATATCACAAATAAATAAATCATAGATCAAACACAAATCAGAATATATCACAAAGCATCACACATCAAAGATGTCAAACAATTCAACATCCAATATAATCCAAACATCCATAAGTAGGATTAATTAAATTATCTGATTAATTTAAATCAAATAAATTTTAATAAATCAATTTCCCAAAGTTATTTCCTTTTTAAAATAAATTTCTTTATCTCTTTAAATCTATTTAAAAAAAATCCAGATTTTGAATAAATTCTCAACTTATAAATAATATTTTCAAAATCCATTTATAAAGCCTTTTTTCCCAGAATCTGAAATTTAATTCTATACAGTTCAAAATAAGACTTTATCTTTTAAAACTCCCTTTAAATTTATCCAATTATCAAAAATAAATTTTCACAATAAATTTTCAACTTATATTTTCAAAAATCCAATTTTAATTATTTCTGGTATCCATCGATACTAAAAATATCTTCGGCTAATTTATAGCCGTCTACAGATTCCATCACAATATAACCACACAATGATTATAAATAAATCAACACACAACATTGAAATAAATTCAAATGTTTGAGGAATCCATTTGGATCCCTCCAACCTGTTTCCCTGCATCCACAGATGTTAGCATAATACCAATTTCACTTCACAGTGAAATTATCGTGGTATATGGGATTTATAAATATTATCCGCTATTATGCTGCGCAATAGGGTCTCATCCGCTATATGATGTGGAAAATCAACAACTCCAATATATACTTATTCCAATATATATATATTGCTATATACATATATAATACCAATTCCACTTCAATGTGAAATTATCACGATATATGTTTTTAATAAATAACCTCCGCTTAATATACGGTGTATAGGGTCTATTTAACACAATAAATAGCAATCATCATCCAATCATCACAATCAATCACTATCAATAATTTTAAATCTAACTATTTAAAATTTAAATCGAAACAAAACATTCGATTGAGTGAGGAGTTCTCACCTTGAGTTGTCGAACGTTTAAATTTTAAATTAAATCGAATCGTTCGATTTAATCAAAAAATTTAGCTTGCTCAAAATGACCCCAGACCTGCGCTACAGCGTAGATCGCGTCGCTGCGATTCCAACGCTTCCAAATTCGTCGAAATCTGATATCGTATGACAAAGATATGGGTTTTTAAAGTTTATACAAATTAAAACAAATTAATTAACATTTTATTTTAAATTTTCAAACCCTACGTTTTATCGGCCGTTCTTTTTCTGAGATGCAATCGTGGCCGCATCTATCATCTTCCACGCGCGTAACCAACCCTGGCTCTTCATGTTCGAAACCCAACAAAGCCGCCGATAAAACGTGAAAATTCGCCACCATCACAATCAATTTCATGCCGATCAAACACCATCGTACGAAAGGCGACGACGAGCTTCCCCTTCAGCACGAATGTTGTCGAACTCGGTCCTCACCACGCGTAGAAAACACGTGCGAACGGCGGGTCTTCAAGGCAGAAATTCGAGCATCACGGCGTTCTATAGATGATCATCACCGTATGGATTGAAAGCCCTTCCAATGCTCTTCAACTTTGTAGTTGGTAATTTTTGATGAATGTTGACAGATTAGAAGAAATTAGTGGAAAAGGGAGGTGAATTTCTGGCCTTCGAAATATCAAGTGGCGGCTGAAATAAGCTAGGGTTAGGGTTTTGTAAAATGGAGATAGAGGGGTCCTTTTATAGAAATCTTCACAAAACACTATTCATCAAAAAATTTCCGAACTCGAAATCGAGCATGCCGGCTGGCGTTTCTAAGGTTTACCCCGCGTTCCGAACACAATGGAACGTGTTTCGGGAGCTAATTCAGTCGTATGTGAGAGTTACAGAAATAAACGATCAATTTTAAATTAAATCGGTTAAAACGATTTCGATGCGTTTTGGCTTGCCCCGGACAAACCGTAAATCCGATTGACACGAAATTTGAAACCTTACAATAATTTCACATTACGGATCCGATGAAACTGGTTTCGTCGAAATCCGAGACTGTTTGAAAAATGGTCATTTTTAATCGTCAATTAAATATTAAAATATTCAATTTTCACAAATTAACTTTTAATTCGATTTTAAAAGTTTACAGACATCATTATAACTCCAAATATGATTTAATATAACTTTATAAATCATTTTTAATCACATTAAACCCAATTTCCAAATATTTACGCAATTTCAAATATTAAATTAATAATTTAATCGCCCAATTAAATCACTATATCGAAATTAAATTAATTCGACTTCCAAATCTTACTTATTAATATTTAAAATAAATTAAATATTCGAATTTCAAATGACGGAAATTCTGGGTCGTTACAAACTTCCTCCCTAAAAGAATTTCGTCCTCGAAATTGCAAAGTAAGAAAAAATACCCCAAATTCATTAATTTTTCAAAAATCCACTTAGTGAAAACTTTATATTCACTTTTTCCAAACCTTTGACTTCAGTCAAAACAATGGTTTCCATTTCCTAGTTCAATTCCTACTCCTTCATTACAATTTAGAAATTGACTTTTCATTACGCCTTAAATTTTCCGAAAAATTCGCCAGCGTCTCCTTTGTGCGGTTCGATCGTAGTAGGATCACAATAGACATAAATATGTATACATCGACCCACCCAGTCGGAAAAGCAGAAAAACAGTTCATATTTTCTATTTTTATTACGTTGGCATACCTTTTTAGCATTTTTAAGCAAAGTAGTTATTTATTAGCATTTTAGCGCAACCCAAATCAACCGAACGGCAGCCACCGCACCTGTACTTACTCAATTCAAATATGTAAGTGACAAATATATAAAATTATTAACAATTTTAATATTTTAAACAACTACAACACATGCATATCAAAAGAAATGCATACTAACAAGGTTTATAAGCAACTTATAAAATTTCAACATCACTTGTAATTGTTTACAACCAATTCCTATACAATGACATTCATTTATTCATTTTCAATTAGTTTACATTCACTAATTTAAATTCAAGTTGATTCAATTTAAATTCAAGTCAATTTCTATTTAAATTTACTTCACTTTCAATTTAAATCCAATTACATAGCTTTCCATTCCATTTATTCAATTTCATTAACACTTAATGAATTATACTATATACAATCAACCAACAATCATATAACAACCAATGTATATTCGACACAACCAAATTATTAAATTTACATTCAATTTGGTTCAATATTTTTAATGCCAATTGGTTTAATATAAAATTGACTTCCATTCAATTATTCAATTTCCAATTTATTAGTTTTTAATGAATTAACACTTATATTCCTTAGTTCATACCAATTTATTTACATTTGATTGATTAACATTCAATCCATCTATCAATTCAATTGCTAATTCATTTAACAAATAAAGTTGAATTTCCTTTATATAGTTCAAGTTCACATTCATCATTTCATTTCATTAATTCACTTTATTAATTTACTTTGATATCAAAATCATCTTCATTTAACATTACTTAAGTTATATTACAATTAACATCATTTGCTTAACTTAATTTAGATTCCCACTTATAAATCAAATTCAGATTTTGTTTTTACTTAACAAAATTGTTTAACCATTTCTTCATTTGGTTTCACTTACATTTTCTCACTCTATAAGTTATACAACTTATATATTTAAACTTCCAAATCATATTATAAGTATAAAACTCATTTCTACTTATATTCATCAATTTCAATTTGGATTTTAATTTAAATTTGTTTATCACAACAAAACTTCAATTTCCAATTTATTATGGTAGCAAGTCGATCACATAGAAACTCGGAAATGATACTGATGATGCTGAAGTCTTCACCCTTATTATTTCCCAGCAATAGTAGTGAATTCAGCGCTTAATATTCTTTCAAAATTTTCCTTTTATTTATAAATCACATTTATAAATCTTTTCTTATATAATTTTACTATTTTACTTTACTTATACAATATTGTTTCACAATTGTAAATTATTTTAATTATAATTCCATACTTATAATTCATTTGCTTATATACTTCATCCTTTTACAATTGTTGTTTTTATTTAGATTATTCAAACAACTTTCATTAATTCATATATATTCTTACATTTTCAACAACCAAACAATCAACTTTATACACACTTTAATAATTCTGAAAAATAATTTCCTTTATATACAAAAATATAATCGAGGTAAAATTATTTCATTTACCCAATTTAAAATGATACTATGTCTTCTTGCCTCGTTTAAGTGTTTAGAAATCCCTATCAATAATATGGCGTCCCACATACCGAACAGAATTCACAAACGGCTCAACGGATAAGCAAACACAATATAAAACAATTTCATATTCACTAACAAATACGCGCTCATATCTATTATTACACTCAACTCATTCTAGAGTACTACTGACTCTATCTCTAATGAGTAACACCCAACAGAGCCATGGTTATCGCTTAACCATATGCTCTGATACGAAATGTAACGAACGTGATTTTTCGTCGCTCGAAAATCGACATTAATACATTCACTGTATTAACTGCCGAGCAATCGAATGCCGGAAAACCGAATTGTTATGTAGAAAAAGAAGAGGTAGAAGAAAACTGAAGAAAAAGAAAGAAGAAACAACAGAAGAACACAGAACAATATCAGAATCTCACATTCGCAGTGGAACAATATATAATAGATAAATGAATAATCTTTAAATCAAAGAACTATATCATTTTATACGTTACATCATCATCAGAGTTTACACAACAATATACAACACTATACTGGACAGTTATATAAACTTGTCCTCATACAGAATACACAGCGGAATAAATAATATCATATACAAGTGATACGTCTCGCCATCCAGCTCGCTAATGAGCTCCACGGCATCTCCTGAATCCAGAATGACCTAATAACCTGACTCTAAACTGCCCGTGTGGAAATTGGTGGGCACCCAGAGTTTAGGAAGGAAACAATAAACTCCAGGTCAGTCATGGTGACTGGTGTGAGAACTAAAACAGTTTATCTTTAAACAATCAACAACAAAGAAAATAAAACAATTTCACAATGCTTTTGGAAAATGAAACTACCATAAGACCTCCCGCCACACACACAATGCAAACGCAGAATTGGAGGAGATTTCTTCTTATGATAGTCAAAGATGCTTACTACGCAAATCATTGGATTATTATTATTAGTGCATAGTGCAGAAAACATTTCGAAAGTATAATATTAATCTTAGCCAACATACAACCATTATTGTATGCCTACTATAGCTACTATGTTCAATAGCAGGTTACCGCCACATTCCATAGCAGGTAATACAACTAAAATCGTACAAGGTTCGTATTGTTTCTTTGGATTTTCTAACAAATGGTCAGGCTAAGGAACTTCCTATGCCACGTATGAAACGCCTCTGGCTGGACGCTCCGAGAGACAAACTACTCTCTGCCAACAAGGCCGGGTTACCCCTGTAACTAGGTAACTCACGAATATGCCATCCCCCGGTCCTTTGGGACCTTTATCCGAGCGCTCGGTAATCAACATCACACATAATAAATAAAGTGTGTCCACATGAGTAAGTATCTGGGCTCCATACCATGATACTACCCCTTTCCAGAAGGAAATGACATACCCTAAAGAGCACGACCCTTATAACCTTGCCGCAACATTCCTGTTTCGACCATTTTCGGGTTGTGAGGCCCTAACAAAGTCTCATCCACAAAGCTACGCTTTTTCACAAAGCCACGCTTTGATCACAAATGATCAATAAATGATCATCACACAGCAACATTCAGCATGCCACATTACCAAATTGGGAATATATCGCTGATAAATTTCAACTACATAACCTCTGAGCTCATACGTCTCAGAGAAGGGTGTTAAGCTAAGAGAATAAATTCTCCGCCACCAACAGAAATGTATTTGAAAGAAATCAACTTTATATCTCAAAATGTAATGTCAGACATGTAACCATACAAGTCTGTTCCGGGTTCGAACAGAACCGAAGGCACTTCAAAAGAAGCCCTTGCAATCCGGGTATTCATAATCCCGATAAAACTTCCCATCACAAAGGAAATCTCTATACCGTAGCTAACGGTTCAGAGACAATCGATAGGTCATCCTATCATTTTCACAAATACCCGGTCTTCACCACCGGTCTTCAATACGATCCATATCGTCGTATCACTAATTCGGAATGGGTTATATGACACAAAGGTCTTTTCCCGGGTAACCCGAATAGTGAGCACAAAGATTCAAAACATCTAGATATGGGATTTCAATTAAGTCACGACTTATTACCCAAATCCTTTCCTTTAAATGGTTTAAACAAATTACCATTTTAAATCTTTAAACAAAAAGATTTACTTCACAAAGTTTCATTTACAGATTTCCAAATCAATTTCCATTTACATTGAATTAACCCATTAAATCTTAAAGTTAAGATTTAATTTATAGCTTTCAAAACTATTCACAATCAAGTCTTTTATAATATAATAGATACACCTTTTAAAATATTCTTTGATTTCACAATAAAGTTTAATCATTTTCACAAAGGTTAATTCATAGTTTTTCAAACTATTTACAATTTCATTTCAACTAGAGATGTTTTCGATACAAATTGGAAATCCTTTCACTTTATGAAAGCCATTATTATTTGAAAACAGATAGTTTTCGTTTTGGGAAAAACTGGTTACATTTACACAAGTTAAAGCCATCCAAGTATAAAACTTGAATATAAATATAAATTTCCAAAATCATATTTTTAAATGGTTAAAAACCAAGATAAACACCTTTTATAACTTATAAAATCTTTTAAACTAAAATTCCCAATTCATTGAATTCAATTCAAAGTATTGAATTCAAAATTTAAATCAAATGATTTAAATTCCAATTCTATTAAGTTATTTAAAATAACTTTTATTTTTGAAACTCATTTTCAAAAACTTCCAATTTCAATTCCAAAACTATTTTGGATTCAAAAACTCAATTTTTCCAAAATTGATAAAAATCTGTGACTTAACCAATTTCCACGTGAAATCCACATTTGTGTGTGTATTGTGTAGTTCACGGGTTTAACACAATAGTGCAACAGCATTCAATCATCACAGATCAAATATAACAATATAATTGATAAGCGGTATAAACTATAACGCTTATCTTCATTCACAGATCACATATATATATATATATATATCACAAATAAATAAATCACAGATCACACACAAATCAGAATATATCACAAAGCATCACATATCAAAGATGTCAAACAATTCAACATCTAATATAATCCAAACATCCATAAGTAGGATTAATTAAATTATCTGATTAATTTAAATCAAATAAATTTTAATAAATCAATTTCCCAAAGTAATTTCCTTTTTAAAATAAATTTCTTTATCTCACTAAATCTATTTAAAAAAATCCAGATTTTGAATAAATTCTCAACTTATAAATAATATTTTCGAAATCCATTTATAAAGCCTTTTTTCCCAAAATCTGAAATTTAACTCAATACAGTTCAAAATAAGACTTTATCTTTTAAAACTCCCTTTAAATTTATCCAATTATCAAAAATAAATTTTCACAATAAATTTTCAACTTATATTTTCAAAAATCCAATTTTAAATATTTCTGGTATCCATCAATACCAAAAATATCTTCGGTTAATTTATAGCCGTCTACAGATTCCATCACAATATAACCACACAATGATTATAAATAAATCAACACACAACATTGAAATAAATTCAAATGTTTGAGGAATCCAGTTGGATCCCTCCAACCTGTTTCTCTGCATCCACAGATGTTAGCATAATACCAATTTCACTTCACAGTGAAATTATCGCGGTATATGGGATTTATAAATATTATCCGCTATTATGCGGTGCAATAGGGTCTCATCCGCTATATGATGCGGGAAATCAACAACTCCAATATATACATATTCCAATATATATATATTGCTATATACATATATAATACCAATTCCACTTCAATGTGAAATTATCGCGGTATATGTTTCTAATAAATAACCTCCGCTTAATATACGGCGTATAGGGTTTATTTAACACAATAAATAGCAATCATCATCCAATCATCACAATCAATCACTATCAACAATTTTAAATCTAACTATTTAAAATTTAAATCGAAACAAAACATTCGATTGAGTGAGGAGTTCTCACCTTGAGTTGTCGAACGTTTAAATTTTAAATTAAATCGAATCGTTCGATTTAATCAAAAAATTTAGCTTGCTCAAAATGACCCTAGACCTATGCTACAGCGTAGATCGCATCGCTGCGATTCCAGCGCTTCCAAATTCGTCGAAATCTGATATCGTATGACAAAGATATGGGTTTTTAAAGTTTATACAAATTAAAACAAATTAAATAACATTTTATTTTAAATTTTCAAACCCTACGTTTTCTCGGCCGTTCGTTTTCTGAGATGCAATCGTGGCCGCATCTATCATCTTCCATGCGCGTAACCAACCCAGGCTCTTCACGTTCGAAACCCACCAAAGCCGCCGATAAAACGTGAAAATTCGCCACCATCACAATCAATTTCATGCCGATCAAACACCATGGTACGAAAGGCGACGACGAGCTTCCCCTTCAGCACGAATGTTGTCGAACTCGGTCCTCACCATGCGTAGAAAACACGTGCAAATGGTGGGACTTCAAGGCAGAAATTCGAGCATCACGACGTTCTATAGATGATCATCACCGTATGGATTGAAAGCCCTTCCAATGCTCTTCAACTTTGTAGTTGGTAATTTTTGATGAATGTTGACGGATTAGAAGAAATTAGTGGAAAAAGGAGGTGAATTTCTGGCCTTCGAAATATCAAGTGGCGGCTGAAATAAGCTAGGGTTAGGGTTTTGTAAAATGGAGATAGAGGTGTCCTTTTATAGAAATCTTCACAAAACACTATTCATCGAAAAATTTCCGAACTCGAAATCGAGCGTGCTGGCTGGCGTTTCTAAGGTTTACCTCGCGTTCCGAACACAATGGAACATGTTTTGGGAGCTAATTCGGTCGTATGTGAGAGTTACGGAAATAAACGATCAATTTTAAATTAAATCGGTTAAAACGATTTCGATGCGTTTTGGCTTGCCCCGGACAAACCGTAAATCTGATTGACACGAAATTTGAAACCTTACAATAATTTCACATTACGAATCCGATGAAACTGGTTTCGTCGAAATCCGAGACTATTTGAAAAATGGTCATTTTTAGTCGTCAATTAAATATTAAAATATTCAATTTTCACAAATTAACTTTTAATTCGATTTTAAAAGTTTACAAACATCATTATTACTCCAAATATGATTTAATATAACTTTATAAATCATTTTTAATCACATTAAACCCAATTTCCAAATATTTACTCAATTTCAAATATTAAATTAATAATTTAATCGCCCAATTAAATCACTATATCGAAATTAAATTAATTTGACTTCCAGATCTTACTTATTAATATTTAAAATAAATTAAATATTCGAATTTCAAATGACGGAAATTCTGGGTCGTTACAAATACAATAAAATCAATCAATCAAAGCATTCACATAATAAAGTCCAAACATTAATCTACCAATCTAATCAATCAAATAACCAGGATGCTCAGTGGAAAGTAATCCATCAGTTTATTTTGCGCACTCTGATCCTTAATGAATTAGATCTCACAATTCAAAGCCACATAGAGGTCTAATATTCATCAGCAAAACCCAACCTTAATGGTTCGGACAACCACATCTTCCTTCACTACCCTCATCAACTACTCTGCATCTCGTACATAGTCTAACTCTCAAAAGGCAGAAGAAATATATACCATGTAGTAAGAAATTACAAATGCATCCCGGATGATTACCCTACTAATCATCGTATACTCCTACCGTCCCTTACTATAGGGTAACTACCCAACTCACCCAAGGGGATATGGACTCTAAATCTCATTTAAGGTCAAGACTCATGTCACAAATATATAATGTATTGTTCTGAACTAGCTCTGATACCAACTGTAACACCACACCTCTATACCCATACTAGTAAAGAGTATTTCTAGGTAATACCATCTGATAATATGGAGAATTAGGCGATATTGGGCCGTCACACGTGAATATTCACATAAGCTAACACCGACACATATTAAAAATCTCATATAACACATCCATAGGTACTCAGTATCGGCATAAAGCAATAAACATGTGTTTCCAAGATAAAATAATAACCAATATAAAATAAATATCAGAGATCACAAGTTCATCAATGTGGCAATAATATATATATTAGAATATAAATATACAAGTCTATGTGGGTCTATAAAATAGTCAAATGTCCAATGTTTGTCAAATAAATACAATGTCTGTGTGTGTATATATATGTCCAATACATACATCCTATCATCATCAACTTACATGAGGCCACATAAATAAATAATGATACACTATTCAACTAATAAGCTAGTCTCCAACTATGTCCCCACAATCATAATCTGGTCCTGAACCTGAAATGTCTTAGACTGGTCTTATTATTATATAAATAACACATGGGTCAGACTATGTGTAGAATGTAGATGTCTATATGTAAAAAAACTGGCATGATGTACATAAGTATATCAAAAATAACATAAGTATCTTAAGTGTAGTTATGACATCCAAAACCATGTACATAAAAATGTCACCCACCAAAATGAACAATCAAACAACTAACAACCACAACAATATGTAATGTACATCTCAACCACTAGACCTAGTGGGAGACTGTTAATCAGGTTTTTAACCTAGCAGAATTCAAAAGGAGTTGGAACATTCAGATTAAACCAGAACGATTCAAACTTGTTCGGAAGGCCTAAAAATACAAGATAAAGGACCCAAAGAAGTTTGGACCATTTTTAGGCTAACATTTTGGATCGGTACCAATCCAATCCAATTGGATCGGTACCGATCCAAAATATTGCTTTATTGGGTCTTCGTTCCACTTGTCTTACACTCCTAGGTCTCTATTAAGCTTATCTACAGAGTTTGATAACATTCCAAGCATCCGAGTGCAAGAAGTAAAGACTTATCCGATTCAGATTACAATTCAATCTAACCTATAGGTGAATCATCATCAAAACAAGTCAACAAGCTACGAAAATACATGAAGTGCATCGTAACCAGACAAGAAAGACAACCAAGTAGTCAAAGCATCAAAAATGTTTAACTATTTGGATCGGTATCGATCCAATTGGATCGGATCAGTACCGATTCAAATATTTTGTTCCGATGACCTTCGACCTTTCTGGACTTCCTCTGTATAATGAATGCAGGCTTCTGGTAAAGCGGCTCTGGCCCAAGTGCTCTCCAACTCCTACAAATACCATCCCATCTGCAACAGAAAAAGGATCGGCTCTGATCTCTGCTGAAACTCTACCATTGTTTATTCACTCTTCTTCTCCCTTGCAACAGCCATTAAAGGGCAACTGAGATCCTTCCGGTTGTCTCTAACAATGTGGTGGCTTGATCTAACTTAGGAAAGAAGAATCATAGTGTAATCCAAACTCTTTTGTAATAGCAGTTGATCAATAAAAGCTATAAAGCAAACGTAGGCTTTGTTAAAAGCCGAACCACTGTAAAAATCACTTGTCTCTTTACTTTTTTATGATTTACTATTGCTTATTTCTATTTTTTTCCCTTGATAAACATAGCTGGTGCTTTTATACTCAATCCATGGTGTTGATCCATTTTTTGGGTTAACATTTTGGTGCTTTCACCGAGAACTTCCTCTTTGGATCCGCCAGATCCAGAAACTAGATCCATCAAATTAGCTCTAGGAAGTTTGAAGCTTGCCGTTGAACATCAATGGCAGGTAGAAAGAGAACCGCTTCCGGAAGATCCATAGGAGCTATAATAGCTGGACAAGAGACCAATCCTTAATAAGTTGAGGTCAACGGTGCTAATAATCCATTAATCGAAGCAAATTCTGGAGCAAACACTAGAGATCAGGTGCCAGGATCTTCTATCCAGCATGAAGTCGTCACTGAAGGCGAATTGAATAAGATGGCTGATGAAATCAATCAAAAAATAAAGAAAAGCCATAAAGCTCTCATGGACAAATTAAATGATCCTTTGACCTTTCAATCACTAGCTCCTCCAAGAACCATGTCAGAGCCCCCATTTGCCACGGAGCAAGAAACTCTTCCGTTTCTGACCTAAACAGGAGAAACGGAAAGCAAAAGCAAAAAGGAGTAGTGGATGGAGCTGTAGGAATCACTATAGAAGAAAATGTAAGGACTCCACCAACTGCAAAGCAACCCGCTAAGAACTTGAATCTAGGGGCAAAAACCCCACGGGAATATATAGCAGTGGATCTCTGACTTTGAAGATGGCGAGCAATTTGTCGACGACAATTTGGAAGAAAACACTAATACACTCGAAAAGTCGTCCTCATTCAGACCTTTGTGATCGTAGATGAAAAATCCGCCTACAATGCTTTCTTAGGTCGGCCCGCTTAGGCAGATTTCAAGATTGATTTAGCTCAGTGGTGTCTAACCATGAAATTTCTGATAGAGAATGGAGTTGGGGTGATCAAGGGAGACCAAAGTGCCACTAGAAAATGCTACATCGTAGAACTACGCGAGTCTCGTGGAGAAGAAAAAGGAAAAATGTGGGGAGAAATCTCCACATTCGTGAAACTACTGAATAGCAACTACAGAGCCGCCCTTGGCTTGGGGACCATAGCCCATTCGACAAGGCTTTGGACCCTAGAAAGAAGAGTTCAGAGAAGGATCAGGCAGCACCGGAAGAATTGACGGTGCCTATCCCAGTCGATATGGATAACCCAACTCGGGTCCTAAAAATAGGGTCACATCTTGGAAAATAGATGCGACATGAACTAACCAAATTTCTTCGTGCCAACCTGCGCTTGGACGTATTCCAATATGTGTGGGGTCTTACTGGAGATTGCATGCCATGCACTCAATATCGATCCTAAGTATACACCAGTGTAGCAGAGGAGGTGCATCCTAGGGCCCGAACGGTCCAAAGCACTAAGAGAAGAAGTGGATAAGTTGATGGAAAATGGCTGATGCAACCTATCCAAAATGGTTGTCCAACCCAGTCTTGGTTAAGAATGTTGAATATGCTTTTATATGATTTTTGTTTGATGATAATAAACATATATATATATATATTCATTTAAATGTACTTGTTATTGTACTATTTTATTTGTCACATAATTAAAAAAATATTTGCTGAATAAAATAAATGACACAGAATTTAAATTCAAACAAATATTTTATTCAAACAATTATTTTATTACAATTATGAATAGTACAAATTTGAGCTCTCACTATATACACAATTTCCATTACAATACAATTTCAAATTATAATATAATTTTTCACTATACAATTGTTACACACATTTGCACCTCACCACATATCACTCGTTCACTCGTATTTGATCTTTAACTTTGTTTCAGCTTGTATCTAGCATCTAAATTATCTGCAAAATAAACACCGACGCAGTAAAATTGAAAAAGAAATATTTTTGCAGTGTAAAATAAAATGTGTGTTTTTGAAAATATTTTTTGCATTAGTTATTTGGGTTGTTCTTCATAATTTATTTTTGAATTCATCTACACGAACAACTTGTGACATGCACAGTGTATCACTATACATGCCACAAGGCCATGCATACTGATATACACTTGATAAAACTGCAGGGACAGGTGAGCACAAGGTCAAACCCGAGCCGAGGCAGGATTGAACTCAGGTGCAACACAAAAACATCACAAAATTGTCAAGTACAAGTGAAAATGCTCGATCA
This sequence comes from Allium fistulosum, assembly GCA_030737815.1. Classification (NCBI taxonomy): domain Eukaryota; kingdom Viridiplantae; phylum Streptophyta; class Magnoliopsida; order Asparagales; family Amaryllidaceae; genus Allium; species Allium fistulosum. The sequence goes on from CM060907.1 coordinate 289,712,018, forward strand.
AAGCAATCAAGAAACACAGCCTAAATAGTTAAAGTGTACACATGAACCAACAAACCATCACAACTAGATCAGAAACACACAACAGCTCAGATGTACGAAGTCTTTAATGAGACCACACACGAGTTTCAATATGTATAGTGCACATGAGTCAGAGAAGACAATCTCACCATATCGGTACAGCAAGGATAGACTCGAGTACACATAAAGACATCAAGAACCAAACATATGCAGCAAAGTTGACAGTGCAACCAAGTGCACAAACCAAAGTGACAAATATATGAAAGTGAAGAGGACAAAACCAGATGTTGTACATGTGAAGCAACTCAACATGATAGAATCTATTTTCAACATGTACAAAGCTCAAAGGTTCATTTGAATCCAGACTTCTGCAACATGTGCGCAAGAACAAGCCCATGAAACAAATCACATAACAATGCAGACTAGACTCCAAACAAATGAACTCAACCATACAAAGGCCAGAACAATGTATATTGAGCATGCAAAGACAAGGCAGTTTTTCAAATCAATGTACATCAAGCCAGAGAAGGCTACACAAAGACCACATAAACATGTATACATATATAAATATATATAGTTCAAACCAAACAAAGCTCAAGGCAGAGAATCAAGCACATATACGCTAAAAACACTACATCAAGACTTCAAGACCACATTTATATGAAACCATGGACAAGTACAAACACATATATGTAACAGTGAACACAAAGGCAACAATCAAGCCAACATGAATAATTAGAAGCTCAAGGCAAGTCTAGACAATACTTGAACACATATGCATATATATAAATATATATATATATATATATATCAATTTAGGCATGAATGTATACAATTACCAGAGTTCATCAGTTCAGAAGCAACAACAAAAGGCATCAGATTAGACTGCAATGACAAAGTGAGGAGCAATATGTGTGTGTGTATATATATATGCTACAGCAATAAGCAGTCGAGAAAAACCATGTCAATATATTTCGATGAACAAAGTCAATGTCGCAGGGATTTCAAAATGGACATGTCAAATTCATTCAAGGCTATTGAGTCTAGAGCATCATCAACACAGTAGAGATGCAAGAACAAAAATCAAGCCATAGGCCAAAAAATTTCAAACAGAGGTATATACGGTAAATTGAACAAGCCAAAACTTCCAGATTATCACAATTTTAATTACCAAAGTCAGAGCCGTGGTGACCAAGGTAGAATCGAACAAGTCAGAATCAAAGTCATGGTAATCAAGCATAGCACATCAGAAAATATTCGAATTGAACTAGTCTAAAGAAATCACAAGCATTCAAGCATAATTGTATGGCCGAGTTAAATTAACAAACGAATTCAAACGAAAAATACGAACGTTAATTTAGGGTTTTTAACCCTATAAAACCTAATCATCGTCGGCATTATCAAGCATTTGTGTTCAAGCAAAAAATCAGAGAGCAAGCATCAATCAAGAACTCGAATCAAGTCAAGTATAATATAAATCGAAAAGGGGACAAACATACCAATTTAAAGCATCATTCGATCTCGACTAATTAAAGCAGCTGAAGTCGAACAAAGCAGCAATCAATCCAAAGCAACTCCATATTTCGATCGAAGCAAAAGAACAAACGACGACTTCAATTCGCAAAGCCCTAAATCTGAAACAGGAACGAACGAAGAAACAAAAGCATACGGGCCGAACAAAAGAAAAGGGAGACGAGTTTATTTTCTTAAGCCTTAATTTTGGGCCGGTCACCTTATAAATTATTTTGGGCTGAATATATTAAAAAGGGCTTTGCTTTTGTATTGTTTAGTATATTTTGTAGTTTTTCTTTTAAACTTCTGTAATTTTCTAATCGTGTGACTAGGGACAAACTACGAGGCGTAGTTTGAGAATTCATAACTCAGTGGTTGAGTTGTGGCAAGGTTTTGAGCGTAGAGTTAAGTTAGTCGATAGCGGGTGTCGCAAGTTTACGTGTGTAAGCGTCTGACTACTTAATTTCTAGTAGAAACTTTGGGGGTAGCACGTAGGCAGGGTTTTGCCGAAGCTGAGTAAATTTGTGTTGTTATATTTCTGCTTTTATTATTCTGCTATTATCTGTGCTGCAATTATTTTATATATTTCCGCATTAAATTTTTATAATTATTAGTATCACTCTATTCACCCCCCCTCTAGGGTGAAATCGATCCTACAAGTGGTATTAGAGCTAGGAACAAAACCCAATTTTTGTTCTAAAACTTTGATTTTTCAAAAACAAATCCTTGTTTTAAAATTTTTAAATAGCTTCGTTTAATAATGCTTTTGCTGAGGGACAGTCCATAGTTAGACCACCAATGTTCAATGGTGAATATGCTTGCTGGAAAAATAAAATGAAATTTTTACTGAAAACCATTGATGCTTGGAATATTGTTGAGACAGGATATAGTACACCAACTATAGTGATAGATAATTAGGAAATTGAAAAACCAATGGATCAATGGACAGATTTTGAAAATAAACTACAGAATGCTAATGCTAAAGCTATGAATTCTATTATTTGATCATTGGATCAAATTGAATTTAATCGTGTCTCACATTGTCTAACTGCGCAGGAAATCTGGCACACACTTGAAGTGGCTCACGAAGGGACATCTCAAGTCAAAGAATCTCGCATTGCCATGCTTAGTAGCGAATACAAGAACTTTACATTGGCCAAGGATGAAAATGTCAAAAAGATGTATGGACGACTTTCCAATCTCATATACAAATCAAAAGCTCTCGGAAAACCATACACAGAATTGGAAATTGTCCGAAAAATCCTCAATGTCCTTCCACAAAATTTTGAAGTGAAAGTTACAGCTATTCAAGAATCGAAGGATTTGAAACAAATCAAAGTTGAAGAACTCATTGGAAATCTCACCACTTATGAGATAGAAATGAAATTCAAGGATGAACGAGAAGGAGGTGATACTCGAAAGACATCAATAGCTCTAAAAGGAACAACAGAAAGTGATGATGACGACGACGATGATGGAGCAGTTGAGCTGGCGCTACTGATAAAGAGATTCAAAAGTTGGAATCACAAATACGGAAATCCAGCTCTAAATCAACAACTGAAAAGCAGAATAGTCAAAGCTCTAGACAACCCAGAAGAGCAAGAGATCATTTTTCACAAGTGCAATAAACCTGGTCACATCAAGCCCAGTTGTCCTCAAAATCGACTCAGCCAAGGAAAGAAATCGAAAAGGAGAAGTTTTGCAGCCACATGGAATAAAAGTGATGATGATAATAAAAGCACTAGCAGTGAGAGTGAAAAAGCAGATCTGTGTCTTCGAAGTGATATTACTAATAGCGATGATGACGAGCCAAGCGAGGTATCAAAACTCACTCACTCGGAATTACATATATATTTTCATGAAGTAAATGGCTGCTTTGAATGACTTAGGGAGAAGTATGCTAAAATTGAATCACAAAGAGTTACTTTGATAGAATTAAATAAACAACTTGACCAATTAGTCAAAAACTATCAAAATAAAAGCCCTAAGTGTGACAAGTGTCCATCATTCGAAGAAGAAATTAAAAAATCAAAAACTAAAATTAAATCACTTGAAAATGAAATTCTTATTTGAAAAAGTGAAAACACGAGGAGAGAAAATTCTATTAAAAAGTGCACACAATTATTGAATGAAAATGAATCTCTTAAAACACAAGTCCAACAATTGTCTATAACTTTAAGAAAATTTTCCAAAGGTGAAAGATCGTTAAATATGCTATTAGGAAAACAAACCGTTAATACAGTTAGACAAGGACTCTGATATATTCAATCTGAACTTGAAAGAAGAAAAATTAATCAAGTCAAATCTGAGTGCACAATTTGTAGAAAAATTGGACTTAATCAAAACAAATGTTGGTATAGACCCAAAAACGTGAAAACCATGCCAATTTGGGTTCCAAAAGGCATGGATATAAAATCCCTTAAAATCAAACAAATCTGGGTGCCAAAAGGAACAAATATAAATAGTCTTGGGTCTACAAAAACATATTTTTCAAAACCTTTTGCCACTAACAACCATGGACCTATAAAAACAAATAGGTCACAAAAATCTTCTCTCATGTAGGTGTGGTGGCAGGCTAAAGAACAACAACAGTGTTACCTGGATTCTGGCTGTTCCAGGCACACGATGGGCGTTAAATCTTAGTTCATTAGCCTAGTACAAAGGTGGAAGAATCACAATGAGTAACAATGAAAAATTATCGTGAAGGTAAAATAGGTAACGGTACATTTATCTTGAACGATATATTAAATGTGAAAATCTACACCATAATCTGATTTAATTCAGCCAGTTATGTGATATGGAAATAAATGTTGATTTTGATTCTGATTTATGTTGACTAATCATCTTTTCATATTTGAACTATTTCATATAGATCTGCTTTGACTAACTATATTGCAAAGTTAGATCAAAAGAGATGTTGTTCTGTGTTGAGAAATCCATTAGTTGCATCAATTTCAAAGAAAATATCTGCATATTTTTCATTTCAACTGATTTTCAATTAGCAGACATTTTTTTAAATAACACCCCTTCCAAAAAATAATTTTAAATAATTTTCGTTTCGGATTAGTCAATTTAGAAAATTTGATTTTATAATTTTGATCTTAAAAGACTACATTAACTAATCTGACTCCCTACTGATTATCGAAAAGATAAATAGCGATTGAAAAAGTCATGAGTGTTGATATTAATCATATATTATGACTTAAGACAGTATATTTAGTAAATTTCTTTTAAAAATTAAACAAGATTTATAATAACTTTTGTTGGTAAAAATTCCATGACCATCTCTATTTCTATCATATTTCTAATGTCCATCACTCATCAAAATCCAATATAGTATGTCAAAATGTGGTATTTTAAACAAGAAATTACTTGTTTTTATTTTATTTATATTTTTAACATCCAAAGTATTCACTCTCATTTAAAAGTCCTCATGGTTATGCATGAGTGAATTACTTGGAATATTTGTTTATGTGCTTTCATGCTCATTTTAAAGTCCTCACGGTTATGCATGTATGGAACACATATCAAAATTGGTTATTAAATAGACAAGTTGATTCTAATCCCATTTAAAAGTCCTCACGGTTATGCGTGGTTAGAAGATACTTGAAATTTGTTTTTTGTTTTCTAAAAATTTGGGAATACTACTAATCTCATTTAAAAGTCCTAACGGTTATGCATGGTTAGTAGATATTCAAATTCCTGATATTAATATACCACAAATAGACACAACTATATGGTTTTATATGCCGACATCACCCCTATCACTCTAATGTGGCATATGCACCTAATAGAGTATTTATGATTTTTATTTGATTTTCTATTGAAGTTTAATATTTATAATCGAATGGGTATTAATGTTGTATTAATGTCTATCACTTTAACTCTATTTTACCAACACTATTGCTCTTTTGCTGATAACAAAAGGGGGAGAGAGAAGTTAAGATTTTGGTTGGCAAGTCGTATTTTTTTTACATACTCTCATCTAGGTCTATTTGCATATTTTTACTTATTTTCATGCATATATGAAGGGGGAGCTTTGATGTAGGCGGAGCATTAAAATTGGGGGAGTAAATAGAGTTCATCAATGATCAAATACATTTAATAAATTCAAAATCTTAATATATGTTTGTTATCATCAAAAGGGGGAGATTGTTGAATATGCTTTTATATGATTTTTGTTTGATGATAATAAACATATATATATATATTCATTTAAATGTATTTGTTATTGTACTATTTTATTTGTCACATAATTAAATAAATATTTGTTGAATAAAATAAATGACACATAATTTAAATTCAAACAGATATTTTATTCAAACACATATTTTATTACAATTTTGAATAGTACAAATTTGAGCTCCCACTATATACACAATTTCCATTACAATACAATTCCAAATTATAATACAATTTTTCACTATACAATTGTTACACACATTTGCACCTCACTACATATCACTCGTTCACTCGTATTTAATCTTTAACTCTATTCCAGCTTGTATCCAGCATTTGAATTATCTGCAAAATAAACACTGGCGTAGTAAAATTGAAAAAGAAATATTTTTGCAGTGTAAAATAAAATGTGTGTTTTTGAAAATATTATTTGCCTCGGTTATTTGGGTTGTTCGTCATTATTTATTTTTGAATTCATCTACACGAACAACTTGTGACATGCACAATGTATCACTGTACAGGCCATAAGGCCATGCACACCGATATACACTTGATAAAACTGGAAGGACAGGAGAGCACAAGGTCAAACCCGAGCCGAGGCTGGATTCAACTCAGGTGCAACACAAAAACATCACAAAATTGTCAAGTACAAGTGAAAATGCTCGATCAAAGCAATCAAGCAACACAGCCTAAACAGTTAAAGTGTACACATGAACCAACAAACCATCACAACCAAATCAAAAACACACAACAGCTCAGATGTACTAAGACTTCAATGAGACCACACACGAGTTTCAATATGTATAGTGCACATGAGTCAGAGAAGACAATCTCACCATATCGATACAGCAAGGATAAACTCGAGTACACATGAAGACATCAAGAACCAAACATATGCAGCAAAGTTGACAGTGCAACCAAGTGCACAAACCAAAGTGACAAATATATGAAGTGAAGAGGACAAAACCAGATGATGTACATGTGAAGCAACTCAACATGACAGAATCTACTTTCAACATGTACAAAGCTCAAAGGTTCATTTGAATCCAGACTACAGCAACAAGTGCACAAGAACAAGCCCATGAAACAAATCACATAACAATGTAGACTAGACTCCAAACAAATGAACTCAACCATACAAAGGCTAGAACAATGTATATTGAGCATGCAAATACAAGGCAGTTTTTCAAATCAATGTACATCAAGCCAAATAAGGCTACACAAAGACCGCATAAACATGTATAACATATATATAGGTCCAATCAAACAAAGCTTAAGACAGAGAATCAAGCACATATGCACTAAAAACACTACATCAAGACTTTAAGACCACATTTATATGAAACCATGGACAAGTACACACATATATGTAACAGTGAATACAAAGGCAACAATCAAGCCAGCATGAATAATTACATACATATATGTAACAGTGAACCCAAGTACACCTTGGCCGCATCCAAAACCCACCCAAAACCCCTTGGTAGTGCCTCCTTTCCACTCCAAGGCCGAACCCCTTTGCATCTCTTCCTTCTCTTTTCATAAAAAAAACAAACAAAAGTGATTTTTATATATTTTGTGTTCCATCAATTCAAGTCCGCTTTGATTTGCTTTGGAATTCATGATTCAAATTCATAGCTTTCTGTTGTCAATTTTCCTAGCCTTGAAAGGTGAGCTATTCACTCACGATTTATAATCTTATGCTATGTGAATGAATATCAATTGATATGTTATTGGAATGTTGCAATAGTTTAGATTTAACGTAGTTTGTATATGATTTTGATATGATATATGTTCATTTATGTTCGCTTATGATTTTGACATGATTTGGTTATGGATAATATGTTGTTCATTTATAGAGATAGATGTGATGATATGCGTAGAATATATGCTTTATGATGCTAATATGAAATTGCTATGTTGAGAAAAAAAGAGAAAAATGTTATATTGATTTAAAAGTTGTCACACATGTTATGGAAATTGTCACTATTATTGTATGTAAATAAAATAATGTGTGAAAAAAATGATGTATTATGAAATAAAAGAAAAAAAATAAAATTTATATGCATATATATGTTATGTTTGTAATAAAGGAAAATCACCTAAAGTGTTATGTTAGAAATAATTGCAAATTATGTTATGTTATGATAGCAATTTTATGTCACATGACATGTTAAAATATGAATATATGCTATGTTATGTAAATTGTTATGCAAGTAATATGCTTTGTTATGTAATTTGTTATGCAAGTAATATGCTATGTTATGTAATTTGTTATGCTAGTAATATGTTATGTTATGTAAATCATTATGCAAGATATGTTTTATGTTATTTATTTTATGCAAATCATGCATCAAGTTCCCTTAGTTTTAGGAAATCACTGTGGGTTGAAATGATACATACCCGAATGATCTTTTAGATTAGGGAAAATCGTTATGGGTTGAAATGATAAACCAAAGCGATTTTATTGATTTTGGAAATTTGGGATTGCGGGTTGAAATGATATATACCCGTAAATTTTTAATTACTGCGGATTGAAATGATAAATATCCGTATCACTTGACCCTAGGATAGAAAACTATATACGGACACCGTCGGCCTGTTTTTAAAGTGATTTCTGAAATTTTGGAAAGATTTGTTTGGAAAAAAAGATGATTTTTAAAATTTAATATAAAGATTTTATTTTAAAACATATATGTAAAAAAAATTAGATTTTCAAATTATATGTTTTAAGAATTTTAAATTTATAAGTTAAGTTTTAAAAATGTAAATTTTAAGATTTTACTTATAACTTTATTGTTAAAATATTTAAATATAAGATTTAATTTATTAAAATTTCATAAAATAAAAAGATATATTATTCTTTAAAAATATTTAAATTAATGTACTAAAATAGACTTTTGTAATAACTTTAATAAATGAGGTTGGAAGGGTAAGTTGGAATTAATTTGTAATTGAAATTGTTTTAAGAATTGAATTCAAATAAGAATTGATTGAAACTTATCGATTTTAAAGGCATAATTTTATAATTTGATTTGATTAAAGGTGAATAAGTGAATAGTTGAAAAATTAAATATAATTGAAGTTGAATATTTAATTTTAATTTTTATTGTAAATTGAGATTTATTAAAGTGATTTTTTTAAAAATGACCACGGTGTGAAATAAGCGTTTGGTTGTTAAAGAGACCGGGATCAGATATTGTCATACTCTCTGCCAATATCGAAAACCACTTTAACACCTGTGAACAGGGTGGAGAATCTAGAATGAAGTAGGATGGTTTGGCGAACGCTACTGGAATGAAGTAAGAGAACGATGATGGATAGCCTTGACCTTCGGGTCATAATTAAAATGACTAAAACAAGATCCACGCCGGGCCAAGTGGGGTCGCTCCCCCTATCGAGCATGCTTCTTCGAAACCATATCTATTACTTTTGTGATTTGATTTTGGTGTGCACACCTTTGATTTGGGAGTGTGGGTGGTAGTAGCTGCTATGCATTACCACCAGTCCGGATCCGCAAAACGGTAGTATCCTACCCTGGGCATTGCCTCGTGTGCCTTGTCATATTTATCATGATTGTGCCACTACGAGTTTGGTTTGTGTCGTACATTATGGAGTGTCCTCTAATAGCCCTCCAGTTTACAGAGGAATTACTGTACTGTATAGACTACGACATTTATATAAAAATGTGTTAAGGGGGATATGGGTAACGCCTTAACGCTATTTTAATATTTTACTTTACTGTAGACATTATTTATGTAGCATACTCTATTATGTATGTAGATAGTTCCATGGATCCTTAAAGGATGGAAATCCCAAACATTCTTTAAATTATTGCATTTCATTTGGACATTTCACTTGAGTTGATTTACTTGCATAAGATTGTTAATCCTGACTCGAGTGTTTCGTGTTTTGCTTTATGCTCGTGTTAGCCTGAGTACTACAGCATTTGGGATTCACCTTTTGGAGCTTGGATCTTGGCTTGGAGATCTATCTTTATCTATTCAGCTTTCTAGTTGTTTCAGTTATTTCTAGTTATATGTGTTCAGACTTGTCATTTGCTTATGTACTAGAGACTTCTTTGTATTTGGACTTATGTTGCATTTGCTTTTGGACTCTAATGCTTCTATAGTAGCTTCATGAACTACTATTTATCTATTTTCGCTGCGTATTGTTGTATTACACTATGTCCGTGATTGATTTATTTACTGTATATGCTATGTTTTGCCAAATATAAATAACAATCTGTAGTTTTGAGCAATTCAAGTCTGATATATGTGGTTTATTGTCGATTTGAATGGTTCAAAATAGTGGGTCGTTACAGTTGGTATCAGAGCCAGGTTTAGGCAACTTAGCATATGGAGTAAAAACTCATTAGAGATAGGGTAGTAATACCCTAGAATGAGTAGAATTAATTAAAGAATCATATTTGTTCGTGCTTGAAATTCTTTGTTAGAATTCTCTTTGATTAGGATTTCTTTTGAATTTTTGGAACTTTACCTTTGTTCTAAAATGCATTCTTGTCTTTTTTTTCATATGAGTAACCATTGGAATGTTCGTGGTAAGGGTCATGGAAATGCCGCTGCACCACTTGTTGTTGCACCTGTTCCACCAGCTCTACCTATTAGGTTCACTGAGCTTTATAATGAGTACTCTCAGCTTGGAGGTACCAAGTTCATTGGAGCAGAGAGTATTATTGAGGCCCAGCAGTGGCTGAAGAGTTTAGAGAGGATTTTCACCAGACTTGAGATTATCGACGCTCAGATGCATCAGTTAGCTACTTGGCAGTTGCAGGAGTCTGCCTAGGATTGATGGGAATCAGTTACTGCTCAGACTATTGAGGCAAATATCACTTGGGAGCAGTTTAGGTGAGATTCTTGGTTGTCCTTTTTGTTAAGACATTCTTTAGTTGTCCTTTTTGCTAAGTTATCTCTTTGAATTTATCTCCTTGGACTTATCTTTATCTTGGATCCTTATTTTCAGGGATGCTTTTGTGGCTAAGTGGATGCCCGAAGCTGGAAAGTCTCGGTTGTATAAGGAATTTAAGGACCTTGAGCAAGGGGATATGACTTTTGCAGAGTATGAGAGAAAGTTTAATGAGTTATCTAAGTTTGGGCCCAACTTGATAGACACCCAGCTCAAGAAGAATGAGAAGTTTATTCATGGTGCTCACCCAGAGTATTATGACCATTTGATTAGTCATGTTCATGGCACCTTTACTTCTCTTATGGATATGGACACCAGATTTGAGAAACCTAATTCCAGAGGAAAGCAGGTTGTGTCAGCATCCCAGGGTAATTCCAGTAGTTCGAAGAAGAGAAAGCCCAACTTTCATCAGTAAAAGAAGAATTGGCAGAATTCTCAGGGTATTGGATATTCTTCTCAGAGGCAGCCACTTGACCTATCTTCCATCACTTGTTTCAAGTGTAACCCGAAGGGTCATTATGCCAACAGCTGTCCATCTTCTATCGAAGCCGCTATTCCTCCAGCCCAGATGACCAAGAAAAATCTTTGCCACATTTGTCTGCAGCCTGGCCACTTCAAGAATAACTGTCCCATTCAGCAGAAAGGCAAGACATCCGGAGTCTTTGCCATGACCTCTTCCACTCCTCCTTCTGCCAGTGATACTCAAGGTACTCTTTAGGGCACCTTTACTTTGCATGATTTTCCTGTTCGTGTTTTTTTTATACTGGTGCATCCCATAGTTTTATTTCTGTTGATCTTTGTGGTAAATTTGAGCACATCTTCCAACCTCAATTGGTGACTTCATCCTTATGTGTGACTAATCCCATCGGCGGTCCCGCCAATCTTAGTATGATTTATAAAGGGGTTACACTCCTTTACAAGAAGCGTCGATTTACCGGAGATTTCTATGTTTTGGGCTTCGATGCATTTGATATCTTACTTTGAGGTGATTGGTTAAAGCGTTGTGATGCAGTATTTCTTGTAAGGCTCGAATGGATCCTTTAGTAAGCGAGCTGGGTGAGTCATTAGTAATTGGATGTCGAATGCCTCAGGATTATGCAGGCAGTTTTATCTTTTCTTTGGATTCTCAGCCTAGTGATCTTGACTCCACCCGTATTGTCAAGGATTTTCCCGATGTTTTTGGTGAAGTCACTTCTTTACCTCCTAAGAAGGAAATTGAATTCTGCATTGATCTTATTCCTAGATCCCGACCTGTTGTTCTTCCTCCCAGACGGATGGCACCTAGGGAGAAAGTTGAGTTAAAGAAGTAGATTGAAGACTTGTACTCTTAGGGTTTGATTAGGCAGAGTTTTTCAGAATGTGGAGTAGTTGTGGTCTTTGTCACTAAATCTGATGGTTCTTTGGGGATGTGTGTTGATTATAGGGAGCTAAATAAGCTTACCTTAAAGAACATATATCATATGCCTTGTATCAATGATATGTTCGATCAGCTCTATGGAGCTAAAGTTTTCTCTCAGCTTGATCTTGCTACCGGTTTCCACCAGCTTCGTGTAGCAGAGGAGAGCATTCCCAAAACAGCTTTCCGAACAGAGAATGGTTTCTATGAATGGTTAGTCATGCCCTTTGTATTAACCAATGCTCCTGCCTTCTTCGTTGATCTTATGAATCGCGTTTTCTGCGATGTTCTTAACAAGTTTGTTCTGGTTTTAATTGATGATATTCTTGTCTTTTATATGTCAAAGAAGGAGCATGAATCTCATTTGGGTTATGTTCTCCAACTCTTGGGAAACATCAGTTGAAAGCTAAATTTTCTAAATGCCATTTCTGGAGGGATGAAATCCGATTCCTTGGGCACATTGTTTCAAAAAATGGAGTTTCGGTTGATCCGGTTAAGGTCGCCGCGATTAATGTGAGTCTATCCACCTTTCTTCTTTTGAAATTTGATTATCTTATCTTCTTTGAGCTTATCCACCTTATTATATTTCAGGATTGGGAGACACCTAAGACTCCTTCCGATATTCGTAGCTTTTTGGGTCTAGCCGGTCATTATCGGAGATTCATTGAGAATTTTGCCCACATAGCTGCACCTCTTACTGCTTTAACTCGTAAGAATGCTAAGTTTGACTGGAGTGATAAGTGTGAAGCAGCATTTAATGAGTTAAAGCAAAAGCTTACCTCTGCTACTGTTCTTACCTTTCCAAATGGGAGTCAGGGATTATCAGTTTATACTGATGCTAGTAGAGAAGGTTTGGGTGCTGTTTTGATGCAAGATGGGAAGGTCATTGCTTATGTCATTCGTCAGTTGAAGCCTCACGAAGCTAACTTTGCCACTCATGATTTGGAATTGCTTGTTGTTGTGTTTGCTTTGAAGTTATGGAGGCATTATCTTTTAGGAACCAAGTTTGAGCTCTTTGCTGATCATTAGTCTCTTAAGTATATTTTCACCCAGAAGGATTTAAACCAAAGGCAGGTTAGATGGCTTATGTTCTTAGCATCTTATGACCTCGACATCAACTACACTTCTGGGAAAGCTAATGTTGTGGCCGATGCCTTCAGTTGAAAAAAGGCCCTGTTATGTCAGATTTTTTCTTCTTCGTCTCTTATGGATTGTATAGCAGCCAAGCAAGACAAGGATGAGATGCTTAAGCTCATGAAGGAGAATATTCGTAGTAGAGAAGGTGATAACCATAGTAAGTTAGGAGCATAAATTTATCATAATGGAATTCTGAGGATTAATAACCGAATTTGTGTTTCGAATGTCGATGGTTTAAAGCAGGAGGTGCTTAAAGAGAATCATCAGTCTAGACTCTCTATTCATCCTGGAGTTACCAAGATGTATCATAATATGAAGAAGTTGTATTGGTGGAATGGTATGAAGTGGGTTGTTTCCATTTTTTTTTGTATATGTGCCACTTGTCAATAGGTTAAGGCTGACCACCAGAAGACCGCTGGATTGCTACAACCACTTGAGATTCCCATTTGGAAGTGGGATCAGGTTTCTATGAACTTTATCGGTGGTTTACAGAGGACTATAAGGGGTAATGAGAATATTTGGGTAGTTGTCGATCGATTGACCAAATCTGCTCATTTTATTCCGATCAAGTCGAATCGAACTACTTCGAGCTTAGTTGAGCTTTATATGAGGGAGATTGTTAGACTTCATGATGTTCCTTCTAGCATTATTTGTGATCGTGATCTTATCTTTACCAACAAGTTCTGGAAAGCTTTTCAGGAAGCTTTAGGTACCCGTTTGAACCTTAGTACTGCTTACCATCCTCGGATTGATGGTCAGAGGGAAAGGGTGAATCAGATTCTGGAAGATCTTCTTCGAGCCTGTGTTCTTGATTATGGAGGATCTTGGGAAGATCGTCTCCATCTTGTTGAATTCACTTATAATAACAATTATCAGGTATAACTTTATCTTTGAAATTTAAAATCATCTTAAGCTTCAATCAATTGAATCCCATCATTTTGAATTCAGGCAAGTATCGAGATGTCTCCGTTTGCCGCTCTTTACAGACGACCTTGCAAATCTCCATCTTGCTGGATTGAATTCGGTGATCGTTTAGTTCTTGGGCCTGATATGATTCTGGAAGCATCTGAAAAGGTTTGGGAGATTATGAGGAAGATGAGGATTTCTCATGATAGGTAGAAGAAGTATGCTGATAGGTGGAGGAGAGATTTGGAATTTTCAGTGCGTGATTAGGTTTTTCTTAAGATCTCGCCATTGAAGAATGTGGTCCGCTTTGGTCGGAGAGGGAAGCTTGCTCCGAGATTCATTGGTCCTTTCCCCATCCTGGAAAGAGTTGGTCCTTTGGTTTATAGAGTGGATTTTGCAAAGAAGCTATCGGGTGTGCATAATGTGTTTCACGTACCTCGCCTTCGCAAGTATCTTCATGATCCATCTTTGATTGTTCAGCCTACTTTATTAGATAATTTGGACGTCAAGCCAAATCTCACTAATGAGAGGAATCCACTTCGTATTGTCGATAGAGGTACGAAGCAGCTTAGGAGGAAATCTGTCAATCTTGTCAAAGTACAGTGGAGTACAGATGGTCGGGATTGCACATGGGAGACTGAGGAGTCCATGCGCATTTCGAATCCTGAATTGTTTGTATCAGGTACTTTTTGTTTCGAATCTATCTTTTATTTCTATATGTTTCTTTTCTTCTATCTCGTTCCTTTTCGGGGATGAAATGTTTTGAGTGGGGGAGAGTGTAATGACCTGTAAATTCAGTCAAACTTTAGAAGGAATTTTATTTGAAATTTTGAATTAATTATTATAAACTTTAAATAAATTAGAATTTTAAATAATTTTTTTTGGAATATTGAGTGTTTTATTTTTCCAAATTCAATGAAATAGAAATTTTTTTGAAATTTTAAATTTTGGTCAGACTTAGTCAAAATTTGACTTTTGGTTGAAAATTTATAATTTTAATTTTAAAATTTTGTTCTTTTTATATGATACTAGATTGAATTCTAATCTTCTCTCCACTTATTGTTTCGTCAAAATAAAATTCGCATTGCTCTAAATATTTGAAATACTATGAAAAATTGACATAATCTGTAGTGTTTATCAGTGTTTTATTTGGCTAAGTCCTGTTGGGTTTGTTTGGTCTAATGGGCCTTGGTTAACCAAGAGTCTCTAGTGAACCTATGAGTCTTGTGATTATTCCTTTGCCTATGACCTTTTGTTTCTTATCTGACTAAATAAGTACGTACAGAATAATTTCTCTTGAGAAACTTTCTGTTCACTCTTCCTCCTTCTTCCTCAATTTACAAAAACTCAAAATTCTAGATCTCAAAATTCACAAATCCTAAAACTCCTTCCTCCTCTCTTCCCAAGCCCTTCCTTCCTCACTCCTCTTGCCGCCCTCCCCATCACCATCCAAGGCCACCTCCTCCCCTCCTCATCTCAGCCATCATCCACCAAAGCAAGGTCGAAACCTCATCCCCTTTCCTTAGCCATAGTCGAACCCTACCACCACAAAACCCATCCATTCAACCACCATCTCCTCCCCTAACCCTATATGCACCTAACCCTAGCCTAACCCCACCTTGGCCGCACCCAAAATCCCTTGGTCGTGCCACTTTTCCACTCCAAGGCCGAACCCCTTTGCATCTCTTCCTTCTATTTTCATAAAAAAAAAACAAAAGTGATTTATATATTTTGTGTTTCATCAATTCAAGTCCGCTTTGATTTGCTTGGGAATTCATGATTGAAATTCATAGCTTTGTGTTGTCAATTTTCCTAGCCTCGAAAGGTGAGCTATTCACTCACGGTTTATAATCTTATGCTAAGTGAATGAATATCAATTGATATGTTATTGGAATGTTGCAATAGTTTGGATTTTGCGTAGCTTGTGTATGATTTTGATATGATATATGTTCATTTATGTTCGCTTATGATTTTGACATGATTTGGTTATGGATAATATGTTGTTCATTTATAAAGATATATGTGATGATATGCGTAGAATATATGCTTTATGATGCTAATATGAAATTGCTATGTTGAGAAAAAAAAGAAAAAATGTTATATTGATTTAAAAGTTGTCACACATGTTATGAAAATTGTCGCTATTATTGTATGTAAATAAAATAACGTGTTATGAAATAAAGGAAAAAGAATAAAATTTATATGCATATATGTGTTATGTTTGTAATAAAGGAAAATCACCTAAAGTGCTATGTTAGAAATGATTGAATATTATGTTATGTTATGGTAGCAATTTTATGTCACATGACATGTTAAAATATGAATATATGCTATGTTATGTAAATTGTTATGCAAGTAATATGCTTTGTTATGTAATTTGTTATGCAAGTAATATGCCATGTCATGTAATTTGTTATGCTAGTAATATGCTATGTTATGTAAATCATTATGCAAGATATGTGTTATGTTATTTATTTTATGCAAATCATGCTGCAAGTTCCCTTAGTTTTAGGAAATCACTGTGAGTTGAAATGATACATATCCGAATGATCTTTTAGATTAGGGAAAATCGTTATGGGTTGAAATGATATACCAAGGCGATTTTATTGATTTTGAAATTTGGGATTGCGGGTAATTACTACGGATTGAAATGATAAATATCTATATCACTTGACCCTAGGATAGAAAACTATATACGGACACCATCGGTCTGTTTTTAAAGTGATTTCTGAAATTTTGGAAAGATGTGTTTGGAAAAAAAAAGATGATTTTTAAAATTTAATATAAAGATTTTATTTTAAATCATATATGTAAAAAAATTTAGATTTATAAATTATATGTTTTAAGAATTTTAAATTTATAAGTTAAGTTTTAAAAATGTAAATTTTAAGGTTTTACTTATAACTTTATTGTTAAAATATATAATATAAGATTTAATTTAATAAAATTTCATAAAAATAAAAATATATATTATGCTTTAAAAATATTTCAATTAATGTAATAAAACAGAATTTTGTAATAACTTTAATAAATGAGGTTGGAAGGGTAAGTTGGAATTAATTTGTAAGAAATTGTTTTAAGAATTGAATTCAAATAAGAATTGATTGAAACTTATCGATTTTAAAGGCATAATTTTATAATTTGATTTGATTAAAGGTGAATAAGTGAATAGTTGCAAAATTAAATATAATTGAAGTTGAATATTTAATTTTAATTTTTATTGTAAATTGAGATTTATTAAAGTGATTTTTTTTAAAATGACAACGGTGTGAAATAAGCGTTTGGTTGTTAAAGAGACCGGGATCGGATATTGTCATACTCTCTGCTAATACCGAAAACCTCTTTAACAACTATGCACGGGGTGGAGAATCCAGAATGAAGTAGGATGGTTTGACGAACATTGCTGGAATGAAGTAAGAGAACGATGATGGATAGCCTTGACCGTCGGGTCATAATTAAAATGACTAAAACAGCAGCCACGCCGGGACAAGTGGGGTCGCTCCCCCTATCGAGCATGCTACTTTGAAACTATGCTATTGCTTTTGTGATTTGATTTTGGTGTGCACATCTTTGATTTGGGAGTGTGTCTCGAGGTGGGTGGTAGTAGCTGTTATGCGTTACCACTAGTCCGGATCCGCAAAACGGTAGTATCCTACTCTGGGCATTGCCTCGCGTGCCTTGTCATATTTATCTTGATCGCGCCACTACGAGTTTGGTTTGTGTCGTACACTATGGCGTGCCCTCTAATAGCCCTCCAGTTACGGAGGAATTACGGTATTGTATAAACTACGACATTTATATAAAAATGTGTTAAGGGGGATATGTGTAACGCCTTAACGCTATTTTAATATTTTACTTTACTGTAGACATTATTTATGTAGCGTACTCTATTATGTAGGTAGATATTTCCACGAATCCTTAAAGGATGGAAATCCCAAACATTCTTTAAGTTATTGCATTTCATTTGGACATTTCACTTGAGTTGATTTACTTGCATAAGATTGTTAATCCTAACTCGAGTGTTTTGTGTTTTACTTTATGCTCGGGTCAGCCTGAGTACTGTAGCATTTGAGACTTACCTTTTGGAGCTTGGAGCTTGGCTTGGAGATCTATCTTTATTTATTCGGCTTTTCCATTATTTTAGTTGTTTCAGTTATTTCCAGTTATGTGTGTTCAGACTTGTCATTTGCTTGTGTACTAGGGACTTCTTTGTATTTGGATTATGTTGTATTTACTTTTGGACTCTGATTTTTTTCGTAGTAGCTTTATGAACCACTATTTATCTATTTCCACTGCGTATTGTTGTATTACTCTATGTCTATGATCTGTGATCGATTTATTTACTGTATATGCTAAGTTTTGCTAAATATAAATAACAATCTGTTGTTTTGAGTAATTCAAGTCTGACATGTGTGGTTTATTGTCGATTTGAATGATTCAAAATAGTGGGTCGTTACAGGAACACTCCACGCAGTGAAGAATCAATGGAAAAAGCTCCTTCGAAAGGCACCACGGTTCGTAATACAGGATGGGATACTCTACCGAAGGGGATTCTCTACCCCCTTGCTCAGGTGTGTGACCAATGACGAAGCTCGAAGAATCTTTAGGGAAGCTCGTGAAGGCGACTATGGAGATCACACCTGGGGGCAAACCCTTGTAAAGAAAGTTCTCCGATATGGGTATTTTTGGCCAACGGTTAACCGCGATGCAGCAGATTATGCCAAGCGGAGGGACCGATGCCAGAGGTTCGATAAGATCAAAATAACTCCTTCAACAGAGCTAACACATATGGTCAGCCCGTGGCCATTCGCAATCTTGGGAATCGATTTGATTGGTGTATTGCCAATAGTCAAAGGAGGAGCAAAATACGCTATCGTTGCTGTTGAATACTTCACCAAATGGGCCGAAGCAGAACCGTTGGCCACTATTACCATAAAGAAAGTTATTAACTCTGTCACTAAAAATAATATTTGTAGGTTTGAAGTACCACGAAGAATCATCATGGATAACGAGACTTAATTTGAAAGTGCTGAGTTCAAAGACTTTTGCAAGCGCTTCTAAATCGAGAAAAGCTTTTCAGCTGTTGCACATTTGCAGGAAAATGGGCAAGTGGAGGTAGTAAACGAGATCATCAAGTCCACCATCAAAAAGCGGCTAACTAAAGTTAAAGGAAATTGGGTTGATGAACTTCCACTTGCACTATGGGCTTACAGAACAACGCACAAATATGAAACCAGGCACTCTCTATTCGCCGTGGCATATGATTCGAAAGCAAAGATCTAGGTCGAGCTGGAAGTCCCTTCTCATCTAAGCCAAAACTTCAATCAGAGGCAGAACGAACAGCTCCTGCTCGAGTCACTCGATATGGTCGATGAGAAGAGGGAAGAAGCCGAGCTAAGGATTGCTGCTCACTAGAAAAGGGTCGCATTGCATTTCAACTCCAAGGTCCGTAACCTTAATTTCTAAGTAGGAGACCTTGTCCTCAAATGAGTTTATCCTATACCAGGAACATTCGAACCAAATTGGGAAGGGCTCTATGTAATCGGCGGAAGCTAGGGGATGGCACTTTCGAGCTAACAACCATTGATGGAACCCAAATTTCCCGTGCTTAGAACAGCGAATCGCTCCATTATTATTTTATCTAGAATTACCTTATGTATTTCCTATTTTTGCAAACAAGGCATCCCAAAACATTGTAAATAGGCAGAACTTGCCCAGCTTTTATTTCAATTAATGAAATTGCTTTACTTTCTGAACCAATAAAACTGTGTTCACATAAGTAACCTGCCAAGTCGACGTGGTCAAATCGACTCAAAACCATCCGATTGCTACTTAAGATAGTGGAACCACGCTCAAGTATGCCACATCTACCCACCGAGTCGATGGAAGCAAATCGACTCAAATCATCGATCGATGGAACTCGATCCCATACTTCTAAGAACCAGTATTGCTCCGGCGACACCGGGAAGTTCCGAATCAAAGCTACGCATTTCATAATCGCGCACTACCTCTTGGATTGTGAAATCACGACTAAGCGAACAAAATTACCTAAGCTGAGCATCTCATAAATTGCACATTGCTTCTTGGTTTGCAAAACTACGACCATGCAAGCCTCGATCCCACTGTGCGCATTTCGTAAGCCGCACACCACTACTTGGATCAACAAAATTGCATCCAAAGATGAGGAACTATCATATTACAAAAGCCATGTACTGCCTCCAGAACCAAGGAAATAGCACTTTAAGGAGCGACATGTGTGCACAATAGCCTAAACGTCAGCATTATGACAGAATCACTTAACAGAATTTCAAATAATTAGTGTTGCTCTGGCATCACCAATCACTTAGTTACAAAAGATAAGAGTTGCAGTGTAAATACGAATGGGTGCATCCGAAAGACCACAAGGGGAACCCAGTCTCATATCAAGTGTTTGGAGTAAACAGTCCCATGAATTAGGGGGGCACACACACCAACACTCAACCAAAATAGCAAATACTTCATAGTTTTGTTACTCCAAACAAAGAATTTTAGTCGTAATTACAGGAATAAATAAAACAGTGCATGGAATGTAGATAAATAGATGGGTGAAGTTACAATCAAAATTTCAACAGTTTTATTACTTATAATGTTTTTTGTGTACAACAACAAGCAGCAGGGCCATACCCACAGAATATCGGTGAAAAATAGGAAAATACAAACACCGTTGTTGCAACAAGAAGAAGAAATGCTAAGTGTAGACTCTGTACTTCTACAAAAAGCAACTAAAAAGGCAAAAGCTCCGCTTCACGAGTACACGAACAGATCATGACTTCTTATCACTACTTCCCTTATCGCCTTTCCCACCTCTGATCGGCAACTTCTCAAGCTTCTCGCCTCCCGGGGTGATCTCGCTTTCTAAAACATTGCCACTGGCAGATCCTCCTTTTCCCTTGTACTTTGTCTGGTTGGCTAGCTTGGTCTGCCTGCTCTTGTGTGTCAGTAGCTTCCAAACCCTCCTCTTAAGATACAGAGGGGTCATCTAAACCATGCAGCACTGCAATTTGCTCGGAGTGCGAACCGGGCTACGAGCCAGATTCAGAGACGATGGTTGATGCGGTCAGAATGGCAGTAGATCTAGCACCGTGAGGAGGAGGTTACTCGACAGGAAAAAAGGGTTGATCTATAATATTAGAATAAAGGGCGGTTATCTCGTCAATTTCATCCAGCATAAATTGGAAGTCTTCAAGCACAGGAGATATAAGAAAATTATCTATTGTGGGGGTCCGTTCATGCACCACAACTTCGAAGCCTTCGCCTTTGCCCTCCTTTAATGGCTGCATAACCATGGAAGAAGTAGAAACGATCCACTCATCAGCGCGAAGATGTGAAGATGGCTCACCAGGGCTTGTAGGAAAATGCCCGGTTATAACTTTAGCGGCAGACGTGTTATCAATAGCTTCTTGTTCCCTCTCCATCCTAAGATTACTTGTCCCTCCCCTAAAGCTTGGCGGGCCTCTTCATTCAGATATGCCTGAACCAACTCCTCTTCGGTATAACCACCACCCATGTCTTGAAATCGAGCCATAATCTCTTCCCAGACTACAACAAGCGATGAGGGAACAACAAATCCAAGTAACTAAGGTTTCCCCGATGCAGCACGTAGCTGACATAAAAGCCCAAAATAGTAGCATCAAATCCTTCCGTCTTCTTTGTGAAGTTATCCTGAACCTCTGAAAAGCTGGCATCTGTGCTAGCCTTCTCTACTACCAGCTGTTTCTTCTCAGCATCCAAATTCAAAACTTGTTCGTGAAGAGAGGCAATTTCTTGAGCCTACTTAGTGATGGTTTTCTTATACATCTCAACCTTCATCCCGCTTAACCTCAACTTTTTTTTAAAGCCGCCTCATCAGTATGGCACTTCTTTATTTCATTTCTAAATATGTGTGCAGCTCAGTTAGTGGATTCTTTCAGCTCCTTAAGCAAAGAATCACTTTTGCTCTCCCTCTTGAGGGCATCAACTCTATCTTTCTTCAGCCTCTCGATCTCCGCGTCACGATCTGCAAGCTGCTTCTCGTACTCATCTTTTTCAGACTCGAATGAGAGAATTTATTTGTAGTTGTTCTGATTAATAGTGGACAGCTACATGAATAACTTTTTCCACCCCTTGGATTACTCCAAACCGCTCTGAATTGCTTGGAGATGGGGTGAACAAGATTCAACACGAACTGACTTCAGATTGGGCTTATCAAAAATAACCCCCCCTTACGAACAATTTAGGGAATGAAGCTTGCGGATGTAGGGGACCATCGAGAAGAATGTAAGGCTCACACCAAGAAATCGGAGGAAAGGCGGTCATGACAGTATGAGTGGAGGAGGTCATGCACTGGAAGCAGGGACGTTTATCCCAGTGAAAGCAGGAGGCGGTGAAGCGGATTCTTGCTCTTGGTCTCTTTTCGGCCTCTTCGATGGATCTCCCCTCTCAGTCGGGCTCTTCCACTTCTCGTAGCCACTTCCCCTATCACGGCCTTGATCTTTCTCGGCATGGCGATACTCTTTTGCCTCCTTATCCTTCCTCCTTTTCCTCTCCTCGTTAGTCTCCCAGGGAGCATGGTACCTTGAAGAGTGTCTCTGCGAATGTCGAGACTCCAAAACTCGACTAAGATCGCTGTAAAAGCCATTAGACATGATTCCTGCAGCAGGCAATAAAATGGCTTTAGGAAGGAGGCGTTTGATGAGCTAAAACATCCTAGAAAATAATGATAATATAAAGTGCATGATCCTAGTGAAGTGTGTGTTGCATTTTAACGACTCCAGTGGAATACACAAACCAGATCGATCGTCGACTAATGTCAGGACATTGATTCCTGCAGGGATGATCTAAGTAGGTCGGGAGGTAGCACTTTCGAAGTGAAGTCATCCATCAAGTCACCCATATTCACAAAAATGTCACTCGTATCTCCCAAATCAATGTCAGCACTTTCCGACAAAGAGCTGGGTATAGGTTCATTCTTGGGAGAAGCTCCTTCAATAGATTCTTTGAAAGGAGGTAAGGGTGCATCTCTAGGGCTCAATTCTGAGGCCTTGTCGCCTAAGTTGAAGCCACCCTCATCAGTGTCCCGAGCTATTTCTTCCTCATTTAGAGGATGCTCCTCATTGATTTCTCCTTCCTCATTCCCTTAAATAAATGAAGCCTTGCCCTTCCATTGAATAAACTCTTCTTCTTTGTCTTCTGGGATCGATGGCACTTTGAGCGGACTGCCGCCCCCAAATTGAATGCGGATCTCCTTAGGGTTCTTCTCTAACCCATAGGGTAGGCCACTTTCTTCATCATCATCTTTACCACAGTCATGGGAAGAGGAAACAAAACGAGCTTTGGCTCTAGAGCAGGAAGGGGCGTTGACGAATCAACGGACCTCCCAGGGTGTAAAAGCCCACATCGGCGAAGATTCTCATCTTTGAGTAAGAACCTAATTGTGCACAACTGAGCATCGACCACTTTCAAGGTGCTAAGAACAGAGCCGAGTGTTGGGTCCTAGTTAAATTTCGGAAGAACTACAAGGAATATATGACCATTCAAAAAACTTGTAGCAATTAAAGGAAACTCTGAGCATGGTAAAGGAGACTTACCCTCTGTAGTCAATAAACAGGTGAATCCCTCTGGAAACTTAGCGAAAAAGAATAGATTCTAAAATGAAGGAACTTTGCTGGGAAGATCCAGTATAAGTTTCCGGCTACGCTGCGCTTCAATATAAACAAGTGATGGATTAGCCTCTCTCTTCTTAAACAATAAAAGATACCATAGCTCAGCGAAGCTTGGGGCACAATTAAGCGTCCGCATGAACAAAACATATATGCACATCAGCATGGCGTATCTATTTGAGAGAATCTGAAATGGAGCCAACTCTATGTTTTGAAGTTAAAAAGAGATTGAATAGGGGCATTGCACTGTACATGCACATATATCGGTGGCAAGCCACGTACTCCTCTTGATGGTAGAAGTACGTCATCATCTAGGATACCATATTGCGAGTAAATGCTTCACAACATACTATGTGTAAGAATTGTAGGAGCTTTCTCCGAAGGATTAAGCAAGACTTTGAAAATAGGAGGAGTGCAATCGACGACGGGACCAACTGGAATCAGACGATCATATTGACCTGAAGTTATGGAAGCAGCGGATCCAGCTGGGATCGATGATGAGTTTGCATTAGAAAGAGGTGAGTTCCCTTCAACTGATTTGCACCGAGAAGATTTGCACGTCATTCTATAGAAGAAAGCTTGTGTTCAAAACGAGCCGGTATGCCCAATCTCTAAACTATAGACCCTTGCGTGGTTGACACTTGAAATCAGGGAGATAATAGACATGTACCAACCATTAATCGGATTCCAAGTGTTAATCGAGACTGTGTGTGATGTGTAATCTAAGTGAGAATGGGTCTGATGTCCTAAAGCACTGTGAACAAACCATTCCGTGTAGATGGCTCATTCTCACTGAAAAGAGTGATCTATATCACCTGTTAATTTCATTTCTCATATACTTACCTTTTATCGATCAACGATCGATAACAAATCCGTTATTCGAAACTACACAGAAAGCCCTTTCTAGTCCATGTACATCGATTATGAAATGACAGGACCAATCCGAAGCAAGCAAATATAGATCGATGGGTCTGAATCAAGTAAAGAATTCTCAACATATGTTGATTTTAGTTCTCTGGAAGGTGATAAAAGCATGAGCTGCACACAAGACGCTACCCTAAGCTATGATAACCAGCATAAGTTGTGCCAAGATTGACTGTGTAACTCGGTGCAAGTCAATTCTGACTCTGTGGATGAAGATAGCAAAACATGTCAAGTACCGGGGTAAAACCCTAGCTTCGTTCCATGAAAAATTCAAGACTCGATTTGTTATCTTCTTCCACAAAGTCACAATCAACTCGAATCTTCCACTGTATACGTCATCAA
The DNA here is from genome assembly GCA_030737815.1 of Allium fistulosum. Classification (NCBI taxonomy): domain Eukaryota; kingdom Viridiplantae; phylum Streptophyta; class Magnoliopsida; order Asparagales; family Amaryllidaceae; genus Allium; species Allium fistulosum. Next base: position 289,737,035 of record CM060907.1, read on the forward strand.
CAAAACTTCATCACCAATTGCTAATGTGGTAATATGCCAAAATCCATGCTACCAACCTTCGAATTAGAGAAGATAAATCGAACTTTAATTTAGGGAGACCCAAAAGTAGAAGTTCACTTGGATAGGTTCAGCAGTCTTCACGAAGTTGGGGTTTTGGCGGCGATCCCTTGCTCTAATCATTGGCAATGGCTTCAGGAGGTGGCGGTTGATCGCACTGGTGGTGGAGATTGACGGCAGCAGCTCCTTGATGGGCGGAATGCTTGGATCGGCTAGCTAGGGTTGGAGAGATCGAATCGAATGGAAATGAATCGAAGTGAGGGGTCGACTTGTATATAAAAAGAAAATGAAAATGAAAGAGAAACTTTGAAAAATTATGAAGTACTTGGATCGGTATCGATTCGATCCAATTGGATCGGTACCGATCCAAATTTACTCCTCCAAATAGTCCCAAAATTTTCCTATGCGACCTACTCGATGTTCGTATACATCCCTGAAAAACTCAAGTCCAAATTACTAAGTAATCACAAGCAATGAAGATCCACAATGAAAGCTGAATAGCTCACTAGCATATCACGAGATAGCTCAACGTGACCAATGAAACTCCTTAAAACAGAAACCCAGAGATAAACAATTCCAGAGCACACCTTGTTTTCAATGAAAGCATACTCTGGAGGGAGGCAAATGTTAACTAGGTTTTTAACCCAGCATAATTCAAAATGAGTTAGAACATTCAGATTAAACCAGAACGACTCAAAACTTAATGGAAGGTCTAAAAGTACAACATAGGGACCCTAAGAGGTTTGGGCCATTTTTTGGCTAACACTTTGGATCAGTACCAATCCGATCCAATTGGATCGGTATCGATCCAAAATATTGCTTTATTGGATCTTCATTCCACTTGTCTTACACTCCTAGGTCTCCACTAAGCTTATCTACAGAGTTTGATAACATTCCAAGCATCCGAGTTCAAGAAGTGAAGACTTATCTGATTCAGATTATTATTCAATCTAACCTATAGGTGAATCATCGTCAAAACAGGTCAACAAGCTACGAAACAACACGGAAAGCAACGTAACCAGGAAAGAAAGATAACCAAGTAGTCAAAGCATCAAAAAAGCTTACCTATTTGGATCGGTACCGGTCCAAATACTTTGCTCTGATGACGTTCAATCTTTATGGATTTCCTCTGTGTGATGAATGCAGGCTTCTGGTAAAGCGGCTCTGGCCCAAGTGCTCTCCAGCTCCTATAAATACCATCCCATCTATAGAAAAGGATCGGCTCTGATCTCTGCTGAAACTCTACATTGTTTATTCGCTCTTCTTCTCCTTTACAATAGCCATTAAAGGGCAACTGAGATCCTTCCGGTTGTCTCTAACAATGTGGTGGCTTGATCTAACTTAGGAAAAAAGAATCATATTATAATCCAAACTTCTTTGTAATAGCAATTGATCAATAAAAGCTATAAAGTGGACGTATGCTTCATTAACAGCTGAACCACTATAAAAATCTCTTGTCTCTTTACTTTTTCTGCGATTTACTACTGCTTTTTCCTATTTTATTTGCTTTGATAAACATGGCTGGTGCTTTCACACACAATCCAGGGTGTTGATCCATTTTTAGGTTAACAAAGACAATAACTCTTGACCGCATGGCCTTAAGAGATATAAAAACAATATGATATAGAGAATCTTAATATAACATATAAACATGGTGAAACATACAATCACACACAAAGATCTATCTCGACCAACAGTTCTAATTAGAGAAAATACGCTTAACTAAAAGTCCTTAAGAGATATATAAATATGTAGTACATTAATAGATCTCTCAACCGGTGGCTCTAAGAGAGAATGAAAGTCGAGCACACAACTAGTCTCCAATGTCATAGAAAACAACACACAGCTGTCTTGGGTTATGCTATCTCAAATGACAGACGAGTATGCAGCTAGTCTCTAATGTAAAATAATCATCCCCTCTAGTGAGTCGATAATCATTAAATATCACATAGGCAATAGATCTACCTAAGTCATTCAGATGGGAGATTGACGCACCATACACTACTTCGTAAATGGTAATGATCGCATCTTGTTTCCTACGGGCCTTTAGTTACTCCCAGAATTGTGACACTCACATCCATCGCATGTCATAAACACGCTGCAAGTCTCTGTTGTGCATTATCATGACTCTTACTTGCCCTCGGTAATGGACTGTTGGTCTTAAGTGACAACTAGGCAATGACACTAATATGAGTAATAACTCTCAGCGTACAACCTCAATTAAGTGACATCATGGATCTGGGGTGCGACCCCGCGATTAGGACCGCTAGCATGGATACTAGCTTATTTGGCAGGTCCTGATCACACACACTCCGTAGTTGCGTGAACCTATTAACATAGATTTACAATGAATACTCTCGACTAGATATGTCATAATGAGAACAAAAATAAGTACTTTCGACTCCATGCATCCAAATGAGAGTATCTAAACATAATAAGTCCTTGATTACTAGCCCTAAGGGTAGATATTGAAAATCAACTAGTTAGTCCTTAGAGGGTGAATCTATAAATCCTATCATAACTCCAAATTGTAGCCCTTGAAGAGTAGGAGAATCATGACTTCCAATCTCTATAAAAGATTCACCTCTAGATGAAACCATAAATTCCTAACACATGCTACAAACAAAAGTGACATTTACACAAAAGAAGTAATCTAATAAATATCAACCTAAGCATCCTATAACGACCCGCCTTTTCGACCTTTAGAAGTCGACACTAATACATCCACGGTATTCCCGTGTCGAGCTTCCAAGTGCTGGAAAGACTGATTGTTGGGTAAAAAGAAGAAAAGGCAGAAAAGAATCTCACATCATGACGAGTAACATATAATATACAAGAGATCCTTAGCAAAGAAAAATAGAACTTTATTATACATATATCAATCAGAGTCGGTTAATTAATCAACAGCCTGGATAGTAATAACAATCAGTCCTCATAATTGCTTATAAATATAAACTACTAATACAGCGGAAAAGTAGATTATACGTGAATACGACTTGGAGGCATCCCAATCGTCTCCTGAAGCTCCAAGTATCCAACTGAATTTGCAAATATGCTTAGTCTGACCCGAGCATTATAACAAAATAACACCTAGATCAATCTGGTAAACCAACGTGAGAAACACACCTCTATTGAATTTTAATGTTATAAAAACATTTTGGAAATAAAGATATCTCGTAAAACCACGTCGCACAAAAACACAGACCAGTTTTTAAATTACGATAACCAAAACATTTCATAGGAAATCTTTTGATATTACAATAATGTCTAGGGTTTAAAATAGATATTGAATATGGCCGAAATTGTTACATTGATTAAATTCCAGCATAATAGGTATATAACTAAGTTTGAAGGCACTTATTAGAGAATGGATTTCCATACAATGACAAGGCACCAGGGTACCACTAACGACGGTACATCTCAAGAAAAATGCACCGGGAGCCACAAATGGACTCCCTGCCAACACAGGACTGGCCTACCCCTTACTGGATAGTACCGAAAATTTCATCACCCTGGTTGCTTTTGCAACCTTTTTGAGAGCTCTCATGCACAACCAAATCCATAAATGAATATATCTAGAAAGGTGATGACAATGCCCTAATGGGTGCGACCTACTTAGCCCTGCTACATCTCCCCTAATATTAGTCATTCCCTGTTGATGAGGCTTGAGGCAACGTTTTACCTTTTTAATATGGTAATCCCACTTGGAATGCTAACACTACCCTCCAGGCAGAATTGCAATGCTAGCATTCATCCATACAAGTTCTGGGTCTGAACGAAACTGAAGGCACTACTTCTACTACATCCATTTTGGAATCATCCTCAGGATTAATAGCAAGCAGCTCTTGCACTTCAAAAGCTCCGTCTTCGATTCCATACTCTTCAAGATGTTTTCAATGCAAATCTTGAGTTGGATCAAAGTGGCTTTCGGATAATTTATACTTATTCGATCCTGATCTCTTCCAAACAACATTTGATAGTTTTCGGTAAACTCAAACCTGTTTTTTTTTGAAATAAAGAGACAAAAGATATGAGCGGAGATCACCTCCTAACCTTCTATGGAAGATTTCCATATCATTTATCCTATAAGAACAAAATGATTTTATACGTATTTTCTAGCATCACTGATTGTAATTGTACCATATATTTCCCGCGTTTCTCCTAGATATTTCCAAAATTGTGTTTCAGTCTATATTTGATAGTCGGTTATTTAACTATCAAATAACAGTCATTCAAACATAGATTTCATTTCCCATGGAAATCACTAAGCCTCTCAAAATTAATCTTCACAGATAAAAAAACACTTTTCAAATACTTGGAAATCACTTCCATATGCTTATCTCAACAGAATAAGTATATTCGCAAAACACTATCTTTTGATACTTAGAAAACATAGCCATATCCTTCTTTCAACGGTATAAGTATATTCCATAAATCCTTTTGAAAATTTCTTATTTTAAATCATATTAAAGAATTAAACAAATGTTATTCAAGATAGAGATGAAGATAACCCTAAAACACTATTCCTTCGGTGTTAAGTATAGAACGAATATTCCATACCACCAAAATTAAGAAGGTCAGCTAAAGGAAATCCAATCTCCATTTCTCTTAAAAATTCCTCAAATAAATCCTTCTTATAAACTCCTTTGAATTATAAATCACCTTTTAAATTCCAAATTCATTTATAAATACTTTATAAATTTCCAATATCATTTATAAAACCCTTTTATACATTTCCAAAATCATTTATAAACTTCCTTTATAAGTCTCTAAGTTTTATTTATAAAAATACTCTTTTATAAACCTTAAAACCCATTTATAAACGCTTTTCTACAATCATTCAAACCCCAACTTATTTCCCCATTCCAACCCTTTTCGAAATTTATAACTCCTTTATCAAATCCTTTTATTAAACGGAATTCTTTTATAATAATTTACTATATAATTATACTAAAAAACTAAATACCATTGAAATATCTTTAAACATTTTGATAATATAAAAATAAAATTTAAAACATTATTAATAGTATAATAATAAGACGTTTTAAACTTTTAAGTAATATAATAATAATTAACCCTTTGAAAACATTTTTAATAATCTAATATAGTAAAGTAACTTTGATCAACCTTAAAATAAAATTAATTAACTTCCACTAATATTATTAACGAAATAATAACCTAGTTTTAAGTAACCAATAATAAAATAATTTATTATCTTTAAACAACCTTAATAAAACAATTGATTTTAAAATATTATAAATAAAATAATCTACTTCACTAAAGAAATAATTTTACAAAACATATTTTGTAAAATAATAATTTAAATAAAGCACTCTAAATATATAATGATTCAATAAAATATTTTACTTCAAATTACAAAATTTGAAGTTAATCAAATTCATAACTTTCCAAATCCAAAAAGAGGCTTAGCGACCACAATGTTATTTAAACAAGCTACCATTAACTCAATTCAACTTCTCGAGTTAAAACTTATAGGTGTTTAAATAAGCAAGCATATATATAAACTAAATCCTAAATTAACAAGCAGTTGTTAACATATAACATATTTGTATTAAACAACTGGCACTTAGAATATCCAAGTCACTGTAATAGCAGAACGGGGATTTATTCTCCTAACAAATGTCATTCAAAATAAACTCTTTCATTTACTATTAAACGGTGTATATTTGACCATAAAGATAACACCAAACCAGTCTGCTTAAATTAAATATGTTATTATTCAACAACGTAAAATATTATTTCATCACTTTATAAACTACTAATTTTAAAAAATGTTAATTTATCCAAACCAAACAACTAGGAGATAAAACATCCAAACAAGCAATAAATAATTTTTACCTATATCATTACCGATAAACCAAAAGGAGAGTTTTAACTCACCAGATTTCTAGTTATTGCCGAAGCGTTTTGGTTCCATCTAAAATCGAACTATATTCGATTTTATAACACAAAATTCCAACAGCTCTAATTCCTACCAAATCAATTCCAAAGCGTAGTTTCCGACATTACGAATCCCACGCAACTGACTGCGTTTGAATCTGACCTCGTATGAACAAGTTATACATTTTATAAGATTTACAAATTTAATAAAATAATTAATTTCCTCTAATCACTTTTTATTAAAATAATTACCAATTTTAAAACTAATTCCCTTCTTCCTCCTTTCCACAAATTCTCCAAATAGGAATATCAGTATCTCCTCCGTGCACGCCGTGCAACCCAGATCGACGATCACTCAAGAACACTCGAATCCGAATTCGCCGAATGCTTCCTCTCCACGAAACACACCCATCCATCACCACAACATCCTACCTGAAACCTCCTTCTAAATCGCGATCACATGGTCTAATAGCAGCCCCACAAAAACTCATGACACTTTCTGGCACCGAAAACCCCCAAAATCTCATCACCCATGTTAAACTATATCCTATACCTGATTCGATGATCGATGAACACCATATTGGAAATCGCTAACGTTGGCTCTAACCAAGCATTGACAACATTTCGAACTACCCCAAACAGCGCTGCAACCATCCCTAGGCACATCGGTTAGAAGATTTAAGCTACCCAAGTCTAAAGTTCCCAAATTTGTATTTTTTGGATTTTTTTTATGATTTGATTTGAATTTTTTTTTGAAAATCCAATGCTTACTTTTCTTTTTTCATTTTTGAAAGAAAAAGTTACTGGAGGGGGACAAAGAAAAGAATTGATTGGAGAAAGGTCAGCTGCAGGTAAGTGTTAACATTTATTTTATTTGCGGTATATGACATCTCGCCGCACTGATTTCCCTTTACGTATGAGCCCCGAACGACAAAAAAAATATGGTCATGCTTAAAACAGTGACACGACTCCAAAACAATAATAATATACACCGGTTATTGGATTTAGAAAAATTACAAAAACACTATTACTTGTTGATAAATCGTCACACGAATAATATCAATAATTTCCAAATTAAAAATTATTAAAAATTTAAATAAATTAAATTAAGAATACGTCAATAGAAATCGAGTCATAATGATAAAAATAAATTTTCCGATTATTTGTTCAAATTGTTTATCCGTAAATAAATTTGTAGATTGAATTCACTATTATTATTTATTAATGTAAAATGAGTTAAATAAGACTAATAAATCAATTAAATATTTATATTCAATTCAAAATTTGATATTTTTGAATCACTATACAAATATTTATTTACCACTCGAATATTTTAGACAATCACTATAATTGAATTCCAATTTTTAAACCTTTGAAAACCAATTATTCAATATTTAAATTAATTAAATATTGAAATCTAATGATCAAAATTCCAGGTCGTTACATTCTTCCTCCTTTAAAAGAATTTCATCCCCGAATTTACAAAGGTAGGAAAAATGCCTCCAAACCCTTAAACTTTTCAAATTAATTTAGTTGAAATATTATTATCAAATTTCTAAGTCTCTAATTTTGTAGAAAATTTCGGCAGCGTCTCCTTTGCATGGTTTAATCGGAAAAACTAGTAACTGCCACTGCAGGCGCAAACCAATTAAAATAAAACAAAAGCCAAGCGGCTTCCCTTATCTGGCATAAAACCAATAACCAAATAATAATATAAACACGCACCTATTTGTCGAGTAACCCAACTTTACTTATGGAACCAAAAGCGTTAACTAGCCTTTGTTTCCATACCTGCATCTTACATACAAATATATCCAACCATATAATTTGCATTTATAAATGTTAAATTCATATACTCATGATAAAGCCTGTAAGATGTACTTTATCATCCATACGCAATATCAAATTTGATTGCTCACTTGATCGCACAATTTTCACTTTTAAACTAGTATCGCTCACTCGACCACTCTAGTGCGGACTTAGGTCTGGTTCCTTGATTAGAAACCGTCGTTCTCCTTACATTGCCATATACTATGATAAAGGACTTTAGAATTAAATCAAAAATTCATATCCAGTATTCTCCGTTAAGAATTGAGTGAAAAATCCTAACTCGGACTGGTGTAAATCACCTAGAAATCGAGTACTCAAAACGTATCAAACATTTATCGAATAAAATGAACTACGTACATCCTATGTATTTATTCCAATAGGTTTTCTTTGCTAACCAAATTCTTTTATTCACATTAAATTTTAAATCACAATTTATTACACTAATAGTATTGCCTTTAATATTATTGTCATTTATGAACTATTTAATCAAACCACTACTTAAGTTTATAAACATTTTATATAGCTACTTATGTTTATTATCCACTTTAAACTTAAGTCCATATTTGTATAACACTCCACTATGATCTAAGAGTATATATACTAATTCCATATTATTTTTACTTAACCCAAATGCCCAACAAATTCAAAATTTATCTTGACTGACTTTTTCATAGGATTTGTAAGTTACAAAATCTTATCTTCTTATAATTTCAACAAAAATATTTAGCTTAAATTTCAATATCCATTTGGGAGTTTCCAACTATCCAAAATCATTGAATATCCCTTTTTATTTTCATAATTGGAAATTACCAATTAACATTTAAAAATGAGATACGCAAACAAAGTTACCCAAATGGATAGGATACATGAGTCCATAATACTACTTAATTGAAAATTTCAGAATTTAAACACCCGGTTTTATTTAAAATCATTTTGAAATAATAATATATACATATCTCCTTTTGTATATCAAACCTTACCTTTTGGAATTCAAACAGATCTGTTTTATCCAACAATTTCTAAAACAAAACAACTATGGTAGCAATCACTCGCTTAGAAACTCGAAAATGAACGTCAATGATGTTGCGTCATCACCAGAATTATTTTCCAACGAAAAAATTGTGGTTTTAGTGCTTTCTATCTCCTTCAAAATCCTTTAAAAACATTTATATTCAAAAATACTTCCAAATATTACTATTATTTCTCAAAACTTTGAAAACCATTTCCAAAAATACCATAATTTAAGCTCTCAAATTTCTCGGTTCCAATCCATTTTGAAGAAAATTTCAATTCCAAAACACTCTCAATAATACTATTATTATTTGTCACAACATTTTGAAAAACAATTTCAAATCTCCAGGATTTAAATATTCAAATTATCAGTTTTAAATCCTTATTTATAAACTATATTTATAAATCCTACTTATATAATTTCATTTCTTATATAAGATCAATTTATAATAGTTTTATCCATGCTTGAATTATAATACACAACTTTTATTAACATTAAATTTTAGTTTCAACTTAACCTTATTTCCCAATGCCTTATAGTCAAACTGTGAAACTGAATTCATAAGGCGTTCGTATTAATTCAACCAAACAAAATGCCCATAACTATCCGAGCACAACTAATCCACAATAAATGATACTAATTGAATATATCATTCTTTAACAACCAAACACTCCTTATATAACTATATTAATTTCCAAAAAATTATTCCTTTATATATAAAATATAGTTTAGGTAAAATTATTGCATCTACCCATTTTAAAACAGTACCGTGTTGGTTTGCCTTATTTAAGTGTTTAGAAACCCCTATCGATATAGATGTACATTCTGTATCGATCGGAGTTCATAGCCACTCAACTGATAAATCAACACAATATAAAACATTTTTATATCACTAACAAATGCGCACTCATATATATGATACACTCAAACTCATCCTAGGGTCTCACTTACCCCATCTCAAATGAGTTAACCCCACCAAAGCCTAGGTGTTCACTCAACCTAAGCTCTGATACCACGTTGTAACAAGCCTCCTTTACGACCTTCAAAAGTCGACACTAATACATCAACGGTGTTCACGTGTCGAGCTTCCAATTGCTGGAAAGACAGATTGTTGGGAAAAAAAGAAGAAAAGATAGAACAGAATCTCACATCATGACGAGTAACATATAATATACAATAGAACTTTACAAAAGAAAATTTGAACTTTACTATACATATATCAATCAGAGTCAATCAATTAATCAACAGCCTGAATAGTTATAGTAATCTGTCCTCACAATTGCTTATAAATATAAACAACCAATGCAGCGGAAAAATAGAATATACATGAATACGACTTAGAGGCATCCAGCTCGTCTCCTGAAGCTCCAAGTATCCAACTGAATCTGTAAATATGCTTGGTCTGACCCGAGCATTATAAGAGAATAACACCTGGATCAGTTTGGTAAACTAGCGTAAGAAACATACCTCATTTGAATTTTAATGTTATAAAAACCTTTTGGAAATAAAGATATCTCGTAAAACTACACCGCACATAAACATGGATGGGTTTTTACCATATAATAGCCAAAACATTTCATAGGAAATCTTCTGATATTACAATAGTGTCTAGGGTTTAAAAAAATATTGAATATAGCCGAAATTGTTACATTAATTAAATTCCAACATAATAGGTATACAACTAAGTCCGAAGGCACTTACTGGAGAATGGATTTCCGTACAATGACAAAGCATCAGGGTACCACCTACCACGGTACACCTTTAGAAAAATATACCAGAAGCCACATATGGACTCTCTGCCAATACAGGACTAGCCTACCCTTTACTGAATAGTACCGAATATTTCATCACCCCGGTTGCTTTTGCAACCTTTCCGAGAGCTCTCATGCACAACCAAATCCATAAATGAATATATTTAGAAAGGTGATGACAATACCCTAATGAGTGCGACCCACTTAGCCCTGCTGCATCTTCCTCGATTTTAGTCATTCCCTGTTGATGAGGCTTGAGGCTACGTTTTATCTTTTTAATATATCAATCCCACTTGGAATGCTAACACTGCCCTCCAGACAGAATTGCAATGCTAGCTTTCATCCATACAAGTTTGTTCTGGGTCTAAACGAAACCGAAGGCACTACTTCTACTACATCCACTTTGGAATCACCCTCAGGATTAGTAGCAAGCAGCCCTTGCACTTCAAAAGCTCCGTCTTTGATTCCATACTCTTCAAGATTTTTTCAATACGAGGCTTGAGTTGGATCGAAGTGGCTTTCAGATAATTTATACTTATATGATCCCGACCTCTTTGAAACAACATTCGATAGTTTTCAGTAAACTTAAACCAGGTTCTTTAGAAAATAAAGAGACAAAAGATAAGAGCGGGGATTACCTCCTAACCGTTTATGGATGGATTTCCATATCATTTATCGTAGAAGAACAAAATGAGTATATACGTATTGTATAGCACCATTGATCGTAACTGCACCCTATAATTCCCGTGTTTCTCCTAGATATTTCTAAAATTGCGTTTCGGTCTGGATTTGATGGTCGATTATTTAACTATCTAATAACTGTCACTCAGACATAGATTTTATTTCCCATGGAAATCACTAAGCCTCTCAAAATTAATCTTCACAAATAAAAAATCACTTTTCAAAAACTTGGAAATCACTTCCATATGCTTATCTCAACAGAATAAGTATATTCATAAAACACTATCTTTCGATACTTAGAAAATATAACCATATACTTATTTCAACGGTATAAGTATATTCCATAATTCCTTTTGAAAATTTCTTATTTTAAATTGTATTAAAGAATTAAACAAATGTTATTCAAAATGGAGATGAAGATAACCCCAAACATTATTCCTTCGGTGTTAAGTGTGGAACCAATATTCCATATCACCAAAATTAAGAAGGTGAGTTAAGGGAAATCCAATCTCCATTTCTCTTAAAAATTCCTCAAATAAATCCTTCTTATAAACTCCTTTGAATTATAAATCACCTTTTAGATTCCAAATTCATTTATAAATAATTTATAAATTTCCAATATCATTTATAAAACCCTTTTATACATTCTAAAATCATTTATAAAATTCCTTTATAAGTCTCCAAGTTATATTTATAAATATACTCTTTTATAAACCTCAAAACCCATTTATAAATGCTTTTCTACAATCCTTCAAAACCCAACTTATTTCCCCATTTCAACCCTCTTCCAAATTTATAACTCCTTTATCAAAACCTTTTATAAAAAGGACTTCTTATATAATAATTTACTACATGATTATAATAAATAAAACTTCACACCATAAAAATATCTTTCAATATTTTGATAAAATAAAAATAAACTTTAAAGCATTATTAATAGCATAATAATAAGATTTTTTAAAAATTTCAGCAATATAATAATAATCAACTCTTTGAAACCTTTTTAATAATCTAATATAGTAAAATAACTTTAATAAACCTTTAAAATAAAATTAATTAACTTCCAACAATATTATTAACGAAATAATAATCTAGTTTTAAGTAACCAATAATAAAATAATTTATTATCTTTAAACAACCTTAATAGATTATAAATAAAATAAAATAATTTACTTTACTAAAGAAATAATTTTACAAAACATATTTTGTAAAATAATAATTTAAACAACGCGCTTTGAATATATAACGATTCAATAAAACATTTTACTTCAAATTATAAAATTTGAAGTTAATCAAATTCATAACTTTCCAAATCCCGAAAGAGGCTTAGCGACCACAATGGTACTTAAACACGCTACCGTTAACTCAAATTCAACTTTTCAAGTTAACTTATAGTTATTTACATAGGTAGGCATACATGTAAACCAAATCCAAAATCAATAGGCAGTTGTTAACATATCACATATCTGTATTAAACAACCGACAATTAAATGAATACCCAAGCACTATAATAACAGAACGGGGATTTATTCTGCTAACTAATTTCATCCATGATAAACTTTTTCATTTATTATTAAACGTTGTTTATTTGCCAAAAAGATAACACCAAACAAGTTTGCTTAATTTAACTACATTATTATCAAATAACGTAATTATATTAAATCAATATTATTTTATCACTTTATAAACTACCCATTTTCAAAAATGATAATTTATCCAAACCAAACAACTAGCAGATATAACATTCAAACAAGCAATAAATAATTTTTACCTACTATACATCATTACCGATAATCCAAAAAGGTGAGTTTTAACTCACCAGAGTTCCAGTTATTTCTGAAGCGTTCTGATTCCATCTAAAATCGAACTGTATTCGATTTTGTAGCGCAAAATTCCAACAGCTCTAATTCCTATCAAATCAATTCCAAATCATAGTTTCTGTCATTACGAATCCCATGCAACTGACCACGTTTGAATCTGACCTCGTACGAACAAGTTATACATTTTATAAGATTTACAAATTTAATAAAATTATTAATTTCCTTTAATCACTTTTTATTAAACTAATTACCAATTTTAAAACTAATCCCCTTCTTCCTCCTTTCCACATTCCCTCCAAACAAGAATATCAGTATCTCTTCCGTTCACGCCGTGCAACCCAGATCGACGATCACTCAACAACGCTCGAATCCGACTTCGCCGAACACTTCCTTTCCATGAACCACACCTATCCATCACCACGACATCCTACCCGAAACCTCCTCCTAAATCGCGACCACGTGGTCGAACTGCAGCCCCCCTAAAACCCGCGACACTTTCTGGCACCGGAAGCCTCAAAAATCTCACCGCCCATGCTAAACTACATCCCTAATCCAAATCCAATACCTGATTCGATGATCGATGAACACCATATTAGAAATTGCTAACCCTAGCTCTAACCCAGCACTGACAACACTTCGAACTACCCCAAACAGCACCACAACCATGCCTAGGCACATCGGTCAGAAGATATAAGCTACCCAAGTCTAAAGTTCCAAGCTTTGTATTTTCTGGTTTTTTTATTGATTTGGTTTGAATTCTTTTGAAAATCCAATGCTTACTTTTCCTGTTTCATTTTTGAAAGAAACAGGTACTAGAGATACACAAAGAAAAGAATTGATCAGAGAAAGGTCAGCTCAAGGTAAGTGTTGACATTTATTTTATTTTCGATATCCAACTTCTCGCTGCACAGATTTCAGTTCGCGTATGGGCCCAAAACGACAAAAAAAACACGGTCATTCGTAGAACAGTGACACGACTCCAAAACAATAATAGCATGCACTAGTTATTGGATTTAGAAAAATCATGAAAATACTGCTGCTTGCCGATGTATCGTCAAACGAATAATATCAATAATTTCCAAATTAAAAATTATGGAAAAATTAAATAAATTAAGAATGCGTCAATAGAAATCGGGTCGTAATTATAAAATTAAATTTTCTAATTATTTAATTGGATTGTTTATCCCCGTAAATAAATTTACAGATTGAATTCACTGTTATTATTCATTAATATACAGTGAGTTAAATAAGACCAATAAATCAATTAAATACATATTCAATTCAAAATCAGATAATTTTGAATCACTATCCAAATATTTCTTCACCATTCAAATATTTTAGACAATCACTATAATTCAATTCCAGTTTTTAAACCTTTAAAAACTAATTATTCAATATTTAAAATTAATTAAATATTCAAATCTAATGATCAAAATTTCGGGTTGTTACATGTCCCATACCACTTGATGTTACTCACTAGTTTACTCAATGCTCGTAAACTACACTCGTAATATTCTATGCAACAAGTTTAAAGAATAACTGGAGAAATATTATCGAAAATCTCATACCAGACGGTATTATAACTTCGTTTATCCTATATCCTAATCACATTGAAATATTATCAAACAAAACACATACAACATATTTGGAAAAGAAGTTTTTATTTATAGTAAACTATTTCGAATGTTTCAAAAGCTTTTATATATTTTTAAATAATTAAAATACTACATAACCAAATTTTGATTACGTAAATCATTCCATAATTTCAATGTAATCAAATATGATTTTTAGTTGAATTTATATGCTCTAAACGAATTTCCGACCACTCGACGCTCCTCCAATTGACCCCTACTTCAATACTACAAACTACACTACATTCCAGTAGCCCAAACACATTCCATATCAATAAAAATGCAATCAAAGACAAAATATTGAAATGAGTTCAAGAGGAGCAAACAACACACAATTACATTATTTCAACAATCAACATGAATCACAAGCATTTGGATATAGACTGTGAGTAGAGTTTACATACCTTATCTTAGAGAAGCACTAGACATCCCATTTCCCATTATATATAGCATTACCAAAACCTAATTTTCCCTCTTATCTATAAATGGAACATGACATCAACTTGTTTAAAATTCCACTTTGAAAATTCCTAGTGGTGTAGAACCATATGGAGAAGCTTGGTGTCAAGTTCTATGATTTATAGAAATTTATTTGATTTTATAGGAATTATTAAAGTTTCATAATTGAGATTAGTGGAGATGGAAGAAAAAGTGTTAAACGGGAAGTGAATACAAAAGCAAGAGGGAGGTTTCTAGACTTCTCATAACAAAGCAAAAGAGATGGATATTATCATGACAAAACAAGTTTCTTATCTTATTTACTTTTAATATTTAAATTTCCAAAAATTGTTCAACCATTTTAATTATGCTTTAAAAATCATTCTGACCCTTGAAGATGTCCAAAATCATTTTAAAAATCAAAATTAGCTTAAATAAATCATTCTAATACTTTAGAAATATTTTCCCCATGTAAGTTCCCAATTATTTTCATTTATCCACATTTTAAATATTAAAACCTAATTTAATTAATTAAACCTTTATTTTAAATCCCAAATAAATTCTATTTCCAAACCATCACAAATCTCAGTATTCACATTTTATTATTAAAAGCACATTTAATTAGTTATATCACCATTATTAATTTAATTAATTGCTTCTCAGCATTGAGTTGTTACAGAAGCCATTTTCTCCACTTACTCTTACTCTAACCCAAGGCCAGATGGATGAAATTCCAAGTTATTCTTATGCCATTGGGATGACCCAAAAAAGTTAATATTAGAAGCTGTTAAGGAATCATTCACAACGGGAAAAATCTTATAATAACTGAATCACACATTCACCATTCTCATACCAAAAGCCAATAACCCCAAACATAGTTAAGGATTATATATCTATAACTTGTTGCAACATGCTTTACAAGATTATCGGTAATGGATGATTTAGTTTGCTTTAAGTATGACAAGAAAGGTCATTATGCTCATGAGTGCCGATCAGGCAAGGGAAAGATGGCTGCAGAAAAGAAGAGTGTGAAGTACTTCAACCGTGACCAAGTTGGGCATTATAAGAATCAGTGTCCAGAACCAGTCAGAGCGGACAAGGGAAAGGTTTTTATGTTGGACCATCATCCGCTAGGCCAACTGCAGCTGAAAAAGGAAAGACTATGATGAAAGGTACGCTTTTGATTCAGAGTATACCAGTTGGGGTACTATTTGATATCGGTGCATCACATTTATATCTCAGTGTTTGGTTGATAGGTTATGCTTAGAACCCACATACTTTGTTACTTCCTTAAGGGTTGTGAATCCGATAGGAGGATATGAAACTCTAGGGATGAGATGTGAGCAGTTAAAACTTGATTTGTTAGGTCATAAGTTTGCATGCAGTTTGTATGTTTTTAATTTCATATATTTCGGGATCATCTTGGATATGAATTGGTTGGGTAAGTATGAGGCTAGGATATTTTGCCAGGATAGGGAAATATCACTGAGACACCTTGATAGTCATAACCGAATTATATTCTCAGTGGAGAATTCAGACCGGAGTGGTTTTGCTTTGATAAGTGCTATGGAAGTGGGAGAAGAGTTAAGTCAGTTTCGTGTAGCAAGAGAGTTTGCAGATGTTTTTGACCTGGTTACAGGATTACCATCGAAACAAACTGTTGAGTTTCAGATAGATCTTGTGCCAGGAGCTGAACCTATGAATAGACCACCTAGCAGGATGACACCGACCGAGATGAAGGAATTGAAGGTGCAACTAGTGGATCTAGAAGGGAGAAATTATATTAGATCAAGCAGTTTGACTTGGGGAGCGGCCGTGGTGTTCGTGAAGAAACCAAATGGGTCATTGAGAATGTGTATCAACTATCATGAGTTCAACTAGAGTACGATTAAGAATAAGTATCCTTTGCTGAGAATTGATGATCTATTTGATCAGTTGTGTGGAGCCAGAGTATTTTCCCAGTTAGATTTGGCAACAGGTTTCCATCAGTTAAGAGTGGCAGAGGATAGTATTCCATTGACAGCATTTCGGACTAGGTATGGTTCATATGAGTGGTTAGTAATGCCATTCGGGTTAACGAATGCACCTTCTTTCTTCGTGGATTTGATGAACCGAGTTTTCCAAGAGTACTTAGATAGGTTCATGTTGGTGTTTGTAGGTGAAATTTTAGTATACTCTAGGATGAAAGGGAGCAGGAAGATCACCTTAGAGTGGTGCTTCAGACGCTAAGGCAGCATCAGCTGAAGGCGAAGTTTTTCAAGTGTCATTTTTGGAAGAAAGTGGTTAAGTGTCTTGGTCACGTGGTTTCAGAGAAAGGCTTGTCAGTCGATCCAGATAAGATTGAATCTGTTAATAATTGAAAGAGACTAGAGACGGTGACTGAGATTAGAAGTTTTCTTGGACTTACTGGTTATTACTGGAGATTCATTAAGAATTTCTCGTGGATAGCAGCACCTTTGACTAAGCTAATCAGGAAGGATGTGAAGTTTGTCCGATCCGGCAAATGTGAGGAAGCATACCTTATGTTAAAGCATTTGTTGACCAATACACCTATGTTAGTGGTTCTAGATGGAAACCAAGGGTTGGTGGTGTATACTGATGCATGTGGGACTATATTGGGAGCCGTGTTGATGCTTATTGCCAACGCTTCACGACCGCTTAGACCGCATGAAGTGAGATATCTTACTCATGATTTGGAGTTTGCAGCGGTGATCTTCGCATTGAAGATTTGGAGACATTATCACTTACGGGAGAGATTTGAACTATACACGGATCATAAGTCCTTAAGGTATTTATTCTCTATGAAGGAATTGAATATGAGACAGCAGAGATGGCCGGAGTTTTTAGCAGTTTATGATTTTTGTATAGAGTATACTCCTGGGAAAGGAAATAAGGTAGTGGATGCTCTTAGCAGAAGACATCAGAATGTGGTGTTAGCTATGTTGGCAGAATGAAAGGATTTAGTAGCTTTGACTACTTGTAGTGTGTAGTTAAGATCGACTGCTAGTTCTAGTCAGAGCACTGCCATATTGTCCTGTTTGGAAGTTCGATCGGTATTGATCAACAGGATTGCTTCTAAGTAGAAAAGAATCCAATATTAGCCGAGAGGATTAAAAGGCTTGAGGTGGGATCAGAGATCGACGATCTAAAGGATTTTAGTCTTGACCAGAGAAGATGATTGAGAAAGAAGGGACGGTTGTGTATTTCGAATGTTGAGAACTTAAGAAAAGAAATTCCTGGAGAATGTCATCAGTCTAAGTTCACGATTCATCTTGGACGGACCAAGATTTATCAAGATATGAAGAGGAGCTTCTATTGGGAATGTATGAAGCGGGATGTTGACTTGTGGGTTAGGCAGTGTACAAACTATCAACAAGTGAAGACCGAACATCAGAAGCCGAGTAGGTTGCTTCAACCTTTGGAGGTACCGGTTTGGAAATGGGATTCGATATCCATGGATTTTATAGATGGGTTGCCAAGGTCAAATAGAGGAAATGGAAGTATATGGGTCATAGTGGACAGGTTGATCAAAAGTGCCCATTTCATTCCAGTTAAGTCAACCAGAACGGCACCTGTTTTAGCTAAGTTGTTCATGAAGAACATAGTTAGACTGCATGGAATTCCTAGTAGTATAGTCACTGACAGAGATGCTTTGTTTACTAGTGAATTCTGAAAGGGTCTACAGGAGGTGTTAGGTACAAAGCTTAAGATGAGTACTGCATATCACCCTCAGATGGATGGGCAGACAGAGAGAGTCAATAAGGTACTCGAGAATTTATTAAGAGCTTGTGAATTGGACTTTGGTGGATCTTGGGAAGATCACCTACACTTAGTTGAGTTTTCCTATAGTAATAATTATCAGACTAGTATAGGAATGGCGCCTTTTGAAGCTTTGTATGGAAGGCCATGCAAATCACCAGCATGTTGGTTGGAGACGGAAGACAGATTAGTCTTAGGTCTAGATCTGGTTAGAGAGGCGGTAGAGAAGAATGAGTTGATCTGAGAAAGGATGAAGGAAGCTCGGTCCAGACAGTAAAGTTACGTAGATAAGAGGCGTAAAGACCTAGAATTCTCAGTTGGAGATAAGGTATTCATTAAGGTATCACCGATGAAGGGTGTGGTATGATTTTGAAAGTCGGGGAAACTAGCACCGAGATATGTTGGTCCGTTCCAAGTTATAGAGAGGATCGGAAAGCTCACATACATAGTAGAGTTGCCGAGCAGTATGACATGAGTCCATAATTTGTTTCATGTATCTCATCTTCGCAAGTATGTGCATGATCCAAAGACAACTATTCCTCCGACGGGGTTGGAAGATTTGATAGTAGAGCTGAATTTGACTTTTGTTAGACAACCAGTTCGGGTTATAGCGAGAGATGAGAAAAGATTAAGGAACAAGACAGTCAAGTTAGTGAAAGTTCAGTGGAGCGACAACAAGAAGGACTGTACTTGGGAGACAGAAGACATGATTAGAGATACTTATCCTGATCTGCTTTGAGGGTATGTCTATATTTGCTTTATATAGATAAATGCTAGTCTAGTAGGCTAGTATCGTTGTTAGGAGTTGTTACAGACGATTGGTACGTTTAGTATTTAGTCCTTACTGAATTTCAAGGACTAAATTCTTTAAGGAGGGGAGCCTGTAACACCCCTAATTTTTAATAAAATTATCTGAGATTTAATTAGATAAAATAAATATAATAATGTAAATAATAGAGTGATAATATGATTGAGATTCGAATAAATATTTAGAGGCCGAGCTTAATTAAATAAATGGGCTTACGAATGGTTTTATTTTGTTAATTAATTAACACAAGGGCATATTAGGAATTGCCACACCTCTTATACTCACGGTTATACTCTCTATTCACGTTCATTATCTCAAAACACAAAACGTAAATCAAAGAAAGAAAAGCCGGCCAATGGTTAGGAAGAAAAAAGGAGATAAATCAATCTAAAGCTTAGCAATCTAGCAAGGGGAATTAATCTCAATCAAATCTCAAATTCCTTATACTAATTAAGTTGAATAATAATCAAAACCATTTCTATTTTTGTTTTTATGATCATTGATTTCGGGCTTAAGTTTAAATCCATTATGATGATTTTTGATGATGATATGTTTGAATTTTATGATATGTTTGATTCAAACAAGATTGTTTGATAAGTGTTTTATACAGTTTTAAGGCTAAAATCATTTATATTGTATTTCAAATGCCATGAGGAATTTATATGTTATGTAAAACATGATTTTGGAAGTGAGTTTTAATTTTTATAATTTTCCAAGCTATGGAAAATTTATTATAAATTTTCAAAGGAAAATATGAACAATTGGGTTTATAAATTAATTTCAGAAATTATATGAAGAATTTGGGTCTAAAATTTATATGTATTAGACAACATATTAAAAGTGAATTTCTGTGATTTTTGGCTATTTTTCCTATGTAATTTA
The DNA here is from genome assembly GCA_030737815.1 of Allium fistulosum. Lineage (NCBI taxonomy): Eukaryota > Viridiplantae > Streptophyta > Magnoliopsida > Asparagales > Amaryllidaceae > Allium > Allium fistulosum. Next base: position 289,757,605 of record CM060907.1, read on the forward strand.
CCATGGAAATTAAATTATTTTAGAAGGAGAACTTAAATTATTTAATTGTTTTGCTTAATGGAGGGCTTATTTGTTAAATTAATTTTTGTATAGATCTGAAATTATGCGGTAGTTTTATTTTAGAAAGAACTTGAAAATTTTATGGGAACCAATCAAATGTTTACAAAGAGGCAAGTTAGTTTAAAAGTAATTACTTAAAATGGAATTAAAACTGCATTTACCTAGAAATGTTGTTTCACCGCTTTCATAGGCCACCTTTCGACCCTATGCTTCCGCCTCAACCAAGTCGAAACCACCCAAGTCGAAACCAATAGACAAGATATCAATAAGTTAGTATGTAGTGAATTGGAGAAAGGCGGACGACATGGTGTTGAAACCAATGCTTTCAAAGGGATCGAAGCCTTTGTTTTACTTTCCAAAGATATGTGCTTGCCTTGTTTTCAAAAGGATGCTTTCGAAGGGGTCAAAACTCATTTAAGTTTGTCTCCTTTTTGTTTCAAAAAGATAGCTTTCGAATGAGTTGCCTTGTTTTTGAATCAAAGCTTTCGAATGGGTAGTTTCAACCCAATCGAAACGCTGTTGCCGACCTTATGCCTTTCGAATGGACTGAAGTCATCAACCAGATCAAAAGGTAGCTTTAGTTTTATAAATGAAGTAAGCCACTTACTATAGCTTTCGAAAGGATTAATGGTTTTGAAGGCAATGGTTTCAAAAGGGGTTTCGAAGCTTTCCTTCAAATGTTTTACTTAAATGATTTAGGCTTTTGAAAGGATGGTTACGAAGCCATCAGTTTTTCCCCAAACTCTTTTATATGAAGATTAATGGTTTCGAAAGGGGTACTTTCGTTTATGTTCACTTTAACCCAAAAGATATTTTTAGAATACACCCAATGGTTTCAAAAGGGATACTTTCAAATGGTTTCAAATGGGGTACTTTCGAAGCTATGCTTCTAAGAGTTAATAAGTAATACTTCGATACTTTCGAAAGGTATTTTTTGAGGGTTTCGAAAGAGATGATTTAAAGTGTTTCAAAAGGCATATGCTTAGTGTTTTGAAAAGAAGATTTGAATGCTTTCGAAGGAGGTTACCCAATGGTTTTGAAAGTAATAGTTAAAGGTTTCGAAAGCCTTAGTTTTCAAAACAAAGAACCTAATCTCATTTTTAAAGGAAAACCATGACATAATAAAGGAGTTTTAATACGACTTTTAAGTATGAAGTTTTTGAAGAAGCTTTCCTTGATAAAATAATAGGTTAAAGGGATTAACCATGTTTTATATGAAAATTATTACAATTATATTAAACCATAGATGTTTATGATTATTATGTTAATATGTTTGCTTCTTCTAGTTTACATATTCACTTTAATATGGAACCATAACTGTATTTTTGGGAGAAAGGGCAGAATAACCAGCTAGGTTGACCCGGTAGTGAATATAAAAAATGAGTTAACTCCTGAATGAGTAGAATTGCATCCAAAAGGTCAGGATAACCAGAATATAGGATGCCTAAATACCGATTAAAGAAGTTGTCAGATAGACATGTTCATAGTAAACCCATGGAAACTATGTTTGGAAAAAGTTATTAGTAGAGACCAATAGGTTCGTAGTGAACCCATGAAAACAATGATTAGAAAGAGTTATTGGCAAGGGCCAATAGATTCATAGTAAATCCATGAAAATTATGATTAGAAAGAGATATTGGCAGGGGCCAATAGGTTTGTAGGGAACCCATAAAAACTATATCTGGATCAAGTTATTGACAGAAGTCAACAAGTTCCTAGTCAACCCATGAAACTAAGATAAGGGGGAAGTTATTGGAGATACCAGTAGGTTCAGGGTGAACCCATGAATAAGGAGGTTATTAGCATGGGCCAATAGGTTCTTAGTGATCCCATGAAAACTTTGAAACCGGACAGGGAGTTCATAAACATTAAACAGGTTATTAGTCAGCTCATGAAAACTAATAGGTTAATAGTGACCCTAGAAACTATAACAAAAACAGATAGTCAGAATGAATAGGGATGGGTAATCCAGAATTGATTTACTTGTTTGCATATCATCATAAACTTTGAATTGTTATGTTTTAACCATTATGGATGCAAGAGCACGGTATATGGTTTTTATAAAGTTTTGGATAAGATACTAGTGAGGGAAAACCCATTCCGCTAAGCGGCGTGGTCTCACTAGATATCTAAATGGTTTGAGATGGTAGGTTATTATTCATATTAGGCTTTATGTCTGACTCGAAGTTTATTTTTTTCCCATAAACTCTCGGGTGCTCAATTAATTTTTAGTTTGAGAGTTGAGGTTTTTAGGTACCTCATTAGACGAATAAGCTTCCGGAGACGTGCAGGAGGCAAGCCAGATAATAAGATTCTTTTCTATTTTGATTCCGATGTGTTTTGTTGTAAAGGCAAAGTTGTTTAATTGCCTAGTTATATACTCTGATCGTCCAAGGAGGCATCTTCATATGTCGCTCTTGGCGTATGTTGTAATAACTATATTTTCTCTAAAAGTGGTTCTCGAATATGAGATTATGTAATGAATGTTGAAATGATTTGAAATGGAATGTGAAAGTTGTTTAATGATTTTAATTTTTTTCCATATCCATGTTTTTTTGTTATATCAATGTATCTAGCATTACCGTATTTGGTCGCCGAAGATTAATAACTATGGATGACTGCAGTATTTGTAACCGTTAGTTTTGGGCCTCCAAGTGGAGGCTGTCATATGTTCATAGCTCGGACGTGGATGCAATGTAGGGTAGTTGGGCACCAAAATCTATTCAAATCAACACATATATACAACAGCACACATTAGTACACAGCAGCCAACTTTATGTTTTTTTCCTTTTCCAACATACCGCCATTGTCTTCCCCTATTTTTTTGTTCTCCTTCATCATAGCAACTCTTTTGCCTTCTTGTCCCTTTAGTTTTGAGATGATCAGAGCTATATAAGCGCTCAGGAAAGCAAAGGATAAGGGTTGGATTTTGTTTATAGTAACAGCTCCTAGTACAAGAAAACAAGCTTCATTTCTCTCTTCTAAAAATCAATTGCTCTCAATTCATCAACAATTAGCCTTAGCGACTAACATGAAAGTTGTTCATGAAGATCCATAGGATTTTTAAAAATTGGCGGCGCTTGATTTCATTGAGAATCGATCGATTTATTGCCATCAATTAGAAAAGGATGATATTGTTCTAAAACTTCAAAAATCAATTCCTCTTGTTCCGCTCTGAATTGGAAGGTGGCGCCAGCACCATTGAGGTCGTAGGGGAATGTAGTATTTTTGGTAGCGTTGGGAAGGTTTCATGATGGTTGTTGACTGTCGTCGGCAGCTAGTGTTGGATCATAGGTTTTGATTGCTGACATGAAACAACAATTCATGAATCTACCACTACGACAACATCCGGACTCAACAATTCTAAGTATGGTTCCTATAGTTATATATTTTAACAAGAGTCATCAAATGTGTATGTAGAGTCTAGTTTAGTGCTTTGTTAAAATCTTTCCTCAAGAATCATCATTCACATTCAAATAAACTTGAAGCATATTTTAATCGAATTCAAAATACACACACATATTCTTTAATGTACTGAACTGCACTATTCAGTCGACTGACCAGGTATATTCAGTCGACTGAATCAATAGTTATATTTTTATATATAACACGGACCAGTCGATTGAACACACCTGGTCAGTCGACTGGGTTTGTGCATGAAACTTGTGCACTTTTTGAATTCAGTCGACTGACCTTGCATTTTCAGTCGACGGAATCCTGTACAGTCCAATATTATGAAAAGACACTTCCCATTATCAAAAGATATCTCCTTTCTCAAGTGTTGTATCCGTTGGCTTTTCACAGAGAACTCTTACCAGAGGATGTAACTCTTGATACACTATAAATGCACTCAAGTTTCAATGATCAAATAATCTAATTCTCTCATCTTTCTTGATCTAACATGCATAACATTCTTGATTCTATTGCTTATAAAATTCTATACAATCATTGCTTACAATTCCACTTCCATATTCTATAAGCAATTCTAATCTTCTTATTCTTCATACACACACAATTATACACATCATTCTTGAGGAAAATATTATAGGAAGGGTGTACTACAAGTGACAAATCCATGTTTTTTAGAACACACAAAGTCAAGTTAATCCAGTTTGTAAGAAAGTCCTGTTTGGTTGCTCAGGCGGTCAAGTCTTGTTCGGTTGCACAGACGGTGTAATACCTGTTCCTCCGGGTTAAGTGAGGGTTGCTAGCTTTAATTCCAAAAGGAGTCTGAGACTGAACGTAGAACAGGAGTTCGAACCAGTATAAAAATTCCTGGTGTCATTTTACTTTACTGCTATTATTTTCCGCACCAGTTATTTATTATATTCTATATTACTCGATCCTATAGCACAATCACTTTCATTTGGTATCGGAGCAAGGTCATCATTTAACCGTAACATAGTTATCTGATTTTTTTTTTAATATGGAAAACAACACCAGCACTGCTACTAACACTATCTTTCTTGAAAGTCAATCTACTACACGACCACCTCTATTTAATGGAATGAACTATAACTATTGGGCTACTAGAATGAGAATTTATATACAGGCAAATAGTTATGAAACCTGGAACATTATGCAATCTGAATATACTATACCTACCACTGAATATTTAGCATGGTCTAACACACAAAAATTGGATGCTACTGCAATTGCTAAAGCTATGAATATGTTATATTGTGCACTAGACAAAAATGAGTTTAATAGAATAAGCATGTGTAAAACTGCTGATGAAATTTGGTGTACACTTAAAGTTACGCATGAAGGTACTAACAAAGTAAAACAGAGTAAAAATTTTATGCTCAAAAATCAGTTCCAGAATTAAAAATCCTCAACTCTTTAACGGATGAGTGAGAACGAAAAGTCTTAGCAATCGAAGAAGCTAACGACATTTCAACCATAAAACCAGAAGAGTTGATAGGAAATCTAATATCTTATGAAGTTAATCACCAAGAAAAATGAGTACAGGCCCAAGATAAGAAGAATATAGCATTACAGGCAGAAAAAGATGAATCAGATTCAGATGAAGAAGATATGGCGTTCATTGCTAAAAATTTCAAAAAGTTTTTGAAATTTAGAAAGAGCAACAAATGATCCTTGGTTACGGCACAAAAGATTTTGTCATATTAATTTCAAAGCTATAAATAAATTATCTAAAAATGATTTAGTAAAAGGTTTACCAAAAATGAATTTTAAAGTAAACTATATTTGTGATGCTTGTCAATTAGGAAAATTATCAAAATCATCCTTCAAATAAAAGAAAAATATTTCTACTGTACAACCACTAGAACTATTGCATTTGGATCTCTTTGGTCCAACTCAAGTTCAATATATAAATCATAGCAAATATGTGTTTGTTATAGTAGATGATTTCTCAAGATATACTTGGACTATTTTTTTGAAAAATAAAAATGATACTTTTGAAAACTTCAAAATTTTTGCAAAGAGAATTCTAAATCTAAAAAATTTAAAAATTAAAAATATTAGAAGTGATCATGGAGATGAATTTGAAAATGAAGCTTTTAAACATTTTTGTAATAAAAAGGGAATTTACCATAAATTTTCTTTTCCTAGAACACCACAACAAAATGGAGTTGTAAAAAGGAAAAATAGAACTTTACAAGAATGTGCAAGAACTTTATTGAATGGAAGCACTTTACCAAAACATTTTTGGGTAGAAGCTGTAGCAACTACTTGCTATGTTCTGAATCTTGTTTCCATTCGACCACTAACAAAACACACTCCATATGAACTTTTTCATCAAAGAAAACCAAACATTTCATATTTTAAAACTTTTGGTTCAAAATGTTTTATTTTAAAAGATCAGCTTGGAAAATTCGATCAAAAATCCGTTGAAGGAATCTTCGTAGGATATTCAGAACGAAGCAAAGCTTCTCGACTTTTCAATAAAAGAACTAAAACAATCGAAGAAACACTTCATGTTTCATTCGGCGAAATTTTCAAATTTAATAAAATTTTTGAGGATGATGAAATAATACCTAAGACGGTCACGAATACGGTTACTCAAAATAATTTTGAAGAAGATGAAAACATTGTTCATAATTTTAAAGAAGATGAAAACATTGTTCATAATGAAAATGAATTAAGATCTCCTCCTAGGATTTTATGAGATCACCAAGTAGAAAATGTCATATGAGAAATTGATTCACATGTTAGAACTTGAAATCAACTTAATCAAATGGGCCATGTAGACTTTCTTTCTAATATTGAACCTAAAAAAGAAAAAGAAGCCTCGACTGATGACTATTGGATTATAGCTATGCAAGAAGAGTTAAACCAATTCGAACGAAATGAAGTTTGGGAACTAGTTCCTAGACCGAGTGATCAAACAGTCATTGGTATTAAATGGGTCTTCAAAAATAAAGCAGATGAATAAGGTAATATAACTGGGAATAAAGCTAGATTAGTTGCACAAGGATATAATCAAGAAGAAGGAATTGACTACGAAGAAACATTTGCTCCAGTCGCACGACTTGAAGCAATACGTATCTTACTGGCCTTTGCGTGTTTTCATAATTTCAAACTTTATCAAATGGATGTTAAAAGTGCTTTTTTAAATGGTTATATAAAAGAAAATGTTTTTTTGAACAACCTTCTTTATTCACACATGAAAATTTTCCAGACCACGTCTATAAAATTAAGAAAGCCTTATACGGTATAAAACAAGCACCCCGTGCTTCATATGAACGTCTTAAGAGCTATCTAATAGATTTTGGTTTTGAAATTGGGAAGGTTGATCAAACTCTTTTTACACTAAAAAGGATATTTTAATTATTCAAATTTATGTAGATGATATTATTTCTGGTTCTACAAATGAAAAGTTATGTCAGGAATTTTCTAAAATAACGACCAAAGAATTTGAAATGTCACATATGGAAGAATTATCTTATTTTCTTGGTTTACAGATTAAACAATTAGAAAATGGAATTTTTATTAATCAAGAAAAATATTGTAATAATCTAATTAAACGCTTTGGTATGGAAAATACTTCTGCCAAGCCAACTCCAATGAGTACAACAATACATCTCGATAGAGACGAAGATGGCAAAAGTGTCGACCAAAAATTATATCGAAGTATAATTGAATCGTTACTTTGTTTAACTGCTAGTAGACCTGACATAATGACGAGTGTTTGTTTATGTGCTCAATTTCAAGCAAATCCTAAAGAATCACATATGCGAGCGGTGAAACGAATATTGCATTATCTAAGCAAAACCAAAGATTTCGGACTTTTCTATCCGAAAGAGTGTCCTTTCGAGTTAGTTTTATATAGTGATGCTGACTTTGGAGGATGTTGGACGGATCGAAAAAGTACTAGCGGGACTTGTCACTTCATTGGACAATCCTTAGTCTCTTGGTTTAGCAAGAAACAAAATTGTGTTTCACTATCGACTTGTGAGGCAAATTACATTTATGCTGCTTTAGCATGTGCTCGAGTCATTTACATGCAACAAACACTTCAAAATTTTGTTATAAATTTATCTAAATCAACTATTTTCTATGATAACACAAGTGCTATAAATCTATCTAAAAAATCCTGTCAATCACTCACGAACTAAACATATTGACACACGTCATCATTTTCTTCGTGATAATATTGAAAAGGATTTAGTGAGATTAGAATTTGTATCCTCTGAATCAACTGGCTGATATATTTACAAAAACTTTGAATGAAAATATTTTTATTAAACTTAGAAGAGAATTAGGAATTATGTCTTCAAAAGATCTATAATTATTTTTGTAAAACGTTTTTCAAAAATAAAATTTTCTCAAAAATTTGAAGATTGCCATACTCGAACATTAGACCTCTAACTTCACAAGATGGCTTTCTATCACATATATTTAAATGTTCTCCACTAGAAGCAAACGCAATATTCTCAAAGTCCTTCATTTTTCCAGAATATGTCGATTGACAATATAGATTCAGTCGACTGAGGCAGGTTTTTGAACACTATATTTTTCCCGAAGTCAGTCGACTGGGTTCTTGGTTCAGTCGAATGAAATTGCCAAATTTGAACTATAAACTCTCAGGATGACTTCAGTCGACTAAACCCCTGAAGTCAGTCGACTGAGGCCAGTATAATATTTTCTTTGTTATATGCTATGTGTCTGTCATTGTTCATATAATATTTTTTGCTTTGAGAACTCTGCTTTTTGTCGATGACAAAGGGGGAGAAAAGATTAATTATTTATAGGAATATAGCATAAATTCAGAGGGAGAAAACTATAGCACAATTGCAGGAATATATTCAGGGGGAGAGATAAGTCAACAAAGCTTGTCGAAGATTCGTCCGTAGCAAATGGAGTTTTCATCATTAAAACGGGGGAGAATGTTGGATCATAGGTTTTGATTGCTGACATGAAACAACAATTCACGAATCTACGACTACGAAAACATCCGGACTTAACGAGTCAACCTCTTGCTGCACCCAAAATCCAAAATTGTCGAGTTATTGGGTACTATTAATTAAGCTAAAATGAATCTAAACATTCAATACCATCGTAGTGAAGTTTGGTTAATCAAATGTGGGAACTAACATAGAATCCTATTATGATGAGTATAGTCAATACATTTTTTTCGGTAAAATTACATTGAATATGAACCGAAGATAAGGAAAGTAATGTTCAACATCGTAAGGAGAATATGCTCTCACATCGTAGGGTTCGGTACTAGATTTGGTATGCGCGAGCACGTGCGCGCGCACCGAAGCCTTACATCAAACAACATGGAGGCCTTGTAAACTCTCCTCCTGGTTACCCTAAGGCTGAACTAAGGTGTTTAAGAGAGAGGCAATATCAACCTTGAAGAGGAGCATGCGCCCTGCGACACCAATATTAGAGTTACGCCTTGGAAATTGATAAAACTGTTCAAAGGATTAAACTATCAATATTAGTGTTGAATGCGGTGACTTTGATATTAGTCAAAGTCTAAATATCTCCCCACCTCGCTCCTTTAAAGTAAGGTAAGATGGCTAACAAAGACAATTTCGATCTTGAAGATGAGCTTGAGGGTGCTTTTTGTGACTTTGACATTGAATGGAAGTTTTTGATGAGCAGAAGCTCATACTTTGGTCCGCCACATTGTGACAGAGGTGGTGAGCTAAATATAATTTCATTATAGGTTAAGTATAAGTTTGCACTGTTTATGATTTCAAATTAATAAAGAATTTTGTGCTAAAAATTAAAAGTTATTAGAGTAGCATCTTTATGAGACAGTATATAAGAATGACACAAAATGGGAGTGCATTATTTCTTGCACGATATGTTAGCTCTACTAGCGCGGTTGACTTCTACAGCTATTAGATAGAAAATTATACAAACACAGATAAGTTTTATACTGTTTGCACAAATGTGGACTTTAACTTCTCAAGTTCCATTTATAACACAGGGACAAGTGAGACTCAAGTTTTTGATGAGACGAGCCCTTCAGGAAATGATTACCTATCACAGGTAACACTGTTTATGGTAAACTAAAAATGCGTTGTATTTACCTAATGTTTTAACCCTTTGAACGCCATGCACCATTTAAACAGGCAGCTTTCAAAAAGCAAAATTTTCTTTTAAAAAAAATAAAGAAATAAAAAATAAAAATAAGCAATAAAATAAGGTTGGTACAGTAATCAAACAACTCTACTTATTATTCAAAATATAACATTACAACTAAACTAATGACAATTATGACATATTTTTTGATTTGTACACGTTTTAAAATCAAAAGACATTTGAAAAATAAGCAAAATCGTTTTTTCTTTTAATTGGGAAATCTGCCCTTAATACCAACACTCCAACTTAGTTTCTCCTTTCATTTTTGGAGTTCCTGGTTGGTTCTAGTCCTTTCACTTTGTTTGTTTTGAGTAGATTTTATCTTTCTACACAATGCATTTATAGATTTGTAGAGAATGGGAAGGAAAAGCTGTTGAGGTTGATAAAGATGTCAGATTGGCACTTACCGTATTGGTGTTGTTTTAGGAAAAGATGGTGGTGCCTTAGGTCTGTATGTCTTGGTTACATCCTTTCTATTGTCGTATAGATCTTGTTCTCATAACAAAATTCTAAAATAGAAATAGCATATAATTCCCATCTTTTTTGAAATAAATATGAGATTTTGTTCAGCTATCCTAGACTGAATGCTGACCTTTATAACAATTTTACGCAGCCAAATGATTCCTCTGTTCATGATGTTTTCTTGTGGCCCCCTAGGAAATGGTAGACAGTGGTAAATAAAGGAGTATATTGTTCAAATTTTGCAAGTCAACTATCTTTTTACCAAGGAGATATGAGATAACAACCTATTAAGCTATTATATCCGCTATTTACTTAGGTTTTCATGGATTCATTTGGATGACTTGGTAAACCTTATATACAAAGCTATAAAGAATCCTTCATATAAAGGTATCTTTAATAGTAGTCATGCATATAGATGATGTTTATATGTGAATCTTAATTCAGATGCAGGTGATGCATGTTGTAGCCATTGACAAATTTCATTGAAAAGTTCCTTATATGCAAACTTTGTTTTTATACTGATATTCTTGTGCTTGAAAGTATGATGCAACAAGAACTTGTATGTTTAAAATCTTTGATATATTTTATGCTGGAGTAATCAATGGAACTGCACCAAACCCGGTTCGATTATAGGAAATGTGCGATCAATTAGGTCAAGTCAATGGCATAGTTAAATATTCAGGCTTTAATAGAAGCTGCAAAAGAGAGGCAAAAATCAGAAGCTAGTGTTAATGTTAATGAAGGAGTAATTAGTTTGGAAGATTTTGGAAGAGACGCCGTTGGTGAAGTTTTTGGAAATGATAAAAGAAGAAGTATTGTCGCGCAATTATTTCTAGATATGTTCCAAACGAGCCACTTTTTGATGCACCTCAAAATGATCATTATACATTGTCCGAGTTGGTTGATGGTGGTTTTGTAGTTCGGTCGGAGTGTCGTATTCGTTGTTTGTAAGACTCTAGATATGTTGTAGCAGTGAAATTTGAAGTTGTCACAATCAACTTTGTAGAATTTGATATGTACTATTTCGTACGTTTGATGTTTTTTTAAAATTTGATATATGTTAGTTTTGAAATTTAGTTTCGTGTTTTCTATTGTCATAAATTCGTATAGATATAGTTGGATGAAACACTATTAGATGCTGAATAAGATATAGTTCAGCTATACCAAATTTGCAACACTTATAAGTGTTGGTAATTTTGCTATTTGTCTATGTGTGCGAGGAAATCCCAACGGTTATAACCGTTGGGAATTTAAAAATTCCTAACGGTTATAACCGTTGGGAATACCGTAATTACCAACGGTTATAACCATTGGAATTTACCAAAATTCCCAACGGTTATAACCGTTGGAAAATACGGTAATTCCCAACGGTTATAACCGTTGGGAATACCAATATTACCAACGGTTATAACCGTGACAAAATATGTAAAAAATTATAATGTACCTGCTACCAACGGTTATAACCGTTACAAAATGACAAATCTGGTGTTGTGAGATTGATTCCATGAATAGAAAAATTATCTGTTTCAGTAAGTTATTTATTACTCTTGTGTATAAACAACAAATTTATAAACGTGTTTAAATAAACAATTGTTCTATTTTTCATCCATTTTAGTTGTCTGTTTTGAAATTTAACTTTGTAAGTAATTGCAATTAATGTAATTCAAATATATCAATTAAAAGGAAAGAAAACGTTGATTGCAATTAATAGATTTAATAAAAGAAACGAACGTTTTGTGTTAAACAAAAAGTGTTTTAATGGAAATAAAAGTTCATTTTGGGAAATCCAAATTGAACGTTTTCATTTTTAAGGTAAGTATAAATTTTTTATTATGCGTAGATAAAAACCAAAATGCATACAAATTTCAATATTATTTGAGTTAATGAAGTTAATTTGGTTACGTTTCAAAAGAAAAAAAATTGAATTTCAAAAGGTTGTGCGATGTACATGGTCCCTTCATTTCTTTTGTTATTAATTGTTGCATGAACGTTTTAAAATAGTTACCTTATTATTAATACATGAGCCGTTCATTTCTCCTTCTATTTAATACCTGAACCTAGACTTTTAGGTTGTATTTAATTCTTGCCACCTCATTTTCACGTATACAAAATTTTACTTTCCTTTGGTTTGCAAACTTTTCCATTCCTACGTACATTTTCTTATGCATTATTAATGTCTGTTCCTTTCAAAATAAAATGTGACATTTATTTTTGTCCCTCCACCTTCATTTCCTAATTATAAATAACCTGCAGCTTATTTCTTTATTTTTGCTTTGTTTCTCCTGACACCACATTTTCAAAAGCTTTTATTCTTGCAAATCCAAAAGCTTTCCTTTAGGAAACATGATTTTTTTCCTTTTTCATACACGTCCTGTCCTCATCTTAGTTGTTCTTCAATCTTTTCCTTAAACCTCATCTTGAGAGAAACGTAAGTATTAAAATTTGTTTTTTTAATGCGTACTAATTTTTATTTTAATAATATTTCTTATAACATGAATATCTTTTGCGTATAAACTTTGATTCACGCGTGATTTCTTCTGTTGGATTCATATTTAAATTTCGGACAACATGAAATTGATTTAGTTGAATTTGGAGACTGTTGAGTTTTTGCGCTTCTGTTTGGATTTTTATGGGCTAAAATCAAAGGTGAGTGTTTTAACTCACTCACAATTACTAAATTATCTTATGTTAGTTAAATTAAATTTATGATGTGATTAGAAATTAATTGATTGATGTTTGGTATGTTTAAATTGTCATGCTAGTTAAATTTGACTTTTATTGTATTTAATCATCGTTTAATTTAATATTGAATTTAATTGTCAATTTAATACCTGTTAATAATAATCAATTATCTATTGATGTTTATGGGTTGATTTGGATGATGATTGTGATGGATGTTTGATTGTTGATATTGGATGACTTGATGTTATATTTTATATTGTTATAACACTGCAGGTTCCCTATGGGTTGAAATGATACATACCCAAATGATCATATTGAATAAAGGAAAATCGTTATGGGTTGAAATGATAAACCCAAGCGATTTTCATTGAAATAAATTTGGAATTTAAATATGTGCGGACTGAAATGATAAATATCTGTATCACTTGACTATAGGGTAGAAAATTATATAAGACACCGGATTAGTTAATTAAACGATTTTAAATCTTTAAATTTTGAATTCAGCTAAATGATACTTTGAAATAGAATTTGATTTATATAAACTAAATTGTTTAAATGTATTGTTTAAAAGATTAAATTTGAAATTTTGGAATTATATTAAGTAAATTGCTTAGAGGGTTTAATTTGGAATTCTAAAGTTGAATTTCTAAGTATAAACGAAACTTATCGAAATTGAGTCATTGAAATGTTTGAAATTTGTAATTTTGAAATCCATTGAAATTGGAATGGCTTAAAATTGATAATTTAAGATTAGAAATTGGGTTTGATTGGAAATCTGGATATGGTCCAGATGTGTTGAAATGGAAGAAATAGTTAAATTTGATGTTAATTTCAAATTTATTATTTTAATATAAATAGTTAAGAATGTTATTTTAAATTCTAATTAGTAAGATTTTCAAACTATTAAACTAAGATAATCTATTTTAAAATATTTTAAACCATTTAATCAATTTAAACTATTTTTAATCTATTTAATCTAATTTAATCTATTTATCCTATTTTAAACTAATTAACCCATATTTAATCTATTTTAAATCTATTTAATCTATTTTAAATCTATTTAATCTATTTCAAATCTACTTAATCTATTTCAAATCTATTTAATCTATTTTAAATCTTTTTAATCTATTTAATCTATTTTAAATCTTAATCTATTTTAAATCTATTTAATATATTTTAATTCCACTAAAACTATTTTAAATCTATTTAAACTATTTAATCCACTTTTTAAATTATTTTATAGTATTCCAAACCATTAAATTATATTTTCAAGTTATTCTAAACAATTTAGACTATTTGTAACTATCCATACTACTTTCTAAATTCTAAATTGTAAAGTGGAAGTGGTTATAATTAAATCCTTGATATAAAAGAAAATATGATTAAATGATGTAATAACCTAAGTTGGGATTTAAATAATATATTTTGAGTAAATATGATGATTTGAAATGAGGGTTTAACCTATTTTGAAATTATGATTTCGAAAGTGATATGGTGTGAATTGAATATGATATTATGATATCAATATGAAATGGTTTTAAAAATGTAAAAGAACCGTCTAGTGTGTAATAAGCATTTGGTTGTTAAAGAGACCGGGATCGGATATTGTCATACTCTCTACCAATACCGAAAACCACTTTAACAGCTTTGTACATGGTGGAGATTCCAAAAATTAAGTAGGATGGTTTGGCGAACGACTCTGTATGAGGTATTTACGTGACCCTGACTCCCGTGAGTCAGCTTAGATGTGACTAAAACAGGAGCCACGCCGGGCCAAGTGAGGTCATTCCTCCTATCGGGCATGCTTCTTCAATACCATATTATGACTTTGTGATGATTTGGTGGCCACCCCTTGATTTTGATTATGGGAGTGTGTTCCGAGGTGGGCGGTAGTAGCTGCTATGCGTTACCACCAGTCCAGATTCGCAATCGGTATATCTACCCTGGCATTGCCTCGAGTGTCGTGTTCACATGCTCTATCACGCCTTCTACGAGTTTGGTTTGTACCATACCTATGGAGTGCCCTCTGATAGCCCTCCAGTTTACGGAGGAATTACGGTACTGTATAGACTATAGGAATATATAAAAATGTGTTAAGGGGGACATGGCTAAAGCCTTAACGCTATTTTAATACTTTTACTTTACAGTAGACACTATTATAATAGCGTATTGTACTATGTATGTAGATAGTTTAACGGATCCTTAGGAGATGTAAATCTCGAACATCTCTTAAGTTATTGCACTTATGTTGACACTGGATAGGAGATGTCAAACCCCGTAAACATCTCTGATGCCGTCACGCTCATATTTATTTACTGTTGCTTTAACTTACGTAAGATCTTTTAGTTCTGACTCGAGTGTTTTGTCCTTTCAATTCGCTCGGGTCAGTCTGAGCTTTTCAGTGTACCGAAGACTGCTTTCTGGACGACGAAGACGAAGATTTAGTATTATTGCTATTTATTATCTTCATACCACTGCATCATGTTGTTCCGCTGCATTTTTTAACAATTACTGCTATATGTACTCTGATTCTGTATTTTAAAAGTATAATCAAATATTATTTGTAAAACAGCTTCATGAACTGTTTATTTGATTATTATATTTTGTCATTCCGATGTGAGATTCTATGTTTGTTTTCTTTCTTTCTCCGCTTTTTCTTATTTACCCCATAACAATTTTCCCTTTTGAATGGTTTGAGTCTGACGTGTGTGGTTTATCATCGATTTAAACTGTCCAAAAAGGTGGGTCGTTACATTATTACTCCTTATTAGTACATCAATATGTATCATAGGGAGGAGTGACTTTTCCAAGATATTCACCTATTCGATTAAATTGAATTGTTTCAATTCTTTCGCATGTTATATTCTATACTTCCATTTTATATTCTATGAAGTTGCCATAGATAACTAACTTATGTATTAAATACACATGTTAATATCAGAGATAATTCGTTAGTGAGAACTAAGTGGTTCTACTTTTGATATCATTAGACCTTAACGACATACATTAATATGTATCAATCCGAAGAGTTCATTAACTCTTTTATCCCTTCTACTGATTAAGTGCTTTGTCGTTAATTCAATGAGATACAATTCACTATTATGATATAATTATAATCTTACGATTTAAGAAATACTTCTCAAAGATAAGGCTTATTTAATGATTCCAAAAACAATTGTTATATATTTTAGATGCTTTTGTATTTTCTATAGCAAACGCATCATTATTGTTATGAAAACAAATATCATCATCGATATACCAAAACCAGATTTACTTTATAATGAATATTCATAATATTCATACTAAAATAAAGTAGCATTTGTTTTAAGTCAAAATTGAAAACAATTATTATTTCATAAATCATGTTTGGTATAGACAAAAGTAATCTTCCAAAAACATTATGCACCCACTATAAAGTGCCATATGGTATAGACAAAAGTAATCTTCCAAAAACATTATGCCCAAATTTGAAATATCCATTTATATCACTTTTACTTAGATAAATTCGAAGTTCAAGTAAAAGTTCAAACCTTTAAAACAATTCAAATTCCATAATTCAAGTCATATGTCGATTATAACTTCACATTCAAATTCAATTCTTTAAAATAATTTCTTTTAACCAATTTTGATTTCAACATTTCAAAACTCGAATTCGAAATTAATTCAATTCTCATAAATTCAATTTTTTATTCTTTAAAACAATATCATTTGAATAAATTCAAATTCAAGAATTTAAAACCATTTAATTTAACCAATCTGGTGTTCGTATATAATTTTCTATCCTATGGTCAAGTGATCAGTTATTTCACTTTTAATTCCAGGGATGGATGTATATAATTTCAATCCAGATCAAAGTATCATAGGTATGTATCATTTCAAACTATTTCTTAATTTATTCGAATATAATTCAAATAACAGTTTGTATGTTGTCAAATAATATACAGGGTGATAATAGGATATATATAAAATAAATAAGCATCCAATCATCCAAAATATCAACCAATAGCCATCCATCACAATCAACATTCAAAACAACCAATATATCACAACAATTAACTAGTTATCAATATCAGGTTTTAACTAACAATTCAATTTCAATTCCAATTTAACTGTCAATTTAAATTCCTATCAGTTCAAACCATATTTAAATTAAATTTTAGTTAAATTACTAAACAACAATAATAAATAAAATAAATCACTTCATGATTTCAATTTAACTAATATCATAATATTTTAGTATTTCGTGAGAGGTTTAAAAACACTTATCTTTATTTGAAACTGAAATTTTTTTCAAAGTCAAACAAATTCGAATCCAACTCCAGGTCGTAGACGACTTCGATACGAATCCAATGCAACTTGTTTCGCTCGAATCCGACCTTGTACGAGAAAGTTACGAATTAATTAACATTCGATATAAAGTAAAATTTAATAAAAAAAATAATTAAATTAAATTTTAAATTAACCTTTCTTCTATCTTCCTCGTTCACGAAATTCCTAGGCCCCATGCACGCTCTTTTTTTTCTTAGATCGCACCGCACCAGAATGATGCCCAGCCACCCTTGACGCGCCTCGCCAATGTCGCCTTGCCCGCCTCCACTACCACCACCCTAGTCTGCGCCTCGCGTGCGTGTAGCCACAAACCAACGAACCCAAAAACCCACTCCACTTCTCATGAACGGAGGCAATTTTCCTTCGCCTTGGTTCGACGATCCAACCGGTAGTTTGCCTCATATTGACGTGCTCTACATTTCCCTAGTTGAAGTCGAAAGATAATTCGGCCTCCAGAGGCTCCGATCGATGATGGTCATTGGATGGTTATACGTTACTACTGGCAACTAAACAAAAGCTAGGATTTGGTTTGCAAATGGAAGAAAGTTAAGGCCCTTATATAGAAAAATTTCATGGCACTATTCATCCGTTAAAATTTCGAACTCCAAACGAAGCGTACTGCCTGGCGTTCTATATGTTATACCCATATTCCGAACACAATGGAATATATATCGGAAGGCAATTCCATCATATTCAGAAGATAGCTTTTCAAAACCAAATTATTTTAACTTAAATTCCTTTATTAAATTCCTATGTGTTTCAAACTCGCACGACCAAACGATACGTCCAATTGCCACGAAATTCGACAGCCTATATTAATTCACTATTACGGATCTGGTAAAACTGGTTTTGTCGAAATCCGAGACAGTGCCCAAAAAAACTATTTTCACACGTTAATTAAAACGAGTAATTTCCAAAATTAATTTTATCACTTTTAAATCCAATTTTAAAAGTTCAGTAACTCCATTCAAATTTAAATAGAATTTAAATCAACTTTTGAAATCATTTTCGTTCATATTAAATTCAAGATTCAGTTATTTAAACAATTTGAAATATCAAATTTAAACAATTTAATTATCAATTAAATCGCTATATTTGAAACATAAGTTATTTAACTTATACATTTTAACTTTTAAATATTTAAAGCCAATTAAATATTCCAAATTCGAATGACTGAAATTCTTGGTCGTTGCAGGATTTTATGCATCCATTGCGGTAGTATTTAACGAGAGACTGAACCTCGACTAGTCATAAACACAGATGAAGCATAAATGAGACAAGTTGAAGAGTTACTTGGGCGATTGGGACAACTTCTCCAGATATAAAGAGGGGTGTGGGATGTAGAGAACAATCAGCTTGATGGTTTCGAGGAGTGGTGGAACTTACTGCGTACAAATACAAGAGATTCAGGAGAAATGCCCCGATCAAATTTAGAGATTTGGATCATCTTTTTGGAGGTTGCATAGGGAAGGACACCTACAAGTATCAGATCCCTCCAACTCAACTAGCTCAGCTTTTCACTACTGCCGATACAACTTTGTATGACACTTAGCTGGCTGAAGACGCCACACCCGTTCAGCCCAGTTTTAGCAGATAGACCGAGCATTGCAACTCTAGCAGGAATATATCTGGACGGTCATTTTTTCAGAGTGACTGTTTCACCAACGCCGTGCAACATTGTTATTTTATATTGTCTACTGTTATACACGTGGAGCGGTGGGAGATTATGATGATTTTTTGCTAAGATCTGTAACGACCCATAATTTTTAGTGATTTTATTTATTAAATTAACTGAAATTTTGTGAAATTTAAACAATAAAATTTGGAAATAAAAATTTATTATTTGGAATACGTCTATTTTAATATAGCAACTGGTAAATTTTCATCTGATAATATTGAAGTTTATTTTCCTGTGAAATTTTATTTCAATTTAAACCGGTTAATAACAGCGAATTTAAAAGTTTTCCGAAACCAAAATATGTCAATAGAAGAAAATTTATTCCGAGCATTCTGAATCAGACTTAAAAATCTGTTTCGCAAAATTCGGACGTTTCTAGCTCCGTTTGGATTTCCCGTACGAAATAGCAGCATTTTCGGTACCGATTATCGACTTTTGGTCGGATGATCGTACCACTAATATCTGTATACCGTTTTGATCCTCTCGTCGTGCTGATCTCAATGGTATATTTTTCTCTGTATTTTGAGGTCCGGTACGCGACGGAAACAATAAACTGTTCGTTGTAACGGTACCCTAATCTGTGACTTAACTTTTTCCTTTACGTTTCAAATCTGAAACGTGAAACATGCTCTGCCCAATCAACCCATTAATTTCTTTAATAATATATTTTGCAGAATTCAAGGTATAGCTGTTTCCATTGCCATCATTTTCTATTTATCTTCAAACGGTTCATTTTTGCCTTTATAACTTGCGTCCACTACTTCCCTTCCATAATTATATTCTTGCTGTCACTCTTCTATCTTCCTCCTCCATATTTTATTTTCCTTTCTTTATTCCTCTCAAACCAGACTATCTCATTTTTCCTCCAACCTTCCTTGCCTCATCACCACCCGACACGCCACAACCACCGGCCGCTGCCACGCCCACAGCCCAGTCTCAGTTCAACCAACCGAGATCTCCGCCCTCCCCACTTCCCCATGCTCGCCCTGTAGCCGACTCTCCCTCTCGCGCAAATCTCCACTTCGCCACGAACTCCTCCGCAACCCTCCGACGTCCGTGCCTGTCGCCTATATTCGAGCCTAGGTTAGTCATATAAATGATTTCAAACTATTATATATTATATATAAATTTTTAAATTATAGGTTCTATAACTTTATATATATTTTTCTTATTTACAGTTTGTGTATATAGTTGTATTTGTTCACATACTAGCCTATGCATTTTATTGTTAAAAGGTATAAAATTTTGCCTGTATATATATAAATATTAACTATAACTTCGGTGCAGAAGTTTTATATAACTTGTTTATAATATATGAATTATATAAATGATATATAACGATGTGTGTATATATGTGTATGGGTTTATATAAGTTGAATGAAATTTGCTGTTAACATAAACATTTTATCCAGACTTTAGTATTATATATATAAGAAACAAAATTTATGTCTACTTCCTATAGGATATACATATTTGCAGAATATATGTAATATTGCAGCCTTTATTTTTATATGTATATAACAGTGATGATTTGGCTTTAATAGTGTACGCACATAGGTATATACAGTTGTCTTGTATGCATTAGTTATAATCTGTTATATATATACACATATAAACTATAGAACAGTTTTGTAAAGATAGATATAGTAATAAGGCATATATCTATGGATCTGCATCTATTATATAAGTCATATATTTCTTCTTCTTTGTTGGGTATACTCGAGTTCGGTTTATATGACTTAGGTTATATGTATATATATTTCGGTCTGTTTATGTATTGTTTTTATTATGGTATGTCATATTACTAGTTACAGTATGTTAAGTTTTATTGTATAAAGACAATAGTTTGCATTAATATATAAGCGTTTATTCCAGATTATGTTATTATAACAATGTATACATGTTCGTAAATATAAAAACTAAGCATGCATATCTGTTTTACATATTTAAAGTTGTTCACATATATTTTTGCCTGCATAAACGAGGTAGTGTCTGCATTTATACATATTGTTATCATATATATGGTATGTATATGTATCTGGTGTAGCAGGTATATATGCATATAGTTGATGGAATTTGGAATTTTTTACATTGAATATGTTTGCGGTATATGTGTTACTATGTTATATTTTATTTTCTAATAAGTCTATTATATATATAAAGGTTTATAGCTGTTAATATATATTGTATATAATGTTCATAATGTATATATATATATATTTGAATTTTGCGGTTTGATCTTTCCACTATAACATAAGTGAAAATTTTGAGATGCTTTCTCTTTTATATGTTACTGTATAAGCAAGTTGGTTTGTAAATATTATGTAAACAAGTATTTATATATATACTATTTTAAATATGAGTTTAAACTTTTATATTAATTACTGGAGAATGATATATATAGATCTTAAAGTATAATATGTTAGTTTATATAAGTTTTAGAAATATTGATTTCAGGAAAGTGTTAATAATAATAATAATAGTATATACATTCCTTTTATATCAAGTTGAGTCTGATTGGTTCTCATCGATTCCCGTTTTATCAGCTTTTGGTCCGTCATGCCTGTTTTCTTCATTGAATTCATGCCCATTTCATTTTTGCTCTGGATTCGTAGCCATTTCTGTGTCACATTTCTCTAACCTCGAAAGGTGAGCAATCACTCACGATTAACGTTCTTCATTTATTAAATTTGATTTCAATTGAAACGACAATTGAAATATGCCGTTGTAGTTATTTAAATTGTTATATATGCTATTATCTGTAACTGTTCACCTGTGGGATATGACACCATATCCTACTGTTTATATTATATTGTTATTGATGATATATCTATGCTTGTTATATTATTTCTATATCTGTTATCACTCTGCAAGTTCCCTGTTAGTATAGAAATCACTATGGGTTGAAATGATACATACCCGAACGGACTTTAGAATAGGAGAATTTCATTATGGGTTGAAATGATAGATCCAAACGATTTTCATTTGAATTGAATTTGGGATTACGGGTCGAAGTGATATCTACCCGTATATATTTAAATTATGGATTGAAATGATAAATATCTGTATCACTTAACCATATGATAGATATATATACAGACACCGTTGGTCCATATATATAAATATTTTGAAAACAAATTCTATGGATTTGGGAAGAAATATATGGGTTAAATAAATGTTGATTCTTAAATTGTTATATATAAATGGCAATGATATATATATATAGATTTAATTATAATATTAAATTTAATTAAGATTGATTGAATACGTATAATATGGTTAAGTACTTATATCTATATTTCAAAAAAATAGATTTTGGTAAAAATTTGAATAAGTTAAGGTTAGGAAGATAATTTGAATTTAGTTGAAATTGATTCAATAAAGAATCTTAAACCGATTAGAAACTTATTGAAATTGAGATGTAAGATATGATTTATAACTTGTGTTTGATTTATAAGTAATTTAATGAATATTTCTTGTTTAAATAAAGTTTAAGGAACTATTTAGTAAAATGTGATTTAATGCTAGTATATGATATTGAATCTATTAAGTGAATATTCCCTGATTAAATAATAATCAAGAGCTATATGAAACTGTTAAATCTAACTTTGAAAATGTTGAATATTGAAGCCTTGAAATATATTGAAAAATAAATGGTATATTTAGAACTGAATTAAATTGATGAATTGAGCTTTGAATAAATTTGAATCTGGAATTTGAGGTTGATTTGAATCGATTTGCGAGATATGAGGAAATTATAAATACTTTACTTTTTAAATCATTTAATATATATATACTATTTTGGAAAATAGATATATTTGAAATGAAATGATATTTGGGTTTTGAAATATAAATTTAATTGAAATGATCACGGTGTTATAGTGTATATTTCTACCTTGTAGATAGTTCCACGGATCCTTAGAGGATGGTTATCCCAAACATCCTTTAAGTTACTTGTATTTCAGTTGATATTTCACTTGAGTTGGATTTATTGATATAAGAATGTTAATCCTGACTCGAGTGTTTTGTGTTTTACTTTACGCTCGGGTCAGACCGAGTGATACAGCATTTGAGACTCACCTTTGGAGTTTGGAGCTTCCTTTGGAGATCCAACTATCGCCTCAGCTTTCAGCTCTTCTAGTTGATTTGTTCAGAGAAGTCATCCGTTATACTGGATACTTCACTGCATTTGAGATATTCTGTTGTATTTTATTTCTAACTCTGATGTTTATATAGTAGCTTCATGAACTACTATTTTATCTATTCCGCTGCGTATTATTGTATTACTCTGTGTCTGTGATTCTGTGATTGATTTATTTACTGTATATGCTGAGTTTTGCCAAATTTAAATTAACAATTCGGTATTTTGAATTATTCAAGTCCGACATGTGTGGATTTATTGTCGATTTGAATGGTCCAAAATAGCGGGTCGTTACAAGATCCAACACACTTAGATATGGTGGAAACTTTGCCTGATAATGAGATACCTGAATTTATGTCGTACTAGTTGTGTCTGTTTCGTAGTCGTCGTTAGTTTGTTTGGTTAAATTTCCTAGTTTATTTGGTTAAATTTTCTAGTCTCTTTTATTTGCTTGTATTTGAAGTTAAGATGTATTAGTTTGGTTTAATGGAATATTACACAATAGAACAAATAATTACTTAATTATAAATCAATTAAATTAAAATCATAAATTAAAATCATAAATTAAATGCCTTCCTTAAATACCCCATTCGTAGCCACAAACGCATTCCTCGTTTACCAATCTTCCCCGCTCAAGTACCCTATTTTCGTTCGTCGCAAACACACCCTTATACAAAGACAATGTCTGTTCATCTACTGATATCATTTGGATGATCAAATGAATTAATAAAATGCAAAAAAGCCTAGTGGCCTGATATACCATTTTCTATTGGTGAACATGTTAAGTGTGACTGCATGCAATGGCAATAACATTAAGGGGTCGTTCGCTGCCATTTTTTGCCCCGTTACCATTGGGACATTAGACGCGTTGGAAGCCCCAATGTAGCATTCCCATTTTCCAGCTTTGTTTGCCGAACGGTTGGAATGAGATATGTTGGCGTGACGCGTCGGATGCGTTCGACGCCACGTATTAACTAACCCACCACTATAAAACTATCTTCTCCCCCTTCATCTCCTTCACACCATTCTTCTTCTCTTTTCTCCACCCTACTTACATATTTTCTTCTCTACCAATATTGACTAACTCAAAAACAGATTCTGACTACAAAGATGTGTAGGATTAGGTTATATCAACGTATCTACATAAAAGAAGGAGGGATACCACCTGAATTCACACGTCAGACTATACTATAGGCTACAAAATTATGATATGGCTATAACGAAAGAAATTAGTGTGAGAGAAGCAGTAGCCATATTCATATACAACATAGCTGCAGCGCTCTCAAATCGACAAATAAGCCAAAGATTTCAAGATTGGTTAGCATAATATCATATTGTTTTCATGCTATTTTAGAAGCTATACAATTACTTGCTAAAGATATTATCAAGCCAAGTGATCCTCAATTGAATACTATATCAGATCATATTAAAACTTCAAACTGATACTACCCATATTTTAGAAACTGTGTTGGTGCTATAGATGGTACACACATAATGCCACACTTATCCGCTGATTGAGTTATTCCATATATTGGATGAAAAGGTTTTGCTATACAGAATATCTTAGCAGCATGCTCATTCGATTTACAGTTTACATATGTTATGGATGCTTGGGAAGGTATTGTGCATGATAATAGAATTTTTAATGCAGTTATAAATGATAGAAACTCTAACTTCCCCCACCCTCCACCTAGATAGTATTATGTAGTTGATTAAGGATATCCATTTCAACCTGGTTATTTACCACCTTATTTACCACCTTATCATAACATTAGATATCGTATTCCTTATTTTTGTTGAACCATGAATCAACCAAAATCGACCAATGAAATTTTTAATTTCTATCATTCAAGTTTACGTCTGGCAATTAAAAGAACATTTTGGAATATGGGAGAAAAAGTTTGTCGTTTTGAAGAACATGTGACCATAGTCATTTGGAACTCAAGTAAAAGTTTTCGTATCTACAGTGGTTATACACAATTTCATACAAAAATACGGTAATGGCGATATATATTTTTTGGCTCGCTGTTGGGGCCAAAAATGGATAAACACCCAAGAATGAGTTGTAGGGAACTTGTAGGACCTAGATCTAGTAGAGAGTATTGAAAATAAAATAAAATAAAATAAAATAGGGAGACATAAGATTTTTATAGTTGTTCGACAATCTTTAGCCTACGTCCACTTTATAGCTTTATTGATTATAGTTTGCAGAGATTTGAGAGTACAAGTCACTAGAACAAGTGCTTGACAAGTTTTGTAGCCTATAACGGCCAAGAGTAGTTCCCTAGCTGGCTACTGGGAGGGAGGTAAGAGATGAAGAAATGGCAGAGTCTATGCCAGTAGAAAATCAGATCCCTCTTTAGTTCTAGTCAGGCTGGCAATTATAGGGAAATAGAGTTACATGGTCAGGAGCCTGCTTACACCGAAGTCCGGAAGATAGCCTGATGTTGTACATGTGAATGCGGAGGCCCACCACCTAAGAAGATGACTTAGTACCGACCTAAGTTAACTTGGTATCGACCTATCTTTCTTGGTGCGAGTTGAATTATTTCATTTGTTTTGCTCTTCTACCTTCTGTTCGATGTGTTCCATGCTCTTTACCACCGACTTTGAGTTGATTCTAATGATCTCCCGATAACACTTGTATAATCCTATTTTCTTCTCTATCTTCTCATCAATCCTTGGAATTACTCATTAAACTCTAGGAAAACGACTTAATTACTTGTAGTTGGAGTAGTATGTGAGATGTATGGAGTTTGGGAGGAGGAATGTGATGAATAGATAGTTATTGAGATTCCTTAAGTGGACGTCCTTTTACTCAAGAGGGGAGAGTTTGTACACAATCCCTCGAGAGGATATACTGCGTACAGTCGGTACATGTGCCTAGGCGGTGCCATCCTTCCATTCAATCCTTTCCTTATGATGAAGCTACAAGAATTCAGACTAGCTTTGTTCCAAGTCCATCCAAATGGGTATTCTCTTCTGAGTTCGCTTTACGTGTTTTACACACCTACTTCGATTCAAGAGAAAGTAGGATTCCCCATCCTACATAATAATCGAAGCCTGAAGGGGATGCAAGGTTATTGATAAGCTCCACAATAAGCGTTCTTAATTCAAGAATGAACATTTCTTCGTGCGATCACCGCACGGTTTCAATCGGCCCTATCTATCTAGATGTACGCCTCTTTTCCTTTTCCTCTTCCGTGCTGGAATTTCTAAGTTTCTAACTTGATATGCATTTCCTCATAGGCATCTCGACTCGAGACGAAAACGAGGAGCATAAAACAACGCATAATGCCCTGAAAGCAGTGGGATCACGTTAGCTCATTGTCGCAATCCTGCAGTGAATGAAAATCTACGGTCGTGTAGTCTGATTTGCCTTAACAAGTTCATTGTAGCTAAGTCTCTAGCTCATATTGGCTCTAGAGTTCATACCCATTCTGCAGCCTCCACTCGAAGCTCTAATAAGAATCTTCATTTGGCAGTTGCTGGTCCTTCTGGCGCAGTACATGTAGAGGAGCCCATAATAAGAGAGCCTGTTGGGCAATTTGAAGCTAGCATTTGAAGTGGCAAAGATAAAGACATAAGGATCTCTCTAATTCCAGAAGAAGAAGAAGGATTCATAAGGAGTGAAGGAAAAGAAGTGGTTAAGGAGGAAGAAGATGAATGTTAAGATTTGGATAACAATGATAGTGACTATCGAGCTAGTGGAGAGGGTGTCGTTCGGAGAGACACCCTACGAAAGCCCTATCAATCCTACCTTGTCTCCTCCAGAGCAAGTCACTCCTGATATTCCAATGAGAGTTGAGGAGCAAGCTACAACTCTTGCTATGGGACTACACCTCAAGGCCATTCATTTGGAGATATTTTTGTTAACTTAATTGATTTCAATGAGGTTAACTTCACAGTCAGCGACATCTTAAACGACGCTGGCTCTGACTTTACTTTTTCTCCTAGGGGACTCATAAGCAAAGGTGGCAAGACACCAACTTTAGTTCCTTGCTAACATGATCTGTGAGCACTTAAAGGGTCATTGGAAGCATACACTTCACTACGATCACAGACACTAATTATTGCACTGAATTTTGCTTTTAAATTTCAACACTAATTCTATTTTATTTCTCATTTCGGGTTCTATGGGCTATGGTTACTATAAGAAGCTCTCTCGCCAGGCTAGGTCTTATCGAGCTCTGACTCTAGACCCTACCCCGCCTCATCATTACGAAATCGAGGAGGAGAGGCAGAAATGGATAGACCACGAGGTCGAAGAAGCTCGCAAGGTTGATAGAGAGAAGGATATGTGGAAAGAGAAGGAGAGAAGGAAAAGAGAAGCTAAGATTGAGCTGCCTCGAGATCCTCCCAAATGTCATAGAGATTCCTCAAAGCATCAAAGACCTCCTTCTGCTAATGTTCCACCGCACATCCAAACTCAAACTTCCTCATCCCAGCAAGTTTCAGTCTCCCAAGTTACGATTATAGCTGCCTCGCCTGCTTCTAAGGGAGTCTCTGCTCCTTCGTTCACTCTCTCCGCTAGTCCTCAACCTTTTTCAGCTGCTTTTCCTAAAATCTTCCTACATGGCGTTAAGTTTGATCAAGATATCATGGAGACTCCAAGAGAAGTTAACCTAAAAAATATCCAGGCCGTTCAAGAAGATGTAGAGGCTAGGTACGAATGGAAATGTTTATGCAAGGCCCTCTCCGATGTGAATCAAATTAACTACACCAACATCTAATCCTTCGATTCAAAGAGAGCTGACTTGGAGTGAATGATTAAGGAATGGGAGGATGAGGAGAAGGCACAAGCGCTTAGCCAAAAAGATGAAATTATTCAGGCAAGGTACCAGACCACTTCAGAACAAGCTACTAAACTCGCTAAGCTCTGTGAGGAGATTCAAAAACTCGGTGAAGTGAAAAGAAACTCACCGAAGAAAAAGAGCAGTTATCCACTTAAAAAGATGCCATTGGTCTCTAACTTGCAATTTCTAAGCAAGAACTCAAAGACCTTCGGGAAGAGAGGATGGAGACTAGTGAGGAGCTTGATGCTACCATGTTGTATTTCTATACCAACTTCATTATGAACAAAAATTTGAGATGCTTGGGGAATGCCTATCCTACGGCCCTTGCTTGTGCTTGGAAAGAAGTGCTACACAGAACTGTGCAAGCCAAAGATAATCGCTCCAAAGAAGAACGGATGGCTTCTTATCTTGAAGCTGACGATATAGATTATGTTTCTATCGGAAGGGCTCTCTTAACTAAAGAGGCTGGGTGACATGTCCGTCTCGAAATCTCAAGAGCCGACATTAACTATTCCCACGTCCTTGGAGGTTAGCTGTGTAACGACCCAAGTGACTCCTACTCCAGCAGTGACTGCACCTTATGAGCCATACATTCCTCCCTTTGCGATACATCCCGGGGAGGTTGGGACAGAAGAAGGCGAGTTTGTCGTATCTCATCAGGATTTTGCTACTGGAATATCCCTTATATCTCTAGCCTTTGAGAAGCTTCAGTTCTCGTGAGAATCGGTCATTAAACTTTATCACTTTATTTTCCAACTTGTAGGTAAACCTCAATTGCTTGCTCTGCCTCTAGCTACGCAAGGGGTAGGAATTGTTGCTATCTTCACCACATCCACTTCCGTCTCCATAGGACTTGCTGCTTCGATCTTGCCTTCTGGTTTTGAGCCTAGTTCGGAAGCTCAAAAGATTGGTGCTCTAGAAGGACTAGAGGAAATACTCACGTCCTAGGAAGAAGATGTTTAAATTATCGTCGCTTCGGACCCTATTGACCCAGTTACCATGGCGAAG
This sequence comes from Allium fistulosum, assembly GCA_030737815.1. NCBI lineage: Eukaryota > Viridiplantae > Streptophyta > Magnoliopsida > Asparagales > Amaryllidaceae > Allium > Allium fistulosum. The sequence goes on from CM060907.1 coordinate 289,786,328, forward strand.
AGACTTAAAGCTATAAAGCTCAAGACTGTGAAGATGGAGGCTGGGACCACCAAGCCTGCATCTTCAAAACCGACAAGTCCACAGCAAAAGGCTCCCACGTTGAAGATCCAACCACCTAAAATGAAGCCTGCTGAGACTTTAGCAAGTCAGTTTTTGAAGCCATATACCACTATCGGTGGGGAATCTACTCACTCGGAAGGTGAGACTCCTCTTGGAAAGGAGAAGAAAAGGAAGAAAAAGGTCAAGACCTGTCTGAGTAACACTGGTAAAGGTGGCCATAGTGGAAGTAAGGGGAAGTCTCAGTAGTGTGTGCATGTGTTAGTAAAGCGTTCGGTCTTGTGTGGTTGTAGCAGTCGAGTCTGTATTTTTTTGTTTCTTGCTTTAAACAGGCTGAGATTGTGTAGGTATGAGCCCCGCTATTTGAATGTACATAAAAGATTATCAGTAATGGAAGATTAGTTTTTGCTTTGTAATCTCGCTTATGTGTACTTTTTTGCATTTTATGTACTGGGCTTGTTTCTGTATGTTAATCTGTGTATATAATATGATTGCTTGTACTGCAATTTACATAACATACACTTCTATTTGTATGCAATATGATTATTTACCGCAACTCCCTGTATGTAAATAATATCCTTGCAATTGCTTTAGTATATCTTATTGCTTAGCTCCGTTTATATTTACCAAAATACTTTATTCGGCAAAACATAATCGGTTCTTAACCAACTCTACAGCTATTCCTGTTCTGGCTCAGCCGAGTTCTTTTTGACCAAGTGTGGTGGATGTGTTCTTGTCGACAGGGCTAAATGTTAAAATTCAGGCATCAATGAAAAATTGGATATCCGAAATAATTCATTCAATTGCCGTTAGTCTAATTCGCGTGATAGTTCCTATCTCCATGAACTATTGACTCTACTGCTTGATTCCAAGCACTATATTTTTAATGCCGCTAATTCCTTGACTGCATTTAAATCCTTCCAAGTTGGCATCATCAGCCAATGTCATTCTAGATGTATGTATCGTAAAGATGATTCATCGTCGTCGGTCATAAAAAATTCTTCCACATACAGTGTTGAAGTCCAAGTCATGTACCAGTTTCTATCATCGAAAATTGATACATAACTGGTTCAACTCTATGGATTTCTCCTTGTCGTTGCCTATCTCCAGACTTTGTGTAATTACTTTTGTTATCACCTATCTCTGGGCAATGTTAAGTTCTAAAAGGTTTGAGTCGACTTCCCAGTTGAATTAGTGGTTAAGACTTTCCTGACTTTGCCAAGGTAACGTCGATACTTAGAAGGTATGGTCCGACTTAACCGTCGACCCGATGGTTTTGGGTCTTCCCGACGTTGCTAGAGCAACGCCGGTTCATAAAAACTTGGGGTCGACTTTCATCGTCGACCCAGCAGTCTTGGACTTTTCCGACGTTATCGAAGCAACGACGGTTAATAGAAGATAGGGTCGATTTTCATCGTAGACCCGATAGTTTGGACCTTCCCGACGTTGCCGGAGCAACACCGATTCATAGAAAGTAGGGGTTAATTTTCACCCTTGATCTAGCGGTTTTGGACCTTCCTGACTTTAACGGAGCAACGTAGGTTCTCAGAACATGGGTCGATTTTCACCATTGACCCGGTAGTCTTGGACATTCCTGACATTATCGGAGCAATGCCGGTTCTCAGAAGCCGTGGGTAGATTTTCGTCGTCGATCCGGCAGTTTTAGACCTTTTTGATGTTGTCGGAACAATGCCTATTCTCAAAAGGTATGGGTCGATTTTCACCGTCGATCGATGGTCTTGGATCTTCCCGATGTTGTCGGAGCAATGCTGGTTTTCAGAAAGTATGGGTCAATTTTCACCGTCAACCCAGTGGTTTGGCTTACGAGACACGGTTCCATTGGTTTATGAAGCCAGTTTTATTGATAAATAGAAGAAATGATAAGTCCTTCCTATTTATAGTGCCCCAAGTGTCCCTGGATGGCTTGTTTGAAAAAATAAGAAATAAGAAGATCAAGTATAGTAATGCCTCTACAAGTTGCTGTTCCAGGCACGTGGAATTGGAATTCCATCAATAGTTGCCAGGTTGAATGTTTTGTCTCCAAGCTTCTGGTTGATCACATAGGGTCCTTCCCAGGTTGGGCCAAGTGCTCTATGCCCGGGATAGCTCGTTTCAAAACAAGGTCCCCTATTTTAAAGGTGCATTTGCGGACTTTTGCATTAAAGTCTTGTGCCACTCTCTTGTGATGAGCAACAACCCTCAGTTCAGCTTCCTACCGCTTCTCATAAATTTGTTCAGGGGACTTGAGTAGTAGTTACTCATTTTCTCTATGATTGAAGTGTCTTTTACGATGAGAGAGGACTTCCAGTTCCACTAGGATCGTAGCTTCTGAACCATATTCCAAGGCAAATGGTGAGTGCCCAATCGTAGATTTGTGTGCTGTCCTGTAAGCCCACAGTTTGAGTAGAAGCTCATCAACCCAATTCCATCTAGCTCTCATCAGCCGTTTCTTTATAGTGGATTTGATGATAATATTTATCGCTTCAACTTTCCTGTTTACCTGCGGATGGGCTACCGTGGAGAAGATTTTCTCAATTTGGTACCATTTATAGAAATATTAATTTGACTCAGCACTCTCGAATTGAACCCTGTTGTCTATAACAATCTTCTAGAGCACTCCAAACCTACAAATAATATTTTTCGTTACAAAATTAATTACTCTTTTAATAGTGATCGTGGAAAGCAGTTCTGCTTTAGCCCATTTTGTAAAGTAATCAACTACAATGATAGTGTATTTGGCTCCTTCTTTCGCCATTAGTAGCTTGCCAATAATGTCAATTCCCTAGATTGTGAATGGCTAGGGACTGACCATCTTTGTAAGTTATGTCGAGGGGCTCTCGGAATCTTCAAGAAACTCTGGCACATGTTGTAATGACCTACCTTTTCGACCTATAGAAATTGACACTAATACATCCACGGTATTTACGCACTGAATGTTTAAATGCCAAAAAGGTAGATTGTTGGGGTGAAAGATATAGAAGACAGAACAGAATCTCACACCGTGAGGAGAAGATATATAATATAAACAAGATTTTTACAAAAAGAAGTCATTTTTGTTATACACAACATCAGATTACACTAACCTATTTTCAGCCTGGACAGTTCGAACAGCATGTCCTTACAATTGCTGATAAATACAGATAGAAATCAAGAACAACAAATGGCAGAAAAATATAAGATACGTGAATACATCTAGGAGAATCCAGCTTATCCCCTGAATGCTCCAATGTATCCAGCTAAATTTGAAAATATTCTCGGGCTGACCCAAGCATTATAGGAAAACAATTCCCGGGTCAATCTGGTAAAACCAGTGTGAGAAACTCAAATCATAAGGAATTTTATTTATTATAACTTGTAAACCCCTTTTAAAATCAAAGTTATCTCGTTAGACCACGCCACACATAAACACGGGTGGGTTTTTACCTTACGATAACCAAACAATTTTTATTATAAAATCCAATAATATTATAACAATATCTAAGGGTGAAAATAATAATAATCAAGTAGTTGTGATGCTTGTGAGTGTACATCACAATAATACTAGGTATATAATCAAAAATCGTTAAGGTGTGTTCGCTAATTGTGTCGGATTCCATGGGGGTGCCCTTGGTACTTTGAGAATGGTCCTCTTGCACAAGGATCAAAGTTATCCTTCCGAAGCAATAATACATTCCTAGTGATGTACAATAGGAAGTACATAGCTGGCCCCAAAAACTGTCAAGTCGAGTGCATCGCTCCATGCATGCATAACAACTATAGGTAACTCTAGGAAGGAGACGACTGCACCCTTATAGGTTAGCTAAACCCCGAGCCATGTATTTAATCTCTAGTTTTAGTCATTACCGGTGGTGAGGCTACGTCCGGCATTCCAGTTCACGCACCGCTACCTGAACAGATCTTGAACCATACATGGATTCGCATACCTCAACAGGTCTCGGAACCACACATGGATTCCCATATCTCAACAAAGATCTCAGGATCACACAACATCCAAAGATATCTCGGATATCCTCCAAGCAAAGAACCCGTATATGGTTTCGGAGTGGTTTCGGTTTCAAGTCATCTCTTACGGGTACACACTTTCCACTTACCGGTCGCTTCGAAACCAGTCGATCAATTCTCGGAATGCTGAATACCAGTTCTTTTGGAAAAATCAAACAATACATAAGAGTGGGGATCACACCCTAACAGTTTATGTGGACGGATCTCCTCATCGGTTGTCCTAGAAGTCCAAAACAAGTTTATACGTATAGTACAGCACCACTGAAGGTAACTGTACCATATAATCTCCGTGTTTCTCCTAGATATTTCCAGAGTTAAAATCCTTCAGTGTTAAATAGGGAATATTTCTGTAACACTAAAATTAAGAAGGATTGCATATTCGGGCCAGTATTTGATATTGGTTATTTAACTGTCAAATAAACAAACATTCAAAATAGAAATTACATTTCCCATGGAAACCACTAAGCCTTTTAAATCAATCCTTCATTAATTCAAAATCACCTTTCAAATATTTATTAAAATATTCATATACTTATCTCACCGGTATAAGTATAATCATAAACCATTCCTTTCAAAACTTGGAAAACTTTTCCATATACTTACACAATAGTATAAGTATAATAAAAAACATCCAAAATGGTTTCCTATTCCAAAATCATATTTAAATGATCAAACCCAAATGTCATTAAAACAGAGGTAACCCGAAACGCCAATTCCTTTCTATAAATCTCTTTTATTTTATAAATAAATTATCCTTTATAAATTTCCAAATCTATTTATAAAATTGCTTTATAAATCTCCAATCTATTTATAAAATAATCATTATAAATCCCAAACCCATGTATAAATCTTTCCCTTCTTAGATTTTTAAAAACCCATTTATAAATCTCCTTTTTGAAGTCACTTAAACCCAAAATAATTTTTCCAATTCAAAAATCTCTTTCCAAATTTATAAGTTCCTTTAACAAATTCTTTTCATTAGATAAAACCCTTATATAAATCTTTCCATTTAAAATGATTCCTTTTTAAATAAACAGTTTATTATTCTTAAACACCTTTTATAAAACAATTTATTTTCTAAAAACACCTTAACAAAACAATTAATTATCTTCAAACAACATTAGTAAAATAATAATTTAAACAATCATTAATAAAATAATAAACTATAAACAAATTATAAAAGTATAATAATAAACTTTAAAACAAGTTAAAATAATATAATAATTAAACTTAATAATTAATTATCTTTAAAAACTTATGGATATAAAAATAAATCAAATTTTAAAAAATATTATTATAATATGAGATTAATTTTAAAACAATGTTATTATAATAATAAATTAACCTTTAAAAAATATTATATAAAATAATAATAAGTAATAACTTTAAATAACAATTAACTTTTAAATCAAATTATTATAAATAAATTTAAATATCTTTAAAGTATAAAATAACTTTAAATCATATTTAGAATATAGCTTAATAATTTAAACAATATTTAGAATATAAATAAGTTAACTTTAAAACATTATAATAAAATAATTATTATATAAAAGGTTTTACTAAGATAATAAATTATATAAAAACATTTATAATTATTAAAAATTAAAGTTGATTTAAATCCATAGCTTTTTAAATTCGGAAAGAGGCTTAGCGACTCCAATGTTACTTAAACAAGTACCGTATCATTCAATTTAACTTTCCAAGTTAATAATTGGCATTTACATAATCAACATTTATGTAAATAAAATTCAACACTTAACCACCACTGGTTGACACATCACTTATTCAAAGTGGATATCAATTAATGACATGTAATTTGATGTCCAAATCTATAAAATAGCAGAACGATGATTTATTCTACTAATTAAATGACCAATTAATTTAATTAGCGGAAAGGTGTTTTATTCCGCTAAAAAGGTATGCAAATTACCTTATTCAATTCAATTTAACTTAACATTGTTTTATTTGGCCAAATAGATATCACCGATTAAGGTATATAAATTTAAACGACGTTATTAATTAAAATAACATAATTTAAATTTAGTTCGTTTTAATATGTCATAAATTCATACAAAGCTATCGACAAGTTACATATAATGTTGTAGTCGTCCATACAAGTACAACATGAAAATCTGTGTGTCAAATGGATCACATATGAGCAAGTTATGATGGTTTAAACATAGCACACTTTTATTTACTAATTAAATAAATAAATCAATTCCAGTCTCACCCACTAGCTACATGGGCTCGGCCCAAACAAAGAGAACCCGCACCCGCCTTATGTCCTTCCTCCTCCCTCCATCTCTCGTTCAAAAACTCCATTGCCTAGAACAAAATGTGCACGGTGGTGCACGTGCACCGCTCCGCCTCTCACCAAACGCCACCACCGAGACCACCTTCGCGTCCCTCTACTCCTTCTCTCTCCACTGGACCCACTCGCCTACAACCCAGCCCCTCAAATCAACCCGACCTAACACTACCGAGCACCCCCTTCACTAAGTGTACCACCCATAAGTGCATCGACTTCCACCGTCTTTTGGCCATACATGCGCCTCGACACCCTAAAATCAATTTCGAGCTCCATCTTGTGAATCGCTGCTTAAAACTCCAGCAAACCTTAACTGTAGGTCGCGATGGTCGTCAATGACCACCACAAATCGCAGTTGAAATGCTACCAAAAATACTACATCATACCACGACTCTAAAGACGCATACGCTACTTTCTAATTCGAAGCGTATCGCGAGAAATCAATTTTTGAACTTTACGACAAAACTTTCCCCCTTTCTGAAATCGAGTGATATTATGGTCGTTACTCGAAATCTCGAGCAATGAATTTCTAAAAATACCAGAGATGATTATCTCCAAGTTTTATGTTTGGAGTTTTGGACCATTTGGCTTTAATTGGGAGTTGTAGATTTTTTAATGTGGAAGGGAGTTTGTTTTCATGGTTAGGCAAACAAAAGTAAAGAAGAAGAAGAATCTTGCCTTACTTGTGCGTGAACATGTGTATGCACACACATAGATATATATATATGTATACATACATACATATATATACATATATATACATATACATATATATATATATATGTATATGTATGTATATACCGAGACATGTTGAAGAAGGTCGTAGACAAGGGGACACAAGGGACAATGGCAGGGGTGACAATGGTGGCTAAAGTGAAGGAGAAACAAGGGAACAAGGCTATGTACAGTGTGTAGATTTTGAAAGAAAGGGTCGGGTACTTGGGTGTACATATGTGTATAATTTGGAAAGATTATGGTACCCTGCCACACAATATCGCGTCCTTGTATAAGCCGCCAACGATAGAAAATAAAATAAGATCGCGTACAGAAATGTGATGCAATATCAAAACAAAATAAACCACACTGGTTATCAAATTTTGTTAAGCTCAAAATACCCATGTTTGATGTAAAATACGTCAAACGGTAGTTCAATTATTTTTCAAATTAAAAATTATGGAAAAAAATTTATAAATTAAATTATAAATATGTAATTAAAATCAAGCAGTTATTTGAAACTAATGATTTAATATATTTAAATTCAAATCCAAATATTTAAATAAATTAAATATTCAAATTTGAAGACTCAAAAATTATGGGTCGTTACACTCTTCCCACCTTAAAAAGTATTTCGTCCCAGAAATTTCACCATATTAACACCCAATACTATTCATTTGTTCGCATGATGTTCATAGACCATTCATATACAAAATCTATTTTGATCGCTACTCGAATACATAACTTCACTTCCAAACTAATATCGCTGACCGAATTTACTAGTGCGGACTCCGATCAGGCTTCTTAATCGGAAACCTCGGTTCTCCTTACATAGCCATATACTATGATAGAAAACCTTGGTTCCACATTAATAACCCTCACCAAGTGTTCGCCATCAAAAATCGAGTGATAGATTCTCATTTGGAACGATGTGAAATACCTTAGATCATGTACTCGAATCTTAGATCAAAACTATATAAAAGAGAGAAATGATCTGCATTTAACTTATGCACTTATATTATTGGTTCTCACTAATACCAATTCTCTTCCCACTAAATTGTTTCTGGAAACATTTTCATAAAATACAACTTAAGTTCATAAATTTATATAATACCCTACCACATCTTAAGGGTATACACAATTATCAGATTCAAACTTTTATTTTGAATTGACTTAAGAATTTAAACACCTGTGTTTTTTTTATTCAAAACACTTTTTGAAATGATACTATATATTTTAATCCACGAAATATATATATATATATATAGCCTGAGTAATCCCAAAATTATACCAAGGAACTGGGTACTACCAAATAGTATTATATATTTCCTTACCAAGAAGGGTAATGTGCAAGAGAAGTGTCTACCATCCGAACACGTCTCCAGCTCGTTTTTAGTTCTTTTTCGAGCTAATCGAACTAGTTAATTTAAGAACACTTTTTCTTTCTTTCTCAAATCCATCTTAGGACAACACTATATATATATATATATCTAAATAAATAACCATACCAAAAATATTAATTTTCAACTTGTCATGGATCCATTCGTATTCGAACTCGTTTCGACCGTACAATGATAAAGAGAATAATTTACTGAGTGCACTACAATGTTCGTCTAGGCAAATATCCGATGGTCGCTTAAAAGATTATTCCGATCATTACAAAATAAATCGGGACTCATTCTCCGAACCAATCCAAAGAAAATACACTTCCTAGAAATATAATTTTACAAAAGTATTTACACTTAAGAATACTTTTAAGTAAACCATTTTTTTATCATTTCCAAAAATATTTATACTCTAAAATCCTCTTAAGTAAGACTATTATTTCTTTTCTCCATAAATCATTTGAAATAATAATATACATATTTCCTTTTTAGTAAATCAAATCATGCTTTTAGAATCAAATCAAAATCTATTTTATTAAAACAATTTTATAATAAAATTCTTATGGTAGCATTTCCCTACTTAGAAAGTCGAAAATGAACACCGATCATGGTGCAGTCATCATCGGAATTATTTTCCAGCGACCGAAGTGAGTTTAGTACTTTATATCTCCTTGAAAATCCTTAGAAATATTTTTATCCCGAAAATATTTTCAAATAATAATATTATTATCTTCTAAACTTTGAAAACCATTTTTCCAAAATCACCAGGATTTAAATTCTCAAATTCCCTTTATTTATAAGACACACATTTTAAAAAAAAATTAGCTCCTTATATAAATCAATTTTCAAGTATTTATCTCAGAAATGATCTAGTTTTCTTTTAATAAACCTCTTCTATTAAATCCCAATTTATAAAATCAACTTTTATATAAAATTATTTCTATAATATTTGTTTCAAAATATTCCAACTTTCATTTTAATAAACGGATTATGTAAAAATCAAATTTTAACCCAACAGTATCAATGAACACCTTATAGTCAAATTGTGAAACTTAATTCGCAAGGTGTTCATTTTCAATGTTCCCAAAATTCCTATCTACCCAACCCAGGTTTCAAAAAGGAAGATTCCAGATATATTAACCAACAATAATCAATGCTCAGAACTAGAACCTGACTAATCAAATCCTAATTGATAATAATTGAATATTATCATTTCCTAACAAACATACACAATCAAGAATAACTATATTAAAATTTTGAAAAATTATTCTTTTATATATATATAATATATTCCTAGGTAAAATTATTTCATTTACCAATTTTAAAACAATATTGTGTCGTTTTGGCATTGTTCAAGTGTTTTGGAATCCCTATCGATAACGTTGGCCAAACGCATAGACCATGATTCATAAACCACTGAACCAATCAAACAACACAATATAAAACAATTTTATGAAAATAACAAATACGCGCTCTTATATATATACTCTCAAACTCATTCTAGGGTGTTACTAACCCTATCTCTAATGAGTTTACCCCACCAAGGCCTAGGTGTTTGCTCAACCTAAGCTATGATAACATGTGTAACGACCTGCCTTTTCAACCCTTAGAAATCGACACTAATACATCCACGGTATTCACGTGCCGAATATCCAAGTGCCGAAAAAACAGATTATTGGGATGAAAGAAATAGAAGATAGAATAGAATCTCACATCATGACGAGAAGATATATAATATAAACAAGATTTTTACAAAAGAAATCATCTTTACTATACACAACATCAGAGTACACTAACTTATTTTCAACCTGGACAGTTACAATAGCCTGTCCTTACAATTGCTGATAAATATAGACAAAAATTAAAAACAAAAAGGGGAAAAATATAAGATACGTGTATACGTCTTGGAGAATCCAGCTCATCCCTTTAAAGCTCCAAAGTATCCGGTTAAATCTAGAAAATATGCTCAGGCTAACACGAGCATTATAGGAAAACAACACCCGGGTTAGTCTGGTAAAACCAATATGAGAAACTCAAATCATAATGAATTTTAGTTATTATAACTTGTAAACCCTTTTTAAGATCAAAGGTATCTCGTAAGACCACACATAAACACGATGGGTTTTTACCATACGATAACCCGACCATTTTTATTATAAAATTCAGTGATATTATAATAATATCCAAGGGTGAAAATAATAATAATCAAGTAGCTGTGATGCTTGTGAGTGTACATCATAGCAATACTAGGTATATAATCAAAAATCATTAAGGCGTGTTTGCTAATTGTGTAGGATTCCACGAAGGTACTCTCAGTACTTCGAGAATGGTCCGCTTGCACAAGGATCGGAGTTACCCTTCTAAAGCAATAATACATTCCTAGTGATGTACAATAGGAAATACATAGCTGGCCCCAAAAACTGTCAAGTTGAGTGCATCGCTCCAGGCATGCATAACAACTGTAGGTAACTCTAGGAAGGAGACGAATGCATCCTAATGGGTTAGCTAAACCCCTGGCTATGCATCCTATCTCTGGTTTTAATCATTACCACTAGTGAGGCTACGTCCAGCATTCTAGCTCACAACCACCACCTGAACAGATCTCGAAACCACACATGGATTCCCATACCTCAATAGGTCTCAGAACCACACATGGATTCCTACATCTCAACAAAGATCTCGGAATCATACATGGATTCCCATACCCCAATGGGTCTTGGAATCACACATGGATTTCAACATCCAAACAGATCTCGGGTGTCCTCCAAGCATAAAACCCGTATATGATTTTGATGTGGTTTCGATTTCGAGTCATCTCTTACGAGTACACTCTTCCTACTTACCGGTTGCTCCTAAACCAATCGATCCATTTTCGAAATGCTCAATACCAGTTCTTTTGGAAATAATCATACAATAAATAAGAGTGGGGATAACCACCCAACCGTTTATGTTGATGGTTCTCTTCATCATTTGTCCTAGAAGAACAAAACAAAAGTTGTGAAATTCAAATCTCAGAATTGTTTTATCCATATCTTTTGAATTTCTTATCGGAATTTGGTAATTTTTAATGTCTTGGAAAGCTTAGACTTTGTTCTACAACTTTTATGTTTGGAGTTTCACGAAATTTTGAAGTTATCTTGGCCAAAAATGTGATTGTTTGTCACAAACAAGTTTATACGTAATAGTATAGGACTACTGAAGGTAACTGTACCATATAATCCCCGTGTTTCTCCTAGATATTTCCAGAGTTGAAATCCTTCGGTGTTAAGTAGGGAACATTTATGTACCACCAAAATTAAGAAGGATTACATATTTGGGTGAATATTTGATAGTTGGTTATTTAACTATCAAATAAACTAACATTCAAAATAGAGATTACATTTCCCACGGAAACCATTAAGCCACTTTAATCAATCCTTCATTAATTTAAAATCATCTTTCAAATATTTACTAAAATATTCATATACTTATCTCACCGGTATAAGTATATTCACAAAGCATTCCTTTAAAAACTTGGAAAACTTTTCCATGTCCTTAGACAATAGTATAAGTATAATCACAAACATCCAGAATGGTTTCCTATTCCAATATCATATTTAAATGATCAAACCCAAATGTCATTAAAACGGAGTTAACCTGAAATGCCAATCCTTTCTATAAATCTCTTTTATTTTATAAATAAATTCTCCTTTATAAATTTCCAAATCTGTTAATAAAATTGCTTTATAAATCTCCAATCTATTTATAAAATAATCATTATAAATCCCAAACCTTATGTACAAAACTTTCCCTTCTTAGATCTCTAAAACCCATTTACAAATTGCTTTTCAAAAATCATTTAAACCCAAACTCCATTTTCCAATTCCAAAATCTCATTCCAAATTTATAAATTCCCCTAATGAATTCTTTTCATTAAATAAAACCCTTATATAAATCTTTCCATTTAAAATGATTCCTTTTTAAATAAACGGTTTATTGTTCTTAAATCATATTATAAAACAATTTATTTTCTAAAAACACCTTAACAAAACAATTAATTATCATTTTACGATATTAATAAAATAATATTTAAACAATCATTAATAAATAATAAACTTTAAACAAATTATGAGAATATAATAATAAACTTTAAAATAAGTTAAAAATATATAATAATTGAACTTAATAATTAATTATCTTTAAATCCTTATGGATATTAATATAGATCAAGTTTTAAAACAATATTATTATTATAATAGATTAACTTTAAAACATTACTATTATAATAATAAATTAACCTTTAAACAATATTATATAAAATGATAATAAATAATAACTTTAAATAACAATTAACTTTAAAATTAAATTATTATAAATAACTTTAAATGTCATTAAAGTATAAAATAACTTTAAATCATATTTAGAATATAACTTAATAATTCAAACAATATTTAGAATGAAAATAAATTAACTTTAAAATATTGTTAACAAAATAATTATTATATAAAAGGCTTTACTAAAATAATAATTATATAAAACTTTTATAATTGTTAAAAATTAAAGTTGATTTAAATCCATAGCTTTTTAACTTCGAAAAGAGGCTTAGCGACCCCAATGGTACTTAAACAAGCTACCATATCATTCAATTTAACTTTCCAAGTTAATAACTAGCATTTACATAATCAATATTTATATAAACAAAATTCAACACTTAACCACCACTGGTTAACACATCACTTATTCAAAGTGGTTATCAATTAATGACATGTAATCAGATGTCCAAATCTATAAAATAGCAGAACGGGGATTTATTCTGCTAATTAAATCACCAATTAATTTAATAGTGGAACGGTGCTTTATTCCACTAAATTGGTGCCCAAATCAACTTATTCAATTCAATTTAACTTAACAATGTTTTATTTGGCCAAATAGATATCACCGATTAAGGTATATAAATTTAAACGACGTTATTAATTAAAATAACATAATTTAAATTTAGTCCATTTTAATACGTCATAAATTCATGCATTTCCAAACCATTCGACAAGTTACATATAACGTTGTACTTGTCCATATGAGCACAACGCGAAAATCCATGGGTCAAACAAATCAAATATGAGCAAGTTATGATGGTTTAAACATAGCACACTTTTATTTACTAATTAAATAAATCAATTCAAGTCTCACACACTAGTTATATGTGCTAGGCCTAAACCAAGAGAACCCGTACCTGCATCATGTCATTCTTCCTCCCTCCATCTCTCGTTCAAATATTCCATTGCCTCGAACAAAATGTGCACGGTGGTGCACGTGCACCGCTCCACCTCTCACATAATGCCACCGCCAAGACCACCATCGCGTCCCTTTCCTCGTCCTCTCTCCACTGGACCTAGTCGCCTGCAACTCGACCCCTCAAATCAAAACCCGACCTGACACTACCGAGCACCCCTTCACCAAGTGCACCACCCATAAGTGCACTGGGCTCCACCGTCTTTTGGCCATATGTGTGCCTCGACACTCTAAAACCGAATCCAAGCTCCATCTCGCGAATCGCTGCCTAAAACTCCGACAAACCTTAACCCTAGGTCGCGATGATCGTCAACGACCACCACCAATCATCACTGAAACGATGCCGAAAATACTACATCATACTAAAACTCCAACGACGCATACGCCGCCTTCTAATTCGAAGCATATTGCGAGAAATTAATTTTTGAACTTTACTACAAAATTTTCCCACTTTCTGCAATCGAGTGATATCCCGGTCATGACTCGACAAAATCTCGAGCAAGGAATTTATAAAAAATACTATAGATGATTATCTCCAAGTTTTATGTTTGGAGTTTTGGATGATTTAGCTTTGATTGGGAGTTGTGGATTTTTGAATATGGAAGGGAGTTTGTTTTCATAGCCAAGCAAATAAAAGCAAAAAAGAAGAAGTCTTGCCATGCCTGGGCATGAATGTGTGTGTGTATGTGTTGCACACGCACTCACACACACACACTCACATAGACATGTTGAAGAAGGCAATAGACAATAGGACACAAGGAACAATGGCGGGGGGCACAATGGCGGCTAAGGTGAAGGAGAAACAAAGGAATAAGGCTATGTATCGTGTGTATGTTTTGAAAGAAAGGGTTGCGTACTTGGGTGTGCCTATGTGCATAATTTGGAATGATTTTGGTACCCTGCTACACAATATCGTGCCCGCATACAAGCCGTGAACGATAGAAAATAAAATATGATCACATACCAAAATGTGATACGATCTCAAAATAAAATAAACCACACTGGTTATTAAATTTTGTTAAGTTCAAAAATACCCACGTTCAATGTAAAATATGTCAAATGGAAGTTAAATTATTTTTCAAATTAAAAATTATGGAAAGGATTTATAAATTAAATTAAAAATATATCATTAAAATCAAGCAGTTTGAAACTTATGATTTAATATATTTAAATTCAAATTCAAATATTTAAATAAATTAAGTATTCAAATTTGAAGACTCAAAAATTACGGGTCGTTACACGTGTCATAATGCTTCATATAATCAGCTGCATATCTATTTTGGGTCGGCCAGAAGTATCCGTAACGGAGCACTTTCTTTACTAACATCTGCCCCCGATTTTATACCCACGGCTGCCTTCATGAATTTCCATAAGAACTTTCATGGCTTCATCTTTGGTTACACACTAAGCAAAGGGGAGGAGAATCCTCTCCTGTATAGCACTCCGTCCTATATTATGAATCGTGGTGCCTTTCAAAAGCTTTCATTCGTTCCAGTCTCTGGGGAGTATTCTTCTGAGTAAGTAGTCCTTTGTTAGTGTCATCCACGATTCTACCTCTTATGCGGCCTCTAGAATCCAATCAACGTCTATTATGTCTATGCTAGGCATAGTCAGCACTTCTACTTGAACCAATCCCATCAGCTGCGCTTCTCCAGAACTGGCTAGCTTAGCTAAGTAATCGGCCTTAATATTTTTCTCTCTGGGAATGTGAGATATCATGTAGTGTTCAATTTCATTCAATAACTCCCAAGCTCTCGATAAGTAAGGGGAAAGTTTTACGACCTTAGCTTAATATTCCCTTCTAACCCGGTAGACGACCAATTGGAAGTCGCTATAGATATGCAAAGTTTTTATTCCCAGTTCCTTCATAATCTCCAATCCTGCTATCAATGCCTCGTATTCTGCCTCATGTTAGTGGCATGAAATTCTAGCCTGAGAGCATAGCAAATTGATCGTCCTTCGGGAGTTTCAAGCACAACTCCTGCTCCTGAACAAAATTCATTTGATGCGCCATTAAGGAACAATTTACATTGGGATATTGTGACCATTGTGTCCTCCTCCTCATATTGAATTGTGAAATCAATGATGAAGTCTGTCAGCGCTTGTCCGTTAATCGCTCTTTGGGGATGGTACGTCACATCGTGCTGGCTCAACTTGATGTTCCACTTTAGAAGTTGTCCTAAAGTCTCAGGTCGATAGACCTGTTTAAGGGTAGATTTGTCAGCGCCTTGATCGAATGAGCCTGCAAATATGGTCGTAGTTTCTTCGATGCTATTAGCAAGCAGTACGCTAGCTTTTCCAGCTTTGGGTAGTCCAATTTTCCATCTTTGGGTAGTCCCATTTAGCTTCGGTGAGTCGCTTCCTACTGTAGTAGACGGGCTGCTGAACCCTAGCGTCCTCACACATAATCGCTACGCTCAATGCATGGGCAGACACCGCTAGGTAGATAAACAAGTCTTCCTTGTCTACCGATTTAGATAGAACTGTCGGTATCTCCATATGTTGCAATAATTCTTTGAAAGCATTCTGGTAGTTCTGATTCCACTTAAAGTTCTTCTTACCCTTCTTTAATGCATCAAAGAATGGTATGCACTTATCCATTGCGTTGGAAATAAATCAACTCAATGTTGTGATCTTTCCATTTAAGCTTGGTAACTCTTATCATCGGGGCTCTAACGTTCTGCAAGGCGTCAATCTGCTCTGGATTGGCCTCAATGCCCCTTACGTTCATAATAAAACCGAGGGATTTCCTAGAAGCCACTCTAAATGAACATAAGCGGGTTTAATTTCATTTCGTAGTTTCGAAGGATCTCAAACATCTTCGAGACATCATTCAGATGGTTTCCAGACACTTGCAACTTCACAAATTTGTCATCCACGTACACTTCCATCGTTTGTTCGATCCGGCCTTCGAACATTAAATTCACCAGTCTTTGGCAAGTAGCTCTGGAGTTCTTCAGACCGAACAACATTACACAATAGCAATATGGTCCCAAGTCTATGATGAAGCTGGTGTTCTCCTGTCCTAGTTTATGCATCATAATCTGATTGTATCCTAAGTAGGCATCCATAAATGAGAGCAGTTCATGCCCCGCGGTTCCATCAACAAGCTGGTCGATCCTTGGCAACATAAACCTATCCATCGGGCAGGCTTTGTTCAAATCTGAGTAGTCAATGAAAGTTCACCACTTCCCATTCGATTTTCGGACCAACACAGGGTTTAACACCTACTCAGGGTATGTAGCATCGTGGATAAAACCGTTGGCCAACAGCGTATCCACTTCTTCCTCCAGTGCATCAGATCGCTCCAAACCCAGGCTGCATTTCTTTTTTCTTAGTGACGTGAACTTTGGGTCAATATTAAGTGCATGACACGCTATTTCCAGTGATATCTTGCACATATTTGAATGTGCCCAAGCGAACACGTCCACATTTTCTCGAAGAAAGTTAATCAATTCCTTTCGTAACTTGATTCCTAGCTAAGAACCTATCTTTAATACTCGAGTTGGGTCGTCCCTGTAAATAGGGACAACCACCGTAATCTCCATCGGTGCTGCCCGTACCTCCCCTGACTTTTTCCTAGGGTCCACAGCCTTGTCGTAGCAACTATGGTCCCTGAGCCAAGGGCGGTTCTGTAATTTCTATGCTTGCGCAGAGAGTCCTCCCTATATTCTTACCCTTTTCATGGCATTTAGCTTCAAGTAATTCAGCAACATAGCATTCCCTTACAGCGCTTTGGTCTCCTTTTACTACTCTTATCCCATTCTCCATTGGGTATTTCATCGTGAGACACCATGGAGCCAAAGCGATTATAAAGTCAGTCAGAGCAGGTCGGCCTAAGAAAGCACTATAAGCAGAATACTCATCAACAATCACAAAGGTATGGATGTGAACCATCCTCCATTCTCCTTCCCCAAGTTCAACATGCAAGTCGATCGTTCCAATCAGCTGTTTAGCTTTGCGTGTAAAACCATAAATCTTTGTTTTGCAAGCGGTCACATCCTTCATGCTAATCTTCATTTGGTCGAATGTCATCCGGAATAGGATGTTGAACTAACTTCCGTTGTCAACCAACACTCGATGCACAACTACTGGTCTGATCCCGACCGTTATCACCATAGGGTCAAGAATCGATGCCTCTACGCCTTCGATGTCCTGATTCCCGAACACGATGTTATCTGTAATCATCCTTTGTTGCTTAGCCGGAGCCTCGTCTTCGATGGCATAACAACTCTCATGCGGCACATGCTTCAAAAAACTAGCATATCGTTCTGTCTCACCCCAACTTTTCTATGTTGGGTGTGGTCCTCCTGTAATGGTGTTTATGACTAGTCTTCCATCCGCTCGCCTGGATCCTTCTCCGTTGGATCCAAGCAATTTCCTATGAGCATCCGGCCCTTGGGGTCCTCTAGGTTGATTGATTGTTTGCAGTTTGTTCGCATATTGCTGGAGCCTGTTGTTTCTTATCAATTTCTCAATTAAGTCCTTCATATGCCGACATTCATTTGTGTTATGCCGAAGAGTTTCATGGAAGTGGCAATACTTCCCCAACCTTTTTTGTTGCTCGTTCTCTTCCCTCTTGGACGATTTGTTATACCGCTTAGTTCCTTGAGTGGTAAGATGAATGTTCTCTAGATTGTCATTCAACGGCGTATACTCCTCGGGTATCAAATTCCTTAGACGTTTTCTATCCCCTTCTCACCTACCAGCATTCTAATTCCTCTTTTTCTGATTCGTAGTTTTTCCCGCACCTCTGCAGCAGTTCTAGAACTATTTCTGTCGTGTTTGACTTCAATGTTACTTTGAATCACCTCTTTCGATTGCTCATCGATGGGGTTGCCTCCAACCATACTCACTTCTTCTAACCTTAGAAATTGATTTGCCGTTTGAGGGAATTCCTCCATGGTAGTGGGTTGCTTCATCTTTATCCACCTACCAAAATCCATGTCGGGACGACTGCCCCGGACAATCGCCATGAAGACAAGATCTTCTTTCGGGTTGCTAACCCCGTAACAGCGATGTTATACGGGTTCAAGAAAGCTTTAAGTGACTCCTTAGGCCTTTAGGAAAAGCCAAATAGGGACATCACATCTTTTGTTCGTGCACTATGGAGCCTAAACTACTCCAGAAACTTCTTAACCAATTCATCAAAAGTTTATTTGGACTTTGACACGAGCCTAGTGAACCACATGGAAGTACCTCCTTTTAACAAGATAGGCATACACCTACAACGAACAACATCCATAGATCTAGCTCCATCCATATGCCATTCCTATTTGAGTACGTGTTTCCTAGGAACAATAGTTTCATTATAGGACGACATTGTCGGCATGGTGAATTTGCGGGGATACTCTTCTCTCATAATATTCTCAGTAAATGGAGTTTGACTTAGCGTGGAACCCCAGTCTTCATCCTTTCTGCCTCTAGTTTCCTCCACCAAATGTTTGACCATGTCAGTGATGTACTCGTCGCTGGCATGGTAATTCGAAGGTCGATTATCATGAGTGTTTGACTCTACAAATGGTCTTGATTTGCCGGTTGATGTCTAGGTGCTCCTTTCTTTAGGAGGATCACTCATTCAGTATTTGGTGGATATATGGTTGGTTGAGCCACAGTTGTCTAAACTCCACCTTCATCGGCATCAACATCCAATCCCAAATCATCATCATCTAGCTGCAATTCCACATCCTCATCAGACACATTCACAACATCCATTTCCGGAGCATCCTCCACACGGGCATTTCTCTTGTACCGAGTGAAATTCTCTCGGTACCGATCTATTTTGTTGATGGGGAGCACTCCTACTTCCCCCTGCAAGTCCTCTTACGACTCTACCAGCTAGTTGCTTCTGCTTTTGCTTTCCATCTCTCCTGTTTAGGCCAGAAATAGAGGAAATCTCTTATTCTATAACAGGTGAAGTTTCCCTTATAGTTCTCCTGATAGTTTGGGGCTGCAGATTGAGAAAAGCATCCATCTTGTCCATGAAAGCTTTTTGGATATCTACCATCTTCTGGTTAAGTTCATGGATCATCTTAATAAACTCTCCTTTGGACACTATGAATGGAGGATCCTAGTATTGCATTTTCATTATTAACTTCTGTTTGGTTAGTATTTACTTGATCACCACCAGCCACCGCTTCTGTGGATCTCTCGGAGGTAGATCTTTCTTTCTTGGGTGCCATCGATCTCCAATAGCAAGTTCTCCAACTTATTAAAGCATTTTTTATGGATCAAAATTGTGGATCCTTCCAATCCCAAGTAGAGAGCTAGATCTAAGCCTAGATTCAATTTTCTGAGTGAAAGCACCAAAATGTTGATGCCAAAAATTGATCAACACCCAAGAATCAGTTGTAAGGAACTTGTAGAACTTAGATCTACTAGAGAGTATTGAAAATAAAAGAAAATAGAACAGGAAGACATAAGATTTTTATAGTGGTTCGGCAATCTCTGGCCTACATCCACTTTATAAATTTATTGATTGTTGTTTGTAGAGAATTTGAGGGTATAGGTCACTAGTACAAGGGCTTGACAAGTTCTATAGCCTAGAACTGCCAAGAGCGGCTGCCTTGGTGACTACTGGGGGGGAGGTAGGAGATGAAGAAGTGGTAGAATCTATGCCAGCATAAAATCAGATCTTTCTTTAGTTGTAGTCAACCTGGTATTTATAGGGAAACTGAGGAATAGGATCAGGAGCCTGCTTGCACTGAAGTCCAGAAGATAGCCCGATGTTGTACAAGTGAACGGGGAGGCCTACGACCCAAGAAGATGATTGGGTTCGAACCTAAGTGAACTCGGTACCAACCTACCTTTCTTGGTGCGAGTCAAACTATTTCACTTGTTTTCTTTTCTACCTTCTATTCGATGTGTTCCAAGATTTTTTCCACCAACTTTGAGTAGATTCTGATGATCTTCCCAATAACATTTGTATTATCCTGCTTTTTTCTCTCTCTTCTCATCAATCCTTGGAATTGCCCATCCAAACTTTGGGAAAACAACTTAATCACAAGTGGTTAGAGCAATACGTAAGACGTATGGAGTTTGGGAGGAGGAATGTGATGAATAGACAGTTCGGTAACGATCTATATAACTCGGTACCGAGTTATATACTTATCTCCAATTTGAATGAAACTCCTCCCAATTGTTTCTCTGGCTCTTCTAAGTGTACTCATAATTTTTTGAGTCTTTTCATCTTTGTCTTGATATTCTAACTTTCATTAAGTTCTACTTGGTTAAAAATGCGGTTAACACTTATGATGAAGACCCCGATATTATTTCAGAGGGATGCCATGAGGAATATTATAGTATGTGAATTACACCGAATAGAGCAACTGAATTGGTACAAGGACACGTAGGCCATGAAAAGTTAACAATTCGAAATACCATAAGAGATGAAATTGTTGTAGTAGGGCTACACTAAAACATTGTATCTATTTATCTGTACTTAATACTATTGTATAATTAATTTCCCTTTATTTTGATTTTTTGTACCATTATTTCATTTTAATTAAATGGATATTACACAACAAAACAAATAATTAGTTAACTATAAATCAATTAGATTGAAAATCACATTTTAAATACTTCGCACAAATACCCCGTTCACAGCACACAAATGCGTTCCCCATTCACTTAACTTCCCCGCTCAAATACCATTACTGTTCCCAAAGAATGCACCATAATTAAGCTTTACATTATATATACGCACCTTTAAATTCGGTTGCAAATATATTAATTATTTAGGTTAGCCCAAAACTTTAAGCACTATAATATATAAGAAAACTATAATTACCTCAAGAATTATAAGCTTCGTTGAAGTTCGGCATTTAAATTATTTATCAAAATGGGCTTACTTAGTTTCTTTAAAAATTAATTTGGAAACATTCATGAAATTTGTTTAGTTAAGTGCATAAGAACATTACATAATAATACACACACACATACACATATATATAGAGAGCTAGGATCCACAGCCCCACTTATTTAGCACCATCACTAGCCTTCGATATAAACCATATATTTATATTCAAATAATTGATCCATGTGACAAGAGATAGAAAGACCAATTATTTACATATAAACATGTGGTTGATATCAAAGGACTATGCGATGGTGCTAAATAAGGGGGGCTGCAAATCATAGCACTATATATATATATATATATATATATAAACACACCCCTTAATAGTGTTTCACCTTATTAATGAAAAACTACTTACATGATTCTTCTCATGCTCCAGTGATGTCATATATATCTACAAAAGACTTGAGTACTAATAGATTATAAATTTTATTTATTTGGCTGACCAGAGTCACCGGACTACAATAATCTTCATTAAATTTACGTCCAATAGCAATATTATATATCTTATAGTAATATTATTATTTGCCTCGAAAGATCACATGTTAACAACTCTTCCCAACTTGAAACTAAGGGAAACCACATTGCTTATTTCCTAGACATGAATATGTGACGCACTAACATATATGCTAAATCACATTTAGCTCATTGAGTGAACCCACATAAAATATGCTATATCATAATTTCAAATTATTAAATCACCATATAGCTAACTACCAAGCATTTCTAAACACAACTGAAACAAACGTGAATAAATTATTGCTTTTCCGTATCAAAGATAATGACTTATCCTATCCTAATACTTTTACACTGATGGATATGCTAGTATTAATTACTGTACACGAAAGGGTCCAACAAAAATATAGGGGAAAGTATTACAGTATCTTGCATAATATAAAGCAATAACGGCATCGTTATAAATAAACCCCAATTTTTTTTAATATTTCATTTATCCTCAAATCTAGCATTGCAGTAATTTTACAAATAACAAGTACAGTAGAGGTGAAAAATGAAATGAAACCCGAAGTTAATAATCGATTGGAAGAAAGAAAAATCAAGAATTGCAAATTTGAAATGTTATCCCAATGACCGACAAAAAGTATTTTTCACCAGTGGAGTAATTAGTATGCCCATAACTTTACACATATGCTTTCTAGCAAAGTTTCTTTGATCTCAGAGAAGGACAAGGCCTAAATGGAGAAGGTGCCCAAAGCGAACATAATTGGTAGCTTGAAGTATGTTATAGTTTGCGCTAGGCCTGACATCGCACAAGCTGTTGTATTGATTAGTAGATATATGAAAAATCCAAGAAAAGCGTATTGGAAGACGAAGAAGTATATTTTTAGGTACCTTAGAGGAACTCTAAACAATAGGCTGGTTCTTGGCAGCAAAGATAGAGATTTCATCTTGGTTGGATATTATGATTTTGACTATGCCGAAGATAAAGATTGAAAGAAGTGGTAGAGTTAGGAGTATGACATAGAGGCAATTATGTAATTTGTTACATATAACTAAATCGATAACCAATCTTTTTCAAAATAAAGGTGTTTTTCTTTCTATCTATTATACACTTGTTATATTGCGATATAATTAATCAAGTTATTAATTTAAAGTATATTAAATAGAAAATCCTTAAATAATATGTTATGTGATAGTAATTATAAAGTGTTATAATCGTTAGAAATTTGTCACATTTAAAATAACATATTGTTCTAAATAATTCTAGTCAAAGATGTTTCGAGACGGGATATTAATACATCCGTTGAGACTTGAGTGTGTAACACGCTCTAAATGTTGAATAATATATTATTTATGACTACTGGAGCTGCTAAGGGTTACTACTGATAATAATTAGATAACTATATAATGACTCACTCGAGAGTTCTTTGTTGGTTAAAATAATTAAGATCAAATAGAGAATCTCAAAGTAACGATGTTATACAGTTCCCTCGAGTTGAGAATACCGTGAAACTTCAATATGGACACTCCACTTTGATTATACTTAAATGATGTCATGATGTCCATCAAATGACTATAGTTAGGTTAGACTTGAAGCTTTTTAAGCGAAACACTATTCACTAGAGAATTTGCCTCCTTGGTTATATGAGGTTAGTGTCACGGCCTACTGTACTTAGCTCAAAGTCAAAGTCTCTGGTTAGAACAATACAATTAATAATAATTCTTATTACTGAATCAAGGATTTTGTGTTTGGACTGACAAAGTTAAATGTAGTTGATGTTATTATTTTAAAGAAATTTGAAAAGAACCAAATTCCATGTGTCCTAACGTGATATAGTTTGACTAAGAGAATTGGTATTAACAATCGTTGCTATAAGGTACCACTTATAGTAAGTAAAATTGGATTTGACCAAAAAGATGTGTAAATGATAAATTCAGCTAAAATGTCACACTAGTAACTAAGGTGATGTGTGAAAATTAATATTTGAATTGTTAGATATTAATCGCTGATTGAATTTGCACATTTGAGTCGCATAACCGTAATGATGAATACTCCAAAAAAATCTACATGATTATATTAATTTATAATTATTGTAAATTAATTAAATTAATGAATATTTATGAAATATTAATTATTAAATTTTATTTAATTTGTTTGATTACCATTAGTATTTATAAAGTATGTATATAAAAGTTATAGACGTGCATACAGATATAGGATGTTGGTAGAATATTTAAATTAGATTTAAATAGAGTAAATATTAAATGGGTTTTTTAATAAATTAAATTAATTAATATTTGTGAAATACTAGTTATTAAAATTTTGTTTGATTTGCTTGATTATCATTAGTATTTAATAAAGTGCATATATAAAAGTTATAAATGCGCATATCGATTTACGATATCGATAGAATATTTTGATTGGATATAATTGATTAAATGCTGAGTAATTTTGGAAAATTTTGAGGTCTATGCGGCACTTTTTATGGCCGTAAATAATAATGAGAGGGAGAGGATTTGATAAGATTTAATCGGACTGAACTAAGGAATGAAGTCTAAGGAATTAACTATGGATATTAATATAATTTTTGACCTTATACCAAATTTTAGACATCTTAGTGATATAGTGTTGACGAAAAGAAAACATGTACAAAATATTGCCACTAGGTGCAGCTTAATAAATATTAGAAATTAGATTTCTCCAAAATAATCTATAAATAATTAAACTGTGCCTGATATTGTACTTCAGCAAATCTGTATATGCTTCGGTATATAAATTGTTTAAATGTTGACTATTGATCGAGTACATGCCGGAGAGTCAACAGATCCATGTTGTTAGTTAATCTTTGAGTTCGATAGATGTTAAATTAGTTTGTTATGTTTTAGATTAAAATCAAATTAAATACAAATGTCATATTATTTCTATGGAATTTTAATTATTTATTTAAAGATTGAAAATTATTTAAAATAATGTTTAAAAGTTATATGTTGATTTAATTAACGAACATGCTTAAATAAATTAATTGTATAATTGGTTTAACTATTGAATCAATTAGGCCCGAAGTCTGGAAGTCCAAAGATAGTGGACGACCGTAGCATGCAATAGGTGGGAGAGATGGTCTTCAAATGGAAGAGAGAAAGAAGCTAGATATTTGTGATTGAGTTGGCTATAAATAGCCACCCCATTCATTTTCTCTAAACAGTTAATCAAACCCTAACCATATCCTCTATTGCTGACATTGGTAAAGCCAAGGAGACAGATTTACATCTATCACCAAGGAGATAGAATAAGGAGTTCAAGAAACAAAATAACTAGGGACTAAGGTGTTCAACGATAAGTTGGATCATGACAAGGAGGTAAAAATTCTATTTTTAAATTTACTTATATACATGCTTATGTTCATATATGCTTCCCATCATCTACATTTAATTCGACCAAAAAAATTGAATTTAAATATAATTTTCACTTCCTTCAATAAATAAATAAGACATTTAAAATATACGTATACATATGTAAATTTTTTAGTTTGAAAAGAATAAAATTAATTCAGATTCATATGTGCCCATATTTCTTAAATTATTTATATATATACGGTTTTGAAATTAATTAATTTTTTTAATTTTAACTTAATAAATAATAATAAAAATAATAATTGTTTTAGAAGTTTCAAAAAACAACTAAAAGAAAAAAAATCTTGAAAAAGTCAATGTTGATGCCAAAAATGGATCAACACCCAAAAATGAGTTATAGGGAACCTGCAGGACAAAGATCTAGCGATAGTATTGAAAATAAAGAAAATAGGATAGGGAGACAAAAGATTTTTATAGTAGTTCGCCAATCTCTGGCCTACCACTTTCTAGTTTTATTGATTGTTGTTTACAGGAAAATTTGAGAGTACAGGTCAGTAGTCTAAGGGCTTGACAAGTTCTATAACATAGAACTGCCAAGAGTAGCTACCTAGGTGACTATTATGAGGGAGGTAGAAGATGAAGAAATAACAGAGTCTATGCTAGCTGAAAATCAGATCACTTTCTAGTTGTGTTAAGGTTGGTATTTATAGGGAAATAGAGGTACAGTGTCAGGAGCCTGCTTGCATTGAAGTCCAGAAGATCGCCCGATGTTGTATAAGTGAGCGCAGAGGCCCACGACCCAAGAAGATGACTCGGTACAGACCTAAGTCAACTCGGTACCGACCTATCTTTCTTAGTGCGACTCGAAATATTTCACTTGCTTTTCTCTTTTACCTTCTATTTGATGTGTTCCAAGCTCTTTTCCACAGACTTTGAGTTGATTCTAGCAAATATCTTAATAACGGTTGTATTATCCTGCATTCTTCTCTCTCTTCTCATCAATCCTTGGAATTTCTTGTCCAATCTTTAGGAAAACGGCTTGATCATAATTCATGGAGTGGTATAGGAGATATATGGAGTTTAGAAAGCAAAAAGATGAGGAAAGATAGATTGATGTCTACCTATATAACTCGGTGCCGAGTTCTACCCTTAATCCCAATTTGAGCGAAACTTTTCTAAGTTGCTTTTCTAACTCTTCTAAGTGTACTACTAAGTTTTAGAGTCATTTCGTTTTCGTATTGATGTTCTAACTTTCTGTTGACTTCTACTTGATTAATAAAACTCGGATAACACTCAATTATTTTAAAATTTGAAATTTGAAAAAGTGAAATAAATATATATTATATATATAATCCGTGCGAATTATATTTAAATGGAAAAAAATGTTTTTTTTGCTTATATTTTCTTTAAGTTGTATAATTTTTTTTAGAAAAAGCCAATTTACTTTAAAAATTCAATATTATCAAATATATAACTATTTATGTGTAACCAACACAACAATATTTATATGTATTATAAAATCTAAATATATTTTTTGAATACGCCCACACTTATTTATTTATGTAGAAAGGAACTCTCTTATAGAGAGGAACTCCATAACAATGCTTAGAAGGATGAGACTCTATTTTTCAACTATGTATCCAACGTTTTAAACGGTTACATCAAAAGAAGGGGCGTTTACGAATTCTAGATTCCCAAATGCTAGATTTAAGGTAGGAACGCATTCTTTACCATCTTCGAAAGCAACTATATGAGATTTGGTTCAAACAAAGATAATTTTTAGGAATGAATCTAAGATTTAGGGCTTTAGCGACTGCTAACGGCGATGGCAAGTCTGCGGTCTAATTCGATAGAGAAAAACCAAGATTTAGATTGGCGATTTTGGGTTTCAGATCTCATAAACCCCTGTTAAGGCTCCAGGCCAGTGGAATGGAAATTAAGCGTCTTTCTTGCTAATCTAAAGCACCAGAAATATGTTCGGTTTGGACAACAACTACAGTTGATTCGAAGGTAACTTTAGATATTGGTATAATGACGATTGTTGACGAACTCGATACGGAATGCTGCCTACAAATGGCGAAGTGACAACCATGAATCCTGGTTTCACAACGTGACCTAACTTCAGATTTGGGAGATAGAGTAGCAAAATCGACATTGATAGTAGGTAGAGCGAATCAATGAAGAAGAATGTGGTGTTTTGGCTATACTATGGTCTAGTATCTACTGATAAAATAACGCAGTTAGCCAATATATTTCTTAATATAATCGGCGGGAAACCTTGTTTTGAATTATAGATCTAATGATGATCAATCGGCGATAGTAAGTGACGATTCGAAGGGCGATGCGGTTATGATAACCGCTTCCATCGTTTAGAAGAAGCCACGATGTTTTTTTTCATAGGCCGATTGAGCTTTCAAGACAATCACAACATTGGCTGCACAATTCAGTTTACTACAATGACACCATAGGCTTGCGCAAGCATACGCTACTGATTGCATAATATGGTTACCGACTTTGTATATCTAGGTGTGTTAGTTTTTAGATATGTCAATATGTATAACTAGATTACTCAACAAGATTTAAGCGATATGTCATGGTGTAATTTATATTGTAATATTATGTTTTTCATAATAAAGAAACCCATTTTCAATATATGTATATACGTATGTGTTGTGTGTGTATTTATATATGTCTAAAATAGTATTTATATATTTAATTTAAAATTGTGCGTGTGTGTGTTAATCAATAAACTAGTGGCTAAATTAAGAAAAATTAATACTAATAACTTATAGAGGGAATTAGTCTTAAAAAACCCGAGATCAATTTTAGTCTAAAGGATACAAGTCTTAAAATTTAGTCCGAAGGGCAAAAGAATGATATATTTATATACAATTACACATATATAATATTATATTCGTATGGCATTACACGGCAATTTTATCGACTATCTAAAATTAACCAAATGATCAATGGATATATCCGAATACCATTAACCATTCTTCAATTACTCTGCAATAAAATATTAACCAAGAAAAAATAAATCATAATGCACATTGAACCATATAAATACATTCAAACAAGATATAGTAAAATAATCTTGCTTTTTACATTGAATCAATATGAGTGTTTTCTCTTAGTTAATATAATTAATATACAAATGAATAGTGATATCATAAAAGTACATGATTCGCCTACACTTTAAACTTACAATCAAGCAAACAAATAAACAATGTGAAAGATACAATTACAAATACAATGTGACTAAATAATAACAATCACATTGTTGCTTCCATGCAAAATATGTATCATTCAACGTCCTCTAGGGTTTTCCATGAGCTGTGCAGTTAAAACGCTTAACAGTTATATAGTGGTAGAGGTGCAAAAGGTCATAGCGGGGATAAAGTAGGGATATAACGGAAAATAACAGAGGTGTAAAATGCTTCATTAGATATAAAACCAAATATTTAAATCAATCTCACATCATTGGTATAGGAAAAAGAAATATTGTTTAAACTTATATAACAAAATCAAAGAGTATCATGATTTATGTAGACTAAATTTGGTGACTACAATAGATTTCAAACCTATATTAACACTTACGCCTTAAAATTAGTGTAACATCCCCCTACTTGGAGGCCCAAAACTAACGACTACAGATGCTGCAGTCATCCATATTTATTAATCCTCGGCAACCAAATACGGTAATGTTAGATACATTCATACACAGAAACACATGAATGTGGAAAAAATTTAAAACAGCAAACAAAGTCCACATTCCATTTCAAAATATTTCAAATTCATTACGTAATCCCAATGCGCAGACCATGTTCAGATAAAATATACTTATTACAAAATATGCCAAAAGCGACATATGAAGATGCCCCCTTGGATGATCAGAGTATATAATAAGGCAATAAAACAAGTTTGCCTTTAAAACAAAACACAGCAGAAATTAAAGAACTCTAAGTAGCTAACATGCCTCCTGCACGTCACCAGAAGCTTTATTCATCTACAAGAACATCAGAAAACCCTAAACCTCAAACTACTCAAAATAAATTGAGTACCCGAGAGTCTAAAGGGAAAAAACCTCGAGTCGGACATAAGTCTGGTATGAATAATAATCTACCATCTCAAACCATTTAGATATCTAGTGAGACCACGCCGCTTAACGGAATGGGTTTTCCCCTCACTAGTCTCTTAAAACCTTTATAAAACCATACACTGTGCTCCTACATCCATAATGGTTAAAACAATTCAAAACAGTATTATATAATGATATGCAAAACAAGTGAATCAATTCTAGATTACCCATGCCCATTCATTTTGACGATCTATCACAGTTATAGTTTCTAGGGTTACTATTAACCTAATAGTTTTCATGGGCTGACTATTAACCGACAAAGTGATTATCGACTCCCTGTCCAGTTACATAGTTTTCATGGGATCACTAAGAACCTATTGGTAACTCTAATATCTTTACACTTATCCTAGTTTTCATGGACTGACTAGAAACCTATTGACTAACTGTCAATATCTTAATCCGGATATAGTTTTCACGGGCTAACTATAAACCTATTGGCCCCTGCCAATATCAAACCATAGTTTTCATGGGGTGACCATGAACCAATTGGCCCCTTCCAATATCTTTTCCTTTATACAATTTTCATGGGCTTACTGTGAACCTATTGGCCCCTGTCAATATCTTTAATTAAGATTTTAACATTTCTTAAGTTATATTCACTACTAGATCAACCTAGTTGGTTATTCTGCCCTTCCCTAAAGTACTATTATGGGTTAATTACAATGTGAATAAATATATGAAGAAGCAATCATAATAATACCAACCCCTGTGGTTTAATGTCCTTGGAATCATTTTATATAAAACTTGGTTAAACCCTTTAACCTATTAATCAAGGAAAACTTCTTCTATTTTAAAACTCTTTAATTTATTTATGCCATGGTTTTCCTAAAAAATGAGATTAGGTTATTTGTTTTGAAAACCATAAAACATCACTTTCAAAACCCCTGGATAACCTCCTTTGAAAGCAAGGAAAACTCCTTTTCAAAACACTATATATATATATATATATACCTTTCGAAGCCCTTTTAAAACATCTCTTTCGAAACCAAATATACCTTTCGATGGTATCAAAACGTTACTCAAAAGTCTTTAGAAACATAGCTTCGAAACAAATTAAAGTACCCTTTCGAAAGTATTGGGTTTTACTTTTAAAAACATCTTTTGGGTCAAAGTGATCATAGGAGAAAGTATCTCTCTTGAAACCTTTAATAAAATAGTTTTGGGAAAAAATTGATGGTGTCGGAACCATCTATTTGAAAGCTCAAAACCTTTGAGTAAAACTTTGAAGAATAGCATTGAAACCCCCTTTCGACACCATTGCCTTCGAGACCCCTGAAACCCTTCGAAAGCATTTAGGAAGTGACTTAGCTTAAGTTTAAAAAAAAGGGAACCCTTCGAAAGCATTTAGCAAGTGACTTAGCGTAAGTTTAAAACAAAGAGAACCCTTCGAAAGCATTTATGGCTGCAATACATTCGAAAGGTAAAAGAATAGCGGCTGGGTTTCGACTAGGTCAGAATCACCTCTTTCGAAAGCATTATTTAAAAACGAAGGAACCCATTCGAAAGCTCCTACTTAAAACATGATATGGCAACCTACTTCGAAAGCTATTTAAAAAAATGCCCTTTCGAATACATAGGTTTCGACTACGTCGAAATCTTTAGGTAAAACAAAGCAGACACTTAACATTTGAAAACAAAACTAAGGTTTCGACCCCATCGAAAGTACTGCTTTCGACGCCATGGCTTCCGCCTTTCCTTCAATCCACTACGTATCATCTAAGTGATACCTTGTGTATTGGTTTCGACTAGGTGGGTTTCGGCTGGGATGGTTTCGACTGAGTTGGAGCGGAAGCATTGGAGTCGGAAGGCACTACTATAGGAGGCGGATCCAACTTTTCTGAATTAAAGGCTGAAATTATGCTATTTTTAGTAATTGCTTTATAACTACCTGCCTATTTGTAATCCTTTGATTGGTTGCCTTAAAATTTTTCAAATACTTTACAAAATAACTACCGCATTTATCAGATCTAAATCAAGGGAAACGTAACGTTTAAGCCCTTCCATTAAACAAAAACAATATTGCAAATAAGTCCTTTTAAAATAATTTATTTTCCATAGCAAATCAATTAGGAAAAATCCCAAAAAATTCCTTAGCTTGATTTAATCTTCTGCTCTTTTCTTCCTTGTAATGGCTGACTTTCTAAGGTTTACGTTTGTTTTATTTTTGAGAAATAAAATGCACGTGAGAAAATGAAAGGATACATGAATAGGTGGGTTATAGAAATAAAGGCGGTTATTCCCTAATAGGCCTTTATGTAAATTAATAACATATTAGTCCATTTAGGCCCATTTATAACTATTAAGCATGGCCTTAAATTTTATTTTCAAATCTCAATCCCTTTATCATTTTATTTCTTACATTATTCTATTTAATTTGTCTAATTAAAGCTCCTGAATAATGTTATCAAAAATTAGGGATGTTACAATTTGGTCTTTACCCTAGCTTTTTTGATTTGGTTTAAAAAGAACTAGTAAAATCGACATTTGTATATTAATGTTGCTAAAGCGGATGCTAAAAAATCTTGATTTAGCAGGTGCAGCGGAAAATAGCGGGACTTAAAGCAGATCTACTGTTTAATAGCGTTAAATTAAAATAGCGTAGCAGTTGTTAGTGGGGCTTAACTACACAGTTCATGAATAATATGAAGGATCTCCAATCTTTCTTTAGATCCATTGATCATTTGGTTAATTTAGATAGTCGATAAAATTGCCTTCAAACTAAACTATATCCTTCATATGTATCCATTGATCCATTTATTAATTAAGTATATATATATATATACATATATTCATATATTCATATGTATCTTTCAAACTAAACTTTAAAACTTGTGTCCTTCAAACTAAAATCGCACTCAAGTTTTTCCTTTAGACTAATTCCCTCTCACTTATATTAATGTGGATATACATATAAATATGTACGGATAGATATGTGTACGACATCATCATGAAACTATGACATTAGACCATTTATTAAATCACCATGGTTAATTAAACTCATTATGACATATGTTCATCATGTTACCTAAAGATTAGATCACCTTACTTAGTATAGTTCTAATGTTCGTATTATGAATACGAACATATTATAATATCAAAATATAAAATTAAATTAATATTAAATTTATAAATTAAATTAAATTAAATAATATTATTAAACCATAATAAACTAACATTTTAATATAGAAATTAATCAAATTAAAACAATATCCCAATCTCTCTTATTAATCAATGCTAAATATGATTAGTATAAATTTATTATTCATATATACACAAAATACGATCCTGTACAAACTAATAAAATGTTTTTTTAAACCCCCTTTTTGACCATGCTACCAATGCATCTGATCAACCAATGGTATCCGAGTCTGCATTGTGTTTATGTGAATAATTAACCAGTACATAGATTAGCCTTTAGGGAAAACCAGTTAGATGAGCACCTCAAGAAAATGTACTTAAAGTAAGGAGAAATGTTACCCTAATTAAGGAACATTCTTATGAACATAAGACCTCCCTTCCCCCCATCTCCAAGCCATTCCCTGGTTCGTTGAAGTGGTGTATTTAGGGGTATGCCCTTATGGAAGACTTAGAAGTGTTTTAAGCCTTAAGATGATTCAAATAAGCGTATTTAAATATAATAAAATTTTATAAAGCATTATAAAATATGAACTTAAAATTTGGTTTAAGTTTAAATTTAAATTTACAAAGCTACAAATAAATTAAATTAATTTAGAATTTTTTTAGTTAAAATTAAAATTTATAAGACTTATGATTATAATTTAAAATTATTTTAAACTTGTATGTACAAAGGACATAAATAAGTTAATTAAAAATTGTTTTAACTTTATATAAATATAAATGTTGTATTTATAATACTTAAAATGTTTAATAAATGGACGGATACATATGAATATATATATATATAACTTAATGAATTTTAAATTTTATAATATATATATATATATATTTGTGTGTGCGCGTGCGCGCATGCGTGTGTGTGCGTGTTATACGTGTAAAAAAATAGGGGTTTAAATAAATTTAAACCCCATAGTGTACTAAGGGAGCGTACATTGGATGTATACAGATATATAATGTCATGAATCTACCTTACATAGTCAATAGCTCTCTATAAAAATTATTTTGAATTATGAATTTAAAATAAAACCACTCTCCATCATTTAGAATATAAATAAAGTACTTTACATACCAATGATTGTTGATCACCCTCAAGCCATAGAATACCTAAAATGATGTTTATATTATCCCTAAATACGTAAGAATATTATGGTTGAGCACCCTCTAGGGTTACATAATGTACTTCATGATTTGTGGAGCACTTTCAAAGACATAAAGATTATTAAGAGCATAGTAAAAGTATGTTATGAATTATATGAAATATAATTAGTAAAGTGTTACATCTCATTTATGAAGACCACAATTTGTTGAGCATTTAAAAGGTTGCAGTAACATGATAAATGAGTCCTAACACCCACTGAAAGAGTTTATGAAATTCTCATATTGCTTTTAGGATTTTAAGAGATGTAAAATTCAGTAGGAGCTTTATTAGATAAATATAATAAACCAAACTAATAAGTATAAGAACATTTGTGGTATTATAATAATCTACTAAATTTGCACATTTAATATACTTGATAAAATTGTTTATCGATTAAAATATACTAAATGAAATGAATTAAAGATTGACGAAGAAATGTAAAATATACTTACCAATAAATCATTTAGTATATTATCGTTTCAAGACCAATGCAGGAGCCAAAATTGTACAACCATTAAAAACATTCTTGCCTTAATCACTTATGTGTTCATTTTTCCAAAATTGTGTATAGTTTTCATTAAGTTCAAACTCTAAAGCAATACAAGACGCAACACCAAACATGCTTTCATAATGGTTATTACCATTACAAGTTTCCAACAAGTGTTAGAAAAATTGGTAATTTGGTAAATAGATAAAAGGGAAATTTGCATAATCGAACCACTTTCAAGAAACAATAACACATTTGAACCACTTTCAGAAATAATACAAACGTAGGCCTGTTTTGGCCACATGGGCTATAGGCGAATTTTCAAAATTCATCTTTGGGCGACTTTTGTAAATTCGCCTTCGGGTGACTTTTGTTCGCCTTTGGGCGATTTTTGAAAATCGCCCAAAGGAGAATTTTGAAAATTCGCCTATAGAGAAAACATGCACCTGAAAACAACAATTTCCTGCCTGCTACATATTGCTACCACACAACATCAAGAAGTTGAACTAGTACACAATGCATATATAACTACTTTAAAAACCAACTACTGCGAAGGACAGCTATCTCGACATCGAGTAAACAGTATATAAATACGAAGTCCGATACATAACTAATAAGTTCGATACATAGAAATTACATTCAATTAAAGTTGAATACACATAAACCTTAATTCGGTGCCGAGTCATTCATTAGATGATGATATTTTAGGTCACTGAAGTACATCGCTTTCTGTTATGGCCCAGCGATCCACATTTGCTGCACCTGTTTGTTTTAGGCGTTTGATTCTCGTCCATAACATTTTTGATCCTCGTAGATTTGGGTCGTCCGGGTTGTCTCCTTGTAGGTGGAGGCAATATCTGTGAACCATTGTATGGTCCTCAGTATCTCTTATCACGAACGGGATGAAACTCTGGCAGATACGAAGCTTGGTAACTTTGAACTGAGTACCACTCTGATCCGAAATCATGATGTGCTCTATTTGCACCATAATCCTGTGCCGAACAAGCCGTCATTACATGAGCACATGGTATTTTTTGCAGTAGTGGGATGTTGCATTTACATTAGCAGTTAGTACCATCAATTATCACTTTAAATTCATCGTCGTAGCAATGAATCACTTGTCATTCCGTTCGACTAAATCGAACTAGTCTACAACGACATGCTTCAGTAGCACGATCTGCTATTTTAGCTTCCCATTTTGGAGTCAAACGTGTTGTGATAGCATCCGTGGTTTCTCGTCTCTTACAGAAATATTCAACCGATCGAAAGAAAGTTCATGCAACCAACGCCTTTATAGGTAACGATCTAGCGCCTTTCAATACACCATTAAAACTTTTGGATGCATTGGTGGTCATAACATGAAAGCGTCCTCCATCATCTTTGCATAGGGCCTAATTTTCTTCAAAATTCCCTAAACTTCTTTCAATCCATTCATGAGCCCGTGGATTTGTAGCTTTGATTTCTTCTCTGATTCTGTTGTACTCAACTGCTTCTGAAGCACATGCAGCTGAATAAAGTAAACCTGTAAGTCGCTTCTCCCTAAACCCCGTTGTTTGAAAATTAGCTTTAAGATGTCTTGCACAAAACCTTTGTTTGTGCGGTTCTCGCCATTTGTCCTGTAAAGCTTTCGGATTCCCTTCATTTGATCTGATATGAAAGTAATACGACGATTGCAAACACTATGAATGAATTCACACATGCATGAAAAAACCAACCCCAACTATCATATGACTCGGCTTCAACGACTGCATAAGCTAATGGAAATAGACAGTCATCCGCATCTACAGCAGTAGTAACCAGCAATGTCCCTTTGTATTTACCATACAAATGTGTCCCGTCAATACATAACAATGGCCCGCAGTGTAGAAAACCTGTAATGTAAGGGCCAAATGCCCAAAACGCACGATCGAATACTCCAACTTCATCGTGGGTCACATGCGCCCAACTGTGCCCGGATTACTTCTCTTTATTTCCTCAAAATATTGAGACAAAGTCGCATACGATTCGGCCCAGTCACCATAAATTCTCTCTATATTTTACTTAATGTTCGCCAAGCTTTCATGTAACTAATTTTGATGAACAGTTGGTCGTCGACAAGCACTTGGACTGTACCAGCTGAGATATCCAAATCAGCTTGACAAAAGACATGATTTTTGACACAAGAAAATTAGAAGTGACTTGCTTGTGGTTAGAATTAACTGTAGGATTGACACAGTTATGTTCACTATGCAACTTTCTGATTTCCCACCATGCGGATTGTGATTTCTTTGAGACTATTGCATGTATTCTCCATGGACAGTTAGCGTCAACATTACATATAGCAGTGTATATAGTTTTATTCGACTTGGTTGGCTTGTACGAAACTCCATGTAGAATTGACCATTCTGTTAATTGGTGTAGAAACTTTTCTTTACTTTGAAATACCATCCCAACAGCAAATCCATTTTGTATGCAAGCGGTTGAGAATTTTTCCCCAGCAAATTGTAGATTAGCAACAACCGATCTTGCCATCATTTGTGCGGTACATAGATCATCATCCAACGGTACTTCCATTTGAGCTTCAGCACCATCACCTTCAACATCATCTACGTTTGGAAAGTCATAGTTCAACGGTTCGTTGTTCACTTGCATTCGTTCTACCCAACATGTATCATTATTAGTCCTCGTGACAACAATCGTACTATCGATTACAAGATCATGTCCGGTATCTCTGTCTGTATCAACATCCATATCAATGTCAACATTTGAATCATGTGAGTGTTGTGATGGTCCATCACTACATTCTGCAGCGGTTTCCTCAGTACATGTAAATCTATTAACAAAGGTATTTTAGTTCGAAGGTAGACAAGATACGAAACCCAAATAAATTGCAACACATACCTTTGACTCATATCATACATTTCTGATGGAGTAGGATATACCGGTTGCGACAAATGAATATTCTGCTATTCGGCATGGACATTTTGCTAATTCATTTGTTGTTGGAAGCTGGTTGTATAAGATAAAACTATTAGGCATTTGTAACTTAAAAAGGTACATGCAAAATACGAAAATTAAAAAGGTACCTTGGAAGCATCGTGGGTGGTGTGTGGTACGGAAAGTACTGTTCTGGAGTAGGTTGCGACAGCATGTAAGGCATGAAACCATAGTTTATGGAAGGGGGACCTTCACCCCCAACATGTAAATACGGATTATTATAGATAGGAGAACTTAAGCTTGTTGAAGGATTACCGGTTTGCAACATATCTGTAAAATACCCTATTCATGTACTAACGATAGGAGATGGGGCATGTTCTTGCATACTTTCTTTTGCAACTTTCCCAACATACAACTCAATTGATTTGGTAACCGCAGAAAAAATAACTTCCACATCCTCATCGTATGCAAGTGTTATTGCTTTTGAACCCGAATCCGTAGGCCAGTTAACCACCAATTCAATATCAAATTCGATCGCGCTTATTTTTGTCGCTCTATACACAGATTCTTTCAACTCAAATAGTGTGCACCCTTTGCGTACTCTTCCTGGTTTACAAAAACCTCTAACATACTTTTTTTTTTTGTTCGTCGACGATCAATTCACCGTCGTAGTAGCAAAGTGTAGGAATCAAATTTCTAGCCATTCTACAAACGAATAGTTCTAATTTTACCGACAAATTGCTAGCTATTCGTATTGAAATAGATCTACAACTGTAACAAAGTTAGGGTTTTTAATTTACTTACCAATTTTGATGAAGAAATATATTGAAGACGTTTCTGTAGATCAGCAATGATTGTATGTAAACAACCAACGGATTATTGAAAGTAATTGAGTTTTGTTGTTTGGATCTGAAAATTGGTTTTGGTAGAAGATAATGGGTTTTTCAGATCTGAAAATGCTGGACGTTGTTATGAATAATGTGGTGAATGTGATGATTGCAGCTGACTGGGTATAAAGCAAATAACTTATGTGCGAATTTTGAAAATTCGCACGTAGGCGAGTTTTCAAAATTCACACATAAGTTATCTGCTTTATATCCCTAGCAGCTACATCAACCTCATCATTTTGTACAACAACAGTTTACCACACAATATAAAACAGATGATAAAACGCAAGATAACACATATAACTAACACCTGATACAGCATAACTACCAATACAGCAAAACATACGGTCAATGTCATGGTAACCGGTAGCAACCCGCAAGCATTTCATTCCGAATTGCAACATTCATCCTCTCCAAGCGACTAACCTCAGCTTGCATCTCAAGGGCATATTGGACCCCCCTTTCCGTCTGTGGAGGATCGATCCATACAAAAAATTTACAACTTTGCAGCCCTTGACGCGTCTGTGCATCGGTAAACGCTTTACAGCCGTAAAAGCGACGTCCTGCATTCGTTTGACTTTTGGAAACAACAACGTTACATTCAACTCCGCAGTAGCAAAGTACAGAACGACCCATCATGCTAGAACTTGATCTATCGGGGTTTTGACAAACAAGAACACTCATCGGCTTAGCATGCAGTGACTATTGAACTGGTTGGGGATTCTGGACTACCACATTTTGTTGCGTAGCACAAACAAGTTCGGTCTCTACTTCTTCATCTATCTCATGATCATCCACTCTCGGGAGGTCTTCCACTTGGGTCTTCGGTACAAATTGTACCTCATCGTCTACATCCTTATTTAGTTCGTACTCATCATATATTTTGACCATTGTTTCATCATCCATCTCCCAATCACCCATTTTGACCTAAAAGATAACTTGAATAAAATACCAAAATTGAACAAAATTGAAGAACCGCGTAGTATGCATCTACAAATGTAAGTGTAGAGCAAAAAATTGGACAAAATACATACCTTACTGACTTATGTGAATGATTTTGCACAAATTTGGGTTTTGGGTTCGACTTTGAAGGAAACAGGAATGAAAAAGGAAGAAAGGAGGATGACTGGTTTTAATGCACATGTTTATTAAAGGCGACTTTCGAGAATTCACCCAAAGGCGAATTCTCGAAAGTCGCCCATAAGAAACCTGCTGCTACATTTAAACACAGCAGAAGCACCATCCAACAATCCAAACAACACAAATTCAAACATCATATTACAAAACAATCCAACTTCAATACCATCATATTACAAAACAACATCCAACAATCCAACTTCAATACCAAAAACACAAATTCAAACAAGATTAACATGTTCGACATATATCAAAATCCAACATCATATTACAAACCAAAAACAATCCAACATTACCACTTTAGTCGTGAAATTCTACCGTGCTTATCTTCTGTCTACGCGTAACCGATGGTCTCGAATTTCTTAAAGAACTGGTACTGCTTGCTCGGCGCGTAGTGGAGGCCGAAGTTAATGTGGCTATTGGTTGAGATGGACCAGGAACATTTTTTCTTGTACCGGTGGACCGTGTGACGAGGTACCTTGTGATGATGAACATGCTTCTCCTCTATGACGACGTCGTGTGTACACAAGCGCTGGAGGTGGAGCTAGAGGTGAAGATTGTGGTATGAGCCTATCAAGTTTGTTCCTACACAACACAACATCTAAAATCCTTTGGATGTTAGTGCACATCCTCTTGCCCTCCTCGTCAGTTTGTCATTTGTGAAGCTGTTCTGCTTCTTCCCATGCCCTGTGTATATCGGCAGCCTGTATATTTGAATGAAAATTAGCATCATACACAACTATCATAACATATTGAAATACTACGTCCAACATCAACTTACCATGTTCCTCTCTAGTGGTGCTCTAGGAACGTACGGACTTAACGCAACATCGACTGAGGGCTGAAGAACATATTGCCGTGTAATGTTCCAGTACCACCTTTTGTATTGCTCTATCGAAATAATGGGCTCCATCTCAATCTGAATAGCTGTATGGCGCTCATTCCACAATTGAATATACGTTCCATATTCCTCTTCGTTGTATACATATGTGCATGGTGGCGCATCATCCGGTATATGCTACATCATACCGA
Source organism: Allium fistulosum (assembly GCA_030737815.1). Lineage (NCBI taxonomy): Eukaryota > Viridiplantae > Streptophyta > Magnoliopsida > Asparagales > Amaryllidaceae > Allium > Allium fistulosum. Next base: position 289,826,609 of record CM060907.1, read on the forward strand.
ACTGTCTCATAACCCTGTCAGGTAAGTGAAATGCAGTCTGGGTGTAACATATAAGTGGTACTCGCGCAGTCCATAAGTATCTAGCAGCTGTACACATGACTGGAAGCTCAGCAAGCACATCCTGTGTGTACGGTGTCCATGTTACCTTGTCATCCTCCAACACGTCTAGCTCATTGCGGTAGAACTTAACACTCCGTCTTGGAGTTTGGCGTGTCTTTTTTGGTCCTACCCACCTGTTATACGATATCAACGATTGAATATTACACGACGAAATTTTAATATTTAACCAAATTAAATGGATAACAAATATACCGAGACCCAAGCGGTATCGACGGATCAACAATAGCAGGTGTCACTAACAGTCTACCGATAGGAAGATAAGTCCACGACCAAAGCTGCATTTCAAAAGAAAATATTACAAACCAAAATTTAGACAAATTATGTATAACATTAAACTATTGAAAGAAGGTTCAAACCTGTACAAGTGTCAAACGTCCACCAATAGACCTATTATCCAAAAGAGAAAGCCTAGATAGCTCCATATATGTATATGATAACACAACACTGCCCCAAGAAAACTTACCACACTCCTCTAAATCAGTAATATACGGTAGCCATTTAAGATCTACCCGAGTCTTCGTATGATCGTACATCAATCTGGAAATAATAATGTGCAAAATAATAGCAAGTGCCCGCTGTTGAATCTGAAGCTCTGTAGCATCGGGTGGAATATCGTGCGATAACTGACGTCGAAACCACATTACTTCCACGAACTCATTACCCTTGTTTGTTCGGGGGGTGGGTCAAGACCAAGTAAGTCACGACATAGTTGCATATAATCATATGCTCCTCCTCCATAAGCCACCACATTGTTTTCAATAGGCAAACCTAACAACACTGCTACATCCCCTAATGTAATCATCTCACCGACGGGGAAATGAAACATGGAGGTCTTTGGTCGCCATCTGTCCGCTAGAGCAGTGATAAGATAGTGGTCAAGCTGAATGTAACCTAACTTCATTATGTGCAAAAATCCAACCCTCTCGATCTCAGCCAAAACTCCCGAATGGTTTGACGTCACTTTCTTCAACGATGTAGAGTGATCTATAGTGGTATCTGGATCGTCACGCTGATCAAATGATAAATAAATAATTAAAAAGCAAAAACAAAAGAAAGTGACACAATATTAATAAAAAATAAACCACCTGCATCCATATGTCGTTTGAAGTACGATGCTACGCTTAAAGAAATAATACCTACCATCAACCGGTCCGGGCTCCATCTCAACATGCTCTGCAAATTACAAATATTAAAAATTGATTCATTTCGAAAAAAATTGGTACATTATCATTTAAACTAAACAACCCTACAATACAATAATGACAATTTGTACACATCTACATTGGTAATCAAGCACATTATCCTAACAACCTAAAATCCTAATATCTAATACTAATAACCTAATACCAAGTGTTAGCGCCAAAATTGGTCACTAACACCCAAATCTAGTTGAAAGCACCAAATACCAGTCACAGCTCACAAACAGAAGGTATGTAGAGAGTAATGATGTGAAGAACGGTAAAAATTAAAATGAAAGCGGTAAAGAACAACAGATTTTATAGTGGTTCGGCTAACTCCGGCCTACGTCCACTCCAGAAGTTTCCTTTTTATTGATGTTAGAATCAATTACAGTTACAAAACGGCAGAGTAGCCTTAGCCTTAAAAAAGAGAAAGTAAGAGAGCCAAAAAGAAGATCTCTCTTCTGGAACCCCACATGTTGTATTTATAGGTAAACCCAGGTAGTTGGGCCTCTTGAGTAATCCGGGCCCATCAAGACCAATCCAGGTTCTGTACCACAACTGAACCAGATAGGCCGAGCCGTATATGCCGAACCACCCTCTACTCTAATATACCGATCCACTTCAGCATGCCGATCCACTTCGAAGCCGGTCCACCCTGATGTCGCCTCGAGTATAACCCTATGCCAAACCCGAGCCACCTCATCCTGACCGGCCCATACCACTACACCGACCCATGCCATCCTGATCGAACCATCAATGCCGAACGACCCAAAACTCCCAGACCGAACCACCAATGCCGAACGACCAATGTCGAGCCACCTCGCCGAGCGACCATTGCCGAGCCACCTCGCCGAGCGACCGATGCCGAGCCACCCATGCCGAGCGACCAATGCCGAGCCACCCATGTCGAGCGACCAATGAGCCACCTCGTCGAGCGACCAATGAGCCACCTCGCCGAGCGACCGATGCCAAGCCACCTCACCGAGCGACCGATGCCAAGCCACCTCACCGAGCGACCGATGCCGAGCCACCCATGCCGAGCGACCAATGCCGAGCCATCCATGCCGAGCGACCAATGCTGATCCATGCACGAACTTCCCTCCTACACCGAGCTATACCTTCCAGGTCGACCGACCAATGCCGATCCATCTAGGACGAGCTATATACACCAAACCATTCATGATTGATCGTCTATCCATCTAGCTGGCTTAAATCCATCGCTTTCCAATCTCGATAAACGAGCAGTCCATTTAGTTAAATCCGCCTATTCACGGCCTTGACAAAAGACGGGTTAACACCAAGTATCCAAACATCTACATTCCAATAAGGGCAAAATGTACACATCTACATTTGCAATTTGCACACATCAACTACTAACTAATATCCTAAAACCAATGCCATGATTTTTAATAACCAAAATTTCTAAGCCCTTATTTTGAAATGAGAAATTAGGATTTAAATTCGTACCAATTTCGTGTTCAACGCCCGACGTGCTTGCCATTCTCAGTCAACTTTTTGGAACAATTTGATCAAATAAATGAAGAAATTGAAGACATGGAAGTTTTGAATAATTTGGAGAAGATGGGTTTGGCTCTGAAATTCGAAACAGGCAGAAATGAGTTGAGGGGGAAGAAGAGAAATAACGTTTAGGGTTAAGTGTGTAGGTTTTCCCTACAGGCGAATTTTCAAAATTCGTCTTTGGGCGAATTTTCAAAAGTCGTTCAAAGACGAATTTTGAAAATTCACCTATATCCCGTGTGGTCAAAACGGACCTACGTTTGTAATTATTTCTGAAAGTGGTTCAACTCTGTTATTTTTTCCTGAAAGTGGTTCGGTTATGCAATTTTTCCTAGAGAAAATTAAAGTGGACAATTTTAATTTTACTTATCTCACTTCTCGTGTTTCTCGTGCTTCCATGTAGTCCCGTTTTCTTCTTTTAGTCTCGGGCTTACTGCCTCCTCCGACTTATTATTGCACCGCCTCTGCCTCGTTTAGGTATTTTCCATTTTTTTCGTTATCTTAAATTGTAATTGGGTTTTCGATTGCGGATTGAATTTTGATTTAGGTTTATTTATTTATTTATTTATTTGTTCACTTGGTCTCCCATGATGCTCTCAAATTGAACCCATCGGTTATGTTACCTACTCTCAAATTGCTCTCGGTTGGGTTATCTTCCATATAACCAATGGTTGCCGTGAAATCCTCACAGATTCTAAGATAATAGTTTTCTTTTTTAGTTTTGCAAGTTGAAATCGAATACTTAAAAAGTGTAAGTGGGCAATACTATATTATCTCACTGAAAACATCATCCAACACTGGATATTCTTTAATTAGCTATATTACCTCACTGAAATTGAATACCATACTGTTTGATGTTAAAAAATTTCACTTTGTTACAGTTGTACTATTGGGACACGACATACATTGACTACGATGTTGACAGTGATGAAGAATGGGAAGAGTATCCATTCTAATTTTATACGTGGTATAGCCATTTAAGTATTTATTACATTTATAATAAAAGAGAAACCTGGTGAAAGCCTCTCTGATTGTACAAAGGATACTGATGAAGACAATGTAGAAGAAGATTGAGGTTGAAGTTGAAAGTGAAGACTTGATGGTTATCTTTCCGAAAATGAGGTAAGTAACCCATGTCATTTTATTTCTTTCTGCTGTCATATATACGAGCATGCTTGACTTCTGTTTTCAAAATATTTAGAATGGTGCTCAAAATGTATATGAAATAGCAATCGTATAGTGTATGAAATAAGTGTTTATAACTCTCTTAATATTGCTTTGCTTTTGTTCCTGTGAAGCAGTTTAGTACAATAGTTAATGAAATTTTGATTAGGTTTAATTGATCTATATATTTGTTTCCTCTTTCAATACAACTACGCTAATGTGCTGTCAAGTTGGAAAACTTTTTTGATATCAAGCATCCTATTAATTTATAATAGGATGCGACATCAGCATAGCAGATGCCAATATGCCAAGCTTATGACTAGTTGACCAGCAGACATCGTCTACCTCGTGCTCTTTGAATTATGTTTAACATATGCACTTTTATTTTTAGTCTGTAGGGTACTATTTCCCTTGCTGACAGGCTGTACTAAAGTGCATAATATTACAACCATTACACAACACAATGCAACAATAAAGCAACCAAAAAATACAGTTTGATAATTGATTTGATGTTTTAACCATATGTCTTTAGTACTATACCCTTGCTATTCGTTGTAGACCTATCTTTAGTTTAATTGTTGTTATCTTGTCTTGAATATGATCCTCGTATATGACTCTCCATCTCTTGCAGGGTATTCGAGTTGATGAAAAACAAAGCAAAAGTGGTAATGGAACTATAAATGGAAGTAGGCAGTCAGAGTTTGAAAATTAGGAAATAAATGAACTACTACAACAGCAAAATATCTTTGAAGCCTGAATAAGCAAGCTCCCAATAAACCCACCCGTTAATAATTTCAAACCTAATGCATGAAAAATCCGAATTATATAATACCGTTGTGCAATTAGTGGAACTACTAAGATGGAGATTAGGTGTTTGCAAGCGCATTGTATACAGGCTTGTTTGCAAGCGCATTGCTATCCACACAACGAAGGCCATGTAGTCATAGAACATAAGATCAAAGTGAGGTCTTATCCTCAAAACTCACAGGTAACAACCCAAATTAATTATCTTGGACTCAGACTTGCTTGAGTATGTAAGTGATCTTACACTATTGTATTTCCAAATATACCTTTTGTTCCTCTATATAGGTTCATGTATTCAAATTTATTTTATAGGCGAAATCAATACAATCGCATTCACTGGCTATGCATAGAATCTTGGAGTCACTTAATGCTAAATTCCCTTCTACCTCAAAGTCACAGCTGAAAAAAAGAAGTTAAGGAGATATCAGAGTGTATTGACAATCAATGCAAGGTATGTTCTCTTTTGCATGTCTTTCATCAATTAAGTAGCTGTTTTACAAGTCCGTCTGAAATGTTGAAATAACGATTGACATTTAGGGCTTGATTGCAGGTTAGAACTAAAAATGTGGCCAAGCTTAACTTGCCTACATATCCATCAGTCAGTCGGAGTTTAGAAAATCAAAACTGATGTCAAGCCCTCACCTCCTAAATCATGATTCGGACTTACTTGAATGTGTAAGTGAACGCTTCTTTTTTCTGTTTATAATTTATTATTGTTGCTTGTATATTCTAGTTTTATGTATTTAAAATTATCCCACAGGTGAAAATAATATGCCGGTCTAATACACTGGCTATTAATAAAATTGTGGACTTCATTCAAGCTAAGTTTCCTTCTACCTCGAAGTCTCAAGTGAGAAGTAAAGGTAAGAAGATATCAGACTATGTCGATAATCGCTGGATGGTATGTTTCTGTATATGCTCATCTTTTATGAAATTTAGCTGTTTTGCTTATTCGATTTCAAGTAATTAAAGTTTGACAATTTTCTATTTCATTGCAGGTTAAAATGGAAATTTAAGCCAAGCTTGGTTTGACTACCATGCCAGGTTTGTAATTTGACTCGATTATTGCTTGCGTTGTGTGTAAGCTTCTTGACTTGTTTAGAGGTTGTGATACTATGAAGTTATCTGATATTTTGATGTTTGTTATGTATGGCAAAGGGTAGTATGTTGAATTGTGATATTTTAATGTTTGTTTACAGGTTGTGATACTATGCAATTATGAAAATTGATTATATAATTGCTGCTTTATAGTTGAAACTTCTATGTGAAATTTGCTGAAAATTTTATGTGAAATTTGTAAGCTGGAATTTGCTAGATGGCTTTTAGTCATGATTATTATGGTTATTAAAAAAATCTGTAATAATTATTACCATTGCAATTTTTTCTTTAGTAACGATAAGAACGTTTACAATTTTTGTGATAAAAATTTGCCATGCACTAGGTAACCACGGTATAACTGTTTACAAATTTAATTCACAATGGTTATAAACATTACAAATAACCCTGCTCTTGTGTTGTGAGAGCATGGATATTTATTCATATTCGATTACATACAAAAGCCGTACGGTGAACAGTCACGATCGTATTATACAAAATCTCAATGAAAAGTATTTCATTGCTACAAATATGTATTATTGATAAAATAAGACATGTTTTTTGATACAATAGTTTGCCAATTAATATACTGGGACTCATTTTTGTTTTTTTATTAGTATTTTTATTCTTATTTGAGTGGGATTGGAGTTTTGTTTTGTTGGTTTCGATCAAAGTGAGAAAGCAAACCTTAGTGCGAGATCAGGGTCGGCCCAAAGGTATTTAATGCCCTAGTCGAACGATCTTTTGTTTTTTTTATTGTCCTTTTATTCAATAAATAATAATACATTTATATGCGTAAACAAAATCTATAATACAATTTAACATCGTCGGAAAATATTGATCAATTAAGTCATTCTTATTACATGCCAAAAATTTAAATATCAATGATATCCAAATATATCATTTCGTATTAATGAAAAAACTTTTTAGATTTTTCTGAAAGAAAACACGTTTGTTATCTATCCACGGAACCTTTTAAGTAGAGTTTAAATTTAACAAAAAAACCCAGAATATCCTTCATAAAGTTAAAATTACTCACATACCAGCTTCTAAGTTTCATCACATTTTTTTTTCTACGTATAATATCAGTTTCGTCATTAGGTGCTCTTATCTAAAATAGGGATCGCTCATATTATCAAAAAAATTAGCTTAATCATTATTCCTGTTGTAGAACAAATCAAGTATCAATTCATGAATTAAGTATGCAATAAGAAACCAGAATAACAAGAGTATAAAGCATATAAATTTTCATTCAACTACAATAGGTGAGTGACCATGCATTACAGACTTACTAGCAAACAGGCAGATTAATAAGTTTTAAAGTGCTTTACTTTTTTTAACAGAAAGAGTATAAGACATGAAAATTAGCAGATAAATTCACACTCTTATTTAAATATAAAGCATAGTTGAAGTTATAAATAACAAAAACGTAAAGCATATAAATTCTTATTCAAATGAAGTTATAAATTGATTTAAGTAGAGAATTAGTTATCACTAACTTATTCAAACATAAATACACATGATTAATTACCGAACATACAGCAAATTGTTGAGATGATTGATTATTTGATTTAGGGCAGCAGGATTTGGGTAGTGCGATTTGAAGCAGCACAACGTGAGGAGAGGAGCACTGGGCAGCAAGTAATGGCGGTCGAGAGGCGATGGATTTTGTCGGCTATTGATTTGCGATGGAGAGATGTGGAAGAAAGTGAAAATGAAATGAATCATGATTTTGATCTTTTTTGTTGCCCCTTTTCGTGATGATGCCCTAGGCGTTTGTCTCTCTTGCCTATGCTTTGGGCCGGGCCTGTGCGAGATCAAGTGTTTAATATCACTAAATATAATAAGGACCTTGTTGTGTTAGAGAACACTAGGCCAAGAACAAACAGACAAACTTAGGATTTCGATCGTTGAAATGTCGGTTTTGATATTTTTACTTAAGTGAAATGTATTTGATATCCTTAAAATGTTAAGGACTGAATGCATTGTTATAAGGAAATCCGATGTAGTTTTGAAGTAAAGGATTTCTCCTTTGAATGGGTTTGACTTTTAGAAAGAGGAAGCGAAACGTTTGAGAGTTGTTATAATGTTGGCATAGTGAAGATAAAGAGAGTGAAAGGGTCACATATGCTTTATGATGAGACATCGAAAACGAAATTATTTAAAATATTTGTAGATGTTTAATAGGGAACAAGAAATATGATTTTTATTTCAATTTTTTTTTACAGAAAATTGTTCTCTATACTGTAAGATTCATTTCCTATGTTCGAAATTTTCGATCCAAAACTCCCAACTATAAATTAGTTACAGTAAAAGAAATAAATAGTCCATAGTACGTTGTAACGATGTTGAATGGAACTTTATATTTTAAATGTTGTTATTATAATAATGAAAATAGTAGAAGCATACCATATGACACTCGCTAGTAGACACATCAAGTTTTAAAATATTACTTTCATGTATGTCAAATATTATTTATGAAATAATAATTATTTTTTATTTTGAACGAACATGGATGTTGTTTTGTTTAAATATGAATATTATGAATGTTCATTATAAAATATAAATTTGTTTTGGCATTTCGATGATAATATTTGTTTTTATAACAACAGTGGTATGTTAGCTATAGAAAATACAGAAGCATCTAAAATAATTAACAATTAGTTTTGGAATTATGGACTAAGCCGTATCTTTAAAAAACAATTTTCTAATCATATGATTATGAATCATATAGTACTTGTGAATTGTACCCTAAATGATTAAGGGCAAAACATATGTTTAGTGGGAACGATAAAAGAGTTAATGAACTCTTCGAATTGATACATACAAGTGTATGCAGTCCAAAGTCAATGATATCAAAATGTATCCACTTCATTTAATGTACCGATGAATTTTCACAAATATGGACATGACTATTTGATACACAAGTTTGATATTTATGATGAATTCATAAAATGGAGATATAAGATAAGAATATGCAAAAGAATAAAAAAACAATTTGATTTGATCGAATTGATAAGTATTTTGGATAAGTGTTCCAATAGCAACATAAAGCGAATTAGATTAATTCTCAAAGTCACTCCTTTCTATGATGCATATTGATGTATCATAAAGAATAATCAGACTCTGTTGAACATAGTACAATTATTAATGAGTGAAGTTGAGTTACTTCTTTTTATAAGGATGTGTAATTAAGAGTAAACACACATATGTTAAATTTGATTTCATCTAAATAATAGTTTGCAAATTGACATAAAATATGAATTGGTAAGGAACCTCATTCTGAATAGTTTAAGATATGTAGTTGTCTGATTTTCATTACGAACATAAGTTTCGTAAACTCAAAACTAAATCTCTTTTATATAAGTCTAATAGGCAGTTCATAACATGTTTTGAATGTCTATTCCACCGCACTAAAAAACAAATTGTTGTTTCAAGAAACGCAACCTTCATATTGAAGAAATTTCTTTCTAGAGAAATTAGTAGTAGTGTGATGAACTTGAATACGATCCAAGATTCTAACATAACAATCGATTAGATAGATTAAGCATATTTAACCAAACCTAAAAACAGATACAGCTCATTAGAATGTATAATAAAAAAATTCGCATTAAAAAAAAATATGAGTTTCTTATCAATGTGAAAAAAATGAATTGTTAGTAAGAACAATCTCCTCAGTTACCAACAAACCATGAAGAATATAGAATCTGCCACATGGTGCAATGTTTTAAATTCGAAATGGATTTCAACTACATTGACAAAATATAATTTTGATAATTATGCCCGAAAGGATATAATCCATCGACCATAAATGAGCTTTAGAGAAGATTCTTACAGGTATAAAGTGGTTTTGACAGAAAATGATTTTATCAATTTCAAATATTGAAATAATAAAGTAATTCCACTAGTCAACATGCATAAAATCCATTCGGATTCTACTCGCAGTTATCACACAATTTGATTTTGAATTCTAACACATTGATGTTGAAACAGAACTTCTAAATGATGATTTAGAAGAGACCATTTGTACACAATATCCAAAATGTCTCGAAGTCTGGAAGCGATAAAAAGCTTGTAGATTTTTTGGATATGGTCCAAGAGCTGATACGACAATGACATCCAATAAGCATCTAGAAGTTGAGCAAATATTTTTAATGTGGAAATAAATAGTTTGATTTCGATCAAAATAAAGAGGAAACTTGTTTCTGTAAGAAAGAAAAACAAAGGTACTAAACCGTTTCTAAATACAATTAATAAACAGCATGTTGCTGATCGTTAACTATGTACCCATATTAAAATCAATTAAAGTTTGGTTGTTTAATTCTCTATGAAGAATTTGAAAGAAACGTACTTTATACTCGATATATGAGAATGTTAGGATTGTCCAAATACACAAACACCATATCAAAATGTTTAATATGAACCATATGATGTATATTTCTTATGCATTGGAAATAAAAATCATCATATATGCTATGTTATGTGGAATATTAGATCACGCTTATAAACTTGGTGTACTAAGCGAATATCAAATCTGAGTTAAAATCACTGAACGGTAATAAAGAGTATTCTCAAGCATTTACAAAATTATCAAAGAATTGTTTATGAAAACACCACTCGGGCCCGGACTTAATAAGTGGCATCGAATATAGTAAGTCAATCTTAAATTCTAAATTAAAGAACTTTTGAGTTGGAAATGTACAAAACAAAAGATTATGGTAGATTCAACTATGAAGGTTAAATATATCATCTTGGCAATGAAAGCAGTATTTATGCGCAAATTTATAAAATAGTTAGGGATGATTTCTACCATTCAAAATTCAATAATATATTATGGTTACAATAACGCAACATAGATTGCAAGTTGCAACGGAAACTGACAACTTGATAAGAAATCAAGATATGTTCTCTGTTAAGAAATCAAGATACGTTCTCTGTAACGAACACATAATTAAAAAGTTTATCAGTAACGGTGAAGCGTAATCGAAATGTAGATACAAAGCAATATATCGCGGATCCATTCAATAACACCCATTCTCGATCTAATTTAGATAGCGCATAATGAAAAGGTATGGACATGAGATACCATAATTAACCTTAAGTGCAAGTAGAAAACTGATAGAGTAAGGACTATGCCATAGAGCACTTATATAACTTGTTACATAACTTAAGTTTAATAAAAGAATCTTGTACGAAATAAAGTATGTTTTGATTTTATGTTCTTTTTATATATTGTTATATAGAGATCAAGTAAAGTTAATTAACACATTAAACGAATATGTAGAAAATCCTTAAAGAGTGTGTTATCGACTGCAGTTACGAATAAGTTCATAACTATGAGTATTGAATCGATATTTAAATATTTACTCCTTAAATGTTCCTAATCAAGATGTATCCAGAAAATGGACCAGTACACATAATATTTTCCATAAGATGGACGGTGTATTACTCATGTACATTGGGAGTACAAATGGTCACGTACTTGTGATTGTTTGAAACAATCACATAACTCAACGAAAGTCTTCTATAGATTAATACAACTAAGCCAAAATAGAAGATCACATGGTAACGACGTAAAGTAATCTTCAGACTTGTGAGTATCGTCAACCTTAAGTAGCTAGTCTGTATTTTGATTATGGTCAGGCACATAGCACAGGGATCATGCTACGACCATAGTTGGGTACACGTTGAACTACTTGAAATGAAGCTCGATAGATGATTCTTCTTCTTCGTTGTAGAATGTTAGTATCGCCATAACTGTAGTCAACTTAAAATTAAAATGACTAGAGTAAATTGGTTTAATAGATCATTATTACCGGATTGAGCTAAGAATTTTAATGTAGTCTACGTAATTAAATACGGATATTAATAGAGTTTTTGAAATTATACCAAAGTTTAAATACCTTAGTGATACGGTGTTGACAAAAAAAATGTGTACAAAATATTGTTACTAGGTGCAGCTTATTAAGATTAGAAATTGAATTTCGCCTAAATGATCTATAAACAATTGAACTTGTGTCCAATACTGTACTTCAGAAAATTCCGTACAGGCTTAAATATTTTTATTGTTTAAATATTAACTAAGAATCGAGTTCACATCTGATAGTCAACACAACCGTGTTGTTAGTTAATTGCCGAGTTCAACTAATGTAAAATTAATTTATAAATGTTATAAATTAATAATAAAATTAAGTACATATATTGTATCAAATTTCTATGGCATTTAATTATTTATTTGAAGCATGAAAATTATAAAAAACGGCGTATAAAAGTTATACGTTGATTTAGTTAACGAACATGTATAAATAAATTAATTAAATGATTGATTTAACTGTTGAATTAATCATGTTTGAAGTTTGGAAGCCCGAACATAAGGGCGCATAGCATGCAATAGGAGGGAGGAACTCGGTCTTCAAACGCAAGAGAGAAAGAGGCTAAATATTTGTGAACTAGTTGGCTATAAATAGCCATCACATTCATTCTCTCTAAACACTGAACCAAACACTAACTTTAGCCTCCACTGCTGACATTGGTGAAGCCAATGAGATGGAGTTACATAGACAAGGAGATGGAACAAGGAGTTCGAGGAAGGAAATAACCAGCGACTATATTGTTTGACGATCAGTTGGATCACGACAAAAAGGAGGTAAAAATTCTATTTTTAAATTTATTCATATACATGCTTTTATTCCTATACTCTTCCCATCACCAATATTTAATTCGGTCAAAAGTAAAAAAGGCTCAAAATATATTTTTAATCAATTAAATAAATAAGCAAAACATTTAAAACATATAAAAAAAATCTGTTTTTTAAAAGAATTTTTTTTCAAGGGTTTCAAAAATCAAATAAAAGAACTTTTTTTATTTTCGAAAAATCAAGTATTTCAATTTTAGAAAAAATCAAATATATATTATATATATTAACCCGTATAGATTATATTCAAGAAACAAATAAAATTTATATATATTCCTTTTCTCAATGGTTTAAAGTCAAGAAAATAATTTATTTTTCGAATTGTTTTTTTAAATTCAAAATTTTAAATTATCAAATATATAATTATTTATATATAATTAATACATATATATATATGGATTATTATATCTAAATAATTTATTTTAATATATTTATAATTATATATACCAAAAATAGTATTTATATTTAATTTTAAAATATTATAAGTATATATGGCTAAATTAATAAAAAAAAGTATTATTAATAACTTATATTGATAAAGGTAGATATAAATATAAATATCTATGTTCATGTGTGTGTGTAACATTAAACATATTTATTAACCATAAATTAATGTTTAACTAAACACCTTATAAATTAATGTTTAATTAAACCCCTTATAACATAGTTCATCATGTTACCCCTATATTACTTCACCATATTTAATAAAATTATAATATCTGTATTGTGAATACGAACTTATTATAATATCAAAATATAATACTAAATTAAAACAAAATTAGTAAATTAAAATTAAATTAATGATAAAATATTATTATTACACTACAACAAAAACACCCTTTAATAGCGTTTAAAAAACGCTATTAGAAGCTATTATAGCGTTTTTTCTTACGCTGTATATTAACATGTTGTAATAGGTCAGTGACCTATAACAGCAACATACAAAACGCTATAAGAGACGCTATGGACAAGGACATTTCATAGCGTTTTATGAGTGTTGTAAACATGACTTTTAATAGCCTTGGAAAGTCGCTATGAAGTGAAACTATAGCGTTTTCATGACTGCTATGTAAAAACAGGCTGGCACACATATGAAATATACAACAGCGTCTATAGACGCTATAGAACACAATATTTTACAGCGTTATCTGCTGCAATAGTACATTGTATGTATAAGTACAGCTACTTTCTATAGCGGTTTTCTGTCTTTTATTGCGTTGTTTTTTTGTTATGAAAATTGTTTATAGCACTATCATAATGCTGTAGTATATAAAACTGGAAAAAACAACCTTTCCATAGCATAGTTAAAACGCTATAAATTTTTATCCCTGTGGTTTTTTTACTAGGTACATCCAAGCTTACAATTCTACTAATATATTATAAAATTTCAAAAAACACAATTATCACATAATGATGTACGTAATCAAATGAAAACATAAGCCAAACCACAATATATATTTAAATATATATCCATAATATTTTAGTACAAAAAGTTTCAAATATTTGTGATCTTAAAAAAAACAATACATACAACCATAGCTGACCAAAACGATACATACTAAAAGCAAAGATATATGAACGTCAATAAAAAATACGTTAATCCAAGCATGACCAATTTGAAAGAGAATGAATGCAGCAAAATAATTTTTCCTTCCTTCCAGCTTGTAGCATCCCCGGTATCATCATACAGCACCTGTCAAAACGAAGCACATAAGTTATTTTTCAAATCCAAACATCATCCGCAAGTTACCGCCAGTTACAGCCATAGTAGCAGTTCAGTCATATAGGTATCCTATTATAAACCATAAATGTCAATGCAACCGAAAAATCGAGTAACACATATAATCAAACACATTGTCAGCTACCAAATAATGGCATCGGTGGGGAAATGTTTTGGTCACCAAACTATAAAATACACTAAGAACGGACCAAATAGGCAACATATGTGAAATCACAATCAATTACTACTACAACTAAACCACAATTATCCCCAATGGTCAACACAAACAACAACCCCCCTCCCTATCAAATTCCCCTACAACTTCCAACCAGTAAACTCAAAAGAGGTACATGGGAACAACCCAGAACCACATACTACAACCTATACTGTAGAATGGCAACAAGTAGGCAAACAAAGTGTGTCAAAGTAGAGTAACCCAGGAAGATCTAATGAAATAGGGAATTCAAGTACCAGAAAACTACAAAACAATGAAGAGCAATATAAGAATAACAAAGTTAACAAAAAGTATAGGAAATTTTTACTACTAATAATAAGTTCCGGATACATAGCTCATCAGAGGAATATGACAATGCTGATCAGCCTACTCAATCTGAACATGAGGAATTCTGCCATGCACAAGAAGAATTTGTTTATGAGACTAACTTTATTGAAAATATTGCACAAAATATAAAAGAGCAAGGGGAGGACCAAGTTCCAGAACCAAAGTTTGAAGCATATGTCTTACCCAACCCACAGTATGAGCAGGAAGTGGCAGAATCATCATCAGCTAAGGGCCAACCAACAACATATAGTGCACAAGATCATCCAGAGCCCCATAAAAGAATAACTAGGGCTCAAAAGAACGGTACATGACAATTATTCTCTGGAATGTCGGGGGGTAAATTCTGACCTTAAAATGGGTCAGATTATATCAACCCCGATGCCATATAGGCCAAGTATTATTAGTCTATTAGAAAATAAATTGTCTGCACACAAAATTCCTCAATTTGTTATTGGGTTTAGCAAAAATTGGGGATTTTTACACAATAATGATCATGGGTCTAAAGGAAGAATTCTACCGCTTTAGGACAAATATGCATGGACATTTCAACTCGTTCAATCCAGTTCACAACATACTACCAGTATTGTTACTAATTTAGGTGGTTATTCTATGTTTCTAACCACCGGATATGCAAGCAATTTGTTTTCAGATAGGGAACAATTATGCCATGAGCTATCACAGTTGGCAAGTTTTGTAGACAGGGCTTGGCTGCTTGGAGGGGACTTTAACAATGTACTTAACCCTATGGACAAGAAAGGGGGACTGCCGGTCCCCTTCTCATCTCAGAGGTTTTTTCAAATTTTCTTGTAACAACCCGGGTTTTTCCTACACGAAAAACCGGACCATTTGAGTTAAGAAGAAGAGGTAGAAGAAGAAGAAAAATAGAAAACAACAACAGAATCTCTCATACGCAGTGGAATAAAATATAATAGATAATAACAGATCTTTACACAAAAAGAAATCTATATCTGTTTACATATACATCATTCAAATACATCATCAGAGTACATCACATCAATATCATACAACTGGACAGTAATCATAACTTGTCCTCACAATCTGAATACACAGCGGAATATATAACTCAAATACGAAAGTATGTATCGCCATCCAGCTCCATAGCATCATTTCCTGTAATCTATAATACTCGGTCTGACCCGAGCATCATATAAAACAATACCCGAGTCAGTCTGGAATACCAGCGTGAGAAAATCACACTCAATTGATTATTAAAGTTTCAAAAACCCTTTGAAAACAAAAGCATCTCGTAAGACCACGCCACAAATAAACATGTCGGGTTTTTACCTTACGATAGCTAAAACACTTTATATCAAAATCCTCTGATATTATAATAGTGTCTACAGAAAGTAAAATAGAATCTAGCTGAAATGCTTGCATCTCACATTTCAACAATAGTTGGGCACAATCAAAACCGTACAGGCACGTAGGGAGAATGGATTTCCAACGAATGACTAGGCACTGGGGTACCACCTGTCACAGTACGTGGCCTAGATCACAGTACCGAGGAGTACGCCCGCTCCCCTGCAACACAAGGCCGGAACCATCCCTTACTGGATGATCCCGAATAAAATCACCCCACGGTTGGGATCAGCAACCGCACCACTAAGCCGAAATAAAAAGGGACATCTAGACAGGGATGACCTTACCCTCCAGTGGGAGCTACCCACGAAGCCTTGCTGCATAACCCCTGATTTTCAGTCATTCCCGGTTGATGAGGTTCGAGGCTAAACGATACCTTTTTAGAGAACATATCCCTTAGAATGCCCATCGTCTGCTGACGATGTTTCGCAAGCATTCGTCCATACAAGTCCGTCCTGGGTTTGAACGGAACCGAAGGCACTATTCCTACTACATCCATTTTGGAAATATCCTCAGGATTAGTAGCGACTAGCCCTTGCACTTCACAGCTCCATCTTCGACTCCGAAATCGTTACACGAAACGTACAAACCGGATCGAAGTGGTATTCGAGTCTCCAGACCTAGAATCCCGGTATACGGAAACTCGATCCCGGTCTCTTCGAAACGATCAGCGCATTTGGCCAATATTGATAGTCGGTTATTTAACTATCAATTAACATCCACAAGCAACCATCACACAATTAAATAATTTCCCACATTATTTATTTGCCCAAATATCTTTCCAAGATATATTTCCAATTTCAAAGCTCATTTGAAAACAATTTCAAAACAGTTTCCGCTTACGGAATACATTTCCAAATATTTATTTCCTCTGAAACACCAAGTACAAACACTTTTAGATTTTAAAATAATTTAAAAACACTTTATTTTAAATATATCTTATACTATTGAAATCAACTACTTTAATACTTTATTAAAAATATATACTTTAAATAAACCACTTTATAATATAAAGTAAATTTCTTCTTTTAAAACATAATAGCAAATCTTTTTTATATAATTACTACAATAATAGATTTTTGAAAATACTTACTTAGGAAATTAACATTTAGAAATAATCAATTTTCTAAAACATGCTTTTAAAAACACAATTAGAACTTTTAACTTATATTAAAAATTACTTTGAAAACGTACTTGGCTATCCAGAGAAATACACTTCTCATTCCCATCTTTTAAAAATAAATCAACATTTATTTTTAAACCAAACCATATCTTTTTATAAATTCCCTCCTTGAATTTATATTCAAATATCCACTGATATTTTATTTTACTTTATAAACTCAGTTTATATCTCCAAAATCTCACTTCTCTTTTAAAATTCCAATTTTAAACAACTAAATCAATTTCCAATTGATTTTCCAATTTACTTTACTTTACTTTGAAATAAATTTCCTTTACTACTTCATTTATTTCAAAATACATTAACTTTTAGATTTATTCCTTTATTTGAGTTAAAACCCTTTTTAACTGAAAATACCAATTTTAAACTTCCAAAATTCCTTCTTTAGCCTTTAATTAAATTTAATCCTTACATTCAAAATAAATCCTTTATTCTTTAAATTTAATATCACTTTAGTTTAAAGTTAATATTTCCCTTGTTATTTCGAAATTTCCTTATTCCAATTCACTTAAATTATTTACTTTACTCTTTTATTTCTTTCAAAATCCAATTCAATATATTTTGATAACTCCTTTTATTGAAATATCCAATCCAACCATATCATCCAATATTTCAATCATCAATAAAATCATCACAGGATATCAATATTCATAGAACAAAATATCAAATAATCTAAATAATTTTGAGGAATCCAGTTGGATCCCTCCAACCTGTTTCCCTGCATCCACAAACGTTAGCACAATACCAATTCCACTTCGAGGTGGAATATCGCGGTATATGGGTTTTATAAAATATCATCCGCTATTATGCGGCGCATAGGGTCTCATCCGCTATATAATGCGGGAATATCAACAACTCCAATATATACATATGCCAATATATATATATTGGTATATACTACTATATATAGTATAGCATATTCAATCAATGCAACCATTCAATCAATTATTTAAATTTAACTATTTAAATTTAAATCTAACTGAGTGAGATTAACTCACCTTTGCTTTTGTTTTGCCATCCATCCAACCCGACTAGATTTTCCTCGATTTTAGACCTTGTATAAGTACAATAGGATTTTTATTAATATTCGAATAATCGATTATCATTTTAAATAACTTTAATTAGTCAAATTATCCTTTAATAAATTATTTTTGGTGACTAGAATAATTAAATGAACCAGTTAAACAAATTAATTGCCTTAATACTTGTTTTAAAATAAATTTGTAAATGTATATTATTTCATATTTTGAAACTACATATATGTTTATAAAATAATACATAGAGATTCCAAAAATCAGATTTTATATACTTCCAGCATTTTGAACCCCTGCTCTTCTGTTCAAAACCTTATATATACATTTAAATTAAATTAAGAACACATAAAACTTAAAACTGCTTAACCATTTAAGATTTCATTTATTGTCAATAATTTCTGTATGTATATATAAATAACCTACTGTTATTATTTATTAAACCGAACTTAACTATATAAAAACGAACCTCACTGCTCAGATGAACCAGAATCCACCTCGATGCCTCGATTCCATCTCTGCCGTTGGTTGAATGAATCGAAACCAACCCCTCTCCTCACTCGCGACCCATACCCAGCCTCCATCACTTCGCGAGCTACCCTTCTCAATGCTCGAAATCGAACCCAACACTTGGTAGCCGCAAGTGGCAATCACCATCCCTTCGAACTGTCTCCATTCGCGAAGCCACCACTAGCTCGCACTCGCAGCTCTGATACGCCGCTCGACTACACCATCCATCGACATCCCACCGCGACCCCTCGCGAATGAGTCGCGACTCGCTTTCAAAACACGAGCTCCCAGTTACTTCGCTCCCCTCATCGCCCAGTTGAGTCGCCCCTCTTCACGAACTCGCGAGTGTGTGCAGTCACTTCGAGTCGAGTACGCGATGCCACAAAACCCTAACCCTCGCAAAAACGATTGACTAAGAGGAGGATTGCTTTTTGATTCATTTCGAATCGCAGTGGAAAGGAACAAGTAGCCATTCTTATTTTTAACAGAGGAAAGTTTGATTTTTCCTTTTGAACGAAAATGATTTGGTTTTAGAAGATGATTTCGTTTTTTTTTTCTTTTAACTGAGAGGCTCGGTTAAAAATTGTAAAGGAGAAGGAGACGCGTGTACAGATGTTTTAACGCGTGGACAAACAGCGTGATCCAGAAGGCTCGTAGTCTGGATATGGAAAGAAATATCGACCAGTTAAAATATTAAATTTCCGATTAAATTTCAGCGCGTTTACATTCCGTATGATCACACGACAACTCCAAATACTACGAAAATTGAAATCCAATAATAATACAATATTACGGATCCAATGGAACTGGTTTCGCTGAATTCCGAGACTGTGCCTCGGACGGCTATTTTTTTTTAATTTAATTTCAACGATATATTTTTAAGACTGAACAAAACTCTTTTAAAATTCCATTTTAAAAGTTCTATCATCTTCAGTATTAACAATATAAATTTTCTGAACCTTTGAACTATTTTTAACAGGCTTAAAATCAAGATTCAATATTTTACCCAATCCCGATAATTAAATTTAATAATTAATTATCCAAATAAATACTGTATATTTGAAATTAAAGTTAAAATTTAACCTTCGGATATTTAAAATAAATTAAATATTCACATTTCAAATATACAAAAATTCCGGGTCGTCACATTCCTCCCCCCTTAAAAGAATTTCGTCCCCGAAATTACCAGTTAAGAGAAATGATTCGATACCCGTTCTTTTTCCCAATCCAAATAGTTTTAACAACTTTCCATAACAATTCTTTTATTAATGATACACTAATCATCTTTTAACTTCCCAAACTTATTCATAAGTTCAACCCATACCACCTGCTTATCCATTCAAATTTAAATTTGAATTCAAATTTTAATTTATCAAAATTTTCCAAAATTTTTCTAACTCCCTAAATTTCCGAAAAATTTCGCCAGCGTCTCCTTTGCGCGGCTAGCTCGGTACTACTACAAAATGGCTCTACGGCCTCCCAATCTCAAAAAGAAAACAAAAAGCCAAGTGGCTGGATCAAAAACCCAATCAAATTTCATATAGAAATTCAAATACATACCTTTTTGTCGGGCCATTAAATTTTATCTTCTAAATCAAAAATCCCAATTTATCCATTGCTTTTATACACCTGTATATCCTACTAAGCAATAATATTCAATCACAATCCCAAAGTCATTTTATACTTTTCTTTACAAATTTTCAATATTTGCTTTACTTAAGCCCGTACGATGCACATATATCATCCGTACGCAATATCATATTCGATCGCTCAATCGATCACACAATTCCACTTCCGAACTAGTATCGTCCACCCGACCTTCTAGTGCGGACTCAGATCTAGTTTCTTGATCAGAAACCGTCATTCTCCTTGCATAGTCACAAACTATGATAGAGAATTTCCAGAATCAATCAACAATCCATATCCAGGCTCGCCGTTGAAAATCGAGTGAAAAATCCTGATTCGGATCGATAAAACTATCTCGAAATTCTGTGTTCGACATCTGGACCAAATAGCTATGCGAATAAAATAATATACGTACATCTTACGTATAAATTCCAATTGATTACCAATTATATCAATTCTCTTTATTCACATTCCTTTTTGATTGTTATCTCCTTATTCACAACTATTCCATTCACATCTTCATATTTTAATCGTCATTCAATTATTCACCTAGAATAATTTTCCTCCATACCCACTTCACTTAAAGAATTTCATTTTTCCAATCCTTAAGTTTAATATAAATATTTATACACTTCTTACATTAATTTTCACTTTACTATCAAAGTTTATTTTCATTACTATTCATTCTGCCCACGCAACTTCCTTTGAATTCAAATTGGCTTCCATTTGACTATTGAATTAGTTCCACTTACAAGTTAATTTAAATCTCAATTAAAAGTTAACTTGCAAGCTTACTTTCCTTAGTTCTTTCGATTACACTTACTTTACATTCATATTTAAACTAGATTCAATTATTCGGTTCCAATTCCATTTGCTTAGCAAATTTAGATTATTTATCGTTAATGAAAATTTTCAAAATTTTTCTAACTCCCAAAATTTCTAGAAAATTTTGGCAGAGTCTCCTTTGTACGGAGGGACTTCTGCGATATCGCAGGATGCACAAATATGTATATACATCGGCCTCAGGCCGGAAATCACAATATATATCAATATATGCAGTTCATATCTCCTATTAAATTCTTTTGCGTAGGCGTACCTCTATTTTAGCATTTTTAAAGCAAGCGGCTTATTATTTAGCAATTAATGCAACCCAAAATCAGCTATACGGCTTCCCTGAACCTGTACTAACTCAATTTAAAAGTGTAAGTGACAAATATAGGAAGTTCATAGCATTTCACTTATATTTAAATAGCTAAAATATGGATTCTATTACAATGCATGTTATATACTTCCATAAACACGTATGAAATGTTCCAACACTAATTTTAATTGTTTCCCGACAACATTTAAACCATCCCATTCAATTTAAATGATTTTACAACTTCCTTTCTTAACTTCAATTTATTTTTAAGTCCAAACAAACTCATATCATTACAATTGATTCAAAACAAATTTTATTGTTTATATTAACTCAATAGATTTATACAATCTCATTTTCATTGCATTTTGAATTCGAACCCTTTAACTACTTAGGTTCATCTTCATTACCAAGTGGATTTCCTTTTTATCTTAATTCATTCACAACAATTATTTAGCTCGACGCATTCCAATTAAATGTTATCTGTAACTCACCTAAATTTAGTTCGATTAAAATTTATTTCCACTTAGTTGGATTCTATTTGCAATTCATACCATTTCTATTTTAACCCAATTTCATTTTTATATGATACAATTTCAATTATAATTAATTTGTTAACACTTCATGTTAACTTTTAATTTATAACTCGAGTTCTAGATCCACTACCCGTTTCCAATCTACTTATTTCTAATATTTGATTTTTATTTCAAAAATACTTTACTATTTTCAAGTGTTCAATCTATTTTATAATTTAAATTTCTGGATTATATTCCTTACTATTACAAACAGTTTTATTTGGCTTATTTATTTTACTCCCAAATTTTATAAGTCCCAAATTTATTTATATCTATATTTTATTCATTTACAATCGATTTCATTCACATTTTAATACTTTACTACAGGATTTATATTTTATTTAGTTTGGCATATTTATTATTCCATATAAACATTTTAAATATGATTCCAGAGTTTAAACAATTCTCCAAAATTTCAAAATCACTTTTGAAATCAACTTCATCCAAAATCCTTGACAATTTTCATTTCCCTTTGGAATTTCAAAACCAAACCTAGTTCACAAACAATTCCAATTTAAAACAGTTTGGTAGCAATTTTTCTTTGGAGACTCGAAAATGAACATCGATGATGCTGCAGTCATCATCGAAGTTATTTTCCAGCGACCGAAAGAGAATTTAATGCTTTCATCTCTTTAAAAACATTTCAAATACTTTTAATTTCCAAATCTCACAAGATTTCAAATTCAACTCAAAAATATTCCTGAAATAATACTATTAGTTCTCCAAAATCTTTGAAAACCATTTCCAAATCCCAGGAATTTAAACTTTTCCCGAAAATCCCAAATTGCAATTCCTTTAAATCTACATTCAAACATTCCCTGGAATTTATCTCATTTCAATTTCAAATGTTTCTATGGAATTCTATTTCAAAATTATAATCACCTTTGTATATGAAGTTTTATTTCAACTTATAAATTACATTTATAATTTATGTTCTCAAATTCCATTTGTTATATAAATTTATTCTTGAACTTTGGTTATAAGTTTTCAATTTCTTATTCAATTTCCTCCTAATGATAATAATTTATTATCATCATCCAACAACCAAACATCCAAATATAACTATAATAATTTATAAAAATTATTTCTTTCATATACAAAAATAATCTGGGTAAAATTATTTCATCTACCCATTTTAAAACAATATTGTGTCGAATTGTTCTATTTAAGTGTTTAGAGATCCCTATCAATAACGTTAATTACTCGTATTGACCAGAATCCATAAACTACTCAATAAACCAACCAACACAATATAAAACCATTTTATATTCACTAACAAATACGCGCTCATATCTATTAATACTCTCAAAATTCCCAATAGAGCCAAGGTTATCGCTAGCCTAAGCTCTGATACCACTGTAACAACCCGGGTTTTTCCTACACGAAAAACCGGACCATTTGAGTTAAGAAGAAGAGGTAGAAGAAGAAGAAAAATAGAAAACAACAACAGAATCTCTCATACGCAGTGGAATAAAATATAATAGATAATAACAGATCTTTACACAAAAAGAAATCTATATCTGTTTACATATACATCATTCAAATACATCATCAGAGTACATCACATCAATATCATACAACTGGACAGTAATCATAACTTGTCCTCACAATCTGAATACACAGCGGAATATATAACTCAAATACGAAAGTATGTATCGCCATCCAGCTCCATAGCATCATTTCCTGTAATCTATAATACTCGGTCTGACCCGAGCATCATATAAAACAATACCCGAGTCAGTCTGGAATACCAGCGTGAGAAAATCACACTCAATTGATTATTAAAGTTTCAAAAACCCTTTGAAAACAAAAGCATCTCGTAAGACCATGCCACAAATAAACATGTCGGGTTTTTACCTTACGATAGCTAAAACACTTTATATCAAAATCCTCTGATATTATAATAGTGTCTACAGAAAGTAAAATAGAATCTAGCTGAAATGCTTGCATCTCACATTTCAACAATAGTTGGGCACAATCAAAACCGTACAGGCACGTAGGGAGAATGGATTTCCAACGAATGACTAGGCACTGGGGTACCACCTGTCACAGTACGTGGCCTAGATCACAGTACCGAGGAGTACGCCCGCTCCCCTGCAACACAAGGCCGGAACCATCCCTTACTGGATGATCCCGAATAAAATCACCCCACGGTTGGGATCAGCAACCGCACCACTAAGCCGAAATAAAAAGGGACATCTAGACAGGGATGACCTTACCCTCCAGTGGGAGCTACCCACGAAGCCTTGCTGCATAACCCCTGATTTTCAGTCATTCCCGGTTGATGAGGTTCGAGGCTAAACGATACCTTTTTAGAGAACATATCCCTTAGAATGCCCATCGTCTGCTGACGATGTTTCGCAAGCATTCGTCCATACAAGTCCGTCCTGGGTTTGAACGGAACCGAAGGCACTATTCCTACTACATCCATTTTGGAAATATCCTCAGGATTAGTAGCGACTAGCCCTTGCACTTCACAGCTCCATCTTCGACTCCGAAATCGTTACACGAAACGTACAAACCGGATCGAAGTGGTATTCGAGTCTCCAGACCTAGAATCCCGGTATACGGAAACTCGATCCCGGTCTCTTCGAAACGATCAGCGCATTTGGCCAATATTGATAGTCGGTTATTTAACTATCAATTAACATCCACAAGCAACCATCACACAATTAAATAATTTCCCACATTATTTATTTGCCCAAATATCTTTCCAAGATATATTTCCAATTTCAAAGCTCATTTGAAAACAATTTCAAAACAGTTTCCGCTTACGGAATACATTTCCAAATATTTATTTCCTCTGAAACACCAAGTACAAACACTTTTAGATTTTAAAATAATTTAAAAACACTTTATTTTAAATATATCTTATACTATTGAAATCAACTACTTTAATACTTTATTAAAAATATATACTTTAAATAAACCACTTTATAATATAAAGTAAATTTCTTCTTTTAAAACATAATAGCAAATCTCTTTTATATAATTACTACAATAATAGATTTTTGAAAATACTTACTTAGGAAATTAACATTTAGAAATAATCAATTTTCTAAAACATGCTTTTAAAAACACAATTAGAACTTTTAACTTATATTAAAAATTACTTTGAAAACGTACTTGGCTATCCAGAGAAATACACTTCTCATTCCCATCTTTTAAAAATAAATCAACATTTATTTTTAAACCAAACCATATCTTTTTATAAATTCCCTCCTTGAATTTATATTCAAATATCCACTGATATTTTATTTTACTTTATAAACTCAGTTTATATCTCCAAAATCTCACTTCTCTTTTAAAATTCCAATTTTAAACAACTAAATCAATTTCCAATTGATTTTCCAATTTACTTTACTTTACTTTGAAATAAATTTCCTTTACTACTTCATTTATTTCAAAATACATTAACTTTTAGATTTATTCCTTTATTTGAGTTAAAACCCTTTTTAACTGAAAATACCAATTTTAAACTTCCAAAATTCCTTCTTTAGCCTTTAATTAAATTTAATCCTTACATTCAAAATAAATCCTTTATTCTTTAAATTTAATATCACTTTAGTTTAAAGTTAATATTTCCCTTGTTATTTCGAAATTTCCTTATTCCAATTCACTTAAATTATTTACTTTACTCTTTTATTTCTTTCAAAATCCAATTCAATATATTTTGATAACTCCTTTTATTGAAATATCCAATCCAACCATATCATCCAATATTTCAATCATCAATAAAATCATCACAGGATATCAATATTCATAGAACAAAATATCAAATAATCTAAATAATTTTGAGGAATCCAGTTGGATCCCTCCAACCTGTTTCCCTGCATCCACAAACGTTAGCACAATACCAATTCCACTTCGAGGTGGAATATCGCGGTATATGGGTTTTATAAAATATCATCCGCTATTATGCGGCGCATAGGGTCTCATCCGCTATATAATGCGGGAATATCAACAACTCCAATATATACATATGCCAATATATATATATTGGTATATACTACTATATATAGTATAGCATATTCAATCAATGCAACCATTCAATCAATTATTTAAATTTAACTATTTAAATTTAAATCTAACTGAGTGAGATTAACTCACCTTTGCTTTTGTTTTGCCATCCATCCAACCCGACTAGATTTTCCTCGATTTTAGACCTTGTATAAGTACAATAGGATTTTTATTAATATTCGAATAATCGATTATCATTTTAAATAACTTTAATTAGTCAAATTATCCTTTAATAAATTATTTTTGGTGACTAGAATAATTAAATGAACCAGTTAAACAAATTAATTGCCTTAATACTTGTTTTAAAATAAATTTGTAAATGTATATTATTTCATATTTTGAAACTACATATATGTTTATAAAATAATACATAGAGATTCCAAAAATCAGATTTTATATACTTCCAGCATTTTGAACCCCTGCTCTTCTGTTCAAAACCTTATATATACATTTAAATTAAATTAAGAACACATAAAACTTAAAACTGCTTAACCATTTAAGATTTCATTTATTGTCAATAATTTCTGTATGTATATATAAATAACCTACTGTTATTATTTATTAAACCGAACTTAACTATATAAAAACGAACCTCACTGCTCAGATGAACCAGAATCCACCTCGATGCCTCGATTCCATCTCTGCCGTTGGTTGAATGAATCGAAACCAACCCCTCTCCTCACTCGCGACCCATACCCAGCCTCCATCACTTCGCGAGCTACCCTTCTCAATGCTCGAAATCGAACCCAACACTTGGTAGCCGCAAGTGGCAATCACCATCCCTTCGAACTGTCTCCATTCGCGAAGCCACCACTAGCTCGCACTCGCAGCTCTGATACGCCGCTCGACTACACCATCCATCGACATCCCACCGCGACCCCTCGCGAATGAGTCGCGACTCGCTTTCAAAACACGAGCTCCCAGTTACTTCGCTCCCCTCATCGCCCAGTTGAGTCGCCCCTCTTCACGAACTCGCGAGTGTGTGCAGTCACTTCGAGTCGAGTACGCGATGCCACAAAACCCTAACCCTCGCGAAAACGATTGACTAAGAGGAGGATTGCTTTTCGATTCATTTCGAATCGCAGTGGAAAGGAACAAGTAGCCATTCTTATTTTTAACAGAGGAAAGTTTGATTTTTCCTTTTGAACGAAAATGATTTGGTTTTAGAAGATGATTTCGTTTTTTTTTTCTTTTAACTGAGAGGCTCGGTTAAAAATTATAAAGGAGAAGGAGACGCGTGTACAGATGTTTCAACGCGTGGACAAACAGCGTGATCCAGAAGGCTCGTAGTCTGGATATGGAAAGAAATATCGACCAGTTAAAATATTAAATTTCCGATTAAATTTCAGCGCGTTTACATTCCGTATGATCACACGACAACTCCAAATACTACGAAAATTGAAATCCAATAATAATACAATATTACGGATCCAATGGAACTGGTTTCGCTGAATTCCGAGACTGTGCCTCGGACGGCTATTTTTTTTTAATTTAATTTCAACGATATATTTTTAAGACTGAACAAAACTCTTTTAAAATTCCATTTTAAAAGTTCTATCATCTTCAGTATTAACAATATAAATTTTCTGAACCTTTGAACTATTTTTAACAGGCTTAAAATCAAGATTCAATATTTTACCCAATCCCGATAATTAAATTTAATAATTAATTATCCAAATAAATACTGTATATTTGAAATTAAAGTTAAAATTTAACCTTCGGATATTTAAAATAAATTAAATATTCACATTTCAAATATATAAAAAATTCCGGGTCGTCACATTTCTCCTTCAGTGTGGCCTTGCCGAAGTCAATTATTAAGGCTACAACTTCACATGGAGGAGAAGGGCATAGCTACACACATTGATAAAGTTTTAATAAACAGTTTACTTCTACAACACTTTCCAACCTTATTGGCTACTGCCTTTACATCACCTTAAGTGATCACACCTCTATCATTATAAAACTTCACACATACAATGATTATAAAAAAGGGACACCTTTCAGGTAAAACAATGGATGGCATCTTATGGCAGGATATGAAGACCAGGTCATATCTGTTCTATCAGATTTGGCATGGGAAACACCACTACAGCAAATTATGATTAAACTTAAATAAGAAAATCTCTTCAGTAAATGTCAGTGTAAACATTTTTGAATGATTGAAATATAATTTCGGTCGTTGCTTTTTTGCTTTTATTTCTGTTCTATTTTGCAAGATGAATTCTCTTTAATACGTGAATAAAGTTATCAAGGGGTCAATCTGGCAAAATAGTGCACTTATTCTAAACGACCATTGTCCCATAACAAACGACCTCTGTTTTTCCTCTCCCTTTTTTTCCCTTTTTCTTTATTGGATAGAAGAGTATTCATATTCATAATAAATTAAGAGGTCATGTTTGCTCTTAAGAGCATTTCCACCACTACAATATCAACTTTCAATATTTGATCACATTTTATGTTATTTTCACATTAACTCACCTTCACCAACACCTAACATCAAAAAGATATACATACACTTTAAAGCGAAAATAGAAAAGAAAAAAAAAGATCAAATAATACATTATATTATACAATACAAATAATATATTATATTACAGTTTTTGGTTCGTTTTGAGGTTCAAAATTAATTAAAAGCTTAACCGGCGTTATAAACATCGTGAAACTTTAACTGTGAGTTGCATCAGCAACTAACAGTGTTGATTTTAAACAGAGTTTTAATTCTCCTTTATCTCGTCCAGGATCCCCCTTTTACACTTGGCGAGAGATCTTAAATATATATTTTAACTTGTTTGATACACTCATCTCACCGAGACGCTAAGATTTCTACCTAAGATATGAAGCGAGATGTCTATCTGAGATTTATTTTAAAATTTGAGATTTAAAATCCACTTCTTACTGACCCACGCATTGCGAATGGCATGCATTTTCAAAATTTGAGATTTAAAATTATTCGCAGTACATACTTCATATACTTACTTCAGAGCTACTTCACCACATTGCTCCGCAACATCATCAAAAATACATATAGCAATCATCCTTTCTTCTGGAGTTTTGTCCTTTACCTGTACACAACGAAAACATACATCATTCGCATGATTATAAATTACCCAAGCAGAAATGCATATTCTCAAAGCTATAAATATGATTTAATCATGCTCGCTCAGTAGTTAATACTTGTTAATGAAAGATGAGATTACTGCAATGAACATTTGGGCTATTCTGACATGAAAAATATAAGGTGACTATTTAGTCCCTCCAGTATACTGCTAATTAATACTTGTTAATGAAAGATGAGATTACTGCAATGAACATTTGGGCTATTCTGACATGAAAAATATGCGGTATTAGCATACAAGTTGCTCCTAAACAAGCTCGGAGTTTGACTCACATCACAATATCATATGTAAATCATTAACTATTCAAAAAGTGGTAGCTTCTCACACACTTATAGGGACAGTATCAGGCTATCTGTAGATCATTTAACACAATCTAACACAATGCCCGATTTATAAATAAAAGGGTTTATTCAGTTAAAATTTTAAAAGTTGTAAACAAAGAAACAACTGAACCTGGATGCATTGATTCAATGAACCCAACATGCTTTCACAGATTTCTGTTTCAGGTTCCTGTAATAACATGTTCGCGAAAAGGTTCAGTCGCAAACTAAAAGATTAAAAATAGTGGTGTAACAGGCAAATCAGGTTAACCTTATGCATAGCTTCAACCAAAGTTGGAATAATATAACCAGATAATTGTTTTACATATGATTCATCACAGCCTGGAGCTTGTCCCTTTTCTACAGCTAGTTTAGCAGAACGCAAGAGCTCAGGCATAGCTACAGAAAAGATAATTATTTTTTAAAAGATGAACTATAATTTATACATGAAAAAAAGGTTAGAGCAAGATCTTGCCAGAGACTGCAGCCTTTCTGACTTCTTCATGGAAATAAAATTTAAGAAGAGGAACCAAAGTAGGAGCAACCTTCATTAATAAGGAACATAACCTTTTCATTTGCGCAAGGTCAACTTGTCAAAAAATTAAATGTAGGAACAGTTTATTATATAAAACAGACCTGATCAATCCATGGGAAAAAGCCTTCTTTGAGTTCATCAGCATAACAACAAAGCATGTTGCATGCTGTGGCTTTCTCCTCTAAGACACTAGTACGAATACCAATCCTTTTATCTCCAAGAGTGATAGTTTCAATGCTGCATGGCAATTGTACACTATTGTTTACATGTATATAGTTGGTAGGCTTTTGCAAGGAACTCGGTCAATACTTCAAACAGTCATCATCAAAACAAAGAAAGAAAAATCAAAAATAAACCTTTCATCATCTGATTCATCTATATCTACATCGGAATCAACAGAGGTGACGGTGACATCTGGCTTAAGCTGAGCACATTGAAGCAGTGGAGGCATAACAACACTCATATAAGGAAGAAAATCTTGACCTAAGCATTTACAGAGTCTAGCCCATGCTTGTTTTTTAGACAAAGAAAAAGGTCTTGGTTACAAAAATCTAAAAGGAAAGGAAAGCGATGCAATCAATTAGGCAACATAAACATACTCGTAGCATGTAGCTTGCAATAGGATCATCTGATTCCATTTGAGATTCTTGGAGTGACATCAAAACTTCCATTACCTGCTTCCAATAAAAAAAGGTGCTATAAAAACAAAAGAGGAAAAATGAATTTTTTTGCTTAAAGCCGTATTTCTATAAAATGACTTTTTGATGCAGCTCATGCAAATTTATCCACCGCGTCTTGTGCTAGTTCGAGCGATGGGAAGGAAAATAAATGTATACTTGTATGATCAAATTGCAAGGGTATGTAGTATATATAAAGAAAAGCCAGTGTTACCTGCTTAGCATCATCCATAAATTTATCTTTTCCAACAACCATGCCTACTAAACTAATGCACTCCATGGACTTAAGCACAGAGCATTCGATTGGATTTGTCGGTTGCATTTATCAAAATGGCTTTTAAGTAAGGCACAACAGCATCATAGTACTTCTGAAAGTGCTCCTAGGAAATTGAATAAAATAACACAAGTTATCTGAACGCCAAAAAAAAGGCAATAGAAATTCAACCCTCCCCCTAATATATTATTATAGTCTATCTGCAGTGCTTTTTGCATAGTACCTCAGAAGAATCTGCAACAGATGCCAATGCTGTCAAGGCTCCCTCTTGCACCATTTGCTTCCCATTCTGCAAACAACAACAACAAATAAATAAATAAATAAAACACAAATAAATAAATAAAACACACATTGTTATCGAAAATCTTTAAATCTGAATCGGATCTCTATCATTCTGATCCGATTTATATTCCAATTCAAATTCATTCAAAACCACAATTGAGAAAAATCATTTGATTCATACTCATATATTCAATATGTTTATTTGAATCCACAATTCCAATTCTTGTGTTCTATAAACAAAATAAAAATGGAACAAGAGAGAAAGCTGAATTTTAAGTTTAGAGGTAAAAGTTCAAACATCATAATCAATTTAAAAATGAATTATTGTTAGTTAACTGTGCAATAGTCATTCATTACAATTGTCATGTGAAATGAATTATTGTCTAACAATTATTTGTCATGCAATAAATTGCAGTGTACAAATATTTGCACTACCGACATTTGTTGTTTATAAAAAAACACCAAATAAGTGCAAATTTTTTGTGTTACACCACTTATATGCAAAATGCTAGCATTACAAAATATATGAGTATTGTTATGCAACAATCCTAATATTTCTAATAACTTTCTTGACAAATTGTTTGCAAATGTTTATCTTGCAAATATTTATCTGTTGATTATTGAATTGCATGTTAAAATTCAGTGAATTCAAACTATACTCCAATGACATCCAAATTGTCCTATCTAGTGGAAGTGAAGGATTTCGTCAAGTGCGGCTCTTAGCATGGAGCAGCTAATGGTGGTACCATAGCATAAAGATGGTCGGAATTTGATCATCTACAAGGGACGATGGATGAATCAGGTCAGTGCTGCAAAGTGTGGATTCTGACAAAAAACAATGGATGATTGTTGTTCAAATTTTGCCTAAAGTTAAAGTTGTATTATAATGGAGACATGGTAGCTTAAACATGTCACTGTATTCTGTCAGCTTGCTATCAAGGTTAGTTTTAGAGCTATCGTAGTGCCAAGCTGACAGTTTAACATTATAATACAAGTTTAACAACTGTCATATTACAATACAGTGACAACAACTGTCATATTTTCAGTTCATAAATCGGCATGGGATAGTGTCAAAATTAAATCTCCCTACGTTCATTGGTATCATCATGTATGGAATCACATTTGTGCATCAAATATGTCCACTTGCACTTATTTTGCACTTATTAGTACATACAATATAGTCGATTAAAAACAATATCTCAAGAATGGCAGCTTAAAACCCTAACTGCCGTTTCCGCCGCCTCGTTTTCCATCCTCTGCCGCAGATGTCCCCTCCCACCTCGAACGATCCTCAGTCCAGCCGCCCTCCTGATCCGCCGCCCCCTATCACGGCTTCGCCGCCTGGTTTTCCTCCTCTTTCTCCAACAGATCCATCTCAAATTGATGATGAAGGATTTACTACTGTGGTATCTCGAAAATGGAAACGTGTTAATTCTAATCCAATTCAAGCAAAAACTGGATCGAAGAATAGCGGAACCCCCCAGCAGAAAGTAATCAACCCTGATAGACAAAATATTTGCATTCCAAATTCCCCTATTTCTACCGACAAACACACTTCACAAAACCGTACCAAATCTGCTCCTAATAGATGGAATTTCTCTACCTCAGCTAGTCGAGCGTGGAGTGAAGTGGTTAAAGGCAATAACATACCTACTTCTATTCCACTAAAGTTCTACCAACCACGCGAAGTCAATTCCGTTCATTGTGCTAAAATGTCGGATGAGGTGGTTGTAAAAGCGAAAAAACAATGGGACAATGCAATAGTAGTATACGTTGTTGGTCCTAAACCATATTTTCCATATTTCAAAGATTATATTATTAGAGTCTGGAAACCAGAAGATGAGTTCTCGATTTACTCGAAAGAAAACGGATTCTACGTAATAAAATTCAACAAAAAACAAGACTGTGATAAAATTCTGGAAGGAGGTCCATACTACTACAACAAAAAATTGATGATGATGAAAAGGTGGTCCCTGGGAATGCAACTCAACAAAGAGCTTCTTCACTCAATCCCAATTTGGATTCGTCTTCCTAATCTTCCCTTAGACTATTAGACAGAAGAAGGGATTAGTCGGATTGCATCGGTGCTAGGATCCCCAATTAGACTGGATAAATACACTGAAGGTATCATCAAAATTTCTTATGCTAGAGTGCTAATTGAAATTAACAACTCCTTCAATTTCCCGAGTAAAATCCCTATTATAACTGAAAATGACAAAATGATTTGGCAAGAAGTGGCCTATGAATGGAAACCATCGACTTGTACAAATTGCTCAAGTTTTGGTCACGCTGAGATCAACTGTCAATTTAATAAAGTTTGGAAACCAAAAATACATGATAAACCCACACCCGAAGGAAATGCTGACATGATTATTGACTCTGATGGGATTTATGTGGCAAATGAAGATAGCAACAAGCAAGCTCTACAAGATCCTCAACCCTCTAATAATATGACAACAGTTGACTCAAACCTTGAACAAGTTATTGAACAGCAGCTTTGTCAGATAGATAAGAATAAAACATCTCAGAACATTTCTATAAATGGACAAGCTTTCCAAACAAGTGTAGACAGTTCGAATGTTATTTCAAATGACAATCCAACAGAACTGAACAAAGGAAAACTTAAATTGATACAGAGAAGATACACAATTTCAGAAAATAATAATGGTATCTCTGATAACATTAATGTAGAATGCCTTAATGTGGATACGTGGACTGAGTCTCTTGACAAAAGTTCCACATCCCTAAGCAACCCAAAACTCTGCAACACGCGGAAAATTAGGTCAGACGAAGCCCCATTTGAATTTAAAGCTACTCCACAACTTGACGTGATAGATAATCCTGCATGGATATCCATTGTTAGTCAGCTAAAAGGTAAAAATAAAAACTCGAAGAAAGCTAAACTATTGGGGAATGCTACTCCCCCAGAAAACAGTAGCAAAACCGAAAATCATTAATTAATGGAGTTCCTCTTTTGGAACATTAGGGGTATGAATGCCCCTGCCAAACAGTTGGAAGTTGTTTGGCTTTTAAACAGTAACAGATTTTCGATCATTAGCATTCTTGAGAATAAACTGTCCTTAGATAGTATTAATAAATTTGCAAATAAAATTCATCCTAAGTGGAAATTGTCTCATAACATTTTGGATGATCAAAAAAGTCGCATTCTTATTTTCTGGGACTCTACTCAGTGGTCTAACATTATATGTCACACGAATGAACAATACATCACCTGTATTCTTCATAATGCTAGTGGTCTTAGCTTGATTTGTACCGCTGTTTACGCATTTAATGAGGAAACGAGGAGAAAAGATCTTTGGAATTATATCAGTGATCAATCTAAGAATATTAACCTTCCTTGGTTAGTGGCAGGCGACTTTAACGCTATTTTAACTCCTATTGATAGACTTAATAACGGTATTCACAACGATAGGGGTGATCAAGATTTCATAGACTGTATCAATATATCTAACCTCATTGAGCCAGATTTCTCAGGTAATCTTTACACCTGGCGAGGGGGTCTTAATTTCTCTATACACAGTAAAATTGACAGAGTCTTTGTTAATAAGCTATGGACTGATAAGTTTAACAGTTTTGGTATAAATTTTGGTAACTATTCCATAAGTGATCACACCCCTTCCATGATTAAAGTTGTGGAGCAAAAGAACAGTAGAGCTTGCATACCTTTCAAGTATAACAACGCGTGGCATCTTCAACAAGGCTATCAAAACACTGTTCAGATGGCAATGGGGCAGGAATTCTCAGGTAACTATCTTTACATTCTTCTCTGCAAAATCAAAAATGTAAAAAATGCTCTGAGAAAATGGTCCAAATCTAAACCCAACATATATTTTCAACTGAATAAATTAAAAGAGGATGCTAATAATACATATAATCAATTTGTGCGAGACCCTCTAAATATCAACCTGTCAGATGAGTATAGTGCAAAGAACTTTCAGATTCATGATATTATGAGATGCATCGCTACAGAAAATGAGCAGAGAATGAAGATAAACTGGTTGACGAAAGGAGATAAACCAACTGAATTTTTTTTCTCCTATATCAATTCTAAGAAACCTAGCAGGAGAAATAATCTTATTCTAAATGACAATGGGCAGTGGTCATCAGCATCAGAAAATATTGCTCTTTCAGCCATAAATTATTTTTCAGATCTTTTTTCTACGCCGAATAATACTAGTCAATTTCCAGACATAACTTGCAAGAAAGTGTTGTCAGATAATGCAAAAAGAAACCTATGCAGACCCTTTATTCTTGAAGAAGTGAAAAATGCTATTTTTCAAATTAATGACAACAGTTCACCTGGACCAGATGGCATCAATTCAAAATTCTACAAACTCCACTGGGAACAAATCAAATATGATATATGCAATGCTATGAATGGTATTCTTAACACTAGGAAGATTATTAAAGAAATAAACCATACATTTATATGCCTCATCCCAAAAAAACCAAATGCTACAGATATGAATGACTTCAGACCGATATCTTTATGCAATGTATTGTACAAAATCCTTGCAAACCTTCTATGTAATCGTATGAAAAGTTATTTGGACTCTCTTATATCTTATAACCAGAATGCTTTTATTCCTGGAAGAGTTATCACAGAAAACTCCCTTATGGCTTATGAAATGATTAGAAGTTTTAACAGAAAAAACTCTAACAATCTATGTCTGAAAATTGATTTGCATAAGGCGTATGATAAAATCAACAGAGAATTTATTCATCATATGCTGATATCGATGAATTTTCCCTCTCAATTTGTGGATCTAATCTATGAATGTGTTTCTACACCAACATTCTCGGTTTTAGTTGAAGGCACACCTTATGGTTTCATTAACAGCTCGAGAGGTCTTCGGCAAGGTGACCCCCTTTCACCGTATCTATTTGCCATTGCTATGGAACTTATGACTATAAAATTCGACATGGAATTTCTCAAAGGTAATATTAAGCCCATTTACCCAACAAAGCCGATGATTACTCACTTGATATATGCAGATGACATTCTGGTCATTACCAAAGCTTCTATTCACAATGCCGAAAGTATTAAACATATATTTCAAGACTTGAATTGTATTGCAGGTTTGGAATTAAATAGCAACAAATCTTTGCTATTCCTTAGTAAAGGAGCCACAAACAAGAATCATATTGCTAGCATTTTAAACCTGAGTATTGGCAGTTTGCCAATAATTTATCTGGGCATCCCTTTATCGCATAATAAACTAAGAGCAAGGGATTTTGGATTACTGATAGACAAAGTAAATAAAAAATTCAGCCATTGGCAAAGTAAGATGCTAAATATAAGTGGTAGAGCTGAATTAATAAAAACTGTTATTCATCCTATGATTCAGTTTTGGCTGCAGTTTTCACAATTTCCAGTTACTGTTGTTCAAAGAATTAATTCATTATGTGCTAACTTTTTGTGGAACTCAAAAAATCACAAAATGAGCTGGGAGGATGTGTGTAAAACTAAGGACGAAGGAGGCTTTGGTATAAGAAAAATTGAAGACTTATCTAAAGCAGTGGCTGTTAACCTTTTGTGGAAATTTATTAATGGTGAATCGTTATGGGCTAAATGGACTAATAATAGATACAATAAAAAAGATAATTTTTGGTCTGCTACTATGAATCCAACTTCTTCCTACATTTGGAAAACACTACTTCGTGCTAGACAGTGGTGCAATGGACTTATAAATAGGAATATAGTTAATGGTGAAACCACAAATCTTTGGTTCGATCCCTGGATCAATGGAACAACATTATTTAACGCAGTGGGTAGAGATGCCATAGATGTGGTAAATGAGCAGAACACTACTGTTTCTGTGCTAATTTCTAATAACAACTGGAAACAAAGCATGGACAATATTCCTTCTCAACTTCATAATATAATTCACAATATTAATATTCAAACTCAAAAGGAAAAGGACTACTGGGTATGGACTCCAAACAGCAATGATAAATGCTCCATGAAATCAGCATGGAACCATGTCAGAAACAAGCACATAGAACACTTCTGGTCCAGAATTATATGGGATAAAGGGTGTGCGCCTAAAATGTCTATCTGCTCGCTAATGGCCATTCAAAACAAATTAAACACTAAAGAGAGAGTTAGCAGATGGAACTCTAATATCGATCAACAATGTACACTTTGTTCTAATCATGTGGAAGACAGGGATCACCTTTTTTTTAACTGTCCTTACTCGAGAAGATTGCTGAACAATATCATGCAGAAAATTAAAATTGATTGTAATACTAATTGCAACATTAATCAAGTTCTGGAATGCATTAGACAAAGACAGGGGAAGGACATTACACTCAGACAAATCACCAATTTAACTCTCACTTCCCTCATTTGGAATATATGGTGCGAAAGGAATAACAGAATTTTTAAAGGTATCGAGATGCCGGAATCTATCAGAATTAACCTATTGCTGCAAGATATTAAAATACTTTTAAAGTATATAGTGCAAAATCAAGTTACGAATTTAGAGACGAGGCTTATCTTAGCTAATCTGAGATTCGATATTCATCAACGACCGCCGTGACCATCTCTCGATCTCCTCTAGGTTTTTGCCTGCTTTTGATTCCTGTTTTCTTGACTTTGCTCTTCTTCGAAGGCTCTAGTTCTGGGTACTGATGGACGCTTTTGGATTGCCATTAGATTCACATGTTTTTTCTGATATGGTTGTTGGTTCTCTTTTTTCATGGACGATTATTCTTCCCAGAGATATTTTTTCTGTGCTTCATTATGATGGAGTTGTTGTGCTAAGTCACGTGTAGGCTTCTCGGCGGTATACCTTGTCTGGTTTTTTTTATTGTTTTTCTTAGTTGTATTACTGTGTCTATAGATCAAGGAGCATTTAAGGGTGTTTTTGAGTGCGTACTGTGTTAGTTTACTCCTCCATCTTTTCAACTCCTTGTTTCCTATAGACATGATGTTGTAATGTTAATATATGGAAGTGATATGTACTCTTTTTCCTCGTAAGGCACCCGTCTAGGTTAGGGGGATTACAAGATTTTAATGAGGCATATCATGGAAATATATGCTTTATTTCTCTGTTGTTAATAAAGTACCATTTTCCAAAAAAAACAGACTTGATACTTTGGACAGGGTTAGACAGTGGAACAACAATACTCTAGCAATTTGTAGACTATGTAATAATGCAAACAAAATGATAGATCATCTTTTTTTTGAATATATCTATTTAAACAATACATGGACATGAATCTAGCAGCAGTTCAATATTAATTATCTTCAGCATGACAATTTACTGGAGATTATAAATACAATTTCAAATAGCAGTGGCGGTTATAAACAACATAACAACATCATATATGCATGTTTGCTTACTACAATTTGGCATATTTGGTGTAAAAGGTGTAAACGTATATTTAATATGCCAAATATGCCCTATCAAGTTAGATCCGAGCTAATTAAACATGATATTTCTATGTCTAAACCTAGTAGTAGATAACAAGCAGTGAAGGATTATCAGAATTAAAATCCCAAAGTTTCATAACTATTAAACATCAAATGATATTGTTATTAACAAATATTAAAATAACAAAAAATATTTTCATTATGAATATCTAATCTGTTAGTTATAAATTATCAAGAATATTTCTCACGATAATTTGAACCCGAAATTCTTTTTGACTAATAAATTTGACTAAAAAAACATTAACTATAAATTCCTACGAAAACAAATCTAGATATTTGGGGATAAATTTACATGAACTAATGATTAAAAAAATTCATTAACTATTATTAAATCAATCTTTATTATACTACTATCTCAAATAACAAATTAAACATACCAATTTTGATTTGATCCTTATTATACAAATCAATCCTTAATACACAATTAACCAACTCAAAATTAGAACATAGGGATCAAAATTGAATTTGCATTAGAATTTAGAACATAGTTATGTTGCTTGCAAATTACAATACTAAGTACAACAAAATATGTATCAGAAGATGCAAAAGACCAAATTTATTTACCTTTTCAAAAACAAGCAGGCAGTAGTAGTGCTGTAGTAACCAAAATCAAGCACCAACGATCGAAGTCTCAAGTCTGTCACTGTCCAATCATATGCCACTATTTGGCTATGCCTTAGCTGCGTTGAGGAGTCGCCATTGCCTCGCCTCCGTCAATTGAATGGAGATGGAATCGCTGTCGAGTGTCGATTGGATGGAGATGGAATCGCCGTTGCCGATTGAGAATCAAATCATGATTTTGTTTTTTAATCTGTTGCTGCACTAGTGTAGGAAGATGGTGCCCTAGATTTTGATGAGGCCCGGAGCGGTTGCTTTAGCTGCTTTGGTAAAGGGCTGACCCTGCCTGGAACAAGACGTCGTCAGATTGTTAAATCGGTGAAGAAAAGAGGTCACAAGAAGGTACCTTGGGCTGAGGATAGTGAAGCCAGAAGTTAGACTAGTGAAGAGAGGAGCAAAAGTTTGGTTTTTGTGAAGAAGAAGACATTACGAGGGATTTGGTCTAAGCGGTGGAAAGAGGGAAATGAAATATTTTGCCGCTTAAGTTTTTAATTAGCGGGATTGAGGATTCAATATGACAGCGTAAGCACACTGTATATTTAGCACCCTAATCATTAAATATAGCAACACAGTCACCACGCTATCCCCACTTGCAATTAAAAACTAATTTTGTTGTAGTGTTAAATTATAACAATCAAATATAAAATTCATATATAAATTAATTAGGTTAAAACAATATCCAAAACTCTTTTATTAATCAATACCAAATATGATTTAGTATAAAGTTATTATTCATGTCATATAAACACAAACTATGATTTTGTACAAATTAATATAAGTTTTTTTTAAAAAAAAAATTCTCCATTTTATCCCCACGATCAATGCACCTGATCCAACAAAGTAATTTTGGATTTGAAATATCCAATCGAGAGGGTTGGTTTAATTGAAGTGAGTAAGCTCGCATTTAAGGGTTCGGGTGAGTATTGGGTGAAAGTCACTAAGGATCGTGTAATATGGAATATTAACTAAACTATTTAGTTGTGCGGAATATAAATATAAAGGTAAAATAATAAAGTAAATGACACCAGAGATTTTTATACTAGTTCGAACTTCCCGTTCTACGTCCAGTCCCAGACTCCTTCTGAAATTAAACTATCAACCCTCACTTAATCCGGAAGAACATGTATTATACCGCCTGAGCAACCGAACAGGACTTCAATCGCTTAAGCAACATAATAGGACTTCAACCACCTAAGCAACCGAACAGGACTTTCAATACAAATAATATAAATGTTTTTGACCGAGTATGCTCTTGAATAGCACTGATAAGTCAATAACGTACACCCTTCATATAATATTCTCCTTTGTGGTATATTGTGTAATTTGTGAAGACATGAAGTTTATTAAATCACTAATGAAGTTTGCTTGAATGTACAAGTGGTTAGAACGAAGTATTTAATGTTTAGAGCAAGATAGTTTAGAATATAAGAATGAGAATTAGAATGATTATCAGTGATTAAAACAATGGAATTCATGACTATTTATAGAGATTGAATAGTTGTAATTGTTCGTGAAAGATAGCCATGAAAGGATATGGAAGCAACTCTTGAATCAAGAGTTGTTTCTGTTCATTAAATTGAAGTGTCTTTTCAAAATATAGCTGTTATGAAGATTCAGCCGTCTGAATAAAGCAATTCAGCCAGCTGATTGGATTTAAAAACGAACCAACAAGAAAACAGTGCAAAAGTGACACAATTCAACAAGTGACACAATTCAACCGGCTAAATTTGCAAGGTCAGCCGTCTGAATATTCGAAGTAATTTGTGCATATGCACAACATTCAGTCGTCTGAATCAAGCTATTCAGCCGGCTGAATTTCTTGTTTTCTGGCATATCAAAAATGTTTTGAAAAACTTTACTACTAAACTCAGAATCAAGCTATTGTGTGTGCGTAGCTATTGTGTGTGCGTGTATATACCACTTTAGAGAGATTTTAACATGAATTTACTACTAAAATCAGATTTTAAACTCAACACTTTGCTGAAGCTTCAATCCGGAATCTGGTCTGCAATTTATTAGAATATTTCTAGAGTAAAAACAATATCTTCTCTTGCAAGTTTGGTTAGTTCATATAATATTTACTTATATAGTTGCTATAATCAAAACATCAAAATTCTAGTTCTAACATCGGGCTTTGACAATGAGTTGTGTGGAGAAAGGTCGTAAGTAGAGGAGGAGGTTGTGGTGCTCTATCGAAGTTGTGTTGGTTGTGATGATGGAGGATTGAATGAAAACTCAAAGTTGATTTCAACTGGAGCTCATGTGAGTTGTTGAATTATTCATGCACAAAGATTATTATATATACTATTAAATCTGATAGGTAAATCTTATTCTGATAGGGGTTTTAAGTAGCAGAGGAGGAGGTTTTGCTGTTGGTATGGATATATAAAGATTATTATATAGAGCACAAACTGATTAATAAATCTTATTATGAGAGGATCAGTATGAATATAAATGCATACAACCTACGAGTAAGGTGTCTTATTCAGTTATTCTGATTCATGCATAAACTATTAGGAAGAATTTTCTTTGGAAGGGATGTAGAGGGAAGTTTTATGCATTAGGAAGAGTTTCTCCCGTCCTTTTGGTCGAAAAAACATAGAATAAACAGCAAGTGTTATAATATATGTAAATATAAATAGTGAATATGCTATATATTGTTTTGTATTTAGTCCCACATCGTGGGATTAGTTCTATCCCAAGCTCCTAGGCCTTTATATAAAGGTGCTAATGTAATGTAAATAGAGATCTATTCTCAGGAATAAATAATATATCTTCTACCTTTCTCTCTCTAATGGCTTCTTCTTCCTTCACTTTATAACACGTTATCAGCACGATCTCTAAACAAAAAAAAAAATTCAGATCCGGCTATAAATCTTCAAAGCGGTAAGCCATTTCTGATCTGATTACTCAAATCTTTCTGATCTCGTTCTATTAATTTTATTTCTTTTAGATTTCATTTTATTATTGAGCTAATTATTCAGATCTGAATCTATTTGCATATTTTATTTTATTTTTGTCCATGTATTTTAGTTTTGTTGTAGATCCAATTTTTCAGATTTCATTATATATATATATATATATATATATATATATATATAATCTCATAGATCTTGCTTTATTAATCTTATCCTTTTAGATCTCATTCCATTATTTGGTTAAAAAAAAGGGTTTTCATTTTGAAATTCTTTTTGTTTGAATTTTAGTTTGAATGAAAACTGTAGAAATGATTTTGGCACATGATTTATATTTCCAGAAGAAATATTTCATTGTTTCTTAGAGAAACAAATATAAGAATAATACGTATCTAGAAGATCGTATTAAGTTTATATAAAAGAATAGGAACCTGAAGTTCATATATGCGAAGGAGAAAGATTAAAGTTTTCATAAGCTGAAATAAAGTCTTGAAAAAAAAAGAAAAAAAATGAGCAATTCCGGAAGAAGATATTAATATGTCCAGAAGACATAACATAAAAATAAAATGTTGGAATAACATTACAAATATGGTAAATACTATTTCCCCGAAGAGAAATAGTATTATGATTCTCATGTTCGAATACAATTATGAATAGTCCTCTTGTTTCATTGTGTTTATTTAATATTGGAAACCTAAAGTTCTCAAATAAAATTTATGCATATAAGTTTGTATTCCTAAAAAAAGGAGATTATATATCAAAACTCTATAAATTTGAGATGTGAAGCGTTGAATTATAGAAGAGCTAATTCAGATTATGGTAAATTCTAACCATGTTTGCAATCAAACCTGAAGTTTGATAATGAAAATAAAGTTGTACCATTTAGGATCTAAAGCACTAAACAAAGACTTTATTTAAAGTAAAATTGGAACCTGAAGTTCTAAAAATATTTGCCAACGGTATTAACTGCTAAACCAAATAAATGTATAGAAACTTGTTCACTCCAGAAGTAGTGATAATAATATATATATATAAAAAAAGGTCTCCAGAAGAGATTTGTTGATATATTTGGTGCTTTTACTAAACCAAATAAATACGTAGAAACATATCTACTCTTCTACTCTCTTTCTTTTTAATTAAAAATAAGGTATTCTAATAGAAAGTTTATTTCTTAATTTTTTTTCCTTCTTCCATGCATCCAATCGCCTTTCAAAAGGTAAAATATAAACAGATCTGAAATAATCTTAATTCCCTAAATCTCTGAAATAACTTGTGTTGATTTGAAGATTTACATGTTTATTTTGATATATTTGGTAAAGAATTATGAA
The DNA here is from genome assembly GCA_030737815.1 of Allium fistulosum. NCBI lineage: Eukaryota > Viridiplantae > Streptophyta > Magnoliopsida > Asparagales > Amaryllidaceae > Allium > Allium fistulosum. Next base: position 289,870,454 of record CM060907.1, read on the forward strand.
GTTAGTTTTCTTATGAAAATAATAATAATTTGAATCTGAGATGTATAGTTATTTATGATTATGAATGATATGGATAGATCTGAGATGATAATTTTGTTTTTTTTAGAAATTCTGATTATTGGGAAATAAAGTTTCACTTTAAGATATACATTTTAATTTTATTATTGAGTAATATTGAACCTAGTTTTGAGATGAAATTCTGTTACTCTAAGTACTATTTGTTCAATTGGTTCATATATTTATAATGAAATTATTTTGCTGTGACAGTGGTTATATCCTAGACCACGTAAAGGTTAATTGTAGTTATTATCATAAATGAATTAATTTCAAGTGTTATGGTAATAAATTAAATTATTTATTATCATAAATGCATTAAATGCATTGATTATTGTAAATTAAATGACATTGTATGTTTGTGTTTGAAATAAGAATAGACGTATGATTTACTATTTGATGTATTTACTTTGACAAGTAATGTCTATTGTAACAGAAGAAATAGCTTTAACAACAACTTGAAGTTGTGCAAAGAAATTATTGTAATAGAAGTTGTATAACTCAAAGTCCAAGACCTGAAGTCTTGAATTATGAAAAGATTTTCTGACAAACTTTAAAAGTTTGAATTCTTGTCAGTATTTTTTTAATTTTTCAAAATGTACAAGCTTCTAAAAAAAAAGGCAGTTTACGCAAAATTTGAGAACCCAAAGTTCATAATAAATTTGTGAACTTGAAGTTCATGAATTAGAAGCCTGAAGCTCTATTGAAACTGTGTAAAATGATAAGGTTATACTTCTTGAAGAAGTTAAAAGAAAATAATATATTATCATATGAGATAATGATGGTGCATTCAAGAGATTACAAAAATCTCCAAATGAGTTATACCTTACCTTATATCTTCACATTTACATTAATTGTACCAAATATCCTGAAGATATTATGTGATATGATATTTCAAACATCATTGGATGTGTGTGTATTAATCTCTTGAAAAGATATTTTAAAGATTTGTTTATATTGCAAAATCTAACATCCCAGAAGAGATGTTATAAGAATTTTATTACGTTGCAATTCCTTAAAAGGAAACACTATATTCCCTGAAGGAATAACCATATAATTTTTTTTGAAGCAATAAGAATAATTTTTCAAAAAAAGGGATATTGTATGCCAATATTACACTCCAGAAGTAGTGGTTTTATCTCTTACGTCTTACTTTCATTTTGTGAATCTAATTTTGTTACTGCATTTAAAGTTTGATATACCATTTCAAAGACAGTTACAACAAAAATCTCCAGCAGAGATATTTTATGCCACTGAAAAGTAGTAATTATGTAATTTATATAAAAGAAATATTGTATATTGATATGACATTCCAATAATGCGTATATATATAGAAGAGATAAGTTCACTCCAGAAGTGATGATACTAAAATATCTCTAGAAGAGATTTATAAATTTGAAAATGATAACATATCTCTAAAAGAGATTTGTTTATATATTTGGTAATTTTATTAAACCGAATAAATGCATAGAAATTTGATATTTGGGATATAATTAAGGAATAAAACTTAACAACTTGAAGTTGTGTGTATATTTTGTTCGAACCAGAAGTTCGATATGGTTCCAAACCAAATGTTTTGAACATTATCATGCGTTTTTTATGGATTCACATTGACATTAATTTCTAAATAGAAATTAATAGTTTGGATCCTTGAAATAGTTTGTTCTAAAAAAAATCACTAATTCAAATGAGAAAGAATATGAAAATTTATAATATATGTGTAATACATGGACGCATGTATACATCCATATATGTAAATATTCAGCTAACAACCTGAAGTTTGTTATAAGCTCATCTTATAGATTATGCATAGATATTATTTAGTGATTTAAAATTCAATCAACATAAATGTTGAATGACCTGAAGTCATGTATGTATTCAAATGATCTACACAATAAGTAAATTCCTCTAATTGGCTAGATCAATGAATGAGAACAAACTCTAAAGAAATATCAATTGAATGCATTTTATCAACTGATAAAAGAATTATCCTCCTATTATTATGATGTATTTTAGCAATATCATAATGGATCAAAATGAGAATCCAAATATGATTATTATTTAATGTGACAATGTTTGTCAACATTGAGGGGGAGGATAAAGGGATACAAGCTCATTTTGATCATTGGTGTTAAATATTTGTTAAAATATACAATGATGCAAGATATTAAGTAACTTGAATAAATTATCAATAATATCCCTAGTAGACTTTCTCCAATATAGATTTGAGTCCCTGAAGGATCAAAATGTGTAAACCACATCTGAAATGTGGTTCAAAAGTCAGTTCAAAATATTTTTGGAGTAAGTAATAAAGATGCCAAATAAAAGAGGTGAGTGTTCTTGAAGAAACACTTAAGAGTGCTCTTGAAGAGACTAATGACATGATTGTCAAAATAACCCTAGAAGTGGTTTAGGTACCTAAAACATGATAATTAAAGAGATCTCAATAAATCATGTTTATAACTGACAAGAAATAATCATCGATGATAAATTTATAAATAATAAAGCGCTTATGTTTATAAATGGATTAAAAATCCTGGATTAGAGAAAAACATGATTGGCCATCATGAAATTCTCCTAAATAAGAAAAGTGGACCTGTAGTCCACAAAATAAAATTCGAAACATATATATAAAATGGCAAAAGCACACTGAAATTATTGAAGTACACATAGTGTCAACAACATGTTAAGTTCCATGGACATATAGTCTGTAAAGTAGCGAAAGTATTGAAATGCTTAATATACCCCGAAGGTATAAATGTGATTTAAATCATATTAAATGATGTAAGTCTACAAATTCCTAAAGAATATAAATAACTTTCGTGGTTATAAAGAATGCAAAGAACAAGGAGCGTAGATTACAATCTACTTTTAAGTATTGTTGTAATGAAAATCTTGATATAATTCATGATGAGTAGATCACTTCCTATTTTTAAGTAATATTGTAATGAAACTCTTAATATCCATTGAAGTGGTAGTTGCGATATGCAAATACTTATTAAAGCATACAAATTCCTGAAGAATATATATAACTTTTATAGTTATAAAGAATTTGAAAGACATGAAGTGTAGATTACAACCTTCTACTAAGTATTGTTGTAATGAAAATCTTGATATACTTCAAGATGAGTAGATTACTTCTTGCTTTTTAGTAATGTTGTTGTGAAATTTTTAATACTCATGAAAGATGTATAGTTGCAATACGCAATACTGATTTGAAGCACAAAAATGAAAGCACATGAAGTGTTTTTCATAAAAGTAGCATACAAAATGCATAAAATGCAAACCACATTGGAAGAAACAATATTTTAGAAAATTTGATTGTATCGAAGGGAACTATTAATAAATTGTATTATTAATGAGATACATATTTATGGATCCAGAAGTATCCATAACCAATTTGAGTTATCGAAAGACGAATACGAATTCAGAGGAAACTTTTAAATCAGGGGGAGCATCCATAAGTATTTTATAATGCACTCTTTTTCCTTAACTAAGATTTTTCCCACTGGGTTTTTATTAGTAAGGTTTTAATGAGGCATTATCTTGATCTAGAAGTATCAACTCCCCGGTAACATTTAAAATAAGTTATAATGTACTCTTTTTCCTTATTTAAGATTTTTCCCACAGGGTTTTTCTTACTAAGGTTTTAATGAGGTATTATCTTGATCCGGAAGAATCAAACGTCTTTTCAAGAAATAACATCTCAAATATGTTATTTAAGTTAAATTATATTTTTATCATTGACTAAGATTTTTCCCATCGGGTTTTCCTTCGTAAGGTTTTTAATGAAGTATTATATTGATCCAGAAGTATCAAACTCTATTTGATGCAGTAAATTATTGAAATATGACATACTATATTGTACTCTTTTTCCTTCACTAAGATTTTTCCCATAGGGTTTTTCTTAGTAAGGTTTTAACGAGACATTAGTTTGATCCAGAAGCATCAAACTTCATTCGAAGAAATGAGAAAATAAAATATATCATTGTACTCTTTTTCTTTCACTAAGATTTTTCCCATTGGGTTTTTCTTAGTAAGGTTTTAATGAGACATTGTTTTGATCCCGAAGTATCAAAACTTTTAGAAAGAAAATCATTTTTAATATGATTTTACAAGTTGCACTCTTTTCCTCGTTCAAGGTTTTTCCCATTGGGTTTTCCTAACAAAGGTTTTTAATGAGGCAACATACAATATCTATATCGATTGAATGGATAAATGCAAGCAAGATAATAATGAGGGGAAGCAATCACATACACGTTTCAAAAGGGACAATTTCAAGTTATCAGAGCATTCAAGATTTTGAAGACGCATATTCAAGGGGGAGTGTTATAATATATGTAAATATAAATAGTGAATATGCTATATACTGTTTTGTATTTAGTCCCACATCGTGGAATTAGTTCTATCCCAAGCTCCTAGGCCTTTATATAAAGGTGCTAATGTAATGTAAATAGAAATCTATTCTCAGGAATAAATAATATATCTTCTACCCTTCTCTCTCTAATGGCTTCTTCTTCCTTCACTTTATAACAGCAAGGTTATAAGGAGTGCCAGTGTCAGTTGTCAATGGAAAGAAATTGCCCTAGCATAGAATATCATTAATTCTGAAAAACAGAAATAGTAACTATATACTCCCACTTATCATATACAAATATCTACTATATAAAAAACACGACTGATGGGTACCAAGTCTCTGCTCTCGGTTATATAAAGTTTAACCGAGAAGAAGAGGCACCTTCAAATGATACCAATAAAAACATTGTTGAAGTAACTTAGAAAATATTACAAAAAGTACTTATAGGGGTGGTACATATTAATAACATATTATACAATACAACATAGAAATAAGCACATTCCTGGATATCATGTGTGTTCCAAAGTTTATGTAGTAATTAACACTCATTTAAGACCATAATCACTCAGATAACAAGGGATTAATTATATGGCCAGTAAAAAGCAATACTCCAGTCATATCTTCTCTGATCACGAACAGAAAAGGATGATCAGCTACGAAATCAAATGGCCCCATTGCAATCGATCTCAGTTTAATAACTGCTGCAGATGCAGCAGCAGCTTCAGTTCCTTCCTCGTTAACCTCAATAAAAGACTTGTGAAAAATCGAAGACACATACAAATTTTTACCCAAAGTAGATGATTCGACCATTTCAGTCAGGTCGCCATTTCCATCAAAAGGTGAAGTTAGTCCCAAACTTTTAAATACTTCTGATGCCTCGACCCCGAATGAAATTTTGAACTTTGGAAGCTTGAAGTTTTCTACTAGAACCTTCTGCCTAGGAAGATGGTGGTCTAGAAATCCAAGTTCGGAGCTTAATTTAACAGATAGGTTTTGCAAGCCATCTTTTTCATGTGGTAGAAATATGTACATAGAAAACTTTCTTTTGTCTCCGCCTTGCTTGTAAGGAAGTTTGAGGACTGAAAATTCATCGTATGAACTAATGAACTGCTTTTCTTTGGTAGTCATATATGGTACTTGTATAGAGCTCCAATTTAGTAGATAAAAGTCGGAGTCTTTGGTTTCAGATGAATTGAACTTATTTTCCCATACGCCTTTGAAATATAAGGCATTACCTAGTATAAGCTTTGTGGTGCTATCAACTGATCCAGGAGGAAGTAGTTCCTTAATGAGGCCTGTAGTCACGTTCTCCACCCATGAATTGACCTCATCTGCAGCTTCAATGGCCTAGACAGTCATTACCAATATTAGTAATTATGGTTAGACATGGACACCACATATAGAAATGTAATAAGGGACTTTAAAACGGGATACCTTAAAGTTCAAATTTTAAATTGAAGATGGATTTAAATCATGAACCTTGAATTTGGAAGATTCATCGTAATTGTATAATATCAAAGATTGCTTTATGTATGTTATTAATTGTCATTATAAGTACCAGATGCAGGAAATATGCACATATACTACATACGATTTTATAACATTTTTTTTTACACATACGTTTTTTTTTCCTTTTTAGTAAAACATCAGCTACCTTTTATATGCATCCCCTGCATTTTTTTTAATCCCCTATTGTTTCTCATCTTATCTACAAGAAAAATCATATCTTATATGACATTCGTCGTGCGTGTGTGCCTGCGTGTTATATATACATGATGTATTTCATTTTACTTTGACACTTAATTATGATGTATTTCATTTTACTTTGACACTTAATTATTTTTTGTGATTCTAAATTTCGTAATTTCTCCTTAAGAAGAAGCAATTAGGTCTGATTTCCTAGTTTTCTAATAGCAAGCCATGCTTATCTTATAAATATATTTTTGTAAGGGCATTTTGTGAGACAATATAAAATGTGAGAACAAAGGTAGTTTAATTAGTATTATAGATAATACATTCATCCACCATCGTTTTGAGCTTCTTTCAACTTATGCTTTTACTCATAACACATTGTTTGGTCGCCGCAGTGTAAAAAAATTCAGTTGTGCCACTAGCAAGGTCGGCGGTGCCTTTAGCACTACTCATAACATATTCGTCCGCTTTTGTTATGTTGCCTATCATGTACCAAGTTTCAGGCATTACAATTCCTGAAAATAAGATAGATGTCGTAAATAATCTATTATTATTGACCAGCATTTTCCTGAGGATAAACGTTTAAAGAGTTATTTTGAGGTTGTTATGTTTATGTATTCCATTAACAAGAAATATCAAATTAGATAGAATTTTTGTGTGAATAAATGTTACGAGTATTTATTCAACATAGACTGAAACTTGAATATTAGAACTATGCCTATTATTTTAACCTGAAAATGAGAAGGATATCAACTTAATCAGTCATTCTAAACTTCAACTAATTATATACAGATTCTTTTTTTTAAATGCTTGAAAACGAAGTAGCTCTTCAATTACATGCTACTACCCTCTTCTCCAAACCATAATCACTCTCGTTCTGATGGTTTTGGTTGCTTGCACATGGTACAAATGTATAGGATAGGCCTAAAACTTATTTCAAATCTAAACTTCCTTAAAAACATACTATAAAAATAGGTATGTTTTTTCACCATGCAGCATTTTGCCCTTGCATATTTTGAATAGGCGCAAGCACAATTTTTTTTAATATGCTTGCGCACTTTGAAGATGTGCAAGTACAAACTATAAATTTGTGCTTGAGCACTTTTAAAAGTGTGCAAGCACAAAACCTAGCTTGGCCAAATGCAGGTTTATTTCTGTAATAAATTTTTAATGAGGCCTAAAATTGAAAAAGATTTTTTGTTATCCTAATATAAAAAATCTCCTTGTAAAAAAAAGATGTTATAAAAAATTACCTCCTGGTTTGTTTTTATATTACAACCAACAATAACAGTGGACGTGGACGATAATTGTGTTCAGTTAATGGATGATGGATGTATTGTTTTCAAATTTGATTAGGGGTACTTATGGGATTTATAAAAGACACAAGGAACAGTATTCATCCCATTTATTCTACAAATAGTAGAGACGTGAAGACAACTTTGCAAAGTAATCATACATATATATTTCAAAATGATTTTGATCCTTGAGCATCTAAAACATTTGGTAGAAATACCATCTGAAAGTATAACAATTATCTCTAAGAGCCATTTTGGCTGTCAAAAATGTTGTTTCCTTTGCTTTTGCTAAAAAGACATTTTACGTTCAAAAACTCAGAAGGTTGAAAAGCCAATTTGGTAAAATATTTATATACAAAGCTAAAAATAAATAAATTACACTAATAAAATCTACTATTAGATGTCCAAAAGCTAGAAATAATTGTTTCTAGAGTATGCCAGAAAATAAGTCCAAAAGCATTTAGACTTACAAATTCAAATGTCAGCTGATCTCAAAATTTCTAGATAACAATAGGGTTTTTGCTTCATGTCAAAAATATATGCAGGGAATGCTCAAAAAGGAGAAGATACTTGACAACAGTTAAAATCAATATACTATGAAACAGTAACCATGACAACAACTAGAATTCGGTCAATACTTCAGATATATTTCTATATCATGTTATATACTTCTGTATAAAATAAAGTGAATTTTTGTTAAACACCCTTTTCAAGTTTCAAAATATCCAACATGTTATAAAAGGGCGTTGTTAAAGTGACTCTAGAAATGATCGAGGGTACATATTTAATATTTTGGGCTCCCCTTAACATTTTTTCAATATTTATGATATTTTTATAACTAAATTTCAAGGGGATTTCAAACCATTAACCTCCCCTTAACCATTTATGGTGTCTTTTTAACAATGCCCTTATCAAAAAACATTTTTATTTTTAGCTTTGGCCAAATTGCAATATTTGCAATTTCTTGACCTGCTAATATTTGCAGTTTTGCAAATAAATATATAAATAAATATTTTTAAAAAGGGTTTTTTGTTTATTAAGTTTGAAAATAAAGGACGGATCCTAGTTTCCACTAAAATAAATACATGTCTGAAATTAAACTAATGACGGTTTCTTTTGTAGCTTCCAAAAATGACTAATTCAATATTGCCTCTTCTTAAGTTTTTTCAATTGACAACTCCAATTCAAAGATGTGAAAACATAGCATCTGCATTAGCCTTTTCATTACTCTTTCCGCTTACAAGAAAGTTATTCCTCATGAGAGACTACACATACTACCATGTCATAATATGCCTACTCAAGTATTTGAACAAATTCGTACAAATATGGCTGGTTTGACAAGATCAAGCATGATATATGAAGTGAGCTAATCCAAAGTTATGAACCAACATATTGATCATCATGACAACACAACTTCCTAGATAGTAATGACGAGGATGGCCAACATTGTGCAACGAACTTTCAATCACACATTTACAACTTGGGTCAAGTAGTGTTTTTACGATTCATGGCCTAGACTATATTACCCTTGGATCCTCCATTCACGTTTAAACTAATGTATTTATCATATTAACATCTACTACAATATGTTTGCCATTGATGTGAGATTCTTATTCAGGTTCTGCATGCTGCTTTGTCGTGTAACTACTGCTTTAACATCAAGTTTTGGGAACTTTTGTTGTCTATTTCACTTTTTTATTCAGTAAAGATACAACGTGCTCTGTAGAAATTGAAATTACAAACACATCATGCATACCAAGGTTATAACACTGTATTGTTGAACTATGTCATATAACCTTATAATATAAATTGCATGATTAACTCATAAACTTTCACCCTCTTTCTACATATTGTGAAGTTTACTAACCAATTTATATGTATATACATCATGTTCGGACTTGATTGGAGGAACATAGTTTGATGTTCCTATAGAAGCTTCTATATCATCAAACAACAAACATAGCTAATGTAAGTCCTGCTTCTGCAACCTACACTTTCCCGAGCTAGAGCACATAAACGCATAACCGTTTTAAGGGATACACAAAAAAAAAGTCACTTGTTACAATAAGTAATTAAAATCTGCCTGACCTTAGTTTGAAAATCAACATTTTTGGCCTCAGCTTTAAACTTCTCAGAAAGAACTGCCCCAAACTCCTTCTTCAAGGCAAGTGAAGAATCGAGCCAAACTCCATTCCCAAACCTTAACATTGGCCCACCACTTGCAGACCCATCACTAAGCACTATCCCCACGACTTGCGACGCTAGATCGTTGATTTCGGACACGTGTTTGGATCCGACGAACGAGAGGATCTGAGCCTGAGTGGATCCCTTGGATCCAACGGCTAACACGGAGAGGATAGCATGGAGAGAGACGGGCGAGATGGCGAGGTTGGAATTGGTGGATTTGGCGAGGAGATGATTTGTTAGGGTGAGGGCAAAGTTCGTCTGGGTAGATATTTGTTCTCGGATGTCCATTTCAGTAACTTTGGCAGATATTTAATTGATTATTGATGTGAGTGTTTTGTTAAGCAGAAGATGAATGCGAAAAATAGAAGGTGACTGAGGTTTTGGTGGAAAACCCAAATAGGTCATGGTGGACAGACGCGTTACACGTGTACATTGTTATTTAAATAGCGCGTTTTTTCAACGCTTTATTTTTAATTTCGGATTGGATCAAATGGGCTGCAGCAGGATTATAAATGCCCATTAGAGAAGTAGAAGGTAAACCCTGAACAGAGTGAAGGCCACAAATTTTACAGCCCAATTGTTATCCGGCATTTTGACCCGACTATATCTGAACTGATTGGACAAGTTAAATTAGACTGTCGTCAAAACCAGTAAGTCTAAAGCGATGATTGTGGAGTCCAGAAGTCAAGTACAGATGATATTATGAAGCCGTAATCGAACAAAATTGAGTGCAATGCAGAATGTTCGAAGTATGAAATATAAAAAAATGATCGGCTATAAAATCCCTCTCAATCATAGGGATCGCCCTATTTCAGTCAAACCAGTGCAACTCAATGGAAAACAATCGATATCTCAAGATCCGTAAGTTCTATGCATACGAAACTTTGAGAACATGATGCGGGGACCCTAGGGAGCCTACCTTAGAGATCACACCTCAAAAGAACAAAGCAAGAGGGATCGGCCATAATCAGGTAACAACATACATTGCAGCAAAGATCAAGCAATAACTCAAGTTCTACTAACATAATTAGCATGAAACTTGAAGGCTAAGCATATTGCAACATGGAGAAGCTCTCATAGGGATCGCATATCCAAATTCCTTCAAAATAGGAATCGGCACCGATCTCTATTTCTTAGGATTTGGGTCATGCGATCCCTCTTGTGGATCTATATGGTTTTGAAGATCCTTCTACCAAATTTTCAGGGAGATATTTCGTCATCTTTCTATATAAATACAGGCTTGGTTGTTCATTTTGGAGACCTTTACGCTGCTGGTTGTTTTGTACTCTATTGTAGCTAGGATTTTTATCTGATCCCTCTTGTACTCAGTTTACAAAGTGATCAATAAAGTTATTTATTCAAAATGGACGTAGGCAAACAACGCTGAACCGCTATAAATCGTTATGTTCTTGTTATTGTGCTTTGATTTTCTGTTATTTAATTACTTGTTTCAATTTATATTCTTCATTTATTTCTCTACAAAATCTCTATTGGGTGTTTGTGCTAATTTTTGGTGCAAACATTTTGGTGCTTTCACTGAGAAGAAGATTCTCCTCTCAAAACGCAGAAGGAAACGAGAATGCTAGCATCCAACAAGGAGGCCTGAGCAATCTACCAATAGATGTGAATGCTGCCAATCCAGTTGATGTCCAGAATCCGACTGATTCCGTCACAAGAGTTGATTTTCGGAATCTGATGAGAAAGCTAGTAGATAGCCACTGATAGTTGAACCAGCAGATTCAAGCCATTATTGATCTAATGAATCAACTTAGGGAGCAATAGCATGGGAAAACTAGGAGAGAGCCAACCCCTTATTCTACACCTGAGAGTTCTAGTTCATTAGATGATTATCATAGACGTAGACGTCGCAAAATTGATGGATATCATGCAGAAGCTTCTGGACATCAGCAAACAAACCAACCTGGCTTGCCAAGACCGATCGTGCCAATCCCTCTATAGGGATCGAGGCCAATCCCTCCTCTAGAGGAGGAAGCTTGCCTTTTCATGTTGGAGCACAAGCTAGGGCCGCTGCGATTGATTTAGATGCTGGAGTTTAAGTGGATGCAGACTAGTTACCTCCTCGGGATGACGATGAAGTGAACTTACGTGATACACATCGTGAGGATGTTAAGCCAAGAAGGCGTGAAACGACCCGTAGACATCGACTGAACCATCTACGTGAGGTAGAGCACGATTACCTCTTGGCTCCAATTATCCAAACGCTGGACTTGTCGGCTATGGTTAGACAGCTAGTGAGGGAGAGCCAAGACTTGACCAATGATGATTGCGGGATCTCGAGAAGTCATACCACGTTCACTGACAATATCTTACATGCGGAGTATTCAAGGAGGTTCATCATGCCGTCGATGCCTGCTTATGAGGGAAAAACTGACCCTAGGCATCACATCATGATATATGAATGGCTAATGGATTCCGCATGAGCTGATGATGCAATAAAATGCAAATGTTTTCCTATTACTCTCTCCAACATAGCAATGATGCGGTTTACGAGATTACCACCGCCGTCGATTTTCGGATTTGACGATTTAGCAACAAAGTTTGTGGAAGAATTTCGTATGCATGCAACTCGCCCCAAAGATGTAATGTCACTATCCAGCGTGATCCAGGCTCCAGGGGAATCATTGAAAGATTATTTGGAGAGATTTCATATGGCCATCACAGAAGTCAATAATCTAAATGACCATTCAATATTAATGGTGGTAATAAGAGAGATTGATCCAGAATTTGACTTTGGCGATTGGTTAGCTAGCAAACCACCCGCAACATTGGAACCTTTCTATGTAAAAGCAGTTCAGTATTTGAGGAAAGAGGAAGCTAGATGCTCTAGGAAGAAGACTGTCATGGGACCAAGTGCAGAGGGAGTGCGGAGTAACAATGCAGCGAAACAGTCTGGGGAGAGTTCCGAAAAAGTTCAAGTAAATGTCCAAAATAAACCAAATCAGCAAAAGAAATGCGGTGATCAGAACCATGAACGAAAGAGGGATTCTAGAAGAGAAAAGTCTATGATTCCAATGTATGAACCTACGCACCACTAAATACGTCTCTAGAGAATGTCTACTTGTCTATATGTAATACCATGTAGTATATGAAGCCACCTCCAAAAGAATCGACAAAGAAGCAAAAGCAGACTGGAAAATACTATCGATTCCACGAATGATATGGTTACAACACGAATGAATGTGGGCATCTCCAAGATGTTATCGAGAAATTGATTCGGGAAAGAAAAATACAACAATTTGTTAAAGCCTCACATGATGGCGGGCGAGGACATCCGACCCAAACCAAGGACAAGCACCGCATAGGGCCAAGGAGCCTGGGTGGACTGGTGGAAGATTAGTTATCAATACAATAGTCGAAGGATCGCATCCAGCTGATAAGAGCTGGCACGAGATGGAGCGCTATGCTAGTGCAACCAGGCATATGAATTTTGAATGTTGTTCAAGTACAGAAGAGGAGACTCCAGCAAAATAGCAACGTACAATGACAGACGACATTGTATTTAGAAACAGAGATGGAGAAAAGGGGGAGGCACCGACGATCGATCCAATGGTCATTTTGGCCATGATCGGCCCCGCCTTAGTGAGGAGGATCTTGGTAGATTGTGGAAGTTCCATAAATATAATTTTCAAAAAGGTTTACGATTAGATGAGGATGGAAGCTAAGGACTTGAAACCATCTAAAGCATGCATTCATGGCTTTAGTGGTACTGCGACCAAAGCTGTTGGTTATGTCGAATTGCCCATGGAATTGGGAGAAGGTGACCGCAGGAGAGTGCGAATGTTGCCATTTGTTGTTTTGGATGTTGACTCTTCATACAATGCTTTTCTAGGCCAACCGGCCCTAGCTAAATTCTAGGCAGCTCTTGCCCTGTGGTGTTTGACTTTGAAGTTCCCAATTGATAATGGTGTTGGATTTGTGCATGGTGATCAGACGACTGGACGTGCCTGTTATGTAGTTGAATTGAGAGAATCTCAACGGAAGGAGAAAGGTAAGGGTATGGACAAGTCTCTCCGCATCCAAACCATCGGAGATTGACAACCAGCGCTTGGGCCTTGGCTCGGGCGCCACAGTTAGTTCTATAACGACATAGATCCGAGGAATGATGAGGAGGATCCCAAAGAGACCAAGGCTGCACCGTCTGAGCTGATAATTGACATCACGGTCCTCCACGACGACCCTTCATGGGTCCTAAAGATCGGATCACCGCTCAGCCCCCTGATGATGAAAGAACTTGCTGGTTTTCTCCGAGCGAATCTTGACATGTTTGCTTGGACTCACTCTGATACGTGTGGGATCTCCCTCGCTATTGCGAGCCATGCATTAAATATCGACTCGAGGCATGTCCCGTTGAAATAGAAAAGGCCTAGCATGGATCCAAAGAGATTCACCGCCCTTAAAGAGGAGATGGATATGGTCAAAAGCAATGGGTTTATTCATGACGCCCTCTACCCTAAATGAGTATCGAATCGTGTACTTGTGAGAAAGGCAAATGGAAAATAGCAGACATGCGTTGATTACTCGAACTTAAACAAGGCGTGTCCAATAGACAGTTTCCTCTTATAAGGATCTGCTAGCTGGTAGACTCAACCGCGGGACACGAGTTGCTATCTTTCATGGATGCATACTCTGGATATAACCAAATCCCGATGCACATCCCCGACCAAGAGCACACCAGCTTCATCACCGACGTCTGATTGTATTGCTATGTGGTAATGCCATTTGGATTGAGGAATGCTGGAGCAACTTATCAATGCTTAGTTAACCAAATGTTTTAGATCGGATTGGAAAGGCAATGGAGGTATACATGGATGATATGCTCGTAAAGTCACGACGATCAAGCACCACATTAGAGACTTAGCAGAAATGTTCGACATCCTCTGATACTAAAAAATGAAGATCAATCCTCTGAAATGTTTTTTTAGTGCTGCATTAGGAAAGTTTTGGATTTCATCTTCAATGCTCATGGAATCAAAGCTAATCCCGAGAAGGTTCAAGCAATTCGTAACATTCAGGCGCCAAAGACCATAAAACAAGTATAGCGTTTAAATGGGAAGGTTGCTGCCCTAAGTCGATTTATTTCCAGAGTCACCGATAAATGCATTCCATTTTTCGATTTGATCAGGAGAGGGAAAAGGAACTTTGAATGGACATAGGATTGTCAAGACGCATTTCGAGATTTGGTAAACCGCTTAAAGAGGCCTCCTACATTGTCAAAGCTGGTGGATCACGAAGACTTGTATATTTACTTGACCGTGTTAATACATGCTATAAGTGTCGCATTGCTTCGTGAGGAGAATCGGATCCAGAGACCGGTCTATTATGTTAGCAAGCGATTAACATGAGTTGAAAGGAATTGTCTGAAGATAGAGAAATTGGCAAATTGCTTGTTGATTGCTTCATGAAAGCTTCGCCCCTATTTTCAAGCTCATCCCATCAATGTTTACACCGATCAACCGTTATGATAGGTCTTACAGCAACCTGAGACGTCTGGAAGGTTACTGAAGTGGAACATCAAACTGAGCCAATTCGATATCACTTATCTCCTTCATAGAGCCATCCAGGAACAGGCACTGGTGGACTTTATAATAGAATTCACCATGCATGATGATCTCACGGAGAGCGGTGGAGGCCCTACCATTCGGTGGAAAATGTATATGGATGGAGCATCCAACGATCGTTGTTCTAGAGCCAGAATCATGCTAGTAACTCAAGAGGATCAATCAATTTGCTACGCTTTGAAGCTTAACTTCCCTATAATGAACAACAAATCCGAGTACGAAGCTCTGATTGCTGGACTCAAACTTGCCAGAGAACCGGGGATAAAATCTCTTGAAATCTTTTGCGATTCACAGTTGGTAGTATACCAAGTCTGGGGAGATTACCAGGCTAAAGGACAATGACTCACTCCATACATTATCCAAGTTCAAGAGCTATTGACTGACTTTGAGTACTATGACATTACGTACGTCCCCCGGGATCAAAACAAAGAGGCCAACTCATTGGCAAAGTTTGCTAGCACCGAGGATGCACAACAAATGGGCTTGGTTCCAGTCGAATTACTAGATGCTCCAAGTATAAACTAGATGGAAATCGATTGAGTACTAAATACGGAGCCTGATAAGGAGTCGTGGATGACTCCGATTAAAGACTATTTATTATAGGAAGTCCTTCCCAAATGGAGGAAAGAAAGACGACGAGTCCTCCGCAAAGCTTCACGGTATATCATTCAGGAAGGACTCATGTATAGAAAGTGTTTTTCCATTTCCCTGCTCCGATGTATCACTCATGATGAAATACAACGAGTCTTAAAGGAAGTTCATGAATGGGAATGTGGCGATCATACTAGAGGGTAAACCCTAGTAAATAAAATACTCCATTATGGGTATTATTAGCCGACTGTCAATCGATATGTTGTTGATTACGCTAAGCGATGCAACAAGTGCCAGATGTATGCAAAAGTTTCGAGAGCACCACCAACGAAAATCGCACAAATGGTCAGCCGATGGTCGTTTGCCATATGGGCATAGACATTATTGGTTCTTTACCAATCTCAAAAGGTGATGCGAAGTACACCATCGTAGCAATTGATCATTTCACCAAATGGACCAAAGCGGAACCTTTAGCCACGATCACAACAAATAAAGTAATCAACATCATTGTCCGAAAAATCATCTGTTGTTTTGGCCTTCCATGAACCCTTATAACTGACAATGGAACCCAATTCGACAGCGTTGAATCCAAAGACTTCTACCGTCGGCATCATATTGAAAAGAGATTTGCGGTGATCGCACACCCTCAAGCAAATGGACAAGTTGAAGCTGTAAACAAAATCATAAAGTGCATTCTGAAGAAACATTTGGAAAAGGCTAGAGGAAAGTGGGTGGATGAACTCCCAACAACATTTTGGGCTTATAGAACCACCATAAGTCCACGACTGGCCATACTCCATTCACCCTTGCTTACGGCTCTGAAGCCATCGTTCATGTTGAACTCGAAATCCCATCTCATCGAGTAACCTACAACGATCCTAGAATGAATATAGACCTCCTCTTAGAATCTCTAGACTTTGTAGATAAGAAGCGCGAAGATGCTAATTTGAGGGCAGCTGTACATTGATACCGAGTCGCCCGATACTACAACACTAAAGTCCGACCTAGAACCTTTGAAATCGACAATCTCATTTTGAAACAGGTTTTTCCTGCTCTGTCACACATGAATCCTACTTGGAAAGGACCATATGTCATTGAACAAAGGATTGGAGAAGAAAATTTCAAGCTAGCGACTATCAATAGCGTCATACTCCCATGGGCATGGAATAACAAGCATTTACGACACTATTTCACTTAGTTTATTCTTTTTCACTCAATTGTGTTCAATTTTCGAATTTGCTTTAGCATTTGATTTTCCAAATATGTAATAAGACAAATTATGTCATTCCTTTACATTTGGAATATAAAGTTTGAAATTTCCTTTATATCTGTGATTGTTGTAGCATTACATATTAGTTACGATACCCAACTAACTAATATTGACATGTTCGAGCAGGTTCCCAGAGTTTGAAGCTAGCCGATTACATAAGTTCACGGTTGAACTAAACAAAATGAACGTGTTTCGACCGTTCATCCAATGATTCTCGCTCACAACCCAATAGGTAGAGTACCTAACGAGAACTGGATGTGACTTGACCATCCGATAACCAAATTAATCCTATAGAGCAATAGGACAAACATGAATCAAAAGCGATCGTAATACGACCGATCGCTCGTTAAGTTAACCCCCGGATTTGGGGGCAAATCAATCAATTAAGGAAAGTATGGTCTTACTATTTTTTGAAATAACTCTAAGTCCCCAAAGTATAGACTGGAGTATAAACACGAATTGGGTGTGATCCGATCGCCCGCCAACTAACTCTTCTCCCCAGAGTGTGGATATGAGTATAAACAAATAGATGAGTGTAGTTCGACCACTTGTTCATCCATAAACTATGACCTGAAACCGACAACAGGAGCATAAACTCGCTAAAGATGGAGTTCGACCATCCATTATCTAACCACTAACCTGAGACCGGGGATAGGAGTATAATCACTCAAACCGCTGAAAACGACAGCATAACACTAGGGCTCGAGCCCAGTGTTTGATACAACATGAGGCCACAACCACATAGAGGCCTTGAGTGAAAATTAACAGACGATTATCCGAATTAACGAGCAACGAATTACAAGTACATTGAACGGAAAAGTAATGGCTCGACTACTTCAAAAAAATTAACATAAGAGTTCGACAGAAAATAAAGAACTTTTATTTGCACAGTAAACTTGAAAATCGTGGTACAAGTTTATCCTAAAGTGGGGGGCGTACCCACACAATCATGGCCAACAAAAAGAAAAACAGCTATACAAGCTATATAAAACTAAGCTGAAGTGACAACTATTTCTTTTGCCCTTTTTCTCTTTTGGATTTCTTGGAAGTGGCACCACCCAAACTTCCGGCTGTCCTTCTCTTCGATCCTTTACCACCCTTGGCGGGGAGCTTTGAGAGGTTAGAGAGAGTTCTGCAGGAACCGACCCGTCGGGTGGAATGACTTGCAGTGGGACGAGATTTGGATCCTCGACGCCCATATCAATGGGTTTAGCTTTACTTTTTTCTTCAATAACTCCTCTCTCTCGATGCACTCCTTCAAGCTGAGCTCATCGGTATGTTCGGAGTCACCAGTGATCACAACGACATCTAATTCATCTGGTAACAGTAGGTCATCAGTTTTTTCATCATCAAATGCTCCAATAAATTGAGAATCAAGCCCTGGAATGTCGGTAGCTGCTGGAATTTCAATAGATGTCGGTTGTTGCTCCACAGCGGCACCGCTTCCTGAAGTTTGGCTAAGACCCAGAAGACCTGCAGATTCGCGGATATAAGAAAATAAGCCTATAACTATCGGGCATAAGGAACAAAATCTCTTGAATAATGGAGAGTAAAGCAGGATACCTGTGTCCAGCTGATTTTTAGTTGTCGTCGAAGTGCTCCCCTCTTAAATAGGAGTCAGCACCTTTGATTGATAACCGGGTCTATCCGGATCATAGCTCGGATCATGTCCCGGGCCAAGAGAAACTGATGCTCTGGCCGTTTGAAGTGAAGGGGGACCTTTGGGATCAGACTCCAAAGCTTTGGGGATGTTTTTCCCTTTGTCGGAGGGTGCTAAAATATCAAAGTATTGGAGCCTTGTCGTGGCAAGATCTAAAGGTTCATCCCTATGAAGAATTTCCCGTACTAGTTTCTTCTCATCCAAATTAGCTTCGCCAAGGGCTTTCTTCTTCATTTTAACAATATATTCCCAAGCCTCAATGAGCGATTCGAGATAGCCCTCTCCAAGAAAACTCAAATCACCATGGATTGGGACTTTAGCATTATATTCAACAATCAAAGGATTGAACATGTCCTTAATCTCTTTTCGACCAGCTTCGTTGGCATCCTCCAACTGGGCCTCGATCTACTCTCTAACTTCATTATGGTCAGCTTCCATTGCCTCTTCCTTGAGGACTTCAATTTGAGCGAGTTGCTCATCAAGTTTAATTTTCAGTCTCTAAGCTTCGATGGCCTCTTCACAATATCTTTGAGAATCCTCCTAAGCTTCGAGTTTTTCTTCATTATCTTTCTTAAGGAGTTCTTCGAGTTCCTCAATGCGATGGGCTAGAGATTTTACTTTTTTTTGTAGTGTGGCCTTCTCCAAAGCAAGCACACCACTACGGCTAAGGACAGCATCTAGCTCCTTTTGTGAGCCGCTTCCAAATGACTAACCGCTTTGGATGTTTCTTTAGCGCTCTTTTCTACTACGGCTAGCTTCGTTTTCAACTCCAAGATCTCATCATCTTGGTGTTTAATTATGTCCTTATCATGGATCGCCTCCAACTTAAGGCAATCGATTTTATATTGTCTCTCAATAGATTCCTTAGAGATTTTCTTGGCCAAATGCTGGAATTCTTCATGCTACATGAAAACATTATGGACACATGAAAGTGAACTCGCTTTAGCACTCCCTAGAATTGTGTGGATAGAAGGAAGGAACTTAATCCCATCAAAGCAGATTTTTGGAAAAATTACCTTAAGTTCGGCCAATCTTTCTACCGTAGAGGCCTCAAGAGCCGTAGTAACCAAAGATGGATCAGAAGTAACAATTGGGCGTTTGCTCAACCTACAACCACGAGGCTATCGAGAACCCGATGAACTAGAATAATGCTCGGATGGCACAACGGTTTGGAGAGCATGGGAAGAGGTCTGATCGTCGCTATGTACATGGAGATTGGGCTGAACTTCCTGATGAGATGATTGAGATTGGGACTTGCATTTAGAAGATGAAGACTCCCTTGAGCGATGACTTCTTTCCCGACTGTCATCTCTTTCTCGATGCTTGCCCAAGTCTAGACCACAACTGGATCTATATTGTGTTGAAGAGCCCCTCAAGCAATCGAAGGCATGGGAATGAGACATAGCACCTGCAAATCAAACAAAAACGTATAAGTGACCATCGAATAAAAGATAGACGAAAAACATGCAGTGAAGTGCACGTGATTGTGAGGGCCCTAGTGTCCCCCGGACGGACCAGTTACTGTAGCCTTTCTCACAGAAGTGGTTTTCCCTTTGCTAGTGGGAGAAATATCGTCACCAGTCCTGGTAGGAGAATTAAGCCCCCCAATACTGATGTTGGGGAAGTCACAGGTCATGATATCATCAGGGATCGGGAGATTTGAGAACCCTTCCATAGAACTTTCTAAATGTTAAGAAGAAGACTCTTCTTCTACAGAGGTAATGATGAAATTTTGGCTCTTTGGAGGTTTGTCTTATACGGAGTTTATAAGCAAGTGTTTTCCCTTTTCTTGTTGGCACATGAGATCACGTGCCTTGTGATGGTTCGACCATAGGCGCATTGCCCAGACCTGCATCGACATCGCCAAGTTTGTTGGCTTCATTACCTCTAATTCCACCCTCTTCGGCATCATCCTGAGCCCCCTCGACTGGGGGCACGATAAGGCTATTAATGCTGCCTTCTTATTCCGCTACATTTCTTGGTGGTGCAATGCTTCCAAAAAGACCGATGTTGTGACCTTCTTCTAACAGCCCAAAAAGAGATTAACAGTCATCGTTTACAAGGGATCTAATGTCCTTGTCCTTAACTAGGGTGGCACGGATTACAGAAACCGCCCTTGAAAAACTATAACCTTCTGGACGTGGATGGACACCTGTAAATTTTCAAAGTATAAGTTAGTTCAGGATATGACTTGAGCTAAAGAATTTGAGAATAAAGTCTTACGTCCTTCCAACCATCGCCTCCCGAAGCCAGGCAGACAACGAATGTAGAACCATTCATGTTTAAAGATACTGAGCTTATTCCAAGTGCCAGTTAGAACTTGACAGTTAGGCGAAGGCTTGAGGAAAGTGTAAGAAAGGCTTCATGTCCGTCGTTTGAAATTGTAGAGAAACCTGATGTCTTCTGGAGATGACGGGTGGAACAGAACATCTATAAATAGCAAGAAAGTGCCATGAAGAAAAGCATAGCAGTTCAGATGCAGCTGAGCAGGAGCTATTCCTAGATAATTTAGCATCTCTCGGATAAAAGAATTAAAAGGTGGCACACATCTAGCCCAACATATAAACTTATTGCATGTCGTATACCCCTTCGAGGGCAAATGAGCCATGCCATTCACTGAAAGGACTAGAACATCTCCAAACGAAATCCCATGTTTAGAGCACAGTCTACGGAGAGTGGCCTTGCCAATTCTGAAGGCTTGGAAATCCGTCGGGTTATCCAGAAATACAACACCTTCTATAGTGTCAGAGGCAGGGTTTATCTCTTCCACCGGAAGGACGGAAACATCAAAGAAAAGATCAACCAACGGCCCAAAAATCTCCAGTTGCTCAGTTTGGTGTTCAGGGGAAATTCTACCGGATACGGTCGTAGAACTTGACTAGGCTTTGAGATTGCTATGATGTAAAGGTTGTCCGGAAGGCATTGTGGCTAAACGCCTAAACGTTTGGATCCCATATCAACTAAACTCGATAGATAATGGAGATTAAAAAATTTACTTGTCTCCCCTTGCTAAATGTAAGCTAGTATGGTGCAGTGTTGTGTAGTGCAGAGATAAACAATTCAAAATTAAAAGCAAAAGTAGGCGACAAGACTTTGAATTCCGACTAGAGTGACCGTCATCGCTGACTGCCTCAACTAGCATTTAGATTGATCAATTGTGTAAGCTTTAGGATCGGCCACCAACGTATTGAAGTGTGAAGTTCATTATTGAAGTCCAAATGTTAAGTTTTAGTTCATATTCTAAGTCTCGGCAGTTTAGTTGCTCAATTTCGAATTCAAAGTTAGATAAGTAAGTCTTATTGTTCGTTATCGTCTTATGTTCGAGTTCGTTAAGATGGGATTGGTTCTAATTGTTCATCAAGTGAATATGGATTGGTTTGCTTAAATGTTCAAGTTCAATTTAAAAAGCTTAGAATTAGCTAAGTACCCATAGCAGATCCCGCTATCTAAAAATAACTGATCCCTCTCACGGTGCATATGACTGATCCCTCTCATGAAGCAAATAGTTGACCCCTATTTAACACCGATCCCTCTAGAATTCACAAACAACCGATCCCTCGTCCACCAATTTAACCGACCCTTATGTCAAACCTAACATAATCGAACCCCTAGCAAATACTCCATCAACGATCCCTTTTCGAACTTCAAATACCGATACCTCTCAAAGCCACTACACCGATCCATATACTCAGCTTTTCTCGTCCTCCACCTCAACCTTATACACTGATTCCTCTACTTCCTCCATGCTCCACTCCTCTTCTTTCTCCTCCCCTACCATCTCGTCGAACCCTGCATCGCCACCATCCATCTCATCTTCTCCAAAATTAACCCACGTTCATGTTAATTAACACAAACAAAACCCATTATCTCGTCACGAACCAAAGTAAATGCAAGAGAACCTACCTAAATGTATATAACACGAGTTACTCGAAGGGAGATTTTGGATTTCTAATCGAAGGTAGAATGATGGTCCAAAACAGGAGAGGATGGTGGATCTAAAGATGGAAGCGGTGTTTGATTCAAGAAGAGGGATCAGAGGGAAATTGGAGGGGGAGGGTTCAGAGATGAGCTTAAAGAAAATGAAGGCAAAAACAAAATGAAATAAAGTAAGGGATTGAGAAGAGAATGTTAGTTTATATACGAGAGACTAGAGGGATTGGCTTGCCTTTTCATTCTCCACGAAGCCAAAAAGATTAAGTACCCAACATAAGAAGGGATCGACTTCGATCACTCGACTTGGGGATCCAATTTAGTCCCCATTAGAAAAAGAGAAAAAAGAAAAGAAGTGAAGAGAGAAGTTGGGAGAGAAAGGGATCGACTAAATGAGAATTTCAATCCCTATTATAAAAAAAGAAAGAGGGGGATCGACTAGAAAAATGCCGATCCCTATGAACATAAAAGAAAGAGAGAGAAAGAAGAGATCAGTTGCGAACCCTATGTGCATGCAAACATGTACCTAAAAACTATATAAAAGATAAATGTAAAATGCAATAAAATTGCACCTAATTCAATGAAAATTGACGACGACTCATGAGCGTGCAAAAGCATCTGGGAACTAACAACAAGAACGTGTACTTGAACGTGCACGTGTGTATTCTAAAAGCTCAACTTTTGAAATCGACAGAAATTTAATTTAAACCTGAAGCTTTCAAGGTCGAGATTGGATCAGATAGCCAAAGCTCACTAGTCTCGTAGAATCAGATATAGATATCAACTGACAGAGTATAATCCTGAATTTATACTATTGGAAATCAACCAAGTGCCATGACGATCAAAGAGAGATACGACACTTTGGGAAAATAATTCGACGGAAGGATAACGACTATTCAGAAAATTTGATGGATTTCTTGTCGATGACTCTAACTTGATTCGATTCAAAGCACGTCATGTTCAACATAAGATGTACT
The DNA here is from genome assembly GCA_030737815.1 of Allium fistulosum. Classification (NCBI taxonomy): domain Eukaryota; kingdom Viridiplantae; phylum Streptophyta; class Magnoliopsida; order Asparagales; family Amaryllidaceae; genus Allium; species Allium fistulosum. The sequence goes on from CM060907.1 coordinate 289,894,046, forward strand.
TTTGGGGGTAAGTATTATCCGGCATTTTGACCCGGCTAATTCGAACTGATTGGACAGGTTAGATTCGACCATCGTTAAGGCCAGTAAGTCCAGAGCGATGATTGTGAGGTCCAGAAATCAAGTACAGATGATAATATAAAGTCGTGATCGAATGGAATTGAGAGATATGCAATGCAAAATGTTCAAAGTATGGAATATGGTTTAATATAGAAAAGGGATCGGCTATAATCCCTCTCAATCATAGGGATCCTTTCAGCCAAACAAGTGCAACTTAATGGAAAACAATCGATATCTCAAGATCTGTAAGTCCAATGCATATGAAACTTTGGTAACATAATGTGGGGACCTCAGGGAGCCTACCTTAGAGATCGTACCTCAAAACGATTAAGCAAGAAGGATCAGCCCTCTTCCCTCCATAGGGATCGGCCAGAATCAGGTAACAACATACACTACAGCAAAGATCAAGAAATTACTCAAGTTCTACTAACCCAATTGGCATGAAACTTGGAGGAAAAGCATATTGCAATATGGAGAAGCTCCTATAGGGATCACACCCCTAAATTTCTCCAAAATAGGGATCGACACCGATCCCTATTTATTGGGATTTGGACCATGCAATCCCTCTTGTGGGTCTATACGGTTTTGGAGATCCTTCTGCCGAATTTTCAGGGAGATATTTTGCCATCTTCCTCTATAAATACAGGCTTGGTTGTTCATTTTAGGGACCTTTATACTGCTGGTTGCTTTGTACTCTATTGTAACTAAGGATTTTTATCCGATCCCTTTTGTACTCAGTTTACAAAGTGATTAATAAAGCTATCTATTTAAAGTAGATGTAGGCAACAACGTCGAACCACTATAAATCATTGTGTTCTTGTTATTGCTTCGATTTTCTATTATTTAATTACTTGTTTCCTCTATTTCCTTTTTATATTCTTCATTTATTTCTCTACAAAATCTCTATTGGGTGTTTGTGCCAATTTTTGGTGCAAACACCAATAAAGGGTAAAATAGTTGGAAATTTTGAAAATACATATTTATAAATAGGAATAAATAAAAAAGTCTCAGTCTATTATATTAAATCCATCTACCATACATAGAAAATTTATTAACTGGAAATGTATAGAAATATTTGCTGATTCACATCCTTGACACAGAATAATGCATTTCAAAGCTGCAGTCTTTAATGAAAGCGTAAAAAAAACTTAGAAATAAAATAAACATGTTTTGAAGAAGAGAGGAATAACTTTATTCGTGACCTATGTACCAATTGGAATAATCTCATAACAGCAAATGATAAAAAAAACATGGCTCAACAGGCAACCAACTCAACCTCCTAACCATGAGTGCTGAATCGTACAAAATAAATATTTGTCCTTAAATGTTCCTAGTCAAGATATATCAAAAACAAGATATTGATATATCCGTTGAAACTAGTATACATAATGCTCTCCATATGATTAACAGTGAATTATTCATGATCGTTGGGACACCAGTAGGTTACGTAGGTGTAGTTGTTTGGAACAATTACTAAACGACTCACCAAGAGTTTTTTATATAGTTTAAAAATCAAATAGACACGTGATGGTATGCAGTAGTCTTTTGACTTGAAAATACAGTGAATTTTAAATGTCTAAACCGTACTTTGATTATGATCAATCACAAGACAGCTCTGGTCAAGTTAAGGTCATAGTTGAGTGTAAGTCGAACCACTTGAAGTGAAACACTATTCAAAAGAGGATTTGTCTCCTTTGAATGGAAGATTAGTATCACCGTAATTGGTAGTCAACGTATAGTCAAAGTCCTTGGTCCAAACAAATCGGTTAGTAGATAATAGTTATCAGATTGAACCATGGACTTTAATGTTGGATTTCATAATTAAATACAGGTATCATTAGAGTTTTGATCATTGATTAGGCTTAAGATATTTAAGTTATATAGCATTGACGAAAATAATGAAGGAACCAGGTCAATCGAAAGCAGGTAAAATAGGTAGATTTCAAAAAAAATTATTACTTTGGATCTATTAGGCCTATACAATCTAAAGGATTTATTGGATTTAATCTAATATAGTTAAAATAAACAGTAATTTGTTTAAAATGAGTTTAGATTTAATTTAAATTAGATATCTTATAATGAGCGTGTCAAACACATTCATATGTGCATAGTACGAGTGCAACTTATTAACACTATGTATGGTTAATATGTACATTTATAGGTATTTAGATTTACACCGTAACAGGCACATTTATCCTTTACATACGCCTTTGTTGACCATGGCTATTTTCTGTTTATTTTCAATTATATATAAAATAACACTTGTATGTATATATATACAAACATAGATGCACACGCACACAGACATTATAATTGATTTTGACCATTTACATGTTTTGAAATTTAAAATTAACAATTTGAAATCTTGTTTATGACTTAAAAAAGAGCTCAACATCAGATCTGTAATCTTACACAAAAGTCTTTTTGTAAACTTTGATTTGAAATAATATTTGTATATATGTATACATATATAAACAATAACAAACGATATTTCAATTCCAAATAACACACACATACGAAACCTACAATCAATTTCATAAACTAAATACAAGTTGTTTATGTATGTATTTCACTTACATTTTTATATAAAATAGTTTACAAAATTATGTTAACTAATTAGAATTAGTTTTAAATCTAATTATTTTTTACTTTAATTTCTAAAACAGTAGTAAGCAAAAGTCTAGATAACATAGGCTTATATAAATTCGTTGTACAAGATATATGATCTAAACTATATTAACAAGACGTAATATATAATCATGATAAGACATAAATGCTAGAGCCTCCTTTTCTAGTTTTGAAGTGACAACTATACATTTTGAAATATATTGTACCTTTTTTTTTCAGGTATAAAAATCTTTGTATACTATGAAGACTATGAGTACTACTCAGACAAAGTACATGATGATTGAAGATCAAAATAGAGGTTCCATTTGTTGTAAGTCCTAGATATAACTTGTACGATTTCCTTTGATAATAAAACACACACATGTTTTTATTCTTATTTTAAGTATTTCATTTAAAAAATTCATCTTTGTACTTATAATTTTTCCAAAAATATTACTATTATTTCAATAGGGGAGATAGACATCTGAAAATTATTTCAAACGTTCGAAAAATGCTAAAAATACACTAGTTCTTTTCTATTTCATACCCCTGTGTGAAACCGACACTGAAGGATTATTTAAATGTCTGAACAAATTTTTAGATGTCCGACTAATATTTTCAAATGCCTAAATACTTGGAACATTATTTTTAAAATCTTTATCTAGAGTTTGAAAATTTCAAACTTTACGTCTGATTAAGAATTCCGATGTTTAATTGAAAATTCAAACGTCAGAATAAGGGCTTTTTTGGACTAATTCTTTTATGTTTCAACTACGTAAAAATTTAGACATTTGAGTTTGAATTCAGACGTCTGAATATATGTAATGGGTTATTTCTTCTTGAACAGACAGTTTTGTTCTGAAATGGTCATCTTCTTTAATCAAAGATTGTATCTGTTTTAATGGTGATTTCTCTTCAAAATGGACTTTTCAAGTATTATAAAAAGGATTGTTTTTTGAATCTTTGAACTTAACTTTGCTTACTCTACTTTCTATACTTTATGTTCTTTGAGATTTCAAATGCTTTAATAACAATTTTTTGCTTCCTATCTTTTGCACATTAAAATCATAATTATCAAAGGAAATTATAGGAAGGGTGTACTAAAAGAGACTTATTGTTGTTATAAAAGAACACATCAAGTCTAAGTTGGAATTATTCTTTTTCAGTGAAGTCTTTATTGGAAATGGGCTAGCCCGCAGTGGAAGTAAAGAATGATTTTTTTTACCATTTTGGATCTTTGTTGGGCCTATAAAGTCTAATTTATTTAGAACATTTCAAAATTTCTTTTAAATAAAAGTCTTTATTTTATTTAAATTTATAAAATAATAGTATATTATTTATTTAATTCTATATGTAATATATATATATATATATATACGTGTATCATATACACATTATATGTGTGTGCGCATGTGTAACATATCAATCCATGCACGGTATAGAATGCATGTGTATAGATGTTGAGATTTACACTACAACGGACACGTTAGCTCATCCAATATACAAATATATTGTCCAAATGTATGTCCATATAATTTTATTTATATATAATAAAATGTTACAAATATATACATATATAAACTATATTTTTTTACTTAAATAATTTTATATAAATATGTGTGTGTGTGTGTTATAAATACAAATATAAAATATATTAACATTTTATATATTTATATTTGAATCATTTATAAATATGTTAAATATATTTTTTTTATAAAGCCGAAAACAATATATACATATAAATATATATAATAATTTTTTTAATATATATATATATATATTTATATATTAAATACTTATCCATTTTCAAAAAAAAAATATTAAATACTTATATATAATAATATAATATAAATATAGATTAATACTTATAAAATACACAAAATATATTTTTAATAAATATATATATTCACCCGGTCATGTGCATGGCCCAAAAAAATTGATATTAAAATATGTTTATTAAATATCTATACGGTTATATTTTAAAATATTAGTAAAAGAAATTATTTTCAAAACTAAATTTGAATTTTCAATAAAATTCTAAAAAGTATTTGTATTTTGAATATCTATTATACAATATTTATAGTTTAAAATAATTTTAAAACAATTTTTTTAATTCTCGACTTTAATTTGTATATTTTTAAATTATAATTTTTTTAATTTTCTACTAAGAGTTTATTATGTGTAATCTTGACTTTATAAAATATAAAACATAATTTATATATAACATATGTATTGATATAATTAATTTAAATAATATTTTTTTTAAATAATATATAGGTGTATATGTATATATATACTTATCTTTATTTATTACAACCGAAAATCGTATATCTATAATGCTTTTAATATAAAATTATATAACCATATTTGTATGATGTGTGATATAATATTTAATTTATAACTATATATGTGTATTTAAATATTATATATTAAATTATTAAAATAATAAAAATTGTTTTTATTATTGTTGAGCCTTACTATTTTAGGTATATACATGAATTTTTTTAAATATACAAGTATATGCAAACATACAACCAATCTAATTATGACAATGTATTTATATATCGGAATCATCAGCTAAGTAACAATATATATATATATATATATAATATAAATATTTATATTTATATACTGGTTAGAAATGTACCTAACTAGTATGTAGCCCGTGCCGATGGCACGGATTCAGTTTTTCTTGATATAACCTACAATAAATATGATGCGTTGGATATCTACAATTTGATCATTGTTAAATTTATTTACAACTTGATTGATACGTAAGAAATTTTTGTTTGTGTTAAAAAGCATACAACACAATTTTTGTTTTCCATTTTCGTACAACATGAATTACCGACATTATGTAGTATAGTTTTGCATATTTACATGTAATGCTTATAGAATTTTTTCAAGTGTCCCTTGGAAAGTAAAAGAGTTGTAATTGCAAACTGCATAGATCAGCATCAAATGTGGATATGAATAATGCTATATCCGCATTTGTATTTTAAATAAATTTTAGGTATCAAATAACTATATCTGCGGATGTTATATGCATCTAAATCAATTTTGACTTTCTAGTAACCATATCCATGAACATCCGTTATCATCTTATTACGTTAATAGGTAATAAATCCTAAGACAAATAAAAGATTTGATTCTATACGAAACTATTTCCGCAATAATGGTCATAAAATATATGATATGAAAAATGAAATGATAAAAAACAATTTGGATCAACAAATATTCAATTATACATACTCAAAATAATGATTCAGACCTTGAAGAAAAGTAAAATAGAATTTTCATGCTAAAATATAAATAATATAAACTACTCAAACTTTTGCTTGTCTAGTTTTGTGTAAATTTTTCCAAACTAAATTTATTATAGGCCAAAGATTCTTCCTACATGGTCACAATAATTTCTTTTATGCTTGATGATGGCGTTACTCCCTAACCTGCAAAATTTGAGAATAAAATTTAGTCAGTTAGTAGGCATAACAACACACAAATTAAACCAAAATTTTTATTGCCAATGTACTTTAGGCCATTAAAGCATAAGTGTTACAGCTGTGTTCTGACAATGAACCAAAATAACATGCACCAAGATGGTGTACTGCTCACTATGGCAAAAGTTACCATATTCTGTTATTGTTGGTATACGCAACATGTACACACAGTTAAGTAAATCCAATATAAAAAATACTTTGCTGTGATCATTTAGCAGTAGGACTCTACATTTGAGTACAGTGTGCACGGTAATAGAAAGTTGGTCAACCCTTAAGTATATTTTTCATTAAACCTACATTATACCTGTACTTGTATATAAAAATGGTAATGCACAAAATGACTAACAAAATGAATACCAAGAAGAAATATTATTTTAGTGTAACATTGTTTTATAATCAAAATATTAAAATACAGAAGGACCAAAGTAGATAATGCATGAATTGTGAAGGGCCTCAAAATTTAGTTCAATCTTAATATTAGGTACACGTTGTACTTCCCACAACATGGTTCAAGTTCCAACATTTTAATTGGTAAAGTCTAGAATAATGAACAAATTATATATGTAATTGAACTGTTGATTGTAGACCAACATATTAATTGATAATTAATGAAAATCCAAACAGAAAGAGATAGCGATGCATTATTCGATATTCCAAAACTATAGTCATTACAAAATAAAGAGTACTATTAGCCAAATAAGGATTATCAGCTTACCTCATGTCACAACTCCCCTCATACCTCGTAATTTAAGAAATGAAACTTCAATGAATTTTATTTTCTTGCCTAAAATTTTGTTATAACTTCAGAGCTACGCACATGTTATAAAAGAAGAAATAACATCGTTTATTAACTAATATTATGATTAACTGAATCTAAGGGGAAAAAAGTACAGTTACAACTATATGCTCTTATCAATAACTAAAGGATCGTGATATAAGAAAACCGAAAGAAAGTATATTTTCTAATCATTTTTGTTTTCGATAATCTACCACAGAGATTTGAAGTTGAGTGTAGAAGAACTGCCTATTTTATGTACTAAGTGTGACAAATGTCTGAAATATTAAAATACTTTTGAAACAAAAGATATATTGTTTACCTCTGAGAACAGAATAAAAGCACGAAGATGGTAGAAAAACATGTAAAAAAATAGTAGAACTGCAATGAATAGGGAAAGAAATTAACGGTAAGAAATATTATTACATACTTATAGTTCGTATGACATATAAAAGAATGAACAACTTATAGTAAGAAATATAAGTAGAGATACTAATAGTTGTAGCATATCAAAGATTCTCATTAAAATCCGAATCTAGAAATAATTAAACAAAATTCGGTATGTATTACTCGATATAAAAAAATTCTAGCTGCTCCGAAAATAAATTTGTAAATTATAGTAGATAATAATGTATGACCGAATGATACAAACTGGATAATCCTTCAAGAATTGTTTTGAGTTTGAATACGGTGCTTAACATGCTATAGAAGTAATGTAAAAAAATAATAGAACATGAACTATTTCATTAAATTTCAATCCTCATGGAAACCATCTCTTCAGAATTGTGATCACCATGTCATATCAAAATCGAAATTACCTCTAAAATTATAAATAGCATGTGAAGTTGTCGTCAATTACTGTCATGCTCATAATTCTGAAGTATCCCACTGTTAAAATACAGAAGTTAAACGAAACCGTTATCAGTGAAGTATCCAACCCTCCTTTGAATGTCATTTGGTAACGAATATGCGTTTTAAAATCATATGACTTTAATATGCCGTAACTACAAATTTTCAAGATTGGCAATATGAAACTTAAAGTGTGCAGTCGTCCACATTTAAAACATTTCAAACTCTCAACATAAGGTAACAAACATAAGATATGTAAAAGGAAGTGTATTGCAAGACAAATGGATAATACAGTAAACCAAATATACTTTGTTTATTAAAATATCGTGGTTGAGAGATTTTACCAAAAATATTTCTTACACTCTCTTTATATATGTAATCCTACTCATAAACAAATGTGTAAAACATCAAATTATTCACTAAAAACAATCCCTTTAGGTAGTGGAGTAGATGAAAGTGATCTTAGATTCGAATACTTGCATAAGTCTCAAAAAATAGTCAAAAGGAAAATGAATAGATTTACAAAATTAGCACAATAGATAATTATGAAAATCACAGTAAATTTTTTGTTGATGTTATGGGGCTAACAATAATGTATGTGGAAACAACTTGGTGTTGTGTAAAATGATGTTTTTTCCTTATGTTATATATAAGTTTAACCTCCTCCAATAGCATTCTACATGAATAATATTGTGTTACAATAAAATCCTTGCTAAGTTACGTTTAAAGTAAAGAGATTAGTTATACTCACATAATTTTTGTTTTCAATAAAAAATTATAAGTTCATATAATTTTTTTGCACTTCGCTTCATATGTAACATATTTCTATTTACTGTTAACTTGTTTGCAACACACTACTCTCATTTACTGAAAGCAAATGCATCCATTGGCATGATTTGAATTACGTAGAACATGGGAAGTCAGCATATGTTTGATATAAAATTATATATGATATGGTTCCTAAGGGCTTTCTCAGTCCACCACTTGATATTCAAATTTTATTTCAGTTTAATAAAGAGTTGATACATCACATTTTTCTTTGGCTTAAAATGGGTAGATACTTTAAATTATATTCTACACTATGAACTGTATAATCTAGGTTTTGGAGATCAAAGTGAGAAGGTAATTCCTACTAAGTTAATCAGCAATCAACAGTTGATGTAGGTTCCTCCTAATACTTACATCATTAAAGATTAAAGATATTTGTTTGATCAAAATTTATACATGTCACATGCAAAACACCTAGTACGTAAATATTGGAATACTTAATGAGATTTGGAAAGGACATGGAATGCATGCATATTATAACTATTTTGCATGAGCAGTGTATTTAACAGCTGAAAGAGATTAAATATTAAGCATTACAAATGGTATATAGTTTTAAATGTCACCATAAAAATTAATTAATTCATCAATATAAATAATATATATCTTTAAATATCAACATAAAAAATAGTAGAGCAATACCTCCTTAGTTCCATGCCATGTTGAGAGAGCATATGAAAACAAATTTGTAAAAGAGGAAGTCTTTGTTATAAGCTTAACAGGATACATCAATTACTTTGTCCAAAATAATATTGTCTCAAGCTTTAACGCAACCGAAGGTTAAAAACCATTGTGGTAAAAAATAAAAGTAAAAAAGGAAAATCAAATATCACTATGGCTTACTATTATTGTTGTAACTCCTGGAGCTGTTGCTCTTTCCAGTTCAACCGCAAACTGTAAACAAAAGGATTCAAGTAAAGAATCAAAATGTAAAAGCAAACAAACTGTCCATTTAATTAGTCAACCACATTAAGTCTCATCAAGTAAAGAATTAAAATGTTTGTACTTTATCTCCTTGTTTGTCTCGTAACTCAAAGATTAAAAAACCATTAGAATTAGTTAAGCACAAAAGCCTTGTACAAAGAAAAACAGGAAAAAGCAAAATAAGGAAGGAAATGAAAGAAACAAACTGTCCATTTAATCGAGGAAAACAATCTTTCGGGTGGACCATGCATTCAATATGGAAAAATATTGTTTGACAACTCAATTAATCAGTATACTGAAGTTTAAAAAAATGAAACGGTACAAATACATTTAGTGTACAAAGTTATCTAATCCACGGGTTAGACAAAAGTTTAAATGGAAGTAATTCATGTAATAAAGTAATTATGTAAAATCAAATTTGTTTCCATATCAACTAAGAATTCATATATAAAATTTATTTAAACTAAATACCAAATTAATAGTTGTGAAATATTTTATTACCATTCAACTGCATAAACACATTTGGTTAATATCAAGGACACAATATGGTAATCCAAATAATTATAAGGAAATTGTTACATAGATATAAGGCAATACTAATTATAAAACGAAAGCTATAATCAAACTAATTATTCCAAACCAAATTATATTGTTGCATTTAAAAATTTGAGCATAAATTTTAAAGGTTGCATCAAGTAACAACAAACGTTTCTGCTTACTTATATTGAGAAAAAAATGTCCATTTAATGAGAAAAACAATCATTTTGGTTGGACCATGAATTTAAAATGGAAAAAATCCTTATGCTGCATGAAGTTATCACGACAGAATAGTTTAATAAACAGAAGTAAATAATGCAATAGAGTAATTATGTCAAATCAAATTAACTTGCACCAATATTATCAACTAAGAATTCATATCTAAATTTTATATAAATCAAATACTGAATTAATAATTATAAAATATTTTTATTACCTTTCAACTACATAGATAGAATATTTGGTTAACATCTAAATACATTATGCTAATTCGAATAATTATAAGGAAATATGTATATACATAAGCCAATACTAATTAAAAAGATAAAGCTACAACGAACTAACCATTTCAAACTAATTATAAGAAAATACATGAAATATTGTTTTACCCTTCAATACCTGTTAGCCCAAAATTTGTTTCAAAAACTTTACAAAATATTTGTTGTCAAAGATATTATATTTTCAAACTAAATTATATTGTTACATTTAACCATTTGAGCAAAAAATTTAAAAGTTCCATCAAGTAATATCAAAAGTTTTTACTTACTTATATTGAGAAAAACTATCCATGTAATTGATAAAAACAATCCTTTTGGGTGAACCATACATTTAATATGGAAAAAAATTGTTTGGCAACTCAGTTAATTGGTACAAACTCTTATTAAAAAAATGAAGTAGTAGAAACTCGTTTACTGTACAAAGTTTTCACGAAATATGGCCTATACAAAAGTTCAATAAATGGAAGTAATTCATGTAACAGCGTAATTACGTAAAATCAAATCAATTTCCACCAAGATTATCAACTAAGAATTGTTTCATCAAGCAATTTAAAGGTTTGAGCATACAATTTAATTTCATAAATTATACTGTTACAGCTGAACATTTGATACACACTTTAAAGGATTCGTCAAGTAATTGCAAAGGCCCTATTTATGGGTACACTGTTATTTAAAAAAATGAGTAGCAGAAACCCATTTGTTGTACAAAGTTTTCATGAAATATGGCCTATACAAAATTTCAATAAATGGAAGTAATTCATGTAATACACTTTAAAGGATTCATTAAGTAATCGCAAAGGTTTCTCCCTACTTATGGGTACACTGTTATTTAAAAAAATGAGTAGCAGAAACCCATTTACTGTACAAAGTTTTCATGAAATATGGCTTATACAAAAGTTCAATAATTGGAAGTAATTCATGTAATAACGTAATTACGTAAAATCAAATTAGTTTCCACCAAGATTATCAACTAAGAATTCATCAAGTAATTTAAAGGTTTGAGCATACAATTTAAGGTCATATATTATACTATTACCATTGAACATTTGATATACAATTCAAAGGATTCATCAAGTAATTGCAAAGGTTTCTCCCTACTAATGTAGACTCGGTTATTATTATTTTTCCTATATTTCTGAGACATATTGTATAAATTATACTTTTCCTAAGACAAACTTATCCGCATAAATGTACGCAAAGATAATGAAAATATTGTCACACATATTATGGTGCTTAAAGAATATAAATTACCTTTAGTTTTCTGTAGAAGAGTTCCAACTATTTAAATATATTCAACACAGCACCATGATCTTTCTCATTTTCTGTTCTATTTAAATATATGATTCTCTTTCTCGGAGGACTTCCACTTCACCTAAAGTGATAATAGAAGATGTGGCAATAATTGAGAAATTAAAGCTTGAAATGATGACTTACGGTTATTTTATACATCATCTGTTGTGATCCTTGAATGGGAATGTTCCGTCATGGAGGCATCTCTATTTGATGGAGTAGTGCCATTTGATAATGATAGAACTCCAAGCTTTCAATACCTTTTGGCTATTTAATGCACTACTAAACCATGTAGAATCTCTCGAGGAGAACCTATAAGCAATAAAAGTAAATATAAAATAGAGCAGAATGAAAGTAAATATAAAACAAAACATTGGCTATCAGAGTACATCTGTTACATTATCCACAAATCTATCATGGAATACGGCTCTAAAAGTAGTTCTATCAGAGAAGAAAAACACAGAAGTTGGACACATAAAAAAGGGAAACACTGACTACAAAAGGTATTGAGAGTGTCAAGTACTTAATAGGAGAAGGGTATTCTTCCAACGCAATCAACATACTCATAGATTATAGATGAGATAGCACTTGTATGAGTATAGTATTCATATTGAAAAATAGCTACATAGACCTCCAGGTCGAGCAATCTTTGATCAGTTTGAAAATGGTATACGGGTTTCATCAGTGTGTAGATTTTGGCTTTACTTTGTAATTCTTGTTGTGTTGCTGCAAAAATATCAAATATGATGAATGAACTATTAGTTCAGAGCTTTCCATAAACACTTAGTCTGCCTTAGAACTTAAATAAATTTGTAATGAAAATGAATCATAAAAACCAAAAATAAAAAAAGAGCATGATATCATAACCAATAACATAAACCCTAAGTCATATACGTATAGGAAATCAAGGAAAAAACTGGAATAAAAACTAAAGCATAGTATATTTGGAGTAATCATGACAACTGCATTGGAAAAAATCACAAACATCATGAATCTGAATGGTTGTACATGTAGTAGGGACAGAAAATCTTAGAAAGGCACATATTCCATACGGAAGCAAGGAGGAGGAGGAGAGAACACCATAAACTTCAGCAAAAGTTTGATGGAGGAAAACTGATCAAATCAAGTTATAAATAGAGTAAAAAAATGTGGGTTACAACCTATTGTACGTAAAACGTTTAGAAGATGATGTGTAATGGATTAAACGTGGAGAAAGAAGTTAATAGAGAGAAGAAATTTGAATGGAGTTTTCATAGAAAGTGGATGAAGAAGAAATTATATGGATTTGATCGTATAAGGAGGAAAACCGAAAGGAGTAGTTTAAAAAGGATCGTGGTTAATAATTAAACGTGGGAACTATAACGGCCTCCCTGCATTTGTAAACGGCGTTAGTTTTTTTGTTTGCCAGGATAACTAATAGCCATTTGATGTCTACCTCCGCATTAAATCTGGACCGCTCTTTGTCTCCTCCGTTAAATCCCAGCAATTTTGTTATATAGATATTAATAATTATATATTGGTTAGAAATGTATCTTACACCTAATGCTTGAAAGCACATCTTGAAATGATGAGATTTGCTCCTTGAATCGATTTCCAATCCGGTAGATTGCTAGTCCTTGAACCATTGACCACCAGCTATCAAATAACACTTGATTTTATTTAATTTGAACTTGAATTGATGGAGGATGGAGGGTATAGGGCTGACCATAAATGAATGTAAGTGGAGGATACAAAATTTATAAAACAAGTATGGGTCGAGATATATATATAGAGGAGAATTTAGATATATTTTTGGATCAAGGTCCCGCATCATCTCTTACCAATTCTTCTGTCTTTGCCATCCAACCCTAGCCTCTTTAGCCCATCATCTAGTCACATATTACCTCAATTAGAACCTAATTAACCAGCCCTTCATATGGGCTACAAACCGGTTTAAAGCCCGAACAAATATTTTGCAATTGAATCCAATTTAACGCTTATCGATATCGTATATCGATTAATATATTTATAACTATTATAAACACATTCAATAATATTTGTTCATCGAATAAAAATCAAATTTTATAATTAATATTTAATAAATATTAAATAATTTTATTGATTTATAACAATTACAAATTAATTAAATCGTTTTGGTCAAAGGAGTATTTATCAATTCGGCTGTGTGACTCGTTAGGTGTAAATTTGGTCAGCGATTAATATCGAACTATTCGAATATTCACGTTCACAGATCACTTACCAAGTGGTGTGGCATTTTGGCTAAATTTATCACTTACTAAGTTTTGGTAAAATTCAATTTTACTTTGTTAAGCGTTACATGGTTGTGACTTTAATTTATACTAATTATCTTCATCAAAACTGTATCATTTTGAACTTATGGAATTTGGTAATTGTCAAAATTGCATTATAGTCCACATTCAACTCTATAGTCCTAACACAAAGTTCTTAGTTCAATAATAACGATTATTATGAATTGAAATGCTCTGGCCAAAAACTTTGACTTTGAGTTGACTTCAGTAGGCCGTGATACTAAACTCATATAACTGAGAAGACGAATCCTCTCATGAATAGTGTTTCACTTCCAATGCTTTCACTCGACCCAACTATAGTAATTTGATGGTGCCATGATTTAACTATAATCAATGCGGAGCTTCCACATTGAAGATCAATAGTATCTCAAGTTAAGAGAACCGCGTAATTTTTTCACATAAATATTTTCTATTTGACTAACAAAAAACTATCCAGTGACTCTAGTCTCAACGTTACGTACTCTAGTAATACAAAACTTGGTATGTATCGATATCCAGTCTCGATACATCTTGACTAGGAATATAAAACCTAACATTTGGAGAGCGTTACGAACTCTAGTTTCAACGTATGTATCGATATTCAGTCTCGATACATCTTGACTAGGAATATTTAAAATGGTATATTTATTTTCATTGTGACAAATTACTCACGGTCACAACACTTTGTAAGTACTATCATAAAACATACCATTTATGGATTTTCTATTAGATATACCTTTAATTAAATTAATTAATTAATATAACACATTATATCAAGTATATAATACAAAGAAACACCTTTTATTTTGAACAAGATTGGTTATCGAGTTAGATATGTAACAAATTACATAATTGCCTCCAAGGCATACCCCTAACTCTATCAATCTCTCATTTACACTGGGGTCAATTATGGAATCTTATTCCAACTTCTCCAATCAGGTTTCTTAAAATCAATCGGGTCAGTCCATCAGTGAACAAATATGCTATTATATTTCAGTTATCTACTCCGTCAATCAACTCTCTCCATCGTTGATAAATTACCTTTATCATGTGGAATAATTAGTAGTATGTCTCTCGACTTCCAGTGAACTCTAAGTTCTGTTATAAACTATAGCGTGACATTGTCATTATATAACAATGTTATCAGATTCTTAACACTTGGAATCACTCTCGGCGCAGCTATATATTTGTGCATTTATATTTATATACATTGATTTTATTGCAACACTATTCATAACAATGTATTTAGCCTTTTTCATTGAATTAGCCACTATCTTTCATTTGGAACATTTCTAATTTAAAGATTTTTAACTTGATTTATTATTAACATATTGTAACGACTCAGAATTTTATCGCTTTGATTTGTGAATATTTAATTAATTTTTAAATATTCGATTAATGGTTTTTAATAATAAAATAACCCTCTTTGAATTAATAAATAATGATGATGAATTCAATATAGAAATTTTTTTATAATAATAAGTAGTTCGAAGAAAAATTGAAAATATGACCGAAATTCATTTTTCGGATTTTCTACTTTTTTCAAACAAAGGTTGCTGTAACTTTTAGAACATACAAATGGACACACAAATAACAAATAACATTTCCAATTTGATAATGAAGGAATTGGTTAACTTTAATTATCTTTAGAAAGTTTCTAGAAATAATTAAATGAAGGATTAGGAAAAAGTGGACTTTTTGATACATGAATTTGTGTGCTCTTTATGTTATGTGATGGCATGTACTTTGGCACATGGAGTAGCACATGGAGGAAGCTTGTTATGGAAGAGTAGTGAAGGGCATTAGGGTCATTTGGCTAGGGGGTAGTGAAGGTAAATTACCATCTTTTCATACTTCTATATATACACCGTACATTCACACATTTCCATTTTTCACTTCCATTTCAAAACTATTCTCTTTTTCCTTTGCTTTATCCAAAATAAGTAATTCCAAGTAACATCAAAACTCCTCCATTTCAACCTAAAATCATCACATAAAATCCATGCTAACCTAGATGATATCTCTACAACCCCAAAGATCCAAACTTTTATGCATAATCCCCATATTTTCTCATGATCGTGTGAAATTAGGTCATTTCTTTGCTTGACTGTGACGCCCCACCTCTATACCCACGCTAGCCAAGGACACTACAGGGTAATGCCATCAACTAGCATAGAGAATAAGGCTGTTGAGGAGCGAACATCCGTGTAATTGCCTTGTGCGAGTATCGATATGCCAAATAAAATAACTTGCTTTTCATCTCAAGAGAAAATCCAACATACCGATGCAAACTCAAAGCTACTACACGGTGGCTAGGTATATATACTTCGGAAACAAATATAGAAATAAAGATATCACGAATCAGTCACAGACAATTCATATCACAAAGGCGGAAATAGATATGAATATAACACATGAAAGTGTACATCAGAGTAGTGGTCTATCAAGATCCACAATATCACAAAAGAATATATACAAGTGCTAAACAAAAGAATATGTATACATCAAGGAGTCTAAATCTCAAATGTATACAACAAAAACTACAAACTAAGTAGTTAACCAAAAGTCAGATGATAGTCCCAGATAAGAAGTCATGAGGAAGCACCTATAAAACCTCAGTCTGACCCGAATATTATTTAAGAAGAAAATAATAAACGGATCAGTCTAGCTATAAATATCAGATAAAGTGATATAGAATAAGGGATATGACAAAAACGTATGATAACCATAAATCCATACTGTGATAAGTATCTAATCGAAAATCAATCCAAAGATTAATCATTATCACAAGAATCTTCTCAAGGATTAAAAAGAATGTCATATTCTTAATTTAATTCACCAAGCCACAAATAACGACATACATTTCAATGCCAAGTTGTAAAATTTGGTGAAGCATAAATTCCAGAAATCAATCATTAGAAATACAGAAATCAAATAATTCGAAGCAATGACGTCGTACAATGAAACGTACGGTGCTCCAGAATCACAATAAATCGGAAATAACGACGTCGTACAGCGTAACATCCGATGAACCAAAGCATAATAAACCGGAACAACGACGTCGTACAGCGAAACGCCCGATGAACCAAAAATCCAATAACATGGAACAACGACGTAGTACAGCGAAACGCCCGATGAACCAAAAATCCAATAATATGGAACAACGACGTAGTACAGCAAAACGCCCGATGAACCAAACTCAATAATATGGAACAACGATGTAGTACAGCGAAACGCCCGATGAATCAAACTCAAATAATTCAAGCACAACGACGTAGTATAGCGAACGCCCGATGAACCTGAACACAAATAAATCTGAAACAACGACGTAGTACAGCGAACGCCCGATGAACCAGAACACAAATAATACAGAACATCGACATCGTACAGCGAAACATCCGATGAACCAAAACAAAGAGACATCGCGCATTGCTAGTCTAAACCATAAAATGATCATCATCGATCATCAAGAAGTGTCAATTACACTAAGCAAGTAAATATATGAGTTTAGCTTCATGTCCCATAACCACTAGCTTAACTTAAATATTTACGAACAAATTATAAATCTCCACTAGAAAATTGTCACAAGGGTTTCAATCGAACAAGTCCATAAATTAACCAATGAAGTAAACGCAAGCGTTTCATACCACTTATTTTGCTAAGCCGTTTAATTAGATTTTCTCATACGAATGAGGTGAAGGTTTGTATATACTAATAGATTGGAAAACGGTTTTGAAAACAAGCTTTATATTTAAAAATAGAGTTGAAATCGTCTTTGCAAAAGAGTTCGAATATTTACTACTAGTATAGAAAACCTTTATAATTTTAAAGTGACAAATCACAAAAACGATTATAGAAACAATCAATCATAAAAATTCACATTCGAAGACGTGAATCAAATCCAATTAAACCGATAAAGATTCCATAGAAATGGATATTCAAAAATCCCGAAAAAAGGAGTCATCAAAGTCATAATAAATGATAACAACAAATAGGATCATTACGAATCGATCCAAATTGGAAATTCAATCCCAAAAGGCAAAGTGGGCAGAAACAACAAATTCAGTTGACTGAATAGAGATTTTCAGTTGACTGAATTCTGCCTGGAAACTTTCTGTTTCCAGGTTCAGTCGACTGAACAGAGATTTCAGTCGACTGAATCTTGCCTGGAAACTTTCTGTTTCCAGGTTTAGTTGATTGAACAGAGATTTCAGTCGACTGAATCTTGCTTGGAAACTTTCTGTTTCCAGGTTCAGTCAACTGAACAGAGATTTCAGTCGACTGAATCTTGCCTGGAAACTTACGGGTTCCAGATTCAGTCGACTGAACAGAGATTTCAATCGACTGAATCATGCTTGGGCTGTTTTTCAGCCTATCCAAATAAAGAGCAAACTCTTCCAAAATGCAACCGGACGGACATTGGCTCCAAGGGTTTATGCCAATCGGCAACCCGGCCCTATATGCTCCTCGGTGCATCACCAAAAGCATGATCAAACATCCATAAAAGGATTTTCGCACAAATTTGACTTAAAAACCCAAAAATTGGAATATTCACAAAACCAATCCAAATCAAGAGCAAATACACATGAAGAGGTGTTAGGAATTCATACCTAACAACCAAAGATAATTATAGTCATAGATGTGAGATAAAAATCTCACCTTTAAACCCAAAACAAATGAAGAAGAAGCTATAGAGCAATGGCAAGGACAATCACTCTCCAATTCCAACTCAACAAGCTTGAATCTAAGCTTAAAAGAGTAACATTTCCTAAGTTAGGTTTAGGAAATTTCTAAAATTGAAAGGAGAATGAGTTGGAGAAGATGAAGAGGATGCTTACCAATAGTTTCTCTTTGAATTTGGAACTAGAAGAAGGATTTGCAAATGAACTAGGGCTTGGAGTTTCTAATTTCCAATCTCTCCCTCCATTGTTGATGAAGCTTGAATGTATTAGGAAATTATGAAGTAATGAAGAGGAGAGGGGGTGGAGTTGGTTGATAAAACCAGAATTGGGCAAATGGCCTGAACCCAAACCCAAAGCCCTAAGTGAAAAATGTCAAAATTCCACTCAGCTCCAAACATATCAAAGTTTATACTCAAAAAGGTCGCAAACGGCATTTTGAACTCAATGGAAGGAGTCTCGAGTCCTAATTCGACTGTTTGCAAAAATTAGCTTTTCGGACTATAATCCGACGAACGATGAAATATTTAAATAAAATATTTAAATACAAAATCGATAAATATGCGGGTTGTTACAGACTCCCCTCCTTAAAGAAATTGCATCCTCGCAATCTTAAGAAATAACTAAAAAGTAACAACCATAAAAGCATATCATCACAAAAGAAAGTTTGAAATAAGAAGTTCACCAAAAAGAGCACGAAAGAGTAAGTCCGAACGTGTTTGCTCGATAAATTCTCTAGATTCCCAAGAGAAATCCCTATGATTCAAGAACCATTGAACTCTCACAAGAAGAACATCTTTATTTCGAAGGCGCTCAACCTCCGAAGCAATGATGCGAATAGGATGTTGCTCATAAGTCAAATCTGGTGAAACTTCAATTTCTTCAACAACACCGGGCTCAAGAATAAAATCGGAATCCCTAAGGTATTTCCGGAGTTGAGATACGTGGAAAACGTCATGAATAGCAGAAAATTGAGCCGGTGCAACGGCATAGCACAAAAGCGGTACGCCCAAGAAACTAGAAACTCGAATAATTTGGAACAACGGCGTAGTACAATAACGGTACGCCAGATGAACCAAAGCTCAAATAATTCGGAACACCAACGCAGTACAAACGATACGTCCAATGAACCGAAGCTCAAATAATTCGGAACACCGACGCAGTACAAACGATACGTCCAATGAACCGAAGCTCTAATAATTCGGAACACCGACGCAGTACAAACGATACGTCCAATGAACCGAAGCTCAAATAATTCGGAACACCGACGTAGTACAAAAACGGTACGTCCAATGAATCGAAGGCCATAAAAGAACATCGGACGCTAGTCCATAAAAGAAATGAGACGAAGCTCACTAAAACGAAGTACATCGAAACGTCCGATGAACTTGGTAAAAAGATTATTCCTTTCGGACATCATCAAAGAAACAACCACTTGTTGCTTGCAACTAAGGATATTGGCAACACAATTTCCCCTTTTCGGGAGTATAAAGAATATCAAGGTCATAAGGTGTAAGGAACTCGAACCAACTTTAAGTTCCTTATGAGAAAATAAACATTTCAAAGATCTATGATCGGAGTGGAGAACGAATTTCTCCCCCAAAATAATGATGCCAAACTCTAAAAGTGAAAACAATAGCCGCGAGCACTAGATCATGAGTGGCATATCTAGTCTCGACCGGCTTTAATGATTTAGAAACAAAAGTGATAGCACGTTCTCTTTTGCAACAGAACGGCATCCAAACCAATACGATTAGCATTGGTAGAAACAATAAAGTCTTGGTTCCCTTCGGGAATCACAAGAATAAGAGTATCGGAAAAGAGTTCTTTTAATAATCTTCTTTCCCAAAAAGTTAAAACTTTCAAAATTACAATTATCTTTATGTAATAATCTTTTCGGAAAAATTTACATTTTACAAGTCAATTTACTGTGTCTGATCTTCTCATCAAAGCGTTTAGGAGATTCCTATCGATAACGTTGATCAAGCGCATCGACCAGAATTCTTAAAGCACTCAATGGGCAATACAACCACAAAATCATCTTCTATATGATAAACATGTTTTCAAAAAAAAACTTTAAGAATATTCTTTGCTCGTTTAAGAGCAAAATCAAATTGTACTTATAAATAAATCTTATGAAAAAGATTTGCAAAATTTTAAATTGCTGTTTTCATCCAAAATCAATATATACAAGAGTGGAGTCATCGAGATCGTAGAATACTCGATTAATAAAATGGATGGAATAAGCTGGACAAAGTGAATGACATAATAAGTCATTCATAGGTTTCATAATGAGTGCGGAACGCGGTAAATGGAATGCTAACTCCCACAACTCGTAGCAAATGAAAATCGGCGGCAAGGTCAAACTAAAAAGACTTTAACCCCGCTCAAAAGATTGCTTAGGTGATAATTCTAAGACAAACTCAAAAATACCGGAAAATTCTCAAACTACATGAATGACAGAAATAACACTTTCCTCATCATGTGAGCTTAAAGAATAAAATGATACCCTCAAAGTGGAATCAAAATCACAAGAAAAAAAAAAGAAATATGCTTAACAGATAGAGAATGTCGAAGATAAAAAGTCCACTCGGGACAAAGGATATGGCTTCATAATAATTAAGCCAATCCTTACAAAAGTCAATTCCGAAGCATAAGTAAAAATCGGCTCGGAAAGAAAAACCACATAAAATAATTTCGGCGTCAATAAAAAGCAAATTGAGTGTTGCGGATCCACCAATCCGGATTCGCAATCCTCAAAGAAGTCATCAAGCCGAAATATGTTTGAAGAAAAAGAATCACAAGTTCTTTTGATATAAAAATAATGAGATGATACCCATATAAAAAAGAACTCGAAGAAGATAATCACAAAACAAGTATCGTCAGGGATAGAAGGAGAATTACCTTGACCAAGAGAAGTGTCACTAAGAGCTTGCACGACATTCAACTCTCCCTCTCTCCGGCTTCGGAGTATGGGACATGTAGATATAAGATGGCCTGAACTTTTGCAATAACGACAAAAAAATGGTTTCGGGCACTCTTTAGCATAGTGGTCCGTAAGACCACAATTGTAGCATCGTCCATGACTAGTGGTAGGAGTCTTCGCTACAGAAGTTTCTTGCTTCCCTTTCTTGTCGGGATTGGGATTGGGGCCTTTGAACTTAATAGGCCTCTTTAGGTTATTGTTGAAGTTCTGTCTGGCATGCACAACTTCAACATCAATTTCTCTATCGGCCTCTTCAAGTCGAAGAGCGATATCAATAAGCTGGTCGAAAGAAACTTTGAGTTTCAGAAGTAATGGCTTCTTGAGATTCTTGTTCAAGCCATAAACAAATCTCTGATTTTTCTTCAATGGGGTATTAATGTATTCAACCCCGTATTTAGAAAGAGATTCGAAAGATGCAACGTAGTCCGTCACAAAAGATTCACCTTGAACAAGGTCGATAAAACGCCGGGCCAAAGTTACTTTTTTAGCCTCCGGCACAAATTTCAATTCGAATCTTTCCCGGAATTGCTCCCAAGTGAGATCTGCTTCAACGATTTCAGAAATAAGAAGCTCATTTCAATCTAATGCTCTTTCTTGGAGCATGCTAGAAGCAACTTGGACTCGGTGGAGATCAACAAGATTCATGCGAGAAAAGATGCGGTTGCATGATCTAAGCCAAGCTTGGATTTCAATGACACTCTCGGACCCCCGGACTGGCCTTCCACCCAAACCGGTATAATCTCTACACAAGCGTGCAAAACCGGATCTAGGATGAGTAGGCTCCGGAATAGAACCGGCTACTTGAGCATTCTTTACAAGATCAAGAAGCTGCTGTGCAGACATAAAAACTCCATCCTGGGGAGTAGCACTAGATTGACCGGCGCTGGGGCGGCCTGGTCTAACCATTTCCCTTCTTTAAGAAAGAAAGAAAGAAAAAGAAAAGGTTATTCTCAAAACAAATATCAAGCAAACTTGATTGATAAAACAAGGAATCATAAAAGAAAATAGGATAAAACGGGTCCAATTGACTCGAATAAAATCCTAAGGCACGACTCCTAAGAAGGACTTAGGACAATGATCCTTGTTAGATTATTCTACATTGTTCCGAAGTTTGGCTCTGATACCATGCTGTGACGCTCCACCTCTATACCCACGCTAGCGAAGGACACTACGGGGTAATGCCGTCAACTAGCACGGAGAATAAGGCTGTTGAGGAGCGACCATCCATGTAATTGCCTTGTGCGAGTACCGATATGCTAGATAAAATAACTTGCTTTTCATCTCAAGAGGAAATCCGACATACCGATGCAAACTCAAAGCTTCTACACGGTGGCTATGTATATATACTTCGGAAACAAATATAGAAATAAACATATCACGAATCAGTCACAGACAATTCATATCACAAAGGCGGAAATAGATATGAATATAACACATGAAAGTGTACATCAGAGTAGTGGTCTCTCAAGATCCACAATATCACAAAAGAATATATACAAGTGCTAGACAAAAGAATATGTATACATCAAGGAGTCTAAATCTCAAATGTATACAACAAAAACTACAAACTAAGTAGTTAACCAAAAGTCAGATGATAGTCCCAGATAAGAAGTCATGAGGAAGCACCTATACAACCTCAGTCTGACCCGAGTATTATTTAAGAAGAAAATAATAAACGGATCAATCTAGCTATAAATATCAGATAAAGTGATATAGAATAAGGGATATGACAAAAACGTATGATAACCATAAAGCCATACTGTGATAAGTATCTAATCGAAAATCAATCCAGAGATTAATCAATATCACAAGAATCTTCTTAAGGATTAAAAAGAATGTCATATTCTTAATTTAATTCACCAAGCCACAAATAAGGACATACATTTCAATGCCAATTTGTAAAAGTTGGTGAAGCATAAATTCCAAAAATCAATCATTAGAAATCCAGAAATCAAATAATTCGAAGCAATGACGTCGTACAGCGAAACGTCCGGTGCTCCAGAATCATAATAAATCGGAAACAACGATGTCGTACAGCGTAACATCCGATGAACCAAAACACAATAAACCGGAACAACGACGTCGTACAGCGAAACGCCCGATGAACCAAAAATCCAATAACATGGAACAACGACGTTGTACGACGAAACGCCTGATGAACCAAAGATCCAATAATATGGAACAACGACGTAGTACAGCGAAACGGCCGATGAACCAAACTCAATAATATGGAACAACGATGTAGTACAGCGAAACGCCCGATGAACCAAACTCAAATAATTCAAGCACAACGACGTAGTACAGCGAACGCCCGATAAACCTGAACACAAATAAATCCGAAACAACGACGTAGTACAGCGAACGCCCGATGAACCAGAATACAAATAATACGGAACATCGACGTCGTACAGGGAAACGTCCGATGAACCAAAACAAAGAGACATCGCGCATTGCTAGTCTAAACCATAAAATGATCATCATCGATCATCAAGAAGTGTCAATTACACTAAGCTAGTAAATATATGAGTTTAGCTACATATCCCAGAACCACTAGCTTAACTTAAATATTTATGAACAAATTGTTAATCTCCACTAGAAAATTGTCACAAGGGTTTCAATCGAACAAGTCCATAAATTAACCGACGAAGTAAACGCAAGCGTTTCATACCACTTGTTTTGCTAAGCCGTTTAATTAGATTTTCTCATACGAATGAGGTAAAGATTTGTATATACTAATAGATTGGAAAACGGTTTTGAAAACAAGCTTTATATTTAAAAATAGAGTTGAAATCGTCTTTGCAAAAGAGTTCGAATATTTACTACTAGTATAGAAAACCTTTATAATTTTAAAGTGACAAATCACAAAAAAGATTGTAGAAACAATCAATCATAAAAATTCACATTCGAAGACGTGAATCAAATCCAATTAAACTGATAAAGATTCCATAGAAATGGATATTCAAAAATCCCGAAAAAGGAGTCATCAAAGTCATAATAAATGATAACAACAAATAGGATCATTATGAATCGATTCAAATTGGAAATTCAATCCTAAAAGGCAAAGTGGGCAGAAACAACAAATTCAGTTGACTGAACAGAGATTTTCAGTTGACTGAATTCTGCCTGGAAACTTTTTGTTTCCAGGTTCAGTCGACTGAACAGAGATTTCAGTCGACTGAATCTTGCCTGGAAACTTTCTGTTTCCAGGTTCAGTCGACTGAACAGAGATTTCAGTCGACTGAATCTTGCCTGGAAACTTTCGGGTTACAGATTCAGTCGACTGAACAGAGATTTCAGTCGACTGAATCATGCTTGGGCTGTTTTTCAGCCTATCCAAATAAAGAGCAAACTCTTCCAAAATGCAACCGGACAAACATTGGCTCTAAGGGTTTATGCCAATCGGCAACCTGGCCCTATATGCTCCTCGGTGCATCACCAAAAGCATGATCAAACATCCATAAAAGGATTTTCACACAAATTTGACTTAAAAACCCAAAATTGGAATATTCACAAAACTAATCCAAATCAAGAGCAAATACACATGAAGAGGTGTTAGGAATTCATACCTAACAACCAAAAATAATTATAGTCATAGATGTGAGATAAAAATCTGACCTTTAAACCCAAAACAAATGAAGAAGAAGCTATAGAGCAATGGCAAGGACAATCACTCTCCAATTCCAACTCAACAAGCTTGAATCTAAGCTTAAAAGAGTAACATTTCCTAAGTTAGGTTTAGGAAATTTCTAAAATTGAAAGGAGAATTCGTTGGAGAAGATGAAGAGGATGCTTACCAATAGTTTCTCTTTGAATTTGGAGCTAGAAGAAGGATTTGCAAATGAACTAGGCTTGGAGTTTCTAATTTCCAATCTCTCCCTCCATTGTTGATGAAGCTTGAATGTATTAGGAAATTATGAAGTAATGAAGAGGAGAGGGGGTGGAGTTGGTTGATAAAACCAGAATTGGGCAAATGGGCTGAACCCAAACCCAAAGCCCTAAGTGAAAAATGTCAAAATTCCACTCAGCTCCAAACATATCGAAGTTTATACTCAAAAAGGTCGCAAACGGCATTTTGAACTCAATGGAAGGAGTCTCGAGTCCTAATTCGACTGTTTGCAAAAAGTAGCTTTTCGGACTATAATCCGACGAACGATGAAATATTTAAATAAAATATTTAAATACAAAATCGATAAATATGCGGGTTGTTACAGACTCCCCTCCTTAAAGAAATTGCGTCCTCGCAATCTTAAGAAATAACTAAAAAGTAACAACCATAAAAGCATATCATCACAAAAGAAAGTTTGAAATAAGAAGTTCATTAAAAAGAGCACGAAAGAGTAAGTCCGAACGTGTTTGCTCGATGAATTCTCTAGATTCCCAAGAGAAATCCCTATGATTCAAGAACCATTGAACTCTCACAAGAAGAACATCTTTATTTCGAAGGCACTCAACCTCCGAAGCAATGATGCGAATAGGATGTTGCTCATAAGTCAAATCTGGTGAAACTTCAATTTCTTCAACAACACCGGGCTCAAGAATAAAATCGGAATCCCTAAGGTATTTCCGGAGTTGAGAGACGTGGAAAACGTCATGAATAGCAGAAAATTGAGCCGGTGCAATGGCGTAGCACAAAAGCGGTACGCCCAAGAAACTAGAAACTCGAATAATTTAGAACAATGGCATAGTACAATAACGGTACGCCAGATGAACCAAAGCTCAAATAATTCGGAACACCTACGCAGTACAAACGATACGTCTAATGAACCGAAGCTCAAATAATTTGGAACACGGACGCAGTACAAACGATACGTCCAATGAACCGAAGCTCAAATAATTCGAAACACCGACGCAGTACAAACGACACGTCCAATGAACCGAAGATCAAATAATTCGGAACACCGACGTAGTACAAAAACGGTACGTCCAATGAATCGAAGGCCATAAAAGAACATCGGACGCTAGTCCATAAAAGAAATGAGACGAAGCTCACTAAAACGAAGTACATCGAAACGTCCGATGAACTTGGTAAAAAGATTATTCCTTTCGTACATCATCAAAGAAACAACCACTTGTTGCTTGCAACTAAGGATATTGGCAACACAATTTCCCCTTTCAGGAGTATAAAGAATATCAAGATCATAAGGTGTAAGGAACTCGAACCAACTTTAAGTTCCTTATGAGAAAATAAACATTTCAAAGATCTATAATCGGAGTGGAGAACGAATTTCTCCCCCAAAATAATGATGCCAAACTCTAAAAGTGAAAACAATAGCCGCGAGCACTAGATCATGAGTGGCATATCTAGTCTCGATCGGCTTTAATGATTTAGAAACAAAAGTGATAGCACGTTCTCTTTTGCAAGAGAACGACATCCAAACCAATACGATTAGCATTGGTAGAAAAAATAAAGTCTTGGTTCCCTTCGGGAATCACAAGAATAAGAGTATCGGAAAAGAGTTCTTTTAAATAATCTTCTTTCCCGAAAAGCTAAAACTTTCAAAATTACAATTATCTTTATGTAATAATCTTTTCGGAAAAATTTACATTTTACAAGTCAATTTACTGTGTCTGATCTTCTCATCAAAGCATTTAGGAGATTCCTATCGATAACGTTGATCAAGCGCATCGACCAGAATTCTTAAAGCACTCAATGGGAAATATAATCACAATATCATCTTCTATATGATAAACATGTTTTCAAAAAAAAAAACTTTAAGAATATTCTTTGCTCGTTTAAGAGAAAAATCAAATTGTACTTATAAATAAATCTTATGAAAAAGATTTGCAAAATTTTAAATTGCTGTTTTCATCCAAAATCAATATATACAAGAATGGAGTCATCGAGATCGTAGAATACTCGATTCATAAAATGGATGGAATAAGCTGGACAAAGTGAATGACATAATAAGTCACTCATAGGTTTCATAATGAGTGTAGAACGCGGTAAATGGAATGCTAACTCCCGCAACTCGTAGCAAATGAAAATCGGTGGCATGGTCGAACTAAAAAGACCTTAACCCCGCTCAAAAGATTGCTTAGGTGATAATCCTAAGACAAACTCAAAAATACCGGAAAATTCTCAAACTACATGAATGACAGAAATAACACTTTCCTCATCATGTGAGCTTAAAGAATAAAATGATACCCTCAAAGTGGAATCGTAATCACAAGAAAGAAAATAGAAATCTGCTTAACAGATAGAGAATGTCGAAGGTAAAAAGTCCACTCGGGACAAAGGATATGGCTTCATAATAATTAAGCCAATCCTTACAAAAGTCAATTCCGAAAAATAAGTAAAAATCGGCTCGGAAAGAAAAACCACATAAAATAATTTCGGCGTCAATAAAAAGCAAATTGAGTAGTGCGGATCCACCAATCCGGATTCGCAATCCTCAAAGAAGTCATCAAGCCCAAAAATGTTTGAAGAAAAAGAATCACAAGTTCTTTTGATATAAAAATAATGAGATGAAACCCATATCAAAAAGAACTCGAATAAGATAATCACAAAACAAGTATCGTCAGGGATAGAAGGAGAATTACCTTGACCAAGAGAAGTGTCACTAAGAGCTTGCACGACATTCAACTCTCCCTCTCTCTGGCTTCGGAGTATGGGACATGTAGATATAAGATGGCCCGAACTTTTGCAATAACGATAAAAAAATGGTTTCGGGCACTCTTTAGCATAGTGGTCCGTAAGACCACAATTGTAGCATCGTCCATGACTAGTGGTAGGAGTCTTCGCTACAGAAGTTTCTTGCTTCCCTTTCTTGTCGGGACTGGGATTGGGGCCTTTGAACTTAATAGGCCTCTTAAGGTTATTGTTGAAGTTCTGTCTGTCATGCACAACTTCAACATCAATTTCTCTATCGGCCTCTTCAAGTCGAAGAGCGATATCAATAAGCTGGTCAAAAGAAACTTTGAGTTTCAGAAGTAATGGCTTCTTGAGATTCTTGTCAAGCCATAAACAAATCTCTGATTTTTCTTCAATGGGGTATTAATGTATTCAACCCCGTATTTAGAAAGAGATTCGAAAGATGGGACGTAGTCCGTCACAAAAGATTCACCTTGAACAAGGTCGATAAAACGTCGGGCCAAAGTTACCTTTTCAGCCTCCGACACAAATTTCAATTCGAATCTTTCCCGGAATTGCTCCCAAGTGAGATCCGCTTCAACGATTTCTGAAATAAGAAGCGCATATCAATCTAATGCTCTTTCTTGGAGCATGCTAGAAGCAACTTGGACTCGGTGGAGATCAACAAGATTCATGCGAGAAAAGATGCGGTTGCATGATCTAAGCCAAGCTTGGATTTCAATGACACACTCGGACCCCCGGAATGGCCTTCCACCCAAATCGGTATAATCTCTACACAAGTGTGCAAAACCGGATCTAGGATGAGTAGGCTCCGGAATAGAACCGGCTACTTGAGCATTCTTTACAAGATCAAGAAGCTGCTGGGCAGACATAAAAACTCCATCCTGGGGAGTAGCACTAGATTGACTGGCACTGGGGCGACTTGGTCTAACCATTTCTCTTCTTTAAGAAAGAAAGAAAGAAAGAAAAAGAAAAGGTTATTCTCAAAACAAATATCAAGCAAACTTGATTGATAAAACAAGGAATCATAAAAGAAAATAGAATAAAACGGGTCCAATTGATCCGAATAAAATCCTAAGGCATGACTCCTAAGAAGGACTTAGGATAATGATCCTTGTTAGATTATTCTACATTGTTCCGAAGTTTGGCTCTGATACCATGCTGTGACGCCCCACCTCTATACCTACGCTAGCCAAGGACACTACGGGGTAATGCCGTCAACTAGCATGGAGAATAAGGCCGTTGAGGAGCGACCACCATTGTAATTGCCTTGTGCGAGTACCGATAAGCTAGATAAAATAACTTGCTTTTCATCTCAAGAGGAAATCTGACATACCGATGCAAACTCAAAGCTACTACATGGTGGCTATGTATATATACTTCGGAAACAAATATAGAAATAAACATATCACGAATCAGTCACAGACAATTCATATCACAAAGGCTGAAATAGATATGAATATAACACATGAAAGTGTACATCAGAGTAGTGGTCTCTCAAGATCCACAATATCACAAAAGAATATATACAAGTGCTAGACAAAAGAATATGTATACATCAAGGAGTCTAAATCTCAAATGTATACAACAAAAACTACAAACTAAGTAGTTAACCAAAAGTCAGATGATAGTCCCAGATAAGAAGTCATGAGGAAGCAACTGTAAAACCTCAGTCTGACCCGAGTATTATTTAAGAAGAAAATAATAAACGGATCAGTCTAGCTATAAATATCAGATAAAGTGATATAGAATAAGGGATATGACAAAAACGTATGATAACATAAAGCCATACTGTGATAAGTATCTAATCGAAAATCAATCTAGAGATTAATCAATATCACAAGAATCTTCTTAAGGATTAAAAAGAATGTCATATTCTTAATTTAATTCACCAAGCCACAAATAACGACATACATTTCAATGCCAATTTGTAAAAGTTGGTGAAGCATAAATTCCAAAAATCAATCATTAGAAATCCAGAAATCAAATAATTCGAAGCAATGACGTCGTACAGCGAAACGTCCGGTGCTCCAGAATCACAATAAATCGAAAACAACGACGTCGTACAGCGTAACATCCGATGAACCAAAACACAATAAACCGGAACAACGACATCGTACAACGAAACGCCCGATGAACCAAAAATCCAATAACATGGAACAACGACGTTGTACAGCGAAATGCCCGATGAACCAAAGATCCAATAATATGGAACAACGACGTAGTACAGCAAAACGCCCGATGAACCAAACTCAATAATATGGAACAACGACGTAGTACAGTGAAACGCCCGATGAACCAAACTCAAATAATTCAAGCACAACGACGTAGTACAGCGAACGCCCGATGAACCTGAACACAAATAAATCTGGAACAACGACGTAGTACAACGAACGCCCGATGAACCAGAATACAAATAATATGGAACATCGACGTCGTACAGCGAAACGTCCGATGAACCAAAACAAAGAGACATCGCGCATTGCTAGTCTAAACCATAAAATGATCATCATCGATCACCAAGAAGTGTCAATTACACTAAGCTAGTAAATATATGAGTTTAGCTTCATGTCCCATAACCACTAGCTTAACTTAAATATTTACGAACAAATTGTAAATCTCCACTAGAAAATTGTCACAAGGGTCTCAATCGAACAAGTTCATAAATTAACCGACGAAGTAAACGTAAGCGTTTCATACAACTTGTTTTGCTAAGCCCTTTAATTAGATTTTCTCATACGAATGAGGTAAAGGTTTGTATATACTAATAGATTGGAAAACGGTTTTGAAAACAAGCTTTATATTTAAAAATAGAGTTGAAATCGTCTTTGCAAAAGAGTTCGAATATTTACTACTAGTATAGAAAACCTTTATAATTTTAAAGTGACAAATCACAAAAAAGATTGTAGAAACAATCAATAATAAAAATTCACATTCGAAGACGTGAATCAAATCCAATTAAACCGATAAAGATTCCATAGAAATGGATATTCAAAAATCCCAAAAAAGGAGTCATCAAAGTCATAATAAATGATAACAACAAATAGGATCATTACGAATCGATTCAAATTGGAAATTCAATCCCAAAAGGCAAAGTGGGCAGAAACAACAAATTCAGTTGACTGAACAGAGATTTTCAGTTGACTGAATTCTGCCTGGAAACTTTCTGTTTCCAGGTTCAGTCGACTGAATCTTGCCTGGAAACTTTCTGTTTCCAGGTTCAGTCGACTGAATCTTGCCTGGAAACTTTCGGGTTCCAGATTCAGTCGACTGAACAGAGATTTCAGTCGACTGAATCATGCCTGGGCTATTTTTCAGCCTATCCAAATAAAGAGCAAACTCTTCCAAAATGCAACCGGACGAACATTGGCTCTAAGGGTTTATGCCAATCGGCAACCCGGCTCTATATGCTCCTCGGTGCATCACCAAAAGCACGTTCAAACATCCATAAAAGGATTTTCACACAAATTTGACTTAAAAACCCAAAAATTAGAATATTCACAAAACCAATCCAAATCAAGAGCAAATACACATGAAGAGGTGTTAGGAATTCATACCTAACAACCAAAGATTATTATAGTCATAGATGTGAGATAAAAATCTCACCTTTAAACCCAAAACAAATGAAGAAGAAGCTATAGAGCAATGGCAAGGACAATCACTCTCCAATTCCAACTCAACAAGCTTGAATCTAAGCTTAAAAGAGTAACATTTCCTAAGTTAGGTTTAGGAAATTTCTGAAATTGAAAGGAGAATGAGTTGGAGAAGATGAAGAGGATGCTTACCAATAGTTTCTCTTTGAATTTGGAGCTAGAAGAAGGATTTGCAAATGAACTAGGGCTTGGAGTTTCTAATTTCCAATCTCTCCCTCCATTGTTGATGAAGCTTGAATGTATTAGGAAATTATGAAGTAATGAAGAGGAGAGGGAGTGGAGTTGGTTGATAAAACCAGAATTGGGCAAATGGGCTGAACCCAAACCCAAAGCCCTAAGTGAAAAATGTCAAAATTCCACTCAGCTCCAAACATATCGAAGTTTATACTCAAAAAGGTCGCAAATGACATTTTGAACTCAATGGAAGGAGTCTCGAGTCCTAATTCGACTGTTTGCAAAAAGTATCTTTTCGGACTATAATCCAACGAACGATGAAATATTTAAATAAAATATTTAAATATAAAATCGATAAATATGCGGGTTGTTACATTGACTGTGTAGGTTTTAGGGTGATCTAGGCTTGTTCATGAGCATCTAGGTCAGAGGAAGTCACGGGGCCTTGGCCGTGGGGTAGCAAGTGGCAAGCTTTTGGTCGAGATTTAAAGTGAGATTTCTCACTTTGAATACCACTTTAAAATGATTTTAAAATTTGACAAAATATTCTAAAAATATAAATGGTTGCTGATGTTGTTTATACTTGTGTATATTGCTTGTTTGGATTTGATTCTCCCTTGGAAGTGAATGACATAAGTAATCATTGTTTTGTGGGGGACAAAAAGAGGAAGTCAAAGTGTCTTCATAGCAAATGAGTCGCTATGAAACACTTCGAGATGCATATACAAATATGAGATTTGCAAGGAACTTTTGTAAAAGGACTCTACGGAGTTCCTTGCCTTGTTGATTTTTATTTACATATATTCTTGTTTATATAAATGCTTGTGATATGGCTTTGAAAGTTGGATTCTTTTGGGATAGAAATAGTTGTAGCAGTTGATGATGTGCTAGAGTAGTCAGTAAGCCTCTTTCTATTATCTGAAGAGTTATAACTTACAAATATTTTGAAGTAATTTTTTTATACTTATATTAGTATAAAATATAGAAATAAATGGAGTTTAAAAGATATTTGGTTTATAAAAAAAGTTTGAAAAGTTACAGTCCATATAGCGATAGTCGCTATGGATGCACTTTAGAAATCTATGTTTTTAGTAAAGTATAAAAGGTCATCTACTTTAGATATTTTGTAAATGATTTTCAAATGTGTTTAAAAAAGTTGTATAAGTATTTAAAAGGGGGTTTGAAGTTTTTAATATATTTTTATGAATTTATTTATTTATTTAAATAAGTGGTTTGAATTTTATAAAAGGAAATCTTATCTTTTCAAATCAAAGTTGGGTTTTATTTAAAGACCCTTAAGTAATGTTTTATATACGATTTTTGAATTATAATTTAAGTACTTTAAAAATGTACATACTTTGAAAAAAAATAGAATATTTAAAACTGATTTGAGATTTAAAGAATTTATTTTGGGATATTTAAACAAGTGGTTTGTATAAACGAAACTTATTAACTTTTCAAGGTCGAATTCTCTTTTAAAGGTGATGGCTTTAAGTTATGATTTGAATGGAAGTTTAAAAACTTTGTTTTAAAGTGTCTTAAAAAAGGTTTGAAATTTATATAAGTGATTTAAAAGACTATTTGATATAATAAAGCAAGTGGTACTTTATAAAAAAGGAAACTCCTTTATTTCCAAAGTCAAATTCTTTTCCAAAAGTGGTGACTTCTTAAGTGATGTTTGAATGAAGAATTTTTAAACTGTGTTTAAATTGGTTTAAATATGGTCTTAAGTAAGAAGAAAGCATGGATTACAACATCCTTGTTGTAATAAATGTTTTTGAGAAAAGAAAGGAGATCAGAGACTATAACATCCTTGTTACAGTAAAATGGTTTCGGGAAGTTGAAAAAGAAGCTTGGTTTATAACATTTGTTTTGAATGAAATATAGTATATATAATCTATGAAATCTTATACTTGATGTTAAACTTTTAGGTAGATAAACTTCTACCTATCTTGAAAGATAAGAATGTTGTCGAGTCAAGGTTTTGAGAGGTAATAATACCCCAACTTGAACAGCTTCATAGTTAACCAAAGGATAGTATAAGTTTGAAATCAAAAATTGATGTTAATTATATGAAGTTTTATTTTGTACGAATTTGCTTTCTTATGAAAATTAAGTAGTCATATACTTAGCACTAAAAGTCGATGAGTAGATTGATCCTCTATCTGTGAGATCTGGAATCAGAGTGTTTAACTAAGGCAAGGCTAAGAGCAAACAGTGCCCCGACTTACCTAGCTTCGTTTCTGGATGAAGGATATGGTAAGTCAAAATATAAGAAACGTGACATGTATAGGAGATTTGATTTCTACAAATGATCTTTATAATTTATGGTGGTATGGATAGTATTTTTTCATACTTAATACCAAATTCTTAGGTAGGGAATCTCAAACTATCTGTGAGAGTTTAAGAATGTACGCCGAGGCAAGGATAGTGTACTAACCTATCCAACTATAGTATTAATCAATGGATAGTACAAGTTTAAAATCTAAAAGAGGTGATAAGTATATTTGGTCTAATTTCTATACGATCTATTTACTTACACCAAAAGTGTTTTGAGTTTACTATTATCAATGTTTTTAAATGAC
Source organism: Allium fistulosum (assembly GCA_030737815.1). NCBI lineage: Eukaryota > Viridiplantae > Streptophyta > Magnoliopsida > Asparagales > Amaryllidaceae > Allium > Allium fistulosum. The sequence goes on from CM060907.1 coordinate 289,928,864, forward strand.
ATTTGTTTTAACCCAATTAAATATGTTTTTGGAAATGTAATCTTTCTTAAGATTTAGTGAATATACTTATACCATTAAGAGAAGTATATGAATTCACTTTCTAAGTTTGAAAGGGTAGTGTTTTCTGAATATACTTATACCGATGAGATAAGTATATGGATAGTTTTCCAATATTGAAAAAGTATAAATAAATAGTGTTGGAGTAGTATACTTATGTATATCTTTTGTAAATGTATTTTAGTACAAGTATATACAAAGTGATTTTAATTAATGAAAGGATTAATTAAAGAGTCTTAGTGGTTGCTTATATGCTTAATCATGCTTGGATTCCATATGGAATTAAATCTCTGATTCGGTTATTTGCTTATTTGATAGTTAAATAACCGACTATCAAATTTTGTCTAGCTTTGAAACTATTAGTTATTGGTTCGAAGAGACCGGGATCGGATAAGCATGAGTTATTCAAAAACCACTATGAACTGGCATAAGCATTCGAATTGAGAACGTCTTGAAGATGATGGAAATCAAAGACAGAGTTCTTTGAAGCGCCTTTAGTTTTTTTCATATTATGAACAACTTATATGGATGAATGTTGGCATTGCATTGTTGCTTGGAGGGAAATGTTAGCATTCCAAGTGGGATTTGGTAAAAAGGTAAAATGTAGCCTCAAGCCTCACATCCGGTAATGACTCAAACAGGGGAGATGCAGCAGGGTTATGTAGTTCGCTACCATTAGTGTATGATCATCCTTGATCTAGATCGATATTATTTTTAGATGTATGCTTCAGGCCCAATACGATTGTGGATTCAACAAATGGATGATTATATTCAGTACGACCATATAAGGGGTAGGCTGGTTCTGTGTTGGCATGGGCTGTACAGCTTACAACCTTGGAACATTTTCTCCAGAGGTGTACTGTGACATGCGGTACCCCAATAGCCTTGTCATTGATGGAATCCATTTTTCGATACGTGCCTTATGGACTTAGTTATATACCAAATATGTTGGAATGTGAGATGCAAGCATTTCAGCTATGTTATGTATTTATTTTTAAACCCTAGAACATATTATAATATCATAAGATTTTCTAATAAAAATGGTTTGGTTTTCATAAGGTAAAACCCGTCTGTATTTATGTGCGGCGTGGTCTTACGAGGTATCTTTATTTTTGAAGGGTCCTATAAATATAAAAATCCATATGATTTGAGTTTCTTATGCTGGTTTACCAGACTGATTCGAGTGTTATTTTCTTATAATACTTGGGTTAGACCCGAGTATGTTTCCAGATTTAGTTATGGATGCTTTCAAGCGTTAAGAGACGAGCTGGATGCCTCCAAGGCGTATTCACGTATTTTATTATCCATTATATTTTTTATTTTGTATTTATCAGCATTTGTGAGGACATGCTGTTATAACTGTCCAGGATGATAGGTTAGTTTACTCTGATTGTTGTATGATATTAAAGTTTTATTTTGTAAAGATCATTTGGATATTATATATTACTTGTCAAGATGTGAGATTTTGTTCTACCTTTTCTTTTCTTTCACCCCAACAATCTATCTTTCCAGCACTCGGATGCTCGGCATGTGAATACCATGGATGTATTAGCGTCAACTTTTGAGGGTCAAAAAGGTGATTCGTTACACATATTATACTTAATATTACTTATGAAATTATGGGTTTGAACACTGCTTCATAAGAAGTTTGTTGTTTCTATAAACAATTCTCTAGTATTTCATAAATACACAAGAACGCCTCAAATAACCATCTAGTTGTGTTAATTTGGATTTGATATCTACTTCTTGTATTAAATATATAAACAAATCATGATATCATAGACAACATAATATGTATGATAATTCATATTGCTGATGCATAAGGAATCAATCTTACATGTTTTGTATTAAACATTTTAATAAGGTGTCCTTGCATATCTTTTGAGACAATCCCACTATCTTTTATACTTACTATAATAGACATCATTTACAAATCCAACATCGAGTATTAAAACAACTAAACAGATTCTAACACAAGTATGTCGTTAATAATCAGTAGTGTGTTGTTTACTTATGGTTTATAAATATTTATATACCTTTTTAACTTACTTTCTTATGAGCACATGCTTCCTCTGCATTTTGATTGAAATAAAATTATTTGATATTCTTATCAAAACATTTGTTCAATTTTGATGCTTGTCGAACGACACTTTTGTATCTGTTCTTGAATCATATTCAAAAACTCACAAACTCAATTTGCTCCCACTGATTTTGAGACAGTTTGGTTATTATGTGTAAACAGTTTACTCTAATCATTATTTAGAATTTCCTATTTCAACACATATTGTAACGACCCATAATTTCAAACGCTTCGTATTTAAATTTCTGAATTATTTAAATATTTATATTCAAGAATTAATGTGATTAAATATGATTTTATAACACTTTTTAATTAATAACTAATGTTAGAAAAATTATTTTTGAAATATGTTTACGAAAATATACAAGTTGGATAAATATTGAAAATGTGAATGGAAAACGTTTTATTAAAAATCAACTTTTTATTCAATACACGTTGTGTAAATATATTATAACTTGAATAGTTATCATATGATAGCATATGATAAGAATAAAAAGGTATTAAAACCTCTCTTATCCAAATCAAACTTAACTTGTAACGACCTGGTATTTCGAACCATTCAAATCGACAATCATCCACTCATATTAGAATTGAATTGCTCAAAACAATAGATTGCTAATTTATATTTGGCAAAACTCAGCATATACAGGAAATAAATCAACCACAGAATCACAGACACAGAGAATACAATAATAAGCACCAGAATAGATAAATAGTAGTTCATGAAGCAAATGCAATAAACAACAGAGTCTTAAACAAAATAAAATAGATATCCAATACATAGAAATCTCAATACAAAGTAAGTGACAAGTCTGAATGGAAAACTATAAATAACAGAGATAACTGAAAGCTGGATAGAAAGACAGGTCTTCGAGAAAAGCTCCAAGCTCCAAAGGTGAGTCTCAAATGCTGTGACACTCAGTCTGACCCGAGCATAAAGCAAAACACAAAACACTCGAGTCAGGATTAACATTCTTATAACAGTAAATCAACTCAGGTGAAATGTCAACTAAAATACAAATAACTTAAAATGATGTTTGGGATTCCCATCCTTTAAGGATCCGTTAAACTATCTACATACATAGTACAATATGCTACATACATAATGTCTATAGTAAAGTAAAATATTAAAATAGCGTTAAGGCATTACCCATATCCCCCTTAACACATTTTTATATATTCCTGTAGTCTATACAGATACTGTAAGCTCCACCAAACCTGTGGTTTACTCAGGGAGCACTCCATAGGTATGGTACAAAACAAAGTCATAGTGGGCTCGATAAGGCATGTGACAAGGCACGCGAGACAATGCCAAGGGTAGGACCGGTAGTAACGCATAGCAGCTACTACTGCCCACCTCGAGACGCACTCCCAAATCAAAGGTGCACCCAATCAAATCACAAAGTAATAGAATGGTATCGAAGAAGCATGCTCGATCGGAGGTGCGACCTTACTTGGCCCGGTATAGCTCCTGTTTTAGTCACATCAAGCTGACTCGCAGGAGTCAGGGCTGCGTTCATACCTCATATAGACGTCGCCAAACCATCCTACTTCGTTCTGGAATCTCCACCATGTACATAGTTGTTAAAGTGGTTTTCGGTATTGGCAGAGAGTATGACAATATCCGATCCCGGTCTCTTTAACAACCAAACGCTTATTTCCACCGTGGTCAATTTATAAAATCAAACAGTTTATACTTCATATCAAAATGTCATATTCATTGCAAAATCATATCACTTTCGAAATCTTATTCAGTTTCGAAATAATATCACTTTCGAAATCATATTTACTTCCAAAATCATAACCATAAAATAGTTTAAACCATCATATCAAAATATACGCATTTAAATCCATTAAATCTAAATCCTAACTGTTCCAACTTAACCAGTTTAAATATTGAAATAATTTATATATATTGAAATAGTTAAAAATTAAAAATATTTTATATATTTAAAATAGGTTATAGATTAAAATAATATATATATTAAAAATAGTTTATATATTAAAAAATATATATCGAAAATAGTTTCAAATTAGAATTGTTTCTTCCTATTTCACAAATCAATTCAAATCAATTTTAGTTTCAAAATTCAGTTTAAATCAATCTCAATTCGACCATTTTGATTGAAAAGATTAAAGATTCAATTCAAAATTCTCATTAAAACCATTTTTAATTTATATCGATTCAAATATAGGTTTGAACTACAAGCTTAAACCACTTCAAATTCAATAGGTTTAAAAGTTTAATTATTCAGACAGTTTACAATAACTCAATTTGATAAATTTCATTTATATTTCAAAATTCAACTTTAACTTTATTTAAATCTAAAATATTCCCTTAATCATTTCTAATAACATCTAAAAAAATCTCAAATTACAAATTTAAATCAAACTAAATATTCCATTTCAATTTATTTAAATTCAAAAATATTCATTTAGTCACCTTTTATCAAAATCAAGTTATCAAGTTATACATTTCATATCTTTAAAATCCCAATCAATAAGTTTCAAATCAATTTTATTAAATTCAATTCTTAAATAAATCAAATTACAAATTAGCTTTAACTTATCTTTCAAATCTTTATTTATTAAAGTTATTACAAAATCTATTATTAAAATATTAATAAAATTTTAAATAAATAATTACATATTATATATATAATAATTATATTAAATTTTATTAAATTTAATCTTATTATTATATTTATTTTATATTAAATCTTATTTTATATATTTAAAAATAATAAAATTATAAGTAAAATCTTAAAATTTATATTTTCAAATCTAACTTATAAATTTAAAATTTCCAAATATATAATTTTAAAATTATAAATTTTACTCATATATTAAAATAAAATCTTTATATTATATTTTAAAATCAATATTTATTAAAACCCATATATTTCCTTTTAAAACTTTGGAAATCATTTTTCAAAAATAGACCAACGGTGTCCGTATATAATTTTATATCTTATGGTCAAGTGATACAGATATTTATCATTTCAATCCGCAATTTAAATTCTTACGGGTATATATCATTTCAACCAACAATCCCAGAATTTCACAATCAATGAAAATTGCTTGGGTTTATCATTCAACCCATAACGATTTTCTCCTAATCTATAAGATCGTTCGGGTATGTATCATTTCAACCCATAGGAAATTATAAACTAACAGGGAACTTGCAGAGTGAGAACAAATATGATAGTAATATAACATATCAACAACAAACATATATCATCGGTAACAAATTTTAAATATAATATACACAATAGGTTTTGGTGTCATATGTCATAGGTAAACAATTTTAGATAATGGCATATCATATTTAACAATTAAATAACTAACAATTCAAATTTAACAGCGTATTTCAATGGTCATTTAAATTTTCTAACTATAAGAATGTTAATCGTGAGTGTGCTCACCTTTCGAGGCTAGAGAACAACGATGGCGAAGTTGGTGACACGGACACGCACACGGATATAGACATGAGCAAATCAAAAAGCTGCTGCGACCAATTTGGACAGCGGCGAGACAAAGCAAAGCACGATGAACTGGATTCGATGAAGATTAATTATATAAGTGAACTTATATATATATAAACTATATATGTATTAAAATCATATTTTAATTTAAACATATATTTGAATAAAATCTATATATATATATATTTCAAAAATCATTATTTAATTTAAAACACATATTAGAATTTAACATTAAAACCCTTTCATTATAGTTGAAAACCAAATACTCATGTATATACTTATATATATAAACTAAAAGGTCATACATAACTTATATAAACCTATATATATACACACACACAACATATCATACATAGCTTAAATAAACTTATATATATACATAACAGATTACATATAACTTATACATCACAAACAACTATATATATAAACAACAGATCATATAGCTTGTTTTAAACTTATGTATACTTACAAATATATCATATAGCTTGTTTTAAACTTATATATTACAACAACAGATGATATACAACTTATATAACATATATATATATATATAACAACAGATTATGTACAACTTATATAACTTATATATATAAAAAGTGAATTGATAAAACTGGTCATATATCCAAGTATATATATAAAGTATATATAAAAACAAAGTGGAGGGAGAAGCAAGGTGGAGCAAGGCATGGGAAAGTGGCGGACGTGAGCAAGATCTCAACATATACAAGCTTATAATGCAACAGATTATATAATTTACATTATTTTTCTTTGTTTTACTCATGTACTCACATATATATAAATAAATATTTAAGTCAATATAAACTACATACATAATTTTTTTTCTCTGTTTTGCATGCGCAACAAGAACCAAAAGGAGGGGCTGGGAAGAGGCGGATCGGGTCGCTGCTCAGGGCTGTTTGTAAGGTCCGATGAGGTGGTGATGCCAGCTAGGTGCCACCAGAGGTTAATGGAGGCTGCGTTGCGAGTTTGTGGCGTTCGGGCGGAGGTTCATGCGGCCCTGGGCTAGTGGAATGGTTGTGATGCTAGAAGAAAGGTGGGCGGATGGTTTTCAAAGCCAACGTGCTGTCTGTGAAGAAGGAAAGCAACACGGAGGGGACAGACTGGAAGGTGGCGGGTGGTGGTAGGCGAGACAGGTAGGAGAAGATTTAGAGAGAGGTGATGATAAAGATTGGTGCAGGGTTGTGGTATTCTCGGTGGAAGGTTTCGAAAGAAAGTGGAAAACAAGGAGCAGGCGTTGCTTCGTAAATATATATAAGCTTTAAACATTATAATTTTGTTTCTTTTTCACAGAAGAAGACAGATCAAACGAAAAGAAGAGAGTGGAAGGGACAACACCAGTATAATATCTAGGGAATGACAAAAGCCACAAACGTGAATTCAGGAATTATAAAAGCTAGTGGCCCTTAAGATTACACGGTGGATATATGAAGGGACACAAGTAGACCAAGAGGTTCAAAACGGATACCGGTACGATCAATCGTTTCGTCGATTTCGCCGCGTACCAGGCGCCGAATTATAGAAATGAGTATACTATGAAGATCGGCACGATAAGATGAACAAAATGCTACACATATATGAGAGATATGACCATCCTATGAAAACTCGATATTCGGTGCCGAAAATGCTGCTAAAACGCCGAAAATAAGATAAACAGAACTAGGGAAGTCCCAATTTGACGAAACGAATTATGATGTCTCACTCAAAAAATGATTTACATTTTATTATATAAAAATATTCAGATTTCGAAAACATTTTATTTTCATCAAATTAACCGATTTAAATTGAAAATTGAAAATTACACAACAGAGTTTACTTTCATATTTTCTGATGAAAACCTGCCATTTGCTATGTTTAAATAGACACATACCAAATATCAAATTTTCATTTCAAAATTTTATAGTTTTATTTTCAAGAAAAATTCAGTTAATTACGTTATTAAACCGTTAAAATTTATGGGTCATTACATAACTAAAGTAAGCATATTAATTAAGGGAACATTTAGTACATAAGGATCCTTGAATCAAGGCATGGATTAAGGAGTATGTTTCATGGCTTGTTTTAGGGGTATGGTTGTGTAAGAGCATGACTTGGAGTACCTTGCACCATGGCTAAAGAGGGGTTTATTCACACTTATCTATCCATTTCCTAACACTATAAATACACATGCATACACACTCATTTATTCACAAACAACACTTCTTCCTCTTCACAAATGTCTTCTTTCTTTCCCTCTTCTTACCTTAGACGCAAGCTTTATAGAGAGAATGGCCTTTGGGCCATGAGTATAGGGTTGGAGGTGGTCTTGGACGTGTGGAAAAGAAGGGAGGAGGAAGTGATTGTGTGATCATTGAAGGAGATGAAGGCCTATGGCTGTGAGCTAAGGGTGACAGAGGAGGTTGGGCATCTGGTTTAGGGATGGGGAATAAGGGTTTAGTAATGTTTAGTTTGAAGTTGAAAATGGTAGTGAAGTGTTGTTGGAAAGAAAATTGGTAGGAAGAAATTTAATTGAAATAAAAGTGAGTAAATTTCACTCTGATTTGCACTATATTTTGTTGAATGTTAAGTTGAAATATTGCTTGAAACATTACTTGAAAATGTTAGCTAATCACTTGTTAAATTGATTTCTAATTCACTTGAAATATGGTTGAAATGTTGCTGGCTAAATCACTTGATAAATGCTTATTAAAAACATTTATTAAAATGCTCACTATATATTAATAATAATAGACACTAACTACTTAAAGTTACACCTTTGAATATATGTTTTATTAGATATGTAAATGTATAAAATAGCTGTTTATTAAACCATTGAATTGTGATAAGTTAATATGGACATTTAAAATGGACAAATGGTTTAAATACATATGTTGATATGTGTTATAAATGATACGATATGAACTTGGAATGATATAATTATTTAAAAGTGGATAACACTAAATATTGGAATTAAATACGGAATTGTCCGTATAGCGATAGTCGCTATAAGCACACTTTGAATCCCTTAAACTATAACTTGTAAAAATGGTTATTTAATAACATATCTTAATAATAACTTGTTTGGTTATTATCTATACTTCTATAAGTGTTTTGTAAAGAAAAGAATATGTTTTGAAAAGTTATGGAAGACGTAAATCAAAGTAACAAAAGATTGAAGTAAAAAGGTCGCCATAACAATAGTTTTAAAATAACATATTTTTGAAAATAACGCTTATTTTTGTGGAAACATTCTTAGGGGTTTCTTTACCAATCAATCAAGTAAATAATATATTATTCTTATTGTAAAATTTTTGAAACCTAATTCATTTGATAGCTAGTTGAACGAAGTGCAAAAATTTATAGCGAAATAGTCGCTATAAGTGTAGTTCGATAAAATACCATGTTTTCGGAAAATTCTCTAAAATAATTAAAAGGTATTCTTTAGGATTTTTCTTCATGGTTTTCAAGTATCCAAAGTATACTAACTAATGTAGAATGGATCTAAAATCAATTATTAGGGTATTGAAAACTAGACACAAAGTTGTAACTAAAATGTGATAAAACTAGAAACATAACTTTTGATAGCATTTCTGGAAGTGCTATCTTTGCTATTTGAAACTATAAATTGTTTAAAATGGTATTTAAAATATGTATTTTTCTCTAATCTTTTTAGGATTTTTTTATAACTTATAAAATAGTGTTTTAAAATTGGTTTTAAGTTTAATTATATCTTTAACAATTAATTCTGAATTTCTAAACTAACCAGCTTTTAAAATTAAAACTTGTTTTTCTATTATTTCAAAATTCCTTAATTTTATATGATATTATATATAAATAATTATCATATATTTTATGTAGTTTTAAAAGTATTTTAACATATTAATAAGTATTTTAAAGATATTTCTATATAGAGGAAATTAGGCACAAGGACAAACTTTGAAAAAAAATTAGGCTGAAGGACACTAAATTTCATTTTTGGGCTTAAGGACAAACTTTGGAAGAAAATTAGACTGAAGGCCAATGCTAATTATAACTAGCATTATATTCAGTTTTTACACTATACAAAATGCTAGTTATAACTAGCGTTATATTCAGTTTAACACTATACAAAATGCTAGTTATATTTACCATTGTCCTTTAGCCTAATTTTTTTCAAAGTTTGTCTTTCATCCTAAAAATTAAACTTGTTGTCCTTTAGCCTAATTTTTTTTTCAAAGTTTGTCCTTGTGCCTATTTTTCACTTCTATATATATAAGTTTTAAATATTAAATTAAGTATTTTATAAGTATAATAAAGGAAGTTTGGTTTTTAACACTTAAGTTAAAATAAATTATTTTATGGAATAAACTAAAAGTATAATGCAATTAATAAGTGTGGATATACTTTGATCTTTAAATAAATGTTTAAGTTATTAATAGATACATAAATAGTTATGGGTTGTTGTAAACAGTATTTTTAGCAACACTTGTTTTTAATACCTATTATTAATTACACTTGGGAATATAATTAGATATTTACTAATGGATATCTAGTAGGAAAATACAAGTAAATGGTTTTGGGTTTGTTATGATAATTTTTTTAGCAACACTTGTCTTTAACCCTTAAATATAAATAAATCTTTAAATAGGAAGTTTTAAAGAGGAACGTTTTCAAAGTATAAAATGTTTGGGTTTATTATGATAATTTTTTTAGGGCCACTTTTCTTTAACCCTTAAATGTAATTAAACCTTTAAAAGGAGAGTTTTAAAGATAATGATTATATGGAATGAGTTTGGATTTATAGTAAACAATGTTTTAGCAACATTTGTTTTTAAACTCTTGAATTATATTTTGGAAGAAATATTATAAATCTTTAACAATTGAATTTTAAAGATAATAAAAAGTATTGAAATCTTTTATAAAGACATAAAAAATGTTATATGTTTAATTTATAAAAGAAAAGGAGTTTATTATAATAATGTTTTGGTAGTAATTAATTTAATGTCTTTGATTACATTTCAAGTAAGTAAAACTTGTTAAACAATTTGTGAATACATTTATACCTTTGGAATAAGTGTATGAACACTTTTTAAGTATTAAAAGAATAAATGAATAGTTAAAATTATAAAGTGACAACTACATATCTTTTATAAAGAGAAATCCAATATATTTATACAAGTATATAAAGGAAGTTTTAATTAATAAAAGAGTACTAATTAATAAAGGAAGTTTTGACTTATAAATGAAGTTTTATAGATAAAAAGATGTTTTACTAATAAAAAAGAGTTTTAATTAATAAAGCATAATTTAATTATAAAGGGATTAAAAGTTGTTTATGCGACTTGACTATACTTGGATGATAAGTAACAACTATGTAATGACCTTAGTTTGATTGTTTATAGGATGTTAGTACTAATATGCTTAACACTAAAAGTTGAACGAGTAAGCTTTTCTATTTGTGAGAGTCAAGACTGATGTGGTAGGGACGGAGCAATAGAGCTCTAACCTATCGGCATTCTTCTAGGCCGAGGAATAGTTAAGTAGAGAGGTTGCAAATGTGTAAAGTGTGGAACCTTGATTCCCATAAGCAAGCGTTCGAGACTCGATAGTCGATTAGTCGACTATCGATTTTGACCAAACTTAACTTAGGAAGTATACAGAATGCTTTGCGAATTTATACCAATAAGAACCCCCGAGGAGGAGTATTGGTACGAAATGCCTCTAGCTTTCGATTACTTCTAAAAGAACTGGAATTGAGTTAACCAGAAATTCATTGATTGGTTTTGAAGAGTCCAAGATCGGTAAGTGTTTTACTTACCGAATACCACTTCAAACTATTATACGGGTTCTATGTTTTAGAAGTGAATGATGGAAACCATGTGTGGTTTCGAAATCTGTTGAGATGAAGGGATCCATGTGGGATTCATTATTTGATCAAGTTTTGTATAAAACTCATGTGAAGATGCCGAATGTAGCCTCAACATCCGAAAATGACTAAAGACGGAGTATGATGCCTGATCCCGGGTTCAGCTAACCCAAATACCGGGTACATCAACTCCATTATCTAGAGTATGCATGGGGAGTTGATGGTACTAAGTTCCCATGTTAGGGCGTGGGCTGGTTGTGTTTACCTTATGGTACATTTTATCTAGAGATATACGACGCTCAGAAGGTAGTTTCTGACCCTTGTCATAGGTGATCGGTCTCAGTATGGCTTACGAGTATGCTGGGGAGGTCTCTATGGAAAATCCATTTTTACAAACGTACCTTAGTGGTTTTGTTTGTATACCTAAACATGCTGTCAAATGTAACCAATGTAACCATTTCAGCTATGATTTATATTTATATTGAACACCCTAGACAATATTATAATATCACTATAATTTTATTATAAAGTGGTTCAATCATAGTAAGTTAAAAACCCGTCCATGTTTATTTGCGGCATGGTCTTACGGGATACCTTTACTATTTAAAAGGGTTTTACGAATATATTAATTCAAATTACTTGAGTTTGCTCACCTTGTTTACCAGACTGATCCAGGTGTTATTCTTCTTATAATTCTCGGGTCAGCCCCGTGTATATTCCAGATTTCATTGATGATCATTGGAGCTCTTGGAGAGAGGAGTTGGATGGTTCCCTACCATAGATTTTATTTCCACTGCATTACTTTGTTTATTTTTATATCCGCAATTGTTATTTTTATATCCGCAATTGTGAGGATAGGTTGTTATAACTGTCCAGGCTGATGATAGGTTAGTTTACTCTGATTATTGTATCTATATAGTTTTCCTTTGTAAAAGTATCATTTTGATATTATATGTTATCCTTCCATTGTGAGATTCTGATATTGTGTTATCGTCTTTCTTGTTCCTTTTCTTTTCTTCTTTTATTTTACCCTAACGTTCTGCCTTTCCGACACTTGGGTGCTCAGCACGTGAATACGTGGATGTATTAGTGTCGACATTTGGGGGTCGAAAAGGCGTTCGTTACACATACGTACCAAAACGTAAAGCTATACTATGCGATAATCTTATGAGTTAAATGTGAACCTAGTTGAGCATATTGAATGGTGAATCTGTTACGTTAATTTCAATAATTGAAATTCATGGTATTATTCTTATCAATGTGGCTCACTATATTCTAACTGTATTTGTCTTTCTCTTAAAGACACATATGTGGCCAATGGATCATATCCTTTTGGGTAAAACTTCAAAATCTTATTTTGATAATGTACTTGGAATATATTTCGAATTTGCACATCGTACTACATCACAAAGTCAGTACTCTTAATGGTTTAATTAAGCAACCGATGATTATTTATTCTTGACATTGACAAGAAACTCACACTTTCTATTTAAGGTACAAGAATACTCATTAGACGTTCTAATGTATTTGTGTTCATTTGGATTTGGTCAATTTCAGTTCATCCCTTGTAATCGGTTTTATCATTGGATCGTATCCAAATTCATTTTCTACCAATAATTTCTTAAAGAAATTTCTTCGCTACAATGTTGGTATTTCTTGAAACAATAGTCGTTTCATAGTGCAATGGAATGAGTATTCATAAGCATTTTATGAATTACCTTATATAAAAATAATTTTGCATTTTTTCATAATTGTTTATGTATACAGCATAAATTAGTCATTTAATGGCTTCATTCCCAAATTTTCTTGGGACGATTCATAAAGGATTCCTTATATGCAATTATTACGTGTAGTCTTTCGACCCGCACAACCTACCAACTCCTTGACCTAGGATATGTAGGGGTTTCTTATAAACCCTTATCTCGTATGCTTTTGTAAACTATTCTTTGGATGATATTAGTTTTAACCTTCTACACTGCTCTTAAGTACACACCTTATAGAAAGAGTTTAATTCAACTTCGCTCATCATTAATCGTGCTTTATCCAATAAAGTTCGATTACTCCTTATCAATACATTATTATGTATTACAGGGAGGAGTAGCCTTTGAGGCTGAATCTTTATTCATATTAGGCACATATGGAACTCTTTCCATATACTTACCCATTCGACCAAATCGAATCATTTTTGTAGCATGCTATTTTATTCACTTCCATTTTATATTCTATAAACTTATCATAGACATATATATATATATATATATGCATATCAAATACACATGTTCATGTATGTGATAACTCATAGATGAATATAATGAAGTATATGGAACTATTTTGGTATTAATAGACTTAGGATTGCATACATCTATATGTATCAATCCGAAGAGTTCATCAACTCTTATGATGCTTCTACTAAATAGGTGCATAACCCTTGATTGTTTGAGATAAAATTAACAAGTATCGTATGATTCATAATCATATAATAAAATTATTTCTCAAAACTACGGCTTAATGTATAATTCTAAAATAATTGCAAATAATTTTAGATACTTTAGTATTTTCCAATGCATCACTTTTGTTGTGAAAATAAATACCATATTATAGTTTTTTATTAATGAATATTCATAATATTCACATCGAAATATAACTATGTCTATTTTTCAGTCGATACTGAAAAATAGTCATTATTTCATAAATAATGTTCGTATGTTTTACGAAAACAATTTTCGTAATTTGATGCAATTAATAAGAGATATATAACTTGCTCCCACTATTTCCGCCGCTACTATAATAGCATACTAAATTCGGATGTCCATCATTCACTTAATATAGATTATTTATTTCTTATACTGCCACTAGTTTACAGGGGAGAGTTCTTTGATCAAATATCTTGAACTCAAAGAAATAAATATCATAAAAAACAATTTTTTATATGAAATACATTTCTGAATTGAAATCGTATTTCAATTCGAATGTTAAGTATCAATTATAATTATTAAAATTCTCGTTTCCTATGATTTCTTATGAATTAGAAGTGACTATTCACTTTATTCATTCGAAGTGTACCTTAAATCATATCTATTCTTGTACACTCTTTTTTCTTTCTAAATTGTCGAACCATTCATGTAACGACCCATAAATTCACAAGTTAGAAAAATGTGAATTTGATTTGAAAATTATCAAATTAAAAGTTTATTAACTCAAAAGAAATGATTTGAACCCAATAGATTAGCAATAATCCAAGTTTAACGAATATGTGTAAAATACACTATTCGGGCTAGTATCGATAAAAGTCTCAAAGACCGAGATATCGATAAAAGTGTTCCGAAGCCCAAACGATCATGCACGAGCCTGGATACATACACTTATATTTGTATCCGAGGAAGAATATGAAATAAAATATTTATTTTATTTTCAAGAATTAAGCACGTGCTTCGCACACAGAATCGATGAAAAATCGTTTTATCGATAAAATGAGTTTTTCTCAAAGTAAATAGCCGGGATTTTTATACATACACTTATTTGACTAAACGAATCATAATAAGTAATAAAAATATTTTCGTGTTTATGGTCAGGAAAACGATGATGATGTCATTATTTTAAAAATTGCCATTTAAGAAAAGTTTCGGTAAATTGAGTTTAAATCATTTAATAATTGTTTCAAATATTAAATAAGGAGTTTTTAATACTAAATAATAATGGAAATATTATTTATGAATTTCATTTACAAATATATGAAGTTTAAATAAAAACTGAAAATGTGACCGAAAATCGGAATTGGTATTCGTTTCGGTTTAGCAAACGGGAGTTGTAATCGATCAATGAAACGTTAAAGTGCACATACACACATCTATATAAAGATAGAGATATCTGTGTGTAGATATGGTGAACATGTATATATGTGTGTATACGTGTGTGTGCATAAATTATTAAACAAAAGCTATGGGAAACATCACATCTAAGTACATACACAAGTCAACAAACTCACTTACACTCAAGTACACTAGCACATGGGTGTGTAAGTGGGTAGGACGTGTGATGTGAGGTGTGTGAGGTGGGTAGAGACGCAAGGACAAGGGAGTGTGGGTGTGTGATGATGGTGTTGTGTGATGTGACATATTATGCTAAGGAATATGCTCTTTTCTACGCTCTTATATATACACCACTTCTCTTCTCCTCCTTCATTTTCATTCTCCCATTTCATTTATTTCTCTACTTCTCTTCTCACATTTTAATGGCTTCTTGGTAGAAAGTTAGAAAACATTTTTAGTTCAAAAACTTAGATCTACACTTCTAATTGCATCCACTCTTCATTCTAAGTAGATCTATACTTGTTTCACCATCTCAAACCCACTCAAACACCCAAAAGACCCCTAGGCCAAAACTTAGTGAAGGAGGAAGAGTCATTTGGCTTAAGCCAGGTCACCGAATGGCGTAGCTTTGACTTAGGAACATTCGTGTGGAGTTTGGTTAGATTGTGGTGAGAATTCCTTTGTTGTTTCTTATATAAAGTTAAGAAATTTGTGGTTTAAGTTGATGACATGTATAAACATGTATTTTGTGTTTAAATGTTTGGAATATGTTTGTGGTGGCAAGATCTATGAAGTTGGTAAGCCGAAAGGTAGAAAAAGTTAGTAAATAACTAGATCCGAAAAAGTTAGTGTGCAAAACCTTTGAAAAGTAGAAAATATACATTGCTTTGTTTGCTAATGTTGTGTATCATAATTATATGATTGTTTGGATGCTATTTTGTGATAATAAAGTTTGTATGTTTTATAATTACTGGATTATGTTGAAAAATCACGTTAATACACGTCGTTAAACACAAAGGGAATCACTTTCCTTGTTTTGAATGAACGAAGTGTATATGGAGATAAATCTTGTTTAAATCATTTTAAAATATTTTAATATGATTTATGAAAAGTTGAAGTGTTTCGGATAAGTTCCGAAACCATTTACCAAAGTGGTAGAAAACGAGCTTGTCGCGTAGCGGCAATTCGTGAATAGTGACCCATAATTTCAAATTAACATAGAGAGTGATTTTTAAGTCGGATATTCTCGAAACAAAGTTTCTTTGGTTAAAAATGATAATAGTTTTCAAATGGAGAAAGAAAATTAAGAATTCATCTTAAATTTTTGTTAAGTTAAACAAAACAAATTTCCCGAAAAATACGAAAAGGTCGCTATTTGACCAAAGTATGGATTTGTCTAATTTAATCAACTTTTAATTCTTTAAAAATATAAAATAAATTTGTAAATTCATTATTAATATAATAACGAAGTTTGGAAAGATAAAAATGTGTTTGTACTTTATAAAAAGTACACTTTTGGAAAATGACCTGAAAATCACTATTCACTAGCAATTAGGAAAATCAGATTTTCAAATTAAGAGTTTAAAAGAAGTTTTTCGATTTAAATCTTTTGCAAATGTTTTCATAATAATTAATTATGATTTTTGAAGATTTATTTTTGAATTTTCTAAAGACTTAGAAAAATTGTCGAATTTTCGAGATAGAATGAATTGTTTAATAATAAACAATATTTGGAAATAAACTCTGAGACGACGTTAGACTTTGAGGTATGGAAACGACTGTTATTTAAAGGATAAAGAATGTGATAGAACCAAGGTCTGAGAGGAAATTATTCCCCAACTTTGAAGGCCTCATTGTTTATCGATAAATAACTTAAGTTTGAAATCGAAGACTTAAGTTACGAATAAGGTATTATCTCCGAATGAGAAGTAAAATAAATAACAGAAAGAATAATGCGGTAATACCTAAGAGTACATCTTGTCCTGCCTATGAGTTCTAGGAAAGCAGACATGGTAGTCAACAAGATAGGAATTCCATCAGACCTTGTTTATTTCTTAGTCGAGGAGTGGAACAGGTCAAAAGGTAGAGCCAGGTATCTGTCAAAGACCAGTTAAAGGTTTTGATAAGTTTTGATAAATGATTTGGGATTTATTTCCCTAAGTGAAGATTTTATAAATGAGGTTGAATATTTCTATATGCGCTGGAAAAGATGATTTAGTAGAGACTCATATCTCTAGAAGATATTTTGATAAAACAAAATGAATTAATGGATTATTAATTACCCATATACATGTCCCCTTTCTTCTTAAAATCGATGATTGGATTTCGAAGGAACCAAAGTCGGATTTGAGTAATTCCTATCCGAAAACCACTTCAAACCAATTTACGGGTTCAAATATGTTTGAAGATGAAAATTATTGAAGACCGGGGAATCTTCTCGGCAAAGAAAGGCTACTTGTTGACAAGGTGCTTAAGATTTATTCTTTTGGACAGCCCGGATGGAAAATTACAAAGTAGCGGTAGTTCTTTCTTTGTTTGGAAATCTATTTTGTATTGAAGACCGGAGATCTTTATGATAAGCGGATTGCTTGTTGATAAGCTTGGGGTCGAGCCCGAGGTAAATGAATAGCAGTGATCCCTTGTTGTGGAATCTTTGATGATGCAAGGGCTTTCGCTACTGCAATTAGGGATGCAGTAGGAAGGTGCCTTCGATTCGTCTTGTTCCTGGATGACTTGTATGAATGAATGTTTGATAAAGCATTTCCAATGATTACGTACATTGATTTTTACAGACGTACATCTGCTTGGTGGCGGAGAAGGCAACTTCTCTTAGCTTAACACCTTTCTCTAAGACGTATGAGCTCGAAGGTTGTATTTTTGTGGAAGTCAATTGGTAATTTGCGGATTTGGCAGTGTGGCATTTAGAGTGGAATATGATGCAAATGAAAAGGTAAAGACGTTACCTTAGGCCTCGTCAACCCGAGAATGGCTTAAACAGGGTTTGCCGTAAGGCTAAGTGGGTATCGCCCATTAGGGTATGTTCATCACCTTTCTAAATTTTCAGTTTGGCACCTGCTCTGACATCGGGTGTTTAAATTATGCGGTGTATGCTATGAGACATCTTGGATAGGTTGGTTGCGACCAAGGTGATGGCATGTTCGGTTTTCTATCCAGAGGGGGATTCAAAAAGGATAGACCGGTCTTGCCAGCAAGAAGAGGGAGACTCCTCGATGCATCCCTCTAGAGGTGTACTATACGGGAAGGTAGTCCCTTACCCACCATTGTATGGAAATCCAAGGACCATAGGTGCCATTGGTTTTGTTTGTATAACCTCGTCGGGAGCTAGTATGCCGTTAAATTTAACAATGGTAACAATTTCGGCTATGATTAATAAGTGACGCAGCAGCGGAATACTAAAAATGATTGTGATGATGAAAGTAGCAATCGATGAAGTAGAAGATACCGAAATGCCCAAATTCGTTGATCCGAAGATACCGAATTCTAGCTATCTCAAACACGTTGGTCGCGCACGATACCGTGTTTAAAGATCTGCGATTCTTCGCACGTTGATCTAGCGCACTAGATTCCGTGAATCGGCTTCAGCAGTCGTTGAATCGAGCGCACTCGATTAACCGAAAGTGGAGATAGGAGATCACACTCAACTACCAATTTAATGAAAGCACAAAGCTAACAAACAAAAGTTTTATTCAAAATCAACTCACCCTTACAAATGTCACCACCCGCCTATTTATAGGCTTACAACTCACACAACAGAAAATTGTACAACACATAGGTCGTTCACGACCTAAACATCACGACCTAAAACAGACGACCTAAAACAGTCGACCTAAAAACAAACGACTTACGACTTACTATAGGTCGTTAACGACCTAACAGATACAACACACATAAGAAATGCAACATTACGACCTAAACTCTTCCAACGACTTAAGTCTTGCGACCTACACTTGAGCGACTTTAAAATGCAGCAGTGAGCGACCTAAAATGGATGCGGCTTCCACATCAGCGACCTAACATAGGTCGTATCTCATTTCCGCGACCTAACTTAGGTCGTAACTCTTCTTCGCGACCTAACGTAGGTCGTAACTCTTCTTCGCGACCTAACTTAGGTCGTAACTCGTCAAAGCTGGTACTCGAAAGATCGGAGCGACCTATAGTGAGTGACCTATCTTCCCATATCTTCCCGTGACCTAACATAGGTCGAATCATATCTCCGCGACCTAACATAGGTCGACTCATATCTCCGCAACCTAAAGTAGGTCGTAATTCAATCTCGCGACCTAACTTAGGTCGTAACCTTTTAGCTCGTTCGCATGCCATCACGCTGAATCCATTAACTCGCATGCCACCTTCACTAGGTCGTGAGCAACCTTCACTAGGTCATGAGCGACCTTCACTAGGTCGTGAGCGACCTAAAATTTCGTTAGGTCGTGAGCGACCTAGGACTTCAACTTCCAACGACTTATCCACAAGTTTTAGCTCGTTAGGTCGTGAGCGACCTAGGACTTCTTCAGGCTGGGCTGCATCATCCTCCCCAGGTTGAGAAAAATTCATCCTCGAATTTGCGCCCTCCTCTTCCACAACAAACTCATTCCCATGATACGGTATAAGATGTTTAACATTAAACACATCAGAAGTGTACACATCTTCCGGCAGCTTTAACCTATAAGCGTTTTCATTGATCCGTTTTACAATCGTTATAGGACCAATCTTTCGGGCTTTAAGTTTATTGTATGCTCCTACTGGAAAACGATCTTTCGTTAGTACATCATATACTAAATCTCCTTCATTAAATTCAACGCTTCTTCGCTTCAAATCCGCAGATCGTTTATACTTTTCATTTGCTTTCTCCAATCGTTCCTAAACGGTTTTATGACATTCTGTCAGCCCTTCAACAAATTCAGCAGATTTCTTAACTGTCCCCTTAGGGTGTGGTACTACCGTTAAATCCAACGGTCCCTTTGGTAAGTTTGAATATACGATCTGAAATGGACTGAAACCCGTACTACGGTTCACAGCATGATTATGTGCAAACTCTACTTGGCATAACTTCATATCCCAACTCTTCAGATTGTCCTTTACAAGACATCGTAATAAATTTCCCAATGATCTGTTTACAACTTCAGTCTGTCCGTCCGACTGCGGATGATAAGCACTACTAAAATTCAGCTTCGTTCCCACCATCTTCCACAAACTTAGCCAAAAATGACTCAGAAATCTGGTATCCCTGTCGGAAACTATGGACTCTGGTAAACCATGCAAACGATATATCTCTCTAAAGAACAATTGTGCCACATGGCTTGCATCTGCCGTCTTCTTACAAGCAATAAAATGTACCATCTTCGAGAAACGGTCTACTACAACATATATAGAGTCATTTCCCCATTGAGTCCTTGGTAACCCCAACACGAAATCCATACTCACATCTACCCATGGTTTTGTCGGAACAGGTAAAGGCATGTATAATCCTGCATTTGTAGCTGTTCCTTTCGAAACTTGACAAACATGACATCTCTCCACATATCTCTCCACCTCTTTTCTCATTGACGGCCAAAAGTAAGATTGAGAAATCAGCTGCAATGTACGGTCTCTACCCACATGGCCTTCTTCATGTAACTCCTTCACAATTTTCATCCGTAAACTGCAATCTGGTACACATAATCGATTTCCTTTAAACAGAAAACCATCCACCAAGACAAACTCATCCGACTTTCCCTCCTTGACTTCATCTACAAACTTTCCAAAGTAAGGATCTTCAACACATAATTCTGGAAGTACTTCGACCCCATCACTTTAACTTTCATGGTAGCTAATAAATGATTTCTTCTGCTCAACGCATCCGCCACACGGTTTGTAACTCCAGATTTGTGTTTCACAACAAATGTAAACTGCTGTAGGTATGCAACCCACGATGCATGCCTTGATGAAATTTTCTCCTGTCCTTGTAGATGTTTCAAAGCCTCATGATCAGTGTATAGCACAAACTCCTTGTGAAATAAGTAATGTCTCCAATGTTTACTGGCTTGCACAATAGCATAAAATTCCACATCATACGTACTATATCTCATCTTCGCTCCTGATAACTTCTCACTGAAATATGCAATAGGACGCCCCCTCTGACTCAACACCCCTCCAATGCCAACCTTGGATGCATCAGTATGTAGCTCAAACAACAACTGAAAATCCGGTAATGTTAAAATTGGTGATGTCGTCAAAAGTTCTTTGATTCGTTCAAAAGCAACTTCCGCTTCCTTCGACCATGAAAACTGCTTGCCCTTCATACAATCTATAACAGGCGCCATCACACTGCTAAAGTGTGGAATAAACCTTCGATAAAATGAAGCCAACCCGTGAAAACTTCGAACTTCCGTTATCGTCTTGGGTTGTGGCCAATCTCTGATTGCTTCGACTTTACTTTGGTCCACCTGTATTCCTCCTTCCGATACAACATATCCCAAAAATAAAACACTTCGTGCCGTAAACACACATTTCTTCGTAGCAGCATAGAATTG
Organism: Allium fistulosum; assembly: GCA_030737815.1. NCBI lineage: Eukaryota > Viridiplantae > Streptophyta > Magnoliopsida > Asparagales > Amaryllidaceae > Allium > Allium fistulosum. The sequence continues at coordinate 289,950,670 of CM060907.1, forward strand.
TTCTTCATGCAGAATAATTAACACTTTCCTCAAATGCTGAACATGCTCCTCTGCACTAGCACTGTAAATCAAAATATCATCAAAGTAAACCACCACAAATTTCCCAATGTACGGCCGGAAAATTTGGTTCATCACCCTCATAAATGTGCTTGGTGCATTCGATAGACCAAACGGCATGACCAGCCATTCATATAATCCTTCTCTCGTCTTGAATGCTGTCTTCCATTTGTCCCCTGGTCTAATTCGAATTTGATGATAACCGCTCTTAAGATCAATCTTCGAAAAGATCACAGATCCGCTGATTTGATCTAACAGATCATCAAGTCTCGGCATCGGAAATCTGTATCTAACAGTTATCTTGTTCAGTGCCCTGCTATCCGTACACATCCTCCACGTCCCATCCTTCTTCGGCACTAACAATGCTGGTACAGCACATGGACTCAAACTTTCCTGCACACGCCCCTGTTCAAGCAATTCTTCCACCTGCCTTCGCAACTCCTCGTGCTCCTTTGGACTCATTCTGTAGTGTGGTCTATGAGGTAACACAGCTCCTGGAACAAGATCAATTTGATGTTGAATGTCCCTCAATGGCGGTAACTCCGTTGGCAACTCTTCAGGAAATACATCATCAAATTCCTCCGTTGGCAACTCTTCAGGAATCTCAACCACTTCATGACTCTCACGTCCAATCAACAAAAACACTTCAGGTTCCTCTTCGACTTCCTTCACAAACTCCTTCAAAGTTAGCAAAGTTTTAAGCTCTTCAATCTCCTCCAACTTGCTTTCCTCTTGTTCTCGCTTCTTGGGAACTAAAGTGATTTTTGTACCTTCAAACATGAAACTATAGTTGTTCGTACGCCCATCATGTTGCACAGCTCTATCATACTGCCACGGTCTTCCCAACAACAGATGACATACGTCCATATCCACAACATCACACCAAATTTCATCTTTGTATTTCTTCCCAATTGAAAAATTAACACAAGCTCTTCGACACACTTTCACCTCCCCACCTTTCCTCAACCAAGCTAACTTGTAAGGTTTCAGATGCTTCTCAGTTTTCATTGATAACTTCTTCACAGCTTTTGTAGAGATAATATTATCACAGCTTCCCGCATCAATAACGAATTTGCAAACCCTTCCCAAGATAGTACATTTTGATTGAAAGATGTTACTCCTCAACCAGCTAGTCTCTTCCTCCCGCTTCGGTGTCAAGCAATTCCTCCTCATCATTAATTGATATCCATCATCCCCTGACAATAATTCTTCCTCCTCGACTGGTAATGAATTAGAACATTCAGCCTCCTCATCTTCATCCTCAACCTCAGCTATCATTGCTCGCTTCTTTGGCTTTGGACATTCATTGCTCTTGTGACCAAACTCTTGACAATTGAAACATTTAATACCACTACTGACTTTGGTCTTAGCGACTTCACTAACAACTGGTTTTGTAACAGCCTTGGAAACATTTACATGGCTACTAGCTCCTTTCACTTGATTGTTGGAATTTGTAAACACACCACCACCTCTCCTGCCTTGTTTCTTCCAAGCTAGAGCTTTCTGATGTGCTTCAGCTACAGATCTGGGATCAAACATGTTTACCATATCTTGAATCTGCATTCTCAACCCTCCAACAAATCTAGCTGTCAGTTGCTCCTTCGTCTCCATAATATCATTCCGGGCAATAAGCTGATAAAATTCATCTGCATAATCATTAACAGTCCTCGTCCCCTGCCTCAAGTTCTGCAAACGTTGATACATAAGAGATTGATAGTTGTAAGGTAAGAAAGTAGCTCTCATTAACTTCTTCATTTTCTCCCAAGATTCAATCTTCGACTTCCCCATCCGTTCACGTGTAAGTTTGGTTTGCTGCCACCATGCTAAAGCTCTACCCCTCAACCTTGTAACAACCAACTTCACTTTACGATGTTCTGGAACCTCCTTGAAGTCAAAAATCTCCTCCACATTAGACAGCCAATCTAAAAACTCCTCAGCTTGCATACCACCTTTGAATTCTAGAACTTCCGTTTTCATTCCCGACTCCCACTTGTGATCATACTCTAAATAATTTCTTCCTTGACCTCGTCCTTGTCTACGAACACTACCTCCATCAAACTCCTCTTCAAAATCTAATGTATATCGATGTCGATCCTGACCACCAACATCTCTACTACCATCATTTCTTCCACCCACATCCCTTCGATCTTCATTCCTCCGATCTTGACCATTCACATTCTGATCACGACTTCGATCATCAACATTCCTATAACAATCTCGATCCATACTTCTATGATTACTATCAATGCTTCTCTCTCGATTGGAATGTGGTGAAACTCTACTTCCCCCATGGTTAGATTTAGGTGAAACCCTTCTTTGATTTTGATTCATCTCTAACATCATCTTCTCTATTCGACCAATCCCTTCATTAAGCTTCTCATTAAAGTTTTCGTTAATTCTTTGCTCCATCTCATCGGCCTCTTCTCTTCTATACAATGCTTCCATATTTTGATGGCGATTAGCTCTTCTCGGCGGCATGATCAAAACTTTACAAACACTTCAATTCTCGGCTTGAACAAATCAAAATGATCAAATGACACACGACCTTCAACTTCAAACTCTCGGCTTTGAAATGAACAATGATGCACGGCTTCAAACTCCTCAAACTCTTCGATAAGAATTGGATCCAAGATTCAGCTTAGCTATGATTGGCTAAGTCTAGCTCTGATACCAAATGACGCAGCAGCGGAATACTAAAAATGATTGTGATGATGAAAGTAGCAATCGATGAAGTAGAAGATACTGAAATGCCCAAATTCGTTGATCCGAAGATACCGAATTCTAGCTATCTCAAACACGTTGATCGCGCATGATACCGTGTTTAAAGATCTGCGATTCTTCGCACGTTGATCTAGCGCACTAGATTCCGTGAATCGGCTTCAGCAGTCGTTGAATCGAGCGCACTCGATTAACCGAAAGTGGAGATAGGAGATCACACTCAACTACCAATTTAATGAAAGCACAAAGCTAACAAACAAAAGTTTTATTCAAAATCAACTCACCCTTACAAATGTCACAACCCGCCTATTTATAGGCTTACAACTCACACAACAGAAAATTGTACAACACATAGGTCGTTCACGACCTAAACATCACGACCTAAAACAGACGACCTAAAACAGTCGACCTAAAAACAAACGACTTACGACTTACTATAGGTCGTTAACGACCTAACAGATACAACACACATAAGAAATGCAACATTACGACCTAAACTCTTCCAGCGACTTAAGTCTTGCGACCTACACTTGAGCGACTTAAAAATGCAGTAGTGAGCGACCTAAAATGGATGCGGCTTCCACATCAGCGACCTAACATAGGTCGTATCTCATTTCCGCGACCTAACATAGGTCGTAACTCTTCTTCGCGACCTAACATAGTTCGACTCATATCTCTGCGACCTAACTTAGGTCGTAACCTTTTAGCTCATTGGCATGCCATCACGCTGAATCCATTAACTCGCGTGCCACCTTCACTAGGTCGTGAGCGACCTAAAATTTTGTTAGATCGTGAGCGACCTAGGACTTCAACTTCCAACGACTTATCCCTAAGTTTTAGCTCGTTAGGTCGTGAGCGACCTAGGACTTCTTCAGGCTGGGCTGCATCAATAAGTTTATTTGCAAAATGTTTTCAAAGAATGTCATTAAAAATAATATGATTTTACGTATGAAATGTTTTGATTATCATGAGGTAAAAACCCGTTCCATGTTAATGTACGGCATGGTCTTATGAGATACCTTTATTTTCAAACCATGTTTTTTTGAGTTCTCATACCCGTCCCATGACTGACCCGGAGTTTACTTCTTTTCCCTTTAAACTCTAGGTGCCCTATTTCTTCGGGAAACCAAGTAATCAGGTAGCTTGGAGCATTTTGGAGCATAGCATGGAGCATGGGATATATAGAGCACGTATTAATGTTTATTTTAAGTTTCCTTTGTATTATGTATTTATCAGCATATAAGGATAGACCGTTATAACTATCCTGGCTGGATTAGTACTTACTGTAACTCTGATGTATCATTTGGAGTGATTGCATGTACTCCTTATATGTTTAATTAAAGTTTAAGTACATTGTGAGATTCTATTTGTAACGACCCACTATTTTGGACCATTCGAATCGACAATAATCCACACATGTCAGACTTGAATAATACAAAATAACAGATTGTAATAAAATTTGAAGCAATAAAATCATTCACAGAATCACAGACATAGAAAATATCAGAATAACTCGCAACGGAATTTAAAAATAACCATAGTGGTTCATGAAGCCACTAAAATACAGAGTCTCAAAAACAAGTACAAATTACATAGTCTAAAAACCAATTCAGTTTGAACAACCACAGAAAATCCCAAATTCATTTGTCTCAATTACATAGGCTAAAATAAAAGACTGAATAGCAAAAACAGATAGCAGCTTGATACAGATGATCTCCAGTAGTCCTAGCTCCAAGAAGATGAAGTCCAAACTGATACTCAGGCTGACCCGAGCGTAAAAATAAAACATCAACTCGAGTCAGGACATACATACTTATACAATGTAAACCAACTCAAGTGAACTATAATAAGGGTACAAGTAACTTAAAGAATGCTTGGGATCGCCCATTCTTTAAGGATCCGTTAAACTATCTACTATGTAGTAATATTTTCTATTATAATAATGTCTAGTCATAAAATAAACATACTTTTAAATAGCATTAAGGCTTTACATTTTCCACCTTAACACGTAATAGTCACAATAGTCTATCCAGTATTAGCATACTCCCAAAATGGGGGCTACCCTCAATACTCCACAGGCTATGGGAGAAATCACAAATCGTAGTAAAGCTCGATATGGTAGGTGACACGGCACACAAGGCAATGCCAGGGTAGATATACCAATTACGCACACGGACTGATGGAGCGCATAGCAGCCACTACCGTCCACCTCGAACAACACTCCCAAATCAAAGGTGGCCACCAAAAATAACAAAGTAATAGAATGGTATTGAAGAAGTGCGTCCGATAAGAGGTGCTACCTCACTGGTCCGAGATCGCTCCTGTTTTAGCCACCTTGTGCCAACTCACGGGAGTCGGGTCTACGTATATACCTTAGGATCGTCGCCACCATCCTACTTCATTCTGGAAACTCCACCGCGTACACAATTGTCAAAGTGGTTTTCGGTATCGACAGATAGTATGTCCATATCCGATCTTGGTCTCTTTAACAACCAATCGTTATTATAACCCGTGGTTATAAATTTAAAACAGTTTATATCAAAATACTTCAATTTAAACCATTTAGAAACAAAGTCATTATTCTTTTAAATCAAATATTAAATTCCTAAAATTTTAGCCTTTTCTGAGTTCATTTATTCGCTTAAAAACAATAAAACATTAAAATTTCAGCTTTCACAGCATTTAAAAAGTGCTGCGGTAAGTTATATTTGAAAACAATTCAATTCAGCAAAGACAGCATTTATAAATTGCTGTAACAGTTCAATTTTAAACAAAAATCATATTTCAGCCTACTGTAGCTCTTAACAAGTGCTACAGTAGCCCCTTTATTAGTTTCAGGTTCAATTTTAGTTCCTGCTACAACAGCACTTACCAAGTGCTATCATAACCTTAGTTCATTCTAGTCTTTTGGTTCATTTGTATAACCACATCACTTAACAAGTGCCGCAGATTCTACTTAGTTCAGGATCGGTTCATTTCCAGAAATGGTAGCATTTTTGAAGTGCTATAAATTGAATTTCCAGGTTTTAAGTGCAATTCCAACCATGAATGAACTTTAGTTTAAACCATTTAAACTTATAAAAATCATAAATTTTCACATTAAAAATGTTCAATTAAATCCTTTAACTTATGGTTTTTATAAAGAGAGATTTTTTTCAAGTAAAAAAAATCAAAATTTCCAAAGTTTACTTATAAAATTCAAGTGTGTAAAATTTTCCATTTTTTTCATTTTTTTACCATTTATTTCAACACTTAAATCTAAATCCCCAATTTCCACCATTTAAACTAAATTTTCAATTTAACTTAATTAACTTAAGTTTCCATTTTTTTTCAATAAATTTCAATTTCAAGTTATATTTTTAAAATCACTATTTTTATTTTTATTTATCACACAGAAAAATCATTTCCACTTAAATAAATCATTTAAAAAATTCAATTTAAATCAATTTAATATTATTACAAAATTTTAAAATATTTAAAAGTATCCAGAAAAATACAGAAAATAACCACGGGTCTGTATAATATTTTCTAGCCTAAGTCAAGTGATACGGATAATATATCATTTCAATCCGTAGTTTACAAAGAAAAATCCGGGTTTTATCATTTCAAACCCGCAATCCCAAGTAAATAAAATTTAATCAAAAATCGCTCAGGCCTATCATTTCAGCCCATAACGATCTTCCCTTATTCTAAAGTCCGTTCGGGTATGTATCATTTCAACCCATAGTGATTCTATTCTACAGGGAACTTGTAGTGTGATTTAACATAATAGAATAATAGTAAAATAAAAACAAAATATAACAGATGATATGTTATGCAATTTTAACAAGTTTAACATCATATATAAATAATCACAGGTAATTATAACATCAATCTTTTTATTTTTTATATTTTTTTCTACATATTCAGTTGCGGTCGTTTCACAATCATATAAGTATGAATAGTCGTGTGAGATTTACTCACCTCTACGGAGCTGGAGATTTGATTCAAAAAGGAAATACGATGTCTCCCGAAAAGCACACAGAAGCACGATTAGTTTTTAGAGGAGGCGCCAACAAGATTCAGATCTTGAAACAAAATAAATAAAAAAATCTAAGTATGCATACGAATAACTAATTTTTCAAATGAAGCAAACAGGAAACAAGTTGAATAATAGAAAGAAATAGCTCGACCACTTCACCATATTCAAGATTTTAAAGGCTCGGAGGAATTATAGGCTGAGACTTCAAAGATTCAAAGGTGACAAAAAGGAAATTTTTTGTTCATTTCTTTTTTTCAAAACAAAGGCTCGGTGGAAATATAGACTATGACTTTAAAAATACAAAGGTGACAAAAAGGCAATTTTTGTTCACTACTCTTGGTTCAAACGTAGGGAGGCTCGATTAGGCCTGGGGTTCGTGGTGGCATGGCTCGGTCTGGCATGGGGTTGGAGGCGGTGACTAGGCTCGGTCTGGCATGGGGTTAGAGGTGGTGACTGCGGTGGTGGTGGCTGTGGCTTTGCTTGATGGTGGAGGAAAATAGAGTGGATCGGGCTAAAGCAAGGGGTTTGTTGTGGACTGTGCTTGAATTCACGGCCAGAAAATCATGTCAGAGGGGAGAGGCTGTGTTGGTGGTGGCTCTAGGCTGGTCATGTTGGTGAAAGGCCGAGCATGTGGTGGCAGGCAATAGGATAAAGCAAAACAATGAAAGGAGAACAAACGAAATAAAACAAAAATGAAAAGAATGCATGCGGTTCATACCTTCAAGAAGATGTTCACGCAAATTTGTGATGGAAGCTAAAGCGAATAATGTGTGGTATGGAAATTTTGTGAACGTGGTATATATGATAACAGCTGCTCACTTTGATTTAGTGGAGAGAAGGCAAGAAATAAAGTTTTGAACGGTAGAGGAATCAAAGGAATTTATTTCCATTAAATTGAAAGAAACGAACGGAAGGTGTAAAAGGGAATGTAATAATTTCCACGTGTAAGATTTAGGCAAGATTTCGAATTCTCAAAAGAAAATATACGGCTGAAAACTTGCAATGCTAACGCCTAGAAACAAATAGACAATGAAAAAGGCAAGATAAACTAATAAAATGTAATGCCCAAAGTAACGTACTGATTTCCTTTGTTTCTCTTATTTAATAAAATTTAAAACGCTAACGTTTTCTTTCAAAAACAAAATAACGCATCATTTTAAACCAAAAATTAAATAGCTATTATACCATAATTAATAAAATTTGATTTAGCTTCATCCAATTGATTGTTTAATATAAAGTTAAGAAACGGATGTATATATACGTATAAAAGAAATGTAAAGTTTATTTCCTGTTTCACACTAATTATTACTAAATTTTAAAAGTATACCACAAATTAACCGAAACAAAAGTGGAACAAATGTTGCACAATTATATACAGTTCAAGATAAAAAATTTGGCAGTTAGAATTTATAAAATTAAAATTCCTATTAAAGTTACACTTTTTATCCAAATCAAAATTACAGAAATTTTTTATTTTTATTACAATTTGGGCAATTGATTAAAAATCATTGAAAGAAAATTTCCAAAATTAGATTTTTAAGAAATCAAACGCCAAAGTCTTTAAATAAATGAATAAAATTTTTGTTAAAATTTTTGGGCTGTTACACTCTCCCCCACTCAAAACTTTTCGTCCTCGAAAAGGAACGAAAAAAAAGAAAACAAAGGAAGATAAGACAGTAGAGCAAAAGTACCTGAAATAAACAATTCTGGATTCAAAGCACGAATGCTCTCCTCCGTCTCCCAGGTGCAATCCCGTTCATCAATGCTCCACTGCACTTTGACCAGGTTGATAGATTTCCTTCTTAGCTGCTTCGTACCTCGATCGACGATACGAAGTGGCTTCCTCTAACAGTCAGATTTGGCTCAATATCCAAACTATCAAGAGCAAAAGGCTGGATAATAAGAGATGGATCATGCAGATAGCGACAAAGATGAGATACATGAAATACATTGTGTACTCCAGAAAATTTCTCGGGCAGATCCAGACGATAAGCAAGAGAACCAATTCTTTCCAAAATGCGGAAAGGACCAACAAATCTAGGAGAAAGCTTCCCTCTACGACCAAAGCGAATAACATTCCTTAAGGGAGAGACCTTTAGGAAAACCAAATCACCAACAGCAAACTCTAAACTCCGCCTACGCCTATCAGCATACTTCTTTTGCCTATCTTGAGCAATCCTCATCTTCCTCTTAATCTCTTCAACTCTCTCAGAAGCTTCTAAAACCATCTCAGGACCAAGAACCAAATGATTACCGGATTCAATCCAGCAAGAAGGAGATCTACAAGGTCGTCCGTAAAGAGCAGAAAATGGAGACGTCTCAATACTGGCCTGATAACTATTGTTATAAGTGAATTCGACAAGATGGAGATGATCTTCCCAAGATCCTCCATAATCAAGCACACGAGCATGAAGGAGATCTTCTAGAATCTGATTCACCCTTTCCGTTTGACCGTCGGTCTGTGGATGGTAAGCAGTGCTCAGATTCAGACGAGTACCCAAAGAATCCTGAAAGGCTTTCCAAAACCTACTAGTAAAGATAGGATCACGATCACAAACAATACTGAGAGGAACACCGTGGAGACGAACAATCTCCCTCATGTAGATCTCAGACAAACTAGAAGCAGAACGGGTAGACTTGACCGGGATGAAATGAGTTGATTTGGTCAATCTATCCACAATAACCCAGATACACTCATTACCCTTCCTAGTCCTTGGCAATCCATCAATGAAATCCATAGAAACTTGTTCCCACGTCCAATTAGGAATCTCAAGAGGCTGCAATAAACCAGGGGTCTTTTGATGATCTGCCTTGACTTGCTGACAAGTCGCACACCTATTAATAAAAATGGAAATATCTCACCTCATACCTATCCACCAATACAACTTCTTCATATCCTGATACATCTTGGTCATGCCTGGATGAATAGAAAGTCTAGACTGATGATTCTCCCAAAGTAACTCCTGTCTCAATCCATCAACATTCGGGACACAAATCCTATATTAATCGTCAACACACCCTTATCGTCAATCTGAGCACCACTGCCATCAAGACTACTACCTCCAACTCTACTTCGAACATTCTTCTTAATCAATCTAAGCATCCGATCTTCATCCTGCTTAACCATGATACGATCCACAAGAGAAGAAGAAACAACCAGCTGATACAACAAAGCCTTCTTCCTACTCAAAGCATCTGCTATGACATTAGCTTTTCCAGGGGTATAGTTGATGTCGAGGTCATAAGAAGCAAGGAATTCTAACCACCTAACTTGTCTCTGATTCAAATCCTTCTGAGAGAAAATATACTTCAAAGACTGATGATCTGTGAAAAGCTCGAACTTAGTACCCAAAAGATGATGTCTACAAAGCTTCAAAGCGAAAACAACAGCAAGCAACTCTAGATCATGGGCAGCATAATTTACTTCATGGGTCTTCAACTGTCGACTAGCATAAGAAATCACCCTACCATCCTGCATCAGAACAGCTCCCAAACCTTCTCGACAAGCATCAGTGTATACCGTTAATCCCTCATTTCCATTTGGAACGGTAAGAACTGGTGCGGAAGTAAGCTTGTGTTTTAACTCATTGAATGCAGCATTACACTCATTACTCCAAATAAACTTAGCATTCTTCCGAGTTAAAGCAGTGAGAGGTGCAGCAATCCGAGCAAAATTCTCAATGAATCTCCGGTAATAACCGCCAAGGCCCAGAAAACTACGGATATCAGTAGGAGTCTTAGGAGTTTCCCAATCCTGTACAGAAATGGGATAAAAGAAGGATAATATGAAAGATAGAATAAATTGAATGAAACAAGGAAGGAGAAGGAAAGAAAGGCTTACATTGATCGCAGCGATCTTGACTGGATCAACAGAAACTCCATTACCAGAAACAATATGCCCGAAGAATCGGACTTCATCTTTCCAGAAATGACATTTGGAAAATTTAGCCTTTAACTGATGATTTCGAAGAGTCTCAAGAACAGAGTTCAAATGTGACTCATGTTCTTCTTCAGACTTAGAGAAAATGAGAATATCATCAACAAAGACTAGAACAAATTTATTAAGCACATCACGGAAGACACGATTCATCAAGTCAACAAAGAAAGCAGGAGCATTAGTCAAACCAAAAGGCATGACTAACCATTCAAAGAATCCATTCTCCGTACAGAAAGCAGTCTTGGGAATACTTTCCTCAGCAACTCTGAGTTGGTGAAAACCCGTGGCAAGATCAAGCTGAGAGAAAACAGTAGCACCATAAAGCTGATCAAACATATCATTGATGCGTGACATTGGATATCTGTTTTTCATAGTGAGCTTGTTCAACTCCCTATAATCAACACACATCCAAAGAGAACCATCGGACTTGGTGACGAAAACCACCGCAGCTCCCCATTCTGAATAGCTAGGTCTGATCAGACCCTTGGAAGACAGATCCTCTATTTGCTCCCTTAACTCAACCTTCTCGCGGGGTGCCATTCTTCTAGGAGGAAGAACTACAGGTCGAGCTCCAGGAATAAGATCAATGCGGAAATCGATTTCTCGCTTAGGAGGTAAGGTAGTGACTTCACCAAATACATCGGGATAGAGTTTGACTACACGAGTCAACTGAAGGTCAACAGGGGAAGAATCCAAAGAATAAATAAAACTACCAGCACAATCATGAGTCATACAACACTGAATAACCAAAGGATTTCCCCGATCATCTTTAAGAGAAACAATTCGGGATTTACAAGAGATACGGGCATCATGATTTCTTAACCAATCATCCCCAAGCAACAAATCAAAAGTATCAAAACCAAGAATATAGAAATCACCACTAAAGCGGTAATCAGAATGGAAGAGTTTCACTCCTTTACAAATCCTACTAAGGTTCACGGGACTCCCAATAGGATTAGAAACACATAAAGGAACAGAAGCATACCCAGGAGAAAGGAGATGATCAAACCTATCACTAATAGCCATAGAAATAAAACTATGCGAAGCTCCAGTATCAAATAAAACACGAACTAGATGCTGAAATAAATAAAATGTGCCCTGAAGAGTACCTTGATCATCGCTCGGAGCAGGAGTAGGTGCAGCAGGTGAAGAAGCAGATGTGACAGCAAATACACCAGATGGCTTTCCCTTCTGATACAATGGGTAGTCATTCTTAAAATGACCTGGCTAAAGACAAACATGACAAAGATTGTTCCTGTTCACTTGAGGTGGAGGAATAGTAGCACTAACCGAAGTAGGGCAACTATTTGCATAGTGTCCCTTCTGGTCACATTTGAAGCAGGTAATGGTGGATAGATCAATAGGGTGTCTCTAGGAAGGAGAAGATGATGAAGATCCCAAGCCCGGATGCTTGAGCCAATTTTTCTTCTGCTGGTGGAAGTTGGGCTTTCTCTTCTTGGAATTTGCAGAGGAAGACTGCGATACATGAGCACCAGAAGCGGCAGGACCCTTGGAAGTAGGGTTCTCATAGCGAATAGCCATATCCATGAGCTCAGTAAAAGTGCCATGAACATGTGAAATAAGACGGTCGTAGAACTCTGGGCGAGCTCCAGCAATGAACTTCTCATTTTTCTTAAGCTGAGTGTCGATAAGGCCAGGACCAAATTTGGAAAGTTCATTGAACTTCCGCTCATATTCTGAAAAAGACATGGTACCCTGCTTGAGATCCATGAATTCACGATAAAGCTGAGATTTTTCGGCTTCGGGCATCCATTTTGCCACAAACGCCTCCCTGGAAAGAAGATACAGAAACCGAACTTAAGATAGATTCAAAAGAAAAGGAAATGGGGAAAATTCAAGATAACACGAAGGATACCTGAACTGCTCCCATGAAAGATCACCTTCGTTAGTGTGAGCCGTAACAGACTCCCACCAATCTAAGGCTGACTCTTGCAGCTGCCAAGCTGCTAACTGACGCTTCTGGGCATCAGTGATCTCAAGACAAGTAAAAATTCTCTCCAAACTCCGTAACCATTGCTGGGCTTCTATAATACTTTCTGAACCGGTGAACTTAGTACCACCGAGCTGAGAGAATTCCTTACAGAGAACAGTAAACCTAACAGGTGCAACAGGTGGAGGAGCTGGGGCAGTACCGCGACCCCTACCTTTAGCATTTCCACGATTCATCCTTGAAATATCAAGAATGAATTTAGGACAAAGGTACAGAGAAGACAAAGATAAGCTAAGATAAGACACGATAAGATCACTTGGATGAATATCCTAATAACAAAATTTCTAACAAGGTAGATATGGAAAGAAGGAAGTTTAGAAAAATTTGCTTTTAAAACAAGAAAATTTTATATCAAAATAATCTTTGAAAAATCATTTGAAAATAATTTTAAAAATCATTTTATACTTTGAAAATACGTTCACTCACAAAGAAATGATTCTGAGTTTGATTTCACTCATTCTAGGGTATTTCTACCCTATCTCTAATGAGTTTTTGCTCCATAGGCTAAGGTTTGCCTAAAACCTGGCCCTGATACCAAATGTAACGACCCACTATTTTGGACCATTCAAATCGACAATAATCCACACATGTTAGACTTGAATAATACAAAATAACAGATTGTAATAAAATTTGGAGCAATAAAATCATTCACAGAATCACAGACACAGAAAATATCAGAATAACTCGCAACGGAATTTAAAAATAACCATGTGGTTCATGAAGCCACTAAAATACAGAGTCCCAAAAACAAGTACAAATTACATAGTCTAAAAACCAATACAGTTTGAACAACCATAGAAAATCCCAAATTCATTTGTCTCAATTACATAGGCTAAAATAAAAGACTGAATAGCAAAAACAGATAGCAGCTTGATACAGATGATCTCCAGTAGTCCTAGCTCCAAGAAGATGAAGTCCAAACTGATACTCAGGCTGACCCGAGCGTAAAAATAAAACATAAACACTCGAGTCAGGACATACATACTTATACAATGTAAACCAACTCAAGTGAACTGTAATAAGGGTACAAGTAACTTAAAGAATGCTTGGGATCGCCCATTCTTTAAAGATCCGTTAAACTATCTACTATGTAGTAATATTCGCTATTATAATAATGACTAATCATAAAATAAACATACTTTTAAATAACATTAAGGCTTTACATTTTCCACCTTAACATGTAATAGTCCCAGTAGTCTATCCAGTATTAGCATACTCCCAAAATGTGGGCTACCCTCGATACTCCACAGGCTACGGGAGAAATCACAAAACGTAGTAAAGCTCGATATGGTAGGTGACACGGCACACAAGGCAATGCCAGAGTAGATATACCAATTACGCACACGGACGGATGGAGCACATAGCAGCCACTACCGTCCACCTCGAACAACACTCCCAAATCAAGGGTGGCCACCAAAAATCACAAAGTAATAGAATGGTATCGAAGAAGTGCATCCGATAAGAGGTGCTACCTCACTGGTCCGAGATCGTTCCTGTTTTAGCCACCTTATGCCAACTCACGGGAGTCGGGTCTACGTATATACCTTAGGATCGTCGCCACCATCCTACTTCATTCTGGAAACTCCACCGCGTACACAGTTGTCAAAGTGGTTTTGGTATCGACAGAGAGTATGTCCATATTCGATCCCGGTCTCTTTAACAACCAATCGTTATTATAACCCGTGGTTATAAATTTAAAACAGTTTATATCAAAATACTTCAATTTAAACCATTTAGAAACAAAGTCATTATTCTTTTAAATCAAATATTAAATTCCTAAAATTTTAGTCTTTTCTGAGTTCATTTATTCGCTTAAAAACAATAAAACATTAAAATTTCAGCTTTCACAGCATTTAAAAAGTGCTGCGGTAAGTTATATTTGAAAACAATTCAATTCAACAAAGACAGCATTTATAAATTGCTGTAACAGTTCAGTTTTAATCAAAAATCATATTTCAGCCTACTACAGCTCTTAACAAGTGCTACAGTAGCCCCTCTATTTGTTTCAGGTTCAATTTTAGTTCCTGCTACAACAGCACTTACCAAGTGCTATCATAACCTTAGTTCATTCTAGTCTTTTGGTTCATTTATATAACCACAGCACTTAACAAGTGCTGCAGATTCTACTTAGTTCAGAATCGGTTCATTTCCAGAAATGGTAGCATTTCTAAAGTGCTATAAATTGAATTTCCAGGTTTTAAGTGCAATTCCAGCCATAAATAAACTTCAGTTTAAACCATTTAAACTTATAAAAATCATAAATTTTCACATTAAAAATGTTCAATTTAATCCTTTAACTTACGGTTTTTATAAAGAGAGATTTTTTTCAAGTAAAAAAAAATCAAAATTTCCAAAGTTTACTTATAAAATTCAAGTGTGTAAAATTTTCCATTTTTTTCATTTTTTACCATTTATTTCAACACTTAAATTTAAATCCCCAATTTCCACCATTTAAACTAAAATTTCAATTTAACTTAATTAACTTAAGTTTCCATTTTTTTTTCAATAAATTTCAATTTCAAGTTATATTTTTAAAATCACTATTTTTATTTTTATTTATCACATAGAAAAATCATTTCCACTTAAATAAATCATTTAAAAAATTCAATTTAATATTATTACAAAATTTTAAAATATTTAAAAGTATCCAGAAAAATACAGAAAATAACCACGGGTCTGTATAATACTTTCTAGCCTAAGTCAAGTGATACGGAGAATATATCATTTCAATCCGTAGTTTACAAAGAAAAATCCGGGTTTTATCATTTCAAACCCGCAATCCCAAGTAAATAAAATTTAATCAAAAATCGCTCAGGCCTATCATTTCAGCCCATAACGATCTTCCCTTGTTCTAAAGTCCGTTCGGGTATGTATCATTTCAACCCATAGTGATTCTATTCTACAGGGAACTTGCAGTGTGATTTAACAGAATAGAATAACAGTAAAATAAAAATAAAATATAACAGATGATATGTTATGCAATTTTAACAAGTTTAACATCATATATAAATAATCACAAGTAATTATAACATCAATCTTTTTATTTTTTATATTTTTTTTTCTACATATTCAGTTGCGGTCGTTTCACAATCATATAAGTATGAATAGTCGTGTGAGATTTACTCACCTCTACGGAGCTAGAGATTTGATTCAAAAAGGAAATACGATGTCTCCCAAAAAGCACACGGAAGCACGATTAGTTTTTAGAGGAGGCGCCAACAAGATTCAGATCTTGAAACAAAATAAATAAAACAAATCTAAGTACGCATACGAATAACTATTTTTTCAAATGAAGCAAACAGGAAACAAGTTGAATAATAGAAAGAAATAGCTCGACCACTTCACCATATTCAAGATTTTAAAGGCTCGGAGGAATTATAGGCTGAGACTTCAAAAATACAAAGGTGACAAAAAGGAAAATTTTTTTTCATTTCTTTTTTTTTTCAAAACAAAGGCTCAGTGGAAATATAGACTATGACTTCAAAAATAAAAAGGTGACAAAAAGGCAATTTTTGTTCACTGCTCTTGGTTCAAACGCAGGGAGGCTCGGTTAGGCCTAGGGTTCATGGCGGCATGGCTCGGTCTGGCATGGGGTTGGAGGCGGTGACTGCGGTGGTGGCGGCTATGGCTTCGCTTGATGGTGGAGGAAAATATAGTGGATCGGGCTAAAGCAAGGGGTTTGTGGTGGACTGTGCTTGAATTCACGGCCAGAAAATCATGTCAGAGGGGAGAGGCTGTGTTGGTGGTGGCTCTAGGCTGGTCATGTTGGTGAAAGGCTGAGCATGTGGTGGTAGGCAATAGGATAAAGCAAAACAATGAAAGGAGAACAAACGAAATAAAACAAAAATGAAAAGAATGCATGCGGTTCATACCTTCAGGAAGATGTTCATGCAAATTTGTGATGGAAGCTAAAGTGAATAATGTGTGGTATGGAAATTTTGTGAACGTGGTATATATGATAACAGCTGCTCACTTTGATTTAGTGGAGAGAAGGCAAGAAATAAAGTTTTGAACGGTAGAGGAATCAAAGGAATTTATTTCCATTAAATTGAAAGAAACGAACGGAAGGTGGAAAAGGGAATGTAATAATTTCCACGTGCAAGATTTAGGCAAGATTTCGAATTCTCAAAAGAAAATATACGGCTGAAAACTTGCAATGCTAACGCCTAGAAACAAATAGACAATGAAAAAGGCAAGATAAACTAATAAAATGTAATGCCCAAAGTAACGTACTGATTTCCTTTGTTTCTCTTATTTAATAAAATTTAAAACGCTAACGTTTTCTTTCAAAAAAAAATAACGCATCATTTTAAACCAAAAATTAAATAGCTATTATACCATAATTAATAAAATTTGATTTAGCTTCATCCAATTGATTGTTTAATATAAAGTTAAGAAACAGATGTATATATACGTATAAAAGAAATGTAAAGTTTATTTCCTGTTTCACACTAATTATTACTAAATTTTAAAAGTATACCACAAATTTAACCGAAACAAAAGTGGAACAAATGTTGCACAATTATATACAGTTCAAGATAAAAGATTTGGCAGTTAGAATTTATAAAATTAAAATTCCTATTAAAGTTGCACTTTTTATCCAAATCAAAATTACAGAAATTGTTTATTTTTATTACAATTTGGGCAATTGATTAAAAATCATTACAAGAAAATTTCCAAAATTAGATTTTTAAGAAATCAAACGCCAAAGTATTTAAATAAATGAATAAAATTTTTGTTAAAATTTTTGGGCTGTTAGACTATTATTGTTTTGTCTTCTAGCTTTATTTTTTTACCCCAGGATAATCTGTCTCTCCGGCACTTGGAATTGTGGCACGAAAATACCGAGGATGTATTTGTGTTGATTTCTAAGGGTCGAGGAGGTGGGTCGTCACACATGGTATCAGAGCTTTGGTTAAGTGATAACTTAGGCTTATTGGGGTATGACTCATCAAAGGTAGGGTTAGTAATACCCTAGGTTGACTCATTAGAGACAGGGTAAGTGACACCCTAGAATGAGTATAACAAATGAGAGAGCAAAATCAGAAAATCTTTTCGATTGAAATTTAATCAAGTTATTAATGCTTCCTCTCTAAGATAATCACGTTTATATATTCTAATTTGTTTCCATACTATATGCAGATAGAATGAGATGAGTGGAAGAGGATGATGAGGAAGGAGAGGTTGCAGCACTACAACCACCAATGGTCAAACCCGAAATGCTACCATTGTTGAAGAAGTAGTGGCTCCAGTACAACCTCGAGTCAACTTTGCTGCACTATGCAAAGACTACACCAACTTGGGTGGAAAACCGTTCAAAGGCATCGAGTCTATTATTGAAGTGCAAGCCTAGCTCTGATCTTGTGAAAGGATCTTCAAAGGATTGGATATCGAAGATGATAAGAAAAGGTTCTTAGCCTCTTGGCAACTTCACGAGGGAGCTTTGACATGGTGGGAGTCGGTTACCATGAATGATCCGAAAGAAAATATCTCATGGGAAAGATTCAAAGAAGTTTTTGAAGAGCAGTACATGCCTACTCCAGAGAAGTCTCGTCTGTATAGAAGCTTTATGGATCTAGTACAGGGTGATATGAATGTCGAAGAAACTGCAATAAGTTCAACGAACTGTCTCGATTTGGTCCAGGTTTGATTGATACCCCTCTAAAGAAAAATGACATGTTTATTGTGGTGATGAAGAAGCAGTACCAAGGCCGAATGACCGCGCATGTGAAGGGAACATTCGTAGATTTGGTTGACATGAGTTTTTGTTATGAAGCCCTGGATAAGAAAAGCCCACCCGTAACTCAAAACAACAACAATTAGAAGATGAGGAAGTTTAATCAACGTGGAAAGAAACTAGTGGAAGGCAAGTCGGATGGAGGACCATATGAAGTTAAGCTGAAGAAACTCACTTGTTTCAATTGCCAACAGAGGGGCCACTATTCCAATAATTGTAAGAATCCTAAAGTCAGTGTAGAAGGCTGCTTCAACTGCCACAAGCCGAGGCATAGGGTAGTAGAATGCCCACTAATAAAGAAAGGGAAGCAAGCCAAGGATTTCGCCATCAAAGATAATCCATCAACTTCTGTGGTAGCAAATGGAAAGGGAGTCTTGGAAGGTAAAATTTATATTAATGAAAGATTGGTTAGAGTATTATTTGATATGGGAGCTTCCCACAATTTTATTTCTAAATCATTGGTTAATAAATTAGAATTGGTACCAAAAGCATTACATACCCCTATATGTGTGTCTAGTCCCTTAGGTGGTAAGACTAAACTCGTGTTGATGTGTAGAAATATTCAAGTCACCCACCTATTCCAAAATTTTCCATGTAATTTAATCATCCTTGACTTCATTGAATTTGAAATCTTACTTAGGATGGATTGGCTGTCCGATTATGAGGCAGTACTTGATTATTTTGAAAGGACGGTGTTGTTGAGAAGTGGAAGAGGGGAACCATTTATGATAGAGTGTGTAAACCCAAGCCCGGTGAAGGACAGCTTCATTTATACACTTGGTTCGTTTGAAAAACACATAGAAGTAATCCCAATTGTTAGGAAATTCCTTGACGTTTTTGAAGAGGTGAAATGTTTGCCACCACATAGAGAAATTGAGTTTCGCATAGACTTAATTCCTGGCACAAGACTAGTGGTTCACCCTAAGAGGAAAATGGCTCCCAAGGAAATGAAAGAACAAGAAAAGCAAACATACGAGTTATTAAAGAAAGGGCTGATTAGACCTAGTCGCTCGAGCTGGGGAGTAGAAATAGTTTTTATTGCAAAGTCTGATGGTTCACTAAGATTATGTGTGGATTATCGTGACCTAAACAAGAAAACATTGAAAAATAAATACTCATTACCTCGTATAGATGACTTATTCGATCAACTTAATAGGGCTAAAGTATTTTCAAAAATGGACTTAGCTACAGGATTTCATCAGCTAAGGATAGCTGAGGATTGCATTTCCTTAACAGCATTTAGAAGTTCAAATTATTTCTACGAGTGGTTAGTTATGCCTTTCAGGTTGACTAATGCACCCGCTTATTTCGTAGACCTAATGAATAGAGTGTTTAAGGATGTGCTCAACAAATTCATGTTAGTATTTATAGACGATATTCTTATACATTCAAAGACCGAGGAAGAACATGAAGTTAACTTGAAGACGGTATTAGAAATATTGAGAAGGAAAGTACTTAAGGCTAAGTTTTTGAAATGTCACTTTTGGGAAAAGAGATAATATTCTCTGGGCATGTGATATTAGATGAAGGAATTTCAGTAGATCCAGCTAAGATTTCAGCTATTTAGGATTGGAGGCAACCATAAACTCCGAAGGATGTTCGAAGTTTCTTAGGGTTGGTCGAATATTATCAAAGGTTCATTAAGGATTTCTCCAAGATTTCCTCTCACTTGACAAAGCTGACGATGAAAGACGTGAAGTCTGAGTGGACACCTAAGTGTGAAGAAGGATTCCAGGAACTTAAGAAGAGGTTAACTACCACTCGAGTCTTGACGATTATTGACGAATGCGGCGGTTTAACGGTATACACTGATGCCTGCAGAGAAGGTGTGGGCGTAGTATTAATGCAAGATGGGAAGGTTATCGCATATTCTAGTAGGCAGTTGAAGACGCATGAACGAAATTATGCAACACATGACTTGGAGCTATTGCCGTGGTGTTCGCATTGAAGATGTGGAGACATTATTTGCTGGGTAAGAATCTCTCATAGTTTAGCTCTATCAACTTTGTTTGATCTGGGTAAATAATATTCCTTCTTTACATAGGTGAAAAGTTCGAGCTCTTCACAGACCACAAATCTTTGAAGTATCTTTTCACTCGGAAGGACTTGAACATGAGACATCAGCGTTGGCAAGAATTCCTTGCATCCTATGATCTAGACATCTTATACACACCAGGGAAAGCCAATGTGGTAGCAAATGCTTTAAGCAGAAGTTATGCTGTTATGGCTTATTTAGTAGTGACTCCAACTCTTTTAGAGAAAATTTCCCACAGACAAGAAGGAGATCAATATCTGAAGAAGATTATGAACGATGTTAACAAAGGTTATGACTCAAGCTTTGAAATTGATAACCGTGGGATATTGAGATTAAAGGAAAGGATCTGTGTTCCCGATGTGGATAACTTAAGGCAGGAAGTGTTGACGAAATTCCACCAATCTAACTTTCATATTCACCCTGGAGTAAATATAATCTATAAGGACGTAAAAGGACATTCTGGTGGAAAAGCATGAAGAGAGACATCTCTATCCACGTCAGTAGATGTGCGAATTGTCAACAAGTTAAGAGTGATCAGCAAAAGGTTGCAGGACTAATCCAACCACTTGAAATTCCAACTTGGAAAAGGAACCAAATATCGATGGACTTCATCGATGGCTTACCTCGATCAAGGAAAGGAAATGAGGGTATCTGGGTTATCATGGACCAACTAACTAAGAGTGCACACTTCATTCCAATGAAGCCAACGAGAACTGCTACAAGTCTTGCAGAGATATACATGAGAGATATTGTTCAATTACATGGTATCCCAAGTAGCATAGTTAGTGATCGAGATCCTATTTTTACTAATAAGTTCTGGGAGGCTTTGCAGATAGCTTTGGGAACGAAGCTGAGTATTAGCACTGCATATCATCCCCAACTGATTGGCAGACTAAAAGAGTAAATCAAGTATTAGAAGATCTTTTGAGAGCTTGCATATTAGATTTAATTTGGAGGTTCATGGGAGAATCATCTCCATTTGGTTGAATTCTCTTATAATAATAGTTATCAAGCAAGTATTGGCATGACACCGTATGAAGCTTTGTATGGTCGTCCACGTAGATCCCCAGCATGTTGGATCGAGTTCGGAGATCGGTTAGTACTTGGCCCCGATATGATTCGTGAAGCTTTAGAAAAGGTAGACTTGATCAGGAAGAAGATGAAAGAAGCCCAAAGCAGGCAGAAGAGTTACGCTGATCAAAGGAGAAGAAATTTAGAATTCTCTGTTGGAGATTTCGTATTTTTGAAAGTCTCGCCGATGAGGGGAGTGGTAAGATTTGTTCGAGCAAGGAAGTTAGCACCGCGATATATTGGACCCTTTCGTATTCTTGAGCGAATTGGCCCGTTAGCTTATCGGGTAGAACTACCAGAGAGATTACCAGGTGTACATAATGTTTTCCACCTATCTTACCTACGTAAGTAAATGTACGATCCAGAAAAAAATATTGAGATAGCTGCCTAGGAAGATTTAGAAGTTGAACCAAATTTGGCTGTTATCAGACGACCAGTTCGAATCGTGGATCAGGATGAGAAGCGATTGAGAAGGAAGGTTGTAAGATTGGTCAAAGTACAATGGAGTGGTGATGCTAATGATTGTACTTGAGAAACTGAAGATAGGATGAAGAAAGCGTATCCTGAGTTTAGACTTGATATATAAATTATATATATATATATATATATATATATATATATTGTATCAATGTTGTGTACTAACCGCCTGTGGTAGTCACTCAAAGTATCTTTGTATATATTTCATGCCTTATGCATTCCTTTTGAGTTACCTTCTTTCTCACCTTTAATTTCAAGGACGAATTTTTTTTAAGGGGGGGTGAATGTAACGACCCGTAAATTCACAAGTTAGAAAAATGTGAATTAATTTGAAAATTATCAAATTAAAAGTTTATTAACTCAAAAGAAATGATTTGAACCAAATAGATTAGCAATAATCCAAGTTTATCGAATATGTGTAAAATATACTATTCGGGCTAGTATCGATAAAAGTCTCAAAGACCGAGATATCGATAAAAGTGTTCCGAATCCCAAACGATTGTGCACGAGCTTGGATACATACACTTATATTTGTATCTGAGGATGATTATGAAATAAAAATATTTATTTTATTTTCAAGAATTAAGCACGTGCTTCGCACACAGAATCAATGAAAAATCGTTTTATCGATAAAATGAGTTTTTCTCAAAATAAATAGCCGGGATTTTTATACATACACTTATTTGACAATATGAACCTAATAAGTAATAAAAATATTTTTTTGTTTATGGTCAGGAAAATGATGATGATATCATCATTTTAAAAATTGCCATTTAAGGAAAGTTTCCGGTAAATTGATTTTAAATCATTTAATAATCATTTTAAATATTAAATAAGGTGTTTTCAATAATAAATAATAATGGAAATATTATTTATGAATTTTGTTTACAAATATATGAAGTTTAACTAAAAACTGAAAATGTGACCGAAAATCGGTATTCGTTTCGGTTTAACAAACAGGAGTTGTAATCGACCAATGAAACATTTAAGTGCACATACACACACCCATACGAAGATACAGATATGTGTGTGTAGATATGTGTGAATATGTATATATATATATATATATGTGTGTGTGTGTGTATGCATAAATTATTAAACAAAAGCTAAGGGAAACATCACATCTAGGTACATACACAAGTCAACACACTCACCTACACTCAAGTACACTAGCACACGTGTGCATAAGGGGGTAGGACATGTGATGTGAGGTGTGTAAGGTGGGTAGATATGCAAGGACAAGGGGGTGTGGGTGTGTGATGATGGTGTTGTATGATGTGACATATTATGCTAAGGAATATGCTCTTTTCTACATTCTTATATATACACCACTTATCTTCTCTTCTCCTCCTTCATTTTCATTCTACCATTTTATTTATTTCTCTACTTCTCTTCTAACATTTAATGGCTTCTTGGTAGAAAGTTAGAAAACATTTTTAGTTCAAAAATTTAGATCTACACTTCTATTTGCATCTACTCTTCATTCTAAGTAGATCAATACTTGGTTCACCGTCTCAAACCTACTCAAACACCAAAAAGACACCTAGGCCGAAACTTAGTGAATGAGGAAAAGTCATTTGGCTCAAGCAAGGTCACCGGACGACGTAGCTTTGACTTAGGAACATTCGTGTGGAGTTTGGTTAGCTTATGGTGAGAATTCCTTTGTTGTTTCTTATATAAAGTTAAGAAATTTGCAGTTTAAGTTGATGACATGTATAAACATGTATTTTTATGTTTAAATGTTTGGAATATGTTTGTGGTGGCTAGATCTATGAAATTGGTAAGCCGAAAGGTAGAAAAGTTAGTAAATAACTAGATCCGGAAAAGTTAGTAAGCAAAACCTTTGAAAAGTAGAAAACTATACATTACTTTGTTTGCTAATGTTTTGTATCATAATTATATGATTGTTTGGATGCTATGTTGTGATAATCAAGTTTGTATGTTTTATAATTACTTGATTATGTTGAAAAATCACGTTAATACTGAGAAGAATGCGGAATATGGATCTTAAGGCTAGGAATAACACTAGAGGGGGGGTGTGAATAGTGTTTTTAAGAAATTACTAAATCTTTTTGGATTGATGTTAATTTGAACACAAATGTATGCAATATTCAAACACAGAAATAATCACAGAAACAAACACAGATGCAGAAATAAAGTAAATGCAGTAAAGGATAGAACACACCGGATTTTATACTGGTTCGGGGTTACCCTACATCCAGTCCTGCATAACTAAGTACGGATTTCTTTTCAAAAGCAATTCAACAATTACAACCCTTGGTTTCAAGGCTACGAGGTACACCCTCCAGAATCACAATCCTCTGGGTAGAGATACTTGATTTACGGGAGACAAGTTCACCCAATTGATTTCCAAGGCTACAATCACACCTTTTCTCGCTAGATAGATTACAAAGAAGCCTATAACTCTGAATAGCACTTAGATCTTGTTGAGATAGTGATAGAGAATCAAGCCAGAGATGATCTAGTTAGATTTAATGTTGATTTCGGCAGAGTAATGATAGGATTTTGAATAAGAAAATGTGGAAGAAGAAGAGGAGTGAAAAACCAGAAAAACTGATTAAAAATTCGTTGAAACTAACCCCTATTTATAGAAGAACAACAGTCATGTCCATTCGTGAAGTGTTATGGCGAATAGACACTTCTTTTAAAATTTGAATTTTGAACTCAACTGACACCATGTCGACATGGTCACCATAGGCATGTCGACATCCCAAAGCAATTTTTGATGTTTTGATTTTCTTTGAAAATAACCTTTATCTTATATTAAAACTATTTTTAACTTTATAAATATACTTGACTATAGATAAAATACATAGATAAATATAGAGAATAATATATATATAATTTTACTATAATTTTATATTTAAATCTGAGTATAAATATATTATATTTAAAAGATAGTTTAAAATAAACGAAGTTTAAAAACAAGAATATTTAAGGCTAAAACATCTTTTTGAAAATCATTTGAAAAGATAATTTTTAAGGCTAAAACATTTTGAAAAGCAGTTTTGAAAATCATTCCGAAGTAGTTTTGAAAATCATTTTGAAGTAGTTTTGCAAGCTTCTTCCTGCAGAATATCTCATCATGTCAGGACTCGAGAACTTGTACAAAACCAGGATGTTCGTGGGTTTGTAAGCCACTTGTCGTAGGTTTGTAAGCTACTTCTCGTGGGTTTGTAAGCCACTAAAAAGGTAGAAATGGGTTCCACCCCAAAAGAAAAATGGAGTGAAGATTTCAGTGCTATTATGAAGTTTTAACAAAATTCTAGACTCGGCACTTATCTTGAAATCTTGAACTCTTGATAATCTTGATACATATGAGTCTTCAATCTTGATATCTTGAATCTTTATACTATACAGTCTTCATTCTTGATACCTGCATGGTTAAATCCTGCATATACATATATATCTAAACTATATTGTTAGTATTTATATTTTATAATCTTATTCTAAGGTTGTTGTCATCAAAACCATCAACTCATGGACTAACAATCTCCCCCTTTTTGATGATGACAACCTTTGTTTATAAAATATTACTTCTATCCTATTGACTCCCCCTAAAACTGATAACTCCCCCTTAATCTATGCCTAACTACCCTATTTTATATTTCTCCCCCTTTGTCATCAACAAAAACAAACAAACACTAAACTATACAACTCCCCCTCATTCTTGTACTCAAGTACCTGCATTAATAAACTATATAATAAAGTATATTAAGAAATAATTATACTTATAGACATGATATTTAATCAACAATTATAAATATATCAGTGTATATTTATACAATCATCAAACCACACCAAGTATAAATCAAATCAATCAAAACAACCAATTTCAACCAAAACAATCAATTCAAACAAAGTAATAAAGCAAACAAATTAAACGTTACGGGGAACTTCCACCCATCCTTCTTCTCCGAAAATAGGGTCTTCTTTGATGGCATCCCAATTTTCATTGTCATTTGTGAGAGAGACGGGAGGATGTGCTTTGTTATCATCCTTGTGCAGAGAAGAAATCATCCATCGAATTGCATCGAAATGCCTTTCTTGCTCCTTGATCATCTGCATTTGACTTAATTCTAAGTGTCGCTGGTTACGAAGAATAAACGAGAGAATATTCTTGAATGAATTAAGAGTTTCTTCAAGATTCTCGGATAAGTTATGAATTGGATTATCCATTTTTGAAATTGTGAGAAGAATGAGATAGAATAGATAAGGAATAATATTCAGTAATGAATTCTGGAAGGAATGGGTATATATAGGTGTAGAAATTCATTTGAAATGAATAGACACAAGGTAGTTATTCAAATTTCAAATTCAAAATGAAGTGTCATTTCTGACCAATATATGTTGACATGGTAAAGGGGGGTATGTTGACATACTATAGTGAATTTTGATGGTAATTTTGACTTTGTGAATAATTGTGTATATATATAAATTTATATAATATACTAACATTTATTCAAGAGATAAGATAAGCTAAATAACAGAAAGGAAATTCAATTTCATTGCATAATAGGATAATACAATGATTAAACATGAAGAATTACATAAACACTCAAATTAAAACAAACTTAAACTAATTCGACATGATATGAAAATATAGAACTAGTTAGAGGATGATGAAGATGAAGATAATCCAAGTTTCTTGCTGACTTTAGAGAAAAACTTGTTCATCTTGGATGATATGTTGTCCAACTTCTTACTAACGGATCTTTTAAGAACCCGTTGATTCTCAACAATAATCTTTTGATTTTTGAGAAGAGTTTTGTTGGTAGGATTGGATGGATATTCAATACTTTCTAGGGATGTTTCACCTTCTTCTTCTTCTATTTCCATTTCATCCCTTTCTTCTTCTTCTACCTCTTCCTCCTCTTCCATTTCTTCATGAGCCAAACGTTCTTCCATTTCGGCAAGAGTCTCATAAGGTTGAAAAACATATGGGATTTTCATGAGAGAAATGTTTGAGATGTTAAAAACTTTTCTTGAAATAAATTCTTCTCCTTTGAAATTTACTCCAAAATAGTTGAAAATCCGAGTAAGGTAAATTCTATGATATAAAGTGTTTTCTCCCATTTCAAAATTTTTAGGACGAAGTTCATCCAAAATAACTAGCGCCCAATTGATATCATAATTTCCGAAAATAGCAAAAAGTGCTTTGCACACTTTTGAAGTAGGATTGTTAAAATTTCCCGATCTTGGGGTCAAAGTATGTTGTAAAAGAAGATTGACAATCCTTGCTTTAGGATGAAAGTTTCGGTTTTTAAATTCAAAGTTTTCATCTCCTTCAAAAATATGATGAAATGTCTCACGATCATGTTCATCGATTTTAAAACTAGAAAGATCCATTCCCGTGCTTTTGCAATTGAGAATGGTACCCAAAAGATCACAATTCAAAATAATTTTAGTGCCTTTGACACTACTCCAAATTTCATTATCATTTCCTTGATAAAATTCTTGATTGAGATTTGCATAGAAAATTTTAACAAGATTTGGGTAAAAAACAAAATCATTTAGAGAAGAATCAACAAGACTAAGAATTTGATTGTTTGCAAAAGGAGTATCAATTTCATAAGAAGCAAAATCTTGAAAAATAGCAAACTTTCCGGGATGGACTTTTCCATAGATAGCATAATTGATGTATGCTTTTATTGCCTCCGGATTATTGAGGAGTTGCTCTTTCAAGTTTCTGGAAAGTCTCATGGTGGAGGGGTTGCTTGAAGAAGCCATTAAAGTAGAGAGTAGAGAGCTTGAAGTTTTGAAGAGAGAGTTTGAATTTAAAAATGAAAGTGAAAAGATGTGATAAAAGATAGTGAATAAATAGATTTTTGAAAGACATGTTCTCTGGTCAAAAGATGCCTTTTCAGAGTATCGAATGAAGTGAAAAGGTGGAGGGAAATTCAAGCATTTGAATTCAAATTTTGAATTTCAAATTCTGGTACCCATGTCGATATCATGGTAGGGGCCATATCGACATGTGCCTGTGAATTTCTATGATTTATATTTCCTAAGAATTATAATATATATATATATATACTTATTATATTAATGTCTATATATATGTATATATATCTGGAATATTATTAGAATTATAGTATATTCCAGAAAATATTGTTATATAATTAAAAATAATAAAAATAAAAATAAAGTAATAAAATAATAAAAAATAAATTTAAAATTCAATCAACACACCAATTCAAAATCAATCAAACAAGCAATAAATCATCTAATTCTAAGCATGCAGTTTCAATCAATTGTATTGTAAATGTGTACCTTTTTCTGAGTCCGTTTCCTTGAATTCGTTGAAGTCGGGAACTGCTGTGAAACACAAATTTAAATTATCTGTCTTCTGATCATCATCGCTTGAGGACGAGTCTGAGTCATCTAGAGTAGCAGTAAATGCACGCTTCCGTTTCTTTACTGATTCATTGTTTATAGGAGGATTTTGTCTTTCTGGATATGGACAGTCTCTTTTAATATGGCCTGGTTCATCACAGTTGAAGCATTTGACATTGTTTGGCACTATACTCTGATTTCCAGAATTCTTATAGTTGTTTCTTTTGAGATTATTCATCTTTCTATATTTTAGAAATTTTCGAAAATTCCTGGTCATAAAGGCTATCTCTTCATCATTATCACTATTTGAGTCTGATTCGTCGGTAAATGCATTGAATGCCATTGATTTCTTTTCAGATGCTTTGCTTTCTCTTCTCCCGATCATTTGGACTTCAAACGACATTAGATTTCCAATCAATTCTTCTATCTTTAAAGTACTAATGTCATTTGCCTCTTCAATTGCAAGTGTCTTTTGATCCCATTCTGGAGTGAGAGAATTTAAAAATTTTCGAACTTGATCTTCTTCCGAAAATTCCTTTCCCAAGGATAATAAAGAATGCACAATATCTTGAAATCGACTACACATATCTGAAATAGACTCATTAGTATTCATTTTAAATAACTGAAACTGATTTGTGAGCATGGAAATTTTGGTCTGTTTAACTTTGCTTGTTCCTTCATGAGTCACTTGCAAAGTTTTCCAGATTTCATATGCAGACTTACAAACTAACACTCTATTAAATTCATTACTATCAAGTGAACAAAACAAAATATTCATTGCTTTAGAATTATTTTGTGCAACAATCTTTTGCTCAGTAGTCCACTGTGCAAAATTAGTTGTGGGTTCAGAATATTCAGTTTGTGTGATATTCCAAGTTTCTAATCCTATAGATTGTAAATATATTTTCATCCTACATGACCAATATGCATAGTTACTGCCATTAAAAAGTGGTGGTCTGGCAGTAGACTGACCTTCTACAAATGAACTAGTGTTAGAAAGAGTACTAGTGTTAGTAGCCATTTTGAAAACTTTTCAAAAAATCAGATTATGAAACTTTTGAAAACCTTGCTCTAATACCAAATGAGAGGAATGCGGAATATGGATCTTAAGGCTAGGAATAACACTAGAAGGGGGGTGAATAGTGTTTTTAAGAAATTACTAAATCTTGTTGGGTTGATGTTAATTTGAACACAAATGTATGCAATATTCAGACATAGAAATAATCACAGAAACAAACACAAATGCAGAAATAAAGTAAATGCAGTAAAGAAAAGAACACACCGGATTTTATACTGGTTCGGGGTTACCCTACATCCAGTCCCGCACAACTAAGTACAGATTTCTTTTCAAAAGCAATTCAACAATTACAACCCTCGGTTTCAAGGCTATGAGGTACACCCTCCAGAATCACAATCCTCTGGGTAGAGATACTTGATTTATGGGCGATAATTTCACCCAATTGATTTCCAAGGCTACAATCACACCTTTTCTCGCTTGATTGATTTCCAAGGCTACAATCACACCTTTTCTCGCTAGATAGATTACAAAGAAGCCTATAACTCTGAATAGCACTTAGATCTTGTTGAGATAGTGATAGAGAATCAAACCAGAGATGATCTAGTTAGATTCAATGTTGATTTCAGTAGAGTAATGATAGGATTTTGAATAAGAAAATGTGGAAGAAGAAGAGGAGTGAAAAACCAGAAAAACTGATTAAAAATTTGTTGAAACTAACCCCTATTTATAGAAGAACAACAATCATGTCCATTCGTGAAGAGTTATGGCGAATAAACACTTCTTTTAAAATTTGAATTTTGAACTCAACTGACACCATGTCGACATGGTCACCATAGGCATGTCGACATCCCAAAGAAATTTTTGATGTTTTGATTTTCTTTGAAAATAACCTTTATCTTATATTAAAACTATTTTAAACTTTATAAATATACTTGACTATAGATAAAATACATAGATAAATATAGAGAGTAATATATATATATAATTTTACTATAATTTTATATTTAAATCTGAGTATAAATATATTATATTTAAAAGATAGTTTAAAATAAACGAAGTTTAAAAACAAGAATATTTAAGGCTAAAACATCTTTTTGAAAATCATTTGAAAAGATAATTTTTAAGGCTAAAACATTTTGAAAAGCAGTTTTGAAAATCATTCCGAAGTAGTTTTGAAAATCATTTTGAAGTAGTTTTGCAAGCTTCTTCCTGCAGAATATCTCATCATGTCAGGACTCGAGAACTTGTACAAAACCAGGATGTTCGTGGGTTTGTAAGCCACTTGTCGTAGGTTTGTAAGCTACTTGTCGTGGGTTTGTAAGCCCACTAAAAAGGTAGAAATGGGTTCCATCCCAAAAGAAAAATTGAGTGAAGATTTTAGTGCTATTATGAAGTTTTAACAAAATTCTAGACTCGATACTTATCTTGAAATCTTGAACTCTTGATAATCTTGATACTCATGAGTCTTCAATCTTGATATCTTGAATCTTTATACTGTACAATCTTCATTCTTGATACCTGCATGGTTAAATCCTACATATACATATATATCTAAACTATATTGTTAGTATTTATATTTTATAATCTTATTCTAAGGTTGTTGTCATCAAAACCATCAACTCATGGACTAACAAATACACGTCGTTAAACACAAAGGGAATCACTTTCCTTGTTTTGAATGAACGAAGTGTATATGGAGATAAATCTTATTTAAATCATTTTAAAATGTTTTAATATGATTTATGAAAAGTTGAAGTGTTTCGGATAAGTTCCAAAACCATTTACCAAAGTGGTAGAAAACGAGCTCGTCGCGTAGCGGCAATTCCTAAATAGTGACCCATAATTTCAAATCAATGTAGAGAATGATTTTTAAATCGGATTTTCTCGAAACAAAGTTTGTTTGGTTCAAAATGATAATAATTTTCAAATAGAGAAAGAAAATTAAGAATTCATATTAAATTTTTTTAAAGTTAAACAAAACAAATTTCCTGGAAAAAACAAAAAGGTCGCTATTTGACCAAAGTATGGATTTGTTGAATTTAATCAACTTTTAATTCTTCAAAATATAAAATAAATTTGTAAATTCATTACTAATTCAATAATGAAGTTTGAAAATAAAAAAATGTGTTTGTACTTTACAAAAAGTACACTTTTGGAAAATGACCTGAAAATCACTATTCACTAGCAATTAGGGAAATTAAATTTTCAAATTAAGAGTTTAAAAGAAGTTTTTCGATCCAAATATTTTGCAAATGTTTTCATAATAATTAATTATGATTTTTTAAGATTTATTTTGGAATTTTCTAAAGACTTAGAAAAATGGTCGAATTTTCAAGATAAAATTAGTTGTTTAATAATAAACAATATTTGGAAATAAACTCTGAGATGACATTAGACTTCGAGGTATGGAAACGGTTGTTATTTAAAGCATAAAGAATGTGATCGAACCAAGGTCTGAGAAGAAATTATTCCCCAACTTGGAAGGCCTCATAGTTTACTGATAAGTAACTTAAGTTTGAAATCGAAGACTTAAGTTACAAATGAGGTATTATCTTCGAATGAGAAGTAAAATAAATAACAGAAAGAGTTATATAGTAATACCGAAGAGTACATCTTGTGCCGCTTGTGAATTCTGGTAAAGCAGACAAGGTAGTCAACAAGATGAGAAATCCATATGACCTTGTTTATTTCTTAGACGAGGGGTGGAACGGATTGAAAGGTTGATCCGGGTATCTATCAAAGATCAGTTTACGGTTTTGATAAGTATTGATAAATGATTTGGGACTTATTTCCCTAAGTGAAGATTTTATAAATGAGGTTGAATATTTCTATATGCATTGGAGAAGATGATTTAGTAGAGACTCGTATCTCTAGAAGATATTTTGATAAAACAAAATGAATTAATGGATTATGAATTACCCTTATACTTGTCCCCTTTCTTCTTAAAATCGATGATTGGATTTTGAAGGAGCCGATGTCAGATTTTAGTAATTCCTATCTGAAAACCACTTTGAACCAATTTACGGGTTCGAATATGTTTGAAGATGAAAATTATTGAAGACCGGGGAATCTTCTCGGCAAAGAAACGCTACTTGTTGACAATGTCCTTAAGGTTTAATCTTTTGGACAGTCCCGATGGAAAATTTACAAAGTAGCGGTAGTCCTTTCTTTGTGTGGAAATCTCCGTTGTATTGAAGACTGGAGATCTTTATGATAAGCGGATTGCTTGTTGATAACCTTGGGGTCGAGCCCGAGGTAAATGAATACCGATGATCCCTTTTTGTGGAATCTGCGATGATGCATGGGCTTTGGCTACTGCAATTAGGGATGTAGTAGGAAGGTGCCTTCGGTTCATCCTGTTCATGGATGACTTATATGGATGAATGTTTGACAGAGCATTTCCAATGATTATGTACGTTGAGTTTTACAAACGTACATCTGCTTGGTGGTGGAGAAGGCAACTTCTCTTAGCTTAACAACCTTCTCTGAGATGTATGAGCTCGGAGGTTGTATTTTTGTGGAAGTCAATTGGTGATTGGCAGATTTGGCGGTGTGGCATTCAGAGTGGAATGTGATACAAATGAAAAGGTAAAGACATTACCTTAGGCCTCATCAACCCGGGAATGGCTTAAACAGGGTTTGCCGTAAGGCTAAGTGGGTAGCGCCCATTAGGATATGTTCATCACATTTCTAGATTATCAGTTTGACACCTGCTATGACGTCAGGTGTTTAAATTATATGGTGTATGCTATGAGACGTCTCAGATAGGTTGGTTGCGACCGAGGTGATGGCATATTCGGTTTTCTATCCAAAGGAGGACTCAAAAAGGATAGACCAGTCTTGCCAGCAAGAGGAGGGAGACTCCTCGGTGCATCCCTCTAGAGGTGTACTTTACAGGAAGGTAGTCCCTTACCTACCATTGTATGGAAATCCAAGGACCATAGATTCCATCAGTGTTTTTTGTATAACCTCATCGAGAGCTAGTATGCCGTTAAATTTAATAATGGTAAACAATTTCGGCTATGATTAATAAGTTTATTTGCAAAATGTTTTCAAAGAATGTCATTAAAAATAATATGATTTTACGTATGAAATGTTTTGATTATCATGAGGTAAAAATCCGTTCCATGTTTATGTGCAGCATGGTCTTATGAGATACCTTTATTTTCAAACCATGTTTTTTTAGTTCTCATACTCGTCCCATGACTGACCCAGAGTTTACTTCATTTCCCTTTAAACTCTGGGTGCCCTATTTCTCCGGGCAGCCAAGTAATCTGGTAGCTTGGTGCATTTTGGAGCATAGCGTGGAGCATGGGATATATGGAGCATGTATTGATGTTTATTTTAAGTTTCCGCTGTATTATGTATTTAGCAGCACGTAAGGATAGATCGTTATATCTATCCTGGCTGGATTAGTACTTACTGTAACTCTGATGTATCATTTGGGGTGATTGCATGTACTCCTTATATGTTTAATTAAAGTTTAAGTACGTTGTGAGAGTCTGTTATTGTTCTATCTTCTATCTTTATTTTTCTTTACCCCACGATAATCTGCCTCTCCGGCACTTGGAATTGCGGCACTAAAATACCTAGGATGTATTTGTGTCGATTTCTAAGGGTCGAGGAGGTGGGTCGTCACAATTCAAAAGGATATCCTTACTACAACATCATAACAAGCTCTTTACAAAAGTGCACTCGATCATCTTTAACATTAAGGACATCAAATATGTTGCACTTTGCATAACTGATCAAACTGACATTACAGCAGTCGAGTTCTTAGATCTATCTTGTAGTTTTGATCTAGGGTTACATTTAACACTATACGATCTTTATTGTAGTTAATCAAATCGAATACTCGATCTCACAGGACAACTTATTTGTTTGCTTCAAATAAATTAATTTCATCGAAGTATTGTACATTACGAACTGTGTCGGTTCACCATATAACATTTATATGTCACCGTATATGGATCAAATATCCTTATTTCTTTTAAGTTCAAAACTTATAGAATGCAATATCAGTCTCAACCAAATAAACCTGTAAACGACCAAATTACAAACGTATTTAGTAGTTGTAAAATCAGGTAGTTGCATGGCTATTGAAATGTTAACCCGCAATAAGAATTTATTAGTAAGTATATGTTATATTTCTATTTGTCAATCTTCAATTTAGTTCATTTGTATATCTTAATTGATAAACATTTTATCAATCATATTAAATGTAAAAATTTATCAAGTAGATTATTATAACATTATATAGCACATGTTCTTACAATATTAGAAAGGTTAAATGTTATTATTTTATTTTTCCAATAAGGCTCTCGCTAGTTTTTTTTGTTTCACCAAAACCTAAGCGAAACTTATAGGTTTTTCGACTTCACTAGTGGATGTTAGGGCTCGTATGCCTTAGGATTCCGACCTTGAGGAAAGCTCAACAAATCATAGATAACTCCTTATCAATTGTATCACATGCAACTCCTAACCCGTGGTTCCTTGTCCTAATCCCACCTTTAGCTCGAGGAAAGCTGAACAAGTAAAGTAGGAGTATTCACTCAAACCTATCATTTCACGATGACCTAAGTATAATGCACTTACCTTAAGGAAAGCTCAACAAATACATACGGTTATCTACCTCGTCTATTCAATATGTTAATAGTACTACACATAACATCCCCAGCTTGGGGAAAGCTTAACAAATAAAGAGTATGCAAGCAATCTATTAATATATAAATCATAGAGGATAACTTTATATCAAAGATTCAAAATCTTCAATATATTATATCGAGTGATATCGACTTATGGAACAATGTATTTTTTATGAAATACACTTGTGATTCAAGTGTTGGACACATTGGAAATCACAGTATACGTACATTTACATATGTATTTATTCCTTAAGCGTATTTAGGATTTCCTAATGTTCCACCTTAATTTATATATTCATATTATATAAGTTTTATTATTATTTTGATATAAATAGAAGTTTATTATTATATAACTTTTTTATTTTATAATACTTATATAGTCTTATCTATAATATCATATTAATTAAATCTTATTTAATTAATTTTAATTAATAGCATTTTAATTAATTTTGTATTATATTAATATAACGTTTATATTAAATATTTATTATATAATATAACCTTTATAGTATAACACGTATATCATATATATGCGTATATTATTTAATTAATTAACCTTTTAATTAATTTATTTAATTACGCAATTTTAATTAAATTTATATCAATTTCGAAATTCATTTATATACATACATGTTTTTATGTTAATTTATTAACATAACATATATCGTAATATATAATACATACATATATATATATATATATTAATTAACTTATTTAATTAACACATATATTTTATTAACCTCATTAATAAATTTTAATTTTAAAATTAATTTATACTAACTTTCAAACATTTTGAAAATTTTAATTGTATTATAACATTTATAATATGTATATATTTTATTTTAAATTTAACTATTAAATTTAAAATCTTATATTTTGTAGTTTCGAAACAATTTTGAAAATTAGCCCAAGGACCAATTCAAATTGGCCATTTTCTATTAGGGACAACCTTTGGGCTCACACATTTATTTGGGCCAGGCCGGTAGCCAGGTAGGATAGAGTACTTGATTACCCAAACTCAATTCTTCGACACTAACTTTCTTATACACCTTACTAACCGGGCTATGAGCTTAATTAGTTGACTCCAACATGACTAATTTAGACTGCATAGGCTATTGGACTCTGATACCATTGTTGAAACTGGGCTAGCTCGTAACGTAAGTAATTGGTGAATTTCAATTTTTCCTTTCTGGATCTTTGTTGGGTCTATAAAGTCTAATTTATTTAGAATATTTCAAAATTTCTTTTAAATAAAATCCTTATTTTATTTATATTTATAAAATAATATAATTTTATTTATTTAATGTTATATAATATATATATATATGCGTGTGTGTGTGTGTTTCATATACCCACATATATTTGTGTGAATGCATGTGTAACATACCAATTCGTGCAATGTATAACATGTCCGTGTTTATGTTTTGGAATTTACACCGCAGCAGACATATTAGCTCAAATATATAAATATATTTTCCAAATGTATGTCCATATACTTTTATTTATATATATAATGTTTCAAATATATATATATATATATACATACATAAATCGTGTATATATATATATTTATTTAAATAATTTTCTGTATACATATATAAATACAAATATAAAATATATTAACATTGTATATATTTATAACCATATGAAGTAATATTTAAATCATTTATAAAATATATTAAATATAGTTTTTTTATAAAACCAAAAACAATATATACATATAAATATATATAATAATTTTTTAATATATATATATACACATTAAATACTTGTATATAATAATATAATAAAATATAATATAGATTTATATATATAAAATACACAAAATATATTTTTAGTAAGTATATATTCACCTGATCATGCCCACAGCTTAAAAATTCTTTTTTATTTTACAATATGTTTTTTAAATATCTGTATGGATATATTTTAAAATATTGTTTCGAAACTAATTTTGAATTTTAAATTTCAAATAAAATTCTGAAAATTATTTGTATTTTGAATATTTATTACATAATTTTATAATTTAAACTATTTTTTTAATTCTTTACTTTAATTTTAACATTTTTAAACTATAAAAGAATGTTTATTTTAATTTACTGTCGAAAGTATGTTATGTGTAATCTTAATTTTATAAAATACTAAACATATTTTATATAATATATATATATATATAATAAATTTATGTAACTAATTGATTTAAATAATATTTAGAATAGTATATATCTATAAAATATATTTTTATTGCTGTTGAAAATAGTATATCCATAATACTTTGTATGTAAAATTATATAATTATATTTGTATGATGTGTGATGCAATATTTAATTTACAAACTATATATGTATATTTAAGTATTATGTATATTAAATTATTAAAATAAAACAAATTGTTTTTTATTATTGAGCCGTACCATTATAAGTATAGACATGAATGTTTATTAAATATACAAGTATACGCAAATATACAACCAATCTAATTGTAACAATATATTTGTATATCGAAATCGTCACCTAACTAAAATATAATATATATAATATAAACATTATATCTAAACATTAATAATTATATATTAGTTAGTAATGTACCTTACACCCGACGTCTGAAAGTACATCTTGAAATAATGAGATTTGCTCCTTGAACTGATTTCCAATCCAGTAGATTATTAGTCCCTGAACTATTGACAACCATCTATCGAATAACACTTGATTTGATTTTATTTGAACCTGAATTGATAGAGGATGGTGGGTATAGGGCTTGGCCAGAAATGAGTGTAAGTGGAGGTTCCAAAAGTTATAAAACACGTGTGGGTATAGATGCTTATATAATGGAGAATTTAAAGATATTTTAGGATCAAGATCCTACATCATCTCTTATAAATTCTCTTTTATCTTAGCCATCCAACCCTGTCATCTTCATCCCATCATCTATCTGCTTATTACCTCTATTAGGTCTGAATTAACCAACCCCCAAATGTGCTTTAAACCCATTTAAAGCTTGAACAAATATTTTGTAATTAAATCCAATTTAACACTTATCAGTGTCGTATATCGATTAATATATCTATAACTATTATAAATACATTTAATAATATTTGTTCATCAAATCAAAATCAAATTTTATAATTAATATTTCATAAATACTAATTTATTTATTTAATTTATAAAAATTAAAAATTAAATCATTTTGGTCTAAAGAGTATTCATCCTTTCAGCTATGTGACTCGTTAGGTGTAAATTTGGTCAGCGATTAATATCAAACTATTCGAATATTAACGTTCGCACGTCACTTAGCTGGCGCTGTGACATATTTGCCAAATTTGTAGCATACTTGGTTTCGGTAAAATCTAATTTTATATTGAAGCATTACCCGGTCGTGACTATTATTTACACCAATTCCCTTCGTCAAAACTATATCACTTTGGACTTATGGAATTTGGGAATGGTTAAAATTCTAATATCATCAATATTCAACTCTATACTCAAACACAAAGTCCATGGCTCAATAATAACAATTACTATTAACCAAAATGCTCTGGCTAGAGACTTTGAATGTGGGTTGACTTCAGTTGACCATGATACTAACTTTATATAACTGAGGAGATGAATCCTCCCTTGAATAGTGTTTCACTTCCGATGCTACCACTCGAACCAACTATTGTCGTTCAATGGACGTCGTGCCATGATTTAACTATAATCAAAGTGGAGCTTCCACATCATCAACAGTATTATCAAGTCAAGTGAACCGTGTAATTTTGTCACATTGATATTTTCTGTTTAACCTTAGTTATATTAACCAATAGAAAACTATCGAGTGAGTCATTCCATAGTTATCCAATAATTATCAATACGTAACCCCTTGGTGCCCCCAACAGCCATGAGTAATACATTGCCCAACATTTAGAGAGTGTTAAATACTCTAGTCTCAACGTATGTATCGATATCCAGTCTCAACACATCTTGACTAGAAATATTTAAAACGGTATATTTATTTTCATTATGACAAATTACTCATATTTACAACACTTTGTAACTTCTATCAAAAACATACCATTTATGGATTTTCTATTAAATATACCTTAATTAAATTAATATAACACATTATATTAAGTATATAATAGAAAGAAAACAAACTTTATTTTGATAACATTAGTTATCGAGTTAGGTGTATGTAACAAATTACATAATTGCCCCTAGGGCATACCCCTAAATCTATCAATCTTATCGGAGGTCATCAAGCAAAGAATCGAAGTCATGTTCGGTAGTTTAAGCAGTCTTGTAGAAACCTGTTCCTTCGGGTCAAGAGAGGGTAGTTTAGTGAAAATACAGAAGGAGTTTGCGACTGGACATAGGATGGAAAGTCCAAACTAGTATAATAATCATTGATGTAATCCTTTATTTACTATTCTTTACTTAGCTTATTATTATATTTAGTTTATTCATATTATAAGATCCTTAGTGAACTTTCAGTAAAGATAAGGGATTTGCACTATTCTAACATGATATAACATGTATTAAAAAGAGATTGGAGTATTAACTTATGATTTAGCCAAAAAATCAAACCTTGAATGTGGAAATAACTTCAAGATTTGATTGAATTAGCCTCCAGATTTTGCAATGATCTACAGACAAACACTACCTTGTATTAATTTGATTTTTTTGAATTTTTTATGGCTTTTGAGCCATGGATTTTCGACTCGAAAAAGAGAGAGAAGGAAAGCTTGAAAGTTGATTATGAGAAACGAATTAATGAATGAATGAAAAAGATCTTATTTTTATAGAACAATTAAAACCTTTCCAATTCCTTCCTTACAACCCTCCCTTTTGAACTCTCTATTAATTATCAATCAAATCAAATCAAACCCCCGCTATTTATGCATGGCCAGCGAAGATAGAGCCTATATAGGGTTTCCAAATTCCTAAGCCCATTTAGTAATTAATCGATTTAAATCAAATTTAAACATTTTATTGACAGAGTATATTGATACACACGTACATAAGTTTTATATATACGTATTTCATTATATACTAATGACATTCAAACATTAAATAAATTATAATAATTAATATTTCATAAATATTAATTAATTTACAAGGATTAAAATTAATTACATCGTATGGTTGTACAACTCAAGGGTATAAATTCAGTTAGTGGTTAATATTGAAGAATTAAGATATTAACATCTATATGTCATCTTAGCTACTGGTGTGACATTTTGGCTGAATTTATCGCTTACACATCTTTTTGGTAAAATCCAATTTTAGTATTATAAATAGTACCCTATACTAACGATTATTTACACTAATTCTCTTCGTCAAAACTATATCACTTTAGGACTTAGGAATTCTATTTTGGTGAAAATTCCAATATTGTCCACATTTAACTAGTTAATCCAAACACAAAGTCCTTGGTCAATAACAACAGTTATTATTAATTGTATTGCTTTAACCAGAGACTCTGACTTTAAGTTGACTATAGTTGACTGTGATATTAACACCATATAACTAAGGAGATGATTTCTTTATTGAATAGTATTTTGCTTCCAATGATTTAACTCAGACTCAACTATAATCATTCGATGGACTCCATGCCATGATTTAACTATAATCAAAGTGGAGTATTAACGTTGAAGTTCAATAGTATTCTCAAGCCAAGAGAACTATGTAATATCATCACTTCAAGATTCTTTGTTTGATCTTAGTTATATTAACTAACAGATAACCCTTGAGTGAGTTATTCTATAATTTCTATTACTATCAGTGCGTAACTCTTTGGTGCCCCTCGCAGCCATGAGTAATGTACTATCCAACATTTAGAGAGTGCTATGTACTTTAGTCTCAACAAATGTGTCGATATCTTCTCTTAAAACATCTTGACTATGAATATTAAAAACAACATAGTATTTTAGTATGATAAATTTTTCTTGATTACAACATATTGTAATTAATATCAGTTAACACATTGTTTAAGGATTTTCTATTCAATATACTTAAATTAAATAGTTAATTAACATATGAGAATATTACAAGTATATAATAGAAAGAAAAATACCATTTATTTCGGACGAGATTTTATTTAATAGTTAATAATATACAATAAATTATAGAATTGCCCCTAGGGCATACCCCTAGCTCTTTCAATCTTCCATTTGCACTCGATGCCAATTATGGAATCTCAATCTCATCTTTTTGGCCTGTTTGCTCAGAATTGATCAAATAATGGATCTACTGTGCTTGCCTTTGTGTCTACTCTCATGATTACAACTTCTTTATTTGTGACGAACTCCCTCATATGGTGGAAATTTGAAGAATGCGTCTTGATCTCTTGTAAGATCTAGGCTCCTTTGCGATATTCATCACCGCGTTGTTATCACATAACAACGTTATGGGTTTCTCAACATTTGAAAACACTCCTAGCCTAGGCATAAACTTGCACATCCAGACCACTTCCTTAGCTATTTCATCGAGGGTGATGTATTGGGAATCCATCGTTGAATCTTCTATAGTCTCTTGCTTGTAGCTTTTCAAACCGATCACTCCACCATTCGATGTGAATATATAACCAGTCACCAATTTACTATCATCGATATCACTCTGATAGCTTGAATCTATATACCTCTTCATGACGAGGTCAACATCGCATAAAGAATAAGTCTTTAGTATTCCTCAAATACTTAAGGATATATTTTACTACGCCTAATGCTTCTCTCTAGGATTAGGCTGATAACGGCTTATGCATCCTAATGCATAAGCAACACCAAGTTTAGTACATAGCATGGCGTACATGATGAAACCAATTATAGATGCATATGGTATTCTCTTCATATGCTCCTTCTCCTCATCAATAAAAGGAGCGTCCATCTTAGAAAGGATGATACCAGATTGTATCAGAACAATTTCGAACTTGGAATTCTTTATATTGAACTTTTTTAGCATGATATATATGTACAGGGATTGGGACAATCCTAGAAACCTCTTGGATCTATCTCTGTAGATCTTTCTACCATGTATATAGGTTGCTTCTCCCAGATCCTCCATAGATAAATTATTATATAACTAGCTTTCACTGATTCCAATAATGCAATGTTGTTGCCAGTCATTAGCAAATCATTAACATATAGAACTAAGAATACTATAGCACTTCACTGTTCTTTCCGATACACACACTCTTCCTCTATACTTTGATGAAAACAAAAAAATTCGATTATTTTATTAAAGCACTTATTCCAAATCTTTGAAGCTTTTTTAAGACCATAAATTGATCTTACCAATTTGCATGTCTTTCCCTCACTTTCGTTGACCTCAAAACCATTGAATTACGACATGTAAACAGTCTCTTCTAAATCTCCATTTAAAAATGCCATTTTCATGTCCATTTGCCATATTTCATAGTCAAAGAACATGTCGACAACAAGCATGACTCAAATGGATTTAAGCATGGCTACAGGAGAAAATGTTTCATCTTAATTAACACCTTGAATTTGACGAAACCCTTTCACAATTAGCCTTACCTTATAAGTCTCTACATGTCCATCTGCATTTAGCTTTTTCCTAAAACTCCATTTGTAGCCTATGAGTTTTATCCCTTCAGGTGTATTAGCCAAATTTCATACTTTGTTTTCATGCATGGAATCCATCTCGTATTTCATAGCTTCAAGCCAAAGTGCAGAGTCTTTACTCCATAGTGCTTATTAGAATAAGAGAGGAGTGTCATCTTCTAAGACTTGGTTCTTTTTCTCGCTATCCATGAGAAAGCCATGGTATCATTCTATTGTGAGAGATTCCCTATTAGATCTTCTAATAGGTTACATGTTTTTCATATACTAGTGAATTGAATCATCGATTGATTCATCCTTCATGTTGATTCCTTGAATCTCATTCAAGTCTATAATCGAACTGTTAATTTCTTACGTAGGAAATCCCTTTTCCAAAAAGATGGCATCTTGAGAAATAATAATAACCTTTGTTCTGCAGTATTGTAGAAAATATATCTCATCGAATTCTTGGGATATTCTATAAATTTACATAATGTTGATCTTTCCTCAAGTTTATTGAGGCCAACATTTTAGACGTATACTGGACAATGTCACACCTTCAAATACTTGAATTGGAGTTTCTTCCAACACCACATCTCATATTGTCCAAGGCAGAGATTTGTAGGCATTAAATTCAACATATGCGCTGTGGTTTCCAGTGCATATCCCCAATAGGAAAGTAGTAACTCAGATTTACTCATTATGAAATGGACAATATCTAATAAGGTTCGATTCTTTTTAACACCATTATGTTGCAGTGATGGAGTAACCTAAGTGATAATCCCATTATCTTTTAAGTAATATTTGAGCTCTTGTCCAACATACTCACCTCTTTGATCTAATTGTAGTATTTTAATTTTAAGGTTCGTTTGATTTTCTACCTCGTTCCTGTAGTCTTTAAATTTCTTATAGACATTGGATTTATTCTTCATAAGATATACATATCCTAGTCTTGAGAAATCATCAATAAAAATTATAAAGTAAGTTGATTATCCTTTGTCACTATAAGAATTGGGCTACATACATCAGTATGCATAAGATCTAAAAGTTCATTAACTCTTTCATTTTTCCCACTAAATAGATGCTGGTCATTTTTCCTATGAGACATAACTCACATATGCCAAATAATTCATAATCAAATTACGGTAGAAAACCTTTGATTTTTAGTTTGTGCAGTCTTTTGTCACTAGTATGAACCAACCTATAGTGCCATAAGTAACTATTATTCATGTCAACAAAGGATTTATTCATATCACAAATATGATTTAAATTAAGTACATAAATGTCATTATCTAAAACATCATTGCAGATATTATGTCCATCAAAGACAGTATTCATAATACTTTCTTCAGAATGACAACCAAAACCCGTTTCAAACAATCTGGAAACATGTGTAATACCATAAATAAAG
Organism: Allium fistulosum; assembly: GCA_030737815.1. Lineage (NCBI taxonomy): Eukaryota > Viridiplantae > Streptophyta > Magnoliopsida > Asparagales > Amaryllidaceae > Allium > Allium fistulosum. The sequence goes on from CM060907.1 coordinate 289,994,696, forward strand.
TTATTAACATAATGAAAATTATTTAAAATTAAATCAAATCCATTCAGTAAAGTCAAATTCATCTCTTAATTTAACATCTAGCTTAGAAAGTATATCAATATTGGCTTTCATCGTTAAGACGAAATACTCAATGCAATTGCCCTTACTCATCTTTGTGTTGAACAACTTCTTAGTGGTCTTATACCTTGTGAAACAAGATTGCTCCATAAACAAAGCATTGATGTTTTCAAAGATTTTGTGGATAGACATATTTTTATGCTAGCTTTGCAGTGGCTTGTCTAAAGAAAATGATATGAAAAATTAAGAGATTTTTTAATCAGCTACCCATGTATTATAAGTGTAATACCTCGTAAATTTATGTTAGTTAATTAATTAGGCTCCAAAAATGGAATTTGTGCAAATAGTGGAGGTTGACCACGAAACTTGCAGTATTGTGTTTGTGGCAATTTTCTGAGCAATTTTTATATTTGAAGTTTCGTGAACGAAGTTCAAATGAAGAAGTTATGGACGTTTAAAGAGATCCAAACAGAGATAAATAAAAATGAATATTGGAATAAACTAATTGGAATCGATTGGGTCCTACCAATTGACCCCTAAATCAAGGGTGGTCGACCAGAGGTGGTCGACCGGTGGTTGATCGGTTGGATACGAAATGGCCGAGGTTGAACCTTGACCAACGGCGTAGATTATATATTTTTAAATCCAATGTGTATGATTCGTTCTAGCATGTATAAATACGGTCCAAACCCTCCTCCACTTCTCATATTTTTTGATGTAGGCAGTGAAGCTCTGCCATTTTCTCTCCTTTCCTTTCTCTTCTAAAATAGAACTGAATGCAAATATACAGATTTGAGCGAATTAGAAAATAAGAAAATAAGAAGAAGAGAAAGACGCACAGTCAGCGTTGCACAATAACAAGGTAAATCTCAAATTAATAAATCTATATCTTCCCTTAAATCTCGGTTCTCTTCTAAGATCAATGTTGTAATACTATGTATATTCCTTTTATACATACTCCTTGAATTAAAGAGGGAAAGCAGTTGAATCAGAAGAACCAGATTCAGATCTGGAAGATTGGGAAGTTTAAAACAGTGAGTGAGAAATTTATATAAATTATTTATAACATTGTAATTTATCTCGTTTGATTTTGTTTGTTTATTATGCCTAACTAAGAGATCTAGAGTTGTAGGCTTAAAATTTAATGTATAAAACACTATCTACATATTTTGTAAATTAGAATAGATTGAATAGAAATGTTAGTTACACCCAGATATGGAAATTTGTCCCAAGTTGTTGGTAGTTGAATATGAATTGAATGTGGAATTGTTTCAGATCTACCAATTGGTTTATTTTAGAATTTCTTTCAGATCTATATTTGTATTGAAGGGTGTTAATATGAATTAAGTTGTTCTAAATTCAATGAATGAGAAAGTTTCTACATTTTAATCTATTGAGTATGTGATCCATTCAAATTCCATGGATTTATCTAATCTTTTATTTATATTGAAAAGTGCGACGTTTGATTTGACAAGGAATATACCTAGAAGGAAAAAGAAGGAGATGTGCAAGGTATGGAATTTCACTTCGTAGTTTACACTGTCTATTTCAAAATAAAAAGAGAATTTAATAATTTCTTGTAATTTTAAACAACGCAAACCACCTATTTAGGTAAATTTATGAAAGATATAACTGGTAAGATTTTAAAAAAAGGAAGGTTCTCACAGATTAGAACACAAGGAAATGTCATAATTAAGGATAAATGTAACTAGAAATATGAAAGTGGAATAAAAGGAAAATGCATAAACATATACAACCGTGCTAATTCCTAAAAAGAATTATAATTATTACATCAAAAATGCATATAAACATCCATGCTAAGAGTAACTAGAAAATTAAAATAATATATAATAAATGGTAATATTTGAAAGTAAAGGAATAAATGTTAAGTAAACATTTAATGTGCAAATAAATGAAATAGGAGTTATGAGAATTTAACTAGTTGAAAGGTGTAACTCCAGAAATAAATGAGCATTTAATGAGCAATGAATGGCATAGGTGTTATGAGAATTTAAGTAGTCACAAACAAATAAGTAGGACTAATTAATGAAATGTATTGAAATAATTGTGAAGGAATAAGGAACGAAATAAAGTGTGTAAGACACATAGAATAACAAGAGACGGTAAGCGAATAGTGTAAATCTCTTAGGAAAAATAATTAAACAAGGAGTTAATTCCTAATCAGAGGCATAATAAGGGGTTGGCTTATATGGCCTCAATTATTATTCGTGTAGAGTGATATATGTATATAGTGGATATACATATAAATTATGACTAAGTTAGAGGGAAGCAAGGTTGGTCCAAAGCTACATGGAAGTCTGCCCAGTTAAATCTGGCTACCAACAGTGTGGCTTTGCGGAATAATGTGGGACATCACCTGTAATAAATAACTACAGTGGATGTGTAGTTAGTCTGAATTATGTAGGGTAAACCTGCCTAATTAATCTGGCTATCCATACCTACGAATAGTCGGACTGATGTGAGACGTCACGTGTTGGGGGGTTATAGGTCATAAATTGCGCTTTGGATAAGGTAGGAGGAATATTTAGTAGAGGTCTGCTTCGAGCTACAGGTGTTAAGTGGCTATGGTAGGGTCTGTCTCTTTCCTTAGGAGAAGTATTAAGTGACCTAATAGGATTCTTTACGATATCAGTTAGGGAGAACGATGTAGGGACCTACCTTGGGGTTTAGGTCTTAAATGACGAGGATCTGCCTATTTTATAGATCTTAAATGATCAGAGTTTGCCTAATGCCTAGTAAAAGAGATAGTAAGTGGTTTGGGGTACTCTCTCTCACATTGTAAATGATAGAGCATTAGAATTCCGGACTAGAATAGCCTTAGAGCTAACAGAGGAAACTAAAAATATAGTTGAAAGAGCGGTAGATGCACAACAGTTAATTTTAAGTGTTAGAATGTCATGAGTGGGAGTTAAGTGGTCTCTAGGATCGACTGATCTGATTGACTGTTTCATTTGATATTAGAAGATGACCCGTTTTGGGATTGGGGGTATTAAATGATCGTTGGGTCTACCTCTTTTCCTAGTTAAGAAGTATCAAGTGGTCGGAAATCTTTAGGTAGTGAAATGCCTAGACAAATATACATACATTATAAGCAGATATGTTTAGGTAGTTATTCCTTAGGTAAGAATAAACATATCATACGCATAAATATTAACTAAATAATAGACATAACATTTGAATAGAAGCCAATCGACATACGTTTATGTTACAAGTAATGTATGTAATTTTTTCATTCACTAGAACGTTGCTTTGACCCTCTCCTCATTACAACCCACATGGTAGATTTTAGAGGATCATGCCACTAGAGCTGATAGAATGGTTGATGGAGAGTTATTCCTTTTCATGCTAGATTTTGGTGAGATTTGTGGACGTTTGTGGGATGAGGTTGATTTTGAAGTTGTAGCCTTTGTTGGTATTTGATCTTATTATCATTTCTTTCCACTATGAGTTTTCTTTAATCGATCTTTGATATACTTAGATTATTGCAGGTTACGAAAACCAACAGTCTGTACCCTAATGGACGTGGGTTTTGATTTTTGTCGAACTTCGGGCCCATTAAGGTGCGGGTTGTTACAATAAGCTTTTACTTCCTAGGGATCAGTATCTTCAGTGGGTGTCTCTGTTAATGGTTCATTTATAGACGATCATAAACGTTCATAAGTTAGTGTTATTTTGGTTGCTATTAGCAAATCAATGTAATTAGGTCTAGTGAGCTTATCATTTTCTAAAAACAACTTTGATGTGGACATTTTCTGCAAATTTAATTTAAGTAGATTAGCACATTTTATATATAACAAATTTTCTCATATTATTAGTAAGGCTGAATATTTATTTCATTTTACTAGTAAGACCCCACTAGATTTTTTATATTTCTCAAATCTCGAAAAGAAATATAGAAGTCTTTCAACTTCTGTAGTGAGTGTTAGGACTTGCTGTCTTAGGATTCTAGGTTAGAGTTTGCTCAACAAATCATAGGCCCACAAGCGACGAGTAACACATTATCGATCGTATCATACACAACTCCTAACCCGTGGTCTTTATCCTAATCTCATCTTGACCTTGAGTTTACTCAATAAATCGAAAGAGAATACTCATTCATACCTACCATTCAGCGATGACCTAAGTATAATGTATATACCTTGAGTTTTCTTAACAAATATGTACATGTATCTTACCTTATCTTTCAATATATTAACAGTGCTACAAATAACATCTCTAGCTTAAATTTTCTCAACAACTAGAGAGTATGCAAGTAATTTGTTAATATATAAGTGGTAGAGGACAACATTTATATTAAAGATTCATAGTCTTTAATATATTTATATTGATTAATATCGATTTAGGGAATAATGTATTTCTTATGAAATACCCTTGTGATTCAAGTGTCAAACATATAAAAAGATCACGATATACGAAAATTGCATTATACTTATTCCTAAAATATGAATTGGGTTTTTTTCATTTCCACATTCCTTATGTTTTACAATTATAGTTATAAGTCTTAATTTTGACTATAAAAGTTATAATCAATTAACTTATACAAGCATCGATGTATTTAATAGTTAAATCTTTTTTAATTATTTACTTAATTAAATATTATTTAATTAATTTAATTTGTTTATTCAACTAATTGATTAAATATTATTTTATTTAAAAAGAAATTATTTGATTTACCTTAAAATTTTAAGATAAATTTATCAACTATAACATTTATAGTTAATTATACACACATCAATATATGTATATAACTTATTAGTTAACCTTTATTAATTTATTTAACCAAAATTTAGTATTTTATATCTTAAACCATTTTAAGATAATTCTCAACTATAGCAATTATAATTATATATGTGTCTAATTAATTAATAATCAATTGATTATTTATTTAATTATTCATAATTAATTTAATACTATATTAAAATTCAAATTTTAATTTTATTTTTCAAGATAATTTTGAAAAGTTCAAAATTTTAGTTTTATAACCATTATAAATTTGTTTTATGTTTTAAACTTAACTTTTAAATTTAAAATGTGTTTAATTTTCAAACTAAATTTGAAAATTAGCTCAAGACCTAAAACAATTTGAGCCTTTATATCAGGGATAACCTTTGAGCTTATACCATCCTTCAAGTCAGGCCAGTTGCCACGTAAGGCATAGTACTTGATTATTCAAACCTAACCTTAGACACCACCTTTCTAGACATCATACTAAATAGGTAGGCTTTAATGAGTTAGTCCTAATATTGCGAATTTGGATCGTATAAACCATTAGGCTCTGGTACTATTGAAGGAACCGGGCTAGTCGAAAGCGGGTAAATCAGGAAGATTTCAAAAAATTTCCTACTTTGGATCTGTTGGGCCTATGAAGTCTCAAAGGTTTATATAATCTAATATAGTTTAAAATAAAATATTATTTTATTTTATTTTCTAAAAAGAGTTTAAGTTCGATTTAAATTAAATATATCATAATGAGCATATCAAATACACTCATATGTTTATGGTGCAAGTGAAATATATAAATAATGTACATGGTTAGTCTGTACATTTAAAGGTGCTAGGATTTACATCGCAACAGACAAATTTGCCCCTTTATATATGCTTTTATTGTCTATAGTTTTTTATTTTCTTAAATTATATATTGCCTGTGTATACATACTAAATTGATTTTGACTATTTTACATGTTTGGAAATCTATAATTATAAACCTTGCTTTTGACTTAAGAAGGAGTTCAACGTTAGATCCATAATTTTATACAAAGGTCCTTTTGCGAACTTTGATTTGAAATAATATATATTACATATATAATAACAAACTATATATAAATTCAAAATTATATATATATATATTTGTACGTGTGTGTGAAACTAATAATTTTATATGTTTTACAATTTAAAATTAACAATTTGAAATCTGGTTTGACTTGGGGAGGAATTCGACATTAGATCTATAATTTTATACAAAAGCCCATTTATAAATTTTGAATTAAAACAATATATATAAACAAATGTATATTACAGCCAAAAGTATTTGGTATTCAAAATAACATACATATACATACATACATACATACATACATATAAACTTACAATCAATTTCATAAAATAATTACAAGTTGTTTATGTATGTATTTCACTTACATATTAACAAAATATATTAAAAAATTATTTCAGCGAATTAGAATCGGTTTTAAATCTGAATTTCTTTTAGAACTTCAATTTCTAAAACAACAGCAAGTAAAAGACTGGATAACATAGGCATATATAAATTTGTTGTATAAGATATGAGATCTAAACTGTATTAACAAGATGTGACATATAATCATAATAAGATGTAAAGATAAGGATCCGCATTATTCTAACATGATGTAACATATATTAAAAGGAGATTGGATTTTCTTCCTTATGATGTAGCCAAAAAATCAAACCTTGAATGAAGAAATAACACCTAGATTTGATCGAATCAGCCTGCGGATTTTGTAATGATCTAGAGACAAACACCACCTTGTATTAATTTTGATTTTTTTTTTGAATTTGTTTTGGGAACTTTTATAGCTTTGGAGCCATGGATTTTCGGTTGGAAAAGGAGAGAGAAGAAGAGCCTAAAAGTTGATTGTAAGAAAAAATGAATGAATGAATGAATGAGATCTTATTTCTATAGAACAATTGAAACCTTTCCAATTTCTTCCTTAAAACCTTTCCTCTTTAACTCTCCATCAATTATCAGTCGAATAAAATCAAGCCGTTTGACAACCCGCACCTCTAAATACATCGATCCAAAGCCCAAAAGTGACTTCTAAATTCGAGATGTGCCAAGAACTATGAATCTTTGGGTTTTTATGGTTTACATGATATAGAGACCATTATTTTTTTCAAATATTCTACACTTTCAACTCTCATAGCGGAAGGACATAAAATATAAGCAGTGAAAATAATTCAAATCATATTGTAGTCCCAACATAAATGTGGTCCATACAATAATGTCTCTAATGGCAATACATAAGAGTCTAATTAATAGATATAATGTAATGTAAAATACATTGAGGAGTAACTATAAATAAATATATCTTTGAAGCACCATATCACCTCGTCCATGCATATTTCCTTGCTTACTTCACTTACTACTCCGACCACCTATGATAGATTTAAAGAAATGGAAATAGAGGGGATCAGATAAGGTCCGGTGAGTGAATTATATCGCTAGTGGTATGGTGTTGACAAATAATTAAAGTTCAGTTAGAACCTACACTTAGGAATGTTCTTTAGTGTGCATGTCCTATGTAAGGGATTAATTACTTTCACAGTATAAGTTGACTATCCTTAATGTGATTAAGTTCGAGTGCGAGATTATGAATGTTTCCACTCATAGGTAGAACATACTGAAACTGAATAATCCTATAAATATCTCTAGTGTATGGTCTCAACAGTAGACCACCTATCTACACATTGAGTTAACGCTCTCAATGGAAAATGCTTTACAATATATCGAATTAACATTCTCAATGATAATTATTTGAGTTGCACCTAACCGAGTAGACCTCATAATTCTAAGCCTACAAATTCGAGTTAATAATCCCGATAAAACCTTTGAGTTAACAATCCTAATAATAACTTATCACTTAAGCATTGAGCAACCTCCTCATTAGTGCTCGTGTCCTACACTCTATACCATTACACAAGTAGTAACAAGGAGTGAATTAACTAACTCCTATGGAGAATCAACAGATCCTACTATGATAGATTTCTCTACCTATTTATTTTCGATATCACCAATAGGTGACTGGAACATGGCTATCAATGATAAGAGCTTCTAATTGCGATTTAATTGCCTACCACGCTGAGTGTCACATTTAACAACTTTATGAAGTGAGAACCTAGGACGTCACTAACTGTACAACTTTTCTAGCCTGTGCACGACTCCATTCAACTACGTGAAATCCTACTTGGCCTGCACCTAGTCCAGGTTTAATCTAGGCTGACTACAATAATTCAGACGTTTGATTTTTAATTCAGAAATACGATCCCCTGTAAAAAAATATTCCTATAAGCATTCATATATCTGGTTCCTTATTCAGACGTCTAATGTAGATTCCAAACGTCTGAGTAAGGGTTCATATATCTAAATCTAGTCAGTTTTGAACCGATTCCTTTATGTTTCGTGTTTTAAAAAATTCAGATGTTTTATTATTAATTTGGTCGTCTAAATAAATTTTTTTAGGTCTATAACTTTCATTTAATTTTTTTGTTTGTCTTCTTCGTGGATTCTAGTATACGCCTTAGATTCATTTTTAAACAAGTGTTTGGCTATATTTTTCATCTTGTTTATACATTTCTCCAAGTAGTTTGTCCCAACAATTATATCTAGTGTTTTAATCCAGTTCCTATATATATTCAATCGATTATTTATGCATATTCAAAGTAAATATAATCAAATTTTTGGTAAATTCAAAAGAATGTTCCCATTTACTTTTTATTTATGAAAATCAATCCAAACTTGTTACACAAAATCAGTTCTATTATATTAAATCCAATTTACCTTTCACTTGCAAATTACAATGATTATTTAACAATTCATTACCTAGGGGTTTCCAATCCTTTCAATTCATAAGTATGTTTTGAAGAAAAGCATCAATTTAAGATTAAAATTCATATTTATAATTCTAAAAAGGTATATAATTGAAGATTGACTACTTATAAACAACAAAAGTATTTCGTACATAAATCCACTCACCTTAAAGGGTTATTAAAAGAAATCCTTTTCCTAACTCGATTCAAATTGGTGTCTTGCTTCCTCTATTCCTTGACTTGTTTGTGCTTCTCCTTCCCTTCCTCTAATCCTTAACTTATTTGTGCTTCACTTTCTCTTACTCTTTCAATTTAATTCTCTCTCTTTCTCACTTTTAATTTAATTTATATGCTTCTCTTTCTCTTCCTCTTTCAATTTGATTCTCTCTCTTTCTCACTTTTAATTTGATTTATCTTCTTTTATTTTTGATGTTGAAGTTTAGAGAAGAGAATAGAGAATGATGTTTGGATTAAGAAATATTGAGGAGCAGGAAGAAGAAAACAATGTATAGAATTAGAGAGGTGACAACTAGGGTTTAGAATGGAGAGGAGTAAGGATTAGGTCTATATTTATAGCTAAAAACTAGGGTTATTAGGTTAAATCTCAAATTATTATTTAAGGAACTGTCATTGGGTCCAGTATCCACTGATTCTTACCCATTTTACTAAATTCAACAAGTTACATATGTTTTATAACTATAAAGTCACTTTGGAAGCAATGGAATAGGTTTGAAGCTTACTTCCAACGTTTATGAAATTTTATTATTTTGCCCCTTTTAGGAAAATAGGCACAGGGAAGAAGTTGCAAAAAAAATTATTCTCAAGGACAACAAGTTTGCTTTTTAGTTTGAAGGATTCTTTTTAGTAAAAACAAAAAATGATAGTTACAACTATCATTTTGTGATTTACACTAAAAAGTGTCCTTTAGCCTAAAAAGCAAATTTCTTGTCACCGAAACTAAATTTTTCTCCAACTTTTTCCATGAGCTTAAAAACCCCTTGTTCTTTTATGTAAAATTACCTTCTTAACCCTTTTCAGTGTTTTATTTATTATTAAATTTTTTGAGGTGTTACATTCTCTCCCCCTTAAAAGGATTTCATCTCCAATATCTCCAAGGATGGAAAAATACAGCTTGCTTGTAAAAAACAACATCTACAACCATTTACTCAACCATCAACCACTTGCAAACATTGTCCTTAGTTTAAATTTCTAATACAACATGTACTTATAGGTATGGAAATGCATATGAACATGTAGGTAATGGAAAATTAGGCAATCTCTTGAACTTATCGACCTCCTAAAATGCAAGTGCTTATGTCATGTATCAAAAATGCATTTAACGCCCTATGTACTTGTAGTTCTATATGGATGGGCAACCATTCAATACATATGCAAAAATGCAATAACCATTATGCATATAACTAATATAATACAATAGACAAGGTGTTGGGCATCACAAAACAATATGAACATGTCAATCTATTTTTGCAATATGAATAAATAAAAATACATTCATTAGCAACCATCACATAAAACATGTCCTAATGACATGTTCACATCCATGCCTAGCATCCATACCCACTTACATATGGAATATACAAAGCTAAATACTATGTGTTCAAACAATCATACTAACTTAAATGGAACGTACCAGAAAAGAGCTCTGGATGGGTAGCTTGGATTTTCTCCCCGGGCTCCTAACTACTATGTAACGACCTGTATTTTACGTATCAAAGGATCATAGAATATTTATATTACTTTCATACGAGTTCGTATGATTCTAAAATTTTGGAAAATGACTCTTTGGGAAATTTCCCACATCCATGATTTTTGACGAATTTTTATGTGACCATTTTGACCCAATAAATCTTGTATGGACTATAAATTTTGATAGAAGTAGAGTTAGGGTTTGAAACCACTTTTTAGGTCCAGATGATGGTTTCCCTTTCCGTAGAGTGGTCATATTAAAAAAACGGACTTACTATTTTCAAATTATGACTATTTGAAGTTTTCTTTGATTTTGAACAACTTAAGTGGATAATTAGAGTCATTAGTGCTAAGGCCCATAACCCATTTCAGTTTTGGCATAAGTGGAGGCTAATGGGACCTCATCCCCATCCTTTCACAACTCCCAAAAATAGTTAAAAACCTCTATTAACCCCTATTAACCAAAAAGCAACCCTTAAACCTACTTTATTTAGCCAAATCATATCATTAAATAGTGATTAAGGTGGGTGATTAGATCTCTCACTTACTAATTAGGTCATTCTACTTTTCATTTGAGAATTTGGGTTTTGCTTTGGATTAAGGTGAGTGATTAGATCTCTCACTTACTAATTAGGTCATTAAATAGCCTAAATGATGTTTTAAAAATTATTTAAAAATACTAAAAATGTTTTTAAACCACGTTATACCTTATATGTGAATTTTAGATAATTTAGACTTTATTTGTAAAAACGCATTCTTATGGATTCCAAACCATGTTCTTATGGATCCCTAACCTTCATTGCAGATTTAGATCTCTCTAAAGTAGATATATTTGGATGTTTGGTTGTTGTTAATGCTTATATATGATGAATGTATGATTGTTTGATGTTTGCATGGTTGAAAACGCCGATCGAAGGCGATTTAGTTAGGAAGGGGCTATGGATCGGTGACGATCCATTGATTTTGTCCCAAATTGGGTGCGATCGATGTCAGGCAAAGAGGAAGGACTCATAAGGTTGCACACCAAGTTCCAAGTCATTTGGAGTATGTGGAAAAGATATGGGTGTACAAAGCATGGATCGATGGAGAATTAAAGGCATGGAATGGTGGAGAGTCAAGGGCATGGATCAGTAAGAGTGTCAATGGCATGGATCTGTGGGATTCAAAGGCATGGATCAGTGAAGTGACTTGGAGTATGGAATCAGGGAATGGGCTATGGATTGGAGCAAGGAGAATAGTTGGGATGAAGTGGAGCCAAATTCATACGAATTTGGCTAAGTGTGGGATCAACCCTCATTGATCAGTACCAATCCATGGGGATTGACCCGATCAATGCACGATCAATGTTGGGGCTAGAGCTCATGTGTAAAGTGTGGGATCGGTGGTGATGGTTCAGTGGCCATGGATCGGTAGAGATGGTTCGGTTGTCATGGATCGATGATGATCCATGAGTTTTATTCCAAATTTGATGGGATTGATATGGGGTGACTACGAAGGCCCCATAAGGCTCTTTTCTAAGTTTCAGGCCGTTTGGAGTTCGTATGCTTGAATTATGATCATTTGAAGATGGATCGATGGCAATTTTAGATGACGATGATGCGTGATTAGGCAAAGATGATCACATGATAGGAAGTGATAACTTAAATGATGGATAGTTATACTTCGGGATGCAGAGTAGCCGGATTGAAGGAACTATTGGATGAAGATTATGGGACGTACGATGACATTCTCCAACGATGGTTGTCTAGAATAGTTCCTAACTGTGATGACTTCAAATGAGGTTCATAAGGACAGTTTTAGGATGAGCTTTGATATGGATGACATATGCAAAAGGGATCGTTGATATTCGTAGGTTTTGATGTGTACTTGTGAAGCAAGGGTATGTGTGATGATATGCACTGGGTTATGGAGTATACCCTAGATACTTCACTTGGGCGTACGTTGAAGCCCTAGATCACATAATGTTTCATACATTTACCCAGGACTATTTACGAGGATGCAGTCTAGTTCCTAGCCTACCGAGTGACATGGATTCGAGTATCGAGAAACCATGATGTTGAGTAGTCCTTGGCTCTATAGGGGTAGTCATATGAGTATCATATATCCCACGCACTAAGTGAGTGAATGTGAGGATGGATGATGGATGCCATGTTTGTTTGATTGTTTTTATCACCTTAGGGATGTCACACGATGTAGATATTACCGATGTTGATATCTAGACACCCTTAGTACCTTGATGTATAGTACACCCATGCTGACTATCATACACTAGCATTTATCTTTTATATGTGCTAACTCTGTGGATGTAGGGATAAGTCAGGTATGATTTTCCATACCATTTGTCATAGTACATTGACTTTTATAATTTTAGATTTCTACCGCTTACACCAGACTGTTGTTTGACCTGGGGTTTTATGCTTTGCCTCCTATTACTCTGGGTACTCTTAAATGAGTACATTAGGGATATTAGGTCTGGTGAGAACATGGAGTTGGACTGGTGGTGAGTAGGATGCAATTCTTGTATTATATATTTACTCATTTGCTATTCCACCGCACAACACTATGGAGCTTGCTTGTGCCTTACTACATAGATATAGTTTGTGAGTTGTTATTTAATGTATAACTCTATCACTTATGTTGTTCACTATGTGGATCTATATACTATGATGTTGTGATTCATTCAGTTATTTACTGTCTTGCCCATTTTTATATCTGAGATGTTTACTATTATATTTTATTCGATGCACTCTAAGATATACAATATTTTTTGTGTTGCTTATTTACTTCATTGATGATTGCCTTGCATTGGCTGAGCATCCCTACAACGCACTATACATGTATATTGCGTATTGACGGTGTAGAGTAGTTATCACATTTAGTATCAGAGCTTAGGTTGCGTTGTTTAACCTAAGGGATACCATGATCTAGTAAAGATAGGATATGAGTTCTCACCCTAGACTGGATTGAGAGCGTATATAAACGAGAGCATGTACTTGTTATTTATTTTGGTTTTCAAAGCTATATAGTAGTATATATAGCATATAAGTTGCACTGCATACACAAGTACTACTTAGGTAGGATTCCTTATAGAGAGACCGTTCATTCTTATTATAGATTGAATGATGAGTCGACAAACAAGGAACACTTCTAGGAACTCCATCTCTGGAGTTGAGGAAGGAGCTAGCTTGAGAGTTGCTAATCCCAATTTGCAGACCATGTTTAATAATATGATGAGGAACATGCTGCAAAATGCTCAAGTGGCTGCTCTAAATGCTACAGTTGATGGTGGTGCTCCAATGCAGCCGCCTAGAGTCGATTTCGCTAAGCTGACCAAGGATTTTGCTAGTCTTGGTACAAATTGTTCCAAGGAACGGAGTCGACAATGGAAGTATAGGATTGGCTAGATACCAGCGAAAGGATTTTTAAGGACTTAGTGTTGGATGATGCTATGAAAGACGATTGGCTTCCCGACAGCTTTAAGGGCGAGCCATGAATTAGTGGAATGTAGTAAGGGTTGCCACTCCCAAGGATCAGTTCACTTGGGACCAGTTTGGAGCTAGATTTGAGGAGAAATTTATTTTTGTAGATCAGAAGCCATTTCTATTCCATAAGTTTGTAGATTTAAAGCAAGAGGATATGACTATCTCCAAGTACGTTGTTGAGTTTGATTCTCTGTCAAAATATGGGATGTCCTTCATCGACACTCTATTAAAAAAGAATGGGAAATTCATGATTGTCTTAGACAGCTACTTGGGGAAGCGACTCATGAGCCATATTAAGGAGACTTTTGAGATGATAGTCGAGAAGGCCCTAAGGCATGAAAGTCTATATCCAAAACTGAAAGTTATTGTTCCTAAAGAAGTGCCAAAGCCGCAATCGGGCGGGGGAGGTAAGAACAACAAGAGGAAGCAGTTTCAGAACAAAGATGGCTAAAAGAAGAAGGTCAGGCTGGTGCTGACTTGCTATAACTATGGAGAAAAGGGTCATTATAGTAGAGACTGCAATGCTGAGGGAAGAAATGCTACAACTTTAACAAGCTTGGACATATTAAGAAGGACTGCCCTTAGCTGCTTAAGCAGAAGCAGGCGGTAAAAGCATATGCTATCAATGTCGTTCCAATCTCATCGAATGCTCCATCGTCGAAAGAGAAGGGGAAAGGCATTGATTTTCAAGGTACGCTTTCCATTTATGATGTTCCTATATGAGTTTTATTTGACACTGGGCTTCACATTCCTCCATGTCTAGTGACTTAGTAGATTGATTGGGATTGAGAACCGAAATAGTTGACCGACCTTTGATTGTGACGAACCCTTTTGGAGGCTCCATTAGCCTGTATATGGTTTTTCGTGGTTTGGTCTTATCGAGTCATGGATGCTCTTTTGATTATGATTGTTTTGTTTTGGGTTTCGTTGGGTTTGGTATCATTTTGTGGATGGACTGGCTTCATAGATACAAAGTGATGGTGGATTATAAGAAGTTAGTGGTGATGAAAGGAGTAGATAATGGGCGGACGGTAGTGTTAGGCTACCTTCCAAATGATGATGTGATGGTCAGTTTTCTATATTTTCTCAACACCCCACTTGATGAGTTACCTTTAGTACCTACCGCTAAAGAGTATCCATACATATTTGAGGAGGTGACCGGACATCCACCACATAGAAAGATCGAGTTCTGTATTGATTTAGTTAATGATGCCAGGCCGATAGTGAAGCCATTAAGGATGATGGCACCTAGAGAGCAGAGAGGGCTTGAGGTGCAAGTGAATGACCTTTTGCAAAAAGGGTTCATTCGAAGAAGTATATCTGAGCGGGGAGTGCAAATATTATTCACCACGAAGGCGGACGACTCCCTTAGATTATATGTTGATTACCATGAGCTGAATAAAGTAATGAAGAAGAACAAGTACCCACTCCCATGTGTTGATGACTTGTTCGATCAACTAAATAGTGCTAGAGTATTTTCTTAATTGGATCTTGCGATGGGATTTCACCAACCAAGAGTAGCGAATGAGAGTGTGCCGATTACAACGTTTCATACACCGTCTGGTTTCTATGAGTGGTTGGTTATGCCGTTTGAGCTAACCAATGCGCCGGCATACTTTGTTGATCTCATGAACCGTGTCTTTAGGGGTTAACTAAAGAAATTTGTGCTTGTGTTCATCGACGATATTCTTGTCTATGCATGGATAGAGGAAGAACACAAGACACATTTGAGGATTGTATTTGAGGTGTAGAGAAAGCACCGACTAAAGGCAAAGTTTTCTAAATGTCACTTCTGGATAAAGGAAGTGAGATTTTAGGGTCACATTGTTTCTGAGCAGGGCATCAAAAGTTGCAGCAATCCAAGATTGGATTAGACCTAAAAATACTACGGACGTGAGAAGTTTCTTGGGGTTAGCTGGATATTATAGATGATTCATCCAAGACTTCTCTAAGGTAGCAGCACCGTTGACTCACTTGACGAAAAAGAATCAGACTTTTACTTGGGATGCGAACTGTGAGAAGGCATTTGTTAGTCTGAAGGAGAAGTTGACGAGTGCACCAGTATTGACTATTTCGAGGGGAAACGAGGAGATGACGGTACACATTAACGCGTGTAGTACTAGATTGGTTGCGGTATTGATGCAGAGAGGCAAGGTTGTTGCATATGGTATTCGACAGCTGAAGCCCCATGAGAAGAAATACCCGACCCATGATTTAGAGTTAGCAGCGATTATGTTTGCGCTGAAGATTTGGAGGCACTATCTTTTAAGAGAAAGGTTCGAGCTGTTCACCAACCATAAGTCATCGAAGTACCTCTTTTCACACGACGATCTTAACCTTCATTAACAGCGATGGTTAGAGTTCCTGGCCTCCTATGACTTTGATATTGCATATGCACTGGGAAAACGTAATGCAGTTGTTGATGCCTTGAGTAGGAGACATGCCAACTTGGGAGCTATGTTCCCTAGAGTGAACGCAGTAAGATTATATTACTGGTTATGATTTCCGATTGAGATGTGAACTAGGGCCAGAGATATTGGCAAGCTTGACTATCATGGCTACTTAGATTGAGCATATTGGTACTAGTCAAAGGCATGATGCCAGATTAGCTGAGATCATTGCTAAGATTGAAGCGGGAGTAGTGTGTGAGGATGAGACAATACAGACTCGATCGAGATGGTTGGGTTTGTAAGGATGGGAGATTGTTTATTCCTGATGTCGATGGGTTATGGGATGAGGTGCTCAGAAAGTACCATCACTCGAGATTGACTATACATCCCAACGGTAATAAGTTGTACCGTGATATGAGGAAACCTATTATTGGGAAGGGATGAAGAAAGATGTCGGTACATTCATCTTGAAATGCATGAAGTTCTAGTTGGTTAAGGCAGAGTAGAAGAAGCCCAGTGGTCTAATGCAATTGCTAGAAGTCCCCAAGTGGAAGTGGGAACAAGTATCGATGGACTACCGAGGACTCGAGCAGGGTACGACGGCAGTTGGGTCATAGTCGATCGACTGACCAAAAGCACTAGATTTATACCCAACAAGTCAAGTAGAATAGCAGCCAAACCGGCCGACTTATATATGAAGTGGATAATATGATTCCACTGTGTGTCGAACAGCATTGTGAGTGACCAAGACCAATTGTTCACTAGTGGGTTTTAGAAGAGCTTATAGGAGGCATTAGGGACAGAACTGCACTTTAGCACAATTATTACCCTCAAACCGACGGCTAAACTGAGAGAGTGAATCATATCTTAGAGGATCTCTTGCGGGCTTGCATATTAGACTTTGGAGGCTCGTCGGATGATCACTTACATCTTGTTGAATTTGCATACAACAACAGTTATCAGTCAAGCATCGGTATGGCACCATTTGAGGCATTATATGGCCTACTGTGCAATGCTCCTTCATATTGGTAGGAAATGGGTAGGAAACTGATATCGGGGTCAGATATGATTGGAGAAACATTGGAGAAGATCGATATCATTCGACAACGGATGAAAGTGGCTCAAAATTGACAAAAAAGCTATGCTAATAAGAGACATCAAGATTTAGAGTTCTCCGTTGGCGACACGATATTTGTCAAGATCTCTTCATTGAAGAATGTCATTCGGGTCGGTAGCAGAGGGAAGTTGGCATCGAGATTTGTTAGTTGTTTTTCGATATTAGATAGAATTGGGAACCTTGCTTACAAGTCGACTTACCTTAAAGAATGGCGGGAGTACACAATGTCTTCCATGTCTCTCATTTGTGGAAATTTGTGCATGACTCAGGTGTAACTATCGCACCGGATCAGCTAGATGATATTGAGATTGAATCTGAGTCTTCGAGACCTCGTAGGCTAATTTGTATCGTCGGATGTGGTACGAAGCAGCTCAGGAGGAAGACGGTGAAGTTAGTAAAGGTTTAGTGGAGTTATAATGAAGATGATTGCACTTGGGAGTTGGAGGAGAGCGTGAGGAAAACATATCCAGAGCTCTTTACTTGGTGAGATTTGTTATTTATCGCTTTTACTTTCACTTTTGATATCATGAAATGTATCATGGTATAGCATCCTACATGCTAGTATAGGCTTAGATAGTTTCTTTTTCACTTGTTGCTATGTATGCATGTTTGATGTGTGATGATTGTGTATGCTTGTATATGATTGTTAGGCATGAGGGATGACCCTATTGACTTGGTTATGAAATTTCGAGGGCGAATTCCTAAAGAGGGGGAGAATGTAAAGACCCGTATTTTACATGTTAGAGGATCGTAGAATATTTATATTATTTTCATATGAGGTTGTATGATTCTAAAATTTTGGAAAATGACTCTTAGGGACATTTCCCAAATCCATAAATTTTGGCGAATTTCTATGTGACCATTTTGATCTTATAAATCTTGTATGTACTATAATTTTTGATAGGAGCCGAGTTAGGGTCTGAAATCACTTCCAGTAGATCCAGATGATGGTTTCCCTTTCCGTACAATGGTCATATTAAGAAACAGACTTATCGTTTTCGAGTCATGACTGTTTGAAGTTTTCTTTAATTTTGAGCAGCTTAAGTGGGTAACTAGGGTCATTAATGCTAAGGCTTATGACCCATTTATGTTTTGGGGGTAAGTGGAGGATGAGGTTCCCTCATCCTCATCGTTTTACAACTCTCAAATATAGTTAAAAACCTCCATTAACCTCTACTGACCAAAACAAAAACCTTAAACCTACTTTAATTAACCAAATTACATCATTAAAAGGAGATTAGCATGATTAACACTTGGGATTAGAGATTTGCTATTGGAGGAGCCTTGGATTTCATGCCTTCTACTGTTCATTTGCGGATTTGGGTTTTGCTTTGGATTAAGGTAAGCGATTAGATCTCTCACTTACTAATTAGGTAATTAAACATCCTAAATAATGTTTTAAAAATTATTTATAAGTACTAAAATTATTTTAGACCATCTTAAACCATATATGTGAATTTTAGATGATTTAGACTTGATTTGTAAAAACGTGTTCTTATGAATCTCTAACCATGTTCTTATGGATCCCTAACCTTCACCTTAGATTTAGATCTTTTAAAGTAGATTTATTTGGATGTTTGGTTGTTGTTAATTCTTATATATGATGCATGTATGATTGTTTGATATTTTCATGGTTGAAAACACCGATCGAATGGCGATTTAGTTAGGAAGGGGATATGGATCGGTGATGGTCCATAGATTTTATCCCGAATTAGTGCGATTGATGTGGGGCAAATAGAAAGACCTCATAAGGTTTCATAACAAGTTTTCAAGTCATTTGGAGTGTGTATAGTTAAGATATAGGCAAAAAAGCATGGATCGGTGGAGACTCAAAGGCATTAATCGGTGGAGAGCCAATGGCATGGATCCGTAAGAGAGCCAATAGCATGGATCGGTGAAGTGACTTGGAGTATAGAATCAGGGTGCGAGCTATGAATTGGAGCAAGGAGAATAGTGAGGATGAAGTGGAGCCAAATTCATACGGATAAGTGTGGGATCAACCCCTATGGATTGATATCGATCCATGGGGATTGACCCAATCAAGGGGCGATCGATGGTAGGAGTATGAGGAGGTGTGTTGGAGCTCATGTGTATAGTGTAGCATAGGTGGTGATGATTCGATAGCAATGGATCGGTGGGGATGGTTCGGTGGTCGTGGATCAGTGGTGATCCATGACTTTTATTCCAAACTTGACGAGATCGATATGGCGCAACAAGGAAGGCATCATAAGACTACTTTTCGAGTTTCAGACCATTTGGAGTTCGTATGCTCGAGTTATGGTCGTTCGAAGATAGATCGATGGCGATTTCAAACGATGATGACGCGTGATTCTATGATGATGATTCCATGATAGGAAGTGATAGCTTAAATGATGGATAGCTATACTTTGGGATGTAGAGTAGCCAGATTGAATGAACTATTAGAGGAAGGTTATGGGACGCACGATGACATTCTATGATCGACGAACTGTCTAGAATAATTCCTATCTGCGATGACTTCAGATGAGAGTCGTAAGGACAGTTTCAAGATTAGCTTTGTTATGGATGATGTGTGCAAAAGGGATCATTGATATTCATAGCTTTCAATGTGTACTGTAAAGCAAGGGTATGAATGATGATACTCGTTGGGTTATAGAGTATGCCCTGGATACTTCACTTGGGCGTACGGGGAATCCATTGGATCACACGATGTTTTGATCCGTTTACCCTGGATTATTTATGGGGATGCAGTGTAGTTCTTGGCTTACTGAGTGACATGGATTCGAGTACCAAGAAACTGGGATGTTGAGTGGTCCTTGGTTCTACGGAGGTGGTCATACGAGTATTATATATCCAACGCACTAAGTAAGTGAATGTGAGGATGGATGTCATGTTTGTTTGATTGTTTTTATCACCTTAGGGATGTCACACAATGTAGATATTACTGATGCGGATATCTAAACACCCTTAGTACCTTGATGTATAGTACACCCATGCTAACTATCATAGAGTAGTGTATATCTTTTATATATGCTAACTCTTTGGATGCATGGATAAGTCAGGTATGATTTTCCATACCATTTGTCCTTGTACATTAAGTTTTATAGTATTTGAGATTTCTACGGCTCACAATAGACTACTATTTGACTTGGGGTTTTATGCTTTGCTTCCTTTTACTTTGGGCACTTTTAAATGAAAAGATTAAGGATATTGGGTATGGTGAGCACGTGGAGCTTGACAGGTGATGAGCAGGAGGCTATTCTCGTATTATATATTTACTCATTTGCTATTCCACTCACCGCACTATGGAGCTTATTAGTGCCTTACTATTTAGTGATAGTTTATGAGTTGTTATTTGATGTATAACTCTATTACTTATGTTGTTCACTATATGGATCTATATACTCTGATGTTGTGATTCATTTAATTATTTATTGCCTTACCTCTTTTTATATCTGAGATGTAACTATTATATTTTACTTGACGTGCTGTGAGATATACGACAGGTTCTGTATTGCTTATTTACTTCATTGATGATCGCTCCACATCGGCCAAGCACCGCTATAGTGCACTATACAGGTATATTGGGTGTCGACGGCATAGGGCGGTCGTCACATACTCTCTACTAGATTATCGCCCTACTAGAATCAGACTAATCTAATTACTTTATTATGGAGTTGATTTGTCCCATACTCAACAATATAGGTAGGTGCACGATGAAAAAGTGACTCTCTTTACTCCAACTTCTTCTGACTGACTCAGCTTGACCACAGTAGTCGAATCATGCAAACATTCCTTTGAGTGTGACATATGGAAAACATTGTGAACTCCTGCCAACTTTTAAGTAAGCTCCACTCTATAATCTAACTTCCCTACTCTCTCCAAGATCGAAAAAGACCTTACAAACCTCGGTGCTAACTTTTCTCGAACCGCCAAACCTCATAACGTGTCTAAGTGGTGAGACCTTCTCAAAGACCATGTCATCCACTGTGAACTCCAACTCCGTACATCTCCTATCTACATATGATTTCTGCCTACTTGCATTGTCTTCATTCTTCTATAGATCAAATCCACTTTCTTCAAAGTCTTTCTAATCATGTCAGGTCCAAGAATGCTTTTATCCATAGCGTCCCACCAACAAGATAGAGATTTACATTGCCTCCCATACAATGCTTCGAACAGTGTTACTCCAATACTTTCTATATAGTTGTTATTATATGCAAACTCTGCTAATGACAAGCGATCCTCCTAAAACTCTCCAATGTCCAAGATACAAATCAATAGCAAATCCTCTCATACCCGATTCACCCTCTCAGTCTACCCTTCCGTCTGTGGATGATAAGTTATTCTCAAATTTAGTTTAGTGTCCAAAGCCTTATAAAGGCTCCTCCAGAACTCACTAATGAAAAGCGGATCTCGATCACTGACAATACTAGAAGGAACCCCACTTAAATAAACTATCTCCCTCATATATACGGTTGCCAAGAATGCAATTGCTCTGATACTCCTAATCGAAATAAAATGGGAGCATTTGGTTAGTCGATCGACTATGACCCAAATACTCTCATTCCCTCTTTTACTCATAGGTAGCCCATTAAAAAAATCCACAAACATACTCTCCCATTTCAACTACATAATATCCAACGGTTGTAATAACCAACCAGGATTCTGCTCTGTCTTTACTCTCTGATAAGTCACACACTTGGAAACAAACTCCACTACATGTATCATCATACTAGGCCAGTAAAACACCCACTTCATATCACGCTACATTTTATCACCATTGGGTTGAACGGTCATCCGAGAACGACTCTACTATTACTATATTAATCAACTCCTTAACAAGAGGAACATACAGCCTACCATCTCTTTGCAACCATCCTCTCGAATCAATGGAATAACGGTCCAAATGTTACCAATGCTCTCCTTTGTTTAAATTCTCAAAAGTACCGAATACCTAATAACTTTGTGTCTTGCTTCTGATTTGAACCAATATGGTCCATAAGTAAAGGCTGAACATATAAAGTTGTCAACAACACTGGTGTAGTGTCCGATGGAGGTTGAAAATAAATGTAGAAATAAACTCCAAGTGCTTCCATTTGAAAAACATAGCACCTAACATTGCATGCTTTCTACTTAAGGCATCGGATGCAACATTGCCCTTTTCTAGAGTATATGAGTGCTGAAATCATATGATGCGAAAAACTTCATCCACCTCTGCTGCCTTAAATTTAGATCTTTTTGGAAGAATAAGTACTTCAAAGATTTATGATCCATGAATAACTCAATCCGCTCCCCCAAAAGATAATGTCTCCAGATTTGAGGGCAACAACAATAGCTACCAACTTAAGATCATGGGTTGGATAGTTTATCTCATGTACTTTCAATTGTCAACTAGCATAAGAAACAAATCTACCCACCCGCATCAATACAGCGCCCAATCTTATACTCAAGCATCTGTATATATGGGAAACGCCTTCGAACCGTAGGGAGTACTAAAATAGGTGCATCAGTCAATAACTCCTTTAGCTTAATAAAATCATCCTCATTTCGAACCATTCAAATTGACAATAATTCACACATGTCTGACTTGAATTGCTCAAAATAATAGATTGTTAATTTATAATTGGCAAAACTTTGCATGTACAGTAAATAAATCAATCATAAAATTACAGACACAGAGTTTACAATAATAAGCAGCGGAAAAGATAAATAGTAGTTCATGAAGCTACTACAAAGTCCAAAATAGATTACAATAGAAATTCTAGTACACAGAAGTCTCCAACACAAAAGCAACTGACAAGTCTGAAACATACAACTGAAAATAACGGAAATAAACTGAAAGCCGAAATAGATAAGATAGGTCTTCCAAGTGAACTCCAAGCTCCAAAAGATGAGTTTCAAAAGCTGTGACACTTAGGCTGACCCCAGCGTAAAGCAAAACACAAAACCCTCGAGTCAGGATTAACATTCTTATGCAAGTAAATCAAACTCAAGTGAAATGTTAAGTGAAATGCAATATAACTTAAAGGATGTTGGGATCCCATCCTTTAAGGATCCGGTAAACTATCTACATACATAGTACAATACGCTACATATACAATGCCTAAAGTAAAGTAAAATATTAAAATAGTGTTAAGGTGTTACCCATATCCCCCTTAACACATTTTATATAAATGTCGTAGTCTATACAGTACTGTAAACTCCACCAAACCGGTGGGTTATCAGGGAGCACTCCATAGGTATGATACAAAACAAACTCGTAACGGGCACGATAAGGCATGTGACAAGGCACGTGAGGCAATGCTAGGGTAGGATTCTACCGTTTGCACTCCCGGACTAGTGGTAATGCATAGCAGCTACTACCGCTCACCTCGAGACACACTCCCAAATCAAAGGTGTGCACACTAAATCGAACTCGAAGAAATGTGCCGGATAGGGGGTGCGACCCCACTTGGCCCGGTATAGCTCCTGTTTTAGCCACATTAAGCTAACTCGTGGGAGTCAGGGCTACGTAAATACCTTATACAGAATCGTTCGCCAAACCATCCTACTTCATTCTGGAATCTCCACCACGTACATAGTTGTTAAAGTGGTTTTCGGTATTAACAAAGAGTATGACAATATCCGATTCCGGTTTCTTTAACAACCAAACGCTTATTTCACACCGTGGTCATTTATCAAATCACCTTATAAATTTCTAAACAAAATCTCAAATCTCCAATTTAAATCAAAATTAAATATTCAATTTTAATTTTATTTAAATTTGAAATTATTTATTTAATCATCTTTAATCAAATCAAGCTATAAAACCTACTTTAAATCTCCAAAATCATTAAGTTCCAAATGAATCCCTATTTAAATTCAATTATTAACCAAATTTAAATTACAAATAAATTTCAATTTACCTTTTCAACCTTTTAATTTATTAAAGTTATAAAAATCTATTTTAAATATAAATTTTAAATAAACATTTTAAGAATATTATATATATTAAATAAAAATTAATTTTATAAAATTTAAAATAAATTAAACCCTTTTATTTAAATCTATTTTAAATCTTATTTTATATATTTTAAAAATAATAAAATTATAAGTAAAATTTTATAATTAACATTTTTAAACTAAACTTAAAATTTCCAAAACATAATTTTAAAATTCTAAATTTACACATATTAAAATAAAATATTTGTTATATTTCAAAATCAAAAATTATATATTTCCTTTCAAAACCTTGGAAATCAATTTCAAAAATAGACCAACGGTGTCGATATATAATATTCTTTCATATGGTCAAGTGATATGGATATTTATCATTTCAATCCCCAATGATTTAAATTTACGGGTTTATATCATTTAAACCTGCAATCCAAAAATTTCAAAATCAAAATCAAATCGCTTAGGTTTATCATTTCAACCCATAACGATTTTCCCCTATTTTATAAGATCATTCGGGTATGTATCATTTCAACCCATAGTAATTCCTAAAGTAGGAAATTTTCAAAGTGAGAGCAATAAAATGAAATAGCAAAACATATCAATTACTAGCATATATGATCAATAAAAATTTAAATATAATAGTCAGTCAACATGTTATGGTGTCAATTTACATAAGTGAACAATTAAAAATATCAACATATCATATTTAACAGTTAAATAACTAATAATTCCAATTTAACAGCATATTTAAATTGTCATTTCATATGAAGTCAATTAACTAAGAATAAGGATGTTAATCGTGAGTGATTGCTCACCTTTCGTGGCTAGAGAACGATGGAAATGAGAAGCAACTGACACGGAAACAAACATGGACACAACACGACACTTCAAATAGCTGCGACAAGCAAAAACAGATTTAGCACGTGAATTTGACGAAAACAAATATATATATATATATATGATATATATACATTTGTTTTATAAATATTAGAAAGAATAATTATATATAAAACACATATAATTTCTGTCGACCAATACACAAGTGAGATATAAACATCTGTCGACAATCTATATACGCACCATATATATAACATGTATAAGCTAGATTTGAAACAAATGAAACCCTCTACCAACAAGTACAATTTACAGCAGCAACGTATAAAAGCTTTTGGATACTTGCATAGATAATCTTTTTGCCCCAGAGGATATACACAGCATATATATAAATAACTTTCATATATATATATATATGTGTGTGTGTGTGTGTGTGTGTTTCACATAAAAGCAGGGAAAGAAAAAGTTCAAGTTTCAGCAAGGATAATGCAACAGGAAGGAAGTTGCATATGGCAAATAAAATGACAGGCTGTACATATAACATCTGCCATACAATATATATAACATATATATATATATAAGAAGATATGGCTGCTACAGGCATAGTGAGGGGTTGCTTGCGGTCAGGCTTCGGGTCAGGGTGGGGTTTTTCTCGAGTATGACTTCAGATTCTTGGAGAGGGGACACGGGGCAGAGAGGGGAAAGGTGATGGTGGTTGTTGCTTCAAGTGGAGCTTCGGGTCAGGAGGGTGGCACTTCGGGTCAGGTAGGGAAAGGACTCAGGATGGCTTCGGGTTTGGGTGGTTTGCTTGAGTGGTGGCGATGGGTTCAGGGTAGAGGCGATCAAGATTTGGATCTAGTGGAAGGGGAAGGCTGCTTGGAGGCGGGTTTGAGTCAGGTCGAGTGCCGCTTCGGGTCAGGTGATGGGTTGGTGGAAGGGGAAGGATCGGCGAAGTTATGGGTGTGGATGATTTCGCTTGCGGTCTGCCTTCATGTCAGGGATGGGGACGCACGAAGGCGGCTTTGGGTTAGAGGGAGGCAACACGGGCAGTGATGGATCAGGGCACTTTGGGTCAACTTCGAGTTAGGAGCAGGGGAGGCACGGGGTTGGTCTCGGGTCAGAGGAAAAGGAAAAAGAACATGGGTTTGCTTCGTGTTAGGCATGGAAAGTACGAGCTATACAGTGGAGAAGAAGGAAATGGTCTGCTCACCTTTCACTTTTTTTCTCAGAATGGCACGAAGAAGCAAATGAAAAGGCACAAGTATATATATCAAAACAAGGAGATAACAAAAGACACCAGTTGATTTTTCAGAAATAAATAATAGTGAAGACCAATGGTGGCACACGACTGGCAATTGAAGAGGAAGAGGAAAACAAAAGGCACAAATACGGCACCGATACGACAAACTGTTTTGTCGTTTCCGTCACGTACCGGACACCGAATTACAGGAATGAATATACTACAAAGGTCAGCACGACGAGACGAACATAATGGTACATAGATATCAACGATATGACCAAGTTATAAAAACTCGATTTTCCGCTACTGAAAATGCTGCTAAAACGCCGAAAATAAGATAAACGGGGCTATAGCGGTCCAAATTTGATGAAACGAATTACGACGTCTCACTCAGAAAATGGTTTACATTTTTATTATATAAAAATATTCAGTTTTCAAAAATATTTAATTTTCAACAAATAAACTGATTAAATTTAAATTTTGAAATTTCACAATTAAACTAACTTTCATATTTTCCAATAAAAATTTGTCATTTGCTTTGTTTAAATAGACGTATTTCAAATATCAAATTTTTATTGTTTAAATTTCAAGAAAAAATTAATTAATTACGTTATAAAAATCGTCAAAATTCTCGGGTCGTTACACTCTCCCTCACTCAAAACTTTTCGTCCTCGAAAAGGAACGAGATAGGAGAACAAAATCAACAAAAAGATAAGATAAATTCAAACGAATAGTACCTGGCTCAAATAATTCAGGATTCGAAGCACGCATGGATTCCTCAGTTTCCCAGGTGCAATCCCGATCATCCGTACTCCACTGTACCTTGACTAGACTGATAGATTTCCTCTGAAGCTGCTTTGTACCTATATCGATAATACGAAGTGTCTTCCTCTCGATAGTGAGATTTGGCTCGAAATCCAAATTCTCTAACAAAGCCAGCTGAACAGTCAAGGATGGATCATGGAGATACTTGCGAAGGTGAGATATGTGAAACACATTGTGCATACCCACCGGCTTCTCCAGCAAATCAACTTTGTAAGCCAAAGGACCAACTCTTTCCAGAATGCGGAAAGGACCAATGAATCTAGGAGCAAGCTTCCCTCTCCGACCAAAATGAACCACATTCTTCAGCGGCGAGATCTTGAGAAAGATCCGATCACCCACTAAGAATTCCAAATCCCTTCTACGCCTATCTGCATACTTCTTTTGCCTATCCTGAGCAATCCTCATCTTCCTCGTAATCTCCTCGACCTTCTCAGATGCTTCTAGAATCATATCAGGTCCAAGAACTAATCGATCACCGAATTCAATCCAACAAGATGGAGACTTGCAAGATCGTCCGTAAAGAGCGGCAAATAGAGACATCTTGATACTTGCCTGAATTCAAAATATTGGAATTAATAGATTGGTTAAGCTTAAGATGATTAAAAATTCAAAGGTAGAGTTATACCAGATAGTTGTTTTTATAGGTGAACTCTACAAGATGGAGATGATCTTCCTATGATCCTCCATAATCAAGAACACAAGCACGAAGAAGATCTTCCAAAATCAGATTTACCCTTTCCATCTGACCATCAGTCTGAGGATGATAAGCCGTGCTAAGGTTCAAACGAGTACCCAAAGCTTCTAGAAAAGCCTTCCAGAACTTGCTGGTAAAGATAGGATCACGATCACAAACAATACTAGAAGGAACATCATGGAGCCTGATAATCTCTCTCATATAAATCTCAGCTAAGCTCGGAGCAGTTCGATTCAGATTGACCGGAATAAAATGGGCGGACTTGGTCAATCGATCGACAACTACCCAAATACTCTCATTACCCCTTCTAGTCCTCGGTAAACCATCAATAAAATCCATAGAAACCTGGTCTCACTTCCAAATGGGAATCTCAAGGGGCTGCAGCAATCCAGCGGTCTTCTGGTGATCAGTCTTGACCTGTTGACAAGTGGCACATCTACTAACATAGATAGAGATGTCCCTCTTCATACCACTCCACCAATACAGCCTCTTCATATCCTGAAACATCTTCATGACACCTAGATGTATAGAGAGTTCGGACTAATGATTCTCTCTAAGAACTTCTTGCCTCAAACCATCGACATTCGAAACACAAATGTGGTTATTAATCCTCAAAACTCCATTCTGGTCAATCTGTGCTCCTAACTCACTCTGATCATCACCTTCCCTAATCCGAATATTCTCCTTCATAAGCCTAAGCATCGCATCCTCATCCTACTTAGCTGCAATACGGTCCAAAAGAGTTGGAGAAGCTACAATATGACACAACAAGGCTTTCTTACGACTAAGGGCATCGGCCACAACATTGGCTTTCCCAGGAGTATAGTTGATGTCGAGGTCATAAGATGCTAAGAACTCAAGCCATCGAACTTGCCTCTGGTTCAAATCCTTCTGGGTGAAAACATACTTAAGAGACTGATGATCGGTGAAAAGCTCAAACTTGGTTCCCAAAAGGTATGCCTCCACAACTTCAAAGCAAACACAATAGCAAGCAATTCTAAATCATGGGTGACATAGTTACTTCATGGGGCTTCAACTGATGACTAACATAAGCAATGACCTTCCCACTCTGCATCAAAACAGCAACCCAAACCTTCTCGACTAGCATTGGTATAAACCGATAATTCTTCACCCCCATTCAGAACGGTGAGAACAGGAGCAGAAGTATGCTTTTGCTTTAACTCATTAAATGTAGCTTCACACCTATCATTCCAATCAAACTTGGCATTCTTATGAGTTAAAGCGGTGAGAGGTGTAGCTATGCGGGCAAAATTCTCGATAAATCTCTGATAATAACCGGCAAGGCCTAGAAAGCTACGAATATCGGACGAAATCTTAGGGTGCCCCAATCATTAATCACGGCGACCTTAACTGGTTCAATCGAGATTCCATTCTCTGAAACAATATGCCCAAGAAATCGGACTTCATCTCTCCAAAAATGGCAATTAGAGAATTTTGCTTTCAAGTGTTGACTCCTAAGAGTTTCCAGTACATAGCCCAAATGAGATTCATGCTCCTTCTCTGACTTAGAAAAGACGAGGATATCATCAACGAAAACTGGAACAAACTTGTTGAGAACATCGCGGAAAACGCGATTCATGAGATCGTCAAAGAAGGCAGGAGCATTGGTTAATCCAAAAGGCATGACTAAACAGTCATAGAAACCATTTTCTGTTCGGAAAGCAGTCTTAGGAATGCTATCCTCAACAACACAAAGCTGGTGGAAACCTGTGGCAAGATCAAGCTGAGAGAATGCTTTAGCTTCGTAGAGCTGATCGAACATATCATTAATGCGAGGCATCAGATATCGGTTCTTGAGTGTAAGCTTGTTCAACTCTCTATAATCAACACACATCCTTAAAGAACCATCAGATTTGGTGACAAAGACCACAACTGCACCCCATTTAGAAAAACTCTACCTAATCAAACCTTTAGAGAACAAATCCTCAATCTGCCTTTTCAACTCAGCTTTCTCTTTGTGTGCCATCCGTTTGGGAGGCAGAACAACAGGTCGAGCACCAGGAATAAGATCAATGCGGAATTCAATTTCTTACTTAGGAGGAAGAGAAGTGACTTCACCAAAGACATTTGTAAAGAGTTGGACAACAGGGGTGGAGTCAAGATCACTAGGCTGAGAATCAAGAGAGAAAATAAATCTGCCTGCATAATCCTGAGGCATTTGACATTCAATCACAAGAGAATTGCCCTAGTCGTCTACTAGAGAAACGTTTCGGGCTTTACAAGAAATGACTGCATCATATCGCTTTAACCAATCACCTCCAAGTAAAATATCAAATGCATCAAAACCCAAAAGATAGAAATCTCTAGTGAATTGGTGCAAATTGTAAAGGAATTTCACTCCTTTACAAATCATACTAAGATCGGCGGGACTGCCATGGGATTAGTCACACATAATGATGAAGTCACCAATTGAGGTTGCAAAACATGCTCGAATTTATTACAAAGATCAACAGATATAAAGCTATGGGATGCACCAGTGTTAAATAGAACACGAACAGGAGAACCATGCAAAGAAAAGAAGCTGAAGGGTACCTTGGTTATCACTGGCAGGAGGAGGAGGAGTGGAAGAAATCATAGCAAAGACTCCAGATGTCTTGCCTCTCTGACGCAAGGGACAATCATTCTTGAAATGGCCAGGCTACAAAAAAATGTAGCAAAGGTTGTTCCAGGTTGCCTGAGGAGGAGGAATAGCGGCTTCGGCGGGAAATGGATAGCTGTTGGCATAGTGACCCTGCTGGTCGCAGTTGAAACAAGTGATGGAAGATAGGTCAAGAGATCGCTTCTGAGGAGCATATCCAATACCATGAGTATCATGCCACTTCTTCTTCTGCTGTTGGAAGTTGGGCTTCCTCTTCTTAGAACCATTGGAAGTACCCAAAGATGCTGAAACTATCTGCTTTCCCTTTAAAGTAGGGTTCTCGAATCTGGTTGCCATATCCATAAGAGAAGTGAAGGTGCCATGAACATAACTAATCAAGTGGTCATAATACTCTGGACGAGCACCATGAATAAACTTCTCGTTCTTCTTGAGCGGGGTATCAATCAAACTGGGACCAAACTTGGAAAGCTCATTGAACTTCCTCTCATACTCAGCAAAAATCATATCTCCCTACTCAAGGTCCATGAATGCCCTATACAACTGAGATTTCCCGGCTTCGGGCATCCATTTGGCCACAAAAGCATCCCTGAAGAGATGGATCCAAGATAAGGTAAGATAAAGGAGATAAATTTCAAAGAGATAGATTCAACAGAGAAAAGCTAGAAAAGGATAACTAGGTATCTCACCTGAACTACTGCCAAGTGATATTAGCCTCGACGGTCTAAGTGGTAACAGATTCCCACCAATCCTGGGCAGACTCCTGTAACTGCCAAGTAGCTAGATGACGCATCTGAGCATCAACGATCTCAAGTCCAGTGAAAATCCTCTCAAGACTCTTCAGCCATTGCTGAGCCTCGATAATACTCTTTGCTCCAGTGAACTTGGTACCTCCAAGCTGAGAGTAAACCTTACAAAGCTGGGTGAACCTAACAGGCTAAACCGGTGTACCAGGAGCAACGGGTGGTGCAGGGGCAACTGGGGTATAAGATCATTGCCACGACCTCTACCACGGACATTCCCTCGGTTACTCATCTGGAAAAGACAAGACTTGATTTTAGAACAAGAATAAAGTTCCAAAAATTCAAAAGAAATCCTAATTAAAGAGAATTCTAACTCAAAATTTCAAGCACGAACGAATATGACTCAGTAATCAATTCAACTCATTCTAGGGTATCGCTACCCTATCTCTAATGAGTTTTTACTCCATATGCTAAGTTTTTCCTAAACCATAGCTCTGATTCCAACTGTAACGACCCGCTTTTTCGAACCATTCAAATCGACAATAATCCACACATGTCTGACTTGAATTGCTCAAAATAACAGATTATTAGTTTATAATTGGCAAAACTTAGCATATACAGTAAATAAATCAATCACAGAATCACAGACACAGAGTTTACAATAATAAGCAGTGGAAAAGATAAATAGTAGTTCACGAAGTACTACAGAAATAACAAAGTCCAAAACAGAATACAACAGAAATCCCAGTACATAGAAGTCTCTAACAGAAAAGAAACTGACAAGTCTGAAACATACAACTGAAAATAACAGAAATAAATTAAAAGCTGAAATAGATAAGATAGGTCTTCTAAGCGAACTCCAAGCTCCAAAAGATGAGTTTCACAAGCTGTGACACTCAGGCGGACCCGAGCGTAAAGAAAAACACAAAACACTCGAGTCAAGATTAACATTCTTATGCGAGTAAATCAAACTCAAGTGAAATGTCAAGTGAAATGCAATATATCTTAAAGGATGTTGGGATTCCATCCTTTAAGGATTCAGTAAACTATCTACATACATAGTACAATACGCTACATATATAATGTCTACAATAAAGTAAAATATTAAAATAGCGTTAAGGCGTTACCCATATCCCCCTTTACACATTTTATATAAATGTCATAGTCTATACAGTACTGTAAACTCCACCAAACCAGTAGGCTATCAGGGAGCACTCCATAGGTACGACACAAAACAAACTCGTAACGGGCACGATAAGGCATGTGACAAGGCACGCGAGACAATGTCAGGGTAGGATTCTACCGATTGCACTCCCGAACTGGTGGTAACGCATAGCAGTTACTACCACCCACCTCGAGACACACTCCCAAATCAAAGGTGTGCACACCAAATCGAATCAAAAAAGCAATAGATATGGTTTCGAAGAAATGTGCCCGATAGGGGGTGCGACCCAACTTGGCCCGGTATAGCTTCTGTTTTAGCCACATCAAGCTAACTCGCTGGAGTCAAGGCTGCGTAAATACCTCATACAGAATCGTTCGCCAAACCATCCTACTTCATTCTGGAATCTCCACCACGTACACAGTTGTTAAAGTGGTTTTCGGTATTGGTAGAGAGTGACAATATCCGATTCCGGTCTCTTTAACAACCGAACGCTTATTTCACACCGTGGTCATTTATAAAATCATCTTATAAATTTCTAAACAAAATCTCAAATCTCTAATTTAAATCAAAATTAAATATTCAATTTTAATTTTATTTAAATTTGAAATTATTTATTTAATCATCTTTAATCAAATCAAGCTATAAAACCTACTTTAAATCTCCAAAATCATTAAGTTCCAAATGAATCCCTATTTATATTCAATTATTAACCAAATTTAAATTACAAATCAATTTCAATTTACCTTTTCAACCTTTTAATTTATTAAAGTTATAAAAATCTATTTTAAATATAAAATTTAAATAAACATTTTAAGAATATTATATGTATTAATTAAAAATTAATTTTATAAAATTTAAAATAAATTAAACCCTTTTATTTAAATCTATTTTAAATCTTATTTTATATATTTTAAAAATAATAAAATTATAGGTAAAATTTTATAATTAACATTTTTGAACTAAACTTAAAATTTTTAAATTTCCATAACATAAAATTTTAAAATTCTAAATTTACACATATTAAAATAAAATATTTGTTATATTTCAAAATCAAAACTCATATATTTCCTTTCAAAACCTTGGAAATCAATTTCAAAAATAGACCAACGGTGTCGATATATAATATTCTTTCATATGGTCAAGTGATACAGATATTTATCATTTCAAACCCCAATAATTTAAATTTACGGGTTTATATCATTTAAACCCGCAATCCCAAAATTTCAAAATCAATATCAAATCGCTTAGGTTTATCATTTCAACCCATAATGATTTTCCCGTATTCTATAAGATCGTTCGCTTATGTATCTTTTCAACCCATAGTGATTCCTAAAAGTAGGAAATTTTCAGAGTGAGAACAATAAAATGAAATAGCAAAACATATCAATTACTAGCATATATGATCAATAACAATTTAAATATAATAGTCAGTCACCATGTTATGGTGTCAATTTACATAAGTGAACAATTAAAAATATCAACATATCATATTTAACAGTTAAATAACTAATAATTCCAATTTAACAGCATATTTAAATTGTCATTTCATATGAAGTCAATTAATTAAGCATAAGAACGTTAATCGTGAGTGATTGCTCACCTTTCGTGGCTAGAGAATGATGGAAATGAGAAGCAACTGACACAGAAACAAACATGGACAAAGCATGACACTTCAAATAGCTGCGACAAACAAAAACAGATTTAGCATGAGAATTTGATGAAAACAAATATATATATATGCGATATATACATTTGTTTTATAGATATTAGAAAGAACAATTATATATAAAACACATATAATTTCTGTCGACCAATACACAAGTGAGATATAAATATCCGTCGACAATCTATATACGCATCATATATATAACATGTATAAGCTAGATTTGAAACAAATGAAACCCTCTGCCAGCAAGTACAATTTACAGCAGCAACATATAAAAGCTTTTGGATACTAGCATAGATAAGCTTTCTGCCCCAAAAGATATACACAGCATATATGTCTATATATCTGTGTGTGTGTGTTTCACATAAAAGCAGGGAAAGAAAAAGTTCGAGTTTCAGCAATGATAATGCAACAGGAAGGAAGTTGCATAAGGCAAATAAAATGATAGGTTGTACATATAACATCTGCTACACAATATATATATATATAACATATATATATAAATAAGAAGATAGGGCTGCTACAGGAAAAGTGAGGCGTTGCTTGCTGTCAGGCTATGGGTCAGGGTAGGGTTTTTCTCGAGTATGACATCGGATTTTTGGAGAGGGGACATGGGCTAGAGAGGGGAAAGGTGATGGTGGCTGTTGCTTTAAGTGGAGCTTCGGGTCAGGAGGGTGGCACTTCGGGCCAGGTAGGGGAAGAACTCAGGATGGCTTCGGGTTTGGGTGGTTTGCTTGAGTGGTGGCGATGTATTCAGGGTAGAGGCAATCAAGATTTGGATCGAGTGGAAGGGGAAGGCTGCTTGGAGGCGAATTTGGGTCAGGTCGAGTGCCGCTTTGGGTCAGTTGATGGGTTGGTGGAAGGGGAAGACTCGGTGAAGTTATGGGTGTGGGTGATTTCACTTGCAGCCCGCCTTCTTGTTAGGGATGAGGATGCACGGAGGCGGCTTCGGGTCAGAGGGATGCAATACGGACGGTAATGGATCAGGGCACTTTGGGGCAACTTCGAGTCAGGATTAGCGGAGGCATGGGGTTGGTCTCGAGTCAGAGGAAGAGGAAAAAGAAGATGGGTTTGCTTCGTATCAGACATGGAAAGCACGAGCTATACAGTGGACATGGAAAGCAAGAGCTATACAGTGGAGAAGAAGAAAATGGTCTGCTCACCTTTCACTTTTTTTCTCAGAATGGCACAAAGAAGCAAATGAAAAGGCACAAGTATATATATCAAAACAAGTAAATAGCAAATGACACCAGTTGATTTTTTAGAAATAAATAATAGTGAAGACCATTGGTAGCACACGATCGGCAATTGAAGAGGAAGAGGAAAACAAAAGGCACAAATACGGCACCGATACGACAAACTGTTTTGTCGTTTCCGTCATGTACCGGACACCGAATTACAGGAATGAATATACTACGAAGGTCAACATGACGAGACGAATAGAATGGTACATTGATATCAGCGATATGACCAAGTTATAAAAACTTGATTTTCCGCTGCTGAAAATGCTACTAAAACGCCGAAAATAAGATAAACGGGGTTATAGCAGTCCAAATTTGATGAAACGAATTACGACGTCTTACTCAGAAAATGGTTTACATTTTTATTATATAAAAATATTCAGTTTTCAAAAATATTTAATTTTCAACAAATAAACCGATTAAATTTAAATTTTGAAATTTCACAATTAAACTAACTTTCATATTTTCCAATAAAAATTTGTCATTTGCTTTGTTTAAATAGACGTATTTCAAATATCAAATTTTATTTTAAAATTTTATTGTTTAAATTTCAAGAAAAATTTAGTTAATTACGTTATAAAAATCGTCAAAATTCTCGGGTCGTTACACTCTCCCCCACTCAAAACTTTTCGTCCCCGAAAAGGAACGAGATAGGAGAACAAAATCAACAGAAAGATAAGATAAATTCAAATGAATAGTACCTGGCTCAAATAATTTAGGATCGAAGCACGCATGGATACCTCAGTTTCCCAGGTGCAATCCCGATCATCCGTACTCCACTGTAACTTGACTAGACTGATAGATGTCCTCCGAATCTGCTTCGTACCTCTATCAATAATATGAAGTGGCTTCCTCTCGATAGTGAGATTTGGCTCGACGTCAAAATTCTCTAACACAGATGGCTGAACAATCAAGGATGGATCATGGAGATACTTGCGAAGGTGATATACGTGAAACGCGTTGTGCATACACGCCAGCTTCTCCAGCAAATCAACTTTGTAAGCCAAAGGACCAACTCTTTCCAGAATGCGAAAAGGACCAATGAATCTAGGAGCAAGCTTCCCTCTCTGACCAAAACAAACCACATTCTTCAACGACGAGATTTTGTGTAACGACCCGTATTTTTACGGATCGAAAACACTCGTAAAACAGTTATCCTTAGGTCGCATTGTTGACAAGTCATCCATAGTCTAAGTCCTAGGTCGTATAGTAGTTAGGTCGGAGTAGACGACCTAAGAAAGTGGAGCGACCTAAGAAAGTGGAGCGACCTAAGAAAGTGGAGCGACCTAAGGAAGTTGGCGACCTAAGGATTTTGGGATAGGTCGTATAGGAGATGAGTCGTATGGTGGCTTAGGTCGTGGGGTAGGTTAGGTTGGATGAGCGACTTAAGAGGTTGGAGCGACCTAAGAGAGTGAACGACCTAAGAGTTAGCGACCTATAGTAGTTAGCGACCTAAGAGTTAGCGGCAACGACCTGGTAGTTAGCGAGTGAGCGTAGTTAGGTCGTGAGCGACCTAAGTTTAGTAGTGGAGTAGTTAGGTCGTTAGACGACCTAAGGTGTTAAGTCGTTAGGTCGCGTATTAGTGTTGGGCTTAGGTCGTTGGGTCACTAAGTCGCATCTAATTGTTAGGTCGCGATCTGTGTTAGGTCGCTAAGCGCGCATGTGTTAGGTCGTAGTCGTGGATGCGCGTATCTGTTAGGTCGTAGGTTTTAGGTCGTGGGTTCTTAGGTCGTGGAAGACTTAATTGCGAGCGAACGACCTAAGTAATCAGCCTATAAATAGGAGGGTTCTTCTTCATTTTGGGATCCGGATTTCGAAGCGACGAAGTGCTGCCATTTTGAGAGTTCGAGTTCTACACTTCTTCGCTTCTTTTCTCCACTCTAATCTTGTGATTCCTTCCATCCAAATCGAAGATCAAGATCGAAGATCAAGATCGAAGATCCAAGAGCTAAAGTTGAAGATCTACATTCTTCGAAGAGAGATTTCATCGTTTGAAGCGGGATTTTGATAGATCGAGTTAGATCCTTCGATGTCCAGTTCTGAAGTGTGTTGCTTGTGAGGTGTTTAGGTGATTCGGTGAGTGGTGATTATCTCTCACACGGATCCAAAGGAGTATATCGGGTTGATGGTTTGATTTGGTGTTAAAATAGTGATTTCCATGCATTTTCCTAAACCTAAGTATAGATCTATTGTTTATGATGATTTGACATCCATTTTACTACATGTTAATCTATGCAAGTTTATTCATCAAGTTGTAGAGATATTGTTCATGATTTATGTTTGTTAGATTTGGACTCTTTATTTACAATATTGCCATTTTAGTTATAATTGTTCATTTGATCATGTTTGAATGCTTGATTACTTGGATTAATGTTGACTTGATTGATTGTTGTAAATTAGTTGATTGATGATTTGATTTAGACAAGATGGTCGAAGATGATTCAAAAGCTAAGGGAAAGGCTCTTGAATTGGGAAAAGCTGCTCGTGGCATATGTAGCGGTTGGTGAAGCTCATATGGATAGATTTGATGATGATGATGAGATGAGGCTTTGCTATGATGAGATGAAGCGAAGCATGATGTGAGATAGCCTTGGTTTAGTCCAGACGGGATCATTACAAGCATGTTGAAGACTCGGTGATATGGTTCGAGTTTGAGGATAATGGTTGGCTCGAGAGGGGCTTGAGCTAGTATGGAAATAGTCGTCGAGGAGGATGACTAGAAGGCTGAGATTTCATCGTTGTTGAAGGTTCTAGCAGGCTCAAAGCAAGAGTACGTTGGGCAGATTCGATAGTCCCTAAAGACTATGATTTGTAGTCGAGTACTCTGGGCAGATTCGATAGTCCTAAGCACGGGCTGCGACGACGTGCGGAGTTCTGTCTAGAACCGGGGTTTCCATTAGCCCTTGACGGACGGCTGAAAAAATGTGCCGGTCATTCAATTAACGGTGATATCGAAGCAATGATAACAGTGATAGCCAGAGTCATGGATGTTTGGTTGTATCGTCATTCGGTCTCAAGAGCGGTATTTTCTGGGTGCTTATCTGATCTTGGTTTAGGCCTTGGGGGTTTGTACTTGGAAAACATCGCCCTTGACTCGAGTGATAATTGTTTTACTTTAAATGTCTGCTTTGCTATGTTTATTTCTGCTTAGTATGTCTGGGGGCTATCACTGTAGAAAGAGGTGGAGTGGGAGGGTTGGATTCATATTCCTTTTCCTTTATGCTCTTTTGGTATGTTGTTAGTTAATTTACCGCTCACTAAGACTGTTGTCTGACTCAAGGTTTTATGTTCAATTCTTATTACCTTGGGCTGTTCATCCATTTTGGGATGGGCAGACTAGGTGGCAGGTGACAGGTGCTGATCTCAGTAACCAACGATGCTGATGACGAAGACAAGCTGGAGGCTTGCGTATTAGTTTCTTACTATATGTACTGGATGTTCCGCTGCTTGTATAATTCTCTGAGTGATATGTAGTGAGGCTTGATGTTTTAACTATTCAGATGTTTGTATTCAACTATTATGAAGCTTAATTGATGAGATTCTATTTTGTGAAGTTTCACTACATATATATTCTCTATTGTATTTTTATCCTTACGCTGTGAGTAATATGATAGATCATGCTGTTTTAACTTACCTTGGCAATCGTCCATGGCTGCCTTGCACACTTTACAGCGCACTATTTCTATGTTTAGTGCAGGGGTCATGGGCGGTCGTCACATTTGGTATCAGAGCTTTGGTTAATCGATTTTACCCAACGCTCGCTGACGTAACTACGTATGAGAGACGTAATTGTATTTTGATGGATGATTACTATATATAATATAGTAGCTTACAATGATTTGAACCCTTTATGCAGTTGTTTGTCAAGGTGTGCTGATCATTTCTTTTATAGATATTAAGAATGAGTCGAAGAGGGAGACCAGTTGCTAGGGAAGGCCGTGCTACGGAGGGGGCTACTGATTATGCTGCTATGTTCGAGGCTATGATGACTTCGATCATGAGAAGGATGCCAGCTCCGGGGCCAGTGGTAGATGTTGGAGTTCAAGTTCAAACTCCAAAACCGGTGGATTTTGCTAAGTTGTGTAAAGACTATACTGCTCTTGGAGGAAAGGTTTTCTTGGGAACGGAGTCAACCATTGAAGTCCAGAGGTGGATAGATGCTTGTAGAAGAATCTTTGGTGACTTGGGAATCGAGGATGCGACCAAAAGGAAGCTCGCATCAAGACAGCTTCAAGGAAGAGCTTCTGATTGGTGGAACTCTATCACCATTGATACTCCGGAGGAAGAAATTACTTGGGAGCAATTCCAAGCCAGATTTGAGGCTAAGTTCATTTCTACAGCTCAGAAATCTGTTCTGTTCAAGAAGTTTGTAGAGCTCAAGCAAGGTGGAAGACCAGTTCTTGAGTATGTTTCTGAGTTTGAAGCCCTGTCCAAGTATGCCCGGTCGTATATTGAATCTCCTTACCAGAAGAACGAGAAGTTTGTGATAGACTTGGACAGTTATCTTAGGAAGCAGTTGGTGGATCATTTGGACGATCCATTTGAGAAGCTTGTGGAGAAAGCTCTCAGGCACGAGAATCTGTTTCCTAAAGAAGGGTCTGTTGTTGCTGTGACCAAGGAAGAATCTAAATCACAGCAGGGTGGAAACAAGAAGAGGAAGCAGCAGCAACAGTAAAAGGGTAAGGATGGTCAGAAGAGGCCGAAGGGCGAAGTGACCTGCTACAACTGTCAGTAGAAGGGCCATTTTTCTAGAGAGTGCAAGAATCCAAAGGTGCCGGTGAAGTGCCACAACTGTGACAAGCTGGGGCATATTAAGAAGAATTGTCCAGAACCGCGGAAGGACAAGCAGATTGTGCAAGCTTATGCTTTGGGGGCTGTTCCATCATCTTCAAAAGCTCCTACCGTTGAAGAGAAAGGAAAGAGTGTGGTGGTTCAAGGTACTCTTTCCATATGTGGTGTTCCAGTTAGAGTGTTATTTGATACTAGGGCGTCGCATTCTTTTGTTTGTAATGAACTTGTAGGCCAGTTGGGTTTAGAACCGGATATTGTTGATAGGCCATTGGTTGTGACTAATCCAGTAGGGGGTTCGTCATGTTTGTGTATGTTACGCCGTGGTCTGATTGCATCGAGTCATGATTGCTCTTTTGTTTGTGATTGTTTTGTTCTGAACTTTGCGGGGTTCTGAATTATTTTGGGTATGGACTGGCTTAGGAAGTATGCGGCAAAGGTTGATTGTGAAAGATTGGAGGTGACAGTCGAGAATGTGGAGGGGCAAAAGATTGTGATACGATGTAAGCATGAGGAAGGCGTCTTCATGTATTCGCTGGTTGTTCCACGGGATGGACTGCCATCGGTGCCAATCGCTAATGGATTTGAGGATGTCTTTGATGAGGTCAAAGGGTTACCGCCGCATAGAGAGATCGAGTTTTGTATCGATTTAGTTGAAGGAGCCAGACCTGTTGTGATGCCTCTTAGGCGGATGGCGCCTAGGGAACAGCAAGAGTTGAGGGTGCAAGTTGATGATCTTTTACAGAAAGGATTCATTCGGCGTAGTGTGTCCGAATGGGGTGCACCAGTTGTGTTTGTAACCAAAGAGGATGGATCGTTGAGGTTATGTGTGGATTATCGTGAACTGAATAAAGTGACTAAGAAGAACAAGTATCCATTGCCGAGAATAGATGACTTGTTTGATCAGCTTCACGAAGCTAAGGTGTTTTCTCAGATGGATTTAGCTACGGGATTTCACCAGTTAAGAGTGGCTGAGGATAGTGTGCCGAAGACTGCTTTCAGGACACCATCCGGTTTCTTTGAGTGGCTGGTAATGCCGTTTGGATTGACCAATGCACCAGCATATTTTGTGGATCTTATGAATAGAGTGTTCAGAATCAGTTGAACAAGTTTGTACTTGTGTTTGTGGATGATATTTTGATTTATTCCAGAACTGAAGAAGAGCACAAGACGCACTTAAGTATTGTGTTGGAAATCTTACGGAAACATCAGCTGAAGGCTAAGTTTTCGAAGTGTCACTTCTGGAAGAGCGAAGTGAGGTTCTTAGGCCATATTATCTCTGGAAGCGGAATAGCGGTTGATCCCGCCAAGATAGCAGCAATCCAGGATTGGGGAAGACCTAAGAATGCGTCAGATGTGAGAAGTTTTCTTGGATTAGCAGGATATTATCGTCGATTTATCAAAGACTTTTCCAAGATAGCTGCACCATTAACAGGATTGACGAAAAAGAATCAAGTATTCAGATGGGATGCTAAGTGTAAGCAAGCTTTCAGAATCCTGAAAGAGCGACTAACAAGTGCTCCTGTTTTGACTATTCCAAGTGGAAATGATGAGATGGTGGTTTACACCGACGCTTGTGGTACTGGACTTGGAGTAGTACTGATGCAGAAGGGTAAAGTTGTTGCGTATGCAAGTCGACAACTGAAGCCGCATGAAAGGAATTATCCGACTCATGATTTGGAGTTAGCGGCGATTGTTTTTGCTCTGAAGATGTGGAGACATTATCTATTGGGAGTTCGATTCGAGTTGTTTACAGATCATAAGTCGTTGAAGTATCTTTTCTCCCAAAAGGATTTGAATCTTCGGCAGCAATGATGGCTAGAGTTTTTGGCATCATATGATTTTAGTATAGCCTATACTCCAGGAAAGGGTAACGCAGTGGCAGATGCGTTAAGT
This sequence comes from Allium fistulosum, assembly GCA_030737815.1. Taxonomy (NCBI): domain Eukaryota; kingdom Viridiplantae; phylum Streptophyta; class Magnoliopsida; order Asparagales; family Amaryllidaceae; genus Allium; species Allium fistulosum. Next base: position 290,036,659 of record CM060907.1, read on the forward strand.
CGAAGACATGCAGGATTGGGAGCCATGTTTTCAGAATGGAAGAGTCTCGAGTATTTGGCTGGATTTGACTTCAGGCCTAGATGTGAATTGGAACCTGAGATGTTGGCAAACTTATCGATAAGACCGACTAGTTGTTCCTGATATAGATGAATTGAGAGATGAAGTTTTGAAGGAAAGTCATCACTCGAAGCTGACAATTCATCCAGGTGGGAATAAGATGTATCGGGATATGAAGAGAACCTATTACTAGGAAGGTATGAAGAAGGATGTTGGAAATTTCATTTCCAAGTGCATGAACTGCCAGTTGGTAAAAGCCGAACAGAAGAAGCCAAGTGGATTGCTTCAGCCATTAGAAGTTCCTACATGGAAGTGGGAGCAAATATCGATGGATTTTATCGATGGACTACCTAGAACCAGAACGGGGAATGAAGGGATTTAGGTCATCGTAGATCGTTTGACTAAGAGTGCAAGATTCATTCCTGTTCGAGCAACCAGGACTGCATCAAAGTTGGCTGAGCTGTATGTTAAGTGGATAGTTCGATTCCATGGTATTCCGAAGAGTATAGTGAGCGATCGAGACCCATTGTTCACTAGTGGATTTTGGAAGAACTTTCAGGAAGTTTTGGGAACCGAGTTGTGTTTGAGTACAGCTTATCATCCCCAAACAGATGGTCAGACTGAGAGAGTCAACCGAGTTTTGGAAGATCTCCTTAGAGCTTGTGTTTTAGATTTCGAAGGATCATGGGAAGATCACCTTCATTTGGTGGAATTTTCATATAATAACAGTTACCAGTCAAGCATTGGTATGGCACCGTATGAGGCATTGTATGGAAGACCGTGTAACTCTCCGACATGTTGGTTAGAAATAGGAGAAAAGCTGATACTTGGGCCAGAAATGATTTGACAGACTTCGGATTGCATAGAGATGATTCGGCAACGAATGAAGGCAGCCCAAGACCGTCAGAAAAGTTATGCCGATAAGCGTCGTAAGGATTTTGAATTCGACGTAGGTGATATGGTTTTTGTGAAGATTTCTCCATTGAAGAATGTTATTCGATTCGAGAGGAAAGGAAAGTTGACTCCGAGATTTGTTGGACCATTCCCGATCATCGAGCGAATTGGAAAGCTCGCCTACAAAGTGGAGTTACCAGAAAAGATGGCGGGTGTGCACAATGTTTTTCATGTATCGTATCTACGGAAGTATGTGCACGACTCGAATACAGTGGTTTCTGCTGTTAGCTGTGAAGATTTCGAGATTGATCCTGTCGATGAGAGACCTCGTAAGCCGCTTCGTGTTGTGGAAACTGACACGAAACAGCTTAGGAGGAAGGTAGTTAGGTTGCTCAAGGTACAATGGAGTGATGATGTTAACGACTGTACATGGGAGGTGGAAGAGAGGATGAAGGTAGCTCATCTTGAACTCTTCAAGGTATGGCCCTAAGGTGTCGTGTCATCTAACGACATTGTAACTTGTTCTAGTTTTAGAATTCTGCGTGCTAAGCTAGAATTGGATGCATGGTTTGTTGATTGCTATGGATGGTAGGCATGCAGAATAGTCTTTGTTTGCTCTTGTTTGTTTAGAATTTCGGGGGCGAAATTCCTAAGGGGGAGAGAATGTAACGACCCGTATTTTTACGGATCGAAAACATTCGTAAAACAGTTATCATTAGGTCGCATTGTTGACAAGTCATCCATAGTCTAAGTCCTAGGTCGTATAGTAGTTAGGTCGGAGTAGACAACCTAAGAAAGTGGAGCGACCTAAGGAAGTTGGCGACCTAAGGATTTTGGGATAGGTCGTATAGGAGATGAGTCGTATGGTGGCTTAGGTCGTGGGGTAGGTTAGGTCGGATGAGCGACTTAAGAGGTTGGAGCGACCTAAGAGAGTGAACGACCTAAGAGTTAGCGACCTATAGTAGTTAGCGACCTAAGAGTTAGCGGCAACGACCTGGTAGTTAGCGAGTTAGCATAGTTAGGTCGTGAGCGACCTAAGTTTAGTAGTGGAGTAGTTAGGTCATTAGACGACCTAAGGTGTTAAGTCGTTAGGTCGCGTATTAATGTTGGGCTTAGGTCGTTGGGTCACTAAGTCACGTCTAATTGTTAGGTCGCGATCTGTGTTAGGTCGCTAAGCGCGCATGTGTTAGGTCGTAGGTCATGGATGCGCGTATCTGTTAGGTCGTAGGTTTTAGGTCGTGGGTTCTTAGGTCGTGGACGACTTAATTGCGAGCGAACGACCTAAGTAATCAGCCTATAAATAGGAGGGTTCTTCTTCATTTTGGGATCCGGATTTCAAAGCGACGAAGTGCTGCCATTTTGAGAGCTCGAGTTCTACACTTCTTCACTTCTTTTCTCCACTCTAATCTTGTGATTCCTTCCATCCAAATCAAAGATCAAGATCGAAGATCCAAGAGCTAAAGTTGAAGATCTACATTCTTCGAAGAGAGATTTCATCATTTGAAGTGGGATTTTGATAGATCGAGTTAGATCCTTCGCTGTCCAGTTCTGAAGTGTGTTGCTTGTGAGGTATTTAGGTGATTCGGTGAGTGGTGATTATCTCTCACACGGATCCAAAGGAGTATATCGGGTTGATGGTTTGATTTGGTGTTAAAATAGTGATTTCCATGCATTTTCCTAAACCTAAGTATAGATCTATTGTTCATGATGATTTGACATCCATTTTACTACATGTTAATCTATGCAAGTTTATTCATCAAGTTGTAGAGATATTGTTCATGATTCATGTTTGTTAGATTTGGACTCTTTATTTACAATATTGCCATTTTAGTTATAATTGTTCATTTGATCATGTTTGAATGCTTGATTACTTGGATTAATGTTTGACTTGATTGATTGTTGTAAATTAGTTGATTGATGATTTGATTTAGACAAGATGGTCGAAGATGATTCAAAAGCTAAGGGAAAGGCTCTTGAATTGGAAAAAGATGCTCGTGGCATATGTAGCGGTTGGTGAAGCTCATATGGATAGATTTGATGATGATGATGAGATGAGGCTTTGCTATGATGAGATAAAGCGAAGCATGATGTGAGATAGCCTTGGTTTAGTCCAGACGGGATCATTCCAAGCATGTTGAAGACTCGGTGATATGGTTCGAGTTTGAGGATAATGGTTGGCTCGATAGGCGCTTGAGCTAGTATGAAAATAGTCGTCGAGGAGGATGACTAGAAGGCTGAGATTTCATCATTGTTGAATGTTCTAGCAGGCTCAAAGCAAGAGTACGTTAGGAAGATTCGATAGTCCCTAAAGACTATGATTGTAGTCGAGTACTCTGGGCAGATTCGATAGTCCTAGGCACGGGCTGCGACGACGTGCGGAGTTCTGTCTAGAACCGGGGTTTCCATTAGCCCTTGACGGACGGCTGAAAGAATGTGTCGGTCATTCAATTAACGGTGATATCGAAGCAATGATAACAGTGATAGCCAGAGTCATGGATGTTTGGTTGTATCGTCATTCGGTCTCAAGAGCGGTATTTTCTGGGTGCTTATCTGATCTTGGTTTAGGCCTTGGGGGTTTGTACTTGGAAAACATCGCCCTTGACTCGAGTGATAATTGTTTTACTTTAAATGTCTGCTTTGCTATGTTTATTTCTGCTTAGTATGTCTGGGGGCTATCACTGTAGAAAGAGGTGGAGTGGGAGGGTTGGATTCCTATTCCTTTTCCTTTATGCTCTTTTGGTATGTTGTTAGTTAATTTACCGCTCACTAAGACTGTTGTCTGACTCAAGGTTTTATGTTCAATTCTTATTACCTTGGGCTGTTCATCCATTTTGGGATGGGCAGACTAGGTGGCAGGTAACAGGTGCTGATCTCAGTAACCAACGATGCTGATGACGAAGACGAGCTGGAGGCTTGCGTATTAGTTTCTTACTATATGTACTGGATGTTCCGCTGCTTGTATAATTCTCTGAGTGATATGTAGTGAGGCTTGATGTTTGGACTATTCAGATGTTTGTATTCAACTATTATGAAGCTTAATTGATGAGATTCTATTTTGTGAAGTTTCACTACATATATATTCTCTATTGTATTTTTATCCTTGCGCTATGAGTAATACGATAGATCATGCTGTTTTAACTTACCTTGGCAATCGTCCATGGCTGCCTGGCACACTTTACAGCGCACTATTTCTATGTTTAGTGCAGGGGTCATGGGCGGTCGTCACATTTTGAGAAAGACCTGATCACCCACTGAGAATTCCAAATCCCTTTTACGCCTATCTGCATACTTCTTCTACCTATCCTGAGCAATCCTCATCTTCCTTGTAATCTCCTTGACCTTCTCAGACGCTTCAAGAATCATATCAGGTCCAAGAACCAATCGATCACCGGATTCAATCCAGCAAGATGGAGACTTGCAAGATCGTCCGTAAAGAGCGGCAAACAGAGGCCTCTCGATACTTGCCTGAATTCAAACGATTGGAATTAATAGATTAGTTAAGCTTAAGATGATTGAAAATTCAAAGGCAGAGTTATACCCGATAGCTGTTATTATAGGTGAACTCTATAAGATGGAGATGATCTTCCCAAGATCCTCTATAATCAAGAACATAAGCACGAAGAAGATCTTCCAAAATAAGATTCACCCTTCCCGTCTGACCATCAGTTTGGGGATGATAAGCCGTACTAAGGTTCAAACGAGTACCCAAAGCTTCCTGAAAAGCCTTCCAGAACTTGATGGTAAAGATAGGATCACGATCATAAACAATACTAGAAGGAACACCATGGAGACTGACAATCTTTCTCATATAAATCTCAGCTAAGCTCGAAGCAGTACAATTCGACTTGACCGGAATAAAATGGGCGAACTTGGTCAATCGATCGACAACTACCCAAATGCTCTCATTACTCCTTCTAGTCCTCGGTAAACCATCAATAAAGTAGATCAACGGTGTCCGTATATAATTTTCTATCCTATGGTCAATTGATACGGATATTTATCATTTCAATCTGCAATAATTTAAATTTACGGGTTTATATGATATAAACCCACAATCCCAAAATTTCAAAATCAAATTAAAATCGCTTGGGTTTATCATTTCAACCCATAACGATTATACCCTATTCTATAAGATCGTTCGGGTGTGTATCATTTCAACCCATAGTGCTTCCTAAAACTAGTAAACTTGCAGAGTGAGAACAATTAAATGAAATAGAAAAACATAAAAAATTACTAGCATATATGATCAATAACAATTTAAATATAATAGTAAGTCAACATATTATGGTGTCAATTTACATAAGTGAATAATTAAAAATATCAACATATCATATTTAACAGTTAAATAACTAACAGTTCCAATTTAACAGCATATTTAAATTGTCATTTCATATGAAGTCAATTAACTAAGCATAAGAACGTTAATCGTGAGTGATTGCTCACCTTTCGTGTCTAGAGAACGATGGAAATGAGAAGCAACAGACACGGATACAAACACGGACGCAGCACGACACTTCAAATAGCTGCCACAAGCAAAAACAAATTTAGCATGAGAAAACAAATATATATATATATGTGATATATATACATTTGTTTTAAAGATATTAGAAAGAAAAGTTATATACACAACACATATAATTTATGTCGACCTATACACAAGTGAGATATAAACATCTATCGACAATCTATATATGCATCATATATATAACATGTATAAGTTGGATTTGAAACAAATGAAACCCTTTGCCAACAAGTACAATTTACAACAGCAACATATAAAAGCTTTTGGACACTAGCATAGATAAGCTTTCTGCCCTAAAAGATATACACAGAATATATATAAATAACTTTCATATGTATATATATATATATCTACGTGTGTGTGTATGTTTCACATAAAAGCAGGGAAAGAAATAGTTCAAGTTTCAGCAAAGATAATGCAACAGGAAGGAAGTTGCATAAGGCAAATAAAATGATAGGTTGTACATATAACATCTGCCACACAATATATATACATATATATATATAACATATATATATAAGAAGATAGGGCTGCTATAGGAAAAGTGAGGGGCTGCTTGCGGTCAGGCTTCGGGTCAGGGTGGGTTTTTCTCGAGTATGACTTCAGGTTTTTGGAGAAGGGACATGGGCCAAAGAGGGGAAAGGTGATGGTGGTTGTTGCTTCAAGTGGAGCTTCGGGTCAGGAGGGTGGCACTTCGGTTCTGGTAGGGGAAGGACTCGGAATGGCTTCGGATTTGGGAGGTTTGCTTGAGTGGTGGCGATGGGTTCAGGATAGAGGCGATCAAGATTTGGATCTGGTGGAAGGGGAAGGCTGCTTGGAGGCGGTTTTGTGTCGGGTAAAGTGCCGCTTCGGGTCAGGTGATAGGTTGGTGGAAGGGGAAGGCTCGGCGAAGTTATGGGTGTGGGTGATTTCGCTTGCGGTCTGCCTTTATGTCAGGGATGGGGATGCACGGAGGCGGCTTCGGGTCAGAGGGAGGCAACATGGGCGGTGATGAATCGAGGCACTTCGGGTCAACTTCGAGTCAGGAGCAGGGAAGGCACGGCGTTGGTCTCGGGTCAGAGGAAAAGGAAAAGGAAGATGGGTTTGCTTCATGTCAGGCATGGAAAGCACGAGCTATACAGTGGAGAAGAAGAAAATGGTCTGCTCACCTTTCACTTTTTTCTTCTCAGAATGGCATAAAGAAGCAAATGAAAAGGCATAAGTAAATATATATATCAAAATAAAGAAATAGCAAAAGTCACTAGTTGATTTTTTAGAAATAAATGATAGTAAAGACCATTGGTAGCACATAGCTGGCAATTGAAGAGGCAGAGGAAAACAAAAGGCACAAATACGGCACCGATACGACAAACTGTTTTGTCGTTTCCATCGCGTACCGGATACTGAATTACAGGAATGAATATACAACGAAGATCAGCACGACGAGACGAACAGAATGGTACAAAGATATCAGTGATACGACCAAGTTATAAAAACTCGATTTTCCGCTGTTGAAAGTGCTGCTAAAACGCTAAAAATAAGATAAACGGGGCTATAGCAATCCAAATTTGACGAAACGAATTACGATGTCTCACTTAGAAAATGATTTACATTTTTATTATATAAAAATATTCAGTTTTCGAAAATATTTAATTTTCAACGAATAAACTGATTAAATTTGAAATTTGAAATTTCACAATTAAACTAACTTCCATATTTTCCAATAAAAATTTTCCATTTGATTTGTTTAAATAGACGTATTTCAAATATTAAATTTTTATTTCAAATTTTTATTGTTTAAATTTCAATAAAAATTTAGTTTATTACCTTATAAAAATCGTCAAAATTCTCGGGTCGTTACATATTCCGAGTCCCACAAGAAAACTACATCCTTCTTGCTAAGGCGTGTTAATGGTGTGGAAATTTTTACAAAGTCCTTAACGAACTTCTGATAATAGCCAGCTAAGTCAAGAAAACTTCTCACATTCGTAACATTCTTCGGTATGTGCCAATCCTTTATTGCAGTAACTTTACTAGGATCGATTGATAGTCCATACTTAGAAACATGTCCTATAAATAGAATCTTCTTGCGCCAAAAGTGACATTTGGAAATTTTGCCTTTAGCTAATGCCTAAGGAGAGTATCGAGCACTTCTCCTAAATGCAACTTATGCTCTTCTCGATTTTCCAAATTGACAAATATGTCATTAACAAATACTATAGAATATAGTAGTTTATGATTTTTGTTTGATGATAATAAACATATACCTTTAATAATAGTTGTGATACTTTCACTGTTAGACTTTTTTAATGTCAGCATGAACTATCGAAAATGACCCTCTATAAATATTATTAAATAGTAATATCACTTAAAAAAAGGATCTACAAGATAAGTTTTCTTTACCAATTCAAAATGCGCCTCTACAAATATTATTGAAATATTAATATCAGTTAAAAATAGGATCTAACAAATAAACTTTCTTTACAAAGTCGTTCTTTATTGATTAATAATAAAAACAAAATTCAAACCAATAAATAAATAAATTCATTCTTTGTTAATTAATAATAGAAATAGAAATTCAGGCAAATGAAAAACAAGATATTGTAATTTAGAAAGAAAAATTAAAACTCACCGCATATCATTTTAGTGCAAAATATGGTTAATATTTATGCAAATCATATTTTCTTGAACAAGTTAAACACATACAATGTGTAAAAAACAATTCACATGCAAAGCACCTGCCATCTTCACGCACGAAGCGCGTGCTGTAACGCTCTTATATATTTAAATGTGTCAGTTATAGTACTATTGTAGTATCGCAGAATGAAATAAACAAATACAATTTTATTTTAACAAATATTTTATTTCAATAAGACTTCTATGGTACACACAATTACAACAATAACTTCCACAATATTTTAAATACAATAATATTTTACACTTTCTAATACAACAATTACTCCTAACCTCACTCACTCAAATTCGATTTTCATCTTCTTGCTCCGTTTGTTTTTCTCTAATCATGTACTTTACCTATCAAATAACAACATAGCAGAAGGGAAAAAGAAACAAATTGAAACTGCAAAAATTATTTAAACTCGACATTGCCTCAGTTTATTAGTTTTGTTCTTTTCATATTTTGAAAAAGGCACCAAAAATAACGAACATGGACCATACAACAGGTATATACAAGGACCAGTGCATCATATTCATGTGGAATAAAAATTTAAAATCAAGTTAATAATGTGCACAAGCAATCTACGACATGCACAGTGTATTACTGTACATACCCTAAGGCCGAGCAAACTAAAATAAACAAGCACATTAAAAAGGATTTGCATTTGCACTTGTGCATAAATCAAACTTGCACACATACACAAGACACACCATAAGGTACATAAAATTCAACACAACCGCACGAGGTCATGCCCAAATGAATTTTAGGCTCAACACAAGGTAGCAAGTGAATGCACATTAGAAACAACAAAGTGTACAACAAGTCAAGGTCAAAACAAGCAAGTGCTAGGTCAAGCCCAAAGGCTCAACACAATGCATTAGTGGACAGGTCAAAACAAGAAAAATCAAGGCAAACGACAAGTACACAGTGAACACATAGCAGAAGCACATGCACAAAAGGAAGCTCAAACTGGTGCAACAACAAGATCAAATACCCAAAGCCAACAATATGAATTAGCTCAGGCACACAAGCAAAGAAAAAATGCACACAAAATCATGCATATACACACAAGCAACTCAATGCACAACCAGGCCGAGCCACCAAGTCAAACAGTAGCACACAAGGCAAAGTTCGACATAACAACAAGCTCATGCAAATGCAAATATATGAAGATGCAACATGTAAACTACAAGGCCAAGCTAAGGCAGAAAGTCATACACCGAAAGAAAATTTTAAGACCGCATATATTCTTTCATATTTGGGCCAAGCTTTTTTAATTATATGTTATATAGGGTTTCCTTTTATTCAATTATTGTAATTTACCTTTTTTAATTATAAAACTCTAGTTTAAACTAAGATTGAACTACGGTGTGTAGTTTGGGAAATTCTCAACTTGGGGATAGAGTTGAGGCATGGTTTCGAGCTTTGGGTTAGAACAATCAAATAAGCGATAGTCGCAAGTTTATAGGATCCGTAAGTGGTTGATTGCGTAATCATAGTAGAAATCTTAAGGGCAGCAGTAGGCAAATATTGTCAAAGCTGGGTAAATTTGTGTATTGCTTTTATTTCCACATTTATTCTGTTATTATATGTACTGCATTTTTTATTATTCTATGAATTTATTATAAACCCTATTCATCCCTTTATATAGGGTTAATTCAATCCTACAAATACCACCTATGAACTTGTTTAGCGACCCTCTAAAGACTCGATTGATGAGGTTGAAAAAATATACCGATACATTGATCAGTCCAAATGGCATGACTATCCACACATATAGTCCGTCAGGTGTTCGAAAAGTAGTTTTTTGAATACTATACTCGACCATATGAAAATGGTGGAATCTAGTCACCCTGTTAAGCTAAGAGAATATCTTTGTTCCCACTAACTAATCAAAGAGATCATCTATACATGGAAATGGATAACAATTCTTCTTTTTTAGCTTATTCAATTCACGATGATCAACACAAAGCCTTAAAGAGCCAACTGCTTTGGTAGTAAAGACAACTGGTGCTCCCTATTCTGCAATACTTCTCTAAATTAAGCCATTCTCTAATAATTCATTTATTTTCTTATTTAGCTTGCACCTTTCTCTAGGAGCCATATGTCTAAGGGGTAAGGGAATAGGTCAAGCACTCTCTTCTAAGTATATTAGAAATCGATCTCCCTTTGGGAGGAAGGCCGAAAACTTCGACAAAAACATCTAGGTAGTCACGAATCATTGGTACTGAAGCTACCTCTTCATGTGATAGTTCTATAGAATATAGGTAACCCAATATAATGGAACTTTTGGGATCGCAGTAAACCTCAAGGCTGCGCCCACTACAAGTACTCAAACAAACAACCTTCCCATCACAATCCAATATTGCTCCATACATAGCCATCCAGTCTATTCCCAAAAATAAACCAAACCCAAAGAATACCAATAAAAAAGCATTGCAATCAAATTCAAAACTTAAAATATATAATTCCAAACCCTTACAAATCATGGATAGATGAATCGATCCTCCAACAAGGTTCGATACTATGATAGATTTTAGGCAGGTTTTCTTGAAGATGGATAAATACTTTGAAGATGAAGCAAAAGGCCTAGTAGACAATAAAGTTTGTTTTGATTTCGCTATGTAAAACTAGGTTGTATAACTAGTTAAGTGTTTGTGTAGGCATCTTCATATGTCGGGCACAACACTGTTGTCTGTATTTTATTATATTATCCCTTATATAGGCATGTATTGAGATATGTAAAATGTTAAAACAATTTATGTACTGGAAATTTATTTGGCTGCTCTGTTTACTTGATATCTTTTAAAAAAATAGATCTCATTTTGTCGTTTGAAAATAATTCTAGTGATGATTGCAGCATCATTGGCGTTCATTTTTGAATCTCAAAACGGAGGATGTTACGGCTTGGTATTATAGCTTCGGTTAAGGGACACTTAAGCAATACAAAGCTAAATATAAATCATGTAGAAATTAGACAATTGAAAACGAACACCTTAGGGAAGGGTATACATTATATATAACGTATTTATATTTTGATACACACATAAATAAATAAATAAATATGTATGTATACATATATATATATATATGGATATATTTATCTCTCTACTATTTCTTTCACTCACTTTCTTTTCTTACAAGAACTTGCTTGCGTAGAAAGCAAAAATGGAGACAAGAAACGAGTGATAACGTTAAGATATGGTAGCACAAACATTGGTATGAGAACTGCAAGTACATAGACCAACAGTCAAGGAAGGGAGCGGGAGAAAAATGAATCTACAAATGTGAGCGTTTAGATGCCAGCTTTGGTGGAAGGAAATGTAGATGTGGATGTTCTTTTCTAGTAGTTTGTAGGAAATCTTGTGTAACAGAAGACTCGGTGGCAAGTGCAACCGTAAGCCCCGAATGTGCCAAGAGGCTTGATGTAGGTTGCCAGTGATAATTTGAAAAGATAACCAAGATTTTTGGATTTCGGGGGAGAAATTTTCATTGGAACAAGACAGGCTATGGAAGCAAGTGGTTGCAAATATGTGATCGATTTGTGAAGATCTGGAATTTAACGATGCTCAAAAGATGAAATTGGTGTCTATGCAGCTTAAAGGTTTAGCTAGTATCTTATGGGAGACTATGAGCATGAAGTTCCCAAGCAAGAAATCACTTGGAATAGGTTCAAGAAGATGTTTGAAGTATTATTTATTCCTAGATCGGAATGGTGAGCAGTATTCTAAGCATTTATGGAGCTAGAAAAAGGAAGCATGACTATACCAGAGTATTTGAGAAAGTTTAACATTTTGTCCAAGTATCGAATGGATCTGATCGAGATACCAAGGAAGAAGGTGGATAATTTTATCATGGGATTAAGGCTAGGGCTGAGTGATAAGACGATGGCTCATGTAGCACTTCATTTTAGCAAAGTGGTAAATATGGCAAGGCAGTATAAGCTCATGTACACCAAGAGGACAAATATTAGACAGAGGGCTCAAATCGATAAGAGGAAGAAGTTTGGCCCATACCAAAAGGGTAAGAAAGGCCAACAACAAAAGGGAAAGGATCTAAGAGGAGGAGCATGTAAGGCTCAAGGAATGGAAAATGTCAAGTTCTTCTATTGTGATAAAATAGGCTATAAAAAGAAGGATTGTCCAGACTTAAGGTTAGCAAAGGTGCATGTTTTAGAGGGACCAGCAGTTGGACCATCTACTAAGGAAAGAGGGAATGTGTGGTGCTTGGAGATACAATTTTGATTTACAGTATTCCATTTAGAGTTCTGTTTAATACTGGTGCTACACACTCTTTCATTTCAGAAGATTTAGTTAACGGGTTGGTTTCAGATGTCATTTATTTGCTTACCTCTTTATGTGTTAATCCGATTGGTGGATACGCCACTCTCCGGTTGAGGTGCATAAATTTAGACTTTGTTCTGTGTGAACAAGTTTGCTTATGACCTATTTGTGTTGACTTGTAGGCTATGAGGTAATTTTGGATATGGATTGGCTAAAGTATTGACCCTAGAATTTATTATGTCGATAAAGTTATCACTTTGCAAAGCCCTAGAAGTGGTGTGAGAATTATGATGGCGTTAAATGTGATGAAGAAAAAAGTATGGAACTACATTGTATGCCATCGAGACTCAAGAGGATGAGATTAATAGAGTATTAGTGGTTTGGGAATTTGTAAATTTTTTTGAACCTGTGGTGGAATTTTCGTCCAAAAAAGTGATTGAATTCCGGATAGACTTGAAACTGAGGGCATAGTACGTTAGTAGACTACCTACCATAACACTGACCAAGGAGATGGAAGAATTCAAGAAATAGCTAATGGAACTTGAGCGTAAAAGTTTTAATAGGCCAAGTGTTCATAGTGGAGGCATCCATGGTATTTGCAAAGTTGGATGGATAACTCTGAATGTGTATAAATTAGCAGAAGCTAGATGAGTTAACAGTAAAGAATTTTATCCATTGCTTAGGATAGACAACTTATTTGATCAGTTGAGTGGTGTTAGAGTATTCTCATAGCTATATTTGACAATATGATTCCATTAACTAAGAGTAGCGGAGGATAGTGTTCCTTCGACCATGTTAAAACAAAGGTATGGTTCATTTGAGTAGTTAATCATGTCCTTTGGATGGACTAACTCCCCTACGTTTTTTGTAGATTTTATGAACCGAATCTTTCATGATCAATTCGATAGATTTGTGTTGGTCTTCATCGATGACATTTTGGTATATTCTAAGAACAAATGGGACCATGAAGTCTATCTTATATTGATGTTGGAGACCTTCAGACAACATAAGTTGAAGGCCAAGTTTTCCAAGTGTCACTTTTGGAAGTGAGAAGTCAAGTTTATGGACCATATTTTTTCAAAGAATGGATTAGTAGTGGATCTATCAAATAATCAAAACATCAATGATTAGAAGAGACCGTAGACTGTTACGAAGATGAGAAGTTCCTTGGGATTAGAAAGCTACTACTGTAGATTTATTAAGGATTTCTTTCGTATAGCAGCACCATTGACTAAGTAACCAGGAAAAATAAGAAGTTTGAATGGATTGATAATGGTCAATTCAAGAGTTGTAGAGGTTATTTACGAATGCTCATGTCTTGATCGTACCTAAGAAAAATTTGGATTAGTTGTTTATGTGGGATCAAATGCACTTGTGGCGGGGTTAAAAACTAAAAAGCGTGAATTTAAAAAACGTCTTTTATTAATTTGCATAAGATCTTTATTTTGTGACTGTATAAATGAAATTTGTTCATACTGAATCAAATTTAGTATTTTAATTAATAAAATATGTTTGAAATATTTTAGTTAATTTTACTGATCAAATATTTTTATTATTATTGATATTTAAAATAAATTTATTAATAATTTAATTTGTAATTTATTTGCTTATTTATGTTTAATACTATGATATTCATATTCACAATAAGAGTATCACAATAATATATATAACATAAGCAAGGGGTTCATGGGGGAAAATTGATCGCTTTGTCCTACGGTCAATAATGAGACTAAGTTTGTATTGTGCATATGCAATATAGAATATTGTGCACATGGTTAATATTGTTGTTGAGATTTACATCGTAATGGACACATTTATCCCTTTCTGTACATATTGGTTGTCCAAAACATAATTTTATGATTATATATAAATATAATAATTTTGAATTTTACTAATAAATTAAACTTTTTTGACCAAGTCAATAGTTTAAGTTAAAACTTTTTCAAATATCTAATCTTTTACCTGGTAAAACAATTCAAAAACACATCTAAATCTACAAGCTTAAAATAAAATACCTACATATATAATATATTAAAATTCAAACAAAATTATTATAATATTTAAATATATTATAATTTACAAAAATAATATGTGTGTGTGTGTGCCTATGGATAATTTTGCGCTAAAATAATTATTATTTAAACATAACGTGTGTATGTGTATAATTAAATTCCATTTAGCTAAAATAAAAATTATATATTTTTATTAATCCAAACAATATTTTATAATTTATAAATATATATACATATGTTCTTTTAAAATATTATACAATTTATATTATAAATAAAATATATATTTAAAAAAATATATTATTTTTGCTACTGAAAGTAATTTATTTTAAATTTAATTTAAAATGATCTTAAATATATACATACTAATTTACAAATTAATATATTCATATACAAACAAGTTTTATCAATTAAATATTTTTTTAACAATAAAAAAATAAAAAACCTTCAAAATTTTTATGCATATATATATATATAATATTCATTTTTTTATTATACATAAAAAATTATATATATGCGTATACACTAGTTCAATTATGAATATATATATATATATATTTGTGTGTGTGTGTATGTGTGTGTATGGAACAACATACGTGTATATAAATTCATTCAGCGATAATATAAATCCACATTAACATGATAATATGGAAATGCAAATAATAGACGATTACCTTATAGATATGGCCTTAGATTTGCGCCTTGATTGGTAGATAATCCTAGATCTGATCCCGATCCTAGCTCATAGCTTTACAATGGCTAGGAGGACCACCTTAAATTAGATTTAATGTTGTATGAGTTGTATTATTTTTGGTCAAGGGATGAAGAGGAGATGGCGGTTGGTCAAAAGTGGAAAGAAAGGCCAAAAAGTCAAGAGAACAACGAGGGGGTTGTGTGGTTTATATAGAGAGAGTGAATGAGATCTTTTCTCCTTGGTTTACTAAGTCTCCCTTTTACTAATTCAAAATCGAACACTTGAATTTGAATCCTTCCTTTCCCCTCATCATGTTCGACCATACACGGGGACATATATGCCTTAAAACTTATCTAAACCTTTTAAGCAATTAACATATTTAAATTAAATTTAAATGCATATAGATATCGAATATCGACTAGTTTATATATAACTTTTATATACATACTCATTTAACTACTAATAATGCCCATAAAATACTAATGGCACCTAATAGGTTAAAAAATAATTAATATTTCATAAATATTAAGTAATTTAATTAATTTACAACAATTGTAAATCAATTAAATTTTGTGGTATTTTAGACAATCTACCAATGTAGTTGTATGACTCGTAGGTGCAAATTTAATTAGCAATTATTTTGAAAAAATTTGATATTAATGTTTATATGTCACCTAAGTTAGTGGTGTGATAGTAGGATGAATTTATGGCTTATAAATCTGTATTCGCAAAATCCTATTTTACAATTCTGAGCACCCGGTAGTAACGATTATTTACACCAATTCTCTTCGTCAAAACTATATCATTCTAGGACTTATCGAATTTGGTTTTGGTCAAAATTCCAATACCATCCACATTCAACTTGGTTAGTCCAAACACAAACCCTTTGGTTCAAAAATAACAATTTTTATTCAATAATAACAATTATTATTAATTGTACTGCTCTGGCCAGAGACTTTGAGTTGACTACAATTTATCGTGGTACTAACCTCATATAACCGAGGAGACGAATTCTCTTTTGAATAGTGTTTCACTTCCAATGCTTCAACTTAGACTGAGCTATAGTCGTTTGATGGACACTATGTCATGATTTTACTATAATCAAAGCAGAGTATCCATATTGAAGTTCAATAGTATTCTCAAGTCGAGATAATTGTGTAATATCATCACTTTGAGATTCTCTTTTTGACCTTAGTCGTATTAAGCAACAGAAAACTCTCGAGTTGGTCATTCTATGGTTATCCAATAGCTATCAATACGTAACTCCTTGGTGCCCTCGGTAAGTTGTAACCATGAGTAATACACTTTCCAATATTTAGAGAGCGTTACGTACTATATTCTCAACGGATGTATCTATATCTTATCTTGAAACAACATGATTAGGAATATTTAAAATAATATGTTGTTTTTAATGTAATAAGTTTCTCATGATTATAACACATTGTAATTACTATCACAGAACATATCATTTAAGGGTTTTCTATTTAATATACTTAAATTATATAATTAATTAACATACCACGATATGATAAGTAAATAATAGAAGAAAAACACCTTTTATTTCGAATGAGATTTTATTGCATGTTTATAATTTACAATAAATTATAAAATTTCCCTTATAGTATACCACTAACTTTATCAATCTCGCACTTGCACTTAGGGCCTACTATGGAACCTTAATCCAATCCCTTCGATCAGTTTGCTTAGAACTAATTGAGTTAGTATCTTTGTGAATAGATCTGCTAGGATGTTTTAAATATTTACTCTATCAATCAAATCTCTCTAATGTTGATAAACTGCCTTTATCGCGTAGAACCTTTCAAAGTATTTTTCTCGACTTCTAGTGAGCTCTAGGTTATTTCATGATCGATATCATGGCAATGCTATTATATAACAATGACAAGGGATTCTCAAATCACCCCTAACTCAGTTATAAATTTGTGCATTTATAAACACGCATTGCTTTTATTGCTGCCCTATTCAAGGCAATGTACTTAGCTTTTTGGTTGAATTAGCCACAACCTTTCATTTGCAACACTTCCAATCAAAGCTCCTTAACTAAAGTTCGAATATGAATTTTAAATTAACAAACCATACTCAATATATTTTACGAAGTTCCAGTCAAATACTCCTTCATAAGGAATTCGTTGTTTCTATAAACAATCCCTAGTATTTCATAAAAACTCGAGATCGTTCTTAATTTTCATTTAGTGATCTTACTTCGGATTTGATGTGGTATATGTATCTAATACATAAACAAAATGTGTTGAATGTGCGAGTATATGATTTTTGTTTGATGATAATAAACATATATATATATATATATTCATTTAAATGTATTTATTAATGTACTATTTTATTTTTCACATAATTAATAAATATTTGCTCAATAAAATAAATAACATAGAATTTAAATTCAAACGGATATTTTATTCAACCAAATATTTATTACAATTTTGAATAGTACAAATTTGAGCTCTCACTATATATATATATATATATATATATATATATATAAATTTGCAATTACAATACATTTCAATTTACATAACTATCCTCACTACATAACGCTCGTTCACTCGTATTTATCTTCAACTCCATTCCAGATTGAATCCAGCATCTGAGAAATCTGCAAAATAAACACTAACGCAGTAAAATTGAAAAGAAAATATTTTGCAGTGAAAAATAAAGTGTATATTTTGAAAATAATATTTGCCTCGGTCATTTGGGATGTTCGTCATCATTTAATTTTGAAGTCATCATACACGAACAGCTTGTGACATGCACAGTGTATCACTATACATACCACAAGGTCGTGCACACCGATATACACTTGATAAAATTACAAGGATAGGTGAGCACAAGGTCAAATCCAATCAAAAGGCCGGGTTTAACTCAAGTGAAATACAAATACAGTCACACAAGGTCAAACCCGAGCTATAAGCTGGATTCAACACAAGTGCAGACCAAAATTCAAGTGCCATCAGACCACCACTGCACACATACATGAAAACCAAGGCAAATGAACTCAAATACCAAATGCACAAGTTAATTAAAATGGTCAAGACACATAAATCACAACCTCGACCAAAAAATCCAAATGTACAAATGCAATAACGGTCGGGAGCAACTCAGACTCAATGTAAATAAGCGAATGGCAACGAACATCAAAATTTCATATGCAATCAGTTGTTCTCAACAGCATAGACTTCAAATGAACTTATACAAGGTGCACTGCAAATACAAGCACGATATGTACAAAGTCAATGCAACAGTGGACAGTGCAGTGAAGGCCACAAAACCAGACCAGACATCACATATATATACTCGGTGAAGCCAGAGGCAACAAGCATAGTCACACTACACCAGACCAGAAAACAAAGACCAGCAACTATCCAAGACAGACTCAAGATCACAAGAACGAAGTACACATGAACTACATGACTCAAGAACAAAACCATGTTCAAGTTTCAAATACAACAGACCATGCTAACAATTACCACTAGATGAAGCAGTTCAATATCGAACCAAACCAACACAAGCTATTCCAGACAACATGACTCAAGTGCATATGAACTCAGTCAACGAAAGAGGCATACAACAATCAAGTGAAGGCATGAAGGCTACATGGCAGTATGTAGTGCATAGTGCAGACTCGGATATCAGTGAAAACGAAATAGTGGCTCAACAACTTGATATGCAAACAAATGCAATGCACGAGTATAGGATACAAATGCATATATGTACAACATGAACCAAATAGAACAGTGAACTACAATGAAACCAAACTACCCAGGCTCAAAGACAAATGCAAATACAATACATCATAGCAGTATGGAAGCAAGACTACGTAAATCAAGCCTTGACCAAAGTTCAAGTCCAGCTACCTCATGAAATCAGGCGATGTCGAGGACAATGCAAGTGCAGACAAGCTACATGATCACTGATCGCATATAAAGCAACAACTCAAGTCAGTGCACATCAACCCAATACAAACTACATGAAGTCAATGCACAAACATATATATACATATGTATATACACATGTATACATACATGTAGTGACAGCATAGCAGACTAACCAAGTTAAACAATGCAAGCTCAAATTGAATCATGTACAAGTGTAGTCTCAGCAAAGAAATGCAGCAGTGACAACAGAAGTGTAGCTTCAACAATGAAGACCAAATGAAGACTCAAATATCAATGGCCGAATTCACAGAGCAAAAAGATTATCACTATCAACAAGCATAAACAGAAATTCACATAACAGCAGTTTCAAGTTTGCAGTTTCAAGTCAAAGACAACTGCAGTTCAAAGCAATGCCAAAGTCGCGTATGCAGACAGAGTTTTATGAAGCGGCGATGAACAAGTCATAAAAATAAACGAAGTCGAACAGTTCAAGTTAGAGCCGTGATAACCAAGGAAATTGCAAGTTCAGAATCAATGCCGTGAGAATCAAGTAAACACAAATTATATGAAATTGAAGAAGTCAGAAATCATCTCAAGCATTCAAGCAATATCAAACGGCCAAGCAAAAATTATCAGACGAATTCGTATAAAATATACGAACGAAATTTAGGGAATTAAAAACCTATATAAACCATAACATCATCGGCAAACCAAATTCATTCGAGATCAAGCAACAACAGATAAGAATAATCATTCAACTCGAATCAAAGTCGAGTATAGTATAAATCGAAAAAGGAACGAATGTACCAATTCACGCAACATTCGAACTCGACTTGGTTGAAGCTGCCGTGAACATATAATCGATCGAAGACAGGAATCGAAGCATCAGCAATCAATTCGACAAAGCGGCTACTTCATCCAGAAGCTGTAATGACCCTAAAATAAAATAAAATAAAAATATATACATTTAATATATATGGGGCATTTTCTATTTTATATATATAGGTAAAATAAAATGAAGTTTAATAAAAAGATTTATATGTCTTATAATTGTGCCAGAAATAATTAGCATAATATATGTGATTTTTAATTTAAATGTACAAAGGAGATTTTCAGATTCTCTAAACTTATAAAAAGAAATGAATAAAGGATCACATGCATATGGCATGAGTAAAATAGAAACATGAAAATAGCATGCAGTGTTTAAAATGTTCAACTCCCAAAATAACCAATTAAAGTAACCTGATGTGTGCATTTCCCATTTAGGACCACACATGAATGAGATATGTGTATGAACAGCTAAGGGTATTAGGAGAATTACCCATTTTCTTAAACCCTAGAATGATTTATAAATAACTGCACATAACCAGAGCCATCATTCTCTCGGGATCAAAACAAAGATAAAATAAACTAGGAGAAACACTAGCTTGGGGCTTTAGGGGATTTGCTGTTCAAAAGATTAAAGCAGTGAAAGGAAAAATATTAGGTGAGTATTTATCCTTTGTATGCAATGGCATTAAGTCCTATTGCAGGCAGCCTAAAATATTATGAGACATTCAAATCTCTGAATTAATTTTGTTATGGGTGATATGGATGTTTGTTTGTGCATTTTTTGTTTGTTTGGAGTATTAATTTGAAAGTGGGCTTTTGGTGCTAACATGATTGGAGCATTCTTGTTCTATCTTAGTATCATTAAACATGGATATAGATGAAACAGGGGAACATGGGGTTGAATCAGAAAAATATACAAGCAGTTATATCTTTCTGAAATATGAATGAAAGAAAAACTAAATTGGTCACTTGGGAGTTAGTCAATGATTTGCTTACTTCAGGTGGAAGCAAGTATATGCATGGTGCAACTGCACCCTGAGGCCTTTGTGTGTTGGAATAATTTAAACAACCTGGGAGTTTCCTTCACAATGCATACATAGTATTCATTTGACAAGGAGTTAAAGACCATAAAATAAATGGGGACAGGGGTTTAAAAATCTGGGTTATAAATATCCAGATATGGTGTTAATTTAATCAAGTTAAGCTTGTTCATTGATTAGTTGCTGGGTGAAAATTTGGAGTATAAAATCTGAGATTATTTATCTAGATCTGGGGAGAATAAATCAAGAATTATACATATGTTTATCTTTACTGTTTGCTGTGTATTTGTTTGAATAGATGAATGTGTTTTTTTATTTTGTATTACCTTGTATGAACCAAAACATGCTAAGTATAAACATCTGTTAAACTAGGAAGGCACTGCAAGATTATGTTTTAAAATTATGAATATGTATACAAAATTGATAAATGCTCATACCAGTGAAAACTGAACCTTTTGGTTGCCCTTGCAATCATCTGGGTGTCTCAAAAATTCTTTGGGGCAGCTAAATGATTTGCTTGCAGGAAATTGAAGTTGGCTTGATGAGTAGAGAAGGCATTGGCTGCTAGAATAAATAAGAGAGACTTGTTTTTAAAATTTGCAGATGCATTGTAATGAAATTACTAGACACATTTTATTTCTTGTAATTGAAGTTATCTTTAGGAAACTTTTTAAGTATTTTGAGTTGAAGATATGTACTTAATCAAAACCTGTTATGAGTGATCGTGGATGATGGTTGGTTAACTACAAATTTATTTTATGAATGTCTGATTTGGAGAAAATAAGGAGTTAGACATGTCATATGCATATGATATGGATATATATATATATATGTGAACTCTGATTTTTATTGCTTATGTTTTGCCTTATGGAAATTAAAAAGCTAAGGGGATTGATTTTTAATGAACACTCAAGATTTTAGTAGAATATTTGAGTGAGATGAATTTGTGCATGGCAGGTAAGTGATACTTGCATATGCACGAATTCTGGAAACTTGTAAGTAATTGAGTGATTAAGTTTAACCTCTGAGAAAACTTGTCAACAATTTTAGACGTCTAAGATCAAATTAGACGTCTGTCATAAAAATTTAGACGTCTGAGATCGAATTTAGACGTCTGTCAACAAAAATTTAGATGTCTGAAATTAGTTCAAAATGTTTTCTACTCTCTGTTTAAAATTTAGACACTCTGAGACGTCTGTCATAAAAATTTAGACGTCTGAGATCGAATTTAGACGTCTGTCAACAAAAATTTAGATGTCTGAAATTAGTTCAAAATGTTTTCTACTCTCTGTTTAAAATTTAGACACTCTGAGACGTCTGTTATAATAATTTAGACGTCTGAGATCGAATTTAGACGTCTATCAACAAAAATTTAGATGTCTGAAATTAGTTCAAAATGTTTTCTACTCTCTGTTTAAAATTTAGACACTCTGAGACGTCTGTCATAAAAATTTAGACGTCTAAGATCCAATTTAGACGTCTGTCATAAAAATTTAGACGTCTGAACTGCTGATTTTGCCTAATTTGTCTATTTTCGAGTAAATTTCCAAGATTTATCGATTTTAGTCGATCCAACTTATTGTTATTAATTATTATCAACTTTGATAACTATCATGAGATTAAGTAAATGCTATTTTAGTGTTAAATAGAATTATCTAGGCAAGATAAATATATATAAGTGTTATAATTTGTCAAAGTGGCAATGTCAATAGTTTGTATGGTATTTTGATTTCTATTTGATTTAAATTCCCTCTGATAAAAAATAATAATAATAATAATAAAGAAACAATTGTATATCATCAAATATACAATTGACTTAATTTTGTTTGTACACTGATATAATTATATTGGTAAAACCAGGGTCTTGGGAAAAATATTTGGAAATTATATAAATATTCAAATATAAAAGAATTGGGGTTTAGTGGTGAATGCCTCTTGAAAGTAAAAAAAAAACTGTGTGTTATAGAGTGAGGGTCACCACAGTTTGGTATCAGAGCTATGTTTTGAACAACATAGTAAATATTATTGTATGCATATGGATGTTTGAATGCATTGTTTAAATTATTGATGTTGAATGCTTTTGTTTTATGACTGAATAAAAAAAAATATGTATGTACATGTGATACATGCACAGTGTGCACAGAAATAAAAATGAACCAAGTAAAGGCACCAAAAATGATAGGGGTAAATAAACTAATGTAAAAATCATATTTATAGCATTATGGTAGGACCAAGGCACCATACAGGTGCATGATCATCACGAGAGCCACCTGTGATGAGCATGGAGGATTTTGTGAGAGCTTTAAGGGATGGAATGGCACCAAGGCAAGACAATCCTCATGAAGAACTCTCCAAACTGCTAAAGACATGTACCACTTTGGGAGGAAAGGATTTTGAAGGTACTGAAGGAGCTATAGGTGTTCAAACTTGGATAAGAACTATGGAGAGGGTCTTCATAGATATGCAAATCAATGACCAGAGGAAGAGACAGATAGCTTCAAGGAAATTGAAGGGGGTTGCACTGGATTGGTGGGAAGTTGTGACAGCAGGAAGACAAGAGGATACTATCACTTGGAATGATTTCAAGGACATGCTTGAGGCCAGATTTGTCCCAGCATCTGCCAAGGCCACACTGCTTGAAGACTTTATCAGATTAAGGCAAGGAAGCATGAGTGTGAATGAATACACTCAGAAGTTTGAAGCATTATCCAAGTATGGACTGGTGTTAATAGGGAATGCAGAAGCAAAGAATGCAAGGTACATTCAAGGCTTGAACCCTAGTCTGTCAAGGGCAATGTTGCCATATAAGGACAAAACCTTTGATCAAGTAATTGATCTAACTCTCTCATTTGAGCAACATGACACTGCAAGAGAAAAGTTCAGGAATATGAAGCTCAATAAGAAGAAGGGTGGCCAGAACAAAGTGCAACCTTATGACAAGAGAAATGTAAGTAAAGGAGTTAAGAAAGGGGAAGGAGCAATTGCACCTGAAAGCAAGAAATTCACTCATTGTTTTAATTATGGAAAAGCTGGACATTATAGTAACCAATGCCCTGACCCTAAGATACCCAGAGGAGGCTGCTATAATTGTGGAAAGATGGGTCATCTCAAGAAGGATTGCCCAGAAACCAATAAGGGAACAACAAGGGTAGGAGCTTTGGCAGCAAGTAACACTGGGAATGTTGGGCAACTTGAAGGTATAATTTTTATTCATACCCAACCAATATCAGTAATATATGACACTGGTGCCTCACATTCACTAATATCTTTGGAAATTGTAAAGAAGTTAACACTTGCTTGTGTTTCTATTGATCAGCCCTTAATTGTACACAGTCCCATAGGGAGTCATTGCATGTTGGGGATGAAGTGTATGGGTCTGAAATTAATTATAGGGGGTTATGAATTTAATTCAGACTTATATACCTTAAATTATCCCGGTATTGGGATTATTTTGGGGGTAGATTGGCTAATGAGAAATAAAGCAATTTTAAATTTAGAAAACCTCACTATTTCTTTGGAAACAAATGAAGGCAAAAGAATTACCATCTTAAGTGAAATAGCAAAGAATACATGTTTTAATAAAATTTGGAGTATTAATGAAGTTCAAAAGGAATTAAAAATAGAGGAAATCCCGGTAGTAAATGGATATGTAGATGTGTTTGGAGAAGTAAAGGGAGTTCCTCAAAACAGACCAGTTGAATTTAAAATAAAATTAATGCCAGGAACAAATCCAATCATTAAGAAGCCTTATAGAATGGGTCCAAAAGAGTTGGTAGAATTAAAACATCAACTAGAAGAATTAGAAGAGAAAGGATTCATAAGATCAAGTAGTTCCAGTTGGGGTTCCCCAGTACTTTTTGTTAAGAAACATGATGGAACAATGAGGTTGTGTGTGGACTATAGGGATTTAAACAAGGTAACTATCAAAAATAAGTACCCACTGCCTAGAATAGATGATCTATTTGACCAATTGCATGGAGCTAAAATATTTTCAAGGCTAGACTTAGCCTCTGGATTTCACCAAATGAAAGTTGCAGAGGAAAGCATTGAGTACACAGCCTTTAATACAAGGTATGGCCTTTATGAATTTCTAGTAATGCCATTTGGCTTGACCAATGCTCCCTCCTATTTTGTAGACTTGATGAATAGAATTTTTAGAGACTTTTTGGATAAGTTTGTCTTGGTATTTATAGATGACATATTAATTTATTCAAAGTCAGAAAATGATCATGCTATGCACCTACATTTAGTATTATCCAGACTTAGAGAACATGAATTAAAAGCCAAGTATTCAAAGTGTGCATTTTGGCAACAAGAAGTAAAGTTCTTAGGACACATAGTGTCACAGCAGGGAGTAAGTGTAGATCCAAGCAAGGTCATTGCAGTTCAATCATGGAGTAGACCCAAAACAGTGACTGAGGTGAGGTCATTCTTAGGTTTGGCAGGGTATTATAGGAGGTTCATCAAGGATTTTTCAAGAATAGCCGCACCAATGACCAAACTAACCAAGAAGAACCAACCATATGTGTGGACTGAGCAGTGTGAACAAGCTTTTGAGAAATTGAAGCAAGCATTGGTGGAAGCTCCTGTCCTACAAATCCCAGAAGCAAATGAAGGAATGGTTGTATACACTGATTCTAGTGGATCTGGGTTAGGTGCAGTGCTTATGCAACATGGAAAGGTAGTGGCATATGCATCAAGACAGCTTAAACCTAATGAGACCAAATATGCAACTCATGATCTAGAATTAGCTGCAATAGTGTTTTCACTAAAACTATGGAGGCATTATTTGCTTAGGGCAAAATTTGAATTATTCACAGATCATCAAGCATTGAAATATTTATTTTCTCAAAAAGATTTAAATATGAGGCAAGCAAGGTGGTTGGAGTTTCTAGCTGCATATGATTTAGATATATTGTACACTCCTGGAAAAGCTAATAGAGTAGCAGATGCTTTGAGCAGAAATCATGTTAGATTAGCCAGTTTGATGATTGATGAGTTTAAAAATCTTGCAGTGCTTGGGGAGGCAGATATATACAGCAAGGATGCAGTGAATTTTAAAGAACATGGTAATATGGTGGAGTATGGTACACTGGGAATAATCACAGTGAAGTCTAATCTGGTGGAGAAAGTTGGTAGCATGCAAGATCAAGAACAAAGTCTAAAGGAGAAGAAAGAAATGCTATTAAATAACATTGAGTCAGAGAATTTTAAAATAGATTCCCAAGGTTATTTGAGGAAAAATGATAAACTTTGTGTACCAAACATTGCAGAATTGAAGGAAGAAGTCATGAATGAGCATCACAAGACCAGGTACACCATACACCCTGGTGGTACTAAGATGTATCATGATTTAAAAAGAGGCTACTGGTGGCCGGGAATGAAGCAAGCAGTGGCAAGATATGTGGCAAAATGTTCCACATGTCAACAAATTAAAGCAGACCACCAAAAGCCCTCTGGCATGTTGCAACCTTTGGAGGTACCTCAGTGGAAGTGGGAAAGCATTTCCATGGATTTTGTGGATGGTTTACCTAGAACTAAGAAAGGCAATGGTAGTATATGGGTAATTGTTGATAGACTAACCAAATCAGCTCACTTTGTTCCTGTCAGGTCAGATAGAAATGCATCTAGACTTGCACAATTGTTCATTAAAGAGGTGGTGAGGCTACATGGCATACCCAAGACTATTGTAAGTGATAGAGACACTTTGTTCACCTCAAGATTTTGGGAAAGTTTCCAAGAAGCAATGGGAACCCAACTTTGTTTAAGCACTGCCTACCATCCTCAAAGTGATGGGCAAACAGAGATAGTGAATAAAATATTGGAAGATTTACTTAGAGCATGTGTGCTTGATTTTGGGGGTAATTGGGAGGATCATATCCACTTGGCAGAATTCACTTACAACAATAGCTATCAATCAACCATAGGAATGGCTCCCTTTGAAGCCTTGTATGGGAGACCTTGCATGTCTCCTGCCTGTTGGTTGGAAGCAGGAGAGGGTGTAATGTTGGGGCCAGACCATGTTAAAGAAACTTCCAACATGATTGAATTGATTAGGCATAGAATGAAGGCAGCACAATCAAGACAAAAGTCTTATGCAGATAGAAAAAGGAAGCCAATGGAGTTTGAAGTAGGAGAACATGTTTTTCTGAAAGTATCACCAATGAAGAAAGTGTTCAGGTTTGGAAAATCTGGTAAACTATCACCAAGATTTGTAGGACCATATGAAATTATGCAGAGAATTGGTGCTATGGCCTACAGACTTAAGTTACCTGAGGAGTTGAGTGGTGTGCATCCTGTATTTCATGTTTCTCAATTGAGAAAATGGGTGCATGATGAAGGAGCAATTCTGGAGTCACCTACTCAAGTTCAAGTCCAGAAGAATTTGGTTTATACAAATGAACCAGTATGGATAGTTGCCAAGGAAGAGAAAAAGTTGAGGAACAAGGTGATCAAACTGGTGAAAATCCAATGGAGCTTGGACACTAATGATTGTACATGGGAGGTTGAAGACAAAATGAGGGCTAAATACCCCAATTTGTTTACTGGTGGAGAGGTATGTTTAAGCAGCCTAAGATAATTTTTCTAAATGTATTTATATATTGTTTGTTTCCATAAAATATGAGTATGGGGTTATGGAGTTAAAACAGGCTATGGGTTAGTGTTTTTAATTGGAGAAAATAGGTGAAATTATGGGGACATAATTCCTTTAAGGGGGAGGGTATGTAATGACCCTAAAATAAAATAAAATAAAAATATATACATTTAATATATATGGGGCATTTTCTGTTTTATATATATAGGTAAAATAAAATGAAGTTTAATAAAAAGATTTATATGGCTTATAATTGTGCCAGAAATAATTAGCATAATATATGTGATTTTTAATTTAAATGTACAAAGGAGATTTTCAGATTCTCTAAACTTATAAAAAGAAATGAATAAAGGATCACATGCATATGGCATGAGTAAAATAGAAACATGAAAATAGCATGCAGTGTTTAAAATGTTCAACTCCCAAAATAACCAATTAAAGTAACCTGATGTGTGCATTTCCCATTTAGGACCACACAGGAATGAGATATGTGTATGAACAGCTAAGGGTATTAGGAGAATTACCCATTTTCTTAAACCCTAGAATGATTTATAAATAACTGCACATAACCAGAGCCATCATTCTCTCGGGATCAAAACAAAGATAAAATAAACTAGGAGAAACACTAGCTTGGGGCTTTAGGGGATTTGCTGTTCAAAAGATTAAAGCAGTGAAAGGAAAAACATTAGGTGAGTATTTATCCTTTGTATGCAATGGCATTAAGTCCTATTGCAGGCAGCCTAAAATATTATGAGACATTCAAATCTCTGAATTAATTTTGTTATGGGTGATATGGATGTTTGTTTGTGCATTTTTTGTTTGTTTGGAGTATTAATCTGTAAGTGGGCTTTTGGTGCTAACATGATTGGAGCATTCTTGTTCTATCTTAGTATCATTAAACATGGATATAGATTAAACAGGGGAACATGGGGTTGAATCAGAAAAATATACAAGCAGTTATATCTTTCTGAAATATGAATGAAAGAAAAACTAAATTGGTCACTTGGGAGTTAGTCAATGATTTGCTTACTTCAGGTGGAAGCAAGTATATGCATGGTGCAACTGCACCCTGAGGCCTTTGTGTGTTGGAATAATTTAAACAACCTGGGAGTTTCCTTCACAATGCATACATAGTATTCATTTGACAAGGAGTTAAAGACCATAAAATAAATGGGGACAAGGGTTTAAAAATCTGGGTTATAAATATCCAGATATGGTGTTAATTTAATCAAGTTAAGCTTGTTCATTGATTAGTTGCTGGGTGAAAATTTGGAGTATAAAACCTGAGATTATTTATCTAGATCTGGGGAGAATAAATCAAGAATTATACATATGTTTATCTTTACTGTTTGCTGTGTATTTGTATGAATAGATGAATGTGTTTTTTTTATTTTGTATTACCTTGTATGAACCAAAACATGCTAAGTATAAACATCTGTTAAACTAGGAAGGCACTGCAAGATTATGTTTTAAAATTATGAATATGTATACAAAATTGATAAATGCTCATACCAGTGAAAACTGACCCTTTTGGTTGCCCTTGCAATCATCTGGGTGTCTCAAAAATTCTTTTGGGGCAGCTAAATGATTTGCTTGCAGGAAATTGAAGTTGGCTTGATGAGTAGAGAAGGCATTGGCTGCTAGAATAAATAAGAGAGACTTGTTTTTAAAATTTGCAGATGCATTGTAATAAAATTACTAGACACATTTTATTTCTTGTAATTGAAGTTATCTTTAGGAAACTTTTTAAGTATTTTGAGTTGAAGATATGTACTTAATCAAAACCTGTTATGAGTGATCATGGATGATGGTTGGTTAACTACAAATTTATTTTATGAATGTCTGATTTGGAGAAAATAAGGAGTTAGACATGTCATATGCATATGATATGGATATATATATATATATATATATATGTGAACTCTGATTTTTATTGCTTATGTTTTGCCTTATGGAAATTAAAAAGCTAAGGGGATTGATTTTTAATGAACACTCAAGATTTTAGTAGAATATTTGAGTGAGATGAATTTGTGCATGGCAGGTAAGTGATACTTGCATATGCACGAATTCTGGAAACTTGTAAGTAATTGAGTGATTAAGTTTAACCTCTGAGAAAACTTGTCAACAATTTTAGACGTCTAAGATCAAATTAGACGTCTGTCATAAAAATTTAGACGTCTGAGATCGAATTTAGACGTCTGTCAACAAAAATTTAGATGTCTGAAATTAGTTCAAAATGTTTTCTACTCTCTGTTTAAAATTTAGACACTCTGAGACGTCTGTCATAAAAATTTAGATGTCTGAGATCGAATTTAGACGTCTGTCAACAAAAATTTAGATGTCTGAAATTAGTTCAAAATGTTTTCTACTCTCTGTTTAAAATTTAGACACTCTGAGACATCTGTTATAATAATTTAGACGTCTGAGATCGAATTTAGACGTCTGTCAACAAAAATTTAGATGTCTGAAATTAGTTCAAAATGTTTTCTACTCTCTGTTTAAAATTTAGACACTCTGAGACGTCTGTCATAAAAATTTAGACGTCTAAGATCCAATTTAGACGTCTGTCATAAAAATTTAGACGTCTGAACTGCTGATTTTGCCTAATTTGTCTATTTTCGAGTAAATTTCCAAGATTTATCGATTTTAGTCGATCCAACTTATTGTTATTAATTATTATCAACTTTGATAACTATCATGAGATCAAGTAAATGCTATTTTAGTGTTAAATAGAATTATCTAGGCAAGATAAATATATATAAGTGTTATAATTTGTCAAAGTGGCAATGTCAATAGTTTGTATGGTATTTTGATTTCTATTTGAT
The DNA here is from genome assembly GCA_030737815.1 of Allium fistulosum. Taxonomy (NCBI): domain Eukaryota; kingdom Viridiplantae; phylum Streptophyta; class Magnoliopsida; order Asparagales; family Amaryllidaceae; genus Allium; species Allium fistulosum. Next base: position 290,066,973 of record CM060907.1, read on the forward strand.
TTAAATTCCCTCTGATAAAAAATAATAATAATAATAATAATAATAAAGAAACAATTTTATATCATCAAATATACAATTGACTTAATTTTGTTTGTACACTGATATAATTATATTGGTAAAACCAGGGTCTTGGGAAAAATATTTGGAAATTATATAAATATTCAAATATAAAAGAATTGGGGTTTAGTGGTGAATGCCTCTTGAAAGTAAAAAAAAACTGTGTGTTATAGAGTGAGGGTCACCACAGAAGCCCTAATTTCATAACGAGGAACGAACAAAGTAAAAAGGACGATGCCATTTTCAACGCAAATACAAGGAACCGACCGAACAACATAAAAGAGAAAAAGGGACAATCTATTTACACAGTGTTTTTGTTGGGCCGGCTATATTGTTTTGGGCTTTAGTTTATCTAAAATTAGGGTTTTGTTTTTTATTGTTTTTAAATTGTTTTTATTTTGTATTTTAATTTTAAAACTTTTGTAAATTCTAGTCGTGTGGCTAGGGGACGAACTACGGTGGTGTAGTTCGAGAATTCGCAACTCAATGGCTGAGTTGTGGTAGGGTTTTGAGCGTAGAGTTAGGTTAGTCGATAGCGGGTGTCGTGAGTTTACGTGTGTAAGCGTCTGACTACTTAATTTCTAGTAGAAACCTTGGGGGCAGCACGTAGGCAGGGTTTTGCCGAAGCTGGGTAAATTCTATGTTGTTCTATTTCTGCATTTTTATATTTTGCTATTATCCGTGCTGCTATTATTCTGCTGTGATCAGTGCTGCGATTATTTATATATTTCCACAATGATTTTTTATAATTAATAGTATCACCCTATTCACCCCCCCCTCTCTAGGGTGAAATCGATCCTACAAAATGTAGTGTTGTAGGCAATACAATATTTACGATACTTCTTTTTTCCAATGCATAAACAATTCAACTTACGTGTTTTGTATTAATTAATACTTGATATATGGATCAAATACGTAAACAAAATGTAGTATTATAGAACATACAGCATGTACAATAATTCCTATCCCCAATGCATAAAGAATTCATCTTACATGTTCCATACTAATTAATATGGTGTTTTTATATATCGTTTGGGATGTTCCCAACATATTTTTACACTGATTATAAAAGACGTCTTTTCAAATTCTATATCGAGAATTTAAACAATCAAACTATAATGATTTTAACATGAGAACATCATTAACAATCATAAGTTTATTGTTTATTTATAGTTTTAGAAATATTTTAGTACCTTAATATTATTTCTTACAGACACATGCTTCCTCTGCGTTTTTATCAAAAATTAAAATATTTAATATTTCTATAAAAGTACTTGTTTAACTCTGATGCTTATCGAACTATGGTTTGTATCAGTTCTTCAATCATATATGAAACTCACAAATCAGAATTGCTCCCACTGACTTCGAGACACTTTAGTTGTTATATGGAAATAGTTTATTTTAAATCATTATTTAGAATTTCTGTTTATCATACATGTACTAAAAATCAAAATCATAATGGCGATAATTTTGTGAGTAAAATCTAAATTAACTTAAGTATGTTAAATGATGAATCTATTACATTAATTTCAATAATTGAAATTTATGATATTATTATCAATGTTGCTTACTATATTTCAACTACATTAGTCCTCTTCTCGAAGTCACATCTATGGCCGATGGATCATATCCCTTTGGTATAACTCTCAAAATCGTATTTTGATAATGTACTTGGAATTCATTTCAGATTTGTGCATCAGGGCCATATGGTAGATTCAATATTCTTAATGGTCTTTTCTCGACCGAGGAGTTCTTTTCTCAACATCAATAAGAAACTCACAGTTTGTTTTCATTATGTGAGAGTTCTTATTAGACCTTCTTATTACTTATGTCCGTTTAAGCTTGGTTGATTTCATTTCATCCTTCATGATCAGTTTTGTCTTTCGAACGTATCCGAGCCCATTTTACTACTAATAATTTTTGAAATTTTGTTACGAAGTTGGCGTTCCTTGAAATAACAATTTTTTCTTATTGCAATGGAATAGGTTTTCATAAACATTTTATGAACTGTCTTCACACACACACACATATGATTTGGTTTTAGTTACTAAATTTTTGTTCATAATGTAAGTTGACCAATCAATACTGATTGGTCCCAAACTTCTTTGGGGTGATCTACACAAGATCCCACGTAAGCAAATATTATGTGTGGCCTCACGATTGACACAACTTGTCAACTCCTTCACCTATGATTTATAGGGGTTTCTCATCAACTCTTCTCTTATGTGATCTCATAAACTATGTTTTGGATTAATTAAATATAACTTTATGAACATACACTTAAGCACATGACCTTATAGAAAAGTTAACTCAACTTCACTGATTATCAATTGAACTTTGTCTAACAAAGTCCAATCACTCCTTATTGATACATCATTATATGTTATAGGGAGGAGTGAATTTGGAGATTGAACTGTATTCATTTTTAGGTACTTTTGGAGCTGTTTTCCTATATACTCACCTATTTAATTAAATTGAATTGTTAATTTCCATTGTATGTTACATTTTCTACTTCCATTTTATATTCAATGAACTTATCATAAATACATTACTTGTGTATTAAATATACATGTTCATTTCTATGATAATTCAATTGTGAATTAAACAAAGTATGTAGACCCATACCGATGTCATTAAACTTTTAATTGTATACATCTTTATATATCCATCCGAAGAATTCACTAACCCTTTCGTCGCTCCCACTGAATAGGTGCCTTGTCCATAATCATTTGAGATACAATTTGTTAGTACCATAGGATTCGCAATTATATGATTAAAGAATTATTTCTCAAAGATATGACCTAGTCCATAATTCCAAAATAATTATCAAAATTTTAGATACATCTATCTTATGCGCCAATGCAACGAATACCATTATTCTCGATTTAATTTACAATGAATATTCAAAAAGTTCATAACGAAATAAAACTATATATACATTCAGTCAACAATGAAAACATTTATTATTTTATAAATAATATTTGGTATATATATGATAATAATCTTTCATATCCTAATGCATCCATTTATAAGTGTTATATGGCATGCTCCCACTATTTCCACCATTACTATAGCATTGTAAGAAATATGAAGCTCCACCCGATATGGGATTTTTATTTCGTTTACCGTAACTAGTTTACAATTAAGAATTTCAGAACAATTATATTAAACTCAAAGAAATAAATTTCATAGAAAACAATTTTCTGTATGAAAATACATTTTGGAATATTAAGCATATTTCTCATTCTATGTAAATCATCCATTATTATTTTATACAATTTGTCTTTTCTTTAAAACCCGCCTTTTCGGCCCTCAAAAGTTGACACTAAAACATCCACGGTATTCACATACCGAGCATCCAAGTGCTGGAAAGATAGATTGTTGTTGTCAAAGAAAAGACAGAACATAATCTCACATCGGGACGAGTAATATATAATATACAACAGATCTTTGCAAAAGGAAATTGTAATATACATACATCAATCAAAGTAAACTAACCTACAATCGGCCTGGACAGTTATAACAACCTGTCCTCACAAATGTTGATAGATATAAACAAATAATGCAGCGGAAGATAAAGATACGTGAATACGTCTTGGAGGCATCCAACTCGTCTCATGAAGCTCCAAAGCATCCATAACTAAATCTGGAAATATGCTTGGGCAGGCCCGAGCATTATAAGAAAATAACACACGAATCAGTCTTGTAAACCAGCGTGGAAAACACACGTCATATGGATTTTAATGTTATGAAACCTTGGAAAAATAAATGTATCTCATAAGACCACACCGCACATAAACACAAACAGGTTTTTACCTTATGATAACCAAACCATTTTATAAGAAATCTTGTGATATTATAATAATGTCTAGGGTTTAAAATAAATATTGAATCATAGCCGAAATGGTTACACTAATTATATTCCAGCATATTAAGTATACAATTAAGTCCATAACGGCACGTACTGGAGAATGGATTCCATAAAATGACAAGGCACCGAGATACCACCTGTCATAGTACCCCTTTAGAAAATGTACCGAGTGCCTCATCTAGACCCCCGTCAAAGTAGAATTGGCATACCCCTTATTAGATAGTACCGAATATATCAACACCTCAGTTGCTTTGCCACCTTTTTCCTCAAGCTCGCAACATACATAAATTCATAGATAGCGATCTATAAGGGTGATGACATACCCTAATGGGTGCGACCCACATAGCCCTACCGCATATCCCATGTTTTAGTCATTCCTAGGTGTGAAGCTTGAGGCTACGTTTTACCTTTTATATAGTAAATCCCACTTGGAATGCTAACACTGCCCTTCAGGCAACAATGCCACGCCATCATTCATCTATACAAGTTATTCAGGATACGAACAAGCCAAAGGCACTACTTCTATTACATCCTCGGGATTAGTAGTAAGTAGCCCTTGCACTTCAAATAATTCCGTCTTCGATTCCATCATCTTTAAGATGCCTCCAATTCAAACGCTTATGTCAGTTCGAAGTGGTTTTCGGATAATATATCTGATCCTGGTCTCTCTGAATCGACAAACGATGGTTTTTAAAACTGGCCAACATTTGGTAGTTGGTTATTTAACTATCAAATAAACGAACAATTAAATCAGAGATTTAATTTCACATGGAAAACAAGTATGGTTAAGCATATAAGGAATCACTAAGCCTCTTTAATTAATCCTGTCATTAATTAAAACCACTTTGTAAATACTTGTATTAAAATACCTTTACAAAGATATATTCACAAACCCCCTCCACTCTTTTCAATACTTGAAAGTATTCAAATACTTATCTCAATAGTATAAGTATATTCACAAATCATTTCACTTTCAATACTTATAAAACGTCTCCATATACGTATATCAATGGTACAAGTATATTTACAAATCTTAAGGAAGATTTCACTTCCAAAACCATACTTATTTACAGTAAAACAAATGTGATTTAAAACATTGGTAACAACAAACCCAAAACACTTTTGATATAAGTAAATGGATTGTATATAAACTAGACAAATATACTTATCACCACTTTTCAATTTCAAACTTGTACCATCCCTCGATTAACAATCCCTACCTTGACATAAATTCTTTATTCTCAGGATAAGTTTCCCTACCTTGGAATTTGGTGTGAAGTATGAAAAGAATGTTTTCCATACCACCGTAATTTAAAATGATCATTTATAGAAATCAAACTTCATTCCTTTTATAATACTCCTTTTTATAAGTCTCTTATATATTTATAAAACCCCATTTATAAATCTCACTTCTATTTGTAAAACTTCTTCTAAAAATCTCCAAATATAATTATAAAAAATCTTTTTATAAAACTCCAAATTCATTTATAAAACTCCTTTTATAAAACATTTTAATTTAAATCTCATATATTTATTCCAAATCTTCATTCTCGGTTGGACTAAATACTTCCCATAAAACAAAGCATTCCATATCTCACTATAAATTCACAATTTATCAAAATGATATCTTCCTTTTTTAAAATATTATTTATAGATCTATTCTTTTATTTATAAATCTATCCTTTTATTTATAAAATACCATTTATAAATCTATTCTTTTATTTATAAAATACTATTTATAAGTCTATATTTTTTATAAAATACCATTTATAAATCAATTCTTTTATACAACATTTTTATATAAAGCATTTCACCAATATTTATTTCAAAATATTTCTATCTTCTTTTAAAACAGAATCACTTATTATAAAAGATAAAAACCCCTTTTTCTTTAAAATAAGCATCCGTTATTATATTAACTTTTCTGTAAAATAAATATTTTCCAAAATACTTTTTAAACATTTCCAAAATGGTTGAAGTAAAATAGAGAGTCCAGAACCCATTTTAAAATAAAATGCCATAGAAAATTCCAAAAGTCACATTTAAAAATCATTCTCTGAATCAAAACCAATTTCAAATCCAAATAGCAAATAATATTATTTCAAAATACTAAAATAAGGCCCAGAGCTATCATAGCACTCAACCAATGCTACTATTGCCTTTATCACTAAAATGGTTCAACTTTTAACATATATCAACGTCATATCAAAATGGCCAAACTACCAAGTTTTGACATTCAAAATGTTATATAATTAGAATATAACTAAAAATAAAATCAATAATAACAAGGAATCTGGATTCCTCTACAAAATTCCTTGTATTTCATTTTATATGTCATTCGCTTTACAAAGCGGAAATTCAAAAAAACCAAACTATTAAATCAGTCAAACACAAAAAATAATAATTTATATCTACTATATATTAATATACTGCTCATCTAGGGGTGAGATAACTCATCGAAATTTCAGTAGATGCTTAAGCACTCCGGTTTGATCAAAAATCCGATGGCGTTCGATTTTAGTTCAAAATTCCACTTGCTCCAAACTAGACGAAATTAGTTCTAGTGTGTAGATATCGCTCCTACGAGCACAATGCAAAAGACCGCATCTTGATTAGACGTCATATGAGAGAGATATTCATTTTATAAGATTTTGAAATCAAATCATTAATTAATTATTTTATTAACACACTTACTACCAATTAAATCACTGATCCCTCTCACAAAACCTTCTTCCTCAGTCACTGCTTGTGCATGCTCAAAGATACACCCCCTCTACAGTGCACGATTCACCATGATACTGAGCTACTCCGCCGTTCGATGAATGAATTTCGCCGACGAACTCCTCTCCTCAATCTCGACTCGTTGGACCCAATTACTTCGAACTCGATCAACCTATCATCATTGTGACCTAGCCCTTCCTCTTCATGCATATGCAAAATCATGATTCCCAATCCTCGATCGCAACCCACCATATTTCAGCCACCGAAGCTCTTTCGCACGACAAACTCCACTGTACACACCAATTCACCAATCGACGCCTAAATCTCTCGCCATCCCATACCCTAGCATAGCTCCACCACATCGAACATGCCTAACATTCATTGCACCTCACCAAACTCTATGGATTTGTAGCCTACGACACTACGAACTCAACGGATCCGGTATAGTGATTTTTCGTTGAGTAAATAATTTGTTCTTAATTTTTGAAAGAGGAGGCTTAGATTTTTCTTTTACTATAAAGGAAAATAGAAAGAGAGAGAAGAGGGAAATGAAAAATAAAAGAGGGAAATGGAAAATGAAGAAAAGTATTTGTTTGGTTTATTTACAAATTTCCAGCACTTTGCTATATAGAATTTCTTTCGCGTACGAATCGCGAACGACAAAACAAAAATAAGATCGCATACAAAAATGTTCACAATACTTGTTATCTCATTTTGTAAAAATTCAAAAATACCAATATTTGTTGAAAAATACATCAAACGATAATTTAAATATTTTTCAAATTAAAATTTATGGAAAAATCTTATAAATTCATTTAAAATATATCAACAAAAATTGAGTTGTTTTGCTAAAATTTGATTTTCCTATTATTTATCATATTTGAATCAAATTAGAATATTTAAATAAACTAAATATTTCCATTCAAAACGGTAAAAAATTTAGGCCATTACGTTTCCTATATCGCTACATGAAACAGATGTGCACATTCTCTCTCTTCATCCCAAATGTGCCTTAAGTTACATCCACTCGTACATTTGCTTTCTTATCTAAATGGTTGTACCATATAAATGAAATTTTTACTACAAGGCCATAACGAACTCTTTACAAAAATGCATTCGGTCATCCTTAAAGTTTACGAATATCAAATAAGTTGCACTTCTATATAAACTGATCAAACAGACATTTCTGTGATCGAGTTCCTACATACATTTTGTAGCTCTTGGTCTAGTGCTATATCTAACAAAGTAAGATCCTTATTGTATTCAATTGTATTGAATACATGATCTCGCATTATGATTTACTTGTTTATTTCGAATGAATTAATTTCATCTTGGTTTCATACACCATGAATCGCGACTGTTCTCCATGTAACATTTATAAATGATCGATTCTGAATCAAATATTTATATTCTTGTATTTCTTTTAGCGTTCAAAACTCATAGAATACAATACATAGTCTTGGGTAAATAAACACCTAAGTGACCAAGGTATGAATTTTTTAGTGGTTATATAATTAGGCACTTGCATGGATCTTAAAGCAATAACTTGCCAAAGGATTTATTGGTGAATATATATATTTATATTTCTATGTTAATCTTAATTCGGTTCATTAGTATATTTTAATTGATAAAAATTTTATCAATTACATTAATTGCACAAAATTTATTGAAGTATATTTTTATACATAGCAGATGTTCTTATATTATTAGGTAGATTAAATATTAGATTTCATTTACCTAATAAGCTCCCACTTGAATTTTATATTTCTTAGAACCCTAAAGGAAACATAGAAATCTTTCGATTTCTCTAGTGAGTGTTAGGACTCGCTTACCTTGGGATTCTGACCTTGAGGAATAATAAAAAATCACAAGGCCACAAGCAATATATAACACTTTATTGGTTGCATCATATATAAATACTAACTCATGATCTTTGTCCTAAACTCCTGTTTCATCTCGAGCTTGAGGAATATTGTAACATCCCACCTCTATACTCATATTACTTAAAAGTATTAATGAATAATACTGTTGAGTAACATGGAGAATGAGGTGATATGGGTGAGACATACATGAATTTCCCTTGGACCAACACTGAATATGTCACATAATATAAAAATTACCTACCTCGATGTAAACAGTCTCAGTACAAAGCAATAAACACGTGCGGTGCCCGAGGATAGAACAATACACGATATAAATAAATCACAAAGAACACAGAGTCATCAACACAGCGATAAAAATATAATACATCACATAAATCTGAGTGGGATACAAAAGGTCAAATTCTCACTAAATCTCAATTATATACACATGATGAATCCAATACATCTAATCCAACATCATATACATACACGAGTCCAAATATATAATATACAATACAACTAGTAATACAGTCTCCAACTAAGCCCAATAAGCACATCCAGTCATATCGTCCCTGAATCTGAAATATCTCGGACTGATCCAAGTATTATATAAATAATAAATGGGTCAGACTATGTCTATATTCAATGGTGAGAATATATATGGCATCTCAAAGAATATTATATACAACATAATAAGAAATTGATCTAAAGGAATAATAAAACAACCACGACACATCAAAACAACATCCATCACCCATCAAACATCTAAATATCTATCAAACGTCAAAACATCCATCGCACACATAACATATCACACACCTCACACATCACACATCATATACAACATACATCGCAAACAACATGCCACAAACATCTATTATTCATATTTATTTAGTAGTATTAAGTTTATTCATTTTATTCTTCATTATTAATTTCATTTCTGCTACTGCTATAAATGTGCTGTTATTATTGCTACTGCTAGAAGCTGAGTCTACACCTGAGCCTCGATGCTTCTCGAGTGCAAAGGGAGACCCAACGTGTAATATTTTTGTGAGTGCCCTCACCAGTCTTTAGTTGCACAATACATCGCTCGCTGCTTCCTCACTCCCATCGTCAACCTCCTCGCTCGTTTCTGAATTCGTCCCGTTAGCCCATGTAGTAGACTATGACCATGCAACGAGGGGGCTATGTCACTGCAACCATCAGAGAGAGACCCTATGTTCAGTCAAGCTAGGATGGTACTAGAAAAATACTTCGGACCGTCACATCCTCGTTGGGACTTCGTACTCCTCGTTCCACTCAAAAGCGGAGATAATCATATTCCCGCTATAAATTAAAATAAGTAATAATATAATTTACCTCACACGTCAAGTCAGAAATTCAAGTAATTTCGATTAATATGGTTGTATAATATAGAATAATCCATCGACATCCAAACATCAATACTGGTTCTTCAATGAATTATTAAACATTAGTTGTGTTGAGTAAATAAATACACCCCACATGGACGTCTCATTGCACCCAGTGAAATATAATTATATACACAACACCTTCAATTAATCAACATTAAACGAATTTATGCTTCGCATATTAAATCACTCCCGCTTATATCGCTTTTCTATTCATTATTCTTCATTTTATCATTTTTATAATTCAACACAACATGTAATTATAACTTCATCTCGTTTGTAACAAGCAATCAACAATCGTCTATACACACATCAATATTTTATTCAATTATTATTTAATGGGATGAAGGATTTTTTTATTTCAATATATTTCACTTCATTTTGTTCCCTCTTTTTATAAAAATACTTCATTTATATTTAGTCACAAAACATATTTTTTATTTATTTCGCTTTTAAAATAATAATTATTAATTCTCTCATCTTATTTCAAAAACCATATTTCAAAAAAATTCATTTGGTTTTGAAGAAACCATTATTCAAACTCAATAAATTTTAAAACCTCAAAAATTACTTTCACTTCTAATTTCCACTTAAATATTATTAAAATACTTCAAATCGAAAGAGTATTCCTATTCCATAAATATTTTCGAACTCAAATTTATAATTTCATAATTCATCGTTTAAATTCCTCATTTATTTTCAAACCTTTTTAAACCAATATTATTGATAAATAATTCATCAAACTTTAATTCTACTTTATATAGTTTATTCCCAAGATAATTCGATTGTTAAACTCAAATATATATATTTCTTCCAAAGTTCACTTCTGATTATATAACAAATGCAAATTTTCACTTAATAATAAAATAATTTATATTCACTTTGAAATACTTCAAGATATCATTTTATTAAATTCAAATTTCTCATTATTACAAAAATATAAATTTCAAACTTCATTACATAAATATCCTTTAAGTGCTTTTATAATCATCTATAACAAAATTTAATCTTTGAAATTCCCTTAGTTTATAAAATCCCAAAATTCATCTTCTTCTAAAATAATTTCAATTTACTATATCCTCAAAATTATTCGACTTATAAATATATATTTTTAAAAAAATCATTCCTCTTTCAAATTCTATTAATTCGATAATCCCAATATTAAAAATAAAACATCTTTCTAGAATTCGCTTTTTATCACCAAAATAATTTATTTGTTTCAAATTTACATCATTTACCTTTATTTCAATCAATTTAAATGTTGTATCACTACAACAAAATACCTTTTTTACAACGGACAACATCCATTGTAATAGGTATTTCGCAACGGACCAACGCCCGTCGACTTATGCAATGTTGTAATAGACCCAAATGATTTTACAACTGTTTTTGGTTGTTGCAATATGGTTTTTTGCAACTGTTCTTGCCCGTTGCAATATAGTCTTTTGCAACTATTTTTACCCATTGCAATAGAGTCTTTTGCAACTGTTTTTGCCCATTGTTAAAAAAATTCAAATGAGAAAAAAAACTACTCCAGTGCACCTGTAAATTTAAAACTAATTTGCCACTGAAACCAAAATATTATACTAATAACAACCATATTCATTCATATTTACTAAAAATAAAAAAAATCATATTTCAAAATACCAAAAAGATTCATGTATTCGCCTCATTCATAAAGCTTTACATAGTAACAAAACATTGTATTCAAACTTAAACTAACATAACATGTAGTACATACTAAAAATAACATAAGATTTAAAATTTAGACCGAACAACATTGAAGCAAACCTTGAACCATATCAAAACCCACATCGACCCCTTTTTTCTTCAAGAATTCCTTTGCTTCTCTATGTCCTACAATACATACAAATATAATATAAACTGCAAATATAGTTTACTTTATAAACATATATATATATATATATATATTGGTTAAAATGACAAACATGAACTGCCCCTTCAGTAGTTGACCAATCATACGAACTTGGAAAGCATTTGACAAGCTAAGTCCTTAGGGTAGTTTCCGCAGTAGTTGTGAACGATATTTTTTCACAAAAAATATGTACTGAAAGCTCGAACTGCAATTATTAATTACATCTGCAGGAAAATTGCAAACATAAACTGAGCACAGAAAAGTAAGAAAATCTTACTTGAATGTCGAAATGCTCAGAAGCTTCTCGGGTATAGGTCCAGAAGATAGATTGTTCTCTATATTCCTGTCAAAGATAGTTGACCAATTTAGTTTAGCAAGAAGTCTTATTGAATGTCACTTCAACGTTTTAATTATAGATTTGATATCTCAGATTTATTTGGGTAGAGTTGTTAATACACAAAGAATAGTAACATTCAAAATTAGAGTAAAGAAGGATCAAAGTTCAAATACTACTAGTATAAATTAGTGGCATATATCACTTGCTAAGAGAAACAAGCAATCTATATACTATACTTTCATTTTGTGTTGTAAGGCAAATAATAAACAATCTGAGAAAATAATAAGTAATTACAAATCTTTGATGGGCAAAGCTTGCAAAACATCAAGGGTACTAGAAAGCCGATTATTTTGTACATGTCCATAATACAAATATAAATTTAAAACCAAAATCAGATGCTAAATGCCTAAAATATATCTTCTAAACCCATAGATTATGCAAGTAGACACACTGACATGGTTGTTAAAGAAGACAACCCCTCCATCGAAGGTGGAAGTTTGCCACTGAAATTGTTCGAAGATAGATCCTCGATCCAACAAAACAAAAACAAAACAAACTATTGTTCTCGCAATACATTGTACACTACACAACATATTATTGTTCTCGTTTAGTATCTTATGCAAGCAACAGGAACGATAAAAAAAGTTACAAGATTGTCAAGAATAGAATATGAAAGTCCATGCATTCATCCTAATAAAAATCAAGAAGGGAAACCCAAACTATGATGTGAGAGAAACTATAGCTCTAACAATTCCATACCTCAAAATGTTTGTTAACCACACCATACTTTAAAGTGAGTACATCCCAACTTTTTCAAAGTAGTTTCTCTCACAGTAACCTTGCCTGATTTCCTTAGTTATGTTGAATTTTGGCGACACTATATGCGAATTTGTAGAGGTCAGAAGTAGCTTCGCAACGGAGAAAACGGTTCGCAAATCGGAGTTCGGAAGTGGAAGTTATAAGAGAAAATGTGAAGTAGGCGAAGTTGGGGCAGAAACTTCTTTCAGACGTCTGATCTACTTTTCAGATGTCTGATTTGGTTCAGAAATGCTTCCAGAGCATTTCGTCAAACGTCTGACGAAATGGGTCAGACGTCTGATCTGATGGAAAGTCACTCCAGTGACTTTAGCCTTTTGGTCAGACGTTTGGAACGTCTTTTGCCTGTTTTTCTCGTACGGGCTCGGTGTGAAGATTTGTGTCGATTGTGAGGGCAATTTCGGAACATTGCCTAGGGTTTCTATTCTCCTATATAAGCTAGCCTCTGGTATCAGATCCGGGGTGACACAAGCAAGCGACTGCAAGAGATTAGCCTCCACTAATTAGGGTTTCATCAAAACCTAATTTTCTTCAATTTTCTTCTCCACAAATTCAATTCTAATTAGAATTTGATCATTATAATCAATCTCTTGTACTCTTCTCATCAATATTAATAAAGCTCTCTCTTAAAGTGGATGTACACTAACACGACGTTAGTGGAACCACTATAAATCGCTGTGTGATTTATTTTTCGTTATTGCTTTAATTTCTGAATTGCTTATTTGGGATTGTGATTGTCTCTGGATTGGTTGAGATTAGATTTGAGTTATTGGTTGGTTGTTTTTACACTATTTATCACGATCTAGCTTTTCCGCTGCGTTTGGGGATTTGAATTTGAGTGGTCTCGATTGAAATCCGCCATAACATTTGGTATCAGAGCATTGGTGTTGGTAGGTGGTTGTAGAAATGCCAGAAACAGATAATACCTCAAGTAGTTCCTCAATGGGTAATCCAAGTGGTGTAGCGCCTTATGTACGTGGATCATATGCAGCTGCAGGATCACAATTGGTAATAGACAAGTGGAATGGCGATAATGATTTTGAAAAATGGCAATGGAAGATGAAATCGGTTCTAAGGAGAAATCGGGTGCATCGGGTAGTGTTTGACACACATTTGTTGCCAGGAGACATCTCGGATGTTGAGAGAGAGGAGATGGAAGAGTGGGCATTCACTACACTTCAACTTGCTATGGGAGAGAATGTTATCTCTGAAATTAGTGGTGAGACAACCGCTAAGGGTATTTGGGACAAGTTGGAGGAGTTATATATGAAGAAGTCACTAACAAATCGTTTGATCTTATTGCGAACATTCTTCACCTATAAGATGAAGGAAGGTACTTCGCTTAAGGCACACTTGAATATATTTGATGATTTGCTAATGAAGATGAAGGCGGTAGATTTGAAAATTGAGGAAGAGCAGAAGGCGATGATATTGTTGTGTTCGTTGCCAGATCGCTATACAGGCTTCTCAAATAGTTTGATCTATAGCCGAGATACATTAACTCTTGATGATGTCAAGACGGGTCTTCTTAGCGAGAAGTTGCGGGATCAAATGAAGGAGTTAGGTGATGGAGGTAGTGGTGCTAGTAGTGGTCATGGTTTGTTTGTGGAGAAGGAGAGGTATGTGAAGAAGGAGAACCGGGGGCGTTCTAAATCAAGGAACCTCGGTTGGAGAGGAAAGTCGAAGGAAAGAAAAGGCAAGTGCTATATTTGCAAGAAGCCCGGTCATTGGAAAAATGAGTGTCCGGACAAGGAGAAGGCAAAGAAGGAAGTAGCATCTTCATCTGTAGCGGTGGAGAGCGCAGTTGGTGAGGGAGATGTAGATGTGTTGTCGGCGGTTGCATCGGATGTTTTGGGTAACGATTGGGTACTTGATTCGGGGGCGTCTTATCATATGACGCCAAATAGGAATTGTTTTTCTTCTTACATCGACAAAGAAGGAAATTCAATTGTTATGGGAAATGGTGCTATTTGCAAGTCGAAAGGCATTGGTTCCGTGCAAATTCGGATGTTTGACGGAGTGGTTCGTACTCTCACTAATGTGCGCTATGTTTCGGGACTTAGGAAGTCTCTTATCTCTTTGGGGCAGCTGGATTCTTTAGGTTGTAAAATCACTATTGAGAGTGATAGCTTGCGGGTTTCGAAGGGGGCGCTTGTGGTGATGAAGGGTGCTAGAACTCATGGTATTTATTTGCTTCAAGGAGTGACTGTGGAAGGTGAAACTTGTATAGGAGTTGACAGTTCTCGTGGCTTGGATGCGACTAGGTTGTGGCATTTGAGGTTAGGTCATGTCTCGGAGAGGAGTTTGGACATTCTTCGAAAGAGTAAGATGATCGATGGAGAGAGTTTCAACAAATTGGAGTTTTGCGAAGAATGCGTCATGGGGAAGCAAACAAAAGTTTCATTCAGTGAAGGAAAGCATGATTCGAGAAGGGTTCTTGAGTATGTTCACACGGATGTTTGGGGACCGGCACCAGTAGCTTCTCTAGGTGGAGCTCGCTATTATATTTCTTTTATAGATGACTTTTCTCCGAAAGTTTGGGTGTATGTAATGAAGGCCAAGTCAGAGGCATTTGCAAAGTTCAAAGCATGGAAAGCTCTTGTTGAGAATGAGAGTGGTAAGTCTTTGAAGGTTCTAAGGTCTGACAATGGCGGAGAGTATGTTTCCGGAGAATTTTTAGAATTTTGCAAGCATCATGGTATTCGGAGGCATTTTACTACACCTGGAGATCCGCAGTCGAATGGTGTTGCGGAGAGGATGAATCGTACTCTACTTGAGAAAGCTCGATGCTTGAGATTGACATCGGGTTTGGCGAAGGGATTTTGGGCTGAAGCTTTGTCAACCGTAGTGCATATTATTAATCGAATTCCGTGCTCAGCTATTGGTAACAAAATTCTGGAGGAAGTGTGGAAGGGAAAGAGTATTGACTTGAGTTATCTTCGTGTCTTTGGAAGTCCAGTTTATGTGCATGATCCGGGAAATGATAAACTTGAACCTAGAGCTTTCAAGGGGATTTTGCTTGGTTATACGAACGGTGTAAAAGGCTATCGGATTTGGAATCCGGAAACGAAGAAGGTGGTGAATTCTCGTCATGTTACTTTTGATGAGTCAGCGATGTTCAAGGAGAAAGGAAGCTCATCGGATGTTCCGGATTTGGTTCATGGTGAATCAAAGGAGAAGGAAATTATTTCCACATTTTGTCCAAGGAGTAGAGAGAGTAGAGTAGTTGGAGATGCTTGCGAGGAGGTAGCGTTTGATGTTACATCACATAGTCCACAGGGTACCTCTAGTAGTGTCGATGATGTACATGATTCTAGAGAAAATTCAGTTCAAGGTGGAGCTGAAGGAAGTTTGGGTGATGGTATTGCTACTCGGGTTGGTCGTCGTACTATAAGACCACCCGAAAGATATGGTGATTGGAACTATCTTAGCTTTTATGATAAGTTGGACTATGCGCTTCATGTAGTCCAAGATGAGCCAATGGACCTTGATGACGTCATAAAGTCGAGTGATAGCTCGAAATGGATTTGTGCCATGGAAGAAGAGATGCAATCATTGTTGAAGAATCAAACTTGGGATTTGATTCCGTTTCCTAAAGGAAACCGTGCTATAGGGTGCAAATGGATTTACAAGGTGAAGGACGATGGGAGATACAAAGCTAGGCTAGTGGCTAAGGGGTTTGCACAAAGGAAAGGAAAGGAGTATGATGAGATATTCGCACCGGTTGTGCGTCATACTTCTATCCGGATATTACTTGCTATAGTTGTTGTTCATGACTTGGAGTTGGAGCAA
Organism: Allium fistulosum; assembly: GCA_030737815.1. Taxonomy (NCBI): domain Eukaryota; kingdom Viridiplantae; phylum Streptophyta; class Magnoliopsida; order Asparagales; family Amaryllidaceae; genus Allium; species Allium fistulosum. The sequence continues at coordinate 290,083,714 of CM060907.1, forward strand.
CTTGATGTGAAAACCGCCTTCTTGCATGGTGACTTGGATGAAGACATCTACATGGAGCAATCAGAAGGTTTTGTTGTGGATGGTAAGTCAAATTTGGTTTGTAAGCTGAAGAAATCACTATATGGACTAAAGCAATCACCTAGACAATGGTACAAGAGGTTTGATCATTTTATGCTTGAAAATGGTTTTGATAGAAGCATCAAGGATGCTTGTGTTTATTTCAAGAAGTTGGAAAATGATTGTTGGGTGTATTTACTCTTGTATGTGGACGATATGCTCATTGCTTCGAAGGACAAGAATGAAATCAACAAGTTAAAACTGAGTTTGAAATCGGAGTTCGAAATGAAGGATCTTGGAGAAGCAGGAAGGATATTGGGCATGGAAATTGTAAGGGATCGAAAGCATTTTGAGTTGAAACTAACTCAAAAGGAGTACATTAAGAAAGTGCTTTGCCGATTTAGCATGGAGAATGCAAAGGCGTCAAATACACATTTACCTTTGCATATGAAGCTTTCGAGTAAAGGATCACCTATCTTGGAGAAAGACAAGGCTTATATGGCAAAGGTGCCATATGCAAGTGCGGTTGGAAGTTTAATGTATGCTATGGTGTGTACAAGGCCCGATATTGCAAATGCCGTCGGGATGGTTAGTCGATACATGGCTAATCCAGAGAAATCGCATTGGGAAGCTGTGAAGCTTATATTGAGATACCTTAGAGGCACATCATCTCATGGTCTTGTTTTTGGCGGTAGTAAGGCGATGGATTGCAAGTTGGTTGGTTATTGTGATTCGGACTACGCTGGTGATAGGGATCGAAGAAAATCAACTTCCGGATATGTCTTCACACTTGGGGGTACAGCCATAAGTTGGAGATCTAGATTGCAGACCGTAGTTGCTTTATCCACTACGGAGGCGGAGTTGATTGCCGCAGTGGAGGCGGCAAATGAGGCACTCTATTTGAAGCGATTGCTGTGTGACTTGGGATTCGGGCATGATAGTATTGATGTTCGATGTGATAGCCAGAGTGCTATTCACTTGGCAGAGAATTTGGCGTTTAGCTCACGGACTAAGCATATTGAGGTGAGAGAGTCATTTCTAGTAGCCATGGATGAGGATAAGCAAGTATATCTTCGGAAAGTGCACACAAAGGATAACGCGGTGGATATGTTTACTAAGGCATTGCCGGTTGGAAAGTTCGAGCATTGCTCGAACTTGATTCGTTTGGAGAAGTGCTAGGTGCCACGGGATGGCACGGTTAAGGGAGGAGCTTGGTGGTAGATGAGAAAGAGTATCGGTGAGAGATTGAGGTTCTATCTTCTTGGTTAATGCTAGTCTTTGGAGAGATAGCTTAGTTTTTGGATGTTCCCAACATTTCATTAACGGGCGGGGGCTTTGCCTGAGCTCGTTAGTGGAGTGCAATGGGCGGTTGCTTTGCCGGAGCTCATTGGGAAAGCATTCATGTTTGGTTGAAGGTAGAAGAAGTTATAGTTGGTGCTATCGGTTGTTGTTGATGGTATGGTACCATTAGAGTCGGAGATGGATATAGTGTCGAGGTGGAGTGTTGAATTTTGGCGACACTATATGCGGATTTGTAGAGGTCGGAAGTAGCTTCGCAACGGAGAAAACGGTTCGCAAATCGGAGTTCGGAAGTGGAAGTTATAAGAGAAAATGTGAAGTAGGCGAAGTTGGGGTAGAAACTTCTTTCAGACGTCTGATCTACTTTTCAGACGTCTGATTTGGTTCAGAAATGCTTCCAGAGCATTTCGTCAGACGTCTGACGAAATGGGTCAGACGTCTGATCTGATGGAAAGTCACTCCAGTGACTTTAGCCAGACGTCTGACCTTTTGGTTAGACGTCTGGAACGTTTTTTGCCTGTTTTTCTCGTACGGGCTCGGTGTGAAGATTTGTGTTGACTGCGAGGGCAATTTCAGAACATTGCCTAGGGTTTCTATTCTCCTATATAAGCTAGCATCTGGTATCAAATCCGGGGTGACACAAGCAAGCGATTGCAAGAGATTAGCCTCCACTAATTAGGGTTTCATCAAAACCTAATTTTCTTCAATTCTCTTCTCCACAAATTCAATTCTAATTAGAATTTGATCATTGTAATCAATCTCTTGTACTCTTCTCATCAATATTAATAAAGCTCTCTCTTAAAGTGGATGTACACTAACACGACGTTAGTGGAACCACTATAAATCGCTGTGTGATTTATTTTTCGTTATTGCTTTAATTTCTGAATTGCTTATTTGGGATTGTGATTGTCTCTGGATTGGTTGAGATTAGATTTGAGTTATTGGTTGGTTGTTTTTACACTATTTATCACGATCTAGCTTTTCCGCTGCGTTTGGGGATTTGAATTTGAGTGGTCTCGATTGAAATCCGCCATAACAAGTTGAGCCGCTGATTCACACGTCTAAGTTCAGGAAAATTTAATATTCATTCGAATATTACAATAATGATATCAACTGATCCGAGAACAGTATAAACGTAAACTCATACCATAACAAAGACTGACATGGCATGTGTTTTGAGGTTCAGGTTCTTCTTGAGTGGTACCTTTGAATCCATTAAGAATGAGAACAATTTTGTTGACAATGGGGCAATCTCAAACACCCTAGTACAGTTGGGAATCACAACTATAGTTTGACTGTACTAATAAATGGTCTATTTTCTAGGAATATACCAGTGATCAGATATACTGAATTATCAAGAACATAGCATAATCCTTTTTAATTATTTATTATTACAGAAACTTACCTCATGAACATTTTCAGTCCCACAGCAGCTGAATCTTTCTTCATAACATTCTATGATTTCAACACTAGAGCTTTCTGTTCCTCACTAAAATTTACTAACTCTCCTTATCCCGATTGACTACCTTGTTTTATATTTGGTCTGATCCCATCTTCGAGCATCTCCAACATAGTCACCGACATGTTTCAAATAAAATCTATGGAGGTAGCAATTATCTCAAATTGATTAAGATTACAAGTTTTTTCCCAAAGAAACATACTGTCTCTTAAAAGACATAATGAAATAAAAGCATGCAGCTAGAGAATAAATTAATCTTACATAACTGGGTGGTAGAAACAACCTCAATTGAGGCTGGTGCAGCTCAAGTCAAGTTCAACGACTATTGAGCTAAGTGCTAGACAGTGGGATTGATTTGGATATGATACCTTGGAAACACATCAAAGACTATATCAGTAGGATCTTTATTGGCATTTCATCGAGCAGATTGTCTGTGGCCAGACTAACATCATCCCTGTTTGAGATAACCACTGCATTCTGGGACTCAGCCCGAGCTTCGCCACCATTGCCTTCCGTCTCATTTTCAAAGAAAAAATAGCATTGAAGTGATAAAGAAGAGTATCCAAAAGTCTGACGCCTTCTTCCCTGTCTCTGTAAAGCCCGTCCAGTAAAATACTTTTAAGCTTCATAATGTTGAGCAAAAAGCAGTAGCCATGGTCTACCCTCTTTAAATACTTAGAATGCGTGGGTCTCGGACTATATTTTGACGATATGGGGCAAAATTGATAACTAAAACAACATTGATAACCAAAACATATTTTTCACTCTCAACAAAGGAGTTTCAGTAGCAGGCATCTACTAGTAAGCCTTACTCATATTCAAAGCAACAATTCATTGCACAGCACCAGATTAAGGCAAAGTAATTTGAACAATCGACATTAGGTAACACAAAAGCATAGATTGAACAAGTCTCAAAGTTTCATCACTGCCGACTACTGCAACCAGCCACACACCAAGCCAACAACATCCAAACTAGAGTCGATCAAAGTAACACAATAGCCAAACACAAACAAGTATCACCATGTTCATAACTCAAGCATCTCTGGTTTTAGGCAATTCTCCAAGCAAATGCAGATCACCTTAAGGTGTCGATAAGTTTCAGGCTGTAGCACAACTCATCGACAATGGCAGTGGCACAACACATTCTTCAGGCGGCGGCAGTGAGCAACTTTGACGAACTCTAACACACATTGCTGCTCCCTGACAACACGATTCCAGCATAGGCAACGTCGACAACTCTATAGGTGGGTTCAGGAGGTAGTGAATATTTCCAGGCAACGACAACTTAATCGGCAGTAGGCGACACATCAATTCAGATCTCGAAGTCATTAACTTCTGGTGGTGATGTCGAGCTAAAATTACAACCTGTTGGGAATTGAGAATTTCTTTCAGTAGATTTTGTTTTATTTTGGAAAGTAGCGTTTGATGTAGGGGTTTATTTTTATTGGGAGGAGGGATGGTCTCTTAAGTTGAATTTTGGTTTGGATCCAAACTTTGGGGTTTGGAGCCAAAATTTGAGGGGTTTGGAACCTAAAAATTTCAACATATAGCCGGAATAAAACTTCTATGTGTAATAGAAGAGAGTTATGCCATTAAATTTTGTAATTGTCGAGCAAAGCCAAACCAAGATAAGTATTGTGAATTATAGCATTATGTCTATATTTTCGAATATTAATTTTTATTAACATTTTTCGATTTTCTGAAATTTTGAATATTTTATAAAATTTTAAATTTATTTAAAGTTTTAATATTTATATTAATGTTAGTTTTTAATTGTTAATTATTACTCCCTAATTATTTAGTGTTATTTATTTACTATTAATTATTAAATAATCAATGTTCATTATTAAATTATTTTATAAAATTTCAAAATTTTAACTTTGATTTTAAAGTTTCAAAATTTTCTGAATTTTTTAAAATTTATTTTGAACAATTTTAATTTTTTTTTGAAATATTAAATATTATTATTAAGTATAATTATTAAATATAAAATACTAAATAATAAATTTTACTTCTTAATTACTAAATATTAATTGCTTATTGATTGTTAAATATTAAATATTAGTCTAAATTATATATTAATAATTAATTATATAATAAAATTATTTTATAATAATTATTAGTTATTAAAAATTAATTACTAAAAATTATATCTTATTTATTAATTATTAATTACTAGTTGTTACTATTACTTCTTAATTATAACTTAATATTAATAATTAAATACTAGTTGTTATATATATATTATTAAATAGTTATAGTAATGATTAACCATTAATTACTGAATATATTACTAAATGTAAACTAATCAATAATTATTGATTATTAATTATTAATTATTAAACTATAGTAAATTACCGAATAATAATTACTAAAATTCAAATTAATTAAATATTAAACTTTGATTGTTAAATATTAAATATTAATTATTTAATAGTGATATTTAATATTAGTTATTAATTTTTAAATGTAATTAATAAATATTAAATGTAATTTAATAATTATTAATAATTAAATATAAAAAAATTATTATATATAAAAAATTAATTATTGATTATAGATAATAATTAGTAATTATAAATTATTTATTAACAATCATTAATTATTATAAATTATAAATAATGTCCTATATAAGTTGACATTTATAATTATTATTTATAAATTACCATTTATAAATTATTAAGTAAGTATTACTAATTATTAATTACAAATTACAAATTATTGAATATTATATTATTCCAAGCAATAGTAAATATATTCAAAAGAATTTGCGTAATTCGTTCTTCTCCTATAGTGAATGCAAAGCGGGAAGTCATTTCTAAATGTCTAGTACTCCCTTATTTATGAATTATAAATCATTAATTATAAAAACTTATTAAGTATAAATTGTACATCATTATGTATTATTATCTATACATTATTATTATAAATTATAAATTATTATTAAATAATTATATTAATTATTATTTATTAAAAATAATTATAAATCATATTTAGTTATTTATTAAAAATAATTAAGATTAAAAATAATTAAGACTACTTCAATATTTTATTAATTATCATTATTTTTTAATTATAAATTAAATTCTTATTATTGATGCAATAAATAACAATATTTCTTGTAATGTTTACTATTATCGATTTCCAAAAAATTTATGAACTTTTAAGTTTCCGCTAACTAATGTACTTATAATTAAATAATAAACATTAAACATTAATTATTAAACATTAAATATTAAATTTTAAACATTAATTGTTAAACATTAAATATTAAACTCTAAACATTAATTATTAAACATCAAATATTTAATAATAACGGGAAAGTAACATTAAGTCTATTGGAATACCGATTAAATCCTACTATGACGTCTAAAATAATCAAAGGTAACAACGATCAGTATGTAAGAGTTGTTGAAAATTTGCATATATTACAACGGGCAAAAGAAAATAGTTGTAATAGGCATCTATTACAATGGAAAAATAGGGATGAAAACTAATATCTAGTACAACGGGCCGAAAACCGTTGTAATAGGACTATATTACAACGGGCCGAAAACCATTGTAATAGGACTATATTGCAACGGCCCAAAACCGTTGTAATAGAGCTAAAAACTGGTATTTATTACAACGGACCGAAAATCATTGTAATAGGACCATATTACAGCAGGTAGGCAAGCAATGTTGTGATAGGTGCACTGGATGATGAAAAGTTGCACCTATTACAATGGGCTTAGGAAAACCGTTGTAAAAGGTTTCTATTACAACGGTTGTTTATGGGCCATTGTAAAATAGGCGTTGTAAAAGGATAGTTTAGTTGTAGTGTATTCAACCAATATCGTCATCAAAATCAACCAACATACACAACAAATCTCAACCCAAAACACACAACACCCATCCAATAATAATCCATTTCTTCCAATCCAAACAACGTCAAACATCGATCATCAACAAACAATCAGTCATATCTAATAATCAGCCATCAATTCAACCAAGCAGTCAAGTAATTATATGGGGGATTATGCATTAAATAAAAAGAAGCAGACATAATTGTGAGTGAGATTAACTCACCAAAACAACGCTCTATTCATCCAATTAACGACTGCCATCGATAAATAAGCTTCAGGCTTCGATTTCACTCGCATTTCCACCATCGGTAGTTGCTCCACTTCACCTAGCATTACCAGCCTGCGATCATCATGTGCTCTCTTCTTCATCGGGTCATTGCTCGACTATAGGACATCGTCAGCTCGACCACCAAAGCACGCGCAACCCCGAACCACTACCTCTACCTTCAATTGCACAAACATTCCTCTACATCTCCCATTTCCTAGCGATAGCAGCTACAACCTTCGCCTCCATCCCAGGTCAGTCACGACCTCTTCCAAATTGATAGCAATGTCGCCAGCACGCTCGCCCAATCCCTCAACTCCATGTCGCCTTCGCTCAATTTCCACCAGGTCATGCTCGACCTCAGCCTCTCCTCGTATCATCAATTACATCGCAACAATCCAAGTCGCAAAATTAGGTCACGTTCTCATCTCGAACACGAGCTCCTCTATCGTGTCGTATGTCGTCGTCAACCCTAGTCGCCCTCTCTCCTCATGTCGTCGGAGTCGCTGATTAGGCTAAGCATGTACGTGACTTTGATTTATTCATTTTTTTAAATGACGAATTGATTTTCTGATTTGGAAAATTAGGGCAAATGCTAATAAGGGAAATTAGGTTCGGGCTTAGTCGATGAGCGGGTAGATATTTCCAGAAGTGGATAAAGGAAAAATGGGTTTAGGCCTAATCTACCGTGTAGCTTCAATGCAATTTTAGTTAATTTTCAATGCATTTCAAATTTGAATTTCAATCTTCAAAAAAAATTTCAATCTAGTGTAAATTGGTTCACATCTCATTTTAAAAATTACATCTTGATAATTGACAATTTTATTCGATTCGACACTCGCTTATTCTTATTTAATAATTCATCGCTTTATTACAAAATAATTTTTTTTTCCAACTATTTCAATCATATAACAATTATTTATACCTCAAAATAGTTTATATTGATTAAAACATTTTATTTGGTTCCAATAAATTATTATAAAAGAATTTATTAATTTAATTTAATTTATTAGAACAAATTCCTTTATTAATTAGAATTTAATTAACCAATAATTTATTTTCAATTTATAAATCATCACAAATCAAATTCAAACAATTCTAATTTAATAAAATTTTATTAATTTATAAAACGTAGAAAGTGGGGCTGTTACAAATATCAACAAATTGAAAGAGACTATTCACTCGTAACGACCATTTTGCAATGACCTAAGTATGTATGCACGTACCTTTAGGAATATTAAATACGTGCATATATCTTACCTCATTTATTCAATATATAAATAATACTACACACAACATCTTTAGCTTAAGGAATATCAACAACAAAGAGTATGCAATACTATCAATATATATTTATGTATGTATGTATATGATAAAAAACAACTTTATCATAATTTTTAATGTATTTATTTGTGTGATATCGATTTATGGAATAATGTATTTCTTATGAAATACCATCGTGATTTAAGTGTTAGACGCATCTGAAATCATGGTATATGTATAGTACATATGTATTTATTCCTTAAACCTAATTTAGGTTTATTACAGTTCCACTTTATTTAATTAAACCATATTTAATTTTAATTTTATTAATTAAATCATATTTGATTAATTAAATTAATTATTTAATTAACATTTTAATAAATTTAATTCAACTTAAACATTTTAAATTGAAAATTGACTATAACTTTTATAGTAATTATACACATATATCAACATACATGTATATTATATATTAAATAATATTTATTTAATTTAATTAATTAAAATAATTGTAATTATATATAAAATTATTAATTTCCAAAATTTTATTATCTGCCTTAAACATTTAAGATAAATACATATATCACTATAAATGTTTTAATTTAATTTATTAATATTTATTTAATCCAACTAATTAAAAAATAAAATTCTAAAAATAATTTATTGATTTTAAAAAAATTTGAAAATGATTTTGTAACATTTACAAAATTTCTTTCATATTTTAAACTTAGATTTTGAATTTAAAATACAATTTTAACTTTCAAAACAAATTTTGAAAATTAACCCAAGCCCCAAAATCAATTGTGGCCATTATATTGGGGATAACCTATAAGCTTACATTATCCTACAGGCCATGCCAGTAGCCAAGTAGGGCAGAGTGCTTAATTACCTAAACCCAACCTTAGACACTAACTTTCCAAACACCCTAGTAAATGGGGCATTAACAAGTTAGCTATAATATTGCTAATTTAGACTGCATAGGCTATTGAGCTCTAATACCAATGAAGGAACTAAGTTAGGTCGTAGCGGGCAATTAGAGTAGATTTCAAAACTTTATCCTAATTTAGATCTTATTGACCTATGAAGTATAAATAGATTTTAGACATGATTTAACATTTTATTTAAATAAAATCTTATTTTATTTAATTCATCGGTTAAATAAACAATGTATTTATTTTGAATTCAAAGTTGCAATTTAATATGAGTATACATCCAAATATACTCATGTGTACTGTGCAAGTGAACCAAAGAATATTATGTATACGTTTAATAAGGACGTTTATAGGTGTTGGGATTTACACCGCAACTGACACATTTATCCCTTTATATACACATTGGTTAGCCAAAACACAAATTTATAATTATAGATGAACATAAAGATCTTGAATTTTTTTTAATAAATTGATTTTTTTAGCCAAGTCAATAATTTTAAAATTTTGAACTTTTTCAAAATATCTTTTTTTAGTAAAACAATTCTAAATATACAAGTTTAAAATAAAATATCTACAATATACTAAAATTCAAATAAAATTATTACAATACTTTAAATAAATAATAATTTACGAACATAATATATATATATATATAATTTTGCAATAAGATATTTATTATTTAAATACAATGTGTATATTTGTTGAAAATTATATTTTTTTAAATCGAAACAATATTTTATAAAATAAAATGTTAAGTTATTAATATATATATATATATATATTAATATATAAACATATGTTCTTTTAAAATAATATACAATTTATATTATAAATAAAATATATGTATATTTCAAAAATAAATCTTTATTGCTGCCGAAAGTAATATATCTTAAATTTAATTTAAAAGATTTTAAATATATACTTACTAATTTATAAATTAATATATTCATATATAAATAAGTTTTATCAATTACATATGTTTTAACAATTAAAAAAATACTTTAAAATTTCCGTACACACACACATATAATTCAATTTATTTTTATTATATACAAAAAATTAAACTATACACACACACACACATATATATATATATATATGTGTGTGTGTGTGTGTGTGTGCGCGCGCAATGGTATAATTATGAATGTGTGTGTGTATTTGTTGGACAACATATATGTATATAAATTCATTCGATGATAATATAAATCCACACTGACATGATAATTTGAAATTATAAACAATAGAAGATTCTTATATAGAGGTGGCCTTAGAACTACACCTTGATTGGTAGATAATCCCAGATCTAATCCCAACCCTAGCTCCTAGCTTTATGATGGCTTGGAGGATCACCTTAAATTTGATTTGATATTCTATGAGTTGTAGTATTTTTGATCAAGGAATGAAAGGGGAGATGGCGGCTAGACAAGAGTGGAAAGAGAGGTTAAAAAGTCAAGAGAACAATGAGGGGTGGTGTGATTTATATAGAGAGAGTTAAGGAGATCTTTTCTCCTTCGCTATTAAAAGTTAAAGAATTAGAGGCACACAAATTTGCCTCTAAAAAACAAATAGGGATAGAAAACTAGATAAATTAGCCCATAAAATAAAGCGGCGCGGTTTAAAATCTGCCCTAAAAAGAGGCATCCCTACCGACTATAAGATGTGGAATTAAAATTAAAAGCGTCCCTACTGTTGATGTGTACAGGTAATCATATGAAACTAATAGGGGCACTTAGTATCGCCTATGAGAATTTGATAACAATAAGGACACATGTGCTTGTCAGTTTTTCTGCACCCAAAACATAATTTAATATAAATTTGGGGCATATGTAAGTTCCACTATTGCATCAAATTTAACAAACCCATATACAATATATGCACCAGTGAATAGAAAATTTGATATATATTTGCTACACATAGACAAGGAAACAAGATAACCAATATTCTTGTCATTTGAACACAACTGTTAATAGAATAAGGTCAACGTTCTCCAAGTACATACTTTTTTTATTTAGGCAAGTAAATATACATATAATGCAAATGGTAAATGCAAAATAATTCTACCTTGCTTCAAAAAACATAAAGATTAACAATGTAAGAAAATATTATGGCTACGTATGCACAAAGACATAAAGTGAAATTAGTCAACTTTGCATGATCCAATAACAGTGCTCATCTCGTATATTATAACATTGACATGTAGAGATTTTCAAAATATGTGTTTTATAGCATCCTTTGTAGAGAATCTTCCAATTGGATTACACGGTACCATTTACTGCAAAAGTTCAAAAGGAGTCATCAACCATACATTAGATTTATTAGAAATAAATGAAAAACGAAAAACAAAACTATTGACATCAAAAATGGCACCAACACCCAAATATCAAATGAAAGCACTAGTTCTAATAAAATAAAGGTAAAAGTAGACACATTTTTTATAGTGGTTCGACGAATTCTCCGGCCTAGTCCACTTTAATCTTTGTTATTAGCCATTTTCTCTTCAAATTACAACTAATTTTATCAGATCTGACCACAATCTAGTGAATCTCATATTTACAATGGCGTTTCCAAAGTATATTTGGGGAAGAAGACAAGAGTGATGAAGATGTAGAGTGTGAATCCTCCCTTCAATTGCTATAGGGCTGGTATGTATAGAGATTCTCACTAGTAGATTTAGGAGCCCATGTAGAATAAAGTCTACATGCAAGTCCAAGTGTACAGAAGGGAATATACCGACTCAATATCCAACAAAAACCTCTCAGTGCCAAGAGGTCCCTCTCGGTACCAGGTGGTTTTTTGGGGTGAAAGTCTTTTATCTTATTTTTCTTACCTTTCTATCTCTAATTCGATGCATTTCAAACTCTTTTTCATGAAGATTAAGTTCCTTCTGATGATTAGCTTGATGTCACCTAACTGTTTCTGCTTTTTTTGCCTTCTTCTTAAAAATCCTTAATGTTGTTTGTTAATTCTTCGAGAAACACACTTGATAATAATCAATTGAGATTGCACTTGAGGTGTATGGAGCTTGGGGAATCAAAAGAGCAACAAAAAACTCTCGGTACCTAGAGGTTCCTCTCGGTACCAAGAGGTCCTTTTTGCCTCTTTAAATTTCTTGAGTCCAATCTTCTGAGAAAAGCACTTTACCACGATTACTTGAAGAAGTACTTAGAGTATAAGGAGATTGGGAGACCACAAGGAGAAGGAAAACCTCTCGGTAAGTTCCTCTAGGTACCTAGTGGTCCACTTAGCTCATTTTTTCCTTAAAACTTTTTGAGTATGATTCTTTTGTTCTTCTAAGCACATTTCCAAGTCTGTGAATCATTTCATCCTTATTTTGATCTTCTAAGTCCAGTTGCATCTACTTGTTTAAAAAGCGGGTTAACACTTGCTCCCCAAAGTACGCCTTTCGAATGTAAGGTGTGCTTTGTTCAAGAATAAGTTTCAACAGTAGTCCATCTTCGATAGTTGAGCTCTTCGGCCATCCATTGATCTTAATCTTGGTGAATCATCTAGTTCCTTTGGATTCTCCTGCAAACTAAAGGTTGTTTTAGACCTGTCATAGCTAAGGACTCCAGTCCTCGCTAAAGTTTTAGTAATGAATAATCAATCCGTTTTCATCCGAGTTATCATATCGTATATCAAAACCGTCCCATGTTCATTGGAATTCATCTGTTTTACTCTAATTACAAGATATTCAAATCCTAAGGTCAAGTCAATGTCCATTCTTGGGTTCGATCTCTCTAGATCATTTATCATCCATTCTATGGTCTCATCCACTTTAGCCTGTCATCCAATCTAGGACCCGATCTCTTCGGATCATTCGTCATCTAATCTAGGGTTTGATCTCTTCGAATAGTTTATCATCCAATCTAGGGCTCGATCTCTCCAGATCATTTTTCATCCAATCTTGGGTTTGATCTCTTCGGATTCTTACTAAGCCCAATCCACTTGCTCTACGGTGAGGGAACTCAATGACAAGCAAGTCCATTTTCTCACTCTTCAGTGAGGGGACTTACTTTTGATCTCTCTGATCCTTGTTGAGCCCAATCTACTCGAGCTTCAGCGAGGATACTCGACGACAAGCAAGTACATCCACTCACTCTCCGATGAGGGGACTTACTTCTTGCGGTCACTGCCCTATCTCTCCGAACGCGACTGCCACGATCAATATCAGTCATCATGTTTAAGTGGTTTATAAAATCCTAATTAATTTCAGCGGGTCATCAATCTCTATTGGTGTTTCCTAATCGATGTCAGTCATCTCTTATGAAGCATAAGTCATGGCATCTAGCACACATTAAAACATCTAATCCTATCAAGGATCACCTTTAAACTGCTAACTCAGAGCGTAACTAGGGACCGATCATGGGGTTATCATCCAATCACAGTCTCCATTCATAACTTCATCCTGCCTCCCATTCCTATGGTAAGCTTCTGGTTCCAGAATCGCCTGTTCCAGGGATTAGAGCTCATCCTAGATCCAAATTGATCATGCCCCTAAGTAAATTCATCTTGGTACCGACACGATTTTTATTGGTACCGACTGGTTCTGGTCATGGGGGGAATTATTCCAGTTTGCTCCGCTATAATTCCAGATGCTCCCGCATTGGTTTCTGGCCTTGGGTTCTAAATTCTAGCTACTCCGGCTGTTCTTTATTGATCCATCTTTTTGAAAAATACATCTAGCATCTTCTATTGTCGAGCCATTGTTCCATCTTGCATTTCTTTCATCATTCTCTTCATCTCCACTCTGGTCACGTAGATGGAACGATTAGAATTTGAGGATACCTTCTGACTGCCCCATGCTTTAGTTAACTTCCTCCAATCCCAGATCTAATGTTAGGCCTCTTCATCTTCACCAAATTTCTGATCCTAAGTTTAACTCTCAGTGAAAGCACCACAGTGTTGATGCCAAAAATGGCATCAATATCTAAATATCAAATGAAAGCACCAGTTCTAATAAAATAACGGTAAAAGTAGAAAAGAAGTCATAATTTTTACAATGGTTCGACGAATTCTTCAACCTACGTCCACTTTAATCTTTGTTATTAGACGTTTTCTCCCATGATTATAACTAATTTTATTAGATCTGACCATAACCTAGTGGATCTCAGATTTATAATGGAGTTTCTAAAGTATGTTTGGGGAAGAAAATAAGAGTAAAAAAGATACAGGGTGTGGATCATCCCTTTAGTTGCTATAGGGCTGGTATTTATAGAGAAACTTGCCAGTAGCCTCAGAAGCCCATGTAAAATAAAGTCCATATGCAAGTCTAAGTGTACAGAAGGGAACATGCTGGACCAATCTCCAATAAAAACCTCTCGATACCAAGAGGTTCCTCTAGTATCAGATGATTTTTTGGGGGTGAAAATCCTTTATCTTATTGTTTTGCTCTTCTATCTCTAATTTGATACGTTTCAAACTCTTTTCCATGAAGATCAAGTTCATTCTGATGATTAAGCTTGATGTCGCCTATCGTTTCCTGCTTTCTTTGCCTACTCATAAATCCTTAATGTTGTTTATCAATTCTTCGAGAAAAGCACTTGATTATAATTACTTGAGATTACACTTGAGGTATATGGAGCATGGGGGATCAAAAGAGCAACAAAAAGCTCTCGGTACCTAAAGGTTCCTCTTCGTACCAAGAGGTCCTTTTTGCCTCTTTAAACTTCTCAAATCCAATCTTCTGAGAAAAGCACTTGAGCATGATTGCTTAAAGAAGTACTTGGAGTATAAGTAGATTGGGTGGACTTAAGAAAAACCTCTCGGTACCGAGAGGTTTCTCTTGGTACCCAGTGGTCCACTTAGCTCATTTTTTCCTTAAACTTTTTGAGTAGGATTCTTTTGTTCTTCTAAGAACGTTTTCAAGTTCGTGAATCATTTCATCCTCATTTTGATCTTCTAATTACAGTTGAAATCTTCTTGGTTAAAATACAGGTTAACAATAACTAATTCTATTCATTTCATCATTCTATAATTGATTAAATAATGCATCCTAATTTTTAAAATGTTCAATTACTGCCGCAGATTCTACTGCACCCAAACTGTGTACTTACCACATATGCAACTTCAGTTACATGTTCATATCCTATTAGAATAGCTATGTTTAATGTTTTAAATTTTTCTATTCAAGAATGATTAAAAGCTTATGGAGTATTGCAATACATAGAAGATACATATCACGATGGTAGATGTGGTACCTTGGTTGTTTGTACACTGTTCAGTGCTTATTTACTTCATACAACTACATTTGCCTCACCGGACTCAGACCTCTAAGCCACTTTTCAGTAGTTCAACACACATTTAGAAGTTCATGGCTTTGAGCAAACACATTTCTACACTCATACACTTCATCCTTTTAAAGTTCTCTCACCGCCCTGCAGGCTTGCAGCAACTGCAGTTTTATTACCTTATGCAGCAAATATACACGTCTTTGAAATGAAGCTTACATGCATTTCACGCATTTCCTACTATGAAATGAAGCTCTAACTTGAAACTGTGGTTCACAGCAACTCCAGTCTTTGTTGTAGCCCTCACACATTTCCAGACCCACAGCTCTGACTGCATTTGCATGCACCATCAGGGAATTCGCAATTCATTCATTGTCTGCTCACCCTACTAGTTTTGCACTTTGCAGCTGAAATGAAGCTTGCATGCATACATGCATGCCTCAGTACATCCCTAGCATTCCTGCTCCTAAAGAGTTCACCTTTTTAGCATATGATAATTGTTTTGTAGCTTAACCTTGTAATATTCATTGTATATATTTTTTCTTCCGCTTTTGTTTTATGCTTTTGTCGATCATCCATGTGATGATGATCATATATTATAGACAATACTATCCATCAAACATTTTTATAGTTCTTTTATTACTTTATTAAAGTTTATGAGTCTCTCCACAGATGACCACTTTTTCAAAAAAACATTGTATTATCAGCAATAATTAACAGTGGAGAATTATTTTTCTATATCAATGGTGGAACAAATTTAATGAAGTAGGATTTTACATAGAAAATTTTCAATTTGAAAACAAAAAAAGAACAAAGAATGGGGCAACTCTCATACACCTCATGGTATGTCACATCATTTTAAGTTCCCTACATCAGTTTTCTAGTCTATCTGTTTTTTTATTTTAGTTCTAAATTTTTGTTCCTATTTCAAACATGTAATGTAATATTTTTTATTCAATTTCTTTAAAGTTGCATTATCGTATCTTATGCACAGCAAAGTGCAAACCTGAGAGTACAGTCTCATATTACTTTGTTATTTAATACATGATTATTTGATTTATCATGACTATTTTAAAGCTAGCGATCTCTATAAGAACATAATTTTAAGATATAAATGCAGAAAAAAGTTAAGATCGTGTAATTTATTGTATTTTAAACTAGATGATTTAGTAGACGATTTTGCATTTAAAAATGAAGAAATTCATGTAACTAGCATTTCATAAATTTATTATCATTGTAAAATAATTTGAACAAATTAAAAAGCTTTTGTAATTTTGTATATAGCTCTGAATCATGGATAAGAGAACATCATATTATCAATTTAGATATGAAGTATTAGAGCATGAATTGATAACTAGAAATAAAAAAGCATGGTACTAATAATTTGTTTTACATGAATGACCTCTTTATTATGTTAGAAAATTAAGAAAGATAAATTTTTAGATTAGATAGAAAATGCTTAATACATCATAGCTTGACTTTCTTCATTGCATTGCTTACAAAATAACCACCTATATATAGTGGATTTAGACACCCTTACAAATAGACACTTGACTCTTAGAATAGACACACATTTTCACTAATAGACATGACTCTTGATGAACTGACACAACTCTTGATGAACTGGCACTTTGACTCTTAAACACATGGACTAATATTAATTAAAGATAAATTTCAAATTATGCTTCCAACACTTCCTCTTAATTTGAAATTTTCTTCTTTACTTCTTTTGAGTTGAGTCTCTCAAATTCCATTGGTTTAATCTTCTCTTCAATCAAGCTTTTTCTTTTCACATCTTCATGGCTTGCTTCAGCTTCCAAAACACTCTTTATGGATTTGCATTCCGATGATTCAATTTGTTCAAGTACCAAACTCAGCCTTTTGTTTTTAACAGAAACATCTCTACCACAGCCAATCGAAAAAACCCGAACAACTGGCAGTTGCCCCTTCCTCTTAATGAAATGAGGCCTATTTGTACTCCTGAGTCCAGTCTTGACATTTCTACTCACAAGTTCCAGTGATCCTTTTATGGTATCAACTTTCTGATCGCCATTTTCAGCCTTGCTAGACTCTACAGGTGTCTTTTCTGCAGCTTTGTTGTCATTTGGCATGTTCACAGGCTCGATTTCTTCATTATTTTTCGACTTTTCAATTTCAAATTTTTTCGCATTTTCTTCCTCGTTCTCTTCCATTTCCAAAATCTACCAAGCTTCCTGTGCAGTTTTTGCACTTGTAATGCGCGGAAGAATAGATCGACTCGCCCCTTGGTGCATAAAGGACAAGACTTTTGCATTCTTTATCTTGTTCTCCTTATGCTTTTTTTTCTTTGCATTTGTCATTGCAGCTACTTCCTCTGTAATATGAGGAGTAAACCCTTCTTCAACTGTATCCCATTGATGGATATGAGTGAGAAGGGAAAATAAAACGAAGGGTGGCTCTGATACTAATGTTAGAAAATTAAGAAAGATAAATTTTTAGATTAGATAGAAAATGCTTAATACATCATACCTTGACTTTCTTCATTTGTAATGCTTACAAAATGACCACCTATATATAGTGGATTTAGACAAGCTTACAAATAGACACTTGGCTCTTAGAATAGACACACCTTTTCACTAATAGACATGACTCTTGATGAACTGACACAACTCTTGATGAACTGACACTTTGACTCTTAAACACATGGACTAATATTAATTAAAGATAAATTTCAAATTATGCTTCCAACATATTAAACTTGCTTAGGGCCTTCAAATTTTTGAGAAGGTCCTAAGAATTATTCACTAAAATGAACCACTACATATGGATGTGCTTCAAACTATTATTTACTACTATTTGAATATCTATAAGGTTATTCTAGTTTCAATGTCTTTCATTTGTGTTCAGCATGAAACTGCTAATTGGCTGCAAGTTTACTTAGTCTTTGTTTTATTTAAATAATCCCTAGTCTATAGGTTACTGCTATTTGAACTTTTCAACTTGTATTTGTCACGTGCATGCATGTTTAGTGCACAATGTGAGCTACTTTCACGAATCCAGTTAGGTGTTTGTAAGACTATATATGCCTTAGTTCTATTTCAATAAGAAAGTACTTTCAGCCAATTTTATATACTTTTGATCAAACTGCGGTTTTAGTTTATTTATTTATTACAAATTGGTATCGGAGCCATCACTGGGCATAAGATAAAGAAGAGTTGCAATCTTTTCTTTGGCTTGCAAAACACAAGAGTTTAAAGAGATGAACAACGAAGGGAATTTCGTCCAGCCTGCCATACCACGCTTTGATGGTCATTACGATCATTGGAGCATGCTTATGGAAAATTTCTTAAGATCCAAGGAGTACTGGGGGCTTGTAGAGACGAGATACGAGGAACCAATAGCAGGTGCAATCGTGACAGATGAGAATCGAAGGAAACTTGCAGAACTCAAGTTAAAGGACTTGAAGGTCAAGAACTACCTATTTCAAGCCATTGACAGGACTGTTCTTGAAACCATCTTGGAGAAAGATACATTGAAACAGATATGGGATTCGATGCGGAGGAAATACGAAGGGAATGCCAGAGTGAAGCGTTCCATTCTTCAAGCTTTGAGAAAGGAGTTTGAGACACTCGAGATGAAGACAGGAGAGAGTGTCACAGGTTATTTCAGTAGAGTCATGTCTGTGGCCAACAAAATGAGATGTCATGGGGAGTCTATGCGGGATGTAACCATTGTTGAGAAAATCCTTAGGTCTTTGACGGACAAATTTAACTATATAGTTTGTTCCATTGAAGAATCGAAGGACACAAACAAACTCTCAGTAAACGAACTTTAAAGTTCCTTGATTGTACATGAGCAAAAATTCAACAAGAATCACATTGAGGAGCAAGCTCTCAAGGTAACCACAGAAGAGAGGTCAGGTGCAAGAGGATGTGGCATCAGTGCTTATAGGGGAAGAGGAAGAGGAAGAGGAAGAGGGTGTCAGTCCTTCAAAAAAGCTACAATTGAATGTTATCGATGCCATAAGCTTGGACACTTCCAGTATGAGTGCCCAACTTGGGAGGCTAATTACGCTGAAATAGAAGAACATGATGAGATGCTCTTAATGTCATATATGGAGACAAATGAAACAAAGCGTGTAGATGTGTGGTTTTTGGATTCCGGATGTTCAAACCATATGAGTGGAGATATGACACTATTTTGTGAGTTGGACGAAGGGTTTAGGCAGGATGTCAAGCTCGGCAACAATACTAGCATGTCAGTGCAAGGCAAAGGCAATGGCAGGCTGGTTTTAAATGATGTATGTCATGTCATTACAGAAGTGTTTTATGTGCCAGAACTAAAGAATAATCTATTAAGTGTTGGGCAACTACAAGAAAGAGGGCTTGCAATCCTAATTCATGCAGGAATGTGTAAAATATACCATCCATAGAAGGGTTCAAACTTGTATGTATGCCAATAGGATGTTTGTGCTCTTAGCAAACACACAAGAGCAAAAGTCTGCTTGCTTCCACACAAGCGCGCATGATCTCACTCACCTGTGGCATTGTCGATATGGACACCTAAGCTATGGGGACTTGAAAACACTTTAGACAAAGAATATGGTGTGAGGATTGCCTAAACTCATTTCAACTACAGTGGTGTGCACTAGTTGTTTAGCTGGGAAACAACATCGAAATAGTATACCAAAGAAAAGTAAGTGGAGGGCTACCAAGAAGCTACAACTTGTTCATGCTGACATTTGTGGACCAGTAAATCCTATCTCCAATGGCCAAAAGAGGTATTCTTTATGTTTTATTGATGACTTTAGTAGCAAAGCATGGGTTTACTTTCTTGTAGAAAAATCAGAAGCGTTGAATGTATTTAAATGCTTTAAGACGTTGGTGGAGAAAGAGACTGGCATGTCCATTAAATGTCTTCGCACAGATAGAGGGGGAGAATTCACATCCAATGAGTTTAATGAGTTCTGTAGATATAATGGGATCAAGAGGCAGCTAACAACGGCTTATACTCCACAACAAAATGGAGTAGCCGAGAGGAAGAACCGCACAGTGATGAACATGGTACGTTCAATGCTATCTAAAAAGAAAATACCAAAACAATTCTGGCCTGAGGCAGTGAAATGGACTGTGTATGTGCTGAATCGTTGTCCTACCTTGGCGGTCAAAAATATCACCCCGGAAGAAGCATGGACAGGTATAAAGCCTTCAATAGAGCACTTTAGAGTTTTTGGATGTTTGGTGCACGTGCATGTACCAGATTCCAGGCGTACAAAGCTTGAAGATAAGAGTTTTATTTGTGTACTTTTGGGTGTTAGTGAGGAGAGCAAAGGGTACAGATTGTATGATCCTATTCGAAGACAAATTGTGATCAGTAGAGACGTCGTTTTTGAGGAAGAAAAGCATTAGGATTGGAGCATTGAGTATGATGAGCAAGTGTTACTGAACCTGGAGTGGGGCGATACTGAAACTGAGATGAATGAGAATGCAGAAACAAATGATATTAGAGGTGAGATCAATGAACAGAGTGATGAATCAATTGGAAGTGGTGATGAGATGATTCAAGCTACTGAAGATGTGCCAGTTGATACGAATAACACATCAAATGCAGTGGAGTCAAGTGCAAGACTAAGGAGAGCAAGACGAAATCCAAAATGGATGGAAGATTACACTAGTGGAGAAGGATTATCAGAGGAAGAAAATGAAGTTAACATGACTATAGTTCAAGATACAGACCCTACAAGTTGTGAGGAGGCAGCAGTAAGTGCAAAGTGGAGGAGTGCCATGGATTCTGAAATTAACTCAATAGAGAAGAATCTGACTTGGAAGCTCACTGATTTACCTGTTGGATGTAAGAAGATTGGGTTGAAGTGCATATACAAAACTAAATTGAATGAGCTAGGAGAGGTGGATAAACACAAAGCTCGTTTGGTGGCCAAGGGGTATTCTCAAGAGCATGGAGTGGACTACACTGAGGTGTATGCACCAGTAGCAAGGTTGGAGAAGGTGAGAATGATTGTGGCACTTGCAGCTCAAAGGGGCTGGACAATATGGCAATTGGATGTTAAGTCAGTGTTTTTGCATGGAGAGCTTAATAAGAATGTGTACGTCAAACAACCAAAGGGGTATGTGAAGAAGGGCTGTGAAGAAAAGGTGTATAAACTGCATAAAGCCCTATATGGACTAAAACAAGCTCCACGAGCTTGGTTCAGTCGTATAGAAGCTTACTTCATTGATGAAGGCTTTGAAAAGTGCCCGAATGAACAGACGTTGTTCACCAAAAGAAGTCCTGATGGCAAGGTGCTGATCGTAAGTATCTATGTTGATGATTTAATTTTTCCCGATGATGACGAAGGCATGATGTCTAATTTTAAGAACTCAATGATGAGTGTTTTCGATATGATGGATTTGGGTAAAATGAGATTTTTTCTTGGGATAGAAGTTTCGCAGCAGTCTAATGGCATATTCATTTTCCAAAAACAGTATGCTATGGAGATACTGAAACGTTTTGGTATGGAGGAAAGTAAACCTGTTGGTAGTCCGATCATCCCAGGAACCAAGTTACATAGAGATGAATATGGAGTGCAGGTTGATGAGTCATTTTATAAGCAGGTTGTTGGGAGCTTAATGTATCTCATGGCAACTCGACCAGATTTGATGTATAGTGTCAGTTTGAGTAGTAGATTCATGTCCAAGACTACTGAGATGCATTATCAAGCTGCCAAGAGGATATTGAGATACTTGAGAGGCACAACCAACCTTGGAATCTTATACAAGAAGGGAGGGACATAAGAGCTGCTTGCTTACACAGACAGCGACTACGCCGGTGACATAGAGGATCGAAAAAGAACCTCAGGCTATGTTTTTTTACTGAGTTCAGGTGTGGTTTCATGGTTGTCAAAGAAACAACCCATAATTACTCTTTCTACTACAGAGGCAGAGTTTGTGGCTGCTGCGGGGTGTGCGAGTCAGGCTATTTGGATGAGAAGGGTGTTGGAAAAGCTTGGTCATATTCAAGAGAAATGCACCACTGTGATGTGTGATAACAGCTCCACAATTAAGCTATCAAAGAATCCGGTAATGCATGGAAGAAGTAAACACATCGATGTGAGATTTCATTTCCTAAGGGATCTCGCAAAGGAAGGCACGATCAAGTTAGTACACCGTGGCACTCAAGAACAGCTTGCTCACTTAATGACCAAGCCTTTGAAGCTGGAGACGTTTCAGAAGATCAGAGAGAAGCTTGGAGTTTGTGAAAATGCAGCAGTATGCAAGAATGCAGGAAGTTGCAAGAAGGCATATGTAAACTAACTGCTGTCAGCGGTTAGTTTAAGGAAGGGATTGAAACTGCTAATTGGCTGCAAGTTTACTTAGTCTTTGTTTTATTTAAATAATCCCTAGTCTATAGGTTACTGCTATTTGAACTTTTCAACTTGTATTTGTCACGTGCATGCATGTTTAGTGCACAACGTGAGCTACTTTCACGAATCCAGTTAGGTGCTTGTAAGGCTATATGTGTCTTAGTTCTATTTCAATAAAGAAAGTACTTTCAGCCAATTTTATATACTTTTGATCAAACTGCAGTTTTAGTTCATTTGTTTATTACACAGCAAATAAAAACGTGTAGGTGTATAGTTCCCACGATTAAAAAAAATACCTTAATTGGTTAGTGTTAACTTGACATTTATTGAAAGTGCATTTTTTTATGCTTTTTTTAGTTGATCATAAGTTGTAGTTTTATTTTACGTATTACATATAGAGCTATGTATACAATGAAATTAACCTTTTTGTTTATTTATGCCTACAAGTTTTCATAAAGACATGTATAAAACTAATATAAACTAACTTCAATCCTACCTTAGTTCTTAAATATTATGACACTCTAATTGGTTTTGGGAAATTCCCACCTATTTATTATCTTGTCATTCTTATAGGTAAAATGTGCAAATGATTTGAATTAACTACATAACATCTGTACCAAAATCAGACAAAACAGAAAAGGAAGTGGAGCTTCCCAGAATGGTAAGATAAAGACAAAGAAAGAGAAAAAGCGAACAAGGGATGAAACTTCACGGAAGTGTGGCATTTGTTATTTAAGCACAATTCCTCCCTGTATGAATCCTTGAAATGTTCTTCAAATGCTTGATAACTTTGGAGATATTTAAAGAATTTACTTGGTTAATGAAGGCACTGTAGCTCAAGAGAAACAACACAAATAATCAAATAGATTTTAAATAGAAATTTTTGAAGGATGGGTCAAATTTAAAAAAAGAGCGATGCGAAGAGGCTACCAAATATGCTGAGGGCAAAAAAATAATTAGGAAAACAATAAACAGTTATATTGATGTTATTAAATAGTTCTTAACATTTTCAATTTGATTTAAACCTTCAACTAAAATAAAATAAATCAAAAATAGTTAAATACTATTATAAAAGGCAAATTATTCCGTATGAACCATTACCGATGCCTAACCAATGCTTATTACATGGCATCTTGTTGCATCGGTAAAGCGTCACTGCGACGACCCAGATTTTTGGCTATCGAATATTGAGTGATTAACAGATGAATTATTGAAAACATTTATTTTGATTAGGAAATAAATAAAATTTCTGATAATTCAAAATATCTGGATATATATAAATTAGTTTAAACACTATATACAAACTTAAGTTATAACATATATGGACCGGGTTAAAAAACTATATTAGATATTGGATTATAAATTTCTGGATACGATAAATATTTGAGTCTCATGTACAAACATATAAACTCCACCATTTAAGAATTAAGATAAACACCTCAAATAGATAAATATGTATAAAACTTTAGGATGCTAGACAATATATATATATATATATAAGTACATAAATATGCAAGTATTTGAATGTATGCCATGAGAAGTAATATAGATGGAAATTTGTGTAAATGTGAACTATATATATATATATGCAATAACAAAATATACATAAGCAATGTATGTTAAAATATATGTAAATGATATGTAAGAAAATAAAATATGCAAATAGGAAATTATGTGAAGAAGTATATATGTGTACATATATATATAATAATGACAAAATATGCATAGGTAAATGTATATGCATATGAAGTAGTGGCAATGATAAAATGAAATGTTCAGGCAAGAGTTTTATAGGCATGACCAAAAATGTATATGGTATTTGTACATTAGGAAGTGATGTATATGAAAATATTGTATACCTAAGCAATAAAATATATATACATGGATATACATGTAAACAAAAGAGGAGAACATACAATTAATGCTATCATTTCAAGCATACAAAGCATTGTATCAAGTCAACCTAGAAAGAAATCAAATCAGCCTTTATATTGAATCGGGTCATTTGTTAAATAAAAAAAATAAAGTATATCTTATAAGATATAAAGCCTGTACAAGGACATGCCAGGCTTGCATAGAGACACATTTCTATATTTATATCTTCACTGCCTAGTTACCTCCACACTTGTCTCCATTTTCAATTATTCGAGCTAAGTAAACAACTGATTATCACTGCCATTTTACAAACCAAAGGGGATCAAACTCAACTAAGCAAAATTTCCAGTTTCAAAGGATTTCAAGCATTTTCAAGTTTCCAGTTTTCAAAGTACAAAAGTTGTTTCAAAGCTCTGTTCAACATAAAATGGTGAGCAAACCTCTTAAACCTGCTCCTATCTCTTGATGTTGTGGTTAACACTTGAATCTGTTATGAAAATGTTGCTCAGTTGTTAAATATATCTACATGTATATATGTATATGTATGGATTGTTGTGTGCATGTCTGGTTCCAGACATATATCTTTATGTTTTAAACACTTACAAGTTTAAACTCATGTAAGATTCAAATTCTTCTGCTCCGATTCATATTAGGCTTTAGGAATCTGAAGAAAACATGTTTATACAGTCAAAATCTAATTTTTAAAATAATTTTGAGATAAATTTAAACATAGTTGTCACTGGGAAGAGGAACATGCAGTAAATTCAGATAAATGTGGAAATCTAAGTATGCCTCTGTTTTAAAATTTATAGGTTTTTAATCTAGTTCAAAATTCAATTTCACTTCCTCTAATCTTCTATAGCTTGAGATGTTAAAACAAAATAGGTTTAAAATTTCCATAACTTAATTTTAAAAATAATTTTTAGTATGGATAACAAGTAGTTTTAACCTGGAAAAAAAATATTCAGTGAAGTTCAATATATGATAAAAATTCGATTTCCTTAATTATTTGATTCACTTATATAATCGTAATCACCATCAAAGGTCATGATTTTTAATAGTTAAATCAAAAATTTTAAATTTGGGAATCTCGAGAATTCTTGAGTTGAACTAAGATGGGTTTTTTGTCGAATTCTGGTGATCGGGAAATGATTGGGTCTCGAGATCGTGGGTGAAGATAGCTGGGAGGTTGGCGAACCTAGGAAAAATATTAGGTAGATTTTTAAATCAACGGAGTGATCTGGCGACGTCATTTTAGGGTTTTAAACTCTGTTTAGGTCGATGTGGATTCGAGGCGAATACGGCCTCGTCATCGCGTCGAACTCGATCGGGGGTGGGGGAATGGCATCATAGGACTCTGGCGAGGGTCTGGACGCAGTGGCAAGATTTCAGATCATCGAAGGTGGCGTAACGTGGACGTTTTGGGTGTCGGTTGGTTCCAGGTGGTAGTCGATCGAGCTCGATTTTCTTTTCGAGATAGATTCAAGGTTTGGGTGGCCGGAATCGTAGGAGGAGGTCGACGTCGACTCGTCGGCGATGGCAGTGGTGGTCGGAGAACCAACGATGGTTTGTGCAGGTGCACATGTATCTGTGTGTACCAGCGTTAGACTTGAGGGGAAGAAGAAGAAGTAGGCTCGGGTGGGAACTCGGGAAAGTGGAAGTTTGGCTCGAGTTGACTTCGGGCATTTGCATGGGTTTTATCTTGTTTTTAACAGTTGGAAGTTTTAAAATTTACAAACAAAGTAAAAAAAAGGAAAGGGGATTTTGACTCGGGTTTTAGTGTGGGGTTCCCCAGGTTTGTCTCGGGTCAAATGTAAAGGTATTAACAAGTTTTAAAAGTTAAAACAAAATCAAGTTTTAAACTATTTTCTTAAAATAATTCCTTTTAAATAATAAATGTTTATTTAAATATTTGGTTAGTTAAAAGTGGTATAATTTATTTTAACTTAATTAGATTAATTCTTAAGTTTATTTAGAACTTAATTAAATAGTGAAATTAAGAAGTTAATTAAGAAGATGAAAGGTTTTAATCATTAATTAAAGGTCTTAAGTTAATTTGTAGGTTAATGATAATTAATTCCAAAGGTTTATTAAATAGGATTTTAATGATAATTAAGAAATCAATTAAGATAAATGGGTTATCTTTTAATTAAGGTCTTGGGTAATTAATGATTAATTAAACTAATGAAATAATTAAAGAGAAATTAATTAATTAATGATTAAGGATTAATTAATTAATAATTAAGGGTTATAAATTAATTAGAGAAGAAATTAAGGATTAATTGCTCGGTGTAATTAATTAAAGGATTGATTAATATAATTAATTTAAGAGTAAATTAATTAATGTAAGTAATTAAAGGATAGTTAATTACTGAATGTGATTAACTAAAGATTAATTACTCAATGCAATTAATTAAAAGAATAATTAATTAATGAAAGTAATTAGAGGATCATTAATTAATAAGAGTAATTAAGGGTTGATAAATGAGAATGGATAAAGAATAATTAATTTATGTAATTAATTGAAGGATAATTACTTAATGTAATTAAAGAATAATTAATAAGGGATGATTATTTAAGATGGATAATTAAGGGATGATTAATTAATTGGTTTGTAATTAATTAATGTTAAGTATGCAGGATTTAAAAGTAATTAAAGTAATTAATTTAATTCATTGGTGGTTAATTAAATTAATTAGAGATGGTGTGGTTAATTAATCTTGCTTATGGATGATTGAATGATATTGAATGCCTTGGATTATGTGATATATCTGATATGTGATATGTGCTGCTTTGTGATTTGAGATGAATTATTGTGTATAAATTGTATTGTTTAAACTTAAACTTTTGGCTTAAAGAATAACATTGGATTCGAAGAGACCGGAGTCGGGTATCAGTAAATACCCGAAACCACTTCGATTTGAAATCTACAATAATTCCTTATAGATTTGATATGGGTAATCAATAGGCTGGAATGGAATAAATTAAGTAACTGGACCATTAAAACTAAGTAATGGTACTTAGGCATTATTTTGTGAAATAAGTGTTTGGCTACATAATGATTAAAACTCGTAGTGATGAACGAGTTACCCTGGTTTTCAAAGAAACTTTATAACTTTGTATTTCATGTAAAATGGGTTTACTCACGCTGGTTTCCAGCCTGACTCGGGTGTTACTTTGATGTAATGCTCGGGCCAGACCGAGTATTACAGATTTTCAGGTAAGGACGTTCTAGAGCTCAGGAGACGAGCTGGATGGCAGGAACGTATGGAGTGTTTCCGCTATGATATATTTCTATTTATCTGAGACATGTTGATTTGTATATGTCCTGTGTTTGAGTATGTGTGTAACTCTGGTGTATAAAAATGTAATCAACTGATACAGTATTCTTTTGTATAACTGCTATTTTATTTAATATTATATTTTGATCCGCTGCGAATGTGAGAATCTGTGTTTTTGGTGTTTCTGTATTCTCCTTCTTCTTCTATCTCTTTTCTTCTTTTATTAACTATCTGAAATTTTCGGGATCGAAAATTTTGGGTCGTTACAATCACCCCTTTCAAAAATAAATCCACCGATCCCATCATCTCTTTATGTTTAGTTTATAAAAAATTAATAAACCTTACCCCTTTAATGCCTCACAACCATGGAACAATACCCTCCCTCGACATTGTCCTCCTCAACTAACAAAAGCTTTAACGTCGTTGCCTAGACACTACATTACCTTCCTTGACACTGCTCCCCTCGACGCCGCAAGCCTTGAGTCATAGTCAGCAACCCATCAATGCCGCATAACCCATCAACACTGTCGTGCAAACCATCACCACCAACAACTCCTCGCCATTCGCTAGGTAATATTTATTGTCCATATTTTGCCATATGATTAAATTAAGTTAATACCCCTAATTTGCAATCTGTCCTTAACAAAGTTTGTGTATCCAAAGTTAGTATAATAATGTGTGGTACCAATTTAGCTAATTGTTATATCTAAAAGTTGATTGGGATCGGTTCAGATTAATATTTCATACAATTATTATATGTAAAACTTTATTAATATGAATTAATAGTCATATACCTACGTAGTTCAGTAGGTTATTATCCTTAATTACCATATAATAGTGCCTATTTTACTCCGCCTTGAGTAGATCACATTTTTTTAATCAGAATATTTAAAAAAATTCAATTTGAAAGATTTCAAATTTTGGATATTTTAAAGTATGAAATTATAATTTTTACAACATGAATTCATAAAATTATAAAATGTTAATAATTTGAATATCATATTTTGAAGTATGAAAACGCTTTTTCAGAATTTTTTAATCTAAAACTTTGAGTTTTTACTTATTAAAATTTAATAATATATACGACATTATTTTGGTATTGTTGGTGAAACCACTTAGATGCTTAATTTGGCATCATCAGACAAGTACCATATATGATCATATATATATATATATTCATATTTGAATAAAACAAAAATTGATATTCTGGTGATACGTGATTTGTTGGATTTGTCCTAGTATTGGACAAATTATAAATGTAATGATATTTATCATTCATAAACCAATATTGAAATTCGATTGATTGCTAAAATTTCGACAACACTTCCTTCTTGTTCCTTCTATATAGTCTTTTGCATGTGATACGGGGAATAAGAGAATTGCTATCGTAGTTTTGTTAATCGTTTGATTTGTAATGTTTTATGAAATATAATATCATTGCGTTTGTAAAGGAAAGTAGGATTGCCAACTGTTAGAAAAAGTGTAGAAATCCCTAGGTTATATAGTTTAGAAATTATTTATGAATTCCATTGTTTTAAAGTTTTTTTATAATAAAATTAATATGTTATTGAAATTAATAATAAAACTAATAATGTTACAAGTAATAATAAATTAATTATAAAATTTATAATATTAGTTAAATTAATTTTAAAACCAATATTATAATTAATGTTTATAATAAAAATAATAAAAAAATTAATATCTTTGTTGAATATGTAAAAAACTAATAATGTTATTTAAAGTAATAATAAAATTATTAAATTTACTAAAATTAATAATAAAATTAATAATGTTATTTAAACTAATAATTAGATTAATAATATTGTTGAAAGTAATAATAAAATTAATTATGTTATTTAAATTAATAATAAAATTAATAATGTTATTTAAATTAATAATAAAATTAACAATGATATTGAAATTAATAATTATTTAAATTAATTATAAAATTAACAATGATATTGAAATTAATAATTTATTATTGTAATAATAAAATTAATAGTGTAATTTAAATTAATAATAAAATTAATAATGTTATTATTGTTTGGTTTTATTAAATTATTGATAGTAATTTTATTGTTAGTATTTGGTTTTATTAAAAATTTAAGAATAAAATACTATTATGTGAAAATTAATATAATTTTTGTTTACGTCTGGAGTATAAAAGATGGATTATTCAAAAGATCGAACTTGGATGTACATGGAAGGTAAAAAAAAATAGGAATGATACCGTTGCATCTTCGAAATAGTGTGGATGCATTCATGAAAGTGGCATCTTGTAATAAAACAAATATTAAAGAAGAACGATGTCTGTGTTCGAATGTAAATGCACGAAGTTTATAGAGTATTATATGATGATGTTATATTTACATCAATATGGTTTTATGCCCGACTATCTTATGTAGATATATCGTAGAGAAGAATACCACATTTATAAGAGGAGTCCATAAATATGGATGTAAATTGCGATGAACCCACTATTGAAGAAAATTTGGATGTAGAAAATAAAATGACTGAAATGGTTCATGATGCTACTGGTCCAAGTATATGGACCGATGAATCAGATTTAGAGGAAGATCTTGACTCGAAAGTAAAAATAAATTTCAACTTGCTAGATGCATTGAAACAACCACTCTATAAAGGCTGTAAATTGACACACTTGTCAACGAAATCTCAAAAAATCGCTATAAAATCTAAATAAATGCATTGAAAAACCTAATGAATGCAATTCTTAACTTGTATTAATAAATGCTTCAACCTAACAAAGTGTTGATGGAGAACTGGTACTCCCTTAAAAGGAAGGTCTTTGCCTTTGGATTGCCGTTTGAAAAGATTAACACGTTACCAGGTGGATGCATGATTTATTGGAAGAAAGATAAAAATATGATATTGTGTAAATTCTATAAATAACCTAGATATAAATCAACAAAAACCAATGGTAAAGGTGTATATTTCACCAGAATGCATTACTTTCAATTACATCAAGATGGCAAAGGTTATACGCATCTGCTGCTACTGCAAACACATGCCATGGCTAGTGAACGACAACAAGATGAAGGTGTTTTATGTCATTCTTCAGATGGTGAAGGTTGGAAACATTCTGATAGGACATATCCTGATTTTGTTAAAGAATCACTTAATGTTAGACTTGGTTGTTGCATGGATGGTTTTGCCTCATTTGCTTTGTTCGATAAGCCTTATTCAATGTGGCCAGATATTCTAACCCCTTACAATCCCTCCTTGGATGTGTATGAAGAATCCATAATGTTTCTAACTTTAATTTTTCCTAGAAATATCCAAAAAAAAGGATAGATGTGCAACTTTTGGTTGATGAGTTGAAAAGCTGTGGATGGAGGGTGTTATTACTTACGATGTTTTAGAAAATAAGAACTTTAAAATGTTTGCTTCTCTTACTACAAACATACATACTGAGCTTCTACAAGAGAACATGTCGAGTTTAACAATGACAAGGGGTGTCGAGTCATAAGAAAGCCAAGTCATCAAGCACTCAACGTTTAACAATGGATAGCGAGCTTCAAGCAATAATAATAAGATGTCGAACTTCTACAATAAATAAGGTGTCGAATGCTCAAATAATTACCGAACCTCTAAGAAAATCGAAATTTAAGCGGATGATAAGTATAAGGGATATCGAACTTGAACTCAAAGAGGAAGCGATGTCGAGCCTCAACAACCATTAGGGTTGCTGAGCATATAAAGTAAGAAAGGTATCGAGCCTCAACAACCATTGGGGTTGTCGAGCGTATAATAAGCAAAAATTACTGGTAGATATCGAGCTTCAACAATACAAGAGCTATCGAACCCGAAGATAGGAAAATTCAAAAAGGTGAAGGAAAAGTTATCGAAACTCTACAAAATGAAGTCTTGTAGAACACATAATAAAGGGAGGATGTCATACTACTAAAAGACATTAAACATCTAGTTACATACTGGGGATGTCGAGCTTCTACAGGGATGCTGAATTCTGAAGAAATGACAAACTTTGACTCTAGCAAGGGGTTTCAAGCTTCTACAAACAAGGGATACCGTAACTCAAAAGATGTAAAAGATGTAAAAGATGTTGAAATTCTACAAAGGAGATAGTGTTCTCGAACTTAAACAAGCAACGATGTCGAATATCAATAATGGGATGCCGAAATTACATTAAGTTAGTGTTATCAGAACCCTTGAATCCCAGGCCTGACACGTGTTAATCTCCCGCATGGTTGCACCCCTAAAAACAAACCCCCATCGACATCAAAGGAGGGGCAATTCTTTCTTTCCCATTGCTCAAGTTTAAAATTGTAAACCCTAAATTGATTTGGGGATTTTAGAGCCGATTGTTATTTTTGGACTTTTTGCGTATAAAGACTTGAACAAATAACTTTGCATCGCCTACTTCTATCAAAGGAGAATATTTGACTATTATTTAACTTTTGATGTGCACATGACTGATATTTGTACTTGGACTTGAACAATGGACATGTGTACGATTGATTATTGGACTTGGACTCAAACTTGAACTTGCATATACTTCCAAGCTTGAATAAGGCCACTTAAGCCCTTATTCAACTCGACCATAACTTGCCTTGCATATTTTGGTTAGCAAAGAAATTTTCTAATATTTTGGTGCTAGAAGAATGGCTTGAACCTCTGATTCTTCGCATATCCCTAAAGAGGACTTTAGGGACCTTCAATTTCCTGCATATCTCTATAGAGGACTTTAAAAAGTCTTTATATCCAACATGTTCCTATTAGGGACTTTCCTTGTCCTGCATAACCTATTAAGCCACATAATGAGTACCTCCGAACAAGGATCCTCTGAGCCTTACTTTTCCAAGTCCATTTATCAAGTGACCAGCAGTTTTCAATTCGATGAGGAACAAGTGTTAAGAGAATTGGCACTGATAACTCTAGGTGAAAAAGGACGAGTAACTCCTTACGATCTAGACAATTAGAGCATAAACCAATTCCACATAGGATCTACCCCGGTGTTTTCCTATTATCCTACTCTAGGAAAAGAAACTAAGAAAAGGAGTGATCCATTCTTGAAAATGAGAAAAACTATACATCTCCAACCTAGAGGAACTATCTTCAAATATGAAATAATAAAAGATTTTGATAAGTTTTCCCAAAAGTGGAAGGGTGTGATCGACTGCTCTCTCACACTAATCAGAACTCAAGAATTTTTAAAGAGAAAACTTGTTGTTAGGACTGAAGAGCCTATCCAATGTTACAAGAAAGCCAAATGGGGACCAAAGACACAATCTCCTAGGAATTTTTGATATGCAAGTGCCCATTCCCTTACCACCTCTTATGCAAACATCAATCTTCTAACCAAGGAGAGGTTGGACAATTGGCCATCAAAAAAGAAGTGACAAGGAAATGAAAGAAATCTTAAGGACGGTTATTGCCAATATCACCGAACGAATGAACACGAAACTAATCGTGCCGAGCCTTTAAAGGGATGATTGGGAATACTCATAGGAGAACTTCGAGAATTTGTTAACAAGATCTGAGCAAAAGATCAAATGTATCTATAAAGATAAAGTACTTAATAAAGGGAAATACTTCATGGAGAGGACTTATAAAATAAAGGAAACGCCTTTGATCCCGCCGCAAGGGCTGGGTCTAAGCACCTCCTTGAGGGAGGTCAGAGTAAGCCTCTGACTCCGCCTATAAGGTCTGGCCAGAGGACTGCAAGCCTTCGGTCCTGCCTACATGGCCTGGCCAAAGCGCCTTCTAGAGGGAGGATGGAGTAAGCCTTTGATCTGCCTAAGATGATGCAGCCAAAGCACCGACCAACCTTCGATTCCACCTATAAGGCCTGACCATAGCGCCTCCTAGAGGGAGGATGAATAAGACTTTTGGTTTTGTCGAAGATGGCTACCAAATGTAGTGACCAGTCTAAATCATAACCTATAAGGTAACTAGGGGCTCAATTAAAGCCTAAATCGTTACCTATAATGTAGTAAAGGACGAAAGAGATTTAAAGCCTAAATCATGGCCTATAAGGTAATAAGGGATGAAAGAGATTTAAAGCCTAAATCATTACCTACAAGGTGATAAAGGGCGCAAGAGATTAATCAGACAGGTGAAATTTCGTCTTGAGAATGGATCAAAGCAATTTTCTAAGAGGAATGTAATTAAACACGACCAATCTGGCTCCAAGCTAAAATTAAAGTAGTCTTCGAAGGAAAGGTCAAGAACTATCTATTACCCAAAACCAAGGGTCTTAGCGTCAAATATGGATATCTAAGGAATTCTGAATCTCCTTGTTAGAAATATTCCGACAAATAGTGGGAATCTCCGTTATTGATCAAATGTCTAGTCTTTTATCAGTTGAAATGTGAATCTTATCAGATGGATTTCTGATCTTCTTATCAATTGAATTTATGGTCTTCTTATCGAGCAGATTTCTGGTTTCTATTAAACTGATAAGTAACTTTTCATACTTATAAATCCCATATGACAAAGAAATTCATTGAATAGCCATCCAAGAAACCCAAATAGAGGGAAGGAAATTTAAGTAACGAGGATCCATCTAAAATCATTCAACCAAGAAAGATGAGCAAACAAACTAATTCGATTCGTTTGAAATTCTACTGATTCAATAATTATTCTAAAAGATAAATTTCAAAACCAGAATTTTAATGTTTTAAAGATCAATAAGAAAACTTTTCCAAATTTCTTGGACATTTATAAAACAAAATGATCGATTTGAAAAAGAAGCAATTTCTTGAAATTATTGAAATCGTAATTATTTACTTTATGCTTTTTCAAAAGAAAAGGGAAAGTCTCATCTGTTAGTCTCTATGCAAAGGATCAAAGATGGCCAACAGTTGTCAACAATGTAAATGCAGTGGAAATAAAATCGTAGATAACACAGTCGATTTTTTACTGGTTTGGACCTTCCGTCCTACGTCTAGTCCCTAAGCACCTCTTAGGAATTTCACTATCAACACCCTCACTTCACCCGGAGGAACAGGTTTATGGACTCCGCCTGAACAACCAAACATGACTTCAATCTTTTCTTTTACAAAGAAATAACTTGACTATATATTGTGTCTTCAATATACTAAGTAGTCATGCTAGAGTACAACTTCTGTAATCATTGAAAATGATGCTTTTCTAATGAATATATAGTTTAGTAATTTAGAAAGCAATACGAGAATGATTTTGAGAGCATAGAATTGTATGTTTGATTTTGAGATGATATGAGTATTTATAGATGCTGCAAGGATGATAAAATAAGGATTCAACCTTTCGGATTCACCGTTGACTTAGAGAAGCAACTTCTGAGATGGGGGGATGCAACTTCTGGAAAAAACGTGTGTATATATAACTGCAAGCAGCCTTTTATTGAAAATTTAGTGTGGTGCTGTGGTATTGACGTGCGCCTATCCCTCGTGAGACTTGGGTTTGATTCCCGCCTCCTTCATTTTTCAACAATTTAATTTTCCATGCTCTACGAAAGAAAGAGCATTATCTACATACTTCACAATGGCGGTTGTGGTGCAGTGGTAAAGCATGTTGGTATTGATGTGCGCTAATATCCCCATGAGATCTGGGTTCGATTCCCACCTACTTCATTTATCAACAATTTAATTTTCCATGTTCTTTGGTTAAGAAAATGCATTGTTTACATGCTTCAAAATAGAGGTTGTGGTGTAGTGGTAAAGCATGTTCATTTTTACCTTAGTGTGTTGGGTTCGATTCCTGCTTTGGATAAGTTTTTGCAATTTAACTTTCCATCTTCCTGTAGATGAAGGATCAGGTTATAAGCTTGCTTTTCGAAAGCAACTTTGCTCCTTGATTTTCCTTGGTCCTCCAAAGTAACTTTGTGTGATTTTTTTTTGTATTTTCTTTTGCATTCTTCGATATAGCTTCTATAAACTTTACTACTCATCGTATAGCTATTTGATCTGCAATTACTCAATAAACATATTAGCAGCATCGTCGTATGGTTGTTATTATCAAAACACCGTAGATATGGCTATTTCATTCTCCCTCTTTTTGATGATGACAATCATACAACTAAAATATAAAATAATACGACTCCGCCTAAAGACGTGTTATATTTTAGTCTATATATATAGCCAATATAATCATATGTTTCTCTGGTTTCTCTCCTCCTTTGTCATCAACAAAAAGAGATAAAACATAAGTAGATATAGATTAAATAGCCCCCCCTAAATTATATACTCCCCTTATCAACATGCCTAATTTTCTCCCCCTTTACTATAAAAAAAAAAGGTTGAAAATATGTAATTATTAGCCAATTTCAAAAAATAGTTTAACAAAATGTACATAATATTGGCTAATGTTTGGTACAAAAAGATGATTCAAAACAATATGATCCATAGTTGTATTTTTTTAATATTTATTGCCTTCAGAAAAATAATTTTATTTTCCTTGAAACAATTTTTTTTCACACTATATTTCTTGCACCCTTGCAATCAACGTATTATATAAAAAGAGTATCTAATTTATTTATTTTTCAAAAAATATTGCTTTGTGATACTCTAAAATTAACAATACCAACCCCAAACTATTTGTAAAAATACAAATGGATTATATATACCAAAAATTGATGTAGTTCCGTTATCTATAAATGCTCGTTCTCCATCATATGTATAGAACATTTACTATTCGAAAATCATCTCATCCTTTTGTCTTTCTTGGGTACTTGCAAAAAATAAATTATATATTTTGGTACTCACTTCCTACAATAGGGTCCAAGGGGATAGATTTAAGGTAACCATACCCAAGTGGGTGTAGTTGAACATTTGAAAGTAAAATTTTTATTGTTGATTGCTATATCAAAATAAGCATCAATGTATGTTTCTTTGTTTTTCCAATTAATGGGAACCAAATATTTATATGATTTTTGTTCATATTTTCTGTCAATGATTTTGTACTTCTGGAGATAGTATAAACATTATTGGTCATAGTAGTACTTGAATTTCTATAAAAATTGGTTTTAGACTTTACTCTAAATCTAGTTCTACCACTAACATTTTTACTATACATGAAAGCGTATCTAGTGCTATTTTTATGATTAGTTTTATTATATCCTAAACCATTTTCATTATTCAAAGTTCTAGAATTTGATAAAATTGAATTTAAGCTATTTTGACCTTTGTTAAAGTTTGCGACTTTTTCATTAAGCTCATCAAATTTAATTTTATAGTCACACTTTTCTTTTCTTTTAAAACTCATTTCTATTCTTTAAAGTATCAATTTCTTTAACCAATTCAAAATTCTCATCTTTTAAAGCACAGTTCTCTTCTACAAGAGACGAAATTTGAGTATTTGAATCGTTTAAAGAAATTTGCAATATATCATTTTGATTACTTAAGTTAGTAACTTCTAAATCCTTTTCATTTAAAAAACCATTGAATATCAAAACATTATTGTAACATCCCATCTTTTTGTATGCTTAAGCAGACACACGAGCCAACTTAAACCATACTGAAGGGTGGATTGTTATGGGGTAAATAAGAAAAAGTGGAGAAATAAAAGAACAAAATAGAATCTTACAGCGGAACGATAAAATATAATAATCAAATAACAATTCATGAAGCTTTTTTACAAAACATTTTATTATACTTATACAATACATATCAGAGTTACACATACCAGAGAATTATAATTATGCAGCGGGATACAATGGTGTAGTGGAATATAATAAATAGTAGTAATAAAATCTTCGTCTTCGTCCTCCAGAAATAGAGCCTTCAAATCCTGAAATGCTCAGGCTGACCCGAGCGAATTGAAAAGACAAAACACTCGAGTCAGAACTAAAAGATCTTATGTAAGTTAAATCAATGAAATAAATATGAGTGTAAACGGCGTCAGAGATGTTTACGGGATTTGACATCTCCTATCCAGTGTCTAACATGAGTGCAGTAACTTAAGAGATGCTCGGGATTCACATCCCCTAAGGATCCGTTAAACTATTTACTATGTAGTAATGTTCGCTATTATAATAATGTCTAATATAAAATAAACAAACTTTTTAATAGCATCAAGGGGTTACCCATATAGCCCTTAACACGTAATAGTCCCAGTAGTCTATCCAGTATTAGCATACTCCCAAAATGGGGGCTACCCTCGATACTCCACAGGCTACGGGAGAAATCACAAATCGTAGTAAAGCTCGATATGGTAGGTGACACGGCACAACTAGGCAATGCCAGGGTAGATATACCAATTACGCATCTGGACTAGTGGTGACGCATAGCAGCCACTACCGCCCACCTCGAACAACACTCCCAAATCAAGGGTGGCCACCAAATCAATCACAAGTAATAGAATGGTATCGAAGAAGTGTGTCCGATCAGAGGTGCTACCTCCTTGGTCCGTCAATCGCTCCTGTTTTAGCCACCTTATGCCAACTCATGGGAGTTGGGTCCACGTATATACCTTAGGATCGTCGCCACCATCCTACTTCATTCTGGAAACTCCACCGCGTACACAGTTGTCAAAGTGGTTTTCGGTATCGACAGAGAGTATGTCCATATCCGATCCCGGTCTCTTTAACAACCAATCGTTATTATAACACCGTGGTCATTTAAAAATATATATACTTTTAAAAACACAATCATTGCCCTTTCAAAACATATCATTTACTTCAAAATAGTATATACTTTAAAATCAAAATATTTTTGCCATTTCAAAACATATCTTTTACTTCAAAATAGTATATACTTTAAAATCAAAATATTATTACTATTTCAAACCCAAATTATCAATGTATTATTTCCATTTCAAAACCCAATTCAATAATATATCATTTCCATTTCCAAAACAATTCAATAATATCTCATTTAAATAAAACCAAATTTCCAATCACTAATCTTTCTTAAATTTAGATAACTTGAAATATTCTTTTAAATCATTTTAAACCCAAACCACATTTTGAAGTCATATTTCTAAATTTTCAATTTCAATAGGTTTCAAATCCATATATTCACAGATAATTCTTAAATAAATTATATTTCAAATAAATTCATTTTTCAAACCATATTACTTTCAAAGTTATAACAATTTCGAAAACCAATACTTTGAAAACAATAATACCTTAATTTCAATAAAACATTTCAATTTTGATATATTTCAAGACTTTAAATATTCCAAAATTCCCAACCAAATCTGATAATCTTATATATACCTTAATTCAATTTACTATTATTTAGTTTAGAAATATTTATTTAATAAATTCAATATCACTTAAATAAAGCTCAAACTTGAAATATTCGTAAATCAAACTTAAAACATCATCTAGTTATACTTAGCTTAAATTTTAGGATTTAACCATATATAAAATAATATTCATATAATATCAAAATTAGTATATATATAAACCCTTATTTTTCAAAACCCATAGAAAATCACTTTAAAATATTTTATATATAGACCACGCTGCCTGTATATAATTTTCTATCCTATGGTCAAGTGATATAGATATTTATCATTTCAATCCGTAATTTTAAAAATAAAAGTTTACGGTTATATATCATTTCAAACCGCAATCCCGAATGGAATGAAAATGCATAATAACTTGCAGTTTATACAATATAAAATATAGCATCCATTCATCCAAATATTAAGAAACAACCACTTATTACAAT
Source organism: Allium fistulosum (assembly GCA_030737815.1). Lineage (NCBI taxonomy): Eukaryota > Viridiplantae > Streptophyta > Magnoliopsida > Asparagales > Amaryllidaceae > Allium > Allium fistulosum. Next base: position 290,123,192 of record CM060907.1, read on the forward strand.
CATCATCCAATTTAAACAAAACATCAATATAAAGCATATAAAATATAACAGGCATCAACGAATAGTTTATATTCAATAAAAAAACTAATAACTGTTTAACTGGCAGTTTATATGAAATAGTAAATAAATTTAACCGTCAAATTATATGCAATAATAAATTAAATAACAATTTAATTTAAATAAATGCTATCTAACTGAGATGATGATTAAATATATGTTCAAACAATCATAGATAAATTTTAAATCACATCAAAATTTAATTTAGCAAACATAAGAACACTTAGAAGTTGTGAGTGGGTTAAAACACTCACCTTTGATTTTAGCCCCTAAAAATCCAAACAGAAGCGCAAGACTAAAAAAAATCTCCAAATTCAGCTAATCAATTTCATGTTGTGTTCTCTCAAGATAAGGCTTCAGGAAAATTTTGAAGAACAACTAAGATGAGGACAGGAAGTGTGCGAAAATGAAAAAAACATTTTTATAAAAGAATGCTTTTGGATTTGCAAGAATAAGAGCCTTTGAATATGAGGTGTTAGGAGAAATAAGATGTAAATGAAGAAATAAGATGTAGGCTATTTATAATTGGGGAATGAATATGGAGGGACAAAAATAAATGTTACGTTTTATTAGTTTGATTCTAAATTAATTAAGTGCTAGATACAGAAAAGTTTGAATATATCATAAATATATTCATACTTTAACTGTGTGTCAGAATTGCTAAACATGTATCAGGTACGATTAATTGGTGACAATATATAGGAATAAACAAGAATAAATGTAGATGCAATCACATAAGGATCAAATAGGGAAGGAGATAAAAGGTGACGATATTGATTAATTACTTTCCCACTTTAGCCAAATTTATTAATACGACATTTAATTATCATGCAAGTTGTATTATGACTAGAAAACATATACAACAAACAATAAATAAATATGTATATAATATTACCTCACTTTTAAATTGTTTGATAATAAAAATAAAAATTTAATCATGCTTTAACATATTTGAAATTTAAAATATTAAATGTTTATATGTATACACATGCACACAAACACACATACATGTGAGTATAAAGATTAAACCAAAGCTTATTAATTAATTTAAAGCGTACTTCCATACCACATTAAATTGTCTAATGCATTTGTAAACTTATGTATACTTGAAGTCAAAAATACATATATACATATAAATTAAACCTTTTTACCTTAATGAAATTCAAACAAAAGTGGGACACGACAAATTAAGCAATATAGTAGCAAACCTTTAAGATCCTTAAATAAGGACATTTTAGATAATAAATTAGGTAACAAATTTAAATATTGTTGTAATCAAAATCAAAGCTTAGATTTATCATCAAAAAATTGTTAAGCATATGTAAACTTCTATTATAATTTATTAGATTAAGAACAAATAATTTATTCAACAAAGTATTCAAATTTCATGATATTTTCAATTCAAGATAAAGTGACAATATGTGTATACAATATTTCTGTTTCAACACAAACGCAAAATATATGTATATAAACTTTCAGATCTAAAAAAAATGCAATTTGATTTAAGAGTTTAAAACATGGATCAATAATTAAAACATTCTTTTAATTATATACATATTTTTTTTCAAATTAAAAGTCAAATTAATTCATTCATCAAAAAAAAATTAAAAAAAATCAAATAACATAAACAATTTCAAAACAAATGAGGAAATAACATATACATACAAACTATGATAATAGCATAAATATCCTTACACGCTACATCCCTATTTCAATTATTGTGATATTTAGATATTTAATTTCCTTAAATTGCAATAACCCAATTTCCATAAATTTATATTCCTAAATGTATTCCTATCAATTAAATGCATTAATTATGGTTTTAAAACCAATAAATGAAATTTCCTTAATTTCATCCTTAAACCAACTTATTACTCTATATACATTGCGAATTAATTCAACTATTTCCCCCAATTTATCAATTTCTGCTTTACAATAAACTTATGTTTCTATTTAATTTTCATTACTCTTCCGTTACTATATCAATATTTATTAAAGTAAGGTTTATTATCAACAATAACCATTTAAAATTACTTTCTAACATTTAGTGTAATTTGTTTCCATAATTTGGCTTGCGCTAATTTAGTTAGCCTTAACGTTATTACATTAAATCTATATTCAGTTCAATTAATATGGAATTTAATCCTAATTACTTACCATTAAAATAAAGATAAAATTTGATTCCCAAATATTTGATTTGATTGCCATCTTTACTATGCTCATTATTACTTAACTTCAAATTTACAATTTCACGCAATTTTACCCTTTATAACTGCATTATTGCACAAATATCGTTACTTATCAATTTACATTAACCTTATCACATTAATTTTCATTCAACTACTATTCGATATATTTTATTTATTGGTTCAATGTTTATTTCAAAATTTTCATTTATTACTTCCAAATATTTGTTTTCATAAATGTCGTGTCGGTTTCTTCTTTTATTGCATAACCTCATTTATTATCATTCATTTATTTATAGTTTTTATGCTTAATCAAATTTCTTAGCCTCTCAATTGTTTACTTAAGTTTTTAACCATTTATTTATAATACTTTCCTTTCTATTAGAAACAATTTCAATCATACATAAGTTTTTAATACTAGAACAACAAATTCTCATTTATTCAAGAAGTCCATTCTAGTAAATATTTTTTTACTAATGATTTACTAATTCAACATTTCCATTTGTTGCTTATATTAAATTCCTTAGCCTAGAATAACAATTCCCATTACTTCAATGCATCATAATTTTCATTTCATTTTTTATTTTTAATACTTAGTTTTAAATTTCAAATGTTACATTTCATTTCTACATTCACTTTAATATGAATTATAAACATTTTAATTTCTTCCTAAATTAAATTACTAAATTCTTTAAATTTAACTAAATTTATTTACCAAAATTTACGGGTCGTTACACTCTCCTCCACTCAAAACTTTTCGTCCCCGAAAAGGAAAAAGAAGGAAAAAAAGGATTAAGGAATCAATATATCATACTAAATTATTAAATTTATAAACAAATAAATTTTTACAAAATTAATTAATAAAATATACTAATTTATAACCATTAAATCTTTTTATACTCAAATTAATAAAGTTTGGTAAACATTTTTCAAAATATTTTCTATGTCCAAAATTTAAGGAAAATTTTGGCAGAGTCTCCTTTGTTCGGAGAGGGTCGGGGAAAAATATAATATAAATATAACAATATATAACATATAGTTTCCAAAATAATATATATCCCAACACGGGAAAATGATATAATAGCGCTGTAAAACGTTATCCGAAAACGTACCTATTTGTCGGGCAATAACGCTTAAATTATGAAACCAAAAGCAGTAGCAATTGCTTCCATAACCTGCATTTTACTTATATAATCTAAAAGGGTTAAAAATTATATAAGATGAAATATTTAGCGTTGTTTCAATCAATACCACAACAATCACCTGCAACAAGGTATACAACCATCACATAGAATCAACACAAAAAAAATCATTCATTTATATCAAACAAAACAAACAGTTGTTTGGGTTCAACCTTCAAATTGTACCGAATGGAAAAATAACTACTAAGTGTACCCTTCACTCAACAGTCTTAGGCGAACTAAATAGATTATTCATTCATCCAAACAAAATTAAAGTATCCTTGCCCAAACAACCATAAACCAAATAACAACAAATCCAAACAATAAACTAAGTTTATTCTTGTCAATTTCATTTCATACTATTGTTGTTTGACTTTTTTTTCATTTATTTGCAATATTCTATTTTATTAATAAATAGCTTCAATCATTTACTTACGTTTATTTTCTTTCATTTATACTACTTAATTTCATATAGTAGTCTTTTCAATTACACTAAAGATTATAGTATTACAACATCAAATTCTTATTTGTTAAGGAATTTCTTTAATTACTTCCATTACCTCCAATTTATTACTTGTATAATATCTATTTCATTTCTTATTAACATTTCAACTTTTAATATTTGGTAAGTTATAAATATGCTTTTTAAGAATGTAATTGAAAGTTATACAAGTTTCCTCAATTCTCTTAATCAATTTAATGTTCAATAATTATATCCTTTATTTCATAGGTCACAATTTCAAATTTCATTTAATATCACGTATAACCTATCATTAAATCTCTTATTTCATTTAGAGGTTTCAATTTATTAATTACCTACGTTCCAATTTACTACACTGATTGAAACTATTAATTAACAGAAACTTAAGAATTAAATACCGGGTTTTTAATTAAAATCATTTTAAAATAACCGATAAACATATGCTTGCAATTTATATATCCAATTATATTTAAAACAATTTAAAATATTTATATATATTATTTTTTTCAAAATAAATCTTGTAGTAAAACTACTACAGTGGCCTTTCCCGTTCGAAACTCGAAAATGAATGTCGATGATGCGGCCGCCATCACCGAAATTATTTTCCAGCGACAGAGAGGGAAGTACATAACTTATTTTCCAAAATCTTCCTTATAACAATTCTTCCAAATCATATTGAAATATTTATAGAAAATACTTATAAAAAATATTATTATATTCCAAAATTATTCGAAAGAAATTTCCATGCACCAACCAGAATTTATAAATACAAAACGGAACCGATTAACACAATATTTAAACCTTTTTATAACACTAACAAATACGCTCTCTCATATACATACACTCAGCGACTCCCATAGGGTATTACTACCCTATTAGTAAAGAGTCAAACCCCACAAAGCTAAGGTTTATCGCTAAACCAAAGCTCTGATACCAACTGTAACATCCCACATTTTTGTATGCTTAAGCAGACACACGTGCCAACTTAAACCATACAGAAGGGTGGATTGTTATGGGGTAAATAAGAAAAAGTGGAGAAATAAAAGAACAAAATAGAATCTTGCAGCGGAACGATAAAATATAATAATCAAATAACAGTTCATGAAGCTGTTTTACAAAACATTTGATTATACTTATACAATATATATCAGAGTTACACATACCAGAGAATGATAATTATGCAGCGGAATACAATGGTGTAGTGGAATATAATAAATAGTAGTAATAAAATCTTCGTCTTCGTCCTCCAGAAATAGAGCCTTCAAATCCTGAAATGCTCAGGCTGACTCGAGCGAATTGAAAAGACAAAACACTCGAGTCAGAACTAAAAGATCTTATGTAAGTTAAATCATGAAATAAATATGAGTGTAAACGGCGTCAGAGATGTTTACGGGATTTGACATCTCCTATCCAGTGTCTAACGTGAGTGCAATAACTTAAGAGATGCTCGGGATTCACATCCCCTAAGGATCCGTTAAACTATTTACTATGTAGTAATATTCGCTATTATAATAATGTCTAATATAAAATAAACATACTTTTTAATAGCGTCAAGGGGTTACCCATATAGCCCTTAACACGTAATAGTCCCAGTAGTCTATCCAGTATTAGCTTACTCCCAAAATAGGTGTAACGATACGGATTTTGCCCGCTCGAAAATCAACATCCATACTTTACATCGTATTCGAATGTCGTAGATTCGACCGTTCAAATCCGAGTCGACGGAGCTTATAACAACATTAAGTAAATAACACAGCGGAATAAAAAGAATAATACATTGATATACAATATCTGATACAATAGAATGATAAAATGAATATCAATATACATCAGAGATATGATACAACAAATAGCAGCGGAAAAGAAAATGATAACATCAGCAGCGGATAATCTCCATCTCCAAAGCAGCAATCCAGATATAGCTCGAACTCCCAATAACAAGGCACAAAGATAAGTAAGTGCAGTCTGATCCAAAGACTGAACTAGCTTCAGAAAATCTACTAATCTGAATATCTGAAAAACCCAACTCTAGACTGCTCGTGTATAAAAATTTTGAGCATCCAGAGTTTAGGAAAGAAACAATAAACTCCGGATCAGTCATGGGACTGGTGTGAGCAACAAAAACAATTCATCTTTAAAAACAAATAGTAGAGAATTTAAAGTCAATTCGCAATGCTTTTAGAAAATGAAACTACCATAAGACCTCCCGCCACACACACAATGCAAACGCAGAATTGGAGGAGATTTCTTCTTATGATAGTCAAAGATGCTTACTACGCAAAATCAATCATTTTTTATATTATTATTAGTGCATAGTGTAGAAAACATTTCGAAAGTAGAATATAAATCTTAGCCAGCATAGACATTTCGAACTATGCCTACTATAGCTACCATCCAAACAGTGGGGCGCCACCATAAGTAGATGGCAGGTTCTACAACTAATACCGTACAAAGTTCGTATTGGAAGATGGATTTCCAACAAATGGTCAGGCTAAGGAACTTCCTATGCCACGAAGGAACGCCTCTGGAATGACGTCCCGAGAACCTAACCGGATCTCTGCCAACACAAGGCCGGGTTACCTCTGCAAAAATAGGTAACTACTGACACGCGTATGCCATCCCCCGATCGTCACCGATCTTCCCGAGGATCCTCGATTTCCAACAACCACATAATAAGCAGTATCAACAGAGGTTAAGTATCTGGGCTCCATACCATGATACCACCTTTATCCAGAAGGAATGACATACACTAAGGGGCGCTACTCCCTAGAACCTTGCCGCATCCTTCCTGTTTTGACCATTTCCGGGGTGTGAGCTCCGACGAAGTCTCGTCCACAAAGCTACGCTTTGGCACAAAGCCATGCTTCGGGTCAAACAAATGATCAAAGAAATGATCACAAAGATATAAGATCAAATAAATGATCATATCGCAAATGATCATTACACAGCAACACTCAGCATGTCACGTTACCAAATTGGGATATATTGCTGATAACTTCAACTACATAACCTCTGAGCTCGTACGTCTCAGAGAAGGGTGTTAAGCTAAGAGAATAAATTCTCCGCCACCAACAGAAATGTATTTGAAAGAAATCAGCTTTATATCTCAAAGGGTAATGTCAGACATGTAACCATACAAGTCTGTTCCGAGATCGAACAGAACCGAAGGCACTTCTCACGAAGCCCTTGCAAATCCGGATAATTTTCAAATCACGTCCGAACTTCCCATCACAAAAAGAGTGATATAAATCTCTATACCGGCGCGACTCAGTGCAGAGACATTCGACAGGTTGTCCTTTCATTCTCAAAAATATCCGGTCTTCAACACCGGTCTTCAAATGCGATCCATATACGACGTATCACATATTCGGAATGGGTTATACGACCCAAAGGTCCTTTCCCGGTTAACCCGAATAGTGAGCAAAATATTTAAAAACATATGGATATTGGGATTTCAATTAAGTCACAACTTAAACCCAAACTTTCTTTTCAAATGGTTTAATAAATTACCATTTTAATCTTTTTAAACAAAAAGATTCAATTCACAAAGTTCACTTAATTTCACAAAGATTTATTCATAGATTTTCCAAATCAATTTCCCTTTCAATTTGATTAATTCGTTAAATCTTTAAATCAAAGATTTAACTCATAGCTTTCAAAACAATTTCATTTCGAATGGGTTAAACAAAACATCAATTTAAATCTGTTAAAAATAAACAGATTTAATTCATATCTTTCAAAAAGAATTTATTCATAACTTGGAAAACCATTTTTCAATTCATTCTTGAAATTCCTTTAATTAAACTGGAATTTCATTTCTTATATGAAAGCTTTTATCATTTGAAAACAAATAGTTTCATTTTGGAAATCTGATTCATTCATACGAGTTGAAATCCTTGGGTTAAATTCAAATTCCCAAAATTTTACTTTTAAATGGTTTAGATTCATACAAACACATTTATATCATTTTTAATCCCTAGTTTTAAATCATAGGATTCAATTTCAAACTTGAATTCAAATTTAAATCTAATTATTTAAATTTTCAAAACTCGATTAAGTTATTCAAAATAACTTTTATCTTTGAAATTTCATTTCAAAAGCTTTTTACTTTAAACCCAAATTTCCAATTTCAAAATCAATTGAAATTAAAATTTCAATTTCAAAAACATCAAATTTAAATTATTTGTGACTTAACCGATTTCCACGTGAAATCCATATTTGTGTGTGTAAAAGTGTGGTCCAGGGGTTTCACACAGTAGTGCAACATCAATCATCACAGATATATCGATAAGCGGTATAATCGATAACGCTTATCTTCATTCACAGATTCATAGATAAAATAAATTTATCAGTCACAAAGATTCATCATTACAATTCGATGTGGGTTTCGGAAAACCAATTGGAATCCGACTCCCTGTTGCATCGAAATTCAAGTGTCGTTTTACGGGCCAAGTTGTCTCATAAATTTAAATAGTTTAATTCAATGATTTAATTCACATAGCATTTATCACAGATAAATCATATACAATCATTATAGATATATCAAAGCATATCACAGAACATCTCACAATATCATCAAATAGATATCAGAGTCAATCAAACAAGAATCATCAATTCATATCAATATAGTTTGAATTATTTAACTTAATTTATTACTTAAAAATAATCATTATTATTTTGTTTGATTAATCACTAATAAATCAACTTATTACCTTATTAATTATTTCTTAATTACTTAATTAATTAATTCTTAACTATTTATTTATAACCCTTAATCCTTAATTTATAAAAGTGAATTACCTATTTAATTTCCAATTAATTTCTTAATTACTTTATTAAGAATTAAATTAGTTAGTTACTGTTCATTAACTTCAAGTAGATAGTTAAATTCTTAAGTTCAAAATTGATTGAAACGCAAAGTTATAAATATCAATCTTTAATTGCATATTTATTAAATCTTAAATTACTTATTTAATTACAAGTATAAATCGATTACATTTGCTCAAATAAACTTCCCATATAAATTAATTATTATTGTGATCTTTCTTACTGGTTTTAAATTATATCTTAGTTTTAAATTTGTCAACTATGTTTACTTAAATAAATATTAAACTTTACTTCGCAAAATAACTTAAAAGTTATAGGCTGATTTACAAGAAAATAGAACCCGAGACAGTTACTTAATTTACCCGAGTAATACTCGCGACCTTCACTGTTCTTTCTCGTGTCACTCTCCCTTCCCACCTTCTCTTTCTTCTTACCTGTTCCTTTCTTCTTCTCTTTTTTTTTCAGTTTAAATTTAAAGTTTAAAAAAAAACCTGGTAAACTTTTAACTCTCGCAACTACTCGAGCCAAAACCCATTCGTCTCGACATTTTTCCCGAGTAACCCTTCAACTACATCTTCTTCCCCAAAGTAACAACACAGCCCAGACAACCCAGCGTGCACGTGCACGTGTACGATCGAACGGCGATGCTCTGACCATCGTTGTCGATCTCCACACTCCACCGATGACCCTCGCAACTAAACGCAATCACCAGTTCCACTCGATTCGATCGAGAAATGAAATCAACCTCAAAACTCACACAGCCTGTAACATACCTCATCGGAATTTCGACCACCTCCGATGATCCCTGCCACTAGAAACTCCACCACCTTCACCGTAGCTTCGCCACGTCTCCTGGCACCTCCAGCACTCCTCGCGTTCAATTCCGGTTAACCACCCACGTCGCAATACCCTCGACAGCCAGGCCTACCCAAAAACAAGCTTAAACCCTATTTCGACCTCAAATGGCTACCACAACAAATAAAAAAATCTTTATTTATTTTCTGATGATCCACAACATCCTATCTTCCTCCAGTATCGATCACGACTACCCCACTACCACCGATGGTCGGCAAATGACAGAAATGCAATTTCAGTTCAACTTAAAAATTCCAACTTATTATTACACTAAAAATCAAGTTATTGTCATTAAAATTCATTCTTCGCCATCACGAATCAGACAGGATGATTAAAGTCTGGAATTATGAACTTTGATTTTTGACATATATTCGGTTATTACTATGTTTCTTGATTTTCTAGCAAATCCATTTATAATTTAATTTGAAACAACTTTTAAAAGTGAATCCTGATCTTACAACAAAAATTTATTCAGACATCATAGCCTACAAAGGATTCTAGGATGAGATTATGATTTTTATTTTCTAAACAGTTTTAAAACTGTAAATGTTAAACAGAGGCTATCTGCATATTTTCCAGAAATGCAAACAATATACACATAGGCATAATTACATATATACAGGCATATTTCCATTACCATACAAGCATAGTTGATTCATAACTATCGGATGCTCACCGGCAACTAGAGATTCAAACTGAACTCAAGTAAAAAAAAATGAGTTTACTCACATTAATTTGAAAACAGAAAGCAGCTCTGTATTTTGGAAGCCTGTAGTATTGATTTCCCTTTATCACTTTTTTTTCTTCTTTCCTTGAATGATGTTTTGAGCTTGTTTAGGATAATGTTTGCATTTTTTTTTCTTCTGGTATACTTACTTATGAACGAACTAATGTATATGGATGGGTATTAAATAAAGGCAATAGCTTGGTATAGGGTAAGGTGTTTTCTGGTACTACTTTGTCTTTGATCAAATATTTTCTATTTGGGTTTGTTGACTAAGCAATGCTTTGCATTCGGCTGGGAAGATCTTTTACATGCTGAAAAGATGTGGCATTTAATGCATGTGCTATTGGGTTTACAACTTATACTATTTTAATTATGTATGTACAGTTCTTTGCTTCTTATCTACATCTTGCTTTCTTCTTACCTACATATTTACCTTATTCTATGCTTTTATGCATAGATGTATATAGATACTCAGATCTTTGTTTGTATGTAGATCTTATTCTAAATTTTTTTTATTGAGATAATTTTGTTTGTACTTGTCTTCCTTTATTTATTTGCCTAGACTAATTTTAATATGTTTACTTTTTTAAACCATTTATTTACAATTTGATTTCAAATCCAATATATACATATATTTTCTATTTGAAACGGGGAAACTCGCTTCACTTCATCAATTTATTTTACCCTTTTTATTCCAAAATTTATTTAATTATCAATTTAACTCAAAAATTCAATAAATTATTAATTTAAATTAAATTAAATTTTGGAGTCGTTACAAACTTCCCCCCTTAAAAGAATTTCGTCCTCGAAATTCGCAGGCACGAAAATAACGCAAAGATAGATAGATCCGATCTCCTATAATTCCTCAAACTTAAGATATTAATTCCAAACTCAAGTCGGAATATCTCAGAATACATACCAATTTGTCCCTCTTCAGACTTTGGTATTCAAAAGAAATTAGAATAGAATTTCAAATTTTGGTTTTAAACGATATCGTTTTATTGATTCAATTCAATTTATCCTTCATATTCTATTAATCAAATTAACTCAATTTAAAATTTCCAATTTCAAATTCATTTAGGTTTAAATCAAAAAGCTGATAAGAAACCGATGAAGATACAAGGTAAGAATTTTTTACAACGATTCGTAGAACCATCATCACATCGAAACTTCTTCTTATAGCTGGTACGAAGAAATCAAAAGAATTTGGAAACGAATCAAAGAATGTTGAGAAGAAAGATTGTTTCCACTGTTACAGGGTATTGACTATTTATAGTCGTACTCCCTTGTCCCCCATCTCGTTCTCTTCTTGCACTCATACTTACTATCAATGGATAGCAAGAGAATTTACTGAGACGTTCAGACGAATATCTTAAGGATATACTCATTCTAGAGTTTACTTCACTCTATCTCTAATGAGCTACTTAACGTGTTACACTCCTGAGCTAAAGTTCAACCCTTAGCTCTGATACCAAATGTAACGATACGAATTTTGCCCGCTCGAAAATCAACATCCATACTTTACATCGTATTCGAATGCCGTAGATTCGACCGTTCAAATCCGAGTCGCCGGAGCTTATAACAACATTAAGTAAATAACACAGCGGAATAAAAAGAATAATACATTGATATACAATATCTGATACAATAGAATGATAAAATGAATATCAATATACATCAGAGATATGATACAACAAATAGCAGCGGAAAAGAAAATGATAACATCAGCAGCGGATAATCTCCATCTCCAAAGCAGCAATCCAGATATAGCTCGAACTCCCAATAACGAGGCACAAAGATAAGCAAGTGCAGTCTGATCCAAAGACTGAACTAGCTTCAGAAAATCTACTAATCTGAATATCTGAAAAATCCAACTCTAGACTGCTCGTGTATAAAAATTTTGAGCATCCAGAGTTTAGGAAAGAAACAATAAACTCTGGATCAGTCATGGGACTGGTGTGAGCAACAAAAACAATTCATCTTTAAAAACAAATAGCAGAGAATTTAAAGTCAATTCGCAATGCTTTTAGAAAATGAAACTACCATAAGACCTCCCGCCACACACACAATGCAAACGCAGAATTGGAGGAGATTTCTTCTTATGATAGTCAAAGATGCTTACTACGCAAAATCAATCATTTTTTATATTATTATTAGTGCATAGTGTAGAAAACATTTCGAAAGTAGAATATAAATCTTAGCCAGCATAGACATTTCGAACTATGCCTACTATAGCTACCATCCAAACAGTGGGGCGCCACCATAAGTAGATGGCAGGTTCTACAACTAATACCGTACAAAGTTCGTATTGGAAGATGGATTTCCAACAAATGGTCAGGCTAAGGAACTTCCTATGCCACGAAGGAACGCCTCTGGAATGACGTCCCGAGAATCTAACCGGATCTCTGCCAACACAAGGCCGGGTTACCTCTGCAAAAATATGTAACTACTGACACGCGTATGCCATCCCCCGATCGTCACCGATCTTCCCGAGGATCCTCGATTTCCAACAACCACATAATAAGCAGTATCAACAGAGGTTAAGTATCTGGGCTCCATACCATGATACCACCTTTATCCAGAAGGAATGACATACACTAAGGGGTGCTACTCCCTAGAACCTTGCCGCATCCTTCCTGTTTTGACCATTTCCGGGGTGTGAGGTCCGACGAAGTCTCGTCCATAAAGCTACGCTTTGGCACAAAGCCATGCTTCGGGTCAAACAAATGATCAAAGAAATGATCACAAAGATATAAGATCAAATAAATGATCATATCGCAAATGATCATTACACAGCAACACTCAGCATGTCACGTTACCAAATTGGGATATATCGCTGATAACTTCAACTACATAACCTCTGAGCTCGTACGTCTCAGAGAAGGGTGTTAAGCTAAGAGAATAAATTCTCCGCCACCAACAGAAATGTATTTGAAAGAAATCAGCTTTATATCTCAAAGTGTAATGTCAGACATGTAACCATACAAGTCTGTTCCGGGATCGAACAGAACCGAAGGCACTTCTCACGAAGCCCTTGCAAATCCGGATAATTTTCAAATCACGTCCGAACTTCCCATCACAAAAAGAGTGATATAAATCTCTATACCGGTGCGACTCAGTGCAGAGACATTCGACAGGTTGTCCTTTCATTCTCGAAAATATCCGGTCTTCAACACCGGTCTTCAAATGCGATCCATATACGACGTATCACATATTCGGAATGGGTTATACGACCCAATGGTCCTTTCCCAGTTAACCCGAATAGTGAGCGAAATATTTAAAAACATAAGGATATTGGGATTTCAATTAAGTCACAACTTAAACCAAAACTTTCTTTTCAAATGGTTTAACAAATTACCATTTTAATCTTTTTAAACAAAAAGATTCAATTCACAAAGTTCACTTAATTTCACAAAGATTTATTCATAGATTTTCCAAATCAATTTCCCTTTCAATTTGATTAATTCGTTAAATCTTTAAATCAAAGATTTAACTCATAGCTTTCAAAACAATTTCATTTCGAATGGGTTAAACAAAACATCAATTTAAATCTGTTAAAAATAAACAGATTTAATTCATAGCTTTCAAAAAGAATTTATTCATAACTTGGAAAACCATTTTTCAATTCATTCTTGAAATTCCTTTAATTAAACTGGAATTTCATTTCTTATATGAAAGCTTTTATCATTTGAAAATAAACAGTTTCATTTTGGAAATCTGATTCATTCATACGAGTTGAAATCCTTGGGTTAAATTCAAATTCCCAAAATTTTACTTTTAAATGGTTTAGATTCATACAAACACATTTATATCATTTTTAATCCCTAGTTTCAAATCATAGGATTCCATTTCAAACTTGAATTCAAATTTAAATCTAATTATTTAAATTTTCAAAACTCGATTAAGTTATTCAAAATAACTTTTATCTTTGAAATTTCATTTCAAAAGCTTTTTACTTTAAACCCAAATTTCCAATTTCAAAATCAATTGAAATTAAAATTTCAATTTCAAAAACATCAAATTTAAATTATTTGTGACTTAACCGATTTCCACGTGAAATCCATATTTGTGTGTGTAAAAGTGTGGTCCAGGGGTTTCACACAGTAGTGCAACATCAATCATCACAGATATATCGATAAGCGGTATAATCGATAACGCTTATCTTCATTCACAGATTCATAGATAAAATAAATTTATCAGTCACAAAGATTCATCATTACAATTCGATGTGGGTTTCGGATAACCAACTGGAATCCGACTCCCTGTCGCATCGAAATTCAAGTGCCGTTTTACGGGCCAAGTTGTCTCATAAATTTAAATAGTTTAATTCAATGATTTAATTCACATAGCATTTATCACAGATAAATCATATACAATCATCATAGATATATCAAAGCATATCACAGAACATCTCACAATATCATCAAATAGATATCAGAGTCAATCAAACAAGAATCATCAATTCATATCAATATAGGTTGAATTATTTAACTTAATTTATTACTTAAAAATAATCATTATTATTTTGTTTGATTAATCACTAATAAATCAACTTATTACCTTATTAATTATTTCTTAATTACTTAATTAATTAATTCTTAACTATTTATTTATAACCCTTAATCCTTAATTTATAAAAGTGAATTACCTATTTAATTTCCAATTAATTTCTTAATTACTTTATTAAGAATTAAATTAGTTAGTTACTGTTCATTAACTTCAAGTAGATAGTTAAATTCTTAAGTTCAAAATTGATTGAAACGCAAAGTTATAAATATCAATCTTTAATTGCATATTTATTAAATCTTAAATTACTTATTTAATTACAAGTATAAATCGATTACATTTGCTCAAATAAACTTCCCATATAAATTAATTATTATTGTGATCTTTCTTACTGGTTTTAAATTATATCTTAGTTTTAAATTTGTCGACTATGTTTACTTAAATAAATATTAAACTTTACTTCGCAAAATAACTTAAAAGTTATAGGCTGATTTACAAGAAAATAGAACCCGAGACAGTTACTTAATTTACCCGAGTAATACTCGCGACCTTCACTGTTCTTTCCCGTGTCACTCTCCCTTCCCACCTTCTCTTTCTTCTTACCTGTTCCTTTCTTCTTCTCTTTTTTTTTCAGTTTAAATTTAAAGTTTAAAAAAAAACCTGGTAAACTTTTAACTCTCGCAACTACTCGAGCCAAAACCCATTCGTCTCGACATTTTTCCCGAGTAACCCTTCAACTACTTCTTCTTCCCCAAAGTAACAACACAGCCCAGACAACCCAGCGTGCACGTGCACGTGTACGATCGAACGGCGATGCTCTGACCATCGTTGTCGATCTCCACACTCCACCGATGACCCTCGCAACTAAACGCAATCACCAGTTCCACTCGATTCGATCGAGAAATGAAATCAACCTCAAAACTCACACAGCCTGTAACATACCTCATCGGAATTTCGACCACCTCCGATGATCCCTGCCACTAGAAACTCC
Source organism: Allium fistulosum (assembly GCA_030737815.1). Taxonomy (NCBI): domain Eukaryota; kingdom Viridiplantae; phylum Streptophyta; class Magnoliopsida; order Asparagales; family Amaryllidaceae; genus Allium; species Allium fistulosum. Next base: position 290,139,003 of record CM060907.1, read on the forward strand.
ACCACCTTCACCGTAGCTTCGCCACGTCTCCTGGCACCTCCAGCACTCCTCGCGTTCAATTCCGGTTAACCACCCACGTCGCAATACCCTCGACAGCCAGGCCTACCCAAAAACAAGCTTAAACCCTATTTCGACCTCAAATGGCTACCACAACAAATAAAAAAAATCTTTATTTATTTTCTGATGATCCTTAACACCCTATCTTCCTCCAGTATCGATCACGACTACCCCACTACCACCGATGGTCGGCAAATGACAGAAATGCAATTTCAGTTCAACTTAAAAATTCCAACTTATTATTACACTAAAAATCAAGTTATTGTCATTAAAATTCATTCTTCGCCATCACGAATCAGACAGGATGATTAAAGTCTGGAATTATGAACTTTGATTTTTGACATATATTCGGTTATTACTATGTTTCTTGATTTTCTAGCAAATCCATTTATAATTTAATTTGAAACAACTTTTAAAAGTGAATCCTGATCTTACAACAAAAATTTATTCAGACATCATAGCCTACAAAGGATTCTAGGATGAGATTATGATTTTTATTTTCTAAACAGTTTTAAAACTGTAAATGTTAAACAGAGGCTATCTGCATATTTTCCAGAAATGCAAACAATATACACATAGGCATAATTACATATATACAGGCATATTTCCATTACCATACAAGCATAGTTGATTCATAACTATCGGATGCTCACCGGCAACTAGAGATTCAAACTGAACTCAAGTAAAAAAAAAATGAGTTTACTCACATTAATTTGAAAACAGAAAGCAGCTCTGTATTTTGGAAGCATGTAGTATTGATTTCCCTTTATCACTTTTTTTTTCTTCTTTCCTTGAATGATGTTTTGACCTTGTTTAGGATAATGTTTACATTTTTTTTCTTCTGGTATACTTACTTATGAACGAACTAATGTATATGGATGGGTATTAAATAAAGGCAATAGCTTGGTATAGGGTAAGGTGTTTTCTGGTACTACTTTGTCTTTGATCAAATATTTTCTATTTGGGTTTGTTGACTAAGCAATGCTTTGCATTCGGCTGGGAAGATCTTTTACATGCTGAAAAGATGTGGCATTTAATGCATGTGCTATTGGGTTTACAACTTATACTATTTTAATTATGTATGTACAGTTCTTTGCTTCTTATCTACATCTTGCTTTCTTCTTACCTGCATACTTACCTTATTCTATGCTTTTATGCATAGATGTATATAGATACTCAGATCTTTGTTTGTATGTAGATCTTATTCTAAAATTTTTTTATTGAGATAATTTTGTTTGTACTTGTCTTCCTTTATTTATTCGCCTAGACTTATTTTAATATGTTTACTTTTTTAAACCATTTATTTACAATTTGATTTCAAATCCAATATATACATATATTTTCTATTTGAAACGGGGAAACTCGCTTCACTTCATCAATTTATTTTACCCTTTTTATTCCAAAATTTATTTAATTATCAATTTAACTCAAAAATTCAATAAATTATTAATTTAAATTAAATTAAATTTCGGGGTCGTTACAATAGGGGCTACCCTCGATACTCCACAGGCTACGGTAGAAATCACAAATCGTAGTAAAGCTCGATATGGTAGGTGACACGGCACAACTAGGCAATGCCAGGGTAGATATACCAATTACGCATCCGGACTAGTGGTGACGCATAGCAGCCACTACCGCCCACCTCGAACAACACTCCCAAATCAAGGGTGGCCACCAAATCAATCACAAGTAATAGAATGGTATCGAAGAAGTGTGTTCGATCAGAGGTGCTACCTCCTTAGTCCGTCAATCGCTCCTATTTTAGCCACCTTATGCCAACTCACGGGAGTTGGATCCACGTATATACCTTAGGATCGTCGCCACCATCCTACTTCATTCTGGAAACTCCACCGCGTACACAGTTGTCAAAGTGGTTTTCGGTATCGACAGAGAGTATGTCCATATCCGATCCCGGTCTCTTTAACAACCAATCGTTATTATAACACCGTGGTCATTTAAAAATATATATACTTTTAAAAACACAATCATTGCCCTTTCAAAACATATCATTTACTTTAAAATAGTATATAATTTAAAATCAAAATATTTTTGCCATTTCAAAACATATCTTTTACTTCAAAATAGTATATACTTTAAAAATCAAAATATCATTACTATTTCAAACCCAAATTATCAATGTATTATTTCCATTTCAAAACCCAATTCAATAATATATCATTTCCATTTCCAAAACAATTCAATAATATCTCATTTAAATAAAACCAAATTTCCAATCACTAATCTTTCTTAAATTTAGATAACTTGAAATATTCTTTTAAATCATTTTAAACCCAAACCACATTTTGAAGTCATATTTCTAAATTTTCAATTTCAATAGGTTTCAAATCCATATATTCACAGATAATTCTTAAATAAATTCTATTTCAAATAAATTCATTTTTCAAACAATATTACTTTCAAAGTTATAACAATTTCGAAAACCAATTCTTTGAAAACAATAATACCTTAATTTCAATAAAACATTTCAATTTTGATATATTTCAAGACTTTAAATATTCCAAAATTCCCAACCAAATCTGATAATCTTATATATACCTTAATACAATTTACTATTATTTAGTTTAGAAATATTTATTTAATAAATTCAATATCACTTAAATAAAGCTCAAACTTGAAATATTCGTAAATCAAACTTAAAACATCATCTAGTTATACTTAGCTTAAATTTTAGGATTTAACCATATATAAAATAATATTCATATAATATCAAAATTAGTATATATATATATATAAACCCTTATTTTCCAAAACTAATAGAAAATCACTTTAAAATATTTTATATATAGACCATGGTGCCTGTATATAATTTTCTATCCTATGGTCAAGTGATACAGATATTTATCATTTCAATCCGTAATTTTAAAAATAAAATTTACGGTTATATATCATTTCAAACCGCAATCCCGAATGGAATGAAAATGCATAATAACTTGCAGTTTATACAATATAAAATATAGCATCCATTCATCCAAATATCAATAAACAACCACTTATTACAATCATCATCCAATTTAAACAAAACATCAATATAAAGCATATAAAATATAACAGGCATCAACGAATAGTTTATATTCAATAAAAAAATTAATAACTGTTTAACTGGCCGTTTATATGAAATAGTAAATAAATTTAACCGTCAAATTATATGCAATAATAAATTAAATAACAATTTAATTTAAATAAATGCTATCTAACTGAGATGATGATTAAATATATGTTCAAACAATCATAGATAAATTTTAAATCACATAAAAATTTAATTTAACAAACATAAGAACACTTAGAAGTTGTGAGTGGGTTAAAACACTCACCTTTGATTTTAGCCCCTAAAAATCCAAACAGAAGCGCAAGACTAAAAAAAAATCTCCAAATTCAGCTAATCAATTTCATGTTGTGTTCTCTCAAGATAAGGCTTCAGGAAAATTTTGAAGAACAACTAAGATGAGGACAGGAAGTGTGCGAAAATGAAAAAAACATTTTTATAAAAGATTGCTTTTGGATTTGCAAGAATAAGAGCCTTTGAATATGAGGTGTTAGGAGAAACAAGATGTAAATGAAGAAATAAGATGTAGGATATTTATAATTGGGGAATGAATATGGAGGGACAAAAATAAATGTTACGTTTTATTAGTTTGATTCTAAATTAATTAAGTGCTAGATACAGAAAAGTTTGAATATATCATAAATATATTCATACTTTAACTGTGTGTCAGAATTGCTAAACATATATCAGGTACGATTAATTGGTGACAATATATAGGAATAAACAAGAATAAATGTAGATGCAATCACATAAGGATCAAACAGGGAAGGAGATAAAAGGTGACGACATTGATTAATTCCACTTTCCCACTTTAGCCAAATTTGTTAATACGACATTTAATTATCATGCAAGTTGTATTATGACTAGAAAACATAAACAACAAACAATAAATAAATATGTATATAATATTACCTCACTTTTAAATTGTTTGATAATAAAAATAAAAATTTAATCATGCTTTAACAAATTTGAAATTTAAAATATTAAATGTTTATGTGTATACACATGCACACAAACACACATACATGTGAGTATAAAGATTAAACCAAAGCTTATTAATTAATTCAAAGCGTACTTCCATACCACATTAAATTGTCTAATGCATTTGTAAACTTATGTATACTTGAAGTCAAAAATACATATATACATATAAATTAAACCTTTTTACCTTAATGAAATTCAAACAAAAGTGGGACACGACAAATTAAGCAATATAGTAGCAAACCTTTAAGATCCTTAAATAAGGACATTTGAGATAATAAATTAGGTAACAAATTTAAATATTGTTGTAATCAAAATCAAAGCTTAGATTTATCATCGAAAAATTGTTAAGCATATGTAAACTTCTATTATAATTTATTAGATTAAGAACAAATAATTTATTCAACAAAGTATTCAAATTTCATGATATTTTCAATTCAAGATAAAGTGACAATATGTGTATATAATATTTCTGTTTCAACACAAACGCAAATTATATGTATATAAACTTTCAGATCTAAAAAAATGCAATTTGATTTAAGAGTTTAAAACATGGATCTATAATTAAAACATTCTTTTAATTATATACATATTTTTTTTAAAATTAAAAGTCAAATTAATTCATTCATAAAAAAAATCAAATAACATAAACAATTTCAAAACAAATGAGGAAATAGCATATACATACAAACTATGATAATACCATAAATATCCTTACACGCTACATCCCTATTTCAATTATTGTAATATTTAGATATTTAATTTCCTTAAATTGCAATAACCCAATTTCCATAAATTTATATTCCTAAATGTATTCCTATCAATTAAATGCATTAATTAAGGTTTTAAAACCAATAAATGAAATTTCCTTAATTTCATCCTTAAACCAACTTATTACTCTATATACATTGCGAATTAATTCAACTATTTCCCCCAATTTATCTATTTCTGCTTTACAATAAACTTATGTTTCTATTTAATTTTCATTACTCTTCCATTACTATATCAATATTTATTAAAGTAAGGTTTATTATCAACAATAACCATTTAAAATTACTTCCTAACATTTAGTGTAATTTGTTTCCATAATTTGGCTTGCGCTAATTTAGTTAGCCTTAACGTTATTACATTAAATCTATATTCAGTTCAATTAATGTGGAATTTAATCATAATTACTTACCATTAAAATAAAGATAAAATTTGATTCCCAAATATTTGATTTGATTGCCATCTTTACTATGCTCATTATTACTTAACTTCAAATTTACAATTTCACGCAATTTTACTCTTTATAACTGCATTATTGCACAAATATCGTTACTTATCAATTTACATTAACCTTATCACATTAATTTTCATTCAACTACTATTCGATATATTTTATTTATTGGTTCAATGTTTATTTCAAAATTTTCATTTATTACTTCCAAATATTCGTTTTCATAAATGTCGTGTTAGTTTCATCTTTTATTGCATAACCTCATTTATTATCATTCATTTATTTATAGTTTTTATGCTTAATCAAATTTCTTAGCCTCTCAATTGTTTACTTAAGTTTTTAACCATTTATTTATAATACTTTCCTTTCTATTAGAAACAATTTCAATCATACATAAGTTTTTAATACTAGAACAACAAATTCTCATTTATTCAAGAAGACCATTCTAGTAAATATTTTTTTACTAATGATTTACTAATTCAACATTTCCATTTGTTGCTTATATTAAATTCCTTAGCCTAGAATAACAATTCCCATTACTTCAATGCATCGTAATTTTCATTTTTTTTAATACTTAGCTTTAAATTTCAAATGTTACATTTCATTTCTACATTCACTTTAATATGAATTATAAACATTTTAATTTCTTCCTAAATTAAATTACAAAATTCTTTAAATTTAACTAAATTTATTTACCAAAATTTACGGGTCGTTACAATTATTTTTCAATTTAGAATTTTCATTTTCTAAACTCCGCTTTTCATTTTATAGTTTTGCAATTTTAATTTCATAAACTTTCATTTTTTCTAATATTATAAAATTAATTTTTTATACTTTGTCAAAATTATCACACAATTTATATTAATTACTAGATAATTGATCATATGAACCATAAAGTACTTTATTGCAGTTTGTAGTTGCTTCAGCAATAGTATTACTCGTTTTCTTGTTGACAACGTCTAGACTTGATCTTGTTCTGGTCATTGTTCTTGGATGTTGTTACGATCTGTAGAACATCGGGCTCTGATACCACTTGTTAGTCTCTATGCACAGGATCAAAGATGGCCAGCAGTTGTAAACAATGTAAGTGCAGCGGAAATAAAATAGTAGATAACACAGTCGATTTTATACTGGTTCAGACTTCGTCCTACGTCCAGTCCCTAAGCATCTTTTAGGAATTTCACAATCAACACCATCACTTCATCTGGAGGAACAGGTTTACAGACTCCGTCTGAACAACCAAATAAGACTTCAATCTTTTCTTTTACAAAAGAAATAACTTGACTATATATCGTGTCTTCAATACACTAAGTAGTCACGCTAGAGTACAACTTCTATAATCTTTGAAAATGATGCTTTTCTAATGAATATATAGTTTAGCAATTTAGAAAGCAATATGAGAATGATTTTGAGAGCATAGAATTGTATGTTTGATTTGAGATGATAGGAGTATTTATAGATGCTGCAGGGATGCTAAAATAGGGATTCAATCTTTCGGATTCACCGTTGACGAAGTGAAGCAACTTTTGAGATGGGGGATGCAACTTTTGGAAAAAATGTGTATATACATAACTGCAACTGGCCTTTTATTCAAAATTCGGTGTGGTGCGGTGGTATTGACGTGTGCCTATCCCTAATGATACCTGGGTTCGATTCCAGCCTACTTCATTTTTCAACAATTTAATTTTCCATGTTCTTTGGTTAAGAAAATGCGTTGTTTACATGCTTCACAATAGTGGTTGTGATGCAGTGGTAAAGTATGTTCATTTCCATCTTGGTGAAGGATCAGGTTATCTGCTTGCTTTTCGAAAGCAACTTTTGCTCATTGATTTTCCTTTGTCCTCCAAAGTTACTTTGTGTGATTTTTTATATATTTTCTTTTGCATTCTTCGATATAGCTTCTATAAACTTTACCATTCATCGTATAGCTATTTGATCTGCAATTACTCAATAAACATATTAGTAGCGTCGTCGTATGGTTGTTATTATCAAAACACCATAGATATGGCTCTTTCATCAAGGGAGGTGGCAAACAAGTTCTATAACTCCCGATAAGCAAATCTCAAATCAAAGCCTATCTAAAAGCATTCTTCGAAGAAGCAAAGAGCAAACAAATCTATCAAAGACCTTAGATCATATGGAATTAAATTAAAATTTTAAAGAAAGTCACGAATCTCAAACAGCTCGATGAGTTCAAATGCAAGACCAAAATAAGAAAGAGAAGTACAAGGTTTATTCAAAATATCAACTATTATGGTATAAAGTTATTTATTAACTTCACATACAAAAATTACAAATGTCATGATAAATCATCCTAATCTTCCCAAGGAGGAGGTTGAGGAAGTGGATAATGTTGGTATACATTTTCTTCCCCTTTCCCCTCAACCTCGAGAAGGCATGGATGATTTTCAAATGAAGTAGGGGCATCTCTAAGCAAAAGTTGAGGGCCTCCAATGTTCTTAAGATGGTCGGCACACTCATACAAAAAGAAGTATTGATAGCATATGTATCATGCTTCTGTTGCTCTACCCAACCTTTGAGTCATTTCTAGACCTAAGAAGGAATAGTCGATTTTTAAGCTAAATGCAACTATTATTTAAAGAAAATAATCGACAAGGGAATACAGTCAGGAGTTTTCAAGCGACATTACCTCAGTTATTTTCAATTGAGACTCAAGGTCTTGCATCTTTTCCTTTAAAGCTTCAAAAGCTGAAGAAGGTTCAGTGATATGATGAATCGCCACATTGGGTAATTCTTTAAGTTTCATCTCCTTCTTTCGAATGATGTTTGTATCATCGATGGAACAAATTTGAATCTTTAATACACGATCGAGCATCTTATTGGCCCTTTTAAGAGTCTTAACCTTTTGCTCAAGGGCATATTTCTCGCGTCCCAGCTCCTTAACCTGACTTTGATACTTATTAAGGTGTTCCAAAACTTTTCATCCCATTTTCCTTTAAGAAACTGGGTACATTCATATTTATATTCTCGGCACCATCTTGCAATCTCTCCATCATCCAAGCCCGGAGACGGGTTTTCCAAGGAAGGGAATTTCTTTTTATCGGCTAAAACTTGGGACCTAGTTGTCCTTGCAGGAGTAGGACTAGGAATGCTAGATTTGCCTCCACTAAAAATAAGTTCCAGAGATTGACATGGTACTTGGCTTTTCAGCAGATCAACTTGAAGATTCTCAATTCTCTGATATAGACGAGCAATTTCTGCATCAATTTCAATTCCTTGGTCGTGGGGTTTGGATCGGCCTACTGCCCTTATATCCTTTCTTAGCTCTTCATTTTCTTCGTCCTTCTCTTTGATTTTCTCCTCCAAACTCGAGGACATTTCATTCTTACTCCTTAAAGTTGATTTCAACTTGTAGTATTTGTTATACCATTTGCATGCTTTCGGGCTATCTAGAAATGGTATATTTGGAGCACCTTAAGAAGAGCATCTCCTAACGTCCAACATTAGTCTTGTTTTGAGTTTATCTAATCAGGAGATGAGTTCAGGAATGCTAGATGCAAGCATTATTTGACTTTCCTATTTAAAATAATTAAAAGAAGATAAAATCAATCCATAAGAATTGTGCTCTTTTATTAATAATAGTAAGGTTTACAAGCATAAACATGTTCAAATTACATTAAAAATCCTAGTTTTATACATTCTATTCTTAATTTTAGGAGCAGCAGTTTGAGCCTTTCTGAGGGTACCTGCGGATATAGGAAAAGTAGAATCGAAGGAGGCGTTAAACCCAAGAGGAGTAGTGACTGGGGGAAACTGATGATAATCCCATCTCTCAACAAGGGGCCTAGAATCACCACATAACAGTTTAGCGTAATTAGACCAGATTTGCTTAAGTAAACTCTTTTTTCCATCACCTAAGAAATCAAAATATAAGTGGGGAAGTTATGTCTAAACTTCTTCAATGTCCCTAAGAAAGCAGTATTTTGCTAGTCGAAAGGTTTTAAGGGTTAGTGTTTTCTCCTTAAAGTCTCTTTTTACCTTGAAAATTTTACTTAAGAGTTCATTTGAAATGGGAGTGCCCAATGGATCTTTAACCTGTGTATTTTAAGAAAACAGACTAAACCGAAAAAATAGAAATAATGAAATTTATAAAGATTACACGAATTACATAACACAACAATAAAATTACTTAGGTTTATACAATATGGACCCTTCGTAAAAGTCAGAAATGAATTTCTCTTTATTGAACTTGACCTTCTCAAGAGGAAGGGTGTTGGGGGAAAGTGGGACGGTTGCAATCCTAGAGAGATACCATCATTACCTAGGATGAGGATCAGTCCCATGATCATCCAAATACGTACTATAAATACCTTTAAGTAAACCCCAACTTCCCTTCCCTAAGAAGGAAAATTTAGTAAAAAGATTCCTTGAATAAATTTTGTAGAGGAATTCTACTAAAATATCCCTATCTTCAATAAGCATCCAAAAGAGTGTAGTTAACTCCGCGTTCTCCTTTAAAACTATTTCCCAATGAAGGCAAGACCTTTTCAAGAGCTAGGCTGCCCACTTTTCTTTGAAATCTTTTAATTGATTGGCATAAATAAGAAGACACTTATACCTTTCAGACAAATTGTTGTAGTCTTCAACTAGTTTCTCGATCTTTCTATTTAGTCGCAGCACATTCTTCTCACTTTTCTTGTGTAAAATTTCAAAGTGATATTTGTTTTTTTCCCTTAACTAAAGTAATAGATTTATTAACTAAAGTTAACAAATAATCGAAAGCATTTAAAGATGATAAACTTTATACCTGTACCATGGAAACTTGTGAGGCAGAAACCCAAACTTTCTCTTTGCCTAACTCTTTGCTGTGATGGCAGGGGTCATGAGAGTTATTTGTTATAATATCTTTTGAAGGAGTGTTTTAAAACTCGGGAAATTCAAGAAGATTAGATAACTTAGCATTGTGAGAAGATGTGCCCAAATTATGACTACCTGACCCATTACCGCCACTTCCTGGTACCTCAGGATCTTTGTTACCATCATTCCCATCCTTCTCAAAATCATCATCTTCTTCTTCATCATAGCCATTATTGTCATCTTTGTCACCATCCCCTTCGTCCTAGTCGTCTCTGCCTTCATCAGGCAGTGGATCATTCAAAGACAGTAATTTCTGAGGATTAATGGCTTCTACTTTTGAAAATTCATCTTGCAAAGACCCATGATCTATTTTCAATTTATGGACGAACATCCTCTTGAACTTGTGTATCAATGTTGGCAGTGAGGGGAAGTCCAACTCTGGCTAATTTTATATATTATCATAATATGTGATGAATAGGGCCTCCTCATAACACTTCTCTCTTATCTTGGGAAGGGCTTGTTCTGTGAAAAAGGAGCCTTTATTTTTAGCATCTTTAACAATGTTATTTGTGTAGGCAAGAGCAGCCTCCTTGCCTTCTAGGCTGTCCTTCAAGTGGTAGCTTGTGCATTAATTTGGGTATTTTCAGTATTGGCCCATTCAAGTTCCTTTTCTAGCAAATTCACCCTCTCATCAGTTGTTTGCCTCATTCTCCTTTCCTCATCTAAGTCGAAGACAGGCTTAATCTTTTTACCTGTAACCTCATCTCTCTTTGCTACAACTTCAACGATTTAGCCCTCAAGAAACTTAACTCTCTCCATCAATGATGGAATCTAGTCCTTAAAATTGGGAATTTGATCGACAGACTCATGGGAAGCTTGTTGAAGAAAATACATGTACTTGGCCACCTAAGATATGTAAAATATATAAATAAAGATTCATAAAGCCAAAGGTTTGTGTTAAGCCAGTCATGCAAGGATACATACCGCAAAAAGCTGTTGAAAGAGAATTTGAAGATGGTCCTTGGAGAAAGTGGAAGGCTGTAGTGGCATTAGCGAGGCTATAGAGGGGGATTGGATGACTGAACAAACAAAGTCGTTGAAACTTGAAGGGATAGGATAAGCCGCATCTTCGGAAGGAAGAGATTCAAAGGGAGGAGGAGTCAAGCCTAACTCTTGATACAAGCTTAGTATGGCAGTTGAAGATGAAGGAACTATAATGTCAATAGTAGGACTTGAAGTATGAATAACTTCAATTTGATCCTGAGGATCTTGGTATGGTAAATTTAAATCAACAAAACTGGAGTTTTGATTAATGATGGTCATAGCTGCATTTGGATTCTCAGCAATGGTAGGAAGAGTTTGATCTTCTCTAAGTCTGGCCTTTTTAGCTAGAGAAGGAATTGGAATACTAGACAGATCACCATAATTCGTCTTTCTCTTACAACTCTTAATAGATTTAAGAGCATCAGTGATAGAATCCATAAGGGAGGCAATTTTGGTAGTCATAGTTGAAGAGGAGGTAGAAGTCTTAACTTTCTTAGGCTTAGCAGCTGAGATGATAAGAGTCGAAACTAAGTCAAGGAAAGAATCATAAGATGATATAAGAAACATCAAAAAATCATAGTAAAAGATTAAAAAAATACCGGAAGAAATGCGTAGAATAGGGAAATTAAGAGAAAAAGCGTTTTTGTTACCAACAACCAAGGCTTGTTTTTCGTAAGCATCTTTCTTGATCATCGGAGGCTCCCCGAACACTTTGTGACTTTCTAGGATCAAGGAATATTTTTGGAGGTTGGCTTCAGTCAAAAGCTTAAGCTTGTCTCCCATATTTTGTGAAGCCAGGTTCAAAGCATTGATTGTACTGACAACAGAAGACTTCGTCCCTTCAGGAGCAGGTTCTGAAAAAGAATAACTATAATATAAGAAAGCGACAGAATATAGTACGAACAATAGAAAGAAAGTGTAACATCCCCCATTTGGAGGCCCAAAACTAACTGCTACTGATGCTGCAGTTATCCATAGTTATTAATTCTTGGTGACCAAATGCGGTAATGTTAGATACATTGGTATAACAGAAACATCTGGATATGAAAAAAAAATTAAAATCATAAAACAAATTCCTCATTCAACTTCGTATCATAATTCAAATTCATTACATAATCCAAAATTTGTAAACCACGTTCAGAGAAAAATATTTACTACAAAATACGCCAAGAGCGACATGTGAAGATGCCCCCTTGGTTGATCAGAGTTTAAATATAGGCAAATAAACAACTTTGCCATTACATCCAAAACACAGCGGAATCAAACAGAAAGAATTCCTAATAGCTAACTTGTCCTCCTGCACGTCTTTGAAAGCTTATTCGTCTAAAGGAGAACTTGAAAACCTTAACTCTCAAACTACTCAAAATCAATTGAGCACCCGAGAGTTTAAGGGGAAAACATAAACTTCGAGTCAGACAAAAAGCCTGGTGTGAATAATAACCTACAATCTCGAACCATATAGATATCTAGTGAGACCACGCCGCTTAACAGACTGACTTTTACCCTCACTATTATCTTTACCAAATTTATAATAACCATCTACTGTGCACCTGCATCCACAATGGTTAAGACATAACATAATAAAATGTATATGATGATATGAAAACATGCAATATGCTCTGAATTTCCCATCCCCATACATCTGACTATCTGTCTCAAGTTATAGTTTCTAGGGTCACTATTAACCTATTAGTTTTCATGGGCTGACTAATAACCTGTTTCAAGCTTACGGACTACCTGCCCAGTTTCATAGTTTTCATGGGATCACTAAGAACCAATTTGTATCTACCAATAACTTCATCCAATTATAGTTTTCATAGGCTTACAATGAACCTATTGGATTCTCCAATAACTTCTTTCATGTCATAGTTTTCATGGGTTGACTATGAACCTATTGATCCCTGTCAGTAACTTAATCCGGATATAGTTTTCATGGAATTACTAAGAACCTATTGGCCTTTGCCAATAACAAATTCCATACATAGTTTTCATAGGTTTACTATGAACCTATCTAAACCAATAATTTTTTGATCAGTTTTTCGGCATCCTACATTCTGGTCTACCTGACCTCTTAGATGCAATTCTACTTACACAGGAGTTAACACAATATATATTCACTACTGGGTCAACCTAGCTGGTTATTCTGCCATTATCACCCCAAAAATGCAATTATGGGCTTATTATAAAGTGAATATGTTTACAGAAGAAGCACACATGATAACTGATCATAACATAATAATATAAACATCTATGGTTTAATTTCCTTGTAATCATTTTTCAAATGAAACATGGTTAATACCTTTAACCTATTATCTTTAGCAAGGAAAGCTTCTTCAACAACACCAAAGTTAAATGCCATTTCAAAACTCTTTCATATTGTCATGGGTTCACTTTCAAAATTGAGATTGGGTTTCTTGTTTGAAAACTAAGGCTTTCAAAACCTTAGGCCTTCTCTTTCAAAACTATTAAAATTATACTTTCGAAAGTATTCAAACTTTCCTTTCAAAACACTTAAAGATATACCTTTCGAAACACTGAAAACATCCCTTTCAAAAGCATTGAAATCCTCCTTTCGAAACATTAAAAGATATACCTTTCGAAACACTCAAAACATCCATTTCGAAAGCATTGAAATCCTTCTTTTGAAACATTAAAAGATATACCTTTCGAAAGCATTAAAGCTTATCTTTCGAAATACTTAGTTCAAGTAGAATTTATGGAAGCATAGGTTTCGAAATCATTTGAAAGTATCTCTTTCGAAATCGTTGGGTTTAATATTAATTACAACTTCTGGGTCAAAGAGATCAATAGCGAAAGTATCTCTTTCGATAGCATTGGTTTTTAAGTAAAACAATTGGGAAAAAGTAACTTCAAAACAACCTTTTGAAAGCGTTGATAAAAGTGGCTACAAGAACCCTCTCGAAAGCATTGGGAGAGCGGTTTCAAATTTTACAAGGGCGAAAGCACCCCTTCCGAAAGCATTGATTTAAAGTTATAGAGAAAGCATCCTTTAATTAAATCGAAAGGCATGAATGCGACAGCTAGGTTTCGACTAGGTTCAAAAGCGATTACCCTTTCGAAAGCTCCTTTTCGAAACTAAATAAGCGGTAACTCATTCGAAAGTTTTTCTTAAAACAGAAAGGTCGCAACCATTTCGAAAGCTCTTTTCTAAAACAAAGGCAAGTTAACCGATTCGAAAGCTAATATAGTTGGCTTCAATCCCTTCGAAAGCATCATTTATAAACAAAAGTAATTCAAAGTTAATAAGAATAACTTCTACCCCTTCGAAAGCATGGTTTCGACTTTGTCCCTTCCGCCTTCCTCCAATGCACTACGTATCAATTGCTTGATACCTTGTGCATTGGTTTCGAATGAGTTCTTTAACAGAGGTATGGTGTCGAAAGCCAACAGATGGAATTGGCAAAGTAGTAAATCCAAGCAAAATTGATTTTTAGCCTTTAAAAGAAATTTCTTTTCACCTACTTGCCTTATTTGTCAAAATGTAATTGGTTGTCATTTCTTTATCAAAATCCTTTTCTAAAAGTATTGCCGAACTCAGATTTATCGATTTAAAACATTTGAACAAATAAGCCCCTCTCCATGATAAACATATAAAACATTTAAGTCCCTTAACTTAAATAATTTTATAACTATAATAAAAAAATTAGGAAAATTCCCTAAAAATCACCATAATTCACTTTTAATATGTTTTCTAACATATTTAAATTTCAGACCCAAAATCAATATATAATTACCATAAATAATTTGAACCCAAAATTGTATATTTCTTCCATTCGAAAATTCATAATAAATTATCCATAACTTGGAATATTATGAAAATTTAAACCCATCTCCAAAATAATGATTTACATAACATATTCAATCCTCATGGCATTCAAAACCCATTTTATGCGATTTTAACCTTAAAATCAAATTAAATCTTTACACAAAAAACTTGTTTAAATCAAACATGGCGTATAATCAAAGCATATCATTATTCAATTCATCCAAATGATTTTAAAACCTTAAACCCGAAGTTATGATGTTCATTAAAACATATATGAGATGGTCTAGACTATTATTCACCTTGTTTGGATAAGGAACTTGAGATTTGCTCTTGCTTTAATCTTCCTATCTTGAATCTTAGCTTCTAATGGATTTTTAGCTCTTCCTCCCCTAGGGTAATGGCTAGCCTTAGTTTATGTTTTTGTTTTATGAACGTATGAATGAAAATGAGGTAAGGGTTTAGGAGTTATGGGGTTATTGTATATGGTTATTCTCATATTACCCTTGCCTTATAATCTTCGGTATTTAACTTATAAAACCATTTTATAACCCATTTAGTTAAGGCATGACCCTATTTAGTTTTCAAATCTCAATTCCCTTATCACTTAGTCTCTACATTATTCTATTTAATTTATCGAATTAAATCTCCTGAATAATGTTATTTAAAATTCAGGGTGTTACAGGCTCCCCTCCTTAAAGAATATCGTCCTTGAAATTCAAAAAGGACTAAATACTAATCATTGCAATCATCTGTAACATCTCCTAACTACCATACTAGCCTACCTGACTAGCAACCAGTCTATATAAAGCAAATATAGAACATACCTTTACAATAGATCAAGATAAGTATCTCTAATCCTTTCTTCTGTCTCCCAAGTACTGTCCTTCTCGTTGTCGCTGAACTTTCACCAACTTGACTGTCTTGTTTCTTAACCTCTTCTCATCTCTCACTACAACCCAAACTGGTTGTCTAACAAAAGTAAAATTTGGTTCTACTATTAGATCTTCCAACACAGTTGGAGGAATAGTAGTCTCTGGATCATGCACATACTTACGAAGATGAGACACATGAAATACATTATGGACACCTGCCAAACTACTGGGCAACTCCACTCTGTATGCGAGCTTTCTGATCCTCCCTATAACTAGGAACGGTCCAATATATCTCGGTGCTGGTTTCCCTGACTTCCCGAATCGTACCATACCCTTCATCGATGATACTTTAATGAATACCTTATCTTTAACTGAGAAATCTAGATCTTTATGCCTCTTATCTACGTAACTCTTTTGTCTAGACCGAGCTTCTCTCATCCTACCTTGGATCAACTCAATCTTCTCTATTGCCTCTCTTACCGGATCTGGACCTAAGACTAATCTGTCTCCAGTTTCCAACCAACATGTTGGTGGCTTGCATGGCCTTCCATACAAAGCTTCAAAAGGCGCCATTCCTATACTAGTCTGATACTGTTATTATAGGAAAACTCAACTACGTGTAGGTGATCTTCCTAAGATCCACCAAAAACTAGCACACAAGCTCTCGATAAATCCTCGAGTACATTATTGACTCTCTCTGTCTGCCCATCCATCTGAGGGTGACATGCAGTACTCATCTTGAGCTTGGTACCTAACACATCCTGTAGACTCTTCCCGAACTCGCTAGTAAACAAAGTATTTTTATCACTTGCTATACTACTAGGAATTCCATGCAGTCTAACTATGTTCTTCATAAACAATTTAGCTAAAACAGGTCCTAGTTGACTTAACCGAAATGAAATGGGCACTCTTGGTCAACCTGTCCACTATGACCCATATACTTTCATTTCCTCAATTTGACATTGGCAAACCGTCTATAAAATCCATGGATATCGAATCCCATTTCCAAATTGGTATTTTCAAAGGTTGAAGAAACCCACTCAGCTTCTGATGTTCGGCCTTCACTTGTTGGTAGTCAACACATTGCCTAACCCACATTCCAACATCCTTCTTCATACCTTCCCAGTAGAAACTCCTCTTCATGTCTTGATTCACCTTGGTTCCTCCAGGATGAATCATAAATTTGAACCGATGACATTCCCTGAGGACTTCTCTCCTTAAATCCCCAACATTCGGAATACACAACCGTCCCTTCTATCTCAACCATCCCCTCTGGTCAAGATTGAAATATTTTAGATCATCAATCTTCGATCCAACCTCAAGCCTTTTTATCTTCTCGGCTAATAATGGATCATCTTTCTGCTTAAAAGCAATCCTTTTGATCAGTACTAGTCGAACTTCCAAACAGGATAACATGGCAATGCTCTGACTAGAACTAGCAACCGGTCTTAACTGCACACTTCAAGTAGTCAAAGCCTATAGATCCTTCCATTCCGTTAACATAGCTAACACCACATTCTGATGTTTTCTACTAAGAGCGAACGCTACTTTATTTCCTTTTCTGGGTGCATACTCTATACCAAAATCATAAGCCGCTAAAAACTCCAGCACCTCTAATGCCTCATATTCAACTCCTTCTGAGAGGATAAATACCTTAAGGACTTATGATCTATGTATAACTCAAATCTCTTCCCTAAGAGATAATGTCTCCATACTTTCAGTATGAAGATCACCGCAGCCAACTCTAGATCATGTGCAGGATATCTCACTTCATGTGGTCTAAGCTGTCGTGAAGCGTAGGCAATAACTTTACCTTTCTGCATCAACACAGCCCTTAATCCGGTTCCACATGCATCGGTATACACTACTAATCCTTGGTTTCCATCTGGAACCACTAACACAGGCGCGTTGGTCAGCAAATGCTTTAACTTAAGGAATGCTTCCTCATAAGTGTCAGACCAAATAAACTTCATGTCCTTTCTGGTAAGCTTAGTCAAAGGCGTTGCTATCTGCGAGAAATCCTTAATGAATCTCCGGTAATAGCTAGCGAGTCCAAGAAAACTTCCGATCACAGGCACCGTCTCTGGTCTCTTCCAGTTGTTAAAAGCTTCAATCTTATCCGGATCAA
This sequence comes from Allium fistulosum, assembly GCA_030737815.1. Lineage (NCBI taxonomy): Eukaryota > Viridiplantae > Streptophyta > Magnoliopsida > Asparagales > Amaryllidaceae > Allium > Allium fistulosum. The sequence continues at coordinate 290,156,973 of CM060907.1, forward strand.
CTGACAAACCCTTCTCTGAAACCACATGGCTAAGAAACTTAACTTATTTCTTCCAGAAATGACACTTTGAAAATTTTGCTTTCATCTGGTGCTATCTCAATGTCTCAAGCACTACTCTAAGATGAACTTCATGCTCTCTTTCATCCTTAGAGTATATTAAAATGTCATCTATGAATACCAATATGAACCAATCCAAGTGCTCTAAAAAATTCAGTTCATTAAATCCATGAAGAACGCTGGTGCATTCGTTAACCCGAATGGCATTACTAACCACTCATATGAACCATACCTAGTCTGAAACGTCATCAACGGGGTATTGTCCTCTGCCACTCTTAGCTGATGGAATCCTATTGCCAAATCCAATTGGGAAAATGCTCTAGTTCCACACAACTAATCAAATGAATCATTGATTGTCGACAAAGGATACTTATTTTTTATCGTCTTCTCGTTCAACTTATGATAGTCAATACACATCCTTAACAACCCATCCAGTTTCTTCACGAACACCGCGGCCGCTCCCCAAGATGAACTGCTTGGCCTAATGAAATTATTTTCTTCTAAATCCACTAGCTGCACCTTCAATTCTTTCATCACAGTCGATGTCATCCTGCTAGGTGGTCTACTTACAGGTTCTGCTCCTGGCACAAGATCTATCCAAAACTCAACGGCTCGTTTCAGTGGTAGTCCTGTGACTGGCTCAAAAACGTCTACAAACTCTCTTGGTATTAAAACTTGGTTCAACCCTTCTTCTACTTCTATTGCATTCAGCAAAGCATAAGTACTTGAGTCTAATTCCTCCACTGGGTATATAATTCGGTTATGACCGATAAGGTGTCTTAGCGATATTTCCCTATGTTGGCAAACTATCCTAGTAGCATATTTATCTAACCAATCCATACCCAAAATAATCTCGAAGCCTACGAAATCAAAAAATACAAACCACATGCAAACTTATGACCTAACGAATCAAGTTCTAAATAGTCACATCTCACTCCCAGAGTTGCATACCCCCCTATCGGATTCGCAACCCTTAAGGAAGTAACAAGGTATGAGGCTTCTAAGCATAACCTATCAACCAAACACTGAGATATAAATGAATGCGATGCACTGGTATCAAATAGTACCCTAATTGGCATACTTTGAATCAAAAGCGCACCTTCCATCACAGTCTTTTCTTTCTCAGCAGTAATTGGCCTAGCAGACGATGATCCTAAAGCAATGACCTTTCCCTTGTCTTCTTTGACTGGTTTTGGACACTGATTCTTGTAATGTCTAATCAGGTCACAGTTAAAGCACTTCACCCTTTTCTTGTCTGCAGCCTTCTTTCCTTTTGCAGTTCGACATTCATGTGCATAATGTTTCTTCTTGTTACACTTAAAGCAAACTAGATTAGGTTTTTCCTTCTTAGCAGCTCCTCCCTATTGGGTTCCTTTAATTTTAAAGAATTTCCTCTTCTTGCCCTGAAAACCCTGGGCTTCAACCTACTTCTCCTTCCCATACGTAGAAAGCATCTCTTCATTTTGGATTGTCGTCTCCACTACAACTGTACTTGGATCACGAAGATGTGGCATTATCGCCCTAGCAATCTCAGGTCTTAACCCTCGAATAAACTTCTCGATTCTTTTAATGACGGTGTCAATGGTAGCATATCCATATCTGGACAACTCTTCAAACTTCGTAGCACACTCAATCACCGACATCTCACCCTGAACTAAGTCCATGAACTTTCTCAGCAATATTGACTTTGAAACTTCAGACAAAAACCTCTCTTCGAATCTCCTTTGAAATTCTACCCAAGTTAGCTCTTCCTCGGGAACTCCCGCGGTAAGACTGTTCCACCAATGAAGTGCAGCTCCTCGCAACTGTCTAAAGGAAAGTCTCCTCTTCTGCTCATCGTTTAATCCCAAGTCAGCAAAAATCCTTTCAAAGTGCAATAACCAATTTTCTACTTCGATAGCATTCTCTATTCCCAAAAACGACTTCCCACCAAGACTGGTATAATCCCTGCTTAGCTTAGCATAGTTATTGCCAACTGAGGCCACGGGATTAGCTCCTCCAACATTCATAGCATTGCTCCCAGCTACTCCTGCAGCTGCACCAGCTTGCATCAGATTGACAAAGAACTGATACATCATCCCCATATCTACTGGCAGGGTTCCAACACCTATGTTGGAATTTGTGTTTGGATTAGCATTTGCCTGTCGACCTAGGTTTCTCCTGGTGTTGGGTCGAGCATTTTCGTTGGTTATGGTGCTTCCTCCACCTAGATCTCCTCTTATGTTTCCTACTTCCATATCTTCCTTTCTCGTACATCTACATACAAGCCTTAGTAAGATACAGAAGAATGGTCTAAGAGAGAGGGGAGTACGTACTTATAGATATATTCATACTTATAGATATATTCATAACAAATACAAGTAGGTTACTGTAGCATTAACCCAAACCCCGATCTTATCTTCTGATTCATTGGGTTATGTTTTAAAAATCTTTTAGGTTTAAATTTCTTTTTAAGTTCACATAAACCTATGCTCTTATACCAACTTGTAACATCCCCCATCTGGAAGCCCAATACTAACTGCTATGGATGTTGTAGCCACCCATGGTTATTAGTTCTCGGTGACCAAATGTGGTAATGTTAGATACATCGATATAACAGAAACGCCTAGATATGAAAAAAAATTAAAATCATGAAACAAATTCCTCATTCAACCTCAAATCATATTTCAAATTCATTACATAATCTCAAATTCGTAAACCATGTTCAGAGAAATATAATTATTACAAAATACGCCAAGAGCGACACATGAAGATGCCCCCTTGGTTGATCAGAGTTTAAATATAGGTAAATAAACAACTTTTCCATTACATCCAAAACACAGCGGAATCAACAGAAAGAACTCCTAATAGCTAGCTTGCCTCCTGCACATCTTCGAAAGTTTATTCGTTTAAAGGGTCACTATTAACCTATTAATTTTCATGGGCTGACTGATAACATGTTTTAAGCTTACAGACTATCTGCCCAGTTTCATAGTTTTCATGGGATCACTAAGAACCTATTGGTATCCACCAATAACATCATCCAATTATAGTTTTCATGGGCTCGCTATGAACCTATTGGATTCTCCAATAACTTCTCTCATGTCATAGTATTCATGGGTTGACTATGAACCTATTGATCCCTGTTAATAACATAATCCAGATATAGTTTTCATGGGATCACTAAAAACCTATTGGCCCCTGCTAATAATAATTTCCATACCTTTTGAAAGTATAAAAGCTTATCTTTCGAAATACATAGTTCAAGTAGAATTTATGGAAGCATAGGTTTTGAAACCATTTGAAAGTATCTCTTTCGAAATCATTGGGTTTAATATTAATTACAACTTCTGGGTCAAAGAGATCAATAGCAAAAGTATCTCTTTCGAAAGCATTCGTTTTTAAGTAAAACAATTGGGAAAAGGATAGCTTCGAAATAACCTTTCGAAAGCGTTGATAAAAGCGGCTACAAGAACCCTCTTGAAAGCATTGGGAGGGTGACTTCAAATTTTACAAGGGCAAAAGCACCCTGTTCGAAAGCATTGATTTAAAGTTATAGAGAAAGCGAGCTTTAACTAAATCGAAAGGCATGAATGCGGCAGCTAGGTTTCGACTAGGTTCAAAAGCGTCCACCCTTTCGAAAGCTCCTTTTCAAAACTAAACAAGCGGCAACTCATTCGAAAGCTTTTCTTAGAACAAAAAGGCCGCAACCCTTTCGAAAGCTCTTTTCTAAAACAAAGGCAAGTTAACTAATTCAAAAGCTAATATAGTTGGCTTCAACCACTTCAAAAGCATCATTTATAAACAAAAGTAATTCAAAGTTAATGAGAATAGCTTCTACCCCTTCGAAAGCAAGGTTTGACATTGTCCCTTCCGCCTTTCTCCAATGCACTACGTATCAATTGCTTTATACCTTGTGCATTGGTTTCGAATGGGTTCTTTAACGGAGGTATGGTGTCGAAAGCCAACAGATGGAAGTGGCGAAGTAGTAAATCCAAGCAAAATTAATTTTTAACCTTTAAAAGAAATTTCTTTTCACCTACTTGCCTTATTTGTCAAAATGTAATTGGTTGCTATTTCTTTATCAAATCCTTTTCTAAAAGTGCTGCCGAATTCAGATTTATCAATTTAAAATATTTTAACAAATAAGCCCCTCTCCTTGATAAACATATAAAACATTTAAGTCCCTTAACTTAAATAATTTTATAACTATAATAAAATACTTAGGAAAATTCCCTAAAAATCTCCATAATTCAGTTTTAATATTTTTTCTAACATATTTAAATTTCAGATCCAAAATCGATAAATTGCCATAAATAATTTCAACCCAAAATTGTCTATTTATTCCATTTGAAAATTCATTATAAATTATCCATAACTTGGAATATTATGAAAATTTAAACCCATCTCCAAAATAATGTTTACATAACATATTCAATCCTCATAGCATTTGCCCATTTTACATGATTTTAACCTTAAAATCGAATTAAACCTTTACACAAAATACTTGTTTAAATCAAACATGGCGTATAATCAAAGCATATCATCATTCAATTCATCTAAACAATTTTAAAACTTAAACCCGAAGTTAAAATGTTCATTAAAACATATATGAGATGGTTTAGATTATTATTCACCTTGTTTGGATAAGGAACTTGAGATTTGCTCTTACTTTAATCTTCCTAGCTTGAATCTTAGTTTCTAATTGATTTTTAGCTCTTTTTCCCCTAGGGTAATGGCCAGCCTTAGTTTTTGTTTTTATGAACGTATGAATGAAAATGAGGTAAAGGTTTAGGGGTTATGAGGTTACAGTATACGGCTATTCCCATATTACCCTTGCCTTATTCTCTTTGGTATTTAACTTATAAAACCATTTTATAACCCATTTATTAAGCCATGACCCTATTTAGTTTTCAAATTTCAATTCCCTTATCACTCTAATCTCTACATTATTATATTTAATTTATCTAATTAAATCTTCTGATTAATGTTATTTAAAATTAGGGGTGTTATAGAAAGCAACAAGTCTTGCTAGGAGTGGAGAAAGACCCCTGAATTCTAGAGGTATGGCTCTTAACATAAAAGAACTAGTTTTCCTAGTCCTTAGCTCTGTTGATCAAGTTAATAATGAAGTTCTTTGGGCGGGGAAGAAGGCGATATATAGAACCCACTGTTTGCTTTCCCTCTTTAACAGAATTTACTAACAAATGAAGAGTTTCAGCATTGAGTGAGGGGAGATTAACTTCCTTAGCCAGAACCTCAAGACATCTTAGATAAGTATAGGAGTTAGGCAGCAATTATATCAAGGCAATGCCTAGATGATCCAAAAATTGAACGAAGAAGTCTGGAAGGGGAGGTAGCCTGAGTGCCAAATATGGATCGAAGTGAAAGCAAAGAAACCTTCCATATGATTGTCAATCCTTCCGAATGGACCTACCACCTTAGCCTCTACATTTATAATCCCAAATTGTTGAGGAATAGTGTTGACTTCATCTTAGGTAGTTATAAAGGATTGAGCATGCTTATAGTCTCCTTGATCTGAAGCAGGAGAGGGTTTAGAGCCTTTGTCGGTTTTCTTGCCAGCCATTTTCCTATCAAGCAATATCATGAAGAAATAAAGGGAGTATCATATATTTTATAAAAGTCTAAAGTACTTAAGAAGATGTTAAAAGAAATTTTGGTTATTTAAATTTAGGTAAAAATAAATATATAACATAGTGTTAAACTTGTAATTAGCTATTGAGTCCAAAACAAGGTATCAACCTCATAAATAGTTTGTAATTTCATAACTAATTGTAGATTCCTTAATTAATTGTCGAGTTCATAATAAAATACCAAACTTATAAATAGTTATCGAGCTTACAATAGGTTGTCGAACCTATAGATAGTTGGTGAATTCATAACTAGTTGAAGGTTATTTTTCATGGCTAGATAATGAGCCTATAAAAGATATTGCATTTATAACTAGCTAACTATCATATAAGTAGCTGTCGAATTTGTAACTAGTTGACAACTCTCTAACAGGATGCGAAGTGTGTAACTGGCTAACAATTTAATAAGGAGTTATCGAATTCATAACAAGATATCGAACCTACAACCTATTATTGAGTTCATAACCAAATGTCGAACTACTAGCTTGTTGTTGAGTTCAAAAACCAAATGTCAAAATAGTTAACGAGTTCATAACTTGATACAAATTCTTAACTATATATTGGGTCTATGATTAGATGTCAAATCCGTAAGAGTTACCAAATTCATAATTAGGTAACAACTCTAAATGGATGTCAAATTTGAAACTAATTTATGGATGACGAGTTTATACTTAGTTTATAACTCTCTAAATGAATATCGAGCCTATAACTAGTTTGCAAGCCCTATAGGGTATTAATCTCCAAGAAGATGTCAATTTTTTGACAATTATCAAAACTTTAATAATTATTGAGTTTCTAGAAGTTTATTGAGCCTATAATAATTATCAAAACATAATAAATTATCAGGGTTTTGTTAATCATTAAAATTATGCATTTACAAATTTAGTCGAAATGTCAAATTCTCAAAATCATGTGTATGTTTGGATCCAATTGCTAATTAAAACCTAAAGGGTTCATAGAAACACAATTATCAAAACCCAAATTTCAAAACCAAAAACCCTCTCTTTCATACTTAAGTCGATTGAAAAGATAAATCGTACCCTAAATCGAGTTTACATACTGTAGAAATCAAAATCCTTTACTTACAATTTCAAGATTAAAAAGGGGAAAACTATAATTGTTGCTTTGAGTTTCATTGTAGGTAGAGCTTTTAAAGGAAGGGAAGATGGGTATTTATAGGAGAAAAAAGCAACAGGGAATGTTGATTCCTATTCAAATGAATAAACTTGATTGAAACGAAATACCAATAGGCGGCAACCTGAAAAGTTGAATTGTACTAAAGTACAATTTGCTTCTTCTACATAGGGGCGGGGGTAAATGTTACTATAAACATATATACCGAGCTTCTACAAGAGAACATGTCGAAGTTAACAACGACAAGGGGTGCCGAGTCATAAGAAAGCCAAGTCATCAAGCACTCAACATTTAACAAAGGATAGCGAGCTTCAAACAATAATAAGAAGATGTCAAACTTCTACAATAAATAAGGTGTTGAATTCTCAAATAGTTATCGAACCTCTAAGAATATTGAACTTTAATTAAATGGCAAGTATAAGGGATATAGAACTTAAACACAAAGAGGAAGCGATGTCGAGCCTCAACAACCATAAGGGTTGTCGAGCATATAAAGTAAAAAAGGTATCGAGACTCAAAAACCATAGGTCTGTTGAGCATATAACAAGCATAAAGTACTTGTAGAGATCGAGCTTCAATAATACAAGAGCTATCGAACCCGAAGATAGCATAATTATCAAAGGCGAAAAAAAAGATATCGAGTCTCTATAAAAAAAAGTGATATAGAACATATAATAAAGGGAGGATATCACACCACTAAAAGACATTAAACATCTAGTTACATACTGGGGATGTTGAGCTTCTACAGGGATGATGAATTTTGAAGGAATGAAAAACTTTGACTATAGCAAGGGGTTTCAAGCTTCTATAAGTAAGGGATACCACAACTCAAAAGATGTTGAAGTTCTACAAAACAAATAGAGTTTTTGAACTTAAACAAGCAAGTGATGTCGAATATAAATAAAGGGATGCCGAAATTACATCAAGGCATCGTTATCAGACCCCTTGAATCCTAAGCCATGACACATGTCAAGCATCCTACATGGTTGCACCCCTATAAATAAACCCTGATCGACATCGAAGGATGGGTGATTCTTTCTTTACAATTTTTCAAGTTTTAAAGTTATAAACCTCAAATTGATTTGGGGATTTTAGAGCCGATTGTAATTTTTGGACCTTTTGCATACAAAGACTTGAGCAATTAACTTTTCATAGCATACTTTTATCAATGAACTTTTAATGTGCACATGACTCATATTTGTACTTGGAAATTAACAATGGACATGTGTATGATTGATCATTGGACTTGGACTCAAACTTGAACTTACATATACTTCCAAACTTGCATAAGGCCATTTAAGTCCTTATCCAACTCGATCTTAACTTACCTTGCATATTTTGGTTAGCAAAGAAATTTGCTAAAAGCTTCATTGTTGTCGAAGATAAGCAATTCTCTTGTGTATAGGATGCTTTTTGTATGGAGTACTAGCGGAAAATTTGCTTGTTCTATTTACATGGGTTGTGTAGAATCATTTCGACTTGCAAATAGTGGAACACAATATTGGTGGGATCGACATCGTCGTTTCTTGTAGGTAAACGATTGTCTTAGATTTGATAAATGAAACACTAGGCGAAATAAAACTATTACTTTGGAGCCACCTTCCATTCTAAGTAGCAAAAAAGTGTACGAGCTCATGTAAGATTAACCCAAAATACATGAGATAGGAAAAGAGCAAAAAATTCTAGTAAAGGAGAGTATCACAGTTAGTGCAAACAAAGTATATTTGGGAGTAACCATATTGGAAAAATCATAAACTTTGACACAATATAAACGTAATTCATAAGGTAAAAAATGTGTTCTAGAACTTCTTTAACACAATAATGGCATTGAAAAGAAAAACAAAAGATGATTTGAAATCTAGAAAAGATATCGTGTTACACTGCTTGAGCTTAAAATTGATAGTAAACGACCAAAATTCAAACGACTTTCCTGTTACGAGTTACAAAATAAGCATCGACAAAGACCATTGGAGTGAGTTCAAAATTTGAGGTTCCCTAATGAAATTGCTTCTAACACGAAAATATGTGTTGATATGAAAGATCTTCAAATGTCGGGTATGAAGAGTAACGTTTGTCATGAATTTTTAAAGACTCTTTTCTCGATAATATTTAAGGAGCTATTGACGTCGAATGTGTGAATGTATATTACTAGGCTTAGTTTGTTCTATAAATAGTTATGCTCAACCACACTTAATAAATGTAATTTGGAGAACTAGAAATAGATATACCCAAAATATTATGTAAATTGGAGAAAATTTATCTTCCTGGAATATTCAACTGCATCTACATGTACATATACCAATTGAAGCTCTAATGCGAGGACTAGTACAATGCAGATTGATGTATCCCTTGAGAGGTGCATAAATATAAGCAGGAATTATATACTCTTTTTTAAAAGGTAAGCCGGTTTTAAAGTGGACCGTCCACTTTTTATTAATAACGAAAGGAGATTGACAAGCTATATAAGCAGTTAAAATTCATATGGGATACATCATGACCATATACCGAAATTCTAAAAGTACATGCAATCATAAGACCCACCTTACATTACACAATTGCATGACAAAAAAACACAGGACCATCTGACCGAATACAACAATTTTTGACCAAACACCACAATTGCAGCAATCTTGACAAGAATCAAGTTAGAAACCTATGTCAAGCCCAAACTGAGCATATACTTGTAGCATGAAAGTTGAAGAAAATAATACCATTGAAGCACAAATAGGTAGCCTACCAGCGCCAATGACAAGCTGCCAAAGAGATTACATATACCAAATATCAAAATTAACAAAAACGGCCAGCATTCCCTGCATAAACACCTTCCGCACCCATGGTCAAGGCAAGCAAAAAATATCTTTCAAAAAAACAAGAGCTTCAGAGAGAAGTTACCAAGTAGGGAGAATGATGTTGATGGAAAAATAGGGATGCTTCAGGTCGAAGAGAACACAGGTCGTAAAACAGTACAAGCTAAAATAAGATACATAGCTCGTCAATAAATGACAAAGCAGAAGATAGCATAACTAAATGCAAAACAACTCAACTCCAAAAAGTTATACAAACATAAACAAGCAAAAAAACCTTCGACACATCGGAATGCCACCTGATGCCTCCAAGTGCCACCAGAAAATGACTTCCACAAACCACAGCCAAATGAAAAAACAAGCATTGAAGGTTCAATATGTCAAGCATATATTACTGAAGAAGCATCCACATTTTTCAGTTATTATTTCAGAGGCCATGTTAAGATGAATTCTAATTGATAGTGGTCCTCATAGTGATGATGCTATGGATGAGTCATCTAACATTTCTCTGTCTATTTTTCATAAATGTGGACATCCTTCTGGTAAATGGAAGGATGAAATTTTTCAAACACTTAAAGAGTTTGCCATAGCTGGAACAATGGTGTTTCTTAATTGTGAAGAATTATCATATCTTATTATCTTTTTAAAAATATATTAGTTTATGTACTATCAATATTGTGTCATATATCATAATCATGTTTACCTTAAAAATTACAATTGTTTAACAATCAATTCGAGCAATAAAATCCAAGGGTTCAACCCAGTAGAGAATTTGAGGCTTATTTTCAAAAATAGATAAGTATATATAAATATTGAATAAACATAATACGAAATAGTTTATTACGTATATAATGTGTATTAATTTAATTCAATAGATTATTGATAATGAAAGCAGTAATCTTTGTTATAAAACTCTTGCATTTGGTCCACTAACGAAATGCAAAATGCCCAATCATGTATGTTAATGGCTTTAAATTTCACACAATGGAGTTTAGAGCTAGTAAAACAACTTACAACATTGAGGCATGTGTTAAAGGCAATGAACATGGTGATGATTTATAAGATTATTATGGAGCATTAGTTGAACTCACTTATTCTACAATATCAGAGCTTAAATATTTTTATTCAAATATGATTGGTTTGATACTACTCCTTATGTAGAAGTATGTTGTATACATAAAGGGTATCTTTTTGTTGGGGCAAACCATAAAAGGTGATATAAAGGGAACGGTCCATTTGCATTAGTGACACAAGCAACACAAGTTTATTATGTGCCTTATCCTGCCGTAAACAACAACAAGAACAAGTGATGGGTTGTTGTTAATCCAAAACCGAGATGGCCATCTAATGGGTATACAATCATAACCGACGATTAACCGCACTAAAATGATCCGAAGGACGATGAAATACTCCAAATAAAAGAAGGTATCGATGATATAGGACCACATAACAATAAAGTACTTGACATAGTTGAATTAGATGAAGATGCCAATGTTGATGATGATGATGTTGAAGTTAATGAACATGAATATGATAATGGTATTATAAATAATGATATTTACAATAATGCTGACAATTGGTAGCTTATGTATGCTTTATTGAAAGACTATTTTTACATATGAAAATTATTTTCATTTTTCTCTGTTTGTTGTGACAACTAAATGTATATTTTTATTTTGGGCTTATACACATTGAAATCAAATCTTTTACATTTATGTTTTTGTAGGTGAAGTTGCTAATCTCATTTTCATATTCACTTATTTATGATGTAACGTAATTTAAATTTTTTCTATTTGCTACTCCAGTTGCATGTCATTGTAAAACACAAGTTATGTATCCATTATTATATTATACACATCTGTATGTATGTGTGTGTATATATGTGTGTGTATCATAAAAGATATATACAGTCGACATCATAGAGTATAAAGCCTTAGTGGCTCACCATTAGGTTAGTGTGCTCCTCATCAGGTCATGGTGGCTCCTCACTAGGTTAGACCGAGGCTTTTATTGATGCTACCGGTCCATCCTCTCATGCATCTGAGATGGACTCTTGTTCGGTCCAACAACTTGATGTCTCCAAAGAATGAGGTTCGAGATGAGTAATTGCTTGCTTGAAAATTACAATTGAAATAATACACACACTAACATTAATACATAAACACACACACATACATGTATATAAAATAATTTACTAATTAAATCTGCATACATACATGCATGCATATATATATATTTGTACAATTATGATTTCACCAGCAGCGCCACATCTAATGCCATCTATGACGGCTTGCTTGCATGGATCATGACATTCTGGCCTATATTTACCGACATTCCTGATGTCGTGAAGAAAATCATGTTTTAGGAAATTGTGGTAAAATAATTTTATTACATAACACACTATATAAATGTTTATCATTTTATTCATAATATATTCAATTTGCATTTGAGAAGAAATTTGTTTAGAATGATGGCATTTTTGAAGAAATTGTGAAAAAGGTTTAAGCTACAACAATAGCCAAAAAATACTGAGAATGGATGTATGGTGTGCGCAAGTATGGAAAAAAGCATTCATCCCTTGCCTAGGAGATATATAAGCAATTCTTTCAGTATTGGAGATAAATGAATTCAAAATGAAAGCAAGACAAAATGTTGAAATTTGGAATAAAAATCCTAGTTTGTATGGTGATGGCTCTAGATCATACACAAATCATCCTAATGATCTGGTATATATTTATTTGTTATATTTATTTAAAACTTAAATAAATTAAAATAGGATTATATGATAATTTACATAATTCAAATTTCAGTATGAAGAGTAGCATAGTAAGCTTACATCTTGGCAAGCCTATTGCATGACTTACAAGATTGAGTCATCGGATGGGCTCAATGCTAATAGTTGGGTAGATGATGCTTCCACTGAATTTGTGTTAACTTATCCATAAAAATTAATTTAAATAATATTTACATATATGTATATGTATAAAATTCTAATGAATATGTGACGAATACTAGGTCAGGATTGAGGAGTTTTAGAGTAAAGGCGTGGAGATAATAAGAGAAGTGGATGAAGAGGTATTCCAATAAATTTAAAAATATTATTTGAGTTAAAATATTGATTTTTTTAAACCCACACAATTGGTTGAACAGATATATAAGTTAAATCACTCAATAAGTTAGACAAATATATATAATTAAGTTAAAATATAGATTTTGTTAAACCAGCAAATAAATTAAATAAATATATAAATTAAATCATATAATAGATTAAACAAATATATAATTGACTTAAATAATACATTTTTTTTCAATCAATTAAAAATTTATTTGAGTTAAAATATAGATTTTTTAAAATACACAAATACAATGGTTAAAATAAATTTTTACTTATTATTAACAAATAAATTTAGTTAAAATTTAGAGATCATCATTAGAGAGGGTTGCAAAATTTACCGTTGTAGAAGAAGAAATCAACAGTTGAAGTCACATGTTGATAAGATGGAGAAATTCTCGGTAAGCTCATCGATGCATTTGTGCAACAATTTCCCCATATGGACATTACTTCTTCCGATGATGATGTTGGGCAATGTGCAGAGGAGTAGTTAGTATTTATATTATTTGTATATTTATATTTGGATATTGTTTGGATATTTATGTAGACATTTATGTACATTGAATAATTTTAATGTGGGATGATATGGTTTATACTGACTGATATTGCGCATGTTAATATTTTTTTGCTAATGATATGTTTGTATTGACATGTTGTGTATGTTGGTGTTTGTGATATTGGATATGTATGTGAATTTGTGATTGGATTTGAGTTTGCAATGTTGGATATTATTATGTTATATTGGTGCGAATAAACATCGAATATATATGAATTTGCGATTGAGGTGAGAAAGTCAACAGAAATGCTGCAAAAATGTTTTGGCTAAGTCAGAATGGCGTTGGAAAAATCTGATTTTTGAATTTTGATTTGGTGTGGGAAAGGCATCAGTATGGCATCGACAATTTTACAAGTGTCGAAATGTCGTAGACATGGCATCGAAACGACATCAGAAAAATGGCATTAGTAGATGGTGTCTGTATGGCGTTGGTAAGTACCAAAAGGAAGTCATCCATAAAAAAATTTCAATGCCTTGTTTATCGATGCCTATGATGGCTTCGGCATGGCGTTAGTATACTATTTACCGATGCTGCGTCGATCGATGCTACGCCAATGCCATATTGGCATCTATAAATAACCTTCCTTTTGCAGTGATGGACATCATATTAAAATGTTTAAAATGGATCATATGAGATGGGTTCTGTATGCATCGACAGTAGGAATTATCATATATGTTATGTCGTCTACTATATTGTTGTTCGCTTATGTAATTGATGTATTAAGAGAGTATTAAATTTGAATTAAGATAACTAAATGGCAGTTATGATTATTCTCAATTATTTGTGAAATGCTATAGAATTGTTTATGGAAACAACAAACTCCTTATAAAGAAGTATTTGGACTCGGATTCATAACTGATATAAAATATGGTATGTCAACCCTAAATTCATATTCAACCATAATTAAGGAGCTTTCAGTTGAAAATGTTCAAACGAAGGTTGGTGGTTAATTCAGCCGAAGGCCTTATACATCGTATTGAATAGCACCGTAGTAAAAGCAGTAAACATAAATGCCCAAATTTATAAGTAAGCTAGGGGTGATTCCAAATGTTGAAAATATCATGACATTGTTTTGTAAAAACAATGATAAGATACAATTCAAAAAAGAACCTAGGGCACGCAAGATGTCTAGATGTGTGCTCCAACAAATTCCACATGATAAAGGCAATTTATGAACGACGGAGAGATATTGGCTAACAGAGTAGACAGTAAAACAATATAGCAGAACCCTTCACTAAGGGATTGGCTTGATCAGTTCATCAGAGGAATGTAATTAAGATTTCATAATTGAACCCCAATTGCAAGTGGAAGATAGAAAGAGTTAGTAGTTCCACTAGGGGCAATTATGTAATTTGTTACATATATCTAACTATATAGTCAATCTTGTTCATAATAAAGGTGCTTGATTTATGTTATATACTTTTTATATAGAGATATAATTAGTTAAGTAATTAATTTGAAGTATATTAATAAGAAAGTCCTTAAATAAAAAATTATGTGATTGTAGTTGCAAGTAGTGCAACCGTGAGTATTTTTTTAAAAAAAAAACTCTTTTCGTAGGCTAGGGATGTAAGAAGGTCCGCTACCGCTGCACCCCCTTTTAATTCAGGCTCTTATAGGGGCACTTTTCGATCTCGAGATTTTCTACTCATTTAAGGGATTATTACATGCCTCCGCAAATAACAAGCCGCTAAAGTGTGGCTGCCAAAGCTCGAACTCTCTTCCTCTACTAGGGAGCTAGGAACCCTTGCCAACCGCACTAGAGCTGCGGACATCATGAGTAATTAATCACAAAATAAAATAACATTTTGTTTTAAATATTCCTAGTGAAGATGTTTTAAGAAATGATATCAATACATCCGTTGACACTAGAGTACATAAGGCTCTCCAATTGTTTGACGGTGTATTATTTATAACTCATGGGCACCAAGAGGTTATATACTTATAGTTATTGGATGACTATTGAATGACTCGTCTGAGGGTTTTCTATAGGTTGATAACAATTAGGTCAAAGATGAAATCTTAGTGTGACTGTGTTAAATAGCTCTCTTAACTTGAGAATACTATGAAACTTCATTGTGAATACTCCATTTTGATCATAGTTAAATCATGGTATAGTGACTGATTTGAGGCACTGGAACTGAATCACTATTCAATAGAGAATTCATCTCTTAGTTGTATGAGGTTAGTATCATGGTCAGTTGTAGTCAATTTAGAGTCAAAATCTCTGGCCAGTGTAGAACGGTTAATAATAAATGTTATTCTTGAATGAAGGACATTTTTTATGGACTAACTGAGTTGAGTGTGCGTAATATTTGACTTTTGACCAATATCAGACTCCATACATCCTCAAGCGATATAGTGTCAGTGAAAAGAATATGTGTAAATTATTGTAGTTATCAGTATCACTTAAAGTAATATAAAATATGATTTAGTCGAAATGATCTGTAAGCAATATATTCTGCCTGTTAGACCACTAGCTAAGGTGATGCGTGAAATTTTATATTTGAATTGTTAAATATTAATCGATGACCGAATTCACACCTCTGAGCCACACAACTACATTTGTGAATTCTCTGAAAAACCACATGATTTAATAAGTTTATAAAGTGTTATAAAATAATTTAATTAATTAATATTGAAGAAATTATTAATTTATTTGATATTTTAGGTGTTGTTAGTAATTATTAGGATGTGTATATAAAAGTTATATATGCATTTATAGATATTTGATATCGGTATTTAAACAGGCTTTAAATATAGTTGATTACTTAACGGACTTTTGGAAAAATCAATCCATGTCGGAGGCAAGTGTTCACTGGCCATAAAAAGGATAGAGGTACGACTTAGCTTAATTAGGGATTAATTGTAAATCAAAAGAGATATTTTTAAAGAGAGAATGAGAAATGTTTTTATTCTCTCCCTAAAAAAAATCCTCTTATCCATTTCTTTCTTTAATTTTATTTTCCTCCTTTCCTCCTTTATCCATGGTCGTCACCCCCTTTTCTCTCTCATGGCCAAAATTTTTTCACCTAAAATAAAATAATGGTATTCATTTGATTCTAGCAAGATCGAATGTTATCAAGGAGTCTTGGAAGCTATTCACAAATCAACGTGCCACAAAGAGCTATATCAAGTGAGGTAAAGATTCTTCTCCTTATTTTAATATGTCACTTACCTTAACCTATATATTTGTAATCCTAGTGTATGTTTATATAAATTTTAAATTATTGAAATTTGTTTGTTACTTTTGATATGTTTTAATGGTAAATTTCTACAATAATAAATGAACAAGGCCCATACATGTATACCAATGATGTTTGGATTTGTTTATGATCTTCTAAGATTAGATTTAAATTTATTTTGATCTAGTTTAAGAAAAAACATCTATTTTCGTTAAAATTATATATACGCATATGTGTGTGCGCGAGTGTGTGTGCACACACACACATGAGCACACATATGTTTAGATCTGAAACATTTCATGATTCATTTAATTCCTTGTTAACTTTGGAACTCATTTAATGTTTGATATATATTTGATAACGTTAAAGTTGGATATGAATATTGATATGAAATTAAATGTTTGAATATTTTCAATTTCAATGTTGTTTAAAAGGTGATTTAGTTTACTAATCTTTATACATTATTTTGAATCTAAGAAGATTAATGTTAAACTATTTTGTTTATGGTTATTAAGAAATCATATTCCCATTTTAACCTAAAGACTAGATCTTGTTTTAATTAGGAGATTATAAATGAGGAAGTGTTATGTGCTTCCTTATACGTTTATTTACTAAATCTTCACATATAGTTTAAGATTCTAATTCAATTTCAATATATACACTTATTTTTAAAATATCTACATAAATAAATAGAAGGCAATGCGTTACACACACAATATTATTATTATTCAAATTATGTACATAAATAAATAGAAGGCAATGAATAATATATATATATATATGTATGTATGTATGTATATATATGTATGTATGTATGGCTAAACTATATATATGATACTATAAATAATGTATGCAAACAATATGCACATACTATAGTATATTTAAACATACACATACATACATACACACACGCACACACTTAGGCATTTGTATTTATGATATTCATATGAAATTATCATATGCAGATGTAAGTATAATATATATGTATATATAACATATATACCCAATCTCTTTATGTATATGTATATAGTTATACACATGTTTATACATCATTACATTATAGTGTTATGAATATATAAGATATTTTCAAAACTACCATTTATTAAATGTAATTAACAAGCTCAATCAAATAAATACAAAACATTTTAAAATGAAATATGGTTTTAATTTAATAAATAGATTGGATCTAATGTTAATTAATAGACCTCATAGACCCATTAAGATCCAATTAGAGAATTTTTTTTTTGAAATTACTCATTTCGCCCACTATGAAACCAACCGAGTTCCAAATTTTTTGCTTATAAGTCCCATTTTCATTAATTACTTACAACCAGGCTATTATAATATATGGTTTACACAAAAACCCCATAACTGGTAACCTTTATAACATATATAAACAAGAACCATTTTAATTGCAATTTGCGGCATTGGATTTGTATTACTGATATTGTTTTACTATATATCTTATACTTTATATGACATTTATGAAAAGCAAAGAGCATTAAGCTCATTTTATTGACTTAATCAATATTACAACAAAGAATTACAAAACCACAAGAAACCAATTCAGTTACAACCCTACACTTGACTACAGTCAAAACCAATAATGCAGAGCAAAAATATACAAAAAGACAACTAGCTCAAAGTGTACTGAAACAAAAAAGTTATACAACAAACTCTTATACAACTTCATGCCACGAACAGGCTATCCAGTTGCTCTCATGCCAGCATAAATCTGAGTATCCAAGCTCATCATATTAACCAAACTTAGAATACTATCATCAGCAGATCTTCCAAGACATATGATCAAGCTTCAGTTACAGTCTGTTTTCAAGTCTCTAATAATACTACCATGAATTATATTATAGAGTTGTGAAGAATTTTTAATAGCAATACCAAACACTCTATTATTTCTTTCTGTCCAAACTGCATATATCAACCTTTTCAATAGCTTAAGAAGCAGTTTAGTCATTCTGGTTTTCCATCTAGTTGCTTTAAACACATTAAACCACTCAATAGCACTAACTGGCGAAGGCTTATAAAAACCACCATTTGACAAAAGCCTATACCAAATCTGATATACAAAAGTGCATTCAAAAAACAAATGTGTATTTGTTTCTGATTCTGATCTGCAGAAAACACAAATATCTTCTGAGATAATACACATTCTACAAAGCTTATCTTTAGTGTTTAAAGCATTAGCCATCACTTTCCACAACATTAAATTTTCTTTAGCACTTCCACCTATATTCCAAATTCTTGAATGCCATGGGAAATATGAACCAATTCTGCAGAGAGATTTATACACATGCCTAATAGAATGAAGCTCACCCTTATCTGACCAAATCAAAACATTTCCATTATTCTTTATGGGATTACAACTAATAACATTCCATAAATTACTGAGCTGAGAGGAACTAGAATATGGTAAGACAATACTATCACCCTGTATAAAGTCATCAACAATTGCCAAATCAGAAATACCAGAATTCCTTCTCAGATAATAATCAACAACAGAGCTTAAAATCAAACCTTGTCTTGCCCATGGAGAATGCCAGAAAGATAAACCTTTAATTAAGGCATAGTTACATTGTAAGAGAGGGATAAAAATTTCCCTAATCTTAAGAATACTTCTCCAACTCCAACTGCAGTTCTGAGGAATTTGCATAGTCCAAAAATTCTTCTTCCCAATCAAATTATGATTTACCCATTGTGACTATAAATTTCTATCAGATTCAAAGATCTTATTGAAGTATACTTACATGGCTGCCTTATTCCAAAGAAAAATATTTTTTATACCAAGACCACCATTCTTCTTAGATTCAAACAGCTTATAATAAGAGATCGGGATGAGTTTTCTAGAAAAAGGATCACCATGCCAGAGGAATTTGTTGAGAGCACTAGAAATCATGTTTATCAACTTCACAGGGAGTATGTAATGTCTTGTCCAATAATTGGTGATAGCCACAGCAATGGATTGGATGATAGTAAGCCTACCAGCTTGTGATAGCTTATCAATAGGCCAAACTCGAAGTCTTTCAATGATCTTCTCAAACAGTGGCAAGCAATTTTGATTAGTAATTCTAGAACTTAAGATAGGTAAACCCAAATAGTAAGAGTTCAATAATGATTAGTAATTCTGATCTTGCATAATGATTATATATTTTTTGAAATAATGATTATATATATATATATATATATATATATATCGGCTTCAAATCAAAAAATATATAAATATAAATTTATCATGAAATATTAGTATACCAACGCCATTAATAATAAAATTAATATATTAAAAGGTATTCGTTTAACTCTAATATTCAACATTTAAATTAAAAAATTATAGTTATTTAACTATATGATTTCAATTTATGAAATATTAAATTTGAATAAATTCTATTTGAATTTATAATGAAATTTTATTAATTACCATAATTAAGATATTTGTTGTTACATACATACATGTATGTATGTATCATTAGATGAAAAAACTATTGTATTATTGAAATTTACATGAATATATGTTATTTAAATTGATAATAAACTATTTCGTAAATATTTTAATAATAATATTATGAATCAAACTGATTTTGCAATGTTATATGATCATGTCGTTAAAATTTAAATCGAATCAAAATCATCCAATAAAATAGTATATACGATTTAATGTTTACCGCATCATTTATGATAACTATAAAATATTTAGCGCATAATGAACTAAAAAGGTTGTTATTTGAAATATGCCTCGTTCACCCTGCTCGTTGATGCACATGATCCAATGGTTACATGAACAACTCGAGTAGAAATATCAACACGTTGCCTAACATTAGAGCGAACCTCTAATACGAATTCACTAGACTTTACAACAATCCACCAAGAACTCTCTACATAAGGTTCCTCATACGTTCTTCAATAACTGGACATAAAACACTATCCAAGAAGCAACATGATATCTACCTTGAGACATAAGATACATTGACTTCACTCTAATCTTACCTTAAAAGTAGTAATAGGAAGATACTTTTCTTCAAGTATCCACTTATCAACATAAACACGACCAACTTGCCTAAATTCAACCAAAGTAGCCTCAAAATCCCACAAGTTAGAAATACAAGAAACATGAGCAAAAAAGTCAATCTCTAACCTCTTCTTAACTTTTAAAAATGATTTTTAGTAGTACTTATCAAATTATTATTCAACTGATAATAACATGAACCTTGAAACGAATCAGGAAACGCTTTTGGAACAGCATAGGAAGGCCAGGATGACGATCCAGAATAAAATATAAGTTCTAACAATACTTTGAAGCATATCTCTAAGTTGCTCACAACATCATACCCAATTAGATTCATCCTCACTAGAAATAATAGCAATAGGATAAAATCGAGATTTAGAAAAAACTATAACAAAAATAAGAATTAAAATTTGAAAAAAAATCCTAATGGAATTGATAATATTTGCAGTAAAAAAAGAAAATATTTACAGTGAAAATTACAAATATGTGCTGTAAAAACTATAATTTTTTGTTGTAAAGAATTAAATATTTATAGTTAAAATAGCAAATATTTGAAAAATAAAGTAAAAGTATATCCTAAATTAGAAACTAACATTTTTTTACATTCATTGCCGTTTTAACCTACAGCTATTGTCAAACACCCTTGTGCTCTACCTCTCATAAAAGTACCGTCCAAAAATATTAAAGGTTAACAAAATTAAAATTCATAAATAAAAGCTTCAAATCTAATAAATACTCAATCAAATTGATGAACAGTATAATTTTCCTCCAAAATAGCTTTACTACCAAGATTGGATAGAGCTAAAGCTTCAAAAGAAGACTTTAAATGAAGACACCATGTAAATCTTCAAAAGCAATATGTTACCAATATGAGCAAAATAATGATTCAAAACAATAATAAACTCATTTTGAAAAACATTAGTAGCATCTTTAGTCAACAACAAATGATTAGAATGGATACGAACATATTCTAAAAGCTTCACACACTCACTAAACATATAAGGATGATTTATATCAAGTATATCAGTAACATAAGTACACTTAGGTTGTAATCTCTTTACATAAAAACCTAACTAATTAAACTTTTTAGAAGCATGAATCCTAAAAACCACACTGAATATAGAACAAATGACAATAACTCTATCCCACTAAATCTTAACTAAATAAATCTCATAACCGTTTTAACTCGAATACACCATCACATAAAAATGAAAATCTTCAGCACCTATAGGAAATGTTGTCTGACACCCGTAAAAACAGTCCTATCAAAATCATTTTCTAATATATGTCAAAAATAACTATCAAAATTACACCTAGAACATCATAAAGAAGAATCAACATTGCTTCTAACATTACTTGAACTGCTTGTTCCCAAATTGTTAGTTGAACAATTAGAAGTGGTAATGTTAATGTTAACAAGAAAACTTGTCAACACCTCAAACTAGGGTTTGAAGCATGAATGATTCCTTTGAAACCACCTTTCGAACAAGTGAAGATAGCTAATACTTTTTAAGTAGATAAAGACGGTCAAAAACTCCTTTTTTATACCTTTCGACTCAGCCAAAAGACCAATTTTTTCCTTTAGAAAATCCTTTCAAATTGATTGGTTTGTGACTCTGCCGGAACCACCTTTCGACACTGATGAGGTGATATAAGTTGAGGACTTAATGGTTTAAGGAAATAGTTGAGCAGGAAGGGTCTCGACTTCGTCGAGAGGGTAGACACTTTTTATCTTGTGGATTTGAGCTAAAA
This sequence comes from Allium fistulosum, assembly GCA_030737815.1. Classification (NCBI taxonomy): domain Eukaryota; kingdom Viridiplantae; phylum Streptophyta; class Magnoliopsida; order Asparagales; family Amaryllidaceae; genus Allium; species Allium fistulosum. Next base: position 290,179,219 of record CM060907.1, read on the forward strand.
CTCTTAGGAAATGTGTGAACTAGGGGTTTCAACCCAGTCGAAGGGGATCCTTTTGACTAGTTTGATAGTTGATTGACATATATGTGTAAAATAAGAAACTCAAAATTGCTATGTAACCCAGATTAGCATAATCTCACTTTTGTTGAACTCAGTTATATAAATTGACCGAATCCCCAATTAGATTTGGGAATTAGGGTTTACAAGCTTTTAGAAAATACAAGTCAGAAGTGAAAGAAATCAGATCCCTTAAACCATACCTCTAGGTTCTTATTTATAGGTGCGGGTTGGCACCTTTCGACCCAATGCTTTCGACATGGTCGAAAAGTCTACTTTCTTGCTTTCGCGCACAAATCTAGAATCTCAGCTTTCGACCTAGTCAAAAGGGTTATATGGCCATCCTTCCGTTGCCGATGAAGATTGGGTTTCCTTCTTTTTTGCTTTACTACTTTCGACTTCATCAGAAGGTGCTTTGCTTGATTGCTTCTAACCTCGTCGAAATGTTTTACTTGATAGCTTCTGACTTCATCGAAAGGTATTTAGATGTGCTTTCTACTTAGCTTCTTATGTGCTATGTAACCTAGCATGAGTGTTGGCCTTCGGAGCTATCGAAATGTGTGCTTTATAGGTTTCGAATGAGTCAAAACACCATTAAGGAATTAGCTGCAGGTGACACCATTCGAAAGCAATCTATCCGACTGATGCGGAACCTTATGCTTCAGTGGTAGTGGATGTGTAGTCTTTTCTCCATAGGTGAGGGTGGCTTTAACCAATTCGAAAGGCTAGCATATGCTTTCGAATGGGTCACCTTTGCAGAATGTTCTTCTGATGGAGGTAAATGAAGACGAAACCAATCGTTACGAATGGTTGGGTGAAAAATAATGAAAGTAAGTTATTCATTGCCTATGGAAGGTAGCTTTTGACCTCATCGAAAGCTCTTTTCTTATCCAATACTCTATTGAAACTTCTTTTTGACCTCTTCGAAAGGTGCTGCTGGCACTATTATCTCCTTGTCGAAAGCTTTATCTAATGTTTAGATAGACCATCCTAATGCCTCCCGATCTTCGTCAATACTCTTGCTCCTTCTTTCATACTTTCATTCTTGAGAACATTTCATGGATAACATTTAGCCCCCTAGTATGAAAGAAGCTTTTGTTCTTTAGGACAAAAACTCCAAAGAACTTCTTTCTTTATTTCCTACGAAGCAGTTAATAATTTCTATTAGGGTCATAACCTTATTATGAGACCTTAATGGGTAACTTTAAACTTATAAAGCCAATGTTCAAGATGTTGTTTGGTGATATCTTTGGATAAAGTATTTTGAATAATACACAATCAAACCTCTTTTTGTTACTAATATTAGAAATATGGAACAATATCACCTGGTTAGCAGGAATCGGCTCAAATAAAGGAACCTTTGAAGAAATCTATCATACACTCCATATCTTTTCTTCAACCATTAGATATAAATTTTCCACCTGAAATGGCCTCTCCTTGTGATTTTATTATAATTCCTTTCCACTCCTGCATTGTATGTTAATAACTTTCATTTATTTACTCATAAGTTAATAGATTGTTTGGTTCTGATGCTATTTTGTAATATGAAGAATAGGGATTTCTCTTTTCTTTTTATCTTAACCTTTGATGGAATCCCATCTGATATTGAGAAAATATTTTACAGAATTCAAATTCGGTAATTTAATGAAAAGATCGCAAACCACCATAAAAATTCGATAAAGAAATTTGTAATTCACAAAATCAAAAATCGAATCAAAAATCCAATAAGGAAATTTGGAATATGAAACCCACAAACCATCATAAAATCAATAAGGGAAATTAGAATCCACAAAATTAGAAATTCAACAAGAGATCATCAAAAATCTAATGAGGAAATCAGAGATACCAAATCCATAAATCACCATTAAAATTAAGAAGGAAGTTTCTAATTCACTAAATCGGAAAACCAATAAGAGATCATCAAAAATTCAATAAGGAAATCAGGAATATGAAATACATAAATCATCATAGAAATCAGTAAAGAAATTTAGAATTCACAAAATTAGAGGATCAATAAGAGATCATCAAAAATCCAATAAGGAAATCAGGAATACGAAATCCATAAATCACCATCAAAATTAACAAGGAAGTTTATAATTCACTAAATCAGAAAACCATTAAGAGATCATCAAAAATTCAATAAGGAAATCTAGAATATGAAATCCATAAATCATCATAGAAATCAATAAGGAAATTTAGAATGTAAAACACATAATACGTCACAAAAGTTAATATGAAAATTCAAAAATTACAAAATGCAACATGAAATTTTCACAAAAAGAAACAAGGAAACTGAAAGTCCATGAAATCAGGAATTCAATAAAAATCTTGTTAGGATCTCATCTAACGTATAAATTAATCAAAATTTAATTCAATATAAGTATTGAGTCAAAGAGCTTTTCAGTGATGATAAACTCAATGGATTCAATCAAAAGATTCCTAGGTCTATCTGGACTTAATTCTAGATTTTTTCCTAAAATACTATGCCAGAGATTTATTTAAAACTTATGCTTTGAATAGCGATGGGAATTTTTGTTATTCAAAGGAAAGCATTATATAATAAATGTGTAATTCCTAAAGTGCTTATAAATTAGCATTATTATTGTTATATTGGAGCCGAGTAGTTCTATTCAGTTGACTGGCTGTTCAGTAGTGCAATGGTCCAAATAACTTATTAATATATATAGATATATAGACCCTTCCATCCTAAAGGGTCACCTTATTTCTAAGGATTCAGGAGTGGTTTACTTAATCTATTCTTCGAATGAAGTCACTTTCATCTTGGTAAGAATTTGTTATCTATTCCACTTCTTTAGCTTTTGTATGGATCTTTGCTTTCGATATCATGTCGCGGATTTCTTTATCCATTCTCTTGTCTCGTGTCTCCCTTTAGGATGCAAGTTTCTCGTATTTTGTCTTTTTCGATTATGATTTTGGACCGCTTGTCTTTTTCCAATTATGGCGTTGGACATCTTCTTCCTTTTGCTTTTCGTTTGTACCCCTCTCTTGGGTCCCATCTTTGTCTTAGATGGTGGATAGATTTCTTTCTTCAACCCTTTGCTCTTTCGGGTTTTGACTTTTGTTTTGAGTTTTAGACATCTTTGTCCTTCTTCAACTGTTCGATGCCTCTTTTGGGCTTCCCTTGGCTCTAAGGGATGTAGTGTATGTTAAGTCGACCTTCTTTTGCCGATGGGTGTTTAACCCGACCCTCCCCCTAAGAGGTGATTTGGACGTTAAGGGTTCTTTAATGGGTGATTGACCTGACCCTTCCCCTAAGAGGTGAATTAGATGTTAGGTGTCTTATTCCACCCTCTAAGAGGTGCTCCGGAGTGAACGTCGGAGGCTCATTCTCAGGAACATTTTGCTCCGATGTGGACGTCTTCTCAAAAACAATTTGCTCCAGAGTGGACGTTGGAGGCTCATTCTAAAAAACATTTTGCTCCGGAGTGGACGTCGTAGGCTCATTCTCAAAAAAAAATTGCTCCGGAGTGGACGTCGGAGGCTCATTCTCAAAAACATTTTGCTCCGGAGTGGACGTCGTAGGCTCATTCTCAAAAACATTATATATATATATATATATATATTTTAAAAGTTTTCGTTCTTCTCTTTAAGAGGTACTTCCAGAGAAGGATTAAATAGTTTTATACCTTCTTTCCTTGAGGTAAGAAAATAATTTTGATACTCCCTCTAAGAGGTATAAAAATAGTTTTGGAAACTTGATTTGAAAGTATAGTTCCTAAGATACTTGTGAAAATTTCTTTTAGTCCATAGAACTTTTGAAATAGGATATTCTTTGATAAATCTTGAAACCATTCTTGAAATTGATTTTTCTTCTAAAAGACTTTGTATATCATAATTTTTGATGAAGAGGTTCTTCTTCCACGTTGTTACTAAGAGCAATTTTTAAATCATTCTTATTATGGAAACACAAATCTCGGATGAGGGACTGAATGTTCATGATTCATGAACCAATAGTTCTTTAATTGAGAATAAGTCTTTCTTGCTAGAATTTTATAATGAGCTTTTGTATCTCTAAAAATTTTCCCAAGATAGGCATAAACTCTCTTTTTGTTAATAACTTCAGAAAGATTTGAAAATACTCTTGTGAAGGCATACCCAGTCCAAAATCCTTGATGCGCATTAACTAATGCCAAATGGTATTCTTTAAAGGTTGTGCAAATAAACAGGTACTTAATTTCCCTTATTTATAGGGTAAGTAGAGATAAACTTTTTCGTCTTTTGAAAGCAACTCTCTTGAAAACATATTTAGGAAAAATCTTCACGAATGGTAAGATAACTAATTAAAAATAGAATCAACGTGCATAATATATATGGTTATGTTCCCTCGGGTTTTGCTCAGCAAAAGAGATGTCTTGTTCGTGAGTCTGAAAAGCCACGATACATGGACTAATAGACTTTCACGAATAAGGGCATGCTTTTCCTAAGAATTCCCTCTTTTGGGAGAGTATCAAATATTTATTCTTTTTGAGTCTATAGTTGACGTTTGGCTACAATCCAGGGTTTCATAGGAGTAGTTCTTTATGCTACTCTGATTCAAGCTCTGAGATGAAAATGAGCTGCCTTGTTTTCAGCATTTGAGTAGTCTTTCTTAAGTGAATAAAAGTTTGTTGTACTTCAAGAGTATGCTGAATGTCGTGAACTGGTTTTGTTTTTTCCTCTAATGACATTCGAATTTTGTATTAATATATGATCAATTCAAAGTACAATTCAAATTAAAGAAGTTATAATCAAAGGAAATTGGTAATAGACCGATGCTGCAGGACTTTATGGTTTTATAAGTCGCGAAGCTGCTATTCCCTTGTAGAAAAACTTAGTTCTTGAGCACCTAGGCCACTCTCTTTTTTGCATAAGAAGTCCTTTACATTTCTTTAATGAACTCTTTTATAAATCCCGACTTGACCACATTTTGGATCAATCCTGATAGGTCGCGACATTCATCAGTCTTATGCCCATTCACTCTTTGGTAGTCGCAATAATGCTTCCCTTTGCTTGCCTCGTTACGGCTAGATACATTGGGAGTAATTGAAAAACTTTCTGAGTCTTTTTCTATGGCGAAAATATGAGAAATGAGCTTATTCAAATTCACATGGTTGGATTCAGAAATCTCTCTCTGGCTCTCTCTTCTACTTTTCTTTTCTTTCAATCTTTTACTAGAGGGTTCAGGGTCAATCTCTTCTTCTCTTTTATTTTGTTGGGATTCCCTCGTTGTAGGACGCCTTTTTTCCACCTGAATAAATTTCTCGTCCTGAAAATAAAAGTTTCGTAGATCTCTACATCCATGAATATGAAGTTCTTCCTAGAAAGGGATTTGTTCGATTAGCCCTGACCAGATGGCTATCAACCTGTCTCTATCGATTTCATTTTCTGCTTTTAATGCTTCTGTATTAAACCTCTTTAAGTACTCGTCTAGTGGTTCTCCTAGTTTTTGTTTGATAGTAGCTAACAAGCTAAAGTTCATAGTCGGGTCTTTGAATATATAAAATTGCATCATGAAGTCATAAGAAAATTATTCCTAAGAACAGATGGTTTTCATTTGGTAATTCCTGTACCATTTGATAGTTGCTCCTTGAAAAGTTACCGGGAATAGTTTGCATCGAATCGGTCCCGAGGCATTATATAAGTTCATCCAGTTTTCAAAAGCTGCAAGGTGATCATCTGGATAAGTAGTCCCATCATACTTAAGTGGGGGAATTTAATGTGAGGGGGAATGCTAGCTGCCATAATTTCTTCTGGAAAAGGAGCCTTTTGCAAAATAACATATTTCCCTAATTCATTGAGTACATCCTTTATAATATCCCTTGTGACTTGGTTTTGAATGTTGTTGTGGTGATTCTCACTGTCCTCCAAGTTTAAACTATTTGATTGCTCAATGGTTCTCTTAACCTGACTTCCTTGATTCTCATATTGATCTTCAGTTGGGGATTGTGCTTTGTCTTCTCCTTCCATAGTCTTCAATGACCCTTGAGATGGTGCTCTTTCAAGAAGTTCTTGCCTGGCTATCATTTGTTGTTGTAGGTTCTGGACTTTAATCTCATTGTTTTCCAATCTTACCAGGGTTGAAGGTTGTCCAATTTCCATATTCTCTAAGTTGAAGTTCGGGACCATACCATTTCCCAAAGTTGATTCTAATGCAGCTTCTTCGTTAGAGATATTGTTATCATCCCTTGCTCTTACCATTTTCTTCTCTTGCATGAAGAACTCTATGCAATTAATCTATGATGAAATTAGGGATCGGAGGTTCAAGCCCTCCTTCTAGCACCAAAAATGTTAACAAGAAAACTTGTCAACACCTCAAAATAGGGTTTCAAGTATGAATGATTCCTTCAAAACCACCTTTGGAACAAGTGAAGATAGCTAATACTTTTTAAGTAGATAAAGACGGAAAAAACTCCTTTTCTATACCTTTCAACTTAGCCGAAAGACAAAATTTTCCTTCAAAAAATCCTTTCGAATTTATTGGTTTATGACTCTATTGGAACTACCTTTCGACACTGACAAGGTGATATAAGTTGAGGACTTAATGGTTTCTGGAAAGAGTTGAGCTGGAAGGGTCTCGACTTCGTCGAGAGGGTAGGCACTTTTTATCTTGTGGATTTGAGCTAAAACTCTTAGGAAATGTGTGAACTAGAGGTTTCGACCCAGTCGAAGGGGATCCTTTCAACTAGTTTGACAGCTGATTGACATACCTGTGTAAAATAAGAAACTCAAAATTGCTATGTAATCCAGATTAGCATAATCTCACTTTTATTGAACTCGGTTATAAAAATTGACCGAATTCCCAATTTGATTTGGGAATTACAGTTTACAAGCTTTTAGAAAATACAAGTCAGAAGTGAAAGAAATCAGATCCCTTAAACCAGACCCCTAGGGTCTTATTTATAGGTGCGGGTTGGCACCTTTCGACCCAATGCTTTCGACATGGTCGAAAGATCTACTTTCTTGCTTTCGTGCACATCTGTAGAATCTTAGCTTTCGACCTAGTCAAAAGGGTTATGTGGCCAGCCTTTCGTTGCCGCTGAAGATTGGCTTCCTTCTTTCTTGCTTTACTCCTTTCGACTTCGTCGGAAGGTGCTTTGCTTGATTGCTTCTAACCTTGTCAAAAGGTTTTACTTGATAGCTTCCGACTTCATCGAAAGGTATTTAGATGCGCTTTCTACTTAGCTGCTTATGTGCTATGTAACCTTGCACAAGTTTTGGCCTTCGAAGCTGTCGAAACATATGCTTTATAGGTTTTGAATGAGTCAAAACACCATTAAGGAATTAGCTGCAGGTGACAACATTCGAAAGTGATCTATCTAACTGATGCGGAACCTATTGCTTCGGTGGTAGTTGATGTGTAGTTTTTTATCCATAGGTGAGGGTGGCTTTAACCGATTCGAAAGGCTAGCATATGCTTTCGAATGGGTCGCCTTTGTTGAATGTTCTTCTGATGGTGGTAGATGAAGATGAAACCAATCGTCACAAATGGTTTGGCAAAAAATGCTGAAAGTAAGTTATTCATTGCCTTCGGAATGTAGCTTTCGACCGCGTCAAAAGCTCTTTGCTTATCCAATATTCTGTTGAAAATTCCTTTTGACCTCTTCGAAAGGTACTGCTGGTGCTATTATCTCCTTGTCGAAAGCTTTATCTAATGTTTATATGGACCATCCTAATGTCTCTTGATCTTCGTCAATACTCTTGCTCCTTCTTTCATACTTTCATTCTTGAGAACGTTTCATGGATGACAGTTAACACAAACAATTCTTCATAATTATGTGTGATAGAGTTAGGTGTATGTCATAAGAGTAATTATGTAATTTGTTATGTATATCTAACTCTGTGACTGAGCATGTTCATAATAAAAGTATTTGATTTCTATTATATACTTTGTTATATAGCAATATAATTAATTAATTAGTTTAAAGTATATAAATTAGAAAATCCTTAAATGAAATATTATATGGTTGTAGTTGCAAATGGTTGCAATCATGAGTAACTAACCACAATATGAACAACATTTTATTTTAAATATTCCTGGTCAAGATGATTCAAGAAACGATATCAATACATCCACTAAGACTAGAGTATGTAACGCTCTCCAAATGTTTAGTAGTGTATTACTCATGGCTATTGGGAAAACCAAGAGGTTATGCACCGACAGTTATTGGATGACTATGGAATGACTTAAATGAGAGTTTACTGTTGGTTAATAATAACTAAGGTCAAACAGGAAATCTCGAAGCAATGATATTATATAGTTCTCTCGACTTGAGAATACCATTGAACTTTAATGGAGATACTCCACTTTGATTATAGTTAAATTGTTGCATGGCATCCATCAAATGACTATAGTTGGTTCTGAGTTGAAGCGCTGGAAGTGAAACACTATTCAATAGAGAATTCGTCTCCTCAATTATATGAAGTTAGTACCATGGTCAATTATAGCCAACTCAAAGTCAAAGCCTTTGACTAGAGAAGTATGGTTAATAATAAATGTTATCATTGAACCAAGGTCTTTATTTAAGGACGAACCAAGTTGAATGTGGATGATATTGAAATTTGACAAAAACCAAATTCCATAAGTCTTATAGTGGTATAGTGCTGACGAAGTGAATTGGTGTAAACAATCATTAACAAAAGGTACCACTTAAAATGGTAAATTTTGATTTTATTTATCAATAAAGATGTATAGCGATAAATTCGGCTAAACTATCACTCCACTAGCTAAGGTGATGATAGAATGTTAATATTCAAATAGTTCGATGTTAATCGCTGATTGAATTTACACCTATGAGTCGCACAATTGTACTAGTGATTTCAGCAAAATACCACACGATTTAATTGATTTATAATTATTATAAATTAATTAATATTTATAAGTATTAATTACTTATTTATTTGATGAAGTGGGTATTTTTAGTAATTTTATAGGTGTCATTAGCACTTAATTAGGTATGTATATAAAAGTTATATATGCATGTATCGATATACGATATCGATGCACATTTACATACGATCTAAATGGTATTAATTACTTAATGGATTTGGAGTGTTTGATGGCCCATATTGCAAGTATTATGGTCCACTTATGGAAGGAGAGAGAGGCGGTTGTTTTGAATTCTAGATCAGACCTAGAATTGGTAAACAAAGAAATAGTAAAAGGAGGAGAACTAGTCTTCATCCTTTTCTCCATTTAAATAAACAATCCCCACATTTATTTCCACTCTCTCTGGTGCTTCTTCCTTGCCTCCTCCTTCATGGCCATGAGTAATTGACTCCACCATGACCGAAAATTCTTAGCTCAAATTCACGTCAAATTCAAATAAAACCAATGGTGCTGCAGACCGTTGCAATTTAGGAGATTGATTCAAGGTGGATCTAGAAGAACACATCAGTCAAGGTGCATTCGAAGGCCATATTCATAAGGTATAAATCCTATTTACCTAGTTTTATATATTCATGTCTTGTTTGATACGTATCTACATATTTATTTTTTGTCCACACCAAATATATAATTATAAACTTGGATCTACATATTCAACTTTTGTCATTTGTTAATTATGAATTAGTTATCAATTGATAATGTTTAAAAAACCATTTTTATATTAATATTTATATATTTTTTTTTGAGAAGGACGGATGTGTAGTGTAGGAATACACATCCAAAGCATAACTAGAATAAATAAATAAGTCTGTCGATCAACATGCCTAATCAGTGGCAGCAAAAGGCGTTATCTACAGTGCTATAAAAGCAATAGCCATACATCCCATAAGATCATACATAAACTAGAATAAAGCTAGCATACACAAAAGTAATATATAGGTAACCAACTAAACATCATCAGTAAAATCCATATCATCAACATCAGTGGCCTGGATAGCATCACAACTATCAACTGATTTGACATCATATGGATCATCTACACTCATCAGTAAGAGCGGCTAGAATCTGACACCTATCCAGGTATAATATAGATGTAAAATATTATGACTTAGCTTGGAAGAATTACTATTTTATTGTTGAAGCGTCGCGAGTTCCTTTCGGCGCAGATAGCCCAACTGAAGGATGAAAGGGGCGTTAGTGTACGTGGATGTGTTCATGGTATCATGCCAATGGTCAAAGAAAGAGGTAATGGTGGGTATTGGTCGGATAATTTGAGCTGCACAAATAGTCCAAGTGTAATGAACGAGCTTGCATTCAAAGAAGAGATTACCAACACTTTCAGGTTCTGTATGGCACATCAAGTAGGTAGGAGAGATGTTCATTCCTTTGCAAATCATTCTATCCTTAGTATTGATCTTTCCATGGGCAAGAATCCACATAAGCATCTTGACTCTGGGCGGCGGCTTGCATTTCCACAATCTTGGAAAAATAAAGTGTCTTCCAAAATCGTTCAGGCAGTGGTAAAGGGATTTGACCGAGAATTTACAATTATGCTCAAGACTACAGTGGAAGCTGTCTAAGGTGGACGATTGTGGTGGGGAATGAAGCTAAGAGAGGAGACAATGCAGTTGGGTAAAGGCAGGTCCAATGATCGCCTGGTTAGACTAGAAGCAATTGATCCCCGATCTAAGATCATCACCGACAGTAATGGATGAGTTATTGTCAATGTTGAAAGGTTTGGTAGAAGGAGCCATTAGGTTAAATCAGATACCTAAGTATTCCACCAGAGACTACAATTATTGCCATTACCAAGCTTCACCAAGACATAAGAGTTGACCTATCTCGTTGTAGAGAGAGCGCAAAACCAGAAGGGGAGTGTTAGCAGATGATGCTACAATGTAGAATGAGTTTGGATTAAGGATCATAGTATTTGTTTAGGTTCCATATTTTCCAAATGAAAGTATCATTGGATAAGCATCTCCAATCCATTTGGCAAGAAGGGCAGAGTTGAAATGGTGCAGGTTAATAACCCCTCAGCCTCCTTGGGAAACTAACTTACAGACAACTTCCCAGTTTATGAGGCAATTCATGAGACAGTTGGGAGACGAGCCATGCCAGAGGAAGTTTCTTCTGATCTGATTAAATTTAGAGATAACCCACATAGGAAATTTATGAAATGAGAGCTAATAGGTTGGAATGGTAGAAAGGAAAGAATTAAATGGCACAAGTCTACCATCTCTAGAAAGTGAGCAAGCCTTCCAAGAAGCAAGGCGGTTGGAAATTTTGGTGATTAAAGCGAACCAGTCCTCCTTTTGGAGTCTATTGGGTCGAATGGTTATGCCAAGGTAGGAAATGAGGAAGGATCCAAGTTTACAGTTAATGGCATTGGCAATGAGGGGGCCAAGATTATTTACACCCCCACCATGAAGATGGAGCTCTTAAAAAAGTTAATGGTTAGGCCAGATATAAGTTCAAAGGGGTACAGTAGTAACTTAAGGTTGTGGATTGGGTTAGGAGTAGGCAAAGCAAACATGATGGTATCATCAGTGTCTTGAATATTGGAAATCCTTTGCACAGAGTTGAGTTGATAGAAACCAGAAAGAAGGTGATGTGAAATTGCCAACTTCTTCGTCCTATTGAAGACATCGTCTGTTAGAATGAAAAGGAAGGGAGAAAGGGGATCTTTCTGGCAAAGGCCATGGGAGGATTTGATGGGCCAACCACCAATACCATTAACCAAAATAGTAGACATGCTTGAGTGTAATACACTACTTATCCAACCGATCCATTTCAGAGTGAATCCACGGTGAAGAAGAATATTGAGAATAAAGTTCCAGTTGATGGAGTCAGAGGCTTTGGAAAAGTTGAGTTTCATCAAGGCACAAAGAGTGCTATGAAATGGCGGTGGGAAATGACTTCTTGGGTGGTGGCAGTGTAGTCAAGAATGGATCTGCCTTGAATAAAAGCCGACTACTCAGGATCGACAAGGGAGGAGATATAGGTCTTTAGATGATTGGCCATGACATTGGTTGAGGAGGCTTATGGACCTAAAGTTAGGGAGGATGTTAGCTCTTGGTTTTTTTGGAATTAGGACTATGTTGGCGTAGTTAGTTTTGGAAATCATTGAAAGACAGGAGTAGAAGTCATCAAACATGCCGAGGAAATCTCCTTTGATGATGGGCCAATATCTCTTGTAAAAAAAGGTCCAAAGCCATCCGACATGGGGGACTTATCTTCATTCATTTCATTCAGCGCCACCAGTATTTCCTCTTTAGCGAAAGGGAAGTTGACCGAGAGGGGGGAGGGGTTTGGGTAAAGCTCTTGCAGGCAATTGAGGGTTGGATAGGTTGGGAGGGTCCAAGAAGCTATCTAAAGTACTTGGGGAAATGAAGGTCGAGTTCAAGCTGTCTGAAGTAGTTGGTGAACAAAAGGTTAAGTTCAGCTGATCTCAGATGGATTTACCATCATGATCGATTTCATGGATATGGTTTTCCCTCCTTCTACCATTAATATTTCTATGAAAGTACATAGTGTTTATGTCGCCATCCTTTAGTCATTGGGCTTTGGATATCTGTCTCCAACCAATTTCTTCATGTTTCATTAGCCTTTTCGGCTCCTATTCCAGTTCACCAAGGCGGGATCTTTCTGCCTGGAAGAGAGGTCTGGATTATTCAAGGATATTGAGATCCAGGATAACATCTTGGAGGCTAGATTTTCAAGATCAGAGAGAACTCTAAATGGATCTGGAACACGGTTTAAGGTATTTTCTAAGGAATCTGAGTTTGTTAATCAAGGTAGAAAAAGCAGATAGCTGGATTAGAGGTTTCGTCCAGATCCTGGTGACAAAATCATCAAATCCCAGTTTCAACGGCCATAATTTCTCAAATCTAAAGTAGGATCTGGGAGTTTTGGAGTCGAGGAGGATGGGATAGTGGTTAGAGAGGATCGAGGGAAGGCCATAGATGGAAGATAGAGGGTGGGAGTCTTCCCAGGTGGTATTGAAAAGAAACTGGTCGAGCATAACAAGAGAAGGAGAAGAGACTCTTTTGCTCTAAGTGAAGGATCTATTATTAATAGGAGGTTCAATGAGGGCACATGACTCGATAAAGAAATAAAAAATGTCCATGTTGGTACCACAATTCGAGACAGAGTTTCTTTTTTGTTAGTATTGAGTAATATTAAAGTCCCCCCAAGGACCCAGGGTCCTTGGGAAAAATTGTAGAATTCAGTACAGTTAGCCCAAAGAGTCAATCTTTCCAGACTAGAGTAGGGGCCATAGATATTGGAGAAGCAATACAACAAGCTAGACGGATAGTATTCAAGAATGACATAGAGCAGATTAGAGTGTTTGATTACTTGAATAAGTTTCCATTTCCTTTCATCCCATGCGATAAGAATACCACCCTTGGTACCGGAAGCCTCAATAAATTCTCAACTGGTTAAATTACCTCCAAGGTTACAAAATAGTATGTGGTTGGGGTCGGTGATTTTAGACTCTTGAATAAAAAGAATATCGAGGTGTAGGGGAGCAATAAAGTTCTTAATTAGGAAGCATTTGTTAGGGGTCCCCAATCCCCAAACATTCCAGGACATAATTTTCATAAGAAAAAGGAGATACGCTCCTTTTTCAAATGTTGCATGGCCGAAAGGTTTTTAAGGGTTAAAATAATTCCTATGCAACGAGCTAATTTTTTGTTCATAATTTTTTTAGCATATGTAAAAATAGCAGGTTGAAAAATACTGCCAGTGGCTTGCGAAGGAGGGAGAGACGTGCGCTGCATCAATCTGGAAATTCTACACACAAAGGTAGCAGACATGATAATTGGATCCTGAGGCCGAGTGAAATGCTCCTACTGCCTCAAGGGGTCGATCTCTATGCCCTGCAAGAAATGATCAAAATTTAAGTGGAGGTTAAGATCAATGCCTTCATCAATCTGTAGAGCATTCTCCTCATCAATCGGCTACGACGCCCGGGTGGAAGGACCAGTAAGATTACTTGCCGCCACCTCAGCGTGATCTATAACCACTTTTTTGCCTTTGGAGATATCATCCCTCTTTGCTGCTATATCCCCTTCATCCTGCATTGCATCTTGACGATGAGGACTGGTTCCTGTCTGTCATCGGATATGGAATCATGGTCTAGGGAGTTGAATATGATGGATTATTTCTCTTTCCAAAATTTAATGTGTCCACCGCCAAAACTACGATCAGAAGTGTCCAAGGGTGGGTGATGGTGTTCTCAAGGTTCCATCGAGAGTTTAAAATCAAAGTTGCCAATAGAGCTAGTGATGGTGCAAGACAAGAATGTGTCTTTATCAAGGCAAAGTTGAGCAAATACGAATCTGTGATCTGCTTTTGCGCACTTACAGAGGTCAGTGTCCATGAAGAGGCCGAAGGGTTTAAGGATAGAGAAGAGAGAACTATGATTATCGTGAATGGTGCCAGGGGATTCCACAGATACGAACCCAGGTCAGGGGGAAGAATTCTCTATTATGAGCCTCTAGATTAGGCATCCAGTAAGTGACATAACTAGCCCCGCCTGGCTTATGGAAAAAGCAATGATTGAGGGCAATGTTAAGGATTCCGGAGGAAGGGAAGCGGAGAATTTAGCTACGGTCCCCAAACAGGGCATTCTCCCAGTCACGGCGTCAAAAGGCGATCGAAAGGCATTATTTGAACAAACTCACAGTCCAATAACTCGCCACAATCGTGAAGATAACCATTAAGTTGGGAATGTCATATGAGATCTAGTGTCAGCCGAAAAATTAGATGAGTAATTAATGTTGGAGAGAGAATGGGGCGAGGTGGATTTAATACTGTTTGAAGTAGAGTGCGGGCTAGGTGGGATGATGGAGTATATCTTCGAGTCATATAGAATGAGAATGGGCAGACTTGAGATATGAGTAGGTAGGGTCCGATCCATTCCATTGCACCCTTTTTGCCTTGGGACAGGTGTGGACCGAATGACAGTGGAACCCACATAGATAACACACTCGAGCATTTCTGCAAATTTTTGCCACATGGACCAGAAGTGCGCAATTAAGGCAACGTTTCATTGCTTTAAGATATTTTGTAGTTTTCAAAATGGAAAGAAAAGCGGGATGTGTCTACGGTAAAGTGCAACCGAAAGTGAGCGGATGGAGGAGGAAGGAGGTGGTGACGGTTAAGAAGGGCATGATCTGACCACTTCAACAAAAGAGTGGTGATCAGTGAAACCACATGAGTTCTGAGGAGGGGAGCCATGCAGCGAGGAGTTGCCTCCAGTAACATGGGGTCAAAGTCATTGGATGAGGAGGATGGCTGAGAGAGGAGAAGCGAAAAGATCGAAGAGGATGATGATGGGGAAGACGGAGAAGAAGAAAATATAGGTGGGGAAGAAATAGCCATTAGCCATTATTTAGAACAATCCTTTAAAATACCAATATATATGTTCAACTAATATATATATATATATATATAATTGTAGGATCGAATTAACCATAGAGGGGGGTGAATAGGGTTTATAAAAAAATTCACAGATGAATAAAAATTGCAGCATAAAAAATAATAGAGTAAATGCGGAAATTAAAAGCGACCCACAAATTTACCCAGCTTCGGCAAAACCCGCCTACTGCTTCCTCTAAGATTTCTACTAGAATTAAACAAACGACCGCTTACGGTCCATATAAAATTGTGACTATCACTTGCATGTTTGTTCTAACCTACGCTCAACACCCTGCCACAACTCTGCCACAGAGTTGCGAATTCTCGAACTACGCCCCGTAACTCGTAACCTAGTTAACACTAGAGTCTAAGAATTAAAAAGGAAAACTACAATAAAAGAAAACAAAAGGAAACCTTATAACTAATTTAAATCCAAACAAATTATTAACAAAGCTCGGTCCAAATCCAATTATAGTGTTATCCCTTTTGCCTATTTGGTCCATATTCTTTTCATGGACGAACCCCTTTGTTTTCTTCGATCTGATAATTAGGGTTTCTCTAAATTGAAGCTGCCGCTTGTAAGTTGAGCTTTTGGTTCGAACCGCCCTTCTCCTTTTGATGCTAACGTTGTTCAATTGATAGGCGATTTATGGTTGCTGCTGCTTCTTTGTCGAGTGTTCTTCGAATTTATATTTGGTATGATTTTTTGCCCCTTTTCGATTTTTTGCATTCTCGACTTTAATTCGAGTTATAGATTGGTTTGTGATTTATTTCAAGGCTTACTCTCTATTTTGCTCGAACTCGAATGAATTATGCCGATGACGATGTTGGGTTTACATAGGGATTGATTTCTTATATTTTCGTATATAGTTTTGGCTCTAAAAATTTTGAAGTTTGACTTTGATTTAAAATTGATGGTTGATTTTTTGGTTAATGGTTTACTCTTTTCTAACTTGGTCATCGCTCTAATATATGCATATATATTTGAATAGGTTTTAAACAAATTTGACCTTGGTTGATTTCCTCTAATCAAACGGTTCATTAAAACTTGACTTGTTCATCTTTGAATTCTCTACTATATTCTTGAATATATTTTGACACTGTTAATCTTGGCCTTGACTTGTTGACTTTGTCTTTGATATTGTTGATGCTTGTTTCCTTTACCTGGAACATTTGCAACCTGGATGCTTATGTGTGTTAACCTGTTGAACTATTTTGCTGGTCTTTGTATCTTTGAGTTGCCTTTGTGTGCTTTACTGTTTATTGGTTGTCCAGTGATGATGAACTCTATTCAGGTGATGTTGTATCTTGCTTGATGTTTCTGGTTTGAGTTATTAGCTGTGTCTACTGCTCTATTGCTTGAAACTGATACGTGATGTACATGTATATTCATGTACTTGGCTGTTTGCCTAATTGAGAACTTATATGCACTCTGCATTCCTTTGTTGAACTTATACTTGGATCTATCCAGTGTGCATGTATTTCTCCTTGCATATTTCAGCAACGTGTTCGAACGATCATGTATATTTGCTGCTAAGATCTGTGAGTGCATGCTAGTCACTTGATTTTGTCTTGAGTTTGATTCCTTGTGCTTTGCTACACCACAGGCTTTACATTGTGATTGCTGATATGTGTGCATGCAATTGTTTCATGTTGAACTACTCGGTTGCTCTTGAACATGTCTTGCTGTGTCGAAATTCATTGTTGTTGCATTAGCTTATTGCGCCCTTGCTCTGCATTTGCATGGGTACATGTTGCCCATTTGTATACATATATACATATCAATGTGATCATTTTTGTGGCCTTTTTGTTTCTTTGTGCACTTGTTCATGCATTTACATGCCTTGACTTATCTGTGTGCACTATGATGTTGTATACTTGAGTTGAATTCTAGCCTGGACTGTGTGTCACCCATATTTGTCCCTATCTAAAATATGAAGAGAAAACAAACCCATAAATTGAGGCAATATTGAATCACAATTATAATTTTATTTTCACAATTTTGGTTTGTTTCTTTTGCCATTTTACTGCATTGTTTATTTGACAGGTATAGTGGACGACTGGACACAAGCTGGAGCAAGCAAATCAAGATCAAAATCGAGTGCGAGTGAGTGAGGAAACAAAGTGTTGTATATGAGTGTGTAGAGAAATTATGTATCTGAGAGTATGGTAATTTGTATAATGAAAGATTGTATTGTAATTGAAAATATTGTAAATATTATGGAAGCAATTAATGTGTACTATTTGAAATTGAAATAAAATATTTGTTTGAATAAATATTTGTTTAAATTGATATTCTGATTCATTTATTTTATTCAGTAATAATTTATCTCATTCTATGAAATCGCAATAGTACTATAACAAACACATTTAACAAATATATATTTTTTATTTTCATCAAACAAAAATCATAAACCATTATATTCTACAATCTCTCTTTTTTGATGATAAGAAACATATATTAAAATTTTGAATTAAATAAATGTCTTTGGTTTGATGTGTTCAAGTTCCCTTATTTAGATGTTCTCCCTACAACTAAACTCCCCCTACATAGATGCGTGTTGTTGAAAATGAAAAATTGATTTTTCAAAAATAATTTCAAAGCAACTTTTGAATAAGAAAAAAATTCTCGAATAACAATAAGGTTATTACTCAATCATCAAAATCTTAACCTCTCTCCCTCTTTTGTTATCATCAAAAATAATAATAGTAATTGAAATAGTAATGAATTTTGATTAAAATTATAAAATCAAGTCAAGAGGGAAATATATATCATAAATTCCAATTAATCAAACAAAAATCATAATATTTTATTTATAAGAAACAAATTCCACTTTAGAGAAATTATAAGATTATGGTTTAGGAAAAAGTTTATACAGTGACATTAGTTTGGTATTTTCAATAAAGGATAAATTTGTGAATCTTCCTTTTAAATATTATACAAAAAAAATTAAGCACTTTCTAACCATGTATAACCGTTAGGACTTTTAAATGAGGTTAGTAGTTACTTAAAAATGAATGTCAAGTATTTTCTAACCATGCATAACTGTGATGACTTTTAAATGAGATTAGAATCTACTTGAATATTTATCCTTTTCTTATATGAGTCACATCCATGCATAACCATGAGCACTTTTAAACGAGAATGGAAGCACATAAATAGAAATTCAATTAATTAACCCGTACATAACCGCGAGGACTTTTAATTGGGAGTGAATACTTTGGGATGGAATTTTTTACAAAAAGAAATATTTCCTTATTTTAAAATATCAATTTTTTCACACTATATTAAATTTTGGTGTATATATTGAAAGAAAGGGGATAGTGATAGAAATGATCATGGAATAAGTACTAATTTAAAATATTATATAATTTGTTTAATTTTCATGAAATTTTAAATTATACTTCCTCTTATTATGAAATATAATTTAATCACTACCTATAACTTTCCCAAACATTATTAATAATTTTGATAAGTTTCAAAAAGGTTCAATTAGTCAACGATTATCTTTTCTAAAGTAAATCCCTTACCAAAATAAACAAGAGTATTTTCATCAAAGTAAAAACACGAGTTTACCTAAAAATTAAAAAATACGTGAAAATCAATTTTCAGCAGGGAGTTTTGCGAAAATGTCTGCTACTTGAAAATCAGTTGAAATAATCAATCACATGTAAATATGATTTCAACATGATGTTTGATACCACTTGTATTCAAACTGCCCATGGTGACATATAGTGGTATATAACCCTAAAAAACACTCGAATTGTTTTTCAAAATGTTCAACAAATCCATTTATGTCAAGCAAAGACAATATCATTCATATCAGGCAAAAGCACACACATTTTGAAATTGTTCGATCAATGATTTTATAGACGTGAAAAAGGTAATAAATTTGATCGTTGATCCAAAGCATTTGACAATTCTTGTTTTGAAATATTCAGTTCATTTGAAACCTTTATTTGAAAGCTTAAAATTTGAAATTGGATTCGACTCAAAACATGAAAATTCTAGATATTTAAAAATGCAACTTAGAAAAATTAGTTTCAAGTCAACCCGTCAATTCAATCAAAAATCATACTTGAAATACTACAACTTTTTTACGTAAAATGAGGATGCTTTTCGAGTAATACAACGAAATGATTGCATTTTTTCATGTCTTTCCAAAGTAAATCAGCAAAAATTCAAAATAGTAAAGTTGTAGTGCTATCAGTTAACTTTCCAGAACTTCAAAAATTTCTAAAATCAGAGTAAAATGGTCTAGTTATTATCGAAATACTACAGATATGTCAAGAAGTTCTAAAACCGTTTTCAAACAATACTTCAAATGATTTGCAATTTTTCACCTATTTAAGTTCAGATTATAGAAAAACACAAATTAAAACTTATAGAGTTTTCTGTCTAATTTCCAGAACATCTTGAATTTTATAGATCGGAGTTAAGGAGCTCAAGATATGGAAAATTTACTACAACAGTGTCAACAAAAACAAAATTAACAATCAGAAGAGAAAATCAGGTTTAGAGATCATACCTCTACTTATCTTCGATGTCGTAATATCCCAAATAAGTAGATCTCCACCTCATCTTTCTAGACTAAGGAACATTGGAATTATAGTTTTTCAACCATATAGAACAACTCGAAATATTTCTCTATTGAAGTTGTTCTTTAGCCTGCTTTTGTATCTAAATTTTTGAAGAAGTGAGTGGCCTAACGAAGGATGAAGGACCACTTTCTTTTTCGATCGAAATCTTTGGTATCCAAATTTGTTTATATGGCAAACCATTAATTTTAATAGTCATATTTTTAGGAACCCAAACCTGTTTAAATTTAACAGAATTCACTTTTGTACCTTTTGGAATCCAGATTTGTATAACGGTCTTGTTTTTATTTTGACAATTATTATTGCTATGTCCAATATTTCCACAATCTACGCATTTGAGTATCACACTTCTCCCCCTAGTGGTATTATTAGCCATTTGTTTATATATTGAAACCTTTTTAAATCCAAGCCCTTTTATGTTATTCGCAAAGAGTTGATTTCCTAACAGCATATTAAAAGATTTTTCACTATTGGAAAATTTTCGAAGAGTCAACTCAAGATCATTGACTTTGGATTTTAAAACTTCATTTTCATTTATCAGCTTTGAACACCAACTAATAGCATTCTCTCTCTTTTCAAAATTATTCCTCTTTAAGAACATATTTTCATTTTCGAGCTCTTTTATTTTGGTCAAGCATCTTGGTTTCAATAAGTTTGCGTTTTTCAAATTCAAGTTTTTCAAAAACCTTGATTTTTTCAATCTCTTTTTTATTTGAGTAATTTCAGTTTTGCTATTTTTCAAAATCACGTTTTCATTTTCAAGGGTTTTGAAATTACCTTTAACCTCGTTTAATTACTTTTCAAAAATCGCGCATTTAGAATTTTCTGACCTCTTAAAACTATCTAACTCCGTTTGTAATACGTTATTTTTGCAAATCAACTCATCTTCGTTTTTTATCAAAATCATAATTTTCTTTTCTAGCTTTTGAAAATTGTCATAAAAACGAGCAGATCCTTTTCCGTAATTCAAGTAACTTTTGGAATTAGAATTTTTAATCTTCTTAATATTCTTAAGCTCAATTTTCAAATCATTATTTTTCTGACGCAATTTAGATTATTCTTTTTTCAACTTGTTATTTTTCATCTCAAGATCATTATTATTTTTAATTAACTTTTGACACAAGAGAACTATATCGTTGAATGAAAAATTACTTATCTCATCATCAATTGCATCTTCATCACTGCCGTCTTTTGTGAATCCTGTCAAGCAAATTTCTTTAACCGTTATATTTTGGAGGGTTTCTTGCCGTTGTTGACTTTTCTGCCATATATTGCATCGAGAGTTTTCCAGATTTCCTATGCAGTTAAACAATGAGATATATAGTTAAATTCATTTCGATTAATTAGAGAATAGAGTATATGCATAGCAAGAGCATTAATCGAAATATTTTTCTTATCTGTCATATCACACCCATTTTCAATAATATCCCAACATTCAAACTTAACAGATTTTAAATAAAATTCCATTTTTGATTTCCAATTTAAAAAAATCTGTTCCATTAAAAATAGGAAGACTAACACTAGACTGATTCTCGCTAGATCTACAACTAGGGTTAGACATTTATGCTAATAACCAGGCTCTGATACCACTTGTAGGATCGAATTAACCCTAGAGGGAGGGCGAATAGGGTTTATAAAAAAATTCATAGATAAATAAAAGGGGCCACTAAATAAAAATTGCAGCACAGAAAATAACAAAGTAAATGCAGAAATTAAAAGTGACAGGCAAATTTACCCAACTTCGGCAAAACCCGTCTACTGCTACCCCTAAGGTTTCTACTAGAGTTAAACAAATGACCGCTTATAGATCCTGTAAACTTGTCACTATCACTTACCTGTTTGTTCTAATCCTACACTCAAAACCCTGCCACAAATCTGCCATGGAGTTGCGAATTCACGAACTACACCCTGTAGCTCGTAACTAGTTAACACTAGAGTTTAACAATTTAAAAGGAAAATTACAATAAAATAAAACAAAAGGAAATGCTATAACTAATTTAAGTTTAAACAAATTATTAACAAAGCTCGGCCCAAATCCAATTATAATGTTATCCCTTTTACCTATTTGGTACGTATTCTTTTCATGGCCGAACTCCTTTGTTTCTTCAATCTAATAATTAAGGTTTCTCTAAATTGAAGCTGCTACTTGAAATTTGAGCTTTTGTTCGAATCGCCCTTCTCCTTTTGATGCTAGCATTGTTTAATTGATAGGTGATTTATGGTTGCTGTGCTTCTTTGTCGAGTGTTCTTTGAATAGATATTTAGTATGATTTTTCGCCCCTTTTCGATTTTTTACGTTCTCAACTTTGATTCGAGTTATAAATTGGTTCGTGATTTATTTCAAGGCTTGGTCTCTGATTTTGCTCGAACTCGAATGAATTATGCCGATGACGATGTTGGGTTTATATAGGGATTGATTTCCTATATTTTCATATATGCTTTTGGCTCTGAAAATTTCAAAGTTTGATTTCAATTTAAACTTGACGGTTGATTTTCTGGTTGACGGTTTAATCTTTTCTGACTTGGTCATTGCTTTGATATATGCATATATATATATATATATTCGAATAGGTTTTAAACGAATTTGACCTTTGTTGATTTCCTCTGATTAAATGGTTCATTAAAACTTAACTTGTTCATCTTTAAATTCTCTGCTATATTCTTGAATATATTTTAACACCGTTAATCTTGGCCTTGACTTGTTGACTTTGTCTTTGATATTGCTGATGCTTGTTTCCTTTACCTGGAACATTGGCGACATGGATGCTTGTGTGTGAGTTAACATGTTGAAATTTTTTGTTGGTGTTTGTATCTCTGAGTTGGCTATGTGTGCTTTACTGTTTGTTGGTTGTCCAGTGATGATGAACTCTGTTTAGGTGATGTTGTATCTTGCTTGATGTTTCTGGTTTGAGTTGTTTGCTGTGTCCACTATCTATTGCTCGAAACTAATACTTGATGTACTTGTATATGCATGTAATTGGTTGTTTGCTTAGTTGAGAACTTATGTGCACTCTGCATTTCTTTGTTTAACTTATACTTGGATCTATCCAGTGTGCATGTATTTCTCTTAGCACATTTTAGTAGTGTGTTTGAACGATGATGTATATTTGCTGCTAAGTTCTGTGAGCGCATGCTAATCACTTGATTTTGTCTTGAGTTTGGTTCCTTGTACTTTGTTGCACCGCAGCCTTTACGTTGTGATTGCTGATATGAGTGCATGCGGTTGTTTCATGTTGAACTGCTCGGTTGCTCTTGAACATGTCTTGCTGTGTTGAAATTCATTGTTGTTGCATTAGCTTGTTGCGCCCTTGCTCTACATTTGCATATGTACATGCTGCCCATTTGTATACATATATACATATTAATGTGATCATTTTCGTGGCCTTGTTGTTCCTTTATGCACTTGTTCATGCATTTACATGCTGAAACGACCCGATCTTCCAGGCCCGGAAAATCGAACTATTTGAGTTAAGAAGAAGAGGTAGAAGAAGAAGATAGGAAACAACATCAGAATCTCACATCGCAGCGGAATAAAATATAATAGACAATAACAGATCTTTACACAAATCAAAACTATATCCGTTTATACAATACATCATCAGAGTAAACATCAGAGTGCACATAACATACAACTGGTCTAAAATCATAGCCTGTCTTCAATACAATAGAGTACACAACTAATCAACACAGTGGAGTATAAATAAACAAGTACTGGAGATACGTCCCGCCATCCAGCTCGTCTCCTGAGCTCCACAATATCCTATCATGTATCTATAATACTCGGTTTGACCCGAGCATTATAATAAAATAACACCCGAGTCAGTCTAGAATACCAGCGTGAGAAAATCATACTCAAATTTATTATTAAAGTTTTCAAAATACTTTGAAAATAAAAGCATCTCGTAAGACCACGCCACAAATAAACATGTCGGGTTTTTACCTTACGATAGCCAAAACACTTTTTATCAAAATCCTCTGATATTATAGTAATGTCTATATACAAATACTTATTCAAATAGCTGAAATTGTTACATGATTAAATTCCAGCATACTAGCCACAAAGTGGGTAATACAAACAAATACCGTACAAGGCACGTAGGGAGAATGGATTTCCATCAATGACTAGGCACTGGGGTACCACCTGTCACAGTACCTGGTCTAGATCAGCGTACCGAGGACCCACCCTAAGTCCCCTACAACACAAGGCCGGAACCATCCCTTACTGGATAATTCTGAATAAAATCACCCCACGGTTGTGATCAGCAACCGCACCACTAAGCCGAAATAAAAAGGGACATCTAGACAGGGATGACCTTACCCTCCAGTGGGAGCTACCCACGAAGCCTTGCTGCATAACCCCTGATTTTCCGTCATTCCCGGTTGATGAGGCTTGAGGCTAAGCGTTACCTTTATAGAACACATCCCTTAGAATGCCCATCGTCCGCTGACGATGTTCCGAAAGCATTCATCCATACAAGTCCGTCCCGGGTCCAAACGGAACCGAAGGCACAACTCCTACTACATCCATTTTGGAAATATCCTCAGGATTAGTAGCGACTAGCCCTTGCACTTCACTGCTCCATCTTCGACTCCGAAATCATTTTCACGAAACGTACAAACTGGATCGAAGTGGTTTTCGGGAAAAACTCCCGATCCCGGTCTCTTCGAAACGATCAGCGCATTGGCCAATATTGATAGTCGGTTATTTAACTATCAATTTACATTCACAAACATCCATCCAACAAATAAATAATTTTCCAAATTATTTATTAACCTCAAAATATCTTCACAAGATATATTTCCATTTTCAATCTTTTGAAACAATTCCAAAACAGTTTCCTTTCGCGGAATGCATTTCCCAAATATTTATTTCCACGAAAACACCAAGTACAAAATACTTTTAGATTTTAAAATAATTTAAAAACACTTTATTATAAATATACTTTATAACATTGAAATTTAAACTACTTTAATACTTTATTAAAAGATATATACTTTAAGAATATTTAAAATAAAACCACTTTATAAATATAAACTAAATTCCTCTTTTTAAAACATAATACCAAATCACTTTTATATAATTACTACAATAATAGATTTTGAAAACACTTACTTTAGAAATTAACATTTAGAAAAAAACAAATTTCCTAAAACATGCTTTTTAAAAACATACTTAAAACTTTTAACTTATATTTCAAATTGCTTTGGAAACGTACTTGGCTATCCAAGGAAATACACTTCTCTTCACATCTTTTAAAAATAAATCAACATTTATTTTTAAACCAATTCATATTCCTTTATAAATTCCCACAAAGAATTTATATTTCCACATATCCACTGATATTTTATTTTACTTTATAAACCCAGTTTATAAATTCAAAAATCTCATTTCTCTTCTAAATTTCAAATTTTTAAACACTTATATCAATTTCCAAATTGATTTCAAGAATTTTCCATTTTGAATTAAATTCCTTTACTTTATTTATTTACTTCAGAATCCATTATCTTCAGTGTTTATATCTTGATTTAAAATTAGAAATCCTTTTAACTGAATACCAATTTTCATATTTTCCCAAATTCCTTTATATTCTTTTAAATAAAATTTAATCCTTGAAATGTTAAAGTAAATTCTTTATTACTTTAAATTACATCACTTTAAGTTTAAAATTCATTATTTCCCCTTTTTATTAAACATCCCCTTTTTGTCATCCTTAAGTTTATCCCAACTTCTAAAAATCATTTACTTAAAGATTTCTCTTCTATTTTCTTTCCCAAATCCCAATTTATTTATTTTGGTAACTCATTATACTCAAATGTATTCAATCAGACCATAATATCCAATACTTTCAAATTATCAATATAATTCATCACAGAATATCATAACTTAGAATATTAAACAAATCTAAAAATTTTGAGGAATCCAGTTGGATCCCTCCAACCTGTTTCCCTACATCCACAAACGTTAGCACAATACCAATTCCACTTTGAGGTGGAATATCGCGGTATATGGGTTTAAATATTATCATCCGCTATTATGCGGCGTATAGGGTCTCATCCGCTATATAATGCGGGAATATCAACTCCAATATATATATACTATATATACTACTATATATAATATAGAATATCAAATCAATTCAATCATTCAACCAATATTTAAATTTAACCATTTAAATCTAATTTAAAACCAGATGAGTGAGATTAACTCACCTTTGCCTTTAAATATGCAACTCGACCCAATCTCGACTTGTTTCCTTTCGGAGTTTGACCTTGAATAAATATTAGATGATTTTATAAATATTCGAACAATTTGAATAATAAACTTTCATTCGATGAATTTAATTTAATTACCTAATTATTTTATTTAACTTATTTTTTTTTCTAAATAATAAACTTTAAGTTACAAATAAAATAAAATAAGTTAATTCCCTAATACATATCTTTAAAATTAATCAGTAAGTGAAAAGGTATATTTATATTTTTCCGTTTAACATGATTTCAAAAGAGAAATATAACTTCATTATAATTCAATCCACCTCTTAATTACTGTCGTATATATATATATATATATAAATTCCTGTAATAAATATATTTCCTGTAATAACACATTTATCGCCATAAAAATAGAATTTCCTTTTAACTCTTACTGTAAATATATTTATATTTTTCTAACAAATGTACATATATATATATCTATAAGAGTAATCCATATGGAGTTTAAAAAATCAAATTCTTTTATATAAATTCCCCAAAACGTTATTTATATATATATGTATATAAGCTTCCTGTTTTTATGTAAATTTGCATGTATATAAAACTTGACTTGCTGTATATTGTTAAAAAAAATTCTATACCTATATATTTTTGTCTATATTAACATTAAATTGAAAAATATGTAAACTGTAAATATACCTCACCGACACGCGAACCCAGACCCCGACCATCATCGATCCTCACGCATCGAGCATCCCTAATCGCCACGAACTTCCAGCGCCGCCCCATCTTCGTCGCCGTGCTTGCCAAACTTCACCGCATCCCACGACAGTCACTTCCCCAAATCACCTAGCTTGGCCTCGTGTTCGAGACCACGAACAACCCTCACGCGATCGATACCTCCAATCGCGATCACGAGCTTGCTGCCGCCTCATCTGGCCTCGCGATGCCCTACGGCGAACGCGATGACCCCATGCGAACTCTCGAAATCGCGCGCCTCGCATCCCAGCCTATGTGCTCGTGACTGAGATCAATTTCTCGATCGGTTCGATCGAGGGATTTTCCTCTCCTTTTTTCCCTATACGAATCGAATTTGGAGGGGAGAAAGAGAGCAGCAATACTTATTTATATATTTTAGAGGATGAACTGCCGATTTCTTATGCTCGGCTACTTATTTATTTTAGAGATCGAACTGATTTGTTCGAGGATCGAATTGCTTCCAAAGGAAGACAGGGTAGTGTGCTTTAAACGAGAAGAGGAGACAACTAGGTCGATGAAAATCAGATGCTAGGGTGGCTACTAATTTAACCTTTATATTTTTATATTTAAAAAAATCTCGATTAAATTTTCAGCGCATTTACTTATCGTACGCTCACACAACAACTCCAAATGCTACCAAAATTGAAATCTGACAATAATAAAATATTATGGATCCAATGAAACTGGTTTCGTCGAATTCCGAGATTGTGCCTCGGAAGGCTATTTTAAATTCAATTTAAACTATAAAATTTCAAAACTGAACAAACCACTTTCAAATTCAATTTTAAAATTTCCATCATCTTCAGTATTAACAATATAAATTTTTCTAAGTCTTTAAATTATTTTTAACAGGCCTAAAATTTCAGATTCAACACTTTTACCCAATTTTAATTGTTTAATTCAATAATCAAATTTACCCAATAAATAGTGATATTTGAAATTCAAGTTAAAATTACTTTTTGAATATTTAAAATCAATTAAATATTCCCATTTCAAATATCCAAAATTTCAGATCGTCACATTCCTCCCCCTTAAAAGAATTTCATCCCCGAAATTACTAGCTAGGAAGAATGGTCCGTTACCCTTTAACTATTTTCTCAATCCAAATAGTTTTAACAACTTGCCAAACAAATCTTTTATTAAAGACACAATATTCTTCTTATTAACTTCCCAAACCTATCATCCATAAGTCCCAAACAATATCACATACTTATCAATTCAAATTTAAATTTGAATTCAAATTTTAAATTATCAAGATTTTTCAAAAAAATTCTAACTCTCTAAATTTTTGAAATTTTTTGTCAACGTCTCTTTTGCGCAGCTAGCTCGGTACTACTACAAAATGGCTCTACGGCCTCCCAAATCTCAAAAGAAAACAAAAGCTAAGTGGCTAGATCAAAACCCAATCAAATTTCGTATAGAAATTTAAACACATACCTTTTTGTCGAGCCATTAAATTTTTATCTTCTGAAATAAAAAATTCTAATTTATCCATTGCTTTTATACACCTGTATATCCTACTAAGCAATAACATCCAATTACAGCTTCAAAACCATTTTAAACATTTCTTTACAAATTTCAATATTTTCTTTACTTAAGCCCGTACGATGTATATATATCATCCGTACGCAATACCAAATTCAATCGCTCACTCGATCTCACAATTTCACTTCCGAACTAGTATCGTTCACCCGACTTCCTACCGCGGACTTAGATCTGGTTTCTTGATCAGAAACCGTCATTCTCCTTGCATAGCCACAAACTACGATAGAGAATTTCTAGAATCAATCAACAATCCATATCCAGGTTCGCCGTCGAAAATCGAGTGAAAAATCCTACCCGGATCGGTGTAATTACCTCGAAATTATGTGCTCGAATTCTGGATCAAATAGCTATGCGAATAAAATAATATACGTACATCCTACGTATTAATTTCAATTGATTATCAGTTATATCAATTTCTTTTTTATTCACATTCATTTTGATTGTTATTCACTTTCCACAATTTATCCCATTCACAACTATCAGTTTTGATCTTCATTCAATTATTCACTTAGAATAATTTTCCTCAACACCACATTTACTTAAGAATTTCATTTTTCATTTCTTAAATTTAATATAAATATTTTATACACTCCTTACATTAATTTTCACTTTACTATTGAAGTTTATTTTCATTTCTATTTACTTCGCCCTTACAATTCCATTAGAATTCAATTTGGTTTCAAACCCTGAATACTAAATTTTATTCATCTTATCTCAATCAATATTTAATTGACCATTTTCTTTAGTAGTTTCACTTGCTAATTTGTTTTCATATCTCAAATAAAAGTTTGTTCGTAAACTTTTTCTTTCTTCAATTTCTTTGATTTCACCTTACTTTATATACACACTTCAATTAGATTTCCATATTCAGTTCAATCCTTTATGCTTATCAATTTTAAATCATTTATCGTTAATGAAATTTTCAAAAATTTCAAAAAAATTCTAACTCCCAAAATTTGCGGAAAATTTTGATAGAGTCTCCCTTGTACGGAGGGACTTCTGCGATATCGCAGGATGCACAAATATATATATACATCTGCCTCAGGTCGGAAATCACAATATATATCAATATATGCAGTTCATATCTCCTATTTTGAACTTTTGCATAAGCGTACCTTATTTTAGCATTTTTAAGCAAGCAACTATTTATTTTAGCAAATTTTGCAATCAAATCCAGCCAAACGGCTTCCCGGTACCTGTACTAACTCAACTTAAATAGGTAAGTGACCAATATACAAAGTTTATTAACATTTCACTTAATTACACTAGCTAAACACATGTATAACATAAGCAATATACCCAAAATAATTTTCATAAGCAATTTATATGGTTTCGACACCTATTTCAATTGCATATTAATAACCATTTCCTAAGTAATTGAACTCAAACTTTTATTTAATGGACTTTCATTTTCATCCGAAGCCAAGCTTTCATAAATTCAAACTTAAATTAATTTACTTCAAATCATTTCAATTTCATAACTTAAGTTCATTCTCATCAATTCAATAACCCCATTCTCTTTATCCATTTTAATTTCCAACTCACATTATCAATTCATCCCTCAATTTATTAATAATGTCATTTAATTTATTCCATATTCCATATTTCATTTACAACCCAAACATTTGATTTTTATCTCAAAAATCACTGTAACTATTTTACTGGAGTTCAATTTATTTTATAATCTAAATTTTGGAGTATATTCATTTTCATCTATTTACAATCAATCCCATTCACATTTCTTTTGTTTTTAACTCGAGATTATATATTTTATTTAGCCAATATATTTATTATTCCATAAACAGTTCTAAATAAGATTACAGAGTTTAAACAATTTCCCAGAATTTCAAAATCACCTTTGAAATTAACTATATCCAAAATCCTTTTTGATTTTCAAAACCAAACCCAGTTTTGCAAACGAACTCCAACCCAAACATCTAGGTAGCAATTCCTCTTTTGGAAACTCAAAAATGAACACCGATGATGTCGCGATCATCATCGGAATTATTTTCCAGCGACCACAAAGAGTTTAGTGCTTTTATTTGTTTAAAAACATTTCAAATATTTTTAATTTCCAAATCTCACAATATTCGATTCCAATTCAAAAATATTTCCGAAATAATATCACTATTATTTCTCCAAAACCCTTTGAAAACCATTTCCAAATCCCAGGAATTTAAATTTTTCCCAAAAATCCCAAATTGTAATCCCTTTAAATCTACATTCAAACATTCTCTGGAATTTATCTCATTTCAATTTCAAATGTTTCTCTGGAATTCTATTTCAAAATTATAATCACCTTTACAGTTTACATTTACAAATCTCATTTGTATATGAAGTTTATTTCAATTCATGAATTACATTTATAATCTATATTTCTCAAATTCCATTTTGTTTTATAAATTTATTCTTGAACTTTGGTTATAAGTTTTCAATTTCTTTTTCAATTCCTACACAATAGTGTTAATAATTTAATATTATCATTCCTTAACAATCAAGCATCCAAATACTATAATACTTTACAAAAATTATATCTTTTATGTACAAAAATAATTTGGGCAAAATTATTTCATTTACCCTACTTTATAACAATACTGTGTTGAATTGTTCTATTCAAGTGTTTAGAGACCCTTATCAATAACGTTAATTACTCGTATTGACCAGAATCCATAAACTACTCAATAAACCAATCAACACAATATAAAACCATTTTATATTCACTAACAAATACGCGCTCATATCTATTAATACTCTCAAACTCATTTTAGAGTACTATTGACTCTATTTCAATGAGAAATCCCACCAGAGCCAAGGTTATCGCTTAACCTTCAGCTCTGATACCAAATGAAACGACCCGATCTTCCAGGCCCGGAAAATCGAACCATTTGAGTTAAGAAGAAGAGGTAGAAGAAGAAGATAGGAAACAACATCAGAATCTCACATCGCAGCGGAATAAAATATAATAGACAATAACAGATCTTTACACAAATCAAAACTATATCCGTTTATACAATACATCATCAGAGTAAACATCAGAGTACACATAACATACAACTGGTCTAAAATCATATCCTGTCTTCAATACAACAGAGTACACAACTAATCAACACAGCAGAGTATAAATAAACAAGTACTGGAGATACGTCCCGCCATCCAGCTCGTCTCCTGAGCTCCACAGCATCCTATCTTGTATCTGTAATACTCAGTCTGACCCGAGCATTATAATAAAATAACACCCGAGTCAATCTGGAATACCAACGTGAGAAAATCACGCTCAAATTTATTATTAAAGTTTTCAAAAATCCTTTGAAAATAAAAGCATCTCGTAAGACCACGCCACAAATAAACATGTCGGGTTTTTACCTTACGATAGCCAAAACACTTTTTATCAAATTCCTCTGATATTATAGTAGTGTCTATATACAAATACTTATTCAAATAGCTGAAATTGTTACATGATTAAATTCCAGCATACTAGCCACAAAGTGGGTAATACAAACAAATACCGTACAAGGCACGTAGGAAGTAGGGATGGCAATGGGGCGGGTCTAGGGTCCAAACCCGGTCGACCCGCCCCTGTTTTGACCCGTCCAGACCCGCCCCATTGGGTCATTGGGACGGGTAGACCCGTGACCCGTTCTTGAGCGCTCCGGGTCTAGGGTCGGGTCGGGGCTCGGCTGACCCGCCCCAACCCGACCCGCACTACTAATATCTCATGAAACTGCTTTATTACTATAATGATTTTTATTAATCTTTTTAGATATAAGTGATTCTAGCATGGATATTAAAATGTTCTATAGAATAAATTAGAGTATTAAGTTGCGTCATTGATAATTATACAATAACATATGTATATATTTTCTGAATTGTTATTGTAGACATCATTTTTATTAACTTCCTTTAAACACATTGTTATTTGTATTTCATGTATTATTTGGTGATAACGAGTATAAACAAATAAATATATGTACGTTGGTACATAATTTTGAATCAATACATATATACTCATCGGGTCTTAGGGCAGGTCGGGTCTACCCTGACCCGTACGGGTCCCGGGTACGGGGAAAAATTCCAGACCCGCAACGGGTCTACGGGGCGGGTCTGGGGCGAGGTCTAAAAAATTCGGGATGGGTATGGGGCACTTAAAACCCGCCCCAACCCGCCCCATTGCCATTCCTAGTAGGAAGAATGGATTTCCATCAATGACTAGGCACTGGGGTACCACCTGTCACAGTATCTGGTCTAGATCAGCGTACCGAGGACCCACCCTAAGTCCCCTGCAACACAAGGCCGGAACCATCCCTTATTGGATAATTCCGAATAAAATCACTCCACGATTGTGATCAGCAACCGCACCACTAAGTCTAAATAAAAAGGGACATCTAAACAGGGATGACCTTACCCTCCAGTTGGAGCTACCCACGAAGCCTTGCTGCATAACCCCTGATTTTCAGTCATTCCCAGTTGATGAGGCTTGAGGCTAAGCGTTACCTTAATAGAACACATCCCTTAGAATGCCCATCGTCCGCTGACGATGTTCCGAAAGCATTCATCCATACAAGTCCGTCCCGAGTCCGAACGGAACCGAAGGCACTACTCCTACTACATCCATTTGGGAAATATTCTCAGGATTAGTAGCGACTAGCCCTTGCACTTCACTGCTCCATCTTCGACTTCGAAATTGTTTCCACGAAACGTACAAATCAGATCGAAGTGGTATTCGGGAAAAACTCCCGATCCCGGTCTCTTCGAAACGATCAACGCATTGGCCAATATTGATAGTCGGTTATTTAACTATCAATTTACATTCACAAACATCCATCCAACAAATAAATAATTTTCCAAATTATTTATTAACCTCAAAATATCTTCGCAAGATATATTTCCATTTTCAATCTTTTGAAATAATTCCAAAACAGTTTCCTTTCGCGGAATGCATTTCCCAAATATTTATTTCCACCAAAACACCAAGTACAAAATACTTTTAGATTTTAAAATAATTTAAAAACACTTTATTATAAATATACTTTATAACATTGAAATTTAAACTACTTTAATACTTTATTAAAAGATATATACATTAAGAATATTTAAAATAAAACCACTTTATAAATATAAACTAAATTCCTCTTTTTAAAACATAATACCAAATCACTTTTATATAATTACTACAATAATAGATTTTGAAAACACTTACTTTGGAAATTAACATTTAGAAAAAAACAAATTTCCTAAAACATGCTTTTTAAAAACATACTTAAAACTTTTAACTTATATTTCAAATTGCTTTGGAAACGTACTTGGCTATCCAAGGAAATACACTTCTCTTCACATCTATTAAAAATAAATCAACATTTATTTTTAAACCAATTCATATTCCTTTATAAATTCCCACAAAGAATTTATATTTCCACATATCCACTGATATTTTATTTTACTTTATAAACCCAGTTTATAAATTCAAAAATCTCATTTCTCTTATAAATTTCAAATTTTTAAACACTTATATCAATTTCCAAATTGATTTCAAGAATTTTCCATTTTGAATTAAATTCCTTTACTTTATTTATTTACTTCAGAATCCATTATCTTCAGTGTTTATTTCTTAATTTACAATTAGAAATCCTTTTAACTGAATACCAATTTTCATATTTTCCCAAATTCCTTTTTATTCTTTTAAATAAAATTTAATCCTTGAAATGTTAAAGTAAATTCTTTATTACTTTAAATTACATTACTTTTAGTTTAAAATTCATTATTTCCCCTTTTTATTAAACATCCCCTTTTTCATCCTTAAATTTATCCCAACTTCTAAAAATCATTTACTTAAAGATTTCTCTTTTATTTTCTTTCCCAAATCCTAATTTATTTATTTTGGTAACTCATTATACTCAAATGTATTCAATCAGACCATAATATCCAATACTTTCAAATTATCAATATAATTCATCACAGAATATCATAACTTAGAATATTAAACAAATCTAAATTTTTTGAGGAATCCAGTTGGATCCCTCCAACCTATTTCCCTGCATCCACAAACGTTAGCACAATACCAATTCCACTTCGAGGTGGAATATCGCGGTATATGGGTTTAAATATTATCATCCGCTATTATGCGGCGTATAGGGTCTCATCCGCTATATAATGCGGGAATATCAACTCCAATATATATATATATATATACTATATATAATATAGCATATCAAATCAATTCAATCATTCAACCAATATTTAAATTTAACCATTTAAATCTAATTTAAAACCAGACGAGTGAGATTAACTCACCTTTGCCTTTAAATATGCAACTCGACCCAATCTCGACTTGTTTCCTTTCAGAGTTTGACCTTGAATAAATATTAGATGATTTTCTAAATATTCGAACAATTTGAATAATAAACTTTCATTTGATGAATTTAATTTAATTACCTAATTATTTTATTTAACTTATTTTTTTCTAAATAATAAACTTTAAGTTACAAATAAAATAAAATAAGTTAATTCCCTAATACATATCTTTAAAATTAATCAGTAAGTGAAAAGGTATATTTATATTTTTCCGTTTAACATGATTTCAAAAGAGATATATAACTTCATTATAATTCAATCCACCTCTTAATTACTGCCATATATATATATATATAAATTCCTGTAATAAATATATTTCCTGTAATAACACATTTATCGCCATAAAAATAGAATTTCCTTTTAACTCTTACTGTAAATATATTTATATTTTTCTAACAAATGTACATATATATATATATATCTATAAGAGTAATCCATATGGAGTTTAAAAAATCAAATTATTTTATATAAATTCCCCAAAACATTATTTATATATATATGTATATAAGCTTCCTGTTTTTATGTAAATTTGCATGTATATAAAACTTGACTTGCTGTATATTGTTAAAAAAAATTCTATACCTATATATTTTTGTCTATATTAACATTAAATTGAAAAATAGGTAAACTGTAAATATACCTCACCGACACGCGAACCCAGACCCCGACCATCGTCGATCCTCACGCATCGAGCATCCCTAATCGCCACGAACTTCCAGCGCCGCCCCATCTTCGTTGCCGTGCTTGCCAAACTTCACCGCATCCCACGACAGTCACTTCCCCAAATCACCTAGCTCGGCCTCGTGTTCGAGACCACGAACAACCCTCACACGATCGATACCTCCAATCGCGATCATGAGCTTGCTGCCGCCTCATCTGGCCTCGCGATGCCCTACGGCGAACGTGACGGTCCCATGCGAACTCTCGAAATCGCGCGCCTCGCATCCCAGACTATGTGCTCGCGACTGAGATCAATTTCTCGATCGGTTCGATCGAGGGATTTTCCTCTCCTTTTTTCCCTATACGAATCAAATCTGGAGGGGAGAAAGAGAGCAGCAATACTTATTTATATATTTTAGAGGATGAACTACCGATTTCTTATGCTCGGCTACTTATTTATTTTAGAGATCGAACAGATTTGTTCGAGGATCGAATTGTTTCCAAAGGAAGACAGGGTAGTGTGCTTTAAACGAGAAGAGGAGACAACTAGGTCGACGGAAATCAGATGCTAGGGTGGCTACTGATTTAACCTTTATATTTTTATATTTAAAAAAATCTCGATTAAATTTTCAGCGCATTTACTTATCGTACGCTCACAAAACAACTCCAAATGCTACCAAAATTGAAATCCGATAATAATAAAATATTATGGATCCAATGAAACTGGTTTCGTCGAATTCCGAGATTGTGCCTCGGAAGGCTATTTTAAATTCAATTTAAACTATAAAATTTCAAAACTGAACAAACCACTTTCAAATTCAATTTTAAAAGTTCCATCATCTTCAGTATTAACAATATAAATTTTTATAAGTCTTTAAATTATTTTTAACAGGCCTAAAATTTCAGATTCAACACTTTTACCCAATTTTAATTGTTTAATTCAATAATCAAATTTACCCAATAAATAGTGATATTTGAAATTCAAGTTAAAATTACTTTTTGAATATTTAAAATCAATTAAATATTCCCATTTTAAATATCCAAAATTCCGGATCGGCACACATGCCTTGACTTATCTGTGTGCACTATGATGTTGTATACTTGAGTTGAATTCTGGCCTGGACTGTGTGTCATCCATATTTGTCCCTGTCTAAAATATAAAGAGAAAACAAACCCATAAACTGATGCAATATTGAATCACAATTATAATTTTATTTTCGTAATTTTGGTTTGTTTCTTTTTCCATTTTACTGCGTTGTTTATTTGATAGGTATAGTGGACGACTGGACACAAGCTGGAGCAAGCAAATCAAGATCAAAATCGGGTGTGAGTGAGTGAGGAAACAAAGTGTTGCATATGAGTGTGTAAAGAAATTGTGTATACGAGAGTATGAAAATTTGTATAATGATAAATTGTATTGTAATTGAAAATTGTAAATATGGTGGAAGCAATTAATGTGTACTATTTGAAATTGAAATAAAATATTTGTTTAAATGATATTCTGATTCATTTATTTTATTCAGCAAATATTTATCTCATTCTGTGAAATCACAATAGTACTATAAAAACACATTTAACTTATATATATATATATATGTGTGTGTGTGTGTGTGTGTGTGTGTGTGTCATCAAACAAAAATCATAAACCATTATATTCTAGAATTTGCATACTGCCATTCACATAACCTATTCCTATAGCTTTCAATAAAATTTGCACACCTAGATAAAAGGGAGGTTTAGGCATTATTAACTTACACTACTGGACATGGCGGTTGCATCGAAACATATCAATGACATTC
Source organism: Allium fistulosum (assembly GCA_030737815.1). Classification (NCBI taxonomy): domain Eukaryota; kingdom Viridiplantae; phylum Streptophyta; class Magnoliopsida; order Asparagales; family Amaryllidaceae; genus Allium; species Allium fistulosum. The sequence goes on from CM060907.1 coordinate 290,216,503, forward strand.
TGGGTAATAAACAAAATATATGGGTTAAATGGATTACCAAGAACTACTTATATGGCAAACATTTCTGGACTATGACATCTCCTGCCAATGCTAGCTGGTTCTGGAAGAGTATTCTTAACATGAGACATATTATACTACCTCTCGTCAAATACAATATCTTCTCCGATATCCAGACATCATTTTGGCACTCTCCTTAGGCTTCCAAAGGTGTGATATTAAATGACATCGTAGACAATATGCAGAAGTACTCCATTGGCATCCTTGATAATGCAAATATTCAGCATTTCATCTTCCGTGAAAAAGTCATTATGCCTAATGCTAGCTCGGTGGTGGTTAGAAACTTATGGAATATGATCATGAGAGAACAACTCATAAACACACCATACAAAATACAATGGACGAGAAAGCATTGTGCACACTCCATTACATCTACATACAAAGACTTACTTCCTGATTATATTAGGCCGAATTTGTCATGGTATCGTAGAATATGGAATTGTATGGGATCGGAAAAAGATAATTTCCTACTTTGGAAAACCATTCATAACTCCTTATTCACTAGAGACAAGTTAGTTGCCGGGGTTTCATCATTAATAACATTTGTGTCTTCTACAACGACCACCCTGAGAGTAGAGACCACTTGCTATTCCAATGCACTGTGGTTTATCAAATTTGGAAGTCGACAATACTGGCTTCTGGAATATACTACGGTAATACTAACCGCAACCAACAGTGGTTTGAAATTTTCAAGAGATTGAGGTGGAGAGATGAACTGGGTGATCGAATGCTTGTTGTTTTGAAATGCTTCATTGTCGTTTTCTGGCAGGAGAGAAATAATTGGTCTTTGATAATAAATGTAAAACAAGAAGGAGATTATTGCAGAAGTTAAGGGGGCTGTTAATAAGAGAATGAGGTACTTGCAAACTGTTGGTTCGGGATGTAACTGGCGATTTAATTAAACTGGTATTTAGGCTGTTTTGGGCCTGAATCTTATTTTAATTAATTCGGTTTCTATTATGTTGTTTCTTTTTTACTTTTATGTTGTATGCATGTATCTATCTTTCTTTATTCAATAAGATCTGGTGGAGGGCCAGTATAAAACCTCGTTTGCCTTTAAAAAACTATTCTAGAATTTTTTTTATTTCAAAATATTAAAATTAGTTTCATTTATCTCAAAATGATATTTCAATTTTAAATCAATTTATATATTTATATATACAGGAAAATGGGCTGGAGGAAGTTTTTACTTCTTTTTTTTGGGCCTACGGACGTGGATTTTTTTTCGTTTAAAGGACGCGGGCTTTATTTTTTCATTCCAAGGACAAACTTCTGTAAAATTTAAATTTGCTTCTTCGTTTCTTGTTGATCTAATTCTGATATTACAAATCTTAGTTCATCGATCTTCAAATCAATGACGCGTGTTTCTATCATTTTTATATTTGATCTTCTCAATTGTCTATCGATCTTCATCGTGTTTCTTTATTGTTGATCTTCATTGTCATCTGGATCGTTATTAAACAATTTCCTTACATTCAAGTATGTTGCTCTTATTTGTTTCGATCTTATTCTTATCTTCCTCTGATCTAATAATTTTCGATTATTAAGTATTTTTTGTTTCTGTAGGTTGCACAGTTTTGTCTTCTTTCATATTTCGGTACCTATTTTAGATTTGTTTAAATGGAAAGGTAAGATTTTATTGTGTACTGTTATTTTTCTTCGGCACAGTTTATTGTTTTACAATTTTAATGTTCATCTATCATTGTACTGAATTTTATACGTAGTTTGTTGCATTATGCTATATTTATATAGCATTCTTTGTTGTTGTATTCATAATTTGTTTTAATTTGATTATCCTATATTCATTTATTATCTGCTTTTTCATGTCATTTATATTTCTTTCATTTAGCAGTTAATTTGAGATCCATCTGTTATTCTATGTTAATTTAGCATTTTTAACTGGTTTTTTAATTTCTTTTGCAGTACTGATTTCTACAATGATGAAGCAAATAGTTTGCTAGTTATTTTTGAACATAATGAGAATTGTTATTCTACTCGACTTACGACAGGCTCTTCTTTGTTTGCTGTTAAGACTTAAATCTATGAAGTTTGGCCACATCTTAGTCCATTTTGTACTGAGATATCTTATGTTCTCAAGAATAAGAATATAATCATTGATACTGATTCAGATTTGATTAGTATTTTGTGTTTTCTAATTTTCAAGAAGCGTGAATATTTTAAGTTCACTGTTAAGGAAAATGTTTGTGCTATGGAAGCTGATAATGCTGGCTGTGGATTAGGCTATGCAAGTGTTCAAAGTACTTCAATTGGTAGTAATTCTGGTGCTAATAGTGATTCACATGCTGATTCTTCTTACTACTTGAAAGATATGTTGAAGAAAGGTTCTCAAAAAACTATTGTGGATTTTCTTGGTTTTTGTTTTAACGGAGCTGAGGATTTTCGGGAGTTTTTAATGGCATATCAAATTAAAAATGGTTATGATTTGATTTTTTAAGAAACTCTCCTGATAGAATTTCAGTTAATTGCCCTTGGTTGAAGGATGGTTGTAAGTTTTATCTTAATGCTTCTTCGGATCCTGGTCTACTCTCTCGGTTTTTTATTAGAATGTACAATTTTCATCGTTCGTGTGGAGCCGGTCTTAGAGATGTTAATAAAGTTAATATTTCAAGTAGATTTGTTAAATCTTTGATTGTTGATCAAATTCGAGATGCTCCTATGAAGAAGCCAAACGATATTATGAATGAATTTAGACGAGAGTACAATTTTAATCTGTCATATTATTATTCTTATAGCGGAAAACAGTTAGCTTTAAAAGAAATATATGGGGATAATGCTATGTCATATAATGATTTAAATTGGTATTTGGAGGCGTTGCAGAAGTATAATCCTGGTAGTTACGTGGCCATGGAAGTTAATGCTTTAACTAATCAGTTTGAGAGAGTTTGTATTGGTTTTAGTGCTTGTCTACTTGGACTTAAACACTGTCGGCCATTAATATTTTTAGATGCTGCTGCTTTGAAGGGAAGACCAGGTGTTTTGTTAGCTGCTACTTGTAAAAATGGTAACCAAGGTATGAGTTTCATTTTACTTTTGTTTTATTTACTTATTTATTTTTCTGGTAATGATATATTAAACTATCATTGTTCAAAGTTGTACATAATTTTTACTGCATCCATGTTTACACTATAATTGTTTCTTCATTTTATTTAATGATTGAGCTGGTTACAGTAGAAATGTTTATAGTAGAAATGTAAAAACAAGAACTAAAATTTTATGCAGCAGTAACTGGAAGACTTTAAAATAACATATGCTATATTCATATATCATTTGAACCTAATCTAATTGTGTATAATAGAAATTATTAACATTTAATACAGGTTTTGATGTTTACTATAATTCATATTTCTTACTACTCAACTGTCATTAATTGTTTATTTTGTAGGTTTCTTTCCTCTTGCTATGGGTATTGTTTCACTTGAAAATGAATCTAATTGGTCTTGGTTTTTATCACATTTGAAAGGAATGCTTAATGAAGACCGGTCTTTAGTTTTTATGTCTAATCGTCAGTGGGGTCTCATTTTAGGTGTTCCGAAAATATTCCCTTCTTCATATCATAGCTATTGTTTACTTCACATGGAATAGAATATTGGTACTGTTGTCAAGTCAGCTAAAGGTGATTCATCTATTGTGGAGTTGTTCAAACTTTGTTCTAAAGCCTCTAATATGTATGATTTTGAGCGATATCTTTCTAAATTTAAGGATATTAGGGGTACATCTGCAGAAAATTTTCTTAAAGATAGACCTTTTGACCATTGGGCAGATTTGTTTTTTAAAGGAAAGCGTTATGGTGAATATTCTTCAAATGTCGCAGAAAGTTTCAACTCATGAATTTTGGAAGATAGAGTTATGCCTATAACTTCTTGTTTGGATGGTATTCGAGTAAAAGTTATGGAGCAAATGGTGAGACGAAGAGAGGAATGTTGTTTGTGGACAACAAATCTTTGTCCTGTTATGGAGGAATGTTTGTCTAAGATAGTAGATGATGGCTTTGGTTGGGATGTTTATAAGTCCTCGAAATTTGTGTTTGAAGTTAAATCTCCTAAGTCACAGGTTGTTGATCTTAAAAATCGTTTATGCAGTTGTAATCAATGGAGAGTTACTAGTTTTCCATGTGCGCATGCAATTAAGTGCATTAACAAGTCTAGATTATTAGTTTATGATTTTGTGGAGGAATATTTTACTGTTAATGCTTTCAGATCTTCGTATGCTAATGCTATCAATCCAATTCCAGATTTTGATAAACCAGTTGTTACTGAAAATGATGTTTTGATCAGGCCTCCTAAAGAAGTTCGTGGTGCAGGAAGACCATCTACAAAGAGGCGTGGTGGATTTGGATATTCTCAAAGTAAAAGAAACAGATGTAGCCAGTGTAATGTAGTTGGCTACAACAAAAGGAATTGTCTTGCTTCTTCAACAAGTTAAGAAAATAAAATGTGTTTTGTTAGTGTAATAGAATAGATTTTTAACTGTAAAGCTGCTAAAGCTTTTAGAAGAATGAAATCATACTTTGTGAATTCATTAGAAAATAAAATGTGAACTGTTTTGGTTATTTTGTTTTAACTTCAAATATCTGATGTTCTTATATTTTCCTTTATTGTTGAATTTTTTTTAGGAATCTATTATTTAATCATATTGCAAAATATATAATATGAACTGAAGAACTGTATTAGCTCTTCACTTCAGTATTAACATTTCTATTCAATGTTAGATGTACTTATCATTTTAGTCGAATGCTAGTTGTAACTAGCATTTCATTGTAATCTGTATGCATTTCACCTGAAACACAATTTCAACATTGAAACCCATAATCTGTTATTGTATAGAAGTAAGTAAGCTGTTGTGCAAGAATGAAGTATCTGATGATGATGATATGCTGTTTATATGATTAGCTAATGAGATTACATAAGTGGTTTTGTGATTAATTGACAGTATGATGATGTACAGTTGAATGATAGTTGTATCTAGCATTTCAGTTAAATGCAAGTTACACTGTAAACAATAGTCATCACTCTTGAAACAGAGTTCATACATTGGAAATCATATCTAAATGATATATGGATAAATCCACGCATTATTCATCACAGTTCAATTACCAAGAAATGTATTTTCGCATAATTCCAGGTTTATCTAGCATTTCAGTGTAAATCATTATTTACCACTTCAGAAATACAATAAAAGCATCAGAAAACACATAAAAATGACAATTGAATATATCTTTAGTTTATACATTGTAGTTCATGCACTGAAAACAGACATTTATAATCAAGTCAAATTCAATCGAGAAGTTCAAATACATATGAGCAGTTTATGCACTGAAAACATAATACAAGCGTTGTATAACATATAAGACTCTATCTCAGACTCTATGTCAGACTCCATCTCAGACTCCATCTCAGACTCCATATCAGACTCCATCTCAGACTCCAACTTAGTTTAATTAGTAGAAGTGTTTCTGTTCAAATAATTCTAAAGTTCAAAGAAGTTAAAATGCAACAGCTATTCTTATGTGGAATATTTGTAGGATTTCTGCATTGACCAACTATATTGTGGATCATTGAGTATGTCAAGCACCCCTGTAGCTCTTAGGTTTCTAAGCATTTCCTTTGAATATTTATCTGGCATCTCATCCTTGTCCAGTTTTTTCAAGTTTGCCATGACAAAGGATGCACAATCAAGTCTGTTTCAGATATGAAAATATTAGTTAATATTACAGTATAAGCTAATGCTAAAATAAAATAACTTTCTTTACACTAGAATTCTAAAATATAGCTTTATATTTTTATCACACTATTAATCAATGCATTCATAAAGACACCATTGTTGTGTTTGCAATGTGCATCTTATACATAATCTTTTTGTTCAATAGATGCAGTTCAATGAACTGTCAATTAGCAATGCTAGCTTTAACTATCATTTTGCATATTTAATGCATTCTAGTGTAATTTAAAAATACAAATGATATTTTGTTATTGTTTTGCATGTTTAGTCTAGTCCAAAAGAATTTTAAAATATGTATGCTAGTGTAAACAATCATTTTCGATATTTGATAAATTTATAAGCACTGAAAAAATATAAATGATACTTACGAATCACAATCCTGTGGTGGGCTTTTTGGCTGCAACACTTTAGGTTTGTGAAATTCTTTGTTCAGTATTCCTACTTCTGCCCATTTCTTCTTGAACATTAATTCAATTTTGACTTTCTGCAAGAAGAAAAATTAGTGTTGTATATTAATGTTAGACTGATATAAAAAATATACTTTTCTTACAAGAATGATGGCTTGGTTATAGCTGGGGTTTGAAGTCCTTGTTGGTCTAGTTTTTGGTTTTGTTGAATCATAATGACTCCACTGCATTGTTTCATAGTTTAGCATCAACAAGCACCAATGGTTTGTGTAATGTAGAGGGAAGAAAATTTTCTCTGTAAATTCATCTTTGACAATGACATCTATTGCCGGTATGACTATGTTTTTTTATCACAGTTTGCTGATCATATGCTATAGCATTCTGCACATTCATATGCATTAGAATACTTTATATTATTTTTTAACATTTATAATGAAAAGCTTATACTTACCATCATCATTGTAGTGAAGTAGTAACTGTGTTCATACATCTCCTGATTGTAGTAAAACCAATCAATAATCTGTTTAAGTAAACAAAAAAGGTTGTTAGTTTTATGGGATATTTTGTTTTTGAACCAGGAATATTTATGCTAGTTTTAACTATCATTCTCTCATCTTTTACATTTGTATGCACTTAAAAAACTATGAATGCAAGTTGTAACAATCATTCTCCTATCCTATACAGTTATCTGCATTTTACAAATAGTAATGCTGCTTTTAGTTGTCACTCTCTCATTCAATTCATTTATATGCACTTTGAAAGTTGAATGCTAGGTTTACCTATCATTCTTTCATTTTATACATTTATATACATTTTTTTACTATCATAATTCTAAGTTGATGCATACCTGTCCGTCTGTAATCCCCTCAAATAGAACAGCTTCCAGCATATATTTCACTATCGTGATTCCTCCGTTGTTCCCTTCATCTTTTTCATATGCTACAATGCTGTAATTGAAAATCAATAATTGACAAGTTGGTTTTTTTCAATTTTATTTAATTACAAATATAATGAAAGAAAAAAGATCAGAAATCTTACTTCTCATTTTCATTAAATTTGAAGAAAGTAAGAATTTTGTTTTGCTGTTCTTTATTCAATAATTTTAGAATACTGCTTTTTGTTATATCTTTACTCTTGTAAGCTTTAGTTGATGGCGAGTATCCATCAACATCAATTATTTCTCCATTTTCAATTGTAGTGACTTGCTCATTTGTTTCAGTTTCAGATTCCTCTTCATAATCAGATTCTTCATTTTGTTCTTCTTCTTTTTGTTCACTTGTATTTTTTTTGACCTTCTTCAGTTTCAGGTTGTTCCTTTTGGTCTTCATTGTCAACATTTTTCTTTGTTTTTCTGTGAACAATTTCATACTGGCAATCGGGATCAATTTTATTCCTTCGTTGGCGCTTTTTAACCCTCAAAACTAAAGAGCTTGGTTTCTTCTGTGTTCTTTCATTCACTATCGGGGATTTTTCTGTTTCCTCTGAAGGTTCCTTCTGTTGCTGTTGTTTTTTCTCTTGCTGCATCTTTTTTATTTCCTGGGTTATATTCAGATTAAATGATGGTGCTTCTATATCTTCTCTTGGTTTTGATTTCAACATTTTGATTTCTTTTCTCAACTGTATGATAGTGCCTTCTGCTTGTATTCTTTTTTGTCTCTCCATTTCTAATTCTTTTTCGCTCTTCTTTAATTTATTTTTCAAATCTTCAATGTACTGTTTCATTGAGTCAACTTGCTTTTTTGATGTATCTTCAAAGTTTTCTACTTTTTGTATCACAATATTCTCATTTGTATCTAGCTGAACAAATTTTTGTTGGTTTTTTTGTTGAAGAAGTGCTTTTTCATCTTCAGTCAGGTTTCTTATTTCAACAAAAATCTATGTAATAACATAAATAGTAATGAATGAGCTAAGATACAATGAATGAAGTAATTTTATTTATAATTTTCATTTTTCATGTGATGTTATATCTAACTATCATTTTTTAGTAGCAACTACGGAAAATTGTATTTGTGCAGAAATGATATATGTAACTATCATTTAAATTATGACTGTATAATAACAAAATGAAAACTGTTAATATACATTATGTTATGATATATTTATCTATCAGTATACATTTCTTGTACTTGTGTGAGAAATAATACCTTTCTATTGTCCATGTTTATCAAAGCTTCTCTTGAAATGACTTTTTTCAAGCTTTCGATATTCCACCTCCCAAATCTAGGTAAAGTAGAACAGTATGTTGCTAATGGAGATATCAAATTGACATGCTCACATAGGAAAAACTACAAATAAAATATTACTTGTTAAAATATATAATGTATATAATTTAATTTATAGAGATAAATGTATTAACATAAAGTTAGAATGTTGTACTTACAATTGGGAGCATGGAACAACCTGGCATGTTTCTCGGCTTTGTTTTGAAAGCCATCAAAGCTCTAATCAATGAATGATGAATTGAAACTGGCCAAGATACCGAGTTCATTTTGTTGTGATCAATAATATAAGGAATATATCCACATGGTAAGTATCTTTGGTTGTCGGGAAAGAAGAAGGTTATCATTACAAGAATAATAATCAGTTTTGGAAAATCAGTTTCATGTTGAAATTGTTGTGTTTCTAGTACATTATTTATTTTTGAAACTGTAAGATCCTTTGTGATGTGCTCTACTGTTCCAAAATTTCTTAGTACAAAATCCTTACAATTGTCTGGAAGGATTTGTAAACTCATTTTAGGTAATGGAAAAATATTAATTCCAGACAAAGGTAAGCTAAAGAGAATTGAAATATCTTCAGGTTTGATCTTTAAAAAAATATTCCCCACTTTAAAAGCTTCGTCAGTAATAGAAAATGTATCCATGATATCATCTAAGTTTGTTGATGATTTTGTAAAAGCAGCTATGGATAAAATTTCTTTGAAAAACACTAGCATAAATTTTTCAAAAGGTGTTTGTTTTAAATAATTCAATTGATCTTCAAGATAACCTCCTTTTTCCTTAATTTTCTGGAAATTTTTTATCATCGGAAGCAAGCTGCATCTATACTGAATTTTTTCCTGAGATACTTTCTTTGATTTTTTCCCTTCTGTTTTTTTTGCTTTCTTTGATCTTTTGCCTTTTGATTCCTGTACAAAAAATTATGAATGAATAATTCAGTATTTAACAAACTATAATCTTATTTCTCAACTATAAATGCACAATTTTCTAGTGCTATATTCATCTATCATTAGTTGTAGAAATGCTATATTTGTCTATCATTACTCTTTTTCAATGTATGCTACTACAGTTTAAAGACCGAATACTATGTTTGTCTATCATTTTATCTAATGCTATATTTGTTTATCATTACTCTTTTTCAATTTATGCTCCTAAAGTTTAAAGACCGAATGCTATGTTTGTCTATCATTTTATCCAATGCTATATTTGTCTATCATTACTCTTTTTCAATTTATACTCCTGCAGTTTAAAGACCGAATGCTATGTTTGTCTATCATTTTATCCAATGCTATATTTGTCTATCATTACTCTTTTTCAATGTATGCTCCTACAGTTTAAAGAACGAATGCTATGTTTGTCTATCATTTTATCCAATGCTATATTTGTCTATCATTACTCTTTTTCAATTTATGCTCCTACAGTTTAAAGACCGAATGCTATGTTTATCTATCATTTTATCCAATGTTATATTTGTTTATCATTACACTTTTTCAATTTATGCTCCTACGGTTTAAAGACCGAATGCTATGTTTGTCTATCATTTTATCCAATGCTATATTTGTATATCATTACTCCTTTTAATTTATGCTCCTACAGTTTAAAGACCGAATGCTATGTTTGTCTATCATTTTATCCAATGCTATATTTGTCTATCATTACTCTTTTTCAATGTATGCTACTACAGTTTAAAGACCGAATACTATGTTTGTCTATCATTTTATCTAATGCTATATTTGTCTATCATTACTCTTTTTCAATTTATGCTCCTAAAGTTTAAAGACCGAATGTTATGTTTGTCTATTATTTTATCCAATGCTATATTTGTCTATCATTACTCTTTTTCAATGTATGCTCCTACAGTTTAAAGACCGAATGCTATGTTTGTCTATCATTTTATCCAATGCTATATTTGTCTATCAGCACTCTTTTTCAATTTATGCTCCTACAGTTTAAAGACCGAATGCTATGTTTGTCTATCATTTTATCCAATGTTATATTTGTCTATCATTACTCTTTTTCAATTTATGCTCCTACAGTTAAAGACCGAATGCTATGTTTGTCTATCATTTTATCCAATGCTATATTTGTATATCATTACTCTTTTTCAATGTATGCTCCTATAGTTTAAAGACCGAATGCTATGTTTGTCTATCATTTTATTCAATGCTATATTTGTCTATCATTACTCTTTTTCAATGTATGCTCCTACAGTTTAAAGACTGAATGTTATGTTTGTCTATCATTTTATCCAATGCTATATTTGTATATCATTCTATAACAATGCATTTTATTGTTGTTTATCAACCATCAAAAACTGAATGCTATGTTCATCTATCATCTCATATTTCAATATTGTGTATACAAATGAAATTATATATTGAACTATCATTCAATAACTATCTATTTAATTATTGTCTGCTGTATATCAAATATGGAAATGCTATTTTCACTTATCATTGCATCATTATACATACAGTAAATAAAGTGATATATTCAACTATCATTCTATAATGCAATGTTTTTCTATCATTTTTTTCAATGTTATATTTATCTATTATTCTATAACTATGCATCTTATTGTTGTTTGTCTTTTGTCAAAGACTGAATGTTATGTTCATCATCATCTAATATTTCAATATGATGCATGTAATAAATCAAATGATGTATTGAAGTATCATTCAATAACTATCGATCTAATTATCATTTACTGTCTAATAAATATTGAAATATTATTTTGAAGAAAAATAAATCAGATGTTATACCTTTGTCTTTCTTTTCCTACTGACGATTTCTTCACAAAGCTGTTGTCTCTTCATGTCGTCTTCTTTTACAGTTTTTGTTGCCCTAGATTTTATCGTTCTCTTTGTTTCTTCTTCAATATCAGTCGAATCAACAGCCGTGGATGAATTATTTTTTCGTCTTCTCCTTATTTCTATACGCATTGCAGTCGAAACCCTACTTTTTGAAATCCCAGTTTCATCGTTTATTTGTTCTGGATTTGTTGAAATTTGTGGATTTACGTCCATTGACTTAGCTTCGGAAGTTGATTGCGCTTGTAAATCAGCTTGAGGAAGAAAATTGATTGGGTTTGGAATGCCATTGCTTGATGGAGAAGAAATTTTGTTTACAGAGGAAAACAGACTAAAAAAGCAGGAACGATCGTGAAATTTTTCGCGCTTGTCCTTAAAACGGAAGTTGTATTTTAACGTCCGTTAAAATAAAATTTTATTAAACTTTTTCCTTTAAACTAATTTACTCTTACACACACACACATATAAATCAATCAAAATTATATTTAATACTAAAATGCTCTCAACAAATAAAAAAATTAATTTTTTTTAGCTGAAACTAATTTTATGGTATAAAATTTTAATTACAAATGTTTTTAATTGTAAAAGTGTTTTATAATAAGGATTTATATAAACTAATTATTGTTTATGGTATAAATTAATAGGATAGGAAAGCGTATGATAGGAATCGAACCTGGGTCTTTTTATCAGAACCCAAGCCTCCTTTCCACTGCGCCGCACCCGCGGACTTATATAAATTAATATTTATTTTAAATAAATTATATTTTTAGTTTTTTTGTTTTTCATGGCTGAAATATATTTAAATTTGAAGGTATATATTTTTTATATTTTAATCATTGTTTATATTTTAAAAACTAATATATCAATTAAATAAAAAAATTGTTTTCGACGAATAATATATACTCGTAAAATTATCATATTTTTATTTATAGTTTAAATTATTTACAAATACTAATTTTGAAATTGTAGAACTAGATTTGGATTTAGAAATTGTTTTACGATGTTAAAATTAGATGTTTTAAATAAAATCTGAATTTAAAATTGTTGACTTGATCAAATTGATTTTAACTATTATTTATTTATAGGTAAAAAATCAAATTTTATATATTTTATTTGTTTATATATAAAAATTACGAATACTTATTTTGGAAAGCCAATACTATACAGCGGGCAAACGTGTCGAGCACCGATACACATAACATTAACCTTGTCACGATATGTTATGTTACACATGCACAACACACATATTACTAGATTTGGGTATACTCATATAAAATACTAAAATATAAATTTAATTTAAAATAATTTACCAATTGAATTATAAAATAAAATAAAAATTGATTTTACTTGTAACCGAAAGGACAGCGTAATTGATTAGGACATACAACGCTCATATGTAAGGTCGAGAGTTCAATTCTTGCTAATTGCGCGTCCGTGAGAACTGAATCAAGTTCCAAGAAAATGGTTTTATTTAAACGTACCAACACGACAGAATGCAAATTAGAATTAATCTCTCTATATTTTTTTAACCATCTCTCTCATAGGACAAATCAAAGGATGTAGAATTTAATTCAAATCATCTTGCACATAATTTCATCTCTAAAACTGGATACGCTGTCGTCCAAAAGCACATTTATGAAACATATCATTACTATGCATGAACGAAATAAGAACATTAGGCGGAAAACTGAAAAAATAAAACATTATAACTTAGTTGCCAACAAAAAATAAACAGACCAAACTGCAAATATTTGCAGTAAAACTACAAATATTTATAGCAAATATTTGTAAATTATGGAAAAAATTGCAGATATTTACAATAAAATCTGCAAGTATTTAACGTTTTCTAGAAAAATTGAATTAACTATACAAATATTAGCAGTAATAGCTGCAATTATTTGCAAAATAAACGACAAACATTAGAGAATAAATCATATACAATCAAACATAGAAATGGGAAGAAAAAAAATTCAACCTCTGAGAAAAAGACCTCATTAACCCAATGTAAATAAAAATCGAGCATAAACGAAATAACAAAACACAAAAATAGATTTAATCTAAAAGTTAATGCTCAGTAGAATATATAATTCAAAAGAGATAGAATTGCACAAAGTAGACCAATAAAAGAGGGGACAACTTTATAAACTTAGATTGAAAAGGGGTTTTTGCACCAAACTTGAAAATAGCACATTCCTGGATATCATGTATGTTCCAAAGTTTTATGTAGTAATTAACACTCATTTAAGACCATAATCACTCAGATAACAAGGGATTAATTATATGGCCAGTAAAAAGCAAAACTCCAGTCATATCTTCTCTGATCACGAACAGAAAAGGATGATCAGCTACGAAATCAAATAGCCCCATTGGCATCGATTTCAGTGTAATAACTGCTGCAGACGCAGCAGCAGCTTCAGTTCCTTCCTCGTTAACCTCAATGAAAGACTTGTGAAAAATCGAAGACACATACAAATTTTCATCCAAAATAGATGATTCGACCATTTCAGTTAGGTCGCCATTGGCATCAAAAGGTAATGTCAATCCCAAACTTCTGAATACTTCCGATGCCTTGACCCCGAATGAAATTTTGAACTTTGGAAGCTTGAAGTTTTCTACTAGAACCTTCCGCCTTGGAAGATGGTGGTCTAGAAACCCAGGTTCTGAGCTTAATTTAACAGATAGGTTTTGCAAGCCATCTTTTTCATGTGGTAGAAATATGTACATAGAGAACTTTCTTTTGTCTCCGCCTTGCTTGTAAGGAAGTTTGAGGACTGAAAATTCATCGTATGAACTAATGAACTGCTTTTCTCTGGTAGTCATATATGGTACTTGTATAGAGCTCCCACACAGTAGATAGTGTTAGCATATTGATCCATATATTGTTTGGCCTTTTATCTGTTTAGGCCTTTTAGTCTTTTCTTATGTTATCTATCTATATAAACCTATCTCTGTAACCCTAAATTATTCAATCTTCTTGCTCAGTCGTCTTGCTGAATAATATGAATTATCTTCTTCTTCTTCTTCTTATTTGATTTTATAAACGTTTTACAAACGTTAACATGGTATCGGAGCCGTGTTCCTGTTTTTTGCTCCGTATTCCTGTTTTTGCCTCGTCGCTGCCTCAACCTGAAACCCTAGCCTGCCTCAGCCTAAAACCCTAGCCTCGTCGTCGAGCACTCAGCCCGAAACCCTAGCCTCATCGCTGCCCCAGCCGATCTGCCCTGCCCCAGAGCCTCGTCCAGACCCTGCCGCCCTCGTCCCCTGCCCCAGAGCCTCGTCCCCTGCCCCAGCCGATCTCCCATGCCCCAGAGCCTCGTACCCTGCCCCAGCCGATCTCCGCAGAGCCTCGTCCCCTGCCCCAGAGCCTGCTGCCCTCGTCCCCTGCCTGCCGCCCTCGCCCAGAAGCCTGCCGCCCTCGCCCAGAAGCCTGCTGCCCTTGTCCCCACTGAAACCCTAGCACACTAAAACCCTACCCTTGTCTCAAAACCCTTGTTCCTCGAAACCCTAGTCCACTTGATACTATGGCAGGAGGTGATGATTCATTACAGGCTATTAGTGTTCGTTTAGATGGAAAAAACTATTCTTATTGGAGTTATGTCATGAAAAATTTTCTGAAAGGAAAACAGATGTGGGGATATATTTCTGATGTTATTGTGGCTCCTGAAACTACTAATGTTGAATCAATGGAGAAATGGGATACAAACAATTCAAAGATCATCACTTGGATTAATAATTCCGTTGAGAATAAAATTGGTATGCAATTGGCTAAGTATGATACTGCCAAGGTTTTAAATATCGGATTTCGGTCACATTTCGTCTCGAAATTTTTACACAAGTTATCTCGTATCGGGGGAGATCTCGGACGAGATGAGTACATATCGGGTGTACATCTCGGATTAACATCTCGGGACTTATAATGCATCTCGAAAATATCTCGGATGTACTTGTGTGTTTAAAATTGATGTGTCAAAAATTTATTTAACGGTTATAACTTTCTTAGTAAAAATAAAAACGGTAACATACTTGATTTACATGGAAAAATGAATATTTTTAGAAGAGTAGCTTGATTAGCTTAATTGATTTGGTAATGATTGAATAACATCCTTTTATTTGAACATAATAAAGAAGTGAAATCTTCCGCTATGACTCATTAAGATAAAAATTAAAGAATATGTTCAAGAAGTTGGTAAATTATAATTGGATCGAGTAGTTTCTTTTGAATCAACATTAAAAAAATATTATGCAAAATAAGAAAAATGTATAATTTCGGGTGAGATCTCGGACTGAGATTTTGATCCATATTTCGGGTGAGATTTGAATATCTCGGACGAGATGAGTGTCGAGGGAGATATGGAGGAGATATGATGTCTCGTCTCGTTTGAGTGTGAAAAGGAGATCTCGGAGGAGATCTCGGGCGATATATAGGAGATTTAAAACCATGGATACTGCTAAGCAAGTTTGGGACTATTTGGAGCGACTTTTTGTGCGCTCCAACTTTGCCGTTCAATATCAATTAGAGGCTGATATTCGGTCATTGTCTCAGAATGATCGAAATATTCAAGATTTTTATTCTGAAATTACTGCTCTTTGGGATCAATTGGCTATGACTGAGGATGCTGAGCTTAGGTCATTTGCTCCATATATCGCTCGTAGGGAGGTACAACGTCTTGTTCAATTGTTGATGGCTCTTCGACCAGAGTATGAGCATTGTCGTGCGTCCATCCTACATCGCACTCCTTTACCTTCTGTTGATTCTGTTCTACATGAATTATTAGCTGAAGAAACTCGCTTGAAGTCTCAAACTGAGAAAGTTGCACAGACCTCTTCTGCATCTGTTCTTGCTACGGGAATTTTACCAATCCCGTCTCAACGCAACAAGATAAATACCAAGAATGGTCGTGATTGTAATTACTGTAAACAACCAGGCCATTGGAAAAATCAATGTCCTGAATTACTAGCTCGTCAAAAAAATCAAAGTTTTAAGCAAGGTGATAAATCACAACAGCAACAACGTGGTAGCCAACAACAGTCCTTCTCTACTGCACAAGAATATGGACAATCACGTGGTAGTTCCCAGCCTAAGATTGCTGCATTGGTACATCCTTCTGGTGAATCAGGTGTGGATTCCTCCATGGACTCTCTTGTAGAACAATTTCAGAAGTTCCTTGCTAGCCAGTCTTTGTCTCAAAACATGACTGCTCCTCAGTCTCAGCATTTTTCCATGTCAGCTCCCTCCATATCAGGTTGAATTCTCCTTTGTGGATTTTGGATTCTGTTGCTTCATATCATATGTCCCATGATTGTTCATCATTTATATCTATGTCTTTTGATTCTCGCTCACCTTCTATTATGACTGCTGATGGCACACCTTTGCCATTAACAGGAATCGGTACAATTCAAACCACACACGTTTCCCTCCCAAATGTTTATTGCATTCCTAAATTAACTATGAACCTTGTGTCGGTCGGACAACTTTGTGATCTTGGATATCTTGTTCATTTTTCTTCTACCACTTGCTCTGTGCAGGATCCCAACTCCAAGAAGGTGATTGGGACAGGCCGTGGGCAGGGCGGTCTCTATGTTTTGGATGACTTACACATTCCAAGTCATGCCGCTGCTGCCAGTATTGACCTTTCTTCTTTTCATTTAACTCCATTGTCTTCTAAGTTTTATTTGTGGCATTCTAGACTTGGTCATATTTCAAGCTCCCGTCTTAAATTTTTATGTAATTCTGGTGTTTTGGGAGATTTACGTTCTCATGATATTTCAGATTGTAGTGGTTGTAAACTTGGAAAATTTTCTGCTTTACCCTTTAACCAAAGTGTTTCTACTTCCACTGCACCTTTTGATTTAGTTCACTCTGATGTTTGGGGTCCAGCACCCATCCCCATAAAAGGTGGGTGCAGATATTATGTCTCTTTTATCGATGACTATACTCGTTATTGTTGGGTTTTTCTGATGAAACGTCGTTCTGAGTTTATTGATATATATACTGCCTTTCAAGCATATGTTAAAACACAACACTCCTCTATTGTTAAATGCTTTCGTTCTGATTTAGGGAGAAATATACTAAGGGAAACCTTTCTAACATATTCACGGCTGATGGTACTTTGCATCAGTCTTCCTGCACTGATACCCCGCAACAAAATGGTGTTGCTAAAAGAAAACATAGACACATTGTTGAAACTGCCCGTTCTATGATTCTTTCAGCTAGTGTTCCAAAAGAATTTTGGGGAGAAGCTGTTCTTACTTCCGTTTATCTTATTAATAAAATCCCGATTTCTCATAATTCTGGTATTTCTCCTCATGCCAAGTTGTTTGGTCAAACTTCCGATTACTCACACCTAAAAGTGTTTGGTTCCACTTGTTTTGTTCTTCGTCCACACATAGAGCGTACAAAATTATCTTCGCGTGTTGCTATATGTGTTTTTCTTGGGTATGGTATTGGACAAAAAGGCTATCACTGTTATGATCCTTCTTCAAATAAACTATATGTTTCTCGTCATGTTTCCTTTATTGAGCATATTCCCTTCTACTCTATTCCAGTTAGTCCTCATAGTATGACTAAGTCTGATCTTATTCACATTGATCCATTTCCTGCCGATAACCCCTCTGATTCACCATCCATTACCATTGAAACACCGTCATCCATACACTCTGTTCCTCCTCCTTCTACAGGTGACACTTTATCTCCTGCTACTACTACTGTTCAAACACCTCCTGTGATGACAGATCCTGTTCAACCTCGCCATCCCACTCGCACACGTAAATCTACTCAATTATCAGATTTTGCTTACTCTTGTTACTCTCGGGCTTTTGCTTCATTTCTTGTTTCCATTGACACTTTCTATGAGCCTTCTTCTTACTCGGAGGTTGTTCGTTCTCCTATGTGGCAACGTGCTATGTCTGAGGAAATGTCTGCTTTAGACAAAACTGGTACCTGGGATCTTGTATATCTTCCTGCTGGGAAGAAAACTATTGGTTGTCGATGGGTATATAAGATTAAAACCAAGTCAGATGGTTCTATTGAGCGATACAAAGCTCGTTTAGTTGCTAAAGGATTTGCCCAAGAGTATGGCATGGATTATGAGGAGACATTTGCTCCTGTGGCTAAGATGACATCTGTTCGGGTTCTTATTGTTGTTGCGTCCAGTCGTAAGTGGGACATCTCTCAAATGGATGTTAAAAATGCTTTTCTTAATGAAGATCTTAAGGAAGAAGTTTACATGGTTGCTCCACCTGGCGTTTCTCATGCTCCAGGTCAGGTTTGCAGGCTTAAGAAAGCTCTATATGGTCTTAAGCAAGCACCTCGTGCTTGGTATGAGAGATTTTCGAATGTTGTCACATCACTTGGTTTTACCTCTAGTCCCCATGATTCAGCACTTTTTGTCAGATTAACTTCTGCAGGCCGTATTCTTCTACTATATGTAGATGATATGATCATTACAAGTGATGACAGTAATGATATTATGAGCATTAAAGCCACAGTGTCTCGTTGTTTTGATATGAAGGATTTGGGTCATCTACGTTACTTTTTAGGCATTGAAGTAGCTTCCTCAGAAAAAGGCTATCTTCTTTCCCAATCCAAATACGCCACTGACATTATTCATCGTGCTGGTCTTATTGATACACGTCATGTTGATTCACCACTTGAGGTAAATGCCCGATATACTCCGACCGATGGGAGTCCGCTTTCTGATCCCACTTTATATCGTTCTATTGTTGGTTGCCTTGTATATCTGACCATCACTCGTCCAGATATTGCCTAGGCTGTTCACATTGTTAGCCAGTTTGTATCTTCCCCTACCTCTGTTCATTGGGCTGTTGTTATGCGCATTCTTCGTTACTTGCAAGGAACACTTTATCAGAGTCTTTTGTTCCCATCGACCTCATCTTTGGAGCTTCGTGCTTTCTCTGATGCAGATTGGGCTGGTGATTCAATGGATAGAAAATCCACAACTGGCTTTTGCATATTTTTAGGTGATTCCCTTATTTCATGGAAGAGCAAGAAACATGATGTTGTTTCTCGGTCTTCTACTGAGGCAGAGTATCGTGCTATGGCCTCCACTACATCTGAGATCATTTGGTTACGCTGGCTGTTGGAGGATATGGGTGTTTCAATTTCTTCTTCCACTCCTATGTATTGTGACAATAAGAGTGCTATTCAAATTGCTCACAATACTGTTTTTCATAAGCGCACCAAACATATTAAGATTGACTGTCATTTCACTCGGTATCACTTGCTGCATGGAACCATTTCTCTGCCTTTTACTTCGTCATCGACGCAACTTGCAGATTTCTTCACGAAGGCTCACACTATCGAATGTCATAGATTTTTTATTGGCAAACTCTCGATGCTTCTTGCTGTACCATCGTGTGTTTGAGGGGGGATGTTAGCATATTGATCCATATACTGTTTGGCCTTTTATCTGTTTAGGCCTTTTAGTCTTTTCTTATGTTATCTATCTATATAAACCTATCTCTGTAACCCTAAATTATTCAATCTTCTTGCTCAGCCGTCTTGCTGAATAATATGAATTATCTTCTTCTTCTTCTTATTTGATTTTATAAACGTTTTACAAACGTTAACAGATAGAAGTCGGAGTATTTGGTTTCAGATGAATTGAACTTATTTTCCCATACGCCTTTGAAATATAAGGCATTACCCAGTATAAGCCTTGTCATGCTATCAACTGATCTAGGAGGAAGAAGTTCCTTAATGAGGCCAGTAGTCACGTTCTCGACCCATGAATTGACCTCAGTTGCAGCTTCAATGGCCTAAACAATCATCACCAATATTAGTAGCTATGGTTATACATGGATACCACATACAGAATGTAATCAGGGACTTTAAAATAGGATACCTCAAAGTTCAAATTATAAAGTGAAGACGGATTTAAATCATGAACCTTGAATTCAGAAGATTCATATTTCGATGTGTGCATATAATTGTATAATAAAAAGATTGCTCTATGTATGTTATTAATTGTCATTATAAGTACCAGATTAAAGAAATATGCATATATACTACTTCCAACTTTAAAACAGTTTTCTTTTTTTTTCTTCCTTTTTTAGTAAAAAATCAATTACCTTTTTTTGTGCATCCCTGTTTATATTTCTTCCATTTATCTACATTTTTTGTTTTTTAAATCTCCTATTGTTTCTCATCCTATCTACAACAACACACACACACAAAAAAAGTCTTATATGACATTTGTTTCACCATTTATTTTGTATAAACATTGATTTATTTCATTCTATTTTGACTAAATTTTGTAATTTCTCCTTGATAGGTAGCACTTAGGTCTGATTTCCTAGTTTCCTCATAGCAAGTGATGCTTACCTTCTAAGTTCTAAATATATTTTTGAAAGGACATTTTGAAATTTTGTGACACGGTATAAAATGTGAGAACAAAGGTTGTTTAGTCAGTATTATAGATAAGTCATTCTTCAACAATCGTTTTGAGCTTCTTTCAACTTATCCTTTTACTCATAAGAATCAATTTCTAGTTTGTGAAATAACGTATAAGTCTGCTTTTGTTATATCGCCTATTATCTACCGAGTTTCAAGCATTACAGTTCCAGAAAATAAAATAGTGGTTGGAAATAATCAATTATTATAGATCAACATTTTGAAGCTGTTATGTTTATGTATTCCATTATCAAGATATATAAAATAAGTAGAATCGTTGTGTGAATAAATGTTATGGGTATTTATAAAACATAGTATGAAACTTGAATATTAGAACCATCCTACTATTTTAACCTGAAAAAAGAAGGATATCAACTTAACCAGTCATTCTAAACTACAACTAATTATATACAGATTTTTTATTTTATTTTATATAAGTTTGAAGACAATGCAACTATTCAATTTCATGCTACCATCCTCTTCCCCACACCATAATCACACTCATTCCGATGTATTTGGTTGCTTCTGCTGTTCTGCATAGTACAAATGTATGGGATATGCCTAAAACATTTGTAAGGAAAAGATGTTATGAAAAATTACCTCCTTCTAGTTTGCTTTTGATTAGGGGTATTTATGGGACTTATAACAGACACCATGGAACAGTATTCATCCCATTTAATATATCAGTAGTCTAGAACATTTGGTAGAACAACCATCTGAAAATATAACAATTAACTCTAAAAGCTAACAATTAACTCTAAAAGCCATTTTGGCAGTCAAAAGCATTATTTCTTTTGTTTTTGCTTAAAAGACATTTTACGTTAAAAAATTCAGAAGGTTAAGTCAATTTGGTAAAATACTTGTAAAGCTAAAATAAGTAAATTGATACTAATCAAATATACTTTTAGAAGTCCAAAAGGCAAAAAATAATAATAATAATAATAAGGACAATTTTTTGATCAAGACTTCCCAGAGTAACCAATTATCAAAATAAGCACTATCAAAAACTAATTAGCAAAATAGGCCTGGTTTTCATTTGTACTTGCGCAAAAATGGAATGCGCAAAGCCATTTTTTTTATACGGAGCTTGCGCATTCCATTTTTGCGCAAGCTTTATTTTTATGCTTGCGCAAATATGGAATGCGCAAGCTCTTTTTCGGGCATCAAAAGAACAGAGAGCTGATTCTGGGGTCATTCCTCAACCCTACCCCTTTCTTTCCAAAACCCTCCCCATTTCCAACTTCAAACCCATTTCAAATCCAATATTCTTAAGTCAAAATCATTTTTCCTCATCTATTTCTTCAAACAAACACTCTATTGCCCATAAAATGGAAGCTAGCTCTTCATCTACGTTGATTAGAGGTAATTATAATTCCTTTTTTTGAAAATTAAGATGTAATTTTTGTTGAAAATGAAGAGTTATTGATGGTGGTGGTGTTAATTATTAGACAATGATGTTGTTGTTGAATTAGTTGTTAGTGTTTGATGAATTGAGAAACCCTATTTAAATAGTAGTAAATTAAAAACCCTAATTTACACCTTAATTGTTTATTGTTTATGATGACGGTAGACATTAATGATTGGGAGATAGACGACGAAACTTTGATGAAACATTTTGATGAGCTTGAAGAGAAAATCGGAGTTGCAAGTTCAAGTCATATTGACTTTGATGTCGATCATGTTCCGGAAACACAGTTTGAACCAGTACCGCGTAAATTTCATTCTGGATCATCAACCTTACATGGTCGTTTATGTGAAGTTGTTTCTGCGGAAATGCCCGGCCATCAACATAGAGTTGGTGGGAATTTGCTGACGCCTATACATCCTGTTGGTCCATCCGTGCCTAGGGGGCAACGATCATATCCAACTTGTTATTGCGGAGTTATGTGTGTAGTGGTTGTTTGCAGAAAGGAAAAGAATGCTGAACGAAGGTTTTTCGGGTGCAGTTCGTACAACGAACATAGATTGAATCCTCGTGAATATGATTGTTGCAATTCTTTTAAATGGATTGATCAACCCCTGTGCGAAAGGGGACTTGAGTATGCCCACGAATTGCAAGCCGAAATAAGTCGTTTGAAAATTATGAATGAAGAATTAAGGACGAACATTGGAAGACCTAGAATGTGGTAGATGTTTGTGGCTTGGTTAAGTTGTAATATTTGGATTTTATGTTGTACCATTGGATTTGTATTGAGTTGTTGCGAAAATGTTTGTATCTGTTGTAACCCATATTGTGAGCATGGTGGAAAGTTTATTATGTTTTTGAAATTCCTGTGATAGTGTTGACTTCAATGACAACATATATTTGTTGTATTATTATATTGATTTGCTTGTTTCTGTTTTTTTAAAGATTGAGTTGACTGCTTTTGGTTGAAGATTGCATGCGGAAGAAAAATCTACTTTGAAAAAATAGGTAATAATTCATCAAATTGATGTTTATACTTATGTCAGTGAACAAAAACTATAAATGTAGTATTGGAACTTATTTTGCAGATAATGTCAAAGGTTCCGACTATATTTTACTTTGATGGCGAATTGTTAGTTGATGATGAAGGTAAACCTAGATATGTGGGCGGGAAGCGAAAAGGATCGACAATAAAGAATCATTGCAGTTTCAAAGAGCTTAAACAGAGGGCATTTGAAGTGACAAAAGCAAATCCTGTGATATATGATTTAAAATTAGCGGTGAAATGGGTTCGCGATGATGGTGCATCCGCTATTGATTTGGAAGACGACGACGATTTGAACTCCACTTTTTCAGTTGGAATGAGAGTGATAGAAATGCGCAAGCCATATTTTTGGTTATTTGCAGCAGCCCGCAAATGCTACATTTGATATTTTGTAGCATAGGCGGAACGCTGCATATTACCCAGTTCCACCAAAAATATAGCTTGCGCATATGTGGAATGCGCAAGCTATATTATCAATATAGCTTGCGCATTCCACATATGCGCAAGCTTTAATTTTGGTAGCAGCTCTCTGTTTGGAGCAGACCCATATTATAGCTTGCGCATTTGTGGAATGCGCAAGCTATATTGATAATATAGCTTGCGCATTCCACAAATGCGCAAGCTATAATATGGGTCTGCTTCAAACAGAGAGCTGTTTCCACGCAACAACATTAACAACAAGGCAACAATAACATAGACACATTAACAACAAGACAACAATAACATAGACACATTAACAATACCATCAAAAACAAAATAATTAACACTAACTAACTGACAATTTAAAATCATCCAAATAACATGTCATGCAAAACCGGAGACACATACAAGGCAACAACCCCTAACCTAACCCAACCAAAAGAAACAACAGCAATATGACCAACACCGTCAATCACGAATCCTTCTTAGCGGTAGTGGGGTGTCTCTTTTCTTCTTCTTCCGTTTGTACACGATGGGAGCCGATCCTTGGCCTTCTTCGAATGTTGGAGCGGGTGTAGGCAGCGGAATTTCTTGTTGTTGACTAGGCCCAAAAAAGAGTTCTTCTTGTTGAATTTCCCACTGCGACGGCTCTTGCATATGCTCGTATGTCGACTGTCCAACATAGCCGAATTGTTGTTCTCCTTCGTGCCAAACCGGCCATTCAGCGTGAGTTTCTCCGCCGGTGTATTGATGCTCTACCTCGGGCCAAGCAGGCCATCCACCCGTAGTTTCGCCACCGGGATGTTGTGAAGCCTCCCCCTCTCCATGTGCCTCCTCTCATTGGCCTTGTCCACCCGCTAGTAGGGTATGTGTCTCCTCTGTACAACGCGGTGGCTCTTCTACAATGCGCAGCGGCTTGGCCGGCCTTCTTAGCTTGTTCCGACCCAGAATCGTGTCAAGTATTCGTCGTAGGTCAATGCACTTGCTTTTGACCTTGTCCGGCTCCATATGACTTTCTTCTATTTCGCCCACCACATCCAAAGCGCTGTATATTCCGCTTACCTAAACCATAAATCATAACAATGCATCAATATGACATAAAAATTGAACTATACAAAATTTGAAAATACAACACTTACCACATCACGTTCTAGAGGAGCACGGGGAGTGTACGCAACCAACTTCCTTGCCGACTTTTTAAGGATATAACGACGAGTAATTCACCAATACCAATACTCGTACTCGCTCAAAGGTGTCGGAGGGTCGCGTGCTTGTTCGGTACGATCAATTCTTGATTCCCAAATAGCAATACTTTCTTGCAAAAATGTCATCCAGCTAGTGGGTTCTGGGTCAAGGGGGACGACAGGATTGGGAATGTGCTGATAATCAAAGGAAAACTGTCTCATCACCCGATCGGGTGCATACAACTCAAAGTCCAGAAATAGAATCAGTCGGCTCTTAGCAATCCAACCGGCGAACGAATACTCAATATCCGGATGTCCAAATTTATACACTAATGAATATGGTTCCCATGTAACCGCATCATCCGCCATCAAATCCAACTCATTACGGTAAAACTGTACATTTCTTGGCGTCTCACGCCAACTCCTAACACAGTTCCACCTAGCCCCGAATGGAAGATACAGATCTAAGTCGGTAGGAATTCTAATAGACGGCCGTCCAATGGCAATATGCGACCACGACCATAGTTGCAACAACGTTGCAGAACCCCCTAAAACTTTTCGACGTTGCAAGGCAACGTTCGATAACTCACTATACAAATAGCATAGAACAGCACTACCTCAAGAATGATAACCACAGTCAGCCAAATCATCCAAAAATGGTAAAAATTTCAAACTTAATCTCCCTTTTGAATGATCGGGAAATAATCGGCAACTCAAAAAATACAATATCACGGCACGAGTGCGGCGAAGTATATCTAAATCGGTCGCCCCTTCGGGTAGTGGTTCAGAAAATTCGCTTTTAAACTAAGTCATTGACAAATCACTTTTAGACTTAATCGCCTCTCTTGGCGGAAAAATACCAAGCAAGTCATGAGCCAATTCCATGTAATCGATATCTAAATTTTGCACACATACCGGACGACCGTTTCCTTTAAGACCGAAAAGAAAATGCACATCCGCTAGAGTCACTGTCATCTCCCCGACTCTCATATGAAACGTATTTGTTTTCGGCCTCTATCTATCGCACAAAGCGGTAAGAAGGTGATGATCGAGCCGAATGTACTCGATTTGCATAGCTTTCCAAAATCTGGAGATTCGTAGATTCGGCTCCAATCTTGGATCTTTAAAATCGATCTCCTTGAGCTTGCTCGAATGATCGTATATCTTCACAGTTTCAACACCCTGCAATATATAAACAAATTATAATTAGGACTTCATATTTGACTTCCCCGGTTTACCAATATCGAACATTTACCTCCATTAATGTGTCGTTTTGGCTCCTATGGTGTTCTTGAAGATAGAGAACACTTCTATCTTCGGGTCCAGGAGACAATTCTACAAACAATAACAACCGTTTATCAATACAAAAACAATGTACAAAGTTAGGGTTTTTGCTATATTACTACTTCAAATCCTTTTGCATTGTCATCAAAGAAACCAACAATGTGAGTACATCCACATCAACATCACCAACACTACCTCTTCCGCAAACAACAACAATCATTTCTAAAGTAGCATCTTAATTTTCAAAAAAGGAATTATAATTACCTCTAATCAACGTAGATGAAGAGCTAGCTTCCATTTTATGGGCAATAGAGTGTTTGTTTGAAGAAATAGATGAGGAAAAATGATTTTGACTTAAGAATATTGAATTTGAAATGGGTTTGAAGTTGGAAATGGGGAGGGTTTTGGGAAGAAAGGGGTAGGGTTGAGGAATGACCCCAGAATCAGCTCTCTGTCCTTTTGATGCCCGAAAAAAAGCTTGCGCATTCCATATTTGCGTAAGCATAAAAATAGTCCTTGAACGCATTATAAACGCATTATTAGTTCTACACTGGCACGAGAGTTGATCACAATACCACAACCAATGTAATCCTTGAACAGGGAAAATTTTGAGGAGTTGAGCAGACAATTACTTAACCAGTGGGATGTCACCCCTAATTGATTTGATGGACTAATAATATTCAATGTGATGGGAGGTCTCGGAATTTTTGCAGCACTTTTTTTTTTTAAGAATATGAGTGATACTTTATTAGCACTCTAGAAGTTTTGCAGCATTTAGAATTACACATTCACGCTGATCTCAAAATTTCAAGGTAACAACAGGGTTTTGCTTCAAATCAAAAATACATGCAGGGAATGCTCAAAAAGGTGAAGATACTTGACAACAATTAAAATCGATATGCTATGAAAACATTAAGCAGGATAACAGTTAGAAGTCAGTTAATACTTAACATATGTTTCTCTATAATGTTATATACTTCTTTATAAAATAAATACATGTTTGCATTAAAACTTGTGACTGTCTCTTTTGTAGCTTCTAAAAAGGACTGATTCAACATTGCCTCTCCTTAAGTTTTTTTAATTGACAATTCCAATTCAAAGATGTGAAAATATAGTATGACATTGACTGTATTAGCCTTTACATTGCTCTTACCTCTTACAACAAAATTATTCCTCCTGAGAGACCGCACATACCATCATGTCATAATATGCCTACTCGAGCAATTGGAAAAACTCATACAAATATGGCTGGTTTGACAAGATTAAGCATGATATACGAAGCAAGATTAAGTTATGAAACGACACATTGATCATCACGACAATACAACTTCCTAGAACCAAAAACTAGTAACGATGAGGATGGCTAACAATGTGCAACGAACTGTCAATCACACAAATTTACAACTTGGGTCAAGTAGTTTTTTTACGATTCATAGCCTAGACTATATTACTCTTGGATCCTCCCTTCACGTTTTAACTAACATATTTATCATATTAACATATACTACAATATGTTTGCCATTGATGTGTGATTCATATCCAGGTTCTGCATGCTGCTTTTTCGTGTAACTACTACTGCTTTAACATCAGATTTTGGGAACTTCCGTTGTCTAATTTACTTTTATTCAGTAAAGGTACAATATGCTTTGTAGGAACTGAAATTAAACACATCATACATACCAAGGTTATATCAGTGTATTGTCAACTATGTCAAGTAACCTAATAATATAACTTGCATGATTCAGACTCATAAACTTTCACCCTCTTTCTGCAAATTGTGAAATTTACTACAAAATTTGTACGTATACATGTTTGAACTTGATTGGATGAACATAATTCGATGTTCCTATAGAAGCTCTAGCTCTTGTGTCATCAAACAACAAACATAGCTAATGTAAGTCATGCTTATGGAACCTACACTTTCCAAGCTGGAGCACATAATAATCTAACCTAGAACGCCTAACCATTTTAATTTTTTAAGGGATACACAAAAGGAAGCACCTGTAACAAAAGTATTAAAAATCTGCCTGACCTCAGTTTGAAAATCAACATTTTTGGCCTCAGCTTTGAACTTCTCAGAAAGAACTGCCCCAAACTCCTTCTTCAAGGCAAGTGAAGAATCGAGCCAAACTCCATTCCCAAACCTTAACATTGGCCCACCACTTGCAGACCCATCGCTAAGCACTATACCCACGACTTGCGACGCTAGATCATTGATTTCGGACACGTTTTTGGATCCGACGAACGAGAGGATCTGATCCTGAGTGGATCCCTTGGATCCAACGGCTAACATGGAGAGGATAGCATGGAGAGAGACGGGTGAGATGGCGAGATTAGAATCGGTCGATTTAGTGAGAAGATGATTTGTTAGGGTAAGGGCAAAGTTCGTCTGAGTAGATATTTGTCCTCTGATGTCCTCCGCTCTGCCAACTGAGGCAACTGAGCTATGGTCGGTTTTAAAAAAATAAACGTATATACAGTTTATAAAGATGATTCCAAAAATCAATTTTTTCATTATTATATGTATTCCAAAGATATGCATCGAAGAAGAGATGAATAACTTTAGAGCAAGTATTTGTTTGTTTAAAATTCCGAATGTTTAAAATACTGTTCACTGAAGGTTGATTGTTGAATAGTTGAAATATTGTTTGTTTGCCTTCCTATTGTTAATTTATTTCATTATTACGGACATTATGCATCGCATCTCGTACGTGAATTGTTTTTTTACCAATTGTATATGCTTAATCGTATTTTTAAGTTGAAATAATATGTAGTTAGTTGTAGTTTTTATTTTTAAGTTGCGACATCTAATTTTTTATTTGTTTCAATTTTTATTTCATTATTAATTAATAAAAAACAAATTTCTAAAAGAAAATTATTTGTTAAATCATATTTTTAAACAATATGATTTTATTTGGTAATATTTGTAGAGGGGCAATTTGAATTGGTGAAAAAAGTTTATTTATTATATCTTATTTTCAAGTGAACTTACGATTTGGTAATGCTTGTAGAAAGGCGTTTTGAATTGGTTAATTAAGTTTATTTGTTAAATAAGGAATCTTTTTTTAAATGATAGTGATATCTTAATAATACATGTAAAGTGACATTTTTGGTAGTTCACGTCGACACCAAAAAAGCATGACACCAAAGGTGGTACAATTATTGGTAAACATATGTTATTATTTTGACAATATTACCCTTAGTGTTAATATTAAGTATTCTTTTATTCAATTGTTATACAAATTGCACTTGGTCATTTTATCTTAATATAATTAACAATAATGACAAACGTTCACTTACATTTACTTTCAATACCACTTAATTCACACAACAAAGAGAAAATAAACTTTATAATCGTTTAAATTTATATCATAGAAACTTTGTTTGGATATTTTATTATAACTAGTTGAAACTTTTGACCGTCTTTGTCAAAATTACGTGCTATGTTATTTTGTTTAGCTTCTCTAAATAAGTAGCTATCGAGATTATTACATAGTTTTGTTCAGCTTATATAAATTGTTTATTATTAATTTTTCGCATTTGCATTGCACATTTTACTTCGTTTTCAATTTAACTCAAATAAACATCTCCTCCGCGTTCCCATGAACGCGCGATTCATGTTCCTGTAATGACGCCACCTAATGAAGCTTTTGATGTTTAGGCCACTGAACGAAGCACTTTTGGTATATATATATGGTTGAATCTTTTTTATGAAAGGAATTTATTAAAATCACTTTTCCAAAACAAACAACTTACAAACTGTTGTCGCTAATTCTAACCAGCATTCAGCCATTTTTCTATCCAAACAAACAAAACGCATGCACAAAAAGTCCCTGCTAATAAACCCATGTAAATTGGGTTACTATTTTGTTATTTTTTACCAAGCCGTCCTCTTCCAGAAAATCGACTTAGCATTCTTTTCAGGGGCAAAAGCGGTATTAATTAGCCAAAATCTAAAAATAGAGACCTAATTTTCATAACTTATTCTGGAGCGACTTTTCTTACATCATTTGTCAATTCTAGGGAGTTGATAGCGATTCCTTGCGTTAGAAAATATAAAAAACTTTTTTTTTCTTTGAAATAATACTTTATATACAATAAATCACCGTGACAACATATCACATGTCAATAAACGTTCGAATCACGTTACACAAGTTTCGAACTTGTGACCTCTCGCACCAAAGCCGAATAACTTGTATATATCGAAAATTACTTTGCATGCACCATTCATTTTACAAAATTCCTTTGTTCTTGTCATCATCGTCGTCCTTCATTCAAATTTAAAACTCATTTAAACAAAGTGGAAAATTCTAGCATTAAACTAAGTCAAAGTTAAACAAAATGGACTTTAATTTATAGCATTAATATTCTAACTTCTTTACCATTACTTACATTTTATCAATTTAAATAAAATCAAATTTAATTTTATTAAAAAAAAACTCATGTCTTTAAATTAGAGCAAATAGTGGTAAGAGTTATCTTAATTGATTTTTTTGGTTTTATGATAAAAAAATCGTTAACTTCCTCGTCAAGATGCATTAATTATCAAATTTCATTAACTTTAAAGTTTTAATTCAATGGAATATATGAAAAATATGTTAAAATGCAATTAAGAAAAAGGGTAATTTAGTAACATATTTTCTTAGAAAATTGACGGTGTTGTAAAGTAAATTTTCATGTCAATAGAATTTTGCATAACTTTATTCATGACCTATCTACCAAGCAGAATATAATCTCATAACAGCAAAAGGCAAAAAAAGCATGACTCAACAAGCAACCGATTCAATCTCCTCTCTATCCTGTGAGAACACTCAAAGCTACCAGTGGACCATATTGTTATTATTATCAACTGCACTAACTCTTAGCTGTAAATTACCATGTTATATTTGACTCCATCATTAAATTTTCATAATCTCCGCCTTTGATTATGCCTATAGAAAACGCGGTATTTTTTATTTGTAGGTTTTAGTCAGTTGATATACAATAATACCGTCAATGTATCATTCCAAGACATTGATATCATTCACATGGTTGTTGCTTCACTCCATTTCTATGAATATTATACATACATATTTAATTTTCATTATTACTGTATGCACCGATATTTTCCATGATTGCGTGTTCATATACCGTGGTTGAGTGAAGTTTATTCTTTTAATTTAATTATGTTTAAATACATCATTATCACTATATCTTGGTATTATACCATTTATCGTATACCCATTCAAATAATAAAATTGGATTCTTAGTTAAAATGCCTATGACATGGATGTATTTGAATTGGACTTGATGTGAATGTCTAAGTTCAAGCACTAATTTAAGCACCAAATTAAAACATGTCATTTGCATACTCATTTTACCCTTATGGTTTCCTATGTGTATTTGCGATTGCTATGTGAATAGTATTTGTTTTCCTCTAGAATTTGATTATAAATCGTTTTCATAGTAGAAATTATTAAAACAATCCATACTAATTAAATATTTGCTTTGTATAGTATACAATGAATACTTTAGTATAATAAACAGTCAAACATGGGGAAAAAACGATAAAAAAAAAGAAGTGTTATACATACAAAAAAGAAAGCGCGTAAGTAGCAAATTTAGGAGTTAGGGCCAACATGCAAAATTAGCTGGCAATGATTAAAGTCTTGAAGTTACTCAGATACATCCTGCTCACTAAAATCAAAATGTTTTGAGTTCCCACATGTATATAAATACATGCACTGCACCTTTTCATTCTACATTGAATTTTCAACTTTATCTTCTTCTCCAATCAATTCTACTAAAATCATAATAAAAATGAAACTAGCTGCATTCGTAAGCCTTTTGCTTCTAGGCCTTGCTTTTGTCGGTGCAGAAGATCCTTACAAATATTTCACTTGGACCGTCACTTATGGAACCATCTTCCCTCTTGGCCAACCTCAACAAGTAATCTTTGAATTTTCGTAAATATATTTTGATTATATTTACATGATGATAATTCTAACCTATATGAAATAATTACAGGGTATTTTGATCAATGGGCAATTTCCAGGCCCAAGACTCGATACAGTAACGAACGACAACATCATAATCGACGTGATTAACAAGCTTGATGAACCGTTTCTAATAACATGGAATGGCATCAAGCAGAGGAAGAACTCATGGCAAGATGGTGTTCTTGGGACAAATTGTCCCATACCCCCTAATTCTAACTACACTTACAAGTTTCAAACCAAGGATCAAATAGGGACTTTTACATACTTCCCCTCAACTGCAATGCATAGAGCAGCTGGTGGTTTCGGGGCTCTTCATGTTTATCAGAGACCCAGGATTCCTATTCCTTACAACCCTCCTGCTTCAGATTTCAGTCTCCTAATTGGTGACTGGTTTAAATCTGGACATAAGGTATATT
This sequence comes from Allium fistulosum, assembly GCA_030737815.1. Lineage (NCBI taxonomy): Eukaryota > Viridiplantae > Streptophyta > Magnoliopsida > Asparagales > Amaryllidaceae > Allium > Allium fistulosum. Next base: position 290,248,879 of record CM060907.1, read on the forward strand.
TTTTTTTTTCATTTTTCATATAACCTTTTCTTTCTTCATTTTGTTTCATATGTCAGATAGTAAAAAAAAAAATCATTTGAAATCCACAGCAATTAAAGCAGAACTTGGATTCAGGCAAAGCTCTTGGAATTCCTGATGGGCTCCTTATCAATGGAATTCCTCAGTATACTACTTTTACAGGAGATCAAGGTAACAAATTTGGTTTGGTTGTATGTATTAGAATTAATGTAATGTTAGCAAAATAATGTTTGTGCAAAGAAAATGCATAAATGCACCTTCATGCTAGACTTAAAATAGTTTTTTATCCATCAGGAACACTATAGTAAAAAAAATTTGGAAAATTCACAAATATCTTACAAATGTATGTACAGATCTTACTTGTAAAAGTGAAAATTGTCGTATGAAACCCATAAGTATTGTGTGTCACACGTATCTATCTTTTTTAAAGAAAATATTATTGATAAGAGCATCAATTCCATAAAAATTTAAGTATACTCGAATAATATATCATGTTGATTATATTATTCTTGATTTTTACAGGAAAGACATACCTTTTTCGCGTATCAAACGTGGGTCTAACAACATCCATCAACTTCAGAATCGAAAACCACCTTCTAAAACTCGTAGAAGTCGAGGGTTCACACACAATTCAAAATGTTTACGACTCACTGGACCTACACGTAGGGCAGTCCATGTCTGTACTGGTCACCTTCGATCAAACCCCAAAAGATTACTACATTATTGCAACTTCTCGCTTCCAAAGAAAACAGTTAACTGCAACCTCTGTCCTCCATTACAGTAATTCAAATTCTCCTGTTTCTGGTCCAGTCCCAAAATTCCCACTTTCAGGCTTTCACTGGTCCATGCGCCAAGCAAGAACTATTCGGTATAATCTCATACCTTAAATACTTCAAATTATAACAGTAATTAATGTATTATTATTGAAATTATGCTGCTTTAATCAATATACAGATGGAACCTAACTGCAAGTGCAGCAAGGCCAAATCCACAAGGATCATACCATTATGGAACTATTCCAAGAACCAGATCACTAGTTCTTGCCAACACTGCAACAGTTATTGATAACAAACCGCGTTATGCTGTTAATGGTGTATCTTATGTTGTGCCCGACACACCATTAAAACTTGCTGACAGTTTGAATATTAATGGAGTTTTTACTTACGATAGCTTACCAGCTACTGATTCGAAGATCAACGCTAATGTTCTGGGAACTCCTGTTCTTAGATTTGGACTTCATGACTTCGTAGAAATCGTGTTCCAGAACACTGAAAATGTCATGCAGTCTTGGCATCTTGATGGTTATGACTTTTGGGTTGTCGGGTAAGTTACCTTTCACAGTTTCACCCATTTAGAAATAATAAGAAATTTTATAATTACAATGCTTATATTAAATTTATACATAGATATGGGGCTGGAAAATGGTCAGAAGGAATGAGAAGAAGATACAATTTGGTGGATGCAGTGACTAGACACACAGTTCAGGTATGTAATCGATCTTTAATGCATTATATAAGGCAATGCAAACAGTGTAATGATAAACGTATGTGTGTATATAGGTATATCCATATGGATGGTCGGCGATACTGGTATCATTAGATAACCAAGGAATGTGGAATGTAAGATCAGCAATGTGGGCAAGGCAATATCTTGGGCAACAGTTTTATATGAGGGTTTGGACATCTGAACAAAGCTTTTCTAATGAGTATGCTATGCCTGATAATGCACTTATGTGTGGGAAGGCAATTGGCCGTAGGCCTTAAATTTGTATTACTGTGTTTGACGTGATTTTGAGCTATGAAAATTTTTAATTGTTTAGATGGATTATTATGAAAGTTAATAAATTTAATTTATTTGTTGATAATTGTAAAATGAAATGCAGTTGCATGATTATATATTATTATTTTCATTCAGTAAGTGTGATCCAAGACTTCTTTCTCTAATTTCTCACTTGGTAATGCTAGTATGTTCATCATATTGACTCAAATGGATTTTGTAAGTAGATAAATATGCCCAATTCTGGGTAGAGTTATGCCATCAAAAGACCCCATTTTATAAGTAGATAAAAATGAAATGTATTACTCTATTTTACTCAAGAAATTCATTCGGGGTCGCCAAATGGCTCTCAAGTAGCTCGAAGTCATATTGTCGAATGAAGTAAAATTTCTTTTCCTTTTATCAAATTTATGCGATGTCCATGATAATATTCTCCAACTCTCATACATCCAAATATCAAAAAAATTAAAATAATAAAGACATGAAAATAATTTGCTAGGAACCGCAGGTTGTAAAAATAAAAGGGCTTCTCTCTTCCTTTTTAATGGTGTCTTAGGTTCCTCAGTTTCAATTACTCACTAAGATCTTCACCTAATCCATGCTAGTACTACTTCCAAATCCCTACATCTATCCCAATAATCAAAATCGATCTACGAATTAACTGTAATCGTGATGATGTATATGTACGAAATGTTTTAATCTAACTGCTAAAAGAGATATCAACCATGAAAGAGCTATTTTACTGTGATCAAGGGCCAGCTGTTGGAGGGATGCCAAAGTGAGGCACCTTCGGCAGCTCAACAAAGTTGAAGTGCATTTTGAAGCAAATAAAGTTCGAATTTCCCCAATTTATTTTTATTTTTATTTGTTTTTTTCTTTTTTGCCGTGTATTTATAAATGGGATTTGAAAATGTTTAAGAATAAATGATTTTCATAATTCCATTTATATTAATTGGTTTTTTAACGCAACAACAACAACGATAATACAAGAAAATATTTTTGCTAAATGGTTTCTTGAAATCCATTTTTCATCTTTAAGAGAAAATTTGAAAACTCATTTTTCAGTATTGGACGAGTTAGAATTATGCAAGATTTATCCTTCTCTCCTCGCGGTTAAAATCATCCGTCTACTTGAGATGCTCCAAGGATATTTCCATAGGATCCAGTGGTATCCACGTAATCTTATAAATATTTAAAGTACTTGGAGAAATGGATATTTTTCTCAACGCATGCACCTTAATCATATAATCATATTAAATACACCTTCGTATATGCAATGTTGACCCTTAAAAAAGAAAAGGAAAAATAGAATACTACTTAATTTTACCCGATCAATCGACAACAATTGGTAATATATTACATATCGAAAAAGTAAAGAAAGAACGATAATATAACACCAAAATCAATGCATTATTGCCGCATATATTGTGTTAATTGATGGTACAACGCTAATTTAGTTGTGTAACATTTTTTTCTTTTTACATTGGATAATATAAATAGGTACTAGAATATGCAGTGATAAAATAAAGACTGATAAATAAGAGTACAAATTAAGGTGTATTTAGCACCATCCTGATTTTAAGATTTGGAGTGCCGTCTCTCTAAATGAATGTAGATATCAACACTTTTCTGTTTTTGTATTGGTTCATTTATTTTATTATCAATTTTTTCATAAAAATATGCTCAAAAAATTGATGAAAAAATTGAATTAAAACCGTTCAATTTCAACTTCTTTTAAAGTCTTAAGAAACAAAGATATATAGAAAAAGAATACGAAACTTTTGAGAAGACATGGATTAGAAATTGCAACATCATATACATAATAGATTCAAATATTAACTTCCGTCAATACTGATATTCAGTCTCATTTATATGTAATGACATTTTAAAAAGTTTGTAGTTACATCAACAAATTATGTTCATGTTGCGGTTATTAATAAAGAAGATAATAATTACGGGGAGTGATTTTTTTGACCTAAAGATGTATGATTCGAAAAACCATGCAAATATAAATATATAATCAAAAGTACACCATAGTTCATGCCTGTAAGAATATGGTGGTAAAAGGAAAGGGAAAAAAATAGTCAATCTGCTTTGCTGCCTCGGACAATAGACTATCAAGGTCAACTAGCATAGCTTATCTAGGAAACCTACAAATACAACATAGCACAGAAAATGAAGTAAAATATAACAATGACGAACAAGTCTTGCAGAAACTACAAACCAATACATATGCTAAAGCGACCAATGAGCTTAGGTAAGCAGCTAGGAGTGTCAAGTGAGAAGATAAATTTTCTATTTCAATCTATGGCTGCAAGTATTTCCTCGTTATTGCTTCCAAACTCTCCATTAGTGCATAAAACCAGCTCGTCGCCCATAATTTGTAAAAGAGTTCTCTCTCATCATTTTTCATTATCGAAGAACCACTTGGTGAAAATATTCTATTTGATGTGGCAGCATTTTTCCAAATTCCAGATGCCCCCTTTGGACACCGGCTAAGAAGAATGTCCTGTGGTCGTTTTACAACAAACTCTTCAGATAATCTTTTACCTTCCTTACAATCATTTTTAATTAAGGCCATTATAAAGCTTATTTTGTACCGGTGGCGGGTAATTTGGTTCAGAGGAGTTTAGGGTAAGGGAATGTATTTCTAAAGGTTGGGAGGTATCGGGGTTGTTGGGAACGTTATAGCGGGAGGTTTCTCGTTTGGGACGAGAGTGGAAACAATAATATCCATTAAAGCGGGGTTATCTAGGGAAGGTATATATGATGCTGACGGGTAAGAGGTGAAGAACTCTTCCTCCATCAAGTAGAGATAACATATTGCTTCGGTACCTTAGAAGGAGAGGAGGGGCGCAAGTGATGGATCGGGTCCGGTCGAAAGCTGGTGAAATAGGCATATTTCATAAAAAATCATATTTTGGATCATATTGTGCCTATGAAGTCTAAAGGATTGCATTAGGTCCAATCTAATTAATTAAATAAAACAAACTTTTATTTAATATAATAACTCAATTGATGAATTATTTTTAATTAAATTTGTATTTTAATATTTTTTATATGAGTGCATCCAAATATATTCATAAGTATGTTATGCATATGTAACATAATATATCATGACAAAGTTAATATGTACCTATATAGGTGCTAAGATTTACATCTATAATGGACATGTTAACCCTCTATATATGTTTTGGTCATCCAAAATTATATTTACAATTTTCATATGTAAACAAATTAATATATAATTTTTTTTAAATATATAATTAACAATTAAAATCAATTTGACCAAATCTGCAATTTTAAATTCAAATTTCATTCAAAACATCAAATTTTGACTTGACGGCTGTAGTCGGAAGATGAAGCACACTGCCTCCTTTTGTAGTTGAAATTAAGATTATTGTGACTTATTTTTCTTGATCCGAATGTAAATATAAGATTTTCCAAATTTCTAAATGGTACTAGGGTGGTGTACTTCTGACAAAGTTGTGGTTCTCTGACCAAGGGGTGGAGTCTAGATGAGGACAAAAGCGGTCTTCCTTGAGATAAATTCTAACTTTGAAACAACCCTAATAACATATGCAACAAGACTTGCCAAAATACTAATCGTGCATGTTAATTTCAGGTTAATAACTGGAATATAATAATGACAAATGAAGTAAATATGCTCGGAAAGCATGAAGAACATGATGCTGGCATTTTCCATTAACAATCAGCGACTGCAAAGTATATACGCACATCCTCGAATAAACCCTGTTTAAACATAGAGGGTAAGCAATCTTAAAATTCCCAATTATTGCAAATGTATTCATTTATTATGTTTACATGGTTGTGATATTTGTATCTTAGTAGTCTGATTTTCACTTAGTAGTCTGATTTTCACCATGCTAGCAATTCTTGCATAAATGTCCTTCTCCATTATTAGAGTAGCATCCCAAAAGCCCTATAATTCCTTTCTCTCCAAATACTCCACACACAAACTAAGAATGATATGTTTACAATATCTCTAATCCTAGATTTGGACTTGCATTTATTATTATTTTTGTCAATCGCCTTGATATAAGAATTTCTATGTGCACCACCGGTCAAGCAAATTTGGCCATACACCGTTTCTAGACATAGGAAATAAATTTGCATTGGTAAAATAAATTGGTGATGTTTTCATCATGGTTGTGACAAAGGACACATGAGGGTTTATGATTAGATGCCTCTGAACGAGCCTTTCATTGGTTAGTAATAAATTATTGATGGCCTTAAATGAACAAATACCGGTTTTGGGATAAATAACTATGTTCCAAATCCACTTATGCCAACTGATCAGAGGGAATCTTGAACTAATTTCTTTGAAAATAGCTTTAAAGCTGTAATTACCCTTACTATTAGCCATGCATACCCAAAAAACTCTTTCTTTATCACCATGGATGTTAATTTTCCCAATTTCATCCCTGATACCACCTAGAAAACTCACCATGTCTTGTTTCCAACATCTATCAACAATTATACCTTCCACTACCATTTTATCTTCCCTAACCCAATACATGGTGGAAGATCTAATCCTACTTGTCGGATTACTTCCTTATAGCTAAGAGAGAACCATAAATAGATTAAATTGCCATACATGATACTTCGCCCAATGCATTTCATAGCATCATTTCTGATATCTAAGAGGTATTTCCAAGTGCTCGAACCAACTTTCTTCTATCAACTTCCTACAACAACCTCAATTTCGAATATTTCTCCTCGACCCATGATGCCCAAATCCCTCTTTTTTTGAAATTTAGTACTTGGATGGTAGTACATACTTGTACTACAAGTCTTATGTAGTATATAACGTACTACAAGTCAATATATGTCTAGTACTACAAGTCTTATGTAGTATATAACGTACAAGTCAATATATATCTAGTGGTTCGAATCACGCACTATGAAGGACTCGAACATGTTACCTCATAGGCCAATGTTAGAGCGCCTAATCACTGGGACATTGGTGCTAGACATTAAATACCTTCTTTGTTCAATACCTTTCATACAAGTTTGATGCCTATTGCTATAAGAATTTCGTCAAAGACTCTTCATCCCAAACATCCTTTACATCTACTCTTGCAAACAGTCGACCATTGGATTTTATTGAATCTACCTTTCCATAAGTTGGAACATAACTGAACAACGGCGTGTGATGTAGCCTTAGGAATTTTGAAAACTTGCATCCATTATGGCACTCACGGTTAAATCAACGATTTAACCAATTCTATTCTTGCAGCCAATATTAAACTCTTGCTTTCCAATCCCTCGATTTCATGCTTAATTTTCTTTATTTATCCTTTAAAACCTCTATTCTTCAAGTATACATTAGATAATGGAATGCATGGTAGTTGATAGGAAGCTCGCCCTCTTTCATTTCTATGATAGCACAAATCTCCTTACGGTTGAAGCAACCACCTCTGAAAACACATTAGATTTCAAATTATTGACTTGTAGACTAGTGGTTCTCTTGAGTTCCTTAAACACTTCCTTTACTGCTAAGGCACCCTCCTTTTTCGCTTTTACGAATATGAGAACATCATTTGCATAAACCACACGCATTATTTTTGTTTCTGACTTTATTACCGCCCTTAACCTACTCTCCCCGAGCTTATCCTCCATCAATACAGAGAAATACTCCATCACCAAAGTGAACAAAGCATACGATAGCGGATTCCCTTAACTAAGCCCAATAGAACTACTAATATACCCATGAGAGCTACCTTGATAAATCATCGGAAAACATGGTGTGTTAGTCATTTCCTAAATCAAGTTTGTCCATTTACTTGTGAAATTAATTTCCCTCATGATGTGCGTGACGAAATCTCAATTCACCATATCATAAGTCTTTCTTAAATCAACTTAATGCACATATTATTATTACTTAAATGCTTCATCCCCCTAATAGCTTCATGGGCAATTAAGATGCCTTCCCCAATGTTCCTTCCTTGTATGATTGCACACTGATTATCTACTACTAAATGGTTCGAAAAAAACTTCATCCTATTACAAAGAACTTTAGACAAGATCTTGTATAATGTGTTGCAGCAAGAAATAAGATGGAAATTTTTTATTTCAGACGCTTCATTGGATTTATGAATGAGAATGATGTCAGTGTCATTACATTCTTTGATAATTTTCCTAGATTTAAACACATCTTCTAATAACTCTTACTAGTTCGAATTTTATTTCATCCCAATTGACTTTGTAAAACTTAGCATTGAAACCGTTAGACCCTAGGAAAGTCTTGTTGTAAATGCTAAACACAACATCTAATCTCTTGGATGTCGTATGAGTCATTGGTAAAATTAAACCCATACTCAGAGGTGATACTTCGACAAATTATGTGTGGAAGTTGATTGCCCACTCTCACCTGATTATACATGCCTTGAAAGTAGATAGTTGCCTTTGTACCAAACTCAATTGTATTTTCACATGGTTCACCATTGATGCATAGATCACTACTCCATTTATTAGATGATTTTTACTAGCCATTTTCATGTAGAAATATTGCAAAGCCTCATTGTTGTAATTCAGCCAGTTGCATTTCGCCTTTTGTTTCACATCCAGGTACTCTTTGACCAAAGCTGCCTCCAGTTTTTCCTTCTCCTCCAGCAAAATTGTAACAATGTTGGGATCCTGTGTTTCCTCCAAAATCTTCTGCAGTTCCCTGTTGTTCCTCCTTAAATGTTGATTTCCTTCTTCGTATCACATGTTCCCCTACCCCACACTTTGAGAACCTCCTTCGTCTTTTTTTAACATCCTAAGGAAACAATATAGTGGCCTACTGATGACTTCAATGGTCCATCTAAGGTTAAAACGATGGAAATAGCCATCAAAAGCATGCCACAGTTCATATACTTAAAAAGACCCGATTAGTTTAGGAATATTCTGAAATAGGGATACTAGAATGGGAATATGATCATTGAAGCTCATTAGTATATAAAAATATTCATGATTAGGAAGTGCTAGGGCCTGTATATTTTGGTCATAATGTTTTTACTCGATCCAAACTGATAGAGTTAGGGGTATGCCCTAAGGACAATTATATAATTTTTACATATATCTAACTCGATAACCAATCTTGTTCGAAATAAAATGTGTTTTTTTCTATTATATGCTTGATATAATGTGTTATATTAATTAATTAATTTAATTAAAATTATATTTAATAGAAAATCCATAAATGGTATGTTTTATGATAGTAGTTATAATGTACTATAATCATGAGTGATTTATCACACTAAAGTAAACATATTGTTTTAAATATTCTTAATCAAGATGCATCGAGACCAGATATCGATACATCTGTTGAGATTAGAGTACGCAATGCTTTACAAATGTTGGACAGTGTATTGCTCATGGCGGTTAGAGGCACCAAAGGGTTACGTACTGATAGTTATTAGATAACTATGGAATAATCCACTCGATAGTTTTTTATTGGTCAATATAAACAACGTCAAACAAAAATATCAATGGGACAACATTACACAATTCTCTCGACTTGAGAATACCGTCGAGCTTTAATGTGGAAACTCTGCTTTAATTATAGTTTAATCATGGCATGACATTCATCGAACGATACCTTCCCAATAGTATAGACGTTTCATATCTACATACATCTTACTACTACCGGGATGAATAGTGTAATTATATGATGAATAACATGGTTTATATGTTAATTAATAACATAATGGTGTTGCATAAGCATATTGGGTAAGGTTTAGAACTAAGTTCAAATTAGGTAATTCTCTTTCCGACTTCGAGCTAAGGCAATCCTCTTCTACTTTTATGTTTTGAGTTTTATCGGATTTTGTGTTTTAAAGGGTCGAAATGGCTAAATAAGTCGCAGCCTTGTCATTTTTTAGTTATTCAGAGTTTTGTAACTCTATGTCCTGATAATGAAATTTCCATAACTTTTGATTCGTAAGTATAATTTATTACAAGTAATCAAAAAACCAGAGTTGAGTAGAAGCATTGTAAATGAGAACTATTCAAGAGAGAATGCGTCTTCTTAGTTATATGAGGTTAGTATCACGGTCAACTGAAATCAACCCAAAGTCAAAGTCTCTAGTCAGAGCAGTTAGATTAATGATAACTATTATGTTTGAACCAAGGACTTTGTGTTTATACTATAAAGTTGAATTTGGATGATATTTGAATTTGGACCATTACCAAATTCCATAAGTCCTAGTGTGATATAGCTTTGACGAAGAGAACTAGTGTAAACAATTATCATGAACAGATAACGCTTAAAATAGTAAAATTGGATTTACCAAAAAAATGTATAAACGATAAATTCGGCCAAACTGCCAAACCACTAACTAAGGAGAAGTATGAATGTTAATATTCGAATTGTTTGATATTAATCGCTGACTGAATTTACACCTACGAGTCACACAACTGCATTGGTAGATTCTTTGATATACCACATGTTAGCACCAAAATTGGTCACTAACCTCGTTCAGAAAGATTGTGTAGAGATATAAGTGATGAAAGTAAATTAAACCGAGAAGACAATGCTAATTTAAATGCAGAAAGTAAGAACACCAAATTTATAGTGGTTCAGCGTAATTGCCTACGTCCACTTTGAGGTTAAACTTTATTGATCTTCTTTATAGTTGATTACAAATACAATTCGTGAATCAAATGCTTGAATGAAGTTGTTTAAGTAGAGAAGATGAGTCTTGAAAATGGCAGAGTCTCCCCAGTATTCTCTCTCCAAAAAAAGATCCATTTCACTATGACCCTGCCCCTCTATTTATAGGCAAATATGGGCTGGACTTCCCAAGTGGGCTGGATAGCCGAACGCTCAAGCCCCAGTGCAGTGGTCGCTGTATGCCGAACCAGGTGTGCCGAACGCCGCTACGCCGAACCATTCCTTCTATGCCGAACGGTGTGTTGGTGTCGTGGGAAGTGTAGGATGGTTGTCTGTTGAGGCCGAACGTGCCACCATCTCAAGCTCTTGAACGAACGGTGCATACAGGCCGAACGACACCGTTATCTTGAGTAGTTGGGCATACGGAATGTCTTCTGGATGTCGAGTACTACGCCGAACACCATGGGACGCCGAGTACTCCTGTTGCCGAGTACTACGCCGAGTACCTTGGGATGCCGAGTACTCCTGTTACCGAGTATTACGCCGAGTACCTTGGGATGCCGAGTACTCCTGTTGCCGAGTACTACGCCGAGTACCTTGGGATGCCGAGTACTCCTGTTGCCGAGTACTAATGATGCCGAACGCTAGCGCTGAGCATTGGTTGTCGCCGAGTGCCAGTTGACGCCGAACATTGCTGGATACCGAACACTATGGATGCTGTGTACTTCGCCGAACACTGCTGGATGCCGGACACTATGGATGCTGTGTACTTCGCCGAATACTCCTAGATGCCAAGTGCGTCGCCGAACACTGCTGGATGCCGGGCACTATGGATGCTGTGTACTTCGCCGAATACTCCTAGATGCCAAGTGCGTCGCCGAACACTGCTGGATGCCGGACAGTCTGAGATGCCGAGCACTAGTTGCCTGGTCAAATCTCCAGGAAACACTTGCCCCCCAAAGTGTATCGCGTGGCCGAACGTGATGCGCTTTGAACCGTGCAACCTTTTTGTCATGTCTTAAACCCTTGGTTAACCTCGAACGGAGACGCCCCTTTTGTGGGGCCGATGTGTGCCGGACGTGTTCTAAATGCAGAACGAGACATTCGCGTTCGAACGGTGCTTCCTTGCCGAACGATGCGCCGAGGCCGAACGCTATGACCTTGACTGGTTCTACCGGTCATGGCCTTTTCGACTTCTTCCTCCCTCTATATAACCAGGCGCCGTTCCACCATTTTCCCTTTACGCTTTCTTTTCTGTCATTTCCTTAAGGACTCGCAATTCTCGCCATCCTACCAGATTTGAGACCTAATTGATCCTTCCTCAACTTCGACTTTCGAACTAGGTATCATTCCTTCAGTGATTAGATTACTTCAACACAAGACTTAGGTTGTTTTCGTGGGAAATGGGACATTTCTATGGTCGTATGATATGTGTCGAGCAGAAACGGCTCGCACATTTGGAGTTGTCTAGTTGGGGCTAGCTCCTTCGTGCCGAACGACAAAAAGAAAGATGGGGTGTTGAACGGCGTAGTCTTCGCTGGGCGATCTGTCTCTGTCGTTCGGCGCAGATGGAGAAGGAGTAGGGCGAAGTTGAAACCGAGGGTGGAGCGCTACTTTAGCCGAACTAAGACCGAACGACAGCTTAGCCGAACGATAACCCAAGCCGGACAATCTTGAATGCCGAACGGCATCAATGCCGAACAATTACTAAAATGTAGAACAATAACTTAGCCAAACGATAACCCAAGCCGAACAATTGACATGCCGAACATTGACTTTAGCCGAACAATACAATTGACATGCCGAACATTGACTTTAGCCGAACAATACAATTGACATGCCGAACATTGACTTTAGCCGAACAACCCTTAGGTCGAACCATGACCTTAGCCGAACAAAGCAATTGCCGAACAACATTAAAAATGCCGAACAGTATAAATGTCAAACTACACTTAAGCCGGTTACTTCTTAAACCAAATGTTTCCTGGATCTGGAACTGTAATTACCACCAGGCGGGCTCTTCGAGACGGTCAGCGATGACGGTCTTCGAAGGCAACGATTCAAAGCTCATTTTTATATCTTTGAAATCTTATTGCTTGTACACAACTGCATGCACTAGTTCACACACCACGCGGGGGGAAAACTCGTGTTGCTAATTCTAACGTTCAACATTTTTTAAGTATAGTTATCTCAAGCACTTAGCCAGGTTCGTTATTTATTGGGGATGTCGAGAAAATCTAGCTCCGCTACCATATCCGACAGGCCTGGGCCGTCATCGAGGCAAGGAGCCACTGATTCTTCTAACCCGTCGACTTCTCCTGCTCATAACTTGGCACCTGATGCTCTGGAGGCAACAATCTTACTAGACAATCCGATCGATTCACAAGCCTCGAAGATCAACGAAGCTGCTCTGCGACGGATATGCTCCATTCATGGGATTCCTTTTGCCGACGTGTTAGTTCCTTCAAGACACGATCGCCCTCATCTGCCCCCGGTCGGGTACACTACCTGCAACAAGTTCATGTGTTGGATGGGCAGCGTGCCTCCATTCAACTTATTTCTCCGGGATGTACTGCAGTACATAGACATAGCTCCGTCGCAGCTGCACCCGAACGGCCATGCATTTCTATATGGGACTTATCTACTTTTCATGGCTGTCTTCTCCAGACCTCCAACCGCTGGTGATATCAGATATATTTACATGTTCAAGAGACGGAAAGACAGTCCTTCTTTTATGTTCCTCGAGCCATACCACAAATGCCAGATCTTGACAGGGGCATGTAGCAAATTCGCCCTGTACAAACAGGAATGGTTCTATGTGCGCTGCCCTTCTGGTTTCGCTTGGAGATGGGTTGAAGGCAGTAAGTCTCTCTGCTAAGTCACTATTCGTATTTAATCGGAGTCATGCTTTTCCTAACTCTTCATCTCATCTTTTCAGGTATTAACCCGCGTCCGGAAGGCCGAGGATATTCTGAGGCTGTTGAAGCCATTAGAGCTCTTCCTGCTGAGGATCGAGACATCCGGACTATCATTTCAAATGAATCACTGTCGGGGTTTGGCTTGCTAGCCCCTGGTCGTCGGATCAGCCTTCCAGAAGGTGTCACCATTCCCAAACCTTCGTCCGGTAAAGGGAAAAAACAGGCCGGATCGTCGTCGCGTCGCACTCCCGATACGCACGGAGAAGGTGAGCGCAGAGAAGATGATGTTCCTGAGACTCAAGGCGAGAACGTGGGTCCCGCTTGGAATCCGGCAATCGAGGTTCAAGATATTGAGACGTCATCCTCCCCTTCGAAGGGGAAGAAGAAGTTGAAATATACAGTTCAAAAGGAGAAAATTGGTGGCACTTCAAAAGCTACGCCTATCCCGCTTGAGAAAGAGGCTTCTTCGCAGCATCTGGAAAGCTCCTTGAGGGGTCTATCGAACCTTTCTATTCCCGAAGACATACTTAATTACGGGTTTGATGATCCTGAAGCCCTCAAATTTTCTTCGCCAGCTAGAGGCAATGCGGGAGTTCAACTCCCGGTTCAAGGAGACAACACCCCGATTAGTAAAGATAAACGAACTGGTCCGTCGGGGGGAACACTAGGACACACACGCACATATGCATTCCATCATACACTTCAAGTTTTTCCTCATCTCACGGACTTTTCTTAACTCGTTGTTATCTTCATTCTTTGCAGGTGATATGGGGCGTTCTCACGGACTTGATCGCCTTCAGGGGTCTTCTATATTCCATCACTCTGGACGGGATTCTGGTTCAGGCAGACGCAGGGACCGAGGCGAGTATGAAGATAGGGATAATCGTCCCCGAGAGTCGTCTCACCGCAAGAAGGCACATTCTCAATCTTCCCAGTCCCGTGATCTTCCTCCTCCAACTGAGCCGGATAGAGAGAAATCCTTACAGAAGGGTTATCAGTCTGAGGCTCCTCGAGAACAACATTCCAGTTCATCGAGTACAAGGCAAGTTCGAGAGCAACGTAAAAGAACGGAGTTTTCAAAGCCTCCTCCTCCTACTCCTGCGGTGGACCCAACTGTTGCGGAAAAGATGGTCGATCTTAAGGCCAAGTTTCCAAAAATTTGCTTCGATGGTCTGAAGTTCCTCCCGGCCATTCATCATATTCCCGGGCATGTGAAGCAGAGTGCCATTGCCTGCAATAACGACGTCTATGTTCAACATGACGCGTTTGTGCACTTGGTGGAGAAGGTCTCGGAAGTATCTGTTGAGCGTCAACACGAGATTGACCATCTGAATCTGGAGGCTGACAGCGATAAGAAAATCATCAAACTCCAAGACGAAGAGCTTGCTTCGTATAAGTCAAAGCTAGAAGCCGCTGAACAAAGCGCAAAAAATACTGCCGAGGCAGTTACTCGTTTAGAGGCGGCTCACAAAAAAGAGCTTGACGAAGCAGTCCAGCGCAGCGGTGCCCTCGCCCTAGAAAAAGACTCTGTCCAAAAGGAAAGGGACGCACTTGCTACTCAAGTCAAGGAGCTGAAGGAATTACTTTCCAAGGAGAAGGAAGACAAAGTAGCTGCTCAAGAAGAATCGCAGCGATACTGTGATGAGATTGTTGCTACCCGACTCCTAAAGACAAAGCTCGATGACGAACTCGCCGGGGTCGAGAAAATGAAGGACGAGGCCCGTGAGGAGGGCAAAAGAATGGCTGTGGAAGAGCTTGATTCTCGCCTCGAGGCGGCCGCAGAAGCCGGCAGGGAAGAGGTCAAAAGTATGTTTGACCCGTTGATCGCCGAGTATGGAGCCCGCGTCCTTATGCACCGCGACTTAACATTTCTGGGCGACGGCTACCTCGAATCCCTAGCTGAGGCGTGGGAAACTCTGATAAGGATCAAGAAGGTCGAGTCGGGCTCCAACGAGGTCGATGAGGATGTCTTGGTGAAGGAGTTCCTAAGGGGGAATGAGCCATCGGACTTATCCGTAGCATTGGCACTTTATAGCAAAGGCTCTTCCCCTCCGAAAGAGAAGAATGACGAAGCTGGCCCGTCTGGGGCCGATGCTACTACTACTCACATTGCCGCTCCTTACGCTGCTCAATCGGCCGGTCGGCCAACACTTGATCCATTCGAGCAGCATGCTAGTTATGATCCCGAAGATCCCGGGCTTGGTGTTCATGTGCTGTCACCTATCCTGGAGGGTGAAACCCCTCGTGCCACCGATAGCCAACCGGACCCTGGTAGGAAATTCTTCTTTCTCTAGAAGTTGAAGAGTTCCCATCATTTTTCAGCAGTGGCTATTCGTTCTAATGCTCATTCCTTATGTTTTCGTGCAGGTTGCTCTGACGCCGAGCCAACTCCGAGGAGCGATGACGCCAAGGAGGAAGCAGAGAAAACAAGCGACGTTGCTCACGCAGGAGTAACTCCCGGTCTAGACGCTCAAGTGATTGGGGCGCTAGATGATGACAAACTTGATACTTCGTCTCCTGCCGAAGGAAGCGATGAAATTGAAATCACTGGCGCCTCTGAGCATACTTCAGAGATGAGCATGAAGGACCGTCTCGCCAACGAGGAGAAGAAAAAGTCAAAGTCAAAGTTGAATCTGAAATACTGGAACTCACTGACCCGCGTAACAGACCTTTGAAAATCATTCTCCCGGGCAGGTCCAAACCACTAGATGTTCCGTCTCCTACTCTTGACTCCGTTTCTCTAGTAAGCAAAAAGTCCAAGAAAAAGCGTGAGGGAGAGGAGTCGTCGGAAACACCAAAGTAAGACAAGAAGAAGAAGTCGAAGAAATAATCGATGCACTTGTTCAACAAGTTTCCTGCTTAAGTTTTGTAATTGTTTTTATCTTCCACAACTTGTAGTTTGTATAGAGAGGTCTGAATTTTGTAGGAGTGATCATGTATCCCCATTTTGGACTTATTGAATAAAGTTTTAGTTTCTTTTTGTTTGAATGATTCTCTTGTCTTTATTTGGTTTGCTGACTAATTGTAGCCATAACTCAAGTTCTTATGAGTTGCATTATCTCCCGGTCCATTCTTGTGCTGTTCAAACATTTTTGGACATGGCGTACCTCTCGTCCCACATCTTTTGAGTACTTGGACTTCTTGCTGACTCTGTGCCCCGGGGACTTGGAGGCTTGAAATAGTTTATACTCTAGTCCGCGCTCCGGGGAATTAGAGTACTTCGCTCCGCACTTCGGGGATTCGGAGTTTTAAAATCGTTTATACTCTAGTCCGCGCTCCGGGGACTTAGAGTACTCCGATCCGCGCTCTGGGGATTCGGAGATTTGGAATCGTTTATACTCTAGTCCGCGCCCTGGGGACTTAGAGTACTCCGATCCGCGCTCTGGGGATTCGGAGATTTGGAATTGTTTATACTCTAGTCCGCGCTCTGGGGACTTAGAATACTCCGATCCGTGCTCTGGGGATTCGGAGATTTGGAATCGTTTATCGTTTATACTCTAGTCCGTGCTCTGGGGACTTAGAGTACTCCGATCCGCGCTCTGGGGATTCGGAGATTTGGAATCGTTTATACTCTAGTCCGCGCTCTGGGGACTTAGAGTACTCCGATCCGCGCTCTGGGGATTCGGAGATTTGGAATCGTTTATACTCTAGTCCGCGCTCTGGGGACTTAGAGTACTCCGATCCGTGCTCTGGGGATTCGGAGATTTGGAATCGTTTATACTCTAGTCCGTGCTCTGGGGACTTAGAGTATTCCGATCCGCGCTCTGGGGATTCGGAGATTTGGAATCGTTTATACTCTAGTCCGCGCTCTGGGGACTTAGAGTACTCCGATCCGCGCTCTGGGGATTCGGAGATTTGGAATCGTTTATGCTCTAGTCCGCACTCTGGGGACTTAGAGTACTCCGATCCGCGCTCTAGGGATTCGGAGATTTGGAATCGTTTATACTCTAGTCTGCGCTCTGGGGACTTAGAGTACTCCAATCCGCGCTCTAGGGATTCGGAGATTTGGAATCGTTCGTACGAGTCTGTACGTCATGCAGGATAATGTAATTTATCATCCAATTAAGAGATATAGAAACTTCATAGAAAATATGGCTTCAAGCCTTTATTAATGAAAATCAACTAAATTGCTTGATTACAACTTTAAAAGGAAACTAAGTCATTATTGATTGGAAACATGCAGGAAACAACAGTGCCTACAACAAGAAATGAAAACATGCTAAATGTAATAGTGCCGCAAATGTTCACTGTTCCATGCTCGGGGGAGTGTCGCGCCATCAACGGTCGCTAGCTTGAATGTTCCTTCTCCAAGCTTCCGTTCAATGGCGTATGGACCTTCCCAACTGGGATTCATGCGTGATGGTACCGGGAAGACTCGTTTCAGAACGAGATCACCCACATCAAAGATTCTTGGGCGGACTCTGCCGTCGTAGTAACGCTTGACTCGATGTCTGTGCGCCGCCGCCCTTAATTCAGCTTCTTCCCGCTTTTCGTCGATGCAGTCCAGTGATTCCAGCAAGAGGTTTTGGTTCGTCTTGGGATCATAGTATGTCACTCGGTGCGATGGAACTTCAAGTTCCACGGGTATAACGGCTTCAGAGCCGTATGCCAAGGCGAACGGAGTGTGGCCGGTCGCGGACTTGTGGGTAGTTCTATACGCCCATAATGCTGTCGGGAGTTCATCTACCCACTTGCCTCCAACCTTCTCCAGACGCTTCTTCAATATGGACTTGATTATTTTGTTAACAGCCTCGACTTGTCCGTTAGCTTTTGGGTGTGCAACGGCGGCGAACTTTTTCTCGATGCCGTACTTTAAACAGAACTCTTTGAACTCTCTACTTTCAAATTGCGTTCCGTTGTCTGTAATGATGGTGCGTGGAAGGCCAAAGCGGCATATAATGTTTCGTACAACGAAGTTAATGACCTTCTTAGAAGTGATAGTGGCCAAAGGTTCTGCCTTAGCCCATTTCATGAAATAGTCGACTACAACTATTGCGTATTTCGCACCACCTTTGGATAGAGGCAAAGAGCCGATTATGTCGATTCCCCAGATCGCAAATGGCCAGGGACTGATCATTTGTGTGAGTTCCGTTGATGGAGCCCTCGGGATTTTCGCATATCTTTGACACTTGTCGCATTTTCTTGCGTAGTCCGCGGCATCCCGGTTTACGGTGGGCCAGTAATATCCATAGCGGAGGATCTTCTTTGCTAGCGTTTCCCCCCCAGTATGGTCGCCGCATTCCCCTTCGTGAACCTCTCTCAAGACTCGCTTTGTTTCATCATGAGCGATGCATCGTAATAACGGGACTGAGAATCCTTTTCGATACATTGATCCATCCTGCATTATGTATCGCGCGGCCTTTCGAAGGACCTGCCGTCTTTCGCTTCTTTTTCCTGGTAAAGCCCCGGTCGTCAGGTACAGTTTGAATGGGGTTATCCACGATTCCTTCTCGATTTCTGTTCCCAACACGCGATCGACTTTCATTTCGTCTATGCTCGGGGCATGCAAGACTTCGATGGGATAAAATCCCATTTGTTGCGCATCGTCAGTACTCGCGAACTTAGCCAATAAGTCGGCTTCTTTGTTCTGTTCGCGCGGGATATGTGAGATGTCATAACGCTCAAGATTTGATAGTAGTTCTTGGACCTGAATGAGGTACGGAGCAAGCTTTCGTCCCTTTGCTTGGTGGTCTCCCCGTACTTGGTAAACCACCAACTGCGAGTCACAAAAGATTTCGACTGATTCGATCCCGAGTTCCCTGATGAGCTTCAAGCCAGCGATCAGTGCTTCATATTCAGCTTCGTTATTTGTAGCCGGGAAATCGAGCTTCAGGGCATAACAGATCGATCGGTTTTTCGGAGTTACAAGAACTACGCCCGCGCCGGAGCAACGGTCGTTTGATGCACCGTCAGTGTATAATTTCCATCGAACGGGGGGAATGATGTCGTGATCATCCGGTTTGATGGGTATGGTAAACTCAGCGATGAAGTCTGCTAATGCTTTCCCTCGGATGGCTCTCCGTGGTAAGTACGCGATATCGAATTGGCTCAACTCGATGTTCCATCTTAGCAATCTTCCAGAAGTTTCCAGCCGTTGGAGTACCTGCCTCAGGGGTTGATCGGAATAAACACCGATTGAATGTGCTTGAAAGTACGGGCGAAGCTTTCGTGATGCAATCACCAAGCAATAAGCCAATTTCTCTATTTTAGGGTAATTCCTCTCGGCCCCTGTTAAACGTTTGCTAACATAATACACCGGCTTTTGGACTCGATCCTCCTCTCGTACCAAAGCCGCACTTATCGCATGTGGGGATACAGCCAAGTATACGTACAACATCTCATGGTCAACTGGTTTTGATAGCATTGGTGGGCTCTCCAGATGCCTCACCAGATTCCGGAATGCTTCCTCACAGCTAGACGTCCATTCAAAATTTCTCTTTCCTTTCTTTATTATGTCAAAGAACGGGATGCACTTGTCAGTTGCCTTGGATATAAATCGACTCAGCGCAGCTACTTTTCCGTTCAAGCTCTGTACCTGCTTTATAGTCCTGGGCGCTTGTACATCTCGAATAGCTTGGATCTTTTCTGGGTTGGCTTCGATTCCCCTAGCGTTGACGATGAATCCCAAAAACTTCCCTGATGCAACGCCGAAAGAACACTTCAACGGGTTGATCTTCATGCCATAAAACCTAAGTATGTCGAACATTTCAGCCAAGTCTTGAATGTGGTCGTTTGACCGTCGTGACTTCACGAGCATGTCATCCACATAGACTTCCATGGTTTTACCCAGCTGGTCCTTGAACATTCGATTCACCAGACGTTGGTAAGTTGCTCCAGCATTCTTCAATCCAAAGGGCATCACTACATAGCAATACAGCCCGACATTTGTAACGAAGCTGGTGTGTTCTTGGTCCGGAATGTGCATTGGGATTTGGTTGTATCCTGAGTACGCATCCATGAATGACAGTAACTCGTGTCCTGCGATGGAATCGACCAACCGATCGATCCAAGGCAACGGGAAACTATCCTTAGGGCATGCTTTGTTCAAGTCGGAATAATCTACGCAAGTCCTCCATTTCCCATTCGCCTTCTTTACTAGCACGGGGTTGGAGACCCATTCCGGGTAGAGGGCGTCGCGGACGAACCCATTTCCTTTGAGTTTGTCCACCTCCTCTCCAAGAGCGGCGGATCTCTCCGGATCCATTCCTCTCCTTTTTTGCTTGACTGGGACGTATTTCGGGTCTATGTTCAACATATGACTCGTGATGGCGGGAGAAATCCCACACATATCAGAATGCGTACAGGCGAAAACATCAAGGTTCGCTCGGAGGAAGTCGCTAAGGTCTTCAGTCATTGCGGGGCCTAGCTGTGATCCGATCTTCAGTATTCGCGAAGGGTCGTCACGGCTAACTGAAATGTCAATTGTTAATTCAGCCGGTGCCGCCTTCTCTTCCCTGGGTTTCTCATCGTCGTCTCTCGGATCTATATCTCCGTAGATCCGAGAACTATGCCCGAGCCAGGGCTCGGGCACTACTTGTCAATTATCCGCATTGAGGATGCAGACGGGATTGTCCGCAACCTTTCCCTTCTCCCTCCGGTGGGCCTCTCGAAGCTCGGCCACATAACAGGAACGACCAGCTGCTTGGTCGCCGTGAATAATGCCTACTCCTTTGTCAGTCGGGAACTTCAAAGTTAAACACCACGGGACAAATGCTGCCCTAAACTCTGCCAGGGCCGGCCGGCCCAAGAAAACGTTATACGGAGAGTCCACATCCAAAACTACAAAGGGTAGAATTCGCACTCTCCGACGCTCGCCTTGTCCCAGTTCAACTGGTAACTCGACATATCCCACTGCATCAGTTGCAGCGCCGTTAAAGCCGTGGATACGAGCTTTGGATGGTTTCAAGTCTTTTGTTTCTAGCTTCATTTGATCGTAGGCCTTCTTGAAGATGATGTTGACTGAACTTCCAGAATCAATCAGAATTCTTTTTACGTATGCTGGTCCGATCGTTGCAGATATGACCATGGGGTCGATGGTCGGAGCCTCTACCTGATCAGCGTCTCTGCTTCTGAACACAATATCGTCTGTCATTACGCGCTGCTGCTTAGCAGGGGCTCCGTCCTCCATGTTCGAACAACACTCAAAATCTGCATGCTTCAAGGAACTTGCATATCGCTCCATCTCCTGCCAATTCTTATCTGCGGGGTGAGGCCCGCCGATAATTGTATTTATGACCAGTCTACCAACGGTCCGGGCAGGCTCCTCGGGATGACGTGGAGCTGGTGCACGACCTGGGTTGGACGTTCCCTGTCCTCCTTCTTGTGGATCCTTCACAAATTCTTGCAATTTCTTCTGCCTGATCAACTTCTCGATAGCGTCGTGCAAGTGTCTACATTCTTCCGTATTGTGTCCATAAGTCTCATGGAAGCGACAATATTTCCCGGTCCGCTTCTGTTCTTCAGTTGATTCTTTTGGACGTGGTTTTCTGTACTGAAAAGTATTGCAGGTGGATAGGTAAATGTTTTCAAGTGGGGCGTTTAGCGGAGTGTACTCGCTGTAGCTTGGAATTCTCGACTTCCACTTTCCTGCTTCTTTTCTTTTCCCTTGACTCCTTCCTCCGGACTCCTTGGGTTGCTCAGGTTTGTTCTGGACATTGACTTGGACCTTTCCCGAGCTGTCTCCCGATTGCTTCACAGCGATGTTGCTCTTTATTGACTCTTGGACAGGCCCTGGCGCCTTATCTCGTCGTACCCACCTAGCTTCCTCTCTTCTTATGAACTGGTGTGCCTTAGAGTAGAAACGCTCTAGCGTAGCTGGAGGTTTTCCTGCCAGCCAGTCTCCAAACTCAGAGTCTGGATCCACACCTCTCATTACAGCCATCAGAATTGCATGGTCATTGGGATTACTGACTTCAGTTGCTGCCACGTGGAATCTTTGCAAATATTCCTTCAACGATTCCCCAGGATTCTGGATTACACTTGATAGAGACATCACGTCCTTTGGGCGCATAGTGTGTATCCTGAACTGCTCAATAAACTTCTTTGCCAACTCCTCGAAATTTGATACGGATCGCGGAGGAAGTCGGGTGAACCACATAGTAGCGATCCCAGATAGAGTAATCGGAAAGCACCTACACTTGGTGGCATCATTCGCTCTGGCTGAATCCATCATCCATTCGTACCTCATGACATGTTGTCTAGGGTCAGTCTTTCCTTCATATGCAGGAATAGTAGGCATACTAAACTTCCTGGGGTACGCCGCTTGCAACACAACATCCGTGAACGGAGTATGACTTCTTGACACTCCCCAGTCATCATTTGATAAGCCCTGATTCTCTTTCATCAGTTGCCTGATCATGGCTGTCAGATCGGGTGTCTGTATGGAAGGCGGAAGGTTGGAGTCTGTTCTACGTGCCTGTCCATGCTGATGCCTCCTCTCTTGGCGATCTTCCAATCGTGCATCTTGAGGTTCGACATTGTTAGCATTTTGATGATCTGGGCCTCTATCTTCCATCTGTATCCCGGTCCTGAAGCTTCCAGCTCTTGCTTGGTCGCGGTCTCCAGCTGTTCGAACAGCAGCATCTGCTCGCGCAGCATCAGTCTTACGGCGTCTGCGCCTGGGAGGTTCATCAGAGGAAGTAGAGCTGTCAGATGAGGAGTAAGCAGCGGGATTGCCCCCAGCATTCTGTTGCTGCTGTTGAGTAAGTTGTGCCATCAGGTTGGTATTGGCTTGCATCTGCTCTCCTAGTTGTCTCCTACTTTCCCTGAGCTCTCTCATCAAGTCGTTGAACTCTATTCTGGTGACAACTGGAGTTTGGTCCTGAGTGGCAACTCCTGTATTTGGAATTGCTGGTTGATTGCTAGGCCCTGCTTGTTGCACGCTAGCAGTCTCGTGGGCATCCGCATTGTGAGAAGCTGACCTGGTACGTGGTCTTGCCATTGTAGAGTTATTGGTATGAACTCTGAGTATAATCAACGGATGTCCTATCAGTGAGTCGGATCTTCTTTGGGGGATTTGTTCAATCCAGTAGCTTCAAAGCAGATCCTTGAGGTCTGAGAATTCAACTCTCAGTGAAAGCACCAAAGTGTTAGCACCAAAATTGGTCACTAACCTCGTTCAGAAAGATTGTGTAGAGATATAAGTGATGAAAGTAAATTAAACAGAGAAGACAATGCTAATTTAAATGCAGAAAGTAAGAACACCAAATTTATAGTGGTTCAACGTAATTGCCTACGTCCACTTTGAGGTTAAACTTTATTGATCTTCTTTATAGTTGATTACAAATACAATTCGTGAATCAAATGCTTGAATGAAGTTGTTTAAGTAGAGAAGATGAGTCTTGAAAATGGCAGAGTCTCCCCAGTATTCTCTCTCCAAAAAAGGATCCATTTCATTGTGACCCTGCCCCTCTATTTATAGGCAAATATGGGCTGGACTTCCCAAGTGGGCTGGATAGCCGAACGCTCAAGCCCCAATGCAGTGGTCGTTGTATGCCGAACCAGGTGTGCCGAACGCCGCTACGCCGAACCATTCCTTCTATGCCGAACGGTGTGTTGGTGTCGTGGGAAGTGTAGGATGGTTGTCTGTTGAGGCCGAACGTGCCTCCATCTCAAGCTCTTGAACGAACGGTGCATACAGGCCGAACGACACCGTTATCTTGAGTAGTTGGGCATACGGAATGTCTTCTGGATGTCGAGTACTACGCCGAACACCATGGGACGCCGAGTACTCCTGTTGCCGAGTACTACGCCGAGTACCTTGGGATGCCGAGTACTCCTGTTGCCGAGTACTAATGATGCCGAACGCTAGCGCTGAGCATTGGTTGTCGCCGAGTGCCAGTTGACGCCGAACATTGCTGGATGCCGAACACTATGGATGCTGTGTACTTCGCCGAACACTGCTGGATGTCGGACACTATGGATGCTGTGTACTTCGCCGAATACTCCTAGATGCCAAGTGCATCGCCGAACACTGCTGGATGCCGGGCACTATGGATGCTGTGTACTTCGCCGAATACTCCTAGATGCCAAGTGCGTTGCCGAACACTGCTGGATGCCGGACAGTCTGAGATGCCGAGCACTAGTTGCCTGGTCAAATCTCCAGGAAACACCACATAATTTAATTGATTTATAATTGTTTTAAATTAATAAATTTAATTATTATTTATGAAATATTAATTATTATTTTATTTAATGTATTAGGTGTCGTTAGTATTTTCTGGGTGCCAATAACAATTAATTAGTTGAGTATATTAATGTTATATATGTACGAAGCGATATCGACATGCATTTAGATTGGATTTAAATGTGATTAATTGCAAATGGGTTTGGAATGATTTAAGGCCTATATAACTGTTATCTGACCTTTTGATCATGTCATATGCGGACAACCTAGACGAGTCGAACTTGAAACTATCAAGGCTAAAAGTCCAGAGAGATAGCCCAGGAGTCTAAAAAACCAAATGCAAATAGAGCCACAGACAAAAATATAAACCAACCCACTTAAGTGGTGGATCGGTACCGATCCAACTCCCTGGATCGGTACCGTTCCAACTTTTCTTCTCTAATCTTGTCCAACTTCTGCCTACATGCTCCACTCGATGCTAGAAGCCTATTCCAAGTGTTATTTTGTTGTTCCAATGCAATTCTCACTTGAATCGACAACTTTGTTCTTCCACGGATCCATCATTTAGACTCAGAGACAAGCAAATATTGAGCAAACAAACTTGGAATCACAAAGTTAACCATTAGATGATCTAAGAACTCAAGACAACCAATTTGGCTATTTTGTGGATCGGTACTGATTCAAGTCTATGGATCGGTACCGATCCAAGATAATTGCTGATATGGCAATCTACTTTTGTGGAGAAATAGTCTATGGCATGGAAAATGATGTGATCTTCTGGACAATATTTTAGGCTTCCTAGTCTATAAATAGAGGGGAGGGCTCATTTCTAAGGAACTTTTGGCTCTTGGTTTCCCTAACTCTAATTTCTTGTAATCACTATCATATTTATGCTGATCCATAAGAACTCCTGCTTGTAATCAACAAGATAGTCAATAAAATTACTAAGTGGACGTAGGCCAAGATTAGCCGAACCACTATAAATTGTTGTGCGTTCTTTTCTGCTTGTTTTCAATTAAATTTCTTTACTTTTTATTCTCTACTTAATCATCTAGGTTTTTGTGCCTTTTTGGTTCAAATATTTTGGTGCTTTCATTGAGAGTTGAACCCAGGCTACTTGGATCCACATCTACTATTAGATTTCATAGATCTAAGAGAGAGATCCAATTTTCCAACCTTACAGTTCTAGTATTCGGATTTTCAATAATCAAAGAGAAGCTATTTGCCATGGTCCCATTAAGGAGAGAATGTGCTACAACTTCCAAAGCTACTAATGATGCTGAGAATCAAGACATTCACCATGTGGATGGAGCTGCCCAGATAGAATAACCAAAGATCCAAAATCCAATGGATGTTGTGACCAAGGTGGAAATGGATCGAATGATGAAGCAGATAGAGGATAGAATCCACGAGAGTCATAACCAGATGAACCAACAGATGCAGTAGAGCTTGTGTTGTTGAATGAACTAATGCATAACAACTGAAGGAGGAGCAGGAGGGATTTAAGTTCAAAATTTGAAAGTTCCTCATCATCCGACTAGAGATGGAGAGATAGAAAGTAGACGAAAGACTCAAAACACTTATGGGACATCATATGAAGGATGGAGACAAACCCAGGACTCGAGTTTGTGGATTGGTACCGATCCAAGAGGACGGATCGGTACTGATCCAACGATGGTGGGCCCATTGCTTGCCCTCTGGATGGCTACGTGGATCTGGCTTCTGAACGCACTGTGGATGATCAGAATGCTGAATACCGAACAACTACTGATGATGCTACGCACGAGAATCAAACATAAGGGCTACTGGACTAATGGATCTCCTAGAGTCTGGAGACTCGAGAATATGCCCAAGAGCATTCGTCGGGTCAAACGCTCGAAACAAATCTCAATAATAGCCGTTTAACCTAACCTATGGACCCCGAGTAGTTGGAGGATATGGTCAGAAGACTTATGAATGAAAATCAATTCAGGAGCAATGATGAATGGGGTACTTCTCCAAGCCAAAATCCAGTTACTGAGAACATTCTGCATGAGAAGTATCCATAGAGATTTGTAATTCCAACGATGTCGTTATATGGTGGAAAGACGGATCCTAGGCAACACCTGATGAAGTACGAATGACATATGCACTCTGCCAGAGCATCTAATGCCGTGAGATGTCATTATTTTCCAATTTTCTTAGAAGGAGTAGAGAAGATGTGGTTTACTCAGCTCCCACCGAGATCCATATTGTCTTTCGCTAAGTTGTCACAAAAATTTCTGAAGCAATTCGTTTATACACTACACGTCTGGAAGATGTGATGTCATTATCAAACCTCTTCCAGGGAGCGGAAGAGTCATTAAAAGATTTCTTAATCGGTTTCATACAGTTATGACAGAAGTAACAAATCCCAATGATGATAGTACTGATGGCGCTAATTAGGGGCATTCATCCTGAGACAGATCTCGAGGAATGGTTAGAGAGGAAACCCTCATTGACGATGGATGCTTTTTATAGAAAGGCTAATAAGTACTTGCACTTGGAAGTACATAATCGTCCCTAGAGAAGCGGTGTTGGAAATTCAGATGAAGAGATACAAGGCAACATTGCTGTAAAGCAATCCAGTGGAAGTTCTGGAAACATGGATGTGAATATCGGCAAAAAGAGTGATAGCCAGAAAAAGAGAGATAATGGTGCCAAGATATGAAAGCCAGATAATAGGAATCGTCCCAGGATTCCTAAATATGATAATTATACTGAATTGAATAACCCAATCATGAACATCTATCTGGCAACTCAACGTACCGAGCACTAAAGGCAGCCGACTCTGAGAGAGTAAACCGAGAAGGAGAAGAGATATGGCAAGTTCTGTAGGTTTTATGAGATGCACAGTCATAATACCAATGAATGCATGCACTTATGCGATATGATTAAGAAGCTGATTCGAAAGGAAAAATTGCAACAGTTTATGAAAGCCCTGTAGGATGGCGGGTAAGGAAACTCTAATCTCCTTGGGTCGACATCCTAATGGGGCAAGCTGGTCCTTGAGGAGCCTAAGAGACTTGAAAAATGTTTGGTGATAAACACAATCATTGGTGGACCGCATCCAACTGACAAGAGTTTGAATGAGATAGACAGGTATGCTGGTGCTTTGAAGCATACCGAGTATGAGAGTTGTTTGGCAGTTGAGAATGGGACTTCAGCAAAACAATTAAAAACCATGACAGATGACATTGTTTTCTGAAACAAAGATGCTAATGGGGTGGAAGCCCCGACGATTGAACCATTGGTTATAACGGCCACAATTGGTCACGCTATTGTACGAAAGGTGCTGGTTGACTGCGGGAGTTTGATCAACATTCTATGCAAAAAAACCTATGACCAGATACTTTTGGAGGGCAAGGACTTGGAACCGTGTAAATCTTGGATCCAGGGGTTTAATGGGACAACTACAGAGCCAGTTAAATATACGAAATTACCGGCGGTGCTTGGAGAGAGCGACCGTAGGTGAGTACAGGTCGTGCCTTTTATTATGTTGGATATTATCTTTTCTTATAACGCATTTTTGGGCTGACCGACCCTGGCAGAGTTTAGAGCGACCGTTGCTCCCTGGTGTTTGATGCCTAAATTTCCTAGGGAGAACAGTGTGGGAGTAGAGCACAAAGATCAAGGGCTTGGCCGTAAATATTATGTCGCCGAGCTAAGAGAGGCGAGGAAAAGAGAGAAAGGAAAAGGTATAGAGGGGACTCTTTGCATCAAGGATTTGGATGCATAGCAACAAATGCCCGACCCTTAGCTCGGGCAGCACAGTCAGTTCCATAAGGATATGGATTAGCGAAAAGAGCCGCTGGATCGAAGAGAAGCTCCAACCGAGCTAATGATTAGTATCCCGATCAGTCGGGATGACCCAACATAGATCTTGAAAGTCGGATCACAGCTTGGTGTCAGGATGATGAAGGAGTTGGTTGGTTTTCTACGGGCGAACTTGGGTGCGTCCGCTTTGACGCACACTAATATGTATAGGATCTCGCTAGAGATAGTTAGATAAGCATTGAATATAAATCCTAAATGTGTTCCTATGAAATAGAAGCACCGCAGCCTAGGTCCAAAGAGATCTGCTGCATTCAAAGAAGAAGCGAAGAAGCTGAAGGACAATAGCTTTATCCGTGACGCCTTATACTCGGAATGGGTATCCAATCTAGTCTTGGTGAAGAAGCCTAATGAGAAATGAAGGACGTGCATCGATTATTCTGACTTGAATAAGGCATGCCCGAAGGACAACTTCCCGCTTCCAAGGATTGATCAGTTGGTGGACTCAATAGCCGGACATGAATTGCTTTCATTCATGGACGTGTGCTTTAGATACAACCTAATTCCAATGCATATCCCAGACCAGGAACATACCAGCTTTGTTACTGACTTGGGACTGTATTACTATCTGGTCATGTCGTTTGGGTTAAAGAACTCTGGAGCAACCTACTAAAGACCGGTAAATAGGATGTTCAAAGATCAGATTGGACGCTCGATGGAATTCTATGTGGACAACATGTTTATAAAGTCACAGCGTTCGGGAAACCAAGTTGACGATTTGGCGGCGATGTTCGGCATTCTTTGGAAATATGAGATGAAGCTAAACCCTTTGAAATGCTCTTTTGGAATTGCGTCAGGGTAGTTCTCGGGCTTTATTATGAATTCCCGTGTAATTATAGCCAATCCGGAGAAGGTAAAGGCATTATGGGACATAGAGGCCCTGAAGACAGTCAAGAAGGTCCACAGTTTAAGTGGAAAGGTCGTCGCCTTCAGTCGATTCATCTTCAGAGCCACCGACAAATGCATCCCTTTCTTTGACGTAATTAAGAAGGGTAAAAGTCCGAAGGGAAAAATAACTTTCGCTTGGACGCAGGAGTGCACAGACGCATTCCAGGCTCTAGTTGATCACTTGAAGATACCCCCTTCCTCTCAAAGCCGGTGGATGACGAGGACTTATCTATGTATCTGAATGTATCAGTGCATGCTTTGAGCGTCACACTCGTACATGAGGAAGCCTGCATCCAGCGACCGTTCTATTACATCAGTAAGCAATTGACATGAGTAGAAAGAAATTACCTGAAGCTGGAAAAGCTTGCATATTGCCTGTTGATTGCTTCAAGGAAGCTCTGCCCTTACTTTCAGGCTCATCCGATCAAAGTTCTTACCGACCAGCTTTTGCAACAAGTATTGCAACGTCCTGAGACTTCTGGAAGGCCATTGAAATGGAACATTGAATTGAGCCAATACTATATAACCTATCACCCTTGAAGAGCTATCCAGGGTAAGCTTTGGCGGATTTCATAGCTAAATTCACTGCGTGAGATGATACTCCAGAGAGCAGCGGTAAGCAAATGCTAGGTGGAAGATGTACATAGACGGTGCATTAAACGAACGTTGTTTCGGTGTTGGAGTTGTACTTGTTACTCCCAAGGAATGTTTAATCTGTTATACCCTGAGACTCGACTTTCCTACAGCAAACAACAAAGCGAAGTACAAAGAATTGATTGCGGGACTCATGATTGCCAAAGAACTGGAGATAAAAACTTTACATATTTTCTATGATTCCCAACTAGAGGTGTGTCAAGTGCGAAAAGATTTTCAGGCAAAAGGATTAAGGTTAGCCCCTTATTTAAACCAAGTCCTTGAGCTACTTAGTGGCATTGAATACTATACGGTAATGCACATTCAAAGAGAGAAAAATGCGAAGGCCAACTCACTAGCTAAGCTGACCTGTTTCGGAGATGCGCAGCTTATGGGCTAGGTTCTAGTGGAAATATTGTCAGCACCGAGCACTGACCAGAGGGATGTCGATTAGATCTTGGGGGCTAAACCTAAAAGAGAGTCATGGATGACTCCGATAAAAGACTACTTTCGGAGAGGAATCCTTCCCGACAAGTGGAATGATCTACGGAGACTCCTTCGCCAAGCTCCAAGATATATCATACATGAATGGTTTTTCTACTCCTATGCTTTGGTGTGTCGCTGATGATGAGGCCAAATAAGTCTCGAAAGAAGTGCACGAAGGGGCCTACGGCGACCACACTGGGGGACAAACCCTGGTGAAGAAGATTCTCCGCTATGGGTACTTCTGGCCAACTGTCAACCGAGACATAGTTGATTACACTAGAAAGTACGACAAGTGCTAGAGGTTTGCTAAGATTTCCTGTCGATGGAAATTACTCAAATGATAAGTCCTTGTCTGTTTGTAGTTTGGGGGATTGCTATCATCGGTGTGTTGCCAATATCTAAAGGTAGCGCTAAATAAGCCATCGTCGCGGTTGATTACTTCACCAAATAGGCTAAGGCAAAGCCATTAGCCACAATTAACCTGTAGAAAGTGATCAATTTTGTAGTCCGTAATATTATCTGTCGTTTTGGAGTTCCATAGGCGATCATTATCGATAATAGAAACCAATTCGACAACATCGAGTTTAAGATTCTGCCGTCGACAACACATAGAGAAGGGATTTGCTAAGGTGGCACACCCTCAGGCAAATGGATAGGTTGAAGCTATAAACAAGATTATCAAGTCTATTATTAAGTATCGATTGGAAAAGGCAAAGAGAAGTGGGTCGATGAACTTCCATTAGTACTTTGAGCTTATCGAATGACCCATAAGTCAATGATTGGTCATTCTCCATTCGCCCTAGCCTGTGGATCGGAGGCTATGGTTTCGGTTGAACTAGAAGTACCATCTTATTAGGTAATTCATTATAATCCACAAACAAATGAGCAAATCCTTCTGGAATCACTTGACATGATCGATGAGAAACGAGGTGAAGTTGACTTGAGAGCAGCTGCACACTGCAACTGAGTCGCTCGATATTACAACGCCAAGCTCAGAAATCAAACCTTTGAAATTGACGACCTGGTTCTCAAATGAATCTTCCCATGCCCTAGGAACTTGGGCCCGACTTGGGAGGGTCCGTGCGTAATAGAACAAAGCTTGGAGATGGCACTTTCAGACTTGCAACGATTGATGGGATCTCACTCCTGAGGACATGGAATAGCAAGCATTTACGATGCTATTTCACTTAGAAATAAATTTGTACATAATTAAATGAAGCCATGTAATAAGATAGAATATGTCATTTTTTGTTTTCAATAAATGGCTTTCCGGATCTATCTTTACATTGCTTAAGAGTTGTGAAATGCGATCGACTCGAATGAAACTGCATGTGTGCAATGCAGGTATGCAGGTACCCAGAGATAGGTGTCAACCAAACTTCCATGGTCCATGTTATCCCGCCTTTTTAGCAAGGCCGAGATACCAAAAGATCGACCGAGAAACCAAAGATAGCTCGTCTCGAAGAATGGTCAACTCAACATCTCAATAGAGCAAGTCCTGCTGATTGTTTGTTCAAATAAGATCCCCTACGGAGGGGGGGGTCCAGGGGGGGTGGCAACCCCCTCAAGGTGGGGGTGCGGGGCAGCGCCCCGTCCAAAACGGTACATTTTATTTGCTATTGAAGAGCGACCTCCGACCTAACTTCCTCAGCGACTTAAGAGATTCAACGACCTAGTGATCTACGCCCTAACAACCTTAGCGACCTAAAAGGCCTTAGCGATCTAAAGTCCCAGAAACCTAGCGATGTCTCAACATACTTAGGTCGCCACTTCCTTAGGTCGTCATAGCCTTAGGTCGCTACTTCCTTAGGTCGTCATAGCCTTAGGTCGCCACATCCTTAGGTCGTCATTTCCTTAGGTCGCTAACGACCTACCACTCCCTGCACCGTAGCACCTTAGGTCACCGCTCTCTCTCCTGCTATCCCTTAGGTCGCTCACGACCTACGACCTATCCCTTAGGTCGCTCACGACCTACGACCTAGACCTAGTTTCTTCCCTATAAATACCTCGCTAACTCCACATTGAAAAGGGGATGATTCCGGATTTCAAAAGCACCAATACTCTGCCATTTTTTGGGACTCCTCCAACACTTCAAGCATTGAAGATTCCTCATCAACAGTTCTACTTCATCCAATATGGATCCAAGAGCAATCCGTCATCAAAGTTCTAATATCTTGCTTCGATTGTGTTGTAATCGTTGAAAAGTGTTGTAAAGGTGTTGTAACCGGGAAATCGTGTTGTAAAAGTGTTGTAATCTTGTAAAAGTGTGCTCAAAGAACATAATAAAGGATGTAAAGTGGATGTAGGCTGAACTTTAGGCCGAACCACTATAAAAATTGCTGTCTCTTTTACTGTTTTTCCCTTTTTCTGTTTACTTTTAGTTCCCGTGCAGACGGGTGGTGCTTTCACATTGTCACAACATACACCGGGTGTTAGCGTTATCCGATTTTAGCGTTAACAGAATAGCAAGCATTTACGATGCTATTTCACTTAGAAATAAATTTGTACATAATTAAATGAAGCCACATAATAAGATAGAATATGTCATTTTTTGTTTTCAATAAATGGCTTTCCGGATCTATCTTTACATTGCTTAAGAGTTGTGAAATGCGATCGACTCGAATGAATCTGCATGTGTGCAATGCAGGTATGCAGGTACCCAGAGATAGGTGCCAACCAAACTTCCATGGTCCATGATCGGACCCTTAAAGTTCAATCACTCTTGGTGTTCGAAGATCGGTACCAACTAAATCTTGCCCTTGACGTAGAGACGAGAGTATAAACTCGAAACAGACATGATACGACCGTTTGTACGCTAACTCTTGCCCTTGATGTGGGGGTAGGAGTATAAATCGAAAGAACATGATACGACCATTCATCTGTTAACTCTCGACCTTGGATTGAGGATAGGAGTATAAACCTAAAAGGACGTGACTTGCCCGTCCATCGACTAACTATTACCCTTGGTGTGGGGGAAAGCGTATAAACCAAAATGAGCATGACACGACCATTCACTCACCCAACTCTTATCCTTGGAATAAAGATAAGAGTATAAAACCAAATGGACGAGACATGACCGTCCATCCATCAACTAACTTTGGCCCTTAATGTGGGGGTAGGAGTATAAATCAAAATGAACATGACATAACCGTTCATCCACAAACTCTCGCTCTTGATATAGGGGCAGGAGTATAACTTGAATTAGATGTGACGTAACCATCCGATCACTAACATCTTGCTCAAAGTAGGCAAGGCCGAAGATCCATGCTCGGCGTAAGGTGGGATCTTACTTATGAACTTCGGTCGACCCTCGAAGTTTAATGCGATCGAAAATCACTATCTTGGAAAAGGATATTAGAACCGCTAGTCTAAGTGGTCTACCTCGACTAGTGCCCGGAGTTGGCATTTCTATGATTACTTAACATTTGCTAGAGCGATGAAAGGCTGGCAAATTAGGGAATGGGCTAATGACTTAGTCCGACTATGATAATAAAGAGAAATGGATCACAAGTACATTGAATGGAAAGTGCATCTCTTAAATAACTTAGGCAAAATTATAGAAAAATTTAACAAAACAAAAAAATATTTGTTATTCACATGGAACTTGGAAAGATAAGTACATGTTTTTATTTACACCTAAACCAAAAGCAAAAGTAGAGACCGAATCCACAAAAAGCTGACCGAAAACTAAAATAGACTACTACGATTACACACCAAAAAGAGAGTCTATCTACACAAATCAAACAAGTATTCACTTCTTGTGCTTCTACCTTTTGGATTTCTTCTCTCCTGAGGAAGGTTTATCCCCATCTTTGTTTTTCTATCCTCTCCCCAATCCCTTAGGAGGAGTGCTCTATGATAACCCAATAGGTGTGCTTTGGGTGCTCCCAAATGGAGGAATAGAGACTGGGGAAAAGATAGACTAATCAGGCACAACTATGGATAACAAAGGCGGGAGGCGATCTAGGTGCTAAAGATTCTAATGGCGAGCTTAAAGGCTTGGATTGGTGGGCAAAGCAAATAAAGTAAATAAAAGAATGGAAAGAGATGGGTTATATAACCATTTAGACCCAAAGTTATAGGATATAAAGTTGGATATCTTCTCCAACTTTCAGATCAGTACCGATCCAAAGAGTTGGATCGGTACCGAGTCTTTAACTTAAAAAAACAAAAAATTGTTCAAGAACTTGCACATATGCATGTGTATGTACACATATCCAAAACCCAAACCACTAGAGTCAAAGGAAATCAGATTCGAACCTGGAAAATCCATGAAGGGAGCCAGTTCAAAATTTCAGAGTTTAGTATGACATATTGTGAGAGCACATTTCAGATTTATAATATCAGATGCCGGCAAAGCGTCACGACGAATGGCTATAGATATACTTTTTCATGGAATCAATCCGCAGGAAGAATAATGACCATTCGAAGCAAAGAGTGGAGTCCATCAAAGCAATCAGGACTTGACTTGATTCAAAGCACATCACGTTTGAAACGAGATGTACTTTGGAAGGCAAGTGTTATCCGGCCTTTTGACAAGGCAATATTCGGATAGACTGGACGGGTTGAGCTTGAAACTTTCAAGGCAGGAAGCCCAAAGTGATAGCCGCAGAGTCTAGAAAACCAAACACAAACAGAGTCATGGATAAAAACATAAACCAACCTAAGACAAGAAGAGAAGGATCCACCTAAGTGGTGGATCAGTACCGATCCAACTCCCTGGATCGGTACCTTTCCAACTTTTCTTCTCCAATCTTGTCTAACTTCTGCCTACATGCTCCACTCGATGCTAGAAGCCTATTCCAAGTATTATTTTGTTGTTCCAATTCAATTCTCTATTGATCTCCATAAGCACTTGAATCAACAACTTTGTTCTTCCACGGATCCATCATTTGGACTCAGAGACAACCATATATTTATGCAAACATACTTGGAATCACAAAGTTAACCATTAGGCGATCCAACATGAAGAGCTCAAGGCAGCCAATTTGGCTATCTTGTGGATCGGTACCGATCCAAGCCTATGGATTGGTACTAATCCAAGATAATTGCCGATGTGACGACCTACTTTTGTGGAGAAATAGTCTATGGTGTGGAAAATGATGTGGAGATCTTTTGGGAGAGATTTTAAACTTCCTACATCTATAAATAGCGGGGCATGGCTCATTTCTAAGGATATTTTGGCTCTTGCTTCGGCTAACTCTAATTTCTTGTGATCATTGTTGGATTTGTACCGATTCGTAAGAACTTCTGCTTGTACTCAGTAAGATAGTCAATAAAATCACTAAGTTGACGTAGGCCAAGATTATCCGAACCACTATAAATTGCTATGTGTTCTTTTCTGCTCGTTTTCAATTAGATTTCTTCACTTTTTATTCTCTACTTAATCTTCTGGGTGCTTGTGCCATTTTTGATTCAAACAATAGCCTTATCTAGCTGCTATAGGAGAGCAAGAGTGGGGCTAAAGGTTCAAAAAGTTGGACCTTGATTTGGTAATAGAGAAGGAGTAGATCAAAGAGAGAATATTTGCTTTACTCTCTATATAAAAAGCCACACTACCCTTTGTTGTTCAGGTTACTTTGGCTCTTCCTCTCCTCTATGATAGCTGCCATTTCCAGCCCTCTTAGACCAAAGATATCAGATCTAAATATCAAATAAAAAAAAGTGGTTCTCTAGACAATTGCAAAGCTAGGAGCTCGAATCACGATCGAATCAAGGATAGTCTGCTGATCAAGGTGCAAATCTAAGGAAACATTTTTAGGTAACGTCCTATAATATTTGAACAAATTTATATGAACAATCGTTGTCATGTTTAATCGTATTATCATACATATGTATATTTAGGTATAAATCTACAAATTTCACTCTCTATCAGTTCTATTTGTTTGAACTAATAAAATTTAAAATAATAATTATATATATCTTATACTATATACCTTATTAGCAGATCTCTCACGATTTGTTTCCTATTTTCTTAGGATTTTAGAATTAAAATACTGCTCTCTAATTTGTTTGCCTCATTCTTCACAATATTGACCTCCAACAAAAATATTATTCTTATACTATTTATTCTATCATTATACATATATAAGAGAATTTTGCATTTTCCCCCTCAAGAATGTTTATGTTTCAATCATCCACCCTTGTAATTCAAAACTAATGGAATCCCAAACATCGTTTCAAAAGTTTTATTTACTAACTAAAATCAGGTGATTCATTTTTGATTTTCACATCCAATTCACCTGGAAATTAATGTTTTCTCTCTCTTTTTCCCTTCCAAAGCACATGTATCTAATTCTTACATTCCAAATTCATTTGTTCATGTATTGTATAACCATCAATTTTCAACAGATGTCTCGTTTCTTTGAGCTAGCAGTTCTCTATGCGCTCCTCTTTTATTACTCATTCTTTAATCTTCAACCATGAATAGAGGTAAATTTTGTCCTAATTTTTTGCTACAACATTTTTCACTCGAATCAAATTCCTACACCATAGGATTTATTGGGCTGTTATTCATTATTAATCTGTAAGGGTTGGATTTCTTTCTTCTGATTGGTTGTTTTTCTGTTATTCTTTTTAAAGGCAATCATACATAAATTCAAATTTTGTTTCGTATTCTTCAGCATGTAGGGAAGTAGGATGTCCTGAATCTTTTTGAATTAAGTGATTTCTAATTTTATTAGTGATTAATTTTTGTTGTGAATTTATTTTATTTAATTTGCTCTAAATAGTGGACCATTGATTATCTGAGCCATTGAGAGTACGATAAAAATAAAAGGAAATCATCCATTAGAAGTTTAAATTTGTCATCTTTGGAACAATCAGTGCATTATTTTGATAGGTTAAACTAGAGCTTGTATTTGAAATGGCTGAGTTTTTACTAAACTATTATATGTTTCAAGTTTATTTAGGTGTACATTTACTGATGAAGTAAAGTTATTATTTTCCATGTTTTAGTAAATTATCATTCATCTTTTCCGCATTATATGTTATATAGAAGCATCTATCTATATAATATAATATGATATGAAAAGTGATTTTAAGTTTGTGCGCCCTTTCATTTCTGTTTTTTTTTCAAAAAACTCTTGTTTTGCCATGTTTTCGGGTAATTTGATTCTCCCAAATTAATTAATTAAGTTGATAAAAATTCTTAGTTTACCAAAATGAAATTTACTACAAAACTAGGCCCGCAACTTTAATATTATTCAGGTGTCCTCCTGAACTTGTCCTTTTACACTTATTAAATTCTTGATTGTCACTCACTTTTATAAGTTAAACAAATCAATTAATTTGCAACATGCCAAAAACTCTTCATTCTATAACATCCATTCCATTTGCATCTATTAATATATTCATATGTGAAAAGTTTCATTTAATATAGTTATATATATAGAAAATGCTTGATCTGTGAGAAATTTACATTAAAGTTCTTCTTCCTCTTTAAACCATTATTGAAATTTTATTTTGGCATTGTCCTCATTAATAAAATATGTCATAACATGTAAATGATGCTATTTTTTACTCTTCTCGTTCATTAAAACACAAATCCTACACATTTCCTTTCGACATTTCACCTTGCTTAACTTCAAACATAATTATGATAGTTTGTCCAGATTTCATTATGGACTAGAGTTTTTTCACTTCAAAACCCTAGTATTAATATTATTAAAGTGTTATCCTAAATTTTTCCCTCCTTCACTCATTAGAGTAAGGTTTTTCACATAGATTTTTATAAACCAAACAAATATTTAATATGCAACATGCAAAAAACACTTCATTTCCTTAAATGAATATTCTACATCCATTCAGTCTATTATCTATTAATATATTTATATATGAAATGTTTCATTTAATATATTTGTACAAAGAATGTTTAATCTTTGAGCATCACTTTTACATTGAAGCCCCTTTTGCACTTTAAACATTTTTGCAATTTTATTTAGGCATCGTGCTCATTTTATAAGATATGCCATAACAAAATAAGGACGTATATTTATTATTATTTCCTCCGTTAAAACACAAATCCTACACAATTCCTTTTGAAGTTTCATCTTCCTTAATTTTGGCCTTAATTACAATAGTTTGGGTAGATAATTCATTATAGACTGAATATGTTTTCACTTCAAAACTGCAACATTAAATTGTTGATGTGTTCCCCTAAATTTTGTCCTTCACTTAATAAAATCACGATTATCACTCACCTTTTATATGCTAAACAAATCAATTAATTTTCAATATGCCAAACTCTTCATTTCTCTTAATGAATATTTTATTTCATCCATTATATCTGTCATCTATTACTATATTTGTATATGAAATGTTTCAATTAATATATTATATAAAATGGTTTAACTTTAAGCTCAAACTTTATGTTAAATCCTTTCATCCTCTTTAAACATTTAATGAAATTATATTTAAGCATCACCTTTATTTTAAAATATTCCATCATGTTCATAAGTAACTTTAAATAGAAAGGATCACAAGGAATAATATTACCATGCAATCAATAAAATGAATTAATCTAAATGAATTAAGTATCATTGATCCATTTAATTTGAAATTGAAATAACCGAACAATTAATTGCAACTAATTATTTTTAATTGGAATAAATTGAATGAGAAAGTTAATCACATATTAATTCTCTTTAATGCTTATAATTAGAAAACTACTATTTAATAAATATTTCATATTCATTGTATGTTCAAACTTTATGAGCAAACATGTAAGCAAATTTCATGATAGTTTCCTTAGTGTATAAAAACTAGATGTGTTCCAAGAAGTAGTAGTGTAGAGATCACTATATGTTGTTCGTGAGTGTTTTGCTTTTCTTTAGAAAATTTAGCAAAGAATAATACAATTAAGAAAAAATATCTACAAATAATTTTATCTGTTTATCTTACCATAATCTTATTAGAGCAATATATTTTTTATGCTTTTAGGATAATACTAAAAGCAACGGTATGAAACACGATAACAATTTTTGCCTTACATACATAATAACTGTATCTAATTATAAATATTGCATTAACTAGTGTTAGAAACATAAATAAAAAATCTTACAAGTATTTGTGCTAATGTTGGATTGACACCTCTAATACAATTCATGGTCCACATATGTTTGGTACTATAGAGAAAATTCATGGTTATTGATTGGTTCAACGATGTTATACAGAGAGTATAAAGTAATGAATGTTGATTACACGAAAAAGAGACAATATAGAAGTGAGAAATTATTAAATAAAGGCTGAAATTTAAGTTAAATTTCAATCTATACACACATGCTTTGCCTTTATTTAACTAAAAGGAATTTTTAAATGGTTTGATATTAAATTATGTGGTGAACCTCGTGTGCATAGCAAAATAAAATTAATATTTCAGCTATTTAGTGTGCCTTCTTCGTTGTATTATGCATCAGAACCTCAAATTTTCTCATGTAAAATCAATGTGCATTCCATTCAATCTGTCGCCACCGATGGTATATTTTCTTACACCATATCCCTTATTAGCAGATCTCCCACGATTTCCTTTCAATTTTCTTATAATTATGGAAATAAAATACCGCTCTCTCCTTAATTTGACATATTCTTTACAATATAGACCGTCAATAAAAATACTATTCTTATAGTATCTATTTTATCTATCCATTCTATTATATATAAAAGAGAATGTGTGACCACTCTGATTCTTTCCTCTCATTCAGTCTCAGCTCATTTACTGAATTCTCCTTAATTCAACAATTATTCTACATTTTCTCCTTCAGGACTATTTATATTTTAATCATCCACCCTTGTAATTAAAAACTGATGGAATCCTAAACATCATATTGAATGTTTTAGTCACTAACCCTTCTCAGGCGATTCATTCTGATTTTCACTTCCACTTCACCTAGAAATTCATGTCATTTCTTTCTTCTTCCCTTCCAAAGCACATGTATCTTATTCTTACATTACAAATTCGTTTGTTCATCTACTGTATGACCATCAATTTTCAACAGATGTCTCATTTCTTTGAGCTAGGAGTTCTCTTTGCACTCCTCTTTTATTACTCATGCCATAATCTTCAACCATGAATATAGGTAAAGAATTCCCTAGTTTTTTGCAATAATATTTTTTCACTCGAATCAAATTTCTACATCGATGGATTTATTGGACTGTTATTCATTATTGGTTTGTAAGTGTTGAGCTTCATTCTTCTGATTGGTTTTTTTCTATTATTCTTTTTGAAGGCGGTTATACATAATTCAAATTTTGTTTCTTATTCTTGAGTGAGGGGGGAAGTAGGATGTATTAAATCTTTTTGAATTAAATGATCTCTAATTTTATTAGTGGCTAATTTTTATTGTGAAATTTTTATTTAATTTTACCCTAAATAGTGGACTATTGACTATCTGAGCTATTGAGAGTACAATGAAAACAAAAGGAAATCATCCAAGTTTAAATTTGTTATCTTTGCGACAATCGGTGCATTATTTTTAATAGGTTAAATTAGAGATTGGATTCAAAATGGATGAGTTTTTACTAAACTATTATATGTTTCAAGTTTATTTAGGTGTCCCTTTACCGATAAAGTGAAGTTATTATTTTTCGTGTTTCACTACACTATCTTTTCATCTTCTCCACATTATATGTTATATAGAAGCATTTATCTAATATATTATATGAAAAGTGATTTTAAGTTTGTGTGCCCTTTCATTTCTGTTTTTTTTCAAAAATCTCTTATTTTTCAACGTGTTCGGATAATTTTATTCTCCTAGATTAATTAATTAATTTAAAATATGCTAAAAATTCTTAACTTCTCAAAATGAAATTTACTACAAAACCACAATTTTAATTTTATTCAGTTGTCCTCCTGAATTTTGTCCTTTTACACTTATTAAATTCAGGAAATTTTCCTCAAGGACACTTTTTAGGGCTTTTTTTGGATGAAGGACGGCCCGCTAATATTTTTCTCCAAAGGACAAATTATCGTCCTTCCCTTTCCAGCCCAATTTCGCGCGCTTATTCTTCTTCTTTTTTTCCATCAAATTTTTCAGTCGCGATCAAATATCTTTCTCCCAGTTATAATATTGATCAATTTCGTGCGTTTGTTGATCTCGTTCTTTCAATTTCATATTTGTACCGTGATCTCGTTCTTCTTAGGTATGCTTATATTATTCTGTTTTTTGTTGTTTTTCTATTCGAGTTAAAAAAAATTGTCTGTGCTTTCTATTTGTGTTCATTTTTATGAATGATATGCAGTGTTGTTCTTCTCATTGTTCGTTCGTTCGTCGATGGAAAATTATGGAAGTGGCAGCAGGTTCGTTCTTCTCAGTGTTGTTCTTCTCAGTGTTGTATTCTAGTTAGTTTTTCATTTAATTTATCTTGCACTTTCTTGCATTGATGTTGGGATGATTGGAAAAGTATCGTTGTTTGGGTTGTATATAAAGTTGTGATAAAGTGGAAAGCTATCGTATTTTTGTTTCAGTTTCTGGGTATCATTTTTATTTTTTCTTAGTATCATTTTTTTATTGTCAGTAACTAGGTATCAGTTTTTTATATTGTAGGTATCAGTTTTGTGAAATTGAATAATTAATGTTCTAAATTGAATGTATTTTTACTAATGTTTATTTTATATTTTTTTTGACAGTGGAATAACAGTCTTCTTTGTCTGTTTGTGTTAAATAATAACACTTTTAGCACTCGATTGTCTATTGATTGCTCTTTGTATGATTTGAAGAATGAGATATGTCGATGTTGGTCTCAATTAACTCCTTCTTCTATTCAGATTTCTTATGTACTTGAGGACAAAGTTATTATGGTTGACACTGATTCTGATATTCAGAGTATAATTTGTTTTCAGTTATACAAGAAAAGTTCTTTCTTTGGTTTTACTGTTAAGGTTAAGGTTTCTGAATTGGAATATGCTGATGGTGCTTCTATTTCAAGTTCATCCGTTGTTCGTGCTTCTTCATCTTCTAATGTATCTGTCTGTTCAAATGTTGTTGTTAATGGTAAAATTTATTTAAAAGATATGTTGAGGAGAGGGTCGACTTTAAGCATTTCCAATTTTGTTGGTTTTTGTTTTGGAGGAGCTGAACATTTTAGAGATTTTTTGATGGCATATCAAATTCAAAAGGGATATGAATTAGTATTTTTAAAGAATTGTCCTACAAGAGTTACTGTGATTTGCTCTTCATATAAGGATGGTTGTCTTTTCAAAGTCCATGGTTCCTGTGATTCTGAAGAATTGAAAAGGTTCTTTATGAGAAATTTGGTTCCTGATCATTCTTGTGGGGCTGGTCTTAGACATGTGAATAATCCACATATATCTAGTTTGTTTGTTAAATCGATGATTATTGATGAGATCCGCGATTGTCCAAGTAAAAAGCCTAAGGATATTATACTTGATTTTAAAAGAGAATACAATTTCCAGTTGTCTTATGGTTATGCTTATCATGGGAAACAACTTGCATTGATGGAGTTGCACGGTAATGATGCTTTGTCTTATAACGATTTGAGTTGGTATTTGGAAGCAGAGAAGAAATCTAATCCAAATAGTTATGTTGATATGGATGTTGATCCTTGTAGTAATGAATTTGAAAGGGTGGTTATTGCTTTTGGCGCTTGTTTACTTGGTTTCAAGTCTTGTCGTCCTATGATATTCTTAGATGCTACTCACTTGAAGGGACGTCCTGGTGTGTTGATGGGTGCTACTGCAAAAAATTATGATCAAGGTATGTCTTTGTTTTCAGATTTGAGTTATTTGTATTGTGATCATAATACTTGGCATAATCATTAATATACATTTTTTATCATAATTTGTATTCTATTGGTATCATTTTAAAGAAATGTAGTTTATAAGTAGCAAATTTCTAGTATCAGAATTTTCATTGTATTGAATTGTAAGTTTGTATTTGGTATAATAATTTCATACTGCTAAACAGGAGATTAGTATCAGTTTGTGTATAATCTTAGTATCAGTTTCAAGTATGTTCATATATGGTATCATTTATAGTTATGTAGTATTGAAATTTCCTTTATATCATAGTATATGTCAATTTTTGTTTCTTTGTTGTTTTAGAATGAAGATTAATGTGCATAATGTTGTGGTTATCAATATTTTTATAATGGTCATATCAGGTTTTAGGTATCAGTTTTGTTACTGTCAGTATCAGTTTTATGAATTGTTTTTTATTTATGGTCGTAATTACTTTTAGTTTTTTTTTAAAATTATTTTTGCATTTGCAGGTTTCTTCCCTTTAGCTATGAGTGTAGTTTCTATAGAAAATGTGGATAACTGGACATGGTTTTGAACCATTTAAAACAAATGCTTCAGGAAGACCGTACTTTAGTTTTTATGTTAGATCGCCAACAAGGTTTGCTTTCAGGTGTTCGTGATGTTTTTCCTTCAGATTATCACAGTTATTGCTATTTTCATATGGAACAAAATCTTCTTTCAGCAGTGAAAGCCAAAAATAAAAATGTGTCTATTGTTGATCTATTCAAAATGTGTTCTAAAGCTTCAAATCTATATGAATTTGAAGGAGCATATTCTAAGTTTTGTCAAATTGGTGGTGTTGCTGGTGTTAATTTTTTAAAGGATAAGCCATTTGATAAGTGGGTGGATTTATTTTTTCCAGGGAAACGTTATGGTGAATATAGTTCCAATGTTGCAGAAAGTTTTAACAGTTGGATTTTAAATGAACGAACATTGCCTATTACTTTGTGTTTAGATGGTATTTGTGTTAAGATTATGGAACAAATGGCTAGAAGAAGAGAAGAATGTCGTTTGTGGAGAACAAGTCTATGTCCTTCTATGGAGATACGTTTATATGAATTGATTGAAGAAGG
The DNA here is from genome assembly GCA_030737815.1 of Allium fistulosum. Taxonomy (NCBI): domain Eukaryota; kingdom Viridiplantae; phylum Streptophyta; class Magnoliopsida; order Asparagales; family Amaryllidaceae; genus Allium; species Allium fistulosum. Next base: position 290,293,025 of record CM060907.1, read on the forward strand.
ATTTGAATGGGATGTATATAAATCTTCTGATTTTGCTTTTGAAGTGAAATCTCCAAACTCTCATTGTGTTGATTTGAAGGAGCGGGTTTGTAGTTGCAACCAATGGAAAATTACGGGATTTCCTTGTGCTCATGCTATAAAGTGTATGAACAAGTCTAAGTTGTCTGTATATGATTTTGTCGAGAAGTATTTCACTGTTGATGCTTATCGCTGTTCTTATGCAAATGCTATAAATCCTATTCCAAATTATAATAGGCCTATTGTTGATGGTAGCATTCAAGATGTTATCAAGCCACCAAAGGAGAAACGTGGCGCTGGCAGACCATCAGTGAAGCGCAAAAGAGGATTTTCATATTTTCATAACAAGCAAAATAGATGTGGCGAGCGCAAGCAATTTGGTCATAATAAACGGAATTGTCAAGCTTCAAAGAGGATATGATTTGATTTTACATTTTTAATTTGTTCAGAGTAATAAGTGTATGTGAGACTTGTTTCAGTGGTCTATAGTAATTGAACCTTTTTTTATTAAATTGTATTTAGTATAGCAAATTATGAGATTGATTTTAATTTCAGCTATTTTAGTATAGATGATAGTATCAATTATTTGTTTTTGCGGTATCAGTTTTGTGAAAATTTTAATTTCAGCTATTTTAGTGAAAATTTTGAGTAAAATTAAATGTCCGTTTAATTTTATTCGAAATAAAATGCTACAATTGATATCGGAAATTCAAGGTGAGAACTTCTCACTCAATCGAAATTGTTTCGATTTAAATTTTAAATAGTTAGATTTAAAATTGTTGATTGTATGCCTGGATGATAAATTGTTATCTATTGATTGTTAAAATAGACATTATACGCCGTTAGTAAGCGGAGGTTATTTATTAAAAACATATACCGCGAATATTTCACTGCAAAGTGAAATTGGTATTATTATTGTACTTGGAGTTGATTTCCCGCATTATATAGCGGATGAGACCCTATTGCGCCGTATAATATCGGATAATATTTTATGAACCCATATACCGCGATATTCCATACTGGAGCGGAATTGGTATTGTGCTAACATTTGTGGATGCAGGGAAACAGGTTGGAGGGATCCGACTGGATTCCTCACCATATTGATTTATGTACAGATATTCTTATATATTATGTTGTCATATCGATATATGATGTTTGGATGCCGTGATTGATTATTTGGTGTTGTTGCATCATCAGATCCATTTTTGAAGTTTTAAAAATGATAAAGTAACGATTTCTTATTTATAAAGGATTTTTAAAGTGATTTTTGAAAGTATATGTGTTATTAAATTTTGGAATTAATTCATTTTAAATAAATAAATGTTATAATTTTTATGTTATAAAAATTAAGAATTTTGTGATATAAAACCAAAATTTGATTTTTGGGAATATGAAATGAACTATGTTGTAAAATAGTATGAATGGAGATTTTTGAATTTATTTATAAATGGTTTATAGATAAGATTTATAAAAATTGAATTTTTATAAATCGAAAAATGGAATTATAAAAGGAGTTTTTGTTAATGTTAGAAAAAATGAGTTTATAAATGGAATTTTACAAGAAGTAAGATTTATAAATGTTGTAAAGTTATTAAAAGAATGACTTAGGTATAAAATTGAGTTATAAATTGATTTGGTTAATAAAATGATTTTATAAGTTGAAATTGTTATAAAATATAAATGTGATTTATAAACGTTGTTTATAAATCCGAAATCACTTATTTTGATAAGTGAATTATAGAAGTTAATTAAAGGAATTATATCCACAATTTTGGACAGTGGATAATCTTTAATAAATGTATAGAAACATTGAATTGGGTAAATAAATTATATTCACGATTTTGGACAGTGAATATATTATTAAATAAAATGGATATGTTTTGGAGAAGTGATATTACGAAATGAAGTAATTGTTTTAAAAGATGTTTTAAAACGTGTTAAGTATCGAAACCATAGATTTCAACATTCATTGTTGAAATAGACGTTTTCGAGAAGTAAGGAAATGGTGGACTCACAGTGTTGTTATAGTAAATGATTTTCGAAAGGAAATGTTTTATATAGTATTGGGATTTATATATCTATCTAAATTTCGAATCCCTATACTAGTGATTTTGGGTCGTCGTAACGATGTTTTACGCAACATTCGTTTTGACTCAAATAAATGGTTCTAAGAGAACGTTTTCCTTAAAGAATGAAATATATACTTAATTTTGATTTAAGTATATCGAATATTTTCCAAGTGTTGAAAATAAATGATTTGTGAAATACTTATTATTAAATAAGTATGGAAATGTTTTCCAATATGAAATGAAAGGTTTGGAATTTTATCTTTTAAAGATAAATTGAAAAGTGAATATTTGAAATTTGTATCAAATGGTTAAGTGTGGAAAATTATATATCTTGTAAAGATATTTTTGGAAAATAAATTATTTGGAAAATTATTTGGAATCTGATGATGCTTTGCAGACCTATTGATAGTTAAATAACCGACTATCAATAATTACCTTGAATGGGTATTTGTTGTGATTTGTTTGAATTTGAATGCCACACTTATTTTTGAATAAGCGCTCACTATTCGAGTTAGCCGGGAAAGGACCTTTGGGTCGTATAACCCATTCCAAATATGTGATACGTCGTAATGGATTGCATTTGATGACCGGTGTTGAAGACCAGATATTTTTGAAAACGGAAGGATTACCGTCGAGTTACTCTACATCGACTGATCTCCGATATAGAGGTTTTATCACCCTTAGTGACGGGAAGTCCGGACGTGATTAGAAATTATCCGGATTGCAAGGACTTCTTTTGAAGTGCCTTCGGTTCTGTTCGATCCTGGAACAGACTTGTATGGTTGTGTGTTTGACGTTACAAATTGAGATATAAAGCTGATTTCTTTCAATTACATTTCTGTTGGTGGCGGAGAATTTATTCTCTTAGCTTAACACCCTTCTTTGAGACGTACGAGCTCGGAGGTTATGTAGTTGAAGGTTATCAGCAATATATTCCCAATTTGGTAATGTGGCATGCTGAGTATTGCTGTGTAATGATCATTGTTTGATCATTTGTGATATGATCATTTGTTTGATCATTTATCTTTGTGATCATTACTACGATCATTTGTTTGACCCGTAGCATGGCTTTGTACCAAAGCGTGGCTTTGTGGACGAGACTTCGTCGGACCTCACACCCTGGAAATGGTCAAAACAGGAAGGATGCAGCAAGGTTATTAGGGGGTAGCGCCCCTTTAGTGTATGTCATTCCTTCTGGATAGAGGTGGTATCATGGTATGGAGCCCAGATATTTAACCTATGTTGTTGCTGCAAATTTATTACTTTGAGGTTGTTGGAAATCGAGGATCCTCAGGAAGATCGATTACGATCGAGAGATGACATATTCGGGTCAGTAGTTACCCAGTTAGGGGTAACCCGGCCTTGTGTTGGCAGAGATCTAACCGTAATGTTAGGTTATTTCTCTGGTCGTCTTTCCAGAGGCGTACCTATGTGGCAATGGGAAGTTCCTTGGCCTGACCATTTGTTGGAAATCCAAACTCCAATACGAACTTTGTACGATATTAGTTGTAGAACCTGAATCTTTTTGAATTAAGTGATTTCTAATTTTATTAATGATTAATTTTTGTTGTGAATTTATTTTATTTAATTTGCTCTAAATAGTGGACCATTGATTATCTGAGCCATTGAGAGTACGATAAAAAATAAAAGGAAATCATCCATTAGAAGTTTAAATTTGTCATCTTTGGAACAATCAGTGCATTATTTTGATAGGTTAAACTAGAGCTTGTATTTGAAATGGCTGAGTTTTTACTAAACTATTATATGTTTCAAGTTTATTTAGGTGTACATTTACTGATGAAGTAAAGTTATTATTTTCCATGTTTTAGTAAATTATCATTCATCTTTTCCGCATTATATGTTATATAGAAGCATCTATCTATATAATATAATATGATATGAAAAGTGATTTTAAGTTTGTGCGCCCTTTCATTTCTGTTTTTTTTTTTCAAAAAACTCTTGTTTTGCCACGTGTTCGGGTAATTTGATTCTCCCAAATTAATTAATTAAGTTGATAAAAATTCTTAGTTTACCAAAATGAAATTTACTACAAAACTAGGCCCGCAACTTTAATATTATTCAGGTGTCCTCCTGAACTTGTCCTTTTACACTTATTAAATTCTTGATTGTCACTCACTTTTATAAGTTAAACAAATCAATTAATTTGCAACATGCCAAAAACTCTTCATTCTATAACATCCATTCCATTTGCATCTATTAATATATTCATATGTGAAAAGTTTCATTTAATATATTTATATATATAGAAAATGCTTGATCTGTGAGAAATTTACATTAAAGTTCTTCTTCCTCTTTAAACCATTATTGAAATTTTATTTTGGCATTGTCCTCATTAATAAAATATGTCATAACATGTAAATGATGCTATTTTTTACTCTTCTCGTTCATTAAAATACAAATCCTACACATTTCCTTTCGACATTTCACCTTGCTTAACTTCAACCATAATTATGATAGTTTGTCCATATTTCATTATGGACTAGAGGTTTTTTCACTTCAAAACCCTAGTATTAATATTATTAAAGTGTTATCCTAAATTTTTCCCTCCTTCACTCATTAGAGTAAGGTTTTTCACATAGATTTTTATAAACAAAACAAATATTTAATATGCAACATGCAAAAAACACTTCATTTCCTTAAATGAATATTCTACATCCATTCAGTCTATTATCTATTAATATATTTATATATGAAATGTTTCATTTAATATATTTGTACAAAGAATGTTTAATCTTTGAGCATCACTTTTACATTGAAGCCCCTTTTGCACTTTAAACATTTTTGCAATTTTATTTAGGCATCGTGCTCATTTTATAAGATATGCCATAACAAAATAAGGACGTATATTTATTATTATTTCCTCCGTTAAAACACAAATCCTACACAATTCCTTTTGAAGTTTCATCTTCCTTAATTTTGGCCTTAATTACAATAGTTTGGGTAGATAATTCATTATAGACTGAATATGTTTTCACTTCAAAACTGCAACATTAAATTGTTGATGTGTTCCCCTAAATTTTGTCCTTCACTTAATAAAATCACGATTGTCACTCACCTTTTATATGCTAAACAAATCAATTAATTTGCAATATGCCAAACTCTTCATTTCTCTTAATGAATATTTTATTTCATCCATTATATCTGTCATCTATTACTATATTTGTATATGAAATGTTTCAATTAATATATTATATAAAATGGTTTAACTTTAAGCTCAAACTTTATGTTAAATCCTTTCATCCTCTTTAAACATTTAATGAAATTATATTTAAGCATCACCTTCATTTTAAAATATGCCATCATGTTCATAAGTAACTTTAAATAGAAAGGATCACAAGGAATAATATTACCATGCAATCAATAAAATGAATTAATCTAAATGAATTAAGTATCATTGATCCATTTAATTTGAAATTGAAATAACCGAACAATTAATTGCAACTAATTATTTTTAATTGGAATAAATTGAATGAGAAAGTTAATCACATATTAATTCTCTTTAATGCTTATAATTAAAAACTACTATTTAATAAATATTTCATATTCATTGTATGTTCAAACTTTATGAGCAAACATGTAAGCAAATTTCATGATAGTTTCCTTAGTGTATAAAAACTAGATGTGTTCCAAGAAGTAGTAGTGTAGAGATCACTATATGTTGTTCGTGAGTGTTTTGCTTTTCTTTAGAAAATTTAGCAAAGAATAATACAATTAAGAAAAAATATCTACAAATAATTTTATCTGTTTATCTTACCATAATCTTATTAGAGTAATATATTTTTTATGCTTTTAGGATAATACTAAAAGCAACGGTATGAAACACGATAACAATTTTTGCCTTACATACATAATAACTATATCTAATTATAAATATTGCATTAACTAGTGTTAGAAACATAAATAAAAAATCTTACAAGTATTTGTGCTAATGTTGGATTGACACCTCTAATACAATTCATGGTCCACATATGTTTGGTACTATAGAGAAAATTCATGGTTAATGATTGGTTCAACGATGTTATACAGAGAGTATAAAGTAATGAATGTTGATTACATGAAAAAGAGACAATATAGAAGTGAGAAATTATTAAATAAAGGCTGAAATTTAAGTTAAATTTCAATCTATACACACATGCTTTGCCTTTATTTAACTAAAAGGAATTTTTAAATGGTTTGATATTAAATTATGTGGTGAACCTCGTGTGCATAGCAAAATAAAATTAATATTTCAGCTATTTAGTGTGCCTTCTTCGTTGTATTATGCATCAGAACCTCAAATTTTCTCATGTAAAATCCATGTGCATTCCATTCAATCTGTCGCCACCGATGGTATATTTTCTTACACCATATCCCTTATTAGCAGATCTCCCACGATTTCCTTTCAATTTTCTTATAATTATGGAAATAAAATACCGCTCTTTCCTTAATTTGACATATTCTTTACAATATAGACCGTCAATAAAAATACTATCCTTATAGTATCTATTTTATCTATCCATTCTATTATATATAAAAGAGAATGTGTGACCACTCTGATTCTTTCCTCTCATTCAGTCTCAGCTCATTTACTGAATTCTCCTTAATTCAACAATTATTCTACATTTTCTCCTTCAGGACTATTTATATTTTAATCATCCACCCTTGTAATTAAAAACTGATGGAATCCTAAACATCATATTGAATATTTTAGTCACTAACCCTTCTCAGGCGATTCATTCTGATTTTCACATCCACTTCACCTAGAAATTCATGTCATTTCTTTCTTCTTCCCTTCCAAAGCACATGTATCTTATTCTTACATTACAAATTCGTTTGTTCATCTACTGTATGACCATCAATTTTCAACAGATGTCTCATTTCTTTGAGCTAGGAGTTCTCTTTGCACTCCTCTTTTATTACTCATGCCATAATCTTCAACCATGAATATAGGTAAAGAATTCCCTAGTTTTTTGCAATAATATTTTTTCACTCGAATTAAATTTCTACATCGATGGATTTATTGGACTGTTATTCATTATTGGTTTGTAAGTGTTGAGCTTCATTCTTCTGATTGGTTTTTTTCTATTATTCTTTTTGAAGGCGGTTATACACAATTCAAATTTTGTTTCTTATTCTTGAGTGAGGGGGCAAGTAGGATGTATTAAATCTTTTTGAATTAAATGATCTCTAATTTTATTAGTGGCTAATTTTTATTGTGAAATTTTTATTTAATTTTACCCTAAATAGTGGACTATTGATCTGAGCTATTGAGAGTACAATGAAAACAAAAGGAAATCATCCAAGTTTAAATTTGTTATCTTTGCGACAATCGGTGCATTATTTTTAATAGGTTAAATTAGAGATTGGATTCTAAATGGATGAGTTTTTACTAAACTATTATATGTTTCAAGTTTATTTAGGTGTCCCTTTACCGATGAAGTGAAGATATTATTTTTCGTGTTTCACTACACTATCTTTTCATCTTCTCCACATTATATGTTATATAGAAGCATTTATCTAATATATTATATGAAAAGTGATTTTAAGTTTGTGTGCCCTTTCATTTCTGTTTTTTTTTCAAAAATCTCTTATTTTGCAACGTGTTCGGATAATTTTATTCTCCTAGATTAATTAATTAATTTAAAATATGCTAAAAATTCTTAACTTCTCAAAATGAAATTTACTACAAAACCACAATTTTAATATTATTCAGTTGTCCTCCTGAATTTTGTCCTTTTACACTTATTAAATTCAGGAAATTTTCCTCAAGGACACTTTTTAGGGCTTTTTTGGATGAAGGACGACCCGCTAATATTTTTCTCCAAAGGACAAATTATCGTTCTTCCCTTTCCAGCCCAATTTCGCGCGCTTATTCTTCTTCTTCCTTTCCATCAAATTTTTCAGTCGTGATCAAATATCTTTCTCCCAGTTATAATATCGATCAATTTCGTGCGTTTGTTGATCTCGTTCTTTCAATTTCATATTTGTACCGTGATCTCGTTCTTCTTAGGTATGCTTATATTATTCTATTTTTTGTTGTTTTTCTATTCGAGTTAAAAAAATTTGTCTGTGCTTTCTATTTGTGTTCATTTTTATGAATGATATGCAGTGTTGTTCTTCTCATTGTTCGTTCGTTCGTCGATGGAAAATTATGGAAGTAGCAGCAGGTTCGTTCTTCTCAGTGTTGTTCTTCTCAGTGTTGTATTCTAGTTAGCTTTTCATTTAATTTATCTTGCACTTTCTTGCATTGATGTTGGGATGATTGGAAAAGTATCGTTGTTTGGGTTGTATATAAAGTTGTGATAGAGTGGAAAGCTATCGTATTTTTGTTTCAATTTCTGGGTATCATTTTTATTTTTTCTTAGTATCATTTTTTTACTGTCAGTAACTAGGTATCAGTTTTTTATATTGTAGGTATCAGTTTTGTGAAATTGAATAATTAATGTTCTAAATTGAATGTATTTTTACTAATGTTTATTTTATATTTTTTTTGACAGTGGAATAACAGTCTTCTTGGTCTGTTTGTGTTAAATAATAACACTTTTAGCACTCGATTGTCTATTGATTGCTCTTTGTATGATTTGAAGAATGAGATATGTCGATGTTGGTCTCAATTAACTCCTTCTTCTATTCAGATTTCTTATGTACTTGAGGACAAAGTTATTATGGTTGACACTGATTCTGATATTCAGAGTATAATTTGTTTTCAGTTATACAAGAAAAGTTCTTTCTTTGGTTTTACTGTTAAGGTTAAGGTTTCTGAATTGGAATATGCTGATGGTGGTTCTATTTCAAGTTCATCCGTTGTTCGTGCTTCTTCATCTTCTAATGTATCTGTCTGTTCAAATGTTGTTGTTAATGGTAAAATTTATTTAAAAGATATGTTGAGGAGAGGGTCGACTTTAAGCATTTCCAATTTTGTTGGTTTTTGTTTTGGAGGAGCTGAACATTTTAGAGATTTTTTGATGGCATATCAAATTCAAAAGGGATATGAATTAGTATTTTTAAAGAATTGTCCTACAAGAGTTACTGTGATTTGCTCTTCATATAAGGATGGTTGTCTTTTCAAAGTCCATGGTTCCTGTGATTCTGAAGAATTGAAAAGGTTCTTTATGAGAAATTTGGTTCCTGATCATTCTTGTGGGGCTGGTCTTAGACATGTGAATAATCCACATATATCTAGTTTGTTTGTTAAATCGATGATTATTGATGAGATCCGCGATTGTCCAAGTAAAAAGCCTAAGGATATTATACTTGATTTTAAAAGAGAATACAATTTTCAGTTGTCTTATGGTTATGCTTATCATGGGAAACAACTTGCATTGATGGAGTTGCACGGTAATGATGCTTTGTCTTATAACGATTTGAGTTGGTATTTGGAAGCAGAGAAGAAATCTAATCCAAATAGTTATGTTGATATGGATGTTGATCCTTGTAGTAATGAATTTGAAAGGGTGGTTATTGCTTTTGGCGCTTGTTTACTTGGTTTCAAGTCTTGTCGTCCTATGATATTCTTAGATGCTACTCACTTGAAGGGACGTCCTGGTGTGTTGATGGGTGCTACTGCAAAAAATTGTGATCAAGGTATGTCTTTGTTTTCAGATTTGAGTTATTTGTATTGTGATCATAATACTTGGCATAATCATTAATATACATTTTTATCATAATTTGTATTCTGTTGGTATCATTTTAAAGAAATGTAGTTTATAAGTAGCAAATTTCTAGTATCAGAATTTTCATTGTATTGAATTGTAAGTTTGTATTTGGTATAATAATTTCATACTACTAAACAGGAGATTAGTATGAATGGAGATTTTTGAATTTATTTATAAATGGTTTATAGATAAGATTTATAAAAATTGAATTTTTATAAATCGAAAAATGGAATTATAAAAGGAGTTTTTGTTAATGTTAGAAAAAATGAGTTTATAAATGGAATTTTACAAGAAGTAAGATTTATAAATGTTGTAAAGTTATTAAAAGAATGACTTAGGTATAAAATTGAGTTATAAATTGATTTGGTTAATAAAATGATTTTATAAGTTGAAATTGTTATAAAATATAAATGTGATTTATAAACGTTGTTTATAAATCCGAAATCACTTATTTTGATAAGTGAATTATAGAAGTTAATTAAAGGAATTATATCCACAATTTTGGACAGTGGATAATGTAACGACCCGACTTCCTATGCCTAGAAAGTCGCATCATTATGAAGAAAGAAAGGGGTAGAAAATAGAAAAGAAGAGAAGAAAGAAAGAAAGAACAACAACGATCTCACAGCGGAACGAATAAATTATATTAATAACATAAACTATTACATAGTTTACAACAATTTACAGAGTTACACAGCATATACATCACTTACTAGACAGTTATAAACATCTGTCTAGACATTACAACTCAAATACAAGACAACACACTATCACAGATATCAACACAGCGGAATACTATATCTACGAACGCCGAAGCCTCCTGCTCCATTGCTCCTCCAAAAATTCGTCAAAGCTAAACCTGAATCCCTTGGCTACTCGTAAAAATTTGAGTACCCAAGAGTTTATAAAACAGAAATAAACACTTGGGTCAGACATGGGTCTGGTGTGAGTAAACGGGTTAAAATTGTTTAACTTCAAAACCTTTTGAAAACAAAGGTATCACGTAAGACTTCCCACACATAAACATGGAAAAGTTTTTACCTTACGCTAACCAAAACATTTGATAGGAAATTCAGTTATATTATAATAGGGTCTAGGGTTTTCAAGTAAAATACAGAAATAGCTGAAATGCTTACATCTCACATTCCAACATAGTTGGGCACAACTAATACGTACGGCACTTATTGGAGTTTGGATTCCATACAATGGCAGGGCTACTGGGGTACCGCCCGTCACAGTACGTGGCCTAGATCACCGTACCGAGGAGTACGCCCGCTCCCCTGCAACACAAAGCCGGAACCATCCCTTACTGGATAATCCCGAACAAGACAACCCCGTAGTTGGCGCGACCAACCACACACTAAGCCGAATAAAAGAAAAGGGACCTCTAGACAGGGATCTATCTTGCTCTTAGTGGGTGCTACCCACGAAGCCTTGCTGCACCTCCCCTGTTTTAGCCATTCCCGGTTGATGAGGCTTGAGGTTACGATTACCTTTAATCAGAACATATCACTTAGAATGCTCATCGTCCGCCTGACGATGTGCTGAAAGCATTCAATCCATATAAGTTCGTTCCGGGTTCGAACGAAACCGAAGGCATTATCTCGTTACACTCGTTTTGGAATCACCCTCAGAGTTAACGACAATAACCCTTGCACTCTGAATCTTCATCTTCACTTGAGATTCACGACCTATCGTTAATTTGGATCGATGTGGTATTCGGGTCTCCAGACCTGGAAATCCGGTATACGGAAACCCGATCCCGGTCTCATCGAAATCCAAAACGTATCTTTTAAGGCCAAGTTGTTTTAAGGTTAAAACAATTCAATTCAGTTATCTATACTACACAGATAGATAATTCACAATAGATAATCTCCATTATCACAAACAGATAATTCATATTATCATTACAATTCAACTAAACATCCCTATCACATATCATATATCTCATCAGAGATATCAAACAATGCAAATCATTCAATAATATTCATCCATCCTAAGTAATGATTTATATCATCTCTAATTAATTTAAAATGAATTAAATTAATTACTTCATTCTATAAATCCTGCTTACTTAATTATTAATTAAACCAATTAATTAATCATTACTCTAAGTATCCATCTTAATTAATTATTCCTGATTAATTACCCTTTAATTACTTTAAGTAATTAATACTTAATTAATTTCACAAATTAATTATCTTAAACTATTCAGTAATTAATCTTTAATTACTTCATTAATTAATTAACTGTATTTAATTACATTAATCCTTAATTAATTACAATTAATTAATTACTTTAATCACTAATTATTTATTAATTAATCTTAATTAACCAATCCTTAATTACATCATAAATTAATTAATGATCCTTAATTATTCTTAATTAATTATCTTATTTAAATTAATAATTAATTAGTCACATTTATTAATCACCTTTGATTAATCTCATTTAGTAATTAACTATCCTTAATTACTCTTCCATAAATTAATTACTCATTAATTAATTATCTTTTAATTAATCCCTTGATTAATTATACAAAAGTAATTAAATTCAAATTACTTCCATTATTTCATCTCCCTTAATTAATTACATCCAGTAATTACCTTTAATTACTTTCCTAAGTAATTCTTTAATTACTTCCATTAAGTAATTACTTAACCAATTCATAAAAGATTATCATTCTAATTGATTATCAAAATTAATCCCATTAATTAATTATTTAATTATCCCTAATTAATGATCTCTCATTAATTATTAACAATTCTTCATTTAAGTAATTAAACTTAAATCAACCATTTCTAATTACAAATAATTAATTCTTAATTACTAATTAATCTCTAATTACTTAATCAATTGCTTAATTAATCTTTAATCCTTTGATTAATTAATCCCTAATCATTTATTAATAATTTATACTTATCTAATTAAATGATTCTTAATTTCAAATTAATTACCTTTAATTAATTTACTTAAAATCTTAATTAATTAACACCAAATCATTAATTTATTTAAATTATTAAATTACTCTTTAATTACCACATTAATTTAATGAATCCTAAATCATTAAATTTTAATTAATCTCTAAATTAAAATATTAACCTTCATAAGTACTCAAATTATTATTAACAAAAGGCTTTGAAATCTTTTTACTTTTGAATCTTTCTTTTAATTTATTTCAAATTAAAGATTTAAATAAATTATAAATTTAACTTTAACCAAATTTTAAATCAATTTACCAAACCTTTTTAAAACCAAATGTTAAAGAACACTTAACATTCAAAAGATTTTAAACCAATTTATTTAAATTGAAACTCTTTTTAAAACTATACTTTAAACAATTTAAAAATGTTAAAAACATTATAAATTTTATAAACTTATTTATTTCAACTAGAATAAAGTTTTATATTGAAAACCATACTTTAAACTTGATTTAAAACTTTGTTTAAATCCTGCCTTCAAATTTTAAAACTCAAATTTAAATTTTTAAAACACTGCCAGGTTTAAACTGCAACCCATAGTTTACCGAGCCCAACTCAAATTCCCCCGAGTCAAAACCCTTCATGCTTCGAGACTCTCACGCATTTAACTCGAGAATCATTCTCTACCAAAACCAACATCACCAGGATATATCATTACCGTGCACGTGCACGATGACGCCGCTCCACTTCGATCACCGGAGCATCAGGACTTCTGGCCACACCTTCGCCCTCCTTCAAGCTTCCGATTCCCAGAGTTCGGTGTAACCCGATCCAACCTAGATGCCGTGACGAACTCCTTTTCCAACCTCACCAAAACTAGGGTTATAGACTTTTCCTATCAACCTCCATCTCCACGGTAGTCTACACGACCATCCACTATTTTTCCGGTCCTCCCTTATCATTCAACTATCTCCAGAACCAAACCCGACCTTTCCGATCGACTAGATCATCAGAGGCGACCTAAAACTCCCATTTCGATCAAACTAGAACTGCTCCCTCAACCTACTTCTAAAAATCATGATTCGAATTTTAAAATTCATGGTTTCGATCAGGGATCCAGATCATATGCCTGAATCAATGATTTAAGGAGCTCGAATTTTTAACAAAAACTCAAGTCTTCCTGTTCTATTTAGTTTTCCAGAGCAAATTCCCATTTTAATTTGTTTAAATAAAGTTTAAACCTTAAATTATGATTAAACAATCGAATGTGTTTGAATACTAAATCCTAACAGAGATTATATTAAGAGAGATTGAATTTTTATCATGATATTAACTTCTAAAGGTAAGAATAGGTAAAAACAGATATCACAGTAACATGCATCTATACATTCAAATCTATATGCAGATATTCAATCATATACATCCATTCAATACTCATTTTATTCCAGCATTTCACATGCAAACAAATATCTATATACTTTAATTTATAAGAAGAATGTTACTCACCTATTTGAGGATGAACAGAGCTTATTCTTTGAAACTGTTTTTGATTTGAAATCTTTAAAATTGAATGCTTGATTTCTTTGAAAATTGGAATGCTAGCTATAGAAATTTGCATGCATGCTTTGATTTCCAGAGTGCCTTTGAACTTTAAACTTTTGAATGCTGTTTAAACTCAGGTTTGCTTGCTTCCAGATTTTGAAAAGATATTGCAGACAGACTTTTGTTTGAAAAATGTATTACAGGGAAGTGATTTACAGGGTTTACATTTTTATAAATTTTGGTTTGTGGAGTTTGATTCTTTGATTTATGAGGTGATTGAGATACTTATTTTTGTTTTGAGATTATGGTTTGAGGAATGTTTTTGATTTACAGGTTGAAGTTTCTCACTTTGAAAATGAGAAGATAAGGAAAGAAATAGAATAAAGGGAAGATGTATGTCTATATAGGCTGAAAATAATTTATTAAAAATAAAAGAAAATTGAAATTAAAGGATTGACACTTGTCTTTATATGTGTTAATTTGTTTACATTTGTTATAACAAGGTCTTTAGAGAATCACACATGTCTTTTAATAAATCATATTTATTTTTTAAAATGTAAAAACCCTTTTCTTTATTTACTAAACACTTATTACTTACCTATATATATATATATTACCTTTAAAGAAATAAAAACTAATTATATATATATATAAAGCTTATACATATGTTTATAAAATCAAAACTATTTAAATATTACCTCTTTTGAATTTCAAATTAATTTTAAATTCAAATGTAAATTATATTTTAAAATCCAATCCAAAGTAAATTTAAAACAACACATTCAAATTGAAAATAACCATTCAATTTCTTACAAATCTATTCATATTTATAAACAAAACAATACATTATTAATATTGTTTTAGAAGTAACAAATTTGTCAATTTAAAATAATTTATTCATATTTAAAAAGAAAATAAATTAACTTTACTATTAATCTTATTTAAACCATATAGTTATTTGTTTAAATAACTTTGAAAAGCTAATATTAAATAAATCCAAATCTCCAAACTATCAATATATATATTAGAAATTTAAAAACAAGATTTTATTTATTTATTAAATTTCAAACCCAAGCTTATCTATTTACAATATATATTCACATATATATATTTACATTATAAATAGAAATCATTTTATTAGTTTTAAAAGATAAATTCTCACTAATTAAACACTTATTTAATTAGATTATTAAACTAATTCAAATTTTATTATCAAAGATTTCAAATCAATTTAATTATTTAAACAGATTATTAAATTGATATTGCCCTAAATTTCCGGGATATTACAGATAATCTTTAATAAATGTATAGAAACATTGAATTGGGTAAATAAATTATATTCACGATTTTGGACAGTGAATATATTATTAAATAAAATGGATATGTTTTGGAGAAGTGATATTACGAAATGAAGTAATTGTTTTAAAAGATGTATTAAAACGTGTTAAGTATCGAAACCATAGATTTCAACATTCATTGTTGAAATAGACGTTTTCGAGAAGTAAGGAAATGGTGGACTCACAGTGTTGTTATAGTAAATGATTTTCGAAAGGAAATGTTTTATATAGTATTGGGATTTATATATCTATCTAAATTTCGAATCCCTATACTACTGATTTTGGGTCGTCGTAACGATGTTTTACGCAACATTCGTTTAGACTCAAATAAATGGTTCTAAGAGAACGTTTTCCTTAAAGAATGAAATATATACTTAATTTTGATTTAAGTATATCGAATATTTTCCAAGTGTTGAAAATAAATGATTTGTGAAATACTTATTATTAAATAAGTATGGAAATGTTTTCCAATATGAAATAAAAGGTTTGGAATTTTATCTTTTAAAGATAAATTGAAAAGTGAATATTTGAAATTTGTTTCAAATGGTTAAGTGTGGAAAATTATATATCTTGTAAAGATATTTTTGGAAAATAAATTATTTGAAAAATTATTTGGAATCTGATGATGCTGTGCAGACCTATTGATAGTTAAATAACCGACTATCAATAATTACCTTGAATGGGTATTTGTTGTGATTTGTTTGAATTTGAATGCCACACTTATTTTTGAATAAGCACTCACTATTCGGGTTAGCCGGGAAAGGACCTTTGGGTCGTATAACCCATTCCGAATATGTGATACGTCGTAATGGATTGCATTTGATGACCGGTGTTGAAGACCAGATATTTTTGAAAACGGAAGGATTACCGTCGAGTTACTCTACATCGACTGATCTCCGATATAGAGGTTTTATCACCCTTAGTGACGGGAAGTCCGGACGTGATTAGAAATTATCCGGATTGCAAGGACTTCTTTTGAAGTGCCTTCGGTTCTGTTCGATCCTGGAACAGACTTGTATGGTTGTGTGTTTGACGTTACAAATTGAGATATAAAGCTGATTTCTTTCAAATACATTTCTGTTGGTGGCGGAGAATTTATTCTCTTAGCTTAACACCCTTCTTTGAGACGTACGAGCTCGGAGGTTATGTAGTTGAAGGTTATCAGCAATATATTCCCAATTTGGTAATGTGGCATGCTGAGTATTGCTGTGTAATGATCATTGTTTGATCATTTATCTTTGTGATCATTACTATGATCATTTGTTTGACCCGAAGCATGGCTTTGTACCAAAGCGTGGCTTTGTGGACGAGACTTCGTCGGACCTCACACCCTGGAAATGGTCAAAACAGGAAGGATGCAGCAAGGTTATTAGGGGGTAGCGCCCCTTTAGTGTATGTCATTCCTTCTAGATAGAGGTGGTATCATGGTATGGAGCCTAGATATTTAACCTATGTTGTTGCTGCAAATTTATTACTTTGTGGTTGTTGGAAATCGAGGATCCTCAGGAAGATCGGTTACGATCGGGAGATGACATATTCGTGTCAGTAGTTACCCAGTTAGGGGTAACCCGGCCTTGTGTTGGCAGAGATCTAACCGTAATGTTAGGTTATTTCTCTGGTCGTCTTTCCAGAGGCGTACCTATGTGGCAATGGGAAGTTCCTTGGCCTGACCATTTGTTGGAAATCCAAACTCCAATACGAACTTTGTACGATATTAGTTGTAGAACCTGCCATTTACTTATGGTAGCGCCCCACTGTTTAGATGGTAGCTATAGTAGGCATAGTTCGAAATGTCTATGTTGGCTAAGATTTATATTATACTTTCAAAATGTTTTCTACACTATGCACTAATAATAATATCAAAAAAAGATTTGATTTTGCGTAGTAAGCATCTTTGACTATCATAAGGAGAAATCTCCTCCGATTCTGCGTTTGCATTGTGTGTGTGTGCGGGAGGCCTTATGGTAGTTTGATTTTCCAAAAGCATTGCGAAATTGACTTTAAAATTATCCTGTTGTTGTCTTTTAAAGATAATCTGTTTTAAGTTCTCACACCAGTCTTGCTTATCTAGGTGAAACGTGATGGGGGATTTTCGCTTCTCGGTTTGGTGGCGAACGGGAGACTCTTACCCTTACACGTCCTCTTTACGGGGTTAGTTAGGCGAAGGCCATGACAGTCGAGAGGCTGGCTGTAAAAGCAAGTTTGGGATATCAGTGTAAGCCACGGTTGGGTTGGGATGGTTGAACAGCCTACCGGTTGTGACCACTGTCTTCGTGACCTTACAACGTGGTATCAAAGCATATGGTTAAGCGACAACCCTGCTCTGTTGGGTGTTACTCATTAGAGATAGAGTCAGTAGTACTCTAGAATGAGTTGAGTGTAATAATAGATACAAGCGCGTATTTGTTAGTTAATATAAAAATTGTTTTATATTGTGATGATTGGTTTGTTGAGTGGTATATGGATTTTGGTCGGTATTGTCAGTACAACTCTATCGATAGGGATCTCTAAACACTTGTATAGAACAATTCGACACGATATTGTTTTAAAATTGGGTAAATGAAATAATTTACCTCGATTATATTTTGTATATAAAGAAATAATTTTTCAGAAATTATTAAAGTGTATATGATTGATTGTTTGGTTGTTGAATAAGTCAAAATAAAACAACAATTGTGAAAGAGTAAATTGTATAAGCAAATGAATTATAATGTATGAACTTATAATTAAAATGATTTACAATGGTAAAATAATCTTATATATGAGAAGTGAAATTTTATAAGTAAAAGATTTGTAAATGTGATTTATAATCTGAAATAAAATTCCAGAGAAGTATTTTGAAAAGATTTGATATTGTGGAAAACTGTTTTGGAAAGATGAAAGCTCTAAACTCTTTTCGGTCGCTGGAAAATCATTCCGATGATGACCGCGGCATCATTGGTGTTCATTTTCGGGTTTCCAAAAGAGGAATTGCTGCCAAATTATTTTAAATGAAAGTTGTTTGGAAAATTTGGATTTGGTTTTGGAAATTCAAAGGATAATTTGAATTGATTTCAAAAATGATTTTGAAAGGTTGAATATAAGTTGTATAACTTATAAAATGAGAAAATGTAAGTGAAAAAAATGATGTTTAATTGGAATATAACTTAAGTAATGGTGAATGAATTTGATTTTGGGTATCAAAATTAATTAATGAAATGAAGTGATGAATGTGAACTTGAGTTATATAAATGAGATTCAACTTTATATGTTAAATGAAGTAGCAATTGAATTGAATAAATGGATTGGATGTTAATCAATCTAATGAAAATAAATTGATATAAAACAATGGATGTAAGTGTTAATTCATTAAAAGTAAATGAAATTGAAAGTTGAATAATTGAATAAAAAAATCAATAGAATATACATTGGTTGTTATATGATTGTTAGTTGATTGTGTATAAATTCATTAAGTGTTAATGAAACTGAATTAGCGAAATTGGAAGCTAAAGTGATTGAATTCAAATTGATAATATGTAAATTTGAATAGAATGAAATTTTGTTTGAAAGTGAACAAAAGTGATGTAAATTAGTGAATGTAAACTAATTAAATTGAAAATGAATGAATGTTGATAAAATTCCAACGTTAATGAATCAAATGTGATTAAATTGAAAACCCAATTCAAGGAATATTAATGAGAAGTGAATCAATATTGATTTGGTATGGATTTGTTGGATGGTTATTGGATGATAGTTGTTTGATGGTTGCATTTATTGCTTTAGTTGCAATTGCTATGTTAGCACATGTAGTTATTATGTTGCTATATGATGTATATCGATATTATTTTCTATATACATGTTCTCATTTGTTTGATTGAGTGTTTAGTAGGTGCGGATGGCGTTTGCTTCGCATTTGGAGCTCGTTTTCGCGCTATATAGCCGTATACGCTCGCTAATAATATATAAGGTACATATCTCGGATTAAATATCGTACTTTTACACTATTTTCCCTACGGGATGCCTCATCACTTGATGAGATGTATATTTGCGATATATATACACTGTCATTTTTTTGGATCGAGCGCGCAAAGGAGGCTATGGCGAAATTTTCCGAAAATTTAAGGCGTTGGAATATTTTTGAGAAATTTGAAAATTTTGAAAAACTTAGTGAAATTGTTGTAAGAAGTTTAACTATGGATTTTGAAAAAGTTAAACACTTAAGAGATTTGTAAATCTAATTTGAACGGTTTGTTTTGGAAAGTTAATGGATTTTGTGAATTTTTCTTACTTGGTAATTTCGAGGACGAAATTCTTTTAAGGGGGGAAGTTTGTAACGATCCAGAATTTCTATCAATTTAAATTTATTTATTTATTTAATTAATTTAAATATTAATAAGTAAGATTTATAAGTCGAATAATTTATTTTTCGAATATCTAGATTTAATTGGATAATTAAATCAGCAATTTAATATTTGAAATTCCATAAATAATTGAAATCTGGATTTAAATGTGAATGAAAATGATTTATAAAGTTATAATAAATCATATTGAAGTTATAGTAATGTTATAGAACTTTTAAAATTGAATTTAGAGTTAATTGTGAAAATTGAATATTTTAATATTTAATCGACTAGTGAAATTAGCCATTTTTCAAACAGTCTCAAAATTGGACGAAACTAGTTCCATTGGATCTGTAATAGTTTGTTATTATTGGATTTTAATTTTCGTAGCAATCGGAGTTGTCGTTTGACCGTGGCAGCTCGAAACGCATCGAAATTGTTTTAATATTAATTTGGCGAGTTAAAATAGTCATTTTTCAAAAAGTCTCGGATTTTGACGAAACTAATTTCATTGGATCCATAATGTGATATTATTGTATGGTTTCAGATTTCGTGTCAATCGGATGTACGGTTTGTCCGGGGCAAGCCAAAACGCATCGAATTCGGTTTAGTTTAAAATCGATCGTTTAATTCCATAACTCGCACAGATGACCGAATTAGCTCCCGAAACATGTTCCATTGCGTTCGGAACGCGGGGTAAACCTTAAAAACGTCAGTCGGCACGCTCGATTTGGAGTTCGGAAAATCCGGGATGAATAGTGTTTTCGTAAATTTTCTATATAAGCCCCTCAACTTTCTCATTTGCAAACAAACCAAAACCTAGCTAGGGTTTCAAGAGTAGCCGCCAGTTATAAATTCAATGGCTGAAAATGGCTTAGCTTCTTCCCTTAATCTCTCTCGATCTATTGACTTTTAGAGGAATCTTTCAACTAGGAAAGTGACGAGGGCAGGCAGATGTACACATCTGTACGGTGGAGTGTCGCGTAGTTCGACGAGGCGGCCAAAATCGAGTGACAAAGTGGGCCGGTCGCGAACGATTTTCGATGCAGGGGAGGCGACCGAGCTGGCCGTCGTTCTCGGCGGAGGTGGCTCACATGCGGGGCTTTTGATCGGCGAAGGCTGATCATCTTCAAACGTGGCGGAGTTGGCTCGATAATTCGAAGCAATCGGCGGCTTCATGGGTTTGGTTGCACGCGATTTAGCCTGCGAACGTGAAGAACGCAGGAGCGGCTACGATCTGTGCACCTGAAATCTACGGCTCTGATTAGTAGGGTTTAAAATTTAAAATAAAAGTTGTAAATTTATATTATATAAATTCGTTCAAATGCTTAAAACATCATAACTTTTTGTTACGAGGTCAAAAACGCACGAAAACAGTTGCGTTGGAATCGTATGGTCGAGCACTACGCTATGAAACTGGATTGGAAGCGATCGAAGTCAGTGAAAATTTTGAGTAAAATTAAATGTCCGTTTAAATTTATTCGAAATAAAACGCTACAATTTATATCGGAAATTCAAGGTGAGAACTTCTCACTCAATCGAAATTGTTTCGATTTAAATTTTAAATAGTTAGATTTAAAATTGTTGATTGTATTCCTGGATGATAAATTGTTTATCAATTGATTGTTAAAATAGACATTATACGCCGTTAGTAAGCGGAGGTTATTTATTAAAAACATATACCGCGAATATTTCACTGCAAAGTGAAATTGGTATTATTATTGTACTTGGAGTTGATTTCCCGCATTATATAGCGGATGAGACCCTATTGCGCCGTATAATAGCGGATAATATTTTATGAACCCATATACCGCGATATTCCGTGCTGGAGCGGAATTGGTATTGTGCTAACATCTGTGGATGCAGGGAAACAGGTTGGAGGGATCCGACTGGATTCCTCACCGTATTGATTTATGTACAGATATTGTTATATATTATGTTGTCATATCGATATATGATGTTTGGATGCCATGATTGATTATTTGGTGCTGTTGCATCATCGGATTCATTTTTGAAGTTTAAAAATGATAAAGTAACGATTTCTAATTTATAAAGGATTTTTAAAGTGATTTTTTAAAGTATACGTTTTATTAAGTTTTGGAATTGATTCATTTTAAATAAATAAATGTTATAATTTTTATGTTATAAAAATTAAGAATTTTGTGATATAAAACCAAAATTTGATTTTTGGGAATATGAAATGAACTATGTTGTAAAATAGTATGAATGGAGATTTTTGAATTTATTTATAAATGGTTTATAGATAAGATTTATAAAAATTGAATTTTTATAAATCGAAAAATGGAATTATAAAAGGAGTTTTTGTTAATGTTAGAAAAAATGGGTTTATAAATGGAATTTTACAAGAAGTAAGATTTATAAATGTTGTAAAGTTATTAAAAGAATGACTTAGGTATAAAATTGAGTTATAAATTGATTTGGTTAATAAAATGATTTTATAAGTTGAAATTGTTATAAAATATAAATGTGATTTATAAACGTTGTTTATAAATCCGAAATCACTTATTTTGATAAGTGAATTATAGAAGTTAATTAAAGGAATTATATCCACAATTTTGGACAGTGGATAATCTTTAATAAATGTATAGAAACATTGAATTAGGTAAATAAATTATATTCACGATTTTGGACAGTGAATATATTATTAAATAAAATGGATATGTTTTGGAGAAGTGATATTACGAAATGAAGTAATTGTTTTAAAAGATGTATTAAAACGTGTTAAGTATCGAAACCATAGATTTCAACATTCATTGTTGAAATAAACGTTTTCGAGAAGTAAGGAAATGGTGGACTCACAGTGTTGTTATAGTAAATGATTTTCGAAAGGAAATGTTTTATATAGTATTGGGATTTATATATCTATCTAAATTTCGAATCCCTATACTAGTGATTTTGGGTCGTCGTAACGATGTTTTACGCAGCTTTCGTTTTGACTCAAATAAATGGTTCTAAGAGAACGTTTTCCTTAAAGAATGAAATATATACTTAATTTTGATTTAAGTATATCGAATATTTTTCAAGTGTTGAAAATAAATGATTTGTGAAATACTTATTATTAAATAAGTATGGAAATGTTTTCCAATATGAAATGAAAGGTTTGGAATTTTATCTTTTAAAGATAAATTGAAAAGTGAATATTTGAAATTTGTTTCAAATGGTTAAGTGTGGAAAATTATATATCTTGTAAAGATATTTTTGGGAAATAAATTATTTGGAAAATTATTTGGAATCTGATGATGCTGTGCAGACCTATTGATAGTTAAATAACCGACTATCAATAATTATCTTGAATGGGTATTTGTTGTGATTTGTTTGAATTTGAATGCCACACTTATTTTTGAATAAGCGCTCACTATTCGGGTTATCCGGGAAAGGACCTTTGGGTCGTATAACCCATTTCGAATATGTGATACGTCGTAATGGATTGCATTTGATGACCGGTGTTGAAGACCGGATATTTTTGAAAACAGAAGGATTACCGTCAAGTTACTCTGCATCGGCTGATCTCCGATATAGAGGTTTTATCACCCTTAGTGACGGGAAGTCCGGACGTGATTAGAAATTATCCGGATTGCAAGGACTTCTTTTGAAGTGCCTTCGGTTCTGTTCGATCCCGGAACAAACTTGTATGGTTGTGTGTCTGACGTTACAAATTGAGATATAAAGTTGATTTCTTTCAAATACATTTCTGTTGGTGGTGGAGAATTTATTCTCTTAGCTTAACACACTTCTCTGAGACGTACGAGCTCGGAGGTTATGTAGTTGATGGTTATCAGCAATATATTTCCAATTTGGTAATGTGGCATGCTGAGTGTTGCTGTGTAATGATCATTGTTTGATCATTTGTGATATGATCATTTGTTTGATCATTTATCTTTGTGATCATTACTTTGATCATTTGTTTGACCCGAAGCATGGCTTTGTACCAAAGCGTGGCTTTGTGGACGAGACTTCGTTGGACCTCACACCCCGGAAATGGTCAAAACGGGAAGGATGCAGCAAGGTTATTAGGGGGTAGCGCCCCTTTAGTGTATGTCATTCCTTCTGGATAGAGGTGGTATCATGGTATGGAGCCCAGATATTTAACCTATGTTGTTGCTGCAAATTTATTACTTTGTGGTTGTTGGAAATCGAGGATCCTCGGGAAGATCGGTTACGATCGGGGGATGAAATATTTATGTCAGTAGTTACCCAATTAGGGGTAACCCGGCCTTGTGTTGGCATAGATCTAGCCGTAATGTTAGGTTATTTCTCGGGTCGTCTTTCCAGAGGCGTACCTATGTGGCAATGGGAAGTTCCTTGGCCTGACCATTTGTTGGAAATCCAAAATCCAATACGAACTTTGTACGATATTAGTTGTTGAACCTGCCATTTACTTATGGTGGCGCCCCACTGTTTAGATGGTAGCTGTAACAACCCGCATATTTATCGGTTGTATATTTAAATATTTTATTTAAATATAATGTCGTTTGTCGGATTATAGTCCGAAAAGCTACTTTTTGCAAACGGCCGAATTGGAGCTCGAAACCACTTCCATTGAGTTCAAAATGTCGTTTGCGATCTTTTTGAGTATAAGCTTCGATATGTTTGGAGTTTGTGGAGTTTTGACCCTTTTTCACTTTGGACTTGGGTTTGGGTTCAGCCCTTAACCCCACTTAACCCCCCATCTCCTTAACTCTTCATCCATTCATCTCCATTTCATTTCATTCCTCAAGCTTCAACTGAAAATGGTGGAAGGGAAAGGGAATTAGAAATTCCAAGCCCTAGATTGAATAGCAAACTTGAATCCTTGCTCCAAAATCAAATAGAAACTATTGGTAAGCCTCCTCTTCATCTTCTCTATCTATTTCTCTCTTCAATCTCAGAAATTCCTAAACCTAAATTTAGGAAACACTTGTTTTGATCTTAGATTGAAGCTTGTAGAATTGAAGTGGAGATTGGTTGGTCTTCTCCTTGCAATTGAGCTTCTTCTTCTTAGTTTTGTGTAAAAAGGTGAGTTTTTAACTCACATCTACTTCTCTTGATATCATTGATGTTGTGTATGAATTCCTAACAAGTATTCATGTGCTATTGTTTTGGTTTGGAAAGGATTGGAATTTCATTTTGATAGGGCAAGAAGTGCTGAAAAACAGGCTCCGGTCGACCGAATGCAGGGTCCGGTCGACCGACCTGCTACTTGAGCACTTCCCTGCCTCTGTTTTGGAAGTGCAGGAATTTAGGCTCCGGCTGACCGACCCAGGAAGTCCGGTCAACCGACCTGCTTCCCGAGAATTTTTCCAGGACAGTGTCCGGTCGACCGAGCCCTGTAACCGGCCGACCGACCTGCTCCTGTTTTGGCTGTTTTGCATATTTTTGTTCGTTTTGATCGGTTTTCCAAATCTTATCAATGCAAGTTGGTTTTTAATGTTTGTTATTGCATCTTTGGCTTTGATAACATACTTTTGACTTCATTCACAAGTTTTATAAATAATCCCTCTAAATCGTATTAAAAGCTCCCTTCTCCGCTTTATAAATTTCTATTTAAACACACACGATTTTGCACTTCGAACGAAGTGGAAAGGAGATTAAATGGTTAGGTAAAACACGGACCATGAATCTGCACGTTCACCTTTCCGATTAGTCCCCGACCTATTCGATTGATCGTTTTGACCTTTGTGTCTGGTTTACCGATGACATGAGGTAAACTTTTTAATGCTTTGAGTGTGAAATTGGCTAATGGATAGTAAACCGTTTAGTGCGAACGAGTGGTTATGGGACATACGTTAACACTTTTCGGGTTCCTTTTCGAGAGTTATGACACATTCCACCAGTTAGTGGTGTCCAGTACTGGGCCTCCGGACCTTCACCACTACGGTTTGTTGCCTTTGGGATAGTGTCTTCGGACAGTCTCCCTAGGTTTGTTGCCTTCGGGTATGTGCCTTCGGGTTTGTGCCTTTGGGTTTGTTGCCCTATAGTATCGCTTCCGATGTTGGTCTTTATGAGCCGCATGGGTGATATTTGGGTTTGGAGCCTTCGGGCTCATGGATCCTTGTTTATACAGTACTGAGCTCGAGCAATCTTTTGTTGTTTTCATTGATACATATATTCCCTAGGTATCGCCCTTCGGTGTTGGTCTTTTTGAGCCGCATGATATGTAGCGATCATCTAGTGGAACTTGTATACCTTTATTGGTATTTATTATTTGCCTTTTGGCTTGATTTGGGATATGATGTCCTTTGTTTATTTGAGATGCCGATGATATGAGGCTTGTTTTGTTATGTTCATCTTTTGCTAGATGATTGTGTATCTCCCTTAGAGATATTTGTTATACTCTGTACGATTTTGCAGGTTTATTGTTGATCAGTTTATCTAACTGATTTGTTTAGCTAGACTGACCCGTGTATTTTATACTCGGGTCAGACCGAGTTGTTTCAGGTTAGGTGCTTTTGGACTTAGCCTCTTTTGCTTCCGCATGGACTATTCCGCTAGCTCCTTTTTGTCTTAGCTTTTTGTGTAGTCCTTATCTATTGTAACTCTGATATGTATTCTTGTGAACTCGTCTGTATATTGTGGTTTGCTATACCACTTGACATGTATCATTTTGTATACTCTACTTTGTATCAGAATATGTGTTTATGATGATCCGCTGTTCTGTGATGTATATTACATTGAGTTGTTACATTTTGTTCTGATAGATCCTATAGCCATTGTAGTTTTGCTTTAAGTATTTATTGAACTTGTCGAACCACATGATATGATAAAAACCACTTTTCGACGTGTTCAGTAGATAGTTAAAGTAAGACTACACATGGTCGCTTCCATTATACTCTATTGTCCGCATTAGCAGACGGTATTATCCATATAATACTCTTTGTTAATGAGGCTCTCGGAGTGGGGCGTTACAGCTTGGTATCAGAGCGAAGGTTCAGAACAAAATATGATAAACACAGAATAGAAGCACATATTACGATATGTCAAAGTGTAACAAGTGTTACAAATCTTTGAATCATCTTACTTCTATTCCTTCTGTGTATTTTGGGTAGATAGGATTTGGGAATACGTCTAGGAATGCATTTAAATTCCGTAGTATTCCATATTGAATTATCTTCCTTTGTGATTTTGATTCCAATTTGATGGCATCATTTTATTCTTTAAGCCTCATGATGAGGAAAGGGTTGTTTCTCTCATTCTTGTAGATTGAGAATTTTCCGATATTTCGGTCTTATCTTAGGATTATTATCTAAGCAATCTTTTGAGTAGTGTTAAGGTCTTTTTAGCTCGACCTTACCACCGGTTTTCATTTGGCTACGAGCTGCGGAAGTTAGCATTCCACTTACCGTATTCCGCACTCGTTGTAATTCTTATGAATGATTTGTTATGTCATTCAGTTTGTCTAGCTCATTTCATCCATTTTATGAATCGAGTATTCTGTGAATATCTCGATGATTCCATTTTAGTATTTATTGGTTTTGGATGGAAATTAGCAATTTAAAATTTTTGCAAATCTTTTTCATAAGATTTATTTATAAGTTTAAATGGGATTTTTGTTCTTAAAACAAACAAAGAGAATTTTTAAAAGTTTTTTTAGAAACATGTTTATCATATAGAAGATGATTTTGTGATTGTATTACCCATTGAGTGCTTTAAGAATTCTGGTCGATGCGCTTGATCAACGTTATCGATAGGAATCTCCTAAATACTTTGATGAGACAATTTGACACAATAAATTGATTTGAAATAAGAAAATTTTTCTAGAAAGATAATTACATAAAGATAATTATGATTTTTGGAAAGTATTAGCTTTTCGGGAAAGTAGATTATTTAAAAAGAAATCTTTTCTGATACTCTCATTCTTTTTATTCCCGAAAGAGGGATCGTGTTGCCAATGCATTTAGTTGTAAGCAATAAGTGATTGTTTCTCTGTTGATGTCCGAATGGAATGATCTTTTTACCAAGTTCATCGGACGTTTTGTTGCACTTCATTTGTTGAGCCTCGGTCCATTGACGTATTGTTTTTACCACGTCGGTGTTCCGAATTATTTTGAGCTTAGGAATCAATAGAATTCTCTAAGCAAGCAAGTTCGGGCTTATCCTTTCGTGCACTTTATGGTGAACTTCTTATTCTGTTCTTCTTATGTGTTGATATGTTTTTGGTTGTTACTCTTTATTTTCTTCTTAAGAATTGCGAGGACGCAATTTCTTAAGGAGGGGAGTCTGTCAACCCGCATATTTATCGGTTGTATATTTAAATATTTTATTTAAATATAATGTCGTTTGTCGGATTATAGTCCGAAAAGCTACTTTTTGCAAACGGCCGAATTGGAGCTCGAAACCACTTCCATTGAGTTCAAAATGTCGTTTGCGATCTTTTTGAGTATAAGCTTCGATATGTTTGGAGTTTGTGGAGTTTTGACCCTTTTTCACTTTGGGCTTGGGTTTGGGTTCAGCCCTAAACCCCACTTAACCCCCCATCTCCTTAACTCTTCATCCATTCATCTCCATTTCATTTCATTCCTCAAGCTTCAACTGAAAATGGTGGAAGGGAAAGGGAATTAGAAATTCCAAGCCCTAGATTGAATAGCAAACTTGAATCCTTGCTCCAAAATCAAATAGAAACTATTGGTAAGCCTCCTCTTCATCTTCTCTATCTATTTCTCTCTTCAATCTCAGAAATTCCTAAACCTAAATTTAGGAAATACTTGTTTTGATCTTAGATTGAAGCTTGTAGAATTGAAGTGGAGATTGGTTGGTCTTCTCCTTGCAATTGAGCTTCTTCTTCTTAGTTTTGTGTAAAAAGGTGAGTTTTTAACTCACATCTACTTCTCTTGATATCATTGATGTTGTGTATGAATTCCTAACAAGTATTCATGTGCTATTGTTTTGGTTTGGAAAGGATTGGAATTTCATTTTGATAGGGCAAGAAGTGCTGAAAAACAGGCTCCGGTCGACCGAATGCAGGGTCCGGTCGACCGACCTGCTACTTGAGCACTTCCCTGCCTCTGTTTTGGAAGTGCAGGAATTTAGGCTCCGGCTGACCGACCCAGGAAGTCCGGTCAACCGACCTGCTTCCCGAGAATTTTTCCAGGACAGTGTCCGGTCGACCGAGCCCTGTAACCGGCCGACCGACCTGCTCCTGTTTTGGCTGTTTTGCATATTTTTGTTCGTTTTGATCGGTTTTCCAAATCTTATCAATGCAAGTTGGTTTTTAATGTTTGTTATTGCATCTTTGGCTTTGATAACATACTTTTGACTTCATTCACAAGTTTTATAAATAATCCCTCTAAACCGTATTAAAAGCTCCCTTCTCCGCTTTATAAATTTCTATTTAAACACACACGATTTTGCACTTCGAACGAAGTGGAAAGGAGATTAAATGGTTAGGTAAAACACGGACCATGAATCCGCACGTTCACCTTTCCGATTAGTCCCCGACCTATTCGATTGATCGTTTTGACCTTTGTGTCTGGTTTACCGATGACATGAGGTAAACTTTGTAATGCTTTGAGTGTGAAATTGGCTAATGGATAGTAAACCGTTTAGTGCGAACGAGTGGTTATGGGACATACGTTAACACTTTTCGGGTTCCTTTTCGAGAGTTATGACACATTCCGCCAGTTAGTGGTGTCCAGTACTGGGCCTCCGGACCTTCACCACTACGGTTTGTTGCCTTTGGGATAGTGTCTTCGGACAGTCTCCCTAGGTTTGTTGCCTTCGGGTATGTGCCTTCGGGTTTGTGCCTTCGGGTTTGTTGCCCTATAGTATCGCTTCCGATGTTGGTCTTTATGAGCCGCATGGGTGATATTTGGGTTTGGAGCCTTCGGGCTCATGGATCCTTGTTTATACAGTACTGAGCTCGAGCAATCTTTTGTTGTTTTCATTGATACATATATTCCCTAGGTATCGCCCTTCGGTGTTGGTCTTTTTGAGCTGCATGATATGTAGCGATCATCTAGTGGAACTTGTATACCTTTATTGGTATTTATTATTTGCCTTTTGGCTTGATTTGGGATATGATGTCCTTTGTTTATTTGAGATGCCGATGATATGAGGCTTGTTTTGTTATGTTCACCTTTTGCTAGATTATTGTGTATCTCCCTTAGAGATATTTGTTATACTCTGTACGATTTTGCAGGTTTATTGTTAATCAGTTTATCTAACTGATTTGTTTAGCTAGACTGACCCGTGTATTTTATACTTGGGTCAGACCGAGTTGTTTCAGGTTAGGTGCTTTTGGACTTAGCCTCTTTTGCTTCCGCATGGACTATTCCGCTAGCTCATTTTTGTCTTAGCTTTTTGTGTAGTCCTTATCTATTGTAACTCTGATATGTATTCTTGTGAACTCGTCTGTATATTGTGGTTTGCTATACCACTTGACATGTATCATTTTGTATACTCTACTTTGTATCAGAATATGTGTTTATGATGATCCGCTGTTCTGTGATGTATATTACATTGAGTTGTTACATTTTGTTCTGATAGATCCTATAGCCATTGTAGTTTTTCTTTAAGTATTTATTGAACTTGTCGAACCACATGAGATGATAAAAACCACTTTTCGGCGTGTTCAGTAGATAGTTAAAGTAAGACTACACATGGTCGCTTCCATTATACTCTATTGTCCGCATTAGCAGACGGTATTATCCATATAATACTCTTTGTTAATGAGGCTCTCGGAGTGGGGCGTTACAGTAGCTATAGTAGGCATAGTTCGAAATGTCTATGTTGGCTAAGATTTATATTATACTTTCGAAATGTTTTCTACACTATGCACTAATAATAATATCAAAAAAAGATTTGATTTTGCGTAGTAAGCATCTTTGACTATCATAAGGAGAAATCTCCTCCGATTCTGCGTTTGCATTGTGTGTGTGCGCGGAAGGCCTTATGGTAGTTTCATTTTCCAAAAGCATTGCGAAATTGACTTTAAAATTATCCTGTTGTTGTGTTTTAAAGATAAACTGTTTTAAGTTCTCACACCAGTCACCATGACTGACCTGGAGTTTATTGTTTCCTTCCTAAACTCTGGGTGCCCACCAATTTCCACACGGGCAGTCTAGAGTCAGGTTATCAGGTCATTCTGGATTCGGGATGCTGTGGAGCTTAGTGGCGAGCTGGATGGCGAGACGTACCACTTGTATATGATATTATTTATTCCGCTGTGTATTCTGTATGAGGACAAGTTTATATAACTGTCCATTGTTGTATTGTTGTTGTAAACTCTAATGATGATGTAATGTATAAAATGATATAGTTCTTTGATTTAAAGATTATTCATTTATCTATTATATGTTGTTCCGCTGCGAATGTGAGATTCTGATATTGTTTCTGTTTCGGTGTTTTCTGTTGTTTCTTCTATCTTTTTCTTCTGTTTTCTTCTACCTCTTCTTTCTTAAACCCTAATAATTCGGTTTTCTGGCATTCGATGGCTCGGTAGTCGATACAGTGGACGTATTGATGTCGATATTCGGAAGTCGAAGAATCGGGTCCTTACAGTTTTTTCCTGTAGTAACTGTTTATCTGAATTAAAAGTTTATTGAATTGAGAGATAATAATTTTCAATATTTTTATTAAGAATCAAATTCAATTAAATATAAAAGGTATACAGTGATGTATAGAAGTATGTATGGAAAATTATAATGCAAAAACATAGATTATAACGGAAAAAAACTTACGAGTCTTCTGCTTGCTGTGCACACTTTATTTGATGCATATCATCTAGTTTTACCACCATGTCTGTTATGTTATTGCTTTTCCAGATTTCTTGGAGCATGTCCTCTATTTCATGTCTCTAAAACAGGTAATATATTAAAAATTTAGGTCATATTCACCGTGATAAGTATTTTTTTTAAAAGAAAGATAAATCTCATACCAATTTTATAGCTTCTTTTAAACTGGAATTGTTTCTTTCGTTTGATCTTCTAGGGCGGTTAGAGTCAACATGGCACCATTGCATTGTTGGGTATGTTAAAGTCACTAATGTCCAATGATTCTCACAATGCAAAGGAAAATATATACTTTCAGCATATTTGTCTTGTACAATAGATTCAAGCATAGGGAGGACAAGACTTATTTTCACCCCCTTCATATCACACACAATTGCTTTCTGTTTAATATGAAAATAAGTTATGATTTAATAAATGAAGCAATTATTATGTACTTGAATATTAAAGTTTTATTTACCGTCATTGTAGTTGTGAAAGCATAGTTGTGTTCTTCCAGTCCACATTTTGAAATATACCAATCAATAATCTGTATTAAAATCAGAAAAGTATAAGTTTTTTTATTGGTGAAGCAATATTAAATTGTTAATAGTATCAGTAATGTTAATAGTTGCTGTGTATGTTGATAAGTATAAAAATAATAAAGCATCAAGTCAATTTAAGCATGTTGTGGATTTGGGTATCATTTTTATTTTGTTATTATTGTTGATGTAAAGAAAAAATATATTATGTACCTGCCCGTCTGTGTCGTTTCCTTCTAGTAGATGTTTTAGTGCATTCTTTGTTATGACACAACCTCCTTTGATTGTGTCATTGTCTTCCCATGCCACTACACTATTTTGATAAAAACAAGTTATATATGTTAGATAAACTTAATTTCATATTTAAAATTAATATACATATTTGTACACTTACTTTTGTGATGATATCGTTAATGAAAAGAAAGTTTTGATAACATTTTGTTGCTCAACATTGAGATAGATCAAACATTTGCAATGTCCAAGCCCTATCTCTGAAAGTGTTGGCTCTATTACTGCAAGTGGCTTTGGACTGTTGTCTTGTTCACTTTTGTTTTCAACATCTTCTTTTTTTCTTCAGGTTTTGGCTTATTTGCAACTTTCTTTTGTTTCATCCCATATTCAAAGCTATGACGTTGTTTTTTCACTCTTTTTCTTGCCTTTAACCTTTGAATATAAGAAGTTGTCCCTTTTTGTGTTGCTTTGATTTTTTTGTCACTTGATTTTGTGACTGTTTGTTTCCCTTTTCTAACAGCTGTTTGCACATTTTCTTCTGCATCTTTTTTTTTTTCATTTTTTTCACTTTCAAAGTCTTGTGTGTCGTAAAGTTTGAAAGATGGAGGGGTTAATTCAAGCACTGAAGCGGCATATGGTATACTTTGGTTTTTTACATCTGTATACTCTTGAAGATTTTGATTATCTTCTGAGTTGTCTCTCTGCACTTTACTTTGTTTTTCCAACTCTTCTTTTTGATGCACTTCAGTTGGAGTATGTTTTTTTTTCTTCATGTTCACATTGTATTTCTTCACTGCTCGTTTTTTTACCCAATTCACTTTCTATTTCAATGGGCATATGTTTCTTCATTTCTTCTATTTTATCTTCTCTTTTTTGTACACACTCTTCAGCTTTTTCTTCATTTTTTTCTATTTCCATTTCTTTTTTATTTTCACCGTTGTCTTCAGCCTGTGATCTTTTCTCTTCGTTATCTTTCAGCTTCAACTTAATTTCTTTCAACTCTTCTTTCAACCTGAAAACTTCTTGCTCTGCTTTAATTCTTTTCTTTTTTCTACATCCAATTCTTTTTTGGTTTTCTTTGTTTCTTCTTCCAAATCTTTTATATGCATTTGGAAGATCTTGATGCTTATGTCTTCTTCAAATTAATGAGCACTTTCTTTGGTTTCTTCAAACTTTCTTTTCTTTCCATGCTTTTCTTTTTGAATTTTGGGGAAATTGTGTTCAACAGTCTCTGTTTGAAGTAGACATTCTTCATATGGGCTGATATTTGTAATTTCTTTCACCTAGAAAATTGGTGTTGGAAAATTTGTTTCAGTTTTAAGCTATGATATCAATTTGCAATGATAATTGAATTTTTACTGTAATGAAAAAAGAAAACTGTATGCAATAAAACAAATAGCTATTTTTTTATTTTCTGATACTATTAGTATCAGGTTCAATCATGTAAAACTGGTATCAGTTTTCGAATTCTAGTATCAGTTTCTAATAATATTAGTATTAGTTTCTTATAATATAAGTATCAGTTTCAAAGATGTACAACTATGGTATCAGTTATTGGATTGTAGTATCGGTGTAAATTGTTAAATTATAAGGTATCAGTTTTTTGCATTCTAGTATCAGTTTTGAATGCATCCACAATTAGTTTCAAGTATGTACTCATTTGGTACCAGTTTTTGCATTTTTGTACCAGTTTATGATACTATTAGTATTCGTTTTAAGCAAGTAAACATATGGTATCAGTTTTTTGCATTCTATTTTTTGTTTTTGATACTATTTACTACATAATGATATGGTATCAGTTTTTGATCATTGTAGTATCATTTTTATGTTGTAGAAGAAAGGATAGACAATAAAACTTTATTCTACATAAGAGTTAAAGCATATTGATTAACAAAAATTGAAATGGAATTTTTACTTACATCACCCTCTTTCACGTTATCAAAACAAGATAAGAGTCACAGGTCCCTGTTTTTTACGTTGTTATACAAAAAGTCCTTATAGAAATAAATTTGTAAATTTGGTCCCTATTTTTCAAAAATAAATAAAACGCAAAGCGTCTTGCACTTTTCTGACTGAAAATGCAAGTTAACTTGCACTTTTATAATTTTGAAATATTTTTCGAAATTTTCGAAATTTTCTAAAATTTGAAAATTTTAAAAAACGCAAGTTAACTTGCACTTTATATTAGGAAAGTGCAAGATAGTTTGTGCTTTCTAATTTTGAAATTTTTGAAAAGCGCAAGGTAGCGCCGCTTTTTAATTTTGAATTTTTTTTGAAAATTTTAAAAATTTTGAAATTTTTGAAAAGCGCAAGGTAACTTGCGCTTTCTATCAGGAAAACGCAAGCTGGTTTGCGCTTTCTGATTTTGAAAATTTTGAAATTTTAAAAAGCGCAAGCTAACTTGCGTTATCTGATTAGAAAAAACAGGGACTAAATTTACATACTTATTTCTACAAGGACTTTTCTTGTAACACCATCAGAAATAGGGACCTTTCGTGCAAAACCCCTTATCAAAAACTGCTTTGATTGCTTTGTCTTTGAGTTTCCTTAAATCCCATTTTGCAAACCTTGATAAAGCTGGAGTATAATATTGTCTTTGTTGAATGAGATTCAGTTTCTTACAAATGCAATACTGTTAACATAAGAAGAATTGATTAGATATGTTTGTTAAAAAAAATTAAGTAATAAATTTTTGATTAACTTATCTTACCAGTGGAAGCATGGAGCATCCCGACATATTTCTTGGATTATGGATGAACTTCTTAACAAATTTATTTAAATTCTTTTCTATTGTTAGTGGCCAAGAAACCAATTCCATTGACTCTACATTAATTAAGTATGGTAGAAGTCCCCATCTTAATTTTTGTTGGTTGTTTGGAAAGAAGAATGTTAATAGTATTTCAATTACTATTAACATTGGCAAGTCTTCTTCATACTTTTTTTTTGCAACTTCTTGCTTGATTCTTTTTTCCACAACATTTCTTGTTATATAAGTGGAATTGCCGAAGTTTCTGTTTGCAAATTCCCTACACTGCATTGGAATTGTTCTGTTTGTCATTTTCTGAGTTGGCTCAATGTTAATTCCTTTAAGTGGTAGGCCAAAAATCAAACTTATATCCGTTGCTGTAACTTTCATCCTTTCTTTGGAAAATAAGAACGCATCTTCCCCAACTGAGTAGCATTTGTATAAAGCATCCAAATTGTGTTGATGCTTTTTGCATTCTTTCATCAAAATTTTCTCTTCATAGAAAACTCTAAAGAAGTTGTAGAAAGGGGTGCTCTTCATTATGTCCATCTGCTTCTTGGATAGAGCATTTTTTTTTTTATCGGTTTTACCATTTTGAATACTGCCTGCAATCCACATCTGTAAGCAGTTTCATGCTTTTTATCTTCAGATTGCTGTTTTGTTTGTGATCTTTGTTTTATGCATTTTGGATGTGGATCAACAAAATCATCATCATCCTATTATTTCAAAATAAAGACAATAAGTTATATGTGAAACAAATTATGTTTAAAAACAACAATAGATTTGGGTATTAGCTGAAGTGAAATATGTTCTGTGAAATATGTAACAATTTCAAGATTGCAGTAACTAGGTATCAGTTTGCAGTAACTAGGTATCAGTTGGTACTAAGTAGATATCAGTTTTCTGTAATCAGGTATCATTTTTTCAAGTAGGTATCAGTTTTTTATAACTAGGTATCAGTTTTTTGTAAATAGGTATCAGTTTTTGTTTGTATCATATTTCAACTAAATGATACTAACTATTATTTTATCAAACAATTTACTCTTAATGATAATGACAATTATTACTTGTAATTAGGTATCAGTTTGTTGTACTTATCAGCCTTTTCTTTTACCAAATGATTTACAGGTAATATTTTTGAAATATTTATCATGGTATAAAGTTATGATGTTTTTTAGTTTACCGAATCTAGTTGTTCTTCATCTGATTCTTCATCCGCAGTTTTTTCCCCTTCTTTTTGTTGAGATTTTTCCTGTTTAACATTTTTGATAACATTAGAATACATTTAACAGAATGAAATTATTAGTATTAGCTTTATAATTTTGCAATTTCAGTTACCTCTGTTTCTTTTTGTATTTTGTTCTGAATCATTTTTTCATTTCTTCTTTTTGTTCGTTGTTCTCTTTTTTGCATATTGTCTTCAACTTTTTTCTCTGCAGGTATTTGTTGCTGCATGTTCTCTTCTTTGTTCTATGCAAAAAAAATTCAATGTTACTATAACAAAACTACACTAACTTTGTTATGTTTGATTTTATATTATCAGTTACCTTCTTTGGTATACTTTTGCTTATTTCTGGTCTGCTTCCACTTGCTGTAATATTTTCGTCTCTTCTCTTTCTTCTTTTTTCTATATTTTGCTTTTCCTCTTCTGTTGATGTAGGTTTTTTAAACTTTAATTTGTTGCTTTTTCCCTTTACTGCCGACGCTAACGTTTGCACTAGAGGTAGGTTTTCCTCTTCTATCATTGCATTTTCTTTTTGAACATCTGCTGCGTCGACATTTCGATTTTCATTTTGTTGATTTACTTCCGACTTAGTTAGGTTTTTATCGGCTGTCGATTGTTCATCTACAGTTGATTTCTGAGGTTCTGTTGGAGATGTAGACTTGTTTCTAGTTTGCGGTGCCATTTTTTCTTTCGAGCAAGATTTTCGTGAAATTCTGAGTGTAAGAATGGAGGAGAAAGACGAACAGAAAGCTTTGTTTTGTTTTAAATTGTAACCGGGCTTTGGGCTTTGTCCTTACGGTAAAAAATTTGTGCGCGTGCCCTTTTAATTAATTATTTACACTAATTTGTCCTTTAAAAAAAATTTCCTATTAAATTCTCGATTGTCACTCACTTTTTATAAGCTAAACAAATCAATTAATTTACAACATGCCAAAAACTCCTCATTTTATAACATCCATTCCATTTGCATCTACTAATATATTTATACTAGTGCGAACCCGTGCTACGCATACGGATTGTAGCTAATTCTTTGTAATTATAAGAAGAAAAAAATTCAAAAAAAACTTGAATAAGAACATTATTCGCTAGGTGGATACTTTTAAATATTCCGATATAGTAAATGTTGAAGATTAATTATTTATTAGCACATTTGTATATGACTTTGAGTGTTTATACAATTGCACTTACACACTATATAAAAGAGGAACAATAGAGGTGCATACTATAGGAATAAAAGCATGAAGATACACACAACTGACTTCAATGTTCTAAGATCAACAATCGTTTAAAGGATCATAATGTACGAAACAAATTCATATACTATCAAACATATGACAACAAAAATAAAAAATCTTACAAATGTCAAAATGGTAACAAATAATTATTTAGCCTTTTATTTTTTTAATAACTTTATAAATTATTTTTAAATTAATAAGGAAACAAATATATCCAATCATCACTATAAAACATTACAAACACCTACCATGAACATACAAAATTTCTGAATATTAAAATACAAAAGAATAAATTGAATGGAAGAAACAATATTCAAATTCTCCTATTACACTATGCACCTTTCTCTACATTCTCCTCTAGAAGCTCATTGCCTTCTTAATACTCTATAGGAGAAAATGAAGTGGACAACCTGTTAACCAAATCAAATCAACCTAAAGTTATTTAATACTTCAATTTTACGAAAATCCATCATAATCTCTAAATAAAATATACAATAAACAACATGTTAGTAATATAATTGGTATATAAAGTTTTCTCAGGAACATCCATTTTTAATTATTATATTACAGGCTGAGGCTATAAATTCTAATTTTGAAAACTTAAAATGTTTTTTAGAGATTAACTTTTGGTATTTCACATATATTATTATATGTAAAGTACCATTTCAAAAGTATATAAGTTATTCAACAAAATATTTTATTCTTTTATAAAGCTTAACATTTGGTACATGAACATCATATATGTTTATTATTTAATCAAAACAAAGAATTTGCTAATTTTTGTTTAAATAGATAATTATTAAGATATACTTCAGATTTGTTAGGCAGAACAATTTTATTTAGACAAATAATATTCATATTTGAAGATGAAAATATTCGAGTAGTGGTAATTTTTTATATATGAAAATTTTAGTTAAAATACCGAAAATGTTTTAAAAGGAGTGTTTTTGTATTTAGAAGATACGAAGAAGTTAATAATAAATATAGAAGAGTTGACCAAGGAAAATAGATGAAATTTATGAAAATGTGTATGACTGGGTTAACTAATTAAACCTTCGATTAATTTAGTTGAATTTATATTTTTGTTCATATTTATTCAATATATTTTTTAAGAGATCAAGCTTATTCAAATTAGATTGGAAAAGTCATTCACATTGACGTTTATTCTGTGAGAATATTAAAAGTAAAAAGGATTGACATACTAAAACTGATTCATGAGACTATTAAACAAAAATGGAGTTAAAGTTACCTTATTAATTACAAAAAGTCAAGAAACGCAGTTTTGTGGTAACTGCAAAAATAAAGATAAGTTAGCATTGTAACCTTCAATTAATCCAGTAAAAGTAGACTTTTTTTGTATGGGGACCATAATTTGTATGCTTCTTCATTTCATCACCTTTTGACACATCATATAGTAGAGTTTGCA
The DNA here is from genome assembly GCA_030737815.1 of Allium fistulosum. Lineage (NCBI taxonomy): Eukaryota > Viridiplantae > Streptophyta > Magnoliopsida > Asparagales > Amaryllidaceae > Allium > Allium fistulosum. Next base: position 290,331,993 of record CM060907.1, read on the forward strand.
TAAATATGAGTATGCAAATAAAAATTTCAATCTTGTTTTGAACTGATATAAAGAGATGGGGCCACAAAACTGGGAAACATGTGCATTCCAAAACAGCACCCGCAAACATTATTTAGCATTGCAGATATAATGAAATAAAATGTTAGAAACTGACAAAAATGATGTCAACCTTAGGAATCAATTTCGATTCACCTTAAATTTAAACTCTACCAAGACTGTATCTTGTTTGGTCCTCATTCTCATTAACCAAGATATTTTTTTTGAAGTAAAATGATGAAAGTATCCTGCAACAAAATTTTAGTATGCAAATTATTGTGGAATAACTATAAAAGTATTGAGAAAAAAACCAGTATATGTACACCAGTTGAGCAGGAAGATTTGTGAGCATTTACTATTATTGAGCTTATATGCTTAAAACATACCGTACATAATATTATTTGCTGTTAAAACAAATGAAACTATATAAAAGTAGTAGTATTACTGCATATCAATCTGTCACTTGACCAATCCTAACACATACAACAAAGCTGCTAAACTATATTTGGTAATAACCCTCAGCATGTTAAAATTGCAGCTCGTGGGATTAAAATAATGACATAAAACTTAGGTGGGTCATTGAATTTTACTTGACCTCGCCCATGTTCAAAGCCAAAGACCTCATCAGTATGCATACTGATAGAATCCCATATTCATGCCACTCTAATACTAATTATTGTGCAGTCGAACCCCAAAGATATGGATGAGGAGAAGCAGTAGATGGGTTTCTTTGGACAAATGTGAATAAAATAATTGTGAATTGTTATTAATACATGCTTTGGCATATAGTACACCAACGAATATTATTGATGAAAATAAGATAGATATATCTTTTAGTACGTACTATAGTAAGCTTGTTTGCTGAAAACTTGTTGTGAAAGATATTTAAACTATGATAAAGCAGTCCATATCTGCAAACTTTTATAGTAAGAATCCCGTAACTAAAATGTGCTAATAAGCGGAAGTTACATCCCTTTTGCTAGGGATAAGCATCTAATGACTCATTATAGGTTCACTGAGCTTATATATAAGGATGATAAAGAAGTCTCGATTACAAAATGAAAATTTTGGATCATTATTACCTATTATACTTTTATGCATTTCTGTTATAAATTTTTTACCAAAAATCAAATATCATATCAAGCATAATATACAATCTAGTGCACAACATTTTTTATGATTATTTCATTATGAAAAAGTATGAAGATAAATCATAAAACAAAAAAAGCTAAAATACTCAAATATGGATTGCATAATAAGTATTGTTGGAAAAATGTTGCTTGAGATTAACAGGTGTATTTGATTATACATAAGTATATCTTTGAATAAAGTGTCACTTAAGGATAGAATGCAAACACGACCCTCCATATACAGTCTTATATGTAAATGCATGAAACTAACATGAGCAGAAGTTTCCACAAACATGGAAAAATGCATCTGAGTAAAGGTTAAAATGCATGGGGAAGTAATATAAATTAGAGAACTGCCTACCAATGAAATGTTAGAGAATAGCTAGTTGGCAATTGGAACAAATGCATTAACTAATCTCTACTGCCCAAAGTATATAATCCATGTTTCGAGCTGCAAGCTGAAATTTGGTATGCAAAAAACATAAATTTGAATTAACTATTGTTTAGTATGTTTCTAATAATCCGCTGAACATCCCATTATAATTAAGAGTGGTGCTATATTCACATATGGATCCCATTTTATGCAGTTTCGATCGACGATACGCTACTGATAGATTTTTGATAAAATAAAATTGAACTGCAGCGATAACGTACAACGGTACACTATCGATCAGACCATTATGTAAAATAGAGTGCAAAATTCTGTGTACTTGACTCCACACTTGATTATTAAAAGTTTAAAGGGCTAATTTATAAAATGCTTAAATAAAGTATAACTAAACAAAGTATAAAAACAACAACTATATATTGAAATCTTATACTGGATATTTTTTCCAACGTTTCAAAAGCATTACATGCAAATTGAAAGGCTAGTGTTTTTCTTTATTCAACTAATAGAAACATACCAATCAATTACTTGTCCAAACACCAAACTATAACTTATATCGATAGCTTTTTTAAAAACCTACTGTTAGTTTATAGATAGGCAGATATCATTTTTAAGTAAAAGAAGTATTTCAATATCATACTATTTTAGTCTTTAAGATAGAATTTTCTAAATAATAAAGTAAAATTTTAAGATAATAGTGCAGAAAACATTTAATAACTGTTTGCTTTCGATTTCTAAAAGGCTTGGAGTTAGCTAATGAATCTGCTAATAAAAAGCATTAATTTCCATGGGAAAAAATGAACATCTCGAATTGGCATAATAAATAGGCATATATGGAATAGGCTAAGATGAACTCATGTGGAATTTTCGTTTGTTGCACAACTAATATCAGCCAACATCCATAATTATTAAATCTATAAAACAAAATATAAACTTCTAAATTAAACCAGTTGGCCATAGAATTGAGATTCATAGCACACTCGGAGTTGCCACTTCAATCAATCTTCCATTCTGACACCTAATTGAAAGCATTTCAGAGCTCATATTCTTCTTCAGCAACTATAGAAAGCAAATAGAAAATTGGATTATAGATGGATAATAAAACAAATTGATGTATTTAATATTTAAAAGTAGATGTTGATTATAATTATGGAGTAATTTGCAGATGAAAATGTGAATTGGGGAAAGGATAAAAGTGACATCATACAGAATTGTTATCAAAAAATGAAAAATGCAAAAATGACGAAGTCTTCTACATCAAAGTATTGTCTTTATAAGAAGAGGTAAAAGGAAACAATAGATAATCTGAGCCTAAATTCGCTACAATATAAAGTTGAATCCAACTATATCGCAGCTTTCCCCTCTTGCCCAAGTGAATATTCCTGTTATTTTATTCAGTTGCTAGAATTAATCAGCACTGGTGACCTAACAGACATCGTTTCATTGAAGAAAAGTACAGAAAACCGAGACAAAATTCGAGATTCTAACTCGAGTATGAGAAAACCTAGATTTAATCACCTGCTCCGATGACGATAGCAAGCTTTCCCATTGAAATCGCCATAGCCGTCGATCAAAACCTAGAGAAGTCCCTGTAAAAAATCAATTTTTTTTTTGGATTATGTCTGATGAGAAAAGGATTTCGTGGAGCATTTTTCAAATGTTCAATCCTATTGGTACAACGGAAGCATATGAAGAATACTGCAGAGCAAGGCAAGACGAAATGGAAGGAGAAACCTAGGCGGTTAAGGTCTTGATCTTAGGGTCTCTACAGTATTGGAAGATGTGGGGTAGAAATCGATGGAAACAGAGTGGATAAGATACAGATCGAGGGGAATTTATTGATTTCGACTGGATGAAAAGGGGTAGAGGAGATTAGGGAGAGGGGAATTTATTGGTTTCGATTGGGCGAAAACGAAGAAGAGGAGATTAGCGAAGCAGAGAAATAAAATTTATACTGGACGAAAAAGCGAAGAGATCATACGAACAGAGAGGAATAGAAAATGTGACGCTTAAGAATAAAAGAAAAAAAATATAGATTTAGAGACGGTTCAGTTGCCAAATTTCAAGGAGGCCTGTAAGAACTTGAAATTGAACTCACTAATAATAATATAGTATAGATGTGAATAGTTTCATTTAATATATTTATATATATAAGAAATGTTTGATCTGTGAGCTTAAAATTTACATTAAAGTTCTTCCTCTTTAAACAATTCAAATATGCTGTAACACGTTAATGTTGTCTATTTTTTTCTCTTCCCCTCCATTAAAACACAAATCCTACACATTTCCTTTTGACATTTCACCTTCCTTAACTTCAGCCGTAATTTTGATAGTTTGTCCAGGTTTCATTATGGACCAGATGTTTTTCACTTTAAAACCCCAATATTAATATTATTAAAGTGTTATTTTGGAAATTTTCCTCCTTTACTCATTAAAATAATGATTTTCACACAGCTTTGGTAAGCCAAACAATTATTTAATATGCAACATGCCAAAAACTCTTCATTTCTCTAAATGAATATTCTACATCCATTCTGTCTATTATTTATTAATATATTTATATGTGAAATATTTCATGTAATATATTTATACAAATATTTTTTAATCATAGAGCATAACTTTTACATTGAAGCCACTTTTCCTTTTTAAACATTTTTGCAATTTTATTTTGGCATCATGCTCATTTTTAAGATACGTCATAACATAATAAAGATGTATATTTATTATTATTCCTTCCGTTAAAACACAAATCCTACACATTTCCTTTTGAAGTTTCATCTTCCTTGATTTTGGCCTTAATACAATATCTTAATTACAATTCTAGATTGTTTTCACTTAAAAGCCACAACATTAAACTATTGGTAACTTTGTCCTTCGCTTAATAAAATCAGGATTGCAACTTAGCTTTTATATGCTAACCAAATCAATTAATTTGCGACATGCCAAAACTCTTTATTTCTCTTGATGAATATTTTATTCCATCCATTATATCTGTCATTTATTAATATATTTCTATATCAAATTTTCAATTAATATATTATATAAAAAGGTTTATCTTTAAGAGTAAACTTTACATTAAATCCCTTCATCCTCTTACTATGCAATCATATAAAGGTTCGTATGGAATAATATTACTACACAATCATAAAAGGAATTAATTCAAATGAAATAAGTATTGTTGATCCATTTAATTTGATATTTGAAAGAACCGAACAATTAATTATTTTTAGTTGGAATAAATTGAATGAGATAGCTAATCACATATTAATTCTCTTTGATGCTAATTAATTAGAAAACTACTATTTAATAAATATTCGTACGCAATGTATGTTCAAACTTTATGAGCAAACATGTAAGCAAATTTCATGAAAGTTTCCTTAGTGTAAAAAAACTAGATGTATTCCAAGAAGTAGTGGAGTAGGGTATCACTCTATGTTATTCGCTAGTACTTTGCTTTTCTTTAGCAAATTTAGCAAAGATTAATACAATTAAGAAAAAATATCTATAAATAATATTATTCGTTTATCTTACCGTAATCTTATTAGAGTAATTTATTTTACGCTTTTAAAATAGCACTAAAAGCAACAGTATGAAACAAGATTACAAATTTTGTCTTACACACATAATAATTGTATTTGATTATAAATATTACATTAACCGATGTCAGAAATATAGATAAAAAATACTACAAGTATTTGTAGTAATGTTGGATTGATACCCCTAATAAAATTCATGGTCTACATGTATTTGTTACTTTGGAGAGAATTCATGCTCAAAGATTGGTGCTACGATGCTATGAGGAGAGTATAAAGTAATGAATGTTGATTACATGAAAAGAAGACAATATGAAAGTGAGAAATTATTAAATAATGTGTGAAATTTAAGTTAAAAATACGTTCAAATGTAGAGCTAGGTATGAATAATGTGGGAAATGTGGTGATTCTTATTTGTTGAAAGATGAGTGATATGAAATATGTTTCCAATAAAGTTAATCTTGTAAAGAACTTGGAGGAACATAATGAAATTTTTTAATGGATATATTGATAGACAAGTTTTTGTCTTTTCTTTTTATGGAAATATATGTATAACTTATTTGCACTCGTGTGTGTCTATATATATATATATCACACTACAAGAAAACTATGTTAAATTTCCTACTCTTTTCCTATGGCATAAGCTGGGGCGTAAAAAAGACGTAGGTAAAACGTAGAAAATGTGAAAGACATAAGCAATTTTATGTCTTTCCCATGTCTTACTAAAATTTTAAAATAATATCTAAAGCGTAAGAAAACACATCAACCGGATCCCAATGGTGTTGATGAAGCCGCCCTAATTAACTTTCACTAAGGCGCATGAAATTTTCTCCTCCTTACCTACAGCTGTAACGTGGTGCATAAAAATTAAACAAGACCTACGGAAACAAATACCCAAATAAAAAAAAGGAAAATAGGCACAAGAACAAACTTTGAAAAAAATTTAGACGGAAGAACAACATGTTTCATTTTTGAGTTGAAGGACAAATTTTAAAAAAAATTAGGTTGAAGGACAATGCTAATTATACTTAGCATTTTATACAGTGTAAAACTGAATATAATGCTAGTTATAACTAGCATTTTGTGTAAAACTGAATATAATGCTAGTTATAACTAGCATTTTGTATAGTGTAAAAACTGAATATAATACTAGTTAAACTAGCATTGTCCTTCCGTCTAATTTCTTTTTAAAGTTGGTGCTTCAACTCAAAAAATGAAACTTGTTGTCAAACAATGTATTTTTTTATATCAAAATTTGTCGTTTTAGGTCCCTCCCTCCTCCTTCATACGCGTCAACCTATTATTCAACCAAAACTCAAAACCGAGATCATCGAATAAACGCAATTCATGTTCTGGCCGTAGTACTTCTCCAAAATCATCCAGGCCGCAGAATCCATCTTCTTCCTTTTCTCCCCAAAATCACAAAAAAAATCAGGTAAATTCAGAATTCTATTTTTCGTATTTTGTTTGCTCCAATCTATTATACAAGTATAGGATTTGGAGGTATTCAGTTTTCTTTTCCAATAAGGTCTGTGGTGATTATTTATTGGAGCAGTTGATTGTTAATTTCCTAACTATATGAACACTGAATCTATTTTATTATTATTTGTTGCATATATGATGTACGTAGTTCTGAAGTACGATTGTTTTTAATAAAAAGTTCAGAATTCAAGATCCGATTCCAAGTTTTTATAAAAATCAGAACTTTTATGTTGTTTGTTTTTTTATCAGTGTTAAAGTAATCTATTCAGATAAAATAATTCAGAACTTTTTAGTGCTTATTTTTTATTTTGAATGCTGAGTGTTGTTTTTTGTTTTGAACGCTGAATGTAAACAAACAAGTAAGTGATTATTCAAAATTCAACATTCAGCAATCCGCATTCATACTTTAGAGTTCATCAATTAAAATTTAGAATTCAGCATTGTAAACAAAAAGGGCCGGTTTATTTTAACTTTTCACTAGGGATCTTAAAATTTTATTTCATACCTACTTCTAGTTTGACGAAAAGTAATAGAATAATTTATTTCCCTTCGGTTGTAGTTCGATGATCACATTTTTGATAGTTTCATGGTAGAATGTTTAAATGACTTTAAAAATATCTTTATATCCCTGTAAATTTTAGATGTTAGTCATAGAGTTGGTTAAAATGTTAAATAACTTTTTCTTGGTACTTTTGAGAATAGCTTTATGTTTACTTTGTTTAGGAGGAGATTCCTGATAGACAGAATCATATGATAATAAATGTGTCCTGATTGTATCGGTACAGTTTTAACTTATTTTGAAAATAATATAAAGCATCCCTGGATATCATGACTACATATTATTTCAGACATGACATGATAACAACATAAGCTAGGTTCTTGTATGATTGATTTCATAGGTACAAGTACGGGAAAGCTTGTTGTTGAGGTTATAGCACAACAATATGGCCATTATCCATGCTATAGGGCTTGTTTTTTGAGGGCGTAGGTTGTATGACCTAGTGACATATGGCTGTGGATATGTTTGATTTTGATCTTCTATTTTTAGTTGATCTTGATGCATTTACTTTGAAGATTATGTAAATTATCTTAGAATGACATAAGATTATAAATGAGTACTGTCCGCATGATTTTCTAGCACCTGACTCTATATGGAGGTTCCTTAATTTTTCCTATGTAATATATACTATCAAACTTCATGACTTATGAGGGCAAGTAAAGACTCAAGGTGCTACCCTACTGCCAGTAATTTTCGATAATGATATTACTCTATTTCATACTTTTAAGTCATCATTTTTCCAATTTAGCTCCAGATTATTCTTCAAATTTGTCGCCAAATTATCATGGGTTTTACTATTGTTTCAACTCTAAGTTCAACTCCAAATTTGCTAGTAATTTAGCAAAAGTCTCATGTGACAAAAGTCACAAAACACAACCAATAATTCCCAACATATACAAATCTTAAATCTCAACTCGATTGAATCTATGCAAAGGATCAATCTACTATGTTAAATTGCATATCAAAAGGCAATATACTACTTTTTGTTGATCGGGTAGTAAGAAGCGTAAACTTTATTTAATACCTTAATGTACAACACATATTGCTACGTTTTTCAAATCAATATTACTGAACTACTAAAATGTATACTTATAATGTTTTAAGCATTGATTTTAATTGATCATCCCTTGTGTGCCTTTTTTTACTGCTTACGTAACGATAGCCTGATCATACCCGTATTTACAAAATAAATTTTACTCTGTTAAAAAAAACACATGAAATGTGACTGTAAACCTTGTACAATTGTGACATTAAGCATATTATAACACATTTATTCCTTGTTTAAATCATATGTCAAAACCATTTCTGTACTTATCTACTTCCTACTGCGCCTATTGTGTCTCCTTGCCGTGTTACTATTCATTATGATGTATGGTTCATAAAAATAAATGATATTACGAATTGTACACTATGTACAGACAACAATAATTACCACATATACAACATTATTATTGTATGTGACTGGTACAAATTTCCCTGTTCCAACATAATAATTTAATTCCTGAGATCTAAATGAATATTGCATGTGACATCTTAAAGTAGTCAATGGTGCTATTATTTCTGACCTTAATCACAATATTTGCTTGGGTCGGTTTGTAGTTTTATCTGTAATAGAGGAACTTTTTGTTGTGAATATTGCGGTTTGAGACAAATTTGATGGCGATTGTGAAGAAGATAATGTTGTACTTCCGACTTCAAGGAACTATGGAATAGATTCTTTCAGACAATAGTTCAACTCACCAGGTACAAACGGGTTATTGAACTATCGACTTTCAGGATTCAATGAAGCCCTATAACAACGAAATCGAATTCAAAGTTTGTACGCCTTTGATCTGACCAAGAACACTTTAGTAACGGTTTCTGATGATGCAATTTGTATAGAATAGAATGAAAGGGAAGAAGAGAGCAATTCTGCGACGTTTTCTGAGTTTGCAATACCTTAGAGGTGTCACAAAATAGAGTAATGGTGGTGCAGTGTTTTGTAACACTTTCTAGTGTCGCAAAAAACTGCTCTGTGAAGAAGAAGAAGATTCAGAAAATTATGTTTAACGTTTTCTGAACGTCCCTATTTATAGTGGTAGAGAGGTGCCTATTCGCTAAGCGTCACAACCGTTTGCAATGGTTACAAACGGCTTTATCTATTCAATATTTAAACGTCGCGTCTATTCATTTTGTAACGTTCAGAAAACGTTACAAATTTCCCGCCATTTATTCAAATTCAGGAATTTCGGTTTTGGGTCCTTAACGGGCTAAAATCTGGCTCGTTACTGTTCACATATGACCCAAAAATATTTTCGACCCGGTTCGGTTGGACGGACGACGGCGGCGCGCGTGTGATGTTGTATGACTTCTCTCCTCACAACAAGGCAAACACGTGGGAGCCCCAAGGCCCCAACATCAACATGAGAAAGCTATATTATACAAATATAGTCCTTGATTTTCTAGCATGTCGGACTATCTTTTCTTTCTTCTTTCCTTCTTCTCTTCCAAATAATAATCCAAATCTTCAAAACTTATTTGAAAATTTTACAACAATCTCCCCCAATTTTCAAAATAAGAAAAATTAATAAATAGGATGGCTGCATCACTAGAGTGACTTCCTACATACCCAAGTGGGATCAAGCCTATGTAGTTCCAAGATCAAGTTTTGCATCATCGTGGAAACCAATACATAAATGATAAGTATCTTTTGGATTTGAACTTTCACTTAGTGCAAACCATTCAAAGTTCTATCGAGGTCTATGGTGAACGTATCTTGAACCAAGTACCCCTAGTGATAGTACCGGAACAGTCACACATACTGATTTCCGTATATAGAGTGTTCTGTATGCTCAGCACATTAATGACCATGTGCTTAAATCCTGAGTTCATGAGTCTACCTTAGAAAGCGGTCTTACTTTCTTAGGAAACAGCTTGATTTCCATACTCATATAGGTAAGTCTCTTAAGGTATTTCTGCGATATACCTTTTTAAGACAACTAGACTTATTAAGGATATATTATCCATCCTTTATTCTTGCAGAATCCAACACTAAACCTTATGGGATTATTAATTTAGTGTTCCATAATCATTCTCTTAACTTATTGGTACCCATTGAACTTTGTCTATCCCTTTCAAAACATAAGTTGTGTTTCTGTTAAAGATCATCAACCTTCATTCACAGACCTTAGTCCCATTTCTTGTGACTTTATAGAAACCATTGCCTTTGGAAGACTCTTTGTAAGTGGGTCAGCCAAGTTTTTCTTCGTTTCTATGTAGTCAACAGTTATAACTCCTCTTTTGAGTAACTATCTCACCATTTGATGTCTTAGACTCACATGTCTAGACTTTCCATTATATGTTTTATTAGACACATTGTATATCGTTGCTTGATTGTCACAGTTAATCAAGACTGCTGGAGATGGCTTCTTCCATAAAGGGATTTCCATTAAATTCCTAAGCCATTCCGCTTCTTTACATACATTTGCTAACGCAATCAATTCTGACAACATTGTTGAGTCAGAAATACAGGTCTTCTTCTTAGAAGCCCAAGACACAGCAGCGCCTCCTAATGTAAAGATCCATCCAGTCGTAGACTTGGATTTGGATTCTATATTGTTCCAGGTTGCATCACTATATCCTTCTATTACAGCAGGATATCCTTTATAAGATAAACCATATTCAATGGTTCCTTTCAAATAAGCTAAAACTCTGGAAATAGCTTTCCAATGTTCGAAACCTGGATTACTCGTAAATCGACACAGTACACTTATAGCATGTGCGATGTCTGGTCTAGTGCAATGCATAGCATACATAAGACTTCTAATAACACTGGAATACTCTAGTTAAGAGATAGTACGTTCAGTGTTCTTTTCTAATTTAATACTAGGATCTAAAGGAGTTGGTGCTGTTTTGTCATCGTAATGACCATACTTTTTAGGAATTTCTCTATGTAATGAGATTGAGTTAGTAATAACTTCCCCTCTTTCCTAACAATTTTAATTCCCAAAATTACATCAGCCTCTCCTAGATCTTTCATATCGAATTTAGAAGACAGAAACTTTTTAGTTTCATTCACACATGATATATTGGAACCAAATATTAGCATGTCATCAACGTATAAACATATTATAACACTACCGTTGTTATCCGATTTGCTATAAATACATTTATCAGCATCATTAACAATGAATCCATATGACAGTGCAACTTTATCAAATTTCTCATGCCATTGCATGAGAGCTTGCTTCAGGCCATAAAGAGATTTCACTAATTTGCAAACTTTCTTTTCTTGGCCTGGGGTTTTGAAACCTTCAGGTTATTCCATATATATCTCTTCTTCTAAATCTCCATTTAGAAAAGCAGTCTTTACATCCATTTAATGTATGACTGATTTATGAATTGATGCAAGTGCAATTAAACAGCGTATAGAAGAAATGCGAGAAACTGGAGCATATGTATCAAAGTAATCTACTCCATGTCTTTGCTTATATCCCTTAGCAACTAATCTGGCTTTAAACTTATCAATGGATCTATTTGTATTCAACTTTTTCTTGAATATCCATTTACATCCTATAGGTTTATCACCAGGAGGTAAATCAGTTAAAACCCAAGTTTGGTTTAACAATATGGAATTCATTTCATCATTGATAGCTTCTTTCCAGAAATTGGAATCTCTGGAACTCATAGCCTCCGAATAAATTTTGGGATCGTCATCGACGTTCATTACATATTTAGTCACATTAAGGACTTCGTCCTTACTGCCTTCTACAAGATATGTAATGAAGTCAGGACCATAGTTCTTCTCTATTCTCGCTCTTTTACTTCTCCGTTGTTCAGTACTATTATCTGGTACTGATACTTCCTTGTTGTTTTGAGCAGGAGTATAATCATCGTCATTGGTATCATTAGCCATACTAGGTTCTGGACTAGATGATCTCAATGGGATCTCAACGGTTTGATTTTCAAAAAATTCTACATCTATAGATTCTATAACTTCTAGGGTGTCAAGAATAAGGAATCTATAAGTTATACTATTAAGTGAATATCCTATGAAAACACATTTAAATGCTCTATTTCCTAATTTTGGTCGTTTAGGGTCTGGTTTTCTAACATATGCTAAGCAACCCCAAACTTTAAGTCTAGTTAGGTTAGGATTCCTATTAAACCGTAATTCATAAGGGCAAATATTATTCTTTTTAAGTGGCACTCTATTTAAAGTATAACATGCAGATAACATAACATCACCCTATAGGTTATAAGGTAAATTAGAACTTATGAGCATGGCATTAACCATTTCTACTAAAATTCTATTCTTCCTTTCAGCAACACCATTTTGTTGTGGTGTATATAGGGCAGTACATTGGTGAACTATACCTTGTTGTTTACAAAACAAGTTGAATTCATTTGAGAAATATTCACCACCATGATCTGAATGTAATATTTTAATTTTAGCTCCTAATTGTGTTTCGACCTCTGCTTTGTAAATTTTGAATTTATCAAAAGCCTCATCTTTAGTTTTCATTAGATATACATATGCATATCTAGTATAATCATCAATGAATGTTATATAGTATTGGTTACCACCATAGGTGATATGACTTTTTAAGTCACCTACATCACTATATACCAAATCAAGCAAATCAGTTTTCCTTTCTACGAATTTAAAGGATTTTCGGTGTATTTTTGCTTGAACACATATTTCACATTTAGAGATGGTATTGAAATCACAATCAGAAATTAATCCTAATTTATGCATATTTCTAATGGAATTATATTAACATGTCCTAATGTACCATGCCATAAATTAATAGATTCAACAATATAAACAGAAGATTTCTTTATTAGATTCAACTTAATCATGCCGTTACAAGAGTATCCCTGTCCAATGAATCTACCATTCTTAGACAACACTAGCTTATCAGACTCATACACCATCTTGAATCCTCCTTTGTTAAGAAGGTATCCAGAGACCAAATTCTTACACATATCAGGTACATAAAATACATTTACTAATGTAAGAACTTTTCCAGAGGTGAAAGGAAGTTCTATAGTGCCTTTTCCGAGAACTTTGCTCAGAACCTTATTTGCTCCAGTAACTTCGTCGGCTTCTCCTTTATTTTCTTCGTAACTCTTGAACAGATTACGATCTTTACAAATGTGAATGGTTGCTCCAGTATCGAACCACCAATCATTATCATTGCCGCTAACGGAGTTCGCCTCTTGCACTACAGCCACAAGCGAGTCTTCAACCACATTCACTTTTTGTTGTTTCTTCCGCAGACGGCAGTCTTGGGCATAGTGGCCGAGCTTATTACAAAAATAACAAGCACCTTTCTTTTTGTTGTTGGTTTTGGAATGATTTTTCTTCTTAAACTGTGTCTCATTCTTTGGCTTTAACTTATCAGTAATTTCAACATTATTTGCCTTAGAATGGGTCTCAGTTTGCGGATTATCATCTAGATCGCGTTTGCGAGAGTCTTCTTCAATACGAAGATGATGCTGTAAACTGTCTAAATTATAATCCGTTTCCGCATGCTTCATTTTTTCTTATAATCATTCCAACTATGCGAAAGTCTAGAAATTATAACTCCAACAACAAAAGATTCAGGGAGATCAATTCCAGCATCTTTAAGTTGATTCATCAACAGTAAGATTTCGCTTACTTGTCCAATTATGGACTTATTGGTGACCATTTTGAAATCCATAAAATTGGAAATAAGAAGCTTTTTATTACTTGCCTCGGATATGCGGTACTTATTCCCAGTGTAGTGCAGAGTGAATTCGCTGTTTCCAAGGTCCTATGAGCATTGTAGACTGGGTAGATAGCGCATTCAGAATATGGCCTCTGCATAGAAAATCGTCCTCTTTGCGCTTTGCATGTCTAGCCTTTAGAGCAGCATCATCCTTATTAGTTTCATCCAGGATTTCTTCCAAGTCATCTTCCAAAATGTAGAACAACTTGACGGTGACCAAGAAAAATTTCATCGTCTCTTGCCAACGACTGAAATTGTCGCCATCAAAACACTCTAATCGAGTTAGATGCTGATTCATAACTTGTAGAGCGCTCGAACCTTCCATGGTTGAAAACTATTGTCTGAAATTTATTGTGAATTTTGTGGTTCGAGACAAATTTGATGGCGATTGTGAAGAAGATAATGCTGTACTTCCGACTTCAAGGATCTATGGAATAGATTCTTTCATACAATAGTTTAACCCATCAGGTACAAACGGGTTATCAAACTATCGACTTTTAGGATTCAATGAAGCCCTAGGTGCCTATTCGCTAAGCGTCATAACCATTTGCAATGGTTACAAACAGCTTTATCCATTCAATATTTAAACGTCCCGTCTATTCATTTTGTAACGTTTAGAAAACGTTACAAATTTCCGGCCATTTATTCAAATTCAGGAATTTCGGTTTTGGGTCCTTAACGGGCTAAAATCTGGCCCGTTATTGTTCACATATGATCCAAAAATATTTCCGTACCCGTACCGGTTCGGTCGGATGGACGGACGGCGGCGGCACACGTGTGGTGTTGCATGACTTCTCTCCTCACAACAAGGCAAACATGTGGGAGCCTCAAGGCCTCAACATCCACATGAGAAAGCTATATTTATACAAATATAGTCCTTGATTTTCTAGCATGTGGGACTATCTTTTATTTCTTCTTTCCTTCTTCTCTTCTAAATAATAACCCAAATCCCCAAAACTTATTTGAAAATTTTACAACACTTATTATGTAGATCTTTACATAATAGTGCGTAAAACTGTAACAAAAGTTTTGGTAGAACATGTTATACGTGTTGGCATTGGCAATGCTAAAATAAAGTAATTATATCAGATAATTGAGAAATTAAACTCATATAGAAAATTATTATTAGTATCATTATTCCAGGTTTTGTCATTATTTATGAAAATTGATTGGAAAAAAACACAAATGAGCAGACAGCGGAAACATGCTTTGATGCTGTAGTAATATATGAGATGAGAATGAGAAACATCACAAAAACAATGATGAATGTACACCAACACAACGAAAATTCCTTTGAAAGCTATTAAAAAAAGATCATCTGATGCTGCATATAATTTTCATCATAATTGACAAGAGATTTTGCTATTGCAGGGACTCGAAAAATAAATATTAAGCCAAATGAGCAAATACCATGAAATTTATTTTTTTCAATACACAAAGAAATATTAGAAATAATAACTTATTCTAATTCATTAAATAATTTCATAGATTAAGTACCATAATATTTTAGAAGTGAATAAATGGAACACTAATATATATTTTTGGCAATTTCCGCAAGGCATTTAATAAGGGTCCTTACCTCATGGTGGAACACTAATATTGACTGTTGAAATTGCATATTTATATATTAGTGAATAAGATGTAAGCGCTTAAGGAAAAAAATCACATAAACTTAAGGATTCAACTTTTTTCCCTTAATGATATTTGATTATTTCTAAAGAAAATTCAAATTCTCTCGAAGGTAGCGAATTTCTCCAGCTGTTTGACAACTTTCAAAAAAAACTTCGAACAAAGGAGAAAATACCCAAAATTACATCGCGGTGGTTCGAGTTCAAGATCCACCGTGGATTACTGAAATGAGTTGGTATGTGTTTATTAAACTTATTTAACATTTGAATTGATCCATAATTAGTTTATGATAATATAATTTTTTTCTTCTTCAGTTTGATTAGTATCGAGAGAGCCGACCATGTGGGATGTGTATGTTAGGACTCATAGGCTCGAGTCAGGGGATGGCTCAACCAACGATTGATGGGTTGATAATGCTTCAGCTCAATTTGTGATAAGTCCTCTGTATAATCTAAAATTTGATTTATATAACATATATACAAGTGCTAATAAATATGAAAAATACATTATAGGAAAATACCTAGTAACCAAGCAAAGAATGGAAAAAGAATTATTCTAACATTTATAACAATACATCAACAAATGTTATGTGTGCTACATTTTATTAAATGTTTGGTAATGTAAAATTTTTTGTTTAATGCATAATTTAATAAAATGCAAAGATATAGAGATGCTACTTATAGCGTAAGCGAGAGTGATGCACGGGAAAAAACTAAGTTGGAGAAGGAACTAAAGTACACTAAAGACGAGCTTCAACAACTTAAGAATTTTTTTTAGAGTTTAAAAATCTGGTGAACCGGCGGTTTGATGGAGATCCAAGTCAAAGCCAACCTAGAAAGTCTTGAAGCTATTCTTTTTATGTTTATATGTATGTTATTTAGTATTTGGTTTAAGCATGCTATGTAGTGTTGGAACATATTGATGTCATATTTAAACTTGTGGATGTAGGACGTAAATTTGATGCATTATTTGGAGTTAATTAAATAGACATTATAGAGTATTATTATTGACCATATTTAATGATTATGAATGTCTTCCTTGATATATATATATATATATATATATATATATATATATTGCAGGTTCGGTTGTATATGATTTTATCGCAGTCATTTTATGATGGTGGGAAACAAAAGCGGTGGTAATATAGCAAAAAGGAATTAAAATGGCGTAGGAAAGGCGTAGTATGGGTGTAGAAAAACTCAAAATTGTATTGCTAGAGAAACTAAGGCGAAGGTAAGGCGTAGTAATATCCTTGTCGTAGGAAGGGCGTTGAAAAAATAGATGGCATAGGAAGATCATAGGTAAATTCAAGGCGTAGGAAGGGCATAGGAAAATAAATGGTGTAGGTAATCCATGGGCTTAGGAAGAACGTAGGAAAAACAAACGGCGTAGGAAGGACGTAGGAAATTTATGTTGTAGGAAAGGCGTAGGTAACTGCACTACACGTGGTATAGGAAGGTCGTAGGTAATTTTTTGCCACGCTTAATTTTATGACATTTCATTTGATGTAGGGAAGCCATAGAAAACTCAGCTTTCCTATGTCATTCCTATGCCAAACCGGCGTAGGAAAATCAGGAAATTCCTGTAATCTGCGTGTGTGTGTATACACTTTTTAATTTTTGCCATAAGGCATTTTATTTAAACATAGATTTTAATTACCTTATTAATTAATTTAATATATTATTATTAAAATATGTATATAAAAATAATTTTTGGAAATTAAATGATATAAATATTTTTATTTAATTTTATAATATACATACATACATACATATATATATATTTAAATATATAGATCCAGATCTGTTTTAAACTGTTTCGCTGATTAAACAAATTAGATATTTTGAAAATGAATTTTGAATTTCAAAATTATTAACTTATTCAAAATAAATTATTTATATTTATGATTTTTTTGTTTAATTTTATAATATACATACATACATATATAATTTAAATTTATAAATCTAGATCTGCTTTTAAACTGTTTTAATGATTAAACAAACTAGATATTTAAAATTAATTTTGAATTTCAAAATTATAGACTTATTCAAAGTAACTTATTCTATTACAAAATAAATATTTAAAATTTTAAATATTGTATATATATGTGTGTGTGTGTTTATATTTTAAATTTATTTTGGATAGCAGTGCACATATAAAGGGCTAATGTGTCCGTTAAGGTGTAAATCCCAACACTTATATATGAGCATATTATACCATGTATACATTTATATGTTGCACGCACACTTACACATATGTGCGTAATTGATACACATATACACTTTATATGTTACATATCTATACAAAATCAAATCTTTATATAAATAAAATAAATATTTTATTTAAAATTATTTAGATTGGATCTAAATCAATTTTGGCTTCATAGGCCCAATAAGGTCTGAATGATAAAAAAAATTGATATTCATCCATTTAACCTGCTGCGTACTGGCCTAGTTTCAACAATGGTATCAGAGCTAAATAGCCCATGCGGTCTAAATTAGTAGTATTAACTATTAATGCTGACTTATTAAAGCCTACTTAACTACTAGCTTGGTCCAAGATGATAAGGTAAGCCTAAAAGTCATCCCTAGTATTAAGGCTTAAATTGATTTAGGCCTTGGGTTAATTTCAAAATCTATTTTGAAATTAAAGTAAAATTTAAAATTTAAATAAGTAATAGTTTTATAATATAATTTTCAAAATTGTTTTGAAAATAAAAATAATTATTTTCAAAAATTATCATTAATTAATTAGATTAATTAAATTAATAATTATTAAAAGATAATTAATTAAATTAAATAACATATGTACTGATATATGTAACATTATTTTAAGATGTTAAGGTATGTGTGTGTATAATTTTCTAAATTAAGTATAATTAATTAAAATTATTTTAATTAGATATATTAATTAAATGTTAATTAATAAATAATATAATACATACATATAAGATACAAGCATATTACTATAAATATTGTAGTGCACATATTCAGTTTAAAATGATTAAAATGAATAAAATAAATTTAAGTAAAATGCTAATTAATTTAATTAATTAAATAATATTTAATTGATATAATATTATAATCTTATATATAAGACCGTTGTTACTACTATCACCATCGTCGAAGATGTTCAAAGAAATAGTGCCAAAGAATAGCAATGTCACATAAAATCCATTAGTCTCGATAAAGCCTAGAATTATGAAGTGTGAACGTCGTCTTCCATGAGTCACGACGACTGTAGAATAGTACTATGATTGACGTCGAGACTCATGATTTCTGAATCAATGAAGTTATGTGCTATCAACGTCGTCGTTGTCAATGTCAACCATCCTTAATGTTGCTTGTGATCAGAGTTGTTAAATATTGATGGTGTTATCCCAACATTGCTGCTCATTGAAACTGCCTTATAAAGGGAAACACAAGTTATAAATGTTGCTGAGGTTCAATACTATTACAACGACGACTCTTGTGAACATGCTTGAGAGACGTCATACATCTACATATGCGATGTTAGTGACTGTCGTCGTCAATATCCACAAGTGCAATTAATGCAGCATTTAGCAAGCTACTAAATATCAATATCGAGGGTCATCAATGTCGCCGCTGTTCAATGCCACCGTTGTTCAATGCCGCCAACCATCAATCAAAGAAGGTCTCAAGATATGGAGCCATCATCGTCGATATTCATGCCAAGAACCATTTGTACACTCAAAAGGATTGTCGAAGATGCTTTAACTAATGCCGTCTTTCATTATTGTTAACGTGTGGTAGTAATGAAAGTTGATCAACGAAGAAGAAACTATCAACGCATTTAGAAATGCTGAGTACCGACCTTATTGAATTATTGTCGAAGTTTAGCTATATGAATACAAGAATGCTGGCCTTGATGTTCGACGACACTGCTAATGTCGAAGCCAATAGAGTATCGACCTTGATGATCGACGATGCTGCTAATGTCGAAGCCAATGGATACCAAGCCCATCACTTGCCGAACCCTATAAGTATGGACCTAGGGGATTTATAGAAGGGGTCGAATTCTCTTTTTCCATTTCTTACTTTTTAAACTTTGTAAACCCTAGATTGAATTGGAGATTTTTCCTATTGTAGCACTCAAACAATTGTACACATAAGGATTTGGAAATCAAATAAGGACGTAGCCTCTTTGACTTGTTTTGAACAATGACTTACACATTCGACTGACTTTGTATGTTAATTAGCTTGGACTTGTGACTTGCATGGCATATCTAACTTCCTTAAACTTGTGATTTGATTTTATCATGCGTATTTACTTGAACATCGACCTTCATGTTAACTTATACTTTGCATACTGCCTTGAGCTCTTAATGGCGACGATGGCTAAACTTAGGTCGATATGGGTGAATACAACGATTTGATGACTTAGATTAGCCTTGACAAGGCCTCATTTTGAAGCTGCTCTGTTTTATGCATACACTTTTGGGGTTAGCAAATTTTTTCATTAACATTTGGCGTTGGAAGGAGGGTCCGAACCTCCGACTTTGTTAAAATCCTAAGTAGAATTTCCCTAACCTTCATATTTAAGGCATAAAGAACATTCCTAACCAAGCATATCCTATTCCAAGATAACTAACCTTAATCCTTAACACTGTGTCATTTAATCGAGTCAAGATGTCTGAACAAGGGTCTTCTGAACCTTGGATATTAGGCTCACCTATCAAGTTACTAGGGACCTTCAACTTCATGAAGAACAAGTATTGATTTAACAGCCTTACAAATTATAAATGAGAAGAAGCAGACAAACCTTTATGATCCAGACAATTGGAGCATAAATCCATTCCATATAGGCCCTACTCCAATTTTTGCCTTGGGAAGAGAGAGCTCGAAGAAGGATAATTTGTTCTTAAAGATAAGGAGGGCTATCTAGTTCCAAGCCAAGGGGACTATATTTGAAAAAGAGATAATAAGTGATTTTGACATGTTCGCTCAGAAATGACATAAGATCATGAGTCATTCATGAACCCTGAGTGAAGTTCAAAAGACATCAAAGAGAAAACTAATAATAAAAGATGAGATACCTATAACAGGCAGAAAAAGGGTTAAACATCAACCAAAAGCGTTAGCCTCTAAATCATGACTTCCAAAAGATTGCATTCTCACTAATTCTCTTGAGAACATCTATTTTCCGACTAAGGATGAGCTTGACTATTGGCCTTCACAAGAAAGAAGACCCTAATTTGAAAGGAACCATTAAAAGTCTATTGTCGCTATCATCTTGCAAATGGACATGATACTAATCAAAGCAGAAGCTTAGAAGGAATGATCATCAATTTTCTAAGGCAAAGAAAACTCAATTAGTTTGTACAAAGATGTTAAGCCAATCATCAATAATGCTCTTCTGAATAAAATAAGTGTATCTACATAGCCATCAAAGGCTCGTGAACGCAAGAGGTCCCGGCCATCAAAGACCGCAGCCATCAAAGGCTTGACCGTAAGAGGTCCCGACCATCAAAGGCCCCAGCCATCAAATGCTTAACCGCAAGAGGTCTTGACCATAAAGCCTTCAGTGCCTGCCATCAAAGGCTTTACTAAAGCACCTCCTGGAGGAAGGTGGGGTAAGCCTTTAATGCCTGCCATCATGTGGCCTTACTAAAGCATCGAGAAAGCCTTCTACGCTGTTATCAAAGGCCTAGATGAAGCGCCTCCTAGAGGGAGGTAATGTAAGCCTTTATTGTCATCATCAAAGGCTTCACTAAAGCATCGGAAAAGCCTTTAACCCTAGCTTATGTGGCCTGGTTAAAGAGCCTCCTAAAGGGGGGATGGAGTAAGCCTTTAGTGTCTGCCATTAAAGGCCCCATTAAAGCACCAACATCTTGAAAAGGAAGATCAATCAAAATCAGGAGCTAAGTAGTGCTCCCAAGTCAATCAAGATCCGAGCCAAGTAGTTCCCCTAAGTCGATAAAAATCCAAGCAAAGTAGCGCTTCAAATCAAATCAAGTTTTCTAAAGAAAGGTCCGTCAAATATGGGTTATTTATGTCTTCCAACAAATGCAATTCTTAGCCACCAGACAAGAGATTCCGGTCTTCTACTATTTCAACATATGGATTTCTTGACTTTTATTATTATTGCAAAATATGGATTTCTGGTCTTCTTTCAGATATAGGTTTCTAGTCTACTATTATTGTTACCAAGTTTGGGTTTTGAGTTTCTTCAATGTCTAGATTAAGTTTCAGGGCTTCTTTAAGTTTGTTTTCAACTCAAATTCATTTAATGGGAATCTCCATTACTAAAGCAAACTACCGCATATTTAAATCAAGCTCAATCATTATGGCTCTTGATTCCCAAAGCAAGCAGAAAGTTAATCTACACATCAGAAAGCTCAAATATGAAAAAATGAAATGCTAGTCATCAAGCAATTTCAAATCGAAATCGGAATTCAATTCACGATTATGTACCCTATAGGTAACATTCATTCAATTGCAAATTTACTTATAAGCTAATACATTATGTACAAAGTGGCAGGTACAAAACTCAAATGGAAAAAGAAACTAGTTAAAGCAAATTATCACTAAAGTTCAAGATTTTGTGCAGTCTCCTCTAAATCCCGAGCAATTATAGGGTCAACAACATGGCGAATAGCAGCATCTAGGAGTTCTTTGAATTTCTTTTCCTTTTTTCGAACCGTATTTGCATCGTCAGTTGAAGCAATCTAGACATTCAAAGCGCGCTGGAGAGTCTTGTTGGCTCCTCATAAAGTTTTGAATGTGTTATTCAACTCTTTAGTCTTTTGTTTGATAGTTTATCTCTCACGCTCAAGCTTTTGAACTTTTCTCTCGTATTCGCTTATATATTGAGAAACTTTCTATCCCATTTCTTACCAAAATGTTGTGTGACCTCAAATTTGACCTTTTTGCTCCACGAAAAGATTGTGTCATTACTTAAGCCCGGTGGCGGGTTTAGCAAAGTAGGGGTGTCTTGGCTCGCAAAAGAACGAGGCCTAGTAATTCTTCCAGGAGTGGGGGCAGGGAGGCCAGCTTCGCCCTCACTCGTAATAAGCTCTAGTGGTTGACAGTGAACTTGACTCTTTACTAAGTCTACTTCAAGATTGTTTATTCTCTGATATAATTTAGTTTGGACATGCAAATTAACTTAGTTCTCTCTTTTAATGCCTGAAGCTCTTTCTCTCTTTCTTTAAGTTGTAGCTCAATACGAGAAATCATTTCCTTATAAGTCCTAAACGCTGATTTCAATATAAAGTAATTCCTATACTACTCTTGCGGTACAGAATTATTCGGGAACCACAAAGATGAGTTATCTTGAGATGACCATTTTTCTTCTAAGCAAGCAACCTGTCCTTAAATTTCAATAGATCGTGAAGCATCCAGAGAATCAGATGCATGCACTAATTGAGTCTCCTATTAAGAATACAAAAGACGAGAATTAATTTATAAAAACAAAATTTTCTATTGATGATAAGCAAAGTGCATAAGTAATACAAAAATTAAGGTTACATCAAAATTCTATTTTCAAGAACATTTAATTAGCATTCAAAGTTTTAAGACTGCAGTTTTGGCCTTTTCAAATAACTTAGCAAAAATGCAAGTATGGAATTGAATAGGGACTTAATTCCTTCCGGGGTATAAACAAGAGGGATCCGATGATAATCTCATTCTCCAATTGGAGGACTATCCTAACCACATATAATCTTGTTGTGATAAGATCAGATTTCGCTAAGCAACTTGTCATTTTCATCACCATGGAAGTTTAAAAAAATAAGGGTAATGCATGTAGACTTCTTGTAAATCTCTAAGGAAGCAATGCCTTGTCAATTGCGATATTTTGAGAATCGAATTTTTTTCATTAAAGTCTTTTCCTAATTTGACAAATTTATTCAAGAGATCCCTAAGGACCAGACTGCTTGAGAGATCTTTATTCAATATAACGCATTAAAATTAAACTAAAAATAAGAAAACCAAAATGGTTAAAACTATAAGTGAAACAAGAAGCGTATCACTATAGAATAATTATTCAAGTTCATACAAAATCGATTTCTTATGCATTTTAGAAATAAATCTCTTCTTATTATACTTGATTTTTCCAGGGGAAAGAAAGCTAAAAGAAGGGGGGGGGTAGATGCCACTCTAGGAAGGTTCCAAAAAAACCCGGGGTGGGGATCGGACCCATACTTGTCCAACTATCTGCGATGGAAGTGTTAGAGCAAACCCCCACACCTGTCACCTAAATATGGGAAGTCAACAAATTTGCCCTCACAATAAGTTTTATATAGAAACTCCATTATGAGGTTTTTTTCATCAATTGGCATCCAGAAAAGAGTCGTCGGTTCGGAATTATCCTTTATGAGCATTTCTCGTTGATGATGAGTATTTGCACCAAAAATCGGCACAACACCCAATAGAGATTTTGTAGAGAGGTAAATGAAGAGCAATAAATGAAAATAGAGGAAACAAGCAATTAAATAATAGAAAATAAGCAATAACAAAAACACAATGATTTATAGTGGTTCGCCTTAGAAAGCCCACGTCCATTTTGGAGAAATAACTTTATTAATCAGTTGAATTGCTAAGTACAGAGGAATGGATCGGAGTAGAAACCTTAGTTACAAGGAAGTGCCAAGCAACAAGTAGCGTAAATGATCATGAAAATGAACAATCAAGTTTATATTTATAGGGAAAGATGGTGAAATATCTTCTTGAAATTTCAGCAGCGGATTCTCCAGATCCAGAAGAAGTTGTGGTATCGATCACGAGTCTGACATCTTTCATAATAACTATCGGTACCGATCATTGTATGGGCTCATTTTTGCATGATCAATATGGTAAGCTCCACTCTTCAATATATTGATGTTTCCAAAGTTTCACGTGTATTCGACTTGTAGATTTTGAGATATCGACGTTTTCCATTGAGTTGAACTATAATATTGATACAGTATGATCCATAATTGGTGAATATGGATCATACCCGATCCATTTTCAGTAAATGGTATATTTTCATACTTTTATCGTTCTATTGAGCCGTCTTTTGCTTTCACTTCGCCACTACTTCATATTATCATCTGTGTCCGATCTTTGGGCTTCGTGATTGTTAATCTGACTTGTCGGTCCCGATGATAATCGAGTCTAAATTGTCTAATCAGTTCGAATATAGCTGGCCAAAAGGTTGGATAACACTTGCCTCCCAACGTACGTCTTGTTTCAACATGACGTGCTATGAGTTGATGCAAGTTAGAGTCGTCGAAAAGGAATCCATCCAGCTTTCTGAACAATAGTCATCCCTTCGATGAATTGCTTCCTTGAAGAGTCAATCTCTTTCTGTTTGACATGACGGCTGATTGATTTCCAATGGTATAAATTCCAGGTCACATCTTGATGGTGATCATTTAAGTCTTCATTTCGGTGAATCCGCAGGCCTTGGCCGACTGGTCCAAATTTTCCTTTGATTAATACAGGTGAGAACTCAATTTCTGTCGATTTCAAGAAATCAAAATTTTTTAGAACGTACACTAGCACGTATACGTATTCATCCCTGACCCCAGATCACGATTGCACATTCATGGGTCGTTATCAATCTTCTGAATATGTTTGACCTCTTTTTTTTTCTTTTAGATGGATTGGCATGAATCCATCAAGTAAACGGATCATACTAGATCCATTTTTAACATGGATTGGGTCAAATTCTTTTGAGATTGCTTCATACCCAATCGTTCTCCTCTCTCTTCTCTTCCTCTTTTTTTAACCTGAGAAAGAAGATGATGGGTCATTCCAAAGCCATTAGTTCTGGATCTCGTACATGATCCAAGTATATGTTGAACGAACCAACTGCACTACGTATTAAAGAGAAGGATCAGCATACGTCCATCACAGAACGATCACGCCCGATCATTTCTTGATTTGGCCATTTGATCAAACTGTATGTTAAGAAGAATGGATACGCATAAGGCCATCATAAAACGATCATACCCGATCGTTTATCAGTTGGGCTTCCATTGAACTGCAAACTTCAATGGTTCGTATCACATCCTTCATATATATATATATATATACTTGGATACTTAGATTATTTTCTTCACTTTTTCATTTTCTATCGTTGCTACCCAAACCAAAAAAAACCCCATCTTCATCTTCTCCTTCACCATCGATCCACCGAGCTTCCTGGTCCAAGTCCATACTTAACTCGTAATCATCTTCATAGGTCGATCTGACTCCTTGCTACATCAACCATCATCGCCGCCATACCCTACTGATCTTGTTTCATATCTGGATCTAAATCGCCTTCACTTTTCCACTTTTATACATAGGTGGTTTCGATTCTTTTCTTACTTGTTATAATTTAGTGACAAGATGATGGGATCTCATTCTAGTTTGCATGATTCAGGCTATGGCGATTCGATCAGTTAGAGAAGAGGGGGAGATGGTGATGTGGTGTTAAGATTGGATGGAATGTGCTTGTTTGAGGTCAAAGATGGAAGATCGTTTTCAACCAATCGTTCTTGGTGGTCCAAAATGTGAACTGTCACCGATCATTTCTAACGAGGTTGATGTGGTAAAGTGTAAAACAACCGATCCACATTGATTTAAAGAATATAGCATAGGGGAATGAAACGAAGTTCGATCGATTTGTTTCGATAGATTGGTATTTGAAAAAATGAAGGGAATTTGGACCGATCATTTTCTGTAGAGTTTTTGGCCTACCATTTTTTGGATCGGTGGACGAAGTTTTGAACTGAAGCGAAGTGTGGAACCAGAGTCAAAGGTTGGATCGGTCTATCGGTTGGAGTATGATCGATTTGAGAATGATCGATTGTGAAATGAATGTGTAAAAACGGTTGGTTATGCGCATTAGGATCGATCGGCCGTAACCTTAATTTGGATCGATGTCAGCTTAACTTTGATGAACATACTTAAAATCTTCAAATCTTAATTCGAACTTTGTGATGAGCTTCAGCGTTGAATGCTTGAATGGTCGTACATGACTTGCATATGAAATGGATTGCATATTCATACGTATATGACAATCAAACTGTGGAACGAACTTGACTAATTTCCTGCATATTTATGTTTGTTATCCATGCCTTGGACAAAATTTTGAAGCTCATCCACTTCTAAATGCACAATTTGAACTTCGACATGCCAACAACTGATCCCGACGCTTAGACTGAATCCTTAGCCAGTGACGTGGAGAATCGATTGTGATGGTCAACAATGATGGTAACTCCAGTTGAATCCCGAAGTCTCGTCACAGTTGTTGTCTTTAATTCTAAACTATTTTTCATTACATTGCACAACACTACACAACTCTGCACTAGCACACACTTTGCATGGGGGGAAACATGTTATTTTTTTCTAATGATGATTATCTATTGAGTTTAGTAGTCATGGGTTCCAGATGCTCGGGGCGTTTAGCTGCCATGTTTTATGGACAGCCTTCACGGCACAACAATACCATACCGAACCGAGTTCCACAACTGCTTCCGATAGACTCTCCCCGGACATCAAGTTGAACAAATGGAAAGTCCCTGTCCATTACCCGAAATTTTCTCTATTTTTCCTGTCCTTCTAACAGAAGCGGTAAACCCTGCTCCCAACACTCTAGAAGATGCTATATTTTTGGAAGATCCAGAGGATTCTGTGGCTTCGAAAACTAATGAAGCCTCTCTTCGTAGAATTGTTGCCAGACATGGGATTCCGTTTAATGGTGTGCGAGTCCTGACTTAAGATGATAGAGCTCATACGCCCCCTGAGGGGTTCACTGCATGCAACAAGTTCATGTGTTGGGCAGGATGCGTCCCACCCTTCAGTTCTTTTATCTGAGAGATGCTACATAATATGAGGTTAGTATCGGCACAATTGCATCCAAAAGGCTATGCCTTGCTTAACTGTACCTACATGGCATTCATGGAGTTTTTATTTCATCCTCCAACTCCTAAAGACATTCGATTTCTTTTCACCTTCAAGTGACAAAACGGAAGCCTTTCGTTCACATTCCTCGAGTCGGCTAAGAAGTCCATATCTTAACTGGTACTTCGAACAAGTTGAGCGCTTTCAAAAGCAAGTGGTTCTATATTCGCTACTCACCCGGCTTTGCCAGAAGATGGTTATAAGGACATAAGTATTACTCTTACCTAATTTCTTGAGTGCTTATATCTAGGTCGTATCCTGAATTAAGCGACTTTTCTGGTTTATACAGGTTCATATCCATGACCTAATGGAAAATAATACACAGACATGGTCTCGGTGCTCAAAAGGGTTCCACCAGAAGATAGACATTAGGAATCTCCTTATCGATGAATGCCTCATTATGTACTGCTTGATGGAAGAGGGTCATAGCATTGGGCTACCGGTCACTACTGAAGTTATAGTGACTGAGCAGCGGGATGCGGATAATGATGAAGTCCATCAAACTAATCGTGTCGTGTCCCCATTTGAGGTGGCTTAGGAAGCTACCGATAAAGATGTAGCGAGAGATAAAGGTGACGATCTCTAGGGCGATGACGTGGGTTTTAGTTTCAGGGCTACGGCCGGATCTTTGCAAACCTCACAGCCCCCTGCTCTTGAAAAAAGAAAAAGGAAGAAGCTTGTTTGTAGGTTCCTTAAGAGATGCCACTTCAAACAGTCCAAGCTATCCATCAACCCTGAGGTTATTTCGGATCGGTCCGCTTCTCAATCTTCAGAGCACTTGGACGAAACATTTGAGGCATTATCTGATCTTTCGATAACATATGACGTTGATGCCTTTCATTTTACTGACATGAGCATCGACAGATATGAATCTCCTTCTAGAGCTGGGGCTTGAATCCCTCCTTTCACTAGTGAAGAGTTTACTCCTGCAAGCAAAGCTTTAGTAACCGGTTTGTTGGGGGGACACAAGCACATGCACATTCACACGCACTTCATAATATTGCACTACACTTATCTCTTATCCTTCAATACATAAAGCTGATTCATTCTTTTTCTTTCTTTGCAGAAACAGTGATGAGGAAGAAGCAAATGGTTAAGTTCTACGGGAAATATCATGCCAGAATCCTGGTTCTTGTTCGGGCTCATACCGCCAAGGCAGTGGTCATGAATACGACCATAGTTATTACTTTAGCCGGGATCGGGATTACCAAAGTAGAGGTGACAGAGACAGGTCTTCCCATGATAAACATCGATCTAAGTCTAGATCTCTTCCTCCTAAATATTTTGAAAGGCAACAAGATCACCATGACGACGTTCCTCCTATTGACACCTCTCGTGTCCCCCTACCATTTCAGTTTCTTCATAGTCCGTCGTTCTGTCTGGTCCACAACTACCCAACGATCATCGACATCATAATGAGCATGATGTTCACCAACAAAGGTCGACAAAGAAAGCGCTGATACCCAAGTTGTCACTAAAGCTCAACAAGTTGATGCCACCGCTCGTATGACCCAACTTAAGTCAGATTTTCCAAATGTATGTCTCGATGGATTTTTCATTGTATCTAATCTTAAGAAAGTTTCTAAAAAAGTCTAGCAAATGAACATGGATTGTGTGAATGATATCCATAGGCAGTACAATGAGTGGATGAGAGCGGTGGAGAGGATTTCTAAAGTATCTTGGGAGAGAGCGACAGAGATTGAGAAGTTGAAATGCCAAGAGTCCCAGGACAGACGGATCATCGAAACTATAAACAATGAGTTAGAATCTTTAAGGAGCTCACAGGCAAAAGCCAAGAGAAAAGTAGAAACGACCATCAAAGCACTCAAGGACAAGAAGGCTAGGCACTTGACTGAGATTGAAGCGCTTCATCATCAAAACCATAAACTGGTGTTAGAAAGGGATGCGACACAAAGAAATGCAGCTGAGTACAAAACTAAGTTTGAGCATGAATCCAAAGATAAAGAGGAAGCATAGAAAATCGATTAGGATGCCTGTGATGAATTGGTTACCGTCAGGCTTGAAAGAGACGTGGCTATTGAAAAGGCTAAAGATATTGATGCCCTCGTTAAACAAGAAGTGGAGGCCGCAAAAGAAAAGACCAAGGAAGAGGTTCTGGAGGAACTAGATCCACTACTTATTCTTTACAATTCCAATGTCCTGAAGCTTAGAAACTTGGAGTGGCTTCGGAGAGACTACCCTTACCATTTTGTATGTGCTTGGGAGCATCTTGTTCAGGAGGAGAAAGAGGCCCTCGGCACTAAAGAAATCGATTTAATGAGGATGGAAGGCAAAATTCTATTGGGTGATGAACCCAAAGTTCTACATGAAACCTGGCTTATACTCCAAAAAGAGCAAGCCACAACCTCTCAACATGAAGCTGGTGAAGGTTCTGGATCCATATCACACAATGTCGTATATGACCAGAATCCGGTGACCTAAGCTATTCCCAACACCACTGTGGATTCTTCTATCGAGCTTGGTTACAATTCGAAGAAGCCACATATTGCTACATCTAGTGTGCTCTTCCTGATTATAGAAGGAGGTTCTGGCGGCACTCCGGCTCACTTGGGGGACTAATCTGGAGAAGGTATTTCATTAACCTCACTCATTCTTTAGAAAGCTAGAGTGTCCTCGATCGATATATCTAATCCTTTCAGTTATGTTTCCTCAGCTTTAGGTCAGCCGGCTACAGTTCCACCTCTTCCTCAAGAATCTCAACCAAGTCCTCAATTAGCAGTGACAAAGTCGGTTACTGTCGTGGCTTCGACAGCGATCCAAGACGTCCTAGAAGAGGAAGCTTTCATGATCGACAAGCACTTAGTGGATACTTCGTTGAGGGATGAAAGCGATTCGCGTCAAGAGATTCCTGTTGACGACGACGTTGTGATTACTGGAGCTTCCCAATCCTTATCGGGCCCTTCTATGCAAGAAATAACATAGAAATTCAAGGAGAACATTGTGCTTGAGATGAAAGTCAAGCAGGAGAAAATGGAGATCATTCCCCTCATCGCCATCGTTTTTCCCGAAGAAACTATGGATGTTTCTGCTCCTCAGCTAGAACCTGCTCAAGGTGTACCTATTGGGTTAACCAGTTTACATTGGTGAAATGCTAAGGAAGCTGGAAGAGAGGAGAGAAGAGGACTGGGGAAAGTTCGGTGAAATCTCTCCCGATTCAAAGAAGAAGAAGTGGAAGCGAGGAGGAAGTGATTCGCTACGTACGCTCATGCCCCCAAGTCTTTTAGTCCTTGTTGGCCGAATTTGTATGGGATTAACCCCTGTTTTTTGATTCTTTTGCTCTAAATACTTGTACTTGACTTTCCAAGCTTATGTAAATAAAGTTCTTTTACTTTTGTCGAACTTTTGTGTGAATTTTCTTAAATAGTTGAGCTATTACATTTTTCATTCAATGTACTTGTAATTCGTTGCTCATTGATTCGAATGATAATCTGTTAATTTATCCCAAGGCCTTTATATGGTCATGGCCTTAAGTCGTACTAGACACTGGGCTTAAGCCCTAGTGTTATGCTATCAGATTCATTGGTTTAAGTGATTATAATCCTGCTCCCAGATCTCGGGTTAAAGAAGTTAGATAATTGATGGTTGAATTCCATCTTTAGCGAGTTTATACTCTTCATGTCGGTTTCAGGTCGATGTTTATGGAATAATGAGTGGTTGAATCGCACCAATCTATTTGTTTATACTCATATCTGCACTCTATGGATAAGAGTTAGTTGGCGAGTGATCGAATCGCACCCAATTTGTGTTTATACCCCAGTCCATACTCTAAGGACTTAGAATTATTTCGAAAAATAGTCGGATCATACTTTCCTTAATTGATTGATTTACCCCCGAGTTTGGGGTTTGAATTAACAAGTGATCGGTCATGTCACGATTTCTTTCGATTCATTTCTATCCCATCACTTGGTGGGATTAATTCGATTATTGGATGGTCAAGTCGCATTCATTTCTCGTTAGGTACTCCGTCCATCGGGTTGTGAGCGAGAATCATCGAATGAACGGTCAGACCACGTTTATTTTTTTAAGTCCAATCATGAGCTTATGTAATCGGTTGGCTCTAAACTCTGGGAATCTACTTGGACATGGTTGTATTAGTTAGCCGGGTATCCTAACTAATGTGTAATACTAAAAAATCACAAATATAAAGGAAATTTCAAATTTTATTTGCCAAGTGGACAAAAATGACATAATTTGTCTTATTACATATTCGAGAAATCAAATGCTAAAGAAAATTCAAAAATTGAATACGATCGAATGAAAAAGAAGTAAACTATGTAAAATAGCATCTTAAATGTTTGCTATCCACGCTCTTGGGAGTGTGACACCATCAATAGTCGCTAGCTTGAAAGTTCCTTCTCCACGCCTCTTTTTAATGACGTACGGTCCTTCCCAAGTAGGATTCATTTGTGATGGGATAGAAATGACCCGTTTCAAGATGAGATCGCCGATTTCAAAGATCCTATGTCAGACTTTTGTGTTGTTGTATCGGGCGACTCGATATCGATGTGCAGTTGCTCTCAAATTAGCTTCTTCGTGCTTCTCATCTACCAAGTCTAGAGATTCTAAGAGAAGATCTCTATTCGTTCTGGGGTCATAGTAGGTCACTCGATGTGAAGGGACTTCGAGTTGGAATGACGGCTTTGGAGCCGTAAGCAAGAGCGAATGGAGTATGGCCAGTTACGGACTTGTGGGTGGTTCTGTAAGCCCATAATGCTGTTGGGAGTTCATCCACCCACTTGCCTCTAGCCTTTTCCAAATGTTTCTTGAGAATGGACTTTATGATTTTGTTCACAGCTTCCACTTGTCAATTTGTTTGAGGGTGAGCAACTGCCGTAAATCTCTTTTCAATATGATGTCGACGGTAGGAGTCTTTGAATTCAATGCTGTCGAATTGGGTTCCATTACCAATTACAATGGTTCATAGAAGGCCAAAATGACAGATGATGTTTTGAACAATGAAATTGATTACTTTCTTTGTTGTGATCGTGGCTAAAAGTTCTGATTGAGCTCATTTGGTGAAGTAATCAACTGCTATGATGGTGTATTTCGCACCACCTTTAGAGATCGATAAGGAACCGATAATATCTATACCTCATGTGGCAAACGACCATGGACTAACCATTTGTGTAATTTCCATCGGTGGAGATCTCGGAACTTCTGCATACATCTGGCACTTGTCGCATTGCTCGGTGTAATCAGCAGCATCTCGGTTGATGGTCGGCTAGTAATACCTATAACGGAGTATTTTCTTTGCTACGGTTTACCCCCAGTGTGATCGCCACATTCCTCTTCATGAACTTCCCTTAGGACTTGTTTTATTTCATCATGAACGATACACCAAAATAGTGGAATGGAAAAACCCTTTCTATACATGACTCCTTCCTGAATGATACACCGTGAAGCTTTACGAAGGATTTGTCGTCATTCATTCCTCCGTTCGGAAAGGACTCCTCCTAGCAAATAATCTTTAGTTAGAGTTATCCACGATTCCTTCTAAGGATCTGTCTCTAGCATCCAATCGATTTTCATTTGGTTTATGCTCGGAGCATTTAATTCTTTGACTGGAACCAAGCCATTTGTTGTGCATCCCCAGTGCTAGCAAACTTTGCCAATGAGTCGGCCTCTTTGTTTTGATCTCGGGGAATATGCATGATGTCATAATACTCAAAGTCGGTCAATAACTCTTGAACTCGGAGAAGGTATGGATTGAATTGTTGCCTTTTAGCCTAGTAATCTCCTCTGACTTGGTATACCACCAACTGGGAATTTCAAAAGATTTCAAGAGATTTTATTCCCAGTTCTCTGACAAGTTTGAGTCCAACAATCAGAGCTTCATACTCAGCTTCGTTGTTCATTGTAGGGAAGTAAAGCTTCAAAGTGTAGCAAATTTATCGATCCTCTGGCGTTACTAGCAAGGCTTCGGCTCCAGAACAACGATCATTGGATGTTCCATCCGTATACATTTTCCATCGAATGGAAGAGGCTCTACCACTCTATGGGAGATTGTCATGTGAAGTGAATTCTGCTATAAAGTCTGCCAGTTCCTATCCCTAGATGGCTCTCCGAGGGAGATAATTGATGTCGAAGGCTCAGCTCAATGTTTCACTTGAGTAACCTGCTAGACGTCTCAGGTCAATGTAGGACCTGTCGTAACGGCTGATCAGTGTAAACATTGATGGGATGAGCCTGAAAATAGGGGCAGAGCTTTCATGAAGCAATCAAAAAGCAGTACGCCAAATTCTCTATCTTCGAATAGTTCCTTTCAGCTCTTGTTAATTACTTGCTAATATAATAGATCGGTCTCTAGATCCTATTCTCCTCTTGAAACAATGCAGCACTTATAGCATGTACCGACACGGCCAAGTAGATATACAAGTCTTTGTGATCCACCGGCTTTGACAAGATAAGAGGTCTCTCTATGTGGTTCACCAAAGCTTGGAATGCATCTTCACAGTCCTTTGTCCATTCAAAGTTCATTTTCCCTCTTCTAATCAAGTCAAAGAATGGAATGCATTTATCGGTGACTCTGGAAATAAACCGGCTCAAGGCAGCAACATTTTCATTTAGGCTCTATACTTGTTTTTTAGTCTTCGATGCTTGGATTTTGCGAATAGCTTGAATTGTTTTGGGATTAGCTACGATGCCGCGAGCATTGACAATGAAACCCAAGAACTTTCCCGATGCCACGCCAAAAGAACAATTCAGAGAATTGATCTTTATTTTGTAATATCAGAGGTTGTTGAACATTTCTGCTAAGTCTCTAATGTGGTCGCTTGATCTTCATGACTTCATGAGCACATCATCCACATATACCTCCATCGTCTTTCCAATCTGATCTTTAAACATTCAGTTAACTAGTTGTTCATAGGTTGCTCTAGCAGTCTTCAATTCGAATGGCTTTATCATATAGCAGTAAAATCCAACATTGGTAATAAAACCGGTGTGCTTCTGGTTAGGGACATGCATCGGGATTTGGTTATATCCATTGTACGCATCCATGAAAGATAGCAACTCGTTTCCTGCGGTTGAGTCTACCAGTTGGTTGATCCTTGGAAAGGGAAAATTTTTTTTGGACACACCTTGTTTAAGTCTGAATAGTCAACGCATGTCTGCCATTTTCCATTCACCTTTCTCACATGTACAGGATTAGATACCCATTTAGGGTAGAGGGCATCGTGAATAAACCCATTACTTTTGATCCTATTAACCTCCTCTTTAAGGGCAGTAGATCTCTACGGATCCATGCCACGCCTTTTTTGTTTCACCGAGATGTGCCTCGGGTCGATATTTAATGCATGGATCACAATGGCAGGCGAGATTCCACACATGTCAGAGTGAGTCCAAGCGAACACGTCAACATTTACTCGAAGAAAACTGGCAAGTTCTTTCATCATCGTAGGGCTAAGCTGTGATCCGATCTTTAAGACCTGTGATGGGTCGTCTTGGTTGACCGTGATGTGGATTGTCAGCTCAGTCGTTGCAGCCTTGGTCTCTTTGGGCTCCTCGTCGTTATCCCTCGGATCTATGTCTTTATAGAACCGATTTTGGTGCCCGAACCAAGGCCAAAGCGTTAGTTGTCAATCTTCGATAGCTTGGAAGCGAAAAGACTTGTTCACAAATTTACCTTTCTCCTTCCATTGAGCATCCCTCAACTCGGCCACATAGCAAGCACGTCCAGTCACCTAATCTCCATGCATAACTCCCACGCCATTATCAGTTGGGAATTTTAAGGTAAGATACCAAGGGGCAATGGCTGACCGGAATTTAGCAAGGGCCAGTTGGCCCACATCCAACACAACGAATGGCAACATCTGTACTCTCCTGGTCGCCTTCTCCTAACACCATCGATAGTTTGACATAGCCCACTTCTTCCATTGCAACACCATTAAAGCTATGAATGCGGATTTTACACAGTTTCAGATCTTTGGCTTCCATTCTTATTTGGTTGTACACCTTTTTGAAAATAATATTCATCGAGCTGCCACTGTCAATCAAAACTTTTCTCGCTAATGTGGGCCGATCATGGCCGAAATGACCATCGGGTCAATCGTTGGTTGCCCCCATCTTATCTACATCTCTATTTCTGAATACAATGTCATTTACCATTGTACGCTGCTGTTTGGCTGGAGCCCTATCTTCTACATTTGAACAACACTCAAAATCCACATGCTTGATTGCGCTAGCATGGCGCTCCATCTCATGCCAACTTTTGTCAGCTGGGTGTGGTCCTCTGGCTATTTATTGATAACTAATCTTCAACCAGTCTACGCATGCTCCTCAGCCCTGTATGGCGCTTGTCCTCGGTTGGGGTCAGATGTCCCATGCCCGCAATTCTGCGGGGCTTTAACAAACTGCTGTAGTTTTCTTTTCCAAATCAGTTTCCCGATAACATCCTGGAGATGCCTACACTCATTTGTATTACGACCATAGCATTCATGGAACCGACAATATTTTCTAGTCTACTTTTGTTTCTTCATTGAATCCGTCTGAGGTGGCTGCCTATATTGCATGGTATTGCATGTAGACAAGTAGACGTTCTCTAAAGAAGTATTCGGTGTTGTGTACGTATCGTACATTGGAATCCTTGACTTCTCTCTTCTAGAATTCTTTTTTCGTTCATGGTTCCCATCACCGCCTTTCTTTTGCTGATTCGGTTTATTTTGGACATTTACTTGAAATTTTCCGGAACTCTCCCCGGACTGTTTCACTACATTGTTATTCTGCACTCCCTCTCCACTCGATTCCATAGCATTCTTCTTCCTAGAGCATCTAGCTTCCTCTTTCATCAAATACTGAGCTGCTTTTGCATAGATATGCTCCAACATTGCGAGTGGTTTGTCAGCTAACCAATCGCTAAAGACAGATTCTGGATCAATCCCTCTTGCTACCGCCATAAATATTGAATGGCCATTCGGATTACTAACTTCTATGACAACTATATTAAATCTCTCTAAGTAATCTGACAGCAGTTCTCCCGAAGCTTGGATCACGCTTGATAGGGACATTATATCTTTGGGGCGAGTTGCATGCATACGGAATTTGTAACGACCCGATATTTTGGACCATTCGCATCCATTATAAGTGTATAGGTAGACACTCATGCCAGAGTTGAATTGCTCAAAATACCGCGTTGTTAATTTAAATTTGGCAAAACTGAACATATACAGTAAATAAATAATCACAGATCACAGACACAGAGTAATAAGTGCAGCGGAAATAAAAGAGATAGTAGTTCATGAAGCTACTATATGAATATATAAGATACATCAGAGTTACAACAGAAGAGTAATACGATACATCAGATACAAATCAGAATACATCACTGGAATCATCGAATACTCAAAGCAGAATAGATGGATGGATCTTCAAGCAAAGCTCCAACTCCAAAGGTGAGTCTCGAATACTGGTACACTCAGTCTGACCCGAGCGTAAAGCAAAAACACAAGACACTCGAGTCAGGATTAACATTCTTATATTAATAAATCCAACTCAAGTGAAATAGCAATTGAAATACAAGTAACTCAAAGGATGTTTGGAATAACCATCCTTTAAGGATCCGTTAAACTATCTACTAGGTAGTAATGTACGCTAAGTAGATAATGTCTATCAGTAATATAAGGTATCAAAATAGTGTTAAGGCGTTACCATTATCCCCCTTAACACATTTTTATAAGCGTCATAGTCTATACAGCACTGTAAACTCCACCGTAAACTAGTGGGCTATCAGGGAGTACTCTATAGGTATAACACAAAACAATTTCGTAGTGGTCACGAATATGGGAATACAAGTATGACAAGGCACATGAGGCAATACCCAAGGTAGTGACACTACTGTTTGCCTGATCCGGACTGGTGAGAACGCATCGCCGCAGCGACCGCAACACCGTAAAACAACACTCCCAAATCAAGGGTGCACCAATCGACAACAAGTAATGAGTAATTTTCGAAGAAGTGTGTTCGCTTGAGGTAGCTGACCTCCATTGGCCCGGCACGGCTCCTATTTTAGTCATTTCCAATTTGACACAAGTGTCAAGGCTATCCATTATCGTTCTCTTTCTTCAGTCATCACGTACATCATTCCAACCACTTCATTCTGGATCACACTCCGCGTATAGTTATTAAAGTGGTTTTCGGTTTAGACAGTGAGTATGTCCCTAACCGATTCCGGTCTCTTTAATAACTTTCGTAATTATTACACCGATTGGTCATTTATTTATTTCAAACCAAATCAAATTCAATTTCAAATAGAATTTGTAAACCAACATTTCATTTATCTTTCTAAACCAATTTCCATAATTTACGTTTCAAAACTTCCAAATTCATAATTTCAAAATCTTATAATTCAATTCCAATTTCTATTAAACAATTCAGATATTGATTCAAGTTCGTATATAAGTTTCGTTCCGAACTCATTTAAATTAATTTAATTTAACATTTAAATCAATTTAAATTCATTTATCGATTTCATTCAATATTCATTAAGTAAGTTTGCCATTCAAAACAATTTCTATTAAATTTCCAATTCATTAAATCCATTATTTAAATTCAACTTTCTTATATCAAAACTTACAAATTGAATTTAATTAAATTCATCAAATCAAATTCTTACATTTCAAGTCTTACATTAATTACAAAAATATCACATTTTCATTTCTTGTTAAAGAAATTCAATTTCACTTATTTATTTACTTAGTCACAATTTCAAAACTCAATTAATCAAGAAACTTAATTTCACTTATTAAAAGTTCAATTTTCAATTATCAAAGAATTCAATTTTATTTAATTGTTAAACAATCCAATCTCATTAAATTACTAAATAATTTCAAAACTTAATTTTTAACTAATTTCACTTATTAAAAGTTCAATTTCAATTATCAAAGAATTCAATTTTATTTAATTGTTAAACAATTCAATCTCATTAAATTACTAAATAATTTCAAAACTTAATTTTTAACTAATTTCACTTATTAAAAGTTCAATTTCAATTATCAAAGAATTCAATTTTATTTAATTGTTAAACAATTCAATCTCATTAAATTACTAAATAATTTCAAAACTTAATTTTTAATAATTCAAAACTTAATTATTAATAATTCCAAATTTAATTATTAAATAATTAATTTTAAAACAACGTTCTTTCAACAACTACTATGTTAATATTTATTTCGGATTATTAAATATTAACATTTCCTTTCTTCAAAAATTCAAATTCCAACTTCATTTCAAAACCCTATTATTTATTCAAATAAACTTTATTTATTTTTAAATCAAATTATTGACCAATCGGGTTTTTATTTAATTTTCTATCCTAAGTCAAGTTCAACTTGGGTATTTATCATTTCAACCCGATTCCAATTCAATTCAAAATCAAAACATAGCAAAGGGAACTTGCAGTGTGATAACTGGGATGGTGTCAAAGTAAATAAACAATCAATAACAATCCAATAATTAATTCAAATAATCCCGAAATAACCGTATTAATTCACATTGTTGTTTGTGCGAGTTAATATAATTATTTCTAGAATCTACACTATCATTTCATGTAGATTAAAGATTATTTCACTAAATATTCATACGGTTCTTCACTTGTCATTCAATTTAAATTTTATACTACAACAATTATACAACATACATTCAATGGTTCAAGGTGTAGTTATCACTATTTCTACATGTCAGTTCATTTAACATTTAAAGGGGGTCATATTATACAACTTTAACTAATTAAATTCAACATTTAACTATCCTATATCAAGTTCAATTGCATACTATTTATCATTTTAACATTAACAATTTAACGTCCAATATAAACATCAACAATCAATCAATTATCAGCCAAACTGTATTATTATCGCATAAATAATTAACAGATAATGGTGTCAGATGTCACAGGTGAACTGATTCAGGTAATAGCATAAATAACAGTGTAATTAACAAACAACAGCATATTTCAATTGTCGTTTCAATTGAAATCAAATTTAATAAATAAAAGAACGTTAATCATGAGTGATTGCTCACCTTTCGAGGCTAGAGGATGGACAATGAAATGTGTTACGGATCCAAGCACTAATTTCCAAGCAAATTGAATTGGCACGAATTTGACGTTCAAAGCTGACGGCAAGGAATTTGACGAAGTCGAGTTAAAGCTGGATCGATGAAGATAAACGGTATGAGTGAACTTATATCTATATGCATAACTATGTATAAACTATTATGTATATCAAAATCCTATTCTAACGCAAATTAAATTTTAAAATATATACTTTAAA
This sequence comes from Allium fistulosum, assembly GCA_030737815.1. NCBI lineage: Eukaryota > Viridiplantae > Streptophyta > Magnoliopsida > Asparagales > Amaryllidaceae > Allium > Allium fistulosum. The sequence goes on from CM060907.1 coordinate 290,371,668, forward strand.
ATAAAACATAAATTAATAACTAACGCATAAACATAGTACATGGTACGCCATATATAATATAATAATGCATATCTACCACCTTTATAATACATGCTGTATCTAAACAACAGAAATATATATGCACCCATATAAATCAACCGCCTATGCAACAATTGAAAAACGTATACAACTATGAATAATTGCATTGATAAAATATAGGGTAGACTCATCAGCAACTCCCAACACTTACAAGTGACCAATACATACGTAACATATAAAATGATACCTATATTTTAGAAATATATACTTATAAGTTATAAATATATAAACAGCAAAATATAGGCGCAACTACCCTACCTTCAACTATAAACAACATCTATGTAGACTCATATACCCATTACATTTAAACTAAATATCTATTTAAACTACGTAACTTCTTTATATAATATATTCAACTCAACAGATCCTGTACAAATATATGTAACCCATATATACAAGTAAACAGATTATAAACTTAACTTAAACTATTATAAACACACTTAATTCCATATAAACTTATACAAAACCCATAGGTAACGTAACTTTTATGAAATGTATATATGTACTAATATACAACATTCAACCGCCTTTACATACATCAAATAAAACTAACACATATACTGTTCTACCCTATATATATAACTTTATATTATTATTATTATTATTATTATTTTAAACAACATACATATAAAATTAAATAAAACAAAATATTGAATGAACACCACATAGTTAAAGTGCTAAACTGACATCGGAAAGGCAACTAGAAGTGGGGAATTTTTTTTTGTTTTTTCTTCTAATTGTAAGAGTGAACGTGCAATTCTAGTAAACGTGCAAAGATATAAAATGAATGTGCAAATTTTCGTTCTTTCTTCTAATTCTCAAGAGTGTCTTCCTGGTTCCTATAAGAATAAAATACCTATATACAAATAGAAAACAAACTCAAACCGTAAACCAAATTAAGAACAATTATACTTGATACACTATAGCCACAGAGTCTGACTGCATACATACTAAAGGAAAATATACACATTTTTTTTATAACAACTTAAAATTTATAACTTATATGCACTGACAGATACCATTTACTATATAAACTGTTCATAATAACTTTTAGAACCGAGGACATTACAAATATATAAAACTTATATATATATTTTGGACTTATAAATCAAAGCTAAGACAAGTATAGTCAGTGTAATAACTAGTATAACAACCCCAACATAAAATATAAAGTATATATATTGATAATACCTTAGCAAGAGGAAGCGAGGGAAACAAAGCAAAGGTGATGGGCCATGTTCGGCCAGATCTGGGCGGAGGGAAGTGAGGCCGAGCTCCTCAGGTGGTGAGTGGTCGGTCTCTACCGTTGCAGCCGAGGTTGGTGGTGAGTCGGCGCCTGGGTGTGCTGTAGATGGGTTGTGGCGGTAGATGTGGCGCGAGGCGGTGCTAAAGGAAATGAAGGCCATGAGTTTGAAGAGGCCGATGTGGCGTTGGTCTGCGGTAGGGTAGGTTGGAGGAGATGGGTTCGAGTTTCATGTAGAGAGAGGGGAGGTGAGAAGGAAATGCGAACAAAGAAGATGAGGAAAAATATGGGAAAGGAAGAGGTATTAGCCTGGGAAGACAAATGCAACAATAAGCTTAAATTGTAATAAAGATAGGAGGAAAAATATCAGGGAATGAGAGTGGACGTGCACTTGAAAGGTGACCAGTAGGATATCAAAAGACACGTCTAGAGAATAGCAAATATAAATGCAAACAGCTGTAATAATTAAAGCCAGTAAATATTTGTTTGGGCTACAAGTTTCAATTTGAAGAAGCACGGCAGTAACCATGGAAATTTGGGGTACCGATATGACACGAACAGTTTTATTATATCCGTTGCGCACCGGACTTCAAAATATAGAAATAAATATATCGTAGAGATCAGCATGACGAGACGATCAAAACGGTATACAGATATCGGAGGTATGATTGAATTATAAAATTCGAATTTTCTAATAGCGGAAAATGCAAGAAAAACACTGAAAAATAAGATCGACGGAGTTAAAGATGTCCGAATTTGGAAAAACGACAAACTAACATCTTGCTCAGAAGATGGTTTAGAATTTTTCTATATAAAAATATTTAGGTTTCGGAAACATTTTATTTTCATCGCTTTTTAACTGATTAAATTGAAATAAATTTACGTGCGAAATAAACTTTCATATTTTTGGACGAAAATTTACCAGTTGCTATGTTTAACTAAACGCATTCCAAATATCAAATTTATATTTCAAAATTTTATCGTTTAAAATTTCACAAAATTTCAACTAATTACGTTTTTAAAACAGTTGAAATTTACGGGTCGTTACACTCTCCCCCACTCAAAACTTTTCATCCTCGAAAAGGAACGAGGTAGAAGAATAGAAACAACCAGATAGAAAAACAGATTTGAAATACAAAATAACAATTAATTTAAACCATATAAATTCAAATTTAAATTAATTGATATTCAATAATTGATTTAATCCATTTGATTTCACTAAAATCAATCTCAACTATTTCTAAATTCATTATCTTATTATCCCATTTTCTTCAATTTACAATTTCTAAAACCATAAATTTGAATAGTCTTTTATTATAATCGTATATTTTTTTCAGCAATTTAAATTCTTCTTTATTCCAAATTATTGTTAAATTTATTCTACTTAATATATCTTATCACATATATTTAACCCATATAAATTAATTTAAAACATAAAAGTTTCGATTTAAATTTATTTACATCTATTAGTTTCTTTTAAATTCAAGGTATTTTCATATGTTGATCAAATTTCAATTTATTAATTCTTTCAAAACAAATTTATTAATTCTTTCAAAACAAATTTATTTCATTATTAACCGAGTTTACTTATTATCCTATCTAACTCTATTAACATCTTTATAATCAAAATTTAGTTTATAACATTTATTATAAACACTCAAATTTTATTTATAAATTCAATTTATCTTATATATTATCCAATTACATATTCAACTTCTGAATGATTTAGGTAAGTTGTATTAGAATGCAATTGAACAATATACAAATAAAATTTTCCCAATTCAATTATTCAAGTTTAAATATTTATTCCAAATTTTGGTTTTATTTATAATTAAAATCATCTTTTAACATGATTTTTAAGAATTAAATTTCCGTTTAATTTCAAACCCTTTAGAGATAATTATGTATATACTATATATATTAAATCAAATTGAATTAAAATAATATACCCATATATATATAAATCAAGTCATACTTAAGAAATTCAAATCAAAATATTTTTTCAAAACAAAACCATAGCAAAGCTACAAAATAGTCTCTCCACTTCGAAACTCGAAAATGAATATCGATGATGCGGCCGCCATCACCGAAATTATTTTCCAGCGACAAAGAGAAGAGCACTGATTTCAACACTTTAAATTCTTTGAAAACGATTCTTATTTGAAAATACTTTAAATAATATACATTAACATTCTTTGGAACCAAATTATAATCAAAATACCATTAAATAATGTGCATTTTAAACCTTTAAAACCATCATTGGAAATTAAATTCTCAAATTCTTAATTTAATTTCATTTCAAATTCTAAATCAGATTATATCCAAGTTTTATAAATTCATTTATTCATATTATGCAATAGTCAATGGTTTATAAAACAATAAATGAAAATCAATATTATTATTCTGACAACAAATTCATTAACAATTTAATTTCAGAAAACTTATTTTTATATATAATATAATCATCCAAAACTATTTTGTTTACCAAATTTGAAAACAACATTGTGTCAGTTTGTTCTGCTCAAGTGTTTTGGAAATCCTATCGATAGCGTTGATCAGACGAATCGATCAGAAATCCAAATCAACATCAACAACTCAAACAACACAATATATAAAACATTTTAATATAGATTTACAAATACACTTCCTCGCTCGACGATACAAGAATGGATTCAAAGCAAGGATAGAGATTCAAATTTGATGGACTCAAATCAAAGAGAATTCTGATTCGAAGACAAATTCGAAAGAAAAGATAAGATGATTCAATAACAAAATCGGGAGATGGGTAAGTTTATTTAATTCACGGGCAACCTTAACCGGGTCGTCCGTAACTTCACGAATAAGATCAATGCTGAATTCCGAGGTAAATCAACACTCGATCTCAAGAGATGGAATTCAGATATAGCAGGTAATAGATAGCATCGTAAACCGAGGATACAGAAATCTCCGGTAAATCGATGCCTATTATAAAGGAGTTTACTCCTTTACGAATCATTCTAAGATTGGCGAGACCGCCGATCTATTATAGATAACATTCAGAATGGAGTTATGGGGTGCTCCATGATTGAAAGAAGACGAATAGTGAAGGACACGAATGAATTTTGGAACCGAGGGGAACGTTCCAAAATTCAAAGGAATTGAGTCAAAGGAAGAGATTGAAACTCGAATGAGAGTGATTCTGTAAATACATTTACCCTATACATTAAGTTTTGCCTAGAGCTACCAAAGCTCTGATACCAACTGTAACGACCCGATATTTTGGACCATTCGCATCCATTATAAGTGTATAGGTAGACACTCATGCTGGAGTTGAATTGCTCAAAATACCGCGTTGTTAATTTAAATTTGACAAAACTGAACATATACAGTAAATAAATAATCACAGATCACAGACACAGAGTAATAAGTGCAGCGGAAATAAAAGAGATAGTAGTTCACGAAGCTACTATATGAATATATAAGATACATCAGAGTTACAACAGAAGAGTAATACGATACATCAGATACAAATCAGAATACATCACTGGAATCATCGAATACTGAAAGCAGAATAGATGGCTGGATCTTCAAGCAAAGCTCCAACTCCAAAGGTGAGTCTCGAATACTGGTACACTCAGTCTGACCCGAGCGTAAAGCAAAAACACAAGACACTCGAGTCAGGATTAACATTCTTATATTAATAAATCCAACTCAAGTGAAATAGCAATTGAAATACAAGTAACTCAAAGGATGTTTGGAATAACCATCCTTTAAGGATCCGTTAAACTATCTACTAGGTAGTAATGTACGCTAAGTAGATAATGTCTATCAGTAATATAAGGTATCAAAAAAGTGTTAAGGCGTTACCATTATCCCCCTTAACACATTTTTATAAGCGTCATAGTCTATACAGCACTGTAAACTCCACCGTAAACTAGTGGGCTATCAGGGAGTACTCTATAGGTATAACACAAAACAATTTCGTAGTGGTCACGAATATGGGAATACAAGTATGACAAGGCACATGAGGCAATACCCAAGGTAGTGACACTACTGTTTGCCTGATCCGGACTGGTGAGAACGCATCGCCGCAGCGACCGCAACACCGTAAAACAACACTCCCAAATCAAGGGTGCACCAATCGACAACAAGTAATGAGTAATTTTCGAAGAAGTGTGTTCGCTTGAGGTAGCTGACCTCCATTGGCCCGGCACGGCTCCTGTTTTAGTCATTTCCAATTTGACACAAGTGTCAAGGCTATCCATTATCGTTCTCTTTCTTCAGTCATCACGTACATCATTCCAACCACTTCATTCTGGATCACACTCCGCATATAGTTATTAAAGTGGTTTTCGGTTTAGACAGTGAGTATGTCCCTAACCGATTCCGGTCTCTTTAATAACTTTCGTAATTATTACACCGATTGGTCATTTATTTATTTCAAACCAAATCAAATTCAATTTCAAATAGAATTTGTAAACCAACATTTCATTTATCTTTCTAAACCAATTTCCATAATTTACGTTTCAAAACTTCCAAATTCATAATTTCAAAATCTTATAATTCAATTCCAATTTCTATTAAACAATTCAGATATTGATTCAAGTTCGTATATAAGTTTCGTTCCGAACTCATTTAAATTAATTTAATTTAACATTTAAATCAATTTAAATTCATTTATCGATTTCATTCAATATTCATTAAGTAAGTTTGCCATTCAAAACAATTTCTATTAAATTTCCAATTCATTAAATCCATTATTTAAATTCAACTTTCTTATATCAAAACTTACAAATTGAATTTAATTAAATTCATCAAATCAAATTCTTACATTTCAAGTCTTACATTAATTACAAAAATATCACATTTTCATTTCTTGTTAAAGAAATTCAATTTCACTTATTTATTTACTTAGTCACAATTTCAAAACTCAATTAATCAAGAAACTTAATTTCACTTATTAAAAGTTCAATTTTCAATTATCAAAGAATTCAATTTTATTTAATTGTTAAACAATCCAATCTCATTAAATTACTAAATAATTTCAAAACTTAATTTTTAACTAATTTCACTTATTAAAAGTTCAATTTCAATTATCAAAGAATTCAATTTTATTTAATTGTTAAACAATTCAATCTCATTAAATTACTAAATAATTTCAAAACTTAATTTTTAACTAATTTCACTTATTAAAAGTTCAATTTCAATTATCAAAGAATTCAATTTTATTTAATTGTTAAACAATTCAATCTCATTAAATTACTAAATAATTTCAAAACTTAATTTTTAATAATTCAAAACTTAATTATTAATAATTCCAAATTTAATTATTAAATAATTAATTTTAAAACAACGTTCTTTCAACAACTACTATGTTAATATTTATTTCGGATTATTAAATATTAACATTTCCTTTCTTCAAAAATTCAAATTCCAACTTCATTTCAAAACCCTATTATTTATTCAAATAAACTTTATTTATTTTTAAATCAAATTATTGACCAATCGGGTTTTTATTTAATTTTCTATCCTAAGTCAAGTTCAACTTGGGTATTTATCATTTCAACCCGATTCCAATTCAATTCAAAATCAAAACATAGCAAAGGGAACTTGCAGTGTGATAACTGGGATGGTGTCAAAGTAAATAAACAATCAATAACAATCCAATAATTAATTCAAATAATCCCGAAATAACCGTATTAATTCACATTGTTGTTTGTGCGAGTTAATATAATTATTTCTAGAATCTACACTATCATTTCATGTAGATTAAAGATTATTTCACTAAATATTCATACGGTTCTTCACTTGTCATTCAATTTAAATTTTATACTACAACAATTATACAACATACATTCAATGGTTCAAGGTGTAGTTATCACTATTTCTACATGTCAGTTCATTTAACATTTAAAGGGGGTCATATTATACAACTTTAACTAATTAAATTCAACATTTAACTATCCTATATCAAGTTCAATTGCATACTATTTATCATTTTAACATTAACAATTTAACGTCCAATATAAACATCAACAATCAATCAATTATCAGCCAAACTGTATTATTATCGCATAAATAATTAACAGATAATGGTGTCAGATGTCACAGGTGAACTGATTCAGGTAATAGCATAAATAACAGTGTAATTAACAAACAGCAGCATATTTCAATTGTCGTTTCAATTGAAATCAAATTTAATAAATAAAAGAACGTTAATCATGAGTGATTGCTCACCTTTCGAGGCTAGAGGATGGACAATGAAATGTGTTACGGATCCAAGCACTAATTTCCAAGCAAATTGAATTGGCACGAATTTGGCGTTCAAAGCTGACGGCAAGGAATTTGACGAAGTCGAGTTAAAGCTGGATCGATGAAGATAAACGGTATGAGTGAACTTATATCTATATGCATAACTATGTATAAACTATTATGTATATCAAAATCCTATTCTAACGCAAATTAAATTTTAAAATATATACTTTAAAATAAAACATAAATTAATAACTAACGCATAAACATAGTACATGGTACGCCATATATAATATAATAATGCATATCTACCACCTTTATAATACATGCTGTATCTAAACAACAGAAATATATATGCACCCATATAAATCAACCGCCTATGCAACAATTGAAAAACGTATACAACTATGAATAATTGCATTGATAAAATATAGGGTAGACTCATCAGCAACTCCCAAAACTTACAAGTGACCAATACATACGTAACATATAAAATGATACCTATATTTTAGAAATATATACTTATAAGTTATAAATATATAAACAGCAAAATATAGGCGCAACTACCCTACCTTCAACTATAAACAACATCTATGCAGACTCATATACCCATTACATTTAAACTAAATATCTATTTAAACTACGTAACTTCTTTATATAATATATTCAACTCAACAGATCCTGTACAAATATATGTAACCCATATATAAAAGTAAACAGATTATGAACTTAACTTAAACTATTATAAACACACTTAATTCCATATAAACTTATACAAAACCCATAGGTAACGTAACTTTTATGAAATGTATATATGTACTAATATACAACATTCAACCGCCTTTACATACATCAAATAAAACTAACACATATACTGTTCTACCCTATATATATAACTTTATATTATTATTATTATTATTATTATTTTAAACAACATACATATAAAATTAAATAAAACAAAATATTGAATGAACACCACATAGTTAAAGTGCTAAACTGACATCGGAAAGGCAACTAGAAGTGAGGAATTTTTTTTGTTTTTTCTTCTAATTGTAAGAGTGAACGTGCAATTCTAGTAAACGTGCAAAGATATAAAATGAATGTGCAAATTTTCGTTCTTTCTTCTAATTCTCAAGAGTGTCTTCCTGGTTCCTATAAGAATAAAATACCTATATACAAATAGAAAACAAACTCAAACCGTAAACCAAATTAAGAACAATTATACTTGATACACTATAGCCATAGAGTCTGACTGCATACATACTAAAGGAAAATATACACATTTTTTTTATAACAACTTAAAATTTATAACTTATATGCACTGACAGATACCATTTACTATATAAACTGTTCATAATAACTTTTAGAACCGAGGACATTACAAATATATAAAACTTATATATATATTTTGGACTTATAAATCAAAGCTAAGACACATAAGTATAGTCAGTGTAATAACTAGTATAACAACCCCAACATAAAATATAAAGTATATATATTGATAATACCTTAGCAAGAGGAAGCGAGGGAGACAAAGCAAAGGTGATGGGCCATGTTCGGCCAGATCTGGGCGGAGGGAAGTGAGGCCGAGCTCCTCAGGTGGTGAGTGGTCGGTCTCTACCGTTGCAGCCGAGGTTGGTGGTGAGTCGGCGCCTGGGTGTGCTGTAGATGGGTTGTGGCGGTAGATGTGGCGCGAGGCGGTGCTAAAGGAAATGAAGGCCGTGAGTTTGAAGAGGCCGATGTGGCGTTGGTCTACGGTAGGGTAGGTCGGAGGAGATGGGTTCGAGTTTCATGTAGAGAGAGGGGAGGTGAGAAGGAAATGCGAACAAAGAAGATGAGGAAAAATATGGGAAAGGAAGAGGTATTAGCCTGGGAAGACAAATACAACAGTAAGCTTAAATTGTAATAAAGATAGGAGGAAAAATATCAGGGAATGAGAGTGAACGTGCACTTGAAAGGTGACCAGTAGGATATCAAAAGACACGTCTAGAGAATAGCAAATATAAATGCAAACAGCTGTAATAATTAAAGGCAGCAAATATTTGTTTGGGCTGCAAGTTTCAATTTGAAGAAGCATGGCAGTAACCATGGAAATTTGGGGTACCGATATGACACGAACAGTTTTATTATATCCGTTGCGCACCGGACTTCAAAATATAGAAATAAATATATCGTAGAGATCAGCATGACGAGACGATCAAAACGGTATACAGATATCGGAGGTATGATTGAATTATAAAAATTCGAATTTTCTAATAGCGGAAAATGCAAGAAAAACACTGAAAAATAAGATCGACGGAGTCAAAGATGTCCGAATTTGGAAAAATGACAAACTGACATCTTGCTCAGAAGATGTTTTAGAATTTTTCTATATAAAAATATTTAGGTTTCGGAAATATTTTATTTTCATCGCTTTTTAACTGATTAAATTGAAGTAAATTTACGCGCGAAATAAACTTTCATATTTTCAGACGAAAATTTACCAGTTGCTATGTTTAACTAAACGCATTCCAAATATCAAATTTATATTTCAAAATTTTATCGTTTAAAATTTCACAAAATTTCAACTAATTACGTTATTAAAACAGTTGAAATTTACGGGTCGTTACAGAATTACTCCACGAACTTTGTTGCTAAATCGTCAAATATAGAGATTGACCATGGGGGTAATCTTGTAAATCACATCGTCGCTATGCCAGAGAGACTAATAGGAAAACATCTACATTTTTTGGCATCATCGGCTCGTGCGGAATCCATCAGCCATTCATATCTAATGATGTGTTGCCTGGGGTCGGTTTTTCCCTCGTAGGTAGGCATCGACGGCATGCTAAATCTCCTCGGATATTATGCATGTAAAATATTATCTGTGAATGGGGTATGACTTCTTGAGATCCCCCAATCATCATGGTCAAGCCTTGGCTTCCCCTTACTAGCTGTCTGACCATAGTCGACAAGTCCAGCGTTTGGATAGTTGGAGGCAAGCGGTAGTCATACTCCACCTCACGTGAATGGTTTGGTCAATGTCCATGGGCCTTTCCATGCCTTCTTTGATCAACATCCTCTTGATGCGCATCACGTGCATTCACATTATCGTTATTTTGAAGAGGTAACTGATTTGCATTAACTTGAACTCCAGCTTCCAGATCAACCGCGGCATCACCAGTGTGCACTCTTCCCATCATCTGCTATAACATGCCTCCAAAAGTTGGATCGACACCGATCGTTCCAGATGGATCGGTACCGATCGTTATCTGTCTGGATCGGTCGAGTGATGGTGGGTTGACGTTTCAGCATGGTATTCGTCGATTCTGCGACGTCTACGTCTGTGATAGTCATCTGAAAAAGTTGAGAGCTTCGATGCAGAATTGGGAGTTGGCTCCCTCCTAGTTTTCCTACGTTGTTGATCCCTAAGTTGATTCATTAGATCGATATTGGCTTGAATCTGCTAGTTCAACTGTCGACGGCTGCCCATGACTTCTCTCATCAGGCTCTAGAAATTAGCTCTTATGATGGAATCAGCTGGATTCTGGATATCAACCAGATTGGTAGCATTAACATCTTCTGGTAGATTGCTCTGGCCTTCTTACTGGATACCAGCGTTCTCGTTTCCATTTGCATTTTGTGCTGTAGATCTGATATTCCTAACTGTTGTTGATAGTTTTCCATAGACTTTTGCAAATCTAAATAGAATGGATAAACTATTTGAAGATATTTCTGGATCACTTCCTAGGATTTATGCAATCCAATAGCAACAAGGGATCTAAATGAAGCTGAGAAGCTTATTTTTAAGTGAAAGCACTAAAATGTTTGCACCAAAAATTGGCACAGACACCCAATAGAGATTTTGTAGAGAAGTAAATGAAGTATAATAAATGAAAATAGAGGAAACAAGCAACTAAATAACAAAAAATAAGCAATAACAAGAACACAATGATTTATTGTGGTTCGTCGTAGAAAACCTACGTCTATTTTGGAGAAATAACTTTATTAATCACTTGAATTGCTGAGTACAGAGGGATCGATCGGAGTAGAACCCTTAGATACAAGGAAGTGCCAAGCAACAAGTAGCGTAAAAGATTCTAAAAATGAACAATCAAGTCTATATTTATAGGGGAAGACGGTGAAATATCTTCCTGAAATTTCGTCAGCGTAGTCTCCAGATCCTCAAGATGTCATGGAATCGATCATGGGTCCCACATTTTTAATAATAACGATCTTCATCGATCGTTCTGTGGGCTCGTTTTGGTATGCAATCGATATGGTAGGCTCCACTCATTAATATATTGATGTTCCCAAGTTTCATGTGTATCCGACTTGTTGATTTCGAGATATCGATCATTTTCTGCTGAGTTGAACTATACTATCAATACAGTACGATCCATAATTGGTGAATATGGATCATACCCGATCCATTTTCAGTAAATGGTATATTTTCATAATTTTATTCTTCTATTGAGTCCGTCTTTTGCTTTCACTTCGCCACTGCTTCATATTATCATCTAAGCCCGATCTCTGGGCTTCGTGACTGTTAATCCGACTTGTCGGTCCCGATGACAGTCGAGTCTAACTTGTTTAATCAATTCGGATATAGCCGGGCCAAATGGCTGGATAACAATGAGCTTTCTTCATCCAAGGGGCAATTTCTCTTTCTTTGAAAAATTTAAACTTCGATGCGCTTTCAGCAAGTTTTTTATATTTTTCGGATAGCTCATTATAATCATTCATTTGCTTGTCCAATTCTCTATTTAATCGATAATTTATGCTTGTTTCTTTTCAAGTATAGTTTCATAGCTGTATTCCAATTTCCTTCTTAACTAACATAATTGATGTGTTAACTAAAAATTATTTCATAGCTTAACCTATTTGAATGGAATGACCTATACCTGAGAAAGCAGAATCGATGACGAAGAGATTTTCCCTTTGTTCTTGGGTCCTTGGTCTCGAGAAGCGCTGCCAGTCTTGAGAGAATCATTTTTCAAAAGATCCGATAAGTTGGTAGCTTCAGCATCCTGAACGGTTGAGTCCAAATTAGCTTCACCAAATCTATCCTTGTCACTTAGCCCTTCAAAAAATCCTACTCCATCACCTTCGTTACCTCCACCACCACCATTATCATCATCATCACGATCATCTCCCTCATTTTGATCGTCACAACTATCATCATCATTATTGTTGTCTTCCTCTTCATCAAGTTTTGGCTCTTCATCAACGGGAGCATCATCAAATGATAGCCACTCTCCAGCATCAATTTCTTCCTTGGCAGGGAACTCCGCATCAAGAGCCTTCTTGTCTTTCCTTATCCTAAGACTGAATTTCCTCTTGCATTTTTCATTCAAAAGTAGGAAGAGATGGGAAATCTAGATTTGGGAATTTATTGATGTTGTTGGCATATTCCACATACAAAGCATCTTCATAACATCTCTCGGTGATTTTAGGAAGAGCGACATTAAGAAAGAAAGCGATCTTTTTCTTAGCATCACCGATGATGTTATTCAAATAATCTAGGAGATTAGAATTTCTTTGTAGTTGACCTTCTAATGATTTGTTCTTCTTGACTAATTGTTTTCTTTGGCAACCTCAGAGTGTTCTTCGGTCATCTTCTCCAGATCAGCTTTTAGTCTATTGAATGATTCAAGATTAGCTTCCAAGTTTTTCACTCTCTCCTCCAGTAGTTGCCTGGATTTTCTTTCTTCATCAAGAGAAGAGGCAAGTTTGCCTTTTTCTAAGATTACCTCGTCCCTTCCCACGATAATATTGATCATATCATTTTGGAGTAAAGAAACTTTCCCTTTAAGTCCAACTACTTCATATGAAGGTCCTTGAGAAGCGCCTTATAGGAGGAATATATGTTTTCATATCTGAAATATGTATTATGTATAAGTTAAAACAAAATCTATAAAATTAAAACTAATCTGGTGAACAGGAAAATGTACCGATATGAGCTATTTGAGGATAAGGAAAAGGTGGTCACAAGAGTAAATCGGAGGTTGCGATGATCCGTGAGAAGAAAGGGAGGGTGATTGAATAGCCAACTATGCAAGAACTTCAAAATTCATCGATGAAGTTCGAGTTTGAGTCCTTAAAGGAAGAGGGTCATTTGGAGAGAGAGTTAGACCGAGTTCAGCGAACATGCGACTGATAGACATTGAAAAAGTTGGGAACGTAATATTGAGAAAAGGGTTAGGAGTTGGAGCCTCCTCGGGTAACTCAGTTTGAATCTTTTTGGACTTTCCCAAAGCTTTAACCAAGTGAGTTGCTTTAGGACTTGGATTAATATTTACGTGCTCCATCTCATCTCTGATTACGGGGGTGAAGTCACCCGCAAATTTGGGCCTCTTATCTTAGAGAGGAAAAGGAGCGTTAATAAAAACATCATCACCTATTTCATCTTCATCTAATTCTTCAATGGCTTGGGCGATGGAATCCTTGAAGGAAACAGTCTTAGTTGGTTGGAATGAAGCCAAAACTTCGTATTTACCTTTTCTCTTTTTGTAAACTTTTCTTTGGCCTTTGTTTCCTTGGAGGCGATAACAAGAGCGAATGAACCTAAAACAAAAATGAAGTTTGTAGGCTAATAACATTAGAAATTCCGCTTTTAGCTACATTAAAACTTACTGGTAGTGTCAGGCTGAACTAAAGAGTTGGAGGTGAAGGATTATGATTTTACCATTACCAAGGGGCATCCTCCTCTAGCACTAAGTTTGACTTTCGGGAGCTCCCCCAAAATCTTATGACAATCCAAATGATGGAATACATTAGGAGTTTAGCCGGAGTTAGTAATCTGAGCCTGTTCCCCAAGCTTTATGCTGCCTTGGTCAAGGATAGCATGATTTTTTTATCTTCATGTTTTAGTTGTTTAGGAGCAAAATCTGGAAAGAAGCATCCATTAGTAAAAGATAATGAGTGGGCATGGGATATAAAAAACAACAACAACAGTAACAACTTACTAGGAGTAGAGAATGTCCCTCTAATGGTAGGAAAACATTTGACGAAAAAGTATTGAGTCTCCCATTCCCTTGCTTTGTTAACACTTTTGGAGATCATGCTTTTTGGGTAAGGACAAACGCGGTATAGTTGACAATCCAGTTGGTCACCAACTTTAGCAAGGATTGCTATGGAATGGAGGATTTCAGCGCTAGGGGAAGAGATCCCCGCTTCTTGAGTTAGAACCTCTAAGCAGGTCAAATAGTGTATAAGTTGGGTAAGGATTGGATAGTAGCAATGCCTAAATGCTCCAGATATCTTTGAAGGAAACCTGGAAATGGAAGATAGCCGGTGTACCAAATATGTACTGCAGTGAAGGCAAAGTAACCCTCAGGTGGATTAGTAATACTATCTAAGGGACCTGCAGGAATAACCTCTATTCCAGTAATGCCAAACTTTTCAAGAATAGGATCCACTTCTTCTTGGGTCGTTATATACGATGGATTCAAAAGATTGTCTTCTTTCTTGCCAATTGAGGATGAAGGTTTGAACCCCTTGTTGGACTTCTTAATGGGCTTCATGCTAACTTGTTAATCTTCCATTAACCTCTAAACTTAAGAAATGATCATGTTATAGAAAAAAATTTAATACGTTGTTGTCTAAATGATCCATCGTTATCTAATTAACAACTTTGAACTAGCTATAAGGAAACAATCCATAAATGGCATATGGCTAGTTTGTTAGTATATCTAAGTTTTAATCTTAATTAGAGAGCCTTATGAGAGAATATGCCAAAGTTGAGTAGGAATGAACATGTAATAAGCTCATGATTTAAAACAATAATAAGCTTTTCAACTCTAATTAACAATGAAGTGATGAATGTCGCCAACATCATTGAGTAAACGACAAAGCATATTGTCGGTAAGCTAACCGGTTAAATTGCTCATAATGTGATAAGGAAGATAGTCTGTAGAAAATGGTGTTGAATGAAACTTAATTCATGACATGAAAAGTACTCATGAAACAATAATGATAAACAAAGAACTCGTCGACATTAAATTACGGCACTATGAATTAATGTCAGAAGCAAGTGACGTCGACTATGGTTGAATGTCATCGTCTTAACCAATGTACGCTTTCTCTTAACAATGGGAAGTTATCATATTTCACCTTAATCGTTAACATTAAAATATGGTAAGTTATCAAAATAATGGGTTAACAAATGGTATTATTGATGTAATGGGACATGCTAGTGTCATAATGTCAACTTTGATTAATATAAAGACAATTGATGACTCACTCTAATAATGACGGTGTTAATAATTCTATGTGGATCATCAACACGAATAAATAACGAAGACAAGGTCTAATAGTAGTTAGGCGACATTAATAAACCTAAGTCAGAAGTTATAACAACGACAAGTATCACAAAGCATTAATGAACATTGCTACTATAGTGAAAGTTAAAGTGATGAAAATCATCGACATCAATGAATGACGACGATGAGAGGTAACGCCTATCATTGAATGGCGACAACATAAGTTAATTCGTATCATTAAGTGGCGACGTCAACTGTAATCAACATAACTCTACAACTAATGCACTATCTTTCAGCAATAAAAAGTTATCGCATCACATTTTAATCAATAGTAGGCTTATAAAGAATATTGTCGACGTCGAGGGTCATGCCAATATAATAATATCGACATTAATTAAAACCAAATTGGTTGATGCCGCATCTAATCGATTTAAGTATCCTAATTCGGGAAAGATTACTTATAATATAAAAGCTTTGAATAAAAAAAACAACTGATAAAATAATAAGAAAATTTAGCACTTTTCTAATTTTAAGCATAAAGACAACATTGATGAGCATTATATTGACATCATTAACGATGTCGTGAATGAATATAGTGAAAATTGATACTGAGTTTAGGCCTAGTATGTCGCTTTCGCCAGTAAATAAACTTAGAACATATCAGTTTTCATACCGACATCGACTGGTATTAAGGCTTATTTGTGCGGCGTAGAAATGTTGCGCTAATGGATTAACAATAATTAGGTTAGCCCACCTATTTCAAGTTTATGGAACCATAAACGACGACATCAACACGAGTCTAAGTAGTAGCAAGTCTGAGTTAGATATACTACCCATCTCGTCGTAAAACAGAAAATGCCCAAATCCCTAAATCAATAACACTATGCAACTAATCCAATATTATTGAAGGCTGATAATAACAATTCACAACAAAATTCGGGTTATTAGGACCAGATAATCAAACTCGAAATAAAATCTGAGCAAAACCTTAGTTACGATTTCAATATAAAATTCATGAAAAACTAATTTACGGGTTAATTAAGGCAAGAGTCGTACCTGAGTGTAGAAAATTGCTATTAAAAAGCTTGGGCTTGCAGCTAATTTTGAAAATTTAATTGTTTGTTCAAGATTTTGAAATTGCAGGTAAAGGAGAAAAGGAGGAGGAGCTTACTTATTTATAAGAAAAAGTAAGCAAATGGGTGCTATTGGATTTGATTTGAATGGATAAATCAGCGCAAAAAGACCAAAAGACGAGAAAAAGGATGGTGCCCGGAATATTGACTTGAAAAGTCAATGGTTTCTTTACACTAGGGGGTAAATATTACAACTATCACCATCACCAAAGATGTTCAAAGAAATAATGCCGAAGAATAGCGACGTCACATAAAATCCATTAGCTTCCATAAAGCCCAGAACTATGAAGCATGAACATCGTCGTGAAGTCGTCTTCCATGAGTCACGACGACTGCCGAATAGTATTATGACTGATGTCGAGACTCATGATTTCTGATGCAACGAAGTCGTGTCCTATCAATGTTGACGTTCCAAAGTCAACCATCCTTAATGCTGCTTGTGATCAGAGTTATTAAATATTGACGGTGTTCTCCATTCCAACGTCGCTGCTCATCGAAACTGCCTTATAAAGGGAAACACAAGTTATAAATGTTGCCGAGGTTCAATACTATTACAACGACGGCTCTTATGAACATGTTTGAGAGACACCATACATCTACATATGCAATGTTGATAACTGCCATCGTCAATATCCACAAGTGCAGTTAATTCCGCATTTAGTAAGCTACTAAATATTGACATCGAGGTTCATCCATGTCACCGCTGTTCAATACCACCAACCACCAGTCAAAGAAGGTCTCAAGATATGGAGTCGTCATCGATACTCATGCCGAGAACCATCAATACACCCAAAAGGGTGGTCGAAGACGCTTTTACTAATGTTGTCTTTCATCAATGTTAATGTGTGGTAGTAATGAAAGTTGATCAATGAAGAAGAAATTATTAACGTTGAGTTTAGAAATGATGAGTATTGACCCTATTGAATCAATGCCGAAGTTTAGCTATGTGAATACAAGAATGTTGGCCTTGATGTTCGACGATGCAGCTAATGTCAAAGCTGATAGAGTATCGACCTTGATGATCGACGACGCCGCTAATGCCAGAGCCTGTCACTTGCCGAACCCTATAAATATGGACATATGGGCTTCGTGGAAGAGGCCGAATTCTCTTTTTCCATTTCTTACTTTTTAAACTTCGTAAACCCTAGACTGAATTGGGGATTTTGCCTACTATAGCACTTGAAAAATTATACACATAAAGATTTGGAAATTAAACAAGGACATAGCCTCTTTGACTTGATTTGAACTATGACTTGCACATTCAACTGACTTTGTACATTGATTAGCTTGGACTTGTGACTTGCATAGCCTATTGAACTTTCTTGAACTTGTGGTTTGACTTTTTATCGTGCATATTAACTTGAACGTCGACCTTTATATTGACTTACTGGCGATATTGAATTTGCACACTACCTTGATGTAACAACTCGAAATTTTATCACATTGATTTTTGGAATATTTAATTAGTTTTAAATATTCGATTTGGAATTTTATAAAATATTATAAAAATCTATGTTTTAAATTAATCCCTGATTTTCAATACCGTATTTTTAATTTAATTTATAGAATTTTTCCATAATTTTTAGTTTGGGAAATATTTAAAACGTCGTTTGGCGAATTTTACGACAAAGGTTGGTATTTTAAAATATATATATATATAAGAAAACTTGCAACCGGTGCATTTTATTTCTGTTTTGTAATCGCATAACGATTTTGTATGCGATAGTATTTTATTCTATATCGTTCGCGGCTCGTACGCAGATGTGGTATTGGACGGGCAGGGTACCCGAATCTATTCAAAAACTCAAATCACACACACATACAAATGCACAGCGCAGCGGCCCTTAATTTCTACTAAGACAATTTTTCTTCGATCGAAACCTTTAGCCTCCTTTAGCCAACTTCTTGCTTAACTTTTCCCCAACCAGCCACCATTGTCTCTGGTCTTAATTAATAAATATTCATCATTCGGTTGCTTTTTCTTTACTAAATTAGGCGTGGTACATGTATATATACGCAGAGAGTTAAAAGTGGTCTTCTTCCTCATTTTCACCGTTCTTCCTAAAAATGAAATCAACCATTTTTCCTCCATTTAAAAATCAATTACTCTCTAACCATTCAATTTTAGCAAATACATTCAACATGAAAGTTGTTCGTATCGATCCATACTATTTTTAGAAAATGATGACACTCGATTTCATTGGGAATCAATGGAGTTATCGTCAAAAATCAGAAAGGGAATAAAATTGCTCATAGATTTCAAAAATCGAATTCTCTTGATCAGGATTGAACCGTTCGACGTTGCTTGTGTCGTTGGGTTTATATGGAGTCGTAGTATTTTTTGTGCAAGTTCGGCAGCATTCCGTGATGACGATCGACAATGGTCAAAGACTAGGTTTATGTTTAATTGGAGATTTGGTTGTTGATTCGTGAATTGGAGCTTGGCGTGGTGTACGTGGAGTAGAGGGGCTCGAGCGGTGAATTTTGGTAGGATTTCGGTGATTATAATTATCGCGATTTTGTTTGGTTCAAAGCTCGGGATGAGTGGACGGAACGCGTTCTGTGTCGACCAAGAGAGTGGTTGTGGCATTGGTGCGATGGGCTCGACGAGTGGAGTTTGCATGTGAGGTTGGACCGGAGGTCTAGAAGCCGTGTGCACGTACACGTGCACAAGTGTGTATGTTATTTCATTTCCAGGCTTGTCCGTTTTGAAAAAGGGAGGGAGGAGAAGCTCTATAGTGTTCGAGTTGGGTTTGCTATCAAGTGGGCTCGGCCGAATCTTGGGTGAGAAATTAACTAAGTTTTATTTTAAATAAATTAATTAAGTACTGTAAATTGAAAATTGAATATCTCATTCGTTTTAAGTCCGATTAACCTACGGATTTATGCGATGGACTCGTATTGATGAGTACAACATTTTAGTGTAATTTATTGATAGCATTGTACAAGTATAAATTTATGACATATGAAACAGACAGAATTTAAATTACATTATTTTAATTAATAACGTCGTTTAAATTTATATACCTTAATTATTGATGTTTATTTTTCCAAATAAAACACTGTTGAGTTAAATTGGATTGAATATGGTAATTGGATAGCTGTTTAACAAAATAAAACACTGTTGCACTAATTAAATTAAATGGAGACTTGTTTGGTAGAATAAATCACTGTTCTGCTATTATTAACTGGATAGATTAAATTTGGACATTTATTTAGCAGAAATTAACCCTGTTCTGCTATTACATTAGTGTGGACACTTAATTCCATTCCAATTGATTAATATTGGAATAGTGTGTATTGATAATCAATTGTTAATTATGAGTTGAATTTACATATGTGATGTTATGTACCTGGATAATGACTTGGATAGGTAAAGGAAATCAATGGTGACTTGACTAAGTACGTTGGAGTTGTTAAGCCTGTTTCTAATTTGAAAAGTTAATTATTTACTAAAGTTGTTTTAAAGATAATTAATAATTGTTTTTAATAATGATTTAAAGTTAATTCTTTATTAATGTAATTCTTAAAAGTTATTTCTTAAAGTTATTTTAGAATATTTATATATTAATTTAAAAAGTTATTTAATTATTATTTTAAAATATTTTAATTTGATTATTTATTTTAAGTGATTTAACAATAATTTAATTTTCATTCAGAGTTATTTAATAATATTATTGGTTAATTAATTATCATGTTAATATTATTTTAAAGTTAATTGATTATTATATTAATAATGTTTTAAAGTTAATTAATTATTATATCAATATTGTTTTGAAGTTGACTTATTAATACAATAATAGGGCTTAAAATTAATTTAATATATTATTAATGAGATTTTAAAGTTATTATTTTAGATTATATTAAATTAAAATAAAATAGAAGGATCTTTAAATAGTAACTTATTATTTTAAGTTATTTTAAATACTTTATGGTTTATCAAGGAAGCCTTACTTACTTAAAGGGTCTATTAAATAAGTCTGTTTAAATATGAGAAGAGTTTTATAAGTAGTTCTGGATATTTATAAAAGAATTTATGAATGTTTATAAATTTGGAAGAGGTTTAAATTTGGAAGAAGTCGGTTTTGAATGATTTTAGAAAATAGATTTGTAAATGTGGTTTACTGGTTTGAAAAGGAAAGTTTTATAAAAGGGTTTGAGACTTATAAAAGAGTATTTTATACATAGATTGGAGATTTATAAAATATTTTATAAATTGATTTGGAAAATTATAAAGGAGATACTTATTTATAAAAATAAAGAGATTTATGGAAAGTATTAGTGTTTGTATTATTAATATCTCCGTTTTTATGACATATGGAGTTTTTTGATTATTTTATTATGATTTGAAAAGGAAAATCTTTCCGAATGTTTCATGAATATACTTATGGTATTACTTAAGTACATGGAAAATTTTCCTAGTTTTGAAAGTGAAATAGTTTGTGAATATACTTATACCATTGAGGTAAGTATACAGTTATATTTTTAAGTATCGAAAATATAGTGGTTTGTGAATATACTTATCCTGTTAAGATAAGTATATGGAAATAATTTCCAAGTATTTGAAATGTGATTTTAAATTAATGAAAGATTAATTTAAGAGGCTTAGTGATTTCCATGGAAAATGTGATCTTGTTTTGAATGTTTGATTATTTGATAGTTAAATAATTGACTAATCTTGGCCTAAATATGTAACCCTTCTTAATTTTGGTGGTACGGAAATATTCCCTACTTAACACCGAAGAATTTTAACTTTAGAAATATCTAGGAGAAACATGAGGATTATATGGTACAGTTACCGTCGATGGTGCTATACTGTACTCATTTTGTTCTGTTAAGACAAATGATAAGGAGATCCGTCCACTTAAACGGTTAGAGGGTGATCTTCGCTCTGATTTATTGTCTGATTATTTCCAAAAGAACTGGTATTGAGCATTCCGGAAAATTAAAGATTGGTTTTTGGAGTGCCAAGGAAGCGGAAGAGTGTACTCGTAAGAGATGACTCAAAAACCGTAACCACTCTGAAACCATCTACGGTTCTATGGAGGAGTTTCGTGATATATTGAGATGTTGGAATTCATATGTGGTTCCAAGATCCATTAGGATGTGGGAATCTATGCGTGATTCCAAGATCTATTTAAGATGTAGGAATCCATATGTGATTCCGAGACCCGTTGGGGGTATGGGAATCCATATGGGATTCCATGATATATTTTGATGGTTGTGCGTGAGCTTGAATGTCGGAAGTAGCCTCACCGGCGGTGATGAATAAAACTGCAGATAGGAGGCATGGCCAGTAGGGTTAGCAAACCCATAGGGTGTAGTCAGCTCCACCTAGATGTTACTTACAGTTTTTATGCATGCATAGGGTGATGCACTCGGTCTTAGTGAGACCGGCTATGTTTTTCCTATGGTACATCACTAGGGATGTATGCTGCTTCGGAAGGATATCTCTGATCCTTGTGTAGGAGGATCATTCTCGAAGTACTGAGGGCACCTCCATGGAAATCCAACATAATTGGAAAACATGCCTTATCGGTTTCAATTATATACCTAGTATTGTTGTGATGTACACTCACGAGCATCATAGCTACTTGATTATTATTATTTTCACCCTTAGACATTATTATAGTATCAATGGATTTTCTAATATAGATATTTTGGTTATCGTAAGGTATAAACTTGTCCGTGTTTATGTGCGGCGTGGTCTTATGAGATACCTTTGATTTTAAAGAATTTTATAAGCTATAATAAATAAAATTCCTTGTGATTTGAGTTTCTCATACTGATTTAAGCAGACTGACCCGGGCGTTGTTTTCCTATAATGCTCGGGGTCAGACCGAGCATATTTCCAGGTTTAGTTGGATGTTTTGGAGCTTCAGGAGATGAGCTGGAGACCCAGAGACGTATTTACGTAGATGGTTATTTTCCATTGCATTCATTGTTGTATTTATCAGCAATTGTGAGGATATGTTGTTATAATTGTCCGAGCTGAAATATGTTAGTATACTCTGACTGATGTCTGTATATACATATATTACAGTTTTTTTGTGTGAAGATTAGTTATATATTATAGATCATACGTTCCACTGTGAGATTCTGTGTTGTTATTTTTCTTCTTGTCTTCTTTCTTCTTTCTTTTCCCCAACTATCCGTCTTTTCATTCAATTTCAGTGGGTCATGTGTGGTTTATTGGCTGCTTAAACTATATGGAAAAGTGGGTCGTTACAGCGTGGTATCGGAGCTTGGGTTGAGCGAACACCTTGGCTTTGGTGGGATTAACTCATTTGAGAAAGGGTAAGCGAGACCCTAGGATGAGTTTGAGTGTGAGTGTGTGTGTGTCTGAGAGCGCGTATTTGTAGTGATATAAAAATGTTTTATATTGTGTTTTTTGATCTGTTGAGCGGCTTAAGAATTCTGGTCGATGCGTTTGGCCAATGTTATCGATATGGATATACAAAACACTCGAACCAGACCAACTGACACAGTATTTTTTTAAATGGGTAAATCAAATAATTTTATCTAGAATTATAATTTATATATAAAGGAAATATTTTTTTCAAAAATATAGTTTTTCTTAGATGAGTTTGGTTGTTAAGAAGGATAGTATTCCATCATTATCATTAGAATTTTTATTAGTCATGCTCGCCTAGTTCTAAGCATTGACTATTATCTATTAATCTATCTTGAATCTTCCTTTTTGGAACTTGGGTTGGGTAGAGAGGAATTTGTAAATACATTGAAATGAATACCTTGTGAATTAAGTTTCACAATTTGAATATAAAGCGTTCGTTGATAATGTTGGGTTAAATTGGGTTATAATAAATGTTTTTTTTATTAAAAGGAATTCAGAATATTTTGGAAATAATTGAATATAAAAGTTGGTTGTATTTAATTGGAGTTTATAAAAGAAGTTTAATAGAAGAAAACTTAAATATTTCTGAAATAAATACTAGAAAAAATGATTTATATAGGGAAGCTAGAATATTTTTGCAATAAATATTTGAGAAATGATTTCTTTTAAAAGGAGTAATTTTATAAAAACGTGTTTTATAAATAAAATGAATTTGAGAACTTAAATCTTGGTGCTTTTGAAAAATGGTTTTCAAAGTTTTAAGAAGGTAATAATAATATTATTTGAAGATATTTATGAATATAGGTATTTTAAAAGGGAATTTTGTTATAGATTTGTTTGGGAAAAAATAGGTTTTGATTAAATCCCAAAAGAATGATTTGGTATACTATAGGAAAGATGTATATTATTATTTCAAATAATTTATAGGAAAATAAATATTAATTTTACTTGAAAGAGTTTAAACTATAAATATATCAGGAAATAGTGGCAAAAGTTTACTTAAAAACATTTTCAAGTATAAATACTTCTGAAAGGGGAAATTATAAAGAAAAGGTATATTTTCTTTGGATTTGTGCGGAAAATGAGTCCTGATTTGTTTTGTGGTGATTAGAATAATATTCTAAGTGATGATCGGATGTTTCCTTAGGCTAACAGTATTATGCACCGAGTAAATTATTATTTTTGTCATTATACGATTGAGACGGGTACGAATCTGGGCAAATCCAAAGTAAGTTGGAAATTGATAGTTTGAAAAAAACTATTTATTTGGAAATATATTTAGTATTGTTTCAGAATGGGTTTGAAAAGGAAAGAAGTGGTTATAAGTTAACTAATTTGAGTGGCTCGAAAATAACTAACAATGGTTAAGAGATGCATTTGGATGGTAAACCTTTCTCTTGAGTATTATCCTTCTGGTAAGGAAATGTATGATACTGTTTGGTAGTATCTAGTTCCTTGGTATAACTTTAGGGTCACTCGAGCCATATATATATTCTATGGATTAAAATATACAGTATCATTTCAAAAAGTGTTCTGATTAAAAACCCCATGTTTAAATTCTTAAGTGAATTCAAAATAAAAATTTGAATCATAATTGTTCACACCCTTAGGGTATGATTGGGTATTATACCAGTTTGTGAACTTAAGCTATGTTTTATGAAAATGTTTTCGTAAATAATTTTGTGAAAAGAGATTTGGTATTAGTGAGAACTAATTAAATAAGTGCGTAAGTTGGACATAGATCGTTTCTCTTATCATATAGTTTTGATCTAAGATTCAAGTACATGACTTTGAGGTGTTTCGCACCATTCCAAATAAGGATCTATTACTCGATTTTTGATGGCAAGCACTTGATGAGGGTTTTTGGTATGAGACCAATGTTTTCTATCATAGTTTATGGCTATGTAAGGAGAATAGAGGTTTCTAATTAAGAAGCCAGATCAAAGTCCGCACTAGAAAATCGGGTGAGCGGTGCTAGTTTGGAAATGGAGTTATGTATTCAAGTAGAGATCGAATTAGATTTAGTATAGGAATGTTCTATGAACATCATGCGGGCTTATGAATAATATTGGATGTTCATGTGGAAAATTTTTGGGGATGAAATTCTTTTAAGGGAGGAGAATGTAACAACTTGGAATTGTATCACATTAATTTTTGGAATATTTAATTAGTTTTAAATATTCAATTTGGAATTTTATAAAATATAATAGAAATCTATGTTTTAAATTAAGTCCTGATTTTCAATAATGTATTTTTAATTTAATTTATAGAATTTTTTCATAATTTTTATTTTGGGAAATATTTAAATTGTCGTTTGGCGTATTTTACGTCGAACGTTGGTATTTAAAAAAATAACAAAACTTGATAATCGATGTGTTTTATTCATTTTTTGTAATTGCATCATGATATTGTACGTGATTATATTCTATTTTATATCGTTCACGGCACGTACGCGAACGCGGTATTGGGTGGTGGGGTACCCGAATCTATCCGAAAACTCAAATCACACACACATACAAATGCACAGTGCATTTCAACTCAGCCACTTTTTCTTCGATCAAAACCTTCAACCTCATTTAGCCAACTTCTTACTTAACTTTTCCCCAACCAGCCACCATTGTCTCTGGTCTTGATTAATAAACATTCATCATTTGGTTGCTTTGTCTGTACTAACTTAGGCATGGGTACATGTATATATATACGCAGAGAGTTAAAGGTGTCTTCTTCTTCATTTCCACCATTCTTCCTGAAAATGAAATCAACCATTTTTCCTCCATTTAAAAATCAATTACTATTAAACCATTTATTAAATACGTTCAACATGAAAGTTGTTCGTCTTGATCCATACTATTTTTAGAAATTGACGGTACTCGATTTGATCGGGAATAGATCGAGTTATTATTAAAAATAAAAAAGGTAATAAAAATGTCCATAGATTTCAAAAATTGAATTCTCTTGATCCGGGTCGAATCATTCGACGCTGCTTGTGTCGGTGAGTCATTGTATTTTTTGTGTAAGTTCAGCAGCATTCCGTGATGACGATCGATGATGGTTGAAGACTAAGGTTAAGTTTAATTGGAGATTTTAGTGTAACTTATTGATAGCTTTATACAAGTATAAATTTATGACATATGAAAACAGACAGAATTTAAATTACATTATTTTAATTAATAACATCGTTTAAATTTATACACCTTAATTATTGATGTTTATTTTACCAAATAAAATACTGTTGAGTTAAATTGGATTGAATATGGTAATTGGACATCTGTTTAGCGGAGTAAAACAACGTTCCGCTAATTAAATTAAATGGACACTTGTTTAGTAGAATAAATCACTATTATGCTATTATTAACTGGATAGGTTAAATTTGGACATTTATTTAGCAGAAATTAACCTCGTTCTGCGACTACATTAGTGTGGACAATTAATTACACTCCAATTGGTTAATATTGGATAAGTGTGTATTCATAATCAATTGTTAATTATGAGTTGAATTTACATATGTGATGTTATGTACGTGGATAATGACTTGGATATGTAAAGGAAATCAATGGTGACTTGATTAAGTACCGTTGGAGTTGCTAAGCCTGTTTCTAATTTGAAAAGTTAATTGTTTACTAAAGTTGTTTAAGGATAATTAATAATAGTTTTTAATAATGATTTAAAGTTAGTTACTTTATTAATATAATTCTTAAAAGTTACTTAAGAATATCTATGTATTAATTCAAAAAGTTATTTAATTATTGTTTTAAAATATTTTAATTTGATTATTTATTTTAAGTGATTTAACTATACTTTAATTTTCATTCAGATTTATTTAATAATATTATAGGTTAATTAATTATCATGTTAATATTATTTTAAAGTTAATTGATTATTATATTAATAACATTTTATAGTTAATTAATTATTATATTTATATTATTTTGAAGTTGAATTATTAATATAATAATAGCGCTTAAAATTAATTTAATATATTATTAATGAGATTTTAAAGTTATTATTTTAGATGAGATTAAATTAAAATAGAAGGATCTTTAAATAATAACTTGTTATTTTAAGTAATTTTAAATACTTTATGGTTTATCAAGGGAGCCTTACTGACTTAAAGAGTCTATTAAATAAGTCTATTTAAATATGGGAAGAGTTTTATAAATGGTTCTGGATATTTATAAAAGAATTTACGAATGTTTATAAATTTGGAAGAGGTTTAAAATTGGAAGAAGTTGGTTTTGAATGATTTTAGAAAACAGGTTTATAAATGTGGTTTAATGGTTTGAAAAGGGAAGTTTTATAAAAGGGTTTGAGACTTATAAAAGAGTATTTTATACATACATTGGAGATTTATAAAATATTTTATAAATTGATTTGGAAAGTTATAAAGGAGATATTTTTTTATAAAAACAAAGAGATTTATGGAAGGAATTAGTGTTTGGATTATTAATTCCTCCGTTTTTATGACATATGGAGTTTTTTGGTCATTTTAATATGATTTGAAAAGGAAAATCTTTCCGAATGTTTCATGAATATACTTATAGTATTACGTAATATAGTGAATTTTTTTTAAGTTTTGAAAGCGAAATGGTTTGTGAATATACTTATACCATTGAGATAAGTATACGATTATATTTTCTAAATATCGAAAATATAGTGGTTTGTGAATATACTTATCCTGCTGAGATTACATATATGGAAGTGATTTCCAAGTATTTGAAATGTGATTTTAAACTAATGAAAGATTAATTTAAGAGGCTTAGTGATTTCCATGGGAAATGTGATCTTGTTTTGAATGTTTGATTATTTGACAGTTAAATAACCGACTATCAAATCTTGGCCTAAATATGTAATCCTTCTTAATTTTGGTGGTACGGAAATATTCCCTACTTAACACCGAAGGATTTTAACTCTGGAAATATATAGGAGAAACACATAGATTATATGGTACAGTTACCGTCGGTGGTGCTATACTGTACATATAAACTCGTTTTGTTCTTCTAGGACAAATGATAAGGAGATCCTCCACTAAAATGGTTCGGGGGTGATCCCCGCACTTATGTGTTGTCTGATTATTTCCTAAAGAACCGGTATTGAGCATTCTGGAAAATCGACGATTGGTTTTTGGAGCGCTAGGGAAGCGGAAGAGTGTACTCATAAGAGACAACTCGAAAAACGCAACCACTCGGAAACCATATACGGTTCTATGGGGGAGTTTCATGGTATATTGAGATGTTGGAATTCATTTATGGTTCCGAGATCTGTTGGGATGTGGGAATCCATGCGTGAATCCAAGATCTATTTGAGATGTGGGAATCCATATGTGATTCCGAGACCCGTTTTGGTATGGGAATCCATGTGGGTTTCCGTGATCTATTTTAATGGCGGTGCGTGATTTGAAACGTCGGACGCACCGGCGGTAATGACTAAAACCAGAGATAGGAGGCATGGCCAGTAGGGTTGGCAAACCCATAGGGTGTAATTGGCTCCACCTAGGTGTTACTTACAGTTGTTATGCATGCATGAGACGATGCACTAGGCCTTAGCGAGACCAGCTACGTTTTTCCTATGGTACATCATTATGGATGTATGCTGCTTCAGAAGGATATCTCCGATCCTTGTGCAGGAGGACCATTCTCGAAGTACTGAGGGCACCTCCATGGAAATCCTATGCAATTAACGAACGTGCCTTATCGGTTTCGATTACGTACCTAGTATTGTTGTGATGTAAACTCACGAGCATCACAGTGATTATTATTATTTTCACCCTTAGACATTATTATAATATCACCGGATTTTCTAATATAAATGTTTTGGTTGTTGTAAGGTAAAATCCCATTCGTTTTTATATGCAGCGTGGTCTTACGAGATACCTTTGATTTTAAAGGATTTTACAAGCTATAATAAATAAAATTCCTTATGATTTGAGTTTCTCAGGCTGGTTTTAGCAGAATGACCCGGGCGTTGTTTTCCTATAATGCTCGGGTCAGACCGAGTATATTTCCTAGTTTAGTTGGATGTTTTGGAGCTCTAGGAGACGAGCTAGAGACCCAGAGACATATTCATGTACATGGTTATTTTGTGTTGCATTCGTTGCTGTATTTATCAACAACTGTGAGGACAAGTCGTTATAACTGTCCAGGCTGAAATAGGTTAGTATACTCTTACTGATGTCTGTATATACATATATTACAGTTTGTTTTCATGTAAAGATTAGTTATATACTATAGATCATTCGTTCCACTATGAGATTCGGTGTTGTTATTTTTCTTCTTGTCTTCTTCTTTCTTTCTTTTTCCTAACTATCCGCCTTTCCGTACAATTTGAGTGGGTCATGTCTGGATTATTAGCTACTTAAACTGTATGGAAAAGTGGGTCGTTACACTCGAGCTCTTAATGGTGACGATGGCTGAACTTAGGGTCTATATAGGTGAATACATTGATTTGATGACTTCGATTAGCCTCAACAAGGTCTCACTTTGAAGCTGCTTTGTTTTACGCACACACTTTTGGGGTTAGCGAATTTTTTCATTAAAAATTGTTATATAAGTTAATTAAATTATAAAAGTTATATAATAATTAAAACTTATATAATATGAATGTAAAAATTAAAAGTGGAACGGTAAGAAACCTAATTAGACTTAAGGAATAAATACATACATAAAGTATATATACCATGATTTCTAATGTGTTTTACACTTGAATCACGAGGGTATTTCATTAGAAATACATTATTTCATAAGTCGATATCACTTAATTAAATATATTAAAGATTATGAATCTTTAGTATAAATGTTGTCCTATACCATTTATATATTAATAAATTACTTGCATACTCTTTAGTTGTTGAGAAAACTCAAGTTAGAGATGTTATGTGTAGTATTATTAATGTATTGAACAAACGAGGTAAGACAGCTATATATATTTCTTGAGCAAACTCAGGGTACATATACTATACTTAGGCCTTTATAAAATGGTAGGTACGAGTGAATAATCTCTTTCGATTTGTTGAGCAAACTCAAGGTTGAAATGAGATTACGATAAGGAACCATAGGTTAGGAGTTGTATATGATGCAACCAATAAGGACTTATCCATCGTTTGTGCGGCGATGACTTATTGACCAAACTCAAGGTAATAATCCCAAGATAAACATGTTCTAATACCCACTAGTGAGTCGAAAGACTTCTATGTTCCGTCTTTGGGTTTTGAGAAACATAAAAATCTAGTCGGAGCCTTATTAGAAAAATGAAATAATAACATTTAACCTTTCTAGTGTTGTAAGAACATTTGTTATATGTAAAATTAAAATAACCTACATTGATAAATTTGTGCAACTAATAGATAAAATGTTTACAATTAAAATATACAAATGATCTGAATTAATAGTGACAAATAAAAATATAAAATATACTTACCAATAAATAATTTTACAGCTTGATACATGTAAGTACTTAATTATACAACTACTAAATACGTTCATAACTTGGTCACTTACGAATTTACTTTCCTGAGACTGTGTAACGTCTTCAATGAGTTTCGAACTCTAAAAACAACACAAGGATATGAATATTTGATTCATTTACAAGCAACATTACAATGTACGAAACTTCGATGAAATTAATCCATTCAAAATAAGAAAGTAAACCATAGCGAGGTCATATATTCAATATGATTAATTACAATAATGATTTTGTTGTGTTAAATATAACACTGGACCAAAGGCTACAGGATAGATCTAAGAATTCAACCACTGAAATGTCAGATCAATTCATGTAAAGTGTAATTTATTTGATATCCTTAAGAGTTAAGGATGATAAAATGCACTTTTGTAAAGATTTCGTTATGATATTATAGTAAGGATTTCCTATGGCTGGTTTGACTATTTAAAAGAAAATCGAATGTATAAGAGTGGATATAACCTAAGGTAGGGTTGGGATGAAGAGAGTGAACGGTCACTTCTGTTTCATAAAGAAACATCAGAAATAAGAATTGTAAAATAATAAAAGATACTTAGCATTGGAATGAGAAATATAATTTCTATTCCAAAATGTACTTTTAAATAAAAAAAATCATTTTCTACAATTTAATTCTTTGAATTTAAGATATTTAATCTGAAAATTCTTAACTGTAAACCAATTACATTAAAAGAAATAAATAGCCCATATTAAGTGGTTGAATGAAGCTCTATATTTCATATGTTATTATAGTAATGGAGTAAATAGTGTGACCATGCCATATAACACTTATTAATGATATCAATATATGAAAAATTGTTCTTGTAAAGCATACCAAACATTATTTATGAAATAATAACCATTTTTTGGTGTTGACAGAAAAATAAACATAGTTTTATTTCAATATGAATATCATGAATATTCTTATAAAATAAAACTATATCAGTGGTATTTGTGATGCATTAGAAAATACTGAAGTATTTAACTTTATTTGCAATTATTTTGGAATTATATACAAAGCCACGGTTTAGATAAATAATTTTTGATTACAGGATTATGAATCATATGATACTAGTGAATTATATCTAAAACAATAAAGGGAAAAATATCCATTAAATGAGAGCATCATAATAGTTGATGAACTTTTCGAATTGATACGTATAGATGTATGTAATCATAAGTCTTATAATACTAAAATGTTTCTAATACTTCATTCTTTTCACCGATGGGTTATCGCAGACATAATAAGTGTATTTGATACACATGTAGTATGTCTATGATAAGCTCATAGAATATAAAATGGAAATAAATAACATAATGTGCAGTAGAAAATAAAAATGATTCGATTTGATCGAATATGCGAGTATTTTGGAAAGTGTTTCGACTTTACCTAAAATATGAATAAAGATTCAATCTCAAAAATCACTCCTCCCTGTGATACATAATGATGTATTGATAAGGAGTAGTCAAATTTGGTTGAACAAAGCATGATTAATGGTGAGTGAAGTTGAGTTAACTTCTTTCTATAAGATCGTGCAATTGAGTGTAGTATACAAGGTTAAAATTAATTTCATCTAAATAATAGTTTACAAAATCCTATAAGATAAGGTTTTATAAGAAACCTCAACATATCCTAGACCAAGGATTAGCCAGATGTAACAACCCTCCTTTTCGAACCTTAGAAGTTGAAGCTAATACATCCACGGTATTCACGTGCAGAATATCCAAATACCGGAAAGATGGGTTATTGGGGTGATAGAAAAAGAAAAGACAGAACATAATCTCACAACATGACGAGTAATATATAATATTCCAATGATCTTCACAAAATAGAAAATGAACTTTAATATACATATATAAAATCTAAGTAACTAACATATCATCAACCTGGACAGTTATAATAATATGTCCTTACAATTGCTGGTAAATATAGACAAGAAACAAAAAGTGGAAGACAAAGAAAATATGGGAGTACATCTTCGAGGCACCCAGCCCGTCTCCTGTAGCTCCCAAGTGTCCAACTAAATCAAGAAAATATTCTCGGGCTGACCCGAGCATTATAAGAAAATAACGCATGGTTCAGTCTTGTAAAACGAGTGTGAGAAACTCAATCAAATGATTCTTATGTCTTATAAAACCTTTCAAAATAAAAGTTATCTTGTAAGACCACGCTGCACATAAACATGGACGAATTTTTACCTTACGGTAACTAAAACATTTTATAGAAAATGTAGTGATATTATAGTAATGCCTAGGGGTTTAAAGTAAATTATGAATATAGCCGAAATGCTTGCATCTCACGTTCCAGTGAGTTAGGAACAACTAAATCCATAAAGGTTCGTATTGGAGATTGGATTTCCATCAATAACAAGGCTATTGGGGTACCGCCTACCATAGTACACCTCTAGAAATATGTACTAAGGGCCTAACATATACCCCAATGAATCAAAGCCGGCCTGTCCTTCAAACATGACAAACCGGATTACATCATCCCTGGTACCGAGGCTCTAAAAAAATGTGCACCCGCCATGGCCCCACTCTTCGTGCGCATACCAAATCCATAAATATCGATTCTAGATCGAGAAATGACTACTCCTAATGGTAGCGAACCACATAGCTGAGGCTTGTGAGGTCACGATTACCTTTTCCTCTCTTAGCAATTCCCACTTGGAATGCTAACGCTGCCTTTCAGGCACCAACGCAATGCTAGCATTCATCCATACAAGTTGTTCGGTATAAGAACAAACCGAAGACACTACTTTTACTACATCTATTTTAGAATCATTCTTGGGATTAGTAGCAAGTAGCCCCTGCACTTCAAAGAGCTTCATATACGATCCCATAATTCTCAAGATATCTAACACGATAGTTGAGTTGGTTCGAAGTGGTTTTCGGATCATTCAGACTTATCTGATCCTGGTCTTTACGAACCAACATTCGATACTTTCCAGTAAACTCAACCCTGGTTCTTTCAAAAATAATCTGACAATACCTAAGACCGAAGATCACCTGCTAACCATTTAAGGGGATAGATTTCCTTATCATTTGGCCTAGGAGAAAAAAGCAAGATTTATACGTACATTATTGCATCATCAAAGATGACTGTGCCATATAACCCCCGTGTTTCTCCTAGATATTTCCAGAGTTAGATTTTGGATCATGATTTGATAGTCGGTTATTTCACTACCAAACAACAATCAATCAAAACTGATTTAGTTGCACATGGGATACACTAAGCCTGTATAAATAAATCTTTCAGTTTTTAAAATCTCTCTCAATTATTTGATTCAAAATACCTTCACAAAAGATATATTCACAGACCCCTTATACTCTTTTCAATACTTAGGAAACCATTCATATACTTATCTAAATGGTATAAGTATATTAACAAAACTTGAGGAAGATTTCCTCTTTCATAAAATCATATTCAAATGGGCCAAAACAAATATTATTTAAAATATTTCTTACTATAAACTGAACCACTATCCTTCGATGTTAAAGTATGGAAAGAACGTTTCCATACCACCATATTAAGAAGGATTAATAGTCAAAACAAATCTCATTCCTTTATAAAATTCCCTTGTTATAAGCCCATTTCATATTTACAAATACTTCTATGAATCTCCAAATTTATTTATAAAACTCCTTTTTTTAATCTCTATGATTGGTTAATAAAATTCCTTTCTATTTATATAACTCTTTTCTATTTATACAGCTGGTTTCTATTTATAAACTCCTTGCAAATCTCCCTTTATAAACTCCTTTATAAAAAATCATTATAATATCTTTTTATCAAAATATCGCTTGTAAATCCCCTTTACAAAATATCATTTGTAAATCTCTTTTATATAAAACCTTTTATTTAATATAATCCCCTTTTATATAAACAATTTATAATTTAAAAGCTCCCTTTATTAAATAAAATAATTACCATTAAATATCATAAACGAAAAGTTAATTAGCTTCAAACATCCTTAATAAAGTAATTTATTAATTTACTTTAAAACATCATTTGTAAACACATAACCCCAAATTGTTATACAATTGAAGTTATTTAAATCCATAACTTTACAAATTCAGAAAGAGGCTTAGCGCCCACAATGGTACTAAATCATTACCATTAAATTCAATCTAACTTTCCAATCATATTACTAGAATTTACATAAGCCAACATATATGTAAATAAAATCCACAATTAGCCATCAATGGCTAACACTTTGCTTTCTCAATATTAATTAACTGGCATACCTTCAACGTCCAAATTAATATAATAGCAGAAAAGAGATTTATTATGCTAAATAGATGTCTAAAATATCTTGCTTAATTTGATTTTAGCAGAATGAGGATTTATTCTGCTAAACAAATGTCATCAATAGTCTATTCAATTAAATTATAGCAAAATGGGGATTTATTTTGCTAAACAAATGTCAAAGGTCTAATATAACTTATTCATATTTGTTTGGCTTCTAAATGGCACAGACAAAAAAATCCTTTGTTTTAAACTCATTCACTTATGAAAGAAAACTGATCTTAAATAAAACTAACAGAGTTTAAAGTAAACCTTTATTTAATAATAGTTAAATCTTAATTTAATTACCAATTAAATCTTGATTTAATCTTAATTAAACCTTAAGTAAACTTGAATTAATTAATTAATTAATAATTAAACCCTACATGATTATCAATTTATTTAATAATTAAATCCTAATTAATTAAATAATTTAAACCTTAATTAAATATATTTTTTTACTTAATTAAATCTTTATTTAGTTAATAATTGATTAAAAACTCTCTTAATTAATTAATTAGAATCATCATACTTAATTAATACTTAAGTACTAATTACCTTTACTTAATTACTAATTATCTTTACTTAATTACTTAATTAAATAATCTTTAAAACTCACACTTAATTAAATATAATTACTTTTTATACTTAAATTATGATTCAAAATGGGTTTCAAAAATATTTAAGATAAAAACATTTTAGTTTAGAAAAATGTTCGATTTTTCGAATAACATCAATCGCTATGGATACCATAGCTCCAAACTAGTTTTACTAGTCTAATACTCTTCAAAACTTTTGCTTTTGATTTACTTTTTAAAACACAATATGAAGTTTTGAAAACTAGAAATAAAGTTTGAAAGTTTATAACTTTTCTAGTAAATTATAAAAGTGAACATGATTTTAAAACCAAGGGACCTCTAAGGCACTTATACAAGTACAAATGAACACTTCCTTTAGCATATACAACCCATACATGAAAATAATCACATATTTACATGCCATAACAACAAATCACAAGCAAGATCATAACTTTCTAACTAATCTCTACATTAGACTTCATTTTCAAGTTCAAATTCAACATCTCATACAAGCACATATATACCAAACCAAATCATCACTATAATCCATTAAACAACCAATATTACCACAATAAACAACATAATTAAAGGTTAAAACTTTCCCTAAAAGAAGTGTGTTTTACTCACCAAAAGTTTACGAAAAAAACTAGATCACCACTCTAACTTAGATTGCCTTAGACCTTGGCTCCTACTTTGTTAAAACTTGATTTTTGGCCTAGGGAATTGAAAATTAAGCTCGGCCCATGGGTTTATAGGGCTCAATGTTGGATGTTTAAGGGTGCTGTGGCTTTGTTTTTGAAAGAAGAGGGTATAGGAAGAATAGAAAGGATTTTTAAAAGATTTGAAAGAGTTTACAAGTAGAAAAAGACATGGTTTTAATTTTTAAAACAAAAGAAGCCATTAAAATGTGTTAAGAGCTTAAGGAAGAAGAAGATAAGGTTTTGAAAAGAAAAAAGAAAAGAAAGAAATGAAATGGAAATGAGAGAGAATTTTGAAATTGGTTTTATGAAAAATGAAATAAGCAAATTACCTAAATGCTCTTAAGTACATTACCCTCATTCATTTAGTGTCACATCATCACCATCCACTCTTCCCTTATTGCACATGACATAACTAAGGAGCCCCCTTTTATCCAACAAACTATAACCTTCCTTTGTACCATGATGTAAGAAATAATGTGATAATTCATATTTTTGAAAAAAAAATTATCACACCTCCTCCATTTACTTAAGTAAACACATTTTTACCAAAATATATTACTTCCCATACTTATGTTATAAATACATGTATGTGTATATGTTAACAAAAATGTTTACAACCTTTCCAGTAACCTTTAGTCCATGAAAAATCGAAAATCCGAAAAACGATTTCTGGTCACATTTTTTTGTTTTTCATCAAACAACCTATTTTAATAAAACAAATTCAAAAATAAATTTCCTATCATTAGTTATAAATTTAAAAAGTGCTATTTAATTATTAAACCATTAATTGAATATTTAAAATAAATTAAATATTCCTAAATCAGGGTGATAAAATTATGGGTCATTACATTCTCCCTTTTAAAAGAATTTCGAACCTGAAATTTCACCATATAAATACCCAATACTATTCATAAGTCCGTATAATGTTCATAGATCATCCAAATTCAAAATTTGATTCGATCTCTACTCAAATACATAACTTCACTTCCGAACTAGTGTCGCTCACCCAATTCTCTAGTGCGGATTCCGATTAGGCTTCTTGATTAGAAACCTCCATTCTCCTTGTAGAACACAATAGCCTATGATTTTTGTTTGATGATAATAAATACACACATATATATATATATTCGTTTAAATGTATTTATTGATATACAATTTTATTTTTCACATAATTAAATAAATATTTGTTGAATAAAATAAATAATTCAGAATTTATATTCAAACAAATATTTTATTACAAATTCAAATAGTACAAATTTGAGCTCTCACTACATTTACATATTTTTCAATTACAATGCAACTTCGATTACAACATATTTTCACTTTACATTTTTACATACATATTACACCTCACTACATATTTCACTCAACAATCTTACATTTGATCTTGACTAGCTCCAGCCATCTGTTATACCTATTAAATAACCGACATAGTAAAATTGAAAAAGAAATATTTTTGCAGTGCAAAATGAAGTGTGTGTTTGAAAATATCATTTGCCTCAGTTATTTGGGTTGTCTGTCATCATATTCTTTTAAATCATCATACACGAACAACTTGTGACATGCACAGTGTATCACTGTACATGCCACAAGGCCATGCACACCGATACACACTTACGTGTTAAAACTACAGGAACAAGTGAGCACAAGGTCAAACCCGAGCCAGGGCTGGATTCACAACAGGTGCAAATACACACATGTACATATGAAACAGAGGCTAGACACACCAGACTCAATACAACAAAGAGACATGTGCACAAAGTTTTAGCACCGGACATCATGGTGACAAGTAAAACAGCCTCAACATTCAAATGGTTCACATGACAACATACATGAAATAACAACTTGAACCAGACCATTCTAACTCGAGGCAGGTCACTACATTCAGACAACAGGTTCAGAAACAAAATAAGATTTCAACATTCAAAGTGCACCAGACCACTTCAAATGACAACAAGAAAGAAGGCAGCAGGGAACAAGGTGCACCAACAACAGTTCAAGCATGAACCAGAGAAAGGTGCACTAGGTGTGAACACAGTATATTCATACGAATGAACTAAATGAACCAGTTTACAATTTTACAAAACAAGTGAACAAGAACACAAAGACTTCAAATCAGAACAGAGGAGTTCGAAATGCATGAACAAAGACAACGTGAATACAGACTTCAAGTCTAACAAGGCAACTCGACACAAAGTGAACCACAAACTAGATCACATGATGACAGAAGCTCAAAGACACAATGGTGCAAGATAGAAGTACAAAGGCTTCAAAATGCACAAGAACCAGGCTCACAAACACATATTAGTTCATATGGATATGCAAGCAGTGCAATCCGAAGCAAATGCAAAGCTGCCAAAGAATCACACACATGAACACACAATATATACATGTATAATGGAACTCAAGTGCAAAGCACAATGCCAGAGAATCAAACAAATATGCAGTGACAAAGGTTTCAGTTACAAAGGCATGTACAAATATGTACAACCAAACCTCAAATGCAAATATATCATGAAGCTAGAGAACCAGAAATCAACCAAAGCAATCACACATATATATATATACATACATATATGTATATATATATATATATGTGTGTGTATGGATACTATCAACACAATTAAAAGTAGCATGAACCAAAATAGTGTAGACTCAAAAAGTATGAACTCGATCAGTAATCGAACGACCAAGCAAGTGTTTGAAGAATTCAAATACAAATATAGGAAACAATAATATAGGTTTTCGTCCCCTATAAATCAAACCCAAATTCATCATCGGCATACATTGGAGTTCGAAACAGAAAATCGAGAAAGCATACTTTGAACAAAAACCAATAACTCCAATCAAGTTTGAAAGCAAGTCGAGTTCAAGCATATCAAACAGAGAAATAAAACAAAATTCACATACCAAATTATATTCAGTCGAACTCGAGAAATTGAAGCAGCCGAGGGAAGTCAAAACCCGAGATCGATTGACGAAGCCAATCAATGCAATAGCCACTACAATCGACCATTATCACAAGTGGCGCTTCAATTCAATTAAAAGCCCTAGTATTCATGAGCAAAGGAGAAAGGAGGCGGACATTGATTTTGCAAAGCAAAAGAGGCCGCCACGAAAAATAAAAGGAAACGGGCTAGAGAATAATCCACAAGGGAAGAGCGACTTCATTTAATTTCTAGTGGGCCAACCATTATTTTTGGACTAATTTTTATAATAGGTTTTTGTTTTGTTTTAGTTTTATTTTCAATTGTAATTTTATAAAACTGTGTAACTTTCTAGTTGTGTGACTATGTTACGGATTACGGTGGTGTAGTTCGAGAATTCGCAACTCAGTGGCTGAGTTGTGGCAGGGTTTTGAGCATAGAGTTAGGTCAGTCATTAGCGGGTGTCCCAAGTTTACGTGTGTAAGCGTCTAACTACTTAATTTCTAGTAGAAACCTTGAGGGCAGCACGTGGGCAGGATTTTGCCGAAGCTGGGTAAATTTGTGTGTGATCTCTTCTGCATTATCTTTCTGTTTTATTATCTATGATTACTTTTATTTCCGCATTAATTTTTATTATTATTAGTATCACCCTATTCACTCCCATATAGGGTGAAACCGATCCTACCAGTTGCATCAGAGCTAGGAATAAAAACCACTTTTTGTTTTAAAAATTTTATTTTTCAAAAATCAATTTTTGTTTAAAAAATTTGATTTTTTTAATGGCTTCTTTTAATAATGCTTTTGCTGAGGGTCAGTCTATAGTTAGACCACCCATGTTCATTGGTGAATACGCTTATTGGAAAAATAGAGTGAATTTTTTTTTTAAAACCATATATGCATGGAATATTGTTGAGATGGGATATAGGACACCAACTATAGTGGTAGATAATCAAGAATTTGAAAAGCCGATGGATTAATGGACAGATCTTGAAAATAAACTGCAAAATGATAATGTGAAAGCTATGAATTCTATTATTTGTTCATTAAATCAAATTGAATTTAATCGTGTCTCACATTGTCTAACTGCGCAGGAAATTTGGCACACACTTGAAGTAACCCATGAAGGAACTTCCCTGGTTAAAGAATCACGCCTTGCCATGCTTAGTAACGAGTACGAGAACTTCACAATGGCAAAGGATGAAAGTGTCAAAGAAATGTATGGATGACTTTATAATCTCGTATACAAATCAAAAGCTCTCGGAAAACCATACACAGAATCAGAAATAGTCCGAAAAATCCTCAGAATTCTACCACGCAATTTTGAAGCTAAAAGTCACTGCCATTCAAGAATCAAAAGATCTTAAACAAATTAAAGTTGAAGAACTCATCGAAAATCTTACCATTTATGAGCTAGAAATCAAATTCAAGGAAGAACGCGAAGGAGGTGATACACGAAAGAAATCAATAGCTCTTAAAGGAACAACAGAAAGTGAAGATGATGATGATGATGGAACAGCTGAACTGGCACTGATAATAAAGATATTTAAGAGGTGGAATCGCAAGTATGGAAATTCAGCCCAAAATCAACAACTGAAAAGCAGAATAGTCAAAGGTCTAGACGACTCAGAAGAGCACGAGATCATTTGTCACAGTTGCAATAAACCCGGTCATATCAAGCCAAATTGTCCTCAGAATCGACTCATCCAAGGAAAGAAACCGAAGAGGAGAAGTTTTGCAGCCACTTGGGATGAAAGTGATGAAAATGAAAGCACTGGCAGTGAGGGTGAAAAGGCGAAAGTGTGTCTACGAGGAGAAATAAGTGATAGCGATGATGACGAGCCAAGTGAGGTATCAAAACTTACTCATTCGGAATTACTTATATATTTTCATGAGGTAAATGGCTGTTTTGAAAGACTTAGGGAGAAATACGCTAAAGTTGAATCACAAAGAGATAGCTTGATAGAACTAAATAAACAGCTTGATCAATTGGTTAAAAACTATTGAAACAAAAGCCCTAAGTGTGATAAGTGTCCATCATTTGAAGAGGAAATGCAAAAATCAGAAACTAGAATTAAATCACTTGAAAATGAAATTTTGATTTTGAAAGAAAGTGAAAACAC
This sequence comes from Allium fistulosum, assembly GCA_030737815.1. NCBI lineage: Eukaryota > Viridiplantae > Streptophyta > Magnoliopsida > Asparagales > Amaryllidaceae > Allium > Allium fistulosum. The sequence goes on from CM060907.1 coordinate 290,413,017, forward strand.
TAGGAGAGAAAATTCTATTAAAAAGTGCACCTTGTTATTGAATGAAAATGAATCTCTCAAAACACAAGTCCAACAATTGTCTACAACTTTAGGAAAATTCTCTAAATGAGAAAAATCACTAAATATGCTATTAGGGAAACAAACTGTCAATACTGTTAGACAAGGACTTGGGTATACTTAATCTGAACGTGTTAGAAGCGAAAGTAATAAAGTCAATTCCAAGTGCACGATTTATGGAAAAATTGAACACAATCACAACAATTGCTGGTATAGACCCAAACACACAAAAACCGTACTAATTTGGGTTCCAAAAGGCACGAATGTAAAATCCCTTAGAATTAAACAAATCTGGGGGCCAAAAGGAACTAACATAGATTGTCTTGGGTCTACACAAACTTAGTTTTCAAAATCTTCTGTCACTAACAATCATGGACCTATAAAAAAATAGGTCACAAAAATCTTTCCTTGTGTAGGTGTGGTGGCAGGCTAAGGAACAACAAGAGTGGTATCTCGATTCTGGCTGTTCCAGGCACATGACGGGTGACAAATCAAAGTTCCTTAGCCTAGCACAATGGTAGCAGAATCACAATAGGCAACAACAAAAAATTATCGGTAAAAGTAAAATAGGTAACGGTACATTTAACTTGAATGATATATTAAATGTTGAAAATCTGCGCATTAATCTAATGTAAATCAGCCAATTATGCGATAAGGAAGTGTAGGTTGGTTTTGATTTTGATTTATGCAAAATTGTTGGCCAATTATCTTTTTATGTCGAGAACACTATAAGTACCTCTAGAGTCTTTGAAATAGTTCATATAGATTTGTTTGGACTAATGATGTTGTTTTATTGGTTGATGATTATTCTAGATGCACGTGGATATATTTGACCTGACATTATGTTATGTGTTTGTTTATGTACACGGTTTCAATCAAATCCAAATGAATCTCATTTTAAAAGCTGTAAAAGGATTATAAAGTATCTGTTGCACACATCATGGTTTGGTCTATGGTATCCAACTTATGATAACCTTGATTCAAAAGATTTTTCAGATGCAGATTATGCTGGTTGTCTAGTTGTTAGGAAAAGTACTAGTGGAACCAGTTTTATGTTGAGACATTCATTAATTGAATCACATTTTCAAAGAAAATGTCTGCATAATTTTCATTTCAACCGATTTTCAATTGGCAGACATTTCTTACAAAACCCCTTTCAGAAAATATGTTAACTAATCTGACACCCTATGTTAACTAATCTGACACCCTATAGATTATCGAATAGGAAAATAGTGACCGAAAAAACGTGATGAGTGTTGATACTAATCATACATTATAACTTGAGACAGTATATTTAGTAAATTTCTTTAAAAATTTAAACAAAATTTATAATAATTTTGGATGGTAAAAAATTCCATGACCATCTCTATTCCTATCATATTTCTACGACCATCACTCATCAAAAATCAATATAGTATGTCAAAATGTGCTATTTTAAATGGGAAATTATTCATTTTTTTAAATTAGCAATAAAAATATTCAAAGTATTCACTCTCGTTTAAAAGTTCTCGTGGTTATGCATGGGTGAATTACTTGAAATTTTTGACTGTGTGCTTTCATGCTCATTTAAAAGTCCTCACGGTTATGGATGTATGGAACACATATTAAAATTGATTATTAAATAGGCAAGTTGATTCTAATCCCATTTAAAAGTCCTCACGGTTATGCGTGGTTAGAAGATACTTGAAATTCCTTTTTTTTAATTTAATGAATTCTACTAATCTCATTTAAAAGTCCCAACGGTTATACATGGTTAGTAATTATTTAACAGTTTCCTGTAATATTTGTACCCGATTAGGTATTAATGTTGTATTAATGTCTATCGCTTTATCTTTATTTTTCTAACACTATTACTCTTTTACTAATAACAAAAGGGGGAGAGAAAAGTTAAGATTTTGGCAAATAAGCTCAAATATTTTTTAATTGCATATTCTCATCTAGGCTCATTGCATGGTTTATTTTTGTTATTTTGCATATTTTTATTTATTTTTCATGCATAGATGAAGGGGGAGATTTTTTGTAGGAGGAGCATTCAAATAAAGGGTGCAAATAGAATTCATCAAGGACAAATACATTTAATAGAGTCAAAATCTTAATATATGTTTGTTATCATCAAAAGGGGGAGATTATAGAATACAATAGCCTATGATTTTTGTTTGATGATAATAAACATATATATTCGTTTAAATGTATTTATTGTTGTACTATTTTATTTTTCACATAATTAAATAAATATTGGTTGAATAAAATAAATAATTCAGAATTTATATTCAAACAAATATTTTATTCAAACAAATATTTTATTGCAAATTCAAATAGTACAAATTTGAGCTCTCGCTACATTTACACAATTTTCGATTACAATGCAACTTCGATTACAACATATTTTCACTTTACATTTTTACATACATGTTACACCTCACTACATATTTCACTCAACACTCATACATTTGATCTTGACTAGCTCCAACTTGTATCCTGCCATCTATTATACCTATTAAATAACTGACATAGTAAAATTGAAAAAGAAATATTTTTTACAGTGCAAAATGAAGTGTGTGTTTGAAAATATCATTTGCCTCAGTTATTTGGATTGTTCGTCATCATATTCTTTTAAATCATTATACACGAACAACTTATGACATGCACAGTGTATCACTGTACATGCCACAAGGCCGTGCACACCGATACACACTTGCGTGTTAAAACTACAGGAACAAGTGAGTAAAAGGTCAAACCCGAGTCGAGGCTAGATTCAACACAGGTGCAAATACACACATTTACACATGAAACAGAGGCCAGACACACCAAACTCAATACAACAAAGAGACTCGTGTACAAAGTTTTAGCACCAGACATCATGGTGACAAGCAACACAGCCTCAACATTCAAATGGTTCACATGACAACATACATGAAATAACAACATGAACCAGACCATTCTAACTCGAGGCAGGTCACTACATTCAGACAACAGGTTCGGAAACAAAACAAGATTTCAACTTTCAAAGTACACAGGACCACTTCAAATGACAATAAGAAAGAAGGCAGCAGGGAACAAGGTGCACCAACAATAGTTCAAGCATGAACTAGAGAATGGCGCACCAGGTGTGAACACAATATATACATACAATTGAACCAAATGAACCAGTTTACAGTTTTACAAAATAGTGAACAAGAACACAAAGACTTCAAATCAGAACAGAGGAGTTCGAAATGCATGAACAAAGACAACATGAATACAGACATCAAGTCTAACAAGGCAACTCAACACAAAGTAAAACACAAACCAAATCACATGATGGCAGAAGCTCAAAGACATAATGGTACAAGACAGAAGGACAAAGACTTCAAAATGCACAAGAACCAGGCTCACAAACACATATTAGTTCATATGGATATGCAAGCAGTGCAACCCGAAGCAAATGCAAAGCTATGCCAAAGAATCACACACATGAAATACATGTATAATGGAACTCAAGTGCAAAGCACAATGCTAGAGATCAAACAAATATACAGTGACAAAGGTTTCAGTTACAAAGGCATGTACAAATATGTACAACCAAACCTCAAATGCAAAAATATCATGAAGCTAGAGAATCAGAAAGAAACCAAAGAAATCACACATATATGTATATATATATATATATATATTTATATATGTGTGTATGGATACTATCAACACAATTAAAAGTAGCAGGAACCAAAATAGTGTAGACTCAAAAAGGATGAACTCGAACAAATGCAAAGCCTTTAGCATAAACACCACAATTCAATTCAAACTAGTGAAGCAGTTATATGTCAACAGTAACAGATAAAGAAAATGAACAGACGAATGAACACAAGTTCAAAGTGAACCATATGGCCAGCAAAGAATGGAACATATGATTAAGTCAGTGAATTGAACAAGCAATATATTATCTCAAAACTTCAAATGCCGAAGTCAAAGGAGAAAATAATGGAACCGACTCAACAAATTCGAATTCATGGATTAACTCGTATACGATGAACAAGTCAGCAAATAACAAAACCGTACGATCAGTAATCGAACGACCAAGCAAGTGTTTGAAGAATTCAAATACAAATATAGGAAATGATAGTATAGGTTTTCGTCCCCTATAAATCAGACCCAAATTCATCATCGACATTCATTGGACTTCGAAAGAGAAAATCCAGAAAGCATACTTTGAACAAAAACCAATAACTCCAATCAAGTTTGAAAGCAAGTCGAGTTTAAGCATATCAAACAGAGAAATAAAAGCAAAATTCACATACCAAATTATATTTAGTCGAACTGGAGAAATTGAAGCAGCAGAGGGAAGTCAAAGCCAGAGATTCATTGACGAAGCCAATCAATGCAATAGCCACTGCAATCGATCATTATCACAAGCCTCACTTCAATTCAATTACAAAGCCCTAGTATTCACGAGCAAAGGAAAAAGGAGGCGGACATTGATTTCGCAAAGCAAAAGAGGCGGCCACGAAAAATAAAAGGAAACGGGCTAGAGAATAATCCACAAGGAAAGAGCGACTTCATTTAATTTTAGCAGGCCGACCTTTATTTTTGGCCTAATTTTTATAATAGGGTTTTGTTTTGTTTTAGTTTTATTTTCAGTTGTAATTTTTTTAAACTCTATAACTTTCTAGTCGTGTGACTAGGTTACGAACTACGGTGGTGTAGTCCGAGAATTCATAACTCAGTGGCTGAGTTGTGGCAGAGTTTTGAGCGTAGAGTTAGGTTAGTCATTAGCGGGTGTCGCAAGTTTACGTGTGTAAGCGTCTGACTACTTAATTTCTAGTAGAAACCTTGGGGGCAGCACGTAGGCAAGGTTTTATCGAAGCTGGGTAAATTTGTGTGTGATCTCTTCTACATTATCTTTCTGTTTTATTATCTATGATTGCTTTTATTTCCACATTAAATTTTATTATTATTAGTATCACCCTATTCACTCCTTTCTAGGGTGAAAACGATCCTACACTCCTTAAATAGCCATATACTATGATCAAAAACTTTGGTTCCATAATAAGAACCCTCACCAAGTGTTCGCCGTCAAGAATCGAGTGATAGATCCTTATTTAGAACGTTGTGAAACACCTCAAAGTCATATGCTCGAATCTTGGATCAATAACTATGTGAAAAGGAGAAATGATCTACGTTTAACTTACGTACTTATCAAGATAGGTTCTCACTAATGCCAATTCATTTTCTGTTAAAATTATTTATGAAAACTTTTCATAAAAACTAAACTTAGGTTTAACTTATATAATACCCTATTACATCCTGAGAGTATATACCACTATTTGTTTCAAACCTTTTAATTTGAATTTATTTCCTTTGCGTAAACTCAAGATCCAAATATCCGGTTTTTATTCCAAAATTCTTTTTGAAATGAAACAATATATTTACCATAGAAAATGCATACATATAGCTCGAGTAACCCTAAAATAATACTAAGGAACTTGATACTACCAAATAGTATCATATATTCCCTGGCCAAGAATGGTAATACTTAAGAGAAGTGTTTACCATCCAAACACATCACTTTTCCATTTTTAGTTATTTTTTTGGGCCACTCGAACTAGTTAACATAAAAATACTTCTTTCATTTCAAAATCCACTTTGTGAAACAATTCTATATATAAAACGGGTTTGTTCGGATTTGAACTTGTTTTCAATCGTACAATGATAAAGAGAATAATTTACTAAGTTAACTACGACATTCGCCTAGGCAAACATTCGATCATCACTTAGAAGATTATTTAGATCATTACAAAACAAATCAAGACTCATTCCCTGAACCAATCCAAAGAAAATATTTCTTACTTAAATAATTTCTTTTCCAAAATATTTATACTTAAAAATATTTTCAAGTAAAAATATTGCTACCATTTTCCATAAAACATTTGAAATCTTCCTCAAGACTCTGGGATTTAAATCCTCAAAACCCTTTTTTTATAAAACATATTTTCACTCCTTTATACAATTCATTTCTTAAGTAATTATTCTAATATATTCTAACTTTTAATAAACATCCTATTAAAATCTAATTTTTTTTAACCAACAATAACATCGAACGTCTTATAGTCAAATTGTAAAACTAAATTCATAAGGTGTTCATTTCAATGTTTATCCGGTTTCTATCTACCTAACCCATGTTAAAGAAACATAATTACTTATGAATCAACACACGATAGTCAATGCCCCAAATTTGGACGAGCATGACTAATCAAACAATAAATGATAACAATAGGATATTATCATATCCTAATAAACAAACACACCAAAATAACTATATTAACTTTTGAAAATTTCCTTTTACATATAAAATATACTGCTAGGTAAAATTATTCCATTTACCGATTTAAAAACAATACTGTGTTTGTTGGCCTTGTTCAAGTGCTTAGGAATCTTTATCGATAATGTGGGCCAGACGCATCAACCAGAATTCATAAACCACTCAACTGATCAAACAAAACAATACAAAACTTTTTTATATCATTAACAAATATGCACTCTTATACACACACACACACTCAAACTCATTCTAGGGTGTTACTAACCCTATCTCTAATGAGTTTACCCCTCCAAAGCCAAGGTTCTCGCTTAACCTTCAACTCTGATACCAACTGTAACAACCCGTATTTTCGACCCTCACAAGTCGACATTGACATCCACGGTATTCATGTGCTGAACGTCCAAGTATTGGAAAGACAGATCATTACTGTGAAAGAAAAAGAAAAGACAAAACAGAATCTCACAACATGATGAGTAATATATGATATTCCAGTGATCTTCACAGAAAAGAAAACTGAACTTTAATATACATACATAAAATAAGAGTAGCCAACCTATCATTAGCCTGGACAGCTATAACAACCTGTCTTTACAATTACTGACAAATATAGACAAGAAAGAAACAGTGGAAGATAAAGAAAATACGGGAGTACGTCTTGAAGGCATCTAGCTCATCTCCTATAGCTCCAAGTGTCCAATTAAATCTAGAAAATATGCTCAGGTTAACCTGAGCATTATAAGAAAATTATACCCGGTTCAATCTGGTAAAACCAGTATGAGAAACACAGTCAAATGGATTCTTATATCTTATAAAACCTTTTAAAATATAAGGTATCTCGTAAGAACACATCGCATAAATACACGGATGGGTTTTTACTTTATGATAACCAAAACATTTTATAGAAAATCCAATGATATTATAATAAAGTCTAGGGTTTTATGAATATAGACGGAATGCTTGCATCTTACATTCCAGCACAGTTGGGCACAACTAAATCCGTAAAGGCTCATATTGGAGATTGAATTTCCATCAACGACAAGGCTACTGGGGTACAATCTACCACGTCACACCTCTCGAAAATGTACCGAGGGCCTCATATGGGCCCCCTGCGAATCAGAGCCGGTTGCCCCTCGAATATGACAAACTGGATTATATCATTCCCTAGGACCAAGGCTCCAAAAATAATGTGCACCAGCCATGGCCCCACTATTTGTGTGCATACCAAATCCATAAATATTAGTTCTAGATCGAGGAATGACTGCTCCTAATGGTAGTGAACCACGTAGCTCTGAAGCATATCCCTTGTTTTAGTCATTATCGGGTTGTGAGACTTGTAAGGCCATGATTGCATTTCTCTCTCTTAGAAATTCCCACTTTGAATGCTAACACTACCTTCCAAGCACCAATTCAATGCTAGCATTCGTCCATACAAGTTATTTAGGTTAAGAACAAATCGAAGGCACTACTTTTACTACATCCATTTTGAAATCACCATCGGGATTAGTGGAAAGTAGCTCTTGCACTTAAAAGAGCTTCATCTTCGATTCCATCATCTTCAAGATGTCTTCAGTACAACGCTTGAGTTGGTTTGACATGGTTTTTGGATAATTCATACTTATTTGATCTTGGTCTCTTCGAACCAACATTCTGTAATTTCCAATAAACTCAACCCCGGTTCTTTCAGAAATAATCTGAAAATACGTAAGATCGAAGATCACCTCCTAACCGTTCAAGTGGACATATTTCCTTATCATTTGTCTTAGGAGAAAAAAACAAGATTTATACCTATAGTACCACATCATCGAAGATGACTATGCCACATAACCCCCATGTTTCTCCTAGATATTTTCAGAGTTAGATTTTGGACCATGATTTGATAATTGGTTATTTAATTATCAAACAACAATCAATCAAAACTGATGTGATTTCATATGGGATCCGCTAATCCTCTATAAATAAATCTTTCAATTCTTAAAATCTCTTTCAATTATTTGATTCAAAATACCTTCACAAAAGATATATTCATGAACTCCTTATACTCCTTTCAATACTTGGGAAAACAATCATATACCGATATCAATGGTATAAATATATTAACAAAACTTGAGGAAGATTTCCTCTTTTCCAAAAATCATATTTAATTAGACCAAAACAAATATTATTTAAAATACTTCTTACTATAAACCAAACCACTATCCTTCAGTGTTAAGTATGGGAAGAATGTTTCCATACCACTATAATTAAGAAGGATTGATAGTCAAAACAAATCTCACTCCTTTATAAGATTCCCTTTTTATAAGCCCATTTCATATTTACAAATACTTCTATAAATCTCCAAATTTATTTACATAACTCCTTTTTTTAAATCTCTAAAAATGATTTATAAATTCATACAACTCTTTTCTATTTATACAGCTGGTTTTTATTTATAAACTCCTTGTAAATCTCCCTTTATAAACTCCTTTATAAAAATTCTTTATAAAATCTTTTTATCAAAATATCTTATAAATTCCCTTTACAAAATATAATTTGTAAATCCCTTTTAAATAAAACCTTTTATTTAATATAATCCTTTTTTATATGAACAATTTATCATTTAAAAACTCTCTTTATTAAATAAATTAATTACCTTTAAACATCATAAATGAAATAATTAATTAACTTTAAACGTTCTTAATAAAGTAATTAGTTAGCTTACTTTAAAACATCATTTATAAACACTTAACCTCAAATTGTTATACAATTGAAGTTATTTAAATCCATAACTTTACAAATTCAGAAAGCGGCTTAGCGACCACAATGGTGCTAAATCAAGTTACCATGAAATTCAATTTAACTTTCCAGTCATATTACTAGAATTTACATAAGCCAACATATATGTAAATAAAATCCATAATTATCCATCAATAGCTAACACATTACTTTCTCAATATTAATTAACTCGCATACAATTCAATGTTCAAATTAATATAATAGTAGAACGGGGATTTATTCTGCTAAACAGATGTCCAAAATATCTTACCCAATTTGATTTTAGCAGAACGATAATTTATTCCGCAAAACAAATGTCACCAATAGTCTATTCAATTAAATTATAGTAGAATGGGATTTATTCTGCTAAACAGATGTCAAAGGTCTGATATAACTTATTCATATTTGTTTGGCTTCTTAATAGCATAGGCAAAGAGAATCCCTTGTTTTGAACTCATTCAATTATAAAAGGTAACCGCACTTAAATAAAACCGATAGAGTTTAAAGTAAACCTTTATTTAATAATAATTAAATCTTAATTTAATTACCAACTAAACCTTGATTTAATATTCAATAACTAAACCCTACCTGATTAGCAATTTATTTAAATAATTAATTATTAATCAATTAAATAATTTAAACCTTAATTAAATAAAAATCTATAACTAATTAATTATTTAATTAGTAATTAATTTTTGAGAAAAATGTGTGATCCTCTATAAATAGAGGAGAGCACACATGCAACTATATATATCAGACAAATAAGGTGCTGCCAACATGCCTGATAGGTAACAAAACTAGATACAAGTATCAAAAAGGCTCAGGTACCCCGAAGATGAGTTCTGGCAAGGCCACCACCCATCACACCCGATATCGAGCTTCAACATGGCCACCGCCCGATATTAAGGTGTTAGAAGTACCTAAAAGACTAAGAAGGAAGCTCCATGCATCTGGTTCGAAAGGAATGGAAAAGCAACTACTCTGAAGTGGAATTGAATATGATGCTGAATGGAAAATCCGCTCTGAAGACTCTGTACAAAAGGAAGAAGTGCCAAGTAGAAGAGTAGATCCTCCTGAAAACAGTACGCCACAATGGAGAGGAAAGTGTCTAGTATTTGTGGTGGAACTGCTAGTGATCCTGAGAGGGAAACTTTGCTCTGATGACCTCTCTACAATCCGAAATCCTGCAATCTGAAGACATGAGTACCTGCAAAGTGAACCTGGCGCCCTATCACCCATACCTGTGTCTGAAAGATGACTAAGGAAAAAATTAGAATGATACATATATATGTATATTTATATAATTTATATACATATATATGTATTAAAGAGGAAGGAAATAAAAACCTAAATAAGACTAACTACACAAATACTAAAGAATTAAATTACTTATAAACTAATACCAATAATGACTGGTACAATAATTGAAACAAATCTTAAAAAATTCTTATGAACCTTTGATCATAAGTAAGTTATGATTAACAGTGAAATCATCATATAAATTTGAAAAGATATTAATACTACTATTGTGAATGTTAAATATATTATTATTGTATTTGAAAAAGTTAATATTATAACTACCCTTATTAAGATACCCTTTAAATAGGTTATTTTTAGCTAATTTATATTTGGGATTAGAAATCCAGTTAAAACTAAATGAAGAAATTGTAAAAATCAATTTATTAAAATGACTATTATTATTATTAAAAATTCTTTGGTTTCTTTCAAACCAAATATACCAACAAATAATAATGAATAAAGTGTCAAGTAAGAATCTAATATTCTTATTGAACCTAAATCTAAAATTATTCCAGTAGAAGTCGAAATCCGAAATTTTAGTTATTATATTAAAGTTAAAAATTTTAAGAGTATTGTTGAGAATGTAATAAGAATCCATGCAATCATAGTATATATGTTTAATATCTTCAAGATGCAGATTACAAAAATAACATTTATTATCATTTTGAATGTTTTTTCTCTTTAAAAATTCTATTGTATTAAGTTTTCCATGCCGTATTAACCACATGTGAATTTTAGATTTAAGAGGAGCATTAGATTTCCAAATAAATTTAAAAGAGTTGTTTATTATACCCGAAAAATTAATAAATCTGTAAAAAGAATTAGAAGTATATTTCTTACTCTTATCCTATTCCCAACTAATAATATCATTATCATTATCAATTTATAAAGATTTAATCTAGCATAAAGCAAAGAAAGATGCCTAAGGGTTGAACCTACTAAAATTCTGTTAAAACTAAAATTCCAAGGAGGATCGTTTTCAAGAGAATAAACTTCATTAATTAAAGCAAACTTAAAATTACAGATTTCATAAAGCTCTTTAAATTCCAACTTAAGAGGTACGACCGAAATCCAACGGTCGTGCCAGAAAGAAGTACAATTACCAGAATGAACTATCGTATTAATACCTAAGTTAAAAATCTCATGACATTTTAAAATGTTTTTCCAAAAGTTGGATAGATTTTGAGTGACTGGAGAAGCAATTTGATATAAATTCCTATTACCATTATAGTAATATTTAGAAATGATCTCTTTCCAAATAGCGTTATCATTTATATCCTTAAACTTCCACCATTTACCTAGTAAGGACAAATTCATATTACGCAAATTAATAACTCCTAAGCCACCTTCCTTTTTGGCTTTACAAACTGTTTCCCAATTTACTAAACATTTTATGCTATTATTAGGATTTTCCCCACTCCATAAGAAATCTCTTCTAATTTTATCAATTTTATCAACAACCCAATCTGGAAATAGATGCATGGACATCTAATAAATCGGAAGGGCTGATAAAATCGAATTTATTAAGACTAATCTACCAGCTCTAGATAAAAATCTCCCATTCCAGTTAGAGATCTTATTTTTGATTTTATCAATGATTATAAGCCAATCATCATGTTTGAGTTTGGTAGGTCTAATCATGAAACCTAGATAGTCAAAAGGAAAGTTCATAGTTTTACAATTTAGAGTATTAGCAACTAATTTTTCAACTTTTTCAAAATCATTTAAAACTAAAACAGAACTTTTGTCAAAATTAATTTTTAAACTTGATAGAAGTTCAAAACTGTATAAGATAAACTTAAGTGTGATAATGTGTCTAGGTAAATGGGAAGAAAAATGCAAGGTATCATCGGCAAATTGGAGAACCGATATACCATTACGCGAAATGTCATTGCCTACATATCCTAGAGACCCATTATCCACTGCTTTTTTAATAATCTTAGCAAAAAGATCAGCTGCTAAGTTAAATAATAAAGGCGATAAAGGATCTTCTTGCCTTAAACCTCTCTTAGATTGAATTTTATTACCTAATATACCGTTAACCATAATACTAGAGTTACCAGTTCTAAGGAAATTCATAATCCAACTGATCCATCTATGACCAAAACCTCTAGCATGAAAGATATCTACAAGAAAATCCCAATCTACCAAATCAAAAGCTTTTGCAAAATCCAGTTTTAAAATCGCACATGTTATGTTATTCTTACAACAGTGATTAATATATTCTTGAACAACTGCCACTCCATTGGTGATATTTCTCCCTTTAATAAAAGCCGATTGTGAACAATCAATTAAATCATTCATTCTTGTACTGAGTCTATTGGCTAGAACTTTAGAAATGATTTTAACCGAACAGTTAATCAAAGATATAGGTCTAAAATCTTTTAAGTTTTTAGCTCCTACTTTTTTGTGTAACAAAATAACATTTGCATAGTTAAATCTCCCTAATTGAAAATTACAATTATAAAAATCATTAAACATATTAACTAAATCAAGTTTTAAAACATCCCAAAAAGTTTTATAAAATAAAATTGGAAACCCATCAGGGCCCGGGGATTTATCACCTGGCAAGTCATTAATAGCTTTTCTAATTTCCTCTACAGTAAAAGGATTATCTAGCTTAGATAAATCAACAATAGAATCGGAGGGATACAGGTCTTTCCATCTAACATTGATTCTTTGTTTGATTCTAGTGCCAAAAATATCCTTATAATAATCTGTAAAAGCCTGGTGAAGATCTTTTTGATCAACTAACTCTTCATTATTAACAATAATAGAGTTAATTGTATTACTACATTTTCTACCATTAGCTATATTATGAAAAAATTTAGTATTATTATCTCCTTCGTTAATCCATTGGATTATGGATCTCTGCTTCCACATAACCTCCTCCTTTTCTAAAATAGAATTAAGTTCATCTTTTAAATTAGCGAGAACATTACGTTCACCTAAATTTAGTTGTCTAGATTCTTCTATCTTATTAATTTTATGCATCTCATTAAGAATATTATCTTTTTTGATTTTTATATTGCCAAAAACATGTTTGTTCCAATTTTTAAGAAAAATCCTAAGATCCCTAAGTTTTGAAACAAAAGATTTTGCAGAATTTTCCTTATTTCTAATATTATGGTAACTCAAAGAAATCCATTCACTATTAATTAAGTTCACGAAGTTAGATTCCAAAAGCCACATCTTTTCAAATTTAAAATTATTAATAATAACTCTATGATACTCGTAGGTGAGGATAATAGGACAATGATCAGAGTACGTGTAAGGTAAACCAGAGACTCTACAGATTGGAAATTTATCTTCAATCTCATCACTAACGAAAAATCTATCAAGAAGAGCCATAGAAGGAGACTCCCTTGCATTACTCCAAGTAAATTCTCTATTTGAAAGGGGGATCTCAATCAAATTAGAATTAATAATAAATTGATTGAATTCCTCCATAGTAGAGTAATCCCCTACCCTAGGAGAACGCTCTCCTATGAAGCGCGTAACATTAAAATCAACCCCAATATCCAAGAACCCGGAGCTAAGGATCTAAATTCTAGGCATTCTTTCCATAAAATTCTCTGATTGATTTTTGAATTAGGTCCATAAACATTAGAAATATTTAAAAAAATAATTGTCAAAGAGATTAATAAGAATAATATGAAGAGAATGTTGCTTAGTAATACATTGAAGCAACTTAAAGTAATTATCACGCTACCCAATCATTAATCCCCCTGAAGCACCCACCGAAGGAAGAAAAACCCATTTTCTAAGATGATAACCACCTAATCTCCTGAAAAATCTAATATCAGGACAATTAATTTTAGTTTCCTGAATTAAAGCAATGTCAATAGAGTAGTCTTTAAAGAACACTCCAACCTTATCACATTTATTCAAATCATTCAAACCTCTACTGTTCCAACTAATTATCCTCATAATCCAACAATACTAGCCCTTTCTAATTCCTTACTTCTAATATACTCTCGATCAATCTCAATATCAGAAAAAATAAAAGATGTATCACAAGCTAACTGACTAAACTCAGCAGATGATAAATTGCCTAAAGCATACGTACTACCCAAAATAGAACTCATACCCGAGCCTGGATTCGAAGCACCACTTATGGCACTCGATCCAGGTAACTCACCCATGGTCGGAATCTGATAGTTATGAATCCTAGCACTACGACGAACACATCCACTAGACACTACTGTTTTCATGCGCTTTCCTCTCTGCGATGATGTGGAAGTAGGAATAGGACTAGTAACCATCCTATTAAACTCCAGACATTTTGCAATTTTGGTCTTAGACAATATACCAGTCGAAGTATCATGACTATCATCTGATACGCAACCTGAGATAACATCTGATACAAATCCGGAGGAAGCATCTACCATCTCTGTTCCATCTGATGACTTAATATTATTAACTGGAATTAGACAGAGAGCGGTTTCTTTGATTAACATTGCTTTCCCACAGGTTGACCTCTTTTCTATTGATTCAGTCAGGATCGAAGTATCAGTATCCCTCCTGGCTGAAACTGAGTCATCAGCAACATCTACCCCTTCAAATGAATTATTAAATGCAGACTTATATATATTAAAGAAAATAGCCTTTTCCTTGTGCATCAATCCTTCCTCTTCTGATCTTATCATCCCCTCAGAATACAAGTTATCAATCTCCACACTATTGCAATCTTTACTACTATCTGTTCTAACATCATCTACCAATGCTAGAACATCAATAGTACTGGTTACATTCAGAAAACAATGCTCATCATGTACACTGGTATCCGTGTGCACATCGACATGCAAAAGACCAATATCCAATCCCTTACTAGTAATAGATGATGTCAACAACAAAAACCCATCAAACACCTCTCCAATATGGAACTGATCCACTTCTTCCAGTTTCTCAAAGAGCCCATCCTTCGAGTGTACCCTAAAATCATTTACCGAAGCAAGCAATGTTTCTGAAATGTCAGAGTTATAAAAACTCTTAGCACAGTCAAATAGTGAATCTGGTGCACTTCTGCCAGGAGAAATGTTACTATCAAATGTAATATTAGAATGTTTCAATCCAAAAGCATCATCTATTCTATCATCATCTTCCAAACATTTAAATCTATTATCTGTCGAGATCACAAAATTAACCAATTTTTGAGTTATTGGACTTTTACCTTTAACTCGGTTAAATCCACTAATTGATTCCAGATCAGAAACCTTAGCCTAAGAGATAGAACCCGAAGATATCAACGTTTTATTAACCCCGAAAGCATTGGCATCCCTTAAGAATTGAACAACAGAGTAATCTAATAACATTGGATTGAAATCATTAATCTCTTTCTCTTTAGAATTAGCTGATAAGGTGTAATTCAAGTTTCCATTATAATCAATTAAACCATCCATTAGCTCGAACTTGTCATCAGAATTCTTGACCGAGACATTAGATTTCCCAAAGAAATCTTCTGGATCGCCAAACTTTTCATTGTAGCCCTTACCAATATTTGGTGAATTGATCGCATCGAAATGTTCGAACAATTCTTCTAAGAGCTTAATCCCTTCGTCTCGCTTTTGCCATAGATTATCAAGAAGAATACCTTTGATCAATAAGAACTTTAATGTAAATTGAAAGCCATGATTAATAAGCGACGGCCCTGAGTCTATGATTCTTGATTTCATCAATCTAGAATTCTTCTTAAAACCTAGATACTTATATGCAAATTTATCTTGACCCATGCTTTGAGACCCAGAAACCACAGACATAGATTTCTTCGTGTAAGAATACTTCTTATGTCCAAACTTTCCACAATCGAAACACCTAATTGGGTCACGACATTGAAATGCCAAATGATCGTTGTCTCCACATCTGTAGCAAAATCTGTTACTTTTCTTACCAGCCCAATTTATGAAACGCCGTCGATTCCAAGAATTTGAAGAGGATAAACCCTCTTTTACGATTTGGGCGTACGATTGAAAATGAGAATCCCAATCAGTACTAGTCAAGAACGAATTACGATCAGATTTCAAAAGAGGAGGAAACGATTGAGAGCGAGTAGTTGAGAATGAAGACTCCATTCTTTAATTAATAATTAATTAAAAACCCTCTTAATCGATTAATTAAAATCATCATACAGAATTAATACTTAAATACTAATTACCTTTACTTAATTATTAATTAATTATTAATTATCTTTATTTAATTACTTAATTAAATAAGCATTATAACTCATACTTAATTAAATAATAATTAACTTTTGTACTTAAATTATGATTGAAAAAGGTTTTCAAAAAATTTAAGATAAAAACATTTTTAGTTTAGAAAATGTGTTTGATTTTCCAAACTGCATCCATATCGATTATCGCTATGGCTACCATAACTCCAAAGTAGTTTTACTAGTCTAACACTCTTCAAAACTTTTACTTTTGATTTTATTTTTAAAACATAGTATGAAGTGTTGAAAACTAGAAAAGTTTGAAACTTAATAACTTTTCTAGTAAATTATAAAAGTGAACACGATTTTAAAACCAAAGGACCTCTCAGTCGCTTATACAAGTACAAATGTTGATTTCCTTTAGCATATACAACCCATACATAAACGTAATCATATATTTACATGCCATAACAACAAATCACAAGTAAGATCGTAACTTTCTAACTAATCTCTACATTAGACTTCATTTTCAAGTCTAAATTCAACATCTCATATAAGCATATATATACCAAACCAAATCATCACTATAATCTATCAAACAACCAATATTTATGACCATAATAAACAACATAATTAAAGGTTAAAACTTTTCCTAAAAGAAGTGTGTTTTGCTCACCAAAAGTTCACGAAACAAACTAAATCACCACCCGAACTTAGATTGTCTTAGATCTTGGCTCCTATTTTGTAAAAACTTGATTTTTAGCCTAGGGAAGTGAAAACTGGGCTTGGCCTGGGGAGTTATAGGGCTCGAACTTGTGTGTTTAGGGGTGGTGTGGCTTTGTTTCTGAAAGAAGAGGGTGCTAGAAGAAAAGAAAGGACTTTTAAAAGATTTTAAAGAGTTTAGAAGTAGAAAAATGCATGGTTTTTAATTTTTAAAACAAAAAATCCATTAAAATGTGTTAAGAGCTTAAGGAAAAGAAGATAAGGTTTTGAAAAAAAAGTAAGAAATGAAATGGAAATGAGAGAGAATTTTGGTTTTTAAAAAATGAAATAAGCAATTTACCTAAAAGCCCTTAAGTACATTACCCTCCATTCATTTAGTGCCACGTCATCACCATCCACTCTTCCTTTGTTGCACATGCTATAACCAAGGAGCCACCCTTTTATCCAACAAACTATAACCTTCCTTTTTACCATGATGTAAGAGATAATGTGACATTTCATTTTTTATTCAAATTTTTGAAAAAAATTTATCACGTCTCCTCTCTCTATTTAAGTAAACACATTTTTACCATAATATATTACTTCCCATACTTATATTATAGATACATGTGTGTGTGAATGTTAACTAAAATGTTTACAACCTTTCCGATAACATAGTCAATGAAAAATCAAAAATTCGAAAAATGATTTCTAGTTACATTTTCCATTTTTCATCGAACTACCTATTCTAGTAAACCAAATTCAAAAATGAATTTCTATCATCAGTAATAAAGAAAAAGATGGTTATTTAGTTATTCAAATCATTAATTGAATATTTAAAATTAATTAAATATTCCCAAATCAAGGTGATAAAATTCTGGGTCATTACAGCAGGTTGTGCGAGTTAAAAGGCTATACGTAATAATTGTTCATGAGGGGTCTTGTATGAATCTCCTCAAAAAGAGTTTTATTGGATGACCAATTTATGTTTTGAACATAAGTATTATAAACTAAAACCAAATCTATTTTATACATAAGTCAATTCATAAAGTGTTTATGAATACCTATTCCATTGCACTATGAAACAACTATTGTTTTAAGAAATACTAACTTCGTAGTAAAGGAATTTCTTTTAAAAATTATTGGTAGTAAAATAGATTTGGATATGATCCAAAGATGAAGCTGATTACATGGGATGAAATGAAACTAACCAAACCTAAACAACACAATGCATTAGAATGTCAAATAAATATTCTTGCACGTTGAAGGAAAAACTATGAGTTTCTTATCAATATTGAGACTAGATAATTCTCGACTGTTAATTAGACCATTAAGCATATTGACTCTACGATATGGTATGATATGCAAATTCAAAATAGATTCCAAGTATTGTATCAAAATATGATTTTAATAGTCGTACCCGATGGGATATGATCCATTCGCCTTGAATGAGTGTTCAAAAGCAAGAGTAATGCAGTTGGAACACAATGAACAACGTTGATAAGAATTATATCTTAAATTTCAATTGTGGAAATTAGCATAATAGATTCGTTATTCAACGTGCTCAAGTTTATTCGGATTTAGTCACAAAATTATCACTTGGTAATACTTAGTATTTTTGTACATATGTGTTGAAATGAAAAATTCTAAATAATGATTTAGAATAGATTGTTTGCACATAACAACCAAATTATCTCGAAATCAGTGGGAGTGATATTGAGTTTGTGGGTTTCCAAATATGATCCAAGAAATGATATGAAGGTATCATTCTATAAGCATCAGAATTGAGTAAGTATATTGATAGAAATATCAAATAGTTTGACTTAAGTCAAAATATA
This sequence comes from Allium fistulosum, assembly GCA_030737815.1. Classification (NCBI taxonomy): domain Eukaryota; kingdom Viridiplantae; phylum Streptophyta; class Magnoliopsida; order Asparagales; family Amaryllidaceae; genus Allium; species Allium fistulosum. Next base: position 290,432,107 of record CM060907.1, read on the forward strand.
GAGAAAGTGTGTGTCCATAATAAAGAACAACTAAAAGGTACATAAATATTTCTAGACTATAAGTAAACAATATACTACTGATTGTTAACAATGAAACATGTTAAAATTAGTAATAATTTGGTTGTTTAATACTCGATATTAGATTTGTAAATTCTGTCTTTTATATTATGTACAAACAATGTTGGGAATGTCCCAAACGATATGCAAAGGCACCTTATTAAAATGTTTAATAAGAACATGTAAGATGGATTCCTTGTGCTTCAGCAATAGAATTATCATACATGTTGTATTGTCTACAATATTGTAATTTTCTTATATATTTAATGCATGAAGCAAATATCAAATCCAAATTAATTTCACTAAATATAGATAATTGTTTGTGGACAACGAACTCCTTATGAAGGTGCGTTTAGACTCGAACTTCATAGGTGGTATCGAATATAATATGTCAATAGTAATTCTGTTCAAACCTTAATTAAGAAGCTTTAAGTTGGAAATGTTCCAAACAAAAGGTTGTGGATAATTCAACAAAAAGGTTGAGTACGTCGCCTTCAATAGTGCTAAAATAAAAGAAATATACATAAATATAAATGCTTAAATTTATAATTGAGCTAGGGGTAATTCCAAATATTAAGAATGCTCTATCATTGTTATATGATGATAATGTAATAATAAGAGCTCACTAGAAGTCTTAAAATATACTATGAATAGTTCCATTTGATTAAGGTAGTTTATCAACATCAGAGAGAGTTTGTTGACAAAGTACATAATTAAACAATGTAGCAGATCCATTCAGAGAGGGCCTAACTCGATCAGTTCTCATCAAACTAATCGAAGAAATGAGATGGAGATTCCATAATTGGCCATAAGTGCAAGTGGGAGATTGATAGAGTTAGGGGTATGCCTTGAGGCAATTATGTAATTATTATATATATCTAACTCGATAACCAATCTTGTTCAAAATAAAAGGCGTTTCTTTCAATAATATACTTGATATAATGTATTGTATTATTTAATTAATTTAATTAAAAATATATTTAATGGAAAATCCACAAATGATATGTTTTATGATAGTAGTTACAATTTATTGTAATCATCAGTGATTTATCACGCTAAAATAAACATATCGTTTTAAATATTCCTAGTCAAGGTGTATTGAGACTGGATACGATACATCCATTGAGATTAGAGTCTATAACGCTCTCTAAATATTGGGTAGTGTATTACTCATGCTTGCAGGGGCACCAACGGGTTGCATACTGATAGTTATTGGATAACTATAGAATGATTCACTCGATAGTTTTTTTGTTAATATAACTAAGATTAAACAGAAAATATTAATGTGATAATATTACACAACTCCCTCGACTTAAGAATACTATTGAGCTTCATGTGGAAACTTCGCTCTGATTTTAGTTAAATTGTGGCACAACGTTCATCGAATGACTATAGTTAGGTCGAGTGGAAGCATTGGAAGTGAGATGCTATTCAAGAGAGAATTCATCTCCTTGGTTATATGAGGTTAGTATCCCGGTTAACTGAAGTCAACTAAAGGTCAAAGTTTCTGGTCAAAGCAGTTTGATTAATAATAATTGTTATTATTAAACCAAGGACTTTTTGTTTGGACTATAAAGTTGAATATGGACAATAATGGAATTTTGATCATTACCAAATTCCATAAGTCCTAATGTGATATAGTTTTGATGAAGAGAATTGGGGTAAATAATTGTCACTAACGGGTACCGCTTAAAAAATTGTAATATTGGATTTTACCAAAATAACGTATAAGCGATAAATTCGACCAAACTGTCATACCATTGGTTAAGGTAACGTGTTAACATTAATATTCGAATTGTTTGATATTTGTCGCTGATTGAATTTACGCCTACGAGTAGCATAACCACATTGGTAGATTTTCTTTGAATACCAAATGATTTAATTGATTTATAATTGTTATAAATTAATTAAATTACTTAATATTTAAGAAATTTTAATTATTTTTTTATTTAATATATTTGGTGCCATTAATAATTTTTCGGTGCCAATAGTAATTAATTATGTGCATATATAAAAATTATATATGTACGAATCAATATTCGATATCCACATGCATTTAAATTGTATTTAAATGTGATTAATTGCTAATGGGTTTTAAGGCCTATGTAGCCTTATCTTACAGCTATAGGAGAGCAAGAGAGGGGCTAAAGATTAAAAAAAGTTGGATCTAGATTTGGTAACGGAGAAGAAGTAAATCAAGGAGATAATATTTTCATTACTCTCTCTATAAAAGACCACACTACCCTCCATTGTTCAAGTTGCATTGGCTCTTCTTCTCCTGTATCATATCCTCCACTTCTAGCCCAATTAGCTCAAAGATATTAGATCCGAACATCAAATATAAAAAATCAAAAGTGGTTCTCTAAGCAGTTGCAAAGCTAGGAGCTCAAATCAGGATTGAACCTTGGAAAGTCCGCTAATCAAGATGCAAATCTAAGGGCACAATTTAGAGGTAACATCCTATAATCTATGATAAATTTGTTATTATGTTAATATAGTTAATTAATATATATTTGAACGAATTTATATACATGTTGTCCCATTTAACCGTATTGTCATACATATGTATATGTAAGTATAAATCTACAAATTCTAGTATTTATCAATTCTATTTGTTTGGACTAATAAAATAAAATATATATTTTATATGTATATCATAGTAACAAAATTTTTAATATACTTTTTGATAATTTTTAAAACATTAAAAACTATTTTAATTGATTTAATACTGTCCTAACTACAAATATAAATGAACAAATAAATATATATAATTATGTATCCAAAATTATTTATGTATCATAAATTAATGTTACACCAAAAAAGAAAAAATCATAAAGTGTATTAATGTTAAATATAATGTTTATATATACATACATATAAATTAATGTTAAATATAAAGTTTATATATACATACATGTGTATTAATGTTAATGTAACAAGTATTAACTATTATTATATGTATATATTAATATTTTTATTTTATAAAATTATATTATATTGTTTACAGAATTTTTACAAAAAAAAAACTTTGGCCATAAAACATTTTATTTGAATACATAGATTTTAATTATCTTATTAATCTTTTAATGTACTAATATATATATATATATATATATATCATTTACAGAAATTATATGATATAAATATATTTATGATATCTTTATTTAATTATATATATATATAAATTTAAACCTATAGATCCACATCTGTTTTAAACTATTTTACTAATTAAATAAATTATATATTTTGAAAATGAATTTTAAATTTCTAAATTATCAACTTATTCAAATTTATTTCATTTATGATATTTTTATTTAATTTTATAATATATATATATAATTTAAATCTATAGATCCATATATGTTTCAACTGTTTTACTAATCAAACAAATTAGATATTTAAAATGAATTTTAAATTTTAAAATTATAAAATTATTCAAAATAACTTATTTTATTACAAAAAAAAATATTCAAAATTTTAGATATATATATATATTAATAGTTTAAATTTGTTTTGGACGACAACGTGCATATAAAGGGCCAACGTGTCTGTTGCGGTGTAAATCTGAACACTTATCTATGGGCGCATTATAGCGTATACACATTTATATGTTGTGCGCACACTTACACGTATGTCTGTATTTGATATACAAATACACTTTGTATATTACATATTTATAGAAAATCAAATCTTTATATAAACTAATTAAATAAAATAAAGATTTTATTTAAAATTATTCAGATTGGATCTAAATCAGTTTAGTCTTCATTGGCCTAATAAGATCTAAAATGGTAATAATTTTTTTTAATTCACCCATTTAACCCACTGCATGTCGGCCCAGTTCTAACACAGATGGAATCCCTTAACATTGATCTTCCTAAGCCCAATTCTATGCATACAATCGTCTATCTCTATCGATTTGCAAAAATGAACTCTACTTCCCCATGTTTCTCACTGGTATATCTGATACAATTAAGTCCACAAGGAGCAGCCACGGCTTGAAAATGCTGATCACATCCTCTTCTAGATCATGCCATGGTTTATTTCTCTAGTGATCAAAATTGTGCGCGTAGATAAAAGAACAAGCAAATTAAACTCCACCATCACCCTCCAACTCCAACTTTATATATTGATCACTCATGCTAACAATCTTGAACTCCCATTCTTCCTTAATTACAAGAACCAAACTACATTTAAAATAACATAGTACATTGCTTATGGTTTCCTACCTGTTTCCAAATTCCCATTTTAAATTATTCAATCCACTAGCTTTAAGTTTGTTTTCTAACAGCCCCAGACAATTAATCCTGAACTTATATATGTGATATTTAACGTCAACATTCTAGAGGGCTTATGAAGCTCTCTCACAATCAAACACATTAGATTCATTTATATAACCTCTTGGTCTTGCTTCTTAGCTCCCTGCCTTGATGGGATACTACCTTCGTCTCCTCCGTCTTTTGTTTAATTTTCTCTTCATAATCTAGATTGTTTTTACTAGTAACTCCCATTTGATCAAATCTTTCTTAGGCTTAGTGGCGGAACTCCTTATGGCAGTAGGATTGGGTCCTTGGTTTATTCGAGGACAGTTAACAGACTTATTGAGTTGCCAATAGGGCTCGCTAAAATTTTCTCAACATTCAATTCCTTCGGGAGCTGCATGAACTTAACATTCATTAGACCATAATTATCAATTCCATACATACAAACAATAGAATCAATATGAGGGAATTTGGAAACACCTTTCATCACACTCGATGATGTAACATTGTCTAGGGAATTTCGAGTTGAAGGTATAGCAAGATCATTTGAACACTCCATCATGGCTTCTCCTTCAGAGTGAAGCTTTGAAGCAATTGAAGTATAATGATTGGTAGGAAGAAGATTGGCTCGTGCCCTCTCATCTACCCTAGAACTTTCTGAGTGCCTCCGAGTCTCTATCAACTCGACATCCTCTTTGATTGGTACTTCCGCTTAATCCTTGCCTTCCAAATCCATCAGTTGAATATCCCTAATCACAATATCCTCCATATCCTTCAAGAGATCAACACCACTAGAGTCCCCCTTGTTAGTCAAGGGATCCTTCTCATATACCTTACCCACCATTTCATCCCCTAAAACTACATCTCTAACGACTATTTTCTTTTCTTCTTTTTCTCAAGACAAAGGGTCCTTGACAACATCTTCCCTGGCCATCTTTAGCTGTGAAACTGCATCATCCAACTCACCAATTATCTTATTCAACTTACTTTCCTCCTCCACCAATTCATTTCTAGGCTCACCAAACTCCACTACCTTTTCCAAAACCTCATCATCCTTTCTTGCTTCCTCCTTCTTACTATTCTCCTTGTCCAGAATCCTAACCCCACACCTTAGTCATTGGGGATTACTATTTATTATGCTCAAAACACACACAATTCTCACCCCTGGGAGGTGGGCTATCATATTCAACTTCTTATTTATATATTTCACCATCTTCAAACATACCTTCTATCTCCTTGGAAAATCCAACTGCTGCACTTAGTTCCACTAACACTCTCATGTACACAATTCTACTCCTCCTTGCAGTGACATCATCTATTTTAATAGGAACCCCAATGGTGTTCACTAGCGCACTGATGACCTCTGCTCCCCACACTTTAAAACTCAGGCCTAGAAATTTGATCCAAATCAGCATAATGAGCAACATATCCTTATCCATTTTCATACTGGGGTCCAACCTCTTCATGATAATAAGGTTCCTATCAAATACCATGGACCTCTTTCAATAATATTAGTGCAGTCTTGTTCCAACTTAAATTGGACAACAAAGAAACCATTTTCTCTTGTCTAAAGAGAGAATCATTACACCAAAATAGTGATTTTGCAACATTTTATATTTGTTAATTTCTAACACTTATAAATGTTACAGCCCACTGATAATAAAAAAGTGTTAGGATACTTGGAAAAGTGTTGGCAAATATAAATAATGTTTTTTATAAACTTTCCAACGCATCAGTTATAATTTACAACACAAAAAAGTATTAGAACCCTTAGTAAATTTGTAAATAACTCACTAAAAATTGGACCCTTCTGTAATCTTGTACATGGAGCATTTTCTAACACTTTCCCATTCTCGGTCGCATTATTTTAATTTAAGATTAGGGTTCCTCCAAGCTACCTCCGCGCCAATCAAAACTTTGGCCCCTTCGATTCAGGCTACCCCATTTTCGCCTATCAAAACTACCCTCCAAGCTACCCTCCGTGCCTATCAAAGATTTCCCATTCTCGGTCGTAAAATTTTCCCATTTAGTTGGCGCGTCATAATTGGAGTTTGTTACTTTCGAAACCACCCCCACTACTACCTTTCACAGCTTCACTATAAGAAACTTTTTTGGCCTCGGGACTGATATAAATTTTCTGTTGAGATGAACCTTGCCTCCCCCTAATATGCCAGCTGCCCTGATATGAAGGTTTGATACCCATCGACCTAAAAAGCCTCGATCTAGGGCTAAGTACCCCAAATCCTGGCTTATTTGCCCCCACCTCAACCATAGGTGCCTTCATCTTATTCGTTACAGTATGCCAACCCTCCTTCATCTCTCCCTCTTTTCTGCAAACAAGCTCAACCTTAGATGCCATAACAGAAGATTAGAGAGAATTTTAAGAGTTTCATTGCAAATATTTACAGTTTAAACCATAGTTTTTATGACCAGACCGAGAGTTGAACCGTGATAACTCAAGATTTAAGGTTTTGATGGTTCAACCGGTAAAACCGTCAGTACCATGGATTTTTATTCTTCAGAAATTTACACATTTAAATACAAGCTATACACAAAATATCGAAATAAAAATACTGGACAGACAAGCCGAGAGAGTCTTTAAGGTCTGTAACCAACGTTGTGTACTACTGCAGTGCAAAACTGTGGCAACACAGCTGCAGTTGTGTATATATTAGTAGTGCACAATGATAGAAGTTTAGTGATGGTGAACTTGACTAAGCCTTCAGTAATTTGGAGGAGCTTGCAGATGCGAAGAGTGAAATGCTTGAGCTTACGATTTAGATTTTGGGGCGATGCTAATTTTGCAATGTAGTTTTTCTTAAACAGTACTAATGATGAGAATAAGAGATAATGACACGACGAGAAAGCAAGAGAAAATTGAAAAAAAAACCGCGGTTAAACTAGGTAAAATGAACGGTTGGACCATTAGTTCGAAAGTCCGATCTGAATTCGAGCACGACCGAGGTCTGATTGAGCTTCGAACCAGTATAGTCCACGATTCAAGGTTATTTGGAGTCGAACCGCGATTGGGTCCGACCATGAAAACATTGGCTTGAACTACAAATATTTTCAGTTTCAGTTTCTATCATATATAAGCTATTTAAACTACCAATATTTATAACTTTTACTGCGAATATTCGTAGTAAAAACAAAATATATTTGAGAAAAATTAATTTTTTCTGACTATTGCAAAGAAATTGATTCCAAATTAAAAAAAAACCCGCACATTAAAAGATATGATCGAAAATAAGTACTAATAGATGCTTTACAATTTTTAATTGAAAGATGGTTTTGGTTTCAAATCCGGAAAGAATTATGATATACGCTTAGGTAAAATCTAATGGGTTAGAGAGTAACTCTTGGTGTAAAATCTCCTTGTATCAATCTCATATTCTATATGGGTTTTTGAAGCATACGTTGGAGTGCATATAGCAGCAATGCTTGGACATATCACCCACGCTAATATGCCTGCCCCATTCGCCAGTGTACATAACACCCCCATCACTACCGATCGCCACATCATCTCCATCATAAACCGTACTTCTTCTCTCCGATCAATCAAAGCTGTTCACGCCTTCATCCTCCGCCACCCACACATCGCCACTGTCCGCTCCCTCACATCCATAATCAACCGCTACTCCATCCACAACTCCCTCCTCTACGCTCGCAACGTGTTTGACCTAATCCCCGATAACGAAAAAGACGTCGTTTCATACACCGCTGTACTGAAAGCATACGTAACATGTACGCACACACATTCAACCGAAATCTTGCAGCTTTACATCAAAATGTTGCATAACGGATGTATGCCGAATCATTACACGATTACCATCTTGCTTCAGCGCGTCACATTGTTTGAAGGAATGCAGATTCATGGGCTTGTTCTGAAGATGGGCTGGGCCCATGATGAGTTTGTTGGGAGCTGCTTGATCGATTTTTATGGTAAAAGTCTAATCTTGAATGATGCACAACGGGTGTTCGACACAATTACTCTTAAAGATGTTGTATGTTACAATGCACTGATGTCGACATATAGTAAGTCAGGACTAATCAGTAGGCTGTCTTTAGTATTTAATGAGATAACTGAGAGTGATTCTATTCTGAATGAGTCTACATTTGTTGCGCTGTTGAATGGTTGTGCAAATAGTGGTTTTTTAGGGGCGTCCAAGCAATTTCACGCTCAAACGATCATTAGAGGGTTCAGTTATAATGAAACCATTCAAGGAGTTGTCGTGGATATGTATTCGAAATGTGGTGATTTGGAAGCAGCTCGTAAAGCATTTAACCAAATACTGCATACTAAAAATGTAGTAGCATGGAATTCGATAATCGGAGGTTATGGAAAGAATGGCTGTATAGTAGAAGCACTTGATATGTTCAGACTAATGAAATCTGCTTCAGTGAAGCCTGATCATATAACATTCACATTGCTTTTATCTGCATGTAGTCATTCGGGTTTTGTTAAAGAAGGCCTGAAGTTGTTTGAAATGATGAAAAGTACTTATAACATTAGGGTTGATAATGAGCATATTTGCTGTGTAGTAGATTTGTTAGGCAGAGCAGGAATGATTGAAGAAGCATATGAGTTTGTTAATAGTAACAGTCATTATGAACTTGGTGCTTCTGTTTGGAGTTCTTTGTTAGCTTCTTGTAATGTATGGGGTAATATGGATATTGGTAAAGTGGCTGCAGGTAAATTAGTGGATATTGAGAAGGGAAGTTCAGGCTCTTATGTTGCACTTGCTTCGATTTATGCGAAGAATGAGAGATGGAAAGATGCAAGTAAAGTGAGGGAGTTGATGGAAGGGAATGGAGCGAAGAAAGAAGCGGGTTGTAGTTGGATCGAAAATGGTGGTTTAGTGCAGGAGTTTAGGGCGGGGAAGAGGGTAGAATGTGGGGCAATGGAGGAAGTGCTTTTTGTTTGTGAGAGGCTGAATCTATGTATTCAAGATTTTTCAATGGATGATGCATGTGTTTCTTTCTTTTGAGGATTATAGTTGATCGAAGTGCATGGATTTAACCTGGAACTGGAACTGATTGGAGACTATACTTCTTAGGGTAATGGCATGTTGTGCTGTATTGTGATTATGGTGTAATATGTATGATGTGTATATTGAATTGTGAAGTTTTGTCAAAGGTCCTTTTATAAATTTCAAAGTACACTTCCTTCCTTTTCACAGATTTTACGAAACACCATTCGAATTACTACTCAAATATTTATGTTTTCAAAACTGCAAATATTTGCACTTTAAATCGTAAATATTTGCATCTTAAAGTGTAATTATGTCCTTTTCAGTGTAAAAAACGCAAAGACATACCCAAAAAAGTTGTTTTTCTCATTGTTATCTTCTTTGTAAATTTTGAAACAATGGTGTCTGTCTAATTTCCACTGTTGGATAATGATAGTTATAATATACTCGATGTCGCACATTTTAGTTTGTGCTGCACTTTTCAAAATGTTTTTGTGTTTAATTAGAAACAAATATTCTACTTCACTGCAAGATATTTTTGTCAAAAGAGCAAATATAAGAGAAAATTTAGGGTTTTTGTAAGCTTCAAATTTTGCTTTTAAAATTGTGTCTCCGTAGCTTAATTTGAATTTGTGAATTTTGAACCTAATTAATACCCATTATTAATTATTTAAATATTTATTGTAGTACATTTATTTAATTAAATCAATTTATAAGATTTATATATTATCTTTACTAATTTGAAGGTCTTCAATAAATAAAAACCATAGAAAATTAGTAACATTTATATAAACTTCCTCTATTTTAATTTATAAATGTTTTGATTAAGTTGAATTTCAAAATATACTGACAAATAACATTGCGTGAATCCCTGGTGTAAACTCAACCCTTGATAATATTTAAATAATTTAAATATTGAAGCAGTACGAACTTTGCTAAAGCACAATAGTGGACATGATTTCAGTTGTTTACTATTCATTTAGGTGAAATCCAATTTTTAATCTATTAAAGTTATAACCTAAGTAACAATATATTGCATATATTTTCTTTCCGTTATCTATATATCATTGAGATACCTAAAGTTTGGCCAACTGTCAAAAATCAAATAACATCTGTAGTTAATAACGTAGTACAAATTCAAAAACCATGATTCAACTGTTAACCTTTTTACTCTACCTAGAGATTTTGACTTTAAGTTGACTTTTAATTACAATGATACTGACCGTCTACAGCGAAGAAGACGAATACTGCTTTGAAAATGTTTTCAATAGTTCAACGACTCCCCAACTATGGCCCTAACATGAGCATCATGTCATTTGGCTGGCCATAAACAAAGTACAATCTTGATACTTAAATCAACAATACTCTCAAGTCTAAAGATCACTGCATATCTTAACATATGATCTTCTATTTTGACCTAGTTTTTTTGAACTATAGAGACTCTCGCTGAGTTGTTCTATGATTGTTCCAACTAATACAAATGTGTAACCCTTGGTGTCCTCAACAGTCAAGAGTAATTCATCGTCCATCGTATGGAGAGCGTTACGTACACCAGTTTCAACAGATATATTAATATCATTTTCTCGATACATCTTGACTAGAAATAAGGATAAGTATTTTAAATGCATGATTGAATACTCATGGTTAGGAACACACTTGCAACTGCAAAAAGTTAAAGATTTTTTCTAAGAATTTTTTACTTGTATATATTAAATGTTTATAGACCAGTACTTATACCATAATATAATTGTGACGATCCACCTTTCTCACCCCTGAGAACGACACTAAACACATCATCGGTGTTCGTGTGTCGTTGTCCAAGCATCCAAAAGACAAGTTGTCATGGGATAAAATAAAATAGCAGAAAAGAAAAATCTCATAACGGAACGGTTAAGTAAAATACAACAATATTATAGTACATAAGGTTACTCCTTAACATGGAGTTATCAGAGTTACACAAAAGTACTACAAGTATCAGCCTAGGCAGTTATGCACCCTACCTTTACACTTGTTGAACCAAAATACACACATAATTAACATAATAGCGGAAATAGATAACTAAACAGATAAGGAGCCTTCTGCTTGCCCATCATCTTCAAAAGAGCCCAAAGTAACCTGCTACTCTCGGACTACTCAAAAATAATTGAGTACCAAGAGTTTAGGAAAAACAGATAACTCGGGTCGGACAATAAGTGTGGTATGAGTAAAACTATAAACAAAGGGTGGAAATAAACAACAATATGTGATACGTCGCCAAATGTGGAACGAGTTTCTCCTCATAATAACAACATCCAACCACAAGCAATGGATACAAATCATTAAACATCACGAAGTGCACATGTCACTTCTCGATGTAATTAAGAAAGAATTAAATTCAAAGGTTTTGAATCAAAGGCAAGGAAAGGGAATTTTCCAACAAATGACTAGGAGGGTGCACCCTCCTTACCGAAAGTATACCTCTAGACCATATACTTGAGAAATCGATGGCTCTTGAAAATCTCCAAGCTGGACCGCACCAACCTTATCGAGTATCCGAGTATTCACATCTCTGTGTGCATATAATTGAAACCAAATCTCGAGTGGATGTTATAATACCCTAATGGGAGCAACCCCACATAGCTTGACCCCTACTCACTCTTTTGGTTTAGTCATTTCCAATAAAAGATAACAACGCTCAAATGAGTAACAAATCGTCTTAAGTTCATGATACAGAAAGAAGAAAGCTGAATCGATAATCAATACATCAATGGTAGAGAGTATTTAAAACGATCGTATATGGAAATTAAATATCATATTTTAAATATCATATTCTTATCACTACTCGTCAATTTCAAACTTGTACTATTTCTCTAGGCATTGCCTTGACGACATTTTTAACTTTCTAGATAGGAACGAGTTTCCATACCTTGACGTTTAGTGCTAAGAGTGCGACCAAATCCTTCCATATAAGCGATATCAGATTACAGAAAATTCAATTTATTATCATTTTCGTAATCGAATCATACTTTTTAACTTTAAAAACCAAACTTGTGATGGGATTTCACGTTTCAAATATTAACTTTAAACAACATTATTGAAATCGATTAATTTACTTTAACCATGACTAATTACTTCAATTATACTTATTTAAAATGATTTATTAACTTTAAACCTGATTAATTACTTCTAACGTCTATTAGTTGGAATGGGTAATTAACCTTAATCATCATTATTAGGGTGATTAATCAACTTTAAAACATCATTATTAAAATGATTAATTAACCTTAAAACATCATTATTAAAATGATTAATTAATTTTAAACCATCATTATTAAAATGATGAATTAACCTTAAACCCATCATTATTTAAATAATTAATTAACCTTAAAACATCATTATTAAAGTGAGTAATTAATCTTAAAGCATCACTAATAAAATGATTAATTAACTTTAATACATCCTTATGTAAATGATTAGTTAACCTTAAACATCATTAGTTAAAATGATTAATTAATTTTAAACATCATTAATAAAATAATTAATTAACTTTAAACCGATCATTGTTTAAATAACTAATTAACCTTAAACATCATTATTTAAAATGATTAATTACTTTTAAATATCATTATTAAAATGATTAATTAACTTTGTAAAAACTCAAGCACAAGATTAAACCAAAAGATTTTAGAAGAGATGGTTATTTTTTCGAAGTGCTGATATAGTGATAGTCGCTATATAGACATTTCCATAAACAATTTCAAATGTTATATATTCATCCAAGCATCACAAGACATAAGTATGGGCATATATACAAAGGCAAATAACAACTATACAACAACATGGAGAGAGCATCACTTATATTATTTACTTAAACTTTTTTGACTAATCTCAAGTCACTTACTAACTATCAAAGATACCATCTTTTTAAAACAGGAACCAAGCCAATAATCAATCATTTTCTAACACATATAAACCCAAGTAATTAACATATATTTTCACCACAACAAAGGTTAAAACTTTCTTTTAAAAGGTGAGATTTACTCACTTAAATGAGTATGAACTTCAACCGAACCTTCAACCGACACACGGACGGAGTTTCCCTTTGCACAATCTCAACTTTAAGACCTAGATGGATCTTTAGGGTTCGGCCTAGGTGGCTATAGGGCTCGCCCAAGATGAAAAATGGTGGCTTGGGTCTTGTTTTGGTGGAAATAGTGGTGTAGAGAAGAAAGAAAGGAGTTTTAGTGATTTCGCTTAAGGAAAAATTGAAAAAGAAAAGATTTTTAAATTTTCAAACTTTAAGAAGCCATGAAAATGGAGAATGGAGCTTTTGAAAAAGAATATAGGATTTTGTAATGAATAAAAGTGAAGTGGAAATGATTATTAGAAAGAGGAATTTGTTTTTATATAAATTGAAATAAAAAAATTACATTCCACCCTTAACTCCTTACCCTCCACGCATATTTAGCCACATCATCACTCTCCCCCTCTACCTCGTTGCTCGCGCAACAACCACCCCCTCTCTCTTGTCCATCACTTCACTCCCAGGATGTTACTTTATAAATGTGACATTTCCTTTTCTTTTATTTTCTTTTTAAATTTTTGAAAAAAAGAGTCACATCTTACTTTTCTTTTTACTTAAGTAAATAAAATTTCACCAATATATAATTTAACCATACATAAGTTATTTAGTATATGTACGTGTATATGTATACTAGAGTATACACAACATTTCCAACAAACTTTTATAGAATGAAGAGTCGAAAATCCAAAAAACGATTTCCAGTCACATTTTCGATTTTACTTTGAACTAATAATTTTTATTAACCAAATTTTAAAACAACATCTCCATCATTAGTTATTACTTAAAAGAGGTTTATTTGAGTTATAAAATCCATTGTTTAAATATTTTAAATATTCAAATTTTAAGTGATTAAATTACGGGTCGTTACATCCTCCCATCCTTATAGGAAATTTCATCCCTGAAATTGATCATACACGACTAAAGATCTCAAAAGAAACCCAAATGTTAGCATTCAACAAATAGGTACAAGAAAGTAATTCCACTACAACAAGTGAGTACATTAAAAGATATAACAAAATACAACCAATTACAACAACAATTCGGGATATGAATCCCTAATACAATCCTTGGTTTCCCAAGTGCAATCTCTATTGTCCTCACTCCACTGAACCTTAACAAGATTCATATCCTTCTTTCTCAAATGCTTTATATCTCGAGCGTTAATACGAATAGGTCACCTAAGAATGGTCAGGTTAGGCCAAGCTTCGAAATCTACTTGTTGCACCGGTTCCACTATCGTCGAAGGGTCGTGTACATATCTACACAAGTGAGATACGTGAAATACATTGTGCACATCCGATAGTCTATCTGAAAACTTCACTCTATATGCTAGTTTACTAATTCGGTCCAGTATAGGAAAAGGGCTAATAAATCAAGGAACTAGCTTTCCTGATTTCCTAAACCTCACAATGTTTCTCTACGAAGAAACCTTCACAAACACATAATCTCCAACTGAGAACTCAAGATCCCTGCACTTTCGATCCGCATAACACTTCTACTGATATTGTGCTTCCTTCATCTTCCTTCTGATATCAGCTACATTCTCACTAGCTTCCAAGATCATGTCGGGCCCAAGAGCAATTCTATCACCAGACTAATTCCAACATGAAGGAAAATGACATGGACGACCATATAGAGCTTCGAAAGAGGCTATGCCAATACTTGCCTTATAGCTATAGTTGTAAGTGAATTCAGACTAAGGATAAATGATCTACCCAAGAACCTCCGAAGTCGAGACTGTATGCTCACAATTTTTTTTCCAAGATCCAGTTCACTCTCTCCGTCTGCCCAGTTGTCTAGGGATGGTAAGCTGTACTCAGCTTGGTCCCTAAGGTAGTTTGCAGTCCCTCCTAGAACCTGCTAGTGAATATCAGGTTTCGGTCACTTACAATACTACAAAGGATTACCATGGAGCCTCACAATCTCCTTCGCATACAAACTCGCCAGACTTTCAGCAGTTTTAGTCGGCTTAGCAAGAATGAAATAAGCACCCATGGTCAGTCGATCGACTATAACCCAAATGCTTTCGTTTCCTCTTCTTCACCTAGGAAGTCCATCAATAAAGTCCATAGAGATCTGCTCCCACTTCCACTTCGGGATCTCAAGTGGCTGAAGCAATCGAACTGACTTCTGCTTGTCGCTCTTAATCTGCTGGCAGTTTGCACACTGACTCACAAAGATCTAAACATCCCGCTTCATCCTCTTCTACCAGAATACTCTCCTCGTATCTTTTAACATCTTGGTCACTCTTGGATGGAAAGATAACTTTGAACAGTGGCAGTTGGATAACACTTCTCTCCTAAGTCCATTAACATTTGGAACATATATACGCCCGTCATTTTCAATACACCTCGGGGATCAATCTCAAAGCTAGAAACAATGCCTTATTGAACATCCTTCTTAAGTCGAGCTAGAATAGGTTCTTTTTCTTGACTAGATGCAACCCTCTCCATCAATATTGGCTTAACTTCTAAGCTTGCAACCATCACTACATTCCTACTCAATGCATCTGCAACATCGTTTGCCTTACCATGGGTATAAAGAATCTCCAGATCATTAGAAGTGAGAAACTCCAGCCATCTCTGCTGCCTCAAATTCAAATCTTTCTGGGTAAAGAAATATTTAAAGGATTTGTGGTCCGTGTATAACTCGAACCTTTCACCCAGAAGATAATTCATCAACATCTTTAGTGCGAAGACAACAACCAAAAGCTTCAAATCGTGCGTGGCATAAATTTTCTCATGTGGCTTCAGCTGCTAACTCCCATAGATAATAACTTTCCCATGCTGCATCAATACTGCTCCCAAACCGGTAGCACAAGCATATGTATACACTGTTAAACCTCCGCTCCCATCTGGAATAGTCAAAATGGGAGCGCTAGTCAACTTCTCCTATAATTCATTAAATGCTTGGTCATACTTACGCGTCCACATTAACTTAGCATCTTTCTTTGTTAACTACGTCAGATGAGAAGCAATCTTTAAAAAATCTTTGATGAACCTTCGGTAAAAACCAGCCAATCCCAAGAAAATTTTAACTTCCATCGCATCTTCGGGCCTCTTCCAGTCTTGAACTGCAACAACTTTAGCCGGGTCAATTGATATTCCTTCTTCCGAAACAACATGCCTCAGAAACCCAACTTTGGATTTACAAAAATCTCACTTAGAAAACTTAGCCTTCAACACATTGCTTCTTAAGGTATTGAGTATGACACTGAGATGATACTTGTGCTCCTTTATTTTTGAATAGACAAGAATGTCATCCATAAAGACAAGAACAAATTTGTTAAGAACTCTCGAAATACTCGATTCATTAAGTCCACAAAGTAAGTGGGTGCACTAGTCAGCCCAAATGGCATAGCTAACCATTTAAAGAAAATATCTAGAGGCCTAAAAGTTGTTAAGGGCACACTCTTATCTACTACCCTTAATTGGTGGAAACCGATGGCAAGATCCAATCGAGAGAATATCCGAGCGCCGTGGAGCTGGTCAAATATATCATCGATCCTTGGTAAATGATATTTATTCTAGATAGTCCTCTTATTCAACTCCTAGTATCCACACGTAACCTTAAAGAATCATCTGCCTTTGTAACAAAGACGACTGGAGATCTCAACTCAGGGTCCTAATACTACATCTCATCAATCCCTTCTGTAACAAGTTGGATGTCTGGCTTTCCGACTCCCTCTTCTCTTTTAGAGCCAACCTTCGAGGGGGTTGTACAATAGGTCTGGTTCCTGGAACCAAATCAGTATGGAACTCCACTTCATGGTGAGGAGGTAAACCTTGCACTTCATAAAAAATATCCATGAAATCCCGAACAACTTGTAAATCTCTAAGCTCCTTTTTAGCCACTTCGAGTAAATACAGAAAACTACTAATCAACTCGTTAGGCTCTTCGCAACATATATCTACCCCAACATCTCTGGTATCACTAACTATAACAATCCTTCAATCACAATTCAAGATCATCTTAAACTTAAATAACTAATCCATTTCCAATAAGACTCCAAAACCCATGAACCCAACGACAAACTAATGAAAAGAAAAGAGGCGATTTCGATAAGAAATAGGCACATTTAGATACATAGTATCTTTTTGCACTAAAAATTGGCAAAAAACACCCAATAGAGATTTTATTGAGAAATAAATAAAGAATATTGAATGAAAATAGAGGGAATAAGTAGTTAAATAATAGAAAATCAAAGCAATGACAAGAACACAATAATTTATCGTGGTTTGGCGTTGTTTGCCTACGTCCACTTTGAATAAATAGCTTTGTTAATCACTTTGTAAACTGAGTACGATAGGGATCAGATGAAAATCCTTAGATACAATAGAGTACACAGTAACAAACAGCGTAAAACTCTCAAAAATGAACAACCAAGCCTGTATTTATAGAGGAAGATGACGAAATATCCCCCTGTTAATTTGGCAGAAGGATCTTCAAAACCATATGGACCCACAAGAGGGATCGCATGGTCCAAATCCCAAGAAATAGGAATCGGTTCCAATTCTTATTTTGGAGGAATTTGGGGGTGTGATCCCTATGGGGGCTTCTCTTTGTTGTAATATGCTTAGCCTTCAAGTTTCATGCCAATTGGGTTAGTAGAACTTGAGTTATTGCTCGATCATTGTTGCAACATGTTATGCATTCTGATTCTGGCCAACCCTTATGGAGGAAAGAGGGACGATCCCTCTTGCTTAGTCCTTTTAAGGTGCGATCCCTAAGGTAGGATACGTAGGGTCCCCATATCTTGTTTCTAAAGTTTCATTTGTATTGGACTTATGGATTTCGAGATATTGATTGTTTTCCATTGAGTTGCACTTGTTTGGCTGAAATTGGCCGATCCCTGTGATTGAGAGGGGTTATAGCTGATCCCTTTTCTATATTGAATTATATTCCATACTTAGAACATTCTATATAGCATATCTCTTGATTCCTTTCGACTACAGCTTCATATTACCATCTGTACTTGACTTATGGATCCCACAATCATCGCTCTAGACTTACTGCCCTTGATGGCAGTCGAGTCTAACTTGTCCAATCAGTTCAAATATGGTCGAGTCAGGATGCCGAATAACACTTGCCCCCTAAAGTACATATGTTGAACATGACGCGCTTTGAATCGAAGCAAGTTAAAGTCGTCAACAAGGAGTCTATCTAATTTTCCGAATAGTAGCTATCCTTCCGTCGGATTATTTTCCCAAAGTGTCGTTTCTCTCTTTGGTCATCATGACGCTTAGTCAATTTCCAACAGTATAAATTTAGGATTATATTCGTCAGTTGATATCTATGTCCGGTTCTACAAGATTAGTAAGCTTTGGCTATCTGATCCAGTCTTGACCTTTAAAGCTTCAGGTTTGAATTCAATTTCTATCGATTCCAAAAATTGAACTTTTAGAATATACACATGCAAGTTCAGGTACATGTTCTTGTGGTTGGTTCCTAAACGCATTTGCATGCTCACGGGTTGTCGCCAATTTTCATTGAATTAGATGCAATTCCATTGCATTTTATATTTATTTACTTTCATAATTTTTTAGGTACATGTTTGCATGCACATAGGGTTCATAGTCGATCGCTTCTCTCTCTCTCTCTTTCTTTTATGTCTATAGGGATCGACATTCCTTTAGCCGATCACCCCTCTTTCTTTTTTATAATAGGGATCAGAATTTTTATAACCAATCCTTTTTTATCTTCTTACCACTTCGTTTTTTTAACATAGGGATCAGATTTTGTTCCCTAGGGTAGGGGTCGTACCCGATCCCTATTACTTGGTGGACTTAATCGATTTTCCACCTCGTAAATAAGGAAAGCGGGCCGAACCCTTGGACTCCATATATAAGCTAATATCCGACTTCCCTTCCTTACTTTATCTTGTTTCCTCTTGTGAAAATACTCTAAACCCTCTCTTCCTCTTTTTTATTGCCTTTAAACATCTCGAATCCATCAACGTGGGTGATAACTTCCATCTCTACTCATGTGGATTGTCATCAATTTCTCTGCCACCTCCAGTAACCCTGCTCCATTCGTCGATTCCAACATCAAATTGAATCCCTCTTTCCTTTCAATTTAGCAATCGAAATCATATAGGTAGGTTTCATTTTATATGATTTTGGATAAATGTTAATACGAGACGATGTGGCCGGTGATTTTAGGGGTTATGAAACTACATGTTGTTTGAATTAGAGAAGATGAAGTGAAATTGTAAATGAAGGGACTGATAGTGGATGTTGGAGTAACCGTGTGGGTATGACCGATCGGTATAATGGTTGAGATGAATGTAGGGATCGGTTTGTGGTAGATGGAGAAAAAATCATTTACTGAATGAGGGAGAGGGATCAATCAGAAACGATGTTAAAGGATGTAAGAGGAGGGATCAGTTTAGTAATCACGTGGTATAGGGATCGGTTAGAGTATCACTTGAAGGAGGGATCGATGTTGGTATACTCCACTAAGGGATCGGTTGTATTGGTTTTTGGCATAGGGATCGGTGGTGCTAGAGGATGAACGGATCAGTCATAGGCCTTGCGAGAGGGATTGGTTGTATTAAGATAAAGGGATCGGCTATGAGAACTTATCCTATTCTAAGCCTTTGAATTTAGCTTGAACACTTGAGCAAACCAATCCATATTAACTTGCATGAAAATCAGAATAGATCTTGTTTTAACGAACATGAACATATGATGATAACAGACAATAGGACTTGCCTATCCAACTTTGCATTTGAACTTGAACAACTAAACAGCCGAAACTTGAAAATGAATTAACACTTAACATATGGACTTTAATAATGAAGTTCACACTTCAAAATGGCAATGGTCAATCCCAAAACTTATACAACCGGACAATCTAAATGCCAGTTGAGACGGTCAGCGATGACGGTCACTCTAGTCGGAATCCAAAGTCTGGTCATTTAGTTTTGCTCTCAATTTGGAACTGTTTATCTCTACACTGCACTACACTATGTACATTAGTTTACACTTAGCTGGGGGGCAGATAAAATTTTCTAATCTTAATTATCTACTGAGTTTAGTTGATATGGACTCCAAATGTTCAAAGTGTTTAGCCGAAATGCCTTCAAGACAACCTTGACAACACGGTAATCCCGGAGTCAAGTCAAGTTCTACAACTGTATTCAGCAGACTTTCCCCTGACCATCAAACTGAGAAACCGGAGGTTTCTGGTCTGTTGGCCGACCTTTTCTCCGATGTTCCCATCCTTCCGGTGGAAGGTATAAACCTTGCCCCTGACACTATAGAGGGTGCTGTATTTCAGGATAACCTGATGGATTCCCAGGCCTTTAGAATTGGTGAGGCTGCTCTCCGTAGACTATGCTCTAAACATGGGATTCCATTTGGAGATGTTCTAGTCCCTTCAGTGAAAGACATCGCTCATTTGCCCCCGGAGGGGTATACGACATGCAATAAATTAATGTGTTGGGCCGGATTGTGTTGCCTTTTAATTCTTTTATCTGAGAGATGCTAAATTATCTAGGAAAAGCTCCTGCTCAGTTGCATCCGAACAGCTATGCTTTTCTTCATGGCACTTTCTTGCTATTTATGGATGTTCTATCCCGCCCACCATCTCATGAAAACATTAGGTGTATCTACAATTTCAAACAACAAACGGGGAGCCTCTCTTATATTTCCTCAAGCCTTCCCCAACTATCAAGTTCTGACCGTTGCTTGGAACAAGCTCAATATCTTTAAACACGAATGGTTCTACATTCGTTGTCCGCTGGCTTCATGAGGCGAGGGTTGGAAGGATGTAAGCGTTGTCTTGACTTTATTCCAAAATTCTTTAGCCCAAGTCATATTTTGAAATAACTAATACTTTGAAATTTTTTAGGTGTCCATCCACGGTCTGAAGGTAATAGTTATTCGAAGGAGGTTTTTGCAATCCAGGCCACCTCAGTTGAGGACAGGGACATCAGATCCCTTGTAACCGATGAAGGTTATCTTTTTTTGGGCTGTTATAAGAAGGTTGTAGCATCGGGCTTCGAGGAAGTGTTGCACCACTAAGGAATGCTATGGAATAAGAAGGTGCATTAATAACCCCGTCGTGCCCCCAGTCGAGGGGGCTTAGTACGATGTCAAAGAGGGTGAAATTAGAGGCGATGAAGCCAACAAGCCTGGCGATGCTGATGCAGGTCCAGGCAATGCACCTATGGTCGAACCACTACAAGGCACTCAATCTCATATGCCAATAAGGAGAGGAAAAAAGATCACTTATAAACTCCGTATGAGAAAAACCACAAAAGAGCTAGAGTTCATCATCACCTCTGTTGAAAAAGAGTCTTCCTCCCGACATTTAGAAAGTTCGATGGAAGGGTTCTCGAATCTCCCGATCCCTAATGATATTGTGACCTATGACTTCCCCAACATCAGTATTGGGGGGGGGCTCAATTCTCCCACCAGGACTGGTGATGATATTCCTTCCACTAGCAAAGGGGAAAACACTCTTATGAGCAAGGCTACAGTAACTGGTCCGTCAAGGGGATACTAGGATACTCACAATCACGCGCACTTCATTGCATGATTTTCATCTATCTTTTATTTGACGATCACTTATATGCTCTTGTTTGATTTGCAGATGCTATGTCTCATTCCCATTCCTTCGATCGCTTGAGGGGTTCCTTAACACAGTATGGATCTAGTCATGGTCCAAACTCGGGCAGGCCTCGAGAAAGAGTTGACAGTCGGGAAAGAAGTCATTGTTCAAGGGAGTCTTCATCTTCTAAAAACAAATCCTAATCTCAATCTTCTCATCAGGAAGTTCAGCCTATTCTTCCTTTACATAGTGACGATCAGACCTCTTCCCATGCTCTCCAAACTGTTGTGCCACCCGAGCATTATTCTTGTTCATTGGGTTCTTGACAGCCTCGTGATCGTAGGTCGAGCAAACACCCAATTGCTACTTCTGATCCAGCTTTGGCTACTATGGCTCCTGAGGCCTTTACGATGGAAAGATTGGCCAAACTTAAGGTCAATTTCCTAAAAATCTGCTTTGATGGGTTAAAGTTTCTTCCTTCTATCCATATAATTCCAGGGAGTGCTAGAGCAAGTTCACTTGCATGTGTCAATGATGTTTTTTGTGCAGCATGAAGCATTTCAGCATTTAGCCGAGAAAATCTCTGAGGTATCTATTGAGAGACAACATGAAATCGATCGCCTCAAGCTAGAGGCAATCCATGAAAGAGACATAATTAAACACTAAGATGATGAGATCATGGAGTTGACAGTGAAGCTAGCCGCGGTAGAGAAGAGTGCTAAAGAAACATCCGAGGCGGTTAGTCATTTGGAAACAGCTCACAAAAAGGAGCTAGATGTCGCCCTCAACTGTATTGGTGTGCTTGCTCTGGAGAAGGATACATTGCAAAAGGAGAAAAACACTCTAGCCTGCCACATTGAGGAACTCAAAGAAATTTTGAAGAAAGAGAAGGAAGAAAAACTCGAAGCTTAGGAGGAGTCTCAAAAGTATTTTGAAGAGGCTGTCGAAGCCCAGAAATTGAAAATTAAACATGATGAGTAACTCGCTCAAGTTGAAGTCCTCAAGGAAGAAGCAAAGGAAGCCGGACATAATGAAGTAAGAGAACAAATTGAGGCCTACCTAGAGGATGTTAAAGAAGCTGGCCGTAATGAGATTGAGGACATGTTCGATCCTTGACTATTGAATATAATGCTAAGGTCCTAATCCATCATGATTTGAGTTCTCTTGGAGAGGGCTACCTCGAATCGCTCGTCGAGGCTTGGGAATATATTGTTGAAATGAAGAAGAAAGCCCTTGGTGAAGCTGATTTAGATGAGGAGAAATTGGTATGGGAGATTATTTATGGGGATGAACCTTTAGATCTTGCCACGGCAAGGCTCTGATACTTTAATATTTTAGCACCCTCTGGCAAAGAGAAAAACATCGGCGAAGCTTTAGAGTCTGATTCCAAAGGTCCCCCCTTCACTTCAAACAGCCGAAGCATCAGTTTCACTTAGTCCAGGACAGGATCTGAGCTATGATCCAGATAGACTCGATTATAATCAAAGATGCTGACTCATATTTAAGAGGAGAGCATTCCGATGACCAATGAAAGTCAGCCGGACATAGGTATCCCACTTTATTCTCCATTATTCAAGAGATTTCGTTCCTCATGCCCAATAGTTATGGGCTTATTTTCTTGTTCCCATGAATCTGCAGGTCTTTTGGGTCCCAGTCAAACTCTAGGAAGTGGTGCCCCATGGAGCAACAATCAACATTTACTGAAATTTCGACGGCTACCAACATACCAGGCCTAATGCCTAAGTTATTGGAGCACTTGATGATGAAAAAGCCGACGATCAGCCGCTGCCAGATGAATCTAATGACGTTGTGATCATTAGTGCCTCCGAACACACTAATGAGCTTAGCTTGAAGGAGCACATCGAGAGAGAGGATTATTAAAGAAAAAAAGCTAAAGCTGAACCCGTTGACGTGGACATCGATGATCCGAATCTCATCCCACTGCAAGTTATTCCACCCGACGGGTCAGTTCCCGAAGAACTTACTCCAACCTTTGAAAGCTCTCATGCCAAGGGTGGTAAAGGATCAAAGAGAATGACAAAGGGAGGCTCGAGTGGTGCCACTCCCAAGAAATTCAAAAGAGAGAAGGAGCAAAAGAAATAGCCGTTACTTCGACTTAGTTTGTATATAGCTTGTATAGCTATTTTTCTTTTGTTGGTCGTGGTTGTGTGGGTACGACCCCCGCTTTTGGATAAATTTGTACCAAGATTTTCAAGTTTAATGTGTAAATTAAAGTTCTTTATTTTCTGTTGAACTCTTATGTGAATTTTGTTTTAGTAGTCGAGTTATTACTTTTCCATTCAATGTACTTGTAATTCATTGCTCATTGATTCGGATAATCATCCGTTAATTTTCACTCAAGGCCTCCATGTGATCATGGCCTCAAGCTGTAGCAAACACTGGGATTGAACACTACTATTACATCATTAGATTTAGTGATTTGAGTGATTATACTTTTGCCCCCAGTCTTAGGTTAGCGGAGTTAGATAATGGATGGTCAAACTCCATCCTTAGGGAGTTTATAATCCTCGTGTCGGCTTCAGGTTGGAGTTTATGGAGTAGTGAGTAGTTGAACCACACTCATCTATTTGTTTATTCTCATAGTCACAGTTGGGGATTAGAGTTAGATAGTGCATGATCGGATCACACCCAATTCGTGTTTATACTCCAGTCCACACTCTGGGAACTCAGAGTTATTTCGAAAAATAGTAGGAACGTACTTTCCTTAATTGATTGATTTGCCCCCAAGTCCGGGGTTTAACTTAGCGAGCAATCGATCGTATCACGATCTCTTTTGATTCATGTCTGTCCCATTGCTCGGTGGGATTAATATGGTTATCGAATGGTCAAGCCACATCCATTCCTCGTTACGTATTCCATCCATCAAGTGGTGAGCAAGAATCATCAAATGAATGGTTGGACCATTCTCATTTTATTTAGTTCAATCATGAACTTATGTAATCGGCTAGCTCCAAACTCCTGGAACCTGCTTGGACATGTCAATATTAGTTAGTTGAGTACTGTAACTAATATGTAATACTACAACAATCACATATATAAAGGAAATTTCAAACTTTGTTTGCCAAATGGAAAGTAATGACATAATTTGTCTTATTACATATCTAGAAAATCAAATGCTAAAGAAAATTTGAAAATTGAAAACAACTGAATTAAAAAGAATAAACTAAGTGAAATAACGTTGTAATTGCTCACTATTCTACGCCCTTATGAGTGTGACGCCATTAACGGTCGCTAGCTTGAAAGTTCCCACTCCAAGCCTTTGTTCAATGACATACGGTCCTTCCAAAGTAGGATTCATGTGTGATGGGGTAGGAAAAACCTGTTTCAAGACGAGATCGTCGATTTCAAAGGTTCTAGGTTAGACTTTAGTGTTGTAGTATCGGACGACTCGGTGGCAATGTACATCTGCCCTCAAGTCAGCTTCTTCACGCTTCTCATCTACAAAGTCTAGATATTCTAAGAGGAGATCTCTATTCATTCTGAGGTCGCAGGTCACTCGATGAGAGGGGACTTCGAGTTCAACAGGATTAACAGCTACAGAGCCGTAAGCAAAGGCGAATGGAGTATGGCCAGTCGCGGACTTGTGTGTGGTTCTGTAAGCCCATAATGCTGTTAAGAGCTCATCCATCCGCTTGTCTCTAGCCTTTTCCAAATGCTTCTTCGAAATGGACTTTATGATTTTGTTTACAGCTTCAACTTGTTCATTTTCTTAAAGGTGAGCAACTACCGCAAATCTCCTTTTATTATAATGCCAATGGTATAAGTCTTTGAATTCAGCGCTGTCGAATTTGGTTCCATTGTCAGTTACAATGGTTCATGGAAGGCAAAAACGATAGATGATGTTTCGAACAATGAAGTTGATTACTTTTTTTGTCGTGATTGTGGCTAAAGGTTTCGCTTCGACCCATTTGGTGAAGTAATCAACTGCGACAATGGCGTACTTCGCACCACCTTTAGAGATCGGGAAGGAACTAATAATATCTATGCCCCATATGGAAAACGGTCGTGGACTGACCATTTGTGTGATTTTTGTCGGTGGAGCTCTCAGAACTTTTTCATATATTTGGCACTTATCGCATCGCTTAGCGTAATCAGCGGCATCTTGGTTGACGTTCAGCCAATAATACACATAACTGAGTATTTTCTTTGCTAGGGTTTGCCCTTAAGTGTGATTGCCACATTCTCCCTCATAGACTTCCTTTAGGACTCGTTTTATTCCATCATGAGCGATACACCGGAGCGGGGGAATGAAAAAACCCTTTCTATACTTGACTCCTTCCTAAATGATATACCATGAAGATTTGCGGAGGACTTGTTGCCTTTCATTCCTCCATTAGGGAAGGACTCCCTGTAGTAAATAGTCTTTAATCGGAGTCATCCACGAATCCTTCTCATGCTCCATCTCTATTACCTAGTCGATTTCCATCTGGTTTATGCTTCGAGCATCTAGTACTTCGACTAGAAACAAGCCCATTTGTTGCGCATCCTCGGTGCTCGCAGACTTTGCCAATGAGTTGGCCTCTTTATTTTGATCCTAGGGAATATGTGTGATGTCATAATACTCAAAGCCAGTCAATAGCTCTTGGAATTGGATAAGGTACGAGGAGAGTCATTGTCCTTTAGCCTGGTAATAGCCCCTGACTTGATATACTACCAACTGGGAATCGTAAAAGATTTCAAGAGATTTTATTCCCAGTTCTCTGGCAAGTTTGAGTCCAGCAATCAAAGCTTCATATCCAGCTTCGTTGTTCATTGCAGGGAAGTCAAGCTTCAAAGCATATCAAATTAATTGATCTTCTGGAGTTACTAGCAAGATTCCGGCTCTAGAACAACGATCGTTGGATGCTCCATCCGTACACATTTTCCATCGAATGGTAGGGGCTCCACCGCTCTTTGGGAGATCATCCTGTGCAATTATTCTGCTATAAATTTTGCTAGTGCATGTCCCTGGATGGTCCTTCAAGAGAGATAGGTGATGTTGAATTGGCTTAGTTCGATGTTCCACTTGAGTAACCTTCCAGATGTCTTAGGTCGTTGTAGGACCTATTGTAATGACTGATTGGTGTAAATGTTGATGGGATGAGCCTGAAAATAGGGGTGGAGCTTTCGCGAAGCAATCAACAAGTAGTACGTCAATTTCTCTATCTTTGATAGTTCCTTTCAGCCCCTATTAATCGCTTGCTAATATAATAAACCATTCTCTGGATCCAATTCTCCTCGCGAAGTAGTGCGGCACTTATAGCATGTACCGACATAGCCAAGTAGATATATAAGTCTTCATGATCCACCGGCTTTGACAAGATAGGAGGCCTCTCTAAGTGGTTCACCAAAGCTTCGAATGCGTCTTCACAATCCTGCATCCATTCAATGTTCCTTTTTCCTCTCCTAATCAAATCAAAGAAAGAAATGCATTTATCGATGGCTCTGGAAATAAATTGACTTAGGGCGACAACCTTCCCATTTAGGCTCTGTATTTTTTTGATGGTCTTTGGTGCCTGAATGTTGCGAATTGCTCGTATCTTCTTGGGATTAGCTTTGGTTCCATGAGTATTAACGATGAAACCTAAGAACATTCTTGATGCAACAACAAAAGAACATTTTAGAGGATTGATCTTTATTTTGTAATATCGGAGGATGTCGAACATTTCTACCAAGTCTTTAATGGAGGCGCTTAATCGCTGTGACTTTACGAGCATATCATCAACGTATACCTCCATTGTCTTTCCAATCTAATCTTTAAACATTCGGTTAACTAAGCGTTAATAGGTTGCTCCAGCATTCTTTAATCCAAATGGCATCACCACGTAGTAATACAATCCATCGTCGATAATGAATCTGGTGTGCTCCTACTCAGGGATGTGCATCGAGATTTGGTTATATCCAAAGTACGCATCCATGAAAGATAGAAACTCATGTCCTGCTGTTGAATCTACCAGCTGGTCGATTCTTGAAAGGGGAAAACTGTCTTTCAGACATGCCTTGTTTAAGTCCGAATAGTCAACACACGTTATCCACTTTTCATTCGCCTTTCTCACAAGTATAGGATTAGATACCCATTTAGAGTAGAGGACATCGCGAATAAATCCATTACTTTTGAGCCTATCAACCTCCTCTTTAAGATCAACAGATCTCTCCAGATCCATGCCATGCCTTTTCTGTTTCAGCAGGAAATGCCTTGGGTCGATATTTAATGTGTGGCTCGCAATGGCAGGCGAAATCCCACACATGTTAGAGTAAGTCCAAGAGAACACATCAGGATTCACTCGGAGAAAACCTGCAAGTTCTTTCATCATTGGGGGGCTGAACTGTGATCCGATCTTTAGGACCCATAAAGAGTCATCATAGCAGACCGTGATGTCGATCGTCAGCTATGGCCCAGGCGCTGGTTGTCAATCTTTGGTGGCTTGGTTATAGAGATACTTTTCCAAACCCTTACCTTTCTCCTTCTATTGAGCATCCTTCAATTCAGCTACATGGCAAGCACGTCTGGTCGCCTGACCACCATGCACAACTCCAACACCATGATTAGTTGGGTACTTCAAAGCCAAACACCACGG
Source organism: Allium fistulosum (assembly GCA_030737815.1). Taxonomy (NCBI): domain Eukaryota; kingdom Viridiplantae; phylum Streptophyta; class Magnoliopsida; order Asparagales; family Amaryllidaceae; genus Allium; species Allium fistulosum. Next base: position 290,460,593 of record CM060907.1, read on the forward strand.
GGCAAGAGCTGTTCGGAATTCAGCTAGGGCTAGTTGGCCCAGAAAAGCATTGTATGGAGAGTCAACACCCAAAAAAACAAATGGCAACATCTGCACTCTCCCACGGTCACCTTCTCTTAATTCAACGGGCAATTCGACATAACCGACAGCTTCGGTCGCAACAACGTTAAAGCCATGAATGTAGGATTTAGACACTTTCAAGTCCTTGGCTTCCATCCTCATCTGATCATAAGACTTTTTGAAAATTATATTTATGGAGCTTCCGCAATCAACCAAGATCCTCCTCTCTAAGGCAGGACTGATCATGGCCGAAATGACCATTTGGTCAATCGTCGGTGCCTCCACCTTGTTTACATCTCTATTTCTGAATATAATGTCATTTGCTATTGTATGCTGTTGTTTTGCCAAAGCCTTATTTTCTGTACTCGAACAACACTCTAAAATCATATGCCTGATTGCACTAGCATAGCGCTCCATCTTGTGCCAGCTCTTATCAGTTGGATGCGGTCCTTTGACTATTGTATTGATTACTAATCTTCCACCAGTTTGCGGAGGCTCCTCAGCCCTGTGCGGCGCTTGTCCTCGGTTGGGGTCGGATGTCCCCTACTCGCCGTCCTTTGGGGCTTTAACAAACCACTATAATTTTCTTTCCCCAATCAGTTTCCCAATAACACCCTGGAGATGCCTACAGCCATTCGTGTTATGACCATAACATTCGTGGAACCGACAATATTTTCCAGTTTGTTTCTACTTCTCCATCGATTCTTTCGGAGGTGCCTTCCTATACTACATGGTATTGCATGTAGACAAGTAGACATTCTCTAGATATGTATTCAATGGTGTGTAGCTATCATATATTGGAATCCTAGGCTTTCAGCTCCCGGAATCCCTCTTTCATTCATGGTTTCGATCCGTGACTTTCTTGTGCTGATTTGGTTTATTTTGGACATTTACTTGAACTTTTTCGGAACTATCCCCAGACTATTTCATTGCAATGTTACTCTACACTCCCTCTCCACTTGGTCCTACAACATTCTTCTTCCTAGAGCATCTAGCTTCCTCTTTCCTCAAATACCGAGCTATTTTTGCATAGAAACGCTCCAACGTTGCGAGTGGTTTTCCAGCTAACCATCGCCAAATTCAGATTTCGGATCAATCCCTCTTATTACCACCATCAATATTGAATGGTCATTTAGATTACTGACTTATGTGACAGCTGTATGAAATCTCTCCAAGTAATCTTTCAGTGATTCTCCTAGAGCTTGGATCACACTTGATAGGGACATTACATCTTTGGGGGTGAGTTGCGTGCATACAGAATTGCTCTACAAATTTTGTTGCTAAATCGTCAAATCTAGAGATTGACCATGGAGTAATCTTGTAAACGACATCGTTGTTATGCCAGAGAGAGTAATAGGAAAACATTTGCATTTTATTGCATCATTAGCTCATGTGAAATCCATCAGCCATTCATATCTCATGATGTGTTGCATGGGGTCAGTTTTTCCCTCGTAGGTAGGCATTGACGGCATGCTGAACCTCCTTGGATGCTCCGCATGTAGGATATTGTCGGTGAACGGGGTATGGCTTCTCGAGATCCTCCAATCATCATTGGTCAAGCCTTGGCTCTCCTTTACTAGCTGTCTAACCATAGATGACAAGTCCGACATTTGGATAGTTGGAGCCAAGCGGTAGTCGTGCTCCACCTCACGTAAATAGTTCGGTCGATGTCTACGACCCCTATACCTCTAATAGTCATTTGATGGACTAAAACTCTCTGACATAGAAAAAGGGTTGGTTCTCTCCTAGTTTTGTCGCGCGGTTGCTCCCTAAGTTGGTTCATTAAATCAAAATTGGCTTGAATTTGCTGGTTCTACTGTCGGCGGCTATCCACTAGCTCTCTCATCAGATTCTGAAAATTAATTCTTGTGATGGAATCATCCGGATTCTGAACATCAACTGGATAGCAGCATTCACATTTACTAGTAGATTGCTCGGACCTCCTTGCTAGATGCTAGCATTCTCATTTCCTTCTGCGTTTTGAGAGGTAGATCTGGTGTTCCTAACCATTGTTGATAGTCTTCCTTAGACTTTTTCATATTTGAATAGAATGGATAAACTACTTGAAGATAATTCTCTATCTCTTCTGGGGATTTACGCAATCTAGTAGCGGTATAGGGATCCACATAGAGTTGAGAATCATCCTTTTCAATGAAAGCAACAAAATGTTTGCATCAAAAATTGGCATAAACACCCAATAGAGATTTTGTAAAGAAATAAATAAAGAATATAGAATGAAAACAAAGGGAACAAGTAGTTAAATAACAGAAAATCAAAGTAATAACAAGAACACAATGATTTATAGTGGTTCGATGTTGTTTGCCAATGTCCACTTTGAATAGATAGCTTTATTAATCACTTTGTAAACTAAGTACAATAGGGATCAGATGAAAATCCTTAGGTGCAATAGAGTGCAAAGCAACAAGCAACGTAAAAGTCCCAAAAATGAATAATCAAGCCTGTATTTATAGAGGAAGATGGTGAAATATCCCTCTGAAAATTTGGCAAAAGGATCTCCAAAACCATATGGACCCACAAGAGGGATTACATGGCCCAAATCCCAAGAAATAATGATCGGCGTCGATCCTTATTTTGGAGGAATTTGGGAGTGTGATCCCTCAGAGGGCTTCTCCATGTTGAAGTATGCTTGGCCTCCAAGTTTCATGCCAATTGGGTTAGTAGAACCTGAGTTATTGCTCGATCATTATTGCAACATGTTGTGCATCCTGATTTTGGCTGACCCTTATGAGGGGAAGAGGGCCGATCCCACTTGTTTAGTCCTTTTGAGGTGCGATCCCTAGGGTAGGCTCCCTAGGGTCCCCACATCCTGTTCCCAAAGTTTCATATGTATCAGACTTTTAGATTTTGAGATATTGATTATTTTCCATTGAGTAGCACTTGTTTGGCTGAAATTGGTCGATCCCTATGACTAAGAGGGATTATAGCCGATCCCCTTTCTATATTAAATTATTTTCCATACTTAGAACGTTCTGTATAGCATATCTCTTGATTTTTTTCGACCACGACTTCATATTACCATCTGTACTTGATTTGTGGATCCCACAATCATCGTTCTAGACTAACTGGCCTTGATGACAGTCGAATCTAACTTGTCCAATCAGTTCGAATATAGCCGGGTCATAATACTGGATAACAGTGTTAAGATCTGTTAGACCTCTAGTTGGTTTCGATGCACAAAGCGGATTATTTAGAATAACGTATTTAAGGTTTAGCTTGTTCATTAGGTCATACGAGATAAACTATGGGAAGCCCCCGTATCGAATAATACTCTTACAGGAATATCAAAGATAGATAATGTACCTTGCAACACCTGTTTCCCCTTTTGTCCTGAAGAAGTGGATGGTATCTCCTCAATAAAAAAAGCCTGTCCTTACGACCCCTTCTTCAGAAAAGTGCACTCATTCTTCATGTGAGCTGACCATAGTTGAAACAGAGGAAATTTGGGCAATGGTTTGAACAATTGCCCATCTTGTTGCATTTGAAACAAAGAATATCAGCCAAGTAGAGCTGCTTTTTTGCGCTGGAGCCCCACCTCCAGGTTTCTTTCCTATCCACTGCTTCTTCCCTTTAAACTTGCGTTTGAAATTCGACTTGTCTCCAATTGGTATCACCGATAAAGGCTTGGCACTAATTGTCGGCGCTACTCCCTTCTGGACTCCTTCCTTAATATCAAGAGCTTCAAACTCTCAAAGCCATGCTGATAAGGTTGAAGAATGTACCCATAACATGATTAGTCATTTCGTGCTAGAATTGTGGTCGCATACCATTTACACACATTTCATTCTTTTTGAGTGGTGTGTCTATTAATACAAGTACGAAACGGGACAATGTGTTAAACTTATGCACATATTATGACATTGTCATATCACCTTGCTTTAAATCCAGGAAACTCATAAATAACGGAGTCCTTTCGGCTTCTGAGATATATTACATTTCAAAGACTTCCTTAAACTGAGCCTAAGAAAACTCCTCTCTGGAGTATTAGCTGTTACCGAATCCCACCAATCCGTCATCGACTTTTGAAGTTGTCATGATGTCAACAGCCGCTTTTTCGCATCTTCCAACTGAAGATCTCCAATTATCCTTTCACAAGATCAAGCCACATTCGCACTCCAAGAATATCTTCAGTTCCATATAATGGTTTCCCGTCCAACGTGGAATAATTCTTACACAAAGCCACGAAGTTCATAGGGGGTTGAACTTGTGCTACCACTTCCTCTACCTAGTCTACAACTGGCATAGTAGCATTTCTAGGTACCCTGTTATTGGCAGCCATGCTAATTCTAGATTCTCTCCTTCCTCCTTTTCTTGTATCCATCTTCTATTACCAAAACAAATAACATGTATCTTTAGAATACAAGAATGAGATTAATATGGTTTAAGGAAATAACACCAAAGGATCAAAAATAAGAGTTTAGAGAATAGATATTATTATAAAAATTAAAAATATGCTCTCTCTCAAGATTTACTCATTCTAAGGCATCACTTATCATACCTCTAATAAGTTGTATCCCAATCAGTCTAACATGTTCGCTCAACCGAAGCTCTGATACTAATGTGACGACCCACCTTTCGGACTCCCGAGAACGACACTTAATACATCCTCGGTGTTTGTATGTTGTTGCCCAAGCTTCAAAAGACGAGTTGTCGTGGGGTAAAATAATAGAAAGAACATAACAGAAAAATCTCACAACGGAACGGTTAAATACAATACAATAATTATATAGTACATAAGGTTACTTCTTAATATGGAGTTATTAGAGTTACACAAAACTACTACAACCATCGACCTAGGCAGTTATACACTATGCCTTTACACTTGCTAATCCAAAATACATACATAATTAACATAACAATGAAAATAGATAAGGAGCCTCCTGCTCATCCATCATCTTCAAAAGAGCCCAAAGTAACCTGCTACTCTCGGACTACTCAAAAATAATTGGTACCTAAGAGTTTATGGAAAACAAACAACTCGGATCAGATAATAAGTCTGGTATGAGTAAAACTCTAAACAAAGGGTGGAAATAAACAATAATATGTAAGACCATGCTGCCAAATGCGGAATGGGTTTCCCCTTATAACAAGAACATCCAACCACAAACAATGGATACAAATAATTAAACATCACGAAGTGCACATGTCACTTACCAATGTAGTTAAGAAAGAATTAAATTCAAAGGTTTTGAATCAAAGGCAAGGAAAGGGAAATTTTCCAACAATTGACTAGGAGGGTGCAGCTCCTTATCGAAAGTGTACATCTAGACCATATACTCGAGAACTCCAATGGCTCTCGAAAACCTTCAAGCTGGACCCCACCAACCTTACCAAGTATTCGAGTATTTCACATCTCTTGCATATATAACCAAACCAAATCTAGAGTGGATGTGGTAATAACCTAATGGGGGCAACTCCACATAGCTTGACCCCCACTCACTCTTTTGGTTTAGTCATTTCCAATAGAGGATAACAATGCTCAAATGAGCAACAAATCATCTTAAGTTGACAATAAACAAAGAAGAAAGTTGAATCGATAGCCAATACATCAACTATCGGGAATATTTAAAATGATCATATATAGAAATTAAATATCATATTCTTATCACTACTTATCGATTTCAAACTTGTACTATTTCTTAGTTGAAATAAAGTTGGATAAGTGAAGGTAGTGTTACCACTAGGCATTGCCTTGACAAAAATTTTAACTTCCGAGACAGGGACAAGTTTCCATACCCTGACATTTAGTGCTAAGAGTATTACTAAATCCTTTCCATATAAGCAATATCGGATTACAAAAAATAAAATTTCTTGCCTTTTCCATAACCGAATCATACCTTTTAACTTTAAAAACCAAACTTGTGTTGGGAATTCACCTTTCAAATAGTAAATTTAAACAACATTATTGAAATCGATTAATTTACTTTAATAATGATTAATTACTTCAATTATCATTAGTTAAAATGATTTATTAACTTTAAACCTCATTAATTACTTCTAACATCATTAGTTGGAACGGTTAATTAACCTTAATCATCATTATTGGGGTGGTTAATCAACTTTAAAACACCAATATTAAAATGATTAATTAACCTTAAAAAATCATTGTTAAAATGATTAATTAATTTAAACCATCGTTATTAAAGTGATGAATTAACCTTAAACCCATCATTATTTAAATAATTAATTAACCTTAAAACATCATTATTAAAGTGAATAATTAATCTTAAAACATCATTAATAAAATGATTAACTAACTTTAATACATCATTATTTAAATGATTAGTTAACCTTAAACATTATTAGTTAAAATGATTAATTAATTTTAAACTTCATTAGTTAAAATGATTAATTAGCTTTAAGCCCATCATTATTTAAATAATTAATTAACCTTAAACATCATTATTTAAAATGATTAATTAATTTTAAATATCATTATTAAAATGGTTAATTAACTTTGTAAAAGCCCAAGCATAAGATTAAACCAAAAAATTTCAAAAGAGATGAATTTTTTTTCTAAGTGCTAATATAACGATAGTCGCTATACGGACATTTCCATAAACACTTTCATATGTCATATATTCATCCAAGCATCACATAACATAAGTATGAACATATATACAAAGGCAAATAACAACTATACAACATGGAGAGAACAACACTTATATTATTTACTTGAATTTTTTCGACTAATCTCAAGTCACTTACTAACTACCAAAGATGTCATCTTTTTAAAACGGGAACCAAGCCAACTATTAATCACTTTCTAATACATATATACACAAGTAATTAATATATATTTTCACTACAATAGCAAAGGTTAAAATTTTCTTTTAAAAGGTGAGATTTACTAAGTTGAACGAGCATGAACTTCAACCAAACCTTCAACCGACACACGGACGGAGTTTTCCTTTGCAAAATCTCAACTTTAAGACCTAGATGGAGTCTTTAGGATTCGACCTAGGTGGTTATAGGGCTCAGCCAAGATGAAAAATAGTGGCTTGGGTTTTGTTTTGGTGGAAATAGTGATATAGAGACGAATGAAAGGAGTTTTGGTGATTTTTCTTAAGGAAAAAGTTAAAAAGAAAGGATTTTTAAATTTTAAAACTTCAAGAAGCCATGAAAATGAGAATAGAGCTTTTTAAGAAGAAGAGAGGATTTTGAAATTTGTTTTTATATAAATTGAAACAAGAAAATAACTATTCCTCCCTTAACTTCTTACCCTCTACACATATTTTGCCACATCATCACTCTCCCCCTCTACCTTATTGCTCATGCGAAAATCACCCCTCCTCTCTCTTGTCCATTACTTTACTCCCATGATGTTACTTTATAAATATGACATTTTCTTTTTATTTTATTTTTAAATATCTGAAATTTTTTGAAAAAATTCATATCTTATTTTTCTTTTGTACTTAAGTAAATTGAATTTCACCATATATAATTTAACCATTCATATGTTATTTAGTATATGTATGTGTATATGTATACTGGAGTGTACACAACATTTCTGACAACTTTTATACAATGAAAAGTCTAAGGGCACCCCTTAACTATATTAATTTCTCCTAATTTGTTGGCACATTTGAGGTTCAGCCTACACTATAGATCGTATTGGATCATGCCAAAGGCTTGATGAGAAGCTAGTTGAGATTACTAGGCGACTTAGGAAGGGGGAGAAGTTTATTCACATGGACTGATATTTTATAGATGCGGAGGGTTGGCTTCTTAGGGATGGGATGATATGTGTTCTCCAGGTGAAAATTGTAGCTGATGAGTTACTTAAAGAGTTTCATCATTTTAGAATGACTATTCGTCCTAGTAGTAATAAAACGTACAATGATATTAAATACACATGTTATTCATGGCAAATGAAATGTTATGTTTTGGATTTTATAGGGAAGTGCATTAGTTGTCTAAGTTGAACAAAGGAACCCAATGGTTCGCTATTACCGTAAATGTCTCACATCAGAAACGAGAACATATATATATATATATATTTTATTGATGGGTTGCCAAGAAGTCGAAGAGGAAATGAAAGCATTTGGGTTGTTGTATACTATTTAACTAAAAGTGCTCACTTTTCTCTGATAAAGGTTACTGGAACTGCTCCATCTTTAGCTATATTTTATTTATGGGAAGTTGTAAAGTACATGGTGTACCTTTTAGTATTGTGAGTGACTGATATCCACTCTTCATGAGTGAATTTTTGAAAAGCTTTCAACATGCGTTTGGCATGGAGTTGAACTCGAGCATGACATACCATCCCAAAATTGATAGCCAAAGACAGAAGCGAATCTGTGCTTGAGAAGTTGTTGAGAGCCAACATACCTGATTTTCAAGGATAGTGCAAGGATTTCATACCTCTAATAGAATTTATATACAACAGTAGCTATCAAACTAATATATGCATGACACATTTGAAGGATAACATGGGTAGTTGTGTAAATCTCCTACATGGTTGTAGAAGATTATTAGATAAGTTAATACTTAGACAAGATATGATCTGTGAGGTGTCAGAGAAAGCTAAGTTCATATAGAAAAGAATGAAGATATCTTACGACAGGAAAAAGTCTTATGCCGATAAAAGACGTATTGATTTGGAGTTTTTTGTATGTGACATGGTGTTTGTGAAAGCATCTCCATTGAAGAAAGTTGTGAAATTTGGCATAAGAAAGTTTGCACCATGGTTTATAAGACCTTTTCCTATCATGGAAAGTACTGGGAAACTTGCATATAGAGTTGATTCTCCTAAAAATATGGTTGAGTGCATACGCAATGTGTTACAAGTTTCGCACTTGCGCAAATGTGTGCATGGTTCAAATAAAATTATTGAGCCTAAGGAGTCTATTCATACTATTGAGAGTAGAATAAAGTGACTTCGCAAAATGTTGTCGAAATTGTTCGAGTCCAATAAGACACGAACCACCAGGATAGTACACGGGAGCTAGAAGAGAAGATATGTGCTTCCAAAATGAATCTTTTTACCAGTCCGATTCTATCTTCTTTAAGTAAATGTTGTTTCAGTGTGATTAATTAGAATACGTGCTAATGTGGAAATAAATTTGTGTTACTATGATTGGTGTTGTCTGCTAGTGTAATATGTTATGTGTTAGTTAAAGCGGTGTATGGTAGGGTAGATATGACATATTATCCCAATTTTTATAATTTCAAGGATGAAATCCTTTTAAGGAGAGGAGAATGTAATAGCCTGAATTTCAACACATAATATCGAGGATATTAAATCAGTTTAAGTACCGATTGGTGATAATCGATATCATTTAAACTAATGACTTAAGAAGTGGTTTTCTAAATATAAATAGAATAGGAATTGAGGCTTATTCCATTACACTCCTAATGTTGTATACACATGAAAAAATTATAAATTTTCTTGACGATGGATTATAGGATCAAAGAAGATGAAAATAGGATCTAGTGACACAACGTAAATAAACAGAAAGTTTATTTAATAATTTTTTAAAATTTTCCTTCCTCGTTAATTCCTCTTCTTCCTTAGAGAGAAAACCTACCTTTCATCAAAAATCCATATTAGTCCCTCAAACCTCGACACAAAAAATCCAAATAAATACTCTAAATTAAAGTTATAAGATCCTTTACAAAATCATCTCCTCAAATCCTATATGGGCAAGAATTCATTTTAGGTTTCTAAGTTGAAGGCTTTAAGAGATGAATTTTAGCTTGAGCTAGTGATTCCTTCTTGTGATGGGTGAATGAGAAAGATTTAATAAACTCTATTATCACTATTATGCTTTATTTTCACGTTTAATATCAAATAATAGGTTAAAGGTTGACTTAGAAATTCAACCTAGGATCTTTGAGTGATAATTGTGTCAGTAAAAGTTGGGATATTATAATGAACGAACCAATATATCTATAAATGCGATATATATGATGTTGTATCGAATTATGTTTCATGCCATTGGTTTTTGATTATGTTTGAATATATAGAAGCTATGTTAGGACAAAAGGAAATGGATTTGGTTGATGACTTGTTGGGTCTGGATGATAGTTAAGTGATTTTACTGCTACGTAGTTCATCGGTATTCAAAGTCTCAAAGTTACTTGTTTGGTTGTTATAGAGAAGGGATACTCGTCTAAAAGGAAAGTAAGTTATTACAAAGGCTTGAATATGAGTTGCTAGATGCATCCATGAAGTGTTACGGTGACACATTGTAACATCCCCCGTTTTGAGGTCCGAAACTAAGCGCTACGGATGCTGTAGTCATCCATGGTATTAATTTCTGATAACAAAATGCGGTTATGTTAATCATATCAATAATCAGAAGCACATGAATATGAAGATGTTCAAACATAATTTAATAACAAGTTTTCACATTTCATTTCACAAATAAGATTTCATATTCATTACATAATCTTTCAATCCTACGTTCAGAGAAAATATAATTATTACAAAATACTCCAAGAGCGACATATGAAGATGTGTAACGTCCCCTATCTAGAGGTCCAAAACGAAGCGCTACAGATGATGCAGTCATCTATATTATTAGCTTCCGACGACTAAATATGGCTATGTTAATGGTATCTATAATATTAAAAGCACTTGAATATGAAACAAAACACAGATTTCAAACAACTTTTAGTTCATTACATTTAGAACAGATGTTCCATATTCAACTTACATAATCCCAATATGTTCGCAGGCACAGATAAAATATACTTATTAGAAAATACGCCAAGAGCGGTATATGAAGATACCCCCTTGGCTGATCAGAGTCATAGAGTCATAATAGACTTAATACAAAACACAGTGGAAATACATCAAACATATAACAAGAACTGCAACTCCTAAATAGCTATTTTTTTGCCTCCTGCTAGCCTCTGGTAGCCTTATTCGTCATTCTACTAAAACATAAAAAGACCTTAACCCCTCAACCTACTCAAATTAATTTTGATCACCCGAGAGTTTAAGGGGAAAACATAAACTTCGAGTCAGACATAAAGCCTGGTATGAATAATATTATACATCCCGGAGTATATATGTTAAGTGAGACCACGTCGCTTAGCGAAACGGGTTTCCCCTCACTAACATCGTTTTAAAACATATCTTTGTAAAAAAATTTCCTGCAATTAAAACTAATTAAACACTGTAAAACATCATTATATAAACATACATAAACTTAAGGTAATAATGAACTATCTGTTCAAATACATAAGTTTTGTTTGGATAACTTTTAACCTTTGGCTGACTCGGGCCTACTAGACAATATAATCAAAATTAATCGAACACTTGTTAGCTATTCTTCTTTTGGATTATCTATCCTTAACTATCTGTTAAATACTTCACTTCTGGACGGTCTGTCCTTAACTATCTGTTAAATGCTTCTCTTCTGGACGATCTGCCCCTAACTTAATCATCTCCCAGGTCTTCCTAATCCTAATGGTTTTTTGAGCTCACCAATAACCTATCTGTATACAAACATATATTCCTTTCGGTATGTAATCATAATTTTAGTCTACCTGTGACAAAGCCCTACACACTAGATAATAGCTAATGTATAGGGCGCGGCCCCATACTAGTCCCATTTGGTATTCTAATATCTGAGTCATTTTCACTTAAGGATCCCCTTCCATAATTTTCCTTGAAAACATTTTCAAAATGATTTTAAACCTGTAAATCAAACTTAAACAAGGAAAAGTATATAATCTATATGCTTTACTTAAAATCATATCACCATGTTATATATATATATATATATATATATATATATATATATATATATCTTCTTTGCTCAAATCTTAGTTGATGGAAACATTCAAACACTTGAAAAAACCTCTTTCAAAATCTTTGAAAGTACCTCTTTCCAAAATCAAGTGAAAATCTTTTAATTACCTAGGCCAATATGCCAAAACCTTACCTTCCGAAACCACTCATCAAACCTTTCGAAACCATTGAAAAGTAAACCTTTCGAAAGGAATGAAACTTTGGACATGCTTCTTTAAAAATCTCTTTAAAACATTGCCTTAGAAAAACCTTGGAAAACCTTCCATCTCAACCTTTCAAAACCATTGAATTAAAACCTTTCGAAATCATTCATCAAACCTTTCGAAACCAATGGACTAAAACCATTCGAAAGCAATCATTAAACATTTCGAAATTATTCAACTAAAACCTTTTGAAATCATTGAACTTAAACCTTTCGAAATCATTGAACTTAAACCTTTCGAAATCATTCAACTTAAACCTTTCGAAGTCATTGAACTTAAACCTTTCGAAATCATTCAACTTAAACATTTCAAAGACTTACTGGGTTCAATTTAAAATAAGTGGAAAACCTTCTTTTTAAAACCTTTCGACTTCATTAGAAGTAATCTTTCGACTTTGTCGGAAGGTCTGCTTCGAAAGCTTTAAAACTTAACTTTTAAACAATAGGCTTCAGCCTTTAAAACACTTTAATTTGTAAAACAAGGGTAAATCACCTAAGCCGAAAGCTTTCTTTCGAAAGCATGGAGAAGGGGCTAATTTTAAAATAGGTAAACCTTTTGTCTTTGTCGAAAGGTTCAAATCAAAACAGAACAAAAGCGGCAGTAACCTTTCGACTTTTTTTGGAAGGTTTAAAACCTTTATTTTAAATCTTTTCGTAAGCAATGCAGGTGAAAGCTTTTGGTTTATAAAACAAACATACCCCAACTTCTTTGGCAACTAACCTTTCGACCTTGTCCAATTCATTACGTACCAAGATACTTGGTATCATATGCATTAAACTTTGACCTTGATGAAACCTATAACCTTTCGACTTAGTCGAGAGGTCTGGGTCGGAAGGTTTGATGCCAAAATTGACTGAAACATGCTAAAAGTATGATTTCTTTGTTTTTAACTTAAAAGGGATAACTTTTCAACTAACCTTCCTTTGTTTGTCAAAATATTATTGGGTAACAAATGTTTTTTAGAAAAGCACCGCCACTAATTTCAGAAATAAATAATAATTTTATTTTATAAAATGCCCCTTCTAATTAATTAAATATATAAAACATTTAAGTCTCATACCTTAAATAATTTTATATATTCATCAAAACACTTAGGAAAAATCTAAAAAAATTCTAGAAAATCTATTTTAGTATGTTTTCCAACATATAAAAATTTCAAACCTAGATAATTATTATTTTAGCCGTAAATAATGTATAACCTAATAAATTATTTTCTTCACTAGAAAATTAATATAAAATCCACATTAACTCAGAAAATTATAAAAATTGAAAACCATCTCTAAAATATCGTTTCTAACCTATATTCAAATTTTCAAGGTATTTGTATGTCATATAATAGGGTTTTCATGTCAAACACATCATAAAAACTAGCATGAACATATATAATTCATCAACAAGCGTATATATAACTTTAATCATCAAAACATGGCATATACTTGCAAAAACAATTTGGATCTAATCAAAAACCAAAAACCATAAGAAAATGGGATGCAGTAATTATTCACCTTAGCTTTGAGATCAAAAGATGTGAGATGTGATGTAGATTATGTTGATTATCTTCCTTTATTTGAATCCTAGCTTTAATCTTCTCTTGAGAGCAATAATGGTGGCCACCTTAGACGTTTTAGTTTGCTAAAATGAAAATGAACGTGAGTTTTATTTCCTAAGGGTTTAGGGTATAAGCCCTTCTCCTATTTCTCATATTGCCCTTCTCATATCCTAACACATTAGCTTATGTTATTTCATTATAGTTTATACACTAAATGGCACGGCTACCCTTAGCTAATCAATTCTCAACTTATTAATCTCTACATTATTTTATTTAATTTTGTTAATTTAACATTCTAAATAATGTTATAAAAATATGGGGTGTTACAAGATGCCCCATTTGTTGATCAGAGTCTACTGCTACTTGACAGTTGTAATTTCTATCATTGCATCCATTCAAACAAAATGAACTACACAACGGATTAAGTAAAACTTCTAATATAGATAGTTTGCCTCCTACACGTTTCTGGAAGCTTATTCGTCCAATTGAAAACCAGAAATCCCTTACTCCCGACCTACACAAATGAGTACTCGAGAGTTTAAGGGGAAAATCAAAAACTTCGGGTTAGAAAAACAGTCTAGTGTGAATAATAACCTATCATTTCGAACTAAAATAGATATCTAGTGAGACCATGCCGCCAAGCAGAACGGGTTTTCCCCTCACTAGTATCTTAACCAAAACAAATCAACCATATACTGTGCAGTTTGCATCCACAATGGTTAGGACATAATAAATAAACATTCGCATTCATGCAGCATACAACGGACTATCCATCCCAATATATTTGACTATACATCTTAATTTCATCCGACTATCTATCTTAACATCAAATGATCGACCGTCTTATATTTATGCAGACTACCCATCACTCATGATTTTACTATTTAAGTTATATGGACAATCCATCACACATGTTTCATTTATTTAAAATAATGTGGACTATCCATCACACATCTCATAGTTTTCCTAAGATGACTATAAACCCTTCATTAACCATATAGAGACTATTCATCTTTGGCATCATGTGGACTATCCATCACACATTCCATAGTCTTCCTAAGATGACTATGAACCAATAAAATATCAATTTATAATTAGGTTATAACTTTATTCCCCCAAGTTCTCAACCTATGTCTATTAGTATCCCCAATTAGGTTGTGTAACTCTTAAACTTATAACATCTCAAAACGATATGTATGGATTTCCCCAATGATTAATGTTGAAATTATAAAATAATACACGTTGGTGTCCCTATGAATAATGTAAAATTCATAAACTTATGGCATATAGAAATATGAAACATTGGTATCCCCAATGAATAATGTCAAAATCATAAGCGTATGGCCCTCCACCATTAATATAGCAATATAAAGGACTTATGGCATTTGTGCCGCAATAACAATATCGAACCTCTATCCAAGGTTGGAAAACAAAATTTTAAATTTTTATCATAAAGCTAACTGCCAAAATAATAAGGTTATTTACCTTCTTAAAACATAGGCCATCTCACAATTTAAAACTTCCCTTTAGTTTACATAAAACAAGGCCTCGTCCGCATTAAAATAAAGAGATATAGCATCAATGTCGCACGACATAGTTGCTGAAAAAATTAAACAAAATGCTAACATTGATGTACAATGGCATCAATACCTTTAACCGAGATTAATCACTTACGGATTATTATAATTCGGCTATTATGCGGCATACATAGAAAAATTAGCAGCATCATTGTCGCAAAATTGATTAATATCGAAATTGATAACTTACGACATAAAACTCACGACATCATTTAAAACTTGGATGAAGACTTGCAGCATAAATTTAAGAATACTAAAAACTGTTGACATTGATAACTCATGATATCAATATATCATATTCCCACGTGATGCAATATTCTCATAATGTCAATCGCAGATGCATGACTTAAAGCATCGCATACTTACGGCATAAGTATCACATGCATTGCTTCATGTTAATACCATCTATTTATGATATTGCTTACAACTGTAAAGTGGTACCACCTATTGTCGATGTTGAATGCTAAATGTCGCATATCGGTACTATTGTCGTAATTTTCATAAGAACTGTTTCGTTTCTATTAAAAGCAATTTCTTTTTACCAACTTTTATTCCTTGTTAAATTTCTATTGGCTAAAGACAAACTTTACCAATTTAGTTTCAGAAAAATGCCGCAAATCAATTTCATACTTCCAAAAACATTAATTAGCTTAATTAATTAATACCATTAATTAATATTAATTTATATGCTTTTCTAGCATAATAAATTCATAGAAATTCATAATCACTTGGAAAAAATCCCCAAAAATTAATAAAAATCAAAATTAACATATTCTTTTATATATAAAATTTTTAGGGCCGAAATAATTATTTAATTACTTTTAATAATTAAAACCCAAAATAAACACTATTTCCTCCTTAGGAAATTCATAAAATATTCATTGTAATTGGAAAATTATGAAATTAAAAACCCATCTCCAAAATAATGTTTGACATAACATACCAAAAAATCAAGTGGATTGGAGATCAAAAACTTAGGTTTTACCCTTAAAACCTATCTAAATAATTTCATAAGATTTCCATAAATCGTTATTCTATTCAAACAAAGATTAGACATCCATAACTTGGCAAATCAATCGAGATAAATTCTAAAATTACCCATAATCAAATTTAAACACAAAATAATGGAGATGGTTTATTATTATTCACCTTAAATTGGATGATGAGATTGTGATCCGATGGAGTTTAGTTTCTCTAAGCTTTGCTCTTTGAATCCCTTTGGTTTCCGCTTTGATTTTCCCTTCTTATTTATTCTTTCCTATGTTAAGTTTAAAACAATCTTATTACTTTATTAGTTAAGGCCCGACCTTGTTAATTATCAAATCTCATCCTCATGTCCCACTACATCATTCTATTTAGTCTATCCAATTAAATTTTCTGAATAATGTTAGATTAAAATCAGGGATGTTACATACATAGTTATGTATATAAGCGAACGTTGAATAAAGAACTACATGCGAGTATGAGAGCAAATGAAGGGCATGCATTGATTTTTTTTCTCAAACCCACTAATAGTCTGCCAAGGTCAAACATAGCCAACTAGTTGACTGGCCAAATAAGGCACTCGACTAGTTACAGTCAATCCAAGGTAGAACTAAAACAGGCCATTTGGCATGTGTTTAGTCGACCGATGGAAATTAATCAATCGATCGACCAAGGGATATATTAATTGGTTAATCCTACTAGTCGACTGATGAGATGGTATTTATTTCGAAGGGAACAATATCCTATGGCAAGTACTAGGAAGCTTCGGACGATGTGATAAAGTCCGAGAGCATGATTTAGTGATGTTGGAGGGCATAGGGACCATGGGGACGCCTGCGACACATTTTAGGTTATATGATGATTTTGATAGAGTCATTCGGTGATTTCAAAATGATATGACTAGGGTATTTGTGATACACTTCACTATGACATACTATAGAGTGAGACCATGTTCCTTGACTTTGGCCTTAGGACTTGATGTCATTAGACCATTGGTTACTAGAGACGGTGTTGTCTCGGTTGTAAAGGAACCGGACATGTCTGTAGTGGATGAAACATGATGATTTAAGAAAAATCCTATTTAAATCATAGCAGGCTTAAAAAGTCTAATGTATAATAGTATATACAGTCTTGTTGTTTCATAAAATCATATTTTATTTTGAATATATTACCTTATTTAAATAAATTTAATTAATCAAATGTATTCATCGTGAATCAAATTCAATTAAATGAAGAAGGGAGGCTTTATTTTATTTAGAGAAAGAAATATTTTGTTTCTCTCTCTTTAAACTTTCTCATTACTTAAAGGAAAGCTTTGTTTTATTTAGAGAGAGAAGCCTTTCATTCCTTTCCCTCTCTTAACTAAATTAACTGATTGATTAGATTATGTTAACTGAATTTGAAAATCAAAAAGGACCAATTACATCAAATGCATTCACATTTAGGAGGCATGACAATTGTGTGAAGCATACAATGAATGAATTAATATGTGATTAATGATACAAACAAATAAGATTAATTCTAAGCATATAAGCATAATAGGGTCTAAAAGGATAGGGATAAAGGAGGAATCAATGTATGATTTCACATTCCATTTTACAAGCATTTAATAGATTCTACATCAAATTAATACATAGGGAATGATAAGTTATAACTATCTATTTCACATGGCAGAGGTGGCAAACGATTATAGGGTTGTTATATACACATGTGTTGATAAAATATATACACATGGGTAGACAAGATATATACACATGGGTGGATATTAGGATTTATATCTACCATACACACACAGTTCATATGTGTATATTATTGCCTCAACATTAAATTATTCAATGAAAATAAAATTGAAGAAAATGAATTTTGTTTCGCAGTTACATGCCTTAACAATATAAAATGGGCATAAATGTTTATGTATTCAAATACTTTATATATGAAAGGTGTAATGACTATGCTAAAATAAATTCTCATCAATTAATTGTTTCTAGGTTACATGTTTTTAACAATAAATAAAATATAAATGTAAATATATGTAAATTAATGTACAATTCATACAAGGTAATTTCCAACTGATTCCAAAATATTTATATAACATCCAACCATCTGATATATTTGCAGTTTTGAAAACACTAAGTACAAATATACTATTTCAATTTATTTTTTATTTTTTTAATCAAATAATACAATACCAAAATTGCATATATCAAATCAATAAGATGTCAAAAATTTCTTAATTTTGGCATTAATTGAAAATTCAAACAAAAACAATTGATCCTTAAATTGTATATTGTGTTTAGAATATTATTAGAAATAAAAAACATGAACTAATAATTTAAAATGGCATTATATATAAAGTTTTGGTTTAAGTTTATCATGTTAATAGTAGTTCAAATCTTATAATCAAATTGTTTAATTGTTTTACCAACTTTTAATCAAAACAAGGCAATAATATACTTATACAAATTATAATAATTAGATAACATATAAGAAAATAAAACGAATTAAGAATATACCTTCACATCAGCTAAAAATTTCTCCTTGATTTGGAATTTTCTCTTAAGATTTTTGAATGTACACCCACCTGTGCAAGAGAAAGATGAACCATGTTGCCTTTTATTTATTTGATGTTTTTAATTTTATTTTAGAGTTAAAAATTTTATAGAGAAGGGAGAGGATGAATTCGGCCATGACAATGAGAGGGGGTGAGAAAGAAAACTAACTAATGAGAATTAGTAGATCTGCTTTTATTAAAAGAATGAAACCTTTCCATTTTCTCTAATTCAAACTTCCCTAACTAATTCCTTACTAAATTTCAATTACTCCACCTTTCACTCAATCAAGTATGGCCGACCCTAGCTTCAATTTTCATGATGCAAAAATTTCAAAATCCCTTCAACCAATTATTTCTCATTTAAAATAAGTATAAAATTATACTGATATCGTATATCGATACATGCAAATATAACATTTATGTGTGCATTCGAATAATTGCAAGCAACCTTAAAACATCAAATAAACCAATAATAATTAATGTTTCTCAAGTATTAATTAATTTACAATGTTTTATAAACTAATTAAACCATATGGATTTTCAAAGAATTCACAAATGCGGATTTGAGACTCAAAGGTGAATTTAGTCATCGATTAATTTTGAACAATTCAACTATTAATGTTCACACACCAGCTTAGTTAGTGGTGTGAAAGTTTGGTCGAATTCATTGTTTACAGACTTTTTGGTAAAATCTAATTTCGTATTTTCTTAAGTGGTAGCTTTTAGCAATGATTGTTTACACCAATTCTCTTCGTCAAGACTATATCATTTTAGGATTTATGGGATTTAATTTTGATCAAAATTCCAATATCATCCGCATTCAACTCCGGTTGGTCCATACACAAAGTCCTTGGTTCAAAAAGGACATTTATTATAATCGTACGCTCTGGCAAAAAACTTTGACTTTGAGTTAACTACAGTTGACCGTGATACTAACCTCTTATAACTGAGAATACGAATTCTCTATTGAATAGTACTTCATTTCTAATGCTTCAACTCAGACCCAACTATAGTCGCTCGATGGATAGGATGCATTGATTTACTATAACCAAAGTAGAGTATCCATATTGATGTTACGCATTATTCTCAAGTCGAGATAACTGTGTAACATCATCACCTCGAGATCTCCTATTTGACCTTAGTTATTATTAACCAATAGGAAACACTTGAGTGAGTCATTCCATAGTTATCCAATAACTATCACTATAGTGGTGACAGCTCAATGGAGTTATTTTGTTTATTTAGTTGTCTACTTTTTAGTATCATGTATATATGTTGAAATAATAGTAGGGCCGATAATGAGTACTAATAAAATCCAAAATTCGTTCGCATCTGTACTTGAAAAATGAAAATATCTAAAATTCGAAAAACGGATATGATATGATAGTATCTGCATCCGAAAATTATTCATCCAACTTTATCAAGATATTAGTTGAGATTATACATATTATACTACATAAAATGATTGATATACACTATTTTACCATGGTAATAATCTAGGTTATGAATTTATAAACGAATATTTGCTATTAATAACATGTTTTTATCATCGTATTTTTTATGTCTTGTATTTATGTTAGCATTATCACTGAAAAATATTCATGTTGGATTAAAAATTATCATCTATTTTTTAACTTTGTTAGTTATGAGCGAAGCAAATAAATATCCGATATCCATCCATATCCATAGACACGGTTATCCAATATTTGAAAATGATTATAGATACGGATGAAGATATGACACCGTCTGCATTCAAAAATATCTATTGATAGACCTACTACTAGTGTAAGACAGTGTTCAATGTTGTTTGTTATTTGATGTAATGTTGTTTATGACTATCCTCTAGTATTATCTAGGCTTTCTATTATATATAGTGTATCATATTTTATGTAATGACCCTAATTTTTGCTAACATTATTTAGAATATTCAATTGGATAAATAAAATAAAATAATGTAGAAAGTTAAGGGATTGAGATTTGTAAATTAAGGAGGAGCTGTGCCTTAATGGATGTGTTAATAAAAGGGAAACTAGACATAATTAAGAAGGAGGAATATGATGAGGGTAAAATGGGAATAGCCTTTATTCCTCTACCCTAAACCCTTCCATTCTCCACTTCCTCATTCATTCTACATTCACAAACTAAACAAAAAAACAATACTAAGCTTAGGCCAACCACCATTAAGAAGATTTAAAGGGAAGATAAGCTAGGATTCAAGCAGAAAGCTTGAAGAAATCAATCTAAGGGCAAATCTCAACCTTCTCAACATAAAGCCAGGGTGAATAATTAGTTTACATCTTGCTTTTGATAATGATTTCGGTATCAAGTTAGATCCGGGTTATTTTTGAAAGTATCATGCCATGTTTTGATAGATTAAATGGATATATATGCTTGTTGATGATTTATATGATTTAATGTGTATTTTACAATATGTTTAGATTAGAAAACATATCATATGACATCCAAATGAGTTAAGTTTTTGATATATGGTCAAGAATATTATTTTATAAGTGGGTATTGAGTTTCATAATTTTCTACTTAATTATGGACTTACTATGAATTTCTAAGAGAGAAAATTATTAATTTGGATTTATATTATTTAAGGCAATTAAATAATGTTTTGGGTCTTAAATTTTATATGTTTGAAAATGTAATTAATGTGAATTATCATGACTTTTGGGGATTTTTTCTAAGTAACTAACTATGATTTATAAATTATTTAAGTTAGAGGACTTAAATGTTTTATTAAGAAGAATGGCTTAAGTGTTAAATTATTTTCAAATGTTCTAATGAGAAATCGGCAATAATTTTAATAAAGGAAGAAGAAGAAAATTTCTAAGCCAATAAGAGTTTGACATATATTGATGGTAGGTGAAATGTACTTTCTTTAATAAGCAAAAATGCAGTTTTTATTCAAATTACATTTTCGCCACTTAACCCTGCTGGCTTCCGACATCATACACACCCGCCTCTAAACCTTCTGCATTCATTCGGTACCAATATACATGGTATCATACTATTGGTACGAAGTGTATTGGACTTACGCGGAAGGTAGTAATGGTGTCGAAAGAATACATGCGTAAAGAGTGAAGTTGTATTTTCAAGTTTCGAATCTACAAACCCGCCTTTGATTTAATATCTTCGAAAGGGGTGCTGCTTTTGAACTCCTTTGATACCCTAGCTACCACATTAAAACCTTTTGCCTTAGTAAGAGGCCACTTTTATAACTCTTTAAATCAATAAGTTCGAAGGGTAGAGTTTTGAATCTATAATCTACATTGATAAATTTATGCATTTAAAATAATTGATAAAATATTATTAATTAAGATATACAATCAAACCGAATTCAAAATTGACAAATAGAAACATAAAGTATACTTACTAATAAATGAGTATTGCTTGTGAATGTTTCCATACCTATGCAACTGCCTAATTTTACAACTACTTAATACATTCATATTTGGTCACTTATGGTTTTATTTGGTCCAGACCGTGTATAGCATTCTATGAGTTTCAAACTCTAAAAGCAATATGAGACTATGGATATTTGATCCATATACTATCGCATATAATTGTTATATGGGGAGTCGCAGTTCGTAATGTACGATACTTTGATGAAGTTAGTTCATTCGAAAATAAGCCAACAACAGTATTGTGACAATATTGTGAGACAGAGCATTCAATTTGATTGATTATAGAAAGGATCGTATTGTGTCAACTGTAACACTAGACCAAAACTACAAGATAGATCTAAGAACTCGATCATTGAAATGTCTGTTCGATTAGTTTACACAATGCACAACATATTAGATGTCCTTAAAGGTTAAGGATCATCGAATGCATATTGTAAATAATTCGTTATGATATTGTAGTAAGAGTTTTCTTTTGAAAGGTTTGACCATTTGACAGAAAAATGAATGTATAATAATAGACGTAATTCAAGAAACAGTTGGGATGAAGAAAGTGCATAGTCACTTCTGCTTTATAAAGAAACAATGAAAATGAGAATTGTAATAATAGCGATTGACACTTAACATTGAAATAAGAAACAAGATTTCTATTCCAAAATGTATTTACATATTAAAAATTGTTTTCTATGAGATTTATTTCTTTGAGTTCAAGATATTTGATCAAAGAACTCTCCACTGTAAACTAGTTGCAGTACATAAAATAAATAAACTATATTAAGTGAATAATGGACCTCCAAATTTAGTATGCTATTATAGTAATGACATAAATAGTGGGAGTATGTCATATAACACTTATTGATTGCATCAAATTACGAAAATTGCTTTCGTAAAACATACCGAATATTATTTTTGAAATAATGACTAGTTTTGGTATCGATTGAAAGATAAACATAGCTATATTTCAAAATGAATATTATGAATATTCGTCATGAAATAAAATTATAATGTGGTGTTTGTTTTCATAACAAAAGTGATTCATTGGAAAATATAGAAGTATCTAATATTATTTACAATTATTTTAGAATTATAGACTAAGCCGTAGTTTTGAGAAATAATTTTATTATATGATTATGAATCATGTGATACTGATTAATTATATCTCAAACAATTAAAGGCTATGCACCAATTAGTGGGAGCATTATAAGAGTTGATGAACTCTTTAGATTGATACATATAGATGTATGTAATCGTAAGCCTGTTAATACCAAAATAATTCCACGTACTTTGTCATATTCACCGATGAGTTATTATCAACATGGACATGTGTATTTGATACATATATAGTATGTCTAAGATAGACTCATAGAGTATAAAACAAAAGTAAATAATATAATATACAATAAAAATAATTTGATTTGATCGAATGGGTGAGTATATCGGAAAGAGTTCTAAACGTACCTAAAATTGTATAAAGATTCAATCTCAAAAGTCATCCTCCATGTGATACATAATGATGTATCGATAAGGAGTGATCAAACTTTGTTGGACAAAGTACGATTACTTGTGAGTGAAGTTGAGTTAATATCTTTCTATAAAGTCATGTACTTAAGAGTAGTACACAAGTTTAATATTATTTCATCTAAATAATAGTTTACAAAGTCATATAAGATAAGGGTTATAAGAAACCCCAACATATCCTAGGCCAAGGAGTTAGCAGGTTGTGCGAGTCGAAAGTCTGCATGTAATAATTGTTCGTGAGAGATCTAGTATGAATCTCCTTAAAAGGAGTTTGGGAAGGACTGTCATTGGATGACATATTTATGTTTTGAACATAAGTTTTGTAAACTAAAACTAAAACTAAATCAATTTAATATAAAAGGCAATTCATAAAGAGTTTATGAATACCTATTCCATTGCACCGAGAAACAATTGTAGTTTTAAGAAATATCAACATAATAGTGAATGAATTTCTTTGTGAAATTATTGAAAGTAAAATGGAATTGGACACGATCCAATGATAAAACTGATTACATGAGATGAAATGAAATTAACTAACCCAAAAGAACACATTGCGTTAGAGTGTCTAATAAGTATTCTCATACATTAAAGAGAAACTACGAGTTTCTTATTAATGTCGAAATACATAATCCCTGGTTGTTTAAATAGACCATTAAGAGTATTGACTCTATGATATGGTATGATGCACAAATCCGAAATAAATTCCAAGTACATTATCAAAATATGATTTTGGTAGATGTACCCAAAAAGGATATGATCCATCGGCCGCAAATATGTCTTCGAGAGCAAGACTAATGCAGTTGGAATATAATGAGCAACATTAATAAGAATAACATCGTAATTTCAACCGATGAAATTAGCGTGATAGATTGGATATTCAATGTGCTCATGTTAATTCAGATTAAATCACGAAATTATCACTTAGTATGACTTTATGTTTGGTACGTATGTACTGAAACAAAAAATTCAACATAATGATTTAGAGTAAGTTGTTTGCACATAATAACCAAAATGTCTTGAAAAGACAGTAGGAGCAATATTGAGTTTATGAGTCTTTGGATATGATCCAAGAAATGAAAGAAAGTATCATTTTTTAAGCATCAAAATTGAACAAATATTTTGATAGAAATATCAAATAGTTTGATTATCAATCAAAATGCAGAGGAAGTGTGTTCTCATAAGAAAGAATGCTAAAAGGTACATTGATATTTCTAAACTATAAGTAAACAGCACATTGTTGATTTTAACAATGTTTTTGTATTAAAATCAGCCTTAGTTGTTTTAACACTAGATTTTGGATCTATAAATGATGTCATTTATAGTAAATATGAAAGATATTGAGAATGTCCCAAATCGATATGCATAGACACCTTATTAAATTGTCTAATACGTAACATGGGAGATGAATTCTTTATGCATTGACAATAGAAATTATCATACATGTTATGTTGTCTATGATATCGTGATTTGTTTATGTATTTTATATGTGAAGCAAATCAAATCAAATCCCAATTGATATCACTGATGGCAGTTTGGAGTGTTCTCGTGTATTTATGAAATACTAGAGAATTGTTTACAGAAACAATGAACTCCTTATGAAGGAGTGTTCGGACTCAAAATTCATAAGTCATATTGAGTATAATATGTCAATAATAAATTCAAGTTAAGAATCTTTAAGTTAGAAATGTTCCACATAGAAGTGATTGTAGCTGATTCATTGACTTGAATAGCGTCACAATAAAAATAATATATATACATAACAAATGCACAAATTTATAACTGAGCCGGGGGGGTTCCAAATGTTGAGAATCCCATAACATTGTTATATGATAAAAATGTCACAACATAGTTCATAACAAAACTTGGAGCTCACTAGAAGTCGAGAAACATACTTCGAATTGTTCTATATGATAAATGTAGTTTATCAGTTTCAAAGAGGGTTGATCGATAGAGTAGATGATTCAAATATAATAACATACCCATTCACAAAAGTACAAACCCAATTGGTTTTAAGGAACCATGATTGGAGAAGTTGGAATAAGATTCCATAATTGACCCAAGTGCAAGTGGGAGATTGATAAAGTTAGGGGTATGCTGTAGGGGCAATTATGTAATGTGTTACATATATCTAACTTGGTAATCAATCTTGTTCAAAATAAAAGGTGTTTTTCTTTCTATTATATACTTGATATAATATGTTATATTAATTAATTAATTTAATTAAAAGTATATTTAATAGAAAAATCCATAAATGGTTTGTTTGGTGATAGTAGTTATAAAGTATTAAAATTGTGAGTAATTTATCATAATGAAAACAAATATACCATTTTAAATGTTCCTAGTCAAGATGCATTGAAACCGGATATCGATGTATCCGTTGAGACTAGAATACATAACACTCTCCAAATGTTGGACAGTGTATTACTCATGGCTGTTGGGAGCACCAAGGGGTTATGTACTGATAGTTATTGGGTAACTATGGAATGACTCACTCAATACTTTTCTGTTGGTTAATATAACTAAGGACAAACAGAAAATATCGATGCGACTGATTTACATAGTTCCCTCGACTTAAGAATACCATGGATCTTCAATATGAAAGCTCCAATTTGATTATAGTCAAACCATGGCATGACATTCCATCAAGTGACTATATTTGGGTCGAGTGGAAGTATTGGAAGTGAAGCACTATTCAAGAGAGGATTTGTCTCCTCAGTTATATGGGGTTGGTCTCACGGTCAACTCAAGTCAATTCAAAGTCAAAGTCTCTGGCCAGAGTATTTTGGTTAGTAGTAATTGTTATTATTGAACTGAGGACTTTGTGTTTGGGCTATAGAGTTGAATATGGATGATATTGGAATTTTGACCATTACTAAATTCCATAAGTCCAAAATGATATAGCTTTGACGAAGAGAATTGGTGTAAATTAAATGTCACAATTGGGTAACGTTTAATAAAGTGAAATTGGATTTTACCGAAACTAAGTAAGCGACGTAATTTGACCAAAACGTCACACCACCTGCTAAGTGACATGTGAACATAAACATTTGAATAGTTCGATGTTAATCGCTGGTGGAATTTACACCCGCGAGTCACACACCAAAAGATGAATTCTCTTTAGACTAAACGATTTAGTTAGTTTATAATTATTATAAATTGATTAATATTTATGAAATATTAATTATAAAATTTGAATATGATTTGAGGAATAGATATTGTTTTATATAGTTATAATAGTTATAAATATATCAACCGATATGAGATATCGATAAGGAATTAAATTGGATTTAATTAAATATATTTATGTGAGCTTTAATGGGCTATTAGCTATGATATTAGCGGCAAAATTAGGTAGCAAGTATATGTTATAAGGGGTGGCCAAAAGAGGGGAAAAGGGTTTGAAATGGATGGTTAAGATTAGATGAGAAAAGATAAGTGATGTGATCCACTTTTCTCTCCAATTCAACCATTATATTAGAGACTCTAACCCTAACTTTAGTAGGACTTTTTGGCTGCCACCTCTCTCCATTTTGTTGGCCGAATTATACCTCCAAGATCAAATCAATAGCTATTTGATAGCAAAGGGTTTGCGATTCAAAGACTTGCAATCTAATGAATCAGAAAGGTTTCAAGAGGAAGGAATTCATCATTACAAGGTGTACTTAAGGGCATTAGTATAGGTAAGTATTTAGTTTTATATATGATGCATATTGTAACATCCCTTACTTGGAGGCCCAAAACCAACGGCTATGGATGCTGCAGTCATCCATAGTTATTAATCCTTGGCGTCCAAATATGGTAATGTTAGATACATTGATACACAGAAACACATGAATATGGAAAAAATTTAAAACATCAAACACGTTCCATATTCCATTTCAAAACATTTCAAATTCATTACATAATCCCACAATCGTTAACCACGTTCAGAGAAAATATATTTATTACAACATACGCCAAGGGTGACATCTGAAGATGCCCCCTTGGATGATCAGAGTATATATAGGCAATTTAACAACTTTGCCTTTACAAAAAAACACAGCGGAATCAAAATAGAAGAAAACTCTAAGTAGCTATCATGCCTCCCGCACATCTTCGGAAGCTTATTCGTCTAAAGAGGTAACTGAAAACCTCAACTCTCAAACTACTCAAAATCAATCGGGTACCCGAGAGTTTAAGGGGAAATAATAAACTTCGAGTCATACATAAAGCTTTGTATGAATAATAATCTACCATCTCAAATCATTTAGATATCTAGTGAGACCACGCCGTATAGTGAAACGGGATTTCCCCTCACTAGTATCCTAAAACCTTTATAAAACCATATACTGTGCTCCTGCATCCACAATGGTTAAAACATTTCAAAATAATATGATGATATGCAAAAAAATAAATCAATTCTGGATTTCCCATCCCCATTCATTTTGACTAACTGTCACATTTATAGTTTCTAGGGTCACTATTAACCTATTAGTTTTCATGGGCTTACTAATAATCTGTTAATGTTTAAGAACTCCCTGTTCGGTTAAATAGTTTTCAAGGGATCTCTAAGAACCTATTGGCCCTTGCCAATATCTTTACTGTTTCATGGGTTCTCCATGAACCTATTAGTAACTCCAAGATCTTTTCTCTTATCCTTGTTTTCATGGGTTGACTAGGAACCTATTGACTTCTGTCAATATCTTAATCCGGATATAGTTTTAATGGGTACAGTATAAACCTATTGGCCCCTGCCAATATCAAATCATAGTTTTAATGGGCAAAGTATGAACCTGTCTTCCTAACATCTTCCTTTATACATAGTTTTCATGGGGTTACTATAAACCTATTGGCCCCTGTCAATATCTTTTCCTATCACAGTTTTCATGGGCTTACTGTGAACCTATTGGCCCTTGCCAATATCTTCCTTCAATATTTTAGCATCCTATATTCTGGTCTTTCTGACCTCCTGGATGCAATTCTACTCATTCAGGAGTTAACTTAATTTATATTCACTACTGGACCAACCTAGCTGGTTATTCTGCCCTTCCCCAAAATACAGTTTTGGTCCATTACAATGTGAATATATATATATATATATATATATATGAAGAAGAAAACGCCATAACTTGGTTAATCCCTTTAACCTATTAATCAAGGAAAACTTCTTCAAAAACTCCATTTCAAAATACTTTATTTATGTTATGGTTTCCTTTTAAAAATGAGATTGGTTTATTTGTTTTAAAAACTAAGGCTTTCGAAACCTTCAAAAATTTGCTTTCGATCTCAATGGATAACCTCCCTCGAAAGCATATAAATCTCTTTTCAAAACATTAGGCCCCTTCCTTTCGAAATATATTAAAACCTCTCTTTCGAAACCTTTCGAATGTAATAAAGTATTACATATTAACTCTTAGAAGTATAGCTTCGAAACCGTTGAAAGTACCTCTTTCAAAACCTTTGGAAGTATCCCTTTCGAAATCATTGGGTTTATATTTAAAAAACCATTTAGGTCAAAGTGAATATAACCGAAAGTATCTCTTTCGAAACCATTCTTTATCATATAAAATTATTGGGGACATATCTAAATTTCAGACCCAAATTCTCAATATAATTTCTAAAATTAATTTCTAAATCCAATAACCATATTTGCCTTTGAAAATTCGTAGTAATCTTTCCATAGCTTGGAAAATTATCAAGTTCAAACCCAACTCCAAAATCATGTTTTACATAACATAAAATTTTTCCATGGCATTCAAAGATCATTTACAATCGGTTGCCCTAAAACCGTATCTGTCCCCATTTAAACAATCTTGTTTAAATCAAACAAATTATAATTCAACAAATCATCATCCAAAACATCATAAAAATGAATTTAACCTTAAATCCAAAAACATATGATCATAAACAAATTAGAGATGGTACAAATTATTATTCACCTTGATTAAGATAAAGAGATTGGATTGAGATTAAGATTTATTCCCCTTCTTTAATTCTTAGCTTGATTTTTGAATTTTCTCTTTCCGTAGCAATGGCCGACTCTAACTCTTCCTTTCTTACGTTTGCGTTTTATTTTTGTGAAAATAAGAAAATGAACGTGAATGGCATAAGGAACAAAAATATACAAGGGTTATGGTAATAGGATGCGGCTATTTCCCATTATGCCCTCGTGTAATTTAATTAGCTTACAAACCATTCTTAATCCTATTTAATTAATAAAGCACGACCTCTTATGTAAAGACCCATCATTTCGAACCATTCAAATCGACAATAATCCACACTTGTCGGACTTGAATTGCTCAAAACAACAGATTGTTAATTTATATTTGGCAAAACATAGCATATACAGTAAATAAATAAATCACAGACACAGAGTAATACAACAATACGCAGCGGAAAAGATAAATAGTAGTTCATGAAGCTACTATAGAAACATCAGAGTCTAAAGCAAAATACAACAGAAATCCAATACAAAGAAGTCACTAATGCAAAAGTAACTGACAAGTCTGAACATAAACAACTGGAAATAACTGAAATAACTGAAAAGCTGAGTAGATAAAAGATATATCTCCAAGCAAAGCTCCAAGCTCCAAAGGTGAGTCTCAAATGTTGTGACACTTAGTCTGACCCGAGCATAAAGCAAAACACAAAACACTCGAGTCAGGATTAACATTCTTATGCAAGTAAATCAAATCAAGTGAAATGCCCAAGTGAAATGCAATATAACTTAAAGGATGTTGGGATTCCATCCTTTAAGGATCCATTACACTATCTACATACATAGTACAATACGCTACATAGAAAATGTCTACAGTAAAGTAAAATATTAAAATAGCGTTAAGGCGTTACCTATATCCCCCTTAGCACATTTTATATAAATGTCGTAGTCTATACAGTACTGTAAACTCCACCAAATCGGTGGGCTATCATGGAGCACTCCATAGGTACGACACAAACAAACTCGTAATGGGCGCGATAAGACATGTGACAAGGCACGCGAGGCAGTGCCTACGGTAGGATACTACCGTTTTGCAGAACCGGGCTGGTGGTAACGCATAGCAGCTACTACCGCCCACCTCGAGACACACTCCCATTATCAAAGGTTCACACAATCAAATCACAAAGTGATAGATATGGTATTGAAGAAGCATGCTCAATCGGAGGTGCAACCTCACTTGGCCTAGGTATAGCTCTTGTTTTAGTCACATCAAGCTGACCCGAGGGGGTCAGGGCTGCATTCACACCTCATACAGAATCATTCGCCAAACCATCCTACTTCATTCTGGATTCTCCACCACATGCACAGTTGTTAAAGTGGTTTTCGGTATTGGCAGAGAGTATGACAATATCCGATCCCGGTCTCTTTAACGACCAAACGTTTATTTCACACCGTGGTCATTTTCATTTCAAACAGTTCATATTTCATATCACATTTTCATTTCAAAAATCATATCACTTTTGAAATCATTATTTACTTCAAAATCATATTCGTTCCCAAAATCATAATCGCAGAATAGTTTAAACCATCATATCAAAGTATTCGTGTTTAAATCCATTAAATCTAAATCATAATAGTTCCAACTTAAACTGTTTGTATATTGAAAGTAGTTTATATATTGGAATAGTTATACATTAAAAATAGTTTATATTTAAAAATAGGTTATAGATTAAAATAGTTTATATATTAAAATATATATTTAAAATTGTTTATAAATTTAAATAATATATATTAAAATAGTTTATTTATTTAAAAGAGTTTATATCGAAAATAGTTTCAAATTAGAATTGTTTCTTCAAATTTCACAAATCAATTCAAATCAACTTTAGTTCCAAAATTCAATTTAAATCAATCTTAGTTCAACAATTTCAATTAAAAAGATTAAAGGTTCAATTCAAATTCTCATTAAAACCATCTTTGTTTATATCGATTTCAAATCCAGGTTTAAGCTACAAATGTAAACTACTTCCAATTCAATAGGTTTCAAAGTTTAAATATTTGAACATTTACAATAACTCAATTTGATAAATTTCATTTGTATTTCAAAATTCAACTTTAATTTTATTTAAATTTGAAAATATTCACTGAATCATTTTTAATAATATTTAAATAAAATCTCAAATTACAAATTTAAATCAATATTAAATATTCAATTTCAATTTATTTAAATTTGAAAATATCCATTTAAACACCTTTAATCAAAATCAAGTTATCAAGTTATAAAATCATATCTTTAAAATCTCAAAATTAATAAGTTTCAAATCAATTTTTTATTTAAATGTAATTCTTAAATAAAAAAAATTTCAAATCAATTTCAATTTGCCTTTCCAACCTTAATTTATTAAAGTTATTACAAAATCTATTTTTAAAATATTAATATAAATTTAAATAAATACGTAAACATATTATATATACTAATTAAATTAAATTTTATTATATTAAATTTTATTAAATAAAATATTATTATTAAATTTATTTTATATTAAATCCTATTTTATATATTCAAAATAATAAAACTATAAGTAAAATCTTAAAATTTACATTTTCAAAATTTAACTTATAAATTTAAAATTTCCAAATATGTAATTTAAAATTCTAAATTTACACATATTAAAATAAAATAAAATCTCTATATTATATAAAAAACCAAAACACATATATTTTTCTTTTCTCAAAAATTTGAAAATCATTTAAAAATAGACCAACGGTGTCCGTATATAGTTTTCTAACCTATGGTCAAGTGATACGGATATTTATCATTTCAATCCACAGTAATTGAATTTTATGGTTATATATCATTTCAACCCGTAATCCCAAACTTTCAAAATCAATAAAATTGCTTGGGTTTATCATTTCAACCCATAACAATTTTCCCTAATCTATAATATCGTTTGGGTACGTATCACTTCAACCCATAGTGATTTCCTAACTAATATGGAACTTGCAGAGTGAGAACAAATAAAATAATAGCAATAAATGACATAGCATATCCATGGCAAATATGATCATAATTAACAATTTGAATATAATATATATATATATATATTCTAATAGGTTATTAGTGTCAATGTTGTCAATTAACATAGATAAACAATTTTAAATATTAACATATCCTAATTAACAATTTAATCACTAATCAATTTAAATTCAACAATACGTTTCAATCGTTATTTCATATGAATATAAATTTACTAAACAAAAGAATGTTAATTGTGAGTGATCGCTCACCTTTCAAGGCTAGAGAAAATAGACCACACAACAAACTACGAATTTAAATCACGAACTCGACAATCGATCAATCCAAACGATAATTTCCAAAGCAAAGCAAGGCGAATTGAACTCTAATTCGAGAAACAAATATATATATACAATATATATTTCCTTCTTTTTTTATAATAGAGAAGGCTAGGGTAGCAAGGCTGCTTGGGCAAGTCTGTGCTCGGCTGGAGGAAGGCGAGCTAGAACTTGAAATCGATGAATCCAAATATATATATATTCCTTTCTTCTTTTTTTTCTTATATATATATAATAGAAGAGGAGGCTGGCACAATTGGGAAGCAGGTAGCTCGGCCGCGGTCAGGTGGAAAGGAGGCTGCTAACTGGCTGCGTGGTGGTGGCAGTCGAACAAAGGGTGTTGGGTGCTTGGGTCAGATGGGAAGAGAGTTGCTGTGGCTATGGGTGCGAGCTTAGAGGAAGTGGGTTGACTGGTAGCGGCAGTGGGATAGGTTGCTTGGAGCAGGGGGTCGGCAGGCTTTGGTGAAGCTGTGGGTTTACTTCGGTGGTGGAATTGATGGAAAAGGTGGTAGAGGATTTGGCATGAGGTCGGGAAGGAGGCTGGCGAACTGTCAGGTGAAGGTGGTGTTCGGTGCACGGTTGTTGGGTGGTGGCTCGGGTGATGCAAGGCTTGGCGAGGTTGGCGCTGTGGGCTAGGCTGTCGGGTGAAGCAAGGCTTGGCGAGGTTGGCGCTGTGGGCTAGGCTGTCGGGTGAAGGTGGGAAGGGTCGGAGAAGCAAGATGGAGAAGCTTTGTGTGTTGTGATCGGTGAGGGGTGAGAAAAAGGCGGAGAGAGGTTGTCGGCTATCATGGAGGGAAGGCCGGAGGGTGTTTGGCGATCTGGTGGAGCGGTTGGAGTGGCAGAAGGAAGGGAGAATGATCAAAGCAAGGTGGCGGATGATGGAGAATGAACAGGTTTGCTAATAGGGAAGAAGAGAAAGGATTTATCATAGGCAAATATATATGAACGCCATTATATATTTTATTATTTTCTCACATGAAACCAGAGAGGATGAAATGGAGAGAAAGAAAATGAACCAAATGTGGAAACGAACTAGCATTATATTTTGAAATTGGGAATAGTGGAAGTCAACATTAAATTCTGGGAATATTAGAAGTAAATGGCAATTGGTTTCTCCTATTGGACAATGAAAGGACACAGGTAACCAAATGACTAAAAATGGGCACCGATACGGCTAACCGTTTCGCAGATTTCACCGTGTACCAGACGCCGAAATATAGGAATGAATATACTGCGCAAATCAGTGCGATGAGACGAACAAGATGGTACACAGATATAAGTGACATGACCCACCTATCAAAACTCGAATTTCGCTGCCAAAACTGCAGCTGAAACACTGAAAATAATATAAACAGAGGTAGAGCAGTCCAAATTTGGAGAAATGAAATACGATGTCTCACTCAGAAAATGATTTACATTTTTCTTATACAAAAATATTTAGGTTTCGAAAATATTTTATTTCCATCAAAATTTAACTAATTTTAAATTTAAATTGAAAATTTCACAACCAAACAAACTTCCATATTTTCTAATGAAAATCTACCACTTGCTATGCTTCAATAGACGCATACCAAATATCAAATTTTATTGTTTAATTTCAATAAAAATTTAGTTAATTGCGTTATTTAAAATCGTTAAAATTCTCAGGTCGTTACATCTAAGTAGTTATAAAAATCTCAATCCTCTTATCACTTAATATTTACATTATTCTATTTAATTTATCTAATTAAATCTCTTGAATAATGTTATCAAAAATTAGGGGTGTTACAGGCTCCCCTCCTTAAAGAATTTCATCCTCGAAATTCAGTAAGGACTAAGTACTAAACATAGCAATTATCTGTAACGACTCCTATACTAGTCTACCTGACTAGCAGTTATCTATATAAATCTAATATAGACATAACATCAAAGCAGACCAGGATAAGTATCTCGAATCCTATCCTCCGTCTCCCAAGTACTGTCCTTCTCGTTGTCGCTCCACAGAACTTTCACCAACTTGACTGTCTTGTTCCTCAACCTTCTCTCATTTCTCGCTACAACCCGAACTGGTTGTCTAACAAAAGTCAAATTAGGCTCTACTACTAAATCTTCCAACCCTGTTGGACGAATAGTAGTCTCTGGATCATGCACATACTTGCGAAGATGAGATACATGAAATAAATTATGGACACCTGCCATACTGCTCGGCAACTCTACTCTATATGCAAGCTTTCCAATCCTCTCTATAATCTGGAATGGACCAACAAATCTCGGTGCCAGTTTACTCGATTTCTCGAACCGTACCACATCCTTTATCGTTGATACTTTAATGAAAACTCTATCTCCAACTGAGAAATCTAGGTCTTTACGCCTCTTATCTATGTAACTTTTCTATATGAACTGAGCTTCCTTCATCTTTTCTCGGATCAACTCAATCTTCTCTGATAAGACTAATCCGTCTCCAGTCTCCAACCAACATGCTGGTGGTTTGCATGGTCTTCCATACAAAGCTTCAAAAGACGCCATTCCTATACTAGTCTGATAACTATTATTATAGGAAAACTCAACCAAATGTAGGCAATCCTCCGTAGATCCACTAAATTCCAATACATAAGCTCTTAACAAATCCTCGAGTACCTTATTGACTCTCTCTGTCTGCCCATCCATCTGAGGGCGATATGCAGTACTCATCTTGAGCTTAGTGCCTAATACATCTTGTAGACTCTTCCAGAATTCACTGGTGAACAAAGCATCTCTATCACTGACTATGCTACTAGGAATTTCATGTAGTCTAACTATGTTCTTCATGAACAACTTGGCTAAAACATGTGCCGTCCTGGTTGACTTAACTGGAATGAAATAGGCGGTCAACCTGTCCACTATAACTCATGTACTTTTATTTTCCTTATTTGACCTTGGCAACCCGTCTATAAAATCCATGGATATCAAATCCCATTTTCAAACTAGAATCTCTAGAGGTTGAAGCAATCCACTCGGATTCTGATTTTCGGCTTTCACTTATTGACAGTTTGCATACTTCCTAACCCACAAGCCAACATCCCTCTTTATGCCTTCTCAATAAAAGCTCCTCTTCATATCTTGATACATCTTAGTCCCTCCAAGATGAATCATAAACTTGGATCGACGACATTCTCCAAGAACTTCTTTCCTTAAGTTCTCAACATTTGGAACACACAACCATCCTTTCTTTCTCAACCATCCCCTCTGGCTAAGACTAAAGTCCTTTAGATCATCGATCGATGTTCCAACCTTAAGCCTTCTAACCTTCTCAGCCAATAATGGATCCTCCTTCTACTTAGAAGCAATTCTCTCGACCAACACTGGTCGAACTTCCAAACAAGACAACATGGAAGTACTCTGACTAGAACTAGCAGTCAATCTTAACTGCACACTACAGATAGTCAAAGCTTCCAAATCTTTCCATTCTACCAAAATAGCTAACACCACATCCTGATGTCTTCTGCTAAGAGCATCCGCTACTTTATTACTTTTCCCTGGTGTATACTCTATACCAAAATCATAAGCAACCAAAAACTATAGCCACTTCCGCTGTCTCATATTCAACTCTTTCTAAGAGATAAGTATCTTAAAGACTTATGATCTATGTATACCTCAAATCTCTTCCCTAAGAGGTAATGCCTTATAAAACCCCTAATTTTTTATAACATTATTTAGGAGATTTAATTAGAATAAATTAAATAGAATAATGTAAAGTGATAAAGAGATTGAAATTAATAAATTTAGTAGCCGTGCTTATTTAAGATGAAGGAGCTTATAAATGGTTAAGTGTTAACTAAATAAAAATAAGGGTATTAGAGTAAATTGCCACCACGTTCCCACCCTTATACTATTTTTCCTAAGACCATTCACGTTCATTTTTCATAAGTAAAACAAACGTAAGAAAGAAAATATCAAGGCTGGCCATTAGGAAGAAGAGAAGAAGGCAACATCAAATCTAAAGCTTAGGATCAAGCTAGAAGAAATCGGTCTCAATCAATCTCCAATTTCTATATCCAATCTAAGGTGAATAATAATCATTACATATCTATTTTGATTTCTATAATCATATATTTTCAAATTTAAAGGTAAATTCGTTTTTATGATATATTGGATAATGATATGCTTGATTTATAATTTATTAGTTTAAAAAAGATTGTTTAAAAGAGAAATATACACAGTTTTAGGGAAAACCCCAGGTTAAATTATTCATAATTGCCATGTGAAAATTTTATGTTATGAGAAACATGATTTTGGAGTTGGGTTTCAATTTTTATAATTTTCCAACCCGTGGGAAATTACTTATGAATTTTCAAAGGAAAATATGGTTAATTGGGTTTATAAATTTATTTCGGAAATTATATTAAGAATTTGGGTATAAAATTTTGATATGCTATGCAACATGATTGAACTGAATTTCTAGAATATTTGAGGATTTTTACTAAGCGAATTAGTATGGAAATTAAATTATTTCGAAAGGGGTAAGGGGTTTCGAAGGCGATGGTTTCGAAAGGGGTTTCGAAGCCAACCTTCAGTCGTTTTACCAAGATGTTTTATGCTTTCGAAAGGGTGGTTTCGACACCATCAAGATTCCCCAATACTTTTATGAATTGAAGAATGGTTTCGAAAGAGTTGCTTTCGCTTATGTTCACTTTGACCCAAATTGATGTTTTAAATATAAGCTCAATGATTTCGAAAGGGGGACTTTCAATGGTTTCAAAAGGTAACCTTCAAATGGTTTCAAAGCTATGCTTTTATACTTAAATGATAATACTTTAATATAATCAAAAGGTTTCGAAAGGAAAGTTTTAAAGTATTAAAAAGGAAAGATGCTAATGTTTTAAAGATAGGTTTTAAGGCTTTCAAAGGAGGTCATCCTATGAAGTCGAAAGCCGCGTTTTGAAGATTTCAAAAGGTTTTATAACCCAAACTCATTTTTAAAAGAAAAATCCATGGCTAAATTAAAGGATTTTTTGTAGGGGTTTGAGAAGAAGCTTTCCTTGTTAAAAATAATAGGTTAATGGGATTAACCATGTTTTATATTAAACCCACAGGAGTGGTATCTTATGTAATTATGTTTGCTTCTTTAAATGAATATATTCACATTAAAGTGGACCCATAACTATATTTTGGGGACGAAGGGTAGAAGAACCAGCTAGGTTAACCCAGTAGTGAATATAAATTAATTAAACTCCTGGATGAGTAGATTTGCATCCAAGAGGTCAGGGAGACCAAAACATAGGATGTCTAAATTTGGAAGCTGTCAGGGAGACAGTTTCATAGCGATACCATGAAAACTATGACTAGGAAGTTATTGGGGTTACCTATAGGTTCATAGTGATCCCATGAAAACTATGTTATAAAGAGTGGTTGGCATGGGCCAATTGGTTTGTAGTTCACCCATGAAAACTATATACGGATTTAGTTATTGACAGTTGTCACTAGGTTCCTAGTCAACCCATGAAAACTAGGATAAGAGAGAAGTTATTAGAGTTACCAATAAGTTCAAGGGAACTCATGAATTAATTAAGTTAATTGGCAGGGGGCCAATAGGTTCATAGTGCACCCATGAAAACTATGGAATAAGATAGGGAGTCCATACATTATATAAAGGTATTAGTAAGCCCATGCAAACTAATAGGTTAATAGTGACCTTAGAAACTATAAAAATATGACAGGGAGTCAATTAAACAAAGGAGGGGGAACCCAATATGTTTTAATATGTTTACATATCATCATAATATTTTTAAATGATTATGTTTTAACCATTGTGGATGCAGGAGCATAGTATATGGTTTTATAAAAGGTTTTAGGATATTAGTGAGGGGAAACCCGTTCCGCTAAGCGTCATGGTCCCACTAGATATCTAAATGATTTGAGATGGGAGATTATTATTCATACCAGGCTTTTTGTCTGACTCGAAGTTTATGTTTTTCCCTTAATCTCTCGGGTACTCAATTGATTTTGAGTAGATTGAGGTTTAAGATTTTCAGGTTCTCTTCTTAGATGAATAAAGCTTCCAGAGTCGTGCAGGAGGCAGTTAGTTATTAGATTTATCTTTTTCCACTGTGTATTTTGGATGTAAAGGCAGACTTATTAGCCTTATTATGTACTCTGATTAACCAAGGGGGCATCTTCATATGTCGCTCTTGGCGTATGTGTAATAATTATATTTTTCTGAACATGGTTAACGTTTGTGGGATTATGCAATGAACATGAAATGTTTTGAATGGAATGTGGAAATGTGCTTTTAATTTGTTAAAACTTTTCCATATTCTTATGATCTGTGTATCAATGGGTCTAACACCGCCGTATTTGGTCGCCGAGGATTAATAACTGTGGATGACTGCAGCATCCGTAGCCATTAGTTTTGGGCCTCCAAGTAGGGGGATGTTAGAAGTTGGTATCAGAGCATAGGTTTATGAAACTTTAAAAGAAAGTTAAACCTAAAAGTTTTTGAAACATAATTATATGAATTTGAAAATATGATCGGGGTTTGGGTTAATGTTATGGTAACGTACTTGTATTTGATATGTGTATATATATGAGTACGCGTTCCCCTCTCTCTTAGACCATTCTTCTGTATCTTACTAAGGCTCGTATGCAGATTTACGAGAAAGAAGATATGGAAGTAGGAAACGAAAGAGGAAATCTAGGTGGAGGAAGCACCACAACCAACGGAATTGCTCGACCTAATACTAGGAGGAATCAAGGTCGACGGGCTAATGCTAATCCAAATGTTGAAGCTAGTGTAGATGTTGGAAATCCGCCAGTAGATGCGAGGATGATGTATCAGTCGTTGGCCAATCTTTGCAAGCTGTAGTTGCTGGTAATGTTGGAGGAGCTAATCCTGTGGCTCCAGTTGGGAACAACTATGCTAAGCTAAGCAGAGACTACACCAGTCTTAGTGGAAAGCCTTTTTCTGGAACGGAGGATGATGTTGAAGTTAAAAAAGGACTATTGCACTATGAAAGGATCTTTATTGATCTAGGTTTGGATGATGGGAAAAAGAGGAGGCTGGCCTCTAGGCAGTTGCAAGGGGCAGCGCTTCATTGCTGGAATAGTGTGATCGCCGGAGTACCAGAGGAAGAACTAACATGGGCTGATTTCATAATGAGATTCGAGCAAAAGTTTTTATCTGAGGCTGCTAAGTCGGCATTGATGAGGAAGTTTGTGGATTTAGTCCACAGTAATATGTCAGTAATCGAGTACGCTGCCAAGTTTGATGAGCTGTCTCGGTATGGATATGCCACTATATATAGACACTGACATTAGAAGGAATGAGAGGTTCATTCAAGGACTGAGACTAGAGCTTGCTAGAATGACCATGACCCATATCTATGATCCTTGTAATGTAGTGATGGAGATGGCCATTCGCCATGAAGAGATGTTGGCTGGTTGTGCTAGTGAGAAGCCACTCGAACCTCAGGGTACTCAGGGAAAGAAAAGGAAATTCTTTAAGAAGAAAGGAACCTAGAAAAGGGATGCAGCCAAGAAGGCGAAGGCTGAATTAGTGTGCTTCAAGTGTGATAAGAAGGGTCATTATGCTCACGAGTGCATAACATGCAAAGGGA
The DNA here is from genome assembly GCA_030737815.1 of Allium fistulosum. Taxonomy (NCBI): domain Eukaryota; kingdom Viridiplantae; phylum Streptophyta; class Magnoliopsida; order Asparagales; family Amaryllidaceae; genus Allium; species Allium fistulosum. The sequence continues at coordinate 290,501,069 of CM060907.1, forward strand.
AGAAGCCTACAGAAAAGAAGAATGTGAGATGCTTCAACTACGACCAAGTTGGGCATTACAAGAACTAGTGTCCAGAGCGAGTTAGGTAGGACAGAGGGAAGGTTTTTGTTATTGGACCACCACCTTCTTCTAGGCCTAATATAGTAGAGAAAGGGAATACTATGATGGAAGGTACGTTTTTGATTCGCAGTATATCAGTTAGGATACTATTTGATACCGATGCATCACATTCATTTATATCACAATATTTGATTGATAGGTTATACATAGAACCCACATACCTTGTTACTTCCTTAAGAATTGCGAGTCCAATAGGAGGGTATGCAACTCTATGGATGGGATGTGACTAGTTAAAACTTGATTTGTTAGGTCATAAATTTGCATTTAGTTTGTATGCTTTTGATTTCATAGATTTCATAATCATTTTGGGTATGGATTGGTTGAGAAGGTACGAGGCTAGGATATTTTGCCATGATGGGGAGATATCATTGAGACACCCTGATAGTCATAACCGAATTATATTCTCAGTAGAGAACTCTGACCAAAATAGTTCTGCTTTGTTAAGTGCAATGGAAGTGGGAGAAGAGCTAAGTCAGGGTCGAATAGCAAGAGAGTTTGCAGATGTCTTTGAGCCAGTCACAGGACTACCCCGAAACAAGCTATAGTGTTTCAGATAGGTCTTGTGCCAGGAGCTGAACCTGTAAGTAGACCACTTAGCAGGATGACACCGACAGAGATGGAGGAATTGAAGGTGTAGCTAGTAGATCTTGAAGGAAGGAATTTTATCAGGCTAAGCAGTTCGCCTTGGGTAACGGTAGCGGTATTTGTGAAGAAACCAGATGGGTCGTTAAGGATGTGCATCGACTATCGTAAGCTAAACGAAAGGACGATAAAGAATAAGTACCCTCTACCGAGAATTGATGATCTGTTTGATAAGTTGAGTGGAGCCAGAGTGTTTTCCCAGTTGGATTTGGCGACGGGGTTCCATAAGTTAAGAGTGGCGGAGGACGGTATTCCTTTAACTGCATTTCGGACTAAGTATGGTTCGTATGAGCGGTTAGTAATGCCATTTGGATTGATGAATGCGCCTGCTTTTTTGTGGATTTGATGAATCGAGTCTTCTGAGAGTATTTGGATAGATTCATGTTTGTATTTATAGATGACATTTTGGTATACTCTAAGGATAAAAAGAGCATGAAGATCATCTTAGAGTTGTGCTTGAGACGCTGAGGCAGAATCAGCTAAAGGCGAAGTTTTCCAAGTGTCATTTTTGGAAGAAAGAGGTTAAGTTTCTTGGTCATGTAATTTCAGAAACAGGGTTGTCAGTCGATCCAGATAAGATCGAAGCTTTGAACAATTGGAAGAAACTAGAGACGGTGATCGAGATCAGAAGTTTTCTTATACCTGCTGGCTATTACCGAAGATTTATCAAGGATTTCTTGCGGATAGAAGCGCCTTTGACTAAGCTTATCAGGAAGGAAGTGAAGTTTGTTTGGTCCGAAAAATGTGAGGTAGCATTCCTTAAGCATTTGTTGACCAATGCTCCAGTGTTAGTAGTTCCAGATGGAAACCAATGGTTGATAGTATACACTGATGCATGTGGGACTAGATTGGGAGCCATATTGATGTAGAGAGGCAAAGTCATTGCCTATGCGTCTAGACAGCTTAGGCCACATGAAGTGAGATATCCTACTCATGACTAGAGGCGTTATCTCTTGGGGGAGAGATTTGAGTTGTTTTCCGATCATAAGTCTTTAAGATATTTATTCTCTCAGAAAGAGTTGAATATGAGGTAGCAGAGATGGCTGGAGTTGTTGGCTGCTTATGATTTCGGTATAGAGTATACACCAGGAAAGGGTAATAAGGTGGCTGACGCTCTTAGTAAAAGGCATCAGAATGTGGTGTTGGCTATGTTGATAGAATGGAATGATCTAGAAGCTTTGGCTAGTTGTGGTGTGCAGTTAAGATCGACTGCTATTTCTAGTTAGAGTACTGCCATGATGTCCTGTTTAGAAGTTTGACTGGTGTTGATCGAGAGGATTGCTTCTAAGCAGAAGGAAGATCCATTGTTAGTCGAGAGGATCATAAGGCTTGAGGGTGGAACTAAGATCGATGATCTAAAAGATTTTCATCTTGACCAGAGAGGATGGTTCAGAAAGAAGGGACGATTATGTGTTCTAGGTGTTGAGAACTTGAGGAAAGAAGTTCTTGAGGAATGTCATCGATCCAAGTTTATGATTCATCCTAAAGGGACCAAGATGTATCAAGGTATGAAGAGGAGCTTCTTTTGGGAAGGCATGAAGAGGGATTTTGGCTTATGGGTTAGGCAGTGTGTAAACTGTCAACAAGTGAAAGCCGAACATCAGAAGCCTAGTGGGTTACTTCAGCCTCTAGATATTCCAGTTTGGAAATGGGATTCGATATCCATGGATTTTATAGATGGGTTGCCAAGGTTAAGGAGTGAAAATGAGAGTAAATGGGTTATTGTGGATAGGTTGACCAAGAGTGCCCATTTCATTCCAGTCAAGTCGACCAGGACGGCACGTGTTTTGGCAAAGTTGTTCATAAAGAACATAGTTAGACTTCATGGAGTTAGTAGTAGCATAGTCAGCGACAGAGATGCTTTATTTACTAGTGAATTCTGGAAGAGTCTATAGGATGTCTTAGGCACTAAGCTCAAGATGGGTACCGCATATCATCCACAGATGGATAGGCAGATAGAGAGAGTCAAAAAGGTACACGAGGATTTGTTGAGAGCTAGTGTTTTGGATTTTGGTGGATCTTGGGAGGATCACCTGCATTTGGTTGAGTTTTCCTATAATAATAGTTACCAGATTAGTATAGGAATTACACTTTTTGAAGCTTTGTATGGAAGGCCATGCAAATCCCCTATATTTTGGTTGGAGATTGGAGACAGATTGGTCTTTGGCCTAGATTTGGTTAGGGAAGCATCAGAGAAGATTGAGTTATTCGAGGGCGGATGAAGGAAGCTCAATCCAGACAGAAGAGTTATGCAGATAAGAGGCGTAAAGACTTAAGTTTTCAGTGGGAGATAGAGTTTTCGTTAAAGTATCACCGATGAAGGGTGTGGTGCGATTTGGAAAATCGGGAATGTTAGCACCAAGATATGTAGGTCCATTCTAGATTATAGAAAGGATTGGAAAGCTCGCATACAGAGTAGTGTTGCCAAGCAATATGGCAGGTGCCCATAATGTATTCCATGTGTCTCATCTTCGCAAGTATGTGCATGATCTAGAGGCCACTATTCCTCAGACAGAGTTGGAAGACTTGGTAGTAGAACCCGATTTGACTTTTGTTAAGACAACCAGTTCGGGTTGTAACGAGAGATGAGAAAAGATTGAGGACCAAGACAATCAAGTTTTCAAAGTTCAAGGGAGCGACAATGAGAAAGACTGCACTTGGGAGATGGAAGACAGGATTCAGGATACTTATCCTGATCTGCTTTGAGGGTATGTCTATATTATATTTATATAGATAATTCCTAGTCAGGTAGACTAGTATGATTGTTAGGAGTCATTACAGATGATTGTATGTTTTTTATTTAGTCCTTACTGAATTTTGAGGACGAAATTCTTTAATGAGGGGAGCCTGTAATACCCTTAATTTTTGATAATATTATTCAAGGGATTTAGTTAGAATAAATTAAATAGAATAATGTAAAGTGATAAGGAGATTGACGTTGATTAATAAATTTAGTGGCCGTGCTTATTTAAGATGAAGGAGCTATAAATAGTTAAGTGTAAACTAAATAAAAATAAGGGTATTAGAGTAAATTTCCACCCACTTTCCCACCCTTATACTATTTTTCCTAAGACCATTCACGTTCATTTTTCATAAGTAAAACAGACGTAAGAAAGCAAATATCAAGGTCGGCCATTAGGAAGAAGAGAAGAAGGCAAAATCAAATCTAAAGCTTAGGATCAAGCTAGAAGAAATCAATCTCAATCAATCTCCTTATCCAATCTAAGGTGAATAATAATCACTACATCTCTATTTTGATTTCTATAGTCATATGTTTTCGGATTTAAGGGTAAATTCGTTTTTATGATATATTGGATAATGATATGCTTTATTTATAATTTACTAATTTAAACAAGATTGTTTAAATGAGGAATATGCACGGTTTTAGGGAAAAATCGAGGTTAAATTATTCTTAAATGCCATGGGAAAATTTTATGTTATGAGAAACATGATTTTGGAGTTGGGTTTCAATTTTTATAATTTTCCAAGCCATAGGGAATTACTTATGAATTTTCAAAGGAAAATATGGTTAATTGGGTTTATAAATTTATTTCGGAAATTATATTAAGAATCGGGTATAAAATTTTGATATATTAGGCAACATGATTAAAGTGAATTTTTGGAATTTTTGGAGATTTTTACTAAGCGAATTAGTATGGAAATTAAATTATTTTGAAAGAAGGACCTAAATGATTTAAATGTTTTGTTAATGGGAATGGATTATTTGTTAAATGTTAATTGGTTTTAGATCTGAAAAAATTAAGGCAAATATTAGCAAAATAATTTGAAAGTTTATGTAACCAATCAGGTGTTTATATGGGCAAGTTTGTTACAAAAATTTTACTTTATTTGGTAAAAACAGCCTTTTACTCAGAAAAGTTGGTTCCGCCTCCTTTGGAAGGAGCTTTCGACCCAGAGGTTCCACCTCCAACCTAGTCGAAACCTTCTAGGTCGAAACCATGGTTTCAATACACATGTTATCATTTAGCTGGTACGTGGTGGACTGGAGAAAGGCGGAAGGTAGGGTGTCAAAACGTAGCTTCCAAAGGGGTTGGTTCCTTTGTTTTGTTTTGTTTTAAAAGAAAAGCGCTTGCCTGTTTACTAAAGGGTTTCGAAGTAGTCGAAACCAATGATTTCGAAAGGGTATTTCTAAAGAAGCTTTCGAAGGAGAGCTGCCGCCTTAGTTTTAAAGTAGTAGCTTCCGAAGAAGTTACTTAGTTTTTATTTGAAGCTTTCGGAAGGGGTAGTTTCGACCAAGTCGAAACCATTCTGTGGTTTGATGTCTTTCGATGTATTGAAGGCATCAATGTTGTCAAAAGGTACCGTTTATTTTGAAAATATAAGCCACTTCCTACCGCTTTCAAAAGGGGTAAGGGGTTTCGAAGGCAATGGTTTTGAAAGGGGTTTTGAAGGGAACCTTCAGTCATTTTACCCAGATGTTTTATTTTTTCGAAAGGGTGGTTTCGACACCATCAAGATTCCCTGATACTTTTATGAATTGAAGAATGGTTTCGAAAGAGTTGCTTTTGCTTATGTTCACTTTGACCCAAATTGATGTTTTAAATATAAGTCCAATGATTTCAAAAGGGGGACTTTCAATGGTTTCAAAAGGTAACCTTCAAATGGTTTCGAAGCTATGCTTCTATACTTATATGATAATACTTTAATATAATCGAAATGTTTTGAAAGGAAAGTTTTAAAGTATTAAAAAGGCAGGAGCCTAATGTTTTGAAGATAGGTTTTAAGGCTTTCGAAGGAGGTCATCCTATGAGGTCGAAAGCCAGGTTTTGAAGATTTCGAAAGGTTTTATAACCCAAACTCATTTTTAAAAGAAAAAATCCATGGCTAAATTAAAGGATTTTTTGTAGAGGTTTGAGAAGAAGCTTTCCTTGTTAAAAATAATAGGTTAAAAGGATTAACCATGTTTTATATTAAACCCACAGGAGTGGTATCTTATGTAATTATGTTTGCTTCTTCAAATGAATATATTCACATTAAAATGGACCCATAACTATATTTTGGGGACGAAGGGTAGAAGAACCAGCTAGATTAACCCAGTGGTGAATATAAATTAATTAAACTCCTGGATGAGTAGATTTGCATCCAAGAGGTTAGGGAGGCCAAAACATAGGATGTCTAAATTTGGAAGCTGTCAGTGAGACAGGTTCATAGTGATCCCATGAAAACTATAACTATGAAGTTATTGGGGTTACCATAGGTTCATAGTGATCCCATAAAAACTATGTTATAAAGAGTGGTTGGCAGGGGCCAATTGGTTTGTAGTGCACCCATGAAAACTATATCCGGATTAAGTTAATAAAAGTTGTCACTAGATTCCTAGTTAACCCATGAAAACTAGGATAAGAGAGAAGTTATTGGAGTTACCAATAGGTTCAGGGGAACCCAGTATGTCTTAATATGTTTACATATCATCATAATATTTTTAAATGATTATGTTTTAACAATTGTGGATGCAGAAGCATAGTATATGGTTTTATAAAAGGTTTTAGGATACTAGTGAGGGGAAACCTGTTCCACTAAGCGGCGTGGTCTCACTAGATATCCAAATGATTTGAGATGGTAGATTATTATTCATACCAGGCTTTATGTTTGACTCGAAGTTTATGTTTTCCCCTTAAACTCTCAGGTACTTAATTGATTTTGAGTAGATTGAGGTTTAAGGATTTTAGGTTTTCTTCTTAGACGAATAAAGCTTCCGGAGGCGTGCAGGAGGCAGTTAGTTATTAGATTTATCCTTTTCCACTATGAATTTTGGATGTAAAGGCAGGCTTTTTAGCCTTATTATGTACTCTGATCAACCAAGGGGGCATCTTCATATGTCGCTCTTGGCGTATGTGTAATAATTATATTTTTCTGAACATGGTTAACGTTTGTGGGATTATGTAATGAACATGAATTGTTTTGAATGGAATGTGGAAATGTGCTTTTAATTTGTTAAAACTTTTCCATATTCTTGTGATCTATGTATCAATGTATCTAACACCACCTTATTTGGTTGACGTGGATTAATAACTATGGATGATTGCTGCATCCGTTGCTGTTAGTTTTGGGCCTCCAAGTAGGGGGATGTTACCTGCCTCCAAATCTTCAATGCGAAGGTCACAGTAGCCTATTCCAAATCATGAGTATGATATCTTACTTCATGCGGTCTAAGCTGCTGTGAAGCGTAAGCAATCACTTTACCTTTCTACATCAACATAGCTCCCAATCCTGTTCCACATGCATCGGTATACACCACTAACCCTTGGTTTCCATCTGGAACCACTAACATAGGTGCATTGGTCAACAAATGCATTAACTTAAGGAACGCTTCGTCACATTTGTCGGACCAAACAAACTTCACCTCCTTCCTGGTAGGCACTGCATCCGTGAGAAATCCTTGTTGAATCTCCGGTAATAGCCAGCAAGTCCAAGAAAAATTCTATCTTAGTCACCGTCTATGGTCTCTTCCAATTATTAACAACTTCGATCTTATCTGGATCGACTGACAAGCCCTTCTCTGAAACCACGTGACTAAGAAACTTAACCTCTTTCTTCCAAAAATGACACTTGGAAAACTTTGCCTTTAGTTGATGCTGCCTCAGTGTCTCAAGCACAACTCTAAGATGATCTTCATGCTCTCTTTCATCCTTAGAGTATACCAAAATTCCATCTATAAACACCAGCACGAATCTATCCAAATACTCTTGGAAGACTCGGTTCATCAGATCCACAAAGAAAGCAGGTGCATTCATTAACCCGAATGGCTTTATGAACCACTCATATGAACCATACCTAGTTTAAAATGTTGTCAAAGGAATACTATCCTCTGTCACCCTTAACTGATGGAAACCTGTCGCCAAATCCAACTGGAAAAACACTTTGGCTCCACACAAATGATCAATTAGATCATCAATTATCGGCAAAGGATACTTATTCTTTATCGTCCTCTCGTTCAACTTACGATGGTCGATACACATCCTTAACGACCCATCTGGTTTTTTTACGAATAACACCGCAGTCGCTCCCCGAGGCGAACTGCTTGGTCTAATAAAATTCCTTCCTTCTAAATCCACTAGCTGCACCTTCAATTCCTTCATCTCTGTAGGTGTCATCCTGCTAGGTAGTCTACTCACAGGTTCAGCTCCTGGCATAAGATCTATCCGAAACTCAACAGCTCGTTTCGGGGGTAGTCCTGTGACTGGCTCAAAGACATCTGCAAACTCTCTTGCTACTCGAACCTGACTTAACACTTCTTACACTTCCATTCCACTTAACAAAGCACAACTATTCTGGGATGAATTCTCCACTGAGAATATGATTCGGTTATGACTATCTGGGGTGTCTTAGTGATATCTCCCCATCTTGGCAAAATATCCTAGCCTCATACTTGCGCAACCAATCCATACCCAAAATGATTCCGAAATCTACAAAATCGAAAACATATAGACTATATGCACACTTATGACCGAACAAATCAAGTTCTAACCGGTCACATCTCATCCCTAGAGTTGCATACCCTCCTATTGGATTCACAACGCTTAAGAAAGTAACAAGGTATGTGGGTTCTAAGTATAACCTATCAACCAAACACTGGGATATAAATGATGTGATGCACCGGTATCAAATAGTATCCTAACTGGTATACTCTGAATCAAGAACGTACCTTCCATCATAGTCTTCCCTTTTTCAGCTGCAGTAGGCTTAGCAGATGATGGTCCAATAGCAAAAACCTTTCCCTTGTCCGCCCTGACTGGCTATTGACACTGGTTCTTATAATGCCCCACTTGATCATAGTTAAAGCACTTGACATTCTTCTTATCTACAGCCTTCTTCCCCTTACCTGACCGGCACCTATTTGCATAATGACCCTTCATGTCACACTTATAGCAAACTAAATCATCCTTTACCTTCTTGGCAGCATCTCCTTTCTGGGCTCCCTTCTTCTTGAAGAACTTCTTTTACTTTCCTTGAGAACCCTGATTTCAATAGCTTCTCTCTAGCACAAACATCAAGCATCTCCTCATGGCAGATTGCCATCTCCACCACTACATTACAAGGATCACGAATATGTGTTAGGGTCGCCCTAGCAAGCTCAGGTCTCAATCCCCGAATGAACCTCTCATTCCTCCTGATGTTAGTGTCTATAGTAGCATATCCATATCGAGACATCTCATCAAACTTAGTAGCATACTCGATTATCAAAATCTCTCTCTACACCAAATCCATAAACTTTCTCAACAATGCTGACTTAGCAACCTTAGATAAAAACCTTTGTTCAAATCTCACTCTAAAATCTACCCAAGTCAACTCCTCCTCCGGAACTCCGGTAGTAACAATATTCCACCAATGAAGTGTTGTCCCTTGCAACTGCTTAGAGGCCAACCTCCACTTTTGCACATCATCCAAACCCAAATCAGCAAATATTCTCTCGCAATGTAACAACCAATCTTTAACTTCTATGGCATCCTCCATTCCCTTAAACGGTTTCCCACCAAGACTGATGTACTCTCTGCTTAGCTTAGCATAACTATCCCTAGCTGGAGCTACAGGATTAGATCCTCCAACATTGCCAGCAACTCCTGCTTGCATCATATTGACGAAGAACTGATACATCTCCCCAATATTTACTGATGGATTTCCAGCACCCACATTAGCATCAACATTTTGGTTAGCATTAGCCTGTCGACCTTGGTTCCTCCTGGTATTAGGTCGAGCATTTCCATTGGTTGTGGTGCTTCCTCCACCGAGATTTCCTCTTCCGTTTCCTGCTTCCATATCTTCTTTCTCGTAAATCTACATACGATCCTTAGTAAGATACAGAAGAACGGTCTAAGAGAGTGGAGATTACGTACTTATATATATATATATATCAAATACAAGTGCGTTACTATAGCGTTAACCCAAACCCCGATCTTATTTTCTGATTCATCAGATTATGTTTGAAAATCTTTTAGGTTCAAATTTCTTTTAAGTTTCATAAACCTATGCTCTGATACCAACTTATAGCATTCCCTATTTGGAGGCCCAAAACTAACGGCTATGGATGCTGCAGTCATCCATAGTTATTAATCCTCGGCGACCGAATACGGTAATGTTAGATACATTGATACACAGAAACACATGAATATGGAAAAACATCAAACATGTTCCAAATTCCTTTTCAAATTCATTACATAATCCCACAATCGTTAACCATGTTTAGAGAAAATATATTTATTACAACATACACCAAGAGCGACATATGAAGATGCCCCCTTGGATGATTAGAGTATATATGGGCAATTTAACAACTTTGCCTTTACAAATCAACACAGCAAAATCAAAATAAAAGAGAACTCTAAGTAGTTATCATGCCTCCTACACGTCTCCATAAGCTTATTCATCTAAAGAGGTACCTGAAAACCTCAACTCTTAAACTACTCAAAATCAATTGAGTACCCGAGAGTTTAAGGGCAAAGCAAAAACTTCGAGTCAGACATAAAGTCTGGTATGAATAATAATCTACCATCTCAAATCATTTAGACATCTAGTGAGACCACACCGCTTAGCGGAACAAGCTTTCCCCTCAGTAGTATCCTAAAGCCTTTATAAAACCATATACTGTGCTTATGCATCCACAATGGTTAAAACATTTCAAAATAATATGATGATATGCAAACAAATAAATCAATTCTGGATTTCCCATCCCCATTCATTTTAACTAACTGTCACATTTATAGTTTCTAGGGTCACTATTAACCTATTAGTTTTCGTGGGCTTACTAATAACCTGTTAATGTTTAAGAACTCCATGTCTGGTTACATAGTTTTCATGGGATCTCAAGAACCTATTGACCCTTGCTAATATCTTTACTGTTTCATGAGTTCTTCCTGAACCTATTGGTAACTCCAATATCTTTTCTCTAATCCTAGTTTTCATGGGTTGACTAGGAACCTATTGACTTCTGTCAATATCTTAATCTGGATATAGTTTTCATGGGCTGACTATAAACCTACTGGCCCATGCCAATATCAAATCATAGTTTTTATAGGCTAACTTTGAACCTGTTATCCTGACATCTTCCTTTATACACGGTTTTCATGGGCTTACTATGAACCTATTGGCCCCTGCCAATATCTTTTTCCAAATACAATTTTCATGGGCTTACTATAAACTTATTGGCCCATGCCAATATCTTCCTTTAATATTTTAGTGTCCTATATTCTGGTCTTCCTAACCTCCTGGATGCAATTCTACTCATTCGGGAGTAAACTTAATTTATATTCACTACGAGGTCAACCTAGCTGGTTATTCTGCCCTTCTCCAAAGTATAATTATGGGTCCATTACAATGTGAATATATATATATATATGACGAAGTAAACACAATAACTTGGTTAATCCCTTTAACCTATTAATCAAGGAAAACTTCTTCAAAAACTCCATTTCAAATTACTTTATTTATGCCATGGTTTTCTTTTAAAAATGAGATTGGTTTTTTTAAAAAACTAAGTATTTCGAAACCTTCAAAACTTTGCTTTCGATCTCAATGGATAACCTCCTTCGAAAGCATATAAATATCTTTTCAAAACATTAGGCCTCTGCCTTTCAAAATACTTTAAAACCTCTCTTTCGAAACCTTTCGAATGTAATAAAGTATTACCTATTAAATCTTAGAAGCATAGCTTCGAAACCATTGAAAGTACTCCTTTCGAAACCTTTAGAAGTATCCCTTTCAAAATCATTGGGTTTATATTTAAAATATCATTTGGATCAAAGTGAATATAAACAAAAGTACACTTTCGAAACCATTCTTTATCATATAAAAGTATTGGAGACATATCTAAATTTCAGACCTAAATTCTCAATATAATTTTGTGAAATAAATTTCTAAACCCAATTAACCATATTTTCCTTTGAAAATTCATAGTAATCTTTCCCTAGCTTGGAAAATTATCAAAATTCAAACCCAACTCCAAAATCATGTTTTACATAACATAATTTTTTTCCATGGTGTTCAAAGATCATTTACAATCGGTTTTACCCTAAAACGTATTTATCCCCATTTAAACAATCTTGTTTAAATCAAACAAATTATAATTCAAGCATATCATCATCCAAAACATCATAACAACGAATTTAATCTTAAGTCCGAAAACATATGATCATAAACAAAATAGAGATGGTATAAATTATTATTCACCTTGATTAAGATAAGGAGATTGGATTGAGATTAAGATTTATTCTCCTTCTTTAATTCTTAGCTTGATTTTTGAATTTTCTCTTCCCCTGGCAATGGCCGGCTCTAACTCTTCCGTTCTTACATTTGTGTTTTATTTTTGTGAAAATGAGAAAATGAACATGAATGGCATAAGGAACGAAAATATATATGGGTTATGGTAATAGGGTGCGGCTATTTCCCATTATGCCCTTGTGTAATTTAATTAACTTACAAACCATTCGTAAGCGCATTTAATTAATAAAGCACGACCTCAAAGTATTTATAAAAATCTCAATTCTCTTATTACTTAATATTTACATTATTCTATTTAATTCATCTAATTAAATCTCCTAAATAATGTTATCAAAAATTAGGGGTGTTACACATATTCTCTATATAACTCTATGTTGTTTATATATATATACTGTTATTATTGAATTGTTAGTTAGGTGAAATTCCTATAGGTATTGTTGTTGCCACATATATTGATTGGTTATGTGTATAAAAAAACATCTTTCTAAATAGATATGATACACATAGCCGAAATTATTTTACTTCATTTATTATTATTTTATAACTTTATTTATACATATATTAACATATTAATTGATTTATTTATATGACTACTACTAAACTATATAACTATATCATATAAAATTGAAAAAATATTTTTCAAATGTATGTTTACATTAAATATAATTTTTTTAATTGTAAATAATTTTTTTGGTTATTATTTAATATTTTTAGTATTATTTAATCATTATACAAACTAAAAAATTTATATAAAATAAATTATGTTTCAAAAATTAGATCTTAAAGTTTCTAAAATTAATTTATCATTATAGAAGCTTAATCAAAACATTAGATTTTTTCAACCGTTTTTAATATTTTTAAAAAATAGTTTTTTTAATTCGGCCGAAAGTAATTAATTAATAAAAAATAATAATTTGACTTAGAATAATCTCAAATATTTCCATATGCTATAAAATATGATTCTAGATTTTCTAAAAATTTAAAATTTGATATATATATATATATATATATATACACACGTATATGTATATTCTATCATTTATCTATTGTTTCTTAACTGGTTAATTCGTAATATTTACATATTAATATAGTAAAATTATAATTAAAATTTTACCTACCGTGTATTCAATCTAGAACATTTGAAAAGGATACTTTTTTAAAATTTTATGATTTATTTATACACACACACACACACATAAAACAATTCTAAATCATATTTACATTTAAATAATATTTTTTTTCTTCTATACATATAAATATGTTACTTTAGTACATACATACATATATATCTTTATATAGAAAAGATATTAAAATAAAATTTGAACTTATATCTTATATGTATATATTTATTTACTTGTATATTATTTATCACTATAAAATTTACATATAAATATATTTATAATACTTTCTCATAATATACATACGTACGTACGTACGTATACATGTGTATATATATACACACACACGCTCTTGGTTTTATATATAATGAGCGTAAATATATACACATATTTGGACAACATACAATACATATATGATGAGCTAACATGCCCGCTGCGATTTAAATCATAGCATCTACATATGGGCATGTTATACCCTTTATGGAATATCATTTTACATATACACACACATATATACATATGTGTATGATACATATGTATATTTATAAATAAATGAAAATAAATTAAATAATTTTCTATCAACAATTTATAGATTTAAATGAAATATATGATTTTATTTAAATTAAATTTAGAAATATTCTAAATAAATTAGACTTCATACTCCCAATAAAGATCCTACCAGGTAATGTTTTTTTTAAATTCATCTATAACTTCCACTGCGGGCTGACCTAGTTCCAACAATATAGTACTCATGGTTACAACTATTTGTAACTACTATCACGAACACGTCATTTATGGACTTTCTGACATATACTTAAATTAACTAATTAATTATTTATACCATTTTATAACAAGTATATAACAGAAAGAAAACACATTTTATCCCAAAAAGATTGATTATTGAGTTATATTTATGTAACAAATTACATAATTGCCCCTAGAGCATACCCCTAACTCTACCAACACTTACTAGTGAATACATCAAATTATGAAAGACTATCTTTTTGTATATATATAGTACTATTTATGAAATAATAATAATTTTTCACTCTCGATAGAAAATAGGTATAATTTTATTTTAATATGAATATTATGAATATTCATTATAAGATAAATCTATAAGTATTTGTTTTCATAACAAAAATGATGTATTAATTATAGAAAATACATAAGTATCTAAAATTTTAACGATTATTTTAGAGTTATAGAATAAACCATAACATCGAGAAATGATTCTTTGATCATATGATTATGAATCAAATGACATTGGTGCATTGTATCTCAAGCGATTAAGGTCAAACCTCTCACTCAATGGGAGTGATGAAAGAGTTGATGAACCCCTCAAATTGATGCCTATAGATATATTAAATCTAATGTCTTTGATAGCAAAATAGATCCACTTACTTCGTTAAAATTCACTGATGAATTATCATAGACATGTACATGTGTACTAACGCATAAGTAGTATGTCTCTTATAAGTTCATAGAATTTAAAACGGAAGTAGAAAACATAACACGCAAAGGAAATAAAACAATTTGATTTGATCGAATAGATGAATATATTGGAAAGAGTTTCAAAAGTACCTAAAAAGAATTAAATTCACTTCCAAAGTCACTTTCCCCTATGATACATAATGATGTATCGATAAGAAGTAATGAAACTTTGTTGGACAAAGTACGCTTAATGAAGAGTGACGTTGAATTAATTTCTTTCTATAAGGATATGTACTTAAGAGTAGGTACATATGTTAAACTTAGTGTTATCTAAAGCACCGTTTACAAAATAATAAAAGATATGAATTAACATAAAACCCTGCATGTCCTTGGTCAAAGAGTTAACGGGTTGTGTGAGCCAAGAGGATGCATGTAAAATTCAATTGTGAGGGATCTTGTGTGAACCACCCTAAAGGAGTTTGGGACTGACCAACACTGGTTAACTGATTTATGTTACGAACAAAAGTTTTGTAAACTCAAAATCAAATTAGTTTTATGTAAGTATTGGACAAAATCCAAACACTATAATGTGGAAACTGATGATATAAGATGAAAAGAAATTAACCGGGCCTAGAATACCAAAAATTAGAATGTTTAATACAAATTATCGTACATTAAAGAGAAATTATGAATTTCATATCAATGTCAAGAAAAGGTATTGTTTGTTAATAGTAATAATTTTCTCAGTTGCTAATAAGCCGTAAAGAGAATAGACTTTAACATATAACATGATGTTTAAAATCTGGAATGGATCAACTACATTATCAAATAAAATTTTAATGGTTGTGCATAAAGGGGTATGATCCATCGGCTGCCAGTGTGACTTCAAGGCGATCAATGCAGTTGGAATTATGAAGCAGTGTTCATACGCATCGATTTCTAATGTTGAAATTAGTGAAGTAATTTCAATATTCAATATGCTTAAGACCATTTGGATTCTACATGCAATTATTGTGACGACCGCCCATAACCCCTGCACTGAACCTAGAGAAAGTGCGCTATAAAGTGTGCCAGGCAGCCATGGACGATTGTCAGGGTAAATTAAAATAACAGAATCTATCATATTCTCACAGCGCATGGACAAAATACAATAGAACATATACATAGTGAAGCTTCACAGAATAGAATTTCATCAATAAAACTTCATAATAGTTGAATACAAACATCTGATTAGTCAATACATCAAGCCTCACTACATAACACTCAGAGAATATACAAACAGCGGAACATCCAGTACACATAATAAGAAGATAATATGCAACCCTCCAGCTCGTCTTCGATATCAATACCGTGGAAAGCAAGAACAGCACCTGTCACCTGCTACCTAGTCTGCCCGTCCCAAAATGGACGAACAGCCCAAGGCAATAAGAATTAAAAACATAAAACCTTGAGTCAGACAACAGTCTTAGTGAGCAGTAAATTAACTAACAACATACCAAAAGAGCATAAAGGAAAAGGAATAGGAATACAATCCTCCCACTCCACCTCTTCCTACAGTGATAGCCCCCAGACACACACTAAGCAGAAGCAAACATAGCAGAGCATACAATTTAAAGTAAAGCAATTATCACTCGAGTCAAGGGCGATGTTTTCCAAGTACAAACCCCCAAGGCCTAAACCAAGATCAGATGAGCACCCAGAAAATACCGCTCTTGAGACCGAATGACGATACAACCAAACATCCATGACTCTGGCTATCACTGTTATCATTGCCTCAATATCACTGTTAGTTGAATGAATGGCACATTCTTTCAGCCGTCCGTCAAGGGCTAATGGAAACCCCGGTTCTAGACATAACTCTGCACGTCATCGTGACCCGTGCCTAGGACTATCGAATCTGCCCAGAGTACTTGACTATCAATCATTAGCCTTCAGGGACTATCAAATCTGCCCAACGTACTCTTGCTTTGAGCATGCTAGAACCTTCAACAACGATGAGATCTCAGCCTCCTAGTCATCCTCCTCGACGACTATTTCCATACTAGCTCAAGCGCCTCTCGAGCCAACCATTATCCTCAACTCGAACCATATCACCGAGTTATCAACATGCTTGGAATGATCCCATCTGGATTAGACCAAGACTATCTCATATCATGCCTCGCTTCATCACATTCTCACAAAGCTTCATCCCAACATCATCATCATCAAATCTATGCATAAGAGCTTCATCGTCCGCTACATATGCCACAAGCAGCTTCTCCAATTCAAGAGCCTTTCCCTTAGCTTTGAATCATCTTCGGTCTAAATCAAATCATCAATCATCTAATTCATAGCAATCAATCAAGTCAAACATTAATCCAAGTAATTAAGCATTCAAATATGATCTAAATAGACAATTATATCAATAATGGCAATTTCGTAAATAAAGAGTTGAAAGTCTAACAAGCATGAAAACATGAGCAATGTCTCTATAATCTTGATGAATGAACTTGCATAGGTTAACATGTAGTAAAATGGATGTCAAATCATCATGAGCAATGGATCTATATGGATCTACACATATGATTAGGAAAATGCATGGAAATCTCTACTTTAACACCAAATCAAGCCAACGATCTGATATACTCCTTTGGATCCGTGTGAGAGATAATCACCACTCACCAAATCACCTAAACAACCCAAAAGCAATACGCTTCAGATCTGGACAGCGAAGGATCTAACTTGATCTATCACAAATCCGCTTCAAACGATGAAATCTCTCTTCGAAGAATGTAGATCTTCAATCTAAGCTCTTCGATCTTCGATATGGATGGAAGGAATCACTAGATTGGAGTGGAGAAAAGAAGTGAAGAAGTGTAGAAGTCGAGCTCTCAAAATGGCAGCACTTCGTCGCTTCGAAATCCGGATCCCAAAAAGTGAGAAAATGGCGAGTATTTATAGGCTAAAAACTTAGGTCGTCTGCCTCTATAAGTCGTCTCCGACTTATCCCTTTCTCCGACCTACGACTCAACAGGTCAACGACCTAACGCCTAACGACTTAAAACAATGCGCATCTGCGACATAATATGCCAACGACCTACGACCTAATGCGCGCGACTTAACTATTGCCGACCTAACGGCTTAACAGCATTGCCGATCTAAAACAATGCGCATCCACGACCTAACTCTGTCACGACTTAAGACTTAGCTATGGCCGACTTAACACCCATGTGACCTAGCTATACTCAGTTGACTATCATAGGTCGTCTACGACCTAACTAATCAAGCTACCAAACGACCTAACTCTTAAGTCGTCACCGACTTAAGTCTTCCTTCCCTTAAGTCGTCTAAATCCTATAGGTCGCCTATTTCCTTAAGTCGGCTACGACCTAAGCCTCAACATAGAATCTTACGAACTCTTAGGTCGTCTACGACCTAACCACGCTAACTACCGGTTCTCCTTAGGTCGCTGCCGACCTATCCCTTAGGTCGCTCAAAACCTTAACTCGGTTAGTCTTCTTAGGTCGGTCCTAACCTTAAGTCACTTACTTCTTATGTCGCCTATTCTTGAGTCGCCAAATCCTTAAGTCGTCCCAATCTCTCCTAAGTCGGTCAGTTCCTTAGATCGTCTGTCTCTTAGGTCGTACACTTCCTAAGTCGGTCACTCGACCTAAGCCACCCCATACGACCTAATTTCCCCACGACTTATCCCAATGCCTAGGTCGCTCCAAAACTTCCTACGACCTAAGACTTAGACTCTAGACGACTTATCAACAATGCGACCAATTGTCAACTGTTCTACGATGTTTCGATCTGTAAAAATACGGGTCGTTACATTCTATCCCCCTTAGGAATTTCGCCCCCGAAATTCCAAACAAACAGAGCAATCAAAGACTATTCTGCATGCCTACCATCCATAGCAATCAACAAACCATGCATCCAATTCTAGCTTAGCATGCAGAATTCTAAGACTTAGAACAAGTTACAATGTCGTTAGATGACACGACACCTTAGGGCCATACCTTGAAGAGTTCAGGATGAGCTGCCTTCATCCTCTCTTCCACCTCCCACGTACAGTCGTTATCATCATCACTCCATTGTATCTTGAGCAACTTAACTATCTTCCTCCTAAGCTGTTTCGTGTCAGTTTCCACTACACGAAGCGGCTTACGAGGTCTCTTATCGACTGGATCAACTTCGAAATCTTCACAGCTATCAGCAGAAACCACTGTATTCGAGTCGTGCACATACTTCCGTAGATATGATACATGAAAAACATTGTGCACACTCGACATCTTCTCTGGTAACTCCAATCTATAGGCGAGCTTTCCAATTCGCTCGATGATCGGGAATGGTCCAACAAATCTCGGAGTCAATTTTCCTTTCTTCCCCAATCGAATAACATTCTTCAGTGGAGAAATCTTCACAAAAACCATATCACCTACGTCGAATTCCAAATCCTTACGACGCTTATCAGCATAACTTTTCTGACGATCTTGGGCTGCCTTCATTCGTTGCCGAATGATCTCTATACAATCTGAAGTCTGTCGAATCATCTCTGGCCCAAGTATCAGCTTTTCTCCTGTCTCTAACCAACATGTCGGAGAGTTACATGGTCTCCCATACAATGCCTCATACGGTGTCATACCAATGCTTGACTGGTAACTGTTGTTATACGAAAATTCCACCAAATGAAGATGATCTACCCATGATCCTCCGAAATCCAAAACACAAGCTCTGAGGAGATCTTCCAGAACTCGGTTGACTCTCTCAATCTGACCATCTGTTTGAGGGTGATAAGCTGTACTCAAACACAACTCGGTTCCCAAAACTTCCTGGAAGCTCTTCCAAAATCCACTAGTGAACAATGGATCTCGATCACTCACTATACTCTTCGGAATACCATGGAATCGAACTATCCACTTAACATACAACTCTGCCAACTTTGATTCAGTCCTAGTCAATCGAACAGGAATGAATTTTGCACTCTTAGTCAGACGATCCACGATGACCCAAATCCCTTCATTTCCCGTTCTGGTTCTAGGTAGTCCATCAATAAAATCCATCGACACTTGCTCCCACTTCCATGTAGGAACTTCTAATGGCTGAAGCAATCCACTTGGCTTCTTTTGTTCAGCTTTAACCAACTGGCAGTTCATACACTTGGAAATAAAATTTCCAACATCCTTCTTCATACCTTCCCAGTAGTAGGTTCTTTTCATATCCCGATACATTTTATTTCCACCTGGATGAATTGTCAACTTCGAGTGATGACTTTCCTTCAGAACTTCACTCCTCAATTCATCTATATCGGGAACAACTAGTCGTCCTTGCTTTCGAAGCCAACCCTCTCGATCGACCTCGAATCCTTTATCCTTTTATGGATCCAATCCAAATTCCAATTCACGGATAATCTTGACAATCTTATCATCTCGCTTTTGACCCTCACCAATCCTTTCCACAAGAGTCGGTCTTATCGATAAGTTTGCCAACATCTCAGGTTCAATTTCGCATCTAGGCCTGAAGTCAAAACCAGCTAAATACTCGAGATTCTTCCATTCTGAAAACATGGCTCCCAATCCTGCATGTCTTCGACTTAACGCATCTGCCACTGCGTTACCTTTTCCCGGAGTATAAGCTATACCAAAATCATATGATGCCAAAAACTCTAACCAACGTTGCTGCCGAAGATTCAAATCCTTTTGGGAGAAAAGATACTTCAACGACTTATGATCTGTAAACAACTCGAATCGAACTCCCAATAGATAGTGTCTCCACATCTTCAGAGCAAAAACAATCGCCGCTAACTCCAAATCATGAGTCGGGTAATTCCTTTCATGCGGCTTCAGTTGTCGACTTGCATACGCAACAACTTTATCCCTCTGCATCAGTACTGCTCCAAGTCCAGTACCACATGCGTCGGTGTAAACCACCATCTCATCATTCCCACTTGGAATAGTCAAAACAGGAGCACTCGTCAATCGCTCTTTCAGGATTCCGAAAGCTTGCTCACACTTAGCATCCCATCTGAACACTTGGTTCTTCTTCGTCAATCCTGTTAACAGTACAGCTATCTTGGAGAAGTCTTTGATAAACCGTCGATAATATCCTACTAATCCAAGAAAACTTCTCACATCAGATGCATTCTTAGGTCTAACCCAATCCTGGATTGCTGCCACCTTAGCGGGATCAACCGCTATTCCATTTTCGGAGATAACATGACCTAAGAACCTCACTTTACTCTTCCAGAAGTGACACTTCAAAAACTTAGCCTTCAGCTGATGTTTCCGCAAGATTTCCAAAACAATACGCAAGTGCGTCTTGTGCTCTTCTTCAGTTCTGGAATAAATCAGAATATCGTCCACGAACACAAGCACGAACTTGTTCAACTGATCTCTGAACACTCTATTCATAAGATCCACAAAATATGCTGGCGCGTTAGTCAATCCAAACGGCATTACCAGCCACTCAAAGAAACCGGATGGTGTCCTAAAAGCAGTCTTCGGCACACTATCCTTAGCCACTCTCAACTGGTGAAATCCCGTGGCCAAATCCATCTGAGAAAACACCTTAGCTTCGTGAAGCTGATCAAACAAGTCATCTATTCTCGGCAATGGATACTTGTTCTTCTTAGTCACCTTATTCAGCTCACGATAATCCACACACAATCTCAATGATCCATCTGCCTTGGTTGCAAACACAACTGGTGCACCCCATTCGGACACACTACGCCGAATAAATCCTTTCTGCAAAAGATCATCAACCTGCACCCTCAACTCCTGCTGTTC
This sequence comes from Allium fistulosum, assembly GCA_030737815.1. NCBI lineage: Eukaryota > Viridiplantae > Streptophyta > Magnoliopsida > Asparagales > Amaryllidaceae > Allium > Allium fistulosum. The sequence goes on from CM060907.1 coordinate 290,522,385, forward strand.
CCTAGGCGCCATCCGCCTAAGAGGCATCACAACAGGTCTGGCTCCTTCAACTAGATCTATACGAAAATCGATCTCTCTATGCGGCGGTAACCCTTTGACCTCGTCAAAGACATCCTCGAATCCATTCGCGATTGGCATCGATGACAGTCCATCCCGTGGAACAACCAGCGAATACATGAAGCTCATGAAGACGCCTTCTTCATGCTTACATCGTATCACAATCTTTCGCCCCTCCACATTCTCAACTGTCACCTCCAACCATTCGCAATCAACCTTTGCCGCATACTTCCTAAGCCAGTCCATACCCAAAATAATTCCGAACCCCGCAAAGTTCAGAACAAAACAATCACAAACAAAAGAGCAACCATGACTCGACATAATCAGACCATGGCATAACATACACAAACAAGACGAACCCCCAACTGGATTAGTCACAACCAATGACCTATCAACAATATCCGATTCTAAACCCAACCGGCCTACAAGTTCATTACAAACAAAAGAATGCGACGCCCCAGTATCAAACAGAACTCTAACTGGAACACCACATAGGAAAAGAGTACCTTGAACCACCACACTCTTTCCTTTCTCTTCAGCGGTAGGAGCTTTCGAAGATGATGGAACAGCCCCCAAAGCATAAGCTTGCACAATCTGCTTGTCCCTCCTCGGTTCTGGACAATTCCTCTTGATATGCCCCGGCTTGTCACAGTTATGACACTTCATCGGTACCTTCGGATTCTTGCAATCCCTGGAGAAATGGCCTTTCTGCTGACAATTGTAGCAAGTCGCTTCGCCCTTCAGCTTCTTCTGGCCATCCTTACCCTTCTGCTGCTGCTGCTTCCTCTTCTTGTTTCCACCCTGTTGTGGTTTAGACTCTCCCCTGGTCACAGCAACAACAGATCCTTCCTTAGGAAACAGACTCTCATGCCTGAGAGCTTTCTCCACAAGCTTCTCAAATGAATTGTCCAAATGATCCACCAACTGCCTCCCAAGATAACTGTCCAAGCCTGTCACAAACTTCTCATTCTTCTGATATGCAGATTCAATGTACGACCGGGCATACTTGGACAAAGCTTCAAACTCAGAAACATACTCAAGAACTGGTCTTCCACCTTGCTTGAGCTCCACAAACTTCTTGAACAGAACAGACTTCTGAGCTGTAGAAATGAACTTAGCTTCAAATCTAACTTGGAATTGCTCCCAAGTAATCTCTTCCTCCGGAGTATTGATGGTAATAGAGTTCCACCAATCAGAAGCTCTCCCTTGAAGCTGTCTTGATGCTAACTTCCTCTTAGTTGCATCTTCAATTCCCAAATCACCAAAGATCCTTCTACAAGCATCTATCCACCTCTGAACTTCAATGGTTGATTCTATTCCCAAGAAAACCTTTCCTCCAAGAGTAGTATAGTCCTTACACAACTTAGCAAAATCCACCGGCTTTGGAGTTTGAACTTGAACTCCAACATCAACTGCTGTCCCCGGAACTGGCATCCTTCTCATGATCGAAGTCATCATAGCTTCAAACATAGCAGCATAATCAGCAGCCCCTTCAGTAGCACGGCCTTCCCTAGCAGCTGGTCTCCCTCTTCGACTCATTCTCAATCTCTATAAAAAGGAATGATTAGCACACCTAGAGAAACAACTACATAAAGGACTCAAACTCTACTAAGCTACTATATTATATATAGTAATCATCCATCAAAATACAATTACGTCTCTCATACGTAGTTACGTCAGCGAGCGTTGGGTAAAATCGAGTAACCAAAGCTCTGATACCAAATGTGACGACCGCCCATAACCCCTGCACTGAACCTAGAGAAAGTGCGCTGTAAAGTGTGCCAGGCAGCCATGGACGATTGTCAGGGTAAATTAAAACAACAGAATCTATCGTATTACTCACAGCGCATGGACAAAATACAATAGAACATATACATAGTGAAGCTTCACAGAATAGAATTTCATCAAAAAAACTTCATAATAGTTGAATACAAACATCTGATTAGTCAATACATCAAGCCTCACTACATAACACTCAGAGAATATACAAACAGCGGAACATCCAGTACATATAATAAGAAGATAATATGCAACCCTCTAGCTCGTCTTCGATATCAATACTGTGGAAAGCAAGAACAGCACCTGTCACCTGCTACCTAGTCTGCCCGTCCCAAAATGGACGAACAGCCCAAGGCAATAAGAATTAAAAACATAAAGCCTTGAGTCAGACAACAGTCTTAGTGAGCAGTAAATTAACTAACAACATACCAAAAGAGCATAAAGGAAAAGGAATAGGAATACAATCCTCCCACTCCACCTCTTCTACAGTGATATCCCCCAGACACACACTAAGCAGAAGCAAACATAGCAGAGCATACAATTTAAAGTAAAGCAATTATCACTCGAGTCAAGGGCGATGTTTTCCAAGTACAAACCCCCAAGGCCTAAACCAAGATCAGATGAGCACCCAGAAAATACCGCTCTTGAGACCGAATGACGATACAACCAAACATCCATGACTTTGGCTATCACTGTTATCATTGCCTCAATATCACCGTTAGTTGAATGACCGGCACATTCTTTCAGCCGTCCGTCAAGGGCTAATGGAAACCCCGGTTCTAGACATAACTCTGCACGTCATCGTGACCCGTGCCTAGGACTATCGAATCTGCCCAGAGTACTTGACTATCAATCATTAGCCTTCAGGGACTATCGAATCTGCCCAACGTACTCTTGCTTTGAGCATGCTAGAACCTTCAACAACGATGAGATCTCAGCCTCCTAGTCATCCTCCTCGACGACTATTTCCATACTAGCTCAAGCGCCTCTCGAGCCAACCATTATCCTCAACTCGAACCATATCACCGAGTTATCAACATGCTTGGAATGATCCCATCTGGATTAGACCAAGACTATCTCATATCATGCCTCGCTTCATCACATTCTCGCAAAGCTTCATCCCAACATCATCATCATCAAATCTATGCATAAGAGCTTCATCGTCCGCTACATATGCCACAAGCAACTTCTCCAATTCAAGAGCCTTTCCCTTAGCTTTGAATCATCTTCGGTCTAAATCAAATCATCAATCATCTAATTCATAGCAATCAATCAAGTCAAACATTAATCCAAGTAATTAAGCATTCAAATATGATCTAAATAGACAATTATAACAATAATGGCAATTTCGTAAATAAAGAGTTGAAAGTCTAACAAGCATGAAAACATGAGCAATGTCTCTATAATCTTGATGAATGAACTTGCATAGGTTAACATGTAGTAAAATGGATGTCAAATCATCATGAGCAATGGATCTATATGGATCTACACATATGATTAGGAAAATGCATGGAAATCTCTACTTTAACACCAAATCAAGCCAACGATCCGATATACTCCTTTGGATCCGTGTGAGAGATAATCACCACTCACCAAATCACCTAAACAATCCAAAAGCAATACGCTTCAGATCTGGACAGCGAAGGATCTAACTTGATCTATCACAAATCCGCTTCAAACGATGAAATCTCTCTTCGAAGAATGTAGATCTTCAATCTAAGCTCTTCGATCTTCGATATGGATGGAAGGAATCACTAGATTGGAGTGGACAAAAGAAGTGAAGAAGTGTAGAAGTCGAGCTCTCAAAATGGCAGCACTTCGTCGCTTCGAAATTCGGATCCCAAAAAGTGAGAAAATGGCGAGTATTTATAGGCTGAAAACTTAGGTCGTCTGCCTCTATAAGTCATCTCCGACTTATCCCTTTCTCCGACCTACAACTCAACAGTTCAACGACCTAACGCCTAACGACTTAAAACAATGCGCATCTGCGACTTAATATGCCAATGACCTACGACCTAATGCGCGCGACTTAACTATTGCCGACCTAACGGCTTAACAGCATTGCCGATCTAAAACAATGCGCATCCACGACCTAACTCTGTCACGACTTACGACTTAGCTATGGCCGACTTAACACCCATGCGACCTAGCTATACTCAGTATACTATCATAGGTCGTCTATGACCTAACTAATCAAGCTACCAAACGACCTAACTCTTAAGTCGTCACCGACTTAAGTCTTCCTTCCCTTAAGTCGTCTAAATCCTATAGGTCGCCTATTTCCTTAAGTCGGCTACGACCTAAGCCTCAACATAGAATCTTACGAACTCTTAGGTCGTCTACGACCTAACCACGCTAACTACCGGTTCTCCTTAGGTCGCTGCCGACCTATCCCTTAGGTCGCTCAAAACCTTAACTCGGTCAGTCTTCTTAGGTCGGTCCTAACCTTAAGTCACTTACTTCTTATGTCGCCTATTCTTGAGTCGCCAAATCCTTAAGTCGTCCCAATCTCTCCTAAGTCGGTCAGTTCCTTAGATCGTCTATCTCTTAGGTCGTACACTTCCTAAGTCGGTCACTCGACCTAAGCCACCCCATACGACCTAATTTCCCCACGACTTATCCCAATGCCTAGGTCGCTCCAAAACTTCCTACGACCTAAGACTTAGACTCTAGACGACTTATCAACAATGCGACCAATTGTCAACTGTTCTATGATGTTTCGATCCGTAAAAATACGGGTCGTTACAATTATCATACAAATTGATTTGCAATTTTAGCATATTAATGTTGAAACATAACTACTTAATAATGATTTAGAAGAGCCTGTTTGCACATAACAACCAAAATATCTCGAAGTCAATGGGAGCGATAACATGATTTATATGTTTTAGATATGATTTAAAAGCGGATACAAAAGTAAAATCTAGATTTGAAAATGACAACCATTATGATCGGTATAAAAGGATGTTGGGATTATCTCGAATGATATACGTATATTAAATTGTTTAATAGAGATGGATTACTTATGCATTGCTAATAGGAATTATCATATATGTTATGATTCTACAATATCATGTTTCACTTATATATTTGATGCATTAAGTGATTATCAAATCTGGTTTAATATCATTAAATTGTAGCTAAGAGTATTCTCAAGTATTTATGAAATACTAGATAATTATTTATGAAAACAATGAACCCCTTATGAAGGATTGTTATGACTCAAATTCCATAAGTAGTATCGAATATAGTGTGTCAATCCTAAATTCATGTTCAACCTTTATTGATGAGCCTTTCAGTTGGAAATGTTCCAAACAAGTAGTGGTTGATTCAACCAAAAGGCTAAGTACATCGTCTTGAATAGGACCATAATAAAAGCAAGATACATAAATGCAAAAATTTATAATTGAGCATGGACTGATTTCAAATGTTGAGAATCCCATGACATTGTTTTATGAAAACAATATATGTCACAAAAGAACCTAGGCACACAAGATGTCTAGATACATGCTCCAAAAGTTTCATATGATAATGACAGTTTATCAACGATGGAGAGATATTGGTTAACAAAGTAGATAATAAACCAGTATTGCAGATCCCTTCACTAAGGGACTAAATATATCAATTCTGAATTGATTGAAGGAATGAGATTAACATTCCATAATTAACCCAAAGTGTAAGTGGGATATTAAAAGAGCTAGAGGTATTCCCTAGAGGCAATTATACAATTTGTTATATATAACTAACTCTATAGTCAATCATTTTCATACTAAAGGTGTTTGATTTATATTATATACTATTGTGATATAATTAACTAAGTAATTAATTTAATGTATATTAACAAGAAAATCCTCAAATAAAATGTTATGCGATTGTAACTGTAAATAGTTGCAATCGTGAGTAATTAATCACAAAATAAAATAACATTTTGTTTTAAATAGTCCTAATTAAGATGTTTTGAGAAATGAGATCAATACATCTGTTAAGATCTTATTACGTAACACTCTCCAAATGTTGAAAAGTGTACACTTATGGTTGTTAGGAGAACCAAAGGGTTACGTAATAAGTGTTATTGGATAACTATGAAATGACTCGTCCGAGAGTTTCATATTGGTTGATAGCAATTAAGTTAAACATAAAATCTCAGTGTGACGATACTACATAGTTCCCTCGACTTGAAAATATTATGGAATTTCAATGTGAATATTTCACTTTGATTATAGTTGAATCTTGGCATGACGATCCATTGAGAAATTATAGTTGGGTTTGAGTTGAAGCATTGGAAGTGAGGCGCTATTTAATAGAGAACTCAACTCCTTTCTTGCATGAGGTCAGTATCACGGTCGATTGTAGTCAACTTAAAGTCAAAATCTTTAGCTAGAGTAGAACGGTTAGTAACAAAAGTTATTATTGAACAAAGGACTTTGTTTATGGATTAGTCGAGTTTAATGTGGATAATATTTGAGTTTTGACCAATACCAAATTCCATACATCCTAAGCGGTATAGTGCCAGCGAAGGTAATGTATGTAGATTATTGTCACTATTCTTATTTTACGTACCATCTACAGTGTTGAGAAATACCAAATACCAATACCATATTACGTACAATTCTTATTTTATATTACATGCTCTTGTATGCTCACCTATGATATGGGTTGATGTATGTGATGTATATTGATTGCTTTTGAGCTTGACATAGTTTAAAGTTGTTATAAATGTTGTTTTATAAACAAAATTCAAAGTGAAACATACATATATGATAAAATTTGGTTTATGCATTTATGTGATTCTATGTTAATGATGTTATTCAAGTTATACAAATTATGTTTTATTTAATGTCATATATATATATATTGTTTATTTAGTTTACTTATGATTTAAACTATGTAATTTCATATATCTAAAATTATTTATATGCGTTGTTTCATAATGTAAAATAATCGTACACGCTCAGTTTACTAAATTATTTTACGTTGAAATTGAATTTGATATAATAATCTTATAAATTTAGTTCGTTTAGTATAATTAATATAGAATTATTCAATTTGAATTTTATAAATGTCTTTATACAATCTGATTAGCAAGATGTTATTTGATTTAAATGTTTGATTAGGGTAACCTTCCAAATTAAGATATTTTGCTGTTTACTTAATAAATAGATGAATTTAAAATATGTTTTAATTATTTTAAATTATTACACACACACACACATTATATCATATCATATCATATGACAATATATATCACAAAAATTTGCTTATTTATCAACTTATCATACTTTCATGTCACACGCATGTTTAATTTGCAATATACACAAATATATGTCCATGTTTCGTTTCACATACCCAAGGGGGATAAAACAAAACTCCTAATTAATTACACTTAAGTCACATTTATGACCTCTTAATTTATACCCCACAAATAAGAATATAATTTTTCACTTACCTAATTTGTAACAACCCGTATATTTGGACCATTTAAATTGACAATAATCCACACATGTCAATTTAAATAATACAAAACATGAATCATTAATGGAGTATATATATAAATGAGAATCATCACAGAATCACAGACATATACAATATAACAGAATAACGCAGCGGAATTACAATAATGTCATAATAGTAGTTCATGAAGCTACTAAGTAAATACAACAATGTCACAAGCAAATGGCAGAAATAGAAATACATAGATGTCTGATACAAGTATCATAGTATAATAAAGCAATACTAATAAAGATAAATGATAGTCTTCAAAGTCTTCAACTCCCAAGCAGCTCGACAATAAAAATCCTCAGACTAACCCGAGCATAAGCATAAACATAAACAAAACACTCGAGTCAGGACATATATTCTTATACAAGATAATATGGCACAAGTTTTAGAAATAATAGTAACTCAAAGATGAATGGAATGAACATTTTCCAAGATCCGTTAATCTATCTATATATAGTAGTATATGTTAAGTAGATAATGTCTATCAGTAATATAAAGTATCAAAATAGTGTTAAGGCGTTACCATTATTCCCCTTAACATATTTTATATACATCATAGTCTATACAGCACTGTAAACTCCACCGTAAACTAGTGGGCTATCAGGGAGTACTCCATAGGTATAACACAAAACAAATCGTAGTGGTCGCGCATAGGAATACAAGTATGACAAGGCACATGAGGCAATACCCAAGGAGTGAAACTACCGTTTTCCTGATCCGGGCTAATGAGAACGCATCGCCGCAACGATCGCAACACCGCGAAACAACACTCCCAATTCAAGGGTGCGCACCAATCAAAAACAAGTAATGAGTAGTTTACACTTGTTATTTACCTAATTCAAATCCATACTTCATCACAATTCACACAATATGAAATTAGTTTCATCGTTTCAAAGTGTCGCTAACTATATTATTCGTGTGTCTACTAAGTTAAACGTTTCAAAGATCATACTACGCAAATTTAATTTAAGCAAGTTCAAGTACATACATGTCCAATTTCACAATGTTAACTACCATATGTCAAGTTCAAGTGTATACTACCTATCACTTCATGTGTCTAACAAGTTTAACATTCAATACTAACATCACAACAATCGTCAATAGCATAAACCAAACTTGATTATCATCGTATAATAATATGAATCGTGAATTTATTCACCTTTAGTGGTTAGAGAGAATTGAACGACGAGGCACGAATAAACTCGACTCGAACACAAACACTAGCACGAACAATCAAACAAGCTGCAACAATCGACAAGAAAGAAATATCATCAACTTCCAATATAAACATTCATATATATATATATATATATAAACATATATATACACAAATTCTTACCGAACAACAAAGAAAGAAAAGAGAATCTAAGAGAGGGAGCTGCTGCAAAGTGAATGGCTTCAGATAGTTGCTGTACAATAACAGAGAAACAACATTACTACCCATAGCGCATATTAATATATACATATATAAAATATATATATTTATATGTGAAAGAAAGTGTTCATCATGCAAAAGAGGGGGTGCACAAGTTCACACGGAAAGACAAGATACGGTGGCTCGGGTTGGATGGTGTCGACAGGGCAGCAGGGGATGGTGGCGCAGTCAGGTCGATGGGAGGGGAGCACGGCAACTTAACCGAGGAAAAGTGGTTCAGGTCTTGTAGCGTGGCTCGGGTTTGGAGCTAGTTGTGCTGGCGATAGCGACTGGAGGGGGTCAGGGTCGGTCGGCGATGGCCAGTCAGGGAAGTTAGCGGTGGTGGAGGTTAGGGTAGGACAGTAAGCATGGTAGGATTTGGGTTCATGGGTCTGCGTGGGTTCGATCTTAGGTAGTGGACCTACGGTGGCCGGAGAGCGAAGTCAAGGGGGTAGGCGGCGGCGTGCGGTGGGGTGTGAGGTGGCGCAGGCGAGGGGAAAGAAGGAAGGCACGGTGCGAAGTCAGGTGATCGTGAGGGGACTGTTTCCTTCTTTTGAAAAATGACAGATAAAAGAAAATGCAAAAGAAAATATCAAGAGAAGAGGAAAGAGAAGATTGTCAGAGCACGTTCCATACCTGGTTGAATATAATTGCAAACAAACATTTCAATGCGTACGAATTGTTTATGTAAAGGCAGGGATTCAATGGATGGATGGAACCAATGGACAGAAATATTCAATGGTGGTGAGTAACGAGGTGTTGTATATTTCTCATGCCATAAACCAGCTGTTGTTCAACTTTTCATGCCCATTAAATCAGCTGCCAACCACACTAATCAATTCAATTTAGCCAAAGAGTATTTCAAATTTTTGAATGTAAATGGCTGACAAATTTGGGCTGGAATAAATTTTTGTTTTAAATTCAGAATCAATGGGTACAATAAGGTGAATTAGAGTGGGCTGGACTGAATATTCATTTAATCGATCTGTTTGGAATGATTAAATTAATGCAATGATTTACGTCGAACTCCGATTTGTACGAATGAATATACCATTCTGATTGGCGTGATGAGGCGCTTACAACGGTACACAGATATTGACAATACAACAGTTCTATCAAAACTCAAATTTTTTATGCCGATATAATTGTTCGTTCGAAAGCCAATTTAAATGAAGCAGACGACGACGAAATTAGACGAAACGAAATGTGACGTCTCGATCAGATATTTCTACAACCTTACTGTGTAAAATATCTAGACTCGGAAGATGAAAATTATGCACTTCAAAATGAACTGATATGCAATACAATGTGAACGAATTTTACTTTGATATTCTTCGACGAAACTTTTCCTACATTTATAACTAACTGGACACATTTTATATTTGAAGTTTGGATGTTAACTGAGATCATTTACAAAATTCAAATTTTATACTAAAACAATTGATTTAAAATTTTAAATTGGGTCGGAAATTCAGGGTCTTTACATAATTAATACAAAATAAAACATCCAATCAATCACACACACATACTTATATGTCATCGTGTTAATATATGAACGTATAAGGAATATTCAAAATAATCAATGAATAAAATTAATTAATGCGATTAATTTATCAAATACAAAACATTTTAAATAAAATATGATTTTGTTTTAATAAATAGAGCGGATCTAATGCTAACATTAGATTTCATAGGTCCACTAAGATCCAATTAGAAATTATTTTTGAAATTTACTTATTTCACTTATTGCAAGACAAACCGGGTTTCTTCATCATATAATTTCATTGGTTCATTCATTATAGTTATCTTGTCTCCAGATTATTATATCGCTTTTAATTTTCATGCAATACGGTTATCTTTACTAATTCATCTTTCATTTTCTATTTTTTTTCATTTTGATAAGTATTGATAATAGATTATAGGGAACTTTTGTAAAAGCACCCCCCCTAAGTTTCAAAATACACAGACGATCCTCTTTAAAGGCATGTTATAAAAAAATCATATTTTAAAGTTTTAGGATATTTATGGAAAACTCAGCAAATACTTGTAGAGACCTCAATAAATACTTGCAAAGAACTGAGCAAATATTTGAAGTTCTGGATTGTAAATATTTGTAGAGAACCGAAGTTTCTGGGTTGTAAATTTTTGCAGATTTTAATGCAAATATTTGCATTTGTAACGACCCGCCATTCATTTCATAGAATGACGCATCATTAATAAGAAAGAAAAGGATAGAAAAGAGAAAAGATAGAGAAGAAAGAAGAAACAACATCAGAATCTCAACAGTGGAACGAATAAATTATATTATATCACATAAGATATTACATAGTATCATATACAACAGCTATCAGAGTTACACAGCTTATACAACACATACTAGACAGTTATAACACCTGTCTAGTTATTACAATTCAAGATACAACACAAACAAATGACTCAGAGATCAACACAACGGAACCACAATATATCTACAAACGCTGAAGCCTCCTGCTCCATTGCTCCTTCAGAATTCTTCAAAGCTAACCCGAATCCCTTGGCTTCTCGTAAAAATTTGAGTACCCAAGAGTTTAGGAAAAACAGAAATAAACACTTGGGTCAGACATGGGTCTGGTGTGAGTAAACGGTTTAAATTTGCTTAACTTCAAAACCTTTTGAAAACAAAGGTTTCACATAAGACTTCCCACACATAAACATGGGTAAGTTTTTACCTTACGCTAACCAAAACATTTGATAGGAAATCCGGTGATATTATAATAGGGTCTAGGGTTTTCAAATAAATACTCATATAGCTGAAATTGTTACATTGTTAAATTCCATCATACTAGCCACAAAGTGGGTTATACAATCAAGTCTGATGGCACTTATTGGAAGTTGGATTTCCATACAATGGCAGGGCTACTGGGGTACCGCCTATCACAGTACGTGGCCTAGATCACCGTACCGAGGATCACTCCCGACCCCTTGCAACACAAAGTCGGAACCATCCCTTACTGGACAGCCCGAACAAGACAACCCCGTAGTTGTTTCGAACCAACTGCCACACATCTGAAATAAAAAGGGACTTCTTGACAGGGGAAAATCTCGTCCTACTTGGGTGCTACCCACTTAGCCTTGCTGCACCTCCCCTGTTTTAGCCATTCTCGGTTGATGAGGCTTGAGAATACAATTACCTTTAATAGAACACATCTATCTTAGAATGCTCATCGTCCACCTGACGATGTTCTGAAAGCATTCAATCCATACAAGTTCGTTCCGGGTTCGAACGAAACCGAAGGCATTATCTCGTTACACTCATTTTTGAATCACCCTTAGAGTTAACGACAATAACCCTTGCACTTCAAATCTTCATCTCTATTCAAAGCACTATCTCCGTTAACTCATTTTGGAATCACCCTCAGAGTTAACGACCATAGCCTTTCTCTAAATCTTCACTTGAGATGTCACGACCTATCGTTTAACTTAGATCGATGTGGTTTTCGGATAATCAAATTTGATTCCCGATCCCGGTCTCATCGAAATCCAAACGTATCTTAAAGGTCCAAGTTGTTTAAGATTTAAACAATTCAATTCAATTTAATACTTGAATTCACATAGCATTAACATGGATAAATATCACACATTTATCACAGATATATCCAATATCATATCACAGAATATCACAGCATATCATCCAATAGATATCATCCAATTCAGATATTCTACACAACAATCATATATAAGCAACAATTATTAACCCTATGTTATAATTAATTTAATTAACTTAAATTAAATTAATTTCTTAAGAATTAATTCCTAATCTTGCTTAATCAACATTAATTAATTACAAACCTTTAATTAATTAATTACTCATTAAATATTAATCATCCTTGATTAATTATTCATTAATTACATAAAGTAATTATCCTTTAATTAGTTTCATAAATTAATTATTCTTAACCATTAACAGTAATTAACCTTTAATTACTCTCATTAATTATATTAATTAATGATCCTTAATTAATTACTTCCATTAATTAATTAACTATAATTAATTACATTGACCCTTAATTAATTACATTAATTAATTAAACTTTAATTAATCATTTCTATTAATCCACCTTAATTAATCATAAACAGTAATTATCATCCTGTAATTACTTACCTTAATTAATTAACTTCTTAATTAATTATATTAATCCTTTAATTAATTACACCAAATAGTTAATCCTTAATTACTTTTACAAAGTAATCATACTTCAATTACTTCCCATTAAGTAATTCCCTTTAATTAATTACATCATGTAATTATACATTAATTATTTATACTAAGTAATTACACTTATTAATCTTATGAAGTATTCATACTTAATCCTTTATCAAGTGATTATCTTTAATTAATTTACAAATTAATTAACTTAAATTAATCACATTCATTTTATTAATTACACTTGAGTAATTCATCCCTTAATTATCCTTAAACAAATTAATTAACCTTAATTACCGATTAATTACCTCTTAATTATTAATTAATAAAACTTAATTATTAATTAACAATCTTAATTACAAATTAATTAGTCCATAATCACCTATTAATCAATTCTTAATTACCATTTGATTAATCTTTAATTATAGATTAATCATCCTTTAAGTATTAATTAATAAAACCTAATTATTAATTAATAAAACTTTATTAAGTACTTCTTAATTACCATTTGATTAATCACTTAAAACCCTTAACTGTTAATTAATAAATCCTTAATCATTAACAAATTTAATTAATTAACCACTCTTTAATTATCTCATTAATTATCAAACTTTAATTAAGTTTTTAAGATAAAAAACATTTCCTTTATTAATTACCTAATTACATTTCAAATTAAGTTTGAAAATAACTTAAGGTTTTAACTTAATACATTTAAGTTAATCAAATCATACAAATTAATTTATACAAACTATTCATTACAAAGAAATGGATTTCCAAGAAATTGATTTAACTTGATTATTTAAAATTTAAAATCTTACTTTTATTTAAATTTTAAAAACTGATTTAAACATTTTACTTTGGGTTTAACCCATATGTATTTGAATCAAACAAATACATTTTCTTCTTTTCTTTTTATAAAAGAGTTTAGTTTTAAATTTTAAAACTGTTTTGAAACTTAACAGTTCACTCAAATTCTCGCATACAACCCCGGGAACAACTTCGTGCCAAAAATCCTTTTACTCGAAACCATCTTCGAGAAAGTAAACGAACCCAAAATCCAGACATCCCTGACACCACCATGCCTTGTGCACCTTGCACCACCAACGATGAACTTCCGACCACCGCCAGAGCTTCCTACACATCGACGATCGCTCCAGCAACCCATCACGATCATCAAAACATCGCCACATGCTACGATTCCAAATCGAGCCATCCAGTTGAAACTGGAACCCAAACCAATTGCCAGAAAGAGCCTCACCGAATCGATTCTGACCACCAGAGGTTGAACCACTTCGTCTACGCCTGGCCGAACACCTACGCCACCAAATTCCACAGCCTCGAGCCACTCGATCATCCATAGACGTAGCAACGATCACCAATCCGACCTTAAGCCAAACTAGGTTAAAATCCTAGTTCTTCCTACCACCGCCACCACGACGAACTATTCCCACTTCTACCATTTTTTCCCACTTCCCTGATCATCTATCTAGCTTCAGCAAGAATCTCGACCACCAGATATACTCCAGTCACCAGAAATCATCCAAAAACCAAATTCTGGTCAACTAAGAATTCCACCCTCAATACAATTCTAAAAATTGTAATTTTTGTTTTAAAAATCTTGTTTTTCAGAGATGATTCTAGACATGAACTTGAATCAATAAAATTCATCATTTGATTTTACATGTTTTAAAAGATCTCTACTGTTATTTCACACATGCAAGCATATTTCAAAACATACATACTTGTTTATAATTTTAGTACCTAGATTATACTAAAACTAAACTAATTTGTTTTTAATCCAAGTCCTAACAGTGAATAAATAAAAAGATATGGATTTGGTAAATTGATTAACACAAAAATCTGGAAACAGAGGCATATCAACATGCACAGTTCAATACATACAAACAGTGTACATACATATATATAAACATGCAAAGATACTTCATTCAAAAATCATATGAAAGCAAATTTAAATCCATTTTAACTTTTGAAAAAGAATGTTTACTCACCTAAAAATGTTGAACAGAGAAGTTATAAACTGGAATGTTGTGATCTTTTGAAAACTGGAAGCTTTAAACTTGACTGCCTTATTTCCTTTTAATAATTTGAAAAGCTCTTGAAAACTTTTGCTTTTGCCTTAGATTTTCTTGCATGCATTCTTGGAAATGATTACTGGCTTGAAGAATAAATGGTTACAGGTTTGATTGTTTACAGAGCTTGATGTTTTGATGGATATTTACAGGCTTGCATTTGCAAATTTGGTTTGAGATATGGTTTCAGGCATTTGAACTTGAGAATTTTACTGGTTTGTTTTGATTTATGTTAGACGAGATGTTTTCAGATTTTGATTCTTGAGTTTGGAAATGAATTTCAGCTTTTGGTTTGTGGAGATGATTTCGGTTTGAACATTTTCTGGTTTTGGTTTTTGTCTTTGAAAATGAAAAGATAAGAAAAAGAAATGAAGGAAGAAGGTGAGAGTTTATATAAGTTAATTTAGATTTTATTAAAATTTAAAGAAAAATGAAATAAAAGATGACACTTGTATCTACCCTTTCTTAATTACCTTACACATGTATTTAACATATTTAAAAATTTAACACTTGTCATTATTTATTTTCATTTGTTTTAAAATTATTAAAAAGCCTTTATAATGAATTTTCCTAATTAATTAATACATTTATTAATTATAAATGCTTTTCTATATTATACATAAATGAAACCTTTAAAAGAAAATAAAATAAAAACCCATTTATATTAAAATAATCATATATAATATATTTAATTCATTTTTAAGTGTAAACATGAAACTTTTACATTTAATTTACTATTAAATAAATACTTTCTAAATTTGTATAAATAAAATTACTTTTAAATAAAATATTGTAAAACAAATCTTATTTTAAATAAAAGCCTTGTTTATATATTTTATACCCAAATATATTAAAATAATTATCTTTTAAAGATTCAAATTTAAATCCAGATTCAAATTCAAATTTTACTTTTAGAATCCAATTTAAAAATCAACTCAAATATATATATTTTAAATAAACACATTATTAAGTTTGAAATTGATTATTTCATTTAAAAACAACTCAAGACATATATATATATATATATATATATTTAAACAATACTTATTAAATTTGAAAATGATAAGTCTATTTAAAATCAAATTTATAACACAATTTAAATAATTATTCTTATTAAAAATCAATCTATAACCATAATTAAACATTACATTATTATTATTTGGTTATTTATATTTTAAAATAACAATTTTATCAATTTTAAATAATTTAAATTAAGAGATTATCACATTTTAAATTCCTTGAAATTCTGGGATATCACATTCCTCCCCCATTAAAAGAATTTCGTCCCCGAAATTTAAAACAAAAGATAATCCAAAGGTTTTATTTTATTTCAACCAAATTTAAAACAATTCAAGCATACTTATCAGCCATACACTATCAAACAAACAACCATTCATCCAAACAAACAATTTCATCCAAACAACAATTCATATAAACAAACAACTATAGCTATCTGGACATAGATCCAGATAAGCTTCCTAAAATTATCCAGAGTTTCCCAGATACAGATACTGGGTTACTCGCTCTACTAAATCCAAACTGGCAATTCAATACCGAAGCCAAAACACTTATCCTCACAAAAACTCAGAAAGATCCAATATACTCGGAGCTATCTTTCTAGTCTTACCCAATCTTAATTGCTCCATTTACCGAAGAAATAACAACGAAGCCTCCAACTTCGAATTCCAAATTCTCCATCTCTAATCCACAGAACTCTTCTGACGATTCTGGGTTGCCTTCATCCTTCCTGATCAGCTCAACTTTCGTTGATGCTTCTTGGACAAACTGGACCAAAAACAATCCAACAAACGGATCCTCTCAAGATCTATAGAAATCCAGAACACAAACTCTACTTCACAATTATCAGTAGATTACAACTTACTTCTCCTACCCGAAAAAGACAAAACAGATGCACCTGCCAATCTGGCCTTCCGATCTTGAAAAGCTTCCTGTAGAAACCCTCTAATCCAAACACTGCAACTTCCGGTTTCTTCCACTCTAGAACAACTACTACCAAGCTTTCGCTGCACTACTCTGATCTGGATGCCGTCGATGAACACGAGCACAAACTTGACCAACACATTCCAGAAAATCTCTGACAACTCTATAACTCCTATATCTACTAGAGATGCCTCAAACCCAAGCAAAAGATTTCCCAAGAGAACACTTAAACTATCGCAAGTCACTTTTGCGATCCTATCCAGTCCAATATCCAAAAATACTATTCTTTCTTTACCCATCAGAAAAGTCTTAGTGCTTGACCGATCCATTTGAAAAAAAATGAATCTACTCTGCAGCTTCTGAACTCCACCTCTAAGAAAGCTACTAAGCCAAAAGATCTTCCAACAGGAACACAAAACACTCCGAGCTGCAATGCTGCCACAGATGCCAAAGACTCCTTATCCAAAGCTTCTAGAGAAACTCGGACCTCAGACCAAACACAAACATCATGCTGAACTCAGCCACAACACCGAAGCAGATACATTTCCTTAAACTTGCTCCAAAAAAAACATCGCCAGAGACATCCATAGTCACTACGTCTCATCACACAGCTACTACTTCCTGAGGTACCCAGATACCATCACTCGCTTCTGCTCAACCGACAGATCCAAACTTTCAAAAATCCGCTCACACGAGCGCGATCAAACTTATACTTCAATGTTGGACTCCGAACCTTAACAAGTTTCCTTCAGAGATTGGTGAAATCCTTACACCATGCTGCAAAGCTTACTCGAGATGGTATTAGGTCTACAATCTCGACAGATATACTTCCAACCTCAAACATCCAAACTCCAACCATTGGTAGTCGTGTTACACACACCACTACCCTATCTACCTTTAGAACTCATATTGGAAAACCCGAACAGGTAACCCAACAAATAGGTAGAATAGATATATATATATATATATATATATATATATAATTACAAGTACATTCTCTCAAGATAGACACCACTCCAGAGCCTAGGTATTATCTCAACCTATGCTCTGATACCAACTATAACGACCCGCCATTCATTTCATAGAATGACGCATCATTAATAAGAAAGAAAGGGATAGAAAAGAGAAAAGATAGAGAAGAAAGAAGAAACAACATCAGAATCTCAACAGCGGAACGGATAAATTATATTATATCACATAAGATATTACATAGTATCATATACAACAGCTATCAGAGTTACACAGCTTATACAACACATACTAGACAGTTATAACACCTGTCTAGTTATTACAATTCAAGATACAACACAAACAAATGACTCAGAGATCAACACAGCGGAACCACAATATATCTACAAATGCTGAAGCCTCCTGCTCCATTACTCCTTCAGAATTCGTCAAAGCTAACCTGAATCCCTTGGCTACTCGTAAAAATTTGAGTACCCAAGAGTTTAGGAAAAACAGAAATAAACACTTAGGTCAGACATGGGTTTGATGTGAGTAAACGGTTTAAATTTGCTTAACTTCAAAACCTTTTAAAAACAAAGGTATCACATAAGACTTCCTACACATAAACATGGGTAAGTTTTTACCTTACGCTAACCAAAACATTTGATAGGAAATCCGGTGATATTATAATAGGGTCTAGGGTTATCAAATAAATACTCATATAGCTGAAATTGTTACATTATTAAATTCCAGCATACTAGCCACAAAGTGGGTTATACAATCAAGTCCGATGGCACTTATTGGAAGTTGGATTTCCATACAATTGCAGGGCTACTGGGGTACCGCCCATCATAATACATGGCCTAGATCACCGTACCGAGGATCACTCCCGACCACCTGAAACACAAAGCCGGAACCATCCCTTACTGGACAGCCCGAACAAGACAACCCCGCAGTTGTTTCGAACCAACTGCCACACAGCCGAAATAAAAAGGGACTTCTAGACAGGGGAAAATCTCATCCTACTTGGGTGCTACCCACTTAGCCTTGCTGCACCTCCTCTGTTTTAGCCATTCCCGGTTGATAAGGCTTGAGGCTACAATTACCTTTAATAGAACACATCTATCTTAGAATGCTCATCGTCCACCTGACGATGTTCGGAAAGCATTCAATCCATACAAGTTCGTTCCGGGTTCGAACGAAACCGAAGGCATTATCTCGATACACTCATTTTGGAATCACCTTCAGAGTTAACGACAATAACCCTTGCACTTGAAATCTTCATCTCTATTCAAAGCACTATCTCCATTAACTCGTTTTGGAATCACCCTCAGAGTTAACGACCATAGCCTTTCTCTAAATTTTCACTTGAGATGTCACGACCTATCGTTTAACTTGGATCGATGTGGTTTTCGGATAATCAAATTTGATTCTCGATCCCGGTCTCATCGAAATCCAAACGTATCTTAAAGGTCCAAGTTGTTTAAGATTTAAACAATTCAATTCAATTTAATACTTGAATACATAGCATTAACATAGATAAATATCACACATTTATCACAGATATATCCAATATCATATCACAGAATATCACAGCATATCATCCAATTCAGATATTCTACACAACAATCATATATAAGCAACAATTATTAACCCTATTTTATAATTAATTTAATTAACTTAAATTAAATTAATTTCTTAAGAATTAATTCCTAATCTTGCTTAATCAACATTAATTAATTACAAACCTTTAATTAATTAATTACTCATTAAATATTAATCATCCTTGATTAATTATTCATTAATTACATAAAGTAATTATCCTTTAATTAATTTCATAAATTAATTATCCTTAACCATTAACAATAATTAACCTTTAATTACTCTCATTAATTATATTAATTAATGATCCTTAATTAATTACTTCCATTAATTAATTAACTATAATTAATTACATTTACCCTTAATTAATTACATTAATTAATTAAACTTTAATTAATCATTTCTATTAATCCACCTTAATTAATCATAAACAGTAATTATCATCCTGTAATTACTTACCTTAATTAATTAACTTCTTAATTAATTATATTAATCCTTTAATTAATTACACCAAATAATTAATCCTTAATTACTTTTACAAAGTAATCATACTTCAATTACTTCCCATTAAGTAATTCCCTTTAATTAATTACATCATGTAATTATACATTAATTATTTATACTAAGTAATTACACTTATTAATCTTATTAAGTATTCATACTTAATCCTTTATCAAGTGATTATCTTTAATTAATTTACAAATTAATTAACTTAAATTAATCACATTCATTTTATTAATTACACTTGAGTAATTCATCCCTTAATTATCCTTAAACAAATTAATTAACCTTAATTAACGATTAATTACCTCTTAATTATTAATTAATAAAACTTAATTATTAATTAACAATCTTAATTACAAATTAATTAGTCCATAATCACCTATTAATCAATTCTTAATTACCATTTGATTAATCTTTAATTATAGATTAATCATCCTTTAAGTATTAATTAATAAAACCTAATTATTAATTAATAAAACTTTATTAAGTACTTCTTAATTACCATTTGATTAATCACTTAAAACCCTTAACTGTTAATTAATAAATCCTTAATCATTAACTAATTTAATTAATTAACCACTCTTTAATTATCTCATTAATTATCAAACTTTAATTAAGTTTTTAAGATAAAAAACATTTCCTTTATTAATTACCTAATTACATTTCAAATTAAGTTTGAAAATAACTTAAGGTTTTAACTTAATACATTTAAGTTAATCAAATCATACAAATTAATTTATACAAACTATTCATTACAAAGAAATGGATTTCCAAGAAATTGATTTAACTTGATTATTTAAAATTTGAAATCTTACTTTTATTTAAATTTTAAAAACTGGTTTAAACATTTTACTTTGGATTTAACCCATATGTATTTGAATCAAACAAATACATTTTCTTCTTTTCTTTTTATATAAGAGTTTAGTTTTAAATTTTAAAACTGTTTTGAAACTTAACAGTTCACTCAAATTCTCGCATACAACCCCGGGAACAACTTCGTGCCAAAAACCCTTTTACTCGAAACCATCTTCGAGAAAATAAACGAACCCAAAATCCAGACATCCCTGACACCACCATGCCTTGTGCACCTTGCACCACCAACGATGAACTTCCGACCACCGCCAGAGCTTCCTACACATCGACGATCGCTCCAGCAACCCATCACGATCATCAAAACATCGCCACATGCTACGATTCCAAATCGAGCCATCCAGTTGAAACTGGAACCCAAACCAATTGCCAGAAATAGCCTCGCCGAATCGATTCTGACCACCGGAGGTTGAACCACTTCGTCTACGCTTGGCTGAACACCTACGCCACCAAATTCCACAGCCTCGAGCCACTCGATCATCCATAGACGTAGCAACGATCACCAATCCGACCTTAAGCCAAACTAGGTTAAAATCCTAGTTCTTCCTACCACCGCCACCACGACGAACTATTCCCACTTCTACCATTTTTGCCCACTTCCCTGATCATCTATCTAGCTTCAGCAAGAATCTCGACCACCAGATATACTCATGTCACTAGAAATCATCCAAAAACCAAATTCTGGTCAACTAAGAATTCCACCCGCAATACAATTCTAAAAATTGTAATTTTTGTTTTAAAAATCTTGTTTTTCAGAGATGATTCAAGACATGAACTTAAATCAATAAAATTTGTCATTTGATTTTACATGTTTTAAAAGATCTCTACTGTTATTTCACACATGCAAGCATATTTCAAAACATACATACTTGTTTATAATTTTAGTACCTAGATTATACTAAAACTAAACTAATTTGTTTTTAATCTAAGTCCTAACAGTGAATAAATAAAAAGATATGGATTTGGTAAATTGGTTAACACAAAAATCTGGAAACAGAGGCATATCAACATGCACAGTTCAATACATACAAACAGTGGACATACATATATATAAACATGCAAAGATACTTCATTCAAAAATCATATGAAAGCAAATTTAAATCCATTTTAACTTTTGAAAAAGAATGTTTACTCACCTAAAAATGTTGAACAGAGAAGTTATAAACTGGAATGTTATGATCTTTTGAAAACTGGAAGCTTTAAACTTGACTGCCTTAATTCCTTTTAAAAATTTGAAAAGCTCTTGAAAACTTTTGCTTTTGCCTCAGATTTTCTTGCATGCATTCTTGGAAATGATTACTGGCTTGAAGAATAAATGGTTACAGGTTTGATTGTTTACAGAGCTTGATGTTTTGATGGATATTTACAGGCTTGCATTTGCAAATTTGGTTTGAGATATGGTTTCAGGCATTTGAACTTGAGAATTTTACTGGATTGTTTTGATTTATGTTAGAGGAGATGTTTTCAGATTTTGATTCTTGAGTTTGGAAATGAATTTCAGCTTTTGGTTGTGGAGATGATTTCGGTTTGAACATTTTCTGGTTTTGGTTTTTGTCTTTGAAAATGAAAAGATAAGAAAAAGAAATGAAGGAAGAAGGTGAGAGTTTATATAAGTTAATTTAGATTTTATTAAAATTTAAAGAAAAATAAAATAAAAGATGACACTTGTCTCTACCCTTTCTTAATTACCTTACACATGTATTTAACATGTTTAAAAATTTAACACTTGTCATTATTTATTTTCATTTGTTTTAAATTATTAAAAAGCCTTTATAATGAATTTTCCTAATTAATTAATACATTTATTAATTATAAATGCTTTTCTATATTATACATAAATGAAACCTTTAAAAGAAAATAAAATAAAAACCTATTTATATTAAAATAATCATATATAATATATTTAATTCATTTTAAGTGTAAACATAAAACTTTTACATTTAATTTACTATTAAATAAATACTTTCTAAATTTATATAAATAAAATTTCTTTTAAAGAAAATATTGTAAAACAAATCCTATTTTAAATAAAAGCCTTGTTTATATATTTTATACCCAAATATATTAAAATAATTATCTTTTAAAGATTCAAATTTAAATCCAGATTCAAATTCAAATTTTACTTTTAAAATCCAATTTAAAAATCAACTCAAATATATATATTTTAAATAAACACATTATTAAGTTTGAAATTGATTATTTCATTTAAAAACAACTCAAGACATATATATATATATATATATAACAACAATACTTATTAAATTTGAAAATGATAAGTCTATTTAAAATCAAATTTATAACACAATTTAAATAATTATTCTTATTAAAAATCAGTCTATAACCATAATTAAAACATTACATTATTATTATTTGGTTATTTATATTTGAAAATAACAATTTTATCAATTTTAAATAATTTAAATTAAGAGATTATCACATTTTAAATTCCTTGAAATTCCTGGATATCACAGCATTTTTCAAAAAAATTCAAAAGACTTGATTTGATCTTAAGAACATGCAGTTAATGTTCAAATTTGATTTTTGAAAAAAATGAATTCTTTTTACCAAAATTAAAAACAGGTTTGTAACTTAAAACATGATTTTGGGAAGAGTTTTCACATACCAAAATTGAAAATAAGAGGCGGAGTCAAATTTTAACTAAAATGCAAATAGGTTGTGACTTTAGCTTTCAATGATTGAAGAAGGTGAGAAAACAAGAAGGGCAAGAAAATAAAAGGTTCATTAATAAAAAGAAGGACAGATACTTGCTCTATTTCCACCCAGAAATTGCCTTACCTACCCCATTATTTCACAAATCTATCATCCTTCATTTTTCTCTCTTTCCATCCAGCAATTTCCAATTATACTCTTATTCATCACATTTTTCTTCATTAACTTAGTCCAATTATCTTACTTTTTTGACCATTTCTCACATATTTAATGAAGTGGAATACACTTCAATTAAATTTTACTAAATTTTAGTACTATTAAGGAAGAACATCCTAGTAAATTAATTTTAAATTTCCTTAAGAATCTAAAATAAATAAAATTTACTTATGTAATTAGTAGGGTTTTTGCAGCATGATAAATATAATGTTGCGAACTAGCTTGGTGAATGTATATGTTTAGTAATTTACAAATGAAGAAGGAGAAATGTATTTTCATCCATGCATTTTGCAATTGTATTTATTCCGAGCTCTAAAGCATAAGGTTAATTTTGTCTTACTTTTTATGTTTGTGCAAAAGGAGAACAACGAGATGCTAATGGAACTGGCCAAGGACAAAATGGGTATAATATGGGATAAAAAGTGAAATTTTTTTGATGAATTCATTTGTGCAAAGTAATTGGTTGGAAATGGAAAATAAGTTGGGTGATAGAAGTAGGTCTCTTATGCCTCCCTTAACTAATGATCACTAATTATTAATACCATACAGTATTTTGTTTTATCAAATTACTATTTATCATCATCCGACAGTGCACGACTGTTGGAAACACTCGACTATTTATACAGTACGGTAGTGAATGACCATCGAAAATTGAAGAGACATGGTTGTTTTGGTTTGAATGAAAGAATTAGGGTCTGTTTGGTTCATTTTGAGTTTTGTATTTTATGCTTTCAACATTCATAACAAAATATGAGGATAACGAAAGAGAAATTTATACATTTAGGGAATTACAATGATGATGGAGGGATGATGGAGAGGATGGACAAATGACGGAGGGAATGGATTGTTTTCCATTTTTTTGTTAATTCTCAAAACACGGAAAATAAAATAAATTTATTTTCCACTTTATATGTTAGTTTCTTTTTTCAGATTTTTTATTTTTAAAAAATTCATGTGTTGTGTACATGTTTTATGTAATAAACCACCCTTCAGAAATACCCAAAAAGGCGGATTGTTGGTATAAAATTAAAGCAAAACACTAAACCAGGACATCGATAAGATCTCACAATGGAATGAAAACATATAATATATTGAATATACATGAACAGAATAACAGTATATAAGGGACCGCACTGGCAAAATCAACTGATATATAAGTGTCAGTACAGAAAGTCAGAATATACTAACTCCTGAAATAAATACGGAGTTCTAAATAAATGTATGATACAATAATCTCATATACAAATAACAGGTCTATCATGTACAACAAAAATATCAAGTATATATATCTCAAAATATCGATACCACACCTCCAAAGAGCTCCAGCTGCACCTCTTGGTAATGTATTTCCAAAAGCACATAACCTTCAAACTACTTAATCGAGTACCCGAGAGTTGTCATAACATAAGCAGACAAAGACAAAACGCGGGTCAGACATAAAGTCTGGTGTGAGGGGAACTTTCTCAAAATACTGTATGCGAAAATTATATACAAATAAATAGGAACTACCAAATCACAGTCGGCCTTCTCCACAAACATGGCTCAGGGGTAATCCGGACTGCCTATAAACAAGTGTAGTAAACCCATCTCAAAAATAGGGGATCATACCATAACCCGCTCTTCTCCTATAATCAATGATTCAACATAACTAATATATGTGACTGAAACATAAATATCATACTATGATAAAAGTAACCCAACATCCAAAGTAGGGTGATCATAATATAAGTCTATCGCAAAGTACAAAATAATAGTGAAAGTAGCAATAACAACAGCCAATTAATAACACACATAACATAATATTGGAATATAACTAAGGAATACAAATCAATACCCGTTATTACTGACAAGTGGAGTCAACAATGGACACTTTTCGCAATCCAATAATTTTAGATAAACATGGCCAATACACTGACCTACTCAGACATTTATCGTGATTTAGTTATAAATAGAGTCGGCACACTAGCGTGCCCAGACATCTATCCCAATCGTATAATAAATGGAGCCAGTATACTAACGTACCTAGACGTTTATTACGATCTTATAATAGGTAGAGTTAGCACACTAACATACCCAAGCATCTACCATGATCCCATAATAAATAGAGCCAGCACACTAACGTACCCAGAGTTCTACCAGGATCTTATAATAAATAGGGTCAACACACTAACATACCCAAACACCTATCCTGATCGTATAATAAATAGAACCAGCACACTAACGTACCTAGATGTCTATCACAATTTTATAATAGGCAAAGTCAGCACACTAACATACCCAGACATCTACCATGATGCAATAATAAATAGAGCAATCACACTAATGTACCTAGACGTCTAACAGGATCCAAAAATAGGCATTGCCACTAATACAAGGCCAATGCAATGTATGGTCACTAATATAAGACTGATACAATTTAACTAACTATACATACCCTGAGTCAAAGCCCGAAGGTATGGATTCACTATTTAAATCGTACATGATCACCATACATGATCGTGCAACCAATCACCGTACCGACCCCGTGCCCGATCATCATTGATTCCAAAGGAATCACCTATCATAATACTCCTCTGGTATACCCTCTCGGTCTACTCAAAATCTACGATTTTGGAATATATGCCAGGGTGGATCCCATGTGGGCTCCAAAATCAAAATACTCTAAAACCTACCAAAATTTCATAGGTTATAGCCTTGAAAAATGATGAACAATGGTCTAAACCTCACCTTAATCTGACTTCGTATGCCGAAGTTATCGCGTTTGTAGTTGCATAATACATAGTAGGTCAATTAACTGAAAGGTTCCATTCAGTAGACTGAACCAGGACAGGGAATACTTGCTTCCTCTCGACCAGTCGACTGAATGGACCTATTCAATCGACTAAATTTACAAGTTCTAGGCAATGAGCCTGGGCAGGGAGTAGATTCCCCAAATGAACGTTGATTTGCTTGCTGTTTCCTCCAACGCTTCGCCCGATGAGTCGCCTTGTTACTAGAGCCTGCCTCCATCCCATCGGACATCTACGGGGGTTCATTTGTTGATGTTTTGGAAGTGAACACCATTGGTATTCGAAAATCGATTTCAACATCAAAATCCACCATTTGCACGAGTAGAGTTCAACGCATGGTTATAGGACCCGGCCTCCTCTAACATGCCAAAACAACATACCTGCCTTCCTAACCTTGTATGCATCTTATACGTGTGTCGATACACTCGTTCATGTACGCTTATGCACACATGCTCATGTAAACACACAATACTACACAAGTCACATTTCAGACTTCATTGGAGCGATTGCTCAACCCAGTATACTTTCACGTAACTTAATGCACACGATGGCGTTATGACTATGTGAAATGCCCGAAATAAACTTATGTTTAATTATATATCTGGATAATCAAAAAATTGCAAACTTATATAAACAACCAAACACAACCATTCTATATTTGTTTTAATCGTCGCTTGCTCCAAATGCACATATATGTATACCCGCTCGTGCATATATTCATACACGTATATTGGAATAAGTAGTTCAATTATTACTTAAATCAAACCTTATTTTTATTTACAAACTTCTTTAATAAAAGTCTAATATGGTTTTATACCATTTTATAAAATCTTGTTTCTATTTTATAAAATGTATCATTAGCTTGTATATCATTTTTGAGATCTTAAATACTTAATTACCTAATTTGAATTAAGTATACTTCATATTACTTTTTTATAAAATCTAATTTCCATTTTATAAAATCTATACTTCATTTATAAAAACATATAACCATTTTATAAGTACTAATTAACCTTTATCTGCTATTTTATAACATATCATCTCATTTTATAAAATACCGCGTTTACTAATAAAAATCATTTCTTACTTTAAATAATATTTATATGTACTAATTAAGTTTCATTAACCCTCTAATAACTTTAATAATAAGTGTAGAATTCAAAACCAACTAAAGTAGTGTATTGACTATTTTCAAAACCATTTCAATTAATTTAATCATGACTGACTAATAGCATGCACTCAATTATCACATGCAATTAGCCTCTAATTTATCACAGTATCACTCAAAACCAATTACTTAACCCATAATCAAAACTAGGGCATACTAACTTTTCAAAACATGTCAATTAAGAGTTCTAACAATTAAATAGCTAAGGGAAACATGTATACAACATGAATACAAGCCTAAACCATAGCATGAAAATCTCCAAATCAATGTATATGATTTTATAATTATCAATAAATGGAAATGTGAAGATTAACACTTAAATTAATAAGGAGAATCATCCCACTCACCTTGCTTTTCCCTAAACCAAGCTCAAATCACCAAAACCCATAAATTATCTCTCTTGAAATCCAATATGAAACCCCAAACTTTGAAATTAGGCAAATTTCTTTGTAGGTTATGTGAGGAATATGATGAGAAGAATTATGAGGATTTTTCCAGAATTTTTAGGAATATATCTAACCCCGGATTAGTCGATTTAGGGTAAGAGGGTTAATGGGTGATTAGCAAAGTGAATAGGAGGATGGGAATGAAAAGTAACAAGGAATGAAAATGAGATGAATAAATTATCTACATATAAGCTAAGTTATGGTAAGCTAATAGGCTTAACCCAATTCTCTTCATTTGGCACTATTTATCCCCGAAATTCATCAATTCCAAATATAGTTTAGTTTATACTCATTTTACTCACGTGGGGACTCAACTACAGATGTATCGAGTCCTAATTCACTTGTTTGTAAAAATTGAATATAATAGGCGTTTCGTTACTTACCAATTAATTATTTGAATTAATCATTTAAATATCCGATCATTATAAATTATGGGGTTTTACATTCCCCGCTCCTTAAAAGAATTTCATCCCAAAATTCCCATGAGTATGAGAAAGTAACAGGATTAACCAAATTTCCCGAATCTCGGTTTCGGAAAAATTCCAACAGTACCTTCCCTTATGGTACCAACATCTCGAAAGTCCCAAATTAGAATGCATCACACACAAGGAAATATGCGATGACCTATGTAATCCTATATTCCCAGAAATCCACACCTATTTTAAGAAAGCTTCTTACTATTCATATGCCAATCAAAGCGAATAAGCATTTAAATAGCTATACATCAGCTCTCAAGTACCTAATTGTACTATACTAGGAGGAATATGCACTACCTCAGAATTCAAACACGTATAACCTCGGCGTAGTAAATGATACTACTATAGTCATACGTGAAAATCAATTGGAGAGTAGGCTCAAGTGAGTCAGAATCAAAATATATCTCAGACTTCGAGTCACGTCCAAAGGTAGTGGACTTGTATAGATCCTACCTCGACCCCAGAGTGGGCAGGGATGATATGTGATCATTTCCTGATAGCAACTTCTCTCTCTCAGAATCTTATTTTAAATTGTAAAATTATAACTACCATACAAGAAATCAAACAGATAAGGCAAGCAACATAACTAGCATCCAAATTATTAAGCATGGAAGCAAACAATCAACAAAAATCAACAAAAATAAAATCAGCCAACATCAAAGTCAAACAACAAATACAACAACAAACAAGATCAAACAGTAGCAACAAGCAATTACAAGCAACAAACAATATCAAAGAACAACAATAGCAAGCAACAAACAATAGCAAGCAACAAACAATAGAAAGCAACAATAATAATAATCATACAAAACAATGAAATACTTAAAAGAGTCTATGTGAACATGCTCGGCAACGATCAAGAATCAAACGCGCATGTTGAACCATAAATTCTAATGAGTCTGTTCGATATTCAAAAGGAATAAACACCCAAGAGGTGTACCTTCTTTCATGAATATAATACACGAAAGACAATTATACCTCTCATTACGAAAAGGAAAACCTACACGATGTGCAGGATCATCGAGTCTTAAAACCCTCAAATAAATCCGGTAATCAATGCCTCAACTTTCCTTTTCTTTTGAAAAAAACTCACTCTCTTGAAGAGAAAATTATACAAATTAATCATCATTAAAAATGAAGATTTATAGTTGCCTGGATTTGCTCGAGTTCAAACTCACCCCGGCCACATAATGTTAATAAGGATAATATACTAAGTGCATTAGGGCGCTCGCATAGGAAAGTACCATCTCATCACTTAGAGGATTATCCGAATTGCCACAAAACTAGTCGAGAAATCCTTTCTCAAACTATCTGACACAATAATAATTATATTATACTAAAATTCCATAATTTTTAAAGATCGTTCCAAATGACATGATATCCGCTCCAACCCTTTGTTTGCTCACAAGATTTCTTTGTTAAATTAGGATCGGCCACCTGACTTCATCCGTGCGAACTCCTATCTGGTTCCATGATCTGACTACTGAAATTTCCGGGCACGACTAAAGTCGTGTTTTGGAAATCTCTCAGTCATCCCAAGAATCTAACTCTAATGTCCGTCTATCGAAATCAAGTTAAAAACCCTTTTCTAACTGGTGCAAATCACATAGAAAATCCACGCTCGACCTACATGTTAAGAATTGGTACGTGAATGGACCAATCTTTAGAAAATACTCCTTTCATCACATGGGATTACTCCCACCACCTGAGGTTTACTGACACAAAGGAAAACAATTATAGCACCAACGACTAGACAAACACCTATAAGTCATCCGCTCGATCTCTACTCATTACTAGGCATCCACTGAACCCTTCCTGGATATAAATCCAAATCACACTTCATCGACCGAACCCACTCAACTTGAAAGCTCGTGCATCAAGTTCGAATGTTAACACTTCGGTCGCTTCACCTCAGCTTTGCAACTAAGATGACTCATACAAGGTTTATCTCTACCGAAGAATTTGCCTACTATGAAAGGTGTCAAGTTTAACCTATCTATCGAGTAAACAATAAGAGATAAAATATACCACTCAAGTATCGGATGGAACAGAACTGAGTTCCCAAAAATAGAGCATACCTCACTACATAAGCTCCTTTCGATTTTCTTGAGTCGTAAACCCGCTAGGACTAGGATATGCCTAAGAGGCACACATCATCATCAGTTACTCACCCTTCAAAAATGTAGGATAGTCCTTCTTCAAGTGATCGAGCCAATCGTAATTGAAGCACTTACGCATCACTATAGCTAGATGACATTTCATAATGAAATGCCTCCCATATCCATAGGAGTGACATACTAGGCCAGCTTTTCCTTATCGAACAAGCTCGATCTTCCTTGTATTATGGTCATTTTGCCTCGGTTGGAATTTCGGTTACTGTTATCCCAACTTTTGGCAAAGCCGAGATACCCAAAGATTAACTGAAAATCAATGATTATTAGTCATGAACCTCGATTGTGCATCATAGGTTCACCGTGGATATCGATGAATTTTGTCCGAGTCCGGATCGGGCTGCAATTGATAAGACATGTCAAGCAAGGTCAGAAGAAGCAACGTTCCAAGTTTCGAGTCAATCCGAGTTCGTATGCTCAAGATATCGCCAAAAGGAAATGGATGAAATAGGCTAGGCTCGAATCCATGAGGAAAGGTTGGTTCGAATCGATCACAAGATCATTGCGTCGAATCCATCATGTTCGACTCCATCTACTTCGTATTCATCCAAAGCCTCCCTTAGTTCGAATCCATCAGAGTATTCCCGCCTTCGAATCCACAAGATAGCCTCACGTTCGAAACCATAAACCCAACTTTGGTTCGAATCCATCAAGTAAAAGGTTGTTCGAATCCGGGAGCTATGCATAGCTTCGAATCGATCAACATCACTCGAAACCATCGATTCGAAGACTTGCACACGAGATCGATTCGAACTACTTGTCCCTCGATCGATACGAAGGAACATACATTTGATCGAATCGAAGGAATATACCCTTAGATCCTTCTCTTCGAATCCACCACGTCTACATAGCTAAAACCCCGGCCACGACTCAGTAAAGCTAGGAGAAAAGGGAGGATCGACTCGAAGGAAGCGCTCCACGTCATCCCAGAAGCGCGTGCTGGATCGATTCGAACGAATCGATTCGAGCTAGATCGATTCGAACCAGGCTAGTCAACCAGAAATGCAACCTTGAATCGATCATAACTTGAGATCTACACATCCAAATGCTATGAAATTTTCACAGAAGCTTGAGCACATGTTGAAGAATGTTCACACCAAATTTCAGCTCGATTGGACAATTTCTTGATCGATTCGAACGTAGCTTCGAATCGATCCCAAAGTGGGCCCGGATCTCCAGAAAGCGGGCATGTGGGCCCCCTGACGTACTGGAACTGGTCTCCCTTCAGTTTAGGCGAAATATCAGCCTCCTACACCTATAAATAGACCCCCAGGTCATTCAGAAAAGGGGTCGGACAATTTCAAGAGCTAAAGATCGCCCAGATTCTGCCAGATTTACTCCAGATCACCATTGCTGCCTTAGATTCATACTTGATTCAGCAAATCAGTTGTAATACAACATACGAAATTGTAATCTTCAAGCATCGAGCAATAAAATCATAAAAACCTTGAAGTGGACGTAGGCCGGAGATAGCCGAACCACTATAAATTGTGTGTCACTGTTCATTATTTCTTAATTGCTGCTTGTTACTTGCTTAGATCTGTGATTTGTGTGTGAATACTGTTGATTCGTATTCATACGCTGGTGCTTTCACTATACTTGGGGTTTGTTACCATTTTTGGTGCAAACACTTTGGTGCTTTCACTGAGAAATGAACTAGCACCCGCTACACCAAATTCAAAACTAAGATTCGGAATTTTAAGGATTCAGATCTGACTCTACAATGACTCGACAAACTAGACAAAGAACTGAGAGGAGCCAACAGGCAGGAAGTCAAGAGGCATCCTCTGGCGCTGGAGAAGGACAAGCTTCGATCTACATTACTAGAGATGAGATGGAAGCGATGAATAACTTAATGCAGGAAAGAATGATGAAAAGCCAACAAGAGATGCTGCAGAATTTCTTCGAACAGATGAGAGCTGCAGGAACACAGAACCTTGGACCAGTTACAGCGGCTGTGAATGTGGAACAAGGAGCTAGGGCTATGGAACCCAATGGAGGACAGAATACAGAGCCAGAAGGCAATCAACAAGGGCTTGGGGGCAGGCCCGCAGGATCCAACGCAGAAGTACCTTTGGAAGGAGCTCAACCGGCTAGGGCCAATACAAATGCTAACGAGCCACCCGAAGAGTACGTACCAGAATTCCCTACAAGACTCGGAGGGCAAGACAGAGACATGACAAGGGGGCAACCCCTAGATGGAGATGAAAGAATGATCGGCCTAGTGAGACGACTCATGAGAGGAGGGTTTTCAGGAGGAGGATTGGAAGAAGTTAGTCGGAGTCCGTTCGCTCCGAATATCAGAAATGCAAGGAACCCTCCGAAGTTCAAACTACCAACGCTGAATCCTTATGACGGAAAGTCAGACCCGACCATGCACATCACCAGATATATCAGACACATGGAAGTGCTGGGGGCATCCGAAGAAGTGATGGCACGATGTTTCCCCTTATTCTTATCAGATTTGGCTGCGCTTTGGTTTAGGCAGCTAGAAACCGGATCAATCAGGACATGGGGCGAGCTTGTGGATTGCTTCATGAAGCAGTTTAGGGTTCACGTGACGCGACCTAAGAGTGTGATGACTTTGGCGTCAATAAAACAAAGGACCGGAGAGTCCATAAAAGATTTTTTGTTACGATTTAATGCGACGGTGACTTCTGTAGATCGCCCGGACCCATCGATGATTTTGATGGCGGCAGTGGCAGGAGTTGGAGAAGGCACCGAATTCAAAGACTCTTTGACAAAAGATCCACCGCAAGATCTTGGAGAGTTTTTTCATGAAGCTGAAAAATTCATTCGATTAGAGGAATCACGAGCCGAGAGGCAGGAAATAAATGTTGCACAAGGCGAAGGAACCGCCAGGGAACAGTCCAAGGCAGACAAAGGAAAGAGAAAGCAGGATGACGCACATGATGGTCCTGATAAACGGAAGAAATTCCGAGAACCCAGATTCAGGCAATACACAGACTTGGTGGCAGGACTGGAACGAATTTACACCGAAACTCGGGGGCAACTCCCCTATCGAAAGCCACCCAGGAGAGATCCCACGGAGCGGGAACGTAAGACTGGAAAGTACTGCCTATTCCATGAGCTAGATGGGCACACTACCGATGAATGCCGCCACCTGAAGGATGAGGTGGAAGAACATGCAAGGAGTGGTAGATTGCCGCAGTATGTCAGAGAACGTACGACGGCGGTTAGACCCGAACAACTGCCGCATCAACCAAACAGGAATGATCCTGGATCGGGATCACGACTCGTCATCAACTGATTGTGATGGCAAGGGCCAAGTTCAAGATTTGGACTCTGGTCGATTAGTTTTCTTAGATTTGATTTCCAAAATAAAACGGCTATCCCACTTACTCATGTACGGGAACCGGAGAGATCCCTAGGCATGCTCTGAGATGGAAATAGACCACTCCGCCCGGAGAGGCATTATCTTGTTCTTCCTGGTGTTTGAGATTGAACATCTAGGATTTGAATTTAATAAAGAAACACTTATTAAAATAAACCTTTGACCGGAGAGTTAAAGGATAAACATTAAATATCAATATAAACATGATCGCTTTATGATCCTACCCGGAGAGGCAGGGTCCGGAGTGCAAGAAGTGAGTTGCTTCGCCGGAGAGCGACAGGATCAACTCACTTAAGCATCGTTTCCTATTCACCGGAGAGTGATTGGATCAGGATTCGATAAGAGCCCGGAGAGGCTATGATCGGCCCACAATTTAGGCCATGACATCGCTTAATGTTCAGATACACTGAACCGGAGTGCAGGAAGTGAGTCGCTTCGCCGGAGAGCGACAGGATTGACTCACTTAACGTTGTTTCCCCTTCACCGGAGAGTGACAGGATGGGATCCAGCATGAGCCCGGAGAGGCTGTGATCGACCAACGATTCAGGTCATGACATCGCTTAATGTTCAGATACACTGAACCGGAGTGCAGGAGGTGAGTCGCTTCGCCGGAGAGCGACAGGACTGACTCACTTAACGTTGTTTCCCCTTCACCGGAGAGTGACAGGATGGGATCCAGCATGAGCCCGGAGAGGCTATGATCGGTCGAGAACGACCAAGACATCGCTATACGCCCTAGCTGGGGCCAGAGTGCAAGGGATAGAAAGCAACGCCGGAGTGCAATAGGATCTTTCTATTCAATCGCTAAATCTAGAATGGGTTTGACAAGGGTCCGGAGTGACCATCAATAGTACGGAGAGACCGTGGAATTTCATTCTTAACTTCCACTTGAAAAAATTGATAACAATTCGGCTTCGAACAGCCATGGACTTGATTGAAAATGCTATAAGCTACGAGTAAAACACGAACTCACTGCATTTAACTTGAGACTGATCAAAACACACCTTTTAACAAAAGGCGTATTTTGGGGGGCAAAATGTTATCCCAACTTTTGGCAAAGCCGAGATACCCAAAGATTAACTGAAAATCAATGATTATTAGTCATGAACCTCGATTGTGCATCATAGGTTCACCGTGGATATCGATGAATTTTGTCCGAGTCCGGATCGGGCTGCAATTGATAAGACATGTCAAGCAAGGTCAGAAGAAGCAACGTTCCAAGTTTCGAGTCAATCCGAGTTCGTATGCTCAAGATATCGCCAAAAGGAAATGGATGAAATAGGCTAGGCTCGAATCCATGAGGAAAGGTTGGTTCGAATCGATCACAAGATCATTGCGTCGAATCCATCATGTTCGACTCCATCTACTTCGTATTCATCCAAAGCCTCCCTTAGTTCGAATCCATCAGAGTATTCCCGCCTTCGAATCCACAAGATAGCCTCACGTTCGAAACCATAAACCCAACTTTGGTTCGAATCCATCAAGTAAAAGGTTGTTCGAATCCGGGAGCTATGCATAGCTTCGAATCGATCAACATCACTCGAAACCATCGATTCGAAGACTTGCACACGAGATCGATTCGAACTACTTGTCCCTCGATCGATACGAAGGAACATACATTTGATCGAATCGAAGGAATATACCCTTAGATCCTTCTCTTCGAATCCACCACGTCTACATAGCTAAAACCCCGGCCACGACTCAGTAAAGCTAGGAGAAAAGGGAGGATCGACTCGAAGGAAGCGCTCCACGTCATCCCAGAAGCGCGTGCTGGATCGATTCGAACGAATCGATTCGAGCTAGATCGATTCGAACCAGGCTAGTCAACCAGAAATGCAACCTTGAATCGATCATAACTTGAGATCTACACATCCAAATGCTATGAAATTTTCACAGAAGCTTGAGCACATGTTGAAGAATGTTCACACCAAATTTTAGCTCGATTGGACAATTTCTTGATCGATTCGAACGTAGCTTCGAATCGATCCCAAAGTGGGCCCGGATCTCCAGAAAGCGGGCATGTGGGCCCCCTGACGTACTGGAACTGGTCTCCCTTCAGTTTAGGCGAAATATCAGCCTCCTACACCTATAAATAGACCCCCAGGTCATTCAGAAAAGGGGTCGGACAATTTCAAGAGCTAAAGATCGCCCAGATTCTGCCAGATTTACTCCAGATCACCATTGCTGCCTTAGATTCATACTTGATTCAGCAAATCAGTTGTAATACAACATACGAAATTGTAATCTTCAAGCATCGAGCAATAAAATCATAAAAACCTTGAAGTGGACGTAGGCCGGAGATAGCCGAACCACTATAAATTGTGTGTCACTGTTCATTATTTCTTAATTGCTGCTTGTTACTTGCTTAGATCTGTGATTTGTGTGTGAATACTGTTGATTCGTATTCATACGCTGGTGCTTTCACTATACTTGGGGTTTGTTACCATTTTTGGTGCAAACACTTACTTTCCACTTTCATTACCTCAATGGTATCTCATGGGCATTCTCACAAAGGAGAACCATCCCAAAGAGATATTCAAAAGTAGACTCTAATAGTGATAAGGTTAAGCAATGAACCCCCAACCACTACTTAAGACCCAACGCAAATCTCTTTGCTCACAACAACAGAGTACCGACCACTCAAACCCCAAAAACAAAGGTTGAACTGATCAACACTCCTTTACTAACAAGCTGTCCCACTCAAGATGGATGGAATACCCAAGCCATATGCTTTCAATGATCTCAGAAATGAACTGAGAACCAAAATGATGCCTGAATAAATTCTGAATCACAGGTCTGCTTATCAGCCACACAAACACTACATCCTCCCTAAACAAAGTCCCCCTTCTTCAAATGCCGAAAAATAATCTTTCTTAAGAGAACATTCCCTAGACTTATATCAATGGAAGCCTTCCCATGCACATGTCCAAGACCGTGCCTCAACAATAGTCTTAGGACTTAAATATGGCTTCCCTCTAAATCTAAGGAAATTCTGGCACTACTTCAAAGAGCTTAAAGCTGGTGGAGCTAGAAATATCGATGCCCAAAGGGCCACACCGCTTCAGGCACGAACCACAGTCAGTTGGAAATGTTTATTGGCAATAGAACATCTTTTGCGGTTACTAAATAGTCTTTGAACTAATCAGGCATCGCAGACTGGCTAACCGCAATTACCCATGCACTCCGCCTGCTCATACTAGTAGCCCGACAAAGATATCTTAACAACTAGCGGTAGAATTAATTTAAGTCCAAAAGACAAGCGGTGTATACAGTATAACATAGTAGAAAAATACAAGTATGCTCTTTCAACATATCTCCTTTGACTAGATTGATTAACTAAAATTGGTCTACTCGGTCCGAGTGTTGATCCTAAGCTCTGATACCAAATGTAACAACCCACTCTTCAATAATACCCACAAAGAGGGATCGTAGGGGTAAAATTAAAGCAAAACACTAAACCAAGGCATCGATATGACCTCACAATGGAAAGTCAATGTATAATATACTGAATATACATGAGTAGAATAACAGTATATAAGAGACCGCACTAGAAAAAGCAACTGATAAGTAAGTATTAATATAGATAGCCAGAATACATCAACTTCTAAAATAAATACGAAGTTCTGAATAAATATCTAATACAATGGTCTTATATACAAATAACAGGTCTGTCATGTACAACAAAAATATCAAGTATATGTGACGACCCACATTTCGGAAGGTTTAAATCGACAATAATCCACAAACGTCCAACTTAAACAATCCGGAACGTAGGTAATCAATAGGGTTAAATAAGTAAAATAAGAAAGAAGAAGAAAACAAAACACAGAATCTCACAGCGGAAACAATAAAATATAATAGTCAAATAACAGTTCATGAAGCTGTTTATATCATACATTTGATTATAATCTATACAACATTTATCAGAGTTATATATAATCAGGTATAAATAAACAATACAATAGAATAGCATGATGTAGAGAATAATAATAGCAATAATATACCGACTTCATCTTCGTCCTCCAGAAACTGATCTTTAGTATACTGGAAAAAAACTCAAGACTAGCCCAAGCGTAATGAAAAGACAAAACACTCGAGTTAGGACTAAAATACTCTTATGTAAGTCAAATCAATATCACGAAATATGAGTGTAATAACTTAAGAGATGTTACGGGATTTTCCATCTCCTAAGGATCCGTTAAACTATTTATATATAATAGTATACGCTATAATAGATAATGTCTATCAGTAAAATAAATATCAAAATAGCATTAAGGCTTTACATTATCCCCCTTAACACATTTTACAGTTCTAAACCAAAGTCGTAATGGGCTCATATAAGGATAAATATGACAAGACACGTGAGGCAATGCCCAAGGTAGGATTCTACCAGTTTACCCGTTCTGGCTGGTCGTAACCCATCCGTGGCTGGCCGCGACTATCAATCCACACAGAAGGGTGCACCTATCAAGTTCAAATCACAACAGTAAAATACGAAAGATCAACGTCGCTAGAGGTAGCTAACCTCATTGGCCAAACATAGGCTTCTGTTTTAGTCATTTTAATTATGACACGAGTGTCAAGGCTATCCATCATCGTTCTCTTACTTCATTCCAGAAACATTCGCCAATTCAACCACTACATTCTGGGTATCATCCACAGCGTACACGGTTGTCAAAGTGGTTTCAATATTGACAGAGAGTATGCCAATAAGAGGCACCGGTCTCTTTAATAACCAAACATCGTTTTACATACCAGTTGGTACTTTTGTATTTCGAAAACAATTCATACTTAATATCAAAATATCATATTCGTTTTAAAATCAAATCCATTTTGAAATTACCATATTCGCTTCAAAAATCATATCCATTTCGAAATCATCATATTCGCTTCAGAAATCATATTTTACTTCAACATGTTAATTCAATTCAATATAACGATTTCACTTCAATACTTGATTTGAGTTACAATTTTGGTTATAATTTACTTTAACCCAATTCACATTTAAATCCAAGATTTAAATATAACATTCCACCCTTTGACCAGTTTGAATTTTTAGAAAATGGTTTAAATGGTTTTAAAATAGTTAAAATAGTTTAATAGAAAATAGTTTAAGTATTAAAAATGGTTTTTATAGTAAAATAGTTTGGAAAACCAAAATAATTTGAATATTTAAGAATATAGATTTTAAACCATTTATACTAAAATAATTCATTTAAAATGTAGCTTCAAAATCAAACCAGTTCACTTTCCAAATTTCCAATCCTAATCAGTTCCAATTTCCATTTTGATTTAATCGATTCAATTTCGATTTCAAGTCGAATTTTATTTCGATTCCAAATTTATTTCAATTCCAATTCCAAACCAATTTCAACTCCAATTCCAAATTAATTTCAACTCTAATTCCGAATTAATTTAAATTCCAATTCCAAATTAATTTCAACTCCAATTCCAAATTTAAACCATTTCGATTTATAACAATTCCGAGTTCGATTTCCAAAATATCGATTCAAAACACTTAAATCAAATTTTCCTTCAATATCCAATTTAAAAACCAAATCTTCAAATATAATTAAATTCCGAGCTCAATTTCAAAATATCATTTTATATCACCTTTACTTAGCAATATTCAAAGTTCGAATAAAAGTCCAATCTTTTAAAACAAATCAATTTTTGAAATTCACATCATATTTCGATTTTAACTTCGATTATTTAAACAATTTCGTTTACCAAATTTAATTTTCAACATTTCGAGCTCCAGTTCGAAAATAATTCGATTTCCATAAATTCGATTTTTATTTCTTGAATCAAATCATTTTAAATAATTTCAAATCAAAAATTTCAAAATCATATAATTTAACCAATCCAGTGTCCGTATATAATTCTCTATTCTATGGCCAAGTGAATCAATTATTTCAATTTAATTTAGGGATGGATATATATCATTTCAATCCAAAATAAATGTCATAGGTATATATCATTTCAACCTATTTCTTAATTTATTCGAAATATTTCGATTTACAATTTTATATACTGTAAATAACATATAGGATAACAACAAGATATATATAAAATAATTAAACACCCAATCAACCACATATCAATCAATAGCATCCATTTGCAACCAATATCCAAAACAGCCAATGTATCACAACAATTAAATAATTATCAATATCAGGTGTTTACTAGCAATTCAATTCCAACTCAATTTAACTGTCAATTTAAATTCTATCAGGTAATTTAGATGTAAATTAAATTTATCAACCAACAATCAATCAATTCAACTCACTTTAGAATTTCAATTCAATTATCATAAAAAATAATTCAATCGTGAGCATATAAAACACTCACCTGTTTGAATCAAAAAAATTCAAACTAGCCAAATCGATGCGAAATCAGTTCCATAGCTTAGAGCTTGTCGATAAGGTTCCAACGCAATCTCTTTCATCCGAAATCGACCTCGTATGCAACAATTCAATTTATCCGAAATCGACCTCGTACGCAACAATTCGATTTTTATTAATATACGATTAAAATTTAAAACATAGTTAATAAACTAATTATCACTTAAGTAAATAATTAGCACATTACCATATCTCACTACACACTCGTCCCTCTACCTCGGCCAACATCACGACTCCCCCTTCCTTCCACCGAGATCGCACCCACCACGTACGCACTGCACCGAGAAGACGACCCAAACCCTAGCTTGCTCTGCCTCGCCAATGAGCCGCCGCCCTCTCCTCATCGTGCCTACCTCCATTGCCAGCGAGCGAATCAGGTTGCAGCTCTCTCTCGCGTACAGCACCTCCACGCCGTTGATTGCCTTCCTTCGGTCGCCTGTGATCGATAACATCGTTCTCCCCTCTTTTTTCGAGCTTCGTTCATTTTCCTTTTCTCTCGATCTGTTTCCTTTTTTTATTAGATCGAGATTTTTTCTTTCGTTTGATTTTTACCATTGTAACAAAAGCCCGCGATTAGAAGAAAGATGGAGGGAGAGGGATATACGGGCTATAAGGGGGAATGTGGATTGAGCGAGTTTTTTTAATATTATATTATAATTATTAAAAAATATCTGATTCGATCGACCCGCGAAGTCACGAACTCCAAACGAAGCATGCCGCCTGGCGTTTTTAATGTTTTACCCCTATTCCGAACACAATGGAACTAGTCCTGAGGCCTAATTCGATCGTATGCAGAAGATAGCTTTTCAAAATCAATTAATTTAAATCGAATTCCCTAAATTAATTTCTATGCGTTTCAAGCTCGCACGGCCAAACGACAAGTCTGATCGCTACGAAACTTGAAATAATACAATAACTCATTTTTACGGATCCGATGAAACTAGTTTCGTCAAAATCCGAGACAGTGGCCAAAATGACTATTTTTACTCATCAATTAAAATATAAAATTTTCAATTTTTAATTATTCACATTTAGATCCAATTTTAAATGTTAACCATCTTCATTCATATTTAAATAAAACTTGAATCGATTTCCGATACCATTTTCATTCACATAATCATTTTAAATTCTGTAATTAAAAATAGTTAAAAAATATGAGTCATTACAATATATATATCTCAAAATATCGATGTCACACCTCCAAAGAGCTCCAATTGCACCTCCTGGTAGCGTATCCCCAAAAGCACCCTACTCTCAAACTACTCAATCGAGTACCGGAGAGTTGGCATAACATAAGAAGACAAAGACAAAACGCGGGTTAGACATAAAGTCTGGTGTGAGGGGAACTATCTCGAAATACTATATATGAAAACTATATATAAATAAACAGGAAGTATTAAATCATAGTTGGCCCTCTCTACAAATGTGGCTCAGGGGTAATCCAGACTGCCTATAAACAAGCATAGTAAACCCACCTCAAAAATAGGGGATTATACCATAACTTGCTCTTCTCCTATAATCAACGAGTCAGCACAACTAATATAATGTGACTGAAACATAAATATCGTACTATGATAAAAGTAACCCTACATCCAAAAGCAGGGTGATCATAATATAAGTCTATCGTGAGGTATAAAATAATAGTGAAAGTAGTGATAACAACAACAGCCAACTAATAACTCGCATAACATAACAATGGAATATAGCTACGAAATACAAATCAATACCCGTTATTACTGGTGGGTGGAGTCAACAATGGATACTTTTTGCGATCCAACAATTCTAGATAAACATGGCCAGTACACTAACGTACTCAAACATTTATCGTGATTTAGTTATAAACAGAGTCAACACACTAACTTACCCAAACATTTATCTCGATCGTATAATAAATAGAGCCAATACACCAACGTACCCAGACGTCTATCATGATCTTATAATAGGTAGAGTCGGCAAACTAATGTACCCAGGCATCTACCATGACCCCTTAATCAATAGAGCCAGCACACTAACGTACCCAAACGTTATTAGGATCTAATAATAAATAGGGTGAGCACACTAACGTACCCAGACACCTATCTTGATCGTATAATAAATAGAGTCACTTATCATGATCGTATAATAAATAGAGTCAGCACACTAACATACCCAGACGTCTATCATGATCTTATAGTAACCAGAGTCAGCACACTAACATACCCAGACATCAACCATGATTCCATAGTAAATGGGCCATCACAGTAACGTACCCAGACATTATAACATCCCTTATCTTGAGGCCTAAAGCTAAGCGCTACAGATGCTGTGATCATCTATAGTATTAACTTCCGATGACAAAATACGTAAATGTTAATGATATCCATAATATCAGAAGCACATGAATATGAAACAAAATCACAGATTTCAAAAACAACTTTTCTAATTACATTTCGCAAAATCATGTTTCATATCCAATTACATAACCCCAACGTTTCCTAGGCATTGATCAAATATAATTATTATAAAATACGCCAAGAGCGACATATAAAGACGCCCCTTTGGATGATCAGAGTGCTAAATAGACAAAAATTGTCTTAATACATCACATCAGAAATAAAAACATAACAACTCCTAAATAACTAACATCAGCCTCCTGCTCGTCTCTGGAAGCTTTATTCGTCCACCTACTAAAACCTGTAAATCCTCAACTCTCATCCTACTCAAATCAATTTTGAGCACCCGAGAGTTTAAGGGGGGAAACATAAACTTCGAGTCAGACATAAAACCTGGTGTGAATAATACTATACATCTCGGTTATCTAATAATAAGTGAGACCACGTCGCTTAGCGGAACAGGTTTCCCCTCACTAATATCCCTTTTTAAAACATATCTTTTGCAAATCAAAATCCTACAACCAAAATGGTTAAAATAATAATAGCAATATCATGTACGCATACAAATCAGGTAATAAATGGACTATCTGTCCGAACACTATAGTTTTGTTTGGCTAACTACTAACCTTTGGCTGACTCGGGCCTACCATACAAAATAAACAAATAACCTAACTTCTGTTAGATACTCTTTTGGACGGTCTGTCTCTAACTTACTTCTTCCAGGGTCAACTGATCCTAATGGTTTTGCGGGATCACCAGTAACATATCCTTACTCTTTATATTCCTTTCTGTGTGTAACATCATTTTAATCTTACCTGTGACAAAGCCCTACACACTGGAATTTGGGACCTATATTTGTTAGGGGCTACAAGCTAAAGTATAGGGCGTGACCCGATACCAGTCTCATCTGGTACTCTAATATCTGAGTCATTTACTTAGGGTCAACTACCCCATTAAATTTTCCTTCAAAACATTTCTTTCAAATTGACTTAACCCTTTAAATCATACTTAAACAAGGAAAATATGCTCTATACTTTACTCAAATCACTTTGCCATGTTATATGTACTTTACACAAACATTGTTGATGAACACATT
This sequence comes from Allium fistulosum, assembly GCA_030737815.1. Classification (NCBI taxonomy): domain Eukaryota; kingdom Viridiplantae; phylum Streptophyta; class Magnoliopsida; order Asparagales; family Amaryllidaceae; genus Allium; species Allium fistulosum. Next base: position 290,566,435 of record CM060907.1, read on the forward strand.
CGAAACCCTTGTTTAAAAGCTTTAAACAACCCCTTGTGAAACCATTGAAAGTACCCCTTTCGAAACCATTGGAAGTACCCCTTTCGATATAAGTAAACTACTTTACCTTATAACCTTAGGCCGAAGGGCCAAAACATACCTTTCGAAACCATTTACAATAGACCTTTCGAGAACATTGAAAACATCTCTTTCGAAAGCTTTATAAATCCTTAGACATCCTCTTTTAAAACACTTTAAACACGCCTTTCGAAAACATTGGAAACCCTCCATTTAAAGCTAAGGTAAACCTTTTGAAAACATTGGGGAACCACCCCTTCGAAACCTTTAACATATACCTTTCGAAAGCAGTATGTTCTTTACATAAATCAAACCCGTCGAAAGCATTGGGTCCAATTAAAAACATAGGGAACAACCTTTTGAAACCATTTAAAACCATTTCTTTTGAAATCTATGAGTTTAACTTTCAAAATCTCAAAAGGGTCTTAAAAGAACTAAGTCGAAAGCAACTCTTCCGAAAGCAATTTCCTAAGTAAAGAAGTGGATGGTGTCGAAACCTATCCCTTCGAAAGCATTGGAGAAGCGACTCTAATTTTAAAACAAAGAAACCCTTTCGAAAGCATTGCTTCGAAAGATTGAATGGGTTTTGTCCCCTTTGAAAGCTTCTTTATAAAACAAAGGCGCAACCTCTTTCGAAACCTTTCTTTAAAACATTTGACTAAGTCGAAGCTATCTTATTCGAAAGCATTCTTTTCGAAAGCAAAGCAGGCGCATTTCCTTTTAAAAGCAAAGAAAGGTTTCGACCCCTTCGAAACCCCTGTTTCAACTCTATACCTTTCGCCTATCTCCAACCCACTACGTACCAAGTCTTTGATACCATGTGTATTGGTTTTGAACTGGTTGAAGGTGGAAGTATGTAGTCGAAAGATAGTTTCCGAAAGTAGCGAAACAGCAAAACCTTTGTAAAACTAATTTTTAACTTTAAAGAGTAGTTTCTTTTCAACTAACTTGCTTTGTTTGTCAACATATGATTGGTTGCTAATTTCTTTTCCAAAAATTTTTCTAAAAGTGCTGCCGAATTTTAGAAGTAAATAATTTAAAACATTTGCAAATTGCCCATTCTCCTTTTGTAAACATATAAAACATTTAAGTTCCATACCTTAAATAATTTTATATACTTATTAAAACACTTAGGAAAATTCTGTAAAAATTCCCATAAATCACTTTTAATATGTTTTCTAACATATATAAATTTCTGGCCCAAAGCCAATATAAATAGTTGTAATTAATTTTAAACTCAATTAACCATTTTCTTCACTGGAAAATTCATAATAAATCCATATTAACTCAGAAAATAATGAAATTTGAAACCCATCTCTAAAATATCGTTTCTGACCTTGTCTCAAAATCGCAAGGCATTTTGGTGTCATTTAATTGGTTTTTCAAGTTAAACCTTATCATAAAATCTATATGAATAAGCATATATCATCAATAAGCATATATATCCAATTAAACAATCAAACATGGCAAATCATTTGCAAAACAATTTCGGATCTCAACTAAAACTAAAAACAATAAAAATATGAGATGTAACCTATTATTCACCTTTAGCTTATGATTAAGGAGTTGAGATTTGATCTTGGATTAAGTTGATTAAGCTTCCTTCTTTTGATTTTAGCTTCTCTTCTTCTTGCTTTCCCCTAATTGTGGCCGACCTCTCTTATGTTTTGATTTTGTTTATGAATGTGTAAAATGGGTGTGGCATGAGGGTTTGGGGTATAAGGTATGACTTATTCCTACATTGCCCCTTATCTATTTGCCTTACCTATTTCATTTTAATTCCTTTTAGTTCATTTGTTATTAGGCACGGCTACCTACTAATCACACAAATCCCAATCCCTTAACCATTTAAATTATTTCATTTCATTTAACTAATTAAATGTTCTAAATAATGTTAATCAAAATTAGGATCGTTAAAGACTCCCCTCCTTAAAGAATTTCGTCCTCGAAATTACGACAAGGCACCAACAAATCAACCATAAAGGTAAAACATACCATGAAACAAATTAGGATAAGTGTCTTTAATCCTGCTCTCAGTTTGCCAAGTACAGTCTCTCTCATCGTCGCTCCACTGGACCTTAAATAATCTGATTGTCTTATTCCTTAGCCTCTTCTAATCTACCACGACTATACAAACTGGTTTCCTAACTATAGTCAAGTTCGGTTCCACTACTAAGTCTTCTAACACAGTTGGTGCTATAGCAGTCTCCGGACCTCAAATGCACTTCCTCAGATGAGAAATATAAAAAACATCGTAGACCCCTGCCAAACTGTTCGGTAACTCTACTCTATACGCGAGTTTCCCGATCCTCTCTATAATAGCAAATGGTCCAACAAATCTCGGTGCCAATTTCCCTGATTTCCCGAATCGAATTACACCTTTCATCGGTGATACCTTGACAAAAACATGATCTCCTACTGAGAACTCTAAGTCCTTCTGTCTTTTATCAACTAACTCTTCTGCCTAGACTGAGCTTCCTTCATTCTAGCTCGAATCAACTCAATCTTCTCTGCAACTTCTCTAACTAAATCTGGACCAAGAACCAACCTATCTTCGGTTTCTAACCAACAAACGGTTGATTTGCATGGCCTTCCATACAAAGCTTCAAATGGTGCCATCTTTATACTAGCCTGATAATTGTTGTTATATGAAAACTCGACTAAGTGTAGATGGTATTTCCATGATCCCCCAAAATCTAGCACACAAGCTCGTTACAAATATTCTAAGACTTTGTTAACTCTTTCCATTTGCCCATCTGTCTGCGGATAGTAAGCGGTACTCATCTTGAGCTTGGTACCTAAACTATCATGTAGACTCTTTCAGAACTCGCCAGTGAATAAGGAATCTGTAACAACCCGCATATTTTTATGATTATATATTTAAATATTTTATTTAAATATAGCATTGTTAATTATGTTAAAATCCAAAATGTGACTTTTTGTAAACAGTCGAATCTGGACTCGACACCACTTTTATTGATTTCAAATCGACATTTACAACTTGTTTAAGTATAAACATTGTTGTGTTTGGAGTTGATTAGGATTTTGGTATTTTTATTTGGGCTTTGGGTTGTGTTCTAGCCCATTAACCCAACAAGATAACTCAAACCCTTCTACCAAATACCCTAACTCCTCTCCTCTTTATTCATTATATTCTCTATTTCCTAACACTCTTATGTTAAAGGAAAAATGAGGGAAAAGAGGGGAAACTAAAATTTCTAAGCTCTAGATTCCTAGTAAATTTAAATTGAAGTTATAAAATCAAAGAGAAGCTTAGGTAAGCATCCTCTTCATCTTCTCCATCTTAATCTCTCTCCAATTTTCAGAAATTCCTATAACCTAATCTAGGAAATCTTTGCATGTGATACTAGATTGGAGATTCTAGAGGTATAGTTGAAGAGGAATTGATATTAGCTTGTTTTGGAGCTTATCTTTTCTATTTTTTGGGTTTAAAGGTGAGTTCTTGAACTCACATCTATGTCTATAGCTTTGATTGTTGTTAGGTATGAATTCCTATCATCTATTTCTTACTCAATTGCTTTCGAATTGAATTGGTTTGGTGGATTTTCCTAATTTTCGTATTTTGAAGTCAAAATTTATGAAAACCCTGGAATGGGTATTTAGACATGTTGTTTTGGGTGCATTGAAGAGCCTTTAGGGCTGGGTTGTCGCTTGGCATAAATCCCTAGTCGCAGTTGCTCATACAATCGCTTCCGAATCCGAGAAGTTATGTAGGTTTGCCCACTTATGGGCTTTGCAAATTCTATCCCGCTACAGGCGACAGACGTCTATGGATTATCCACAGATGTTTGTGGCTTCAGGTAAAATATTCCTAGAAATAGGGGACAGACGTCTGGGATTTATCCACAAATGTCTGTGAGTTCTGGAACGAAATTCCAGAGACTCAGCACAAACGTCTGTGAAAACCCACAGACATCTGTGGCTGTTAATTTCTGGAAATTGGCTTAATTTTGGTGTGGATTTCCGATTTATCGATTTTTGATGATCCAAATAGTTATTGTCAATTAAAATCAACTTTGGTGATCTCTTTTTTGGATTTTTGGTGTTTCCATTTGATGGATTTGATATTGATTTCCATGGTTTTGATTCACATTCTTGAAATGTGGATTTTTTTGATAGATTGTTTTTTTACAATCATTTCTATGATTTGTCACTTTTAAATACAAAGGTTTTATAGTAGTAGTAAATACTAAAACTCTTTCACAAAAATTATTTCAATACTACTTTTATTACAAAGCTCAATTTTAAAACTGTTTTCTAATCTATTAGTATATATAAACCTTTACCTCATTCACATGAGAAATCCAATTAAACCACTTAGTAAAACAAGTGGTATGAAACGCTTGCGTTTACTTCATCCGTTAATTCTTGGACCTGTTCGATTGAAATCCCGTGACAATTCTCAAGTGGAAATCTACAATTTCTTCGTAAATATTTAAGTTAATCTAGTGGTTATGGGACATGAAGCTAAACTCATTTATTTACTGGCTTAGTGTAATTTGCACTTACTGATCAATGACGATCATTTTGTGATTTAGACTTACGATGATCAATGTCTCTTTGTCCGCGTGGGGGACTATACCCCGTTCTGTGGAGCTTCGGCTCAATTTGGTGGGGTAGCGACCCATGGTCTTTTGACCGTTTGTGGAACTTTGACTCAATTTTTATGGTTTAGCGACCCATGGGATAGCGTCCTATTTGTGATACACGTATTGGTGAGTTTTCATGCTCCCGTTTGTGATAGGCCTCCCTCTTTGTGTCTTCTAGATTTCTAAATATTGATTTTTGGAATTTGCGTTTCACCAATTTTTTTGATTTTCATTGATAAGCTTTATCAATATTTGTGATTTGGTGAATAAAATTAAAGAATATGATATTCTTTTTAGGTATTTGAGAAAACTTGAGATATTGTATGATTTTTATTGTTATCATATATATTTGTCATATCTCTTATCTTATCTCATCTTACATGATAATTATAGCTAGACTGATCCGTTTATTATTTTTCTTCTTAAATAATACTTGGGTCAGACTGAGGTGTTTTAGGTGCTTCCACTTGACTTCTTGGCAGGGACTAGCTTCTAACTTTTGGCTAACTACTTTAGCTTAGTAGTTTTATCTTTCATGTATACGAGATAGAGACTCTTTGATGTATACATATTCTTTTGTGTAGTACATGTACCTATTCTTTTGTTATGTAGTGGATCTTATATGACCATTACTATGATGTTTACTTCTATGTGTTATATTCATATCTGTTTTCGCCTTAGTGATATGAATATATGTGCCTGATTTTATGTTATGATTATTTTATATTGTTTCCGAAGGGCATTTAGCCACTATGTAGTAGCTTTGAGTTTGTATTGGATATGTCAGATTTCCTCTTGAAATGAAATGTGTGATATACTATGAACTATCTGACATATCGGTACTCGCTTAAAGCAATTATACAATTGGTCGCTCTTCAACAGCCTTATTCTTCGCACTAATCGACGGCATTACCCAGTAGTGTCCTTGGTTAGTAAGAATATAGAGGTGGGGCGTCATAGCATGGTATCAGAGCCAAAACTTCGGAACAATATAGGATATTATGACGAGGATCATTATCCTAAGTCTCTCTTAGAAATCGTGCCTTAGGATTTAGTTTGAGTCTTAGGACCCGTTCTATCCTATTTTATTTTATGATGCCTTGTTTTATCAATCATGCTTATTTGAATTCATTTTGAGAATAACCCTTTTCCTCTTCTTTCCTTTTTTTCCTAAGAAGAGAAATGGTTAGACCAGGCTATCCTAGCACTGGTCAATCCAGTGGTCCTCCTTAGGATGGCGTATTCATGTCTGATCAACAGCTTTTAGATCTGTAAAGAATGCCCAAGCTGACGGTCCCATTCCTGAGCCTACTCATCCTAAATCTGGGTTTGCACGCTTGTGCAGTGATTACAATTTGGGTGGAAAGCCATTCAAAGGTTCCGAAAGCATTATAGAAGTCCAAGCTTGGCTTAGAACATGCGATCGCATCTTTTCTCGCATGAGTCTTTTGGATTTACATTAAGTCCAAGTGGCTTCTAGCATGCTCCAGAAGAGAGCATTAGATTGGTATGAGCTTTTGATTTCGGAAATTGTTGAAGCGGATCTTACTTGGGAGCAATTCCGAGAAAGGTTTGAGTTAAAGTTCCTGCCTGAAGTAGAAAATGTAACTTTAGCTCGACGCTTCATTGATCCTATTCAACGTGAATCTTCTGTGACATATTATGTCGCATCTTATGAATCCCTCTCTAAATATGGGGTCGAGTATATTAATATCCCTTTGAAGAAGAATCAAAGGTTTATCTATGGTTTGAATAAGAATCTCAAAAAGGCTTTACTTCTAAAACTAGAAGTGCCTTTCGATCAACTTGTAGATATCGCTCTTCGACTTGAAGAGGCCGATAAAGAAAGTGATGTTAATGTTGGGGGTGCCAAGAAGAACTTCAACAACAGCAAGAAGAGGCATCCCAATAATAAGTTCAAAGGCCCTAATCCCAACAAGAAAGGGAAGTAAGCAACTTCGGTAGCAAAGACTCCTACCCCTGGTCGTGGATAATGCTACAATTATGGTTCTAAGGACCACTATGCAAATAAGTGTCCAAGGTCCCCTACCTGCCGCTATTGCAAAAGTTCGGGTCACCCTATATCTTCATATTCCAAACTTCAAAACAAGAAAGAGGGAAAGCTAAATGTTGTGCAAGCTTCAAGTACCCTTCTCTTAGTCAAGGTATTTCTCATTATGTCCTTGATGGCACTATTATATTTCGTGATCATCTTATTCGAATTCTTTTTGATACGGGTGCATATCACTCTTTCATATCAAAAGAACTTGTGGATACTTTGTCTTTAAATGTTATAGGCTTGATGACTTCACTGAAAATTGTGAGTTCGGGTGGTGGATCCACAACACTTAGTTTATTTTGTAAGAATGTTGAGATTATTTTATGTGATTATGCTTTCCATGTCGATTTGCATGTTATGCGTCATTTAGGTATGATTTTGGGAATGGATTGGCTTAATCGTTATGAAGCCCACATCCTATGTCCCGAGAGGACTATCCATCTTCGACATCCCCAATTTGTTAAGTAGATTTCTATCGTTCTTAATGATTCCGGTTCCAATTCGGTGGCATCCTTATATTCTCTAAACCCACATGATGATGATAATGTTGATAAGGAAGATGTTATTTCCCTCATTCACGTTGTTCTTGAATTTTCCGACATCTTTGAGCCTGTTTTAGGATTACCACCTAAGCGAGCAATTGAGTTCAGAATTAATCTAATCCCTGGAGCTCTACCTATCACTCGTCCTCCTTATCGTATGTCCAATAAGGAAAATGTGGAGATTCGTAAACAATTATTCAAATTAGAAGCAAAACAGTTTATTCGATCTAGTTCCTCTCCTTGGGGAGCTTCAGCTATCTTTGTGAAGAAATCTGATGGTACACTTAGGCTTTGCATTGACTACCGCAAGCTTAATGATCTTACCATTAAGAATAAATATCCCTTACCTCGGATTGATGATCTATTCGATCACTAGAGTCTTTTCACAGTAAACTTAGCAACCGGATTTCATCAGCTTCAAATTATGGAGGATAGTATTCCACTGACATTATTCCATACTCGATATGGATCTTATGAATGGCTTGTTATCCCATTTGGTTTAATGAATGCTCCAGCTTATTTCATTGACCTTATGAATCGAATTTTCAAAGACTTCGTCGATCAATTTGTTCTTATCTTTATCGATGATATTCTGGTTTATTCTAAAACTGAGGAAGAGCATGAAAAACATCTTCGAATTGTGTTGGAAACACTTAGGAGCAATCAATTGAAAGCAAAATTTTCTAAGTGCCATTTTTGGAAATCTCGTGTGAAATTTTTAGAACATATTATTTCTGAATCTGGAATTTCCGTGGATCCTTCAAAGATTGAGGCGATTCAAAATTGGAAGAGACCGAAGAGTGTAACGAAAATTCATAGTTTTCTTGGGTTGGCGGGCTATTACCGTCGATTCATAAAAGACTTTTCTAAAATTTCCTTACCTCTTACTAGTTTGACAAAAAAAGGAGTCAAGTACATTTGGTCAGACAAATGTGAAGCTGCTTTTCAGAAATTAAAAGAATTCCTTTCCGATGCTCCTATTCTCGTGATTCCCGAAGGGAACCAGACTTGATTGTTTATACCGATGCTAGTCATATTTGTTTCGGAGTCGTTCTCATGCAAAGGGAACGTGTTATCGCTTATGCTTCTAGGAAGTTAAAGCTTGCCGAGACTAGATATGCCACTCATGATTTAGAGCTTACGGCCATTGTTTTCGCTCTTAAAATTTGACGTCATTATCTTTTAGGAGATAAATTTGTTCTCTACACCGATCATAAATCTTTAAAGTATTTATTTTCTCAAAAGGAACTTAATTTGCATCAACAACGTTGGCTCGAATTCCTTGTATCTTATGATCTTGATATTCTTTATACTCCCGGAAAGGGAAATCGTTTTGTTGATGCCCTTAGTCGTAAGCAACAAGCGGTTGTTTCCATGATGATATCTGAATGGAATGATCTCGAGACTTTATCCACTTATGAGATTCGAGATCGTGAATCCGATTCATGTTCATCTCTTGTTTTATGTAGCCTTGAGGCTCATCCTCTCTTTTAGCTGCATCCTTGAAGCTCAAAAGCACGGCCACGAATTGGCTCACCTTAGCTAAAGTTGTAAGGATGAGAATAACGTTGATGGTTTGAAAGACTTTGAAATCGATGCTCGTGGAGGCATTCAGAAATTTGGTAGACTTATTGTGCCAAATATTAGTGATCTTCGTAAAGACATTTTAGAAGATTGTCATCATTCTAAATTTACCATTCGTCCCGGAAGTAGTAAAATGTATGTGGACATGAAGGGAATTTATTATTAGGATGGAATGAAATCTGATATTGCTAACTTTATTAAGCATTGCATGACTTGCCAACTCGTAAAGGCCGAGCATTAGAGGCCCGGTGGGTTATTGCAACCTTTAGACATTCTCGTTTGGAAGTGGGATCAAGTTTCCATGGCCTTTATCGACGGTCTTCCCCGTCCTCGTTCAGGTCATGGCAATTTATGGTTGATTGTAGATAGACTTACAAAATCCATCCATTTTCTTCCCGTTCAGTCCAGCCGAACCGTACCTCTTTTGGCTAAACTCTATGTTAAAGAAATTGTTAAATTGCATGGATTTCCTACTTCTATTGCTAGCGATCGTGATCCATTGTTTACTAGTGGATTTTGGAAAGGTCTTCAAAAAGCTTTGGGAATAAAGCTTAATTTTAGCACTGCTTATCATCCTCGGTCCGATGGACAAACGGAACGTGTGAATCAAACTCTTGAAGATCTCCTTCGTGCATGTGTTCTTGATTTTAATGGAAGTTGGGAAGATCATATTTCCCTTGTTGAGTTTTCTTATAATAACAGCTTCCAATCTAGTTTGGTATGGCACCATTCAAGGCACTCTACGGAAGGCCATGCCGATCTCCTTCGTGTTGGCTTGGAACCGGTGAGAAGGTGGTTTTATGTCCAGATTTTATTCGTGATGCCACGGAAAAATTGACCTTATTCGTCATAGGATGAAAGAAGCTAAAAATAGACAAAAATTCTATGCCGAATAACCGAAGAAGGAATTTAGAGTTTTCTGTGGGATATTTGGTATTCATTCGTGTTTCACTTATGAAGGGTGTAGTGCATTTCAGTCGATCAGGAAAATTAGCACCTCGATATATTGGCCCATTTCCCATCACCAAACGCCTTGGTCCCGTGGCTTATCGTCTTTCGTTACCGGCTCAGTTTTCCTCTATTCATGACGTATTTCACGTTTCTTAGCTACAGAAATTCCCTAGAGATTCTGATTCTATTCTTGAGCCTAGTGTTATTGAAGAAATTGAGGTTTCACCTGATTTGACTTATGAGCAACATCTTATTCACATCATTGCTACAGAGGTTAAACACCTTCATAATAAAGACGTTCCGCTTGTGAAAGTTCAATGGTCCGCATATCCTAAGGATTGTTCTTGGGAATCCAGAGAATTTATCGAGCGAGCATATCCTGATTTACTCTCTCGTGCTCCTTAAGGTGAGTTTCTCATTTCAATTTTTCCTTTTTGTGATTGTTATGTCACAGAATGGTTGTTACTCTTTAATTTCTTCTTAAATATTGTGAGGACGCAATTTATTTAAGGAGGAGAGTCTGTAACAACCCGCATATTTTTACGATTATATATTTAAATTTTTTATTTAAATATAACATCGTTAATTATGTTAAAGTCCAAAATGTGACTTTTTGTAAACAATCGAATCCAGACTCGAGACCACTTTCATTGAGTTCAAATCGACATTTACAACTTGTTTAAGTATAAACATTATTGTGTTTGGAGTTGATTAGGATTTTGGTATTTTTATTTGGGCTTTGGGTTATGTTCTAGCCCATTAACCCAACAAGGTAACCCAAACCCTTCTACCAAATACCCTAACTCCTCTCCTCTTCATTCATTCCATTCTCTATTTCCTATCACTCTCAAGTTAAAGGAAAAATGGGGGAAAAGAGGGGAAATTAAAATTCCTAAGCTCTAGATTCTTAGGAAATTCAAATTGAAGTTATAAAATCAAAGAGAAGCATAGATAAGCATCCTCTTCACCTTCTCCATCTCAATCTCTCTCCAATTTTCAAAAATTCCTATAACCTAATCTAGGAAATCTTTGCATATGATACTAGATTGGAGATTCTAGAAGTGTAGTTGAAGATGAATCGATCTTAGCTTGTTTTGATGCTTATCTTTTCTATTTTTGGGTTTAAAGGAGAGTTCTTGAACTCAGATCTATGTCTATAGCTTTGATTGTTGTTAGATATGAATTCCTAACATCTATTTCTTATTCAATTACTTTCGAATTGAATTAGTTTGCTGGATTTTCCTAATTTTCGTATTTTGAAGTCAAAATTTATGAAAACCCTATAATGGGTATTTAGACATGTTGTTTTGGGTGCGTTGAAGAGCCTTTAGGACTGGGTTGTCGCTTGGCATAAATCTCTAGTCGCAGTTGCTCATACAATCGCTTCCGAATCTGAGTAGTTGTGTAGGTTTGCTCACTTATGGACTTTGCAAATTCTATCCCGCTACAGGCGACAGACGTCTGTGGATTATCCACAGACGTCTGTGGCTTTAGGTAAAATATTCCCAGAAATAGGAGACAGACATCTAGGGTTTATCCACAGATGTTTGTGAGTTCTATAATGAAATCCTAGAGACTCAGCACAGACGTCTGTGAAAACCCACAGATGTTTGTGGCTGTTAATTTCTGGAAATTGGCTTAATTTTGGTGTGGATTTCTGATTTATCGATTTTTGAGGATCCAAATAGTTATTGTCAATTAAAATCAACTTTGATGATCTCTTTTCTGGATTTTTGGTGTTTCCATTTGATGGATTTGATATCGATTTCCATGGTTTTGATTCACGTTCTCGAAATGTGGATTTTTGTGATAGATTGTTTATTTTACAATCGTTTCTATGATTTGTCACTTTTAAATACAAAGGTTTTATACTAGTAGTAAATACTAAAACTCTTTCACAAAAATGATTTCAACACTACTTTTATTACAAAGCTCAATTTTAAAACTGTTTTCTAATCTATTGGTATATATAAACCTTTACCTCATTTGTATGAGAAATTCAATTAAACGACTTAGCAAAACAAGTGGTATGAAACGCTTGTGTTTACTTTGTCAGTTAATTCTTGGACTTGTTCGATTGAAATCTCGTGACAATTTTGAGTGGAAATCTACAATTTGTTCGTAAATATTTAAGCTAAGCTAGTGGTTATGGGACATAAAGCTAAACTCATTTATTTACTCGCTTAGTGTAATTTGCATTTACCGATCAATGATCATTTTGTGATTTAGACTTGCGATGAGCAATGTCTCTTTGTCCGCATGGGGGACTGTACTCCGTTCTGTGGAGCTTCGGCTCAATTTGGTGGGGTAGCGACCTATGGCCTTTTGACCGTTTGTGGAGCTTCGGCTCAATTTTTATGGGTTAGCGACCCATGGGATAGCATCCCATTTGTGATACACGTGTTGGTGAGTTTTCATGCTCACATTTGTGATAGGCCTCCCCCTTTGTGTTTTCTGGATTTCTAAATATTGATTTCTGGAATTTGCGTTTCACCAATTTTTATGATTTGCATTGATAAGCTTTATCAATATTTCTGATTTGGTGAATAAAATTAAAGAAATATGATATTCTTTTTGGGTGTTTGAGAAAACTTGAGATATTGTATGATTTTTATTGTTATCATATATATTTGTCATATCTATTGTCCTATCTCATCTTACATGATAATTATAGCTAGACTGATCCGTTTATTATTTTTCTTCTTAAATAATACTCGGGTCAGACCGAGGTGTTTTAGGTGCTTCCACTTAACTTCTTGGTAGAGACTAGCTTCTGACTTTTGGCTAACTACTTTAGCTTAGTAGTTTTATCTTTCGTGTATACGAGATAGAGACTCTTTGATGTATACATATTCTTTTATGTAGTATATGTACCAATTCTTTTCTTATGTAGTGGATCTTGTATGACCACTACTATGATGTTCACTTCTATGTGTTATATTCATATCTGTTTCCGCCTTAGTGATATGAATATATGTGCCTGATTTTATGTTATGATTATTTTATATTGTTTTCGAATGGAATTTGGCCACTGTGCAGTTGCTTTGAGTTTGTATTGAATATGTTAGATTTCCTCTTGAAATGAAATGCGTGATATACTATCCGACATATCGGTACTCACTCAAAGAAATTATACAGTCGGTCGCTCCTCAACAGCCTTATTCTTCGCACTAATCGACGACATCACCCAGTAGTGTCCTTGGTTAGTAAAAGTATAGAGGTGGGGTGTCATAGAATCTCTATCACTTACTATACTACTAGGAATTCCATGCAGTCTAACTATATTCTTCATAAACAACTTAGCTAAAACAGGTGCCATCCTAGTTGACTTAACTAGAATGAAATGGACACTCTTGGTTAACCTGTCCACTATGAACCATATGCTTTCATTTCCTCTATTAGATCTTGGCAACCCGTGTATTAAATCCATTGAGATAGAATCCCACTTTCATACTGGAATATCTAAAGGTTGAAGTAACCCACTTGGTTTCTGATGTTCGGCTTTCACCTGTTGACAGTTCACACACTACTTTACCCATAAGCCTACATCTCTCTTTATACCTTCCCAGAAGAAACTTCTCTTCATGTCCTGATACATCTTAGTTCCTCCTGGATGAATGGTGAACTTCGAACGATGACATTCCTCAAGAACTTCTTTCCTTAAGTCCTCAACATTCAGAACACACAACCATCCCTTCTTTCTCAACCATCCCTTTTGGTCAAGACTAAGATCCTTTAGATTATCGATCTCAGTTCCAACCTCAAGCCTTCTAATCCTCTTGGCTAACAGTGGATCCTCTTTCTGCTTAGAAGCATTCTTTTCGATCATCACTGGTCAAACTTCTAAGCATGACAATATAACAGTTTCCTTACTAGTTCTAGCCTCATATATTCACTGTACTTTGCATGTCATCAATGCTTCTAAATCTTTCCATTCAACTATCATTGCAAATACTGTATTCTGATGTTTTTTGCTAAGTGCATCTGCAACTTTGTTGCCTTTTCCTAGCCTGTACTCAATACCAAAGTCATAAGCGGCTAAAAACTCTAACCACCTTTGATGTCTCATATTCAACTCCTTTTGAGAGAATAAATACTTCAACGACTTATGATCCGTATACAGTTCAAACCGCTCTCCCAAAAGGTAATGTCTCCACACCTTCAATGCAAAAATTACCGCAACTAATTCCAAATCATGCATTGGATATCTAACCTCATGCGGTCTAAGCCGTCGAGATGCATATGCGATCACTTTACCTCTTTGCATTAACACAGCTCCTAACCCTATTCCACATGCATCCGTGTACACCACTAAGTTCTGATTCCCTTCTGCAATAACTAACACGGGTGCATTTGTCAATAAGTGCTTCAGCTTCTAGAATGCCTCCTCACACTTATTAGTCCAGACAAACTTCACATCTTTCCACGTTAGCTTAGTCATCAGTGCCGCTATCCGTGAAAAATCCTTTATGAATCTCTGATAATACCCAACTAATCCAAGAAAATTCTTTATCTCAGTCACTGTCTCTCGGGACTCTTCCAATTATTTACCGCTTCGATCTTAGTCGGATCTACGGACAACCCTTTCTCTAAGACTACATGACCAAGAAACTTCACTTTCTTCTTCCAAAAATGACACTTTAAAATTTTCACCTTCATCTAATGATGCCTCAACGTCTCAAGCACCACTCTAAGATGAACTTCATGCTCCCTTTCATCTTTAGAGTATATCAAAATATAATCTATGAAAACTAACACGAACCTATCCAAGTGCTCTCGGAAAACTCGGTTCATCAAATCTACAAAGAATGCTGGCGCATTAATTAGTCCGAATGGCATCACTAACCATTCATACGACCCATATCTGGTTCTAAACACCATTAAATGAATATTATCCTCTGCCACTCTAAGCTGATGGAACCCCATTGCTAAATCCAACTGGGAAAATACTTCGGCTCCACTCAACTGGTCGAACAAATCGTCAATTCTAGGCAACATATATCGATTCTTTATCGTCTTCTCATTTAACTTACGATAATCGATACACAACCTTAACGACCCATCCGGTTTCTTAGCAAACACTATGGCTGCTTCCCAAGGCGAACTGCTTAGTCTGATAAAATTCTTGCCTTCTAAATCTACCAACTGCACCTTTAACTCCCTCATCTCAGTAGGTGTCATTATGTTTGGCGGTCTACTCACTGGTTCAACTCGTGGTACCAAATCTATCTGAAACTCAATGGCTCGTTTCGGTGGTAACCCTACTACAGTTTCAAAGACATTCGCGAATTCCCTAACCACGAAAACTCGATTCAACTCGTCTTCAACCTCCATAACACCCAACAAAGCATTAACCTTAAAACTAGGGTTTTCTTCGAAGTATATAATCCGATCACTACAGTCAGGGTGTCTAAGCGATATTTTCCTATAGTGGCAAAATATCCTAGCATCGTATTTACTTAACCAATCCATACCCAAAATAATTTCAAACCCTAATAAGTCAAACACATGCAAACTGCAAACAAAGGTATGACCTAACAATTCAAACTCTAAGTGGTCACATCTCATCCCAAGAGTCGCATACCCTCTTATCGAATTTGCAACCCTTAAGGAAGTAACTAGGTATGAGGGTTCTAGGTTAAGCTTATCTACCAAACAATGAGATATAAAAGAATGCGATGCATCGGTATCAAATAGAATGCTAAATGATATACCATGAATCATAGGCATACCTCCCAACACAACTTTTCCCTTTTCCTCTGCTGTTGGCCTAGAGATAGCTTGCTCTAATGCAAACACTTTGCCTTTTCCAAATGGCTCCTTGCATTAGTTCTTATAATGTCCAATTTGATCGTAGTTGAAGCATCTAATATTCTTCTTCCCGATCGCCTTCTTTCCATCTCCCGAGCGACATTCATTTGCGAAATGCTCTTTCTTATCACACTTATAGCAGACAACCTCCGCCTTTCCTTTCTTGGCAGCTCCACCCTTATGAGTTCCTTTCTTATGGAAAAACTTCCTTTTCTAACTTTTCATTCCCTGAGTTTTCTTTACCTTATTTCTTTCAAGAAAAGCAAGCAGTTCTTCATGCCTTAAGGCCTTCTCAACAACAACATCACATGGATCCCTAATGTGTGGTAATGTGGCCTTTGCAAGCTCAGGCTTCAACCCCCGATTGAATTTTCATTCCTCTTAATCACAGTACCAACCGTAACATAGCTATATCTTGCTAGCTCCTCAAACCTTGTTGCATACTTAAGCACAGTCATATCTCCCTGCTCCAACTGAGCAAACTTCCTGTAGACTTCACAATATCCGACATGAACCTCTCCTCAAACTTCCTTTTGAACTCAGCCCAAGCCATATTCTCCTCATTAACTTTGATCGTAACATTGTTCCACCAGTACGGCGCTGCTCCTTGTAACTATCTAGAAGCAAGCCTTCTCTTCTTCTCATCATTGAGCCCCAAATTAGCGAATATTCTCTCACAATGAAGTAACCAATTCTCCACTTCAATTGCGTCTTCAGTACTAATAAACGACTTTCCTCCCAGCCGAGCATAATCTCAACTCAAAATAGCATAGTTATTCACCACCGGAGCTTCTTGATTTCCTCCTCCAGCATTTCCTCCAATTACTCCAGCGACAACTCCTGCTTGCATCATGTTTACAAAGAACTGATACATTGCTCCTATGTCAACTTGTGGGACTCCAACACCCACATTTGCTGCTTGTGCCTGACCTTGGTTCCTCCTCATATTTGGTCTGGCATTCCCATTAGTTGTGGTGCTTTCCCTACCAATGTTAACTTTTCCACTTCTATCATCCATATCTGCATTCAAGTCTTCGTAAGATACAGAAGAATAGCCTAAGAGAGATGGGAGAATAGAGATAAATCATATACTTATATATAGCAAATACAAGTACGTTACTATAGCATTATCCTATTTCCCGATCTTTTCTCTAATTCCTTAAGATTATGTTTCCAAAAATCATTTTAGTTTAAAGTTTTTCATAAACCTATGCTCTGATACCAAGTTGTAACATCCCTTATCTTAAGGCCCAAAGCTAAGTGCTACAAATGCTGTAGTCATCTGTAATATTAACTTCCGATGACACAATACGGTAATGTTAATGGTATCCATAATATCAGAAGCACATGAATATGAACAAAATCATAGTTTTCAAAAACAACTTTTCTGATTACATTTCACAAAATCATGTTTCATATCCAATTACATAATCCCAACGTTTCCCAGGCATTGATCAAATATAATTATTACAAAATACGCCAAGAGCAACATATGAAGATGCCCCTTTGGATGATCAGAGTGCTAAATAGATAAAAAATGTCTTAATACATCACATTGGAAATAAAAACATAACAACTCCTAAATAGCTAACATCAGCCTCCTGTTCGTCTTTGGAAGCTTTATTCGTCCGCCTACTAAAACCTGTAAATCCTCAACTCTCATCCTACTCAAATCAATTTTGAGCACCCGAGAGTTTAAGGGGGAAAACATAAACTTCGAGTTAGACATAAAGCCTGGTGTGAATAATACAATACATCTCGGTTATCTGATATTAAGTGAGACCACGTCGCTTAGCGGAATGGGTTTCCCCTCACTAATATCCTTTTTTAAAACATATCTTTTGCAAATCAAAATCCTACAACCAAAATGGTTAAAACAATAATAGCAATATCATGTATGCATACAAATCAGGTAATAAATGGACTATCTGTCCGAACACTATAGTTTTGTTTGGCTACCAACTAACCTTTGGCTGACTCGGGTTTACCAAACAAAATAAACAAATAACCTAACTTATGTTAGATACTCTTTTGGACGGTCTGTCACTAACTTACTTTTCCCAGGGTCAACTAATCCTAATGGTTTTGCGGGCTCACCAATAACATATCCTTACTCTGTATATTCCTTTCTTTGTGTAACATCATTTTAGTCTTACCTGTGACAAAGCCTTACACACTAGAATTTTGGACTTATATTAGCTAGGGGCTACTAGCTAAAGTATAGGGCACGACCTCATACCAATCACATCTAATATTCTAATATCCGAGTCATTTACTTAGGGTCAACTATCCCATTAAATTTTCCTTGAAAACATTTCTTTCAAATTGATTTAACCCTTTAAATCATACTTAAACAAGGAAAATATACTCTATACTTTACTCAAAGCCATATTATATATACTTTACACAAAACATTGTTGATGAACACATTCGAAACCCTTGTTTAAAAGCTTTAAACAACCCCTTTCGAAACCATTGAAAGTACCATTTTCGAAACCATTGGAAGTACCCCTTTCGATAAAGTAAACTACTTTACCTTATAACCTTAGGACGAAGGGCCAAAACATACCTTTCAAAACCATTTACAATAGACCTTTCGAAAACATTGAAAACATCTTTTCGAAAACTTTATAAAACCTTAGACATCCTCTTTTAAAACACTTTAAACATGCCTTTCGAAAACATTGGAAACCCTCAATTTAAACACTAAGGTAAACCTTTCGAAAACATTGGGGAACCACCCCTTCGAAACATTTAACATATGCCTTTTCGAAAGCATTAAGTCCTTTACATAAATCAAACCTTTCAAAAGCATTGGGTTCAATTAAAAACATGTGGAACAACCTTTCAAAACCATTTAAAACCATTCCTTTCGAAACCTTTGGGTTTAACTTTCAAAATTCCAGAAGGGTCTTAAAAGAACTAAGTTGAAAGCAACACTTCCGAAAGCAATTTCCTAAGTAAAGAAGTGGATGGTATCGAAACCTATCCCTTCGAAAGCATTGGAGAAGCAACTCTAATTTTAAAACAAAGGAACCATTTCGAAAGCATTGCTTCGAAAGGTTGAATGCGGCAGCTAGGGGTTTGGACCCCTTTCGAAAGCTTCGTTATAAAACAAAGGCACAACCTCAAACCTTTCTTTAAAACATTTGACTAAGTCAAAAGTTATCTTATTCGCAAGCATTCTTTTCGAAAGCATATCAGACACATTTCCTTTTAAAAGCAAAACAGGGTTTCGACCCTTCAGAACCTCTGTTTCGACTCTATACCTTTCGCCTATCTTCAATCCACTACGTACCAAGTCTTTGATACCATGTGTATTGGTTTCGAACTGATTGGAGGTGGAATTATGAAGTCGAAAGGTAGCAGCCGAAAGTAGCAAAACAACAAAACCTTTGTAAAACTGATTTTTAACTTTAAAGAGTAGTTTCTTTTCAACTAACCTGCTTTGTTTGTCAACATAAGATTGGTTGCTAATTTCTTTTCCAAAATCTTTTCTAAAAGTGCCACCGAATTTCAAAAGTAAATAATTTAAAACATTTGCAAATTGTCACTTCTCCTTTTATAAACATATAAAACATTTAAGTCTCATACCTTAAATAATTTTATATACTTATTAAAATACTTAGGAAAATTCTGCAAAAATTTCCATAAATCACTTTTAATATGTTTTCTAGCATATATAAATTTCTGACTCAAAGCCAATATAAAATTGCCATAATTAATTTTAAACCCAATTAGCCATTTTCTTTACTAGAAAATTCATAATAAATCCATATTAACTCAGAAAATTATGAAATTTCAAATCCATCCCTAAAATATCATTTTTGACCTTGTCTCAAAATCGCAAGGCATTTGGGTGTCATTTAATTTGGTTTTCAAGTTAAACCTTATCATAAAATCTATGTGAATAAGCATATATCATCAACATGTACACACACACACACACATATATATATGTATATATCCATTTAAACAGCCAAACATGGAAAATCATTTGCAAAACAATTTCGGATCTCAACTAAAACCGAAAGCAATAAAAATATGAGATGTAACCTATTATTCACCTTCAGCTTATGATTAAGGAGTTGAGATTTGATCTTGGATTAAGTTAATTAAGCTTCCTTCTTTTGATTTTAGCTTTCCTTCTTCTTGCTTTCCCCTAATAGTGGCCGGCCTCTCTTATGTTTTGATTTTGTTTATGAACGTGTAAAATGAGTGTGGCATGAGGGTTTAGGGTATAAGGATATGACTTATTCCTACTTTGCCCCTTATATATTTTCCTTACCTATTTCATTTTAATTCCTTTTAGTTCATTTGTTATTACACACGACTACCTACTAATCACACAAATCTCAATCCCTTAACTATTTACACTATTTCATTTAATTTAACTAATTTAATGTCCTAAATAATGTTAATCAAAATTAGGGTCGTTACAGACATCTATTAGGATCCAAAAATAGGAATGCCACTAATACAAGGGCAATACAATGTATGGCCCTAATATAAGACCGATACAATTTGAATAACTACAAGTACCCTAAGTCAAAGCCCGAAGGTATGAATTCACTTCTTTGATCGTACATGCTCACCAGACGTGATCGTGCGACCAATTGCCATACCGACCCCATGCCCGACCGTTATTGATTCCAAAGGAATCACTTATCATAATACTCCTCCAGTATACCATTCCGGTCTACCTCAAAATCTATGGTTTTGGAATACGTGTCGCGGTGGATCCCACACGGGCTCCGAAATCAAAGTACTCCAAAACCTATCAAAATTTCATAGGTTGTAGACTTAAAAAATGATGAACAATGGTCCAAACCTCACCTAAATTCGAATTCATATGCGAAAGTTATGGCGTTTTGAAGTTGCACAATACGTAGTAGGTCAGTCGATTGAAGGGTTCTATTCAGTCGACTAAACCAGGGCAGAGAAGACTTGTTTCCTCTTGACCATTCGACTGAGTGGACCTATTCAATCGACTAAGCTAACAGGAGCCTAATAGGGAGTAGATTCCCTCAACGGATGCCGATTTGCTTGCCGTTTCCTCCATCGCTTCGCCCGATGAGTCGCCTTGCTGCTAGAGCCTGCCTATGTCCCATCGGACATCTACCGTGGTTCATTTTTTGAATTTTGAAAGTGAACTCCACAGGTATTCGAAAGCCGGTTTCGACACCAAAATCCACCATTTGCACAAGTCGAGTTCAATAGACGATTATAGCGACCCGACCTCCTCTAACACGTCAAAACAACATACCTGACCTCTAGCCTTGTGTATAGCTTATACAAGTGTCAATACACTAGTTCGTGCACGCTTATGCACACAACTCACGCAAACACAGAAACACTACACAAGTCACATTTTAGATTTCACCGGAGCGATTGCTTGACCTGGTATACTTTCATGCAACTTAACGCACACGATGACCGTTATGGCTACGTGAAATGCGTGAAATAAACTTGTATTCAATTATATATCTAGATAATCAAACAATTGCAAACTTATATAAACAACCAAACACAACAATTATATTTTTTTTAATTGTCGCTTAGCTCCAAATGCACGTATACATATACCCACTTATGCACATATACATACACATATATTTGAATAAGTAATTCAATTATTACTTAGATCAAACCTTACTTTTATTTACAAAACTTCTTTATGGTCTATATCATTTTATAAAATCTTACTTCTATTTTATAAAATGTATCATTAGCTTATATATCAATTTTGGGCTTTTAAATACTTAATTACCTAACTTGAAATTAAGTATACTTCATATTACTATTATAAAATCTCACTTTCATTTTAAAAATCTATACTTCATTTATTAAATCATATAACTATTTAATAAGTACTAATTGAACTTCATTTGCTATCTTATAATATATAATCTCATTTTATAAAATACCTTGTTTACTTATAACAAACATTTCTTACTTTAAACAATATTTATAAGTACTAATTAAGTTTCATTAAACCTCTAATCACTTTAATAATAAGTGTAGAGTTCAAAACTAACTAAATTAGTTTACTAACCATATTCAAAACCATTTCAATTAATTTAATTACTACTAACTGATGGCATGCACTCAATTATCACATGCAATTAGCCTCTAATCTATCACGATATCATCCAAAACCAATTACTTAACCTATAATTAAAATTATGGCTTATTAACTTTTCAAAACATATCGATTAAGAGTTCTAACAATTAATCAGCTAAGAAAAACGTGTTTACAACATGAATACAAGCCTAAACCATAACATGAAAATCTCCAAATCAATGTATATGATTTTATAATTATTAATAAACGAAAATGTGAAGATTAACACTTAAATTAACAAGGAGAATCTCACTCACCTTGCTTTTCCCTAAACCAAGCTCAAATCATCAAAACCCATAAATTAGCTCTCTTGAAATTCAAGATGAAACCCCAAACTTTGAATTAGGCAAATTCTTTTGTGGGTAATGTGAGGAATGTGATGAGAAGAATTATGGTGATTTTTCCAGAATTTTTAGGAATTTATCTGACCCCGGATTAGTGGATTTAGGGCAAGAGGCTCAAGGGGTGATTAGTAAAGTGATTAGGAAGATGGGAATGAAAAGTAACGTGGAATGAAAATGAGATGAAGAGATTAACTACATATAAGCTAAGTTACGGTAAGCTAGTGAGCTTAGTCCAATTCTCTTCATCCGACACTATTCATTTTCGAAACTCATCGGCTTCGTATATAATCAAGTTTATACTCATTTTACCCGCGTCGAAAAAGTGGACTAAACTACTGGTGTATCGAGTCCTAGTTCATTTGTTTGTAAAAATTGAGTATAAGAGGCGTTCCGTTACTTACCGATTAAATTTAAATTAATCATTTATATGTCTTATCGTTCCAAATTGCAGAGTGTTGCATTTTTCGGACCAAAATACCAAACTAGAGCAAACCAAACGAGCCCTTGTATATTTGAAAAAAAAAGTTCCAATAGAGCACACTAGAATTAATCATGGAGTAATCTACCATGCTCTGGTCCTCCGGAATGTATAGAGAAGAGCAACCGAGCTCGACCACCCTTAACAAATAAACTCTTTGTCCAATGCAGCATCATGCTCATCTAGTCCTTTGTAAGAAACAAGGAAGAGCCATGGCAACAAACTCCATCCTTGTTATCGTCGTCCTCTCACTTTCCTTTTTCAAACTCCAGTCTCTCTCTCTTTCGTTATTAAACTCGTCCTTCCGTTCCCAATCCCTAATCTTAACTCCTCCTCATTCCAATTCATTTATCGACAAGGTTTTCAATTTAATCGCAACCAAAGAGCGTTGGGACCCCAATGCAGATTTCCGGATTTTAAAGTCCAGCGTTCAATTCGGGAATTCCAACAAATACGAGTTTAAAGTTCGGTTTGGTAAGAAGCCGGAATTCTTATTGAAGTTAGAGGAGAAGGTTGATTTGTGGAAAAAGTCTGAAAAATCTTGGGAAGAATTCGAAGAAGAGCTTGTATTTGATGAGGATTTGAGAGATCACGGTGTTAGAGATTTGGAAATAGACGGGCCCTTGGATTTGAGAGCTAATAATCAAGTATTGGAGCTTGTTTTGCCTTCTGTAAGTGATTTTGTTCTTTCATGAAGTTAATTTTCAGTGCCATGTTTATAATAGGTGAGACTAGTGCGTCTTTTCGTTCTTTTTTCTGAAAGCTACACTGAATATAACAAAAATAGTTTGTTTTCAGTTTTGTAATTTTGTAATTAATAACTTAGAAAATAAAATAAATTCTCATATATAACTTTTAGTCTTGCATGTGCATGATTAATTCTTTCTTTTCTATTTGTGGGAGTATTACTCTATTTGTTTTCAACCGATAAGGTGCATTGCAATAGGAAGATAGGAAGTCTTTAGTGTTAACATATGCTGCATCACAAAGGTAGCATCACAAAGGTAATACATACAAGAACATCATAAATGCCCAGTTTATAATAATTGCCGTGTTATATTTTATTAAGTAACAATAAAAATACTCGCTTGAAGGTGGCATTGGAAAATTATTTGTAGGATCACGCAGTGTTACATTTAGGACCCTTGAATCATGCGTTATTGATTTTCAATCAGCCATCACATGTATGAATTTCATGTCAAAGTCACGAACCGCCGTTACATTTCGATAACAATTTCCTTGACCTCATACTATGAATGATACATGCTCGTCTATCGGAATGTGTGCATCTATTAATGTACCATCCAATGCTCCAGCCACATCTATAAAAGCTCATTCTCTTAGTTCAGTATTTGATCGGATATTTTCAACATGTTTAGTAAAATATGGAGGAACAATCACATCTCGAGCAGAATTCATCATCCCATTCAGTACCTCATGAAAGTACTTATGAACTGTTTGTCTTGAATGCTGATATCAGTACCTCACTATAGTTCTGATTATCGTGGCTTATTATGGTAGAAACATTATATTATTTTTTCCTATCAGATCCAATTCTTCTATCGAAAGTAACGACATAGATTTTTAAAAGATTTCTTATCCATTCAAAATTCATCATATAAGACAGTGGAAAAACCTTCCAACAACTTCTTCATATATTGTTTGCTAAAAAGATGAGGCCAACACTTTTTATTGAACTGATCTATGGTTTCTAATCTTAAGTAATATTAAGAGTGAGAGCAATCTAACGAATAACCACTTTTTTGGTGTCTTTCTATAAGAAAAATAAGTATTATGCGTGTACTGCAATGGTAAACTGAAGTAAAATTGGCAAGTTAATACAGATAACAGTTCAATCAATTATTCACTCATCATACAATGTATTATTAAGAAGAAGAAAAACCATTGCTAATATAGAACATAATTTAAAAAGTCCACTTTTTCATCAACAGCTGCTTCATCCATGAAAGCGACATTTAGTTCCGGTTTGTCATAGAACAGCACTTTTGTTTGGCTATATTCGTCTTGTGTTATAACACTCATGTTTTTTTAGTTCTCTTAAGGAAACTATAACATCACTGGAAGAAGGATCTTTGCTAGCCTTCTCTTCATCAATTTGTTTCTTCAAGACGTCAACTAATCATTCTATTTGAGTTTCCACTGTTTCACCACCTGAAATCTTTTGACCATTTTTTATTAAAACAACAAAGTGTTGCCTTTGAAGGTCAATTGTTATCGTTCTCCTCTTCATTTGGAGTATTACCTATATCTTCAGTAATTTTTATCCCATCAAAATAATCGTCATTCATATTACTATTCACTTCAACATTATCTACATGTGTATCATCTTCTATTGTAATATGATTAGTTACATATTCGTTGTCACTAGTAGGACGTGGGTTCGATGATGAATATGACCATTCAGATTAACAATTTTCTAATGTTTTTTTCGAAAATGCTTTTCATTAAATCAGGGTACTTACGAGAATTATTCCGAAACTTTTCCGCTCTAGGAGTTTGTTGCATTTGTGAATGTAAACGCATAATAATAACATACTTTTATATAACATACATTATATAGAAAAACTACACATAGAAATGGGTTTCTTGCTTGAATGACGTCATTCCACTTCTATGGTGGGAAATGTACATGGTGGCAACACGAAAGCCGTGTCCAGATAGCCCAACAACTTTGATCTATGCTTTGTAATCTTTTCATAAATAGTTGAAACTATTTTGAATGTTCTATGTGCATAATTCACATTTCTTTTTTCATTAAACTCTGGCTATAATCTTGCCCAAGTGTCTTTCGTAAGAGATGTTCCTATATATTCTTGGTGGTCAGCTTCCCTAAAACATAACTGAAGAAAATCCTTTTCCATATTAGGATCCTTTGTAAAAGCAGCCATATCTTCATAAGTCTCATTGTCTTTATCGTAATCGCAACGTTTTTTTATTCGTGTTTCTCCTTGGTGCCATAACTATAGATCAATGCATAGAGTACTGTTTTTTATTATATGCAACTGAATATAAAGTTGAAGGTTTTTGATAACAAACATGGAAATGACCAGGATAGTGATGCATACACAACTAAATAAACATTATCCGTATAATACTAATTTGTTCTACAAGCAACCATTGATTACTATTTAAAAAATATATAAAGAATAATCTCTTTCCATACTCAATATAATCTGATTTGATGGACAACATAAACGTAAAACATTATCATTATACTTTTTAAACGTCAAATAAAATATAATCAGAAGGTGGATAATGAATTACTTTTTAAACATAAAAAAATTGATTTGATGGAGAAGTTTGTTAATTTTAGATGGTACTGGTTTATAAAAAAAAGAATAAGAGATGCCTAATATAAAGAATTATATAAACCAAATATGAAAATGTCATTTTAATTATGAAAAATATACACCATTATAATTGTTGTTTTTTTCCATACTGAAAAATTTAAGAGATTACCAAATTATTATTTTTACCAAAAGCATCAAAGAGTTTCAAACAATCAAACGATTTCTTATAGAATGTGCAACGACTCTTTGTTTCCATATTGATAGTTAACTCCATTACTTCAATGCCATGAATAGATCATTTATGTCCTCAATTTTTAGCTTATAGATGAAGAACTGTTTCTGTATTATAATTCATCAATTTCTAATCAGTTTCAACAACCACACTAAAGCTCGAAGTTAGTAACTTAATGTCTAAATCATACATAACTTGATAAATCTACGTGTGTTAATTTTATATTGTATAAAATTCAGCTCATATGTAGATTTTGAAGAGATTTATCTTTTAATTATCACCTTATTAAATCATCATATGAATTATAAAGTGCCCTTGGATAACACAAAATAAAGATGGCAAATAGAGCAACAACTACAAGCTATCATGTCAAAAGTTACTTATGAACAAATAATTTGATGGTAAATCATCTTCAAAAATTGATTAAATTTGCAACTCATCATACAAATAACAACAGACGTTATCCTATATTAGCATTATTCATTAATCCAAAGAAACGGAATTATTATACTTTACATAATTCATTAGTCCAAATAAATAACAAAATAATTTTACTTTTGAATCCCAAATCCAGCTACCAAAATGAATCCAGTTAGCAACTAGCAAAATAAATCCAACTAGCAAAATATTTGATTAACTCAAATAACTAGCAAAATGAATAAATAGCAGCCTACAACATCAAACAACATACAATTAGTAGCTACAGTACAATAAATAGGGAAGAAAAAAAAACCTTTCAATCCTTAATTTGTAAAAGGGAAAAGGATTTGTAAAACTTACCTAAGCTGAAGGTTGAAGTAGAAGAAATCAACAGAAGAAAATTGATTCAAAGAGAAGCATTTGTTGCAGCAAGGTTGAGGCAGATGGGCTACCGTGTATGATGAAGATGAGATACAGTGTTTGAGGAAGACGAGCTACAGTTTTTGGGCAAGCTGGTATTTTTATAGCGATTTTCATAGATGTTAGGATCGCTGATTTCAGAAGAAGCGACAAATTACCCTTAAAAATATCTCTGAATTTTCACTTCTGAATCAGAAGACTCGTTCAAAACAAACTGATACATTTTTGCTGATCGCTTAATTATGTAGCTATTCAGCGACGTTTGAAATAAAACAAACGAACCCTTAGCAGTAGTTGCAGATTATCGGTACCTGAACGTCATGCCCCAAAAAACTTCATGCCCCTAAGCTGAAGGTTGAAGTAGAAGAAATCAACAGAAGAAAATTGATTCAAAGAGAAGCAGTTGTTGCAGCAGGGTTGAGGCCGATGGGCTACAGTGTACGATGAAGATGAGATACAGTGTTTGAGGAATACGAGCTACAGTTTTGGGCAAGCCGGTATTTTTTAGCGATTCTCATAGATGTTAGGATCGCTGATTTCAGAATAAGCGACAAATTACCCTTAAAAATATCTGTGAATTTTCGCTTCTGAATCTGAAGACTGATTCAAAACAAACGGGTACATTTTTGTTGATCACTTGATTCTGTAACTATTCAGCGACGTTTGAAATAAAACAAACGGACCCTTAGCAGTGGTTGCAGAATATCGGTACCTGAACTTCATGCCCCAAAACTTATTTTGTTTTTTTTCTTTCAATAATAGGTTGGCTGCAATAGGAAATTAATTTTGACAACATGTAGTTATAAGTCTAATATGAACTGGAAATGGTTTTCCATGCGAGTAACTTTCCAAGTCTCAGACTCAGACTGACAAAGGGTCAATAGATGACATTTCAACAATAAGAAGATGGTGAATATCCAAGTGGAGTTGAAGTTTGATGCAAATTTCTACATTTTATATAGACAAATACATGGTAGAAAATTTGATTAGCATCAGATCCTGCAGTCGTCTATACTTTCATAAACTACTAAAAGATTACATCACAAAGTTCTAACATTCAACCTATATAGCGGAACAAGAAAAGAAAGCAAAACAGTTATGCGTGCTTACAACCCATAGTTACAACAAACCACAAGAGTATCGAATAACACATTCAAAACCCAAAATATAGGCATAAGAAGCCCAAAAAAATGTCGTAAAGACTGAAACAGAGCCATATCAGGTAACAGCATCGATAATCCAATGAATCGCTTTCCGATCAATTTCGAACTTTCTTCAATGTTCCAGCATTAGCAACTTTTTTAAGCACCGAAGTTGCTTTTCTTTTTGCTGTCAATAACCAAAACATTGTCAGATGAATGGTACTGTGAAAAATTACATGATTACTTTTACGTTTATTCTGAATATTCTTATGTTTCTTTCGCACCAAAATAACTCAATAATAAGCCAATGTAAAATTATATAAGAGGGATCCAGTTGTGACATTTGATGTTTGGAGTCTCTTATTGCACCAATATACATTCACATGACCAAAACAAGAATCTGGACTCACATAAATTTTTTTGCTGAGCTTCCATGCAGATTTCTTTTGTAACACTGCAAAAGTGGAAAAAATGATAGATGTCATCTGATTTCATTCTTCTTTCTGAAGTGTACAATGATATTTAACTCTTTTTCTCTCTCACAAACGTTGTTGCATTGTCAAAACATAGCAAAAAAACCCTTTGGGGACAATTTTGTCTCATCACAAAGAAAAAATGTGACATTTCGTATATCATGAAACAGTAGAAAGAAAGAAAATGCTTTCTTCGGTATCCCATAAAATAGAGATAAAAATTTACACTAGTGAGCGTACGTCCAAGTGGCAAAAAGTAGAATATGGAAAATAGTTAGAAGAAGTACGACAATACACAAGTACTGACATAACCACAAAAGTTAACTCTTTTGGGTATATCAGCATAGTATGGTAGCCAATTTGGATGTACATGCAATGACGCAATAACAAATATGGATGAATACAAGTGTATGCTGTGCAACTGTGATGAGATGCTAGTGAGATGTATGGAGGTGTACACATGTAAAGTGCTTGGATGTAACTGTGCCTTTATTTGTGCTCTATGCTGTTAAGAGTGACGTTGGAGTGCCACTTAGGAAGAAAACCATATCACCCTGTAAATCTATTACTTAATTGCACCCTAACTTCGGAGTGTTGTTTTGACGGAAGCGTTAGTTACTTAGAAAAGTAAAGATAATCAACTTTTGCTATTTTAATACTTTAGTTTAAAATTTTATAATTACACTTTGCACCTAAAATAGTCTTTATAACTTGTGTCAGGAAATGAAACCTCTCTATATTCTCTGACCAATTTGAGTATCAAAAGATTTTTCAAATATTTTTTTATTATCTCTATTCGATATCTATACTGTTAGGGGCGCCGCTGAGCGCCGATTAGGCACTGTTTTTAAAGTTTGATCTGTTAAACTTTAAAGCCAATCTTATAAAGTCCGCCCAAGCACCGATTAGGCGCTATTGAGATATCGAACTATGCTATTTAAAAATAGTTGTCTCATAAAGTCAGCTCTTTCTTTTTTCATACATTTTTAAAGTTGATTTTCTTTTTAGTACCCACTTCTTTTTTAATATAATTGTCATTTGCTCCAAAATCATATTCATTGATCTCTTCAATTTTCAATACGAACAAAGAAAAGCCAGTCATCACCTTTAGAATACATGGAATCACCATTAATTTTTCACGATTTCAACATTTAAATATGATTATAACAATCTCATAACCCTTTCTCGACCTTTGTGACCAAGTCAATGCTCCAAAATATGTTTGTAATTTTACGAGGATCGTGGTAAACCAATGATAATCCAGTGATCTTCAACCAAGATTTGGAATTCAATTTTATATTATTTGCACCTTCTCCTAAATGTCATGATAAATTTTATTTTCCGTTTGATTTTTTAGTGTCTTTTGTATCAACATCTTTTGAATATCGACAGCATTACAATTACCTTTAACAAATGAAATTATTATCCATTTCTTTAAATCCTTGTACTTCTGGCCAGGACCTTCATTGCTATGTAGATTAATCATAGCAATCAAGGTTTTCAAAATGATATTTAAATCGTAAATCGCAAAGTTTAAATTTTAAATTGAAACGGTCGTGAATCGTAGATTCAAAATATCCTCATTTTAAGGTTTGCATGCGCTTTGAAGTTGATTTTGATGTTTAAACTTGTATAATTAAACTTAAAACTTAATTTTCTCTTTAATTCCATTTTTATTTTGTTTTAAAAACATTATAATGGGAATTGTGAATCTAAATATGCATATTAAACATGTTAGTATGATTTGGATGTGTTTTTGATTCTGGGTTTAACTATTTTTGAATCGGAATGTAAATCTAATCATAAAGGGAGGGATCCAATCTGAATTGGGATATAAATCGTAAGAATTTTGACAACAATGATAACAATCATCAATTTTAATAATCTTATTGATTTACTGCCGTCCAAGATTCTCCTTTTTTTTTGTGTTGGGGATTTTGAAAGAGGAAAATTTCAGCTAAAGCTTTGATGCCTATTTTACCACATGAAAAACACTTATTCTAACTATTGTTTAGAATTTTCATTAACTTCCGCAACAACATCTTCTGAAAACATTCCTGCCTAAGTAACATCTCAACTAACAGAAGCTAGAAATGAATTCTTTAATACATTCCATTTACTTTTCATCTTTGATGGTAAAGAACTAAAGAAACTATACATCGAATTATTAGTGCATTTGCTACAAATTTCAGCACATGCTGATATTGAAATTGCAAGTTTCATCTATCTTGATCTTTTGATGGTTAGAAATCGAAACGAAGTATTGAAAATAATTCTGTAAAGTTAGTTTATGTAACTAGCGAAAAAATAGTTGTTACTAGTACAATTTTTTTTTTGAGGTGGGATAAGTACCCTCTGTGACCATTATGGGCTTGCCACTGATACTAACTTTGTCCGAAGTAGTGCACTTTCGTCATCCATCAAAGAATGTCGTTTTAGGGTTTTATTTTGTTTTAACATTGATGACATTTTAAAAATGTGGTTGATATATATTCTAAAAGATGTGAAAAAGGTAAATTGTGCGGGCGCTATTTTCATGAAACTTATTTTTTCTTGATTCCTGCGCGTGAATTTAATATGTTTCCTTTTTTTTTAATTACTAGCAGCAGTAGAAAAATACTTCCTCATATTCTCATTCATTCTTAGTATGGTTTAAATCCAAGACATACTTTAACATGAATAGTTGACAAGTGAGTGAGTAGTGGCTATGTTAATTGTGGAGGTCAACATCAATGTTGTTCATCTTAAGAGTGGAAAGAAGAGAAAGGAAATTGGTCCCCGGACTTTTTTTGGGGAAAAAAAGAGAGGAAAAGAAAAAGAAAAATCTGATCTACCTTTTCAAGTCTTAGAAGTGAAGTCTTCGAGTTATGAATTCATATTTGGCAAAGCTGCAAAGGCAATCATAGGTGATGTCCAACCTCATCAATCCTGTGATGGAAAGATGAAACCTATATAGTTTAATGAGCAATCTTTATTGTGATATATGAAACTTTTTTTCTTTTTTGAAAATCATTTTCCCACTAAATCAATTGTGATATAGTTTAATGAGCAATCTTTATTGTAGTATATGAAACTTCTTTTCTTTTTTGAAAATCATTTTCCCATTAAATCAATTGTGATATCGAAGGATTAAAATTTGCGCAGGAGTTCTGTTAAATATCGGCAGTACATATAACCTTTAGCAACTAACTAGATATACCTAATATTCATCAATTTGATTACTTGTATCCATGGTTCCTCAACAATATAATTCAACATATACCATCATATTAAGGTCTAAGGTGGGCATGGCAGAAACTACAATACCAAATGGACATCCAATTTGGTAGTTTAAAATTGGACTTTACTGTTAGGAAGGAATTAAGTAGGTAAAGTGAAAAAAATATATAAAAAATTTCAAAGGTTTCTCCGAGGTTTTCCTTTTAACCTTGCCTTTATGTTATTCCATCTTTGTTGAATAAAAAGAAAAAAGTTCACTTATACTTGTATAAATTCCAGCATATCTGAGAAAAAAAAATCCTTATTTATTCACTAATTCAGCTTGATTCCCAAATCATCAGCGTTATTTTCGAAAGATAGTATTAGCATTCACTGTTAACCGATTCTGAAAATTCAGCTTTGATTGGTCCAAATAGCATTTGGAAAATGCAAATCCCATCTCTTGTAAACCATAACATGATTATTGATAGTTAAATTAACATGTAAAATTCACGATTCAATTTTGGAGAATTAGTTATTATCTTCCCTCTCCATCATCTCATTTCTCTGCCTATCATTTTGATCCCTTTCTAGCTTAGCAGCTTTTAAAACTTGCCAATCAAAAGTAGCTTAGCAATTTGACAGAAAAAGCAACAACTTTTGTAGGAGGTTTAAGTAGTTGAATGGAAGGGTTTATATGCAGCTTAGGTAGTTGATCTTAGTCTCAAGGATCCAAAACGAATAGATTAAAATCATATATTAGCAATCAAACATTTGTGCACTTGTATAGTAGCCTTGAAGACGTATATCATGTACAGTTTTGATCTAAATAATGTTATTAATTTTGTACCATTTATGTTACTTATCTATATCATTTTTGCCGAATACAGATGAACGCCAGACATGGAAATATAAAAAGGATAATTGTAGGCAAAGGCATTACAATAAAGGTAGATGGCGCCATAGAAGCGACTCTTTTCCACCCTCACGATATTGGTCTCTCTTCATATAAAAGCTCTCATAAATCCCATCAATATTTATGGTCTCCACCCTCATGCTACCCTTCACCTTCTCTTCAACTATCAGGGCCTGCTTCAGTTGTTGCATTTCATACACGAAGCCCTAGAACTCACATCAAAACTCTATTCCATAACGACAACACCGTCGAATTAGTATCAAATAAGTGCTATCAAAATGATCACTTCAAACAAGTACGCAATTCTTTGAATTCTAAGTTTCAACTACTTGAAAAATCATTAGAGAGTTTCCTTGGCAAAATCATATTTCAAAGCGGGCATTCACGACTCTTAAAAGCAAAAGTAACATCACTAAGCTTTGTAAAGTTAAGGTTAGAAATTGAGAGAGAAATAACCGAGAACGATAGGGTATGGAAAATGGTAGAGGGGTGGAGAACAAAGCCTAAAGTTGAGAGGGTTGCCTTTGAGATTGTTGTTAGAGTTGGTAAAGGAAATGAATGGAAAATAGTTACGGTGAAGAAGTTGATTAGACCAATAATGGCTGTAGAATCGAGTTCATGGAGTAATTTAATGTCCAATGTTTCCTTTACAGAAATTTCTAATGTTCTTCTTCCTCCTGAGGCTTTGACATTGGATGTCAATTGGTAGCTGGAATCTCATCTCGGGACCGTGTACATTGTGTATATGTGTATATGAGCTCATGGACATATCATTATAGGTAAAAGAACGTAAAAAAAAGAATGTAAAAATTGAATAAATAGTTTAATTTGTAATTGAATTAGAGTTAGGCTTTTTATGCGCTTGTTGCATACAAACTGAGATGCTTTGTACATGGTTTTGTAAGGTTTTACAGTTATTTGGTTTGAGCAGTGGACTTAAGTTGATGTTTTATGTAAAATTGTTCTGGTTTGGTTTATGGTTTGAGTTTAGTATGACTGCTGGATTATATTCTAATTAGTTTTCTTTTGTTTTCCTTGATTTTCCTACTGATACGTGTCATAATCAAGTTCTTTATATGATGTTTATACTGAGTGAATGTCCAAAATTAAGATTAAGTTTAGTCAAAAATTTAGGTAGTGTTTGGTTTAAAAATGAATTTTGTGTTTTTGGTTTTCAATATGTATGTCAAATATGCGAAAAATGAAGGGATGACGGAGGGGATGAAAGAAAGATGGATGAGAGGACGAAGGGGATAGAGGGACGACGAAAGAATGAATTGTTTCACATGCTTTTGTTAGTTTACAAAACACGGGAAACAAAAAAAAAATTGTTTTCTATTTTGTATGTTAGTTTCGTTTTCTAAATAGGTCGTTTTCGATAATATAAATGCGTCGTGTGCATTTTTGTATGAACGAAAACCCAAAACTAAAATTAACAAACCAAACACTACCTTAGGTCATGATTGATTTGATATTTTCAGTTTTGGGTTTTCGTTCATACAAAAATACGTACGACGTATGTATTTTGGTTGAAGATAGTCGATTTAGTAAATGAGTTAAAATACAAAATAGAACAAATTTATTTTGTTTTTCGTTTTTGAAAAATAATAGAAGCACGAAAAATAATACATCACTTTGTCGTTCACTCATTTACATCTGTCATTCCCTCCATTGTCTGTGTCGTCCTTCCATTATCGTCATAGATGTTTAGAATTTTAAATCTTCTTCGTCGTTTTTCTCGTATTTTGCAATGAAGGTTGAAAACGTAAAATAAAAAAACTCAAAATGAAACCAAACGGACTCTTGAAACTTGAGTAAAAACCTAATAATGTATTAATCTTGTTTAACTCTTTCAAACCTCTTACTACATGGAACATCATAGAGTTGCTCACATCAATTGAGCAGTTGGCACCTGAAAAGTTGTCCTTTGTCTCATTTGGCAAAATCAAATATGATAGTTAGTATAAATCAAGCACCCGTAAGATGGATGTAGAGTAATTAGTGGTATAATTTGTGGATTTAGGGTTGTAAAAATGTAAAGAGCGATTGTAATCTGAAGTCTGATTTCTCTTCATTTCCTCAGATTGTAAATAAACTAATCATTGTTTATGTATGGATAAGGATAATCAATCAAACCACGTTAAGTATGCGCGTTGTTATACTTTGCACATTTGATCTGATTTGATCTCGTTCTCATAACGTTATTGATACAAAATCCATTAATCAATTTCCTTGCTCATTAGCAAACTCTCTAAACAGTGAGTTGGTATTAAATTTTCTCAAAAATCAATTTTCTGTTATTACGAACAAATGTACAAATTATATTAAATCATATTTTTTTATTGACAAAAATGACAATTTATTCAAACAGAGCACTCATTTGATGTTGGAGGTTCGAATCCACGACTTTCATAACATTTGTCTAGAGCGTCATACTATTTCCCATTTGAGCTAAAGATTCTTGACATTAATTATATTTAATATAAATTTAATTTCTAATCCGTTTTGAAAATCGTTTTGTTGGTAATTTAATTATTTGAATATGTATCAATAGAATCAACCCTTTTACAATACGGTAATAGAAATATTTTCATATTATAGAATATAGATGATTACGTGTGTGTGTTTATATATATGTGTGTGTGTGTGTGTGTGTGTATATATATATATATATATATATATATATATATAATAAAATCCCTTGGTTTGAACAAAATAGATAAAGAAGGGTTGGATTTATTAAGGACAAAGATATCACACGGCTCTCATTCGACCATGTCATCAAAGATTAAATGTCTATACACTCCGTCGATTCAACGTAAGTTTACTGTAAATAGCCTTTGATTTCGCTCTGAAACGTCCCACTACTCCACTCACCATAATCATTTCTGTTATTTCATTTTCAAAGGGTTTTAAACACACTACTACCGTGTCGACTATTGATAATTTTCGACCAGTTTTCATCTGTTAATGGTCTTCACTCTTCGACCACTATTTTAGCAATATAGGTATTTCTCTCCGTTTCATCTGAATATTACATGTTTTCTACTATCGTCGATCTTGATTTAATGTGATATGTTTTAAATTTAATGCTTCCTAAATCGCTATATTTTAGTTGACCACTACTGAAAATTTTGATAATGGATGTTTACAAATTGGAAAGTTCCAATGCTACTGAATTTGTATAGGTTAATGCTGAGGATATTTTTTGGTTTCTATGCACATAAAGTGTTTGAAAAAATGATTCAACTGCTATTCTCCATTGTATGATTCATGTACTCCTTTGTAACATCAAAATGTATTCTTTCCAAGTTCTTCACAGTGAACGGTGTATACATAATTGTGGCAAAATTATATGCCTAAGAATTTAAATTATAAACTTTTATGACTTCCACAATCATATTACTCCTATTTGTTCACTCTAATTTTTAAGCTTTTGTTTATATTTTACAAGTTACTATTCTTGAGTAATAAACATATACCTAAAAAAATTTGACCCGCTACTGTACAAAATTTTTGGTAATTGAAGCAATTTTAGTTTCTTCTCTTGATGACCCAATATGCTTTGAGTCTTTCCTAATGGTCTAACTTATTTTGTTTTCTTCCTTGATCCACAAATATTTGTTCATATATTAATCATTTGTTGTTTGGAAAATAATGTTGTATAAATCATCAGTGGATAGGATTAAGTAGTTTGTTTGGGTGTGTGTGAAGTCACAAGATGAGTCATTTTCCTACTAGAAGTTATTTCTTCTAATTATATTATTTTTGTGGCTTGCGGGACATTTCAAGCATGGATAGTTGTTTGGGTTATGTAAATCGATTGGACAGTGCTATCCAATCTTTTTTTCTTCTGATGCATAGTTTAGCAATATTTTTCGGGTTAGCTATTTGTTCAATGTATTGTACCCCTCTTATATTATACTTTTGTTCTCTCATTGAATTTTGTTTTTGTTCTAATTCTTTAGTTGCATTACTGTGTAACTTGGTTTAACTTATTTCTTTCTCTAAATGTATGCAGGAAAACCAGTCACAATCAAAGAAATTTGGAAGGCTCATGGCACAGTTGATGGAGCAGATTTAGATGTGTAAGTTACTAATTATACAATACTATAGTTAAGATATTATACAATACCATTCAACATCATATAATTGATGTGCACATGCAAGACTTTTGTGATACACATTCTCTCTTCATTTTATTATATCGGGATCCCATAATATGACCGTACATCCATCTATCTATGGTTCTAATTTTTATTTTATTTATTGGAAGGTGTATAAAGATTCTGAATTAGCATTGCTGGGCATTCAAAATAAATAAATAAATTTGATGTATAGTCTAAACCCATGCTCTGTGCATGTTATACTTAACTAAAACAACTCAACTACGCATAAAAAGGTAATATGATTGTATTTGAAGTATTGACAGTAACTCTTTTAAGCACGAAAAGCAACTCATTTAAGCATAAAAAATTCATGTTTATAATTTGCAGGGTGCAACATGTGTAGCCTAAGGCCGACTAACGGTAAATAAGAGTTTAGTGCATAAAGGGAAAAATATAACCGCCTGATAAGTGAAACTGAGGCAATTATAAGAGTTAAATTGTTACAGTTAATAAATTTAATGCTTGCACTAAATTAGTTCGATTCCTACTATCAATGAGCTCATCGGTTTTCATTAACAAAATTATAATCATGTGTCAGATATATCATACTCAACATTATCATTATATACCAGAATTCCTTAATCCGAGAACTAATATGGTATCTTAGATTAGTAAAAATCTACCTATTAGTTTATTATTATGTATCACATTGTGAATGATGAGCTGTTTGAGTTGTATATTTTGTACTTCCATAAAAAACAAAAGCTGACTTTAAGTCCATATTTTGGATTAATTAAACACGTGTTTTTTTTATTTCTTCTCTACGAAAGTGTGCGTATATAAACTTGAATTTAGTTTTATTTATACGCTTATACCAACTCACTTATATAGAATTCACATTCCAAATTAGGGCCTATGCTTTATTTTTCTAATATATAAGTTATACAATATAACTTAGTTCCTTTATCTGATTCAGTTCCTCCTATACACTCCACTAGCCCATTATTTTTATAAATATCACATGATTTACGTTGGAAACCCACCACAGATTCGTTCCTATTTCTTTCATCTTTAATCTTCAAATCAAAGGTATTTCTTTCACCTTTAATGGTCGATCTACTTATATAACTAATTTCTCTTTTCCTCTTTTATGCAAATTTCTATTCTTTAATGCTATCATTTTTTGATTTTCTTGCTGTTTTTCAAACTGATTTTGAAATTTAAAACATAGTTTACTCCCTATTTCTATCAACTCTTTGTTTAATGTTAATGGTTTTGTTTATAATTTTGCTTTATGTTCAAATTTGTATGTGGATGTATTGTTTATAACAATGTCTGAAACAGTAATCCAAGTGATTGTAAAAAGCATGACATGTCGTTTTAGATGTTTCAGGAAGAGAAGTGGAAGAATTATGGCTGGATCAGATGGTGGCGCATTGTGCAGTGATGGTGTGGGAAACTATAGAGAAGTACACAACTAATGAGTGTATATAAGCTGCATGGATGTACCAATAGTTGTGGAGGGGTGGTGATGTTGGGGTAATAGGTCAGGAATCAATATGAGACCGATTGTATAATACAGCATCCGTTTCCAGTTTTAGTTCTGCTAACACTATTAAATTAATTAACATTTTGTTTGTGCAGTATTCAAATTTTTATCTATGTATGTTCTTATTCTAATGTTTATAAATGCATGTTTCTTTACTTATTTATTTACTCATTTTTATAGTTTTGGTAAGTAATTCATTTGATAACTTAATCTTCCTCAATGCTATTTTGTTTGATTCCACTTTTTTATACGTGCTCCATTGATCGATAGCTAGATTGGTGAAATATTTTGTCAGTATTACTTAACCATTTTAGTTAGTAGTTTATTCAATTCGGTAATTTTTAGCATGCAATCATTTCAAACATTTAAATAGTATGTTTTAAATGAATTGTCAAATTTTGTAAGGTCATAACACTGAATCTCAGAGTTTGTTCTTTACTAAGCAGATGAAACATTTGAACGGGGTACTTGAGTAGAGAAGTTGGTTAAAAAGGGTATGTGTTTGGTTGAAAGAGAAAGTAGGTTGAACGAGGTATAATTATAAAAGGATATATGTATGATGGCCCGTTTGGTTATGGACGCACCAAAATCCTCCGCTTCCCACAACGGGCCAGTTGGTGGAAATGGTCCGTTACAGCGTCGGACGTGTCAGACGCGCTATGAACAGAAGCAGAGCAGCAAATTGTGCCGAACGTACCATAACTCACTCACGAAATTCGGAAATCATTACTATTTTAAAAGAAAAGAATGAGCATAAAGTTGGAAGAAACAAATATTTTGTACTATAACAATAGATTATGCACATATGTACTTCCAAACTTATACATATTGTGCATAATGAATTTAAAAAATGACGCTGGAATGATACCTTTATTGATGTAGATCTCTCTCACATTAGAAATCTATCACAAAGAGATACCTTCATTGATGTAGAAGGTTTTCAAATCGTGCAAAATTGAAAAAGGGCTGCTTATAATCGTCAGAAATCTATTCAGGAGGAGCCACTGGCTGACGTTAACAAAAGCAAGGGGAATTTGAGAAAAGAAGGGATTCAAGATCCCAAATCCCTCAAAACATTACACCTAATAGAAGAGAAACAGCAGAGAGTATTAGAAAGCCAGCTACCATCTCACTAAATAGAGATTAAGGGCAGAAAACATGGGCAAATATTGTTGTCGGGCAATAAGAAAATCAAAAAACCGATGACTACAATCTGGAATTCATCCCCTCCTTCAAAATCAGTGATAAAAAAATAGGCGTTATCAAAGAGGAAATCTGTAAAAGAACCAAAGGAGTAGAAAAATATAGTTTTTGCTTATGTTGTTGGTGCCAAACCTTATTTTGCATATTTTAAAGCATATATTCAAAGTGTATGGAAACCAGTAGGGAAGTTTGAGTGTATTCCAGAGAAAACAGTTTTTTCTTGATTAATTTTAAAGAGTCATCGGATTGTGAAAGAATCCTCAAAAGCAACCCTTATTTC
The DNA here is from genome assembly GCA_030737815.1 of Allium fistulosum. NCBI lineage: Eukaryota > Viridiplantae > Streptophyta > Magnoliopsida > Asparagales > Amaryllidaceae > Allium > Allium fistulosum. Next base: position 290,606,248 of record CM060907.1, read on the forward strand.
TATGATGGAAGACTCATTATAATGAAAAGGACGGATGAGATTTAATTACACAAAAGATATCAGATGGTTGTCAATTTTCCACTTAATCAAATAGCTAAGTCTCTGTTGTTGTCTACTCATGGCGTTACATATCCCACTAATTTATGTCTTTCTTCAGTTTACACCGTGAACTCCAGGTTTAATAACTTACCCACCACCCTTCCAACTACGCTTCACGTACAAGCAGTTACATTTCCATTCTCTATTTATAACTAATATCGACCTAATATTTATATTTGAAATATAAAGTATTTCTCTTTCTCCCACTTCTTCTTTAAAGCAAAGTGTGCAATATATATTCTACTCTTTTGCTTAAACAAGATCCATTCCACATGCAATTAAAATTCGTGGATAGGATCTTCTACTAGACAATATACGCTTAGTATGAATTCATGCCTAAATTTGCTTTTTAATTGGAATGGAAACTTCAAGATACCCCTGCCAGAGATAGTTGCACTGTTAGAAGACAATCAAAGATGAACTTGAACCTTCTAATTTCACATTATGTGGACTCTTGACTATGGTGGTGATAGTTATTCCATCTTTGGTTGTAAGATATTATCATCCTTGCCTGAGATGCTCCAAGTTGATTGTTGAGTTGAGATGATGAGCTGTAGTGTTCAAAATATGTTTATCTGATTGCAACTGCAGATGATTTCATGCTAGCTTAAAGTAAGAATGTGATATTGTGCTTTGCCTCTGTTTGTTAATGGGTTTCTGATGTTGTTTGCTCAAGATTGTATAATGATATGATGTGCTTCAGAAAACAATAGTATAGTAACTGAGTAATAATGTCCTTATCCATGCACATTCTCCTTCTTTTCTTAAATGAATAAAGACGATAAGGAAAGAAATAAATGAGCATACTGACCATATAAGTAACATATTGACCTTTGTTTTTCTTTTCACTTACTATTTTTGGTGTTTAGTCATTTTACTTAAACTATGTGTGCAGATACATAAACTGTTTGTACAAATGTGTGGTTTATTCTTATGTTCCATTTACTTTGGTACCAAGTCTTTTTATCTCGATTGATTTCATGATGATTAATTTACTTTATGAATAGTGGCCCCACCAAAGCTTTTGAACTAAATTATATATGCACTTAAATTAGTTAACCATGGCTAATTTACATTATCCGTAGGTGCCTCCTTTTCTAATATGCTACAGTATCATATTCTCTTCCTTTTAGGTTTTACTGCTTTATTACTTCAACAGTTTTAATGTTTCAAATTGTTAAAATGGTAATTGATTAATTGTTGATTTGAAGTAAATTAATTGGAGTGTAATAGTATTTATATCGCATACATGTTTTATTGTGAGTTTACATGTGTCAACTGAATTTATTCATTTACATATAACAATGATTATAATGATTTTGATATATTTCACTGTGCCTATTGATTTCATTGATTTATAGGCAAAAACGACTTCAACAATCAAGGATTTAGGGCTTTTTAACTGATGCATCTTTTGGCATAATCAAGGGCTTTCATCACACTTTTTATTACATATTTTTTAAACTTACACCCGTGCAACATATAATAACATAAAGTATAGGAAAAATATCAAATTCGCATCCATGCCATCGGCACGGGCTCTCTACTATCTATATAACAAATTTCCTTTGGTTTAATGGAAAAGACAAAGAAGGGCTGGGATTTATTGTTGATAAAGATATCAAGTGGCTGAAAGTTGGCCGCATCATGAAGCTAAGTAGCGTTGTTAACTCCGTTAACCTCTCCGTTAAAAATTAAAATTCGTTTCTCCCTCTATGCTTCCTCCTCTCACCCATTTCCTCCACTCACACATTGTGTTTTAGCAAAAACCACAGTTACAGGCAGTTGCAAACGCAGTAAACCCACATCAATTTATTCAAGCTTCCTTAGTTTAAATTTCATAGGTCGTGATTTCTCAATATAATAGAAACAATATATGGAATCAAGTGGTGAAGAAATTCTATTACAGTTGACATAAAGCGAGCAAAATCCTAAATTTTGAATCCGCGTCAATCCATTTCTTCCTAACTTGATCCTCCTTTATGAATCAAAATCGAAGCACTACTTTATCATTATGAGCTCTTTCAGAATTTAGCTTCAAATGGTTTATTGTCATTTGTTCATTGGTAAGATGCATGTTGTGAAGGTTAGATCTAAGTTTTTTTTTTGAAGTTGATTTTGTATTTTTCAATCTTTGAACTAATGTATGTTTTCAATAGCATAGCTGAGATGAATTTTTGATTTTTGTTTAATATTACTGTACATATGACTCGGTTATGGATCTTTCCATAGACTCCCTTTTTATGCAAAATACCCTAATTTATCCTTTTTACTGATGTAATTAATGTGTTTGTGGAAATTATATACAATTGTTTTCACTCTCCTTTCATAGTTGGTATATGTTAGCAAAGATAACATTGTAGAAGTATATATCTGTACCTATAGAATCATGTACATGGGTTATGGATGTGTGTGGTTTCAATAATATATAAGATACCTACATATCAATAGTTCTCAGTATTTTTTTTATGTGCTATAGTTCTCAGCATACATACTCAATGGTGCTATAAATAATATATAGGCTACCTACGTATCAATAGTGCAATATAGTTACTTTTGGCGTACAAAAGATAATAAATCAAATAAATAACTTTTCATTTATACTGGACTGTTATCACGACTGCTAGGAATGGCACGACTGTGCTTGAAATGTGACATGAACGCGCTGATGATCCTAAATTAGCTTGAATGAGAAACTGCTGAAGCAAATCCAAAGCATAGACGTTCGTTGAATAAGGCCACTTGAGCTGAAACCTGTTCTGAACTGCTGGAACAGAAATTGAATTATGAAGCATGCTCCAAATCTGGACAAGAGTATACACAGGATATGAAATGGTACATGTAGGGTCTGAAGTATGAGACTGAAATGGGCCAGCAAAGCATGAAGCTGAACTGAAAATGCTGCCAATGCTATCAAGTGTTTTGTTGCTAGAATTTGGTACATGCAGGTTAGAATGCATGTGATTTAGTGCTTGATTGCCCATGCTTGCTGAACTTTGAAGATCAAGATCCTTGAAGTACCTTCAACAATTCATTGGAAACTTGCAATTAATATATGATGGGTGTTTGTCTTGAGACTAAAAACAATAGTTATTCATTTTAATACAAAGCATTAAATACATAATAAAAAGATAAAACCAATTGTTGAACATAAACAAACAAAAATATATTAAATGAGTCTGTACATCTACTAGCTATAGGTTGTACTCAGTTAGCAACTTGCATTCTATTTAGTAACACGTCAGTACTTCTGATATTAGTTAGGAGGTTGTTATTGATGCTTTATACTATTATTCATAAAATATCAAAATTTTACTAACTTATATCGGTATATGGTGATCTAAGTCACACTATCTTCACTAACTTGCAAAGATTCTCCTTTGTATTTGGACTAGGCTGCTACCGATGTGTTGTCCCTATATCTAAACATACCAAGTCATAATTAAATCTACTTATATGTTTTTAATTTTTAGTGAAACGTATAAATTACATGGAATATAATGTTTGCAGATATCGTAGTTTAATAAGGATCCTCTTATGTAATAAAGATCTATTCATATTTATATGTAAGGTGCCACATATTAAACTACCATACATTATTTCAAATTTAAAGCATTATCAAAAACATTTTTTATTCCACTAATCTTAAAATATTATCAAGCAGTAGGAGTAAAAGTCAATTCAAAAATGCTACAATGATAAAATCTAAGTTTTATCAAATTATACATCTAAAAGAAAGTTCTAGACCCCATATCAAATTACCAAAGTGCTCACTGAATTTCTCCAATTACATTATTCTTACATTTTGACAAAACTATATTTCACTATATTTTTTATAAAAAAATACATAAACATAACATTGCCAAACACATCCGTGTAACATACAACAACATAAGTCATATGATAATAGAAAATTAGCACCCGTGCCATCGGCACGGGCTTTGTACTAGTATATATATATTATATGTATGTATGTATGTATGTATGTATGTATGTATGTATGTGTGTGTGTGTATATATATATATATATGTGTGTGTGTGTGTGTATGTATGTATATATATGTATGTATGTGTGTGTACATGTATATGTATGTGTGTGCATGTATATGTATGTATGTCACTAGCACTATATAATATACATTAATATACAATGGCGACGACTGCTACTCTAGGGTAAAACCTAATACTGTCGATAATGATAATGATGACGAACAAGAGGACAAGCTAGATGGCAAGAGGTTAGAAGGAAGGACAAGCCAAAAGTGGAAGCTAAGGTTTACACCGTTAACCCAAATAGAGTAGGAAAAAGAAAGGGACCATTGATGCCGTTCCAGATGAGGTTCGGAATCAGACTTTGGGTAGATGCTTTGGACGGTCGTACTAAATCGATAGAAGTGTTGAATTTTTTGATGGAAAAGATGACAAGGAGGAGGAATATGCTAATATCGAGGATGAAGACTACTTGGAAGCTAACAAAACGTGGAATAAATCTATCTACGTTTTCTAGCTAGAAGGAGACCATATTATCTATAGTTTAATGCATATATCAAAAAAGAGTCGAAACCTAAAGGAACATAGAACATATTTGCTAGAGAAAATGGATTCTATTTGTTGAAATTTGAGAAAGAGGAAGATTGTAAATGAATTCTAGAAGGGGGGCTTGGCTAATGGACAATGAATTGACATTCACAAAAAGATGGGAAGCTAATCTAAGGCTAGAGAGAATATGATTGAATCTCACCCAGTTTGGGTAAGATTATTAATTTAGACATAGCATTATGGAATGTTGAGGGCATAAGCACACTTGCTAGTCTCATAGGTATTACACTAAGCATGGATGATTATACAAGAAATGTAAAACGACTCCACTATGCTAGATGTCTGATAAAAACTTAAGGCTGGTGTAGAATTGAAAAACAAATCAGAGCAAAAGAGAGTTAATGGAATATCCACCTTCAAGAGGTTGAATATGAATATGTACCTCCTAGTTGCCATTGCTGCAAATGCTTTAGGCATAGTGAGATACAATGTGCAATAGTGACCCCATGACGAAAACAAGTATAGTAAAAGAAAGAAAACATAAAAAATAACAAGGAAATTATAGAAATATAGTTCCAACAACCAAAATGTGACACAACCCGATTGTTCATGTTTTGCCATCGAGTCAGTGCTGGAGAACCCCAAACATTATACATACTTCACCAGCAAAAAACCCCCAACTATATACACATTACAAAATTACATGACACTAATGTGGCCCCAACCTAGAATGCTGAGGAGTTGAGAGATAGTTCATAATGTTATCAACAGAAGGGGTTGGAGAAGGTGACACATTAGAGCTTTGAGCAGTTGAGGGAGGAAATCCAGAAGGCCTATGGTAAGAAGGTGGTGGAGGAATCGTGTGAAGAAAATTCTAACCCTGAAACTATTGAAGATGTTAGCAAACTGAATATCAATCTGAAATTAACTAACAAAGAAAAAGATGATGATGTAGATAAAAGTAAGTGCACAAAATCGAATGAGAATCATGCCAAAAAATTTAAGTCCAACAACAAGAATAGTAAGGTTGTTAATCAGCTATGGGAACCTCCTAGAACTTTGAGGAGTAGTTCACAACCCTCTAAATGTCAATAATATGCTAAACAATGATGCTCACAAATTAGACCTCTTTAACTTGAGAAGGAAACACCTTCCTTCTCTTGTGAGTATTCTAGAATTTTTTTTAGCATTGTTAACATGAACTTCTTCTTTGAAAGTATTGGAGAGATTGGGAGATCATAAACAACAATGAGTTTGGAAAAAAGGTAGAATATTAATAATGTAGTTGAAAAGTATATGGACTATAAAGATATATGGCACAGATGACCAACAAATCTCAATTCAATCGGTAAATGTAGGGGGTCTAAAAATATGTTGTACTTTTTCATATGCTAGTAATTGGGCTTATGCCAAAACTACTCTCTGAGCTAAACTGAAACTAATTATAATAGGTATTAATGGTCCTTGGTTAGTAATGGGTGATTTTAATGCAGCACTTAAGGCTGAAGAAAAGAAATAAGGACTAATGTAACACCCCGGATTTTTGGTAACATTATTTAGGATATTTAATTAGCTAAATTAAATAAAATAATGTGTTGATTAGGGGATTGAGATTTGATTTAATTAAGGGGTAGCCGTGCCATTTCAACAATGAATTAAAATAAGAGTTTAATATGAAATTGGGGAGGGGTAAAATGGGAAAACGACCATTCTTATATCTATTCCCTTAGGTCGTGTATCTCTACACGTTCATTTCATTTCTTAAAATTTTTAAAACTAAGGCCAACCACCATTAACAAGAGCAAAGGAAAAAAGATAGAGAAAAGCTAGGAAGAAGCTAAGCAAATCAAATCCATTCACATCCCAATCTCTTTAATCTCTAAAGCTAAGGTGAATAATGTTTACATCTCATATTTGTTTTTTTACAGTTTTAAGATGAAATCCAAAATATTTTGCATTGATTTGCTATGTTTTTGAATGATAGAATGATTATATATACTTGTTGATGATTTATGGTTGTTCATATAGATTTTATGACATGTTTTGATATGAAAACCTATTAAATGACATCCTAATGCCTTGCGAATTTTTATGAAGATCATAAATGATATTTTAGAGATGTGTTTCAATTTTCAGAATTTTCAGAATTTTTTTGGAATTTATATGAATTTTCTAGTGAAGAAAATATTATTTTTTGTTATAATTATTTACGGTTAAATAATAAAAGATCTGGGTCTGAAATTTTTATATGTTGGAAAACATATTAAAAGAGATTTTTTGAAATTTTTGTAGATTTTTCCTAAGTGTTTTAATGGATATATACAATTATTTAAGGTACGGGACTTAAATGTTTTATATATATATAAAAGGAGAAGGGGCTTTTTGCAAATAATTCAAATAGTTAGTTCTGAAAATTGCAGCACCTTTTAGTGGTAAAGAAGAGAGGCAACCAATCAAAATTAGACGCGTAAAGCTAAATTGACTGTGACTTAAAACCCATGGGCAGATTCATTGCCTTGGATGACTGTGACTGGGCCTTCATTGACCACAGGTTTCTCTATGCTAAATTCCAATTCTTCGAGGGCATCTCCACCCCCTGCTCTTTCGTGGCCTCCCTCAACAACTCTGACTTCCTCCTAACCATCAACCGCTGGCAACACTCTCATCCGAACCGTGCCCCTGACACCACCTACCTTGGCCTAGACTACAACCTTGAACAAAACTTCAACTTTCTTGACCAGAAATGGTCTACCCCTGAAATACTCTTAGACCAAGATGACTTATTTGATGCCATGTTTCACGAAGCCACCTTGCCACCCCCTACTCTTCCAGCTTTGCCACTACAAGATGCCTCTTTTGAAGTTTCAGGTCCCAGAAGAGGGATCCCAGCCCAATTCGATAGATGGGACCCAATGTTAGACCTCGATCTTTCCATCCCTCTCTAGCTACAACCTATCCAGCCTCCCGAACCTGGTTTCGCCCCCTCCAACCTCATCCTCCCTGACTTCCCCATTATCACAGCCCCTGTCCAAGCCGACACACACCCCGTTGACGTCACCTCCCCCATAATTGTGGCCCCTCCACTTGAACTCAATCAAGACGTGGAAGTCCAGACTCCCCAGATAGACCCAGCGAAATTCTTCTCCCCAGCACTGGTTAGGCGTAGCTCCAGATTGGTTGGGGCAGCTTCAGATCCTGGACAAACTGGTAGTTTTTTATCGCCTGTTGTTTTTTCCTCCGCAAATAAAAGGCTTAATAAAATTTTATCACGTTGCGTGGGTGTGAGTTTGCACGATGAACACTTCACATGCATGCAAACTCTAGAACAAGAGCGTATTTCCCAATCCCAATGAAACTCATCACTTGGAATGTTCGGGGGTTGGGGGACCCATCTAAGCGTTACGCTGTTAACACTATTCTGCCCCCCCACAAAATTGATATTATAATGCTTCAAGAAACTAAGTTAGCTGACCCCACACAATCACACTTGACACAAACTGTTGGTACACTCTTATCTAGGTGGGCCCACATTGATGCCATTGGATCCCGTGGTGGGATCATAACAGCATGGAATGAAAATAAATGGTCCCTACATCAAATTATCAAATTCCCCTCAATACTTAATGTCGCTCTGCGAAACTCTGAATCTGGCATAATCTACTTCTTCTCGAATGTGTATGGACCCTCCGACTCACAAGGCAGGGCTGTCTTGTGGGATCATTGCATGGACTTCGCAGCCCGAATAAATGGCCCATGGATTATTGCCGGAGATTTTAACACCACTAGACACCCCACTGAAAGAAACTCTGGTAACCTTTCCCAAGACTCAACCGCCTTCAATAATTTCATCAATTCTTGTGTGCTAATTGATCCCCCCATCAGTAACCGCCTCTTTACCTGGTCTAACCGTAGAGACAACCCATCCCTGGCCAAATTAGATAGATTCCTCTTCAACACAGCCTGGGAAGACCAACATCCCCTCTCATCTGTCTCGGGACTGGCAACCACGATCTTGGACCATTGCCCCCTCCTGTTTGACTCTGGCTCTCTGAACACCATTCACAAACCATTTAGATTCGAACAACTCTGGCTTCTAGAGCCATCCTTTGATGATTTTGTCAAGTTGGCCTGGTCTCAACCCACCAATCTAGAATCTCCTACTGCTCGTATTGTGGCCAAACTACGTTCGCTCAGAAAATTGATAAGTCCATGGGCCAAATACATCTGGGGCTCCCTTAAATTTCGGATTTCACAAGTCCAAGATGAAATCCTCAACCTTAATATCCTTGCGGAATCTCAACCCCTAATCGAACCAGAAATACAACAGTTGAACCTCCTTGAAAAGGAATTGGACAGGCTCCTTAAACAGGAAGAAATTGGTTGGAAACAACGTTCCAGAGCGAAGTGGCTTGAAGAAGGAGATAGAAACACGGCCTACTTCCACAGGTTAGCAAACGGGCGACGCAGATCCTCGACCATCTCTAACATTCAACATAACAACATCACCTACTCTGACCAATCTGATCTCCTCCACCTCTTCACCAACCATCACCGCAACATCCTAGGCAAACTTTCCACCCCTCTACCAGACATAGACTGGAGTCTCCTTTACCCTGACCCTCAAAGTCTGCAAGTAGATCACCCCTTCACGGAACAAGAAATCTGGAATGCAGTTAAAAATATGTCAGACAATAAAGCTCCTGGACCTGACGGCTTTGGTCCCCTTTTCTTCAAACACTTCTGGAGTACAGTGAAATCTGACATTATGGACATGTGCCTAGAATTTCAAAATGATCCCAGCTCGGTTGCACGAATCAATTATGCCATCATTTCCCTCATCCCAAAAACTGATGACCCTTCCTCCCTTGATTCCTTTCGACCTATCAGCCTCCTCAACACCACCTTCAAAATCATTACAAAAATCCTTGCAAACCGACTTCAAGCTGTAATATCCCCTCTAGTTGGCCTGGAGCAATCGGCCTTCATACTCGGTCGCAATATCCTAGATTGTGTGGCCGCCACTCAAGAAGTGGTGTCTTTCTGTCACAGAACCAACACCCCAGGAATCCTACTTAAACTTGACTTCTCTAAAGCCTTTGACTCAGTCAACTGGAACTTCATTCTCGCACTATTACGACATAGAGGCTTCCCACCGAGATGGTGCTCCTGGATATCCTCTATCCTGAACTCCAGCATGTCTTCTGTATCAGTCAATGGAGAACTTGGTGGTCTGATCAAGTCTATGAGAGGTCTACGTCAAGGAGACCCTCTCTCCCCCCTAATTTTCGTTCTTATTGCAGATGTCTTCAACCGCATGATTAAACTGTCCATCTCTAACAACCACTTGGCCGGAATCAGCATCCCTACATCTAACCTTCAGATTTCCAACCTACAATTTGCTGATGATACCATCCTCTTTGCCTCACCCAATCCTAATCACCTACACTGCCTCAAAGTTCTCCTCTATGTTTTCGAATTAATCTCTGGCCTCTCCATCAACTTCCACAAAAGCTCCCTTATCATGCTTGGCAATACCAACCACCTTGGTCCCGCAACCGCTGCCGTCCTCAACTGCAAACTTTCCCAGTTTCCAATCTCCTACCTGGGTCTACCTATTCGGCCCACCAGACTCACGCGTCCTGACTGGTTACCCCTCATCAACAAAATTGAATCCCGCCTAGCATCCTGGAAAGCTGCTTCCCTCTCGACAGCTGGTAGATTAATCTTAGTTAAATCGGTCCTCTCTGCCATCCCCTCCTACTGGATCTCCTTCCACAAACTCCCTCCTTGGGTTTCCAATAAAATTGACAAATCTCGCAGGACCTTCTTATGGAATGGCTCCAAAGCAAAATGCCTTATCAACTGGCGCTCAGTCTGCCTCCTAAAATGCCATGGTGGCCTTGGTGTCCCGGATCTCTCCTTGCTCAACACTGCCCTATTAACAAAATGGCTCTGGCGTTTTCTCTCCCCTGATAATTTCCTCTGGAAGGATTGGATCCTACATTCATATCACTACTCTAATCCACACCTAGCCCTACACCTCCCCCCCAGTTGCAGACCTTCTCCATTCTGGTCCAATGTCCTCCACACCATCCCCCGAGTCAAATTCCTCTTTCAAGTCTTAATAGGCAATGGCAACAACTGCCTATTCTGGCATGACACGTGGGTGGCCTCTTCCCCCCTAGCCAAAACACTACCTAACCTCTTCTCCTTCTCAAATCTACAACTTGCCACCACCTATACCCTGTGCCACCTAGGCCCCAGTAGCCTTCATCCCCCCTCCCTTTTTTCCATCGAAACTTTCAATGAGCTTCTCGTAGCCTCGAAAATCCTACAATCCCTTCGCCTATCCCACTCACCAGACCGCTTCACCTGAGCACTAAATCCATCCAAAGGCTTCTCCATATCATCTTGCTACTCTTTCCTCATCCACCCTGGCCGCCTTTTCCCCTACAGCAGGATTTGGAACTGCCACTCACACCCAAAATTCCTCTTCTTCCAATGGTGCCTCATTCGTAACCGCATCAACAGCAAAGACAGACTTATTTGCCTAAACATCCCCACTGATCCCCTCTGCGTACTTTGCTCCTCTCAAGTCGAAACAATTTCCCACCTTTTCTTAGACTGTGATTTCTCTTTCGCAATTTGGGCCCCAACCAGCGCGCATCTATTGGGTTACATTCCGGAGCGCATTCCATTTTTTGAATACTGGCAGCAAGACCTCGGAAATCACAATCTCGACATCTTTATCACCATTTACTGTTGGTGCATCTGGAAAGAACGAAATGCTTATGTCTTCAACAAACCTAGATCTTCAACCACGGCCATCTGTAGTCGAATCTCACAACTTTTCAATTACTGGACAGGTACCAACTCGGCCCCCTTCAGATTTAGACTGAGGTCCGCTCCTGCTGACTCGGCGGAATCAATGGCCAGCACCAGCGCCACCCCACGGTAGCAGCTCCTAAGCGATTCTGTCTGCCCCCATTTTGTCTGTTGAATCATCGATTACGGTGATAGTGTCCCATCCTGTAATCCATTAACTCTTATGTACATTATTATGTTAGCTAGCTTAGCCTATTTTTTTGGCCACCGGTTGGGCTTGTCAACCGGTCCTTATTTCACATTATTCTACTATTATTATTAACCGGCTGTGTAGTTTATCACTACACAACCGTCTTTCTCAAAATTAGACGCGTAAAGTAGGTTAGGTGAAAAGAACTATTTGCTACATGTTTTTCACTGTTTCAATGCTTTTGGCACCAGGTTCCGCCTCCTTAGCTTCATTTTTGACATAGTCGAAACCAATGCACATAGTATTAGGGAACTGGTATGTAGTGACTTGGATGTAGGCGGAAGGTATGGAGTCGAAACCAGGGGTTCCGAAGGGGTTGAGGCATTACTTTGCTTTTAAATTAAAAATGCGCCTGGTTACTTTCGACTAAATGGCTTTCGACTGAGTAGCTTTCGACTCAGTTAGCTTTCGACCGGGTTTAATGGATTTAAAGAAACGGCTTCGATTGGGTTGCAATTTTGTTTTAAATGATTGCTTTCGACTAAGTCGAAACCTTTTGCTACCGCCTTTTTACCTTTCAACATAGATGGTTTCGAAGGGGTACTTTGTTTTCTAAAATTTGGACACTTCTCCAATGCTTTCGAATGGATGGTTTCAACACCATCACTTCTTTACTTAGGTTATCGAAACAGATGCTTTCGACTTAAATGTTTTAAAGACCCTTTTTCTATGATTGAAGTAAAATCCAAATGGTTTCGAAAGAGACAGTTTTAAATGGTTTCGAAACAGATGCTTTCGACTTTAATGGGTTTCTAATCCTTTTGCTCTACTTGAAGGCATAATCCAAAGGGTTTCGATCGAAATAGTTTCCAAAGGTTTCGAAGGGGTAAATTTTTGAATGGTTTCGAAAGGTTTCCACATTTTTAAATTAAACCCAAAGGCTTTCAAAAGGTTTAGTGTTTTAATGCTTTCAAAAGAGTTTTCGTGAATGGTTTTGAAGGGGTGGTTCCCCAGGGTTTCGAAAGGGTTGAAGGAAAAGGTTTTTCCTATGTTTTCGAAAGGCAATATTTAAAGGTTTTAAAGAGGGATGTCTAATGTTTTGAAGCTTTCTGAAACACCCCACACCCCTTGGTATACCCAAAAAGGGCACACTAAAAGATGTGGTGCGTTGTAGGTATAGCTAAAAACTTACAGAGACTAAGATTCACAAGACAAAATAATTAAAACAGCGGAAACATTTAAATAGGAATCTCATTATTCCAAATCAAACTTCATAAATACTTCATTAAACCAAATACCAAATATCCATGTCTAGTGAAAAACATTATCTCAATCATAACATCCGAGTACATAAAATAACTATCCCTCTCAAAAAAAAGTACCAGTACAACAAACGAAACAAAAGATGAAAAAGAAGAAATAGAATACATGAAGAAAGTCTCTACTGATGAACATCCAAGAAACTCTGAAATCTACTATCCCTGCCTCTGGTGGCCTATAGGGGAAAAAGGGAAATAGAGGGGTGGGTCAGACTAAAAGTCTGGTGAATGAAAGTAATTACTAGTATTCTTAAGCAAGATAAGGTAATAGACTTTGCAACAGTTCTAGTAAAAAAAGATATAAAGGAAAAGATAAAGCTGGAATAAAATACGGTTTTACTTGCTTGCTTTGCTTAGATAGTTCGATTAGATTGTTTGCACTTTTCTTAGATAACTACTTTGATTAGGCTGAAACCCTAATCCTACTTTAATTAGGCTGAAGTCCTAATTCTATCCTTTGATCGGCCATCTATCTCTACTGTGCCTACTGTGGACTAGACCCATTGGCCCCTACACAAAAGATACGGACTAGACACTGTTGGTCCCTACGCAATAAACACCTACTATTGCGGACTAGACCCTGTTGGTCCCTACGCAATAGATACTTACTTAGCGCTTCGAACTCAATAATGACTTATCAACCAGCACTGAGGTCGCACGCTCGACCACCATTAGGCTCGCGCTATCTGTTGCTCCCACCCGTTGACCTTTTATTTACCACTGCTCCAGCATAAGCATGCCCTTGCCTCACCTGTGCTACCGTGAGACCACCTGTGTCTGACTAAAAGGGAATGCTGTCGGTACGGGTCTTATCTAACAAACAAAATCTAGTTGCACCCCTTGTCCAAATCCCCATGATTTGAACTTCTATTTATTAACCTCTTATTTACCACTACTCCAGCATGAGCGTGCCTTAGCCTCACCTAATCTATTTGTGAGACCTAACTGAAAAAGGGATGTTGTTGGTACGGGTCTTACTACTATCTTTTCTTATTAACTTAGTGTAAGTTTTAAAATAAGCTTCTTCTATTACTTCTGTCATGCTTGCTTATTAACTTAAATATAAGTTCTAAAATAAGCCTTTTCTGTTATCTCTAATTATAACCTGTGTGCTATAGTTCTGCTTATTAACTTAACCCAAGGTCTAAGTATAAAAATAAGCTACTTTTGCTATTTCTTCTATTTTCTCTTTTTAGTTACAATTACATGTTATAACTATGCATGCAAATGTCTTAAATTTGCCTATTTCAGTCTAAGTCCAGTTTATTACAGTCTTTCTTATTTTACATCCCATTTTCTATAAATTCAGTTTTCTTATATTTTAGTCCATATTAGCGAATTATTCTCTTTTAATTATTCCATTCGCATAAAAAGGGAATTAAAAAGAACTAACATCTACATAATAAATCCCAACGTAGAAAAGATGTAAATAAATTATAAATAACAGTAAATAACTGTAAATACTGTAAATAACTATAAATAATTGGGAAAACTATAATTAACAGTAAATAATTGCAAATAATTGAAATAGAATAGCTAAAACAAAATAGATTGGAAAGCAAGTCTAAAATTTACTTAAAAATAAACTGTAAATAAACTTGCATAAAAGTTATCCCAAAATTGTAGAAAAACTACAACTATTGGAAACCCTATTATTTTAAATTACCTAAAAATCTAAAATAATTACTTAAACACTCACTTGTGGTCCTTAGCTCTTTTCCTTGGCCTTCCCGGATCCACTTGAAGGGTATAAAATATTTTAATTAAAAAGATCTTCTCCTCGGAAAAATATTCCTTTTAGGGTCCAGCCTCAGGAAATGAACCCAGATGGAGAAAATCTGAATGAGAAAAATAGCTAGGCCTAGGGTCTTATTTATAGTGGGACTTGTGGATCTCAGACTGTTGGATTTGGATATTAAATCTGGTGCAATCACGTCATAGGCTTGATAGGAACCATCAGATGGAAGCATGGATGCACAGGATTGGATAAAAGTTGCAAAATGACGTGTTCGAATCAACTGGATGAAGCCACATACAAGAATGCACGCGGGTCGACCTTGGTGTTGACCTTCCACTAGCTACGGTCGACCCTAGGTCGACCTAGCCTATTTTTCCCTTTTAAATCCTGATTTCTTCTTTCTTTTGTAACTTCTTCCTTTTTAACTCGGATTCTGACAATCTATATATGAAAATTGACCAGAAAATTACCACGGACACAATGGTGCAACATCCATGGCACAATTCTAATAATTTCACAAAGTTATTTTATTATTTAATTAATTCCTTAATTAATTACTATAGCTTAAATTTCGGGTTGTTACATTCTCCCCTCCTTAAGGGATTTCGTCCCCGAAATCTCTAAGGATAGAAGAATGAAATAAATATTTTCATCCAAGTTCTACAACCAACTACTCAACCATCATCCATTACATCCATTGTCCTTAAGTTTTTCTAAGGCGATTTATGATACATATGCAATAGTGTAGTGTCAATGTCCCTAACTAATGCAAAAGATTAGGCGGTCTACTGATTCAGTTGACCTCCTTTTATGCAATCATGTCCGTGCCATGTATCCAAATGAATGCAAATTCCCTAATGATAACTGATAGTTCTATATGCGTGCTACAATCATCATTCAAATGCAACAATCATGTGATTATCATCCATTTATAGCAACCATGGAATAAAGTAAAAAAAATAAAAATGCAAATGCGCACACATCCATATGCATATGCTCCAGTGTCCTAGTTAGGCCGATCCTTAAGAGATAATAGTGCCTAGTGTAAGTATATGCGTCCATTAGCATCCACTAGCAACCACTTGCAACCACTAGTATCCATCATACATAACTTATTCTAATAACATGTTTACATTCAGCCGTACCATCCATAGGTTAAGTCCTAAGATCTACCCTCTCAAAGGATAATAAAGGAAAGAACCTATTCAAAACTAAAGATGGAAATAGGAAATCCAAAGTTTACTATCAAAGAGACGTGGATAAGAGGTATGTATTCTCTCCTAATTAAATTAATCTTCTCCAAAGCCTCTTTAACCATGTCGGGACCAAGTAGAAATCTCTCTGTAGACTCTAGCCAACACGAAGGCAACTTGCACGGTCTTCCATAAAGAGCTTCGAAAGGTGCTATTCCAATGCTTACTTGAAAACTATATCATACGCGAATTCCTCTAAAGGAAGATGTTCCTTCCAAGTTCCTCCAAAATACACCTCCTCAACCACGTGTGTCTTACAATCTTACTAATACCACTTTACTATTCTTCTATAGTTTACACATATGAAGCAACGATCCTAGGTTCTCACTTGTGTACTATACACTTTACGGAAACTTCTATTATTACTTCTAAAAGTAATTTTTGTGATAGCCTTATCCTTTTTCCGTCACACCTAGGGAATGATTCCTATCTACTCCACATTTAAAAGTTTGGTTTGGTATTTATCATTTCATTTCAAAAACTAAAGCTTCTAAATTTTTAAAACATCAAATTCCAAAATTTTTGCCTTTAAAGGTGTTATTTTTATGTTTTTATTGAATTCAAAGGTAATTGGTTACTTAACATTTTATCTTTCTAGACTTGTATCCTTATAGCTTTTTGAATTTACATTATTCCCCAAACCTAGAGGAGGAAAACTTTCAATTCTAAGTCCAAAACTTATTCCTCCTTTTCTTTTAAAGACCTTTACAGCTTTCTATAAAAATTGGGATTTTTAAATTTAACTATTACTAAGTTTTCGCTTTCAAAAACTTATTTACTCTTTACTAAACCATTTTTCTTTAAGATATCTTTAAAATGTCCTTACATGTTTTCAAAACATCTTCTTTTAATAGATTTTCAATTTTTTTTGCAAAAATTGAAGTAGATAAGAACAATTATTTTATTAAAATCTCCTTAATTTTCCAATTACTTAACCTTGGAGGAGTTCCTAACTACAAATCGGGACTTTCTACAAAGACCCTCTATAATATCTCTCCTAACCAACTCTGTCTCTAATTATTACACTTCTTATTACACCTAAGGGTTTTATACCTTAATATATTGGAACTACTTTCTTAAGAAACTATTAACGCTAAAATCTTCTATGAATCCTTTAAAAGAGGACTTCATGTTTATGTGAAATTACAAGGAACTTATTTTATATTTTTCGAAATAGGCTATGCAAAATATGGTGCTTCCCATACCTTGTATATCTCTTCCACGTATTCCTTATAACATTCACAAAACATCTTTATTTGTGATTTGGTTTCATAGAAAATTTTATCATTATTCTTTTCATTCCAATAGATTAAAGTATGTTTAATCTATATTCTCTTACAATAGACAATTTCTATGAAATTTATTAATTTCCTAATATTTAACCTACACTTTTCTTTTCAGGAAAACTCATTTTCAAAACTGTTTTAATATATCCATAACTAGAAAACATTTCCTCATACTTATTTAAATAATAAGTGTACTTACAAACCACTTTTTATTATACTTAGAAATTATTTTCAAAATACATTTTTATTTGGGCCAAAACAGATGTTGCGTAAAACACCGTTACTACAACCCAAAAATACTAGTGTATGGATTTAATTAAAATAAATACTAATAAATCTCGCATACAATGTAAAAACATTTCCCTTGGGAGTCACCTACTATAACAATAGTGTTATAGTCTATGATCCCTTTATTTTTCACGAAAACATCTATTATAACCATAAATGATGTAACCTATGTTTCCGATACTTAATACACTCTAGGTTTTTATATTTAAAATCTTTATTTACTTTTAAAGAAACCAGCGAGCCATATACGCTCTATATTCTAAAAGAATTTCACTTTTAACAAAATTTACACCATATAAAAACCAATTTGAATTTCATACCATTTTTTTTCAAAAACCCAATATTTACTTTCTTAAAAATATTGACAATTATACTTTTCGACTTTTTAATTCTAATAATTTCATTTTAATGGGCTAAATCTAAAGTGGATTCTCTTCTTACTATCCTAGGAGTACCCTTCCTAAACCTTG
Organism: Allium fistulosum; assembly: GCA_030737815.1. Lineage (NCBI taxonomy): Eukaryota > Viridiplantae > Streptophyta > Magnoliopsida > Asparagales > Amaryllidaceae > Allium > Allium fistulosum. The sequence continues at coordinate 290,624,255 of CM060907.1, forward strand.
GAAACTGCATTTCGTTACTAAAGTCTTTTGTTCCTAGGCTCTACCGTTAAATCCTCTTTGTTATTATCTACACAAGGGCTTTCTTCTTTTCTTATCAACCGAATCTATTGTACATCTCCAATCTTTGCCTACCTCTCCTTGGATTTCCACAATCCGAACCTAAATGTACAAAAACGTTTCTCAAACCCTTTCCATGTGTCGACCTCCTCTATGCCCTAAGAAACGCACTTCCTTACGCCAAAAAGTGATATTCTAAGAATTTTGCCTTCAACTGATGAATGCGAAGAACCTCCTCTAGATGAATAGCATGCTCTTCCATACTCTTGGAAAACACCAAAATGTTTTCCACGAAAGCTACTACAAACTTACTTAGGACATTTCCAAGAAAACATGGCTCATCAAACCTACAAAATAGGCTGGGGCATTGGTTAGCCCAAACGGCATAACCAACCACTCAAAGAATCTATCGGGTGTCCTAAATGCTGTCTTATCGATGCTACCGCCAACGACTTTAAGCTGATGAAATCCAGTGGCTAAATCAAGCTGAGAAAATACTGAAGAGCCAACTTACTGGTCAAAAAGAGCATCGATCCTAGGAAGTAGACAACGGTTCTTCTTCGTGAGCTTATTCAACTCTTTATAATCTATGTAAAGTCGAAGGGAACCATCTGCCTTTGTAGCGAAGACGACTGGCGCTCCCCACTCAGATATGCTCCGCATGATGAAGCCTTCCTCCAATAGCTCACCAATCTGCTTACTTAACTCCTTCCTCTTCCTAGGTGTCATAAGTCTCGCGGGCAATGCCACTAACTTAGCATTGTCATTAAGATAGATCCTAAAGTCGATCTCTTTGGGGAGGGGAGTAGTCTCCTAACCTCCTCAAAAATGTTTGGGAAATCCCTAACGACCGGAACAGAATCTAGCTCTCCCAGTGATGAATCAAGGGAATAAAGGAAGCTCAACATGATTAACCCCTGTGGGTCGCAAGAAACCTCGATAGTCCTACCGCTGCATGTCTCTAGTCTAACGACTCTCCTCTCGCAGTCTAATATAGCTCCATAAGTGGATAGCTAATCCATCCCCAAAATCATCCCATACCCTGAGAATCTCAATACATAGGCATCACAATCAAACTCTACACCTAGGATAAAAATGTTCAAACTCCTAAAAATCATAGACAAATGTGTCGATCCTCCTATGGGGTTTGAAACAACTATGGGGTCTATTACTAAGGAGATATCTAAGTACAAACAATCTACCAAATAACTAGAAATGAAAGAGTCCGAATAGGAAAAATTCGTAATAGAGATCAAATCTTCTATAGAGACTTTCCTACCTCGATTCAGTCCACTACTAGAAGGTGCTGCATCCAAAGCCTTTACTCGCGCTGTAGGTTCGCCTGCTCTCTGCCCCATCCTATGAGGACAAGCTCTACTAAGGTGACCAAGCTGCTCACAGTTGAAACACCTCCCCTTCATCATTTTATTCTTATAGTCCTTTGCGTAATGACCAACCAACCCACAACTACGACATCCCCCACTTTTCTTGATCCTCTTCTGAGGTCCTCCTTCTTTCCTCTTGTCCATTTCCTTCTTGTTCTTCCACCACAGCTTCTTAGAGCTTTTTGACTTAAGAACCTCTTTAAGCTCTCCCTTTAGCTACCAAGATGCAAGCTAAACTCTTTGTCGGTCCTCCAAATCTAATAGCTAAAACCTTCGCTCCATATCCTCCAACCTAACTCGTGTCTTTTCGAAATCCTCTATGCTGGAAGACGTTCTACCTCCTAGACTAGCGAAGTCCTTGCATAGCTTAGAAAAATTGGCCGCTGTAGGTAGACTAAAGGGACTTCCACATACTGGTGCAGTATTGGGCGCTTGCCCTTGCACCTCTAGTACCATAACTCTATGGAACCAGGCAGCCATACTATGCAAAGAAAAGAGAATTTAGGCTCGAAGGAATCGAAAGAAGGTTGAACTAGACTTCGAGGGGATTTTTATAAAAAACCCTTTTGTACTTGAAAACTATTTCTAAGAGTTTCTTTCTAAAAAGTACTTTTAAAACAAGTTATTTTGAAAAATACTTTACTTTTTTAAAACAAATTTTTAGGAATCCTGTAACCTTAGGCTTTGATACCAAATGAAACATCCCACACCCTTTAGTATACCCAAAAAGGGCACACTAAAAGATGTCGTGCGTTGTAAGTATAGCTAAAATCTTACAGAGACTAAGATTCACAAGACAAAATAATTAAAACTGCGGAAACCTTTAAATAGAAATCTCATTATTCAAAATCAAACTTCATAAATACTTCATTAAACCAAATACAAAATATCCATGTCTAGTGAAAAACATTATCTCAGTCATAACATCAGAGTACATTAAATAACTATCCCTCTTAAACAAAAGTACTAGTACAACAAACGAAACAAAAACTGAAAAAGAAGAAGTAGAAAACTTGAAGAAAGTCTCTGTAGTTGAACCTCCAAGAAACTCTGAAATCTACTATCCCTGCCTCTGGTGACCTATGGGGAGAAAAAGGGAAATAAAGGAGTGGGTCAGACTAAAAGTCTGGTGAATGAAAGTAATTACCAGTATTCTTAAGCAAGATAAAGTTAATAGACTTTGTAACAGTTCTAGTAAAAAAAGAAATAAAGAAAAAGATAAAGCTGGAATAAAATACGATTTTACTTGCTTGCTTTTCTTAGATAGTTCGATTAGATTGTTTGCACTTTTCTTAGATAACTGCTTTGATTAGGCTGAAACCCTAATCCTACTTTAATTAGGATGAAGTCCCAATTCTATGCTTTGATCGGCCTTCTATCTCTACTATGCCTACTGCGGACTAGAAACATTGGTCCCTACGCAAAAGATACAAATTAGACCCTATCGGTCCCTACGCAATAGACACCTACTACTGCGAACTATACCCTGTTGGTCCCTACGCAATAGACACCTACTACTGCGGACTAGACCCTGTTGGTCCCTACGCAATAGATACCTACTTAGAGGTTGGAACTCAATAACGACTTATCAACCAGCACTGAGGCCGCACGCTCGACCACCATTAGGCTCGCGCTATCTATTGCTCCCTCCTGTTGACCTCTTATTTATCACTGCTCCAGCATAAGCTTTCCCTTGCCTCACCTGTGCTATTGTGAGACCACCTGTGTCTGACTAAAAGGGAATGCTGTTGGTACGGGTCTTATCTAACCAAAAAAATTTAGTTGCGCCCCTTGTCCAAATCCCCTTGTTTTGAACTTCTATTTATTGACCTCTTATTTACCACTACTCCAGCATAAGCGTGCCCTAGCCTCACCTAATCTATTGTGAGACCTAACTGAAAAAGGGAATGCTGTTGGTACGGGTCTTACTACTATCTTTGCTTATTAACTTAGTGTAAGTTTTAAAATAAGCCTCTTCTATTACTTCTGTCATACTTGCTTATTAACTTAAATATAAGTTCTAAAATAAGCCTTTTATGTTATCTCTAATTATAACCTGTGTGCTATAGTTCTGCTTATTAACTTAACCCAAGGTCTAACTATAAAAATAAGCTACTTTTGCTATTTCTTCTATTTTCTCTTTTTATATGTAATTACATGTTATAACTATGCTTGCAAATGTCTTAAATTTGCCTATTTCAGTCTAAGTCCAATTTATTACAGTCTTTCTTATTTTACATCCCATTTTCTATAAATTCAGTTTTCTTATATTTTAGTCCATATTCGAATTATTCTCTTTTAATTATTCCATTCGCATAAAAAGGGAATTAAAAAGAACTAACATCTACAGAATAAATCCCAACGGAGGATAGATGTAAATAAAATATAAATAATAGTAAATAACTGTAAATACTGTAAATAACTGTAAATAACTGGGAAAACTATAATTAACAATAAATAATTGCAAATAACTGAAATAGAATAGCTAAAAGAAAATATTCTGGAAAGCAAGTCTAAAATTTACTTAAAAATAAACTGTAAATAAACTTGCATAAAGGTTATCCCAAAATTATAGAAAAACTACAGCTATTAGAAACCCTATAACTTTAAATTACTTAAAAATCTAAAATAATTACTTAAACACTCACCTATGGTCCTTAGCTCTTTTCCTTGGCCTTCCCGCATCCACTTGAAGGGTATAAAATATTTTAATTCAAAAGATCTTCTCCTCGGAAAAATATTCCTTTTAGGGTCCAGCCTCAGTCAATGAACCCAAATGGAGAAAATCTGAATGAGAAAAATAGCTAGGCCTAGGGTCTTATTTATAGTGGCACTTGTGGATCTCAGACCATTGGAGATTAAATCTGGTGCTACCACGTTATAGGCTCGATAGGAACCGTCGGATGGAAGCACGGATGCACGGGATTGGATAAAAGTTGCAAAATGACGTGTTCTAATCAACTGGATAAAGCCACGTGCAAGAATGCACGTGGGTCGACCTTGGTGTCGACCTTCCACTAGCTAGGGTCGACCTAGCCATGGTGAGGGTCGACCTAGCCTTTTTTTTCTTTAAATCCTGATTTCTTCTTTCTTTTGTAACTTCTTCGTTTTAACTCGGATTCTGACAATCTATGTATGGAAATTGACCAGAAAATTACCACGGACACAATGGTCCAACTTCCATGGCTCAATTATGATAATTTCACAAAGTTATTTTATTATTTAATTAATTCGTTAATTAATTACCATAGCTTAAATTTTGGGTTGTTACACTTTCGAAGGAAAGGCTTTTTATGGTTTCGAAAGGGTCACTTTCAATGGTTTCGAAGGGGTTACCTTCAAGAGTTTCGAAAGGGTTGTTTAAAGGTTTTAAGCAAAGGTTTCGAATGTATTAAATAGGCAATATGGCTTGAGTACTTTCAAGTTAAAAAGAGTTTTAACTTGTATTAAAAGGATAGTCAATCCTTATCAAAATTCATCAACATTATTTTGAGTAAAGTATATATAACATGGCAAAATAGCTTAGAGTAAAGCTAAGAATATATTTTCCTTGTATAAGTATGATTTCAAAGGTTAAATCATTTTGAAAAGGTTTTCAAGGAAAAAGATGAAGGGTAGTTAACCCTAAGAAAATGATTCGGACAAATAGTCCATTTTGATTCGGACAGTTAGTCCAGTTTGCGGACAGTTAGTCTAGTTTGTAGGCAGTCAGCCCAGTTTTTAGATAGATAGTCCATTTATTACTTATGGACAGATAGTCCATTAGTTACCTGATTATAGCTTAAAGAACTTAGCTATTATTATCATTATTATATCAGTTTGATTAACCAGTTTGGTTGCAGGAAAAGGTTTGCAAAATATATGTTTTAAAGAGGATATTCGTGAGGGGAAACCCATTTCGCTAAGCGGTGCGGTCTCACTAAATATCAGTAAACCGAGATGTAACAGTATTATTCACACCAGGCTTTATGTCTAACTCGAAGTTATTGTTTTCCGCTTAAACTCTCGGGTGCTCAAAATTGATTTGAGTAGGCTGAGAGTTAAGATTTTCAGGTTTTAGGCATTTTGGCAAATAAAGCTTCCGAAGATGAGTAGGTGGCTGACAAATAGCTAATTAGGAGTCATAGTTTATTTTGCTTTGGTTCCGCTGTGTATGTTAAGTCAGATATGACTATATTGACTCTAATCAACCAAGGAGGCATCGTCATATGTTGCTCTTGGCGTATAATTATAATTATAATTATAATTATAATTGATCTTTACCTGAGAAACGATTATGGGATTACGTAATTTGGATATGAATCTATTTTGAAATGTAATCAGTAAAATATTGTTTTGGAAATCCATGAATTTGTCCATATTCAAGTGCTTCTAATATTGTGGATACCATTAGCATTATCGTATTTTGTCACCAGAAGTTAATACTATGAATGACTACAACATCTGTAGCGCTTAGCTTTTGGCCTCCAGATACGGGATGTTACAACTTGGTATCGGAGCATAGGTTTATGAAAAACTTTAAACTAATAATGGTTTTTAAAACATAATCCCAAGGAATTAGAGTAAGATCAGGGTTAGGATAACGCTATAGCAACGTACTTGTATTTGCTATATATAAGTATACGCTTTATCTCTAGGTTCCCTAATCTTTGTTAGGCTAATTTCGATAGCTCATTTGGTTTGAATACAGATATGGATGGTAGAAGAGGAAGAGTTAACCCAGGAGGGGAGGGCATCGATGGGAATGCAAGACCTAATGCGATGAGAGGTCAAGGTCAGGCACAAGCAGAGAATGTAGGTGCCGGAGTCCCACAAGTTGGAATGGAAGCTATGTATCATTTTTTCATGAATATGATGCAAGCAGGAGTTGCAGCTGGAGTGTTAGGAGAAGATGCTGCAGGGGCATGAGTTTCGGTAGTTAACCATTATGCTAAGCTGAGCGGAGATTACACTAAGCTTGGAGGGAAGCCATTTCTAGGAACAGAGGATGCTATAGAGGCGGAAAATTGGTTGCTGCACTATGACAGAATCTTTGCAGATTTGGGGCTCAATGATGAGAAAAAGAGGAGGCTTGCTTCAAGACAGCTTCAGGGAGTAGCTTTGTTTTGGTGGAACAGTGTGACGGTTGGTGTGGATGAGGAAACTTTGACATAAGCAGATTTCAAGGGGAGGTTTCAGGAGAGGTTCATGTCTGCGATGGCATAGTCAGCTCTGATCAGAAAGTTTGCTGAGTTAGAGCAGGGAGAGATGTCTATTCTGGAGTATGCTAGAAGGTTCGAGGAGTTGGCCAGATATGGGTATGCTTCAGTCGATACAACGATAAAGAGGAATGAGAAGTTTATCAGGAGGTTGAAGCCTGAGTTAGCAAAGGTTACATTATCTCATATTAGAGATCCTTTTGATTTTGTAGTGGAGATGGCCTTAAGGCATAAGGAGATTCTTGATTCTCTAGAGAAGAGTAAGGCTAAGGAGGTCCAGGTTGGGCAGAATCAAAATAGGAAGTTCTTTCCTAAGAAAGGTGCTCAAAAGGGTGGAGCAGCTAAGAAGGGAAGTCTGAGACTGTTTGCTTCAAGTGCGACAAGAAGGGGCATTTTGCTAATGAGTGTCGTGCTGGAAAGACAAAGGAAGTGGCTGGAAAGAAGAATGTCAGGTGCTTCAATTGTGACCAGATTGGCCATTATAAGAACCAGTGCAAGGAGCCCGCTAAGGATGGAAATGGCAAGGTGTATGCATTGGAGCCTGCTGCTTCGAAGCCAACAACTCAGGTGAAAGGAAAGGCAGTTTTAGGAGGTACGTTTCAGATTCATGGTATGTCTGTTAACGTTCTATTTGATACTGGTGCATTGCATTCTTTTATATCTAGAAGTTTGATAGTAAGCTTAACTTAGAACCCGCATATTTAGTTACTTCCTTATGGGTTGCGAATCCAATAGGAGGGTATGCAACTCTAAGGTTGAGATGTGACCAGTTAGAGTTTGACTTATTAGGTCATACCTTTGTTTGCAGTTTGCATATGTTTGATTTTGTGGGGTTCGGTATTATTCTTGGTATGGATTGGTTAAGTGAGTACGATGCTAGGATATTTTTCCAGAAAATAGGAAAATACCACTTAGACACCCTGATTGTAGTGATCGGATAATTTATACCATAGAAGGTTCTAGCGATGAGGTGAATGCTTTATTGGGTGTTATGGAGTTTGAAGATGAGCTGAGTTGAGTTTTCATGGTTAGAGAATTCACAGATGTTTTTGAGCCTATAGTTGGATTGCCACTGAAACGAGCCATTGAGTTTCAGATAGATTTGGTTCCGAGAGTAGAACCAGTGAGTTGGCCGCCAAGCAGGATGACCCCTACAGAAATGAGGGAGTTAAAAGTGTAGTTGGTGGATTTAGAAAGCAAGAATTTTATCAGGCCGAGTAGTTCGCCTTGGGGAGTAGCCGCGGTGTTTGCTAAGAAGCCGGATGGATCGTTAAGGCTATGTATCGATTATCATAAGTTGAATAAGAGGACGATAAAGAATCGATATACATTGCCGAGGATTGACGATTTGCTTGACCAGTTGAGTGGAGCCAAGGTCTTCTCGCAGTTGGATTTGGCGACAAGTTTCCATTAGCTCAGAGTAGCAGAGGATAGTATACCTCTGACGGCGTTTAGGACCAGATATGGGTCGTACGAATGGTTAGTTATATCGTTTGGACTGACTAATGTGCTAGCATTCTTTGTGAATTTGATGAACCGAGTTTTCCGAGAGCACTTGGATAGGTTCATATTGGTTTTTATAGATGATATCTTGATATACTCTAAGGATGAAAGGGAACATGAAGTTCATCTTAGAGTGGTGCTTGAGACACCGAGGCAGCATCAGCTAAAGGCAAAGTTTTTGAAGTGTCATTTCTGAAAGAAGGAAGTGAAGTTTCTGGGTCATGTAGTCTCAGAAAAATGGTTGTTAGTGGATCCGACTAAGATTGAAGCGGTGAATAGTTGGAAGAGACCCGAGATAGTGACTGAGATAAAAAGTTCCCTTTGGTTAGCTGGTTATTATCAGAGATTCATTAAGGATTTTTCACGGATAGCAGCCCCGATGGCCAAGCTAACGATAAAGGATGTGAAGTTTGTGTGGACCGATAAGTGTGAGGAAGCATTCTAGAGTTTGAAACACTGATTGACCCAAGCACCTATGTTGGTTGTTCCAGAAGGGAATCAGGATTTGGTGGTTTACACCGATGCGTGTGGAACATGATTAGGAGCCGTGCTGATGTAGAGAGGTAAAGTGATTGCCTATGCTTCTAGACAACTTAGACCACATGAAGTCAGGTATCCGACGCATGATTTGGAGTTGGCTGCAGTGATTTTTGCTTTGAAGTTGTGGAGACATTACCTTTTGGGAGAAAGGTTTGAGTTACATACAGATCATATGTTGCTGAAGTATTTGTTCTCTCAAAAGGAGCTGAACATGAGACAGCAGAGGTGGTTAGAATTTATTGCTGCTTATGATTTTGGGATTGAGGACACACCACAGAAAGGCAATAAGGTTGCTGACGCACTTAGCAGAAAACATCAGAATGTAGTGTTGGCAATGATTGCTGAGTGGAAAGATTTGGAAGCATTAGCATATTGCAGAGTGCAGTGGAGATCTGAGGCTGGGTCCAGCGGGGGAACCGTAGTGTTATCTTGTTTGGAAGTTCGACCGATAATGATCGAAAAGATTGTTTCTAAACATGAAGAAGACGCGGTATTAGCTGAACGGATCAAGAAGTTAAGAGATGGAGCTGAGAGCGATGACTTGAAAGATTTCAGCCTTGACCCGAATGGGAGGTTGAGAAAGAAAGGAAGATTATGTGTTCCGAGTGTAGGAAACGTAAGGAAAGAAATCTTGGAGGAATGCCATCGTTAGAAGTTCTCTATTCATCCAAGAGGAACTAAGATGTATCAAGATATGAAGAGGAGTTTCTTCTGGGAAGGTATGAAGCAGGATATTGGCTTATGGGTAAAGTAGTGCTTAATATGCCAGCAGGCAAAGGCCGAACACCAGAAGCCAAGTGGATTGCTTCAGCCTTTAGATATTCCGGTATGGAAATGAGATCCTATTTCTATGGATTTCATTGACGGGTTGCCAAGGTCGAATAGAGGAAATGAAAGTATATGGGTCATAGTGGACAGATTGACCAAGAGTGCCCATTTCATTCCAGTTAAGTCAACCAGAACAGCACCTTTTTTGGCAAAATTGTTTATGAAGAATGTAGTTAGACTGCATGGAATTCCTAATAGCATAGTAAGTGAAAGAGATCCCTTATTCACGAGCGAGTTATGGAAGAGTTTGCAGGAAGTCTTGGGAACCATGCTCAAGATGAGTACCGCTTACCATCCACAGACAGAAAGAGTTAACAAAATTTTGGAAGATTTATTAGGAGCTTGTGTTATAGATTTCAGGGGATCATGGGAAGACCATCTGCATTTAGCTGACTTTTCATATAACAACATTTATCAGACTAGTATTGGGATGGAACCATTTGAAGCTTTATATGGAAAGCCATGCAAATCTCCCGTATGTTGGTTAGAGACCGGGGATAGGTTGGTTATTGGTCCAGATTTGGCCAGGGAAGCTGTAGAAAGATTGAAGCCATTCAGGCTAGAATGAAGGAGACTCGGTCTAGGCAGAAGAGTCATGCAGATAAAAGGCGAAAAGATTTAGAGTTCTCAGTTGGAGATCAGGTTTTCGTCACAGTGTCACCGATAAAGGGTGTGATTAGATTTGGGAAACTAGGAAAGTTAGCACCGAGATTCGTTGGACTTTTTCCTATTGTTGAGAGGATCAGGAAACTCGCATATAGAGTTGAGTTACCGAGAAGTTTGGTAGGATTCCACGATGTTTTCCATGTTTTTCATCTCGGAAAATGTGTTGGAGACTCGGAGACTGCTATGGCATCGACTGTGCTAGATGACTTAGTAGTAGAACTGGATTTGACTATAGTGAGAAAGCTTATTCGTATTGTTGCAAGAGATGAGAAGTGGCTTAGAACCAAGATGGTCAAGTCTAGTGGAGCGACGATGACAGGGACTGTACTTGGGAGGTTGAGAGCAGGATTAGTGATACTTATCCTGACTTGTTTGATGGTATGTTTTACCTTCTTGTTTGATTTGTCGTGTAAATTATCTTAATTTCGAGGATGAAATTCTTTAAGGAGGGGAGTCTGTAACACTCCAGATTTTTGGAATCTTTATTTAGGATATTTAATTAGCAAAATAAAATAAAATAATGTGTTGATTAGGGGATTGAGATTTGATTTAATTAAGGGGTGGCCGTGCCATTTAAACAATGAATTAAAAGAAGAGTTTAACATGAAATAGTGGAGGGGTAAAATGAGAAAGAGGTCATTCCTATATCTATTCCCTTAGATCATGTATCTCTACACGTTCATTTCATTTCTAAAATTTTTAAAACTAAGGCCGGCCACCATTAACAAGAGCAAAGGGAAAAAGTTAGAGAAAATCTAGGAAGAAGCTTAAGCAAATCAAATCCATTCACATCTCAATCTCTTTAATCTCTAAAGCTAAGGTGAATAATGTTTACATCTCATATTTGTTTTTTTTTCGGTTTAAAGATGAAATCCAAAATATTTTGCATTGATTTTCCATGTTTTGAATGATGGAATGATTATATATACTGGTTGATGATTTATGGTTGTTCATATAGATTTTATGATACGTTTTGATATGAAAACCCTATTAAATGACATCCTAATGCCTTGCGAATTTTTATGAAGATCATAAATGATATTTAGAGATGGGTTACAATTTTCAGAATTTTCAGAATTTTTGTGGAATTTATGAATTTTCTAGTGAAGAAAATATTATTTTGGGTTATAATTTTTTATGGTTAAATAATAAAAGATTTGGGTCTGAAATTTTTATATGTTGGAAAACATATTAAAAGAGATTTTCTAAAATTTTTGTATATTTTTCCTAAGTGTTTTAATGGATATATAAAATTATTTAAGGTATGCGACTTAAATGTTCTATATATTTATAAAAGGAGAATAGGCTTTTTGCAAATAATTCAAATAGTTAGTTCTGAAAATTGCAGCACTTTTTAGTGATAAAGAAGAGAGGCAACTAATCAAAATTAGAAACGTAAAGCAGGTTAGGTGAAAAGAACTATTTGCTACATGTTTTTCACTGTTTCAATGATTTTGGCACTAGGTTCCGCCTCCTTAGCTTCGCTTCCGACACAGTCGAAACAAATGCACATGGTATCAGGGAACTGGTACGTAGTGACTTGGATGTAGGCGGATGGTATGGTTCCGAAGAGGTTGAGACATTACTTTGCTTTTTTATTAAAAATGCGCCTGCTTGCTTTCGACTAAACGGCTTTCGACTGAGTAGCTTTCGACTCAGTTAGCTTTCGACTGGGTTTAATGGATTTAAAGAAATGGTTTCAATTGGGTTGTGCTTTTGTTTTAAATGATTGCTTTCGACTAAGTAGAAACCTTTTACTGCCGTGTTTTTACCTTTCGACCCAGATGGTTTCGAAGGGTACTTTGTTTTCTAAAATTTGGCCACTTCTCCAATGCTTTCGAAGGGATGGTTTCGACATCATTATTAAAATTGTATTCTTTCTAAAACTTGTATTGAAAGGATAGTCAATCCTTATTAAAATTCATCAACATTATTTTGAGTAAAGTATATATAACATGGAAAAATAGCTTAGAGTAAAGCTAAGAATATATTTTCCTTGTATAAGTATGATTTAAAAGGTTAAATCATTTTGAAAAGGTTTTCAAGGAAAAGTTGAAGGGTAGTTAAGCCTAAGAAATGATTCAGACAGATAGTCCATTTTGATTCGGACAGTTGGTCCAGTTTGCGGACAGTTAGTCCAGTTTGCAGGTAGTCAGCCCAGTTTTCAGACAGATAGTCCATTTATTACTTGTGGACAGATAGTCTATTAGTTACCTAATTATAGCTTAACGGACTTAGTTATTATTATCATTATTATATATCAGTTTGATTAACTAGTTTGGTTGTAGGAAAAGATTTGCAAAATATATGTTTTGACGAGGATATGAGGGGAAACCCGTTCCGCTAAGCGGCGTGGTCTCACTAAATATCAGTAAATCGAGATGTAACAGTATTATTCACACCAGGCTTTATGTATGACTCAAAGTTTTTGTTTTCCCCTTAATCTCTCGGGTGCTCAAAATTGATTTGAGTAAGCTAAGGGTTAAGGTTTTTAGGTTTTAGTCATTTTGGCGAATAAAGCTTCCGGAGAAGAGCAGGTGGCTGATGGATAGCTAATTAGGAGTTATAGTTTATTTTGCTTTGATTCCGCTGTGTATATTAAGTCAGATATGACTATACTGACTCTGATCAACCAAGAGGGCATCGTCATATGTCGCTCTTGGCGTATTATTGTAATTATAATTGATCGTTACCTGGGAAACAATTATGGGATTATGTAATTTGGATATGAATCTATTTTGAAATTTAATCAGTAAAATGTTGGTTTGGAAATCCGTGAATTTGTCCATATTCAAGTGCTTCTGATATTATGGATACCATTAGCATTACCGTATTTTGTCACTAGAAGTTAATACCATAGATGACTGCATCATCTGTAGTGCTTAGCTTTTGGCCTCCAGATACGGGATGTTACAACTAACCCATAGAGTCCCCTAATTAGCTGAATTCAACAACTATGTCATTGCATTAGAATTGATCAAATCACTCCATACTGGCCTGAAGTTCACATGGAGAAGTGGTGAAGTAAAGAAAATAGCGTGCAAATTGGATAGAGCCTTAATTAATACTAATTGGATAAATATGTTTTCATACTTGAAAGTCATCATTCTACCTAGTTCAATAAGTGATCACTATCCACTACTTATAGATCTAAATAAAATGGAAATAAGAAATAAAGAAAAGCCTTTTAGATATGCTAATCACCGACATACTTGTGAAAAGTGCTTTAATGATGCAAATTTCTTTAATCTAGACATAATTGAAGGTAGAAAAATGTTCATGTTAGTTCAAGTTATTAGAATAGTTAAACAAAGAATCAAAAAGTGGAATAAATTCATACCAAAAGAGCAAGATAAAATCAATAAACCATAAGATTATTTTGAAGATATGCAAGAAAAACAGGATGAGAACCCCCTAAATGAAGAATTGGATCATGAATATTTCAATGCATAGTCAAAGTTAAAAGAATGCTTCAAAGTAAAGCCATTAAACTAAAGAAAAAGAAAGATGGATTAAAGAAGTGGATAAATGGAAAAAATTGTTCATTAAAATGTCTATGAGGAAATTTTTTAACAACATACAGAATCGTATTGATGAGGAGGGTCAGAGCACAACCAACCTTAAAGAACTTGAACAAAAAGAAATTCAATATTACACAGAACTGTATAATGACAAATGCAACTAACTTACCAACCATACAATGCAGAAGAATGATTAATACTAATGGTAGGAGAATAGTATGTGGTCTGGTTGATGAAGCCAAAGTGTGGAAAGCTCTCTCCTCCATTCATCATGAAGCCAGTCTTGGCCTAGATGGACTCAATATCAGATTCTATCAGATTCACTAGTCCATCTTGAACGAAAGATTGATATTAACAATGTAGAAATCAGCTCAAAGAGGTAAAATTTTAAATGAAATTGATCATGCTTTTATTTGTAATGTTCAAAAAATTGACAAATCAAGAAGATTGAAATGATAGGTTAACAACTTATTGTAATGTCTTGTACAAAATTCTAAGCAAGATTTTAAGTAATAGAATGAAGAAAATCTTACCTAATATCATAAAAGAGTGTCTAAGTGCATTTATAAAGGGTAGAAGCATATCTGAAAATTTACTCATGCCACATGAACCTATAAGAAATTTTAACAAGAAAAACGCAAAAAAATCTGTTTAAGGGTTGACCTCCACAAAGCGTAGGATAAGATAAACAAACACTTAATTATTTATATGCTTATGTGCATGGGGTTCCTTTTTAAATTCATTGACCTAGTGTATGAGTGCATTGTAACACCTACCTTCTCTATCTTGGTGAATGGTGTCCTCGGAGGTTTCAGCACTAGCAATAGAGGAATTAGGTAAGGAGACCCCCTATCTCCTTATCTAATTGCAGTGGAAATGGATTTTTTTCATCCTCCAAATGGAGTTGGCTTGCCTTAATAAGATAATCCATATAGTTCGTAGTTTTCACCTTAGGGTAAGCTACCTTTTATATGCAGATGAATCGATCATTTGTATAAAATCAAGTACAGAAGCAACTAAAACAGTTAAAAATATTTTTAATAGTCTAGAAGATAATGTAGGACTCAAACAAATAATCTGAAAACTAAATGCTACTTTAACAAGTATTATAGAAAGAGAGATGAGATCATGTGGTTACTTAATATTAAAGAGGGGGATCATTATCAAATATCTAAGAGTTTCTCTATCTTTAACAAGCTTATTGATAGAAAATTTGCTGAATGATAATAAAGATAAAGGAAAAGTTGCAGGAATGGAGCTCTATACTTCTATCTTTTGCCGGAAGAACTGAATTAGTGCAAACTATTATTTTAGCAAAAGTAAACCTCTAGCTACAAACTTTTTAGCTCTCAGATTGTTCAATTGAGAAAACTAAAGCAGTATTTGCATAATTCATATGGAAAGGAGGACTATATAAGATAAGTAATGGTACTCTCTGCAGACCAGAAAAAGAAGGAGTTGGATTGAGAAGTTTGAAAGATATGAGAAAAGTATATACAATGAGGCAAGCATGAAATATCACAAATTCAAATACGACTATGTGAAATATGGATGAGACAAAGACATATAAAAGGAAACTTTTGGACTATAACAATAGATAATAATTCATCAACAACTTAGAAGGCAATTCTCAAATCTATAGAGCAATTAGCAAAGTGCTGTACAAGATAAATAACTAAAGGAACAAAAACCAATCCCAAAGGTCAAAGTGGAAAGCATAATAGAGGTTGAAAGATGCAATTGCGGCTACTTATCAATACATGATGAAACCATAGAAAAAAGTGAATGCTTTCCAATACTCCTAGGCACAGAGAGAGAGAGAGAGAGAGATACATGGGATTGGAAACCAAAAGGACAAGGAGTTTATAACAAAATCAACATGGAATGAACTCGAGGAGAATAACTAGAAAATAACATAGGCAAATATCATATGAAGTAAATCAAACAGTCGAAAAATGGCACACTCTACTTACAAAGCAGTATTGGGAAGGATGCATATAAGAGATAGACAAGCTAAATGGATTGTTACAACATATACAAATTGCGTGCTATGTGAATCTAAATAGGACCATTTTATAAAATACAACTACTCAAACTATCAGTGGAAGTCTTTTAAAATGTAGTTAAAATTAACATAACCAATCACTAATTTGAAGGAGGAAGTTGAATACCTATCTTAGAGCAGGAAATATATAAACTTGATATCTGATATGTCCCAAATCACCTTGATAGTGATTATACGACGGATCTAAAATGAGAGGAACCATCAAAATTTCCAAAACAAGAAAACAAAGCAAAATTGAAATGAGTAAAATTATTTACAATGACATGTAGTTAGTATTGAAGCAAATTTAGAGGAAAATTCTTACCAACTTATGGGAAGAAGTAGAGGAGCTGAGCAGAAGGAAGTCGAAGTGTGAACAAGGAGAAATACAACGTATTGAATATGAGTTGTCATAGACGTAATAGCTAAATTTGATTTAATTCGAGAAAGAGGAAGATAAAAGTGCAAAGTAAATATGAATATTCAGCTATACTAGTGAAAGTGGAGTTTTATATTATTGTTTCGACTTGGCCGAAAATGGGTGAGTATTGTTGTATATTGGGTCGAATAGGCTTAAATTAATAAATTAACTCGGTTTCAAAAAAAATAGCACTATATGCATCTATATATTTGGTATTTGATATAAATGCATATTACAAAGGAAATTATACATATATTTATACATATTTATATATATACATATGTATATATAGAACATACATTTATATTTTGACCTATAATGAAATTTACAGTATTACGGTTAATATATATATATATATGATATGAATAATTAACATTGAAAACTATTGTATTATTTAACAAAGTAGTACCCTATGTTGCTTTGTTTTTGCACTTGTCAAACCCACATTTGTTATTTCCAAGTCATAACAATAAATTTTTGCTAACATTAGTAACAATTTCATTTAATTCCTCACTGAGCTAATTAATTCTCAATTGATTTTCTAATTAAGGCTATCATTTAATTCATATCAATTAAAAAATCATGGGAGAATTCTTAAAAATCCACAGAAAATCAAAACCATTTTATTCTATTTCTAAAAAAATTTAGATCATGACATTAACTTTTAGTATGTAAAAACATCATTTAACAATCGAAAACTGCCTATTTTTACCTTAGAAAATTCATAACAATTAATTTATTGATGGGAAAATTGTGAAACTAAAAACCCATCTCTAAATTTACGTCATAAGCATCATATCCACGATCTGTATGTATGTGTATATTGTACCATACATTTACATATTAGTCGATATATATGTGTGTGTATAAATTTAATAATAATCCAACAAATATATATATATATATATATATATATATAATATTAAAATTCAATTATTTGTTATGACTGAAAATAACAAACATGTGGTAGGGATCTGTGAGATATTTAAAATTATAATTAGGAATTACCTTGATGAAGTTAGTTAATTAGTATACATTGGAATTTGTAGCTTTGAAAACTCCTTTTCTGTCATAGCTATGGTTTGCAAGTTCTAAATGGAGAAGATAAAAAAGGGAACCTTTCTCTAATGGATGAGATGAAGAAGAAATTTTTTCTCCTTTTAAAATCTGATTGGGATTGTTGTATCGGGAGAAGGAGAAGGAGAAGAAGAGACTATATGGTGTTTATAGTGGGAATAAATCTCATTTATTTCTCCATAATAAACCCTTTCTTTACTCCATGAATGGCTACCAACATTATGCGAAACAAGTAAAAAAAATTGTTATGTTTAATTTAGCCATTAATATTTACCATATATATTTGATCTTCATTTATTTCTTCCTTTGGACCAAATACTTTTGACCCTTCCACTTACCATCATAAAAGCAACCATTTTTAAATTAATTAATATTTATTAATTTGTCAATACATGGTATAAAATATATACATTATAAATTTTATGTTATACTTATTAATTAAATTACCAATTTAAACTAAATTTTATATACAACAAAATTATACATATTTAACTCAATTAATTCTAGTAATTTAAAAAAATAAATTATTCACGTATAACATAACTATTATATAAATATAAATCTTCTATATAATAATTTATAACAATTATAAATTATTATATTATAGCTTTTAGGTCCAACCGCTAAAATTCACTGTTGTATGACTCATAGGTGTGACTTCGTGTAATGCCTCGTAATTTTACAAAATTAACTAATTAATTTTAAAGGGTAAAATCATAATTTTACATAAAGGAAAAAATAGTAAGTTCTTATAGGATCTGGAAATAGGCTTTGGGACCTATTCCATTATGCTTGGAATTTCATTTATAGTCAGAAAACATATGTAACTTGCTCGTTTTGGTTAAACGGGCTAGAAATTAGAAGAATTCAAACCCAATGGCATTGTGACGACCCGCCAGTTTGGATGATTCAAGTCAACAATAAACCACACATGTTTGACTCAAATATCCCAAAAGAACAGATTATTAATGGGGTTTTATTCTAAAGAAACAAGATATAGAAGAATAAAAAATATAAAATCTCGTAGCGGAATGACAAAATATAATAATTACATATACAGTTAATGAAGCTGTTTAACAATATACAATAATTTCACTTTACAATTTCATCAAAGTTTTAAATTAATAGATATGACAGAGTAATGCAGCGGAATAATATTAATAAATACGGTCTTCAAACTCCATCTGCATCTTCAAGAAATAATACCTTCGAAACACTGAAATACTCAGGCTGACCCGAGCGTAAAGGAAAATAATACACTCGAGTCAGAACTAAAATTTTTATGCAAATTAAATCAAAATCAATGAAATATGGAATGTAGATAACTACATCGTTAAAGTTTCAAATTTTCCAGAGTTGTTATTATTTTCATACTCATAATACAACCGATTTACCAATAGATCCATTCTAATAACTTACAAATTTACAAAAAAATTCCAAATTAAATTTCAAAGTTCAAGAGATTTGATTTATGAAAATTTTCCAAATTTTCAAAATTCAATTTATGAAAACTTCCCAAGGTATCAAAATTTAAATTTGAAAACTTTCAAATAAGGTAACAACAGTTTATTACTCAAAAATCATTTTTATGGTTCAAACAGTAAATCTGAACATACTAATTTTTTTCACATTTCAATATATGAAATCCAAGGGTTTTGTTTCCTTATTCAGTGTTCAAATAATTAATATGAAACTTTAATTGATTACAATAAACTATAGGGTGATAACAGGGATATATCAAAATAAATGAACAAACACACATTCAATCACAACAGTATCCATCACAACATACAATCAACATTCAAATCAACCAATTCAACAAATCAACCAATTCAATAACATGTCACAATAATTATTAGTTATCACATATTGGAGTTTAGGTATTCAAATTAAATGTCAATTAAAATTCCCAACCAACAATAAATAATTTTATCACTATATGACTTGGTTTAACTTCCAATAAAAATTTAATATTTCATGAGTGAGTTTAAACTCTCACCTTTTGGCTTTCCCTTTTCTAGTCAGATTTGGATCCGCTACTACTTTCTTCTTTTGTTTTGTTTCCTTGCTATCTTAATATTTTTTTAAAGAAATTTTTGGAAGAGACAAAGAAGTTTTTATAGATCTGGATTTGAAGAAAAAGATTTGGAAAGAAGAAGAAGGTTTGGAAAAGAAGAAGAAAATTTAAAGAAGAAAAAGAATTGAAAATTTGAAGAATAAGAAAAAAATGAAGCTTTGAAAAAAAGGAGAAAAAGGAGATGGCAAATTCTATTTCAACACAGATAATTACTTAGTAGCCCCCCATAAAATAAATAAAATTTTAAAGACTGAAATACCCTTAGAAAGCTGCGTACTTTCTTTCTTCTCAATTCCATTATCTTCTTACGTCAATTTTTTACTTTCTAAACCACCGCTTCTACAAAACCCTAGTTTTAAATCAGTGAAGAAAAAATTCAATTTTTCACTACTAAATTATTTTTTGGTTTTACAGACTTTTTTAATTGTAGTTCTGAAGAAAATATGAATTGGGTTTCTAAAGCAGTGAAGAAAAAATTCAATTTTTCACTACTAAGTTTTTTTTTGGGTTTACAGACTTTACTAAGAAAAAATTCAATTTTTCACTACTAAGTTTCTAAATCAGTGAAGAAAAAATTCAATTTTTCACGTTTTGTATGATAGGAAGGGTAGTTCTGGAAATGGTAGGGGGCTACTAAGTTATTTTTTGGGTTTACAGACTTTTTTAATTTTTGGGGGGCTACTAAGTAAATATTCGGATTAAAATAGAATTTGCCGGAGATTTGAAGAAGAAACATGAAAAAGAAGGAAGGAGGAAGGTGAAGAGAGAAAATAAATGAAGCTACAGAAATGAGATTTGAAAAATGAAGTGAGGACGGAAACAATTGAAAAGCTAATAAAGTAAATATAAACAAACTGGGAATTGAAATAAAGTAAAAATATGAACAACCTTAAAAATATAGTAGGTATTAAAAGAGGTGAAGTAAAGGAATGAATGAAATAAAAATACATCTTCCATTTCTAAATATGAAGCTTCAGGAGAATGAATTGCCAATGAAAGGAAGCTATAAGAACTAATAATGCATAAACAAAATAAACATCAGAAATGGAAAATAGTAAATGCTAATGAGGTGGCATGAAAATTAATTTGGATGTTCACATTAAAAATGAAAAAAGAAACTTCAGGTAAAATACTTGGAAAGGAGCAAATGAAAAAAAATGAGAAACAAATAAAAAGAATGCGGAAATTATTAATTAGAAATAAATCAAATGAGGCTACTATTAATTAATAAGAAACGAATGAGTACTAACAATTAATGAATTAAATGAATGCTCTAGTGGAACCTACATGGAGAACTTGAAAATGAAAAGAAAGAGAATGCGAATGTGATAATAAATATAAAGCAAATGAAGGGACCACGTATATATTATAAATAAACTTTTGGGGTCCAAATTTCAAAACTTACTCCAATTAATTAATTTCATTAAACTCAAATATACACATATTTATACCATCTAATTCTTTATTAAAACATTCGTTTTATGTTAATATGTGTACATTCCATTAACTCAATGATCAATTAACAATCTATCAATTAATCAACCAATCAATATATATATATTTATTTATGTTACTCAAACCAATTTTCTTAATTCATGAATACATATCTATCTATGCATTATATTTACTTTACTTTTAATTACTGCAATGGTCACATTAATGCAATCAATTTAATAGTTTTAAACATATATAAAATGGAAAAAATATATGTGAACATGTGTAATTAATGTACAATTGTTATTACAAGGTAATTTCTAATTGATTCTACAACATTTACACAACCATAAACCTCTAATATATTTTAATTTTGAATATTAATAAGTGTGTTTACATATATTATTCCAAACTCAATCTTTCCTTTTATAAAATCATACTTATTCAAAATTGAAAATTTTATTTTATACGTCTCAAAACATGCATTTATTTTAATTAAAATGTTCATTCCATTTTAACACAAAAATGCAAGTTCCTATATTAAATCAATCACTACAATTTCATTCCTGTTTCCTTTTAATTGAAACATTTCAATTAATCTAATTTCAATTAATTTCATTGCTAATTTCAAACGAATTCTAACTATAAAACACCGTTTTCTTTTCATTTATACTAATTCAAACATGTTTTATAAAATTTTGTATACAAAAAAATTTATACACTATTTACAAAGTAAATATTTTGTCTTATTGGAAATCAACTTCTCCAAGATACATTTAAAATAACAATTTATGTTATTCTTTCATTAAAATATTCACTCAATTCTTTATTTAAATTCAACATTTGTTATTTCGATTAAAGATAAGCATTCAATTTATTCTTTTCAAGTCAAAGCTTAAACTTCATTAAAATATTCATTTTAATTTAATTTAAAATGTAATTTCTTATGTTGAACTTATTAATTAGAATGCACTTGTCTTTTCTTTTCAATTAAAGGATTCCAACAACTCTTATTGCAGTTTATATTCAATATTAGATTTCAAACGAATTCTCATTATAAAACATTATTTTCTGTTCATTTCACATATTCTAAAATTTACTTCTTAAATTATTTCATTCTTATATTAACACCTATTATTACAATCAATGGAACTTACATTCAAACAATTATTAAATAAATCATATAAAAATCAATATCATTAAATTATATTCTAATATGCATTATAATCTTTTACCTCATTAAAATTAGTTGTTAGAATTTATCTAAGATCATATTTTATATTCTAACAAATTTTTTACATTAATAAATCCTAAAATCTTTATTTCTAACCATTTTAAATTAACAGTTATATTAAATTTAATGGTTGAAAATACGGGTCGTTACAGGCATTTGTGCAGTATATTTTCGAGATTTTAAACTAAACATGTGTTATTTTAGCCTATAAATAGAAATATAAACCCTATTCTCTAATCCTACTTGAGCCTAAACCTCTTACACTAATCACCATCGTTTTCTTCCTCTTATCTCCAAACATAATCAAACCAAATTCTCTAAATCAAATCCAAATTAAATAAAATTAATATAAAACCAATCAATCCAAAGGGAATTACACAAATAATTCCAAGCCATCGTCAGAACTGGAGTTTTGAAGGAGAGGAATTTCTAGCCAGCAAAAAAGAAGGAGGATTCACATCGAATTGGAGAGGATGCACGACTACTCAATGAGTGAGATTCATCCTATTTGGGTATATATTAGTAAGATATAGTAATTCATCCCTAAGTCGTAAATCACATTATAAATAATATAATTGAAAATTTAAAACGTTATTTTTTATGTAAACATGATTAGGGTGTAGTATGCCATGGCTAGATGATTAAAAAGTCAATTTTTCTCAGTTGTAATTAGTCGAAGTTAATCACTCCCTAATTAAAAAGTGCAAAACGCAAAATGTTTGAAATTGGGCATATCACATATCAAAATTGTAGTTCTCGATGACAAGAATCCATTGACGGTGTTTGTTCGTCGACTGAGTGTATCGATTAATCAGAAAATAGGTCGAAGTTTTGATAAATGAGGATAGCTCGTTTTAATCCAACGATGAAACGGACGACGATACGATGATTGGGAAGCATGGATGTGTAGAGGAGGTTGAGCAAGCCATCGTGGTGATTGTTGATCGACGTGTGGTGGTCATAATTTGCCAAGAATTAGCCGATAGTAGCGGTTATGGACAGTGGAGAGGGTAGCGAGACTGGAATGGCGCGGTGAAGGCTTTGGTGAGGTTGGATCGGCAGCATGGTAGCTATAGCAGCGACGGTTTGTGGAAAAGCATGACGGTTGGAACTTTGAGCGTGATAACGAGGAGGGTTAGGTCCTGTAGTAACAGATAAATAAAAAATAAAATAAAATATAAATAGATTAGGTAAATTATGATATATCATAGTCCAAGGAGCTGAGTCGTCAGTATAGTCCGAGGAGCCGAGTCCTTAATATACCATGGTCTGGGAAGATGATTCGTCAATATAGTCCGAGGAGCCAAGTCCTCAATATACAATAGTTCGAGGATCTAAGTCCTCAATATACGATAGTCCGGGGAGCTGAGTCCTCAATACACGGTAGTTCGAGGAGCCGAGTCCTTAATATTCGATTTGGCATCACTATTCGGTTAGAGGAGTCAAGTCCTTAGTTTATGATTTGACAATACATGTTCAGACTTTTGGGTCGCTCTTCGGCATGTGATTAGGCATGGAAAGATTTTAGTGAAACCTTGGTATATGATGTCTCCATAGTATTATATTATGTTTAGCCGACTTGTTGGATGCAGGTGATATGTGTTAAGGTATGATTTTCGAACATAAGTGTCGTTTTACTAGTTTATTAGTACTATACACTTATATGATGTGTTTCACTCACTAGACATATATCCGACCCCCTCCATCATCTTCTTATTTTTAGATATACTCTGATAGGCAATAGAAAGGATTGGTGGTGACTTGGAGGCATGATGATATGATGGAGATGCATATTTATTTATTAGCTAACTACTATTTTATCTCATTTATTCCCAAACGTTATACTATTTTCGTTACCAGTATAGAGAGGTGTTATAGTTGGAGTTTATTTGATAGTGTATTGTTTTGTTTGTTTGGGACTATATTATTGATCACTATTATATTTAATTCCTTCCATTGTGAATTTTAAAAATTGTAGAATATTAGAGATAGATCTGTGATATGTTCTATATATTTTACATCAAAACGATTTGCCATATGCGGAGTTCGCGATGTCAGTGCCACTTTTAGACGTGAATCAGGGCATCATAGATGGTGGTTGTTACATGTGGTATCAGAGCTTAGGTTAGGAGATTCATACTAAATCATGGTGTATGGGAGAGAGTATTCGAAATTTTATTATATATATATATATGATTTTTATGCCACACCTTATATATTTTGACTCTAGTGGTAGTTGTTAGATCATCTCTTATAGAAGTAAACAACTTTAAGTTAAATAAGTGGTAAGATTAAAAAATGATTTTGGGGTGAAAAATAAACCATAGTGTTTGTTGTATTTACTCCATAAAGAATTTCTAAAAGAGGGTTTATATGCCAAGTAGTAGTAGAGTAAATTGTGGGACTAGGGACGAGTAAGAAGAAGAGTAGCACCCTTAAGTCCATAGAACATAATGTGATGTTGATGAGGTGTAATGAAGGTACTTAAGCATTTTTCTAGATTGTATGATCGAGTTAGGCTTGTGTAAGTTATGATCTACTCCAATTAAAGTAGTTAAATTAATTGAAATGTTTTCCCTAAAATGTTAGAAATAATATTGTTTTAGATTTTTGGGAAAAATATAGAAGTTGAAGTTTGTTTAATATGCTGAAATAATAACCCCTTATTTTAAGTTTCAAACATGAGAAAATCTAATAAGAGGAAAATTTCCATAAATATTTTAAATCTTCTTTTTTTGAAAATAAAAGTTCGTGTAAGGCACATTGTTACCCTTATATTTTGTTACATACTATCCTTTTGATAAAGAAAATTTTTAAGTAGATAAGTAAAGAAACTTTTTTTTAATTTCCTTTAGTTTAAATATATTTTCACACTTAGAAAAAAAATTAATTAAAATATTACACTTTCTTTACATTTTTGTGAATATTTCTAATTTATAAAGTTTAAAATGGCTTGTTTTATATGTTTATTTATCTAAGTCAATTTTGAACCATTTTGGATAGAATCAGAATTGAAAAAAAAGAATTATAATTATTATTGTAAAATTTATGGAAATTTTCAGTTACATTATGCATGTATTTTTGAATGGAAATTGAAGGATGTAATATAAACTCTTAAAAAGATGCATTAGTAAATAATTTAATAATTTGGAAATCATTTTCGGATTCGATATGAAAATAGTTAGTAGCCAAAAACGAATTTTTAAAATTATGTTTTTATGTATATACATGACGTAATATTTAAAGGTGTTTGAAATTAGATAATTATGAAATAAAATGATTTATACTTATATATATACGATTAAGTGGTTATAAATTATATGAAATAAGGTTATAAACATGAATTATGAGTATTTTAGAAAAAATAACCGAAGTTAATTAAAATCTAATTATAATTTGAGTGATTAATATTAAATTGGTAACACTATAAAGAATTGAGTTTTGGAGGTTAAATACTTATAATTATGGATATTTTAAGAATTTTTGGAAAGAAATTAGCTTTAGAAATTGAAATTATATTTATTTTTTTATAGGGAGACTTACAAACAGATGAAATGATTAACTTGCGATAAATTTGGTTTATGATTTTCTATAAAATGGTTTAGCATGAAATGTTCAAAGTGAAACTTTTTGCAAGCTTATTTAAGTGCAATTTAAAGAATTTGATTTGAAAAAATTGTGATATGATTTTATTAAATCTTTATTAAAATTGATGGAGAATCATATAGTTTTTCAAATCTTATTGGTTTTGTGAAGAATATGGTTTGAGATCATTGATTTTAATTTCAAACTGAATTGAAAAGTTATGGATATTTTCAAGTGAAATTGATTGCAGCTAGAAAAGAATTACACCACCTATAAAGTTTAAATTGACTATGTTGAACTGGCTATGATGGTCAATAGCCGGTGTGCTAAGGATTTATTAGAATGAATATTATGGATTTTTGATTTAGAAATTTGTACTTAAAATTAATGTGGGTAATATTCATAAATTTTGAAAAAAAATTCTGAAAAATAAGGAAATTATTTTTTGAATCTAGAATCTACTATTATTTATAAGGTAAGGTGGAATTTAAATAAATAGTAATATGATTTTCAGAAGACTGTCTAAATTTTGAGCAAATAGTAATATGACTATTTTATGGAGTTTATGAAATATTATTATTATTTAAGTAATAAAAATAAGTGGTATCTTGAGAATAATAACTACGATATATTTTTCACAAATATTTTTGGGTTAAATTATTACTATTTGATGTAAATGTAAATAACACTAAAAAGGATTTTCTGGATTTTATGCAGAATGTTCTTATTTTTGAATTAGATAATAATAAAGTGGTTGTGAGGAAAAATACGATTTAAATAAATATTATTGGTTTGATGTGAAGTGATATTAATATTATTGTTTTGAAGGAAATTTGACGAAAAGTATTATTTTTGGATTAAATAATGATGTTTGAAGTATTTAAAATAATATGTTAAAAATAAAGGACTTTTTTAAGTGTATTATCGAATTAGAAAAAAATTACTACTTTGGGATAATAGAGAAAAATATATTTTATAATAAACAATACCGAGATGATTTGTACTTAAAAGGAAATAACAAGTTTGAAGTTATTATTTTGAATTGTTGAGACATATGTTACTTTGTTTGAAATTAACATATATGTTTATGTTAAGGCTAAGATACGCTTATACAAGACATAGTGCAGTTAAAGCCCCACCAAACCCCGCAATATCCCGGCTATAACACATAGCGTTCTTCGACCGCTACATTAAAGTTTAGCGCTATTATGTAGTAGATCCTCTTTAAGCCCCACTATTTTCCACTACACCTGCTAAATCAAGGCATTTTTGCTTCTGCTTTAGCAACATTATATAAAAATTTATGTGACTAGTTCTCTTTTAAAAATCAACATTAGAAAGGTACCTTACATCCAATGCCTGAAAGTACACCTTGAAATGATGAAGTATGCTCCTTGAACTGATTTCCAATTCAATAGAGCGCTAGTCCTTGAACTGATGGCTGCCGGCTATCGAATAGCATTTGATTTGATTTAATTTGAACATAGAAATTTTGATAGATGGAGTTGGGGGAGGGGGAGTTCGGCTAGATCTAAGGTGAATATGGAGGCTAAAAAAGGATAAAAACTAGTGTTCTTAGAGATGCTTATATATAGAGGTGGATTTATATATATTTTAAGACCAATATCCTACAACATCCTATACCAATTCTCTTCCATCTTAGCCCTCTATCTCAAAACCTCTATTGTGCCATCTCATAGCCGCACCAAGCCCCCTATCATTGTCGAATATGATCAGCCCCTATACGGGCTTTAAACCCATTTAAAGCCCAAACAAATATTTTACATTTAAATCCAATTTAAACGCTTATCGATATCGTATATAGATTAATATATTTATAACTTTTATGAATACATTTAATAATATTTTTTCATCAAATTAAAATCAAATTCTATAATTAATATTTCATAAATATTAATTAATTTATAACAATTACATATTAATTAAAATGTTTTGGTCAAAGGAGTATCCATTTTTTTGGTTGGATGACTCGTTAGGTGTAAATTTGGTTTGCGATTAATGTCGAGCTATTGAAATATTAAAATTCACATGTCACTTAGTAGGTGGTGTTAAATTTTAGCCAAATTTATCGCTTACTTGTTTTGGTAAAATCCAATTTTACTTTGTTAAGCGTTACCCAGTTGTGACAATTATTTTACACTTATTCTCTTCATCAAAACTATATCTCTTTGGACATATGGAATTCAGTTATGGTCAAAATTCCATTATCATCCACATTCAACTCTATAATCCAAACACAAAGTCCTTGGTTCAATAATAACAATTATCATCAACTGAAATGTTTTAGCCATTGACTTTAACTTTGAGTTGACTTTAGTTAACCGTGACACGAACCTCATGTAACCGAGGAGATGAATCCTGCCTTGAATAGTGTTTTACTTCCAATGCTTCCACTCGACCCAACTATAGTCGTTTAATGGATGTCATGACATGATTTAATTATGATCAAAGTGGAGCTTCCATATTGAGAATAGTATTATCAAGTCAAGAGAACTATGTAATTGTCACATTAATATTTTCTGTTTGACTTTAGTTACATTAACTAACAGAAAACCATCGAGTGAGTCATTCCATATTTATCCAATAACTATCAGTACGCAATCCATCGGTGCCTCCAGCAGCTTTGAGTAATACACCGCCCGAGCGTTATGTACTTTAGTCTTAACAAACATATTGATATCCAGTCTTGATACATCTTAACTAGTAATATTTAAAGTGGTATATTTTCATTATGATAAAGTAATCACGGGTACAAAACTTTGTAACTACTATCACAAAACATACCATTTATGGATTTCTATTAAATACACTTTTAATTATATTAATTAATTAATTAATATAACACATTATATGTAACGAACCGTATTTTTGATAATTAAAAACTATTAAATTAAATAAGATTTTGAAATTTAATATTGCGAGAAATTAAAATTTATGATTTATTTATGAGAAAAATAACTAGAATATAATTTAATTTTATTGTTGAATGTTATTGACAACTATTTCAATGTAATTTCAATCAATTGAAATAATTGTAAAATTAATTTGGTTATAATTGTAAATAAGGAATAAATTAAATGTTGGATTTAATGTTGAAATTATATGTTATTAATTGAAATAGGTTTATTATAGAATATGAAATAATTAATTGGTACATAAATTTACTAGCTTTTGTTTGTAAACAATAGATTTAGAAATGTGTTTGGATTACTAATATATGACAATTGTTTTATTTGTCACCTTATTATTTAATCCGTTGAAAATAATTTGGAAATCAATATGAAATTTAATGAAATTAAATATTGCAGTTAATATGAGTTAAGATGATAACTGTAGAATATGAATGTAATAAAATGTAAACTAATGTTAATTATATTCATAAAGTAATAGTTGATTCAATAATAAGAGTGTAAATCGAAATAAAAGAATTTGATTGAAATTAAAATATATTTAACTGGGGTTTTATTACAGTTGTAATTGAACGCTGAAATTAGTGTAATATTTAAATCTTGGATTTAATATGGAGAATTTTATTTTAAAGGATTATTAATTTCAGTATAATCAAAATGATGATATGAAACCTTTAATTCAAAATTTCAAAGTGATTAAATAGATTCATTAATAATATTATTTAATTAACGTGAAAATTAGCCTTTTTTTTCACTGTCTCGGATTTCGACGAAACTGGTTTCATCAGATTCGTAATAGTGAACTATTCAAGGATTTCAAGTTTCGTAGCGATTAGACTTATCGTTTGATCATGCGAGCTTGAGACATGTAGAAATCAATTAAAAGAATTTAAAATGAATATAATTTGATTTTGAAAGATAACTTCTATATACAATGGAATTGGGGCTTGAAACTAGTTCCATTGAGTTTAAAAAATATTGAAAACCTATATTTTGATATATAGGATGAACTATTTTCGTTTCGAGAACAAAATAGGCTTTTCGGGTTGTTGTTATCGTTTCGACCCAATTCGATCTGTCCATTTGTTCTTATCCATTCCTGTCTATATAAATAGATATTTACTGAAACTCTAGTAGTCTTTTATTTCTGGTTCCTGTACGTATAATTTCTATCTGTCTGTTCCTTCTCAATGACAAACTTTCAAAACCCTAATTCCCAATTTCAAATCAAACTTTAAAAATTCAAACTCCTCAAACCATAGAATATTATATATCGTTCGAAAGCTCTCGACGAACGTAATCTACTCATGCGATTCGTTTTTCGATTTGAGTCAATGTTTGCCCAGACATCAGTGAAGTAGTCTCAACCGTTGAAACTAGGTTTTCGATTTCAACGGTGGATCTCTGCCCATTCGTCGATTGGGTAGTGCAGTAGTGTGGAGGAGGCTGAAGCGAGTCGATCCATGGTGTTCGTGTGTTTCGAGATCGCTAGTAATAGGCGAAATAAGGCGGCGACGGTGCAACTGTTACGACCCGACTTTTTCTCCACAGAAAGTTGTATCATCTTTAAGAAAGAAAGAGATAGAAAAGAGAAAAGATAGAGAAGAAAGAAAGAACAACAATAGAATCTCAACAGCGGAATAAATAAATTATATTAATCACATAAGATATTACATAGTATCATATACAACAGCTATCAGAGTTACACAGCTTATACAACACATACTAGACAGTTATAAACACCTGTCTAGTTATTACAACTCAAAATACATTTCAACAAATGACTCAGAGATCAACACAGCGGAACCACTTATATATCTACAAACGCTGAAGCCTCCTGCTCCATTGCTCCTTCAGAATTCGTCAAAGCAAACCTGAATCCCTTGGCTACTCGTATGGGCCCGGGGCATCGGAGTGGCGCGCACGGCCAGGGGAAGATCGGACGGAGGTGTCCATCATGGCGGTGATGTCAGATGTGGGCGGCAGCTTGGGTAGGCGGCGCGTCAACGTGATCGACGGTGGTGGCTGTGCTTGAGGTTGGACTGTGCAATGGTGTTTAGGGTTTTGAGATGGTACGTTAATCCGAGTTTATTCCTTCGTTTTATTTTAATTTAAATTTAAATTTTGGAATGTTCTAACATGCGTAACTTTTTCATACGAGCTCGGATTTGAACGTTGTTTCTTCGTTGTGATCGTATCGGAATTCTGGATAATATGGAACTGGTTTGGTTGGATTTTGAGACTATTCAAATTTGGGTGTTCTTTTGGATTTTAATTCAACTAAAACTCAAAGTTGAGTGATTTAACCCACTCATAAATACTAAACTTTCTTATGTTAGTTGAATTAAAATTTTAAATTGATAAGAAATTTATTGATTGCTGTTTAGTAATTTAAATTCTCATTTAAATTTAATTTGAATTTATATTAAATTAAATTTCTATTTTAATTAAGAATAAAAATCAAGTCTTGCATGCTACTTCTTCCCTAGAAGATGAATTAATATACCTGAGTTCCCGCAAGAAAGAAGATTTGTTGACCCAACTGCAGCTTATTTGCCTCACAACTACTGTTTATCATCTCTGGAAAGAAAGGAATCGACGAGTCTTCCAGAAAACTGCTAAGAACCATCACCAGATTCAGATTGCAATTGAACAAGATGTTAGGATTCTTGTAAAAAGAATTAAAGGAAAGCTTTTTACCTGTGCGACAGAGCTGGAGAGAAGCATCCTTCAAAACTGGAAAGTGGATCCGCCATGATTTTTGTCTCTGAGCTTTCGTGGATGAGTTTGAAGTAGAGCCTACCTTTTAGCTTTATTTGTTTTACTTTTGCCGGTTAGGCTTCTTGTCTTTGTCTTGTATCAAGACTTTGTAAGTTTGTTTCGGCCTTTGAGGCATCAATAAAATCCACCTTTTTTTCAAAAAAAAAAAAATATTGAAATTAAATTGATAGTTAAATAACTGGTATTGATAACCAGTTAATTGTTGTGATTTATTGACTGATTTGGATGTTGATTGTGATGGATGTTTATTTGTTGACATTTTGGATGACTGGATGTTATGTTTATTATATATGTTGTTATCACATTGCAAGTTCCCTTAGTTTTTTGTTAGGAAAATCACTATGGGTTGAAATGATACATACCCGAATGATCTTATAGATTAGGGAAAATCGTTATGGATTGAAATGATACATACCCGAGCGATTTTATTGATTTGGAAATTATTGGTTCGAGATATAGGTTGAAATGATATATACCCAGGAAATTTAACTATTTTGGGTTGAAATGATACATACTCAATCACTTGACCATAGGGTAGAAAATTATATACGGACACTGTTGGTCAGTTTTAAACTATTTTCTAAATGGTAAAGTATGTTTGATTTTTAAATTTGATTTTTAAATTTAATTTAATGATTTTATTTAAAAATTTATATTTAGAAAATAATTTATTTTATATGTTTAAAGCTTCAAATTATAAGTTAATAAATGGTTTTAAATGTAAATTTAAGATTTTAACTTATAATTTTATTTAGTTTTGAATATATATTTTAAATAGTTTAAAATTTAATTTAATAAAATATTTAATATAGTTTTAATATATATATTTTAAATTTAATTTAATATAATAAATATAGTTTTTATTTAAGATAATAAATATAGACTGTTATAATAACTTTAATAGATAAAAGATTTTTGTAAAAGATTTTAGAATTTTATAAAAGGATTTGATAATGGATTTGATAATGGTTCCATAATGGAGTTGTAAAGGTTTTAAAGGATTTTATAATGGGTTTTATAAAAGAACTTGTATAAAGGGATTTGGAAGCGTTTTAAAGGAATTTGCGTAGAAGTTTATGAAAAGGGGAAGAGTTGTAAACTGTTTTGGAATTTATAAATAGCTTTGTAAATGGTTTAATGCATATAAATAGTTTATAAATGGTTTAAGAGAGATCTTAAATTATTTTCGAAATTGATTGAAAGAAATCTTCCTCGGTATTTATGAATATATTTATAATTTTGGAATAAGTATATGGATATCTTGATATGAAGGTAAAAACTGTTTTCTGAATTATTATAAAAAAATGTTTTATAAAATGACCACGGTGTGAATTAAGCATTTGGTTGTTAAAGAGACCAGAGTCGGATATTGACATTCTTTCTGTCAATACCGAAACCACTTTAACAATTGTGCACGTGGTGGAGAATCCATAATGAAGTATGATGGTTTGGCGAACGCTACTGGAATGAATTAAGAGAACGATGATGGGTAGCCTTGACTTTCAGGTCATAATTAAAACGACTAAAACAGGAGCTATACCGGGCCAAGTGGGGTGGCTCCTCCTATCGAGCATGCTTCTTCGAAACCATATCTATTATTTTGTGATTTGATTGGTGGCCACCTTTGATTATGGGAGTGTGTCTCAAGGTGGGTGGCAGTTTCTGCTATGCGTTACCACCAGTCCAGGAGTGCAAAATGGTAGAATCCTACCCTGGGCATTGCCTCAGGTGCCTTGTCCTATTTATCCTGATCAAGCCCACTACGACTTTGGTTTGTGTCGTACCTATGGAGTGCTCCCTGAGTATCCCACCAGTTTACGGTGGAGTTTATAGTACTGTATAGACTACGACACTTATATAAAATGTGTTAAGGGTGATATAGGTAACGCCTTAACGCTATTTTAATACTTTACTTTACTGATAGACATTACGTATATAGCGTATATTACTACATATAAATAGTTTAATGGATCCTTAGGAGATGGAAATCTCGAAACATCTCTTAAGTTTTTGCACGCACGTTATACACTGGATAGGAGATGTAAAATCCCTTAAACATCTCCGAAGCCATTACACTCATATTTACTTATTGTTGATTTAACTTACATAAGATCTTTTTGTTCTGACTCAAATGTTTTGTCGTTTTATTACACTCGGGTCAGCCTGAGCATTTCAATGTTGAAGACTTTATTTCTAGAGGAAGAAGATGGAGTTTGATATATTATGTTATTAGAAATTTTCTGCTGCATCATTATTGGTATATCATTGTTTGTACTCTAATTGTTGTAAAAATTGTGTAATCAAATCTATATTATAAAATAGCTTCATGAATTGTTTATTTGATCATTATATTTTGTCATTCCGCTGTGAGATTCTATATTTTGTTTTTCCTTCTTTTCTCTTATTTTCTTATTTACCCCATTGACAAACCTCCCTTTTGAATGGTTTGAGTTGACATGTGTGGTTTATTGTCGATTTAAACCGTCTAAAAAGGTTGGTCGTTACAGTTGATATCAGAGCTTTGGTTTATAGATAGCTTAGCCTGTTTTGGGTTAACTCATTAGAGATAGGGTTAATAATACCCTAGAATGAGTCTGAGTGTATATATATGAGAGAGCATATTTGTTAGTGCTATAAAAATGTTTTTGTATTGTGTTAACTTGTTTTGTTTAGTATTTATAAATTCTGGTTGGTACATAGGACGCCATGGCATCGATAGGGATTTCTAAACACTTAAAAGGGCAGACCGACACAATATTGTTTTTGAAATATAGGTAAATGAAATAATTTTGCCTAGTATTATATTTTGTATATAAAAGAATAATTTTTATAAATGGATATATTTATATGTGGTATGTTTGTTTGTTAGGAAGTGAAATTTTATAAATATTGGTTGCAAAATAAGATTTACAAATAAAGTGAATATAAATTGGAAATTTGAGAACTTAAGTTCTGTAGTTTTGAATTGGTTTTCAAAGATTTTGGAATATAATATTAGTATTATTTGGAAGTATTTTTGAATATATATATTTTCAATGCGATTTGAAAGAAATGTTCTAAAAGAATTTTAAAAGGAAATAAGTTCTGTACTCCCCTCTTCTGTTGCTGGAAAATAATTTCGGTGATGATCGCGACATCATCGACATTCATTTTTGAGTTTCAACGTGGGAAGACCACTGTAGTAGCTTTGCTACACATTTGTCTTGATAAACAAATTTTAATTTTATTTTCTTAAGTATGATTTGATATATATATATATATACAAACACACATATATATATAAAGATATGAATATGTATTATTTCAAATTGATTTGAAATGAACCCGGTATTTAGTTCTTAAGTTCCTGTTTAATTAATGATTTTCAGTTGTAGAAATAAAGTGAAATTTTAATAGTTGAAAACTTCTAAAATGAACATAAGAAATTAGAAGCTAATGATTAATGAAATTGTGAAGAAATTGGAGATTTGTCACTGGTAAATTAAAGGGTAATGAAATTTAGAAGATGTAAATTATTGAGTATTTTTCTAACTAAAATGAATAAGATAAATTTGTATAACACTCAATTACATTCTAAAAACATGTATAAAACTTACCAGAAATGTTTAAAAGTTGAAATGTTAATATGAATATGTAATAGAATTTTATACAAGTAAAACATAAGTAATGGAGATATGTCCACAAATAAAAATTTTGATGTACAAGAAATATTTTAAACATAAGTAATGAAGATATGTCCACAAATAAGAATTTTGATGTACAAGAAATATTTTAAACATAAGTTAGTATTTTGAAATGCTAGTAAGTAAATTAAATAGAAAAAAAATGAATGCCGTTTAAGTAAATGATTATAAACTCAAGAAAATGACTAAAATGATCCATTGATGAATATTAATATTAAAATGGATAGCAAAGTTATAAGTAAATAATAAACTGCAATGAAATGTACGTAATACTTTAATAATTGATTCATTGATGATTTCAAATATTGAATGGGAAATAAATTGTGTAAGTAATGAAAGAAACTTTATAAAAGATAATTATTGTATGAATGAATTAAAACAAATGAAAAGTAAATAATGATGTGTAAAGAAACTAAT
Organism: Allium fistulosum; assembly: GCA_030737815.1. Taxonomy (NCBI): domain Eukaryota; kingdom Viridiplantae; phylum Streptophyta; class Magnoliopsida; order Asparagales; family Amaryllidaceae; genus Allium; species Allium fistulosum. Next base: position 290,659,636 of record CM060907.1, read on the forward strand.
AGAATAAAATATGTAAATTGTGCGTAAATCATTTTATTCGCATAACAGTTTTGATTCTGATTTGAACACAAGATTTGTAGTAATTCACACCAGTTCGTATTAGTATTTTTCGCTTGATTCTTGACGGCGAATGTAACGACCCGTATTTTTAACTATTTTCAATTATGGAATTTGATAAAATTATTGAATAAAAATGGTTAAAACTAAAGATTTAATGATTTTGAATGTAAGTTATTGGATATGGACTTGAATTTTATTTTGAAATAAACTAATTTCGAAGATTTGACGATAACGGGTATTGAAATGAAATTATACATATTAATTGGGTTTATAATCAATAACTGAAGTTGGATATTAATTGGGAATTATTTAGATAGAAATAAAATGATGTTGATAACTAAAAATTTATTTGGAACTTAATGATTTATTTATATTGATTTATAGGATAATTAAATTGTTTAAATTTAATATTGGAAATTATTTGAATAATTGGATTCTGAATTTAATATGACTGAAAATGAAATCGGAAGTTGATGTAAATTTATTTAAACAACAATGAAGATTGTTAACATTTAAAATTGGATTCAAAAGTGAATAATTAGAAATTGGAAATTTTATATTATAATCGAGACGTTAAAATAGCGATCTGGGGCACAGTCTCGGATTTCGATCAAACTAGTTCCATTGGATCCGTAATGGTGTATTATTATCGGATTTCAAATTTTGTAGTGTTTGGATTTATGGTTTGATCGTACGGCATAGAAACGACTTGAAATAAATATCGAAAATTTAATATTTTAAATTCAATTCAAAAAGCTATCTTCTCCATACGATCGAATTAGGCATCAAAACATGTTTCATTGTGTTCGGAATAGGGGTAAAACATTATAAATGCCAGGCGGCATGCTTAGTTTGGAGTTCGTCCGGATAAGCACGTGAATAATCGAGATAATATTAAAATATTATATATCCACGTATATATATTCACGTCCACAGTAAACCCTAACTTTATCAGCCACGCCTCCATCTTGTTTTAATGGTTGATAGATCATCCCTTTCTTCCTCGATTTCTGATCAATCCATCAACTATTAGAGATGTAACGACCCAATATTTTCAACCATTCGCATCCACACATGTCGGACTTGAATTGCTCAAAATACCGCGTTGTAAATAAAAATTTGGCAAACTCATCATATATAGTAAATAAATAATCATAGATCACAGACACAGAGTAATATAATGCAGCGGAAACAAAGAAATAGTAGTTCATGAAGCTACTATATAAATACATCAGAGTTAAATAAGATACAACAGAAGAAATAAGATACAATAGAAGTCTGAATATGATAATCAAGTACAAATATGAATACATCACTGGAATCAAATGAATATCTGAAAGTGAAATAGATAGCTGGATCTCCAAGCAAAGCTCCAACTCTGAAGGTGAGTCTCTAATGCGGTATCACTCAGTCTGACCCGAGCGTAAAGCAAAACACAAAACACTCGAGTCAGGACATACATACTTATACAATGTAAACCAACTCAAGTGAACTGTAATAAAGGTACAAGTAACTTAAAAGATGCTTGGGATCGCCCATCCTCTAAGGATCCGTTAAACTACTTACTATGTAGTAATATTGCGCTATTATAATAATGTCTAATATAAAATAAACATACTTTTAAATAGCATTAAGGAGTGACCCAATATTCCCCTTAACACGTAATAGTCCCAGTAGTCTATCAAGTATTAGCATACTCCCAAAATGGGGGCTACCCTCGATACTCCACAGGCTACCGGAGAAATCACAAATCGTAGTAAAGCTCGATATGGTAAGTGACACGACACAACTAGGCAATGCTAGGGTAGATATACCAATTATGCATCCGAGCTGGTGGTGACGCATAGCAGCCACTACCGCCCACCTCGAACGATACTCCCAAATCAAGGGGTGCACCCAATCAATCACAAAGTAATAGAATGGAATAGAAGAAGTGTGTCCGATCAGAGGTGCTACCTCATTGGCCCGTCAATCGCTCCTGTTTTAGCCACTTTATGCCAACTCACGGGAGTTGGGTCCACGTATATACCTTAGGATCGTCGCCACCATCCTACTTCATTCAGAAAACTCCACCGCGTACACAGTTGTCAAAGTGGTTTTCGGTATCGACAGAGAGTATGTCCATATCCGATCCCGGTCTCTGTAACAACCAATCGTTATTATAACCCATGGTTATAAATTTAAAACAGTTTATACTTCAAAATAGAATGTCATTTCAAATCCAAATCTTTATCAAAATAAAGATTAAATCAATTCCAAACCCTTTCAATATATTTAAAATATCATATCATTTCAAAACTTTATTTCAAATCATTTAATATATCAAAATATCATATCTTTCAAAACTTCATTTCAAATCATTATATATATCAAAATATCATATCTTTTCAAAACTTCATTATCAAATCATCATTTGAGTTCAAATCCAAATATTCAACTTTGAATACCTTTTAAATTCAAAGATATCATTCATTTATTATCATTTCAAGTCACCTTTTAAATAGTTTATATTTCAATCAAAATAATTCATCTAAACCATTTATAAGTGTAATTATTATACTTTCAAATCAAGTATTCAATTTCCAAAGTTTTAAACTATTCTGAGTTCATTTACTAAGTCAAAAACCATAAACATTGAAAATTTCAGCCTTTCACAACATTCAGAAAAAGCTGTTATAAGTTATTCTTGAAAACTTTTTAATTCAGCAAAGATAACATTTTAAAACTGCTGTTAGATCTCAGTTTAGTTGAAATTTAGTTTAAAACAGCAAAGACAGCATTTCCAGAAATGCTGTAATAGCTCAGGTTTCAAATTAAAGATTTTATTTAAATTCAGCAAAGACAGCAGACCACTACAATAATTACAGAACTACTGTAATAGACCTGAGTCAAGTTTTTAGTCTATTTAGTTCAACTACAGCAACTATTGCATTCCAAAAATGCTGTAATAGCTCTTTTATTCAATTTTAGTTCATTTCAGAAACCATAGCATTTCTGAATGCTATTAAAAATATTTTCCAGATTTTAGTGTATTTCCAGCAAACAATAAACATTGATTTAAACCTTTTTAACATTATAAAAATCATATTTCTAACATTCAAAAATGTTCATTAACATACCTTTTTTACATATGATTTTTTTATAAAGTAATCTTTACAATAAAATCCAAATTTCAATAATTTTACTTAACAAATTCAAATGTACACCTTTCCCATTTTTACCTTCTACAATTTATTAACACTTACATTTTCAAATTACCATTTCACACATTAAACTAAATTTCCAATTTATTTAATTAATTTAAACCTTTAATTAGAACCAAATTTCCCATTTCCAAGTCAAGTTATATTTTAAAATTACACATTTAAGCATTCATTCATTTAACCATTTTAATACATAGAAAACTCAATAACACTTTATTAAATCATTTAAATTCAAATTCAAATCAAATTATCATATTTACCATTTTCCAAATAAAATTAAATTTCCATTTTATTCATAACTTAAATTCATTTTTAAACCAAAATCCAAATTTCCAAACTTAAGTTATATTTCCAATTTCAATTTAACTAGTCATTTATTCAACATTTTTAACTTATAGAAAAATCATAATTTCTTTATTTAAATAGTTTAAAATCCAATTTAAATCAAATTAGCATAGATTTACACTTTTAAACATATTTAAAATATTCAAAATACTTTATAAAATAACCACGGGCCTGTATATAGTATTCTAACCTAGGTCAAGTGATACAGATATGTATCATTTCAATCCGTAGTTTACAAAGAAAAATCCGGGTTCTAACATTTCAAACCCGCAATCCCAAGTCAAATTAAATTAAACAAAAATCGCTCAGGCTTATCATTTCAGCCCATAACGATCTTTCCCTATTCTAAAGTCCGTTCGGGTATGTATCATTTCAACCCATAGTGATTCTATTCTACAAGGAACTTGCAGTGTGATAAACAGGTATAAATGAACAGTTTAATAATAAATAATAGTAACAGATAATATGACAGATAATTAAACAAGTTTAACATCATATAAATAAATCATCACAGGCAGTTATAACATCATATAAAATTCTACATATTCAATTGTTGTCGTTTCACAATTGCATAAGTATAAATATCTAGTGAAATTTACTCACCATTATAAGCTGGAGATGACAACCACAAACACACAACAATGATTTCCAGAGGCACGAAAGCACGACAATGATTTGAGTGTGAGAGAGACTAGGTAAATTGCCTTGAACAAATTCAAACAAAACAAGTATACACAACATAAGTTTCAAACAAAATGAAATTAACAATGCTAGAAATGATTGAATAAAACAAAACCAAAGCTATTGCACTTGCTTTCAACATCATATGCTTCAGCTATAGATCAGGTTTGCATGGCCAAAGCATGGATTTGGATCTAGTTTGGGTTGAACAGGGGTCAGCCTAGCATGTATTGGATGGTGGAGCAAAGGTATGAGCATGAACAACATCACAAAGGCAACACAACATGATTTCTATGCAAATATAGGCTCGGCCAAAGCAAGGGCAGGCACGGCCATGGCTTTAGGTGGGGTAGGGATGATGTGGCAGGGGATCCTAGGTCATCTATAGCAGGTGATGGTGGTGCAACTGGCGGCCAAGGAGGAGTTTGAGGTGGTGGACATTGGTGGAGCTCGGCTAGGTGCATTTAGGTGATGTTTGTTCATTTTTAGGTGGATTTTCTTCAAGGAAGGCCACGGCTATGGCATGGGGATGGGCTAGAGGTGGTGTTGACTGGATGTGGTGGTGGTGGAGGTGGCCTAGGTGATGGAGGAGGCTGGCCGATCCAAAGAAGAAGAGAAAGCAAGTGCACAAATCAATGTAAACAAAAAGAACAATGAAAAAGAAAAGAGGAGAATGGAAGCCATGACTTACAAAATGATTTCAGAAATTACTATGGCCAAAAATGATGAGGAAAAGAAGTTATTTTCACGTGAAAAGCAATAAGGAATGTACGGCTAAAAAGAGAAAATGAAAGGCCAAGGCAATGAAGAGGCAAGAAAAGGAAGAGTCACAAGTTACAAGCACAAAGTCTCTTTGAATTTCCAAATTCTTTTAAACAAAATAAACTAAATAAATTTCAGTAAATAAATAAAAAGCTGAACAAAATAAAGTGAAAAAGAAAATAAATAAATAGTTTAAGTAAAAATGGAAATTAAAATGAGAAAATAGCTAATATATTGAAACAAGCATTTAAAAATATAAACAATGTACAATAAACATTTAAAAAATTATAACAACACTATTAAAAAAAATAAAAGTCAAGTAAATAAAATAAATGATGAACAAAATAAAGTGGAAATGAAAATAAAATAAGATTTTAAGAAAATAGAAAATAAATAAAGAATTTCTTTAATTAAATGAAACTGGAAATTAGAATTTATAAACAGAATACAATTGACATTGGAAAATGTCAATTACACTTTGAAAAAATGTTTTAAAACCAAAATATATACATAATAAGTTTTTACCCATATAAACATAAATTAGAACATTACATGACCAAATAAAATATTATTTATATAATTTAAAATAAACAATTTTGTTAAACACAGCAAATTACACACAATATTTTAAAAGGGCATAACTTTCACATTATAAATCAGATTTCAACGAAACGAAAAGCAATATTCTTGAAATTTTATTTACTTTCATAATAAAAGATAAAATTAAAAAATTCAAATATTTAAATTTTAAATTTAAAAGTCAAAGTTTGACCAAATTGACCAAATTCACATTTCTGGAAAATATTCTTTTTAGTCATGTTTGGAATTCTAATTTACATCAAAATCAAAGTTTATATTTAAAATAACAAAGATTATTCATTTTAATAAATAAAATAAAGTTTTTAAATCAGGAATTAAATTAAGATAAATAAAATATACAATTAAAATAATCACAAAATACAGGGTTGTTACACTCTCCCCCACTCAAAACTTTTCGTCCCCGAAAAGGAATGAGGTACGGGAAAACACAGAAAAAGATAGAATGAAATAGGATTAAGGCAAGATGACAAGAAGATTGAAATTTTACCTGATAACTGTTGTTATACGTAAGTTTAACAAGGTGGAGATGATCTTCCCAAGATCCTCCAGAATCAAGAACACAAGCACCAAAAAGATCATCGAGAATCTGATTCACCCTTTCCGTTTGACCGTCAGTCTGTAGATGGTAAGCAGTGTTCAGATTCAGAATAGGGAGAAGTAAGAACCACAGAAGGGATAGGAAAGTTAAATGATGAAGGAAAAAGAGAAAGAAAGAAAGACTAGAACAAACTTATTTAGCACAATACAAAAAAACACGATTCATCAAATCAACAAAGAGAGCAGGAGCATTAGTCAAACCAAAAGGCATGACTAACTATTCATAGAAAAATCATTCTCAGCACGGAAAGCAGTCTCGGAAATACTTTCTTCAGCAACACTGAGTTGGTGAGAATCAGTGATAAGATCAAGCTGAGAGAAAATAGTAGCTCCACGGCTAACCAATTCGAAATTTTGATTTCCTACTTAGAAGGTAGGAAGATGGAAACAACCAGAAGGAGACCAGGTTGGAAAACAGAATAAGATAATAAATTTAAAACCATGAAAATTTCAACTTACCTTAATAATTTTTCTTCATCCATTTGATTTCACTTAAGTTAAATAAATCTTAATTATTTTAAATCTCATTACCTTATCAACAAATCAACAATTTATAAAATCATGAATTTGAACAATCATTTATTATATTCATCTTTATTTATTAAATTTCATTCTTCATTATTCCAAATTATTATTAAATTTATTCCACTTAATATATCTAATCCTATATATTAAGTTTATTTCACTTATTATAACTATTCCAATTTATCTATAATTTCCTTTAGATATCATTATATTGTAAATTATTCAATTAACCCTTTTTCTCTATTTACCTCTATTGATCCTTTATAACTAAAAATTTAAGTGTATAACATTTATTATAACCACTCAAATTTTATTTATAAATCCCCTTTATATTGTATGTTCTCCAATTACATATTTAACTTTTAATAAATTATGTAAGTTATATTGGAATGTTATTGAGTATTATACAAATAAATTCTTTCTAATTCAATTATACAAGTTTACATATTTATTCAAACTTTGATTTCCTTTTATAATTGAGATTATTTTTAAGAATTAAATTTCCGATTAACTTCAAACTATTTTAGATATAATTAAATATACATAATATATATCAAATCAACTCTTAAATCACATATATTATAAATCATGTCATAAATAGAAATCCAAATAAATTTATTTTCAAAATGAAACTGTAGCAAAACTACATAATGGTCTCTTTGCTTCGAAACTCGAAGATGAATGTCGATGATGCTGCAGTCATCACCGAAATTATTTTCCAACGACAAAGAAAAGAGTACTGATTTACAAATTAAAAATCCTTTAAAACAATTTCTACTAGAAATACTTTTAAATAATATATCCTTTTAAAACTTTCAAAACAAAGATCGAAATCATCGGAAATTAAATTCTCACGTTCTTAATTTAAATCCATTTAAATTTCCAAATTAATTTATAACCATGTTTAATTATTTAGATATGAAACTAAAGCCAATGGTTACAAATTACATGCAAAGTGAAATATTATTTCTCAACACCCAATTCCATTAATTATCAAAATTCAAAAAAATTAACCTTATACATATTATAATTAAACAAAATTTATCTATCTACTAAATTTGAAAACCATATTGTGTCAGTTTTCTCTGTTCAAGTGTTTTGGAGATCCTATCGATAGCGGTGATCAGACGAACCGATCGAAAAACCCAAATCAACATCAACAACTCAAACAACACAATATATAAAACATCTTTAAATATAAGATTTTCAAATATGTAACGCCCCACTCCGAGACCCACTGTAACAAAGAGTATTACGGGAGTAATACTGTTTGTTAAAGCGGAGAATAGAGTATAGTGGAAGCGACCATTTGTAATCAAGCTATAACTATCTACTGAATACGTCGAAAGGATGGTATCTATATATTTTTTTTCAAGTGGTTCGACATATTCGGTAAATACTTATAACGAAATTACAAATGGCTAAAGATCTATCAGGACAAAGCATAATAATAAATGATAAAACATCACAGAACAGAATCACATAACAGATATAAAATCCTAGAACAATACATCGTCAATACAGATCCAAGTATCATAAGTGGGTACAAAGCCACTGCTCACACATGTGAGTCAAAAATATGTACATATCAAAGTCTGAATAATAACAGAGTAGCGGAAAAGTGGACAAATAAAAGCGCTATCTATCAGCATAGCAGATAATGTCCAAGCGGAAGCACAGAAGCTAAGTCCAGAGACCTAACCTGAAACAACTCGGTCTGACCCGAGCGAAAACACTCGGGTCAGGCTAGCTAAACAATCAGTAATAACTGAGATATATAATAATGCAGTACATAAATAAAATAGTACTTATCCAAAGAGAAGTATATTATGAACCACATGAATATAATGACGATCCCTAATCATCAATAAACAATAAAAATCTCCAAAGAGAAATCAACACCAAAGTGTAGAATAAATAAAATCGCCTCATATCATCGGCGTAGCCAAAGCTATAAAAAGATGCCCATAGGCAATAATCCCAAGAGTGACCAGAGTCTGTAATCAACGCCCAAGCAAAGATCGATGCTCCAAAGAGCAATGGGGATATACTGAAAAGTCAATGAAATCAAGCACTGAAAAGCAGTGTCCAGAGACACTGTGGATCCACAAGGCAATCGCACTTACATCGTATGGCTCCATAGAACCAACACCGAATGGCGGTACTCGAATGGATATAAAATCATCAAATAATACCAATATTGCACGTGCACCGACCAGAGTCGTTGTTGCCAAGTACTATAGAGTTGTGATCGATCACTCGCACAGATGCGGAACGCGCGAGACGGCGAGATCCTTCCCAGAAGGATAAAGGCCCAGAGGCGCACGCCGAAAAATAAACTGCTCCATAGAGCAGGTGTCCAGAGACGGTTGCCCAGAGGCGTGGTGACCTAGAGGTCCAGTATTGGCCGCCCAGAGGCTAATGTGTCACTAACTTCTTGGAGAGGAACCCGTAAAGTGTTAACAATGAGTCCCATACCCCACGTTCGCACTAAACGGTTTACTAACCAATAGCAAGCTCACACTCCAAACCATAAAAAGTCCACCTCGTATCATCGGTAAACTAGACCCAAGGGTCAAAATGATCAATCGAATAGGTCGGGGATTAACCGGAAAGAAAATACACACGGTTCCATAGGCCGAAGATTTCCTAATTGTTTAAGCACCTTTCTACTTCGCTCGACGTGCTAAAAAGGGAGTGTGAGGTTTTTATTATAGAAAATAATGGTGCGAAACGAATTTATAATTGATTTTGAAATCACTTTAAAACGGCTTTTGAAAACTCTCCTATTATGGAGTAATTAATTTAATAATTAAAAATAATATTATATAATAATTTCGAAAGCCATTTAGGAGTGAAAAATCTTTTGAAAATGATTCATAAAACCCGTGTACGAAATCTAGAGACAAATCTCAAAGAAATCAATAAAACCAGAAAATCACTGAAAAATATTCTAAGTGTTTGTAAACATTCAAAAACAGCTGCGAATCCAAGTTCGGCAATTTATTTGGACCAGCAAACGATGTCCAAATGTCATGAAAATTTGCAGGCATGTAGTCCAACATCCCTACTTTAAGATGCAAAAAGAATTTCTGGATTCCGAGTTGAGACGAAGTGGCAGCGACATCTCAAAGTTGGACCCAGAAAAAGATTCATACTGTTTACCAACAGCGACCAAAGTTCAACTTTGACACGAAATTCGAAGTACCAAACGAACTCCGATGTTGCCCAAACTTTCCAGAGATGGAGTTCGAAACTCCACCTTTCCAACGAGACCAAAAACGTCGAATTCTGACTTTGGATGCGATCGTGGCGGCATCGCGAAGTGGAGGTAAAAAAATCTGGAAACAGGATAATTTTTTTTTAAGGCCCAGCCCGGCCCAGCCTGGGCTAAGGAAGCCCCAGCCCACGCGGGCTGGGGTTCTCCAGGCCCCAGCCCGCCTGGGCTGAGGAAGGCCCCAGCCCACGCGGGCTGGGGTCTTCGGGTCCCCAGCCCAAGCGGGCTGGGGTGGTGTCTCCCCCCTGCCCGCCTGGGCTGTGGAAGGCCCCAGCCCAAGCGGGCTGGGGTGGTGTCCCCCCAGCCCGCCTGGGCTGGGGGCCCAAGCCCAAGGCAGGCTGGGGGTGGTGTCCCCCCCAGCCCACCTGGGCTGGGGAAGGCCCCAGCCCAAGCGGGCTGGGGTGGTGTCCCCCCCAGCCCGCTTGGGCTGGGGGAGGCCCCAGCCCAAGCCGAGCTGGGTGGTGTTTCCCCCCCAGCCCAAGGCGGGCTGGGGTGTAGTCCCCCCCAGCCCGCCTAGGCTAGGGAGCCCCAGCCCAAGTGGGCTGGGGTGTAGTTCTGCCCCCAACCCAGGTGGGCTGGGGTGTGCAGCAGCCTGGGTGCAGCTCAGGCCTGTCCTGGTGCACCCAGATCACTGTTTCAGCCTGTTTTCAGGCTGAAACATTCCAGCCAGCAATTTTTGTTGATTTTGGTGGTTTAGGGGTGTTTTTTTCAATTTTTGACAACAAATTTTCACCAAAATTTTAACTAGCAATAATCACTACTAGCAATAATCACTAATCAATAGTAATTACCTTAATGATGCAATGTATCAAATAGCTTGTGTGCAATAATCAAAGAAAGCCAAAATGCTCAACTCCAAAGCAAAAGATCAAGAGGCTTCAAGTACCCAAAAATCAAAAAAAACAAAACAATGATTACAACAAGATGGTAGAGGTAAATAGGGATTAAGAAGGATTAGAGAATATGGGAGATTGCATTACCTTTCAAAGATTAAACTAGTTTAATTATGAAGAGAAGGAGATGGATCTTCTAAAGAGAGGCCATTAATTATGTTTAGATCTAGGTTTAGGAATTTATGAAGAGGAGGGTTAGGGTTTATGGGAGGGGTTTGAGATATTATATAGGAGTGGGTTGGTTAATGGGTCATGGTAAGAGGTTTTAAAACCCATTAGGACTTAGTTTATTTTCCTAAGGTTATCATGTGAACAAAATCCTAAGTGGCATCCTAATTTTAATTAAAACCATATAATTGTCTCATTAGCCAATTAAACCCATTATCACATTAAAAATTCCCCTTTTAAATATTAAATTCCAAAAATATTAATTTCCCCATTTTAAACCCAAAATACTTTAATTTGCAAACCAATTGCAAATTTAAATTCCCAAAATTTTTGTTTAGCTCCCTTTTCAACTTAAAATCATAATTTTAATTTATTATTCGGTAATTGCAATCTCAGGGTTGTTACAAAATACAAGATAAATTTTTCAAAATAAGGATAGGGATTCAAATTGATGGACTCAAATTAAAGAGAATCCTGTTTTTGAAGATAAATTGGAGACAAAGATAAGACGATTAAATAACAGAATAGGAAGATGGGTAAGCCTATATATATTGCAGGCCACCTTAACCAGGTCAACCGTGACTTAATGAATAAGATCGATGTGGATTTTCTGGGGTAAATCTACATTCGATCTCAAGAGATAGAATTCAGGCATATCAAGAGATAGTAGCATCGTAAACCAAGGATACAGAAGTCTTCGGTGAATCAATGCTTTTTGTAAAGAAGTTTCACCCCTTTACAAGTCATTAGAATGTTGGCGGGAACGCCAATTCATTAGAAAGATTATTCGGAGTGGAGTTATGGGACTCTCCAGATTCAAGAAGATGAATAGTGAGGGACAAGAATGAATTTTTCGGAACCGCAGGGAACGTTCCAAAATTCAAAAGAAATCGAGTCAAAAGGAAGTGATTCAAGCTCGAATGAAAGTGATTCTGTAAATAAATTTACCATATATGCTAAGTTTTGCCGAGAGCCAAAGCTCTGATACCAACTGTAACGACCCGATATTTTCAACCATTCGCATCCCCACATGTCGGACTTGAATTGCTCAAAATACCGCGTTGTAAATAAAAATTTGGCAAACTCATCATATACAGTAAATAAATAATCATAGATCACAGACACAGAGTAATATAATGCAGCGGAAACAAAGAAATAGTGGTTCATGAAGCTACTATATAAATACATCAGAGTTAAATAAGATACAACAGAAGAAATAAGATACAATAGAAGTCTGAATATGATAATCAAGTACAAATCTGAATACATCACTGGAATCAAATGAATATCTGAAAGTGAAATAGATAGCTGGATCTTCAAGCAAAGCTCCAACTCCGAAGGTGAGTCTCTAATGTTGTATCACTCAGTCTGACCCGAGCGTAAAGAAAAACACAAAACACTCGAGTCAGGACATACATACTTATACAATGTAAACCAACTCAAGTGAACTGTAATAAAGGTACAAGTAACTTAAAGGATGCTTGGGATCACCCATCCTCTAAGGATCCATTAAACTATTTACTATGTAGTAATATTGCGCTATTATAATAATGTCTAATATAAAATAAACATACTTTTAAATAGCATTAAGAAGTGACCCAATATTCCCCTTAACACGTAATAGTCCCAGTAGTCTATCAAGTATTAGCATACTCCCAAAATGGGGGCTACCCTCGATACTCCACAGGCTACGGGAGAAATCACAAATCGTAGTAAAGCTTGATATGGTAAGTGACATGGCACAACTAGGCAATGCTAGGGTAGATATACCAATTACGCATCCGGGTTGGTGGTGACGCATAGCAGCCCTACCGCCCACCTTGAACAACACTCCCAAATCAAGGGGTGCACCTAATCAATCACAAAGTAATAGAATAGAATCGAAGAAGTGTGTCCGATCAGAGGTGCTACTCATTGGCCCGTTAATCGCTCTTGTTTTAGCCACTTTATGCCAACTCACGGGAGTTGGGTCCACGTATATAACTTAGGATCGTCGCCACCATCCCACTTCATTTTGGAAACTCCACCGTGTACACAGTTGTCAAAGTGGTTTTCAGTATCGACAGAGAGTATGTCCATATCCGATCCCAGTCTCTTTAACAACCAATCGTTATTATAACCCATGGTTATAAATTTAAAACAGTTTATACTTCAAAATAGAATATCATTTCAAATCCAAATCTTTATCAAAATAAAGATTAAATCAATTCCAAACCCTTTCAATATATTTAAAATATCACATCATTTCAAAACTTCATTTCAAACCATTTAATATATCAAAATATCATATCTTTCAAAACTTCATTTCAAATCATTATATATATATATATATCAAAATATCATATCTTTTCAAAACTTCATTATCAAATCATCATTTGAGTTCAAATCCAAATATTCAACTTTGAATACCTTTTAAATTCAAAGATATCATTCATTTATTATCATTTCAAGTCACCTTTTAAATTGTTTATATTTCAATCAAAATAATTCATCTAAACCATTTAAAAGTGTAATTATTATACTTTCAAATCAAGTATTCAATTTCCAAAGTTTTAAACTATTCTAAGTTCATTTACTAAGTTAAAAACCATAAACATTGAAAATTTCAGCCTTTCACAGCATTCAGAAAAAGCTGTTATAAGTTATTCTTGAAAACATTTTAATTCAGCAAAGACAGCATTTTAAAACTGCTGTTAGATCTCAGTTTAGTTGAAATTTAGTTTAAAACAGCAAAGACAGCATTTCCAGAAATGCTGTAATAGCTCAGGTTTCAAATTAAAGATTTTAATTAAATTCAGCAAAGACAGCAGACCACTACAACAATTACAGAACTGCTGTATTAGACCTGAGTCAAGTTTTTAGTCTATTTAGTTCAACTACAGCGTTCCAGAAATGCTGTAATAGCTCTTTTATTCAATTTTAGTTCATTTCAGAAACTATAGCATTTCTGAATGCTATTAAAAATGTTTTCCAGATTTTAATGTATTTCCAGCAAATAATAAACTTTGATTTAAACCTTTTTAACTTTATAAAAATCATATTTCTAACATTCAAAAATGTTCATTAACATACCTTTTTTACGTATGATTTTTTTATAAAGTAATCTTTATAATAAAATCCAAATTTCAATAATTTTACATAACAAATTCAAATGTACACCTTTCCCATTTTTACCTTTTACAATTTATTAACACTTACATTTTCAAATTACCATTTCACGCATTATACTAAATTTCCAATTTATTTAATTAATTTAAAACCTTTAATTAGAACCAAATTTCCCATTTCTAAGTCAAGTTATATTTTAAAATTACACATTTAAGCATTCATTCATTTAACCATTTTAATACATAGAAAACTCAATAACACTTTATTAAATCATTTAAATTCAAATCAAATTATCATATTTACCATTTTCCAAATAAAATTAAATTTCCATTTTATTCATAACTTAAATTCATTTTTAAACCAAAATCCAAATTTCCAAACTTAAGTTATATTTCCAATTTCAATTTAACTAGTCATTTATTCAACATTTTTAACTTATAGAAAAATCATAATTTCTTTATTTAAACAATTTAAAACCCAGTTTAAATCAAATTAGCATAGATTTACACTTTTAAACATATTTAAAATATTCAAAATACTTTATAAAATAACCACGGGCCTGTATATAGTTTTCTAACCTAGGTCAAGTGATACAGATATGTATCATTTCAATCCGCAGTTTACAAAGAAAAATCCGGGTTCTATCATTTCAAACCCACAATCCCAAGTCAAATTAAATTAAATAAAAATCGCCCAGGCTTATCATTTCAGCCCATAACGATCTTTCCTTATTCTAAAGTCCGTTCGGGTATGTATCATTTCAACCCATAGTGATTCTATTCTATAGGGAACTTGCAGTGTGATAAACAGGTATAAATGAACAGTTTAATAATAAATAACAGTAACAGATAATATGACAGATAATTAAACAGGTTTAACATCATATAAATAAATCATCACAGGCAGTTATAACATCATATAAAATTCTACATATTCAATTGTTGTCGTTTCACAATTGCATAAGTATAAATGTCTAGTGAGATTTACTCACCTTTATAAGCTGGAGATGACAACCACAAACACACAACAAAGATTTCCAGAGGCACGAAAGCACGACAATGATTTGAGTGTGAGAGAGACAAGGTAAATTGCCTTGAACAAATTCAAACACAGCAAGTATACACAACATAAGTTTCAAACAAAATGAAATTAACAATGCTAGAAATGATTGAATAAAACAAAACCAAAGCTATTGCACTTGCTTTCAACATCATATGCTTCCGCTATAGATCAGGTTTGCACGGCCAAAGCATGGATTTGGATCTAGTTTGGGTTGAACAGGGGTCGACCTAGCATGTATTGGATGGTGGAGCAAAGGTATGAGCATGAACAACATCACAAAGGCAACACAACATGATTTCTATGCAAATATAGGCTCGGCCAAAGCAAGGGCAGGCACGGCCATGGCTTCAAGTGGGGTAGGGATGACGTGGCAGGGGATCTCAGGTCATCTATGGCAGGTGGTGGTGGTGCAAGTGGCGGCCAAGGAGGAGTTTGAGGTGGTGGACATTGGTGGAGCTCGGCTAGGTGCATTTAGGTGATGTTTGTTCATTTTTAGGTGGATTTTCTTCAAGGGAGGCCACGGCTATGGCATGGTGATGGGCTGGAGGTGATGTTAACTGGATGTGGTGGTGGTGGCGGCGACCTAGGTGATGGAGGAGGGCTGGCCGATCCAAAGAAGAAGAGAAAGCAAGTGCACAAATCAATGTAAACAAAAAGAACAATGAAAAAGAAAAGAGGAGAATGGAAGCCATGACTTACAAAATGATTTCAAAAATTGCTATGGCCGAAAATGATGAGGAAAAGAAGTTATTTTCACGTGAAAAACAATAAGGAATGTACGGCTACAAAGAGAAAATGAAAGGCCAAGACAATGAAGAGGCAGGAAAAAGAAGAGTCACAAGTTACAAGCACAAAGTCTCTTTGAATTTCCAAATTTTTTTAAACAAAATAAACTAAATAAATTTCAGTAAATAAAATAAAAAGCTAAACAAAATAAAGTGAAAAAGAAAATAAATAAATAATTTAAGTAAAAATGGAAAATAAAATGAGAAAATAGCTAATATATTGAAACAAGCATTTAAAAATATAAACAATGTACAATAAACATTTAAAAAATTATAACAACACTTTTAAACAAATAAAAGTCAGGTAAATAAAATAAACGCTGAACAAAATAAAGTGGAAATGAAAATAAAATAATATTTTATGAAAATAGAAAATAAATAAAGAATTTCTTTAGTTAAATGAAACTGGAAATTAGAATTTATAAACAGAATACAACTGACATTGGAAAATGTCAATTACACTTTGAAAAAATGTTTTAAAACCAAAATATGTACATAACATGTTATTTTACCCATATAAACATAAATTAGAACATTACATGACCAAATAAAATATTATTTATATAATTTAAAATAAACAATTTTGTTAAATATAGCAAATTACACACAATATTTTAAAAGGGCATAACTTTCACATTATAAATCAGATTTAAACGAAACGAAAAGCAGTATTCTTGAAATTTTATTTACTTTCATAATAAAAGATAAAATTAAAAATTCAAATATTTAAATTTTAAATTTAAAAGTCAAAGTTTGACCAAATTGACCAAATTCACATTTTTGGAAAATATTCTATTTAGTCATGTTTGGAATTCTAATTTACATCAAAATAAAAGTTTATATTTAAAATCACAATGATTATTCATTTTAATAAATAAAATAAAGTTTTTAAATCAGGAATTAAATTAAGATAAATAAAATATACAATTAAAATAATCACAAAAATACAGGGTTATTACAAGAGAAAACTTTCAACAAGGAAATCGAAGAGCTCGTCGAGGGCTACGCATCCAATGGTGGAGATCGCCTGAAGCTTGTCATAGGCACCAAAATTGGCTCGCATTCGTTGTGCATTCGGTGGGGACTTGTGCATTGGAGGCGGCGCTAGGCGAGGCCACACTTGGCACGAGAGTCGAGGGGGGTGAGGCGCATGACGTGGTGGCCCCTGATCAACTTCTAGTGGACGATGGAGGGTACGACATCGAAGAGATGAAGGCGTTGTTGGTTTTTCGAGCGCAACCTTGACCTGTAACTCGTGATCGTGAATAAGGAACTGGGCGGCTGGATTTCCTGAAGCGAGATCCAACGGCCTGGATTAATCTGAGGTTAATTTCATAATAATAATAATATTTAGAAATTGAAAATTATATTGTTTAAATTCATATAATCTTATAAACTGCGTAACTCTTGCATACGAGGTCGAAATTGGACGAAACAAGCGTTGCCGGAGACGTAGCGATGAGCACTACGTTCTGGAACTGATTTGAAGACATTTGGAGCTTGTTAAAATTTTAGGTTAAGTCGAACGTCGTTCGATTTGATTTAAAATTGAAAACTCATGGTGAGTGTTTTATAACGCTCGAAAGTACTAGAATATTTTTATGATAGTTAAATTTGAAATTATGAAGTGATATAAATTTATTGGTCGTTGTTTGATAAAATTTAGTTGTCATTCGAATTAACCGTTAAAAATTAAAATTGACAGTTAGATTTGAAATTGGGATTTAATTGCCAGTAAATTACCCGACATTATTATCTATGAAATTGTTGTGAATTATATTGTATGTTGTATGATTGATTGTGATGGATGTCAATTGATTGATATTTGGATGATTGGATGTTATTTATTTTATATATATCTTGTTATCACCCTGTATAATTTACAGTATATAAACTATAAATTGAATTCGAATAAATTAAGAAATAGGTTGAAATGATATATACCTATGACACTGTGAGTTGGATTGAAATGATATATATCCATCCCTGAAATTAAATTGAAATAACTGATAACTTGGCCGTAGGAAAGAAAATTATATACGGACGCCGGATTGGTTAAATTAAACGATTTTAAAATTTTTGATTTGAAATTATTTTAAATGGTTTTGACTTAAAGAAATAAAAATCAAATTTATAGAAATCAAGTTATTTTCGAACTTGAGCCCTGAATGTTGAAATTTAAATTTGGTAATCGAAATTGTTTAAATAATCGAAGTTGAGATTTTGAAGTTATAATCGAAATACAATTTGAATTTTTGGAAATTGATTTGTTTTAAAAGATTAAACTTTTATTCGAACTTTGAATATTACTAAGTAAAAGTGATATAAAAAGGATATTTCGAAATTGAGCTCATAATTGAATTATATTTGAAGATTGGGATTTCAAACTGAATATTGAAGGATAATTTGATTTAAATGTTTTGAATCGATACTTGAAAATTGAGCTCGAAATCGATATAAATTGAAATTGAATTAATTGGATTTGGAAGTGAAATTAACTTAACTTGAAATGGAAATTGAAATTGATTTGAATTGAAATCAAAATTGAATCGATTGAATGGAAATTGGAATTGATTTGAATTGGAAAGTTGGAATTGAATCGGTTTGACTTTTAAACTATTTTCAAATAAATTATTTAATATAAACTATTTAAAAGCTATCTTCTTGAATATACAAACTATTTAGGTTTTCCAAATTAGTTTGCTATACAAACCATTTTAATACCTAAACTATTTTCTATTAAACTATTTTAACCATTTAAACTATTTTAACCATTTAAACTATTTTTAACTATTTTAACCATTTACACTATTTTTAACTATTTTAATTATTTAAACTATTTTAAACTAATCAAACTATTTTTCAAAAATTCAAACCGGTCAAGAGTGGAATGTTATTTTTAAATCATGGATTTAAATAGGAATTGGGTTAAATGAAGTTATAACCCAAATTGGAATTCGAAAAGATTTCTGAAAGCGAAATCGAGATATTAAGGCGAAAATGATTTTGAAATGAAATGGTATATTTTAGTAAATATGATGATTTCGAAATGAATTTGATTTTTAAGCGAATATGATATTTTGATATAAAACGCGAATTGTTTCGAAATCTAAAAGTACCAACCGGTATGTAAAACGACGTTTGATTGTTAAAGAGGCCGGGGCCGGATATGGGCATACTCTCTGTCAATACTGGAACCTCTTTAACAACTATGTACGCGGTGGAGACTCCAGAACGAAGTGCTTGGATTTGGCGATGATTGATGGATTTGAAGAAAGAGAACGATAATGAACAGACCCCGGCACTTGTGCCAATTTGAAATGACTAAAACAGGACGGCTTGATAGGGCCAAGTGGGCTAATTACACCGAGCGGACATCCGTTCTTAGATTTTCTTGGACTCGGTCCATATTATTACTCTTGTTGTTGGTTTTGATTGGTGCACCTTGATTTGGGATAGCCTCCCTTTGACTCGATATGGGATGGATGGATGTGGTGGGTAGTCATGGCTATGTTGCGTTACCACCAGCCTTGCGACTCGAACTGGTAGTATCCTACCTTGGGCATTGCCTCACATGCCTTTTCATACTTTTATCCCTATGCGAGACCCCTAAGATTTTGGTTTAGTGTTGTCGTATCACTGTGCGTCCCTATCCACTGACCATTTAACTGGTGTTTTATATGCAAACTGTACGACAATGCTTAAAAACGCATTAAGGGGGATCAATGTAAAGCCTTAACACTAAGAAAAATATTTATTTTACTATCTGGACATTATATATGCAACATATTATACTACATATAAATATTTTGATGGATCCTTAAGAGATGGAAAATCCCATAACATCTCTTGAGTTATTGCACGCATGTTATACACTGGATAAGAGATGTGAAATCCCGTAAACATCTCTGACACCACGACACTCATGTTATATGCGATATCGATTTGACATGCATAAGAATATTTTAGTCCTGACTCGAGTGTTTTGTCTTTTCATTACGCTCGGGTCAGTCCTGAATTTTTCAGCTTATTGAACATTTATTATAGAGGACGAAGACGAAGATTTGTTATATTATTACTATTAGTATTCTTGCATCATGTTGTCTGCTACATTACTTTATTTATTCCCGATGTATTTATAACTCTGATAAATGTTGTATAGATTATAATCAAATGTACTGTATAAACAGCTTCATGAACTGTTTATTTGATTATTATATTTTATCGTTACTCTGTGAGATTCTATGTTTGTCTTCTTCTTCTGTTCTTATTATTCTTATTTAACCCCATTGATTATCTATATTCTGGATTGTTTAAGTTGGACATGTGTGGATTATTGTCAATTTAAACCTTTCGAAATGTGGGTCGTCACAGCGAACAATTGATATGAATTTGAAGTTTTCTATCATGGTTTATGGCTATGTAAGGAAAACGGAAATTTTGAATCAAGAAATCGAATCAGAGTCCGCACTAGAGTGGTTGGGTTAACAATATTAGTTCAAAAGTGGAATGTGTGTATTCAAGCAAGCGATTGGAATTGATATTATGTATAAAAGATTTATGTACATTATGCAAATTTAAATAATACTTAAGTTCTTTGTTGTTTGGGCTGATGGTAAGTTTGTGAAATGATACTTCAAATTGTTTAAGGATGTAGAATAATCTATTAAGTAATTATCTAAGACTATTGAGCGTAAGGTACACTTGGTAGTTTATTTATCACCCTTGTATGATGAAAACTTTCTGAACTTGGACAAACCATTAGTTTTGGTTGCTATAAGTGGTTGATGGATTCTTTTGTGGCATATAATGGTTGTATTGCTTTTGTTCGCATATGATTATTATATATTGTATGTTGCTTGTGCTATTAATTTGAAACAACTAAAATATTACTCTTTTACATAATTTTAACTCTTTTTGGATTATGTAAGTGAGATATAGATTTGTGGAAGCAATAGCTACTGCTTTTGGTTTCATAAATAAAGTTTGTTTGCCCGACGAATAGGTACGTTTTCGGATTACAGTTTTTGTAAAGATATTTTATTGTTTTCCCATGGTTTGGGATGTTTATTGTTAAAATGTGATATATATATTGAAATTATTGATATTGTTATTTTTCGGACCGAGTCGCGCAAAGGAGACTCTACCGAAATTTTTTCGTGAATTTAGGACTTAGAAATTTTTTGTGAAAGTTGAGTTATTTTCAAATTTATTAAACTAAATTATGTAAATTAATTGTTTATAAATTGATTATTTTGAATAAAAATATATCAGCTTCTTAATTCCTTCTTGTTCCTTTTCGAGGACGAAAAGTTTTGAGTGGGGAAGAGTGTAACGACCCGTATTTTTGATAATTAAAAACTACTAAATTAAATAAGATTTTGAAATTTAATATTATGAGAAATTAAAATTTATGATTTATTTATGAGAAAAATAATTAGAATATAATTTAATTTTATTGTTGAATGTTATTGACAACTATTTCAATGTAGTTTCAATCAACAGAAATAATTGTAAAGTTAATTTGGTTATAATTGTAAATAAGGAATAAATTAAATGTTGGATTTAATGTTGAAATTATTTGTTATTAATTGAAATAGGCTTATTATAGAATATGAAATAAATTAATTGGTACGTAAATTTATTAGCTTTGGTTTGTAAACAATAGATTTAGAAACGTGTTTGGATTACAAATATATGACAATTGTTTTATTTGTCACCTTATTATTTAATCTGTTGAAAATAATTTGGAAATCAATATGAAATTTAATGAAATTAAATATTGTAGTTAATATGAGTTAAGATGATAACTGTAGAATATGAATATATAAAATGTAAACTAATGTTAATTATATTCATAAAGTAATAGTTGATTCAATAATAAGAGTGTACATCGAAATAAAAGAATTTGACCGAAATTAAAATATAACTAACTGAGTTTTATTACAGTTGTAATTGAATGCTGAAATTAGTGTAACATTTAAATCTTGGATTTAATATGGAATTTTTTATTTTAAAGGATTATTAATTTCAGTTTAATCAAAATGATGATATGAAACCTTTATTTTACAATTTTAAAGTGATTAAATCGATTTAATAATAATATTATTTAATTAACATGAAAATTAGCCTTTTTGGGCATTGTCTTGGATTTCGATGAAACCAGTTTCATCGGATCTGTAATAGTGAACTATTCTAAGATTTCAAGTTTCGTAGCGATCAGACTTATCGTTTGATCGTGCGAGCTTGAAACACGTAGAAATTAATTAAAAGAATTTAAAATGAATATAATTTGATTTTGAAAGCTAACTTCTGTATACAGTGGAATTGGGGCTTGAAACTAGTTCCATTGAGTTTAAAAAATATTGAAAACCTATATTTTGATATATGGGATGACCTATTTCGTTTTGGGAGTGAAACGGGTTTTCGGGTCGTTGTTATCGTTTCGACCCAATTCGATCTGTCCATTGTTCTTATCCATTCCTATCTATATAAACAGATATTTACTGAAACCCCATCAGTTTTTTATTTCTGATTCCTGTACGTACAATTTCTATCTGTCCGTTCCTTCTCAATGGCAGACTTTCAAAACCCTAATTCCCAATTTCAAACCAAACTTCAAAAATTCAAACTCCTCAAAACATAGCATATTATATATCGTTGGAAAGCACTTGATGAACATAATCTACTCATGCGATTCATTTTTCAATTTGAGTCACCATTTTCCCAAAAATCAGTGAAGAAGTCTCAGCCGTTGAAACTAGGTTTCGATTTCAACGGTGGATCTTCGCCTATTCGTCGATCGGGTGGTGTTGCGGCATGGAGGAGGCTGAGGCGAGTCGATCCATGGTGTTCTTGTCTCATAGGTATTGGGATCGCAAGTAATAAGCGAAATAAGGCGGCGGCGGTGCGATGGGTCTGGGGGCATCAGAGTGCGCGCACAGCCAGAAGAAGGTCGGCCGGAGGTGGCCATCGTGGCGGTGATGTCAGATGTGGGCGGCAGCGTGGGTAGGCGCCGCGACAACGTGATCGAGGGTGGCAGCTGTGCTCGAGGTTGGACTGTGCGATGGTGTTTAGGGTTTTGAGATGGTACGTTAATTACGAGTTTACGCCTTCGTTTTATTTTAATTAAAATTTAAAATTTTGAAAGATCTAACGTTTGTAACTTTTTCAAATGAGCTCGAATTTGGATGTTGTTTCTTGCATTGCGATCGTATCAAAATTCCGGACAATAAGGAACTAGTTTGGTTGGATTCTGAGACTATTCAAATTTGGGCATTCTTTTGGATTTTAATTCAACTAAAAATCAAAGGTTAGTGATTTAACCCACTTACAAATACTAAACCTTCTTATGTTAGTTGAATTAAATTTATGAATTGATAAGAAATTTATTGATTGGTGTTTGGTAATTTAAATTCTCATTTAAATTTAATTTGAATTTATATTGAATTAAATTTCCATTTTAATTAATATTGAAATTAAATTGATAGTTAAATACCTGATATTGATAACTAGTTAATTGTTGTGATTTATTGATTGATTTGGATGTTGGTTGTGATGGATGTTTATTTGTTGGCATTTTGGATGACTGGATGTTATGTTTATTATATATGTTGTTATAACACTGCAAGTGTCCTTAGTTTGTTGTTAGGAAAATCACTATGGGTTGAAATGATACATACTCAAATGATCTTATAGATTAGGGAAAATTGTTATGGGTTGAAATGAAACATACCCGAGCGATTTTATTGATTTGAAAATTATTGATTCAGGATACGGGTTGAAATGATATATACCTGGGAAATTTAACTATTTTGGGTTGAAATGATACATACCTATTAACCCGCCTTTTGGAAAGGCCATGGACATGCAGATTTAACTAAATCGACTGCTCGTTTGTCGAGACTAGGATACGATGGGTTTAAGCCAACTAGATGGAGAGACGATCAGTCATGGATGGTGTCGTTCGGCCTAGGAGGCATGATTCGGTCTAGATGGTGTCATTCGGCCTGGGAGGTATGGATCGGTCTAGATGGTGTCGTTCGGACATGGTGTAAAAGTTGAGGTGGGTCGACCAGACATGGTTCGGCCTATGTGGATCGGCAGGTGCCGTTCGGTCGAGGAGAGGAGGTCAAGCATAGTTCAGTCATTGGTGGTTCGGCCATGTGGCTCGGCCGTTCGACCAAGGTGGTCCGCTCTGGAAGACGTCATTGGATCAGAATGGTGTGGTTCGGTTTGGGAGGTGTCAATCGGTCATGATGTGTGGTCCGGTCTGGGAGACGTTGTTCGGTCAGAATGGTGTGATTCGGTCTGGGAGGTGTCATTCGGTCAGGATAATGTGGTTCGGTCTGGGAGGTGTCGTTCGGTCAGGATGGCGTGGACCGGCGTATTGGAGTGGATCGGCAAAGCGATGGGATCGGCATTGGAAGGGACTCAATTTGAAATTGGATGGAGCTCGGCTCGGCATTGAGGAGGACTTCGAGTCGGCAACGCACAAACTTCGGGTCGACACAGTTGGGAAGTAGGGATGGATCGGTATAGGCAAGAGGATGAGCTACTTCGAGTCGTGGTGTAGTTTGCTTCGAGTCAGTGTTAGGGTTGCTTCGGGTAAACACCCAGGTTACTTCGGGTCGGCATGTTTAGAACTCGGGGTCAGCAGTGATGAGTGATATGAGCTCGGCTGTGGTTTTGGTGGGCCCATATCAGCGAGGAATCCCAGCAACCGGGATTTTGCTTATAAATACAGTGGGCGGGGCTTCCAAAAAGGCGATCTTCATTCTGTCTCCTTTCATCTTCTACACTAAGGCTGCTCTGCCATTATTGTTTTAAAAACTCTGGATTGTAACTGTAATTGATTCTAACATCAATACATAAGGAAATTTCTGGAGTGGACGTAGGTTGGAATCAGCCGAACCACTATAAATCTTCTATTCTTACTGCTTTCTTTTTAATTTTTATTGTTCTTTACATTATTACTCTCTACATACATTCTATTTGTGATCTGTGGTTGTTGGTTGGTGCTTTCATCTAGATCTGGGTGTTAGTGACTAATTTTAAAGCTAACAATACCCAATCACTTGACCATAGGGTAGAAAATTATATACGGACACCGTTGGTCGGTTTAAATTATTTTCTAAATGATAAAGTATGTTTGATTCACAAATTTGATTTTTAAATTTAATTTAATGATTTTATTTAAAAATTTATATTTGGAAAATAATTTATTTTATTGTTTAAAGCTTCAAATTATAAGCCAATAAATGGTTTTAAATGTAAATTTAAGATTTTAACTTATAATTTTATTTAGTTTTGAATATATATTTTAAATAGTTTAAAATTTAATTTAATAAAATATTTAATATAGTTTTAATATATATATTTAAAATTTAATTTAATATAATAAATATAATTTTGATTTTAGATAATAAATATAGACTTTTATAATAACTTTAATAGAGAAAAGATTTTGTAAAAGATTTTAGAATTTTATAAAAGGAATTTTATAAAAGACTTTTATAAAGGATTTCATAATGGTTTTATAAAGGAGTTGTAAAGGTTTTAAAGGATTTTATAATGGGTTTTTATAAAAGAACTTGTATAAAGGGATTTTGAAGCTTTTTAAAGGAATTTGCGTAGAAGTTTATGAAAAGGGGAAAAGTTGTAAACTGTTTTGGAATTTATAAATAGCTTTATAAATGGTTCAAAGCATATAAATAGTTTATAAATGGTTTAAGAGAGATTTATAAATTATTTTCGAAATTGATTGAAAGAAATCTTCCTCGGTATTTATGAACATATTTATACTTTTGGAATAAGTATATGAATATCTGGATATGAAGGTATAAACTGTTTTCTAAATTATTATAAAAAAATGTTTTATAAAATGACCACGGTGTGAAATAAGTGTTTGGTTGTTAAAGAGACCGGAGTCGGATATTAACATACTCTTTGTCAATACTGAAACCACTTTAACAACTGTGCACGTGGTGGAGAATCCAAAATGAAGTAGGATGGTTTGGCGAATGCTACTGGAATGAAGTAAGAGAACGATGATGGATAACCTTGACTTTCGGGTCATAATTAAAATGACTAAACCAGGAGCTATACCGAGCCAAGTGGGGTCGCTCCTCCTATTGAGCATGCTTCTTCGAAACCATATCTATTACTTTGTGATTTGATTGGTGGCCACCTTTGATTATGGGAGTGTGTCTCGAGGTGGGCGGTAGTTGCTGCTATGCGTTACCACCAGTCCAGGAGTGCAAAACGGTAGATTCCTACCATGGGCATTGCCTCGCGTGCCTTATCATATTTATCCTGATCGAGCCCACTACGACTTTGGTTTGTGTCGTAGCTATGGAGTGCTCCCTGAATATCCCACCAGTTTATGGTGGAGTTTATAGTACTATATAGACTACGACACTTATATAAAATGTATTAAGGGGGATATGGGTAACGCCTTAACGCTATTTTAATACTTTACTTTACTGATTGACATAACATATATAGCATATATTACTACATATAAATAGTTTAACGGATCCATAGGAGATGGAAATCCTGAAACAACTCTTAAGTTATTGCACGCATGTTATACACTGGATAGGAGACGTAAAATCCCGTTAACATCTTCGAATCCATAACACTCATGTTTACTTATTGTTGATTTAACTTACATAAGATCTTTTAGTTCTGACTCGAGTGTTTTGTCTTTTCATTAAGCTCGAGTCAGCCTGAGCATTTCAGTGTTGAAGATTTTATTTCTGGAGGGCGAAGATGGAGTTTGATATATTATATTATTAGAAATTTTCCGCTGCATCATTATTGGTATGTCATTGTTTGTACTCTGATTGTTGTAAAAATTGTGTAATCAAATGTATATTATAAAACAGCTTCATGAACTGTTTATTTGATTATTATATTTTGTCATTCCGCTATGAGATTCTGTGTTTTGTTTTTCCTTCTTTTCTCTTATTTTCTTATTTACCCCATTGACAATCCTCCCCTTTGAATGGTTTGAGTTGAAATGTGTGGTTCATTGTCGATTTAAACCGTCCAAAGAGGTGGGTCGTTACATTATATCAAGTATATAATAGAAAGAAAACACCTTTTATTTTGAATAAGATTGGTTATCAAGTTAGATATATGTAACAAATTACATAATTATCCCTAGGGCATACCCCTAACCCTTTCAATCTCCCACTTGCACTTGGGGTCAATTATGGAATCTTATTCCAACTTCTCCAATCGGTCTTCAAAACCAATTGGGTTAGTCCCTCAATGAACGGGTATGCTATTATGTTTCAATTATCTACTTTGTCAGTCAACTCTCTCCGATGCTGATAAACTACCTTTACCATGTAGAATAATTTGGAGATGTCTCTCGACTTCTAGTAAGCCCTAAGTTTTGTTATGAACTATGTCGTGACGTTGTTATCATATAACAAAGTTATAGGATTCTCAACATTTGGAATTACCCTCAGCTCAACTATAAGTTTGTGCATTTGTATTTGTATGCATTGCTTTTATTGTGGCGCTATTCAGGGCGATGTACTTAGTCATTTTCATTGAATCAGCCACAGCCCTTCATTTGCAATATTTCCAATTTAAAGATTCTTAACTTGAATTTTTTATTGACATATTATACTCAATATCACTTAGAAAAATTTGTGTCCGAACACTCCTACATAAGGAGTTTGTTGTTTCTATAAACAATTCTATAGTATTTCATAAATATACAAAAACACCTCAAACAACCATTTAGTCATATCAATTTGGATTTGATATTTTCTTCATGTATCAAATACATATATGAATCACGATATTGTAGATAGCATAACATGTATGATAATTCCAATTGTCAATACATAAAAAATCCATCTTATATGTTCCATGTTAAACATTTCAATAAGGCGTCCTTAGACATCGTTTGGGATATTCCTAATTTTATACTTACTATAAAACACATCATTTACAAATCCAACGTCGATTAGTAAAACAACTAAAGCTGATTTTAAACACTAGTACATCATTAACAATCAGTAGAGCGTTGCTTACTTATGGTTTAGAAATATCTATGTAGCTTTTAATGTTCTTTCTTATGAACACATGCTTTCTTTGCATTTTGACTAATAATCAAACTATTTGATATTTCTATCACCATACTTATTCAATTCCGATGCTATTAAAATGATACTTTCTATCATTTCTTGGATCATATCCCAAAACCCACAAACTCAAATTGCTCCCACTAACTTCGAGATACCTTAATCGTTATGTGCTAACAGTTTATTCTAAATCATTATTTAGAATTTTCCATTTCAACACATAAGTACTAAACACAAAGTTATTTTAGGAAATAATTTTGTGACTAAATCCGAACGTTGAGCACATCGACTAATGAATCTATTACGTTAATTTCAACAATTGAACCTTACGGTATTCTTATTACAATGTGGCTCACTATATTCCAACTGCATTTGTCTTTCTCTTAAAGACACATTTGGGGCCAATGGAACATATCCCTTTGGATATAACTAATCAGGTTTTGATAAATTACTTGGAATTTATTTTGGATCAACACATTGTGCATATCATAGAGTATGTACTCTTAATCATTTAATTAAACAACCGAGGATTATTTATTCTTGACATTGACAAGAAACTCATAGTTTCTCTTCAATGTACAAGAATACTTATTAGACATTCTAATGTATTGAGTTCATTTAGGTTCGGTAAATTTCATTTCATCTCTTGTAATCATTTTTATCCTTGGATCGCATCCAAATTCATTTTATACCAATAATTTCTCAAAGAAATTCCTCCCTACAAATTTGGTATTTCATGAAACAACAATTGTTTCTTACTACAATGTAATGGGCATTCATAAGAATTTTATGAATTTCCTTATATAAAAATTGATTTTGCATTAGTTTATAATATATTTGTGTTCACAACATAAATTAGTATCATTTCCAAAATTCTCTTGGGAATATTCATACAAAATCCCTTACGTACAATTGTTAAGTGCGGTCTTTCAACTTGCACAACCTACCAACTCCTTGGACTAGGATATGTAGGGATTTCTTGTAAACCTCTATCTCATATGGTTTTGTAAACTATTCCTCGGATGATATTAATTTTAACCTTGTGTACTACTCTTAAGTATACATCTTAAAGAAAGAGTTTAACTCGACTTCACTCATCATTAATCGTGTTTTATCGAAAAAAGTTCGACTACTCCTTATCAATATATCATTATTTATTATAGGGAGGAGTGACCTTTGAGACTGAATCTTTAATCATATTAGGTACATACAGGACTCTTTCAAATATACTCACTTATTCGATCAAATCGAATCATTTATGTTGCATGTTATATTATTTACTTTTGTTTTATTTCTAAGAGCTTACCATAGACTTATACATGCATATCAAATACAAATATTAATGTCTGTGATAACTCATCGATGAATATGATGAAGTACGTGGAGCCATTTTGGTATTAATGGACTTACGATTGCATACGTCTATGTGTATCAATCTAAAGAGTTCATCAACTCTTATGGTGCTCCTACTAAATGGGTGCATAGCCCTTAATTGTTTGAGATATAATTAGCTAGCATTATATGATTGATAAGCATATTGAAATTATTTCTCAAAACTATGGCTTAGTCTACAATTCCAAAATAATTGTAAATAATTTTAGACACTTCTGTATTTTCCAATGCATCAAATGCCTCTACTATAGTTTTATTTCACAACAAATATTCATAATATTCTCATTGGAATAAAACTATGTCTATTCTTTAGTCATTACTGAAGAACTAATATTATTTCATAAATAATACGTGGTACCTTTTATGAAAATAATTTTCATAACTTGATGCAATCTATAAGTATTACTTGACACTCTCCCATTATTTTCGCTATTACTATAATAGTGTTCTGAATTCAGAGGTCCATTATTTACTTAATATAGATTATTTATTTCACACACTACAACTATTTTACAGTGGAGAGTTCTTTGATCAAATATATTGAACTCAAAGAAATAAATCTCCTAGAAAACAATTTTCTATATGAAAATACATTTCGGAATAGAAATCATTTTTCTTATTCCAATATTAAGTATCAATTATTATTATTACAATTCTCGTTTTTGATGTTTCTTTATGAAGCAGAAGTGTCTATTCACTCTCTACATCTCAATTGTACCTTATATCACATCTATTTTTGTACATTCTTTATTCTTTCTTAATGGTCGAACCATGCAAAAAGAATCCTTTTACTACAATATTATAATGAACTCTTTACAAAAATGCATTTGATTATCTTTAACATTTTAGGGCATCAAATATGATACACCTTACATAAACCGATTCAACCGAACTTTTAGTGATTGAGCTCTTAGATCTATATTGTAGTTTTGGTCTTGTGCTGCATTTAACACAATACGATCTTTTATTGTAGTCAATCAAATTGAATACTTGATCTTGTAATAGGGTTTATTTGCTTATTCAGATGAACTAATTTCATCGAAATATTTGGATGCAACTAGGAGGACTGAGGAGGTTTGTGTGATGGTGGTTTGTTTGAAAATCTATTTGGATGTCATATGGAAAGAAAGAAATGCGAGAATATTTGATAATTTGATCAAATCTAATGAAGCTCTTTGGTTTGAAGTGAGAAATAGAGTTTACATGCATCTGGCTAGGAGCAATAGGCAGTATCCTATTCAAGCTTGGGCTGTCTAGTTGTTCCTCTCCTGATTTTCCTTCTCCTTTTTTATTCTTTTTCCTTCCTGTTTTTAGCTTGATTCAAAGCTTGTTTGAATCATTTTCTGGTTGCAATAAAACTGGTAGGGGCCCAGTCAACCCCGCCGACTTTGCCAAAAAAAAATTTCATCGAAATATTGTACATTATCAACTGTGGTCATTCACCATATAACATTTATATGAGATTGTATATGGATCAAATATCCTTAGTATTGTACCGCTTTTGAGTTCGAGACTAATAGAATGCAATACATGGTCTTGACCAAATAAATACATAAGCGACCAAATTATAAATGTATCTAGTAGTTGTAAAATCAGGCACTTGCATGGGTGTTGAAACATTAACATGCAATAAGCATTTATTAACGAGCATATGTTATATTTCTATTTGTTAATTTTCCATTCAGTTCATTTGTATATCTTAAATGATAAATGTTTTATCAATTATATTAAATACATAAATTTATCAATGTAGATTATTATAACATTATATAGCATATGTTCTTAAAATATTAGAAATGTTAAATGTTGTCATTTCATTTTTCTAATAAGTCTCATATTAGTCTTTTATGTTTCACTAAACCCTAAGTTGAAATAGAGAAGTTTTTTGAATTCATTAGTGGGCTTTAAGACTCTTCCGTCTTGGAATTCCGACCATGAGTTTGCTAAACATGTCATAGTTCCACGGACGATGGATAACTCCTTATCGGTTGTATGGTATTCAACTCTTAACTCTTGGTACCTTGTCCTAATTTCACTTCGACCTTAAGTTTGCTCAACAAATTGAAACGAAATTATTTACTCCTACCTACCATATCACAATGACCTAAGTATAGTATATGCACCTTGAGTTTGCTTAACAAATACGTATAGTTATCTTACCTCGTCTATTCAATATATTAATAATACTACATATAACATATCTAAATTGGGTTTCCTCAACAACTAAGAGTATGCAAGTAATTTATTAATATATATGGTAGAGAACAACATTATATTGAAGATTCATAATCTTCAATATATATTATATTGTGTGATATCGACTTATGGAATAATGTATTTCTTTTGAAATACCCTCGTGATTCGAGTGTTTAACACATCATAAATCATGTTATACATACATTTACGTATGTATTTATTCCTTAAGCCTACTTAGGGTTTCTTAATAGTCCACCTTTAATTTATACATTCATATTATATAAATTTTATTATTATATAACTTTTATATTTCATATTACTTATATAATAGTCTTATGTATAATATTATATATTAATTAAATTTAATTAATTAACACTTCAATTAATTATTATATTATTCAATTATAACTTATTATATTGAATGTATATGTACTGTAGCCTTTATAGTAATATACATTTATCATATTTTTTAATTTATTAATTAACTTTTAATTAATTTGTTTAATTAAAAAATTTTGGTTAAATTTTATTAACTTCGAAAACTCTTTTATATACACATGTATACTCATATTATCTTAAATAATTCAAGACAACATAACATATATCATTATATATATTATACATGTGTGTGTGTGTGTGTATAATTTATTTATTTAATTAATTAATTCATTTATTTTATTAATCTTATTCATAAAAAAAATTTTGAAATTAATTTTAAAACATTTTCAAATATTTTTAAAATTTATATTATACTTTTATAATATGTATTTTATTTTAAATTTAACTTTTAAATTTAAATTTTTTATTTTACTTAGCAAAAAAATTTGAAATTTATATTATAAAATTTATAATATTTTTTTATTTAAAATTTAACGTTTAAATTTTAAAAATTTATTATTAATTTCGAAACAATTTTGAAATTAGCTCAAAGCCCAATTTAAATTGCGTTTTTTCTATTATGGATAACATTTTAGGCTTACCTCATCATTTCGAGCCAGGGTAGTTGCCAAGTAGGGTTGAGTACTTGATTACCCAAACCCAACCTTAGGCACTACTTTTATAGGCATCCTACTATATGGATAGGCTTTAATAAGTTGGCCCAAATATGACTAATTAAACCGCATGGGCTATTTAGTCATGATACCATTGTTGGAACAAGGCCAGTTCACTATGAAAATAATGGGTAAATTTCAATTTTTTTGCCATTTTGAATTATTATCGAGCCTATGAAGTCTAATTTATTTAGAACATTCTTAAATTCCTTTTAAATAAAATGTTTATTTTATTTAAATTTATAAAATGATTTTATATTATTTAACTTAATGGTATATTTTTTATGTACATGTATCACACATATACATACATATATATAATATAAATTTGAAATGGTAGAAGCAGTTACTACAGATAGGGGAAAGTCAGATCTGAAACTACTACGCCGAAAATAACAGCCAAACCACCGAAACAACCTAGATCATCAACAACTCCATCTGAATCACCAAATCCAACTTGGGCAGACAAAGTTAAATCAAATACAGAAAACAGAACCATTCAAACTTGGTATGAAGATTAGTAAGTATGATACTGAAGGTGATTTTATGATGATTCCTGATGAAGCTATTGACAGATCAAAAGCAAGATGGAATAACACATTAATTTGTAAGGTATGGTTCAACTGCTACATATTTTTAGTTGAAGATCTACATCAACAAGATTTGGAAACCTAAAAACCCTTACAAGTTGCAGTTACAATCAGATAATTACATGATACATTTTTCGAATGCTACTGATTATGAAACTATCGTTGATAATGGACCTGATACATTCCAACCTCTCTACATCTGCAATAATGGTAACCAGGAATGGAAATATTTACAGATAATATTACACAAATGTCTATTTGAATTAAATTATTTAATCTAAAACCAAAGCATTGGGAGGACGAAGCTCTAAGTCAAATCTCGAGTGCCATTTGAATTCCTCTTAAGCTTGATGCAGTTACTTCTGAAATGACTCGAATGAAGTATGCCCGAATACTTGTTAATATCAATCCTGCAAGTGAATATAAGGAAGAAGTTAAGTAAAAGCAAATGTGGATGAAGTAACAACAGTTAGGGTTATGTATGAATTTAAACCTTATATTTGTACAATTTGTAGCGTGTTTGGCCATAAAACTGATACATGTCCACACAAACCCAAAACTATATGGCAGAAGGAACATTAAAACGAGACAACTGACAATGAGGCATGTAGTATAAAAGACAAGGGAAAAGAAGCAATGTATGATAATTCAAAGGAGAAGAATGAGACTCAGCTTAATGCATCTGTATCAAATAATGCAAAGAATGAGACAGAACAGAAGTTACCTAAGAATGCAGCAAAGAAGCAAGCAGATGTTCCAACTACATCGACTTCAAATCCATTTGATGTCTTATGTATCGATGATGAGGATTCAGAGCATAGCACAAAGGATGAGATTACTCCTGCTGCAGAACAGTTTGAAAATGAATCAGAATTCATACAAAATATTGCAATACATATTAATGATTCGGTTCAACTACTAGAGGATGTTTGAATTAATGAAGTTTCCTGGTATGAATTTGAAGATGATTTGTATGAAGGATAATTTGTGAAATGAAGAGATGAATTGTATTGCAAAAGTTACAATGTTACATGGTCTTACAGACGTTTATATAAGGACTTGTATAGACTATGGGCTAAACGAACATAGGCCTAATTATCTTTTATCTAAACCCTATTGCTTTGTACCACTACACATACATCAGAGAATACGTTATTTCTAACATCTCCCCTCAAAGCGATTAGGGTTAGGTTTCCAAACTTGCGCCACCACTCGATGAAAGCCATCTTCTCTTCAGATTCTGGCAAGACTAGTGATTCATGGCTGTTGATGAGACATGAGGAACATCAGTCTGTCTTATTGCTGAGTCGATTACTTGAATCTTCCTCAGATTTGACGAGATTTGGTTCAACTTTCAACTCCTTTCAAAATCGAACAAAGCTTCTTGCTGTAAGTGGCTTAGTTAAAATATCTGCAGTCTAGTAAGTAGCTGGTATGTGATTAATCTCCAGCTTCCCTTTTAAAATTTGCTCTCTTACAAAGTAGAGATCGATTTCTATATGTTTCGTTCTTGAGTGAAGGACAGGATTTGCTGATAAGTAGACTGTGCTTAAATTGTCACACCATATTGTTGATTTGCTATTTGCATTCATTTGTAATTCATGCATAAGTGATTGTATCCACATGACTTTTCTGTAGCACTAGCCACGCTTCGATATTCCGCCTCTGTGCTAGACCTAGATATTGTGTTCTGTTTCTTTGAGCACCATGACACTGGGTTATCACCTAGATAGATGCAGTAGCCTATGGTAGATTTTCTATCATCGGGAACTGTAGCCCAATCAGCGTCTGCATAGCCGGTTATACTGAGGTGCTTGCTTTTCTTTAATTGAATTCCATAGCTTGCCGTTCCTTTTAGATAGCGTAGAATTCTTTTGACTGCTTTCCAATGTTGATCCAGTGGTTCCTGCATGAATTGACACACCTTGTTAACACTATACGAAACATCTAGACTAGTTATGGTGACATATTGTAATGCCCCAACTAGACTTCTATATTGTTTGTCATTAGGTATGGCTTCTCCCCTGTTTTTGGATAAGTGTTGACTACTTATCATTGGGGTTGGTTGAGGATTGGCATTTGACAACTTTGATCTGTTTAACAGTTCCTTGATATATTTGGTTTGACACAGTGTGATTTCTATGGGAGATTGCCTTTTAACTTCTATGCCTAGGAAGTAGTTAGCATTCCCAAGGTCTTTAATTGAGAACTCCTTGTCAAGATGCTGAATAATTTTGTTGATTTCTGTCTCACTGTTTCCTGTGATAATTAAATCATCAACATAGATAAGTATATAAATTGTAATAGTATCATTAATTTTTGTGAACAGTGAGTTATCTGATTTTGTGAATTGAAAACCCATGTTATACAAAGTAGTTTTTAACTTCTCAAACCACACTCTTGGTGCTTGTTTGAGACCATATATGGCCTTATTTAGCCTGCACACAAGTTTTCCATCTTGTTGATATCCTGGTGGTTGTTGCATATACACTTCCTCTTTTAACTCTCCATTGAGAAAAGCATTATTTACGTCTAGTTGTCTGATCTTCCAGTCCCTGTACAAGGCAATAGTGAGAATGATTCTGATAGTTGTTGGTTTTACCACTGGTGAGAATGTTTCATTGAAATTGAAGCCATGTTCCTGTGTATATCCCTTTGCTACCAGCCTTGCTTTATGTTTGGCAATGGTGCCATCTGGATTTTTCTTTAGCTTGTATGTCCATCTGCATCCCACAATATTCTTATCCTTAGGTAGTGTAACCAGATTCCATGTCTTGTTTTTGATAAGGGCATTATATTCATCATCCATTGCAGCCTTCCAGTTTTTGTCTTTGAATGCTTGATCATGTGTTTCTGGTTCTTCTGATATGATGGATGCATATATTTTTGGTTTGTATATGCCACTTTTTGATCTGGCGATGTCTGGTTGTCACTTGATCTTCACTGTGTGATGATTCAATGCCTTGATCTGAATTGTTTTCTGTTTCATTATACTCTGGAGTTGTTTCAGATTCATTTTCAGATTCATTCACATTTTGTGTTGACTTTGATGTGCTTTCAGGCACTTCAGGTGACTCTGCCTGACCTGGTTGAACCAACACTATGTGTTGTGGAGCAGAGTCCACTGAGCTATCTTCAGTCATCATCTGTGTCCATTCTGATGGATACAAAGGTATGGGAGGAATTGATACATTTGGATTGTATACTTTTCCTGTAGTCTTGATGTTGATGTTAGAGTAGGGAAAGACATGCTCATTAAAAACTACATGTCTGCTTATAAATATTCTACCACTGCTATCAATACACTTATAACCTTTTTGGTTTGATGCATATCCAAGAAAAGTGCATGGTGTTGATCTGAAATTTAGTTTTTGTGCATTGTATAGTCTGGTATAGGGGAAACATAGACAACCAAATGCCTTTAAGTTTTGATAATCAGGTCTTATTTTGAATAGCCTTTCTATTGGACTTTTATCTTCTAGAACTTTGGTTGGCATCCTATTTATTAAGTATACAGCAGTACTAAAGGATTCTGGCCAAAACTTTAAAGGTAAATTTGCTTGACCAAGTAGTGTTAGGCCAGTCTCAACTATGTGTCTGTGTTTCCTCTCCACTAGACCATTTTGTTTAGAAGTATAAGAACATGTTGTTCTATGAACAATTCCTTTTTCACTGAAGTATTTGCTAAGAGTCTTAAACTCTCCACCACCATCAGTTTGTATAATTTTAACTTGATGGTTGGTTTTTTTTTCTACTTGTGTGATAAAGTGTATTGTAGTGTGATGTGCTTCAGCTTTGTTCTTAAGAAAGTATACCCAAGTGTATCTAGAGTAAGCATCAACAAAGGATATATAATATTTATATCCATAGTCTGAACTAATTGGGGCAGGACCCCAGAGGTCAGTGGCAATCAATAGTAATGGTTTATCATGTATAGTTACAGAATCTGAAAATGACAACTTGTGACTTTTACCCATTTGACAGTATGTACAAATATAAGGAAGTGTAATATCATCAAAAGGAATTTTGTTTTCAGATAACACCTTTTTTACAATATTGACACTAGGATGACCAAGTTTGTAGTGCCAGATATCAAAATTGCT
The DNA here is from genome assembly GCA_030737815.1 of Allium fistulosum. NCBI lineage: Eukaryota > Viridiplantae > Streptophyta > Magnoliopsida > Asparagales > Amaryllidaceae > Allium > Allium fistulosum. The sequence goes on from CM060907.1 coordinate 290,697,139, forward strand.
CAGTTCCTTTTTACTCTGAGCAAGTTCAGAAAAATTACAAGTTTTAACACATTTATCTGCATTTGATTTTCTTGACTCAGCAAGAGTAAATCTATATAGGCCTTTCATAGCTTCACCCTGCAGTAAAATTTCTTTTGTTAGAATGTCTATAACTATGCAGTGTCTAGGATAAAATTCAAAGTATACATTGTTATCACTTGCAAATTGTGATACACTTAGAAGGTTTTTCTTTATCTGTGGTACCAACAGTAAATTATTGAGATATAGTTTTCTTTCACCTTTGATGCAAGCAATACCAGTGTGTGTGATCTTTACTGCCTCACCATTTCCCATGTGTATGGTTTTATTGCTTTTGTACTCCTTGTTTCCTAGATTTAGGTTGTCCAAATTGTTGGTGATGTGATTAGTTGCACCAGAGTCTGGGTACCAGCTTTCATCAAGTCCTTGATCTTGCCTGTTGATGTCATTTTGACTGCTTGTTCTGTTGCTATTTGTCTGATTACCAGTATCTTGTTGCATTTGTGCCATGTTTGCACTATAGTTCCCATTTCTTTGAGTATTTGGGTTCTGGCCCGGAGTATAATTTATATTGAGTCTAAAATAACACTTTGGAGCTGTGTGACCAATTTTCTCACATATCTGGCATTTTGGTCTGTTGTTGTTGTTGTTAAACCTTCCTCTTCCTTTGCCTCTAACTGGTGCATTTCCTTTATTATTGTTACCATACTGATTCTTGCCTCTGTGGCTTGCTGCATAATTGACTATCATGTCAAAGTCTGGAGGTTTCTTGAATTCTAGCCTTCCTTCACGGGCTAGAAGTATAGCATGAACATCCTCTATAGTTGGTGTTGTTCTCTGAGATGATATGACAGCCACAACAAATTCATAATCATCACTCAGACCACTTAGTATGATCAGTACTTGTTCTGATGCTGGTACTTTATGTCCTGCTGCTTCAAGAAGATCACATGTAGTCTTGATTTTTGCAAGATATTCTCCCATTGTGTGATTTTCTTTTCTAATGCTGTGAAGTTGTCTCTTATGATGCATTATTTTAGCTGCAGATTGTGAGTTAAAAATCCTTTCAACTGTTGACCAAACACCATTTGCAGTTTTGCTGCCAATCACTTGTGGTAATAGTTTTACACTTATAGATGAGATTAGCCAAGAACAGATCAGACTATCTTGTCTCTGATATTTTATGAATTTTGGGTTGCTAACTGTTGTATTTTCTGAACCAATGATGAATCTTGGTGGGATTATAATGGTGCCATTGAGGAAATCTTCAAGCCCATATCCTCTGGCAGCTGTTTCAACCTGTACCTTCCAGAGAAGATAATTATCTTCTTCTAGATGAGCTGTAACCAATTGACTCTGTGGGCTGACTATGGTTTTGATGAGACTCTCTGTTGCAGTTTGATCAAAGTGAGACGTTGCTGATGTTGCTGAGCTATTGGCCATGATGCAAGATCAACTAACTGTGACTTGGTGACAAATGTGGGAGTGCAGTCTTGATTCAAGAACTGCTAACTTTAGGAAGAGGTCAACAAGAAGTTGTTTGAAAATCTTCAAGAAACCAGGTAAGTACAACCACTAACCCAGATGATTGGTTTCAATGATGGGTTTTTCTAGTATGGTGCGATTCCTTGGTGTTTTGATGAGTTTAATGATGATTTTTCTTGTTTTCTTGCAAAGAATTCAAAATTTGCTTTTTTGGAGGAGTAATGCAGCCAGTATCACTGCGATACTTAGGCACGACACTTTCTTCCTTTTTGAACTGAAAACTTTTGAATTCTTTTGATCTCAAATGATGAGTATTATTCTGATGAGATTCTGAAACTTCTGGAATTGAATTTTCTGATGGTGTTGTGGTGTTGCCGTTAGGCTTTGATTGGCTCTGATACCATGTTTGAATTAATGAAGTTTCCTAATATGAATTTGAAGATGATTTGTATGAAGGATAATTTGTGAAATGAAGAGATGAATTGTATTGCAAAAGTTACAATGTTACATTGTCTTACAGACGTTTATATAATGACTTGTACAGACTATGGGCTAAACGAACATAGGCCCAATTATCTTTTATCTAAACCCTATTGCTTTGTACCACTACACATACATAAGAGAATACGTTATTTCTAACAGAGGAAACAAATATAGGAGCAGAGAGAGTAGAAGGTAACCCAGACTATTTGAAAGAGAAAGCAAATGAAACATCTAGTCAAGCAAGTAATAGCAGGCCCTCTAAAAGAGTGACAAGGGCCACAAAGTTAGGTAAATGACTATTATTTCTTGGAATGTTAGGGGGATTAATACTGATTTCAAAATGAATGAAGTATTAAGGCCCCGTTTGGTTTGCTATTTTTAGTTTTGTATTTTCGTCTAAACAAAAATTTGCATTTATTATGTATTGTTGAAAAACAGACAATTTTGAAAAATGAAACTAACATAGAAAATAGAAAACAAGTTTATTTGATTTTTTGTGTCTTGAGACATAACAAAAGGATGGAAAACAATTTATCTCCTCCATTTTCCGTCCATCATGGCGATGGCTAAGGATTGTAAAAAATTTCCCATATTTTCTTGTATTTTGTAGTGTATGTTGAAAACACAAAACACAAAACTCAAAACGAAACCAAACGGGGCCTAAACTTCTTGAATAAAAATAAGCCAAGCATAGCTGGTTTAGTGGAAAATAAGTTGAATAATGAAAACATAGACAAGTTTATGTCCAAAATGCATAAAAATTGGGAATTCATTCATAATAAGGAATGCGGTACCAAAGGCAGAACACTTTACCTCTAGGATAAAAGTTGTTGGAATATGATAGTTTTACAAAAAAGCACCCAACAAAGTAAAGCTATTAATATAGGTGGTTTTATTATGTACTTAACTATTGTGTATGTAATCAATTTGTTTTCAGAAAAGGAAATGCCTTGGCAACAACTGACAAGTATATCTAGTCCTATAGATGTTGCTTGGCTACTTATCGACGACTTCAATAATGTTCTAAACCCTAAGTACAAGAAAGAGGGATTGCCAGTCCCCTTCTCTCATCTCAAAGGGTTCATAAATTTTCTCATCGCACGTGGCCTTGCAGAAACCAAGATATAAGGATATTCCTTCACATGGAGGAGAAAAGGGATTACTACTCACTTAGATAAAGTGTTGATAAATGATGCTCTACTATAAAACTATCCAAACTTATCAGTTAATGCCTTTGCATCAGTTTTGAGTGACCACGCCCGTATCATCATCAAACTACATGCACAAACTATACAAGGTCAAGGGAAACCTTTCAGATATGCTAACTCATGGCATACCATAGAAGGGTATGCAGAAACTTATGTACAAATTGAAAACTGTTAAGAAAAACTTGAAATCTTAGAATAAATCATGACCAAAAACTTATGAAGATATCTAAAATTTAGAAAAGAACTTCAGTGAAAAATTGCTGCAAACTGATAATCATCTAAAAGATGTTTCCTACTTTGAAGAAATGATGGAGGCAAATACAAAGCTAAAGTAAAAAATGCACTTGCAATATACTGATGTAGTTCAGAAATCAAAAATCAATTGGCTCACTGAAGGAGATTATAACTCCAAATTTCTCTAGGCAAAAATGTAGATGAGACGATACAAAAACAACATTCAAGCATTGATCGATACTGATGGTGATATCACATATGACCTGGTTTCTATACAAGATCAAGCAATACAATACTACAATGGAATGTTGAAGGTCCATAGTGCTATCAGTTTGAACATATTCAATGCAGAAAATTGGTGAATGAACATGGAAAATAATATATGATACAACCAATTGCTGAAAATGAAATCAAACATACTGTTTTCTCAGTAAAGGATGATAAGTCACCAGGACCAGATGGACTATCAGCTAAGTTTTACAAACTTCACTGGAATCTTATTAAAGATGATTTGAAATCTGCTGTAAATTACACTTTTAAAATCAGGAAATGCTTGAAGGCTTAGATCACACTTTTTTAACCGTGATACCCAAAAATGATAAGCCTTCAAGCATTTCTGATTACAGGCCAATTGCTTGCTACAATATGTTGTATAAAACTATTTCAAAAATAATATGCAGTAAGATTAAACATGTATTTCCATTTTTAATTTTAGAAGCTCAATATACTTTTGTACCAGGGAGAAACATAGCAGAAAATATATTGCTTTCCCATGAGCTTATCATAAATTTCAACAAAAGGAGCATCAAAAAGTTTTGCATAAGAGTTGACTTATAGAAAGCATATGACAAAGTGAATAGAAAATTCATTTGCTATATGATGGAAAGGATGGGCTTCCCGGAATAGTTGGTTAACTTGATATACAAATGCATTAGCACACCAACTTTTTCTGTGATTATAGATGGCACACCAAGGGGTTATATCACTTCTACAAGAGGAATAAGACAAGGAGACCCTTTGTCCCCTTATTTATTTACTATTGCTATTGAATTTATGTCATTGAAGTTTGAAAAAGCGGTTAGAAATAATCGTATTGTTCCTATTAATAGTATGCAACCATGTATCTCGCACCTTTTATATGCAGATGATATTCTAATCTATGCTACTGTAGAAATACAAAGCGCTCAGTTTATACATGATTTATCAAAGAAAATGGAAACTTTTATTGGTCTTAAATTCAATCAACTAAAAAGCAAATGTGTTTCAATACAAGCTGCAGCAACAAAGAGGATATTTTGCAAATGCTAGGGTTACAAGAAGGTAAGTTACCAATCAAATATTTAGGTGTGCCTATGTCCACTGACTACTTACACTATTAAGAGTGCTCCAGCCTATTTCAAAGAATTCTCGACAAATTTAACAACTGGGATAGCAACATGTTATCTATTGCAGGCAGAGCTGAGCTCATTCATACAGTGATTACATCTATGGTACTATATTGGTTGCTTGTATTATGTTCTAACTGCAACTATTGTTAAACTAGACAATCTTTGTGCTGATTTTTTCTGGGGTGGAAAAACACATAAAATAACTTAGAGCAAGTTATGTCGACCAAAACAAAAAGGGGGCATTATTTTAAAAAGTTTTGATGAGTTAAGAAAGGTTGCTATTCTTAAACTCATATACAAACTGTTCTTCACTAAAAATCTATGTTCAATTTAGATGAACAGGAAATATTGTAGCAAAGACAACTTCTGGACTATGAGCATCAATAATAACATGTCTTGTACAACAAAAAAATGTGTTAAGGCATAGAACCGAAGCACTACAATGTATAAATAGGCAAATTGCAGATGGAGAAAACACATTTTATTTTTAATAAATATATACTCACCTGGTCATGCACATGGCTCATAAATTTTTTTATTTTTATTTTAAAATATGTTTTATTAAATATTCGTACGGATATATATATATATATATATATATATTCAAAAAATATATACATATATAAAATATTAATAAATTAAATTATTTTCAAAACTAATTTTAAACTTTAATTTCTAGTAAAATTCTAAAAGATATTTTGTATTTTGAATATTTATTAAATGTTTTATAATTTAAAATAATTTTAAAAACTAATTTTTAATTCGTGGCTTTAATTTAATTAATTTAAATTATAAAAAATGTTTTTTTAATTTACGGTCGAGAGTATTTTATGTGTAAACTTAATTTTATAAAATATAAAACATAATTTATATATATTATATATATTGATATAATTAATTTATGTAATTAATTGACTCAAATAATATTTAAATTATATATATACAGTTTTTTTCTGTCGAAAAAGTATATCTATAATACTATGTATATAAAACTATATAGCCATATTTCTTTGATGTATGATGTAATGTTTATTTATAAACTATATATGTATATTTAAATATTAAATTATTAAATTAAAAAAAGTGTTTTTATTGTTGGTCGTACCATTATAGGTATGTAAATGGTAAAAAAAAATTATACAGAAGTATATGCAAACATACAACCAATCCAATTGTTATAATATATTTTTATATCAGAATCGTCACCTAACTAATCATATTATATATATATATAATATAAACATTAATAATTATATAATGATTAGAAATGTACCTTACACCCAATGCTTGAAATTACATCTTGAAATGATAAAGATTTCTTCTTGAAATGATTTCCAATCCAGTAGAGTGCTTGTCCCTAAACTCATAACCACATGTTATCGAATAACACTTGATTTGATTTGACTTCGAAAATCTAAGAGATGGAGTGGAAGAGTTTGACCAGATCTAAGGGGGATATGGAGGTTAGAAAAGGATACCAAACAAGCATGGTTAGAGATGCTTATGTAGAGGAGAATTTGGAGATATTTTAGAATAAATATCCTACATCATCTCTTACCAATTCTCTTCTATCCTAGCCCTCCATCTCAAAGCCTCTATTACACCATCTCATGGCCACACCAAGCCCCCATCATGGCTGAATATGATCTGCCCCTATATGGGCTTTAAACCAATTTAAAGATCGAACAAATATTTTACATTTAAATCTTATTTAAATGCTTATCGATATCATATATCGATTAATCTATTTATAACTTTTATAAATACATTTAACAATATTTGTTAATCAAATCAAAATCAAATTTTATAATTAATATTTCATAAATATCAAGTAATTTATAAAATTACAAATTAATTAAATCGTTTTGGTCAAATAAGTATTCATCGTTTCGGTTGTGTGACTCGTTAGGTGTAAATTTGATCAGTGATTAATATCGAATTATTCAAATATTAATGTTCATACGTCACTTAGTAGGTGGTCTGACATTTTGGCCTAATTTTCGCTTATAGAGTTATGGTAAAATCCAATTTTACTTTGTTAAGCGTTACCTGATTGTGACAAATATTTTACACCAATTCCCTTCATCAAAACTATATCACTTTGGACTTATGGAGTTTGATTATGGTCAAATTTCCAATATCATCCATATTCAATTCTATAGTCAAAATACAGATTCCTTGGTTCAATAATAACAATTATCATCAACCGAAATGCTCTGGCCAGAGATTTTGACTTTGAGTTGACCGTGACACTAACCTCATATAACCGAGGATATGAACCATCTCTTGAATTGCGTTTCACTTCCAATGCTTCTATTCGATCCAACTATATTCGTTTAATGGATGTCGTGCCATGATTTAACTATAATCAAAGTTGAGCTTCCACGTTGAAGATCAACAATATTCTCAAGTCAAGAGAACCGTGTAATTTTGTCACATTGATTTTTCAGTTTGACCTTAGTTATATTAACCAACAGAAAACTATCGAGCAAGTCATTTCATAGTTATCCAATAACTATCAGTACATAACCCCTTAGTGCCTCCAACAGCCATGAGTAATACACTGCCCTACATTTGGAGAGTGTTACGTACTCTAGTCTTAATGGATGTATTGATATCCAATCTCGATACATCTTGACTAGGAATATTTAAAATGGTATATTTATTTTCATTGTGATAAATTACTCACGGTTACAACACTTTATAACTACTATCACAAAACATACCATTTATGGATTTTCTATTAAATATACTTTATTAAATTAATTAATACAGTATATTATATCAATTATATAAGAGAAAGAAAACACCTTTTATTTTGAATAGGATTGGTTATCGAATTATGTATATGTAATAAACTACATAATTGACCCTAGTGCACACCCCTAACTATATCAGAAACTGCATAGGATAGACATATATAGAGAGTTCGCAGTAAGTGGCATGGTGTAAGTAAATGAGTCACAATTGAGACATGTTATGTGGGAAAGCTAGCGCTATTAGTTGTTGGACCTTTCTCGATTATACAAAGGGCAAGGAAGTCAGCATGTTTGAGTGGGATTGTTGAAAAGTTGGTGGGTGTCCACATATTTTCTATTTATCTCAACTACGAATGTATGTTGACGGATTAGCGGTTATGGTAGAGCCTAGTCATATATGAGGTGAATGTACATATAGAGTCTAGAATACTCCGTATGTGTATTCATATCTTAGGACTTGATGTGATATGACATAAAAAAATGAGAAAATGAAATTGGTCCAAGTGCGATAAGGAAAAGTTTTGAACAAGAGTATGATGGAGCTCAAGGAGAGAATCCAAGTTTCCCATCATGAGCTCTCTACCGATAAGTTTGTATTTTAGTTTGTTTATAGGTTAGTTTGCTCGTATCATTGTTTGTTTGCATGATTGCTTTAGCTAGCTAGTTGGCATAGGTATGGATGTTAGAATTAAGCAGTATGCACATCATTGTGATGTGTTTTTGTTGCAATGGTTGCTTTGTTTGGATTATACCAATATAGTTCATATTATGTTGGCTTGCATGTTTATACATTCAATCCTATGATAAATACCTAGGTGTTTTAATTTATGCTAGATAAGTTTATATATGCTACTTATTGTTTCTTTATATATGCATTTACCGATTGTGTTTATGGATGTCGTTGTTTACTTGCACTTTGATATGGATGTTGCATATGGATGTATGGTACTCGGTTTTGAGTTATATGTTGTACTTTAGGCTGTTGGGCCATGAGTTTCAACGATAAAAATTAACCAAGTTTCAATATGTACATACATACATTCATACATGCATACATATACATATACATACACACACACACATGCCTATATATATATGTGTGTGTGTATATATATATATTAGAATGTTTGCATAAAAATTAGTTACACTACATTTGCATTCATATAGTAGGCCTATTTTGTTGCATTTGCACTCATCTCACATCATATCACTTCATTTTTATCTATCATATGTGTTATACACTCTTGATTGTGTTTTGCTTGTATTAGATAATGGATACTAGATGGATGTAGCTATGTTTGTTTCTGTGTTTGCATGCTATAAAGCGAGTTGCATTATCCGTCTTAAGGAATTTTGAGAGTGAAATTCCTTTAGGAGGGAGAGAATGTAACACCCCATAATTTTATGAAATTAAATAATTAATTTTAAAGGGTAAAATCATAATTTTACATAAATGAATTAATAGTAAATTTTCATAGGGGCTAGAATCAGACCTCGGGACCTATTCCATCGCATCTGGAATGTCATTTATAGTCAGAAAACATATGTAACTTGCTGGTTTTTGTTAAACAAGCTAGAAATTAGAAGAATTCAAACCCAATGGCATTTTCATAATATATTAATTTCGAGATTTTAGGATAAACATGTGTTACTTCAGCCTATAAGTTGAAATGTAAAGCATATTATGTAATTCTAATTGAGGCTAAACATCTGACCACTAATCTCTATCTTCTTCTTTATTTCATCTGCAAGTAAAATTAAACCAAGTTCTCCAAATTAAATCCAAATTAAATAATATTAATAAAAAGCTGAAGCAAAGGGAGCTATGCAAATAATTCGAAGTCATCGCAAGAATTTTAGTTTGAAGGCGAGGAAATTTTGGACAGCAAATAAGAAGGAGGATTCACATCGAATTGTATTGAATACACGGCTAATCAGTGAGTGGGATTCATCCTATTTGGATATATATTAGTAAGATATAGTAATTCATCCCATGTCGTGCAAACCACATTATAAATAATATAATTAAAAATTAAAAGTTATTCTTTTATATATAAACATGATTAGGGTGTAGTATGCCATGACGAGATGATAAAGTCAAATTTTATTAATTGTAATCAGTCAAAGTTAATCACTCCCTATTTAAAAAGCGAAAAACACAAAAGTGTTCGAAATTGGGCATATTATATATCAAAATTGTAGTTCGCGACGACATGAATCCACTGGTGATATTCGTTCGTTGACTGGGTGTATGGACTAATCAGAAAATGGGTCAAATGTTTTCATAAATGAGGACCGTATTTTTCAATCCTACAGTGAAATGACGATGATACAACGATTGGAAAACAAAGATGTGTAGAGGAGGTCGAGCAAGCCCTCGTGGTGATTGTCGATCGTCCCAGATCGATGTGTGGAGATCAGAATTTTCCAGTAATTGGCCTGTAGTAGTGGTTGGGACTGAGCATTGCGGGCATTGGTGAGGGTGGCATCGAGACTGGAATGGCACAGTAAAGGCTCTTGTGAGGTTGGATCGGCGGCATGGTGGCCGTAGCAGCAGCGGTTTGTGGAATAGCGTGTTGGCTGGAACTTTGAGAGGTGGTGTTGAGAGGGGTTAGGTCATGTAGTAGAATGTAAATAAATAAAATAATAAATAAACAAATATATAAATAGATTAAATAAATTACGATATTTCTCCTCACCTTTAAATGCTTATAACTCTCGAATATGATATCTGTTTCACGTGCGGTTTAGTGCATCAGGATCGTGGTGAGACGAGAAATATTTTAGTATGTTGTTTGTTATGTTCTAAGATATTTTAGAAAAGTACTTTATTATGTTAGGTTTATTATACGGTTTTACACTTATGGATTAGGGTTTGATTTGGTAGCTTCATAAACGGTGGGGCGATGATGAGTTTTGGGCTTGCTCCCAATAATGTTGAAGACCGTTAGGCAAATGACTAGCTTGGACTTGCTTTAATATACGATAGTCCATGGAGCTAAATCATCAATATACCATAGTCCGAGGAGCTGATTCCTCAATGTACCATAGTCCGAGGAGTTGAGTCCTTAATATACCATAGTCTGAGGAGCGAGTCCTTAACATAGCCTAAGGAGCCAAATCCTTAATATACCATAGTCCGAGGAGCTGAGTCCTCAATATATGATAGTTAGGGAAGCCGAGTCCTTAATACATGATATTTCAAGGAGCCGAGTCCTTAACATTCCATTTGGCATCACGAAATAGTTAGAGAAGCCGAGTCCTCAGTATACGATTTGGTGATAGGGGGTTGAGACTTTGGGGTCACTCATGGGCATGTGATTAGGCATCGAATAGATTTTAGTGAAACATTAGTATATGACATCGCTATAGTATTATATTATGTTTAGCTGACTTGTTGGGTACATGTGACACATGTTAAGGTATGGTTTTTGAGCATAAGTCTTGATTTATAAGCTTATTAGTATTATACACTTATTTGATGCACTTCACTCATGAGATGTACGTCTGACCCCTTCTATCGTCATGTTCTTCTTAGATATGCTTTGATAAGTTGATAGAGAGGACTGATGGTGACTTGGAGGTGTGATGGTAAGATGGAGACGCATATTTATGCATTAACTATCTACTAATTTATCTCATTTATTCTCTGATGTTATATTGTTTCCGTTACTAGTACAACGTGATGTTGTAGTTGGAGTTTATTTGATACTGCATTGTTTTGTCTGTTTAGGATTTGTATTATTGATTACTATTATATTTAGTTCCTTCCATTGTGAGTTTTAAAAAGTGTAGAATATTATAGATAGATTTGTGGTATGTTTTATATATTTTACCTCAAAACAATCCACCATCTACGAGGTCCACGATGTTAGTTCCACTTTTAGACGTGAATTAGGGTGTCGTAGATGGCATATCGTTACACTTAGGTCCTAAGTTAATATTTGAACTATCTAATATCGATGCATGTGCGGACTTTGCTGAAGCACGGTAAATGTCACAAACTTATACACCCATCGATCATCTAGGTGAAGTTCACTTCAGAACTATTTTAAAGATGCACCCTTATGCAAGATATTTGTGCATGTTTGTCTCTTCACTAAAACTATTCTAGTTAGACATCCAGGTCAAGCTATCAATCCATACCCTAATAATATCCTTATTTAATTGTGAAGTTGAGCTCCAAAGCTACTTAGTTCAATTTATAACAACTATTGATTAACTGAATTTACTTTGGCGATTTCTAATTTCGAGTCCAAAATGAATTATGATGACATTAGCCTTCTATATTGAAGGAGATGAATTCTCTCATGAGTAGTGTTTAACTTTGAGTATTTAATATTGTACCCAACTACGACCTTAAAACAAACTCATATCATGTTATTAACCGTCATCAAACTGCGCTCGATAAACACGATCTACAGTGTTGTCAAGTCAAAGGACCATAACACACCATCACATGAGATCCTCTATTTTGACTTATATATACTAACCTATAAAAGACTCTCGATGGATCGTTCCACAGTGGATCCATTACAATTACATGTACGTAATCTCTTGGTGTTCCCAACAATCAAATGTAAATCACTATCCATCATATGGAGATATTAGCTACACAAGTTTGGTAGGTGAATCAATATTCATTTCTCGAACCACCTTGACCAGGAATATTTAAGAACAAGTATTTATTTATGTATTTCATTGTTCACTATTACGAACACATTCGTAACTACAACCATTTAAGTACTTACTCCTATGGATTTCTTGCTGTATGTATAAAATGCAATCATCAGTTTTAGTTAAAAATAAATGCACATACAATAGAAATATAAACCATACAAACCATATAAACATACTTCCATTTCTGAAAAGATTCATACATAAGAGCTAAGTGTACAATTATATCGCCAAAATTACATAACTGTCCATAGAGCATGCTTTCAATTCTATCAATGATGCTTTAAAACTTGAAGTCTGCTGGTTAAGTGGGCAATTGTCCGTTTTATTAATACCAATTTAAATCCACCATTTTTTCAGAGGCTAAATCTATTTAAACCTCAAAAGTTGTTGAGTATCCCCACACAAAATTGAAAAAACCAATGTATCCATGTTTTTGTTAAGTGTACCCATCTTATTATTAAACTTTTTCCTTTATATCCTTCTCTAGTAAAAATCAGCTCGTAAAAGAATTCCACCATAAAAGAGATCCCTCTAGTAAAATAATTTCACCATCGAAAAACCACTTCAGCAAAATGACAAAACAACAGTAAATTCAAGTTTCATCTATTCTGTGAAACTATGCATTTTCAAATTAAATAAAATCAAACAACATAAAACTCAAGTTATACCTCTTTTGGTTCCATTAGGTTAGTATTATCATCCTCACAATCCATTGATTCAAGTAGAAGACTGGAAAATTTACATATAATTCGATTATTATGGTCTATTTAATAAGAGGAATAAAAAGAGGGAAAATATGATGCGTGATAAAAGATGGGTGAATGACAAAAGGGCAATTTTATCATAGATTTTTTTAATTTAGGTTGGAGTAAGGGGGGATACTAAGCAATATCAATTGTCTAAATAGAATTAGCATTGTTCAAATATGTCAGTGATGAAAATTCATGTCCTAGCGCTTTAACTAAGAACAATTGAATTCATTAGATGCGAGTTCAGTATCTGTTGGATTCAAATCTAGAAGTTCTTTGATCAATTGAGAAAATATGCCTCTAAGTCATGTGTCAACACTATGGGCACTTGACACAAGGGTGAGATATGCTCCATCTGGCGACAATAACACTTTGCATTTGGCCTCGTGCTACCATAATGTTTGGAGAAAATTCAAAAAGTAATCAGTGAACTAAAAAAAAGCTCTAGTGCATGAGAGATGACTATTGGAAAATTGACTCCACCTTGGAAGAAGCCATTAAGCTTGGACTAGTGAGATGTCTAGGTCATCTTAACAACATAATTCCTTAGTGAGGGGCTGATGTTGAACTCTCAAAATAAATCAGCTAAAAATAGCAACCATGGTATCTTGAAAAGTGTTAGACAGAGAGTTCACTCTATAAATAGGAAGAGAGCTGCTCGATCTTGTCCTAACAAGATGAACAAAAATAGTGGAGAAGAAGACCAAAGCGTATCATCCGCTATGTCTAGCATCATTTTTGATGTACTAAATTAAGTAGTTGATATCAGTATTGTTAAATGTCGATTAAGGGTTAATATGTGATATTTGGAAATATCATGATAATGTCAGAGTAATACATGTATTATTTTTGGAAAACTACATGAACTATGGTGTTGATTATCATCTGTGTCCTGTTTCACTATTTCAAATAATTATTATACCGCTTAGTAATATAACCACATAAATAATCTGCATACACACACATATATCTATCGACTACTCCTCATTCTTGCCACATCTCAAATCACGTGAAAATCAACCACAAGTTATGAATTAAATAATAGGATGAAGGGGCAAAGAAAGAAAGTATATTATTTAATTTGAAATTATCGACTGATATGCAGGGGATTTACGGTGTAGCAAAAATGATGTGTAGTCGATCCTTGTCATATATATATGTATGTGTATATACGTATAGGTATGTATGTAGATCATATTTATGTGCTTTCCATAATAAATGACAATTTTTGACTGCTTTCACCGATATGCATGCTATTGATTTTTTTGATCTTACGAAAAAACTAGAGCAATTTGTACTTAATAATTTATGAGTAATTAAATATTGAAATTATTTAAGAAATGAAATGAAATGTAAAATGTAAATCTAAAACGTAGAAGATGACACTAAGGAATTAACGTGACCATCATTCTTCTTTAAAAGTATTTTTGAAATTCTTTTTAAAATTAACAAATTTGGGAACCATGAAAAATCTCCTAAACAATCCCGACATTGTTTTACTTGTAACCATCATTTGTCAGGCGGACTAATAATGTGGTTATTTGTGCTTTCTCTTGTGGTCTTGATTGTTGTCAAGTATCCTCATCTAGTAGTTGCTTTTGAGGTTGCACAGAGTGAGGTTCTTTATGGCGGGCTCTCAATAATTTAGCGTGGATTATGAGTTGTGTTGGTTTTAGCTAACACAGATAGGTGGGTGGATATGAATTATTTAAGAACGAGTGGTACTAACTGGTTGCTTATGAATATCTTCCTCATATGTTGTTTTCTTGAATTATTGAAATGAAATGTTGGATGCATGCCACGTGTTGAGTGGAAGAACTTTATATTAATCCAAAAAGCGAAAGGAATAATGTATGATATAGTTGATTGAGTTAAGAGCATGCCCAAGGGTGAATTATGCAATTTTTGATTATATAACCATACATTTAAGCCTTTCGAACAAACCTTGTTCGAAAGAAAAGTAGGCTTTATGGTTTTTATTTCTATCATATGTACATATATCGATAAACATATTTAACATTAAATTCATTTTACCACTCATAAGAATTGAAATCGTTAAAATTTACAAAACGACCCGAATATATTTTACATATTTAATACATTATGTATATGCTTTAATGGAATCTTTACGATTGTAAAATCAATTTCTGAGTTTGATAGAGAGCTTTGGATTTCTAAAAGAAGAAGCTTGATATGGAGTAGACATGTTGAAAGTTTTGAAGAGAAAGTAATGAAGATATGGTTTGAAGTTTGAAAATGAATGTAGAGATGAAGAATGAATGTATGTCAATAAATGGAGAATGAATGACTTTATGATAGGCTAAAAACATGTCTATTTGAATTTTGAATTTAATGGCAAAAAGAGGGAAGTTCAAAAGTTTGAATTTTGAAAAGATTCCTCTTTTCAATTGGTATATGTCGACATAGTCCATATGAGTATGTAGATATACTTTGTTAATACCATAGATATTGATTTTGATGCAACAACCATATAAATATAGGTACTGATGATTTTCCAAGTTTATAGAATATTTTGCAGGATAATATATAGGTTATACAAGTACAGGATAATCGAGTTTGAAGAATATAATTAGAAAAAAGATTAGAGTTCAGGATTCATAGATGATCAAGATATTTGAAGACTCGTGAGTTTATAAATAAAGACACGAAGAGTTCAAACTGTAGTTTATAGTTAATAGACAATAGATTAATTTATTGAAGTTCTTGAATATCAACTTTCTTTTCTTTTAATGCTCTTTTATCAAATTATTTATTTTATTATCTAAATATTTATTTTGTTTTCAAAATATATTTTAAAAATATTTTATAAGAGTATATATCAAAGTATTTAGAAACTATGCTCAAATGATTTTACAAAAGTTTAGAATTTTGCAACACATTTAAAGTGTTTTTGTTTTTCAAAACATACATAAGTACGTCGATATAGGCTACATACGTATGTTGACATATGTACCATGTAAGAGCAGCCTTCTGAAATTTTGAATAATTGTGATTTTTTGTTACATCTTTTCACGAATAGACACATCCCTTTAAACACTATATAAAGGGGACTAGAAAACGAATTTTATTAACTACTTTCTCAAATTTCTTCTTACTGCAAATTCTTATTATATATTTCATAATATCCACTTTCTATTCTATTCAAATTCACTCAAATTCAATCTCCAATTTACTATATTCAATCTCTACAATCTACTCACTGATTTGAAAGTATTCTCTCATCAGTTCAAAGATCAAAGTGCTATCAAAGAGTTATAGGATATTTTTTATCCAAAGTACAATTATTTGTATTTGGAATCAACAACTCTCTACTATTATTTGTTTAGGTGTGCTTGTTTCCCGTTCAAATCAAGTGTGTGTGCTTGTTGTTCATACAAACCAAGTCGGTGATCTTGTTGCTCGATTAAATCAAGAGAGTCTACCCTGAACTTGAAATTCAGGAAGGTGCATCTCATTGCCTTGAAATCGAGACTGTATTCTAGTTTGCTTGCTATCTTTTTAAAGCAGTCGTTGAAAATGAAATCTGTACATACACTGTACTAGACTGGACGAAGGATTGGTTAATTCAATCTAGTATAAAACTCCTGGTGTCATCTCTCTTACTTTTACTGCAAACACACACACAGATATATATATATATATATATATGATTGCTTATATGTGTTTATTATTTGTGTTTGAATTTAAATCTTGAAATAATTCTAAAAAATTCTATATTAGTTATAAAACACTATTCACCCGCTCTAGTGTTAAAGTAGTCTTAAGATCCATTCGCATTAGTACTACACCATTTTCCATATTTGGTATCAGAGCATTAGGTTTTCAAAACTTGTCATTTGATTTTTGAAAAATATAAATGGCTAGTAACACTGGTAGTATAATTTTTTATACTTTTGTAGAAGGACAATCAACTGCTAGGCCCCCACTATTAACAGTAGTAATTATACTTATTGGCCATACAAGATGAATATTTATTTACAATCTAATGGTTTAGATATTTGCATATTACACAAAGTGGGTACACTAACCCCAAACTGAATACTCAATAGGGACATCGGACCAAAAGACACAAGCACTCAATAATTCTAAGGCCATGATAATTTTATTCTCCTCCTTTGATCAAAATGAATTTAATCGAGTTTCTATTTGAAGAATGATTATAAAATTTGGAGAACATTGCAAGTTATATATGAGGGTACTGGTAAAGTAAAAAAAATTAAGATAACTATGCTAACCAACCAGTTTCAGATTATTAAAATGAAACAAGTGAGTCTATTTTTGACTTGTATTTGTTTGCGCCAAAATTGGTCACAAACCACAAATATCGCGAAAGCACCAATGTATGAACACAGATCAGCAGTATATGATCACAAATCATAGATCTAAGTAATGTAAAGGATAAAAATGAAGAATAACAAACTTAAAACAGAAAGAAATAGACAGAAACACAAGATTTATAGTGGTTCGGCTATCTCCGGCCTACGTCCACTTCGAAAGTTAATCTTTTATTGACTTTGCTCGCTGGTTACAATGGATTACAGCAGTAATTCTCGAGTACAACAGTATAATGGGGATTTTGGCATAGTCTCGACATTGGAGAATCCAAAAGTCCCTTTTCTGTAGGCTTTGGGATGCTATTTATAGGCATAAGTTGCAAATATCTTGCTCAGATTTAGGGAGACCTCTTCTGGCATGTGGGCAGGCCCACACGATCGATCCCAGGTGATTCCGACTCGATCCGTGATCGATATGAACCAATTTTGTATCGATCAAGATTTTTTCCAATCGAGTCAAAATTGAGCAGGAACATTTTTTAGGTTGTATGCAAGCTCCTGTGAAAATTTGATGGCATTTGGACTTGTAGATTGTCAGTTATGATCGATGCTAATTCGAGTTTTCGGTAGGCTGTGTAGTTCGAATCGATCCTTCCGTATCGCTCTGTTCGTATCGATCGGTCGCACTGCTTTGTTCGTAACGATCAAATGTATTACCTCATTCATATCGAGTGCCGCGGCTCTGTACGTATCGATCTAAGTTGAACTGTTTGCATCGATTGTGTGGTTTTGTTCGTATTGATTGAAGTCGTTCCAACTTGATGGATACAAACGACTGAGGATGTGATGGATACGAACAGATAGCGGCCTTGCTTGGCCTTGAATACGAACAGTGGTTTCCTGGATACGAACTGCCGAAGCTCGATGGATTCGAACAAGGCTCTTCAGTGGATGGATACGAACAGATAGCGGCCTTGCTTGGCCTTGAATACGAACAGTGGTTTCCTGGATACGAACAGATGGATGCATGATGATGGATACGAAATGATGCGATTGTGTTGATTTCCTTAGTTTGCATCGACCATATCTTGAGCATACGAACTCCGATTGACTTGAAATTAGAAACGTAGCCTTTCTTAGCCTTATTCAGCATTCCCAATCAATTCCGTCTTGATTGGAGCTCGGCCAAATTTTGACGACATCGATCACAGCCTTGTTTCCAATTGATCTCCAATCCTGATATCTGTCCTTTTCAGACAATCTATTGATATTCCAGCCTTGACCAAAAGGTGGGATAACATTTGCCCCCAAAACTTGCCTTGTGGTAAGAAGGTGTGTTTTGAATAGTTCCGAATCTGATATCTGAAGTCCATATTCCATCCATAGCTATCCTATCTGAGTACCTCAGCCATATCCTGATCCATTTCCGTGACTGTTCTGAGTCAATATCCGATTTTGAATCCAGTAACCAAACCCTTAGCCAATTTCATATCCATCTGAACTCGACAATCGAGTTCTAATCCATCCATATCTGATAACCAATAACCGAATCCAGGACCTCTCCGGGTTGACATCCAAATCCTTAGCTGTTCATAGCCGATATTCGTATCCATAACCTCTCCGGGTTCTTGCCTAGCGTAATCCACACCTAGCGACTTGTGATAAGCAATGCCTTGGTATCTGTGGTCCAGTGTCCCTGAATGCTGAGTAATGCCATGGCTTAAGTCCTAAGCCATATCCTGGTCGCTCCGGACCCTTGCCGAGCATAGTCCATACTTGACGACCTGAAATAGTAACCGATAATATAGGATCTAAGTCCTAGGTCGAATCCTGGTCTCTTCGGACCCTTGCCGAGCATAGTGCATACTCGATGACCTGAATAAGTCGATTCGCCACGCTCGGATGAAACGACTTACCCCTTGCCAGGCATAATCCATACCCGACGACCTTTTATTAAAGGCCACACAAAATATCCAATTGAAATCCAATCCAAAATCCAGATCAAATCGGAAAACCAAAAATCCATACCCGAAATCCAAACCAATATCCAAACTAGAGTCCAAATCAGAAAATAAAAAAGACCAGGAGTTCAAACCAAACTTTGAAACCAAACCAGAAAAAAGCATATGCCCAAACCAAAAAAGAAAAAACAGATTTCACAAACTACAGCGTCGCGGTTTATCATCATCTCAGAGCATGCCTAGGGGCTATCTCCGTCCCCGTACATGAGTAACTGACTTGGCCGCTTGCCTAAAGTTTGCTACTTATTGCATATCATCCTTGTCAGTCGATAACTAATCGACCATCATTTTTGGGCCTCGGGCCATCGTCGTTTCAGGTAGACGGTGGCTGCTCATGTTCCACCACCGCATTCCGAGTCCTGACGTATTGTCGCAACTGGCCACTCCTTACATGCTCCTCGATTATATCTTTTAGATGTCTGCAGCTATTGGTATCATGTCCGTCCAGATCATGAAAGAGACAGTGCCTTCCTGATGCCTTTTCACGTTCCGATGGTTCTCTCCTTGCTGGCCTTCGGTAGGGAAGATGATCCCGAGTTTCCGTGAATATCTGCTCCAAAGTTTCATTCAACCTATGTAAGTGGAGAATTTTGGCTCTCCCCAACGTTTTCTTGCCCTGCCAAAGTTGTCATCCGACTTCTGTTTTCCTTTATCCTTATCCTTGCCCGAGCTTCCGCTGGATGGCTCTCTATCCTCGGCCGCGTTCACTTCCTTTAACTTCATATCCGAACATGCATCCTCCTGTCGAAGGAATCTCTTGGCCTCACGAAAGAATTCCCTGAGATCCATTGTGGGTCCCGTATCAATGACACTTTGAAATCCGAGTTATCCCTGACTCCTGAAACTGCTGCCATTAAAACCATTGATGGGTTCGGCCGATCCACCGAAGCAACCGCTGCATTGAACCGAGTTAAGAAAGTTCTGGGCGATTCTCCTGTCCTTTGCTTCACCGATGTTAGCATCATTACGTTCTTTGGCCTTTTGATATGAACCCGAAACTGCTTTAAAAACTTATCCACCAATTCCGTCCATGTCCTGATAGATCCCTCTTCCAACTGCCTGAACCACATAGCAGCTATATTCGTCAAGTCCGGGGGGAAACATCAGGCCATAACCTCCTCCGATGCCCCAGCACGTCCATGTGTCTCGTGTACCTCATCAAGTGATCGGTAGGATCAGCCTTGCCATTGTATACCTCCAGCGTAGGTAGCTTGAACTCTGGTGGGTTCCGAGCCATTCTGATGTCACTGGTAAACGGACTCCTGTTTACTCCTTCCAGATCTCTGTTTGTTAAACCTCCATGCATAGTTCGCCTGATAATCTCAACCAACCCAGCGTTGTCCATCAAGGGTTGCCCCCCGAGTGCCTGAGGGAATTCTGGTACGTACTCTTCATCACACGCTTCTGCATTCCTGCCAGCATCTTGTTGTGTGGTGTCACCTGGAATTCCTCCATGAATTGGTCCATCGTTGCCAGGTGGTGTGCCCCCATGCCTAGATCCATCCTGATTAACAGTCGTGTGCTAATTAGGGGCTGCGCCTTGTTGAGCTGCTCTGTCTGATTTCCTATTGGGTCCTTCCATTCCAGCTCCATAGATCTAAACTCCAGCAATTCCAGCTGTTCCTGCCTGTCCAAACTGTCTGAGAAGGTTTTGCATCATTTCCTCCCGTCTCTGAGATCGCGCTCAAACTTCGAGAGACTCCTTCTGGCATGTGAGGGGGCCCACGCGACCGACCCCACCAAGTTTCGACTCGATCTACGATCGATACGAAGCGATTTCGTATCCATCAAGGATTGACCCAATTGAGCTGAAACTTGGTAGGATTGTTCTTTACCTTGCACGCAAGCTACTGTGAAACTTTCGTCGCATTTGGATCAATGGTTTAGGAGATATGATCGATGCAATCTCATGTTTTCCGATGGCTGCTGATTCCGACTCCATTGGTTTGTATCCATCCTCTTCATACCGTTCGAAGGCACGTGGTCGCTCGTTGACGTGGAACGATAAACCTGGGTAGATCCATATTCTTTGCCGTGTTGACCGAGGTTCCCCCTTCCTTCGCATCCAACGGTAACCTTCTATTCGAACCGATTTGACCCAGCCTACGTTCGCCTTGATGAGATATCTTTCGTATTGATCGCTTATGATCGATACGAAATGATTTGCTTTTAGGTGGATACGAACAGGGGCCAAATGTAGATGGACACGAATAGCATCAGTTCCTTGATTGTTTCGATTGTGATGGATACGAATGCAATCGATTCGAACAATCAGGGACCACATGGATACAGAGGAGGGCTATAGAGTGGATGGGTACGAACCAAACTTACCTGTGATCGATACGAGAACACAGACTCGAAGTGTGCCGCATGCTTCCAACCTGATCAATACGAACGCCATCGAGTCGAACCAAAGCTGATCGATACGAAACGCATTGTTACAAAATGCTGTCTGCCGATCGATGCGAAATGCATCGATACGAACCAATCCTTACGCTTTTTAACACATCCATATCTTGTGCATACGAACTCCGATTGATCTGAAACTTGAAACATAGCCTCTCCTAGTCCAATCGATTCCGTTCTGATCGGAGCTCGGCCAAATTTTGACGATATCCATTGCAACCTTGTTTCTAATCGATCTCCAGTCCTGATATCCATCCTTCCCTGCCAATTTTGTTGATATTCCATCTTTGACCAAAAGGTGGGATAACATTTTCCCCCCAAAACATGCCTTGTGACAATAAGGCGTGTTTTGATTAGTTCCGAATCCGATATCCGTAGTCCATAGCCAATTCCACGTCCATCCGAACTCGATGACTGAGTTTTTAGTCCATCCTTGTCCAACAACCGAATCCAAGACCTCTCTGGGTCGATATCCAAATCAATAACCTCTTCGGGCTCTTGCCAAGCGCAATCCACACCTGACGACCTTGGTCCAGTGTCCCTGGACGTCGGGCTAACCTCTCAGGGTTCTTGCCAAGCGCAATCCACACTTGACGACCTTGGTCCAGTGTCCCTGGACGTAAGTAATGCCGTGGCTTAAGTCCTAAGCCGAATCCTGGTCGCTCCGGACCCTTGTGAGCATAGTCCATACTCAACAACCTGAAACGATAATCGATAATAAGGGGCCTAAGCCCTAGGCCGAATCTTGGTCTCTCCGGTCCCTTAACGAGCACAGTCCATGCTCGATGACCTGAATGAGTCACTTTACCGTGTTCGAGCAAAACGACTCACCCCTTGCCAGGCATAATCCATACCCGACGACCGTTTTATCAAAACCCAAACAAAAATCCAGTCAAAATCCAATCCAAAATCCAAGTCAAACCAAAAAATCAGAAATCCAAACCATCATCCAAAACAGAAACCAGTCATCCAAACGAAAATCCAAAACAGAAAGCAAACAAAACCAGGAGTTCAAACCAAACTCCAAAACCAAACCAGAAGACCAAGCGTCCAATCCAAAACAAAAAACAGATTTCGCAAACCATAGCTTCGCGGTTTATCATCATTCAGAGCATGCTTAGGGGCTATCTCCGGCCCCATACATGTGTAAATGACTTGGTTGCTTGCAAATGGTTTGTTACTTATTTCATATTACCCCGGTCAATTGATAACCAATCGACCATCATTCCTGGGCCTCACACCATCATGGCTTGAGGTAGGCGGTGGTTGCTCCTGCTTCGCCGCTGCATTCCGAGCCCCAACATACTGCCTCAATTGCCCATTCCTCACATGCTCCTCAATTATGTCCTTTAAGTGCCTGCAGCTGTTGGTATCATGTCCATCCAAATCATGGAAGAGACAATGCCTTCTTGATGCCCTTTCTCGTTCAGAAGGTTCTCTCCTAGCCGGCCTTCGGTAAGGAAGGCGATTCCGGGTCTCCATGTATATCTGTTCCAGCGTCTCGTTTAATCCTGTGTATGTGGAAAACTTTGGATCCTTCCATCGCTTCCTGGCTTTTCCTGAATCGTCATTCAGCTTCCTTTTTCCTTCATCTTTATCCGAGCTTCCGCTGGATGGTCCTCCACCCTCAGTCGCATTCACCTCCTTTAACTTTAAGTCCATACATGCGTCTTCTTGCCGAAGGAATCTTTCAGCTTCATGGAAGAATTCCTCGAGATCCAGCGGTGGGTCCCATATTAAAGATACCTTAAAATTCGAATCCTCTCTGACTCCCGACACGGCCCGCATTTAAACCATCGATGGATCCGGCTGACCCACCGAAGCTACCACCGCATATAATCGAGTTAGAAAAGCCCTAAGTGATTCATCCATCCTTTGCTTTACCGACGTTAGCGTCATTACATTTTTCAGCCTCTTGATATGAACCCGAAACTATCCCAAAAACCTATCCACCAACTCCTTCCAAGTCCTGATAGATCCTTCTTCCAGCTGTCTGAACCACATTGTAGCTAAATCTGTCAAATACAATGGGAAACATCTGGCCAACAGTTCCTCCGATGCCCCCAGCACTTCCATGTGTCTAGTCTATCTCATCAAGTGATCAGTCGGGTCAGCCTTGCCATTATATACTTCCACGCTAGGTAACTTGAACTTAGGTGGATTCTGAGCTATCCTGATTTCCCGAGTGAACGGACTCCTGTTCACTCCTTCCAAATCTCTATTGGTCAAACCTCCACGCATAGTCTTCCTAATGATTTCCACTAATCCAGCGTTGTCTGTCAGGGGTTGTCCTCCATGCTCCCTAGGGAACTCCGGCACATATTCTTCATGTGGCTCATTAGCAGCAACGTTGGCCCTAGCCTGTTGAACTCCTTCCAAAGGTCCTCCTGTGTTGGATCCTGCGGGCCTGCCCCCAAGCCCTTGTTGATTGCCTTCCGGTTCTGTATTCTGTCCTCCATTGGGTTCCGCAATCCTAGTTCCTTGTTCCACATTTGCAGTCGCTGTAGTTGGTCCAAGGTTCTACATCCCTGCAGCTCTCATCTGTTCGAAGATAGTTTGCATCATATCCTGTTGACTTTTCAGCAACCTCTCATGCAACGAATTTGCCATAGCTTCCATTTCGTCTCTCGTGATGTAGATAGAAGCTTGTCCTTCTCCAGCTCCGGAGGATGCCTCTTGACTTCCTCCTTGTTGGCTTCTCTCAATTCTTTGCCTTCTACTTGTTTGTCGAGTCATTGTCTTTCAAATCTTCAAGCCTTCAAATGAACTTCAAATCTTTCGTAGCGGGTGCTAGTTGCTTCTCAGTGAAAGCACCAAAGTGTTTACGCCAAAATTGGTCACAAACCCCAAATATTGTGAAAGCATGAAACTATGAATGTAAATCAATAATATCCCAAATACAGGTCACAGATCCAAGCAAACAGCAACCAACAATTCTGAAATAAATAACAGAGACACGAGATTTATAGTGGTTCGGCTATCTCCGGCCTACATCCACTTCAATAGTTTTCCTTTTTATTGATTATCCTTGCTGATTACAATCAATTACAGCGATTATAGTGAAGAAAATCGTTTACAATAGTGATGGTTAAGAGTAGAATTGAATCCGGCAGAGTCTGGACGTTCAATGGCCAAAAGATCCTTTTTCTACAGGCTTCAGGGGGCTATTTATAGGCGTAGGAGGCTGAGATCATGCTCAAACTTCGGGAGATTCTTTTCTGGCACGTGAGGGGGCCCATGCGACCGACCCCACCAAGTTTCGACTCGATCTGCGATCGATACGAAGCGATTTCGTATCCATCAAGGATTGATCCAATCGAGCTGAAACTTGGCAGGATTGTTCTTTACCTTGCACGCAAGCTACTGTGAAAATTTCGTCGCATTTGGATCAATGGTTTAGGAGATATGATCGATGCAATCTCATGTTTTCTGATGGCTGCTGATTCCGACTCCATTGGTTTGTATCCATCCTCTTCGTACCGTTCGAAGGCACGTGGTCGCTCGTTGACGTGGAAGGATAAACCTGGGTAGATCCATATTCTTCGCCGTGTTGACCGAGGTTCCCCCTTCTTCGCATCCAACGGTAACCTTCTATTCGAACCGATTTGACCCAGCCTACGTTCGCCTTGATGAGATATCTTTCGTATTGATCGCTTACGATCGATACGAAATGATTTGCTGTTAGGTGGATACGAACAGGGGCCAAATGTAGATGGACACGAATAGCATCTGTTCCTTGATTGTGTCGATTGTGATGGATACGAATGCAATCGATTCGAACAATCAGGGATCGCATGGATACAGAGGAGGGCTATAGAGTGGATGGGTACGAACCAAACTTACCTGTGATCGATACAAGAACACAGACTCGAAGTGTGCCGCATGCTTCCAACCTGATCGATACGAATGCCATCGAGTCGAACCAAAGCTGATCGATACGAAATGCATTGTTACAAAATGCTGTCTACCGATCTATGCGAAATGCATCGATACGAACCAATCCTTACGCTTTTTAACACATCCATATCTTGTGCATACGAACTCCGATTGATTTGAAACTTGAAACATAGCCTCTCCTAGTCCAATCGATTCCGTTCTGATCGGAGCTCGGCCAAATTTTGACGATATCCATTGTAGCCTTGTTTCTAATCGATCTCCAGTCCTGATATCCATCCTTCCCTGCCAATTTTGTTGATATTCCATCTTTGACCAAAAGGTGGGATAACATGGATTATTGTCGATTTGAATGGTTCGAAATAATGAGTTTTCACAGTTGGTATCAGAGCTAGGTTTAGGCAAAGCTTAGCATATGGAGTAAAAACTCATTAGAGATAGGTAATAATACCCTAGAATGAGTTGAATTGATTACCGAGTCATATTCGTCGTGCTTGAAATTTTGAGTTAGAATTCTCTTTAATTAGGGTTTTTTTTGGAATTTTTGAAACTGTATCCTTGTTCTAAAATAAATTCCTGTCTTTTCCAGATAAGTAACCGAGGGAATGTCCGTGGTAGATGTCGTGGCAATGCTCCTGCACCACCAGTTGCCCCTGTACCACTAGTTGCTCCCGTTCCACCTGTTGTCGCACCGGTTCAGTTGGTTAGATTCACTCAGCTTTGTAAGGAGTATTCTCGGCTTGGAGGTACCAAATTCACAGGAGCAGAGAGTATTATCGAGGCTCAGCAATGTCTGAAGAGTTTAGAGAGGATTTTCACTGGACTTGAGATCACTGATGCTCAGATGCATCATCTAGCTACTTGGCAGTTACAGGAGTCTGCCCTGGACTGGTGGGAATCTGTTACCGCTCAGACTGTTGAGGCTAATATCTCTTAGCAGCATTTCAGGTGAGATTCTTAGTGTCTTTCCTAGCTTATTTCTATTGAATGTTTTCCTTTGAAATTTATCTCTTTGAACTTTATCTCTGTCTTATCTTAGATCCATCTCTTCAGGGATGCTTTTATGGCCAAATGGATACCCGAAGCTGGGAAATCTCAGTTATATAGGGCATTCATGGATCTTGAGCAGGGTGATATGACTTTTGCTGAGTATGAAAGGAAGTTCAATGAGCTTTCCAAGTTTGATTGACACTCAGCTCAAGAAGAATGAGAAGTTTATTCATGGTGCTCGCCCAGAGTTTATGACCGCTTGATCAGTCATGTTCACGACACCTTTAATGGAAATGGCCACCAGATTCGAGAATCCTATTTCCAAGGGTAAGCAGGCAGTTTCAGCATCTCATGGTACTTCTAGTGGTTCTAAGAAGAGGAAGCCCAACTTCCAGCAGCAGAAGAAGAAGTGGCATGATACTTATGGTATTGGATATGCTTCTCAGAAGCGATCTCTTGACCTATCTCCATCACTTGTTTCAAGTGCGACCAGCAGGGTCACTATGCCAACAGCTGTCCGTCTTCTGCCGGTGCTGCTATTCCTCCACCTCAGGCAACCATGAACAACCTTTGCCATATTTGTTTGCAGCCTGGCCATTTCAAGAATGATTGTCCCTTGCGTCAGAGAGGCAAGACATCTGGAGTCTTTGCCATGACTTCTTCCACTCCCCCTCCTCCTCCTGCCAGTGATAACCAAGGTACTCTTTAGAGTTCTTTTTCTTTACATGGATTTCCTGTTCGTGTTAATTAGACACTGGTGCATCCCATAGTTTTATGTCTGTTGATCTTTGTAATAAATTTGAGCATATTTTGCAACCTCAATTGGCGACTTCATCATTATGTGTGATTAATCCCATCGGCGGTCCCGCCAATCTTAGTATGATTTGTAAAGGGGTGAAACTCCTTTACAGGAAGCGTCAATTCACAAGAGATTTCTATGTTTTGGGTTTCGATGCATTTGATATTTTACTTGGAGGTGATTAGTTAAAGCATTATGATGCGGTCTTTTCTTGTAAGGCCCGAACTGTCTCCTTAGTCAGTGAACTGGGTGAGCCTTTGGTTATTGAATGTCGAATGCCTCAGGATTTTGCAGGCAGCTTTATCTTTTCTCTTGATGCTCAGCCTAGTGATCTTGACTCTACCTCTGTTGTCCAACTCTTTCCTGATGTTTTTGGTGAAGTCACTTCTCTTCCTCCTAAGCGGGAAATTGAATTCTGCATTGATCTTATTCCTAGTGCTCGACCTATTGTTCTCCCTCCCAGACGGATGGCACCCAAAGAGAAAGTTGAGTTGAAGAAGCAGAATGAGGACTTATTCTCCAAAGGTTTAATTAGGCAGAGTTTTTCTGAATGGGGAGTAGCTGTGGTCTTTGTCACCAAATCTGATGGTTCTTTGAGGATGTGTGTTGATTATAGAGAGCTGAACAAGCTGACTCTTAGAAACCGCTATCCGATGCCTCATACCAATGACATGTTCGATCAACTCTACGGAGCTAAAATATTTTCTCAACTTGATCTTGCCACCGGTTTTCACCAGCTTCGTGTTACTAAGGAGAGCATTCATAAGATTGCTTTCCGAACAGAGAAAGGTTCCTACGAATGGTTAGTCATGCCTTTTGTATTAACCAATGCTCCTGCCTTCTTTGTTGATCTTATGAATCGCGTTTTCCACGATGTCCTTAATAAGTTTGTTCTGGTTTTCGTTGATGATATTCTCGTCTTTTCTAAGTCAGAGAAGGGGCATGAATCTCATTTGGGATATGCACTGGAAACTCTTAGGAGTCACAAGTTGAAATCCAAATTTTCTAAATGCCATTTCTGGAGGGATGAAGTCCGATTCCTTGGGCACATTATTTCAGAGAATGGAGTCTCGGTTGACCCGGTTAAGGTCGCCACGATTAATGTAAGTCTATCCACCTTTTCTCTTTTGAATTCATCCATCTTATCTATCTTTGAGCCTATCCCCCTTATCCATTTCCAGGATTGAGAGACACCTAAGACTCCGTTTGATATTCGTAGCTTTCCGGGCCTTCCCGGTTATTATCGGAGATTTATTGAAAATTTTGCCCGTATAGCTACACCTCTTACCGCTTTGAATCGTAAGAATGTCAAGTTTGATTAGAATGATAAGTGCGAAGCCGCATTTAACAACTTGAAGCAAAAGCTTACTTATGCTCTTGTTCTCACTGTCCCAAATGGGAGTGAAGAATTATCGGTTTATACAATGCTAGTAAAGAAGGTTTGGGTGCTGTGTTGATGCAAGATGGGAAAGTCATTGCTTATGCTAGTCGTCAGTTGAAGCCCCATGAAGCTAACTATGCCACCCATGATTTAGAATTGCTTGCTGTTGTGTTTGGTTTGAAGTTGTGGAGGCATCACCTTTTGGGAACCAAGTTTGAGCTTTTCCTCGATCATCAGTCTCTTAAGTATATCTTCACCTAAAAGGATTTGAACCAGAGGCAAGTTTGATAGCTTGAGTTCTTAGCATCTTATGACCTCGACATCAACTATACCCCTGGGAAAGCCAATGTTGTGGCCGATGCTTTGAGTCTAAAGAAAGCCTTGTTGTGTCAGATTATTGTTACACCATCTCTTATGGACCGCATTACAGCCAAGCATGATGAGGATGCGATGCTTAAGCTTATGAAGGAGAATATTCGGGATAGGGAAGGTGATAATCAGAATGAGTTAGGAGCACAGATTGATCAGAATGGAGTTTTGAGGATTAATGGATGGATTTGTGTTTCGAATGTTGATGGTTTGAGGCAAGAAGTTCTTAGGGAGAATCATCAGTCTAGACTCTCCATCCATCCAGGTGTTACGAAGATGTTTCAGGATATGAAGAGGTTGTATTGGTGGAATGGTATGAAGTGGAACATTTCTATCTTTGTCAGTAGATGTGCCACTTGTCAGCAGGTTAAGGCTGATCACCAGAAGACCACTAGATCGCTGCAACCCCTTGAGATTCCCATTTGGAAGTTGGATCGGGTTTCTATGGATTTTATTGATGGTTTACCGAGAACTAGAAGGGGTAATGAGAGTATTTGGGTAGTTGTCGATTGATTGACCAAGTCCGCCCATTTTATTCCGGTCAAGTCGAATCGAACAGCTTCGAGCTTGGCTGAGATCTATATGAGGGAGATTGTCCGTCTCCATGGTGTTCCCTCTAGCATTGTTTGTGATAGTGATCCTATCTTCACCAGCAAGTTCTGGAAAGCTTTTCAAGAAGCTTTGGGTACTCGTTTGAACTTTAGTACAGCTTATCATCCTCAGACTGATGGTCAGACAGAAAGGGTGATTCAGATTCTGGAAGATCTTCTTCGTGCTTGTGTTCTTGAATATAGAGGATCTTGGGAAGATCATCTCCATCTCGTCGAATTCACCTATAACAACAGTTATCAGGCAAGTATCGAGATGTCTCCATTGGCCGCTCTTTACGGATGATCCTGCAAATCTCTATCTTGTTGGATTGAGTCTGGTGATTGCTTAGTTCTTGGACCTGATATGATTCTGGAAGCATCTGAGAAGGTTGAGGAGGTTGGGAGGAAGATGAGGATTTCTCAGGATAGGTAGAAGAAGTATGCTGATAGGCATAGAAGGGATTTGGATTTTTCAGTGGGTGATCAGGTCTTTCTTAAGATCTCGCCATTGAAGAATGTGGTGCATTTTGGTCGAAGAGGGAAGCTTGCTCCCAGGTTCATTGGTCCTTTCCGCATTCTGGAAAGAGTTGGTCCTTTGGCTTATGGAGTTGATTTGCCGAAGAAGCTGGCTGGTGTGCACAACGTGTTTCACGTATCTCACCTTCGCAAGTATCTCCATGATCCATCCTTGATTTTTCAGCCAGCTTTATTAGAGAATTTGGACGTCGAGCCAAATCTTACTATCGAAAGAAAGCCACTTTGTATTGTCAATAGAGGTACGAAGCAACATCGAAGGAAATCTGTCAGTTTAGTCAAGGTATAGTGGAGTACGGATGATCGAGATTGCACTTGGGAAACCGAGGAATCCATGCGTGCCTCAGATCTTGAACTATTTGACTCAGGTACCATTCATTGAATTTATTCTATCTTCTTGTTTTTTCTATTCTCCTATCTCGTCCCATTTCGGAGATGAAAAGTTTTAAGTGAGGGAGAGTGTAATGACTTGAAATTTTAACGAATTTGTAACGTAATTAACTAATTTTACTTGAAATTTTAAACAATAAAATTGTGAAATAAATATTTGATATTCGAAATGCGTCTATTTAAATATAGTAAATGGTAAAATTTTATTGAAAAATATGAAGGTTAATTTATTTGTGAAATTTCAAATATAAATTTAATCAGTTTATCTATTGAAAATTAAATATTTTCCAAATCTGAATATTTTTATATAATAAAAATGTAAATCATTCTCCGAGTGAGGCGTCGTAATTCGTTTCGTCAAATTTAGACTACTATAGCTCCGTTTATCTTATTTTCGGTGTTTTAGCAGCGTTTTTCAACAGCCAAAAATCGAGTTTTATAACTTGGTCGTATCGTTGATATCTGTGTACCATTATGTTCATCTCGTCGTGCTGATCTCCACAGTATATTCATTTCTATATTTTGACGCCCGATACACGGCGAAACGACAAAATAGTTCGTCGTACCGGTACCTTATTTGTGCCTTTTGTATTTCTCGACTTTTCAATTTCTCAGCGGTACTATCAAAAGCTACTTCGCTTTAATAAATTTCTGAAAATCAACGTATGTCCTTTGCTATTTCTTGACTTTCATATATTTGTGCACGTCCATTCATTTGTCTCTCCTTCTTCATTCTAAAATAAATTATAAATAGATCTTGCTCGTGAATCTACTTGCCTTTCCTCCTGGTTGAAATCCGTTTTGCTTCGAGTTCTTCTGTTCCTCTTCAGGTTTGATACTTCATTTGCTTTGTGAAAATTTTAAGAAAAAAATATATTGAGAGGGTAAGCTCGTATTCCTGCTTTCCTTCTCACCATGCTTTCTCTCTTCGAAACTGAAGTTGCACCTGTGCCTCCCCATATTTTTTCCCGAAGCAACCTCTCCCATGAACCAAACCACTATGCCACCGCCTATCACCGAACAAATCCCATCTAACCCGAAGCTGGACCCGCGTCTCCCCTCCCTGACTGAAGCCTGACCGCAAGCAGCCTAAATCTCGTCCTGACCTCCTTGACGCCTCGACCCACCTTGCTCCTCCGCCCTCAGCACCATCGTCCCTTCCACCTCCAACTGTATGCCACAACCATCAGACAGCAAACCGCCACCATAAGCCACAGCCTCGACTCCTTGAACCACCACTAGATTCCCCTTTGCAACAACCCCTCTCTGCCACCTCCCTATTAGTCCACGCGGCAAGCCTCTTCGGTGCCTACTCACCTAGCTGAGCAACCGGACCCTGAACCTTGCCTTCCCACTGCCTCGTTTCACCTGACGTGCTTCTCTGTTAAAAAAATTCTTATATATATTCATAAGCATACAGGTGTTGTTGCATATATATATTCTGGCACAAAATTTTATCTATATATTGATATATGCTGCACTCAGACTATTGTACTACTCGCATACATATATTATTGCAATTATATTGCATTTGTGTTTCGTATATGTTTTGATGGCAGAAAGAGCTATATATATGTGCTGCATATATATATTGTTCCCTTCAATATAGATGTGCTGCAAAAATAAGCTTATATAAGTGTGCTTGTTTATCTTGATCCAGTGTAGCATAAATAGTTTATTTATGCTCTAAAAATAAAGTGTGTGCATACAATTGTTAATATTATATAGGTTGTGTGTAAATTTGTTAGCAGATATCAAATCTTTGTGTTCAAAGCTCTCACATAAGTACACTTATATATGTATTGGTACCGTGAAGTAGCAGCTGTCCAGAGTAGTTGCTGTTACATATAAGTGTATATATATGAGTGTACTTACGTCCGTTGATCTATTGAATCATAGCTAGCTTGTGTTGTTTCTTTATATATATATATAGATATATATGAAAGTATATATGTTATATATATATATATATTTATCCATTTCATCGAACTTTCGTGCTAAATTTGTTTTGCTTGTCGTAGCTGTTTGACGTATCATGCCAGTGTCCATGTCAGTTGCCTTTCAATTCCATCGTTCTCTAGCCACGAAAGGTGAGCAATCACTCACGATTAATATTCTTATGCTCTTTAAATTGATTTCATAGGAAATGACAATTTAAATGTACCGTTAAACTGAATTGCTAGTTATTAACTGTAAATATGATAAGTTGTTATTTAAATTGATCACTTATGTAAATTGACACCACTATATGTTATTTGATCATTTTATATAATTGTTATTATCATCGATTATATATGCTAGTAATTGTTATGTTATTGTTCTCGCTCTGCAAGTTCCCTTAGTTTTAGAAATCACTATGGGTGAAATGATACATACCCGACCGGACTTTAGAATATGAGAAAATTCGTTATGGGTTGAAATGATAAACCCAAGCGATTTTTAGTTATTATTGAAATTTTAGGATTGTAGGTTTAATGATAAACACGTAAATTTAAACTATTACGGATTAAAATAACAAATATCTGTATCACTTGACCATAGGATAGAAAATTTTATACGGACACCGTTGGTCTATTTTTTAAAATGATTTTCAAATGTTTGAAAGGAAATGTATGAGTTTGATTTTGAAATGTAATAAGTATTCTATTTTATTATTGTAAAATTTATAACCTTAAAATGTTGATTTTGGAAATAAGAAAAAATTATGAGTTTAATTTAAAAGTAATTTGTAAAATTTTACTTATAGTTTTATTTTCTAAAATATACATAAATAAGATTTTAAATAGATAAATAAAAAGTTTAATTTATTTTAAATTATAAAATTAATTTTATTTAAAATATGTAATATTTTAAAAGGTTTATTTAATTTATATTTAAAATATATTTTTATAACTTTAATAAATAAAAAGGTTGGAAAGGTACATTAGAATTTTTATTGGTACTTAAACCGGTTATTAATTGAATTTAAATAAAGATTCATTCAGAATTTAATGATTTTTGGAAATGATGTATAACTAGTTTTAATAAAAGGTGATTAAATGAATACTTTAAAATTTAAATAGAATTAAAATTGTATATTCGTTTTGATTTAAATTTGTATTTGAGATTTTATCTAAATATTTATAAAGTAATTTTATAAATGACCACGGTGTGAAATAAGCGGTTGGTTGTTAAAGAGACCGGGATCAGATATTGTCATACTCTCTGCCAATACCGAAAACCACTTTAACAACTTTGTACGTAGTGGAGATTCCAGAATGAAGGAGGCTGGTTTGGCGAAGGATTCTGTAAGGTATATACGTAGACCTGACTCCCGTGAGTCAGCTTGATGTGGCTAAAACAAGAGCCACGTCGGGCCAAGTGAGGTCATTCCTCCTATCGGGCACATTTCTTCTAAACCATATCTATTGCTTTTGTGATTTGATTTTGGTGTGCACACCTTTGATTGGGAGTGTGTCTCAAGGTGGGCGGTAGTAGCTGCTATGTGTTACTACAAGTCCGGATCCGCAAAATGGTAGAATCCTACCCTGGGTATTGCCTCGCGTGCCTTGTCGCATGCCTTATCGCACCTTCTACGATTTTGGTTTGTCGTACCTATGGAGTGCTCCCTGATTGCCCACCTGCTTGGTGGAGTTTACAGTACTGTATAGACTACGACATTATATAAAATGTGTTAAGGGGGATATGGGTAACGCCTTAACACAAATTTGATATTTTACTTTACTATAGACATTATATATGTAGTGTATTGTACTATGTATGTAGGTAGTTTATCAGATTCTTAAAGGATGGAATCTCAACATCCCTTTAAGTTATATTGCATTTACTTGACATTTCATTTGAACTTGATTTATCCGTATAAGAATGTTAATCCTGATTCGAGTGTTTTTTGTTTTGCTTTATGCTCGGGTCAGCCTGAGTGTCACAGCTTTTGAAACTGATCTTTTAGAGCTTGGAGTTCGCTTGGAAGACCAATCTTATCTATTTCAGCTTTTAGTTTATTTCTGTTATTTCAGTTGTATGTTTTCAGACTTGTCATTTACTTTATTTTAGAGACTTCTGCATTATGGGATTTCTTATGTGTTCGGTTTCAGACTATGTTATTTCTGTAGTAGCTTCTTGGACTACTATTTATTTGTTCCATTGCTTATTGTTGTATAACTCTATGTTTGTGATTCTGTGATTGATTTGTTTACTGTATATGTTAAGTCTTTGCCAATTTTAAATTAACAATCTTTTATTTGGAGCAATTCAAGTCTGACATGTATGGATTATTGTCGATTTGATGGTTCGAAATAACGGATTGTTACATTCTGAAACGATGTCAATATACAAGCATACAAAACTATATGCTACCTGATCGGGAGGTTTCTAGCCATAACAAGGCAACTGGGTCCTAGCCTTCCCAAATATATATATATATATATATATATATATATATATATATATATATTCCTCTTCAATGAGAGCGGACTATACTGAGGCTACAGAACATCTGCACCTGCCTTGCCCATGTTTTTAGTTATGGGTTACCCGAAACTTTGGTAACATAATAAATCATTTTGTATCCCGAAGTGGAAAAATCATTTACACTAATAATTACAAATACTTTTAATCTACAATAATTCCCATTTCCAAATCCTTTCAAAGATCATTTTAAAACCATCGGGTTTAGTCCTTGAAATTCTTTCCGTTTTATAAAACATTTTTATAAAACCATTCTTTGTACAAACCACTTTTATATAAAATCACTTCAAAATATTTATTCTCAAATATATTTTTTTCTCTTTTAAAGGAAAACATTTCAACTTGAAAACCAATTTTCAAAACAATTCATTAAATTAAAGTGACCAAATATTGCCACTAAACACCTTATAGTCAAATAGTGAAATAAATCACAAGGTGTTAGCCTATAGCTATTTTCTACCCGGCCCATGCATATGGATAATTAATTTCTCATAAACTGATCGAGCAAAGTCAACAATCAATAAATAATAATCAGTGCTCATTCTATCAAATATTTATAACACTTTATTTTATCATGGGTTAAAACGGTTTGATATTTATTTTGGAGCATCCGGTCTTTCCCTTTGACATGTTCCGTCCCTCGCCAAGTCTCCTTGGATCTCATAGACAAAACACGTGTACTAGTCGTTTCCGCATACCCCATTAGGTATTTAACTTCTAAATTTTAAAATACTTAATTAACCATACAAATAGTCAAACAAGGAAACAAAACCATTATTTTAGCAAACAAAGTAAACAAGCATTCAACAAGGGTTTTCAAACAACACGTAACGCTTAAATTTCCTTCAAATTAGCAATGATTTTAATGAACTTAAATTAAGAAATAACTCACTTTGGATTCCACACCATCAAACTTTAAGGCAGGGAACTCCGGATCTAAACCATACTTCCTACCAATTTTGCTAACTTTGTCATTACGGATTTGACTATAGCTTCGTTACTATTACCCGAAACTTCTTGAAATCCGACTATAGCTCCGCTGTCCTAGAAGTTAAGATGAAAAGAGGTGGAGATGGCTTCTAGGTGGGCATGGCCTTGGGTGGATGGATGGAACTTACTAGCCTGAACATGACTTAAGTGATATAATTTTTTATCGATTATTTTTGCCATAACTTTGTTACGCTTTGGAATTTTTTTAAGAGAGGCATGGAAGTCATGAAAGAGTGGAAGAAGAGCTTGAAAATGGAGAAGAAAGGTGTGAAAAAAGTGAGAAAGTGTGTTGGTATTTATAGAAAACAATTTGGATTAAAATAATATTTTGTAAAAAGACCAAACTACCCTTTGCTTATACTTTAAGCAAACTAATTTTTTCAACACTTAACATCACATTTCAAATCATTACTTTATGTTATTTTCACTTAAGTATCAAGTAAAGAATATAATAATTATGTTTGTTTGATTTAGTGTTTACTTTTTGACTTTTATAACACTTTTTGACTTTTATAACACTTTTTGTCTTTTTATGCTTATTTTTTGTTAATCAGGTTCTAGAATTTTCTAAGTATGTTTAGTAAAAGTAAACTTGATTAGTGAATTAATTAATACTTATACTATTTGAATATATGTTCATATATAAGAAAATAAAGGTGCAACAATGTTGCGACAACTTTAAATCGACAAAACGTTGATTTTCGACAAAATGTTTTACGGTCACATTTTGATGTTTTAGTTAACTATTTATTTATGTAAACCAAATTTAAAAATAAATTTATGTAATGTTATTTAAAAATATAAACACTCATAAATTAATTAAATAATTTATTTACCTTTGAAACTTACTTTTCTGAAATCAGGATTTTATCACTTTTGTCGATATAACCAATTTTTCTTATTTTTGTGTATATTTCTCTTTGCAAATCCTATCTAATATTATTTAAATCATAAAATGTTATATATTTTATATTTAAAATCACTTTAAATAGTATATTTTAAAGTGGTCAAATTTTGGGTCGTTACATTCTCCCCAACTTAAAAGAATTTCGTCCACGAAATTACAAGGACAGAAAAATATAACAAAAAAAAACAATTAACGAAAGTTAAGCATACCAAAAATAGTAATATCACCGATAACCCCGGTCGGAAGTACGGTGCCTTACCCTATCCATTTTATTTATCAAATTAAAGTAGTTTCATTTTTAAAATTCCTAGGTTGATTTGCTAACCTAGCCAAATTTTACTTAGGCACCTTACCTAAGCTCTGATACCAAATGTGACGACCTGGATTTTCGAACCAGTAAAAATTGCTGAAAAACCCATTGGTTCTAAAACTATGAATGAAAACTGCCACCTTAATACACAATATTTGATAAATATTCAACATTTCTAAATGCATAGGATACAATTTTAATTGTACAAGTTATCAAAGTAATCATTTATTTTACAGTGTGCTTTAATATAAACCCAAAATCAAATACTACAAACATACTGTAAATCTACCGCTGCGCAACTCTGATGAGAAATACAACAATAGCCATTCCTACTAACTCAATAAACTTGCCAAATGCGGAATAAAATAATAAACAGGAAAAAATACATCAATACACGATATATAGCAAATAATAAATAGAAAAATGTTATGTTATTATTGGGGCTGCATCACTACCACTTGTGACTGTCTATATACCCGTATCTAATTGGGTACCCAATTAGATACAGGATCAAGCCAACGTAGTTCTCCTACCGTAAATAGGACTCATGGAGCCTACGACGCAACAACGAATATGCAATTCCCAAAACTACCCACTTAGGCTTAATCTTCAAATTTAGATATTCAAAATCTAGTTAACTTTACGGAAATTCTCTTTGGACTTTATTCTCGAATTCTTATTTCAAACCTATGAAATATATATATACGAATATATCTTTTATATTCAAAATAGTCCATTATTTCGGGATCCGTAAACAAATCACCTTCTAAAACGATGTCAATATACAAGCATACAAAACTATATGCTACCTGATCGGGAGGTTTCTAGCCATAACAAGGCAACTGGGTCCCAACTTTCCGAAAAATAAATATAGATATGTATATCCCTCTTCAACGAGAGCGGACTATACTGAGACTACAGAACATCTGCACCTGCCTTGCCCACATTTTTAGTTATGGGTTACCCGAATCTTTGGGAATATAACAAATCATTTTATATCCCGAAGTGGCAAAATCATTTACACTAATAATTACAAATACTTCTAATCTACAATAATTTCCATATCCAAATCCTTCAAAGATCATTTTAAAACCATCGGGTTTAGTTCTCGAAATTCTTTCCGTTTTATAAAATATTTTTTTAAAACCATTCTTTATACAAACCACTTTTATATAGAATCACTTCAAAATATTTATTCTCAAATATCTCCTTTTTCTGTTTTAAAGGAAAACATGTCATAACATTTCAACTTGAAAACTAATTTTGTAATGACCTGGTATTTTGAACCGTTCAAATCGACAATCATCCACTCATGTCAGACTTGAATTGCTCAAAGCAACATATTTTTAATTTATATTTGGCAGAACTCAGCATATACAGTAAATGAAATCAATCACAGAATCATAGACATAGAGTAATATAACAATAAACAACGGAATATATAAATAGTAGTTCACGAAGCTACAATATAAACAACAGAGTCTTAAATAAAATACAATAGAAATCTGTAATATAAAGAAGTCTCGAATACAAATCAACTGATAAGTCTGAATCATAGACAACTGAAAATACTGAATTAACTGAAGCTGAATAGATAGATCTCCAAGCTAAGCTTCAAACTCCAAAGGTGAGTCTCAAACGCTATGACACTCAGTCAGACCCGAGCATAAAGCAAAACACAAAACACTCGAGTCAAGGTTAACATTCTTATACCAGTAAATTCAACTCAAGTGAAATGTCAAGTGAAATACAAAGTAACTTAAAGGATGTTTGAGATTCCCGTCCTCTAAAGATCCATTAAACTATCTACATACATAGTACAATACGCTACATAAATAATGTCTACAGCAAAGTAAACTATTAAAATAGCATTAAGGCGTTATCCATATCCCCCTTAACACATTTTATATATTCCCGTAGTCTATACAGATACTGTAAGCTCCACCAAACCGGTGGTTTACTCAAGGAGCACTCTATAGGTACGGTACAAAACAAACTCGTAGTGGGCGCGATAAGGCATGTGACAAGGCACGCGAGGCAATACCTAGGGTATGATTCTACCATTTTGCAGAACCGGGCTAGTGGTAACGCATAGCAGCTACTACCGCCCACCTGGAGACACACTCCCAAAATCAATGGTGCACCCAATCAAATCACAAAGTAATAGAATGGTATCGAAGAAATGTGCCCGATCGGAGGTGCAACCTCACTTGGCCCAGGTATAGCTCCTGTTTTAGCCACATCAAGCAGACTCGCGGGAGTCAGAGCTATGTTAATACCTCATATAGAATCGTCGCCAACCATCCTACTTCATTCTGGAATCTCCACTACATACACAGTTGTTAAAGTGGTTTTCGGTATAGATAGAGAGTATGACAATATCTGATCCCGTCTCTTTAATAACCAAACGCTTATTTCACACCGTGGTCATTTTATATTCAAACAGTTTATACTTCATAACAAAATATCATATTCATTTCAAAATCATATCTCTTCGAAATCATTTTCAACTTTGAAATCATATCACTTTCCAACTTAAACAGTTTAAATATTGAAAATAGTATATATATATTAAAATAGTTTATATTTAAAATAGGGTCTAGATTTAAAATAGTTTATTTATTAAAATAGTTTATATATTAAAATAGTTCATATATAAAATTGTTTCTTCCAATTTCACAAATTAATTCAAATCAACTTAAGCCCCAAAATTCAATTTAAATTAGTCTCAGTTCAACAATTTCAAATTAAATTCTAATTCTCAATAAAACCATTTTTAATCTATATCGATTTCAAATCCTGGTTTGAACTACAATCAAACCATTTCCAATTCAATAGTTTTCACAGTTTTAAATATTCAAAGGAATTTACAATAACTCAATTTGATAAATTTCGTTTATATTTCAAAAATTCAACTTTAATCCTATTTAAACTTGAAATATTCACTTAATCAGTTTCAATAAAACCTCAAGTTACCAATTTAATCAATATGCAATATTCAATTTGAATTATATTTAATTTGAACATATTTACTTAATCACCTTTCACAAAACTTTAAATAAAATCTCAAATTACAATTTTAAATCGAAATTAAATATTCAATTACAATTTTATTTAAATTTGAAATATTTATTTATATCACCTTTATAGAAAAATCAAGTTATCAAATTATAAAAATCATATATCTAAAATCTTAAAAATCAATAAGTTTCAAATCAACTCTTATATAGATTAACTTATAAACCGAGTTTTATTTAAATTCAATTATTACTCAATTTAAATGCCAAGTCAACTTTAAATTTATCTTCCCAACCTCTACTTATTTAGGTTATAACAAAAATCTATTTTAAATATTAATATAAATTTTAAATAATTATTTTATATATTATTAGTTAAACTAAATTCTCAATGAATTTTATTATATTAAATTATTATTAAATTAAATTATTATTAAATTAAATTCTATTATTATTAAATATATTTTAAATCTTATTTTATATATTTAAAAATAATAAAGTTATAAGTAAAATTTTATAATTTACATTTTAAAACTTCAGGTACACACGAACTGGAATGAGAAGATGATGGATATGAACAAGTTACAGAGAGTTGTTAATTTGTACAATATCAGGTACAAGGTTTTTTTCTTCATTTGTACTGAAAATATTTGTTTAAAGTTTTGGCCAGAGATTTTTTTCATCTCGTGGTGGCTGAAATGATCTTACTTGTGTCTAGAGATAATAACATTAAATGCTTGTCTCCTTCAAGTCTACAAATACTTATCCTTTATCTTATTTCGTATGTACTGAGATATCATTTTTCTTGCCTCACACTTCCATACTTATCCTATTTTTCCTGTACAAACATGAATATATTTTTCTTTCTTATGTCTTACAGTCTTGCATCTAAATGAGTATCTATAGTTAACATGTTGTTAGAATTTGTTTAATATGTTTTACTTTATACTTGAATATGTTTTTATCTTTTATTTTGTCTTTGCTTTTTTTATTCAAATGAATTCCTATAATTATTATGTTGTCATAATTTTTTCTAATGTATTCATTTAACAATTTACATAGTTTATTAATATGTTATTTGGCTTTATATTTTATAATTTATCCTATATATATATATATATATATTCCTATTTCAATTTCTAACTTAAATTTTATTTCTAACTTTTAAATTTTATTGTCTTGCATATCTTCATATATATTTATTTTATAAGCACCTTTGTTGTTTTTATTCTCTATGTATTACTTTGTATCGATTTATTAAGATTTATATATTTACTTTATATTGATTTTTAAACCATTTACTTAAAATTAAAATTCAAATCCAATATATATATGTAAATTCAAATCCACTCATATATGCACATATACATATATATTCACATATATATGTACAAGATTTAAGTTCAAATGATTTAATATATTTTCATTTGGATTCGGGGAACTCGAATCAATTTATCAATTAATTCCACAATTTTTATTCAAAAATTAAATTTATTATCAATTTAAACTTATTTAAAATCCGGGGTCGTTATAGACTTCCCCCCTTAAAAAAAATTCGTCCTCAAAATTTGCCAGGGAGACACAAAGATAGATGAAGAATATTTCATTAAATCTAACTGAATATTTATTCTGCATTTGGCTTACCAAATCAGAATATCAAGAATAGATACAAGAACTAATCTTTTTGACACTTCACAAAATACTCGGGTTATCCAGATCTACGAAATATACAGTGACATCGGTTAGTTTGAAGGGATAACTAACCATTCGTAGAATATATTGGGACCCAAAAATAGATAGATATATGGATACAATTTCAAAACTTTTAGTTTAGAAACCAAATTATACCTATCAACCATAGCAACCAAAGCAAACAAAGCATCCAAACAAACAATTCTGGCCTGTTTGGAGTTTATGTCCCATCTTAATATATCAAATTTCTTCTTCCTGGATCTACCAGGAACCATCGAAGAATTGAAAAGATGACGAACCAAAGAGATTGAAAGAGAAAAGATTGTTTCCTTGTTGTTACAGGATATTGACCATTTATAGTCATATTCCCTTGTCCCCGAATGAGCTACTTAATGTGTTATACTCCTGAGCTAAAGTTCGACCTTAGCTCTGATACCAAATGTGAAGATCCCGGACTCGGCCTTCGAAAATCGGCACCCATACTTCACTTGTACTCGAATACCGTAGATCCAAACGCCGAATCTGGCTCCCTGGAGCTTTTAACACAGTAAGTATAACAACACAGCGGAATAAAGAAATCAATGATATCATATACAACTTCAATGAATACAATATCAAGAATGATATACAACAATGATATCAATATGATACAACAATATCAGAGATAAATAATGATACAGCGGAAAACAGAAGTGATAACTCCAAATGATCTTCAAAAGAGAATGAATCCAACAACTCCAACATCAGCTCGAACCACCATCACGTTGCACCAAGATAAGCAAGAACAGTCCATAACGCCACTACTGAACTAGCTCCCGGCTATCTACTAAACCTGAATATCTGAGAAACCCAGCTCTAGACTGCCCGTGTGGAAAATTGTGGGAACCCAGAGTTTAGGAAGGGAAAAATAAACTCCGGGTCAGTCATGGGACTAGTGTGAGTAACAAAAACGGTTTATCTTTAAACAAACAACAAAAGAATTTTAAACATTGAAATCCGCAATGCTTTTGGAAAATGAAACTACCATAAGACCTCCCGCCACACACACAATGCAAACGCAGAATTGGAGGAGATTTCTCCTTATGATAGTCAAACATGCTTACTATGCAAAATCATTCGATATTATTACTATTAGTGCATAGTGGAAAACATTTTGAAAGTATAATATTAATCTTAGCCAGCATAGACATTCCGAACTATGCCTACTATAGCTACCATCTAAACAGTGGTGACCACCATAAGTAAATGGCAGGTTCTACAACTAAAACCGTACAGGGTTCGTATTGGAAATTGGATTTCCAACAAATGGTCAGGCTAAGGAACTTCCTACTACCACATGGGTACGCCTCTAGATGGACGTCCCGAGAACTAACTAGCTTTCTGCCAACACAAGGCCGGGTTACCTCTGTAACTAGGTAACTACTACACGAATATGCCACCCCCCGGTCCTTTGGGACCTTTATCCGAGCGCTCGATAACCAACAACATCACACAGTAATAAATATAGTGTGTCCACATGAGTAAGTATCTGGGCTCCATACCATGATACCACCCTTTTCCAGAAGGAAATGACATACCCTAAAGGGCGCGACCCTTATAACCTTGCCGCATCATTCCTGTTTCGACCATTTTCGGTCTGTGAGGCTCGATGAGGTCTCGTCCACAAAGCTATGCTTTTTCACAAAGCCATTCTTTGATCAACAAATGATCAGAAAATGACCATCAACACACAGCAACACTTTGCATGCCACATTACCAAATTGGGAGTATATCGCTGATAACCTTCAACTACATAACCTCTGAGCTCGTATGTCTCAGAGAAGGGTGTTAAGCTAAGAGAATAAATCTCCGCCACCAAACAGAAATGTATTTGAAAGAAATCAGCTTTATATCTCAAAGTGTAATGTCAGACATACAACCATACAAGTTTGTTCCGGGTTCGAACAGAACCGAAGGCACTTCCAAAGAAGCCCTTGCAATCCGGGTATTCACAATCCTGATCGGATTT
Organism: Allium fistulosum; assembly: GCA_030737815.1. Lineage (NCBI taxonomy): Eukaryota > Viridiplantae > Streptophyta > Magnoliopsida > Asparagales > Amaryllidaceae > Allium > Allium fistulosum. The sequence continues at coordinate 290,741,203 of CM060907.1, forward strand.
CCCATCACTTGGGAAATCTCTATACCGGCGTGACTCAGTGCAGAGACAATCGATAGGTTATCCTATCGTTCTCGCAAATACCCGGTCTTCACCACCTGTCTTCAATGCAATCCATATACGACGTATCATTATTCGGAATGGGTTATATGACACAAAGGTCCTCTCCTGGCTAAACCGAATAATGAGCGCAATATTTAAAAAGATATGGATAATGGAATTTCAGTTAAGTCACAACTTAAACCCAAACTTTCTTTTCAAATGGTTTAACAAATTACCATTTTCAAATCTTTAAACCAAAAAGATTCATTTTAACAACCTTCAACGGTTTAAACAATTTCCACACTTTAATCTTTTAAACAAAAGATACATTCACAGATTTTCCAAATCAATTTCCATTTCAATTGGATTAACTCGTTAAATCTTTTAAAACAAAGATTTAACTTATAGCTTTCAAAACACGTTTCCAAAGATTTATTCGTAATTTGGAAAACCATCTTCAATTCAAACTTGAAATTCCTTTAATTCAAATTGGAAATTCATTTCTTATATGAGAGCTTTTATTAGTTGAAAACAATTAGTTTCCCAAATCATTGAATTCAGTTTTAAGTATTGAATTCAAATTTAAATCAACTTATTAAATATCAAGTTTTATTAAGTTATTTAAAATAACTTTTACATTTGAAACTCATTTACAAAGCTCTTAATTCCAATTTCCAAAACTATGTGGATTTAAGAATTCAATCTTTAAAATTGCCAAAAATCTGCGACTTAACTGATTTCCACGTGAAATCCATATTTGTGTGTGTATGGTGTAGTCCAGGGGTTTCACACAGTAGTGCAACATCAATAAATCTTCACAGATCAAAATACAGAAGTATAGTTGATAAGCGGTATAACTATAACGCTTATCTTTCATTTACAGATCACAGATATATAAGTTACAGATAATAATTTACATTCATCCTAGATAAATGAACTAAAGTACAGATCACACACAAATCAGAATATATCTCACACAGCATCACAGATCAAAAGTATCAGGCAATTTAATTATTCAGTCAGGTCCAAACATTCACAAGTGAATTTATTAATCAACTGATTAATTTAAATCAGATGTATCAATTATTAATTCGGGTTAATTATCATGATTTAATTACAAACTATTTGAAATAAATCTTTCTTTCAAAATTTATTAGTTAACCTTTAATTATTAACTAATCATTTTTAATTAATGAATTAATTAATCTTTAATTATTAAATTAATCTTAATTAATCACCATTATTAATTAATCCTTTAATTTATTAACAAATAATTTACTCAAATTTCAAATCATCATTCAACTAATTACATTCAGTAATTATCTATTAATTACTTCTCTAAGTAATTATATTTTTCCCAAATTATCAAGTTTATTCTGAATTATACTTAAGAAATTTTAACTTGAATTAATTGTTCCAATAATCTTAGCTAATGATTTCATTAACTATTAAATTTCTTTAATCACCTTTTTAAAGAAAATTCTTATATTAATCATTTTTGACTATAAATTAATTAACCATTAGGAATTCATTCATTAATGAATTTTAAATCATAAATCTTCATTTTTAAAGTAACACATTCATAATTATGATTTAATGATGATTTACAATATACTGAAAACATTGTTTCAAATTTCCTTTTTATTCCAATTTAGATTTAAAATTTAAAATATATCCTTATTTACTTTTTATAAAGTTTAAAGCAAATTTCCTTAACATTTTAAATTTACATGTTAAGATGACAATTGATTACAAAAGTAATTTTTTTAAAGAGTTTAAAATCAATTTCCATTTTAACTTTAACATTTTAACTTATTACAACACTTAAGTTATAAAATTAAAAGAATTAATTTCCACAATCTTAAAAATCTGATTTAAAATTTATTTCAGATTTTACTTTTAGATTCAACTTGTTTAAATTTCATTTTCAAATTACAGATCTATTTAAATTCCAAATTTCTCCACTACTTTCAATTGTTTTTAAATGATTGAAACAAATTGAATTTAACACTTTATTTATTTACAAACTACATTTTAATTCAACTAGGATCTTCATTTGCATTTCAGATTTAAACTCAGTTTTAAAAACTTGATTTAAAATTTGAATTTAATTTTAAATTTCAAAATAGAAAATAGGGTTCAGGTTGAAGAACCTGTAACACATTTTCGACCCGAGTCCCCCACGTTCTTGCTTCGAGTAAACTACTCGAATTTCTTGAGTACGACGCAAGAAAAAAACTTGTTCTTCCCGGCAAACACTTAACCACCCAGACACCAGAACTTGTGCACGTGCACATCGCCTCTGGTGAACTCCGGCCATTGCCACGACGTCGAACAAGTCGACGATCATCCCTAGATTGATTCGCGACCACCCAAACTCCACCTACGTCTCGAATTCGAATTCGAGAAAAAAATTTGAAACCTGGAAACTCGAGAGCAACTTCCTCTCAAAACCTGGCAACGCCTCGAACTCGCCGCCTAGACCACCGGAGATGCCACAACTTCGGCCATATCACGTCAACACTCCACTCTTCCATTTCCTTGAATCTCAAGAAACTAGATCAAAACAAGAGGACGTAATCCTCTTTCCAGCGAACACGTTCAAAACACGAGCTGTAACCCTAAATCGAACTCAATTCATCAATCTACACAATAGAAATTTTTTTCGACAATTTTCCTGAAATCATTGATTAATAATCTAGCTTCAAACAAAATCTCATCAACCAAGTTATGTTGGATTACCAGAAATTGGTTAAAATGTGATTTATAATCAACTACAACCTGCTCCTTGAATACTCAATTAAAAACCATCGCCTTAATTTTAAAAATCCTATCTTTGAGTGTTTATTCAAGTTATATAATTGAATCAATAATTTAAAATATTCGAATTTATCATATGATTTTTTTCACTGTAAAATTGAATGTACAGAGTCAATATTTGACTATCAATCTTCAAACAAATTCTAGGCCATGCTTTAAGTTTAAACAAACTTATTTTGTTTTCAAATCCTAAGCTTATAATGTTTGTATGAAAATTTATTGAATTCTTTTGTTACATTTTCAACTCTGTAGCAAACAGAGATGAAACAGGCATTACACTTTCAACCATTTATACACAGAGGCTTATTTATATATATATAGATATATATATACACACACATACACATTTCCAGATCCTGACACTTAAGTTTTAAAAAGTGAAAAGTTACTCGCCTAGTTTTCTAGAAGAAAGAATGAACAGAGTTTGAAATGTTGAACAGGCTTGAAACTTTGCTTGCTTTGAACTGTCTTGCTTAATTTTCTATTTTCAGATATTTGTATTGATTTGAATTCTCCTGGCTTTGAGATTTAAATTTGCTTTGATCAATACTTTAATGATTTGCTTTTGCTCTTGTCTAATTTTCCAGGCTGAAGTTGCTTTGTTGGTTTGTTTGGAAAAATTTCACTTTGATTTTGTTTTGTTGTTAAAGTTTGAAGTTTGTTTTAGTTCGGAAATAGTATTTGATTTAAATTTTTATCATCTTGATTTACGAACTGGAATGAGAAGATGATGGATATAAACAAGTTACAGAGTGTTGTTAATTTGTACAATATCAGGTACAAGATTTTTTTCTTCATTTGTACTGAAAATATTTGTTTGAAGTTTTGGCCAGAGATTTTTTTCATCTCGTGGTGGCTGAAATGATCTTACTTGTGTACTAGAGATAATAACATTAAATGCTTGTCTCCTTCAAGTCTACAAATACTTATCCTTTATCTTATTTCATATGTACCGAGATATCATTTTTCTTGCCTCACACTTCCATACTTATCCTATTTTTCCTGTACAAACATGAATATATTTTTCTTTCTTATGTCTTACAGTCTTGCATCTAAATGAGTATCTATAGTTAACATGTTGTTAGAATTTGTTTAATATGTTTTTCTTTATACTTGAATATATTTTTATCTTTTATTTTGTCTTTGCTTTTTTTTTATTCAAATGAATTCCTATAATTATTATGTTGTTATAATTTTTTCTAATGTATTCATTTAACAATTTACATAGTTTATTAATATGTTATTTGGCTTTATATTTTATAATTTATCTTATATATATATATATTCCTATTTCAATTTCTAACTTAAATTTTATTTCTAACTTTTAAATTTTTATTCTCTTGCATATCTTCATATATATATTTATTTTATAAGCACCTTTGTTGTTTTTATTCTCTGTGTATTACTTTGTATCGATTTATTAAGATTTATATATTTACTTTATATTGATTTTTAAACCATTTACTTAAAATTAAAATTCAAATCCAATATATATATATATAAATTCAAATCCACTCATATATGCACATATACATATATATTCACATATATATATACAAGATTTAAACTCAAATGATTTAATATATTTTCATTTGGATTCGGGGAACTCGAATCAATTTATCAATTAATTCCACAATTTTTATTCAAAAATTAAATTAATTATCAATTTAAACTTATTTAAAATCCGGGGTCGTTACAAAAAATTGCCGAAAAACCCATTGGTTCTAAAACTATGAACGAAAACTGCCAACTTAATACACAATATTTGATAAATATTCAACATTTCTAAATGCATAGGATACAATTTTAATTGTACAAGTTATCAAAGTAATCATTTATTTTATAGTGTGCTTTAATATAAACCCAAAATCAAATACTACAAACATACTGTAAATCTACCGCTGCGCAACTCTGATGAGAAATACTGCAATAGCCATTCCTACTAACTCAATAAACTTGTCAAATGCGGAATAAAATAATAAACAGAAAAAAATACATCAATAGATGATATATAGCAAACAATAAATAGAAAAATGTTACGTTATTATTGGGGCTGCATCACTACCACTTTTGACTGTCTATATACCCCTATCTAATTGTGATGCAGCTCAGGCCAGGGGAGAAGTTCTAAGTCACCCACGACTTAAGGGTTTAAGTCGCATACGACTTAACGAAGAAGTTATAGGTCGTCCACGACCTAAGGAGTCACGTGAGGAGGAGATGCGACTTAGCTGGAAACCAGGGGAAGAAGTTATCTCGAGTTTGCGACCTAAGGAAGAAGTGATAAGTCGTCTACGACCTAACGGAATCTTAAGTCGTGTGGATATGATGAGTCGTAGACGACCTAAGGACTGTGGACCTAAAAAAGAAGGTGGGCAAGCTGGCAGTTTAGGTCGGACAAGATCTAAGGGGAATTCACAACCTAAGGATGTAGTGCAACGTGAAGAAGGCTTAAGTCATGAACGACTTAACTCGTATGTGTCTATAAGTCGCGAACGACCTAACGTACACAAGCCAGTTCCTTTGGGTCGTTCAAGCGACAGGTCGCTGCCGAGTTAAGACCTAGGATTAGGTCGTAGAAGCGGATTACGACCTAGGATAGGTCGCTGAAGCTTGATGCCGTTGATTCTTATGCCGCGTTAATCTCTGCCATTGATTCTTTAAGTCGCTGAGTTGGATACCGCTTTATTTTAGGTCGCGGCCTTCTATTGTTAAGTCGCTCACTGCTGCCGTTCTTAAGTCGCGAGAAGTGGTGGGTCGTTAACGACCTATACTAGGTCGCTGATGGAAGCTGGAGCATTGAAGTTAGGTCGCGTGAGTTGTATTTTAAGTCGAGACTATATGTGTAATGGGCTATGTACTGTGTTTCTGTGTTGTCTTTAGGTCGCAGGCGACCTTAGTTAGGTCGTAGGTCGTGATGTTTCATAGGTCGTGATGTTTTTTAGGTCGTGATATTTGTTAGGTCGTGGCCGACCTAAGTGTTGTACAAATTTGTGGCGTGTGTTTTAAAATGCTATAAATAGGCGTGCGTTGTACATTTTGAAGTTTAGTTGATTGGAAATAAAACTCTTGTTTGTTAGCTTTGTGCTTTCACCAAATTGGTAGTTGAGTGTAATCTCCTATCTCCTCTTTCGGTTAATCGAGTGCGCTCGATTCAACGACTGTAGAAGCCGATTCACGGAATCTAGTGCGCTAGATCAACGTGTGAAGAATCGCAGATCTTGGAACCCGGTATCGTGCGCGATCAACGAGTTCGGGATAGCTAGAATTCGGTATCTTCGGATCAACGAATTTGGGCATTTCAGTATTCATCAATCCACCGATTGCTACTTTCATCGATCTACATTGTTTTTGTATTAATCCGCTGCGTCAGTTTGGTATCAGAGCTTGTTTTAGCCAATCATAGCTAAATCGAGTCCTTGGAGCCAATTCTTTTGAAGAAGTTTGGAGAAGTTGTGTTCATCGTGTTCATCATATTTTTGCAACAAGGTTGGAGTTTTCGATCCACATCACTTTGGACCAAAGTTCGAAAGGTGTTTGAATTTTGAAGTGTTTGTGAAGTTTTCAAGCATGCCGCCAAGAAGAGCTAATCGACATCAAAACATTGAAGCATTGTATCGAAGAGAAGAAGCTGATGAGATGGAGCAAAGAATCAATGAAAACTTTAGTGAAAAGCTTAACGAAGGAATTGGTCGGTTAGAGAAGATGATGTTAGAGATGAATCAAACTCGGAGAAGGGTTTCACCTGAATCTAACCATGGGGGAAGTAGAGTCTCACCACAATCCAATCGAGAAAGAAGTGTTGATAATGATCGAAGGCATGATAGGAATGTGAATGATCGAGAACGGAGGAATGTAGATAGAAGGGATGTTGGTGGAAGACGTGATGGTAGTCGAGATGTTGGTGGTCAGGATCGACATCGATATACATCTGATTTTGAAGAGGAGTATGATGGTGGTAGTGTTCGTGGACAAGGAAGAAATTACTCTGAGTATAATCACAAGTGGGAGTCGGGGATGAAGACTGAAATTCCTGAATTCAAAGGTGGTATGCAAGCAGAGGAGTTTCTAGATTGGGTGGCTAATGTTGAGGAGATTTTTGACTTCAAGGAAGTTCCAGAACATCGTAGAGTGAAGTTGGTTGCTACAAGGTTGAGGGGTAGAGCTTTGGCATGGTGGCAGCAAACCAAACTTACACGTGAACGAATGGGGAAGTCAAAAGTTGAATCTTGGGAGAAGATGAAGAAATTGATGAAAGCAACGTTCTTACCTTACAATTATCAATCTCTGATGTATCAACGTTTGCAAAACTTGAGACAAGGAACGAAATCTGTGAATGATTATGCTGACGAATTTTATCAACTCATTGCTAGAAATGACATCATGGAGACAGAGGAACAATTGATAGCAAGATTTGTTGGAGGGTTACGAATGCAGATACAGGATATGGTTAACATGTTTGATCCCAGATCTGTAGCAGAAGCACACCAGAAGGCGTTGGCTTGGAAAAAGCAGGGTAGATGAGGAGGTGGTGTGTTTATTAATTCCAACAATCAAGCGAAGGGTGTTAGTGGAAGTTCTAATGTTTCTAAACCTATCAGTAGACTAGTGGTGAAGGAGGCTGAGAAGGCAAAGGTTAACAATGGTTTCAAATGTTACAATTATCAGGAATTGGGTCATAAAAGCAACGAGTGTCCAAAGCCAAAGAAGAGAACCATGATTGCGGAAGTTGAGGATGAGGATGGTGATGGAGAATATTCTAGTCCAGTTGAGGAGGATGAACAGGATATTGCGTCAGGAGATGAAGGTTGTAATCTAATGCTGAGGAGATCGTGTTTGACACCGAAGCAGGAAGAAGCTAGTTGGTTGAGGAGTAATATCTTTCAGTCGACATGCACTATACTGGGGAAGGTGTGTAAATTTGTGATTGACGCCAGAAGCTGTGACAATATCATTTCAACCGAGGCTGTAACAAAGTTGAAGTTGAAGACAGAGAAGCATCTGAATCCATACAAGTTAGCATGGTTGAGGAAAGGAGGAGAGGTGAAAGTGGATAGACGAGTTCGTGTTCCATTCTCTATTGGGAAGAAATACAAAGACGAGATCTGGTGTGATGTAGTCGAGATGGATGTTTGTCACTTACTTTTGGGAAGACCATGGCAGTATGATCGAGCAGTACAGCATGACGGTCGGACCAATAGCTACAGTTTTATGTTTGAAGGTACGAAGATTATCTTAGTTCCAAAGAAGAGACAACAAGGAGAAAGTAAGTCAGAAGAGATTGAAGAGCTGAAAACTTTATTATCTCTGAAAGAGTTTGTTAAAGAGATTGAGGAAGAGCCGGAAGTATTCTTGTTGATTGGGCGTGAGAGTAGTGAAGAGGTTGAGATTCCAGAAGAAGCAAAGCCAGTTTTGAAAGAATTTGAGGATGTATTTCCAGACGAGTTACCAAAGGAGCTACCGCCACTAAGAGACATTCAACATCAAATCGATCTGGTTCCAGGAGCAATGTTGCCATATAGACCACATTATCGAATGAGTCCGAAGGAACATGAAGAGTTGAGGAGGCAGGTGGAAGAATTGCTTGAACAGGGGCGTGTGCAGGAAAGTTTGAGTCCTTGTGCTGTACCAGCTTTATTGGTACCCAAAAAGGATGGGACGTGGAGGATGTGCACTGATAGTCGAGCATTGAATAAGATTACTGTGAGATATAGATTTCCGATGCCAAGGTTGGATGACTTGCTAGATCAATTGAGCGGAGCTACTATCTTTTCGAAGATTGATTTGAAGAGCGGATATCATCAAATTCGTATCAGGCCAGGTGATGAGTGGAAGACTGCTTTTAAAACCAGGGAGGGTCTATACGAATGGTTGGTAATGCCATTTGGCTTATCAAATGCGCCGAGTACATTCATGCGGGTGATGAATCAGTTTTTTAGACCATTCATTAGGAAGTTTGTGGTGGTGTGTTTCGATGATATTCTGATATATCGTGGAAGTCCAGAGGAACATTTGAATCATCTGAGAGAAGTGCTGATGGTACTGCGACAAGAGCAATTTTATGCTGCAACGAAGAAATGCGCGTTCATGAAGCATACTGTTTTATTTCTGGGGTATGTTGTATCAGAGGAAGGAATACAGGTTGACCAGAGTAAAGTCGAAGCAATTAGAGATTGGCCACAGCCCAAGACGATAACAAAAGTTCGTAGTTTTCATGGGTTGGCTTCATTCTATAGAAGATTTATTCCACACTTTAGTAGTGTGATGGCACCTGTTACAGATTGTATGAAGGGTAAACAGTTTTCATGGTCAGAGGAAGCAGGAGATGCTTTTGGGAAGATCAAGGAGTTGCTGACGTCTGCACCAATTCTAGTATTACCAGATTTTCAGTTGTTGTTTGAACTACACACTGATGCATCCAAGGTTGGGATTGGAGGGGTGTTAAGTCGGAAGGGGCGTCCTATTGCATATTTCAGTGAGAAGCTATCAGGAGCAAAGATGAGATATAGTACATATGATGTGGAATTTTATGCTGTTGTGAGAGCTATTAAACACTGGAGACACTATCTATTTCAGAAAGAGTTTGTTCTTTAACTGATCATGAGGCATTGAAGCATTTACAAGGGCAAGACAAGATTTCAGCGAGACATGCATCATGGATTGCATATCTGCAACAGTTTACTTTTGTTGTTAAACACAAGTCAGGAGTGACGAATCGTGTGGCTGATGCTTTGAGTAGAAGGAATCATTTGTTAACAACAATGAAGGTTGAAGTGACGGGGTTTGATATGTTGCCAGAATTATTTGTCGATGATCCTTACTTTGCAAAGTTTGTTGATAAAGTCAAGGAGGGGAAGACGGAGGAGTTTATGATGGTAGATGGTTTTCTGTTCAAGGAAAATCGATTATGCATACCTGATTGTAGTTTGAGAATGAAGATTGTAAAAGAGCTACATGAAGAAGGACATGTTGGGAGAGACCGTACATTACAGTTGATTTCACAGTCTTACTTTTGGCCATCGATGAGAAAAGAAGTGGAAAGGTTTGTGGAGCGATGTCATATCTGTCAGGTTTCGAAAGGAACTGCGACTAATGCTTGATTATATATGCCGTTACCTGTACCAACTAAACCATGGGTTGATGTGAGTATGGACTTTGTGTTGGGGTTGCCGAGAACACAGCGTGGTAATGATTCCATTTATGTGGTGGTTGACCGATTTTCGAAAATGGCACATTTTATTGCCTGTAGAAAGACGGCGGATGCTGTTCATGTTGCTCAGTTGTTTTTCAAAGAGATATATCGACTTCATGGATTGCCAGAATCTATTGTGTCGGATAGGGATACTCGTTTTCTAAGTCATTTTTGGCTAAGTTTGTGGAAGATGGTGGGAACGAAGTTGAACTTTAGCAGCGCTTATCATACACAAACGGATGGACAGACCGAGGTTGTGAACAGATCATTGGGAAATTTGTTGAGGTGTCTTGTGCAAGATAATCTGAAGAGTTGGGATATAAAACTATGTCAAGCAGAATTTGCTCATAATCATGCTGTAAACCGTAGTACGGGTTTCAGTCCATTTCAGATAGTGTATTCAAGCTTACCAAAGGGACCATTGGATTTAACGGTAGTGCCACATTCAAAGAAGATAGTTAAAAAGGCTGTTGATTTTGTTGATAGGTTGGCAGAATGTCATAAAATCATTCAGGAATGATTGGAGAAGGCAAATGAGAAGTATAAACGATCTGCGGATTTGAAGCGAAGAAATGTTGAATTTAATGAAGGAGATATGGTATATGCTGTGTTAACAAAGGATCGTTTTCCAGTGGGTGCTTATAACAAGTTGAAAGCCAGAAAAATTGGTCCTGTAGAAGTTGTGAAACGGATTAATGAAAATGCTTATAAATTGAGGCTGCCGGAGGATGTGTATACATCTGATGTGTTTAATGTTAAACATCTCGTACGATATTATGGGGAGGAACGAGTCGATGTGGAAGAATTTACAAATTCGAGGACGAATTTTTCTCAACCTGGGGAGGATGATGCAGCTCAGGCCAGTGGAGAAGGTCTAAGTCGCCCACGACTTAAGGGTTTAAGTCGCATACGACTTAACGAAGAAGTTATAGGTCGTCCACGACCTAAGGAGTCACGTGAGGAGGAGATGCGACTTAGCTGGAAACCAGGGGAAGAAGTTATCTCGAGTTTGCGACCTAAGGAAGAAGTGATAAGTCGTCTACGACCTAACGGAATCTTAAGTCATGTGGATATGATGAGTCGTAGACGACCTAAGGACTGTGGACCTAACAAAGAAGGTGGGCAAGCTGGCAGTTTAGGTCGGACACGATCTAAGGGGAATTCACAACCTAAGGATGCAGTGCAACGTGAAGAAGGCTTAAGTCGTGAACGACTTAACTCGTATGTGTCTATAAGTCGCGAACGACCTAACGTACACAAGCCAGTTCCTTTGGGTCGTTCAAGCGGCAGGTCGCTGCCGAGTTACGACCTAGGATTAGGTCGTAGAAGCGGGTTACGACCTAGGATAGGTCGCTGAAGCTTGATGTCGTTGATTCTTATGCCGCGTTAATCTCTGCCATTGATTCTTTAAGTCGCTGAGTTGGATACCGCTTTATTTTAGGTCGCGGTCTTCTATTGTTAAGTCGCTCACTGCTGCCGTTCTTAAGTCGCGAGAAGTGGTAGGTCGTTAACGACCTATACTAGGTCGCTGATGGAAGCTGGAGCATTGAAGTTAGGTCGCGTGAGTTGTATTTTAAGTCGAGACTATATGTGTAATGGGCTATGTACTGTGTTTCTGTGTTGTCTTTAGGTCGCAGGCGACCTTAGTTAGGTCGTAGGTCGTGATGTTTTGTAGGTCGTGATGTTTTTTAGGTCGTGATATTTGTTAGGTCGTGGCCGACCTAAGTGTTGTACAAATTTGTGGCGTGTGTTGTAAAATGCTATAAATAGGCGTGCGTTGTACATTTTGAAGTTTAGTTGATTGGAAATAAAACTCTTGTTTGTTAGCTTTGTGCTTTCACCAAATTGGTAGTTGAGTGTAATCTCCTATCTCCTCTTTCGGTTAATCGAGTGCGCTCGATTCAATGACTATAGAAGCCGATTCATGGAATCTAGTGCGCTAGATCAACGTGTGAAGAATCGCAGATCTTGGAACCCGGTATCGTGCATGATCAACGAGTTCGGGATAGCTAGAATTCGGTATCTTCGGATCAACGAATTTGGGCATTTCAATATTCATCAATCCACCGATTGCTACTTTCATCGATCTACATTGTTTTTGTATTAATCCGCTGCATCAAATTGGGTACCCAATTAGATACAGGATCAAGCCAACGTAGTTCTCCTACCGTAAATAGGACTCATGGAGCCTACGACGCAACAACGAATATGCAATTCCCAAAACTACCCACTTAGGCTTAATCTTCAAATTTAGATATTCAAAATCTAGTTAACTTTACGGAAATTCTCTTTGGACTTTATTCTTGAATTCTTATTTCAAACCTATGAAATATATATATACGAATATATCTTTTATATTCAAAATAGTCCATTATTTCGGGATCCGTAAACAAATCACCTTTTGAAATGATGTCAATATACAAGCATACAAAACTATATGCTACCTGATCGGGAGGTTTCTAGCCATAACAAGGTAACTAGGTCCCAGCTTTCCGAAAAATAAATATTGATATGTATATCCCTCTTCAACGAGAGCGGACTATACTGAGACTACAGAACATCTGCACCTGCCTTGCCCACACTTTTAGTTATGGGTTACCCGAATCTTTGGGAATATAACAAATCATTTTATATCCCGAAGTGGCAAAATCATTTACACTAATAATTACAAATACTTCTAATCTACAATAATTTCCATTTCCAAATCCTTCAAAGATCATTTTAAAACCATCGGGTTTAGTTCTCGAAATTCTTTCCGTTTTATAAAATATTTTTTTAAAACCATTCTTTATACAAACCACTTTTATATAGAATCACTTCAAAATATTTATTCTTAAATATCTCTTTTTTTCTGTTTTAAAGGAAAACATGTCATAACATTTCAACTTGAAAACTAATTTTGTAATGACCTGGTATTTTGAACCGTTCAAATCGACAATCATCCACTCATGTCAGACTTGAATTGCTCAAAGCAACAGATTTTTAATTTATATTTGGCAGAACTCAGCATATACAGTAAATGAAATCAATCACAGAATCACAGACATAGAGTAATATAATAATAAACAACGGAATATATAAATAGTAGTTCATGAAGCTACCATATAAACAACAGAGTCTGAAATAAAATACAATAGAAATCTGTAATATAAAGAAGTCTCGAATACAAATCAACTGATAAGTCTGAATCATAGACAACTGAAAATACTGAATTAACTGAAGCTGAATAGATAGATCTCCAAGCTAAGCTTCAAACTCCAAAGGTGAGTCTCAAACGCTATGACACTCAGTCAGACCCGAGCATAAAGCAAAACACAAAACACTCGAGTCAAGGTTAACATTCTTATACCAGTAAATTCAACTCAAGTGAAATGTCAAGTGAAATACAAAGTAACTTAAAGGATGTTTGAGATTCCCGTCCTCTAAAGATCCGTTAAACTATCTACATACATAGTACAATACGCTACATAAATAATGTCTACAGCAAAGTAAACTATTAAAATAGCATTAAGGCGTTATCCATATCCCCCTTAACACATTTTATATATTCCCGTAGTCTGTACAGATACTGTAAGCTCCACCAAACCGGTGGTTTACTCTGGGAGCACTCTATAGGTACGGTACAAAACAAACTCGTAGTGGGCGCGATAAGGCATGTGACAAGGCACGCGAGGCAATACCTAGGGTACGATTCTACCATTTTGCATAACCGGGCTAGTGGTAACCCATAGCAGCTACTACTGCCCACCTGGAGACACACTCCCAAAATCAATGGTGCACCCAATCAAATCACAAAGTAATAGAATGGTATCGAAGAAATGTGCCTGATCGGAGGTGCAACCTCACTTGGCCCAGGTATAGCTCCTGTTTTAGCCACATCAAGCAGACTCGCGGGAGTCAGAGCTACGTTAATACCTCATATAGAATCGTCGCCAACCATCCTACTTCGTTCTGGAATCTCCACTACATACACAGTTGTTAAAGGGGTTTTCGATATAGTTAGAGACTATGACAATATCTGATCCCGTCTCTTTAATAACCAAACGCTTATTTCACACCGTGGTCATTTTATATTCAAACAGTTTATACTTCATATCAAAATATCATATTCATTTCAAAATCATATCTCTTCGAAATCATTTTCAACTTTAAAATCATATCACTTTCCAACTTAAACAGTTTAAATATTGAAAATAGTATATATATATATATTAAAATAGTTTATATTTAAAATAGGTTATAGATTTAAAATAGTTTATTTATTAAAATAGTTATATATTAAAATAGTTCATATATAAAATTGTTTCTTCCAATTTCACAAATTAATTCAAATCAACTTAAGCCCCAAAATTAAATTTAAATCAGTCTCAGTTCAACAATTTCAAATTAAATTCTAATTCTCAATTAAACCATTTTTAATCTATATCGATTTCAAATCCTGGTTTGAACTACAATCAAACCATTTCCAATTCAATAGGTTTCACAGTTTTAAATATTCAAAGGAATTTACAATAACTCAATTTGATAAATTTCGTTTATATTTCAAAATTCAACTTTAATCCTATTTAAACTTGAAATATTCACTTAATCAGTTTCAATAAAACCTCAAGTTACCAATTTAATCAATATGCAATATTCAATTTGAATTATATTTAATTTGAACATATTTACTTAATCACCTTTCACAAAACTTTAAATAAAATCTCAAACTACAATTTTAAATCGAAATTAAATATTCAATTATAATTATATTTAAATTCGAAATATTCATTTATATTACCTTTATAGAAAAATCAAGTTATCAAATTATAAAAATCATATATCTAAAATCTTAAAAATCAATAAGTTTCAAATCAACTCTTATATAGACTAACTTGTAAACCAAGTTTTATTTAAATTCAATTATTACTCAATTTAAATGCCAAGTCAACTTTAAATTTATCTTCCCAACCTCTACTTATTTAGGTTATTACAAAAATCTATTTTAAATAATTATTTTATATATTATTAGTTAAACTAAATTCTCAATGAATTTTATTATATTAAATTATTATTAAATTAAATTCTATTATTATTAAATATATTTTTAAATCTTATTTTATATATTTAAAAATAATAAAGTTATAAGTAAAATTTTATAATTTACATTTTAAAACTTCACTTATAAATTTAAAGTTTCCAAAACATATAATTTTTAAAATCTAACTTTTACTCTTATACTAAAATTAAAATCATTATATTATGTCTAAAATCAATATTTGTTAATACCCATATATTTCCTTTCAAACTTCGGAAATCATTTTCAAAAATAGACCAATGGTGTCCGTATATAATTTTCTATCATATGGTCAAGTGATACGGATAATTATCATTTCAATCCTTAATTAATTTAAATTTACGGGTTTATATCATTTCAACCTGCAATCCCAAAATTTCAAAATCAATGAAAATCGCTTGGGTTTATCATTTCAACCCATAACGATTTTCCCCTAATCTATAAGATCATTCGGGTATGTATCATTTCTACCCATAGGGATTTCTAAACTAACAGGGAACTTGCAGAGTGAGAACAAATATGATAATAATATAACATATCAACAATAGGTATATATCATCAGTAACAAATTTAAATAATATATACAATAGGTTATGGTGTCATATGTCATAGGTAAACAATTGAAGATAATGGCATATCATATTTAATAATAAAATAACTTAACAATTCTATTTTAACAGCATATTTCAATCGTCATTTCATGTGAATTAAATTTACTAAATATAAGAATGTTGATCGTGAGTGATTACTCACCTTTCGAGGCTAGAGAACAACAATGGCGAAGATGGTGACACGGACACGAGCAAAGAAAAAAGCTGCTATAACCAATTTTGGACAGTGGCGAGACAAAAGCAAAGCACGATGAACTGGATTTGACGAAGACCAATTATATAAGTGAACATATATATATATATTAAAATCATATTTTAATTTAAACACATATTAGAATAATATATATATATATATATATATATATTTCAAAATCATTGTTTAAGTTAAAACACATATTAGAATTTAACATAAAACCCTTTCATTATACTTGAAAACCAAAACACATGTATATACTTATATATATAAATTAACAGGTCATACATAACTTATATAAACCCATATATATACAACAAATTATACATAGCTTAAATAAACTTATATATATATATAAACAGATTACATATAACTTTTACATCACAAACAAATTTATATATATAAACAACAGATCATATAGCTTGTATAAACTTTTATAACTTACAAACAGATCATATAGCTTATATGAACTTTTATAACTTACAAACCAATCATATAGCTTGTTTTAAACTTATATATTACAACAACAGATGATATGCATGACTCTAAATAGACCATGCAATATATGAAAGCTTTATAATATTATTTTTTTCTTTTTATATATAGAAAGCTTGCCTGCTCAGGTGGATCAGATGGCTGCGTGAGGCGGGCTGTCAGTGATTATGAGGCCGGATGCTAGATGCTTGTGATGTGGAGGTGGAAGGCACAAGCGGCCGTTGCTTGGGTTATTTGGGTGCGGGTTAGGCTGATAGGCGATCTGGTGAGTGGGATGGTGGAAAGTGGCGACTACTTGTATTCACGTGGAGGAAAGCTTGCACGGTGAGATAGGTGCTCGAGTGGCCGTGGAACGAGCAAGTTACTTCAATGAAAATATAAGCAACGTATGATATATATTTTTTTATATAAAAGAGGTTGTTGTTGGGTACAAGGCGAGGTGGGCTGAGGAGCGAGGCCAGAGGTGGTGGTCGCGGGCTGACACGGCATTGGAAGGGAGAGGCGGACCGGGTAAAATTGTGGTGGAGACTAAGGTCAGTTGTGGAGAAGGGTGTGGCGAAGTGGCATGGCGAGTGGAAGGGGAATGGTTTGCGCGTGAGGGAGAATCGGTGGGCTCGGGCTGTCACAGAGGTGAGAGGTGGTGGCTTAGGGGTGCTGGTGTTTGGCATAGGTGTAGTTCGGATTTTGTGTGGCGAGTGTCGAGGGGGATGGAGGCGGTGGCGGTCTGGAGAGAGGGCGCTAAGGAGAAGGTCTCAGGTGAAACGGGGTTAGAGGCGAGGCTTGCTGCGTTTGGTCGGAGATGGGTTAGCTCGCATACGTATGGCGTTGGAGGGATGGAAAATGGCGGAGCTATGTTTGTGAATTCGTGAAGGAGCGATGGTGGCGGGGTTGTACAGAGGTAGACGGCGGTTCCAGTGGCATAGACGCATGGAAGTGGTGGCTTGGCTTCTTGGTGGAGCGATCGAATTTGAAGGGAGGATGAGCAGGTTGAATGATGAGCAAGTGGTGGGAGACGTGTCTTCTCCGTATATATGTTTTTCCAACTTTGCTATATATATTTTTCTTTATTTATTTATTTATTTATTTATTTTAGAGATGACAAAGAACACGAGAAGGAGAGGAATAGAACAAAATAATGGATCTGAATATGAATGAAACTATGGTAATAGTAAAAGTCAAGTGACAATTCTGGAAATATTTATGGCTGATGACCATTCAGTTTTTACACGGTGGATATATGAAGGGACAGATGGAAACCAAAAGATTCAAAATGGATGTCGATACGATCAATCGTTTCGCAGGTTTCACCGCGTACCGGACGCCGAAATACAGGAATGAATATACCGCGGAGATCAGTATGACGAGACGAACATAATGGTACACTGATATGAGTGATACGATCATCCTATCCAAAAGTCGATATTCGCTGCCAAAGTGCTGCTAAACAGTCGAAAATAAGATAAACGGGGCTATAACAATCCAAATTTGGCGAAACAAAATATGACGTCACACTCAGAAAAAGATTTACATTTTTATTATATAAAATTATTCAGGTTTCGAAAAAAATTTATTTTAAACAAATTAACTAATTTAAATTAACGTTGAAAATTACACAATAGAAGTAACTTACATATTTCCCAATAAAAATTTACCATTTGCTATGATCAAATAGACGTATTCCAAATACCAAATTTTCATTTCAAAATTTAATTGTTTATTTTCAAGAAAAATTCAGTTAATTTCGTTATAAAAATCGTTAATATTTACGGGTCGTTACACTCTCCTCCACTCAAAACTTTTCATCCCCGAAAAGGAACGAGATAGGAGAATAGATGCAATAGAAAGGAAAGATAGATTCGAAATACAGAATACCAGATACAACAATTAATTTAAAACCATATAAATTTCATTAGTTTTTAAATTGATTAATATTTAACAAATTTGGTTTCAATCCATTTTATTCAACCAATAAATATTCATTACATTAACATTTGGTTGATTTCAATTCCATGTATTTCATTCAATTGATTTACTTCAATTTATTAACATTTGTTACAAAAATTTTGTTTTCAAAACAAAATTTATTTTATTTAACTTATATATTTTATCTATTTATCTTCAGTTAGGCTAATTCCACTAAAATTCAATTTCAACTATTGATTGAAATTTACTTTTGTATCACAAACAGTTTACAAAGTATAAATTTATTTATTATTAGTTTATTTCTTAAGTTCATATTCATTTACTTAAATAGAGTCTTCTTTTTATTATTCAATTTGTTCCACTTAACAAATTCTGTAACATATTTTAAGTGTATAAACTTTTATTATAACTACTTAACTTTTATTTAAAATTTTCCTTAACAAAATTTTATTTTTGGACATCTTATTACTTACATTTATATTATATATTATTCAATTACATTTTCTTATTACCTTCAACTTTTCCAAGTAAGTTATATATATTTTAGAATGCAATTGAGTATTATACAAATTAATTTTATCCTAGTTCAACTATTTCAAGTTGTTTAAATTCCATTTCTCATTTTAGTTACTTCAAATATTCATAATTTTTTTTTATTCATTTCAATAATTGAAAACCATTACTTAACAGAATATTTAAGAGTTAAATTTCCGGTTTCACTTCAAACTATTTGAAATAAATATACACATATATATTTTGTACATTAAATCATATTCAAGAAATTCAAATAAAAATCCATTTTCCAAAACAAAAGTGTAGTGGAGCTGCTAAGTGGTCTCCCCACTCTGAGCCTCGAAAATAAATATCGGTGATGCTTCAGTCATCACCGAAATTATTTTCTAGTGACAAAAGGGGAGAGTACAGACTTACTTCTTTTAAAATTCATTGGAAACAATTTCCATTCGAAAATACTTTCAAATAATATATTTTCCAAACTTTGAAAACCAAATTTTAAAGAGCACCGAAAATTTAAATCTCAAATCCTTAATTTTATTTCATTTTCAAATCAGATTTATAAACCATGTTTTAAAAATTTCATTTCCTTATAACATACAACAATAGCTAATGGTTTGGAAATATTGACAAAATATCAAATGATAATCTAGTATTACCATTTCTAACAACAAATTCATTAAACTATCTAATTTCAGAAAATTATACTTATCTTTACTACTAATAAAGAGAATTCCCTGAATAGACTTGCACGATGTCTTTTTGAAATTTCAAATATACCCTTCGCTCTCACCCTTCCCTGCAAATCTCATCGTCCATTTTCAAACTTCTCGCTGCTTCCTCAATGTAAAAACCCCAACTCTTTCCTGATTCCCTTTCCCATTCCAATTCCATACACTACAAGGAGAACAGTGATTTCCGACGGCCGAAAACCGTCGGCGGCCGTCGGAAAAAGCCGTCGAAACATATGTCGTCGGGGAGCAGTACTTCCGACGGTTTCCGACAGAGGGCGCTGTACTTATTCCCGACGGCTTCCGACGGTTTTCGACGGATCCCGACACGTGTCGGGACCCGTCGGAAACCGTCGGAAAAAATGACCTACAGGCTGTCGGTAGCCGTCGGAAATTGGCTACCTGTAAACTGTCGGAAGCCGTCGGAAACCGTCGGAAATCTACTTTTTTTTTATTACTACTGCAAATATAGCCTTCCATCCACATTTCTCTTCCAAAAACTATTACACCAATACTGCACAATCCAATATACAATATACCAACCAAATATCAAAACCCAAACTACACAAAATTAATCAAACACACAAATTTATCAAATTACATCAAAATAAAATACATAGTATACATAACCATTCCAACAACCCCAACAATACGTGTTATACCATGTTATACATACACAAAATCATCAACATCCACATCATTATACAACCACACAACCAAGTGTATCAAAAATAATCATACAGAACTAAAAAAATAATACCTGAAAAAGCAAGAAAGCAATGAATCAATCTCCTCCAGATCCAGAGCCAGTCAAGGAAGGGAAGCGGCCACCAAACTGCTGCATGTACTCTAACAACTGTGTGGTTTGCATGGCCTGTTGGCGGTTCTGCTCCTCCAGCTAGGACACTCTAGTATGCAATTCTTCTATATTGGCTAGATCGCTCTGAGCTCTATTCCGCCGACCCCGTCTCTGACTGCTGGCCTGCAATAAATATTAAATTTAGCTGTGTGATCTCTGTAAGTGTATGTGCATATCTCTGTAAATGAATAAAATTCAAGTTTATTGTTTGAAAAGGTCCAAATAGCATATTTGATGTATTCAAGATAAAATTATATATTCCAACATAGAATTTTGACTTAAATATCAAGTTAGCAGTAAAAAAATTATTTACCACTTGATTGCCAAATCCGTATCGTTAGACATGCTCTGCTGGATCCATAACGGACTCAAAAATAGCATCCTCCTCATAAGTTGTCAGCTGTTCTCGACCCGTATCAGCAAGGAGTTTCTGACGCTGCTCCATAAACTTTTCCTGCATTAACAAATAAATAACATCATATCTTATTTAATTATAGTTTAGCAAGCAGAACAATTACTAATACTGCATAAAATGAAATATGCTTACATGGCTCTTGCTGGATTTATCGTCCTACCATGTATACGAAACAGTTCCGTCCGGATTTACATGCTCGACAGCATGCGTACGAGTGAACACGTCCATATAGCCCACGGGACCATGCGCCTTAGCTTCCTAAAGTTGATTTTTACATACAATTATTATACATTTAAAATTATATAGCATAAACTATTTACAATTATCATTCAGTAAATTTACCAACTCCTGCCGATAATGCTGAAATGACTTCGACCCTCCGCGATGAGTGACGGGATTTTTATTTCTGTTTGCAGAGTTTCTATCCGACTCTGCCTGTACATTCAAAATATGATACATTATTTTTTGATCACGTCAAATTAATAATTCAAAAAAATTTAGTATACTTGCCTTCGCCTCGTCCGTTTCCCAGTATCCCAACCATGCTTGCCATACGCTCTCCCCCATCCACCGTGGTTTCTTACCAGGTTTCTTAATTTCAGATATCGTGTCCCTATAGTTCTTGTGCATCTTCTTCATCCAGTATCCTCGTGCCAGCAGCATATCGTCTGTCTGGATGTCTATCTCAGCCTGTGTTTCACGATAAAAAGTAAAAAAAAGATTACACTATAAACGATAACTAGTAGAAAAACGATAAAAACGAATTAAAAATGGAAAACAGAAAAATATATATACTAGGACATCCTACCATATGCACTCTATGATGTGAGGAGGGATGTTATCCCACTTCGGCCAGCAAGCACTCATCCTACTGCGATAAGAAGCTCTAGAGACATCCAGCACAACCTTCGAAGGAAGTAGGTCGAACCCCCTGTTTTTAAATACGATACAAATAAGTACGTACGTATATCATAAAAAAATAAGATGCTGAAGAAAATTTAATTCTTACCCCTCTGCTCTAGGGACTAACGAAACTGCTGGATGCTGTGACTCTTGCGATGGGCCACTGCCATCGCCTCCTGATGAACGTGAAGAGCTCCTACCTCTATATGACATTGTGATAAACCTGTGACATATACACATGATTATATAAGAGAATAATAACATGATAATGAAATATATTTCATATGTAAATGACATCAACGGTATAAATTGCTTAATTAATGACTGAAATGGAAATAGAAATGGAAGTGTGTTATACCTGATTCATAATGGGTGTACTGTTTTGACGATAAGCAGATTTCATTGCATTTTTAATTAAAATTTCTAAATAAATGACAAATGGAAATGACATAAAACATGTAAACAATGGTAAACAAATTTGGTTTCATAGTCACATCAATTTCATAATACATCAAGAATTCAACATAGTTACATCAATTGCAAAAAAATCAGATTCAAATTTATATCAGTCATCATTGTCTTCTGATTCAGATTCGGTCTCGTTTTCAACGATATTTTCCTCTGCACTGTCAAACGCTTCTACCAAAATATTTGATTCATCGATCAAAGGACCAAAATCTGTATGATCGTCGGTAATTATTATTTCGTTATTTTGCTCAAGATCTGCCTGATAAGCTTGTTCGTCCGGAATATTCTTTCCATCAAATGTGAATCTGGCCTTTGTTTTAAAAACTGCAGATCAATCTGCTTTATCTCTTTTTAGAGACGGATAAGGAGCGTAATAAACTTGCAATGCTTGTTTGGCTAGTACAAAAGGATCATACTTATGATAGTGCGATGTATGCTTTATTTCGATAAGATTATAATCCTTGTGCACATTAATTCCAGAACCTGGAACATTGCTAAACCAATTGCATCTAAATAGAAACACCTCCTCCGCGGGTCATGAGAAATATGTTAGTTGCAAAATTTGTGTTAAAATGCCATAAAAATCATTTAAGTGATTTTCTGGATCGTCACTACCTTTAACAAATACACCAGTATTATTTGTTAATTTTTCTGCACCATATTCTTTGGTGTTAAATTTATATCCATTGACGAAATATATTGGATATGTCTTGACCACTCTTTTTGGTCCCATCGCAAGATGTTTCAACCCTTCGTCAACAACACAATTTCTCGGCTCATAAACATAATTTGAAAACCAATCGGAAAATTCTTTACTGAGATCTCCGTTCGGATGTTCACGTTCATAAACACTGTTTATATAAACAAATTATTACATTAGGTTATACACGCGCATGCATTATATAAAAGAATAAAACACAAATTATTATTTCAGATTACCTAACAAACGGTGCAACCTCAGCACAATTTAGAAGAATATAAGTGTGTGCTACATGAAGATCTCTATCGTCTAGCCATATTTCTATACATTTTCCAGAAGGCCGACCATGTTGTCTAAAAATAGATAACATTGCTTGAGAGGACTCTTGTTCGTCGCCTTCTTCATTACGAGGAACACTTTCGAATGAAATATTCACATGGTCACTGAAATAGTGAGAGAAAAAGAACGAAGCTTCTTCTTCGATGTAAGATTTACATATCGAACCTTCAACTCGTGCTTTTTGCCTCACTTTTTTCTTCAGATGATTCAAATATCTATGCAAAATTAATTTATATTAACTTCATCTTTCAAATGCAATTAAATTACGTGATAACATATTACATACCTCTCAAATGGATACATCCATCCATATTGGACATGACCTCGAAGTCGTGCTTCAAATGGGAGATGAACAGGTAAATGTTCTGTTTGCGCCAAAATTGGTCACAAACCGCGAATGTCGTGAAAGCACCAGTGTATGAACACAAATAAACAATGTATAATCACAGATCTCAGATCTAAGTAAAGTAGATAATCCTAAAATGAAGAATAACAAACAGAACACAAGATTTATAGTGGTTCGGCTATCTCCGGCCTACGTCCACTTCAAAGGTTTATCTTTTTATTGATTATCCTTGCTGATTACAATTGATTACAGCGATTAAAATGAAGAAATTCGAGTTTAACAGTGATGATGAAGTGTAGAATTGAATCCGGTAGAGTCTGGGCGCTTCTGAATCCCCCTCCCCTTTTCTGAATGACCTGGAGCTCTATTTATAGGTGTAGGAGGCTGATATTTCACCTAAATTTTGGGAGACTCCTTCTGGCACGTGAGGAGGCCCACATGCCCGGCCTCAGAAAATTGGGGCCCGTCCCGGGATCAATTCGAACTCCATTCGAATCGATCAAGAATTCATCCAATGAAGCCGAAATTTGGTGTGAACATTCTTCAGCATGTATGTAAGCTCCTGTGAAAATTTCATTGCATTTGGACTTGTAGATCTTAAGTTATGATCGATTTGAAATTGAGTTCTTCGTCTGTTCATCCAGTTCGAATCGACTCCTTCGTATCGATTCCTTCGAATCGATGGTGGCTCGTGACTTCGTGATGACGTGGAGCGGAACTTTTGCATCGATCCGCTTTTTGTGGCGCGTTGACTAGGTTGCTCACGCCTTGCTCGTTCCAAGATCAAAGCCTAAACCATATCCCATTTTGTTCGTGTTGGCCTGGCACCGATAGTATTCACATTTGTTTGCTCCCTTGTTCGCATCGATCAATTGTGGTTCTGTCCGCATCGATCGACTATCGATCGATACGAAATAATTGTCTATGGATCGATACGAACTGCGTAGTTCAGAGGGATGCAAACAATACCGAAGCGTTGACACGGAGTGCTTACTCTGGAACAATACGAACAAGTTGGTTATGAATTGCATGACCACGGATCGATTCGAGCATCATCGAATCGAAGATGATCGATTCGAAGTCGCTTGCCTCTGATCGATTCGAACAAAGCAACTTGATGGATTCGAACATCATATTTCTTTTAACTTGTATTGATCATATCTCCTCCATACAAACTCCGATTAACCTAAAATTTGAAATGTAGTCTTTTCTAGCATTGCTTGTCATGTCTTGTCAGTTGTAGCCCGATCCGGACTAGGACAAAATTCATCGATATCCATGGTTATCCTGCAATGCATAGTTGATATTCATGGCTAGTTATTATTGATTTTCAGTCAGTTTGGGGTATCTCAGCTTTGCTAAAAGTTGGGATAACACTTTGCCCTCCAAAACATGCCTTTTGGTAAAAGGTGTGTTTTGATCAGTCTCAAATTGAATGCAGCGAGTTCATGTTTTATTCAAATCTTATGGTATTTTCAACCGAGTTCATGGCTGTTCGATGCCAAATCATTATCCACTTCTTCCTGTGGAAGTTAAGAATGAAACTCCATAGTCTCTCCGGACAATCAACGGTTACTCCGGACCTTTGCTAAGCCCATCCCAGACTTGGCGATTGAATAGAAAGATCCTATTGCACTCCGGCAATGCTTTCTACCCCTTGCACTCCGGCCCCAGTTACGGCGTAAAGCGATGTCTTGGTCGTTCTGGACCGATCGTAGCCTCTCCGGGCTCCTGCTGGATCCCATCTTATCACTCTCCGGTGAAGGGGAAATAGTGTTAAGTGAGTCGATCCTGTCGCTTTCTGGCGAAGCGACTCACTTCTTGCACTTCGGACCCCGTCTCTCCGGGTAGGGTCATAAAGCGATCATTTTTATATTGGTATTTAATACTCATCCTTTAACTCTCCGGTCAAAGGTCTAGTTCAAGAAATTCAAGTTTATTTATTAAATTCAGGTCCTAGATGTTCAATCTCAAACATCAGGAAAAACTAAACATTGCCTCTTCGGGCAGATTGGTCTATCTCCATCTCAGAGCATGCCTAGAGATCTCTCTGGTTCCCGTACATGAGTAAGTGGAGTAGCCGTTTATTCTGAAAACAAATCTAATGAAATTATTTGACCGAAGTTCAAATCCTGAACTTGGCCCTTGCCATCTTAATCAGTTGATGACGAGTCGTGATCCCGATCCAAGATCGTTTCTGTTAGGTGGAGGCGGTAGTTGTTCAGGCCTTACTGTCGCTGCCCGTTCTCTAACATATTGTGGCAATCTACCAGTCCTGGCATGTTCTTTCACCTCATCTTTTAGGTGGCGGCATTCGTCGGTTGTGTGCCCATCCAGCTCATGGAATAGGCAATATTTTCCGGTTCTACGCTCCCGCTCTGTGGGATCTCTCTTGGGTGGTTTGAGATAGGGGAGTTGCCCCCGAGTTTCAGTGTAAATTCGTTCCAGGCTTGCCGCCAAATCTATGTATTGCCTGAATCTGGGCACTCGGAATTTCTTCCGTTTATTAGGACCATCATGTGCGTCATCCTGCTTTCTCTTTCCTTTGTCCGCCCTGGGCTGTTCCCTGGTGGTTCCTTCACCTTGTATAGCGTTTATTTCCTGCCTCTCGGCTCGTGATTCTTCTAATCGAATGAATCTTTCAGCTTCATGGTAAAACTCTCCAAGATCTTGTGGTGGGTCTCTCGTTAAAGAATCTTTGAATTTGGTGCCTTCTCCAACTCCTGCCACTGCCGCCATCAAAATCATCGATGGATCCGGGCAATCTACAGAAGCCACCGTTGAATTAAATCGTAGCAGAAAATCTTTTATGGACTCTCCGGTCCTTTGTTTTATTGATGCCAAAGTCATCACACTCTTGGGTCGCGTCACGTGGACCCTAAACTATCTCATGAAGCAATCTACAAGGTCGCCCCATGTTCTGATCGATCCGGTTTCTAATTGCCTGAACCAAAGTGCAGCCAAATCTGACAAGTATAGAGGGAAGCATCGAGCCATCACTTCCTCGGATGCCCCCAACACTTCCATGTGCCTGATGTATCGAGTAATATGCATCGTTGGGTCTGACTTCTCGTCATAAGGCTCCAGCATAGGCAGTTTGAACTTTGGAGGGTTTCTTGCATTCCTGATATTTGGGGTGAACGGACTCCGACTAACTTCCTCTAGTCCTCCATTGGACAACCCTCCTCTCATCAGTCGTCGGACTAATCCAGCCATCTTTTCATCTCCATCCTGGGGTTGCCCTCTTGGTCTTGAAGGGTATTCTGGTACGTACTCTTCGTGTGGCCCGTTAGCATCAGCGTTGGCTCCAACTTGTTGAGCTCCATCTGTAGGCCTTCCAGCGTCAGATCCTGAGGGTCCGCCCCCAAGTCCTTGTTGATTGCCTTCTAGATCTATATTCTGACCTTGAACCTGACCTTCATTGGTTTCCGCAATCCTGACTCCTTGTCCCGCATTTGCGGCTACTGTAGTTGGTCCAACGTTTTGCACATTTGCTGCCGTCATCTGCTCGAAGAAATTCTATAGCATTTCTTGCTGAGTCTTCATCATCCTTTCTTGCAATGTATTTGCTATAGCTTCCATTTCATTTCTGGTGATGTAAATCGAAGCTTGTCCTTCTACAGCACCAGAGGATGCCTCTTGATTTCCTCCTTGTTGGCTTCTCTCGGCTCTTTGTCTTGTTTGCCGAGTCATTGTCGAGTCAATCTGAATCCTTCAAACTTTCAAATCTAAACTTTGAATCTGGTGTAGCGGGTGCTAGTTCTTCTCAGTGAAAGCACCAAAGTGTTTGCGCCAAAATTGGTCACAAACCCCGAATGTCGTGAAAGCACCAGTGTATGAACACAAATCAACAATGTATAATCACAGATCCCAGATCTAAGTAAAGCAGATAATCCTAAAATGAAGAATAACAGACAGAACACAAGATTTATAGTGGTTCGGCTATCTCCGGCCTACGTCCACTTCAAAGGTTTATCTTTTTATTGATTATCCTTGCTGATTACAGTTGATTACAGCGATTACAATGAAGAAATTCGAGTTTAACAGCGATGATGAAGTGTAGAATTGAATCTGGTAGAGTCTGAGCGCTTCTGAATCCCCCTCCCTTATCCTGAATGACCTGGGGCTCTATTTATAGGTGTAGGAGGCTGATATTTCGCCTAAATTTCGGGAGACTCCTTCTGGCACGTGAGGGGGCCCACATGCCCGGCCTCAGGAAATTGGGGCCCGTTCCGGGATCGATTCGAACTCCATTCGAATCGATCAAGGATTCATCCAATGAAGCCGAAATTTGGTGTGAACATTCTTCAGCATATATGTAAGCTCCTGTGAAAATTTCATTGCATTTGGACTTGTAGATCTTAAGTTATGATCGATTCGAAATTGCGTTCTTCATATGTTCATCCTGTTCGAATCGACTCCTTCGTATCGATTCCTTCGAATCGATGGTGGCTCGTGACTTCGTGATGACGTGGAGCGGAACTTTCGCATCGATCCGCTTTTTGTGGCGCATTGACTGGGTTGCTCGCGCCTTGCTCGTTCCAAGATCAAAGCCTAAACCATATCCCATTTTGTTCGTGTTGGCCTGGCACCAATAGTATTCGCATTCGTTTGCTCCCTTGTTCGCATCGATCAATTGTGGTTCTGTCTGCATCGATCGACTATCGATCGATACGAAATAATTGTCTGTGGATCGATACGAACTGCATAGTTCAGAGGGATGCAAACAATACCGAAGCGTTGACACAGAGTGCTTACTCTGGAACGATACGAACAAGATGGTTATGAATTGCATGACCACGGATCGATTCGAGCATCATCGATTCGAAGATGATCGATTCGAAGTCGCTTGCCTCTGATCGATTCGAACAAAGCAACTTGATGGATTCGAACATCATATTTCTTTTAATTTGTATTGATCATATCTCCTCCATATGAACTCCGATTAACCTGAAATTTGAAATGTATTCTTTTCTAGCATTGCTTGTCATGTCTTGTCAGTTGTAGCCCGATCCGGACTCGGACAAAATTCATCGATATCCATGGTTATCCTGCAATGCATAGTTGATATTCATGGCTAGTTATTATTGATTTTCAGTCAGTTTTGGGTATCTCAGCTTTGCTAAAAGTTGGGATAACATGTTCCATTACATTAAAAAAACCTGGCGGAAATATTTTCTCTAATTTGCAAAGCAATATAGGAATATCCACTTCAAGTTTACGTAAACGTTGCACTTTTAAAGTAGTCGAACAAAGCTCTTTGTAAAACATACTAAGCTCCGTTACTACCTTCCAAACTTTTAACGGCAGTAGTTCTTTGAACATAATGGGAAATAATTTTTTCATCAATATGTGATAGTCGTGACTTTTCATTCCGCTCAATCTACCATTTTTAAAGTCAACACATCTACGAAGATTTGATGATATCCCATCAGGAAATCTTAACCCTTCCACCCATTTTAACACAGCTTTAACTTGATTATTATCTAATTCGTAACATGCTTTGGGTTTTTTACTGTCATTTGGTTTCATATAAAGCTCAGGACGTTTGCATAATTCTTCTATATCACGTCTTGATTTCAAATCATCCTTCGTCTTCCCTTTCACATTCAAAATTGTGTTAAAAAAATTATCAAATACATTTTTCTCATTGTGCATCACATCTATATTATGACGAAGCAGAAGATGTTTCCAATACAGCAACTCCCAAAAAATAGTTTGTTTGCACCAGTTATGAACAACTGATTTGCCTTCAATTTCTGTTTGCTCTCCAGTTTCATATATCTTTGGATAATCCCTAACAAGTTCATATATGTCTTCGCTTGACCATATCGTTGGTGGTTGTCTGGTTTCTACTCTATTAGCTAAAAAGTTTTTCTTGTCTCCTCTGAAGGGATGATTTACATGGAGAAAATATCGATTACAGTCAAAACATGAAATTTTCTTACCATGAGGTAAAGAAAACGCTCGTGTTTCATCCATGCAATATGAACATGCTAGACGACCGGTGGTACTCCATCCTAAAAGCATTGCATAGGCAGGAAAATCACTTATAGTCCACAACAAAGAAGCAAACATACGAAAAATTATCTTCTTGGACACATCATATGTTTCTACTCCTTCGTTCCACAGTATTTTTAACTCCTCATTCAACAGTTGTAAATATACATCGATTCCTTGTGTCGGATCGTCGGGGCCAGGAACGACAACAGTAAGAAACATATATTGCGTTTTCATACACATCCACGGAGGTAAATTAGTGTGACGATAATGGGCCAGGATGAATATTTAGAACCAAATTGAGAAAATGGAGAAAAACCATCCGTACATAATCCTAATCTAACATTTCGACTCTCCGCTGCAAAATTTGGATACGCTTTATCGAAATGCTTCCATGTTTCTCCATCGGCCGGATGTGTCAACTTACCCTCTTCCTCCATTCTCACACTATGCCATCTCATATTAGATGTAGTTACAGAAGATGCATATAATCTTTGAAGTCTTGGAGTTATGGGTATGTAATGCATACGCTTGTACGGAACTTCCTTCCCCTTCTTTTTTCTTGGTTTGCATCTCTCCTGGTTACAAATTTTACAATTTCTAAGGTTTGCGTCTTCTTTCCAAAACAACATGCAGCCTTTTAAACATGTATCTATTTTCTGATAAGGTAAACCAAAAGCCGACATAAGTTTTTTAACTTCATAGTGATTTTCACACATTAGATTATAGGACGACATATGTCTTTTTGCAGCTTGTACAATAGCCGTAAAACCAGCTTCAGTGATGTTGTATTTTGACTTCATCGCAATGTATTCTGCGATTACTGACAGCTGAGTGTCGCTTTTACAACCATCCCAAATAGGTTTCTTAGCAGCATCTTGTAAATCATAATTTTTTTTGCTTCAATATTTGGTTCTTCAACATTTCCATCATCGTCGTCAACTTCAACCATAGGAAACATTGATCGTGCTGCATCTTCGACCATATTTTCTATACTGGTCGTCCTAACTATTTCGTTAACGACACTTTCAGACTCTACAGAAGTATTTGCTACAACTTCTCCATGCCGATCCCAAACATAATACTCGGGTACGAAACCGTTTTTGCACAAATGAACTTTCACAATATCTGGTAACAAATACTTCAAATGTCTACACCTACTACACAGACAACGAATTTCTGGATCGTTTCCGTTATTACTTAAAGCGAATTCAATAAACACGTTTATACCATTATAAAAATCTTCTTTTATTGAGCCCCTCAGTCCTTTTCTTTAGTACATCCATCTCCTCCGATCAACAAAATAATCAATCATTTTTTCTATTTGAGAAAATTAGAAGTTCAAAATTTAATATTTATTTTCAAGAATACAAATTCGAAAAAGATTATTTTCATGGTCGTATAATATTTGAATTTAAAGAACAACTTCACAAATTTATAAATATTTTCAAATAGGGCACATTTTATTTTTTAACGTATCGATATAAAAAATTGTATAAATTTTTTTTCCATGGTCAGGCATCCTACTTCCCATTACAAACACAGTAAGAATTTACATTTCGTATATTACTTCGTCTCAAACGATTCAACAAAATTTTGGCAGCATTTCCCTTTTGTTCCCTGCATTGTACACAAATGCGTGTACGCAGGAAACAAAAAAGAAAAGTTAGGCCGAAATTTTATGAACCGTTTGAGGTGAAGTAGTATACAAAATGTAAATGCTTACTGTGTTCATAACTTGTCCAATACAGGGACAAATCCAACAAACATTGTACCAGATGAATATAAATGGTCGTTTTTTGAAAAAAAACGACTATTTATATAACGATCATGTACAACACTCGTCAGACGGGGCCAAAAACTGTCTAAGTGACTTTAGTTAATTAAATGTGCGCATTTTACGAAAAAATACAGTTTTACTAACTATTCACATTTACAAAAATATATTTTAATTTAACACATTTATTCGACGTATTACATCAACTTAAGGCTCGTTCGACGCTTTTTTTTTGCATAAGTCAATACGTGCACAATATAATATTCCTATCTCATGCATTCATTTTATCTTATTCCAACTAACACAATACAATGATAGCAGCGCTACACACATATACAATCGTAGAATCAAGGCATACACAACGATTTACATATACACGAACAACCACAAATTATACATGTTTTTCACAATTTCACGATAAAAGATGAAATAGGAATACCATGAAATGCTAGAAACTATTATAACACTATTGGAAATAATTTCAATCACCAATTAGCCCTAATTTAACAACTTATGAAAATCTAGATTTAGGGTAAAAATTAGATTTTTGGCAAAAATAAGAAATTTTACCTAACCTAGAGAGCAATAGACGTTGATTATGCAGCCGGGGAGGATCCGAAAGCTCGAAATTGATGATTGGAAGCTTGGGGAAGAGATTTGGGGATTTAGGGTGAATTATTTTCGTATGAAAAGTGAGGAGGAAGAAGGCTCGGCTGAGCCTGTATTTCGCAAATTTCCAACGGCTTCCGACGGCCGCCGACGGGCCGTCGGAAGCCGTCGGAAATAGACCGTCGGAAGCCGTCGCTCCCCTCCGTCGGTATTTAGCATTTTTCTAGTAGTGATTGTTCCCGATTCCTCAACGTCAAATCAGCAATTGTTGAAGGTTTATCACATACCCTAATACCCTTTCCCACTCTCCCCGATTTGAAACCTAAACTAACAATCACCGATTAGCAATCTGATCCCCATCTCCATCGATATCTATTGCTGCAATTGCAATCGAGGACTAGAAATCTGATACTCTAAATCGACAACTACGACCAGCAATTGATGAAGGTTTATCACATACCGACGATTAACGTCATCCATCGCTGCGCCCATGCCCATCGGACTTTAACCACAGGTGCTCGAAGGTATTTCAATTGCTTTCTATTACAATTACGCTCTCTTTTACCTCTTACTCTATCGACATCGACATTCGAACTGATTGTTACCTTGCCTATTTTTTTGGAAAATTTAGGAGGTCTGGTAGTATTGGTGCACTATATGATAATATTCAACGACTGTATTTGCTTTTTTACATTAGGCAATAGATATAATCATAATTTTTTTTCCTGTGTGTGTTTGTGATTTCCTGCTATTTTCTTCTTCTTTTCCTTCTTTACAGAAACATTTCCCTAACAATTGATGATCTGTGTTCCTATTTATGAACATGTTATATTTTGTTTTTAGCAAAATATAGTAGTTGTTGCCGAACTATATTATAAAGAAGTTGTTTTATCTTTCAAACTTAGTTATCAAAAATACGTATAGTTAAATATTCTGACTATAACAGATTTTCATCCCTTTGAGACGTTTTGATTTATTTACTAGGTTATATTTGCATAAAACTCATTGAAATGGAGTTTCTAACTCACTCCGCTTGATCCACCGATAAAAAGATATTTGACTTTTATGTTTAAGTGAAACATTTCTTTTACCTTTTTTCGCAAAGCAATAATAAGTGAAATCAATATATGAAACTTAGGAAAGATGCATATGTGTGTATAACAAAGTTATTTTGCTTCATAGTGGAAGTAAAATATTTTTTTTAGTTTTTGTGCCTTTGATGCAACATTTGAAATATATAAGAGAATGGTGTTGTAAAATAACTATTAATGAATTTAATGACGAAAAACCAAATTTAAAATCTATAAATAATTTCATGTATATATAAGCGAATTTCAACTGTATCTTAATATTTGCAAGGTATCGCTATATTGTAGTGGGACATTTTCCGATAAACAAAATATTACTTGATTTTGAAACTTATTTATACATAGCTATGATAAAACAGTGATGTTCGTAGTAAAGTATATTGAACTGTGTTGTTTTTTCTTCATTCCCAATGTCCTCAGTATTTTAGATCAGATTGTTGTAAAATGTTTTATAACCCTGTAAGGTCTCCATCATTTCAAAATAATTTACTGGCTTTATATGTGCATTTAGCTCTGAAATTCATGTAGACATTGGGTATTTCATTTTAACTTTTCCCTTCGTCTAACTGAAATGTCAATACACTTTATAGTTGATATTTTAGCTATTCCCATATATGACAACATGCCTTCCTTTCTCTGAACACAACATCAAGTACCAAAACAAAAAGCCCAAAGAAACATGTATCCTCCATATTCCTTTCTCTGAACACAACATCAATTTACGGTTGGTCTCTTCAAGTATCTGTTCTGTTTGGCTATTCTACTTTCACCTTATTCTTGAAAATTAATTAAGTTGTACTAACTTGGCTTTTGTTGTCAATAATTAAGTTGATTCTATTTTAGATATAAGTAGGTTGTGCTTTTAAATTATTTATACAGGCTGCGTTTGTTCTCAGCATTTATGTTTTTGTAGTTTACTTGCTTTTACTAATATTTTGTGTTCCTATAGTTTGCTTATACAGCTTACATTTATTTGTTAATCTACGATTGTAAGGAACATGAATATTAGTACAAAATTTATTTCATACTAGATTGCAAACGCATTCAATGTAATCCAAAATTTATTGAGCAGAGACATATTTTTGTTTGCTACTTTGTTGCGGCATGTTAATTTTTCAACTATTATTATCTCTTGGCTTAATTTTAGGTTGCTCCAAATAATCTAACCTCTACCGGACAGAGTATTTTTGTTCAACTATGTTTGGCCTCTATTTTTTTTACTATTGCATCATTGCGTTTACAAGTTATTGCATCATTGACATGAACTGCCAACGTCATGTCCACTGTCATTTTCATCGGTTTTAATCACTACCGGAATGCTAAGCTTTATCATGTATGTACCAAGCAATTTGTAAATGCTTCACTATGGTTCCAAACTGCAGTTTCAAAGCGTTTAATATCATTTGACATGAATACACACACACTCACCTGTATTTTAAAGAACTTTTCTAGGCATCTAAAACTGTGCATCTACATGATTTGAACTTATCGATGGAATTTTTTTTGTTATATAGTAAATATTCTATTTTCTCGGTTGGATTTTTGGCAGAAGCGTCTTTCCCCATTTCTTCGATGACTTCTTTTCATATAAATTTCAAATTAAATGTTAAAGTGTGTAACTACTATCTTTTATTTCAGTATTTTGAATAATAATATACTATACTCTTATTTTGAATGTGAAACATTATAATTTTTTGTAAAGCTAATTAAACTTCTTCGTTTTAGGAAGTTACGATGTAATGGGGTGAAATGACTAAACATAATGGTATTATCTCTTTTGGTTTTCTTCAACTACCATGTAAACTGTTTAAATGAGTATGCTTTATGCTCTACACTATTCATTTATGACATTGAAACCAGTGGACATGGAGAACTCGACTTCATCAATACTTTAGTTGTTGTGCACAAAATGTTGTTGGTTGTGTTCCACTTCTAACTAAGCTGCGTAAAAAGAAATCAAGCTTCATGTTTTTCAAAGAATCAACTAAAGTTCCATGTTTTTCAAACAATCAACCAAAATTCCATGTTTTTCATGTTCATAGATGCATATGAAAATAAATTTTTTATACCATTACTAAAACTTATGCCTCCTTAGCTGCCTCTACATATGCTTATTATACTGGGCTGCCAAATGTAATGTTACGTAGCTTAATTTGAATACCTGTATGTTTGTACTGTGTGAAACCAAATCATGGTTTATTTTTGATGTCAAAATAAATTTATTGCTTTAATTTTCATTTTTGTTCGCTTTGACGACTTGGTTCATGAGTTAAGGTCTGCTTTTAATTTTTGTGTTATTGGTCTATTTGGTGGTATCCCCTTTTTATTCTCAAGTATTTTTGAAGGATAAAATATGGATGCTTACACCATTTTTATTCACATTCAATCAACAAATAGATTTTTCCTTTTATGTCCATTCAGAAATTTTGTACTTTCAAAATTAAATCTATGAGCAACCTACATTTTTAGAGTTAGTAAAAAGGTTTCAATACTTGCTTAATTTGGTCTTTTGTGAAAAATATGGCAGTTTGTTATGATTTGTTATTTACCTTAATTGTTTCCATATTTAATTTGGTTCAAAAAAACATTTTTATCTATAACATGCATCTTTCAGTACTGAATTTTCATTTAATATGATAGTAAGAAACTAAGGAAATTTATTTCTATATTATGTTTACTAAGAATTCATCAACTAATCATATACACTCATATCTCAAAAAATGCATTTAATGGTTAATATCTACATGCTAAATTGTCGTAAATAATCTATATCATTGAAATTTCATGAATATGTATGTTTCTTTGAAAAAGAATTAACAAGGAGAAATTTTCTAGGATTAATCACCAATCTTTACTAATATTTTGTTATTGTAAATAAATGAAGATAATGCCAACTATATTTGTCAGCAAGAATTGATAGTGACATCATGTACTTTGCTTATACCAAAATGCCTTATTTAATTACATACTGACAAACTTCAATTTATTAGATAGTTTTTTCTAGCTGTAAATTTTTTTTACACGTTTAAATAGTTGTGATTGTCAGTACAATCATTTCAAAATAGGAAACTAATACGGCATGTGTAAGAATATTGAATTTACACCCTTTTGATGCTCATTTCTATATAAACATTGTCCTAATTAAAGTATTATTTTCTTATTTAAGAAAGAGTATCATATCAGTGATCCTTTTGAATTTGAAATTACAATATGTTCAACACAAGAAAAATGTTAAACTTAAATGGTAACCGCTTGAGGTTATGACATTATTTCATACTATAATGGTTACCTTTTTAAACATTTTATTTTTGTCCAAAGATGGCATCTATATGGTTACCTTTTTAAATATAACATTAGCTAAGAAAAAAGATGAGACATAATGAATGAAAAATAACAATCGTTATTAGATCATTATTCAGGTAATCTAATTTATTTTTGCTCTTCTACTTCATAAAAGTTGATTTACAATACTATAACTTTTAAAAATAGTTTTATATGAATTTCTTTATAATACTGCACAATTAATAGTAAAATTGAATTATACATAATTACAATATATAAACTATTATACAGCTAATTATTTATATGGTCGAAGAACAAAACTTAAAAGCTTGAAACTCAATCTTTTACTTGGAATTCTGACATTATTCCATTTGTTTATATTACTTTTAAGATCATTGTGATATATAATGAAAACATGAATTTGAGATTCTTTATTCTTCTTCATAGTATATGATAATGCTACACAACTATGTTGCTAAATTTACACATGCACATTGTGATTAGATGCATGTCCACCTGGATGTGTGTAATTTCTTCATAGTATGATAAAGTCGTAGTGAGCTTTCTTGATGCCATTGCTATCTTTATATCATTGATTGATTTTCATCTTTTCTAGTCTTTTACAGGACAAAGAGGTGCATATTCTTTGTATTGTTCATCAACGACATTGCTAAGGAGTTTCTCTATATATGCTTATGAATATTGTAGGTAAGATTAAGTTTTGAATGCAATTTATGCGCAACCCAATTTTTAATAATCATATATTATCCAAATTTGAATAAATATATATTTCATTGTTAGTGTTATATATATATATATTGTTGACATATGAAATTAACCATTATATATTATTTTAACAAATACAACAAAAAAAAATTAAAGTCTTTAGTCCTAAAAGACTTTAATTTATTTTAGAAAATACAATATGAATATACCCCTTGGATGCAAAGTTATGCGTAGACGAAAAAGAAGTGAAGTGCTGTCGAAATTAAAGCTTTTAGTCCCAAAAGGCTTTAATTTGTTTTAGACAGAAGGGAGGAGTTGTATGCATTTTAACAGAGGCATTTGGACATTAACAAATAAGGCAACCAAATATCTTTCATTCACCAAAAACAGCTATACTTATTTTTAACATGCATCTTCTTTTACAGTCAATTATATAATATGTAAGTCGAACATTTAAAGAAGCCGCTGAGAAAAGAGGGCTTTTAGAAAATGATAATAGCATTAAAGAATGTTTGACCGAAGCCTCAAGTACAAAGATGCCAGTTTCTTTGAGAGCATTATTTGTTACTATCTTGGTTTTTTGCAATCCATCAGGTGTGTGAAGGTTATGGGATGAGTTTTTCGATCATATGGTAGAAGATTATCGAAATTCAAGTACTATTAACCAAATCTTTCTAACAAATCGTCTTTTGAAAGATTTAAACATGTTACTTCTCCAACACAACAAAAGCACAACTGATTATGATTTTCCAATGTATCAACAGCATATGATTGTGACGAATGTGATAAAATTTCAGAGCTAATAGAAGAAGAGTTAGCGATCCCTATTTCCGAGGATGATTTACTAGCTATTGAAAAATTGAATGAGGAACAATTGAAGGCCTACAATACAATTATGAATGCAATTGTAAAAAAAGAAAAATGTTTGTTTTTTATAGATGGTCCTGGAGGGACGGGAAAAACATATATATACCATGCTATTCTGTCAATGGTTAGAAAAGATGGTGGTATTGCAATTGAAACAGCTACATCTGGTATCGCTGCAACTATACTACCTGGTGGAAGAACTGCACATTCAAGATTTAAACTTCCATTACAACCAAAAGCGACATCAACATGCTCAATAAGAAAACAATCAAAATTAGCAAAACTTTTAAAATAATCAACTGTTCTTATGTGGGATGAAGCTACAATGGTACATCGTTATGCTTTTGAGGCATTTGATAGAACTATGAGAGATATAATGGATGTAGATGAACCATTTGGAGGTAAAATCCTTATTATGGGAGGAGATTTTCGACAAGTATTGCCAGTTGTGCCTAAAGCTACAAGAAATGAAGTGATTAATGCATGCATCATTAAATCACTTTTATGGGAAAAAATTTAAAATTTTGCCTTTAAAGAAAAACATGCGAGCAGCAAATGATATCGCATATTCAAAATTTCTAATTCAAATTGGAGATGGCACCGTACCTTCAATCAATGAAGAAATGATTCAACTACCAACAAATATGGTCATAACATCAAAAAATGATGTTAATCCACTGACAAAGTTGATAGATACAACTTTTCCCAACTTATCAAAAAATGCATTCGATAAAGAGTACATAGTTAATAGAGCATTAATTACACCACTAAATGAATATGTCAACAAGCTCAATGAACATGTACTCAATATATTTCCTGGAAATGAAATCATTTACTATTCATATGATGCGGTAGAAGACGATGCTCACAATTTATACCAACAAGAATTTCTAAACTCAATCACTCCTGGCAGGCTACCTCCACATTGTTTAAAATTGGAGCTTGGAGCACCGTTAATGTTGTTAAGAAATTTGAATCCGAAAATTGGATTATGCAATGGAACGAGGCTTATATGTAAACAATTCAATAAGAATTGCATTGATGCTGACATCATCACCGGACATTATGTTGGTACTAGAGTTTTCATTCCAAGAATCCCACTAAAGCCACCTGAAAATTTGAATTTACCATTTGTGTTAATACGGAAACAATTTCCAATTCGTTTGTGTTTTGCCTTCACTACAAATAAGGCACAAGGGAAAACAATAAAAAAATACAGGTATTATTCTACCTGAGCATGTATTTGGTCATGGACAACTATATGTGGCACTTTCACGAGGAGTTTCAAGTGCTAATACCAAGGTGTTGGTAGAAAAGGGACATATTGTTGGACAAATCAGAACTTTCACTAAAAATGTTGTCTACAAAGATGTTCTACTGACTGGCTAGGAATAAAGGTACTTAATTGATCTTTATCTACATACATCATCAACTTTCCAAGGTACATCCTTGCTGTAATTACCTCTTCTTTTACGCTACCTACAGGTGAAAAAATATCAACTTCAGGTTTTGCTAATCCTCTTCCCCAGCAATATTCATTTGGACCAGATCAAACTACACAGACTGGATTCATGGGTGTATTGTCTCTTCACAATATATCTAGAAATTCGGATTGAAAATGTTTACTGCTTTGTTTAACATGTGAAATTATTGAAAAGTTGGCAGTATATTGATTGACCATTAAGACATGATCCTATTTAACAAACTCTATGTTTCAAATGTTTGTTAATGGCTGAATTGGTATTAAAAATTAATATGTTGTTTTAAATCTTTGAGAAATGTAATCAATGGCTGAACATGAAGTTTAAAGTGGTGAAATAATAATTTAATAATGTACGTTTTATACAGTTTGATGATTTTTTTTTGAATATTTTATGTAAGAATCGATATTAGGATAGTTTCACTTATAATATGGTTGACAATTCTCCACCTATGTTTTGTCAATTCAAAATAGTTTTACTCCAGTGGTCTAATATGCATGTTGCGTTTTCATACTATGACTCTATATATGCACTTGAAAATTTACTATGTTTAACCAAGAGCATGCAAAGCTACTATGTAGGAATACATTGTTGCAACTAATATAACATTTATGAAACAACTTGCTTACATCATCAGCATATATTATTTTTCTATGTAAATTTAACGTTCTCATCCTTTTTGAGTTTTTATGCTTATAAGACTTCCTGTTGGTTTCCTTACTCGCATTTTCCAATATACTTAGAACTAAGCTGGTATGAAAAGTTAATTTAATTAACTAAATAATTTACTATTCCAACTATTACATTGACCCGAGGGTTTAAAACTATCACTGGAGTGTAAAACTGCTATACTGTCAGTTGAAATTGATTTTTCAGCATCCCTACTGGCCAAGGATTTGTTCACGAGCTTTGACATATCTGAAAGTTTGATAAAACAATACTGTCAGTTGAAATTGATTTTTCAGCATGTATAAATCAGCACTAGACATATGAGACTAATTCTGATGTACCAAATTTGTATCAAACTACCGATGAAGGTAGAAAATATTGAAAATGCTGAAAACATAGATAGCATGTTGAAACACGTATAGTTAAAAACTAAGTAAATAACTCCATTTCTACCTTCATGGAAAAGTATAGGATGTGACAATAATTCCTTGAAAAGTTAAACATAAGCCTTTACGGTTTCAATTTGTTTGACCCTGAATCAGTCAATAACTTTCAACTAGATAATAAATGGAATATAAATCAAACTCTACTGAATTATGTGAAGAGAAAAAAGCACATGACCAAAATGTGGTGGGACATGCACATCTGATACATGCCTCATTCAGTGCAGTATAATGTTACATGCTAAAATTGAACTTATAGTACTTAATTTATAACCGACAATTTCAAGATAAATTGAGAGTGAGTAATCATATAAGATGGCAATACTTGAACTGTTGAACCCAAAGAATGCTACGACCATTTTACTGGAAGTCCACATCTTATGATATATATGGTCTAAAACTACGTTTTATTAAATGAAAATTGAATTGATTTTGATTAGTTATCTTTAGTCATAAATTACCAAAGGATCAGAACATATTACAAACGCTTAATCATTGTACTCTTAAAATAATATATAGTTACCAGCTTACTATAATCAAACAGTTTAACCATACTGTAATACAATAAACAGTAAGTCTGATGTGCAGTTCAAAATATACAGTTTATTCTATCATTCTATGACTGAAGACATCCAAGTCAATATGAAGAGAAATAACACAGAGTTCCAATTTTCTACTACCTGTCTTAATATTCCTTTACTTGTTGAGGAAAATTGCAAACCGACACGCTTTAACTGAAATGGTTATGGCAATCTATTCCAATTATAGTGCATGTATAATGTCACTATCTACCATGCCAAATAATAGTTTACAAATGAAAACATGAAGAGCAGTCACTAGCTACACCAAGATAGGCTAGAGGAAAGAAACGATGCATCAGTGGAGTGGTGCTCCAATGAGTAAAGGATTAGCATGGGCTCCTGCATGGAGTAGGCACTGCCGCCAATGATGGAGATCATTATGGCGATTCCTATTTTCAATTTGATTGTGAAATGTGTCAAACATTTGAATTTTTGTTTCAATTGTTTATTACTATTTGTAACAAAAAAGGTATAGGAAAGAGATGATAATTGGCATCCAAATTTTCTATGATTATGTATGTATTTTAATTTTGATTGGTTCATATATATTTTTATAGTGTGGTTTTATCTTTTTATTTTGCTACCTATATTTGTGCCTCATCAATTTTAGGTAGGTAGATGCTAAAAATACCAAGGAGGTTTCATATATCTCTTATTGTGACAACACCAATGTATATTCACCTTACGCTTCATACATCTCTTTTTAACAAAACCGCCTCCATTCATAGAGTGAATTTCACTTAGAAATTTATAGGCACTATGACAAGAATAATTGTATACTATATCTACAAAAAAATACATGATTTGAAAACATACTGCAGATTCATATTATTGAACTAATGTGATTAAAGGCAGGTCCACGTGGACATGCATATATACTCGTACATAATTATAGAAAATTATTTCATTTACCCATTTTGGAAACAATATTATGTCAGTATGCTCTGTTTAAGTGTTTTGGAATTCCTTTTGATAGCATTGGCCAGACGAATTGATCGAAACCCCAAATCAACTTAACAACTCAAACAACACACTATAAAGCATTTTTATATTAATTACAAATTCGTTCCCTCACAGGATGATCCAAGAATGGATTTTATACCAAGGATAGAATTCAAATTTAGTGGAACCCTAATCGAAGAGAATTTTAACTAAGAAGATAGGCTCGAAAGGAAGTTAAGATAACTAAATTACAAAGAAGTAAAGATGGACATACTTATATTAATCGCGGTGACCTTAACAGGGTCAACCGAGACTTTGGGAAAGACGAGAATATCATTAACGAAAACTAGGACAAATTGCTGAGAACATCGCAGAAAACGCTATTCATGAGATCAACGAAGAAGGCAGGAGCATTTGTTAATCCAAGGGCACTATTAACCATTCATTGTAACCATTCATCCGGGAGAAAGGAAAACAGGTCGAACTCCAGGAATAAGATCGATGAGGAATTCCATTTCTGGTTTGGGAGGAGGAGAAGTGACTTCACCTAAACATCAGGATAATCCCTGACTATAGGAGTGGAATCAAGATCACTAAGCTGAACATCAAGCAAATGATAATTGCCTGTAAAATCCTGAGGCAATCGACATTCGGTCACAAGAGAATTACCCA
The DNA here is from genome assembly GCA_030737815.1 of Allium fistulosum. Lineage (NCBI taxonomy): Eukaryota > Viridiplantae > Streptophyta > Magnoliopsida > Asparagales > Amaryllidaceae > Allium > Allium fistulosum. Next base: position 290,783,943 of record CM060907.1, read on the forward strand.
GGTCGTCTACTAAAGAAACAGTTCGGGCTTTGCAAGAGATAACAGATTCAAAACCGAGGATGTAGAAATCTTCGGTGAATCGACGCCTGTTGTAAAGGAGTTTCACCCATTTACAAATCATACAAAAATTTGCGAGACCGTCGATGGAATGAGTCACACAAAAGGCGAAGTTGCAAACTAAGATTGCAAGATGGGCTGAAATATATTACAGGAATCAACTGAGATAGAGCTATGAGATGCTTCGGTATGAAGATGAACACAAACAGGAAAGACAAGAATGGATTCCAGAACAAAGGGAACGTTCCAACATCCAAAAGAAATCCTTAGAGGATCCTAACGAAGAAGTTTCAAGCTCGAACGAAGATGATTATATAATTGATTTACTCATTCTAAGGTATTACAACCCTATCTCTAATATTTTTTACTCCATAGGCTAAGTTTTGCCTAAACCAGAGCTTTGATACCACATGTAACGACCTGGTATTTTGAACCATTCAAATCGACAATCATCCACTCATTTCAGACTTGAATTGCTCAAAACAACAAATTGTTAATTTATATTTGGCAGAACTCAGCATACAGTAAATAAAATCAATTACAGAATCACATACACAGAGTAATATAACAATAAGCAGCGGAATAGATAAATAGTAGTTCATGAAGCTACTATATAAACAACAGAGTTTGAAATAAAATACAATAGAAATCTGTAATATAAAGAAGTCTTGAATACAAATCAACTGATAAGTCTGAATCATAGACAACTGGAAATACTGAAATAACTGAAGCTGAATAGATAGATCTCCAAGCTAAGCTCCAAACTCCAAAGGTGAGTCTCAAACGCTGTGACACTCAGTCTGACCCGAGCATAAAGCAAAACACAAAACACACGAGTCAGGATTAACATTCTTATACCAGTAAATTCAACTCAAATGAAATGTCAAGTGAAATACAAAGTAACTTAAAGGATGTTTGGGATTCCCATCCTCTAAGGATCCGTTAAACTATCTACATACATAGTACAATACGCTACATAAATAATGTTTACGGTAAAGTAAACTATTAAAATAGCGTTAAGGCGTTACCCATATCCCCATTAACACATTTTATATATTCCCGTAGTCTATACAGATACTGTAAGCTCCACCAAACCGGTGGTTTACTCAGGGAGCACTCTATAGGTATGGTACAAAACAAACTCGTAGTGGGCGCGATAAGGCATGTGACAAGGCACACGAGGCAATACCTAGGGTATGATTCTACCATTTTGCAGAACCGGGCTGTTGGTAACGCATAGCAGCTACTACCACCCACCTCGAGACACACTCCCAAAATCAATGGTGCACCCAATCAAATCACAAAGTAATAGAATGGTATAGAAGAAATGTGCCCGATCGGAGGTGCGACCTCACTTGGCCCAGGTATAGCTCCTGTTTTAGCCACATCAAGCTGACTCACGGGAGTCAGGGCTGCGTTAATACCTCATATAGAATCATCGCCAACCATCTTACTTTGTTCTGGAATCTCCACCACGTACCTAGTTGTTAAAGTGGTTTTCGGTATTCACAGAGAGCAAGACAATATCCGATCCCGGTCTCTTTAACAACCAAACGCTTATTTCACACCGTTGTCATTTTATATTCAAACAGTTTACACTTCATATCAAAATATCATATTCATTTCAAAATCATATCTCTTCGAAATCATTTTCAACTTTGAAATCTTATCACTTTCCAACTTAAACAGTTAAAATATTGAAAACAGTATATATATATATATTAAAATAGTTATAATTTAAAATAGTTTGTATTTAAAATAGGTTATAGATTTAAAATAGTTTATTTATTAAAATAGTTTATATATTAAAATAGTTCATATATAAAATTGTTTCTTCCAATTTCACCAATTAATTCAAATCAACTTAAGCCCCAAAATTCAATTTAAATCAGTCTCAGTTCAACAATTTCAAATTAAATTCTAATTCTCAATAAAACCATTTTTAATCTATATCGATTTCAAATCTAGGTTTGAACTATAATCAAACCATTTCCAATTCAATAGGTTTCACAGTTTTAAATATTCAAAGGAATTTACAATAACTCAATTTGATAAATTTCATTTATATTTCAAAAATTCAACTTTAATTCTATTTAAAATTGAAATATTCACTTAATCAATTTCAATAAAACCTCAAGTTACCAATTTAATCAATATGCAATATTCAATTTGAATTATATTTAATTTTAACTTATTCACTTAATCACCTTTCAAAAATCTTTAAATAAAATATCAAATTACAATTTTAAATCGAAATTAAATATTCAATTGCTATTTTATTTGAATTCAAAATATTCATTTACATCACCTTTATAGAAAAATCAAGTTATCAAATTATAAAAATCATATCTCTAAAATCTTAAAATCAGTAAGTTTCAAATCAACTCTTATTTAGACTAACTTATAAACCAAGTTTTATTTAAATTCAATCATTACCCAATTTAAATGCCAAGTCAACTTTAAATTTATCTTCCCAACCTCTATTTATTTAAGTTATCACAAAAATCTATTTTAAATATTAATATAAATTTTAAATAATTATTTTATATATTATTAGTTAAACTAAATTCTCAATAAATTTTATTATATTAAATTAATATTAAATTATATTATATTATTATTAAATATATTTTTAAATATTATTTTATATATACAAAAATAAAAAAGTTATAAGTAAAATTTTAGAATTTACATTTTAAAACTTAACATATAAATTTAAAATTTCCAAACATATAATTTTTAAAATCTAACTTTTACTCTTATATTAAAATTAAAATCTTTATATTATATCTAAAATCAATATTTATTAAAACCCATATATTTCCTTTCAAACTTCGGAAATCATTTTCAAAAATAGACCAACGGTGTCGGCATATAATTTTCTATCCTATGGTCAAGCGATACAGATATTTATCATTTCAATCCGTAATTAATTTAAATTTATTGGTTTATATCATTTCAACCCATAATCCCAAAATTTCAAAATCAATGAAAATCGCTAGGATTTATCATTTCAACCCATAACGATTTTCCCATAATCTATAAGATCGTTCGGGTATGTATCATTTCAACCCATAGGGATTTCTAAACTAATAGGGAACTTGCAGAGTGAGAACAAATATGATAATTATATAACATATCAACAACATGCATATATCATTAGTAACAAAGTTAAATATAATATATACAACAAGTTATGGTGTCATATGTCATAGGTAAACAATTGCAGATAATGTCATACCATATTTAACAATTAAATAACTTAACAATTCTAATTTAACAGCATATTTCAATCGTCATTTCATGTGAATTAAATATACTAAATATAAGAATGTTAATCGTGAGTGATTACTCACCTTTCGAGGCTAGAGAACAACAATGGCGAAGATGGTGACACAGACATGCACACGGATACAAACACGAGCAAAGTAAAACGTTGTTGCGACCAAGACAGTGGCGAGTCAAAAGCAAAGCACGATGAACTGGATTTAACGAAGATCAATTATATAAGTGAACTTATATATAAAAACTATAAATATATATATTAAAATCATATTTTAATATAAACACATATTAGAATAATATATGTATGTATGTATGTATTTCAAAAATCATTGTTTAATTTAAAACACATATTAGAATTTAACATAAAACTCTTTCATTATACTTGAAAACAAAAACTCATGTATATACTTATATACATAAACTAACAAGTCATACTTAACTAATATAAACCCATATATATAACAGATCATACATAGCTTAAATAAACTTATATATATACAAATAGATTACATATAACTTATACATCATAAACAACTTAATATATATAAACAACAGTTCATATAGCTTGTATAAACTTTTATAACTTACAAACAGATCATATAGCTTGTTTTAAACTTATATATTATAACAACAGATGATATGTATGACTCTAAATAGACCATGCAATATATGAAAGCTTTAAAAAATATATTTTTTTCTTTTTATATATAGAAAGCTTGCTTACTCAGGTGGATTGTATGGCTGCGGGAGGCGGGCTGTTAGTGATTACAAGGCCGGGGGCTTGGCGATGTGGAGGTGGAAGGCACAAGCGGCCGTTGGTTGTTTGAGTGCGGGTCAAGCTGATAGGCGATCTGGTGAGTGGGATGGTGGAAAGTGGCGACTACTTGTATTCACGCGGAGGGAAGCTTGTACGGTGAGATAGGTGCTCAAGGGGCCGTGGAACGAGCAAGTTACTTCAATGCAAATATAAGCAACGTATAATATATATATTTTTATATAAAAGAGGCTGATGTTGGGTACAAGGCGTGGTGGGCTGAGGAGCGAGGCCAGAGTTGGTCGTCACGGGCTGACACGGCATGGGAAGGGAGAGGCAGAATGGGTGGAAATGTAGCGGAGACTCGGGTCAGTTGTGGAGAAGGGTGTGGCGAAGTGGCACGGTGAGTGGAAGGGGAATGGTTGCGCGTGATGGAGGATCGGTAGGCTCGGGCTGTCACGAAGGTGAAAGGTGGTGGCTTAGGGGTGCTGGTGTTCGGCATAGGTGCAGTTCGGATTTTGTGTGGCAAGCTGTCGAGGGTGATGGAGGCGGTGGCAGTTTGGAGAGAGGGCGCTGAGGAGAAGGTCTCGGGTGAAGCGAGGTTGGAGGCGAGGCTTGCTGCATTTGGTCGGAGATGGATTAGCTCGCACAAGTGTGGCGTTGGAGGGATGGAAAATAGTGGAGCTTTGTTTGTGCGTGAAGGAGCGATGGTGGCGGGGTTGTATGGAGGTAGACGGCGGTTCCAATGGCACAGACGCATGGAAGTGGTGGCTTGGCTTCTTGATGGAGCGGTCGAATTCGAAAGGAGGATGAGCAGGTTGAACGATGAGCAAGTGGTGGGAGAAGTGTCTTCCCTGTATATATGTTTTGCAACTTTGCTATATATATTTTTATTTTTATTTTATTTTAGAGATGACCTAGAACACGAGAAGGAGAGGAATAGTACAAAATAATGGACCTGAATATGAATGAAACTATGGGAATTGAAAAGGTCAAGTGACAATTCTAGAAATATTTATGGCTGACGACCATTCAGTTTTTATACGGTGGATATATGAAGGGACACACGGAAACCAAAAGATTCAAAATGGATACCGATACGATCAATCGTTTTGTAGGTTTCACCGCGTACCGGACGCTGAAATACAGGAATGAATATAGCACGGAGATCAGCACGACGAGACAAACAGAATGGTACACAGATATGAGTGATACGATCATCATATCCAAAAGTCAATATTCGCTGCCAAAATGTTGCTAAACAGTCAAAAATAAGATAAACGGGGCTATAACAGCCCAAATTTGGCGAAACGAAATTTGACATCACACTCAGAAAAAGATTTACAATTTTATTATATAAAATTATTCAGGTTTCGAAAATATTTTATTTTCATCAAATTAACTGATTTAAATTCACGTTGAAAATTACACAATAGAAGTAACTTACATATTTTCCAATAAAAATTTACCATTTGCTATGTTTAAATAGACTATTCCAAATATCAAATTTTCATTTCAAAATTTAATTGTTTATTTTCAAGAAAAATTCAATTGATTACGTTATAAAAATCGTTAATATTTACAAGTCATTATAAATTTTCAAAATAATTCATTGAATTGATGTGAACCAAATATTACCGCTAAATACCATATAGTCAAATCGTGAAATAAATCAGAAGGTGTTAGCCTATAATTATTTTCTATCCCGACCATGCATATGGATAATTAATTGGTTATAAACTGATCGAGCAAAGTCAACAATCAATAAATAATAATCAGTTCTCATTCTATCAAATATTTATAACACTTTATTTGATCTTGGGTTAAAACAGTTTGATATTTATTTTGGAGCATCCGGGCTTTCCCTTCGACATGTTCCATCCCTTGCGCAAGTCTCCTTCAATCTCACAGACGAAACACGTGTACTAGTCGTTTCCGCATACCCCATTAAGTATTTAACTTCTAAATTTTAAAATACTTAATTAACCATACAAATAGTCAAACAAGGAAATAAAACCATTACTTTAGCAAACAAAGTAAACAAGCATTCAATAAGGGTTTTCAAATAATACTTAACACTTAAGTTTCCTTCAACTTAGTAATAATTTTAATGAACTTAAAGGAAGAAATAACTCACTTTGGATTCCACTCCGTCAAACTTTAAGGCAAGGAACTCCAATCTAAACCATACTTCATACCAATTTTGCTAACTTTGTCACTACGGATTTGACTATAACTTCGCTACTATTGCCCGAAACTTCTTGAAATCTGGCTATAGCTCTGCTATCCTAGAATTTGAGATGAAAAGAGGTGGAGATGGCTTCTAGGTGGGCATGGCCTTAGGTTGATGGATGGAACTTACTAGCTTGAACATGACTTAAGTGGTATACTTTTTTGTCGATTATTTTTGCCATAACTTTGTTATGCTTTAGGAATTTTTTTTAAGAGAGGCATGGAAGCCATTAAAAAGTGAAAGAAGAGCTTGAAATGGAGAAGAAAGGTGTGAATAAAAGTAAGAAAGTGTGTTGGTATTTATAGGAAAAAATTTGGATTAAAATAATATTTTGTAAAAAGACCAAAATATCCCTTGCTTATACTTCAAGAAAACTAATTTTTTCAACACTTAACATCACATTTCAAATCATTACTTTATGTCATTTTCACTTAAGTATTAAGTAAAAAATATAATAATTATGTTTGTTTGATTTATTTTTTACGTTTTGACTTTTATAACACTTTTTGTCTTTTTATGCTTACTTTTTGTTAATTACATTCTAGAATTTTCTAAGTATGTTTAGTAAAGGTAAACTTGATTAGTGAATTAATTAATACATATACTATTTGAATATATGTCCATATATAAGAAAATAAAGGTGCAACAACGTTGCGACAACTTTAAATCGATAAAACGTTGATTTTCGACAAAACGTTTTACGGTCACATTTTGACGTTTTAGTTAAACTATTTATTTATGTAAATGAAATTTAAAAATAAGTCTCTATAATGTTATTTAAAAATATAAACACTCATAAATTAATTAAAATAATTTATTTAACCATTGAAATTTACTTTCTGAAATCATGATTTTGTCACTTTTGTCAATATAAGCAATTATTCCTATTATTGTGTATATTTCTCTTTGCAAATCCTATCTAATATTATTTAAATCATAAAATCTTATATATTTTATATTTAAAATCACTTTAAATATTTTGTTTTAAAGTGGTCAAATTATGGGTCGTTACACCCTCCTCGTTACAACACAGGTTAATAAGGGTAATGCTCAAGGCGAAGATGTTAATCAATCTTATGGAAGTAGTCTATTTATGTACTTGTTATTTTCTGAGGTATCATGAGATAAAAATGATGCTGTAATTTTGGAATATTGTACCATGGATATGTAACAGTGATTATGGATATTCTGTTATGGTTTTCAATGACATTTTGAAGTTTGAATAAAATGTGTACTGTTATTATTATTATATTTTATCCTTCAATCATGAGATTCTGAATGCGTAGATAAATAGCTCTGTATTGTTCTTCTTACCAACCAACAACCAACTTTGAGATGGGTCTAAGTTAGATAGGCCTTTTTGGATCAAAATTTAGGTCCTTACATGGAGAGTTGTTACATTTGGTATCAGAGCTTAGGTTATCCGATCAATGAGAATATTATGTTGATTCATGAGTTTTGATTCATGACACAAGCTTCAGAGATCATACGACGAGAATGCTATATGAAAGCGACAAAAAGAGAATAAATGCATACCGTGCACTACAAAGAAGATAATCTTACAATTCAGAGATTAGTATGGATATTTTATTTTATTTGAGTCTTAGAACAATGTTAAAATCATTCCTCAAATAATCACACACGCACACAAAACAATTTATATCAAAAAATATGTTCACTGTGCATATAACACCAGGTCGGCCGACCGACCAGGATCCTCGGTCGACCGACCCTGTATCATATGCACAGTGACTTTCTGTTTTGTATACGTTTTTCAACTCAGCTGACCGGCCAGTTTTTCCGGTCGACCGACCAGAGAAAAACGGCTAGTTTTCTGAAGAGACGCGATCTTTTCATGAAGAGTAATGTCCTCTATTTCAAGAGGTATGGACACTACTGTTGACTAAAACTATTCATGAAAGATTACAACTCTTCAACAACTATATAAACATATTCAATTCACTTCTACAATCACCGATTCTTGTTTATATTTCTGAAATCTAATCTCTTCTCATTTCTGCAAATAAAAGCATTCACTCTTATTCAATATCACTAGAATCCTTGAATTTATTCATATACTTCGATTCTACGTGATTATCTTCCTTCTAAATCTTCACACACATACATATTCTTGAGGATTTGATTATAGGAAAGTTGTACTACCAAAAGACAATTAGTGTTATTTAGAACACATTCGTCAACAAACATTTTGTATTAAGTTGAAGTCCTCTTCGGTTGTTGAGGCGGAAAAATTCCTGTTCGGCTGCTCAGGTGTCGTATACCTATTCCTCCGGGTTAAGTGAGGGGTTTAGTTTAAATCCAGAGGGTATTCTGGGACTGGACGTAGAACGGGAAGTTCGAACCAGTATAAAAATTCCTGGTGTGCTTACTTTAATTTTTACTTTACTGTTATTACCAGTTTCCGCATTAATATACCATATTACACGATCCTTAGTGCTACACGTACACTTTCATTTGGTATCAGAGCAAGGTCATCTTATAACCATCACAAAGTTATTTGATATTTACTTATTTTTAGTAATATGGCAACCACACAAATTAACGATGTTAACACTCACACTAATTCTAGTTTCACAGAAGGTCAATCGACTTCACGACCTCCACTTTTCAATGGTATAAATTATAATTATTGGTCAACTAGAATGAGAATCTATATGCAATCAAGTGGGTTTGATATCTGGAATATTATACAAAGGGAATACACAATTCCTACTGGAGAATACTCGACTTGGAGTAACACACAAAAACTAGATGCTACATCAAATGCTAAGGCTATGAATATTTTATTTTGTGCATTAGATAGAAATGAATTCAATAGAGTTAGTATGTGTACTTCCGGCTATGAAATTTGGAGAACTCTTAAAGTTTCACATGAAGGAACAAACAAAGTTAAATTGAGCAAAATTTCTATGCTGAAACATCAATTTGAAAACTTTAAAATGAGGCCAAATGAATCTATAAATGACATGTACTCTAGATTTCAGGATATTTATCATGCTCTATTGTCTCTAGAACAAAAGTTTACTGATTTTGATGTTGTTACAAAAATCTTGAATTCTTTAACGGACGAATGGGAACGAAAAGTCCTAGCTATTGAAGAAGCAACTGATTTGTCAACATTAAAACCAGAAGAATTGATAGGTAATTTAATGTCCTACGAAGTAAATTTGCAGGCAAAACGAAATGGAGCACAAGAAAAGAAAAATGTAGCATTCCAAGCAGAAAAAGATGATTCCGACTCAGATAATGAAGATATGGCAATAATCGCTAAAAATTTCAAAAAGTTTTTGAAATTCAACAGAAACAAATTCAAGGGAAACAAAAATAATTCCAACAACAATTCTAATAGCAGCAAACCATCATCTTCAACAATGGAATGTTATGAATGTCACAAGAAAGGACACATGAAGAAAGATTGTCCAGATCGTAAAAAGAACAATTTCAAGAAGGACAAAAACAAACGAAAAGCTTTTTCAGTCACTTGGGACGACACTGACTCATCATCCTCATCAGAGAGTGAAAGTGATAATGAACAAGTAAATGTATGCTTCATGGCTTCGTCAGACAATGTAAGTGATTTTACTTTTGAAGATTTAATTGAAATAAATTCTGAATTAGTAAATTTAACAAAACAACTTAAAAAGAAAAATAAGGAGTTGCAAAGAAAGTTAGATAGAACAGTTTTAGAAGTAGATATGTTAAAAGATGAGAAGGTAATATTGGAAGAAGAACTTGAAATCACTCAACAATCAAATTCTAACTTATCTTCTCAAATTACGTCAATATCTGAGGAACTAGAAATTCAGAAAAATAAAAATGATGTTTTACTTTTTGAAAATAATGATTTAATATCTAAAATTAAGGATTTAGAGTTAGAAAAATCTAGTCTTAAAATAAAATTTGATGATATTTCTAAAAATGTTTCTAATTTCAATAAAGGAAGAGAAAATCTTTCTAGTATACTAGAAAACTCTCAAACTTCCAACAATAAATCTGGACTAGGATTTAAGAAACAAAATAATTATGCTAAAAGTAAAATTAATAATAAAATTAAGAAAGATATTAGGAAAACAGTTTATTCAAATACTAAAACTATTAAGATATGGATTCCAAAAACCAATAATACATTGATAAGGAATAAACATATCAAAAGTTTTATGGAAACTGTTCATAATAACAAGAATTATGTTTATAAAGGGAATTCTGAACCCGTATGGGTTTGGCTTCCTAAGATCTAACTCTTAGGACCCTAAAAAGATTGGGTACCAACTTTTTATAATTTTTTGCAGGTACCACATAAAAAGAGAGGAAAATGGATTTTAGATAGCGGTTGCTCAAAACACATGACTGGAAACAAAGAAATGTTATCAAACATTATATACTCAAATGGAGGAGCAGTCACCTTTGGAGATAACTCAAAAGGGTATATCATCGGCAAAGGCAATGTCAATAGCAATGGTACATCTAATTTACCTCTCATTACTGATGTTTTATTAGTTAAAAATTTAAAACATAATTTATTAAGTATTAGTCAACTATGCGACAAAGGTTTTAATATAACTTTTTCAGAAAATAAATGTAACATTTTTGATAAAAATCACAGCATTATTTTCGAAGGAAATAGAGATAAAAATATTTATATCCTAAATATGAATGTTAATAATGATTCAAATTTGTGTCTAATAGCTAAAGAGAATGATTCTTGCCTTTGGCACAAAAGATTTTGTCACATAAATTTTAATACCATCAACAAACTTGCTAAAAATAAATTAGTTAAAGGGTTACCCGATATAAAATTCAAAACTAACATATTTTGTGATACATGTAAATTAGGAAAATTAACAAAATCTTCTTTTAAATCAAAGAAAGTAATATCTACAGAACAACCACTTGAACTTTTACACATGGATCTTTTTGGTCCAACTCAAGTGCAATCTATTAATCATAATAGATATGTTTTTGTTATTGTAGATGATTTCTCTAGATATACTTGGATTTTCTTTTTGAAAAATAAAAGTGATACTTTTGATAATTTTAAAGTTTTTGTTAAAAGAATTCAAAATATTAAAACTTTGAAAATTAAAAATATAAGAAGTGATCATGGAGGCGAATTTGAAAATGAAGTTTTTGAACAATTTTGTAACAAAAAGGGTATTAACCATAATTTCTCTTTTCCTAGAACACCACAACAAAATGGAGTTGTAGAAAGGAAAAATAGAACGTTACAAGAATGTGCAAGAACTTTACTAAATGGAACAACTTTATCGAAACAATTTTGGGCAGAAGCTGTAGCTACTGCTTGTTACGTACTGAATCGTGTTTCTATTCGACCATTAACTAAAAATACACCATATGAACTTCTAAATGGAAGAAAACCAAATATTTCATATCTAAAAGTTTTTGGTTCCAAATGTTTTATTTTAAATACTAAAGATCAACTAGGCAAATTCGATCCAAAATCCGATGAGGGTATATTTGTTGGATATTCGGAACGAAGCAAGGCCTATCGAATTTATAATAAATGAACTCAAATTATTGAAGAAAGTTTACATGTTTCTTTCAACGAAAATTTTAAAAATATAAATCCAAGTGTTACTATTGATTCTGATGATGAATCTACTCAGAATGAGAATATTAGTACAAATGAAAATCTTGATGTTCATGAAACCAATACAAATGTAACTTCCAATTTAATAAAATCTCCACCTAGAATTTTAAAAGATCATCCTGTGCAAAATATAATTGGAGAAGTTAATACGAATGTTAAAACCAGACATCAATTAAATCAAGCTGGTCATGTTGCTTTTCTTTCTAACATAGAACCTAAGAATATAAAAGAAGCTTCAACTGATGACTACTGGATACTTGCCATGCAAGAAGAATTAAATCAATTCGAACGAAACGAAGTTTGGGAACTAGTTCCTAGACCTAGTGATCAATCAGTCATCGGTACTAAATGGGTTTTCAAAAATAAAGCAGATGAACTAGGAAATATAACAAGGAATAAAGCTAGATTAGTCGCACAAGGATATAATCAAGAAGAAGGTATTAGACCACTATTTTTTTAGAAAATATGGTTATATATATACATACATATGCTTATTGAATAGAGCATCAAATACAAAACAAAAAACTTAAAACAAAAATGTCTTCTAATAATGATGTCTACAATTCTGAAAATTCTCATCTCTCTTATACTTCCCCGGACGACGACTATTCTGATCGTATCCCCGAAGGTGGTCCTTATCCTACATTTCCAATGCCAAATCGTGTTTTAGAATTTCCCTCTCTAGATAATGATCCCCGACACAGGTGGAAACCTTGGGAAGACTCTCATACAGGTTATACACCTAATAAAAAGAAAGGGAAAAAGGAAATGGTAGTAACTCCATCAACCAAACAAAAGATTGATGAAATTCATCACTACCAACAACAACAGATGAATATGCAAAGGGAACTTTATTACGAACAGAAAGTCACGGCAAGACGTTTAAGCTTCCTTGAAAAGATTGCCATGAAATTTTGTTCATCTAAGAAGGATGATGTTGCTGAACCTTCTTATAGAACTCTATCTCCCTCTAACCATGTTCAATCTCCAATAGCTCCAATATGGTCACCGGTAGAAAACATTCCATCTCCAAATTCATGGGAACGTCGATGCTAATTCATCATGGCTATATTGTAGTATATATATGTTATTTTTTATATAAGCTGTATAAATAAATATGATGTAATAATATGATTATATTTCTATAATTCTTATTTAAAAAAAAAAAAACAAACAACAGCATGACATGCTTTCGGTCGACCGAAATGCCTGAACCGGTCAACTGAAGCTGTCCCGAGAGGTTTTTAAAAACAGATTTCTTCCAAGTCGGTCGACCGAAATACCTGACTCGGTCAGCCGAACGTATTTCCCGAATAACAGTAGAATATTTTTTAAAACTCGGTCAACCGAATTCCCTGCACCAGTCGACCGAAGCTTTTCCCGAAAGTTTCAGCACTGTTCTGAACCTAAACTCGGTCGACCGACCCAGGTCCTTCAGTCGACCGAACGTGTTATTCTGCTCAAATTGTCTTCATATTTTAACCCAACCCTTCACCTTTTTATCTCACCTCTTCACTTTACTCTTCCACAACAGATTTGAACCCTAGCCCCCATTACAACCCTTCTAAAACTTCTTCAAATTCTTCAAGAAAAATGGCTCCCAAAAAGAAATCTAAGACTACCGCTGGCCAATCTTCCTCAACTCCTGTAGATTCTCAAATTGCTTCTTGGTTAGTAAGTGAAAAAGCTTTAGAAAGATGGATAAAGCTTCAAGATGCAAAAATCTTTGAGGAGTCGTTTGTAAGTTATCCTGATTTTACCGCCTACGGTGTTGAAAACGCCGCTCTTGAAAGTGGTCTTGATGCTTTTCTTGACCATAGGAAAAACAACTTGAAGATTAATCATATAATGGTCAAGTTATTCTTAGCAAATCTCAATCTTGTCAATCCACCTAGAAACACTGAAAATTGTGTTTGGACTTCGGTATGTGGCACATCGATGTTTCTCTCCATTGATCGAATGAATCATATTTTAAATGCTCGACCAGGTGGAATCTCATTACATGATGTAGATTGTAATCCATCAACTCGTGACCGCCTAAGTCACTTATTCTTTGAAGATGATGCTACCGACTTAAGGCAAACTTCATCTCTCCGACCTAAAGCACGACTTTTTCATCGATTCATGATGAAGTCTATTGTTCCAAGAGGAGGGTCGTACCACTTAGTATATCCCGAAAACTTCAAGGCGTTATATGCTATATGTGGAAACATTCGGGTAAATTGGACACAACTTCTTATGGATGAATTCCTTACATTCAACCAAGGAAAAATGCTCCATATTTACTATGGAGAATACATAATGCGGTTGATTAACAACTTTGTCACTCATGCACCGGAATCCGAAACATCTAAAGTTCGTACCTTTGACTCACGAACAATAAAATTGATGAAGTTACCCGATGCACCATCCCAAATCACAACCTTTCAGCAATGGCGTACCATTCCACGAGAACAACTACGTCGTAGCTATTCTACTCCTCAACCCTCCACTCATTCCACAGAACGTTTAACTCGTCAAACCTCTATCCAAAGACCACCTCCCGGTACTAGCACAGCGGCTGCCATAGATATTTTAGCCCAAAATCAACTAGCTTTGGATTCTCGCCTTCGAAAAATTGATGGGCGTTTCAAAAAGATCAAAGGCTTCTTCATAAATTTATGGGATGCCTTATCATGCTCTTCTGAAGCCGGTGCTTCATTTGTTGCTCCTGGAAAAAGACCCGCACCAAATTTCTCTTGGTCTACATCCGAGAACACAAGTTCCAGCACATCGACAACTCCCGCACCTACCACTCACAGACGGGGTAAGGAACCGGCTCCTCTCGATGAAAATCTTCATCCAGAACAGTGGGATACCGACGATGATGAGGAGTAATTGTAGTATTTTTTTAAAAATTTATTTTAACTTTCAAGAATCTCTTGTAGTTTATTTTGTTTCTTAATTAATTGTTATGTTATGTTCTAAGCAAACATCTTTAAATTATTTCTAATTAAGTTCAAAGAATGTACCATGTAAATTTAAAATGTTTTTTTTTACATTACTTCAATCTGTTATAAGTATTCCTTTTTGTCGATGACAAAGGGGGAGAAATGTATGCAAATTAACGAATTTTTGCAGAAAAGTCGCCATATATTCAGGGGGAGAACTATAATATATATGTCAATATTACTTCGTCACATAAGTATTGTCATCAATCAAAAAGGGGGAGAATGTTGATTCATGAGTTTTGATTCATGACACAAGCTTCAGAGATCATACGACGAGAATGCTATATGAAAGCGACAAAAAGAGAATAAATGCATACCGTGCACTACAAAGAAGATAATCTTACAATTCAGAGATTAGTATGGATATTTTATTTTATTTGAGTCTTAGAACAATGTTAAAATCATTCCTCAAATAATCACACACGCACACAAAACAATTTATATCAAAAAATATGTTCACTGTGCATATAACACCAGGTCGGCCGACCGACCAGGATCCTCGGTCGACCGACCCTGTATCATATGCACAGTGACTTTCTGTTTTGTATACGTTTTTCAACTCAGCTGACCGGCCAGTTTTTCCGGTCGACCGACCAGAGAAAAACGGCTAGTTTTCTGAAGAGACGCGATCTTTTCATGAAGAGTAATGTCCTCTATTTCAAGAGGTATGGACACTACTGTTGACTAAAACTATTCATGAAAGATTACAACTCTTCAACAACTATATAAACATATTCAATTCACTTCTACAATCACCGATTCTTGTTTATATTTCTGAAATCTAATCTCTTCTCATTTCTGCAAATAAAAGCATTCACTCTTATTCAATATCACTAGAATCCTTGAATTTATTCATATACTTCGATTCTACGTGATTATCTTCCTTCTAAATCTTCACACACATACATATTCTTGAGGATTTGATTATAGGAAAGTTGTACTACCAAAAGACAATCAGTGTTATTTAGAACACATTCGTCAACAAACATTTTGTATTAAGTTGAAGTCCTCTTCGGTTGTTGAGGCGGAAAAATTCCTGTTCGGCTGCTCAGGTGTCGTATACCTATTCCTCCGGGTTAAGTGAGGGGTTTAGTTTAAATCCAGAGGGTATTCTGGGACTGGACGTAGAACGGGAAGTTCGAACCAGTATAAAAATTCCTGGTGTGCTTACTTTAATTTTTACTTTACTGTTATTACCAGTTTCCGCATTAATATACCATATTACACGATCCTTAGTGCTACACGTACACTTTCATATTATACATAAAGAGGAATCCTTGTTATTTTTGAAAGTTTTTTTCAAAAATCCTACTATATATATGCTTATTTTAAATATACGTAAAAACATTAGGCAAATCTTTACTTTAGGATATAGAACTATCTTAGGAAATGTAGGTGGAAAAGATTAGCCTCCAAAGTTAATAAGGTAATAAATGTGCAATAAGTAGGAAGTTGCAAGAATTTAATAAGGATATAAATGGACCAATTAAAGAGATTATTGGAGTAATTATGGAAAATTTGGGAGGCATAATTGAAATAATTTGTATGAATAAATAAACGTCTTTAAGAAATGTTCGATTAGAATAATAATCATTTATTACAGACAGGGCGACATTTATAGAGAGAAAATAAATATGTTAGGTAGTAATTAAATACTATAAGGAAAGATATTTGTAAACATCTAGAAGTAAGATGCAAAGAATGAATGGAACAAGTTTCCATAAAAAGGTATATGTTAACCACCACAAGGAGATAACCAGATTTTTAAAGATTGAGTAGGAAAGTTCAAAAGAAGGAATAATTAAAGTCAATTTCTAAACCCAACCCTAACTGAAATAATTTGATAAAATGTTTTTGGAAAATTCCTTAAAATGTTTTAATGGGTAAATTGTTGTTTTGAAAAAAAAACAAGGAGATTTGTAAATTCATAATTTGAAAACTTGCTAAGTCAAAAGTTTTTGGGTAAAAAGGATTTTTCATTTTTTGAAATTCTAGTTTAAATTGGTTGAGTTAAAAGTTTTTTATTTTTAGAGAAAGGGATTCTTCATTTTTAAAATAAATGTAAGATAGAGCGTAGGTTGGACTTGATGATTTTTCTTTTATTTCATAAATTTGGAAGTTCCATTTTTTTTAAATTCTTTCGTAAAGTGGTGAATAAATTGAAATGGAACTTAATTAAATTAAGGAATAAAGAATAGAAGGATAATAATAACTAGGATAGATTGTAATAGCATTAGGAATTTATTATAGTAGTAGCTTTAGTAGTCTAGTAAAAAATAATATAGGAGAGAAGTAATTGGAATAAGATAGGAAATTAATAATATAAAAATATCCTTGTCTACTCCATTTTTCCATCATTTAAAGTTATATAATATGTTTTTGACAATTGAATGGAATTAAATGATAATTAATAAATGAGTTGGGATAATTTTGAAAAGCATTTATGTGAGGACGAGAATTTTATATACATTCTTCTATTTAGAACTTGTTTGAATAAAATATTATTGAATTTAAAATGGTGATTGAAAGAGAAATAACTTGGGATTGACAAGAAAAGAATTGCGAAAGATTATATGATTTTAAATAAGACTTAAACAAGGTTATAAAAGTATTTAGTTAAGTGACAATATATTTTGAGCAATAGATGTTGATGTATATCTTTGGGATAATATAACAACATAAAATTAGAAATTGGCATGCATATGGTCTACTAAAATAATTGTCTTGTAACTAGAAATATATTTGAAATAATGAATGTCTAATAAAGGAAAATATGTTATTTTGAAATAATATTGAAGTTATGGTCTTTGTAATATAGATTTAAAGGGAGTTAATTTCGAAAATAATTATGATACATTCTTAAAATGGCAGCCAATGAACTTTTCATAAGTATAGACCATAATTTCATGGAGTAGTAAATGATGATTTTGAAATTAATGTAATAAGTTAATTTATATGTAAATAATTTATTAAAAATTATTATGTATGTTGTAGAAAGTTTTTGAGAAGAAAAATTGTTTTGCTCCTTTATGGAATAAGCAATTTTTGGATTTTTGATTTAATAATAATTAGTTTAATAATTGAGTCGTAAATTTTTTGAATTAAAAGCCCAATTTTTAAAAAAATAAATCTCTGTTGTAGAAAGTCCTTAAAATAAAAGTTGGTTAGAAAAAGAAATTTTTTTCATTGTTCCTTTTGGGAACTAAGCAATTTTTGAAATTGACAAAAAGTGTCATCTGCCATTCTTACTCCTAAAGACGACACTTAATACATCCATGGTATTTATATACTAATCATCTAGGTGTTTGAAAGACAAGCCGTTAGGGTAAAAAGAAAAAAAAGACAAGAAGAAAGAAACACAGAATCTCACAACACAAGGAAATAATGTACAATAGAATACAAGAGTAAATATGGTCACTTTCAAAATGAAATATCAGAGTTACAACAGGTACTAACTTCTTCCATAGACAGTTATAACTACCTGCCTCCACAATGTTGATACATAATATACATACACAGCGAAAATAAAATAGATAACTAGATAACGTCGAAGCCACCTGCTTCATGCTCCTCCAAAATGCATCCGTAAGAACCTGGATTATTTTGCTACTCATGCAAATTTTAGCAGCCAAGAATTTTAGGGAAAGAAAGAAAAACTCTGGTTCAGACATGGGTCTGGTGTAAGTAAACTCTAAACAACTGAATTGTTATACTTATAAAACTCTTTAAAAAAATAATGGTATCTCGTAAGACCATGCCGCACATAAACACAGGCGAGTTTTTACCTTACGATGACCAAAACCTATCAAATAGAAAATCTAGTGATATTATAATAATGTCTAGTGTTTAAAATAAATATATAACATAGCTGACATCCTTGCATCTTACATTCCAATGTATTTGGGCATAACTAAGTCCGTAAGGCACTAATTGGAAAATGGATTTCATACAATGACAAGGCTACCGAGGTACCACCTGTCATAGTACACCTCTAGATAAAATATAACGAGGGCCTCACATGGACTCCCTGCTTGGCAAGACCGGCCTACCACTTACTGGATAGTACCGAATATATCACCACCTCAGTTGTGATCAGCAACTGTACTCGGGCACCAGCATACAAAATCTAGAAATATCGATCTAGATCGGGCAATGATCATACCCTAATGGGTGCGACCCATATAGCCTTGCAGCATATCCCCTATTTTAGTCATTTTTGGTTGTGAGGCATAAGGCTATGTTTTACCATTTTATATATCAATCCCACTTAGAATGCTAACACTACCCTCCAAGCAACAATGCAATGCTAGCATTCGTTCATACAAGTTGTTCAGGATATGAACAAACCGAAGGCACTACTTCTACTATATCCTTTTTGGAATCATCCTTAAGATTAGTAGCAATTAGCCCTTGCACTTCAAAAATCTTCGTCTTTGATTCCATCATCTTCAAGATGTTTCCAATTCGAACGCTTACGTTGGTTCGATGTGGTTTTTGGATAACTCATGCTTATCTGATCTTGGTCTCTTCGAACCAACATTCGTTAATTTTAAAATGGTCAAGTTATCGATAGTGGAAAAATCCTGGGGTTAGTATAGACTTGCGTATGAAAAATAAGACATCCTATACTTATCCTCACCGATTTCAAACAGTACTATCACTGATTAACAATGAAGTCGGACGAGTTAGAAAACCATCCTTGCCTCGGCATTCATTCTTACTTCTCGGGATAGAGAGGAATTTCCATACCTTTGAATTTGGTGTTAAGTATACAATGAAGTATTTTCCATATACTTAATTAATCATGACATATTTTTCGAAATTAACCCTCTCATATTTATCACGTTTCCTTTCAACTTCTTTATCCCTCGCCTAAAAAATCTAGTTCTAGATTTCACAGATAGAGGAAAGTCTACCATCGACTTTTAGTGCTAAATAAAAGATGATTTACTTTCAATAAAATATGTCAACGTTTTAGCACTACTTAACATATTTTTTTGGCTACTTAATAGCACAGACAAAGAAATCTCTTGTATTTAAAAACCATTCTTTGTAATAGATAGTTACTTTTAAACAAACTCGACTTTTGGAGATAAAGTGATTTAAAATTAAAAACTTTTATTTATTTAATTAATAATAATTAACTCTTTTAGTTAAATAATAATTAAAAAATAATTAAACCTTTTATTTAAATAATAATTAAACAATAATTAAACCTTTATTTAAATAACATTTAAACAATAATTAAACCTTTTACTTAAATAATAATTAAACATTTTATTTAAATAATAATTTTTGAATTTTTTTATATATTTTAAAATCCCTTTTTTATACTTATAATATTTTTTAAAAGACTTTTCAAAAGATCTAAAGTAGAAACTCTTTTTAGTTTACACAAAAGTTGTCGATTTACAACTGCATCCATAGCGACTATTGCTATATGGACCATAACCTTCAAACTTGTTTTATAATTCCAAATGACTTCTAAATCTTTTCCTTTTATGTTTAAATCACTTTAACAACTTTGTATAAATGTTTGAAACCCAAATGTAAAGTTCGAAAACATTTTAGAAGCTATAACAACCCGTATTTTACGTATCGGAGGATTGTAAAATATCATTTTTAAATTCATATAAGGTCGTATGACTCTGTAACTTTGGGAAATTCCTATTGGAGACATTTTCTATATTTAGAATTTTTCCATATGATTTTAACCTTGGAAAATTGTATCGGTTGCAACTTTTGATAGGAGCCGAATTAACATTTGAAACCACTTCCATTAGAAAGACACGATAGTTTTACTTTCCATAGAGTTGTCATAATAGCGTTTTGGACTTCATAACCAGGAGATATGGCTGTTTGAACATTTACAATTTTTGAAGCATCTTAGTGGATAATTAATGAGTTTGGGGGCAAGCCCATTAATCCATTTCGGTTTCGAGACCTTATATGGCCGAACCATTATCCCCAAATCACTTTTACACCTTCTCCCTTAGATTTAAGCCTCCATTAACACAACCTCTACCTAAAACCTTCTCTTTTCTCCTCCAAATCAATTATAAACCATAGATTAAGGCTAGGTAAACAAGGGAATTCATTAGGGATCATCAAATCTACATTTCCGGGGAGCAAAAACCTGCGCTTTGCTGTTGATTCTTGGATTTGTGTGAAAATCTCCACTTTTTAAGGTTTTGGTGAGCGATTTATCATCTCTCACCTTACTATATATATGTATCTATAGATTTTGAGATGTTTTAAACTCATTTCTGAAGTCAAATTAAGGTTTTAAAATTGTTTTAATGTCCAACCTGTAGCAAAACGAGTTTTAAGATGTATAAAGTGACTTAATCGTTTTGGAGTATGGTTGCCTTTGTATGTGATAGGCTACATTAGAGGTGCATTTACATGATTGTTTGCAATGGTTTGAGGTGTGTTTGGGGTGTTTGGATGTTGGATGTGATGTATGTTTGTGTTGTGTTTGTGTAAATGCTTGGATGGTTGAAACGATCATCAGAGCAACTTAGAATTAGGAATCGTGAAACCGGGCTTCGATGGATTGGCTCTAGAGCATTTGGAGTCATATTGTTGCATACCGGATGCATGAAAGTTGAAGCGTTAAGTGTAGCGATGAAATAGGCATGAGTTGGAGTGTTGGAAGTGGTAGAGGGTTTTGGGTCGACGCCTGGTCTTGGAAACTTGGTCGACAGGTGGTCGGTCGGTGGCCAGTCTTGGAAACTTAGTCGATAGGTGGTGGGTCGGTGGCCGATCTTGGAAACTTGGTCGGCAACTGTTGGTTCGGTGACCGGTCTTGGAAACTTGGTCGGTAGGTGGTGGATCGATGCAAGGCCATGTGATGGATGCTATGTTTACTGTGTGGGCAATAGGTGAGCATATGGGAGAGTTATTATATATTTGAAGCACGTGAGTGAGAGATGCAAGGCTGTACGATGGATGCTATGTGATACCCATATACCCCATATCTTCCTCTTGTGATAGTAGTTTAGCATATACTATGTTTATGTGCTAAGTCTTTGGATCCATGGACAGGTTAGGTATTGTAACATCCCTTATCTGGAGGCCGAAGCAAAGCACTACAGATGTTGCAGTCATCTATAGTATTAACTTTCGGTGACCAAATACGATAATGTTAATGGTATCCATAATATTAGAAGCACTTGAATATGAAATAAAATCACGAATTTCAAAAGGCAACATTTCTGATTACATTTCAAAACACAATTCATATCCAAGCTACATAATCCCAAACATTTCCCATGTTTAGATAAAATATAATTATTACATAAATACACCAAGAGTGACATATGAAGATGCCCTCTTGGTTGACCAGAGTACTATATAGTCATAACTGACTTAATACAACACAGCATAATTAAACAGAATAAAACAACAACTCCTAAATAGCTATCCATCAGCCACCTGCTTGTCTTTGGAAGTTTTATTCGCCAACCTACTAAAACCTAAAAATCCTCAACCCTCAGCCTACTCAAATCAATTTTGAGCACCCGATAGTTTAAGGGAAAACATAAACTTCGAGTCAGACATAAAGCCTGGTGTGAATAATACTATACATCTCGGTTATATGATATTAAGTGAGACCACGCCGCTTAGCGGTTAGCGGAACGGGTTTCCCCTCACTAACATCCTTTTAAAACATATCTTTTGCAAATCCATTTCCTGCAACCAAAACTGGTTAAAACTGTAAAGCAATATCATGTAAACATACATGTCAGGTAACAAATGAACTATTTGTCCGAACACTATAGTTTTGTTTGGCTACTACTAATCTTTGGCTAACTCGAGCCTACCAGACAATATATAAACAAACAATCTAACACCTGTTAGACACTCTTCTTCTGGACAGTCTGTCCCTGACTTATTTGTTAGATACTCCTCTTCTGGACGATCTGTCCCTAACTTATCTTCTCCTAGGGTAACCTGATCCTAATGGTTTTACGGGCTCACCAATAACCTATCTGTATACAAATATATATTCCCTACTGTGTAATCATCATTTTAATCTTACCCATGACAAATCCCTACACACTGGAATTTTGGTCTAAATTAGTTGGGGCTAATAGCTAATGTATAGGGCACGACCCTATACCAGTCTCACCCGGTATTCTAATATCTGAGTCATTTTACTTAGGGTAATCTTTCAAAAATTTTCTTTGAAAACCTTTTCTTCTCAAAATGATTTAAACCTTTAAATCAAACTTAAACAAGGAAAATACATATACTCCATGCTTTACTCAAAATCACCTTGCCATGTTATATATATATATATATATATATATACTTTACACAAATCTTTATTGATGAAAACATTTAAACCTTTGAAAGTACCCCTTTCGAATCCATTGAAAGTACCACTTTCGAAACCATTGAAAGTACCCCTTTCGAAACCAAGTAAACCCTTTATAACTTAGACCGGAAGGCCAAAACATTCCTTTTGAACCCATTCATAATTACCTTTCGAAAACATTGAAAAACCTTCCCTTAGAAAGCATTAAAACCTTAGACATCCTATCTTTAAAACACAAACATTGTCTTTCGAAAACATTGGAAAACCTTTCCTTTCAAACCTTTCGAAACCAATGGGGAACCACCCCTTCGAAACCTTTCTTTAAAACCTTTCGAAAGCATCAAAACCTTTATAAATGGCAAACCTTTCGAAAGCATTTGGGTTCAATTAAAACATGTGTAAACCTTTCGAAACCATTTAAAACCAACTCTTTCTAAACCTTTGGGTTCTACCTTCAACAGAGCAAAAGGGTCATAAAACATTTAAGTCGAAAGCACTCTTTCGAAAGAAATTCCTGTTTCCTAGGGAATTGACCAGGCAATTTAGTACTCGGCCTCCCCATCGATCGGTTAAACTATCGTTCGGCATCACGTTACGACCGGCATCCAAGAAGCACTCGGCGTCCAAGCGCATTCGACGTCTATGGAACGTTCGGCATCAATGAGCGTTCGGCGTGTTAAGACCGTTCGGTACGAGCGCATCGTTCGGCATGGGATAGCGTTCGGCATCTAGGAGCATCCGACATCGAGAAACATTCGGTATTGAATACCGTTCGGCCAAAGAAGAACGCTCGACATAAGATCGTTCGGCAACCAAAGGACGTTCGGCATCCATGAACGTTCGGCCTACAAGGTACGCTCGGCATTCCCGGACTGTTCGACATTCCAGCCTCATTCGACCTGCATCCCTCACTCAACACCACATCTCGTCCGGTACATATCTCGTTCGACAATCACCTGCAGCTCGTCATCCAAGGTCATTCAGTACAAACGGATGTTCGGCATTCAGAGTGTCCGGCCTCACCTCGTTCGGCATAAAGGGGGAGGCTCGGCATTCTGTCATTCGGCCTCTCTGGTTCGGCGCACAGAACTTACACTATTTGGACCGAGTTATTCAGCTACCAGGCCCACCAGAGAAGTCCAACCCACCTTCGTCTATAAATAGAGAGGCAGGGGCACAGTGAAATGGACCTTTTTTGGAGAACACTGGGGAGACTATGCCGCTTTAAAGACTCATCCTCTCTACTTAGAAATTGTATTCAAGTAGTTGGCAAACAGATTGTATCTGTAATCAATTATCAAGTGAAGCAATAAAGATTAACCTTAAAGTGGACGTAGGCAGTTACGCCGAACCACTATAAATCTGGTGTTCTCGTCTTTGCATTCAATTTAGCATATTGATCTTTATTTAAATTTACTTTCATCATTTATCTCTCTACATAATCTTTCTCAACGAGGTTAGTGACCAATTTTGGTGCTAACACTTTGGTGCTTTCACTGAGAATCGAATTCTCAGACCTCAGGGATCTGCTTTGAAGCTACTGGATTGAATAAATCCCCCAAAGAAGATCCGATTCATTCGTAGGACGTCCATTAATTCTACTCAGAGTTCATACCAATAACTCTACAATGGCAAGACCACGTACCAGATCAGCCTCTCATAATGCAGATGCCCATGAGACTGCTAGCGTACAACAAGCAGGACCTAGCAATCAGCAAGCAATTCTAGGTGCAGGGACTACCGCCTAGGACCAAATGCTGGTTGTCACCAGAATAGAGTTCAACGACTTGATGAGAGAACTCAGGGAAAGCAGGAGACAACTCGGAGAGCAGATGCAAGCCAACACCAACCTAATGGCACAACTCACTCAACAACAGCATCAGAATGCTGGGGGCAATCCCGCTCCTTATTCTTCATCCGACAGCTCAACTTCGTCCAATGAACCTCCCCGGCGTAGACGCCATAAGACTGAAACTACGCAGGCCGGTGCTGCTGTCCGAACAGCTGGAGACTGTGACCAAGCAGGAGCTGGAAACTTAGGAGCTGGAGTGCAGGTGGAGGCTGGAGGCCCAGATCATCAAGATGCCAATGATGTCGAACCTCAAGATGCACATTTGGCAGATCGCCAGCAGAGGAGACATCAGCCTGATCAATCACGTAGAACAGACTCCAACCTTCCACCTTCCATACAAACACCATACCTGACAGCCATGATCAGACAATTGATGAAAGAGAATCAAGGCTTATCAAACGATGATTGGGGAGTGTCAAGAAGTCATACTCCGTTCACAAACATTGTTCTACAGGCAGCGTACCCCAGAAAGTTTAGTGTGCCAACTATCCCGGCATATGAAGGAAAGACTGATCCCAGACAGCATGTCATGAGGTACGAATGGATGATGGATTCAGTTAGAAAAAGAAATTTTTTTCATTGTTCCTTTTGGGAACTAAGCAATTTTTGAAATTGACAAAAAGTGTCATCTGCCATTCTTACTCCTAAAGACGACACTTAATACATCCATGGTATTTATATACTAATCATCTAGGTGTTTGAAAGACAAGCCGTTAGGGTAAAAAGAAAAAAAAGACAAGAAGAAAGAAACACAGAATCTCACAACACAAGGAAATAATGTACAATAGAATACAAGAGTAAATATGGTCACTTTCAAAATGAAATATCAGAGTTACAACAGGTACTAACTTCTTCCATAGACAGTTATAACTACCTGCCTCCACAATGTTGATACATAATATACATACACAGCGAAAATAAAATAGATAACTAGATAACGTCGAAGCCACCTGCTTCATGCTCCTCCAAAATGCATCCGTAAGAACCTGGATTATTTTGCTACTCATGCAAATTTTAGCAGCCAAGAATTTTAGGGAAAGAAAGAAAAACTCTGGTTCAGACATGGGTCTGGTGTAAGTAAACTCTAAACAACTGAATTGTTATACTTATAAAACTCTTTAAAAAAATAATGGTATCTCGTAAGACCATGCCGCACATAAACACAGGCGAGTTTTTACCTTACGATGACCAAAACCTATCAAATAGAAAATCTAGTGATATTATAATAATGTCTAGTGTTTAAAATAAATATATAACATAGCTGACATCCTTGCATCTTACATTCCAATGTATTTGGGCATAACTAAGTCCGTAAGGCACTAATTGGAAAATGGATTTCATACAATGACAAGGTACCGAGGTACCACCTGTCATAGTACACCTCTAGATAAAATATAACGAGGGCCTCACATGGACTCCCTGCTTGGCAAGACCGGCCTACCACTTACTGGATAGTACTGAATATATCACCACCTCAGTTGTGATCAGCAACTGTACTCGGGCACCAGCATACAAAATCTAGAAATATCGATCTAGATCGGGCAATGATCATACCCTAATGGGTGCGACCCATATAGCCTTGCAGCATATCCCCTATTTTAGTCATTTTTGGTTGTGAGGCATAAGGCTATGTTTTACCATTTTATATATCAATCCCACTTAGAATGCTAACACTACCCTCCAAGCAACAATGCAATGCTAGCATTCGTTCATACAAGTTGTTCAGGATATGAACAAACCGAAGGCACTACTTCTACTATATCCTTTTTGGAATCATCCTTAAGATTAGTAGCAATTAGCCCTTGCACTTCAAAAATCTTCGTCTTTGATTCCATCATCTTCAAGATGTTTCCAATTCGAACGCTTACGTTGGTTCGATGTGGTTTTTGGATAACTCATGCTTATCTGATCTTGGTCTCTTCGAACCAACATTCGTTAATTTTAAAATGGTCAAGTTATCGATAGTGGAAAAATCCTGGGGTTAGTATAGACTTGCGTATGAAAAATAAGACATCCTATACTTATCCTCACCGATTTCAAACAGTACTATCACTGATTAACAATGAAGTCGGACGAGTTAGAAAACCATCCTTGCCTCGGCATTCATTCTTACTTCTCGGGATAGAGAGGAATTTCCATACCTTTGAATTTGGTGTTAAGTATACAATGAAGTATTTTCCATATACTTAATTAATCATGACATATTTTTCGAAATTAACCCTCTCATATTTATCACGTTTCCTTTCAACTTCTTTATCCCTCGCCTAAAAAATCTAGTTCTAGATTTCACAGATAGAGGAAAGTCTACCATCGACTTTTAGTGCTAAATAAAAGATGATTTACTTTCAATAAAATATGTCAACATTTTAGCACTACTTAACATATTTGTTTGGCTACTTAATAGCACAGACAAAGAAATCTCTTGTATTTAAAAACCATTCTTTGTAATAGATAGTTACTTTTAAACAAACTCGACTTTTGGAGATAAAGTGATTTAAAATTAAAAACTTTTATTTATTTAATTAATAATAATTAACTCTTTTAGTTAAATAATAATTAAAAAATAATTAAACCTTTTATTTAAATAATAATTAAACAATAATTAAACCTTTATTTAAATAACATTTAAACAATAATTAAACCTTTTACTTAAATAATAATTAAACATTTTATTTAAATAATAATTTTTGAATTTTTTTATATATTTTAAAATCCCTTTTTTATACTTATAATATTTTTTAAAAGACTTTTCAAAAGATCTAAAGTAGAAACTCTTTTTAGTTTACACAAAAGTTGTCGATTTACAACTGCATCCATAGCGACTATTGCTATATGGACCATAACCTTCAAACTTGTTTTATAATTCCAAATGACTTCTAAATCTTTTCCTTTTATGTTTAAATCACTTTAACAACTTTGTATAAATGTTTGAAACCCAAATGTAAAGTTCGAAAACATTTTAGAAGCTATAACAACCCGTATTTTACGTATCGGAGGATTGTAAAATATCATTTTTAAATTCATATAAGGTCGTATGACTCTGTAACTTTGGGAAATTCCTATTGGAGACATTTTCTATATTTAGAATTTTTCCATATGATTTTAACCTTGGAAAATTGTATCGGTTGCAACTTTTGATAGGAGCCGAATTAACATTTGAAACCACTTCCATTAGAAAGACACGATAGTTTTACTTTCCATAGAGTTGTCATAATAGCGTTTTGGACTTCATAACCAGGAGATATGGCTGTTTGAACATTTACAATTTTTGAAGCATCTTAGTGGATAATTAATGAGTTTGGGGGCAAGCCCATTAATCCATTTCGGTTTCGAGACCTTATATGGCCGAACCATTATCCCCAAATCACTTTTACACCTTCTCCCTTAGATTTAAGCCTCCATTAACACAACCTCTACCTAAAACCTTCTCTTTTCTCCTCCAAATCAATTATAAACCATAGATTAAGGCTAGGTAAACAAGGGAATTCATTAGGGATCATCAAATCTACATTTCCGGGGAGCAAAAACCTGCGCTTTGCTGTTGATTCTTGGATTTGTGTGAAAATCTCCACTTTTTAAGGTTTTGGTGAGCGATTTATCATCTCTCACCTTACTATATATATGTATCTATAGATTTTGAGATGTTTTAAACTCATTTCTGAAGTCAAATTAAGGTTTTAAAATTGTTTTAATGTCCAACCTGTAGCAAAACGAGTTTTAAGATGTATAAAGTGACTTAATCGTTTTGGAGTATGGTTGCCTTTGTATGTGATAGGCTACATTAGAGGTGCATTTACATGATTGTTTGCAATGGTTTGAGGTGTGTTTGGGGTGTTTGGATGTTGGATGTGATGTATGTTTGTGTTGTGTTTGTGTAAATGCTTGGATGGTTGAAACGATCATCAGAGCAACTTAGAATTAGGAATCGTGAAACCGGGCTTCGATGGATTGGCTCTAGAGCATTTGGAGTCATATTGTTGCATACCGGATGCATGAAAGTTGAAGCGTTAAGTGTAGCGATGAAATAGGCATGAGTTGGAGTGTTGGAAGTGGTAGAGGGTTTTGGGTCGACGCCTGGTCTTGGAAACTTGGTCGACAGGTGGTCGGTCGGTGGCCAGTCTTGGAAACTTAGTCGATAGGTGGTGGGTCGGTGGCCGATCTTGGAAACTTGGTCGGCAACTGTTGGTTCGGTGACCGGTCTTGGAAACTTGGTCGGTAGGTGGTGGATCGATGCAAGGCCATGTGATGGATGCTATGTTTACTGTGTGGGCAATAGGTGAGCATATGGGAGAGTTATTATATATTTGAAGCACGTGAGTGAGAGATGCAAGGCTGTACGATGGATGCTATGTGATACCCATATACCCCATATCTTCCTCTTGTGATAGTAGTTTAGCATATACTATGTTTATGTGCTAAGTCTTTGGATCCATGGACAGGTTAGGTATTGTAACATCCCTTATCTGGAGGCCGAAGCAAAGCACTACAGATGTTGCAGTCATCTATAGTATTAACTTTCGGTGACCAAATACGATAATGTTAATGGTATCCATAATATTAGAAGCACTTGAATATGAAATAAAATCACGAATTTCAAAAGGCAACATTTCTGATTACATTTCAAAACACAATTCATATCCAAGCTACATAATCCCAAACATTTCCCATGTTTAGATAAAATATAATTATTACATAAATACACCAAGAGTGACATATGAAGATGCCCTCTTGGTTGACCAGAGTACTATATAGTCATAACTGACTTAATACAACACAGCATAATTAAACAGAATAAAACAACAACTCCTAAATAGCTATCCATCAGCCACCTGCTTGTCTTTGGAAGTTTTATTCGCCAACCTACTAAAACCTAAAAATCCTCAACCCTCAGCCTACTCAAATCAATTTTGAGCACCCGATAGTTTAAGGGAAAACATAAACTTCGAGTCAGACATAAAGCCTGGTGTGAATAATACTATACATCTCGGTTATATGATATTAAGTGAGACCACGCCGCTTAGCGGTTAGCGGAACGGGTTTCCCCTCACTAACATCCTTTTAAAACATATCTTTTGCAAATCCATTTCCTGCAACCAAAACTGGTTAAAACTGTAAAGCAATATCATGTAAACATACATGTCAGGTAACAAATGAACTATTTGTCCGAACACTATAGTTTTGTTTGGCTACTACTAATCTTTGGCTAACTCGAGCCTACCAGACAATATATAAACAAACAATCTAACACCTGTTAGACACTCTTCTTCTGGACAGTCTGTCCCTGACTTATTTGTTAGATACTCCTCTTCTGGACGATCTGTCCCTAACTTATCTTCTCCTAGGGTAACGTGATCCTAATGGTTTTACGGGCTCACCAATAACCTATATGTATACAAATATATATTCCCTACTGTGTAATCATCATTTTAATCTTACCCATGACAAATCCCTACACACTGGAATTTTGGTCTAAATTAGTTGGGGCTAATAGCTAATGTATAGGGCACGACCCTATACCAGTCTCACCCGGTATTCTAATATCTGAGTCATTTTACTTAGGGTAATCTTTCCAAAATTTTCTTTGAAAACCTTTTCTTCTCAAAATGATTTAAACCTTTAAATCAAACTTAAACAAGGAAAATACATATACTCCATGCTTTACTCAAAATCACCTTGCCATGTTATATATATATATATATACTTTACACAAATCTTTATTGATGAAAACATTTAAACCTTTGAAAGTACCCCTTTCGAATCCATTGAAAGTACCACTTTCGAAACCATTGAAAGTACCCCTTTCGAAACCAAGTAAACCCTTTATAACTTAGACCGGAAGGCCAAAACATTCCTTTTGAACCCATTCATAATTACCTTTCGAAAACATTGAAAAACCTTCCCTTAGAAAGCATTAAAACCTTAGACATCCTATCTTTAAAACACAAACATTGTCTTTCGAAAACATTGGAAAACCTTTCCTTTCAAACCTTTCGAAACCAATGGGGAACCACCCCTTCGAAACCTTTCTTTAAAACCTTTCGAAAGCATCAAAACCTTTATAAATGGCAAACCTTTCGAAAGCATTTGGGTTCAATTAAAACATGTGTAAACCTTTCGAAACCATTTAAAACCAACTCTTTCTAAACCTTTGGGTTCTACCTTCAACAGAGCAAAAGGGTCATAAAACATTTAAGTCGAAAGCACTCTTTCGAAAGAAATTCCTGTTTCCTAGGGAATTGACCAGGCAATTTAGTACTCGGCCTCCCCATCGATCGGTTAAACTATCGTTCGGCATCACGTTACGACCGGCATCCAAGAAGCACTCGGCGTCCAAGCGCATTCGACGTCTATGGAACGTTCGGCATCAATGAGCGTTCGGCGTGTTAAGACCGTTCGGTACGAGCGCATCGTTCGGCATGGGATAGCGTTCGGCATCTAGGAGCATCCGACATCGAGAAACATTCGGTATTGAATACCGTTCGGCCAAAGAAGAACGCTCGACATAAGATCGTTCGGCAACCAAAGGACGTTCGGCATCCATGAACGTTCGGCCTACAAGGTACGCTCGGCATTCCCGGACTGTTCGACATTCCAGCCTCATTCGACCTGCATCCCTCACTCAACACCACATCTCGTCCGGTACATATCTCGTTCGACAATCACCTGCAGCTCGTCATCCAAGGTCATTCAGTACAAACGGATGTTCGGCATTCAGAGTGTCCGGCCTCACCTCGTTCGGCATAAAGGGGGAGGCTCGGCATTCTGTCATTCGGCCTCTCTGGTTCGGCGCACAGAACTTACACTATTTGGACCGAGTTATTCAGCTACCAGGCCCACCAGAGAAGTCCAACCCACCTTCGTCTATAAATAGAGAGGCAGGGGCACAGTGAAATGGACCTTTTTTGGAGAACACTGGGGAGACTATGCCGCTTTAAAGACTCATCCTCTCTACTTAGAAATTGTATTCAAGTAGTTGGCAAACAGATTGTATCTGTAATCAATTATCAAGTGAAGCAATAAAGATTAACCTTAAAGTGGACGTAGGCAGTTACGCCGAACCACTATAAATCTGGTGTTCTCGTCTTTGCATTCAATTTAGCATATTGATCTTTATTTAAATTTACTTTCATCATTTATCTCTCTACATAATCTTTCTCAACGAGGTTAGTGACCAATTTTGGTGCTAACACTTTGGTGCTTTCACTGAGAATCGAATTCTCAGACCTCAGGGATCTGCTTTGAAGCTACTGGATTGAATAAATCCCCCAAAGAAGATCCGATTCATTCGTAGGACGTCCATTAATTCTACTCAGAGTTCATACCAATAACTCTACAATGGCAAGACCACGTACCAGATCAGCCTCTCATAATGCAGATGCCCATGAGACTGCTAGCGTACAACAAGCAGGACCTAGCAATCAGCAAGCAATTCTAGGTGCAGGGACTACCGCCTAGGACCAAATGCCGGTTGTCACCAGAATAGAGTTCAACGACTTGATGAGAGAACTCAGGGAAAGCAGGAGACAACTCGGAGAGCAGATGCAAGCCAACACCAACCTAATGGCACAACTCACTCAACAACAGCATCAGAATGCTGGGGGCAATCCCGCTCCTTATTCTTCATCCGACAGCTCAACTTCGTCCAATGAACCTCCCCGGCGTAGACGCCGTAAGACTGAAACTACGCAGGCCGGTGCTGCTGTCCGAACAGCTGGAGACTGTGACCAAGCAGGAGCTGGAAACTTAGGAGCTGGAGTGCAGGTGGAGGCTGGAGGCCCAGATCATCAAGATGCCAATGATGTCGAACCTCAAGATGCACATTTGGCAGATCGCCAGCAGAGGAGGCATCAGCCTGATCAATCACGTAGAACAGACTCCAACCTTCCACCTTCCATACAAACACCATACCTGACAGCCATGATCAGACAATTGATGAAAGAGAATCAAGGCTTATCAAACGATGATTGGGGAGTGTTAAGAAGTCATACTCCGTTCACAAACATTGTTCTACAGGCAGCGTACCCCAGAAAGTTTAGTGTGCCAACTATCCCGGCATATGAAGGAAAGACTGATCCCAGACAGCATGTCATGAGGTACGAATGGATGATGGATTCAGTTAGAAAAAGAAATTTTTTTCATTGTTCCTTTTGGGAACTAAGCAATTTTTGAAATTGACAAAAAGTGTCATCTGCCATTCTTACTCCTAAAGACGACACTTAATACATCCATGGTATTTATATACTAATCATCTAGGTGTTTGAAAGACAAGCCGTTAGGGTAAAAAGAAAAAAAAGACAAGAAGAAAGAAACACAGAATCTCACAACACAAGGAAATAATGTACAATAGAATACAAGAGTAAATATGGTCACTTTCAAAATGAAATATCAGAGTTACAACAGGTACTAACTTCTTCCATAGACAGTTATAACTACCTGCCTCCACAATGTTGATACATAATATACATACACAGCGAAAATAAAATAGATAACTAGATAACGTCGAAGCCACCTGCTTCATGCTCCTCCAAAATGCATCCGTAAGAACCTGGATTATTTTGCTACTCATGCAAATTTTAGCAGCCAAGAATTTTAGGGAAAGAAAGAAAAACTCTGGTTCAGACATGGGTCTGGTGTAAGTAAACTCTAAACAACTGAATTGTTATACTTATAAAACTCTTTAAAAAAATAATGGTATCTCGTAAGACCATGCCGCACATAAACACAGGCGAGTTTTTACCTTACGATGACCAAAACCTATCAAATAGAAAATCTAGTGATATTATAATAATGTCTAGTGTTTAAAATAAATATATAACATAGCTGACATCCTTGCATCTTACATTCCAATGTATTTGGGCATAACTAAGTCCGTAAGGCACTAATTGGAAAATGGATTTCATACAATGACAAGGCTACCGAGGTACCACCTGTCATAGTACACCTCTAGATAAAATATAACGAGGGCCTCACATGGACTCCCTGCTTGGCAAGACCGGCCTACCACTTACTGGATAGTACTGAATATATCACCACCTCAGTTGTGATCAGCAACTGTACTCGGGCACCAGCATACAAAATCTAGAAATATCGATCTAGATCGGGCAATGATCATACCCTAATGGGTGCGACCCATATAGCCTTGCAGCATATCCCCTATTTTAGTCATTTTTGGTTGTGAGGCATAAGGCTATGTTTTACCATTTTATATATCAATCCCACTTAGAATGCTAACACTACCCTTCAAGCAACAATGCAATGCTAGCATTCGTTCATACAAGTTGTTCAGGATATGAACAAACCGAAGGCACTACTTCTACTATATCCTTTTTGGAATCATCCTTAAGATTAGTAGCAATTAGCCCTTGCACTTCAAAAATCTTCGTCTTTGATTCCATCATCTTCAAGATGTTTCCAATTCGAACGCTTACGTTGGTTCGATGTGGTTTTTGGATAACTCATGCTTATCTGATCTTGGTCTCTTCGAACCAACATTCGTTAATTTTAAAATGGTCAAGTTATCGATAGTGGAAAAATCCTGGGGTTAGTATAGACTTGCGTATGAAAAATA
Source organism: Allium fistulosum (assembly GCA_030737815.1). Classification (NCBI taxonomy): domain Eukaryota; kingdom Viridiplantae; phylum Streptophyta; class Magnoliopsida; order Asparagales; family Amaryllidaceae; genus Allium; species Allium fistulosum. Next base: position 290,818,634 of record CM060907.1, read on the forward strand.
AGACATCCTATACTTATCCTCACCGATTTCAAACAGTACTATCACTGATTAACAATGAAGTCGGACGAGTTAGAAAACCATCCTTGCCTCGGCATTCATTCTTACTTCTCGGGATAGAGAGGAATTTCCATACCTTTGAATTTGGTGTTAAGTATACAATGAAGTATTTTCCATATACTTAATTAATCATGACATATTTTTCGAAATTAACCCTCTCATATTTATCACGTTTCCTTTCAACTTCTTTATCCCTCGCCTAAAAAATCTAGTTCTAGATTTCACAGATAGAGGAAAGTCTACCATCGACTTTTAGTGCTAAATAAAAGATGATTTACTTTCAATAAAATATGTCAACGTTTTAGCACTACTTAACATATTTGTTTGGCTACTTAATAGCACAGACAAAGAAATCTCTTGTATTTAAAAACCATTCTTTGTAATAGATAGTTACTTTTAAACAAACTCGACTTTTGGAGATAAAGTGATTTAAAATTAAAAACTTTTATTTATTTAATTAATAATAATTAACTCTTTTAGTTAAATAATAATTAAAAAATAATTAAACCTTTTATTTAAATAATAATTAAACAATAATTAAACCTTTATTTAAATAACATTTAAACAATAATTAAACCTTTTACTTAAATAATAATTAAACATTTTATTTAAATAATAATTTTTGAATTTTTTTATATATTTTAAAATCCCTTTTTTATACTTATAATATTTTTTAAAAGACTTTTCAAAAGATCTAAAGTAGAAACTCTTTTTAGTTTACACAAAAGTTGTCGATTTACAACTGCATCCATAGCGACTATTGCTATATGGACCATAACCTTCAAACTTGTTTTATAATTCCAAATGACTTCTAAATCTTTTCCTTTTATGTTTAAATCACTTTAACAACTTTGTATAAATGTTTGAAACCCAAATGTAAAGTTCGAAAACATTTTAGAAGCTATAACAACCCGTATTTTACGTATCGGAGGATTGTAAAATATCATTTTTAAATTCATATAAGGTCGTATGACTCTGTAACTTTGGGAAATTCCTATTGGAGACATTTTCTATATTTAGAATTTTTCCATATGATTTTAACCTTGGAAAATTGTATCGGTTGCAACTTTTGATAGGAGCCGAATTAACATTTGAAACCACTTCCATTAGAAAGACACGATAGTTTTACTTTCCATAGAGTTGTCATAATAGCGTTTTGGACTTCATAACCAGGAGATATGGCTGTTTGAACATTTACAATTTTTGAAGCATCTTAGTGGATAATTAATGAGTTTGGGGGCAAGCCCATTAATCCATTTCGGTTTCGAGACCTTATATGGCCGAACCATTATCCCCAAATCACTTTTACACCTTCTCCCTTAGATTTAAGCCTCCATTAACACAACCTCTACCTAAAACCTTCTCTTTTCTCCTCCAAATCAATTATAAACCATAGATTAAGGCTAGGTAAACAAGGGAATTCATTAGGGATCATCAAATCTACATTTCCGGGGAGCAAAAACCTGCGCTTTGCTGTTGATTCTTGGATTTGTGTGAAAATCTCCACTTTTTAAGGTTTTGGTGAGCGATTTATCATCTCTCACCTTACTATATATATGTATCTATAGATTTTGAGATGTTTTAAACTCATTTCTGAAGTCAAATTAAGGTTTTAAAATTGTTTTAATGTCCAACCTGTAGCAAAACGAGTTTTAAGATGTATAAAGTGACTTAATCGTTTTGGAGTATGGTTGCCTTTGTATGTGATAGGCTACATTAGAGGTGCATTTACATGATTGTTTGCAATGGTTTGAGGTGTGTTTGGGGTGTTTGGATGTTGGATGTGATGTATGTTTGTGTTGTGTTTGTGTAAATGCTTGGATGGTTGAAACGATCATCAGAGCAACTTAGAATTAGGAATCGTGAAACCGGGCTTCGATGGATTGGCTCTAGAGCATTTGGAGTCATATTGTTGCATACCGGATGCATGAAAGTTGAAGCGTTAAGTGTAGCGATGAAATAGGCGTGAGTTGGAGTGTTGGAAGTGGTAGAGGGTTTTGGGTCGACGCCTGGTCTTGGAAACTTGGTCGACAGGTGGTCGGTCGGTGGCCAGTCTTGGAAACTTAGTCGATAGGTGGTGGGTCGGTGGCCGATCTTGGAAACTTGGTCGGCAACTGTTGGTTCGGTGACCGGTCTTGGAAACTTGGTCGGTAGGTGGTGGATCGATGCAAGGCCATGTGATGGATGCTATGTTTACTGTGTGGGCAATAGGTGAGCATATGGGAGAGTTATTATATATTTGAAGCACGTGAGTGAGAGATGCAAGGCTGTACGATGGATGCTATGTGATACCCATATACCCCATATCTTCCTCTTGTGATAGTAGTTTAGCATATACTATGTTTATGTGCTAAGTCTTTGGATCCATGGACAGGTTAGGTATTGTAACATCCCTTATCTGGAGGCCGAAGCAAAGCACTACAGATGTTGCAGTCATCTATAGTATTAACTTTCGGTGACCAAATACGATAATGTTAATGGTATCCATAATATTAGAAGCACTTGAATATGAAATAAAATCACGAATTTCAAAAGGCAACATTTCTGATTACATTTCAAAACACAATTCATATCCAAGCTACATAATCCCAAACATTTCCCATGTTTAGATAAAATATAATTATTACATAAATACACCAAGAGTGACATATGAAGATGCCCTCTTGGTTGACCAGAGTACTATATAGTCATAACTGACTTAATACAACACAGCATAATTAAACAGAATAAAACAACAACTCCTAAATAGCTATCCATCAGCCACCTGCTTGTCTTTGGAAGTTTTATTCGCCAACCTACTAAAACCTAAAAATCCTCAACCCTCAGCCTACTCAAATCAATTTTGAGCACCCGATAGTTTAAGGGAAAACATAAACTTCGAGTCAGACATAAAGCCTGGTGTGAATAATACTATACATCTCGGTTATATGATATTAAGTGAGACCACGCCGCTTAGCGGTTAGCGGAACGGGTTTCCCCTCACTAACATCCTTTTAAAACATATCTTTTGCAAATCCATTTCCTGCAACCAAAACTGGTTAAAACTGTAAAGCAATATCATGTAAACATACATGTCAGGTAACAAATGAACTATTTGTCCGAACACTATAGTTTTGTTTGGCTACTACTAATCTTTGGCTAACTCGAGCCTACCAGACAATATATAAACAAACAATCTAACACCTGTTAGACACTCTTCTTCTGGACAGTCTGTCCCTGACTTATTTGTTAGATACTCCTCTTCTGGACGATCTGTCCCTAACTTATCTTCTCCTAGGGTAACGTGATCCTAATGGTTTTACGGGCTCACCAATAACCTATATGTATACAAATATATATTCCCTACTGTGTAATCATCATTTTAATCTTACCCATGACAAATCCCTACACACTGGAATTTTGGTCTAAATTAGTTGGGGCTAATAGCTAATGTATAGGGCACGACCCTATACCAGTCTCACCCGGTATTCTAATATCTGAGTCATTTTACTTAGGGTAATCTTTCCAAAATTTTCTTTGAAAACCTTTTCTTCTCAAAATGATTTAAACCTTTAAATCAAACTTAAACAAGGAAAATACATATACTCCATGCTTTACTCAAAATCACCTTGCCATGTTATATATATATATATATATACTTTACACAAATCTTTATTGATGAAAACATTTAAACCTTTGAAAGTACCCCTTTCGAATCCATTGAAAGTACCACTTTCGAAACCATTGAAAGTACCCCTTTCGAAACCAAGTAAACCCTTTATAACTTAGACCGGAAGGCCAAAACATTCCTTTTGAACCCATTCATAATTACCTTTCGAAAACATTGAAAAACCTTCCCTTAGAAAGCATTAAAACCTTAGACATCCTATCTTTAAAACACAAACATTGTCTTTCGAAAACATTGGAAAACCTTTCCTTTCAAACCTTTCGAAACCAATGGGGAACCACCCCTTCGAAACCTTTCTTTAAAACCTTTCGAAAGCATCAAAACCTTTATAAATGGCAAACCTTTCGAAAGCATTTGGGTTCAATTAAAACATGTGTAAACCTTTCGAAACCATTTAAAACCAACTCTTTCTAAACCTTTGGGTTCTACCTTCAACAGAGCAAAAGGGTCATAAAACATTTAAGTCGAAAGCACTCTTTCGAAAGAAATTCCTGTTTCCTAGGGAATTGACCAGGCAATTTAGTACTCGGCCTCCCCATCGATCGGTTAAACTATCGTTCGGCATCACGTTACGACCGGCATCCAAGAAGCACTCGGCGTCCAAGCGCATTCGACGTCTATGGAACGTTCGGCATCAATGAGCGTTCGGCGTGTTAAGACCGTTCGGTACGAGCGCATTGTTCGGCATGGGATAGCGTTCGGCATCTAGGAGCATCCGACATCGAGAAACATTCAGTATTGAATACCGTTCGGCCAAAGAAGAACGCTCGACATAAGATCGTTCGGCAACCAAAGGACGTTCGGCATCCATGAACGTTCGGCCTACAAGGTACGCTCGGCATTCCCGGACTGTTCGACATTCCAGCCTCATTCGACCTGCATCCCTCACTCAACACCACATCTCGTCCGGTACATATCTCGTTCGACAATCACCTGCAGCTCGTCATCCAAGGTCATTCAGTACAAACGGATGTTCGGCATTCAGAGTGTCCGGCCTCACCTCGTTCGGCATAAAGGGGGAGGCTCGGCATTCTGTCATTCGGCCTCTCTGGTTCGGCGCACAGAACTTACACTATTTGGACCGAGTTATTCAGCTACCAGGCCCACCAGAGAAGTCCAACCCACCTTCGTCTATAAATAGAGAGGCAGGGGCACAGTGAAATGGACCTTTTTTGGAGAACACTGGGGAGACTATGCCGCTTTAAAGACTCATCCTCTCTACTTAGAAATTGTATTCAAGTAGTTGGCAAACAGATTGTATCTGTAATCAATTATCAAGTGAAGCAATAAAGATTAACCTTAAAGTGGACGTAGGCAGTTACGCCGAACCACTATAAATCTGGTGTTCTCGTCTTTGCATTCAATTTAGCATATTGATCTTTATTTAAATTTACTTTCATCATTTATCTCTCTACATAATCTTTCTCAACGAGGTTAGTGACCAATTTTGGTGCTAACACTTTGGTGCTTTCACTGAGAATCGAATTCTCAGACCTCAGGGATCTGCTTTGAAGCTACTGGATTGAATAAATCCCCCAAAGAAGATCCGATTCATTCGTAGGACGTCCATTAATTCTACTCAGAGTTCATACCAATAACTCTACAATGGAAAGACCACGTACCAGATCAGCCTCTCATAATGCAGATGCCCATGAGACTGCTAGCGTACAACAAGCAGGACCTAGCAATCAGCAAGCAATTCTAGGTGCAGGGACTACCGCCTAGGACCAAATGCCGGTTGTCACCAGAATAGAGTTCAACGACTTGATGAGAGAACTCAGGGAAAGCAGGAGACAACTCGGAGAGCAGATGCAAGCCAACACCAACCTAATGGCACAACTCACTCAACAACAGCATCAGAATGCTGGGGGCAATCCCGCTCCTTATTCTTCATCCGACAGCTCAACTTCGTCCAATGAACCTCCCCGGCGTAGACGCCGTAAGACTGAAACTACGCAGGCCGGTGCTGCTGTCCGAACAGCTGGAGACTGTGACCAAGCAGGAGCTGGAAACTTAGGAGCTGGAGTGCAGGTGGAGGCTGGAGGCCCAGATCATCAAGATGCCAATGATGTCGAACCTCAAGATGCACATTTGGCAGATCGCCAGCAGAGGAGGCATCAGCCTGATCAATCACGTAGAACAGACTCCAACCTTCCACCTTCCATACAAACACCATACCTGACAGCCATGATCAGACAATTGATGAAAGAGAATCAAGGCTTATCAAACGATGATTGGGGAGTGTCAAGAAGTCATACTCCGTTCACAAACATTGTTCTACAGGCAGCGTACCCCAGAAAGTTTAGTGTGCCAACTATCCCGGCATATGAAGGAAAGACTGATCCCAGACAGCATGTCATGAGGTACGAATGGATGATGGATTCAGTTAGAGAAAATGATGCAACCAAGTGTAGGTGCTTTCCAATAACTCTATCTGGGATCGCTACCATGTGGTTCACTCGACTTCCTTCGTGATCCGTATCCAGTTTCGAGGAGTTGGCGAAGAAGTTTATAGAACAGTTCAGGATACATACTACCCGTCCAAAAGACGTGATGTCTCTATCAAGTGTAATCCAGGCTCCTGGGGAATCATTGAAGGAGTATTTACAGAGATTCCATGTTGCGGTGACTTAAGTCAGCAATCCCAATGATCATGCAATTCTTATGGCTGTGATGCAAGGTGTGGATCCGGATTCAGAGTTTGGAGACTGGCTGGCAGGAAAACCTCCGACTACGCTAGAGCGTTTTTACTCAAAGGCACATCAGTTCATAAGAAGAGAGGAAGCCAGGTGGGTAAGGCGAGATAAGGCACCGGGGCCTGTCCAGGAGTCCGTGAAAAGCAACATTGCCGTGAAGCAGTCCGGAGACAACTCGGGAAAAGTTCAAGTCAATGTCCAGAACAAGCCCGGGCAATCTAAGGAATTCGGAGGAAGAAATCAAGGGAAGAAGAGAGAAGCGGGGAAATGGAAGCCGAGAATTCCAACCTACAACGAGTACACCTTGCTGAATGCATCTCTTGAGAACACTTACCTATAAACCTGCAATACCTTTCAGTACAGAAAGCCACGTCCAAAGGAGTCGACCGAGGAACAAAAGTGGACCGGGAAGTACTGCTGCTTTCATGAGACTTGTGGGCACAACACTGAAGAGTGCAGACACCTACACGACGCTATAGAGAAGTTGATTAGGCAGAAAAAGTTATAGGAGTTTGTGAAGAATCCGCAGGAAGGAGGACAGGGAACATCAAATCCAGGTCGTGCACCAGCTCTGCGTCATCCCGAGGAGCCTGCCCGGACTGTGGGCAGACTAGTCATAAACATGATTATCGGCGGGCCTCATCCTGCGGATAAGAACTGGCAAGAGATGGAGCGGTATGCTAGTTCCCTGAAGCATGCAGACTTCGAGTGTTGTTCCAAAGTAGAGGATGGGACCCCTGCTAAACAGTTACGCATGATGACAGACGATATAGTATTCAGGAGCAGAGATGCTGATCAAGTAGAGGCTCCTACCATCGACCCGATGGTCATATCTGCGACAATCGGGCCGGCGTATGTAAAGAGAATTTTGATTGATTGTGGAAGTTCATTCAATATCATCTTCAAAAAGGCTTATGGCCAGATGAAGATGGAGACGAAGGATTTGAAACTGTCTAAAGCTCGCATACATGGCTTTAATGGCGCAGCGACCGATGCAGTGGGAAATGTTGAGTTACCAGTTGAACTGGGACAAGGTGAGCGAAGGAGGGTGTGAATCCTACCTTTCGTAGTTTTAGACGTAGATTCTCTGTACAATGTGTTTTTGGGCCGACCGGCCCTGGCTGAGTTCAGGGCAGCATTAGCCCCATAGTGTTTGACTTTAAAATTTCCGACCGACAAAGGAGTAGGTGTTGTTCATGGCGACCAGGCGACCGGTCGTGCATGTTATGTTGCTGAGCTCCGAGAGGCCCATCGGAGGGAGAAAGGAAAGGTTGCGGACAATCCCGTCCGCATCCAGCACACTGACAATTAACAAGTAATGCCCGAGCCCTAGCTCGGGCATGATTCTCAGATCTTCAAAGACATAGATCCGAGAGACGACGATGAGGAACCCAGGGAAGAAAAGGCAGCGCCGATTGAATTGACAATTGACATTTCAGTCAGTCGAGACGATCCATCGCGATACTGAAGATCGGATCACAACTCAGCCCCGCAATGACTGAAGACCTTAGTGATTTCCTCCGAGCGAATCTTGATGTTTTTGCTTGGACACATTCTGATATGTGTGGGATTTCTCCCGCTATTACGAGTCATATGTTGAACATAGACCCGAAGTATGTTCCGGTTAAACAAAAGAGGAGAGGGATGGACCCAGAGAGGTCCGCTACTCTTAAAGAGGAGGTGGACAAACTCAAAGCCAATGGGTTCGTCCACGACGCCCACTACCCTGAATGGGTATCAAACTCCGTGCTGGTGAAAAAGGCGAACGTGAAATGGAGAACATGCATAGATTATTCCGATTTGAACAAAGCATGCCCCAAGGACAGTTTCCCATTGCCTAGGATTGATCAGTTGGTCGACTCCACTGCAGGACACGAGCTGTTATCATTCATGGATGCGTACTCGGGATACAATCAGATCCCGGTGCATATTCCGGATCAGGAACACACCAGTTTCATCACAGACGTTGGGCTATATTGCTATGTGGTAATGCCTTTCGGATTGAAAAACGCGGGAGCGACCTATCAGCATTTGGTGAATCGAATGTTCAAAGACCGGATTGGTAGGACGATGGAAGTCTATGTGGATGACATGCTCGTGAAGTCACGACAGTCAAACGACCACATTCGAGACTTAGCAGAGATGTTCAACGTACTCAGATATTATGGGATGAAGATCAACCCTCTGAAGTGTTCCTTCGGCGTTGCGTCGGGAAAGTTTTTGGGATTCAATGTTAACGCTAGGGGAATTGAAGCTAACCCGGAAAAGATTCAAGCTATTCGAGATGTGCGAGTGCCTAGAACTATAAAACAGGTGCAAAGCTTGAATGGAAAGGTGGCTGCGCTGAGTTGATTTATATCCAGAGCCACGGACAAGTGCATTCCTTTATTCGATATAATAAAGAAAGGGAAGAGGAATTTCGAATGGACATCCAACTGTGAGGAAGCGTTCCGAGATCTGGTGAGGCATTTGGAGAGTCCTCCAGTGCTGTCGAAACCAGTAGACCACGAGATGCTGTATGTATACTTGGCTGTATCCCCGCATGTTATAAGCGCGGCTTTGGTCCGCGATGAGGACCGAGTCGAAAAGCCGGTGTATTACGTTAGCAAACGTTTAACGGGGGCAGAAAGAAATTATCCTAAAATTGAGAAATTGGCCTATTGCTTGGTGATTGCATCACGTAAGCTACGTCCATACTTTCAAGCACACTAAGTCAGTGTCTATATCAATCAGCCTTTACGGCAGGTACTCCAATGACCAGAAACTTCTGGAAGGATGTTAAAATGGAATATCGAGTTGAGTCAGTTCGATATTACCTACCTGCCACGAAGAGCCAAACAAGAGCAAGCATTAGCAGATTTCATCGCTGAGTTTACTATATCTGACGAACCAGATAATCAAAGTGTCATTCCCCCTATTCGATGGAAATTGTACACCGATGGGGCATCAAACGACCGTTGCTCCGGGGCTGGTGTAGTTCTCGCAACTCCAGAAAATCGATCGATTTGTTATGCTTTGAAGCTCAATTTCCTGGCTACGAATAATGAAGAAGAATATGAAGCACTGATTGCTGGCTTAAAACTCATTGGAGAACTCGGGGTTAAATCAGTTGAAATCTTTTGTGACTCGCAGCTGGTGGTGTACCAAGTGCGAGGAGACTACCAAGCAAGGGGGCAAAAGCTTGCTCCATACCTTGCTCTAGTTCAGGAACTATTGGCGAACTTCGAACATTATGACATTTCGCATGTCCCGCGTGAACAAAACAAGGAAGCCGACTCGTTGGCCAAATTCGCAAGCACTGGCGATGCGCAGTAGATGGGATTAGTTCCCATCGAAACCTTACACACTCCAAGCATAGATATGATGGAAGTCGATGTTGCATTGGAAACGGAAATCGAGGAGGAGTCGTGGATGACCCCATTCAAACGATACCTGCTAAACGGGACTTTGCCCGAAAGAAGAAGCGAAAGACGACAGGTCATTCGCAAAGCCGCTCGATATGTGATGCAGGGCGAAGTAATGTATCAGTGAGGGTTCTCGGTCCCTTTACTACGGTGCATTGCCCGTGATGAGGCAAAGCGGGTCTTGGAGGAGGTTCATGAAGGAGAATGTGGCGACCATACCGAGGGGCAAACACTAGCAAAAAAGATCCTCCGCTACAGATACTATTGGCCAACTGTGAATTGGGATGCTGCAGATTACGCAAGAAAATGTGACAAGTGTCAAAGATATGCGAAAATATCGAGAGCTCCACCAACAGAACTCACACAAATGGTTATTGCTTGGCCGTTTGCCATCTGGGGAATCGACATAATCGGTTCTTTGCCTATATCCAAAGGTGGTGCAAAATACGCGATAGTTGCGGTCGACTATTTCACAAAATGGGCCGAGGCAGAGCCTTTAGCCACAATCACCTCCAAGAAGGTCATTAATTTCATTGTACGAAACATTATATGCTGCTTTGGCCTTCCGTGAACCATCATTACGGACAACGGAACGCAGTTTGAAAGCAGGGAATTCAAAGATTTCTATTTAAAGTATGGCGTTGAGAAAAAGTTCGCCGCCGTTGCACATCCGAAAGCTAACGGATAGGTCGAGGCCGTGAAAAAAATAATCAAGTCCATATTGAAGAAGCGTTTGGAAAAAGCCGGAGGCAAGTGGGTAGATGAACTCCCAACAGCGCTATGGGCTTATAGAACTACCCACAAGTCCACGACTGGCCACACTCCATTCGCATTGGCATACGGCTCAGAATCTGTAATACCCATGGAGCTTGAAGTTCCATCGCATCGAGTGACGTATTATGATCCTAAGACAAATCAGGATATCTTGTTGGAATCACTGGACTACATCGATGAAAAACGTGAAAAGGCTGAATTGAGGGCGGCAGCATATAGGCACCGAGTCAAGCGATATTACGATGACAAAGTCCGCCCAAGTATCCTTGATGTTGGTGATCTCGTTTTGAAACGAGATTTCCCGATGCCATCACGTATGAATCCCAACTAGGAAGGTCCTTATGTCGTTGAACAGAAGCTTGGAGAGGGAACTTTCAAGCTAGCGACCGTTGATGGCGTGACACTCCCATGAGCGTGGAACAGTGAACATTTACGACGTTATTATGTTTAGCATGTTTCTTTTTGTTTTAGGTACAATTGTTTGTTGTATGTTCTTATTTCATTGATTCTTAGTTTTTCTTTTTAGCATGTAATCAGACGATTTGGTTTGTTTCCTTAATAAAGGCTTGAAGCCGTCTTTTCCATGAATTATTGATGTTTCTGTACCTTATAGTCTGGTGATGAACTACTGGAGTTACATCATTCCATATGATGTACGACTCGCATAAACGACTTAAATCTCCGAGTCCCCTGAGTGCGGACCGGAGTACTATAAGTCCCCAGAGCGTGGAATATAGTATAAACGACTTGAATCTCTGTGTCCCCTAAGTGCGGACCGGAGTACTCTAAGTCCCCAGAGTGCGGAATAGAGTATAAACGACTTAAATCTCCGAGTCCCCTGAGTGCGGACCGAAGTACTCCAAGTCCCCGGAGCGCGGACTAGAGTATAAACGACTTAAATCTCCGAGTCTCCAGAGTGCGGACCGGAGTACTCTAAGTCCCCAGAGTGCGGAATAGAGTATAAACGACTTGAATCTCCGAGTCCCCTGAGTGCGGACCGGAGTACTCTAAGTCCCCAAAGCACGAAATAGAGTATAAACAACTTCAATCTCCGAGCCCCCTGAATGCGGACTGGAGTACTCTAAGTCCCCAGAGCGTGGACTAGAGTATAAACGACTCCAATCTCCGAGTCCCCCGAATGCGGACCGGATTACTCTGAGTCCTCGGAGCGCAGATTAGAAAATATTCCGAGTACCAAAGATGTGAAACGAGAAATGTACAATTCCAAAGAATGTTCGAACAATGTAAGAATGGATTGGGAGATTATGCAACTCATAAGAACTTGAGTTTCGACCACAGTTGTACAGAAAGCTAAAAAAGCAAAAGAATCGTTCAAACGACAAAGAAACTAAACTTTATTCAATAATCCAAAATGGGGTTATACAACCACTCCTCCAAAACTTGGAGTCAAAAATCTATCTACACAAACTACGAAAACGAAAAAGCAAAAGTAGTTACAGGACCTAAGCAAAATCTCATTGAACGAGTATAGTGGCTATTTCTTCGGCTTCTTTTTCTTGTCTTCCTTTGTTTTCTTAGATGACTCCTCTCCCTAACGCTTCCTCTTGGACTTTCTGCTTGCCAAAGATGCGGAATCAGGAGTGGGAGAAGGAACATCCAGTGATTTGGATTTGCCGGGAAGAATGACTTTCAGAGACCTATTCAGCGGGTCGGTAAGTTCTAGTATTTGAGGCTCGACCTTGATCTTGACCTTCTTTTTCTTCTCTTCTGCGAGTCGTTCCTTCATGCTCACCTTCGAAGTATGTTCTGAGGCGCCAGTAATTTCGATTTCATAACTCCCTTCAATGGGAGATGAAGTGTCAGACTTATCAACATCTAGCGCCTCGATCACTTGAGCGTTAGGGTCGGGAGTTACTCCCGTGTGAGCGACATCGCTTGTTTTCCCCGCCTCCTCCTTGGCGTCATCGCTCCTTGGAGTTGGTTCAGGATCAGAGCGGCCTGCATAAAATACATAAAGAACGAACATTAGAACCAATAACCGATCACAGAAAGCAACGGATCTTTGAACTTCTAGGAGAAGAGTTTTATACCAGTTTCTTGCTGGCTTTCAACTGTGCGCGGAGTTTCACCCTCTAGAATGGGGGATAGCATATGAATGCTGAGACCGGGATCTTCCGGATCATAGCCGGCATGTTGCTCAAACGGGTCAAGTACTGGCCGATCGACCGGTTGAACAGAAGGAGGGGTTGCAGCCTCGGTTCCAAATGGACCAGCTTCGTCATCTTTCTTTGTTGACGGGGAAGAGCCTTTACCAAAGAGAGCCATAGCTGTGGACAAATCCGATGGCTCATTCCCCCTGAGAAACTCTTTCACTAAAGCCTCCTCGTCAACCTCTTCGACGCCCGACTCCACCTGCCTGATCTTTATCAAAGTCTCCCAAGCCTCGGCCAAAGATTCAAGATAGCCCTCGCCTAGGAATGTCAAGTCGCGGTGCATAAGGACGCGGGCGCTGTATTCGGCAATCAGCGGGTCAAACATACACTTGACCTCTTCTCTGCCGGCCTCTATAGCTGCTTCAAGACGGGAGTCGATCTCCTCGGAAGCTAGTCTCTTGCCCTCCTTACGGGCTTTGCTCTTCATCGTCTCAACCTTAGAGAGCTCATCATCGAGCTTTGCTTTTAAGAGACGGGTATCAACGATCTCGTTACAGTACCGTTGAGACTCTTCTTGAGCTGCTATCTTCTCTTCCCTCTCCTTGGAGAGTAGCTCCTTCAGCTCTTTGACCTGTAAGGCGAGTGTATCCTTTTCTTTTTGAATAGAATCTTTTTCTAGAGCTAGGGCCCCACTGCGTTGGACTGCGACGTCAAGTTCTTTCTTATGGGTCGTCTCTAGACGAGCGACGGCCTCCGCAGTCTCCTTAGCACTCTGCTCTGCGGCTTCAAGCTTGGACTTATATGAAGCGAGCTCTTCATCTTGATTCTTGATGATGTCCTTGTCGAAGATAGCTTCAAGCTTCAAACGGTCAATTTCCTGTTGGCGCTCAATGGATACTTCCGAGACTTTTTCGACCAAATGTACAAACGCATCATGTTGAACATAGACGTCGTTGTTGCAGGCAATGGCACTCTGCTTGACGTGCCCTGGAATGTGGTGAATAGCTGGGAGGAACTTCAGGTCGTCAAAGCAAATCTTGGGAAATTTAGCCTTGAGATCGACCATCTTCTCTGCTATCGTTGGGTCACCCGCAGTAACAGGGGGAGGAGGCTTGAAAGTTCTGTTCTCTTCCGATGTTCCCGAGATTGCCGTGTGCTTGATGAACCGGAATGTTGATCTCGGGAAACATCGGGTTGAGACCCCTTTTGCGGAAGATTTTTTCTGTCTGGCTCAGTTTGAGGAGGGGGATCGCGAGAGTACGAAGACTGGGAATATGTTTTCTTTCGATAAGACGACTCACGGGGACGGTTGTCTCGATCTTCGTAATCGTCTCTGTCCCTGCGTCTACCGGAGCCTGAATCCTATCCAGGATGGTGAAATACAGAAGAGCCGTGGAGGCGATCGAACCCGTGGGAGCGCCCTATGTCACCTGCATAGAATAAAAATAACAGCGAGTTAGGAAAAATCGGGGTAATGGCAAAAATTGAAGTGTGTGGTGAAGTGCGTGGGTGCGTGTGTGTCCTAGTGTTCCCCCCGACGGACCAGTTCCTTTATCTTTACTAACTGGAGTATTATCTCCCTGGACTGGGACTTGAACTCCCATGTCGCCTATAGCGGGCGAATGAAACTTAAGGGCCTCTGGATCGTCAAAACCGTAGTTGAGTAGATCGGCAGGGATGGTAAGGTTCGACAAACCCTTCAAAGAACTTTCTAGATGCTGTGAGGAAGTTTCTTTCTCCACTGGGACAAGGGTAATTTTGGAAGTTCCACCAACTTTTTCCTTCCTCATCTTATACGTCGATTTCTTTTTCCCCTTCGAAGGGGAAGATGACGTTTCAATATCACGCACTTCGACCAGCGGATCCTGAGTAGGACCCACATTCTCGCCTTGTGTTTCAGGAGCTTCACTCTCTTTGATTTTCTCCCCTTCCTGTACATCAGGGGTATAGCGTGATGACGATTCAGCCAGTTTTTTCCCTTTACCAGATGCGGTCTTGGGAATGGAGACGCCCTCAGGAAGACTAATCCAGCGACCTCCTACTAACAGTCCGAATCTCGATAATGACTCATTTGAAATGAGGGTTCGGATGTCCCGTTCCTCGGCAGGAAGAGCTCTAATGGCTTCGACGGTCTCAGAATTTCCTCGGCCCTCAGGACGTGGGTTGATACCTGAAAAGATGAAACAAGAAGTTAGAAAAAGCATAGCTCCGATGGAGCGCGAATGTCGACTCCGGGAAAAGACTTACTGCCTTCAACCCATCTCCTCGCAAAACCAAGAGGGCAACGCACATAGAACCATTCCTGTTTGTATAGGGCAAATTTGCTACATGCTCCGGTCAAAATTTGGCATTTGTGGTGCGGCTCGAGGAACACAAAGGAGGGGCTATCTTTCCGCTTCTTAATCATATAAATATATCTGATGTCACCGGGAGTTGGAGGCCTAGAGAAGATGGCCATGAAAAGGAGGTAGGTCCCGTATATGAACGCGTGGCCGTTTGGGTGCAGCTGCGACGGGGTGATGTCTATGTATTGCAACATGTCCCGAAGAAATAAATTGAATGGAGGCACGCTGCCCATCCAGCACATGAACTTATTATAGGCAGTATATCCAACTGGGGGCAAATGTGGGCGATCATGCCTTGACAAAACAAACATGTCAGCAATAGGGATTCCGTGGATAGAGCATATTCGCCGAAGTGCGACTTCGTTAATCTTCGAAGCCTGTGAATCGATCGGATAATCCAAGAGAATCGATGCCTCCAGGGCATCAGGAGCTAAATTATGAGCGGGGGAAGTCGACAGATTTGAAGTGTCCGCAACTTCTTGCTTTGAAGACGGCCCGGGCCTATTTGAGATAGTGATGGAGCTAGATTTTTTAGACATCTCCAATAAATAGTGAATCTGGCAAAGCACCTATGAGAACTATACTTGAAAAATGTTCAACGTTAGAATTAACAACACGAATATTCCCCCCACGTGGTGTGTGAACTAGTGCAATCAATCGTGTATAAGCGTTGAAAATTTGAAAGTCACAAGGTTACTGACATAAAACTAAGCTTCAAATCATCACCTTCGAAGACCGTCATCGCTGACCGTCTCCAAAAGCCTGCCTTATGGTGATTACAGTTTCAGATTCAGAAAACGTTAGAAGAAGTTGTCTGATTATGTCAATCTAAGTTCAGGTTTACGTCTACTGAAGCTAGGGAGTTAATAGTCCGGATCAGTTTGACATGCTAGTATGCTAGAGTCCTTGTCCTTGTTTTGTTATATGATTAGGCAAGGCAATTGTTCGTTCGGCACTTATGATTGTTCGGCATTTATGTTTGATCGGCCTAAGTATGGTTCGGCATTTATGTTGGTCGGCCTAAGTATGTTTCGGCATTTAACATTGTTCGGCCTTGATATGGTTCGGCATTTGTGATTGTTCGGCCAAGCTACCGTTCGGCCTAAAACTTGTTCGGCCAAATTCTCGTTCGGCCTGACTATCGTTCGAACTAGTTAGCGATCGGCAATGCATCATTCGGCCAAGATTCTGTTCGGCCGAAACAACACTCAGCATCCCCGCTAACTCATGCTTCCTCCCTAACCTTCCATCCCATCGTTCGGCATACGGTGTGTCATGCCGAACCTGAATTACGCCGAGCCTCAACGCTCGGCACTGCCTTCAGTTTTTCCTCTCTTCCACCATCCACGACCGAACAACGAGAACCGAGCGTTCGGCAAGTCATGCCAGACCTTCCTGTTCGGCGTCCCAACCATCTCCTGCTCCTTCTATATTCTTTCTTCCTCCAATCTCATTCGGCATAGGAGAATTATGCCGAACCACAACACATCTCCCAACAGCTTCCTAGAAAGCTCGTCTCTATTCACTCCTCCTTCCACCCTCATCGTTTAACTCTAAAAACTCTTAGAATACCTTAATCAAGGCTCGATTCACCCTATCGATTACGGAACTCGAGCGTGAAGACCGTTTTAAGTTATGGGAAGGATTTAGACGGAAGAATCGATACCTAGTTAGTAGGTCGAAGACTTGGAAAGGATTGATGAATTTTAGGAGGTTGTTAACTGGAAATGTCAGCATGTACAAGGAAGCAGTAATGAAAATGTGAAAAGAGAAGAAGGAGG
Source organism: Allium fistulosum (assembly GCA_030737815.1). Taxonomy (NCBI): domain Eukaryota; kingdom Viridiplantae; phylum Streptophyta; class Magnoliopsida; order Asparagales; family Amaryllidaceae; genus Allium; species Allium fistulosum. The sequence continues at coordinate 290,835,472 of CM060907.1, forward strand.
AAGGCGCCGGTCTTCATAGGGAAGAAGAAGAAGTTGAAGAGGCTATGGCCGGTGGAACCGGTCAAAGCCGCAACGTTCGGCTTCGGCACACAAAGTCGTTCGGCACATGAGGAGTGTTCGGCTTCGATTGCATCGTTCGACATTTACACCACGTTTGGCACACAACTCCACCACTGATATTCACAAGAAGGCATCTCCAAGAAGATTTAACCAAGGTTCGAAGCGAAGCATGGAGGATACATAATTCAAAGCGTATCATGTTCGGTCACGTAATACACTTTGGGGGGCAAGTGTTTCCTGGGGAATTGACCAGGCAATTTAGTACTCGGTCTCCCCATCGATCGGTTAAACTATCGTTCGGCATCACGTTACGACCGGCATCCAAGAAGCACTCGGCGTCCAAGCTCATTGGCGTCTATGGAACGTTCGGCATCAATGAGCGTTCGGCGTGTCAAGACTGTTCGGCATGAGCGCATCGTTCGGCATGGGATAGCGTTCGGCATCTAGGAGCATCCGGCATCGAGAAACATTCGGTATTGAATACTGTTCGGCCAAAGAAGAACGCTCGGCATAAGATCGTTCGGCAACCAAAGGACGTTCGACATATGAGGAACGTTCGACATCCATGAACGTTCGGCCTACAAGGTACACTCGGCATTCCCGAACTGTTCGGCATTCCAGCCTCATTAGACCTACATCCCTCACTCAACACCACATCTCGTCCGGTACATATCTCGTTCGGCAATCACCTACAGCTCGTCATCCAAGGTCATTCAGTACAAACGGATGTTCGGCATTTAGAGTGTCCGGCCTCACCTCGTTCGGCATAAAGGGGGAGGCTCGGCATTCGGTCGTTCGGCCTCTCTGGTTCAGCGCACAGAACTTACACTATTTGGACCGAGTTATTCAGCTACCAGGCCCACCAGAGAAGTCCAACCCACCTTCGTCTATAAATAGAGAGGCAGGGGCACAGTGAAATGGACTTTTTTGGAGAACACTGGGGAGACTCTGCCGCTTTAAAGACTCATCCTCTCTACTTAGAAATTGTATTCAAGTAGTTGGCAAACGGATTGTATCTGTAATCAATTATCAAGTGAAGCAATAAAGATTAACCTCAAAGTGGACGTAGGCAGTTACGCCGAACCACTATAAATCTGGTGTTCTCGTCTTTGCATTCAATTTAGCATATTGATCTTTGTTTAAATTTACTTTCATCATTTATCTTTCTACATAATCTTTCTCAACGAGGTTAGTAACCAATTTTGGTGCTAACAATTCCTAAGTAAAGAAATGATGGTGTCGAAACCAACCTTCTGAAAGCAATGGAGAAGCGACTTAGTTTTAAAAGCAAAGTATTCCCTTCGAAACCTTTGTTTCGAAAGATAAGAAAAGGGGTAGCTAGGGGTTTCGACCCCTTCGAAACCATTCCAATAAAACATTTGACTCAGCCGAAAGCCAACCAAGTCGAAAGCATACCCTTCGAAAGCAAAGCAGGCGCATTTTCATTTAAAAGCAAAGCAACGTTTCGACCTCCTCGGAACCCATAGCTTCGACCCAGTACCTTTCGCCTTAGTCCAATTCACTACATACCAATTACTAGATACCAAGCGCATTGGTTTCGATGGTAATGAAGGCGGAAGTACTTCGTCAGAACCCCTGGTACCGAAAGTAGCGAAACATGCCAAAAGCATGTAAAAACTGATTTTTACTTTAAAACGAATTTTTTTCAACTAACCCGCCTTGTTTGTCAAAATATTATTGGTTGCAAATTTCCTTTTCTAAAAGTGCTGTCAAAATTTCATATTTTAATAATTCAAATCATTTACAAAATACCCCTTCTCCTTTTATAAATATATAAAACATTCAAGTCTCATACCTTAAATAATTTTATATATCTATTAAAACACTTAGGAAAATTCTACAAAAATTCCAAAAAATCATTTTTAATATATTTTCTAACATATATTAATTTCAGACCCAAAACGTATAGTATTTAACTGTAAATAATTTTAAACCCAAATAATCATTTTCTTCACTAGAAGTTAATATAAAATCCACATTAATTCAGAAAATTATGAAAATTGAAACCCATCCTAAAATATCAATTCTGATCTAAATTTAAATTCGCAAGGCATTTGGATGTCATTTAATAGGGTTTTTACCTTAAAACATATCATAAAACCTATATGATTAAGCATAAATCATCAACAAGCATATATAAACATTTAATCATTCAAAACATGGCATAACCTCGCAAATAAATTCAGATTATCCTTAAAACCGAAAACAATTAGAAAAATGAGATGTAGTCATTATTCACCTTAGCTTTGGAATTAAGGAGTTTGAGATTTGAATGGATTTAAGTTGATTAATCTCCTTCCTTTAGCTTTTTATTTCTCTTACTCTTGCTAATGGTGGTCGGCCTCTATTTGTTTTTAATTTTGCAAATGAATGTGTAGAACATACACGACTAAGGGTTTAGGGTATTAGAATGATATCTTTCCTATTTTACCCCTCCTCTATTTCATTTTAACTCTTCTTTAGTTCATTGGTTACATGGCATGGCTACCCCTTAGTTTAATCACAAATCTCAATCCCCTAATCATCACATGATTTTATTTAATTTAGTTAATTAAATTTCCTAAATAATGTTACTAAAAATTAGGGTCATTACAGGTATGGTTGTTCATACCCTATACCTTATTTACTATATACTTGTTTTATAGTATTTTGAGATGATATATCACTCATACCAGACTATTGTCTGACCCGAGGTTTTATGCTTTGCTTCTTATTATATCAGGTACCCTTAAATGATTAGATTAGGGGTAGTAGGTCTGGACAGTGCAAGGAGCTATATGGAGTATGAGTAGGGGGTTACGCTTTCATATATCTATGCTTGGAGCTTACTATCGCTTATATTCCACTGTGCAGTACTGTGGAGCTATGTCAGTACTTGTATTATTAGAGATAGTTATAGAGTTTATTTTGGAGATTCGGGATGTATAAACTCTTTATTTCAGTTTTTGTATAGTCTGTGAAGTTGATGCACTATAGTGTTCTTATTTATGGTTAATTTGATTATATCACTGTCTTGCCTATTTTACATATATGTTGTTATATTATAGTTTATCAATGCACTGTGAGATGTTCTACAGGTTCTGTGTTTGGATTTTTCTCTACTTTTCACCCTTGGCTACCTTCCTGCATCGGCTAGGTACCTACAATAATGCATTATACAGGTATGCTGGGTATTGGAGGTATAAGGTGGTTGTCACATTTGGTATCAAAGCTTAGGTTGCATAGACGACCTAAGTTGGTAGTTGGATCCATTCGAGATAAAGAAGGAGCTATTGCCTTAGAATGGATCCAACTATATATGAGAGAGCGTACTTGTAATATTTTGATTTTCAAAACTATATAGTAGTATGTATAGTATATAAGTCACATTGCATTCATGGACACCACCTATTCCTTTTAGATAGACCGATCGTTCTTATTACAGCTTGGAAGAATGAGCCGGCTAATAAGGAATGATGCTAGGAACTCCAGCTCTGAAGTTGAGGAGTGGCAGGATCGAGGGCTGCTATCCCCGACTTGCAGAACATGTTTGCGAAGATGGTGCGAAAAATGGTTCAGAATGCCCAAGTTGCTCCTGCTGCTGTAGTTGGTGCTTTAGGGCAAGCGCCGAGGGTTGACTTTGCTAAATTGAGCAAGGATTTTTCTACTCTGGGTGCCAAACCATTTCTTAGAACGGAATCAGCTGTTGAAGTGTAGGATTGGTTAGACACCTATGGATGCATCTTTGAGGATATGGAGTTAGAAGATGCGATGAAGAGGAAGCTGTCATCTAGACAGCTTTAAGGAAGGACTATGAGGTGGTGGAACTCCATTAAGATCACTACTCCCAAGGACCTGATTACTTAGGAGCAGTTCCAAATGAGGTTTGAAGAGAAGAATATACAGCTTGCTCAGAAGTCAGTACTCCTCTGAAAGTTTGTTGACTTGAGATTGGGGGATATGTTTGTAACGGAGTATGTGGTCGAATTTGACATGCTATCGAAGTAAGGTCTATATTTTATCGATACTCCGCTCAAGAAGAATGAGAAGTTTATCATGGGCTTGGATGATTACCTTAAAGAGAAGCTTGTAGGGCATATTGATGAGTCGTCTGAGAGGCTGGTGGAGAAGGCATTTCAACATGAGAGTCCATACCCTAATCCTAAGTTGGTTGTTTCCCCTAAGGATGAGCCGAAGCCACAAGCTGATTGGGGAGGCAAGAGGAAGTGGGACAACAATAATAAGAAGAAACCGCTTTAGAGGGATGGCTAGAAGAAGGGCAAGTGGGAGCCTACATGCTATAACTGTGGGCAAAGAGGCCATCTTTGCAAAGATTGCAGGAATGAGAAGAAAGGATGTTTCAACTGCAACAACCCAGGGCATATCAAGAAGGATTGCCCGAAACCACCGCAGGTTGCATTTGCTTACGCTTTGAACACCATTCCAGCTTCGTCGAGTGCTCCATCGACGAAGGAGAAGGGGAAGAGCTTTGTTATACAGGGTATGCTTTCTATTTTTGATATACCTGTATGTGTTTTATTCGATACCGTGGCTTCACATTCTTTCATATCTAGTGATATGGTTGATAGAGTGAGATTGAAACCCGGAATTGTTGACTAACCCTTGATTGTGACAAACTCTGTTAGAGGCTCTACTGGCCTTTGCATGGTTTGTCGAGACATAACCTTATCAAGTCATGGATGTTTGTTTGCTTGTAGTTGCTTTGTTTTGGGTTTTGTGGGATTCAATATTATACTAAAGATGGACTGACTGAGGAAGTATGTGGTAGTGGTAAATTGCGGAAGGCTGTTGGTGACGATTGGGGTTATGGAGGAGCAGAGGGTAGTGATTAGCTGTCTGCCAAAGGATGGAGTTATGATTAACTCTCTATATTGGCTTGAGACTCCATAGGATGAGTTGTCATCTGTTCCTATAGCGAGAGAGTATCTGGAGATAATCGAGGAGGTGACCGGATTACCGCCACACTGAGAGATTGAGTTCTGCATAGACTTAGTGAAGGATGTCAGACCGATAGTTATGCCTTTGAGGCGTATGGAACCCAGAGAGCAGAAGGAGTTGGAGGTGTAAGTGAATGACCTGTTGAGGCGAGGTTCATTCATAGGAGCATATTCGAGTGGAGTGCATTTGTAGTATTCACCACTAAGGCAGATGACTCTCTGAGGTTGCATGTTGATTACCGTGAGCTGAATAAGGCAACGAAGAAGAACCAGTATCCATTCCCACATATTGAAGAATAGTTCGATCAGCTCCATATTACTAGGGTGTTCTCTCGGTTGGACCTTACAACAGGGTTTCATCAATTGAGAGTGGCGAAGGAGAGTGCGCTGATTACAACATTCTGTATGCCATCTTGGATTCTATAAGTGGTTGGTTATGCCGTTCGGGCTAACCAACGCGCACGCATACTTTGCTGATCTTATGAACTATGTTTTCAGGGGTCAGCTAAATAAGTTTGTATTTGTGTTCGTGGATGATATCCTTGTTTATTCGAGGACGCAGGAAGAACACAAGGAGCATTTAAGGATTGTGCTCGAGGTGTTAAGGAACCACCGATTAAAGACAAAATTTTTGAAGTGTCGCTTTTGTAGGAGGGAAGTGCGATTTTTGGTCACGTTGTTTCTAAGCAAGGTATTGTTGTAGATCCTACGAAGGTGGCAGCAGTGCAGGATTGGGATCCACCCGACACCACTACAGATATGAAAATTTTTCCTTGGCTTGGAGGGATACTATTGACTTTTTTCTAGGGCTTCTCTAAGGTAGCAGCGCCATTAACCAACTTGACGAAGAAGAATCAGAATTTATTTAAGATGCAAGGCACGAGTATGCATTTATGAGTCTGAAGGAGAGGTTCACGAGTACACCGGTGTTAGTCATTCCGAGCGAGAATGAGGAGTTGACAGTATACACAAACACCTGTGGTACTGGACTTGGTGCGGTGTTGATGCGAAGGGAAAAGGTTGTCCCCTACGCTAGTCGACAAATAAAACCATATGAAAGGAAGTATCCAACTCACGACTTGGAGTTGGCAACAATAGTATTCGCCTTGAAGATATAGAGGCATTATTTACTTGGAGAAAGGTTCGAGTTGTATACGGACCACAAGTTGTTGAAGTATCTATTCTCCCAGAAGGACCTTAACCTTCGTCAGCAGCAGCGATGGTTAGAGTTCCTGGCCTCCTATGATTTTGGCATCTCCTATATGCCTGGTAAGGGAAACACAGTCGCTCATGCATTGAGTAGAAGACATGCAAGATTGGGAGCGATGTTCTTGGAGTGGAAGCAGGATTTTATCGCTAATTATGATTTTAGACCTTGATGTGAGTTAGTGCTTGAAATATTAGCTAGCCTGATAATCAAACTTGCCTTGATTGAGCAGATTGATACTAATCAAAGGAGAGATGATAGACTAGCAAAGATCATGGCAAAGATTGAGGAATGTATAGAGTTTGAGGTGATGAAGAAGTACGGGCTCGACCGTGAAGGTTTCTCTGTAAGGATATGAGATTGTTTATTCCTGACGTTGATGGGTTGAGGAATGAGGTGTTATGCTAGTGCCATCACTCGAGCTTGACTATATATCCCGACGATAATAAAATGTACCATGATATAAGGCAGACATTTCATTGGGAAGGGATGAAGAAGGATGTTAGGACATTCATCTTGAAGTGCATAAACTGTCAATTGGTAAAGGCAGAGCAGAAGAAGCCGAGTGGTTTGCTACAACTGCTCGAGATTCCCAAGTGGAAATGGGAACAAGTTTCGATGGACTTTATCGCTGGATTGCCGTGGAATAGAGGAAGGTACAATAACATTTGGGTTATAATCAATAGATTGACGAAGAGTGCTCGATTCATACCCGTCAAGTCAAGTAGAGCAGCATCCAAATTGGCCGAGTTGTATGTGAAGTGGGTCGTGCGATTCCATGGTGTACCGATGAGCATTGTGAGCGACCGAGACCCTTTGTTCACTGGGAGGTTTTGGAAGAGTTTACAAGAGGCATTCTGGACGGAGCTGCATCTCAGTACAGCTTATCACCCATAGACTAATGGGAAGATCGAGAGGATGAATCACATCTTGAAGGATCTCTTGTGGGGCTTGCATTCTCGATTTCGACAGATCGTGGCACGATCATTTGCATTTAGTACAGTTCGCATACAACAACAGTTATCAGTCCAGCATCGTATGGCACCATTTAAGGTTGTATATGGTCGACCATGCAACGCTTCTTCATTTTGGTGGGAAGCGGATGGAAAACTGATACTTACGCCAGATATGGTTAGAGAGACTTCGGAGAAGATCAAGATCATTAGAAAATGAATGAAAGCTGCCCAGGATAGACAGAAGAGCTATGCTGATAGTAGAAGACGTGATTTAGAGTTCTCCATCAGCGACATGGTGTTTATCAAGATCTCTGCACTGAAGAATGTCGTTTCATTCGGTACTAGGGGAAGTTGGCATCGAGGTTCGTTGTTCCTTTTTCGATACTTGAGAGGATCGAGAATCTAGCATATAGAGTCAACTTGCCTCAGAAGATGATAGGTGTGCATAATGTGTTCTATGTATCTCACTTGTGGAAGTTTGTGCATGGCGTAGGCGTGATAGTCGAACTGAATCATCTCGATGATATCGAGATTGAAGTAGAAGCATCGAGATCTCATAGGTCGATTTGCATCGTCGAATGCGATACAAAGCAGCTTAGGGGGAAAACTATAGAGCTGGTGAAGGTTCAGTGGAGTGAGAGCAAAGACGATTGTACTTGTAAGACCGAGGAAATCATGAGGACTTCTTATCAAAAGCTCTTTACTTGGTAAGACTTCTGTTTATCGCATTTACTTTCACTTTTGATATCATGTAGGGTAGTTTAGTGTCCTACATGCTAGGGTAGGAAAGATACCATTTATTGCTTATGTGTGCCTGTTTGATGTTGACATGTTTGCTCGTGGATGATAGAAATGCGGGGTAGCTATGTTTGATTCACCTTGTTTGTGTTGGGGATTTCAAGGGTGAAATTCCCAGAGGGGTAAGAGTGTAACAACCCATAATTTACATATTGGAGGATCGTAAAATTTATTTTTAAACTTATATGAGGTCGTATGACTCTATGACTTTGGGAAATGCCTATTGGAGACATTTTCCTATATTTAAATTTTTTTGAACGATTTTACTTTTATATCGGCTGTAACTTTTGATAGGAGCTGAATTAGCATCTCAAAGCCACTTCCATTGAAAAGATATGATGGTTTCCCTATCCGTAGATTGGTTATAATAGTGACTTGGACTTCCTAGCTAGAAGATATGACTATTTGAACATTGGCAGTTTTTGGAGCAGCTTAGTTGATAATTAGTGAGTTTGGAGGCAAGCCCACTGATCCATTTTGGGTTTGGGGACCATATATGGCTGAACCATTATCTCCAAATCACTTTTACACCTCCTCCTTTAGATTTAAGCCTCCATTAACCCATCCTCTACCCAAAACCTTCTCTTTTCTCCTCTAAATCAACTCTAAATCATAGATTAGGGCTAGGTAAACAAAGGGATACATTAGAAATCATCAAATATACATTTTTTAGGAGGAAAAATCTAGTCTTTGCCGTTGATTCTTGGATTTGCCTCGATTTGCGTACAAATCTCCACTTTTTGAGGTTTTGTTGAGTGATTTATCATATAACCTTACTATATATGTATCTATTGTTTTCAGATGTTTTAAACTCATTATTGAAGTCAAATTAAGGTTTTAAAACTATTTTCAATGTTAAACCCATAGTAAAACGAATTTTCAGATGTATAAAGTGCCTTAATCATGTGTTTTAGAGTATGGTTGCCTTTGTATGTGATAGGCTACATTAGAGGTGCATTTACATGAGTGTTTGCTGTAGTTTGATGTGTATTTAGGGTGTTTGGATGTTTGATGTAATGTATGTGTGTGGTGTGTTTGGGTAAATGCTTGCATGGTTGAAACGCTCATCGGAGCAACTTAGAGTTAGGAACTGTGAGACCGGGCTTCAACGGGTTGGCTCTAGAGCGTTTAGAACCATATTGTTGCATATACGATGCATGAGAGTTGAAGCGTTAAGTGTAGCAATGAAATCGGCGTGTGTTAGAGTGCTAGAAGTGCTACAGGGTTTTGGGTCGGTGGCCAGTTTTGGAAACTTGGTCGGTAGGTGGTGGCCCGGTGGCCGGTCTTGGAAACTTGGTCGGCAGGTGGTGGCCCGGTGGCCGGTCTTGGAAACTTGGTCGGCAGGCGGTGGCCGGTCTTGGAAACTTGGTCGGTAGGCGGTGGCTCGGTGGCGGTCTTGGAAACTTGGTCGGTAGGCGGTGGCTCGGTGGCCGGTCTTGGAAACTTGGTCGGTAGGCTGTGGCTCGGTGGCCGGTCTTGGAAACTTGGTCGGTAGGTGGTGGTCGATCTTGGAAACTTGATCGATAGGTGGTGGCCGGTCTTGGAAACTTGGTTGGCAGGTGGTAGGTCGACGACTGCTCTTGGAAACCTGGTCTGCAGGTGGTGGGTCGGTGGTTGGCAAGAAAGCATGTTCAATGGTTTGACACGGGGCATGGCTCGCCATTGGTAGTTAGCGCTTGGTACGACAGTTGTGTCCTGCTTGGTTTGGTCATAAGATGGACCGGCGGTAGTGGAGCACAGAGTTAGCTATGGACTTCGGAGCAGGACTTGGGGTTGCTTGGTAGTCTGTGGAGTTGGTTTGGGTAAGGATGGACGACCCAGGATGGCTCTAGATAACTTTAGGATAGCAACCAACGAAGTACGAAGTCTTCAACAATCCGATGTGACGAGTGACTGTAACATCTGGTGGTGGATCGAGAAGACGAGTTCTACATGATAGCTCGTAGAGTAGAACATAAAGTTGTGATGCTCGTAAGTAGGACAGGGTAGTCTACGTGTACCCAAGGTAGTCAGCGTGTACCCATGTATTTGGACGTCTGTGTTTTGTCCAGTCCTTTGCCATCTGTGTGGTCAAAAGTGAGCATTTAAAGAATAGTTATGCTATCGGTACATGTGTTATAGGATTGATGGATAACTCTATGGTTGTGATGCTTATTAATGGTACAGGGTAGTATATGTATACCCAGGGTCGTCTGCGTGTACCCATATTTTGGAAGTTTGCATGTGTATGGTCCCTAGCCATCTGTGTGGACAATGAGTTGAGTATATGAGAGAGTTATCATATATCAAAAAGCACCTGAGTGAAAGATGCAAGGCAATGTGATGGATGTAATTTTACTGTGTGCTTGATATGCTGTGTGATACCCCTATACCCCATATCTTCCTCTTGTGATAGTAGTTTAGCATATACTGTATTTATGTGCTAACCCTTTGGATGCAGGGACATGTCGGGTATGGTTATTCATACCCCCATACCCTATTTACTATATACGAGTTTTATAGTATTTTGAGATGATATATCGCTCACACTAGCCTGTTGTTTAACCCGAGATTTTATGCTTTGTTTCTTATTATCTCGGGTACTCTTAAATGAGTAGATTAGGGACAACATATATGGATAGCGCATGGAGCTGTACAAAGTACGAGCAGGAGGCTATGCTTTCATATATCTATACTTGAAGCTTACTATCGCTTATATTTCGGTATGTAGTACTGTGGAGTTATGTCAGTTGTTGTATTATTACAAGTTATATAGTTTATTATGGAGATTCAGGATGTATAAACTCTTTATTTTCATTTTTGTATAGTCTGTTAAGCTGATGCACTCTGGTGTTCTTATTTATGGTTCATTTTATTATATCATTGCGTCACTTGTTTTACATTTGTGTTATAATAATCTATGCGCAGTGAGATGTTCTACCGGTTCCGTGCTTAGATTTTACTCTACTTTTCACCCTTGGCTACCGTCCTGCATTGGCTGAGTACCTCCATAGTGCGTTATATAGGTATGCTGGATACCGGAGGTGTAGGGTGGTCATCACAGAAACATTTCAAAAAAAAATAAGGAAATAAACAATTTTTAAAACATACAGGATCTCGATGTTGACACAAACCAATTCAAGTGTTAACTTTCCATCCAACCTTACATCATTCATATACAAAAGCACATACATATATAAGTATGAATATCATTCATAAAGCAAGGAAATCTTATCACTTAAAAACTGTACTTAAGCACTTCGAATACATTTCAATCATTAACAAATCATCACATAAGTCGGGAACCAAACCAAATAATATTACTTTCCAACACATATAAACACAAGCAACTACAAATATTATTATCACATATAATAAAGTTTAAATCTTGCTTTTTAAAAGTAAGATTTACTCACCAAAATCAACAGGAATCAAATCAAAGCTACTACAAACTAACACGAACACCCGGATCTAACTTTTATTTTCAAAAACTTAATTTTTAGGGCCATGGAAAGTGAAATTTGGCTCGGCCTAGGTGGAGTGAGCCTCTTGACATGGCTTGAGGGTTTTTTTGGACTTGTTTTGGAAGAGAGGAGGCATAGAGAAGAAAGGAAGGGTTTTTAAATAGGTTTTAAAGATTTAAAGTGGAAAAGGAGAAGGCTTTTAACTTGAAAACTTAAGGGAAGCCATAGAAATAAAAAGAAGCTTGGAAAATAAGAGATAAGTGTTTGAAAAAAAGGATGAAATGAAAATAAGAAATGAAAAAAAAACGAATTACTTTTATATAAAATGGAGAAGGGGAATTACCAAAATACCCTCGATAATTTAAAGGTACCATACCCTTCACATTTTGATGCCACATCAGCTCCATCCTCTTCCCCCTTGCACACGCCAGCTGTCACCTCCCTCCAATCACTTTCATTTCATCACTTTTTCCATGTACTTTGATGAGTTTTCATTTTGTACCAATTTCTTTTATTTTTTTAAAATTTAGAAGAAAAGTCAAATTCACTTTATTACTTCAAGTAAATATTCAAACTTATTTATCTCTAACCATTTCTTAACTAAAGCATATGTTATTTATATATGTGTGTGTGTGTGTGTGTATATTCTAGTGTACACAACATGTTCCAACAACCTTTAAACGATGAAAAGTCAAAAATCTGAAAAATGATTTTCGGTCACATTTTCGATTTTTCTCCGAACTAATTATTGTTGTAAACCAATTTTTAAAACAACTTTACCATCATTCGTTGTTATTTAATAGAGGTGTATTTGAGTTATAAAATCCATTAATTAATTATTTAAAATATTCATATTTAAAGTTGTTAAATTATGAGTCGTTACATTCTCCTCCTCAAAAGAATTTTGCCCCAAAATTATAAATACACAAAAAAGATAACTCAAAGTAACCCAAAAGGACATATATTATATATGATAAAATGCATACAAAAGATACATACTATGCAATCACATCACCAATGGTAAGTACACAATCCACACAACAAGCAAACTACTATTCTAACATCAACCCAGGATAAGTCTCTCCCATGCTATCTTCAATCTCCCAAGTGCAGTCTCTGGAATATTCATTCCCCTAAACCTCAACCAATCTCATAACTTTATTATGCAATTATTTCATGTCTCGATCAACAATGCAAACTAGATGCCTTATCATGATTAAATTCGGTTCCACTTCCAAATCTCCTTGAATAAATGGCTCAACAATAAGTGATGGATCATGTGCGTACTTCCTTAAATGTGATACATGGAATACATTCTAAACTCCCGACAATCTTTCCGACAACTCAACTTGATAGGCAAGCGGTCCTATTCTCTCCAGAATCTAAAAAGGTCCAACATATCTAGGCGCCAACTTCTCTGCTCTTCCAAATTGAACAACTTCTCTAATCGGGGAAATCTTCACAATCACAAAGTCTTCGACTGAAAATTCCAAATCCATTCGCCTTTGATCAGCATAGCTTTCTATCGATCTTGAGCTTCCTTTATCCTCTTTTTGATCACAACAACCTTCTCTGTAGCCTCCCCAATCATATCCGGTCCAAGCACTATCCAATTCCCGGTTTTTACCTAACACCATGGTGATTTACATTGCCATGCATAAAGAGCTTCATTGGGTGCTATGTCAATGTTTGCTTGATAACTGTTGTTATATGAGAATTCCACTAAGTGCAGATGATCTTTCCACGATCCTACAAAGTCCAAGATACATGCTCTCAACAGATCTTCCAAGATTTGGTTAGCTCTTTCTGATTGCCTATTAGTTTGAGGATGGTATGTTGTGCTTAAACATAGCTTTGTTCCCAAAGCTGCTTGTGATGCCTTCCAAATCTGACTGGTAAAAATTGGATCCCGATCACTTACAATGCTAATTAGAACTCCATGCAGTCAGACGATCTCCCTCATATAAATCTCTACCAAAGGTTCTACAGCCCTCGATGGCTTTACTGGAATAAAATGGACACTCTTCGTTAATGAATCCACAATGACCCAAACACCTTCATTACCTTCCCTTGATCTGGGAAAACCATCAACAAAATCCATCGATACTTGCTCCGATTTCCAATTTGGAACCTCCAGTAGTTGTAGTAATCTAGCAGTTCTTTGACGATCGCCCTTGATTTGTTGGCATTTCGCATATTGGCTAACATGGATAAAACTATCCCTCTTTATCCCTACCTACCAAAATACTCTCTTCATATCCCGGTACATCTTGTTAATTCAAGGGTGGATATTTAACCTAGGTTTATGGCATTTCGTTAAAACTTCTTGCCTAATACAAACAACATCTGTAACGCATAACCTTCTGTTCATCCTCAAAACTCCACATCTATCTATCTCAAAACTCGAACATCGACCGTCCTCCACTCCTTGCATAAATTCTACCAGAAGACTATCCACCTTTTGTTTACTTGTAATCCTTTCCAAAAGAGTTGGAGCAACTTCCTAAAGAGCACAAACTGGATTCCTGCTCAGAGCATACGCTACCAAATTTGCCTTTCCCGACGTATAAAAAATGTGACGACCCACTAATTTTAACATTTAAAATCAATTATAAACGACGTCAAAATATGCTTACAACTAATTTCAGATATTAAAAGTAGTGGATCGAGGGTGGATAAAAATTAAATAAATTTCAAAATGATAAATAAAAGGAAAACCTCATAATAGAATTTAAACATCATTTAATACATAATTACATATACATGCATATCGGTTTAAAAAAATCAAATATTACTAAATAAAATACAACGCATAGTTTATACATTTTATTACATCAATTATTAAACAACATAATTATAATGCAAGAGATGTACCAATCTCATGTTGATATGACTCCTCCTAAAGTCGTTGCTCCTTTCTTCGCTTCACCTACAAACCTATAAATACATATATACATAGAACAAAAGAAAATGGTTTCAACTATGTTTGGGCTATGTCTAATCCTATACACTACGGTCAACCTAAGGGATCCGATGGCTATTGCATAAGAAAATACTGCCAACGTACCCCTTTTGAGGGATCAAGCCCGTGTAGTTCTATTTCCTGCTCTTCCCTTGCATCCAAATATTTGTTAGTACATTGCAACCATAACATTCATGCAACCATCATAACTAATGCAATCAATGTGACTAAAGCAACATTGCAACCACTGCAATCAGTGTAACCAATGCAAACAGTAGAAGCAGAAAATAGTATTACTACTCATCCATCCAAACAAATCATCATATGTGAAACAATAATAAAAGCATACTTAACCAGTCAACATCAACGAAAAATAATATCAACCCCAATCATTAAATAGGAAAATAACAATGCACAAATATACTTACATACATCATCATCAATGTAAGTATAATTCATTATATGTTTACTAATCACTCCAAAATAGTAACACTACATTAATCATCAAGTGTGTACTAATCCAATAAATATTAGTAACACAACATCAATTATCAAGCAACCATAATTAACTACCCATAGTTTAGTAGTAATAACGGTAAAACATTGCATACTCAACATAATGCAATTTCATCATCATAAAACAAATGTATCACTTATTACATCCATCTATAATGGAATATTTACTACTGATATTTCTCTCTTAGGTATAAAATCATTTTATTATTGTCTATTATATAACTAACTTTATTTGTATATATCTAAAACAATAATAACCTTTCCAAAATGATAATATATTTCAATAAATCTTTTATTATACTTCTATTTCTTCAAGTTCTCAAACATTATTATTCAATCAAAAATGGTAAATCTTGTCAAATTGCTTTTCAAAACAATGATATTTTTATTTTAAATCTAAATAAAAATATACTAAAACCTCTTTAATTTTTTTTTTTGAAATTCACTTATTACTATTTGTCTCAAAAATGACATTGTTCTATTTTAAACCTTAAATCTCCTTTTTATGATTATACACTTCAAAATAGTAATAATTTAACCCAATTTTTTTTTTGAAAACAAATCCACCACTACCATTATTATTCTAAAATATCCTTTTTTTTATTACTTAAGTAATCATAACAACAACATCTTCTTTTATAAAAACCATAAAATCAATAAATTACCATTTACTCAAAATAATGTAATTTTTACAAAAAAATCATACTTACCTTATTTTGTAAATAGTGATAAATCTGTCAATTTAAATTAATAGTAGATTTTTCATTATTATTTATGAATTTCCTAGAAACTCATAAATAGTAGCCTTATTAAATTTCTCACACTAGTTTAAGTATAATTTGTCAAATGCTCGCAATTTAGTAATATCGCTAGATATTGTAAATAATCTTACCTTCCAAAATTACATAATTTTTAGTCTTGTTCAATCAATTAATTATTCATTTTAAATCAACAATTCATTACAATTATACACTCATCACTCAATGGTACATCAATCAATAGTAAATAATCAAATCAAGACACAACATATACAAATATTGCAAAAAAATTAGTCATCAATATAACTTATTATATATCAACAAATATGAAATTTTCATCAACGAGTATGTATTTTATATATAAAAAAGATTCAACAATAAAACATCAAATTTAAATTAATGAAAACATCGTTCAACAATAAATCTCATATACATAATCTCCAAAACAATGTCCATATAAAAAATCTCTGATCTAAGGAAAAAATCTTTTTTATGTACAGCTCATAACCCACCCAAAAGAAATAATGTAAATCCAACAAAAATCTTAATTTGAACTATATAGACCTCATTTCCTACAAAATTGAATAATAAATTTCACCTACTTTCATATCTTAAAATATCATTCAGAAAAAGAAAAAGAAATCTTCATCTAACTCGATAAATCTCAATTATATAAATATAAATCAAAATATCTAATAAACGATAGATAAATACTCACCTCAAATGAAGATTAACACAGATCTATTCCTATTCAATGAAGAATAGCTTTTTTTAGCAAAGCTAGCCGGATGTAAAGTGGGCCGTGCCACTGTATAAAAATGGGAAAACATGTGTTCTGTACATGCACAGAACAACTAAAAGGGTTTAGAGACTAAACCACGAAAAAGTAAAATCACAGGAGCTAGAGAAAAGTGTCTAAACTATTATATAGAACATGACTATGCACCCTCGAAAGAGGTGGGACTGCCACGTCTATCATCCAACGCTGGACCAAAAACATGCGAGAAACCACAGAAAAGAGTAGCCAGAATCGGATCATAGCACATAGAATCAGGAGAGTAAATAAATTTCCTATCCCAGCTGACATCATCAAAATAACTTTTGTTCGTCTCACCAATCTCGCCAACCCTAGTAAGGGATAGACCCTCACCCTCAATGTGATATGTAAGACTACGGCTTTCTCCCACAATATCGCTGATAAAGGCATAAAAGGTGTCAATCGCAAGAGAGTACTGCATATCAGAAAGGACATGCAGCCATGCCCGTTTGTCCGGGTTCCAAATAATAGAGTCAGTCAAAGAAGTAGTGTCAGCCTCTATCAGAGAAATAGACATACTGGGAAAAGGAGGTGCGACAAGAGCATCATCAATTAGAGCCTCAACAACAGGGGCAACAGTGGAAATCAGATCAGATCTAGGAGGCACAACCTTAGGAACCCATTTTCGAACAGGAGGACGAGGAAGTGGAATCCGATCAACAAGAGGAACATGGCCAGAGGATGCCGATCTAGGACATGCATTCGCAAGATGCCCAAAGGACTGACATGACGTACAAAAATCTAGTTTCCGACTGTAGCAGACTCTGACCTTAGCAAAATGTCCCTCATCGAGTCTAACTTTTAACACCGAAGGTTAGGATTTGGCAGGAGTTATTTTCAATCAGAGCTTTGGCATATACAAGTCTCTTTCTGCCCACAGTGTTAGCATCATAACAAATAACCTTTCCTATAAGTCCAGCAAGCCAATCAATCCCAATGGGTGGCTGTAGTATAGAATGGATGTGAGAAAAGTGTACCCAGACAAGAATAGATAGAACCCAATCAATAGCCTGATCAACTGACGGACTCCAGGTAGTAATAATGAATAGTTTCCCTTCTATCAGAATAGGGCCGACTTCCAAAATTCGTTGTTTTCATCAGAGCGGGAGAATTTAAAGTAGAACATAGCATTATCATAATGTACATTCATACCCCCTAGGCTTCCAAACCTAATTGCAACACGCTTTAACAAGGTGATAGGCGGGATTGGAATCAAGGAAGAAACCAACCAAATAATCTTTCCAATAATCTAATCCAATATCTATTACTTCCTTTGGAGGAACCATGAACCCATCAAGCTCAACATTATCAAAAGAACGCGGGGAATGAACACCTGCGTTCATAGGCAATTTGGTGGACAAGGACAACCATTTAGGAGCAGATGTAGTTGGAGTAGCCAACAGACAATTGCGAGTTTCAATTGTAGCAGCACCAATGGAAAATGATACAGGTTTGGGTAAATCAGCATTTAGACAAAACACCAATTGAGCATGATTGTTTATTACCAAAGGGATTTGAATTGAGCACCGAATCCTCAGTTTCACGTTCACCACTTCCACGCATATCCTGTGTCACAGACTTCTCATTAGTAAACTCCTTTTGCCCAATTTCTTCTTTGACCAAGCCAACAACAACCTGAGACCAAGAGGCGCTGGTCATAGAGGCTAAGAGAGGGGAGAGGGGATGTTCAACTAGTTCAAAAGCACCGTGAGGCAACAGAGGTGCAGCGTTTACATTGGAGTCCAAATAGTTCACAAGACTAGATTGGGGATTACCATTGGCATGTGTTTCCAACCCAGGGTCGTTGACCAAATCACTGAGACAAGGAGGCGCCGCAGACACTGAAGTTAAGGCAGTAGTCGCTAAAGGTAAGGCCACAGTCGCCGATGAAGTAGCGGCTACCAAAGAACGAACAAACGATGAGAAACGAGTACCTGAGCGAGTTAAAGATCCAACTGGATCTGGCGATAAAGGAACAACCAAAGTTTTCTTCTTTGGTGGCATGAGGGGCAGACGACGAAAAAGCAAGGCAGGAGAGGTGAGGGGTAGTCGAGGAGAAGGCGATAGGGTAGAAACGCGGTTAGACGAAAGGAAAGGAGGAGGAAAATGATGCCATTTTCAACGCTATGTTCTATACTATTGTTTCTGTTAAGAATAGCTTTTTCCCTTCCATTTCCACCTAATTTACTTCCAAAAATCCAAATGTATACGTTATTAAATGACTTGCTGGTCTATTTTCTTTTTTATTGAATAATCCTTTTCATTCTCTAAATCTAATATTTTAGTTTTTACAAGAATAAGATAGAGGTGGAGTTTAAGAATAAATTAGGATTTTTCCTCTCCCCTCCTTCAAATATATGAAATAATAGTGAATATACAGAGATAAGAAGGTAAAGAGAGGCAAAGATAAGTTGTGGTCCTAAAGTTTATTTTCATCCAGCCCTTGGTAAGAAGAAATTTAAACATACCATTTGAAGAGAGTTACAAATGATCATGCATACATTTTTTTCCTTGTATAAATTTATACGTACATGTATGTGTATATTTTGACTGTACATTTTTACTATACATTTTTTTCCTATCTCTATCCCATTTATATATGTACACACACACACACATTTCCCTCCCTTGTTATGTATCCTTTTATTAGTGTTTCATAGAACATTATAAAATGTGTTGTTGGCTAGGATTGAACCCGTGACCCCTTCGACCAAAGTTTACTCTCTTAACCAACTACACTAAATATATTTTTGTTTACAATATTAAAAAATTGAAATAATAGGTCATAGGTGGAAATCCTTTAGACTCATAAAGTCAATATCTTCTAAATCGTAACTCCAAATATATCAAAATTATATATCAACCTGATCGGCTCGAAAACACCTTCACATAGTTCTAAATATGACACCCAATTCTCATTGATGTTAAAAATTCATTTTAATTACTTTAATATTAAAAGCGTAAAATTTGTGGGTCATTACATTCTTTCCCCTTAAAAGAATTGCGCCCTCGCAATTCCTCAAATAAAATTTTCAACCAAATTAATAAAATTTTATCATGGACTTAATCACAAAATATGGGACAACACATCAATCACAAGTTAACATAAAAATAGCATATAACGACCACATAACACCATTAATCGTGACACAATACAATTTTACCATAGCAATGAATTCAATTTTCTACATACTACAATACCACATGCACTTGCTTAATCATACAATCCAAACTACAATATGTAATATAACATTCCATCAACAAAAGGCTGAAACAATCTCAATCATAGATTAGCCCATATTATGCTTCACCATAATTCAACT
The DNA here is from genome assembly GCA_030737815.1 of Allium fistulosum. Taxonomy (NCBI): domain Eukaryota; kingdom Viridiplantae; phylum Streptophyta; class Magnoliopsida; order Asparagales; family Amaryllidaceae; genus Allium; species Allium fistulosum. The sequence continues at coordinate 290,855,270 of CM060907.1, forward strand.
ATAACAAAAGTCCACAACAAAATATAAGCTAATGAAAACATGCATGTACAAATAAATGAATACATGTAAGTCAATAACCAACATTGCCTATTAAAATAAACGCACACACTCAAAATAATACAGTATAATCATCATACTAACTTATCAACCAATTACACATGTGTGCTAATTCATATGTTGACTACATATCCATTATAATATGTGTGTCCTCAAAACTATCGATGAACTTCATTATAGTCTCATCTACATAATAATCGATGTACCATTCCATTTTCACACCATCTCGAATATTCTATGCACCCACTTGTAATCACATCCTCAAAATAACATGTGCCTAGACATGGCTATATACTCAAAATAATATGTCTAGGCTTGGCCATATTCTCAAATTATTATGGCCATCCACTTATACTGTAGTTGCATCAGTCCTCGATCCTTAGACCCATACTGTATGGTCTTTTCAAAATGAACAACATCATAAGGTCAATGAATACTTACCATCATTAGAGTATTGTACTTTGGGATATATGATTACTTATCATCATTCAGTTTCTTTGCTCGTCCATGCCACTTAGAGGGCAAAGGACTAGACTACCTGTCTGGCGATCAAGGGTAAGGCGAATCTCCCGTCTGAAGATTCGAGGCTCCCCATATGCCCAATTAAGCATTCTCACATACCCTTGCATCATGAGCACACATCAAAACCTTCGGGTATCAATGATCCTACAGCATACTTCATATCCGTAGTAGAGTGCGTCCTAACTCCTCTTTGCAAGTTTTCGTCATTGAACTTGTCCTTATGGATCATCATCGCAACTACCATCATTGTGTTATCAAGTCCAAAACATCAATATCGGATCTCATCTCTTCAAATCTTCGGTCCACGTCGGAAAACATGATTCCATAATCCTCTTATAGTAATTTCTTCATTTGACGACAAGAATAACCCACCTAAAATACCAAAGAGGGATCCACTAAGTCAAAGCTTCCATATATGTTTAAAACCAAAATACCTTTTCTTCCTAAAATATCACCACACTTTACAAAATATTTTCACCAGTTTAAATAAATTCCAAATTTTTTTTGGAGAAAACATCATTTTGTAAAGATTTCGAAACGGGAGCTCTTTATTCAAAATATTTATGGAAGCTGGTGATTATTCGAAGAAAATGATTAAACCTCCCTAATTGTTATTTTGATTCCTCAGTGGTACACATCAATTCTTTAGTCACTAGGATTCTCTAATACTATTTTCATCTTCAAGGAACATCTTCAAATTTCTTCGTCATGCCGAATATCCTGTCTTTCTTAACTTAGGAAACTATGCTATTCCACTATGACTAATCTAAATTTGTTCCTTATCAATCCAATAGTTTTTCTAATGTACATCCCATTAAAAGTTAACATTGGATACTACCTCATCCAACATTACATGGTAATCAAAAAAACAGGCAAGATAACAAATAAATATACAAACCACAAGCAAATAAACAAACTAATTATAGTAAACAGATAATCAACAACCAAGTGAACAAATAAACTATCAAATAGATAACAACCAATTAAACAAACAAGCAACAAGCCAACAAATAGATAATTCAATCAAACATAGTAAGAAAAAACAATCAACAACATAAGTAAGAGAAATCAATTCAAACAAGCATGACATTACGTAAACATAGGCAAACAAGCAATGAAATATTAGCAGTTCAACAAAATTAAGTAATCACAAGTAAAAAGTCACCATCGCATACATCGACATAGGAAGTCCCTACACATTTCCCGATCTCCTCTGTGGAAAAAAATAATTAGACGTTCCCACAGCTCCAAAAGTCACACATAATAGTCACAAGGTAACATCATCATAATGGGGTATTATGTATAGTCAAAACTCATTATACCCTGTCATCTTATATATCATGTTACAAATTCTAGTTTTAGAGTTCTTAGTTAAAAAATTTCAAATAAAACATTTTATTAATAGAATACAATTTTGACAAACACCTTCAACATTTGTTATTCAATTAAATATTTTACGTTCTCAATCATTTACTTTCCAAATCAAATCATCCTCATCTTTGTAAAATATTTTCTTTAAAGTATTGTAAAACTAGATACTTTATAATATACCATTTTTTAATAATACTAAACATATATTTAATAAAACAATATCAAGTTCAGGTCTTTTTCATCCCATAAATTTTTACTCAAAAATGCTTCTTTCCAAACACCATTTTTCAAAGAGTACCCATTAAGTGAAAATCCTTTCAACCAAAATCAATTTTCAAATAAAAAGTTTTCAAAATCAAATACGCTCTTTTGATAAAAAAATTCTTTCAAATAAATATTTTATCGCATTTTTAACTCATAACGAAACTTCTAAAATAAAATACATTCATTAAACTATTTTCAAATATTTCCACCAATAACATAACTTCTCAAACAAAAAGAGAGTTCTACAATATTATTTTCTAACTCTTCTTTTTGAGTAAATAATTCCTTCGAAATAAAATATCCTTTTTTTGTGGAAACAACCTTCTCATATTAAATCTTCTCCAAATCGTATAATATTTAATGCAAAGAATGTTTCTGTAACAACATGGAATTTTATCACTTGATCTTTGGAATATTTAATTAGCTTTAAATTTTTGATTTGGGGTTTTTGTAATAAAATCTATGTTCCCAACAACTGCTTGATTTCTAATGACGTATTTTTAATTTAATTTTTAGAATTTTTCCATAAGTTTTAATTTGGAAAATAAGTAAATTTTCGTTTGATGTATTTTATGGCAAACGTTGGCATTTTGAAATTTCACAGAATTTAATAACTTGTCTATTTTATTGTTGTTTTGTGACCGCGTCCCAATTATATACGCAATCATATTTCATTTTCTATCGATCGCGGCTCATAATCGGACATGATATGGTGTGGAGGGGTACCAGAATCTTTACAAAATCAAATACAAGTACAAGTGCCGCCACCCATGTTTCTTTTTCTCCCTGCCTGCCTACCCTGGTATAAATGCATCTTGCCTTCCTTGTCTCCCCGCCACTATTGTCCCCTATCGATTTTAACCTCGATTTGAATTCTTGTTTCTTCATTTTGAAATAGGCAACAATATATATACACACGAAGAGCATTTTTCTTCATTTGGTTCATCCTGGCATTGATTGTTAACATCCTCTTCTTTAAGCTCAGTGAAACATTCAAATCAATGGGAAATAAAACTTTTCCTCCATTCAAAAATCTACTACACTCAAACCATTCAATTTTAGCTAATGTGTTCAACATGAAAGTTGTTCGTATCGTCCCATAGCACTTTTATAAATTGACGGCACTTGATTTCGTTGAATATCGATCGAGTTATTGTCAAAAATAAATAAGAGACTTAAAATGTTCTTAAACTTCAAAAAAATCATATCTCTTGATCCGGGTCGAATTCTTGGACACCGCTAGCGCCGTTGAGTTCATATCGAAGCGTAGGATTTTTAATGAAGTTTCGGCAGAATTTCATGTCGATGATTGATGGTTGTTCGATACTAGGGTTTGGTTTTGCTCGGCCTATGGTCATCGATTGAAGAATTGGAGCTTGGCATGGTGTTCGTGGAGAAGAGGGGCTCGAGCGGTGATATTTTGGTGGGATTTGGTAGCAAAAAGTGTCACATTTTGTTTCATTCTAGTCACGATTTGGGTTTCTCGGATGGGTTGGACAGAATTGGAATGGAGACGGTTGGGGTAAAGGTGACGAGTGCGTCATATCAAGGAGAAGAAGGCTGACATGAGGGTGGCTTTGGGTTGTTGAATGGTTGTGTAGATCTCATATGCTTGTGCACGGTGTGCACGCGGCATGTTCAGGGAAAATGATTTTGGGGAAGAAAGCATTATGCTCGCGGGTTTGGGTTGAAGGGTATGGGCTCGGCCTGTTTAAGCTTGTGGGTGAGATATTGTTTTATTTATTTTGTTTAATCCTTACTCATTAAATTTTAAAATGTGATATCTCACTCATATTAAATCCGTTTAACCCACGGATTTTTGCGTTGGGTTCATATGAATGAGTACAATGTTGTAGTTTAATTCACTGATAGCTTTGGAGAAGTATAAATTTATAACATAGTTAAACATACTGAATTTAGATAACGCTATTTTAATTAATACCGTCTTTTAAATTTATATACCTTAATTATCGATGTTTATTCGGCTAAATAAATTACCGTTGAGTTAAATTGGATTGAATATGGTAATTGGACATCTGTTCAGCGGAATAAAACACTGTCCCGCTAATTAAATTAATTTGACATTTAATTAGTAGAATAAATCCCTGTTCTGCTATCATATAGTTTTGGACATCTGATTATATATCATAAATTGATATGCCACTTTGAATAAGTGATAGGTTAACCAATGACGATTAGGTGTTAAATGAGGGAAGAGTGTACTCGTAAGAGATGACTTGAAAACCATAACCACTCTGAAAACCATATAAGGTTCTATGGAGGAGTTTCATGATATATTAAGATGTTTGAATCCATATATGGTTCCAAGACCCGTTAGGGTATGGGAATCCGTGTGAGATTCTAAGATCTATTTGAGATGTGGGAATCCATGTGTGATTTTGAGACCCGTTGCGGTATTGGAATCCATATGGGATTCCATGATCTAATTTTGTGGTGGTGCGTGAGCTGGAATGCTGGATGTAGCTTCACCAGCGGTAATGACTAAAACCATAGACAAGAGGCATGGCCAATTGGCAAACCCATAGGGTGTAGTCAGCTCCTCCTAGATGTTACTTATAGTTTTGTGCATGCATGAGGCGATGCACTCGGTCTTAGCGAGACCATCTATGTTTTTCCTATGGTACATCACTAGGGATGTATGCTGCATCAGAAGGATATCTCTGATCCGTGTGCAGAAGGACCTTTCCTCGAAGTACCGAGGGCACCTCCATGGAAATCCTACACAATTAGCAAATGTGCCTTATCCTTTTTCGATCATATACCTAGTATAGTTGTGATGTACACTCACGAGCATCATAGCAACTTGATTATTATTATTTTCACCCTTAGATATTATTATAGTACCATTGGATTTTTTGATATAAAAGGTTTTGGTTATCGTAAGGTAAAAACCCGTCCATGTTTATGTGCGGCATGGTCTTACGAGACACCTTTGGTTTGAAAGGATTTTACAAGCTATAATAAATAAAATTCCTTATGATTTGAGTTTCTCAAGCTGGTTTTACCAGACTGACCCGGGCGTTGTTTCTTATAATGCTCGGGTCAGACTGAGTATATTTCTAGTTTTAGCTGGATGTTTTGGAGCTTTAGGAGACGAGCTGGAGACCAAGAGACATATTCACATACATGGTTATTTTTCCATTGCATTCATTGATGTATTTATCAGCAATTGTGAGGACAAGTTATTATAACTATCCGGGCTAAAATAGGTTAGTATACACTGATTGATGTTTGTATACACATATATTGCAGTTTTGTTTTTGTCTAAAGATTTGTTATATATTATAGATCATTCGTTCCGCTGTGAGATTCTATGTTGTTATTTTTCTTCTTGTCTTCTTCCTTCTTTCTTTTTCCATAACTATCCGCCTTTCTGTTCAATTTTGGTTGAACATATGTGGTTTAATGTCAGCTTAAACTGTACGTAAAAGTGGATCGTTACAGATGGTATCATAGCTTAGGTTGAGTGAACACCTAGGCTTTGGTAGGATTGATTCATTTGAGATAGGATAAGTGAGACCCTAGGATGAGTTTGAGAGTATATATATAAGAGTGCGTATTTGTTAGTGATATGAAAATGTTTTATATTGTGTTGTTTGATCTGTTGAGCGACTTAAGAATTCCGGTCGATGGGTTTGACCAACGTTATCGATAGGGATTTCCTAAACACTTAAACAAGACCAACCGATCCAGTATTGTTTTAAAATTTGGGTAAATGAAATAATTTTATCCAAGATTATATTTTATATATAAAGAATAATTTTTCAAAACTTTAATATAGTTATTCTTGGTTGTGCTTGGTTGATAGAAATGATAATATTCCATCATTATCATCTAAGATTTGATCGGGCATGCTTGCTAGTTTCTTAGCATTGACTATTATCAGTTAATCTATCTTGAATCTTCTTTTTGAAACCTAGGTTGGATAGATAGGAATTTTGGGAACATTGAAACGAATACCTTATGAATTAAGTTTCACAGTTTGAATATAAGGCATTTGTTGATAATGTTGGTTTAAAATTTTGATTTCTAAGGGTTGTTTATTTAAAAGAAATTTTGAATATTTTGGAATGAATATTTTAGAAACGATTTTATATAAAGGATTGATTTGTAAAATTAAGTTTTAATGAATGTTGTTTATTTAAAAAAGGATTTGGAATATTTTGAAACTAATATTTTGGAAATAATTGAATATAAAAGTTGGTTTTATTTAATTGGGGTTATAAAAGAAGTTTATTAAAAAGAAAACTTAAATATTTTTGAAATAAATACTTGAAAAATGAATTATATAAGGAAGCTAGGATATTTTCGTAATAAATATTTGAGAAATGATTTCCTTTAAAGGAAGATATTTTATAAGAATATGATTTATTAAAATGTGCCTTATAAATAAAAGGAATTCAAGAGTTTAAATCCCGATGATTTTGGAAAAATGGTTTTCGAGGTTTAAGGGGTTAATAATAGTATTTGAAAAAAAGTTCGTGTTAAAAATTGTTCTAAGGATTTTCAAGGGGATATGAGAAAACTTACTTCAGTCGCTAGAAAATAATTTCAACAATGATTGCAACATTGTCAGTGTTCATATTCGAGTTTCTAAGTAGGGAATTGCTACCATTAAGATCTCGCTATATAATTGTTAAAATAAATTTTGATCTGATTTCAAAAGTATGATTTGGTTTACCATAGTGTAAATATGTATATTATCATTTTAAATGGTTTGTGGAAAAAAGAATAATAGTTTTATTTGAGATATTTTGGAGTATGAATGATTTTAGTAATGGTAATAATAGTTTTCTTAAAGGGGTTTTGGTGTATCAATATCCTGGAAATAGTTTCGTAGAAATATATTTTAAGTATAAATTCTTTTGGAAAAGATAATTTTAAAGAAAGATATGTTTCTTTGGATTGGTTTAGAAAATGAGTCCAAATTTGTTTTGTGATGACCAGAATAATCTTCCAAGTGATAATCGGATGTCTGCTTAGGCTAACGGTATTGTGCACTTAGTAAATTATTCCTTTTGTCATTGTACGATCGAGACAAGTTCGAATCCGGATGAATCCAAAGTAAGTTGGAAATTGATATTTTGATAAAAACTATTTATTTGGAAATATATTTAGTATTGTTTCCAAATGGGGTTAAAAGAAAAAAGTGGTTTTAAGTTAATTAGTTCGAGTGGCCCAAAAATAAATAAAAATGGGTAAGAGATACATTCGGATGGTAAACGTTTCTCTTGAGTACTATCCTTCTTGTAAGGAATGTATGATACTGTTTGGTAGTACCCAGTTCCTTGGTATAATTTTAGGGTTATTCGATCTATATATATAGATATATATTTTTTCTATGGATTAAAATATATGGTATCGTTTCAAAAAGTGTTTTGAATAAAAACCTGGGTGTTTAAAAAATTCTTTAGTGAATTCAAAATAAAAGTTTGAATTTGATAGTTGTGTATACTCTTGTGATGTGGTGGAATATTTTATAAGTTTTACAAATTAAATGGAGTTGTATGAAATGTTTTTCATAAATATTTTAGTGGGAATAGAATGGGTATTAGGAACAACCAATTAAATAAGTACGTTGAATGGATATAGATCATTTCTGCACATGGATGATCTGTAAAAATCACGCGGGCTTATGAACAGTATTGGTTGTTCATGTCGTAAAATTTCAGGGATGAAAATCTTTTTAAGGGGGAGAGTGTAACGACCCAGAATTTTAACACTTGATCTTTGAAATATTTAATTTGTTTTAAATATTCAATTTGGGGTTTTTGTAATAAAATCTATGTTCCCAATAACTGCTTGATTTTTAATGACATATTTTTAATTTAATATTTATAATTTTTCCATAATTTTTAATTTGGAAAATAAGTAAATTTTCGTTTGACTATATTACGGTAAGCGCTGGCATTTTGGGACTTCACAGAGTTTAATAACTTGTCTAATTTATTGTTGTTTTGTAATCACGTCCCAATTCTATATGCAATCATATTTCATTTTCTATCGACCGTGGCTCATTGGACGCGATACGGTATGAAGGGGTATCAGAATCTTTACAAAATCAAATACAAGTACAAGTGTTGTAACAACCCAAAATTTAAGCTATAATAATTAATTAACAAATTAATTAAATAATAAAATAAGATTGTGAAATTGTTAGAATTAAGCCACAGGAGTTGCACCATTGTATCCATGGTAATTTTCTGGTCAATTTCCATATATAATTTGTTAAAATCCGAGTTAATATGAAGAAGATACGAAATAAACAAGATATCAACAAAACAAAACGAAAATAAATTACAAGGCCTAGGTCGACCCATGTTTTGGGTTAGGTCGACCTATAGGTCGACCCCCATAGGGTCAGGTCGACCTTAGGATCGACCCACCATCATACATAGGTCGACCCGCCTCTTTTATTTGACGTAGAAATGTCCAGGTTCAAGCGATGACGTGTTTTGCAATTTTTCTTCAAATCATGTGTGTTCGTGCTTCCATCCGACGGTTCCCAGTGAGCCTATGACGTGGTTGCACCAGATTCAATCTTCAAATCCAATGGTCTGAGATCTCTAAGCTACACTATAAATAGGACCCTAGGCCTAGCTATTTTTCTCATTCATATTTTCTCCTATTTGGGTTCATTGCCAAAGGCTGGACCCTAAATAGAAATTTTTTCTAAGGAGGAAATGTTTTTGATAAAAATATTCTACGCTCTAGAAGTGGATCAAGGAAGACCAAGGACTAGAGTTAAGGACCACAGGTGAGTGTTTTGTAATTACTTTAGATTTTAAGTAATTTAAAATAATAGGGTTCTCAATAGTTGTAGTTTTTCTACAATTTTGAGACAATTTTTATATAAGTTATTTACAGGTAGTTTTTAAAGTTCTTTTCAGTCTATTTTATTAAGCTACTTTATTCAGTTATTTACAGTTATTTACATCTGTTTTAAGTTGGAATTTAGCCTGTAAATGCTAGTTTCTTTTTATAGAGATTTAATCCCTTTTTACGCGAATTAATTAAAAAGAGAAGAATTTGCTAATATGGATCAAAATAGAATAACACTAAATTTATAGAAATCATATGTAAAATAAGAAAAACTGAAATAAAAATAGAGATGGACTTAAATAGGAAAATTTAAGATATTTGCATGCATAATTATAACAAGTGGTTATAACTAAAAAGAGAAAATAGAAGAGTAACAGCTGCAAGAATAATTATAATACAGGCTATAATTAGAAAGAAAGAAATAATAGAAGAGGCTTATTTTAAAACCTAGATCTAGTTAATAACCAAATATAGCAGAGATAACAGAAGAGGCTTATTTAAAAACCCAGATCTTGTTAATAAGCAAATATAGCAGAAATAGCAGAAAAGACTTGTTTTAAGACTTAGATTAAGTTAATAAGAAAATAGACCAGAAATAACAGAAGAGGTTTATTCTATAACTTACGCTAAGTTAATAAACAAAGATAGAAGCAGGGCCTGTACCAACAGCATTCCCATTCAGTCAGGAAATAATGGTCTCACAATAGTTAGGTATGGCTAGGACACGCTTATGCTAACTAGGGTAAATAAGTGGCCAATAGATAGATGCTCAAATTTGGGAATTTGGGCAAGGGGCGCAACTAGAATTTGTTTGTTAGGACCAGTACCGGCAGTATTCCCTTTCAGTCTAGGTCTGATGGTCTCAGAACACTTAGGTGAGGCTGGACAGCATTCCCTTTCAGGTCTAGGTCTGATGGTCTCACAACAGATTAGGTGAGGCTGAGCGCGCTTATGCTGATTATGGTAAATAAGAGGTCACAAGAGGGGGCGACAGTTAGCGTGTACCAGCGATGGTCGAGCGTGCGACATTGATTAGGGTAAATAATTCGCTACTGCGTTCCAAGCGCTAAATAGGTGTCTTTTGTTGTGGGACCAACAGGATTAGACCAGCTCATAGTGGCACAACAGAGATAAAAGGCCGATCAATGGGTAGAATTAGGACTTCAGCCTAATTAAACTAGGATTAGGGTTTCGCCTAATCACATCAATTTAAGACATGTGCAAACAATCCAAACAATCAAACAATTAAAGAAAACAGTCAAACAGAATCAGAAACAGTATTTTATCCTAGTTTTACCTTTTCTGTATTTTCCTTTCATACTAGGACTGTTGCTTAGTATATTATCTTTGTCTTTCTTAGAAATGCTAGTAATTACTTTCACTTACTAGACTTATAGTCTGACCCACTCCTTTATTTCCCTCTTTTACCCCATAGGCCAGTAGAATCGAGGACAGTAGATTCAGACCGCTTGGAGATATATTCTTGGAGTTCTTCATGTATTCTTCTTCTTTTTTTCATTTGACTTTGGATGTACTAGTACTTTATGAGAGGGATGATTTTTATGTACTCTGATGATGAGACTGAGATGTATTTTCATGAGACATTAATTTGAGATATTTTGAGTTTTTGAGACATGTTATGTTTTTATGACTTATTTTTGAAGTTTAATGATAAGTTATTATTTAAATGTTTCCGCTATTTTTATTTATTTGTCTTATGAATCTTAGTCTCTGTGATGCTTTGGCTATACCTATAATGCACCACATCTTTAAGTGTGCCCTTTTTGGGTATACTAAGGGGTGTGGGGTGTTTCACTTGGTATCAGAGCCTAAGGTTACAGGATTCCTAAAGACTTGTTTTAAAAGTAAAGTGTTTTTCAAAAGTAACATATCTTCAAACTAAAAGTATTTTTCAGAAAGAAAATCTTATTATAGAAATGGTTTTTAAGTATAAGAGAGTTTTTATAAAAGTATCCTCAAAGTCCAGTTCAACCTTCTTTCGATTCTTTCAAGCCTAAATTCTCTTTTCTTTGCATAGAATGGCGGATGTCCCAAAATCTTCTAGAGGGTGTCCAAGCCACTGCCTGGTTCCGTAGATACCACCAAGGTAAGACACTAGAGGTGCAAGGGCAAGCACCTAATATAGCACCAGCGGGTGGAGATCCCATTAATCCACTTGAAGCAGCCAATTTTTCTAAGCTATGCAAGGACTTCGCTAGTCTAGGAAGCACGACGTTTTCCGACATGGAGGTTTTCATAGAGGCGCGAGCTTGGTTGAGGAATACGGAGCAGATATTTGGGTTGTTAGGATTGGAGGACCGCTAGAGAGTTCAGCTTGCATCTTGGCAGCTGAAGGGAGAAGCTTCTTACTGGTGGGAGATCATAGGGATGGAAGGTAGAGACATTGGATGGTTCGGATTTCGAGAAATGTTTGAGAGAAAGTTCTTGTCACAAGCCAAGGAAAGCATGCAGTTGGAGAAGTTCATTAGTCTGAAGCAAGGTAGTTTTTCAGTGAAGGAGCATATAAATCGGTTTAATGAGCTATCACGGTTCGACATGGAACTTGTTAATACACTACATAAGAAGGTCATCAAGTTTGCTAAGGGTTTGAACCAGCCCCTCCAAGGGTTGGCATTGACACATGTACCTATGGGAGCGACGTATGAGTGACTTGTGGAAATGGCTCTCATGTCAGATGTTGCTTAGAAAGAGGAGGTTAAGGAGGTTCCTAAATCAGAAAACTCTAAGAAGCACTGGTGGAAGAATAAGAGGGATAAAGACAAGAAGAAAGGAGGAAGACCTCAAAAGCAAATCAAGAAGGGTGAAAAATGTCAAAATTGTGGATTGGTTGGGCATTTCACAAAGGACTGTAAGAAGGACACGATGAAGGGGAGGTGTTACAACTATGGGTAGCCTGGTCACCATAGTAGAGCTTGTCCTCAGAAAACAGGGCAGAGAGCAGGCGCACATACAGCACAAGTACAGGCTTTGGATGCAGCACCTTCTAGTAGTGGACCGGATCGAAGTAGGAAAGTCTCTGTAGAAGGTTTGATCTCTATTTTGGATTTTCCTATTCGAACTCTTTTTGACTCTGAAGCATCGCATTCTTTCATTTCTAGTTTTTTGGTTGATTGTTTGCACTTAGATATTTCTCTAGTAGTAGACCCTATAGTTGTTTCAAACCCCATAGGAGGATCGACACATTTATCCATGATTTGTAGGGGTTTGAAAATTTTTATACTTAGGCGTAGAATTTGACTGTGATGCCTATGTACTGGGATTTTTGGGATATGGGATGATTTTGGGGATGGACTGGTTATCCACTTATGGTGCAATATTAGACTGTGAGAGGAGAGTCGTCAGACTAGAGACATGTAGCAGAAGGACTCTCGCGGTTTCTTGCGACCCACAAGGGTCAGTCATGTTGAGCTTCCTTTATTCCCTTGATTCATCATTAGGAGAGATTCAGTTGCAGATGTTAGAGATTTCCCATACATTTTTGCGGAGTTTAGGTGACTACCCCCTAAGAGAGAGATCGACTTTAGGATCTATCTGAATGACAATGCTAAGCCAGTGGCATTGCCCGTGAGACATATGGCTCCTAGGGAGAGGAAGGAGTTAAGTAAGCAGATTGGTGAGCTATTGGAGAAAGGCTTCATCAGACGGAGCATATCTGAGCGAGGAGCGCCAGTCGTCTTCGTTACAAAGGTGGATGGTTCCCTTCAACTTTGCGCAGACTATAGAGAGTTGAATAAGCTCACGAAGAATAACCGATACCCACTTCCTAGGATAGACGATCTATTCGATCAGTTGATTGGCTCTTTGGTATTTTCTCAGCTTGATTTAATTACTGGATTTCATCAGCTTAGGGTCACTGACGATAGCATCGATAAGACAACATTTAGGACACCCGCTGAATTCTTTGAGTGGTTAGTTATGCCGTTTGGGCTAACTAATGCCCCAGCCTACTTCATAGATTTGATGAGCCATGTTTTTCGAGATGTCCTAAAGAAGTTCGTTGTAGTATTTGTGGATGACATTTTGGTGTTTTCCATGGGTATGGAAGAGCATGCTATTCATCTTGAGGAGGTTCTTCGTATACTTCGTGTTCATCAGTTGAAAGCAAAATTCTTGAAGTGTCACTTTTGGCATGAAGAGGTGCGTTTCTTGGGGCATGTAGTCTTAAGAGAGGGTTTAGCTGTTGATCCCGCTAAGGTAGTAGTGGTACAAGATTGGAAGGCCCCCAAGAACGTTACCGAAGTTAGAAGCTTCCTAGGTTTGTGTAACACTCCGCATTTTTATATAATTAAAAATAAATTTAATTGATAACTATGAAAACAGCGAAAAATGAATTTTTTCTAATGTTGGAATTTGACCGTGAAACTTATACCATTGTATTCGTGGCAATTTTCTGATCAACTTCCATATACAATATTTTCTGAATGGATTCAAACAGAGAAGTTATTGCCGTTTGAAGTTTTAGCCTCAGAAACAATTACATATGCAATCATGGAAATTTTATCAATTATAAACATTTGTAATTAATTCATAGGATATTTATAAAAGTAGTAACAAACTTATTATGTTTTTAGTGAATGTAAATTATTAAGAGAATTAGATGTAAGAGGAAAAAAATAAGGGGAATAATTAACATTGCAAATAGAATCAGCTAAAAAGTGCAATTAATTAATATGTGAATTAATATTGGAGATTAATATATAATGTGTGTTTATATATATATATATATATATATATATCAGATCCCTCAATTTAAAGAGGTTTACGTATAAATGTAACAAATAAATGTTCAAATTCAAATCTGGATTAAAAAAAATATTCATATTAAATAAATATGTTAATTGAATGGTGGAATTAATTGACATGCCAATTAATGAAACGTTACAATGTGTAAAATATTAATTAAGGAAATTAACTAATAGAGGTGGCATGTTAATCTATTAATGGGGATATTAATTAGGATTGTAACGTAATCAGTAGAAAATGTCAATTAATAAGGAAAAGAAATAATATTTGACCTAGATATGAATGTGTACATATAGGTAGTATATTGTTGCACATAAAAATTAATTGAAGGATCAATTAGGTAAAGAATTAATTAGATAATTGGTGGGCTACCTCTATATAAGAGAGAACGTAATGTAATTCGCTCCATCAGCCATCACTTTCTTCATCCCTCTCTTACAATAAACAATAGCTTCTTTCTTCATTCTTTTCTCCTATTTTTCACAAATCTTCACCAAATAAATCCAAATAAAATATATGTGAACAAAATAGAGAAATTGCAACAAATTAAAGGAGAGAAGTTGTAGAACGGCATAGTAATTTTAGAAGATAGAGATTTAAAGCTAAGGACGACAGGTGAGTGGATTTAATTATATATCTTTTATGTTTATGATATATTATCGTTAGATTCCCGTTAAATAATTTTATTCAATATTTATTTCAGTAATTAATTCTATTAATTAGTTATAGTGAGATAGTAAATTGTATAAGAAAGCTTATATTTAATTAATATTAGGCTTGACAGTTAGAGAAAGGTATAAGCCTAAAAGTAAGAAATTTACAGTTATTTACATCTATTTTAAAAGTTGAAATTTAACCTGTAAATGTTAGCTTCTTTTTATTCCTTTTTACGCGAGTAAATTAGTTAAAGAGAAAAATTCGCAAATACGGACTAAAATAGAAAGAACACTAAATTTACAGAAATTAGATGTAAAATAAGAAAAGTTGAAATAAAACGAGAAAGATAGAAATTTGCAGTAAATTGTGCTAAAAAGGGGAAAAATAAATTAAAAGGGAAAATTTAATAACTTGATAGGGAAGTTAGTGATAGATTAATTGGTTGGTTTAGAAAAGAGAATACATTTCTATAGTTTAATATTTAAAAGATAACGATAAACGTAATTGCAAGAATAAAAGAAAGAAAAAGGGAATTAGTGTAAAATAGAGAAACCACTATATTTTGCACTATCCAAAAAGTAAAGAAATAATAAAAGAAATATCTTGCAGTTACGGATTATTGTTAATAGCATTATTTGGTATTAAAATATGAAAATGGATTTTTAGCACAGTTTTTGTAACCAACCAAATAGAATAGAACTACTTCCTGGAATATAAGAAGTTAAAGTGAAGAATTAAAGGAATTAAAGAAGGAATCAAGTTAATTATTAGACAAGACTAGAAGCTCTGCATTTACTGCACAGATAATAGAATAAAAGTAAAGCAGTTATCATGTTAAGTAAATTTGTGACAATCGAACGTAGTCCCAAGCCAAGATTGTCATATAACATAAGAGAATTAAAGAGAATTCAATATCATAATAAAAGAAGATAGATTGTAATAGAAAAGAGACACTTGTAATTATATTTAATATATAGATTATAAAAGAAAATAAAAGTGACTATTACAAGTAAAATTATAACATAGGTTATAATTAAGTAGAAAGAACAGAAAAGGCTTATTTTAAGACACGAGTAGATTGGCACGTGCGATGCACGTGCGCAGAAGGAGCTGGTGTTAAGAAACAATGTCTATGAGAGTTTTTGAATGCGACAAAATGACTGTGACGTACATGTATTGTTGAATATTTTGGATATTGACATGCAGAATGAATCTACAGCAGATGCACGTGGACGTAGAAAATTTGTATCGAAAATGGGAAGAAGCGTTGGATCAAACTGACATTGGGTGGGTAGGAAGAAATGTAATATACATATGGTGTAACGAATTATTAACGCATGTTCATGCAAACCATAGAGAATAAGTTCGATTTGTAATGGAAATAGAATATGGTCTTCGTTACGTATAGTAGGTGATCAGAGGTAGATATGAAACCATTTTGTGGGGATAAGGAAACAGAATGAGTTGTTGCACCTAAGAAACTATTTGATAGTAAATTGTAGGTAGTTAGTGTAGTTCTCGTAACCGTTTTCTCTCCTCCTTGTTCCGGGCTTGAGACCGGCATCAGTAGTAAGTTGATGGCGGAGTTAAAAACGTTTATTAAGGGAATTTTTATGTGGACCGAAAGTGAGTTATGGTAGTAAAGGAGGAATTTTTTGTAAACCCAGTTTTGTATTTTGTATAATCTGTAGCTAAATATATGACTGGAAAACAGTAAAATGGAGAAAAAGATTATAAGTGCAGATATTACTCATTTATGGTCGGATTAAAAATCCCTTAATTATTTAAGTGGAGTAAGAAAATAATGGTAAAGATCTTATTTGTGTATCCAATGTTGTAGAGTAATAATTATAGTAAAACTGCAACATGTGAAGTGGAAAAATGAAGTATTGTTAATTAAGTTCATGAGTACATTGTAATAACACATCCTTGTACACAACATTTCTAGTATGTGTGCCATTTCTATTTCGAATCTTTCCATTTTTTACCAAAACTTTTGTTGTTTTTCGTTAAACGCCTCTTGATAACGCAACATATAACTGACCATGACTGAAAACATGTTCGGGAAGATAAATACCAACCCGAGGAATGGTTTGTCCTTGTGATTTATTAATCGTTAATGAAAAAGCTAATTTAATTGGAAATTGTTTACGTATTAGGTTGAAAGGCATGTTAGTATTCTCAGAAGGTTTTAGTGGTATACGTGGAATAAATACTCTTGTGCCACGAAAATGTCCAACAGTTATTTCTGCATCTATGACATTTCTGTGAAAGACACGACATAATAATCTGGTTCCATTACATAATCCAATTCGTGGATCAATATTCCTAAGCAACATGATTGGCGCACCTACTTTCAGTCTTAATTTATGTGGGGGTAGACCTCCCGGAGCAAGTGAGTTTAAGAATTCATATTGGTATAGATTATGTGTATCTTCTTCGACCTTGTCGAAGGAGTAGTAAATGCGCTCAGTACCTGGAAACAGTTCTATAACTTTGTTATTAATGTCATCCACTGTTTCGTTTGTAGGGGCTAATATTGCTCTATCCATTATAAAATTAGGATCACCTAATCTGTCATTGAGTTCAGCGAAGACTTCATTAATCAGAGCATAGAGTGAAGAAGTGTTGGTCCAAGGTTCAACGATATCATTTGGGAGTTGTATAATATCGTCTTGAACATAGACTTCATCTCCATTTCCAATACGTAAAAGAAACTGTGCATATGATTGATCGTCTTTTGCGCGCATATTTTGTGTTAAATGAATTACCTGAACATTTTGCCATAAGTACGATCGTACTATACATGCATCGACGTTTTGAGCTCTAGTACCGTTTACGACTATTGGTAGAACTTGACGAAAATCACCACCTAAAATAACAATCTTTCCTCCAAATGGTGCGTCGAAATTAGTTAAATCTCGTAATGTTCTGTCTACGGCCTCAAATGCATGGCGGTGAGCCATGGTAGCTTCATCCCATAGGAAAACAGTAGCAGACAGTAACAGTTTTGCGAGTTCAGATTGCTTAGGAATATGACATGTAGATGAAGAGTCTAAATTAATTGGTATTTTAAATCGAGAATGTGCAGTTCGACCTCCTGGAAGAGCAAGAGAAGCAATTCCAGAAGTAGCGACTGCAATTGCAATATGACCTTGAATTCATAAATGGGCTAAGATTGCTCTATATAAATATGTTTTTCCTGTACCTCCGGGACCATCTATGAAATATATACTATTAGCTCCACTTTCGACAGAAGACATTATCGTGTCAAATGCCTTCTTTTGTTCGGAGTTCAAGTTATCTATAGAATTGATATCATTATTGGGTATTTCTATGCATTGTTCTTCTGAAATAAGAGTGGATGTGTTTGTATGAGTAAAGTTGGTGAAATTAGTATGTGGAATGTCATAGTCAAAAATTGTTTTGTTATATTGTTTGAGAAGGTTGTCGAGGTCAGACAGACATTGAATTATTGAAAATGAATTGGTCACAGTAGTAGCAGATGTAGTAGGATAGTCTTCAAGTAAGAAAGGAGAAAACTCTTCCCACAATTCACGCACATGGCATGGGTCACAGTATACTAAAATTGTAACAAATAATCTTCTTAAAGCATTAGGCATATGTGTGTTTGAAGCATCTGTCAAACAGTCCTTTATACTATTATCATTTTCAAGTAAACCTCTATGTTCAGCTGATTCTTTAAATGTGTTATATTCTATTTGATTAACTGTTAGTAAGTCAGTAAAAGATTGAGGACCTCTAACATGTGTTAACAGTAGACGCAAATAGTAACGATCTCCTTCAGTGGGAGATACAGTGTAAATTCTACCAATTGCCCTACGGTTATTTCGCCTACGGTTCCATTGCTTACTTGTAGAATCCCACCAATATTTTTCAGGAAACTCGTAGTATAAATATTGACGTGCTTGTTCATCAAAAACATTTTTACAGAAAAATTCAGTAAGCATTGTTTTAGATCTATGTTGATCATCCAGAATAGTGTTTATGTGCTCTTCTGCACGAAATAATAATTGTTGTCTATTTGGTAAATGTATTTGTAAGCCGGTAACAGAAGGAAAAATATTACTTAGGGAAAATTTAAATATTCTCCATAAAGCTTCTGGAGCACAAATCCATCTAGCGTTAACAAATTTTGAAATTTCATCATTATCGTCAGGTGTACTGGATAATCCTACAGAAACGCGGTTTGAACCTTTGTAAACATATTTGTAGAGATATTTCACAGATTTAATACTTGAACAAATCTCAACATTTATATGACAATCATATTTCAAAAGTAAGTAAGGATTATAAGGTACTATCCAACGGTTATCGATTATGTGGCTTCCAATTTGATATTGTATTCCGTTGTCGCGTCTTTTGTAAATAGGGTAAGAGTCAGTTCCTTGTAAAGTAAATGGAGAGAATGCTTTTGGAAAACCCTTCTTACAGCAGTTATTTTTCATGCAGACAGCTCTTGGGTTAAAATGTCCGCATGGATAATGAATCATATGTTTCATTACAGCGTTGTGTAGTTCGGGTTCTAAATGTGTACATGGAATTTCAGCGCGAACTAAAGCATCATAATCATCAGGATTGTTAATTTTATCGTTTTCATCTAGGATAAGTAGAATGTGAGAATGTGGTAGTCCTCTTTTTTGGAATTCAATAACGTGAACATGGGCAATGACTTTACCTAAAACACCTGTGTCAAATAGGTCAGTTTTTAGTTGCTCTAGTTTTGATCGAAAAATCCTAGTTGTTAAATCCGGTCTATCTTGTGGTTGTTGACCGGGAAGCAATTCTTGTGTAATTTCTACCCAGTTAGTATTACAGGTCATAGTAATAAATAAGTCAGGCTTTCCATACCTTCGCACTAACGCCATTGCATCTTGGTATCTTTGATGCATATCTCGTGGACTACCAATATAGGAGGAAGGAAGAATCTTCTTGACACCAACACTTCCTAATGTGTGAAAACGCATAGGATTGAGTAGTAGTGAAATAACTGGTTAATAATTAATGGGAACAACAAATGGTTGATTGAAGGAGGTAACGAAACTTACTGGCAGATGTTTCTCCAGTAGCTAAGGCATCTTGTAAACCTTGGTATAACTCCGCTCTGATAGTAGTCTGATTGTTGCGAAGAAACCTTAGCCGCATTGTTTCTATTTTTACATACATATCAACGGCATATTGTTGAAATAGGCGACCACCAAGCAGTATAAGTGATGTCTCAGTTGGTCGTATCTTTGTGTGTAGGCGATAGACAAAATGCAAGCAACATTAGTATTGATGTTGATATAAATTAGGTTTTGTGCTATTTACGAACAAATAATAATGGATATCAATTAAGGTATACGTACCTGTAAAATATGGGAGTAGTAAGATGTACAACTTATAGGTGTACTTCCATTTTCGTGGATGCTCAAATCCCATCCATGCTGACCGTAAGGCAACAATAGTGGATATTGCAGCGGATCGTAAAAACCTGCAGTATCAGATATTCTCTGTAGATTTCCACTTGTTGTCCGAACAATGATATCTCGACCTTGCAAATTGTCTGGTTCATCTCCAATTATTATTCCTGCTACTTGGGATGTGGTTGGCAGCTCATGGAGATGGCGATCTATTGTGATCTCTTTGATTTTGATTCTACATATTTGCACGTCAGGTTGTTGCCCCAACTGTCGAAGTATGGAGACATATGGGTTATGAGTATCTAAAATTTGTTTCAAAATCATAATTATCTCCGGTCTCATTGCTTCACTATCTTGAAGTCGGTTTTCAATCTCATGGTCAGTGTCATATATGTACAGTTGCAAATATCTTGGTCTACTTCCAGCCAAGGGTAAAAGACTTCCAATACTATGATATATTGAACCTTGCGCGCGATATGTGTAAACTCCTTCTCTAGCATTGGCCAGGTTATTATCAATTGATGCACCCATAGACGTGAAAGAAAATGCATTATTATAAGATCGGATGTTTGTACGAAAATGGGTACCCACTTCACCTTGATCTTGGAATAAGCTCAGTAACTGTTGTGGTGTTGTGGTAGGACGATGAATGTCGATGGAACCTCCAGAGCAACAATTTTGTAAGCTTTCGTGGAAAAATATTTTAGCATTGCAGAAATCACAGTAAGTGGGCTGAGGAAGTCGATGTTTGTGGTATGGAATGGTTGCGTTAAAATTTCGACCACAGTTATGACTACTGTTTAGTACAGTCCGCGGTATCGTTTCTTCGCCATCCCGTGTTATTGAAGAACCTAAAAAAATAAGGTTAGTATTCAGTGTAGTAGTCATACTTTTACAACTTCACATCACTGTCGTTGTACTTGAAATGATGATTTTTGCAAACATATCAGCGGTTTAAGTCAAATAATGACCGTGCAGAAAGTGAAATAAGGAAAAATACTTCCCAAAATTTTATCTTTTATCTTCTAAAAATAATTGTAAAGAATCTTTGTGGTTTTGCTCAGAATAATAAGAAAAAAAAAATTAAGTTAATGCGAATTTTATTCCCCAACCGTCTGTTGTACTACTACTCTTTTGTTTCAAAACCGTTGATATTTGATGGTGCATATTTAGTCCAACACAGTAAACAGAGTTCCTTACAATTGTAAGAATTTTAGTTGACCGTTTAAAAACCTCAAACTGATAACAGAAATAACGTGCTAAGTATAGGTATGGTACGTAAAAATGTGTATTTGCTTGCATAAAGCTGAAAACATATATGCCTTATTAGAAAATTGACAGAAGGTTGGATTTTAAACGCACATTTATTAAAGAAAGAATATGTACGGAATATTTAAAGGTGGTAGGGAAATAAATTGTAATTTACTGTACAACTGAAACATATTTTGGCATCATTTATACAGTCAAAGTCGCATACCTATTTAGTAGCATAAACGCGTACAAAGATAGATGAGAAGTTTATAAAAATTTAGTACAATTAAGATGGGTACAGTTTGTAAAGCCATATATAAAATGCGTTTGAAAACAAAATATCTTTACAGACTTGTACGTGTATAGATGCGGACTGTTTTTTTTGTGACACAGGTTATAAATTTTGTGCGTATTTTAAAAGTGGAAATAAAATATTGACAGATGGTTGTTGATAATGTATATGTAATGACTAAAATATATTTCAGTTAATAAGTACAGTACTTATTCCAAACTAAATAGGGTGTTGTACATAATACGCCAACGCATGTACATCATACAATAAGTTCTATCATGGATTTGTCTCCTCATCTAAAGAGAAAAATTCAACGTACATACCCTAAGTTTATTTCGCACTTTTCAAATAACTTTTTAGAAATTGTGTAAAAGTTCACCGTGCTGGGAAAAAAATCAGTTGATAAAATACGTACTCAAACAATTATACATTCTTACTAATAGCTCAAATGGATTTGTTGATGTAACTCAATCTTCCGGAAATCCCCAAATTAGATTGCACTATCTATTTAAAAAATTCTGATCTAATTTAGATATTTATGGTAACATCGATTTCGTACAGCCATTTAAAAACACGTGCTTGCACTTCTTTCATAAATGAATTGAAACTTCAAACGGTTTGGTTATATATCTTGAAATAAAAGCACATGCAACTGAATAATTCACAAACAGTAAAATGATATTTCATTTTGAAAAGATACAATCGTGGATTTAAAAATCAGATTAAAGTAATGATTTAGTGAACATGTCCGCATGTACATATCCGTCATATCATAAGGTAATAAAGCATCATAACAATTTTCATTTAGTGGTGGGAATTATGTATCAAGTAGGGTTAGCATGGAGAATATCAATGTGATAAGCCTTGTGCGCGTGGTTCTCTATTACAATAATGACTTGAGAGCTGCTACCACTTATAAAGGGCATAGGGCATGCAATTGCTTAGGTGAACAACACAAATTTCAAGTGCTATATGAACAGCAGCTGTAGCTGCAACTAACTTCACGTGCCATACATGGAGTTGTAATAGGACAGTGAAAAAGGAGCTAGAAGATGACTGAAACAAATTGTTGCAAGGCTATTGCAGAGACAGGGCAGAGGGATCTAAAGAAGGGCTAAAGAGAGATGAGCGAAGCTGGCTGGAGCATACTGGCTTGTATGAGTTGAAATAAAGAGTTCTCAAATGGCTTGTGTGAGTTGAAATGAAGTATATGTATTTATTTATATATGTATGTATGTATATTTATATAGCTTTAATATCAACAATATATATATATATATATAAAACAATTTTCATTTAGTAGTCCAACTCAAGTACAGTATATCTGTATTAGCGTAAAAGAAGTGGTTTGGTAATATTAGCAGTAGAAGAAAAAACAATTTATGTCAATTATTTTGTATGCAGCCTGCATAGGGTCGACGATTGCCTGTGTATCATTTCATATTGGTAATTTATTAGCTATAGTACTAATAGTGTAATGTGCGTACGGTACGGTTGCCTTTGTGTCATTTTTTTTTACAATTTCCTATTCATAAGCATGGTATAAGCAGTTGGTTGGGGTGTGTGTCAACTGTATATGGATATTTTGTCTTGTTACATAAAGCAATAGGTCGGCTGTGAAGTAGGTTGTGTTATCCATCGTTGTGTCATATCATGCAAGTGCATTTAAAAATTGGCGTACGAAATGGACGAAGACGTGGAGAGAAGAAAACATAAGAATGAACGGTGTAAATGTGGTACACAGTGAAGTAACGGAGTAAAGCAAATTAGCTGTAGAGTTTGTGGTAAGAACGTAAGAAGGGGGGAAAAAAATACCTGTTAAACGTCGACCGTGGAAGCCTTCACTCAACCGTGTTCTTGTGTTTGCAATACGTATTTCTCTTGCTTGTGCACGTCTAGCTTGTTGACTAAGTCTACGTCTTTCTCTTTGTTGCTGTTCCATCAGATGCAGAGGATAAAGTGAAGAGGTAATAAATAGTAGTGAAGGGAGAAAAATTGTGACTGATTTGAAGAGATATACGGCAGCAGTAGAAAAGGCAGTGCAGTAGTAAGTGAAGGACAATGCATTGAGAAGTGTGTATATATAGGTAAGGCAATGGTTACGTAAGTTGGTATAACTGCTGAAAATGAGTATGTAAACGTTGTTGAATTAGTAGAGATCCGAGATTTGCTCTGCTGATTTTTGGTAACGGGATGAAATTGTCTTATATACGTTGCGTGAAAGTGGCCATAATAACAGGTAGTCATAGAAAAATTGGTATGCAACAAACTGTGCACGTATATACAGTTGTAGTGTGTATTAAACAATGGACAAATGTTTATTTATAATCTTCACAACCATTCGTTCACATTTATTTACATATGCTAACTTGTCAAAGTATTTGAGTTTTGTTAGTCACCTCTGTAAGTTATAGATTTTTTTAATAAAATGAACGAAAATCTATTTTGCAAAATACACATCAATTTGCATGCGAATATGAAGGTTGGTTAATAAGTAGTGATGGGTGGCTGAGTATATTTGGTTAGTTTGATGGGTTGGTGAATTATGTGTTATACTTAACCACGCTTGATAAAAATAACAATTGTACACTGTAGTCCCTGTAGAATATGGAACATACGGAAAACATTGTAAAAGAAGAACTTTCTTTTTTTTAGAAACAGTCAATCAGAGGTGTACTGATTTGTTAAGCAAGGTTTAATCAAGTTTCACAACAACAAATGATTTGCGCTCTGGATGTTTTACGTGATTAATTTGTTTACATAAAAGCAAGATGACATGAACATTCACTTTTAAGCTATTCAGGTATAAGGTACTGTGTATATCTAGAGTTGAACATATTCTTTCATATTAATTTTTGCCTAGTTTGAATGTAATAATTCTATGTCAATGTTTACTGATAGTTCACGTATGTTTAGTGATAGTTCATGTATATATTGAAGGCAGTATCAGTGTCAAACGAATATTACATGTATGCTTGGGAAATTATTTGTTGCTAGTCATAAACATAGTTACCCTCTAAGTCCAGAAAAGCATGAATTTTATTTTTATGCTTCCTCATTGGCATTTTTACATTACAAAATTTGAATTAGTGTCTCCACTTTGAAGCCATGAAATTTTGGTTTGTTAATTTTTAAACTTATGCCAAATTTTCAATTTGTCCCTCAATTGAAGATGAATTTGTAAAATTTTGTCGTACTGTTCAATGTCCTCTGGGTCAGCATCCAACTGTACAAATGCGCATTGTACTCATATTCTAATTGCTGAACAGAGCCTTATTTGTATTTGTAGAAAGTATTAAAGTGTCCGATGGGGATGGATGTAATAAGTGTAAGACGTGAAAATTGAAAATATTTTTTATACATATTTAATAGTGGCGGGTATTTTAATAGGCATATATCTGTGTGCGGAATATATACAGACGGCATATAAGTTTTTAGCAGAACGTACGTGCACATGAAAAGAACATGAAATTTATTTACGCAATGACGAAAGCATGGAGTACATGACAAATATAATGTAACATCAACGAATACATCGGAAACAAATAACTGTTCGTTAAAAGCGACGAAAGGAAAAAGTGCGAAAGCGTGGGAATTAAAAATTTATTGAATGTCATAGAGTAGAAGCTGTATTAAGTACGGTTCTTGAGAAAATGCTCAACAGCTGCATCACATTCGGCAATCTGTAAACGGAATTAAAATTGATGATTAGCATGTACTGTAGACACACACACATATATGTGTGTGTCCGTGTGTCTATCAAATGAATAGATTTTGGCATACCACTTCTGGAGTAAAAAAATCCTCCCATTTGTCATGTTGACAAAATTGTGGAAAAGACTGGAGTTCATCAGATAGTGTCGTATGCCCTTCACAGTTGGAAGATGGTGATAAGGTGTCGCAGGTTCCCAAGAAGTTTGTCGTAACCGGAGGAAGGTGAACAGAGTTGGTTGGTTTGTTAACATTGTCTAATTCAATACGGGAGACGTTGGATGAAGCAGTAACTTTTTCTTCGGCAGTGGATTGAAGGTGTTTTGTTAAACGTGTACTTTTACGTTTGAATTTGTCTACGGAAGAGGATAATGCAGGCTCTTTACCTTGTTGTATGCATTTGTTCTGCAGAAAAAAAATGGTAACTTATGGCAAATCCGACATAGGATAGAATAGAGTAAGGGTGAATAAAAAATAGCATAGAAGTACCTTTGTCATTTTGAATAAAAAGTAATGTGAAGGTTTAGGAAGTTGGAATGGAATTCACGTAGGCGGAGGAATTGATGAAGATGAGCTGTTGAGGATACACAGTGGTGTGTGGAGACTGTTAAGGAAGATGTATATATAATATGTTGCGGTGGAAGTGTTAAAATGTTTGGGTGGAAAAGTATGTTGGAGCCTAGTTTGCTGGAAAAGTTGAAGCAGTAGTAATAGGAAACATGGACAGGAAAAACGGATCACGTGCTAAGGAAAATAAGGTAGAATTGGCACTGAGGTGGTACAATTTTCTGTACAGTTTTGGTAAAATTAAAAAATCCACGGTTGATGATCTGAACTGCAGGAATGTTGTAGCATATAAAGTTTAGTTCATATGAAAAATTGAAGGGTCTCACAGAGTGTGTTGAGATGGTAATGGAGGACAGAGATGGACGCTTACAGAGAAGGTAGAAAAAATATATTGTGATGCAATATTATTAGTGAATATATTATGTAAATTCATAACTGTCTAATACGTTGACCTCTATATACTACGGTATATATTTGTTGAATGGAATGTGGTTTTATTTTAAACATGGTGAGGTTGGGCTTGATGCATGCACACACTCCAATTCACCACGCACACATAACAACGCAGACATAACATGAATTGAAGCCCACTCCATCACTATCTCATTAAAACATTAAAAAAATAGGAGTAAACATTTAAAATTCTGATGAATATTAGGAAGAAAACAAAAATCCTATTACAACGTTCTTAAGCAAATCACAACAGTCAAAAACATGATCCTCACACCAAACTACATATATTCTGAAAAGCTCCAAGCAGTGCTCCTGGTCCAAATTCCTACTCCAAAACTTCTTATAACATTCATCATAAGAGTAACTCCTGTAAACAGAAGGTACCTCATTTTCAGTCAGTTTCTCAACAGGAAAATAACCGAACTATATATTGCACAGGCAAAGGTAGGAAGCAATGTACATCCTCTTGCTACTCACGTTCACCAAACTCCATGCCACACACTCATGTACCTTCCATTACTCAACACCTATAGCATATTAACAATATGTACATTAAAAAGAGTAAACTAAGCGATGTTTTACATTTGTAAATAAATACCTATTACTGGTTGCTTATGTTGATAATGAAGGCATTAGGAAGAGGGTTGATTGAGGATCATTGTCCTTGCTGAAGTATCTGCAATCCAGATACGGTCTGGTCATAAAGAAGGATGGTGAGCAACATGTACGTCAGTTCAGTTTTTGGGCATTTCGAGTAGTAGTTTATAGCCATGTGCTGCTCTTGCTCTCCTAGGACTCTTTCTATGTACTTTTCTTCTAGTCCTAAACATTGTGATATCAGCCCTAGTAAGCGGAAGCAGAGTAGCCGTACTTCTCTGCAGTATTCCCTTGCCACTTCCCTTGATCCATGCAATTTCTAGTACAGTACATGCATTTAGTTTTTTTTATATTTAATCAAATATGACATAATATGATATGGCAGATAATAATAAGTGAAAGATATACAGTAAAACGATGTGCATGTGTATCACATTTTGCTAACGATTGCTAATGCAGGCATATATAAATAGCAAGTATTGATGGGATATTGCATGTAGATACATTCACCTCGCATTCTAACATACATGTTGGAACTTTTTACTAAACCTTTTCATGCAAATGGTTACACTAATCTTATTTAGTATGCATACACACTAAATTTAGTTTAACAACACTAAAGTAGTATTCATATGAGCGATAACCAAAATGTTCAATATATGTTAAAACATTTCTTGACTGAAGTTCAAAACATTTTTCTAATCAATTTAAAACATCAATTACTATTTGTAAAATAAAATTGGTAATGTTTTCTAAATTAAAACCCATTTCCAGCTTTGGACATATTTATTTATGCATACGTCTTTGAATTATAAGATTATCAAAGTGTGTCACCAACCATCATTGCCATTTTAATGGCGCATGTCATCTGTAATGTAACTACCTTTCATTTGACTTTTTCTACAAAACCATAAAATTCTCATATCATATATGATTACAATCATTCTGCATGGAACATCCCAACAATATTATAAATTGGATAACAATTCCTTTACTTCTTATAGTTCAACATGAACATGCATTCACTGTCAAACTTCACTTACATTATATTGTATCACAGTTTCATCATATATTCATAAATACAGTGAGAAATAGTGTATTTAGAAGAAAAAACATAAAACATGGATGACAATTGAACATACCAACATAATCATCTGTTAGCCTGGAGTAGATTATAAATACATACACACAATTAACCGACCAACGTAAATAATCAACTGTGTAACATTTCATTGATTGTCTGGTTGAAATTGCAATATTACTTAAACTCTAGATAGCTGAGGTCAACAATATAAATCATATATTGTTTTAAAGCCCGGTTTCTGCGTGTAGGACATGATCAATTTTCAAGTTGATTCCAATTTTCTATTAATAATCTGAATTAAAAGGAAAATAGATTATAAATATGGTCAGCATTATTGTTTATTCCGGTAAGTTCTCCACCCAAATAGTTAGCATTTAACCTCAATCCTAATATTGTGATAGAAAATAAAATCTAGTTTACTTACCTTTTATCAATGTTTAAGGTAACCATTTTTCCTTTGAGTGAAGAATCCCACCTATAAACAAATGAAACCTCCACTTGATTATCATCTTCAAGTATTACTTTAAACTCTGTTCCTTTAATCCTACACGAAAACATGCATATGAAAACAACATAAATTGAACACAGCAATAGCAGAATATGCGAAATAAAGGGGGAAATGTAATATTTCACTCACCTAACAAATATTCCATTGCTTCCCGGTTAACTCCAAACAACATCCCAGTATCTGTAAACCAAAAGCACAATTGAGGATTCAATCAACCAAAATAGTAGCACAAAAGTGTATGTATAATGTGGTGATAACTCATGTTCATTACTTGATTTACATAAACCTAGATGTTAACTATGATATTTATATTATTATTTTTTGCTTCCACCGTGGTATTTATATTCTTGTGCTTCATGCTCCAACACCTTCATGCATTGGGTTTTAGCATGCGTGGATTCCTGATAGGTAATGAAGAATTTGCTAGCAAGCATGCATCAATAACAAACTCCATAATATAAAAAAAACTATCATTTGCTTAGAAATAAAAAGCAAGTACAAAAAGGAAAGTAGAACCCTCTATTATCATCCTCGTTGAGAACTTCCATCAAATTATCAAAACCATTATATTGAATTCCAGTAGCAATCCCTTCAGGCTTTGACAGGGTAAGTTGCAGTATCCCAATCAATCATAACCTGATAATATAACATCACATTTAAACCTATAAAAAAGCCACATGACATGATAGCATGACATGATAGTAATTCGGTAAAACTGTAGTAAGAAATAACACTTACATATTGATAATGAGTGAATCAATATTAACAGCAAGTGCAGCATAGAAACCTCAACCAAAAGGAGAACGTTAGCTCTATAATCATTACATGCAGCACCCAGTCGAAGATAACCTACAACCCGAATTAGCCAAAATTAATAGATTAATAATCTAAAATCGAAGTAAAAGGAGGAACCTGTGTTAAGCATTTAGGGCTTCAGTTCATTCAAGGCTAGGTATGGCGAGTCGATTCCGACGCTGCAGCCTCCCCCTGTACGCCTCGTCCCATATCCTGAACCCTAGAGTTCGAAGCCGAAGATTTGAGTTCCTGGTAAAAGGGGAAGTAAGGGAAGAAAGTGCAGAACGGTTGGGTTTGTGGAGAGGTTTGGGTTGCGTAGCCGAGAATGAGGAATCAGGAGAAAAGGTAGGGCGGTTTCCGAAAACGTGAGTAAATGGAGATGGTGGAAAAAAGTTTGACCAAAATGTCCCGTTTTAACTGTGGTTTTACAAACTGTAAATAGGTATGTAAATGGGTATTTTTGACAATCCGAAAAAGGCTTCACCTCCTCAAGTATTCCCTTTATATATAAGATAAATGAAGTTAATAAGCAAATAGAGCAGAAATAATAGAAGAGGCTTATTTTAATAAACTTAGATCTAGGATTTAGTTAATAAGCAAGATAGTAGAAGTGGCCCACACCAATAGCATTCCCTTTCAGTCAGGAACTGATGGTCTCACAATAGTTAGGTGAGGCTGGGACGAGATTATGCTAACTAAGGTAAATAAGTAGCCAACATAATAAGAAAAGTAAACTAAACGCAAAATAAAAGATTAGACTTAGGGTTTAAAAAAAGAGTGAGATGCGTTTGAACCAACCCAAAGGATGAAGAGCCTAACGAAGCGGTTCATCACAGAAGAAGCACGTCCAACTTAGTTATTTTGGGCTAGAAGGAAGTACGAGACTTCAACTGGACGTGAGGGTACTCTAATATGGCCCTCTGGGGTAGGCATAATGAAGCAGTCCTCCAGAGGCAGATGTGTAGGTGTTCCATCAAAAGAGTATGCCTTGACTGCTTTTTGCATGGTAGGACCATTGTAAGCAGTCAAAAGGGGTTGATGTTTGGAGTAGGATATTTGTATGTCCCAGTACTTGCAAGTAAGTTTTAGTGGGCAGGACCCAAAAGGATAGTCGCGTGCGGATATCGGGCCAGCATCAAAACCAAGAAACGAGTTTGGGAAAGACTAGAGTTAAACCAATAGTCCAATGAACCTTTCACTATCGAGACATTGGATGAGGGGCGCAGCCAATTGGATGTTTAGATTGTTTGCAGTAGGGCACGACCACTTAGCTCTTTAGAGGTCTTTCGATTAGTTGAGGGGTGGCTGCGTGGGGCCATAGCCACGATAAGAAAAGGGACAGACCAAATAGAATATCTACATTGTAGGTCTAACAAGGTAGTCCTTTACAGAAATAGAAAATCCCCGACCGAGTTTCGTACAAGGTAGACTTTGTTAAGCGGGTTTCAGGGAGTATACAGAACGATTACGTATAGTCCTCAAGGTACGCACTAGGTGGTACATTGTGGATGTCCGAGCATTAGTATAGATTAGTGCGGACGCAGTTTTATGTTTTGATAGTAGACGACGGAACATCTGTATTGTAGGCCTTACGAGGCAGTCCTTTATAGATGTAGTCACAGAACGCCATAAAAGCAAGATGGTGGAGTCCTTTGCAAGGAGGAAACGAAAGGTATTATGGGTAGTACCTAGGATCGATGCGGTCATTGGGCATATAGCTACATATATATCAGTTATTAGGTTTTAATCTACTAGGGAGTAGATGTGCACTATTCACGCATAGAGGCGAGAGTATTATAAACCCAATGAACCTGATATAACAGTAAATGGAAATAAAACGGTATATGTAGAATTAAGCTTAGAAGTGTATAATTTGTCCATTCACTGGAACTTAGTTCTGACCCCCTCCTCATAACATCCTACAGGTTAGGTAGATGGTAGAGACTTTCCAGCTTTGAGACACTTGTTTAGAAAGTGTTATTATATTGGTGAGTATTTGCTTACTATTATATTTTAGTAAGTTCCGCTGTGAGATATTTATCCGAGCTCTGGTATATTTGTCTTTGCCTATTTTCTAAAATACCAGAAACCCAACTCGGGCTTCAGTGGGCTTGGATTTTAGCATTTTTGCGAAAAATCCGGACCCACTGGAATTCGGGTTGTTACAGTTTGGCTGGCTATTATAGGAAGTTTATCAGAGATTTTGCTAAGATTTCAGCACCGCTTACTCGCCTCACTAAGAAGAATACATAATTCGTGTGGGACATAGATTGTGAGGATTCCTTTACGATGCTGAAGAGGGCCCTTACTAGTGCACCAATGTTAATTTTACCCGACAGAGTTAAGCCTTTTACAGTATACACTGATGCATGTGGGACGGGTCGTGGAGCAGTATCAATGCAAGAAGGGAGGGTAGTATGTTATGTAAGTAGACAGTTGAGAACTCATGAGAAGAACTACCCCACCCATGATTTGGAATTAGCTGCTATTGTTTTCGCGCTTAAGTCTTGGAGACATTACTTGTTAGGAGAGAGGTTCGAGCTTTTCACTGACCATAAATCATTGAAGTACCTATTCTCACAGAAGGATTTAAACTTAAGGCAGCAGTGTTGGATGGAGTTTCTAGCATCATATGACTTTGAGATAGCTTACACCCATGGTAAAGGGAACGTAGTTGTGGATGCGTTAAGTAGGAAGAGAGCAACCCTTAGTCTTGTTCGTAGAGTGGAAAAGCCCAGAGTTTATTTCCACCTTCGATTTTAAGCCCTCTACGGACATTACCCCTGGATTATTGGCAGCACTTGAGGTTAAGCCTACCCTCATAGATCAGATTGGCTCAAGGCAGCGAGAGGATTCAGAGCTTATGGATATTTTAGATAGGATTAGCAGAGGAGAGGTCTCTAGGCATCTCCAATGTTGTTCCATTGATAGTAAAGGGTGGCTAAGGAGAGATGGAAGACTTTGTGTCCCCCGCACTAGTGATTTGACGAGAGCAATTCTAGAAGAAGCACATCATTCTCGAATGACTATTCATCCGGGTGGTGATAAGGTGTATAAGGACATGAAGAGAGTGTTTTATTGGAGCGGTATGAAGAAGGATGTGGCAGAGTTTGTAGCTAAGTCACTACACCATACTGCACATTTTGCCACACCCAAATGTGGAAAAATTGCCACGGTCTTAAGCTGTGGCAATTTTACCATGGTCTTGAGCCGTGGTAAAATAAATTACCATGGTTATTGATCGTGGCAATTTTGGAACGGTCCTAGACCGTTCCAAAGTTATCAAAAATATTTCACCCCTTGCCGTGTATACGTCTCAACAACTCTCACACCCTTCTCAAAAAAGAACGCCCCTTCCAAAATTAGCCCTTTCTCAAAATCTGGATCTACGCCCTAACTCTCATCCATTTTCTTCCAAATCGATCCTTGTCGATGCTCCTTAAATCGCCCCGAACAAACATGAATCTCTCTGCTCTCACTCAAGTCATGTAAATCCATGTTTGCGCTCAAATTATTCTTCTTGGTTTCGAGGTATTTATACAAAAATAGAGATAGTTGATTTGTTAGATTTTTCTGGTTTTTATTTGATGTCTGAGATTAATGCTTTGCAAGGTTGCAGATTTGGAAACGAATTTGTTGAAATAGAAATCGTTCTTCTTTTTTCTATTTGGTGTCTGATACGAATTCGTTGAATTTGATTTGGAAACGAATCCATGTTTCTCTTTTCTCCTTAATTATATTTCTTTTATTTCAACATTTTTTTCCAATAAACACAATATTATTTCTATATAAAAGCCAATGAAGATTAAAATATTACATATTTCATGTTAAAAATAAAAATATAAAAACTACATTTACTTCTTTGTAATAAGTTAGGTAGGAGGAATCATTTTTTTCCTGGATTAGTCAGAATTCTAATCTGCATTGTTTATTTTGTAACGTTAGTCAACTATAATGACTTACATGCAAAACAATAAAGAGGAGTTTGGCAATTTCCCAATAAGCTTAGTACAGTATTAGTGCAGAGCAGCAATAAAAAATGTTGGTTGTTTGCTTTGATTCCTTCCGGTCTTGTGCAGATATCATTGAAATAATGGACCACTTTGACATTACTATTTAATTTTAATCCTGATTTAATTGCTCTGATCATGTGAAAAGTATGACAGTTGTCCTTTGAGTCAGACTAATTTATTGTTATAGTTTGATTAGATCCCTTAAATTGCTTTTATTACCAAAACCAGATTCAATAACGTATCATAATTTTGTCAGACGCGGTTTTTATATACAATTGTTATAAACAGTTCAACAAACGTATGTTGTACAATAATAGTAGCTTAATTCTCCAAACTTGTGGTATTTCATATCCTCATAACCTGTTTTAGTTATAAGATTTTAAACTAATATAACAAAAAATAACTAAAAATGGTATGTTGGCTATTAATCAATGTTATGTTCACTTACAATCTTGGAAACCTTGTTCACTAAAAACAACTAAAAACGATATGTCATTTGTCAGTTCCTTTTTTGTTCCTTGATTTTCTAAACTTATATCTTGGAAACCTTTTTTGTTATTCATAAATAAAACATTGTATTACAACATATAAATGAACCTTCTTTTCTTGATGAAAGAGTACTAAATGGATAGTATTGCAATTTTTCCTACCATAGGTTCGTAGTTCAGAGTTACACTAATTGTACATAGAAGAAATATTATAATTTTTAGGAAAAAGAAAAAATAGATTATTTTAGTATGCATATATAGTTGGAATTTTTGAAGCTTGGACTTTATAAAGCTGACAGCCCATAGCATGTACCATTGCCAGTTTTTCATTAGTTGATTCATATTCATGGTTTGGTACATTGAGTAAACTGAATAAATAAATTGGTTCTTATATGATTAGTCATAATTAAAACTTTAAACCTTTGCAAAAAATATCTCATTCATATCTTAAACATGATAGTTTAGGAAGAACTAACCTTTTAGAAGTGTTTCATGGTCGCAAGGTAATCAATTTTGATTGTTAGTTTCGATTATAGTATGGCCAATGGAAGAGCCAGAGAGTTTTATTTTTTAAACTTCTTTCAAACACAGAGAATTTATTATTAATCATTTATTTTTGTTTGTGAGAATTAAATGGTATTTGTGGTGAATTATTGGTTAACTTTGGTAGAATAGTTTATTTGCATTACTTTAGCATTTATATTATAATAAAATTGGACTGGAATTTTATATGTTTGCTTGACAAATATATTGTCCATAATTATTAGTTTTTTTCTTTGATCTTCTTTATTACTGTATGGATGTATTTTGATTATAATTGTTGAAACAAAAGAATATAAATTATTTGGGATTTTACCTATTTCATTTCATATTATAATTGTTTATTTCAAATGCGAATCAAAAATGACACAATAAGAATAGCTAAGATTCTTTGGCAACTAACACATCTTATTTTTTTTATGAATACATATTGAAAATAAATTTGGCAAAATGCTTGTATTACTTATAGACAACTACTTTGCCCTTCCTGGAGAATGCTGTTAGCAGCAATTTCTAGCCTGAAATTGAGCTTCAATTTTAGGACTTAAGCTACATTAACTATATATTATCATACTAATTATCAACTAAACCGATTCCATTAACTTTTCAATTGTTTTGGATGATTCTGCAGGTGATTTGCAAAGAAGGCGGACCCCATTCCTCCATTTCCTAACAAACATCTGTGCAATACAGGAGGTACCTTTTATACAGGCCTTTCTTACTCTCAATGCATTTTTCTTTTATTTAATCCCATGTGATATACTGTTTATCTTATTGTGCCTGAGTTTTGTGAAAGTCTGGTTGCACATTTCCTTCTTCAAACAAATTTAGTTCATTTATGATTTATGCCAACTTATTTCCCTAATGATCATTTTCTAGTTAAATAGATCTGATCTAGCTGCGGAGCACATCCCTTTTCATCTTCATAATTAAATCTCTACCTTATTCTTGGTTTGGTTCACATATTAATTCATCGATCGCTCTTAAGATGAAAATGCAAGTTATGATATTTATGGTTAACAAAAGATAACTACGAGTTTATAATTATTGTATAGACTAGAATTATATTAGTATAACAATTATAATTATATACAAATAGATAAAATT
This sequence comes from Allium fistulosum, assembly GCA_030737815.1. Classification (NCBI taxonomy): domain Eukaryota; kingdom Viridiplantae; phylum Streptophyta; class Magnoliopsida; order Asparagales; family Amaryllidaceae; genus Allium; species Allium fistulosum. The sequence continues at coordinate 290,890,577 of CM060907.1, forward strand.
TTCTATTAGTTATTTGTTTCAACAATTGGAAATTTTAGATTATATCGCTTGGTTTTATGACTCCAGTAACTGGATTAATCCGAATGACTGGACACAGACATGTTTTGGTTATTCTTTTCCCTTCATGTTCAAGGTAACTTAGTGGCTTATTTTATAGTATAGTATAGTTGGTACTTTGAAAACTTCACACAACTAAAAGATAGTATAGTGTTTTCCTTGTCTTGTAGACTGAATTTGAACATTATCATTTGATTCTATGTTGAGCAAGTGATTCAATTCGAATTTTGCATTAGCTTAAATTAATACAAGCTATCATTTAAGAATGAAACAACTTGTTTTCTGGTGACTTATTTTAAAATATGGAATAATGATATTGATTTCGGACCTTAAATGTATCAAGTAATTAAAAGTAGGAATTTGAAATATCAGAACTAAGGAAGTACTAAGACAGTGTATTGCTTGTGAACAAGGAAGGCAACAAAATAACACATACGTGAGATATAATAAAGAGAATTCCATGGTGTGTTTTTGAAACTCCAAAATTGCACTATAAAGTTTGGTTTACTTTGTATATTCAATGAAAAGAAAGAAAAACATTTAAAGCAGCAGTATTGTCACACGGATTTTACTCATTTTATCGGATTTATCGTAAAGTCAAGATAGATTCTTGTAGAAGTTTCTTTCAAATTGACCATTAGATACCAAATTCAAGACCCGAGCATTGGAAAGACAAAATAGTATGGTTTTTAGACCTTAATGATTTACTTGCTGCTAAGTAACATTTCATATAATTAATAAGTCAATCAACCCATGCACCTCATACTTCATTCCATGTGCGATGAGTTGCAATCACTATAAAGTTGGTAATAGCCACAATGGTTTGGATATTGTCCAGGAGTACCAATTTCAATCAGGTAGGTTTAGCATCACTTTCTAATTAAATGTCTGCCATGCAGTCTTATGATGGCCTGCACATATTTTACTAATTTTGTTATGCTTCTTTCTAAATATATTAGATGCATTTATATTTTGTTGAGATTCACTCAAAGTGTTTTCATTTCTTAGGGATGTGCATTGTTTGTTGGCTATTAAATTTTTAATTTGCATGAATCCCCTTCCTGGTGAGTTTCAAATGCAAGTGAAGCCTTTTATTCAATATTCGAAATACTCATGTTTATCCTAATAGTTACATATTAAGGAAATGCTTATTTATGGTCAATTTGGTCAACAGCAAAGGAACAGTTACTTCCATTATTATTTATGGTAGAATTGAGGACAAACTAGTGTAGATACAAGTGATTGTCCAACTGTATGGCGTAAATATTTCAATTTTAAATACCAATTTAAATTATAACTGTTTGGCGTAAATACAAGTGATTGTCCAACAAGCTAGTGTAGATATTAGCAAACGGCGAACAAACAGAGTAAAATATAGTTATCTAGTGCAAACATTTGCATTTAGAAATTAGATAGCAATTTATAAATGTTTTCTGCAACTATTTGTGTTCAAAAATAAATTATTATATATATACAAGTATTTAATTAGTACAAAACTTGCAGTTTCAAATAGAAATGGAATGTTCATCTCGATAAACCAAAAATTTAATTAGAGTTGAACTCCAGCTCCAAAATTCTCCAAAAATCGGGGGTTTTCATACAATTTGATTCAATACAATAGTTCTTTGCTTTTTAAATCACCTGCACATCCTTTTGAGCTGCTTTTTTAATTCTAACTTTGGTAATTTTCAAAATTATATGGCTACACTAGTTATATCATTCTTGTCAGTTTGTGCATGCATTCTTGAATGCAAATGTCAGTATCTGCCTTTCTTCAATGGTACGTTGCTTTCACACCACAAGACAAACATTCTTGCCTTAACGAAATTTGAAAATGGCCTGACATGTTTTTCTTTATATTATAAGTATATTTGCATGTGCACATAAGTATAGATGCATGTCTCCACCTTTATTTTAAATACAAAAACATGAAGGGGGAAAGTCAAATTTTAAACAATCAAATAAATGTCGGCAATACCTCTCTAACAACATCTATTGTATCCAAAAATAACGATGATTTTTATTTGTAATTTGGTTGGAAACATAAAACTATTTTAGTTATTTGCTTGGTTACTTATGAAATTTATTTGTTGGTCATAAGCAGCAAAGATTTGTTTCCCCAATTCGTTTAACTCAACTTTAATTTAGAGGAATGTTTGTCAACTTTTGATACTTGGAAGCTAATTATTTGAATTGCAGGAAGTTTGCAAAGTAACAGACTAGACAAGACTCTCACGGACCTTCATGTGCTGTACGTCCTTGTGCCAAATGAAAAATAAATGAAGTAGTTTTCACGTAAAGAATTATTAGTGTGTGAACTTGACTTGGACAAAAATATGTTGAAATTTAGTTAAGTTGATGACCCAAACTATTCGTTAAATAAATGTCAACATGAATTAAAACCAGGCTGATATATAAGCTAACAAGTTATAGTCTTCATCAATTAAATATATATCAACATGTTCATATGCTTTTTATGACCTGTCGTCTAAACAGTATTTGTTAAATGTTTTAGACTTTTCTTAGTCTTTGCACTGTTTTCTACCCATTTGGGATGGAATCTTAAAAAAAAGTCTGCAACGCATTTGTGCAACACAGTGTAAATTTTTAGTCAAAACCACAGGAACAACTATTTGCTTTATGGTGGTCAGTGGAAATGTTTAAAAATAAACTGTAGATGTCACCATTATTATTGTTTTCTTCATATGTGTTTCCCCATGTTTTAGTCGTTCAAGCATTTATCCTTTCAAAAAAAAGCTAAATACATTATACTCTTACTTCTATGCATGGCACCTTTATGCAATCCTATAACTGTTTTTATTGCATGGGAATGAATACCAAGTGAGCATGTAACATTTACTAAATCTTCTAGCAGAATGTTTTGGTGACCATAAAGAGACATGTATCTTCTTTCCGACTTTAGTTTATTTTGTATCAGTTCAATTGAAGTGTAACTAAGTTTGCATTCAGTTGTAGTGCAACTGAGTTTGCATTCAGTTGCAGTTTGCATTCAGTTGCAGTGCAACTGAGTTTGCATTCAGTTGCAATGCAACTAAGTTTGCTTTCAGTTTGCAACTCGATTGTAGTGGTGCTCAATTTATTTAAGTAATTACATTTGGATCTTTATGTGCAGGCAATCCATACTTCCCTGTTGTTAATTGATCATTTCAGATGATATCTTTGTCACCCTCACTTTCTTTTGAGTATTCAGCCACCACTTCTCTGTTGTTAATTGATCATTTTTGATGAAATTTTCGATATTGGATGAACAAAAGTAGTTGATTGAGATGCTTTAAATTCAATTGAAGATTCATCCATTGTTGACTTTCTGCATATTTTCTGTTTATTTTGCAGCTAGGGATTTTGCTTAGGGAGAGAAGCATCTAAAATATCTTTAATTTGCCTTTGCACGTGGGCTACTGCAATCGTTATACTATGATGAAGTATATGCTTGGTGAATTCAGGAATCATTTCTTTCTTGTTGTTTAGTGTTTGCATGTATTATAGGTGTTGTTACTTGTTCTACCATGAACTACCTATTTCATTATGAAATGAATTTGTATTATGAACTGAAAGTTGTAAGTTTGTAACCAAGCACTTGCCGTAGTTCTATTATAAATTGGATTTGTCATCTATTACTCGTTTTGTATTCACGTTATTTATTCCATGTACTATATATATTTCGAAACTGTATGTGGAATGTCTGTGTATCATGAAACTGCATTTAGGAATGGATTTGAGCTGTGGTAAAAATGGTTAGAAGCTGTGGCTGTTTTTCATTTAGCCACGGCTCTGAGCCGTGGCAAAAGTTTAATTTGCCACGGCTCTTGACCGTGGAAAAATATAAATTAGCCATGGCCCAAAGCCATGGCAAAACTTCAATTTGCCACGGCTCTTGGCCATGGCAAGATATAAATTAGCCACGGCTCAGGCCGTGGCAAAATATTTGCAACTGCCAATTTCGCCACGGCTCAAAACCGTGGCAAAATGATTTAGCCACGGCTCATAGCCGTGGCGAAATCGCTTTTCTGGTGTAGTGAGTGTCTTGTATGCCAAAGAGTTAAGGCGAAGCAGCAGAAACCCGACGGATTGCTTCAACCATTGGATGTACCCGAATGGAAGTGGGATAGTGTTTCGATGAACTTCATTGATGCTTTACCCCGATCTAGGAAGGGGAATACCAGTATTTGGGTGATTGTAGATCGTTCGACTAAGAGCGCCCACTTCATTCCGGTCAAGAGTAAGAGGATGGTACCTTATTTGGCATCCTTATATGTTCGTGAGATAGTCCGACTTCATGGAGTTCCCTCTAGCCTAGTGAGCGACAAAGAGATTGCTACTAGGTCCCGACATGGTTAGAGAGATTTCGAAAAAGATTGATTTGATTAGAAGGAGAATGAAGATGGCCCAAGATAGACAGAAATCCTATGCAGATAAGCGGAGAAGGGATATTGGGTTTGAGATAGGAGATTTGATTTTCATTAAGGTGTCTCCGCTAAGAAAGGTAGTGAGGTTTGGATCAAATGTGAAACTTGCTCCCAGATTCATAGGACTGTTCCCCATTGTGGAAAGGGTAGGGAAGATGGCATATCAGATAAAGCTACTAGAGAGGCTCGCGGGAGTTCATGATGTTTTTCATGTTTTGCACTTGAGAAAATGCTTACATGATTCAGTAGAGGTAGTGGAACCTAGCCAACTTGAAGAAGTTGAAGTGGAGAGAGAAGCATCGGTTCGTCGCATTCTTACCAAGATCGTTGGATGTGATATCAAGAAGCTTAGGAATAAGGAAGTACCTTTGGTTAAGGTGCAGTGGGGAGACAACATCGAGGACGCTACGTGGGAGGCTGAGGAGAAAATACGTACCTCTTATCCGCATCTCTTCGATAGTACGTCTTGAATTTCCTATTTCCATCTTTAGTTTGAATAGGTTCTTTCCTTTAGTATCCTTTGGGAGGGTAGATCTTAGGATTTAACCTATGGATGGTAGGACTGAATGTAAACATGTTACTAGAACATGTTGTGTATGTTGGACGCTAGTGGTTGCAAGCGTTTGCTAGTGGATGCTAATGGATGCATATATATATATATATATATATATATATATATACTAGGCACTATTATCTCCTAGAGATTGGCCTAACTAGGTCACTAAAGCATGTGCATATGGATGTGTGTGCATTTTGCATTTTTATTTTTATTTCATGGTTGCTATAAATGGATGATTATCATATGATTGTTGCATTTGGATGATGATTGTAGCACGCATATAGAAATATCAGTTATCATTAGGGAATTTGCATTCATTTGGATACATGGCACGGACATGATTGCATTAAAGGAGGTCGACTGAATCAGTAGACCGCCTATCTTTTGCATTAGTTAGGGACATTGACACTACACTATTGCATATGTCATAAATTGCATTAGAAAGCTTAAGGACAATGGATGTAATGGATGGTGGTTGAATATTTGGTTGTAGAACTTGGATGAAAATATTTATTTCATTCTTCTGTCCATGGAGATTTCGGGACGAAATCCTTTAAGGAGGGGAGAATGTAACAACCCAAAATTTAAGCTATAATAATTAATTAACGAATTAATTAAACAATAAAATAATATTGTGAAATTTTCATAATTAAGCCATGGGAGTTGCACCATTGTGTACGTGATAATTTTTTGGTCAATTTCCATATGTAATTTGTCAAAATCCGAGTTAATATGAAGAAAATACGAAATCAACAAGAAATCAACAAAACAAAAAAAATTACAAAGCCTAGGTCGACCCATGTTTTGGGTTAGGTCGACCCTCCATAGGGTTAGGTCGACCTAAGGGTCGACCCACCATCATACATAGGTCGACCCGCCTCTTTTATTTGATGTAGAAACGTCCAGGTTCAAGCGATGACGTGTTTTGCAATTTTTCTTCAAATCCTGTGCGTTCGTGCTTCCATCCGACGATTCCCAGTGAGCCTATGACGTGGTTGCTCTAGATTTAATCTTCAAATCCAACAGTCTGAGATCCCTAAACTACACTATAAATAGAACCCAAGGCCTAGCTATTTTTCTCATTCAGATTTTCTCCTATTTGGGTTCATGAAAGAGGCTGGACCCTAAATAGAATTTTTTCTAAGGAGGAAATGCTTTTGATAAAAATATTCTACATTCTAGAAGTGGATCAAGGAAGACCAATGACTAGAGCTAAGGACCACAGGTGAGTGTTTTGTAATTACTTTAGATTTTAAGTAATTTAAAATAACAGGGTTCTCAATAGTTGTAGTTTTTCTGCAATTTTGAGACAGTTTTTATATAAGTTATTTAAAGTTAGTTTTTAAAGTTCTTTTCAGTCTATTTTATTCATCTATTTTTATTCAGCTATTTTATTCAGTTATTTACAGTTATTTACATCTATTTTAAGTTGGAATTTAGCCTGTAAATTCTAGTTTCTTTTTATAGAGATTTAATCACTTTTTACGCGAATAAATTAAAAAGAGAAGAATTCGCTAATATGGATCAAAATAGAATAACAATAAATTTACAGAAATCATGATGTAAAATAAGAAAAACTGAAATAAAATTAAAGATGGACTAAAATAGGCAAATTTAAGATATTTGCAACCCTAATTATAATAAGTGGTTAGAACTAAAAAGAAAAATTAGAAGAATAACAGCTGCAAGAACAATTATAATACAGGTTAAGATTAGAAAGAAAGAAATAACATAAGAGGCTTATTTTAATGCCTAGATCTTGTTAATAAGCAAATATAGCGGAGATAAAAGAAGAGGCTTATTTTAAAACCCAAATCTTGTTAATAAGCAAATATAGTAGAAAAAACAGAAAAGGCTTATTTTTAGACTTAGATTAAGTTAATAAGCAAATAGAGCAGAAATAACAAAAGAGGCTTATTCTAAAATTTACACTAAGTTAATAAGCAGAGATAGAAGTAGGGCCCGTACCAATAGCATTCCCTTTCAGTCAGGAACTAATGATCTCACAATAGTTAGGTGTGGCTGAGACACGCTTATGCTAACTAGGGTAAATAAGTAGCCAACAGATAGAGGCTCAAATCTGGGGATTTGGGCAAGAGGCGCAACTAGAATTTGTTTGTTAGGACCAGTACCGGCAGCATTCCCTTTCAGTCTAGGTCTGATGGTCTCACAACACTTAGGTGAGGCTGGGCAGCATTCCCTTTCAGGTCTAGGTCTGATGGTCTCACAACAGATTAGGTGAGGCTGGGCATGCTTATGCTGATTAGGGTAAATAAGAGGTCACAAGAGGGGGCGACAGTTAGCGTGTACCGGAAATGACCGAGCGTGCGACATTGATTAGGGTAAATAATTCGCTACTGCGTCCCAAGCGCTAAACAGGTGTCTTTTGCTATGGGACCAACAGGATTAGACCAGCTCACAGTGGCACAACAGGAATAGAAGGTTGATCAACGGGTAGAATTAGGACTTCAGCCTAATTAGACTAGGATTAGGGTTTCAGCCTAATCGCAGTAGTTTAAGACAAGTGCAAACAATCCAAACAGTCAAACAATCAAAGCAAATAATCAAACAGAATCAGTAACAGTATTTTATCCCAGTTTTACCTTTTCTGTATTTTCTTTTCAAAATAGAACTGTATCTTAGTCTATTATCTTTATCTTGCTTAGAAATGCTAGTAATTACTTTCACTCACCAGACTTATATTCTGACCCACTCCTCTATTTCCCCTTTTTCCCCCATAGGCCAGCAAAATCGAGGACAGTAGATTCAGACCGCGTGGAGATATATTCTTGGAGTTCTTCATGTATTCTTCTTCTTCTTTTCATTTGACTTTGGATGTACTGGTACTTTATGAGAGGAATGATTTTTATGTACTCTGATGATGAGACTGAGATGTATTTTCATAAGACATGAATTTGAGATATTTTGAGTTTTTGAGACATGTTATGTTTTTATGAATTATTTTTGAAGTTTAATGATAAGTTATTATTTAAATGTTTCCGATGTTTTTATTTATTTGTCTTGTGATACTTGGTCTCTGTAACGCTTTAACTACACCTATAACGCACCACATCTTTTAGTGTACCCTTTTTGGGTATACTAAAGGGTGTGGGGTGTTTCAAGTGCAGCCACCCTTGTTTCTTTTTCTCCCTGCCTGCCTACCCTGGTATAAATGCATCCTTCCTTCCCTGTTTCCCCGCAGCCATTGTCCTCTATCGATTTTGTCCTCGATTTGAATTCTGGTTTCTTTGTTTTGATATAGGCAACAATATATACACATGAAGAGCATTTTTCTTCATTTGGTTCATCTCGGCATTGATTGTTAGCATCCACTTCTTCAAGCTCACTGAAACATTCAAATCTATGGGAAATAAAAATCTTCCCCCATTCAAAAATCAACTACTCTCAAACCATTCGATTTTAGCTAATACGTTCAACATGAAAGTCGTTCGTATCGATCCATAGGATTTTCAGAAATTGACGACGCTCAGTTTCATTGAATATCGATTGAGTTATTGTCAAAAATCAGTAAGAGAATTAAAATGTTCTTAAACTTCAAAAAAATCATATCTCTTGATCTAGGTTGAATCGTTAGACGCTGCTAGCGCTGTTGAGTTCGTATCAAAGCATAAGATTTTTGGTGAAGTTTCGGCATAATATCACGTCGATGATCGATGGTTGTTCGATACTAGGGTTTAGTTTTGCTTGGCCTACGGTCGTCGATTGAAGAATTGGAGCTCGACGTGGTGTTCGTGGAGGAGAGGGGCTCGAGCGGTGAGATTTTGGTGGGATTTGGTGGCAAAAAGTGTTTCATTTTGTTTCAACCCGGTCATGATTTGGGTTTGTTCGATGGGTTGGATGGAATTGGAACAGAGAAGGTTGGGATAAAAGTGATGGGTGCGTCGTATCAAGGAGATGAAGGCGGACATGATGGCGGCTTTGGGATGTCGAATGGTTAGTCAGATCTCACGTGCTTGTGCACGGTGTGCACGCGGCATGTACAGGGGGAAAAATGATTTTGGGGAAGAAAGCACTGCACTCACTTGGTTCGAAGGGTATGGGCTCGGCCCGTTTAAGCTTGTGGGTGTGATATTGTTTTATTTATTTTGTTTAATCATATAAATTTACTCGTTAACTTTAAAATGCGATATCCCTCTCATATTAAATCCGTTTAACCCGCGGATTTTTACATTGGGTTCGTATGAATGAGTACAACATTATAGTGTAATTCATTGATAGCTTTGGATAAGTATAAATTTATGACATAGTTAAACAGATTGAATTTAGATTACGCTATTTTAATTAATAACGTCGTTTAATTTATATACCTTAATTATCGATGTTTATTCGGCCAAATAATTTACCGTTGAGTTAAATTGGATTGAATTTGGTAATTGGACATCTGTTTAGTGGAATAAAATACCGTTTTGCTAATTAAATTACTTTTGACATTTAATTAGCAGGATAAATCCCCATTCTTCTATCATATAGTTTTGGACATCTGGTTATATATCGTAAATTGATATGCCACTTTGAATAAGTGATAGGTTAACCAATGACGGTTAGGTGTTAATTATTTATATAGTCGTTGATTATGTAAATATCAGCTATTAACTTAGGAAGTGAAATTGAATGATAAGGTAGCTTGTTTAAGTACCATTGTGATCATTAAGTCTCGCTTAAAATTTGAAAAGTAAAATTTTGATTTGAAAGTTATTTTAAGAATATATTATTTAGTAATAAGATTTTATTTTATTTTATTTTATTTGCAAGGCAAGCGGGGTTGACTGGCCCCCTGCCAGTTTATTGAGAACAAAAAAGAAAAAAAAGATTATGAACATGCTCATAATCACCAAAATAAAAAAATAGATAAAACCACACAAAGGTTAGCTACTAAGCAAAACACACAGAGGTTACAAGTCAGGATGAAGAAGAAGGAGGAACAAAAACATGGTCAGAAGCTAAAAACATATTTCAGTCAGATGACTACTGAAATCATAAAGGCTTTCCTTCATACCATAGATGATAACATGCTTAAGGGTTTCCCATAGCTGGTCCATACTCCTACTTTTATTTTCCAAACATCTTAAATTTCTTTCTTCCCATACCAAATTCAAATATTTCTTAAAGGAGAAGAAATAAACAGTTATGTCCTACTTCCTCCACTTAGTTGATTTTCTTATCATATCCCACTCTACTGAAGACAAACCATGCACATGATCTCTATTTATTCTTCTCACCAATCTGCCCCAAAGACTTATCAAGTCAGAGCACTCAAAGTATAAATGAGCCACAGTTTCAGTCTGCAACTTACAGAAGACACAAAGGGGATCAACTACCATACCATAATACAACATTTTACTCTTGGTCAACAAGGCATTCATGATAACAATCCACATCAGTAAGTTGTCCCTAGCAGGAGAGTATCTTGACCATATTACCTTATGCCAAACAAATTCAGGGCTTCCAGTCACATTAGCAAGAAGATCATAAGTATCAGAGATTGAGTGAGGCTTTCCATTCCAAAGCATTTTGTCAGTAGGAGCTATATGGTAGTTATTACCCTAATATATATTCCAAACAGCCCTAATTTTTTGATTACTGGTGTATGGCAGTAAAAGCTTTCCATCAATCAAGTGATCTATAGCCTGAGCAGCCCTACTTATTCCAGACTGAGCAATCTGATGTGGTGTAAATATATTCCCAAGCAATAAGCCTTCAGCCATCCACGGTTCATTCCAGAAATTGATTGTACTGGATTGAGAGAGAACAAATTTTATAAATGGAGAGAAAGTAGTTCTTAAGTCCAACAACTTCCTCCAAGTCCAGCTACAATTCTGGGGAACAGACATAGTCCAGAAGTTCCTTCTACCCAGATTATAATTTTTGGTCCATTCAACCCATAAGCAATCAACACCATTTAGCAAGGCATTAAAGTGAGCACTAAAGGCTGCTTTATTCCATGTTTGCAAATTAAATATTCCAAGGCCACCTTTCTTTTTTGGCAACTCCATTTTGGCAAAGGAGCATGGGATGATTTTCTTTGAATGAATAGAGCCAGCCCAGAAAAATCTCAACATTGCATTTCTAACCATTTTCACCAGCTTAATGGGAAGAATATACACTCTACACCAATACACCATCATAGATGAATAACAGACTTGATGAGCACAAGTCTTCCAGCTTGTGAAAGAAATCTATTAGCCCAGCAGGTCATTAAGTTACAAATTTTTGAATACAGAGGCAGGCAGTTAACAGTTGTAATTCTTGAAGTGCAAAGTGGAAGCCCTAAGTAATTCATGTTATTATCCATAGATTGCAATCCAGTAATGGCAATTAAATGATTAGCTACTTCAGTAGTTATACCAGATGTGAGAATTTGAGATTTATTTGCATTCAACTTCAAGTCAGTCATATGGTAGAAATTGTGAAGCGTTGCTATAAAATTCTCCAAGGAGCTCTGGTCAGGCTTGGTAAATATCATGATATCATCAGCAAATAGGAGGGATGAAATATATGGGGACTTACATTTTGAATGAAACAAAATATCCTTTTGTTCATATCTCCTAGTCAACATAGTGGTTAAAACTTCCATAACAAGTATAAATATATAAGATGAGATAGGATCACCCTGCCTGTTCCCCTGATTACTTTTGAAAAAACCAAATGTGAAGCCATTGTATTTTATTGAGAAGGTGGGAGTTGAGATACAGCTGTATATCCAAGCCACATAAACTTTAGGAAATCTCATCAGAGCCATAATTCTCACAATTGATGACCGGTGTATGCTATCATATGCCTTCATTAAGTCCATTTTTAACATGGCATTTTTGGTAGCATGAGCACGACCATACCCTTTTAATAATTCATGTGAAATCATTATGTTGTCAAGTATATTCCTCCTGGGAAGAAAGGCAGACTGATTCCTGGATATTAATCTGCTAAGAACAACAACAAGTCTAGAAGCTAAGATTTTTGATATACACTTATAAATACATTACAACAAGAAATTGGCCTAAAGGATGAAACAGAAGAGGAGGGCTGGACTTTAGGAATAAGTACCAGATTAGTTGCATTCACTTCCTTTAGCAGTTTGAATTTGGTGAAAAAATTATGACCTACTTTTAAAAATTCTTTCTTGATTATATCCCAACTGTGGATAAAGAATTGAACATTGAACCCGTCCGGACCTCAACTAGATTGCCTATTCATGGAAAAAAGAGTTTCTTTTATTTCCTGATTTGTTACCTTAATGACAAGATTGTCAGCTTCCTCAGGCTGCACTTCTGGTAATTACAAGTGGGTTAGATCATCAATTTGGGGGATGAAATCATCATTGTTTCCTAACATATTTTTATAATAGTTAAGTAGTACTTTGTCAACTTCGGATGGGTTAGAGTGCAGGACCCCAAACTCATCATAAATGGTAGAGATATGCTCCTTTGCATGTTTGGCCTTAATGGCTGCATGAAAATATGCAGTATTGTTGTCCCCCTCAGTTGCCCATTTTTGCCTCAGTTGCTGCCTCTTCATAATGCCCTCAGTTTTCAAAGCTTTATTTAACTCGTCAAAGTAATTTCTCTCAGTTTCAGCAGCTGCTAAATCAGCAGGATTGTTCAGCATTAAATCTTGTGCTTCCTTGAGTTTCTCCCTTAGCAACATTGATTTCAAGGTCCCATCACCAAACTTGTTCCTAGCCCAATCTCTTAAAGCATATTTTGTTGCTCTTAATTGCCTGCAAAAAATAAACATAGGGTTTCCATAAAAAATTTCAGACCAAGCTTTATTTATTATACTAGTATACTCAGGTTCAAGGACCCAAGTATTATATAATTTAAAGCTTTTTTTTTCTTTTAACAACTTCTGACCCGAGGAGTAAATTATAGGAGAGTGATCAGATAAGACTGGTTGTGGGATAAAGGAAGACATTGTTGGCTAAGAAGATAAGGCTTGGAAGTTAGAAAATGAGTGATCTATGTTGGTAAATGTTCTGACTCCAGTTCGACTCCTGTTATTCCAAGAGAACTTAGCACCAGAAGTGGGAATAGGAAGCAAACTAGAATCCTTAATAGCTTTATTGAGAGGATAAATGTCTTTTGGAAGAAGGGGGGTGCCACCAAGTTTGTCATGTAGGGAAAGACAGCAGTTGAAATCCCCAAAGACAAGCCAGGGATGGGAATTTTGCCTGAAGGCTGGAAGTAGATCAAGAAGAGGTTGCCTTGAGTTCAAAGAATTGTGAGCATAAATAATAGAAAGATAGAAGGAAGAAGATGAATCATTCAGCTTGGCTTGGAAGTGCATTACTTGATCAGTACATAGGACAGGGGATAGAGTCAAAATAGATAGGTCATGAATAACCATGATACGACCATAAGAAGCTTGGTTCAGATTATGGTTAAGAGTCCAAGCAGGATTAATGTGCCTAGCAGCTTTATTAGTTAGGGTTTCATTCAATTTTGTTTCCAGAATAGCAAATTGTGAAATTTTGTGATGGTTGATGAGATACTTTACTTGATCTAACTTAGTTATGGAATCTGCTCCTCTTATATTCCATATTGCATAGGACTACATCATTTGGTATACATCAATGATTGGTGAACTACATTTTTCATGCTCCTTGTTGAAGGAGAACCCCTGTGGCCAGAGGTATGGTCAACATTGTCATCTTTTTTAAGGTTTAGACCTTTATCTCTTTTCTTGACTGCCTTAGGATAGGGAGGAGTGATTCTTGGTGATGGTGGCGGGGAGATCCATCCAGGCAAGGTGCCAGTGTAGGAGTAAAAACCTGCAGAGGGGTTTGTCTGGCTGGTGATGGTGTTTTCTTTTTGCACAGTCATGCACAAATTATATATTTCATTTTCTAGGGTTTCTCTAAAATGAGTGTCTGCTTGATGTGAAGTTGTTGTTGTGCTTCCATTTTTAAAAATCTTAGCCTGAGTATCACTTGGTGGTTGAGAATATCCTCCACTGTTACTAGCATTTCCATGTATATTATTGTCAGTGTGCACATGTGAATATTCCTTATTCGTACTTTGGGTCTTACTTCGAGTCATATTCAGCTCTGCTTATGGTCCAAAGGATGTTTTTGGTGATTCTCTCCCATATTTGTTAATTGCTTGATCCTCTATTTCAGTGTGCACAAGTAAGTTTGTAGGCACATGGTCAATATTAACCATTAAATTAGTCTGCATATTACTTAAGACCTTATTAGTTAAAACATTATTGTCAGTGGCATTATTGTCAGAGTTCACATGTGAATATTAGTTAAAACATTATTAGTTCCCTCCATTCCTCCATTCCTCCTCCCGTACATCACACAGCTTTTTTCTTTTTTTAATGGCCTCTGTTCCCTCCATTCCTCCTCCCGTACATTCAAACATCCCTCCAACTGTTCATCCCCTGTCCCCTCTTCTACCTCCTGACCCTGACTCGCCTGACCCAACCCCTCCTCTGCTTTCTGCTACCCCTTCTCCTCCACCTCCTCCGTATGACCTTTCTTTAAACGTCCCCTCACAGATCTGCACTTCTTCATAGTCAGCTCCCTCTGTCCAATGGAATTCCCTTTTCAAAGCAAAACCCCGTAATGTAGGGCAGCACTCCCTTATACAAGTGCCACTGGTCTTTGATGGAGAAGTCATGGTTCCACCAGAGAATGTTATAAAAGCGGGCAATGAAGTTTGGGGCGACTACTTGGTAGGATTCTTTCTTGATAAACCTCTTTCGTATCTAACGGTTATAGCACATCTTAATAGAGCATGGAAATTAAAGGGTTCTATTAAAGTCAAATCGGATGGATTTCTGTTCCTTTTAAATCTGTCTTGTGAGGAACACAGAAGGAAAATTATTGCTTCTGATCCAATAATCATGAGGAACAAATTATTCATAGTTAAGAAATGGGATCCAAATGTTGGTAATAACTGCAGTACGAATAGAACATTACCAGTGTGGATTAAGCTCTCTAATATACCGTTATATTCATGGTCTCACCTGGGCATTAATTGGCTTGCTTCACGTGTGGGAACTTTCATGGGTATGGATGAGCAAACTGAAAGGTTGGAAAGAATTGGATATGCCAAATGTATGGTAGAAATTTCACCATCAGGGGAGTTGTTGGATGAATTTGCAGTGAGGTTACTTGATGGATCAGAGCAGATTGTCAAAGTTGACTACCTATGGAGGCCAGAAATATGTACATGTTGCAATGAATTTGGCCATATGACTGACGAGTGTATGAAAATGAAATTGAACTATGAAGAGAAGGCAAGAACAAAAGAAGAAATAAGTAAGGAATGCAGGGTGAATGAAGTTGAGAATGAAAAAGTTATAAGGGTTAATAAAAAAAGTAGGAGTGGAGAAAGGTTGAACATAGAGGAACAAAATTGAAAAGAGATAAGGAAAGAAATATGCAAAATGAAAACTTTAAAAATAGAGCAGGAAAATCAGCAGATGATGCCAAGGGTATAAAGCTACCCGAAGCGCAAACTTTCTCTGTGGTAAAAGGTAACCCACCAAAAATAAATGAAGAAATCAATAGAGCTAGCAATAGATATAATGTGTTGATGGAAGATAATGAGACTGAACCATGCTATGTAATCAGTGATAATGAAGAGCAGGGTGAGGAGGGAGAAATCTTAAGTAATATGCAGACTGATTTAATGGTTAATATTGACCATGTGCCTACAAACTTACTTGTGCACACTGAAATAGAGGATCAAGCAATTAACAAATACGGAAGAGAATCACCAAAAACATCCTTTGGACCACAAGCAGAGCTGAATATGACTCGAAGTAAGACCCAAAGTACGAATAAGGAATATTCACATGTGCCCACTAACAATAATATACATGGAAATGCCAGTAACAGTGGAGGATATTCTCAACCACCAAGTGATACTCAGGCTAAGATTTTTAAAAATGGAAGCACAACAACAACTTCACATCAAGCAGACACTCATTTTAGAGAAACCCTAGAAAATGAAATATATAATTTGTGCATGACTGTGCAAAATGGAAACACCATCACCAGCCAGACAAACCCCTCTACAAGTTTTTACTCCTACATTGGCACCTTGCCTGGATGGATCTCCCCGCCACCATCACCAAGAATCACTCCTCCCTATCCTAAGGCAAACAAGAAAAGAGATAAAGGTCTAAACCTTAAAAAAGATGACAATGTTGACCATACCTCCGGCCATAGGGGTTCTCCTTCAACAAGGAGCATGAAAAATGTAGTTCACCAATCATTGAAGTATACCAAATGATGCAGTCCTATGCGATATGGAATATAAGAGGAGCATATTCTCTAACTAAGTTAGATCAAGTAAAGTATCTCATCAACCATCACAAAATTTCACTATTTGCTATTCTAGAAACAAAACTGAATGAAACCCTAACTAATAAAGCTGCTAGGCACATTAATCCTGCTTAGACTCTTAAACATAATCTGAACAAAGCTTCTTATGGTCGTATCATGGTTATTCATGACCCATCTGTTTTGACTCTATCCCCTGTCCTATGTACTGATCAAGTAATGCACTTCCAAGCCAAGCTGAATGATTCATCTTTTTCCTTCTATCTTTCTATTATTTATGCTCACAATTCTTTGAACTCAAGGCAACCTCTTCTTGATCTACTTCCATCCTTAAGGTGAAATTCCCATTCCTGGCTTGTCTTTGGGGATTTCAACTGCTGTCTTTCCCTACATGACAAACTTGGTGGCACCCCCCTTCTCCCAAAAGACATTTATCCTCTCAATAAAGCTATTGAGGATTCTAGTTTGCTTAATGCTTCCTATTCCCACTTCTGGTGCTAAGTTCTCTTGGAATAACAGGAGTCGAACTGGAGTCCGAACATTTACCAACATAGAGCACTCATTTGCTAACCTCCAAGCCTTATCCTCTTGGCCAACAATGTCTTCCTTTATCCCACAACTAGTCTTATCTGATCACTCTCCTATAATTTACTCCTCGGGTCAGAAGTTGTTAAAAGAAAAAAAAAGCTTCAAATTTTATAATACTTGGGTCATTGAACCTGAGTATACTAGTATAATAAATAAAGCTTGGTCTGAAATTTTTTTATGGAAACCCTATGTTTATTTTTTGTAGGAAATTAAGAGCAACAAAATATGCTTTAAGAGATTGGGCTAGGAACAAGTTTGGTGATGGGACCTTGAAATCAACGTTGCTAAGGAAGAAACTCAAGGAAGCACAAGATTTAATGTTGAACAATCCTGTTGATTTAGCAGCTGCTGAAACTGAGAGAAATTACTTTGACGAGTTAAATGAAGCTTTAAAAACCGAGGGCAATATGAAGAGGCAGCAACTGAGCCAAAAATGGGCAACTGAGGGGGACAACAATACTGCATATTTTCATGCAGCCATTAAGGCCAAACATGCAAAGGAGCATATCTCTACCATTTATGATGAGTTTGGGGTCCTGCACTCTAACCCATCCGAAGTTGACAAAGCACTACTTAACTATTATAAAAATATGTTAGGAAACAATGATGATTTCATCCCCCAAATTGATGATCTAACCCACTTGCAATTACCAGAAGTGCAGCCTGAGGAAGCTGACAATCTTGTCATTAAGGTAACAGATCAGGAAATAAAAGAAACTCTTTTTTCCATGAATAGGCAATCTAGTTGAGGTCCGGACGGGTTCAATGTTCAATTCTTTATCCATGGTTGGGATATAATCAAAAAAGAATTTTTAAAAGCAGTTCATAATTTTTTCACCAAATTCAAACTGCTAAAGGAAGTGAATGCAACTAATATAGTACTTATTCCTAAAGTCCAGCCCTCCTCTTCTGTTTCATCCTTTAGGCTAATTTCTTGTTGTAATGTAATGTGTAAGTGTATATCAAAAATTTAGCTTCTAGACCTGTTGTGGTTCTTAGCAGATTAATATCCAGGAATCAGTCTGCCTTTCTTCCCAGGAGGAATATACTTGACAACATAATGATTTCACATGAATTATTAAAAGGGTATTGTCGTGCTCATGCTACCCAAAATGCCATGTTAAAACTGGACTTAATGAAGGCATATGATAGCATACACTGGTCATCAATTGTGAGAATTATGGCTCTGATGAGATTTCCTAAAGTTTATGTGGCTTGGATATAAAGCTGTATCTCAATTCCCACCTTCTCAATAAAATACAATGGCTTCACATCTGGTTTTTTCAAAAGTAATCAGGGGATCAGGCAGGGTGATCCTATCTCATCTTATATATTTATACTTGTTATGGAAGTTTTAACCACTATGTTGACTAGGAGATATGAACAAAAGGATATTTTGTTTCATTCAAAATGTAAGTCCCCACATATTTCATCCCTCCTATTTGCTGATGATGTCATGATATTTACCAAGCCTGACCAGAGCTCCTTGGAGAATATTATAGCAACGCTTCACAATTTCTACCATATGACTGGCTTGAAGCTGAATGCAAATAAATCTCAAATTCTCACATCTGGTATAACTATTGAAGTAGCTAATCGTTTAATTGCCATTACTGGATTGCAATCTATGGATAATAACATGAATTACTTAGGCCTTCCACTTTGCACTTCAAGAATTACAACTGTTAACTGCCTGCCTCTGTATTCAAGAATTACAACTGTTAACTGCCTGCCTAAGAATGTTTTAACATTATTAGTTCCCTCCATTCCTCCATTCCTCCTCCCATACATGTGCACATTTAAAACATTATTAATAAACATTATTAACATTTACAATATTTATTAATAATGTTTTAAAGATAACTAATAATTGTTTTTAATACTGTTTTAAGTTAATCATGTTATTATTATAACTCTTAAAAGTTATTTCTTAATGTTAATTAAGAATGTTTAATTTTTATTTTAAAGTTATTTAGTTATTGTTTAAAAATGTTTTAATTATATTTTAATTATTTATTTAAAGTGACTTAACTATACTTTAATTTTTAATTAAAGTTAATTAATTATATTGATTAAAGTTATTTAATTATATTATAGGCTAATTAGTTATCGTATTAATATTAGTTTAAAGTTAATTAATTATTATTTTAATAATGTTTCAAAGTTAATTACTATATTAATATTGTTTTGAAGTTAACTTATTAATAAATAGATTTGGTGATATCTATAAAATAAAGAAATCAGGAAAGGAATAGTTGATTTTCATGGTGAAATTCAAGAGGCAGGGATTGCCTACATTTTACTATGGATTCATTGGGATAGCAACATAACCATTGAGTAAACTAGGATCCATGATTGGTATTGAATGATACTTTCCAAAATCTATTTTTAAGAGGTTTCAAGTTTCTAAGTTTTGAAAGTGAAATGGTTTGTTAATATACTTATACCAGTGAGATAAGTATATGGTTATATTTTCTAAGTATCGAAAATATAATAGTTTGTGAATATACTTACACCTTTGAGATAAGTATATGGTTATATTTTCTAAGTATCAGAAATATAGTGGTTTGTGAATATACTTATCCCATTGAGATAAGTATATGGAAGTGATTTCCAAGTATCTGAAATGTGAATGTAAATTAATAAAAGATTTATTTAAGAGGCTTGATGATTTCCATGGGAAATGTGATCTTTTCTTGAATGTGGTTTATTTGATAGTTAAATAACCGACTATCAAATCTAGGTCTAAATATGTAATCCTTCTTAATTTTGGTGGTACAGAAATATTCCATACTTAACACCGAAGGATTTTAACTTTGGAAATATCTAGGGGAAACACGGGGATTATATGGTACAGTTACCATCGGTGGTGCTATACTATGCGTATGAACTCGTTTCGTTCTTCTAGGACAAATGATAAAGATATCCATCCACTTAAAAGGTTAGGTGGTGATCCCCGTTCTTATGTATTGTCTGATTATTTTCTAAAGAACCGAAATTGAGCATTTCAGAAAAATCGACGATTGGTTTTTGGGGCGCCAGTGAAGCGAAAGAGTGTACTCGTAAGAGATGACTCGAAAACCGTAACCACTCCAAAAACCATATACGGTACTATGGAGGAGTTTCATGATATATTAAGATGTTTGAATCTATATGTGGTATCGAGACCCATTGGGGTATGAGAATTCATGTGAGATTCCAAGATCTATTTGAGATATGGGAATCAATGTGTGATTCCGAGACCCGTTGGGATATTGGAATCCATGTGGGATTCTGTGATCTATTTTGGTAGCGGTGCGTTAGCTGGAATGCCGGACGTAGCCTCACCAGCGGCAATGACTAAAACCAGAGATGGTAGGCATGTCAAGTAGGGGTAGCAAACCAATAGGGTTTAGTCAGCTCCTCTTAGATGTTACTTACAGTTGTTATGCATGCATGGCGCGATGCACTCGGTCTTAGCGAGACCAATTATGTTTTCCTATGATACATCACTAGGGATGTATGCTGCTTTGGAAGGATATCTCTGACCCTTGTGCAGGAGGACCGCTCCTCGAAGTACTGAGGGCACCTCCATGGAAATCCTACACAATTAGCGAACGTGCATTATCGGTTTTCGATCATATACCTAGTATTGTTAAGATGTACACTCACAAGCATCACAACTACTTGATTATTATTATTTTCACCCTTATACATTATTATAATATCACTGGATTTTCTGATATAAAAGGTTTTGGTTATCATAAGATAAATACCTGTCCGTATTTATGTGTGGCGTGGTCTTACGAGATACCTTTGATTTGAAAAGATTTTACAAGCTATAATAAATAAAATTCCTTGTGATTTGAGTTTCTCATGCTGGTTTTACCAAACGGACCCGGGCATTGTTTTCTATAATGCTCAGGTCAGACCGAGCATATTTCTAGGTTTAGCTGGATGTTTTGGAGTTCAGGAGACGAGCTAAAGACCCAGAGACGTATTCAAGTACATGGTTATTTTTCCGTTGCATTCATTGTTGTATTTATCAGCAATTGTGAGGACAAGTTGTTATAACTATTTGGGCTAAAATATGTTAGTATACTCTGATCGATGTCTGTATACACATATATTACAGTTTTGTTTTTATGTGAAGATTTGCTATATATTATAGATCATTTATTCTGTTGTGAGATTCTGCGTTGTTAATTTTCTTCTTGTCTTCTTCCTTCTTTCTTTTTCCCTAACTATCTGCCTTTCCATTCAATTTAGGTTGAACATGTGTGTTTATTGTCAGCTTAAACTGTACGGAAAAGTGGATCATTACAGTTTTAATAAAATATTCTCTTCCTTTAAAATAAGGGCTCTCACTAATCATTATCCAATAAGGTACTTTTGACAAAAACATTTTAAATTCTGTACTATTATCAAGATAATTTTCTCTTTTCCAAAACACATTATTAAATAAATAATCCTTAAACCTTACAATATATTTTTTTAAAGAGGAAATTAGGCATAAGGACAAACTTTGAAAAAAATTTAGGCTGAAGGACACCAAGTTTTGTTTTTGGGGTGAATGACAAAATTTGAAAGAAAATTAGACTGAAGGACAATGTTATTTATAACTAGCATTATATTCAGTTTTTACACTATACAAAATGCTAGTTATAACTAGCAATATATTCGGTTTTACACTGTACGAAATGCTAGCTATATTTAGAATTGTCCTTCAATCTATTTTTTTTCAAAGTTTATCCTTCAGCCAAAAAATGAAACTTGTTGTCCTTCAGCCTAATATTTTTTCAAAGTTTGTCCTTGTG
The DNA here is from genome assembly GCA_030737815.1 of Allium fistulosum. Classification (NCBI taxonomy): domain Eukaryota; kingdom Viridiplantae; phylum Streptophyta; class Magnoliopsida; order Asparagales; family Amaryllidaceae; genus Allium; species Allium fistulosum. Next base: position 290,912,315 of record CM060907.1, read on the forward strand.
CATATTTTCTACTTTTTAAAATATCCATTAACAAAAAATATTTCTTTCAAAAATATCCCTCAATAAAATATTTTTGCAAAGTATTCTGAGCCATAACAAGGTTACAAAATACCTCCTTTTTTCAAAGGATATCCCCAAACTGAAAACAACTTCAGCTAAACAGTTCTCCTCAAATAAAATATTTTAAACTAAACATCCTTTAAATAAACATTTTCAAATAAAATATTTTTCAAAATAATTTCTCCTTTCCTAGATAACTTTTTTCCACTTTTCATAAACCATTTTTTCTTTTTTAATAAAATATGATTAAATCATAAGTGTATATTTTATAAATTTTCCAAACAAATATTATTCACTTTGAGAATAAAAAGTGATTCTATCTTATTAAGGTCAAATTTCAATTATAATTTAATATAGAATGTGTGTCACTTGGGTTATAACCAATACTTAACCCCACTTATAAGCATTCATCCTTACCCGCTCCTACTTTATTTATCTTCCATCATCATAAATAAACATCATTTTAGGGTAAGCTAATGGTGGTTAACAAATAACCCACACATAATGCATATAATTGTCAAACAAAACGCTCTCTCATTCTAAATTTTCACCCTACTTAAGATGTAACTCATAATAACCTAATGGTCAAACCTACTAAGGCTAAAGGAATCGCTACCTCTAAGCACTGATACCAAGTGTGAAGACCCATTATTTTTAACATCTAAAATAAATTATAAACGACGTCAAAATATGCTTACAACTAATTTCAGATATTGAAAGCAATGGATCGAGGGTAGACAAAAATTAAATAAATTCTAAAACAATAAATAAATAGAAACCTGACAATGGAATTTAAACATCATTGTATACATAATTACATATACATACATACTAGTTTAAAAAATCAAATATTACTAAATAAAATACACCATATAGTTTATACATTTTATTACATCAATTAGTAAACAACATAATTATAACGAAAGAGGTATACCGATCTCATGTAGATATGATTCCTCTCATACCTGTTGCTCCTTTTTCTGATTTTACTCGCAAACCTACAAATGCACATATACATAGAGCAAAAGAAAAAGGTTTCAAATTTGTTTGGACTGCGCCTAATTCTATACACCACAACCCAACCTAAGGGATCCGGTGGTTATTGCATAGGAAAATACTGCCAACATACTCCTTTTGGGTGATCAAGTTCATGTAGTTCTTTATCCTGCTCTTCTCTTGCCTCTAAATACTTGTTAGTACATTGCAACCATAACATCCATGCAACCGTCATAACTAATGCAATCAATGTAACTAAAGCAACCATCGCAATCAATGTAACCAATGCAAATAGTAGAAGGAGAAAATAGTATTGCTACCCATCCATTTCAACAAATCATCACATGAGGCACGATAATAAAAGCATACTTAACCATTCAATATCAACAACATATAATGTCAATCCCAATCATTAAGTAAGAAAATAACAATGCACAAATATACTTACATACATCATCATCATCAATGTAAGTGTAATTCATTATACATTTACTAATCACTCCACAATAGTAACACAACATCAATCATCAAGTGTGTACTAAATCAATCAGTATTAGTAGCATAACATCAATCATCAAACAACCATAATTAACTACCCATTGTTCAGTAGTAATAATGGTAAAACATTGCATACTCAACCTAATGCGATTTCATCATCATAAACCAAACATTCACTTATTCCATCCATCCATAAAGGTATATTTATGACTAATGTTTCTCTCTTAGGTATAAAATCATTTAATTATTGTTTATTATATAAGTAACTTTATTTATATCTATCGAAAACAATAATAACATTTTCAAATTGATAATATATTTCAAAAATTCCTTTATTATACTTCTGTTTCTTCAAGTTCTCAAACATCGTTATTTGGTCAAAATGATAATTCTTGTCAAATTGCTTTTCAAAACAATAATACTATTATTTTACATCTAAATAAAAATATACTAAAACCTCTTTAGAATTTTTTTTTGAAATTCACTTATTACGATTTATCTCAAAAATAACATTATTCTATTTTAAACCTTAAATCTCCTTTTTATTGTTATTCACTTCAAAGTAGTAATGATTTAACCTAAATTTTTTTGAAAACACATCTACCATTGCCAGTATTATTTTAAAAATATCCTTTTTATTATTATTATTTAAATAGTCATAATAATAACGACTTCTTCTATGAACACCATAAAGTCATTACCATTTCTCAAAATGATGTAATTTTTTCAAAAATCATACTTACCTTATTTTATAAATAGTGATAAACTTGTCAAATTAAAATAATAGTAGATTTTTCGTTATTATTTATGAATTTCCTAGAAACTCATAAATAGTAACCTAATTAAATTTCTCACAATATTTTAAGTATAATTTGTCAAATTCTCGTTATTCACTAATATCGCTAGATATTGTAAATAATCTTACCTTCCAAAATTACACAATTTTAGTCATTTTCAATCAATTAATTATTTTCATTTTAACTCGACAATTAATTAGAATTATACACTCATCACTCAATAGTGCATCAATCAATTATAAACAATCAAATCAAGACACAACATATATAAATATTGCAAAAAAATAACCATCAATATAACTTATTATATATCAAAAAATACGAAATTTTCATCGACGGGTATGTATTTTATATTTAAGAAAGATTCAACAGTAAAACAACAAATTTAAATTAATGAAAATATTATTCAATAATAAATCTCTTATACATAATTTCCATAACATCGTTCATATAAAAAATCTTTTATTTAAGGCATAAAACTTTTTAATTTATAGCTCATACCCTACCCAAAAGAAATAATGTAAATCCAACAAAAATCTTAATTTGAACTATATAGACCTTATGTCTTAATTGAATAATAAATTTCATCTACTTTCGTATCTTAAAACAAAATTTAGAAAAAGAGAAAGAAATCTTCATCTAACTGAATAAATCTCAATTATATAAATGCAAATCAAAATATCTAATAAACGATGCATAAATACTCACTTCAAATGAAGATTAACACAGATATGTTCCTATTCAATGAAGAATAGCGTTTTCACTTCCATTTCTACCTAACTTACTTCCAAAATCCAAATGTATCCGTCGAATAGCGGTGAAATCACATTCTAAATTCACACGGATATTACGGGTTCCCTCCTCGGAATTTAATACCAAGTATAAGAAGATTATTTCTATACAATCCAAGTTGTATTAAATTTGGAAAAATTTAATCTTTTTATACTTACCTCGTTTCCGACATTTCGACCTTATCTATTCCTTATCCAGGAAAGAGGCCAGGTGAGTTAGGGCACTAGTTGCTCCTGAACATCTCCTTAGTTTAAGCACCTACCATCCGGATCTCACGAATAAAGAAATCCAGTCTACTCATCGGCTTTTAGAGACAAGATTAAATCACTTGATTATAACAGCTTTTCTTTAAATCATTTATTTAAACTCTTTTAAAAAAAATTATGAAACCTCCAAATCATCTTTAAGATACTTAATTATTTATTTGAAAACATTTATAAAAGATTTAGGAAAGAGTACATAAGATTAAAGTTATTTTTTTAAGAAAAATGTGTGATCCTCCAGAATAGAGGAGAGCACACATGTAGATATATATATATATATATATATATCACAGAAGACAAGGTGCTGCCAACATGCCTGGCAGGTAGCTAAACAAAGTACAAATAACAAAGAAAATAACTCAGGAACCCTTACAATGAGCTCGGGCAAGGCCACCGCCTATTACACCCTAATATCAAGCTCCGGCAAGGCCACCACCCGGTATTGAGGTGTTAGAAGTACCGAAAAACTATGGAGCCTCTCAGAGCCAATGACACTAGAGCTAGCTCCATCTGAGAAGGAAACACCACGTTGCAGACTCGGAAGAAATGGAAGTGCGAATGATTTGGAATGGAAAGCACCACTCTGTAGACACGGTAGAACTGGAGGGAGCGCCTCGCTGAAAAGTGAATAGTCTTGAAAGTAGAACGCTACAATGAAGATTTAGAAGAACTGAGAAGAACTCCTCACTGCATACAGCAAACATACCATCTGCAATCTTGTGAACCTGCAAGAAGAATCTAACACCATTTCTGGCCCAAACCTGTGATGACCCACATTTCAGAAGGTTTAAATCGATAATAATCCACACATGTCCGACTTAAACAATCCGGAACATAGATAATCAATGGGGTTAATTAAGAAAAATAAGAAAATAAGAAGAAAACAAACACAGAATCTCACCGTAGAATGATAATATATAATAATCAAATAAACATATCATGAAGCTGTTTATATTATACATTTGATTATAATTTATACAACATTTATCAGAGTTATATATACATCAGGAACAAATAAAGTAATGCAGCAGACAACATGATGCAGGAATAATAATAGTAATAATATACCAAATCTTCGTCTTCGTTCTCCAGAATAATCTTCAATGCACTGAAAACTCAGGGCTGACCCGAGCTTAATGAAAAGACAAAACACTCGAGTCGGGACTAAAATATCCTTATGTAAGTCAAATCGATATCGCATATAACATGAGTGTAATAGCGTTAGAGATGTTTACGGGATTTCACATCTCATATCCAGTGTATAACTTGTGTGCAATAACTCAGGAGATGTTACGGGATTTTCCATCTCTTAAGGATCTGTCAAAATATTTATATATAGTAGAATACGCTATATATATAATGTCTAATCAGTAAAATAAATATTTTTCTTAGTGTTAAAGCTTTACATTAATCCCCATTAATGCAATTTTAAGCATCGGCGTACAGTTTGCATTTGACACTACCAGTAGCACGTCGGTAGTCTGTGATGCGCCGTGATATGACAACACTAAACCAAATCGTAGGTGTCTCATATAGGGATAAAAGTATGACAAGGCACGTGAGACAATGCCCAAGGTAGGATACTACCAGTTTACCCTTCCCGGTTGGTGGTAACGCATCATAGCCATGATCGCCCAGCACGTACATCCATCCCATATCGAGTCAAGGGAAGGTTATCCCAAAATTAAGGTGCACCAATCGAAACCAACAACAAGAGTAACATGGACCGAGTCCAAAATAAAATTGAAGAACGGATGTCCGCTCGGGGTAGCTAGCCCGTTTGGCCGGTACGACTCCTGTTTTAGTCATTTCAAATTGGCACAAGTGTCAGGTTAATCCATCATCGTTCTCTTTCTTCAAATCCAGCAAACGTACGCCAAATCCAACCACTACATTCTAGACCATCGCTCCACATACACAGTTGTTAAAGTGGTTCCAATATTGACAAAGAGTATGCCAATAAGAGGCCTCGGTCTCTTTAACAACCAAACGTCGTTTTACACACCAGTTGGTACTTTTATATTTCTAAAACAATTCGTACTTGATATAAAAATATCATATTCGCTTCAAAAATCAAATCTATTTTGAAATCATCATATTTACTCAAAATATACCATTTCATTTCAAAATCATTTTCGCCTTAATATTCCGATTTCGCTTCCAAAATTATTTCGGATTTCAATTTAGTTTATAACTTCATTTTAACCCAATTTGTATTTAAATCCAAGATTTAAATATAAACATTCTACCCTTTTGACCAGTTTGAATTTTTAGAAAATAGTTCAAATAGTTTTAAAATAGTTAAAATAGTTTAATAGAAATAGTTTGAGTATTGAAAATGGTTTATATAGTAAAATAGTTTGGAAAATCAAAATAATTTGAATATTAAAAAAATTAGAGTTTTAATAATTTATACTAAACTAATTTATTTGAAAATAGTTTCAAAGTCAAACTGATTCAATTCCAAATTTCCCGATTCAAATCACTTTAAATTTCCGTTTCGATTTAATCGATTCACTTCCGATTTCAAGTCAAATTTTACTTCGATTCCAAATTAATTTCAATTCCAATTACAAATAAATTTCAATTACACTCCAAGATTTATTTCAATTTCAATTCCAAAATAATTTCAAATTTAACCATTTCAATTTATATCAATCTCGAGTTCAATTTTCAAAATATCGATTCAAAACATTTAAATCCAATTGATCTTCAATATCCAATTTAAAAATCTAATTCTTCAAATAAAATACAATTCCGAGCTCAATTTCGAAATATCGTTTTATATCACTTTTACTTAGCAATATTCAAAGTTTGAATAAAATCCAATCTTTTAGAACAAATCAATTTCTGAAATTTAAATCATATTTCGATTATAACTTAAAATCTCAACTTCAATTATTTAAAACATCTCGTTTACTAGATTTAAATTTCAATATTCCGAGCTCAAGTTCGAACATAATTTGGTTTCTAGAAATTTGATTTTTATTTCTTTAAATCAAAATCATTTAAATAAATTTCAAATCAAAATTTTAAAATCCTTTACTTTAACCAATCTGGTGCCCGTATATAATTTTCTATCCTATGGCCAAGTGATCAGTTATTTCAATTTAATTTCAGGGGTTGATATATATCATTTCAATCCAAATCACAGTGTCATAGGTATATATATCATTTCAACATATTTCTTAATTTATTCGAAATAATTCGATATAAAGTTTTATATACTGTAAATAATATACAGGATGATAACAGGATATATCAAAATAAATAAACATCTAAATCATCCAAAATATCAACCAATAGCATCCAACACAATCAACATCCAAACCAGCCAATAATTCACAACAATTCCATAGTTATCAATATCAGGTAATTTATTGGCAATTAAATTCCAATTTCAAATTTAACTATCAATTTTAATACCTATAATCAATTCATATATCAATTTCATTTTCAAATAACAGTCAATAAAATTAGATAACTTCACGATTCAATGTTAATGAACATATAAATATTATAGTACATCGTGAGCGTTATAAAACACTCACCTTTTATTTGAAACTGAAATTATTCCAGCTTCAAATAAATCTCAAACAAACTCTAAGACGTGACCTTCGTCGATACGAATCCAATGAAATTTGTTTCGTTCGAATCTGACCTAAAACGAGTAGTCATCACGTTTATAAAAATTTGAACTTATATTAAAAAATTATATAACATAATCTATATAAATTCATTACCCAACAACAAATTAAAAGCCCGGCCCACTATGGTCATACCCGCTCCAACACCTTCTTCTTCCCCTTTACTATTTCTTCTTTCTAGTAAATGCTCCTCCCGTACACGATGCATGCATGTGCACCTAGCACACCCCATCATCGCTCTAATCGCACCTCCAAGCTCACCGACGAACTTCCCTCCATGCTCTTGACCCTATGGCATCCTCCGCCCATCCCTTCGAGTCACCCAACGAATCACGACATCTCGATTGCTATAGGAGCCGCCTCCCTCTACCATGAACCGCGACCTCTCCTGCTCGGCGCCAAGGTGTTGTGCACTACCAAGATCCCGAATATCAAGTCGCCATAGCCCATTGATGCCTGGATTTCGCCTAATCACAAACCCTAGCTCGCCTAAAACCCACGTCGAACAGTCGATCCTCCCCAATCTCGCTGTCGCAGTAGCAAATTAGACAAAGCACGTGAAGCTCGACGCTATATGAGCTCAACAAGTGCATCTTCATGAATTTAAGTGGCCTATATCACCTTAATCTCGAATTTAGAAGTTACGGCCATTGTTCGTTGGTTAACTGGAGATGAGAAGGAGTGGAAAGGAAATAAAAGTAGGAATTGTAATTTACAGATTTCATTTTATAGGCAAACAAATGAAATAGTTATGTTTTCTTTTCTTTTTTCTCTGCTTTGCAGCTTAAATACAAGGGGAGGAACATAAATGGTGGCTGTAGGGTGGTTATCTCAGGAGGTAGGGTGGCTGTGTTGGTAAGTATGTGGGTTGATGTGAGAGAATGTGGGATGTGGTCAATATATATATATATATATATATATAATTTAAATTTCAAAATATCAAGCTGTAATTTACGGACTCCAATCGAGGTGTGCCGCCAGGCGTTCATACCCCTATTTTGAACGCAATGGAACAAGTTTCGAGTCCCAATTCGAGAAGATAGCTTTTTGAACACAATTGTAATATTAAATTTTTGATATTAATTTCAGCGTGTTTCTATCTCTCACGACCAAACGATAAATCCAAACGTTATGAAATTTGAAATCAGATAATAATACACTATTACGGATCCAAAGGAACTAGTTTCGTCAAAATCCGAGACTATGCCCCGGAAGGCTATTTTTACTTCTTAATTTAAACGAGTTATTTTAAAAATCGAATAAATCATTTTTAAATTCAATTTAAAATTTTATTTATCTTCATTCTTATTAATATAAATTTAATAAGCCTTTAAACCATTTTTATCAAACTAAAAATCCATGATTCATTATTTAACCCATTTCAAGTATTAAATTTAACAATTAAATTATCCGATAAACCACTATATTTGAAATTAAAGTTATTTAACCTATAAAATTAACTTTTAAATATTTATAATCAATTAAATATTCCCATTTTCAAACACCCAAAATTTTGGGTCATTACATTCCTTCCCCCTTAAAAGAATTTCGTCCCCGAAATTGCCAAGGTAAGAAGAATGGCCCAAAACCCATTTACTTTCCCAAAACCAATCAGTTGAAACAACTTCCCAAAATCAATTTGTTGAAATCTCATTATCACTTTTATTAATCTCCAAATTCATCCATAGATTCCAAATAATATTATTTACTCAATCATTTCAAATTATAATTCGAAACCAAATTTTATTTATCAAAAATTTTCTTCAAATTTTTCTAACTCCTTAAATTTTTGAAAAATTTCGCCGGCATCTCCTTTGCGTGGCTAGATCGAAACAACTACAAAACGCCACTACGGGCCCAAACTAACAAAAGCCAAGTGGCTCAATCATAAACCATCAAATCAAATGACAAAATAAACATGTACCTTTTTGTCGGGCAATCCAAAATTTTCTTGATTTTAATTACCTGCATCTTATTTACCAATGATATCCAATCATATAATTTGATTTTTATATTTTGCATTTTCAATTTCCAATATTTGCTTTACTTAAGCCCGTACGACGTACATATATCATCCGTATGCAATATCAAATCTGACCGCTCACTCGATCACACAATTTCACTTCCGAACTAGTATCGTTCACACGACCCTCTAGTGCGGACTCAGATCTGGTTCCTTGATTAGAAAGCATCATTCTCCTTGCATAGCCATACAATGATAGAGAATTCCAGAATCAACCAAAAATCCATATCCAGCGTTCGCCGTCGAGAATCGAGTGAAAAATTCCAACTCGGTCGATATAAATTATCTCGAAATTCTATGCTCGAATTTGGATCAAATCATTATGCGAATAAAATAATATATGTACGACTTACGTATTTAATTCGATTGATTTTTTATCCACACCAACTTCCTTTTATTCACCTTTATTTCATTTATATTCAATTATTCACAATTATCATCCATATTGCATTATTCACGTTGGTTAATTTCTTAGTATATTTTTCAATACCAATTATCTCTTAAGAATTTTCTCATCAAATTTTCTTAAGTCAATTATATATATATTATACAAAAGTTCTTATGTTTATTACCACTTCACCACATAAATTTATATCCACTTCTATTCAAATTCAAATTCAATTCCATTTAACCCAATTTATCTCCCAGTTTTAAATATTGAATTTTATCAACCATATCCCAAACCATAATTGCTCACTAATTAAATTAGTTAGTTCAATTAGCCCATTTCATTCATTATTTCAAATCTCAGTAAATTCCATTTCCAAAATTTATTTTATTTAGCCCCACTTAGGTTAAATTTCCAAATTTCACTTTATTAGTTCAATTCAATTCACCTAATTTGTTCACTTCACTAATTTATTCTACTACCACGATCACTTCATTTAACTTTTCTTAAGTTAAATTTAATCTCTTACCTTAATTTCACAATTTCTTTTCTTATCTATATAATTTCTCAAATTTATAAGTTCAAAACTTATCTTTATTTATTTCACAAACACATAGATAGCAAATTTCAGAATCTAAACACCCGGTTTAATTTCAAATCAATTCAAAATAATATACACACACATCTCACTTTTATATCAAATCAATTAAATTTCTTAAAATCAAAAACTTATTTAACAAAACAAGACTCCATTAGAAAATCATTACGGTAGCAATCCATCACTTAGAAACTCGAAAATGAACACCGATGATGTCGCGATCATCATTGGAATTATTTTCCAGTGATCGAAGTGAGTTTAGTGCTTTTATTTATTTTAAAAACCATTTTAAAATATTTTTATTCAAAAATACTTCTAAAATAATACTATCCTTATTATTTTTCCAAAACACTTTGAAACACATTTCAAAATCTCCGGGACTTAGATTCAAAACTTCTCAATTTAAATCCATTTTGATTTATAAGTCACATTTCTAAATTATATAATTTCACCTACTTAAAAAATTTCACAAATGTTTTATCATTGTTTATTTTATAATAAACATATTTTGTTAAGGCACAACAACCAATTAATGATAATAATCAATATTATCATTCTTAACAACCAAACACCTTATATATACTATAATAATTTCTGAAAAAATATTTCTTTATATATAAAAATAATCCGGGTAAAATTATTTCATTTACCCAATTTCAAAACAATATTATGTCGAGTTGCTCTGTTCAAGTGTTTAGAGATCCCTATCAATAACGTTAATTACTCGTATTGACCAGAATCCATAAGCCACTCAATAGATCAACCAACACAATATAAAACAATTTTATATTACTAACAAATACATACCCATATCTATTAATACACTTAAACTCATTCTAGGATACTACTGACCCTATCTCTGATGAGTTACCCCATCAAAGCCAAGGTTCTTGCTAAACCAAAGCTCTGATACCAATAGTGACAACCCACATTTCAAAAGGTTTAAATCAAAAATAATCCACACATGTCCGACATAAACAATCTGGAACATAGATAATCAATGGGATTAATTAAGAAAAATAAGAAAAGAAGAAGAAAACAAACACAGAATCTCGCAGCGGAACAATAAAATATAATAATCGAATAAACAGTTCATGAAGTTGTTTATATTATACATTTGATTATAATTTATACAACATTTATCAGAGTTATATATACATCAGGAATAAATAAAGTAATGCAGCAGACAACATGATGCAGGAATAATAATAGTAATAATATACCAAATCTTCGCATTCATTCTCCGGAATAATCTTCAATGCGCTGAAAACTCAGGGTTGACCCGAGCGTAATGAAAAGACAAAACACTCGAGTTAGGACTAAAATATCCTTATGTAAGTCAAATCAATATCGCATATAACATGAGTGTAATAGCGTCAGAGATGTTTACAGGATTTCACACCTCCTATCCAGTGTATGACGTGCGTGCAATAACATAAGAGATCTTACGGGATTTTCCATCTCTTAAGGGTCCATCAAAATATTTATATATAGTAGAATACGCTATATATATAATGTCTAATCGGTAAAATAAATATTTTTCTTAGCATTAAGGCTTTACAGTAATCCTCCTTAACGCGTTTTTAAGCATTGGCGTATAGTTTGCATTTGAAACCACCAGTAGCACGTCGGTAGTCAGTGATGCACCATGATACGACAACACTAAACCAAAATTGTAGGGGTCTTGTATAGGGATAAAAGTATGACAAGGCACATGAGGCAATGCCCAAGATAGGATACTACCAGTTTACCCTTCCCGGCTGGTGGTAACGCATCATAGCCATGATCGCCCACCGCGCACATCCATCCCATATCTACTCAAGTGGAGGTTATCCCAAAATCAAGGAGCACCAATCGAAACCAACAACAAGAGTAATATGGACCGAGTCCAAGAAAATCGAAGAACGGATGTCCGCTCGGGGTAGCTAGCCCGCTTGGCCGGTACGGCTCCTGTTTTAGTCATTTCAAATTGGCACAGGTGCTAGGTTAATCCATCATTGTTCTCTTTCTTCAAATCCAGCAAACGTACGCCAAATCCAACCACTTCATTCTGGACCATCACTCCACGTACACAGTTGTTAAAGTGGTTCCAATATTGATAGAGAGTATGCCAATAAGAGGCCTCGGTCTCTTTAACAACCAAACGTCGTTTTACACACCAGTTAGTACTTTTATATTTCGAAAACAATTTGTACTTGATATCAAAATATCATATTTGCTTCAAAAATGAAATCCATTTTGAAATCATCATATTTACTCAAAATATACCATTTCATTTCAAAATCATTTTCGCCTTAGTATCCTGATTCAAATCACTTTAAATTTCCGTTCCGATTTAATCAATTCAATTCCGATTTCAACTCGAATTTTACTTCGATTCCAAATTAATTTCAATTCCAATTACAAATAAATTTCAATTACAAATCCATATTTATTTCAATTTCAATTCCAAAATAATTTCAAATTTAACCATATCGATTTATATCAATCTCGAGTTCGATTTTCAAAATATCGATTCAAAACATTTCGTTTACTAGATTTAAATTTCAATATTCCGAGCTCAAGTTCGAAATAATTTGGTTTCTAGAAATTTGATTTTTTTTTCTTTAAATCAAAATCATTTAAATAAATTTCAAATCAAAATTTTAAAATCCTTTAATTTAACCAATCCGGTGTCCGTATATAATTTTCTATCCTATGGCCAAGTGATCAATTATTTCAATTTAATTTCAGGGGTGGATATATATCATTTCAATCCAAATTACAGTGTCATAGGTATATATATCATTTCAACCTATTTCATAATTTATTCGAAATAATTCGATTTACAGTTTTATATACTGTAAATAATATACAAGATGATAACAGGATATATTAAAATAAATAAACATCCAAATCATCCAAAATATCAACCAATAGCATCCATCACAATCAACATCCAAATCAGCCAATAATTCACAATAATTCCATAGTTATCAATATTAGGTAATTTACTGGCAATTAAATTTCAATTTCAAATTTAACTGTCAATTTTAATGCCTACAGTCAATTCATATGTCAATTTCATTTTCAAATAACAGTCAATAAAATTAGATAACTTCACAATTCAATTTTAACGAACATAAAAATATTATAGTACATCGTGAGCGTTATAAAACACTCACCTTTTATTTGAAACTGAAATTATTCCAGCTTCAAATAAATCTTAAACCAACTTCAAGACGTGGCCTTCGTCGATACGAATCCAATGCAATTTGTTTCGTTCGTATCTGACCTAAAACGAGTGAGTTATCACGTTTATAAGAATTTGAATTTTTATTAAACAAATTATATAACATAATCTATATAAATTCATTACCCAACAACGAATTAAAAGCTCGGCCCATTATGCTCATACCCGCTCCAACACCTTCTTCTTCCCCTTTACTGTTTCTTCTTTCCAGTAAATGCTCCTCTCGTACACGATGCATGCACGTGCACGTAGCACACCCACCACCGTTTAAATCGCACCTCCAAGCTCGCCGACGAACTTCCATCCATGCTCTCGACCCTATGGCACCCTCCGCCCATCCCTCCGAGTCACCCAATGAATCGTGACATCTCAATTGCTACAGGAGTCGCCTCCCTCTACCATGAACCGCGACCTCTCCTGCTCAGCGCCAAGGTGTTGCGCACCACCACAATCTTGAATATCAGGTCGCCATAGCCCATTGATGCCTGAATTTTGCCAAATCACAAACCCTAGCTTGCCTAGAACCCAAGTCGAACAGTCGATCCTCCCCAATCTCTCTATCGTGGTAGCAAATTAGACAAAGCACGTATATCTCGACCTTATACGAGCTCAACGAGTGCATCTTCATGAATTTAAGTGGCCTATATCACTTTAATCTCGAATTTAGAAGTTACGGCCATTGTTCGTTGGTTAACTGGAGATGAGAAGGAGTGGAAAGGAAATGAAAGTAGGAACTGTAATTTACTGATTTCATTTTATAGTCAAACAAATGAAATAGTTTTTTTTCCACTGCTCTTCTGCTTAAATACAAGGGGAGGAACATAGATGGTAGCTGTAAGGTGGTTATCTTCGGAGGTAGAGTGGCCGTGATTGTAAGTATGTGGGCTGATGTGAGAGAATGTGGGCTATGGTCAATATATATGTATACATATATATAATTTAAATTTCAAAATATCAAGCTGTAATTTACGGACTCCAATCGAGGTGTGCCGCCAGGCGTTTATAATGTTATACCCTTATTTCGAACGCAATGGAACAAGTTTTGAGTCTCAATTCGATCGTACAGAGAAGATAGCTTTTTGAACCTAATTATAATATTAAATTTTCGATATTAATTTCAGCGCGTTTCTATCTCTCACGACCAAACGATAAATCCAAACGTTACGAAATTTGAAATCCGATAATAATACACTATTACGGATCTAATGAAATAGGTTTTGTCAAAATCCGAGACTATGCCCCAGAAGGCTATTTTTTCTTGTTAATTTAAATGAGTTATTTTAACAATCGAATAAATCATTTTTAAATTCAGTTTAAAATTTTATTGATCTTCATTCTTATTAATATAAATTTAATAAGCCGTTAAACCATTTTTATCCAACTAAAAATCCATGATTCATTATCTAACCCATTTCAAGTATTGAATTTAACAATTAAATTATATGATAAACCACTATATTTGAAATTAAAGTTATTTAACCTATAAAATTAACTTTTAAATATTTAAAATCAATTAAATATTCCAATTTTCAAACACCTAAAATTTTGGGTCGTTACAAAACACGTGTCTAAAAAGGAACTAAAGAAAAATTATGAGAATAATACACATATATGTATATAAATGAAATTTATATACTTATATATGTATTAATGAAATAAAAGTAAAGGTAGAAAAGCTAAGATAATAGGACAGAACACAATAAAAATTAGAAAAAAAGACAAAAGAGTTCATGATCAAAAGAAGTTAAAGATCTATAAGCTAAAACAAAAAACAAAGTAAAACTAAAACAAAACTAAAACAAATTAAAACTAATCCTTATAATCCTTTGATCAAAAGTATATTTTGATAAATAGTGAAATCATCATTTAAGTTTGAAAAATTGTTAATACTACAACTATTAATGTCAAAAATATTATATATATGTTTAAATAACTTAATATTATTACAAAATTTATTAAAGTTACTAAAAGTTTGAAAAACATAAGATTGAAGTTATATTTCAAAAGTTATTAAAAGTGCTGCAAATTGTGTTATCAAAGCTTATTTGATCAAAGCAACTTTTCTACCATTTAGAAATCCATTTTTATAACTCAAATCTTTTTTAAAACATTTTAAAATATTTATACGATTTATTCCGTATTTTTAAATAATTAAAAGTATCACTTTTAAAGAATTTATCGCTTTGGTTTCCGAACTGCCAAACCGCGACTATTTTGAAAACTTGTTTTACTCATATTTCAAAATCTACTAAATGAAATCTAGACCATTTTCTTTTGTTAGAAAACTATGATTACATGAGTTTGGATATTCTTATTCCAAAGAATTCTGACTTCGAATCCTTCGTATAAATGGACATTACTTTCTACGGTGCGAAATCGCGAACTACCGTACACGATGCGCCTATTTTTAACACAACCTTCATAACTTTTCCAAAATTCACCAAACTAGATTTTAGTGTTTATAAAATATTTATAAACCATTATAAAGGGGTTTCCATATCATTTTTATAACTTTATTCGAAAAGTGATTTTCTTGTGTAATATCAACGTGTATTTAACGTGACTTGTTTACACAATTAAGCAGCTATAGTAAAACAACCAATACTTGATGATCAAAGCATAGTAATCATATCACATCATATATATATATATATATGTATGTATATATGTATAATGTATATATAAAAGTTTTATAGAGTTTTCTCACCTTCATTGGTTTCTAACTTTACGAAAATTTGATGTAGCTTTGCTACGATCGAATCAATGCCTATGAAATTGATCCCGTGACCTTTGGAAAACCACAGCCTAAGCAAGGAAGGAGGTGGAGTGCTCGGCTTTGTGGATGGAGGGTGGTGGCCATGAGTTTGGAAGGTGGAGAGGAGGTGTTTGACTTGGTTGTGGAGGTGAATTGACATGGTATATACATGTGTATATATTTTATTTTATTTTGGAATATTTCACCATAGTTTTGATACATTTTATTATATGAAGTAGAAGCCATTAATGAGCTTCAAGAAGAGGAAGAAGAAGAAGAGAATTTTGTGAATGAATGTGTGAATGTAGGTGAGTATTTATAGGAATGGTTTGCACCAAAAATATCATAATATTATTTCCTTATGTAACATCCTGAAATTTTCAACCATTCACATCCATACATGTCGGATTTGAATTGCTCAAAATATTAGATTGTTAATTTTTATTTGGCAAGACTCAACATATACAGTAAATAAATAATCACAGAATCACAAACACAGAGTAATATAACAATAATACAGCGGAAACAAAAGAATAGTAGTTCATGAAGCTACTATATATATATAAATATAGTTAAGTAAGATACAACAGAGGTCTCGAATATAAGATATCTCAATACAATAGTCAAATACAGGATCTGAATACACACTGGAATCAACTGAATATCTGATAGTAGAATCGATATAGCTGGATCTCCAAGCGAAGCTCCAACTCCAAAGGTGAGTCTCAAATACTGTATCACTCAGTCTGACCCGAGCGTAAAGCAAAACAAAAAACACTCGAGTCAGGATTAACATTCTTATATCAATAAATCCAACTCAAGTGAAATATCAACTGAAATACAAGTAACTCAAAGGATGTTTGGGATAACCATGCTCTAAGGATCCGTTAAACTATCTATTATGTAGTAATATACGCTATTATAATAATGTCTACAGTAAGTATACTATTTAAAAATAGTGTTAAGGCTTTACATTTTCCACCTTAACACATTTTTAGGTGTGCCAATAGTCTATACAGTACCGTAATACCCCATAAACTGGAGCTACCAGAGGATACTCCATAGGTACGACACAAATCAAACTCGTAGTAAAGCACGCTAGGGTAGGTGACATGGCACAACTAGGCAATGCCAGGGTAGATATACCAATTACACTTCCAGGCCGGTGGTAATGCAGAGCCACAGAAATCGCCCACCTCGAGCCACACTCCCGAATCAAGGGTGCGCACCAAATCAATCACAAGTAATAGAATGACATAGATGGAGTGTGTCCGATCAGAGGAGCTACCTCATTAGCCCGTCAATTGCTCCTGTTTTAGCCACCTTATGCCAACTCACGGGAGTCGGGTCCACGTATATACCTCATATAGGATCGTCGCCACCATCCTACTTCATTCTGGAATCTCCACCGCGTACACAGTTGTTAAAGTGGTTTTCGGTATCGACAGAGAGTATGCCCATATCCGATCCCGGTCTCTTTAACAACCAATCGTTATTATAACACCGTGGTCATTTCAAAATAGTTTATACTTCAAAACCAAAATATCATTTCCATTTAAAACCATATCAAAACGATATCACTTTCACTTCAAATAAATCCATTTCCAAAAATCACATCACTTTCCAAGAAGGAAGGATGAAGCATTGACCAATGTGACCAGTTCGGTATTAGGAATCTAGATTTGCCATTACCTTAAATAGCAGCCGGTATCTACTGAACTAAATAGTATCAGGGCGAATTCCTTCTCCAGACCTTGAGCAGCATGGAGTATTATCCTCACCTTCCTTTGGCTTATCACCAGCAGTTTGTTTAGGGTTCCACACTTAATGGTGACAACTAAACACGAAGGTTGCGCTCATTGCAAGACTTAACCCAACACCTTACGGCATGAGTCAACGACAGCCATGCACCACCTGTTCTCGTATTCCCGAAGGCACCCCTCTCTTTCAAGAGGATCGTAATTCCTTATTGATCTCTTATTCAATTAATTACTGGACTTGGTATACTATGCTCCTTTAGTTCTTTACTTCTATATGATAGATTTGTTTCAATAATGAAATGTTGGAAATAGTGATTTTTCAATTATACAACTCAGTAGTGTGGAGGAATATTATCACATGAGATATGATTGATGAATCACAAAATTCCATGGTCTATAAAGTACTTCCATAAAGCATTAAATATGAACTATCCTCCATTTGGATTTATTTGATAGTGGTGGAAAATTCTTATAGATTTTCCTATCTAAGAATGAAGAGCCAAAGGTGGTGTATACCGCGATAAAAGGCTTGAAATATTGAACTAACTTCACTTTTGCATTTCATATATAAAAGCAAACCGTCTAATTTTAACATGATCATTTTTTAGGTTTTGAACCAGCCGTTCTAGGGATCGACTTAGCTCTCTTAAAATGTTTTTCATTATTAAGAAAAGGTAAGAAAAATAAGATACACCTTCTTTATCACTGGTCAGTCATTTAGGGACCTTAGCCAGTGATCCGGGCTGTTTCCCTCTCGACGTTGAAGGTTATCCCCCATCGTCTCACTTGTGACATCCCGGAATTTCTGGCAATATCAATTTAATAATCTGCATTTAAAATTTAATTGATTTGATGATTTTTTGATTAAATTTGAATTTATTTAATAAATCTTCTTTTTATAAACATTTAAATTGTGAATTTATCTTTTTAAAAGCTAAATAAATTGTTTTATATTTATAATGTGTATTAATTTATATATATTATAAATAGATGAGCTTTGTTTTAAATTTAATTAATAAGGCATATTTTATAATTATAATATTTTTGATAATTGGGAAATTTGATTTAATTTAATACTAAGTTATTGAATAAATAACTATATGGTTTTAAAATATTTAAGATAAATGTTTAATTGATTAAATTATATCTTAGCTTAAGTTAAGATAAATTAAAAGGGTTGTTGTAAAATATGTTTAATAAATATGATACATTAATCCATTTAATAATAATAATAGGAATGTATAATCTCCTTATAAATTATTTAAATTTGACAAATTATTATTTTTAAATAACATTATTAATGTATTGCTTTATATATGAATATAAATAGATTTTAAAATAAAGTGTTATTTTCAAATTTAAAATGTAGTTATGTATGTATATATATAACTTGATTTTTAAAATTGGATTTTGAATTTATTTTGAATTCAAAAGCCTTGAGATTAAAAGAGTAAATATTTAAAAATGTTTAGATTTTAAGAGATAATTGTATAAGCTTTTATATAATTGGCTTTATTTTTTTTTATTTCTTAAAAATTTATCTATCTATCTATCTATATATATATATATATCTTAATAAGTAAATGAAGTATTGGATAGTTTAAGTTAAAATATAAAAGAGAATAAAAGCAAACACATTACCTAAACATCTAACAATATAGTCTATAAGAATACTCACATATGTTGGCAAGGCTGTAAGATTTTGAAGGCAAGAAATTGAAACACTTAGATACTTCTGGAAAACATTGTGGCAATGCATGTAGACATAAAGTATAGGACTGAAGTAAGGAATCATATCTTCATGCTTGAACAGGGGAATGAGTATGTACACATAAAAAGGAAAACTGCAGCATATACATATAAGTTTAAAGCATCAAGACCAATATGTGATTGTACAGACAAAATCAAACAAGTATGCAGGCATGTAAAAGTGAAATAATAGGCAAAGAAATAAACAAATATCTTTGCCTACAAATAAGATATGTATGAAACATAAAGTACATTTGCATTTAATGTTTTCATCTTAATTCTAAACATTTTAGTCAATTCGAAATCTTATAAACCAATTTAGCCTCCATATTTAAAAATTCTCTGACCAAACAAGATAATATACTGTACCAGTAAATAATATCATATTGTAAACAGGGATCTATTTATCAATCTCCTCTATCTCATTTTCGTTTACAAGAAACTTAGCATTCTAGTAAAGGAAATACATTTACAAACTGAAGTATCATTCAAATAAACATCATCATTCTATAAATTCAAACAACAGTCAAGCAAGATGATTACAGGAAGATCAAAGCAAAAATATTTTCCAGTTTTAAAAAGGAAGTTCAAAACTGTTTTCAAACCTGGATGCTCTGTCTTCTATTTAAATGGTGAGTAACATCACACTTTTAAAAGCTTTAAATTGATTTTGGTTGTATGTTAAGTTCTGGAATGTTTTTTTTTTTTGTGTGAATATATTTGTATGGTGTATTTCTGCATATATGTGAATGTGTTGATATGTGTATATGTATATTTCCTGTATCACTTCTGTTACCATTTTTTTCAAGCTCAAGACTTATTCAAAAATCCATTTCCCCCTTGATCTAGTTTCTGTTAGGATTTAGATTATAAACAAAGGTTGTTTATTTAATCATAGACTAATGTTTAAAATTTTAATTAAGTTAAAATTTAACATGAATGTCTTAGGAAACTAAAAATAACCGAGCAAGCTCAAGATAACTAAGAATTCAACTATTTTAATTCGTTAATTCAGATTTATGATCTGAAGCCTTATCAAAAGTTATGATTTTGAAAGGAGAAATCATAATTTTTAGTTAAGTCTGGGATGAGCAGTTCTAGTTCATCAGAATATAGGAAATGAGATGATTTCCGGTGACCTCGTTGATTTGTGAAGTCGTGATTCTTCCTGGAGGTGGAAAAGTGAACGGAGCTTAGAGGAAAAATAGTGGGTGGCGGTCCAGTTCACTGTGGAAGCGGTGGTGATCGTTTCAAGTTTTTAACCCTAGTTTAACTAGGTCTGTTATTTTTGTTCGACGTTGCCTCTAGAGTTGATCGAGTTCAATGGAGCTCTGGGGGAAGGTAGTTATGGTGTAGACGAAGACGTGGCCAGAGTTTCCGATGTAATGGTGGTCGGAGGATCGTGGGCGAGGCGTTGACAGGCTTTCGTGGATGGGTTCTGTTGTAGTTCCAGGTCTGGATAATGCTCGAATTCGAATTTCGAGTAGGGAATGTCGTTCTGGTGATCGATTTCGAGTGGAGAGATGTTTTCCGACATGATGTAGTCGACGATGATGGTCGGAGTTGACCTGAGTTACCGTGCACGTGCACGGTGCAGTTCTTTGGAATTTATCGAATTGGGGTTGCAGGGTTTAAACTCGAGTAACTCTCGGGTAATTCGAGTTTCGACTCGAAGCAGTGCGGGGTTTTCTCGAAGTAAATTTGGGATTGCTCGGGGTAGATGTTGGTTACAGGTTTTCTGTTAAACCTGTCTGTTTGAATGTTAAAGTGGTTTAAAATTTAAGATAAAAGATTTAAACAATGTTTTAAATCTAAGTTTAAGAATAGATTCAAATCAAATTGAATCCTAGTTGAAGTAAAATAAAGTTTTATAAAATTCAAATGTTTAACCACTTTGAATGTTAAAGTAAATTATAAATGATTTGAAATTTAAAGGAAATTGGTTCAAATACTTTTAAAATCTCTTTTTAAATTATAAGTATTCTTTAACTTGTGATTTTAAAAGTTTTAAAATTGGAGTTTTAATTTTGTTAAGATAAATTGGTATTTATTTTAAATAAACAATTTAAAATGAAATTTAAAGTAAATTTAAAGGTAAATTGTTTTGAATACTTTATTAATGATAATTAAATCATTAATATGATTAAAGTTTTATCTTAAATTAATTAGAATTTAATGATTTGTAATTCATTAAATTAATAGGATAATTAAAAATGGGTAATTTATTAATTTATATAATTAATGATATGGTTGATTAATTAAGTAATTAAGAGTTTTAAATTAATTAATTAATTAATTAAAGTTTAAGACTAAATTAATTAGGAGTAATTAATTTGTAATTAAAGATCATTAATTTGATAAGATTAGATTGTAAACTAATGGTTAAATGTTAATTAATCAAGTAATTGAAGGTTAATTAAGTTACCGTTAAAAACTTAAATTAATTAAATAATTAGTGGTTAATTAATATTTGGTTAAGGATAAATTAAATGGTAATTAATATTGATTAATTAAGTTTAATTTCTTAAGGAAAGAAATTAAGAATTGTAATAGTTAATGAAAGTCATTAACTTAAGACTATTAAATAATTAATATATTAATGTGATTAGTTTAATAATTAATTAGATGAATTAATTAAAGATAAACATTTGTGAAAATGTTTAAGTGTAATTACTAAATGGAAGTAATTGAGGAATTAATTACTTAATGTAATAAATTGAGTTAAATATGATTTGTTTAAGTTAATTAATTAAGTTTAATTAATTTAAATTAATCATTGGATGATTTGATAAGTATAATTACTTAAATGTAATTAATGAAGAGTAATTACTTAATAGAGTAATTAATGATAATTACTATATGTAATTGGTTGAAGATGATTCGAGTATGATAGTAATTTGGATTAAATTACTTTGTGAAATAAATCAAGGGATTAATTTAGAAAATTAATTAAGGAGTAATTAATTTATTAAGTGAAGTGATTAAGGGTAGTTAATTACTGAATGGAATTAATCAAGGATGATTAATAATTATAGTTAAGTAAAGATTAATAACTCAATGTAATTGATTTAAATAGAATAGTTAATTAAAATGTAATTAGGGATCATTAATTAATATAATTAATGATAAAATTAAAGATTGATTAATTTAGATAAAATTAATCAATAATAAGTGATTTGGGAAATTAATATAATTAATTAAGGATTAATGTAATTAATTATAGTTAATTAATTTATGAAGTAATTAAAGAGTAATTACTGTATTTGGTTAAGTATAATTAATTTGTGAAATTAATTAAAGGATAATTACTTGAATGTAATTAAAGGTTAGTTAATCAAAGATGATTAATTAAGAAGGAAATTTGAGATTTACTAATTAATTGATTTGAAATTAATTAGTGGTTATATAAGCAGGATTTATAATGATGAAGTAATTAATTTAATTTACTTTAAATTAATTAGAGATAAGTGATTAATTTAATTCATTTTAAATTAATTATAAATGGTGTGATTATTAATCCTTGTTTATATCTGAATTGGATGATATCTATTGGATGATATGTTGTGATATTCTGTGATGTGATATTGGATATATTTGTGATAAATGTGTGATATTTATCTCTGTTAAATGCTGTGTGAATTCAAAGTATCGAATTGAATTGAAATGAATTGTTTTAACTTTAAAACAACTTAGCCTTAAAAGATACGGTTTGGATTTCGATGAAACCGGGATCGGGTTTCCAAATTTGGATATCCGTAAACCACATCGATCTAAATTAACGATAGGTCGTGAATCTCAAGTGAAGATGAAGATTCAGAATGCAAGGGTTATTGTCGTTAAACTCTAAGGGTGATTCCAAAATGAGTGTAACGAGATAATGCCTTCGGTTTCGTTCGAACCCGGAACGAACTTGTATGGATTGAATGCTTTCAGAACATCGTCAGGTGGACGATGAGCATTCTAAGTGATGACTTCTGTTAAGGTAATCGTGACCTCAAGCCTCATCAACCGGGAATGGCTAAAACAGGGGAGGTGCAGCAAGGTTAGTGGGTAGCACCCAAGTAGGATGAGATTTCCCCTGTCTAGAGTCCCTTTTTATTCGGCTTAGTGTGTGGTTGGTCGCGCCAACCGTGGGGTTTCTTATCCGGGAATTATCCAGTAAGGGATGTTCCGGCCTTGCGTTGTAGGGGAGCGGGCGTACTCCTCGGTACTCTGATCTAGGCCAGGTACTGTGACGGGCGGTACCCCAGTAGCCCTGCCATTGTATGGAATCCAAAATCCAATAAGCGCCATCGGATTTGATTGTAAACCTAGTATGCTGGAATTTAATCATGTAACAATTTCAGCTATTTCTTATTTACTTGAAAACCCTAGACCAGTTATAATATCATAGAATTTCCTATCAAAGTTTTGGTTAGCGTAAGGTAAAAACTTTTCCATGTTTATGTGTGGGGAGTCTTACGTGATACCTTTATTTTAAATGATTTTCAAAGTTAAGCAACTTTAACCTGTTACTCATACCAGACCCATGTCTGACCCGGAGTTTATTTCTGTTTTTCCTAAACTCTCGGGTACCCAAATTTTTACGAGTAGCCAAGGGATTCAGGTTAGCTTTGACGAACTGTGGAGGAGCGATGGAGCAGGAGGCTTCAGCGTTATAGATATGTGTAGTGTTCCGCTGTGTTGGTATCTCTAAGATGTATTGTTTGAGTTGTATTTTACTGAGTTGTATTAACTAGACAGGTGTTTATAACTGCCTAGTATGTGTTGTATTATCTGTTTAACTCTGATGTATATGATACTATGTATTCTCTTATGTGATATATTATATTTTATTCGTTCCGCTGTTGAGATTCTGATGTTGTTTCTTCTTCTTCTCTATCTTTTCTACTTTCTCACCCCTTTCTTTCTTCTAGATGACACGGCTTCCTGGGCATAGGAAGTTGGGTCGTTTCATCACTGGCCCACCTTGGCCCCTATAATTTGGGGGTCATATCTAGTATTCAGAATTTGCTTTGATTCGGTATTGTTCTCGCGGCCCATAAAAATGAAATTCGCTGATTTCAGTTACACCTTGCCAAAGTAGCTTTGTTATGCCTCTTCAGCTAGAGAGGCATTGGTCATAGCCGAAATACAGAGAAAACATCAAATTATAAAGATCTTGTGCCCTACTATTTAGATAGAATGCCATCGCCTATTGGTTCTAAGAAACTTAAAAAATAGAAGAAATAAAAGAAAGCAATGTAGAAACAATTTACAAAATAAAGAAGACAAATAGGAACAAGAGGAATCCACTAAAGAAGACAAAGATAGCCCAGTTGATCTTCCAATTGAGAAGATCCATTAACCCGAGACAAAGAGAAAGGTCTATCTATTTTCTTTAGTTATTCATTAAACTAATGATTCATTATTAGAGCAAATAGAAACAATCGTTTCATTGGACATGCGTATTTTTTTTCGATGGATTTCCACGGTTACTAAGGAATGAAGATCAGTTACATAGATAAGTAGGCAACCTCCAGGTCCAGTACATGAAGACAGCTAACAAGGCACTAATATATTAATTGCCAGTAATAGCAAATTTCTCCATATAGTTAAGGTCCAAAATATGGAATAAACAAGTGTTTCTACGACTTACCACCCAACCAACTTTGTTCCACTTAATCCCCTTTTCATGGCTTGTTGAGTTTTGGTGTAACGACCTGAAATTTTCGATCCCGAAAATTCCAGATAGTTAGGGAAAGAAGAAAGAGATAGAAGAAGAAATAGAAAATAAAACACAGAATCTCACATTCGCAGCGGATCAAAATATAATATCAAATAATAATAGTTATACAAATGAAATCTGTACTTGTCAAATTACACTTTTATACATCAGAGTTACAACACATACACAAACACTGGACAGATACAATCAACATGTCCCAGACAAACTACAATATATCATAGCGGAATACACTCCATACGTCCCTGCCATCCAGCTCGTCTTCTGAGCTCCAGAACGCCCTTACCTGAAATCTGTAATACTCGGTCTGACCCGAGCATTACAACAAAGTAACACCCAGGTCAGGCTGGAAAACCAGCGTGAGTAAATCCATATAATTTGAAATACTACGTTCAAATAAATAAATAAAAACAAGAAACCCGGGTAACTCGTGCTTCACATCGAGTTCATTACTTGTTAGGCTAAACAAGTATTTCACAACTCAAATGAAAGTAATTATACTTAAACAATTTGCACAAATGATTATCCTTAAATTTATTAATCTAATTAATTATTAAAAATTAAACACATTAATTAATTATTTAAGAATCCTTAGTTAATGACTTTCATTAACTATTAACAATTCCTTAATTATTTTTCCTAAAGTAATTTACTTAGATAAATCAATATTAATTATACCTTAACTAACCATTAATAACTCATTAATTTATTCCCAATTATCCAATTAATTTAGTGTTTACTGTAAATTAATTAATCCTTAATCACTTGAGGTAATTATCCATATCATTAAGTTATTAAATAAATTAATTACTCATTTAATTACCTTAATAATTAAATGAATTACACATCATTAAATTCTAATTTAACTTTAAGATAAAACCCTTCTTGTCTATGGTTAATTCATCATTCACGAATACGTTGAAACATTGATTTCAAATTTCTTCCAAATTTCATTTTAAATTCCAGATTTTAAAATGAAAACACATTTTATCTTTAACAAAGATTGGAACCATTTTAAAAACCTTTAAATTTTTGTGAAAAAAAAACGCTTATTAAAAAAAATGTTAAAAGAGTTCAAACCAAATCTCTTTTTAAATTCAAGACACTCAACATTTAGACTTATTAAAACATTTAAAATTATAAAACATTATTTTCTTTCAAGACCTAGGATTCAAATATAGATTTGGATCCAGATTACAAATTCTGATTTAAGCTTGTTTACAACCCTCCTTACATTTTAAAATTCCCTTTTGACCCAAATTCTATTTAATATTTTTTCCAATTGTTTAAACACTATGAAATAATTTGAACAATTTGAATTTAAAAACTTTATATTAATTCCAAACAAAATTTTAGACAAAAATTCAATTTTTACTTGAACCGATATCAAACTTAGATTCAAACTTATTTTACATCCTTGCTTTATAATTAAATTTTCTATTTTAAATCTAAAGGACCCAGAACAGCTTACCAAAAAAAACAACAGTAATCATTCTGTTACCCGAGCTACAAAAACAAATGCTCCGAGTCACCAACCAACCACACGTCTTCGAGCAATTCCTTCAACAACTCGAATAAACCTCGAGTATTCCTTCCTTCAACCCCCAAACAACAATCCTGACACCAAATCCACTGTCGTGCACGTGCACGAACCAACCACCTATCTCCGATCATCGCCCAAACCTTCCTCAGGTCGCCGATCATCCTCGCAGCCGATCCCAATCATCCAAACTTCGACAACATCCCAAAGTCTAAATCGAGAATTCTTTTCTTAGCTCAAACCTGGAACAGAAATCTCGAATCACCACAAAACCTGGAAATGCCTCGTCAACACAACTCCGACCACCAGAGTTGCTAAAACTTCGGCCAGGCCTTCGCCTACCTCCATGCTTCCATTCCCTCAAGTTTGGTTGAACTCGAACAATCATGGACGTCGAACCAATCGAGATACTAACCCTCGTTCAAACTAGGTTTACGAACTACAAAAGCTTGCCGCCGTCTCCTCGATGATCGAGATCATCTCCATCCATTTTTCCCTGCATTCTCGTAAGCCCCTCCACCTCTACGCGAAACCCCGAGCTCCATTGATTCTTCAATCACCAGAATTCGCCAATAATACGAAATTCGAACAAACTCGAACTGCTCCTCTATTCCCATTTTAAAAATGATGATTTAACCTTTAAAAATCATATTAAGGTACAAGAATTCCATTTATACACCGGAATTCGTGAATTATGAAGTTCGAATTTTTGTCATATTTAAAGTTAGAACTAATTTCTTGAGTTCCTAAGTCATTAATAATGTATTTTAACTTAAATAAAACCCTAAACTAAAGTTTGAAATGAACAACAATGTTCTTCTGAATCTTAAGTCTAAACAAAGATTAAAGAATTTGAATTTAAATCAAGACTTGAACAAAAACACTGTAAACAGAAGAGTTATAAATATTCACATGCCTGCATACCACATACTTCAACAATTATAAACCAGCAGACATACTTCACAAATACAATATTGATCACAGCAAAAATATTCAAACTAATTTATACTTTAAGTTTAATAGTGAAGTTACTCACATGAAACCAGCTTAAACAGGGAACACAACTTCTTGTTGTTGAAAGCTATCAGCCTGGATATTGTTTTCCAGAGTCTTGTCTTGTTGATGATAATAGTTTTTGATCAAGTTGCTGAATTTGGTTTCCAGGTTGCTATATTTTTTTTTATGATGAACGAATGAAACATATGAGATGATATATATAAAAGAAAGTATACAGGCTGTGATATTGGTACAGGATATTGATGCAAGATTTTTCTTGTACTGGAAATGATTTTATAAATGTTGGGCAGTGATTTTTTTTCCAAATTGTAGGCTGAAATGAAAAAAATGTATGCTGCATTTATTACTTTTGGCTTGCTCTACAAGCTTATACATTCATCTATACATATATTTTTATGTGCAGCCTGATTTGTTTTGCTCTGGTGAGCATATTCATATATACATCTTGTCTATACTTATTATCATTATATTACTACTTGCCTAAGTGCATATGTGTTCTAGAGTTTACAATAATGTTTATTACTTTTTAAAGTTAATAATTTACTATTTTATTTCCGTACTTTATGTATTCAGCTCATTTTCTTTGTCCTATTTCTTATCACATGCCTAGTTTGCTTTCATGTATATTATAAGCTTTTATAAAGTTACTATACCTTGAGAATACATACATATGCATGTTTGTCTTGTTTATTTCATATTACTTGTATCCACCCATAGATGTGTTCTAGAATTTTCTTGTATGTTCATATAATATTTTACACCACTATAACTTATAAGATATTTATTTCACATCAATACTTATTTTATTTCGTTGTTACAGTTGAACTATCAAACATTGAATTTTTATTTATACATTGTATTTTCATTATACAATTGTTTTATACTTATGTTTATATAAATAAGATTTACTTCATTGTTAAATATTACTATCAAAATTACATCAAATATATATATATATATATATATATATCGATCAAAAGTCAAATAGTAGAGCTTTATTTTAATTTAAGGTGAATAAGCTAGATTTTTATTATGAATATATTAAATATAAAAATTTTATTTATATTTCCACATCAAAGTTCTCTTCCAAAAATACATATATATTCATTTATGTTAGCAAACCCGGGTCGTCACATTCCTCCCCCCTTACGAGCACCCTTCGGTATACAATATCAGTATGTAAAGTAAATTTCTCTCGTACACCCACTTTTGTTTTAAAATTCTAGTTTGAGGGCGCTAACTAGCATCGATAAGTCTTCGCCTGTAGGGAGCCAAGTAGTTCCAGGAAACGTAGTGAAGTGAGAGGAGAACCTAGTATCCAACCTAATTCACATTCACAGAAGAAAGCTCCTATGTAATCCAACTCCCTCTTCAGGCCCCAGGCATACTGAAACCAGTTCCAACT
The DNA here is from genome assembly GCA_030737815.1 of Allium fistulosum. Lineage (NCBI taxonomy): Eukaryota > Viridiplantae > Streptophyta > Magnoliopsida > Asparagales > Amaryllidaceae > Allium > Allium fistulosum. The sequence continues at coordinate 290,941,560 of CM060907.1, forward strand.
AGTTAATCAAACTCCTTCATCCTAATTGCTACTAATTACCTAGTAAGACCAGTATAATAATTGGGGATCTATCAATCACTGAAGTATCCATTCTATTCGACGGACCTCTCTTTAGTATGAAGGTCTCTAATCAAATCTACTAATAAAGAATCCTTATACCTAATAATATGTATTTTTATTAACCAATTGTGCTCATGTTGAAAGAGAATTAACCGATTAGCAGGACGTAGAGAAGTAGAATATATATTTGGGAATCATCTAACAATCTATAACTTAGGAGGTAGAGAACATGGTATCGATTCTCAATAAGTTCCTAATAAGATGATTATCTTAATCTTTACCATTTTTATCAATAATACATATTTTTAGTAGGGTAAGATTCAGGTATTGAACCACATTAGTATCATATTAACCAATTATGTAGTAGAGAATATAAGTGAATGAGTAAGCAAGTTCTTAAAGGAAGCAGACAAGTCAAACTATTCCTCCAACTGAGATTGACAACATGAATTCATACTGTTATCTGGTACCTTGACCCGGCTACACAGGGCTGATTATGAAGGTCAGACTCGACTATTGACGATAAGGATGGTCACGAGACGACATCCATATGACCGAAATATAATGTCCGAACAGTTGTGTCCAGCCCAGGGTAAATAGGGTCGAAAGATAGACAATGGATGATGTCAGATTTATGGAATTTAGTTTGTTTGAAATAGCGGTCGGCATGGATAATTGGCCGAATTGGGTGAGACATATATGGATCGGCATAATATGGAGGGGTTGGCATAAAGTGTTCGGGTCGACATAGAATATTTGGGAAAATGGATCGGCATAGGACGTTCAAGGTGTTCAGATCGGCATGGCTTGGCACGAAGAATATGGATCAGAGTTATGTGGTGTGTAAGGAAGGGATCGACATATGTTGGGAGAGCACAAGGGATCAGCACAACTAAGGCCGAGTTAAGACTCCAACTAAAGTATCACAAGGACTAGAGCTCCATGCATCCAATCGCCTTGATATTTGAAGCACCATCAATATAGACTATATGAAAGCCACCATAGGGGTCGCTGGCCCAAACTCAACTCATGGAGGGGTCGGTACCAACCCCTATCCATTGAGAGTTGGGCATAGCCCTCCCAATGGTGGGCCCATATGGTTGAGGGGGTCCAGATGCCGCAGTTTTAGTCTGATTAAAGGCTGTCTTCGTCTATGAATATAGGGGCACGGGGCCATTTTGAGGGACATTTAGATTGCAAGGGAAACTTTGCCATTATTGGAACCAATCTCCTTTTTTTCTTTTCCGATCTCTTGCTATTTGTTACTGATTGTAATTGTAATCAAGTGAGTTGTGAAGCAATAAAGAGAATATTCAAAGTGGACGCAGGCAATCAACGTCGAACAACTATAAATCTTGTTGTTTTTGCTTTCTATTGCATTCTTCTTGATATTTAGTGTTATTCCTCCATTTCTATTTAATTTCTTCATTTATTTCACTATTTAAATCTATTCTCGGTTGTTTGTGGCTAATTTGGTTGTAAACATTTTAGTGCTTTCACCGAGAAAGCCGATTCTCGGGCTATTAGGATCACCTTTGTTGCTACTGACGCCCCACCCCGAGACCTACATTAACAAAGAGTATTACTGGGTAATACTGTCTGCTAATGCGGAGAATAGGGCTAGTTAGGGGTAACCATCTATAGTCTTGTCTTAAATATCTATTGAATACGTCGATTAGTGCTCTATATTTTTTTCCTTTCTCAAGTGAATCGACCAATAAATGCTTAATACAAAACTACAGGTGGCTATAGGATCAATTATTTAATAGGAAATTTAATGGCCTAAGTAATTATTTCACACTTAAACTAGAATGTTATCACATTATCCTTATGCTCATATTACTGCTTATCCTTGTTAACTAATTTGTTTAGCTAGACTGGATTGAAGAAATCCCCTGAAGGAGATCCAGATTCATTTTTCTAAGCTTGTAGGTACTACTCAGATTTTTCAAGATCTAAGCAAAGGAATCTAAGATGGTAAGGCGCACTTGATCTACTTCCTATAATGTTGATGCCAACGAAACTGCCAGTGTCCAACAAGGGGGCCCAAGCAATCAATCTGCTAATGCGAATATGGAGGCTGCTACGGTTCAGAACCTCGCTAATTCCATTACTAGAGCTAAATTTAATGACTTGATGAGAGAGCTGATGGAGAGCCGTAGGCAGCTAAACGAATAAATCCAGACTAATGCCAACTTGATGAACCAGATTGCTCAACAACAAAACCAAGGCGCCATAAGGGATCTCGCTTCTTACTCGGCATCAGATAGCTCAACTTCATCGAACGAGTACCATAGGCGTAGGCGTCGTAGGGTTGAAGTGGCATAAGATGGAGCAATGGAACAACACTTGACAGACGAACGTGGTTTGCCAAGACGGTTCGGTGCCGACCCCTCTACAGGGATTGGTACCGACTCCTCAGCTAGGGGGATAAGTCGCTGAATGCAAGTATGGAATCGTGCTCATGCTGGATCTAGGATCGTAGACACTAGAGTATGCTTGGATGCCGATTAGCTACCTCCTCGGGATGATAATGAAGTGAATGTTCAAGATACACATCAGGAGAACGATAGGCCAATGAGGCGTGGAATGCCCCGGGGACACCAGCCAGAACATTCACATGGAATGGATCACGACCGCCACTTGGCGCCACCTATCCAGACACCAGATTTATTCTCAATGGTCATACAGCTGATGAGGGAAAACCAGGGTTTGACAAATGATGACTGGGGAGTCTCTAGGAGACATACCCTATTTACCGACAGTATTTTATAGGCGGAGTATCTTAGAAGGTTTAACATGCCTACGATGCCTGCTTATAAAGGGAAGACTGACCCTCAATAGCACGTCATGTGGTACGAATGGTTGATGGACTCAGCGAGAGCGAATGATGCTACCAAATGCAGATGCTTCCCTATAACTCTATCTAGTATTGCTACAATGTGGTTCACGAGATTACCCCCGCAATCGATCTTAAGATTTGACAAGCTGGCTACAAGACTCGTGGAGTAGTTCAGGATTCACGCTACTCACAAAGATGTGATGTCGTTATCCTGTGCGATCCAGGCTCCAGGGAAATCACTGAAGGACTACTTGCAGAGATTTCATGTTGCTGCCACTGAAGTTAGCAACCCTAATGACCACGCGATAATTTTGGCCATGACAAGAGGCGTTGACCCCGAATCCGAGTTCGGTGATTGGCTAGTTGGAAAACTGTCGGCCACGCTGGAGCGCTTATACTCAAAGGCAGCCCAGTTCATGAGATAGGAAGAGGCCAGATTGTCTAGAAAAAGCAATGCTACACGACCATACTGACGAGTTTGCTTTTGTTCCTCAGTCGATCATGAATGCTATAGGCACAATACTGACGAGTGTAGGCATCTCCATTATGCTATTGAGAAATTGATTCGGTAGAAAAAGTTGCGGCAGTTTGTCAAGAATCCGTAGGATGGCGGATAGGGAATGTCTGATCCCAATCGAGGGAAAGCTCTGCGCTGGGCTGAGGAACTCGCTCAGACCAGTGGGAGGTTGGTAATAAACATGATAGTTGGTGGACCGCAACCTGCGGATTGGAGTTGGCAGGAAATGGAGCGCCATGCTAGTTAAATGAGACATGTGGACTTTGAATGTTGTTCAAATACAGAGGTTGGAACTCCGGCCAAGCAACAGCGTACAATGACAGATGATATAGTATACAGAAGCAGAGATGCCGATAGTGTAGAGGCCCCTACTATTAATCTGATGGTTATCTCTGCCATGATTGGCCCCGCTCTGGTGAGAAGAATTTTGATTGATTGCGGAAGCTCTGTTAACATTATCTTTAAGAAGGCATATGATCAAATGAGGATGGAGGCTAAAGATTTGAAACTGTCTAAAGCTTGTATACATGGTTTTAATAGTGTGGCAACCGAAGCCTTGGTTATGTTGAATTGCCAGTAGAATGAGGAGAAAGCGAGCGTAGGAGGGTGTGAATCCTACCATTCATTATTTTGGATGTGGATTCACCGTACAATGTTTTCCTGAGCCGTCCGGCCCTCACCAAATTTCGGGTAGCATTAGCCTCATGGTGTTTGACGTTGAAATTTCCAACATATAATGGAGTAGGAGTAATGCATGGCAATCAGGCAACTGGTCGTGCCTGTTATATGGCTGAGTTAAGAGAGGCTCAGCGGAAAGAGAAGGGAAAGGGTGTGGACAAGTCTGTCCGCATCCAAGTTACTGAAGATTGACAAATAACGCCTAAACCTTGGCTTGGGCACCACAGTCAGTTCTATAGAGATATAGATCCAAGGGATATGAGGAGGAACCCAAGGAAGCCAAGGCAGCGCCGGCTGAACTGACGATTGATATCATAGTCATCCATGATGACCCATCGCGGGTGTTGAAGATTGGATCACAACTCAGCCCTTCGATGATGAAAGAACTTACCGATTTCCTCCGAGCGAATCTGGATGTATTCGCTTGGACTCATTCTGACATTTGTGGGATCTCGCCTGCCATCGCAAGCCATGCATTGAATATTGATCCGAAGTATGTCCCTGTGTAACAGAAAAGATGAGGCATGGATCCGGAGAGATCCGTTGCTCTTAAAGAGGAGGTGAATAAACTTAAAGCCAATGGGTTTATTCACGACGCACTCTATCCTGAATGGATATCTAACCCCGTGCTAGTGAAGAAGGCAAATGGGAAATGGAGAACGTGTATTGACTATTCGGACCTGAACAAGGCATGCCCTAAGGATATTTCCCCTGCCTAGAATTGATCAGCTGGTTGATTCAACTTCAGGGCACGAATTTTTGTCATTTATGAATGCGTACTCAGGGTACAACCAAATCCTGATGCACGTCCCAGATCAGGAGCACACCAGTTTTGTCACGAACGTTGGGTTATACTATTATGTAGTAGTGCAGTTCGGATTAAAGAAAGTAGGAGCGACCTATCAACGTTTGGTCAACCGAATGTTTAAGGATCAGATCGGGAGGACGATGGAAGTCTATGTGGATGATATGCTCGTGAAGTCACGGTGATCAAATGACCACATTTGAGACTTAGCGAAGACGTTCGATATCCTTCGATTTTATAGCATGAAAATCAACCCTCTGAAGTGCTTATTCGGTGTTGCGTCAGGAAGTTCCTGGGCTTTATTTTCAATGCATGAGGAATTGAATTGAATCCAGAGAAGATTCAAGCCATTCGGGATATTCAAGCACCCAAAAGTATTAAGCAAGTGTAGAGCATGAACAGGAAGGTCGCTGCTTTGAGTCGGTTCATCTCTAGGGCGACTGATAAATGTGTTCCTTTGTGAGATTTGTAAAGAAGGGAAAGAGGAATTTCGAATGGACGTAAGATTGTGAAGGCGCATTTCGAGCTTTGGTGAGTCATTTGGAGAGGCCCCCTATTTTGTCAAAGCCGGTAGATCATGAGGAGTTGTACATTTACTTAGCTGTATCGCCACATGCCATAAGTCCCGCTTTGATTCGCGAGGAGAACCGGATCCAGAGACCGGTGTATTACGTCAGTAAACGATTAACAGGGGCAGAAAGAAACTACCCGAAGATAGATAAATTGGCATACTACTTGGTGATCGCGTCGCGTAAACTTCGCTTGTATTTCCAGGCACATCCAATCAACGTCTACACCGATCAGCCTTTACAATGGGTCCTGCAGCGACCCGAGATGTTTGGACGGTTGCTTAAGTGGAACATCGAGGTCAGTCAGTTCGACATTACATATCTACCTTGAAGAGCTATCCAGGGACAAGCATTGACAGACTTCATAGCAGAGTTCACCATGCAGAACGAGCCCCTAGAGAGTGGTGTAATCCCTACTGTACAGTGGAAGCTATATACTGATGGAGCGTCCAATGATCATTGTTCCGGAGTGGGCATCGTCCTTGTAACCCCTAAGAACCGGTCGATCTACTATGCTTTGAAGCTTGATTTTCCCGCTACGAACAATGAAACGGAGTATGAGGCATTAATTACTGGACTTAAACTTGTTATAAAGCTCGAGGTGAAGTCTATCGAAATCTATTGCGACTCGCAGCTGGTAGTGTACCAAGTTAGAGGGGACTACCAGGAAAAAGGACAACGGCTTGCCCCATATCTTACTATATTTCAGGAGTTGTTGGCAGATATCGAATATTATGACATTTTTCATATCCCACATGAGCCAAATGGAGAAGCCGACTCATTTGGAAAGCTCACGAGCACTGGTGATGCACAGCATATGGGTTTGGTTCCAATCAATACACTACATACCCCAAGCATAAATGTGATGGAAGTTGATTAAGTACCGAAAACGAAACTCGAAAGGGAATCATGGATGACTCCATTTAAAGAATACCTGTTGCATGGAACCTTACCTGGGAAGAGGATCGACAAGCGACAAGTCCTTCATAAAGCTTCGCGGTATATTATGCAAGAAGGGACTATGTATAAAAAGGGGTTCTCTGTTCCCTTGCTTCGGTGTATCGTCGATGAGAGATAAAGCGTGTCTTGAAATAAGTCCATGAGGGAGAATGGGGCGATCACACTGGGGGGCAAATGCTAGCAAAAAAATTCTGTTATGGGTACTACTGGCCGACTGTGAACCGGGATGTCGCTGATTATGTGAGATAATGCGGCAAGTGCTAGATATATGCGAAAGTCCCAAGAGCATCGTCAATAGAGATTACGCAAATGGTTAGTCCATGGCCATTTTCCGTATGGGGAATCGATATCATTGGCTCTTTGCTAATTTCCAAAGGTGGCGTGAGATATGCAATCGTCGCAGTTGACTACTTCACCAAATGGGCCAAAGCGGAGCTGTTAGCTACGATCACAACCAAGAAACTCATCAACTTCGTTGTTTGAAACATTGTGTGTCATTTAAGTCTTCCGCAAACTATCATGACTGATAATGGGACTTAATTTGATAGTGCCAAGTTTAAGGAGTTTTGCCGGAGATATCTCATTGAAAAGAGGTTTGTGGCGTTCGCTCACCCTCAGGCGAATTGACAAGTTGAAGTTGTAAACAAGATTATAAAGTCTATCCTGAAAAAGTGCTTGGAAAAGGCTAATGATAAGTGGGTGGATGATCTTCCTATGGCGTTTTGGGCCTACAGGACCACCCATAAGTCTAGGACTAGCCACACTCCATTCGCTCTCGCTTACGGAGCCGAAGCAGTCATTGCTGTAGAACTCGAAGTCCCTTCCCATCGGGTGACTTACTATGATCCCAGAACAAACCAAAATATCTTATTGGAGTCATTGGACTTTATCGATGAGAAGCTTGAGGAGGCCGATTTGAGAGCAGCCGCACATCGACACTAAATCGCCTGTTATAATACTAAAGTCCGACCGAGAACCTTTGAAGTTGGCGAGCTTGTCCTGAAACAAATTTTTCCAGTCCCATCACATATGAACCCGACATGGGAGGGGCTATACGTCATTGAACAGAGGATTGGAGAAGGAACTTTCAAGCTAGCGACTGTTAATGGCGTGACGCTTCCAAGAGCGTGGAATAGCGAGCATTTACGACGCTATTTCACCTAGACTATTTCTTTTACATTTCAATAGTATTTTCTTTCAATATTTGCTTTGGTAGTTGACTTTTTTGATATGTAATAAGACAAGTTATTATGTTCCTATTCTTATGATGAATAAAAGCTTGAAGCTTCCTTTGCATAAACTACTGTTATTACATGTTATGCTAAGTATGTGCTGGAACTGATTGATATCGACATCTACGATGTATGAATATATGAGTAGAGTTAAAAATTAACCAGTTATATCGATCCCCAATAAGAATGAACAAGGGGGTTTTTGTAAGTTAGCTCGGCTGGAAATATCCGTAGATGAATCAAAAGTCAATTTTCGCAATGAGGAACAAAGATCACCGACAGTAGGAGAATGACAAAAATCTCTAAGTCCCTAATGCTAAGTAGGGTACTCTAAGTCCCTGAAGCGGACTAGAGTATAAACGATTTAACAAAAATCTTTAAGTCCCTATAGCGAACTAGAGTACTCTAAGTTTCTGATGCAGACTAGAATATAAACGATTTGACAAAAATCTCTATGTCCCTGATGCAGACTAGAGTACTTTAAGTCCTTGAAGCGGACTAGAGTGTAAACAATTTGACAAAAATATCTAAGTCCCTGAAGCAGACTAGAGTATAAATGACTTGACAAAAATTTCTAAGTCCCTGACGCGGACTAGAGTACTCTAAGACCCTGAAGTGGATTAGAGTATAAACGATTTGACAAACATCTCTAAGTCCCTAATGTGGACTAGAGTATAAACGACTTGATAAAAATCTCCAAGTCCCTAACGCGGACTAGAGTACTCTAAGTCCCTAATGCGGATTAGAGTATAAACGATTTGACAAAAATCTTTAAGTCCCTGATGCGGACTAGAGTATAAACGACTTGACAAAAATCTCTAAGTCCCTGACGCGGACTAGAGTACTCTAAGTCCCTAACGTGGATTAGAGCATAAACGATTTGGCAAAAAATCTCTAAGTCCCTAAAGCGAACTAGAGTATAAACGACTTGACAAAAATCTCAAAGTCCCTGACGTGGACTAGAGAACTCTAAATCCCTTATGCGGATTAGAGTATAAATGATTTGACAAAAAATCTCTAAGTCCCTGATGCGGACTAGATTATAAACGATTTAGCAAAAAAAATCTCTTAAATCCCTAACGTGGACTAGAGTACTCTAAGTCCATGACTGCAGACCAGAGTATAAACCATTCAGACAGAAGCATGACCGTCCACGATGAAAAATCTTAAGTCCCAGACTACGGACTAAAAAAACAAAAACTTTTATTCACAATCCCAAAAATTCCTTACAAATTATTCAAAAGTTTGGGATCCACACTCGTACATTTGCTACTAGGAAAAGAAACACATGTCTAACTTATCTAGACTATGCACAATGATACAAGATGCTAACTATTTCTTCGATTTCTTCTCCTTCTTCGGTTTTTCAAGAGTTGAATTGGTCGAGCGTCTCTTTCGAGATCCTTTGCCGCTCTTAGTGGAGGCACTTGAGGAAGGAGGAGGAACCTCAATAGGAGTTGTCCCGCCAGGTGGGATGAATTGCAGAGGCCTGAGGAGAGGATCATCAACCGCCACCACACCGGGATCACCCTTGACTTCACGTTTCGACTTTTCTTCCTCTTCAGTTTGTTCTTTCATGCTAAGTTTAATGGTATGCTCCGAAGCACCCGTGAACACAACATCATCAAGCTCTTCAGCAAATTATGGGTCTTCGGGCTTGTCCGCATCGAGTGCCCCAATCACTTGAGCATCAGGCCCTGGAGTATCTGTAGCAGCCGGATCCTCGGCCATTTTTCCTTGATGCTCCATGGCAACATCGCTCCTAGGAGTTAATTCAGAACCAGGATGACCTACAAAAATTCATCAAAACACAAGCATTAGTCTATAGTTTTTATGTGCCAGAAACAATAAATTTTTTAATTCGAAGGAGTTCAATATGGTACCAGCATCCGGTTGGCTCTTAGTAGTCATCGGGGTACTCCCTTCAATGATGGGAGACAACATGTGGGGCCAAGTCCGGGCTTGTCTGGATCATAACCGACGTGTTGCTCCACGGGTTGAGAAGATGATGTTCCAGCCAGCTGAGTAGGAGGAGGACCCTTGGGTTTAGTTCCGAAAGACCCTACGAAATCTTCTTTTTCCTTGGCCGGTGCAGGAGCTTTGCAGAATTGAAGTTTTGCGGAAGCCAAGTCTGATGGCTCATTTCCATGGAGCACTTCTTGCACAAGATCCCCCTCATCAAGTTATGCCACTCCCAACTCTTCTTTCTTGATCCTTGTAATGATCCCCCAAGCATCGACGATCGATTCGAGATAGCCTTCGCCTAGAAAAGTCATGTCGCGGTGAAGGAGAACTTTTGCATTATATTCAACAATGAGCAGATCGAATAAGTTCTTGATCTCTTCCCTGCCGGACTCAGTCGCTACCTCAAATCGGGAGTTGGCTTCTGCGAGCACCTCTTTCTCGCCCTCTTCACAGGCGGCTTCTTTCAAGACTTCGATTTGGATGAGTTGTTCATCGAGTTTCGTCTTTAAGTTCCTTGTTTCAACAATCTCTTCGCACTATTTCTGCGACTCTTCTTATGCCTCAATTTTTTCTTCCCTCTCTTTGAACAGTAATTTTTCTAGCTCCTCAACGCGGCGGGCTAAGACATCTTTCTCCTTTTGTAAGGAGTCTTTCTTTAAAGCCAAGTTACCGTTGTGTTGAAGTACAACATCCAGTTCCCTCTTATGCGAAGTCTCCAAGTGACTTACTACCTCGGCTGTTTCCTTCGCATTTTTCTTTGCCTCTGCAAGTTGAGCCTTGCATTTAAGCAGCTCATCATCTTGATGTTTGATAATATCTTTATCGTGAACGGCCTCTAACTTAAGGCGATCAATTTCATGCTGATGCTCGATGGAAACTTCGGAGACTTTTTCAGCTAAATGAATGAACGCTTCATGTTGGACGTACATGTCATTCATGCATGCTAACAAACTTTCTTTGGCACTTCCAGGAATGATGTGTATGGAGGGAAGAAACTTGAGCCCGTCGAAGCAGATTTTTGGGAAAGTAGTTTTGAGTTCAGCTAGTTTCTCTGTTGTGGTAGGATCTTGGGCAGAAACTGGGAGGATCTGTTCGGACGCAACCAATGGAAGTTTGCGACGCTTGCAAGATTGCCTTGTGCTTGACAACCCGGAGTGTTGGTCGTAGGGAATGGCAACTTGGGAACCCCGGTGTGAAGATTTATCTCCGTTGTGAGCAGGAGGGTTTGATGGATCACCTTGGCGCGGAGCGTGTGTTTGAGACTTCGTTCTAGACGAAGTAGAAGATTCTCGAGAATATAGTCTCTGTCCCATCCTTCATCATTGTCTCGGCGTCTTCCAGATTCAGAATCCCGACCTAAGCGGTAGTAAGTGGAAGAGTTGCCGAGACGATCGAAAGCATGCGAGTGAGACATTGTGGCTGTAAAAAAGCCAAATAGGAGCATATTAGGAGTTGTTATGTGAAGAGTTAATCACAAGTGGATGGTGGAGTGCAAGTGCTTGTGTGTGTCCTAGTGTTTCCCCCCAATGGACCAGTAACATTAGCTTTACTTATTGGAGTTTCTTCTCCTCTGTTAGAAGGTCGCACTCCTTCGCGGCTCCTCACGGGTGAGTTATGCCCTTCGATGTCAAGATTGGTGAAGTTGTAATTTAATAAATCATTCGGGATCGGAATGTCGGAGAGTCCCTTCAACGAGCTCTCCATCTATTGAGAAGACGATTCTTTTTCAACCGGAGTTATGACGAATTTTGGGGTTGCCCCGGCCTTCCTTTTTCGTATCTTGTACGCCAAACTTTTTCCCATTTTCGGGGGAGGTTGCAATTGGCTAGAGTGTGGCACTTCAACTGCTAGCGTTTTTCCAAGGCCTATGTCTTCGTTTCTCGGCCCTACATCTTGCGATTCCTTTATCTTCGCCTCTTCGATGTCTTCTTGGGTTCCCCTAGCAGGGGGCACCGTAGGGTCGTTTATTTCTTCCCTTCTCTCGACGACGGTCTTTGGAATCGCTTTGCTTCCAAGGAGACCAATTTTGCGGCCGTCTTCTAATAGCCCGAATAACTAGAGCAACTCATCGGTAACGAGGAGTTTGATGTCCCAATCTTCCACAGGAGTAGCGCGAATGGCCGCAATAGCCCTAGAGTACCCAACGCCATCAGGTCGAGGGCGGACACCTGAAAGAATTGAGATATTAGTACAATTAAGGAAGAAGATGCGACTTGAATCTTTGAACTAAAGCCGAAGGCAGAAATGGAACTTACATCCTTCCAACCATTCATGTTTGAATAGGGAAAGCTTATTCCATGTGCCCGTTAAGACCAGGCATTTGGATAGGGGTTTAAGAAAGACGTACGAAGAACTAACAGCCCGTCGTTTAAAATTGTAAATGTATCAGATGTCTTCAAGAGTAAGCCGACGAAATAGGACATTCATGAAGAGAAGAAAAGTGCCGTGGATAAAAGCATAACTGTTAGAGTGTAGCTGAGTAGAAGCGATCCCCAAATATCTCAATATTTCCCAAATGAAAGAATTGAAGAGAGGCACACATCCGGCCCAGCACATGAACTTGTTACATGCAGTGTATATGGCTGGGGGCAAGTGAAGTCTATCTTGCCTCGACGGGACTAGAACATCTTCGAAAGGAATCCCATGGATAGAACATAATCGACGAAGAGCTGCTTCATCGATTCTGGACGCTTGCGAGTCAGCCGGATTGTTCAGAATAGTGGCATTCTCTACATCATCAGGAGCTGGATCAATAACTTCTGTAGGAAGAACTGGGATGTCAAAAAAAAGATTTTCTTGTGGGTCAGGTGCCCTTACCTTTTCTGTTTGCTGACTCGGTCCAGGTTTATCAGATAAGGTAGCAGAACTTGATCTCGCGGTCGATTCTGAAGACATTATGGTTGGTCGCTTCATGTAACCTGGGGTCTATGGTAGCTATACTTAGTAGACAATCAATATTAAAAATAATAACCTGTCCCCCCGTGTCGTGTGCGAACTAGTGCAGTGCAATATGAAATAAACATAAGCAGTTTGAAACTGGAGAAGCAAAAGAAAAATGTCGAAGCTTGGAAGCTTCATCTAGAGAGACCGTCATCGCTGACCATTTGAATCGACGTGAAAATTGATCGGCAACCAAAGCTTAAAGATTGGATGTTGACATTCTGAGTTATGAAGTCCGTTGTACGAGTATATTTGGATTTTATACTTAGTTCATGTTAAGTAGACTGGAAATTTGTTCGTTCAAACTTAAATCCATTGGTCCAAGTATGCAAGTTGTGTTGTTATTAGTTTTATGTCTGGGCAAGGCAGTATGTAGTTAAATGTTTGAATGACTTAAGTTAAGATGGACTTTATAGTCAACACTGATCCCTGCCTTAGATGCCGATCCATATGCCTTAACCTCGTAGTCGATCCCTATAAATAGGTTTGCTTGGCAATACCGACCCCTTCCCATTAGCCTACATACCGATCCCTATGCTTTAGTCCTCACAACCAATCCCTATCTACATACATTGCCGACTCCTATACTAGGCAAGTCACATTGATCCCTCACAAAACCATCTCCTACCGATCCCTCTCATCAAACCCATTTCGTACACTGACCTCTCTCTTCGTAGCTACTTCTCACCGATCCCTCAACAAAGTTATTCTTTAAAACTTCCAACATGCCCCTAAATCAAAGTGACCTACACTGATCCCTTTTTCCCAAGTTCACTTACAAAAAAAACCAACTCTCCTCCATCCCTTCCAAGACACCAGCCGAACCCTCCTTCCTCCTTCTTCTTCTCCTCCTCTCCTGCGTATCTCAATGAAACTCATCAAGCTATACACCTAAAGAATGCTTGAATTCATGCAAACTCAGGATTCATGACTCACTATACGATTAAAAAGAGGAGTCGTACCTATATATATATATCGAATTAGATTACGGGCGAGTTGATGAAACTTTGGATTAAGGATGAATTACAGGCGGCTTGGATTAGGGATGGAGTTTCATGCTTGTTTTTGGCTTTAGAATTAAAGGAATGGGAAATAGCTATGGTTTGGGTTCGGCTGAATATTTGTACAAGGGTAAATAAAGTGAAAAGGTTAAGTGAAGAAAGTAAAGAGAGGGGTACGAGCTTTTATATTGGCGACAAGGAAGGTGATGCGATTCAGTCGTACCCATTAGACCCGGTCACCAGATTGGAGAAGGATCAGTCCCAAGGCTGGCTGATCCCTATCCTGACAAATTCACTAAAGGGTCGGCATATCGAATAAAAAACATATATATGTAAAAATGTAATATAAAATGGAAGGAAAAAAGGAAATGTGCATGAATAATGGACGTAAGTGAAATAAAAATGGGGACAGAAGGTAATGGCAGAAGCTAGAAAACTGAATGATAGCTAATGTCGCGGAGGTTAGACTACAAATGTAAACGTCCTAAGTAAAATGGTTTGACAAAGGGCAGAGAACATCCGAACCGTCCGGAAGCCAGCAACAGAAATATGCATATGAACGTGCATAGAAAAGTTTAAGGATTCAGTCTTTTGAAAGTAACTTTAATGGCAATTTAGCTTGAAACAATCGAGTTTGATATCGAATAAGAAGAAAACCAAAAGATTTCATATAACTAAACCTGTGCATTCTAATAGAATGAGATGTCAGACCTGTATCATCGAAGTTTAATAAAGGAACAATGATCAACCAGGGACTTGGATAGGCTTGGTCCCGGGAGCCTGGGTTTCTCCAATTCAAAGCACGTCATGTTATTCACAAGACATACTTTGGGGGGCAAGTGTTACCCGGTACCTTGACCCGGCTACACAGGGCTAATTACGAAGGTCAGACTCGACTGTTGATGGTAAGGATGGTCACAAGACGACATCCATATTACTAAAATATAATGTCCGAACAGTTGTGTCCAGCCCAAGGTAAATAGGCTCAATAGATAGACAATGCAGGATGTTGGATTTATGGAATTTAGTTTGTTTGAAATAGGGGTCGACATGGATAATTGGACAAATTGGGTGAGACATATATGGATCGGCATAATATGGAGGGGTCGGCATAGAATATTTAGGAAAATAGATCGGCATAGGACGTTCAAGAGGTTCGGATTGGCATGACTTGGCACGAAGAATATGGATTGGAGTTATGTGGTATGTACGGAAGGGATCGGCATATGTTGGGAGAGTAGAAGTGATCGGCACAACTCAAATCGAGTTAAGACTCCAACTAAAGTATCACAAGGACTAGAGCTCCTTGCATCCAATCGCCATAATATTTGAAGCACCATCAATATAGACTATAAGAAAGCCACCATAGGGGTTGCTAGCCCAAACTCAACTCATGAAGGGGTCGGTACCGACCCCTATCCATTGAGAGTTGGGCCTAGCCCTTCCTATGGTGGGCCCATATGGTTGAGGGGGGCCAATTGCCGAAGTTTCAATCAGATTAGAGGCTACCTTCGTCTATAAATACAGGGGCAAAGGGCCATTTTGAGGGACTTTTGGCTTGCAAGGGAAACTCTGCCATTATTGGAACCAATCTCCTTTTGTTCTTTTCTGATCTCTTGCTATTTCTTACCGATTGTAATTGTAATCAAGTGAGTTGTGAAGCAATAAAGAGAATATTCAAAGTGGACGTAGGCAATCAACGCCAAACCACTATAAATCTTGTTGTTTTTGCTTTCTGCTGCATTTTTCTTGATATTTAGTGTTATTCCTCTATTTCCATTTAATTTCTTCATTTATTTCACTACTCAAATCTATTCTCGGGTGTTTATGGCCAATTTGGTTGCAAACACATACATATACTAAGTTGGACTACTAAGAGGATCTAGGAGATTCAATTCACCGAGATTAAGAAGCGGAAATTTCACCTATTTAGCCAGAGAATTTATATCACCCGCGTCAGTCACTGGTATCTGAGCATTTCTTTCTGTTGCTTTTACATAACTTCTAAAAAATGAAACCAAGAGCAAAGCTCACATAAATTTCCAAGCATATAGATAGATCAGAAAAGGGAATTCAGAGATACGAATAGGAATTATAGTACCATTGGAAGAAGGGGCACTAGTGGGAACATCTTTACCGATGAACCATTTCAATAGTATGGGTGCTGCCTTTCCATAAGGCACAACCATGGAAGTAATGAAAAAGAAGAAATTATGGATCATACCATTAATTTTTCTATGACATTTCATTCAATTATATAATCATTAGTCATTCCCTTTTTAGGTCATAACCAAATCTAAATTTATTGAATTATTAGATTTGAGTTATAAGAATCCATAGTAAAATAAAGTCCTTGGTTATCTAACTTAGATATACAATTTTTTTCAATGTTCTAAACTCAAATTTCATAGTTTCTAGACCACGAGAACTATTTGTTTCAATCAATATCCTTTTACCTGTAATAGGAATTGGTATTTACCCCGATTTCGTTCTTTCTTTATCAGTTGACAAGATACAAGCTATCCTATATAATTATTTTCGTGGATAGTTTTTTTCTTAATGAGATAGAAAGTCTTATAATTTTTAATTATAATATTTTTGAAACTATTCGCTGTACTATAACCTAGGCGTGGTTGTATCTCTTTCCCTCCTATCTCTTACACTTGACCGCCCGGAGCAAAGAAATATCAGGAAATGGAACACCTTAGTTATCATTAGGAGGTACGTAGAAGGGGGAACACCATTATGAATAATAGGCCTGAACAAATGAATAAACACAATAAAATGAAAGAACCCTAATCACTTCACTCTGAGCCCTCACCATTGCTTGTAATGGAAAAGTACTAGATAAAAAGAAGATAACTGCATAGAGCAATGTTCTAAGATGTTGCTTAGATTAGGATCATCAGACCTCATAACAAACTTAAACCAGGGTGTGATCTATTCTGTTCTGTCCACTACTACAATACTATCAAGAGGATTAGCTTCTAAAGGTATTTACCCAGCAGTCGATCCTTTAAATTCAACTTCAACTATGTTACAATCTCAGATCGTTGACGAGGAACATTATGATACAGCTCAAGAAGTTAAGGAAACTTTACAACGTTACAAAGAAAACACATCTTGATTGGCGGGAACAACTGGCAACCTAAGGAGATTTAGGGGACGCCTAAGAGCACGGAGTAAACGAGATAGGTATTGGAGGCTCTATGGCTCTTTCTCCTCCACCACGGCTCACTTTAGCTAACTTGTTCTTCAGACATCACAACAATGAAGTAGAATCCATTATGAAGGGGACGGTGTAGCATTATTTCTTATTTGATCCCTTTAAATTCAATATTCAAAGTTGCGATTGGATCGTTCGCCTAAATTTCCAACAAACTCAAAAGAGGGCAACCCTGCAACCGTTTGGGTGAAATCTATCAATAAAAAGAAAAAATTGAATCACCTTCAAAAATATCTTATATAATAGTGGAATTGCTAGTGAACTATACAGCCTAAGCAAGATAACGTTGACTTCTTTTATTTCCGCATTGCAGGTTGAACTTCCTCTTGTTCTAGTTATTGTTATTGTTGCTTGGTGCTACTATCGGCTTCTTCTTCTCAAGAACTTCGTACCTCAAAGCCATATCTACCAAATCCACAAAACATCCCATTCAGATAGGCAGTCATCTTCTTCTGAAATTCTTCCCTCATCCCCATTACAAACATCTCAATTTTCTTAAGAGGGGTATCAGTCAACTTCAGACCAAATCATGATAGCTTATTAAACTTGGTTTCATATTCAAATACTGACAAAGCTCCTTTCTTAAGATCTAAGAAACTCCTACACATACGGGTCTTTCCTCCAACGGGCATTAACTGGTCTTCAAACATCTCCTTAAATCTAGCCCGAGAAAAATCATTCTCAAGAACATTCGCCGTGTCCCACCATGCTACAGCGCCATATTGCAACTGCCAAGATGATAAGAAGTGCTTCTTCTCATCTGAAATATCCAGCCACTTGAAAATCTTCTCGCAAGAATGAAGCCAAGCTTGGACTTTGATAATGGATTCCGTGCCCTTAGACGGCTTTCCTCCTAGATTAGTATAGTATTTGCACAGAGTTACAAAGTTCACATAGGGCTGCATCGCTGCTGGCTCTTTAACTACAACTCTTCCAACATTCGGAGCTCGACCATTGGTTGTCATGGTGCTACTAAATCCTTTACCTCGTCTTGCCCTATTACTCATTCTTACTATCTGGATATAGTAAGATAACTTTAGAATATTTAGATGAGATTATCTTGGGGAAAAGGGTAATAAATCAAACATATGAAGCTAATCAAAAAACTCTAACATGTATATGCGAATATCTATAGGCCAATTTATTTTATTAACAATCGATTCACCAGAGTAGAGAAACGATATCCAAAGTTAAAAAAGTTAGTGGATTGCTTGTTAATAGCATCGAAGAAGTTTAGGTCGTATTTTCAGGCTCATCTGATAAAGGTTTCGAAGGATTAACACCAAGCGGACAAGTGTAACATCGTCTTGAGACTTTGGGAAGACTGATAAACTGGAATATCAAGATGAGATAGTACGACATTACTTATTAACCTAGGAAGCGATTTAAGGACTGGCATTGGTAAGTTTTATTGTTGAATTCACCGTTTAGGATGATAAAGTGGAAGAAGAATTGGTCGAGCTTTCTCAATGAAAACTATACGTTGACGGAGCATCCAATGACCATGATTTCAAGACTGGAGTAGTTTTGATAATCCCAAAAGGTCGAAGGATCTGTTATGTTTTAAAGCTTGAGTTTTGTGCGAGAATAATGAATCAGATTATGAAGCATCGTACGAGAATAATGAATGAGAATATGAAGCGTTGACGCGAGACTCAAGATAGCGAAAGAATTGGGAGTGAAACATTGCATATCTATATTGACACCCAATTGGTGGTTTATCAAGTAAAGAAAAAATCTCAAGCGAAGGGCGAATAGCTAGCCGCTTACCTGCTAAAGTTTTAGAGTTACTAGACAACATTGAATGCTATACGATAACGCATATCCCTATAGAGGAGAATATGAATGCTGGTTCCCAAGTTGGTGGGCTCTAGAGATTCATAGTTGATGGGAACCGTGCCAGTAAAGGTATTGAAAACTCCAAGCATCAACGAGATGGACATTGATTGAATCTTGGAGGTTAAGGAGGAAAAGGAGTCATGGATGACTCTGGTAAAAGACTATTCACTAAAAAAGACTCTCCTGAAAAGTCAGAATGTAAGACCAAAGCTCTTGCGTAAGGTACCTCGGTTCGTTATGCAAGGAGTAATGTATAGGAGAGGATTCTCTACACTATTGCTAAGGTTTTTCGACAAAGCTAAGGCTAAGAAGGTCCTTGTCGATGTACACGAGGGAAGATGTGGTGATCACACTAGAGGGCGGACTTTAGCAAAGAAGATTCTTCGCTATGGATATTTTTAGCCAACCATCAATCATGATTCAACTGAATATTCGTGAAAATGTGACAAGTACCAGGGATTTGTGGAGATCCCAAGAGCCTCATCCAAAGAGTTTACGTAAATGGTTAGCCCATAACCATTACAATTGGGAGTTGATATCATAAGAGTACTACCGATGTCTCGAGGAGGCTCAAAGTACGCAATAGTGATTGTGGACAACTTCACAAAATGGGTTAAAGTGGAATCTCTTAAGACGATCACTTTAGCGAAAATGATCGACTTTATGGTAAAGACCATTTTGTGCAGGTTTGGAGTTCCACAGAAGATCATCATTAAAAATGGAATCAATCCGAAAGTGCGAAATTCCATGAATTCTGTGCTTAATATCAAATTAAGAAAATCTTTGTAGCGGTAGCACATTCGCAAGCAAATGGACAGGTGGAGGCGGTGAAGAAGATCATCAAATCCATTATCATGAAACGACCGAAGAGAGCAAAGGAAAACTAGGTGAATGAGTTACCATTAGTGTTATGTGCTTGGTGGACAATATAGAAGTCCATAACCAGTCATACTTCATTTGCACTAACTGTAAAGACCCGTAAATCCTCACCCTTTGAATTGACTAAAATGTATACAAGTCCAACTCAAAAGATAAGGATTCACGTCTTTCCTAGCGATTAAGATTATCGACCCTTCAAAATCGACACCTAAATATAATTGAATGTATTCAAATGTCGTAAATCAAATGATCAGAATCCTTGATCGTTAGGGGTTGGGATAATAAACATATCAGAAATATCATAACACAGCGGAAGTGAAACAACCTCTCTTTTATTCATATACAAAAGAGTTTACATTTCAGAGTTTACATAAATACAGCGGAATAACAACTACAGCGGAAAATAAATCAAAATCTCCAAATGCTCCATCTTCAAGTCTTACATCCATAAATGCTCCAAATATCCTAGCTCCAGATCTAACTGACAAACCTAACTCTAGACTGCTCGTATGGAAAATTATGGGCACCCAGAGTTTAGGGGAAAACAATAAACTCCAGGTCAGTCATGCGACTGGTGTGAGAACTTAAAAATATAGTTGCTTTTGAAAAAAAATTCCGTATATGCTTTTGGAAAATGAAACTATCATAAGGTCTCGATCCGCACACAAAATGCAAACGCACACATGGTCGAGGTTTCTCCTTATGACAGTCAAACATGCCTTTGATACGTTAAAAATATCCTTTAAATATTATTATAGTGCTTAGTGATTGAAAACCATTTTCAAAATAAAATTATTAATTTAGCCAGCATACGTTACATGATGGTATGCCTACTATAGCCACTGTATTAAACAGTGGGTAATATAATCAAAACCGTACAAGGTTCGTATTGGAGAATGGGTTTCCAATAATGACCAGGCAAAGGAACTTCCTCATCCACGATTGGGTACGCCTCTAGAGGGACGTCCCGAGAAACTACTGTTTCTCTGCCAACACAAGGTCGGGTTACCACTCAATGGTAACTACTTACTCAAGTCTATCCATCCCCCAGTTGTTACCAACCTTTAAAATGGGGCCCCGATCTTTTCCAACATCCACATCAAACAAATACTGGGCGTGTAAAACCACAGTACAGCTATATAAATATATAATCCAAAAAGTGAATACCTGGGCTCCATACCATGGTATCACTATATATATCTAGAAGGGGATAGACATCCTACACCTTGCCGCATCCATTCCTGTTTCGGCCATTCCCGGGGTGTGAGGTTCGTGAAGTCTCGTACCCACAAGGCTATGCTTTTCAACAAAAGCCTTGATCCTATCCATAGCATTCTTCGGAATGTCGCATTACCAATCCAAAATTACATAACTGATTTCTACCAACGCATAACCCTTGAGCTCATACGTCTCAAGGAAGGGTGTTAAGCTAAGAGAATAAATTCTCCGCCACCAAGCAGATATACGTTAATAAAGATCAATCATATAAAATCAGAATGTAATGTCAGACAATCCATCCATCCACAAGTTCGTTCTGGGACTGAACGAAACCGAAGGCACCTTATTCCTCAACCTTTGCCCAAAAGGTGAGAGGCCCTTACGTATCCGAAGATTCTTCAAACATCATCTGGACCACTGCTTTAAAAGTATAGGGGTATCGTTTCTATATCGGCCGCTAAACCGATGAAGAGAAATCAACAATCAGTCGATTAGATGTGAAGATCCCTGGTCTTCATCATCGTTTCAATACGACTCATCACAATCATAGCGTCGTATTATTATTCGGAATGGGAAATTCCCGTTCCCGGTCTTTCCGAATAATAAGCGTTCTTTAAAAGCCATTCGGAACCAAATGGGTTTTTAATTTAAGTCTCAACAAATCAAATTCAAATTTGATTTAAGTGATTTAAACCTCCATTTAAATTACTTTATTCATACTATTTCAAATTTGGAAAATATTGATCACTTATAGCTCAAATCGTGAAATAAATCACAAGGTGTTATCCTACAATTATTTTCTACCCAGCCCATGCATATGGATAATTAATTTCTCATAAACTGGTTAAGAAAAGTCAACAATCAATAAATAATAATCAGTGCTCATAAACTGGTCGAGCGCAATCTAAACAACCAAACAATTAATTAACAAAATAAACACGACAATAAATGATAAATGAACACTTCAATCTATCAGATATTTGTAACACTTTTTTTATTTTATCTTGGGTTAAAATGATTTGATATTTATTTTGGAGCATCCGGGCTTTCCCTTCGACATGTTCCGTCCCTCGTCCAAGTGTCCTTGGATCTCACAGACGAAACACGTGTACTAGTCATTTCCGCATACCCCATTAAGTATTTAACTTCTAAATTTTAAAATAATTAATTAACCATCCAAATAGTCAAACAAGGAAATAAAACCATATTTTAGAAAAACAAATTAAACAAGCATTCAACAAGGGTTTTCAAACAACACTTAACACTTATTCGTTTAAATCCAAATGGGTGTGTATAATAAGTGTAACGTGCAGTGTTATCACTATTAATCATCCATATATACATTCATATCATCCAAACAAGCAGTATATGGTATAACTGAATATTTAACAATTAAATACTGATATAACTAGCATATAGTTAAAACATCCATAACTATCAATCCATTCAACCAATCACAACCAATATAAACATTAGATTAAGTGATATAGTTGCTCACCGTGGGATCCACTCCTCCTTTCTTTAGTTTGTGAATGAAATAAAATGAGATATGGACTTGGCTATTTATAGGTGAATAGAAGGGTACTTTAGTCATTTCCTATAGCCTAACCAGATTCGACCATATTTTGGTCCAATAGAAACCATCTTGATGGCCTAATTTGATTCGACCACATTTTGGTCCAATAGAAAACATCTTGATGGCCTAATTTGATTCGACCACATTTTGGTCCAATAGAAATCCTCCTTATCAACTATGGCATAACATGATTCGATCAGATTTTGGTCCAATGGCAACCATCCGCATGGCAGAACCTGATTCGACCAGATTTTGGTCCAATGGCAACCATCCACATGGAATATAATAATCATTATGCTATTTTGTTTTATTAGGCAAGTAATTCTGTTCTGTTTTTATTAGGCAAGGTTAATAATTCTCTTTTGTTTTATTAGGCAAGTAATTATACTATTCTGTTTTATTAGGCAGGGTTAATAATTCTAAATATAAAATCCATTATTTAATCATTTAAAAACA
Source organism: Allium fistulosum (assembly GCA_030737815.1). NCBI lineage: Eukaryota > Viridiplantae > Streptophyta > Magnoliopsida > Asparagales > Amaryllidaceae > Allium > Allium fistulosum. The sequence goes on from CM060907.1 coordinate 290,964,323, forward strand.
TATTAACTATTCATGTTCAAAGTGATTAAATTATGGGTCGTTACATTTTAAATATTCGAATTCGATGACCCAAAAATATGGGTCGTTACAACCTCCCCTACTTAAAATAATTTCGTCCTCGAAATTGAAATGGAAATGAAGGGTAGAAGTACTTGTACTCCATGCACAAGTTATAGCCAAAATATTATATATATATATATATATATATATCATCCATCCATCCATACTTATACCAAAGTATATAAAATAAAAATTTTGGTATAAGTTGCAAACAAAATCTACCATCCTGAATATGTATTACGTACCTAAGTTGGACCAAAATATCTTAGTGCTAATGTACTTAAGATTTTCATCATTTAAAATTTTCAACTTACTTGCATAAGTTATACATATATCATCTATATAAGATATCTTGTTCGAATATTTATTCGAATACACAATTTCATTTCCGAACTAGTATTGATCCCTGGATCCTTTAGTACAGACTCTGATCAGCCTTCATGATCAGTAACCTTTGTTTTCCTTGCATACCCCTCAACTATGATAGAAAACACAAGTACCCAACCATAAATTCTTATCAATGTTCATACTCAAGAATCGAGTGATAAATCCATTTCCGGATGGATAAAATTCTGTACTCTAATCTGTTTGAGGAAATGATCTACGTATAACTTACGTATTTATACCTCAATTTCTATTATCCTTTAGTTTCAAAATTTGCTTTCACTTAACAAAATTAACCATTTCCATATTTGGTTTTAGTTCCATCTTTATAAGTTATACCAACTTATTTTAAACTTAACTTAAGTTTATAAAAATCAAATTTCAGCTTGAGTTTCTATTTCTTTTATTCAACTTCTCAAGTTTATTTCCACTTTAAAACTTAAGTTTAATAATCATATTCACTTTACTAATATACCATATTAGTTCCTTTACTTATTTACTTAAGTAAATTTCAAATTCATAGTTAAGTTTATACAAAATCTTTCTATTTTCAAGTTTACCTTTCAAATTATAACTTATAGTTATAAGTTTAACTTATTAAATTTCGTAAAGAATTTCTCCCATACTTAATTTATCAACTCATCTTTATTTCAAAAATCAAATACCTTATAGTCAAATTGTGAAAATGGATTCACAAGGCATTTGAGCTTATATTCATCTTTTAAATTATAACTTCAAAATCTTATTTAAATTTCAAATCTTAAAATTTTTAAGATACGCTCTCTCATATACCCATTCTAGGGTATTTCTAACCCTATCTCTAATGAGTTATCTGATAGTTTATATCCCTGAGCTAAGTCAATAGCCGTTGATGTAAATCAACCGCTTTTGATTCTAAATAGCTCACAGTATCAGTTTTAAATAACAGTTGTGGCCAAGAGGGTCGCCAACCAACTGCTCTGATACCAGATGTAAAGACCCGTAAATTCTCACCCTTTGAATTGACTAAAATGTATACAAGTCCAACTCAAAAGATAAGGATTCACGTCTTTCCTAGCGATTAGGAATATCGACCCTTTAAAATCGACACCTGAATATAATTGAATGTATTCGAATGTCATAAATCAAATGATCAGAATCCTTGATCGTTAGGGGTTGGGATAATAAACATATCAGAAATATCAGAACACAGCGGAAGTGAAACAACCTCTCTTTTATTCATATACAAAAGAGTTTACATTTCAGAGTTTACATAAATACAGCGGAATAACAACTACAGCGCAAAATAAAGCAAAATCTCCAAATGCTCCATCTTCAAGTCTTACATCCATAATTGCTCCAAATATCCTAGCTCCAGATCTAACTGACAAACCTAACTCTAGACTGCCCGTATGGAAAATTATGGGCACCCAGAGTTTAGGGGAAAACAATAAACTCCAGGTCAGTCATGGGACTGGTGTGAGAACTTAAAAATATAGTTGCTTTTGAAAAAAAATTCCGTATATGCTTTTGGAAAATGAAACTATCATAAGGTCTCGATCCGCACACAAAATGCAAACGCACACATGGTCGAGGTTTCTCCTTATGACAGTCAAACATGCCTTTGATACGTTAAAAATATCCTTTAAATATTATTATAGTGCTTAGTGATTGAAAACCATTTTCAAAATAAAATTATTAATTTAGCCAGCATACGTTACATGATGGTATGCCTACTATAGCCATTGTATTAAACAGTGGGAAATACAATCAAAACCGTACAAGGTTCGTATTGGAGAATGGGTTTCCAATAATGACCAGGCAAAGGAACTTCCTCATCCACGATTGGGTACGCCTCTAGAGGGACGTCCCGAGAAACTACTGTTTCTCTGCCAACACAAGGTCGGGTTACCACTCAATGGTAACTACTTACTCAAGTCTATCCATCCCCCGGTTGTTACCAACCTTTAAAATGGGGCCCCGATCTTTTCCAACATCCACATCAAACAAATATTGGGCGTGTAAGACCACGGTACAGCTATATAAATATATAATCCACAAAGTGAATACCTGGGCTCCATACCACGGTATCACTATATATATCTAGAAGGGAATAGACATCCTACACCTTGCCGCATCCATTCCTGTTTCGGCCATTCCCGGGGTGTGAGGTTCGTGAAGTCTCGTACCCACAAGGCTATGCTTTTCAACAAAAGCCTTGATCCTATCCATAGCATTCTTCGGAATGTCACATTACCAATTCAAAATTACATAACTGATTTCTACCAACGCATAACCCTTGAGCTCATACGTCTCAAGGAAGGGTGTTAAGCTAAGAGAATAAATTCTCTGCCACCAAGCAGATATACGTTAATAAAGATCAATCATATAAAATCAGAATGTAATGTCAGACAATCCATCCATCCACAAGTTCGTTCTGGGACTGAACGAAACCGAAGGCACCTTATTCCTCAACCTTTGCCCAAAAGGTGAGAGGCCCTTGCGTATCCGAAGATTCTTCAAACATCATCTGGACCACTGCTTTAAAAGTATAGGGGTATCGTTTCTATATCGGCCGCTAAACCGATGAAGAGAAATCAACAAGCAGTCGATTAGATGTGAAGATCCCTAGTCTTCATCATCGTTTCAATACGACTCATCACAATCATAGCGTCGTATTATTATTTGGAATGGGAAATTCCCGTTCCCGGTCTTTCCGAATAATAATCGTTCTTTAAAAGCCATTCGGAACCAAATGGGTTTTTAATTTAAGTCTCAACAAATCAAATTCATATTTGATTTAAGTGATTTAAACCTCCATTTAAATTACTTTATTCATACTATTTCAAATTTGGAAAATACTGATCACTTATAGCTCAAATCGTGAAATAAATCGCAAGGTGTTATCCTACAATTATTTTCTACCTAGCCCATGCATATGGATAATTAATTTCTCATAAACTGGTTAAGAAAAGTCAACAATCAATAAATAATAATCAGTGCTCATAAACTGGTCGAGCGCAATCTAAACAACCAAACAATTAATTAACAAAATAAACACGACAATAAATGATAAATCAACGCTTCAATCTATCAGATATTTGTAACACTTTTTTATTTTATCTTGGGTTAAAATGATTTGATATTTATTTTGGAGCATCCGGGCTTTCCCTTCGACATGTTCCGTCCCTCATCCAAGTGTCCTTGGATCTCACAGACGAAACACGTGTACTAGTCGTTTCCGCATACCCCATTAAGTATTTAACTTCTAAATTTTAAAATAATTAATTAACCATCCAAATAGTCAAACAAGGAAATAAAACCATATTTTAGAAAAACAAATTAAACAAGCATTCAACAAGGGTTTTCAAACAACACTTAACACTTATTCGTTTAAATCCAAATGGGTGTGTATAATAAGTGTAACGTGCAGTGTTATCACTATTAATCATCCATATATACATTCATATCATCCAAACAAGCAGTATATGGTATAACTGAATATTTAACAATTAAATACTGATATAACTATCATATAGTTAAAACATCCATAACTATCAATCCATTCAAACAATCACAACCAATATAAACATTAGATTAAGTGATATAGTTTCTCACCGTGGGATCCACTCCTCCTTTCTTTAGTTTGTGAATGAAATAAAATGAGATATAGACTTGGCTATTTATAGGTGAATAGAAGGGTACTTTAGTCATTTCCTATAGTCTAACCATATTCGACCATATTTTGGTCCAATAGAAACCATCTTGATGGCCTAATTTGATTCGACCACATTTTGGTCCAATAGAAAACACCTTGATGGCCTAATTTGATTCGACCACATTTTGGTCCAATAGAAATCCTCCTTATCAACTATGGCATAACATGATTCGACCAGATTTTGGTCCAATGGTAACCATCCGCATGGCAGAACCTGATTCGACCAGATTTTGGTCCAATGGCAACCATCCACATGGAATATAATAATCATTATGCTATTTTGTTTTATTAGGCAAGTAATTATACTTTTCTGTTTTTATTAGGCAAGGTTAATAATTCTCTTTTGTTTTATTAGGCAAGTAATTATACTATTCTGTTTTATTAGACAAGTAATTATACTATTCTGTTTTATTAGGCAGGGTTAATAATTCTAAATATAAAATCCATTATTTAATCATTTAAAAACATATTAACTATTCATGTTCAAAGTGATTAAATTATGGGTCGTTACATTTTAAATATTCGAATTCGATGACCCAAAAATACGGGTCGTTACACTAACCTACAGGATTGAAGCCACGATTACGATTAAAGCCGAAGTCCCTTCTTAGGAGCAAATGCACTTTGGACCCAAGGTGAAGGAGGAGACTATCATCCCTCAAATTGGTGGAAGAGTAATCTAAGGGTAGTTGCTCACCAGCAAATGGTAGCACGACAGTTTAATGCCATGGTCTGAAATCATACCTTCGAGGTGAGCGACCTTATTTTGAAACAGGTCTTTTCGGCTACGGGGCCACTTGGTCTAAATTGGGAATAACCTTATGTCACAGGACAGAACCTTGGAGATGTCACTTTCAAGCTATTAACAGTATATTAGACCCAATTCCATGGGCATGGAATAGCAAAACTTTGCATCGCTATTTCACTTGATTTCTTTTAGTAAATAAGTCATCATATTCACCAAGATTTGATGTCATAAGGCAATAATTGATGTTTTTTCATTACTAAAAATAGCTTTTTAGAATAATGCGACTGTATTCTTAAAGTATGACTTTGTGCTACAAGAGTAGTAGCATGATCAGCCAATCTTTGTTTCGAAAATCGGATGTCTAGTTACCCAGAGATAGGTACCGACAAACTCATCTAGTCCATATTCGGATCGTTAGAGTATAATCCGATAGGGTGTTGATCTGATAGTTTGCCCCTACGCATCTTATCTTTGATCAACTTCGAAAATAGGTGGGGTAACAGCTAGACGCTTGGATATAGGCATCATAGACACCGATGCTCCAAGATAGGCATCGGTTTATAATTAAATTTTGTAGGTCCAACATTGAGTTATTCTGGTACGCACTTCAACAAAATAAATATTTGACAATAGTAATAAACGGTGTTTGACCTTGAATTGCTGTTTATAGCTTTTCTTAAAGTAAATAAATTAATTAAACCACTATTGGCTGCAAATTTTCACAAAGGCGGATTGCTATTTTACTTCGACCGCAATTTTCCTTTCTTATCTCATCTCATCTCACCGCTTTAAAACATTTCACCCTTAAAAAACAACCCTAAATCCTCTTTCCTCTTTGATTTCAATATTATCTCCTCCTAAAATCATCATAGAGAGAATAAAACTTTCATCATTGTTGATTTTGATGTTTTTCGTTAGCTTTTCCGCCAACGTCGAATCATATTGTTGCTCCTCTCATCGTCAAGAGGTCGATCAGTTGTCAGATTGCTAACCACAAGCTGGCTTTCACTATTGACCACTGCTACGATTGGATGTTACTACAAACAAGTGCGCTATTATGTAAATATTTTCACAGATTTTCCTGTCACTGACCCATTTTTGCGATTCCATAGCCTGATGTACCACATAGATTCTTTAGCTGTAAATAATTGATTATAGTCTATAATTCCTCATTTTAGGATATTAGTATAACCTTATTGTCATGGACATATGCTTAAAGCTTGAAGCCTAATTATATGCCTTGATGTTGGACTAAATCCCCAGTAATCCTTAAATCCTAGATTTTAGTCATGTGCATTGATGTAGATAACCTTCTGGTTATTATTTTTTTGGTTGCTGAGTTATTACCTCTGCATCCGTTTTGTTGTTAGGTTGATTCATACTTAACTCCTATTTCTTGGTCTTCCTATTTTCTTATATTTGTACCTTTTGGTTCCTACAACTGTCGTGATTTTTCACCTTATTTGTCAGTGTCATTGTTTTTCTTATGTATCATTGGAAATTTGTGTATGAAACCCTAGGCAGGTTCATTAAAATGTGATTTTATAAGTTATTTTGAAACATTCAGTAGATGCCTTTGTTTCATATCTAAATTAATACCATTTATAAATTGTTTGAATCTGTTAGTCTTAACGTTAATAATTCATGTATTTTCTAAAATGGTTATGATTATTTTGATATAAGTGAAAGTTTACTTTTCCTTTCTAGAAGAGGAAATGAATAGGTATACATATACCATATTTGTTCTCCTATGTAATGTTTTGATTTTATTTTTGATACAGAGATACTAAAGGAAGTGTTTTTTGTTTCAAGGCACATTTCTCTTGTTTTGACAGCTTTATCTCCTCCTTTTTAGACACTCAAATAAATTCTTAACACCCTTTTCTGATTTGTATAATGCTGTTAGTTTAATGGTTAATAATTACATGTGATTTTTTAATGGTTATGACTGCTTTGATACAAGTGAAAGTTAATTTTGTTCTGTCACATAAGAAAAAATTGTCTACTTATATGTACAGTATTTTTGTTTTCCCAAACATGTTCTTTTAATGAATAGGATGAAATTAAAGGAAGTGATTTCTCTTCTTGGTCACATTGCTTCTATTTTGGAACATTTATCTTTACTCTTTTGTAGACACTTAATTAAGTATGCATCTTAGAATATGGATTGTTGAATTTTTTTTGGATATGCATTTAATATGAACTACAACATCTAATTTTAGTTATTATATATAATATGAAGTTGACAATTTAATTATTATAAGGTTAAACTTGAATACGCACACATATGTGTGTGCATGTGTGGATGTGCTTGTGCGTGCGTTTGTCCCTATTGTATGTACAATGAAAAGTGATTTCTTTCCCTTTGAGTTTAATAATATCATCGGTTCCAATTATTACAGGGTGCCCATTTTAATTATCCCATGTATCTTTGCCCATTTTAATTATCCCATGTATCAAAATCGAATCTGATGTCCATGTATTTGCTTGTCCCACACTTATTCTCTGTATCTATATAATGAATTCGAAAGGTTTATCTCATTTTCCATATTTCTTTCCACTATTTGAATTCCTTTCGTGCATGTTGGTTAAGAATTATTCACTGGCACTATTTTGGCATCATTTTTCTTTTCTATATTGAATAAAAATAGGTTATTATATTCTTTGGTTATATTTGATCTCTAAATGAATTTTAATTTTCTACTCAATAACTCTGACGTTAGATCGTCCATCAAAAACTCAGGTAAGTTTGGTACAAGATTTATTGTTGGTATAATCATGCTTGATCTGAAAATTAGCTATTATTTATTGCTGCAGTAGTTCTTAATGCAAAATGCTTCCTTAACTATTTCAGTTAGTCGATTGGGGTAGTTTCTTACTTTCATTGTGTTTTTGATTTAAAAATTTGTATTTGGTGGTAGAAATCATGCAATAATGTTCTTACTCCATTTTTTTTGAAACATGATGTGAACATCCATGATAAATATGAGAAAACATTTTGGATTTAATATTTTGGTTCAGTTTTTCCTTATTCGAACAGTTAAGTAATAAGTACTTGATTCTTATAGACTTACTAGGTTATTATTCTACTAGGAAATTCATCGATCTTACTATTTTCTAATTTATTTAGAATTTGTGTCTTAACTTTTATGTATATGATAGGTTTTTCATGGAATTTTAATTTTTAGCCAGTTCGCATACAAGTTTTTCTATTATATGTTTTCTTTCAACCTGAAATTGCAAATAATGTTCTTTTTTTCATGCAAGAAGACTTATATTTGTGGTGAGAGAATTGAAATATAATTTGATGTGCCAATGATAGAGTAAATGATGTAGTTTAAATTTTCTATGATTTTCCAATACATAAAATAGCTTTTTATTAGTAGTTTATTAGACTAACGACGGGTTTTTTAAACAGGCAGGGAGTAGTCTATAGAGGATTGCCAAATTCTTCAAACTAGAGTCAATAAATACAAACCTAATTAACTGTGGATGCATAAAAAAAATAATTAGAAGGTTTCTCATGTGATATCAAATTCATAAGAAAGTCACGCGTAATGACCATCTCATGTTAGTTTAACTTTCCCATTTTATGGCTCTAAGAAATTTAAATTTTTTTCTCACTTTTTCAACCTTTAACTAAATCAATAATTTTTAGGTTGTCTTACTCGTTGCTTTCTTAACCTTGCTGAATGTAATTTTTATGAATTTATTGTTTTTCATTCCTTTATTTTCTATAGAGGAACGAGGGTATTTTCTACAACAATCCAAATCATGTTAACAAGGAAGAAAAGTGCTTGATGAAATGCTTGAGTGAAGTGTTCTTTGTTTGGCTACAACAATGATAGCTACTCATAAATGGGCTTTAGTTTACAATTTTGGATTTTCAGTTAATTGAACTTTGTTGTTTGAACATTTTTTATACGTTCTTTTGATATGTAGATATTTCAGTGTATAGTGTTGGTACACCAAGAAATTTGGAAATTCTGAGGCAACTGCCTTAGAAATATGAGGCGAATGCCTCAGAATTTGCTAAAGCGAATACCCTAGAATTTTTAAGGAAAAATCCTCAAAAAAACTGAGGCACTTGCCTTAGAATTCATTAGGCGTTTCCCTATAAAATATAAGGCGTTTGCCTCAGAATTCTCTAAGACAAATGCCTCAAAAAAACTAAGACAAAAGCCTCAAAAAAACTAAGACAAAAGCCTCAGAGTTTGTGAGGCGAATTCCTCAAAATTCTGAGGCATTTATCTTAGATTTTTCTGAGGCAAATGTCTTAGATTCTGAAGCATTTACCTTAGGGTTTGTGAGGTGAATGCCTTAGAATACTGAGGCACTTGCCTCAGAATTCATGAGTCATTTGCCTCAAAAAATGCCTTAGAATTCTGAGGCATTTGCCTTAGAATTCGTGAGGCAAATGCCTCGGATTTTTCTAAGGAAAATGCCTCAAAAACCTGAGGAATTTGCCTATGAGGTTGTGAGGCAAATGCCTCACAAATTTTCTAAGGCAAATGCCTCATGAATCCTGAGGCATTTTCCTTAGAAATCTGAGGCAAATACCTTAGAATTTTGATGTATTCGCCTTAGAAAATCTGCGGCAAAATCCGAAACTTTTTTTTATCGTTAATTATTCTATTTATTTATTATAGATAACTGAAGGTTTTGGTGAAGGTTTTGGTGAAGATTTTGGTGCAAAGAAGTAACAAGCTGTAATTGAAATTCTTTTCAGTGTAGTAAGCAAATGTTGAAGTTCTTTTTGGTGTATAGATGTTGTGAAAACATGATTTATGGAATTGTATGAACTTGATTTTTGAATATGTGAAAATTTGGATGCGACTAATATATTATATTCTGATTTTTTAGATGAAATGATTGCTGTTTGATTTGAATATGTTATAGATATCGGCTATTTGGAGAATAATAGCATGTTCCAAACGCAGTAAATAACAAAAGGTACAAATAACAACATATATATAAAATGCTGTAAAATAAAATTAACAGTAGAAATAAAATGTTGTAAAAGATATTGATATAATAAAACGTATAATTAAATGTTGTTATCATATGAGCTCTTGTGTTGATATGGGAAGAGAAGTTGTATAATTTCATAAGAAGCCATGAAGTACAATTTTATTTATTTAAATAGGAAATGTTTGACTGATAATAAGACTGAGTAACAAAATGCAAAATACAATAGCAAGTACTTGTTTATATGTATAGAGTTACTGTAAATGAATGCCTTGCACAGATCACAGACACATGTACATATGATATATAAGTAATTTTTAATAGAAAAAAATATATTTACACATGTAAGCAAGTACATAAGCAAAAAAAAAAATGCGGTGAAGTAAAAGTGATAAGAGTTTAACACAAAACAGCGTTTACAACATCTTTCTGGGTATAAGATTACAGGGATAGTACCCATACGATAACAGCATATGTACATGAGATCCAAAAAGCAAAAAGTGCAAAAGGCTAAAATAAACTAACTTCGGGTGGGCATAGCATCGGTCGTTTGTGGTGTCTACCCCTTTTCTCCTTCGTTTGCTCCTCCTTGGATGGTGTAGGTTTCTTTTTTCCTCTTTTGGTTGCCTCAAATGGTCTAAGTCAGCCTTTTGGTTCAAGGTCCTCATCATAGTCATCATCAAAACCAACAGGAGTTTTGGGAGATTCACCAGTCATCTTAGGAGTAAGGATGGAAGAAGGTAGAACTTGAGTTGGGAAGGTTGGTAGAGATATTGACAATGAAGGTCGGCTTGATTTTAACACCTTTCATCTTGTGAACATCAACAGCCTTGATTACTTATAAGGAAAGGCCCAGATCCCGTCTCTTTTGTAATAATCACATCTTCATCATTATTGGTTGCATCGGTCTCATCCAAAGCCTCCTCTCATAAGGTATCAATCTTCTCAGCATCGTTGATGGGCGGAGGTAGCACAAATTTTTTTAATTAGATTATTTTAACTTTGTAGCATATATTCTTACAATATTAGAAAGATTGTGTGTTTATTTCGTTTTTCTAATAATGCTCCTACTGGATTTTTTATGTTTTTCAAAACCATAAGAAAAACATAAAGTCTTTCGATTTCTCTAGTAGGTGTTAGGACTCGCTTATCTTGGGATTTTGACCTTGCTTAACAAATCATAGGCCTACAAGCGATGAATAACACTTTACGGTTATATCATATACAACTCTTACCCCATGGTCTTTATCCTAACCTAAATCTTGACATTTAGTTTGCTCAAAAAATTAAAAGAGATTATTCATTCATGCCTACCATTTCAAGACGGTCTAAGTATAATGTATTTACCTTGAGTTTGCTCAACAAATACATACGGTTATCTTAGCTTGTCTAGTCAATACACCAATAATACTACATATAACATCACTAGCTTGAGTCTACTTAACAACTAGAGAGTATGTAAGTAATTTATTAATATAAGGTAGAGGACAAAATTTATACTAGAGATTTATAATCTTTAATATATATTTATTTGAATAATATCAATTTAGGGAATAATGTGTTTTCTATGAAATGCTCTCATGATTCAAGTATCAGATACATCTGAAATCACGATATACGTACTATACATATGTGTTTATTCCCTAAACCTAATTTGGGTTCCTTACTATTCCACTCTATTTAATTAAATCATATTTAATTTGATTTTGATTTTATTAATTAAACCAAATTTAATTAACTTAATTTATATAAAATTTATTAAATTTTATATTATTTATCTTAAACTATTTAAGATAAATAATTAACTATAACATTTATAGTTTGTTTATGTATACATATCAATATATGTATACATATTAATTAATTAACTTTTAATTAATTTTTATTTAATAATTTCATTTATTTAATAAAATAATTTAAGTTAATATTTTACTTAATTCTAATTTTTTTAAGTTAATTTACCATAAAGAAATTTAAGTTATATGCACAACTATAGTAATTATACTTACATACATACGTATGTGTGTGTTTAACTAATTAAATTTTTATTAATTATTTAGTTTAATTTAATTAATCAAATTAATTAAATACATTAAAATTTTGAAATTAATTAGTTTAGTTTCTCAAAACAATTTAAAGAAACTGAATTCAATTTGTAACTTTTACAAAATTTTCATTTTATATTTTGAACTTAACTTTTAAATTTAATATATACACACACATATTAAAATTTCAAACTGAATTTTGAAAATTTTCCCAAGGTCCAAATCAATTTGTCCCTGTATATGGGCAATAACTTTGGGCTTACATCATCTTTCAGGGTAGGCCCATAGCCTGGTAAGGTAGAGCAATTGAGCATCCATACTCAACCTTAGACGCTACCTTTCTAAACACCCTACTAAATGAGTATACATTAATGAGTTAGCCCTAATATTGCTAAATAGACCACATTTACCATTAGGGCTCTGGTACCATTGAAGAAATCAGGCCAGTCGAAAGCGGGTGAATTGGGTAGATTTCAAAAATAAAATTTGGATCTAATCGACCTATGAAATCTAAAGTCGGTGAACTAGGTAGATCCAATGCAATATTGTTTTCAAATAAAATATTATTTTATTTAATCTTTTTAAAAGGGATTTTATTTAATTTATATTAGACATATTATTATGAGTATATCAAATATACTTATATGTGTATAGTGCATGTGCAACATGGCATAGGGTGTGCATAGTTAATATATACATATATATCTTGCGATTTTCATATATAATGTATACATTCGTCATTTATATGTGCAATGGTTGTCATAAAACATTTTAAACTCACAAGTAAATATATATGTATGTATGTCTATGTATGTGTTAACTTATATATCAAATGAAATAAATATTTTAAAATATTTGAATAGATTTGAGTAATTCAGAAAAATAGATTCAAATGAAAGATTAATGTTGCATTTAAGTAACATTAAAGAAAGAGTAAAGTCATTTAAGTGGCAATTAAGGAGAGAAAAAGGTGTAAAGCTTTTGGCGTTCATTCACTCATTCTTTAGCTTGCTTTTAAAACGATTTAAACTTTTATATATATATATATATATATATCAAATTTTATTTTATGTATTAAATGAAATAAACAATTTAAAAGTCATTGAAATAGATTAAAATTTGAATGAGTAATGGTGCATTTATGTAGTATTAAAGGAAGAGTAAAAGGCATTTAAGTGGAAATAAGGAGAATAAAAGGCGGCTATCAGTTAGCCTTCATTTACTCTTACTTTACCTTGATTTGAAAACATTTTAAACTTATACACACACACACACACACACACACACATATATATATATATATATATATATATATATTTGTATGTGCGTGTATGTATATATTCCAATTAATTTATGTATAAAATGAAATAAACAATTTAAAATATTTGAATAGATTTGACTAAGTTAATAAAATAGATTCAAATTTAAAATCCAAAATATCTGATTTTGCTAAAGAAATAATTTTACATATCAAATTGAAAACTATAAGATAGTTAAAGATATTTTAAATATGCATTATATATATAATAAACATTTAAAATAAATAAGTAGCAAAAAATAAAATAATTTTATTATTATTTTAAAATACGTAAACTATTTTAAAAATGCAAAATTTTGAAATGTTACATATAGTAATAAAGTTATCGTTATTTAAAAAATATATAATAAATAATATCAGCCAAACGAATAATTTTTTTAAATTAAAACATAAATCTAAGAATAATATTTACAACACGTGAAAGATTCAAAGGGAAGTGTGTGTTTGCGTATATACAAATTCAAACGGTTATTGGTGACAACATTTGCAGATATAAAATCATTGTAAAATATGAGGGATCTTATCTACGCTATTAAGACGTGATATATGACTAAACATGAGATTAGATAATTGCTGTTATCCGAATTTTTAACCAAGCAGACTTTCACACGGAATTTCTACAGGAAAACAAACAAGTACAAATGATATCAAAACCTCCTAGAAACAATGCAATCTCAAAGCAAAAGTGCTCAGAACACAATGGATCCGGGATAGAAGATCAAGAGGGGAAGAAGGCATGGTTCTCACACCAAAAACCAAATCGGTACCGATCTGTAACGACCCGACTTTCCAGACCCGGAAAATCGAACCATTTGTGCTAAAGAAGAAGAGGTAGAAGAAGAAGAAACAGAAAATCAACAACAGAATCTCACATCGCAGCGGAATAAAATATAATATATATCAACAGATCTTTACACAAATCAAAACTATATCTGTTTATACAATACATCATCAGAATACATCATCAGAGTACATCAACATCCATAACATACAACTGAATACACAGCGGAAAAAAAATAATAGCAAGTACGAGAGTACGTATCGTCATCCAGCTCGTCTCCTGAGCTCCACAGCATCATATCCTGAACCTGTTTATCTCGGTCTGACCCGAGCATTATATAAAACAATACCCGAGTCAGTCTGGAATACCAGCGTGAGAAAATCACACTCAATTGATTATTAAAGTTTCAAAAATCCTTTTTAAAACAAAAGCATCTCGTAAGACCACGCCACAAATAAACATGTCGGGTTTTTACCTTACGATAGCTAAACACTTTTTATAAAAATCCTCTGATATTATAATAGTGTCTATTCACAAATACTTATTAAAATAGCTGAAATTGTTACATGATTAAATTCCAGCATACTAGGTATACAAACAAATACCGTACAAGGCACGTAGGGAGAATGGATTTCCAACGAATGACTAGGCACTGGGGTACCACCTGTCACAGTACGTGGCCTAGATCACAGTACCGAGGAGTACGCCCGCTCCCCTGCAACACAAGGCCGGAATCATCCCTTACTGGATAATTCCAAATAAAATCACCCCACGGTTGGGATCAGCAACCGCACCACTAAGCCGAAATAAAAGGGACATCTAGACAGGGATGACTTTACTCTCAAGTGGGTGCTACCCACGAAGCCTTGCTGCATAACCCCTGATTTTCAGTCATTCCCGGTTGATGAGGCCGAGGCTAAACGATACCTTTATAACACATATCCCTTAGAATGCCCATCGTCCACCTGACGATGTCACGAAAGCATTCGTCCATACAAGTCCGTTCCGGGTTCGAACGGAACCGAAGGCACTATTCCTACTACATCCATTTTGGAAATATCCTCAAGATTAGTAGCGACTAGCCCTTGCACTTCACTGCTCCATCTTTGACTCCGAACACGTTCACGAAACGTACAAACCGAATCGAAGTGGTATTCGAGTCTCCAGACCTAGAATCCTGGTATACGGAAACTCGATCCCGGTCTCTTCGAAACGATCAACGCATTTGGCCAATATTGATAGTCGGTTATTTAACTATCAATTAACATCCACAAGCAACCATCACACAATAAATAATTTCCCACATTATTTATTTGCCCAAATATCTTTCCAAGATATATTTCCAAATTTTCAAAGCTCATTTGAAAACAGTTTCCGCTTACGGAATACATTTCCCAAATATTTATTTTCACTGAATCACCAAGTACAAAATACTTTGGATTTTAAAATAATTTAAAAACACTTTATTATCAATATACTTTATAACATCGAAGTTTAAAACTACTTTTAATACTTTACTAAAATATATACTTAAGGAATATTTAAAATGAAACCACTTTATAAATATAACTAACTTTCTCTTTTTAAAACATAACAGATCACTTTTATATAATTACTACAATAATAGATTTTAGAAAATACTTACTTTGGAAATTTACCTTTAGAAATAATCAATTTCCTAAAACATGCATTTTTAAAACATACTTAAAACCTTTAACTTATATTTAAAACTACCTGGAAAAACGTACTTGGCTATCCAGAGAAATACACTTCTCATTCCCATCCTTTAAAAATAAATCAACATTTATTTCTAAACCAATTCATATTCTTTTATAAATTCCCACCTTGAATTTATATTTCCAAATATCCCCTGATATTTTATTTTACTTTATAAACCCAGTTTGTAAATTCCAAAATCTCTCTTCTCTTTTAAATTCCAATTTTAAACAACCAAATCAATTTCCCATTGATTTTCCCATTTACTTTACTTTGAAATAAATTTCTTATTTACTTCATTTATTTCAAATTACATTTACTCTCAGATTTGATTTCTTAATTTTGAGTTAAGACCCTTTTAACT
Source organism: Allium fistulosum (assembly GCA_030737815.1). Lineage (NCBI taxonomy): Eukaryota > Viridiplantae > Streptophyta > Magnoliopsida > Asparagales > Amaryllidaceae > Allium > Allium fistulosum. The sequence goes on from CM060907.1 coordinate 290,980,404, forward strand.
GAAAATACCAATTAAAAACTTCCAAAATTCCTTCTTTATCCCTTTATTAAATTTAATCCTTACGTTCAAAAATGATTTCTTTATTCTTTCCAATAATATCACTTTAGTTTAAAATTCATTACCCTCATATTAATTCAAAATCCCCTTTAACCATATTTGTTCGAATTTAGAAATTTCTTTATTTCTTTCACAATTCATTATTTAAGTTATTCAAATTCACTAGAATTATTTAGCTTAAAAATTTATTCTTTTATTTCTTTCAAAATTTCTATTCTAGAGATTTTGATAACTCGGCATTATCCAAATCGGTCCAACCAAACCATAACATCCAATTATCCATATATTTCATCACAGGATATCAAAAATCATATCACAAAATATTTAAACAAAATTAAATATTTTGAGGAATCCAGTTGGATCCCTCCAACCTGTTTCCCTGCATCCACAGATGTTAGCACAATACCAATTCCACTTCAAGGTGGAATATCGCGGTATATGGGTTTTTATATAAAATCATCCGCTATTATGCGGCGCATAGGGTCTCATCCGCTATACAAATGCGGGAATATCAACAATTCCAATATACACATATGCCAATATGTGTATATTACTATATACTACTATATATATATAGCACATCAATCAATGCAATCATCCAATTAATTATTTAAATTTAACCATTTAAATTTAAATTTAACTGAGTGAGATTAACTCACCTTTGCTTTTAAATTTGCAGTCTATTCCACTCCAGTCCCATTCTGAATTGTATTCTCTCGATTTTAGACCTTGTATAAGCATTTGTACGGTATATTAATATTTAAATTAGTCAAATAATTAATCTCTATTTATTCATTTAATTTAGCTAATAATTTGGGTTTAAACCGATAATTTATTTTTAAACAAATTTTCTATCAATAAAATATTTTTTGAATGACTAAAGTAAATCAAATAAGTTTATTAAACCAATTTCCCATATTTATTAAAATAGATGTGTATATTTATATATATAATTTTATTATCAAAATTTGTTTTCCTTTTCTTAATAAAATACCAGAAATTTACTAGACTGTCCATAATATTTCTACTTAACTATATATATTTGAAAACTTACTTTATATCGATTCAAAATGTAATTATTTATTTTCTGCTTTCTGTATGTGTGTTTATAAATTTATCGAAAGTAAATCAATGGTACCTCACTGTCTCAGTGCTTGACGAACCCACGACTGCGGCCTTGCCTTTGAAATTGCGAAAACCCTAGCTACTCTGCCTTCAACGCGAGCACGAATGCACGAGACCACTTCGGCTTGCACGCGCCTCCAGACTACTGCCAGCCTCGATCCCCAACATCGACGAACGGCAATTGATCGCCTCCTCAACGTGCGCCTGCCTCCACTTCCTCGCGACCACGCGGGAACCCCATTTGCGAGCCCTGGCCACTGCCTCGACGTCGCCATCGAAATCCACATCAGCCAAGACCAGATCAGTCAACTCGAAACCCCTAGTCGCGACCCAGCCTCGCGAGTACCGCCCCAATTCAGATGCGCACCTCACGGTCGCGATTCCCAGGTGCTCGCGCCTCCTTGATTTGATTTGTAAATAGCTGAGGGAGAAATGAGTTTAAATCGAACGGTAATGGTGACGAGCTTCCATTTTTTTTCGAACGAAATACGTTTGTGAATTCTGGAAGAAGGCTTGGCTTTTGAAATAGATGGAAAGGAGGTGTATAGCAGAAGATTTAACTTTAGATTTGATTTTTCTTGTACGAGAGGGCAACGTGATGAAGAAAAAGGCTACAGGGTGTCGGCTAAGCGTACGTAGGTATAGAATAGGGTGGCTGACGAATAAATATATTTAACATGTCAACCAATACAAATATTTTAAATTTAAATTTTCGCTTTAACCTCAGCGCGTTTACACGACGTACACTCACACAACATCTCCAATCACCACGAAAAATGAAATCCGATAATAATTCAATATTACGGATCCAATGAAACTGGTTTCGTCGAATTCCGAGACTGTGCCCCGGAAGGCTATATTTAAATGTCGATTTAAACGATATATTTTTAAAACTGAACAAAACACTATGAAATTCCATTTTAAAAGTTCTATTATCTTCAATATTATTAATATGGATTTTTCAAGCCTTCAAAATATTTTTAATTAGCTTAGAATACCCGATTTACTATTTTACCCAACTTCAAATAATTTAATTTAATAATTAAATTACTCAATAAACAGCGATATTTGAAATTTAAGTTTATAATTAACCTCTGAATATTTAAAATTAATTAAATATTCCAATTTCAAATATACAAAAATTCCGGGTCGTCACATTCCTCTCCCCTTAAAAGAATTTCGTCCCCGAAATTACCAGTTAGGAAGAATGATTCGATTCCCGTTAACTATTTCCCAAATTCAAATAAGTTCTAACAACTTGCCAAACAAATCTTCTATTGATGATACTCTAATCATCTTTTAACTTCCCAAACTTATTCATAAGTTCAACCCATACCACCTACTTATCCATTCAAATTTAAATTTGAATTCAAATTTTGAATTATCAAAAATTTCTCAAAATTTTTCTAACTCCCTAAATTCCCGAAAAATTTCGCCAACGTCTCCTTTGCGCGGCTAGCTCGGTACAACTACAAAATGGCTCTACGGCCTCCCAATCTCAAAAAGAAAACAAAAAGCCAAGTGGCTGGATCAAAAACCCAATCAAATTTCATACAGAAATTCAAATACATACCTTTTTGTCGGGCCATTAAATTTATCTTTTAAAATCAAAAATCCCAATTTATCCATTGCTTTTATACACCTGTATATTCTACTAAGCAATAATATTCAATCATAGGACTCAAAATTATTTTATCAACTCCTTTACAAATTTTAAATATTTGCTTTACTTATGCCCGTACGATGCACATATATCATTCGTACGCAATATCATATTCGATCGCTCACTCGATCACACAATTTCACTTCCGAACTAGTATTGTCCACCCGACTTCCTAGTGCGGACTCAGATCTGGTTTCTTGATCAGAAACCGTCATTCTCCTTGCATAGCCACAAACTATGATAGAGAATTTCCAGAATCAATCAACAATCCATATCCAGGCTCGCCGTCGAAAATCGAGTGAAAAATTCCAACTCGGATCGATAAAACTATCTCGAAATTCTGTGTTCGAATTCTGGATCAAATCGCTTATGCGAATAAAATAATATACGTACACCCTACGTATTTACATTCATTGATTATCAATTATATCAATTTCCTCTTTATTCACATTCATTTTGATTACATTCACTTATCCACAATTTTCTCCTTTCACACTTCAAATTTTAATCGTCATTCAATTATTCATCTAGAATAATTTTCCTCAATACCAAATTATTTAAGAATCTCACCATACTTCTTAAGTTCAATATAAATATTTTACATACTGCTTGGATTTATTTCACTTCATTATTGAAGTACATATTAAATTCTAATCACTTTTGCCTTTACAATTCTATTTGATTTTAAATTTGGTTTCCACTTGAATATTTAATCAATTATACTTACTAGTTAATTTAAATCTTAATTAAAGGTTTATTTGCAACTTTACTTTCTTAAGTTCCTTCGATTTCACTTACTTTACAATCATATTTAAACTAGATTCAATTATTCGGTTCCAATTCCATTTGCTTAGCAAATTTAGATTATTTATCGTTAATGAAAATTTTCAAAAATTTTCTAACTCCCAAAATTTATGGAAAATTTTGGCAGAGTCTCCTTTGCACGGAGGGACTTCTGCGATATCGCAGGATGTACAAATATATATACATCGGCCCACCCGGCCGGAAAACAAAAAAAACAGTTCATATCTCCTATTTTGAATTTTTGCGTAAGCGTACCTTATTATAGCAATTTATAAAGCAAGCGGTGATTTATTTTAGCAAATTTCGCAATCAAACCCAGCCAAACGGCTTCCCGGTACCTGTACTACTCAACTTAAACAGGTAAGTGACCAATATACAAAGTTTATTAACATTTCACTTAATAACACATAGCTAAAAACATGGATTAGCTAAAAACATGGATTCCATAAACGATGCATATCATATACTTCCATAAGCACATGTGAAATGTTCGACACTTATTTTAAAGGTTTTCAATCAATATTCAAACCATTTTATCCAATTCCAATAGCTTACAATTCATTTTCAATCAAACAACTCATATCCAATTAATTGGTTCCAATTCAATTTACACTTAATTCCATTGTATTCGATTCTCATCAAATTCTATCCAATTCAAATTGCTAATTCACACCCTCAATTTATCAAAATAATATCCATGCACATATTTAACTTGTTATATTCTTATTGGATTTCATTAGCAACTCAAGTTATTCCCTTGTAATCCAATTCCAAACAACCTCATTTCATATTTAATTTACTTACAATTCCATGTTGAATGTAAATTTATAACTCAAACTTCACTTTCAAATTCTATTATTTATTCACAATTCAATTTTTAATTAACCAATTCAAGTTTCATTTTCATATTTCATTTACAACCCAACATTTGTCACATTAATTTGGTATACAACTTACATTCCATTTTATTAACCAATTAATTATCTATTGGTTTATTCCAAATTTTATACCCAGTATTAGATTTTTTTATTTCAAACTCACTTTAACTATTTTACTGGAGTTCAATCCATTTATAATTTAAAATTTGGATTATATTGATTATCATTACACACAATTTTATTTGGCTTATCTATTTTACTCCCAAATTTTATAAGTCACAAACTTATTTATATTCATATTTCACCCATTTACAATCAATCCCATTCACATTTTGCTTTTTAATCTCGGGATTATATATTTTATTTAGCCAATATATATTTTATTATTCCATAAACATCTTTAAATGAGATTCCAGAGTTTAAACAATTTCAAAATTTCAAAATCATTTTTGAAATCAACTATACCCAAAACCCTTTTCAATTACAAAACCAAACCCCAGTTTTGCAAACGAATTCCAACCCAAACATCCAGGTAGCAATTTATCTCTTGGAAACTCGAAAATGAACACCGGTGATGTCGCGATCATCATCGGAATTATTTTCCAGCGACCACAAAGAGTTTAGTGCTCTTATTTGTTTAAAAACATTTCAAATATTTTAATTTCCAAATCTCACAAGATTTCAAATTCAACCAAAAAAAATATTCCTGAAATAATACTATTATTTCTCCAAAACCTTTTTGAAAACCATTTCAAAACTCAAAGGAATTTAAATTTTTCCCAAAAATCACAAATTGCAATTCCTTTAAATCTATACTCAACATTCTCTGGAATTTTATCTCATTTCAATTTCAAAATTATAATCACCTTTACAGTTTACATTTACAAATCTCATTTGTATATGAAGTTTATTTCAATTCATAAATTACATTTATATTCTATATGTCAAATTTTATTTTATTATAAATTTTTATTCTTTACTTTGGTTATACATTTCAATTTCTAGTTAAGTTTCCATATAATAATGATAATAATTCCATATTATCACTTCTAACACATCTAAACAACCATATATATTAACTAGAATAGTTTACAAAACTTTTCTTTTATATACAAAAATAATTTGGGTAAAATTATTCCATTTACCCTATTTTTAAAACAATACTGTGTCGGTTTATCTTGTTTAAGAGTTTAGAAACCCCTATCGATATTGTGGCGTCCCACACATCGACCAGAATTCATAAACACTCAACCGATAAATCAACACAATATAAAACCACTTTATATTCACTAACAAATACGCACTCATATCTATTAATACTCTCAAAATTCCCACCAGAGCCAAGGTTGTCGCCAGCCTAAGCTCTGATACCAACTGTAACGACCCGACTTTCCAGACCCGGAAAATCGAACCATTTGTGCTAAAGAAGAAGAGGTAGAAGAAGAAGAAACAGAAAATCAACAACAGAATCTCACATCGCAGCGGAATAAAATATAATATATATCAACAGATCTTTACACAAATCAAAACTATATCTGTTTATACAATACATCATCAGAATACATCATCAGAGTACATCAACATCCATAACATACAACTGAATACACAGCGGAAAAAAAATAATAGCAAGTACGAGAGTACGTATCGTCATCCAGCTCGTCTCCTGAGCTCCACAGCATCATATCCTGAACCTGTTTATCTCGGTCTGACCCGAGCATTATATAAAACAATACCCGAGTCAGTCTGGAATACCAGCGTGAGAAAATCACACTCAATTGATTATTAAAGTTTCAAAAATCCTTTTTAAAACAAAAGAATCTCGTAAGACCACGCCACAAATAAACATGTCGGGTTTTTACCTTACGATAGCTAAACACTTTTTATAAAAATCCTCTGATATTATAATAGTGTCTATTCACAAATACTTATTAAAATAGCTGAAATTGTTACATGATTAAATTCCAGCATACTAGGTATACAAACAAATACCGTACAAGGCACGTAGGGAGAATGGATTTCCAACGAATGACTAGGCACTGGGGTACCACCTGTCACAGTACGTGGCCTAGATCACAGTACCGAGGAGTACGCCCGCTCCCCTGCAACACAAGGCCGGAATCATCCCTTACTGGATAATTCCAAATAAAATCACCCCACGGTTGGGATCAGCAACCGCACCACTAAGCCGAAAAAAAGGGACATCTAGACAGGGATGACTTTACTCTCAAGTGGGTGCTACCCACGAAGCCTTGCTGCATAACCCCTGATTTTCAGTCATTCCCGGTTGATGAGGCCGAGGCTAAACGATACCTTTATAACACATATCCCTTAGAATGCCCATCGTCCACCTGACGATGTCACGAAAGCATTCGTCCATACAAGTCCGTTCCGGGTTCGAATGGAACCGAAGGCACTATTCCTACTACATCCATTTTGGAAATATCCTCAAGATTAGTAGCGACTAGCCCTTGCACTTCACTGCTCCATCTTTGACTCCGAACACGTTCACGAAACGTACAAACCGAATCGAAGTGGTATTCGAGTCTCCAGACCTAGAATCCTGGTATACGGAAACTCGATCCCGGTCTCTTCGAAACGATCAACGCATTTGGCCAATATTGATAGTCGGTTATTTAACTATCAATTAACATCCACAAGCAACCATCACACAATAAATAATTTCCCACATTATTTATTTGCCCAAATATCTTTCCAAGATATATTTCCAAATTTTCAAAGCTCATTTGAAAACAGTTTCCGCTTACGGAATACATTTCCCAAATATTTATTTTCACTGAATCACCAAGTACAAAATACTTTGGATTTTAAAATAATTTAAAAACACTTTATTATCAATATACTTTATAACATCGAAGTTTAAAACTACTTTTAATACTTTACTAAAATATATACTTAAGGAATATTTAAAATGAAACCACTTTATAAATATAACTAACTTTCTCTTTTTAAAACATAACAGATCACTTTTATATAATTACTACAATAATAGATTTTAGAAAATACTTACTTTGGAAATTTACCTTTAGAAATAATCAATTTCCTAAAACATGCATTTTTAAAACATACTTAAAACCTTTAACTTATATTTAAAACTACCTGGAAAAACGTACTTGGCTATCCAGAGAAATACACTTCTCATTCCCATCCTTTAAAAATAAATCAACATTTATTTCTAAACCAATTCATATTCTTTTATAAATTCCCACCTTGAATTTATATTTCCAAATATCCCCTGATATTTTATTTTACTTTATAAACCCAGTTTGTAAATTCCAAAATCTCTCTTCTCTTTTAAATTCCAATTTTAAACAACCAAATCAATTTCCCATTGATTTTCCCATTTACTTTACTTTGAAATAAATTTCTTATTTACTTCATTTATTTCAAATTACATTTACTCTCAGATTTGATTTCTTAATTTTGAGTTAAGACCCTTTTAACTGAAAATACCAATTAAAAACTTCCAAAATTCCTTCTTTATCCCTTTATTAAATTTAATCCTTACGTTCAAAAATGATTTCTTTATTCTTTCCAATAATATCACTTTAGTTTAAAATTCATTACCCTCATATTAATTCAAAATCCCCTTTAACCATATTTGTTCGAATTTAGAAATTTCTTTATTTCTTTCACAATTCATTATTTAAGTTATTCAAATTCACTAGAATTATTTAGCTTAAAATTTTATTCTTTTATTTCTTTCAAAATTTCTATTCTAGAGATTTTGATAACTCGGCATTATCCAAATCGGTCCAACCAAACCATAACATCCAATTATCCATATATTTCATCACAGGATATCAAAAATCATATCACAAAATATTTAAACAAAATTAAATATTTTGAGGAATCCAGTTGGATCCCTCCAACCTGTTTCCCTGCATCCACAGATGTTAGCACAATACCAATTCCACTTCAAGGTGGAATATCGCGGTATATGGGTTTTTATATAAAATCATCCGCTATTATGCGGCGCATAGGGTCTCATCCGCTATACAAATGCGGGAATATCAACAATTCCAATATACACATATGCCAATATGTGTATATTACTATATACTACTATATATATATAGCACATCAATCAATGCAATCATCCAATTAATTATTTAAATTTAACCATTTAAATTTAAATTTAACTGAGTGAGATTAACTCACCTTTGCTTTTAAATTTGCAGTCTATTCCACTCCAGTCCCATTCTGAATTGTATTCTCTCGATTTTAGACCTTGTATAAGCATTTGTACGGTATATTAATATTTAAATTAGTCAAATAATTAATCTCTATTTATTCATTTAATTTAGCTAATAATTTGGGTTTAAACCGATAATTTATTTTTAAACAAATTTTCTATCAATAAAATATTTTTTGAATGACTAAAGTAAATCAAATAAGTTTATTAAACCAATTTCCCATATTTATTAAAATAGATGTGTATATTTATATATATAATTTTATTATCAAAATTTGTTTTCCTTTTCTTAATAAAATACCAGAAATTTACTAGACTGTCCATAATATTTCTACTTAACTATATATATTTGAAAACTTACTTTATATCGATTCAAAATGTAATTATTTATTTTCTGCTTTCTGTATGTGTGTTTATAAATTTATCGAAAGTAAATCAATGGTACCTCACTGTCTCAGTGCTTGACGAACCCACGACTGCGGCCTTGCCTTTGAAATTGCGAAAACCCTAGCTACTCTGCCTTCAACGCGAGCACGAATGCACGAGACCACTTCGGCTTGCACGCGCCTCCAGACTACTGCCAGCCTCGATCCCCAACATCGACGAACGGCAATTGATCGCCTCCTCAACGTGCGCCTGCCTCCACTTCCTCGCGACCACGCGGGAACCCCATTTGCGAGCCCTGGCCACTGCCTCGACGTCGCCATCGAAATCCACATCAGCCAAGACCAGATCAGTCAACTCGAAACCCCTAGTCGCGACCCAGCCTCGCGAGTACCGCCCCAATTCAGATGCGCACCTCACGGTCGCGATTCCCAGGTGCTCGCGCCTCCTTGATTTGATTTGTAAATAGCTGAGGGAGAAATGAGTTTAAATCGAACGGTAATGGTGACGAGCTTCCATTTTTTTTCGAACGAAATACGTTTGTGAATTCTGGAAGAAGGCTTGGCTTTTGAAATAGATGGAAAGGAGGTGTATAGCAGAAGATTTAACTTTAGATTTGATTTTTCTTGTACGAGAGGGCAACGTGATGAAGAAAAAGGCTACAGGGTGTCGGCTAAGCGTACGTAGGTATAGAATAGGGTGGCTGACGAATAAATATATTTAACATGTCAACCAATACAAATATTTTAAATTTAAATTTTCGCTTTAACCTCAGCGCGTTTACACGACGTACACTCACACAACATCTCCAATCACCACGAAAAATGAAATCCGATAATAATTCAATATTACGGATCCAATGAAACTGGTTTCGTCGAATTCCGAGACTGTGCCCCGGAAGGCTATATTTAAATGTCGATTTAAACGATATATTTTTAAAACTGAACAAAACACTATGAAATTCCATTTTAAAAGTTCTATTATCTTCAATATTATTAATATGGATTTTTCAAGCCTTCAAAATATTTTTAATTAGCTTAGAATACCCGATTTACTATTTTACCCAACTTCAAATAATTTAATTTAATAATTAAATTACTCAATAAACAGCGATATTTGAAATTTAAGTTTATAATTAACCTCTGAATATTTAAAATTAATTAAATATTCCAATTTCAAATATACAAAAATTCCGGGTCGTCACACGATCACTTATGGTCGATCCCGAGTAGATTTTATAGCGTGGTGGGCCCAGTGTTCCCTTCTTGCACTCTTGAATTTGGGCCTGGTATTTCGTGGGCTTTCAGTTCTTCTAGATGATTTCCCTATAACTACAGCCCCTATAGCATTTGGAAAAGAACTTTTTTGCTTATTATCTTCTTCATCTTCTATTTCTCCTCCGTTGTAAAAATCTTGTTGTTCTCTCTATTTTTCATATATTTTTTGTTAACTTTGGATTTTGTGCCATTTTTAGGCTCAATATTTTGGTGCTTTCACTGAGAGAGGAGATTCTCAGGTAGAGATGTAGCTTTCTACTTTAAATTGGATCATCCAGAGGTTAAATCCAGAGGATTTTCATTAAGGATTTGAAGAATAGCATACTAGGATCAATGGCATCTAGGGGATCTGAACGATCATAAGGAACAATGGCTAGAGATGAAGGAAATTCTCATCACATGGAAGTTAACAACCAACACATGTTGCAAGGACCATCTGCAACTCAGGAGATGGTTTCCAAAATGAAGTTTGACTTAATGATGTAGGAATTGAATCAGAAGATGGCTAACAGTTAGAAGACTTTAACGAAAAAGTTGGATGCTAGCATAGTTCTGCTGACCCCTCAACCATAAAGGAGCAGGAGGAGCAAGAGAGAAGTTTCACATATCGATCTGAAGAAGAGAACTCGTATATTTCTAGTCAGAACAAGCGAGACGGAAAAAAGGAAAAGGCTACTGGAATGGAAGAAGGAGTTGCTAGAGGAAGTCGGAGAGCTCCCCCCAAAAGAATTCAACTCGGTGCCGATCAGAACCAGGTTGGTACTGAGAAGAATATGGGCACTTTAGGGGTAAAAGGAGCTGAGGCCGTGGACTTTTCCAATTCGAAGGATGATATGTCGCATGATAGTGAGGATTATGATCTTGATGTTGTTGTTCGTGATATCGGAGTTCAAACAACTGCAATGGAGCCAACCAGACGTTAATGGAAGACCGGAGAAGTGGTTCTCCTAGAGATCGGAGAACCTAGACGTCAGCAGGCAAATCGAGATCATTTGTAGAGCCAAACATTCGACGTAGCCCCTGACAGTTGACCTTCAGAGTACCATGCTAGCAAGGAATATATAGCAGATATGGTTAAATGGTTGGTAGAGGAAAGCAAATGAAGAAAGAATCAGGATTGAGGTTCTATGCTAAGAAGAACTCCATTCATGGAGAACGTCTTAAGGGAAGAGCATCCTAGGAGGTTTACGATGATGACAATGCCACTATACAATGGGACCACCAATCCAAAACAGCATTTGTTTAAGTATGATGGCATATGGATGCTGCTAGGGTGATGGACGTTGTTCGGTGTAGGTGTTATCCTATTTTCTTAGAAGGTATTGCGTTAATGTGGTTCACTCGGCTCGTGTCGAAATTCATATCAACTTTTGACGAGTGGCAAAGAAATTCTTGGAGCAGTTCTGGTTGCATGTTGCTTAGCCTAAGGACGTGAGGTTCTCATCGAGCCTTTCCCAAGCACCTAAGGAGTCATTGAAGGGGTTCTTGAACATGTTCAATATCGTGGTAACAAAGACGAGTAATTCAAAGGAAGATTTAGCTTTTATGGCCTTGGTCCGGGCCATACATTTGGACACAAACATTGTTAAGTGGTTGAAGATGAAACAACCAACGACAATGGAGGAATTCCACTTGAAGGATAATCTGTTCTTGTGTTTAGAGGAAGCAAGTCAGGCAGCCGGACATACTGATGGTGGACAGTCGAAGGAAGTAATGCAGTGCAACGTGGCAATTACACAGACCAAAGAAAGCTTAGTAATGTGGCGGTTAATGTCATAAATTTGAATAATCAAAAGAAAAGAAATTAGGACTTTGGTGATAGGTGGAGCAAATCCAAAAAGGGCCCGAGGAATATGAGGTTAGATGAGTACATGCCTATAAACAATATATTGGAGAATATATACCTTACTACACAAGGAACATAATGTTATAAAAGGCCACATAGAAAGGAGGCGACCGAGGAGGAAAGACACATAGGAAAGTACCATCATTTTCATGAGTTTCATGGACACATCATGAACTAGTGCTGATATCTGAGAGACTTTATTGAGGAATTGAGAGAGAAGAAAAACAGCAACAATATGTTGGAGATCTACAGGATGGCAAACAAAATGCCAGACTCCAAGTGCCGAGTGCCCAAGGGAACCTACCTGGACCTAGTGGAGAAGAGCCCAGGCGCACTAATGGAAGGTTAGTCATATATACCATAGCTGGAGGACCACATCAAGTGGAGAAAAGCTAAAGGAAAATGGAGTAGTACGCAAGCTCGTTAAAGCACATACCTTAGGAGAGTTGCTTTTCCATAGAAGACGGAGCTCCGGCTAAGCAATAAAGGATGGTGACGGATGATATAGTTTTCATAAATAGAGATGCTGATGAGGTCAAAGCACCAACTTTCGAATCCATGGTGATAACGGATGTTATTAGACCGACAATGGTATGTCGAGCCTAATGAATAATGGAAGTTCTATGAATATTCTATTCAAAAGAACGTTTGACCAGATGATGATTAATAGGAAGGAGGTTATAGCTTGCAAAACCAATATTTCAGGATTTACAGGCGAAGTGAAACAACATGTTAGGACGATTTATTTTTTGAATTGGGTGTTGGAGATCGCAAGGTGGTTCGGATTCAAAAGTTTCTCATTGTGGATGAATACTCAACATATAACGCCTTTTTGGGCCGATCGGCCCTGGTTGATTTTAGAATAGCCTTAGCTCCTTAGTGCCTGATGATGAAATTGCCCATGAAAATGGGGTTGTTCAGTAAGGGGAGACCAGAGCGCAGGAAGGGAATACTATATTGCAAAACCGAGGGAAGTGCTGGCGGCATAGGCTGAACTAACAGTTGATGTTCCAGTTGACATAGATAATCCTTCTCGGACACTTAGGATTGGATCTTAACTCTATGGACTAAGGAAGGAATTAGTTAATTTCCTTCGAGGGAATTTGGACATGTTTCCTTGAACGCATTCGAATATGTGCGGGAGATCGCCGGAGGTAGCGTGTCATGCACTAAATGTGAATCCAAGGTTTCCATCGGTAAAGCAGAAAAGGCATAGTTTGGGTCCGGAGTGATCCACTACATTAAAAGAGAAAGTAGGTAAGTTGATGGTGAATGGCTTTATCCACGATGCTTTGTAACCAAAGTGGATATCAAACCTCGTATTAGTCAAGATGTCAAATGGAATGTGGTGGACATGTATCGACCATTCGGATTTTAATAAGGCATGCTCGAAGGATAGCTTTTCTTTGCGTAGGATTGACCAACTGGTAGACGGAACTGTAGGACATGAGTTGCTCTCACTTATGGATGCTTACTTAGGATACAACCAAATACCGATGCACATACCGGATCAGGTGCACACCAGCTTTAGAACGGATTTGGGATTGCATTGTTACCGAGTAATGCCATTCGGTTTGAAGAATGCTGGAGTTACGTTTCTTGAGTTAGTGGATTTTAAGTTTAAAAAAAAAATCGAATAAACGATGGAAGTATATATGGATTATATGCTTGTGAACTCACGGCTATCGCAGAACTACTTGGATGATCTTTCGAAGATATTCGAAATTTTTAGAAAGTATAGAATGAAGTCAAATCTGTTGAAATGTTGTTCTAGAGTTCCATTGGGAAAATTTCTAGGATTTATCATGAATGCGAGGGGCATTGAAGCTAATTTGGGCCGGATAGACGCCTAAGGAATGTAACCGCCCCGATCACGAAAAAAGAGCTACAAAGCTTAAATGGGAAGATTGCTACCTTGAGCTGGTTCATTTAAAAGGCAACCAGCAGGCGTTGCAAGGACCATCTACAGCTCCGGAGGTGTTTGCCAAAATGGAGTTTGATTAAATGATGTAGAAATTGAATTAGAAGATGGAAAACAGTCAGAAGGCTCTAACGAAAAAGTTGGATGCTACCATAGATCTGCTGACTCGGCAACCATAAAGGAGCAGGAGGGAAGTTTCACCTACCGAATCTGAAGAAGAGAACTCGTATATTTCTTGTCAGAACAAGCAAGATGAAAAAAGGAAAAGGCTACTGGAATGGCAGAAGCATTTGCTAGAGGAAGTCGGGGAGCTCCTCCCAAAAGAATTCAACTCGGTACCGATCAGAATCAGGTTGGTACCGAGAAGAATTTGGGCACTTTAGGGGTAAAAGGAGCTGAGGCCGTGGACTTTTCCAATTCAGAGGATGATCTACGGCATGACAGTGAGGATTATGATCTTGATGTTGTTGTTCATGATACTGGAGTTCAAACAACTACAATGGAGCCAACCAGACATTAATAGAAGATCGAAGGAGTGGTTCTTCTAAAGACCGGAAAACCTAGACTTCAGCAGGCAAATTGAGATCATTTGTAGATCCAAACACTCGACGTAGCCCCTGACATTCGACCTTTGGAGTACTGTGCTATCAAGGAATATATAGCAGATATGGTTAAATGGTTGGTAGAGGAAAGCAAATGTAGAAAGAATGAGGATTGGGGTTATATGCCAAGAAGAACTCCATTCATGGAGAACGTCTTAAGGGAAGAACATCTCAGGAGGTTTACGATGCCGACAATGCCATCATACAATCGGACCACCAATCCCAAACAGCATTTGTTTAAGTATGATGGTATATGGATGGTGCTAGGGTGACGGACACAGTTCGGTGTAGATGTTTTCCTATTTTCTTGGAAGGTATTGCGTTAATGTGGTTCACTCGGCTCATGCCGATATCCATATCAACTTTTGACAAGTGGCAAAGAAATTCTTAGAGCATTTCTGGTTGCATGTTGCTTAGCCTAAGGACGTGATGTTCTCATCGAGCCTTTCCCAAGCACCTAAGGAGTCATTGAAGGGGTTCTTGAACATGTTGAATATCGCGGTAACAAAGATGAGTAACTCAAAGGAAGATTTAGCTTTTAAGGCCTTGGTCTGGGCCATACATCTTGACATAGACATTGGTAAGTGGTTGAAGATGAGACAACCAACGACAATGGAGTAATTCCACTTGAAGGCTAATTGATTCTTGCATTTAGAGGAAGCAAGTCAGGAAGCCGGACAGACTGATGGTGGACAGTCGAAGGAAGTAATGCAGAGAAATGTGGCAATCAAACAGACCAGAGAAAGATTAGTAATGTGGCGTTAATGTCATAAATTTGAATAATCAAAAGAAAAGAAATTAGGAATTTGGTGGTAGGCGGAGCAAATCCAAAAAGGGCCCGTGGAATATGAGGTTGGATGAGTACATGCTTATAAACAATATATTGGAGAATATATACCTTACTACACAAGGTACAAAATGTTATAAAAGGCCACCTAGAAAGGAGGCGACCGAGGAGGAAAGGCGCATAGGAAAGTACTATCATTTTCATGAGGTTCATGGACACACCATGAACGAGTGCTGATATCTGAGAGACTTTATTGAGGAATTGAGAGAGAAGAAAAACGGCAACAGTATGTTGGAGATGTGCAGGATGGCAGACAAAATGCCAGACTCCAAGGGCCGAGTGCCCAAGGGAACCCACCTGGACCTAGTGGAGAAGGGCCAGGCGCACTGATGGAAATTTAGTCATATATACCATAGCTGGAGGACCACATCAAGGGGAGAAAAGCTAGAGGGAAATGGAGTAGTACACAAGCTCGTTAAAGCACATACCATAAGAGAGTTGCTTTGCCATAGAGGATGGAGCTCCGACTAAGCAATAAAGGATGGTGACAGATGATATAGTTTTCAGAAATAGAGATGCCGATGGGGTCAAAGCAACAACTTTCGACTCCGTGGTGATAACGGCTGTTATTAGACCAACAATGGTACGTCGAGGCCTAATAAATGATAGAAGTTCAATGAACATTATTCAAAAGAACGTTTGACTAGATGATGATTAATATGGAAGAGGTTATAACTTACAAAACCAAGATTTTAGGACTTACAGGCGAAGACAAACAACATGTTAGGACAATTTATTTTTCGAATTGGGTGATGGAAATCGCAAGGTGGTTCGGATTCAAATGTTTCTCATTGTGGATGAATACTCAATATATAACGCCTTTTGGACCGACCAGCCCTAGCTGGTTTTAGAATAGCATTAGCTCCTTGGTGCCAGATGATGAAATTCCCCAGGGAAATGGGATCGTTTAGTAAGTGGAGACCAAAGCACATGAAGGGAATACTATATTGCAAAACCGAGGGAAGTGCGGGTGGCATAGGCTGAACTAACAGTTGATGTTCCAGTTGACATATTTAATCCTTCTTAGACTCCAAAAGATTAGATCTCAGCTCTGTGGACTAAGGAAGGAATTGGTTAATTTCCTTTGAGGGAATTTGGACGTATTTGCTTGAACGCATTCAGATATGTGCTGGAGATCGCCGAAGGTAGTGTGTCATGCACTAAATGTGGATTCAAGGTTTCCATCAGTAAAGCAGAAAATGCATAGTTTGGGTCCGGAGCAATCCACTACATTAAAAGAGGAAGTAGGTAAGTTGATGGTGAATGGCTTTATCCACGATGCTTTTTACCCAAAGTGGGTATCAAACCCCGTATTAGTCAAGAAGTCAAATGGAATGTGGTGGACATGTTTGACCATTCGGATTATAAGGCATGCTCAAAGGATAGCTTATCTTTGCGTAGGATTGACCAACTGGTAGACGAAACTCCAGGACATGAGTTGCTCTCACTTATGGATGCTTACTTAGGATATAACTAAATACCGATGCACATACCAGATCTAGTGCACACCAGCTTTAGAACGGATTTGGGATTACATTGTTACTAAGTAATGCTATTCGGTTTGAAGAATGTCGGAGTTACGTTTCTTGAGTTAGTGAATTTTAAGTTTAAAAAACAAATCGAATGAGCGATGGAAGTATATGTAGATGATATGCTTGTGAACTCATGGCTATCGCGGAACTACTTGGGTGATCTTTCGAAGATATTCAAAGTTTTAAGAAAGTATAGAATGAAGTTAAATCTGTTGAAATGTTGTTCTAGAGTTGCATCAGGAAAATTTCTAGGATTTATCGTGAACGCGAGGGGCATTGAAGCCAATCCAGGCTGGATAGACGCCTTAAGAAATGTAACGGCCCCGACCATGAAAAAGGAGTCACAAAGCTTAAATGGGAAGATTGCTACCTTGAGCCGGTTCATTTAAAAGGCAATAGATAAGTGCAAACCATTCTATGATGCTCTCAAAAAGGGGAAGATGAATTTTGGGTAGAATCAAGACTGTTATTATGCCTACAAGAAGTTGTGGAGGCACATGGAGACGCCACTGATTCTATCCAAACCGTTCGACGGGGAGGATTTGTTCGTTTATTTAGCAGTGTCTTCTCATGCATTAAGCACAACATTAGTACGTGACGAGGCAAGGATTTAAAGGACGGTTTATTATATCAGCAAGAAGTTTACTAGAGCTGAAAAGAACTACCCTAGGTTGGAAAAACTTGCATATTGCCTGTTATTGCATCAAGAAAGCTGAGGCTATATTTTCAGGCTCATCCGACTAGTGCTGACGGATCAGCCCTTGAAGAAAATGTTATATCGACTCGCTCAGGGAGATTTCTTAAATGGAATATTGAGCTAAGCCAATACGAAATCACTTACCATCCGAGGAGAGCGATAAATGGGCAGGCATTGGTGGATTTCTTTGTTGAGTTTACTATGCAAGATGGTGAAGAGGAGGACGATGTGGTCACACTTCTTTATTGGAAACTATTTGTAGATGGAGCTTCAAACGAACATAGTTCAAGTGCAGGAGAAGTGCTTGTAACTCCAGAGGGACGATCAATTTGCTATGCATTAAAGTTGGAATTTCCTAGAAAACAACGAAGCTGAGTATGAGACATTGATAGCGGGACTAAGGATAGCAAAAGAACTGGGAATAAGGATGCTACATATATCTAATGATTCCCAATTAGTGGTTTGTCAAGTGAGGAAGGAATATCAGGCTAAGGGTGCAAGACTTGCTCCTTACCTGACGAAAGCACTGGAATTGTTGGATGATATATAGCATTACACTATTACGCATATCCCTAGAGAAGAGAATGCAAAAACTAATTCATTGGCTAAATGGCTAGTTCTAGGGGAGCATGAGTGATGGTTTTAGTTCCAGTAGAGGTTTTGATGGCTCCAATTATAGATTAGATGGATGTCAAGTGGATTTTGGAGACCATAATGGAAAGGGAGTCGTTGATGACTCCGATCATGGAATATTTGCTCAAGGGAACTCTCCCGAGAGAAAGAATGAACAGAGGAAACAACTTCAAAAGGCACCATGGTTCATGATGTAAGGAGCGCTATATGGAAGAGGTTTCTCTAACCCTTTTCTTGGGTGTGTAACTAAGGATGAGGCTAGGAAAATCCACATGGAAATCCTTAAGGGTAGTTGTGGTGACCACACCGGGGGAGCAGACTTTGGCAAAAATGGTACTTCGCTACAGATATTTTTGGCCAATAATAAATTAGGATGTAGTTGATTACACCAAATGGATTCGACCGTTGCCAACGGTCTGTGAAGATTGCAAGAGCCCCATTTACAAAGCTTGCACAAATGGTCAGCCCATGGCATTTGCGGTTAGGGGAATGATATTATCGGAGTGCTACCGATGACCAAAGGAGGAGCTAAGTATGCAATAGTTGTGGTGGATTACATCACAAAGTGGGCCAAAGAGGAACCTCTTGCTACGATCACAACAAAAAAGGCAATCAACTTCATGATGAAGAACATCATCTGTCGGTTTGAAGTACCTCAGAAGATTATAACGGACAACAAAACTCAGTTCGAAAGTACCGAGTTTAAGGATTTCTATAATCGGTACATGATTAAGAAGAGCTTTTCAGCGGTATCACACCCTCAAGCGAACAAACAGGTGGAGACGGTGAATAAAATCATTGAGTCCACCTTGAACAAATGGTTAACAAAAGCTAAAGGAAACTAGGTTACCAAGCTTCCATTGGCATTGTAGGTTTATAGGACGACCCATAAGTCTACGAGTGGAGATATACCGTTAGCTTTAGCATACTTATCGGAGGCCATGATCTTGATAGAATTAGAGGTCCCTTCTCATCGTAAAAGGTTTTATGGTCCAAAGGTAAATGAGGAAATCTTGCTTAAGTCCCTCGATTTGGTTGATGAGAAAAGGGAAGAAGCGAAATTAAGAATAGTTGCTCATCAGAAAAGAGTAGCACGACAATTTAACACCAAGATCTGTAACCGTACTTTCGAGGTAGGTGATCTCATTTTGAAACAAGTTCTCCTAGGCACAAGGGCCCTTGGTTCAAACTAGGAAGGTCCTTATGCAATCGAGCAAAAGCGTGGAGATGGAGTGTTCAAGATATCAATTGTCGATGGAATCTTGATTCCATGTGCATGGAACAACGACTTGCTATTGCACTATTTTGTTTAGTTTTATTTATTTTATTTTTGCAAATAAGCCACCTAAGGATTCTTGGGGCAATGAATAAGGAAGGACTTGCCAAGTTTTCGGTTTATAAATAAAAATCAGGCTTTTGAAAAAATGGAGCCGTGTTCTTGTAAGTAAATTTCTTGTGTTGTACGAATGGCGGCACGGTAAGGTACAAACTTCCTTAGTCCAGGATCAGGACCGGGAAGTATAATTTCAAGGGTTGATCGGATAATTCAACCCTACATGCTTATGTACTCGGAAAATGATACTAATTCCTGTGGTCCAGAACTAGGACTAGAGATAGTCAACATAGGGATCGATCTGATAATTCAACCCTAACCTTTAGGTATTGACTGTTTCCCGAAATTTGGCAATGTCAAGAGGGAATGCCAAGGATAAGGCGATTGAAGTGTTAGTTTCCAGAGATAGAAGCTAGTGTGCAGTTGGAATTCTAATGACCTGGCAGTATACGTTAGGCCGAGGTTAAGCAAGGACGGCCAACGGATACTCTCAATCAATACCCAGATAAAGGAAGGACTAAGAGCGGATGTCCAGAGATTGACATTAAAAGGCACAAGTTCATATATATAAACTGATCAATGTCTGGGATATTAGCGACTGCGGTTGCGGCCTAGCAGGACATGCTTGGCCGAGAAGAAGCAGGGAAAGTCATTGAAAAATGAAAACAGGAACAACCGAACTCCTCTGGTCTAGGATCAGGACCAGAAGAGTCGATTATACTCGGTGAAATTGAATAATTTTCCCTATGTGGTTAACATCTGACCGAGTCCCAGATATTGGTAAGGTCGGAGAATCATGCCCAGATTCTGGCATTTAAACAAACCTCAAAGACAAGACTCACTATATGATAAACTGCGAAAAAGTTATGGCTTCACTCATGACTTAGCATGATATGCTTTGTTGAGGTTTAACAGTGTAAAGTTATGAACAATACCGGTCATGTCTGGTTATCGATGAGATCGAGAATGTCAGCTAACAAATGTTCAAATCGCTGGCACCTGGAAAAAGGGAACAGCATAGAACTCGGATTGTTCATAGATAATAAGCGGTCGAAGGAAACTCAACCTAACATAAAAAGGAATGGTTATGAAATTAGTTGAATAATAGTTTTGTTTAGCCAAACGGGAACGCTTTGGCGAAATAGAACTGAACTGTAAAATATAACTAAAACAATTGTAGGAATTTTATGTATATGAGCAGAGTTGCAGTAAGTAAAAGCATTGCATAGAAATGACATGAATAATATGGATAAATTGCAGTACAAGTAGTTATATTATATATGCGGGAAATTGTATATAGGTCGGTCTAACATATAAAAATGCAAAAATGTAAATGAGACAGAGATTGAAAAAGGAAAAAAACCATCTTTCATTACATTCATTTTCATATACAACGGTTGCGAGGGACAATCCCGCACAAGCACGGCCTGTGTATGACAAAATGGAAAACAAAGAGTACATCACAAAATGAACAAATAGAAGTTGTCCCATTTTCACCAAAAAGTAACTGAAGAATCTATTTCTTCTGGCCTTTCCTCTTCTTTTTTCTGGCCTTGCTGCTTGAGCTATCATGAGGCCTCTTTTGGCTTTATCCATCCTTTCGTGTGCTACCTCCAAAAGGGGTGTTATCGCTTTCGAAAATGACAATAGCGGGATCTTTAGGACGTCCGGGAGAAAGCTCGAAAATCTCCGTAGTAGCACTATCGCCTCTGATTTTCGAGGGACGGATCATAGAAGGAGGAATGCGAGAAGAGAATTGCAACTTCCCAGTATTGGTAGGCTTGTCGAGGCCAGGTTCGTTCTTGATTTTAACCTTCGAAAGTTCAATCTTCAGTCTCTCCACCATGGTGATTTGGTCGGTCGGGTCTACTACACTAGTAATAGCTAGTTCTTTCTCGAGGGACAAGGACATGTCCTTCAGATTTTCTAGAGCTGCTATCTTCTTAGAATCAGGCCTGGGGCGGAACTGGAGAGAACAAGAGTTATAGTCCCATGGAGATGGAGATCGATGTGGTAAAGAATGCTATAGAGGCTAGGCCTTGAGTGGCTGAAGGTGGAGTAGGAAGATGTAGATGACCTACAAGTTGACAAATAGAATGGTAAAGGTTAGAGACGAATTCACGCAAGAACTGGAGTTTCTCAAAAACCGATTAAACAAGAGATATACCTTCGCCTAGACTCAATTGCAAAGTATGAGATTTAGAAATTTCACCTTCTTTGGGTGAATGCTGGATTGGTTGATTAAAGTAAGGAGGAATATAAGGTTCAACAGAAATGGTCATTGCAGATGCTAGGATGGTTTGGGTAGCTTTAAATCTAGCTCCCTTTGTCACGAAAATATCTATTGGAGCTCCTAGGATTTAGGAGTTGGTGATTATGCCTGACCCAATTCACTTGGGTCAATGGAAACTTCGACAGCAGCGACAGCAGCAGCAATGTCTTTAGCAGTTGGAATAGCTTTTTCTTCTTCAAGTTTCGCTATATCATCAGCGTCGTGGTACTTGACCATCAATTCTTCTTTAATAAGGCCTTCACCGACTACTTCTGAATGGTGTAGCACTTTCTTCTAGGCATAGGACAAGGTGACAGCATATCTACTACCCAGCCACTTTAGGTTCTTGTATTGTTTTACGTTGGTGAAGAAGTGCTAGAGAGTAGTGTTGATTTTTTCTCTCTCCTTGGCTTTTTTCTCTTTAAGTGCTTTTAAATCGTGCATAGCAACTGAATATTCAACTTCCATGTCTAATTTCTCAGCCTTTGCTAGTAGCATGCTTTCCTCTAGCTTGTTTTTTTCTCAGCCAAGAGCCTTCGAATTTTAGCTGCTTGGTCTTCAATGGTTTTATCTTTGGCCTGGATAATCTCATTCTTCACGATGAGGGTCAAGTCTTTTTTAGCAAATCGCGTTTTGAAAGCAGCACTCTCTTTATGTGTAGTTTTCAGCTGGTCTTTTAGCACAAGTTACGCACTGGTATGGGACCTCCTCATTTCCACCATCAGGTTATCGGAACTAGCCTTGGATTTTAGAGAAGCATCTCTTTTTGCCTTCATCTTCTCCAAATATTCTTTGTACCCCTCCATAAGGCTATCGTAAGTTCTTTTTTCATATTCAATCGACTAAATGTTCATTTGAATGATTTATTTAACCATAGAGAGGGCGTAAGTAAGCATCTTCCACTCATAATCTTGATCAATGAGCTCCTGAACCGTTGTACCTTCTGGTCTGCTTCCTCTTGGGAATGTTTTTGATGGCACGGTTGAACATGACATCGGTTAAGCAAAGGTCGGGGAAAGCGGCCTACATGCAAGATGATGAAACTTGAATAGGAGTTAAAGAAGTAGTGCTTCCTTTGGATTGAGGGGGACATGACAATAGTTAAGGAACAAGAGGTCGGAACTTGTTGGTGCGTAGGATGTTTGGTTTGAAAATGAGGTAGAGGAATGCCAGAAGACAAGTCACGATGACCGTATGAGCGTTTGTGCCGTTTTCCCTGGTCGTAAGGTTACCTTTCTTCGGCCTGCCTTTTCTCTTTGTCCCTTTTGGTCTAGTGGATTTCTTCCACCTTTTGCTCTTTCACCTTCCTTTGGAATCTCCCCTCCTCTGTCTCTTTATGACTCCGATAGTTGGAGCAAGGTAGTTCAGGAGTGCAACTTCTCTATTCACCAATGCCATACTGAAGATTGTTAAATCTATCTATGCCCATGATACCTACAACAAGAAAAATAGCATAAGCTTAAGAATCTCTAAAAGAAAATGGATGCAAGGGATACGTGTTCGTGATCCTAAAAGTGCATAGAGTATCGATAACCACCCTAAGTACTCTATGGACCGTGTTCACATGGAAGTAAAGATAGAGTCTCACCTCCTTCGGCTATGACATCTTCAAAAGGGAAAGTGAAGCCCAAGGAGCCTTCCTTCTGAAGATCGACGATTGAAATATCGAAGTCACTCAAAGAGCCGAAGATGTATCCTAAAGATCTAGTTGGAAATGGAGTCCCAGCTAATGGCGACATGCTCGTATCTACAATCCTCTTATAAGTTTTGATGACTACGCGTTTAGGATGAGGCGAGGCAGGAAGTTCGGTGCCTTCAGGAGACGTCTCGCTGCACGATTCATCTCCTTTTGGACTAACATTGTAGTCACTGTCGCCTCCCTCGGTGCTCTTCTCTTATTCCTTTTCTACTCCTTCTTTCGTCGCCTCTTGTTTTCCTTCTCTTCTTCCCTCATCCTCACTTTCTTTTGAAATCATTTGCATTCCAACTCTTTTATATCCTTCTCTTCTAACTTTACCAGCAGTAGGACTTTCCATTGCTTTGTCAGTCGGCTCATCAATGATTGCTGCACCCGATGGACCTTCAACTTCCCTTAGAGATTGTCGTCGGAGCTGTGAGTTGTGGTTGAAGATTGGGTTGACATTCTGGAACTTCTTAGAGGAGTGTTTGTAGCAATGGAAAAACGTTCAGGATGTAGCAAATTTCACCATAAGAGGTTCTCGTTCATTAAAAGGTATGCGGTGGTGCGATGCTGGAAGTTAATTCCCTTCAGAACTTTCAAAGTTTCAGCATGCTCGTCACAAGTGTCTCAAGCAGGGATATTAGTGAAGAAGTTGAGTAATAAGTTAGGCGCTTGGGCAGAAGGAATTCAAGTACATGAAGTGTGAATAGGAAAGGATCTTACTACTGTAAAACCAACGCCCGTTGAAGCCGTATGGACACCAGACGAAGAAATACTCGTTCTTCAAATACGAGCATTTGTTGTGGTATGCTTCAATAACCTTGCACTTGCACCAGGCCTTAATAATCATGTAGGATGGAGAATCTTGTCGACGTTTGAAATTCAGCATATGGGGAAGGTCGTTGGAATCGGTTCATGAATAACACGTATAAAGAGCTCAGTAGTGCATATTCATTGGGAAGAACCTGGGATGGAGCCAACCTGAGCTCTCGGATGATCCTACACAATAATGGATTGAAAGGCGGTACAACATCGCCTAGGCACATGTATCTATTGCAGGCTGTATAGCCCATCGAAGGGTTGTGAACTTGTTGTCCCAGGGTAGGAAACAAGACATAGCCTTCGGGAATTTTGTGCTCTTGGCAGATGGTCTAAAGCATCTTGGGAGTAAGGATTGTCAACATCTATTTGGGCGAATCATCTAGGACTCTTAAACTAATATACTCGTTCAAAGGAGGAGGTGGATCTTGCATCGGTTCCACTAGGACAATAATTCTCTGCAGTTTAGCGGTAATTGAACATCTGGGCCAGTAAGTCGTAGAAGTTAAAGCCTGAGCAGTAGTAGATCTAGCTCTTGGAGAAGTAGATAGCCCAACGCTGGTCTTGAAGCGAGGAGATTGATGGGTCATTCTGGAGAAGAAAACATGGTGTTTAATACATTTAGTTACGTTTTATATTAGAATTTTATTTCAATCTATTCCCATGTGGCCGGCGTCCATAATCCAACGGATGTCAGCATATGTTGATCAATCGGATTCTGAACATTGACCGAGGTAAGTGGATGTGTTAATCAATGCAGTGTGAGTCATGTGTCTTATACATCACGAATGGACCATCTTATGTACATTGCCACTCGTGCTAGAAAAACGAGCCATGCCGCACGATAGAAAGATGCATAAGATCTTATCTGTTATCATCAGATAATCGATAATGGAACCGCTCTCCGGAGCGATGCTGAAGTTTTTCTTTTATAGAAACACCGAATATGAAGAATTGGAAATGTTGTGCAATAGAATCATTCAGACATTAGAACACATTCAATAGGACTGTTTTTTGGAAGAGAACCGTCCTATTGATACTCAAACGGTGATATTTGGTCCATCAAGTGTTAGTCCGAGAAAACCAAAGAACTTTGCAATGTGAAGACTTGGGTTTTGATAATCAATTGCTTCACCAAACACTCCATAAGTCAAACCCGAATGCACACCAGGTTGGACCATAGAGCAATGTAGGAAAAGTATAGGTTTGCTCCAAACAATCCTTGCCAAAAATCGCTTAAACCATCTCCACCGACATTGACGAACCAAGCAAGGCTGACGATGACCATCTCGGCACCGCCAAGGCAACTTCACCGATGACATCAAGAACCCACCATAAAAAAAGTTCGGATCTAGACAAGGAAGCGATCGGGGTCGAGCACTTTCAAGAGCAGTAGCAGTTGGCGACAATGTTAAGAGGTCGACGGCAATGTTATGGGGACAGCGACGTCTTCAGCTAGGCGGCGGCGACGATGGGAGATCGACTTTCAGTGAAGAAACAAAGTTTGCAAGTGTTCGGCAAAAGATAGGGTTCGGTCGTGATATGTTAGGGATAGAAAATTGTAAAAAATTTCTAAGTGCTGTATATGTAATACTCGGTGTTGAGAAAAAGAACTTAGTACCGAGAAAATTTACTCAATACCGACTTGAATTTTTGGGTCAAAATTTAGAAAAAGGCGAAATAAAGGACATTGCATACATGGCTAAGGCGTGGAATGATCTCCAGATTATGAATCTAGTCCTTAGCGTGGAAAGCATAATTTCTACTATATAAAGCGGTTAAATGGATAGCTATGGAATAGTGACAAAGCTTTAAAGCAACTCTTGGGTAGCCAATGGACATACGTAAATGCTAGTGAATGCTTGTCTCATTCCAGTGCACACTTTCTTTCCAATGAAAGCATACTCCGGGGGCAAGTATTATCCGGTTTTTGACTAAACAGACTTTCACTCGAATCTAAATGCCAGAATGAGGACGAAACAATTCACGAACATGGGAACATACTTGGAAGGTCTATAGAAGTGGACTCAAGAAGCTGAAAAGGAATTGGGATTGAGGGGACCACTCGGTACCGGCCACTTCTACCGGGTACAGACTACTCTTTTGGCCTCCAATGGGACCTCAAAGCTATGGCTTATGGATAAATGGCATATATGATCGTCTTGAAGTGCATTTATTAAGGAATAGGAAAATAAATTTCTGAAGGAAAATAAACAAGTACAGATGATATCAGAACCTTTCAGAAACAACACAATTTCAAAGCAAAAGTGCTAGGAACGCAGGGAATAAGGGATGGAAGATCAAAGGAGGGAAGAAGGCATGCTTCTCACAAAAAAACCCAACTTGGTACCAACCACTTCTTGTCGGTGTCGAGTGTTGTTTATAGCTTGCTGGGCCCAGTCTTCCCTTCCTGCATACTCGGATCTGGATCTAGACTTGGTATTTCGTGGGCCTCCGGTTGTGCTAGACAATTTCCCTATAAATATAGCCCCTATATCATCTAGAAAAGGATTTTTTTTGCTTATTATCTTCCACATCTTCTATCCCTCCTCTATTGTAGTCACTAAGGAAGTTACTTTTTGTTGTTCTTTGCCTTGGATTGGCAAAACCCTTATACTAGTGACTCTCAAATCTATAATCAATAAAAACTACAGTGGACGTAAGCTAGAGATTGCCAACCACTTTAAAAATCTTGTTGTTCTATCTATTTTTCGTATATTTTATGTTAACTTTGGGTATCGTTCCATTTTTAGGCTCAACAATTACTTTAGAAAGTAGCCGAGGATTCACACCCTAATAAAGAATAACTCCTAAATCTCCAACATCCACACCCAATCCTTGCAAGAGATGGATGAACCACTTACGTTTTATTTTTATTTGATGTTGCATTTAATTTGGAGTTGATAAAGTTTTTGGAAATTTTTATTTTGTTTTCTTCAAAGGAAGGTTTAGGAGAAGAGATGATAAAGGTGAATAAAAATGAATGTCTATAGAAAATGAATTAGCGGATTTGTTTAATTGAAAGAACGAAATCTTTCTCATTCTTATAATTAAAACTTCCATAATTAATTCCCTTAATTTATCTCTCCTCCCCCATCTCCCTCTCCATCTCTCTCTTCTCATGGTACAAATGAAATTATATACCATTAAATGACATTAAATTTCTATAAATACCTTCATGCAAATTTTATTTAAACCCGTTTAAAAATACATCGATATCATATATTGACGCACACGGATATAACTTTTGTATATGCATCCAAAAATTTACATACAACTCCCAAACATCAGATATATTAAATAATAGTTAATATTTCCCAAATGATAATTAATTTAATTAATGTATAACATTTTATAAATTAATTACAGTTGTGCAACTCAAAGGCATAAATTCAGTCAACGGTTAATATCAAACAATTTAAATATTAACGTTCACAAATCACATTAGCTAGTGGTGTGATATTTCGGTCGAATTTATGGCTTACATGTCTTTTCCATAAAATCCAATGTTACTATTATAAGCAGTATTTGGTAGTAACGATTATTTACATCAATTCTCTTAGTCAAAACTATATCACTTTAGGGCTTTTGGAATTCGGTTTTGGTCAAAATTCCAATATCATCCACATTCAACTTGGTTAGTCTAAAAACAAAGACTTTGGTTCAATAATAGCAATTATTTTTTACCGTACTTCTCTAACTAGAGACTTTAACTTTGAGTTGACTATAGTTGACTGTGATGCTAACATCATATAATTGAGAAGATGAATTCTATATTGAATACTATTTCACTTCCAATACTTCAATTATGATCCAACTATAATCATTCGATGGATGTCATTCCATGTTTAACTATAATCAAAGTAGAGTGTTCACGTTGAAGTTAAACAGTATTCTCAAGTCAAGAGAACTGTAGTATCATCACTTCGAGATTTTTTGTTTGACCTTAGTTAAAACACTCTAGTGAGTCATTCCATAGTTATCTATAACTATCAGTATGTAACATCTTGGTGCTCCCATGAGTAATGCATTGCCTAACATTTAGATAGATTTACGTACTCTAGTCTCAATGGACGTATCGATATCCTGCCTCGAAACATCTTGACTAGGAATATTTAAAATAATATGTTATTTTAATGTGGCAAATTTCTCATGATTACAACATATTGTAATTATTATCACATAACATATCATTTAAGGATTTTCTATTTAATATACTTTAAATCAATTACATAATTAATTATATCACAATATAATAAGTATAATGTTTGTAACGACCCACCTTTCCGACCCTTGAGAACAACACTCAACACATCCTCGATGTTCCATTGCCCAAGCAACTGAAAAATGAGTTGTCATGGGGTAAATAAAAGAACGGATCAGTACATAGTAGAAAAGTCTTACATCGGAAAGGTCACGTACAATACAAAAATAATATAGTGCATTAGGTTACTCCTAACATAGAGTTATCAGAGTTACACAAAAGTACTATAACCATCAGATTAGGCAGTTATACATTCTGCCTTTACACTTTCTGATCCAAAATACATGCATAAATATACAGCGAAAATAGATAACTAAATAAGTAAAGGAACCTCCTACTCATCCATGGTCTTCAAAGAGACCAAACGAAACCTGCTATTCTCGGACTACCAATTGAGTGCCCGAGAGTTTACAGAAAAAAACAACTCAGGTCAGACAATAAGTCTGGTATGATCAAACCTTTAAACAAAAAGGGTGGAAATAAACACAATACGTGAGACCGTGTCGTCAACTGCGGAACTGGTTTCCCCTCACAATAACAACATCCAATCACAACAATGGATATACATAATTAAATATCTCGAAGTGCTCACAACACTTCCTGATGCAATTAAGTAAGGGGTAAATTTTAAAATTTGGAATCAATGGAAAAGCAAGGGAAATTTTCCAACAAATGACTAGGAGGGTGCACACCCCATACTGAATGTATACCTCTAGAATATACTTAAGAACTACGATAGCTCTCGAAAACATCCAAGTCGAACCCCGCCAACCTTTACCGAGAATCCGAGTGTTTCATATCTTATTGCGCATATAACTGAAACCGACCTAGAGTAGATGTGAAAATACCCTAATGGGAACAACTCCACATAGCTTGGCCCCACTCGTGCTTTGGTTTTAGTCATTTCCGACAAAGAATATCGATGCTCAAATGAGCAACAAATCATCTTAGATTGATGATACACAATGAAGAAAGCTGAACCGATAGTTAATAAATCAACTATCGGGGATAATTAAAAATTATTGTATATGGAAATTAAATATCATATTCTTATCATTATTCGTCGATTCCAAACAAGTGCTACCCTCAGTTAAAATAAAGTCGGGCAAGTTGAGGTAGTGCTACCTCTAGGCATTGCCTTGACGACATCTTTAATATTTGAGATAGGGACGAGTTCCTGCCTCGACGTTTAGTGTTAAAAGTATAACTAAATCCTTTCCATATAAGCGATATCGGATTACGGAAACTTCGTTTCCATAACTGAATCAAACTTTTGCTTCTAAAACCAAACTTGTGCTAGTTTTAAATAATAACTTTAAACAATTTTAACAAATGATTTATTAACTTTTAAAACTAATCAATTTCTTCAATATGACATTTAGTATTAAAAGTATGACTATGTCCTTTCCATATAAGCGATATCGGATTACGGAAACTTCGTTTCCATAACTGAATCCAACTTTTGCTTCTAAAACCAAACTTGTGCTGGTTTAAATAATAACTTTAAACAATTTTAACAAATGATTTATTAACTTTTAAAACTAATCGATTTCTTCAATATCATTACTTAGAATGATTTATCCACTTTAATAAATGATTAATTATTTCAAACATCTTTATTTAAAATAATTAATTGGCTTTAATCTTAATAAGTACTTAAAACAACACTATTTAAAATGATTAATTAACTCTTATCATCCTTGATTAAATGATTTATTAATTTTAAAACATCATTATTAGAATAATTACTTAACCCTTAAACATAATTATTAAATGATTAATCAATTTTAAACATCATTATTAAAATGATTAATTAAATTTAAAACATTATTATTAAAGTGATTAATAACTTTAATACATCATTAATTACATAATTAATTATCCTTAAACATCATTAGTTAAGATGATTAATTAATTTTAAAACATCATTAGTACAACGATTATTTAATCTTAATCACATCATTATTTAATTAATTAATTAACCTTAATTATCATTATTTAATGATTAATTAAACTTAAAATACCATTATTTAATAATTAATTAACCTTAAACCACAATTATAAAATGATTAATTAAAATTAAACCATCATTATTTAAGCAATTAATTAACCTTGTAAAACCCAAGCATAAGTTTCTAAACCAAAGATTCCACAAGAGATGCTGTTCTCAAAAGTGCCGATATAGCGATAGTCGCTATATGGACACTTCTGTAAACGCTTTTCACATATCATTTATTTATCCAACCATCACATAGTATAGCATCAGCAAATAAACAAAAGTAAGTAGCAAATTATACAACATATAGATCAACACTTGTAAACAAGAATAAAACTTTCCAACTAATCATCAAGATGTCAACTTTTCAAGGTGGTTAACTAGCCAACACATCCAACATATTTAGCACATACAAACATAATCAAATAACATGTATTTTCATCAATATAGTAAGGTCAAAATTTTATTTAAAAAGGTGAGAATTTGCTCACCAAAAATCAACCAAACTAAGTCAAACTACCACCGAACTCTCAATCAACACTATCTAATCTTTAACTTGTAAAAGATGGAATTATGGAGCCTTATTGGGCCTAGGTGGTCCAGCCTTGGGAGTTTTTGGGCTTGGCCAAGCTTGGTTTGAATGATATGGGTCTTGTTTGTTTAGTTAGGTGATGTAGAGAAGAAAAAAAGACCTTTAGTAATTTTACTTAAGGAAGAAGTGAAAAAAATTGATTTTTGAATTTAAATTTAAGAAGCCATTAATAAGCTTTGAAAAGCTTAGGAAAATGAAGTAAAAACTTTGAAAAAGATGGAAAATGAAATGGTAAAGGACAGAGAAATTTTAGAGTTAGTTTTATATGAATGGAAATTGTAAAATTACCAAAATAGCCTTCCTTACATACCCTCCACTCATTAAACTCCACATCATCACCTCATCCTTCTTTCTTCCCTTCAAACACACATTACCCCCTTGAAAACCCACCCTCTTATCCACTAGAAAATACCTTTCCATGTACTTATATGTAAGTATGAATGTGACATTTCATTCTTAATTATATTATTATTTAAACTTTAAAAAAATGTCACATCTTCTTTTATTTACTTAAGTAAACATATTTTCACCACATTACTAACTTATCCATACTTATATTATTTTTATAAGTGTCTATTTGTTAACCAAGGTTACATTTTCAAACAACTTTTAGATACCGAAAAGTAAAAAAACAATTTCCGGTCATATTTTCTATTTTTCTTTGAACTGGTTATTTTTGTAAACAAATTTTAAAATCATTTCACCATTACTTGTTATTATTAAAAGAGTTTTATTTGTGTTATAATATTTATTAATTAATTATTTAAAAATATATTAAATATTGAAATTTAAAAGTGATTAAATTATGGGTCGTTACAATGTTTAAAATAATATGTTATTTTAATATGATAAATTTCTCATTATTACCGCATATTATAATTACTACCACATAACATATCATTTAAATATTTTATATTTAATATACTTTAAACCACTTACATAATTAATTATATCACAATATAACAAGTATATAATAAAAAGATAATAACTTTAATTATAAAAAAAATTGTTATCAAGTTAGATATATGTACAAATTACATGATTTCCCATAGGGCATGTGCCTAACTCAATCAATATCAACCCCATATAACCTTGCTTCACTCCCAATGCTTTAACTCGGACCCAATTATAGTCAGTAGATGGACTTCATGTTATGATTTAACTATAATCAAAGTGGAGTATCCATATTGAAGTTCCATTGTATACTCAAGTCGAGGGAACTGTGTAACATATCAAACTGAGATTTCCTATTTAACCTAGTTATTATCAACCAACAGAAAAATCTCAGATTAGTCATTTCCTAGTTATCCAATAACTGCTAATGCGTAACACCTTGGTGCCCCCCAGTAGTCATGAGTAATACACTGCCCAATATTTGGAGAGTGTTACGTACTCTGGTCCCAAAGAATGTATCAATATATTTTTTCGAAACATCTTGACCGGGAATACTTTAAAAAAAATGCTTTTTGTGTTGTGATTAATTATTGACGATTGTAACTATTTGCATCTACAATTACACAACATTATATTCAAGGAATTTCTTATTAGTATTCTTTAATAATTACTTAATAATTTATATCACGATATAAGAAAACATATATATAAGAAATCGAACACCTTTTATTTCGAACGACATTTATTACAGTGTTAAACAATTTACAATAAATTACATAATTGCCCATATGGCATACTCCTAGCTCTCTCAGTAATAGCATCGCCACCACCATGATTAGCGCCTTGATGGTCACCCCCACCATGATCCACGCCTCTAGATGAAATTTCTTTTTAATTTTTTTTGAAGCAACATTGACATTTTCTCAAACTACACACTCAAAATCATTTTTATTAATAAAAGTAGCTGATTGAACTTTGGAGAAAAATAATATGGTTATTGAAGATGCATGGTGTTTGGTTTAAAGCATATGTTAGCTGTTGTGAACTATTTTACATTTATGCCAATGAAATGATATAATTTTAATTATATAAAATATGAATAGTGTGTTTGTTTTGTTTGCGACTAAATTAAATTTTTTTTCTTTGCAATGGCCGGTTTATTAGATTCAGGGTTCGTCAAGAGATATTTTTTGTTCCTGTCAAGTAAGTGTAGCATCAAATGCATCTAAGATGGATCCACCATTTTTTTCTATTGGAGGTGAACTGTTGAAAATAGTCCGTCGATGTCACACGCTTCCGGGGTGTCCGATGCCAACGACCATTAGCAATCGTTAGTCCACATTCGTTTATAAAACACTCTACATTAATAATATAATTAGTAATAATAAAATAATTAATATCATTTTCAAATTTTTGTTCCGTAACACATGAACACATTTTCTTTTTTCTAAACATTTTCCTTTAATAGCTCTTTCATATGCCCTTTTCAAATGTCCCATGACGGTCTTCTGCAAGCTCAGCTTATCTAATGAACCATGACACTTGGACAATCTAATTTTACGTACAACGTGCTTCTCAAATTTTTCTTATTTATTACGAGTATATATGCACGCCCATGTGGGTCTGCATTTAATCACAACATGCATACATTTATAGTTGCATCTAAGGAAGTGGATTTGACAGTAGCATTGCAAGCATAACTGAACCTGAGGCAACGACCGAGAAGATTGAGACAACTAAAGAATATTCATAGAACCAATAAGTTGAAAGCATTCGTAGTTTTATTATTCATTTCTTTTGTTTTAGTTTATTTTATACTACTAAAAATGAAAATAATACTTGTATTTGTACATGCTTATGCTCTTTTAGCTAATGTGAGTTGTGAGCGAAAATGTATCAAAATATATCGGCGATTAATTGTTTCTTTACCACTCTTTTGTATATTTTTGTCTTTTATACTTTCAAGTTACTCTTTTGGAAACCAGCTTTCAAATCACTATTTTTTCTTTTGGAAACCAGTAATTTCATATTTGTCTTTCTTAAGTTTGTGCTGCTTATTTTAATAGGGTTAATTACCCAAGTAAAATCTTTATATTTTATTTCCATTTTAATGATTTTTCTCTCCATTTGTTCGGCATTCAAGAAAGAAAACATGAACCTCAAAGAATAAACATGAAAGGAATCAAAAAAAGAAGTATAAAGGAATTATTGGTTTGTACATGCAAACTTGATATTCAGATAGGGGTAAGAATTCTTGAGGTTATACGTATAATAAATTCCAGAAGTGTATTGCAGTTGTTCTACTATTAAATTAAAATATGAAAGCAAATGTCTTCCTTGACATAACACTGAATGAAATATATCCTGAACTTAATACATACACAACCTTAACAAAATAATATACCAATGGATAAGCCTAAATAGAAAAGCATCCATCAGAAAAAAACAAATGAATAACAGAATAGAATTATTCACAAACAGTAAGCAGTAAGCACACCTTACTCACTGGATAAAGAGTTGAAATGGGAGCAAACAATAAGTACATGTCAGAATTGAATTATTGATTTATTCTACTCCTAAAATAAAAAACCTCCAAAAAAATTTTTAGCATCACACGTAAAACACCATCTCTCTATATTTTCTGTTGAACAACACTATACTGCATTGTTTTGTTCAGACCGTAATAACTTCTTCATACTAACTTGGAATCGTGCGAGACTTCGACCGATGAACTCCCACCTAAAGTACGGACAATATTAAACACTCGGATGTTTCATCTTGTGAACACACACTGTAGTTATCTATGGTGACTAATAGTTGTACTTAGAAAATAGCAGGCTATATCCCTATGTTTGAACACCGCCTAGGCCGAAGCCGTTATTTTTTGATCGAACTGTTATAACTTTTTCATACTAACTCGGAATCGGTCGAGACTTCGACCGATGAACTCCCTCCTAAATTATGGACAATATAGAGCACTCGGATACCTCGGCTTAAGAACGTATACCGTAGTTCTTTGTGGTGATTAACAATTGTACTTAGAAAATAATAGGCTATTTCACCATATTTGAACTCTGCCTAGGCAGAATCCACTATCTTTTTTGTTCATACTACAATAACTTATTCATACTACCTCGGAATCAGGCAAGACTCCGATCGATAAACTACCACCTAAATTACAGACAATATGGAACGTTTGGATACTTCATCTCATGAATGCACACAATAGTTTTCCATGGTGACTAACAGTTGTACTTAGAAAATAACATGCTGCATCTTCATATTCGAATTCCGCTAAGGCAGAAGCCCCTAACATTTTTGTTCAGACTGCAATAATTCTTCATACTAACTCGAAATCTAGCGAGACTTCGACCGATAAACTCACCTAAATTACGAACAATATGGAACACTCAAATACTTCATCTTATGAACGCACACTGTAGTTCTCTATGGTGACTAACAGTTGTACATAGAAAATAACAGGCTACATGTAACACCCCTAATTTTAATAACATTATTCAAGTGATTTAATTAGATAAATTAAATATAATAATGTAAATGTTAAGTGATAAGGGGATTGAGATTTGAATAAATATTAAGTGGCTGTGCTTATTAATTTAAATGGGCCTAAGAATGGTTTATAAGCTAATTAAATTATATAAGGGCATAATAGGAATTAGCTACACTTAACCTTTACCCTTATATATATTTTGTCCCCTAAGCCATTCACGTTCATTCTTCATTTTCACAGAAATAAAACGTAAACAAAAATAGATACCTTTGTAACTCCAATATCTTTTCACAGATATAAATTGTTTTAAGTGGCTTTAATCAGCCTTTACCCAAAAGAACAGGTTTCGCCTCTATTAGAGGTACCTTTCGACTCTTACCTTTCGCCTTCGATCAAGTCGAAACCCTACTAAGGCGAAACCAATACACATGGTATCACCTAGATGGTACGTTGTGGATTGGAGAAAAGGCGGAAGGCATGGTGTCAAAAGCGTTGCTACCGATGGGGTCGATACCTTAGTTTGTTTTAAAAAGTTAAGTGCCTGCTTTTATTTTACTAAAGCTTTCGAAAAAGTCAAAACATAGGTTTTCGAAAGGAATTTTCTAATAGCTTTCAAAGGGTTTGCCATTTTCTACTTTAAAAATAAGGGCTTTCGAATGAGTTCCTTTAGTTGTAAATAAATGCTTTCGAAAGAAGGGGTTTCGACCTAGTCGAAGCCCTGCTACCGTTCTTTTGCCTTTCGAGTGTATTGAAGTTATTAATGCTTTCCCATGGTAGTGTTTGTTTTTATAGACGTATTAAGCCACTTCCTAAATGCTTTCGAAAGGGTTTTGGGTTTCGAAGGCATTGGCTTCGAAAGGGGGTTTCGATGCTATCCTTCAGTGTTTGCTTAAATGTTTTAAAGCTTTCGAAAGAGATGGTGCCAATGCCATCAAGTTTTCCCTAATACTTTTATATGATAAAGAATGGTTTAGAAAGTGATATTTTCATTTATATTCACTTTGACCCAATGATATTTTAAATATAACCCAATGGTTTCGGAAGGGATACTTCCAAAGGTTTCGAAAGGGGTACTTTCATTAGTTTCGAAGCTATGTTTCTAAAGATTAATAAGGAATGTTTTAATACTTTCGAAAGGTATATTCTGGTTTCGAAAGAGATGATTTAAAGAGCTTCGAAAGATATATATGTAATGTTTTGAAAATAATTTTTCTATGCTTTCGAAGGAGGTTATCCAGGGGTTTCGAAAGTGATGTTTTAAGGTTTCAAAAACCTTAATTTTCAAAACAAATAACCCAATCTCATTTTGAAGGAAAACCATGGCATATAAATAAATAAAGTACTTTGAAATGGAATTTTTGAAGAAGCATTAATAGGTTAAAGGAATTAACAAAGTTATTATGTTTGCTTCTTCATATATATATATATATATATATATATATATTCATATTGAAAACGATACCTTAGGGAAGGGCAGAATAAATAACTAGGTTGACCCAGTAGTGAATATAAATTAATGATATTGGTAGGGGCTAATATGTTCACAGTAAGCGCATAAAAACTGTGTATAGAAAATGATATTGGCAGGGGCCAATAGGTTCATAGTTAGCCCATGAAAACTATGTATAGTTGAAGATGTTAGAAAGACAGGTTCATGGTTAGCCCATGAAAACTATGATTTGATATTGACTAGGTTAATAGTTAGCCCCATGAAAACTATATTTGGGTAAGAAATTAAGATACTGATAGATAGTCAATAGTTTCCTAGTCAGCCCATGAAAACTAGGATATAAGAAAAGATATTGGAGTTACCAATAGGTTCATAGTGATCCCATGAAAACTATGTAATTGGAGTTGGAGTCTTTAAACATTTAACCGGTTATTAGTCAGCCCATGAAAACTATTAGGATAATAGTAATCCTAGAAATTATGACTGTAACAGATAGTCAAAATAAATGGGAATGGGTAACCCAGAATTGCAAAACTTGTTTTGCATATCATCATATCATATTATTTTGAGATGTTTCAACCATTATGGTTGAAGGAACATGGTATATGGTTTTATAAATAGGTTTTAGGATATTAATGAGGGGAAACCAGTTCCGCTAAGTGGCACGGTCTCACTAGATATCTAAATGATTTGAGATGGTTGATTATTATTCATACCAGGCTTTATATCCGACTTGAAGTTTATATTTTCCCTTTAAACTCTCGGGTACTCAATTGATTTTGAGTAGTTTGAGAGTTGAGGTTCTCAGGTACCTCATTGGACGAATAAAAGCTTCCGGAGACATGCAGGAGGCATGATAGTTATCTAGAGTTATCTTTTATTTTGATTCAACTGTGGAGTTTGTAATGATAAAGTTGTTAAATTGCCTGTATATACTTTGATCATCCAAGGGGGAATTTCATATGTCGCTCTTGGTGTATGTTGTAATAAATATATTTTCTTTGAACGTGGATAACGATTGTGGGATTATGTAATGAATTGGAAATGTTTTGAAACGGAATGTGATCTTGTTTGAAATTTTAAAATTCTTCCATATCCATGTGTTTCTATGTGTCAATGAATCTAACACCGCCGTATTTGGTCGCCGAGGATTAATAACTATGAATGACTGCAGCATCCGTAGCCATTAGTTTTGGACCTCTAAGTAGGGTGATGTTACAAGTTGGTATCAGAGCATAGGTTTATGAAAACTTCAGCAATTTAAACATAAAAGCTTTTTGAAACATAATCCAATGAATAAGAGATATGATCGGGGTTTGGGTTAACGCTATTGTAAGTATTTGTATTTGATATTGTTAGTCCTTGAGAAGTTGGTTTTGATGACAACAACCTTAGAATAAGATTATAAAATATAAATACTAACATTATTGTTTATATATATATGTATGTATATGCAGAATATAAACATGCAGGTACAAAGAATGAAGACTGTACAGTATAGAGATTCAAGAACTGATGAACTCAAGATCGAAGATATCAAGTTTCAAGACTCATGAGTATCAAGATTATCAAGAGTTCAAGATTAGTAATTTAGTTAGGAATTTTGTTAAAACTTCTAGAAAAGCACCGACATCTTAAAATCCATTTTATTCGTGGAATGGAATCCACTTCGAGCCCGTTAAAGGGATGGAACCCTAAGTAGGATGGAACCTATGAAAAATCTAGTGGAACATTGTTTTGTATCCACTAACTTTTACTCAAATGTTTTACAAAATTATATCTTGTTTTCAAAATGATTTCAAAATCTTCCTTTTTAAATCAAAAACATCTATCCTGGTTTTAAACTACTTTAGCCTCAAAATGATCTTTATTTTCAATATCAAATTATCCTTGGTTTTAAACTATCTTTTAATTATAATATATTAACTTTTAATATTTATACTTGGATTTAAATATAAAATTATAGTAAAATTTTATATATATCAAAATATTATTCTCTATACTTATTTATGTATTTTAACTATAATTAAGTATATTTATAAAGTTTAAAATAGTTTTAATACAAGATAGAAATTATTTTCAAAGAAAAACAAACTACCAAAAATAACTTAGGCCTATCGACAACCCCTAGGAACCCTTGTCCACAAGGTGATAGTTAATTTCAAAAGTTTGAATTTCAAAAGAAGTGTCTATTCGTCATATCCTTTCTCGAATGGACATGGTTGTTGTTCTACTATAAATAGGGGCTGTTTTAAACGAATTTATAATCATATTTTTCTGATTTCACTCCTCTTCTTCTTCCACATTTCTTTATATACATTTTTACCATTACTCTGCCGAAATCACCATTGAGTCTAACTAGATAATATCTGGTTTGATTCTCTATCACTATCTCAACAAGATTCCAATGCTATTCAGAGTTATAGACTTCTTTGTAATTAATCGAGCGAGAAAAGGTGTGATTGTAGCCTGGAAAATCAATTGGGTGAACTTGTTACCCATAAAATCAAGTATCTCTACCCAGAGGATTGTGAATCTGGAGCGGTCTACCTCATGGCCTTGAAATCGAGGGTGTAATTGTAAGAATTTATTTTGAAAGGAAATCCGTACTTTTGTTGCGGGACTGGATGTAGGGTAACTCCGAACCAGTATAAAATCTGGTGTGTTTTTTCCTTTATTGCTTTTACTTTATATCTGCATCTGTGTTTGATTCTGTGATCATATCTGTGTCTGAATATTGCATACATTTGTGTTCAAATTAAGATAAACTCTAAAAGAATTAGTAATTCCTTAAAACACTATTCACCCCCCCTTTAGTGTTAATTCTAGCCTTAAGATCCGTAATCCATATTTCTCACATTTGGTATCAGAGCAAGGTTTTCAAAGTTTCATAATCTGAATTTTGAAAAATTTCAAAATGGCTACAAACATTGGTACTGTTACTACTACCAACACTGGTTCTATTACCTCTGTCACTAGTTCATTTGTAGAAGGTCAGTCTACTGTCAGACCACCACTTTTTAATGGCAGTAACTATGCATATTGGGCATGTAGGATGAAAATATATTTACAATCTGTAGGACTAGACACTTGGAATATCACACAGACTGAATATTTTGAACCCACAACTGATTTTGCATAGTGGACTGCTGAGCAAAAGACCATTGCACAAAATAATTCTAAAGCTATGAATATTCTGTTTTGTTCACTTGATAGGAATGAATTTAATAGAGTGTCAGTTTGTAAGTCTACATATGAAATCTGGAAAACTTTGCAAGTTACTCACGAAAGAACAAGCAAAGTTAAACAGACCAAAATCTCCATGCTCACAAATCAGTTTCAATTATTTAAAATGAATCCTAATGAGTCTATTTTAGATATGTATAGTAGATTTCAGGATATTGTGCATTCTTTGATATCCTTGGGAAAGGTATTTTCGAAAGAAGATCAAGTCGGAAAAATCTTAAATTCTCTTACTCCAGAATGGGATCAAAAGACACTTGCAATCGAAGAGGCAAATGACATTAGTACCTTAAAGATAGAAGAATTAATTGGAAATCTAATGTCGTTTGAAGTTCAAATGATTGGGAGAAGAGAAAGCAAAGCATTTGAAAAGAAATCAATTGCATTCAATGCATTGACCGATGGATCAGACTCAAACAGCGATAATGATAAAGAGATAGCCTTTATGACCAAGAACTTTCAGAAATTCTTGAAATACAGATAGATGAATAATCTCAATAGAAACAACTATAAGAACTCTGGTAATCAGAATGTAGTGCCAAACTATATCAAATGTTTCAACTGTGATGAACCAGGCCATATAAAAAGAGACTGTCCGCATCCAGATAAGCAAAATCTTCCTATAAACAATGATTCCGCAAAGAAATGAAAACGTGCATTTACCGCTACTCTAGATGACTCAGACTCGTCCTCAAGCGATGATGATCAAAAGACAGATAATTCAAATATGTGTTTCACGGCAATTCACGACACCAACGAATTCAAAGAAACAGACTCAGAAAAAGGTACACGTTTACAATACATTGGTTGAAATTGCATGCTTAGGATTGGATGTTTGATTGGTTGAAATTGCATGCTTAGGATTGGATGTTTGATTGGTTGATTTTGAATTGATGTGTAGTTTGAATTTTAAATTTTTTTTTATTATTTAATTATATTTTTACTATTATTTCATTATTATTTTTATTTTTAAATAAGTATCATAATATTTTATGGAATATACTATAATTCTAGTAATATTCCAGATATTATATAGACATTAAAAATAATAAATATATATATATATATTAGAATAATTAAGAGAAATAAATCATAAAAATTCAGAGACACCTGTCGACAAGGCCCCCCCACATTGTCAACAAGGGTACAGAAATTTGAAATTCAAACTTGAATTCAAATGTTTAAATTTCCCTCCATCTTTTCACTTCATTCAAGTCTCTGAAAAGTCACCTTTTGACCAGAGAACTTGTCCCTTGAGAATCTATTTATTTACTATCTCTTATCACAACTTTTCACTTTCATTTTCAAATTCAAACTCTTATTTCAAAATATCAAGCTCTCTACTCTCTACTCTAATGGCTTTTTCAAGCAACCCTTCCACAATGAGACTTTCCAGAAATACAAAAGAGCAACTTTTCAATAATCCGGAGGCTATAAAAGCATATATCAACTATGCTAACTATGAAAAGTCCATTCCGAAAAGTTTGCTTTATTTCAAGATTTCTCTACTTATGAAATCGATTCTCTTTTTGCAAATAACCAAGTTCTTAATCTTGTTGATGCTTCACAAAATGACTTTGTTTGTTATCCAAATCTTGTTAAAATTTTCTATGCAAATCTCAACCGTGGATTTTATAATGGAAATGATGATGAAATTTGGAGTAGTGTCAAAGGCACTAGAATCATTTCAAATTGTGGTGTTTTGGGTACCATTCTCAATTGCAAGAGCACGGGAATGGATCTTTCTAGTTTTAATATCGATGAAAATGATCGTGAGACATTTCATCACATTTTCGAAAGAGATGATAACTTTGAATTCATAAATCGAAACTTTCGACCAAAAGCAAGAATTGTTAATCTTCTTTTACAACATACTTTGACTCCAAGTTCAGGGAGTTTTAACAATCCAACTTCAAAAGTTTGCAAAGCACTTTTTCCTATTTTTGGAAATTATGATATTAATTGGGCGCAAGTTATTTTGGATGAACTTCGTCCCAAAATTTTTGAAAAGGGTGAAAACACTTTGTATCATGGAATCTATCTCACTCGGATTTTTAATTATTTTGGAGTGGATTTCAAAGGAGAAGAATTTGTTTCAAGAAAAGTTTTTAATCACTCAAACATTTCTCTTATGAAAATTCCATATGTTTATCAACCATATGAGACTCTTGCCGAAAAGGAAGAGCGTTTGGCTCATGAGGAGATGGAAGAAGAAGAAGAAGAAGAAGGTGAAACATCCTTGGAAAGTATTGACTATCCCTCTAATCCAACTAACAAAACCTTACTCAAAAATCAAAAGACCATTGTTAAGAATCAACGGACTCTTAAATGATCCGTTAGTAAGAGATTGGATAAAATGTCATCCAAGATGAACAAGTTTTTCTCCAAAGTCAGCAAGAAGCTTGGTTTATATTCATCTTCGTCATCCTCTAACTAGTTCTACCTGTTCATGTCATGTTGTATTGGTTTTAGTTTGTTTTGATTTGAATGTTCGTATAGTTCTTAATGTTTAATCATTGTATCGTTCTATTATGAAATTGAATTACTTTTCTGTTATCTAGCTATCTTATCTCCAGAATAAATGTTAGTATATTATATAAATATATATATACACAATTATTCACAAAATCAAAATGAGTCATCAAAATAAACCGACCCCTGTCGACAACCCCCCAAACACGCTGTCGACAAGTACTGGTCAGAAATGACTTTTCATTTTAAATTTGAATTTGAATAACTACCTTGTGTCTATTCATTTCAAATGAATTTCTACACCTATAAATACATATTTCTTCTAGAATTCATCACTCAAAATCA
Organism: Allium fistulosum; assembly: GCA_030737815.1. NCBI lineage: Eukaryota > Viridiplantae > Streptophyta > Magnoliopsida > Asparagales > Amaryllidaceae > Allium > Allium fistulosum. The sequence goes on from CM060907.1 coordinate 291,023,755, forward strand.
TTTCTTATATACTCTATCTATATTTCCTCTCACAAACTCAAATATGGCCGATCCAATTCATAGTTTGACCGAGAATCTTGAAGAAACCTATAATTCTTTTAAGAATATTCTTTCTTTCATTCTCCGTAATCAGTGACACTTAGAGTTGAGTCAAATGCAGATGATCAAGGAGCAAGAAAAACATTTCGATGCGATTCGATGGATGATTTCCTCCCTGTACAAAGATGATAATGAAGCACATCCTCCAGTCTCTCTCACCATTGAAAATGAAAATTGGGATGCCATTAAAGTAGACCCTATATTTGGAGAAGAAGGATGGGTGGAAGTTCCTCGTAATATTTGATTTGATTGCTTTGTTTGATTTTATTTGATTGCTTTGTTTGATTTGAATTGATTGCTTGGATTGATTTGATTTGATTTGGTTTGGTGTGGATTGATAATTGGTGTGCAAAACATAATATGTATAAATACACATTGATAATTATATGATCTTTGATTAGTTATCATGTCTATCAGTATAATTATCTCTTAATCTATCTATTATATACTCCATTATATATTTTATTAATGCAGGTACTTTAGTACAAGAATAAGGGGGAGTTATATAGTTTGGAGTTAGTTTTTGTTGATGACAAAGGGGGAGAAGTATAAAATAGGATAGTTAGGCATAGATTAAAGGGGAGTTATTATTTTTAGGGGGAGTTATTAGGATAGAAGTAATATTTTATAAACAAAGGTTGTCATCATCAAAAAGGGGGAGATTGTTAGTCCTTGAGAAGTTGGTTTTGATGACAACAACCTTAGAATAAGATTATAAAATATAAATACTAACATTATTGTTTAGATATATGTATATGCAGAATATAAACATGCAGGTACAAAGAATGAAGACTGTACAGTATAGAGATTCAAGAACTGATGAACTCAAGATCGAAGATATCAAGTTTCAAGACTCATGAGTATCAAGATTATCAAGTGTTCAAGATTTCAAGATTAGTAATTTAGTTAGGAATTTTGTTAAAACTTCTAGAAAAGCACCGACATCTTAAAATCCATTTTATTCGTGGAATGGAATCCACTTCGAGCCGTTAAAGGGATGGAACCCTAAGTAGGATGGAACCTACGAAAAATCTAGTGGAACATTGTTTTGTATCCACTAACTTTTATTCAAATGTTTTACAAAATTATATCTTGTTTTCAAAATGATTTCAAAATCTTCCTTTTTAAATCAAAAACATCTATCCTGGTTTTAAAATACTTTTATCGTCAAAATGATCTTTATTTTCAATATCAAATTATCCTTGGTTTTAAACTATCTTTTAATTATAATATATCAACTTTTAATATTTATACTTAGATTTAAATATAAAATTTTAGTAAAATTTTATATATATCAATATATTATTCTCTATACTTATTTATGTATTTTAACTATAATTAAGTATATTTATAAAGTTTAAAAAAGTTTTAATACAAGATAGAAATTATTTTCAAAGAAAAACAAATTACCAAAAATAACTTAGGCCTGTCGACAACCCCTAGGAACCCTTGTCGATAAGGTGATAGTTAATTTCAAAAGTTTGAATTCCAAAGGAAGTGTCTATTCGTTATATCCTTTCACGAATGGACATGGTTGTTGTTCTACTATAAATAGGGGCTGTTTTAAACGAATTTATAATCATATTTTTCTAATTTCACTCCTCTTCTTCTTCCACATTTCTTTATATACATTTTTACCATTACTCTATCGAAATCACCATTGAGTCTAACTAGATAATCTCTGGTTTGATTCTCTATCACTATCTCAACAAGGTTCCACTGCTATTCAGAGTTATAGACTTCTTTGTAATCAATCGAGTGAGAAAAGGTGTGATTGTAGCCTGGAAAATCAATTGGGTGAACTTGTTGCCCGTAAAATCAAGTATCTCTACCCAGAGGATTGTGAATCTGGAGCGGTGTACCTCGTGGCCTTGAAATCGAGTGTGTAATTGTAAGAATTTATTTTGAAAGGAAATCCGTACTTGTGTTGCGAGACTGGATGTAGGGTAACTCCGAACCAGTATAAAATCCGGTGTGTTCTTTCCTTTATTGCTTTTACTTTATATCTGCATCTGTGTTTGATTTTGTGATCATATCTATGTCTGAATATTGCATACATTTGTGTTCAAATTAAGATAGACTCAAAAAGAATTAGTAATTCCTTAAAACACTATTCACTCCCCCTCCAGTGTTAATTCTAGCCTTAAGATCCGTAATCTGTATGTCTCACAGAAATATATAGGGGTATATATATATAAGTATGTATTCCCCTCTCTCTTAGACCATCCTTTTGTATCTTACTAAGGCTCGTATGCAGATTTACGAGAAAGAAGATATGGAAGCAGGAAACGGAAGAGGAAATCTGGGTGGAGGAAGCACCACAACTGATGGAAATGCTCGACCTAATACCTGGCGGAAACAAGGTCGACAGGATAAAACTAATCAAAATGTGAAAGCCAGTGTGGGTGCTTGAAATCTGTCAATAGATGCGGGGTTGATGTATCAGTTCTTTGCTAATTTGATGCAAGCTGGAGCTGTTACTGGTGTTGCTGGAAAAATTGGAGGAGCTAATCTTATGGCTCTAGTTGGGATAATTATGCTAAGTTGAGCAGAGACTACACCGGTTTGGGTGGAAAGCCGTTTATGGGAACGGAGAATGCTATCGAAGTAGAGAATTGACTGTTGCACCGCAAAAGAACATTTGTTGATTTGGGTTTAGAAGATGAGAATAAGAGAAGGTTGGCCTCTAGGCAGTTGCAAGGGTCAGCACTTCACTAGTGGAATAGTGTGACTGCCGCAGTTCTGGAGGAGGAGTTGACTTAGGATGATTTCCGAAGGAGATTTGAACAGAGATTTATTACTGAGGTTGCTAAGTCAGCATTATTGCAGAGGTTTATGGATTTAGTTCGTGGAGATATGTCAATTATCGAGTATGATAATAAGTTTGATGAGCTATGTCGATATGGATACACTATTGTAGATATTGACATCAGAAGGAATGAAAGGTTCATTCGGGGACTGAGGCCCGAGCTTGCTAGGGCAACCCTGACACATATCCGAGATCCTAGTAATGTAGTGGTGGAGATGGCAATCCGACATGAAGAGACACTTGCTGTTTGTGCTAGAGAGAAGCTAGTTGAATCCTAAGGTCCTTGGGGAAAGAAGAGGAAGTTCTTAAAAAAGAAAGGAGCCCAGAAGGGAGATACACCCAAGAAAGAAAAAGCCAATTTAGTCTGCTATAAATGTGACAAGAAGGGTCATTTTGCAAATGAATGTCGGTCAACTAAGGGGAGGAAGACTACGGATAAGAAGCATGTTAAGTGCTACAACTGCGATCAAGTTGGGCATTACAAGAATCAGTGTTCAGAACCAGTTAGGACGGATAAGGGAAAAGTGTTTGATGTTGGACCGTCATCTGCTAAGCCAACTGTAGCTGATAAAGGGAAGACTGTGATGGAAGGTACATTTTTGATTCAGAGTATTCCAGTTAGGATACTATTTGATACCGGCGCATCACATTCATTTATATCTCAAAATTTGGTTGATAGTTTATACTTAGAACCCACCTACCTTGTTTCTTCCTTAAGGGTTGGGAATCCAGTAGGAGGATATGCAACTCTAGGGATGAGATGTGACCAGTTAGAACTTTATTTGTTAGGTCAAATGTTTGCACGCAGTCTGTATGTTTATGATTTTGTAGATTTCAGAATCATTTTGGGAATGGATTAGTTAGGTAGATACGAGGCTAGGATATTTTGCTAGGATGAGGAAATATCAGTAAGACAACCAGATAGTCATAACCGAATCATCTTCTCAGTGGAGAATTCCGACCGAAGTATATGTGCTTTATTAAGTGCTACAGAAGTGGGCGAAGAGTTAAGTCGGGTTCAAGTTGCAAGAGAGTTTGCAAATTTTTTTTAGCCAGTCACAGGACTACCTCCGAAATGAGCTGTTGAGTTTCGGATAGATCTTGTACTAGGAGCTGAACCTGTCAATAGACCTCTTAGCAATATGACACCGAATGAGATTAAAGAATTGAAGGTGCAGCTAGTGGATCTAGAAGGAAGAAATTTTATTAGACCAAGCAGTTTGCCTTGGGGAGCGGCCGTGGTTTTCATGAAGAAACCAGATGGGTCGTTAAGAATGTGCATCGACTATCGTAAGCTGAACGAAAGGACGATAAAGAATAAGTACCCTTTGTAGAGAATAGATGATCTGTTCGATCAGTTGAGTGGGGCCAAAGTATTTTCCCAATTGGATTTGGCGATAGGGTTCAATTAGTTGAGAGTGGCAAAGGACAGTATTCCTTTGACAGCATCTCGAACTAGGTATTGTTCTGAATGGTTAGTGATGCCATTTGGGTTGACGAATGCACCTGCTTTCTTCGTGGATTTGATGAACCAAGTTTTCCGAGAGCACTTGGATAGGTTCGTATTAATATTCATAGATGAAATTTCGGTGTACTCGAAAGATGAAAGGGAGCACGAAGATCATCTGAGAGTAGTGCTTGAGATGCTGAGGCAACATCAGCTAAAGGCGAAGTTTTTCAAGTGTCATTTTTGGAAGAAAGAGGTCAAGTTTCTTGGTCATGTGGTTTCAAAGGAGGGTTTGGCAGTAGATCCAGTTAGGATCGAAGCTATCAATAATTGGAAGAGACTAGAGACGGTAACTGAGATCAAAAGTTTTATCGGACTTATTGGCTATTACCAGAGATTCATTAGAGATTTTTCGTGAATAGCAGCACCTTTGACTAAGTTAACCAAAAAGGATGTGAAATTCATTTGGTCCAACGAATGTGAGGAAGGGTTCCTTAAGTTAAGCATTTGTTGACCAACGAACCAGTGTTAGTTGTTCCAGATGGAAACCAAGGGTTGGTGTGTACACTGATGCATGTGGAACGGGATTGGGAGCTGTGTTGATGCAGAAGGGTAAAGTCATTTCCTACGCTTCTCGACAGCTTAGACCGCATGAGCTGAGATACCCTACTCATGATTTGGAGTTGGCTGCAGTGATCTTCGCGTTGAAGATTTGGAGACATTATCTCCTAGGGGAGAGATTTGAGCTATACACGGATCATAAGTCTTTAAGATACTTATTCTCTTAGAAGAAGTTGAATATGCGACAACAGAAATGGCTGGAGTTTTTAGCTGCTTATAATTTTGGTATAGAATATACTCCTGGAAAAGGAAATAAATTAGTGAATGCTCTTAGCAGAAAACATCAAAATGTGGTGTTGGCTATGTTAGCGGAATGAAAAGATTTAGAAGCTTTGACTTCTTGTAGTATAAAGTCGATATCGACTGCTAAATCTAGTTAGAGTGTCGCTATGTTAGCCTGTTTAGAAATGCGACCAGTGATGATCGAAAGGATAGCTTATAAGCAGAAAGAGGATCCAGTATTAGCCAAAAAAATTAGAAGACTAGAGGTGGGATCTGAGATCGATGATCTAAAAGATTTTGACATCGACCAGAAAGGATGGTTGAGGAAGAAGGGACGCTTATGTGTTCTGAATATAGAGAACTTGAGAAAAGAAGTTCAAGAAGAGTGTCATCGATCCAAGTTTACGATTCATCCTGGAGGGACCAAGATGTATCAGGATATGAAGACGAGCTTCTATTGGGAAGGCATGAAGAAGGATGTTGGCTTATCAGTTGGGAAGTGTGTTAACTGTCAATAAGTGAAAGCCGAACACCAAAAGCTGAGCAGGTTGCTTCAGCCTTTAGAGATTCTAGTGTAGAAATGGGATTCTATATCAATGGATTTTATTAACGGTTTGCTAAGGTCGAATAGGGGAAATGAAAGCATATAGGTTATAGTGGACGGATTGACTAAGAGTGCCCATTTCATTCCAATCAAGTCAACCAGGACGACACCTATTTTGACGAAGTTGTTCATAAAGAACATAATAAGACTTTATGGAATTCCTAGTAGCATAGTCAGTGACAGAGATGCATTATTCACTAGCAAATTTTTGAAAAGCCTACAGCGAGTATTAGGTACCAAGCTCAAGATGAGTACAACATATCACCGATAGACGGATGGGTAGACTGAGAGAGTCAATAAAGTACTCGAAGATTTGTTGAGAGCTTGTGTATTGGACTTTGGTGGATCTTAGGAAGATCACCTACATTTGGTTGAGTTTTCCTATAATAATAGTTATCAGACTAGTATAGGAACGACGCATTTTGAATCTTTGTATAGAAGACCATGCAAATCGCTAGCATGTTGGTTAGAGACTGGAAACAGATTGGTCTTAGGTCCAAAGATGGTTAGAGAGGTGTCAGAGAAGATTGAGTTGATCCGAGCATGGATGAAGGAAGCTCAATCCAAACAGAAAAGTTACGCAGATAAAAGGCGTAAAGACCCAGAGTTCTCAGTTGGAGAGAGGGTTTTTATTAAGGTGTCACCGATGAAGGGCGTGATACGATTCGGAAAGTCAGGAAAGCTGGCACCAAGATATGTTGGACCATTCCAGATTGTAGAAAGGATTGGAAAGCTCGCATACAGAGTAGAGTTGCCGAGCAATATGGTAGGTGTCCATAATTTATTCCATGTGTGTCTCATCTTCGCAAGTATGTGCATGATCCAAAGACTACCATTCCTCCGACAAGGTTGGATGAGTTGATAGTAGAGCCTAACTTGACAATAGTTAGACAACCAGTACGGGTTATGGCGAGAGATGAGAAAAGATTGAGATCCAAGATAGTCAAGTTGGTGAAAGTTCAGTGGAGAAACAATGAAAAGGACTGTACTTGGGAGACAGAGGACAGGACTCGAGATACTTATCCTGATCTGCTTTGAGTGTATGTATATATTAGATTTATATAGATAAGTTCTAGTTAGGTAGACTAGTATGGTTGTTAGGAGTTGTTACAGATGATTGCTATGTTTAGTATTAGTCCTTACTTAATTTCGAGGATGAAATTCTTTAAGGAGGGGAGCCCTGTAACACCTCTAATTTTAATAACATTATTCAAGAGATTTAATTAGATAAATTAAATAGAATAATGTAAATGTTAAGTGATAAGGGGATTGAGATTTGAATAAATATTAAGTAGCAGTGCTTATTAATTTAAATGGGCTTTAGAATGGTTTATAAGCTAATTAAATTATATAAGGGCATAATAGGAATTAGCTACACCTAACCTTTACCCTTATATATATTTTATCCCCTAAGCCATTCACGTTCATTCTTCATTTTCACAAAAATAAAACGTAAACAAAAGAAGGGCAGTCGGCCATAATCAAAGAGAAAAGAGAAGAGAATTCAAATCAAGTTAAGAATTAAAGCTAGGGGAATAAATCTCAATCCAATCTCCTTTCTTAATCAAGGTGAATAATAATTTCATCTCTATTTTATGAATATATGTTTTGGATTTATGATTAAATCGTATATATGATGTTTGGATGATGATATGCTTGAATTAGAGTTTGTTTAATTTAAACAAGGTTGTTTATATTAAGGTTTACACTATTTCAGAGCAAAACCGATAGAAATTGATGTTTGAATGCCATAGAAAAATTATATGTTATGAAAAACATGATTTTGTAGTTGGGTTTTAAGTTTGATAATTTTCCAAGCTATGGAAAGATTATTATAAATTTTCGAATGAAAATATGGTTAATTGGGTTTAAGAATTTATTTCAGAAATTATATTGAGAATTTGGGTCTGAAATTTTGATATGTTAGATAACATGATCAAAGTGAATTTCTATAATTTTTGGGGATTTTTCTTAAGTGGTTTACTATAAGAATTAAATTATTTTGAGAGGACGATCTAAATCATTTAATTGTATTTTTAATGGAAGGGCTTATCTGTAAAAATTACTCTTGATAATTATCCAAAAATTAAGAGGCGGTAATTTTTGTAAAGCATGTAAAAAGTTGAGGCAACCAATCACGTATTTACACGTAGGCAGGTTAGTTAGATATAAATTATTTTAAGTAGCTTTAATCAGCCTTTACCTAGAAAAACAGGTTTCTACTCTATTAGAGGTACCTTTCGACTCTTCCCTTTCGCATTCGATCAAGTCGAAACCCCACTAAGCCGAAACCAATACACATGGTATCACCTAGATGGTACATAGTGGATTGGAGAAAAGGCGGAAGGCATGGTGTCGAAAGCGTTGCTTCCGATGAGGTCGATACCTTAATTTGTTTTAAAAAGTTAAGCACCTAGCTTTATTTTACTAAAGCTTTCGACATAGTTGAAACATAGGTTTTCGAAAGGAGTTTTCTAATAGCTTCTTAAGGGGTTGCCATTTTCTGTTTTAAAAATAAGGGCTTTCGAATGAGTTCCTTTAGTTGTAAATAAATGCTTTCGAAAGAAGGGGTTCCGACCTAGTCGAAGCCTTGCTACCATTTTTTTGCCTTTCGAGTGTATTAAAGTTATTAATGCTTTCGAAGGGTAGTGTTTGTTTTAAAGATGTATGAAGCTACTTCCTAAATGCTTTCGAAAGGGTTCATGGGTTTCGAAGGCAATGGCTTCGAAAGGAGGTTTCGAAGCTATCCTTCAATGTTTGCTTAAATGTTTTAAAGCTTTCGAAAGAGATGGTGCCGGCGCCATCAAGTTTTCCCCAACACTTTTATATGATAAAGAATGGTTTAGAAAGAGATATTTTCATTTATATTCACTTTGACCCAAATGATATTTAAATATAACCCAATGGTTTCGGTAGGGATACTTCTAAAGGTTTCGAAAGGGGTACTTTCATTGGTTTCAAAGCTATGTTTCTAAAGGTTAATAAGGAATGTTTTAATGCTTTCGAAAGGTATATTCTGGTTTTGAAACATATGATTTAAAGAGCTTCGAAAGACCTATATGTAATATTTTGAAAAGAAGTTTTCTATGCTTTCGAAGGAGGTTATCCAGGGGTTTCGAAAGTGATGTTTTAAGGTTTCGAAAGCCTTAATTTCAAAACAAATAACCCAATCTCATTTTAAAGTAAAACCATGGCATATAAATAAATAAGTACTTTCAAATGGAATTTTTGAAGAAGCATTAATAGGTTAAAGGAATTAACCAAGTTATTAGTTTGCTTCTTCATATATATATATATATATATCCACATTGAAATGAACCCATAACGGTACCTTGGGGAAGGAAAGAATATCCAGCTAGGTTGACCCAGTAGTGAATATAAACTAAAGATATTGGTAGGGGCCAATAGGTTCACAGTGAGCCCATAAAAACTGTGTATAGAAAATGATATTGGCAGAGCCCAATAGGTTCATAGTTAGCCCATAAAAACTATGTATAGTTAAAGATGACATAAAGACAGGTTCATAGTTAGCCTACGAAAACTATGATTTGATATTGGCAGGGGCCAATAGGTTAATAGTTAGCCCATGAAAACTATATCCAAATAAGAAATTAAGATATTGATAGAGAGTCAATAGGTTCCTAGTCTGCCCATGAAAACTAGGATAAAAGAAAAGATATTGGAGTTACCAATAGGTTCATAGTGATCCCATGAAAACTATGTAATTGCACAGGGAGTCCTTAAACATTTAACCGGATATTAGTCAGCCCATGAAAACTATTAGGTTAATAGTAATCCTAGAAACTATAACCGTGACAGAGAGTCAAAATAAATGGGGATGAGTAATCCAGAATTAATTCACTTGTTTTGCATATCATCATATCATATTATTTTGAGATGTTTTAACCATTGTGGTTGTAGGAGCACAACATATAGTTTTATAAAAAGGTATTAGGATATTAGTGAGGAGAAACCCGTTCCGCTAAGCGGTGTGGTCTCACTAGATATCTAAATGATTTGAGATGGTAAATTATTATTCATACCAGACTTTATGTTTGACTCGAAGTTTATGTTTTTACCTTAAACTCTCGGGTACTCAATTGATTTTGAATACTTTGAGAGTTGAGGTTTTTAGGTATCTCATTAGACGAATAAAAGCTTCCGGAGACGTGCAGAAGGCATGATAGTTATCTAGAGTTCTCTTTTATTTTGATTCCGTTGTGTTGTTTGTAATGACAAAGTTGTTAAATTGCCTGTATATACTCTGATCATCCAAGGGGGCATCTTCATATGTCGCTCTTGGCGTATGCTGTAATAAATATATTTTCTCTAAATGTGGCTAACGATTGTGGGATTATGTAATGAATTGGAAATGTTTTGAAACGGGATGTGATCTTGTTTGATGTTTTAAAATTCTTCCATATTCATGTGTTGTTGTGTCTCAATGAATCTAACACCGCCGTATTTGGTCACCGAGGATCAATAACTATGGATGACTGCAGCATCTGTCGCCATTAGTTTTGGACATCCAAGTAGGGGGATGTTACACTACATCCCCATATTTAAACTCCGCCTAGGCACAAGCCACTATTTTTTTGTTCAGACTGCAATAACTTTTTCATACTAACTCGGAATCGGACGATACTTCGACCGATGAACTCCTACCTAAATTATGGGAAAAATGGAACACTTGGATACTTCATCTCTTGAATGCACACTGTAGTTCACCATGGTGACTAACAGTTGTACCTAGAAAATAACAAGCTGCATCCTCGTATTCTGAACTCCGCCTAGGCAGAAGCCGCTATTTTTTTGTTCAGACTGCAATAACTTCTTCATAATAACTCGGAATCCGGCGAGACTTCGACGGATGAACTCCCATCTAAATTATGGACAATATGAAACGCTCGAATACTTCATCTTGTGAACGCACACTATACTTATCCATGTTGACTAATAGTTGTACTTCGAAAATAACATGCTACAACCGCATATTGAACTTCGTCTATGCAAAAGCCGCTATTTTTTTGTTCAGACTATAGTAACTTCTTCATACTAACTCGGAATCAAGCGAGACTTCGACCGATGAACTCCCACCTAAATTGTGGACAATATGAAACACTCAGATACTTCAGCTTATGAACGTATACCGTAGTTCTGCATGGTGATTAACAATTGTACTTCGAAAATAACATGCTACATCCCCATATTTGAACTCCGCCTAGGCGGAAGCCTCTATTTTTTTGTTCATACTGAAGTATCTTCGTCATACTAACTCGGAATCAGGCGAGACTTTGACAGATGAACTCCCATCAAAACTACGGACAATATAGCACACACGGATAGTTCAACTTATGAACGTATATCGTAGTTCTCCATGGTGATTAACAGTTATACTTATTAAATAACAAGCTACATCTCCATATTTGAACTCCGCCTTGGCAGAAGCCGCTATTTTTTTTGTTCATACTGCAATAACTTCTTCATACTAACTCGGAATCAGGCAAAACTTCGACCGATGAACACCCACCTAAATTATGGACAGTATGGAACACATAAATGCTTCAGCTTATAAACGTATACTGTAGTTCTCCATTGTGATTAACAATTTTACTTAGAAACTAATAGACTACATCTTCATATTTGAACTCCACCTAGGCAGAAGCCGCTATTTTTTTGTTCATACTGTAGTATCTTATTCATACTAACTCGGAATCAGGTGAGACTTTGACAGATGAACTCCCACCAAAATTACGGACAATATGGAACACACGAATATTTCAGCTTATGAACGTATACCGTAGTTCTCCATGGTGATTAACAATTGTATTTAGAAAATAACAGGCTACTTCTCCATATTTGAACTCCGCCTAGGCAGAAGCCGATATTTTTTTGTTCATACTGCAATAACTTCTTCATACTCAGGCAAAACTTCGACCGATGAACTCCCACCTAAATTATGGACAGTATGGAACACTTAGATGCTTCAGCTTATGAACGTATACCGTAGTTCTCAATGGTGATTAACAATTGTATTTAGAAACTAACTGGCTACATCTCCTATTTGAACTCCGCCTAGGCAGAAGCCGCTATTTTTTTATTCATACTGCAATAACTTCTTCATACTAACACGGAATCAGGCGAGACTTCGACCGAGGAACTCCCACCTAAATTACGGACAATATGGAAAACTCGAATACTTCGCCTTATGAATGTATACCGTAGTTCTCCATGGTGATAAACAGTTGAACTTAGAAAATAACATGCTACATCTCCATATTTAAACTTTGCCTAGGCAGAAGCCGCTATTTTTTTGTTCAGACTGCAATAACTTCTTTATACTAACTCGGAATCGGACAAGACTTTGACCGATGAACTCCCACCTAAATTACGGACAATATGGAAAACTCGGGTACTTTGGCTTATGAATGTATACCGTAGTTCTCCATGGTGATTAACAGTTGCCACTATTTTTTTTGTTCAAACTACAATAACTTCTTCATACTAACTCGGAATCAGACAAGACTTCGACCGATGAACTCCTACCTAAATTACAGACAATATGGAACACTCGGATACTTCAGCTTATGAATGTATACCATAGTTCTCCATAGTGATAAATCGTTGTACTTAGAAAATAACATGCTACATCTCCATATTTGAACTCCGCCTAGGCAGAAGCTACTATTTTATTTGTTTATCCATCAATAACTTCTTCATGCTAATTCAGAATCAAGCGAGACTTCAATCGATGAACTCCCACCTAATTTGTGGACAATATGGAACACTTAGATACTTCGACTTATGAACGTATATCGTAGTTCTCCATGGTGATTAACAGTTGTACTTAGAAAATAACAGGCTACGTCTCCATATTTGAACTTCGCTATTTTTTTGTTCATATTGCAATAACTTCTTTATACTAACTCGGAATCAGGCGAGACTTCGACTGATGAACTCCCACCTAAATTACAGACAATATGAAACACTCGGATACTTCGGCTTATGAACGTATACCATAGTTCTTCGTAGTTATTAACAGTTGTACTTAGAAAATAACAGGCTAAATCTCCATATTTGAACTCCGCCTAGGCAGAAGCCGTTATTTATTTTGTTCAAACTGCAATAACTTCTTCATACTAATTCAGAATCAAGCGAGACTTCGACCGATGAATTCCTACCCTAATTACGGACAATATGGAACATTCGGATACTTCGGCTTATGAACATATACCATAGTTCCCCATGGTGATAAACAGTTGTGCTAAGAAAATAACATGCTACATCTCCATATTTGAACTCCGCCTAGGCAGAAGCCACTATTTTTTGTTTATATTGCAATAACTTCTTCATACTAAATCGGAATCAGACGAGACTTCGATCAGTGAACTCCCAACTAATTTGCAGACAATATGGAACACTCAGATGCTCGGCTTATGAATGTATACCGTAGTTGTTCATGGTGATTAACAGTTGTACTTAGAAAATAACAGGCTGCATCCCCATATTTGAACTCCGCCTAGGCAGAAGCCGCTATTTTTGTCTGTTTAGACTGCAATAACTTCTTCATACTAACTCGGAATCAGGCGAGACTTCGACCGATGAACTCCCACCTGAATTGCGGACAATATGGAACACTAGGCTACTTTAACTTATGAATGTATAATGTAGTTCTCCATGGTGATTAACAGTTGTACTTAGAAAATAACAGGCTACATCCCTATATTTGAACTCCGCCTAGGCATAAGCCGCTATTTTTTTGTTTATACTGCAATAACTTCTTCATACTAACTCGGAATCAAGTGAGACCCCGACCGATGAACTACCACCTGAATTACGGCAACACTCGGATACTTCGACTTATGAACATATACCGTAGTTCTCCATGGTTATTAACAATTGTACTTGAAAAATAAGAGCTACATCTTCGTATTTGAATATTATTTCTTTATGTAATATAAAAGGGTATTTGGAATTTTAAAAAGACACAAAGTAAACATATTCAATGTATTCTTTTTATTAGTAGTAAAGATAAAGATAAAGATAATAATATATATTTTAATTAATTAAAACATAAAAAAGAAAAAGAAAAAATAGATTTAAATAAAAGCGATAGATGGTTGATATTTAAAGTACTAAACATCGTCCGTATCTAGCAACATCGGAATTATGTCCCTTTCCGCCGCTTTGGGCTGTGTGCAACGTCATCTATCGTTCTTTTCCTCTTCCCATTTCTTCCCCCTCCCCTTTTAAACCTAAAATCATCCAAAGAATCCAATTCTCAATCATATCCAAATTAACAAAGAAGCAAACGGAAATAAAACACAATACAGAGAGATGCTGGGTTTAATAAATTCTCCTCTGATTCAATTGCTAATGGACGTGACGGTAGCAGGAATTTCATTGATGCTGGTGTTGGGAATATTTGGCCTTGTTGCTTCAATTCTCTGTTCTGCTGCTTTCCTCTACACTTCCAAAGTCGTCTATTGATCAGAATCTTTTAGGTCTTCATAACCTCTGTAATTTACTTTTCTTCTTTCCCCCTTCAACGAAAAATAATCAGTTTGAGATGTAAATTCTGCGATTTCCTTTTATTTGTGTCACTTAGTTACTGAGTATTTGTATCATAGCTACATGATCAATGTACTAGTATTTTACTCAATAAAACAAGAAGGATATGCCTGGTCATATGCTGAGTTTCATATAAGCGAATTGTGCATTCTATCTCTATGTTCTTCTTCAAGCTCTCTTTTTTAGCAGTGTGTTTGGTATTGCAAAACGTTTGTTTTCCTGTTCTTGTTCCTTGTTGGTGTTGTTGTTGATTATGGCTTGCATTATGTAGAAGTATTTAGGTCGGTTTTGAAACATTGCTTATATACAGCAATCATGTCCTGTAGTCTATACCATGACACAAATATTGCAATCATAGGTTTAAACATTTCCTTAAGCATTGTAAACAAGAAACCGAGTTTCAAAACTTTTTGTGCAATATCATGCTACAGCAATGCATCCTTGGCCCGTTGGCCAGCCCTGATATCTGTGAGGCCCTAGGCGAAATGGTTTTGAAGACCATGAAAGGCACGGGTATAAACTAAAGAGTAAATTATGACATTATCAATTACAATATTTGCTCAGGTTTTCTTTTCATTCAATGACCTGAACAAAAGTATGTTTTTCATTTGAAGGGCACAATCATTATAATTATTTGTTGGACTATAAAACACTCAAGCAACGTCAATACTCCAACATACAATCTCAGATCTTAATCCTGTTATCGAAAGTGCTTTA
Organism: Allium fistulosum; assembly: GCA_030737815.1. Taxonomy (NCBI): domain Eukaryota; kingdom Viridiplantae; phylum Streptophyta; class Magnoliopsida; order Asparagales; family Amaryllidaceae; genus Allium; species Allium fistulosum. The sequence continues at coordinate 291,038,845 of CM060907.1, forward strand.
ATATAAAACTCTAAATCATATTCCTATTGATCTTTTGCTGAATAAAAAAGAAGAGATGAACATAAGAGCGGAAGCACTAATCTGAAGCCATTGTTGGAGATTGCTCAAACGGTTTTGATTTTCGAAGAAAACAATTTTTTCTCAATGTATTTTTGGTGAAGGAGAGAATACGCGTTTTTCTGTTTCTTGAGGACCACTATCCATTTAAATAACTGACTATTAAATTAGTTTGAATATTTATAATTTGGTCCCTCGTCAAATTATAAATACAACTTATGGTATCTATATATTATTTTCATTATACTTTAATACCTATGACGTTTATCACATAATTTTGTATCACACTTTATAATAGCATTTTACATTATACATGTGTCCACATAAAAGGATTTTATTCCACCAATTTTCAATTTGGGAAACATATGTTTCCTGATAAATGTATATCCTTATGAGCTCAAAATTTGTTATCATATAATAGGTATTCTATAACAATCTCGTCCATCAACTATATCCATATAGGATCAAAGTAGTCTTTGTCATATTAATCATAACTAAGCTCATCAATATGACAAAGCTCATCAATGGTCACATAAACAAATATAGTTAAATGACATAGATCAATCATGGATGCATAACATAGAAATTACATGCATTGTGAACCAACCATGTATATTTCCAACTGGTCCTTAAACTTAAGTGAGGTCGGAATCAAAATAACAAAATAGAGTGGATAAATTGAACACTTTGTTTCTGATCAGAAAATAACCAAATACAAAAATGTATGAAAAGAAACATAAAGCAAATAAAATATAAACTCCCACTAAACCATGATATCCTCAAATAATATAATACCCATGTGAATAGTGTGCTCACGAAAGACCTTGGGCGGTAAACCTTTTGTGAGCGGATCCGCTATCATGGAGTTTATGTGCTCTATGAATATCTGTCAACTCCGCATTCTCTCTTTCACAACTAGGAACTTTATGTTAATACACTTTGACTTAGATGAGCTTCTGTTGTTGTTGGAGTACAACACTGCTAACTTATCGTCACAAAATAACTTGAGTGGTCTTCCTACATTCTCCAAAATGTGCAGTCCGGTGACAAAGTTTCACGGCCATATTCCATGGTTTGATGCCTCATAACAGGCTACAAACTTTGCTACCATGGTGGAAGAAGCTACAAGTGTCAGTTTGACTCTTTTCCAAAATACAGCTACTCCAGCTAACAGGTAAATGTAGCCTGATGTAAACTTTCTGCTATCTTGGCATCCAGCAAAATCAAAATCAAAATACCCTACGACCTCCAAATGATTTGATCTTCTTTAAGTGAGCATGTAATCTTTTGTTCTTTGAAGATACCTTATAACCCTCTTGGTTGTTATCCAATGGTTCATACCATGGTTGCTTAAATATCTGCCTAACATCCCAACAATGTACGCAATAATTGTAGACATACATACTTGAGCATAGATTAGACTCCCAATAGTTGATGCATAGGTAATCTTTTGCATTTCCTGAATTTCAAAATTACTTTTAGGGCATTGAGTAAGATTAAAGTTGTCCCCTTTAGCAACAGGGGTGTCACCTAGTCTACAATCTTGCATGCCAAACCGTTTAAGTACTTTATCGATATAGCTCTATTGTGATAATCCAAGAATACCCCGAGATCAATCTCGATGTATCCGAATTCCTAGATCAAAATAAGCGTCCCCAATATCTTTCATCTCAAAATGCTTAGACAAAAATCTCTTGGTTTCGTGCAATAAGCCTAAATCATTAGTGGCATGCAATATCTCGTTGACATATAGAACCAGGAATATATACTTACTCCTATCGAACTTTTGATACACACAATCATCAATTAATTCATCTCAAAACTGAACGAGACAATTACTTGATGAAACTTGTGGTATTATTGACGAGAAGCTTGTTTGAGTCCATAGATGGATTTGGTTAGTATGCAAACCATATTCTTTGAGTCTCATGACTCAAAGTTTTCTGGTTGTACCATATAAATTGTTTTTTCAATGTCGCCATTTAGAAACACAGTCTTAACATTCATCTAATGTAACTCAAGATCAAGATGAGCAACAAGCGCCATGCTTGTCCTGAAAGAGTCTTTCAATGGAACTGGAGAGAAAGTCTCTTAAAATCAATACCTTATTTCTGAATATAGCCTTTAGCTACAAGACGCGCCTTATACCTCTCCACATTACCATTTGTATCCCTCTTTGTTATAAATATCCATCTACAACCAATTGGTTTTGCACCTTCAAGTAATGGGACAAGTTCCCAAACTTTATTGTATTGCATAGACTTGTATTCTTCTTGCATGACATCAATCCACTTTTGAGAGCTGGAACTTTTCATGGCCGGACGAAAGTTGATTGGATCATCTTCCATTATTCCATTATGATCCTCATATTCTTGGAGAAATACAACATAATCATCTGAAATAGAATTTCTCCTCTCTCTCATGGACCTCCTTAATGGAACATGTTCTTGAGGCTGTTGGGTTTGTTCTTTTGGAACAATTACCTCATCTTGAATGGGGAGTTGTTCAATATTGTCTTGTGTAGGTTATGGATTCACTTCTTGATTAATGATAGGTGTGAGAACCTGAACATCGTCAAAAGAGATATCAAGAACCGAGTTTGAATCTAGTTCCTCCTCAAAAGTAATGTCTGTAACCTTATTTCTCCCTCGAAACTCAACATCCTCAAAAAATGTTGTGGTTCTCGTCTCAAAAATGATCCTAATTGTGGGACCATAGAATTTATAGGCTCTAGATCGATAAGAACAACCAATAAAGTAGTTGCTTACGTTTTTGGAGTCCAATTTCTTTTTTATGTGGCTTATAAGGCCTTGCCTTGGCTGGACATTCCCAAATGTGAAAGTGCTTTAGACTAGGCTTTTGACTTGTCCAAAGCTCATACGGTGTTTTTGTAGTTGCTTTAATTGGTATTATATTCACAGTATAAGCTATTGTCTTTAATGCTTTTCCCTAGAGGGACTCAGATATGGTAGAATGAGCAATCATGCTCCTTACTGTATCCTTAAGAGTCCTATTTCGTCTTTTAGCTACACCGTTCATGCTAGGTTATCCCGACATGGTGTATCATGGGACAATGCCGCATTCCTTCAAATGGTCTTAGATGTTGTTCACCTAAGCCATCATATCTACCATAATACTCACCACCACGATCAGATCTAACGTTCTTAATCCTTTTGTTGGGTTGATTCTTAACTTTAGCTTTATAAGTTTTAAACATATCCAAAGACTGAGATTTCTCATGAATGAGATATATGTACACATAGCTTGAGTAATCGTCTATGAATGCTATGAAATATTGTCGATCATTCTAGGAGGTCGTAGGGAATGACTCACAAATATTGATATGAATTAATTCTAAGACGTCTGAAGATATATTGGCACTTATTCTCTTGGTTTTGGTCTGTTTTCCCTTGATGCGATCGACATAGACATCCTATGAAGTCAAGGGACTCTAAAATGCCATCAGACACAAGGCGCTCAACTCTACCTTTTGAGATATGACCTAAACACTTATGCCATAATGACGCCAATTTTTCCTTATTTAATTCGCGCTTAGTACCACGTGGTTCCACATGCAAGGTCTCATTATAGGATGGAACTATTTCTAGAAAATAAAGGTTGTCATAAGCATTGAAATAACAAGTTCCAACAACATTTGAATTTAAAGGCAAACTAAACTAGTTTTCAAGTGAACAATGATATCCAAATTTGTCCAAAAAAGAAACAGAAACTAAATTCCGTCTAAAAAACGGTACAACAGAAGTGTCTTTTAAATCCAAATTAAAACCAATTCCTAATAATAACAACCTAAAATGCCCAATTGCTTCCACTTCCACTAATTTTCCATCGCCTACGAAGATGTATCTTTCACCATCACTTGGCTTTCGATGGCTCAGGCAACCGTGCGTAAATATATTTATGTGAATGATAGCAGTAGAATCTTTCCACCAAGTTTTTCTTGGTACTGAAACTAAATTAACCTCAGAAAAGACCAAAGCAAGAATCATACCTTTCTTTGCACGTCAGGCGTGATACTCGACACATTCTTCCTTCACGTGTCTAGACTTGTTACAAAAGAAACAACCCTCTATAGCTTGTTGTTGTTGTTTCTTATGAGCAGGACCCTTAGCAACTTCATTCTCATATTTCTGTTTCTTGCCCTTGTCTTTAAAGGCACTGGCGAAATGAGCACTTTCAGGCTTATTATGCTTCAACCTTTCTTCCTCTTGCATACAATGATAAATGAGCTCATTTAGAGTCTGTTTCTCCTTTGACATTGTAACTAATTTTTAATTGGTTAAACTGTGAAGGAAGTGATACCAAAACCAGAAGAACAAGTAATTCCTCAAAAAGCTCGATCTTAAGTACCTTAAGTCTTGAAGCACTATGGAACATCTCCATAATGTACTACATTACATTTCCTTGACCTTTATACTTCATAGACATCAAAGAAGTCAGAAGTGATGTCATCTCAACCTCATCGTTTTTGGCAAAACGTTTCTCAACTTCATCAAGGAAACCCTTGGCCTTAGTAATCTCTTCATATTTTGTAAAGGCTTCTGGAATGCTATGTTTCATGATCATTAGACTCATGCGGTTTGAACAATCTCACCTCTCGAAATCCCTTTTAGCATCGGGGGTGCTTTCCACAGTGAGAGGTGCATGTTGTTCTTCCCTTAGTGCAAGGTCTATATCCATACATCCAAGCACTATAAGTAAATGCCTTTTCCATCCTTTGAAATTGGTCCCATTAGGCATGGGTATAGAATTGATATTAGCATATATTGTGGCAGCATAAGATGAATTAGTTGAATATAGAACAAAATAGATGAAAAATAAGCTCACATTAATATTCATAAGTAAACGATATATTCAAAATAATGGTTAATCTCAGCTCAAGAAACCAAACACAAAATTAGTACCAAGTTGTTGTCAATAATATTAAAAGTAAGCGGTACTCTTGTTGTAGCAATCAAACGTTGACAATAAATTATGTCAAACAATAAATCAATCTTTGGACTGACATATTGCTCAGATAGAGTACCTTATAGTTGTCATACATTTATCACCAAAGATAACGTTGAAATTCTACCAATTATTAATTTACCTTTAGATCAATCAATAATCAAATGAATACAAAGACATGTAATCATCTCAATATTTTAAATAATCTAATCTATGCAAAAGAGGTCACTTTGGTGACATTTTTTTCTTCAGTTAATCTACTTAAAATATTAGACATCCTTAGAAAGAAAAAATGAAAAACCAAAACCTGAATTTTAATGTTTCAAAAATAACAATAGTGCACTGTACATATTAAAAAAGTTGAAACTATACGAAACATTTTCAAGAAATTATTTCTTTTGGCATTCATATGCTATATATACATATATATACATATATATATATATAGACATATATATATACATATATATACCTATATATATACATACATATATATATATATGAAAACTGGTTCTTGTCTTTCACAATGGAAAATACAAGTATGACATGATACACATATTAAGCTTGATACATAACTAAATTATCTTACAAATAAAATAATACATCAAATTGCAAATCGATATAGCCCACGTTTAACTATTTTCATGAGCATTTCAGGTTCTAGTTGGGCTTCAATATGGTCGCCCATTCAATAATTTCAGCACTCGTTCTGGTTCTTGTTCTCGTACTCCCTTAGGTAGTTACGCAACCACATCCACTGGTAACCCAATTCACTAGCTCTTGGTCTGATGTTTAGGCAGTTAGGCAAACCACATTTTCTTCTCCTTCGGCACTCTGTCAGAGAATTCACCGCATTTTACCATGCTCATCTGCAATGACTACTAGCCTCTAATCTCGAATCTGGAAATGCATTACCAAGATTTATGTCTACGCTTTGTTCGAAACGTAATTTGTAAAAATTATTTTATATTAGCTTTGGGTATCAAAACTGTACTGCAAATTAGCACTTGGAAGTTTGAAGTCCATCAGTCTCGAAATCCAAGACTTTATTTCCCTGAAGCCTAAGAATCTGCATATCCTTCATTCTTCCACTGATCCGCCACTGCTCATGCTCTTTTCAATAACAATAAAAATCCCTATTTGCTTCAAATCAATGATGTCTACATTCTCCTATCTTCTTGATTTTGCTTCTAACTTCACTCTTTTCCCCACCCTCCCTCCTCTTATTTCGACCAATCCCCTTCTTCAGACAATGGAACTTCACTCTTTCCTCCTATTTTGATATTTCCCCTTCTTCAGACAATATAATTGCTTAATTTACTTTGATTTTCTCACAATCCAAGGTACGATTATTTTTCAATTGGATGAAATTATTTGGTCTATGCATTTTTTTATTTATGCTCAATTTGCGCAGAAGATAACAGAGTTTCAACAAGATGGAAGACACGGTGTACTTATTTCTTACTGCGATAATGATGTACGATATTCTTCTTATTTTCTGCGATTTTCTAAAAGGAAGAGCAAATCAATTAAGATTAACGTTTATGATTTATTCACTGTAAGTATTGTTCATTTTTCTCTTTATATCTATTACATGGGCATGTTAATTTGAATAACTTGAAGCTGCTAAAAACCATAATTTTTTTTCATTAATTTACTACAATATTTTATCAGTATTTCGGTAGTAGATTTAATATAGGAAGCTAAATATTTTACAATTTTGATTGACAACTATCATGGTTTAAGCTACTTTTCTGCTCCTATATCCTATTGGTATTATAGAAGAGCACCCGCATATCTTGGTTATAACATCATGACTATTTTTATTGTTTGATCTAAAGAAAGTATTTTAGTTCATTGAACTAGCTTAATTTGAAGAAACTATTTCTTGTCATCAATTTAGCAGTTGTTATGGTGTATACCAAGTTAAATGTGAATTGTTAATCTTCATGATTTTTTTTGCAGTTGATACTTTTATAATGGAACAACGTATAACCTTTTCAGTGGAGGCAACAATTATTAATGCCACATAAACAGAAATACAATGGAACATGTTGCATCCATTAAATATCACCCTGGGTTATGTAGCTGTTTTAATCAGTGGTATAAATTCTTGATCTCACTTTTACTAGGTTAATAAAAAAATTTCCCTTTGAAACTTTGTGGCTTTTAGAAGGATGAGAATTTTTATAGTCATTGGCTGACATTTTTTAAATATTTTTGTTTGTGTATACAAAGCGATTTTACATTATTTTTTTTGAAAGCTTCAATATTTTCATAGTTGGTAACAGATATTGTAGTTGAGCATCATTTAATAGTTAGAGAATCAAAATATTCTATGTTATTATCATTTATTCATTAAAAACTGATTTTCATTATGCGATGGTTGTAGCATATATGTTGGGTATTGAGTGAATTCGAGCTAGATAAAGGATTAATATAAAGAAAATTGCTTTTAGGTGTCTAAAATCATCATTTTATGCATCCATTTGATTATAGTATCTTCAGCCATTTGACTGATAGTTCAATAATATTATTTGATTTACGTTTATAGAAAGTTGAGATTTTGAAAGCAAGGCTCACTTCATTTATGATGTTTATATTTGATTTGTTTCATTGTAAGAAATAAATTTGATCAATGGCTATGGTTTTTTTGATGTAGTATAGTTGCATTAAAAACTTGTCTCCCCAAAAGAAAAAATGTAGCTTTGTATAAACAATTGAAATACATTATTACTATTTATTGAATCATGCCTTCATATGCGAATTTTGAATCATAGTTCCATTTGTGAATTAGGAAGGTGCACACATGACCTCTAAAAATTCCATCAAGTTCAAATATTCATGTCAAAGAAACCCATGGTAGAAATATGTACATTTCACTTATATTTCCAAGTCAAGCATGATGAGAATAGAATAAAGTGGACAAGAAGTAATAGAATTATATAGTATGTCATTTATATCAAGTTCTTCCTCACAGTAGTAGTTAAAATTTAGACCTTTGTAACCGAATTAAATAAATATATGGCATAATTTTATGTGTGCAAGTTATTTCACATTCTTAATATTCCATAATATATTCTATTTTTAACAAATAACATCAAGCTTAAGGAGAAAGTAAACCAATTTGTCTAGAAAGAATAACTTACCTTACACAGTTTACTAACAGATAATTAGAACCTTCTAACAGTCAACAATTCTCATTAATTCTCTTTGCTAACACATCCTTAGCTTGAACAACTTTGAAATTATAAATACAAAATATTATTAAATCAATTCAATATCTAACTTGAATTTAGCTTTTATTAAAATTCTTAATCACTTGCTTTTCTACATAATGGATTTGAGAAAACCTGGCAGTCTTTTAGTTTTGACAACAGCATATAGACATGTGACTTACCATACATCTCTTTGGAAAAAAACATCAAGTACAAGATTTATAAGTAACTGAAAGATCAACAATCCAACTATGTTTAAAAATATATTGATTTCTTAAATAAATCTTAATGCTCATAGATCTGGTGAACTAAAATTATGAATGAAGTCGAGAAAGTAGCAGTACTACATTAAATATTTATGTACAATTTACTACAACTATTTTGTTGCTGATGTGTAGAAAAATGGGCACATTATTGTGTATAAGCTTTCTTTTATACGTTCTTGAAAAATATAAGGTAAACAAAGTAATCAACTAATCACCTTTACTGACTTTTTATCGCTTTCATTCAACAATACAGTAATTCTATGGACAAAAAGGAAAATTTGAACTCTATGGTATTCACGAGAGAAGCATTTTTTCAATTCATCAGCAAATATATCTTATTTACTATGGTTTCTTATCAACACTCATGAGTGATTGTGTTTATAATGTTGTTGTTGGAAAAAGTTATTAACAAGCTTTTACTATGATCTTTCTGTTGGGGGAAATATACTGATGTTGTTTTACATATAACAGAAATTTTAAATTATTTATGCTTGTCCTTGGAGACATGGAAAGTTAAGCATATATTTTTTTTGGGTGAAAGCTAAGCATTTTAATGTCTGTTTCTCATATGCATGTGCATCGCACGTATCATAGTACTCGTATATGTATGTGTGTGTGTGTGTATTTGTGGGTGTGTGAGCATGCGCGCACCCCCACACACACATACATACATACACATACGAGATCATTATGTCATATAGAATAAAACTCATATGTATGTTTTATAATCTGAAACCATAAGGTAGCTTTCCACCAAACACAGCAATATGACTTGGATAAAGTCTATGTACTTCACATATTGAATAATATCACATATCCAATAATAAAGAGCTCTACATATGGCATATAACAAAAAATAAATATCGTATCATCTTTCTTTGTAAACCATGCCACGGTACATGTTTATCACCAATCAAAATTAGCCTCATATATACACTATATATATTGAAATCAAAAGTTACAATAACATGCCAATTTCGTACTGAAGAGAAAAATATGACAATTCTAGAAAAGTAAAACCCAATAATAGGTTAAAAATTAAATAAATTAGTAACTATAACTTTTGTTATAAAAATTTAAGGACATATTTGTAAGAAATAAGCTAAGAAAACCATAAAAGAAGACTAAAAACCTCAAATTTAGAAAACCCTAATTTTCTTCAAAACCCTAAATTTAGAAAACCCTAATTTTAGTGATCAAATTATCAGATCCTCAACTAATCTAGCAAAGGTGGCTCTGATACCACTTGTTAGGTTTATAAAACACTCAAGCGATATCAATACTCCAACGTACAATCTTAGATCTTAATCATGATACTAAAAGTACTTTAATATAAAACCCTAAATCATATTTCCGTAAATCCTTTGCTGAATAAAAGAGAAGAGATGAACGTAAAAGCGGAAGCACTAACCCGAAGCCATTGTTGGAGATTGCTCTGAAGGTTTTGATTTTCTAATAAAACAATTTTTTTGCCTCTTTGTATTTTTCTGGTGGGGAAGGAGAGAATACGAGATGTCTTTCTATTTCTTGGGGACCACTACATATTAAAATAACTGACCTTTAGATCAATTTTGGATATTTATAAGCTGGCCCCTCATCAAATTATAAATACAACTTATGGTATTTATACATTATTTCCATGGCGCTTTAATTCCTGGCACTTATCACATAATTGGTCACTTAATTTTGTGTCACACTTTATAATATCATTAAACATTATACATATTTGCCCACATAAAATGATTTTCACCCAACATTATTTTGCATTAGTAATTCTCTTTTTCTAGATATATATTATTGTAAACTAAATACCATATGTAAAAGGTACAAAGTTCTTGTCCTATCGTATATTAAAAGAAAAGCGGGAAAACAAGTCATATATGTTTTTTTAGAGAGCAAATAAGGCAGTAGCATGTAGAAAATCATAGGTTCTAAGATCAAAAGCATTAACATGAAAAAACTACTATCACGTTTGTAAGTTCCAAAGCATATTTAAAACTATAATATCAAATAAGAACTATAGAAATTTATTTTGCACATGTGAAATTATTACTAACACAAAAGGAACAATTATATCCATCAACCCAAACTAAAATGCGATAGGAATTGAACATTAATATTCAAGTTGTACTTTTTTTAAGTATTCTATCTCAAGTAATTCATTTGTAATAAGAAATGTTAATTTTATTAATTTCAAGTTTGGAAAGATGTAAAGTAACAACTGTTTCATGTAATAACTTTCATGTAAAATCCAACTTGTTATAGAATGTTTTTCCACTAAAATGTCATTAAATTGAATTTGATGCTAAACATGGAAGAATACTTATTTATCAACGTAACATCCCAATATGAGAACAAAATAAAATAAATTTGTTAACTGTATTTTGGATTTTAATTAAAAATAAATTCTATTTTTGGGATTGATTTGAGATAAAATGAGATAAATAAATATAGAATATTTAAAACTGAAATGCGATATTTTTTATGTTTGAAAATTTGTTTCGGGTGAGTTAAAATTATGAAAATTTGCATAGCAGTTTCGAAAATGATCTTGCATTGAAAAATAATTAAAACATGAGTTTCACTTTGTTTGATTAGGTTAAAAGAATAAGGAGCTAAACCTATCCTACTTGCTTCCTAAGGTCAAAGCTATCCTAAATACCATCAAATTATTTTGGCCTATTCATTTTTGACATGTTCTATAATCTTCGTCATCCTAACCTACGATACAAAATAACCAAACATTATTAAATACCTAACACTTCATCCTAGTTTCTTCCTTCACACACCAAAAGCAATTTACTATACGCTATTCCCATAAATCAAGCAACTGGGGCTTTCAATATCTTCATTAAATCAAGATATTTCAAGCTAAGATTATGAGTATACCAACTTAATACTGAGTATTTGCTATTTACAGTGAATCAAATATCCTCTATTGATTTCAAGTTGATTTAAGTTGATTGTATATTGATTGATTATGGCTTGGTAGAATGATATGTTAAGAATTATGGTCAATAAATGTTTGATTTTGTGGATCTTTGATCATAGAATTGATAATATGGATTCTATTGTAGCTATATTATTTGATTTTGTTGCTGATTATACTAAACCCTACGTACAAACTAAATCTTGATCTCAAAATTTGATGATTTGAACCCAAACTTGGTTGTCATATGAAGTGTATTGTAGATAGTCAAGTTTAGGTGGGTCCAACTCCATTGCATTGCCAGAATCGAAGTTGGTCGGAGATGACCAAAGTTCAACGATCTATCAGGTAATTTCCTAGAGCTTATTACTCTAGGAATCGTCATGATTGGTCGACCACCAATTCATTGACTGGTCGACCGATCAACATATTCCTGGACCATTAAGCTCCAGGACAAAAACAATAGTTTTGTTTTTTTAATTTTGATTTAAAAATTTGTATCGAGATAATTTAAATTTCTAAAAAAATTTAAAAATATATTTTAAGCATAATTAATATTTAAAAAATATCCAACGTGAAATTATTCAAGTTATTTTTAAGGATTTTAAAATTTTAAATTGAAAGAGGAAGGTGAATTTGAATATTTATAAATATAGAAAGTGCTTATTCAATTGAGATAATTTCATGATAAATGAATTTGAATTATTTTCAAAATGAAGAATAAAAGAATTTGAATTGAATTTTAAATTGAAGGGATGAATGATTTATATATCTGTGTGTATGTGCATATATATTATTATATATTCATATAATATTTTTTTAGTGATGAATGAATTGAATACACATTGATGAATACAATATATGTGTTATTCGAAGTAGTCGGATTCAAATAGTTTCATTATTGTTATGTATGAGTATTATTAAATTTGATGTATTCAAATTTGCTTTATCCAAGTTATTTTATTAAGTATAAATTGTCTTGTATGGTGAAATAAAGTGAATTTTACACATATCGTGTTTTATAAATAATATTTTATAAGTTAATGTTATGATTTATATGCGTTGCACATACATGACATTTATATGTGATATAAAAAAAGGGACACGATGCCATTTAAGGAATAAATGATATTTGAGGGGTTAAATATGAATATTTGATATGAATTTTACCTTTGAAGAAAATGATACGAGATGAGACTACTTGTGACACCCCGCACCTCTAGTCACCCCGAAAATCGGACATGACTAGAAACATGGGTAGTCGGGTGAAATAAAAATTGATAACATAGCACAGAGACTAAGGAAACATCATAAAATGATTAAAATATTACAATGGAAGAAAACTTTCACTAATTATAAATTAATAGCAAAACAGCTTCATTAAAAACAACATTATCCCAAATTTATTTCTGAAACCAAAAGTACCAAGTAGTCTCCACCAAAACATAAAACATAACAAAGTTCACAATATAGGTCCCCATATATAGAGTAAAGTATGAAAAAGAGAAACAAAGTACATGAAACAAAAGAAACAAAAGCTGAAGATAACAACTGCTCCAATGAGCCTCCAAGCTGTAAAGAACTACAACCTAGACCTGCCCTCCTGTGATTTGGGAAAAATAGGAATGGGTCAGACGTAAAGTCTAGTGAATGAGAAATAAAATAAAGCAGAAAGATAAAAACAGTTTAATTCCAGGTCTTCCTCGGATATCGCAGAGGGTGAATAATATAATGTAGTGAATCCTTCTTAGATACAGTTCCTAAGAAACTAAAACCCATGGTCGCTCTAGGGAAGTCAACCATGTAGTAATACTAAACGTCAATCGGCCTGTCGGACCTGCTGTCCTTACCTATCCACGTGCTACAGCGTGAATGTCATGCTCTTCACCCATGCACTGTGACTAAATGCCTCTTACGTCTGACCGCTGTTGACTTAAACAACCTCGCAGGACCCCGAAGTTGCGCTCAGGCTCCGCCAAACTGGACCCTATCCTCCTGTCTCCTCGGTCACCAACGTGGACTTGCCCCTATCCAAAGTGCGGTCCTCCGAAAGAGCATTCACAGCTGGGTCGGCTGTGCAAAATCCTCCGACGATCTGCCTAAAGAATCCTACGTTGGAGCACACTTGTCATGTTTCGTCCGCGTCGATCTGCCTGAAGAAGCCTACGATTGCGGATGTTATCTATCCTATGTACTAGAAACCTATGAAAGGTAACAAACATCCTTGCGAACCTACTTGCCTGCTCCTAGTACGTACAGCTAAAACTATATTTTGGTCTTAACTGCATGAAACACCTATCCAGACATTTACAAGGTCTGCCTACCAAATCGCTTCAAGATTAATTAATTTTAACGTTACAGTTTACATATTGTTTATTTCCATTAATCTGCTTTAGGCAATTTTTACATCTGATTTGGTTATTTCACAATTTCCCTTTTTCTTACATAAATGGTATTTCAATTTCACGTCCGTTCAGTCCGTATGGTTTGTCTGTAATTTTTATGCCATTTTGTTATAGATTTACACTAGCCTTTAGGGTCCATTTAATTTACATTTTTTTTCCACCCTAATTTACGTTCTCCTTTTAGAGATTTAATCTGTACAAATTTTTATCCAATAGCCACAGACCATTTAATTACACAAAATTCCACTTTTACATTTTTAGGCCACATATGAAACAAACAATTATGCCAATTAGACTTCCCAATTTTGCTCCAAAACCATATTCAAAACACTACAACAAAACAGTCTTTTTACAACGGGCAATGCCCGTTGTAATATGGTTTTCGCAACGGGCATGTGCCCGTTGTAATAGGCCTCGTTGTAATAGATCCACCACATTTTACAACGGGCAAAGCACGTTGCAGTATACCTTTTTACAACGGGTTATGACCATTGTAATAGACTATAATACAATGGCCATCACCCATTGCAATAGACTAACCATACTAGTTGCATAGCCTGTTTCACAACATGCATTGACCGTTGTAAAAAACTCATATAACAACTCACATTGCCCGTTGCAAAATTAATGCAAATTTTAAAAAAAATTACAGCAGCATCCATGCAATACATTCATACTAATACTAAATATTGTCGTAAAATAATTAAAATCACATACGAAAAGACTAAAAGGTAGAGTCATAGAATTCTAACACTCCAAAAAGTTATATAAGTTTACATGCCAAATACATAAATCATTAACACCCTAAGCCATACATCCCCAACTACTATTTTACATCTGTTAGTTTTAGGTTGTTGTTGTATCCATGCAGATATGAATCATCGCCATAACCATGTTTCTTATAGTTATACGAGGAAGTGGAAGCATAGGCATAAGGATGAGCACCATATGGCAAACGATATTCTGAACAACTCATTTGCAGGTGGTGATTGTTGTACTGCTGATTATTACCATAACCGTAGTTGAATTCTGCATTGTATGGATGTGGCCAAAATACTGCAGTCCTTCCAGTTTTCCTCACCGCTTTTAGTACCTTTTTCTGCTCTACCCATCCTGTAACCGTCACTTTTTGTCTCACCATATCTATGCTTATCTCATCAACACCTACATCATCATAGCACTATATATATAAAAAAGAAGAAGAAAATGGAAGAAGAAGAAAAAGAAGAAATCTATGTTCAAACAGTTAAGAACAACAAATGAGTTTTTACTATAATATGGGAACCAAATGCTTGTTGAAAAATACACCTCTCAGCTTCAGAAGAGCCTTCCTTATTTTCTTCTCACAGCCTGCACAGTCCATATGCACACACATCTCAACAATCTGCATGTACAACCCAAAAAAATATTGTAAAACTGGAATAAGGAGGAAAAATATTGTAATGATTATGGAATGTGTAACCTTTGTTAACAGTAAAGAAATATAGTACCATTTTACAGAATAACGAACTGATTAGCATAGATAATCAAATCTATTACTAACGGAGTTCACGTTAATCGCCTAATATATTGGAAAACTGGAGAGCAATCATACGTAATCAGATATAGTACTATCAGATTTCAATACTGTTATTGCAGTTTAAGCAGCAGACTGAAAAAATATGCTGTTTCTATATAGACAACAAACCACTGTTATTGTGCTTGTTGTATAAAATGCATCTCTAGTGCCTAGAACATGTTAATGGATCAATTGTGTGCATGTATATGTCTTTTCACAATATAAACTAACAACATAGTAAAGTTACTTTGAAGATAAAATTATTAAACAGTTTTCTAACAAAACAATCGCACTTACGTTAGTAGCATGGCAATGACAAATACCTTTATTCAGGTTCTCAGTATATAAAAGGTAAGCACTGTAATAACCAAAGGATCCATGTGGACACACTCGTCCTTTCTTGTTAACTTTACCTACTTTATCTTTTCCATAAAAACGATATGAGAAAGATATCACTGAAAGATCTAGAAATCACTATAATTAATTTGAAACGGATACTATAAAAGATTATGTTGATTGGTGTACATTTGTTTATTTTATATAATATTTGCTAAAACAGACTCACCGTCTTATATCAATCATAAGCCCTTAACTTTGCCTTGGCTTCTTTTCCAGCAAGTCGTATTTGCAAAACAAATTAAGTGTCATGTCAGTCAAGGGAATGTGTGTGTAAAAATAGCATAAAAGAAAGATACGAAATGCAATCAGGATCAAGGGCAAGAGTCAGAACATTAACCAAGGATTCTTGGTTGTATAACATTATCAAAACATAGATGTTATATACTCTTGTTAATCACAAGGCGTTTCATTTTTTTTACATCTCCTAAAAATTGACTAAGAATTATAAGAAAGAGATACGTACTAGAAACAACAAAATTTCAGTCCTAAGATTAAAAATAAATCAATAATTACAATATCAAGGCAAGAAGCTAAAAGCATACTGAGCCAGACTAAATATACTTGCATGTAATTACAATTATTAATGCCACTAATTGTGCACTATGAAACTTTACTTTATTTTGCATATGCTGAATCCCGATGCATCCTAAAACTAACAGATGTGAAATTATATTTTGTTTGCTACTCAAAACTCCCACTACTACACTGTTCGAAACAACAACAACCATAAACCTTCGGCATATTCAAACCCAACCACCTACTTCATCACAAAATATATACCACCTCATTCCTCCCTTCATCTACAATTCAACCTGCCACTGTCCAAGCAAATATTTGATTTATTTTACTTGCTTTTTTATTGGTTTACCACTGATATGTGGGACCAACCTACTATTTTTAAATATCAAAAAATAACTTTCGTATCCAATAGCAGCGCGAGTGGAGCGACCGAGATTAGCAAAGCTCTTTTACAAATATAATCATCTCGATGAGAATCAGATGTTTATGAGTAACCATGTAAGACAAACAAAAATGAATAGACTTTAACGATATAACCTTTATCATATATAACGTTTATGGTAATTAATTTGCACGCTATCTTTAAGCAGTGGCGATATTTTCCAAACAAATTATGAATATTTGAAGCAAGAAAACAATATAAAGGTAAATAAAAAATTACCATAATGTCACGTACCGAAATTTTCGACTTTCGAAAATTCAACATCGATACTCACTTTATCGACTGTCGAGCAATCGAGTGCCGGAAACTCCAATAGTGAGGGTTTAAGAAAGAGAAAAAGGTAGAAGAAGAAGAGAAGAAGAAAATAAAGAAGAACAACAGAACAACATCAGAAGCAGAAACAATATCAGAATCTTACACATCGCAGCGGAACAATATATAATAAATAAACACTGGTCTTTTAAAACAAAGAGCTATATCAGTTTTATACATACATAAATCATCAGAGTCAATATACAACAATGGACAGTTATGTAACTTGTCCTCATACAGAATACACAGCGGAATAAAATAAAGTATAGGTGATACGTTTCGCCATCCAGCTTGCTTCCAAAGCTCCAGAATATCCAGAATATCCTGATAACATAACTCTAGACTGCCCGTGTGGAAATTGGTGGGCACCCAGAGTTTAGAAGGGAAACAATAAACTCCGAGTCAGTCATGGTGACTGGTGTGAGATCGTAAAACAGTTATTTTTCACAAAGAAAATAAAACAAATTCGCAATGCTTTTGGAAAATGAAACTACCATAAGACCTCCCGCCACACACACAATGCAAACGCAGAATTGGAGGAGATTTCTTCTTATGATAGTCAAAGATGCTTACTATGCAAAATCAAATCATTTTGGATATTATTATTAGTGCATAGTGGAAAACATTTCGAAAGTAGAATATAAATCTTAGCCAGCATAGGTACCATTATATTATGCCTGCTATAGCTGCCTCCTGAGGAGACAGGTTATACAATTGAAATCGTAAAGGCTCGTATTGTTTCTTTGGATTTCCAACAAATGGTCAGGCTAAGGAACTTCCTTTTCCACGATGGGTACGTCCCTGGAATAGACGACCCGAGAACCTAACCGGATCTCTGCCAACACAAAGCCGGGTTACCTCTGCAAAAATAGGTAACTACTGACACGCGTATGTCATCCCCCGATCGTAACCGATCTTCCCGAGGATCCCCGATTTCCAACAAACCACATCAAAATAACAATGCAGCAACCACATAGGTTAAGTATCTGGGCTCCATACCATGATACCACCTCTATCCAGAAGGAATGACATACACTAAGGGGCGCTACTCCCTAGAACCTTGCCGCATCCTTCCTGTTTTGACCATTTCCGGGGTGTGAGGCTCGACGAAGTCTCATCCACAAAGCTACGCTTTCTACAAAGCCATGCTTCGGGTCAAACAAATGATCAACCTATGATCACAAAGATATAAGATCAAACAAATGATCATATCGCAAATGATCAAACACTGATCATCACACAGCAACACTCAGTATGCCACGTTACCAAATTGGGAATATATTGCTGATAAATTTCAACTACATCACCTCTGAGCTCGTACGTCTCAGAGAAGGGTGTTAAGCTAAGAGAATAAATTCTCCGCCACCAACAGAAATGTATTTGAAAGAAATCAGCTTTATATCTCAATTTGTAACGTCAGACACACAATCCATACAAGTCTGTTCCGGGATCGAACAGAACCGAAGGCACTTCTCACGAAGCCCTTGCATATCCAGATAATTTTCTAATCATGTCCGGACTTCCCGTCACTAAGGGTGATAAAACCTCTAAATCGGAGATCAGCCGATGTAGAGTAACTCGACGGTAATCCTTCCGTTTTCAAAAATATCCGGTCTTCAACACCGGTCTTCGAATGCAATTCATAACGACGTATCACATATTCGGAATGGGTTATACGACCCCATGGTCCTTTCCCGGCTAACCCGAATAGTGAGCGCTTATTCAAAAATAAGTGTGGCATTCAAATTCATCCAATTCACAACAAATACCATTCAAGGTAATTATTGATAGTCGGTTATTTAACTATCAATAAAGATGCACAACATCATCAGATTCCAAATAATTTTCCCAAATTATTTTATCTTCCAAAATATATCTTTACTAAATATAAAATTTCCACACTTAACCATTTGAAAACAATTTCAAATCAATTTCCACATTTCATTTTATCTTTGAAGATAAAATCTCAAAACAGTTCATTTCATATTGGAAAAGCATTTCCATACTTATTTAATAATAAGAAATTCACAAATCTATTCATTTTCAACATTTGAAAATATTCGATATACTTAAAATCAAAATTAAGTATAATTTCATTCTTTAAGGAAATCATTTACTATAACAACATTTATTTGAGTCAAAACGAATGTTACGTAAAACATCGTTACGACGACTCAAAATCACTAGTATAGGGATTCGAATTTTTATAGATATATAAATCCCAATACTACATCAAAACATTTCCTTTCAGAAATCATTTACTATAACAACAGTGTTATAGTCCATCATTTCCTTCTATTTCTCGAAAACGTCTATTTCAACAATAAAAATGTTGAAATCTATGTATTCGATATCATAATACATTTTAAAAAACATCTTTAAAATGTTTAACTTCATTTTCAATATCACTTTCCCAAAACTATCCATTTTACTTAACAATATATTCACTGTCCAAAATCGTGAATATAATTCACTAACCAAATTTCAATAATCTCTACACCTTTATATTTCAAGAATTATCCACTATCCAAAATCGTGGATAAAATTCCCTTAATAACTTCTATATTTTAAAATCAATCAAATTTGATTTATTTTCGAATTTATAAAAACAACGTTTATAAATTCTATTTCCATTTTATAACAACTTCGATTTATAAATCTTCGTTAATGACCCATTCAATTTATAACTCAATGTATATACCAAAGGTCCATCTTATAAGTTAATATAACTTATAATTCATTTATTTTAAAAGAAATCGTTCTTTTAAACTTCACAAAATTTAAAACTTTCAGATTTCATTAACTTATGAAATCCCATTTATACTTCATTTTAACACTTATAGAAACTTGTCTTATAATCCCAATATTTCAAATTTATAAATATCCATTTTTGTACATCTTTTAAATAAACCGTTTATAATACTAGAAATCCCAATTTAAACCATTTCATAAATTTCTTAACTTTTATTTCAAAAATCACACTTTGGTTTTATTTCACAAAAATTTTAACTTTTATAACTTTAAGATTTTAGACGTTTATTTATTTGAAATAAATCAATTCAAAAATTCAATAAAACGTCTACTTTCAAAAATCACTTTAAAATCCTTTTAAAGTAAAAGTCGTTATTTTTAAACTTCAAAACTTGAATCCGATGATGCAACAGCACCAATTAGTCAATCACAACAACAACATCATATATCAACATATGATAACAGAATATACATCAATATCTGTAAATAAATAAATACTGTTGAGGAATCCAGTTGGATCCCTCCAACCTGTTTCCCTGCATCCACAGATGTTAGCACAATACCAATTCCACTTCGAGGTGGAATATCGCGGTATATGGGTTTTATAAAAATATCCGCTTACTAACGGCGTAATAGGGTCTCATCCGCTATACGAGGCGGGAATCAATCAATCCAATATATACATATGCCAATATGTATATATTGCTATATATATATATATAGATATATCCTACTATATCTAATATCACATCCAATAGCAATCAATCATCAATCAATAAATAACTGAAAATTCCACTTTCATTTTGAGTGAGAAAAATCTCACCTTAGCTTTGCGATCCATTTCCAATCCAATTTTGTTTTCTTGACTTATTTGACCTTGTATAAATAATTATACAATTCTATTAATATTCGAATTGAAACCAAACAATAAATTTTCATTTGGTAATTTTAATTCATCGGTGATTTCGTTTTAAACAATTAATTTAAATTTTTAACTGATTCCTTTCTGAAATAACTTATTTAACTAAGATTCTATTTTTTTGACCCAATTTCTCCATTTACATAAATATTTTTCATTTGAAACTAAATTTTAAATTCAACTAATAATTTTAGTTTTAAACAAATTCTCCTTATTGTAAAAATCATATTTTCAAACTAAACTAGCAACTGAAATATTTATACATTGTCTATACCATTTATCTATATATTCGAATTAAATCGAACCATCAATTTTTATTTATAAATTTTACTAACTAATAATTTAAATCACCTCAAATGTCATTTAAAAAAATTAAATCGTGAGTTTAAAATCGTGTACATACTTTCCTTTTCAGTAAGCAAAATAAGAATTTACCTTACTGTCATATAGATATATAGCTGTTTTGAAATCAACAAATTTTAAAACTTTATTGTTTGTAATATATAAACTGGAAACTAGAAAACAATCTATGTACGAAGAATAACAAAATGTTAACGAGATATACCAGATCCTGGCATTTGCTCGAACTCAGGTAGAACCACGCGAAACCCAAATGCCCAATCGCCTTATTCAAATCGCCAGCAACCCCTCGCCCAGGTCGCGACCACGCCGCCACGTCCTGACATCGCCTGACCGTTGCCGAAACCCTAGATCGAGGCCATCATCCCCTAATTATCGTCGCTGCTATGAACGCGAGCCCAGGCCCACGCCTCCTTCGTCGCGAACGCCGCCATCCACGCAACTACGCGCCTCACGAATCCCATCGCCAGAGTCGCCTCATCGCTCAAACGCGTGCCGCATGCCACCACGCGAGTGCGCGCGCCTCGACTTCGTTCGAATTGAAGGGAATTGGGGCATGCGATTTTATTTTATTTTTTTATCTGAGGGGCGGTTTTGATTTCGAATGAAAAAGGGAAGTTGCGATTTCTTTCGGAGGCTACGACCATTTTTGTTTGAACGAACGAATGATGAAGGTTTTTGAAGTTTAAGGACGAGCGGCCATTGATTTTTGTTGTTCATTTGAACTGAAATGTTCTCGTGGGATTTGTAATGAACGGGGGAGACAAGGGTACGCGACATTGCAGAGAGTAGGTCTGCTTAGAAAACTTAGGGTGGCTGATGTTGACAAATTTTAAAATTTAAAATTCAATTTGAATTCGATTAAATCTCAACGCGTTTGCTTACCGTATGCTCACGTAACAACTCTGAATAATACGAAATTTGAAATCCGATAATAAAACAATATTACGGACCCAATGGAACTAGTTTCGTTGAATCCAAGAATGTGCCTCGGACGGCTATTTTTAAATATCGATACGAACGATATAAATTCAAAACTGAACAAATTGTTTCCAAACTCAATTCTGATGTTTCTATTATCTTCAGTAATATCAATATGAATTTTCTAAGCCTTTAAAATATTTTTCTTCAACTTAAAATTGAAGATTCAAATTTTAATTCAACTATCAACAGATTAAATTTTATAATTTAATCGCCAAATTCAAAGTTATATCGGGATTCAAATTAAATCATCGTTCAAATATTTAAAATTAATTAAATATTTTCAATTTAATTTGTTTAAAATTCTGGGTCGTTACACATAAGCTTTGTCTTGAACTTCTCAGCATTTTTGTCCAAGGTACACTCTAACATAAACTGCTTCCTACATTAAAGGCAGCTGTGAATGTTTCAAAGAATGAAGCCATTCGGCCAACAAACTTAAAATTTGTTTTGCTAACTGACATAATGATGCACAAAAATTATGCAGTCAGAAAACCTACTTATTTTCAACAATCGCATGCAAGAGAAAGAAGGGTCCAAACCAAGTGATTTTAGCATGTAATGGAAAATGTGTAGACAAATATAAAAACATACATCCAAAAATTTATACGAAAACAATGATTATAAATTATTTCATTCAAATGTGGAACTACAATGAAACAAATACGAAAATGGATTTGGATGTTGTGATTTTGTTGAGCGTGTTCAAACGGTATTTTAAATGCTTTCTCCTTATTGTTAACACCGATTTGTTGGTGCACAAAATTTTTGGTGTTCATAAACGTCTCTCACAAATATTCACGTATTTAAGCATACAGTATTAATTCAATTTTTGAGGCTTTTACCAATTGCCACACACGAATATGTCAAGGATTAGAGAAGTTTGCTTTACTTTTACTTCTTACTTCCTATACTAAAATTAACTGGTCATACAAGTAATGCGATCATCCCCAGAATGTATTAAATGCGATTATTTTGTTTTAAAAAAGTTGCTTATGCAACAATGAGTTTTATGTACAATGCAATAATACTATATTTGTCATGCAACAACCTATCAGACCATATGTTTGAGAAATTATGTTTATTAAAAGTACTCTGATTTTTTATTATAGGATGTCATCTTTCTTCCTTCAAAATTAATGTCTTTGATCTTGACTTTGCAGTCTATGGCATATTTGGCGGTGGTAATCTTAGCTGCAGTTGGCATGAGGTGTTCGAGTTCGCTGGAACTCAAACTATCAATGTAGCTTAACCTACACCTATACTGCACTTTGTTTCATCAGCCAGTTAAAACAAAGGCTAGTTGCCTTGCCTTCTATTACTAATTTTATCACGACTTTCTCTTTTTCCCTCGGGTTATAGTGTGTAGATAAAACATTGAAAATCTTAGTAGCACACACTACAACAAAACAGTTATATAAGTGTTCTACTAAAATTATACTTGATTTTTCTATAAACAAGCAGGGATTAGTTCATTGCACCTAATCACTAAGTTATGATGCATGCAGTGGTAAACTGTATGTTATGTAGAAATCACCCATTTTTAAATAATTAAGACACTTCAAGTAACATAAAAACTACAACATATGATCTATTTGTATATAAAAACACAGCTTCTAGCTGGGATATTGGATTTAAAATTTCAAAATTGTAGCAATGACCAAGTTTGGTATATAGGCATAAGTTTGAAAGACTACATCCAATTTGCAAATCAACCGCCACATCCACTACCCAATCCACGAACCAAATTGCCAAGTTATTTAATCGTCGACCTAAATTGCCTAACCTTCCAAGCAACTCGGACTGAACCCATCCTTAACCAGAAAATTCGGATTTTATTTCCTTTTTGTGAAAATTTGTTTGGAATTTTTGAGGGATTTATTTACTGTATTGAAATTCATTTGTGAAAATTTTATGAAATTATATATATCTTGAGTTCAAGAATATCTACCAGAAAAGCAAAAGGAAAATAAAATCGATCGAGTTCAAGAATATCTACCAGAAAAACAAAAGGAATCATCGATCGAGTTCAAGAATATCTACCAGAAAAGCAAAAGGAAAATAACATACCAATACAAGTCGAACTCGATCGAGAAGCAACCGGCTTCGAGTCAAAGTGACAAAGCAAATAACCATATATAATTCGCAGCTTCAACAAATTCGAAAGCCCTAATTTTTCGAGCAAAGAAAAGAGGAAAAGAGGAACGAGAGTATTGCTTCACGGAAAAGAAGAAAAGAGGGCCGACCTCTATAATTTTTCTTTGGGGTGCTGTGGTCTAAAAATTAGGGTTACCTATTACAACGGGCATTTTAAGCCCGTTGTAAAATTGGCACCTATTACAACGGGCAGTTTTATCCCGTTGTAAAATTGGCACCCCTATTACAATGGGCACTTTGTGGACGTTGTAAAATTGACATCTATTACAACGGGCATAATAGGACCGTTGTAATAGCAATCTATTACAATGGGCAAAGACTGCCCGTTGTAAAAAAGATGTTATATAAGAAATCTATTACAACGGGCCTGAACTGACCGTTGTAGTAGCCTACTATTACAACGGGCAGCAATTGCCCGTTGTAAAAAGGACGTTGTAATAGAGTATTTTTGTTGTAGTGAAATTATGTAATTATAGCAATCAAAACCATAATTTTATTCAATTAACATATTCTGAATTTATTTAACTAACCTGTTCTACCATTAGAAATTGAATAACAATTCTAGTTCAATTTAATTAAACTAATCTTATTTACGCCATGAAACATGAACAACAATTTTTTTTTTCCAAATTTCAACCCAAACATGAATTAGAATTGAGAAGTGGAAGAAGAAGAAGATACAATCATTTACATAAATTTCAATCTTATTTATGCCATAAAACATGAATAGACAATTTATATGTTTCATATTTTAAACCAAACATGAATTAGATTTGAGAAGTGGAAGAAGAAGAAGAAGTTGCAATAATTTACATCTATCCTCAATTAATAACAGAAATTAATTCATATTAACGTGCCAGAAAAGAACTGAAATTGAACTACTTTATTTTTCTATTTCGTATTAATTCTCACTCACCTAGCACTTGAGCTTGCATAAATTTGAAAAAAGCTTTGCTTTAATCTTTCTCCCTTTGATTCTTCTAAATTCCCCAAATTTCTTGAATATATATAGATAATTTAGTTTGGTAGAGATTTGTTTATTTAGTAGAGAAAAGGAGGAATAATAATACACACTAATTTTACTGTAGAATTATGGCGATGGCTGAATAAGAGATTAGGTTTATGTTGGATGGTTTATTTATAGATTGTTTGAGTGAATATAATCCAATAGATTATTTTAGATTAAATCTGCTTCTTTCATACACTTAAGGGTTATCCATTCTAGCCCATACACATCACTCAACCAATAAAATTTAGCCATCTCATCCTATTACATCACTGGAGCGAATGGAAAGCCGCCATATGTCAGAAACAACACTGAAATACGTAAAATCGTTGGAAATGAACCAGCTAAAAAAAACACCGCTCCAGATTTTGGGCGACAATGGGACTTGATCCCTGGTCACTAAGGAAGTCAACATGCGCCTTTACCACTGTATCAAATGCGCTTTTAATTTCTTTTTAATTATATTTCTCATAAAATATCGGGGTGTTACATTCTCCCCTCCTTAAAGGATTTTGTCCCCGAAATCTCCAAAGACGGAAGAACATAATTAACAACCAACATCCAAGAACTACATCCATCTACTTAACCATCATCCATTTCTACCATTGTCCTTATTTTTAACTAATGTAATTTATGATTTATCCAAAGTGAAATGCATATGAACTTACCTAATGCGAAAAGGTAGTCGGTCTACTGATTTAGTTGACCTCTTGTAATGCAAGTATGCTTATGTCATGCAACCAAATGTATGTAATTACCCTAGTATAATTGATAATTCTATATGTATGTTTTAATCATTCACCCAAATGCACCATCCATATGCAACATCCATTATACATACACACACACACACAGATATATACAACCATGTGCAAATGCAATAGATAACAGACATGCATATGCAGGTGTGTGTGCCTAGTTTGCCGATTATCCTAATAAATATTTATCTAGTGCATGCAATGCATTTATTTGCAAACATTGGCATCACTTGCAATCATTTTCATCCATCAAACATAACATGCCCTAATGACATGTTTACAACCAAGCTACCATCCATAAGTTTCACCTAAAGATTATCGAAAAGACCCTAACTAAGGAAAGATCAAAGATTATAAAATAGGATATTTGAAGTGTACCTTCAAATAGAAAAATATAAGAAGTTCGAATTCTCTCCTCAGATTCTCATGTGCACTCCTTAGGGTCATCTCCCCACCGAACCTTCACTAGATGAACTTCCTTGTTGCGTAATCTCTTGACGTCGTGTTCCAATATACGGGGGGCTGTACGACGCACAAGTGATTCGCGCTCTACCTCCACTTCCCTTAGCTGATCGGGTTCTACTACTACTGCGGAATCATGTAGACACTTCCTCAGATGCGAAACATGAAAAACATCGTGAAATCCTGCCAACTTATCTGGAAGATCAACTCTGTATGCCAGTTTTCCAATCCGTGCGGTGATAGGGAAGGGTCCTACAAATCTCGGTGCCAACTTACCCACTGAGCCAAGTCTCATAACGTTTCTCAGAGGAGAAACCTTAACAAAAACCATATCTCCAACCTTAAACTCCAAATCTGTACGTCTTCTGTCGACATATGACTTTTGTCTATCTTGTACAGTCTTCAACCTCTTGCGAATCAAATCCACCTTCTCGGAAGTTTCCCTCACCAAGTTTGGTCCAAGCAAGATCCTATCGGTGGTATCCCACCAACAGGCTGGTGATCTACATGGTCTACCATAGAGGGCCTCGAACGGTGCCATCCTAATGCTTGCTGGATAACTATTATTATACGCGAACTCCACCAAAGGTAGGTGGTCTTCCCAAGAGCCTCCAAAGTCAATGATGCACAATCTGAGCAAATCTTCCAAAACCCTATTTACCCTCTCAGTCTGTCCATCTGTCTGAGGGTGATATGCCGTGCTCGGATTCAATTCTGTTCCCAAGGCATGCTGAATAAGAGATTAGGTTTAGGTTAGATGGTTTATTTATATATTGTTTGAGTGAATATAATCCATTAGATTATTTTAGATTAAATCTGCTTCTTTCATACACTTAATGGTTATTCATTCTAGTCCATACACATCACTCAACCAATAAAATTTAGCCATCTCATCCTATTACATCACTGGAGCGAATGGGAAGCCGCCACATGTCAGAAACAACGCTGAAATACGTAGGAAAATCGTTGAAAACGAACCAACTAAAAAAAACATCGCTCCAGATTTTGGGCGACAACGGGACTTGATCCCTGGTCACTAAGGAAGTCAACATCCGCCTTTACCACTGTACCAAATGCGCTTTTAATTTCTTTGAAATTATATTTCCCGTAAAATATCAGGGTGTTACACTACTAGATGTTAGAATCCATCCTAGAGGATGGATTCAGGGTTGCAACCTGAATCATGACAATCTGGTCCATCATCGCTTGTTGTCAAAATGATCTATTGCACGGATACAACCATAAGAAAGTAGCAGTGTAAACGGGGAGGAGGATGGTAATCACATTGATGTATATGATATGAGTCAATATGATGATTACAACAAAATGGAGTGAGCACTGATGAGGATGAGAATAAGAGCGATTGTGCAATAAACAGATCATGTGGAGATGCCCACAATCTTTTTGTCGAGGGATATACGGGTGAAGATGTTCATGATATCTTGGCATCGAGACAGAATCTAGTAGAGTGAATATGATTAGGTTTCAGTAGTAATTGCAAACCTCATAAATAAAAAAATTAAGCAGTGTTTGAAATGAATAACGAATGCAACTTATATAATTTGGATAGCATGTGATATCCCAGTTGATTAGAGTTGCAACTTTGAGTCGATGAATACAGCCATAACACGTGTATTATCATTAAATTATGAAAATGAATTGTTGGGGGTGGGGATTTAGTATGGTGTAAGTGACATCTCTGTATTTGAAAATGTCACGTTTGTACCTGACACTACTTATTTATTATGTATGGTATGATTATATACTCATAACTAGATTTCTAGCCTGACTCAAGGTTTTGTTTCATAACGTACCCTCGGGTCAGATCAAGGACTGTCTATTTACATGATGATTACTTTTGCATGTTTTTCTGATGTGACTCTAGAGCATATTGTTGATGAGATCACTTAGTGTATATTATGTCACGATCACCATTGTTTTAGAAGACTTGTCCTGTACATAGAGACTAACCTGCATTATTCTGTTTGATTCGTTTGGAATGCTGATGTAGAAAAATTGACTCTAGAGCATGTATTTTTGGAGTAGTTACATCTGTTTGACATTGTGTGTGTGTGTGTGTGTAATGAATTGAAAGTAGGACGTCATTTTTTGAAAGCAGAGATTTTGATTGTATAGTTTTGCTGATGTATATATGGTGATGTTTAGAGGTGTCTAGTGCATGTCATAGTTTGATACGTGTGTGTGCGCACGTGTGTATATATGTATGTATGTGTAACGTCTCACCTTTTTGGACAGTTTAAATCGATGATAAACCACACATGTTAGACTCAAACCATTCAAAAGGGAGGATTGTTATAGGGTAAATAAGAACAAGCAGAGAAAGAAAGAAAAACAAACACATAATCTCACAACGGAATGAAAAAATATAATAATCAAATAAACAATTCATGAAGCTGTTTTACAAATAACATTTGATTACACTTTTACAATACAGATCAGAGTTACCTACAACAGGAATAAATAAATAAATGTAGTGGAATAACATGATGTAGTGGAATAAATATAATAAATAATAATAGTATACAAATCTCTGTCTTCGTCCACTAGAAAGGCAGTCTTCGATACACTGAAAAGCTCAGACTGATCCGAGCGAATTGAAAAGAGAAAACACTCGAGTCAGAACTAAAAGATCTTATGTAAGTTAAATCAACAGTAAATAAACATACATAAATGTAACGGCGTCGGAGATGTTTACGGGTTTGACATCACTTATCCAGTGTCTAACGTGAGTGCAATAACTTAAGAGATGTTCGGGATTCCATCTCCTAAGGATCCGTTAAACTATCTGCATACATAGTACAATACACTATTATAATAGTGTCTATAGTAAAGTAAAGTATTAAAATAGCACTAAAGCGTTACCCATATCCGCCTTAACACATTTTATATAATGTCGTAGTCTATACAGTAAGGTAAACTCCACCAAACTGGTGGGCTATCAGGGAGCACTCCAATAAACCAAACTTGTAGAAGGCGCGATAAGGCATGTGACAAGGCACGCGAGGCAATGCCAGGGTATAATTCTACCGTTTGCACTCCCGGACTGGTAGTAATGCATAGCAGCTACTACCGCCCACCTCTAAACGTATTCCCATAATCAAAATCGAGGGGTAGCCACCAAATCAATCACAAAGTCATAATATGGAATTGAAGAAGCTTGTCCGATCGGAGGTGCGACCTCACTTGGCCTGGTATAGCTCCTATTTTAGCCACATCAAGCGGACTCATGGGAGTCAGGGCTACGTAAATACCTCATAAAAAATCGTTCGCCAAACCATCCTACTTCATTCTGGAATCGCCACTACGTACACAGTTGTTAAAGTGGTTTTCAGTATTGGCAGAGAGTATGACAATATCCGATCCCGGTCTCTTTAACAACCAAATGCTTATTTCACACTGGATGGTTCTTTTAAATTTCCAAAAACCGTTTCATAATTGATATCAAAATATCATATTCAATTCAAACCATATCACTTTTGAAATCATATTCACTTTCCAAATCATATCGACCAAACAGGTTAAATCCTCATTTCAAAATCATCATATTTACTCAAATATGTCATTTAAATCCAACTTAGGTTATAATATCATTTAACCATATTCACTTTTAAATCAAGAATTTAGATATAAACAATTCAACCTTGCATCGTTAGAAATTTAGAAATATAGTTTGAATAGTCATAATAGTTTAAAATAGTTAAAATAGTTTAAAATAGATTTAAATAGTTTAATATAAATTAAAATAGTTTAAAATAGATTAAAATAGTTTAAAATAAATTAAAATAGTTTAATATAGTTGAAAATAGGTTAAATTAGTTTAAAATAAATTAAAATAGTTTAATAGTTTAAAAATCTTAATAATCAGGATTTTTTTAAGATAATATATCCTTAAACAATTTATATCGAATAATAAGTTTGAAATTAATATCAAATTAAACTATTTCTTTCATTTCAACACATCGAGACCATATCCAGATTTCAACAAAACTAAATTTCTTTTAATACAAATTCCCAAAATGATTTAAATTTATATTGATTTCACATTCATGTTGAGCCAAAATTTTCATGCCTTCAAATTCATATATTTTAAAGTTTAGCTATCCAAACATTTCAATAGCTCAATTTCGATAATTCCATTTATATTTCAAAATTCAACTTTGAAATTTCCATTTTTACTCTTTAAACAATTCATTAAACCAACTCCACTTTCAACATTTAAACTTGGATTTTCGAAAATAATTCAGTTTATATAAATTAAATTTTATTTCAAAATACCAGTTAACTTAATTCAAATTTTAAGGATTTTAAAATCATTTAATTTTACCAATCCGGTATCCGTATATAATTTTTTACCCTATAGTCAAGTGATACGGACATATATCATTTCAATCTGTAATAATTTAAATTTACGGGTACATATCATTTCAACCCGCAATCCCAAATTTTTACCTCAGATCCATGAAATCGCTTGAGTCTATCATTTCAACCCATAACGATTTCTCCCTAATCTATCAAATCGTTCGGGTATGTATCATTTCAACCTATAGGGAACTTGCAGTGTTATAACAACATAAAATATAATATCCAGTCATCCAATATCAACAATCAACATCCATCACAATCACCATTCAAACAAATCAATAAATAATAACAAGTGACTGATTATCAATAACGGGTATTAACTGGCAATTTAGAATTTAGTATTAAATTAATGGCGATAATATTCAATAAAAGTCAGATTTAACTGGAATGGCAATTTAAATATACCAAACATCAACCAATCAAATTCTAATCGCATCATAAATTCAATTTAACTAACATAAGATAATCTAGTAGTTGTGAGTGGGTTAAAACACTCACCTTTGATTTCAAATCGATTTCAAATCCAAAATAAGGCCAAAAATTCAACAATCTCAAAATTTAACAAAACTAATACCATAATGTTTGAAATTTCGATACGATCCCAATGGATCAAACCGCGCGTGAATCGGAGCTCGTATGGGATAGATATACAAGTTAGAACATTACGATTAAAAAAATCAATAAAATATTAATAATAATCACATGTGTCACCTTCAACTCTCCTCCCTTTGGCACGATCGCGCACAGAAATTCGAATCCCCTTGTAACATCCCGTATTTTTAAGCTATTGAATTTGAACATTTAATTCGTTTTAAATGTTAATGTGGATTCTTAATTGATTTTGAAATGAATGGATTCGGGTTCAATCAATGAAATAAGCTATAAATTTTAATTATAGCAATTCTGGTTGAATTTGATTTATGGAAAAATAATAATTAAACAGTCGAATTTGGGATAAAAAGTAAATCCGGATGTAAATAGTGATAAAATGGTCTTAGAAAGTTATTTTGAGTTATTTGTGTGGAAATAGCATGGTGGGAATTTTATATGAATTTTAAAGTTGATAAATTTATATTTGGGATTTTATATTAATTTAAAAATGAATTTAATATTATTAAAATGCAAATAATCAGATTTTTGAGTCCGGATTGAGCCGGAATGATTTTTAATGTGTTTATAAATTTTATATGATTTATTGATTAAGTTATTAAAATTTTAAAAATGAAATTTCAAGCGTTTCTGATAATTTCAGAAATCGCCGATTTAATAGACGAGTTAAAATAGCCTTCCGGGGCACAGTCTCGGAATTCGACGAAACCAGTTCCATTGGATCCGTAATAGTTAGTTATTATCGGATTTCAATTTTCGTAGCAATCGGAGTTGTCGTTTGACCGTGGCAGCTCGAAACGCATCGAAATCGATTTAACCGATTTAATTTTAAATTGACCGTTTAATTCCGTGTCTTGCGCATACGATCGAATTAGCTTACGAAACCTGTTCCATTGTGTCCGGAACGCGGAAAACCCCCAGGATAGCCTGTCAGAACGTGATAATTGGAGGTCGTTTGCTTAACGGTTAAGTTGAGATATTTTGTTAATTAAATAATATTAAACTATATATATATAAACATTTTAATCCCAAAACCCTAGCTTTATCTGCAGGCCGCCGTCTCAAAGTTTTTCAATGGCCGAAAACGCTTCTTACTTCTTCCTCAAATTTCGATCAATCCATAAGTTTTCGTTAGAAATCTTCAACTAGGAAATGGTTGAGCTCGATAAGCTCTATAGATCTAACGGTGGCGATGCATTTTCGCGAAGTGGTTTGATGGCTATGGGGGTTCGAACGGAGCGCGTTCGTGCACGAAATTAGAGGAGGGGGTGACGTCGAGCTCGACCGGGTCTAGGCCAGAGGTGCGTGGCGGTCAGGGATACGAAGTGGTGGCGGGTGATGGAGTCCGGTCGCGTGTAGTGGCGGCGATGTTCAACCCTAGTTGGCTATACGGGTTCGATTTTTAGCCTGGGAATGTCGCGTGACTAACGAAGAAGAGAAGGAGTGAGGAGCGGTCTTGATTTGTTCGTTCGTATCTACGGCTGTGATGTATTTGGTAAAATAAAATAAAAGAAAAGGAATTTGTTTTAAATTCGATTCAAAACTTTAACATTTAATAACTTGTTCGTATGTATTCAGAATTTGACGAAACTGAAAGCGTTGGAATCGCAGAGAGACGTACTACGGGGTGGTGCAGATCCGGAGTCGTTCCGGGCAAGTAGAAATTTGGGTTAAATCGAACGTCGTCCGGTTTAATTTAAATTTCGAACGCTCGCCGAACTCAAAGTGAGTTTTCTCACTCACATCTGGATGCTAGGCATTTTAAATAGTTAATATTTAAATATTTGTGTGGATGGCTGAATATAATTGTTATTATCAGTCTGGATTGATATTTATATTGTGATGTGCTAATATTTGTGGATGCAGGGAGAAACAGGTTGGAGGGATCCAACTGGATTCCTCACAATTGTAGCAATTATTTTATAATTGTTAGTGAATACCTGTTTATATGTTGTGATTGATAAATCTGGAAATTTAATTGTGTTGTGAAATTGTTGTATAAATCATTGTTACAGAATTTAATTTATAAATGGACAAAATTGGGTTTTTACGAAATAAGTAAATTGTTAAATTAAGAATTTTTGAAAAATAGAATTTGAAATCTGGTTTGGAATGGGAAATGAAAAATTGGTAAAATTGGGATTTAATATTGTGGGAAAATTTATCAATCGATAAATATGAAATATAAATTTTCTGGAGATTAAATTTATGAAATTATAAATTGTTTAAAATAACGGTGTTTATTTTAATAATGACAAATGTTATCCGGAAATTAAAAATATGTTAAAATGGAGTTTCCGACTATAAATTAACAAGTTCAAATGAAAAACAGAATGTTTTGAAATGCCGTATTTCATTGGAATTTAACTAAGTGGATTGGAAATTTGGCTTCCATTGAAAATTCACCAAAATGTTTAAACTATATTTAAAAATGAATTTTCGGAAATGAAGAATTGTGATTTAACTTCGGAGGAAGTTATAGAAGTATGGAATTGGAAATTTATGTTGTAAAACATAATTGACTTGAAATAAATCAGTGGATTTATATGAAAGAGTACTTTGGAATGTTTAGAAACGGGAAAGTGTTTCCCTGGGAAAAACCAAGTAAATGTTTATAAAATGATTTTTATTTAACTAAGGTTAAGTTTTAAATCGTTTAAAAAGTATTTTTAAGAAATCGTTATTTTTAAAGAAATAAATTAATAACTTTTAAATACCGTAAATAATTTGGGAGTGTATTTGCAATTATTTTTACAAATGGATTTATTTAAAAGTTGGTTTTAGCTTAAATTGTTAAAATTAGCATTTTTCTTCTTATAACGCTATTTTGAATTTTGTTAAACTAAAACCCTTATTTTAAAATCAAAGTTTATGTGTTAATAACTAGTTTTCTTCACATATTTTAAATTTATATTTTTGAGTAAACAAATAGAAGAAATTTTCATATTTTAAAGTATATTTCAGTATAAAGTATTTTAACTGTTTTAAATGCAAATTGTTTTATACTTGGTTATTCCCGATGGGAATAAAGGGTAAAGGATTTACCTTGTAAAGGAAGAGTTTTGGAAAATTGTTTTCAAACGAGTTTTGAAAATGTGAAATATATATCTTTGAAAGATATTAGAAGAAAATAAATAATATGGAGATTATTTATTATGTGATGGATGTGTATGGATGTTTGTGAACATTAATTGATAGTTAAATCACCGACTATCAATATTGGCCAAATACGCGATCGTTTCGAAGAGACCGGGATCGAGTTTCCGTATACCGGGATTCTAGGTCTGGAGACTCGAAAACCACTTCGATTCGGTTTGTACGTTTCGCGAAAACGATTTCGGAGTCGAAGATGGAGCAGTGAAGTGCAAGGGCTAGTCGCTACTAATCCTGAGGATATTTCCAAAATGGATGTAGTAGGGGTAGTGCCTTCGGTTCCGTTCGGACCCGGGACGGACTTGTATGGACGAATGCTTTCGTGACATCGTCAGGTGGACGATGGGCATTCTAAGGGATTTGTGCTATAAAGGTATCGTTTAGCCTCAAGCCTCATCAACCGGGAATGACTGAAAATCAGGGGTTATGCAGCAAGGCTTCGTGGGTAGCCCCCACTTGAGAGTAAGGTCATCCCTGTCTAGATGTCCCTTTTATTTCGGCTTAGTGGTGCGGTTGCTGATCACAACCGTGGGGTGATTTTACTTGGAATTATCCAGTAAGGGATGATTCCGGTCTTGTGTTGCAGGGGAGCGGGCGTACTCCTCGGTACTGTGATCTAGGCCACGTACTGTGACAGGTGGTACCCCAGTGCCTAGTCATTCGTTGGAAATCCATTCTCCCTACGTGCCTTGTACGAGTTTTGTTTGTATACCTAGTATGCTGGAATTTAATCATGTAACAATTTCAGCTATTTTAATAAGTATTTGTATCTAGACACTATTATAATATCAGAGGATTTTTATAAAAAGTGTTTAGCTATCGTAAGGTAAAAACCCGACATGTTTATTTGTGGCGTGGTCTTACGAGATGCTTTTGTTTTCAAAGGATTTTTGAACTTTAATAATCAGTTTGGATGTATTTATGATGCGCTGGTATTCCAGACTGACTCGGGTGTTATTTTATTATAATGCTCGGGTCAGACCGAGTATATTTCAGGATAGGTTGCTATGGAGCTCAGGAGAGGAGCTGGAGTCCGAGACGTATTTCTCGTACTTGTTTTATTCCGCTGCTGTGATTGTTGAGATTGTTTGACTGGCTATGGTTGGTTGTATTGATATACTCTGATGATGATGTATTGTATATAAACAGATATAGTTTTGATTTGTGTAAAGTTCTGTTCTATATATTATATTTTATTCCGCTGCGACTGTGAGGTTCTGATGTTGTTTAGTTTCTTCTTCTTCTACCTTCTTTCTTTCCTACAATCTGTCTTTTTCGGTGTTCGATCGTCGGCATATTATACTGTTGAGTATTTTGTGTCGATTTTCGAGGGTCGAGAAGGGCGGGTCGTCACAGTTGGTATCAGAGCATAGGTTGGCGACAACCTAGGCTTTGGTGGGAAAATTACTCATTTTTAAATAGAGTTGCAAGTACTCTATAATGAGCTGAGTGTAATAATAGCTATGAGAGCGTACTTGTTAGTGAATATAAAATTGTTTTTATATTGTGTTGACTTATCGGTTGAGTGTTTATGAATTCTGGTCGGTGCGGGAAGTACAACCGTATCGATAGGGGTTTCTAAACTCTTAAACAAGATAAACCGACATAGTATTATTTTTAAAGTGGGTAAATGAAATAATTTCACCCAAAATTGTATTTTGATATAAAGAAATTTTTTTCTAAATTATTATATATATTAGATGTTTGTTTGGTTGTTAATACAGTAATCAAATAAGAAATTGAAGTATGTTCTAAAATTTGAAATGATTTCTAAGCAAATAAGAATTTAAAATATTAAAATGGTTTATAACCAAATGGAATTGATTGAATATGTTTAAATAAGAAGAAGTGAAATTGAAATTTGATTTAAACCGGAATTTTTATCCCGGAAATTTTTGAAAGGGATTTCAAATGAATTTAAACAAAGGTTTGGAAAAATTTAGAAACCTTGGGAATGTTGAAATGTTTTCCAAAGGTTTTGAAGTTAATGATGGAGCATATTTTGGAAAATATTTTCGAATGGAAATTGATTTGAGGTGAATTTTGGAAGTGGAAAGCACTGAACTCACTGCAGTCGCTGGAAAATAATCCTGATGATGCTGGCCACATCATTAGAATTCATTTTCGAGTTTCTAAAGTGATGGATTGCTACCAAAATAGTTGGTTATGACATTGTTTGAACTTGTTTGGGAAACAAGTGATTTTGGAATTTTCAATGGAAAATTGTTTGGTAAAAGCAGTTTGTTTTGGAATTTGGTAATTGATTTGAATATCAAAAGAGAAATGTGTTGATTTTTATTTCAAATTGGCTTTGAAGTAAATCCGGGTAAATTGAATTCTGGGAATTCTATTTTAAAATAAAAAATGTGAAAGTTGAAATGATTCAACTACATAACTTATGAAGGAAAGTGGATTTAAAGAAGAATTGAGTATATATGGAATGTAAATTTACTTTGAATAAATGAAGGTGAATGGAATATATCTGGATTTAACTTATGATAAGTTAAATAAAATTGAGAATTTGAAATTGAATTAAATCTAAATGAATTGGAATTAAATGGAAGTTGAGATAACGGTGAAATGTAAATGCTTATGATTGTGCAAATGAATTCATATTCTTAAGCTATTAAGTGTTAAAATTTGACATTGTGATTATAAAAATGTGGATTGGTTTGAAATGAGCAATATAAACTTACAAGTAAATAAGTTGGAGAACTTGAGAATGGAAGATTTGATTTTAACTCAAGTAAAATGGGATTATAATCACAAATGGAAATAATTAATGGAATGGTGAATTCGAACTTAATTTTAAATGGAATGCAAAGTAAGGTGAAACAATTATAAAATATAAAAGAGGTAAGTGAACTGAAGTTAGTAAATAAGTTGAACTTGGATATGGAGAATTAAGATTAAATTGAATTGAGTTTAACTTTGACTAAAATGGAATTAAGCTGAATATTAAAATTCCGTTGTGTTATGAATAAGAATGAATGTAATTAAATTCTTATTTAAAGTTGTAAAGGAAATGGTTTAAATTCAGGTGGGCTAAATAAAATTTAGATTAACTTGAATTAATTCTGGAAAGGAATTAAATTGAAAATGCATATATAATTTAGTTAACCTTGAATTAAAATGGGATAAGAATTGAGTTTAATGGAAATTTAATTTAGTTGAAGTGATGTTGAATGAAGTAAATGCTTACTCAATTAAATCCAAATGATTGTTTG
The DNA here is from genome assembly GCA_030737815.1 of Allium fistulosum. NCBI lineage: Eukaryota > Viridiplantae > Streptophyta > Magnoliopsida > Asparagales > Amaryllidaceae > Allium > Allium fistulosum. The sequence goes on from CM060907.1 coordinate 291,076,681, forward strand.
GAAATAAATCTTGTGTAAGCTAAATTAAATGGAATTTGTATTGCAATAAATAGAATTTTGATAGTTTGGTCAAAATTTAGAAAGTAAAGGAATAATCCAGTTGTTGAATGAAATTTAAGTTGGTAATAAATGTTGGAAGTGAGAATGTATAATGGGATTAGATTATAATAGTGATGGTTTGAATTGTAAGTAAATTCAAATGAGAGAAATAACTTAAATGGTCTCTTTGTTGATAAAATAAATCTAAAATGGATGGGATAACTAAACAAAGAGCATTAAACTTTGTAAATGAATTGAAATTGGTTGAATGAGAATCAGATGGAAATAAAATTAATAGATAATGGTAATATTGTGAAACTACTTAAGCAAATTGAAAGAAACAAATGATTGTGAATGAGCTTTATTAAGTAATCTTGAATGCAATTTGTTAAATAATATAAATCAGATGTTATTAATTTAAACTTATATGATGGCCTTGAAGTGTGCATAAGAAATTGAATTAAAAATAGCAATGGAGTGTGAATACGTGGACTGTGAACCATGCAAATTAAATAAATTTGATATAAATCTAAGTTGAAATTAATTTTAAATGGTTATAAGCTTAAGTGGTGATTATTTTGCTTGAATGACATGAAATTGGCATGTATTCGGAATTAAGTTGTTTTAACAAGCAATTGAATTTGAGTTTTGCATAAATTGATATGGATGGGAACCCAATTCAAAGAGTTTTGTATATGAATGCAAGTGAATTGGTTAAGAATAGCAAATGCAATTGATTCTGAATCAATAGGAATGAATTGACCTCTTAAATGAGTAATGTTTGCATATGAATGGAAATGGATCATAACTGAAATGCAAATGTTTCAAGTTTAAAATAAAATTTGATTGTAAATCAAATTGGGAATGTAAGTTGAAATAAAGAAATGTAAGGAAGGCATATGTAATCATATTGAAGTGGAAATGAATTGGGTGAAATAAATATGAATTGTATATGGTGAACTTGAATGTAAATCATTCAAATGAAATAAAATAGTTGGACTTGAATAAGTAACTTGAAAGGTGATTGAAAACTTGAATTTAAGGCATTCAAGTGAAATAAAATGAAGTAGACTTGAATAAGTGATTCGAAAGTGATTGAAATCTTTGGATTGTTGAAAATATAGTGACATTGTTAAACTATGAAATTTGAGTTTGTAAAGCGAGTTAAAATGATGTCAGCATTGTGAAATTGGTTTATAAAGATGGTTAGCTTGCATTTATATTGGAAATGCTAATGAAATGTTCTTATCTTTGAAACTGATGAGTTGCTTGAGGTTAGTACAGGTATGGGAGGCGTTCGAGAGAGTTGGAGCGCGTATATGCGATATATTAGCCGCTCGCTATTAAAAATTTGCTAAAGAGGTACGCCTACGCAAATATAATTGGGAAATGATATATATATATTGTGATATATTTTGGTTTCCGGCCATGTGAGCCGATGTATATATATTTGTGTATCCTGCGATATCGCAGAAGCTCCTCCGTGCAAAGGAGACTCTGCCAAAAATTTTCAGAAATTTTGGGAGTTAGAATTTTTTGGGGTTTTGGGAAAATGTTTAATAACTAGTAAAGTAATTTTGAAAGCGAGTGTTAAGATAAAGGCTTTAGAGTAAATAAAGCAAATGGTTTTGAAATGGAGCTGAAACTTTTTGGGAAAGTGAATATAAGCTTTTAACTAAGCAAATTGGGTAAGTAAATGGGTTGAAAAATATTTTTACCTTAGCAAATTTCGGGGACGAAATTTTTATAAGGGGGGAGGAATGTAACATCCCGTATTTTTAAGCTATTGAATTTGAACATTTAATTCGTTTTAAATGTTAATGTGGATTCTTAATTGATTTTGAAATGAATGGATTCGGGTTCAATCAATGAAATAAGCTATAAATTTTAATTATAGCAATTCTGGTTGAATTTGATTTATGGAAAAATAATAATTAAACAATCGAATTTGGGATAAAAAGTAAATCCGGATGTAAATAGTGATAAAATGGTCTTAGAAAGTTATTTTGAGTTATTTGTGTGGAAATAGCATGGTGGGAATTTTAGATGAATTTTAAAGTTGATAAATTTATATTTGGGATTTTATATTAATTTAAAAATGAATTTAATATTATTAAAATGCAAATAATCAGATTTTTGAGTCCGGATTGAGCCGGAATGATTTTTAATGTGTTTATAAATTTTATATGATTTATTGATTAAGTTATTAAAATTTTAAAAATGAAATTTCAAGCGTTTCTGATAATTTCAGAAATCGCCGATTTAATAGACGAGTTAAAATAGCCTTCCGGGGCACAGTCTCGGAATTCGACGAAACCAGTTCCATTGGATCCGTAATAGTTAGTTATTATCGGATTTCAATTTTCGTAGCAATCGGAGTTGTCGTTTGACCGTGGCAGCTCGAAACGCATCGAAATCGATTTAACCGATTTAATTTTAAATTGACCGTTTAATTCCGTATCTCACGCATACGATCGAATTAGCTTACGAAACCTGTTCCATTGTGTCCGGAACGCGGAAAACCCCCAGGATAGCCTGTCAGAACGTGAGAATTGGAGGGTGTTTGCTTAACGGTTAAGTTGAGATATTTTGTTAATTAAATAATATTAAACTATATATATATAAACATTTTAATCCCAAAACCCTAGCTTTATCTGCAGGCCGCCGTCTCAAAGTTTTTCAATGGCCGAAAACACTTCTTACTTCTTCCTCAAATTTCGATCAATCCATAAGTTTTCGTTAGAAATCTTCAACTAGGAAATGGTTGAGCTCGATAAGCTCTATAGATCTAACGGTGGCGATGCATTTTCGCGAAGTGGTTTGATGGCTATGGGGGTTCGAACGGAGCGCGTTCGTGCACGAAATTAGAGGAGGGGGTGACGTCGAGCTCGACCGGGTCTAGGCCAGAGGTGCGTGGCGGTCAGGGCTACGAAGTGGTGGCGGGTGATGGAGTCCGGTCGCGTGTAGTGGCGGCGATGTTCAACCCTAGTTGGCTATACGGGTTCGATTTTTAGCCTGGGAATGTCGCGTGACTAACGAAGAAGAGAAGGAGTGAGGAGCGGTCTTGATTTGTTCGTTCGTATCTACGGCTGTGATGTATTTGGTAAAATAAAATAAAAGAAAAAGAATTTGTTTTAAATTCGATTCAAAACTTTAACATTTAATAACTTGTTCGTATGTATTCAGAATTTGACGAAACTGAAAGCGTTGGAATCGCAGAGAGACGTACTACGGGGTGGTGCAGATCCGGAGTCGTTCCGAGCAAGTAGAAATTTGGGTTAAATCGAACGTCGTCCGGTTTAATTTAAATTTCGAACGCTCGCCGAACTCAAAGTGAGTTTTCTCACTCACATCTGGATGCTAGGCATTTTAAATAGTTAATATTTAAATATCTGTGTGGATGGCTGAATATAATTGTTATTATCAGTCTGGATTGATATTTATATTGTGATGTGCTAATATTTGTGGATGCAGGGAGAAACAGGTTGGAGGGATCCAAGTGGATTCCTCACAATTGTAGCAATTATTTTATAATTGTTAGTGAATACCTGTTTATATGTTGTGATTGATAAATCTGGAAATTTAATTGTGTTGTGAAATTGTTGTATAAATCATTGTTACAGAATTTAATTTATAAATGGACAAAATTGGGTTTTTACGAAATAAGTAAATTGTTAAATTAAGAATTTTTGAAAAATAGAATTTGAAATCTGGTTTGGAATGGGAAATGAAAAATTGGTAAAATTGGGATTTAATATTGTGGGAAAATTTATCAATCGATAAATATGAAATATAAATTTTCTGGAGATTAAATTTATGAAATTATAAATTGTTTAAAATAACGGTGTTTATTTTAATAATGACAAATGTTATCCGGAAATTAAAAATATGTTAAAATGGAGTTTCCGACTATAAATTAACAAGTTCAAATGAAAAACAGAATGTTTTGAAATGCCGTATTTCATTGGAATTTAACTAAGTGGATTGGAAATTTGGCTTCCATTGAAAATTCACCAAAATGTTTAAACTATATTTAAAAATGAATTTTCGGAAATGAAGAATTGTGATTTAACTTCGGAGGAAGTTATAGAAGTATGGAATTGGAAATTTATGTTGTAAAACATAATTGACTTGAAATAAATCAGTGGATTTATATGAAAGAGTACTTTGGAATGTTTAGAAACGGGAAAGTGTTTCCCTGGGAAAAACCAAGTAAATGTTTATAAAAAGATTTTTATTTAACTAAGGTTAAGTTTTAAATCGTTTAAAAAGTATTTTTAAGAAATCGTTATTTTTAAAGAAATAAATTAATAACTTTTAAATACCGTAAATAATTTGGGAGTATATTTGCAATTATTTTTACAAATGGATTTATTTAAAAGTTGGTTTTAGCTTAAATTGTTAAAATTAGCATTTTTCTTCTTATAACGCTATTTTGAATTTTGTTAAACTAAAACCCTTATTTTAAAATCAAAGTTTATGTGTTAATAACTAGTTTTCTTCACATATTTTAAATTTATATTTTTGAGTAAACAAATAGAAGAAATTTTCATATTTTAAAGTATATTTCAGTATAAAGTATTTTAACTGTTTTAAATGCAAATTGTTTTATACTTGGTTATTCCCGATGGGAATAAAGGGTAAAGGATTTACCTTGTAAAGGAAGAGTTTTGGAAAATTGTTTTCAAACGAGTTTTGAAAATGTGAAATATATATCTTTGAAAGATATTAGAAGAAAATAAATAATATGGAGATTATTTATTGTGTGATGGATGTGTATGGATGTTTGTGAACATTAATTGATAGTTAAATCACCGACTATCAATATTGGCCAAATGCGCGATCGTTTCGAAGAGACCGGGATCGAGTTTCCGTATACCGGGATTCTAGGTCTGGAGACTCGAAAACCACTTCGATCTGGTTTGTACGTTTCGCGAAAACGATTTCGGAGTCGAAGATGGAGCAGTGAAGTGCAAGGGCTAGTCGCTACTAATCCTGAGGATATTTCCAAAATGGATGTAGTAGGGGTAGTGCCTTTGGTTCCGTTTGGACCCGGGACGGACTTGTATGGACGAATGCTTTCGTGACATCGTCAGGTGGACGATGGGCATTCTAAGGGATTTGTGCTATAAAGGTATCGTTTAGCCTCAAGCCTCATCAACCGGGAATGACTGAAAATCAGGGGTTATGCAGCAAAGCTTCGTGGGTAGCCCCCACTTGAGAGTAAGGTCATCCCTGTCTAGATGTCCCTTTTATTTCGGCTTAGTGGTGCGGTTGCTGATCACAACCGTGGGGTGATTTTACTTGGAATTATCCAGTAAGGGATGATTCCGGTCTTGTGTTGCAGGGGAGCGGGCGTACTCCTCGGTACTGTGATCTAGGCCACGTACTGTGACAGGTCGTACCCCAGTGCCTAGTCATTCGTTGGAAATCCATTCTCCCTACGTGCCTTGTACGAGTTTTGTTTGTATACCTAGTATGCTGGAATTTAATCATGTAACAATTTCAGCTATTTTAATAAGTATTTGTATCTAGACACTATTATAATATCAGAGGATTTTTATAAAAAGTGTTTAGCTATCGTAAGGTAAAAACCCGACATGTTTATTTGTGGCGTGGTCTTACGAGATGCTTTTGTTTTCAAAGGATTTTTGAACTTTAATAATCAGTTTGGATGTATTTATGATGCGCTGGTATTCCAGACTGACTCGGGTGTTATTTTATTATAATGCTCGGGTCAGACCGAGTATATTTCAGGATAGGTTGCTATGGAGCTCAGGAGAGGAGCTGGAGTCCGAGACGTATTTCTCGTACTTGTTTTATTCCGCTGCTGTGATTGTTGAGATTGTTTGACTGGCTATGGTTGGTTGTATTGATATACTCTGATGATGATGTATTGTATATAAACAGATATAGTTTTGATTTGTGTAAAGTTCTGTTCTATATATTATATTTTATTCCGCTGCGACTGTGAGGTTCTGATGTTGTTTAGTTTCTTCTTCTTCTACCTTCTTTCTTTCCTACAATCTGTCATTTTCGGTGTTCGATCGTCGGCATATTATACTGTTGAGTATTTTGTGTCGATTTTCGAGGGTCGACAAGGGCGGGTCGTCACACCCCTGAACACGCTGTTGACCACCACTTTGACCTCGATTTCGTGCCACCACCGGCCACCTGGCCATCGCCGACCACTACCATCTCCTTGCCCATGACGAGCCGCCTCCCTAAGACCTCATCCGCGACCCCATATCGATAGCCGCCACCGCCTAGATGCTAGGGTTTTCGAACCCTAGTTCGCCAATTTTGACCACCACAGGCCGCTACACGTCCTCTAACAACCACCAATCTACTCCATACAACAATCTCTACAAAACCAATACCTCAATTTCGCTGATTGAAGCCCGAATCAAAAGGCCCTAAATTTACCTAGGGTTTCGAGATTTAACCACTTTGACCGCGAATTCCTGATAACTTGAGCGCTATTTCAGAAAACGAACACTAGACACTGATTCGTATCGTCGAGAGCTTTCAATTTATTATTTTATTTGAATTTTTCGAGTAGTTTGGATTTTTTTGATAAAATTTGGAATTGCAATTTGGTTATTTGACATTAGAGAAGAGAAGCAGGTGAGGAACGGAAGAGTATGTACAGAATAAACTGAATGGCTACTAGGGTTGAGAAACAAAGCTATTTATATGAATAAAGCGAGATAAGAAAATGAACACATATCGAATTGGTACGAAGGACGATAGCGACCCAAAAGCCCATTTCGCTTCCGAACGAAAGTGGGTCATCCAATATATCAAAATAGATGTTTTTGATTTTTTTTAAATCCAATGGAATAGGTTTCAAGTCCTAATCCCATTGTATGAAGAAGTTAGCTTTTAAATCAGCTTATTTCAAATTGATTTCATTAAATTGATTTCTACGCATTTCGAGCCCGCACGATCAAACTACAAGTCCGATCGCTACAAAACTTGGAATCCTACAATAATTCACTGTTACTGATCCAATGAAACTGTTTTCGTCGAAACCTGAGACAATGACCAAAATGGCTATTTTCACACTAATTAAATAAATTATTATTAAATTGATTAAATCGCTTTTTCAATTCAAATTTTATAATTAACAAATTTCATCATTTCTAATTACACAGAAATAAACAATCTTTTTAAAACCAATTTCCCATGTCAAATTCAATATTAATTATTGCACAAATTACAGTGTTTAATTTCAATTGTAATAAATCCGTTAATTATTATTTTAAATTCCAATAAATCCATTTATTTGATTTTTCATCTTATTATTCAATCCACTATTACTCTATGGATATAATTAACATTGGTTTATATCTTATTACATTAATATTCTACAATTATCATCTTTATTCATATTAACGCAATATTTAATTTCATTAAATTCCAGTTGATTTACAATTAATTCAAACAGATTAAATATCAAGATGATAATCAACCAATTGTTATACATTAACAATTCACCTCGATTAACCTATTTTTTACAATCAAAGGTTGATAAATTACTTACCAAATATTGATTCCATTCTATATTAACCTATTTCAATTAATTAAGTATATTTTCCCTTTTTAATATAACATTTAATTCATTTCCTTATTCTCAATTTATCACCAAATTAACTTTAAAATTATTTCAATTGATTTAAATTACATTAATTATTCATCAAATACATTAATTTCACATTATTAAAAACTGTTTTCTCATTAACAAATCATAAATTTTTAATTTCTTCCAATATTAAATTTCAAATTCTTATTTAATTTTATATTGTTAATTATCGAAAAAAATATGGGTCGTTATAGTATGTGTGTGTGTGTATATATATATATATATATTACATTTTCGTTGTGATTTATCTCTATCGCTTATTTATCTCTGATATGTGATTTATACCATGACTCTGTCCTTACAACTTGTGTATGTTGCTTTGTGTCGGGATGTGACACATATTTTTCTAGATATGATCGGGTAGTGTAACATAACTATGACCCAAAGTAGCGTATACGAGAGATCGCTCTTTGATAATCTGGTCGTTGGGATAGGGTGTCGCAGCTTGGTATAAAAGTGAGATTGAGTTAGAATTGTGTAAATTGGGTTTTAAAATAGATTTGACCATAGAAGAGTCAAACTTGTTTATTGCCCAATTAGTGTAACCTGAGTAGAGTTGAGAATAACTCGTGTATCTAGTATACGAGTTAAGATTAGAGTTCTGAGGAAGGAACATTAGGATAGAATTTATATATGTATTTGTGATATATATGTATTTGTCAGTGAAATTTTAATAAAGAAAAATAATGTTGTTTATCAGAAAATGATTGGACCTAGCAGACTAGATCAGATATATCTTTTGGATCACCCAATGGTCAAGGTAGTAGTTGAGGAAATCCATATGTCCTATTAACAATAGACTATCGGAAAAAGTATTGAGGCATGTTCAAGATATGGACGTTGCTAGAGAACCGAATCCAAATCCCAAAACGGAATTCAAAAAGCTCTGCAATGATTATACTAGTTTGGAAGGAAAGTTATTCTTAAGGAAAGAAGGTGTACGGGTGTTCATGCTTGGATGAGAACTTATAAAAGAATTTTTGATGAATTGGGTTTGACCAACCAAGGAAAGGGAAGATTGGCTTCTCGCCAATTACAATCCAGTGCCTTGGACTAGTACGATGCCATTACGACAATACCAAAAGAAGAAATAACTCGGTAAGGGTTTAAAGACCCATTTAAAACTCATTTTTTCCTAAAGCAGAAAAGGCTACTCTATTTCAGAAATTTATAGATCTAACCCAAATGAATTCATCGGTAACTGAATATGTAAATGAGCTCAATGCTCTTTCAAATTATGGACTAATATTGATCGGTTTACCATGGGAAAGAATTAAAAAATTCATTCTTGGGCTTAATGATGGATTGAGAGATAAATTACTTAGTTTGTAACGAGCCACCTTTTTGGATGGTTTAAATCGACAATAAACCACACATGTCAACTCAAACCATTCAAAAGGGAGGATTGTTATTGGGGTAGATAAGAAAATAAGAGAAAAAAAAGGAAAAACCAAAACATAGAATCTCACAGCGGAATGAAAAAATATAACAATCAAATAAACAGTTCATAAAGCTGTTTTACAAATAACATTTGATTACACTTTTACAATATAGATCAGAGTTATACATACATCAGGAATAAATAAATAATGCAGCAAAACAACATGATGCAGTAGAATAAATACAGTAAATAGTAATAATATACTAAATCTTCGTCTTCGTCCTCCAGAAAAATAGTCTAAATAAATAATGCAACAGAACAACATGGTGCAGTAGAATAAATACAGTAAATAGTAATAATATACCAAATCTTCGTCTTCGTCCTCCAGAAAAATAGTCTTCAATACACTAAAAAGCTCAGACTGACTGGAGCATAATGAAAAGACAAAACACTCGAGTCAGAACTAAAAGATCTTATGTAAGTTAAATCAACAATAAATAAATATGAGTGTAACGGCTTCAGAGATGTTTACGAGATTTTACATCTCCTATCTAGTGTCTAACGTGCGTGCAATGACTTAAGAGATGTTTGGGATTCCATCTCCTAAGGATCTGTTAAACTATCTACATATATAGTACAATACGCTATTATAATATGTACAGTAAAGTATTAAAATAGCGTTAATGCGTTACCCATATCCCCCTTAACACATTTTATATAAATGTCATAGTCTATACAGTACTGTAAACTCCAACGTAAACTGGTGGGCTATCAGGGAGCACTCCATAGGTACGACACAAACCAAACTTGTAGTGGTTGCGATAAGGCATATGAGAAGGCACACAAGGCAATGCCCAGGGTAGGATACTACCGTTTTGCGGATCCGGACTAGTGGTAACGCATTGCAGCTACTACCACCCACCTCGGAACACACTCCCATAATCAAAATCGAGGGGTGGCCACCAAATCAATCACAAAGTAATAATATGGTATCGAAGAAGCGTGTCCGATCAGAGGTGCGACCTTACTTGGCCCGGCATGGCTCCTGTTTTAGTCATATCAAGCTGACCCGAGGGGGTCAGGGCTGCTTTCATACCTCATACAGAATCGTTCGCCAAACCATCATACTTCGTTCTGGATTCTCCACCACATGCACAGTTGTTAAAGTGGTTTTCAGTATTGGCAGAGTATATGACAATATCCGATCCCGGTCTCTTTAACAACCAAACGCTTATTTCACACCGGTTGGTTCTTTTACATTTCCAAAACCGGTTCATAATTGATATCAAAATATCATATTCAATTCAAAATATTCCTCATTTCAAAACCATCTTATTTACTCAAAATATGCAATTTCACCAGAAAATATCATTTTCAAATTCCAACGTAGGTTATAACATCAGTTAACCATATTCACCTTTAAAAGAAGGATTTACATATAAACAGTTCAACCTTGTACAGTTTGAATTTTAGAAAATAGTTTGGATAGTCATAAATAGTTTATAATAGTTTAAAGTAGTATAAGGTAGTTTAAAAATAGTTTAAAATAGTTTAAAATGGATTAAAAGGGATTAAAATAGTTTAAAATAGATTAAATAGTTTAAAGTGGTTTAAATGGTTTAAAATAGTTTAAACTAGATTAAAATAGTTTAGAATAGATTAAAATAGTTTGAAATAGATTAAAATAGATTTAATAGTTTAAAATAGATTAAAATAGTTTAAAATAGTTTAATATAAAATGGTCTGATTATTGGGAATGGTTTACATATCTTGAAATCTAAATAATAGATTTTTAAACAGTTTATATTAAAATAATAATTTGAAAATAATATCAAATCAACTGTTTCTTCTATTTCAACAAATCTGGACCATATCCAGATTTCAAATCAACAAAACTCAATTTTAATCTTTCAATTCAAATTCTCATTAAAACCATTTCAATTTATATCGATTTCAAATCCATGTTTGAGCTACGAATTTAAACCACTTCAAATTCAATAGATTTCAAAGTTTAAATATTCAAAGTATACAATAACTCAATTTTGATAAATTTCATTTATATTTCGAAATTCAACTTTAAAATTTCAGTTTAAATTCTTTAAACAATTCATTTAAACCAATTTCAATTTCAACATTTTAAAGCTTGGATTTTCAAAATAATTCAGTTCATATAAATCTAATTTTATTTCATAATATCATTTAACTGGATTCAAAATTTAAGGATTTAAAAACCATTTAATATAACCAATCCGGTGTCCGTGTATAATTTTTACCCTATGGTCAAGTGATACGGATATATATCATTTCAACCCGCAATAAATTTAAATTTACGGGTATATATCATTACAACTCGCAATCCCGAGAAAATTTCAAAATCCATAAAATCGCTCGAGTTTATCATTTCAACCCATAACGATTTTTCCCTAATCTATAAGTCCATTCGGGTAATGTATCATTTCAACCCATGGTAATTTTTCCTAACAGCAAACTAAGTGAGCTTGCAGTGCGATAACAATATATAATTTAAACATACATCCAATCATCTAAATATCATCAATTAAACATCCATCACAATCATCATTTAGATAAACCAATAATTACAACAAATATGTTGGTTATCATTATCTGATATTTAATTGGTAATTAAATTCAATATAAATTTAAATGGAAATTTAATTCAATATAAATTCAAATTAAATTTAAATAACAATTTAAAATAACAAACAACAATCAATAAATTTCTAATCACGTCATAAATTTAATTTGACTAACATAGGATGATTTAGTATTTGTGAGTGGATCAAAACACTCACCTTTGATTTGTCGTCGATTTAAAATCCAAAATTAGCCCAAAAATTTAATAGTCTCAGAATGCAGCCAAATTAGTTCCATAATGTTCGACATTTCGATACGATCGTAACAGAGAAAACCGCGAGTGAATCCGAGCTCGTATGCAAAAATTATTAACGTTAGAAGATTGGAAAATTTCATCTTCGAGTCTTACTTCGGTCCGCCGCCTCAAATCCCCGGTGCTTGCTATGAGTTTTTGCCAAAACGACCCGAGACCTGAGTCATTTGGTTCTTGACCCGAAGTCGCTACAAGGTTTTTGCCTCTGGAACCCGAAACGCGACCCAAGACAGCCCCAGATCCACATTTTTTTAATTAGTTTTTTTGATTGAAATTGAAATTAGGGTTTTCAGTCATTAGGAAGAAAGAGGAGATGAGAAGGAAATGTACGTGCAGACAATATAAAATGAAAACGCTGCTAGGGTTTATAACAGCCTATATATAGGCAAAGGTAGGTAAGAACAAATGGAAAGATCGAATTGGGTCAAAATGATAATGACGACCCGAAAAATCCGTTTCGTTTCCGAAACGAAAATGGGTCATCTAATATATTGAAATTTAGGTTTTCGATATTTTTAACTTAATGGAACTAGTTTCAAATCCTAATTCCATTGTATGCAGAAGTTAGCTTTTAAGATCAGTTTATTTTAATTGAATTCATTAAATTGATTTCTACGCGTTTCGAGCTCGCACGATCAAATGGTAAGTTCGATTGCTACAAAACTTAAAATCCTACAATAATTCACTATTATAGATCCGATGAAACTGGTTTTGTCGAAATCCAAGACAGTGACCAAAATGGCTAAGTTTCACGTTAATTAAATAAATTATTATTAAATTGGTTTAATCACTTTTCAATTCAAATTTAAAAGTTAACAAATTTATCATTCTTGATTACATATAAATTTCTAATTCATTAAAATAAAATTTCCATGTCAAATTCAAGAGTTAACATTACATTAATGCCTGGGTCCAATTACAACTGTAATAAATTCCAGTTAATTATAATTTAATTCGAATAAATTATTTTATTTTGATTTCCACTCTTATTATTATATCTACTATCACCTTATGGATATAATTAACATTGGTTTACATTTTATTACATCAATATTCTACAGTTATCATTTTAATTCATATTAACTGCAATATTTGATTTACATTTTTTATTGATTTCCAAATTATTTCAACATATTAAAATGGGATGATAAATAAACACTTGTTACTTTTAAGTACTTTAATCGTATTTACAACCAAATGTATAACTACTTACACATCACTGATTTCATATTCAATTTCAATTAATTACATACAATCTCACCATTTAATACAACATTAAATTATTTCCTTATTTATAATTATCACCAAATTAACTTTACAAATTTTTTCACTTGATTAAAATTACATTAAAATAGTTATCAATTACATTAAATCAACATTATTAAATTACATTCTAATTATTTTCTCATTAATAAATCATAAATTTTTAATTTCACACAATATTAAATTCTAAAATCATATTAAATTTAATAGTTTTAATTATCGAAATTTACGGGTCGTTACATAGTTAGCCGAGTTTTCCATTTAAAGAAATAACTGATATTGAGATACGAGATGGTGCATGAGCGTAATTTAGCCTCAAGTGGGCAATCTACTCAACAAAGTCAGCAAGGAAAAATGGCGTTCTTCCCAAAGAAGGATTGAAAGTTTAAGAAGAACAAGAAACCTCTACAACCTGGGGAAGAGAAGCCACATGGCAAACCTCGAATGGAATGTTATGCTTATGAAAAAGGGGTCATTATGCAAATGAATGTAGAAATCCAGACCTAAATCGAGTAAGGAAATGTTATAATTGTAATGAGATGAGACATATATCCAACCAATACATGACCCAAAGAAGCAAACGCAGGGCGAGATATTTACTATTTAAGGGCACAGTTCTATGTCGAACAGGGGGAAGTAGGCTCAGTCTTAAAAAGTACTATATTATGGTATGATTTTCCCACTAGAATTCTTTTTGGTACACGAGCGTCTCATTCGTTGTGTCAAAATAAATAGTAATTAAATTATAGTTGGATGTCCCTATTCTTGTCACTTCTCTTAGAGTAGCTAATCCAGTTGGAGATTACGATTTTCTAGGTTTGAAGTGTTGTGATGTCTCTATTCATTTACTCTGTTATCTTTTCTTGTTTGATTTGTTTGTCTTGGATTCTTTGAATTTTGGAACTATCCTTGGAATGGACTAGCTCGAGCAGTATCAAATGTGTTGAGCGGGTAATTACTCTTCAGCGTCTCGGTCACATAGAATGAATTTTGATCGCATTGGAAGCTCTGAGTGCCAGTTCTTGATTTTCTCTGTGTGCTATGGGATCTCAAGAAGATGAGATAAACTAGATTCCAATGGATAAAAATTATTCTAATATTTTTAAGTTGGTTACGAGTCTATCTCCTAGAAGAATGGTCAAGTTAAGGATGAACCTTTTTCCAGTACTCGACTGTTCAGTAGACCACCTAACCAAATGTTCCCTAAAGAAATGGAGGAACTAAGGACTCGGTTAGAGGAACTCGAGCAAAAGAATTTTATCAAACCTAGTAGCTCTCTATAGGGTGCATAAGCTTTATTTATTAAGAAGGCAGATGGATCCTTACGACTTTTATAGATTACAAAAAGGTGAATGATCTCACGATCAAGAATAAATGATTTATTTGATCAGTTGAGCGGTGCCAAAATATTTTTGTGGCTTGATCTATCAATAGTTTTCATCAGCTTAGAGTGATTAAAGATAGTATATCATTTACTGCATTTCAGATTGGATATGGTTCGTATGAATGGTCAATAATGCCATTTGGATTGATAAATGCTCCATCTTATTTCATCGATCTAATGGATATGGTTTTCCACAGTTTATTGGACAAGTTTGTCCTAGTTTTTATTGATGGTACCCTTGTCTACTCAAAGTTGGAGGAAGACCATGCAATTCATTTGAAAGTGATGTTAAAAACCTTATTAGAACACCAACTCAAAGAAATTTTTTTGAAATTCCATTTCTGGTAGAAAGAAGTCAAAATTTTAGAACATATTATTTCTGGAAAGGTATCTCAATAGACCTAGCCAAGGTCAAAGCTATTTAGCAATGGAAACAACCTGAATCAGTGACAAATCAGATATAGAGATTCGTAGTTTCTTAGGATTAGCAAGATATTATAGAATATTTATAAATTACTTTTTCAAGAAATCTGCTTCAGTAATTAATTTGATAAAGAAATGAATTAAATTTGTTCGGTCGGACAAATGTGAAGGAGCTTATCAGAAGTTGAAAGAAATACTGTTTAATGCTCTAATATTAATAGTTCCTAAATGAAATAAGAATATGGAAATTTACATGGATGCCTATGCGACAGGTCTTGGTGTTGTGTTAATGTAGTGTGACAGAGTAGTAGCTTATGCATCTAGACAGGTCAGACCAAATGAAGTAAACTATGCCACTCATCTTGAGTTGGCAGCAACAGTATTTGCTCTGAAGCTTTGGTGGCATTATTTATTAGGTGAACAACTTGTTTTATATACAAACCATAAGTCGTATGAATATTTATTTTTCCAGAAAGATTTGAATATGCAGCATCAGCAATGGCTTGATTTTTTAGCTAGGAATGATCTGGAGATTCAGTATACCCCTGGCAAAGGGAATAAAGTAGTAGATGTTCTCAGCAAGAAGCATTAAGTAGTGGTATCCATGATGATAATACAACAAAAAGATCTAGAGTTATTATCTTCAAGTGATCTTCAGTTCGAGAAGATAGATGAGAAGACAACTATATTAGCTAGTTTTGAGGTTTAACCGAGTTTGCTTGATTGAATTTAGACTAGTCAAGATTATGATCATATTATAAAGGATCAAATCAGTAGATTGAGGAGTGGAGATGTTTTTGATGATCTTTGCAGATTTTAGCCCGACCTAAAAGAATGTCTAAGATATGGAGGAAGGTCGTGTATTCCTAACATAGGCAATCTAAAGAAAGAAATTCTCAACGAGTGTCATCGATCTATATTCTCTATACATCTTGGTGGTACGAAAATGTATAAGGATATAAAGAGGATGTACTATTAGGAAGGCATAAAGCAAGATATTTGCAATTATGTGAAATGATGTCTTGCATGCCAATTAGTAAAGGAGAACATTTAAACCCAGCAGGTTACTTCTAGCTCTTGAAGTATCGTAGTGGAAATGAGAAGAGATCTCCGTGGATTTTATTGACATACTTCCAAGGTCAAATCAAAGAAACGAGGGTATTTAGGTGATAATCGATCGACACACCAAAATCGCTCATTTCATTCCAGTTAGAATAAATTGAATTGCAAATAATTTAGCCCTATAGTTTATAAAGCATATAGTTTGATAGCATAGGATTTCGGAAAACATAGTATGTGATCCTTTATTTGCCTATCATTTTTGCAAAGTTTGCATGCTGCATTTGGACTTTAACTCAAAATGAATACCGCATACCATCCTTAGATGGATGTGGAGATAAAAAGAGTTAAAGGAGTTATTGAAAATCTTCTCAAAATTTGTTTTTTGGAATTTGGAGATTCTTTGGAAGAATATCTTCATCTTATTGACTTCTCCTACAACAATACTTTTAGTCAAGTATAGGCATGGCCGCTCTCAATACTTTATATGGAAGACTGTGTCTATCTCCAGTATATTGGCAGTGTTTGAACCAAAAATGACATAAACACCAAAATGAGTATAATAGAGAAAAGAGTGAAAAAACTAAATAAAAACACACAAAAATAGGACACCGGAGTTTTATAGTGGTTTGGATAATCGTTGCCTACGTCCGCTTAACTTTGTTGATGGTTTATAGTTCTATTACACTTCTGTTCTTACGGATTGGTATGGATCCATGGTAGTACAAGAGAATTATAGAAGAGTTGTGGAGAAGTGAAAAATAAGATCCTAAAAAATGAGCCCATGTCCTCCTATTTATAGTTGGATGTTGCCTGAAAACTCGCTTCCACGATCTCCACATTGTTTTCCATGCCTAGACTAGATCTCTCGAGAAAAATGTGGGACACCTCATCAATATCCATGGATCGGTACTGATTCATGGGCTTGGATTGGTACCAATCCAGAAGACTGCCATATGAATCATTCTGAATTCTTTGTCTAGGCTCGAATCGTGGTTAGTTTCATGATTTCCATCTTGTTCACACAGTTATAAGCTTGTTTATGAGTCTAAATGATGGATCGATGGAGAAGTAGAGTTGCTGATTCCTAGTGCTTGAGACGTTCGATAGCAAATGATAGGCGACTGACCTATGGAGCTTGGAATAGGTTTCTGGCATCAAGACTAAGTAGTATGAGGAAAATGGAGTGATTTTGAGGAAGTTTTACAGATCAGTACTGATCCATGGGTATGGATCGGTATCGATCCATCACTTTGACGGATAGGCACTGTTGAATTTTAAGGTGGCCTTAGAATCACCTCTATCTTTATTAACTTGAACTGATTTGCAGTCTGACCCGGGAAATTTGAGCATTTTCTTGTGGCTTGACTTGAAGATTTTCTGAGATTTTCGTGCTCTGAGTTTTCCTTCGCTTGCTTAGAGTTAGACCCGAGACTTTTGTGTGTCCAACTCGAGCCTTCATGGATTAGTACCGATCCATGACTCGGGGATTGGTACCGAACCAACTTTGGATCATGCCTGGGGTTTCTGTATGGGTTGCTTTAGGTCGCGCTTGGAGTTTTTCCTTCTTCAAGTCTGATTTGAGGATTTTGTGGGTTTGCTCCGAGCCGGCTCTTCCAAAATCTTGAACTTTCAAATTTTCAACTTTTTCTGCTTATTTTTTTATATTTCTTTTTTCTTGCCTTTTTATGGTATTTTCAAAGTTCTTGGGTCATTTATTCACCATTTTCTCCTTTGATTCGATCGTTTAAGTGTGTTCAAAGACTACTGTAAATTCGGCCATAACACTTTCCCTCCAAAGCACGCCTTGCGAATGGAAGGTGTGCTTTTCTCAAGAGCAAATGTCGAAGTTGATGGAACTTTAGTAGTTGAATTTTCTAGTTATTAGTCGATCAAGCTATAGTGAATCATCATTTTCCTTTGGATTCACATGTAAATCATAGGTCATTCCAGACCATGATAGCCATGAATTCGAGTCCTTGATCGAGTGTCAATCATAGACAATGATCCCCTATTCTCCAAGAACTGGTAAGCCATGGGTTGTATCACTTATCAGGATCATCCCATGTTAATCCAAGTGCTAACAGTCACGCGTCGAGATCAATGACTCGATTCGGTAATCACTAATGAATCGTTCCAAAGTCAAATGGCATTTGAAGCTAGAATATAAATCCTAAGTTCCCTAGGTCATGCATTTGATAACCATTTCAATTCCTAGTTGCTCTGGATCGTTAATCTAAAGCTCGATCTCTTCGGACTGTTAAACTTACGCCTGGCTGTTTAGGGCCGATAGTTAGTCCATGATCTCTCTGGATCATTAATTGAATCTATAGCCGTTTAGGACCGATAATAAAATCCATGGTCTCTTCGGACCGTTAATCAAATCCATGACCGTTCAGGGCCGATAATCAAATCCTTGGTCTCTCCGGACCATTAGTCGGATCCATGGCCGTTCGAGGCCGATAATCAGATCTATAGTCTCTCCGGACCGTTAAGCAAGTCCATAGCCATTTAGGGCCGATAATCAAATCCATGGTCTCTCTGGACCATTAATCAAATCCATGGCCGTTTCGGGTCCAATAATTAAACTATGATCTCTCCGAATCGTTAATCAAATCCATGGCCATTTGGGATCGATAATTAAATCCATCGTTCCTTCGGATTGTTAATCAAATCCATGGTCTCTTTGGACCCTTTTTGAGCCCAATCTGCACGCTCTCCGATGAGGGGACTCAAAAACAAGCAAGTCCATTTGCTCATGCTCCAGCAAGGTGACTTACTTATTACACTCCGGTCACTAGTTTCCGACAGGGACTTAAAGCGATCAGTATCGTACAAGTCCATGCACTTGCTCTTTGACAAGGGAACTTGTACCTTGTGATCATCGCCTCGTAACTCTCCATTCGAGACTACCATGATCAATATCGGTCATCACATTCATGTGGATTTCAAAAATCAAGAATTCATCTAATGGAATCGAATTCAAACATTAAAAAACATAAAGTCAAACATCATGATAGTCGCCTCACCGAGCATTACATCCTAACGTCTAACTCAAAGTGTGCCCAGGGACAGATCGAGATTCCTTACATGAGTGAGTGGCTCGATTGTAATATTGCGTTGTTTATTGAAAGCGAAGATAGAATGTGAGAATCAAACCTGATTCCCTGCTATCCCAATTAAGAGATGACTATCCTTAACCTTGATCCAAGGCCGTTTCCATTAGCTGCGGATGATGGCTGCTCCTATTCCACCACCGCAGCTCAGCTTTTCACATACTGCTGTAATTAGTTGTTTCTGACCTATTCCTTGATCTGATCGTGCAAGTATCTACAATTATTTGTGTTATGCCCATCTAGCTCATGGAATATGCAGTACATTCCCGACTTCCTCTTATAGTCAGTTGGCTCTCTCCTTGTTGGTTTACGATAGGGGATTTGTTCCCTGGTATTTAGATAAATCATCTTTGGGATCTTATTCAAATCTGTAAGAAGAGAACTTCGGTTCCCTTCTTTGCCACTTTGGTCCTCTAAAACGAGCCTCCATTTTCCTTTTCCTTTATCCTTACAAGATCCTGCACCAGATGTTCCTCTGCCATCTACAACATTGATTTCTTCCTACTCAGTTTCAATGTCCTCCTGACGTAAGTACCTTTCAGCCTCATGATAAAGCTCTACGAGATCCATTGGTGGATCCCGTTCCAAAACAACCATGAAATCTATTTTATTAGCCACCCCCGAAACTGCCACCATCAAAACCACTGATGGGTTTGGCCTATCTACTACGGCAAACGCCGCATTAAATCTTGTCAAAAAACTCCCGAGGGACTCACTGGCCCTCTACTTCATACTTGATAAAGCCATAATATTCTTGGGTCTTGAAATATGGACCCAGAACTACTTCATTAATCTGCTCACTAACTTGGCCCATGTGCTAATGGAACCGTTCTTTTGTTGCCTAAACCATAATGCCTCCAAATCTGTCAGATGTAAAGGGAAACACCATCCCATGACCTCTTTAGATGACCCGGCACCTCTATATGACAGATGTACCTCATAGAATGAATTGTTGGATCCGTCTTTATGTCATATGTCTCCATTGTAGGTAGCTTGAAATCAAATGGATTCCTAGCATACCAATATTTAGATTGAATGGACTTCTGTTTACATCTTCCAGGCTGTGGTTAAGTAATCCACCTCGCATTGCTCATCTCACCATCTTAGCAAGTCTATCATTGTCATCTAAAGTAATTCTCAGTTTTGTGCTCTCAACCTGCCCACTTGTTTCCACAAAGGAATTTCGGCACATCCTCCTCCGGTTATGCTTCTGCAATCTGATTCACATTCAAACATTTTACATTATCTCTTAGACGTGCATTGTTTCCACCCAATTCAACATAGGTCATGCCCCCGTGTTCTTACGGATCGGTACCGATTTGTATCTATGGGTCAGTATCGATCCATACGACCGGTTTGGGGTTCGTTCTGATTTGATCTACTCAGCTACCAAGTGCATGTGCTCCAGCTCCTGGCCTTTGGCTCTAGTTTGCAGCCACTCCAGCTATTCCTATTTATCCCATTCTCCTAAAGAAACTCTCTATCATCTCTTCCTAGTGTGTTATCATCCTTTCTTGCATTTCATTCATCATGGTCTCCATCTCATCCCTAGTTATGTAGATGGATGAGGGGTTAGCTCTTGAGGATGCCTCTTGGCTGTCTCCTTGTTGATTTCCTCCACCAGTGGTCTTCTTAGTAGATTGTCTCATCATTTTGAACTTTTTCAAATCTTAAATCAGCGAATTCAAGTGGTTCTCAGTGAAAGCACCCAAATTTTGAATCAAAAATGCTACAAACACCTAAATGAGTATAGTAAAGAAAAGAGTGAATAAACTAAATAAAAACACATAGAAACAGGGCACTAAAGTTTTATAGTGGTTCGACTAATCGTTTCCTGCATCTACTTAACTTTGTTGATGGTTTATAGTGATGTTTACACTTCTATTATTACGATCGATATGGATCCGTAGGAGCATAGGAGAATAATAGAAAAGTTGTAGAGAAGTGAAAAAGATCCTAAAAAATGGGCCCCTGCCCTCCTATTTATAGTTGTAAGTTGCCTCAAAACTCATCCCTCGATCTCCACATTGTTTTCCATGCCTAGACTAGTTCTGCCGAGAAAAATAAGAAACACCTCATCAATATCCGTGGATCGGTACCTGTAACGACCCAGTATTTTGGACCATTCGCATCCATTATAAGTGTATAGGTAGACACTCATGCCGGAGTTGAATTGCTCAAAATACCGCGTTGTAAATAAAATTTGGCAAAAACTCAGCATATACAGTAAATAAAATAATTACAGATCACAGACACAGAGTAATATAACAATAATGCAGCGGAAACAAAAGGATAATAGTTCATGAAGCTACTATATATATATAACAGAGTTAAACAAGATACAACAGAGGTCTCGAATACAATAGATGTCTCAATACAATAATCAAATACCAGATCTGAATACATCACTGGATCGACGGAATAACTGAAGCAGGATCGATAGATAGCTGGATCTCCAAACGAAGCTCCAACTCCAAAGGTGAGTCTCAAATGCTGTATCACTCAGTTTGACCCGAGCGTAAAGCAAAACACAAAACACTCGAGTCAGGATTAACATTCTTATATAAATAAATCCAACTTAAGTGAAATATCAACTGAAATACAAGTAACTTAAAGGATGTTTGGGATAACCATCCCCTAAGGATCCGTTAAACTATTTACTATGTAGTAATATTCGCTATTATAATAATGTCTAAATAAGTAAAGTATAATCATATCGGAAAATAGCGTTAAGGGGATGGAGAACCTTAATGCGGTCGGATCTTAAAATCATAATCGTAGTAAAGCTCGATATGGTAGGTGACACGGCACAACTAGGCAATGCCAGGGTAGATATACCAATTACGCACACGGACTGATGGATACGCATAGCAGCCACTACCGTTCCACCTCGAACAACATTCCCAAATCGGAGGATGGCCATCTAGTCAAATCACAAGTAAGAGTATAATATCGAAGAAATGCATCCGAGAAGAGGTGCTACCTCACTGGTCCGAGATCGCTCCTGTTTTAGCCACCTTATGCCAACTCACGGGAGTTGGGTCCACGTAACATACCTTAAGAACGCCGCCACCATCCTACTTCATTCTGGAATCTCCACCACGTACACGGTTGTCAAAGTGGTTTTCGGTATCGACAGAGAGTATGTCCATATCCGATCCCGGTCTCTTTGCCAACCAATCGTTATTATAACACCGTGGTCATTTCAAAATAGTTTATACTTCAAAAACCAAAATGTCATTATCATTTCAAAATCCAATTTAATACGATATCATTTCACTTCAAATATATCCATTTTCAAAATCATATTACTTTCCAAAGTTATAATGCTTTCGAAATCATAGTCTGGAAATCACGGTATTTTGGAAATCATAACACTTTCCTTTTTAAACAGTTTAGATATTAAAATTTCGTTATAAAATAAATTAGTTTCCTCAAATTTCACAAATCGATTCAAATTAACTCGAATTCCAAAAATTTAATTTAATCAAATCTCAAATCATCAGTTTCAACTCGATTCAGCTTCTAAATAAACCATTTCAAATTATCAATTTCAAATACGTATCTAAACCATAAAATAAGCCATTTCAAATTTGAATATATTTCAAAGCTTTTAAATATTCATCATTTCAAAACTAAATTCGATAAATTTATATACATATCAAATTCACTTTACAATTATTTAGTTTTGAAACATTAACTTAATCATTTCCATAACGTCTAAAATACAATTTCAATTTACAATTTAAATAAACAAAAGATCTCATTTAAATATTTATACGTTTGAAATATCCATTTAAGTCACCCTTTCAAATTTCAAGTTGTAAATCACTTCTTTAAATTTCAAATTCAATACATTTCAAATCAGACTTATTTAAGTATAATTCTTAAATAAATACAATTTCAATCAATTTCAAATCATTACAAATTCTATATTTAAAAATATAGATATTAAATACTTAAACATATTATTTATCAACTTTATTAAATCAACTTTAATAAATCTTTAAAATCAATATTAATCAAAACCATATATTTCTTTTCAAAACCATAGATATCATTTTCAAAACGTTTATATATAGACCAACGGTGCCTGTATATAATTTTCTATCCTATGGTCAAGTGATACGGATATTTATCATTTCAATCCGCAATTTAAAACATATTCGGGTATATATCTTTTCAACCCGAAATCCCAAATTCAATTCAATTGAAAATCGCTTGGGTTTATCATTTCAACCCATAACGATTTCCTCCTATTCTACAGATCGTTCGGGTATGTATCATTTCAACCCATAGTGATTCTATATAATAGGGAACTTGCAGAGTGATAACAGATATGAAAATAAAATAACACAGTAACAGGCATATATCATCAGTATAAATAACAGATAATGGTGTCGGATGTCATAGGTGAACAGATACAGATAATGACATATATATAAAAACGTAAATAACTAATAGCAGCATACTTCAATTTGACATTTCAATTGAAATCAAATTTAATAAATATAAGAACATTAATCATGAGTGATTGCTCACCTTCCGAGGCTAGAGGGATTTTGATAACGAAGTGAGTTACAATCCAAGTACGAATTCCAAAGCAAAGTGGGTTGGGCACGAATTCGACGGATAGAGCTGATAATCAAACCGATGAGAATAGATCAAATTTAGTTTAACATAAACTGAAACAAATAAATATTATATCTATATATATCTCTAATAACTTTTTTTTATAATTTTTAACTCATATTTTAAAATAAGATATATATTACTAAAGAAAAATCCAAATATCAATGTTTATTATAGAATCGAAAATAAAATAATTTTTTTTATAATGTATATATAACTTAAACAGTAAATTGAGAGATTTATAACCTATATATAACATACTATATAACTTGTTCGACTAACATATAAATTGACCTATATGTATACATATTAGATGTTATAGAGTAAAATTTAAGATATCAATATTTAAATCATACTGAAAAAAGAGTAAAACAGAAACAAGTACACTTAACGTATATACGTAATGATATATTGTATTCAAACATGCCTGACTATACAAATATATAACAAACCATACCATATGATACAGTTATAAAGTAAAATATATGCATGCTAATAAATATTATCTTCCTACACGAAAATCTAGATATCAAACCATATACCTATACAGTAGTCACATATTCTATTACAAATATATCATAACATAAACAAAACAATAGTTATAATCAAATATATGAAATCCATAAAGAGCTTTATACCATTCTATACTAAGCTAACTTATACCTTATAACACTATATATTCTATATGTGGACTTGACAGAATACAAGACTCAGATAACTTTTTTTAAAATATTATATATATATAATACTTACATCTATATATATCTATTATATTACAGAACCATTCAGACATATACATTTTTAAATCAAAACATGTGTATATATATTACACGTAAAACAAGATATGAACGTAGAATTCAAACTCATATATACAATATATAGACTAACTTAACTTATGTAAATCTGTGATAAAATTTATAGAACAGGAAAACATAAATATTATATACTAACATATTTTATAAACGTATTATATAATAACATATTATAGCTTATGTACATTCAATCCAATACGCATACAAACTTACATGCAATACCGCAAAAGAGAGGAGCTCAGCCGTGAGTTGATAGTGGGAGGAGATGGTTGTCGAAAGGAGGGGAGGCACGTGAAGCGGGTGGCGCTAGCTGCTCTCGGCTCAGGTGGAAGAAAAGGAGGTCAGGCGGCGAACAATGGTCTGGGCAGGCGAAGGTTGCTGCTGCTCCGGAGAGGAGATGAGGCACAGGTTGGATCTGGGCGCGAGCTAGTGGTGATAGGCCGAGCTAGGCTGCGTCAGGGGATGGGCGAACCGTGGTGGGTCGTAGGGGAAGCAAAGGCATGCGAGATGTTTCCTGGTGGGGTTGCAGGCTGAGGCTCGGAGCGGCGGATTTGAGGTTGTGTGGGTGGAATCTCGGGTGGTGGGCTGTCACGGAGGCGCAGAGGTGGTTGGCGGAGGAAGGGTGAGATGATCGGCGGCACGCTGGGTTCGGCAGGGATGGGCGAGGCCAGGGCTGTCGTGGTGGTTCTCGGCTGGTGTATTTGTAGGGGAAGAGAGGCGGCGAGTAGGAGCTGGGTGGTGGTGGAGGTCAGTGATGTAGGGAGGAGTTTGATTTGTGACGAGGTGGGGAAGAGATTTGATGTCGAAGGAGGCAGGCATGGGGAGGTGATTGGGTCGCGTATGTAATTAATGGCAAGCAAAGAGTTTTGAATACAACAGGGGAGAAGACTTTGCTGCTAGGAAGAAAACACGTTTGGGTGATGATTTGAACGAACAGCAGATTCCTTTTTTTTATAGAGGAAATGAACAGTCTTTATAAAAGAATAGCAACCAAGAGAGGAAAGAAATGAACCGTTCAAAAAGATATTAAATAGAAACGAAGGAGATAAAGTGGCAGAAGAAACGTTCCACCGAAATTTTAGATTTAAAATTCAAAAGCCAAAGGGTCGTACAGCTATCCATTGATTTAGCAAAAGTTTTTAAAGCAATTAATTGTGATGCTTGGACAACACGCCATCAGATTTTGAAATCAAAGAATTGGTAAAGTCACGATTTATGCTAACGATACAACGAACGTTTTATAGTTTTCGGTGCGTACCGGACCTTAAAAATACAAAAATAAATATACCGTAGAGATCAGCACGACGAGACGATCAAAACGGTATACAGATATTAGCGGTACGATCATCCGATCAAAACTCGATAATCGATACCGAAAATGCTCCTATTTTGACAGAATTAAGATAAACGGAGCAACAGAAGTCCAAATTTGACGAAACGAAAGATGACGTCTCACTCAGAAGATGATTTACAAATTTTCCATGTAAAAATATTTAGGTTTGGAAAACATTTTATTATCATCAATTTTAACTGATTAAATTGAAGTAAATTTACGCGCGAAATAAATTTCCATATTTTCGGACGAAAATTTACCAGTTGCTATCTTTAATTAGATGCATTCCAAATATCAAATTTATATTTCAAAATTTTATCATTTAATATCTCACACAAATTCAATTAATTAAATAAATAAAACCACTGAAATTTTCGGGTTGTTACACTCTCCCCCACTCAAAACTTTTCGTCCCCGAAAAGGAAGAAGGTAGGAGAATAGAAACAACCAGAAAGAAATTAGATTGAAATACAAATAAAACAATTAAATTAACCGTATGAATTTCAAATTAAACTAATTAATATTCAACAATTTGGTTTAATTCATTTGAGTTCACTTAAGTTAAATCAATCTATCTATTTCTCAATTCATTATCGTATTATCTAGTCATCTTCAATTAAAATTTCTAAATCATCAATTTGTATAATCATTTATTATACTCATATTTTATTCAACAAATTTAATTCTTATATTCCAAATTATTATTAGGTTTTATTCCACTTAATATGTCTTATCACATATATTTAAACCATATAAATTAATTTAAACCATATAATTCAGTTTAAATCAATTTATATTCAATAATTGATTTTAAATTCTAGGTATTTCCATAAGTTGATCTAATTTAAATTTATTAATTCCTTCAAAGCAAATTTATTTGTCTCATCTATTATTTAATTAACTTATTATTCTGTTTATCTCTATTAACATCTTTATAATAAAATTATGTGTATAACATTTACTATAACACTCAAATCTTTCCTTATAAAGTCATTTTATATTGTATATTATCCAATTACATTTTAACTTCTGAAAATTTTAGGTAAGTTATGCTAAGATGTAATTGAGTATTATACAAATAAGATTTTACAATTCAGTTATTCTCAGTTAACTATTTATCCAAGAATTTTAACTTTAGTTTATAGTTGAAATCATCTTTAATCTAAAATTTAAGAATTTAAATCTCCGATTTACTTCAAACAATTTAGAGATATATATTATATCTATATCAATCAAATTAAATTTTAAAATAAGATACCTATATATATATAAATCAAATTATAGTGAAGAAATTCAAATCGAATATTTTTTTTTCAAAACAAAACCGTAGCAAAGCTACAGAATGGTTTCTCCTCTTCGAAACTCGAAAATGAATGTCGATGATGCGGCCGTCATCACCGAAATTATTTTCCAGCGACAAAGAGAAAAGCACTGGTTTAAACATTTAAAATTCTTTGAAAACCATTTTATTCGAAAATACTTTAAATAATATACATTTTAGGACTTTAAAACAAAGTTTGAAATCACCAGAAATTTAATTCTTAAATCTTCGATTTAAATTCATTTCAATTCCAAATAAATTTATAACCAATAGTCATTTTGCAATAGTCAATGACTTACAAAACAATAACATCAAAATCAAATATTATCATTTTCAACAACCAAATTATTTAACTTTTAATTCCAGAATATTTTCTTATATATTTATAATATAATCATACAAATTTATTTCATTTATCAAATTTGAAAATTATATTGTGTCAGTTTGCTCTGTTCAAGTGTTTTGGAAATTCTATCGATAGCGTTGATCAGACGAATCGATCGAAAACCCAAATCAACATCAACAACTCAAACAACACAATATATAAAACATTTTAATATTAATTACAAATACACTTCCTCACACGATGATTCCAGAATTGGATTCCAACACATGGATAGATCCAAATATAGAGGGACTCTAATCAAAGAGAATTCTAATCTAAAATAGATAGGCTCGAAACGAAGGTTAGATGATTGCATTTCAAATAGGAAGATGGATAAAGTTGTATAAATCGCGGGCAACCTTAACCGGGTCAACCGTGACTTCATATATAAGATCGATATAGAATTCTGAAGCAAATCAACATTCGATTACCAGAGGTAGAATTCGGGTATAGCATAAGATAGCAGCATCGTAAACCGAGGATACAGAAATCTCCGGTGAATCAATACCGATTGTAAAGGAGTTTCACCCCAGTACAAATTATTCGAAGATTGGCGAGACCGCCGATTTATTATAGAGATCATTTGAAGTGGAGTTATGGGATACTCCAGAATCAAAAGACACGAATGGGGAGACACGAATGGACTTGGAACCGAAGTGAACGTTCCAAAATTCAAAGGAACCGAGTCAAAGAAGAAGGAATTCAAGCTCGAACGAAAGTGATTCGGTAATTGAATTTACTACATATGCTGAGTTTTGCCTAAAACCAAAGCTCTGATACCAACTGTAACGACCCAGTATTTTGGACCATTCGCATCCATTATAAGTGTATAGGTAGACACTCATGCCGGAGTTGAATTGCTCAAAATACCACGTTGTAAATAAAATTTGGCAAAAACTCAGCATATACAGTAAATAAAATAATTACAGATCACAGACACAGAGTAATATAACAATAATGCAGCGGAAACAAAAGGATAGTAGTTCATGAAGCTACTATATATATATAACAGAGTTAAACAAGATACAACAGAGGTCTCGAATACAATAGATGTCTCAATACAATAATCAAATACCAGATCTGAATACATCACTAGATCGACGGAATAACTGAAGCAGGATCGATAGATAGCTGGATCTCCAAGCGAAGCTCCAACTCCAAAGGTGAGTCTCAAATGCTGTATCACTCAGTCTGACCCGAGCGTAAAGCAAAACACAAAACACTCGAGTCAGACTGAGTGATACAGCATTTGAGACTCACCTTTGGAGTTGGAGCTTCGCTTGGAGATCCGTAAATTTCCAAAAAGATCCATAAGACTACCATATGGATCATTGAATTTTGTGTCTAGGTTCGACTCGTAGTTAGCTTCACGATTTCCATCTTGTTTGCATGGTTATGAGCTTGTTTCTAACTCCAAATAACGGATCGGCGGAGAAGAAGAGTTGCTAATTCCTAGTGCTCGAGACGTTCGATAGTAAATGATATGTGATCGATCTATGGAGCTTGGAATAGGTTTATGGCATCATGACTAAGTAGTATAAGGAAAATGGAGTGATTCTGAGGATGTTTTATGGATCAGTACCGATCCATGGTTATGGATCGGTACCGATCTAGCACTTTGATGGGTAGGTATTGTTGGATTCCAAGGTGGCCTTGGAATCACCTTTATCATTGTTAACTTGAACTGACTTGGGGTCCGACCGGTGGAATTTGAGTGCTTGCTTGAGGTTTGATCTGAAGATTTTCTGAGATTTTTGTGCTCTGAGTTTTCCTTCGCCTGCTTGAGGTCAGACTCGAGACTTCTATGTGTCCGACCCGAGTCTTCATGGATCGGTGCCGATCCATGACTCAGGAATCGGTACTGAACCAACTTCGGGCCGCGTTTGGGGTTTCTACATGGATTGCTTGGGGTCGTGCTTGGAGTTTTTCTAAGGCTATCATGCTTCAAGTCTAGCTTGAGGATTTTGTGGGTGTGCTCTGGGTCATCTCTTCTGAAAACTTGAACTTCCAAATTTTCAACTTTTTTTGCTCATTATTTGATATTTCTTTTTTCTTTCCTTTTTATGATATTTTCAGTGTCCTTGAGTCATTTATTTGCTGTTTGCTTATCCGATTCGATTGTTTAAGTCTGTTCGAAGACTACGGCAAATTCCCCGTAACAGCCGGAAATAGAAGATAGTTGATTTTAGGTCTAGACATGGTTAGAGAGACGACTGAGAATATAGATGTCATTAGAGATAGGATGAAAACAGCTCGATCAAGGAAAAAGTGCTACATTGACAGGCATAGAAAAGATTTGGAATTTTCCATTAGAAGGAATATTTTTGGAAATTTCTCCGAGGAAAGGCATAATAAAATTTGGAAAAGCAGGAAAATTTGCTCCAGGATATATTAGTCCATATACCATCATCGAAAGAATAGGTCCATTAGCATATCCAAGTAGAACAACCTAAGTATTTGTCTAGAATTCATGACATATTTCACGTTTCTTAGCTACACAATTATATCCAAGACTCGAATATCATTGTAGAGCCGAGATAAATCCAAGATCAAGATTTGTAACCTAATCTGTCATGTCCTACCGAGCCTTCACAAATAGCTGATACAAAAGTAAAGCAACAGAGGAACATGAAGGTTCTATTAGAGAAAATTCAGTGGTCGAGTAACCCCAAGGATTGTACTTAGGAGATAGAAGAGGAAAATTAGAAAGTCATATCCCGAGTTATTCGAGACTCAATGGGTATGTGTTTAACCTATTTGAATATTTTAGTAATTCTATTTTTTTTTCCTCTAAGTGCTTAACCGATGTACATGATGGATACATATGTTATATTTGATTGTTTGTTTGAATGATAGGATTGAATAAGTTATGGTACTCTCTTGTTAATTCAAGGACGCAATTTCTTTAAGGAAGGGAATCTTCAACATCCCAAGTTGAGATTAAAATAAAATAAATCCATTAAAGTGTATTTTGAAATTTAATTAGAAGTAAATTCTACTTTTAGGATTTATTTGAGAATAAAATGAGATAAATAAAATTTGAAGTATTTAAATCCGATATGCGATATTTTAGACATTTAAAAAATTGTTTTAGGTGAGTTAAAATTTAGAATTTTCATAGCAGTTGGGAAAATATTTCAAAATTACCTTGCATTGAAAAATAATTGAAATACGAGTTTCATTTTGTTTACTTAGGCTAAAATAACAAGTAGTTAAAACTATCTTACTTACTTCCTAAGGCCAAATCTATCCTGAATACCATCATATTATTTTGGCCAATTCATTTTTATATAGTCTCTATTCCTATCCATCCTAACTAACTATACTTAGTAACCAAACACTATAAATACCTAAGGCTTCATCCTAATTTCTTCCTCTACACACCAAAGTAGTGTAAGCGTACTCCCATTGACAAAGCAATTAGGGCTTTCAATATCTTCATCAAATCCAGAAATTTCAAGCTAAGTATGATGACCGTCCTACACCTCCGGTATCCAATATACTTGTATAGTGCGTTGTAACAGTACCAGCCGATATAGGATGATTGTCAAGGTAAATAAAAGTAGAAATCTCAAATACCAGTCATATATCTCACAACACATGAATAAAATATAATAATCATCGCATATATGAAACAGGCGAGACAGTAACATAACTATATGAACCATCATAGGTTAAACACATTTTCACTATAGTTATACAAAATAGATCACATAGTTTATACACCAAATAACAACTTAAATGATAAACTGTCTCTAAGTGAAGTAAAGCACTGATAAAGCTCCACGATGCCACATGTCAGAGTAATAATAATTGTAAGCTAAGTCTAAGTGTATGAAAGTGCACCCTCCTGGTAGTCCATTTGCACAACTCTATATGCTATTTAACACATGCTATTTAGTCTACTCATTTAAGACTACCGAGATAATAAGAAGCAAAGCATAAAACCTCAAGTTAGACAGTGGTCTAGTGTGAGCGATCAGCAATCTCAAAATACTATAAAAGTCAATATATTAAAGTATTGGACATAGGGTATGGAGAATCATACCTGACCTATCACTGCATCAAAAGAGTTAGCACATAACGTCAATATATGTTAATATGTAATCATCGTCATCATATCGGTGTACTACAAATCAAAGTACAATGTCGGGTGTTTGGGTATCTAGGTTAACAATACCTTCGGCATGTGACATCCCTAGAATGATAAGCATGCAAAACAAACATAACATCCATCAAACAATTCTCACATTACTCGGGTGCATTCGATATTTGATAACTCGTATAGCCCCGTCATACAGCTAGAAAATAATCAAAGTCTTGGTTTCTCAGTGGTTGACTCCATGCCACTTCGTACGGCCAGGAAGTAGACTTACCATCATAAGAGTCCAAGGCAAGACATATAACATCACACAACCAAGGATCATATCATAAAATCTAATGAATGTTATACACTATAACAACCCGAATTCCAGTGGGTCTTGATTTTTCGCAAAAATGCTAAAACCCGAGCCCACTGAAACCCGAGTTAGGAATCCGGTATCCTGCAAATAGGCAAAGACAAATATATCAGAGCTCAATTAAATATCTCACAGTGGAATTGACTAAAATATAATAGTAAGTAAATACTCACCAATATAATAACACTTTCTAAACAAGTGTCTTAAAGCTGGGAAGTTTCCGCCATCTACCAAACTTGTAGGATGTTATGAGGAGGGGGTCAGAACTAAAGTTCTGGTGAATGAATAAATTATATACTTCTAGGCTTAATTCTACATATATCGTTTTATTTCCATTTACTCTTATATTAGGTTCATTAGGTTACAATACTCTCGCCTTTGTTCGTGAACCGTGCCTATCTACTCCATAGTAGATTAAAACCTAATAACTAATATATACATATATGTAGCTATATGCCCAATGACCATATTGGTCCTAGGTACCACCCACGGTACCTTCCGTATCCTCCTCGAAAAGGGCTCCATCGTCTTGCTTCGAGAGCGTTCCGTAACTACATTTGTAAAGGACTGCTTCGTAAGGCCTACAATACAGATACTCCACCGTCTTGCTCCGTAACCGTTCCGTAGCTACATCTGTAAAGGACTCCTTCGTAAGGCCTATAATACAGATGCTCCACTACTTACTATGAAAATGTAAATTGCGTCCGCACTAGTCTATGCCAGTGCTCGGACATCCACAATGTACCACCCAGTGCGTACATTGAAGGCTACGTAATCGTTCTGTCAACTATCTGAATCCCGCCAATAAGGTCTACCTTGTATGGAATTCAGTCGGGGATTTTTTATATCTGTAAAGGACTGCTTCGTTAGGCCTACAATACATATATTCTAGTTGGTCTGTCTCTTTTTCATCGTGGCTATGGCCCCACGCAGCCATCCCTCAACTAACCGAAAGACTTCTAAAGAGTTAAGTGGTTGTGCCCTACTGCAAACAATCTAACATCCAAATGGCGGTGCCCCTCATCCAATGTCTCGATAGTGAAAGAATCATTGGCCTATTGGTTTAACTCTAGTCTTTCCCGAAATCGCTCTTGGTCTTGATGCTGGCCGATATCTGCATGCGACTATCCTTAAACTTACTTGCAAGTACTGTACATACGAATACCCTACTCCAAACAACAAGTCCTTCTGACTGCCTACAAAGGTCTGCTTTGTTAGGCCTACAATGCAAATGCAGTCAAGGCATACTCTCTTGATGGAACACCTATAGACCTGCCTCCGAGGGTGCAGCTTCGTTAGGCCTACCCAGAGGGCCATCCTAGAGTATCCTCATGTCTCGTTGAAGTCTCGTACTTCCTTGAATCCCAAAAATACTAAGTTGGACGTGCTTCTCCATTTTTGAAATCTGTGATGAACTGCTTCGTTAGACGCTTCATCCTTTGGGCTACTCCAAACGAATCTCAATTCTTTTATTAGACCCTAAGTCTAACCTTTTAATTTGCATTTAGTTTACTTTCTTATTCTATTGGCTACTTATTTACCCTAATTAGCATATTCTTGCCCTCGTCTCACCTCTATCTATTGTGAGATTTCCATTTATTTAATAGGGAATGCTATTGGTATGAGCCACATTCATTATCTTGCTTATTTAACTTAATATAAATCTTAAGTTCATTAAAATAAGCCTCTTTTATCATTCCTGCTTTATTTGCTTATTGACTTAATATAAATTATTTAGATAAGTTTCCACCATTATTATTGTTCATTAATTTATTCAAAGTCTCAAAATAAGCTTTTCCGTTCTTATTACTTAATTATAACCTATGTTATAATTCTACCTGTAATTGTCATTTTCTCTTCTTTTATAGTCCGTACATAATTCCAGCATTTCTTTTCTGTTCTAATCTGCCTTCTTTTATTATGATATAGAATATTCTTTTATTCAATTATATTATATAATTCACTTATCATAATAATTATCTTCTTAAATAGTCTGCGCAGTGAATGTAGACCTAGGTTCATTATTGTTTACAGCTTCAAGTTCTTATCTAATAATTTACTTGATTCATGTCATACTTTGCTTTATTATTTTCTATTCTAGGAAGTAATTCTAATTTATTTGGTTGGTTATGAAAACTATATTTAAAATTCCATATCCATATTTTAA
The DNA here is from genome assembly GCA_030737815.1 of Allium fistulosum. Lineage (NCBI taxonomy): Eukaryota > Viridiplantae > Streptophyta > Magnoliopsida > Asparagales > Amaryllidaceae > Allium > Allium fistulosum. The sequence goes on from CM060907.1 coordinate 291,111,009, forward strand.
TGTTATATAATACTATAAACAATAATTTGTAACTGCAAGGTATTTCTTTTATTATTTTGGAATAGTGTAAAATACAGTGGTTTCTCTATTTTAACCTAGTTCCATTTTTCTTTCTTTTATTCTTGCAGTTACGTTTATCGTTATCTTTTCAATATTAAATTATAGACATGTATCCTCTTTTATAAACCAGCCAATTAATCTATTGCTTACTTCCAAATCAAGTTATTAGATTAATTTATTATTCCTATTTTAGCGTAATTTATTGCAGAATTACATTTTTCTAGCTTTATTCCAACTTTTCTTATTTTACATCTAATCTAGTATTTTCCCATTTTAATCCATAATTGCGAATTTTCGTTTTAACTATATTATTCGCGTACAAAGAGAATATAAAGAAACTAGCATTTAGTCTAAATTATAACTTCAAATTAGATGTAAATGACTGTAAATTTCTTACAGTTCAACATAACTAATTAACATAATTAATTACTGAAATACTGAATAAAATTATTTAACAGGAATTCAACGATAATATATCATAAACGTAAAAGATATAATTAAATCCACTCACATTGCTAGCTCTCCAAATCTCCCTGTTTTTATTTCAAATCTGTCCCTAACATCTATATTCACCTCCCTTGTAATCCCTATTTGGAATTACAAACGATATATTTACAGATCTATAATATTTGAAAGAGAAAAGGAAGAGATTTGGAGTAGAAATAGCAAATAAAACTCAGATCTAGGGTTTTACCTTTGGCATAGCCTTCTGATTTGAACCAATTCCTAATTCCCTAATTAATTCTATTCTCTTTCTATTTAGATCTAAATTCATGTGAATTAGATCTAAAATTTTGTTATTAAGAAAGTGTAGAAGAAATAGAAAAATGGCAGAGCTTCTGTAGGCAAGAGAAAAATAATGAGAATAAAAATGAGGCTCTGCACCTATATTTATAGTGGTTCAAATCAGTGCTAACCATTAGATATAAAACCCTAAAATCTAAAGTGTACACTCAGTCTATGGACATTAAATTAATATGTTTTATTATACGTTTGTTTTTATTTCAAATTGATCCTTCAATAATCTTTTCATTAATCACTTTCCCCTTCTCTCTCGCAATCTATGGAAACATATATTTTTAAATGTGACATTTCTTTTAAATAAGATTCCTTTGTTAATCACCCAATTAATAAATTTCATATATACCTAGAATTAATTTACTATCCAATTAATCCCTGCCTGCACTGTGATTTCTTACCAAATTAATATGCTAATCAACACCATATTAATTCGTCACATATATGCATATTAATTTATTTTATTCCCATAATTATTGCATGCATATATTCTGCAATTGAATTTTGAATCACAATCTTAATTATATATGTTACCATAAGTCTCCATGTTTATTAATTGACAATTGATTACTTGCATAAATTACTCTTCCTCCATTTTATTCTCTTGCAATAACATATATGTTTCTAATCATATCAATTAGTTGCTACAATATATGTTCTCTTTCTTGTCAGTTCCTATCAATTAATCACCTCTACTAATTAATTGAATATTAATTTCCCTTTTAAACAAACCGTCAATTAATCTTCCCTATTAATTGATTTTATATAATTTCACTCTCTAATTTATTTGTTACACAAATATGTATGTATTCCAAATAATATTAATTAGTTCCCCATTTACAAACATTTCTTTGTTTTAAAATTTCAAACGTATATAACTTAATTTAACTATTTGCATATATAATTGTAATTTAACGCGTGGTGTTACATACACCTTTTCTACAAGCACATTCGAAACGTTCGAGTATCTATGATCCCTTTTCACACATCTCCGTAGTGGAATACATCATCATTCCATTCATCTCCATAGTAGAACACATCATCATTACATCCACAAGTTCACGTCATTGAACTTGTCCTTATGGATCATCATCAAAACTGCCATCATTGAGTCATTACCAGAATATCTCTAGACACCCATCATAATAGAGTCCCCTCTCAATGTCACAAAGTCATCATGTCGAAGCTTCATGACATGGCTTCACCGTCAAACTGCTCATCGTAAAGCCATAACATCAAAATCAAGTGTCCAATGAGCGAAGGAACAAGGCACAAACCTCTATTCCCTCAAATTCCATCATATCGAGTTAAAATCACTTGCAATCAGAAGTGTAACTCTTCTGGGCCTTTAAGAATAACATATTTTTATCGTATCACGTTTTGAGCATTTTTGCTCATCGATTTCACTCGCCGGGACCACTCTTAAATCACACTAAAATGAATTGAAAACACAACAGACAAATATATACAACCAATATACAGAATCCATACATCATTACAAAGTAATACAATCAATATCCAAGAAATTCTATCATCCTAGATCTATAAAAATAGAAAATAAAGACCGGTATGGTTAAGCACAAAAAATGAATCAAAATCAACTTAAATATTTCTAAAACCCTTCTAAAAATGTTATTAAGTTCAGATCTAAGATTGAAAACCTTTTTAACATTTAAAATCATCCTTAAAAAGATCATTTTTTATAGAAACTACAATAGTAAAGTGAGAAATGTAAAACCGCTCACCTAGATCAAATTAAACACAAATACCAGTGGAATCTCATAAAGAACAACAACCTTCACATTTTCCAAGAAGCCCAAACATAGATTCACTAATTCCTTCGCCGATTACCTTATAATAATGTGATTTCGCTAATTAAAGTAAGGAAAAATGTTGGTTTTAGTCTAAAAATGAATTGATGGAGGTTTGGTTCAATTTAGGAAAATGGGAAAAGTGATTAGGAACTATTTCATCTTCCCTATTAATAAATCCCGAAATATGTTAATGGGCCTAATCTGGACCAAATTAATTAACCACCAATCTGATAAAAAACTGTCATACTTTAAACAACCATTTCTTTTAGTCCATAACTCCAAAAGCTATTTGACCACTCAATGGAAAGAGAAACTATAATATACTTCTAATCGAAGTAGTTTCAACCCTTAATTCGGCTCATATCTAATGTTATAGGGCTTATATTTTTTCAAGGTGGAAATCGTCCAATGAAATTTCCAAGGGTAAAAAATGTCAATACTTAGGATTTCCAAAGTTATAGCATCATATGACCCAATATGAATTTAAAAATAACATTTTACGATCCTGTATTATGTAAAATATAGGTCGCTACACTATTGAGTATACCAAACTCATACTTGATTACCGCCAAAAGATTCATTTCAGGAAAGATTCATCTAAACATTTAGGTAGATCTCACTCCCCATTTTTACATAAAACAAATCTATTTAAAGCCCACTAGTTAGGATATTTTGATATGGTCAATGATTTTTTTGTATGTCATAGGTCCATGCCTTTACCAGTAGACAAAATTGGTTTGTTTGTATGAAAATGAAATTGCTAAGAAAACTGTGGATCGTAGGGTTTGAACATTACACTTGCTCTGTAGGTGAAAGTGCCTTTATCAATAAATTATGCACAAATTTAAAAGTAAAATACTTAGAATATAATATTGTTACCCGACACTTTGGCCTGGCTATATGGCGATAGGCGCAGAGCTTATAGTTGAACCTAGACGTGACTCAAGCTAAGTGAGGATTGGAAATATAAGAAACCGATGTAACTCGAGTTTGGTTCGGCCTATACACATGGACCGGCATAATCGACACTGGCTCGGCCAAAGTGGTTCGGCATTGCAGCGTAGACATGGTGAGTCGGCCAAGATAGGCAAGGAAAAGTGGCTCGGTGTGGATGGGTTCAGAACTGGTAGTTCGACCGATTGTGGTTCGGCCTTAGGAGTATTAGATCGTTTGTCGTTCGGTCTTGTGGGATGGCATGTATCGCTCGGTCAAGGAAGAGGAAGTCATAGTGGTTCGTCATGCATCGCTCGGTCAAAGTTGGAAAGACAAAGCTGCTTCGGTTGACTGAGGCTCGGCATTGGTGGATCGGCCTTAGTGGTTCAGCATATTTGGATTAGCGTTGCTAGTTCGGTGCGCAATAAGGGAGATAGTATATTCTTGGGATCTACGGAGAGGTAAGGAGTTCGACACTGCTTTACTTCGAGATACACCACGAGTTACTTCGAGACCCTTGAGAGGTTGCTTAGAGTCAATTACTAAACGACCACAGTTCAGACATAGGGGATCGGCAACACATGGTTCGGCCATATTCTTTCGGCATTGCTTGGATCGGTCAGTTTGAACTGATACTAATGGGCCGATCTATCTTGGTCATGGGTCTGCACAGGGGGACTAGCCTACCTTCGTCTATAAATAGAGGGGCAGGGGTACTATTAAAGGGACCTTTTTTTGGGAACTCCAGGGCTACTCTGCCATTTTTTGTACTCACTTCTCTTCTGTTCAAACTTGCATTCAAGTTGTTTGTTTACGGATTGTATCTGTACTCAAGCAATTAGAAAAGTAATAAAGATCATATTCAAAGTGGACGTAGGCAATTACGCCGAACCACTATAAATCTGGTGTTTCCTTTTCTATTGTTCCTTTTGCATTCAATTGCATTATTTGTCTGTTTTAATTTACTTTCTTCATTAAACTCTTTACACAACTCTATTCAAGGGTGTTAGTGACCAATTTTGGTGCTTTCACTAAGAACGTGCAATCTCAGGCTGTTAGGATCTACTTTGTCGCTATTGGATTGAAGAAATCCCCCGAAGGAGATCCAATTTCACTCTCAAGAGTTCATAGATTCTATTTAGTTCCGACGGATAAATCTAATATGGGAAGACCACGTACTAGATCAGCCTCCCACAATGCGGATGTCAACGAGACCGCCAGCGTCCAGCAAGTGGGACCCAACAATCAATAAGCTAATCCATGTGCAGGGATTTCCACCGTCCTAAACCAATCAGAAGTTGTCACCAGGGCAGAGTTCAATGAGCTGATGAGAGAACTCGTGGAAAGCAGCAGACAACTTAATGAGCAAATTAAAACTAATGCCAATCTCATGACCCATATCGCTCAGCAAACAACATCAGAATGCTGGAGGAAGCCCCGCTTCCTACTCGTCATCTAACAGCTCCGCTTCATCAGATGAACATCACAGGCGTAGGCGCCGTAGGATTGAAGTGGCACAAATAGGTGCAGCAGAACAATCCAACAAAAATGGTCCAGGTTCCCTACCTAGAACCATGGCCCCTCACCTGCACTTGGGAAATCTCACTCAAACTAGAGTTGGGAACTTAAGATCTGGAGCACAGGTGGAAGCTGGTCCACCACCTCGTAAGGGTCATAGCGAAGCGGGTCCCCAGAACGTGCATTTGGGAGATCACTTACCAAGGAAGCACCAGCCAGAACGATCACGTAGGACGGATTCCAACTTGCCACCTCCTATCCAAACCCCGGATTTTTCAGCTATGGTCAGACAACTGATGAGGGAAAATCAAGGCTTATCCAATGATGATTGGGGCGTATCTAGAAGCCATACACCGTTCAGAGATACAATCCTACAGGCTGAATACCCCCGGAGGTTTAGTATGCCTACTATTAGCTTATGAAGGGAAAACTGATCCCTGGCAGCATATAATGAGATACGAGTGGATGATGGACTCGAAACACGCTAATGATGCGACCAAATGCAGATGCTTCCCAATAACCTTGTCCGGGATTGCTACTATGTGGTTCACTAGACTTCCCTCACGATCGATCTCCAGGTTTGATGAGTTAGCGGTGAAATTTATGGAGCAGTTTAGGATCCATGCCACTCGCCCAAAGGACGTGATGTCACTATCCAGTGTGATCCAGGCTCCGGGGGAGTCGTTAAAGTAATATTTGCAAGATTTCACGTTGCTGTTACCGAAGTTAGCAACCCGAATGACCATGCTATTCTTATAGCCGTGATGCGAGGGGTAGATCCGGACTCAGAGTTTGGTGATTGGCTGGCAGGAAAACCACCGACTACCCTGGAACGTTTTTATTCAAAGGTGAACCAATTCATGAGAAGAGAAGAGGCCAGGTGGACGAGGCGAAGCAGCGCGCCAAGGCCCAGCAAGGAAGCAGTGCAAAGCAACATTGCGGTAAAGCAATCTGGCGATAACTCTGGTAAGGTCCAGGTCAATATTCAAAATAAGCTGGAGCAGTCTAAAGGATCCAGAGGAGGAAATTCCGGAAGAAAGAGGAAAGCAGGAAAGTTGAAACCAAGGATCCCAACCTATAACGAATACACTTCTCTGAACACATCTTTGGAGAATATTTATTTATCAACTTGTAATACATTCCAATACCGAAAACCGCGCCCAAAATAATCCACTGAGGAACAAAAGCATATAAGAAGTATTGTCGCTTCCATGAGACTTACGGGCACAATACCAAGAATGTAGACACCTCCATGATGTTATAGAAAAGCTGATTCGACAGAAGAAGTTATAGTAGTTTGTTAAGAATCCGCAGGAAGGCGGACAGGGGACATCCGACCCCAATCGCAGGCAGGCTCTACATCGACCTGAGGAACCCGCTCGGACTGGAGGTAGACTGGTTATAAACACGATAGTTGGTGGGCCTCACCGGGCAGACAAGAGTTGGCAAGAAATGGAATGTTATGCTAGTTCCCTAAAGCATGCGGATTTCGAATGCTGCTCGAACACAGAAGACGGGACCCCAGCGAAACAGCAGCGAATAATGACGGATGATGTAGTATTCAGGAGCAGGGATGCCGATCAGGTGGAGGCACCTACCATTGACCCGATGGTCAACTCAGCCACGATTGGGCCGGCGTTTGTGAGAAGGATACTGATTGATCTCGGGAGTTATGTTAATATTATCTTTAAAAAGGCGTATGACCAAATGAAGATGGAGGCGAAAGATCTGAAACCATCTAAAGCCTGCATTCACGGCTTTAATGGTGCAGCCACTGATGCGATAGGTTTCGTTGAATCGCCAGTTGAGTTAGGAGAAGGTGAACGTAGGAGGGTACGGATCCTACCGTTCATTGTTTTGGATGTTGATTTCCCGTATAATGTGTTTTTGGGCCGACCGGCCCTTGCGGAGTTTAAGGCAGCTTTGGCCCCATGGTGTTTAACCTTGAAATTTCCGACGGATAGAGGAGTTGGTGTAGTGCATGGCAATCAAGCGACTGGTCGTTCAAGTTATGTGGCTGAGCTGAGAGAGGCCCAGCGAAGAGAGAAGGGAAAGGGTGTGGACAACTCTATCTGCATCCGTGTTGCTGAAAATTGACCAGTAATGCCTGAGACTTTGCTCGAGCAACAGGGTCGGATCTATAGAGACATAGATCCGAGAGACGATGCTGAAGAACTCAAGGAGGCTAAAGCAGCACCAGCTGAACTGACGATTGACATTCCAATCAGCCGTGATGACCCATCAAGAGTGATTAAGATTGGATCACAACTCAACCCCTTGATGATTAAGGATCTTACTGATTTCCTCCGAGCGAATCTAGATGTTTTCACCTCGACTCATTCCGATATGTGTGGGATTTCTCTCGCCATCGCAAGTCATATGTTGAACATTAACCCAAAGTATGCGCCAGTGAAGCAAAAAAAGAGAGGCATGGACCCGGAGAGGTCCGCTGCTCTCAGAGAGGAGGTGGATAAACTCAAGGCCAATGGGTTCGTCCGTGACGCCCTCTATCCTGAATGGGTATCTAACCCCGTACTGGTGAGAAAGGTGAACAGGAAGTGGAGGACCTATGTTGATTACTCAGACCTAAACAAGGCATGCCCTAAGGACAGTTTCCCTTTACCCAGAATTGATCAGTTGGTCAACTCGACAGCAGGACACGAATTATTGTCATTTATGGATGCGTATTCGGGATACAATCAGATCCCGATGCACATTCCAGGTCAGGAACATACTAGTTTTGTCACGGACGTTGGACTGTACTGTTATGTAGTGAGGCCTTTCGGGTTGAACAACGTAGGAGCAAATTATCAACATTTGGTGAATCAGATGTTTAAAGACCAGATTGGTATAACAATGGAAGTCTATGTGGATGACATGCTCGTGAAGTCACAGTAGTCAAACGACCACATTCGAGACTTAGTTGAGATGTTTGATATATTCAGGTACTATGGAATGAAAATCAATCCACTAAAATGTTCCTTTGGCGTTGCGTCGGGAAAGTTTTTGGGTTTTATTGTCAATGCGTGGGGAATCAAAGCCAACCCAGAAAAGATTCAAGCTATTCGAGACATACAAGTGCCCAAAACTATAAAGCAAGTACAAAGCCTGAATGGGAAAGTCGCCGCGTTGAGTCGATTCATATCCAGAGCGACCGACAAGTGTATTCCTTTCTTCGATGTGATAAGGAAAGGGAAGAAAATTTTTGAATGGACGCCAGAATATGAGAATGCATTCCAAGCTTTGATGAGACACTTGGAGAGGCCCCCGGTTCAGTCAAAGCCTGTAGACCATGAGAAGTTATATGTTTACTTGGCCGTATCTCAACACGCCATCAGTGCGGCTTTGGTTCGTGAAGAGGACCGAATCCAAAAGCCAGTGTATTATGTTAGTAAGTGTTTAACAGGGGCAGAGAGAAATTACCCTAAGATTGAGAAGCTAGCCTACTGCTTGCTGATCGCATCACGCAAGCTCCGTCCGTATTTTCAGGCACACCCAGTCAGTGTTTATACCGATCAACCTCTACGGTAGGTGCTCCAACGACTAGAAACCTCTGGAAGGCTACTCAAATGGAACATTGAGTTGAGTCAGTTCGATATCACTTACCTGCCATGGAGGGCTATCCAAGGGCAAGCGCTAGCAGACTTCATTGCAGAATTCACCATATTAGACAAGCCAAGTGGCGGTGATGTGGTTCCCGCCGTTCGATGAAAGCTATACACCGATAGGGCATCCAACGACCGTTGTTCTAGGGCTGGTGTTATTCTTGTAACTCCCTAAAACCGATCAATTTGTTATGCTTTGAAACTCGAATTCCCAGCTACGAATAACGAAGCCGAATATGAAGTATTGATTGCTGGCTTGAAACTTACCAAGGAACTCGGAGTAAAATTGGTTGAAATCTTTTGTGACTCACAATTGGTGGTGTACCAAGTACGGGGAGACTATCAAGCAAAGGCGCAGATACTTTCCCCATACCTTGCTCGGGTTCGAGAACTGTTGGCAGATCTTGAATATTACGATATTTCGCATATCCCGCATGAACAAAATGGGGAAGCCGACTCATTGGAAAAATTCGCAAGTACTAGTGATGCACAACAGATGGGCTTGGTTCCCGTCGAAACCTTACATGCCCCGAGTATAAACGAAATGGAAGTAGATTTTGTGTTAGGGATGGAAACTGAAAGGGAGTCGTGGATGACCCCGTTCAAAGAATAACTGCTACATGGAACTTTGCCTGAGAGAAAGAACGAGAGACGACAAGTCATTCACAAGGCCTCGTGGTATATAATGCAGGATGAAATAATGTATTGGAAAAGATTCTCAGTTCCCTTACTTCGGTGCATCACCCACGACGAGATAAAGCGGGTCTTAAAAGAAGTTCATGAAGGAGAATGTAGCAACCATACTGGGGGGCAGACGTTAGCCAAAAAGATCACCCACTATGGATACTATTGGCCGACCGTGAATCGAGATGCCGCGGACTATGTAAGAGGATGCGACAAATGTCAAAAGTATGAAAAGATTCCGAGAGCCCCGTTAATGGAACTCACGCAAATGGTTAGTCCATGGCCATTTGCAATATGGGTGATCGATATAATCGGCTCCTTGCCGATCTCCAAAGGTGGTGCGAAATATGCAATTGTCGCGGTCGATTATTTCACCAAGTGGGCATAAGTGGAGCCCTTAGCTACGATCACCACCAAAAAGGTCATTACTTTTGTTGTGCGAAACATTATATGCCGTTTTGGCCTCCCACGAACTATCATTACGGACAACGGAAATTTGAGAGTAGGGAGTTCAAAGAATTCTGCCAAAAATATCGCATTGAGAAAAGGTTTGCAGCAGTCGCTCACCCTAAAGCCAATGGACAAGTTAAGGTCGTAAATAAAATAATCAGGTCTATATTGAAAAAACGTTTGGAGAAGGCCAGAGGCAAGTGGGTGGATGAGCTTCCGACAGCACTTTGGGCTTACAGAACCACCCACAAGTCCGCGACTGGCCACACTCCATTCACCTTGGCATATGGCACTGAAGCTATTATACCCGTGGAACTTGAAGTTCCCTCTCACCGGGTGACTCATTATGATCCTAGGACGAATAGGGATCTCTTACTGGAGTCATTGGACTTTGTCGACGAAAAACATGAAGAAGCTGATTTGAGGGCAACTGCATATCAGCACCGAGTCGCTCGATATTATAATGAAAAAGTTCGACCGAGAACCTTTGATGTGGGTGACCTTGTTTTGAAGCGTTTCCAGTCCCGTCACATATGAACCCTATATGGGAGGATCCATACGTCATCGAACGGAAGCTTGGAAAAGGAACCTTCAAGCTAGCGACTGTTGATGGCGTAACGCTCCCCCGAGCATGGAATAGTGAGCATTTGCATCGTTATTACACTTAGTCTATTTCTTTTGCATTTTAGTAATAGTTGTTTCCAGTATGTGTTTCCTTTTTTGTTCTCTATTTCCGACATGTAATAAGACAATTCAATTTGTCCCCATTTTTTATAATTAATAAAGGCTTGAAGCTGTATTTCTACGAACTATTGATGTTCTGTGTGTTACAATTCCATGGCAAAATTAAATTGCATTAATATGTCTGGCATATGAACGTACACATAAAATTAAAAGTCGATCAATAAACGATTCAAAATATCTCTAAGTCCCCGGAGCGCGGACTAGAGTACTCTGAGTCCCCAAAGTGTGGACTAGAGTATAAACGATTTAAAAAATCTCTAAGTCCCCGGAGCGCGGACTAGAGTACTCTGATTCCCCGGAGTGGGACTAGAGTATAAACGACTTAAAAAATCTCTAAGTCCCCGGAGTGTGGACTAGAGTACTCTGAGTCCTTGGAGTGTGGACTAAAGTATAAACGATTTAAAAATCTCTAAGTCCTCGAAGCGTGGACTAGAGTACTCTGAGTCCCCGGAGTGCGGACTAGAGTATAAACGACTCAAAAAATCTCTAAGTCCCGGGAGCGCGGACTAGAGTACTCTGAGTCCCCAGAGTGCGGACTAGAGTATAAACGATTTAAAAAATCTCTAAGTCCCCGGAGCGCGGACTAGAGTACTCTGAGTCCCCGGAGTGCGGACTAGAGTATAAACGACTCAAAATATATCTAAGTCCCCGGAGCGCGGACTAGAGTACTCTGAGTCTCTAGAGTGCGGATTAGAGTATAAACGATTTAAAAAATCTCTAAGTCCCCGGAGCGCGGACTGGAGTACTCTGAGTCCTCAGAGTGCGGACTAGAGTATAAATAACTCAAAAAATCTATAAGTCCCCGGAGCATGGACTAGAGTACTCTGAGTCCCCGGAGTGCGGACTAGAGTATAAACGATTTAAAAAATCTCTAAGTCCTCGGAGCGTGGACTAGAGTACTCTGAGTCCTCGGAGTGCGGACTAGAGTATAAACGACTCAAAAAATCTCTAAGTCCCCGGAGCGTGGACTAGAGTACTCTGAGTCCCCGGAGAGCGGACTAGAGTATAAACGATTTAAAAAATTTCTAAGTCTCCGGAGCGCGAACTAGAGTACCCTGAGTCCCCGGAGTGCGGACTAGAGTATAAACGATTCAAAAAATCTCTAATTCCTCGGAGCGCGGACTACAGTATAAATAATTCAAAAATCTCCAAGTCATGTGGAAGCGGACTGGAACTTACGTAACCACAAGACTTTGAATTTCAACTACAAGGTAGGTGATAAGCTAAACGATGAGAGTCTATGAATACAAAAGAAACAAAATTTTATTTACTAATCAAAAATTAAGTTCCTTTACAACCTCTCCGAAGTCTGGAGCCAAAGTCTATCCACAACGACTATAAAAAAGAAAAAGAAACAACTACATGATTTAGGCTTATTCAGGCTGAGCGAGGTATGGCAGATGATAGCTACCTCTCTGACTTTTTCTCCTTCTTCGGCTTCTCCAAAGGCTCCTCAACCGGACGTTTTCTCCTGGACCCCTTGCTTCCCAATGAGGTGGTATCCAGGGGAGGAAGAGGGGCCTCTAGAGGTGTGGTCCCACCGGGGAGAATTATCTTCAGGGGCCTATTTAGAGGATCATCAAATTCCACCACCTGAGATTCAATCTTAACTTCATCTTTCTTTTTCTCCTCTTCCATGATTTGTTCCTCTATGCTAAGCTTTGAAGTATGTTCGGAGGCGCCTGTGATTTCGACCTCGTCATGTTCATCTACATGCGAGGGATTTTCAATTTTATCGTCATCTAGCGCCCCGATTACCTGAGCATCGGGTCCAGGGGTATCCCCAGTGTGAAGTGCCTCAACCACTTTCTCTTCCCTCTCCGTGGCGACATTGGTCCTTGGAGTTGGTTTGGGATCAGAATGGCCTACATGAAGTCATCAAAGACAAATGTTAGAATACATCTATTACTCGCCAAAAGCGATGGTTTCTTGAACTCTAGAAGGAAAAGCTACATACCGGCTTCCAGTTGACTCTCAGCAGTCTTGGCAGTCTCACCCTCTAGAATAGGGGATAGAATGTGAACACCAAGCTCAGGCTTCTCCGAGTCATAACCAACATGCTGCTCGGGAGGATCGAGTAACGAGCTACCGGCCGGTTGAGCGGGAGGAGGAACTGGAGACTCAGTGCCGGATGGGCCAACAATATCGTCCTTACCCTTTGATGACGAGGAGTCTCTACCGAAGAGTGCTTTTGCTGAAGATAAGTCTAAAAGCTCATTTCCTCGAAGCACTTCCCTCACGAGAGCTCCCTCATCGACCTCTTCGACACCCAGCTCAATTTTTTTAATTTTTATCGAAGTATCCCATGCTTGGCCAATGATTCGAGGTAACCCTCGCCCAGAAAAGATAGGTCACGGTGCATGAGAACTCGTGCATTATACTCGGCAATGAGCGGATCAAATAAGCATCTAATTTCCTCTCTGCCGGCCTCAGTAGCAGCCTCGAGATGAGAGTCGACTTCTGTGAGCGCCATTTTCTTACCCTCACCGCGAGCTTCCTCCTTTAGCGCTTCAACCTTGGAAAGTTCCTCATCGAGCTTCGTCTTTAGGAGTCATGTTGCGACAATTTCATCGCAATATCGTTGTGACTCTTCCTACGCGGTGGTTTTCTGTTCTTTCTCTTTGGCAAGCAGCTCCTCTAGTTCTTTAACTTGTCGAGCGGGAATATCTTTTTCTTTCTGGATAGAGTCTTTCTCTAAGGCTAGGGCACCGCTGCGTTGGACTGCCTCATCGATTTCTTTCTTGTGAGTGGCCTCCAAGCGACTAACTACCTCGGCCGTTTCCTTGGCATTTTTCTGGGCGGCCTCAAGTTGAGATTTGTACGAGGATAGCTCTTCATCCCGGGCTTTGATGATATCTTTATCGTGAATGGCTTCAAGTTTCAGGCGATTAATTTCGCGTTGACGTTCCATGGAAACCTCTGAAACTTTCTCCACCAAATATATGAACGCGTCATGCTGGACATAAACATCGTTGTTGCAGGCGATGGCGCTTTGTTTGACATGTCTGGGAATAGGATGAATCGCAGGGAGAAATTTCAATCCATCGAAGCAGATCTTTAGGAATGTGGCCTTAAGCTCAGCTAATTTTTCTGTTGTCGATGGGTCATGTGCGGAGGCTGGGGAAGTCTGCTTAGCCGGAGTCATGGATTTCTTATGGGGCTTACGGGATTGCTTGGTGTGACGAGCCAGAATGTTGATCGCGGGGGTTTCGAATTGGGATCCCCTCTGAGTAGATTTCTCCCTACTGTGCTCTGACTGAGGGGGAGAATCGTTTGGATATGAAGGATGGCTGTAAGTTCTTCTTCTGGAAGACGATGACTCTCTGGGATGATAATCTCTATCGCCACTGTCATCTCTATCTTGACGTCTACCTGATCCTGAATCCCGATTGGAATGATAGAAGATAGAGGATCCGCGAAGGCGGTCAAAGCTGTGTGTACTCCCCATATCACCAGCACAGAAAACCAAGTGAGGGTGAGTTAGTAGGAATCATATGATGATTAAAATTCAAGTATGGGGTGGAGTGTAAGTGTTTGTGTGTGTCCTAGTGCTTCCCCCGACAAACCAGTGTTTTTCGCTTTACTTATTGGAGTTTTCTCTCCTTGATGCCGAGCCTGAGCACCTTCATCGCTTCCCGCTGGTGAATTAAGTCCCATAGCCTCGGGATCATTGAAGCCATAATTTAATAAGTCGTCAGGGATGGTCAGGTCGGATAGACCCTTTAATGAACCCTCTAAATTTTGGGGAGACGACTTTTTCTCAACTGGAGTTATTGTAACCTTTGAGGTTTCGCCCACTGTTTTCTTTTTCAACTTGTAAGCTAGGCTCTTTTTCCACTTTGAAGGTGGAGGCGGTTCATCGATGCCGGGTGCGTCAGCTACTGGTGCTAAGTCGGAACCTATATTCTCGTTAGTTGCTTTTGGCACGTCGGTTTCTTTGATTTCACCTTCCTCAGATGTATCAGGGGCCCCTCCAGCAGGGGCACCAAGGGTCCGGCCTGCTCCTTGCCTTTTTCCGTAGCGGATCTGGTTGTAGTGGCGCCAATTGGAAGGCTAGTTCGACGTCCCTCCTCCAGTAATCCAAACCTCGAAAGCAGTTCATTGGAAATAATAGATTTGATATCGCGGTCTCTCACGGGAGTATCTCGAATGGCCTCCACGGCCTCAGAATACCCGGCGCCTTTAAGTCGTGGGCAGATACCTATGAGAGTCAAAGGAAATTCAGAAAGGATGCACTTCGAGCCTTAGACAAATATTTGTCTAAAAATGAAACTTACTCCCTTCCAGCCATCTTCTCGCAAAACCAGGGGGCAGCGTACGTAAAACCACTCTTGCTTATACTGGAAAAATTTACTGCACGCGCCCGTCAGGATTTGACATTTGGAATGTGGCTCGAGAAATATCAAAACGTCTCTTAAAGCGATAGATATAACGGATATCCTTGGGAGTAGGGAGTCTGAATAAGGTGCTCATAAAGAGGACACAAGTGCCATGAATAAATGCATGAATATTTGGGTGTAGCTGTGCCGGAGCAATCCCTATATACCGCAACACTTCACGGAGGAATGAATTGAAAGGTGGCACACTTCCGACCCAGCACATGAACTTGTTGCACGCAGTATATCCGGCTGGGGACAGGTAAGGCCGACCTTGTCCTGACGGAACCAAAACATTGTTAAAGGGGATTTCATGGATTGAGCACAACCGTCGAAGAGCGGCTTCACCAATTTTTGAGGCTTGTGAATCAATAGGATTATCCAAGATAATGGCTCCGTCTATAACATCAGGAGTCGGGCCTGTAACTACAGCAGGTGGATCCGGAATACCAGGTGTAGAGGTTGTCGGTGGATTTGAAGTCCCTACTACCTCCTGCCGAGAACTTGGCTCAAGCTTGTCCGAAACTGTAGCAGAGCTCGATTTTTTGGACATTTCTGAAGAACGATGAATGTGAATAGATACCTGTTTAAGCTATACTTGAAAGACAATAGATGTTAGATATAACACATAGTATTCCCCCCGCGTGGTGTGTGAGCTAGTGTGATGGTTCAGGAAAAGAGTGCAGGTAAATTAGAGTTCTAAAGGGTAAAATGTAGCACGACAAGCTTTAAGTTGTCATCTCTAAAAGCTTTAAGTTCACATTTACAATGGTTCAAATTATGAAGTTTTTAGTCCTAGTCAGTTCCATGTGCCCTTGAACTTAGATTCGTATCATGGATTGATTGGTATATGATTAGGTATGGAATTAGGCGGCTATATTATATTCTATGATTAAAGGTCAAATGAGTTTATGTGCCAATGCCGATCCTCATACCAAGGACCGTTCGTCCATTCAAGTGTATCTATGTCGAGCCATACTACCTCGCTTGGTACCGACCCTTAAAATCTATCCCACTTCACTCGCTCTTTTCCTCTCTCTACTCACCGACCTACTCCTCTCTTAGGCTCCTACCGACTTATTCTACTGACAAAGTCCTAACGACCCATACCTCCTTGGTCGACCTACTAGCCCACTACCGTTCAAGGTGAAGAACTCTTCTCCCTCACGAAACACGACTTTCTTCTCCTATACATCACCGAACTCAATTCCTAATAGTGCCAATGCTAACTCCTCTCAGTCTGGTGTAAACTCCCATCAAAGACACTCTGTTGTCTGCTCCTATCACTCAAACTTTGCCATGTTTTTCTCCTCTTCCCTTTTTATTATGCATGGTTGTATGCGCCGAAGGTTCAAACCTAGTTCGAGTTAAAGAGGGGATGGCCTAGAAGTTCATAATAATACATGAAAGCTCACCTATATGTGTATTAATTCGGAGTTGGAGTGAGTAATTCTCAGAGTTTGGAGTCGAGGGGTGTGCTGAAATCGCATTTGGAGAATGTTAAAACGAAGGGGCGAGGTAGTTCGGTGGAGTGATGGAGATGGAGTTTGGAGCTGTACTGAGGAAGATGAGACAAAAAATGTGAAGTGGAAAGAAAATGACGAAGAGGTGGATTTTTATATGAGGGACGAGAAGATAAACGGGCTACTCCCGATGGAACCGGTCAGCACGTGTTGCCGGGTCGGTGAAGCAAGCACCAACCATGTGGGTCGATATTGGTTTGACCGGCCCACCATTCTACCAAAAGAACCGATCGTGTGGGTCGGCCTCTTTATGCCGACCCAATTTTGTTAAAATAATAATAATAATAATAATAATAATAATAAATGAAAATGATGTTAAAATAAAATGTGTGTATATATACGCATGTAATGATAATCGAAGATGATAGTGCAATCGAAGGGGGATTTCACCCGATAGGTGGAGAAGCATGGGTTTGGAAAACCCAATGTGATTCAGCCTTCAAGAGATCGTATACATCCCGCTTTTGAAAAGTTAAGAACATAATCTAAACGACTGATGATTATTATTCTGAATGAAATAGCTCCTGAAAGTACGGACTGATCACTGATTCAAAGCACGTCGTGTTGATTCACACGACGCGCTTTGGGGGGCAAATGTTACCCGACACTTTGGCCCGGCTACATGGCGATAGTCGCAGAGCTTATAGTTGAACCTAGACATGACTCAAGATAAGAGAGGATTGGAAATATAAGAGACCGATGTAATTCGAGTTTGGTTTGGCCTATACACATGGATCGGCGTATTCGACACTGGCTCGGCCAAAGTGGTTCGGCATTGCAGCGTAGACATGGTGAGTCGGCCAAGATAGGCAAGGCAAAGTGGCTTGGTGTGGATGGGTTCAGAATTGGTGGTTCAGCCGATTGTGGTCCGGCCTTAGGAGTATTAGATCGATTTTCGTTCGGTCTTGTGGAACGGCATGTATCACTCGGTCTAGCAAGTCATAGTGGTTCGTCATGCATCGCTTGGTCAAAGGTGGAAAGCCAAAGCTGCTTCGGTTGGCTGAGGCTCAGCATTGGTGGCTCGACCTTAATGGTTCAGCATATGTGGATTGGCGTAGCCAGTTCGGTGCGCAATAAGGGAGATAGTATATTCTTGGGATCTACGGCGAGGTGAGAAGTTCAACACTGCTTTACTTCGAGATACACCACGAGTTGCTCCGTGACCCTTGAGAGGTTGCTTCGAGTTAGTTACTAAACGAGCACAGTTCAGACATAGGGGATCGACAACACATGGTTCGGCCATATTCGTTCGGCATTGCTTGGATCGGTCAGTTTCAACTGATACTAATGGGCCGATCTATCTTGGTTGTGGGTCTGCACAGGGGGACCAGCCTACCTTTGTCTATAAATAGAGGGGCAGGGGTACAGTTGAAGGGACCTTTTTTCGGGAACTCCAAGGATACTCTACCATTTTTTGTACTCACTTATCTTCTGTTCAAACTTGCATTCAAGTTGTTTGTTTACGGATTGTATCTGTACTCAAGTAATTGGAAAAGTAATAAAGATCATATTCAAAGTGGACGTAGGCAATTACGTCGAACCACTATAAATCTGGTGTTTCCTTTTCTATTTTTCCTTTTGCATTCAATTGCATTATTTGTCTGTTTTAATTTACTTTCTTCATTAAACTCTCTACACAACTCTATTTAAGGGTGTTAGTGACCAATTTTGGTGCTAACATTTTGGTGCTTTCAATCCAACTTCGGGGCCGCGTTTGGGGTTTCTACATGGATTGCTTGGGGCCGTGCTTGGAGTTTTTCTAAGGCTATCCTGCTTCAAGTCTAGCCTAAGGATTTTGTGGGTGTGCTCTGGGTCATCTCTTCTGAAAACTTGAACTTCCAAATTTTCAACTTTTTTTTGCTCATTATTTGATATTTCTTTTTTCTTTCCTTTTTATGATATTTTCAGTGTCCTTGAGTCATTTATTTGCTGTTTGCTTATCTGATTCGATTGTTTAAGTCTGTTCGAAGACTACGGCAAATTCCCCATAACAGCCGAAAATAGAAGATAGTTGATTTTAGGTCTAGACATGGTTAGAGAGACGACTGAGAATATAGATGTCATTAGAGATAGGATGAAAATAGCTCGGTCAAGGAAAAAGAGCTACATTGACAGGCATAGAAAAGATTTGGAATTTTCCATTAGAGGGAATATTTTTGGAAATTTCTCCGATGAAAGGCATAATAAAATTTGGAAAAGCAGGAAAATTTGCTCCAGGATATATTATTCCATATACCATCATCGAGTGAATATGTCCATTAGCATATCCAAGTAGAACAACGTAAGTATTTGTCTAGAATTCATGACATATTTCATGTTTCTTAGCTACACAATTATATCCAAGACTCGAATATCATTGTAGAGCCGAGATAAATCCAAGATCAAGATTTGTAACCTAATCTGTCATGTCCTACCGAGCCTTCACAAATAGCTGATACAAAGGTAAAGCAACAGAGGAACATGAAGGTTCTGTTAGAGAAAATTCAGTGGTCAAGTAACCCCAAGGATTGTACTTAGGAGATAGAAGAGGAAAATTAGAAAGTCATATCCCGAGTTATTCGAGACTCAATGGGTATGTGTTTAACCTATTTGAATATTTTAGTAATTCTGTTTTTTTTCCTTTAAGTGCTTAACCGGTGTACATGATGGATACATATGTTATATTTGATTGTTTGTTTGAATGATAGGATTGAATAAGTTATGGTACTCTCTTGTTAATTCAAGGACGCAATTTCTTTAAGGAAGGGAATCTTCAACATCCCAAGTTGAGATTAAAATAAAATAAATACATTAAAGTGTATTTTGAAATTTAATTAGAAGTAAATTCTACTTTTAGGATTTATTTGAGAATAAAATGAGATAAATAAAATTTGAAGTATTTAAATCTGATATGCGATATTTTAGACATTTAAAAATTTATTTTAGGTGAGTTAAAATTTAGAATTTTCATAGAAGTTGGGAAAATATTTCGAAATTACCTTGCATTGAAAAATAATTGAAATACGAGTTTCACTTTGTTTACTTAGGCTAAAAGAACAAGTAGTTAAAACTATCTTACTTACTTCCTAAGGCCAAATCTATCCTGAATACCATCATATTATTTTGACCAATTCATTTTTATATAGTCTCTATTCCTATCCATCCTAACTAACTATACTTAGTAACCAAACACTATAAATACCTAAGGCTTCATCCTAATTTCTTCCTCTACACACCAAAGTAGTGTAAGCGTACTCCCATTGACAAAGCAATTAGGGCTTTCAATATCTTCATCAAATCCAGAAATTTCAAGCTAAGTATGATGACCGTCCTACACCTCCGGTATCCAATATACTTGTATATTGCGTTGTAACAGTACCAGCCGATATAGGATGATTTTCAAGGTAAATAAAAGTAGAAATCTCAAATAGATAACCAGTCATATATCTCACAACACATGAATAAAATATAATAATCATCGCATATATGAAACAGGCGAGACATGAACATAACTATATGAACCATCATAGGTTAAACACATGTTCACTACAGTTATACAAAATAGATCACATAGTTTATACACCAAATAACAACTTAAATGATAAACTGTCTCTAAGTGAAGTAAAGCACTGATAAAGCTCCACGATGCCACATGTCGGAGTAATAATAATAGTAAGCTAAGTCTAAGTGTATGAAAGTGCACCCTCCTGCTAGTCCATTTGCACAACTCTATATGCTATTTAACACATGCTATTTAGTCTACACATTTAAGAGTACCGAGATAATAAGAAGCAAAGCATAAAACCTCAAGTTAGACAGTGGTCTAGTGTGAGCGATCAACAATCTCAAAATACTATAAAAGTCAATATATTAAAGTACTGGACATAGGGTATGGAGAATTATACCTGACCTATCACTGCATCAAAAGAGTTAGCACATAACGTCAATATATGTTAATATGTAATCATCGTCATCATATCGGTGTACTACAAATCAAAGTACAATGTCGGGTGTTTGGGTATCTAGGTTAACAATACCTTCGGCATGTGACATCCCTAGAATGATAAGCACGCAAAACAAACATAACATCCATCAAACAATTCTCACATTACTCGGGTGCATCAGATATTTGATAACTCGTATAGCCCCGTCATACAGCTAGAAAATAATCAAAGTCTTGGTTTCTCAGTGGTTGACTCCATGCCACTTCGTACGGCCAGGAAGTAGACTTACCATCATAAGAGTCCAAGGCAAGACATATAACATCACACAACCAAGGATCATATCATAAAATCTAATGAATGTTATACACTATAACAACCCGAATTCCAGTGGGTCTTGATTTTTCGCAAAAATACTAAAACCCGAGCCCACTGTAATACACTATATTATTCGCGTACAAAGAGAATAAAAAGAAACTAGCATTTAGTCTAAATTATTACTTCAAATTAGATGTAAATGACTGTAAATTTCTTACAGTTCAACATAACTAATTAACAGAATTAATTACTGAAATACTGAATAAAATTATTTAACGGGAATTTAACGATAATATATCATAAACGTAAAAGATATAATTAAATCCACTCACATTGCTAGCTTTTCAAATCTCCCTGTTTTTATTTCAGATCTGTCCCTAACATCTATATTCACCTCCCTTGTAATCCTTATTTGGAATTACAAACGATATATTTACAGATCTATAATATTTGAAAGAGAAAAGGAAGAGATTTGGATTAGAAATAGCAAATAAAACTCAGATCTAGGGTTTTACCTTTGGCATAGCCTTCTGATTTGAACCAATTCCTAATTCCCTAATTAATTCTATTTTCTTTCTATTTAGATCTAAATTCATGTGAATTAGATCTAAAATTTTGTTATTAAGAAAGTGTAGAAGAAATAAAAAAATGGCAGAGCTTCTGTAGGCAAGAGAAAAATAATGAGAATAAAAATGAGGCTCTGCACCTATATTTATAGTGGTTCAAATCAGTGCTAACCATTAGATATAAAACCCTAAAATCTATAGTGTACACTCAGTCTATGGACATTAAATTAATATGTTTTCTTATGCGTTTTTTTTTCAAATTGATTCTTCAACAATCTTTTCATTAATCACTTTCCCCTTCTCTCTCGCAAACTATGGAAACATATATTTTTAAATGTGACGTTTCTTTTAAATAAGATTCCTTTGTTAATCACCCAATTAATAGATTTCATATATACCTAGAATTAATTTACTATCTAATTAATCCCTGCCTGCACTATGATTTCTTACCAAATTAATATGCTAATCAACACCATATTAATTCGTCACATATATGCATATTAATTTATTTTATTCCCATAATTATTGCATGCATATATTCTGCAATTGAATTTTGAATCACAATCTTAATTATATATGTTACCATAAGTCTCCATGTTTATTAATTGACAATTGATTACTTGCATAAATTACTCTTCCTCCATTTTATTCTCTTGCACTAACATATATGTTTCTAATCATATCAATTAGTTGCTACAATATATGTTCTCTTTCTTGTCAGTTCCTATCAATTAATCACCTGTACTAATTAATTGAATATTAATTTCCCTTTTAAACAAACACCGTCAATTAATCTTCCCTATTAATTGATTTTATATAATTTCACTCTCTAATTTATTTGTTACACAAATATGTATGTATTCCAAATAATATTAATTAGTTTCCCCATTTACAAACATTTCATTGTTTTAAAATTTCAAACGTATATAACTTAATTTAACTATTTGCATATATAATTGTAATTTAACGCGTGGTGTTACATACACCTTTTCTACAAGCACATTCGAAACGTTCGAGTATCGATGATCCCTTTTCACACGTCTCTGTAGTGGAATACATCATCATTCCATTCATCTCCATAGTAGAACACGTCATCATTACATCCACAAGTTCACGTCATTGAACTTGTCCTTATGGATCATCATTAAAACTCCCATCATTGAGTCATCATTACCGGAATATATCTAGACACCCATCATAATAGAGTCCCCTCTCAATGTCACAAAGTCATCATGTCGAAGCTTCATGACATGGCTTCACCGTCAAACTGCTCATCGTAAAGCCATAACATCAAAATCAAGTGTCCAATGAGCGAAGGAACAAGGCACAAACCTCTATTCCCTCAAACTCCATCATATCAAGTTAAATTCACTTGCAATCAAAAGTGTAACTCTCCTGGGCCTTTAAGAATAACATATTTTTGTCGTATCACGTTTTGAGCATTTTTGCTCATCGATTTCACTCGCCGAGACCACTCTTAAATCACACTAAAATGAATTAAAAACCCAACAGACAAATATATACAACCAATATACAGAATCCATACATCATTACAAAGTAATACAATCAATATCCAAGAAATTCTATCATCCTAGATCTATAAAAATAGAAAATAAAGGCCAGTATGGTCAAGCACAAAAAATGAATCAAAATCAACTTAAATATTTCTAAAACCCTTCTAAAAATGTTATTAAGTTCAGATCTAAGATTGAAAACCTTTTTAACATTTAAAATCATCTTTAAAAAGATCATTTTTTATAGAAACTACAGTAGTAAAGTGAGAAATGTAAAACCGCTCACCTAGATCAAATTAAACACAAATACCAGTGGAATCTCATGAAGAACAACAACCTTCACATTTTCCAAGAAGCCCAAACATAGATTCACTAATTCCTTCGCCGATTACCTTATAATAATGTGATTTCGCTAATTAAAGTAAGGAAAAATGTTGGTTTTAGTCTAAAAATGAATTGATGGAGGTTTGGTTCAATTTAGGAAAATGGGAAAAGTGATTAGGAACTATTTCATCTTCCCTATTAATAAATCCCGAAATATGTTAATGGGCCTAATCTGGACCAAATTAATTAACCACCAATCTGATCAAAAACAGTCGTACTTTAAACAACCATTTCTTTTAGTCCATAACTCCAAAAAGCTATTTGACCACTCAATGGAAAGAGAAACTATAATATACTTCTAATTGAAGTAGTTTCAACCCTTAATTCGGCTCATATCTAATGTTATAGGGCTTATATTTTTTCAAGGTGGAAATCGTCCAATGAAATTTCCAAGGGTAAAAATTGTCAATACTTAAGATTTCCAAAGTTATAGCATCATATGACCCAATATGAATTTAAAAATAACATTTTACGATCCTGTAATATGTAAAATATAGGTCGCTACACTATTGAGTATACCAAACTCAAACTTGTTTACCGCCAAAAGATTCATTTAAGGAAAGATTCATCTAAACATTAAGGTAGATCTCACTCCCTATTTTTACATAAAACAAATCTATTTAAAGCCCACTAGTTAGGATATTTTGATATGGTTAATGAATTTTTTGTATGTCGTAGGTCCATGCCTTTACCAGTAGACAAAATTGGTTTGTTTGTACGAAAATGAAATTTCTAAGCAAACCGTGGATCGTAGGGTTTGAACATTACACTTGCTCTGTAGGTGAAAGTTCCTTTATCAATAAATTATGCACAAATTTAAAAGTAAAATACTTAGAATATAATATTGTTACCCGGCACTTTGGCCCGACTACATGGCGATAGGCGCAGAGCTTATAGTTGAACCTAGACGTGACTCAAGCTAAGTGAGGATTGGAAATATAAGAAACCGATGTAACTCGAGTTTGGTTCGGCCTATACACATGGACTGGCGTAATCGACACTGGCTCGGCCAAAGTGGTTCGGCGTTGCAGTGTAGACATGGTGAGTTGGCCAAGATAGGCAAGGCAAAGTGGCTCGGTGTGGATGGGTTTAGAACTGGTAGTTCGACCGATTGTGGTTCGGCCTTAGGAGTATTAGATCGTTTGTCGTTCGGTCTTGTGGGACGGCATGTATCGCTCTATCCAGGAAGTCATAGTGGTTCGTCATGCATCGCTCGGTCAAAGGTGGAAAGCCAAAGCTGCTTCGGTTGACTGAGGCTCGACATTGGTGGCTCGGCCTTAGTGGTTCAGCATATGTGGATCGGCGTAGCTAGTTCGGTACGCAATAAGGGAGATAGTATATTCTTGGGATCTACGGTGAGGTGAGGAGTTTGGCACTGCTTTACTTCGAGATACACCACGAGTTGCTCCGAGACCCTTAAGAGGTTTCTTCGAGTCAGTTACTAAACGACCACAGTTCAGACATAGGGGATCGGCAACACATGGTTCGGCTATATTCGTTCGGCATTGCCTGGATCGGTCAGTTTGAACTGATACTAATGGGCCGATCTATCTTGGTCGTGGGTCTGCACAGGGGGAATAGCCTACCTTCGTCTATAAATAGAGGGGCAGGGGTACAGTTGAAGGGACCTTTTTTCGGAAACTCCAGGGCTACTCTGCCATTTTTTGTACTCACTTCTCTTCTGTTCAAACTTGCATTCAAGTTGTTTGTTTACGGATTGTATCTGTACTCAAGTAATTAGAAAAGTAATAAAGATCATATTCAAAGTAGACATAGGCAATTACGCCGAACCACTCACTACAAGAACGACACCTGATAGCGACGGCTTTTAGCCGTCGCCGGCCGTCGCTAGCCGTCGCTAGCCGACGCTAAATGTCGTCGCTATTTACCTCGTCGCCCAATAGTATCGCGACGGCTTTAGCGACGGCTCCGTCACCTAAATAGCGACGGCTCGCGACTGCAAATGTGCCACGTGGAAATTTTCCAACGTCCAATTGGCGTCACTAGCCATCGCTACGCGACAAAAAACTTTTGCACTTTAGCCGTCGCTAGCCGTCGTTAATCTGAAACAAACAGGCCGTCGCTAGCCGTCGCTATACCGGGCATAATTCTGTGCACCTGCACAGCCCATATACACTTCATACAATAACCATCAAATACCATCATCACAGCCACTATACACTATATTCATCAACTATAACCATCATATATCCATCATATAACATCACTATACATTCAAACAATATAAAATCCAACAAAACCAAACAAAATCATATACAATCCCAACAACAATACCTATCATGTCAACCAATACAAGTCATCAAAATATGTACATAGTTTCCCAACCAAAATGTGTACATAGTTTTCCAACCACAACTACAAACCATCAAAATATGTACATAATATCCTGAAATATATATACACCAAACCAACCAAAATGTGTATATACCAAACTGTAACATGAGCAAACAAGCATACCTATTCCTCGCCATCGCTGCCATCCTCTCCAGGCATCCTCCCATGCTGTTGCAAATAACCTGCAATCCGCTCATCCAGCTATTGCTCGAAGAAACTCTTCCTCCAATCCTTTATTTCATCCACTGTTTTCTTCAACTAAGCAATCTCCTCTTCTTGCTGGGACCTCCTGTATGCACTCTATGATCTCATCGCCTGTAAAATAGTTCATAATTATTTATATATTAGTATATATATAATATTATTAAAATTATTTAACTATTCATATGCATGTGTAAATTTATATATTAGTACATGTCAAAATTTACCTCCAGATTTCCATAGCTATACCGCACATTGGTCCGAGAAGGCGGGTCAATAATAGCATCCCAGATATTGTTCGCCTCCTCTAGCGTAAGCTCTTCCCGACCAGTGGACTGTGCTACCCGAGCCCGCTCAGCTTCGTACCTCTCCTGCGATTCCAAATAATTGTTTTACACGATAAAAACCGAATTTCAAGTTTTTGAAAATAAAATAAGACAAAATATTATTATTAACAATAAATAAGTTTACCATTACGGATTGGGATTTGTCATCCGTCCACTCGTACGAAACATTGCCTTCTTCATCAGTCCTCTCCACGGCATGCGTCACCATGAACAACTCGGCCATAGTGGGCTCGCGGTTGTATCTCGCAGCCTGAAAATATATAAATATTATTGCTAATCTGATTATAAAATATTTTAATAAAATGTAAACACAGTTTATAAATTTAATTACCAGCTCTCTCTTATGCTCCTGGAAGGATTTGGAGCCACCACGGTGCAATGCAGGATTTTTATTCCTGTTAGCCCGGTTCCGCGCAGATAATTCCTACAAATTAAGATAAATTATCACGTATATATCTTGCAAGATTTATATTAGATTTAAATAACAAAGAAAACATATATTACTTACTTTTGCTGCCGGAGTGTCCCAAAGCCGAAGAAGATCATCCATACACCGTCACCCATCCAGTTTGGCTTTTTGCCTGAATTCTTAGCCTTGGACAATGTATCCCTGTAATTTTTCCTCATTCTTTTATTCCAGTGATTTAAGAAAACTTCCATGTCGTCAGGGTCAACGTGGACTGCAGCCTGTAAATTGAAATTATTTTAAGTTATATAGATTATATTAATTTACAACTGAAATTGAAACTACTACTTACAAGTAAATCGGCCTGTATTGCATTCTTGACATGAGGGTGGATGTCGTCCATTGTAAACAATTCATCGTTGCAGAAATTTCAAATAAAAACTTCACTTTATTTTTTTATTTTTTAGTATTTTGGTTTTCACTTCGGTGGTCAGTCATCCTACTTCCCATTACAAACACAATAATGTAATTACATTTTATAAATCATTTCAGATTAAACGGTTCAACAAAATTTCGGCAGCACTTCCCTTCTGTTCCCTGTATCGTACACAAATGCGTATACATAGGGAACGTAAAGGAAGTGCTATCGAAATTTTGTAACCGTTTAAAATGAAATGATTTATAATATGTAATTACTTTATTGTGTTTGTAACTTGTCCAATACAGGACAAATCCGACAAATATTGTATCAGATGAATATAAATGTCTGTTCCGTTACCAAAACGAACATCCATATAACGATCATATACAACACTTGCCATACGGGGCCAAAGCCAATCTAAGGGATAAAAAAATTTCTTTAAATTTTATCAAATATTGTTGTTCTTTTCAAATTTTGACAATGTTTCAACTATTTAAATTTTATTTCATAAATTTGTATATTTAAATTTTAGTTCAACATTCAATTAACAATTTTAGTTCAAAATTCATTTCTTTATTTTTTTACGACATAGATTTTAGCGGAATATTTGTTGTTATATTCATTTCTTAATTTCTTTACAAAATCAATTTTAGTACAATATCAGCCGTTGTTTTTAAAGTCATTTCCTAATTTTTTTTAAAAAAAATTAGATATTTGCAGAATTTTTAATGTTCTCATATTCATTTTTTAATTTTTTGTATAAACTTTATTTTTGTACAATATATACAACCTTTTGCATTTTGGCCGTCGCTAGCCATCGCTAAAATTATTAAAATGGCCGTCGCTAGCCGTCACTAAATCAACAAGATAAATAAAAGAATTATCAATGAAGATAATTAGAAAACAACAAAATCTAATTATCAAGTAGATAATTAGAAAACAATAAAATTCTAATTATTAAATAAAAATTTGTCAATTTAAATTCACTTAACTTAAATTTGTAATTTATCAATTTTATAAACTATGAAATACTTTCATGTAAATTTATCAATAACCAAGTTAATCATTAATATACACTAATTTTTCACCAAACACAACTAACCATGTTAATCGCCAACACTAATTATCTACATCAACCATTTATTCAACTTCATGATAAACTAATTAATCTAATACCTAATTTAACTTCATGATAATAAACTAATTAATCTACCAAATCAACATACAACACTACTAATACCTAATTTAACAACACTACTAATACCTAATTTAACAACAAATCCTAATTTAACAACAAATTCTAATTTAATTAGGGTTTAAACTAAACCTAAAAAAATCAAATTTACATTCAAAATAGAGATTAGAAGCATACCTGGGCGAATTTGGGTGATTTGGAGGCGTCGGAAGACGGGGCGGCGGCTAGGGTGACGGGGGGCGGCGGATTGGGGGAAGGGGGGGTTTAATTTGGGGGGAAAGGAAATGAAAATATTGCTCGCGGGAAGAAACATGTATATTGCGTATAGCGACAGCCGAATTTTTTAGCCGTCGCCAGCCGTCGCAAACGCCGACCGCTATTCGAAGCCTTTTAAGTAGTGACTATAAATCTGGTGTTTCCTTTTCTATTGTTCCTTTTGCATTCAATTGCATTATTTCTCTGTTTTAATTTACTTTTTTCATTAAACTCTTTACACAACTCTATTCAAGAGTGTTAGTGACCAATTTTGATGCTAACAAATATATAGTTAAAACTATGGTATGAAACCCCTTAATATTCTAGAGCCCTAGGCCTAGGGCCGGGTCCGAGTGTATTACTTAGCTCCAAGGCCGGTAGTACATCTTGAGTTAAATCCATGGTTGAGCCGTTTATTTTTTGCTTAAGAATCTAATGCTTAATTCTACAACATATGCCAATCATTTATTGCCACATGCTACAATTGTACATTTGCCACTGGACAAAAACTCAGTTTGGACCTCTCATTTGAAGCCTAAACGGTAAGAGTTTATGAAGCAAAAAAATTTGACTTAGTTTCACGTCCGACCGGTGGTCTATGGACGCTGATTATTAAGAGGCCTCGTACTTTATGTTTAAGTATATATCATATATTTTTTATTTTTTAAAAGTGGATGGTTCAATGACATTCCAATTTAATATGTATACAATCTAAGTACCCAATTTAATATACACACACCCATATACTTTATTATCCGTTTTTCAAGAAATAACAGAAACATGCAAAATCCATTTTTTTTGCAATGCATGTTGAACATGTAAAACACAAAACTTAAAATGAAACCAAACGGACCTTATGCATTCGACTACAATGAAATGCTCAAACTATATTTGAACAAACAGTAGCAATTGTAAAAATGTTAGTCATATAATATACCCGCCGAAATGCATGCAAGTCCAACTCAATAGCACTTACATGAGCAAACAAAAACCATTCGTACAAATTGTTATAAATGATGCTTAATCATCATATCTGTACCGTCGTAAAGCCATCCTTTTTCTCCTTGGGTTTTGATCTCATATCATATTAAATATAATCACACAATCTACCTTGTCCTTTTTCTCTTAAGTTTTGATCCTCGTACCATATTGAATTTTACCACATAATATTTCGTGCACATGTTCTAGTACAGTACAATGCTATCATAATTCATAAGACATAATTTGTTTGTTGAATTCATTCATATGTAATGTCCAACCAATCCTTAAGGAGGCGAAGTATCCAAAAATATTAATTGTTTTCTACATTCCGATTAACAGAAATAGAGTACAACTTTTGAGCATATAAGTAAATAATGAAAGCAATGATGCCAGTGTAAGAATATTAGAAACTTGAACAGTTTTCTAAGCATTTGACTGCAATAAAGTGTATACCCGCTGTTCTCAAGTTCCAATTAACTCAGAGATATCCATTTTCTGCGAAAAGAAGGAGCATTTGACGAAGGAGAAAACATATAGAAAACAGGAAAAGAGTCGCAGGTCCTTGTTTTTAATGTTGTTATAAGAAAAGTCCTTGTAGATATAAATATGTAAATTTAGTCCCTACTTTTTAAAAAATAGAAAACGCAAGGTGTTTTGCATTTTTATGACAAAAAATGCAAGCTAATTTGCAACTTTTTGACTATGAATTTTTTTTTTGAAAATTTTGAAAATTTTAAAATTTTTGAAATTTTTGAAAAACGCAAGTTAACCTGCGCTTTTTATCAAGAAAGTGCAAGCTAGTTTGCGCTTTTATTTTGAATTTTTTTTAAAATTTTTGAATTTTTTGAAAAATGCAAGTTAACTTGCGCTTTAAATCACTTTCTGATTTTGAAATTTTTTTTAAAACTTCAAAAAATTTCGAAAATTTTGAAATTTTTGAAAAACGCGAGTTATCTTGCACTTTTTATCAGGAAAGCGCAAGCTAGTTTGCGCTTTTTGATTTTGAAATTTTCAAAAAAATTTAAATTTTTAAAAAGCGCAAGTTAACTTGCACTTTTATAAGGAAAGCACAAGATAGTTTGCGCTTTTTGATTTAGAAAAAACATGGATTTAATTTACATACTTATTATCACAGGGACTTTTCTTACAACAACATCAAAAATAGGGACCTTCGGTGTAAAGCCCCTATAGAAAAAGTGAAAAAGGAGTAACCGACAGGGTCTACACCGGATGAATCAGGCGTGTCGGATCTGAACGCACCATTTTCTTCGTTCACCATTTATGGAATACGAGACATTTTGATAAGCATTTTATTAAATTATTAAATTTGAAATTTCTACGTAGTTTAACAAAAATAAACTGAAAAATATTAAAAAAAATTATAATTTTTGTTGTTGTAATAGGGTTTGAAATTGTAACGTTGTTTATATTTTAAAATTTCTTTGTCTATGGTGGGATTCAAATTCATGACCTCTGTTTGCAAAAAAGGACATTTTTGAAATTCAAAATATTATGTTTTTATTTCAACTATTAATAAAGATTTATATATTGGTTAATTTATCTAGAAAGATCTTGCATTAACTATTCTAATATAGCCATATATATTTGTGATGCAGCCCAGCCTGAAGAAGTCCTAGGTCGCAGACGACCTAACGAACTAAAACTGGAGGATAAGTCGTTGGAAGTTGAAGACTTAGGTCGCTCACGACCTAACGAAATTTAGGTCGCTCACGACCTAGTAAAGGTGGCACGCGAGTTAATGGATTCAGCGTGAAGGCAGGCGAACGAGCTAACAAGCTACGACCTAAGTTAAGTCGCGGAGAGGAGCTACGACCTACTTTAGGTCGCAGAGATATGATTCGACCTATACTAGGTCGCTGGAAGATAAGACGCGTGAAGATAGGTCGCAGAGAAGAGATACGACCTAAGTTAGGTCACGGAGAGGAGCTACGACCTATGTTAGGTCGCGAAGAGGGGTTACGACCTATGTTAGGTCGCGAAGATGTCCTGAAGCATTGTTTTTAGGTCGCTCGACCTTATGCACTGAAGAGTTAGGTTGCTGCCTTATATTGTTAGGTCGCTCATATGTTAGGTCGTAAGTCATGATGGTTTGTAATGTGTTGAGATGTAAATATTGTAAGTCGTGTGTTGTTCTTATGTTGTATTGTACTTGTTGTGTCTTTTAGGTCGCGTCTGTTAGGTCGCGTCTGTTTTAGGTCGCACTATTTTAGGTCGTAGGTCGTTGCCGACCTAAGTGTTGTCCAGAATTAAGTCGTGTTGAGTTGTAACTTCTATAAATAGCGGAGTGTGGGTCATTTGTAAGTTGACGTTGATTTGAATAAAACTTTTGTTTGTTAGCTTTGTGCTTTCATTAAATTGGTAGTTGAGGGTGATCTCCTATCTCCACTTTCGGTAATTGAGTGCGCTCGATTCTACGACTGCTGAAGCCGATTCATGGTATCTAGTGCGCTAGATCAACGTACGAAGAATCGTAGATCTTTAAACACGGTATCGTGCGCGATCAACGTGTTTGGGATAGCTAGAATCCGGCATCGTTTGATCAACGGATTTGGGCCATTCAATATTCTTTATTCCATCGATTGCTACTTTCATAGAATCATCATTTTGTTATTCCGCTGCTGCCCATTTGGTATCAGAGCTAGACTTAGCCAATCATAGCTAAGCCGAGTCTTGGAGCCAATCTTATTTGAAGAGTTTGAGAAGTTAATTGAAGCCGAACATCATTTGGAGAAGTTGGTTGTTCATCGCGTTCGTCACAAAGTCGCAACAAGATTGGAGTTTTCGATCCACATCATTTCGGATCTAAGGAGAAAAGGTGTTTGAATTGTGCGTGGAAGCTTTGCGCGCCAAAGAGTTTGAAGTTGAGGACTGTACCTCATTTGATATCATTTTGAAAGTTCAAAGCCGAGAATTGAAGTATTTGTGACATTTCAAATCATGCCGCCGAGAAGAGCTAATCGCCATCAGAACGTAGAAGTTTTGTATAGAAGAGAAGAAGCTAATGAGATGGAGCAAAGAATAAACGAAAACTTTATTGAGAAGCTTAACGAAGGGATTGGTCGATTAGAGAAGATGATGTTGGAGATGAACCAAAATTGGAGAAGGGTTTCACCCCAATCTAACCATGGGGGAAGTAGAGTCTCACCACATTCCAATCGAGAAAGAAGTGTTGATAATGATCATAGAAGTGTAAGTCGAGATTGTTATAGAAGTGATGATGATCGAAGACGTGATAGGAATGCGAATGATCGTGATCGGAGGAATGTAGATAGAAGGGATGTTGGTGGAAGATAGGATGGTAGTAGAGATGTTGGTGGTTAGTATCGACATCGATATACATCAGATTTCGAGGAGGAGTTTGATGGTGGTAGTGTTCATGGACGAGGACGAGGACTAGGAAGGAATCAGTTGGAGTATGATCACAAGTGGGAGTCTGGGATGAAGACTGAAATACCGGAATTCAAGGGAGGCATGCAAGCCGAGGAATTTCTTGATTGGTTAGCTTATGTTGAGGAAATATTTGACTTCAAGGAGGTTCCGGAGGATCGTAAAGTAAAGTTGGTTGCTACTAGGTTGAGGGGGAGAGCTATGGCATGGTGGCAGCAAACCAAACTTACCAGAGAGCGGATGGGGAAGTCAAGGATTGTAGCTTGGGAAAAGATGAAGAAATTGATGAAGGCTACTTTCTTACCCTACAACTACCAATCATTAATGTATCAGAGATTACAAAACCTAAGGCAAGGGACGAAGGCAGTTACTGACTATGCAGATGAGTTCTACCAGTTGATTGCTCGAAATGACATTATGGAGACAGAAGAACAATTGGCCGCTAGATTTGTGGGTGGACTTAGAACACAGATTCAGGATATGGTGAACATGTTCGACCCTAGATCTGTGGCAGAAGCACATCAAAAGGCGTTGGCTTGGGAGAAACAAGGAAGACGTTGGGGAGGTGTGTTTCCAAGTTTCACGGGGCAAAACAAAGGAGCGGGTAGTAGTTCTAATATTCCTAAAGCATCGAGTAAAACGGTTGTTCATGAAGTGGCTAAGCCAAAGGTCAACACTAATTTCAAATGCTATAATTGTCAAGAAGTGGGACACAAGAGCAGCGAATGTCCGAAACCGAAGAAGAGGACTATGATTGCTGAGGCAGAGGAAGATGAGGTAGAGGCTGACTGTTCTAATTCACTACATAATGAGGAGGAAGAGAATGTGTCGGGAGATGAAGGGTATTCATTGATGATGAAGAGATCTTGTCTAACACCAAAACAGGAGGAGGAAACTAGCTGGTTGAGGAGTAACATCTTTCAGTCAACATGTACTATCTTGGGAAGAGTTTGCAAGTTTGTTATTGATGCGGGAAGCTGCGATAATATTATCTCTACATAAGCTGTGAAGAAGTTAGCGTTGAAAACAGAGAAGCATCTGAAACCGTACAAGTTAGCTTGGTTGAGGAAAGGTGGGGAGGTGAATGTCGGAAGAAGAGCTTGTGTTAATTTTTCAATTGGGAAGAAATACAAGGATGAAATTTGGTGTGATGTTGTGGACATGGACGTATGTCATCTGTTGCTGGGGAGACCGTGGCAGTATGATAGGGCTGTGCAACATGATGGACGTACTAACAGTTATAGTTTCATGTTTGAAGGTACAAAAATCACTTTAATTCCTAAGAAGCGATAACACGAAGAAAGCAAGTCGGAGGAGATTGAAGAACTTAAAACTTTGCTATCTTTGAAGGAGTTTGTTAAGGAGGTAGAAGAGGAACCTGAAGTATTCTTGTTGATTGGACGTGAGAGTCATGAAGTGGTTGAGATTCCTGAAGAAGTAAAGGCAGTGCTGAGAGAGTTTGACGATGTATTTCCTGAGGAGCTACCAACGGAGTTACCGCCATTGAGAGACATTCAACATCAAATTGATCTTGTTCCAGGACTGTGTTACCTCATAGACCACACTACAGAATGAGTCCAAAAGAACATGAGGAGTTGAGAAGGCAAGTGGAAGAATTGCTTGAACATGGGCGTGTACAGGAAAGTTTAAGTCCTTGTGCGGTGCCAGCGTTGTTAGTACCGAAGAAGGATGGAACGTGGAGGATGTGCACTGATAGCAGGGCACTTAATAAGATAACTGTCAGGTATAGATTTCCGATGCCGAGGCTTGATGATTTGTTGGATCAGTTGAGCGGGGCTACTATCTTTTCGAAGATTGATTTGAAAAGTGGGTATCATCAAATTCGTATAAGACCAGGGGATGAATGGAAGACAGCATTCAAGACGAGAGAAGGATTATATGAATGGCTGGTCATGCCGTTTGGTCTTTCGAATGCACCTAGTACATTCATGCGGGTGATGAATCAAATCTTTAGACCATTCATTGGGAAGTTCGTGGTGGTGTATTTTGATGATATACTGATATATAGTAGAAGCTCAGAAGAACACTTGCAACATCTGAGGGAAGTGTTGATGGTACTGCGACAGGAACAATTTTATGCTGCAACGAAGAAATGCGTGTTCATGACGCATAGTGTTTTATTTTTGGGATATGTCATATCGGGAGGAGGTATATAGGTGGATCAGAATAAAGTTGAAGCAATCAGAAATTTGCCACAACCCAGGACGATTACAGAAGTTAGAAGCTTTCGTGGTTTGGCATCATTCTACCGAAGGTTTATTCCACACTTCGGTAGCGTGATGGCTCCAGTTACTGATTGTATGACAGGGAAGCAATTTTCATGGTCGGAGGAAGCAGGATTTGCCTTTGAGAGAATCAAGGAACTTTTGACGACAACACCGATTCTAGTGTTGCCAGATTTTCAGTTGTTGTTTGAATTACATACTGATGCATCGAAGGTTGGAATTGGAGGGGTGTTAAGTCAGAAGGGACGTCCTATTGCATATTTCAGTGAGAAGTTAGCAGGAGCAAAAATGAGATAATACATATGATGTGGAATTTTATGCTATCGTGCAAGCTGTGAAACATTGGAGGCATTACTTGTTTCATAAAGAATTTGTTTTATATACTGATCATGAAGCATTGAAGCATATGCAGGGACAGGACAAGACTGCGGCAAGGCATGCTTCGTGGATTGCATACTTACAAAAATTTACATTTGTGGTGAAGCATAAGTCGGGAATCACGAATAAAGTGGCAGATGCATTGAGTCGAAGGAATCATTTGCTGACAACAATGAAGGTTGAAGTGACGGGGTTTGATGTATTACCTGAATTATTTTTTGATGATCCTTACTTTGCAAAGTATGTAGATGAAGTCAAGGAGGGGAAGACGGATGAGTTTGTAATGGTGGATGGTTTTCTTTTTAAAGGGAATCGATTATGCATACCAGAGTGCAGCTTACGTATGAAGACTGTAAAGGAGTTGCATGAGGAAGGTCATGTGGGCCGAGATCGTACTTTGCAATTGATTGCTCAATCTTATTATTGGCCTTCGATGAAGCGGGAAGTTGGAAAGTTTGTGGAGAGATGTCATATTTGCCAAGTTTCCAAGGGAACAGCGACGAATGCGGGATTGTATATGCCGTTACCCGTACCGATTAGACCGTGGGTTTATATCAGTATGGATTTCGTTTTGGGATTACCAAGAACTCAGAGGGGGAATGATTCGATATATGTTGTAGTGGACAGGTTTTCGAAAATGGCACATTTCATCGCTTGTAAGAAGACAGCTGATGTCGTCCGTGTCGCTGAGTTATTCTTTAAAGAAGTATATCGATTGCATGGGCTACCTGAATCTATTGTTTCAGATCGGGATACTAGATTTCTAAGCCATTTTTGGTTAAGTTTGTGGAAGATGGTTGGAACGGAGTTAAATTTTAGTAGCGCCTATCATCCGCAATCTGATGGGCAAACAGAGGTGGTTAACAGATCGTTGGGGAACTTATTGAGATGTCTCGTGAAAGATAACTTGAAAAGATGGGACATGAAGTTATGTCAAGCAGAGTTTGCACATAATCATGCAGTCAATCGAAGTACTGGGTTCAGTCCATTCCAGATTGTTTATTCAAGTTTACCAAAAGGACCGTTGGATTTGACAATAGTACCACAACCAAAGGGGACTGTTAAACGGGCTGTTGATTTTGTTGATGGATTGGCAGAATGTCATAAAATCGTTCAGGAACGATTGGAGAAAGCAAATGAAAAGTATAAACGATCTGCGGATCTAAAACGAAGAAGCGTTGAATTTAAGGAAGGAGATTTAGTATATGCTGTAATAACGAAGGATCGTTTTCCAGTAGGAGCATATAATAAACTTAAAGCTCGAAAAATTGGTCCTGTAACGGTTGTGAAACGGATCAATGAAAACGCTTATAAGTTGAAGCTGCCGGAGGATGTGTATACTTCTGACGTGTTTAATGTTAAACATCTTATACCATATCATGGGGATGAGCTTGTTGTGGAAGAGGAAAGCGCAAATTCGAGGACGAATTTTTCTCAGCATGGGGAGGATGATGCAGCCCAGCCTGAAGAAGTCCTAGGTCGCAGACGACCTAACGAATTAAAACTGGGGGATAAGTCGTTGGAAGTTGAAGACTTAGGTCGCTCACGACCTAACGAAATTTTAGGTCGCTCACGACCTAGTAAAGGTGGCACGCGAGTTAATGGATTCAGCGTGAAGGCAGGCGAACGAGCTAACAAGCTATGACCTAAGTTAGGTCGCGGAGAGGAGCTACGACCTACTTTAGGTCGCGGAGATATGATTCGACCTATGCTAGGTCGCTGGAAGATAAGACGTGTGAAGATAGGTCGCAGAGAAGAGATACGACCTAAGTTAGGTCGCGGAGAGGAGCTACGACCTATGTTAGGTCGCGAAGAGGGGTTACAACCTATGTTAGGTCGCGAAGATGTCCTGGAGCATTGTTTTTAGGTCGCTCGACCTTACGCACTGAAGAGTTAGGTCGCTGCCTTACATTGTTAGGTCGCTCATATGTTAGGTCGTAAGTCGTGATGGTTTGTAATGTGTTGAGATGTAAATATTATAAGTCGTGTGTTGTTCTTATGTTGTATTGTACTTGTTGTGTCTTTTAGGTCGCGTTTGTTAGGTCGCGTCTGTTTTAGGTTGCACTATTTTAGGTCGTAGGTCGTTGCCGATCTAAGTGTTGTCCAGATTAAGTCGTGTTGAGTTGTAACTTCTATAAATAGCGGAGTGTGGGTCATTTGTAAGTTGATGTTGATTTGAATAAAACTTTTGTTTGTTAGCTTTGTGCTTTCATTAAATTGGTAGTTGAGGGTGATCTCCTATCTCCACTTTCGGTAATCAAGTGCGCTCGATTCAACGACTGCTGAAGCCGATTCACGGTATCTAGTGCGCTAGATCAACGTACGAAGAATCGTAGATCTTTAAACACGGTATCGTGCGCGATCAACGTGTTTGGGATAGCTAGAATCCGGCATCGTTTGATCAACGGATTTGGGCCATTCAGTATTCTTTATTCCATCGATTGCTACTTTCATAGAATCATCATTTTGTTATTCCGCTGCTGCACCAATTTGTCTCATTCTCTAAAGTCTAATTATAATTACATTCCGGTACCTATGTTTAAGTGTGGTGTTCAGGTTGCCATGTAAAACCATCATGATACACGGAAAAGTAGAAACTCAATTGAAATGTAATTAAGCAATATTCTCATATCTCTGTATGGGGCTTGGAATAAATTTTTAAACAGTTATAAAAGCTTGCGTGAATAAGACAAATTAAACAATGCCCTGCTGTAAGTATTGATTTACTCGAGTTAGCAGAAAAAACAATGATAGTAAAGGTAAGTGGGAACACAATGGCAAACAAAGGTTCTTATTACTTTTGCAACGAATAACTCTGTTTCGCACCAGGTGATCGCAATTTGATATAAATAAAATGACATTGTTGTTGACTCTGAATATAAACGAGCCATTTTCTTTTAAAAAGTTTTTTTTATTAGGAAGGATATTAATCAAGCTAGACTCCTCGTAAAATTACAATTAAATTGATCTAATTGTCCTTTTTTATTTATCTTAATTTTCTCTTAATCACCATTAACTTTTAATCCAAAATTATTAATCAAATAATTTATAATTTAAACTCACCCTCGAAGAAGAATTGCAAATGAGAAGGTGATAGGTTGTTTCTTACTCAAAAAAGGGTTCAACACAGTAATTTTAAATCTTACTTTTTAACACCATTAAAAAATGCACAATAAATAGGGTTACGAAATTATCTTTCCACTGCCTTCTCACCAAAGTTTGGATCTGATTGTAAAGATCGAGATAAGTATTTTGTTCTCACAATTTTTTCATTTTCAACAAATGAATGAGAAAGATAGAGCAAATGAAAGTGTTTAAGGTTTTGATACTTTAACTAAAGGCAAAAGGTGTAAAAATATGTCTTATTAATAGGATATATACCATGCATAACAATTTAATTTTGTATGAAGTGCTCATAAAATTTGGTCTTATTATATCTAAAACTAGAATGTCAGTTAAGTATATGATTGATTCGAACATAAATTGACATGTAGTATATTGTATATATACTTCCATCTAAGTATTCAATTTCAAAAGAAGAAAACATTAACTCTAAACGCTAGCTGTGTGGTACTATTTTTTATATATAAGAAAGTCGAGTTATAGTCAGATCATAAAATTGTATCCATAAGTGGTGGACAACCAAATTTCATTCACAGTTTCAAATATTGCCGACTAATAAAACATTGATCATCTTTGTCACAAAATTTTTATAAACAATACCAACATATAATGTTAAAATCTTATCAAAAGTTTTTTTATAAGAATATTTAAAAGATGCTGGTGCCAAAATCTTGTAAAATCTATAGTGAACCTAGTGAAACTGTAATCAAACTATGATTTTTAGCACATGATAAGTATTCTAATCAATGCCACTTTATGTACTAAAATCCAAATAGAGTTTAACATGACAAATTCCAAAAATCAATGGAGAACCAAATCTACTTTATAACCTTAGATGTGTTTGTGTCCTGGATTTTTGGATAAGTATTCCGCGATATTTTCTTTCTATTTTTAAAAAGATTTCATAAATGAACAAATAAGGTTCAAAAGGATTCATGCATAGATTGATTTATAACTAAATCAAAATTTAGTTTCCTAAAATGAAATTAGACCATAATGTCATTTACCTCTCCATCTCATTTCAAAGTAAAGGGAACAAAGCCGTCATAATGTGAGCAGGGTTGTATTTGTTGGAGAGAATTAGACTGTAACTTTCAATGGAGTTAAGTATTATCTGACTTTTTGACCAAATAGATTTTCATTAACGTCAAGATGAAGACGAAACGATTCGTGGACTTAGGAGCATGCTTAAAAAAGCAATAAGAACACACTCAAGAACTTTCAGAGAGACTAGAGCAAAAAGGACCACTCGGTACCGACCATTTTTTGTTGCACGTGAAACTCCCAGTACGTAAAGCTATGGCTAGAGTGGTCGTCATGAGATACTTTTCGTAAGGAATAGAAGAATAACTCTAAGTATTCTTTTTATTGAAAACAAACAAGAACAAGCAAAACCAGAACCCTTTAGAAACAATGGTCTTAAAGGAAAAGTGCTTGGAGCACACTGGATTAGAGATGGATGGCCAAACAGAAAAAGAAGGAGAGATTTTTCTTCATAAAAACCGATCGATACCGAGTGGTTTTTATTGGTGTTTGGGCCTCAATGTTCACTTCTGTATATTTGGACATGGATGTGGACTCGATATTTCGAGGGCTCTCGGTTCTGCTAGACGATTTTCTTATAAATACATACCCCATAGCAAATAAAGAATAATTTTTTTCACTTTTTGGCACTTCATTTTCTTTATCTTCTATCCCTCCTCCATTGCAGTCACTAAGGAAACCATTGTTTGCTGTTCTAGGCTTTAAATTAGTAAATCCCTTGTAAATAATGACTCTAAATCTCTCTCAAATCTATAATAATAAAAACAATAGTGGACGTAGGTCAAAGATTGCCGAACAACTATAAAATTATGGTGTTCTCTTTACTTTTCTTTACAATTTTGGCTAGATCTTAATATTTCTACATGTCTTTGGGCGTTGATCTATTTTTGGCGTCAAAAATTTGATGCTTTCACTGAGAAGCTCGATTCTCAGGATTAGATCTAACTTGTTATTTTAGATTTTGAGAGATCCAATGATTAGATGCAGAAGAATTTCTTTAAGAAACTTGAAGGAATTAGCATAGAGAAATCAGTGGCCCTTAGGAAACCTGGAAGATCAACCACGACGGTTGTTGGTATAAAAGAAGTAGTAGCTGGTTGTGGAGAAGGAAATGTTTATCAAATGGAAGTTAGTAATCAACAAACAATACTAGGATTATTTGCTCAACAGAAGTCTATCAAGATGATGCAGAAGCTAAATCAAAAGTTAGTCGACGGTCAAAAGACTTTAATGGAAAAGGTTGATGCTAGCATAACACTGTTGAACCAACAACCATAGATACCAAGGATGAGCAGGAGGGAAGTTTCACTTGCCAGATCCGAGGAAGAGAACTCATTTGTTTCTAGTTAGAATAGGTTAAATGATAAGAAAAAACAAAAGGAAGGAGTTGCTGGGCAAGCAGGAGGAGTTACTGGAGGAAGCCGAAGCATTCCCCAAGAAGGAATTAGGTCGGTACCGACTAGAATTAGGTTGGTACCGAGAGGAATTTTGGAGGGCTAGGGGGACAGGGAGCCGAGACTATGGACTTATCTGATTTGGAGGACGATCTACAATATGACGGTGATGATTACGGGTTGGATGTTGGAGTTAATGGTGCTGGAGTTCAAACAACTGCAACGGAACCAATCGGGCGTCAACAGGGGATCGAAGGAGTGGCTCTCCTAGAGACTAAAGAACCTTGTCAGTGAGCAAACAGAGATTGTTTGCAGAACCAAACACTCGGCGTAGCCCTAGATAGTCGAACTTCGGAGTACCATGCCATCGAGGAATATGCAGTTAATATGGTTAAAAGGTTGGTCGAGGAAAGCAAAGGTAGAAAAAACGAGGATTGTGGTATCGCGCCAAGCAGAACCCAATTTATGGAAAACATTTTGAGGGAAGAGTATACCAGGAAGTTCACGATGCCTACAATGCCATCATATAATGGGACTACTGATCCAAGACAGTACTTACCCATGTATGAATGGCATATGGATGGTGCCAGGGCTTCAGATGATGTTTGGTGTAGGTGTTTGCCTATTTTCATGGAAGGTGTTGCATCGATGTGGTTCACTAGGCTCGCATCGAGATCCACATCGACTTTTGATGATTGGCTAAGAAGTTTATGGAGTAGTTCTG
This sequence comes from Allium fistulosum, assembly GCA_030737815.1. NCBI lineage: Eukaryota > Viridiplantae > Streptophyta > Magnoliopsida > Asparagales > Amaryllidaceae > Allium > Allium fistulosum. Next base: position 291,152,694 of record CM060907.1, read on the forward strand.
GCTTCATGTTGCTCGATCTAAGGACATGATGTCTTTGTCGAGCCTTTCTCAAGGACCTAAGGAGTCGCTAAAGGGGTTCTTGAATCGGTTTAACATTGAAATTACAGAGGTAAGTAATCTAAAGTAAGATCTAATTTTTATGGCTTTGGTCGGGGGGTATATATCCAGACATGGATTTTGGAAAATGGTTAAAGATATAATAACCAATGACTGTGGAGGAATTCCAACGGAAGGCCAATCAATTCTTGCATTTGGAGGAAGCAAGTCAGGATGCTGGGCAGATTGATGGTGTAAAGTTGAAGAAAGTAATATAAAGCGATGTGGCGATTAAGCAGACAGGAGATATCTCTGGTAATGCAATGGTTAATATTGAAAATTCGAATAATCAAAAGAAAAGGAATAAGGGCTCTAGCGGCAGGCGGAATGAAAACAAAATGTACCCGAGAAATATGAGACCTGATGAATTTACACTTCTGAACGATATGCTGGAACATATATACCTTGTCGTGCAAGGGACAGAATGGTATGAAAGGCCGCCTAGGAAGGAAGCTACTAAAGAGGAAATGTACTAAGAAAAGTTATGTCATTTTGATGAAACTCATGGATACAACACGAATGAGTGCTAGCATTTTAAGGGATGCCATTAAAGAATTGATAATAAACCAATACATGAGAGAACTACATGATGACAATCAAGCTGCGAGACCCTAAGGCCTCCTTGCCCAATGGATGGACCAAGTGGAGAGGGGCCCATGCAAAATGATAGAAAGTCGATAATTAATACCATAACTGGAAGGCCTCATCCGATAGAGAAAAGCTAGAGGGAAATGGAATGGTACACAAGCTTGTTAAAGCACATACCATAGGAGGATTGCTTTTTCATGGAAGACAAAGCTCCTATTAAGCAACAAAGGATGATAACGGATGATGTCGTGTAAAGAAATAGAGATGTCGATGGAGTCAAAGCGCCAACTTTCGATCCTATGGAGATAACGGCAGGTATTGGACCGGCAACTGTGCATCGGATCTTGGTGGATACTGGGAGTTCTGTAACATACTGTTTAGAAGAACATTCAATCAAATGATGATCAACATGAAGGAGGTTATGGCTTGCAAAACCAAGATCCAAGGGTTTACAGGTGAAGTGAAACAATGAATCTGGACGATCGATCTGCCGTAAAGTTGAGTGAAGGAGATCGTAGGATAGTCTAGATTCATAAATTTGTTATTATGGATGAATACTCGGCATACAATGCATTTTTTAGGCCTACCGACCCTTGTTGATTTTAGAATAGCACTGGCTCCTTGGTGTCTATTGATGATATTCCCCATAAAAAATGAGGTCGGATCGGTAAGAGGAGACTAGTGCACAAGAAGGAAATGTTATGTCGTGGAGCTGAGGGAAGCAAAGCGATGGGAGAAAGGTAAAAGTATGGAGATGACTCTTTGCATTCGAGATTTACAACCATAGCAATTAAAGCCCGAACCCTGGCTCGAAAACCATAGTAGGTTTGATAAGTCTATGGTTCGCATAAAGAAGTCAGGGGAAGGGCAAGCAGCACCAGTTGAGTAGGCTATGAATGTTCCAATCAATATGGATGATCCTACATGGGTTCTAAAGATTGGATCTCAGCTTAGCATTAACTTTAGGAAGAAATTGGTTCATTTCCTCCAAGGGAATTTGGACATGTTTGCTTGAACGCCTTCGAATATGTACGAGATATCATCGGAGATAGCGTGACATGCACTGAATGTGGATCCAAAGTTTCCACCGATAAAGCAGAAAGGTGCAGTTTTGATCCAGAGTGATCCACTGTATTGAGTGAAGAAAATGGCAAACGACTTTATCTGTGATGCTCTATACCCCGAATGGGTATCCAACCCTGTGTTGGTCAAGAAATCAAACAAAAAATGGCAGACATATATCGACTATTCGGATTTGAATAAGGCATGCATGAAGGATGACTTTCCTCTGCTAAGATTGACCAACTGGTAGACGGAACCGCATGGCATGGGTTACTCTCATTCATGGATGCGTATTCATGTTATAACCAAATTCCAAAGCATATACCAAATCAAGAGAATACCAGCTTTATAACGGATTTAGGATTATACTGCTATCGAGTAATGTCGCTGGTTTGAAGAACGCCAGAGCCACATACCAGAGATTGGTAAATTTGATGTTCAAGAATCAAATTGGATGGACAATGAAGGTATACGTGGATGACAGGCTTGTGAAGTCATGGGTATCACGAAACCATTTGGATAACCTTCCGGACATGTTCGAGGTTTTATGGATGTATGGAATGAAACTAAATCCATTGAAATGTTCTTTTGGAGTGGCATTAGGAAAATTTATGGGATTTATCATGAATGCTAGCAGCATCGAGGCTAATCCAAAGCAGATTAAATTCCTTGAGGAACATAACCTCCCTAACTACAGAGAAAGAACTATAGAGCTTGAATAAGATTGTTTCCTTGAGCTGGTTCATTTCAAGAGCAACGGATAAGTGCATACCCTTCCTCGATGCCCTCAAAAAGGGCAAGAATAACTTTGAGTGGAATTAAGATTATCAGAACACCTTTGAGGAGTTATTGAGGCACATGGAGACACTACTGGTCTTATCCAAACTACTGGACTAGGAGGATTTATTCGTTTATTTGGCAGTGTCTGCTCACACATCAAGCGCAGTGCTGATACGTTAGGAGACAAGGATTCAAAGGCCAGTCTACTATATCAGCAAGTGGTTTACAAGTACCGAGAAGAACTACCTGAAGTTGGAAAAACTTGCATATTGCTTGCCGATTGCATCGACCAAACTACGATCATATTTTCGGGCTTATTTGATCAAAGTGCTAATGGATCAGCCCTTGAAGCAGGTGTTATACCGACCCGAGACTTCGGGGAGATTGCTGAAGTGGAACATAAAGTTGAATCATTACTGTATTACTTACCATCTGAGGATAGCAATAAACGGAAAGGCATTAGCAAATTTGATCATTGAGTTTACTGCATGAGATAGGGAAGAAAAAAAGGATGATATGGACACCCTATCCCATTGGAAACTGTTGTGGATAGGGCTTCGAACAAATGTAGCTCAGGTGTAGGAGTAGTGCTTATAACTCCAAAAGGATAATCAATCTACTATGCATTAAAGTCGGAATTTCCTACGGCTAACAATGAGGCCGAGTATGAGGCGCTGATAGTAGGACTGAGGATAGCAAAGGAGCCAGAGTAAGGACAACGTATGTATTCAATGATTCCCAGTTTGTGGTTTTTCAAGTTAGAAAGGAATATCAGGCTAAGGGCGCGAGACTCGCTTCTTACCTGACGAAAGCACTGGAGCTATTAGATGATATAAAGCACCATACGATAACGCACATCCCTAGAGAGGAGAACATAAAGGGTGATTCATTGGCTAGACAGGCTAGTTCTAGGGGAGCATAAATGATTGGCTTGGTTCCAGTGGAGGTTTTGAAGGCTCCAAGTATCGAGCAAAGGGATGTCAAGTACATTATAGAGACTACAAAGGAAGAGGAGTCGTGGATGACTCCATTCAAGGAAAACGTGCTCAAGGGGAGTCTCTAAGAGACAAGAATGAGCGGATGAAACTCCTTCGAAAAGCACCTCGGTTCATGATGCAAGGAGGAGTGCTATACAGAAGAGGATTCTCTACCCCTTGCTTCGGTGTGTAACCAATGATGAGGCTGGGAAAATCCTCATGGAAATCCATAAGAGTAGCTATCGTGACCACACCGGGGGGCAGACTTTGGCAAATAAAGTATTCCGCTATGGATATTTCTGACTAATAATAAATCAAGATAAAGTTGGTTACACCAAACGGTGCGACCATAGCCAGAGATTTGTGAAGATTTCGAAAGCCCCATCAACAGAGCTGACGTAAATGATTAGTTTGTGGCTATTCGTGATTTGGAGAATTGATATTATTGGGGTGCTATCGACGGTGAAAGAAGGAGCTAAATATGAGATAGATGTTGTGGATTACTTCATGAAGTGGGTTGAAGCGGAACCACTTAGGACGATCATAATGAAAAAGGTGATCAACTTCATGACAAAAAATATCATTTGCCGGTTTGGAGTACCCTAGAAGATCATCACGGACAACGGAACTCAGTTCCAAAGTGTCGAGTTCAAGGATTCTGCAACTGATGTAGGATCGAAAAGAGCTTCTCAAAGGTAGCACATCTGCAGGCGAACGGACAGGTAGAAGCGGTGAATAAAATCATCAAGCCCACCTTGAAGAAACCGTTAATAAGGGCCAAAGGCAATTGGGTCGATGAGCTTCCATTAGCATTATGGGCTTATAGGATGACCCACAAGTCTACGACTGGACATACACTATTCGCTTTAGCTTATGGATCAAAAGTGATGATACTGATAGAACTGGAAGACACTTCTCATCGTAAAAGGCATTACAATCCATAGGTAAACAAGGAACTCTTGCTTGAGTCCCTCGATTTGGTTGATGAGAAATGGGAGGAGGTGGAATTGAGGGTAGCTGGTTACCAGAAAACAGTAGCATGACACTTCAACTCCAAGGTCCGAAACCATACTTTTGAGGTTTGGATCTCGTTCTAAAACGAATTCCCTTGGGTATGGAGGAATTCGGTCCGAATTGGAAAGGTCCCTACACCGTTGAATGAAAGCTTAGAGATGGAACATTCAAGCTAGCTACAGTCGATGGAATCCCGATTTCATGGGCATGGAACAACGATTTACTATAGTACCATTGTACATAGCTTTGTTTGGTTTATCTTCACAAATTAGCCATCTAAGGATTCTGAGGGCAATTCAGTAAGGCAGGACTAGTCATGTTTTTCGTCTATAATTATGAATTAGCTTCTTGAACCAATGGAACTGTGTTCTTGTAAGAAAAACTCTCGTACTGCATGAATAACTGTATGATCAAAATTAAACTCCTCATGTCTAGGACCATGGTCGGAGAGTATAATTTCATAGGTCGATCGAATAATTCGACCCTGTCTTTCCGGGTTGACCGGATAATTCGACCCTATAATTTCAAAACTCGGAATCAGTTATAACTTCGCGCCCAAGGTCAGAGCCAAGGGGTTTATCCGTAGGGCTTAATCGGATAATTCGACCTCGACCTTTAGGAATTTAACATTGCCTGGAGTTAGACTCATTTCAAGAAGGAATGACCACATAGAGGTCGACCGGATAATTTGAGCCCGACTTTTAGGAATTTTCCATTATGCTGAGTTAGGCTACGTCAGGAAGGAATGACCACATAGGGATTGATTGGATAATTCGACGACCTTCAGGTATTTTCCGTTGCCTGGAGTTAGGTAACAACAAGAAGGAAAGACCACGCAGGAGTTGATCGGATAATTCGATTTCGACCTTCAGGTATTTGAATTTGCTCAAAGTTAGACAATGATAAGAAGGGATACTTGGAATTAGACACTTAAAGTGCCAGCTTGCGGAAATAGATTCTGGTGCGCGGTTGAAATTCTAATGAATGCCTGCAGCTTGGTAGGATACGCTAGGCCGAGGATGAGCAAGATTGGTCAATAGGTACTTTCAGCCAATGTCAGGCCTAAGGCATAGCTGGAAGCCGATGCCTAGAGATAGGCATCTAACCCGCCGGTTCTTGGAGCAGGAACTAGTATATGGACTAGAATTTCACGACCGTGCTAGTGGCCTAGATGGACACGCTTGGTCGAAGATAAGCGAAGATAGTCGTTGAAAATCCAAAATAGGTACTACCGGATTCTTTCGGTCTAGGATCAGGATGTGGAAAGTGTGATCGGACTAGGGGCAATCAGATAATTTTCTCTATAATGTTTATCTTCAACTGATGCTCAGACTCTAGCATTTGAAATGGCTAGTCCCACGAGCAAGACTAAGCGCATAATGAAATTACATGGAAAGAAAATCAATGTTCTAACTGCTACTTCCTGGTGGTATGGAGTAGCATGGAACTTGGAATATTCGTGGTTAGTAATTGGTTGAAGGAAGCCCGACCTAACAAAAATAGGAATAACCACAGAGCTGGTTCGATGATAGTTTTGTTTTTCAAACGGAACGCTTTGACAATTATACATAAGACTAAATAACAGAATATAACTAAAGCAATTGTAGGAATTTTATTGATATGCATAAGTTTGAAGTAAATAAAGGCATTGCATGGGAACATGTATATATATAATGTAGATGAATTGTAGTACAAGCAGTAATATTATATATACGGGATTTTGCATATAAGCAAGTACATAACATAAAAGTGTGGAAAAGTAAAAGGGAAAAAAGATTGCAGGACAAAATAATCTATCATTACTTAAACTTTAATGAATAAGAATAGTGGGGACCGCTTCCACATAATCGCGGCCTGTTCGCAACAAAAAGAAAATACATAAATTATAAAAAAAGAGCTATCATGCCTACAACCTTCAGGAATCTCCTAGTTGTTCTTCCCTCTTCTTCTGCCTATGCCACCAGAGCTGCCGGGTTACCTCTTGTGTTTTCGACGGCCCTTGATTTTCCCTTATTCCAGAGTATCACCCTCAAACTGGGTAGTCTCACCTCTAGTTGCAACATGGGGCTCGTCACATTTCTTGGCAAGGGCCTTAGACAATTTGATCTTTAAGGGCTTCAGCTTAATCAAGGGAAGTTTTGTAGTAGGGCTTGTAGGCATAGAGCTGATGAATTTTTCGATACCATGCCCCATCTTGAGCCTGACCTTCGAAAGGTCAATCTTCAACCTCTCCGCCATGGTGATTTGGTCAGTCGATTCTACGGCGCTTTTTATAACCATGTCTTCCTCCAAGGACAGGGAAACGTCCTCTACGTTCTCTAGAGCTACAATCTTCTTGGAATCACGCCCTAGGGCAGAACTAGGGGGAGTAGTAGGAGCGAAGAGTCCTGAGGAAATAAAGGTTGACGTAGAGAAAATTTCTATAGGACCCAAGCCTTGCATGGCCGACAATGGAGGAGGAAGATGTGGATGACCTACAAGTTGGTATACAAAATGATAAAGGTTAGAAAGATATTCATATAAGAACTGAAGTTTCTCAAAAAATGATCAAATCAAAGATGTACCTTTACCCAGAGTTGATTATGAAGCATAATACATAGAAATCTCACCCTCTTTGGGTGAGTGCTGGATCGATTGATCAACAAAGAGAAGAATGTACATCTCAACATAAGTAGCCGCTGCGGACCCTTGAATGGTCTGGGTGGTCTCGGAGCTGGCCCCTCAATCTTAAGAATGTCTATCGTAGGCTCCTTGGATTTTGGGGCAGATAATTCTGCTTGACCCGATGCACTTGGGCCAACGGAAGCCTCAACAGCAACGATTGCAGCAGCAACATCTTCTTCGGCTAAGATAGCCTTTCCATCCTCAAGTTTTGCAATATCTCTACATTGAGGTACTTGGCCAGCAGCTCTTCCGTGGTGAGGCCTTCACCGGTTACTTCCGAACGACGCTGCACCTCTTCCCAAGCATCAGCGAGAGTCCTATGTATATGCTCCCCAACCACTTCAAATTCTTATATTGAATTATGCTTGCAAAGAAGTGTTGGAGAATATTATTTAGCTCTTCTTTCTCCTTGGCTCTTTCCTCCTTATGCTCTTTCAGCTCTTGCGTGACGACCGCATGCTCTACTTCACTATCCCATTTCTCGACTGTAACTACTAGCAAATCGTTGGTAATTTTCTCATTCTCCATGCAAAGTTTTTGAATCACGGCTTGCCGCTCCTTTATGGCATTGTCCCTGACCCGAACAATTTCATCATTTGTAGTAAGGGTCAGGTCCTTCTTGGCAATTTGAGTTTTCAGGGCAGCACCCTCCTCGTGGGCAATCTTAAGTAGGTCTTTCAACACGAGATCTTCATTAGTATGGGCCATCCTCATCTCTGCCATCAGGCTTTCGGCACTAGCCTTGAATTTCAGGGCGGCATCTCTTTCCGCCTTCATCTTCTCAAGGTCTCCTTTGTATCCCTTGATGAGGTTGTCATAGGTCTTTTCTTCGACTCGAAGGACCGAGTTTCGTATAGTTAATTTTAATGACCTTGGAGAGGGTGTAGTAGAGTGTCATCCACTTATAGCCTAGTCAATGTGCATTTGGACTCGCTGGATGTCCTTATCAGCTTCTTCCTTTGAAATATCTTTGATGTCACGATCAAACATGACATCCTTCTGTCTAGCCCTCTCCTCCTCGGATTCTTGTCATCGAAGATAGCCGGAATGAGATGGATGTGGATCAGGGGTTTGCCCTCTAGACTCACCTATACTATACTAGAGCTTTCTATATCTGTCTCTGGCCATGGAACCTAAAACGAGAAAAAGATTATATAAGATTTGGAATTTCATAATACAAATTAATGCAAGGATGTGCTTTCGTGATCTTAATGAAGTGTAGAGTGCCGATGACCCCCAAAGTATCTACAGATCATGTTTGCATGGAAGTAAAGACGGAGTCTTGTTACTTTCAGCAGAATACCACCGGGCGAGAAGCTGAAGTTTGGGGTGCGTTCCTTAAGGAGATCATTAATTTTAATATCGAAGTTTCCCAAAGAGTCAAATACGTCGTCAAAAAATTGGACTGAAGTGGTCATTTCAGTTGGTGGTGATGTGCTCATCTCCACGTCCTTCTTTTGAGACTTGATAATCACGCGTTACGGGCGAGGTGAAGTAGAAAGCTCGAGCCTTCGATCATCGAACAACTCATCTCCCTTCGGATTAATGTCGTAGTCGCTATGGCCTTCATCGGTGCTTTCTTCTCCTTCTTTGCCTTTCTCTTCCTTTGTCTCCTTCTTTCCTTCTTTGTTTCCTTCACTATCACTCTCTTTTGGAATTGGTTGCATTCTTACTCCTTCGTCCCCTACCCTCGGGACTTGCCAGCAGCAGGCTCTTCCATTGTTCTATCAATGGGCTCTTCAGCCTGTGCCAAATCCGATGGACTTTCAATTTCCCTTCATAGATTCTCATCGGAGCTGGGAGTAGGGGCAGAAGATCAGGTAGGCATTTTGGAGCTACTTGGCTGAGTTGTAATAGGAATAGCAGAGCGATCAAGGAGTATCGAACCACATCATCGGAGGTTCTCGTTTGTCAAGAGATATGCGGTGGTGCGATGTTGGAAATAATCTCCTTTAAAGCCTTTAAAATCTCTACATGCTTATCTCGGTCATCTCAAGTAGGAATATCCGTAAAGAGGTAAATGATAAATTAGGCACTTAGACAAAGGGAATCAAATTACGACAAGAGCAAAGAGGAAGGGATCTTACTGTTAGAAAGTCAACGCCTGCTGAAGCGATATGGAAATGAACGATGAAATATTCATTTTTGAATTACAAGTCTTATTATGGAGTGCCTCTATAACTTTACACCTACACCGGGCCTCGACAATCATGTAGGATGGTAAGTCATGACTTTGCTTGAAGGTTAGAAGATAAGTTAGCTCATTGAAAATCGAAGACCGTCGGAACCGGTTCATGAAGAGCACGAACAGGGAACTCAAGAGAGCATATCCGTTGGGATGAACTAGGGACGTAGCCAGCCCAAGCTCTTGAAGGATCATGCACAAAAATAGATTGAATGGCTGGATAGCACCGCCCAAGCACATATACCGATTGCATGCAGTATAGCCTATTGGGAGGGTTGTGCACTTGTTGGATTTGAGTGGGAAGCAGCATGTCACCCTCCGAAATCTCATGCTTCCTAAATATGTTGTGGAGCATTTTAGCAGTTAGAATAGTCGACACTTGTTTGGGTAGATCATCTAGAACCCTTAAGCCGATATACTAGTTCAGAGGAGGAGGCGGATTCTGCAATGGCTCCGTTGAAACAACCAGGCCTTGTAACTCGTCAATGATTGAATGCTTGGACTCGACATGTACAGCAGGTGAAGCCTGAGCTGTTAAGAACCCGGCTTTAGGAGGTGTGGATGTGCAGGCACTGGGCTAGAAACAGGGCAACCGACAAGTCATTCTGTGCAGGAAAACTTGGTGTTCAACACGGTTGGGTATGTTTTATTCCAAATATTAAACCCGTGTGACCGACACCCAGAATACAAAGGATGTCGATGTGCTGTAACATCCCCCATTTTATGGCCCAAAACTAAGTGTTACAGATGCTGCAGTCATCCCTAATGACAAAATTCTGCAATGTTAATCATTTTGACAATACCAAAAACACATGAATATGGAATTTCAATACAATTTTTAAAATAAATTTTCTCATCTCATTTCACAATAAAATTTCAATGTCATTACATATCCCCAATTTGTAAACCACGTTCAGAGAAAATATAATTATTACAAAATATTCCAAGAGCGACATATGAAGATGCCTCCTTGGATGATCAGAGTCAAATATCTAGCATTTAATACAACTTGCCATTACAACACAAAAGCAGAATCAAAACATAGCGAAAAATAGATATATAGCTCCTACTAGCTAGATTGCCTTCTTCATGTCTCCGAAAGCTTATACGTCTAAAGGGAATCTAAAAAGCCCTTACTTTCAACCTACTCAAACGAGCACCCGAGAGTTTAAGAGGAAAAAAAACTTCGGGTCGGACAAAAAGTCTGGTGAGAATAATAATCTGTCATCTCAAACCAATAGATATCTAGTGAGACTATGCCGCTGTGCGGAACGGGTTTCCCTTCACTAGTACCCAATTAAACATCTTAACCATATATTGTGCTCCTACATCCACAATGGTTATAACAGAATAATATGCTAGTGTATAAACATGTCATATAATCCGCATTACCCATCCCTCATTTATTAGACTACCCATCTATGTTCTTATTAACTACCCGTATTATATTCATTTGGACTACCATCCCACATTTTATTTTACTTAAACTAATGTGGATAACCTCACATTTTATCATTTAAATTGATGTGAACTATCCATCTCACATCTCATAGTTTTCCTAGGATGATTATGAACCCTTAAATTAACCAATTAGGGACTATCCATCTTCGGCATGATGCAGACTATCCATCATACATTCCCTAGTTTTTCTAGGATGACATGAACCCATCACTTGGCCATTTAATTCATGTTATCCACATGTTTTTATTTATCCCATGTTGCCCACATGTTTAACTTTACTCCATGCTACCCACATGTTCAACATTAATCCATGCTATCCACATGTATAACTTATTTCTAATAGTGTCCCCAATTAACTTATTTTCCCTTAGTTATTTAAATTTTATGGAGACATACATTAGTAACCCCGAAAAGATTTCATGTCAACTCATTAAGATATACCTTAGCGTCCCTATGGTTCAAAGTTGAAATCATGCAACAAATGGCTCTCCGTCATTTATAAGCTCGATATGAATTAACATCAACATCTATACCATGTTGATATAAAAGCACATGGCCCTCCGCTTATTTTAAGACTCGACGTCTAAAACATGCGGCATCATGAGCCTCGATGATAATGAAGTCATCGATCCTCCTGATACATAGGCTATCCGCCTATAAGAAACTCAAAGACTAGTTACAATTGGCATGAGGTAAAGTCGATGACAAGTTTAAAAGCGGCCTGTCTAGGCTCGATGACAATTTAAAAGCGGTAAGGGCTAGGCTCGACAACTCTTGGGTCAGCGAAACAAAAACATAGAATGGTATATGCTGCAGCATGCTTTCTAGCATAAAACGCTGCAACAAGCCTCTTGCCAAATTACTATAAAATGATATTACTTTTCACCAAACCTTTATAATTTGTTAAAAGCTTATTGGCTAGAAAAAATTTATCAATTTTCTTTACTAAAAAACTGTCGCACCCTATTTTCAAGATCTAAAACATTATTTCAAATAGTTAACTAATAACCATAATTAATTAAACTTTTATATGCTTATTCTAGCATAAATAATTCTTCATAATTCAAAATTACATGGGAAAAATCCTAAAAATTCACAAAAATTAGAGAATTCCTTTCTTTACATCATATAAAATTTTGGAGCCCAAAGCCTCATTTAATTATTTAAAATGATTAAAACCCGTAATTAAGTCATTTCCGGCATTGGAAATTCATAAAATAACCTCTATAATTTGGAAAAATATGAAATTAAAAACCCATCTCCAAAATAATGCTTTCCTTAACATATCAAAATTTCAAATCATTTGAGGGATAAAAAATTTCAGATTTAACCCCAAAATCGAATTAAACCATTTCTAATAAATTTCAAAAATTCCCATTACCCATTATTCTATCCAAATAATGATTATTAGATCATAACTTGACTAATCAAACACATGAGATTTGCGTATTACCCATAACCGAATCAAAAAAAGGATTTAATAGATGATAAGTGTTATTATTCACCTTAGATTAATGGTTGGAGTTGAGATTTGGTGTAGCTCTTAATCCTAAGCTTGCTTTCCTTTGAATCCCTAAATTTCATCCTCCTTAGAATGATTTAATGGCCGGCCTTATTATCTCGTTTTGATTGTTTTATGAATGATAAAAAATGAGAATAGAATGAGGGGAGAGGATTTAAGGTAAGGATTTAGTATATCCCTAAGTTACCTCTCTCCTTCGTTCTCCTTTAGGTCCTAATTTTAAAACAACTTTACTTAGTTTATTAAGGCATGACCTAATTAAATTGCCCATATCTCATTCTCCATAATTATTTATATTATTCTATTTAATCTATCCAATTAAATGTCCTGAATAATGTTAACTACAAATTAGGAGTGTTATAGGCTCCCCCTTGAAGAATTTCATCCTCGAAATTCAGTAAGGACTACAAAATAAGCATAACGAACATGCAACCAAAGCTAGTATTTCCTACCAGCCATAAAATCTATATACAACAAATATAGAACATACCCTTACAATAGCTCTGGATAAGTGTACCTAATCCTGTTCTCGGCCTCCTAAATACATTCTTTCTCGTTATCGCTCCACTGAACTTTCACCAACTTGATTGTCTTGTTCCTTAAATTCTTCTCATCTCTCGCTACAACCCGAACTATTTGTCCAATAAAAGTAAGATCCGGTTCTACTACTAAATCGTCCAATGCAGTCAGAATGATGGTAGTCTCTGGATCATGCACATACTTCCAAAGATGAGAAACATGGAAAACGTTATGGAAACCTGCCAAACTGCTCAATAACTGTACTCGACATGCGAGCTTTCTGTTCCTCTCTATAACTGGGAACATTCCAATATATCTCCATGCTAGTTTTCATGACTTTCCAAAACGTACCACACCCTTCATCGGTGATACTTTAATGAAAAGCTTATCTCTAACCGAGAACTCTAGATCCTTATGCCTTCTGTCTGCGTAACCTTTCTGTCTAGACTGAGATTTTCTTGTCCTACCTCGGATTAACTCAATTTTTTCTATTGCTTCTCTCACCAGATCTGGACTTAAGACTAACTTGTCTGCGGTTTCTAACCAACATGCTAGTGACTGCATGGACTTCCATACAAAGCTTCGGAAGGCATCATCCCTATACTAGTCTGATAACTGTTATTATAGGAAAACTCAACCAAGTGTAGGTGGTCTTCCAATGATCCACCAAAATCTAGTACGCAAGCTCTGAACAAATCCTCGAGTACATTATTGACTCTCTCTGCCTGCCCATCTGTCTAAGGGTGATAAGCGGTACTCATCTTAAGCTTGGTACCTAACACTTCCTGTAGACTCTTCCATAACTCATTAGTAAACAATGTATCTCTGTCACTGACTACATTACTAGGAATCCCACGCAGTCTAACTATGTTCTTTATAAAATAATCTCATTTCCTCGATTCGACCTTGGCAACCCATCAATAAAGTCCATGGATATCGAATCCCATTTCCAAACTGGAATATCTAAAGGTTGAAGCAACCCACTCGGGTTTTACTTGCTGGCAATTTGAACATTGCTTTACCCCTATGCCAACATCCCACTTCATACCTTCCTAGAAAAAACTTCTCTTCATTTTCTGGTACATCTTAGTTCCTCCAGGATGAATCATAAATTCGATCAATGACATTCCCTAAGAACTTCTTTTCTTAGGGTCCCAACATTCAAAACACACAATCGTCCCTTCTTTCTCAACTATCCCTTCCGATCAAGGCTAAATCTCTTAAATCATCAATCTCAATTCCAATCTTAAGTCTTATAATCCTCTCGGCTAATAATGGATCATGTTTCTGCTTAGAAGCAATCCTTTCGATAAAAACTAGTCGAACTTCCAAACAGGATATCATGACAGTACTCTGATTAGGACTAGCAGTCGATCTTAACTACACACTACACGTAATCAATGCCTCAAGATCTTTCCATTCTAAAAACATAGCTAACACCATATTTTGATGTTTCCTGCTAAGAGCATCGGTTACTCTATCACCTTCCCCTAGTGTATACTCTATACCGAAATCATAAGATGCTAAAAATTCCAGCCATCTATGTTGTCTCATATTCAACACCTTCTGAGAGAATAAATACCTTAAAGACTTATGATCCATGTACAACTCAAATATTTCACCCAAAAGATAATGTCTCTACACTTTCAATTCGAAGATCACCCTACCAACTCTAAATTATGGGTCAGTTATCTTACTTCATGCGGTCTTAGCTATCAAGAAGCATAGGCAACTACCTTACCCTTCTACATCAACACAACCCCTAATCCAGTCCCATATGCATCTGTATACACTACTAACCCTTGATTACCATTTGGTAAACCTAACGCGGGTGCATTGGTCAATAAATGCTTTAACTTAAGGAATGCTTCCTCGCATTTATTGGACCAAATGAACTTAACGTCCTTTCTGGTTAGCTTAGACAGGGGTGCTGCTATCCCTGAAAAATACATGATAAATCTTCGTTATTATCCAGCCAATCCAAGAAAACTTCTTATCTCGATCACTTTCTCGGGTTTCTTTCAACTATTAACCGCTTCAATCTTACCTGGACCAACTGATAACCCTTCTCCTGAGACTACATGGCCAAGAAACTTTATTTCTATCTTCCAGAAATGACAATTCGAAAAATTTGCTTTCAGCTGATGTTGTCTTAGTGTCTCTAACATTATTATAAGATGAACCTCATGCTCTCTTTCTGCTTCGAATATATCAAAATGTCGTCTATGAACACCAATACAAACCTATCCAAGTGCTCTCGGAAAATCCGGTCCATCAAATCTACGAAGAAAGATGGTGTATTCGTTAGCCTGAATGGCATTATTAACCACTCGTACGAACCATATCTCATTCGAAACGCAGTCAACGGAATACTATCCTCTGCAACTCTTAGCTGATGGAACCCTGTAGCCAAATCCAAATGGGAAAGCACTCTGGCTCCACTCAACTGATCAAATAAGTCATCAATTCTCGACAAAGGATACTTATTCTTAATCGCCTTCTCATTCAACTTGCGATAGTCGATACACAACCTTAACGACCCATTCGGTTTCTTCACGAATACCGTGGTCGCTCTCCAAGGCGAACTGTTTGGTCTAATAAAGTTCTTTCCTTTTAAGTCTACTGGCTGCACCTTTATCTCCTTCATCTCGGTAGGTGTCATCCTGCTAGTGGTTTACTTACGGGTTCTTCTCTTGGCACAATATCTATTCAAAACGTGATAGCTTGTTTCAGTGGTAGTCCCATGATTGGCTCAAAAACATCTGCAAATTTTCTTGCTACCAAAACCCTATTCAACTCTTCTTCTGCTTCCATAGCATTCAGCAAAGCACAAATTTCTGGACTCGAATTCTCGACTGAGCTCACTATTCGATCACTACAACTAGGATGTCTCAATGATATTTCCCTATCCAAGCAAAATATCCTAGCATCATATCTACCTAACCAATCCATAACCAGTATGATCCCGAAGCCTACAAAATCAAAGACATAAAAATTGCATGCAAATTTATGACCTAACAAATCAAGTTCTAACCGGTCACATCTCATCCCCAGAGTTGCATACCCTCTTATTGGATTCGCGACCTTAAGGAAGTAACTAGATATGAAGGTTCTAAGCATAACTTATCTACCAAAACTGAGATGTAAATGAATGTGATGCACTGGTACCTAATAGTATCGTAACCGGTATACTATGGATCAAAAGAATACCTTCCATCATAGATTTTCCCTTCTCAGCTGCTGTTGGTCTAGAGGATGATGGTTCCAAAGCATAATCTTTATCCTTTTCAGCCTTGGTTGCTTCTAGACACTTGTTCTTGCAATGCCCCACTTGGTTGCAGTTAAAGCACTTCACATTCTGCTTCCCCACAACCACCTTTCCATCACCCACGACACTCATTAGCATAGTGATCGCACTTATAATAGACAAAATCTGCCTTCCCCTTCTTAGTTGCTCCTCCTTTCTAAGCAACCTTCTTCTTTAATTATTTTATTTTCTTATTATGGGATTCCTGAGTCTCCGTTGACTTCTCCTTCCCAAAGGTAGAAAACATTTCTTCATTTCTAATTGCCATCTCCACTGCTATATTTGATGGATCTTGGAGATGTAGCATGGCTGCCCTAGCGATTTCCGGCCTTAACCCCTGGATAAACTTCTCGTTCCTCTTAATGACAGTGTCCACAATAGCATATCCATATGTGGATAGCTCATCAAACTTCGTAGAATACTCCAACACTTACATCTCCCTCTGCTCCAAATCAATAAATTTCCTGAGCAAAGCAGACTTAGCTACCTCAGACAAAAATCTCTCCTCGAATCTCCTTCGGAAATCTGCCAAAGTTAACTCTTCCTCTGGCACACACATGGTAACTCCATTCCACCAAAACAATGCTGCATCTTGTACTTGCCTCAAAGCCAATCTTCTCTTCTGCTCATCATCCAAACCAAGATCGACAAAAATTCTCTAACAATGCAAAAGCTAATTTTCCACTTCTACAGCATCCTCAGTCCCTAGAAATGGCTTCCAACCCAAACTGGTATAGCTTGGCATAGTTATTGCCTATTGGAGCCACGGGATTTGCTCCTCCCGCATTCACAGCATTTCCTCCAACTACTCCTGCAGCCGCTCCAGCTTGCATCAAGTTAACAAAGAACTGATACATCATCCCCATATCTACTGGTAGGGTTCCAGCACCTACGTTGGCATTTGCATTTTGATTAGCATTTTCCCGTCGACCCTGTTTTCTACTGGTATTGGGTCGAGCATTTCCGTTAGTGGTGGTGCTTCCTCCACCTAGATTCACTCTTTTGTTTCCTGCTTCCATACCTTTCTTTCTTCTAAATCTACATATGAGGCTTAGTAAGATACAGAAGAACATTCTAAGTGAGAGGGGAATACATTCCTATATATAGCAAAATACAAGTACGTTATTATTGCATTATCCCAACCCTAATCTTATTCTCCGATTCATTAGTTTATGTTTTCAAAATCTTTTAGGTTTAAATTCCTTTTAAGTTTACATAAACCTATGCTCTGATACAAACTATAACATCCCTCATTTTAAGGTCCAAAACTAAGTGGTACGGATGCTGCAGTCATGCATTATTATTAATTTTCGATGACAAAATGCGAATATATTAATCATTTTGATAATACCAGAAACACATGAATATGGAAATTCAACATAATTTTTAAAATAAATTTTCTCATCTCATTTCACAATAAGATTTCAATTTCATTACATAATCCCAATTCGCAAACCACGTTCAGAGAAAATATAATTATTACAACATATTCCAAGCGACATATGAAGATGCCCCTTTGAATGATCAAAGACAAATATTTGGCATTTAATACAACTTGCCATTACAACATAAAAGCAAAACCAAAACATAGCGGAAAATAGATATATAGCTCCTACAAGCTAGATTGCCTCATGCACATCTCTAGAAGCTTATTCGTCTAAAGGGAACCTGAAAAGCCCTTACTCTCAACCTACTTAATTGAGAACCAAGAGTTTAAGGGGAAAAAAAATTTGAGTCAGACAAAAAGTCCGGTATGAATAATAATCTATCGTCTCAAATAAATAGATATTTAGTGAGACCACGCCGTTGTGCGGAGCGGGTTTCCCCTCATTAGTACTCAATTAAACATCTTAACTATATATTATGCTCCTGGATCCATAATGGTTATAACAGAATAATATGATAGTGTATAAACATGTCATATTTACCGGGTTACCCATCCCTTATTTATTAGACTACCCATCAAAGTTCTTATTGACTACCCATCTTATAATCATGTGGACTACCCATCCCACATTTTATTTTACTTAAACTAATGTGGACTATCCATCTCACATTTTGTCATTTAAACTAATACGGACTATCCATTTCACATCTCATAGTTTCTTAGGATGACTATGAACCATTAAATTAACCAATTAGAGACTATCCATCTCCAGTATGATGCGAACTATCCATCATACATCCCATAGTTTTCCTAGGATGACCATGAACCCATCACTTGGCCATTTAATTCATGTTATCCACATGTTTATATTTATCCCATATTGCCTATATGTTTAACTATACTCTATGTTACCCACATGTTCAACATTAATCCATGCTATCCACATGTATAACTTATTTCTACTGGTGTCCCCAATTAAGTTACTTCCCCTTAGTTATTTGAATTTCATGGTGACATACATTGGTAACCCCTAAAAGATTTCATGTCAAACTCATTAAGATATAGCTGAGTGTCCCTAAGGTTCGAAGTTAAAATCATGCAACAAATGACTCTTCGACGCTCATAAGCTCGATATGCATTAACGTCGAAATCTATACCATGTCGATGTAAAAGCTTAAGGCTCTCTGCATATTTTAAGATTTGATAACTAAAACATGCGGCATTATGAGCCTCGATGACAATGGAGTCATCGATCCTCATGATACATAGGCTATCGCTTATAAGAAACTCGAAGACTAGTTAAAATCGACATGAGATAAACTCGATGACAAGTTTAAAAGCGGTGTGTCTAGGCTCGATGACAATTTAAAAGAGATCAGGGCTAGGCTCGACAACACTTGGTTCGACGAGGCAAAAACATAGAATGGTATATGTGACAGGATGCATTCTAGTATAAAAAGCGGCAACAAGCCTCTTGGTATAAAACTTAGCATGTATAAACATCGACATCGTCATGTTGAAGACCATCTCTTTATCTTCGTTATTGTGACCTCGATGAGATCCAAAACCCATCCGCTTCAAGCCAAACTCGTTGGCATCATGCGACATTGTTTGGTTCCGCATTGATAACACTATAATGCGTTGAGTGATGGCTCAACATAGCCATTGTCGTAATGGTAAAACTATAATTAACTTTAAAACTCCCAAATTACTATAAAAAAATATTACTTTCTAGCAAACCTCTATAATTTGTTAAAAGCTTGTTGGCTAGCAGAACTATATCAATTTTCTTAACTAAAAAACTACCGCACCTTATTTCCAAGATCCAAAACATTATTTCAAATAATTAACTAATAACCATAATTAATTAAACTTTTATATGCTTATTCTAGCATAAATAATTCTTCATAATTCAAAATTACATTGGAAAAATCCTAGAAATTAGAGAATTTTGGATCCTAAAACCTAATTTAATTATTTAAAATGATTAAAATCCATAATTAAGCCATTTCCTCCATAGGAAATTCATAAAATAATCTCTATAATTCAGAAAATTATGAAATTAAAAACCCATTTCCAAAATAATGTTTTTCTTAACATATCAAAAATTCAAATCATTTGAAGGATAAAAACTTTCGATTTAACCCCAAAATCGAATTAAACCATTTCTAATAAATTCCAAAAATTTCCATTTACCATTATTCTATCCAAACATTGATTATTAGATCATAACTTGACCAATCAAACACATAAGATTCGGATACAACTCATAACTGAATCAAAACAAAGATTTAAGAAATGAAAAGTGTTATTATTCACCTTAGATTAATGGTTGGAGTTGAGATTTGGTGTAGCTCTTAATCCTAAGATTGCTTTCCTTTTCCCTAAACTTTGTCCTCCTTAGAATGATTTAATGGCCGGCCTTGATATCTTCTTTTGATTTTTTTATGAATGGTAGAAAATGAGAATAGAATTAGGGGAGAGGGTTTAAGGTAAGGGTTTAGTATGTTCCTAAGTTACCCCTCTCATTCATTCTCCTTTTGGTCAAAATTTTAAAACAACTTTACATAATTTATTAAGGCAAGGCCTAATTAAATTTCCCATATCCCATTCTCCTTAATTCACATTATTCTATTTAATCTATCCAATTAAATGTCCTGAATAATGTTAACTAAAAATTAGGGGTGTTACACAGGTATTGACCAATCGGATTCTGAGCGTCGACCGGGGTAAGTGAAAGTGTAAATCTATGTAGTGTAAGTTTCGTTTCCCATACATGATAAACAGACCATCTTGTGTAGATAGCCTGCTCGTGCTAGAAAAACGAGTCACGCCACATGACGGAACCGTGCATCGGATTTTATCCGTTATCATTGGATAATCGATAATGGAACCTTTTGTCCAGAGCATCGACAAAGAGGGCTTTCTTTTACCGAAACATTATGCGGTTAATGAAAGTACTTGTGATGTAATCGTTTGAGTTTGGAAGCCCTTCCAGCATAACCATTCTTGGAAATGAACCATCCACCTAGAAATTGAACGACGGTGCACTTTCGACCAAGCTTTGATAAGAGTTAATCAAAGTCAAAGCACCGAGCATCATTTCAAAATGACTTGGCATGTCCTAGGTTGAAATGGAGGCCATTCTAGGTTGAGCCTGAGTCAAACTCTAACCAAACTTCAACTGACCCCATCAACATTCCCCAAGTCACCATCTCTAGTATCGATCACCATGACATAGGAGTGCTGCTAACCTTGATTTGATCAAGATGTGGATTTGGTTTAGAGGACAAAAGAAGTCGACGGCGAGTGCTCTGGAGTAAGCGGCGATAGTTGAGATGATGGACTGATGGCGACGGTAAGTTCGAGTGATTGGTGGCGGCCTTGGGTGATCGATGATAGATGGTCGGTGGTAGTAGGAGTCGATTTGTAAGAAGTTGACACTAGGTTGAGCAGTTAGAGGGATCGAGCTCAAGCAAGCGAAGTGAGGAAAGTGATAAAATTTTCCGAGTCCTAAGTACTTATAGTACTCGGGGCAAAGCAAAAGCACACGGAACCGAGATAAACCACTAGGTACCAAGTTGAAATTTTCAACCAGAAATTGAGTAAAAGCGATGGAAAGGAAAGAGACACCTAACTGAGGCATGGAACGATCTCTAGAGTGTTGATCTTGTCCTTAGCATGGAAAATGGAATTCAACTATATAAAATAGTTAAATGGATGTCTACTGAATGAAGGCAGCGCTTTAAAGCAATTCTTGAACAACCAACCAGAGCAAGGATGTAGAAGTTGATGCTTGTCTTGTTCCAGAGCACGCTTTGTTCTCAGTGATAGCATACACTATAGGGAAAGTGTTATCCAGCTTCTTGACCAAGTAGATTTTCATTGCAATCAGAGCGTGGAGATGAAGACAAAACAATTCGCGGTCTTAGGAGCATGCTTAGAAAGGAAATAAGAAAACACTTAAGAAATTTCAGAGGGATTTGTGCAAAAAGGACCACTCGGTACCGAGCCCTACCACTCGGTGTCGACCGCTTTGTGTTGCGTGTGGGACTCCCAAAACTCTTGTACGTAAAGCTAGGGCTTGAGTGATCATCATGAGGTGTTTTTCATAAGGAATAAAAGAATTACTCTAAGGATTTTTTTGGAAGAAAATAAAGAAAGCAAACAAGAACGAGCAATACCAGAACCCTTTAGAAATAACACGATCTTCAAGGAAAAGTGCTCGAAGTACACTGAATTAGAGATAGAAGGCCAAATGCAAGAGATTTTCCTTCATAAAAATCGATCAATACCGAGCGATACCACCCGGTATTGAGTGGTTTTTATTGGTGTTTAGGTCTCAATGCTCACTTCTTCATGCTTGGACTGGGATCTGGGCTTGATATTTTATGGGCCATCGGTTCTGCTGGACGATTTCCCTATAAATATAGACCCTTTCGCAATTAGAGAAGGATCATTTTCACTTTTTGGCACTCCATCTTCTATTTTTCCTCCATTTCAGCCACTAAGAAAGATATTATTTTCTATTTTAGGCTTTAGATCAGTAAATCCCTTGTACTAGTGACTCTAAATCTCTCTCAAATCTATAATCAATAAAAACAAAAGTGGACGTAGGCCAGAGAATGCCGAACCGCTATAAAATTCTAGTGTTCTTTTTAATTTTCTTTATTTTTCTAGATCTCAATATTTCTGCAGGGCTTTGGGTGTTGATCTTTTTTTGGCATCAACATTAAGTATACGATGAGATGGATCACTATTAGGTAGTGGATATGCAAACCAACTTTTAACTTTGACCCCATTTTGCCTTTTCTTAACCTTGACCATAAAATCTGAGCAATTTTATTATGTGTGTATTAAAATACAGATGGTACTTGAAAAAGAATTACAAGGATGAGTGAAAAAATAGTATAGATTGAAATACTAAAACATATGTTAAATGAATTTAGATTTAATGCCATATAAAATGCCTAAAGCCTAAACATATTTTCCTTACAAGTAAAAAAAATGAAAAGGGATAATTATTCACTGTACTATATTCCATGTTTGGCTCTTCCATTGCACAAAGATTCATATTCTAATATACATGATAACTGAAATACGTTCTGGTAGATTTCAGGTTAACTCAAAAACAGATATACACATGTTAATGTAAGTATGCACAACAGGGTAGGTGAATAAGGTGGTTTGCATTCTAGTGCTAAATACTGCAGATCATGAAACTAACTATAACAACCCACCTTTCCGAACCCCAAAAGTCAACACTAATACATTCGCGGTATTAACATGCTGAACAACTAAGTGCCAGAAAGATAGATTGTTAGGGTAAAGTAAGGAGATAAAAGATAGAAGAACTAGGAACAAACACAGAATCTCACAATGCAACGGAATAATATATATTATAATCAAGTCTTTGCAAAATCTAAGACCCTTTTTTTGATACATATACATATCAGAGTTGGATAGTTATAACACCTGTCCTTACAACATCAGACAAAGTACACATAACACATACACACCGGAAGATATCCAAAATACGAGGGTACGTCCTAGGCCTTCAACTCGACTCCATAGCTCCAAAGCATCTAAAGCTAACATGGCAAACATGCCCGGTCTGACCCGAGCATTATAAGGAAATAATGCCCAGGTCGGTCTGGAATACCAGCGTGAGTAAACTAAAATCACAAAAAAATACTTCATTAATTTATTGACTTGGAAAATCCTTTGAAATCAAAGGTATCTCGCAAGATCTCGCCGCACATAAACACCGACGGTTTTTTACCTTACGATAACCAAAACACTTTTATAGAAAATCCAATGATATTATAATAATGTCTAAGGGTTCAAAGTAAAATATTAAAATAGCTGGAAGGTTTGCATCTCACGTTCCAACATATTTGTATACAACTAAAACCGTAAAGCTCGTATTGAAGAATGGATTCCATACTATGACAAGGTAAGGAACTACCTTCCGAAGGTACATCTCTAGATAAATGCACCAGGGTTTAATAAGAACATCTTGTACCCCTGCCACACAGGACTGGCCTACCAATTGACTAGTAGTACTGAATATGATCATCCCTTCGTTAATGGGCCCCAAAGCATACAAATGAGAGATAATAACCGATCTAGATTTGGAATGACCATACCCTACTTGGGAGCTACCCACTTGGCCCTGTTGCATGCCCGGTTTTTGTCATTTTCCGGTTGATGAGGCCTGAGGCTACGATTACCTTTCAAGAACCTTTACACTTAGAATGCTCATTTCCCTCCAATGACAATGTGATGATAGCATTCATCCATATAAGTCCATTCTGGGTCTGAACAAAACCGAAGGAACTATTCCTACTGCATCCGTTTTGGAATCACCCTCAGGATTAGTAGCGATTAGGCCTTGCACTTCACATCTCTATCTCCGATTCCATACTCTTCACGATGTCTTCAGTTCATAACGCTTGAGTTGGATCAAAGTGGTTTTCGGATAACATATTTGATTCTGGTCTCTTCGAAACAACTTTCGATAATTTCCGGTAAACTCAACCCCGGTTCTTTAGGAAATAAACAGATAAATGACAAGAGCGGAGTTCACCTCCTAACCGTTTGTGGATGGATTTCCTTATCATTCGTCCTAGAAGAACGAAACATGTTTATAGGTACAGTATAGCACCTTCGACGGTAACTGACCATATAATACTCGTGTTTCTCCTAGATATTTCCAAAGTTACGTTGTCCAAATTTGATAGTTGGTTATTTAACTATCAAATAAAAAACATCCAATCATGGTTTAATTTCTATATGGGATCCACTAAGCCTTTATTAATTATCTTTAATTAATAAAACCACTTTATAAATCTAATCACAAGATCTTTTCAAAACACTATTCCCAAACCCCTTACATTTCCTTTTATACTTGGGAAACATTTATGTACTTGTCTCAATGTTATAAGTATATTACCAAAACATTTTATTTTTCATGCCTTGAAACAAATCGTATACTTATCTTATCAGCATAAGTATATTTACAAACTTTTCAAACTTTTCTTCTTTCCAAATCCTATATTAAATAACCAAACATTTCTTCCAAATAAAACATTCCGCTTATCCTTTATCAAAAACTCCCTTTTTCAAAGCTCATCTCATATTTCAATTAACTTATACTTCAAAATAAAGTTATAACCCACTTTTATAAACCCTTAAGTTAATTTATAAACCTCTTTCCAAATCTCTGAAATGATTTATAAACATTTTCCCTATTTTTAAAACTCTTTATATAAACCTTTCTATACTCCTTTATAAAATATCCTTTATAAATATCATTTACAAAACATCATTTGTAAAACACCTTAATAACCCTTTTCATTAGAAAACCTCTTTCCATAAACAAGTTATCATTTATAAATACATTTATAAGAATTATATAACTTGAAAAACCATTTATAAACCTTTAGCCTCAAATTGATTAAGAATTAAAGTAAATACAAACCATACTTTATAAATTCCAAATGAGGCTTAGCAGTCCCAATGATACTAATTTAAGTTACCATTTAATTTCATTTCGATTCCTAAATCACATAACAATTATTTACATAAGCTACCATATATGTAAATACAGTTCATATCTAATCAGGGAATAACACGTCAATATAACTAATTGGAATATACAAGTCCAAATAATATAACAACATGATGGTGATTTATCTTGCTAAATAGATGCCCAAACAATTCAATCAATTTATAGCAGAATGGAGATTTATTCTGCTTCACACATGTCCACATAATCAAATCACTTACACTTTAACAAAATGATGTTTTGTTCTGCTAACGGATGCCATTTAATTCTCCTAATCATATGGGTTACTTAAGGGTCCGGACAAGCGATCCTTTGATTTGGAATCAGTTCGCTTTTAAAAAGAAAATTTATTCAAAACACATTCGTTTCAGTTTTAAATCACCTTTGAAAAGATTTAAATAGATTAATTAGCTTAAACCCTAATTAAATCTTAATTAACCCTAATTAAATCAAAATCAAATCATAACTAATTCTAACTAGTCTTAATGAACTTGATTAAGTACTAATTAACTTCCTAATGCAACTTGGTTAAGGTTAAAACAAATTGTATAAGAGTTAAACCCTAATTAATCAATATTAATTTTATAATCCGTTAATTAAATAAATAAATAATTAACCATTAAACTTAATTAAATAATTATTTATCACTTAATTACTTCTAACCCCATTGATCACTAATTAAAACTTTATTAATCAATTAATAGTCATTAACTTAACTTAAGTGATGATTAACCTCTAATCACCTTCTTATTTACCAGTTAGATAGTAATTACCTTTTAATTAACTAATTAATTAAATAATTATATTACAACTTAATTACTTTTTAATATTACTAATTAAGTTTGAAAAACTTTGTAAACCAATTTCAAAATAAAACAAATTTGAAATAGAAATTCAAACCTTTACCGCACCACATCTATAGCGACTGGCGCTATGAGTGCAGTTTACTCTAACCCACCATTTAGTGAAGCCACTTTACTAAAACTATATTATTTCGTGACTGAAACATATCTTAGTAAATTTTCACACTTTAAAACCAGTTACGCAAACTTTAACCAAAATCTAAACTTTAAACACTTGAAACGAGTTTGATTTCAAATCTGACCTCAAATCCGCCGCTACATACAAATTTCAAATTTGTTTTCAACCCATCAAGATCATGGTCAAGTTCATCATCAACCATTTATATTCACACATCACATTCATACAACAAATTGTATACATATACCAATAAATATACAATTACTAACTTTGCAATAACACATCCATTCGAGTGCTAACACTAACCCATACATTAACACTTATCATCACATTTCAAAAATGCCAAGATCCAACGTATATATAACATACATATAGCTAAGGATCAACACAACATATAAAGGAAAGTTCTTTCCAAAAGATTAGGAATTTACTCACCGAAAGCTATCCAAACTCTCGCTAAATTAGAGTATGACATATCACTTCCATTCCTAAGCAACAAGATGGTGTCTTGAACCCAAAATGCACTAGGTAGACTTGGCCTTGAAGGAAAGAGGAAACGAGACTTGTTTTGGTAAGGTGGAGCGACTTCGGATAAACATCGAATTCTCAATAATAAACCCGAAAATAAGTCATTTTGCAACTGATTTTTAGGCTAACTACTCACGGAATTTAAAAAAGCACTCAAAGAGAAAGTTATTTGAATTTCTTTTCTCTATCATTCAAAAAAACAAATCACCCATTTTTGATTTGTTCTGAAGAAGTTATGATCAAAAGAAGAAGGGTAATTTTCGGACTTGAAATTCTTGGTGAAAATTTGATTTGCAAAGATTGGGTATTTTGACATAGCTATGGTAGAAATTTGAAAATGTGGTCAACTAAAATGTTGCAGCCATTAAAATTTCACACGGTTTCAAGAAAAGAAAAAATCCATTTGAGTTAGAAATAAGGAAGAAAAGGTTGGTGGAAGGAGAAGGAAAAATGGGAAAACATATGGCTATTTATAGGCAAATTTTCTATGTCATCATTATATCTAGTCACATCACAAATCTTTGACAATATATATATATATATAATTATGTTTAAGCACATCACTCTTATGTATATATAATTATGTTTAGTCACGTCACTTTCTTTATATATATATATAATTATTATGCTTAGTCACATCACTTTCTTTTATATATATATATAAGTTTTAATTATAAATTAACTAAGATGTGACAAGAGATAATTATGGTTAATGATTACAAATCTAAGATGTGACAATGCCTAATATATATATTTATTTAAAATGTTTATTATTTTTAAAACTATGTCTTGTCACATCACTTACTAATCCAAATTAATATAAGATAATTTATTTCTAAGCTTATTATTATCTAGTTTATTAACTCTTATATATATGTATATATAGTGCACAAAGACGAACAATGTTCCAACAACTTTTCGGTGTCAAAAGTTCGAAATTTCAGAAAACATTCTTCGGCCACATTTTCTGTTTTTCTACAAACTATTTAATTTGGTAAACAAATTTTGAAAACGATTTTACAATCATTATTAATTAATTAAAATGAGTTTATTTTCATTATAAAACCTATATATTGAATATTTAAAATTAATTAAATATCCACTAATCAAAGCAGTGAAATTTCGGATCATTACATTCTTCCCCTCTTAAAAGAATTTCGTCCTCGAAATTACACCTCGACCTGTCTCAGAAAACACTTAACACTATACATCAGGTCTTATGATATACATAAATCACTCTTATGCAAAATCTGATTCGATCTCAACTCGAATACATAACTTTCCTTCCGAACTAGTATCGCTCATCTGATCCCTAGTGCGGACTCCGATCAGGCTCCTTGATTTGGAACCTCTATTCTCCTTACATAGTTGTAACTATGATATAAAACTTTGGTCCCGCACCAAGAACCCTCATCAAGTGCTCGCCGTCAAAAGTCGAGCAATAGATCCTTATTTGGAACAACGTAAACACCTCAAAGTCATGTACTCGAATCTTGGATCAAAACTATATGAAAAGGAGAAATGATCTACGTCCACCCTACAGACTTACTAATTAGTTCTCCCTAATACCAATTCAATTTCTAGTAAATTATTTATGAAAATGTTTCATAAAATACACTGGTTCAACTTGGATAATACTCCACTACAGCCTAAGAGTATATACCTCTATTTGATTCCACTATTTCATTTTTCATTTACTTCCATAAGGAAATTAAAGATCCAAATACCCGACTTTTATTTTCAATTTTTTTTTGAAATGAAACTCTATGCTTAAATCATACAAATATACAGATATAGCCCAAGTAACTCCAAAATGATACTAAGGAACTAGGTACTACCAAACAGTATTATACATTCCCTTACAAAGAAGAGTAATACTCAAGAGAAGTGTTTACCATCTGAACACATCCCTTTCCCAATTTAAAGTCATTTTCGAGCCACTCTAACGATTAAGTTAAAAATATTCCTTTTATTTCCAAATTCTCATTTTTGAAACAATATTTTACATTTCCAACAACATTTATCACCAACTCACTTTGGGTTCGTTCGGGATGAGCTTGTTTCGACTGTACAATGATAAAGAGAATAATTTACTAAGTACCCCATAACGTTCACCTAGGCAAACATCCGATCATCACTTAGAAGATTATTCTGATCATCACAAAACAATCAAGACTTGTTCCTCGTACCAATCCAAAGATAGCACTTCTTAGTTACACTTTTATCCCCAAAAATTTATAATTAAACCAAATTGGTTTCACATATTATTATTATTATTTTCCCAAAATCTTGAAAATCATTTTTCCAAAAGCACCGGGATTTAGGTTCTCAAGTTTTCAACCTAGATTCTTCCAACTTAAATGAAACATTTTTATAAACCCATTTTATAAATCACTTCTATTAAACCATTTTAATTATTTATCCCAAAATATTCTAACTTTTAAATCAAATTCTACATCAATGTTAAAATCGAACACCCTATAGTCAAACTGTGAAACTTAATTCACAAGGTATTCATTTCCAATTTTTTTCCAATACTTATCTACCCAACCCATATCTTAAAAAGGGAATATACTAACAATAGTCAATGCTCAACTAAACGAGCATAACTAAGTAAACCCTAAATGATAATAATAATAACATATTATTATCTCCTAACACCTCAACCAATTATACTACACCATTTTTGAAAAATCATTCTTTTATATATAAAATATATTCTAGTTAAATTTATTTCATTTACCCAATTTGAAAATAATACTATGTCGATTAAACTTGTTTAAGTGTTTAGGAAATCCCTAACGATACCATTGGCCAAACGCATCGACCAAAATTGTTAAGCCACTCAACAGATCAAATAACACAATATAAAACATTTTTATACCACTAACAAATACGCACTCTCATATATATATATACGCCCACTCAAACTCATCCAGGGGTCTCACTTACCCTATCTTTGATGAGTCAAACCCCACCAAATCCAAGGTTCTCGCTTAACCTTTAGCTCAATACCACGTTATAACGACCTACCTTTCCGAACCCCAGAAGTCGACACTAATACATCCACGGTATTAACATGCCGAACAAATAAGTGCCGGAAAGACAGATTGTTAGGGGAAAGAAAGGAGATAGAAGATAGAAGAACTAGGAACAAACACAGAATCTCATAACGCAATGGAATAATATATATTATAATCAAGTCTTTACAAAATCTGAGACCCTTTTTTATACATATACATAACAGAGTTGGATAGTTATAACACCTGTACTTACAACAATAGACAAACTACACATAACACATACACAACGGAAGATATCAAAAATACGGTAGCTCTAGAGCATCTAAATCTAACATGGATAACATGCTCGGTCTGACCCGAGCATTATAAGGAAACAATGCCCAGGTCAGTCTGGAATACCAGCATGAGTAAACTCAAATCACAAAAAAAAAACATTATTGGTTTATTAACTTGAAAAATCGTTTGAAATCAAAGGAATCTCGTAAGACCTCGCTGCATATAAACACGGACGGGTTTTTACCTTACGATAACCAAAATACTTTTATAGAAAATCCAGTGATATTATAATAATGTCTAAGGGTTCAAAGTAAAATATTAAAATAGCTGGAATGCTTGCATCTCACGTTCCAACATATTTGGTATACAACTAAAACCGTAAAGCTCGTATTGGAGAATGGATTCCATACTATGACAAGGTAAGGAACTACCTTCCGAAGGTACATCACTAGATAAATGCACCGGGGTCTGACAAGAATATCTTGTACCCCTTCCATAAAGGACTGGCCTACCACTTGACTAGTAGTAGCGAATATGATCATCCCTCCGTTAATGGGCCCCGAAGCATACAAATGAGAGATAATAACCGATCTAGATTTAGAATGACCATACACTACTTAGGAGCTACCCACTTGGCCCTGATGCATGCCTGATTTTTTTCATTTCCCGGTTGATGAGGCCCGAGGCTATGATTACCTTTCAAAAATCTTTACACTTGGAATGCTCATTGCCCTCCAATGACAATGTGCTGATAGCATTCATCCATACAAGTCCGTTCTGGGTCTGAACGAAACTGAAGGAACTATTTCTACTACATCCGTTTTGGAATCATCCTCAGGATTAGTAGCGATGTAACATCCCGTATCTAGAGGCCAAAAGCTAAGCGCTGCAGATGCTGCAGTCATCCATAGTATTAACTTCTGGTGATAAAATACGGTAATGATAATGGTATCCATAATATCAGAAGCACTTGAATATGAACAAAATCACAGATTTTTTAAAAATAACATTTTTGTGATTACACTTCAAACAAATTCATATCCAAATTACATAATCCCATAATCATTTCCCAACTAAAGATCAATTATAATTACAATAATATGCCAAGAATGACATATGACGATGCCCCTTTGGTTGATCAGAGATAATATAGTCATATCTGACTTAATATACACATCAGACTTAAAACAAAATGAAACTTTGAATCCTAATTAGCTATCCGTCAGCCACCTGCTCGTCTCCGGAAGCTTTATTTGCCGAAATTTCAAAAACTTGAAAACCTTAACCCTCAGCCTACTCAAATCTATTTTGAGTACCCGAGAGTTTAAGGGGAAACAAAAACTATGATTTGGACATAAAGCCTGGTGTGAATAATTCTGTTACATCTCAGTTTACTGATATTAAGTGAGACCACGTTGCTTAGCGTACTCACTAATATCCTTTTTAAAACATATATTTTGCAAATCCTTTCCTGCAACCAAACTGGTTAATCAAATTGATTATATCAAAATAGCAATATCCTTTATGCTAATAAATGGATTATCTATCTAGAAAACAGGTAATAAGTAGACTACCTGTCCACAACATAATAGAAAGGTCTGTTATGCTACAAATGGACTATCTGTCCATACAACTTGGCTGACTGCTCACAAACTGGACTAACTGTTTGAAATCTAGGCTGACTGCCTGCAAACTGGACTAACTGTCCGAATCATTTTCTTAGGGTTAACTACCCGTTAGCTTTTTCATTGAAAACCTTTTCAAAATGATTTAACCTTTTAAATCATATTTATACAAGGAAAATACATTCTTAGTTTTACTCTAAGCTATTTTTCCATAATATATATACTTTACTAAAAATAGTGTTGATGAGATTTAATAAGGATTAGCTATCCTTCCAAAACAAGTTAAAACTCTTTTTAACTTGAAAATACTTAGGCTATATTGCCTATTTAATACATTCAAAACCTTTGTTTAAAACCTTTAAACAACCATTTTAAAACAATTGAAGGTAACCGCTTCGAAACCATTGAAAGACCCTTTCGAAACAATTAATTATTGCCTTTCAAAAATATTGAAAAAACCTTTCCTTTCTTTTCTCCAAAAGCTTCAAAACACTAGACATCCCCCTTTAAAACCTTTAAATGTTTCCTTTCAAAAACATAGTAAAACCTTTCCTTTCAATCCTTCCGAAACCCTAGGGAACCACCCCTTTCGAAACCATTCATTAAAATCTTTCGAAATAGTCAAAACTCAATCCTTTCGAAAGCACTTTGCGCTCAATTTAAAACATGTGGAAATCTTTTGAAACCATTCGAAAATTTACTCCTTCGAAACCTTTGAAAGACGTCTCGGTTGAAACCATTTGGATTATGCCTTCAAGTAGAGCAAAAGGATCAAAACCCATTAAAGTCGAAAGCATCTGCTTCGAAACCATTTAAAACTATCTCTTTCAAAACCAATTTGGGTTTTACTTTACTTATAGAAAAAGGGTCTTAAAAACATTCAAGTCAAAAGCATCTGTTTCGAAACCATTTCCTAAGTGATGGTGTCGAAACCATCCCTTCGGAAGCATTGGAGAGGTGGCTGGGTTTTTAGAAAACAAAACAACCCTTTCGAAACTATCTGGGTCGAAAGGTAGGAAGCGACAGCTAAAGGCTTCGACTCAGTTAAAAGCAATCATTTAAAACAAAAGCGCAACCTAATAGAAACCATTCCTTTTAAAACCATTTGATCTAGTCGAAAGTTACTCAGTTGAAAGCCATTTTCATCGAAAGTAAGCAGACACATTTCTAATTTAAAAACAAAGTACTGCCTCAACCCCTTCGAAACCCCTGGTATCGACTCTATACCTTCCGCCTACATCCAATCCACTACGTACCAGTTCCCTGATACCATGTGCATTGGTTTTGACAGTTTCAGAAGCGAAGATGAGGAGGCGGAACCTGGTGTCGACGGTGTCGAAACAGTGAAAAACATGTAGCGAATAGTTCTTTTTACCTAACCTGTTTCACGTGTCTAATTTTGATTGGTTTCCTCTTTCTTTACCAATAAATAGTACCGCACTTTTCAAAAGTGCTGCCGACTTTCCAGATTTAATAATTTAAATTATTTTACAAAGAGCCCCTTCTCCTCTTATAATTTATAAAACATTTAAGTCCTATAGCTTAAATAATTTTATATAACCAACAAAACACTTAGAAAATTCTACAAAAATTTCAAAAAATCTCTTTTAATATGTTTTTCAACATATAAAAATTTCAGACCCAAATCTTTTATTATTTAACCGTAAATAATTATTAACCCAAATTAATATTTTCTTTACTAGAAAATTCATATAAATTCCACATAATTTCAAAAAATTCTAAAAATTGAAACTCATTTCCAAAATAATATTAATGATCTTCATAAAAATTTGCAAGGTATTTGGATGTCATTTTATAGGGTTTTCACCTTAAAACATATCATAAATTCAATGTGAATAACCATAATTCATCAACAAGTATATATATTCATTCCATCATTCAAAAACATGGCAAATCAATGCAAAATATTCAGAATTCATAGTAAAACCGAAAACAGAATAAAAAAATGAGATGTACACATTATTCACCTTTGCTTTAGAGACTATAGAGATTGAGATGTGAATGGAGTTGATTTGAATTAGCTTCTACCTTAGCTTTTATCTATCTTCTTCCTCTTGTTCTTGTTAATGGTGACTGTCTTTGAGTTATAAAAACTTTAAAATGAAAATGAACGTGTATGGATCAGGCTTTTAAATCTCCCCGAGATGGCCGAGATGAAAAATCCGAGATATCAGCCAAAATCCGAGATTTGGCAGCCTATTTAGTTATATGTGTTTTAAATATCGCCCGAGATAGCCGAGATATTTTCCCGAGATATTGGCCAAAATCCGAGATTTAAAACACTGGTATGGATACACGGCCTAAGGGAATATATATAGGAATGGCCTCTTTCCTATTTTACCCCTCCCCTATTTCATGTTAAACTATTCATTTTATTCATTATTAAATGGCACGACTACACCTTAATTAAATATCAAATCTTAATCCTATAATCAACTCATTATTTTATTTAATTTAGCTAATTAAATATTCTAAATAATATTAAAATCTGGGGTGTAGCAAGCGATTATCCCTTGCACTTCACATCTCTACCTTCGATTCCATACTCTTCATGATGTCTTCAGTTCGCAACGTTTGAGTTTGATCAAAGTGGTTTTCGGATAACATATCCGTTTTGGGTCTCTTCGAAACAACTTTCGATAATTTTTGGTAAACTCAGCCCCAGTTCTATAGAAAATAAACGGACAAATGACAAGAGCGGAGTTCATCTCCTACCCGTTTGTGGACGGATTTCCTTATCATTCGTCCTAGAAGAACGAAACGTGTTTATACGTACAATATAACACCTTCGACGCTAATTGTACCATATAATACTCGTTTTTCTCCTAGATATTTCCATAGTTACGTTGTCCAGATTTGATAGTTGGTTATTTAACTATCAAATAAACAAACATCCAATCATGGTTTAATTTCCATATGGGATCCACTAAGCCTTTATTAATTCTCTTTAATTAATAAAACCACTTTATAAATCTAATCACAAGATCTTTTCAAAACACTATTCCCAAACCCCTTAAATTTCCTTTTATACTTGGGAAACATTTATATACTTGTCTTAATGTTATAGTATATTACCAAAACATTTTACTTTTCATGCCTTGAAACAAATCGTATACTTATCTT
The DNA here is from genome assembly GCA_030737815.1 of Allium fistulosum. Classification (NCBI taxonomy): domain Eukaryota; kingdom Viridiplantae; phylum Streptophyta; class Magnoliopsida; order Asparagales; family Amaryllidaceae; genus Allium; species Allium fistulosum. Next base: position 291,187,403 of record CM060907.1, read on the forward strand.
ATCAGCATAAGTATATTTACAAACTTTTCGTCCGCGGGTGCGGCGCATGGAAAGGAGGCTTGGGTTCTGGTGAAAAGACCCAGGTTCGATTCCTACCATGCGCTTCCCTATCCTATATAAATTTACCCGAGGGTATGGGGGCTTGGATCAGCGGACGACTTTACTATACCCTCCTCAGGAGTTTACCGGTCCGTCGGGTTCTCCTGGGTTTTCAAAATATATATATATATATATATATATATATATACACAAACTTTTCAAAGTTTTCTTCTTTCCAAATCCTATATTAAATAACCAAACATTTCTTCCAAATAAAACATTTAGCTTATCCTTTATCAAAAATTCCCTTTTTAAAAGCTCATCTCATATTTCAATTAACTTATACTTCAAAATAAAGTTATAACCCACTTTTATAAACCCTTAAGTTAATTTATAAACCTCTTTCCAAATCTCTGAAATGATTTACAAACCTTTTTCCTATTTTGAAAACTCTTTATATAAACCTTTTTCCTATTTTTAAAACTCTTTATATAAACCTTTCTGTACTCCTATATAAAATATCCTTTATAAATATCATTTACAAAACATCATTTGTAAAAACCTTAATAACCCTTTCCATTAGAAAACCCCTTTCCATGAACAATTTATCATTTATAAATACCTTTATAAGAATTATGTAACTTGAAAAACCATTTATAAACCCTTAGCATTTAATTGATTAAAGAATTAAAGTAAATACAAACCCTACTTTATAAATTCCAAATGAGGCTTAGCAGTCTCAATGATACTAATTTTAGTTACGATTTAACTTCAATTCGATTCCCAAATCACATAACAATTATTTACATAAGCTACCATATATGTAAATACAATTCATATCCAATCAGGGAATAACATGTCAATATAACTAATTGGCATTTACAAGTCCAAATAACATAAAAACATGATGGTGATTTATCATGCTAAATAGATATCCAAACAATTCAATCAATTTATAGAAGAATAGGGATTTATTCTACCTCACACATGTCCACACAATCAAATCACTTACACTATATCAGAATGATGTTTTGTTCTGCTAACGGATGCCATTTAATTCTCCTAATCATATGGGTTACTTAAGGGTCCAAACAAAATTTCCTTTTATTTGGAATTAGTTCGCTTTCAAAAAGAAAATTTATTTAAAAACATATTCATTTTAGTTTTAAATCACCTTTAAAAAGATTTAAATAGATTTAATCAGCTTAAACCCTAGTTAAATCAAGATCAAATCATAACTAATTCTAACTAGTCTTAATGAACTTGATTAAGTACTAATTAACTTCCTAATGCAACTTGGTTAAGGTTAAAACAAATTGTTTAAGAGTTAAACCCTAATTAATCAATAATAATTAAATAATTCATTAATTAAATAAATAATTAACCATTAATCTTAATTAAATAATTGTTAATCACTTAATTACTTCTTAACCCCACTAATCACTAATTAAAACTTTATTAATCAATTAATAGTCATTAACTTAACTTAAGTGATGATTAACCTCTAATCACCATCTTTATTACCAGTTAGGTGCTAATTACCTTTTAATTAACTAATTAATAAAATAATTATATTACAACTTAATTACTTTTTAATATTACTAATTAAGTTTGAAAAACTTTGTAAACCAATTTCAAAATAAAACAAATTTGAAATAGAAATTCAAACCTTTGCCGAACTGCATCCATAGCGACTGTCGCTATGAGTGCAATTTGCTCTAACCCACCTTTAAGTGAAGCCACTTTACTAAAACTATATTATTTCATGGAAACATACCTTAGTAAATTTCACACTTTAAAACCAATTACGCAAACTTTAACCAAAATCTAAACTTTAACTCTTGAAACGAGTTTGATTACAAATCCGACCTCAAATCCGTCGCGACTACATATAAAGTTTCAACTTTGTTTTCAACCCATCATGACTGTAGTCAAGTTCATCATGAACCCTTTATATTCACACATCACATTCATACAACAAATTGTATAGATATACCAATATATATATATATATAATTACTAACCTTGCAATAACACATCCATTCGAGTACTAACACTAACCCATACATTAACACTTATCATCACATTTCAAACATGCAAAGATCCAACATATATATAACATACATATAACTAAGGATCAACACAACATATAAAGGAAAGTTCTTTCCAAAAGATTAGGAATTTACTCACCGAAAGCTATCCACACTCTTGCTAAATTAGAGTATGACATAGCACTTCCATTTCTAAGCAACAATATGGAGTCTTGAACCCTAAATGCACTAGGTAGGCTCGGCCTTGAAGGAAAGAGGAAGCGAGACTTATATTGGTATGGTGGAGCGACTTCGGATAAACATCGAATTCTCAATAATAAACCAGAAAATATGTCATTTTGCAACTAATTTTTGGGCTAACTACTCATGGAATTTTAAAAAGCACTCAAAAAGAGAGTTATTGGAATTTCTTTTTTCTATCATTTTAAAAATGAATAATCAATTTTCGATTTGTTTCGAAGAAGTTATGATCAAAAGAAGAAGGGTAATTTTCGGACTTGAAATTCTTGGTGAAAAATTGCTTTGCAAAGATTGGGTATTTTGACATGCTATGTTAGAAATTTGAAATAGTGGTCAACTAGATTGCTGTAGCCATTAAAATTTCACATGGTTTCAAAAAATGAAAAACTCCATTTGACTTAGATATGAGGAAGAAAAGGTTGGTGGAAAGAGGAGGAAAAATGGAGAAGCGTATGGCTATTTATAGGCAAATTTCCTATGTCATCATTATATCTAGTCACATCACAAATCTTTTATAATATATATATATATATATATAATTATGTTTAATCAGATCACTCTTTTATATATATATATATATTATTATGTTTAGTCACATCACTTTCTTTATATATATATTTATAATTATTATGTTTAGTCACATCACTTTCTTTTATATATATATAAGTTTTAATTATTAATTAACTAAAATATGCAAGAGATAATTATGGTTAATGATTACAAATCTAAGATGTGACAATACTTAATATATATATTTATATAAAATGTTTATTATTTTCAAAACTATGTCTTGTCACAACACTTAGTAATCCAAATTAATATATGATAATTTATTTCTAAGCATATTATTATCTAGTTAATTAACTCTTATATATATGTAAATATAAAGTACAATGACAAACAATGTTCCCGACAACTTTCCGGTGTCGAAAGGTCGAAATTTCGGAAAACGTTCTTCAGTCACATTTTCTGTTTTACTACGAACTATTTAATTTGGTAAACAAAATTTGAAAACTATTTTACCATCATTATTAATTAATTAAAATGTGTTTATTTTCATTATAAAACCTATATATTGAATATTTAAAATTAATTGAATATCCACTAATCAAAGCAGTGAAATTCCGAATCGTTACACAAACAATAACAATAGGTTTTCCATCCTGATTCCATTCGATTATTAGGCTTGAATACGTTATGTACAAATACCTATTAAAGGTATGTCGTATCTTTGTAACTTATGGACACACACTGCAAACACACACATGCATGTACATGTATAGGTATATGTATATTTATATATATGTGTGCACCTTGTTTGGATATCATTTGCAGACACAAATGGTGATGAGAGATCTTAACCATTAGATATCCTCCTGATTTTCAACTTTCATATAAAGAAAAAAATCCAATGATCTGGATCTATTGTGTCACCTATTGCTTATTTTGTTTTCAAATAGCCAACCATGCACATTAACACAAACACAAACACGTTATTTTCAAAAATCTTAAAATCTTACGATTTAAGTCATGTTTAAAATATTAAAATTATTTTTCCTCATTAAACAACTACATAAAATAACCTTATTATGTAACGAACCGTGGTTTCATTTTATAAAGTAGCTTTAAAAATTGGCTACATTCATATTTGGAGAAAAGAGAACTGTAATGTTATGTTGACAACAAAAAAGATGTAATCTTAGAACCTGGGTCCTGGTAGACATCTGAAAATTATGCATGGTTAAAACAAAATACCAATAACAGAACATACATATATTTGTATAACTTAGAAAAACATGCCAGCATATACGATTGTGGAACACCTTATTCAAATTATTTTCTGTAAGAAACATACAATTGAACGGTATCCAAAAAAAATATCAGACTATCATGTAACAAAAAAATGCAACGTATAAGTTAGTACAAAGAAGAATCGTACGAAAATTAAAAATCAGATTGTAACTTATGTACATGTTTAACCAAAAATAATGGAAAAATTGGAGGTACAGGAATAATATGGTTGAAGGCTGAAATAAAAAGCAGATTTCCATTGACATGCTGGTACTATAATGACTTAACAAATTTCTTATAATTGCATTCTACTTAGCAGTAACAAATTGACTATGCATAAAAACTCTATATTTGCTAGCAAATTGGTATAACTTGATGATATACAATGCAAATTCCAAATTGATAGACGGTTGTATGTCGTAGTTCAGTTTTCAATATCCAGCGGATAAACGACAACCGACGATAAATCGGTTGATATGACAAAGATGTTAAAACTTGTAGGCCTGTATCACAATTTGTATTTGACCACCAGATTTATGTTTCTTTAATCACTTGGAGAATAGGATGGAACGACGGTTGAATTAGGAGAGCAGAGCGTTGTTTTAATCTAATTTGCAATAGATTAGCAAAAAGGATAAAAGAAACTTGAATGGAAAGCGAATTTTAAAATATCAGGTAGTGTTTGATTTGTTGTTTTTAGTTTTGGGTTTTCATCCATACAAAAATGCACATGACGCATGCATATTGCCGAAAATGATCGATTTAAAAACAAAGTTAACATACAAAATAGAAAACAACTTTTTTTATTTTCCATGTTTTGGGAAATAACACAAGTACGTGAAACAATCTATTATTCTATCGTCTCTCTATCCCCTTCGTCCTCCCATCCATCTTTAATCCATCTCCTCCGTCGTCCCCACGTGATCCTGTATGTTTTGTACCTGGTTGTTCTAGCAAAGTTCTTAACTAATAGATGAGGACTCATGAGTGAGACGTCATGATCTACCTAGATGTTTAGGCGAAGCATTCCTAAATTGAATATTTTAGCTGTAAACAATTATGCTTGATAAATAGGTATTATTGCATTACTATCGAATTCAATTCACTTATGCTTAAACGGTCAATAATAAGTTGGATTCATGGAAGTTATTATATGGAATAATTACTTCAAAACTTTCCAAACTTAAAAGTGACAAAATTAATAATTTTTATTACACATGACTTATTTGAGTTATAACACTTAAAAAAGTAAAACTTGAATGTTAATGTTCAATTCCTACCATGTCTAGTTTGGGTTTGTAGATATAATTATTCCTTTTTTGTTAATAACAATTTCAAATGTGCAAAATAAATTTATATAGTTCCTATTGATATTATAGGTTTCAAAGTGCCTTAGAATTTACAAATTTAGATTTTCATATTAATGTCTTTTGGCCAAAGCAAGGTTTAAAATCTCGGATTTTGATCACGTTTCGTCTCAGAATTTTCAAAGAATCTATCTAATAAAGAGATTTTAGATAAGATGAGTGTATCTCGGGAGTACATCTCTAATTAACATCTTAGACCTTATAGTACATCTCAGGCAAGGTTCGAAATTCTGTTTTCCGTTTCCGTTCCGGTCATTGGTAATTTTAAAATTTCCGGTTCCGTTCCGGAAATTTCGGAAGTTCCATTTTAATTCCGGTTTTCTAATTCTGGTACCTTTTTTGCTTTAATTTGCTATTTCCGCTAATAAATGTCCAATACTGTCATAAATTTATAGTACATTTTTTATATTACATATAAAATACACGTATTAAAAAACCATTGTTTAAGATTCTATATTTTTCATTTGAGATTTTAAAATATTTGTCAATTTTTGAAATTTTTATTATAATTCGATGTAAATTAACAAAAGTATAACAACTTTTTTTGTCCATAGACATGATTTTTTGTCCATTTATTTATTGTCATATTTAATTTGTTTTTCTTTTTTAATTACTATATGTTTGTTGTATTTTTTTATTTTTTTATAAATTTTTTTTCAATATTTGAAAAGTAAATCCGGAATTTGGACCGGAACCGGAATTTTGACCGGATTCCGTTCCGGTTATGAGCGGAACCGGAACGGAATTACCGGAATAACCAGAATTCCGCCGGAATTTTGAACCATGATCTCAGGAATATCTTAGACTAAGTTGTGTATCTAAAATTGATGTTTTAATGATTTATTTAACAACTATAATTTTTTGAGTAAAGATAAAAATTGCAATATGTTTGATTTGTATAAGAAAAATGAATTTTGATCCATGTTTTGGAGAAGAATGGTAGCTTGATTAGCTTAATTTATATGGCAATGATTGAATGATATCTTCTTATTTGAACATAAAAACGAAATAAAGTATTTTGTTGTGACTCATCAAGATTAAAAGTAAAAAAAAGTTCAAGAAGTTGGTAAATAGTAATTAGATTGACTAGTTTCTTTCAAATCTATAAGAAAGTGAAAAAATATTATGTAAAAGTAGAAAAAGATTTAATTTTGTGTGAGATCCTAGATTGAGATTTTGATCCATGTTTCAATTGGGATTTGAATATTTCTGATAAGATGAGTGTCGGGGGAAATATGAAGGAGATTTAATATCTCATTTCATCTAAGTGTGAAAAGGAAATCTAATGTGAGATAGAGGAGATTAAAAACCATTGATCAACGAACCTATGATTTTCTACATGCCACTGCTTTATTTTCCATCTACAAAAATATTTGACTTGTTTCCCAACTTTTCTTTTAATATATGATAGGATAAGAACTTTGTATCTTTTACTTCTGGAATTTAGTTTACAACAGTGGCTATCTAGAATAAAAAAAATTACTACTGAAAAATAATTATAATTGTTGTGCTCCTCAAATTAAAAACAAACATTTGGTCTGCTCATTGAATTATAATGGTGGCTACCAAGAGACTAAGGTGTAATTAAGCTATCCATAAGAGATTATCAAATCAAAATTTTTAGGAAGGAATTTCGAGATTGTTGGCCATGTAGATTCGGATTTGCTTGATTTTGAACTAGTTTCTTCGATTTTACATTGGTAGGTGAGTGATCTATGATCCCTTATTATATATAAAAATATATGTTTAAAAGTTTATGAATCTATTTTTGAGGGGAAAAAAATGATTTTCAGATTTGATTAAAACGAGAATAAAATTATGTTTTGATGATTGTAAGTATTTAGAATATTTTCATAAATGACATGGATATTCATATGTATGTTAGAGATAAATTATAATTATTTTATGCTTGAAGGACTTGATATGATACTTGTTGTTTTGCATGTTATGTTTGAATGGATGAAACACTCATTTAGAGTGGAACGAGGTTGAGTTGTTCTATGGGCGAGGATCTTCGAGTGTAGATAGAGGTTATTCAACATGGTCTCATTCAAATACACTAAGGACGAAAGCTCTGAAGTTGTAGAATATGCTTCGATGGATCAAGTCTAGAGGATTTATAGTTAAATTGCTGCAAACGAGGGATGCACACAGATCGAACAAGCCATAAAGTGTTGGATCGATGTAGAGTTGGCCAAGGCAGTAGAATTAACCAAAATTGGCTAACTTTATGGTTCGATACCGATCCATGCAAAGGTGAAAGATGACTTTTTTGGGTTTTGGGACTTAAAAGGATCGATTGAATGAAAGTTGAAAGAATTTTGGCTAAGAAAATGGATTGTAACCGATCTATATAAATAGTCACCAATTCGCATGGGTCAATACTAATCCAACAAGAGTTTGGATATGAGCATGTTTTGGCTTAAGGAGGAATTATAAGTGGGTTTTGGTTAAGTAGATGAACCTATATCGATATATGAAGGATTGGTACATATCCATGCTGTAGTGTCAAATCATTGTGGGCTACTATATGGAGCTAGCAGAAGCATCTAGGGATCGTCCGAGCATGCAAGTTCTATATGACAATGACTTATGGAGTGGAACAAGGGAGTTCTACCATCGTTATGTGTTCTAAAGGATCGTTGATGAAGTTTTATTGTATGCTCGTAAACAAGAAGTGTGTAGGGATGGTCACTGTGGATCAATACACTACTAGAACTACAGTATATAGCCACGACAGGGTTCCAACGGCCGCCAACGGGAATTTCCAACGGCTACCAATGGCTAGTTATTATTTAACAAGCCGTTGGTAGCCGTTGTAAAAATGCCGTTTGCGGCCGTTGGAAGTCATTGGAATTATTCATGTAAACCTGCAGCAAGCCGAGAGCAAACCTCATTCTCTCCTCCTACCACAAAAAAACCCAAATCCTTCACCATCTTCCTCCACTCCTCTTTTCTTGCTCCCAGCCTCCCCACGCAATCGGCAGCCACTCCGACGCCATCAATCAACACCAGCAGCCTCTCTTCATCCAAATACACTCCAAAATCAGGTTTTGCCTAAAACCCTAAAATTTTAAATTTTGCTAATTTTGTGTTTAATTTGTTGTTATAGTTGTATCTAATGGCCTATTGATTGTTTATTATACCAAACTAAGTGCTAATTACAATTATTACCATCCAAATGTCCAAATTGTTTATGTATATATATTATGCACATATATACATATGTTGATAATTTAGTGTAAATGCGCATTTGAGTTAGCGTTAGATTAGTTAGGATTGATTTAAATTATTTTGTGTATGTTTTGTAAAATATTAGGCAGACATGAATTAGTCGAATATTTTACGAACATGAATTATATCTTTTACAAAATATATTAGCATTAGATAAGTATATAATTTAGTATATATATACACATGAATTATATATTTTGCGAAATAGTAAAAATCATATAATTTACTATATATTTAATAAAATAGTAGAATATAAATAAAATAATTCATAATATGCTTTATTTTATATATTTAATAAAACGGTAACATATAAACAAAATTTAAATCCCTTAGTGAATTTTTGGCCCCGTCTGACAAGTGTTGTATATGATCGTTGTATGAATATTCGTTTTTATTGCAAAACGGATATTCATATTCATCTGATACAATATTTGTTGGATTTGTCTCTGTATTGGACAAGTTACAAACACTATAAAGTAATTACGTTTCGTAAATCATATCGTTATAAACGGTTCACAAAATTTCGACGGCATTTCCTTTTCGTTCCTTGTGTACATGCATATGTGTACGATACAAGGAACACGAGGGAAGTGCTGTTGAAATTTTGGGAAATCGTTTATAATAAATATGATTTAAGAAATGTAATTACTATTGTGTTTGTAATGGGAAGTAGGATGACCGACCATCACAAAAGGTACAAAAATGTAAACAAAATAGCAAGAAATATAACTTTGTATATAAACGAAAATGGATTATAAAAAAAAGTAAAATCTAAATGTGTTTATCGAATTTGAATAATAATTTTTTTACTATTGATCATAGGTTTTACAGTAGGAAAAATGGTCAATTATTTTATTGATCGGAGCTGGATGTATCAAAGAAGAGAAATGGGAGGCTCAATAAGTAAACATTTTCTTAATGGGGTAAATGTGTTTGTCGAATTTGCTTTAAGTAATATTGGAAACGACGTAGAAATTCGTTGTTCATGTAGTAGGTGCAAATTGTTGAAGCATTTAGGACCGAATATGGTTAGGATTCATTTGCGCCAATATGGTTTCGTAACCAATTATTTGGTGTGGGATCGTCATGGAGAAATTATAACACGTAACGAAGAACAGTCAATAGAGGTCATTAGTGATGAAGTTAGTACGACGAATCTCATAGAACATATGGTTGAAGATGCAGCACAATCAATGTTCCCTACTGTTGAAATTAATAACGACGATGTTAACGTCGAAGAGGAACCAGATGTTGGAGCAAAAAAAATATATGATCTATTGGATGCTGCTAAGAAACCTCTTTGGAATGGATGTACTAGCGGTACTCAATTATCGGCAACTGCAGAGTACATTGCAATGAAATCAAAGTACAACCTCACAGAAGCCGGATTTACGCTGTTGTACAAGCTGTTAAACGCCATATGCCATCAGATAATTTAATGTGCGAAAATTATTATGAAGTGAAAAAACTTATGTCATCTTTCGGTTTGCCGTATCAAAAAATTGATACATGTCTAAATGGTTGCATGTTGTTTTGGAAAGATGATGTCAGTCTTCAGAATTGTAAAATATGTAATCAAGAAAGATACAAACCAAGGAAAAAAAGGGAAAAGAAGTTCCATACAAGCGTATACATTATTTACCTATCACTCCTAGACTTCAAAGGTTATATGCATCATCTGTATAAATGAACAATTAGTAATATTTTCTCTTTGTACAAGGGCAAGTGGACTTGGCGGAGCCCGATGTCGCCATGGTTCAGCGCCACTGGAATTCGAAGGTCGCCAAAAATTACAGGGAGGTAATGTCAGCTCTTAAAAAATCGGGGAAGAAACCAAACTGGATGGGCGCTTCCGTATGGGATTCTTGGATGAGTTGGTGGGAGACCGACGAGTTCAAGGTAAATCTACCAAATATATAGTTAATTATTTCGCAATTAGTAAATATAATATTCAATTTAAATTGCAGGTGGAGTCGGAGAGGAACTCTGCCAATAGAAGTAGGAATCCTGTAACGCATTGTGGCGGATCCAAGTCTTTTCAGCATCACCGTGAGGACTTGGTAAATTTATCAATTACGAATCTAAACCGTTATTACATTTTGTATATTAATCAGTTCAGTAATTAGCTATGAAAAATTAAAATAAATAAATTATTTATTGCAGGAAAGATCGCTTGGACGTCCCGTGTCTATAATGGAGGTATTTACCCGCGCCCACGCATCAAGACAAGAAGACAATGCTGGCAATATTAAATATCAGTGGGATGATGATGATGATAAGGCGACGGCTGCATATGTATGCATATTTTAAATCTTATTTTATTAATATCGATAAGTTTAAATCCTATTCTACTAATTTTAACCTGTAATTGTTTTTTATTTTAGGCAAAGTTTCAAGAGGCACAGACAGAGTTGCTTTCAGCATCGGATCGCGATGAGTTGACGGTTGAGGAGCAAAATAATATTTTCGACGTTATTATGGATCCGACGCAGCGGGATAGGCGCTATGGCTATGGAAACCAAGCGGTAATCTTATAAACAATGCAATATTATATTTAATAAATTAACCTATAGATACACTATACATATGATGATTTCTACCTGAGTTAAATCTAACATATACGTGATTTATAAATATTAGATAAGTAAAAAAGGAAAAATATACAAAGATATGTGATGAAATGGATGAACCAAAAAATAATATAAGAATATTTTTAACACCTATATATTGTATTAAAAAGAATCCATTTCCTTGTGGTATATATTTCAAGAAAAGGGTTCGCTATTTTACATTAGGAACCAAAAACATGAACCAAAAAAAAATATGCACCATTATCATCCTACACCATTATCATTTAATAAAATATGCATTTCCTTGTGGTATATGCATTGCTTAAGATCACATCATTTACGTTTCTATATTTTAAAATATGCATTGCTTAAGAAAATGATTATAATACAAATGTGAACATCTCACATTCTATTTGCAGGTTCGGGCAGCTCAAAAGGCGTATGACAAAGCTGAAATAAAAGAGCTTAGAGTCATGGTTGAGCAGCTGCAAGAGTAGGACCGTCTTCGCGCTATACAAATGGAGCAGCTGAATCAACGTTTAGCGGAGTATGCGCAGAGGCATGGTTCCTTCCCTTCGTTGTCTGGTGCTTTCGGAGGCGATGATGATGCTTGAGAGGTATGATGATTATTGTCTTTGTGGTTGGTTATTGTATATATTGACTTTGAGGTGGTGAGGATTATGTTTGATGGTTATTGTGTATATATTGACTTTGAGGTGGTGAGGTTTAAGTGTTTGCATTGTATATATTGACTTGAATATGGAGTTGGAGTTGGTGTTGGTGATGGTTTTGTTGTTTATGTACATATTGACTTAGAGTTTGGTTTGAAAATGTAACGTTTGATGTTGATTTTTGGTTGTTTATATTGTTTGTGGTATAATGTGTTGGATATGTGATATATATGTGAAATGGAGTGGAAATGGAATGGAAATGGATATATATTGATTGTGTATGGCTGAAACGTGAATGACTTGCTGTTATAAAAAAAATTTCATCCAGATTAACAACGGCTACCAATGGCTCTTTGGTCATTTTAAACCAACGGCTTCCAATGGCCTCCATCGGCTAGATGCTGTTTGAAGCCGTTGGAATAGCCTCGTTGTTTCCGTTGGAAAGCGTGAATGCTATTCCAACGGCTCCCAACGGCCGCCAACGGCTTGAAGCCATTGGAATAGCCGGTTTCTCTTGTGGTGATACGAAGTGATCTATGTCTCTAGATCTTATGATGTTGGTCTAGTTCCTTGACATCTGAGTGGGCAAGGGCTCGAGCATTGATGGAGCCACAATATTAAGTAGTCGTCGACCTTACGACATTGGTCATTTGAGTTATCATATATCCAAGTGCATTGAGTATGAGAGATGAAAGAATATGTGATGTTTTCTATGGTTCTCTATGTAATGTAGGTATTATTGAGTCTAATACCCCAACACCCAAGCTGTACTTATATGAGTAGTACACCTATATCGATAATAGCATTTTAGCATATATTCTATTTATGTTCCAACATGATTGATGCAGGAGAAGGTCAGGTATGACTTCCTATACCATATTGTGGATTATGACGCACTACCCTAATACTGTGCAGAAGGGAATTTAAGGCAAATGTAACACTAGAGAGGGAGGGATAAATAGTGTTTTTAAACTTATTACCAATTTATATTGTGATTATAAAACACAACAATATAGAACCAGATTCACAGATAGTAATATCATAAATGCAGAAAGTAAAAGCAATTAAAGTACAGAGAGGACACCGCAAATTTTATATTATTTTGGATTCCAAATACTACATCCAATCATGTACTAAATATACAAAATTTCTACTATAATAAACTTGTAATTCCACATGTGGCAAATATACATTTACAATTTGACTTTGAATAAGGGGGCAAGCAACACTTCTTCCGACTATCCATGGATGGCAGGACACACCTAACCTCTTGCGCTTTCACGGGTGGCAAGAAAATACGACCTTTTGACTTTTCATAGGTGGTCAAGTTCATCAACAATCTTGAATTTTTATGGATGATGGGATACACCTTTACAAACAAAGAGTTCTACAAGAAACTGAATCATTCAATCACAATTTCAAGTAGTCTTCAATAAAACTTCCTATAGACCAATGACAGCAATATATCATTGTTTTTTTTGTAGAATAGGATAAGAATAAAGACTGAATGGTATAGAATTTGTACGTAGTCTCTCTGACATTTTGTAGATTGCAAATCTGAGAAGAAATAAAGAGAAAGAGAGTGATTTGCAAAGTATAAGTGTAAACTATTAAAACTTATTTGCAAAATGTAAAAGTATAGGGTGAATGAAATAAGAGAGAATTTCTTGAAAATTTTATTGTGCAAACCCTTTAAATAGAAGATGAAGAGATATGTCTATTCGTGAAAGGCGAAAGGAAGTGTCCATTCATTTAAAATCAAAAGTTGCAACCAACGGCTAGTATATCAACATATTAATTTTGGATATGTCGTCATATCCTTGTGTAAAATGACAATCTATGTTAAAATTGTTGTAACTCCTTTAACTTTTAAAGAGAAATTCAAAAAATAGCTACAATATTTTAATAATTAAATATGAGACTCGATAAACATTAAAACTGACTAACTGCTATCTTATATTCTTCCAGCCTTTGTTCCATTAGTCTCATGTGTTCTCTAAGCCTTGCCTTTGAATCTCTTTTGTTCCTTTTGATCTCCTTGATTCCTCTTGATTTGCTTGATTCCTCTTGATCTACCTGGTCTTGTATTTGAGTTCTTGTATTAATCTAACTTGATATGTACACTATATCTTTACTTGATCATCTTGCAATAAATCTTGATAGAATTCCAGTATTTCCTTCACTATATCATACATAAACTTAAAAAATCATCTGTACTAATATTTACCTGGTTGTTACCATCTAAACCAATACCCATGGTTTTAACATTCTTCTCCTTTTTTTATGATGACAGCAATCTGAATATTCTTGGATAAAATAAATCTTACTCCCCCTAAATCCTGTAACTCTCCCATTGTTAATGCTTCCCCAATCTTTTTAATTATTATATTTTATACCTTTTTTCTCCCCATTGTCATCAACAAAATGCTGGTTATTGAATCTGTATGCATAAGTGGAGTTATAATCAGATCATAAAATTGTATGCATAACTGGTGGACAACCAAATTTCATTCATAGGTTCAAATGTTGCCAACTAATAAAACATTGATCATCTTTGTTACTAATTTTCCTTCAAATTTTTTATAAGAATTTCCAACGTATAATGTTAAAATCTTATCAAGTTCTTTTTATAAGAATATCTAGAAGATGCTGGTGCCGAAATCTTGTCAAATCAAAAGTGAACCTAGTGAAACTGTAATCAAACTCAGATTTTACCACATGATAAGTATTCTAATCAATGCCACTTTATGTAGTAAAATCAAAATAGAGTTTAACATGACAAATTCCAAAAATCAATAGAGAACCAAATCTACTTTATAACCATAACTAAAAGCATTAAGTTTAACTTAACACCCAATCCACCTTCATTTGTGTCTAGTAGCTTCCATTATTCTACGGACCCATCTATTATGATGAAACTACAACCGTTTATATACGTCTGCAAGCACATGACTGTGGGTGGCTTGTATGCATGTGTCTTGGATTTTGGGTTGTATTCCGTGATATTTTCTTTCTATTTTTAATTGTAAGATTTCCAAAATGAAAAAAATAAGGTTAGAAAGGATCCATGCTCAGATTGATTTATAACTATATCAAAATTTAGTCGTCTAAAATGAAATTTGACTATAATGTCATTTACATCTCCATCTCATTTCATAGTAAAGGGAACATAGCCACAATAATGTGAGCAGGGTTGTATGTTTGGAGAGAATTAGACTACTTCTGGTGGAGTTAAGCATACGATGAGATGGATCATTGTTAATCATTGGATATGCAAACCAAATTTTAATTTTCAACCCCGTTTTTGCCTTTTGTTAATCTTGATGATAAAACCTGAGCAATTTTATTGTGTGTGCCTGTGTTAAAATACAGATGGTACTTGAAAAAGAATTACAAAGATGAGTGAATATATAGTATAGATTAAAATATTTAAATATTAGTTAAATGAATTTAGATTTAATGCAATATAAAACGCCTAAAGCCTAAACATATTTGCCTTACAAGTATAAAAATGAAAATGAAAAGGGGTATTTATTCTCTGTGCTGTATTCCATGTTTGGCTCTTCCATTGCACAAAGATTCATATCTTAATAAACATGATAAATGAAATAAGTTCTGATAGATTTCATGTCAACTCAAAAATAGATATGCACATGTTAACGTAAGTATGCATAACAGGGTAGGTGAATAAGGTGGTTTGCATTCTAGTGCTAAATACTGTAGATCATGAAACAAACAATAGCAACAGGTTTTCCATCCTGATTCCATTCGATTATTAGGCTTGAATAAGTTATGTACAAATACCTATTAAAGGTTTGTCGTATCCTTGTAACTTATAGACACACACATGTACATGTACGTGTGTGTATATGTATGTATGTATATGTGTGTGTCTTGTTTGGATATCACTTGTAGACACAAACGGTGATTAGAGATCTTAACCAAGGTTTCAGATTCCGTCCGGCACGTCGGCACTCCGGCCATCTCGGTCCGGTTCCGGTGGTGATCGTAACGGAATCCGCCTAATAACCCATTCTGTTGCCTAAGTTAAAATAAACTATAAACGGGTAAAAAAAAACCAGAAACAAAAACAAATAACTTCAATTCAGAAGGATAGAATCTCAGAGCACCTACTCTAAATACAAATTAGCATTTTGCAAAGAAACCAGACAACAAAATCATGTTTTGAACTTTCTGTCAATTTAATTATATGCAAAAGGATCAATTTTCGACTATAAGAACCAAGCAATCTTATAACAATACATAATACAAAAGCTTACAAATTCAAAGCTTTTAAGGAATTCTGAATCTAAACCGCAGCTTTATCCAACAATCGTCGCTTACTCCGTGCGATCAAATCAACGCGTGCGAGCTATCTTCAAGTAGGTATTTGGTTTTTTATTTTTTTCCCCCTCTTTTTAATCTACGAATTTGAAACAGAAGTGAATTTGTTGAGCGGTAATGAAATTGATGAGCGGTAATAGCCTAGGGCACGGTTGGCAGAGACGGTGAATAAAACGTAACTGGATTAGGGTACTAAACTGGGCTGGGCTTCTTAGTAATATGTCACTTGGTTTAATATGTCATTTGTTTTATAGCTTTTATCAGTAATTGGATTAGGCGTAACTTTTATCAGCAATTGAATCAGGCGAAATTTGAAGTGAATTGTTTAGTATGTCAGTTGGTTTATAACTTTTATTAGTAATTTTTTGCAGTAATTGGATTAGCATAATTGTTTATTAGTAATTGGGTTAGGCGTAACTGTTTGATTATTTAGTTAATGGTTAATAGTTATCCGTTAAAAGTTAATTGTTAAATGTTTTATTTAGTTAAACTGAAGTTGATATTAATAAGTTTTTGGTATATAATTTGTATACTTTTTTATTATTTATTTATAATTTTAAGTGCTTGGATATGTAAAATCGTGATAGCATTTGGAATTATTGCACGGCAGTTGCTATCAACAAAAAAAAGGTGCAATTAGTGCAATAATGAAATTTCTGGTTGAGGTGTAACACGTATGAAGGAACATTTGGCAGCAACGGCAGCCGATGTTGCTTCATGTTCAAGCGTTTTTAAAGAAGTCAAAAAACTTATATGGGAACATCTAACAAAAAGAGAAACAAACAAAGTCAAGGGAAGTTGAAAAATAATACGTGCATGGTTCGTATGATGCTTAAAGAAACGGTTTTTGGTATTGAAATTTTGTATGTCGTATGTTTTGTATCTTCTACATAATTTGAATGAATTACTATAATTTAGTACTAGCATTGTATTTTTATTGGCATATTTACAAGAAAGTACCGGAATTTGCAAATCGGAATTAAAGCGAAATTTCTGAAACTTTCAAAACGGGACTGAAACTTTAAAATATTCTAATGATCGGAACGGAAATAGAAAACAGAATTTTGAACCTTATCTTAACCATTAGATATCCTTCTGATTTTCAACTTTCATATAAAGAAACAAATCTAATCATCCAGATCTACTGTGTCACTAATTGCTTATTTTGTTTTCAAATAGACCACCACACACATAAATTGGCAAACGGCTGTATATGTCATAGTTCAGATTTCTATATCCAATGGGTGAACGACAACCTGCGATGGATTAGCTGATACGACGAAGATGGTAAAACTTGTAGGCCTGTACCATGATTAGTATTTGACCACCAGACTCATGTTTCTTCAATCTCACGGAGGATGGGATGAAACGACGTTTGAATTAGGAGGGCAGAGCATTGTTTTCTTCTAATTCGTAATAGATTAGCAGAGAAGGACGAAAGAAATTTGAATGGGAAGTGAATTTTAAAGATATTAGGGTCCATTAATTTTGGGGAAAATATTTAGCGTTAATTAATTTGATGAAAGTAAATGTCTACGTTACTAGGGTTGGAACGATATTTCGTGTATTAAAAAAAAACGAGAGGTTGAGCGTATATTCCATAGATAGTAGGATTTTGAAGGAATGTGTAGTTTTTGTTTTTAAGTTTAACCAATTAGAAATGCTAAAACAATCGGAACTGTAGCAAAGAAAATTACACAAAGGCAATATCAATGGACCCTCTGAAATCAAAATTTTAAATTCGAAGTCTCTCCTCTTACCCACGTGATCCCGATTATTTTTGATCGGGTTGTTCTAGCAAAGTTCTTAACTAATAGATGAGGACTCAGAAGTGAATCGTGATGATATACTTGGATGTTTAGACGAAGCTTTCCTAAATTGAATCTTTTGGTCGTAAACAAGTATGCTTGATAAATAGGTATTATTGCTTGTTTAATATCAAATTCAATTTACTTACATTTCGGTGGATAAACATTCGATAATAAATTGGATTCATGAAAGTTATTATACAAAACAATTACTTCAAAGCTTTCCAAACTTAAATGTGACAAAATTAATAATTCTTTTTACACATGAATTATTTGAGTTATAACATTTAAAAATGTAAAACATGAAAATTAATGTTCAAATCCTACCATGTCTAGTTTGGGTTTGCGAATATAATTGTTCCTTTTGTGTTAATAACAATTTCAAATGTGCAAAATAAATTTGTATAGTTCTTATTGATATTATAGGTTTCAAAGTGCCTTCGAATTTACAAATGTAAAATTACATTTTTATTACTGTCTTTTGATCCAAGCAAGGTTGAAAATCTTGGATTTTGATCATGTTTAGTCTTGGAATATTGACAGAAGCTATCTCATAAGGAGATCTCGGATGATATGAGTGTATCTCGGGTGTACGTCTCTAATTAACATCTTGGACCTTAAAGTACATCTCAGGGATATCTCAGAGTAACTTATGTGTCTAAAATTGATGGAATGATTTATTTAACAACTATAATTTTCAGAGTAAAAATAAAAATTGTAACATATTTGATTTGTATAAGAAAAAAGAATTGTGATCAATGTTTTGAAGAAGAATGGTTGCTTGATTAGCCTAATTTATATGGCAATGATTGAATAATATCCTCTTATTTGAATATAAAAATGAAAGAAAGGTTTTTGTTGTGAAATATCAAGGTAAAAAGTAAAAAAAAAGTTCAAGGAGTTGGTAAATAGTAATTAGATTGATTAGTTTCTTTTGAATCTATAAGAAAATGAAAAAATA
Source organism: Allium fistulosum (assembly GCA_030737815.1). NCBI lineage: Eukaryota > Viridiplantae > Streptophyta > Magnoliopsida > Asparagales > Amaryllidaceae > Allium > Allium fistulosum. The sequence continues at coordinate 291,206,479 of CM060907.1, forward strand.
ATATGTAAAAGAAGAAAAAAATAATTTTGGGTGAGATCCTAAATTAAATTTTGATCCATATTTCAGTTGGGATTTGAATATTTCGAATAAGATGAGTGTCGAGGGAAATATGAAGAAGATTAAATGCCTCGTTTTGTCTAAATGCGAAAAGGATATCTCGTGTGAGATAAAGGAGATTAAAAACCATAGATTAAAGAACCTATGATTTTCTACATGCTCCTGCTTTATTTGCCACCTACAAAAATATTTGACCTGTTTCCCTACTTTTCTTTTAATATATGACAAGACAAGAACTTCGTATCTTTTACGTCTGGTATTTAGTTTACAACAATGGCTGTCCAGAATAAAAAATTACAATTAAAAATAATTATAATGGTTGTGCTCCTCAAATTAAAAACAAACTTTACATCTGTCATTGAATGAAAAGAAAATCGAACCGAATATTGTAATGACCGACATTTTTATATATTGATGGATAGTTAAAATATTATTTACAAAACCAGATAAAGCTAAAACTTTGGGGAACATAAATTTGATATTTTTAACCTTTAAAATAAATTATGGACATATTCAGCTTAGAAAAAATAGTAATGGATATAACTTTTGGTAGGAGTAGAATTTCGACCTGAAACAAGTTCTAAATGAACGATATGATGTTTCTTCATTCCATAGAGTGGTCATCATGGTAATTTGACCTAATCGTTTTATGAGATCGCAATTCTAAGTTAGCAGTCTTTAGGAAGATTTTAGTAGTTAGGCCGAAACTCATAATTATGGCCTAATTAATGATTTCCAAAATTGTTCTATCCCTAGGGTAAGTGCAATCCCAAATCACTTCTCTCATCTTCCTGAAACATATCTAAACCTCCATCAACCATCTTTCCTCTAAAATTAATCTTAAATCATGGTATTTTAAGCCATAAACAAGAGACTAAGGTGTAATTAAGCTATCCATAAGAGATTATCAAATCAACATTTTTAGGAGGGAATTCCGAGATTGTTGTTATGTAGATTTGGATTTGCTTGATTTTGGTCTAGTTTCATCGATTTTATATTGATAAGTGAGTGATCTATAATCTCTTATTATGTATAAAAATATATGTTTAAAAGTTTATGAATCCATTTTTGAGAAAATATTAATATGATTTTCAGATTTGATTTGATTTAAAACGAGAAAAAAATGTATTTTGATGATTTTATTAGAATATTTGCATGAAAGTTATGGATATACATATGTATGTTAGAGATAAATTATAATTATTTTATGCTTGAATGATTTGATATGATGCTTGTTGTTTGTTATATTTGTTTTTCATGTTATGTTTGAATGGATGAAACACTCATGTAGAGTGGAATGGAATTGAGTTGTTCTATGGGCAAGGATCTTCGAGTGTAGATGGATGCCATTCATTGTTGTCTCTCATTCGAATACACTAAGGATGAAAGCTCTACAGTTGTAGAATAAGCTTCGATGGATCAACTTTAGAGAATTTAGAGTTAGTGTAGTGAAAAATTGATGATTGATAACAATTCAACACCACGGTGCGCTGCGGAAGCGATTTCAAATCAAGACCTAGTATTGTCTATTTGAATACCAATGCAACTTAAAATACCAATTATGAGAACACAATCAACAATATGAAAAACAAGAGACACAGAAGATTTAACGTGGTTCGGATATGAAGATCCTACGTCCACGGAGACCCAATAACCTTTTTATTATTATCACCAGATATTACAAGCCAATACAATGATTAGAGAGACAAAATAGGTGGAGACTCTCTCTAATCAATTACTCAATTGAAGAGATTAATAATAGAGCACTCAAAATAGAAAACCCCAATTTGATTTCGTTAGGGTTTCTATTAATTACAATTATTGGAAATCTGATTAAAAACTAATCTCTTGATTTGGAAGATGATTAGGAGATAATATATAGGTGGCCTAAATGATCTAGATCATCCATCCACGTCAAAAGAATCTACACCATCAGTTTAGAGAACCAAGCTCCGGAATTTACAAAATTGCCCTTCAGAATTCGTAACTGGAAGCATAGCTTTCGTCGCCTCAGACGTCTGACCAGGAGGGTCAGACATCTGCAGAATGTTTTGGGAAAAATTCTGAAACATGGTCAGACGTCTGACCTGGGTAGGTCAGACGTCTGCAGGAAGTTTCATGTTACAGTGCAGGAACTCCACCTCTTCTGACAACTCTTCTTCCTCCAACCAACTCCAATGCTTTCTAATGCATAGCTCTACCGAATCTTCACATCAAACACATATATGAATCACATAAATTCAACACTCCACCTCGATTCAATATATGTATGTCTCATCAACAAAGTATCATAGGGGTTATTGGATCTCGCGCCCAATGACGCCTAAGCAGCTGGAATCAAATGGATCAAGTTTGAGCAATGCTCAAACTTATCCTTGGGAAGTGGCTTCGTCATCATATCTGAGGCGTTATTTGACGTATTCACTTTCAACAACTTGATCTTACTCCGTTCTTCCTCCAGCGTAAGAAAGAAACCTCTAACATCAATGTGCTTCGTTCGTGAACTATAAGCCTGATTATGAACAAGATGAATTGCACTCTGACTGTCTGAAAATAGTTCCACGGTCTTCTGCACCATAAAAAGATCATCCAACAACTGAAGTAAATACAAACCCTCCTTAGTTGCTTCAACAATCGATATCAATTCTGCTTCGGTAGTTGACAAAGCTACAATAGATTGCAGCTTTGATCTCCATGAAATCGAGCCTATGCCAAGTGTAAAAACATAGCCCGACACTGACTTCCGTGCATCTCTATCCCCAGCATAATCTGAATCACAGTATCCTCTAAGTGAGATGTCGCCATCCACTCCACCATATAACAAGCCAACAGATGAAGTGCCTCTAAGATACCTAAGTATCCACTTTACTGCTTGCCAATGTTCCTTGCCTGGGTTAGACATATATCGACTTACAACACCCACTGCGTGGGACAAATCTAGTCTAGTGCATACCATGGCATACATAAGACTACCAATAGCACTGGAATAAGGTATATCAGCCATATACCTTTTATCTTCTTCCGATGTGGGAGATTGGTCTTTTGACAATTTAAAATGAGAGCCTAATGGAGTACCAACCGGTTTGGCTTTCTCCATTCCAAATCAAGTGAGGACCTTCTCGATGGATTGCGCCTGAGTGAGTCTCAACTCTCTCCGCTTTCTATCTCTACAAATCTCCATACCCAATATTCTTTGTGCTTTTCCCAAATCCTTCATATCAAACTCCTTGCTAAGTTCAGTTTTCAACTCCAAAATTCTTACCATACTCCGAGATGAAATTAACATATCATCAATATATAACAACAGATATATTAAATCATTATCACATCTCTTGAAATAAACACACTGGTCTTTGAAGCTTCTAGAATATCCTTGTGAAAGCATAAACTTATCAAATCTCTTATACCATAGTCTAGGTGACTGTTTTAGTCCATATAGAGATTTGTTAAGTTTACAAACATAGTCAGGCCTGCTACTATCAATGAACCCCTCCGGCTGCCGTAAATAAATTTCTTCATCCAGATCACCATGCAAGAATGCGGTTTTGACATCTAGTTGCTCCAACTCCATATCATAATGAGCCACTAATTCCAATAGAATGCGAATGGAGGTATGCCTAACAACTGGAGCAAAAATGTCATGATACTCAACTCCCTTCTTCTGAACATACCCCTTTGCTACTAACCTTGCTTTATATCTGAAATTTCCATTGCCGCTGTCTTTCACTCTATAGATCCACTTACAACCAATAGCTCTCTTGTTGGTGGGAAGAGGCACCAAATCCCAAGTATGATTTTTCTGCAAAGATTCAATCTCCTCTTCCATAGCAACTAACCAACTGGAACTGTCAACTGAAGCAGTAGCGTCTCTATAATCTCTGGGTTCGTCATGGACAACATTCAAAGCATATGTTGCCATGTCATCAAAGTCAATTTCTTCGATGCTCAATCCAACAAAATCATTAAGCCAATTAGGCTTCTTCTTCTATCTAACAGGTCTGATCTCTGAACTAGCTCCACCTTGAGTCTGATCCTCTGTACTAATCTCTGTACGTTCCTCATCAACCACGGTGTCATCGGAAACACCTTCAGAACTTCTATGAAAAGGAACAGTAGATGACTTACTTTGTGTTTGGTATTCTTCATTTGTCCTCTCATTGTCATCTGATGAGGAAGGCTCCACCTTCAACATAGCCTTCTCATCAAAAGTCACATGCCTGCTGGTAACAATCTTCCTGCTAATAGGACACCACAATCTATATCCCTTCACTCCTCTTCTATAACCTAGAAAGATACACTTGCGAGCTCTAGGTTCCAACTTCCCTCTGCTCTCATGTACGTAAGCTGGACAACCAAACACTTTGAGGAATGAATAGCTAACAGGCTCTCCTTTCCATACTTCTTCTGGGATCTTCATGTCTATGGCGGTAAAAGGTGTGCGGTTAATGAGGAAAGCCGCCATAGATAAAGCTTCTACCCAAAATCCCTTTTTCAGCTTTGCAGTCAATCTGAGGCAACGAGTTCTCTCCAATAATGTCCGATTCATTCTTTCAGCAACTCCATTGGACTGAGGGTCGCCGAGTGTGGTGTAATGCCTCTTGATACCTTCAGACTCACAATAATCGATGAATTCCTGTGATACAAATTCACCGCCGTTATCTGAACCGAGAACTTTCAATTTCTTTCCTGACTGCTTCTCAACTGTAGATTTCCACTTTCTAAACCTGTCAAAAGTTTCACTCTTCGACTGTAGAAAATATACCCAAACTTTATGAGAGAAATCATCTATAAATGAAACGAAATACCTGGCTCCACCTAAGGAGGGGCAAGGGGAAGGTCCTCAAACATCTGTGTGAACATACTCTAAGACAGCCTTTGCCTTATGCTCTTCAGTACCAAAAGAAATCTTCGTCTGCTTCCCAAGAACACACTCTTCACAAAAGCCAAGCTTTGAATGATGAACACCATCAATCAAACCTCGCTTTGTCAACTCATCCATGCTGCGCTCACCAATGTGACCTATCCGTAAATGCCTTAATCTGGAAGAGTCCGAATCAACAGAAGTAATAGATGCTGATTCGCCAATTACAGTAGTGCCCTTCAAAAGATAAAGATTTCCTGCCCTTACTCCTTTCATAACTATCATAGAACCCTTTGATATTTTCATCTTCTCTCCTTCAACTACAATCTTCAAACCAAGCCTACTCAGAGCCCCAATAGATATCAAACTTCTTCTCAAATCAGGTACATGTCTAACATCTGTAATTGTACGAATAACACCGTCAAACATTCTAACCTTCACACTACCAACACCAATCATACGGCAAGAAGCATCATTGCCCATCAGAACTTCACCTCCATCAATCTCACGGTAAGTAGAGAAACAGTTCCTATCAGGTGTCATATGATAGGATGCGCCAGAATCGATCAGCCATAGGTTGCTCTTCCCAGAAGAGCCAGAAGCTGTAAACACATCGGTATCACTCTCTATATCTGACTTCTCAACAGTAGATGTTGAATCTTGCTTTGGGTCTCTTCTTCTACCTTCAAGCTTGGGACAAGTTGCTACAAAGTGCCCTGGCCTTTTACAATAATTGCAAGTCAATTTATTAGGCCCCCTAGACTGAGACCTTGATTTATTTCGACCTCCACCATATTTTGACTTGCTTTGGCTTCTTCCTCTCTGAACAGATACGCCCTCCGTATCACTGTCTAAACTAGTGCCTGCTAATCTATCCCTCAACACTTCATTATGAAGTCCAGCTTTAACATCAGATAGGCTAATTTTACTACGACCATAAATCATAGAATTAACAAAAGCAGTGTACTCCTTAGGCAAGGAACATAAAAGGATTACCGCTTGAGCCCCATCTATAATTTCAACTTCCGCTGCCTTCAAATTCATTACTAAGGTGGTTAGGGCATCCACATGCCCCATGAGATCAGCTCCAGGCTTCATTTTGTACGAATAGAGTTGTTGTTGCAGAATTATGAGAGACTTGTCCTGATATGCATCAGATAATGCATCCCATAATTCCTTTGCTGTTTTCTTTTGAGAAAATTCTCTAAGAACCTCATCTGAAAGACTTAGCTGGATGGTAGTTAGGGCTTCATCTTCCATCTCTTCTAAAGTTTCACTATCTAACTCTTTCAGCTTCTTAGGCGCAGAAACTATCTTAAAAGTCTTCTCCTTCTTTAATACGGCCTCCATCTTCATCTTCCAAGTTCCAAAGTCTCCCTTTCCATCAAAACGAGTAAGTCCATAATTGACCCCAGATCTACCAATAGATTTACTTGAAGTAGCCATTAATATCCAAACGAAACAATAACACCAGCTTTGATACCAAACTGTAGTGAAAAATTGATGATTGATAACAATTCAACACCACGGTGCGCTGCGGAAGCGATTTCAAATCAAGACCTAGTATTGTCTATTTGAATACCAATGCAACTTAAAATATCAATTATGAGAACACAATCAACAATATGAAAAACAAGAGACACAGAAGATTTAACGTGGTTTGGATATGAAGATCCTACGTCCACGGAGACCCAATAACCCTTTTATTATTATCACCAGAGATTACAAGCCAATACAATGATTAGAGAGACAAAATAGGTGGAGACTCTCTCTAATCAATTACTCAATTGAAGAGATTAATAATAGAGCACTCAAAATAGAAAACCCCAATTTGATTTTGTTAGGGTTTCTATTAATTACAATTATTGGAAATCTGATTAAAAACTAATCTCTTGATTTGGAAGATGATTAGGAGACAATATATAGGTGACCTAAATGATCTAGATCATCCATCCACGTCAAAAGAATCTGCACCATCAGTTTAGAGAACCAAGCTCCGGAATTTACAAAATTGCCCTTCAGAATTCGGAACTGGAAGCATAGCTTTCGTCGCCTCAGACGTCTGACCAGGAGGGTCAGACGTCTGCAGAATGTTTCGGGAAACATTCTGAAACATGGTCAGACGTCTGACCTGGGTAGGTCAAACGTCTGCAGGAAGTTTCAGGTTATAGTGCAGGAACTCCACCTTTTCTGACAACTCTTCTTCCTCCAACCAACTCCAATGCTTTCTAATGCATAACTCTACCGAATCTTCACGTCAAACACATATATGAATCACATAAATTCAACAGTTAGATTGCTGAAAATGAGGGTTGCATACAGATCAGAAAAGCTAGAAAGAGTTGGATCAATGCAGAATTGGCCAATGTAATAGACTTACCGAAATTGGCTAAGTATGTGGTTCGATGTCGATCCATGCAAATGTGAAATATGACTTTTTTAGGTTTCGGGACTTAGAAGGATCGACCACATGAAAGTTGAAGGAATTTTTGATAAGTAAATGGACCGTAAAGATCCGTATGGATCCTCACTGATCTATATGGATCATCACCGATCTCTATGGATCATCACCGATCCGTAAGGATCGGTACCAATCGATCAAGAGTTTGGACATGGGCATGTTTTGCTTTGGAGAGAAATTAGAAGTGGATTTTGGCTAAGTACATGAACCTATATCAATTCACGATGGATTAGTATATATCCATGCTGTAGTGTCAAATCATTGTGGGCTGTCGTGTGGAGATAGCTGAAGCATCCAGAGATCATTTGAGCTGCAAGTTCTATATGACGACGACTTGTGGAGTGGGATAAGGGATTTGTACCATCGTTATATGTTCCAAAGGATTGTTTATGAAGTTTTATTGTATGCTCGTAAATAAGGAATATGTAGGGATACTCACAGTGGATCGTACAATGTGGTCCATATCTCTAGATCTTATGACATTGGTCTAGTTCCTTGACTTCTGAGTGGGCAAGGACTCAAGCATTGATGGAGCCACGATATTAAGTAGTCCCTGACCTAACGACGTTGGTCATTTGAGTTACCATATATCCAAGTTCATTGAATATGAGAGATGAAAGAATATGTGATATTTTCTATGGTAGTCTATGTAGTGTAGGTGTTATTGATTCTTGTTGGGAGTGTTTTCGCCTACTACCGGACCAAACTCCCCTCTTATGCATGGCCGAACCAAACCCCTTCCTAGGCATAACCGAACCAGCCTCTGCTTCACTGCCTACCGAACCAACTACAAGGTGCCTCTACCGGACCAACCCCTAAGAGCAAGGATGCCGAACCAGCCCTCTACCGGTCCAGAGCTACCGAACCAAAGCAGCCGAACCAGCCTCCCTTAGGCCTCACCGGACCAGCCATCCACCGAACCAACTCCTTCCACTCCTCCCACCGAACCAACTCCATCCACTCACAACCGGACCAAGGCGTACCGGATCAACACTGCCTGGCCAGATCGCATCAGCCCAGGCCCACCAGCAGCTATATACATCCAAGACCCCTACCCCCAGCCTCACTCTATAAATAGAGGGGCAAGGGTACGACAATGGGGGACAAGTTTGAGAGCTCAAGCACGGAGAGAACTTTCAAACAACTTTCTTTTACTTGTATCAAAGCTTTGTACCTGTAATATAAAAGGAGAGAAGAGAAATAATATATAAAGTGGACGTAGGCACATTCTGGCTGAACCACTATAAATCTGCGTGTCTTTTTACAGTTTAGCCCCTGCTTTTCACATATTTGCATAAATCAATCAAATCACTAAGAACAACATAAGATCTACTAAATCATACGACTTTGAGGTGTTTGTCCATTTTTTGTGCAAACATTTTTGGTGCTTTCATTGAGAGCTAGAAGCTTGAAGTTTCAGCTTCTTCCACTTAACCTTTTTCCTAACAGCATCGTTCATCGCTTGGAAAAACATGCCTCCCAAGCAGAAGAAAGATGTTAACAAAGGAAAAAACATCGCAACCAGTAGTCTTCCAGATCCAATGGACACAGATCAAGTAAATCGTCCCCCTCCAGCAGCAGTACCAAATGAAGGATAGGCTAATCCGACCACTCCTGCCACAGAACAGCCCACAGCAATTACTAGGGCAGATCTAGACAGGGTTGTGGCTGAAGTAACTAACCGCTTCACGTCCCAGCAGGAAGCCTTGGTGGACCATCTCATGTCACGCTTAAGGGATGCTGAAGAGTCCAACCACAACACTGAGTCATGGGGTGAATCCCAGTCTGGAGGATCTCAGAGACAACAAAGATCTTCCTTCTTCGAAGGAGCTAATGGCAGAAGCAGCCATGGTAGGAGCCGAGATCGAGCACAGCCCGAAGTTAGGCCTGAGGAAACGCTTGGAACCGAACCCAACGGAGGAGGTACCGGGCGGAGGTCAACTGTAGCTGAGCTGGTCGTACTGCCTAACCACGGAAACGCCAATGAACGGGGCCGAGCTAGAATCCAGCCCGAAGTTGGACCCGAGGAAGTGCTTAGATCAGAACCCAGCAGGGGAAGATCAAGGCAAGGGTCAACTGTAGCTGACCCTAGCATGCTCCCAGAACACCAAAGGCAGCCACTGGAAAATATGAGGAATGATAGACGGTACCATCCCTACAGGTCATCTGGACGGAATAAATCCCACAGAACAGAACCGAACTCGTTTCTATCTGCTCCAAATTCTGATGAAAGGATGGCACGCTTGTTCAGAGAGTGCGTCCAACAGGATCAAAGAGATCGACGGATAGGCGCTAGGGTAACCAGCCCTTTCGCCTGCAATATCGAAATTGCTATCACCCCCCGAGAATGGAAGATGCCAACAATGGAACCTTACAAAGGAACCTCCGACCCCGTTGTACACTTACAGAGATACACACAACATATGCTCATGAGGGAAGCAACAGAGGGAGTACTATGAAAATGCTTTCCACTATTCTTAGCAGATCTAGCTACCTCCTAGTTCTGCCATCTACCCTAAGGATCCATCAGCTCGTGGGAGATGTTGAAAGAAAAGTTTATCAGCCAGTTCCGCATTCATGTGGAACAACCCAAGGATGCTTATTCCTTATCCAATATCAAACAGAAACCTGGAGAGAAGCTGCAGCAATATTTAACCCGATTCAATGCTGCAGCGGCCGCAGTCCAAGATGCCAATGAGAAGCTTGTCTTAATGGCCCTCTGTAGTGGTGTGCATCCGGATACTAAATTCGCTAGAAGACTAACAAAAGAAAAACCAGCTACTTTACCCGATTTCTTCCATGAAGCCGGGAAATATATGAGGCTTGAAGACGCTGCCACTGAGGGGTAGTCAGGGCAACAAAATAAGGCAACTCACAACAACGCGCCCGCTGTACAAAGGACGTTCGAAGAAATGATTCTAGAGACAATGCCGGGGGCAAGAAGGGAGAAAAGCGCCTATATCGGCCAGGACCGAGATTCGACACTTACACTCCTTTGAATGAAATCGTCGAAAAACATCTTCATTGCCACCCAAGGTGAAGTTAGATACGAACGCCCACCGTATGAGAAGGAATCAGATAACGCACAGAAGTCTGGAAAGTTCTGCCGCTTCCACGAATCTCATGGGCATGATACCAATGAATGCCATCATCTCCGGGACTTGATTGAAGAACACATCAGAAGGAAGAAACTACAATGCTTTCTTGGGAAGGCCAGCCCTGTTTGACTTCCAAATTGTCCTGGCCCCATAGTGCCTAAAGATGAAATTTCCAACGGACAATGGAGTAGGGGAAGTAGAGGGAGACCAGGACGTTGCTCGAGACTGCTATGTAACTGAACTTCATAACAACCACAGGAAGGATAAAGGGAAGAGTGTAGAGGTTGCCCTCTGCACAAAAAGTTTGGAAGCATAGCAGCTAAAGAAAGCCCCTCCTCTTCGATATACCAGCGATCCCTTCAATGAATTAGGCCCCAGGGACAGGGAGGAGGAGGCCACTTACTTTACCCGATTTCTTCCATGAAGCCGGGAAATATATGAGGCTTGAAGACGCTGCCACTGAGGGGCAGTCAGGGCAACAAAATAAGGCAACTCACAACAACGCGCCCGCTGTAGCAAAGGACGTTCGAAGAAATGATTCTAGAGACAATGCCGAGGGCAAGAAGGGAGAAAAGCGCTTATATCGGCCAGGACCAAGATTCGACACTTACACTCCTTTGAATGAAATCGTCGAAAAACATCTTCATTGCCACCCAAGGCGAAGTTAGATACGAACGCCCACCGTACGAGAAGGAATCAGATAACGCACAGAAGTCTGGAAAGTTCTGCCGCTTCCACGAATCTCATGGGCATGATACCAATGAATGCCATCATCTCCGGGACTTGATTGAAGAACACATCAGAAGGAAGAAACTACAATGCTTTCTTGGGAAGGCCAGCCCTGTTTGACTTCCAAATTGTCCTGGCCCCATAGTGCCTAAAGATGAAATTTCCAACGGATAATGGAGTAAGGGAAGTAGAGGGAGACCAGGACGTTGCTCGAGACTGCTATGTAACTGAACTTCATAACAACCACAGGAAGGATAAAGGGAAGAGTGTAGAGGTTGCCCTCTGCACAAAAAGTTTGGAAGCATAGGAGCTAAAGAAAGCCCCTCCTCTTCGATATACCAGCGATCCCTTCAATGAATTAGGCCCTAGGGACAGGGAGGAGGAGGCCACTGCCGAGCCTGCAGAGGCTATGGAATTAGGCCCCAGGGACAGGGAGGAGGAGGCCACTGCCGAGCCTGCAGAGGCTATGGAATTTGTATCTATAGGCAAACATGACTCGAGTAGACTATTGAAAATCGGGTCCCAACTAAAAACAGAGTTGAAGGAACAACTCATTGACTTTCTCCACCACAACTTGGATGTATTTGCATGGTCGCATGCTGACATGACCGGAATCTCCCCTGACATAGCATGCCACATACTAAACTTGAGAAGCTAGCATACTGTTTACTAATCACATCACGGAAACTGCGTCACTACTTCCAGTCCCATTCCATCAAAGTTCTGACCGACCAACCACTGAGGCAGATACTCCATCGTCCCGACACTTCTGGGCGACTACTTAAATGGTGCATTGAACCAAGTCAGTATGATATCACCTATCACCCTCGCACCGCTATCAAGGGACACGCCATGGCCGATTTCATTGCAGAATTCACTACCAACGAAAGTAAGGAGCAATCGGAAATAGCAGAAGACATCAAGTGGAATCTCTTCGTGGATGGTACGTCAAACGAACAAGGCTCGGGGGCAGGTGTGGTAATAATCACTCCTAAGGAAAATAAGCTGCACTATGCTATAAGGTTGAAGTTCGCTGCCACCAACAACGATGCAGAGTATGAAGCAGTGATAGCTGGATTAGAACTTGCCTTGGAAATCGGAGCCAATTCTTTGTGTCTTCATAGCGATTCTCAACTTATTGTTAATCAAATACTAGGAGAATTCCAGGCTCGAGAAGAACGACTCATAGCATATTTAAAGAAGACCAAGTTACTTCTCAGTCGATTGGACCACTACTTAGTCAAACACATCCCTCGGGAAGAGAACCGAGAGGCCGACGAATTGGCGAAGAAAGCAAGCGTGAGAGACGGCGATGTTTCCGGAGCAGTAGCCATCTCGAAGCAACTGACCCCAAGTTTTGAGCAAATGAATCTGATAGCTGCAACCGAAGAAGCAACTTGGATGACTCCCATCCGAGACTACTTACAAAGTGGCACACTACCCAACGGGCGTAACGAAGTCAAGAAAATCTTGAGGAAAGCTTCCCGCTACACAATACAAGAGGACACCCTCTATCGACGTGGATTCTCTAACCCCCTATTAAGGTGTGTCACTGGAAGGGAAGCCAAGGAAATCTTATCCAACATTCATCAAGGAAGCTGCGGAGATCACACCGGAGGGCAAACTTTAGCAAAAAAGATACTCCGATATGGATATTTCTGGCCCACCTTAAGCAAGGACGCCTTAGATTTCGTCAGAAAATGTGACAGATGCCAGAAGTTTGCTAAAATTCCGCGGCTACCAACAACTGAGGTTACTCAAATGACCAGCCCATAGCCCTTTGCAGTATGGGGAATTGACATAATCAGCAAACTACCAATGGGCCGAGACGGGGCCAAATATGCTATAGTGGCAGTCGACTATTTCACCAAATGGGTGGAAGCAGAACCCCTGAATAAGGTATCTTCAGCAAAAGTTATTAACTTCTTGATCAAAAATGTTCTATGCAGGTACGGAGTCCCATTCAAAATCATATCGGACAATGGACTTCAGTTTGACAGCGAGGAGTTCGCCAACTGGTGCCAAGGGCACGGAATTCACAAAAGCTTCTCATCCGTAGCTTATCCCCAGGCAAACAGACAAGTCGAAGCCGTCAACAAAGTTCTCAAAACTCTAATAAAAAAGAAACTCAAAAAGTCAAAAGGCGCTTGGGTGGATGAACTTCCTACGGCACTGTGGGCCTATCGCACATCTTTCAGAACATCAACAGGGCATACTCCTTTCTCTTTGGCATACGGATCGGAGGCTATGCTCCCAGTTGAAACCATCGTGCCTTCCCACCGTAGGATCCACATAACCCAGAAGAGAACGAAAAACTCCTTTACATGTCTTTGGATCTAATTGAGGAGAGAAGAAATGATGCAGCCCTCAAAGCAGCAGCCCACAAGCAAAAAGTGGCAACACAATACAATTCCAAAGTCAAGCATCGTACCTTACAAGAAGGGGATCTTGTCCTCAAGCGAATCTTCCCTCGCCCCGGAGCACTAGATCCAATCTGGGATGGTGTAATTCATAAAGATCTCCACAATGGAGCTTATATTTTGTCAACAGTGGATGGGGAGGTGTTCCAGAGGGCATGGAACATCCAACACCTTCGTCGATACTTTTCTTAACTTGTACTGCCCATATGAAGTGAATTAACAAAGAGAATCAATGGACGTAGGCATTTTCGTGCCGAACCACTTTAAAAATAACTTGTCTCTTTTTAACTTGTTCCTTCATATCTTGGCTGCTTGTTAACTTTATCCTTTTCTGTTGAACAAAATCCTGTGCAAATAGCATTTTCATTCAAGGCGCTCCACAGCGCGACTTCTCCTGGACAAGACCTAACAGGTACTATACGAATCTATGCCCTCGCCAATGAGACACTTTTGCTCCGGCATCCCTCTGCTGCGGGTTAACTCATTGCTCGCGACGGCCCTCAAAGCCAACTGTAATGAGCCGATTATAAGCCACCGAGAAGTCCGACTATAGCCGAGGCAGCTCATTACGGCGTTCGGCTCGCCGGCAACTGTGAACCGATTATAAACCCCAACATAAGGTGTGGCCAGCCAGGGGTAGTTCACGGTTGACGATCGGCACCCACGCTAGCCGGCCACAGTAAATCGAATAATACCCACGATTACGGGCCATAATGGCCCGGGTAGTTACTGTGCGCGATCTCGGCTCCGATGTGTCTTAAGTGCGGCTGTGGTAAAAAAGAATTAACTCCCCGCGGAGGCGTAAGATGGGTGTCAAATGTCTCCAAGACCCACAGCTAGGGAAAGTGACTACAAAGCCCGTTTGCCATGAACTTAAGCACATCGAAGGCCTTCCGTGATTGGAAGTTTTACTATTTCACATATTTCAATTCTATTTAAAGAACTTTTCTCCTATCCTCTATAACAATCCCTGAAGTACAGGACACAGAGTAGAAGATACTCACCAGCGGGAATGGGAATTCACGGTTGGATAGCAGGACATTCAACTGAGCTCCATCCTCGGTCGTACAAAAATATTCAAAACTGCCATCTACAATTAGAACATGAAAGGCAGTATTTTCTTCTTTTATACAAATTCCTGACTATAATTTATTCATACATCACACTAGCATTATAAGGCATGAAATTATGCTTTAAGAAAGAACTTAGCATTAAACACAACTGAATTACAAGCATATGCATAGCTATATTTCTCATACAACATGTGAAAATAACAAAAGCATTCAAAAAACGACGGAATCAGCTTAAGTAAAAAAATTACACGTCAAGAATAGTGTTGTTTATTACAAGTAGCATAATTACAACCTAAGAGTTACGTTACTGTTTTGAGACTAACGTATACAACAATGTCAAGCCCACCAAAAGATATCCAGGTCCAATCAAGGAGCCGGCCGCGTCGGAGTTTTATCCTTGCCCTGTTGCCCACCTGTTCGGTCAAAGAAAGAATTCATTAGTGATAAGCAACCAAGTTAACGGAAAGACCAGAAAGGAAGACTTACCAGCACCTGCTTCTTGACCATCCTGGTCATCATCCTCTACTTGTACACCTGCCTCCCCCGGCAACAACATGCGCGCTCTATCAATCCCAAAGAAGCGGGAGATAACATCAGGCTGCTCGCCTTTGAGAAAGCTTGGGAAACAGTCGGGAGGTGAGTTCAGAAGCTCCTGAGGGTCGTACCCATCCACTAGTGACCTCGGGGTAGGCCCATGACGTCCCGGTTCTGACTGAGCTGGGGGCACTGCGGAAGGATCGTCTCTATCCTGGGATTTCCTCTTTTCTGATCGGGTTTCAACTTTACAAGACATTTATCTGCAAACACAAAGAAGTGCGTCGTTAGAATAAAGGAAGTAAACAAGCGAGTGTGTGCAGTCTGGAATTTCACTCATAATTCAAGTCATAAAAGTGCATTCGGTAGTTCAAGGCCGAAAGGTCATTCGGTATTCGAACTCCCCTATCTCGTTCGGCATATCCAACAAGGGACCCATTCGGCACTCGAATTCATTCGGTAGTCCAAGACCGAAAGGTCATTCGGTATTCAAGCCATCAATCTCATTCGGCAATCATACTCCTCATGGTCATTCGGCATTTCAAGCACGAAGTTCATTCGGCAAAGAATGTCTCACCTAGTTCGGCAATCAGAAACCGGTTTGGCATTATAATCGATTCGGCAGTCAATAATTTGGTTCGGCTATTTCAAAAGGTAAGGGACGACGAAAGCCTCAAGCCCATACTTATAGGCAAGCACCAAATAGCCGGACCAGATAATTCGGCATTCAAAACCAGATGGGGGCGTCCAGATAAACAAAGCGCGCCATACGCAAGCATATGCCCCACTTTGGGGGGGCAAATGTTGGGAGTGTTTTCGCCTACTACCGGACCAAACTCCCCTCTTATGCATGGCCGAACCAAACCCCTTCCTAGGCATAACCGAACCAGCCTCTGCTTCACTTCCTACCGAACCAACTACAAGGTGCCTCTACCGGACCAACCCCTAAGACCAAGGATGCCGAACCAGCCCTCTACCGGTCCAGAGATACCGAACCAAAGCAGCCGAACCAGCCTCCCTCAGGCCTCACTGGACCAGCCATCCACCGAACCAACTCCTTCCACTCCTCCCACCGAACCAACTCCATCTACTCACAACCGGACCAAGGCATACCGGATCAACACTGCCAGGCCAGATCGCAACAGCCCAGGCCCACCAGCAGCTATATACATCAAAGACCCCTACCCCCAGCCTCACTCTATAAATAGAGGGGCAGGGGTATGACAATGGGGGACAAGTTTGAGAGCTCAAGCACGGAGAGAACTTTCAAACAACTTTCTTTTACTTGTATCAAAGCTTTGTACTTGTAATATAAAAGGAGAGAAGAGAAATAATATATAAAGTGGACGTAGGCACATTCTGGCTGAACCACTATAAATCTGCGTGTCTTTTTACAGTTTAGCCCCTGCTTTTCATATATTTGCGTAAATCAACCAAATCACTAAGAACAACATAAGATCTACTAAATCATACGACTTTGAGGTGTTTGTCCATTTTTTGTGCAAACAATTCTAATACCCCATCACCCTAGTTGTACTTATATGAGTAGTACACCCATATCGATAGTAGTATCTTAACATATATTGTATTTAGGTTCCAACATGGTTGAAGCAGGAGATGTTCAGGTATGACTTCCCATACCATATTGAGGGTTATGATGCACTGCCCTAATATTGTGTAGAAGGTAGTTTAAGGTAAAAGTAACACTAGAAAGGGAGGGGGTAAATAGTGTTTTTAAACTTAATACCAATTTATATTGTGATTATCAAACACAATAATGTAGAACCAGATTCACAAACAGTAATATAGTAAATGCATAAAGTAAAACCAATTAAAGTATAGAGAGGACACCATGAATTTTATACCGTTTTGTATTCCAAATCTTACATTAAATCGTGTACCACATCATAATTTCTACTATAACAAACTTGTAATTCAATAAATAGGAAGTACACATTTACAACTTAACTTTGAATAAAGTGGCAAGCAACGCTTATCCTGACTTTCCATTAATGGCAGGACACACCTAACCTCTGGTGCTTCCACAAGTGGAAAGAAAATCTAACCTTTTGACTTTTCACAAGTGGTCAAGTTCATCTATACAATCTTGAATTTCTATGGGTGACGAGTTACATTTTTATAAACAAAGATTTCTACAAGAAACTGAATCTTTCAATCACAATTTCAAGTAGTCTTTAACAAAACTTCCTATTGACCTATGGTAGCAATATATCTTTGTTTTTTTTGTAGAATAGGATAAGAACAGAGACTGAATGATATAGAATTTGTTCGTGATCTCTTTGACCTTTTGAAGATTGCAAATCTGCGAAGAAATGAAGATAAAGAGAGTGGTTTGCAAGGTATAAGTGTAAAGTAATAAGACTTATTTGCAAAATGTAAGAGTGTAGAGTGAAAGAAATAAGAGAGAAATTCTTTAAAATTTCATTGTGCAAATCCTTTAAATAGAAGATGAAGTGACGTGTTTATTAATGAAAGGTGAAAGAAAGAGTCCATTCATTTAAAATCAAAAGTCGCAACCAAAGGCTAGTATGTCGACATAATATTTTGGATATGTCGGCATATCCCAGTATAAAATAGCAATATATATTGAAATTGTTTTAGCTCCTTTAACTTGTAAAACCAATATTGACCTTTGATAAAAAGACTCTTGATAATGAAATAAAGAGTGTTTAAAGAGAAATTCAAAAAATTGCTATAAGATTTTAAATAATTAAATCTAAGACTCGATAGACATTAAAACCGACTAATTGTTATCTTCTACTCTTCCAGCCTTTGTTCCTTTTGTTCCTGTGTGTGCCAAGCCTTGCCTTTGAATCTTCTTTGTTCCTTTTGATCTCCTTGATTCACCTTGATCTCCTTGATCTACTTGATTCCTCTTGATCTACCTGGTCTTGTATTCGTATTCTTATATCAATTTGACTTGATATTTATACTACATCTTTTCTTGATTATCCTACAATAAATCTTGATAGAATTCAAATATTTCCTATAATATATCATACATAAACTTAAAAATCATCAGTAGAATATTCACCTGGTTGTTATCATCAAAACCAATACCTGTGATTCTAACATTCTCCTCTTTTTTACGATGACAACCATTTAAATATTCTTGGATAAAATAATCTTGCTCCCTAAATCCAGTAAGTCTCCTAATGTTAATGCTCCCCTTATATTTTAAATTATAATATTTTATATCTTTTCTCTCCCCTTTTGTCATCAATAAAATGTGGGTTATAGGATATGTATATAATAGTGCTATGGAGTGTTTAATTGTTATTTTAATAAGCCATTACCATATAGGTATGCAAGTTACCAATTATAAATTTTAAACCTTAAATTTTAAAAATTGGTTAAATATGAGTTAATATAATCTGTATACAATAGGATTATATGATTTTTTGAATAGATCTATGGTAAGTATGTTTTACTAATTATTATACATCAACATAGTGTATATAAAGACATATAAATACCTATAACAAATAACTTCACACATTCTTAAACTTTGTACATATTTACATTAAAAAATTAAAATTATATACAACTATACATACTATACACTTATATACTTAACAAACAAATATGTATTCAAGGAAAATGAAAAACGACATCTATTTTGATAATAATTTCTTATGTCTTCTCAGAAGGATCTTTAAACCATCCATTATTTGGGCCAAAGATTTGATCAGTTGAGGTCACTTCCTATTCTTCAAGAAACTCTTTATCAATTTCCATGTCTTCGTATGTTATTCCTCATATCCAACATTTTCAGGAACATGTGCATAATTTCCTTTGAGGATATAAGCAATAAAGCAAAGAAGAGAAGCCAATTGTCTTTCTTGTTTGTACACCATCTTTTTTTGACTCATTTCCAAGTATATCTGATTTCTTAAGATCGTATATAGTGCTCTTTTGAAGTATTGCAAATTATTTTCTAGATTTTCACTAAAGTTTCCATCGTAAATTTCCTTTCCTTAATCCATTTCTAGAGAATTTTACTAAGAAATTAATTTGGTTATTTAGAGAAGAAGAAGACTTATTTTTTTAATTTAAATTACTATTTTTATAGTGCTAAAATTCATTTATGATCGTTTCCATCATAGGTTAAATAACTATTTTTCCAATTTGAATTATAAAAGCATATTTTACTATTGTATGTCGACATAAGGTTTTGTGTATGTCGACATATATTCCTTTATTACTGATATGTCGACATATGGATATATATGTCAACATTTATGCCATTTCAAGCATATTTAAGTTTTCTTATATTTCTATTTTATAGATAATTATTTATTAATATTTTATTTCTATTTTTTATATTTTTCCAGAGAATTAAACATGCGTAATTTTCACAAATTTTGATAATTCAAATGATTGCATTAATTAGAACAAAGTACGTAAGAAATGAAAAATGAAACAAACTACTACCAAAAAGAAAATGTAAATCCAAGAAGATGATTTGTTTCAACCAAATTTTCTCATTCTTTTTCCAAAGAAGCTATCTATTTTGTTGGATGGATTTGAGAACTTCTTGCTCATAGATCTTTTGAGCTTCTTTTTATTCTTGATAATCTTTTCTTTGTTCCATTAGATGTCCAAGTAGCTTGGTTGAAGCTTGATGTCGAACCTCTCAAGTGAAGTGTCCTCTTCTTCTTCTTTCTTTTTTTCCTTCCTCCTCTTTAATTTCCATGACATTTTCTTCTTCCTCTTCCATTCTTTCCTCTATTACATCTTCCATAGTCAATATTTTCTCTTTCTTCGTAAGTGTTTCATTTGGTATAAACTCATATGGAATGTAAATAAGAGAGATTCTTTTTATCAAACACCTTAGCACTTGAGATGTTTTCTCCTTTTAAATTAACTCTAAAATAAATAAAAGTCTTATTAAATACACTCCATGATAAAGTGTATGTTTATGTTTTGTAACTCATTTTTCCATAAATTCAGAAAGAATGACTTGTGCCCATATCTTTCTTAGCAAAAATAACAAATAAAGCTTTTCATACTCTTGAAGTAAGATTATAATAATTCCCCATTAGGGCAGTTATACTTTTTTGTAAAATTAGACTCATAATCCTTTCTTTTGGTCAAAGATTTTTCCCTTTAAACTCAATTCAAAATAATTTTCAAATAAATCGTGTAAAACTTCATGACTGTCATAATCAACTTCATCTTTTAAAGATCATTGCCACTATTTTTGAATCCTAAAATTTCACTAAGTAAACATGAATCTAAAATAATAGTAGTATCCTTTACACAACTCCAAACTTGATCACCATATTTCCTTTATATAATTTACCATTTAGATATGAATAAAACATTTCCACATGATTGGGATAATAAGAAAAACTATTTTGCGAATAATTATTCAAGCCAAAAATTCCATTTTCCATTGTAAGAGGAAGCAAATCATAAGAGGGAAAAGCATCGAATTAAGAAAAACGATCGAAAAATACATTTGCATGCTCTTTGTAATCTATGAATGCTTTCATTGATTCTTCATCATTATAAAGCTAATTATTAAGTTATAAGGAGAGTTTAGGAGTATGCGAAAATGAAGCTTGGAGTGAAGCCATTGTTTATAGAGAAAAGAGAGAACGAAGATTGTATTTGTTTTTGAATTTTGTAATAAAGTTATGAATGATGAATGAATGGGACAAGAGTATTAAATAGATTTTGAATAGGCAAGTGACAATCAATAAAGTGTATTTTGAAATTTGAAATAGTGAGAAAAGGTGGGATTTTGAAATTTTTGAATCTTGAAAGGCTATACCAATTCAGGCATACATATGTCAACGTATTCTTCTCGATATGTCGACATAAGTGCTGAAAATTATCCCAATTCATTTATTTCATTTATATTTTAGTTATTTATTATCTATATTTCATAATGTGTGGTCATCTTTTGTTATTATTTAAAATTTTCTATTTAGTTTATATTTTTCTTAAGTATTTTAAATAGATATTTTATTTACATTTAATTTATATATTATATTATTTATGAACATAAATTTATTTTTATTTCAATAAATTTTTAATTATTTATATTTGTTCTTGTCACTTTTTACAAAATTATTTATATTTGCTAACTTATTCATAAATTCGTTTCAACAATTTTAATTATTTACACTTATAATTTTAAATACAAAATATACATTAATCTTGAATTTTTATATTCATCTATTTAAAGTGTCTTTTCAATTTTCAATTATATTATTTTATTTATTTTCGTACAAATGCATATACTGCCATGTATATTCTTAATTATTAAATAAAAATAGAGTTGAGTTTAGTGTTACCAATTTATCCACAGCTTTGTTCTTCTTTAATTAAATCTAAGACTCGATATACTTAAAACTGACTAATTGTTATCTTGTACTCTTCCAGCCTTTGTTCCTTGACTCTTCTATGTTTTCCTAGCCTTGCCTTTTAATCTCCTTTGCTCCTTTTAGTCTCCTTAATCTCCTTGATTTGGTTGATTGCTCTTGATCTGCTTGATTCCTCTTGGTTACCCGGCCTTGTACTTAGGTTTTTGTATTGATCTGACTTGATATGTATATTGCATTTTTCTAGATTATTTTATAGTATATCTTAATAAAATTCCTATATATCTTATATTATATTAAATATAATCTTGAAAATTCATCATTAGTAATATTTATTTGGTTGTTTTCATTAAAACCAAAACCTGGGTTCTAACACATATTGCTTTGTTACGATATATCGACTTTATATCTATTTTTGGAGATTATAGATCACTCATATTGGACCATTGTCTGATCCAAGGTTATTTTGCATTGCTTCTTATATTTTTGGGCGCTCTTAAATGAGTAGATTGAGAGATGAGTATGACGATAATGCATGGAGCTATGCGGGGATGAAGAAGGAGGCTTACGCTTTCTTATACGTGCTATATTTATGGAATCACCACCACTTATTTCTACTATGCAGTGCTATGGAGCTATTAGCACTTTATTGTATATAGAGACATATTTGTTATGGACTTTATGATGTACTAAAGATGTATAAAATCTTATATTCTATTTTGTAATGTGATGAACCTGTGTTGTGCTGTGATTGATGATGTTTTGGTTGCCTATGTTATACCCATGTTTAGTATTAAATTTTATTTACGCGTTATGAGATATGTTATAGGTTATTGTATCGATCATCATCATATAACCCTGGACTGTCTTCCTCCTTCTCCTTAGTACCACTACAACGCTACCATTATATATTGAGGATTGGTAACCGAAGGTGGAGGGATGTCATCACATATGGTATCGTAGCTTACGTTGAACAAATACATAAGACTCTACTACTAGATCCATTTGATTCGAGGTAAGAGATATGACTTAGAATGCATCAAAGATACATATGAGAGAGCATACTTATTATATTTTGATTATTAAAACTATATAGTGTATATATATAGTAAAACACATTGGATAAACGAGTATCACTTATGTTGATGTCCTTTATAAGAGACTAAGTAGTCTAATCATAGATTGTAAGAAAGAGCCAACAAACTAGGAATACAACAAGGAACTCAGTATCAAGAGTATAACGAGGAACGTACACCAAGGCACCTGTTAACCTTAATATTCTGATGATGGTCACATAGATGAAGATATGCATGACATAGAATGCCCAAGCAAAAAGCTCTTGGTGCAATAGAAAATGGTGGTGCTCATGTCTAAGCACAATGAGTTGACCTTGCTAATCTCAACAAGGACAATGCTAGTCTGGAAGGAAAACCATTCATGAGAATGGAGTCTACTATGACAACACAAGATTATCTAGACACGTGTGAGTGTATCTTTGATGATCTGGAGTTGGTAGATGCTCATAAGAGGAAGTTAGCCTCGTGGTAGTTTTAGGGAAGAGCAACAGGCTGGTGGAAGGCTATCAAAACAGCTACTCTGACGATCAGTATACTTATTATCAGTATAAGGCTCGCTTTGAAGAGAAGTTCATTCCCATGACTCAGAAATCCATCTTTCTTAAGAAGTTTGTTGGTTTGAAGCAAAGTGATATGTTTGTATTTGAATATGTTGCCGAATTTGACTCATTGTCAAAGTATGGGATGTCGTTCATTGAAAATCCATTAACTAAGAATGAGAAGTTTATTATCATTTTGAATGACTATCTCGAAGAATGCTTGGTAAATCATACCGATCGGTGCTTTTGAAAGATTATTGGGAAGGTTTTAAGGCACAAGCACTTGTAACCAAAGCCAAAACTAGATGTTGTTCCCATGAAGGAAGTGAAGCTACAAGTAGATGGAGGCAGAAAGATGAAATAAAAATGGAACAACAAGGGAAAGAAGTAGCTATACAATAAGGATGCTCAAAAGAAAGTCAAGTGGAAGCAAGCTTTCTCTAACCATAGAGAAAGAGGGCATCTTAGTAAGAATAGTATGAGGGAGGATAGGAAATGCTTTAACCGTAGAAAATTTAGACATATCAAGAATGATTGTCCAGACTCGGTTAAAGGTATGTAAGTCGTAAAGGCTTATGCATTGAATGTTGTTCTCAACTTGTCGAGTGCTCTATCAATGGAGGAGAAAGAGAAGGGAATCACGATCCAAGGTAAGCTTTTAGTTTATGATATACCCGTTCATGTCTTTGTTTGATACAGGGGCATCACATTTAGTGACTGACTAGATAGGTTAGAACTAAGACCACACCAAGTAGAAAGACTCTTAGTAGTGTCAAATCTTGTGGGAGATTCAACTAATTTGAGTATGATTTTTTATGCCATTATTTTATCAAGTCATGGATGTATGTTTGCTTTAGATTTTTTTATGCATGGTTTTTTTTGTTTGGGATTTTTTTTGGGAATGGACTGACTTTGTAACACCCCAAAAATTTAAGTAGAAAATTTAATAAATAATTAAATTAAATATAACAAGGGAAAAAAATAAAATTTTCACAAATATCCTAATTTTATATATATTATAAGATAATATTATTTGTTGAAAGAAAAATATTGAAAATTTTATATGTAAATATATAATAAATTTTTATTTTCGGCTATATATAATAAGTTTAAAATTCAAAATTAAATAATTTGACTTATTCAAACCTATTAAATATAATGCAGCCGCCATCCCATATAAATTATTTTTTAATTAACAAAATAATTTTGGCTGAAAATATTCAGTTTTGAATAACTTAGTATAGATGTAGTTTTACATCTATTGAGTTAGAAAATAGAAATAAGTATTATATTTACTTATAGTAAAACGAAAATGAAAAATAATTACTTTTAAACATAAAAATCCATGCGAATATATACACACTGACTAATAACAATAAATTTATTCAACACAGTAAGAGAATTTCTTTTATTTAAACTAAAATAAAATTGCATTTTTTTAAACAACAAACACACACACGTATAGATAATTGTTTATCAGTTTTAAAATTTATATTTTGTGCTACCGAAAAATGTTTTAATATATATATATATATATAATATTTATATATATACACTTTTAAAAGATTTAAAAATAATTTTATATTATATATATATATATATATGAGTTAGAAGTTATTATTTTTATTAAAATGAATATGGCCGAACATACATATGATAACAACGTGATATATGTGAGCATATTCATATGATTTAAATCTAGATCAGAAAACATTACCTTTATCAGAAATGAACTTGCCAAGATTCAGTACATTATTGGTTCAGTATGTCCACTTGGAGTACTACTATCTTATCCTTTTCTTTGAAACATTGTAGAGATGAAGAAATGGCTTCACCAAGCTAATGGGTCGGCTATGGATGGTAGCATAATACCAAAAAAAAAATCTGTTTTTCCAATAATATGTAGGTTAGACTATTTATAGTCATAAACCAACACCTTTCTCTCCCCTCTTTCCTTTAGATCTGAAGATTGGGTAAAGCCTTGAAAGTTCCCATAGTATGACTGACCTTGATGTTGACCAAGCATTGTCAAACATCTCATTAATTCTATTTGAATCACCATTTAATTATTTAATTTTCTATCCCTCTAAGGATGGAACTAACATATAAATTTTATACATTGTTCTGCCTGATTTTAAGCTTGAAATAAATAATTAAATATAGCCATATAATATTAATACAACATTTGTATTAATATATTATTAAATTATAATTAATTTATCCTTTGTCGAATTCAAAAATATCTGACAACGCGGTTGTATTGGCTCTTTGGTGTGAACTTGATCCATGGTCAATATTTAAATAATTTAAATACCGAAGCCTATATGGACTTTGTTGAAGCATAGTATAGGGTGAAGTTCAATACTTACAGACCATTTAGGCAAAACGTACTTTTGATCTAATATAGTCTCGACCAATGATGATAGTTTATACACATATTCTTTTCATCATTACTGTATCACTTAGATATCTGGAGTTTGGTCTAAAGATGAAAACACTATATTAATATCTGTATTAATTACATAGGTCACTTTTAAAATCCTAAGTTCAATCCGTTAAAGTTTATCAATTAACTTTGGCCATAGATTTTGACTTTAAGTTGACTTACCAATTACGATGATAGTGACCTTCTATAATGAAGGAGACGAATTCTCACTTGAGTAATGTTTCACTTCAAGTGTTCCAACATGTTCCCAACTATGGCCCCAACACTATTACCATGCCATTTGGTTGACCATAATCAAAATACAATCTACATACTTAAGTTTGAAAGTATGATCAAGTTAGAAAACTCTTGTTGAATCATTTTGTAATTTTTACAAACAACAACAAGCATGTAACCCCATCGTGTCCCCAACAATCATGAGTAAATCACCACTTACCATATGGAGAGCATTACGTATACTAGTCTCAATAGACGTATCGATATCCTTTTCTTGATACATGATGACTAGGAACAGTTAAGGAGTAAATGTTTTAATTATATATATGTATGTATGTGTGTGCATATCGATTTAATACTCATGGTTACGAACACATTCGTTACTGCAATCGATAAAATACTTCTTCTAAGGAATTCCTATTTGTATTTGTTTAATTTATTTTTTGACTAGAGATTTAGCCGACCTCGAAATTAGACTGGTGCACAAAGGTTACTTGCTAACACTAGGATTAAATTGAAAAAAAAGGAGTTAAACACCAAGCTGAAGGTAAATAACACAAGATATATAGTGGTTCAACAAAGCTATCTATGTTCATTATGAAGTTCTCATACTATATATTTCTCTTACAACTACAAGAAATTACAAGATAATAATAAGAAAGCAAGAAGCACTTAAGACTAATACAATTGCGTAATTTTAAGAACTCGCAGCATCAAGAGCCTCAAATTGTGTGCAGTATTAAGAATTCTTATATTTTCCAACCCCTTTGAAATTGCAATGTAGGGGATATTTACAGTAGTTGAAGTAGATGATGGACGGTTGAGATTGAGCTGTAAAACCGGTGAGAAAAATGTCTAACCGTTCATCTGGCTGCAAGAGCAAATAGACAACAGCTGTAAAGGTGTAAGGAGATGTGCAGTGGATGCAAATATACCCATTGCTTCTCTGCACTGGTCATGGGATTCACATTAATGCATAGACTTCACATTAAATGAGAATTAATGCTGATAGTAAGCCATATTTGTTTAGCCACTTAGTCATAATGGTTCAAATAGGATAGATGGACAACTTGTGGTTTACTTGAGTTCTCAGATGACAAGTCTTGCTGAGATGGTCGACCAACTACAATGATATGAAAGGAACTAGGAATCCTTCTAAGGACTTTGTTGGGAGATGGTAGATAGCAGGTGCGAGGCGACCGAGAGGGTTGCTTAGGATCGATCAGGAGTGGCTGTACTGAGACGAGCTTGAAGTGGTGCTGATCGTCAATTGGAGTGACGCCTGGCAAACATGTTGACTTAGAGTTGTACTGAAATTATATTAACATAGGAAAGCCAATCGTCATTGTGATAGGCTTGGTTGGACAGAAAAGGACTGGTGCAGACCTTGCTTAAAGGTGATAAACGCCTAGGGATGAGGCAACCAGACCTTATCTTTATGTCTTGCTGAATGGAAGGGATTGTTCAAGACCATTATGGGCTTGGACTGGCTTATGCGGGCCGGTTGCAAAGTAGTTGGGTTAGCTTTAACGAGGTCAAACTGCATTAAATCGGCCTGCTAATTAATTGCGATAAAACTTAGCAACATTTCCCCTCAAGTCCATATCCGTGTGCAGATGCAGACTTGTCAAATCATGAAAATCCCACCGATTGATGGCCTTGCAAAGAATTTAATGCACTTTCCATATAGCTTCGTGCTACAGGTTAGGACAATTTATTTTTCCAAATGCGACAGAGATGTGCCACATCTCCTACATGCTTGAGTTAACTTTGTCCAAATCTCTTCTGAATGGCTAGGACTTTTCTTTCCTGTTGAAATCAACGCACACGAATGAAGGCATAGGTACATAAATACCCCCTCCCTAAACTCATAAAATCTTCCACCATGAAAATTCTTCATAGCCTATAAATCTTTCGCAATTCTTTACTGATAAAAAGCATCTAGCTTCATCATCTATTTCCTTTCTAGATGTCTTTGCATATGCAACTTTTTAACAAACTTGTTTGGCAAAGCCATCTTGGATGCTTCAATGCCTGGCTAGAAAGAGTATTAGCACTCACCTCCTCCTCTTCTGCCATGGAAAAGCGTTGGTCTACTTCTTAGCAAGGTTGTCTAGAAACTTTTTAGGTTCTCTTGTTAGATTTGATGTGGAAGGCTCAACGATGGAGGCACGACCCATTTTCTTCGGCAAGTTCTTGATTGTTTAGAGAGCTGGGAGAGCTTATCTTCACATTTGAAGTTGGATCTTCTAAAGTGTTCCACTGGTGTGCTTCTTCTTCTCTCTTTCTTCTTTTTAATTAGTTTGCGACAAGAATATCATTATAGGCCTAGCAGGTTGTTCTTTGAAATGAATGAAACAGATCTTTTGTTGCATACTTTGATTGAGAATTTTATTGCTATCTTTGCTCATTTATCTGCATATGTCTTGTTGAGTAGAGTGCTTTGAATAGCCTAGCTACTGTATTCATTTCGCAAAAATGCCTATTTTTTAGGATATGTGTAAATATCAATGTGAAAATAAGGCAGCTTGGGTACAATCATTAATGTAGACCAGGTACCGGTCGAATGTGGAGTGGAAGTTTACATTAGCATGAGTTGAAACAAAAGTTTGCTAATGGGTCCTCTTGGGTTTCAAGCGATCGAACGTTGAGTAGAGGAAGAACCCAGGCTCAAACCCAAGTGCATAGGACTTTGAGGTTCTTTTGGGTGACATGTCTTCAGTCATGAAGCGACCGTTGATCCCATATCAAACTAAAGCACAATATTTATGACACTCTAGCGTAAGTGATTTGCATGATGGTAAGGCAGGCTATACGCAGCCCGCTCACAAAGACTTGTAGATGAAAAAGTTCATACACACACATATAATTCTCCATTTTTAAAACCGAGGACTTATATGTAATGGTGGGCCAAAATCAAGCTTATGATGCCCAAGGCCATCAAATAAGGTGGCCGGCTATGAGATGGTAGATGCTACCTTGAACGCTTTACGGTTGAGGGGCTTGGCAAGAACCAGGGCACTGGCTTACCCTTTGGATCTGTTGAGAAAACCACTGCTTGTTGTTGAATTTTCTTGCTGTAGCATAAGAACACCCTTCTTTCCCTGCCTAAGGGAACTCCCATAACATTCCCTTGTCTTATGTTGACTGTCCTTGATTTCTCCTACCTCGTCTTAGATAGGAAACTTCATGGTAAGGCGGTTGTTGGAGACGATGGCATCCAGCTCAGTAAGCGTCGATCATCCTAGTAATAGGTTATAAGTAGATGGGTAAGCAACTACTACAAAGTTTACCAGGATCTTTTCAACAAGGGGCTCTTGGCTGAAAGTTGTTATAAGCAAAGTAGTGCCTATTAAAACAATGCCTACACCCCCAAAGCCATAAATGTATAAGGCGCATAGGGTAAGGCTGAAAGCTGGGAGCTTGAGAGCTTCAAAGACGTTCTTTAACATTGATTGATAGAACTACCCCCATCCATGAAGGCTCGATGCACAATGGAGTTAGTTAAGCAAGAGTTATGACCATGTGGCCGTGATGGGTGTATGAGACTACTTCCTTGTCTTTGGCAGTGAAGCTGATTGGTTATTTCGATCCTAGTCGAGCGCCTTCGATGCCCGAGATTCCAATGCATAAACTTGCCCTGTACTACCCACTTCCCTTTAGTACCGAGATTGCACCCCCAACTGCTATCGACCACATGTGGTCCATCACATATGGTTGGGACGTTGGTGACAACTTGGACATTGGCATTGTTGAGCTGAGGGGGCTGATTATGCATTCTTCGTGGTTTGCACTTTGCTCGACCTTGTGTCAAACGAACACCAAGAGTACTCCTTCTCGGATGAGTCTTTAGATTTCATCTTGGAGTATGCGGAAATAAACTATAGAATGGTTGTTGATCTGACAAAACTCGCAGTATTTGATGTTGCGGCGAGTTTCATCCCACCTCTCGTCCCTGGTAGTGGCGGGCCTTTGATACCGCACTCGACAACTGGTAGCAAGGTAGATTTTGGTGATGTCCCTATTCAAATGAGAGTAATTTTTATACCTAGGTTCATACAAAGGACTGTCCTTTGGACACATTCTGGAGTCGGCTTAACGACCACTGCATCGACGATCATTGTTGTTGCGAGGACTGTCTTGGGCAGGACACCTTGTGTCGTTGTCACTGTCTGAATGATCTGTGTCTTCCATCTTCATCATGTCATTTGCTCGTTGACAAAAGTTTGTTAGGGACGAAGCATGCTACATCTAGAGCTCTCGCCACATTCAAGACTTTTATCCAACCCTTGAACATAGGACCACAACCAAGTTATTCACATTCGCACCCCTAGCCCGGGTGGATTCTTTGTTGAAGTGACTAACATACGACCACAAGCTTTTAAAAGAACCTTGCCTGATATTTCCAAGCTCACTAGCCAATATGAAATGTGTTATCCCACCTTTTGGCAAGGTTGTGATACCATGGATTTGGAAAAATGGATTTCATGATCATCAATGCAGGAAGCCCGAAGAGATGATTATCAGGATGAGAGACCAGTCATAAGCAAGGTTATAGATGATAGTCAAGTGGATTCAAACGGATGGCATCTCAGAATTGGTTAAGTATGGACTAGTACTTCCCCTAGGTAGGGGATCAGATCAGATTACTTCCCTAAGGCAAAGGATCGAATCAGATCACTATGGATATTGACACTTAACTTAGCAGATCCACTCATTAAAGATAGATTGGTTACTCCAAAATAACACTAAGGAAACTACGCAAACAACTTAGGAAATAGGAAGAGGATGTCATGGGAGACTACCATGACTGATTTCCAGGCGCCACTCCCCCACATTAGGGGAACGACACCGATCCCACTATAGGGATTGGCACCAGTCCCCTAAAGTGGGCCCAATACGGCCCATTTTCGGGTAGCAGGGTCGACCTAGTCTGGAGGTTCTGCCTTCGGATTTTTAGCTGAATATTTGTTCCTCTTCCCTTATAAGTACAACAGACATGGCACTCATTTAGGAATCATCTTCTCTCTTGGCTACATGCTGCCATTTTTATTACTTGGATTGAAATCATTATAGCTGTAATTAGCAATATAAATAAAAAGAAAATCTTTGGAGTGGACATGGCCGGAGTAAGCCGAACCACTATAAAATTTCTTGTGTTCACTTCTTACTATCTTAATTTTCTGTTCTTCATATTTTATTCTTTACTTCACTCTGTTTGGAATTGGTTATTGGTTTTGTAGTGCTTTCACATTGTTTGGGTGTTGGCGGCCAATTTTAACGCTAACATTTTGGTGCTTTCCCCGAGAAGACTTGCACCCATGGATTTGTTAGCTAGGACCTTGGATTTGGCAGCTTGGATACTTAGATCTAGGAAGCAATGGCTAGGCGATGCGCAAGGAGACCAATGGCAGATATGGTTCACCATAGAGGGAGTCAAAAGTCATCCTCGGGAGCTGAAGCTAATCAACCCTCCTTCTACATCACTAGGAACGAGATGGAGACAATGATGGAGGCGATGCAAGAGAAGATGATGAAGAGACAAGAGGAGATGATGTAGAATTTCCTCAGATAAATCGGACAGGCTAGAGCAAGAGCTACTGACAATCTAGATCAGGGAGTTGGAGTAGCAGGAGTTGTAAAAAATAAAAATCAGGAGCACAGAAATAGAGTTAACAGACAGGAGAACAGAATGGAGCTGCCGGGGGAAAACCTTGGGCAAGTAGGAGGGATCGACACTGATCCCTCTAGGGGGATCGATGTCAATTCCCTAGGCTTGGAAGGCACAATCCCAGTTCAAGCTGGATCAGATGTCGGTTGGCCAATTGTCGTTGTTGTGCAGTTTGATGCGGAATGGAATGCAGATGTATGTCTGGAGGAGTACCTTCCGAAATACCATTGCGTAGTTGGAGGGCAAGCTGGTAATATGGATTGGAGGCCATCGATAGATTAGAATAAAAGGATGGTTGAGCTGATACGATGGATACTGAGAGGTGGATTGCCTAATAGGAGTCTGGAAGATGTCAATTAGAGTTCGTTCACTCCGAATATCGAGGAAGCTAGGAACCTACTGGAGTTCAAATTACCAACACTAGAGGTGTAGACGGACGAACAAATGCTATAGTACACTTGGTGAGGTATATATGGCATATGGAAGAGCTGTGGGTATCGAAGGAAGTCATATCAAGGTGTTTTCCACTTTATTTGATGGAGTTAGCTATGCTCTGGTTTAGGCATATGGAGAATGGTTCGATCAGAACAAGGAACGAGTTGGTAGAATGGTTCATGAGGTAGTGTAGAGTCCACATTTCAAGACCAAAGAGCGTAATAACATTGGCAACACTAAAGCAAAGGACATGAGAGTCCTTGAGGAGTTTCTTGACACGGTTTAATGCAACAGTTACTTCGGTGGATCTGCTGAATCCATCAATGGTCTTAATGGCGACGGTATCCGGGATTGCCAGCGATACAGATTTAAAATTTCATTAGAGTGGGATCCACAAATGGATCTCATGGAATTTTTCCATGAAGCTGAGTGGTTCCTGTGGTAGGAGAACACACGAATCAACAAATAAGAATTAAATGTTGTTCAAGGTGAAGGACCATCCGGAGAAGGGTCCAAGAAGGATAAGGGAAAAAGGATGTTGGATGATCTTTATGATGAATCAAAAAGGAAAAGGAAAGAATGGAAACCGAAGTTCTCCACTTATTCGGATTTGATGGAAAGCTTGGAACGGATTTATCTAGACACTAGGGGGCAACTTCCCTACCGGAAACCACAATGGATGGATTCTATGGAACTGGAATGTTGGTCTAGAAAGTATTGCCTATTCCACGAGTTGGAAGGGGATACCATAGATGAATGCAAGCACTTATGGATATGGTTGAGGAACACGTTGGGGATGGCAGGCTGCCACAATATGTGAGGACTCGGGCAGCGGTGGTGGAACAGGAGCGGCCACCGTCCGCATCAAATGGAAATAGCCTTGGACCGAGGTCACAGATCGCCATCTCTTAATCGGATGGTATGAACTGAATAAATAATAAACTCCATAATAAAATGGCTAACTCACTTACACATGTATAAGATCGAGGTTGGTCCTTAGGCATACTATGAGATGATTATAAACCGTCTTGCCCAAAGAGCCAATATTTGGTTTTTCTTGTTTTGGTTTTTTGGTTATAAGAATTTATATTTAGTAACTTAATAAATGGATTCCTAAGTCATGGATTAAGCCCTCAACTGAATAGTCGAGGCCGGAGGAAGGACGTCAGTATAGAATTGATCATGTAATATCCCTGATCGAAGAGTCGGGGATCGTAGTGCAAGAAGTGAGTCGTTTCACCAGAGAGCGACAAAATCGACTTACTTATCGTTGTTTCCCCTTTCATCGAAGAGTGACTGAATGGGGTCTAACAAGGGTCCGAAGAGACCATGATCAACCTAGGAAGGCCAGGGCATCACATTATGTTCAGGGATACTAAACTGGAGTGCAGGAAGTGATGCCGCTTCGCCTGAGAGCGACAGAATTGGCTTACTTGTCATTGTTCCTCCTTCATCAGAAAGTGACAGAATGAGGTCCAGCAAGAGCTCATAGAGGCTATAATCGGTCCAGCAGGATCAAGACATAGCTATATGCCCCCAAAAGGGCCGGAGTGCAGGGAGTGAGTCGCTTCGCTAGAGAGCGACAAGATCGACTCACTCATCGCCAAGTCCCCTCGTCGGAGAGCAAATAGATCAAGCTTAGCAAGGGCCCAGAGAGACCATCGATTAGTTCAAAGAGACCATGAACTTGGATAACTATCCGAAGAGATCGCAAATTAGCTTACTGACTTCCAGGATTTTAAATGGTTATGGATTTGGATATTGACCCAGAGAGTCACAGATCTGGATAATGATCCAGTGAGATCAAGGATTTGGCTAACGATCTAGAGAGATCGATGATTTGGATAACGATCCAGTCAGTTCATGGATTTGGTTACTGGCTTTGGATCAATATGGATTCGGCTAAGAATTTGGAATGGTTTTGGTATTGGCTATCGACTCGGAACAGTCGTGGATTTCATTAACAATCCAGAGAGACTGGGGATTCAGCATGCAAATACTAACCCTTGGGAGAACAAGGGATGGCTCACGGTGATTCGGTTTGGCAAAGGAATGGATTCTGTATTGGATTATTCGATTGTTGATGGATTTCAGACTTTGAACTTATGGCAATTCAAAATGAACCTTCCTATTGTAAGGCATGTTTTGGAGGGCAAATGTTATCCCGCCTTTTGGGAAGGCCATGATACTATGGATTTGGCAAAATAGATTTCATGGTCATTAAGTCAGGAAGCCCAAAGAGATTATTGTCGGGATCAGAGATCAGTTATAAGAAATATTATGGATGATAGTCAAGCAGATTCAAACGAATAGCATCATAGAATTGGTTAAGTATGGATTGGTAATTCTCTTAGGAAGGGGATAAAATCGAATTACTTCTCCTAGGCAGGGGATGAGATCATATCACTATGGATATTGACACTTAACTCAGCAGATCAACTCATCAAAGATCAATTGGTTACTCCACAAGACACATAGGGAACTATGCTAACAAGTCAGGAAACAAGAAGAGGATGTCATGATGGACTCCCATGACTGATCGTCGGGCCTTATTCCCCCACAATAGGGGACCATCACCGATCCCCCTATAGGGATCGGCATCGATCTCCCAAAGTGGGCCCAATGCAGTCCATTTTTGGGGAGTAGGGTCGGCCTGGTCTGGAGGTTCTGCGTGCAGATTTTCAGCTGAATATTTGTCCGTCTTCCCCTATAAATACAGCAGGCATGGCACTCATTTAGCGATAATCTTCTTCTCGTGCTCATTTCCTGAATATTTGGAGTGGATGTAGGCCAAAGTCAGCTGAACCACTATAAAACTTCTTGTACTCATTTCTTACTGTTTTAATTTTCTGTTCTTCATATTTTATTCTCTACTTTACTCTATTTGGAATTGGTTATTAGTTATTGGTTTTGTGGTGCTTTCACATTGTTTGGATGTTGGCAGCCATTTTTGACGCTGGTTATGGGACATGAAGAAACGAGTCTTGAAATCTGCACATAATTGAGACTATGAGCTGATATTGCTCGACCGTAGATGCAAGAACCAATCAAAGGACGACCATGAGAGGGTGGAGGGGAAGAGAAAACACTTTGTGAACCCAAATAGCTGGCCAACACGAGTGATAGAGTTGAACATCATGATGTGATCAGATGGGTCTATACTTCTATCATACTTGTTAATAGGCAGCAAAGCATACCACCAATGGATATAAGCATCTAGGACTTCATCGGAGACCGTTCTCATCATCCAAGAATGCCCCGCGCCCATCATTGTGGGCTTGCATTCTATTAACCTATTGGTGAAGGATATGCATTTCTTCCCTGAGGTCTACATTGGCTAGTTGCAGGATATTTTGGCCTACCATTGGCTGAGGGCTCAACCTGCACCTTAGTGGAGTAGGAGAACGATGACGAGATAGAGAAAGATGGTGACAGGCAGGAGATCTCCTCCCATGCACAGAAGGTGATTTGGAATGCACGACGCACACTTCTCTTTGTCTACTCTTGGCCACACCCCAATAGGACCTAGAGTGTGCTAAGTAGGCAATGCGTGCCCTGCCAATGCAAGGGACCGACAATGAAATGGTATAAAGTAGAAGTTCATGGGTGATTAAAAGTTGGTGGTCATTCCGCTAAAGGAGAACGATGATGACTTGGCCCCGTAGGCAAATCCATATCTGGGGAGAGATCAATTCGACTAGGTATGCGTATAGTGTACCACTCACTCCTAGGCTTCTGTGGTGTTTAGGAGTTCATAACCGTCGGGAGGCATGGGCCAGCGTGCAGGAAGGTCGATCAAATCGAACATCGGACAAGCACTTGGGAGAAAGTTTATGGTGGTTTGAGAATCCAGCTGTACCCTCCAGCCATGCACTTCGCGGGCCAGCTGACCTACATTTGACAGTTGTAGCATCACAATACGCCATAATTCTTCGGTTATACCCGGATTGGGCAAGGCATCACCGGCGAAAGTGTTGCCATTGGTTGGTGCTTGTTCGATTTGTGTAACGAACCGGGATTTTCGAACCTCGAAAATCGATACTATACGTCCACTGTATTATGTTTCTAGCAATCAAATGCCGGAAAACCCAACTGTTAGGGGAAAAGAAGAAGGAAGAAGACAAGAAGACTAGAAGAAGAGGAAAAGAAAACTAACAGCACAGAATCTCATAGCGAAATGAATAATATATACTATACACAAATCTTTGCACAAGGTAAAATGTAATATACATACATTACTCAAAGTATACTAACCTATTTCAGCCCAAACAGTTATAACAGCCTATGCTTACAATTGCTGATAAATACAACCAAAAGACAGTATAGTGGAACACAAAGAAATATGTTGATACGTCTTGAACCTCCAGCTCGTCTCTTGAGCTACAATGTATCCACTGCAAATCTGTAAATATGCTTGGACTAACCCAAGCATTATAATAAAATAGCACCCGAGTCAGTCTGGAAACCACCATGAGAAAACACACCTCAGTTGAATTTTAATGTTTCAAAAATCTTTTGGAAATAAAGGTATCTCGTAAGACCGTGCCGCACATCAACACGGATGGGTTTTTACCATATGAAAACCAAAACATTTTCTATAGAAACTCCAGTGATATTATCAAAATGTCTAGGGGT
Source organism: Allium fistulosum (assembly GCA_030737815.1). Taxonomy (NCBI): domain Eukaryota; kingdom Viridiplantae; phylum Streptophyta; class Magnoliopsida; order Asparagales; family Amaryllidaceae; genus Allium; species Allium fistulosum. Next base: position 291,243,083 of record CM060907.1, read on the forward strand.
CAAAGTAAAATACGAATATAGCTAAAATGCTTGCATTTCATGTTTCAACATAGTTGGGCACAACTAAGTCCGTACGACGCTTATTAGAGAATGGATTTCATACAATGACTGGGTTACTGGGGTACCGCCCGTTCATGGTGCATCTCTAGATTAAATAACACCTAGGTTGAACCTATTGACCCCTGCCTACAGAGAACCAACCTACTCTTTACTGGATAGTACCAAATATGATCATCCCTTTTGTTAATGGGCCCCGAAGAATACAAATGAGAGATAATATCAACTCTAGATAAGGATGATCATACCCTACTTGGGAACGACTCACTTAGCCCTGCTGCATCTCCCCTATTTTAATCATTCCCGGTTGATGAGGCTTGAGGCTACATTTTACCTTTTATATAGCACTTCCTATTTAGAATGCTAACATTGCCCTCCAAGCAACAATGCAATGCCAACACACATCCATGCAAGTTCATTCTGGGACTGAACAAAACTGAAGGTACCACTTCTACTACATCCATTCTGGAATCACCCTCAGGATTAGTAACGAGCATCCTTTGAACTTCAAAGAGTTCCTTTTCAATTCCATCATCTTCAAGATGTCTTCACTTCAAAATGCTTGAGTTGGATCAAAGTGGTTTTTCGGATAACATATCTGATCCCGGTCTCTTTGAAACAACATTCGATATTTTTTGGTAAACTCAACCCCGGTTCTTTAGGAAATAAACAGTCAAAGATAAGAGCAGAGATCGCCTACTAACCGTTAGTGGACGGATTTCCTTATCCTTTATCCTATTAGAGCGAAACAAGATTTATACGCACAGTACAACATCATTGGAGATGACTGTGCTATATAACTCACGTGTTTCTCTTAGATATTTCCGAAGTTACGTCTTGGGTCCAAATTGGATAGTCGGTTATTTAACTATCCACAAATACACATCCAAAACAAGGCTTTATTTCTAAAGGGAAAACCAACAATGGTTAAGCACATAAGTAACCACTAGCCTACTAAATTAGTCTTTTCATTAATTGAAATCACTTTGTAAATCACTTGTATAAAATACCTCTACAAAGATTTATCCATAAATTCATATATTTTCAATACTTGGAAAATATCCATATACTTATCTCAATGGTATATGTATATTCACAGAACGGAGGAAGATTTCCTCTTTACACAATTCAAAAAACATTTATCAACTCCTTTATAAATTCCTAAAACCCATGTATAACTATTTTATAAATCTAAAAAAACCATTTATAAACATCTCTAAATCATTTCTCGGATCATTTATAAATCCATAAACTAATTATAAAACTCCTCTATAAATCAATAACCCATTTCTAAAATTCATGTATAAATACCTAACCATTTATAAACTCCTTTACCTGGTAAATAATCTTCCTTTAAGTCTTCAAACCATTTTAAAAAACTCTATATATAAATCTCAAAAACATTTATTAATAAATAATAATCATTTACTTGAAAACACTATTATATAATAATAATTATTAACAATAAACATTAAAATAAATAATAGTTATTAACCTCAAACTCCATAAAAATAATATTTAATAATTTCGAAACATTGTTAAATAAATAATAATAATTAATCTTTACCATTATTATAAACAGTAATAATTAATTTCCAAAATATTATTAATTATCATTATTATTAATTTCAAAACATATTAATTATTTAAACAATTTACTTTTCAAAATATTAAAATATTGATAAAAATAAGTTTAAAAAAAAATTAAGTATAAATAAATAATTTTAAAACAATGTTAAATATAAATAAATAACTTTAAAACATCATTAAATAACTTAGAAAAGACAAATAATAAGGTTGGAGTAAAATAGAAGTTAAATCCTTTCAAACAAAATATTTCCGACGAATTTCTGATTTTAATATTATTTCATGTCTCAAAAACCAAATCCAACTCAAATGGTAATTTATAGTATTTTAAAAATACTAATTTTAAGGCCAAGAGCCACCCAATGCTTAATCAATATGGATATTCATTTTCTATCACTACATGGTTTAAGTTTTGAACATATAACAATGTCATAATCAATAGAGCCAACAATCAGGTTTAATATCCAATAATTCATATGACAGGAATATTATTAAAATTAAAATCAACACCGGCGAGGAATCCTATTGGATCCCTCATACATGTACCCCTGCATCACAGCTTATATATATAAATCGGCACATGTATATGTAAATAAAATCAACAGTGATGATGAATCCTATTAGATCAGTAACATCCCCCACTAGGAGTCCCAAAACTAGCGGCTATGGATGATGCAGTCATCCATAGTTATTAATCATCGGCGACCAAATACGGTAATGTTAGATACATTGATATAACAGAAACATTTGGATATGGAAAATTTTAAAATCAATGAACAACTTTCTCATTCCATTTCAAAGCATTTCAAATTCATTACATAATCCCAATATGAGAACCACGTTCGGAGAAAATATACTATTACAACATACGCCAAGAGTGACATATGAAGATGCCCCCATGAAAGATTAGAGTGTGTGTGTGTGTGTATATAGGTAATTAAACAACTTTGCCATTACAACAGCAACATAGCGGAATCAAAAAAAGAAAAGAACTCTAAATAGCTATCATGCCTTATGCACGTCTCCGGATGCTTATTCGTCTAAAGAGGTAATTGAAAACCTCAACTCTCATACAACTCAAAATCAATTGAGCACCCGAGAGTTTTTAAGGGAAAAACATAAACTTCGAGTCAAACAAAAAGCCTGGTATGAATAATAATCTACAATCTCAAACCATTTAAATATCCAGTGAGACTACGCCGCTCAGCGGAACGGGTTTTCCCCTCACTAGTACCTTATCCAAAACTTTATAAAACCATATACTATGCTTCTGCATCCACAATGGTTAAAACATAGCAATTTAAAATATTATGATGATATGCAAACAAGTAAATCAAGTCTTGATTAACCATCCCCATTCATTTTGACTATCTGTCTCAGTTATAGTTTCTAGGGTCACTATTAACCATTAGTTTTCATGGGCTGACTAATAACCTGTTTAATACTTACGGACTCCCTGTTCGGTTTCATAGTTTTCATGGGATCACTAAGAACCTATTGGCCCCTGCCAATAACTTCATCATTCGTGGGTTCTCCCTAAACCTATTGGTATCTCCGATACTTCCCTCTTATCCTAGTTTTCATGGGTTGACTAGGAACCTATTGACTTCTGTCAATAACTTAATCCAGATATAGTTTTCATAGGTTCACTACAAACCTATTGGCCCATGCCAATAACTCTTTTTAATCATAGTTTTTATGGGTTTACTATGAACCTATTGACATCTGTCAATAAATTTTCCTAAGCATAGTTTTCATGGGTTTACAATGAACCTATCTATCTGACAACTTCTTTAATCACTATTTAGGCATCCTATATTCTATTCTACCTAACCTCCTGGATGCAACTCTGTTCATTTAGGAGTTAGTCTATATTCACTACCGGGTCAACCTACCTGGTTCTTCTTCCCTTGCTCCCCAAAATTCAGTTATGGGTCCATTACTTAGTGAATATATTTATAGAAGAAGCACCCACAAAAATAATACCAAGCCCTTTGGTTTTATATATTCGAAATCATTTCCCCTGGAAATTTGGTTAACCCCTTTAACCCATATTTATATCAAGCAAACTTCTTCCAAAAACTCCAAATTAAAAGCATTTAAAAGCTCATTTATAATGCCATGGGTTTTACCTTTAAAAATTGAGATTGGGTTCTTTGTTTTGAAATCTAATGCTTTCGAAACCTTTAACCTTTACTTTCGAAACCATTGGAAAACTTCCTTTTGAAAGCATTCAAATCTTCTTTTCAAAACACTAGGCACCTTCCTATTGAAACACTATAAAACCTTTCTTTAGAAACCTTCCAAATGTATTAAAGTATTACCATTCAATTATAGAAGTACCCCTTTCGAAACCATTGGGTTTAATTTAAAACATAACTTATTGGGTCTAAGTGAATACAAGCGAAAGTACCCCTTCGAAACTATTAAAAAGAGTTTGGGGGAAAAACAGATAGCTTTGGCACCATCCTTTCGAAAGCTCAAAACATTTAAGTAAAACATTTAAAGGATAGCCTCGAACCCCCTTTCGAAGCCATTGCCTTCGAAACCCTTGAATCCTTTTGAAGACTTTAGAAAGTGGCTTAGTACAGGTTTAAAACAAAAGCTACCTTTCGAATAGGTTGACGACTTCAATCCATTCGAAAGGCATAGGGACGGCAGAAGGGTTTCGACTTGGTCAAAACTACCCTTTTCGAAAGCATTGATTTCAAAACTAAGCAACTCATTCGGAAGCTACAATTTAAACAAGAAGCGGCAACCCCTTTCGAAAGCAATTTAAAAAGACCCCTTTGAAAGCATATGTTTTGACTCCTTCAAAAGCATTTAGTACAACAGGCAAGCGCATTTCTTTGGAAAATAAAACAAAGGTTTCGACCCCATCGAAAGCTATGTTTAGACACTATGCCTTCCGCCCTTCTCTAATCCACTACGTACCAACATTGTGATACATTGTGTATTAGTTTCGGCTTAGTTGTTTTCGACCTGGTAGGTTTTGACTTGGCTAAAGGCAAAAGCATAGGGTCGAATGGTGGCTACTAAAAGAGGCGGAATATATTTTCTGAATGAAGCCTGATTTAATGCTATTTAAAGTGAATACTTTATTAATAACTTGCCTATTTGTAAACATTTGATTGGTTGCCATACTTTTCAAATTATCTACAAAAATAATTGCCTTATAATTTCAGATCTAAACAAGGATTAATTTAACAGATAAGCCCTCTCATTTACCAAAACCAATAAAACAATTAAGTCCTTCATCTAAAATAATTTTATTTCCATAGTAAATTACTTAGAAAAAATCCCCAAAAATCATAGAAATTCACTTTCAATATGTTATCTAACATATACAAATTTCATATCCAAATTCTGCATAAAATAATCGAGATTAATTTCTAAACCCAATTATTCTTATTTTCTTTTGAAAATTCATAATAAATTTTCCATAGCTTGGAAAATTGTAAAAATTGGAACCCATCTCCATAATCATATTTTACATAACATATAAATTCCTTATGGCATTAGAAATTCAATTTAAACAATTTTACCCTTAAACTGTGTATAAACAATTATCAAACAAACTTGTTTGAATCAAATATATTATAAAATCTAAGAATATCATCATCAAAAATCATCATAATGGATTAATCTTAAACCCGAAAATCGAATGATCATAAAAACAAAAGTATAGATGGTTTTTATTATTATTCACCTTGATAAGGATAAGGACTTTGAGATTTGATTGAGATTAATTCCCCTTGCTTAAATCCTTAGCTTTTCTTTGATTTCCTCCTCTTTTCTCCTAAGTAATGGTCGGCTTCTCTTTCTTTTATTTGCGTTTTATGTTTTTAGCAAAAATGAACATGAATGGATAGGAAACGAGAAGTTTATGGAGTGGCTATTTCTTAATATGCCCTTGTTTTCATACAAAACCATTCATAAGCCCATTTATATAATTAAGCTCGGCCTCTAAGTATTTATACAAATAGCAAACCCTTTATCTCTCTAATATCTACATTATTCTATTTAATTTATCTAATTAAATATCCTGAATAATGTTATTAAAAATTAGTGGTGTTATAATCCCTCTAACCTATTCTTCTGCATCACAAACAATATATAATCGTATAATATGGGTCATCCGCTACTAGGCGGGTGTGTGTGTATAAAAGGTCAACGGCTCTAGGAGCGGAAATAAATCCAAACCAACTGATAAAAAAAGTAAATCATTCAAACATCCAATCAGCAATTTTTTTCAACTATATGACATACTGGTTAAGCAAAAAGGTGAGTTTAACTCACCGAAATTCTAGTTGTTGCCGAGGCCTTCCGGTTTAGAACTAAAATCGAACGACGTCCAATTTTAGCGCAAATTTCAATGATTTCCAAAACTTTCCAAACTATTCCATCATGTAGTTAACCTCATAATGTGTGCAACGCAAAAATCTGCGTCTCGATTGGACCTCGTATGATCAAGATATGCAATTTATAAGTTAACGATTTAAAATTATATTTAAATCACTAATTACATTCCATTTTCACTTAAATACCTTTGCTAATCTCTTCTTCTCTTCGATCAAACTCCCAAGTCACGCGCGCGTTCAAAATCGACTTCATTGCCACCGCCTCGCTCCAGCACCACGTGTCGCTTGACCATCGAAGCTCCGCTTCCCTCCCACGAACCCAACCCCACTTGCCTCACCTCCCCCATGTCGTCGTTGCCTAGAACAAACCAAAAAATCACGTCGCCTTCAAACTCCGATTCTGGCCACCATATATTGGTCAACGATGATCCCACCAACCAAACCATTTTCCTTCTCCTCATGACCAATTTTCATGTTGGAGCCTCGGCCTGAAACGGCCCCTAGCGCCACCGTCATTTTCGACCGTTAGATGATGGGAGATGAATTTGAAAACAAATAGGCGAACTCGCCTCTAGTTTGGTGCATGATTTATAAAAGGGGAATGGGTTGAGACGTGGGTTAGTATAGTTAGGGTATGGTTAAGTATGGTTAATATATATATATATATATATATATATATATATATATATATATTCAAAAATATCTATACCGATGCGCTCAAAAATCTCGAACTCCAAACGAGGCGTGTCACCTAATGTTCTATACTAAATACCCATATTCCGAACACAATGGAACTAGTCTCGAGACCTAGTTCGATCATATGCAAAAGATAGCATTTTCAAACCCAATTAAATTATATTAATTTCTACAATTTATTTCAATGCATTTTTACCTCGCACGACCATACAGTACGTCCAATCGTCATGAAATCCGATGGCGTATAATAACTCGCTATTACGGATCCATTGAAACTGGTTTCGTCGATATCCAAGACAATGCCCTGGAATGATATTTTCATACGTTAATTAAAACAAATTATTATTAAATCCATTTTAATCACCTTTAATTCTAAATTAAAAGTTTATTATTATCATCCTTATCTAAACAGAATTAAATAAGATATACAAATCATTTTTATCAACTTTCAAAATCTTTTTCATTCACATAAAATTCAAGAATTAATTATTTTAACAATTTCAGATATTCAAATAACCATTTTATTTGAAATTCAAGTTATTTAGCTTATAAAATTAACTTTTAAGTACTTAAAATCAACCAAATATTCCAAATTCGAATGACTGAAATTCTAGGTCGTTACAGTGTTCCCTCACTAAAAGAATTTTCGTCCTCAAAATTTCCAAGGTAGGAAAAATGTCCCAAACCCATTAACTTTTTAAGATCAATTAGTTCAAACAGATTACCAAATTCTTTTAAGCCTTTAACTTTCCAAAATTAATTTGTTAAAACTTTATTATCACTTTTTTAAGTCTTTAAATTCATTCATAGTTACTAACTAATACCATTCCAAGTTATAACATAAACATTAAATTTTAGTTATAAATTTTTTTCCAAAATTCTCAAAAAATTTCTAACATCTTAAATTTACGGAAAATTTCGCCAGCGTCTCCTTCGCGCGGTTCGATCGGAAAAAATTACAATGTATATATAATCATAGATATACATCTCATCTTCAAGGATGAGGCTTCCCATGGGAAAAATATAAAAATATGGTATGTAATCCAAGATGTGTACCTTTTATTAGTATTAGCAAGCATATATAATAAATATAATGCGAAAGCGAGCTCCAAATGCGAAACATATGTCATCCGCACCTACTAATCACTCAATAACAAATGAGAACATGCATATGAAAGTAATATCAATATATAACATGTACTAATACAATAACTATATGCAAATGTTACAAATGTAACCAGAGAAACCATCAAAAAAATATCCATTTAATTAACTCATAATCATATCAATTTGCATTTTCCAATGTCAATATTTAATTTATTAAAGCCTGTATGATGTACATATATCATACGTACACAATTTCAAATCTGATCGCTTGCTCAATCACACAATTTCGCTTCCGAGCTAGTATCATTCGCACAACCACTCTAGTGCGTACTCAGATTCAGTTCCTTGATTAGAAACCTCCATTTTCCTTGGATAGCCATATTCTATGATATAGAGTATCAAAATCAGTCAAAAATCCATATCTAGTGTTCGCTGTTGAGAACTGAGTGAAAAATTCTAACTTGGACTAATGTAAATCATCTCGAAGTTATGTACTCGAATCTGGATCAAACAATTATGCGAATAAAGTAATATACGTACAACTTACATATTTATTTCAATTGGTTTCTCATTATTCAAATTCCTTTATTTACATTCATTTCATTACTTAGTGTACTTCTTTTAATACTAATATCACTTAAGAACCATTCCATCTAATTTTTCTTAAGTTTATCATAAACATCTTATACAAAACTTCCCATGTTTATTTTCACTTTACAACTTAAGTTCATACGTTTTGAATCAATTTCAATTTCATTTAACTTATTTCATTATTCACTTCATTGACCTTTACTTAAGTTAAATTCCCTTTCCAAAATTCACTTTATTTAACTTAACTTAAATTAAATTTCATTTCAAATTTTCTTTTCTTAACATTCATATTCAAAAAATTTAAAACTTTGTTTTAACCTATTATTCCTCAATTTATGAATAACAAAACCGATTTCTTATAATTTCAACAAAATACTTAGATAAAAAATTTCAAAATTTAAACACTCTGTTTTATTTTAACTCTATTTTTAAATAATACATAATATAATATATATCTCATTTTGTATAACAAATCATATTTGGGATTTAGATTAAAACTTGTTTTACCGAACAAATCTCCTATGGTAGCAATCCATCACTTAGAAACTTGAAAATAGACACCGATAATGTTGCAGTCATCACCGAAATTATTTTCCCGTGACTGAGGTGAGTTCAGTATCTTTCCTAACACTTTTAAAAATCCATTTTAAAATATTTTCCAAATAATATTATTATTGTTTTCCAAAACTTTGGAAAACAATTCTCAAAACCACCAGGATTTTAAATTCTCAGCTTTTAAATCCTTTTATTTACAAATCATTACATTTCCCTTTGGTTATATAAACCTTTTCTTAATTGTTTATCTTTTTTACATTATAATAATAACAAATTTTACTAAAACACAAACAACAAATGATAATAATCAAATATTATCATTCACTAACAACACACCATATATACTACAATAATTTTTGAAAAAATATTCCTTTATATATAAAATATACTCAAGGTAAATTTATTTCATTTACCTAATTTCAAAACATTACCATGTCGAATTGCCCTATCCAAGTGTTTAGAGATCGCTATTAATAGCGTTAATTACTCGTATTGATCAGAATCCATATGCCACTCAATAGACAATCAACACAATATAAAATATTTTTATATCACTAACAAATACGCGCTCACACACACACACACACTCAAACTGATTCTAGGGTGCTACTGACCCTATCTATAATGAGTACCCCACCAAAGCCAAGGTTCTTGCTTAACCTTCAACTTTGATACCAAGTGTAACAAACCGAGATTTTCGAACCACGAAAATTGACACTATACATCCACTGTATTATGTGCCGAGCTATTGAATGCCAAAAAAGCTGATTGTTAGGGGGAAAGAAGAAGGAAGAAGACAAGAAGACTAAAAGAAGAGGAAAAGAAAACTAACACCATAGAATCTCATAGCGGAACTGATAATCTATAATATACAAAAATCTTTACACAAGAAAAAATGTAATGTACATACACTACTCAGAGTATACTAACCTATTTCAAATCGGACAGTTATAATAGCTGTCCTAATAATTGCTGATAAATACAACCAACAAACAACATAGTGAAATACAAAGAAATACGTAGATACGTCTTGGACCTCCAGCTTGTCTTCTAAGCTCCAATGCATCCACAACAAATCTGTAAATATGCTCGGTCTGACCCGAGCATTATAATAAAATAATACCTGAGCCAATTTCGAAACCGGCATGAGAAAACACACATCAGTTGAATTTTAATGTTTCAAAAATCTTTGGAAATAAAGGTATCTCGTAAGACCACGCCCATATAAACACGAATGAGTTTTTACCTTATGAAAATCAAAACATTTTCTATAGAAAATCCAGTGATATTATCATAATGTTTAAGGGTCAAATTAAAATATAAATATAGCTGAAATGCTTGCATCTCACGTTTCAACATAGTTGGGCACAACTAAGTCCGTACGACGCTTATTGGAGAATGGATTCCATACAATGACTGGGCTACTGGGGTACCGTCCGTCACGGTGCATCTCTAGATAAAGTAACACCAAGGTCGAACCTATCGACCCCTACTAACACAAAACCTGCCTACCCTTTATCGGATAGTACCAATTATGATCACCCCTTTTGTTAAATGGGCACCGAAGCATATAAATGAGAGATAATATCGACTTTAGATAGGGATGATCATACCCTACTTGGGAGCGACCCACTTAGCCATGTTGCATCTCCCCTGTTTTAGTCATTCCTGGTTAGTGAGGATTGAGGCTACATTTTTATCTTTTATATAACACTTCCCACTTGGAATGCTAACACTGCCCTCCAAGCAACAATGCAAGCCAACATTCATCCATACGAGTTCGTTCTGGGACTGAACGAAACCAAAGGCACCACTTCCACTACATCCATTTTGGAATCACCCTCGGGATTAGTAGTGAGCAGCCCTTGCACTTCAAAGAGTTCCATTTTTAAATCCATCATCTTCAAGATGTCTTCACTTCGAAAAGCTTGAGTTGGATTAGAGTGGTTTTTTGGATAACATATCCGATCCCGGTCTCTTCGAAACAACATTCGATAATTTTCGATAAACTCAACCCCATCTTTAGGAAATAATCGATCAAAGATAAGAGCAGAGATCACCTCCTAACCGTTAATTAATGGATTTCCTTATCCTTTGTCCTTGGAGAATGAAACGAGATTTGTACACACGGTAAAACATCATCGGAGATGACTATGCCATATAACTCACGTGTTTCTCCTAGATATTTCCAAAGTTACATTCTAGGTCCAAATTTGATAGTCAATTATTTAACTATCCATAAACACACATCCAAAACAGGGCTTTATTTCCAACGGTAAAACCAACATTGGTTAAGCACATAAGTAACCACTCGCCTTCTTTTAATCTTTTCATTAATTAAAATCACTTTGTAAATTACTTGTATAAAAATATCTCTACAAAGATTTATCCACAAATTCCTATATTTTCAATACTTGGAAAATATCCCTATAATTATCACAATGGTATAAGTATATTCACAGAACGGAGGAAGATTTCCTTTTTACACAATTAGAAAACCACTTATAAACTCCTAAACCCATTTATAACTATTATATAAATCTCTAAAAAACCACTTATACACGTCTCTAATCATTTCTCAGATCATTTATAAATTCCTTGTAAATCCATAAAACTAATTATAAAACTTCTCTTATAAATCTATAACCCAATTCTAAAATTCGTTTATAAATATCTAACTATTTATAAACTCCTTTACTTGGTAAATAATCTTCCTTTAAGTCTTCAAACCATTTTATAATACTCTATTTATAAGTCTCGAAAACATTTATTAATAAATAATAATAATTTACTTAAAAACATAATAATTATTAACAATAAACTTTAAAATAAATAATAGTTATTAACCTCAAACACCTTAAAAATAATTTAATAACTTTAAAACATTGTTAAATAAACACTAATAATTAATCTTTACAATTATTATAAATAGTAATAATTAATTTCCAAAACATTATTAATAATCATTATTATTAATTTCAAAAGATATTAATTATTTGAACAATTTACTTTTCAGAATATTAAAATATTGATAAAAATAACTTTAAAACAACAATAAGTATAAATAAATAATTTTAAAACAATATTAAATATAAATAAATAACTTTAAAATAATGTTAAATATTAATAAATAACTTTAAAACATTATTAAATAACTTAGAAAAGACAGATAATAAGGTTGGAGTAAAATAGAAGTTAAATCCTTTCAAACAAATATTTCCGACCAATTTCAGATTTTAAAATCATTTCCTGTCTCAGAAACCAACTCCAACTCAAATGGCAGTTTATAGTATTTTTAAAATACTAATTTTAAGGCCAATAGCCACCCAACGCTTAACCAATATCGATATTGATTTTCTATCACTACAAGGTTTAAGTTTTGAACATATAACAACGTCATAATCAATAGAGAAAACAATCAGGTTTAATATCCAATAATTCATATGATAGGAATATTATTGAAATTAAAACCAACAATCGTGAGGAATCCTATTGGATCCCTCCAGCCTGTCCCCCCGCATCATAGCTTATATATCAGCAAATAAATATGTAAATAAAATCAATAGTGGTGAGGAAACCAGTTGGATCCCTTCGACCTATTCTCCTGCAACACAGACAGTACATAATCGTATAATATGGGTCATCCACTGCTAGGTGGGTGTATATATATGTATATCTATATGTATATGTATATGTATGTATGTATGTATGTATATGTAAGGTCATTCGCTCCAGAGGTGGGAATAACTGATAAAAACAGAAATCATCCAGCCATCCAATCAGTAATTTTTATCAACTATATAACATACTGGTTAACCAAAAATGTGAGTTTAACTCACCAAAATTCCAGTTACCGCCGAGGCGTTCCAGTTTGGAACTAAAATCGAATAACGTCCTATTTTAGCCCAAATTTCAACTGTCTCCAAATTCGTCCAAACGAGTTCCATCGTGTAGTTAACATCATAACGAGTGCAACGTAAAAATCCACGTCTCGATTGGACCTCGTATGATCCAGGTATGCAATTTATAAGTTAACGATTTAAATTTATATTTAAATCACTAATTACATTCCATTATCACTCAATTACCTATGCTAATTTCTTCTTCTCTTCTTTCAAACTCCCAAGTCATGCGCACATTCAAAATCAACTTCGCCGCCGCTGCACCACTGCACACCGCTCGACCACCGAAGCTCCACCTCAATCCGATGAACCCAACCCCACCGGCCTCGCCTCCTCCAGTGCCACCGTCGCCTAAATAGACCGAAAAATCGCATCGCCTTCAAACCCCGATTCTGGCCACCACACATCGGTCAAGGATGATCCCACCAACCAAATTGTTTGCCATCTCCTTGTGACCAATTTTTATGTTGGAGCCTTGGCCTGAAACGGCCCCTAGCGCTGCTGTCATTTTCGATCGTTGGATGATGGGAGATGAATTTGAAAAAATGGGCGAACTCATCTCTGGTTTGGTGAGCGATTTATAAATGGGGAAGTATGGGTTGAGACGTGGGGCAATATGGTTAGGGTATGGTTAAGTATGGTATATATATATATTCTATAACGACCCGTGCTTTTGACTACAGTAAGTTATTAAATTTAACGCAATTATTGGATAAATATGGGTAAGAATAAAATATAATGATTTGTTAATATTAATTTATTGGATAATTTAATTTGTTTAAATTTAATATTGGAGATTATTTAATAATTGAAATATGGATTTAATATGATTAAAATGGTATAGGAAATTGATTCAAATTTTGTTTAAGTATGAATGAAGGTTTTTAACATATAAAATTGGATGTAAAAGTGAATAATTAGAAATTGAAAATTTTATATTATAATTGACGAGTAAAAATAGCCATTTGGCCACTGTCTCGGATTTCGACGAAACCAGTTTCATCGGATCTGAAATAGTGAATGATTATTGGATTTCAAGTTTCATAGCGTTCAGACTTGTCGTTTGGCCATACGAGCTTGAAACGCGTAGAAATTTATTTCAGAATTCGATATAATAATTGACTTTGAAAAGCTATCTTCCGCATATGATCGAACTAGCCATCGAAACTAGTTCCATTGTGTTCGGAATGGGGGTAAAACATAATGAACGCCTAGCGACACACTTCTTTTGGTGTTCGGTTTTGCTAGGGCCAATTGGGAGAGATATTTTCGTAATAAATAATAAATATATATACAACCCAAACAAAACTATTCGAATAAGTATAATCCACGTCCCTTTTTTTGCCGTATCTCGCTCCTTCCCCTTTATCTTCAAATTCAAATCAACGAATAAAAAATATGTATATATATATATATATATATCACAGCCGATCGAAAAAAATGGTCACGTTTGGGAGGCGAACGCGTGTATTCCTGAAGGCGGAGCGTGATGGCGATGGAGGGAGCGGCGGCTCTAGGGAAAGGCCGCGTTTCTCGATTTAGGGTTCAAGTCGACTGCGTTTTTGGGTTGCATGGTCGTGGGAGGAGCACCGCGAGGCGCATGCGATGGCATGCCTAGGTGGATCTCCGGTGGTCCTTGGCTAAGCGTATGGAGAAGGAACGATCGCAACAATGGGTTTTTGTGTGTTCCTGGGGCACGAGCGTGAAGATGAGAGGGAGAATTAATCACGTGATTAAACTAAGGTGGGTAATTATCTTAATATTTAAGTGTTAATTAAGTTTATAATTTATTTCAAATGTTTATTAATTCATACTGTATTCACACGAGGTCAGATTTGAGTGTCATTGTCACGTTGGAATCGTGTCAAAACTGTCTACATTGTGGAGCTGGATTCGAAATTGTTTGGATGTTTGGATTTTTCCGATTCAATCTGAGGTGAGTGTTTTACACTCACATTTGATTATTTTATCTTTTTATGTTAGTAAAAAAAAGAAAAAAAAATTTATATCGTGAAGTAATTCAAATTTATGATGGTTGTTGGAAAATTTTAAACTGACATTTTATTGACATCTGAATTAATTGATATAATTTAAATTGACAGTTAAGATTGAATTAGAATTTAACTACTAGTAAAATCCCAAATTTATCGGTGATTGGTTGATCGTTGTGATTATTGACTGTTTGGATAGTGGTTTGTGTTGGATGAAATTTGAGTGATATTTTGGATGTTTGGGTGTTTAGTTATGTTTAATATATTTTGTTATCATCATGTGTGTTGTTTACAGTGTATAAAACTGTAAATTGAATTATTTCAAATAAATTAAGAAATAGGTTGAAATGATATATACCTATGGCATTTATTTTGGATTAAAATGATATATATCCATCCCTGGAGTTTAAATTGAAATAATTGATTCACTTGGCCATAGGGTAGAAAATTATATACGGACACCGGATTGGTTCAATTAAATGATTTTAAAATTTTATTTTGAAATTATTTAAATGATTTAATTTTAAGAAATGGAAAATCGAATTTATGGAAATTGAACTACTTTCGAATTGGAACTCGGAATGTTGAAATTTAAATTTGGAACAGAAATTGTTTAATTAATCGAAATAGAGACTTTTAAGTTATAATCGGAATATGATTTGAATTTCAGAAATTTATTGTTTAAAAGATTGGATTTTTATTCGAACTTTGAATATTTCCAAGTAAAAGTGATATAAAACGATATTTCGAAATTGAGCTCGAAATTGTATTTTATTTGAAGATTTGGATTTTAAATTGGATATTGAAGGTTAATTGCATTTAAGTGTTTTGAATCGATATTTGGAAAATCGAACTCAAAATTGATATAAATCGAAATTGAATTAATTTGGAATTTGAATTAAAATTAATTAGGAATTGGAGTTGTAATTAATTTGGAATTGTCATTGAAATTAAATTGAAATCGAAATAAAATTTGATTTGAAATCGAAATTGAATCGATTAAATCGAAATTAAATTTGGGACTGATTTAAATTGGAAAATTTGAAAAATGAACTGGTTTGACTTTGAAATTGTTTTTAAATGAATATTTTAGTATAAATGGTTTAAAAATCTATATTCTTTAAATATTCAAATTATTTTGATTTTCCAAACTATTTGAACTATATAAATTATTTTTAATACTCAGATTATTTTCTATTAAACTGTTTAACTATTTAACTATTTTAAAACTATTTTCTAAAATTCAAATTTAGTTTAAAAGGTGGTATGTTTATATTTAAATCTTGGATTTAAATATGATTAGGTTAAAGTGAAGTTGTAACCTAAATTGTAATTCGAAACAAATTTCGAAGTGAAATTGATATATCAAATTGAATTGACAGTTTGAAGTAAAATAAGATTTTTGAAGCAAATATGGTAAATTTCAAAATGGATTTGGTTTTGAAGCGAATATGATATTTTGATACCAAGTACGAACTGTTTCCAAAATGTAAAAGAACCAACCGGTGTGTAAAACGACGTTTGGTTGTTAAAGAGACCGGGGCCTCTTATTGGCATACTCTCTACCAATATTGGAACCACTTTGACAACCGTGTACGCGGTGGATGATATCCAGAATGTAGTGGTTGAATTGGCTACGTTTACTTGAATAAAGTAAGAGAACGATGATGGATAGCTTTGACACTCGTGTCATAATTAAAATGACTAAAACAGGAGCCTATGTCTGGCCATCGAGGTTAGCTACCTCTAGCGACATTGATCCCTCGTATACTATTGTGATTTCATATTCGATGGGTGCACCTTTGCCGGTTGGATTGATTGTCGCGGTCGGCCATAGATGGGTTACGACCAGCCAGAAAGGGTAAACTGGTTGAATCCTACCTTGGGCATTGCCTCATGTGCCTTGTCATATTTATCCTTATACGAGCCCTTTGCAACTTTGGTTTTAAAACTGTAAAAATGTGTTAAGGTGGATCAATGTAAAACCTTAACGCTATTTTGATATTTATTTTACTGATAGACATTACCTATTATAGCGTATACTATTATACATATATATAGTTTAACGGATCCTTAGGAGATAGAAAATCCAGTAACATCTCTTAAGTTATTGCACTCATATTTGTGATATTGATTTGACTTACATAAGAGTATTTTAGTCCTGACTCGAGTATTTTGTCTTTTCATTACGCTCGGGTCAGTCCTGAGTTTTTTTCAACGTATTGAAGATTATTCTCTGGAGGACGAAGACGAAGATTTGGTATATTACTATTATTATTATACCCTGCATCATGCTATTTTACTGTATTGGTTACTTATCCTTGATGTATATATAACTCTGATAAATGTGTATAGATTATAATCAAATTTATAGCAAACAACTTTATCACCCTGATTATTTGATTATTATATTTTATCATTTCGCTGTGAGATTTTGTGTTTGTTTTCTTCTTCTCCTTTTATTTTTCTTATTTAACTCCATTGATTATCTATGTTTTGGATTGTTTAAGTCGGACATGTGTGTATTATTGTCGATTTAAACCTTCCGAAATGTGGGTCGTCACATATTCAAAAATATCTATACCGATGCACTCGAAAATCTCAAACTCCAAATGAGGCGTGCCGCTTGGCGCTCGATACCAAATATGCTATTCCAAACAAAATGGAACTAGTCTCGAGACCTAATTCGATCATATGTAGAAGATAGCTTTTCAAACCCAATTATATTATATTAATTTCTACAATTTATATCTATGCATTCCAAGCTCGCACGATCATATAGTACGTCCAATCGTCCTGAAATCCGATGGTGTATAATAACTCACTATTACGGATCCAATGAAACTAATTTCGTCGAAATCCGAGACAGTGCCCCGAAACGATATTTTCTTACGTTAATTAAGACATTATTATTAAAACCAAATTTAGTCGCCTTTAATTATAAATTTAAAGTTTACTATTATCATCCTATCTAATTAGAATTTAAATAAGATTTCCAAATCATTTTTATCCAAATAGAATTTAAATCAACTTCCGAAATCATTTTGATTCACATAAAATTCAAGAATAAATTATTCAAATAATTTGAAATATTCAAATAACCATTGTATTTGAAATTCAAGTTATTTAACTTATAAATTTTACTTTTTAATATTTAAAATTAATTAAATATTCCAAATTCGAATGATTGAAATTCCGGGTCGTTACAATTTGTTACCTTGGAGTGTCGAGATATTTTACATGGTAACAAGTCAGTTCGGGTATTTGCAAAGTTGAAAAGTGTGGATAGATGAGAGCTTTAAGGGTAGCCCTCCTTCTAGCACCAAAATATTGACTAGATATGTAGACAGCCTTGGAATTAGACTAATATGTAAAGGTTACTTTTGGACACCAGGATTAATGTGAAAAACGAGGAGTTAAATATGCAACTGAAAGGTAAATAATAGAAAATATAGAGTGGTTCAATAAAGCTGCCTACGCCCACCGTGAAGTTCTCTTATTATATATTTCTTTTATAACTACAAGGAATTACAAGATAATAATAGGAAACCAGAAGCAATTAAGACTAATAAAGCTGTGTAATCTTAAGGACTTACAATATTAAGAGCCCTGAATTGTGTGTAGTATTCAAAATCCTTGTATTTTCCAACCCGTTTGAAGTTTCAATGCATGGGACATTTATAATAGTTGAAGAGGATGATTCATGGTTGAGATTGAGCTGTAGAACTGGAGGAAAAATTGCCTGACCATTGATTTGGCTGCAAGGGCAGATGGACGAAAGTTGTAATGGTGTAAGGAGATGTGCTGTGAATGAAAATATACTCATTGCTCCTCTATACTAAGCGTGGGCTTCGCATTTCATGTGCAAACTTCATGTTAAATATGCATTTAATGCTAATGGTAAGCTAAATCCGTTTAGCCACTCAACGACAATGCTTCGGATAGGTGGATGGACAGCTTGTTGCTTACTCGAGTGCTCACATGATAAGTCTTGTTGAGCTGGTTGACCGACTATCGACGATATGAAGTAAACTACGAATCTGGCTAAGGACCATGTTGGGAAGATGGTTGATGGTCGGGCGTGAGGCGATCCGAAGGTCTGCCTAGGACAGATGGGGTGGGTGCGTTGAAGCCGGGCCAAGGATGGGCCATGCTGTGGCCTACCTTGATTGATGCACCACTTATTAAGGCGGGCTTAGAGAGGTGTTGGCTGTCAACTGGAGTGACGTCGGGCGAACATGCTGACTTAGAGTTATGCTAGAAGTAGATCGACACGGTCGTCATTATGATGGGCCAAGCTAGACCTAGAGGGGCCAAGCCCAGACCTTCCTTAAAGGTGATAGTGCCTAGGGATGAGGCAATCGGGCCTCATCTTGATGTCTTGCTGAATTGAAAGGATGGTTCGAGACCACCATGGGCTTGGACTGGCTTGTGCATGTAGGTTGCAAAGTAGTTCGGCTGGCTTTGATGGTGTGATACTGCCATAAATCGGCCTGCTAATTACCTATGAGAATATTGAGCAACATATTTAATTCATTATTTATATCTCTATATAACAACATATATAAAAGAAAATAAAACTAAATGCTCACATTATTTCGTTCAAGAATCTCTTACAAGAGTTAAGTTACATAATAAACTACATAATTTCTCATAGGGGCATCCTTAACTCTATCAGTCTCCCACTTCCACCTAGGGATGATTATGGTGCCGCATGCCTATAACTTTGATCTATGCTTCCTCATCGACGATAAACACTTTTATCGTGTGTTCATTAAAGAGAACACATCTTGAATTTTTTATGAGGTTTCTATTCCTAATACAATCTATATAGTATTATTGTAATCACTATAAGCTATTGGATGTCAATAATGGAAACCATTCCTTGCTCTCTTATAAATTTGCGCACATATACTGCTTTCATTACAGCACTACTCAAAGTCGATGTACTTAGCCTCTATAGTTGAGTCCACCATAGCTTCTCACTAGAACATTTTCAACTTAAAATCTACTTAATTAAGGTTGAATATGAATTTAAGATTAACTTTACTATATGCAATATCACTTATGAAGTTCGAGCTTGGACACTCCTTTATAAAGAGTTCATTGTTTCCATAAACAATTGTATCCTATTTTTAAATACTCAAGAACATTCTGAACTACTATTTAGTGCTTTTATCTTAGATTTGATATTTTTTTAATACACAAAGCATATAAACAAGATCTAATATACCATGTTACATAGCATATGCGAGGATACCAATTGCTGATGCATGATGGATATACATCGTATGTTTCGTATTAAACATTCAAATACGGTGTTTGTGTATATAGTCTTTGCAATCCCAATATCCTCTTATTTTAAGTATGATAGATGTTTTTATCAAATCCTTCATTAAACTAAACAACCTTGGTAAATGACTTTAACACGGGTACATCGTTGTCAATCAATAGTATATCATTTACTTATAGTATTAGAAATGTTTTAGTTCCTTTTAATTTTCTTTCTTAAAGACACATGTTTCTTTTGCATTTTGACTGAAAATCAAACAATTTGATATCTCTATCTAAATACTTGCTCAACTCTAATTTTTATTTGATTCCATTGTTGTATTGGTTCTTGGATCATATCCAAAAACATACGAATCATGTTATTGCTCCCACCAAATTTGGGACACTTAGTTGTTATGTGTAAACACTTTCTTCTAAATCATTATCTAGAAGTTCTATTTCAACATCAATGTACCAAAAAAATCAATGTTTAATTGAGTGATAATTGCGTGCAGAATCTGAATGGACTTAATCATATGAACGAGTGAAATTACTAATTTCAACATCTGAAATTGATGAAGTAATTTCCTTTTAACACTACTTTATACTATTCTCACTGCATTATTCTTTTTCTCAAAGACTCAACCGCGGTCAATGGATCATATCCTTTAAGTTACAACTACCAATATCATATTTTGTTAATGTATGTGGAATTCACTTTGAATTTAAAGCATTACACCATGTGGTAGAGTTTATACTCTTCATGGCCAGTTGGCAACTGAGAGATTGTTATTTCTAACAATTTATTTTCTCTGCATTGATGAGAGACTCATAGTTTCTGTTCAATGTGTGAGAATTCTTATGACATTCTAATGTAACCGTATTTGCCTTAAGCTAGGTTAAATTTACTTCATATATATATTATGTTACTATGTTAGCTCTTGGATCCTTCCAAGTCTGTCATACCACCACTAATTTCTTTATACAGAAATTCCTTCAACGAGTCGATGGTATGCCCAAAAATAAATTTTTGTTTCTCTATGCAGTAGAATAGGCATTTAAAATAATTTGTGAATTGCCTTTAAACCCATATAAAATATATCAGGTTATGAGTTTACGAAACTTAACTTCATAACGTGAATTGACAACCACATATCTTAAATTATTTAATATTGATGTTACTTCATAATTCCTTTTTTATATGAAATCGTAAATTATGTTATTTGATGATAATAAATTTAACATATGTTCTTACTCTTAAGTACATATCATTATAAAAAGAAGTAACTCAACTCACTCATTATCAACCGCACTTTGTCCAACAAAGTTTGATTACTCCTTATCAATGGATCATTATGCATCATACGGAGGAATGACTTTTGTGATTTAATCTTATTCGCTTCTAGGTATTATTAAAAGTCCTTTTCAATATACTCACTTAGTTGATCAAATCAAATTGTTTATTCCCTTTGCAAATTTTGTTTTTCATTTCCGTTTTATATTCTATGAACTTACCATAGATTTTTTTTTATACACGTGTTCATATCTTAATATTTAATTAGCGAATTCAATGAAGTAAATGGATCTGCTTTTGGTATTATAAGACCTCAGACTGCATACATTTACATGTGTCAATCCAATGAGTTCGTTAAACCTTTTGTCATGCTTATAGAATGGGTGCTTAAAATTATTAATTTGAAGTGAAGTTCACAAATACCATACAATTCATAACCATATCTGTTGGTTGGTCTCAAGCTACTTCAAGCTGGTCCACCCAATATCCCTCACGAGTGAATTTACATGCAGACTATCTACTCACACAACCTGTCAAATCCTTGACTTAGGATATGTAGGGATAAGAGCTAATGCTTCATCACATATTACATTATGAGAACCCCTATCATGTTAGTTGCAGAAATCAAACTTGCGAACTCATGGCTACCATGTAACACCTCTAACAAACTCGCTCTGATACTATTTTTGGAACCGACCCATTTAGCGGTGGGTAAAATGGGTAAAATTTACTTTTTTCCTCTATTTGGATCTTAATGGGCCTATGAAATTTGTTAACTCGTGTTAGACCAATCTATATATTAAAATAAAATAATGTATATTTTGAATATTTTATGTTTATAGAATTAATCATATTAAAATATGAGTTTATTTAATATTTATTTTGAATATACCATATATATTCATAGCATAACATGATAACATAAAATATACATCATACTCAAAATATATTATAAGAGCAATATATAAAGAATTATATATATAGAAGCGTTCAATGGTACGCCAAACAGTGTGGAACCCCAATTGCCCCCTGATTTTAACCCAAATTTCTATTTAAATAATAGAGTTAGTGGAAAAAAAGAAAAAGAAGTGTTATTTAAATAGGAATTTATGGTGAAAATCAGGGGCAATTAGGGTGCTGCAATGTTTAGGGTGCCATTGAATGCTCATCATATATATATTGTATATATATATACATCTGAGTGTGTCATATTGTTAATTGTAGGGGTATAAATTAACAGATCATAAATGTGAAAGGTCATATATACCTTTGGGTATATGAAAGGTCACATGGAAATATTAGCTGTATATTCCAAAGGAAGACATTTGTATGAGATGATAATGTAACATAAAACTATACAACAATCACATTATGGTGAATATAACAATAGTGACATAACAAGTCAATGATATATGTGTGTACACATGCGTGGATATTGGGATATTTATACCCATCATGTATGTATATGTGTGTGTATAATTTATTTTCACATTTAAATCGTTCCTAATATTTATATGTCATGTATAAATGTAATGTTCGACTTTTAAAACAATGTACAAATATATGTTTGAAGTCAAATTATTTACCAAGTATACAATTACTTTGACTAATTAAGAGGATGCTTATTTTAGATTCAAAACTTGGCAATTTAAAACTAACTTAATTTATGTTTAGTTTAAACAAGATCAAATATATTTTGTATTTAAATTTAAAAATAGACATAACAAATCAAAACCATATGAATTTAAAATAAGAAACCTAAACATGAATATCATATGTTATGGCGTAATCATAATTTTTTTCTTATTTCATAAATAACAACGTATAAACAATTTTGAATTAATTTTAATGAAATGGCAATAAAATATTTACATGTATGTGAACTTGGGTCAGGGTGAAACATTGTGCTTGTGTAATATAAAATGGAATTATACCTGAATAGATCCTGCCCTTTGTAACACATTGATATGTGTATCATCTCCTAGATTTCTTGAATTACCACTTATTGCTATAATTGGATGAATCACTTTATTTTAATTTGTATTTGATCTTGAATGGCTGTAAATGAGTTCGACCAAGGAGGAAGAATAGTGAGAGGTGGTAGAAAAAATGGAGAAGGAAAAAGATGGAATGAATGTGTTAGGTTTGGTATTTAAAAGGAGAAAATGGGGAAGTCCTTCCACCTTCTTCTCTTACAAACTCCACTTAAATCTTGTTCCAATATCAAAACTATTTCACCCATGTTTGACCCACTATATATGACCCTGTATGGACCAAAAAGTCACAAAGTCCATTTAAATAGTTATTGATATTTAAATCAAGTTTAAGTATATATATCGATATGCGTACATATAACTTATATATATGTACATATATATATATATACACACACACATACATACACACATCTACATAATTTATAACAACACCTAGAATTTTTTTGCCCAACTTTCTAATGATACCATAAACATCAAATACATTAATAATTAATGTTTATAAGATATTTGTTAGTTTGATTAATTTGTAAAACTTTATAAACTAACGTTAATATTGGAAATTTATATATTGGAAATTTATATATTAATTTATAAAACTTTATAAACTAACGTAAAACTTTATAAACTAACGTTAATATTGATTAATTTGTAAAAATTTATAAACTAACGTTAAAGGTGTGAATTCAGTCGCGATTAATATTGGAAATTTATATATTAACGTTAACATGCACCTTAGTAAGTCGTTTGAAATGTTGGCCGAATTCATCGCTTAGAGATCATTCTATAAAATCATACTTTACATCATCTTAAACGGTACCAATAGTGATAATAATTTACATACGTTTTCTTCGTCAACACTATATCACTTTATGATATATGGAGTCTGGTATTGGTAAAAGCTCTAAGATTATCCACATTCAACTTTATTAGTCCATAAACAATGTGCATTATTCAATAATCACATTTATTATTAACCGTTCTACTCTGGTCAGAGATTTTGACTTTGAGTTGACTATGGTTGACCGTGATATAAACCTGATACAACTAAGGAGAGAAATTCTCCACTAAATAGTGCTTTAATTCCAATGCTTTAACTCAGATCCAACTATAGTCACTCGATGGCCTCCATTCCATAATTTAACTATAATTATAGTGGAGTATCCATATTGAAGTTTCACAGTATTCTCAAGTCCAGAGAACCATGCAACATCTTCACATTGAGATTTCATGTTTCACCTAGTTGTTATCAACTGACAGAAAACTCGTAGACGAGACATTCCATATTTATCCTATAACTACGAGTAGGTAAGCCATTTGGCCACTAACGGTCATGAGCATTACACTGCCCAACATTTGACGAACATTATATACTTTGGTTTCTGTAACGACCCGAATTTTCCGTCATTTGATTTTGAACATCTAAATGGTTTTAAATATTGGATTTGAAATATAAATTGATTTTTTAATATGAAGATTTTGGATGAAATTATAGAATGAATTTAAATTTCAAATATAACGATTTATCATAATCGAAAATGGTGAATAATTGAAATTTGAGTTGAATATGAATCGAAACAATTTCTAATGTTGATATAAATTCTATTTGAATTAGAATTGAGTTAGTAAGTTTTTAAAACTGAAATTTCAAATGATTTGCCGATTTTTAAATCGTCGATTAAATCGACTCATTAAAATAGCGATCCGGGGCACAGTCTCGGAATTTAACGAAACTAGTTCCACTGGATCCCTAATAGTGTATTATTATCGAATTTCAAATTTCGTAGCGTTTGGATTTACCGTTTGGTCGTGCAAGTTGAATACGCACTGAATTAATTTAATTAAAAAACGTCGATTTAAAAAGCTATCTTCCACATACGATTGAATTAGGCCTCGAGACTAGTTCCATTGGGTTCGAAATAGGGGTATAACATATAAACGTCAGGCGACACGCCTCAATAGGAGTTTGAAATTTCAGGATATGTTATACGAGATATTTTGGATATAAAAAAAATATAAGGATCAACCCCTACGATCTGTTTCAGCCACACCTATCTGCATAAGCCGGCCTAGCTCTCTGCTCGCACCAACCTCTTCCGCTTCTTGTTTAAATCACGGCTATTCCTCCATCTATAGAAAACAAAATCTTGACCTACATATACAAAAAATCAAGCGATCGAGTCGCGATTTCCTCTGGCCTCTAGCAACCTATAGCTGCACTTGAAGGAGGGTCGCGCTGTTCTCGATTCGTGCACGTGTGCACAATGGGAGCGGGCAGTGGTAATGGAGGCGGAGCGCATGCGGTGGACGAGGGTTAAGAGGCGACGCTGCTAGCTGGAAGGTCGTCAGAGGCTGGGGTGTTTAGGTATGCGTGCTGTGAAGTCTGGTAGTGAGGTGGAGGTTCTGGTGGTCGTCGAAGTCGCGTTTTCTTGGTGGAGGCTGGAATGTCGTATGCGATTGGTGAACGTGATTAGTGAGTGAGATTTGTTTTAAATAATGGTCTTAGTTAGTAAGATAATTATTGTAATTTAATTAGTCGATAACTTATGAATTTTATATCTAACCATACGAGGTCCGGAGCACACGTAACAAGTCACGTTGGGTTTGCAACAGCAAATACTACGCGATAAAACTGATGTGGGAATTTATTTGAAGTCAATCGGGAATATGTGGAATTTTAAAAGTAAGTTGAATGATAGTTCAATTTAATTTAAAATTGGACAATTAACAAATTCGAAAATCAAGGTGACTAAATCTCACTCATTTGGATTACTGGTTTAATATAAAATGTTAAAATTTAATTATTGATTGATTGTATGAATTTATAAATTATTATCAGTTGGATGTTATATTATATATAGTAGTATATATTAGTAGTTGGGTATATTCCCGCTTATTGAAGCGTATGAGACACTATGCGCCTCGCATAATAGCGGATCACCCTATATTATTGTGATATCCTACCTCGAAGTGGGATTATTATTATTATATGATATATAACATCTGTGGTTGTAGGGAAACAGGTTGGAGTGGTCCAACTGGATTCCTCAAAAATTTTGATTTTAATTTTAATATATAGTGACATATGATGTGTGTGAATAATCTGATATAGATTATGTTATGGTTTGAATTATTAGATGCTATAGATAATATTTTTGAATTTGACAAGGGAAATTAAAAGGCGATTTTGGAATTGATAATTTTTACATTGAATTTTGGGATTATTTAAAAAGGGAATTGATTTGGATAAAATAAATAAATTTGATTTTATATATTTATTTAGCTATTCCGTAAAAAGGTTTCAAATAGAGAATTTAATTTGAGTATTTTTAAAACAGTGGATCTTTAATTGGGATTTCTGGAATACGAAATGGAAGTTGAAATAGAGATTTGAATGGTTTTGGAATATAGTTCAAAATTTGTTAAGAAATAGGTTTATAAATTGGATTTTAAAAAGAAATCAACTTATAAATGGAGTTGTTTAATATGAATCTGTTATTAACAGAGATATGAGAGTTGAGTTTATAAATTTGTAAACGATGTTTATAAATAAAGTGAAATTATTTTTATTTGATAAATTGGAAATATAAATTCACGATAAGAATTTATAATGAAATATAGAAATCGTTTTAGAAAGAAATAGTGGATTCTATTTTTGAATTTGGAAATAATTATGAAATTGGAGACGCAGGTCGATTTGTGATAAATTGAGAGAGAATTATAAATGCTAAAATGGTTATATTGGATTTAAAAAAAATAGATTTTTATCGAGAAGTTAAGTTTTGTTTTTAGGAAGGGATTTTTGTTTATTAAAATATGTAGTTTTAAATCTATTTTAGTATTGAAATATTTCAGAAAGAGGATTATTCAAATATTTAATATTTATTGAAATGAATTCAAATTTTTATAATAAGCTTTGTAAATCGATTAGTTTTATTTAAAAATGAATTTGAAATGAGTTATCGATGTTTATTTAAAGTGTTTTGATATTTTAAATAATTACTTAAACGTGTTTTTAAAAATAAATTATTATTCTTTAAAAATACTTATCATATATATATTGAGTTTTGAAATGATTGAAATTTATATATAAATCCTCTCAAGATTTGTAAACTAGGTTTATTTAACAGATATGATTTTGATAAGAGGAACCTTATAAGGGATTTTGGGAGAAAATGGAATTTCCAAAATGTTGAAATATGGGAAGTTCGAAAATGAATCTGAATTCATAAAAGAAGTTAAAAATTGTTGGATGGGTTTATAAAAGAGTATAATCGGTTTTGGAAATTGTAAAAAGAAATTTACTAAAAATTCTGGAGATTTATGAGATAAGTTATGAAATATTTCATAAGTTTGATATTAAAATGATTTTGGAGAATATGTTTATAAATATTTTTCTAAGTATTGAAAAGAGGATTTTGGAAATATTTTAAGTGTGAAATGAGTGGTATAGAAATATTTTTCTAAGTATTATAAATTGAATTCAAAAATATTTCTAAGTGTTGATATGGTTTGAAAATATCCTGTTATGGATTTAAGTATTTGAAATTGTTTTCAAATGTTGGAATACTGGAAGAGATTTGAAAATATATCTTTGTAAACATATTTGAAATAAATATTTGGAAAGATTTAATAAAATTGGGCCTAGCGACTGATTATGTGTGTAATTTGATAGTTAAATAACCGACTATCAAATATGGCTAAAAATTCATTGATTGTTTCAAAGAGACCGAGATTAGATTTAATTATCCGAAAACCACTTCGATCTAATTTGTGCGCTACGAATTGTGGTATAGTGAAGCTAATGAAGACGATGGCTTTGGAGATTCGGTTTGTTCAAACTTAGAACGACTTGTATGGATGAATGCTATCATTGCATCGTTGCTTGAAAGGAAGTGTTAGCATTCCAAGAATGAATGCTATTCTTAAGGTAATATGTAGCCTCATCAACCAGGAATGACTAAAATTGGGGAGATGTAGCAAGGCTATGCGGGTCGCTCCCATTAGGGTATGATCATCACTCATCTAGAGTGGACATTTATCATCACTTTCATTTGTATGCGTTTTGGGGCCCATTGGTGGTGATCATATTCGGTACTATCCAATAAGGGGTAGGCCTGTCTTCTGTTGGCAGGGATCGATAGGTTCGATCTTGGTACATTTTTCTAGAGGTGTACTGTGGCCGACGGTACCCCCATAGCCCTGTCATTGTATGGAATCCAATATCCACTACGAGCCTGTACGGTTTTAGATGTGCCCAACTATGCTAAAATGTGAGATGCAAGCATTTCAGCTATTTTATAGTTTATTTTCTATAGACACTATTATAATATCAGATGATTTTGATAAAAAATGTTTTGGTTATCGTAAGGTAAAAACCCATCATATTTATGTGTGGCGTGGTCTTACGAGATACCCTTGTTTTCAAAAAAAAAATTGATAACAATAATAATTCCAATTGAGTGTGTTTTCTCATGTTGGTTTTCCAGACTGACTCGGGTGTTATTTTATTATAATGCTCGGGTCAGACCAAGTATTACAGATTCAGGTAAGGGTACTATAGAGCACAAGAGACGTGTTGGAGGAGTCTCAGCGTATTCCACGTACTTGATTATATCTCGCTGTGTGTAGGTTGTATATTCAACACTTGCGAGGACTAGTTATTAGAACTGTCCAGACTGATTTGTTGATTGTTGTATTCTAATGATGGTATGTCTAATAACAGTTATAGTTCTTTTTGTATAAAGATATGCTATTATCTATTATATATTGTTCCGCTATGATTGTGAGATTCTGTATTGTTATTTTATTTTCTTCTTCTATCCTCTTCTTTCTCATAGTTATTCGTCTTTTTGTACAATTTGTGTTGGACAAGTGAGATTTAATGTCATCTCAATGGGTATAGAATGGCGGGTCGCTACACTTGGTATCAGAGCTTAGGTTGAGTGAATACCTTGGCTTTGGTGGGGATTACTCATTAGAGATAGGGTCAATAGTACCCTAGAATGAGTCTGAGTGTATTATAGATATGAGCGTGTATTTGTTAGTGAATATAAATTGTTTTATATTGTGTTGACTTATTGGTTGAGTGTTTATGAATTCTGGTCGGTACGGTCTAGACAACTGTATCGATAGGGGTTTCTAAACTCTTAAACACTATAAACTGACACAGTATTGTTTTGAAGCGGGTAAATGAAATAATTTTATCCAAATTCTATTTGGATATAAAGGAAATAATTTTTTGAAATTATTATTGTATATTTGGAGTATTGGTTGATATTATTATAATCAAAACAAGATTATAAAATTAAAATGGTTTATATAACCAAATTAAATTGGTATAAGAATGATTTATGCATATGAGTTATAAATAAAAATGGATTCAAACAAGAGTTTGGAGATTTAAATCCCAGAAGGTTTGGAAAATATTTTCCGAAGTGTTGTGAAAATAAAAATAGTATTATTTTTGAAACTATTTTTGGAATAAAAAAATTGTATTAAATGGATTTTGGAAGTGGTAAAGTACTGAACTCACTTAAGTCGTTGGGAAATAATTCTGGTGATGACTACAACATCATCAATATTCATTTTTGAGTTTCCATGTGATGGATTGCTACTGTAGTAAATTGGTATGGAGATTTTTGTTGGAAATAAGTGTTGTTTTGGAAATTCCGAAGGGAATTTGTTTGGATAAAACCAAGTTGATTTTGAAATTTCCAAAGAAATGGTTTGTAAAACCAAAAGAGCTACATATATATATTATGATTTCAAAATGATTTGAAATAAATCCGGGTGGTTGAATTCTGGGATAATCATTTGAAGGTTTTGTGAGACCGGAAGAAAATAAGTTTTTGAACTTATAAGTTGGAAATGATGTGGATAGAAAAGAAAATGTGAATTTCAAAATGAAATTTAAAGTTTAGTTATGCAAGTTAAATAATTTGAATTAGTAAAAGTGGATAGAATGAATTGAGATTTAACTTAAGAAATAAAATTGGATTTGGATTTGATACAATGTCAAATTGAGTTGAATATAAAATTTGAGTTGTAAAATGATTATATAACTATAAGTTATAAGTTTGAATGGAATCAACTCAAGTATAGAATTGATAAAAATGTGGAAAATAAGTTATGTAACTTATAAATTGGAAAAGTGGATTTGTATAACCAAAATGGAAGGGGTTTGATATTTCTGTAAAGAAATGGAAATCCAACTAGAAGTAGAAAATAAAGTTGAGCTCAAGTCATACCAAATGAGGTGATTTTTGAAATAAAAATCAGATTTTAAATTATAAAATGGAAGTGAACTAATTAGATAAATTAATTAGTAAATTGAATATAGAAATGGAACTTAACTTGGTTAAGTAAAATGGATTGTGGATTGAAATTGAAACTAAATGTGGGACTTGAGTATAATTGGAATTCGACTTAAATGTAAGAAAATTAGATATATTTTGAATGTTGTCGAATAAATGGAAGTGGATTGGAATAACGATGAGTTAAGTTAAAAATGAGCTTGATATAAGTGTGAATAAATTGAATATGGTTTTGAAATGGTATGTAAATGAAATTGAGTATGGAATTAAATGTTGAAGTGGAAATGAATATAAGTGACGTATAAAAGGTTTAATACACCTTAATATTAATTTTATGAAGTGATTCATAAATAAATTAACATGGAATGAAACGCCGTTAAAATAAAATAAAGTGAACAAGACTAAATGAATAAACTGAATGTGAGTCAATGGAGCTAGATAAACTGATTTAAAATCAATTTAAGTGGTTTATAACTTAAGTAGTTATTTTATTGAATGGATATCACTAGATTTGCATAAAAGAAATTGACATTCGACGTAAAAGGGAATAAACAAATTATGCAAACAAATGTAAAGAGAATAAATTGATTCGAATCAATTTGGAATGGAAATGTATGTAAGGTGAGTAAATATGATTGGAATGCTAATAACTTGTTGTGAATCATTTGGAATTGAATAAATGGCGTATAAGTTGAATTAGAAGTGAATAATTAAATGTTGGGACTTTGTATTTGCATGTATCTGCTAGATATACATGTCATAACCTGTTTTGGTTATGAAGTATGTGCTAACTTAGTTAAATTAAATGAAATGTTATTGAATTTCATATTTTTGGTACTTATGGGTTTTATTTGAGTAAGTACAGGTACAAGAAGACCAATTGGCTAGATTTTGGTTGCGCAATTTCATATAAATTGAGCAAGCTCACTCAATAATGCTAAAATAAGGTACGCTTACAAATTTAGCGCGCGAAAAATAAAATATTGTTATATATTGCTTTTTCTAGCCATGAGAGACTATGTATATCTTTCCTATCATATTTGTCATATTGTAAATGACTCTCCGTACGAGGGAGACTCTGCCAAAATTTTTTGGAAATTTAGGGTATTAGAAAATTTTTGAAAATTTTGGTTAACCAAAATTTGATTTCGAATTTGTAACTGATATAAGAGATTTTGATTTAGAAATGAAAAATAATTGTTTTGAATGGAATTAAAAAGATTTGGGAAATTGAAATATCGAGTTTCAACTAAGTGGGTTTTAACAAGTTAATGGGTTTGTTGCATTTTTCCTACTTAGCAATTTCGGGGATGAAATTCTTTTAAGGGGAAGGAATGTAACGACCCGGATTTTCCGTCATTTGATTTTGAACATTTAAACGGTTTTAAATATTGGATTTGGAATATAAATTGATTTTTAAATATGAAGATTTTTGGTTAAAATTATAGAATGAATTTAAATTTAAAATATAACAATTTATCGTAATACGGAAATGGTGAATAATTGAAATTTGAGTTAAATATGAATTGAAACGATTTCTAATGTTGATATAAATTCTAATTAGAATTGAGTTAGTAAGTTTTAAAAACTGAAATTTTAAATGATTTTGTCGATTTTGAAATCGTCGATTTAATCGACTCATTAAAATAGCGATCCGCGGCACAATATCAGAATTTGATGAAACTAGTTCCACTGGATCCGTAATGGTGTATTATTATCGGATTTCAAATTTCGTAGTGTTTAGATTCACTGTTTAGTCGTGTGAGTTGAAAACGCAAAGAATTAATTTAATTAAAAAACGTCGATTTAAAAAGCTATCTTCCACATACGATCAAATTGGTCCTCGAGACTAGTTCCATTGGGTTTGGAATAAGGGTATAACATATAGAACGCCAAGCGGCGCGCCTTAATAGGAGTTCGCGAATTCAGGATATGTTATACGAGATATTTTGGATATAAAATAATATATATATATATATATATATATATATATATATATATAAGGATCAACCCCTATGATCTGTTTCAGCCGCACCTATCTGCATGAGCCAACTTAGCTCTCTGCTCGCGTCGACCTCTTCCTCTTCTTGTTTAAAATCGCGACTCTTCCACCTTCTACAGAAAATGAAATCTCGATCTACATATACAAAAAAAAATCAAGCGATCGAGTGACGATTTCCTCTGGCCTCTAGTGACCTGTAGCCGCGCGTGAAGGAGGGTCGCGCTGTTCTCGATTCGTGCACGTGTGCGCGATAGGAGCGGGTAGTGGTAGTGGAGGCGGAGCGCATGCGGTGGAGGAGGGTTGAGAGGCGACGCTGTTAGCTGGAAGGTTGTCAGAGGCTCTGGTGTTTGGGTATGCGTGCGGTGAAGTCTGGTGGTGAGGTGGAGGTTCTGGTGATCGTCGAAGTCACGTTTTCTGGGTGGAGGTTGGAATGTCGTACGCGATTGGTGAATATGATTAGCGGGTAAGATTTGTTTTAAATAATGGTATTAGTTAGTAAGACAATTAGTGTAATTTAATTAGTCGATAACTTATGAATTTTATATCTAACCATACGAGGTCCGGTGCATACGTAACAAGTCAATCGGGGTTCGCAATAGCAAATACTACATGATAAAACTGATGTGGGAATTTATTTGGAGTCAATCGGGAATAGGTGGAATTTTAAATTAAGTTGAATGTTAGTTCAATTTAATTTAAAATTGGACGATTAACAAATTCAAAAATCAAGGTGAGTAAATCTCACTCATTTGGATTATTGATTTAATATAAAATGTTAAAATTTAATTATTGGTTGATTGTATGAATTTATAAATTATTATCAGTTGGATGTTATATTATATATAGTAGTATATACATTAGTAGTTGGGTATATTCCCGCCAATTGGAGTGGATGAGACACTATGCGACCCGCATAATAGCGAATGACCCTATATTATTGCGATATCTTGCCTCGAAGTGGGATTATTATTATTATGATATGTAACATATGTGGTTGCAGGGAAATAGGTTGGAGGGATCCAACTGGATTCCTCAAAAGTTTTTATTTTAATTTTCATATATAGTGACATATGATGTGTGTGAATAATCTGATACAGATTATGTGGTGATTTGAGTTATTGGATGCTATAGTACCACTAGCTTAATTTCGGTATTATAAATACCATAGATAATATTTTTGAATTTGAAAAGGGAAATTAAAAGGCGATTTTGGAATTGATAATTTTTACATTGAATTTTGGGATTATTTAAAAAGGGAATTGATTTGGATAAAATAAATAAATTTGAGTTTAGATATTTATTTAGCTATTCCGTAAAATGGTTTCAAATAGGGAATTTAATTTGAGTATTTTTAAAATAGTGGATTTTTAGTTGGGATTTCTGGAATACGAAATGGAAGTCGAAATCGAGATTTGATTAGTTTTGGAATATAGTTCAGATTTGTTAAGAAATAGGTTTATAAATGGGATTTTAAATAGAAATCGATTTACAAATGGAGTTGTTTAATATGAATCTGTTATTAACAAAGAAATGAGAGTTGAGTTTATAAATTTATAAACGATGTTTATAAATAAAGTGAAATGATTTTCATTCGATAAATTGGAAATATAAATTCGCAGTGAGAATTTTAATGAGATATAGAAATCGTTTTAGAAAGAAATAGCGGATTTTGTTTTTGAATTTGGAAATATTTATGAAATTGGAGACGCAAGTCGATTTGTGATAAATCGAGAGATTTATAAATGCTAAAATGGTTATATTGGATTTAAAAAAAATTAGTTTTTTATCGTGAAGTTAAGTCTTTTTTAGGAAGGGATTTTAATTTATTAAACTATGTAGTTTTAAAACTATTTTAGTATTGAAATATTTCGAAAAGTGGATTATTCAAATATTTAATATTTAATGAAATGAATTCAAATTTTTATAATAAGCTTTGTAAATCGATTAGTTTTATTTAAAAATGAATTGGAAATGAGTTATCGATGCTTGTTTTAAAGTGTTTGGATATTTTAAATTATTATTCTTTAAAAATACTTATTATATATATTGAGTTTTGAAATGATTGAAATTTATTTATAAATCCTCTCGAGATTTGTAAACGAGGTTTATTTAACGGATATGATTTTGATAAGAGGAACCTTATAAGGGATTTTGGGAGAAAATGGACATTCCAAAATGTTGAAATATGGGAACTTCGAAAATGAATCTGTATTCATAAATGAAGTTAAAAATTGTTGGTTGGGTTTATAAAAGAGTATAATCGGTTTTGGAAATTGTAAAAAGGAATTTATTAAAAATTCCGGAGATTTATGAGATAAGTAATGAAATATTCCTAAGTTTGATATTAAAATGATTTTGGAGAATATGTTTATAAATATTTTCCTAAGTATTGAAAAGAGGGTTTTGGAAATATTTTAAGTGTGAAATGAGTGGTATAGAAATATTTTTCTAAGCATTATAAATTAAATTCGGAAATATTTCTAAGTGTTGATATGGTTTGAAAATATCCTGTTATGGATTTAAGTATTTGAAATTGTTTTCAAATGTGGGAATACTGGAAG
The DNA here is from genome assembly GCA_030737815.1 of Allium fistulosum. NCBI lineage: Eukaryota > Viridiplantae > Streptophyta > Magnoliopsida > Asparagales > Amaryllidaceae > Allium > Allium fistulosum. Next base: position 291,278,368 of record CM060907.1, read on the forward strand.
AGATTTGAATATATATCTTTGTAAAGATATTTGAAATAAATATTTGGAAAGATTTAATAAAATTGGGCCTAGCGACTGATTATGTGTGTAATTTGATAGTTAAATAACCGACTATCAAATCTGGCTAAAAATTTGTTGATCGTTTCGAAGAGACCGGAATCGGATTTAATTATTCGAAAACTACTTCGATCCGAGTTGTGCGCTACGAATTGTGGTATCGTGAAGATGATGAAGATGAAGATTTTGGTGATTCGGTTTGTTCAGACCTAGAACAACTTGGAGATTCTTAAGGTAATACGTAGCCTCAAGCCTCATCAACCGGGAATGACTAAAATAGGAGTGATGCAGCAAGGCTATGTGGGGTCGCTCCCATTAGGGTATGATCATCACTCATCTAGAGTGGACATTCATCATCACTTTCATTTGTATGTGTTTCGGGGCTTATTGGTGATGATCATATTCGGTACTATCCAGTAAGGGGTAGGCCGGTCTTGTGTTTGCAAGGATCGATAGGTTCGATCTCGGTACATTTTTCTATAGGTGTACTGTGGCGGGCGGTACCCAGTAGCCCTATCATTGTATGGAATCCCATATCTACTACGAGCCTGTACGGTTTTAGATGTGCCCAACTATGCTGAAACGTGAGATGCAAGCATTTTAGCTATTTTATATTTTATTTTCTATAGACACTATTATAATATTAGATGATTTTGGTATAATTTTTTTTTGTTATCGTAAGGTAAAAACCCATCGTATTTATGTGTGGCATGGTCTTACGAGATACCCTTGTTTCCAAATGAATTTTGATAGTAGTAATAATTCCAATTAAGTGTGTTTTCTCACGCTGGTTTTCCATACTGACTTGGGTGTTATTTTATTATAATGCTCGAGTCAGCCCGAGTATTACAGATTCAGGTTAGGATGCTATGGAGCACAAGAGACGTGTTGGAGGAGTCTCAGGTGTATTCCACGTACTTGATTATATCCCGCTGTGTGTATAGGCTGTATATTCAGCACTTGTGAGGACTAGTTATTAGAACTGTCCAGATTGATTTTTTGATTGTTGTATTCTGATGATGGTATGTGTAATAACAGTTATAGTTCTTTTAGATATGTTATTATCTATTATATATTGTTCCACTGCGATTATGAGATTATGTATTTTTGTTTCTGTTTCTTCTTCTATCCTCTTCTTTCTCATAGTTATTCGCCTTTTCGTACAATTTGTGTTGGACAAGTGAGATTTAATGTCAGCTCAAAGGGTACGGAACGAGCGGGTCTCTACACTTTCAACTGTTGAATTGATATCCTCTCTCGAAACATCTTGACCGGGGATATTTAAAACAAAATTTTATTTTATGTCTGATTAATTACTCACGGTTGCAACTATTTGCAACTATAATCGCATAACATTTTATTTAATGATTTTCTTATTTGTATACATTAAATCAATTACTTAATAACTATATTACAGTATAACAAAGTATATAAAAGAAAAGAAAAACCTTTATTACGAACTAAATTGATTATAGAGTTAGATATATGTAACAAATGACATGATTACCCCTAGGGAATACCCCTAACTATCTCAATCTCCTGCTTGCACTTGGGGCTAACTATGTATTCTCAATCTCAATTCTTCTATCGGTTTAATCAGAATTGACTAAGCTAGTCCATTCCTGAACATATATGCTATATTGTATTATTGTCAACTTTATCAATCAACACTTTTCTATCGTTGATAAACTTTCTTTATCCCATGGATCTTTTGAAGTATGTTCATTTACCTTTTGTTAGCCCTATGTCCTTTCGGGATCTGTATTGCAACACAATAATGTCATGGGGTTCTCATCATTTGGAATCACCCTCAACCTAATCATAAATTTATGCATAAATGTACTTTGCTTTTATTACATGTCCTTAGCCAGTTGGTTAAATCGACCATAACCTCTTAAATGGAACATTTCCAACTTAATGCTCCTTAACTAAGGTTGAACATGAATTAAGTATTAACATGTTGTATCTAATATCACTTATGAAGTTCAAGTTCGAACATTCCTTCATAAGGAGTTTTTTTTTTCTACAAACAATTCTCTAATATTTCGTAAATATTCAAGAGTATTCTTAACAACCATTTAGTGACCTTAATTCAAATTCGATATTCGTTCAATGTACCAAGTACACAAAAGAAATGTGATATAGTAGACAATATAACATTTATGATAATTCCTATTTTCAATGCATAAGGAATACATCTCATATGCTCCACATTAAACATTTTAATATGGTTTAGGATAATCTCAACATCCGTTTGTACTGATTTTAGAAGATGTCATTTTCAAATCCAATACGAAAATAAACAACCAAACTAAAACTGGTTTTAACATGGGCACATAGTTAACAATTAGTAGTAGTATGTTGTTTACTTATAATTTTAGGAATATTATAGTACATTTAATATTCCTTTTTTACAGACACATGCTTCCTCTGCATTTTGATTGAAAATCACACTATTTGATATATCTATCAAAATACTTGTTCAACTATGATGCTTATCAGATGTTAATTTTGCATCCCCTTTTGGATCATATGCAAAACATATAAACCATAATATCAACCACACCGACATTTAGACATTTGGTTATCATGCGTAAATATATTCTTTTCTAAATCATTATTCATCAATGTGCCAATACTCAAAATCGAATTATGCAATAATTGCATGTAGAAACCAAATGGGCTTAAGTATGTTGACTATTGAAATTAATTCACTTATTTCATAATTTGAAATTAATGAAGTCATTTTCTATATACACTGCTTTATATAATACCAACTGCATTGATCCTCTTGAAGATACACCTATGGCCGATGGATCATTTCCCTTTGGGTATAACCATCAAAGTCATATTTTGGTAAGGTGTTTGGAATATATTCCGGGTTTATAGTATCAGGCCATATGGTAGAGTATATATTGTTCATGACTTATTGAGCATTAATGATCTTGTTATTACTAACAATTATTATTCTGGACATTTATAAGAAAGCCATAGTTTCTCCCTAGTGTGCAATAATTCTTATTAGACAGTCTAATGAGTTGTGTCCATTTTAAGCTTGCTAATTATATTTCACCTTATGTAATCAATTATATGTTCGAGTCTTTGGATCGTATCCAATTCCATTGTACCACCACAAATTTCCAGAAGAAATTCCTTCGTCGTGGAGGTGGTGTTTCTTAAAACAACAATAGTTTCTCAGTGCGATGGAATAGACATCGAGAAACATATTATGAACTCTAATATACCTACATAAAACTGATTTTGTTTTGATTTGATGAAACTTACGTTCATAATATAAATTAGTCAACCACGCATCTTAAACTTTTAAGATTGAGATTTGTTGTCAATTCAAATCTTATATGATCTAATAAACTATTCTTTAAATGAAATTAATTTTAACATATGTACTTACTCCAAAGTACATATCCTTGTACAGGGAAGTCAACTCAACTTCACTCACATTAATCATATTTTGCCCAGCAAAGTGAAATTTCCCCTTATCGATGCTTCATTATGTATCATAAATAGGAATGACTTCTTAGATTGAACCATATTCATTTTTTGCTACTTTTGGAGCTGTTTTCTAACATACTCACATATTGATTAAATTGAATTGTTTTATTTCCTCTACACATTATGTTTTCTACTTTTGCTTTATATTCTATGAACTCAATATAGATGTACTAATTTATATCAATACACATGTTCATGTGCACGATGATTCGTCCATGAATTTTATAAAGTAAGTGGATCTATTTTTATATCATCACATCTTGGACTATATATATATATATATATATATATTAATTCGAAGAGTTCATTGCTCTTTTGTAACTCCAACTAAATGGGTGCTTTGTCCTTAATCATTTGATATACAATTTGTAACGACCCAATATTTTCAACCATTCGCATCCGCACATGTCGGACTTGAATTGCTCAAAATACCGCGTTGTAAATAAAATTTGGCAAATCTCAGATTATACAGTAAATAAATATAATCACAGATCACAAACAAAGAGTAAAATAATGCAGTTGAAGTAAAAGAAATAGTAGTTCATGAAGCTACTATATAAATATATCAGAGTTACATAAGATATAACAGAAGAAATAGAGTACAATAAAAGTCTCAATAAAATAACCAAGTACAAGCTGAGTAGAACAACAGAAATGAAATAGATAGGACAAGACAAGCAGATAATCTCCAGCGATTCAAATCTCCAAGAGAGTGGAAATCCAAATCTGTGAATAACTCAGGCTGACCCGAGCGTAAAGCAAAACACAAAACACTCGAGTCAGGACAATATATACTTATATAATGTAAACTAACTCAAGTGAACTGTAATAAAGGTACAAGTAACTTAAAGAATGCTTGGGATCGCCCATTCTTTAAGGATCCGTTAAACTATCTACTATGTAGTAATATTCGCTATTATAATAATGTCTAATATAAAATAAACATACTTTTAAATAGCATTAAGGCTTTACATTTTCCACCTTAACACGTAATAGTCCCAGTAGTCTATCCAGTATTAGCATACTCCCAAAATGGGGGCTATCCTCGATACTCCACAGGCTACGGGAGAAATCACAAATCGTAGTAAAGCTCGATATGGTAGGTGACACGGCACACAAGGCAATGCCAGGGTAGATATACCAATTACGCATCTAGACTGGTGGTGACGCATAGCAGCCACTACCGCCCACCTCGAACAACACTCCCAAATCAAGGGTGCGCACCAAATCAATCACAAGTAATAGAATGGTATCGAAGAAGTGTGTCCGATCAGAGGTGCTACCTCCTTGGCTCGTCGATCGCTCCTGTTTTAGCCACCTTATGCCAACTCACGGGAGTTGGGTCCACGTATATACCTTAGGATCGTCGCCACCATCCTACTTCATTCTGGAAACTCCACCGCGTACACAGTTGTCTAAGTAGTTTTCGGTATCGACAGAGAGTATGTCCATATCCGATCTCGGTCTCTTTAACAACCAATCGTTATTATAACCCGTGGTTATAATTTAAAACAGTATTTTTTTTACTTCAAAATAGAATATCATTTCAAATCCAAATCTTTATCAAAATAAAGATTAAATCAATTCCAAACCATTTCAATATATTTAAAATATCGTATCATTTCAAAACTTCATTTCAAATCATTTCAATATATCAAAATATCACATCTTTCTAGAACTTCATTTCAAATCATTTAATATATCAAAATATCACATCTTTCTAAAACTTTATTTCAAATTATTTAATATATCAAAATTTCACATTTTCCAAAACTACATTTCAAATCATCATTTGAGTTCAAATCCAAATATTCAACTTTAAATACCTTTTTAAATTCAAAGATATCATTCATTTATTATCATTACAAGTCACTTTTAAATAATTTATATTCCAACAAATTAATTCATTTAAATTCATTAAAAGTGTAAGTATTATATTTCAAATCAATTATTCAATTTCCAAAGTTTCAATTCAATTCAATCATTTATTTCAATTAAATTTCCACAGACCATTTCAAATCTTATAAATTTCAAATATAGATTTAATCCATAAAATAACTATTCAAATTATAAAATAAATTCCAAAGCTTTATTATCCTATATTTCATAAGTCTAATATCTTTAAATAGATTCAAATTACAAGAAACCAAATATTTTTCATACTAATATAAACTTCAATTATTTATTCCAAGATTTAATATCATTTATTTAATTTAAATTTAAATACCATTTAATCACATTTCAAAATAGTTATATTTCCCAAATCAACTATTCCATTTAAATCATTTAAAGTCAATTCATTATATATAATTTAAATATTTAATTTCCAAAATTTAATATTTTTCAAAGATCTTTTATTCATTTGAATTTATTAAACAAAGAAAATTCAACTTTCGCAGCACTTAGAAAATGCTACGAAATGTTATGTTTAAAAACAGTTCATTAACAAAAGACAGCATTTAAATGCTGTAATAGGTTTCTTTTAATTTCAAGTAAACTTTGGTTAAATTAAACAACTATAGCACTTACGAAGTGCTATAATAACCTTTAGTTCAAATTAGCCTTTTAGTTCATTTAAAACAACTACAGAAATTTCCAATGCTGTAATATCTTTACATTACATTTCAAAAATGCTGTCAAATCAAATTCAGAGTTTTATTTACAATTTCACACATAATTAACTTTTAATATAAACCATTTTAACTTATAAAATAATATATTTTCACATTTAAAAACAATCATTTAAATACCTTTATTTCTATGATTTTATAAAGTCAAATTTCCATACAAAAATCAAATTAAATAACAATTAAATTTCCATTTCTTTAATTAAATTCTTAACTTAACAACTAAGTTTAAATTTCCAAAATATAACTTATTTCCGTTTATTTCACTTAATTAAAATTTCACTTTTAACAAAATTCACAATTTCCCAATTTAAGTTAAATTTCAAACATTTCAACTTAAACATTCATTTATTCCATATTTTAATTTATACAAAATCATTAACACTTTTAAAAATTATTATTACTTAATAAAAATCATTAAATTCATCTTTTAAATCGAATTTGTCATATATTCTTACTTACATAAATTCCATTTAAAACAAGATCATAAATTCCAAAATTAACTTATATTTCAAATTATACTTCACCATTAACTTAATTCACTTATTTAATTTGTAGAAAATCACTAATATTTTATAGAAATCATTTTAAATAAAATTTAAATCAAAATATCATAATATTTACATTTTTAAAATATTTTAAAAATTTCAAAAATATATATAAACCACTAGTCTGTATAAAATTTTCTAGCCTAGGTCAAGTGATATAGATATGTATCATTTCAATCCGCAGTTTACAAAGAAAACCGGGTTCTATCATTTCAAACCCGCAATCCCAAGTTAAATAAAATAAATAAAAAGTCACTCAGGCTTATCATTTCAGCCCATAACGATCTTTCCCTATTCTAAAGTCCGTTTGGGTATGTATCATTTCAACCCATAGTGATTCTAATCTAAAGGGAACTTGCAGTGTGGTAAACTGATAAAATAACAAAACAACATAATATAACAGTAACATATGATATAACGGGTGATTAAGCATAGGTGAACATCATATAATAGTGACATAGCAAAAATAATATGGTGATGTAGTTTACATATTCACAAGTGATCAATTTACTATTAATATAAGTATAAACTATCTGGTGAGAATAACTCACCGGTATAAGCTGGAGATGACAACTGAAACACACAAACTGAGATCTTCAAAGGCACGATAACACGACGATGATTTGAGTGTGGGAGAGACAAAGCTAATAGCCTCTAGCAGACATTCAAACAAAACAAAACAAATAACATAAGTTTCAACCCAAATTCAATTAAACAAAGCTAGAAATGAATGCACAAAACATCTCCAAAGTGCCTGCACTTGCTTTCTACCTCATATGCTTCAGCAATAGGCTGTAAAAGCATTGTAATGGGATGGTTTTGGATCAGGTTTGGATCAGGTTTTGGGTTCAACAAGTCGGCCATACATAGGAAAAGATGATGCAAAGGTATGTGTGCATGGAACTACAACTACAAGGCAAACAAACATGATTTCATGCAACCAAAGGTCACAGCCAAGGCAGTCTTAGGAACGGCCAGGTCTGTAGTGAGTCAGGTACATGTGTGGCAGTGGGTTTCAGGTCATCTATGGGTGGTGGGGGTGGAGTAGGTGGCGGCCAAAGGAAGGTTTGGAGGTGGTGGTGATGTATGGTGCTCGGCTAGGCATAAAGGGTGAAGTTTGTTCAAGTTTTGGTGGAGTTTGATCAACTATAGTGTACGCCCAGTGGCTTGGGGCTGGACTGGAGGAGGTGGTGGGTGGTTCAGGTGATGGAGGAGATGGCCATGGTGAAGGAGGAGCAAGGGGATGAGCATAGAAGGAGAGAAAGGAAGTGAAAAACAAAATAAACAAGTAGAAAACAAGAAGAAATTTCATAGAAAAGAAGAAGAAGTTTACCACCACTTTGCTTCAGGTTGATGGCCGTGAATTTTAGGGTTGAGAAGCCTTATGATATGCGTGAAAATGAAGAAAATAAGTCGGTTGATGATAGTATAAGGAACGGCCAAAAATTGAAAGCAAATGTTGGTTGAAAATGAAAAGGTGGAATTCAAAAAGTCAAATGGCAATTCAAAAGTCCAAACCCTTTCATATTTCTTTATTTTGTTTTTATAACTTTATATTTCTGGTAATAATAATAATACCAGATAAAATTTCGAAAATTTATCAAAATATAAAATTATATATAATATTTATTAATTATATAAAGTTAAATTAAGGAAAATAGCTAAAAATAGTAAACTAGTCTAGAAAATTTGAAATTAAATGAAATAAATTTTAGAAAATTCATATGAGCTTGTAATATATTTTTAAATATAAATAATAACATAAAATAAAAGTACATTCACAAAATAAATATATAAAATTTAATTTAAATATAATTTTAATGAAGAAAATAGCAGAAAATAAGAAAACAGCCTATAAAAATAGGAAATCAACACAGTAAACTTTGGAAAAATTATAACATCACTTTAAAAATGTTTTAAAATAAAATATATATCTAATATGTCATATAACACATATTAGAACATGATTTGACAAATAAAAATATTGTTTATATAAATTAAAATAGATGATTTTATTAAATTAATCAATTTACATACAATATGGTAAAAAGCATAACTTTCACAATATAAATCGGATTTCAACGAAACAAAAAGCAGTATTCTTGAAATTAAATTTATTTTCATAATAAAAGATAAAATTCAAGAATTAAAATATTTAAATTTGAAGTTTAAAAGTCAAAGATTGAACAGTTTGACTAGAATTTCACTTTTCGGTAAAATATTCAATTTATATCAGTTTGAAACTATAACTCACATAATAATCATCATTTATATTTAAAAATGAAATGTTTGAAATGAAACAAGCTTAAAAATAATTTCAAAATAAAATAAAGTCAAATTTAAAATATATGCAAAAATCTAGGGTTGTTACACAATTTAATAGTACCATATGATTTATAATCATATAATTAAAGAATTATTTCGAAAATATGCGGCTCAGTCCATAATTCCAAAATTATTGTTAAAAAATTAAAATACTTCTGTATTTTTCGATCTAATGCATCACTATAGTTATGGAAACAAATACCATTATTATAATATATAATTGATATTCATAATATTCACATTAAATTGAAATTGTATCTATTTCTAGTCAATAATGAAAATAGCTATTATTTTATAAATAATATTTGGTACATGTACGAAAGCAATATTTTGTAATTTGATGCATCACTAATATTTAATTTGATTTTGAATATGGGAAAGTCAATTTTATGAGTTAAATAACTAGGTTTTCAAATATATTTCTTTGATAATTAAATTGTTTGATTTAATATTAAGAAATATTTAAAGTAATTGAATCTTGAATTTAATCTGAATAAAAATGATTTCTAAGCTTATTTAAATTCTATTGATCTAGAATGGTGATAGTAAACTTTTAATTTAGAATTAAAGATGATTAATTTGGTTTCATAATAATTCATTTTAATTAACGTGTAAAAATAGCCTTCCGGGGCACTGTCTCGGAATTGGACGAAACTAGTTTCATTGGATCCGTAATAATTAACTATAGTTTCCTGATGATTTCCACGGCAATCAGACGTATCGTTTGGTTGAGCAAGATCGAAACGCGTAGAAATTAATTTAAGAAATTTACAATAAAATTTGGGTTTGAAAAGCTATCTTCTGTATATGATCAAATTAGGCCTCAAGACTAGTTCCATTATGTTTGGGATAGGGGTATAACATATTGAACACCAGGCGGCATGCATCGTTTGGAGTACGAAAATTTAATGTGTGAATACTGTCGTCGAATTTTCTATATAAGGACTTGAAAAATTATCTTTTACAATCAAACCATATTTCGTCTATTAGTCGCCGTTTCTATTTTAATGGCCAAAAATAGCCTACCTTCCTCCCTTAATTTCTCATCATCCACTCGATGAAAGGCCGCGGCACGTGAAGCAAAGTGTAGAGCTCGATGAGCTCAATAATGAACGGTTGGATCATCGAATCGTTGACGAATGGAAGCAGAATTGAGCACGTTTGTTCGAACTAGGGCATGCTGTGTGTAACGACCCGCTATTTTGGACCATTCACATCCGCACATGTCGAACTTGAATGATTCAAAATACCGAATTGTTAATTATATTTGGAAAAACCGAGCATATACAGTAAATAAATAGAACACAGATCACAGACACAGAGTAATAATTGTAGTGGAAACAAAAGATAGTAGTTCATGAAGCTACTATATACATATCAGAATTAAATAAGGTACAACAGATGTCTCGAATACAATAGTCAAATACAATAACAGAATACATCACTGGAATCAACTGAATATCTGAAAGCTGGATAGATAGTTGGATCTCCAAGCGAAGCTCCAACTCCAAAGGCGAGTCTCGAATACTGGTACACTCAGTCTGACCCGAGCGTAAAGCAAAACACAAAACACTCGAGTCAGGATTAACATTCTTATATCAATAAATCCAACTCAAGTGAAATAGCAACTGAAATACAAGTAACTTAAAGGATGTTGGAATAACCATCCTTTAAGGCTATCTACTATGTAGTAGTGTATGATAAGTAGATAATGCCTATTAGTAATATAAAGTATCAAAATAGTGTTAAGGCGTTACCATTATCCCCTTAACACATTTTATATAAGCGTTATAGTCTATACAGCACTGTAAACTCCACCGTAAACTAGTGGGCTATCAGGGAGTACTCCATAGGTATAACACAAAACAAATCGTAGTGGTCGCGTATATAGGGATACAAGTATGACAAGGCACATGAGGCAATACCCAAGGTAGTGAAACTACCGTTTGCCTGATCCGGACTGGTGAGAACGCATCGCCGCAGCGATCACAACACCGCGAAACAACACTCCCAAATCAAGGGTGCACCAATCGACAACAAGTAATGAGTAGTTTTCGAAGAAGTGTGTTCGCTCGAGGAGGCTAACCCCATTTGGCCCGACACGACTCCTGTTTTAGTCATTTCCAATTTGACACAAGTGTCAAGGCTATCCATTATCGTTCTCTTTCTTCAATCATCACGTACATCATTCCAACCACTTCATTCTGGATCACACTCCGCGTATAGTTATTAAAGTGGTTTTCGGTTTAGACAGTGAGTATGTCCCTAACCGATTCCGGTCTCTTTAATAACTTTCGTAATTATTACACCGATTGGTCGTTTAATAAATTTCAAAAAAAACCAAATCAATTTCAATTCCAATTAGAATTTACAAATCAACATTTCATTTGTCTTTCTAAATCAATTTCCATAATTTACGTTTCAAAACTTCCAAATTCATAATTTCAAGTCTAATAATTCAATTTCAATTTTTATTTAAAATAATTCAAAAATTGATTCAAGTTCGTATATAAGTTTCATTTCGAAATTATTTAAATTAATTTAATTTAACATTCCAATCAATTTAACTTCGTTAATCGATTTCATTCAATATTCGTTAAGTTAATGATCCTTCAAAACGCTTTCTATTTAACTTCCAATTTATTAAATCAATTATTTAAGTTCAACTCCATTATATCAAAACTTACAAATTGCATTAAATTAAATTCATCAAATCAAATTCTTTACATTTCAAGTCTTACATTAATTTCAATAAAATACATTTTATTTCTTATTAGAGAAATTCAATTTCACTTATTTATTTACTTAGTTACAATTTCAAAACTCAATTTATAACGAAACTTAATTTCACTTATTCAAGAAGTTCAATTTCACTTAACAAAGAATTCAATTTTTATTTAATTATTAAATAATTCAATCTTATTCAATTGTTAAATAATTTCAAAAACTTAATTATTAAATCATTTCAAACTTAATAATTAAATTTTAAACAACATTCTTTCATCAACTACTATGTTAATATTTTGTTTCGGATTATTACATATTAACATTTTCCTTTCATAAACATTCAAATTCCAACTTCATTTAAAACCTTATTGTTTATTCGAATAAAATCTTTATTTTATTTTAAATCAAATTATTTGACCAATCGGTTTTTATTTAATTCTCTATCCTAGGTCAAAGTTTTATTTTGGGTATTTATCATTTCAACCCGATTCCAATTCAATTCAAAATCAAAGCATAGCAAAGGGAACTTGCAGTGTGATAACTGGGATGGTGTCAAAGTAAATAAACAAGCAATAACAACAATCAATAACAATCAAATAATCAATCCAAATAATCCCGAAATAATCGTATTAATTCGCATTGTTATTTGTGCAAATTAATATAATATTTCTAGAATCTACACTATCATTTCATGTAGATTAAAGATTATTACACAAATATTTATACGATTTTTCACTTGATATCCACTATTCAATTTCATACTATATCAATTTATACAACATACATTCAATGGTTCAAGGTGTAGTTAACACTATTTCTACGTGTCAATTTATTTAACATTTAAAGGGGTCACATTATACAAATTTAACTATCCTATATCAAATTCAATTGCATACTATTTACCACCTTGACATTAACAATTTAACGTCTAATATAAACATCAACAATCAATCAATTGTCAGCCAAACTGTATTATCATCGCATAAATAATAAACAGAAAATGGTGTCAGATGTCATATGTGAACTGATACAGGTAATAGCATATAAAACAGTGTAAATAACTAACTGCATCATATTTCAATTGTCGTTTCAATTGAAATCAAATTTAAATAAATAAAAGAACATTAATCGTGAGTGATTGCTCACCTTTCAAGGCTAGAGGACACTAGAAAACAGCTACGGAAAAGAACGATGGAAATTGAAAGGCAACTGACCCAGGTACGAGTATGGACACGGCACGACACTTTCAAATAGCTGCGACACGAAAAACAGATTTTAGTACGATAATGTAATAAAACAAATATATACATACCAATGATATATGTATAAATTTATTTTATAATATTCGAAATAACAATATTATATAAATTATATATAAAATCTCCTACGCCAGATACAAGAAGAATGACCGAGTATCATCTGTGATATATGTACACGGCGCTCGTATGCGCATTCTGCCGAACACCTCGATTGCATGCCACATCAATATCAAAATCAGATATACAACTGTCACGTGTAACTGTTTTTTTTCAGGCTTCTAATATATTGAAATCAAGTCTGCATCACATAATGGATGAAAACATATATAAACTAGATGTGAACTCAACTATGTACACTATGCGTGCATATAAGGTATAAATGTCCAAGTATGAACAGAGAAGAGGAAGGTTCAAACGACAACCAAGAGTGAGCTGTCAGGTATGTACATCCCAATGTTTGAATATCCACCTTGATTATGTACGTGTACACTCATATGCTTAACAACAGTTGTTATAAATATTATATAAAACTATGTATATCTAAGCTTTAAAATAAGTATGCTGTAAACGAAATATGAAACATTGCGATATAAAGAAAAGCTTATGTATAATTTATGAAATAGTAGTCCTACTCCTTCAATATTAAAATATATAAGAAAAGTTTATATATAGAATTTATACTTACGCAAGAGGAAAAGTGAAGGGGATTGGTGAAGACGTGCTCGACAATGAAGAAATGGTGACGAGATGATGGCAGATGCGTTCCAGGCAGTAGGAGGTCGTGTGGAGTTGAGGCGAAGGCTGACGCAAAGGCTTAGGGCTGTCGAAGGCAATGGAGGTGTTCGGTCAGGGTGCAGGCGATGTGACGGCTGATGGTGGCACGTGTCGCGGCTGCCACGTTGTTGCGAGGGGGCGAAAATATTTATTTAAATTTTTTTTTGAACTAAACTGAAAGGAAGAGTAAAAGAATGGCAAAGAAGATGAGCATGAAAATAATTATGTAGACTATATTTCTTATTCAACAACCGAAATGAAATTTTGAAAAGGGGAGACCATTAATTGCACTAGAAACGAACGGTCATTTATTGAACATTGGAAACTGGATGGTCAAAAGATTGAATTCGATGAATAATATTAATAACCCGACTATTGGAATTATACGTTGATTTTAATGTCACTAGAACCAAAAGGTAAAATTTGAATACCGATACAAAATCACTTTACTGATGCCACGACATACCGGGGTTCGAAAACAGAAATGATTATACCGCTGAGATCAGCACAACGAGCCGATCAAAAAAGTATACAGATATCATTGGTACTATTGAATTATAAAAATTTCGAATTTTCCACTGGTGGAAAATGCAACAAAAACGCAGAAAAATAAGATCGACGGAGCTAAAGAAGTCAAATTTGGAAAAACGAAAAATGACGTTTTGCTCAGAAGATGATTTAGAATTTTTCTATGTAAAAATATTCAGGTTTCGACAATATTTTATTTTCATCAATTACTAACTGATGAAATTGAAATAAAATTACACACGAAATAAACTTTCATATTTTTGGATGAAAATTTACCAGTTGCTATATTTAACTAGACGCATTTCAAATATTAAATTTTTATTTCAATATTTTATTTTTAAAATTTCACAAATTTTCAATTAATAACGTTATTAAAACCAGTTAAATTTTCGGGTCGTTACACCGTGGGGGTATGTTTTGGTCGATCGAGCTTGGCCAGAGGGCGGTTGGAAGTGCGTCTTGAGATGGCGAAGTTGTTGGTGGCGTTGGATCGATCTCCGGCGTGACGATGGAGGGGCAAGAATCAAGGGAAGGTCGGCATTGAGTAGTTTGGTTGTAGCCTAGGAACGATGAAAGTGAGAGGGAGATGATAATTTAAATAAGTATTTTAATTTTTAAGTTAATTATAATTTAAATGATATCAACGTTCACTAATTCATATTAAACTCATACGAGATCCAAATTGAACGTGACTAGTTGCATTGCGATCGTATCAGCGAGTACTGCGCTATGAAATTGGATTGGATAGATTCAGACTAGTAGGAATTTTGGTTAAAATCGAACATCTATTCAATTTTAATTCAAAACAGAACGTTTTGGCGACTACTGAAATCAATGTGAGTTAATCTCACCTTTTTGATTAACCAGAAATAGTATATAGTCAATAAAATTATTTATTGGAAGTGTGGATATTTTACCGTTGATTATTATTGACTGTTTAGATGATTTACTATTTTATATTATTGGTTTGGATGTATTCCCACTCCTGGAGCAGATGAGACCCTATTACGTTCCTTTGTAAGAGCGGATGACCCTTTGTATACGAATTCTGCTTCAAAGCGGTTGATTTATATTATTGATTATATACTGTATGTGATGCAAGGGGATAGGTTGGAAGGATCCAATAGGATTCCTCACTCTGTTGACTTTATTTTTTGTATAATTTGATATATGATATGTTGGATGCTATATTTGATGACAATGTTATAATTTTGCTTATTTAATGCTTTAGTAACATTAGGCCTCATT
Organism: Allium fistulosum; assembly: GCA_030737815.1. Taxonomy (NCBI): domain Eukaryota; kingdom Viridiplantae; phylum Streptophyta; class Magnoliopsida; order Asparagales; family Amaryllidaceae; genus Allium; species Allium fistulosum. Next base: position 291,293,974 of record CM060907.1, read on the forward strand.
TTTGGTATTTTAAATACTATAAAATAATGATTTGATTTAAAAATGGATTTCAAAGTGATTTTGGAAATTATATACGTTTTAATAATTTTTCTTGAATTGTTTTAAAGAATAAGTTTATTTTAAATAAAAAGTATGATTTTTAGAGATTATAAATTTATAGTTTTATAAAATATTGTAATAGAGATTTTGAACTATGAATAGAGATTTTAAATTCTTAAAAATAAGTCATGTTTTATAATAAAGGAATATAGTTTAAAAAGAAGATGGAAATATTTGGTATAAATATTTATTACCGTTTTTATATAAGTGATATGTATATAATATATATACAACTATTTAGATTTATTTATAAATATGGAAATTTATTTAGATGATAATGTATAAAGTGACATTCTACAAATAAGGTGAAGATTGGTGAAATCGTATTTTATTTATAAGGAATAGATTGATAAACGGTGTTTTATAAATTAAAAAGAAACTCTTATCATTTAATAGATTGGGGAAATAAATCAAACGGTGGATTTATTATAAGATATGGAAGGCTATTTTTGAAATAGTTGACTCTATTTTAGAAATTAAAGGTGAGGGTAAATTGGGAGTATTAAACGATATTTTATAAATAGAAGGGAATTTATAAATGGAATTTATCCGTATGGGGGCAACATTAAAAAAATGGATGGTGATTGATGTTTTTAAATGGGATTTATAAAAAAGTGAGATTTATAAAGGAAATAGAGTTATAAATGTAGTTCATAAATAAAGGGATTTTATGAAAGGAAGTTTTATAAAAGAGAAGGAGATTTATAAATATAGTTCTATAAATATGAAAATGATCATGTTAAAAATTTAGTATGGATTTTGATCAAGGAAATATAATTATGTTTAAAAAGTTATTTATTTATATTAATATTGTTTTAAAGTGGTTTATCAATATTTTAATATTTTGAAATGTTAATTATTTAAATTATTAATATGGTTTGAAATTTATTATAATTATTAATCCATAAAGTTTTGGAAATTAATTAGTATTTATAAAATGTTGAAGATAAATTATAATTGGTTTATTTAGGATGTTTTGGAATTTATTAATTATTATTTTAAAATGTTTTGAAGTTAATATTTATTTATTTATACTGTTTATTATATAATGGTATTTTAAAATAAATGATTAGAATTTATGTATAAATGTTCAAGATTTATAAATAGAGTTTATAACTGACTTGGGTTTTATAAGCGAAGTTTTTATAAAATGGTTAGGGGCTTAAAAGACAGTTTTACAAGGTAAAAGGTTTTTATAAATGGTTAGATATTTACAAAAGAATTTTTGAAATGGGTTCATAGATTTTTAAAGGAGTTTTATAATTGGTTTTAGAAATTATAATGGAGTTTACAAAAGATTTTAGAATTGTATAAAAAGGAAATCTCCTCAGTGTTTGGTGGATATACTTATACCGTTGAGATAAGTATATGGATATTTTTCCAAGTATTGAAATATATGGATTTGTGGATATATATACCTTTGTAAAAGGGTTTTGTGTAACAGCCCTAGATTTTTGTATATATTTTATTTGACTTTATTATATTTTGAAAACTATTTTAAACTTGTTTTATTTCAAACATTTCATTTTTAAATATAAATGTTGATTATTATGTAACTTTTAATTTCAAACTGGTATAAATTAAACATTTCCTGAAAAAGGGATTTCTGGTCAAACTGGTCAAACTTTTACTTTTAAATCTTCAAATTTAAATTGTTTAAAATCTTAAATTTTATCTTTTATTATGAAAATAGACTTAATAACATGAATACTGCTTTTTGTTTCGTTGAAAACGGAATTAAATTGTAAAAGTTATGTACATTTCAATTTTGAGTATAATTTGTTTTATTTTGCAATTTTGCCTATTTTAAATTTTATAAATCATATTTTCTTTGTCATATTTTATTTTAAAATGTGTTAATATGTTATTTTATGTATATTTTTTTCTTTTAATATTTTTGAAGTGATAATAAAACTTTTCCAAAATTTATTGCATTTATTAAAGACTAGTTTCTATTTTTCTACTATATTCTTCATTTAAATTTTATTTAATTAAAATTTATTTATTTATTTTTGTGTATGCATTTTTATTTTATGTTCTTATCTTTATTTATAAATATTTTTCCAAGTCCATACAATTTTCCCTAAGTTTATTTCATTTATTTTCAAATTTTCTAGACTAGTTTTCATTTTGTACTATTTTCTTATTTTAATCATATATAATTAATATTTATTTATTTATATTTTGTATATTTGTTACATTTTCGAATTGAAACTGAATTTTTAATTATTTTCAGTTATTTAAACTTATTAAAAAGAAATAAAAGTGATTTGAAAGGTTTGTGGCTTTTTATTTCCTAAGGCCTTTTGAATTCCCACCTTTTCACATTTCAACATTACTTTTCATTCAATTGGCCTTAACTCCTCATTCTTTCAGCTGCATATCTCATTTTGCAATTCACGTGAAAACATCACTTTCTCATTCCTCATTCACATATGTTTTCAGATCTGAAGAAAAAGAATTGTAATGTCTTCCTCTTTTCTATTCTTTTTCACCTTCTTTTATTGATTTTCCTTTGTAAATTGCCTTGAAATCTTCATGCTTTGCTCGGCCCATAGCCTCACCATCACCACCATCGACCACCATCCCTTCCTCCCCACTAAATCCACGGCCAAACCATCATTCTCCACTGACATGAAAGTGCCATGGCCTCCCCTTGAGCAAAACTCCACAAAAACATTGAAAACTCTACAATTATCGCCTACCCGAGCCATGTATGCAACCTTCCCTTCATTTTACACCACCACCACCACCATAGGCTGCCACCACCACCTTTTCCAGACCTCCCTACACCACTCCAACCTCTGTCCAGACCTGAGCTTGACTGGCCAAGCATATAACCCCATGACCGAGCCCTTTTGGTTGCCAAAAACCATGTTTTAGCCTAAACCCCTTCACATCCCTATGTTGTAACTTCCTCCATCATGTTCTACCTTGTAGCCTTACCTTTTCCAGATCCATACCTGATCCAAACCAAGTACAAACCTGACCTAATTGATCCCCTAGGCCATGCAAACAAGTAGAGAAAGCAAGGTAAAAAGTTTCGTATTCAAACTGCTTTTTGTTTCAAAGTTATTCAAATTCAATCGTATTGATTTTTAACTATTATTTTGGTTTTGTTTTTGGGTTGTAACACAAGATCTATAACTTGGATCTCGCTCTCCACTCTCAAGTCATTCTCGTGTTGTCGTGCCTTCGTAGTGTTAGTATTGTGTGCTTTTGTGGCTATCTCCAGCTTTTAACAAGTGAGTTATTCTCACCAGACAGTGTATACCTATATAACTAGTAAATTGACCACTTTTGAATCTGTAAAATGCATCACCATATTATATCTGCTATGTTATGATTATATGATGTTCACCCATGCTTAAACACCTGTTATATCATATGTTACTGTTATATTATGTTGTTCTGTTATTTTTATCAGTTTATCACACTGCAAGTTCCCTTTAGATTAGAATCACTATGGGTTGAAATGATACATACCCGAACGGACTTTAGAATAAGAGAAAATCGTTATGGGCTGAAATGATAGGCCTGAATGATTTTCAATTATTTTCATTTTCTTGGGATTGCGGGTTTGAAATGATCAAACCCGGGTATCTTTGTAAATTACGGGTTGAAATTATAAATTACCGGTATCACTTTACCTAGGCTAGAAAATGAAATACAGACCCGTTGTTAAAATATGTTTTATAATTTTTTTTTAAATTATTTTAGAAATGTAAATATTATAATATTTTGACTTAAACTAAATAAAAATGATTTTTGTAAAGCATTATTGATTTTCTGAAAATTTATAAGTGAAATAAATTAATGGTAAAATTAGAAAATTTGAAATGTAAGTTATTTTGGGAAATTTTAATTTGGTGATAATTGGAATTTAAATTAACTATGAAATGTGATACATTCATGATAATTTGGATTAAAGTGAATTTAAAAGATTTTATTTTATATTAATGATTTTGAATAAAGTTAAAATGTGAAATGAATGAATATTTAAGTCGAAATTTTGAAATATAACTAAAATTGGAAATTTGTGAATTTGGCTTAAAAATGAATTTTAAGTTAAGTAAATAAAAATGGAATTAAGTTATATTTGAAAATTTAAACTTAAGTGTTAAGTTAATTTAATTTAATGAATTTATAATTTAATATTGGAATTTAATAAGTGAATTATTATTAAATTTTGATTTTTGAATGGAGGTTTAACTTTATAAAATCATGAATATAAGGGTATTTGAATAATTGTTTTAAAAGTGAAATTATATGATTTTATAAGTAAAAAAAATGATTTATATAAAAATATAATTGTTTGTGAAATTATACTGAATATTTGAAGTTAGTTAACTGCATTTCTGAAACGCTATTAAATTCTAATGTAAATGATAATACAACATTTGTAAATGTTGTAGTTGATAATAATGAACCAAATGGCTGAATTTAATTAAAGGCTATTATGGCATTTTTGTAAATGTTATAATGGTTGAATTTAACTAAGTTTATTTGAAACTAATGTAACCCTATTACAGCATTTTAAATGCTGTCTTTTGTTAAATTGAACTGTTTTAAATGTGACTTTCCATAGCATTTTCTAAATGTTGCGAAAGTTGAATTTTCATTGTTTTAATTAATTTAAGTGAACGAATGAACTTTGAAAGATTAAAATTTTGGAAATTTAATAATTTAATTATTTAATATAATAACTTCATTTTATGATTTAAAATGAAGTAATTTGTTTCGTAATATAAACTATTTTGAAATATGATATTTTGATATTTTGAACTAGATTTTTGAATGATATTGAAATGATATTTGATTTTGAAATATAAAATACCAATTATGAAATTTTAACCACGGGATGTATTTAATTTATGGTTTAACTGATCCTTAGAGGATGGGCGATCCCAAGCATCCTTTAAGTTATTATGCATTATTGCTACAGTTCACTTGAGTTGGTTTACATTATATAAGTATATATTGTCCTGACTCGAGTGTTTTGTATTTTGCTTTACGCTCGGGTCAGCCTGAGTATTTACAGCTTAGATTTGGATCTCTTTCTGGAGCTAGGAATCGTTGGAGATTCTGCTTATCTAGTTATCTATCCATTCCAGTTTCAGTTGTTCTATTTCAGCTCTGGTATTATAAACTTCTATGTATTTGAGATTTCTATTGTATATGTTTTCAAACAGATATTATGTATTTTGTTTTGAGAGTTTGTTATAGTAGCTTCATGAACTACTATGGTTTTTATATTCCGCCGCGAGTTATTCTGATATTCTGTGTCTGTGATTCTGTATTTGATTTTATTTGCTCCAAATTTTATTACAATCTGTTATTTTGAATTATTCAAGTCAGACATGCGTGGATTATTGTCGATTTGAATGGTCCAAAATAGTGGGTCGTTACAGTTGGTATCAGAGCTTTGGTTTTAGGCTAACCTTAGCCTACAGAGCAAAAACTCATTAGAGATAGGGTAGAAATACCCTAGAATGAGTGAAATCAATCTTAGAATCATTTCTTTGTGAGAGAACGTATTTTCGAAGTATAAAATGATTTTCAAATGATTTTTAAAGAATTTTCAAAGATTATTTTGATATAAATTTTCTTGCTTTGAAAGTAAAATATTTCTTAAACTTCATTCCTTTTGTATCCACCTTGTTAGTAATTTCTTTGATTAGGATCCTCTAAAATTTTGAACTTCTCTCTTGATTGATCTAGATCCATTGTTGATAGGAATCTATTTTGGGTATGGCAAAATCAGTAGTTTGTTAGGTTGCTTTGAGTAAACTCTGTTGTATCTTTTGCTTAGCTAAAGTTGTCCAACTAAAGATATTTAAGCTTCTGTTTTCGTATGTTATGAATTCGAGTCTTTCCAAATTTTGAATGGGAATTTTTCTGTATTGATATAGGTTATATTTCTCTAATCTTCATTTGGATTCTTATCGAATAAGATTCCTTTGAATTTTGGAATGCTCACTTGTTCTGAAATCCATTCCTATCTCCCCTAATTGTATTCTTTTGATTTTGGAGCATTGCATCACTCCACTTTGTATGACCTTTATAGGGTGGCGATTCCTCCAATCTTTGAATGATTATAATTGGCATTGATTCACCGGAGATTTCTGTATCCTCGGTTTACGATGTTTTCTATCTTCTGCTATATTTAGATTCTATCTCTGGCAATCGAAGGTCGATTTTCCTTAGATTTTCGCATCGATTATATTCCTGAAATCACGGTTGACCGGTTAAGGTCGCCCGCGATTCATATAGGCTTATCCATCTTGTATTTGGTAATTTAATTATCTTATCTTCGTTTGAGCCTATCTTTGAATTAGAATTCTATTTGATTAGAGTCCTTCTTAATTTGAATCTCTGTTTTGCTTTGAAATCCATCCTTGAATCGTCCCTTGGAAAGTTTGTGGTTGATTGTCTTTTAAAAATTTTGTATTCATCGTAGTTTTATTTTGATAAGGATGACCATATTTTTATACAAAGATGAAATGTTTTTGATAAGGATTATATACCTTTTAAAAAAAATGAGAATTTGAAGTTTTGAAAGGATTTGAAATTGTGAAAATTTTATAAGAAATGGTTTCATATAAAATGATTTATAACTGAAGGTTTTGAATCTGAATTTAAGTGATTGAACTCCGGCATTTTGGAACTGGTTTTAAGATTTTGAAATAATAAATAATATGATTGAAATTATTTTTCCGAATAAGTAATGTTTCAATGATTTTAATGGGTTTTAATGATTTTGAAGGAATTTCAAAGAAGTTTTCAAAGTAAATGGAAGTTCAGAACTCACTTGTGTCGCTGGAAAATAATTTCGGTGATGAGTGCACGCATCATCGACATTGATTTTCGAGTTTCTGAGTGAGGGATAGGCCACTTCGGTAGCATTGCTATGCGATTGATTTGTGAAACCAATTTAGATTTCAAATTCCGAAGTGTGATGTGATATTCGAAAGATATATGTATATATATTTGTAAAATTTGAAATGAGCCGGTGTTCAGTCCTTGAGTTTTGGATTTGATTTGATATAACCCTATTTTTGGAATGGATTTACTGATTTAATTGTGATTTCCAACTCTTGGATTGAAATATGATTTCTTCAACTATTTTAAAGGTTCGAGCACTTCCAAATCAAGGTTAACTTTTCAAAGCTAAGAAATTTTGAAAAGTAATTTGATAAAGTATATAAGTTTGTTTTGAATGTTTAAGTATGAAGTAATATGATTTAAATAAGTTGAAACTGTTTGGTTAAGTAAATGAATAAAGCAATTTTAAAATTTTCTAATATGAAATTTAGATTTGAAATTTTTTGAAAAGAATTTGGTCTTCAAAATATTTTGAATAAAATTTAGTTTAAATGTTTTAACTTAGTAACATCTTTATGAAACTATATATTTAACAAGTTGAAATAAATATATAAGTTGTACGTATGCTGTTTTATTCGCATAATTAATTTGATCCAAGTTTGAGTACACAAGTTCGAGGTGGATTACACCATTTCGTGTTAGGATTTTTCATTCGATTCTTGATGGCGAATATTTGATATGGATTTTGGGCTTGATTCCAGAATTCTCTATCATAGTATATGGCTATGCAAGGAGACTAATGGCTTCTAGTCGAGAAACCATATCGAAGTCCGCATTAGGGAAATCGAATGGACAATACTAGTTCGAAAGCGAACTTGTGTGATCGAGCGAGCGATCAAATGTGATTTTGCGAAATGATGACGTGTGTACATCTTATATTCTAATATCAGTGATATATTTTGACGCTGAAATTGAAAGCTGTCGGGTTAGAATATCTTTGCTTACTTTTCCAATTTAAATTACAAAGATATATAACCTATAAAAGCAAAGATATTCAAATCCCATATGGCTCTTCATACAGCGAAATTTATTTTGGAAAATTTGATCCTTATATAAGACGGACCTTACGTAAGTATAAGATGATTTTGAAAACATTTGATTTTGGAAATGAATTGGTTGACTTAAATTATATTGATTTGGAAATTTGGATTTATTTTCAAAAATCTATTATTTTGGAAACTTTGAAACTAAAGATATTTAATTTGAGAAGAAAATAATTTGGTGAAATTGTATATGATTTTGAAATTGAACTGATATTGAAACAAATTTAAATTTGAGAACCTTATGTTACTAAACACTTGATTTGGGAGTTGTCGAACTTATATAAAATTGATTTGTATGAGTATGAAATTGATTCGAAAACTATAGATTTGAAAAGGTACTCAATTTGAAAGTGAAATCTTATATAATTGAAGTCTATATAAGTATGATTTGATATACTATTGATTTTGGAAAGTATTTGATTTGAAAATTAAATCTTATATATAATGGATTTTATATAAGTACGATATTTGAAAGTGATTTGAAAAGGTACTATATGATACATATTTTCGAAGTAAAGATATGGAAAGTGCCTTCTGCTTGATATCCGATTTGTGGCCACATCTTGGATTCATTCTATCGATATTATTCTCTCTGATTTTTGGTTTTCCGGATATGATACTCGAGTGTCCTTCGAATTCCATGGCGTTACCCATGGTCTTACGATCGTGACTACATAGCGCAACTGCCTGGCTGAGTCTTGCCTAGGGGTACAGATTGTTTCCTGGGGGATCCAGGCGTAACCATTGTGTATCCTGCAATCTGTGTAGGTCGCGAATAGTAGCGCAAATGCTTGGCTGAGTCTTGCCTGGGGGTACGGATTGTTTCCTGGGGGATCCAGGCGTAACCATTGTGTATCCTGCATTCTACTAGTCATCATGGCGTAACTCGCAGGGCTGAGAAAGCTTACGGATATGGATTGTTTCCTGGGGGATCCAGGCGTAACCATTGTGTATCTGCGAACCATGGTTAGACAAAGGTTTTTTTTGTTTTTGTTTGGATTGTACTTTCCATATCTGTTTTTAAAAAAGTTTTCCAGTATTTTCACTGGGTGTTGAAACAAGTTTACTAAGTACCTGGAGAATTCTAGCTTTGCGCCTGATCAACGCACTACCAGAGTCTGCAGGAACGAGGATAAACTTGTTAAGACATCGAGTTATAAAAGTATTTTGATAAAATATTATATAAATTATACTTTGATCAGTTATTTCCTTTTTAAAGGATTTTAAAGTGTTTTAAATATTTTACCTCTTTAACCAACACTTTTAATAAATGGCTCATCCTTGTCTTTCGTCCTATTTTCCCTTCTTGCTATTCCTATTCTCCACCTTGTTAAACTTACCTATAACAACAGTTATCAGGTATAATTTTAATATTCTTGTCATCTTGTCTTAATCCTATTCCATTCTATCTTTTTCTGTGTTTTCCATACTTCATTCCTTTTCGAGGACGAAAAGATTTGAGTGGGGGAGAGTGTAACAGCCCTAGATTTTTGTATATATTTTATTTGACTTTATTATATTTTGAAAACTATTTTAAACTTTTTTTATTTCAAACATTTCATTTTTAAATATAAATGTTGATTATTATGTAACTTTTAATTTCAAACTGGTATAAATTAAACATTTCCTGAAAAAGGGATTTCTGGTCAAACTGGTCAAACTTTGACTTTTAAATCTTCAAATTTAAATTGTTTAAAATCTTAAATTTTATCTTTTATTATGAAAATAGACTTAATAACATGAATACTGCTTTTTGTTTCGTTGAAAACGGAATTAAATTGTAAAAGTTATGTACATTTCAATTTTGAGTATAATTTGTTTTATTTTGCAATTTTGCCTATTTTAAATTTTATAAATCATATTTTCTTTGTCATATTTTATTTTAAAATGTGTTAATATGTTATTTTATGTATATTTTTTTCTTTTAATATTTTTGAAGTGATAATAAAACTTTTCCAAAATTTATTGCATTTATTAAAGACTAGTTTCTATTTTTCTACTATATTCTTCATTTAAATTTTATTTAATTAAAATTTATTTATTTATTTTTGTGTATGCATTTTTATTTTATGTTCTTATCTTTATTTATAAATATTTTTCCAAGTCCATACAATTTTCCCTAAGTTTATTTCATTTATTTTCAAATTTTCTAGACTAGTTTTCATTTTGTACTATTTTCTTATTTTAATCATATATAATTAATATTTATTTATTTATATTTTGTATATTTGTTACATTTTCGAATTGAAACTGAATTTTTAATTATTTTCAGTTATTTAAACTTATTAAAAAGAAATAAAAGTGATTTGAAAGGTTTGTGGCTTTTTATTTCCTAAGGCCTTTTGAATTCCCACCTTTTCACATTTCAACATTACTTTTCATTCAATTGGCCTTAACTCCTCATTCTTTCAGCTGCATATCTCATTTTGCAATTCACGTGAAAACATCACTTTCTCATTCCTCATTCACATATGTTTTCAGATCTGAAGAAAAAGAATTGTAATGTCTTCCTCTTTTCTATTCTTTTTCACCTTCTTTTATTGATTTTCCTTTGTAAATTGCCTTGAAATCTTCATGCTTTGCTCGGCCCATAGCCTCACCATCACCACCATCGACCACCATCCCTTCCTCCCCACTAAATCCACGGCCAAACCATCATTCTCCACTGACATGAAAGTGCCATGGCCTCCCCTTGAGCAAAACTCCACAAAAACATTGAAAACTCTACAATTATCGCCTACCCGAGCCATGTATGCAACCTTCCCTTCATTTTACACCACCACCACCACCATAGGCTGCCACCACCACCTTTTCCAGACCTCCCTACACCACTCCAACCTCTGTCCAGACCTGAGCTTGACTAGCCAAGCATATAACCCCATGACCGAGCCCTTTTGGTTGCCAAAAACCATGTTTTAGCCTAAACCCCTTCACATCCCTGTGTTGTAACTTCCTCCATCATGTTCTACCTTGTAGCCTTACCTTTTCCAGATCCATACCTGATCCAAACCAAGTACAAACCTGACCTAATTGATCCCCTAGGCCATGCAAACAAGTAGAGAAAGCAAGGTAAAAAGTTTCGTATTCAAACTGCTTTTTGTTTCAAAGTTATTCAAATTCAATCGTATTGATTTTTAACTATTATTTTGGTTTTGTTTTTGGGTTGTAACACAAGATCTATAACTTGGATCTCGCTCTCCACTCTCAAGTCATTCTCGTGTTGTCGTGCCTTCGTAGTGTTAGTATTGTGTGCTTTTGTGGCTATCTCCAGCTTTTAACAAGTGAGTTATTCTCACCAGACAGTGTATACCTATATAACTAGTAAATTGACCACTTTTGAATCTGTAAAATGCATCACCATATTATATCTGCTATGTTATGATTATATGATGTTCACCCATGCTTAAACACCTGTTATATCATATGTTACTGTTATATTATGTTGTTCTGTTATTTTTATCAGTTTATCACACTGCAAGTTCCCTTTAGATTAGAATCACTATGGGTTGAAATGATACATACCCGAACGGACTTTAGAATAAGAGAAAATCGTTATGGGCTGAAATGATAGGCCTGAATGATTTTCAATTATTTTCATTTTCTTGGGATTGCGGGTTTGAAATGATCAAACCCGGGTATCTTTGTAAATTACGGGTTGAAATTATAAATTACCGGTATCACTTTACCTAGGCTAGAAAATGAAATACAGACCCGTTGTTAAAATATGTTTTATAATTTTTTTTTAAATTATTTTAGAAATGTAAATATTATAATATTTTGACTTAAACTAAATAAAAATGATTTTTGTAAAGCATTATTGATTTTCTGAAAATTTATAAGTGAAATAATTAATGGTAAAATTAGAAAATTTAAAATGTAAGTTATTTTGGGAAATTTTAATTTGGTGATAATTGGAATTTAAATTAACTATGAAATGTGATACATTCATGATAATTTGGATTAAAGTGAATTTAAAAGATTTTATTTTATATTAATGATTTTGAATAAAGTTAAAATGTGAAATGAATGAATATTTAAGTCGAAATTTTGAAATATAACTAAAATTGGAAATTTGTGAATTTGGCTTAAAAATGAATTTTAAGTTAAGTAAATAAAAATGGAATTAAGTTATATTTGAAAATTTAAACTTAAGTGTTAAGTTAATTTAATTTAATGAATTTATAATTTAATATTGGAATTTAATAAGTGAATTATTATTAAATTTTGATTTTTGAATGGAGGTTTAACTTTATAAAATCATGAATATAAGGGTATTTGAATAATTGTTTTAAAAGTGAAATTATATGATTTTATAAGTAAAAAAATGATTTATATAAAAATATAATTGTTTGTGAAATTATACTGAATATTTGAAGTTAGTTAACTGCATTTCTGAAACGCTATTAAATTCTAATGTAAATGATAATACAACATTTGTAAATGTTGTAGTTGATAATAATGAACCAAATGGCTGAATTTAATTAAAGGCTATTATGGCATTTTTGTAAATGTTATAATGGTTGAATTTAACTAAGTTTATTTGAAACTAATGTAACCCTATTACAGCATTTTAAATGCTGTCTTTTGTTAAATTGAATTGTTTTAAATGTGACTTTCCATAGCATTTTCTAAATTTTGCGAAAGTTGAATTTTCATTGTTTTAATTAATTTAAGTGAACGAATGAACTTTGAAAGATTAAAATTTTGGAAATTTAATAATTTAATTATTTAATATAATAACTTCATTTTATGATTTAAAATGAAGTAATTTGTTTCGTAATATAAACTATTTTGAAATATGATATTTTGAACTAGATTTTTGAATGATATTGAAATGATATTTGATTTTGAAATATAAAATACCAATTATGAAATTTTAACCACGGGATGTATTTAATTTATGGTTTAACTGATCCTTAGAGGATGGGCGATCCCAAGCATCCTTTAAGTTATTATGCATTATTGCTACAGTTCACTTGAGTTGGTTTACATTATATAAGTATATATTGTCCTGACTCGAGTGTTTTGTATTTTGCTTTACGCTCGGGTCAGCCTGAGTATTTACAGCTTAGATTTGGATCTCTTTCTGGAGCTAGGAATCGTTGGAGATTCTGCTTATCTAGTTATCTATCCATTCCAGTTTCAGTTGTTCTATTTCAGCTCTGGTATTATAAACTTCTATGTATTTGAGATTTCTATTGTATATGTTTTCAAACAGATATTATGTATTTTGTTTTGAGAGTTTGTTATAGTAGCTTCATGAACTACTATGGTTTTTATATTCCGCCGCGAGTTATTCTGATATTCTGTGTCTGTGATTCTGTATTTGATTTTATTTGCTCCAAATTTTATTACAATCTGTTATTTTGAATTATTCAAGTCAGACATGCGTGGATTATTGTCGATTTGAATGGTCCAAAATAGTGGGTCGTTACATTTTGGGACAAATATTTACAAAGTGAATTTAATTAATAAAATATTAATTAAGGAGGCTAGTGGTTGCTTATGTGCTTTTCCAATGTTGGTTTTCCCTATGGAATTAAATCCCTGATTGAATGTTTGTAATTTGATAGTTAAATAATCGACTATCGAATTTGGACCTAAAGCATAAATTTGGAAATATCTAGGAGAAATACATGAGTTATTTGGCATAGTCATCTCCGATGATGTTGTACTGTGCGTATAAATCTCGTTTAGTTCTCTATGACGATGATAAAGAAATCTATCCACAAATGGTTAGAAGGTGATCTCCGCTCTTATCTTTGACTATTTATTTCCTAAAGAACCAGGGTTGAGTTTATCGAAAATTATCGAATGTTGTTTAGAGGATACCGAGATCGGATATGTTATCCAAAAACCACTTCGATCCAAATTAAATGTTGCAAAGTGAAGACATCTTGAGGATGATGGAAATTGCAGACGGAGCTTTCAAGTGTTTCGTTCAGTCCCAGAACGATCTTGTATGGATGAATGCTGGCATTGCATTGTTAACTGGAGTGTAGTGTTAGCATTTAAAGTGAAAAGTGCTATATAAAAGGTAAAACGTAGCCTCAAACCTCATCAACCGAGAATGACTAAAATAGGGGAGATTTAACATAGCTAAGTGGGTTGCTCCCAAATAGGGTATGATCATCCCTATCTAGAGTCTATATTATCTCTCATTTGTATGCTTTGAGGCCCATTAACGGATGGGTGATCATATTCAGTATTATCTAGTAAGGGGTAGACCGGTTCTGTGCTTCCAGAGGATCCAAGCGTGGTCCTTGATGTTATTTTATCTAAAGATGTGATGGGCAGTACCCCAGTCATTGTATGTAATCCATTCTCCAATAAATGTCGTATGGACTTAGTTGTGCCCACCTATGTCGAAACGTAAGATGAAAGCGTTTCAGCTATATTCATATTTTACTTTATCCCCTAGACATTATTATAATATCAATGGATTTCCTATAGAAAATATTTTGGTTATAATAAGGTAAAAACCCATCCGTGTTTATATGCGACGTGGTCTTACGAGATACTTTTGATTTTCAAAGTTTTTCTATAATTTTAAAATCAATTGGGTATGTTTTCTCACGTTGGTTTTCCAGACTGACTCAGGTGTTATTCTATTATAATACTCGGGTCAGACTGAGTATATTTACAGATTGCTTTGGGTGCATTGGAGCTCAGGAGACGAGTTTGAGGTCTTCAAGTCGTATTCACATATATGTTTATTTTTCGCTGCTTTGTTGTTGAAATCATCCGAAATTGTGAGGACATGTTGTTATAACTGTCCAGGCTGATGGTTTTGATTTGTTGCTATACTCTGATGGATGTATGTTTATAACAGTTTCTCTTTGTAAAGATCATTGGTATTATATTATATATATTGTTCCACTGCGATTGTGACATTCTGTGTTGTTTTTAGTTTCTTTCTCTTCATTTTCTTCCTTCTTCTTTTCCCCTAACAATTGGGTTTTTTGGCATCCGATTGCTTGGCACACAATACAGTGAACATGTTAGTGTCGATTTTCGAGGGTCGAAAATCCCCGTCTTTACATTTCGCTGTTACAATAATAGCGCGTGAAGTATCAAAAAGCTCCATTCTACCACTTAATATGAGCTATTTGTTTCCGTTCACTGTAACTAATTTACAGTCAAAAGTTTCAAATTAAATATCAGGAGCTCAAAGAAATAAATCTTATAGAAAAAAATTTCTATATGAAAATACATTTGAAATAGAAATCATATTTCTCATTCTATATTAAATATACACTAGTATTTTATACAATTATCTTTTTCAATGTCTCTTCATGAAAGAGAGGTCACAATTCACTCTCTCCATCCCAACCGTGCAACGTTCGCTTCCGTTTTCAAATGGTCGAACCATTCAAAGGAAACCATTACTATAAGATCGCTCTGAATTATTTATAGAAATGTGTTTGATCATCCATAACATTTAAGGAAAATATATAAGTTGATTAAAGTAAATTGATCATACTAACATTTCAATAATCGAATTCCTAGATTTATCTAGTAATTTTTGGTTTGTGTTGCTTCTAACAAAACAAGATCCATATTTACTACGATTGAATGAATGATTTTGGATTGTGGTTTAGGTTGGAACTGGGCCAGCCCGTAGTGGAAGAAATGAGTGAATTTCAAAATTTTCCTACCATTTTAGATTTTAATGGGCCTATAAAGTCTAAATATACTCAGAACTTTTCTAAGTTTCTTCTAAATAAATTCAATAATTTATTTTATTTCATAATTAAAGGAGTTTTAAATTTAATTTGAATAAATATGTAATATGATGAATGTATCAAATACATTCTTGTGTTTGAATGAAAAGGATAGCATATGAGCAACACATAAAAGTATGTAAATAAACATGTAAAAGGTTAGAGAAAGAAACCTTTTAATTTTTTCTTTTAACACAATTAATTAGGGAAAGATGGGCCATAAATATAGAGAGGGAAACCTTTCATTTCTCCCTCTTTAATTTGGTTAATTGACAAGTTAACATTTACTACAAAATTAACAATATGTAAACAAACATGTAAAAGGTGGAGAATGTTTTTTTCTTTCTCTTAACATAAATAATTAATTAGGGAAGGATGGGGCCAAAAAATATAAAGAGAGAAACTTTTCATATATCTCTTTTTTTTGGTTATGACACATTAACATTTACTATAAAATTAACACGTGCCTTTGTTGTCCATATTTTATTTTAAATATGTAAGTAATAGTAAGATATGCATATATAAGTTAAACTTACACTTATATATTGTAACGACCTGAAATTTTCAACCATTCACATCCATACATGTCAGATTTGAATTGCTCAAAATATCAGATTGTTAATTTAAATTTGGCAAAACTCAGCATATACAGTAAATAAATAATCACAGAATCACAGACACAGAGTAATATAATAATAATGCAGCGGAAACAAAAGAATAGTAGTTCATGAAGCTACTATATATATATAACAGAGTTAAACAAGATACAACAGAAGTCACGAATACATAGATGTCTCAGTACAATAGTCAAATACAAGATCTGAATACATCACTGGAATCAACTGAACGAATGAAAGCAGAATCAATAGATGGATCTCCAATCGAAGCTCCAACTCCAAAGGTGAGTCTCGAATGCTGAATCACTCAGTCTGACCCGAGCGTAAAGCAAAACACAAAACACTGAGTCAGGATTAACATTCTTATATTAATAAATCCAACTCAAGTGAAATATCAACTGAAATACAAGTAACTCAAAGGATGTTTGGGATAACCATCCTCTAAGGATCCGTTAAACTATATACTATGTAGTAATATACGCTATTATAATAATGTCTATAGTAAAGTATACTATTTAAAAATAGCGTTAAGGCTTTACATTTTCCACCTTAACACATTTTTAGGTGTGCCAATAGTCTATACAATACCGTAATACCCCGTAAACTGGAGCTACCAGAGGATACTCCATAGGTACGACACAAATCAAACTTGTAGTAAAGCACGCTATGGTAGGTGACACGGCACAACAAGGCCATGCCAGGGTAGATATACCAATTACGCATCTAGACTGGTGGTGATGCAGAGCCACAACAATCGCCCACCTCGAGCCACACTCCCGAATCAAGGGTGCGCACCAAATCAATCACAAAGTAATAGAATGGTATACGATGGAATGTGTCCGATCAGAGGAGCTACCTCATTGGCCCGAAATCGCTCCTGTTTTAGCCACCTTATGCCAACTCACGGGAGTTGGGTCCACGTACATACCTTTAGGATCGTCGCCACCATCCTACTTCATTCTGGAATCTCCACCGCGTACACAGTTGTTAAAGTGGTTTTCGGTATCGACAGAGAGTATGCCCATATCTGATCCCGGTCTCTTTAACAACCAATCGTTATTATAACACCGCGGTCATTTCAAAATAGTTTATACTTCAAAACCAAAATATCATTTCCATTTCAAAACCCAAATCAATACGATATCATTTCCATTTCAAAAATATTCACTTCCAAAATCATAGTACTTTCAAAGATATAATACTTTCAAAACCAAACAATTTGAAGTAATAATACTTTGGAAATCATAATATTTTGAAATTCATAACTTTGGAAATCATAACACATTGAAATCATAACACTTTCCTTCAAACAGTTTAGATATTAATAATAGTATATAAAATAAAATAGTTTATAAAATAAAATAATTTATATAAAATAGTTATAAGTTCAAACAATTTATATTAAAATAATTAGTATATTTAAAATAGTTTATAAAATAAAAATAGTTTATATAAAATAGTTATAAGTTAAAATAGTTTATAAAAAATGATTTATATTGAAAATGATTTATATTAAAATAGTTTATATTAAAATAATTTATAAAGTAAAATATAAATAGTTTTAGATATAGTTTAAAAATACTTTATATAAAAATAGTTTCCTCTAATTTCACAAATCGATTCAAATCAACTCGAATTCCAAAGTTCAAATTTAATCAAATCTCAAATCATCAATTTCAACTTGATTCAGTTTCTCAAGAAACCATTTCAAATTATCGATTTTCAAATGCATATTTGAACCATAAAATAAGCCATTTCAATATATTTCAAAGCTTTAAGTATTCAACATTTCAAAACTAAATTCGATAATTTCATATATATATATCAAATTCACTTTAAAATTATTTAGTTTTGAAAATATTAACTTAATCATTTC
The DNA here is from genome assembly GCA_030737815.1 of Allium fistulosum. Classification (NCBI taxonomy): domain Eukaryota; kingdom Viridiplantae; phylum Streptophyta; class Magnoliopsida; order Asparagales; family Amaryllidaceae; genus Allium; species Allium fistulosum. The sequence continues at coordinate 291,312,218 of CM060907.1, forward strand.
AATAACATCTAATACAACTTCAATTGACAAATTTAAATAAACAAAATATCCCATTTAAATTTATATAAGTTTGAAATATTCATTTAAATCACTTTTAATCAAATTCAAGTTATAAAACATATCTTTTAAAATTTCAAATTTAATAAATTTCAAATCAAACTTATTTAAGTAAAATTCTTAAATAAATATAATTTCAAATCAATTTCAAATTTATCTTTCCAACCTGAATCATTATAAACTCTATATTTGAAAATATAGATATTAAATAAATACTTAAACATATTATATATCAACTTTATTAAATCAACTTTAATAAATCTTTAAAATCAATATTTATTAAAATCATATATTTCTTTTCAAAACCATAGAAATCATTTTCAATATATATATATATATATATATATATATAGACCAACGGTGTCTGTATATAATTTTCTATCCTATGGTCAAGTGATACAGATATTTATCATTTCAATCCGCAATTAGATATATACGGGTATATATCTTTTCAACCCGTAATCCCAAATTCAATGTCAATGAAAATCGCTTGTGTAACATCCCAGATTTTTCGACTTTCGAAAATCGACATCGATACTCACTTTATCGACTGCCGAGCCATCAAATGCCGGAAACCCGAAAAGTTATGGTTTTAAAAAGAAGAAAAAGGTAGAAGAAGAAGAAAAGAGTAGAAGAAGAAAGCAAAAGAAGAAAGAAGAACAACAGAACAACATCAGATACAGAAACAATATCAGAATCTTACACATCGCAGCGGAACAATATACAATAGATAATTACTAGTCTTTTAAAATAAAGAACTATATCAGTTTATACATACATCAATCATCAAAGTCAATATACAACAATGGACAGTTATATAAACTTGTCCTCATACAGAATACACAGCGGAATAAATAATATCAGATACAAATACTACGTCTCGTCATCCAGCTTGCTTCCAAAGCTCCAGAATATCCTGATAACATAACTCTAGGCTGCCCGTGTGGAAATTTGTGGGCACCCAGAGTTTAGAAGGGAACAATAAACTCCGAGTCAGTCATGGTGACTGGTGTGAGATCGTAAAACAGTTTATCTTTAAAATAAACAGAGGAATAATTTTAAAGTCAATTCGCAATGCTTTTGGAAAATGAAACTACCATAAGACCTCCTGCCACACACACAATGCAAACGCAGACTTGGAGGAGATTTCTTCTTATGATAGTCAAAGATGCTTACTACGCAAAAATCAAATTCTTTTTGATATTATTATTAGTGCATAGTGTAGAAAACATTTCGAAAGTACAATATAAATCTTAGCCAGCATAGGTACCATTATAGTATGCTTGCTATAGCTACCATATTAAATGGCAGGTTCTACAACTAAAACTGTACAAGGCTCGTATTGTTTCTTTGGATTTCCAACAAATGGTCAGGCTAAGGAACTTCCTATCCACGATGGGTACGTCCCTGGAATAGACGACCCGAGAACCTAACCGGATCTCTGCCAACACAAGGCCGGGTTACCTCTGCAAAAATAGGTAACTACTGACACGCGTATGCCATCCCCCAATCGTCACCGATCTTCCCGAGGATCCCCGATTCGCAACAACCACAAAGTAATAAATTTGCAGCAACCACAGAGGTTAAGTATCTGGGCTCCATACCATGATACCACCTTTATCCAGAAGGAATGACATTCACTAAGGGGCGCTACTCCCTAGAACCTTGCTGCATCCTTCCTGTTTCGACCATTTCCGGGGTGTGAGGCTCGATGAAGTCTCGTCCACAAAGCTACGCTTTCTACAAAGCCCTGCTTCGGGTCAAACAAAATGATCAACCTATGATCACAAAGATATAAGATCAAACAAATGATCATATCGCAAATGATCAAACACTGATCATTTCACAGCAACACTCAGTATGCCACGTTACCAAATTGGGATATATCGCTGATAAATTTCAACTACATAACCTCTGAGCTCGTACGTCTCAGAGAAGGGTGTTAAGCTAAGAGAATAAATTCTCCGCCACCAACTGAAATGTATTTGAAAGAAATCAGCTTTATATCTCAAATTGTAATGTCAGACACACAATCCATACAAGTCTGTTCCGGGATCGAACAGAACCGAAGGCACTTCTCACGAAGCCCTTGCAAATCCGGATAATTTCTAATCACGTCCGGACTTCCCGTCACTAAGGGTGATAAAACCTCTAAACCGGAGATCAGCCGATGTAGAGTAACTCGACGGTAATCCTTCCGTTTTCAAAAATATCCGGTCTTCAACACCGGTCTTCAAATGCAATTCATAACGACGTATCACATATTCGGAATGGGTTATACGACCCCATGGTCCTTTCCCGGCTAACCCGAATAGTGAGCGATTATTCAAAAATAAGTGTGGCATTCAAATTCATCCAATCACAACAAATACCTATCTAAAGGTAATTATTGATAGTCGGTTATTTAACTATCAATAAAGATGCGCAACATCATCAGATTCCAAATAATTTTCCCAAATTATTTATTTCAATTTATCTTTAAGAAGATAAAATCTCAAAACAGTTCATTTCATATTGGAAAAGCATTTCCATACTTATTAAAATATAAGTATTTCACAAATCTATTTATTTTCAACATTTGAAAATATTCGATATACTTAAATCAAAATTAAGTATATATTCATTCTTTAAGGAAATCATTTACTTTGACAACATTTATTTGAGTCAAAACGAATGTTACGTAAAACATCGTTACGACGACTCAAAATCACTATTATAGGGATTCGGATTTAGATAGATATATAAATCCCAATACTACATTAAAAACATTTCCTTTTGGAAATCATTTACTATAACAACAGTGTTACAGTCCACCATTTCCTTATTTTTCGAAAACGTCTATTTCAACAATAAATGTTGAAATCTATGATTTCGATAGTTCACACGTTTTAAAACATCTTTTAAAACAATTAACTTCATTTATAATATCGCTTTCCCAAACATACTATTTTTTTTCAATAATATATTCACTGTCCAAAATCGTGAATATACTTCAATAACCAAGTTTCAATCCCTTTTTACATATTTATTTCAAGAATTATCCACTGTCCAAAATCGTGGATAAAATTCCCTTAATAATCTCTATATTTAAAATCAATCAAATTTGATTTATTTTCGAATTTATAAAAACAACGTTTATAAATTCTATTTCCATTTTATAACAACTTCGATTTATACATCTTCTTTAATGACCCATTCAATTTATAAGTTAATATAACTTATAATTCATTTATTTTAAAAGAAATCGTTCTTTTAAACTTCACAAAATTTAAAACTTTCAGATTTCATTAACTTATGAAATCCCATTTTCACTTCATTTTAACACTTATAGAAACTTGTCTTATAATCCCAATATTTCAAATTTATAAATATCCATTTTGGTACATCCTTTAAATAAACCGTTTATAATACTAAAAATCCCAATTTAAACCATTTCATAAATTTCTTAACTTTTATTTTAAAAATCACACTTTGATTTTATTTCACAAAAATCTTAACTTTTATAACTTTAAAATTTTAGACGTTTATTTATTTGAAATAAACCAATTCAAAAATTCAATAAAACGTCTACTTTCACAAATCACTTTAAAACCCTTTTAAAGTAAAAGATGTTATTTTTAAAAAACTTCAAAACTGAATCCGATGATGCAACAGCACCAATTAGTCAATCACAACATCAAACATCATATATCAACAGATAATAACAGAATATACATCAATATCTGTAAATAAATAAATACTGGTGAGGAATCCAGTTGGATCCCTCTAACCTGTTTCCCTGCATCCACAGACGTTAGCACAATACCAATTCCACTTCGAGGTGGAATATCGCGGTATATGGGTTTTATAAAAATAATCCGCTTACTAACGGCGCAATAGGGTCTCATCCGCTATACGAGGCGGGAAATCAATCAATCCAATATATACATATGCCAATATGTATATATTGCTATATATATATATATATAGATATATCCTACTATATCTAATATCACATCCAATAGCAATCAAATCAATCAATAAATAACTGAAAATTCCACTTTTCAATTTTTGAGTGAGGAGATCTCACCGTGATTTTCTCGATAGCAATTCGTAGCGTTTTATTTCGAATGAAATTAAACGGACGTTTAATCTCACTCAAAATTTTCACTGACCCCGATCGCTTCCAATCCAGTTTCATCGCGAAGTATTCGACGATACGATTCCAACGCACTTCGTTTCATCATTTTCTGACCTCGTAGCAAAAATATATCGTATTTTAAAGTTCGAACGAATTATAAATATTAATATTTACAGTATAATTTATTTTTAATCCCAATCTCACATCATAGCCGTTCGTTTTGATTCCCTGATCTCAGCCGTTCCACGCTACTTCCTTCTCCACGATGAAACCCATATACGTTGAGAAACCCTAACAGCCGCCCCTCCTTTAGTCATCTCGAAGACGATCAGGCTTTGCCGAAGTGAAGCCCCACCTTGCCTCGTTTACCGTGCCCAGCCATGTCAGACCCGGTCGCGCCTTTAGCTCGAAAATCGAGCATGAACCGACAATGAACGCTGCCCCTTTACAGCCTCCTCGATGCCCCAACTCCATCATCACCATATAGATGTGAAGCTCTCTTCGTCCCCTACCACTTCCATGTTGAACGTTTTTGATAATGATCAACGGATTTTGAGAATTTGAGAGATGAAAGTGAAGAAGTACTTGCCGTTCAATTTAAAAGTGGCGGCTCCTGAATAAAACCCTAGCTAGGTTTTAATTTTGTGAAAAATGAATGTATTATGGTCCTTTTATATAAAATGCTCGAAACACTATTCATCTCTAAATTTCCAAACTCCAAATCTCACGCGGTGACCGGCGTTTCTGGGGTTTACCCCGCGTTCCGGACGCAATGGAACAGGTTTCAGAAGCTAATTCGAACATCTGTATGAGTTATGAATTTAAACGATCAATTTAAATTAAACCGATTTAAATCGATTTCGATGCGTTTCGAACTGCCACGGTCAAACGACAACTCCGATTGCTACGAAAATTGAAATTCGATAATAACTAACTATTACGGATCCAATGAAACTAGTTTCGTCCAATTCTGAGACTGTTCGAAAATTGGCCAATATTCAGTCGATAATTAAATATTAAAATATTCAATTTTCACAGTTTAACTTTAAATTCTATTTTAAAAGTCTTATAATATTACTATAACTCCAGTATGATTTAATATAACTTTACAAATCATTTTCAATCATTTTAAACTCGATTTTTAATTATCTCTGGAATTTCACTATTTAATTTATCGATTTAATTATCAAATTAAATCCAATATTCGAAAAATAAATCATTCGACTTATAAATTCCATTTATTAATATTTAAAATCAATTAAATATTTGAATTTTAATTATCAAAAATTCTGGGTCTTTACAGCTTGGATTTATCATTTCAACCCATAACGATTTTCTCCTATTCTAAAGATCGTTCGGGTATGTATCATTTCAACCCATAGTTAATTCTATACTAACAGGGAACTTACAGAGTGATAACTGATATGATAATAATAACATAACTGGCATATATCATAAATATAAATAACTAGCATATATCATAAATATAAATAACAGATAATGGTGTCAGATGTCACAGGTGAACAGATACAGGTAATAACATATATATAGCAATGTAAATTACTAACAGCAGCATATTTCAATTGTCGTTTCAATTGAAATCAAATTTAATAAATATAAGAACATTAATCGTGAGTGATTGCTCACCTTTCGAGGCTAGAGAAAATAGACAATGAGATTGAGTTATGAAATCCAGGCACGAATCCCAAAACTAGGCAAGATAGAACTCGAATCGATGAACGAAGCTGATAGATAGAAATTTACGAAATCAAATTAGAACTAGATCGATAAAGATAAATGGTATAAGTAAACTTTTTATTTAACTATATATAACTATATATATATATAATCATATTCTAAATTCAAACATATATTAATTAGATATATACATGTATTTCAAAATCCATTGTTTTATATGAAACACATATAATAAAATGAACATATCTACAAAATAAAATTTGAAATAAATACATATACGTATACTTTCCAAACTATTAATATAAAAGTAAGTATAACATAAAATACTGTTTCAAATTGACTATCAGACCAACATCACATTATATATACATGTGATATATAAATCACTTAAAAATACAGGCTAATAAATGCAGACATTTTGTATATGAAACAAATCAAATGCGACTACTAACATATATACACAGCCTATATTTTATATACAAACCAATATATAGACTCATATGTACTTCGGTATAACTATTATATGACTGACGTATCACCTACACATAGATACCTAAATAGACTGATAATTTATAACAAAAATTGATATACAACTTTATATCTATACATATACATACGGTAACAAAGAAGCTACAACAACTTAACAACAATATATAACTTATACTGTATACATACACTTCATCTTTCAAAAATATATATATATATATATACACAATACATATCTCTTAAAACAGTTAAAACTGTAAAAGTAGAATAGGAAACAAATGAACCAAAATATGACAGCTTACATATATCTAACAGTAAAACTTATATACATAAGCAACTTGACATATTTATCTTATAACAAAGCAAAACTTAAAACAGAAATATATATCTTAGCGGTATCAATTGTCACTGTGCTCGGCACTATATATATATATATATATAAACTAACGTAAAGTGTAGATCTGACTAATATATATATACCTATATTACTGACATATTAGATAAAAATTGAAATCTATATACTGGTGTAGACTTTTTATATAACCAACATATGGTATTATACTTGCAAACAACAAAATTTCCTACAACTTTTTGTGACTTTACGTATATATTTTTAAAAAATCAATAGATTATAAAATATAAATTTATATATAAACTATTATACACATTCTACTATATATACGTATATAATACAAACAGAAAAAAATAACAAAACAAACATATGTATATATATAAGAAATGTACAAACCCTATCTTAAAACTATACTCAAACGATATTATTTTTTTATTTTTTATTTTTTTTAAACAATATATATAACTTAACAATATACTTTTAAACTTCTATATACTTACATATATATATTCAGATCTGCATGAAAAGAATAGCAGGGCTGCATGAAAGCAAGGGGAGAAGCTCGGCTTGAGACTGGTGGCGAAACGAAGTCGGCAGGCGATGGTTCAGGCCGAGGTGAAGGTGGCTGGGGTGATGGCGAGGGTCTCGCGCGAGAGGGAACAGAGAGGAGAGAAAATGGGTCACTATGTTCGGTGGAAGGAGGGGAAAGGCGGAGTAGGCTTCAGCCATGGGTTGCGTGCATCGGAAGGCGAGGCTGCACGTGGGGGAGAAGAAATTATAGGGCGGAGGTTTGGTTGCTAGCATGGTCGTCGGTGCTGGGGAGCTGCGTGGCAATGAGGCTTCGGGAGGAAGTGGTGATGCGAAAGGGAAATAGGGCGAACTAGGTTAGGCAGAGAGGGCTATCACATTGGATGGTTAGCGGGGTGGTTCAGGGTGGTCTGGAAGGTGGAGCAAGTCGGGTCTTGCGGGGTTGTGGATCTGAGAAGGTGAGCAGTTTCTTGTATAAAGGAATGCTAAATTGACCATTATTCTTTTATATATAAGAACATACAAAGGAAAAGAAGAGATGAGTAAGCTACAGGCAATAGTATACATACAAACAATGATAATTTTTTTTATTTTGAAATAAATAAATAAAATGAACCGAATAAATTGAAAAGGTAAACCCACATTTAATGAACAGTGGGAATAAAAATAGTCAAGCACGAATTGAGCAAAATATTAATGGAAACAGCCGTTGCTATGGTACGGTAAAAATCGAAAGGCATGAGAAGCCAAAAGACTCGAAAATGAAACTGATACGGTTACCGGTTTCGCGGATTCCGCTGTGTACCGGACTTCAAAACACAGGATTGAATATACCACAGAGATTAGCACGATGAGACGATCAAAACGGTATAGAGATATCAGTGGTATGATTATCCGATCAAAAATCGATATCGGTAAGAAAAATGCCGCTATTTCATCGAAAATAAGATCGACGGGGCAATAGAAGTCCAAATTTGACAAAACGGAAGGTGACGTCTTGCTCAGAAGATGATTTACAAATTTTCTATGTGAAAATATTCAGTTTTGGAAAGCATTTTATTATCATCAAATATTAACTGATTTGAATTGGAATAAAATTACACAAGAAAATAAACTTCCATATTATTTGATGAAAATTTACCAGTTGCTATGTTTAAGAAGACGTATTCCAAATATCAAATTTTTATTTCAAAATTTTATTATTAAAATTTCACAAAATTTCAATTAATTAAATAAATAAAACCACTAAAATTTACGGGTCGTTACATATATAATATATTAAAAGGAATTTTACTAATAGACAAAAGTTGAGTTATATTAACAAAAGGACAATTAATAAATAGAGGTAAACATTTATCAAGAAAGAAAGGTAGAGGACTTTCCTCCTTCCTTTTCTCATTCAACCAGTGTCATATCAAATCAGTAATTAAACTCTAAAACATAAATAAATATAAAACTAATTTGGACCATTCTCATATTTTGAAATCTAGAATTAACAAATATAAATCAAGTTTCAATTTAAGAAGAATTTTAAAATTGTGATTTTACTTAAAAGTAAACTTTATAAACGTTGAATTAAAACTACACATTCACACATATGTGTGATTGATTTCAAGCTACTTTTAAAATTAAAATAACAAACAAATATGTAATGTTTATGATTTAGCATGTGTTAGAATTAGAAGATAACAAACTTACACAAAAGTCCGATTATGTTTTTATTTTACTTTCAAACAAAAGAATACATCAACAAAAAATTCAAACAAAACATATAAACATTATATTCAAAATTTAGATAATTTCAAAAGGAGAACAAATGTAATTTATATTAGTTGAAATAAAATAAATTCTATAAATGAATGGTTTCAAACATGAACAGAGGGGACAACTTAGGCACGTATAATTCGCGATAAAATATCAAATCTGAATTGTAAGAATATCATGAGCAACTAATAAAATGATATGTAATATGTCATAGCTCTAATGTTAAGAATTTGTCACAACTCTACTGTTAAGAATATCGACATGTAATCAAAATGGAATAGCACAAAATGGATCTAAATCAAATTTGATATTATAAACATATATTATTAAAGAAGATATGACAAAAGGGAATTAGATCAAGTTGAATAGATAAACTTATATTCGGATGTGATATGTAAGAGATTTAATCACATGAATAAGAAGATTATAAGAATATATAAAATGAAAAGTTTACCTTAAGATATAGCCAAAAGAATGCACCTTAAATGATGATATCTCCTCAGGTCTCCAAGATCCTCATCCTATCCTTGATCTTCAAGATCTCCATCCTATCTTTGCAAGAGATGAATGAACCACTTTTGTTTTATTTTATTTTATATTTTTATTTGGAGTTGAAAGATTTTTGGAAATTTGATTTTTTATTTACTGCCATGAAAAGTTAGGAGGAGAGACAGAAAAAAATGAAATGGGAAAGAATGAATTGTACGTACATAATGAATTAGAGAATATATTTTATTTGAAAGAACGAAACATTTCCAATTCTTTAATTAAAACTTACCTAATTAATACCCTTGATTGTCTCCCTCCCTCCACTTCTTTCATTTCACATGATATGGCTGAAATTACATGCCATCAAATGACATAAAATTTCCACAAATCATGCCATAAACAGACATAAAATTTCCATAAATCATTTCATGCAATTATCTTTTATTTAAATCACATCGATATCGTATATCAATGCCTACAAATTCAACTTTTATAAATGCATTCAAATAATCACAGACAACTTTCAAACATCAAATAAATTAAATAATAATCAATATTTCTCAAATATTAATTAATTTAATTAATTTATAATATTTTATAAATTAATTAAATCATATGTTTTCATATAATTCATCATTATGATTGTGCGACTTAAAGTTGTAAAATCAGTCGGCGATTAATATCGAACTATTCAAATATTAACGTTTACACATCACTTGGCAGGTGGTGTGCCATTTTGGTTGAATTCATCGCTTACATATCACATTAGGACTTATGGATTTTGGTGATGGTCGAAATTCCAATATCGACCACGTTCAAATTTATAATCCGAACACAAAGTTCTTGGTTCAGTAATTATTATTATTAACCGAAATGCTCTAGCCAGAGACTTTGACTTTGGGTTGACTTCAGTTGATCGGGATACTTACCTCATATAACCGAGGAGATGAATCCTCTCTTGAATAGTGTTTCACTTGCAATGATTCCATTCGACCCAACTATTAGTTGTTCGATGGACAACAAGCCATGATTTAACTATAATTAAAGCAGAGCATCCACATTGAAGATCAATAATATTCTCAAGTCGAGAGAATTGTGTAAACTAGTCACATCAATATTTTCTGCTTGACTTTAGTTATATTAACCAACTGAAAACTATCGAGGGAGTCATTCCATAGTTATCCAATAACTATCACTACGTAACCTCTTGGTGCCCCTAATAGTCATGAGTAATACACTGCCCAACATTTGGAGAGCGTTACATACTGTATTCTCAATGGATGTGTTGATATGCAGTCTCGATACACCTTGACTAGGAATATTTAAAATGGTATATTTATTTTCATTGTGATAAATTACTCATGGTTACAACACTTTGTAGCTAGTATCATAAAATATACCATTTATGGATTTTCTATTAAATATACCTTTAATTAAATTAATTAATACAACACATTATATTAAGTATATAATAGAAAGAAAACGCCTTTAGTTCGAACAAGATTGGTCAATAAGTTAGATATATGTAACAATTTACATAATTGCCCCTAAAGTATACCCCTAACTCTATCAATCTCCTACTTACACTTGGGGTGAATTATGGAACCTTATTCCAACTTCTCCAATCAGTTTCCTCAAAACCAATTGGATCAGTAATTTAGTGAATGAGTATGCTATTATGTTTCAATTATCTACTCTGTCAATCCACTCCCTCCGATGGTGATAAACTGTTTTATCTTGCGGAACAATTCGGAGTATGTATCTTAACTTCTAGTGAGCTCTTAGTTCTATTACGAACTATATCATGGCATTGTTATCATACAACAATAATATGGGATTTTCAACATTTGGAATCACCCTCAACTCAGTTGTAAATTTGTGCATTTATATTTATAAATATTACTTTTATTGCAGTGTAATTTAAGGCGATGTACTTATCCCTTTTCATTGAATCAGCCACAGCCTTTCATTTGGAACATTTCCAACTTAAAGATTCTTAACTTGGATTGATTATTGACATATTATACTTAATATCACTTATGAAGTTTGAGTCCGAACACTCCTTCTAAGGAGTTTGTTGTTTCTATAAACAATTTTCTAGTATTTCATAAATACACGATAACACTTCGAACAACTATTTAATGACATCAATTTGGATCTGATATTTTCTTCACGTATCAAATACATAAACAAATCATGATGTCATAGACAACATAACATGTATGATAATTCATATTACCAATGCATAATGAATCAATCTTACATCTTCCATATTAAACATTTTAATAAGGTGTCCTTGCATAGCATTTGAGACATTCCCAACTTCTTTTATGCTTACTATAAAAGACATCATTTATAAATCCAATGTCGAGTATTATAACTAAAGCTGATTTTAACACAGGTACATTGTTAATAATCAGTAGTGTGTTGTTTACTTATGGTTTAGAAATATCTATATACCCTTTTAACTTTCTTTCTTATGAACACACGCTTCCTCTGCATTTTGATTGAATAAAACTATTTGATATTTCTATCAAAACACTGGTTCAATTTTGATGCTTTTCTGAATGTTACTTTCGCATTCGTTCTTGGATCATATCCAAAAACTCATAAACTCAATATCGCTCCGACTGACTTTGAGAATCTTTGGTTATTACATGTAAATAGTTAACTCTAAATCATTATTTAGAATCTTCCATTTCAACACATACATATCAAAATATAAAATCATATAATGCAATAATTTTGTGACTAAAATCCACACCTACTTGAGCACATCGAATGGTGAAGCTATTTAGTTAATTTCAATAATTGAAATTTAAGACATTATTATTATCAATGTGGCCCATTATATTCCAACCACGTTTTTCTTTCTCTTAAAGACACATTAACGACCAATGGATTATATCCTTTGGGTACAACTTTCAAAATCATATTTTGATAATGCACTTTGAATCAATATTAGATTTGTGCATCATACCATATCATAGAGTTGATACTCTTAATGGTTAATTGACGGTTGAGGATTATCTAATCTCGGTATTGATAAGAAAATCATAGTTTCTCTTCAATGTACAAGAATGCTTATGAGACATTCTAATGTGTTGTGTTCAATTTAGTTTGGTTAATTTCATTCCATCCCTTGCAATCAGTTTTATCCTTGGTTCATATCCAAATCCATTTTACACCAATAATTTCTTAAAGAAATTCCTTCGCAGCGAAGTTGGTATTTCTTGAAACAACAAGTGTTACTCAATACAATGGGACGAATATTCATAAACATTTTATGAATTGCTTTATATAAAACTGATTTTGCATTAGTTCATAGTATATTTATGTTCACAACATAAATTAGTCATCTAATGACTACAATTCCCAAATACTTTTTGGGATGATTCATACAAGATCCCTTACATACAATTATTACCTGTAGTTTTTCGATTCGCGCATCCTCTTAACTAATTGGCCTAGGATATGTAGGGTTTTCTTATAAACCCTCACCTTATATGGCTTGTAAACTACTCTTTGGATGATATTAATTTTAACCTAGTGTACTGCTCTTAAGTACACACCTTATAGAAAGAATTTTCTCTACTTTACTCATAATTAATTGTGCATCACTAGTACAAAAAGTGCATATTGCTTCGCCTCATTTGCATCAGTTGAAGTAAAAACTGATGCAAATAGAACTATTTGCATCAGTTCCATCTTAATAACCGATGCAATTGGTACGTGAAAAACAATAGGTAATAAAAAATCAAATTTGCATCAGTTGTCACCAACAATCGATGCAATTGGTACGTGCAAATAGTTTTAGTCGCATCGGTTTTAAATTCAACTGATGCAACTACATTAGTTTGCATTCATTTTCCATCGGTTTGCTACTCCAACTTTCATTTTCCCTCCCCTTAACTTTTCATTTCCCGCTTAGCTTTCATTTATCCCTCTAAATTGAACGACTTCAAATCAAATGAAATCAAATTGAACGACTTCAAATCAAATTGAACGACTTCAAATCAAATTGAACGACTTTAAATCAAATGAAATCTAATGTCAATTTATAAACTCATATCTCGATTCGAATTCAAAAGCAAATCTCAAAGTCTTGAGATGATGCCTAAAATGTTTGTCGTGTGCCTGGAGTTCTTCGCTCTCGATGTCTTGAGATTTCTATCGAATCAGATCCGGAATAGTAATGCCACGATCCGTATTTTCTGCCTTGCTATAGACTATGCTTGGGAATATCGACCTTTATGCCTTAAATATCTAACAGCGCCATTGATTCGGATTTGAGTCTTGTTCCTAAGAGTATCATCGTCGTATCCGAGCTAGCGATTACCTGATGAATTTGTGCTCGCTGATGACTGGACGATGAGATCTGGAGCTTATTGCTGACAGTAGGCTGCCGATCAGAACTATGATGTTGGATATGGGTCTGACGTTAAAGTTGAGTTGCTGTCGAGATCTAGTAATGATGATGATGTCATCTCTCTTTTTTTGGTGTACTGCAGAATCATTAGGTGATGTTGACAAAAATTTGCCTTTGGTAGAAGTTGTTGTTGGGTTGGCTTGTTTGCAACTGCTGATGTTTCTCAGATCTAAGATATGCATCGATGCTTAGGAACTCGCGATTTGGAAATCGTTGTTGGTGGAGGCGATAAAACTGCAGTGACGAAGGACAGTAAGCAGTGAGCTGGTAAAGTGATTGAAGTCTAGTGTTCGAGTTCGAGTTCGAGTTCGAGGTGAGATAATTCTAAAATTCGAATATGCGATTGAGGTGAGTCGATTGGTTTCGTGGTTTTTGGTAATAGGAGGTAGCGTTTTTTTTTGGTGATGGTTGTGATTGCCGAAGGTGATGCTGGCTGTTTTGAGTAATAGGTGGTGTTTAGGCGAGGGGGATTTTGAAGTGGGCAAGACAAGTAGGGATAAGAGGATGTGAATGCGGTAGGCAATGTAGGCACAGTAGTTTATGTGCAGTTTGGATAGTAGCAGAGTGATGGTCAGTGGTTGCTCTGGTGGTTTATTATTGAACATAGATGGGTGTAGGCTGTGGCAAACAAGCTCAAAACCTGATCGGACTGTAGGTATATATTGATGATGTAATATTTTTATTTGTAGTTAAAGCATTTGTTTCGAGTGTGTTTTTGCAGTCTTATTCTGGTAAAATTCCGCATTTGCAATGTTTGCCTTTGATTTAATACATATTTCATGTTGTAGAATGTAAAGCCGACAAAATCAATCTGCGATTAACAAGTTATCGAGTAAACTAGTTAATCTTCATATAGATTATTGAATTTTGAAATAATATGCTGCCGCCTGATGTTTAACTCTAATTCTGCTGCCTGATTGACTTAAAACATTGTATGCTACCAATGTTATGTAACCCAACTGTGTTATTGTTAGATGCCATTAACAGTAAAGACCCTGATAGTGATATTGTAATGAATTATAAATCAAATATTCAATGTTACGAAGAAGAGACAGTTTTAGGCTGTGTGTGAAACCAAGTGCGGAGGATTAATCTCGACTTTGATTGTTTTGATTATATCAGGAATGGAAAACGCATAACTAGAAGTTGCAGTAATTCGAGTTGTGTAATTACCACTTCAAATAGATTCGAGGGTCTACTTGGTTTGGATGACAAAAGTTTATACTTTGAGTTGTATCATGGGATAGAGTGTTCAGTTATGGAGAAAGAAAAGATGTTGATGATTCAGTGTGTTTTGACAGTAATGAGATTATTGCAGTCGATACAAGGGATGACCGTGCAGGCATGGAGAGGAAAAAGGATGAGGTTAGTGTGCATGATGTTGATACTGCTAATGATGTTAATGTGCATGAGGATATACACAGTTCAAAAATTATGCATAGTTCAAAAAATCTGCACAGTTCAGATAACGTGCACGGAGTTTTAATTCATCCACCTAATTTTTATATGCACAACAGCTTTTTAGAAG
Organism: Allium fistulosum; assembly: GCA_030737815.1. Lineage (NCBI taxonomy): Eukaryota > Viridiplantae > Streptophyta > Magnoliopsida > Asparagales > Amaryllidaceae > Allium > Allium fistulosum. Next base: position 291,327,669 of record CM060907.1, read on the forward strand.
TTTTGATCACTAAAGTAGATGAAAGTGCAATCGATTTGGTTGAATCAAACAAGACTATTGATAATATAAAGGAAATTGTGGATGAAAGTTCTTAACATAAATTTGATTTGAACTTTGATGTTGATAATAATTTAGCTGGTTTACATGATAGAATGGTTAGTGATTCGATTAGGATGCCTGTTCTTTAATGTCTGATTTCTCACAACTGTGTTCATCCTACTAATTTACACTATGATTCTGGCTTTAGTGTACTCAAGGATACCAACTTTAGTACTGATAGGATTCATGAATTTTTGAGTATGTATGCGGCTAAGGGTTCACCTGGTTTAAATCTGCAGTTATTTTCTGTTGAGAGGAGGTTCAACAATTCGGGTTAGAGACCATTATGCCTTCAGGTTTCCTCTTATAAGGTTGTTGTTGATGAGATGATTCATAGGGCCAAGAATGGACGTGATGCTTTGATTTCACCTGGTAATTTGATTTTTTGATGAGCTGGTAATTAAAAAGTATTAGTTTTGAATTGCATTTCTTCTATGTATATTGCTAAACTGTAATTCACTCTAAAATTTGGTTTAGATGATATACAAACATACATTAGAAAATATAGCATTAAACTTGTTCTTTGAGCTCAATCAAACGTCTTTTATGTATTATTAGGACTATTATTCATTGTAGTTAGTGCAAATCAGGTGAACCCAAAATATACCAGTTCTTATTTAATGCTCACTTGCATTCACACTAATGAACACATAATGATAGTTATATAACGAATTTCATTGGAATTCCTTTATTCGTCTGTACTTGATTTAATTTATTAACTAATTAGACAAAACAAAGATATATATGTGTGTGTGTGTATTGAATATCTTATACAGATTAACAGGATAGACATACATGGTTGGACAAATATATTGATCATATAATGCAACAAAAGAAATATTAATTTTGAATCATTTTGCATATAGAGGAGTTGTATATAGCCTGATTTTATTCTGTCAATCCATTTGTTCTTGGTTAAGCTAGTTATTATACCATATTTAGACACTGGGAAAATCCAAAAAAAAGAATGCCACGGACTAGCTCAAAAAGGTATGGAAAGAATGAGGATGTTACTCTTGAATTTTAGTTGAATACAACACTAAAAAGCTTCCAAAAAATGTTTGAACCAATCAAAGGTTAACTCGGGTGCTCACCCAGAGCAAGCCTCAAAGTCATAAAATGATCAACCAAAGTGTGTTCTGAAGAAATTTTTATGACATAGAATGGATATGTCATGATGTAGTAAACTTTATGCACACCTTTTAATTATTTTAGTATATAATATTCAACACTTACAGTCTTTCTTTAGTTTATCTTCAGTTTTATTATTTCATAAAAAACTGTAAACGCACCTAATTACATTTGCATATCAATGCAGCAGAAGCTCTCTAGGCTGGTTCATGTCCTCAGCCCTTTTCAGCACAGTGTCTTCACAGCACAACTTAGCGCCTTGCACAACACCTGTAACGATGACAAGCTCATACATTTCCGAGCACAGCACCTTGCAGCAGCTCCAACCCCTCCACTAGTAATACACTCAAAGTGCATGTTCAGCCTTCCTTCCGGTCTTGGTTCTAATAGATCATCTTCGACATTCGAAGCCAGGATCATTTTACGCTTTACCTCAAAGCCCACGGCTATTTAAGCAAATGCTGATGGTTTCAGGATTTGAGAGATACTATCAAATTGCAAGGTAAATGAATTCCTTTTTATTCATTTACGTATTTGTGTTATTAGATAGTTGACCGATGTAATTTCTTTACCAGCTATTGCATTGAGTTGTCTGCTTTGTCAAGCAATTTTTTTGCATTCTAAAAAAAGGAAAAAGGAAAAAAAGAAAGTAGAAACACCTTGTCATGACACTCTGTGATCTGTTGAAAGAAACCCTTGTCTTATAGATAAGATCCAGGCTCTTAAATATTTCCTTATATTCATATTGTGTGTGGTTCATAGTTGATAGTCATACTTGTATGAACTAATTCTCAAGTTGGCCTGCTATAGAAGTGAAGTGGTTTCTGCTATAGAACTAATCCTCAAGTTGTGCTCGATTGTTTGTGATGAGGATGTATGGGGTGGTGACTGTTGTTTGTAGTGTGGATGGCCAGAGAAGGCAAATGGTATGGTATGGGGATGTTTGTGCAAGTGATTATGGTTGAAGTGATGATGAATGGCTGTTTATGGTTTGTGAATAGTTGTTGACTGTAAGGTTGTGGTAGGTGTTAACTGTGTTGAGATGGTTGATGTTTGAACAGAGGGGAAGATGATGGAGGAGGCAGTTGGAAGTACTGTGGTGGTTTGGGTAGGGGTTGGTGCTAGGTGAACAGGAATAAGTGGATGTTTTGTTTGATATTGAAGGAGGAGCAGCAATATGGTAGTAGTGGGAATGGCAGAGATGAAGTAAGTTCATGGCAGTTGCTGTTGATATGAATGGAATTTGAGGATGTGACCAGCAGTGATGTATGTGACAGGGATGATGAAGTATTTGTAGTTGTGGTCGATGGAGGAGGTTGCAGCAGTAGTTGATGTCAGATGGTGGTTGAAGTAGGGGTGACAAGGGGATGTTTGACAGTGGCAATTGGAATGGCTGTGGTAATTGAGTTGTTTTGATGTAATTGTGGGTAGTGTTTGCTTGCTGCTATGATGTGGCTTTCCAATTTTGGTCGAGTAGTTTGAAGTGTAGAGGACAGTGAAGTAATAAACTATGCACAGCAAGCAATAAAGCAATGAAGTGATGAAGTAATGAAGTAGAGGACAGTGTAGACGACAGGAAGTTTGGTTATGGTGGTATTGTTGTAATGGAAATGGTATGGTCAGAGAAGTGTTGCACAGTTTTGTGGATGGCAGTTGTAGTTGGTTATGTGTGGCAATGGGATGATGGTATATCAGCAGCAGCAATAACAGTGATGACTGTGATGATTGTATGGTCAGTAGGAAAAGTGGAGGTTGTACTGCAGTAATGGAGTGTGATGATTTCAGTGATGAAGTGTAGATGGTTGGAAGTACAGTAGGCAGTGATGTGGTGGTTTGAGTTGCAGTTTGTGGCAGTGAGAGGAAGACAGTCGTATAGGATGGCAGCAAGTTGAAGAGGTATGATTGATGGTTGGTTAATGGAGATGGCGCTGGTATGTATAGATTATTAACACTATAATTATGTGTTGCCAACAAGAGATAGATGAATGTACAACTTAATGATTGTACTAAAGATCTGAATTATGCTGCTAAAATGAATGTATGAACCATTATTTTGTATAGATTATTAACACTATAATTGATGAGATATGTTTATTTTGGTATTATGTTATTCAATTTGTATTTGCCATCAAATTTAATTTTGAATGATTGTAATATTGCATGCAATAATTGTTTGTTATAATCAATAATATATATATATAGTCTATTTGAGTACTGTAATAATGGTTTCTAAGAATGGCTTTTTTGCATCAGGTATAAATAGCTGATGCAATAGAGGGATTAGTTTGCATCGGTTGTTATAAAAAACTAATGCAATAGAGGGATTAGTTTGCATCGGTTTTCAGCAACAACCTATGCAACAAGTACCTTTGTTGCATCGGTTTTCATTACAACCGATGCAACATGGGGGCTGTGTCCAAGCAACCAACCATGATATTTTGCATCAGTTGTTAGTAACAACCGTTGCAAAAAGGACCTTTTTGCATCGGTTTCAGAACTGATGCAAAAGTGTTAAGCCTGTTGCATCGGTTGCATATGCATCGGTTGCTGAACTGATGCAAAAGGGGGGTAAACAACCGATGCAAATGGCCTGTTTTGTAGTAGTGCATTGCCAAACAAAGATCGATTACTCCATATCAATACATCATTATATGTTACAGGGAGGAGTTACCTTTGAGATTGAATCTTTGTTCATTTCTAGGTATATTTGGAACTCTTTCCAATGTAATCACTCATTCGATCAAATCGAACATTTTATTTTATTGCACATTATTTTATTTACTTCCATTTTATGCTCTATGAGTTTACCATAAACATCAACATGTGTATCAAATACACATGTCCTATCGGTGATAACTCATTAGTGAATATAACGAAGTATGTTGAACTATTTTGGTATTAATAGACTTGCGATTGCATATATCAATATGTATCAATTCGAAGAGTTCAGCAACTCTTATGATGCTCCCATTAAATGGGTGCATAGCCCCTAATTGTTTGAGATATAATTAGCTAGTATCACATGATTCATAATCATATAATAAAAATTATTTTTCAAAACTACAACTTAGTCTATAATTCTAAATAATTGTAAATAATTTTAGAAACTTATGTATTTTCTAATGCATCACTTTTTTTTATGAAAATAAATACCACAATAATTTTTATTTCATAACGAATATTCATAATATTCACCTTGAAATATAATTACTTTTACTTTTCAATCGGTACTAAAAAATAGTCATTATTTCACAGATAATGTCCGGTATGTTTTACGAAAACAATTTTTATGACTTGATGCAATCAATAAGTTTTATATGGTATGCTCCCACTATTTCCGCCATTACCATAATAGCGTACCGAATTTGGAGGTATATCATTCACTTAATATAGATTATTTATTTCATATACTGCAACTAGTTTACTGTGGAGAATTCTTTGATCAAATATCTCAAACTCAAAGAAATAAATCTCATAGAAAATAATTTTCTATAGGAAAATGCATAATGGAAGAGGAATCAAATTTCTTATTCCAATATTAAGTATCAATCATTATTACAATTCTCGCTTTCGATGTTTCTTTATGAAGCAAAGGTGACTATCCATTCTCTTCATCCCAACTGTACCTTAAATCATAACTACTCTTCTACATTTGTTTTCTCCTTTAAATGGTCGAATCATTCAAAAGAATATCCTTTACTAAAAAATCATAACAAACTCTTTACAAAAGTGCACTCGATCATCCTTAACATTTAAGGACATTAAATATGTTGCAATTTGCGTAAACCGATCAAACTGACATATCAGTAATTGAGTTCTTAAATTTATATTGTAGTTTTGGTCTTGCTTTATATTTAGCACAATATGATCTTTATTATAATCAATCAAATTGAATACTCGATCTCATAGTACGGTTTGTTTGTTTGTTTTGAATGAACTAATTTCATCGAAGTATCATACATTATGAACTATGACGGTTCACTATATAACATTTATACGTGATAGTATATGGATCAAATATTCATAGTCTTGTATTTCTTTAAGAGTTGAAAATCATAGAATTCAATACACGGTCTCAACCAAACAAATACATTAGTGACCATATTATGAACGTATTAAGTAGTTGTAAAATTAGGAACTTGCATGGGTATAGAAAGCATTGATATGCAATAGGCATTTAATAGTTAGTATATGTTATATTTCCATTTGTTTATTTTCAATTCAGTTCATTTGTATATATTAATTGATAAACGTTGTATCAATCATATTAAATGCATGAATTCATCATTGTAGATAATTATAACATTATTTAGCATATGTTCTTACAATATTAGAAATGTTAAACGTTACCATTTCATTTTTCTAATAAGGCTCCTGTTATCTGGCCTTTTGGCCTGGCTATATTCAGACCGACTGGACAAATTAGACTAAACGATCATCGAGGAAGACAGCATGGAGAGATGATTATTAGGCTCAAAGATCAAGCGCAGGCAATGATATGAAGTGAAGATCAACCGAGACCAAGAGATAGACTCTCCAGAATATTCTAAGTATGGAATAACGCCTCTCCTAGGCGGGGGATCAATGCATATCCCTTTCCCTAGGGGATCGGTACATATTCTCAATTTTCGTCCCAAACTTGGTAAGATCGATATAGAGTAACAAGAAAGGTCCCATGAGGCTACATTTCCAGTTTCAAGCCATTTTGAGTTCATATGCTCAAGTTATGGGCAAATTACTTCACCTATTAAAATGGATCGGTATAAAAGGGATCGTTAATATTCGGCTTTCACTACATATTGCAACAATGATAGGTCAATAACTCAAAATTTACAGCTGCTATCAACATGAAACTTTGAGTATAAGCTAATTAGGATGTGTGGAACACCCTATAGGGATGGCATGGTATTCGGAGCAAGTTGGAGGGATCGCTACCAATCCCTTTAGAGGGATTGGCAGAAATCAGAATTCAAGCTACACTACTTCATGGAAAATGCGATATCTCACAAACCGTACGTCAGAATTACATGAAATTTGGAGGGCAAGTAGCTAACATCATAGGGAATCCCTCATAGGGATCATGGCCCATTTGGATGCATTAATAAGGATCCGTACCGATCCCTATTGTGGGCCCCAATGAGCCTGTAAATTTTTGGGCAGCCTCGTCTTGATCTCCTGAATCTTCTGCCAAAATTTTAGTCCGATCCGAGCACGTCTTCCCCTATAAATACAGCAGGCATGACATCAAAAAAGGGATCCTACTTTCTCTACCGAGGCTCTGCCAATTTTATTCTTCAGTTTTGTACTAATGGATCCTAGCTGATCCAAACATTCTTGTAATGATAATCAAGTGGAAGATCAATAAAAATATGAAGTGGATGTAGGCCAAGATTGCCGAACTACTATAACAAGCTATGTGTTCCTTTATGATATTTGCCTTGTTTTAATTTCATTCTTCATTTAGTCTCTACAAGATTCTATTGGGCGCTGATGCCTATTTTTGGCGTTAACAGCTCCCACTGGTCTTTTATGTCTCTCCAAACCCTAAGATGAAACATAGAAGTCTTTTGAGTTCACTAGTGGGTGTTAGGACTCATCTATCTTGGTATTTTGACCTTGAGTTTGCTCAAAAAAATCATAGCCCTATAAACGATGGATAAATCCTTATCGGTTGTATCACAAACAACTCCTAACCCATATTTCCTTGTCCTAATCTCATTTCAACCTTGAGTTTGCTCAACAAATCGAAAGAGATTATTCACTCGTACCTACCATATCGCGAAGGTCTAAGTATAGTACATGTACCTTGAGTTTCCTTAACAAATACATATAGTCATCTTACCTCGTCTATTGAATATATTAACAATACTACGCATAACATCCCTAGCTTGAGTTTGCTCAACAACTAAGAAGTATGCAAATAATTTATTAATATATATGGTAGAGGACAACATTATATTGAAGATTCATAATCTTCAATATATATATTGAGTGATATCAACTTATGCAATAATGTATTTCTTATGAAATACCCTCATGATTCAAGCATCAAACACATCAGAAATCATGATATATGTACATTTACATATGTATTTATCCCTTAAGTCAGTTTGGGTTTCTTAAATGTTCCACCTTTAGTTTATACATTAATCTCATATAAGTTCTATTATTATATAACTTTTATATTTCATATCATTTATATAATAGTCTTATGTATAAAATTATATTAATTAAATCTTATATAACTAATTTTAATTAATTAACTCTTTAATTAATTTTAAAATAGTATTCCAATACAACTTTTATATTGGACATATCTACAACCTTTATAGTGTATACTATAACCTTTATAGTGTAATACATATATCTTATATATGTGTATTTTTCTTTAACTAATTAACTTTTAATTAATTTATTTAATTAAACAATTTTAATTATATTATATTAATTTCAAAATTTTATCTTATATATGTACATGTATATTTATGTTATCTTGAACACTTTAAAATAACATAACATATATCAAAATATATAATACATGCATACAAATATTAATTAATTAACTCATTTAATTAATTTGTTTTGTTAATCTTATTAATAAATTTTAAATTTTGAAATAAATATTTAAACAGTTTTAAACATTTTGAACTTTTCATTACATTTTCAAACATTTTGAAAATTTATGTTGTATTATAACCTTTTATAATAAACATGTTTTTGTTTTAAATTTAACTTTTAAATTTAAAATCTTTTCTTGATTTTTAAAACTATTTTGAATATTAGCCCAAGGCCCAATTCAAATTAGGCCTTTTCTATTAAGGATGACCTTTGGGCTTACTTCAGCTTTCAGGCTAGGCAGGTAACCAGGTAGGATAGGGTACTTGATTACCCAATTCAAATCCTGGACACCACCATTATAGACACAATACTAAGTGCACAAGCTTAATTATTTTGCCCTAACATAACTAATATAGACCACATAGGCTATTGGACTCTGATACCATTGTTTGAATTGGGTCAACCCGCAGCAAAAGAAATGGGTGAAATTCAAAATTTTCTTACCATTTTGGATCTTTAATGGGGCTATGAAGTCTAAATATACTCAGAACTTTTGTAAGTTTCTTTTAAATAAAATAAACATTTTAATTTATTTCATAATTAAAGGATTTTTTAATTTTAATTTAAATAAATATGAAATATGATAAATGTATCAAATACATTCATGTATTTGAATGATAAGAATAGCATATGAGTAGCACATAAAAGTATGTAAATAAACATGTAAAATGTTAGAGAAAGAAACCATTTATTTCTTTCTTAACATAAATATTTAATTAGGGAAAGATGGGCTAAAATTAGAAGTTAACAAATATGTAAAGTTTGTCGTTTAGCATGTGCTAAAATTAAAAGTTAACAAATTTACAAAAAGTCCGATTATGTTTTTATTTTATTTTCAAACAAAAGAATACATCAACAAAAAAATTCAAACACAACGTATAAACATTATATTCAATTTTCAGATGATTTCAAAAGGAGAACACATGTATTTTATATTAGTTGAAATAAAATAAAGTCGTATAAATGAATGGTTTCAAACATGAACAATGGGGACAACTTAGACACATATAATTCACGGTAAAATATCTAATCTGAACTGTAAGAATATCATGAACAACTAATGAATTAAGATGTAATATGTCATAACTCTAATGTTAAGAATTTGTCACAACTCTAATGTTAAGAATATGGACTTGTAATCAAAATGGAATAGCACAAAATGGATCTAAATCAAATTGATATTATAAACATATATTATTAAAGAGGTTATGACAAAAGGGAATTAGATCAAGCTAAATAGATAAATTTATATTCAAGTGTGGTACGCGATGTAACAACTTGGAATTTTACCGCTTTGATTTGTAAATATTTAATTAATTTTTAAAATTCAAATTATATATTTTATAATGAAAAAACTCTTTTAAATAATAAATAATGATGGTGTAATAGTTTTCCAAATTTGTTTACAAAAATATATAGTTTGACGAAAAAACGGAAATGTGATAGGAATTCATTTTCCGAATTTTCGACTTTTCGTTAGCTAAAATTGTCGAAAACTTTTGAACTCTATTGTATAATATAACACATACATTTATAATGAGTAGGATACTTATGTATTAGAGTGTGTGTGTGTGTGTGTGCATGCATGATGTGAAATATACCCATAATTGTTTAAAAAAATTAAAATATAAGATTCCTTAAGTAACATATGTAAACACAAAGTACATTTGGCATTAAAAACATGTTGGCTAAGCAAAGGGAAGGGAGGACAAGCTTGTGAGCTAAGGTACATGAAGGTGGGGTGGAAGGGTGATGTGGCAAGAGGAGGTGGAGGGTAAAGGACCAAGGGCATTAAGGTAATTTACTTTGTTTCTTGCTTATAAATACCCCTTTTATTTCTTCAATTTTGCCTCATCTTCCTTCGGCCATATTTTTCTCATATCTAATCCAAATGGACATCTTCTCGTTTTCAAACCATAATAATTCCAGTGGCAACAACTTTCGTGTGTACAACTTCTTCAAATTTTGAGCTTAGCCATGTCCAAATCTCATTTCTTTCAGACTCATTTTCGAACCCAAATTTTCAAGTCCGAAAATACCCCTTCTTCTTTTGACCATATCCTCCTTAAAATATATTCAAATTTAATGACTGTTTTTTCGTAAATTATAGAGAAAAGAATTTTCAAAAACTTTTTCTTTGACAACTTTCCCAAATTCCACGAGTATCTTGTCCAAGACAACTTTTCCAAATTCTGTGAGTATCTTGTCCAAAATCAGTTAGAAGGTGACCCATTTTCGGGTTTTATTTAGTGAATTTGATGATAATCCGAATTCCCTCCATTTTTCAATGTCGAGCTCCACCACCTTTGGGCCATGTGCACTATACCTTGGCCGAACCATAAAGCCATCATAAGGCCACCAAATCTTTTTCTTACTAAAGTCAAAGCTAGGATCTAGGTTGATCTAAAGTTCTAGTGGAAGTTCGGAGCGGCTTTGGTAGTTTGTGGATGAGTATAGCTCGTGAATTTATTTAAAGGTTCTAACCTTGAATTTATTGTGTATCTTGTTGCTAAATCATAGCTTGATTTGGTTGAATAAGATGTTGCTTTTTTGTATGCTTACGTGTTTGGATATAATATTCACTAGAGGATGTAAGTTAAATATTAGTAAGGTTGAAATCTAGAATTTTGATTAGTTGTGTGTTGTGATGACATGTATGTGTTTAATACTTATGCATGTGTTGTGTATGTAAAACAAATGTTAGTATTTGGAGATAGTTAGGTTGCGATATCGAAGTCCTTGGATAAAAACTTGTTTACTCACTTTATGTTTTGAAATGTTTTGCAAAGTTCCCAAAACTTTACTTAGTTTTCCAAAATCTTTTACTAAGTTTATAAAGTGGTTAAAATATAAAAGTTAAGAATTTTGAAACTATTTAATATAGAAATCAAGTTTTGAAATTTCGGGTCATATAGTGATAGTAGTTAATATGGTGATAGTAGTTATAAGTGCAGTTCGTAAAACGAAATGGTTTTGGAAAATCTAAAAAGTGTTTTTACTTAAGTATTCCTTTTTCAAAGTATTTTCTAAACTTTAATTAAGTAGTTAAAAAGTAATTAATTAATTAATTAACTAATTAATTATTTCTTTTAATGATTAATTAATTAATTAAGATAATTAGTACGTAATCATTAAAGGTAATTAATACTAAAATGTCAATCAATTAAGTTAATTATAATTAGTTACTTAAATTAAGTTAATTATTATTTAATTAATAATTAGGGATTAATTATTATTTAATTATTTATTTAAGAATAATTATAGACTAATTATTTATTTATAAAAGAGTTTAATTTTTAATTAATTACAAATCAACTTTAATTTAAGTTAAAATTTAATTAAAACTTAATTATAATTTAATTACTTTAACTGAAGGTTTAATTTATTATTTAAGTTCTAATTAAGGAATAATTAATTAATTAATTGAGATTAATTAATATTTAATTATTAATTAAGGGTTTAAATTATCATTTAATAATTAATCAAAGATTAATTAGAGTTTAATTATTTATTTAATACTTAATTATTATTTAATTATTAATTAAAAGTTTAATTATTATTAATTATAGAGTGTAATTGTTATTTAATTTTTAAATAAAAGTTTTAAAGTTTTAAACCACCTTATTTCTAAAGATCAGTTTTTTTTCTAAAGCAACTCCCTTTTAAAGAATATTTTAGAATCCAAGGGATTTCTTTGTCGATTACCTTTAAGTAAACTCAATAGAATATGAAACCCAATGACATATGTTTAGCAGAATAAATCACCGTTCTGCTAATTAACTTGTATTTTACATCTGTTTGGTAGAATAAATCACCGTTCTACCATAGTTCACCAAGTAGATTATGTTGACATTTATTAGGCAAAATAAAAATCCATTCTGCCATTATAATAATTTAGACGTGTGTTTAGCAGAACAAATCCTCGTCTGCTATCTTGGTAACTTGGACATTTACTTATATGATTGATTGTTATTAACCGATTCCCTTATACATGTCTTCTTGTTATGTAAATACCCATGTCATAACTTGAAAAGTAAACTCAGTTAAATGAGAACCATTATGGTCACTAAGCTTCTTTCTGATTTTTAAGGTCAATCTTTCTTTTAATAATGGTTTCAAATTAAGTAATGATTTTAGTAAAGGTGTTTTAAATAATCGTTTTGTTTATCAAAAGACTTTATTAAATTAGTTTATTAATGGAGTTTGTTTTAAATAATGAACATTTATAAGAAAGTTTTATAAATAATTTTTGATATTTATAAATGAAGTTTTATAAATAATTTTGGAGATTTATAAAGAGATATATAAATGTTTTGAAATTTATAGAGTAATTTGAGATTATATTTCCTTTAATCGACCTTCTTAATTCTAGTGGTATGGACATTCGTTCCACAGTTAACATCGAATGAATATTATTTGAGGTTATCCTTATCTATATTTTAAATAACACTTATTTTAATCCTTCTAATATGATTTTGATATAAGAAAATCTTTCATGATGTTTTGTGAATATACTTATGCCAGTGAGATAAGTTGTAACGACCCGTAAATTTCAACTGTTTTAATAACGTAATTAGTTGAAATTTTGTGAAATTTTAAACGATAAAATTTCGAAATACAAATTTGATATTTGGAATGCGTCTAGTTAAACATAGCAACCGGTAAATTTTCGTCCGAAAATATGAAAATTTATTTCGCGCGTAAAATTCACTTCAATTTAATCAGTTAAAAAGCAATGAAAATAAAATGTTTCCGAAACCTAAATATTTTTACATAGAAAAATTCTAAACCATCTTCTGAGCAAGATGTCAGTTTGTCATTTTTCCAAATTTGGACTTCTTTGGCTCCGTCGATCTTATTTTTCTACGTTTTTCTTGCATTTTCCTCCAGTAGAAAATTTCGAATTTTTATAATTCAATCGTACCACTAATATCTATATATCGTTTTGATCGTCTCGTCGTACTGATCTCAATGGTATATTTAATTATTATTATTTTCGAACATCGTTACACCACGAAATCAGTAAAACGATTACCGGATCGGTAACCGTTTTCAACTTTTTGACTTCTGTTCGTTTGTCTACCAGCTGAAGTTACATAGCCATTTGTTATAAATGTTTACAGCTATTCAACTTTTGACTTTTGGGTTGTCCCACTTTTCATTTATAGTGTGCCGATTCATTTTGTTGTCCATTTGGTATTCTCTATTAAAAGTGCGTTCTATCTTCATTCTTATTAAAAACATCAATCAAGCAATGGCCAAAGCCATGGCTCCCCACCAAAACATCGCCCTACGCGTGCCGTTCCCACCACCTCAACAGCAACCACCGTCCGAGCCCACGCCACCCTAACCTCGACAGCCAACTCATCTCAAAGCCTTCTCTTCACTTCCCTCCAATCCACCAAGCAAACCACCGCTCCAAGCTTCTCCACTGCATCACCACTTCCAGCCACTCACGCCTACCATCAGACCTAGCGCCTACCACCGCCGGTTGCTCCTCCGCCTGAACCACCTTGGGCTCGACAACAACACCTCACCACGTGGCAGCTGAGATTCGAAGCCACCTTACTCTCTTCCTCTTGGTATATATACAACATATATTCGGTTTCAATCTATATCTCTGCTTTATAGATTTTATTATTTGCGTTTAACAGTTATTAATAACTTGAATAATGTTTCTATATAGGAGATTTGTTATATGATTTGGGTAACTGCTTTATTTAGGTAAGTGACAGTGTTTACACGGTGAAGTGTTTACAGTTTATGTTTAAGGTAACTTCATACGTTTACTTATATAGATATATATATATATTGTTTCATTCCTGTATTTATATTTTACTTCAGGCTAATGTATATAAGTACTTCTATATATATTATAATATATACAAATGAGTATTATAAATATGTTTGCTTGTATACATTATATTGTATATATATAAACTTTCGTTCACATATCTATATTGGTGGGCCTGAGCAGCTCTTCTCTCTTATTAATACAAGTATTGTGATAACAGTGTTTTAAAATATTGTTTTAATTTTTTTATGAGAGGTCTGTTCGCATAGAAATCGATATGTACCATCTATTGCTCATTTATGTATAAGTATGTTTAAAGGTGTTAATATATATAGGATGGATCGGGTTTTGCAGCTATTTGCATATATATTTTATACCAAATAGTATTTTATATTATAAAAGGAAGAGATATATTTCATGTCGGTCATTGGTCATATTTGTATAGGACTTTAAATGTGTATATATGTGTTGTACCGAGAGTATATATATTTTTGTTAGTAGAATACTGTTTTAATCAGTCTATATGATATATAAAATGTATAGGGCCGTGCATTTCATCTGCTGTTTACAGTAATATTAAGTTTGGAAATATATTTTGATATAAGAATTTGCATACGTTTTAGTTTATTCTGGGTAAGTTCACAGTTTTACTTATGGTTTGCATGTTTGTTCAATGTCTGCATATATATATATATATATATATATATATAAATATGTTAGTTATAAATAGTGGGTTTCGAATATATCTGATGTTATGAGTCTCCATACATATCGATTTTTAGTTTAACTTTTATACATGTGTAGAGTATGTAAGCCATAGTTGTATTTTATATACGTTACTGTTTGTTTATAAAAAGGGGTGTGGGCGTATTATTTTAAAAAGCTATAAGTAGATTTTAAAATTTGAATATCTTTCCAGAGAAAAATGTGTGAAGTCATATATATTGTTAGTCATAAATATGTCATCTTTATTGTTGGGTTTGTCTTACTCGTCCATATTTGTCATACATGATAAATAATTTGTTACTTTTTGGTTTTAAAACATAAATAGTTTATTGCAATTGTATATTGGTATTAAGTATGGTTTATGAAGAGAATATACATGAATTTTAAATGGTTTGAATTGAATTGGTTTTGTTTATGTATAATTTTTCAAAATTTTATCTTAGACAATTATTTCTGTATATATCAAGCTGATTCTGATTCAGTTCCGTCACTTCCTATTTATCAGCCTTGATCGTCAATTCGTGCCATCTCGCTTTGCTTTGAAATTCGGGCATGGATTCCTAATTCATCCCATTCTCGTTCATCTCTAGCCTCGAAAGGTGAGCACTCACTCACGATTAACGTTCTTTTATTTATTAAATTTGATTTCAATTGAAACAACAATTGAAATATGCTACTGTTTGATATTTACACTGTTATTACCTGTATCAGTTCACCTGTGACATCTGACACCATTATCTGTTAATTATTTATGCGATGATAATACAGTTTGGCTGATAATTGATTGATTGTTGATGTTTATATCGGACGTTAAATTGTTAATGTTAAAATGATAAATAGTATGAAATTGAACTTGATATAGGATAGTTAAATGTTGAATTTGATTAAATGGCATTTGTATAATATGACCCCTTTTACTGTTGAATTTATTGACACGTAGGATTTGTTTAATTATACTTTGAACCACTGAATGTATGTTGTTAAATTGATGATGTATGAAATTGCAAATAAATGACAAGTGAAAACCGTAATGTAATAATCTTTAATCTACATGAAATGATAGTGTAGATTCTAGAAATAATTATATTAATTCGTACAAATAACAATGCGAATTAATACGGTTATTTCGGGATTATTTGAATTGATTATTGGATTGATATTGGTTGTTGTTATTGCTTGTTTATTTACTTTGACACCATCCCAGTTATCACACTGCAAGTTCCCTTTACTATGTTTTGATTTTGAATTGAATTGGAATCGGGTTGAAATGATAAATACCCAAAAATTGAACTTTGACCTAGGATAGAGAATTAAACCAAACCCGATTGGTCATTAATTTGATTTAAAAAAAATTAAACGAAGTTTTTATTTGAATAAATAATATGGTTTTGAAATGAAGTGGAAATTTGAATTTTTAATGAAAGGAAAATGTTAATATTTAATAATCTGAAACAAAATATTAACGATGTAATTGATGAAAGAATGTTGTTTAATTTGAGAAATGATTGAATTAAGTTTGAAATGATTTAATAATTAAGTTTGAAATTATAATTAAGTTTGAAATTATTAAACTTTGAAATTATTTAATAATTAAAGTTTTGAATTATTTAATACTTAAATAAGATTAAATTATTTAATGATTAAATTGAATTGAAATTCTTTAATAAGAAAAATTGAACTTTTGAATAAGTGAATTTTACTTCGTAAGTAATTGAAATTGAGTTTTCTTTATTAAGTAAGTTTTGGAAAATTATTTAAGAAAGTAAATAAGTGAAATTGAATTTCTTTAACAAGAAATGAAAATGTGATTTTGGAATTAATGTAAGACTTGAAAGTTGAAGAATTTGATTTGATGAATTTAATTTAACTCAAATTTGTAAGGTTTGATTTAATGAAGTTGAACTTAAGAAATTGATTTAATGAATTGAAAATTTAATAGAAATTGTTTGAATGATAAATTTACTTAACGAATATTGAAGGAAATAGTTAAATTAATTTAAATGATTTTTGAATGAAACTTATATATTAACTTGAATCAATATTTGAATTTTGTAAATGGAAGTTGAAATTGAATTATAAGATTTTGAAACGGTAAATTGGAAGTTTTGAAACGTAAAGTATGGAATTTGGTTTTGAAAGACAAATGAAATGTTGATTTACGAATTCTATTTGAAATTGAATTTGATTTGGTTTTGAAATATATAAACGACCAATCGGTGAAATAATTACGGAAGTTATTAAAGAGACCGGAATTCAGTTATGGATATACTCTCTATCTAAACCGAAAACCACTTTAATAACTATACGCGGAGTGATGATCTAGAACGAAGTGGTTGGAATGATGTACGTGTTGACTGAAGAAAGAGAACGATGATGGATAGCCTTGACACTTGTGTCAAATTGGAAATGACTAAAACAGGGGCCGTGCCGGGCCAATGGAGGATTAGCTACCTCAAGTGGACACACTTCTTCGAACTACTCATTACTTGTTGTCGATTGGTGCACCCTTGATTTTGGGAGTGTTGTTTCACGGTGTTGCGGGCGCTGCGGCATTGCGTTCTCACCAGTCCGGATTAGGCGAACGGTAGTATCACTACCTTGGGTATTGCCTCATGTGCCTTGTCATACTTGTATTCCATTTATACGCGACCACTACGAATTTGTTTTGTACCTTTAGTATATGGATTGCCCTCTGGTGACTTCCGGTTTTGGGGAAACTACGGTCTTGTATATGCTTTTGGGAATAAAAATGTGTTAAGGGTGGAATGGGCCATGACTTAACACTATTTTGATATCTTTATATTACTGATAGACATTATCTACTTAGCGTACATTACTACCTAGTAGATAGTTTAACGGATCCTTAAAGGATGGTTATTCCAAACATCCTTTGAGTTACTTGTATTTCAATTGCTATTTCACTTGAGTTGGATTTATTAATATAAGAATGTTAATCCTGACTCGAGTGTTTTGTGTTTTGCTTTACCCACGGGTCAGACTGAGTGTACCAGTATTCGAGACTCACCTTTGAAGTTGGAGCTTTGCTTGAAGATCCAGCCATCTATTCTGCTTCCAGTATTCGATGATTCCAGTGATGTATTCTGATTTGTATCTGATGTATCGTATTACTCTTCTGTTGTAAACTCTTATGTATCTTATACATTTATATAGTAGCTTCATGAACTACTATTTCTTTTATTTCCGCTGCACTTATTACTCTGTGTCTATGATCTGTGATTATTTATTTACTGTATATGTTCAGTTTTGCCAAATTTAAATTAACAACACGGTATTTTGAGCAATTCAACTCCGGCATGAGTGTCTACCTATACACTTATAATGGACGCGAATGGTCCAAAATATCGGGTCGTTACAGTTGGTATCAGAGCTTTGGTAGCTCTAGGCAAAACTTAACATATAGGGTAAATGTATTTACGGAATCACTCTCATTCGAGTTTCAATCTCTTCCTTTTGACTCGATTCCTTTGAATTTTTGGAACGTTCTCCTCGGTTCCGAAATTCATTCGTGTCTTTCACTATTCGTCTTCTTTCAATCCTGGAGCACCCCATAACTCCATTTTTAATGTTATCTATAATAGATCGGCGGTTTCGCCAATCTTAGAATGATTCGTAAAGGAATAAACTCCTTTATAATAGGCATCGATTTACCAGAGATCTGTATCCTCGGTTTACGATGCTATTTGTTTCTTACTATACCTGAATTCTATTTCTTGAGATCGAATGTAGATTTACCTCGGAATTCCATACCGACCTTATTTTGAAGTCACGGTCGACCCGGTTAAGGTTGCCCGCGATTTTTATAAACTTATCCATCGCCTTATTTGGTTATGTAATTATCTCGTCTTTGTTCAAACTTATTTTCGAATCAAAATTCTCTTTGATTTGAGCCCATCAAATTTGAAACCCTATCCTTATTTTGAAAATTCATTCTTGTATCGTCGAGTGAGGAAGTGTATTTGTAAATAAATTTTAAAATGTTTTATATTGTGTTGTTTGAGTTGTTGATGTTGGTTTAAGTTTCCGATCGATTCGTCTGATCAGCGCTATCGATAGGATCTCCAAAACACTTGAACAG
Organism: Allium fistulosum; assembly: GCA_030737815.1. Taxonomy (NCBI): domain Eukaryota; kingdom Viridiplantae; phylum Streptophyta; class Magnoliopsida; order Asparagales; family Amaryllidaceae; genus Allium; species Allium fistulosum. The sequence continues at coordinate 291,346,133 of CM060907.1, forward strand.
AGCAAACTGACACAATATTATTTTCAAATTTGGTAAATAAAATAATCTTGTATGATTATATTATATATAAGTATAAGTTTTCTGAAACTAAATTGTTAATAAATTTATTGTCAGAAATAATAATATTTGATTTTCATTTGTTGTTTTGTAAACCATTGACTATTGCATAATATAAATAAATGAATTTATAAACTTGGTTATAAATTGATTGGAATTTGAAATGAATTTAAAATTAGAATTTGAAAATTTAATTTCCGATAATTTCGAACTATGGTTTTAAAGTTTTAAATGTATATTATTTAAAGTATTTTCGAATATAAATGATTTTCTAAGAATTTTAAAATGTTGAAATCAGTGATCTTCTCTTTGTCGCTGGAAAATAATTTCGGTGATGGCGGTCGCATCATCGACGTTCATTTTCGAGTTTCGAAGTGGAGAAACCATTATGTAGCTTTGCTACGGTTTGTTTTGAAAAAAAAAATTTTGATTTGAATTTCTTCAGTATAATTTGATTTATATATATAATATATTTATATCAAATCAAATTAAATTTTAAAATAAGATACCTATATATTATATATATATCTAAATTGTTTAAAGTTAATCGGAAATCTAATTCTTAAATTTTGTTAAAGGATGATTTTAATTATAAATAAAACCAAAATTTGGAATAAATATTTAAACTTGAATAATTGAATTGGGAAAATTTTATTTGTATATTGTTCAACTGCATTCTAATACAACTTACCTAAATCATTCAGAAGTTGAATATGTAATTGGATAATATATAAGATAAATTGAATTTATAAATAAAATTTGAGTGTTTATAATAAATGTTATACACTAAATTTTGATTATAAAGATGTTAATAGAGTTAGATAGGATAATAAGTAAACTCAGTTAATAATGAAATAAATTTGTTTTGAAATAATTAATAAATTTGTTTTGAAAGAATTAATAAATTAAAATTTGATCAACTTATGAAAATACCTTGAATTTAAAAGCAATTAGTGAATATAAGTTAAATTAAATCAAAACTTTATGTTTTAAATTAATTTATATGGGTTAAAAATATGTGATAGGATATTAAGTAGAATAAATTTAACAGTAATTTGGAATAAAGAAGAATTTAAACTGGTGAAAATAAAATATGATATTATAAAAGACTATTCAAATTTATGGTTTTAGAAATTGTAAATTTAAGATAATTGGATAATAAGATAATGAATTTAGAAATAGTGAGATTGATTTTAGAGAAATCAAATGGATTAAAAAAATTATTGAATATCAATTAATTTAAATTTGAATTTATATGGTTTAAATTAGTTGTTATTTTGTATTTCAAATCTGTTTTTCTTTCTGGTTGTTTCTATTCTCCTACCTCGTTCCTTTTCGGGGATGAAAAGTTTTGAGTGGGGGAGAGTGTAACGACCCGTAAATTTCAACTGTTTTAATAACGTAATTAGTTGAAATTTTGTGAAATTTTAAACGATAAAATTTCGAAATACAAATTTGATATTTGGAATGCGTCTAGTTAAACATAGCAACTGGTAAATTTTCGTCCGAAAATATGAAAATTTATTTCGCGCGTAAAATTCACTTCAATTTAATCAGTTAAAAAGCAATGAAAATAAAATGTTTCCGAAACCTAAATATTTTTACATAGAAAAATTCTAAACCATCTTCTGAGCAAGATGTCAGTTTGTCATTTTTCCAAATTTGGACTTCTTTGGCTCCGTCGATCTTATTTTTCTACGTTTTTCTTGCATTTTCCTCCAGTAGAAAATTTCGAATTTTTATAATTCAATCGTACCACTAATATCTATATACCGTTTTGATTGTCTCGTCGTACTGATCTCAACGGTATATTTAATTATTATTATTTTCGAACATCGTTACACCACGAAATCAGTAAAACGATTACTGGATCGGTAACCGTTTTCAACTTTTTGACTTCTGTTCGTTTGTCTACCAGCTGAAGTTAAATAGCCATTTGTTATAAATGTTTACAGCTATTCAACTTTTGACTTTTGGGTTGTCCCACTTTTCATTTATAGTGTGCCGATTCATTTTGTTGTCCATTTGGTATTCTCTGTTAAAAGTGCGTTCTATCTTCATTCTTATTAAAAACATCAATCAAGCAATGGCCAAAGCCACGGCTCCCCACCAAAACATCGCCCTACGCGCGCCGTTCCCACCACCTCAACAACAACCACCGTCCGAGCCCACGCCACCCTAACCTCGACAGCCAACTCATCTCAAAGCCTTCTCTTCACTTCCCTCCAATCCACCAAGCAAACCACCGCTCCAAGCTTCTCCATTGCATCACCACTTCCAGCCACTCACGCCTACCATCAGACCTAGCGCCTACCACCGCCGGTTGCTCCTCCGCCTGAACCACCTTGGGCTCGACAACAACACCTCACCACGTGGCAGCTGAGATTCGAAGCCACCTTACTCTCTTCCTCTTGGTATATATACAACATATATTCGGTTTCAATCTATATCTCTGCTTTATAGATTTTATTATTTGCGTTTAACAGTTATTAATAACTTGAATAATGTTTCTATATAGGAGATTTGTTATATGATTTGGGTAACTGCTTTATTTAGGTAAGTGACAGTGTTTACACGGTGAAGTGTTTACGGTTTATGTTTAAGGTAACTTCATACGTTTACTTATATAGATATATATATATTGTTTCATTCCTGTATTTATATTTTACTTCAGGCTAATGTATATAAGTACTTCTATATATATTATAATATATACAAATGAGTATTATAAATATGTTTGCTTGTATACATTATATTGTATATATATAAACTTTCGTTCACATATCTATATTGGTGGGCCTGAGCAGCTCTTCTCTCTTATTAATACAAGTATTGTGATAACAGTGTTTTAAAATATTGTTTTAATTTTTTTATGAGAGGTCTGTTCGCATAGAAATCGATATGTACCATCTATTGCTCATTTATGTATAAGTATGTTTAAAGGTGTTAATATATATAGGATGGATCGGGTTTTGCAGCTATTTGCATATATATTTTATACCAAATAGTATTTTATATTATAAAAGGAAGAGATATATTTCATGTCGGTCATTGGTCATATTTGTATATTACTTTAAATGTGTATATATGTGTTGTACCGAGAGTATATATATTTTTGTTAGTAGAATACTGTTTTAATCAGTCTATATGATATATAAAATGTATAGGGCCGTGCATTTCATCTGCTGTTTACAGTAATATTAAGTTTGGAAATATATTTTGATATAAGAATTTGCATACGTTTTAGTTTATTCTGGGTAAGTTCACAGTTTTACTTATGGTTTGCATGTTTGTTCAATGTCTGCATATATATATATATATGTTAGTTATAAATAGTGGGTTTTGAATATATCTGATGTTATGAGTCTCCATACATATCGATTTTTAGTTTAACTTTTATACATGTGTAGAGTATGTAAGCCATAGTTGTACTTTATATACGTTACTGTTTGTTTATAAAAAGGGGTGTGGGCGTATTATTTTAAAAAGCTATAAGTAGATTTTAAGATTTGAATATCTTTCCAGAGAAAAATGTGTGAAGTCATATATATTGTTAGTCATAAATATGTCATCTTTATTATTGGGTTTGTCTTACTCGTCCATATTTGTCATACATGATAAATAATTTGTTACCTTTTGGTTTAAAACATAAATAGTTTATTGCAATTGTATATTGGTATTAAGTATGGTTTATGAAGAGAATATACATGAATTTTAAATGGTTTGAATTGAATTGGTTTTGTTTATGTATAATTTTTCAAAATTTTATCTTAGACAATTATTTCTGTATATATATCAAGCTGATTCTGATTCAGTTCCGTCACTTCCTATTTATCAGCCTTGATCGTCAATTCGTGCCATCTCGCTTTGCTTTGAAATTCGGGCATGGATTCCTAATTCATCCCATTCTCGTTCATCTCTAGCCTCGAAAGGTGAGCACTCACTCACGATTAACGTTCTTTTATTTATTAAATTTGATTTCAATTGAAACGACAATTGAAATATGCTACTGTTTGATATTTACACTGTTATTACCTGTATCAGTTCACCTGTGACATCTAACACCATTATCTGTTAATTATTTATGCGATGATAATACAGTTTGGCTGATAATTGATTGATTGTTGATGTTTATATCGGACGTTAAATTGTTAATGTTAAAATGATAAATAGTATGAAATTGAACTTGATATAGGATAGTTAAATGTTGAATTTGATTAAATGACATTTGTATAATATGACCCCTTTTACTGTTGAATTTATTGACACGTAGGATTTGTTTAATTATACTTTGAACCACTGAATGTATGTTGTTAAATTGATGATGTATGAAATTGCAAATAAATGACAAGTGAAAACCGTAATGTAATAATCTTTAATCTACATGAAATGATAGTGTAGATTCTAGAAATAATTATATTAATTCGTACAAATAACAATGCGAATTAATACGGTTATTTCGGGATTATTTGAATTGATTATTGGATTGATATTGGTTGTTGTTATTGCTTGTTTATTTACTTTGACACCATCCCAGTTATCACACTGCAAGTTCCCTTTACTATGTTTTGATTTTGAATTGAATTGGAATCGGGTTGAAATGATAAATACCCAAAAATTGAACTTTGACCTAGGATAGAGAATTAAACCAAACCCAATTGGTCATTAATTTGATTTAAAAAAAATAAACGAAGTTTTTATTTGAATAAATAATATGGTTTTGAAATGAAGTGGAAATTTGAATTTTTAATGAAAGGAAAATGTTAATATTTAATAATCTGAAACAAAATATTAACGATGTAATTGATGAAAGAATGTTGTTTAATTTGAGAAATGATTGAATTAAGTTTGAAATGATTTAATAATTAAGTTTGAAATTATAATTAAGTTTGAAATTATTAAACTTTGAAATTATTTAATAATTAAAGTTTTGAATTATTTAATACTTAAATAAGATTAAATTATTTAATGATTAAATTGAATTGAAATTCTTTAATAAGAAAAATTGAACTTTTAAATAAGTGAATTTTACTTCGTAAATAATTGAAATTGAGTTTTCTTTATTAAGTAAGTTTTGGAAAATTATTTAAGAAAGTAAATAAGTGAAATTGAATTTCTTTAACAAGAAATGAAAATGTGATTTTGGAATTAATGTAAGACTTGAAAGTTGAAGAATTTGATTTGATGAATTTAATTTAACTCAAATTTGTAAGGTTTGATTTAATGAAGTTGAACTTAAGAAATTGATTTAATGAATTGAAAATTTAATAGAAATTGTTTGAATGATAAATTTACTTAACGAATATTGAAGGAAATAGTTAAATTAATTTAAATGATTTTGGAATGAAACTTATATATGAACTTGAATCAATATTTGAATTTTGTAAATGGAAGTTGAAATTGAATTATAAGATTTTGAAACGGTAAATTGGAAGTTTTGAAACGTAAAGTATGGAAATTGGTTTTGAAAAACAAATGAAATGTTGATTTACGAATTTTATTTGAAATTGAATTTGATTTGGTTTTGAAATATATAAACGACCAATCGGTGAAATAATTACGGAAGTTATTAAAGAGACCGGAATTCGATTATGGATATACTCTCTATCTAAATCGAAAACCACTTTAATAACTATACGCGGAGTGATGATCCAGAACGAAGTGGTTGGAATGATGTACGTGTTGACTGAAGAAAGAGAACGATGATGGATAGCCTTGACACTTGTGTCAAATTGGAAATGACTAAAACAGGAGCCGTGCCAGGCCAATGGAGGATTAGCTACCTCAAGTGGACACACTTCTTCGAACTACTCAATACTTGTTGTCGATTGGTGCACCCTTGATTTTGGGAGTGTTGTTTCACGGTGTTGCGGGCGCTGCGGCGTTGCGTTCTCACCAGTCCGGATCAGGCGAACGGTAGTATCACTACCTTGGGTATTGCCTCATGTGCCTTGTCATACTTGTATTCCATTTATACGCGACCACTACGAATTTGTTTTGTACCTTTAGTATATGGATTGCCCTCTGGTGACTTCCGGTTTTGGGGAAACTACAGTCTTGTATATGCTTTTGGGAATAAAAATGTGTTAAGGGTGGAATGGGCCATGACTTAACACTATTTTGATATCTTTATATTACTGATAGACATTATCTACTTAGCGTACATTACTACCTAGTAGATAGTTTAACGGATCCTTAAAGGATGGTTATTCTAAACATCCTTTAAGTTACTTGTGTTTCAATTGCTATTTCACTTGAGTTGGATTTATTAATATAAGAATGTTAATCCTGACTCGAGTGTTTTGTGTTTTGCTTTACGCTCGGGTCAGACTGAGTGTACCAGTATTCGAGACTCACCTTTGAAGTTGGAGCTTTGCTTGAAGATCCAGCCATCTATTCTGCTTCCAGTATTCGATGATTCCAGTGATGTATTCTGATTTGTATCTGATGTATCGTATTACTCTTCTGTTGTAAACTCTTATGTATCTTATACATTTATATAGTAGCTTCATGAACTACTATTTCTTTTATTTCCGCTGCACTTATTACTCTGTGTCTGTGATCTGTGATTATTTATTTACTGTATATGTTCAGTTTTGCCAAATTTAAATTAACAACACGGTATTTTGAGCAATTCAACTCCGGCATGAGTGTCTACCTATACACTTATAATGGACGCGAATGGTCCAAAATATCGGGTCGTTACATAAGTATATGAATATTCTAAAAATATTTTGGAAAGAGATTCAAATAAATGAAAGATTTATTTTGAGGCTTACTGGTTGTTATGGGTAATTAAATCTCTGAATTGTTACTTGTTTGTTTATTTGATAGTTAAATAGCCGACTACCAAATCTCGACCAAAATATATCTTTGAAAATATATTGGAGAAACACATGAGTTATATGGCATAGTCATCTTTGATGATGCTTTACTGTGCATATAAATCTCATTTTGTTCTCTTAGAACAAATGATAGGAAGATCCATCCACTTAAACGGTTAGGAGGTGGTCCCTGCTCTTATGTATTATCTAATTATTTCTAAAAGAATTGGGGATGAGTTTACTGGAACTTTCGAATGTTGTTTCGAAGAGACCGGAATCAGATAAGTATAAATTATCTGAAAACCACTTCGATCCAACTCAAGCATTTCGAATTGAAGACATCTTAAAGATGATTGAAGACATAACTTTTGAAGTGCAAAGGCTACTTGCTACTAATACTGAGGGTGATTCCAAAATGGATGTAGTAGAGGTAGTGCATTTGGTTTCATTCAAACCCGGAACGAACTTGTATAGATGAATGCTGGCATTGCATTTATACCTGGAAGGCAGTGTTAGCATTCCAAGATGGTTTGCTATAAAAAGGTAATCGTAACCTCAAGCTTCACACCTAGAATTGATTAAAATCAGGGATGTGCTTCAAGGCTATGTGGTTTGCTACCATTAGGGTATGGTCATCACCCAATCTAGATCGATATTTTAGATTATGTATGCTAAAGGCCCATTTAGGTTGTCGATCCCAACCAGGTTGATGACATATTCGATGCTATCCAATAAGGGGTAGGGCCGGTCTTGACTCGCAAGGAGTCCATATGAGGCTGTCGGTGTGTTTTATCTAGAGATGCACTGTGATAGATGGTACCCCAGTGCCTTATCATTGATGGAATCTATTTTCCAATATGTTCCTTTACGGACTTAGTTGTATATGTATTATGCTGGAATTTAATTAATGTAACAATTTTGGTTATGATTAATATGTATTTGTATCCTAGACGTTATTATAATATAATTGGATTTTGTATAAAACGGTTTGGTTATCGTAAGGTACGTCCTTGTTTATGTGCGGTGAGGTCTTATGAGATACCTTTGATTTTAAAAGGTTTTGCAAGTTAAATAAATAAAATTTCTTATGATTTGAGTTTCTCATGTTGGTTTTACTAGACTACTCCTGGTGTTATTCTTCTTATAATGCTCGGGTCAACCCGAGCATATTTTCCAGATTTAGCTGGATGCTTTGGAACTTTCAGAAGACGATCTGGATCCTCCTAGACGTACTCACGTACCTTATATTCTTCCACTGTGTTTGTTGTTTGTTTTTGTCTGTCTGTATTTATCAGCAATTATAAGGACAGGCTGTTATAACTATCCAGGCTGATAATCCGTTAATGTACTCTGATGTTGTGTATAAATAAAGATTACTTTTTGTAAAGATTTTGTGTATATTATATATTGCTCGCCAAGATGTGAGATTCTATTCCATCTTCTTCTTTCTTCACTCCAAATAACATGTCTTTTGGATACTTAAATGATCAACACACAAATACCGAGAATGTATTAAGTGTCATCTTTAGATGTAAGAAAGGCAGATCGTTATACGTGGTATCAGAGCTTAGGTTGAGCAAACACCTTGGCTTTGGTGGGGTTAACTCATTTGAGATAGGGTAAATGAGACCCTAGAATGAGTTTGTATATATTGAGTGCGTATTTGTTAGTGCTATAAAATCATTTTATGTTGTGTTGATTTATCGATTGAGTGATTTATGAATTCTAGTCGAGATGTGGGGCACCACTGCGTCGATAGGGGTTTCTAAACACTTAAACTGGGCAAATCAACATAGTATTGTTTTAAAAACGGGTAAATGAAATAATTTTACCTTGGAATATATTTTACATATAAAGGAATGGTTTTTAAAAATAAAATATAGTTATATATGATGTGATTGTTGTTAGTAGTTGATAATATTTAATTACTATCATAGGGTTTGATTAGTGATGCTCGTCCAATTTTAACATTGACTATTATCTGATTTATTGGTAGTTTTCCTTTTTCCATCATAGATTGGATAAACAGAATTTGTGAGAACATTGAAACAAACACTTTGTGAATTAAGTTTCACAATTTGAATACAATTCATTCATTGATAATGCTGGGTTAAAATTGGGTTTAATATAAGGTGTTTACTAAAAAGAAATACTTCAGTTGATTTTATAAATCATAATTAAAATATATTTTGAAAATAAGATGGATTTTCAAAGAATTTAAATCCCGGTGACTTTGATAAAGTTTTTAAATGATTTTTGGAAAAGTAGTAATACTTTTACTTAACAATACTTTAAAGTATAAATGCTTTGAAAAGAATATTTTATAGAAAGATGTGTTTTCTTTGGTTTGGTTCGGGGAATAAGTCCCAATTTGTTTTGTAATGATCGGAATAATCTTCTAAGTGACGATTGAATGTTTTCCTAGGAGAACGTTGTAGTGCACTAAGTAAATTATTCTCTTTACCACTTTACTGGCGGGACGAGTTCGAAACCGAACAAATCCAAAGCAAGTTGGTAATAAATACTTTGTTATACTATTTATTAGGATATATACGTATATAGTATATAGTATTGTTTCAAAAAGAGGATTTGAAAATAGGAATTATTTTTATAATTAATTAGTTCAAGTGACTAGAAAGTAACTAAAAATGGGAAAGGGATGTGTTCGGATGGTAAACACTTCTTTTGAGTATTACCCTTCTTGTTAAAGGGACTTATGATACTATTCGGTAGTACCCAGTTCCTTGATATAATATTTGATTTACTCGGACTATATTTATATTTTCTAAGGGTTAATTATAAAAGTATCATTTCAAAAATTTATGAAATAAAACCCGGGTATTCGGCTCCTAAGTTTTCAAAATGATAAAGATATTTTGATTAAAGAAAGGGTTAACAAAGGAAGTTTTAAAAATTGTATTACTTTAATAAGGATGTTTAACAAAACTTTGTTTTATTAAACTGTATCTTTTGATTTTAACATATAGAAGGTTAAAAAAATTATTGGATGTTATTGGGCCAATTAATAGACATATTTACCTTAAAATGTCTATGAAAAGTAGATTATAGGACAGATTTGGGATACCAGCATCCTACTCTTCTTAGCTACTTGTCAGACCGATTGGGTAAAGAGGTTGTATTAGTTGACTCAGTTTTAAGACCCAAATTATCTTGGACCTAAATCTAAATAGTTGAAAGCTAATGGAATTAAAATCAAATGTTTTGGTATATACCCTTAGGTTGTATAAGAGTATTATAAAAATTAATGAATTAAAATTATTTTATGAAAAGGTATCATAAATAAGCTGTATCATTTAAAAATGATTGAACCTAAGATGAAATTATTATGAAATGTTTTCATAAATATTTTTTGGGAAGGTTAATAGCGATTGGGTAAATAAAGAATCTTTAGATGAGTACATAGGTTGTATGTAGATCATTTCCCTTTTTCATATAGTTCTCGATCCAAGATTCAAGTAAATGACTTGAGGTGTTTTACACCATTCCGAAGAAGGATTTATCACTCGATTTTTAATGGTAAATGCTTGGTGAGGGTTCTTAATGTGAAACCAAAAGTTTTCTATCATAGTATATGGCTATGTAAGGAGAACAGGGCTTTCTAATTAAGAAGGCTGATCAGAGTTCGCACTAGGAAGTCGGGTGAGTGATGCTAGTTCGGAAATAAAAGTTGTATATTCGAATGAGTGATGAAATCATATTTTGCATAAGAATGATCTATGTACACCATATGGACTGATGAGTAGTGTTAATTATTCTTGGGTTGGTTTGTTTTCAGGGTTTAAGGCTATGATAAAATTTTAGGGTCGAAATTCTTTTAAGGGGGGAGAGTATAACGATCTGGGATTCCACCACTTTGATTTGCGAATACTTAATTAATTTTAATTATTCAAATAATAGATTTTATAATTAAAATACAACAATTTTAAATAATAAATAATTATGGTGAAATAGTTTTTCAAATTTGTTTACAAAAATATATAGTTCGAAGAAAAATCAGAAATGTGACCGAAATTTGTTTTCTGAATTTTCGACTTTTCGTCGGCTAAAAGTTGCCAAAATGTTGTGAGCTCTATTGTATAATATAACACATACATTTATAATGAGCATAATACCTACATATTAGTGTGTGTGTGTGTGTGCACTTAAGTTAGTATATATGCATAATGTGAAATAAAACCAGAATTGTTTTTTTATTTGAAAACGTCAAATATAAGATTCCTTAAGTAACATATATAAGCACAAATTATTCAGGATTAAAAACATGTTGGCTAAGCAAATAGAAGGGGGGACAAGCTTGTGGGCTAAGATACATGAAGGAGAGGTGGCAAGAGGAGGTGGAGGGTAAAGGACCAAGGGCATTAAGGTAATTTACTTTGTTTCTTGCTTATAAATACCCCTTTCATTTCTTCAATTTTGCCCCAACTTCCTTCTGCCATATTTTTATCATATATTATCCAAATTGAGGTTTTGTTTGTTTCAAACCATATTAAATTCCAATGGACACAACTTCCATGTGTACCACTTCTTCAAGTTTTAAGCTTAGCCATGTCCAAATCTCATTTCTTTCAAACTCATTTTCAGAACCAGATTTTCAAGTCCGAAAATACCACTTGTTCTTTTGACCATATCTTCCTCAAAACTTATTCAAATTAAGTGATTATTTTTTTGAAATTTTAGAGAAAATAATTTCCAAGAACATTCCCTTTGACAAATTTCACAAATTCCTTAAGTATCTTGTCCAAAAATTAGTTCGAAGATGGCCCATTTTTTGGGTTTGATTTTTGTGAATTTGATAATAATCCGGAGTCCCTCTACCTTTCAAGATCGAGTTCCACCACCTTTGAGCCATGTGGACCATACCTTGGTTGAACCATAAAGCCACCATAAGGCTACCAAATCTTGTTCTTACCACAGTCAAAGCTAGGATCTAGGTTGATCTAAAGTTCAAGTGGAAGTTCAGAGTGGTTTGGTAGCTTTTGGGTGAGTATAGCTCACGAATTTATTTAAAAGTTCTAACCTTGAATTTGTTGTATATCTTGTTGTTAAATCATAGCTCGATTTGGTTGACTATGATGTTTCTTTTTTTATATGCTTATGTGTTTGGATATAATATTAACTTCAGAATGTAAGTTAAATATTAGTAAGGTTGAAAGCTAGAATTTTTATTGGTTGTATATTATATGACATGTATGTGTGTTATACTTATGCATGTGTTGTGTATGTAAAAGAAATGTGACAACCCACCTTTCTAACCCTTAGGAATGACACTTAACACATCCTTGGTCTTCGTGTGCCATTGTCCAAGCATCGAAAAGATGAATCGTCATGGGGTAAAGTAGGGAACAGAATAGAAAAACCTCGCAACGAAACTACAAAATAAAACATAACAGTCAATAGTGCATTAGATTACTCCTCAACAAGGAGTTATTAGAGTTACACAAAAGTACTACAAATCAGGTTAGGCAATTATAACATCCTGTCTTGACATATGCTAAAAAAATACACTTACATAAACTAGATAATACAGCGAAATAGATAAATAAGAAGATGAAAAACCTCCTACTTAGACGCATCTTCAAAAGAGCCTAACAATGATAAGCTACTCTCAGACTACTCAAATAAAATGAGTACCCGAGAGTTTAGGGAAAACAAACAACTCGGGTCAAGCGATATGTCTGGTATGAGTAAAACTTTTAAAACAATGGGTGTGAAATTTAAACACAAATATGTTATACCAAGCCGCTAAAAACGGAACGGGTTTACCTTCACATAAATCAACATCCAAACGTAAAGAATGGATATATAATTAAAAACCATGAAGGGTGGTTGACTCTTCCTCATGCAAATAAGGAAATAATTTTTTGAAGGTTTGAATCAAATAAAAAAAAGAAAATCTCCAACAAATGACTAGGAAGTTGCACCACCCTTGAAGTATACCTCTAGTAATATACTCCTAAGAAGTTCATATACTCCGTGACACTTCTTGGAAATGTACCAGCCGGACCCCGCTAAACCTTACCAAGAATTCGAATATTTCACATCTAAATGCACAAATGAATCCAATCTAGATAAGATATGAAAAATACCCTAATGGGAGCAACCTCACATTGTTGGACGTCCTTTCGCGCTTTGGGTTCAGTCATTTACTGACAAAGGATAACAAAGCTCAATAGAGCAACAAATCGTCTTAGAGTGACGATAATAAAGAAACTGAAGTAACCAATAGCTGAGGAACTTACTATCGAGGATATAAAATGATCGTATATGGAAATTAAGTCTTGTATACTTACCACCACTCATCGAATTCAAACTTGTATTATATCTTGGTTAACAAAATACCAGACAACTCAAGTAGTGTTACCTCAAAGTCACGTCTCATGATTATTCCTAACTTTTGAAATAGCGACTAGTCTACTTCTTTGATGTTTAGTGCTAATTACACAAATAAATCGTTTCCATACAAGTGAATCGCTTTACAGAAATTAATTCATTTCCATAAACAACTCAAACTTTTCTTTTAAAAACCCGAATTCATACTTTGGTTCACATTACAAGTATTAGCATTAAAACACTTTGTTGAAGAATTTTCTAACTTTGAAACATCATTATAAAAAGGATTTAACAAATTAAAACATCCACATTACATTGATTGATTAACTTTAAAATTTGTTAACTAGTTAATTAATTTACTTCAATAACCTTAAATTAAAAAGGGGTAAATCTTCTTTAAAACATCCTTAATTCAATTAATTAATAATATAGTTAATAAAATTAATTAAATAATAATAATTAAATATCACTATTTAAAAGTGATCAATAAATTTTTAAAAATTATTTAAGGAAAGATCAATTAAGATTAAATAGATTTATTAACCCCTAAAAGTCATTAATTAAAAAGGGTTACTTAATTTAAAAAAACATCATTAATTAATAAATTAATAAATCTTAATCCATCATTATCAAAAGATTAATTAGCCTTAAACATCATTAAATAAAATGATTAATTAAATTTAAAACATCATTAAGTAATAAATCTTAATTCATCATTATCAAAAGATTAATTAGCCTTAAACATCATTAAATAAAATGATTAATTAAATTTAAAATATCATTAACTAAGTAATTAGTTAAATTTAAAACACATCATTAATAATTTAACTAGTTGTCTTTAATCCTTAGTAATTAAATAATTAATTAATTAAATTAAATAATCATTATTAAAATAATTAATTATTTTTGAAAACACCATTAATCAAAAACTTGCTTAACTTGTAAAATAATTCCAAGCACGATAATGGAACCAAACGGTTTCGATAAAAGGTGATTTTCCGAAAGTGTCGATATAGTGACTATCATTATACGGGCAGTTCGGAATTCAAGAATATGACATTTGTAACACAACCACACATTACACAACAAAAGGATGAGCATACATATACGATGATTTACAATAATACAACATAAGCATTTATTTACAACGACATTGATTTAACCATTAGATTTTCATATAACCTAAGATTCGCTTACTAATTTTCCAAAACGACTAACTTTCAAGCGATAAACCAATCCATTATAAAAACTATACAATAAGCATTTAATAGCTACAAATATGAGCATGAACATAGTTTAAACTTTGTGGTTCAAAGGTGGAAGCTTCACTCACCAAAACGCTTACTAACTTTCACCGAACTTGACTAAGCTCTTAGCAACTTGCCTTAACTTCAAAATAGGACCTAGTGCGGGCTAGTATGCTGCAACATGGCTTAGCCAAAGGTATTAATGGGCTCGGCCTAGGCATAAATAGGCTCGGCCTTGGAGTCTTGTGGTGGAAATGGTCTTGGATTTGTTAGAGGAGGTTTGTATGTGAATATATTGAGTTTTAACTTGATTTTTGGTAGTGTATTCACTAGTTTTTAACTTTGGAATGTCTCTTGGAAGCCATGGAAGTTTGCATGTATATGAAGAGATTAGAAATGAAGATGGAAATGAATATGTAAAGTGGAAAAAGTGTGGAGATGAGGAGTATTTATAGGTAAAGGAAATGAATTAAGAATTTAAATTAATTTTAACATATAGTATATATTAATGTTGTCATGTACAAGCTTCCATACCTCCACCTATCCATGTATCTCACGTTCTGAACATATTAATCCCCCACCATGCTTGTAAGTACTTTTCCTAGGGGTCTAAGGTAATGATGGTGTACTTAGGGCTAAGGTTTTTGGGTTATAAAATATGTATATGTACATAAAAGGTCAAATCTTGTTTTATTTTAAACTAAGCATGAATTATTAACTTTGACACTATAATTAAGTTATCATGACATATGTGCATGTGTGTGAATGTGTATATGAGTGATACAAAAATGTGCACAACATTTTCGACGACTTTTCCGATGCCGAAATGTCGAATTTTCGGAAAACGTTCTTCGGTCACATTTTCTCTTTTTATTTGAACTATTTATTTTGGTAAATAAAATTTGAAAATGATTTTAATATTTAAGACATGTTTATTTGGTTATTAAAATCCATTGTTTAAATATTTTAAAATTATTTAAATATTCGAAAACAAAGTGTTAATCCGCCTTTTGTCAAGGCCGTGAACATGCAGATTTAACTAAATGGACTGCTCGCTTATCGAGATTGGAAAGCGATGGATTTAAGCCAGTTGGATGGATAAACGATCAGTCATGAATGGTTTGGTGTATATAGCTCGTCCTAGATGGATCGGCATTGGTCGGTCGGCCTAGAAGGTATAGCTTGGTGTAGGAGGAAAGTTCGTGCATGGCTTGGTATTGGTCGCTCGGCATGGATGGCTCGGCATTGGTCGCTCGGCATGGGTGGCTCGGCATTGGTCGCTCGGCGAGGTGGCTCGGCAATGGTCGCTCGGTGAGGTGGCTCAGCATTGGTCATTCGGCATTGGTGGTTCGGTCTGGGAGTTACGGGTCGTTCGGCGTTGATGGTTCAGTCAGGATGGCATGGGTCGGTGTAATGGTATGGGCCGGTCAGGATGAGGTGGCTCGGGTTTGGCATAGGGTTATACTCGAGGCGACATAAGGGTGGACCGGCTTTGAAGTGGATCGGTATATTAGAGTAGAGGGTGGTTCGGCATATACGGCTCGGCCTACCTGGTTCGGTAGTGGTACAGAGCCTGGATCGGTAATGGCCTTGATGGGCCCGGATTACTCAGGAGGCCCAACTACCTGGATTTGCCTATAAATACAGTATGTGGGGTTCCAGAAGGGGGATCTTTTTTTTAAGGGGCTCTCTTACTTTCTCTTTTCTAAGGCTAAGGCTTCTCTGCCATTTTGTAAGTGTGACTGATTCTAGCATCAATAAAAAGGAAACTTCTGGAGTGGACGTAGGCCGAAGTTAGCCGAACCACTATAAAATCTATTGTCCTTTACTGCTTTCTTTTTGATTTTTATGGTTCTTCACATTGTTACTCTCTACATACATTCTGTCTGTGAGCTGTGATTGGTATTTGGTGCTTTCAACTATATTTGGTTGTTAGTGACCAATTTTGGCGCTAACACAAAGCGATTAATTTACGGGTCGTTACACTCTCCCCCCTTAGGAGAATTTCATCCTCGAAATTAATACAGAAAGAAAATCCAAAAGGTATTTATTATACCTAGAAATGCATATAACAATGCAAAGAAACTATGCCATATAAGAACTTTCAAACAACAAACAACTAACCTGACATTACAACAGGGTAAGTTTCTCCAATATGATCCTCAATCTCCCAAGTACAATCACGAGGGTCATACCTCCACCGAACCTTCACAAGCTTAACCACATTGTTCCTCAATCTCCTTCCATCTCGATCTACAATATGAACTGGATGTCGAACTATCGTCAAATTCTGTTCTATTTCCAAGTCTTCCTAAACCGACATCTCTATAATCAAAGATGGATCATGAACATGCTTTCTCAGATGAGATACATGTAAACCATTATGAACTTCGGATAATCTCTCAGGCAAATCAACCCTATAGGTCAACAATCCAATTCTCTCAAGGATTCTAAATGGTCTAGTGAGTCTGGGTGCTAGCTTTCCTGCTCTTTTGAATCTTATAACCCCTTTCATCGGGGAAACTTTCACAAATACCAATCCCCGACCGTAAACTCCAAGTCCCTTCTCAGTTGATCGACATAACTTTTTGTCGATCTTGGGCTTCTTTCATCCTTTCCTTGATCATAGCCACTTTCTCTGATGCTTCTAGAATCATTTCTGGTCCAATAACTAAATGGTTTCCATTCTCTACCTAACATGAAGGGGATTTACATGGCCGTACATACAGAGCCTTGTAGGGTACCATGCCAATGCTAGCTTGGTAACTGTTGTTATAAGAGAACTCTAACAAATGTAGATGACCTTCCCAAGAATCTTTAAAATCCAAAATGCACACTCTTAAGAGATTCTCCAAAATTCGGTTCGCCCTTTCAGTTTGTTCGTTTGTCTACGGGTGATAGGCCATGCTCAAATTCAACTCTTTCCCTAAATTGGCTTGCAATGCTCCCCAAAATGACTGGTGAAGATAGGATCTCGATCACTAACTATACTTACTGGAATTCCATGTAGTCGAATGATCTCCCTCAAATAAATTCCTACCAAAGAAGCTGCAGTTCTTGTAGACTTTACCGAAATGAAATGGGCACTCTTCGTTAATCGATCTACAATTACCCAGATGCCTTCATTACCTCTTCCTGTTCTAGGCAACCCATCGATAAAGTCCATGGATACTTGCTCCCACTTCCAATTTGGTAACTCCAATAGTTGGTGTAACCCAGCAGTCTTCTGCTGGTCACTCTTGACCTGTTGATAATTTGCATACCGGCTCATGAAGATCGAAATGTTTCTCTTCATCCCTTTCCACCAAAAGGCTTTCTTCATATTCTGAAACATTTTGGTTACTCCCGGATGGATAAATAACCTTGACCGATGGCATTCCCTTAGTACATCATGCTTAATTCCATTAATATTTGGCACATAAATCGGTCCATTCATTCTTAAAATGCCTTGGGAGTCAATCTGAAAACTAGAAATAATTCCATCTTCAACATTGATGCAGCGGATTAATCAAAACGATCTTCAATCGGTGAAAATAGCAATCGATGGATTGATGGATACTGAAATGCCCGAATTCGTTGATCCGAAGATACCGAATTCTTAGCTATCTCTGACTCGTTGATCCGAAGATACCGGGAAAGAGATCTACGATTCTTCGACGTTGATCTTGCGCACAAGATACCGTGAATCGGCTTCAACAAACGATGATTCGAGCGCACTCGAATGACGTAAGTGGAGATAGGAGATACACTCGACTACCAATTGAAATTGAAAGCACAAAGCTAACAAAAGAGAATTTTATTCAATATTCAACAACCTTTACAAATGAGAGACCCGGCCTATTTATAGGCGTTTTACAACTCACACAAAAAAAACAACAAAATTTCACTAACTCCTAAGTCGGTTCCGACTTAACAAGTAAACGACTCATCATAACTCGTACACGACTTACAACTCAACAGAAACAGACGCCATTCGACTTACAACATACGACACAAGACATATGTACAGAACGACTTACGACATAAGACCTTAACGACTTAACAAACAACGGCAGAGATTATCTCGCAGCAGAATCAACGCACCAGGCTTCACGCGACTTAAGAACAGGCGGCATCCCAGATCAACGTTTAAAGGAAATCAAAGGCAGAGGTTAACTCGGCAGACATATCAACGGCATCCAGCTCTTCGCGACTTAAAGATAACCCGCTTTATTCGACTTAAGGATCAATGGTTCAGGTTAAGTCGGCAGGAAAGATCCACGGCCCCTATCTTCAACGACTTATAGCTTGACTCGTTAGGTCGTTCGCGACCTAACACTTCACCAGTTTGCTCGGTTTTCTTTCTGCATAACTCGGTAGATAGTTCAGGCGACTTAACTAAGTCGTAACTCGGCAGCGACTCATCCCTTCTCTTAAGTCGTAGACGACTTATCCCTTGTTTGTTCTCAACTTGTGTTGCTCTTCCTGGATCCTTCTTCTTAAGTCGTAGACGACTTATGGCTCTGTCTTTAAGTCGTGGACGACTTATGTCAGCCTCTTCCATAAGTCGTGGTTGACTTACCTCCTTGTCTTCGTTGAGTCGTGGATGACTCATACCTGTTTCCTTAAGTCGGTGACGACTTATGTCTTCCATCCAGTTGAGTCGTAGATGACTCAAAACGTTTCCCTTAAGTCGCAGACGACTTATATCTTCCTTGTTAGCTTTAGCTTGTGGACGACTTAGGGTTTTAAGTCGTAGCCCCTTTTCCTTAAGTCGGTCACGACTTATACCTCCTTCCTTAAGTCGTTTACGACCTATGCCTTCACCTTCCTCACTACTTACTCGACTTATGTCCTTAGCATTGATAAGTCGGTCACGACTTATGCCTTGGGCAATTATAGCTTGGCCTATATCATCCTCCCCAGGTTGAAAGAAATTCGTCCTCGAATTTGCATCTTCCTCAACATCAGTTCGTTCATCTCCGTGATATGGTACGAGATGTTTAACATTGAACACGTCAGACGTATACACATCATCTGGCAGCTTCAGTTTATAAGCAATTTCATTGATTCGTTTCACAACTTCCACCAGGCCAATTTTTCGTGCTTTCAATTTATTGTACGTTCCCACCGGAAAACGATCTTTTGTTAACACTGCATAAACTAAATCACCTTCATGAAATTCAACACTTCTTCGTTTCAAATCTGCAGATCGTTTATATTTCTCATTTGCTTTCTCCAATCGTTCCTGAACGATTTGATGACATTCCGCCAATCCTTCAACAAAATCAGCAGCTTTCTTAACTGTCTTCTTTGATTGTGGCACTACCGTCAAATCCAACGGTCCCTTCGGTAAACTCGAATATACTATCTGAAATGGACTGAACCCAGTACTTCGATTCATAGCATGATTATGAGCAAATTCTGCCTGGCATAACTTCACATCCCAACTCTTCAGATTATCTTGAACAAGACACCTCAACAAGTTTCCCAACGATCTGTTTACCACCTCAGTCTGTCCATCAGTTTGTGGATGATAAGCACTACTAAATTTCAGCTTCGTTCCCACCATTTTCCACAAACTCAACCAAAAGTGACTCAGAAATCGAGTATCTCTATCCGACACAATAGATTCTGGCAATCCATGAAGTCGATAAATCTCCTTGAAAAACAATTGAGCAACATGAACAGCATCTGCCGTCTTTTTACAAGCAATAAAATGTGCCATTTTCGAGAATCGGTCAACTACCACATAAATGGAATCATTACCACGCTGTGTTCTCGGTAATCCCAACACGAAATCCATACTCACATCAACCCATGGTTTAATTGGTATAGGTAACGGCATATATAACCCAGCATTAGTTGCAGTTCCTTTCGAAACCTGACAAATATGACAACGCTCCACAAACCTCTCTACTTCTTTCCTCATCGATGGCCAAAAGTAAGATTGCGAAATCAATTGTAGTGTACGGTCTCTACCCACATGACCTTCGTCGTGCAATTCTTTCACAATCTTCAACCGTAAACTGCAATCTGGTATACATAATCGAGTTCCCTTGAACAGAAAACCATCTGCCATCACAAATTCATCAGTACTTCCGTCTTTGACTTTCTCAACAAGCTTTGCAAAATAAGGATCTTCTTTAAACAATTCTGGCAATAATTCAAACCCTGTCACCTCAACCTTTAGTGTAGTCAACAAATGACTCCTCCGACTCAAAGCATCAGCTACTCGATTCGTCACCCCTGACTTGTGTTTAACAACAAAAGTAAACTGTTGCAGATATGCAATCCACGATGCATGTCTCGCTGAAATCTTGTCTTGCCCTTGCAAATGTTTTAATGCTTCATGATCAGTATACAGAACAAACTCTTTCTGAAATAGATAATGTCTCCAGTGTTTAATAGATTGTACAACAGCATAGAACTCCACATCATATGTACTGTATCGCATCTTCGCTCCTGACAACTTCTCACTGAAATATGCAATCGGACGTCCCTTCTGACTCAACACTCCTCCAATCCCAACCTTGGATGCATCAGTATGTAGTTCAAACACTAACTGAAAATCAGGTAGCACTAGAATTGGTGCAGACGTCAGCAATTCCTTGATCTTCCCAAAAGCACTCCCTGCTTCCTCTGTCCATGCAAACTGTTTACCTTTCATGCAATCTGTAACTGGTGTCATCACACTACTAAAGTGTGGAATGAACCTCCGATAAAATGAAGCCAACCCGTGAAAACTTCGAACTTCCGTTATCGTCTTGGGCTGTGGCCAATCTCTAATTGCTTCAACTTTACTTTGGTCAACCTGTATTCCTTTCTCTGAAACAACATACCCCAGAAATAAAACACTGTGCGTCATGAACACGCATTTCTTCGTTGCAGCATAGAATTGTTCTTGTCGCAATACCATCAGCACTTCTCTAAGATGATTCAAATGTTCCTCTGGACTCCCACTGTAAATCAGAATATCATCGAAATACACCACCACAAACTTCCCAATGAATGGTCGAAAAATCTAATTCATCACCCTCATAAAAGTACTCGGTGCATTGGATAAACCAAATGGCATGACCAACCATTCGTATAGACCCTCCCTGGTTTTAAAAGCAGTCTTTCACTCATCTCCTGGTTTGATACGAATTTGATGATATCCGCTCTTTAAATCAATCTTCGAAAAGATAGTTGCTCCGCTTATTTGATCCAACAAGTCATCCAACCTCGGCATTGGAAATCTATATCTAACAGTAATCTTATTCAATGCTCGACTGTAAGTGCACATCCTCCACGTTCCATCCTTTTTGGGTACCAATAAAGCTGGTACAGCACAAGGACTTAAACTCTCCTGCACACGCCACTGCTCAAGCAATTCCTCTACCTGCCTCCGCAACTCTTCATGTTCCTTCGGACTCATTCGATAATGTGGTCTGTGTGGCAACACAGCACCTGGAACAAGATCTATCTGATGTTGTATATCCCTTAACGGTGGCAATTCCGTTGGTAACTCCTCTGGAAATACATCGTCAAATTCTTTCAGTACTGGTTTTACTTCTTCTGGTATTTCAACCTCTTCACTGCTTTCTCGTCCAATCAACAAGAATATTTCCGGCTCTTCCTCAACCTCCTTAACAAATTCTTTCAAAGATAATAAAGTTTTCAACTCTTCAATCTCTTCTGACTTACTTTCTCCTTGTGATCTCTTCTTCGGAACTAGGATAATTTTCGTGCCTTCAAACATAAAACTGTAGCTATTGGTCCGACCGTCATGTTGTACTGCTCGATCATACTGCCATGGTCTTCCCAATATAAGTGGCAAACATCCATCTCTACTACATCACACCAGATTTCGTCTTTGTATTTCTTCCCAATAGAGAATGGAACTCGAACTCGTCTATCCACTTTCACTTCTCCTCCTTTTCTCAACCATGCTAACTTGTATGGACTCGGATGTTTCTCTGTCTTCAATTTCAACTTTGTCACAGCTTCGGTTGAAATAATATTATCACAGCTTCCTGCGTCAATCACAAATTTACATACCTTCCCCAGAATAGTACATGTTGACTGAAAAATATTACTTCTCAACCAACTAGCTTCTTCCTGCTTTGGTGTTAAACACGATCTCCTCAGCATTAGGTTACAACCTTCATCTCCTGACGCAATATACTGCTCATCTTCCTCAACTGGACTAGAACACTCCCCATCAACATCCTCATCTTCAACTTCTACAATCATGGTTCGTTTCTTCGGCTTTGGACACTCCCTGCTTTTATGACCCAATTCCTGACAATTGTAACATTTGAAACCATTGTTAACCCTTGCCTTCTCAGCCTCCTTCACCACTGGTCTACTGATAGGTTTAGAAACATTAGAACTTCCACCAACACCCTTCGCTTGATTGTTAGAATTAGTAAACACACCACTTCCTCGTCGTCCCTGCTTCTCCCAAGCCAACGCTTTCTGATGTGCCTCTGCTACAGATCTTGGATCGAACATATTAACCATATCCTGGATCTGCATTCGTAGTCCCCCAACAAATCTAGCTGTCAGTTGTTCTTCCTTCTCCATAATATCATTCCTTGCAATAAGTTGATAGAATTCATCAGCATAGTCATTCACAGATTTCGTCCCTTGTCTCAAGTTTTGCAAACGTTGATACATCAAAGATTGATAATTGTAAGGTAAGAACGTTGCTTTCATCAATTTCTTCATCTTCTCCCAAGATTCAACTTTTGACTTTCCCATCCGATCACGTGTAAGTTTGGTCTGCTGCCACCATGCCAAAGCTCGACCCCTCAGCCTCGTAGCAACCAACTTCACTCTATGATGTTCTGGAACTTCTTTGAAGTCAAAAATCTCCTCGACATTAGCTACCCAATCTAGAAACTCCTCTTCTTGCATACCACCTTTGAATTCAGGAATTTCAGTCTTCATCCCAGACTCCCACTTGTGATCATACTCAGAGTAATTTCTTCCTTGTCCTCGTCCTTGTCCTTGAACACTACCACCATCATACTCTTCTTCAAAATCAGATGTATATCGTTATCTATCTCGTCCACCCACATCTCTACTACCATTACGTCTTCCACCTTCATCCCTTCTATCGACATTCCTCCGTTCACGATCATTCACGTTCCTCCCACGCCCTTGATCATTTTCAACACTTCTGTCACGATTGGAATGTGGCGAGACTCTACTACCCCCATGGTTAGATTCAGGGGAAACCCTTCTCCGATTTTGATTCATCTCCGTCATAAGCTTCTCTAACCGGCCAATTCCTTCGTTAAGCTTTTCACTAAAGTTTTCATTGATTCTTTGCTCCATCTCATCAGCCTCTTCTCTTCGATACAAAGCTTCTACGTTTTGGTGGCGATTAGCTCTTCTTGGCGGCATACTTGAAAATTTCACAACTCTTCGAAATTCAAACACTTTCCGGATTTTGATCCAAAATGAAACGGATCGAAAACTTCCACTTTGTAGCAAATCGCGATGAACACGATGGACAAAGTTTCGGTCTTCAAGACAAATCCGATCTTCCAACTTCAAACAAATGCGAACAACTCCTTCCTCTCGGCCGTGATAAACAACCTCCAATCTTCAAACTCCAAAGATGATTAGGTTCCAAGTCTCGATCCAGCTATGATTGGCTAGAACAAGCTCTGATACCAAACTGACGCAGCGGATTAATCAAAACGATCTTCAATCGGTGAAAATAGCAATCGATGGATTGATGGATACTGAAATGCCCGAATTCGTTGATCCGAAGATACCGAATTCTTAGCTATCTCTGACTCGTTGATCCGAAGATACCGGGAAAGAGATCTACGATTCTTCGACGTTGATCTTGCGCACAAGATACCGTGAATCGGCTTCAACAAACGATGATTCGAGCGCACTCGAATGACGTAAGTGGAGATAGGAGATACACTCGACTACCAATTGAAATTGAAAGCACAAAGCTAACAAAAGAGAATTTTATTCAATATTCAACAACCTTTACAAATGAGAGACCCGGCCTATTTATAGGCGTTTTACAACTCACACAAAAAAAACAACAAAATTTCACTAACTCCTAAGTCGGTTCCGACTTAACAAGTAAACGACTCATCATAACTCGTACACGACTTACGACTCAACAGAAACAGACGCCATTCGACTTACAACATACGACACAAGACATATGTACAGAACGACTTACGACATAAGACCTTAACGACTTAACAAACAACGGCAGAGATTATCTCGCAGCAGAATCAACGCACCAGGCTTCACGCGACTTAAGAACAGGCGGCATCCCAGATCAACGTTTAAAGGAAATCAAAGGCAGAGGTTAACTCGGTAGACATATCAACGGCATCCAGCTCTTCGCGACTTAAAGATAACCCGCTTTATTCGACTTAAGGATCAACGGTTCAGGTTAAGTCGGTAGGAAAGATCCACGGCCCCTATCTTCAACGACTTATAGCTTGACTCGTTAGGTCGTTCGCGACCTAACACTTCACCAGTTTGCTCGGTTTTATTTCTGCATAACTCGGTAGATAGTTCAGGCGACTTAACTAAGTCGTAACTCGGCAGCGACTCATCCCTTCTCTTAAGTCGTAGACGACTTATCCCTTGTTTGTTCTCAACTTGTGTTGCTCTTCCTGGATCCTTCTTCTTAAGTCGTAGACGACTTATGGCTCTGTCTTTAAGTCGTGGACGACTTATGTCAGCCTCTTCCATAAGTCGTGGTTGACTTACCTCCTTGTCTTCGTTGAGTCGTGGACGACTCATACCTGTTTCCTTAAGTCGGTGACGACTTATGTCTTCCATCCAGTTGAGTCGTAGATGACTCAAAACGTTTCCCTTAAGTCGCAGACGACTTATATCTTCCTTGTTAGCTTTAGCTTGTGGACGACTTAGGGTTTTAAGTCGTAGCCCCTTTTCCTTAAGTCGGTCACGACTTATACCTCCTTCCTTAAGTCGTTTACGACCTATGCCTTCACCTTCCTCACTACTTACTCGACTTATGTCCTTAGCATTGATAAGTCGGTCACGACTTATGCCTTGGGCAATTATAGCTTGGCCTACATCAAACATCCTTCTTAAGCCGAGCTAAAATAGGGTCTTCTTCCTGGAAATACGCTACTCTCTCCATTAGTGCTGGCTTAACTTACAAATTTGCAATCATCGCTACATTCCTACTTAACGCATCTGCAATGGTATTTGTTTTCCCTACGGTATAAAGAATCTCTAGGTCATAAGACGCAAGGAATTCCAGCCATCTTTGCTGCCTGAAGTTCAAGTCTTTTTGGATAAAAAGATACTTTAATGTCTTGTGATCCTTAAATAACTCAAACTTTTCACCCAAAAGATAGTGCCTCCACACCTTCAATGTGAAGACGACCTCCAACAGCTCCAAATCATGCGTAGCATAATTCTTCTCAAGGGGTTTCAACTATCGACTTGCATATGCTATTACTTTACCATTCTTCAACAAAACTGCTCCCAATCCGGTCCTACAAGCATCCGTGTAAACTGTTAATCCTTCACTCCTATCTAGAATAGTTAAAACGGGAGTACTTGTCAATTTCTCCTTCAATTCAATAAATGCTTGATCACACCTGGATGTCCAAACAAACATAGATTCTTTCTACGTCAACTTTGTTAGATGAGAAGCAATCTTGGAGAAATCCTTAATGAACCTTCTATAGAAACCTGCAGTCCTAAGAAACTTTTGACCTCGGTCGCACTTTTGGATTTCTTCCAATCTTGAACCGCAACTACTTTAGCTGGGTCCACTGATATGCTTTCTCCTGAAACTACATGCTCTAGAAATCTAACTTCAGATTTCCAGAAATGGCACATAGAAAACTTTGTCTTTAAAACATGACTTCTTAAAGGACTTAGAACAACATGAAGATGGTACTTATGCTCTTCCTCCAGTTTGGAATAAATAAGAATATCATCTATAAGGACTAGGACAAACTTGTTAAGAAAATCCCGAAACACTTTATTCATCAAATCCACAAAATAAGCGGATGTGTTAGTCAATATGAACAACATGTCTAACCACTCATAAAAACTATCAAGGGTATGAATTTGTATTAAGGGTACACTCTCCTCTACTACTCTTAATTGGTGAAAACCAATGGCAGGATCCAATTGAAAAAATATCCAAGCTCCATAGAGCTGGTCAAACATGTCGTTAATCCTAGGTAAACGATACTTATTCTTGATAGTTCTCTTATTCAACTCTCGTTAATCTACACATAATCTAAGAGAACCATCGGCCCTGGTAACGAACACTACTGGCGATCCCCAACTCGATGTGCTATACCTGATCAAACATTTCTACAATAAATCAAATGTCTACTTCTCTAACTCTTTCCCTTCCTTTGGTGCCAACCTTGAAGGAGGTTGTACAATAGAACTGGTTCCTAGGATCAAATTAATGCGGAACTCTACTTCCTGGTGAGGAGGTAAATCTTGCACCTTCAAAAATATCCTTGAAGTCCCCAATAATTAGTATATTCATTATCTCCTCTTTGGGTACTTCGAGGGAATAAAGGAAACTGCTCATCAACTTATTAGGCTCTCCGCAACGGATATCAATGCTTCTGCCTACTGCATCTTTTATCACAATGATTCTTCTACTACAGTCTAGGATGACATTGAACTTAGATAACCAATCCATCCCCAAAATTAACACAATACCCATGAACCCAAGAATGAATAAGTCGAACGAGAAGTGCCAATCTTGATAAGAAATAGGCACTTTTAGACACATGGTATCAAGATTGGTCGATCCCCTAATTGGGTTCGACACACAAAGAGAATTGTCTAAAAGAATGGGTTTGAGGTTAAAGTTATCAACAAGATCTACTGAAATGAAACTACGGGATGCACCGGTATCGAATAATACTCTAACAGGAATATCGAAAATGGATAATGTACCTTGCAACACTTGCTTTCCTTTTGGATCCCTAGAAGTAGATGGTATTTCCTCAATAGTAAAAGCTCGTCCCTATGATCCCTTCTTTCGAAAAGGGCACTGGTTGTTCATATGTCCATGCTTCTTTCAACCGAAGCATAATGGTAGATTAGTCTCTGGGCAACTATTTGCAAAGTGGACCATTTTGTTGCACTTAAATCAAAGAATCTTGGTTAAGTCTAACTGCTTGTTCTGAGCTGGAGCTCCACTTCCAGGCTTCTTTCCTGACCACTTCTTCCCTTTACGCTTGAAAAACGGCTTACTAGGAACAGGTATCACCGATAAAGGTTGGGCATTGACTCCTGGCACTACCCCCTTCTACACTCCTTGCTTAATATCAAGAGCTTCAAATCTCAAAGCCATGCCGATCAGATTGGTAAAGGTATCGTTGATACGATTGGTCATTTCTCGATAGAACTCTGGTCACATTCCTTTCATGAACATCTCATTCTTATTTAGTGACGTATCAATCAATCCTGGTCCAAAGCAGGACAATGCATTGAACCAATTCTCAAACAGCGCCACTATCATCTTACCTTGTTTCAAATCCATGAAAATTCTAAACAATTGAGTCCTTCATACCTCTGGGATAAACTAAGCTTCAAAGACTTCCTTAAACTGTGCCCAAGAGAAAACTTCTTCTGGTATGTTTATGGTGACTGAATCCCACCAATCCATTGCTGCTTTCTGAAGTTGGCACGATGCCAACAATCTCTTTCTAGCATCCACTAACTAAAGATCCCCAAATATCCTTTCATAAGAGCGAAGCCATATCTGAATTCCTAAAATATCTTCAGTTCCATAAAAAGGCTTACCACCTAAAGTAGTGTAATTCTTACACAAGGTGGCAAAGTTTTGAGGCGGCTGAACTTGCATCACCGCTTCAAATACTGGCTCTACAACTGGCTCATTCCTAGGAGCTCTACAGTCTGAAGCTGTGCTGGTTCCAGATCCCCTCCCTCTTCTTCTTCTTGTACTCATTTTCAATAACCTGGATAAGTGACAGGTATTATTAGAATACAAAGTTAGGGTCAAAGATAAAAAGGTGAAACTTGCAATAAAGAATCTAAAACTAGACTTTAAGGGGAGAAAAGGAAACAATCTCTCAAGGTTAACTCATTCTAGGGCTCTACTTACCCTATCTCTAATGAGTTGTAACCCAATCAAGCTAAGGTGTTCGCTCAATCGAAGCTCTGATCCTAACTATGACGACCCACCTTTCTGACCCTTAGGAACGACACTTAACACATCTTCGGTGTTCGTGTGCCGTTGCCCAAGCATCGAAAAGATGAATCATTGTGGGGTAAAATAGAGAACATAATAGAAAAACCTCACAATGAAATTGCTAAATAAAACATAACAATAAATAGTACATCAGGTTACTCCTTAACAGGGAGTTATCAGAGTTACACAAAAGTACGACAAATCAGCTTAGGCAGTTATAACGTCCTACCTTTACGTATGCTGAAACAAAATACACTTACACAAACTAGATAATACAGTGGAATAAATAACTAAGAAGATGAAAAGCCTCCTTCTTGGACGCCGTCTTCAAAAGAGCCCAACAAAGACCTGCTACTCTCGGACTACTCAAATAAAATAAGTATCCGAGAGTTTAGGGAAAACAAACAACTCGGGACAGACAATATGTCTGGTATGAGTAAAACTCTTAAAACAATGGGTGTGAAATTTAAACACAAATATGTGATACCAAGCCGCTAAAAATGGAACGGGTTTACCTTCACATAAATCAACATCCAAACGTAAAGAATGGATATATAATTAAAAACCACGAAGAGTGGTTGACTCTTCCTAATGCAAATAAGGAAATAATTTTTTGAAGGTTTGAATCAAATAAGAAAAGGAAAATCTTCAACAAATGACTAGGAAGCTGCACCACTCTTGAAGTATACCTCTAGTACTATAATCCTAAGAAGCTCATATACTCCGTGACACTTCTCAGAAATGTACTAACCGGACCCCGCCAAACCTTACAAAGAATCCGATTATTTCACATCTTAATGCGCAAATGAATCCGATCTATATAAGATGTGAAAATACCCTAATAGGAGTAACCTCACGTAGCTGGACGTCCTTTTGCGCTTTGGGTTCAGTCATTTACCGACATAGGATAACAAAGCTCAATGGAGCAACAAATCGTCTTAGAATGACGATAATAAAGAAGTTAAAGTAACCAATAGCTAAGGAACTAACTATCAAGGATATAAAACGATCGTATATGGAAATTAAGTCTTGTGTACTTATCACCACTCATCGAATTCAAACTCGTATTATTTCTTGGTTAACAATAATACTGGACAAGTCAAGGTAGTGTTACCTCAAAGTCATGTCCCATGATTATTTCTAACTTTTGAAATAGCGACAAGTTTACTTCTTTGATAATTAGTGCTAATTACATAAATAAATCGTTTCCATACAAGTGAATCACTTTACGGAAATTAATTAATTTCCATAAACAATTCAAACTTTTCTTTTAAAAACCTAAATTTGTACTTGGCTTCACATTACAAGTATTAGCTTTAAACCACTTTGTCATAGAGTTTTCTAACTTTGAAACATCATTATAAGAAGGATTTTAGAACTTAAAACATTCTTATTACAATGATTGATTTAACTTTAAAACTTTGTTAACCAGTTAATAAATTTACTTCAGTAACCTTAAATTAAAAAGGAGTAAATCTTCTTTAAAACATCGTTAATTCAATTAATTACTAATATAATTAATTAAATCAATTAAATAAAAATTAAATATCATTATTTAAAAGTGATTAATAAATTTTTAAAACTTTATTTAAGGAAAAATCAATTAAGGTTAAACAGATTGATTAACCTTTAAAATAAATTACTTAAAAAGGGTTACTTAATTTAAAAAAAACATCATTAATTAATAAATTTTAATCCATCATTATCAAAAGATTAATTAGCCTTAAACATCATTAAATAAAATGATTAATTAAATTTAAAACATCATTAATTAATAAATCTTAATCCATCATTATCAAAAGATTAATTAGCCTTAAAAATCATTAAATAAAATGATTAATTAAATTTAAAACATCATTAACTAAGTAATGAGTTAAATTTAAAAAAGCATCATTAATAAGTTAATTCGTTATCTTTAATCCTTATTAATTAAATAATTATAATTAATTAAATTAAATAATCATTATTAAAATAATTAGTTATTTTTGAAAACATCATTAATCAAAAACTTGCTTAACTTGTAAAATAATTCCAAGCATGATAATGAAACCAAACAGTTTCGATAAAAGTTGATTTTCTGAAAGTGCCGATATAACGACTATCGCTATACGGGTAGTTCAGAATTCAAGCATATGACATTTGCAACACAACTACACATCACATAACAAAGGAATATGCATACATACATGATGATTTACAATAATACAACATATATTAAGCATTTTTTTATAACGGGATTGATTTAACTACTAGATTTTCATATAACTTAAGATTCGCTTACTAATTTTCCGAATCGACTAACTTTCAAGCAATAAAGCAAACCATCAACCAAACCATTATCATAACTATACAATAAGCATTTAATAGCTACAAATATGAGCATGAACATAGTTTAAACTTTATGGTTCAAAGGTGGAAGCTTCACTCACCAAAACGCTTACTAACTTTTACCGAACTTGCCTAAGCTCTTAGCAACTTGCCTTAACTTCAAAATATGACCTAGTGTGGGCTAGTAGGGTGCAACATGGCTCGGCAGAGGGCATTAATGGGCTTGGCCTGGACATAAATAAGCACAGCCTTGGAGTCTTGAGGTGGAAATGGTCTTGGTTTTGGTAGAGGAGTGTTTGTATGTGAATATATTGAGTTTTAACTTGATTTTTGGTAGTGTATTCACTAGTTTTTGACTTTTGAATCTCCCTTGGAAACCATGGAAGTTTGCATGTATATGAAGAGATAAGAAATGAAGATTGTAACGCCCTACCTCTATACTCACACTAGCCAAGGATACTACGGGGTAATGTTGTCGACTAGCATGAAGAATAAGGCTGTTGAGGAGTGACCATCTGTGTAATTGGTTTGAGCGAGAACCGATACGTCAGATAGTATATCATGCATTTCATTTCAAGAGGAAATATGACGTATCCAATCCAAACTCAAGTCTACTACACAGTGGCTAAGTGGCCTTCAGAACCAATATAAAATAAACATAACATAAAATCAGTCACGGATATTCATATCACTAAGGCGGAAACATATATGAATACAACACATAGAAGTGAACATCATAGTAGTGGTCATACAAGATCCACTACATCACAAAAGAATAGGTACAAGTTCTACACAAAATAATATGTATACATCAAAGAGTCTCTATCTCGTATACATGAAAGTCAAAAACTACTAACCTAAAGTAGTTAGCCAAAAGTTAGAAGCTAATCACTGCCCAGAAGTCAAGTGGAAGCACCTGAAACACCGTCGATCTAACTCGAGTATTATTTAAGAAGAAAAATAATAAACAGATCAGTTTAGCTATAAATATCATGTAAGATGAGATAGGATAAGAGATATGACACAAACATATGATAATAATAATACCCTGTTGTGGCAAGTTTAAATTTGATAACAAATGAAAATCATACAATATCTCAAATTTTCTCAAAACACCAAAAATAATTATCATATTCTTTAGCTTATTCACCAAACCTCAAATGTTGATGAAACATATCAATGCAAATCAAAAAAATTGGTGAAACACAAATTCTAGAAATCAATAATTAGAAATCCAGAAAACACAAAAGGGGGAGGCCTATCACAAAAGGGAGCATGTAAACTCACCAACACGTGTAACACAAACGAAACGCTATTGTAACGACCCAGAATTTTGGACCATTCGCATCCATTATAAGTGTATAGGTAGACACACATGCCGGAGTTGAATTGCTCAAAATACCGTGTTGTTAATTTAAATTGGCAAAACTGAACATATATAGTAAATAAATAATCACATAACACAGACACAGAGTAATAATTTGCAGCGGAAATAAAAGAGATAGTAGTTCATGAAGCTACTATATGAATATAAAATACATCAGAGTTTACAACAGAAGAGTAGTACGATACATCAGAGTTAAACCAGATACAACGGAAGAGTAACACGATACATCAGATACGAATCAGAATACATCACTGGAATCATCGAATACTGAAAGCAGAATAGATGGCTGGATCTTCAAGCAAAGCTCCAACTTCAAAAGGTGAGTCTCGAATACTGGTACACTCAGTCTGACCCGAGCGTAAAGCAAAACACAAAACACTCGAGTCAGGATTAACATTCTTATATTAATAAATCCAACTCAAGTGAAATAGCAATTGAAATACAAGTAACTCAAAGGATGTTTGGAATAACCATCCTTTAAGGATCCGTTAAACTATCTACTATGTAGTAGTGTACGATAAGTAGATAATGTCTATCAATAATATAAAGATATCAAAATAGTGTTAAGTCATGGCCCATTCCACCCTTAACACATTTTTATTCCCAAAAGCATATACAAGACCGTAGTTTCCCCAAAACCGGAAGTCACCAGAGGGCAATCCATATACTAAAGGTACAAATCAAAATCGTAGTGGTCGCGCATAAATGGAATACAAGTATGACAAGGCACATGAGGCAATACCCAAGGTAGTGACACTACCGTTCGCTTGATCCGGACTGGTGAGAACGCAACGCCGCAGCGCCCGCAACACCGTGAAACAACACTCCCAAATCAAGGGTGCGCACCAATCAATCACAAAGTAAAAGAATAGTTTACGAAGAAGTGTGTCCATTGAGGTAGCTAATCCTCCATTGGCCTGGCACAGCTCCTGTTTTAGTCATTTCCAATTTGACACAAGTGTCAAGGCTATCCATTATCGTTCTCTTTCTTCAGTCATCACGTACATCATTCCAACCACTTCATTCTGGATCATCACTCCGCGTATAGTTATTAAAGTGGTTTCGGTTTAGATAGAGAGTATATCCATTACCGATCCCGGTCTCTTTAATAACTTTCGTAATTATTACACCGATTGGTCGTTTATATATTTCAAAAACCAAATCAATTTCAATTTCAAATTTCAATTCGTAAACCAACATTTCATTCGTCTTTCAAAAACCAATTTCCAAAATTTATGTTTCAACTTCCAAATTCATTTCAAAATCCTACAGTTCAATTTCAAATTTTATTCAAAACAATTCAAGTATTGATTCAAGTTCGTATATAAGTTTCGTTTCGAAATCATTTACATTTAATTTAATTTAACCTTCAAATCAATTTCAAATTCATTTATTGATTTTATTCAATCTTCGTCAGGTAAATTTATCATTCAAAACAATTCTATTGAATTTCCAATTCATAAAATCCATTTCTTAAGTTCAACTTCATTATATCAAAACTTACAAATTGGATTAAATTAAATTCGTCAAATCAATTTCTTTAACTTTCAAGTCTTACATTTATTTCAATAAATCACATTTTATTTCTTGTTAAAGAAATTCAATTTCACCTATTTACTTACTTAAATAATTTTCCAAAAACTTACTTAAATAAGAAATTCAATTTCAATTATTTACGAAGTAAAAATTCACTTATTCAAAAGTTCAATTTCTCTTATCAAAGAATTCAGTTCAATTAAATCATTAAATGATTCAACCTTATTTAATTATTAAATAATTCAAAACTTAATTATTAAATAGTTTCAAAGTTTAATAATTTCAAACTTAATTATAATTTCAAACTTAATTATTAAATCATTTCAAACTTAATTCAACCATTTCTCAAATTAAACAACATTCTTTCATCAATTTCTTTATAAATATTTCATTTCAGATTACTAAATATTCACATTTAAATTTCCATTGAAATTCAATTTCCAACTTCGTTTCAAAACCATATTATTATTCAAATAAAATCTTCATTTTATTTTTAAATCAAATTATTGACCAATCGGGTTTTTATTTAATTTCCTATCCTAGGTCAAAGTTCAATTTGGGTATTTATCATTTCAACCCGATTCCAATTCAATTCAAAATCAAAACATTCAAAGGGAACTTGCAGTGTGATAACTGGGATGGTGTCAAAGTAAATAAACAAGCAATAACAACAATCAATAACCATTCAATAATCAATTCAAATAATCCCGAAATAACCGTATTAATTCGCATTGTTATTTGTACGAATTAATATAATTATTTCTAGAATCTACACTATCATTTCATGTAGATTAAAGATTATTACATTACGGTTTTCACTTGTCATCTATTACAATTTCATCCATCATCAATTTAACAACATACATTCAGTGGTTCAAGATGTAATTAAACAAATCCTACGTGTCAATAAATTTTGACAGTTAAATGGGTCATATTATACAAATGTCATTTAATCAAATTTAACATTTAACTATCCTATATCAATTTCAATTGCATACTATTTATCATTTTAACATTAACAATTTAACGTCCCATATAAACATCAACAATCAATCGATTATCAGCCAAACTGTATTATCATCGCATAAATAATTAACAGATAATGGTGTCAGATGTCACAGGTGAACTGATACAGGTAATAGCATATATAACAGTGTATTTAACTAACAGCAGCATATTTCAATTGTTGTTTCAATTGAAATCAAATTTAATAAATAAAAGAACGTTAATCGTGAGTGATTGCTCACCTTTCGAGGCTAGAGGAGTTTGACGATGAAATGAGCTACGAAATTCCAAAGCAAGGCTTGATGGACACGATTCAACGAACCAAGTTGATAGCTAAGGAATAGACGGAATCAAATCAGAATTGGATCGATGAAGATAAATGGGTATAAGTGAACACATATATATAATTATTTAAAACTATATATATATATATAATCATATTTTATATTTAAGCATATACAGAATAAAATATATATATATATATATATGTTTCAAAATCAACTAAAATACATATAAGACAACATAGGCACAATATAACTTAGATATATATAACAAAACATATATATATGCAACTAACGTGAATATAAAACTTTCATAACTCATATATATGTAGACTTACTAAAATTACATAAATGTATGTTATATATATAAGTTCTTTTTTTTTTGGATCAGTGCTTATATAATCCAAATCAATATAACTTTATATACTTTAATAGATGTAACAGTAAAGCTTTAAAATATGCTACGGATGAAAAAGGTTTTACGTATATAAAACATATATGTATCTTTTGGAAGCCAATATACTCGCATGTATATAAACAAAATCGATAACATACCTATACAAACATATATCCTACTAGGCAACATATGCGATAATAGTATAATAATCGGAAACCTATAACACGAAAAAAAAACAAACAGGTCTACCTCAAAACTTATATAACTAGATTCCAAAATCAAATATGTAAGAAACTTTGGAAACATATATATACTCCCTTTATACTACACGTACTCTATACCCTTTTACCTACAACATAATATGTGTCTTAAAACTATGGTAAACATGCAGACCTATCTTTATTTTTACTGTAAACTATATACAGAACGATTTACTCATTTGTGTATACAAAACTTTTATAAACCTGTATAAATTAAACTATTACTTGTATACATATTCTCAGTATAACGAACTGTTATCTGCATATATTACTATATACGGTTTATAAATAATATAACTAGTATGCAAGATATCAAGTATCAAAATATATTCATGTATACAATTCTTATTCACCATTACATATATATATATATACACAAATATATATACCTCATAATATAAAAGAGAAGAGACGGATGAGAAGATCTGCCAGAGGTCAGGAGGATGGGACGGGTGCTAGAAGGGCAGAGGCTGCCGCATCGGTTGATGGTATCAACATGGCTGCGATCTGTGTTAGCATGGGAGGGCATGGCCGAGCATGCTGGAGACAAGCTAGGGCCGGTTGTTGAAGGCGGAGGCCGAGCTTGGCAACTGAGCAAGGATGGGATGAAGACGGGTTTCATGGTCGAAGAAAAGTGATGCAGTGATGGATTTGATGTGGCCAAGGTAAGTGGAGTTGGACGAGGAGCAAAGGCATGGGATGGTGAGAGGTTGCGTGTGCATGGAGGTCTCAGCAAGGCAAAATGAAGGAGGCGAGAGGGCACGAGGAGATCTGGGCAGTGGCGCTTCGGTGGTGCAGTGGTGTGGCTCGCGAATTCGAGCAAGTCAGTGGGTGGTCTCGTGAAGAGGATGAGTGCTAATAGGTTGATGGAGTGGTTGGACAAAGCTTGGCTATGATGAAGTTGGTGATGATGGCCGAAATTCATAAGGAAGAAAGGAGGAAAATGCAAAAGGGGAAGGAAGAAAATAACTTACTATGTAATATTTTGTACAATAGAAGAAAATGAAATGAGAAGAGGAGGAGTGGGAAAGAGATGGTAAATCAGTAGATTAGAATATGAACGTGCAAAATATTGAATGCAGTTCTCAACCGATGGCTCTTCATGTGACCGACTATTCATGTGACCATTTGAATTACTAAGCCCATTATCTTAAACCCACTAAAATAGACAAGCAGAATCAAAACAAATTCAAGCCAAAACCCAAATACCAAACCGTTACAGTAAATTGTTTCGCGGATTCCGCTTTGTACCGAACTTCAAAATTTAAAGTTGAATATACCGTAGAGATATGCACGACGGGACGATCACAACGGTATACAGATATCAGTGGTACGATTGAAATATAAAAATTCGAATTTTCTAATAGCGGAAAATGCAAGAAAAACGCTGAAAAATAAGATCGACGGGGCCAAAGATGTCCGAATTTGGAAAAATGACAAACTGACATCTTGCTCAGAAGATGGTTTAGAATTTTTCTATGTAAAAATATTTAGGTTTCGAAAACATTTTATTTTCATCGCTTTTTAACTGATTAAATTGAAGTAAATTTACGCGCGAAATAAACTTTCGTATTTTCGGACGAAAATTTACCAGTTGCTATGTTTAACTAAACGCATTCCAAATATTAAATTTTTATTTCAAAATTTTATCATTTAAAATTTCAAAAAATTTCAACTAATTCCGTTATTAAAACCGGTTAAATTTTACGGGTCGTTACAGCTATTCCATGGTTGCTAACCCACCAAATTGAGCCGAAGCTCCACCGAAACGGTCAAAAGACCATGGGTCGCTACCCCACCAAATTGAGCCGAAGCTCCACCGAAACAGGGTTTAGTCCCCCTCGCGGACAAAGAGACATCGCACATTGCTAGTCTAAATCACAAAATGATCATCATTGATCAATAAGTGTAAATTACACTGAGCTAGTGACTCGAAAATTATCACGAGATTTCAATCGAACAAGTCCAAGAATTAACCGATGAAGTAAACGCAAGCATTTCATACCACTTGTTTTGCTAAGTCGTTTAATTGGATTTCTCATACGAATGAGGTAAAGGTTTGTATATACTAATAGATTGGAAAACGATTTTAAAAACGAGCTTTGTATTAAAAGTAATGTTGAAATCATTTTTGTGAAAGAGATTGAGTATTTACTACTAGTATAAAAACCTTTGTATTTTAAAGTGACAAATCATAGAAATGATTGTAAAAACAATCTATCACATAAAATCCACACTCGACGACGTGAATTAAAACCATGAAAATCGATATCAAATCCATCAAATGGATATTCCCAAAAATCTAGAAAAGAAGTCATCAAAGTCGATAATAAATGACAACAACTAACCAGATCAACAAAAATCGATAAGAAATGGAAATTCGCATAAAAATAGGCAAAATGGGCAAAAAAACAACGGGACCAGACGTCTGGTTGGTTTGACCAACCAGACGTCTAACCCTAGGCTCTGCTATTTATTTTATTTTTTCATTTTTATAGTTTTTTCAGAAGCCCCTACCAAGTGTCTGGAATTTTCAACCAGACGTCTGGTTGCTTGGGCCTGGGCAGAATTTTCCTAGGCCAATAATGGCCAAATCAATTCGGAGGCGATCGGACGACCGATGGAGGCTAGGGATTT
This sequence comes from Allium fistulosum, assembly GCA_030737815.1. Taxonomy (NCBI): domain Eukaryota; kingdom Viridiplantae; phylum Streptophyta; class Magnoliopsida; order Asparagales; family Amaryllidaceae; genus Allium; species Allium fistulosum. The sequence continues at coordinate 291,384,622 of CM060907.1, forward strand.
ATGCCAAGCGACAACCCGTCCCTATAGGCTCTTCGGTACACCCCACATATCATGTCCAAACATTCAAGATAGGATCTTTAAAGATTTTGACATCAAAATACCAAAATTGGGAAATTCGCCAAACCAGTTCAAATCAAAAGCAATTGAACATGAAATAGATGTTAGGAATTCATACCTAACAACAATGAAAGCTATAGACATAGATGTGAGTTCAAGAACTCACCTTTAAACTCAAAAACAAGAAATGAGAAGCTCTAAAACAAGCTTAGACCAATTCCTCTTCACTACTTATAGAATCTTCAATCTATTATCAAATACAAAAATTTTCCTAAGTTAGGTTATAGGAAAAACAAAAATTGAAGTGGGATTGAGATGGAGAATATGAAGAGGATGCTTACCTAAGCTTCCCCTTGATTTTAAAACTTGAATTTCCTAAGAGAAACTAGGGCTTAGGAATTTTAGTGTAATAACCCGAGATTCTATAACAATTAACTATCGTCAATGTGACGCTTAAATTGTTTGTTTAATTCAGCTGAAGTTTTAATCGAGTTGAAAATTCTTTTGTAATTCGTTAAAAGAATTTTGCGGGCTTTATAAATAAAATAACAACATACTTAACCCATACCTTCTCTATACCAGCCCATACCTATACCACGTTTTCTCTGATAAAACGACATCCCCATCCCCTCTCATTCACTCGTGCCCGAGAATAAATCAAAGAAAGAAAAAAAAAGTGGTGGCGTCTCAAAATTTTAGGGCTTGGCCTCGTTTCTCGTTCTCCTCTCGTTCGATCTGGCGAATTTAGGGCTTCGTTCAAATTCGAGGCGGCTTCGTTCTTCGATTTCGTTCGTTCTTCCTTCGATCGTGGCTCCTTCGCTCACGACCTCTTCGATCTAAGGTGAGTAAATTCCCTTACTCACATCTAATTCGAATTTCGTGGGTTTTGTTCGCATTAAAATGTTTAATCGGCTGCTTTATATATTGATGCATGCGATTTTGGATCTCTGGTATTTTCAATTTCATAAATTTCTGGATTTTGGGTTTTGTTGGCTTCGGCCATTCGATTTTGTTTGGATGCTGGTCATTGATCTTTAACCTCGCAAATTTCGTATGTTGTTGGGTTTTACTTGTCGCTTTAGGACTTCGGCCATGATCCATGATTTCGTCTTGGACTCGTTTATTGCTTTCGACTTTGAGTCGCTTATCATCTGCATCGAATTCGAACTTGACTTACTGCAGGCTTTGATTCGTGCATTCGAATTTCTATTGGCATTCATTAACTGGATATTGGGTGTTGTTTGCTTCCATTTGCTCTGTTAAGTTCCTAGCTACTGAATTGGTCCACTTGTATATGCCATATATACACATATACTTATGTGTGTATATGTGTGTTTAGTGGTTACCCTTGCTCCTTTTGCTTGCCAGTTCTGTTTTGTGCCAAGATTTGTGTTCACTGCACTTTGCTTTTAGGAGTATTTGCTGTAGAATTCCTATATGTACTTGGAGTTATGGCAACAGTGACCTGAACTGTTAGCCTTTGGTTAGTATTTTCTCGGATTTAGATTGTTTGGACCTGCTAATGTCTGGAGCTTAAAAGTTGAAACGTTTATAAACATGGGGTCTTTGTGTACTTATCTCTGTCCAAGTCTGATACCCTTATTTTCGTTCGTCTGTTGTTCGTTCGAATTTGTCATTTGGAATTATTGGCCATTGATTTTCGTATTGATGAACGAGATGATTTACAACTTATTCAAAATCGTATATATTCGTATATTTGATACTTGTTCCCCACGGTTTGGAATCTGGACTTGAAATTAGGATTTTTCTCTGACCCTTTTATATGCTTGAATTCTTCAACTTGCTTTATCTCGGCTGCTTGATAATGTTCGAGTGGTTGAGAGGATTGTGTGTTTTGTCTTGCTCATTCACGGCTTTGAATCTCGATGCTTGACTCGGTCGACATTGTCGAACTCTGCTCTTACCATGCTGTTGGCCCCTGACCTCTTGTCTGTTTTGGTATTCATCCTCGATCATTTTTGATCTGCAGCTTTGTTCGTATGTTCATACGATGGTTGTACTTGGATTTGAACTACTTCATGTTGGTTTTATGTTTTGTTGACATGTGCATTTGTCTTTGCATTGGCACACTGCTGCTCATTGCAGTTTGGTTACTTGTGTACATGCTTTGTCGAAATCATTTACTTTGTAGTTGGAATTTGCATTTCATATTTCAGTAGCTCCTCTGCTACTATATATATTATTGATGCTGGCGCTAGTTTGCAATCTTCCATACTTCAGTCTGCATCGTTTTGTACTTGATTTATCTTGTAGCTCCACTTCTAGTTGGGTTGAATGACACTTTATGTTGCATCTGTTAGGTATAGTATTATTGAACTGCTTCATGTTCATATACATTTCCTATTGAGTTTGCTCCATCCAGTTTCATGCATACTTGATACCGCAGTTTCTTCACTTGGTTCCTACATATGTACCACTACAGGTTGTTTATGTTATCTGACTTCGGCCAGTGCCTTGCTTTGTTTAACTGCTGTCTATTTTGATTCCACTGTGGAGTCATTTTCGTTTATGATTTAACATCGTATCAATCTGTAGTTGTTTCGATGTGGGCAATGCACTGTTAGTTATCACCTGAGTCGAACCCGATTTTGGGGTTTGACCTTGTGACCCTTTATGATTTTCACTGAGCTTTTGTGTATCTCCTACGATAGTGGCGAGGCAGTACACGCGTGCGTGTACTGCAGCCCTATCAGATTTGACAGCTTTAAATTTATTTAGTCGATTTGATAAATTGTTTATTTATCTCTGTTGATGATTTAAATCTGCTGATTTTTGTTAAACACTGTTAAGTGTTATATTGACCGTTATCCGGTTTCTTTGTTTAAAGAATCGGATAGACGGGAATTATTGTGACTGTCGTCTATTTAAATTATTACTGCCTATATGCACTAATAAACTGGTTTGAATTAGACTGACCTGGGTATTATTTTCTTTTGAATGTAATACTCGGGTCAGACCCGAGTTATTTCAGGTTGTAGATTTTCTTCTTTGAGTTGCTGTTCAAGATATGAAGACTTTTCACATCTTCTGAAGTTGTCAGTGTCATTTTGTAGTAGTCGTGTCATTGTATAGAACGATATGTATTCATGTATATTAGTCGATAATGTACTTGTATATATAACTTCTAGAGTCGGCAGTTGTAGTTGTATCATATGTATCGTGTCAACTATGTATTAACTGACATCAGTTATATATATATATATATATATGAGACTTTTGTTTTTATCTGTGTTCCGCATTTATATTATCTGTGTTATTGTTATATCTAATGTCCTAAACTATTATGAACTATCGTAGTTTGTTTTATACTGATAATTGGGTGTGTCGATGGGAGTAAATAAATGATAGATGAAAAAAAAAGTATATACCACTCCTATCGAGATAACCAATACTAGTGTAAGGTCAACTACGGATGGTCGCTCCTATCCAGCCTTATTCTTCGTAATAATAGACAGTATTTCTTTTAATACTCTTTGTTATTATGAGCATAGAGGTGGGGCGTCACAGTTGGTATCAGAGCTTGGGGTTTATGGACATAATATAAAACATAACTTGGATGGAACATATGTTACAACTATTGGTCGATGTTTTATCTGTGATTTGAGTCAAAACTAAAGTTTTGAAATTTTGATGAAATTTTTAAATATCTTTATTTACAAATAAAAGTGGAATTGTGTTTTGTTGTTTTGATGAAATTGTGTTCCGATAATTTGATTGATTTGTGTTCTATTTATCAGAGTGCGCAGCGGAAACAGTGAAACTGTCTTCGCTGAGTACAACGGATAATCTTTTTGATTTAAAAATCGAAATACGAAATTGATATGAATTTCATTCGTTGTTTACATAGCTGTAATTATTTTATTTCTTTGAGAACTTCGAATCCGAATTGAGGATTCGAAGAAATTGCAGATATGTGATTTTTGTTGAAATTTCCGCTGACTTTTTTTTGTACTAATCATCTATTGATTAGATTTTTGCTGTTTTAAATTATCTTCATTAAAGATACCTTCGAATGATTTCTTTGTTCATTCCGTAATACGTGCAAAAATTTGAATTGCACGTTATTGCATTTATTTTACGTTGAACCGATGCTTGGTTATGAAATGTATTTTGTTGCCGTTGTTTTTATAACGAAAATTTCTACACCAATGCTATATTTTGAAGCACGGTGTTTTGTGGCATTTTGATGAATGAAAATTCTCTGATATTACATTTTGATGTAAATGGTTTTGATGTGATTTTGACGTTTTAAAACTACTGTCGTTTTGGCTTCAGTAACCGTCAAATTTTTAAAAGTGGATTTTCTAGCGGATATTCCGCAATGCTGATTTTGTGATCCGTTTTTACGGTATTTTGAGAAGTACAATTTCCTTATCGAAATTGTTACTAATATTGCTGCTTTAATCACGTGATTGGAAAATCGTTTTGAAATGAAAATTGTTTTATAAAATTTTAGCAGTTTGCGTTTTCAAAAGAATGAGAAAGCGACTTAAACGATTCAGCAAAATCGAGGATTATGACCCCTTTCTTTTACTGTTTCGCTTAACTCCGGACTTGTTCAGTTGAGAATGCGAATTGTTATTTTTACAAAATAAATAAAATTGTTTCAGAAATTTTAACAGTTTGCGCTTTCAAAAGAATGAGGAAGCGATTTAAACGTTTCAGCAATATCGAGGACTATGACCCCTTTCTTTTACTGATTCGCTTAATTCCGGACTTGTCCGTTTGAGAATGTGAAATGTAATTTTACAAAATACACAATTTTGCACTTTCAAGGAAACGATGAAGAGAATCAAACGATTTAGTAAAACACGTGGTATGGGACATGTGCGTTTGCTATTTCGGTTAATTCCGGACTCGTTAATTGAAATATTTGATGATTTCGTGTGCTTTCGAGCCACTATGAGGACCTTCGGGTCATTTGTTGGGCTTTCGGGCCACTCTGCGGACCTTCGGGTCATTTGTTGGGCTTTTGGGCCACTCTGCGGACCTTCGGGTCAAATACCAGTACTAGACCTTCGGGTCACTCTGCGGACCTCCGGGTCAATCTGATGGGTGCCAAAATTATGTTGAGTACTTGGTAGGCTTCGGCCACTCTGAGATGCACGTGCGGTGAATTAAAAACTCGCCATCTGATGGAATCGATCCAAGCTTTTATGTTGATTTTCTAGTCTTCATAATTGATTTCTAGATATTTGTTGTTTCCAATTATCTGCAGGTAATTGGATATTTGTTGATATGAGCTCTGATTATCGTTTTGTTAATCAGATATTTGTTGTTTCTAATTATCGCTTGTGATAATTAGATATTTTTGATATGAGTTCTGATTATCGTTTTCGATAATCGGATATTTGTTGCCTTTAATTATCGCTTTAGATAATTAAATATTTGTTGATTTGAGATTTAATTATCGCTTGAGATAATTAAATATTTGTTGATTTGAGATTTAATTATCGCTTGAGATAAATAAATATTTGTTGATTTTAGATTTAATTATCACTTTAGATAATTAAATATTTGTTGATATGAGATTTAATTATCGCTTTAGATAATTAAATATTTGTTGATTTGAGATTTAATTATCGCTTGAGATAATTAAATATTTGTTGATTTTAGATTTAATTATCACTTTAGATAATTAAATATTTGTTGATATGAGATTTAATTATCGCTTTAGATAATTAAATATTTGTTGATATGAGATTTAATTATCGCTTTAGATAATTAAATATTTGTTGATTTGAGATTTAATTATCGCTTGAGATAATTAAATATTTGTTGATTTTAGATTTAATTATCACTTTAGATAATTAAATATTTGTTGATATGAGATTTAATTATCGCTTTAGATAATTAAATATTTGTTGATTTGAGATTTAATTATCGCTTGAGATAATTAAATATTTGTTGATTTGAGATTTAATTATCGCTTGAGATAATTAAATATTTGTTGATTTTAGATTTAATTATCGCTTGAGATAATTAAATATTTGTTGATTTTAGATTTAATTATCACTTTAGATAATTAAATATTTGTTGATATGAGATTTAATTATCGCTTTAGATAATTAAATATTTGTTGATTTGAGATTTAATTATCGCTTGAGATAATTAAATATTTGTTGATTTTAGATTTAATTATCGCTTGAGATAATTAAATATTTGTTGATTTTAGATTTAATTATCACTTTAGATAATTAAATATTTGTTGATATGAGATTTAATTATCGCTTTAGATAATTAAATATTTGTTGATTTGAGATTTAATTATTGTAACAACCCGAGTTTTTATAACACGAAAAACCGGACCATTTGGGTAAAAAGAAGAGGTAGAAGAAGAAAATAAAAGAAAAACAACATCAGAATCTAACCATCGCAGCGGAATAAAATATAATATATCAACAGATCTTTACACAAATCAAAAACTATATCTGTTTATACAATTCATCATCAGAATACATCATCAGAGTACATCAACATCCATAACATACAACTGAATACACAGCGGAAAAATAATAGCAAGTACGAGAGTACGTATCGTCATCCAGCTCGTCCTGAGCTCCACAACATCATATCCTGAACCTGTTTATCTCGGTCTGACCCGAGCATCATATAAAACAATACCCGAGTTAGTCTGGAATACCAGCGTGAGAAAATCACACTCAAATTGATTATTAAAGTTTCAAAATCTTTTGAAAACAAAAGCATCTCGTAAGACCACGCCACAAATAAACATGTCGGGTTTTTACCTTACGATAGCTAAAACACTTTATATCAAAATCCTCTGATATTATAATAGTGTCTACAGAAAGTAAAATAGAATCTAGCTGAAATGCTTGCATCTCACATTTCAACAATAGTTGGGCACAATCAAAACCGTACAGGCACGTAGGGAGAATGGATTTCCAACGAATGACTAGGCACTGGGGTACCACCTGTCACAGTACGTGGCCTAGATCACCGTACCGAGGAGTACGCCCGCTCCCCTGCAACACAAGGCCGGAACCATCCCTTACTGGATGATCCCGAATAAAATCACCCCACGGTTGGGATCAGCAACCGCACCACTAAGCCGAAATAAAAAGGGACATCTAGACAGGGATGACCTTACCCTCCAGTGGGAGCTACCCACGAAGCCTTGCTGCATAACCCCTGATTTTCAGTCATTCCCGGTTGATGAGGTTCGAGGCTAAACGATACCTTTTAGAGAACATATCCCTTATAATGCCCATCGTCCGCTGACGATGTTTCGCAAGCATTCGTCCATACAAGTCCGTCCTGGGTTTGAACGGAACCGAAGGCACTACTCCTACTACATCCATTTTGGAAATATCCTCAGGATTAGTAGCGACTAGCCCTTGCACTTCACAGCTCCATCTTCGACTCCGAAATCGTTACACGAAACGTACAAACCGGATCGAAGTGGTATTCGAGTCTCCAGACCTAGAATCCCGGTATACGGAAACCCGATCCCGGTCTCTTCGAAACGATCAGCGCATTTGGCCAATATTGATAGTCGGTTATTTAACTATCAATTAACATCCACAAGCAACCATCACACAATTAAATAATTTCCCACATTATTTATTTGCCCAAATATCTTTCCAAGATATAATTCCGAATTTTCAAAACTCATTTGAAAACAATTTCAAAACAGTTTCCGCTTACGGAATACATTTCCAAATATTTATTTCCTCTGAAACACCAAGTACAAAACACTTAGATTTTAAAATAATCTTAAAACACTTTACTATAAATATACTTAATAATATTGAAATTTAAAAAAAACTACTTTAATACCTTAACAAAATATATACTTAAGAAATATTTAAAATGAAACCACTTTACAAATATAAACTAAATTTCTCTTTTTAAAATATAATACCAAATCACTTTCATATAATTACTACAATAATAGATCTTTGAAAAATACTTACTTTAAAGTTTAAATATTTAAAAAGAATAGATTTCCTAAAACATACTTACTTAGGAAATTAACATTTAGAAATAATAAATTTTCTAAAATATGCTTTTAAAAAATACAATTAGAACTTTTAACTTATATTAAAATTGCTTTGAAAACGTACTTGGCTATACAGAGAAATATCCTTCTCACTCCCATCTTTTAAAAATAAAATAACATTTATTTTTAAACCAAACCATATCCTTTTATAAATTCCCACTTTGAAATTATATTTTCAAATATCCTCTGATATTTTATTTTACTTTACAAACCCAGTTTATCTCTCCCAAATCTCATTTCTCTTTAAAATTCAAATCCCAAAGTATTTAAATCAATTTATAATTGATTTCCCAATTTATTTTACTTTGAAATAAATTTTCTTACTTAATCCATTTATTTCCAAATTCATTAACTTCCAGATTTTATTTCCCATTATGATTTAAAATCTTTAAACCGAAACACAAGTTTCAGATTTCCCAAATTCCTTCTCTTTTTAATTACATTTAAACATTGAATTAAAATAAATTTTTATCCCTTTAAATAACATCACATAAGTCTTCTTTAAATTCAACATTTCTCTATTTATTCAAAATTCCTCTTTTCCATATTTAATTTATTCGAATTCACTAGAATTACTTAACTTAATTTTACTCTTTTATATTTTCCAAAAATCCAATTCAATTGCTTTTGATAACTCATTATACTGGGAAATTCAATCCAACCAGATTATCCAATATAAATTATCACAGGATAACAACAATCATATCACAGAATATTTAAACAAAAATTAAATATTTTGAGGAATCCAGTTGGATCCCTCCAACCTGTTTCCCTGCATCCACAGACGTTAGCACAATACCAATTCCACTTCGAGGTGGAATATCGCGGTATATGGGTTTATAAAATATCATCCGCTATTATGCGGCGCATAGGGTCTCATCCGCTATATAATGCGGGAATATCAATTCCAATATATACATATGCCAATATATATATTGGTATATACTACTATATATATATATATATCATATCAACCAAATCAACCATTCAATCAATTATTTAAATTTAACCATTTAAATTTAAATCTAACTGAGTGAGATTAACTCACCTTTAATTCTGTTTTGCAGTCCACTTCAATCCTGATTTGATTTCCGGTTTTGACCTTGAATATCAATATATAGTTTATTAATATTCGGATTGATCGAACAAATTAATTATTGTTTAACAATTTTAAATTTTGGTGAATGATAAATTTTAAACAATAACCAAATTCTAAACTAATCTCCCTTAAAAGATCTTTTAGTAACAAAAGTAAATTAAGTAAGAAATTAAATAAGTTGACCATCTAAATTTTATTCTTAAAATGGAACAGTACGTGAAGATATATAAATATGTTCATTCTCCTTCTTTTGAAATTTCATATATATGTATACTTATAAAATATCTTGTATAGATAAAAATCAAATTTTATTTACACTGCTCAATCTATATTTTATATTTTCCAAAACTTGTATATATATATATATATACTATTCTCAGTTATTATCTATTTCAAATCTGCAAATACATATATAGCTTTGCTGCTTAACTATATTTTTTTTCAATACATTTTAAAGCTTCGGTTTAAAACTTATGTATATTTTAATTTCTTTCATCTATATAAATATATTCTATAATTAAATAAAAATAAGTAAAACTACCTCACTGCCGAACTATCGGTCGCCGAACCCCTTCGCGAGCCACAAGATTCAAATGCGCCGCCGTGAAACCCTTCAAAAGCTGAAGTCGAGGTCATCGACGAAGCTTCCTATCACCATTTCAGCTCGAGTACCAGTCTCCTCTACCCTCACCTACCGCTAACACCCACAACCCAGATCGAAATCGACGACAAGAGATATGCGACCTCCCCTATAACTCGCCGACTAGCACTGTCCACATGCCCGCGCAAGGCTTCAACTCAGTTGAATCGAACAGCGACCGTCATCCCCTTGCCAAACTCCCATCGGCATCGCACGTGAATCGAAAATCTGACCGCTCTCCCCCACGCGAGTCGCCCCGGCCCCGAGATTCGATTGCACCTCGACTCGTCGATTTCCAGTCGAGAGCGACATGGGTTTAAAAATTTGGTATCGCCTCTTTTTCTTTTCTTTTTTTTTAAACGAGGCTGTCGATTTGATTTAGGGAAAAGGGGCGGCCATTTTGAGTTATGTGAGATAACTATGAATGAATGAAGAAGGATTAGAAGAAGAACGAATAATAAATTTTAGTTCGGCCATAAATTCTTCGATCTATTACACGTGTTGGGTTGTTTACTTTTAAGGGGGACGCGTGTTCTACCAGTTGAACACGTTTTAAATTGGTATAAAATTTCAAAACATAACAAACCATTTTTAAAGCTGATTCCAACACTTCTATCCACTTCAGTATTATCTATATAAATATTATAAGTCTTCAAATTATTTTTAACAGGCTTAAAGCTCCAGATTCAATAATTTACCAATTTCGATAATTAAATTCAACAATTAATTATCCAATAATTAATGAAATTTGAAATTCAAGTAAAAAAAAATTAACCTTTGAATATTTAAAATAAATTAAATATTCACATTTCAAATATTCAAAAATTCCGGGTTGTCACATTCCTCCCCCCTTAAAAGAATTTCGTCCTCGAAATTACTAGTTAGGAAGAATGATTCAATCCCCGTTAACTATTTCCCAAATTCAAACAGTTTTAACAATACCCAAACAATCTTTTATTAATGATACACTAATCATCTTTTAACTTCCCAAACTTATTCATAAGTTCAACCCATACCACCTACTTATCCATTCAAATTTAAATTTGAATTCAAATTTTGAATTATCAAAATTTTCCAAAATTTTTCTAACTCCCTAAATTTCCGAAAAATTTCGCCAGCGTCTCCTTTGCGCGGCTAGCTCGGTACTACTACAAAATGGCTCTATGGCCTCCCAATCTCAAAAAGAAAACAAAAGGCCAAGTGGCTGGATCAAAAACCCAATTAAATTTCATATAGAAATTCAAATACATACCTTTTGTCGGGCCATTAAATTTTATCTTCTAAAATCAAAAATCCCAATTTATCCATTGCTTTTATACACCTGTATATCCTACTAATAATATTCAATCACAATTCCAAAGTCATTTTATACTTTCCTTTACAAATTTTCAATATTTGTTTTACTTAAGCCCGTACGATGCACATATATCATCCGTACGCAATATCACATTTGATCGCTCAATCGATCACACAATTCCACTTCCGAACTAGTATTGTCCACCCGACTTCCTAGTGCGGACTCAGATCTGGTTTCTTGATCAGAAACCGTCATTCTCCTTGCATAGCCACAAACTATGATAGAGAATATCCAGAATCAATCAACAATCCATATCCAGGTTCGCCGTTTAAAATCGAGTAAAAAAATTCCAACTCGGATCGATATATCTATCCCGAAATTCTGTGTTCGAATCCGGATCAAATAGCTATGCGAATAAATAATATACGTACACCTTACGTATTAATTTCAATTGATTATCAATTATATCAATTTTCTTTTATTCACATTCCCTTTAATTGTTATCCCCTTATTCACAACTATCCCATTTCACAGCTTCAGTTTGATTACATTCACTTATCCACAATTTTCTCATTTCACAATTTCAAATTTTAATCGTCATTCAATTATTCATCTAGAATAATTTTCCTCCATACCAAATTACTTAAGAATCTCACCCTACTTCTTAAGTTCAATATAAATATTTTACATATTGCTTACACTTATTTTCACCTCACTATTGAAGTTTATTTTCATTACTATTTACTTAGCCTTACAATTTCATTTAATCTCAAATTGGCTTCCGTTTTGAATATTGGATTAGTTTCACTTACTATTTAATTTAAATCTCAAATAACAGTTTATTTACAAACTTTACTTTCTTTAGTTCCTTTGATTTCTCTTGCTTTACATTCATATTTCAAATAGGTTTCAATTATTCAATTTCAATTCCATTTGGTTAGCAAATTTAAATTGCTTGTCGTTAGCGAAAATTTTCAAAGATTTCAAAAAAAATTCTAACTCCCAAAATTTACGGAAAATTTTGGCAGAGTCTCCCTTGTACGGAGGGACTTCTGCGATATCGCAGGAATGCACAAAAATATATATATACATCGGCCTCAGGCAGGAAATCACAATAAATATCAATATAAACAGTTCATATCTCCTATTTTGAATTTTCGCGTAAGCGTACCTTATTATAGCAATTTTTAAGCAAAGCGGTTATTTATTTTAGCAAATGCATAACCCGACCCAGCCAAACGGCCTCTCTGAACCTGTACTTACTCAATTCAAATATGTAAGTGACAAATATACAAGGTTGGTTATCATTTCAATTAATATCAATAGCTAAACACATGCATTTCATAATCCACTTAAGTTAACACTTAAGCTCATTTTCATTTAATTTGTTTATTCAAATCTTATACCCAATATTTGATTATTATTTTTATCTCTAAACCACTTTACTTGGTTTACTTGAATTCAAATTTATTTTATATCTCAAGTTTGGATTTTCCAACATACTAACAAATCTTCTTTCCCACCTTCCCATTTCTGATAAACCACACACTTATATTTTTTTATACTTCCATTCAATTATAATTAAACTCATTACCACATTAATTCAATTAATCATACTATCCAAACTCATATTTAATTTATACATACTCGAACAAAGTTTATTTGCATCCCAAATCATTTTATTTTAATTCAATTCCCTACGGTTTTCAATTCATATTTTTCACTTCTAGTCTCAAGTTGAATTTCTATTAACAACTCAAGCTTCACCTTCAAATTCTATTATTAATTTCATTTCTGAATTTTATAAGTCACAAACTCATTTACATCCATACTTCCATCTATTTAAAATAAATTTTATTCACATTTTATCTTTTAACTCAGAATTATACATTTTATTTAGCCAATAAATATTTTTATTATTCCATACACAACTTTAAATAAGATTCCAGAGTTTTAAACAATTTTCCAAAATTTCAAAATCATTTTTGAAATCAACTATATCCAAACCCTTTTCAATTTCAAAACCAAACTCAGTTTTGCAAACAAACACCAGCCCAAAACATCCAGGTAGCAATTCCTCTTTTGGAAACTCGAAAATGAACACCGATGATGTCGCGATCATCATCGGAATTATTTTCCAGCGACCACTGAGAGTTTAGTGCTTTTATCACTTTTAAAAACATTTCAAATATTTTTAATTTCCAAATCTCTCCATATTCGATTTCAATCCAAAAAAAATATTTCCGAAATAATGTCACCATTATATTTTCCAAAGCCCTTTGAAAACCATTTTCAAATTCAAAGGAATTTAAACTTCACAAAATTCCAAACTCGAAATCCATCTCGATTTATTTCCAAATATTTCTCTGGAATCCTATTTCAAATTTTGAATCACATTTGTATATGAAGTTTTATTTCAACTTATAAATTACATATATAATTTATTTTCTCAAATTCCATTTGTTATATAAATTTATTCTTTAACTTTGGTTATAATTAAATTTCTTATTCAATTTCCTCCTACTGATAATAATTTATTATCATTATCTAACAACCAAACATCCAAATATAACTATAATAATTTATAAAAATTATTTCTTTCATATACAAAAATAATTTGGGTAAAATTATTTCATCTACCCATTTTAAAACAATATTGTGTCGAATTGTTCTATTCGAGTGGTTAGAAACCCCTTCGATACAGTTGTCCAGACTGTGCCGACGAAGGTTCATATGCCACTCAATAAATCAACCAACACAATATAAAACCATTTTATATTCACTAACAAATGCGCGCTCATATCTATTAATACTCTCAAAATTCCCACCAGAGCCAAGGTTATCGCTAGCCTAAGCTCTGATACCATGTGTAACAACCCGAGTTTTTATAACACGAAAAACCGGACCATTTGGGTAAAAAGAAGAGGTAGAAGAAGAAAATAAAAGAAAAACAACATCAGAATCTAACCATCGCAGCGGAATAAAATATAATATATCAACAGATCTTTACACAAATCAAAAACTATATCTGTTTATACAATTCATCATCAGAATACATCATCAGAGTACATCAACATCCATAACATACAACTGAATACACAGCGGAAAAATAATAGCAAGTACGAGAGTACGTATCGTCATCCAGCTCGTCCTGAGCTCCACAACATCATATCCTGAACCTATTTATCTCGGTCTGACCCGAGCATCATATAAAACAATACCCGAGTCAGTCTGGAATACCAGCGTGAGAAAATCACACTCAAATTGATTATTAAAGTTTCAAAATCTTTTGAAAACAAAAGCATCTCGTAAGACCACGCCACAAATAAACATGTCGGGTTTTTACCTTACGATAGCAAAAACACTTTATATCAAAATCCTCTGATATTATAATAGTGTCTACAGAAAGTAAAATAGAATCTAGCTGAAATGCTTGCATCTCACATTTCAACAATAGTTGGGCACAATCAAAACCGTACAGGCACGTAGGGAGAATGGATTTCCAACGAATGACTAGGCACTGGGGTACCACCTGTCACAGTACGTGGCCTAGATCACCGTACCGAGGAGTACGCCCGCTCCCCTGCAACACAAGGCCGGAACCATCCCTTACTGGATGATCCCGAATAAAATCACCCCACGGTTGGGATCAGCAACCGCACCACTAAGCCGAAATAAAAAGGGACATCTAGACAGGGATGACCTTACCCTCCAGTGGGAGCTACCCACGAAGCCTTGCTGCATAACCCCTGATTTTCAGTCATTCCCGGTTGATGAGGTTCGAGGCTAAACGATACCTTTTAGAGAACATATCCCTTATAATGCCCATCGTCCGCTGACGATGTTTCGCAAGCATTCGTCCATACAAGTCCGTCCTGGGTTTGAACGGAACCGAAGGCACTACTCCTACTACATCCATTTTGGAAATATCCTCAGGATTAGTAGCGACTAGCCCTTGCACTTCACAGCTCCATCTTCGACTCCGAAATCGTTACACGAAACGTACAAACCGGATCGAAGTGGTATTCGAGTCTCCAGACCTAGAATCCCGGTATACGGAAACCCGATCCCGGTCTCTTCGAAACGATCAGCGCATTTGGCCAATATTGATAGTCGGTTATTTAACTATCAATTAACATCCACAAGCAACCATCACACAATTAAATAATTTCCCACATTATTTATTTGCCCAAATATCTTTCCAAGATATAATTCCGAATTTTCAAAACTCATTTGAAAACAATTTCAAAACAGTTTCCGCTTACGGAATACATTTCCAAATATTTATTTCCTCTGAAACACCAAGTACAAAACACTTAGATTTTAAAATAATCTTAAAACACTTTACTATAAATATACTTAATAATATTGAAATTTAAAAAAAACTACTTTAATACCTTAACAAAATATATACTTAAGAAATATTTAAAATGAAACCACTTTACAAATATAAACTAAATTTCTCTTTTTAAAATATAATACCAAATCACTTTCATATAATTACTACAATAATAGATCTTTGAAAAATACTTACTTTAAAGTTTAAATATTTAAAAAGAATAGATTTCCTAAAACATACTTACTTAGGAAATTAACATTTAGAAATAATAAATTTTCTAAAATATGCTTTTAAAAAATACAATTAGAACTTTTAACTTATATTAAAATTGCTTTGAAAACGTACTTGGCTATACAGAGAAATATCCTTCTCACTCCCATCTTTTAAAAATAAAATAACATTTATTTTTAAACCAAACCATATCCTTTTATAAATTCCCACTTTGAAATTATATTTTCAAATATCCTCTGATATTTTATTTTACTTTACAAACCCAGTTTATCTCTCCCAAATCTCATTTCTCTTTAAAATTCAAATCCCAAAGTATTTAAATCAATTTATAATTGATTTCCCAATTTATTTTACTTTGAAATAAATTTTCTTACTTAATCCATTTATTTCCAAATTCATTAACTTCCAGATTTTATTTCTCATTATGATTTAAAATCTTTAAACCGAAACACAAGTTTCAGATTTCCCAAATTCCTTCTCTTTTTAATTACATTTAAACATTGAATTAAAATAAATTTTTATCCCTTTAAATAACATCACATAAGTCTTCTTTAAATTCAACATTTCTCTATTTATTCAAAATTCCTCTTTTCCATATTTAATTTATTCGAATTCACTAGAATTACTTAACTTAATTTTACTCTTTTATATTTTCCAAAAATCCAATTCAATTACTTTTGATAACTCATTATACTGGGAAATTCAATCCAACCAGATTATCCAATATAAATTATCACAGGATAACAACAATCATATCACAGAATATTTAAACAAAAATTAAATATTTTGAGGAATCCAGTTGGATACCTCCAACCTGTTTCCCTGCATCCACAGACGTTAGCACAATACTAATTCCACTTCGAGGTGGAATATCGCGGTATATGGGTTTATAAAATATCATCCGCTATTATGCGGCGCATAGGGTCTCATCCGCTATATAATGCGGGAATATCAATTCCAATATATACATATGCCAATATATATATATTGGTATATACTACTATATATATATATATCATATCAACCAAATCAACCATTCAATCAATTATTTAAATTTAACCATTTAAATTTAAATCTAACTGAGTGAGATTAACTCACCTTTAATTCTGTTTTGCAGTCCACTTCAATCCTGATTTGATTTCCGGTTTTGACCTTGAATATCAATATATAGTTTATTAATATTCGGATTGATCGAACAAATTAATTATTGTTTAACAATTTTAAATTTTGGTGAATGATAAATTTTAAACAATAACCAAATTCTAAACTAATCTCCCTTAAAAGATCTTTTAGTAACAAAAGTAAATTAAGTAAGAAATTAAATAAGTTGACCATCTAAATTTTATTCTTAAAATGGAACAGTACGTGAAGATATATAAATATGTTCATTCTCCTTCTTTTGAAATTTCATATATATGTATACTTATAAAATATCTTGTATAGATAAAAATCAAATTTTATTTACACTGCTCAATCTATATTTTATATTTTCCAAAACTTGTATATATATATATACTATTCTCAGTTATTATCTATTTCAAATCTGCAAATACATATATAGCTTTGCTGCTTAACTATATTTTTTTTCAATACATTTTAAAGCTTCGGTTTAAAACTTATGTATATTTTAATTTCTTTCATCTATATAAATATATTCTATAATTAAATAAAAATAAGTAAAACTACCTCACTGCCGAACTATCGGTCGCCGAACCCCTTCGCGAGCCACAAGATTCAAATGCGCCGCCGTGAAACCCTTCAAAAGCTGAAGTCGAGGTCATCGACGAAGCTTCCTATCACCATTTCAGCTCGAGTACCAGTCTCCTCTACCCTCACCTACCGCTAACACCCACAACCCAGATCGAAATCGACGACAAGAGATATGCGACCTCCCCTATAACTCGCCGACTAGCACTGTCCACATGCCCGCGCAAGGCTTCAACTCAGTTGAATCGAACAGCGACCGTCATCCCCTTGCCAAACTCCCATCGGCATCGCACGTGAATCGAAAATCTGACCGCTCTCCCCCACGCGAGTCGCCCCGGCCCCGAGATTCGATTGCACCCCGACTCGTCGATTTCCAGTCGAGAGCGACATGGGTTTAAAAATTTGGTATCGCCTCTTTTTCTTTTCTTTTTTTTTAAATGAGGCTGTCGATTTGATTTAGGGAAAAGGGGCGGCCATTTTGAGTTATGTGAGATAACTATGAATGAATGAAGAAGGATTAGAAGAAGAACGAATAATAAATTTTAGTTCGGCCATAAATTCTTCGATCTATTACACGTGTTGGGTTGTTTACTTTTAAGGGGGACGCGTGTTCTACCAGTTGAACACGTTTTAAATTGGTATAAAATTTCAAAACATAACAAACCATTTTTAAAGCTGATTCCAACACTTCTATCCACTTCAGTATTATCTATATAAATATTATAAGTCTTCAAATTATTTTTAACAGGCTTAAAGCTCCAGATTCAATAATTTACCAATTTCGATAATTAAATTCAACAATTAATTATCCAATAATTAATGAAATTTGAAATTCAAGTAAAAAAAAAATTAACCTTTGAATATTTAAAATAAATTAAATATTCACATTTCAAATATTCAAAAATTCCGGGTCGTCACAATTATCGCTTGAGATAATTAAATATTTGTTGATTTGAGATTTAATTATCGCTTGAGATAATTAAATATTTGTTGATTTTAGATTTAATTATCGCTTGAGATAATTAAATATTTGTTGATTTTAGATTTAATTATCGCTGTTAGATAATTAAATATTTGTTGATTTGAGATTTAATTATCGCTTTAGATAATTAAATATTTGTTGATTTTAGATTTAATTATCGCTTTTGATAATTAAATAATTGCTGATTTGAGATTTAATTATCGCTTTTGATAATTAAATATTTGCTGATTTTAGATTTAATTATCGCTTGAGATAATTAAATATTTGTTGATTCAGATTTAATTATCGTTTTAGATAATTAAATATTTGCTGATTTGAAGTTTAATTATCGCTTGAGATAATTAAAAATTTGTTGATTTTAGATTTAATTATCGCTTTAGATAATTAAATATCTGTTGATTTGAGAAATTTGATTATCGTTTTTGATAATCGAACATTTGTTGAATTTGAAATTTGGTTATCGTTTTTGATAATCGAATATTTGTTGAATTTGAAATTTGATTATCGTTTTTGATACTTGAATATTTGTTGATTTGAGAAATTTGATTATCGTTTTTGATGATTGAATATTTGCGATTTTTGAGATTTGAGCTTCGTCTTTTTCTCTGGCGATTCAGGTGAGTAATTTGATTACTCACATTCAATTCGTGCTCTGTATGGGATTTCTGCTCTGTTTTTCCTTCTCTTTTAGTTGCTGGAACTCGATTGATTCTTGCTTTAGACAGTCGTCTGATTTTGATTCCTTGATCCCCACGATGTTGATTCTTTTGATTTGAATCAGTCGAACCTTTTGATTTCTTATCTAATACCTCCCCGCTGACACTTGCTTTGCTTATACATTCGACATTGCCATGCTCTTTTGGTTGTTACCTTTTATCCATTTATTTCCTATGATTGCGTGGACGCAATTTTTATAAGGAGGGGAGTCTGTAACAACCCGAGATTTTATAACAATTAACTATCGTCAATGTGACGCTTAAATTGTTTGTTTAATTCAACTGAAGTTTTAATCGAGTTGAAAATTCTTTTGTAATTCGTTAAAAGAATTTTGCGGGCTTTATAAATAAAATAACAACATACTTAACCCATACCTTCTCTATACCAGCCCATACCTATACCACGTTTTCTCTGATAAAACGACATCCCCATCCCCTCTCATTCACTCGTGCCCGAGAATAAATCAAAGAAAGAAAAAAAAAAAGTGGTGGCGTCTCAAAATTTTAGGGCTTGGCCTCGTTTCTCGTTCTCCTCTCGTTCGATCTGGCGAATTTAGGGCTTCGTTCAAATTCGAGGCGGCTTCGTTCTTCGATTTCGTTCGTTCTTCCTTCGATCGTGGCTCCTTCGCTCACGACCTCTTCGATCTAAGGTGAGTAAATTCCCTTACTCACATCTAATTCGAATTTCATGGGTTTTGTTCGCATTAAAATGTTTAATCGGCTGCTTTATATATTGATGCATGCGATTTTGGATCTCTGGTATTTTCAATTTCATAAATTTCTGGATTTTGGGTTTTGTTGGCTTCGGCCATTCGATTTTGTTTGGATGCTGGTCATTGATCTTTAACCTCGCAAATTTCGTATGTTGTTGGGTTTTACTTGTCGCTTTAGGACTTCGGCCATGATCCATGATTTCGTCTTGGACTCGTTTATTGCTTTCGACTTTGAGTCGCTTATCATCTGCATCGAATTCGAACTTGACTTACTGCAGGCTTTGATTCGTGCATTCGAATTTCTGTTGGCATTCATTAACTGGATATTGGGTGTTGTTTGCTTCCATTTGCTCTGTTAAGTTCCTTGCTACTGAATTGGTCCACTTGTATATGCCATATATACACATATACTTATGTGTGTATATGTGTGTTTAGTGGTTACCCTTGCTCCTTTTGCTTGCCAGTTCTGTTTTGTGCCAAGATTTGTGTTCACTGCACTTTGCTTTTAGGAGTATTTGCTGTAGAATTCCTGTATGTACTTGGAGTTATGGCAACAGTGACCTGAACTGTTAGCCTTTGGTTAGTATTTTCTCGGATTTAGATTGTTTGGACCTGCTAATGTCTGGAGCTTAAAAGTTGAAACGTTTATAAACATGGGGTCTTTGTGTACTTATCTCTGTCCAAGTCTGATACCCTTATTTTCGTTCGTCTGTTGTTCGTTCGTATTTGTCATTTGGAATTATTGGCCATTGATTTTCGTATTGATGAACGAGATGATTTACAACTTATTCAAAATCGTATATATTCGTATATTTGATACTTGTTCCCCACGGTTTGGAATCTGGACTTGAAATTGGGATTTTTCTCTGACCCTTTTATATGCTTGAATTCTTCAACTTGCTTTATCTCGGCTGCTTGATAATGTTCGAGTGGTTGAGAGGATTGTGTGTTTTGTCTTGCTCATTCACGGCTTTGAATCTCGATGCTTGACTCGGTCGACATTGTCGAACTCTGCTCTTACCATGCTGTTGGCCCCTGACCTCTTGTCTGTTTTGGTATTCATCCTCGATCATTTTTGATCTGCAGCTTTGTTCGTATGTTCATACGATGGTTGTACTTGGATTTGAACTACTTCATGTTGGTTTTATGTTTTGTTGACATGTGCATTTGTCTTTGCATTGGCACACTGCTGCTCATTGCAGTTTGGTTACTTGTGTACATGCTTTGTCGAAATCATTTACTTTGTAGTTGGAATTTGCATTTCATATTTCAGTAGCTCCTCTGCTACTATATATATTATTGATGCTGGCGCTAGTTTGCAATCTTCCATACTTCAGTCTGCATCGTTTTGTACTTGATTTATCTTGTAGCTCCACTTCTAGTTGGGTTTAATGACACTTTATGTTGCATCTGTTAGGTATAGTAGTATTGAACTGCTTCATGTTCATATACATTTCCTATTGAGTTTGCTCCATCCAGTTTCATGCATACTTGATACCGCAGTTTCTTCACTTGGTTCCTACATATGTACCACTACAGGTTGTTTATGTTATCTGACTTCGGCCAGTGCCTTGCTTTGTTTAACTGCTGTCTATTTTGATTCCACTGTGGAGTCATTTTCGTTTATGATTTAACATCGTATCAATCTGTAGTTGTTTCGATGTGGGCAATGCACTGTTAGTTATCACCTGAGTCGAACCCGATTTTGGGGTTTGACCTTGTGACCCTTTATGATTTTCACTGAGCTTTTGTGTATCTCCTACGATAGTGGCGAGGCAGTACACGCGTGCGTGTACTGCAGCCCTATCAGATTTGACAGCTTTAAATTGATTTAGTCGATTTGATAAATTGTTTATTTATCTCTGTTGATGATTTAAATCTGCTGATTTTTGTTAAACACTGTTAAGTGTTATATTGACCGTTATCCGGTTTCTTTGTTTAAAGAATCGGATAGACGGGAATTATTGTGACTGTCGTCTATTTAAATTATTACTGCCTATATGCACTAATAAACTGGTTTGAATTAGACTGACCTGGGTATTATTTTCTTTTGAATGTAATACTCGGGTCAGACCCGAGTTATTTCAGGTTGTAGATTTTCTTCTTTGAGTTGCTGTTCAAGATATGAAGACTTTTCACATCTTCTGAAGTTGTCAGTGTCATTTTGTAGTAGTCGTGTCATTGTATAGAACGATATGTATTCATGTATATTAGTCGATAATGTACTTGTATATATAACTTCTAGAGTCGGCAGTTGTAGTTGTATCATATGTATCGTGTCAACTATGTATTAACTGACATCAGTTATATATATATATATATATATGAGACTTTTGTTTTTATCTGTGTTCCGCATTTATATTATCTGTGTTATTGTTATATCTAATGTCCTAAACTATTATGAACTATCGTAGTTTGTTTTATACTGATAATTGGGTGTGTCGATGGGAGTAAATAAATGATAGATGAAAAAAAAAGTATATACCACTCCTATCGAGATAACCAATACTAGTGTAAGGTCAACTACGGATGGTCGCTCCTATCCAGCCTTATTCTTCGTAATAATAGACAGTATTTCTTTTAATACTCTTTGTTATTATGAGCATAGAGGTGGGGCGTCACATTTAGTTTCCCCTTCCCACCATTCTTCCTAGGGATTGAGTGTTAGGAATTTAGAAAATGGAATGAATGAATGAAGAGGAGTGGAGTGGGAGCTATTAGGTGGAAGAGTTTGGGTCTCTTATTGGGTCAATGGGCTAGAACCCAACCCAAAGCCCAATTGAAAATACCAAAATACTAATCAACTCCAAACATATCGATGTTCATACTTAAATAAGTTGTAAACATCGTTTTCAACTCAATGGAAGTGGTCTCGAGTCCAGATTCAACTGTATACAAAAAGTCACATTTTGGACTTTAATTCAACGAACGATGCTATATTTAAATAAAACATTTAAATATATAATTGTAAAATTGCAGGTTGTTACAGACTCCCCTCGTTAAAGAAATTGCATCCTCACAATAGTTAAGAAGAAAATAAAGAGTAACGCCCGCTCTAAGGCATAACAACAAAAAAGAAAAATTTGAAGTGAGAAGTTCACCTTAAGGAGCATGAGAGAGTAAGTCTGGATGTGTTCGCTCGATGAATTCTCTGGATTCCCAAGAACAATCCTTAGGATTTGCGGACCATTGAACTTTCATAAGCGGAACATCTTTATTACGAAGGCATTTAACCTCCATAGCAATGATAAGAATAGGATGTTGCTCATAAGTCAAATTAGGTGAAACTTCAATTTCTTCAATAACACCGAGCTCAAGAATAGAATCAGAATCTCTAAGGCATTTCCGCAGTTGAGAAACGTTGAATACGTCATGAATAGCAGAAAATTGAGCCGGTAATAAAAGGCGATAAGCTACGGAACCAATGCGTTCGGTGATGGCAAATGGGCCAAGATATCGAGGTGCTAATTTTCCCGATCGACTAAAACACACAACACCCTTCATATGTGAAACGCGAATGAATACCAAATCTCCCACAGAAAATTCTAAATTCCTTCTTCAGTTATCGGCATAGGATTTTTGTCTACTTTGAGCTTCTTTCATCCTACAACGAATAAGGTCAATCTTTTCTGTGGCATCACGAATAAAATTAAGACCTAAAACCAACTTCTCATCGACTTCAAGCCAACACGAAGGAGACCGGCTTGGCCTTCCGTAGAGTGCCACGAAAGGTGCCATACCAATACTAGATTGGAAGCTATTATTATAAGAAAACTCGACAAGGGAAATATGATCTTCCCAACTTCCACCAAAATCAAGAACACATGCACGAAGAAGATCTTCAAGAGTTTGATTCACACGCTCTGTTTGTCCATCGGACTGAGAATGATAAGCAGTGCTAAAATTAAGCTTTGTTCCCTAAGCTTTTTGAGACCCTTCCAAAATCCACTAGTAAATAATGGATAACGATCGCTAACAATAGAAGTAGGAACTCCATGCAATTTAACAATTTCTTTAACATAGAGTTTGGCCAAAAGAGGTACGGTCCGATTGGACCGAACGGGAAGAAAATGGGCGGGTTTTGTAAGTCTATCTACAATCACCCATAAACTTTCATGACCCGAACGAGAACGGGGAAGACTGTCAGTAATGTCCATGGAAATTTGATCCCACTTCCAAACGGAAATGTCTAAAGGTTGCAATAACCCACCAGGCCTTTGATGCTCGACCTTTATGAGTTGGCAAGTCATGCAACGCTTAATAAGGTTAGCAATATCAGATTTCATTCCATCCCAATAATAAAGTCGTTTTATGTCCGCATACATTATACTACTACCGGGATGAATGGTAAATTTAGAACGATGGGAATCTTCAAAAATGTCCTTACGAAGATCACTAATATTTGGCACAATAAGTCTACCAAATTTTCAAATGCCTCCACGAGCATCGATCTCAAAGTCTTTCAAACCATCAATATTTCTATCCCTACAACTTTGGCTAAGATGAGCCAATTCGGGATCATGCTTTTGAGCTTCAAGAATGCGGTCTAAAAGACATGGATGAGCCTCAAGGCTACATAAAACAAGAGATGGACATGAATCAGATTCATGATCTCGAATCTCATAAGTGGACAAAGTCTCGAGATCATTCCATTCGGATATCATCATGGAAACAACCGCTTGTTGCTTTCGACTAAGGGAGTCGTAAACACGGTTTCCCTTTTCGGGAGTATAGAGAATATCAAGATCATAAGATGCAAGGAATTCAAGCCAATTTTGTTGACGCAAATTAAGTTCCTTTTGAGAAAATAAATACTTCAAAGATTTATGATCGGTGTAGAGAACAAACTTCTCTCCCAAAAAATAATGACGCCAAATTATAAGGGCGAAAACAATGGCTGCGAGCACTAAATACTGAGTGGCATATCTAGTCTTGGTAGGCTTTAATTGCCTAGAAGCATAAGTGATAAAACGTTCCCTTTGCATGAGAACGGCTCCTAAACCAACACGACTAGCATCGGCATAAACAATCAAGTCTTGGTTCCCTTCGGGAATCACAAGAATAGGAGCATCAAAAAGGAGTTCTTTTAATTTCTGAAAAGCAGCTTCACATTTGTCTGACCAAATGTACTTAACTCCCTTCTTTGTCAAACTAGTAAGAGGTGCATAAATTTTAGAAAAGTCTTTTATGAACCGATGGTAATAGCCCGCCAATCCAAGAAAGCTACGAATTTCGGTCACACTCTCCGGTCTCTTCCAATTTTGAATCGCTTCAATCTTTGAAGGATCCACGGAAATTCCGGATTCAGAAATAATATATCCTAAAAATTTCACACGAGATTGCCAAAAATGGCACTTAGAAAACTTTGCTTTCAATTGATTGCTCCTAAGAGTTTCCAACACAACCCGAAGATGTTTTTCATGCTCTTCCTTGTTTTAGAATAAACAAGAATATCATCGATAAAGATGAGAACAAATCGATCGAGGAAGTCTTTGAAAATTTGATTCATAAGGTCAACGAAATAAGCTGGAGCATTTGTTAAACCAAATGGCATAACAAGTCATTCATAAGATCCATATGAGTACGGAACGATGTCAAAGGAATGTTATCCTCTGCAATATGAAGCTGATGAAAACCAGTTGCTAAGTCTAACTATGAAAAGACTCTAGCACCGCAAAGTTGATCAAATAGATCATCAATCCGAGGTAAGGGATATTTATTCTTGATGGTGAGATCACTAAGTTTGCGGTAGTCAATGCAAAGCCTAAGTGCACCTTTGGATTTCTTCACAAAAATAGCTGAAGCTCCCTAGGGAGAGGAACTATATCGAATAAACTGTTTCACTTCCAATTCGGATAATTGTTTACGCATCTCCTCATTTTACTTATTGGACATACGATAAGGAGGACGAGTGATAGGTAGAGCTCTAGGGATTAGATTAATTCTGAATTCAATTGCTCGCTTAGGGTGTAATACTAAAACAGGCTCAAATATATAGGGAAATACACGAACAATGTGAATGATGGAAATGACATCTTCCTCATCATTATTATCGTCATCACGTGGATTTAGAGAATATAAGGATGGTCCCGAATTGGAATCTGAATCTTCAAGAACAATTAAATGGTCTTCCACCCAAATTGGTATAATCACTTCACAAGCGTTCAAACTCAGATTTAGGATGAGTAGGCTCAGGAATGGGACCAGCATCTTGGGCATTCTTTACAAGATCCAAAAGTTGTTGAGCAGACATGAATACGCCATAAAGAGGAGTAGAATTGGATTGACTGGCACTAGGACGGCCGGGTCTAACCATTTTTCTTCTTTAAGAAAGAAAGAAAGAAGAGGAAAAAGGTTATTCTCGGAATGAATTCAAATAAACTAGATTGATAAAATAAGGCGTCATAAAAGAAAATAGGATAGAACGGGTCCTAAGACTCGAATTAAATCCTAAGGCACGATTCCTAAGAGAGACTTATGACAATAATCCTTGCAAGATTATTCTACATTGTTCCGAAGTTTGGCTCTAATACCAAGCTGTGACGCCCCACCTCTGTACTCACACTAGCCAACGACACTACGGGGTAATGCTGTCGACTAGCATGAAGAATAAGGCTGTTGAGGAGTGACCATCTGTGTAATTGGTTTGAGCGAGAACTGATACGTTAGATAGTATATCATGCATTTCATTTCACGAGGAAATCTGACGTATCCAATCCAAACTCAAGTCTACTACACAGTGGCTAAGTGGCCTTCAGAATCAATATAAAATAAACATAACATAAAATCAGTCACAGATATTCATATCACTAAGGCGGAAACAGATATGAATACAACCCATAGAAGTGAACATCATAGTAGTGGTCATACAAGATCCACTACATCAAAAAAGAATAGGTACAAGTTCTACACAAAAGAATATGTATACATCAAAGAGGCTAAAGTAGTTAGCCAAAATTTAGAAGCTAATCCCTACTAAGAAGTCAAGTGGAAGCACCTGAAATACCTCGGTCTGACCCGAGTATTATTTAAGAAGAAAAATAATAAATGGATCAGTCTAGCTATAAATATCATGTAAGGTGAGATATGATAAGAGATATGACACAAACATATGATAACAATAATACCATGTTGTGAGAAGTAAATATTTGATAACAAATGAAAATCATACAATATCTCAAATTTTCTCAAAACACCCAAGAGAATTATCATATTCTTTAGCTTATTCACCAAACCTCAAATATTGACTAAACATATCAATGCAAATCACAAAAATTGGTGAAACACAAATTCTAGAAATAAATAATTAGAAATCCAGTAAACACAAAAGGGGGAGGCCTATCACAAAAGGGAGCATGCAAACTCACCAACACGTGTATCACAAACCTAACGCTATTCCTTGGTCGCTAACCCACCAAATTGAGCCAAAGCTCTACCAAAACGGTCAAAATACCATAGGTCGCTACCCCACCAAATTGAGTCGTAGCTCCACCGGAATGGGGTTTAGTCCCCATCATGGACTAAGAGATATCGCACATCGCTAGTCTAAATCACAAAATGATCATCATTGATCAGTAAGTGTAAATTACACTAAGCTAGTAAATAAATGAGTTAGGCTTCATGTCCCATAACCACTGGGTTAACTTAAATATTTACGAACAAATTGTAGACTTCCACTCGAAAATTGTCACGATATTTCAATCGAACAAGTCCAAGAATTAACCGACGAAGTAATAGCAAGCGTTTCATACCACTTGTTTTGCTAAGTCGTTTAATTGGATTTCTCATATGAATGAGGTAAAGGTTTGTATATACTATAAGATTGTAAAACGGTTTTAAAAATGAGCTTTGTATTAAAAGTAATGTTGAAATCATTTTTGTAAAAGAGTTTGAGTATTTACTACTAGTATAAAAACCTTTGTATTTTAAAGTGACAAATCGCAGAAATGATTGTAAAAACAATCTATCATCAAAAATCCACATTCGACGACGTGAATTAAAACCATGAAAATTAATATCAAATCCATCAAATGGATATTCCTAAAAATATAGAAAAGAAGTCATCAAAGTCGATAATAAATGACAACAACTATCCCGATCAATAAAAATCGATAAGAAATGGAAATTCGCATAAAAATAGGCAAAATGGGAAAAAATCAATAGGACCAGACGTCTGGTTGGTTTGACCAAATGTCTGACCCTAGGCTCTGCCATTTATTTTATTTTTTCATTTTTGTAATTTTTCCTGAAGCCCCTACCAGACGTCTGGAATTTTCAACCAGACGTCTGGTTGGTTTGACCAAATGTCTGACCCTAGGCTCTGCCATTTATTTTATTTTTTCATTTTTGTAATTTTTCCAGAAGCCCCTACCAGACGTTTGGAATTTTCAACCAGACGTCTGGTTGCATGGGCCTAGGCAGAATTTGCCTAGGCCAATGATGGCCAAATCAATTTGGAGTCGATCGGACGAGCGATGGAGGCTAGGGATTTATGCCAAGCGACAACCCAGCCCTATAGGCTCTTCGATACACCCCACATATCATGTCCAAACATTCAAGATGGGATCTTTAAAGATTTTTACTTCAAAATACCAAAATTGGGAAATTCGCCAAACCAATTCAAATCAAAAGCAATTGAACATGAAATAGATGCTAGGAATTCATACCTTACAACAATGAAAGCTATATATATAGATGTGAGTTCAATAACTCGCCTTTAAACTCAAAAACAAGAAATGAGAAGCTCTAAAACAAGCTTAGACCAATTCCTCTTCACTACACCTCTAGAATCTTCAATCTATTATCAATGCAAAAATTTTCCTAAGTTAGGTTATAGGAAAAATCAGGAAATGAAGAGTGATTGAGATGGAGAAGATGAAGAGGATGCTTACCTAAGCTTCCCCTTGATTTTAGAACTTGAATTTGAATTTCCTACGAGAAACTAGGGCTTAGGAATTTTAGTTTCCCTTTTCCACCCTTCTTCCTAGGGCTTGAGTGTTAGGAATTTAGAAAATGGAATTAATGAATGAAGAGGAGTGGAGTGGGAGCTATTAGGTAGAAGAGTTTGGGTCTCTTATTGAGTCAATGGGCTAGAACCCAACCCAAAGCCTAACTGAAAATACCAAAATCCTAATCAACTTCAAACATATTGATGTTTAAACTTAAACAAGTTGTAAACATCCTTTAAAACCCAATGGAAGTGGTCTCGAGTCCGGATTCGACTGTAAACAAAAAGTCACATTTCGGATTTTAATTCAACTAACGATGCTATATTTAAATAAAACATTTAAATATATAATCGTAAAATTCTGGGTTATTACAGACTCCCCTTGTTAAAGCAATTGCGTCCTCGCAATACTTAAGAAGAAAATAAAGAGTAACAGCCGCTCTAAGGCATAACAACACAAAAGGAGAATTTGAAGTGAGAAGTTCACCTTAAGGAGCACGAGAGAGTAAGTCCGGATGTGTTCGCTCGATGAATTCTCTGGATTTCCAAGAACAATCCTTATGATTTGCGAACCATTGAACTTTCACAAGCGGAGCATCTTTATTACGAAGGCATTTAACCTCCGTAGCAATGGTACGAATAGAATGTTGCTCATAAGTCAAATTAGGTGAAACTTCAATTTCTTCAATAACACCGGGCTTAAGGATAGAATTGGAATCTCTAAGGGATTTCCGTAGTTGAGAAACGTGGAATACGTGATGAATAGCAGAAAATTGAGCCAGTAATAAAAAGCGATAAGCCATGGAACCAATGCGTTCAGTGATGGGAAATGGACCAAGATATCGAGGTGCTAATTTTCCCGATCGACTGAAACGTACAACACCTTTCATAGGTGAAACACGAATGAATACCAAATCTCCCACAGAAAATTCTAAATTCCTTCTTCGGTTATCACCATAGGATTTTTGTCTACTTTGAGCTTCTTTCATCCTATAACAAATAAGGTCAATCTTTTCTGCGGCATCACGAATAAAATTAAGACCTAAAACCAGCTTCTCACCAACTTCAAGCCAACACGAAGGAGATCGGTATGGCCTTCCGTAGTGTCACATACCGAAATTTTCGACTTTCGAAAATTCGACATCGATACTCACTTTATCGACCGCCGAACAATCGAATGCCGAAAAACTCGAATAGTGATGGTTTTAAAAAAAAAGAGGTAGAAGAAAAGATAGAAGGAAAAGAGAAGAAGAGAAGAAGAAGAAACACAGAAGAAGAAGGAAGAAGAAAGAAGAAGAGAAGAAGAAAATAGAGAAGAACAACAGAACAACATCAGAAGCAGAAACAATATCAGAATCTTACACATCGCAGCGGAACAATATATAATAAATAAACACTAGTTTTTTTAAACAAAGAACTATATCAGTTTATACATACATCAATCAGAGTCAATATACAACAATGGACAGTTATATAACTTGTTCTCATACAGAATACACAGCGGAATAATACAAAGTGTAGGTGATACGTTACGCCATCCAGCTTGCTTCCAAAGCTCCAGAATATCCAGAATATCCTGATAACATAACTCTAGGCTGCCCGTGTGGAAATTGGTGGGCACCCAGAGTTTAGAAGGGAAACAATAAACTCCGAGTCAGTCATGGTGACTGGTGTGAGATCGTAAAACAGTTATCTTTAAAACAAACAACAAGAAAATTTTAAAGTCAATTTCGCAATGCTTTTGAAAAATGAAACTACCATAAGACCTCCCACCACACACACAATGCAAACGCAGACTTGGAGGAGATTTCTTCTTATGTTAGTCAAAGATGCTTACTACGCAAGAATCAAATCAAATCATTTTTGATATTATTATTAGTGCATAGTGTAGAAAACATTTCGAAAGTAGAATATAAATCTTAGCCAGCATAGGTACCATTATATTATGCCTGTTATAGCTGCCTCCTGAGGAGACAGGTTATACAATTGAAATTGTAAAGGGCTCGTATTGTTTCTTTGGATTTCCAACAAATGGTCAGGCTAAGGAACTTCCTATGCCACGATGGGTACGTCCCTGGAATAGACGACCCGAGAACCTAACCGGATCTCTGCCAACACAAGGCCGGGTTACCTCTGCAAAAATAGGTAACTACTGACACGCGTATGTCATCCCCCGATCGTCACCGATCTTCCCGAGGATCCCCGATTCGCAACAAACCACAAAATAATAAATTTGCAGCAACCACAGAGGTTAAGTATCTGGGCTCCATACCATGATACCACCTTTATCCAGAAGGAATGACATACACTAAGGGGCGCTACTCCCTAGAACCTTGCCGCATCCTTCCTGTTTTGACCATTTCCGGGGTGTGAGGCTCGACGAAGTCTCGTCCACAAAGCTACGCTTTCTACAAAGCCATGCTTCGGGTCAAACAAATGATCAACCTATGATCACAAAGATATAAGATCAAACAAATGATCATATCGCAAATGATCAAACACTGATCATTTCACAGTAACACTCAGTATGCCACGTTACCAAATTGGGAGTATATTGCTGATAAATTTCAACTACATAACCTCTGAGCTCGTACGTCTCAGAGAAGGGTGTTAAGCTAAGAGAATAAATTCTCCGCCACCAACAAAAATGTATTTGCAAGAAATCAGCTTTATATCTCAATTTGTAACGTCAGACACACAATCCATACAAGTATGTTCCGTGATCGAACAGAACTGAAGGCACTTCTCACGAAGCCCTTGCAATTTCGGATAATTTTCAATCACGTCAGGACTTCCCGTCACTAAGGGTGATAAAACCTCTAAATCGAAGATCAGTCGATGTAGAGTAACTCGACGGTAATCCTTCCGTTTTCAAAAATATCCGGTCTTCAACACCGGTCATCAAATACAATTCATAACGATGTATCACATATTCGGAATGGGTTATACGACCCCATGGTCCTTTCCCGGTTAACCTGAATAGTGAGCGTTTATTCAAAAATAAGTGTGGCATTCAAATTCATCCAATTCACAACAAATACCCACTCAAGGTAATTATTGATAGTCGGTTATTTAACTATCAATAAAGATGCGCAACATCATCAGATTCCAAATAATTTTTCAAATTATTTATTTCCTAAAATATCTTTACTAGATATAAAATTTCCACACTTAACCGTTTGAAAACAAATTTCAAATACTCACATTTCAATTTATCTTTAAAAGATAAAATTTCAAACCCTTCGTTTCATATTGGAAAAGCACTTCCATACTTATTTAATTATAAGTATTTCACAAATCTATTTATTTTCAACACTTGGAAAATATTCGATATACTTAAATCAAAATTAAGTATAAATTCATTCTTTAAGGAAATCATTTATTTTAACAACATCTATTTGAGTCAAAACGAATGTTACGTAAAACATCGTTACGACAACTCAAAATCACTAGTATAGGGATTTGAAATTTAGATAGATATATAAATCCCAATACTATATAAAACAAAAACATTTCCTTTCGGAAATCATTTACTATAACAACAGTGTTATAGTCCACCATTTCCTTATTTTCCTCGAAAACGTCTATTTCAACAATGAATGTTGAAATCTATGGTTTCGATATTTCCCACATTTTAAAAACATCTTTAAAATGTTTACTTCATTTTTAATGTCACTTCTCCAAAACTATCCATTTTACTTAACAATATATATTCACTATCCAAAATCGTGAATATACTTCACTAACCAAAACTCAATAGTTTCTACACATTTTATTTCAAGAATTATCCACTATCCAAAATCATGGATAAAATTCCCTTAATCACTTTCTATATTAAATTTATCAAATTTGATTTATTTTCGAATTTATAAAACAACGTTTATAAATTCATCTTCATAATTCATAACAACTTTGATTTTATACATCTCCTTTTTATTAACTTCTATAATTCACTTATCAAAATAAGTGATTTCGGATTTATAAACAACGTTTATAAATCACATTTATACTTCATAACAATTTTAACTCATAAAATCATTTCAGTTAGCAATTTCTGTTCAAATCTCATCTAAGTGCAAAAATCTAATTTATAAGCAAATTCCTTATAAATCTTCTATTCTACAACTTCTATACAATTTATACTTCACAATTTATAAATCTATAAATCTCGTTCACATATGATTTTTATTATCACTTCATTTTTAACACTTATAAAAACTTGTTTTATAATTCCAATATCTTAATTTATAAAATGTCAACTTTATAAACCTTTTAAGTAAACCGTTTATAATACTTTAAATATCTCAATTTAAACCATTTTATAAATCAATCAACTATTTATTCCAAAAATCACTTTTCGGTTATATTTCACAAAGATCTTAACTTTTATAACTTTAAAATTCTAGACGTTTATTTATTTGAAATAAATCAATTCAAAAATTCAATAAAACGTCTATTTTCAAAAAATCACTTTAAAATCTCTTTTAAAGTTAAAAATCGTTATTTTTAAACTTCAAAACTGAATCCGATGATGCAACAGCACCAATTAGTCAATCACAACATCAAACATCATATATCAACATATGATAACAGAATATACATCAATATCTGTAAATAAATAAATACTGGTGAGGAATCCAGTTGGATCCCTCCAACCTGTTTCCCTGCATCCACAGACGTTAGCACAATACCAATTCCACTTCGAGGTGGAATATCGCGGTATATGGGTTTTATAAAAATAATCCGCTTACTAACGGCGCAATAGGGTCTCATCCGCTATACGAGGCGGGAAATCAATCAATCCAATATATACATATGCCAATATGTATATATTGCTATATATATAGATATATCCTGCTATATCTAATATCACATCCAATAGCAATCATCAATCAATAACCGTAATATCAAATTTCATTTGAGTGAGAAAAATCTCACCTTAGCTTTTGATTTTGCATTCCATTTTCCAATCCTTCTTTTGTTTTCTCGACTTTAACCTTGTATAAATAATTTTATAAAATCTATTAATATTCGAATTAAATCGAATAATAAATTTCATTTGATAATTTCAATTCATCGGTGATTTCGTTTTAAACAATTAATTTTAAATCTTAACTGATTTCCTTTTGAAATAAACTTATTTAACTAAGATTTTATTTTGACCCAATTTCTTTTAATAAATTTTTTTAACTAAAAATTAAATTTGAAACTAAATTTCCTTCAATAAATATTTTTACACTTAAAACATTTATTTTCAAAATCCTATCTATATATAAATTAATTTATGTTTATAAAAAATGATTTTTATACCTCACCGTTAAACTAAAATCTCATTTCTATATAAGTTTCAAACATGCATGTGTATATTTTCTTTTGAAACCATATATATACACTTATAAAAATAAACTATATTAAAAATCTAATTTCCTATAAATTCTTATGTTAATCTTCTGTTTACAGTTTATATTCATTTATATATATTTTTACTGTTAACTTCTTTCAATTTCTCATCTTCATAAAATTTCTGCCAATATATAAACATTATTGATTAAATTTTAATTTAACAAAAGAAGATCGTTACCTCTCTTCAAAACGTTGAATTTCGTCTTTAACATCGAAGACCCCAAATCAGAGGCTCGACCTTCCCTTCGCACACAACCCCTCTTACTGCTCCGGCCATCAATAGATATGTTCGAGAGCCTCCCTGCCCCCAATATGATTTGCGAACCCACAGATAAGCCATCGGCCATCGTTCTGGCCAGCACGCCAATATCGCCGACCACTCCGACTCCATCATCCTGCCCACGAAACCCCAATTCGCGACATCCCAAGCGAGCCACCACCACCCTCCTTATCACGTCGCCGCTTCCACTTGCAATAACCCATTCAACTGTCGCCATGACTTCGCCGCGCGTCTCCAATTCGCAAGTTCCCCCACTTGACAGCGCCTCCGTTGCGATTTCGAACTTCCCAAATGATCGCCTTGGCCTCGCGGTTGCCCATGCCGCGCGCGTCGCTGCCCCATGCTCGAACCCTAGCTTCGAACGAGATATAGGGCTCGGCCATGCTTCGTTTTGATTTAAAAAAAAAGAAAGGGT
The DNA here is from genome assembly GCA_030737815.1 of Allium fistulosum. NCBI lineage: Eukaryota > Viridiplantae > Streptophyta > Magnoliopsida > Asparagales > Amaryllidaceae > Allium > Allium fistulosum. Next base: position 291,419,492 of record CM060907.1, read on the forward strand.
ACGCGGCCATTTTCAAACTGCTCGATTTTGTTTATTTACGTTTGACTCTGAGAGGGGCTTCGACTGTTAAATTGAATTAGCTCGGCCATTTATTTTTCTTCTGTGAAAATTTGTTTAGAGCAGACGAAGGAAAAGGAGTATTTAAAATTGGAAGGAGGTATGGGTTTGCACGATCATTTCGTGGTTTCAGACGTGGGTTAAGGCGTGATTTAAGGGGAGAAAATGGGCTGACGTTGACTAGATTTAAAATTTAAATTTAAGTTGAATTCGTTTAAAAATTTCAACGCGTTAATCTATCGTGTGCTCACATAACAACTCTGAAAAATACGAAATTTAAAATCCGATAATAATTCAATATTACGGACCCAATGGAACTGGTTTCGTCGAATTCCGAGACTGCGCCCCGGAACGCTATTTTTAAATATCTGTCCAACGATATAAATTTCAAAACTGAACAAATCATTTTCAAACTCGATTCTGAAGCTTCTATTATCTTCAGTGTTATCATTACGAATTTTAAAAGCTTTTGAAATATTTTTCTTCAGCTTAAAATTGAAGATTCAAATTTCTATTCAACTTTCAATAGACTAAACTTTAAAATTAAATCTCCAAATTCAAAGTTAGAATCGGGAATTCAAATTAAATTATCGTTCAAATATTTAAAATAAATTAAATATTCTCAATTTAATTTGTTCAAAATTCTGGGTCGTTACACGTAGAGTGCCTCAAAAGGTGCTATACTAATACTAGATTGGAAGCTATTATTATAAGAAAACTCCACAAGGGAAATATGATCTTCCCAACTTCCACCAAATTCAAGAACACATGCACGAAGAAGATCTTCAAGATTTGATTCACACGCTCTGTTTGTCCATCGGACTGAGGATGATAAGCCATGCTAAAATTAAGCTTCGTTCCCAAAGCTTTTTGAACCCCTTCCAAAATCCACTAGTAAATAATGGATCACGATCGCTAACAATAGAAGTAGGACTCCATGCAATTTAACAATTTCTTTAACATAGAGTTTGGCCAAAAGAGGTACGGTCCAGTTGGACCGAACGGGGAGAAAATTAGTGGATTTTGTAAGTCTATCTACAATCACACATAAATTGTCATGACCCGAAGGAGAACGGGTAAGACCGTCAGTAAAGTCTATGGAAATTTGATCCCACTTCCTAACGGGAATGTCTAAAGATTGCAATAACCCACCGGGCCTTTGATGCTCGACTTTTATGAGTTGGCAGTCATGCAACGCTTAATAAAGTTAGCTATATCAGATTTCATTCCATCCCATTAATAAAGTCGTTTCATGTCTGTATACATTTTACTACTACCATGATGAATGGTAAATTTAGAACGATGAGAATCTTCTAAAATGTCCTTACGAAGATCACTAATATTTGGCCAAATAAGTCTACCAAATTTTCGAATGCCTCCACGAGCATCGACCTCAAAGTCTTTCAAACCATCAATATTTCTATCCCTACAACTTTGGCTAAGAAGAGCCAATCCGGGATCATGCTTCTGAGCTTTAAGAATGCAGTCTAGAAGAGATGGATGAGCCTCAAGGCTACATAAAACAAGAGATGAACATGAATCAGATTCACAATCTTGAATCTCACAAGTGGACAAAGTCTCGAGATCATTCCATTCGGATATCTTCATGGAAACAACCGCTTGTTGCTTTCGACTAAGGGCATCGCAACATGATTTTCCTTTCCGAGAGTATAGAGAATATCAAGATCATAAGATGCAAGGAATTCGAGGCAACGTTGTTGACGCAAATTAAGTTCCTTTTGAGAAAATAAACACTTCAAAGATTTATGATCCGTGTAGAGAACAAACTTCTCTCCCAAAAGATAATGACGCCAAATTATAAGGGCGAACGCGAGCTCTAAATCATGAGTGGCATATCTAGTCTCGGCAGGCTTTAATTGCCTAGAAGCATAAGTGATAACACGTTCCCTTTGCATGAGAACGGCTCCCAAACCAACACGACTAGCATCGGCATAAACAATCAAGTCTTGGTTCCCTTCGGGAATCACAAGAATAGGAGCATCGGAAAGGAGTTCTTTTAATTTCTGAAAAGCAACTTCACATTTGTCTGACCAAATGTACTTAACTCCCTTCTTTGACAAACTAGTAAGAGGTGCGGAAATTTTAGAAAAGTCTTTTATGAACCGACGGTAATAGCCCGCCAATCCAAGAAAGCTATGAATTTCGGTCACACTCTCCGGTCTCTTCTAATTATGAATCGCTTCAATCTTTGAAGGATGCACGGAAATTCAGAATTCAGAAATAATATATCCTAAAAATTTCACACGAGATTGCCAAAAATGGCACTTAGAAAACTTTGCTTTTAATGGATTGCTCCTAAGAGTTACCAACACAACCGAAAGATGTTTTTCATGCTCTTCCTCGGTTTTAGAATAAACAAGAATATCATCGATAAAGATGAGAACAAATTGATCGAGGAAGTCTTTGAAAATTTGATTCATAAGGTCAATGAAATAAGATGGAGCATTCGTTAAACCAAATGGCATAACAAGCCATTCATAATATCCATAACGAGTATGGAACGATGTCAAAGGAATGCTATCCTCTACAATACGAAGCTGATGAAAATCGGTTGCTAAGTTTAACTATGAAAAGCTCTAGCACCGCAAAGTTGATCAAATAGACCATCAATCCAATGTAAGGGATATTTATTATTAATGGTGAGATCATTAAGCTTGCGGTAGTCAACGCAAAGCGTAAGTGTACCATCAGATTTCTTCACAAAAATAGCTGAAGCTCCCTAAGGAGAGGAACTAGATCGAATAAACTATTTCGCTTCCAATTTGGATAGCACTTTACGCATCTCCTCATTTTCCTTATTGGACATACGATAAGGAGGACGAGTGATAGGTAGAGCTCTAGGGATTAGATTAATTCTTAACTCAATTACTCGCTTAGGAGGTAATCCTAAAACGGGCTCAAATATATCGGGAAATTCACAAACAATGTGAATGAGGGAAATGACATCTTCCTCCTCATCATTATCGTCATCATGTGGATTTAGAGAATATAAGGATGGTCCAGAATTGGAATCTGAATCTTTAAGAACAATTGAATGGCCTTCCACCCAAATTGGTATAATCACTGCACAGGCGTGCAAACCCTGATTTAGGATGAGTCGGCTCAGGAATGGGACCGACAGCTTGGGCATTCTTTACCAGATCCAAAAGTTGTTGAGCAGACATGAATACGCCAACCTGAGGAGTAGCACTGGATTGACCGGCACTAGGACGGCCAGGTCTAACCATTTCTCTTCTTTAAGAAAGAAAGAAAGAAAGAAGAGGAAAAAGGTTATTCTCGGAATGAATTCAAATAAACTAGATTGATAAAATAAGGCATCATAAAAGAAAATAGGATAGAACGGGTCCTAAGGCTCAGATTAAATCCTAAGGCATGATTCCTAAGTGAGACATAGGACAATGATCCTTGCTAGCTAGATTATTCTACACTTTTCCGAAGTTTGGCTCTGATACCAAGCTGTGACGCCCCACCTCTATACTCATACTAACCAAGGACACTACGGGGTAATGCTGTCGACTAGCATGAAGAATAAGGCTGTTGAGGAGCGACCATCTGTGTAATTGGTTTGAGCGAGAACCGATACGTAGATAGTATATCATGCATTTCATTTCAAGAGGAAATCTGACGTATCCAATCCAAACTCAAATCTATTACACAGTGGCCAAGTGCCCTTCAGAATCAATATAAAATAAACATAACATAAAGTCAGTCACGGATATTCATATCACTAAGGCGGAAACATATATGAATACAACACATAGAAGTGAACATCATAGTAGTGGTCATACAAGATCCACTACATCCCAAAAGAATAGGTACAAGTTCTACACAAAAGAATATGTATACATCAAAGAGTTTCTATCTCGTATACATGAAAGACAAAAACTACTAAGCTAAAGTAGTTAGCCAAAAGTTAGAAGCTAATCCCTACTAAGAAGTCAAGTGGAAGCACCTGAAACACCTCGGTCTGACCCGAGTATTATTTAAGAAGAAAAATAATAAATGGATCAGTCTAGCTATAAATATCATGTAAGATGAGATAGGGTAAAAGATATGACACAAACATATGATAACAATAATACCATGTTGTGACAAGTATATATTTGATAACAAATGAAAATCATACAATATCTCAAATTTTCTCAAAACACCAAAAAGAATTATCATGTTCTTTAGCTTATTCACCAAACCTCAAATATTGACAAAACATATCAATGCAAATCACAAAAGTTGGTGAAACAAAAATTCTAGAAATCAATAATTAAAAATCCAAAAAACACAAAAGGGGGAGGCCTATCACAAACGGGAGCATGCAAACTCACCAACACGTGTATCACAAACGGAACGATATTCCATGGTCGATAACCCACCAAATTGAGTCGAAGCTCTATCAAAACGATCAAAAGACCATGGGTCGCTACCCCACCAAATTGAGCCGAAGCTCCACCGAAACGAGGTTTAGTCCCCCTCGCGGACTAAGAGATATCGTACATCGCTAGTCTAAATCACAAAATGATCATCATTGATCAGTAAGTTTAAATTACACTAAGCTAGTAAATAAATGAGTTAGGATTCATGTCCCATAACCACTGGGTTAACTTAAATATTTATGAACAAATTGTAGACTTCCACTCGAAAATTGTCATGAGATTTCAATCGAACAAGTCCAAATATTAACCGATGAAGTAAACGCACGTTTCATACCACTTATTTTGCTAAGTCGTTTAATTGGATTTCACATACGAATGAGGTATATGTTTGTATATACTAATAGATTGTAAAACGGTTTTAAAAATGAGCTTTGTATTAAAAGTAATGTTGAAATCATTTTTGTAAAAGAGTTTGAGTATTTACTACTAGAATAAAAACCTTTGTATTCTAAAGTGACAAATCGCAGAAATGATTGTAAAAATAATCTATCACCAAAAATCCACATTTGAGGACGTGAATTAAAACCATGAAAATTGATATCAAATCCATCAAATGGATATTCCCAAAAATCTAGAAAAGAAGTCATCAAAGTCGATAATAAATGACAACAACTAACCCGATCAACAAAAATTGATAAGAAATGGAAATTCGCATAAAAATAGGCAAAATGGGAAAAAATAAATGGGACCAGACGTCTGGTTGGTTTGACCAAACGTTTGACCCTAGGCTCTGCCATTTTATTTTATTTTTTCATTTTTGTAATTTTTCCAGAAGCCCCTACCAGACGTTTGGAATTTTCAACCAGACGTCTGGTTGCCTGGGCCTGGGCAGAATTTGCCTAGGCCAATGATGGCCAAATCAATTTGGAGGCGATCAGACGAGCGATGGAGGCTAGGGATTTATGCCAAGCGATAACCCAGCCCTATAGGCTCTTTGATACAACCCACATATCCTGTCCAAACATTCAAGATAGGATCTTTAAAGATTTTTACTTCAAAATTGGGAAATTCGCCAAACCAATTCAAATCAAAAGTAATTGAACATGAAATAGATGTTAGGAATTCATACCTTACAACAATGAAAGCTATAGACATAGATGTGAGTTCAAGAACTCACCTTTAAACTCAAAAACAAGAAATGAGAAGCTCTAAAACAAGCTTAGACCAATTCCTCTTCACTACACCTTTAGAATCTTCAATCTATTATCAAATGCAAAGTTTTTCCTAAGTTAGATTATAGGAAAAATCAGGAAATGAAGAGGGATTAAGATGGAGAAGATGAAGAGGATGCTTACCTAAGCTTCCCCTTGATTTTAGAACTTGAATTTGAATTTCCTACGAGAAACTAGGGCTTAGGAATTTTAGTTTCCCCTTTCCACCATTCTTCCTAGGGCTTGAGTGTTAGGAATTTAGAAAATGGAATGAATGAATGAAGAGGAGTGGAAAATGTGTGGAGATGAGGAGTATTTATAGGTGAAAGAAATGAATTAAAAATTTAAATTAATTTTAACATTTAATATATATTAATGTTGTCATGTACAAGCTACCATACCTCTACCTATCCATGTAGCTCACGTCCTCAACATGCACACCCCCCACCATGCTTGTAAGTACTTTTTCTAGGGGTCTAAGGTGATGATGGTGTACTTAGGCTAGGGTTATTTGGTTATAAAATATGTATATGTACATAAAAGGTCAAATCTTATTTTATTTTAAACTAAGCATGAATTATTTACTTTAGCACTATAATTAAGTTATCATGACATATGTGCATGTGTATATGATTTATACAAAAATGAGCACAACGTTTTCGATGACTTTTCCAATGCCGAAATGTCGGATTTTCGTAAAACATTCTTCTGTCACATTTTTTTTTTATTTGAACTATTTATTTTGGTAAACAAAATTTGAAAATGATTTTAATATCATTAATTAATATTTAAAATATGTTTACTTGGTTATTAAAATCCATTATTTAAATATTTAAAAATTATTTAAATATTCAAATACAAAGCGATTAATTTACGGGTCGTTACAAGAAATGTTAGTGTTTGAAGATAGTAAGGTTGCGACATCAAAGTCCTTGGATTAAAACTTGTTTACTCACTTTATGTTTTGAAATGTTATGCAAAGTTCCAAAAACCTTACTTGTTTTCCAAAATCTTTTACTAAGTTTATAAAGTGGTTAAAATATAAAAGTTAAGAATTTTGAAACCATTTAATATAAAAATCAAGTTTTGAAATTTCGCATCATATAGCGATATTCGTTATAAGTGCAGTTCGTAAAACAAACTAGTTTCAAAAAAACAAAAAAGTGTTTTTACTACAGCATTCTTTTTGCCAAGTATTTTCAAAATTTTAATTAAGTAATTAAAAATAATTATTTATTTATTTATTTATTTATATATTTTAATGATTAGCTAATTAATTAAGATAATTAGTACTTAATCATTAGTTTATAAAGGTAATTAATACTTAAGTGTCAATCAATTAAGTTAATTATAATTAGTCAATTAATTTTAAGTTAATTACTATTTAATTAATAATTAGGGATTAATTACTATTTTATTATTTATTTAAGATTAATTATTAACTAATTATTTATTTATAAAAGGGTTTAATTTTTAATTATGAATCAAGTATAATTTAAGTTAAGATTTAATTAAAACTTAATTATGATTTAATTATTTTAAATGAAGGTTTAATTTATTATTTAAGTTTTAATGAAGGAATATTTAATTGATTGATTAAGATTAATTAATATTCAATTATTGATTAAAGGTTTAAATTATTATTTAATAATTAATTAAAGATTAATTAGGGTTTAATTATTTATTTAATAGTTAATTATTATTTAATTATTAATCAAAGGTTTATTTATATTAAGTAAAGAGTGTCGTTTATTAAATGGGTTGGGTCATAAATGCATCAAAAAGAATGGGTTGGGTTGGATCAAACTCGACCCAACCCATTTTAACCCAACCCAACCCGTTTGACTGGTCTAGTCTCAACAGGACACAAAAAATTATTCTCTCAAACGTGATTCACTCCTCAGCCTTTTATACCATGTTACATTGTGAGCTTTTTGTAGGTTTATTGATTTTTCAGATTTGTTTGAATGAGATTTTAATTCAAAATTCGAATTTGATGCTAGATAGATTTGATTAGAGCACAAGGTAAGAATATCACATGTCATCAAAAATTAACCGTGATTTGTTAGTTTCAAGTATTCTGTATTCTTGCATTAATATTGTATATTATGTCATTGATTGCAAAGAATTTGACGAAGATTTGTTTCCTAGATTTGCCAATATTTGTTATGAAAATGAAACCATAGACTTCCTTATGCTCCAGACGTCAGCGATTATCTAGCAACAAAGATATGATTTATATATTAATTTTTTATCTCTTTTCGTGCTATCCAAGTATCTGTGATGCCCATTTCTATGTGAACATATATACCCATCGCCTTTTTTGTTACTATTTATTCTCCTTCCAAAATTCTGAATTAGTGGCTTATTTGAAGAAATTTGAACCCTAACATTCATAAGAAATTCATTTAACTAGCACATTCGAAGACTACCTTTCTGCAGCCTTTCATTGCATATATCGTGACATATAACCAATCTATCATTTCTTTTTAATTTTCATATTTAAACAGTAGGCTTTTTCTTGTTACTTTTGATTCTTTAAGGTCTAAATGATTTTTTTGTCTTTTATAAATAATCTGCTTGTTTTTTCACTCTTGTTTTTTAAGTAATGTTATAAAAACTAGATACACTACTTTGGGTTTATTTTTATTATTATTATTTTTTTAGCACGCAGTATGGATTATTGTAGCATAGCATACTCTTAAGTACAACATAATCTTGAGGTTTTTAGTTGAAGGTAAGGGTTTAATTTGATCTGCTACAACCACAATAAACATAACATCATATAATCTTGACTTTTGTCCCAATGAAATATTGTTACTACCGAGGAAAGAGTTCAATTTGATATGCTTCATGTTCAATATTGTATGATGTATAACATATCATAATCTTGAGGTGTTTAATTAAGGTGAATTGATGATGAGAGAATTTTCTATTTTTTTAAATATGATAACTAAATTACTCCCAGCCTTTTCTATCAAACATGCTTATTTTTCTCCTTGCCACTGAGCACTAAAAGTAAGTAAAGATCCAGTTTGTTTGGAGGGAATCTCATATGGTAAGGCTGAAAGGAGAATGAAGGTAATTATCCCTTTCTTTGTTAGATAATTTTGTCGATGATTCGAGAATGATGAAGATGAAACTGCTGTACTTCTGACTTCAAGGATCTACTGCGTAGATTCATTTAGACAATAGTTCAACCCAACAGGTACAAACGGATTATCGAACTATCGACTTCAGGATTCAATGAAGCCTTGAAACAGCGTAATCGGATTCAAAACTTATACGATTTTGATCTGACCAAGAACACTCAAATTTGATCTCTGGTGATGCAATTTAGTAGACAATAGAATGAAGAAGAAGAAGAAAATTGATCTGCAACATTTCTGTGTTTGCAACATCTTACAGGCGTCGCAAATTGGGGTGATATGGCAGTGTTCTGCAATACTTTCTGGGCGTCGCAGATCTGGAGGAAGAAGAAGAAGGTTAAAAGAAAAGAGATTGTTTTTTTGTAATGGTTCCTGGGCGTCACTATTTATAGTAGAAGAGGAAGTGTCCATTCGTCAAGCGTTGCATCCTTTCCAACAGTCAGAAACTGTTACAAACGGTCGTGCCTTTTTGTAACAGTTTAAAACTGTTGCTAAATGGTTGCATCCCTTCATTCAAATGACCCGCCAAAAATATGTCCGTTCAAATTCAAATTCTTGATCCGGCCCGTTAACAAAAATTAATTTGTCATTTAAGACCCGAACCCGACCCGGCCCGGTCGGACGGCGGCGGCGGTGCGCGTGTGTGGTGTTGATGCATAACTTCCCTTCTCACATCAAAGCAAAGCTTTGAGTGCCTAAAGGGTCCAACCTTCCTTAGAGAATCATATATTTAATTAAGTATAATCCCTTATTTTCCAAGATGTGGGCCTATACATTCCACCTCTCTTCTTCCATCTTCTTCCCACTTCTTCCATCTTCAAAAACATACCCAAAACTAATTTTAAAAATTTCCAACAATTTCCCCCCATTTTCAAAATAAATAAAATAGACGGCTGTATCACTAGAGTGACTACCTACATACCCAAGTGGGATCAAGCCAATGTAGTTCCAAGATCAAGTTTTGCAACATTGTGGAAACCAATACATAAATGATTGGTATCTTTTGGATTTGAGCCTTCACTTAGTGTAAACCATTCAAAGTTCTATCGAGGTCTATGGTGAACGTATCTTGAACCAAGTACCCCTAGTGATAGTACCGGAACAGTCACACATACTGATTTCCGTATATAGAGTGTTCTGTATGCTCAGCACATTAATGGCCATGTGCTTAAATCTTGAGTTCATGAGTCTACTTTAGAAAGCGGTCTTACTTTCTTAGGAAACAGCCTGAATTTCACACTCATATAGGTAAGTCACTTAAGGTATTTCTGCGATGCACCTTTTTAAGATAACTAGACTTATTAAGAATATATTATTCATCCTTTGTTCTTGCAGAATCCAACACTAAACCTTATGGGATTATTGATTTAGTGTTCCATAATCATTCTCTTAACTTGTTGGTACCCATTGAACTTTGTCTATCCTTTTCAAAAAATAAGTTGGGTTTCTATTAAGGATGATCAGCTTTCATTCACAGACCTTAGTCTCATTTCCTTTGATTTTATAGAAACCATTGCCTTTGGAAGACTATTTGTGAGTGGGTCAGCCAAGTTTTTCTTTGTTTCTATGTAATCAACAGTTATTACTCCATTTTTGAGTAATTTTCTTATCATTTGATGTCTTAGACTCACATCTCTAGACTTTCCATTATATATCTTATTAGAGACATTGTATATTATAGCCTGATTATCACAGTTAATCAAGACTGCTAGAGATGGCTTCTTCCATAATGGGATTTTTATTAATAAATTCCTAAGCCATTCCGCTTCCTTACAAGCATCTGCTAATGCAATCATCTCTGACAACATTGTTGAGTCAGATATACAAGTATGTTTCTTGGAAACCTAAGACACAGCAGCGCCTCCTAACGTAAAGATCCATCTAGTCGTAGACTTGGATTTGGATTCTACATTGTTCCAAGTTGCATCACTATATCCTTCTATTATAGCAGGATATCCTTTATAAGATAAACCATAGGTAACGGTTCCTTTCAAATAAGCTAAAACTCTGGAAATAGCTTTCCAATGTTCGAAACCTGGATTACTCGTAAATTGACATAACATGCTTATAGCATGTGCTATGTCTAGTCTAGTGCAATGTATAGCATACATAAGACTCCTAATAATACTGGAATACTCAAGTTGGGAAATGGTACGTCCAGTATTCTTTTCTAATTTAATACTAGGATCTAAAGGAGTAGGTGCTGGTTTGTCATTATAATGACCATACCTTCGGAGGAACTTCTCAATGTAATGAGATTGTGTTAGTAACAACTCCCCTTCTTTTCTAATTTTAATTCCCAGAATTACGTCTGCTTCTCCTAGATCTTTCATATCAAATTTAGAAGATAAAAACTTCTTAGTTTCATTCACATAGGTTATATTAGAACCAAATATTAGCATGTCATCAACATATAAACATATTATAACATAATCGTTGTTGTTTGATTTGCTATAAATACATTTATCAGCATCATTAACAATAAATCCATATGACAATGCTATTTTATCAAACTTCTCATGCCATTGCATGGGAGCTTGCTTCAGGCTATAAAGAGACTTTACTATTTTGCAAACTTTCTTTTCTTGGCCTGGGGTTTTGAAACCTTCAGGTTGTTTCGTATATATCTCTTCTTCTAAATCTCCATTTAGAAACGCAGTCTTTACATCCATTTGGTGTATGACCAATTTATGAATTGATGCAAGTGCTATTAAACAGCGTATAGAAGATATGCGAGCAACTGGAGCATATGTATCAAAATAATCTACTCCATGTCTTTGCTTATATCCCTTAGCAACTAATCTGGCTTTAAACTTATTAATGGATCCATTTGTATTTAACTTTTTCTTAAATATCCATTTACATCCTATAGGTTTAGCACCAGGAGGTACATCAGTTAAAACCCAAGTTTGGTTTAACAATATGGAATTCATTTCATCATTAATAGCTTCTTTCCAGAATATTGAATCTCTGGAACTCATAGCCTCAGAATAAGTTTTAGGGTCATCATCGACGTTCATGACATATCTAATCATATTAAGGACTTCGTCTTTACTGCCTTCTAAAAGATATGTAATGAAGTCAGGACCATAGTCCTTCTCTATTCTTGCTCTTTTACTTCTCCTTTGTTCGGTACTATTATCTGGTACCGATACTTTCTTGCTATTTTGAGCAGGAGCATAGTTATCGTCATTGATATCATCAATCGTATTAGGTTCTGGACTAGATGATCTCAATGGAATCTCAACAGTTTGATTTTCAAAGAATTCTACATCTATAGATTCTATAACTTCTAAGGTGTCAAGAATTAGGAATCTATAAGTTATACTATTAGGTGAATATCCTATGAAAACACATTTAAATTCCCAATTTCCTAACTTTGATCGTTTAGGGTCTGGTTTTCTAACATATGCTAAACAACCCCAAAATTTAAGTCTTGTGAGATTAGGTTTCCTATCAAATCATAATTCATAAGGGGGAACATTATTCTTTTTAAGTGGTACTCTATTTAAGATATAACATGCAGATATTTCCAAATTGCACGATCCACAGCACTCTTTCATTTGGTATCAGAGCAAGGCATCTTATAACCGTTACACAGTTATTTGATATTTTGCTAATATGGAAAACAACACCAGCACAAGCTCTATCACTAACACTAGTTTTATTGAAGGTCAATCTACTGCACGACCTCCACTATTCAATGACATGAATTACAATTATTAGGGAACACGAATGCGTATTTATATTCAAGCCAATGGTTTTGATGCATGGAATGTTACATAAGCAGAATATACTGCACCTACTACTGAATATTCTACATGGACAGCTGCATAAAAACAAGATGCTACTGCTAATGCTAAAGCAATGAATATGTTGTTTATTGCATTAGATAAAAATGAATTTAACTAAGTTAGCATATGTAACACTGCATATCAAATATGGCAAACACTTAAAGTTACTCATGAAGGAACCAGCAAAGTTAAACAAAGCAAAATATTTATGCTCAAGAGTCAATTTCAAAATTTCAGAATGAAGCAAGATGAGTCCATAAATGATATGTACTTCCGATTTCAAGATATTTATCATTCTCTAATAGGACTAGGAGAAAAGTATTCTGACTTTGATATCGTGTCCAAAATCCTAAACTCTTTAACCGATGAATGGGAAAGAAAAGTCTTAGCTATTGTAGAAGCAAACGACCTTTCTACCATGAAACCGGAAGAGTTAATATGAAATTTAATGTCCTATGAAGTGAATTTACAGGCAAAAAGAGTTCAAGCACAAGACAAGAAAAATATGGCATTTCATGCAGAACAAGAGGATGAAGATTAAGAGGATGAAGATTTAGCTTTCATAGCTAAAAATTTTAAGAAATTTTTGAAGTACAGAAAAGGAAATCGAAATAATGGCAAAAGAAACTTCAACAATAAGCCATCATCCTCTATACTAGAATGCTTCAATTGCCATAAGAAGGGTCATATACAAAAAGAGTGTCCAGAACAAAGAAAAGGGAAAACAAAATAAATATAGAAAGGACAAATTCAAAAAGAAGGCATTTTCGGTGACATGGGATGACTCAAATTCTTCGTCTTTTGAAAGTAGCAGTGATAGTGAAAATGAACAAGCAAATGTCTGCTTCATGGCTACTGATAATGAGGTAAATGATCTTACTTTTGATGACTTGATTGAAATAAATTCTAAATTATTAAATACTTTGAAAAATCTCAAAAGAAAATATAAAGAAGCTCTCGAAAATAAAAAGAGAGCAGAATTCAAAAGAGATATGCTTAAAGATGAGAAGAAAATATTGGAAGAAGAACTTGAGAAAATTCAAGATTCATTTTCTAATGTTAGTTCTTAACTTACCTTATTGAGTCAAGAAATTGAGACTCAAAAAGAAAAGAATGGTGCTCTAGTTTCTGAAAATCATAAGCTAAAATCAAAAGTTAAAATGATCGAATTAGGTAACACTGGTCTTAAAACTAAGTTAGACGATATTACTAGAATTGTGTCTAACTTTAATAAAGGCAGAGAAAACTTATCTAAAATTATTGAAACTTCTCAGTTTGTCTCAAATAAGAAAGGACTAGGTTATACTATGAAATCAGTGGCTCCACCAAAAATTAAGCAGAATAAGAGAAATATTTCTAAACCTAAGTCTACCATAGTTCAACCGAAAAGGGATCAAAACTCAAAAACCATATGGGTTCCTAAAACAAACAACAGTTTGATTAGGAATAAATATATTGAGTCCTTTTTGAAAAATGTTCTTAAAAAATTATTTATATAAAGGGAATACTGAACCCTCTTGGGTTTGGTTTCCTAAGACCTAACTCTTAGGACTCTATTAAAAAGTGGGTACCAATGTTATTCTTTTATTTTTTGCAGGTCCCACTTAAGAATATTGGAAAATGAATATTCGATAGTGGCTGCTCAAAACACATGACAGGAGACAAAAATATGCTAACAAATATCACTTATTCAGATGGAGGCTCTGTCACATTTTGAGACAATTCCAAAGGTTATATCATCAGCAAAGGCGATGTGAGCAATTACGATATATCTAATTTACCTCTTATTTCCAATGTTTTACTTGTCAAAAACTTGAAGCATTATTTGTTAAGTATTAGTCAATTGTGTGACAAAGGATTCAAAATCTCATTTTTTTGGGGATAAGTGTAGCATTTATGATCATAATGAAAATCTTATCTTTGAAGGTAATAGAGATAGAAACATATGCATTCTGAATATGAAAATTAATCATAATTCAGATATGTGCTTAATAGCCAAAGATAATGATCCTTGGTTATGGCACAAGATATTCTGTCATATTAACTTCAAAGCTATAAACAAACTTTCTAATTTAGTCAAAGGATTACCAAAAATGAACTTTAAAGTTGATCATATTTGTGATGCATGTCAATTAGGAAAGTTAACTGAATCATCTTTTAAATCTAAGAAAGTAATTTCTACATTACAACCACTTGAATTACTACACATGGATTTATTTGGACCCACTCAAGTACAATCCATAAATCACAATAAATATGTGTTTGTAATAGTAGATGACTTTTCTAGATATACTTGGACCTCTTTCATGAAAAATAAAAGTGATACTTTTGATCATTTTAAAAAAATTGTTAAAAGATATAGAAATTTAAAAGGATTGAAAATTAAGAACATTAGAAGTGATCATGGAGGAGAGTTCGAAAACGAAGTTTTTGATCATTTTTGTAAGAAGAAAGGAATCTTTCACAACTTTTCATTTCCTAGAACTCCACAACAAAATGGAGTTATAGAACGGAAGAATAGAACTCTACAAGAATGTGCAAGAACTTTATTAAATGGAAGCACACTTCCAAAACATTTCTGGGCAGAAGCCGTAGCAACTGCTTGTTATGTTTTGAATCGGGTTTCTATTCAACCTCTTACCAAAAATACTCCATATGAACTTTTTACTGGAAGAAAACCAAATATTTCATATTTTAAAGTTTTTGGATCAAAATGTTTTATATTGCATACCGAAGATCAGCTTGGCAAATTTGATGCGAAATCTGACGAAGGAATCTTTCTAGAATATTCAGATCGAAGCAAAGCTTATCGGGTATTTAATCAAAGAACAAATACTGTTGAGGAAACTCTTCATGTATCTTTTGATGAAAACTTTCTACAAAAACCAAGTATAAGAGATGATGAAGAACTTCCACATAACGTCACAAATACGGACAATATAAATTTTGAAAATAATGAAAACATAATTGATAATTCTAGAGAAGATGAGAATGTTGTTCATCACAGCAATGAGTTAAGATCTCCACCAAGAATATTACGGGATCATCCCGTTCAAAACGTCATTGGAGAAATTAATTCAAACGTCCGAACTAGAAGTCAATTAAATCAAATGGGCCATGTAGCATTCCTTTCCAATATCGAACCTGAAAACCCTAAGGAAGCTTCTACAGACGACAACTGGATCATTGCAATTCAAGAAGAACTATATCAGTTTGAACGCAATGAATTTTGGGAGTTAGTTCCTAGACCAAGTGATGCAGCAGCGGAATTACAAAAACGATGATTCGGTGAAAGTAGCAATCGATGGAATAGAAGATACCGAATGCCCAACTCCGTTGATCCAAAGATGCCGGAATCTAGCTATCTCAAACACGTTGATCGCGCACGATACCGTGTTTAAAGATCTATGATTCTTCGACGTTGATCTAGCGCACTAGATTCCGTGAATCGGCTTCTACGATCGTTGATCCGAGCACACTCGAATGCCGAAAGAGGAGATAGGAGATCACACTCAACTACCAATTTAATGAAAGCACAAAGCTAACAAACAAAAGTTTTATTCAAAATCAACTAACTTTACAAATGAGGCCACCTCGCTATTTATAGAGCTTTACAACACACGCGACTCAAAACGGTACAACACTTAGGTCGGCAACGACCTAAACAACACGACCTAAAAACAGACGACTTACGACTTACGACTTACTATAGGTCGTTAACGACCTAACAGACTATCATTACAACACAGCAACACATCACAACATCTTCCCGACCTAAAACAAGTAGATTACAACAAGTAAACAATTTACAGTATTTACAATAGTCACAACATCACGACTTAACACTTGACCGACCTAACAACAAGGCAGCGACTTAAAGAACAGCTTCATGCGACCTTCCCATGAGCGACTTAAGAATTGCAGCAGTGAGCGACCTAAAACAAGCAGCATCCAAAATCAGCGACCTAATTCTCCCCGCGACCTAACTTAGGTCGTAGGTCGTTCACACGACCTCTCGTAGGTCGTAGCTCGAGAAAGACTTCTCCAACGACCTTGGACTTAGGTCGTAGCCCTTCTTCAGCGACCTTGAACTTAGGTCGTAACTCGTTATGTCGTAGCACCTTATTATTCTTGTTAGGTCGCACACGACTTAACAGTATGTTAGGTCGCTCGCGACCTAAGACTTGGTCTGTTTGGCCTGCGTCAATGAGCAACCTGTTAGGTCGTTCCAGCGACCTATTCTTCTGCTTTAGCTCGCTATTCTCGAACCCGTTAGGTCGCCCACGACCTAAGACTTCAACTTCCCATGACTCTTCACAAAGTTTTAGCTCGTTAGCTTCCTCGTTAGGTCGTACTTGACTTAACAACATGTTAGGTCGCACACGACCTACGACTTCATCTTTTTGGGCTGCATCATCCTCCCCTGGTTGAGAAAAATTCATCCTCGAATTTGCGCCCTCTTCTTCCACAACAAACTCATTCCCATGATACGGTATAAGATGTTTAACATTAAACACATCAGAAGTGTGTACATTCTCTGGCAGCTTCAATCTACAAGCGTTTTCATTGATCTGTTTCTCAATCGTTACAGGACCAATCTTTCGAGCTTTAAGTTTATTGTATGCTCCCACTGGAAAACGATCTTTTGTTAGCACAGCATAGACTAAATCTCCTTCATTGAATTAAACGATTCTTCGCTTCAAATCCGCAGATCGCTTATACTTTTCATTCGCTTTCTCCAATCGTTCCTGAACGATTTTATGACATTCTGCCAACCCATCAACAAAATCAACAGCCCGTTTAACGGTTCCCTTTGGTTGTGGTACTATCGTCAAATCCAACGGCCCCTTTGGTAAACTTGAATACACTATCTGAAATGGACTGAAACTCGTACTACGGTTTATAGCATGATTATGAGCAAACTCTGCTTGACATAACATCACATCCTAACTCTTCAGATTGTCTTTCACAAGGCACCGCAACAAATTTCCCAAAGACTTGTTAACAACTCCAGTCTGACCATCAGACTGCAGATGGTAAGCACTACTGAAATTTAGCCTTGTTCCCACCATCTTCCACAAACTCAGCCAAAAATGACTTAGAAATCTGGTATCCCGATCAAAAAACAATGGACTCTGGTAAACCATGTAAGCGATACACCTCTTTAAAGAATAACTCAGCAACACGGACGGCATCGGCTGTCTTCTTACAAGTGATAAAATGTGCCATCTTTGAAAACCTGTCCACTACAACATATATCGAATCATTTCCCCTCTGAGTTCTCGGTAATCCCAAAAAAAAATCCATACTGATATCGACCCATGGTCTAACCGGCACGGGTAAGGGCATATACAATCCCGCATTCGTCGCTGTCCCTTTGGAAATTTGGCAAATATGACATCTCTCTACAAACTTTCCAACTTCTCGCTTCAACGAAGGCCAATAATAAGATTGAGAAATCAATTGCAAAGTACGATCTCGGCCCACATGACCTTCCTCATGCAACTCCTTTACAATCTTCATACGTAAGCTGCACTCTGGTATGCACAATCGATTCCCCGTAAAAAGAAAACCATCCACCAATACAAACTCGTCCGTCTTTCCCTCCTTGACTTTATCTATACACTTCGCAAAGTAAGGATCATCAACAAACATTTCTAGCAACACATCAAACCCTGTTACTTCAACCTTCATTGTAGTCAACAAATGATTCCTTCGACTCAATGCATCTGCCACTCTATTCTTAATTCCTGATTTATGCTTCACCACAAATGTAAATTGTTGTAAGTACGCAATCCACGAAGCATGCCTTGCCGCAATCTTGTCCTGTCCCTGCATATGCTTCAACGCCTCATGATCAATATATAACACAAATTCTTTATGAAACAAATAATGTCTCCAATGTTTGATAGCTTGTACGATAGCATAAAATTCCACATCATATGTATTATATCTCATCTTTGCTCCCGATAACTTCTCACTGAAATATGCAATAGGACGTCCCTTCTGACTCAACACCCCTCCAATTCCAACCTTCGACGCATCAGTATGTAATTCAAACAACAGCTGAAAATCTGGCAACACTAGGATTGGTGCTGTCGTCAAAAGCTCCTTGATCCGCTCAAAAGCAACCCCTGCTTCCTCTGACCATAAAAATTGTTTCCCCTTCATACAATCAGTCACTGGTGCCATCACGCTACTGAAGTGTGGAATAAACCTTCGGTAGAATGATGCCAAACCATGAAAGCTCCTAACTTCTGTAATCGTCCTGGGTTGTGGCCAATTTCTGATTGCTTCAACTTTATTCTGATCTACCTGTATACCTCCTCCCGATATAACATACCCCAAAAATAAAACACTATGCGTCATGAACACGCATTTCTTCATTGCAGCATAAAATTGTTCCTGTCGCAGTACCATCAACACTTCTCTCAGATGTTGCAAGTGTTCTTCTGGACTACCACTATATATCAGTATATCATCAAAATACACCACCACAAACTTCCCAATAAATGGTCTAAAAATCTGATTCATCACCCGCATGAATGTACTTGGTGCATTCGAAAGACCAAACGGCATCACCAGCCATTCATACAACCCCTCTCGTGTCTTGAACGCCGTTCTCCATTCATCCCCTGGTCTGATTCGAATTTGATGATAACCACTCTTCAAATCAATTTTTGGAAAGATAGTTTCCCCGCTCAACTGATCCAACAAATCATCAAGTCTCGGAATCGGAAATCTATTTCTCACTGTAATCTTGTTCAATGCCCTACTATCTGTGCACATCCTCCACGTTCCATCCTTCTTTGGTACTAACAAAGCTGGCACGACACAAGGACTTAAACTTTCCTGCACACGCCCATGTTCAAGCAATTCTTCCACTTGCCTTCTCAACTCCTCATGTTCCTTTTGACTCATTCTGTAGTGTGGTCTATGAGGTAACACAGCTCCTGGAACAAGATCAATTTGATGTTGAATGTCTCTCAACGGCGGTAACTCCGTTGGTAGCTCCTCAGGAAATACATCGTCAAACTCTCCCAGTACTGGCTTTACTTCTTCAGGAATTTCAACCACTTCATGACTCTCACGTCCAATCAACAAAAACACTTCAGGCTCCTCCTCGACTTCCTTAACAAACTCCTTCAATGATAACAACGTTTTCAGCTCTTCAATCTCCTCCAACTTGTTTTCTTCTTGTTGTTGCTTTTTAGGAAATAAAGTGATTTTAGTACCCTCAAACATGAAACTATAACCGTTAGTACGTCCAACATGTTGCACCGCTCTATCATACTGCCACGGTCTCCCCAGCAACAGATGATACACATCCATGTCTACAACATCACACCAAATTTCATCTTTGTATTTCTTCCCAATTGAAAAATTCACACAAGCTCTTCGTCCAACTTTCACCTCCCCACCTTTCCTCAACCAAGCTAACTTGTAAGGTTTCGGATGCTTCTCTGTCTTCAATGATAACTTCTTCACAGCTTCTGTAGAGATAATATTATCAAAGCTTCCCGCATCGATGACAAACTTGCAAACCCTTCCCAAGATAGTGCATGTTGATTGAAAAATGTTACTCCTCAACCAGCTCGTTTCCTCCTCCTGTTTTGGTGTTAAACACGACCTCTTCATCATCAATGAATACCCTTCATCTTCCGACACATTTTCTTCCTCCTCATCATGTAGTGAATTAGAACATTCAGCTTCTACCTCATCTTCTTCTGCCTCAGCAATCATCGTTCGCTTCTTTGGCTTCATACACTCATTGCTTTTGTGACCCATCTCTTGACAATTGAAACATTTGATACCACTATTGATTCCGGTCTTAGCAACTTCATTAACAACTGGTTTTGCAACAGCCTTCGAAACATTCGCATTGCTACTAGCCCCTTTCATTGGATTGTTAGAATTTGTAAACACACCACCACCTCTCCTTCCTTGTTTCTCCCAAGCGATAGCTTTTTGATGTGCTTCTGCCACAGATCTGGGATCAAACATATTCACCATGTCTTGTATCTGCATTCTCAACCCTCCGACAAATCTAGCTGTTAACTGCTCTTCCGTCTCCATGATATCATTCCTTGCAATCAGTTGATAGAACTCATCCGCATAATCATTCACAGGCTTCGTTCCCTGTCTCAGATTCTGCAATCTCTGATACATTAGTGATTGGTAATTGTACGGCAAGAAAGTAGCCTTCATCAATTTCTTCATCTTTTCCCAAGCAACAATCCTTGACTTCCCCATTCGTTCTCTAGTAAGTTTGGTTTGCTGCCACCATGCCATAGCTCTCCCCCTCAACCTAGTAGCAACCAACTTCACCTTACGATCCTCCGGAACCTCCTTGAAGTCAAATATTTCCTCTACATAGGCTAACCAATCAAGAAATTCCTCGGCTTGCATACCTCCCTTGAATTCCGGTATTTCAGTTTTCATCCCAAACTCCCACTTGTGATCGTACTCTGACTGATTTCTTCCTTGACCTCGTCCTCGTCCATGAACACTACCACCATCAAACTCCTCTTCAAAATCAGATATATATCGATGTCGATCCTGACCACCAACATCTCTACTGCCATTGTTTCTTCCATCAGCATTCCTTCGATCACGATCATTCACATTTCTACCATAATCTCGACTCACACTTCTATGATCACTATCAATACTTCTTTCTCGATTTGATCGTGGTGAAACTCTACTTCCTCCATGGTTAGATTCAGGTGAAACCCTTCTCTGATTTTGATTCATCTCCAACATCATCTTCTCTAGTCGACCAATCCCTTCATTAAGCTTCTCACTAAAGTTTTCATTAATTCTTTGCTCCATCTCATCGGCTTCTTCTCTTATATACAAAGCTTCAATATTCTGATGGCGATTAGCTCTTCTTGGCGGCATTGTCAAATGAAACAAACTTCAACTCTCGGCTTGTACAAATCAAATGATACCAAATGAGGCACGACCTTCAACTTCAAATTTGGACTTCAACACTTTAACTCGGCTCGGCTCTAACTTCAAACTCTCGGCTAAAATATTGGCTCCAAGACTCGGCTTAGCTATGATTGGCTAAGTCTAGCTCTGATACCAAATGATGCAGCAGCGGAATTACAAAAACGATGATTCGGTGAAAGTAGCGATCGATGGAATAGAAGATACCGAATGCCCAACTCCGTTGATCCAAAGATGCCGGAATCTAGCTATCTCAAACACGTTGATCGCACACGATACCGTATTTAAAGATCTATGATTCTTCGACGTTGATCTAGCGCACTAGATTCCGTGAATCGGCTTCTACGATCGTTGATCCGAGCGCACTCGAATGCCGAAATAGGGGATAGGAGATCACACTCAACTACCGATTTAATGAAAGCACAAAGCTAACAAACAAAAGTTTTATTCAAAATCAACTAACTTTACAAATGAGGCCACCCCGCTATTTATAGAGCTTTACAACACATGCGACTCAAAACGGTACAACACTTAGGTCGACAACGACCTAAACAACACGACCTAAAAACAGACGACTTACGACTTACTATAGGTCGTTAACGACCTAACAGATTATCATTACAACACAGCAACACATCACAACATCTTCCCGACCTAAAACAAGTAGATTACAACAAGTAAACGATTTACAGTATTTACAATAGTCACAACATCACGACTTAACACTTGACCGACCTAACAACAAGGCAGCGACTTAAAGAACGGCTTCATGCGACCTTCCCATGAGCGACTTAAGAATTGCAGCAGTGAGCGACCTAAAACAAGCGGCATCCAAAATCAGTGACCTAATTCTCCCCGCAACCTAACTTAGGTCGTAGGTCGTTCACGCGACCTATCGTAGGCCGTAGCTCGAGAAAGTCTTCTCCAATGACCTTGGACTTAGGTCGTAGCCCTTCTTCAGCGACCTTGAACTTAGGTCGTAGCCCTTCTTCAGCGACCTTGAACTTAGGTCGTAACTCATTATGTCGTAGCACCTTATTCTTCTTGTTAGGTCGCTCGCGACCTAAGACTTGGTCCGTTTGGCCTGCGTCAATGAGCAACCTATTAGGTCGTTCCAGCGACCTATTCTTCTGCTTTAGCTCGCTATTCTCGAACCCGTTAGGTCGCCCACGACCTAAGACTTCAACTTCCCATGACTCTTCACAAAGTTTTAGCTCGTTAGCTTCCTCGTTAGGTCGTACTTGACTTAACAACATGTTAGGTCGCACACGACCTACGACTTCATCTTTCTGGGCTGCATCACCAAGTGATCAAACTGTTATTGGAACAAAATGGGTCTATAAAAATAAGGCGGACGAACAAGGCAACATCACCAGAAATAAAGCAAGGTTAGTCGTTCAAGGTTATAATCAAGAGGAAGGAATTGACTACGAAGAAACGTTTGCTCATGTCGCTAGATTAGAAGCAATACGTATTTTATTGGCCTATGCATGTTTTCATAATTTCAAACTTTATCAAATGGACGTTAAAAGTTCCTTTCTGAATGGTTATATAAAAGAAAACGTGTATGTTGAACAACCTCCTTTATTTATCCATGAGAAATATCCAGACCATGTCTATAAACTTAAGAGAGCTCTTTACGGTTTGAAACAAGCACCACGTGCTTGGTACGAACGGCTTAAGAGTTATCTAATAACTTCTGGATTTCAAATTGGAAAGGTTGATCAAACACTTTTCATTAAACATTCAAAAAGGGATATTTTAATTGTTCAAATTTATGTAGATGATATCATTTTTGGTTCTACCAATGAAACATTATGCCAGGACTTCTCCGAAATTATGACCAAAGAATTTGAAATGTCCCACATGGGAGAATTATCATATTTTCTTGGTTTACAAATCAAACAGTTACAAAATGGTATTTTTATTAATCAAGAAAAATATTGTAATAATTTAATCAAATGCTTCGGAATGGAAAATACTTGTGCCAAACCAACTCCTATGAGTACAACCACACATCTCGATACAGATGAAAATGGTAGAAGTGTTGATCAAAAATTATACCGAAGTATGATTGGATCAATACTATATT
This sequence comes from Allium fistulosum, assembly GCA_030737815.1. Lineage (NCBI taxonomy): Eukaryota > Viridiplantae > Streptophyta > Magnoliopsida > Asparagales > Amaryllidaceae > Allium > Allium fistulosum. Next base: position 291,443,138 of record CM060907.1, read on the forward strand.
TAACAGCCAGTCGTCCTGACATAATAATGAGTGTTTGTTTGTGTGCTAGATTTCAAGCCAATCCAAAGGAATCACATTTAAGAGCAGTAAAACGTATATTGCGTTATCTTGGCAATACCAAGGATTTTGGACTTTTCTATCCAAAAGAGTGTCCTTTCGAATTAGTATCATATAGTGATGCTGATTTCGGAGGATCTTGTACAAATCGGAAAAGTACAAGTGGTATGTGCCATTTTTTTGGAAAATCGTTAGTTTCTTGGTTTAGTAAGAAACAAAATTGTGTTTCGCTCTCTATATGTGAGGCAGAATATATTTCTGCTGCCTTAGCTTGTGCTCAAGTAATATACATGCAACAGACACTTAGAGATTTCAATATAAATTTAACAAATTCTATCATATATTGTGATAACACGAGTGCTATCAACTTGTCCAAAAATCATGTCAATCATTCACAAACGAAACATATTGACATTCGTCATCATTTTCTCCGTGATAACATTGAAAAAGGAACGATCAATTTGGATTTTGTTTCCTCAGAAAATCAATTGGCTGATATATTTACAAAGCCGCTTCTCGAAAATATTTTTGTAAATCTTCGACGAGAACTCGGAATCGTCTCTTTTTAGGATTTGTAAAATTTTCTATCCGAGTAAAATTCTGCATTATGTTTTCTCAAGCTTTCTCAGCCTCAAATTAATTCTCTTTTTAGCATACTCTTCACCTATTTAAACTTCCTACTACCTCTTTTTAATCATCACTTTTCTTTTTAATATCATCTTATCATTCCTATCAATTTCTGCAATTCACCATGATGCTCGACCTATTAATCCTTCTCATTTCAATAGCCTCCAATGGCCATAATGATTTCGACCAATCAACAACTGACTATTCAACACCATCCTCCGCTTATACTTCTTCCTCTCAATCATTACCTACACCAACTCCTTGCTACGAACCTGCCAGGTTTGTATCTCCACAAAATCATACTGGACATACTCCAGAAAAGAAGAAAGCTCGTCGTTTCTTATTCTTCGGTTCTCCGTCAACTAAACAAAAGATTGATGATATGCATCATTATCAACGGGAATAACTAGAACTCCAACGAGAAATGTACTATAAGCAAAAAGTTAATTCCAAACGTCTTAACTTTCTGAAGCAACTCGGTTGGAAAATTTGTGGTTGTTCTACATCTAATGTTCATCAACCAACATCATCTTCCTATCACAATCCATGGGAACCCAATCCTCGACCAACTCCAGTCTAACCACATACAATGACTCGTAACAATATATGGTCTCCATTACAACCGCACATTGAAGATACAAAAGTAGAGCCCGATGAACAAACGACACCATATAAAACACCTCAAAAGACACCACGAAAATCACCATCCTCTAAATAATTTTTTGTGTGTCTTTATCTATGTCATTTTATATATTTTATGGTGTATTCATCCACTTATTGTATAAGCTTTGGTATATATTGGTTTTTGATTGCTTAACAGGCTCACTGTGCATTTTAACAACAGTCAGTCGACTGACTGCATCAGCTCAGTCGACTGAATACAGACCCAAAAAACTCTCGGGTTCCAGTTCAGTCGACTGACCTGCTGTATTCAGTCGACTGACCTGCTATATTCAGTCGATTGAACGACGTTTCTGAGCCTTTATACCCCCCTTTACATCTCCTTTTTACCCTATCTCTTCATATTTTCACTTTTACTTTCCTCTTTTTACCCAAATTCTATTTTTCCCAAACCCAAAAAATCCCATTTTTCATCCTTCTACCATAAAATTTACCACAAATCGTGCCTCCCAAACGTTCAAAAACCGCTGGATCATCCTCAACTGCAGCCATAGACTCTCTCGTCGCTCAATGGCTCTATGATCGGACGGCGGTGGAAAGATGGAACACAATGAAATCGGTAAGGAATTTGAAGGTTCTTTTATGGTATTCCCTTATTTTAAATCTTATAGGCTTCGAGAATTGGCTGATCAAAGTGGCTTAAAATCTTTAATAGACTTAAAATTGAATAGCCATAAGATTAATCACATTATGGTTAAGTTTTTTCTATGCTAATCTTAACTTAGCACATCAACAACCGAGACATACCAACAATTGTGTGTGGAGTCTTGTTTGTGGCAAACCTGTTTGGTTCTCTCTCGATCGCATTGCCTATATTTTGAAAACTATTCTACCAAGGACCGGGTCATATGAGTTTGTCTATCAAAATAATTTTAAAGCTCTATATGCAATTTGGAGTAACATGCAAGTCAACTGGACGCAATTAATTTTAGATGAATTCCTCTTGTTTAATCAAGGAAAAATGAATGTGATCTATTTTGGGGAATACATTATGCATCTTCTTATCAACTTGGAAGTGCCCTTTCCCGATTCCGAAGTGTCAAATGTTGGTGCTATAAACATGAGAACTCTTAGTCTCATGAAATTACCCGTTACTCCTCCTCCTATTATGGATTATGGTGCAGGGAAAGCATGCCAACGTGCGCGACGTCAACAACAACAAGATCAAGGTCCTTCCTTTCAACCACGTCACTCACCTACTCGTCCATCACATTCCAGAGATGACGAGATTCAACTTGCAACCTCCAGTTATTCAACCCAACAATCTATTGAGATTTTATCCCGAAACCAACTTGTTCTTGACACACATTTGAAAAGGGTTGATAAAAAGCTTGACAAAATCAAAGGTTTTTTCTCCATCTTATGGGATGCTATTTCTTGTTCTACCTCTACTTCGACCATGCCATCTACAGGAAAACGCCCTGCGCCACAATTTACCTGGAGCACATCCGAGGATAACACCGGCATGGACACTAGCGGAGGTGGACATGGTGCTGAAGCATCATCTTGAGGCAAGTCTCCCGCCATTCCAGAAGAAGAATATAACTAGGATGCCGATGAATAGTTGGGTGTTATCGTATTTGGATATGGTATTTTCTTTGCTCTTTTAATCAACTCTCTTTTCTATCAAGGCTTGTACTTAAATAGCCTTATGTTATTTTGGTTTATGGAACTTTATTTGCTTTTTCCTATGATACATTATGTAGCTACATCTTGGTTTGTTATATTAGTTATGCTTATTCTATGCTTTACTGGTTGTGTCTACTCCTTTTTGTCGATGACAAAGGGGGAGAAAAATGTCTACTAACGAGTTTTATGCAGATTACATTATCGCCACACATTCAGGGGAGAAATATATATAACTTTTGTTACATAATTTTCTATTGTATATCAATTCGTCAGTTACAGGTTATCATCAATCAAAAAGGGGGAGAATGTTGAATAATGAGTTTTGATTCATGACAAGGAGCATTAACAAAGACTATATGGCGATAGCAACAAAAAGAGAGTAACATATACATGGTATAAACTACAAAGAGAAGAGACTTCAAAACTTGTTTTCGTATGACTATTTATTATGTTTTTGAGTCTTAGATATGTTTAGATACTGTTAAAATCATTCCTCAAGTAGTTACACTTGCACATAAAACAAATTATTTTCGTTTGTATATGCATTGAAATTCACTGTGCAAAACTGCACAGGTCAGTCGACTGATTATAGTCGACCAGTCGACTGACCTGGTGCAAAATGCACGGTGAACAGAAAATATATATACAATTTTGAATTTCAGTCAACTGAGCTTCTAAACTCAGTCGACTGACCGGCGTATAACGGCTATATTTTCTGAACGGATGCTTCCTCTCACGAAGAGTTTCAATCCAATTCGAAGAGTAATGGCTGCATATATTGATTGAATCTCTTAGCAAAAGGTTGTATCTATCTATGCACTATATAAACACATCAAAATCATTTTCCAAATAACCGATTCTTGAATAATTTACTGATCTTACTTACTCTCTATATTCTCTGCATTCAAAAGCAATCAAACCATCTTCATTGCTTGAATCCTTGAATTCATATTCATATTCTTTGATTCATAGCGATAATCTTCCTTTCATATCTTCACACACACTCATATACTTGAGGATTTGATTATAGGAAGGGTGTACACACATTGACATATCTGTGTTATCAAGAACACATTAGTCAGACAATTTATATACTAGTAGAAGTCATGTTCTGCTGCTCAGGCATTGTGAAGTCATCTTCGGCTGCTGAGGCGAAATCCTATTCTGCTGCTCAGGTCCCTGTTCGGCTGCTCAGGGGTTGTATAAACCTATTCCTCCGGGTTAAGTGAGGGTTGTTGTTTTAGTGAAATTCCAGAAGGAGTCTGGGACTGGACGTAGAACGGGAAGTTCGAAACAGTATAAAATCTTGGTGTGCTCACTTTTATTTTTACTTTACTCTACTATCTACTATCTTTGTTTTAATCTCATACATATTTAGTATATTTCCATATTGCACGATCCACAACACTCTTTCAAATACATCTTAGAGGCATCCAGCATGTAACGACCCGTACATTAATGGACCTAAATTTCGACAAAAATCGAAACCCAAGTCTATAAAAGAACTTATTTTTCGATTTAATACCTGCAAATAAGCATGAGCATTATCAGAGATTGACAGAAATCTAAAATCTTAGCGGAAACAATAATAGAATAAGAATATTGACTATGACCACTACTTTAAAATTAATGGTATTCCTTGGATAGCAGATTGTCAAATCAGCATCGAGGATGAGAGAAAGAAGTCTTCTCCAACAAAAAAGCACATCCAGCTGTAGTGACCCATTCCCCAAAATTATATTCAGTTGGTTGTAATGAGGAGGGGGGTCAGAGCAATGTTCTAGTGACTGGAAAAATATAAACTTTCCATAACATAAATTTATATCAATTGGTTTCTATTTAATAGTTACGTCCATCAAGGTTAGCAATTCTAATCTATCATTGCATTGCACACATGATTACTTACCTACCCCTTCCCAAGATACAAAATACTAATGAAGCCTTATCAACCACTCAATGCTTCCAAGCCCATTTGCCACTTAATACTTCTAAATATGAAATGGGATTCTATAATACTTTTAAAGAGAGAAATAGGCCGATTCTACCATTCAAGACCTTAATCAAAGTTGACCCCGTCTGACTTATTCCCAAGGTGGTTTCATAACGATGTTGTCAATGGTTGGTGGGTCCCAGCTACAAAGACCTCTAACCACTATTTAAGGTTCTAACATTTAATGTCCAACTATTACCGTATCTATCGCCGTTAAAATCATAGCCATTTAATAAACAGTACCCAAGCCACTTAATACCTTTTATTGGAAAATAGGCAGATTATGCTCATTTAATACCTTAATTAAGGCAGATCACATCATTTAAGACCTATTCCCAAGGCATGCTCCTCAATGGTACTATCATTATTACAGCCTTAGCAATGAGATAAACTGTACCCAAGCAACTTAATAGCTCACTAATAAGGACTAGGCAGACCCCTGACCATTTCACACCTATTTATAGGTAGGCTTTTGTCATTTGATACCTAACTCCAAGGCGGACCCCTCACTTGTACTATCTAACTGACATTGCTTGGAAATCTCATTAGGGTACTTAATACTTCTTTTATAGGAAAGACGCAAACCCTTCAGTAACTTAAGATCCCAAACCTGAAGTGAACCCTTCCTGAGATATCCACTATCATTCTTAAATATATATACAGAATCTCATTAGATTACTTCTTTCGGTAGGGAGGCGGACCCTACAACCACTTAATACCTCAACACTAAAGTAAACCATTTTTAAGACGTCCTTATTTATTTGAAATCTCGCTAGGTTACTCAGTACTTCCATTTAGGAGAGAGGCGGACCCTACAGCCACTTAAGACCTCAAATCAGAATTGAACCCCTATGTTGATATCCCTCACCGCTCCTAATTCCAAATTTGGACCATTTAATACTTTCCAATTAAGAAAGCAGGCCCAATCTCTCACATTGTCATGGGTTTTAGGATTTGTGATATCTAACATCAGTAGTACGTACATCCGATTGCGGTAGCCTCAAAGTGAAGTGTAGTCTTCCGTTGAGTGACTCTACTGACCTCGCATCACTAACTTACTAAGTCCAATTAACCATTCTAAGTCTTAACTTATATTATCTTAGATAGACATTGGACTTAGCTTACTAATTCCCTTTTTAATTAAGGCAATAAGATTCACCTTAAATATTTATCTATTCATAAATCCCAATTTAATGCTCATAAATGTCAATTTGTCCATAAAATCTTAACAGATATTTCCTAAGACATTTATATATGATTACTAAATTCAAATTAGTAACCTGTTATATCTATTCCATTTTTATCAATCCCATTAATCCATTTACCCTATCAGATTATTGCAACTTCCATATTTATTGCCATTTATTAGAGTTACAATCTTTTTAATTCTTTTAACATTAGTTAATTATCCTAAACGTGAATATTACGTGCAAGCGCTGTTATTAGCTTTTTATTTAGTTATTATAAGCGTAGTAAATTACGTATAAATATTTACTTTTATCAAATATATTCTACTTATATATCTTTACTAGAATATTCTTTTCCATCTTAAATTGTGGAGCCATATCTAAAAAGACTATCCACTTTAATATCCATAAATTAGTCCAAAATAAAATATTTAACTTTAAAGATTACATTATCTGAAATTAGAAGGAATAATCATTTCTTTTTATAACCGAAATAGACAGTGTATACTATAATGAATTCGTGTCGATCTTCAATATAAAAGCTCTGGTTTGATCATAGTCAAATCATGGTACGATATCCATCGAGTAATAATAGTTGGGTCGAGTGGACGTATTGAAAGCGACGCACTATTCAAGAGAGGATTTGTCTTCTCATTTATATGAGGTTAATATCACAGTCAACTCAAGTCAACTCAAAGTATAAATCTCTGGCCAGAGCAGTTCAGTTAAAAAATAATTGTTATTATTGAACTAAGGACCTTGTGTTTGGACTATAGAGTTGAATATGGACGATATTGGAATTTTGACCATTACCAAATTCCATAGGTCCAAAGTGATATAGTTTTGATGAAAAGAATTGGTGTAAAAAATAGCCATAACCAGGTTACGCTTAATAAAGTAAAATTGGATTTTACTGAAACCAAGTAAGCGATAAATTTGGCCAAAATACCACAACACCTGCTAAATGACGTGTGAACGTTATTATTCGAATTGTTCGATATTAATTGCTGATAAAATTTACACCTAAAGGGTCACACAACTGAAACGTTGTACAATTCGTTGACCACTTGATTTAATTAAATTATAATTTTTATAAATTTATTAAATTATTTAATATTTATGAAATATTAGTCATAAAATTTTATTTAATGTGTTGAACAATATTAAACGATGTGTTTATAATAGTAATACATATATTGATCGATATTCGATATCGGTACGCATTTAAATTAAATTTAAATCGCGACAAATTTTTGTGGGTTTGGACTAGGTTTGAGGCCATGGCATGATAATTTAGGCTATGAAGTTGAAACAATCAGCTCGACCAAGGGTTGGTAGGTGGGTGGGGTTTGAATGGTTAAAGGGAAAGAAAAGGTAAGGAGAGAAAGAAGGACGGTAATACAATTTTTACTCCATTATCTCTCCTTTATGTAATGCCATTTAACCCTCACTTTCTACAGACTTTTTCCCGCTTCTCCTTGCTGAAAATTTCGACAAGAAACCCTATTCCAAGTGCTAGAAAATTCCAAGTTCAAATACATATCAAAATGCTTCAATCTGATTGACGGTGGTAGATACTTTGGAGCTAGCATCTTCCAAGTTGTGAATCTGATTCAAGGAGTACTCAATTTCTTTTCAACATGTCTTTAATAGGCTTTGAAAAGGATAATTCTCTGATTTAATTTTATTTATCAATTTTTAATTAATTGTTATATCATATGATGCTTAGGTAGAAATACTATGAATCAAGTTTAACGATATGCTATCGCATATCTCATGTTTGAAAATATATTAGTGCATCTATATATAAATAAATAAAATTTGATATCAATTTGAATGTATATGAGCATTGAATTCTTGGCCTGATTTTAAAAAAAATAATTTTATAATTAAATATTATTTAAATATGATTTTGTTAAATAATAATCATTTTCTAAAGAATAAAATTATATAATAATTGTTTTAAAATTTATAAAATTTTATTTTTATACATATAAATTTTATTTTTATATAAGTATAATTAGAAAACAATATTTTATTTATTTTAATATGTTTTATATTTTTGAATATTAATTTAACCAGTTACCTAACTAGAAATTAATTATATAAATAAATAAACAAATATATATATATATACACGTATATATTCAAATAAAATATCAAATGAAGTGTAAAATTATATATAATAATAAACATAATTTTTAGATTTTAAAATTTTTTTTATATAATTTTTAATATTTTTCCATGCCGGTTTCATTTTTAATTATAAATTGTTTATTTAAATATTGTTATATAAATATAAAAGAAGTAAAAAAATTACTGTTAAATTTTTTTATGTAAGCCGAGAGCTTGTTGGAAAATTTTATTAATTTGTAAAATTTTTTTATTGTTATGTATATATATATATATACTTGTAAATTTATAAATACTTATAATATATATATGTATGCATTAAAAAAATTATTTCCTGAGCCAAGAGTTCTTTGTAAAAATATAATAAATTTTATACATATATAATTAATTATTATATATATCGATATTCAAATATGTTTGTATAGTTATAAATATATATTATGTCGACTTATTTATATATTAAAAAAATTATTATTTTATTCTCAGTTTTGCTACAGTAATACACACACAAATATTTATACTCAAAATTATTTCATATTAATTATTAAATTATTTTATGATTTAATTATATACATACATACACATATATATATATGTACATATACATATTTATATATTATGTAAATATTTATAATTTTATAATTATCAGTTATTTACACTTATATATACAAATGATATATTTCATATACATATACATATATATATATATATAAACTATTTTGATGCACACATATATTTCATTTATACAGCATGATCGAATACTAGAGGGAGTAACATGTCTGGTGTGGTGTAAATCTCAACATATATATATCATATACACATATATATATACACACAAACACGAGCATATTAAACCATGTACACATTATTATTTCACACGTGTACGTACACACATATGTGTATATGATACGCATTTCTAAAAATATAGTACAAATCAAATGATACTAATCTTTATTTATAAAGTTAAATAAAATATTGAATTTATTTAAAAAGAAAATTTAGAATAGTTCTGAATGTATTAGACTTGTACGCCCAATAAAAATCCAATAAAAGAAAATTTTGAAATCTACCTTTTAACTCTGCTGTGGGCTGGCCCAGTTTCAGTAGAAACTAATGTAATTATAATTGTGTGTGTCTATATATATATATATATATAATTATTTCTCAGAAATATTATTTTCGCATTTATTATTGATTTTGATTCCATATATAATAATATCACATTATGTCACGTTTAGGAGAAGTTTATTTTATTTTACCTATTTTTGTTGATGACAAAGGGGGAGAAAAATAAAAATATAACATATGCATATACTAAGAGGGAATTATTCAAAATAAGGAGAGTTAAGCAATTTAGGGGGATTTAAATTATATTTTATAATAAATATATTCACATTGTTCCCATCGTCAAAAAGAGGAAGATTATTAATACCACATATATTTATTTTGCTAACAACAACCATATAAATATAGGTATTGATGGTTTTTCAAGTTGTATAAAATATTTTGCAGGATATTGTACAGGCTTATACACGTATATGATAATCGAGTTTGAAGACTGATCAGTAAACAGACTAGAGATCAAGATTCAGAGATGATCAAAACATTTGAAGACTCATGAGTTTAGAGACAGAGACAAAAAGAGTTCAAGACTACAATTTTTTTTTGTGAAATGGTACTTAGATACAACATGTCACTGGGATAATATATCACAACTCACATGTCAATATATGTTCAAATCACGCCACGCAAGTTTCGAACTTATGCCTCTCGCACCAGAGTCGAATCACTTAACTACTGAGACAATGGTGCTTGTCTCAAGACTACAATTTATAGTTAATCGACATTAGATTAACTTGTTAAAGTCCTAGAATAGCAACTTTCTTTGAATACTCTTTTATCAAAATAGTTATTGTATTATCAAAATATTTATTTTTAAAATAAATTTATATAAATATTGTATAAGAGTTTTATATATTAAAACATTTAAAAATCATGCTTTAAGTACAAGAGTTCAGAATTTTGCAACACATTTAAAAGTGTTTTTATTTTTCAAAATTAACAAGGGTATGTTGACATACCCTACCTATGTATGTCGACATATGTACCATTGAAGTGATGTCTTTTGAATTTTTAATAGTTATGATTTTTGGTTACATCTCTTCGTGATGGACACATCACTTCAAACATTATATAAAGTGGACTAGAAAACGAATTTTAATAACTTCTTTCTTTATATTCTTCTTACTCCAAATTTCATTATATATTTCAGAAAATTCACTTTCTATACTCTTCAAATTCATTCAAATTCAATATTTACTTTACTACATTCATTCTATACATCTACACTTGAAAATATTGTCTTATCAATTCAAAGATCAAAATGCCATCAAAGGGCTATAGGATATTCTGTATCCAAAGTACAACTATTTATATTTGGCATCAATAACTCTTTACTATTATTTGTGTGGGTGTGCTTGTTACCCGTTCAAATTAAGTGTGTATGCTTGTTGCCTGTTTAAATCAAGTGGGTGATCTTGTTGCCCGATTAAATCAAAAGAGTCTACCCTGAACTTGAAAAGTCAGGAGGGTATATCATGTTGCCTTAAAATTGAGGTTGTGTTTTAGTTTGCTCGCTACCTGATTAAAGTAGGCGTTAGAAAGAAAATATGTTCATACACGGTATATGACTGAACATAGGATTGGTTAATTCAAATCAGTATAAAACTCCTGGTGTTACTCTCTTACTTTTGTTTTATTTTTACTGCATTTATACATATTTGTGAGTGTTAACAAACACGTATCTTTAATTATCCATGTTTAAATTTAAATCTTGAAATAATTTAGAAAAGTTCCATATAAATTATAAAACACTATTCACTCACTCTATTGTTATTCCCACACATTTACTAAAATCAAAACCAGAGCCCGACCCGAGCCTTCGAGTATTTCAAACCCAAATCTGACCTATTGGGCATTTTAGATCCACTGGATAAAAATTGTATAGTTGACTTAAAATATTGAAACCATAATCATCATCGTAGCTTGTAAGATTTTGAATCGGATAGGTCTTGGGTTTTCGCTTGGATAGATGAAGCTATACCTGTAAACGTATTGATGGAACGGGTTTGGATCGGGTCCGGACAAAAACCGGTACCATTGACATTGCCTGCCTTTCGTAAAGTTATCATGCATTTCAGGCCTAAGAGACATGGTTGGTATTGGCATAAACCATAAAGCCACCACATATTTTGAGGTAATCGAAACTATTGCACGTTCTACGTTGGAGGCCAGTACATGTTCTGGGTAAGAGGCTACCGTACGTTTGGAGCATCACCAGCTGTCGCAACAATCAATCCAAAGCCACCGCAATTATTGGATTAGGGACTGCCGCAAGTATCGAAATAAAGATGAATCCATTGCATATAACTGAATCTCCACTTGCTGATTCATCGCAACTTTTGAAAAGTCATTGCATGATTTGGACCGTTAAGTATTGGGCTGCCACATACTTTTTGGTTGTCATGGGTTCTGATGTAGACGCTGTTGTTTCCAAGTGCTTTCGTTGGTTTTATTACGAAGCTGTCGCATGTGTTGAGTCAGATGAGCTGTCACAAGTACTGTTTTAGAGCGACCACATGTTTTAAGATAAGCAACCGATTCGCATGTCTTAGTAAACAAGAAGTATCGAAGTTCTGATTAAGGAAAGAGCCACCGCATACAGTAGATAAGCTACCGCATGCACTAACACATGACCCCTAACCGAGCCACATATTCTTATTTGTTCTTCTCATCGTGACACTCACTATAAAAAATCTTTGACACATCGCGATCATGGAATAAAGAGTTAGTGTTATTACATTGACATACGTAGGGCTGTCAATGGATATTCGAAATCCGTCCGTATCCGCATCCGAAAAGCGGATAAATATTCGATATTCAAAAAAAGGATGCGGATGCGAAAACATCTGCATCCGAAAATTATCTGTTCGATTTTTGTCAAGATTATACTTTAAATTATGTGTATTTTAGTGCAGTAAAAATATATTTGTTTATTATTTTATTAAGTTAGTAGTTTATATTATATACACTTAATATTTTTTAACTGTTCGAAAATATTTATTATCATTATATTTATTAATTTTTAACACTTTTATAATGAATGAGATTGAAAATTATTTATGTTAAACTAAAATTTTCTTTTTAAAATTCTTGATTTATCGTTCGTTAGCGGATAAGATAATTATCCGATATCCGTCCGTATCCGCGGATGCGGATATTCAATATCCGAAAATGATTTCAGATGCGGATGCGGATATGGCACTATCCGCATCCGAAATCCGTTGACAGGCCTAGACCTACGTGGAGCATTCAATAATAACCGACTATAATAAATAAATCCTCATATCTACATGAAAAATAAACTCTTTTTTTATCTTCTTACCTACCTTTCTCATTTTCAACATTTTCTTTTTGTTAAAAAATAATAATATCTTCAGAGCTTCTCTAGTAGTTTCTTAAAATCATTTCTTTCGAAAACATTATAAAAATTTAGTAATAAAAGAATAAATGGGAAAGTGGATTTAGGAGCAATTCTCCTTTGAAGCATAATAAAAGTTGTGTTCTTTACTTGCTTTTTTTTTTACTCGGAGATTTCTCTTTAAGAGTCAATTAATGGTCATCTTCAGGTGGTAAACTTTTAAATTCTCAATAAAGAGTATGAAAAAAACTCGTCAATCAATTAGCACGATGAGCATGGATCGAACGTCGACCTTTAGATCTTTAGCTTGGAAAAGAAGAAGAATTCTTCAACATATGATGTGGAAACTAGAGCTAATTAAAAGAACAATCGGCTAAGGTATACAACAAAAATTCAGAATATTACACGAAATTTAAGTCCAATTAATGATGAGATCGACCTATTCCTTCAGGTGCATCACACTATGAGACAAATTGCAGACTTTTTTCAAAAGTAAAATAAAAATAAACAAATCTTTTTTATAAGGTTGCATAAGATCATTTTCTGCTATTGTGAATAAACTCTTTAATTTTATGTTAAACTACATTTAATATGATTTGCACTTTTCTTTTTAACTAAAATTAATCTTTAAGTTTTATATTTTAAATTAATTCAATTTATTAATATTAATGAGTATCGACATACTCATTGATGTCAAATGGCAATATATATAATATTTTTCTTATACTAAGTTTTACACACATATACACTGTATATGTATATGTGTATGTGTATGTGTATGTATCTGTGTATGTGTATGTATACACAACACACGCAGATATGTATGTGTGTGTGTTTGGTTTTTACAATTTATAATTACACATACATAAATGTTAATACCATATATTATATGATGGAATTGGACCAACCGACAACGGAGTTAAAAGGTAAATTAAAAAAAAAAATCCTTTATTGGTTCTTTAATGGGCCTATGCATGTTATCTAATTCATTTAGAATTTTTTTAATTTTTTTTTAAAACAATATTATATTTGAATTAATAAATGAAATTTACTTTATATAATTTGTATTATATTTCATATATGTGAATCATATACACATACATGTACGTGCACATGCAACGAGATAATATGTATATGGTTTGACATACATGTTAACCCCTTTTGTATACAAATGTATTATCTATATATACATATATACGCATCAAATTACTGTATAAAAAATATACAAATTTAATTATATATAATAATTATAAAATATTAGTTATAAATTACCCGTATAAAGTATTTGTGAAATATATATATATATCTGTGTGCGCGCGTGTCTGTATATATGTATGTATGTATATATGATTAAATTACAAAATTATTTTAAATATTAATTTTTAACATAACTTAGTGCATTTATTATATATTATGAAATCTGAAAATATTTTTTTGCATTAATTTATACACACACACACACATATATATATAGGTATATAACTAGTTATAAATTAATTAATATATATGTATATATAATTTAAATAAATATACATTTGACGCTGCTCTTGGCCAACTAGTAAATTTATTTATTTTCTTTTTGGTCTAATTAATTTTTAAATGAAATACTTATAAAGCATTAAAAACTGTATTGATTTAAAAAAAAGAATATTTAAAAAATAATTGTTAAAATCATAATCTATTTTTTATGTTATATAAATTTTTTCCTGAATTTTATATTATTTATAAATGCATATAAATATATTATTTATACACTGTATATGTGTATGTATGTGTATGTGTCTGTGTATGTGTATGTATACACAACACACGCAGATATGTATGTGTGTGTGTTTGGTTTTTACAATTTATAATTACACATAAAATAAATGTTAATACCATATATTATATGATGGAATTGGACCAACCGACAACGGAGTTAAAATGTAAATTAAAAAAAAATCCTTTATTGGTTCTTTAATGGGCCTATGCATGTTATCTAATTCATTTAGAATTTTTTTAATTTTTTTTTAAAATAAAATCAATATTATATTTTAATTAATAAATGAAATTTACTTTATATAATTTGTATTATATTTCATATATGTGAATCATATACACATACATGTACGTGCACATGCAACGAGATAATATGTATATGGTTTGACATACATGTTAACCCCTTTTGTATACAAATGTATTATCTATATATACATATATACGCATCAAAAATCCTTATTTCTCTCTTAACTTTTCTTTCCCCTTTAACCAATTGAAGCCCCACTCCCTACCAACTCTTAACAAACCAAAAATTGCTGCGCCCTAACCAAAATCATCATGCCCCATATGGGCCTCAAGTCTATTCCAAAGCCCAAACAATATTCGTTATATTTAAACTCGATTTAAACATGTACCGATATTGTATATCGATCAGTATATTTATAACTAATATAAACACATTATTAAATATTATTCAATATACATCAAATAAAATTTTATAATTAATATTTCATAGATATTAATTAATTTAATTAATTTTTGACAATCATAATTTAATTAAATCAGGTCTTAACATGAGTATTCAACGTTTCAATTGTGTGACTCTTAAATGTAAATTTGGTCAGATATAAATATCGAATAATTTGAATATTAATGTTCACACTTCACTTAGTAGGTGGTTTGACATTATGGCCAAATTTATCGCTTACTCGATATAGGTAAAGTCCTATTTTACTTTATTAAGCGTTACTCGGTAGTGACAATTATTTATATCAACTATCTTCATCAAAACTATATCACTTAACACTTATGGAGTTTGGTAATGGTCAAAATTCCAATATCGTTCATATTCAACTTTTAATAAGAATACAAAATCCTTGGTTCAATAGTAGCAACTAATATTAACTGAACTATCCTGCTCAAAGATTTTGATATGAGTTGACTTCAGTTGATTGTGATACTAATCCCAAATAACCAAGGAGACAAATACTCTCTTGAATAGTTGCCATAACACCCCGTAAAAATTAATCAAAAATTAACTAATGAGAAAAGAATTAATTAATAAATTAATAATAAGGCTAAAAATGGAAATATTGTAAATGTTGGAATTTGGCCATGAAAGTTGTGTCATTGCGTTCATGGAGATTTTCTAATCAATTTGCATATATAAAGTTCTAAAATTGGAGATCAAATGAAATGGTTATCGACGTCTTAGGTTTTCAAATTCAAATTAATTTAAATGGAATTCAAATTTAAAAAATAAATAATGCAAATTTTTTAAAAATTAACGGTAGTTGGAATTGGGGGTTAAGTAAACGTTAAAATAAAAATTAACGTTAATATTAATTAAACAATTGAATAATAAATCAACGGCAATTAAATATACGTTTCGAAAACAGGCTACCGGTTGACCGCCTAGGTAGGAGCAGTCATCCGGTGCTATTGTGGAGGCTATGGTTAAGGTTGACCACGAATTATTAGATTATATTATTTTACACCGACTTAAATCTGACGATTCTGGTGCTTTCTAACCACTATAAATAAGAGCCTGGCCTTCTCACTTGTATTCGCAAATTATTAGAGAATGTAGCGGAGCTCTGCCCGTTTCTTTCTTCTTCAAGATTCAAAAATTCTCTGGGGTTTCAAGTAAGGAAATTTAGGTGTTTAATATTTAATTTCTAATTTTATTCTCCTCCAATCCCTGAAATTTTGAATCTAATCTATATACAACCCACTTATTTTATATTTCTAAAGGAAGAGATCACGAAAGAGATTTAAGCAGGTGTAAATAAATCCAAGAGGAAGAGCTAAGTTGTAACGACCCGGGGATTTTCGGCTCTCGAAAATCAACATGAATACGTTCACTATATAGCATGCCGAGCAATCGAGTGCTGGAAATACCAGATCATTAGGGGCGAAGAAGAAAAAGGAATATAAGAAACAGAAACAATAATACAGAATTTCACAATCACAGTGGAACAATATATAATAGATAAATACAGATCTTTATACAAAAGGAAACTATAACTGTTAATATATATACAATCATCAGAGTACAACAATCAACAAATCAATATGGACAGTTATTATAACTTGTCCTCATGAGTGCTGACTATACAGCCTGACACACACAGCGGAATAAAATCAAGTACGTGAAATACGTCTGAAATCCTCAAGCTCATCTCCTGAGCTCTATAGCATCCTAACCTGAATCTGTAATACTCAGTCTGACCCGAGCATTATAATAAATAACACCCGAGTCGGTTTGGAAAACCAGTGTGATAAAAACACGCTCAATTTGAGTTATTACTGTTATTAAAATCCTTTGAAACAAAGGTATCTGGTAAGACCACGCTACACATAAATACAACGGGATTTTACCTTACGATAACCAAAACATTTTATATCAAAATCATCTGATATTATAGTAATGTCTATAGAAAATAAACTATAAAATAGATGAAATGCTTGCATCTCACGTTTCAGCATAGTTGGGAACAACTAAAACCGTACAGGCTCGTAGTGGATATTGGATTCCATACAATGACTGGGCTATTGGGGTACGGCTCATCACAGTACATCTCTAGAAAAATGTACCGAGATCATACCTAACGATCCCTGCTATCACAAGATCAGCCTACCCCTTGCTGGATAGTACCGAATATTTTATCGCCCCAGGTGTTCCCACCCTATCAAGCGCTCTCTTTCCATGCACACCATATTCATAATTATAATATATCCGAGGGTATCTAGAAAAGTGATAACATACCCTACTTGGGTGCGACCCACTTAGCCCTGCTGCATCTCTCCTGTTTCAGCCATTCCCGGTTGATGAGGCTTGAGGCTACGTTTTACTTTTATAATAGCATTCATACTTGGAATGCTAACATCGCCGTCCAAGCAACAATGCAATGATAGCATTCGTCCATACAAGTTGTTTTGGATCTAAATAAAACGAATCACCATCTCCATTATCTTCGAGATATCACAATTCGTAACGCACAAATCAGATCGAAGTGGTTTTCGAATAATTAAATCCGATCCCGGTCTCTTCGAAACGATTAACGAATTTGGCTAGATTTGATAGTCGGTTATTTAACTATCAAATAACACACATAAGCAGCCACTAAGCCCAATTTATAAATCTTTCAAAACATTCATTTCAAAATATCTTTACAAACATATATATTCAAATCTCTTCTAGTATATTCAATAATTGGAAACAATTTCAAATACTTCTATCCATAACAGGATAATTTCAAATCATATCAATACCTAGAAATATTTTTTCCAATTCCATTCATAATTCAACACTTTGAAAATATTCCTATGATAATAATCTCATAGTTAATATATTTCAAATCCTTCCAGTCCAATACTTAGGAAATATTTATAAGTATATTTTTCCAAATCATTTTATTTCCGATACTTAGGAAATATTCCATTTTATTTCATAGTTCTAAAATCCTTTACAATTTACTTGAAAATTCCTTCTCTCATTTATAATGGATTCTATAAGTTTTCGGAATTTCATTAATTAACTTCCTTTAAATTTTCCAAAATCGATTGCACTTGTCTATAATTCCAACTATCCATTTCTAACTTCTTTTACGAATTCTAATTCATTTTCGAAGTTCTCATATTTCAACATTTTGGAAGTTTTCTTACGTTTCCAGAATTCCATTACAAGATTTCTCTTATAAAAATCATATCAAATAAACCTTGTTTACAAAATCGCAAGAGGATTTATAAATAGATTACTATCATTTCAAAAACTCTATATATATGATAAGTATATTTTAAAGAATAATAATTTATTTTTAAAACATGTTTAAGTAATTATCTGAAATATTAAAACACATTAAATAAACATCGATAACTCATTTCCAATTCATTTGAAATAAACTAATCGATTTACAAAGCTTATTATAAAAAAGCGAACTCATTTCAATAAATATTAAATATTTGAAAAAAATCTACTTTTTGAAATATTTCTATACTACAACAGCTTTAACTATATATTAATAAATAAAAATCTAATTTCAAAACAATTTTAATTTCTCGACAAAAAACTATTTTTTTTAAATTCAATATTACCAATTTAAATTTACAAATCCCTCTCGATTCATATCACATCGACTACATTCCAATTTCATAATCATTCCCACATTTCAAAAATAAAATCCACAATTTTTTGAAAAACCGATTTCCATATCTCGAAATAAATTCACACCGTAAATTTATATTTCCAATTTATCAACTGATTATCATTTCCCCTTATTTATAAACATCGTTTATAAGTTTATAAACTCATTTGGGATTCACTCGTTTATAAAAATAATCTCATTTATAAAATTTCATTTATGAATCCATTTCTTTATAAATCCCATTTATTTTACAAATCTATTTTAAATATCGATTTCAACTTCTTTTTAAAATTTTAGAAATATCATTAAATCTATTATTCCAAATTCCTTGTATAAATTCATTTCAAAATATTTATTTGAAAACACTTTGAAAATAGTTAAGTGAATTCCAAATCAAATCTTTTTATTTAATTCACATTCATTCCTTATGGAATATTCCAAATCTATATAAATATTTTTATTTCCACAAATCCCCTTTTAATTTTTTTTTTAAAATTCAAAAATATTCTTTATGTTATTTAAAATACCAAAATAAGGTTATTGCTACTATAGCATCCAATAAATCAAATCACACAACAATCCATAACAGATTATTCAATCATATCATATATCGTTATATATGAAAAACAATCAATATATTTAAGGAATCCAGTTGGATCCCTCCAACCTGTTTCACAGCATCCACAGATGTTATATAACATAAAATACCAATCCCGCTCGAGGCAGGATATCGCGGTAATATAGAGTCATCCGCTATTATGCGAGACGCATAATGTCTCATCCGCTCTAATCGGCGGGAACATATCCAACTACTAATATATATAATAATATATATAATATAACATTCAACTGATAATAATATATCAATTCAACCAATCATCCAATAATTAATTTTTAATGGCTATAAATTAAACCAGTCAACCAAATTGAGTGAGATTTACTTACCTTTATTTTTTTTCGAAATTATCAATTGTTCCAAATTAATTTTATTGCGCAGATTCCCCAACTACAAATCCCACCCGATTGATTCGTGATTTTTTGACATCGTATGAATAAATTATACGATATATGAGACTTTGATTTTTATTAAATATTACTAACCTTTAAATCAAAAATTAATTTATGTTAATTATCAAATTAACGAAACCCAATTACCTCCCGATTAGCCACTACAGGCCATGCGAACCTAGGCGTGACACTCCAGATCGCTCCTCTAATTCACCCTCTCTCGTTTGTTTCCAGGCGAGCAAAAAAAAATGAAACAACGAGCGAACTTCCTTCGATCACTGCCACCACCATACTTGACCAGAATCCTCCACCTCCTCACCGAACGTCGCCCTAGCAGAGAGCTTCTTAACCCCACCAATGCGCCTCGATTTATCGCCTCCAACATCGCTGATTTCTTATCTAACCTCCGCGACTCGCCCACGCGCATCTGCCAGCGCTCACGCGTGTTCCGCCCACAAGCGTTCTTCGATCGTGCGATGGATTTTTTGTAGGATCGTTTTTACCCTAGAGGGGGAGGGGGGTGAATTGGGTCTACCACTAAAACAAATGCAGAAATAAAAATAAAAAACAGAAAGTAATGCAGTAAAGATCACACACAATTTTACCCAGCTTCGGCAAAAATTTGCCTACGTGCTACCCCTAAGGTTTCTACTAGAAATTAAGAAATCAGATGCTTACAAAAACACGTAAACTTGCAACACCCGCTAACTTGATTAACCTAAAGCTAAGTTCAAAACCCTGCCATAACTCAGCCACTGAGTTGTGAATTCTCGAACTACAAAACCGTAGTTTGTAAACTAGTTAATCTAGAGTTTGACTTAAATAAACAAAAAAATAGACAAAAGTATTAAAAATAAATAAATAAAACCCTAATACACTATACGACCTAATTAAAAGACACAAGCGAATTCCCTTTTCATTTTACTTCCTGCTTATCCATGCCGTCCATTCCTCTTTCTGTTCGTTCTTCAAAATTAGGGTTTTTGGAAATTGAAGCTGCCACTTTGAATTTAAAGCTTCGAATCGCCTTTACTTTTTCGTTGATTACTCTCTTCGGTTTGCTGGCGTTTGGTGGTTGCGGCCGCTTCACTGTGTCGAGTAATTCTTTAATTGAGGATTTGGTATGGTTTATAATTTTCTGATTTAGATTATTTTCCTTGTGACTCAACTGATTTAATGTCGGTGATGATGTTGGGTTAATTTATAAGGACTGTAACCCTATTATTTCGTTCGTATATTTTGGTTTGAATTTTTCGTGATTTTGGTATATGCGTTGATTTCTGATCGAACGATATTTGATGCATGACTCGTTCATTTCTAACTTCGATTACAGCTTGGCATTTGAATTTGAAATATATTTGTCGATTTTTAAGTTAATCGTTTTCTTCCTGAAGTCTGACTTGTTCCTTGGTCGAATATTTTTCTGATATATTCGAATTTTCTGGAATTGGTTCTGTTCTTTGCTGCCAACGACTTGTTCATCATTCTCAATTCCATTTTCTAAAATATGTTTCTTTGTGACTTCTGATTGAATTCTCTTAACTTGTTCTAACTGCTACTGATAATTACGATTTTTTGAACACTTCAACAGTGTTTTTCGTTTGCCATTTCTTTTTGAACCAACTCCTTGACTTTGTTTGAACTACTATTGATAGTTACCCACGGCTGCTTCACTGTTTTTTCTGTAGTTGGTCTGAGTTCTTGTCATTTCATTATCCTGAACTGATATATGTGTATATATGTTACTGTGCTTGAGTTTGATCTGATGTCTTCCCTGTTTCATGTTTATATTTGGTGCGCCACTTTGTACATGTGCACTACATGTTGATATCTGACCTTGCATATGAACTCTGAGCATGTCAGAAGCTCTCCTTGTGCCTATGTTATTATAGCCTAGTTCCATTTGTACATGTTGAAACTGAATGCTTGCATATCCATTTTGCTTGAACATTTTGCTTTGTACTTGGCCTTGTACTCTGGTTTGTCTGGTATTGTTATTGTGGTCTTGTTCCACTTGAAGTCTGGTCTGGTTCCATTTAAGTCTGGTTGCATTGAAATTTGCTTCAAGTTAAACTGCCCCAGTGCTATGTGCATACTTGCTGTCATGTTGCACTTGGTTGGTCTGCACTGTGCTTGTTAAACTTACTGGCTTGATTGTTATTCTTGTTTTGTAGTGCTTGTTACCGGGTTGAGTATGTTTGTGTGTCACCATGTATATACATACATACATATATGTATGTATATATGTGTGTGATTGTTGTGCCTATGCTCTATCCACTTCGAGTGCTTGCTTCCTGACTTTGCTGTATGTATTGATTTTCATGTGTACATTTTGTTGAGCTGCAGTCATGTTGGTTATTTTTGCATTTGCACTTGAGTTGAATCCAGTCTAGGCTTGGGTTTGACCTTGTGCTCACCTATCCCTGCAATTTTAACAAGCAAGTGTATATTGGCGTGCACGACCTTATGGCATGTACAGTGATTCACTATGCATGTCACAAGTTGCTCGCATAAGAAGAATTAAATAAATGATGACGAACAACCCAAATAATTAAGACAAACAATATTTTCAAAACACACACTTTATTGTGCACTTCAAAATATTTCTTTTTCAATTTTACTGCATCAGTGTTTATTTTTCAAATAGTTCAGATGCTGGATACGGGCTGGAACATAGTTGAAGATCAATTAGAAGTGATGAGTGAATATGTAGTGAGGAGAAATATGTATGTGAAACTATAAAGTTAAAATTGTGTTGTAATTGAAGTTGTATTGTAATTGAAAATGTGTAAATGTAGTGAGAGCTCAAATTTGTACTATTTGAATTTGTAATAAAATATTTATTTGAATAAAAATTTTGTTTAAATAAGAATTTTGAGTTATTTATTTTATTCAACAAATATTTATTTAATTATGTGGAAAAATAAAATAGTACAATAACAAATACATTTAAACGAATATATATATATATATATATATTATCATCAAACAAAAAATCATATGCTATTGTGTTCCACAATCTCCCATTTTTGATGATAACAAACATATATTAAGATTTGACTCTGTTAAATGTATTTGGTCTTGATGAATTCTGTTAGTTCCTCTTATTTGAATACCCCACCTACAACAAAGCTTCCCCTTCACATATGCATGAAAATAAAAGATATGCAAATAAAATAAAAAATGCAATGAACCTAGATGAGAGAATATGAAAATAAAAAATTTGACTTATTTTTCAAAAACTTAACTTCTCTCCTCCTTTTGTTATCCGCAAAAGAGTAATAGTGTTAGATAAGAGTGATAAAGTAATAGACATTAATACAACATTAATACCTAATTGAGTATACATATTAAATTTCAAGAAAAAATCAAACAAAAATCATAAATACTCTATTAGGCGCATATTCCATTTTAGACTGATAGGGGTGATGTCGGCATAGAAAACCATATAGTCATGTCCATTTGTGGTATATTCATGACAAGAACTTAAATACTTACTAACCATGCATAACCGTTAGGACTTTTAAATGAGACTAGTAGTATTCCCTATTTTTATTAAAAATGAATTCCAAGCATCTTCTAACCACGCATAACCATGAAGACTTTTAAATGGGGTTAGAATCAACTTGCCTATTTCATCCAATTTTGATATGCATTCCATACATACATAACCGTGAGGACTTTTAAACGAGCATGAAAGCACATAATCAGAGATTTTAAGTAGTTCACCCATGCATACCCGTGAGGACTTTTAAATGAGAGTGAGTACTTTTGGATGATTTTATTGCTAATTAAAAAATGAATAATTTTATGTTTAAATACCACATTTTGACATACTATATTGGATTTTGATGAGTGATTGTCGTAGAAATATGATAGGAATAGAGATGGTAATGGAATTTTTACCAACCAAAGTTATTACAAATTTTGTTTAAATTTTTAAAGAAATTTTCTAAATATACTCTCTCAAGACATAATGTAAGATCAAGATCAACATTCATCACTTTTTCAGTCACTATTTATCTTTTCGATAACCAATAAGGAGTCAGACTAGTTAACAATAGGCATTTAAGATCAAATGACTAAAAAATATAAAACCACATTTCTAAAATGCCTAATCTAAGACGAATTACAAAAACTATTTTCTAGAAGGGGTTTTGTAAAAATGTCTGCCAATTGAGAATCGGTTGAAATGAATTTTATGCAGATATTTTCTTTGGAAATATGATCTCTAATGAAATGATGTCTAACATCTATATGCTTGGTGCGAGAATGATGTACATGATTATTTGTGAGATCAATTGCACTTTTGCTATCACACATATGTGGAACTCGTTTAAAATTTAAACCATAGTCTTACAACATTTGTATCATCCATAAGATTTGAGCAGAGCAACCACTTAGAGCAATATATTCTGCCTCAGTGGTAGATAATGCAATGCAATTCAGTTTTCGACTTGACCATGTAACTAATGAATGTCCTAACATAAAACACGTTCCACTAGTACTTTTTCTATCAACTAGACTACCAGCATAATCTACATCTGAATACCCTTTTAACTCAAAGTTATCATTAGTTGGATACCATAGACCAAACCGTGGGGTGTGCAATAGATACCTTATAATTCTTTTTACAGCTTTTAAATGAGATTATTTTGGATTTGATTGAAGCAGTAAGATAAAGAAGTGATCCAATCATACCTCGATATTTCTTTTGATCAACTACCTTACCTTTTTCATCCTTGTCAAGTTTAATTGTTGTGCTCATGGGAGTTTTTGTAGGTTTAGCATCTTTCAATCTAAATTTGTTGACAAGCTCCCTGATATATTTTGTTTGAGAGATGAACGTACCTTTTTTGCTTTGTGTGATTTGAAATCCTAAAAAGAATTTTAACTCTCCTACCATCATTTCAAACTTTTCCTACATGACTTTTTTCAAATTTCTCATACAAAAGGTTGTTAGTGGCACCATAAATAATGTCATCAACATATATTTGAACAACCAAAAGGTCATCATTTTCGTGCAATAGAAATAATGTGGTGTCTACACAGCCCTTTTGAACCCATTTTCAAGGAGATAAGTGCTAAGACAATCATATCAAGCCCTAGGGGCTTGTTTTAATCCATAAAGTGCTTTCTTAAGTTTATATACATGGTTAGGATATTCTTGATTTTCAAAACCTTTGGGTTGTTCAATGAATACATCCTATTTCAAAATTCCATTAAGAAAAACACTTTTAATATCCATTTGTCTTAGTTTAAATCCTTTATAACAAACAAAATCTAACAATATTCTAATGGATTCTAGTCTTGCTACTGGTGCAAAAGTTTCATCAAAATCAATTCCTTCAATTTGATTATAGCCTTTAGGAACTAACCTAGCTTTTTCCTAATCACATTTCTAGATTCATCAAATTTATTTTTAAAACTCCATTTGGTTCCTACAACTGGATAATCATTAGGTCTAGGTGCTAGAATCCAAACATCATTCCGTTCAAATTGATTTAGCTCTTCTTGCATAGCCATAAACCAACTCTCATCATTAAGAGCTGTATCTATGTCTTTGGGTTCAATTTTTGAAATAAATCCACTTTATAGACACAAATCACATAAATTTCTAAAAGTGGAACGAGTTTGAATACCTACGATAGGATTACCTATTACCAATTCTGGAGGATGATCTACTTTAAATTTCAATCTCTCTAGTTCTAGATTTCTTTGGACTTCTTCCATGGTTGCAGTTTCTTTTGGATTTTCACTTTCATCTTTTTCGTTCTCCTCTTCGACATTGCTTTTGATTGTTTCCTTGCTTTGATCATTAATGTATTCATCAAATTTCACATTGATTGACTCCACGATTGTTCTCGTCCTTTTGTTGTATACTCTATAAGGTTGCTTCTTGAAGAGCATCCCATGAACATGCCTTCATCAGCTTTTGGCTCAAATTTTCCCAATTGATCACCTGTATTGAGATAAAACACGGACAACCAATTTTTTTGAAATATGCAATGTTTAGCTTTTTGTTGAACCATAGTTCATATGGTGTTTTCTTAAGAATCGGCCTAATCCTGACTCTATTCATTACATAACAAGCTGTATTTACTGCCTCTGCCCAAAAGGACTAGGGTAGTTCATACTCATTTATCATATATCTAGCTAACTCTTGTAAGGTTCATACCGGAAAAGAGCTTCTAGATGTCGTTTTTACGCTCGAAAAGTTCTGACCTTACTTAATTGGTTCACACATCACGGTCTACAATGACCATACTGCTATTCGATACCTTTTTGCCAAAAAGGATGCTAAATCTCGTTTGATTCGTTGGATCCTTTTACTTCAAGAATTTGACCTTATAATCAAAGACAAAAAAGGATCTGATAACATCATAGCCGATCACTTGTCTCGTCTTCGGAACGCACCATCTTCTTTGCCAATAAATGAAAACTTCCTCGGTGAACAACTTCTTTCAATTCCTATCGATCCATGTTATGCTAATAAAGTGAACTACTTAGTCACTAAAGAAACTCCCTTATCTTGGTCCAAAAAGGACAAATGCAAATTCATGTCCCAAGTGAAGTATTTCTATTGGGACGTTCCATACTTGTTCAAATATTGTCCGGACCATATCATCCGACGTTGCATTCTAGATAATGAGATCAGGAGTGTTCTTTCGTTTTGCCACGATCAAGCGTGCGGTGGATATTTCGGTCCTCGAAAAACAGCGGAAAAGGTGCTTCAATTTGGTTTCTACTAGCCTTCCCTTTTCAAAGACTCATTCGAATTTTGCAAAACTTGTGATCGTTGCCAAATGATTGGAAGGATTTCTCGATGAAATATGATGCCTCTAAACCCCATTCTTATGATCGAAATCTTTGTTGTTTGGGGTATCGATTTTAAGGGACCTTTTCCCAATTCTTTTGGAAATTTGTATATTCTTCTCGCTGTCGATTACGTCTCAAAATGGGTCGAAGCCGTTCCTTGTAAAACTAACGACCGTAGAATTGTTGTGAAATTTCTCAAAGAAAACATCTCTTCGAGGTTCGACACACCTCGCACAATAATAAGTGATAACGACACCCATTTTTGCAATCATTCTTTTGAAACTTTAATAATGAAATACTCGATAACCCACAAGTTATCCACACCATACCATCCTCAAACTTGTAGCCAAGTTGAAGTTTCAAATCGTCAAATAAAACAAATCTTGGAGAAAACTGTTAACAAAAATCGAAAAGATTGATCTTAGAAATTAACCGACATGCTTTAGGCTTACCGTACCGCTTTTAAAACTAACCTTGGGATGTCCCCATTTCGCTTAGTTTACGGGAAAGCTTGCCATTTACCTGTTGAAATCGAACACAAAGCATTGTGGGAAATAAAGAACTTAAATTTTGATCTTAAGAAAGCTGGTAAAAATAGAAAATTGCAACTCAACGAACTAGAAGAACTTAGAAACGATGCGTATGAAAACGAAAATTTACAAAGAAAGAACCAAAGTTTTTCACGATAAATCAATCCTAAGAAAAACATTTTCATCAAACTAGAAAGTCTTTTATACGACTCTAGACTTCATTTATTCCTTGTGAAACTAAAATCAAGATGGACCGGACCATTTGTGGTACGAACTATTTTTCCACATGGTGCTGTAGAAATAGAAAACCCTAGGGATGGATCGATTTTCAAAGTCAATCGTCATCATTTGAAACCTTTCTTGGAATTGCCAAGTAACCAAGAGGAGGAGCTCATGATTCTTCATGAGTCAAGCTATGTCTAGTAAGAATGTTAACCCTCTTTTGTAAATATGTATATATTTTTCCCTGTTACATTCATTATATCATCCACTTATTGTGGGGACACTGTTTGTACCAAAATTGGGCACAACACTCTTCGGAAGTTTTTGAAGAGATAAAATGAAGAAATTAAATGAAAAAACAAGTATTATCTAACCAAAACTCCAAACTTCAGAAATGATAATTATTAAAATGCATAGAGACACAAGAATTTAGAGTGGTTCGGCGTGTTGCCTACGTCCACTATGAAGTTGATTACTTTATTGATGTTTTTGCTGATGATTACAAGTGAATTCAATGAATTACAGTAGTTAATGATGATTTACAGCAGTGAATTTCGTTATAGGCAGCAGTAATGGAGTTCAGATCTGGATCCGGCAGAGTCTGGGCGTTCGAGGATTCATAGAAGAAGACGAACCCCTTTTCTGTTGGCTTTGGGGGTCTATTTATAGGTGTAGGAGGCTGGTATTTCGCTCAGATCTCGGGAGACCCTCTCTGGCACGTGACTAGGCCGCGCTCCCAAGCCCGTGAAGTTTTGGTCCGATCCGTGATCGATACGAACAAATTTCGTATCGATCAAGATTTCATCCAATGGAGTCGAAATTTGGCGTGGACATTCTTTATCATGCACGTAGTCTTCTATGAAAATTTCATAGCATTTGGACTTGTAGATTAGGAGATATGATCGATATGAAATGGGATTCTCGGTTGGCTGTTTAGTTCGACTCGCTCCTATTTCGACTCGCTCTTTGTTCGACTCGGTTCTGTTTGACTCAGTGACATGGCATTTATTCGTATTGACTGTTGTGCGTTGCTTCACATTGATGGACACGAAGTAGAAGTCTTCGGATGGATGCAAAGTAGGCGAAGCGGAGGGAGTCGAAGTGGAGCGAGTCGAAGATGGAGGCGAAGCAGAGCAAGTCGAAGTGGAGCGAGTCGAAGTAGGCTTCCCAGATGGATTCGAACGGAGCGAGTCGAAGTGGAGCGAGTCGAACTGAGCGATTCGAACAGGGGCTGTTTTTATCCAATTTTGCATCGATCGTAACTTGAGCATACGAACTCAGATTGACCTGAAATTTGGAACGTTGACTCTTATAGCTTCGTTTGTTGTGTCATATCAATTTAATCTCGATCCGAACTCGGGAAAAATTTGTCGATATCCATAGTGGGCCTGCGTATAGCCGATCTTCTTGGATGAACTGTCTTTGGTTTCCAGTCAAGTTCTTGGTGTCATGGTCTTGCCAAAAGGCAGGATAACATTTGCCTCCCAAAGTACATCTTGTGGGAACACGATGTTCTTTGAAATGCTGCAATCTTCAATCTGAATAGTTATGGTCTTTCCGATGAAAGCTGTAATCTTCGACTGTTTTTCTTGATAATGTAAACTGTTGACTGTCAACTACTGTACCCTGTACTGTTGCAACTGATTGCTGTACGCTAGTGATTAGCCATTTGTTGTTGTAATCGTTATCAAATGAGCTTCCAATTCCTGTAAATCTGGAATATTGAAGATTAGTCCGACATATATGCATATATGCTAATCTGACTCTCGCTGACGTTCACGAGTCGTTGTCAGTTTATCTTATATTGAATTCCATATCGATCCTCTCCTGAACCGATGTGAAATTCGTTGTAACAACGTTTGATGGTTGTTTTTGAATGCTCCTTCGTAACGATCCTCTCCTGAATCGATGTGAAGGGTTGGAATGTATGCTTCGTATCGGTGGATACGTAATATTGGGTCTCGGATCAATGGATACAAAAGTAATGCTTTGTATCGACGGAGTCAAACGATCCAGACATAATCATGCAGTGATGCTTCACGGAGGATATGACATTTCTTATTCATTTATTCAATAAGAATCCCTGATTGTGGATAATCTTTGATAAAAGCCATCCATGACTCTTTTTCTAGATCTGTCTCCAAGATCTAGTTGATCTTCATATGTCAATGCCTGGAATGATAAGCATTTCAACTGAGACAAAGTCTATTTGTCACGCATCCCCAGAACTGGCTAGCTTGGCGAGTGATTCGGCCTTTTCGTTTTGTTCTCTGAGATTTGTGTAGTGGTGCAATAGTCGAAGTTGGCTAGTAGCTTTTGGACCCGGTTGAGATAAGGAGCAAGATGTTTCCCCCTAGTTAGATAATCTTCCCTGACTTGGCATACTACTAACCAGTAATCACATAAGACATGTAAATTTTCCACTCCTAGTTTTCTTTCAAGTTTGAGCGCCAAGGCTTCATACTCAACTTCATTACTTATTGCAGGGAAGTTGAGTTTGGGGGCGTGGCAGATCGATTGTTCCTCAGTAGTCACTAACGCAACTTCGATGTTAGAAAGCCGATTATGGGAAGTTCCATCGGTGTACGTTCTCCATCGGTTGGATGGTTCTCTACTGTTTTTTGGATAGTCGTCCAATGTGGTGGATTCAAATTGAAGCATGCTAATGTTTGACCATGGAGAGCTCTCCGAGGGAGATAAGTGATATCAAATTGGCTTAGCTTGATATTCCATTTGAGTAACTTTTCAAACATCTAAGTTTTCTATTGGACCTATCATAACGGCTGGTTGATATGGACGTTAACGGGGTGAGCTTGTCAATAGCCAGCCTTCATCATATACTGGTCTTTGGATTCGTTTCTCTTCACATAGCATTGCGACGCTTATGGCGCGTGTTGGCACGGCCCAATTGATGTATAAATCTCCACGATCAAAAGGTTTGGGTAACATAGAAGGTCTCTTCAAGAGATCTATCAGAGCTGCTTGATTGTCCTCGGTACATGGGTGTCTCTAACTGTCGAAATTTTCTAGAAATTAGTCTTGATTCCATGAGAATTGCTGATGGAAACAAAGAATCTTTCTGATGTAATGGTGAAAGAGCATTTCAAAGGATCGAGTTTCATCCTGCATTTTTTAGAGAGCACCGAATACCTCTATCAAGTCATCGATATGGTCGTTTGATAGTTGTGATCTCACGAGCATATTAACCACATCTACTTTCATCGACAGACTGATATGATTTTTGAATGATCTGTTAATCGTCCTTTGGTAAGTAGCATAAGTGTTCTCAAGTTCGAATCCAGGGATCTCAGCATAGCACTAAAGGCCCAGGTCAATAATGAGATAGTTGTATTCCTGGTTTAGGACATGCTTCAGTATCCGATTGTATCTGGAGTTTGCATCCATGGATGTGAGTAATTCATGTCTGATGGTCAGGTCCATCAGTTGGTTGATCATTGGAAGTGGAAAGCCGTGCTTTGTCATACCCCATGCAAATATGAGTAGTTGATGTATGCCCTCCACTCTCTGTTCATTTTTCTTATAAGTAAAGGATTGGATACTCATTTTGGTTGGAGGGCATCATGGATAAACCCACTGGTTTTGAGCAGATTCGCCTCCTCTTTAAGTACAACAGATCTTTCTGGATCCATGTCGCATCGTTTTTGTTCATTGAGACATGCCTCGGGTCGACATTTAATGTAGGGTTCTTCATGGCTGGAGAGAGTCCATATATATATATATATATGAGATCGAGTCCGAGCGAACACATCAAGATTCACCTGAAGTAAAACAGCTGACTCTTTCTTCATCATTGCGTAGAGTTGTGATCTGATCTACAATACTCGTGATAGGTTGTAGGCGCTTCATGTGTTTATTTGAAATGGTAAATGATCAGGCTTATAAGGACGTTGAATCAAAGGATTAGTAGAACTTAGCCTTGTACTGCATACTGCTAAATAACTGGCTCCAGCTTTGAGATTGAATTTACTTATGTTTCTAAATGATGCGCTTTTCATGTAATGTACCTGCGATCCATTGCTCATCGGAAGGGTCAGAATGATGATCAGTTGCCCATAAGTTCGGGTATTGATCTGATGACTCTATCTCTAGGCATCCTTTCGGTCGCAACTCTTTTGCCCCCCGTCTCGGGTTGGCGGATGCATTACGCGGACGGTCCAGTCTCGTCCTAGCTGTGTCTATACTGTAGTTCAAGCTTTAAGAACCAGAGTTGACTGATGAATGGTTGAATCGTATTAATCTTATCTTCTTGTTCATGCCCCCAAGTCTGGGGAATATCTCGATAAGTGGCAGGGTAGATAATATCCGCTTCAACTTTGTATTCTATCCCATTGAACCATGGGATCGAGTTAAACGATGGAAGGCTGAGTCGTGACTATCCTGTATTATGTTCTAGTTCTTTCCTCTTGGCGGAATACATTGTTACTTTGCCGACATTCGGACATAAGCTAGATTCTAGATGGTTAATGATATTCACTTCACTGCTTATGTCGCCATACTCTGGGCGAAAACTGAGGAATGAATCGTCTAGTTAGATCCAATGTAGGATCGATGCTTCCCTTGTCGAATCCAGGGTAATAGTCAGTGTGCAAATGTTTAGGTTGCACTTGTTTTGAATTGCTCTTTTAGTCGAATCGTGATAAGAGTCAATGAATGAATGGTCGCGTTACATTCATTTGGAGTTGGGTGATCAACCATGTCCATTTCGATTTACGTTCTCCCGTCAGATCTAGGGATAAAGTTAGCTCGAATGCGGTCATGTCATGCTCATTTGGTCTCATGATCTTCCTGACGGATCAAAGGAAGGCGACGGAGGATGAATGGTCAAGTCACACTCATTGGTGGTCTATTCTTCTATCCATGCTCTGTTGGTCAAAGGTATCCGATGGACGTTCGGGTCACAACGATTTGTAGTCGAAGAGGGTCGATATTGATCGTCGATTCACCGGAACGATGTAGAATGCTCAGACCTTATTTCTTATCGATCCAATGGTATGATATGAAAGGTGCAGATCGATATTGCCCGTCGATCCGGCGGTACGATATAATTGGTTGCCCAGAACTTCGGGCATCATTCTGATTGGTTAGCATTAGGGTCTCCTTGTAGTCGTTGCCATAAGTTGTAAAGGACGCTAAGCTGGAGATGTAGCGAGTCACCTTTCTCTTCTTTCAGTGATTTGTACTTATACCTCCAGTCTTGGGTTAGAAGAGTTAGTTCGTGGATGGTCTAATTGCACCTGTAGTCAGTTTATATTGCTCATGTCGAGTCTAGGTCAGAGTTGGCGAATGAACGGTCGAATCACATTCATTCGATTGTCTATTCTTGTAGCCACACTTTGGGGATCAGAGTCAGTTGAAGGGCCATTCATCACACCTATTTGATGTTTATACCCCTATCCACACTCTGGGGCTAAGTTTTTTTTGTAGAAAATGGTCAAACCGCGCTTTTCTCGGTCAATTCCTCTGCCCCCAGTCAAGGGCAAAAGTCGAAGTGTGGTCGGTCTTGATGCTTCTCCCACTGAACTGTAGGAAGGAATTGATTGGCGGATGGTTTGGTCACATCCGTCCATGCTGCATGCACAACCCGTCGGATCACAGGCGAGAGTTAGCAGATGAACGGTCATGCCGCGTTCCCTTGCGGTAGAATGGTAGTAATATCAATTCAGAATAGGACATCCAGCTAGGTACCTTTTTCGAATCTACGCCTCCTTGTCGAATCGAGGAAGAAATTTGTCTTGTAGGGTTGGAGTGCATCCCTATAAATTTACGTTATGGGTCCCATGCCGGGGATAAGAGTTGATGCTCGGACGGTTGTGTCATGCCCGCTTAGAGCTGGATGGTCGGATCGGATCCAATTTTGTGTGCTAAGTGTGCCCCCATGTCAGGGGAAGATTGGAAAGCAGACGGTCGAACCACATCCGCTTTTTGTACTACAGAACTTGATGAGGAACCATAGCCGATAGATGGACAGTCGAATCACATCCCTTTTGGTATTCATATTCCAAACCATGCTTTGAGGACTGGAGTTGGTTGATGGGTTGTTAGTCACACCCATTTGGAATTTATACTCTAGCCTGTGCTCTCGGGACCGAAGCAAGTTGATGGGTGGTCATTTGCATCCAATTGGTGTTTATACTCCAGTCCACACTCTGGGGAATTAGAATTAGTTGAAGTTTATTCTCTAGTTCGCATTCTGGGAATCTGGATTTGTTGATGTTTATACTCCAGTTCGCACTCTGGGAATCTAGAGTTGTTGATGTTTATACTCCAGTTCGCACTCTGGGAATCTGGAGTTAGTTGATGTTTATACTCCAGTTCGCACTTTGGGAATCTGGAGTTAGTTGATGTTTATACTCCAGTTCGCACTCTGGGAATCTGGAGTTAGTTGATGTTTATACTCCAGTTCGCACTCTGGGTTAGTTGATGTTTATACTCCAGTTCGCACTCTGGGAATCCGGAGTTGTTGATGTTTATACTCCAGTTCGCACTTTGGGAATCTGGAGTTGTTGATGTTTATACTCCAGTTCGCACTCTGGGAATCTGGAGTTGTTGATGTTTATACTCCAATTCGCACTCTGTGAATCTGGAGTTGTTGATGCTTATACTCCGTTTCGCACTCTGGGAGTTCGGAGTTGATGTTTATACTCCGACTCGCACTCTGGGAGTTCGGAGTTGATGTTTATACTCCGACTCACGCTCTGGGAGTTCGGAGTTGATGTTTATACTCCGTTTCGCGCTCTGGGAATCCGAAGTTGATGTTTATACTCCGACTTGCGCTCTGGGAGTTCGGAGTTGATGTTTATACTCCGTTTCGCGCTCTGGGAATCCGGAGTTGATGTTTATACTCCAGTTCGCGCTCTGGGAATCTGTAGTTAGTTGATAAGTAGCATAAGCGTTCTCAAGTTTGAATCCAGGGATTCCAGCATAGCACTATAGGCCCAGGTCAATAATGAAACAGTTGTATTCCTGGTCTAGGACATGCTTCAGTATCTGATTGTATCTGGAATTCGCATCCATGGATGTGAGTAATTCATGTCTGATGGTCAGGTCCATCAGTTGGTTGATCATTTGAAGTGGAAAGCTGTGCTTTGTCATACCCTATGCAAATCTGAGTAGTTGACGTATGTCCTCCACTCTATGTTCATTTTTCTTATAAGTAAAGGATTGGATACTCATTTTGGTTGGAGGGCATCATGGATAAATCCACTGGTTTTGAGCAGACTCGCCTTCTCTTCAAGTGCAACAGATCTCTCCGGGTCCATGTCGCATCGTTTTTGTTCATCGAGACATGCCTCGGGTCGACTTTTAATGCAGGTTTTTTCATGGCTAGCGAGAGTCTATATATATATGAGGTCGAGTCCAAGCGAACACATCAAGATTCACCTGAAGTAAAACAATTGACTCTTTCTTCATAATTGCGTAGAGTTGTGATCTGATCTACAATACTCGTGATGGGTTGTAGGCGCCTCAAGTGTTTATTTGCAATGGTAAATGATCAGGCTTATAAGGATGTTGAATCAAAGGACTAGTAGAACTTAGCCTTGTACTGTACGCTGCTACATAGCTGGCTCCAGCTTTGAGATTGAATTCACTTGTGTTTCTGAATGATGCGATTTTCATTCAATGTACCTGCGATCCATTGCTCAATGGAAGGGTCAGAATGATGATCAGTTGCCCATAAGTCCGGGTATTGATCTGATGACTCTATCTCTAGGCATCCTTTCGGTCGTAACCTAGAGTTGTTATGAATATCAGGCATGGGTCATAGGTTCAAGTTGTCATAGTCAACTCTCGGATAATTACTCTTTTGCCCCCAGTCTCGGGTTGGCGGATGCATTACGCAGACCGTTTAGTCTCGTCATAGATGTGTCTATACTGTAGTTCAAGCTTTAAGAACCAGAGTTGCTGATGAATGGTTGAATCATATTATCTTATCTTCTTGTTCGTGCCCCCAAGTCTGGGGAATATCTCGATAAGTGGTAGGGTAGATAATGTCCGCTTCAATTTTGTATTCTACCCCATTAAACCATGGAATCGAGTTAACCGATGGAAGGCTGAGTCGTGCCTAGCCTATATTATGTTCTAGTTCTTTCCTCTTAGCGGAATACATTGTTATTTTGCCAACATTCGGACATAAGCTTGATTCTGGACGGTCAATGACATTCACTTCGCTGCTTAGGTCGCCGTACTTTGGGCAAAAATTGAAGAGTGAATCGTCCAATCAGATCCAATGCAGGATTGATGCTTCCCCTGTCGAATCCAGGGTAAGAATCAGTGTGCAGATGTTTAGGTTGCACTTGTTTTGAATTTCTCTTTTAGTCAGATCATGGTAAGAGTGAATGAATGAATGGTCGAATTGCATTCGTTTGGAGTTGGGTGATCAACCATGTCCATTTCGATTTACGTTCTCCCGTCAGATCTAGGTATAAAGTCAGCTCAAATGCAGTCATGTCATTCTCATTTGGTCTCATGCTTTTCTTGACGGATCGAAGGAAGGCGATGGAGGACGAATGGTCAAGTCACACTCATTCGTGGTTTATTCTTCTATCCGTGCTCTGTTGGTCAAAGGTATTCGATGGACGTTCGGGTCACATCGATTTGTAGTCGAAGAGGACCGATATTGATCGTCGATTCAATGGTACGATGTAAAAGGTGTAGATCGATATTGCCTGTCGATCCGGCGGTACGATATAATTGGTTGCCTAGAACTTTGGGCATCATTCTGATTGGCTAGCATTAAGGTCTCCTTGTAGTCATTTCCTTAAGTTGTAAAGGATGCTAATCTAGAAATGTAGCGAGTCACCTTTCTCTTCTTTCGGTGATTTGTACTTCTTCCCCCAGTCTTGGGTCAGCAGAGTTAGTTCGTGGATGGTCTAATTGCACCTGTGGTGAGTTTATACTCCTTATGTCGAGTTTAGGTCAGAGTTGGTGAATGAATGGTCGAATCTCATTCATTCATTTGTCAATTCTTGTAGCCACACTTTGGGGATCAGAGTCAGTTGAAGGGCCATTCATCACACCTATTTGATGTTCATACCCCTGTCCACACTCTAGGGACTAAGAGTTTTAGTAGAAAACGGTCGGACCGCATCTTCCTCAATTAATCCCTCTAGCACTAGTCAATGGCGAAAGTCGAAGTGTGGTCGATCACATTACAACAACTTTAATTTGATGCTTCTCCCACTGAACTGTAGGAAGGAATTGATTAGCGGATGGTTTGGTCACATCCGTCCATGCTGCATGCACAACCCGACGGATCACAGGCGAGAGTTAGCAGATGAACGGTCATGCCGCGTTCCCTTGCGGTAGGATGGTAGTAATATCAATTTAGAATAGGACATCCAGCTAGGTACCTTTTTCGAATCTATGCCTCCTTGTCGAATCGAGGAAGAAATTTGTCTTGTAGGGTTGGAGTGCATCCCTATAAATTTACGTTATGGGTCCCATGTCGGGGATAAGAGTTGATGCTCGGACGGTTGTGTCATGCCCGCTTAGTGCTGGATGGTCGGATCGGATCCAATTTTGTGTGCTAAGTGTGACCCCATGTCAGGGGAAGATTGTAAAGCAGACGGTCGAACCACATCCGCTTTTTGTACTACAGAACTTGATGAGGAACCATAGCCGATAGATGGACAGTCGAATCACATCCCTTTTGGTATTCATATTCCAAACCATGCTTTGAGGACTGGAGTTGGTTGATGGGTTGTTAGTCACACCCATTTGGAATTTATACTCTAGCCTGTGCTCTCGGGACCGAAGCAAGTTGATGGGTGGTCATTTGCATCCAATTGGTGTTTATACTCCAGTCCACACTCTGGGGAATTAGAGTTAGTTGAAGTTTATTCTCTAGTTCGCACTCTGGGAATCTGGATTTGTTGATGTTTATACTCCAGTTCGCACTCTGGGAATCTGGAGTTGTTGATGTTTATACTCCAGTTCGCACTCTGGGAATCTGGAGTTAGTTGATGTTTATACTCCAGTTCGCACTCTGGGAATCTGGAGTTAGTTGATGTTTATACTCTA
This sequence comes from Allium fistulosum, assembly GCA_030737815.1. Lineage (NCBI taxonomy): Eukaryota > Viridiplantae > Streptophyta > Magnoliopsida > Asparagales > Amaryllidaceae > Allium > Allium fistulosum. Next base: position 291,480,667 of record CM060907.1, read on the forward strand.
GTTCGCACTCTGGGTTAGTTGATGTTTATACTCCAGTTCCCACTCTGGGAATCCGGAGTTGTTGATGTTTATACTCCAGTTCGCACTCTGGGAATCTGGAGTTGTTAATGTTTATACTCCAGTTCGCACTCTGGGAATCTGGAGTTGTTGATGTTTATACTCCAATTCGCACTCTAGGAATCTGGAGTTGTTGATGCTTATACTCCGTTTCGCACTCTGGGAGTTCGGAGTTGATGTTTATACTCCGACTCGCACTCTGGGAGTTCGGAGTTGATGTTTATACTCCGTTTCGCGCTCTGGGAATCCGGAGTTGATGTTTATACTCCGACTCGCACTCTGGGAGTTCGGAGTTGATGTTTATACTCCGTCTCGCACTCTGGGAGTTCGGAGTTGATGTTTATACTCCGACTCGCGCTCTGGGAGTTCGGAGTTGATGTTTATACTCCGACTCGCGCTCTGGGAGTTCGGAGTTGATGTTTATACTCCGTTTCGCGCTCTGGGAATCCGAAGTTGATGTTTATACTCCGACTTGCGCTCTGGGAGTTCGGAGTTGATGTTTATACTCCGTTTCGCGCTTTGGGAATCCGGAGTTGATGTTTATACTCCAGTTCGCGCTCTGGGAATCTGGAGTTAGTTGATGTTTATACTCCAGTTTGCACTCTGGGAATCTGGAGTTGATGTTTATACTCCGAATCGCACTCTAGGAGTTCGAAGTTGATGTTTATACTCCGTTTCGCACTCTGGGAGTTCGGAGTTGATGTTTATACTCCGTTTCGCGCTCTGGGAATCCGGAGTTGATGTTTATACTCCAGTTCGCGCTCTGGGAATCTGGAGTTAGTTGATCAGGTATGCGGATGGTTGTATCATATCCACCCTGAGTAGGCAAGCGAAGTCGTTAGATGGACGGATCCATCCTCCTTGAGCTTGTAAATATGGAAGGCGAGGTCGTTAAATGGACCGATCCATCCTCCTCGGGTTTAGGTTGAACATGGGCGAAGTCATTAGATGGACAGATCCATCCTCCTCGAGCCCATGTCCGTAAGCTTATACTCCAGCTCACACTCTGGGAGCCGGAGTTAGTTAGAGGATTGTCGTGTATCAATCCCTTATTGCCACAGTGTGATGGCTTGTCCCTGAGCTCGGGGTTTCACTTTGCGAGTGATCGGTGGGATCCCGATTAACTTCCACTCATATGCCCCTCAACGAAGGATGAGATTTAGTTTATGGACGGTTGGATCACGTCCATGTTCGTTTGGATTCCACTTTTGCTAAGCCTAAGGAGTAAGATTAGTGTTTTGGCAAACTTTGTGCTCAAGCATAGGAAAGGATGGCTGAACTACATCCACTTTGAGTTGTGTATTTTTCCTTAAGTCAGGTGCAAGAATTGGAGAGTAGACAGTCGAGTCACGTCCAATTTATACGTTGCATTCTTTCGATCAAGCTAAGGAAGAGAGTTGAAATGATGGCTCATGATGGTTAGCGAGTAGGAAGTTAGTCGTTGACGGCCGTTTTGCCGAATTACAGAAGCAAACTAGAGAGTGAACGGTCAAATCATATCCACTTTAAACATGTGTTCTCAAATAATCCCAAGTGTCTAATGTAGGATTGGATGCATGGATGGCGACGTCACGTCCACCCTTGGTGTTATTCCGATTTTATCAGGCATCGGAAGAAGCATAAGTATTTTGGCGAGCTTCAAGTACGAGATGGAGAGTGCATTATTGGGACATATAACTCCAAGTCTTTCTTACATCTCCTAATTAAATTGCATAGGCGGATGAGTGAATGGTCGGTTGCATCCACTTTGTATTAGAGTCCTGACCTTGTCGGTCTCTTCTGCTTTGATGCCTTGCCCCCGTCAGGGTCATATAGTAGCCAATGAGTGGTTGAATCATGCTCGTCATGATGATACCTCAATGATTTGGTCATAGTCCACGGAGGTTGTTTTGCACCCAATCTTAAGTACTCGGTTACCTGCATCATTTGCAAGTAGTTTAATTCAAGTAGGTCATATTTCGCAACGTAAATGAAATTGAATTAGAAATAATTCAAAAGAGATCAGATCAAATTTCATTGATAAGTGAGGCAGCACCGTATGCTCGCTATTGCACTTCAGTCCAGCCCTTTTCAGTTGAACGTCTAACGCAAATGGTTCAATTTGATCAAAGACCTTGATCGATAGGGGTCGGATTTTCCCGGTCCTTCGTTTTATGGGGCTTGAACATATTGTCAGAGTTATCCTTTCCGGAGCAGCCTTATGGCATTGGCGTTCACGGTAGTAATCTAGAGAAGAGGAGTTTTCCGATCTAGAGTATGGAGTAGGTCCCCTCCTTATCTTGCTATGTTGATCCTTCATCTGATTCATCAACTCAATATTGGCCTAGACATGTTGGTGTAGTCGTCGGCGGCTATCAACCAATTCTCTCATCAAAGTATGGAAACAAGCTCTGGTGATGAATTCATTTAAGGGTATTGGCAGCAACTGGCTATGGGCTTTGGATAAATTCGTTGGCTGCCAGCTTCTTTATTCCCTTAAGCAATATGAGAAGTAGAACTGGTACGTCTAACCATGGATGACAGTGTTCTTTGAGGAATGGGGGAAGACATTTTCATTTGATGGCATTCATCACTCTTGGTGGAGTCCATATGCCATTCTCACTTCATAAGGTAGTGTCGGGGGTTGTATTTCCATAGTACACCGACATAGTTAACATGTTGAATTTTCATTGGAAGTTCTGCATGTAGGATGGCTTCAATGAATAGGTCTCCATTGGGAAAGATTCTCCGATTGTCATTATGACTGGGTCAATTTTATGGCTACGGGGTCCTGTAATACTGGCGAATGATGTGTGCATGATTGTCCAACGTTTGAGTGGTTGGTAATGCCGATTGGACGATGAGTTGGTTAAAATGGGCTAATAGATTGGTGGTTATCCCAAACTTTCATCCAGATAAGAGACCTATATAGGGTATTAAGGAAGTCCTCTTGTGGTTTTATGTCATGCTTTTAGTCATGTGGACGTGGAATGATTAAGATGCGGGCATTTGAAGATGGTTCAGCGGTGACCAGCTATGTTTTGAGTTGGCAGAGTAGACATTGTAGGGCAACCGTCATATTAGCCATCGTACCATAGTTGTCAATTCAGGAGTTTGAAAGCTGGTCAATTGGAGGAAGTTGCATTCCACCTTAAAAGCCTGATATATTAATCAACTCCAGTTCTTGGCATATTAGCTAGGTTCTCCAGCCTCTAGGAGTACGGTTGAGTAGTATTTCTTTACCCATTCCTTGACTGCAACTCAACATTTGTTGTTGTGATCTCCTATGTCTTGTTCAGTTATGGAACAATTAGAAGCACAGATGGAATGTTCCTTCATTAAATTGGTGATTGAATTCACTATGCGAGTCCTCCGAAAAAAACAAAAATTAGCCTATTTTTAGGAAATTTGGGTCGTACCCGAATTTTTTTTTTGAAATTTCGTATCGATACGAATTGGACGCAGATGGATCGATACGAAAAATGTGTGAGTATCGTTACGAATTGGACGCAGATGGATCGATACGAACAGCGTGTGAGTATCGATACGAATTGGAGCAGTTGCGATCGATAGGAACAGAGCACAAGCGATCGATACGAGTAGAGCAATGCGAAGCAGATCGAGTCGAACAGAGGCTCTATGATGGATGCAAAGCGGAGCGAGTCAAACAAAGGGTCTATGATGGATGCGAAGCGGAGCGAGTCGAACAGAGGCTCTCTGATGGATGCGAAGCGGAGCGAGTCGAACAGAGGCTCTCTGATGGATGCGAAGCGGAGCGAGTCGAACACATGCTCTCTGATGGATGCGAAAATGATCATATTTTCTGGATTCGAAATGATGGATACGAAAATGATCATATTTCCTGGATTCGAGAGCATGGATACGAAAATCACCATATTTTCATGGATACGAAAATATGGACACGAAAATAACCATATTTTCATGGATACGAAAACATGGATACGAAAACCACCATATTTTCATGGATACGAAAATATGGGTACGAAATTCATGATGAATGTAGTTCCTCTTAGATCTAGAGCAATCTGAATAGAATAGAAGGAACCACTGATCGACAGATCTGGATCTTCTCCTTAGATTTTTGCAATCCAACGATGGTAGTAGATCCATAGAGTAGGAGAAAAGCAGGGTTTTCTCAGTGAAAGCACCAAAGTGTTTGTACCAAAATTGGGCACAACACTCTTCGGAAGTTTTTGAAGAAATAAAATGAAGAAATAAAATGAAAAAAAGTATTATCTAACAAAAACTCCAAACTTTAAAAATGAGAATGATTAAAATGCACAGAGACACAAGAATTTAGAGTGGTTCGGCGTGTTGCCTACGTCCACTATGAAGTTGATTGCTTTATTGATGTTTTTGCTGATGATTACAAGTGAATTCAACGAATTACAGCAGTTAATGATGATTTACAACAGTGAATTTCGTTATAGGCAGTAGTAATGGAGTTCAGATCTGGATCCGGCAGAGTCTGGGCGTTCGAGGATTCAAAGAAGAAGAAGAACCCCTTTTCTGTTGGCTTTGAGGGTCTATTTATAGGTGTAGGAGGCTGGTATTTCGCTCAGATCTTGAGAGACCCTCTCTGGCACGTGACTAGGCCCGCACGCCCAAGCCCGTGAAGTTTCGGTCCGATCCGTGATCGATACGAACAAATTTCGTATCGATCAAGATTTCATCCAATGGAGTCGAAATTTGGCGTGGACATTCTTTAGCATGCACGTAGTCTTCTATGAAAATTTCATAGCATTTGGACTTGTAGATTAGGAGATATGATCGATATGAAATGGGAATCTCGGTTGGCTGTTTAGTTCGACTCGCTCTTGTTTCGACTCGCTCTTTGTTCGACTCGGTGACGTGGCGTTTATTCGTATTGACTGCTGTGCCTTGCTTCAGATTGATGGACACGAAGTAGAAGTCTTCGGATGGATACGAAGTTGGCGAAGCGGAGCGAGTCAAAGTGGAGCGAGTCGAAGTGGAGAAAGTCGAAGATGGAGGCGAAGCGGAGCGAGTCAAAGTGGAGCGAGTCGAAGTAGGCTTCCCAGATGGATTCGAACGGAGCGAGGCGAAGCGGAGCGAGTCGAAGTGGAGCGAGTCGAACTGAGCGATTCGAACAGGGGCTGTTTTTATCCAATTTTGCATCGATCATAACTTGAGCATACGAACTCGTACTGACCTGAAATTTGGAACGTTGACTCTCATAGCTTCGTTTGTTGTGTCATATCAATTTAGGCTCGATCCGGACTCGGGAAAAATTTGTCGATATCCATAGTGGGCCTGCGTATAGCCGATCTTCTTGGATGAACTGTCTTTGGTTTCTAGTCAAGTTCTTGGTGTCACGGTCTTGCCAAAAGGCGGGATAACAGACATAGTCAAAATTAAGTGTGGGGGAGTCTCATTTTCATTTTTTTTAAAGTTTCATGGCATTTTTGAATTTTCTTTTTCTTTTAACTTAAAAAAATCTCAAAATTTCTAAATCTCAAAAACATTTTCTTTTTAGCATTTTGATTTATTTTTGAAAAAACACCATGGGATAAGTATAAGTTTTGGTTAATAAATTGAAATTTTTGAAAATTTATTTGTCTTAACAAAAATAAAAATGAAGTTCGATTACAAATAACAATGGTTTAACTAGTATATAGGAAGGTTCATATGTGTTAATTATGAAGTATGTTCTAATTGAAAATCTTTGTTTAAAAATGTGGTAAATTTAAAGTAAAGGATATAACATTTTTATCTTCTAAGTTAAATGGCGCTAAGATGATTTTGCAAAACTCTCTCTTTCTATAAAAAACAAAAAAAACACTAGTATATATGTATATATTTTTACCACCTAGAGTCATGTGTTTACACTCGTGTGTTCACTCGCCATGCTCTGTACCCTACTCACGTAAGCCCGAAAGGCAGTGCACAATTAGTATATCGTGCTTCAGTTTATCTGAGTTAGGTGTATGTATATAAAAATTCTTTTTAATAACGCCTACAGTCGATAAGTGTTCACACTTGCGTGCTCACTCACCACGCTCTGTATTCCCTTCACATCAGTCCGCAAGGCAGTACACGGGTAATATATCCGGCCTCAGTTTACCTGAGTTAGGCATATGTAAATATTGTTAATATCAATAAACTTTTCAAATAAGTGAGACTAAGCAATTGAAATCTAAGCATATTTTTACTTATTTTATTTAACTTGTTATTGAAAAGAAAAGAAAATACCACTTTGACAAACTTTGATAATCAACTAAGGATCCATTTCATAATTACATTGTGTTATCAACCGAAACAACTAGCCAAACTATAGTCTATCTGTTATGACAACTTAATTTTTATTGAAAATTTTGACAAGTAAAAGGACTTAAATTTCTTGATAATGACCAGAACTTATATTTAACTTATTAGTGTCGATTTGAAAGTGAATCCTTCATTTGTAAATACTTGCAAGAACTTGCATTCATCCTATTGTAAATAAATCATGCATTTTGTAAATATTTTCACTTTGCATTTGGATTTTGCGGGTAGTATCCGCTGAAAACCCTCACGAGACAACACTCGTCCTACTAGGGACACCCGAAGGTTTAACGGCTTGTTGCATACGCTCAATGCAATAGTGCTCCCTACGAAAACGGATTTATCTTAGTTTTCCTTTATTCGAGGATGAATAAAAAGATAAGTGTGGGGGTATTTGATGTGCACGTAAATGTCCATATATTTACATCCATATTTTATCTATTTTTATTTAAATAAATGTCATATTTGGGTATTTTAACATGTTTAAAATCAAAATTCATTTATTTTCGAATCATCGTATATTCGTCTAAATACAGGTGCAAAATAGTCATTTCTGTGCATGTGTTAATTTAGGACCTTTTACTTGGACATTTTTCATAATTTTTATAGAAATTTGGTTGAATATGGAAGAGGGTTTCATGAAGATATATGCATGCGCATGGGAATACAAAGGAATGAAGATGAAATAATTCAAGCTCATGATCATGGAGGACCTCACCCACTTGCCTAAATCTACAATTAGAAGCTAATGGACAACTAAGTGGAGGTTAAAGCTTCATACATATTTAAGGATGGATTAATTAGAGGCTAATGGTTACTTGGATGCCACACTTCCTAAAGGGCATTTTGGGAAGCCCCCTAAAAATTGAGTTAGGGTTTTATGCATGTATAATAGCCCTCTTATATACATGTAAATATCTTCTTACCTTTCATTTTACTTAGAGGGCTATTTATACATGTACATAAAACCATAATTCAATTTTTAGGGTGCTTCAAAATGCCCTTTAGGAAGTGTGGCCTCCAAGTAACCATTAGCCTCTAATTAATCCATCATTAAATATGCATGAAGCTTTAACTTCCATTTAGTTGTCCATTAGCTTCTAATTGTAGATTTAGATAATTTGGTGGGGTCCTCCATGATCATGAGCTTGAATTATTTCCTCTTCATTTCTTTGTATTCCCTTGTGCATGCATATATCTTCATGAAACCCCCTTCCATATGCATCCAAATTCCTATAAAAATTATGAAAAATGTCCAAGTAAAAAGTCCCAAATTAACACATGCACAGAAATGACTATTTTCACCTGTATGTAGATAAATATATGATGATTTGAAAATAATTGAATTTTGGTTTCAAACATGTTAAAATACCCAAATATGACATTTATTTAAATAAAAATAGATAAAATATGGATGTAAATATATGCACATTTACGTGCACATCATGGAGTAGAGAATTCATGTTTAAATCCATTTTCATCACAAAAATTTTAAAATTCATAAATTTCAAATTCTCCACCATGATCAATTCTTAGCGAAATAATAGAAACTTCATTTTCATTTTGAACTAATTTTGTGAATTTAGTGAAGTATGAGAAAGTTTCTGATTTTTAGCTAAGAAGTATACCCACGTATATCTATAGTAATCATCATAACAATATCTCTTACCACCTAAACTTGCAATGTTATTAGGTCCGAACAGATCCATATGAACTAGTTCAAGAACTCTAGAAGTACTTACAGAGTTCTTAGTATGAAAAGATGATTTTTTAAATTTTCCCATAGTACATGCTTTACATAGAGTTTCTATTTTGAAATCATGAGATGGTAAACCTCTTACCAAATCTTTTCTTTTTAATTTGTTTAACAGATTCATGCTAGCATGTCCTAATCATCTATGCCATAAGTTTACTTCTTCATCCTTAGCTACCAAACATTTTGAAAGGGTGAGATCATCAAAAGACAGAGAGTATATATTACCTTTCCTCTTACCTGAAAATAATATTTCTTTCGATGATTGGTCAACAATTTTGCACAAATAAGAATCAAAAACAACATTCATTCCCTTATCACATAACTAGCTGATTGAAATCAGATTATGGTTCAGGTTTTAAACATATAATAGATCATTTAAAGTAAATGTACCGTTACCTACTTTACCTTTATCGATAATTTTACATTTATCGTTGTTGCCCATTGTGACTCTGCCACCTTTGTACTTCTCTAGGCTAAGTAACTTTGATTTGTCGCCCATCATGTGCCTGGAATAGCCAGAATCTAGGTACCACTCTTGCCGTTCCTTAGCCTGCCAACACACCTACACGAGAGAAGATTTTAGTGGCCTATTTGTTTTCATAGGTCCATGATTGTTAGTGACAAATTTTTTTGAAAAATAAGTAGAACCAAGACAGTCTATGTTTGTTCCTATTGGCACCTAGATTTGTTCGAATTTTAAGGGATTTTACATTCGTGCCTTTAGGAACCCAAATTGGTATGGTTTTTGTGTGTTTGGGTCTATACCAGCAATTTTTGTGATTATGTCCAATTTTTCCACAAATCGTGCACTTGGAATTGACATGATTAGTTTCCCTTCTACCTTTTTTAGATTGAGCATATCCAAGTCCTTGTCTAATAGTATTAACAGTTTGCTTCCCTAATAGCATATTTAGTGATCTTTCTCCTTTGGATAATTTTCCTAAAGTTGTAGACAATTGTTGGACTTGTGACTTGAGAGATTCATTTTCATTCAATAACAAAGTGCACTTTTTAATAGAATTTTCTCTCCTAGTATTTTCACTTTCTTTCAAAATCAGAATTTCATTTTCAAGCGATTTAGTTTCTGATTTTTTTTATTTCCACTTCTAGTGATGGACACTTATCACACTTAGGGCTCTTATTTCTAGAGTTTTGAACCAATTGATCAAGCTGCTTATTTAGTTCTATCAAACTATCTTTTTGTGATTCAATTTTAGCGTACTTTTCCCTAAGTTTTTCAAAACAGCCATTTACTTCATGAAAATATATAAGTAATCGTGAGTTAGTAAATTTTGATACCTCGCTGCACTCATCATCATCGTTGTCACTTGTTTCTCCTAACATACACCGATTTGCTCTTTCATTCTCACTTCCAGTGTTTTCATCATTATCTTCATCACTTTCATTCCAAGTTGCTGCAAAACTTCTCCTTTTCAGTTTCTTTCCTTTGCTGAATCGATTTTGAGGACAATTTGGCTTGATATGACCAGGTTTATTGCACTTGTGACAAATGGTCTCCTGCTTTTCTGAGTTGTCTAGAACTTTGACGATTATGCTCTTAAGTTGTTCATTTAGGATAGGATTTCCATATTTGCGGTTCCACCTTTTGAAATCTTTATTATCGATGCAAGTTCAGCTGCTCTTTCATCATCACCATCATCTTCACTTTCCATCGTTCCTTTGTGAGCTATTGATTTCTTTCGCGTATCTCCTCATTCACGTTCTTCCTTGAATTTGATTTCTAGCTCATAAGTGGTGAGATTTCCGATGAGTTCTTCAATTTTAACTTGTTTCAGATCCTTTGATTCTTGGATGGCAGTCACCTTTGCTTCAAAATTTCGTGGAAGAATTCTAAGGATCTTTCGGACTATTTCCAGTTCTTTGTATGATCTTCCTAGGGATTTAGATTTGTATACAAGATTAGAAAGTCATCCATACATTTCTTTGACACTTTCATCCTTTGCCACTGTGAAGTTCTCGTACTCGCTACTAAGCATGGCAATGCGAGATTCTTTGACCTGGGAGGTTCCTTCATGAGTCACTTCAAGCGTGTGCCAAATTTCCTATGCAGTTAGACAATGTGAGACTCGATTAACTTTAATTTGATCTAATGAGAAAATAATAGAATTCATAGCTTTAGCATTAGCAGTTTGCAGTTTATTTTCAAGATCTGTCCATTGATCCATAGGTTTATCAACTTCTTGATTGCCTACCATTACTGTTGGTGTACTATATCTTGTTTCAATACTATTCTATGCATATATGGTTTTCAGAAAATTTTCATTCTATTTTTCCAATATGCATATTCACCATTGAACATGGATGGTCTAGCTATGGACTGACCTTCAACAAAAGCATTATTAAAAGAAGCCATTGAAAGAAAAAATCAATTTTTTTAACAGAAAATAGTTTTTTTGTTCCTAGCTCTGATAACACTTATAGGATCGTTTTTACACTAGAGGAGGGGGGTGAATAAGGTCTACTATGAAAAATTAATGCGGAAATAAAAATAAAAACAGAAAGTAATGCAGTAAAGATCACACACAATTTTACCCAGCTTCGGCAAAAATTTGCCTACGTGTTGCCCCAAGGTTTCTACTAGAAATTTAGTAATCAGACGCTTACAAAAACACGTAAACTTGCGACACTCGCTAACTTGATTAACCTAACTCCAAGCTCAAAACCCTGCCATAACTCAACCACTGAGTTGCGAATTTTCAAACTACAAAACTGTAGTTCGTAAACTAGTTAATCTAGAGTTTGACTTAAATAAACAGAAAAAAGTATTAAAAATAAATAAAAAACCCTAATATACTATACGGCCCAATTAAAAGACATAAGCGAATTCCCTTTTTATATTTCTTCCTGCTTATCCATGCCGTCCGTTCCTTTTTCTCTTTGTTCTTCAAAATTAGGGTTTCTGGAAATTGAAGCTGTCGCTTTGAATTTGAAGCTTCAAATCGCCTTTAATTCTTTATTGATTGCTCTCTTCGGTTTGCTGGCGTTTGGTGGTAGCGGCCACTTCACTGAGTTGAGTAATTCTTCAATTGAGGCTTTGGTATGGTTTAGAATTTTCTGATTTAGATTATTTTCCTTATGACTCAACTGATTTAATGTCGGTGATGATGTTGGGTTAATTTATAGGGATCGAAACCCTATTATTTCGTTCGTATATTTTGGTTTGAATTTTTCATGATTTTGGTATATGCATTGATTTCTGATCGAACGATCTCTGATGCATGACTCGTTCATCTCTGACTTCGATTACAGCTTGGCATTTGAATTTGAAATATATTTGCTGATTTTTGGGTTAATCCTTTTCTTCTTGAAGTTTGACTTGTTCATTGGTCGAATATTTTTCTGATATATTCGAATTTTCTTGAATTGGTTCCGTTTTTTACTGCCAACGACTTGTTCGTCATTCTCCGTTCCATTTTCTAAAATATGTTTCTTTGCGACTTCTGATTGAATTCACTTGACTTGTTCTAACTGCTAGTGATAATTACGATATTTTGAACTCTTCAATAGTGTTTTTCATTTTTCCATTTCTTTTTGAACCAACTCCTTGACTTTGTTTGAACTTCTATTGATAGTTACCCATGGCCGCTTCACTATTTTTGCTGTAGTTGGTTTGAGTTCTTGTCATTTCATTGATCTGAACTGATATATGTGTATATATGTGTAATACCCCAAAATTTTGTGAAAAATCATTTTTGAAAAATGATTTAATTTTTGAAATATTTAGATTTAAATATGGTGAAATTTCTGGAATAAATAGTGTGCAAGTATATGTGTGCACGTGCACACTGAAATGGCACAAGGAAGAACTCCAGATTTCTTGGATTTAAAACAAGAATTAAAAAGCAATACAAACATGATTTTGGCAACATGGATATTTGATTTCTGGAATTATATGGATCATCTTAGAAAATAAGAAAAGTAGGCTTTACTTTAAATCAGTAAACAAATTTTATTTAAAACCCAGAAGAGAAAATTATGTATATTAACCTGTATACATATAGGTGCATATGCTTCTGAAATTAAAGAGAAATTAAATAAGCCTAGATAAGATATGTGTACAAATATTTTTTTTTTTCTAAGTACTGAAAAGTATATATATATATATAAGCAGGTAAAACTATAACATTAAAATGACATGAAATGTGATACAAGTTAATAAGCTTGTATAGGCAAAAATAGCAAAGGAGAATTCTCAGGGATAATTGAAAAATAAAATAAAATAGTCACACTTTTAACATGACTAGGTGAGTGGCCATTTTCTGAAAAGTAAAAGAAAGAAAATGCAGCCTTTAAATTGGTTAATATGGCCAGGGTGTTATGAATGAAAAATGCATGATGCTAGCCAGGACAGAAATGGAATTCTGTTTCAACAAAACCCTAGAGGAAAAATGCATATAAATAGGCAGTAGAATTGTCTTTACCCCGGGCTGCACAAAACTAAGAAAAGAAGAAAAAAAAATATTGGAAGGAAGGAGAAAACACTCAAACAAGAATTTTCTGGATTAATAAGAAGAAACATTTAGGTGAGTAATCTCACTGAGTTCATGGCATTAAGACCTGAGATGAGGCAGCCACTTTCTATTGCCATTTATATATATATTCTGATTTTGATGTATATGATTTCATCAATGCTTTTTGGATGTCTTATTTTAAATCTGATATGATTTAATATGGATGATTTTGATGATCTTTGATTGGTTGAGACATTTGTCTTTGGATGTGTATCATACTGTTTTATTTATACTCATAAATGTTGAAGTCTAGGATCTTAAAATTATATAGAGAATACTCTCAACTGTTATAGATCTATGGCATGGAAACTTTACAAAAAATGTTAGGAGCTGCATTATACTTGGTATAAGTGCTGAGGCTTGAAAAGAAAAATGTTAAGGGTGCAATAGAAATTTTCTAAGTGCTGAGCCCTTAATCAAATCAAAAAAAAAGAAGAAAAACCCACAAGCTAAAATTATGATTGAACCAGATCTTGAATCTGAATCAATCATAAAGGCTTGCAGATCAATATAACATGCCATGCCTCTTTTACAGTTGAAAATGTTCTTATATTTTACTAAGATCAAGGCATATTGACCCCATTTAGGAAATAACTGTCTGCTTATTTCTAAGGAGAATTATGCTAGGAAAAATTATGGATGTTTCCATGTTTGCAGTGACATGTTCACTTAGCATATTTGATGATAGAATTTAAGACAATACACTAGTAAATAAACTAGGGAAGGGAAGGCCAAGAAGACTGCTGGAATGCTTGTCATATTTGAAGTATGCAAGTTGGCACATGGTTTGTTTAAGCCCTGAGATCTTTGTGCAATGATGTGAATTAGATCATTGCAATGTGTCCCAGTGATTCCTTAATAGCAGATGAGGCAGGGATTTAAATTGAATAATACAACCTGTAAATGAAGAAATAGGAATATGGATATTTCTTAGGTTGAATGGTATGGAACCAAGCTGGATCCAGTGAATGCAAATTGTTGCAAATAGATAATTATGTTTGCATGATTATGTATGCAAGTAAAAGAATGATAAATGAATATATCATACCTGAATCAACTTAATTATACTATGTTAAAGTAATTGATTGCAGAAATTTGCTTAAATAACAAGTTAGTACCCTTATATTCTCTATTGCTTAATATCATGAATGAATTGATGTTACTCATACCAGATCATAGATCTGACCCTTGTTTGCTCATGGCATCTGGGGTGTCTCATTTTAAAATGAGGCAGCCACTCATGCTCTTTCAGGTAACCCAGGCACTAAGTAAAATGAAGTTATGGCTATTATGGAGGAGTGAATGAACATGCTAGCTAGTTTCAATAAGAGCTTAAATTGATTATATCTGCATGTATTCAGGAGAAATTTTATGTTTCTAAGATTTCCAGTCATGTATTGAATATCTTATGGTTAGTGATCATGTTGCCCTTATATTCTGTAAAGTGTCAGATTAAATTTGTTGGTCTGTTGAAATTGTTGTGTGTTAAGGTTTGATTTGTTTTTGAAGTAGGGTCTAAAACATAAACAAGAAAAATATGCTCAAGTATCAGCTATAAAAATCTGGTAAGAAATATACAATTATGTGAGCTACTGTTTTGCATAATTTATATATGTATTAGCTAATCTTGAGACAAATCAGAGCACTGAGTTTTAGAACTAAATCTGGATTTAGCAAGAAGTAAACTTAAAAGGATTTTATTTTCTTTTTACTGAAATGCTTTGTGAATAAGTTTGAATTCATTTCTGAATTGTATTGAGAAAAGTAAATTGTTTTTCTAAAAGCTTCAGACAGAATGCAATGAAAGGTATCTCCATTGCTTTGAACTAGTGTGGCAGATACAGGATTCATGAGTTAACCAGCTTCAAATAAATGAAGTATTGGTTGATCATGATAGATTGTATTCTGAAAATAAAATCACCCAGTTTTCTGGAAAATGAGCAGAGATATTGACATGTACATGTATATCTGTGTACATGTTGATATTTGAGCAAAAATATATTTATAATTCCTAGAACAGTTGTAGGAATGGGATTCAAAAATAGCAAAGTAGGAAGAATTGTTTTGTATGTTAGGTTATAGGCAAACATTAAATATATATGTACACAGATAGGTAGGTATCAGATTTCAAACCATACAGAAAAAAAAAGGGAAGAAAAACAAAAATTGTGTTTGAACCGACCAGCATAGTACTCGAACTCGTGACCTCTTGTGTATAAGTTAGGCGCGTTTCCATTACGCCTAGATGTTGCTTGTGTTCACTTAGGATCCACTTTCTTTTATACTGAATTTGATACTATCCAGACTTTAACACAACTATCTATATTAAAAGCTTGTTTACTACTGATTATTACTTGATCATTTCTTAATTATAATGACAGACTAAAGTACATGTTTCCAGTGGATTTTATGGCCAAAAATCAAGATACAATAATTAAACCTGAATTGCTAAAAATCTAAATCAAACAGAATGTTCTTGTACAAAAAGTAAAGTATATACTCTGAACTTAAATAAGAAGAACACATACATCTTCATATGTATGTGTATGTTATTAGATATACACTGATATATTTATATTGGTAAGTTATTTTGATCCTGGATATATTTTGTTAATTGGAAAAAAGGAAAATGACCTTGGAAAACATAATTGTAATGAATGATATATATATATATATATCATCTCTAAGTAAAAAAAAAATCCTTATGAAATTAGGGTGGAAATAGGAGGGTCATTTCAATATGTCACCGTGCTTGAGTTTGATATGTTGTCTCCTCTGTTTCATGTTTATATCTGGTGCACCACTTTGTACATGTGCACTACATGTTGATATCTGACCTTGCATATGAACTCTAAGCATGTCTGAAGCTTTCCTTGTGCCTATGTTATTGTAGTCTGGTTCCATTTGTAAATGCTGAAACTGAATGCTTGCATATCCATTTTGTTTGAACATTTTGCTTTGTACTTGGCCCTGTACTCTGGTTTGTCTAGTTTTGTTATTGTTGTCTTGTTCCACTTGAAGTCTGGTCTGGTTCCATTTAAGTCTGGTTGCATTGAAATTTGCTTCGAGTTTAACTGCCCCAGTGCCATGTGCATACTTACTGTCATGTTGCACTTGGTTGGTCTGCACTATGCTTGTTAGACTTACTGGCTTGATTGTTATTATTGTTTCGTAGTGCTTGTTGCTGGGTTGAGTATGTTTGTGTGTCACCATGTATATACATACATACATATATTTATGTTTATATGTACATTAATTCGCTGTGCATGTCACAAGTTGTTCGCATAAGATGAATTAAATAAATGATGACGAATAACCCAAATAACTAAGGCAAACAATATTTTCAAAACACACACTTCATTGTGCGCTGCAAAATATTTCTTTTTCAATTTTACCGCGTCAGTGTTTATTTTGCAGATAGTTCAGATGCTGGATACAGGTAGGAACATAGTTGAAGATCAAATACGAGTGATGAGTGAATATGTAGTGAGGGGAAATATGTATGTAAAACTGTAAAGTGAAAATTGTGTTGTAATTGAAGTTGTATTGTAATTGAAAATGTGTAAATGTAGTGAGAGCTCAAATTTGTACTATTTGAATTTGTAATAAAATATTTGTTTGAATAAAATATTTATTTAAATAAGAATTCAGAGTTATATATTTTATTCAACAAATATTTATTTCATTATATGGAAAAATAAATTAGTACGATAAAAAATACATTTAAACGAATATATATATATATATATATATATATATATTATCATCAAACAAAAAATCATAGGCTATTGCATTCTACATTTTTTTCGATTTGTTTTCGATTTGTTCTGTTCGACATGAGGAAGAAATAAACTGAAAGTCGTGATTTAAAATGAAGGGGAGCGACGTGATCAGATGTAGGGTGGCTCGAGAGTGCTTGGTCGGCCAAAGGTTGACTTTGGTTTGGTTTATAATATTATTATATTCGAAAATATCTCGTTAATAATAACTTAAAATCCTGAACTTCTATCGAGGCATGCCGTCTGGCGTTCCTAATGTTATACCCCTATTCCGAACGCAATGGAACAACTCTCGAGGCCTAATTCGATCGTATGTAGAAGATAGCTTTTTGAACCCAATAATTAATTTTTCAATATTAATTTCAACGCATTTCTATCCCGCATGACCAAACGGTAATCTAAACGCTATGAAATTTGAAATCCGATATTAATAGAGTATTACAGATCCAATGGAACTGGTTTCGTCGAATTTCGAGACTATGCCCCGGATCGCTATTTTAACGCGTCAATGAAATCGACGATTTCAAAAATTTACGAAATTTACTTAAAGTTCCAATTTAAAATACTTATTAACTCAATTTTAATTCAAATAAAATTTATATCAACGTTATAAATCATTTTTTCGATTCATAATCAACTCAAATTTCAATTATTTACCATTTTCGTATTACGACAATTGCTATATTTGAAAATTAAATCAATTCTACAATTTCAACCAAAATCTTCATATTAAAAAATCAATTTATATTCCAAATCCTATATTTAAAACCATTTAAATATTCAAAATCAAGTGGCGGAAAACCCGGGTCGTTACATTCTTCCTCCCTTAAAAGAATTTCATCCCCGAAATTGCTAAGGTAGGACGAATGATCCAAACCCATTGCTTTTCGAAAACCACTTAGTGAAAATTTGATATTCCATTTTCCCAAATCTTTTAGTTCCATTCAAAACAATTAGTTTTCATTTCTAAATCAAACTCCTATTTCAATTAAAATTCGAAATCAAATTTTGGTTAACAAAAATTTTCAAAATTTTTCTAACACCCTAAATTTTCAAAAATTTTTGGCAGAGTCTCCCTTGTACGGAGAGCCTTTTGCAATATGACAAAAACGATAAAAACAATATACATCGACTCCCAGGTCGAAAAACTCAATATATATTAATATTTTTATTTTCGCGCGCTAAATCGTAGGCGTACCTTATTTTAGCGTTATTAAGCAAGCTCGCTCAATTTATATGCAATCGTGCAACCAAATTTAGCCCGAAAGCCTCCTTGTACCTATACTTACTTAAATAAATTCCATTAGTTTCATATATATGAAATTTAATAGCATTACATTCATTTCTACTTGTTTAACACATTATTTTCATAAACCAACATGTTATATCATGGATGTATACCTAATTTTACAAACAAAACATGCTATAATATGTATATCTAGCATGTACATTCAAATACAAGGTTCCAACATTTAATCATTCACTTACAAATTGATTTGCATACCATTTATTCGATTTCAAATGATTCACAACTAAATTTACTTGCATCCAATTCATATTTACCCACAATATACTCATATCTATTCCAAATTGATTCTAAATCAATTCATTCACTTTCCATTAATTCACAATTTTTTTTTGTTTTTTTCCGTTTATGTCGAATAACAGTTCAATCCATGCTATTTGGTGATATTCATTTAACAAAAATACCCATTCCAGTTTATAGCTATTTTAAGTTGATTCCAAATCAATTTATCAACTTTTTATTTATCCACGTTCAATTTATTCACAAAATCTTGTTTTCTCAATTTTATATTAACGGCATTTCATTCCATGTCAATTTATTTATGAATCACTTCATAAAATTAATATCAAGGTGTATTATAACTTTTTATACGTCACTTTATTCATTTCCACTTCAAAAGTTTATTCCATACGAGATTTCATTTACATAACATCTCAAAATCATATTCAATTTATTTACACTTATATCAAGCTTATTTTTAACTTAAGTCATCGCTATTCCAATTCATTTCTATTTTATTCGACAACATTTCAAAATATACCTAATTCGCTTACATTTAAGTCGAATTCCATTTATAACTCCATCCTCATTTTCAACATCCAATTCACTAATTAATTCTCTAATTAGTTTGCTTCCAATTTACTTAACTAAGTTAAGTTTCATTTCCAAAAATCACTTTATTTATCTTGACTTAAATTCAATTCCATTTAGCGGCTAATCCCATGAATTTACTTGAGTCAAGTTTCCATTCAAATATTTATATTAACTTAAGTTAATTTGTTGTCATATAAACACTTTGACTAAATACTTAAGTTCATTTTTATTACAATCAAATTCCACTCAAAAATTATAACTTATGACTATATAATCATTTTACAACTCAATTTTTATATTCAATTCAATTCGATATTATTTCTAATCCAATATTCCAATTTTATTTAACCTAGCTTAAATTGAATTCCATTCATTTTAACTTACTCAAGTTAAAAAATTAATTCCAAAATTCAAATTCCACACTTTTCTTTCTTATTGAAACCATTCTCACTTTATAAGTTCAAAACTCATTTCCTGATGTTTTTCCCAACATTTAAATTAAAATTCTAGAATTCAAACACCTAGTTTTTATTTCAAATCATTTTGAAATTATAATATATATAGCTCATTTGGTTTAACAAACCACTCCTTCGGAATTTGCAAAATCAACTTGGTTTTATCAAAAACAAATTCCCTTCGGAATTTTTCAAACAACACTTCTTTCCAAACATCATCAAAACTCTTTATTTTCCATTTGTAATATCAAACCAAGTTTTAGTTAGCAAAATTATTTTCAAAAATTTTCAAATTATTCTGAAATCGTATATAACTCCTTTTTATAACCCAAATCATCCTTTTGAATTTTTAAATCAAACTTTGGTTTTACCAAAACAAACCCCTTTTGGGATTTCTCAAATCAAACTTGTTTTTATCAACAATTTCAAAACAAACAATCAGGGTAACAATCTGTCACTTAGAAACTCAAAAATGAAGACTGATGATGCGGCCATCATCACTAGAATTATTTTTCAGCGACTGCAGTGAGTTCAGTACTTTATCACTTCCAAAATCCATTTAAAAACATTTTCTATTCAAATACATTTCCACAATAATATTAGCATTATTTATTTCAAAACACTTGGAAAACATTTTCGAAATTTTCAAGATTTAAATTTCCAAATTCTAGTTTAAATCAAATTTTAGTTTTACTCATTTGCATAATTCATATTTATACCTTTAATTTGCTTATATATGACCATTCCAATTTATAATCTTGTTTTGATTATAATAATAACAACCAAACATATCAATATACTATAATAATTTTAGAAAGTTATTTCTTTTATATGAAAATATAATTTGGGGTAAAATTATTTCATTTACCCACTTTAAAACAATACTATGTCAATTTAACTTGTTCAGAGTTTAGAAACCCCTACCAATACAGTTGTCTAGCCCGTACCGGTAAGAATTCATAAACACTCAACCGATAAGTCAATACAATATAAACAATTTATATTCACTAACAAATATGCGCTCATATCTATTAATACACTCAACTCATTTTAGGGTTGACCCTATCTCTAATGAATAATCCCCACTAAAGCCTAGGTGTTCACTCAACCTAGGCTTTGATACCACGGTAACAACCTGCGGCAGTGGGTAAAACCCACCGTGGCATACACTGGTGAAATGACCCTCCTATTTTTACCTTAATTTCATAAGGATTTTTTTTACTTTGTCAATTGAACTTAGTTTAAATTTCTCAGGGTCAAATTTTTCTTTTCAAACAATGTGCTATGGATTTAAATTTTCTACCAATATAAACATATCAGTTCAGTCATAGAAATATACACATACATATGATGATATATGTGTTCCTCTTGTTTAAAATAAGAGTTTATTATATATATATATATATATATATATATATATATATATATATTTTTGACAAGAGCTGGTCTGTCTGATTTGAATTTCAAATGGATCTCCTCATAATTTGTATTCCCACATTCTTTGATATTTACATTATATAAGTGGATCTTGTTCATATTTATTCATACTTGGATTTGATTATGTTAACCATGTTTCAGATAATCTTATAACACATGAGTTCATTTATTTATTTTTCTTTTGCATAGTTCAAATGTTTGATATTTGCCTAAGTATCAGAAAATGATATCTACATTTATCATTTTCAATTTATTTCTTTGAAGCCTCTCTTATTCTTTACTTATACGGTTTGACATAACGTAAGTAGTTCTTTTATGTTACTGATATCTAAGTTTTCTATAATAAAGGTTCAGGACTTTGAAAAATGTTTTTTTTAAGAACAACTATTTTGTTTCAAGTGAACCAGATTTTGGATTCAAAATTCTTTCTGAAATAATAAAACCAATCTGTTTTAAAATACATGTTTACCATTTAACATTTGAAGGAGATTTTAACATAACTTTTAAAAAAAGGATGTAAAACACTTTTAGTTCTCAAATTACAGACCAACATGCTCAACCAAGACCCCATTCTTTTGAAGCTGGTTGAACCATATGGCTGTGCTAACCAAACACTTGTCCATGGTAATTGAAATGCTATTCAGTTTCCAAGTGCTATAAGCTTCCTTCAGAAAAATTCCTTTCTTAAAGCAACACACAAAAATTAACTTGAGTTCTTTTGCAAAGTACTTTACTAAAACAACTAAATGTCTAAAATATATTTCTAATTTGAAGTCAAGTTTTCACTTCATAGCTCAGTGATTTTGAAATGATTCAAACCTGACTACATCAGGATATAAATTTTTGTATGAAGATTACTTAAATGTAAATGTACTTCTTCTTCAGATTTTCAAATTCTACCACATAACAAAATCAACTGTCTAACAACTGATTTAATCAAACAAAAGAAATTCATTACATTTTCAAACATAAATCTCTCATGATTACATGCAAATAAAATCATCATAGGCTCTTATTAAAACTAGCTAACATGTTCATTCACTCCTTATCCTTAGCCATAACTTCATTTTCTACTTAATTCCAGCATTACCTGAAAGAGAATTAGTGACTGCCTCATTTTTAAAATGAGACACCCTCATATGCCATGAGCAAACAAGGGTCAGATCTATGATCTGGTATGAATAACTTCATCATATTCATGATATTAAGCAATTGAATGATGCATAAGTTTTAGCCAGTTACTTGAGTAACTTATCAAAATATCTATATTCTATGTTACAGGGTAGACTATCATGCAAGTGCAATAACTTCATAAGTCAACTAATTACACAATCATAATCATACAATCATTCACATCAATCTCCAGTACTTAGATGCTCTGGAGTAACCATGTTTCCATTTCAACAAATCTGAGTAACACTCATATATTTTGCTTCCTGGTTTAGGAGTTACCTATGAGTATATACATGTCAATTTATGTTTCAGCCTCATCTGCTATTAAGGAATCACTGGGACACATTGCAATAAATTAATTCACATTATTGCACAAAGATCTCAGGGCTTAAACAAACCATGTGCCAACTTGCATTCTTCAAATATAACAAGCATTCCAGCAGCCTTCTTGGCTCATTATTCCTAGTTTATTTACTAAAAGCATTTGTTTGATTTTATCATCAGATATCTAGATGAAAAATGCCACTGCATACATGAAAGCACCCCATACATCTTGTAAGCATGTTTTCCAGAAACAAATAAACAATTATTTTTAATGATGTTGTCAAGAGATATCTGGGTCTTAAATACATACAAGAATCTTTACAACTATGAACAGAGATATGGCATGTTAGGATTATTTTGATCTGCAAGTAACTATGGTTGAACCAGATTCACAGTCTAGCTTAACCATAATTTTAATTTGTGGGTTTTTTTTTGATCAGGGGTTCAACACTCAAGTACACCCCTAATACACTGTTCTAAGCCTCAGCACTTATACATAGTATAATGCAGCTCATAATGTTTTCTTCTATTAAAATTTTCATGCCATAGATCCAGATTAGTTGTGAATATTCTTGCCTAGATTTTACGGTTTTATGCTTTAACTTTTCTGGGTGTAATGAAATAGTGAGTTGCACATCCAAAAACAAACATCATAATAGATCAAAGATCACCTAAAACATCCATAATAAAATCATGACAGATCCAAAAACATCCAAAGAACATTGATAAAACCATATTCAACAAAACTAAAATAAGCAAATAACTAAATTAGAATTAGCTGCCTCATTTCAGGTCTTAATGCCATGAATTTGGTGAGGTTACTCACCTAAATATCTCCCTCTAGTTAAGCCAGAAAATCCCTGAGCAATATTTTCTCCTTCTCCTCTAAATGTTTTCTTTCTTATTTTAAATATTTCGGGTAAACTGATTCCCCTGGCTACCACTACTCATTTATAAGCATTTTACTAGGGTTTTATCAAACAGAATTCCATTTTTTTCCTGACCAATATCATGCATTTTGCATTTATATTTTAACATTCCCATTTTCAGTTACCCCGGCCATATTTCTTTTATTAGAGGCAACGTTTTCTTTTTCCTACTTTTTCAGAAAATGTCCAGTCTCCAAAATCATGTTAAAGGTGTGACCAAGTATATTTGTTTATTTATGGGAATCCCCATTTTCCTATTTTTTTCCCATACATAATATACTTACTTATTTTACATTTCATGCTATTTTAATGTTATCATTATTTTCTTGCTCAGTTTCAATATATTTCTTCTCACAAAAAACTTTTCATGTGTATAGGTATATAATTATTTGTTTTATTTAATTCCCCCTGTTTCACAGAAAATATGTTTAAGCACATATTTCATTTTTAATTTGGGTTATGCTTCAGTTACATTCCAATGTCTTAAATAAATAATTTTACTCCTTTATTTTAAATAGGATTTTTCTGTTTTTTTTCAATATCTAAATATTATTCTAGTTTCACTATGTATATATTTTTTTCTTCAGAAAATCTTTAATCTCAATGTATACAGAAAACATATTTAATTTGATCAATGATTCATATTCCAAGATCATATCTGGAATGCTTCCTTACTTTTTTTATTTATTTTATTATCATCATTATATTATTTTATTCTTCCAGAGAATTTCTAAATCTCTTCCTTGTGCCATTTCCAGTGTGCACGTGCATACATATCCCTGCAGATCATTCAATTCAGGAACTCCATCAACATTCGATCCTACATATATATATATTTTACAGAATTGTTTTAATTTTTCCCTATAAATTTTTGGGGCATTACAACTTGTACCTCGAATCTGATTTTACGGCCAGCCTCTCGACTGTAAGCACCTAGCAAACCAACCACTTAGGTACATGTAGGGGTAAGAGTCTCTTACTTGCCACCAAACACAAAGCGAGAACCCCCTATCATGCGTGAACCAATCACCAATCAGATCTGATCCCGGTCTCTTCGAAACGATTAACGAATTTGGCCAGATTTGATAGTCGATTATTTAACTATCAAACAACACACATAAGCAATCACTAAGCCCAATTTACAAATCTATCAAAACATTCATTTCAAAATATCTTTACAGAGATATATATTCAAATCTCTTACAGTATAATCAATAATTGGAAACAATTTCAAATACTTATATCCATAACATGATAATTTCGAATCACTTTCGTCAGAGCAAAAAGAATTTTAACAGGTTGAAGTGTTTTTCAACAAGTCAAAATATTATCTCAAATTCGAATACAGCCAGCAAAAAATTGGAACAAAGTCAAGAGAATCAAACAAGTCCAAGTTTATCACAATTTTCAAATGACCGAAGTTATAGGTGAAATAAACAGAACAGACTAAATTATATTCAAGAATGAACAATTCAAGTAATCACTAGCATTAAATCGAAAATCTATGGCCGAGCAAATTCACTAAAGAATTCAAACAATATTATACGAACGTAAACTAAAGGAATCGATCCCTATAAAAACCTAAGTCATCATTGACATTTGAGAGCATTCGAGTTAAAGAAAAATCATAGAGGCAAGTTTCAATTTAAAAACCAAATCAACAACTCGAATCAAGTTCGAATCAAGGCAAAACAACAGAGCATTTAAACGACATAATTTACATACCAGATTCATTGATTCGAACTCAATCCTGGGAGTAGCCGCAAGCATAATCAAAGCAAAACTACAAAGAAAATCATAGCCAATGAATCGTTTGACGAAGGAACCAGAGGCAAAGTTTACTTCAATTCGAACATCAATTTTCAAGCGGCGACCTCAGTTATCATGAAGCCCTAATTAGGGTCGGTTTCCTTTATTATTTTGGGCTTAAATTTTATTTAGGGTTTTGTATTTTTTTATTTTGTAATTTACTTTTAAACTTTTATTAAATTCTAGTCGTGTGACTAGGGGACGAACTACGGTGCTGTAGTTCAAGAATTCGCAACTCAGTGGCCGAGTTGTGGCAGGGTTTTGAGCGTAGAGTTAGGTTAGTCGATAGCGGGTGTCGCGAGTTTATGTGTTGTAAGCGTCTGACTAGTTAATTTCTAGTAGAAACCTTGGAGGTAGCATGTAGGCAGGGTTTTGCCGAAGCTGGGTAAATCTGTGTTGTTCTATTTCTGCTTTTATTATTCTGCTATTATCTGTGCTGCAATTATTTTATATATTTCCGAATTAAATTTTTATAATTATTAGTATCACCCTATTCACCCCCCCTCTAGGGTGAAATCGATCCTACAAGTCGTATCAGAGCTAGGAACAAAAGTCAATTTTTGTTTTAAAAATTTGATTTTTCAAAAACTAAATTTTGTTTTAAAATTTTGATTTTTTTAAATGGGTTTTTTTAATAATGCTTTTGCTAAGGGTCAGTCCATAGCTAGACCACCTATGTTCAATGGTGAATATAGTTATTGGAAAAATAGAATGAAATTTTTTCTGAAAACCATTGATGCTTGGAATATTGTTGAGACAGGATTTAGGACACCAACTATAGTGGTAGATAATCAGGAAATTGAAAAACCGATGGATCAATGGACAGATCTAGAAAATAAACTGTAGAATGCTAATGCTAAAGCTATGAATTCTATTATCTGTTCACTAGATCAAATTGAATTAAATCGTGTCTCACATTGTCTAACTACGTAGGAAATCTGGCACACACTTGAAGTGACTCACGAAGGAACATCTCAAGTCAAAGAATCTCGCCTTGCCATACTTAGTAGCGAATACGAGAACTTCACAATAGCCAAGGATGAAAATGTCAAAGAGATGTACGGACGACTTTCCAATCTAGTATACAAATCAAAAGCTCTCGGAAAATCATACATAGAATTGGAAAATGTCCGAAAAATCCTCAAAGTCCTTCCGTGAAATTTTAAAGCGAAAGTTACAGCCATTCAAGAATCAAAAGATCTGAAAGAAATCAAAGTCGAAGAACTCATCAGAAATCTCACCACTTATGAGCTAGAAATCAAATTCAAGGAAGAACGCGAAGGAGGTGATGCGCGAAAGAAATCAATAGCTTTCAAAGGAACAACGGAAAGTGATGATGATGTAGCAGCTGAATTGGCACTATTAATAAAGAGATTCAAAAGGTGGAACCGCAAGTATGGAAATCCAACTTTAAATCAACAACTGAAAAGAAGAATAGCCAAAGTTCTAGATAATACAGAAGAGCAGGAGATCATTTGTCACATATGCAACAAACCCGGTCACATCAAGCCCAATTGTCCTCAGAATCAACTGGGTCAAGGAAAGAAACCGAAAAGGAGAAATTTTGCAGCCACTTGGGATGAAACTGATGAAGCTGATAAAAGCACTGGCAGTGAGAGTGAAAAAGAAAATTTGTGTCTTCAAGGAGAAACAACTGACAGTGATGATGACGAGCCAAGCAAGGTATCAAAACTTACTCATTTAGAATTACTTATATATTTTAACGAAGTAAATGGCTGCTTTGAAAGACTTAAGGAGAAGTACGCTAAAATAGAATCACAAAGAGATAGTTTGATATAATTAAATAAACAACTTGATCAATTAGTTAAAAACTATCGAAACAAGAGCCCTAAGTGTGATAAGTTTCCATCATTCAAAGAAAAACTTAAAAAATTAGAAAATAAAATTAAATCACTTGAAAATGAAATTCTGATTTTGAAAGAAAGTGAAAACACTAGGAAAGAAAATTCTATTAAGAAGTGCACTCAATTATTGAATGAAAATGAATCTCTCAAAACACAAGTCCAATAATTGTCTACAACTTTAGGAAAATTTTCCAAAGGAGAAAGATCATTAAATATGCTATTAGGGAAACAAACTGTTAATACTATTAACATGGACTTGGGTATAATCAATCTGAACATGTTAGAAGCAAAAATGATCAAGTCAATTCTAAGTGCACGATTTGTGGACAAACTGGACACAATCATAATATTTACTGGTATAGACCCAAATACGTGAAAACCATTCAAAATTGGGTTCCTAAAGGTACGAATGTAAAATTTCTTAAAGTTAAACAAATCTAGGTGCCGAAAGGAACAAATATAGATTGTTTTGGGTCTACACAAACATATTTTTCAAAATCTTTTGCCACTAACAATCATGGACCTATAAAAACAAATAGGTCACAAAAATCTTTCCTCGTGTAGGTGTGGTGGCAGGCTAAAGAACAACAACAGTATTACCTGGATTCTGGCTGTTCCAGGCACACGACGGGCGATAAATCAAAGTTACTTAGCCTAGTATAAAGGTAGGAGAGTCATAATGGGTAATAATGAAAAATTATCATAAATGTAAAATAGGTAACGGCACATTTATCTTGAACGATATATTAAATTTGAAAATCTGCACCATAATCTGATTTAAATCAGCCAGTTATATGATAATGAAATGAATGTTGATTTTGATTCGGAATTATACAAAATTGTTGGCCAATTATCTTTTTATGTCAAGAGCGTTGTAAGTATCTCTAGAGTCTTTGAACTAGTTTGGACTAATGATGTTGTTTTATTGGTTGATGATTATTCTGGATACCCGTGGATATATTTGACCTGACATTATATTTTGTGTTTGCTTGTATACGCTGTTTCAATTCAAATCCAAAAGAATTTCATTTAAAACCTATAAAATGATTATAAGGTATCTGTTGCAACTTCACGGTCTGGTCTATGACATCCAACTAATGAAAATCTTGAGTCGAAGGGAAATTCGGATGCAGATTACACTGGTAATCTAGTTGATAGAAAAATTACTAGTAGAACATGTTTTATGTAGAGACATCAATTTTTAAAGAAAATATCTACATATTTTTCATTTCAACTGATTTTAAATTAGCAGACATTTTTTAATATAAAACCCCTTCCAGAAAATAGTTTTTTGTTGACTTCATTTCAGATTAGACATTTTAGAAATTTGATTTTATATTTATTTTTGGATTTGATTTTAAGTGACTACATTAACTAATCTGACTCCCTACTGATTATCGAAAAGATAAATAGTGATTGAAAAAGTGATGAGTGTTGATACTAATCATATATTAAGACTTGAGACAGTATATTTAGTAAATTTCTTTAAAAATTTAAACAAGATTTATAATAACTTTTGTTGGTAAAAATTCCATGACCATCACTATTTCTATCATATTTCTAACGACCATCACTCATTAAAATCCAATATAGTATGTCAAAATGTGGTACTTTAAACAGGAAATTATTCGTTTTTATTTTTCTTTATTTTTTTTTAAAAACATCCAAAGTATTCACTCTCATTTAAAAGTCCTCACGGTTATGCATGGGTGAAATACTTGGAATATTTGTTTATGTGCTTTCATGCTCATTTAAAAGTCCTCACGGTTATGCATGCATGGAACACATATCAAAATTGGTTATTAAATAAATGAGTTGATTCTAATCCCATTTAAAAGTCCTCACGGTTATGCATGGTTAGAAGATGCTTGAAATTCATTTTTTATAAAAAAATTGGGATTACTACTAATCTCATTTAAAAGTCCTAACGGTTATGCATCACTACACCACAAAGTTGTTTTAGCCACACCCCTATCCGCCTTATTTGATACAGCTCAAAGCCGTATCAAATTTGATACGGCTAAAAACCGTATCTAAACGTTTAGATACGGTTTTTAGCCGTATCAAATTTGATACGGCTTTGAGCCGTATCAAATTCGTGCCTATTTTGGCTGGAAAATCATACACCCTGGAAAGCACGGTCTCCCCCAAATTCATTCCATCCCTCGTTTTTTTTCGTTCTCCCTCCAAAACATAAATGTCGTTCTCTTTCCCCCAAATTCACGTCCGTTAACATCCCAATTCTCCAAATCCCTAATTTTCTCGAGTTCAGAGCTGAGTAGCTGACGATTGAGGTTTTCTTTGTAAGTTGATTTTCACGTATTTGAACATTTATTTATTTAATCCTAGTTGTTCTGTGAAGAATTTTTTGAAAAACTAAATAAAACGAGAATGCATGTGGATAATCTGGGTTTTGGCTGATCGAATTAATATTTATTGTTGTTTTAGAGAATTTAAACAAACTCGTGGATTTGATCGCTGGAATTCGAGCTTTTGATAATCGCTGATTTGTATTTGGTATCCGTTGATATGATTTTTTTCGTTTATTTTATATAATTTTTTTACGATTAGTTCTGGAAGTAGCCATGAAAACAGTACATACACAGCGAACCATCTTTAGATTTATTACCTCTTTTGCACTACTTCACTTGATGTAAATTATCACAATATTCTTTTTATCATTGTTGTTCTAATGAAATAATATTTTTTGAGTAAAATTTATTAAATAATGTTGATTTGTGACTTTGGAATACATGTACCATACAGAAGCAAAACATCTTTGTTAATAACATGATTTTCTCTCGGCAACATATCTCATAAACCTTTATTTTCTTAAGATCTTATTACAATAATTAAATGAAGTTCAACCATGCCATTTATAGCTAAAGATACATTTAAGATAATGGACCGTTATGAGTTTTTTTATACAAACACTACATATTGTGATTCATAGCTATGCTTGGAGCTTTGCTGAATTACTAACAATCCATTATGATTTGATTATTATTGCTCTGCACTGAGTTTTGCCTTTGTTGGAGAGAATTTTGGTGGTGAATGTTTCCATACAAACTTTGGTCCATGCAGTTAATTAAGGGTGTGAGTAGTTTTTGTACGTTCTATTAGGGGTCAAATTAGTAGCTACAGATCTTTTTATGTTTATGTTTTACCTCTTAAGTTGATTTAGGCCTAATGTGTTATACCTCTTAAGTTGTATGTTAATATACTGCAACAATGCATTGAGTTGGGTTTAAAACAAGATGTTTGTTAAATATTGTCTAGAATCATATATTCTTCCAACTTTAATCCTCCTTTTTAGTACCAATTAATTTGTTCTTCCAATTGTAATCCCTCTTCAGTACCGACTCCCATGCTCTTGTCTTTCTGTCTTAAAATTGTTTTGATCACTGCTTTACATCTCACTACATAACTTCTTAGTTCTCATAAAGTTGTAGCCATTTTTCTTTGCTAATGCTGTCAAAAAATAAATATTGAAGACTTTTTACCAAGAATTTGTTGGTGAATTCCCTACATATTCAACAACTCCATCTGCACTATTTTCTTAAATCATGTTGTTAAAATTATTTCCTACATCATTACATGTTTGACTCAGCTAGTTTACCAAACAGAATGTGAACTTGTTCAAAGTCTCTGCTCCATCAGCTATCTGTGAAACCTCCTAATTCTCTCATAGTATCTCAGAGTCTTAGGACCCCCATGTTGTACTGTTTGAGCATAAATCAGCTTCTATACAAGAGAAGTTTTCTTAACCACCTAGAAATGCATTTATTTTAACAAACACAACAACAACAAGTTAAAGCCTTTAGTCCCAAAAGGCTTTAATTTATTTTAGAAAATACAACAACATACCCCTTGGATGCAAAGTTATGCGTAGAAGAGAAAGAAGTGAAGTGCTGTCGAATTAAAGCATTTAGTCCCAAAATGGCTTTAATTTGTTTTAGACAGAAGTGAGGTGTTGTATACAAATTTTTGATTGTATGGTTAATTAAGAAGAGAGACCATCAGGCCATGGTGATTTTTCATCTTTAACTGAAAAGATTGCCTGATGTACTTCTTTATCTGAAATTGGTTGTAGTAACTAATGATTGCCCAGTTCATTAACTACTGTTCTACATTATATGCCTTCAAAAGTTTGATTTTTTGGTTGTTCTCCATTAAATAGGTGAGTGTAGTGGGTGATAGCCTGGGATTGTATTTGTTATGCATTATAGACCATCTCACCTTTGTCATTATACAAAGCTTGATATTATTTTTATACTTCCTCATTGACATTTTAGCGTAGAGATTTTTTGAGCTTGAGTCTCCCTATATAAGCCATGAAATCTTAGACTTTTGAACTGCTTCTACATATTTTCCATGCATTGTATTTTTAAGAGCATTGCCTGTATGTAATTAATCTTCATATAGTAGTACATTATCTGGATTGTTGTCTGCAGCCAATAGCTTATCATTATATTCTGATTCCAAAGCTGATAAAGTGTTTGCATACTTTGCTCTTAACTTGTTCTGGTTTTTTAGATATGTTTTATCCTTCTTAGTTTGATTATGAATTTTTGAATTTCAATGCCTCATACATTTATAATAAAACTAGTAGTACCTGATCTTCATATGCCAACTTTTGTATTCAAAAGCTTTTCCCTTTTGTTGAGTAGTTTGTGTATATAGTTTGATGATATAGGGTTGTGATCACTCAAAACCGAGGTACTGGCAGTGGCAATAAAATCTTGTAAGTGTTGTAGAAAAGTATTGTTTATAAGCACTTTGTCAATGTGAGTAGCAATACCTCTACGTCTCCATGTGAATTGAAAATCTTGTGTATATATATACACTCATATATATATATACATACATATGAGTGTGTATGTGTGTGTATTGCATATAGTATGTGATTTATACATGTTTATATGTATAAATATAGTTCTAGTATGTCCGACTAAGGTCTACTAGGAGATGCATGGAATATTATATACATATTTATTGATATGCAGTTTAAAGTGTTTATATATAGTTTTGGTATGTCCGACTTAGGGCTACCATTGGTGCACGGAATCCACTATACCAATGAGGTGCACGACCTGTAGATGTGGTCCCAGAGTAGGGGCAGAGAGAGACTAGGATGCTAGTCTAGAGTAGGTCATATACCATTTCATAGTACTCTTATATGCTGCGGCAGGACCTACATACCAGCTTCTTATAAGTTGATTGTATCGCAAATATATTATATTTACGTCTAATGTTCTAATATATATGATATAGGAGGGCAATATGTCTTTCAGTATAGATAAAAAGTGGATAAATGAATCTGATCAAAGATCTACATACTATATAGACGGGGTGAAGAAGTTTATTAGTTTTGTTGATTAAAATGGTGGTAAGAAAGGAGTGTATTTATGCCCTTGCACTCGGTGCAAAAATATGAAGACGATCAAATTAGATGACATTCATTTTCATTTGCTTAGATGGGGTTTTATCCAATCATATACCGTATGGTATTTTCATGGGGAAAAAGGGCAGAGAAGGAAAAACAACAACCAGTTAGTCATGCCACAAGTACCGACGAGTCTGAACATATTATGATGGAAGATCTAGTCAATGATGCAGATAGATTTCATCATTTTCAACCTGAAAATCCGTTGTTTGATCATGCTAATGTTAATGTTGGAGAGCCGTCTACGGTTGATGGCAATTGGCAGGCCAATGAAAGTAAGAAGTATAAATCACTTTTTGGTAGCGCAAAAGAGCCACTGTATCCTTCATGTTCAAAAGGGTTGACGAAGCTGTATGCCATTATGAAACTGAATAGCTTAAAGACCCAATACGGCTTTTCAGATAATGGTGTGACCGCACTCCTCGAACTAATAAAGGAGTTACTCCCCGAAGGTAACACGCTGCCGACAAAGTACTCCGACGTGAAGAAGTTAATTAAGCAAGTTGGGATGAATTACAAAACTTATGATGCATGCATCAATGATTGCATATTATACTGGAAAGATGATGCAAATAGAGTTTCGTGTACAAATTGCAACGAACCAAGATATATGACATCATTCAACGAAGAAAGAAAAGGCATCAAAGTACCTCGAAAGACATTAAGACATTTTCCTTTAATTTGTAGATTGAAGAGATTGTATACTGTACCATGGATAGCAGATGCGATGACCTGGCATGGTCGTGCCAAGTCTGATCCAATCGTAATGCGTCATCCATGTGACACTTCTCAATGGAAAGCTGTGGATTATTTTGACCAAACGTTTGCCGCCGAGCCACGAAATGTCACACTTGGAATAGCAATAGATGGTTTCTGTCCACATGCTTCTCTATCTAACCCTTACAGTTGTTGGCCAGTAATTGTAGTACCATATAATCTTCCTCCGTCTATGTGCATGAAACGAGAGTTTTCAATGTTAACACTGTTGATTTCTGGGCCAAAACAACCAGGGAAGGATATTGATGTTTATTTACAGCCATTGATAGACAAGTTAAAGCAGTTATGGGAAGGAGTCGTTACATATGATTCATTAAATAAATCCGAATTCACAATGAGAGCTACGGTGTTGTGGGCAATCCATGATCACCCTGCTCTTGGGACTTTATCGGGATGTACAACTCACGGTTATTTTGCATGTCCGGTTTGTGGGGAAAACACTTGTCCTTATCATCTTCCTGAAAGTAAGAAGATGTGTTACATGGGACATCGAAGGTTTCTTCCTAAAGAACACAAGTTTTGATACGACAAGACAAATTTCAACAACGAACAAGAACTTCATCGTCCTAAACGGACATTGACTGGTTTTGAAGTTGAATAGAAAGTAGCGAATATCAAAATGAAAGTTGGTAAACACAAAGAAGAAATTAGTCGAAAACGGAAAAAGTCAATTAATAAAGAAGTTGACAATGTTTCTGCATGGTACAGAAGGTCTACCTTTTTGATTTACCATATTGGAAAGCAAATATGATTCGCTATAATATTGATCTTATGCATACGGAGAAAAATGTCATAGAGCATCTCATAAGCACCATTATGGACCATAAAGATAAGTCAAAAGATGGCATCAATGCACACAAGG
Source organism: Allium fistulosum (assembly GCA_030737815.1). Classification (NCBI taxonomy): domain Eukaryota; kingdom Viridiplantae; phylum Streptophyta; class Magnoliopsida; order Asparagales; family Amaryllidaceae; genus Allium; species Allium fistulosum. The sequence goes on from CM060907.1 coordinate 291,514,269, forward strand.
ATTTGAAAATCATGGGTATAAAACAAAAGTTGTGGGTGATGGAAGATCCTGAAACAAATAAAATAATCATACCAAAGGCAACTTTCACTTTGAGCAAAGAAGAAAAGATATGGTTTTGCACCGTTTTGAAAAACCTGAAAGTGCCCAACAAATTCTCTTCAAACTTCCACAACAATGTGAGCATCAATCCTCCCGAACTAAGAAATATGAAGTCACATGATTACCATGTCATAATGCAACATTTGCTTCCGGTATTGCTTCAACATTCTTATCCACAACATAAGGATCTGCGAAATGCTATTCATCGTATTAGTCTATTCTTTAACATTTTGTGCTCAAAGGTGATCAATAGGGAACACCTTATAAAAGCAAAGGCTAGTTTGGTAGAAGCAATGTGTGTTTTTGAAAAACATTTTCCACCTGCTTTTTTTGATATCAGTATCCATCTTATGGTTCATTTGGCCGATGAAGCATTAATTTGTGGTCTTGTCAAATATAGATGGATGTATCCCTTTGAACGGTAAATAACTAATTTCAGTTATGTACATTATTATTCGATAGAAATAACTATTATGTACAATATATAATTGATCACATTCACAGGTTGATGAAAACATATAAAGGATATGTGTGCAACAAAAGATACATTGAAGGTTGTATTGCAGAAGGATATATCGTACAAGAAGCTAGCCTTTACTGCATGGAATATATGCCAAACGAAGGTGATGGAAATCATGAACATACCCGCGAAGCGTTTTTAGACGAGGACGATGAGTTTGCTGGTGAGATACCTTTAGATAATGGAAAAGATATAACGTTAACCCAAGTGCAGTTTGAACAAGTGCGTAGATGGGTCCTTAATAAGTATGATGGATTGGATGAATGGAAGAAGTAAGTTCACACCTTTGTTTTGAATTTCCATTTTTTAATTCAATTTATGTATTCGTTTTGATATGTTTTTTCCGTAGGAGGTATAACTCCTATGCGAAAAGTACTAGATTTCAATCACGAGGCAGGGGTACAACTGTCGAAGTTGTTCAAAATTTTACTCTATGGTTACGCAACGAGGTATTACAGCATCTTAAGTATTTCACGTGTTTATAAGTTGGTAATACACCTTCGTGACCATGTTTTGTTTTACTTATTGTATTTTATGTAGTTGTTGAAGTGCATCGATGTTGATCCAACTCTCTAGCGGCTAGTGCATGGGCCGAAGTTCACGGCGCTTAGTTATACTAAGTACCAAGTGAATGGTTTTTTATTTTCCACAAAAATGTACGAAGATCGTATGGTAACACAAGATAGCGGTGTATGCATGAAAGCAATTACAAAATTTAGAGCGAGTGGTAAAGATAAAAATTATAAGGAAGCAGAAACAACGTATTACGGAGTCATTCAGCAGATACTTGAGTTGGATTACACTGACTTCAAACAAACAGTTTTTTATTATGATTGGGTAAAGGTCGAGGATAAGATCAATGGTTGCAAAATAGATCCTGTTTCAAACTTGATCATGGTTAATTTAGGGAAATTGAAGAGCAAAGATAGCGTGAATGATGAGCCATTTATTCTTGCATCAGAAGTGAGTCAAGTGTTCTACTCAACAGATTTAAAAAATAACGGTTGGTCTGTGGTTTTGCATACACCAAAACGGTTGACTACAAATGTGGATGACATTGAGTTTCCTACCGTCTATCAATCAGCTTTTGAAGACAATGAAAAATTAGAAGACCTTACCAAAACCATTTGTTAACTGATTAATTGTTAAATGCTTCATTTCTCGTTTGAATTTTTAGTCCTTGGGGTAGTAGTAGTGTGAGATATCATTGAACCAAACAAAAATTGGCATAAAGAGAAGGTTTCTTAAAATGTCTATATTGTTGTTGGTTTCTGTTATATTGAAAAGTTTCATGATAGTATGTTTTTTATAGACTTGTAGATAAAAGGGGATTTATTTCTAAAACTAAACGTGGAATTGAAATTACAAATTTAAACCATTTTCTTTAGTTGATTGTAGTCAAATTTGAAATCCAAATAGTTCTTCTGTTGTTATTGCTTTTTTACTTTTGTTATTGTCATGAATTGATGGTTGATGAGACCACTTTTATTGGCTAAACAACAAATTTTACAGTGATGTTGATTTCATTTTTATTTTAGGACAGCTGAGTTGATATATTCGTAGATTATTTGTTTTTTCTTTTCTTTTTGTAATCTGTGATACAATTACAAATCAATAATGGTTATTTAACCGTGTGTAGGAAACTATGTCACAAAATCCAACATAATTACATTCATCATGTTTAGAAGAACAAATAGTTGATCAAAACTTATTTGGTATTCCAGTCTCAGAAAACGCTAGAAAAATCGCCACTATGCTGGGTAAACTAGTAAGAGCTCATGTGCCGATATCATACATAAGTTGGAACAAAGTACCCGGTACATATAAGGACGATGTTTGGTCTATGGTACTAGGAATGTTCATATATCAGCAGCACTATATTCTTCGGCTTAATACGATGGATGATTATCAAATTCTCTTACTGGTGCCATGTCATTTATAACTGAGTCATCTCACCACCAACTTACGTATATATGCATATAGACACATACACGCTAGGGTCATTTATAACTGAGTCATTTCACCTCAGATGGCCAGCAATAGTTTTGGAACTTAAGTTTTCAAAACATGTATACATACATATATTTTCATTATTCATATATAAGTATTATGCAATCTCAGGATCAAATTGCGAAATTGAAGGAAAAGATCACCGATAGTGATGAAGAAAAATTGACAATGGATGAAGATATCGTATCACAAGTGATGGGAAATGATACAAGGGTTAGGAGCCGCGGTGTTGGGACCGTCATACCAATGACTAATATTAAGGCTTCTGCTATTGCACATAAACGATTGAAACATGTTTGTGGAGACAATGCTGAGTTGAAAATGAGGATGGGAAGTTTGGAGGGTACGGTGGGAAGTTTGGAGAGTACAGTAGGAAATTTGTCTGGGCAAATGGAGCTTCTGATCAACATGGTGGGAAACATAGAACAAGGAGAACGCAACACACAACTCAATGCTTCTAAATTCGTTGTTTCTCAATCCTAGGATACGACCAATGTGGTGAACAATCAAAAATGTGAAATCCTTAACTCTGATCTAGACATAATAGCAACAGGTATTTATTAGTTGCTTTTTATTCTTACTTGTTTTTGATGCAGTTATTTTGTTGGATAGATCTAGACAATAAATTTTATTGCAATAGGTACTGTATGTCGAGATTCTACATCGTCCAAAATCCATGGGAATCTGTACCATCCACACATGAAAAATTGGTTTTGGACAATATACTGCTACCAAATGAGAGAACCAACAAAATAAATCATCAATTTGCAGAGACCTTTGTTGATGTTGGAGTGGGTGGGTATGTGTGCCATCCGAAGATTATGATTCAATATCTTTAGCAGGTATGTGAGCTCATCCAAAAATTATTTATCTGGTTTTTGTTTATATGCCATCCAAAAATTATTTATCTTTAACATGCCATTCCTTTTTACGGTATTGTTTTTTGATTATATGCACTGTTCTGTAGTTTCTGTTTCTCGTTTGTTAAACCATGAGGTATGCGCAGAGTACTTTATTTTGACGGTCTTATTTTTTTTTATGCTTTTTTTGTTTTGGGAAAACTGGCTTATCCATTGACTTGAAATTGAAATTTGGTGGTTTTATAGAAATGGTAAATACAATACATTTCTGAGTCAGTTTTGCAAACAAAACTAGAATGTTGTTTTCGATAATCGTTTAAGAAGGATAACATAGTACATTATTGTGTTGATATCCTTGAAAACTGGTTGAATTCAACAACGCCATTCACTTTGTTTTCAATAAGTAATGAAACATATAAAAATAAATAAATTGAATATCCAGCCAATTATGAGTGTCGGTTTTCTAGTTTCTATATAAGTAATGGATTTATAATAGTTGTTGCAATACCAGGTGCACATGCACTACCATGTAGGCTAGACAATCATATACATGCACATATTTGTATACAAATACACACACGAGGGATCCATTGCTCCTTTTTCAGTGATATCCCGTTTGCATCTCCCTCATGCACCCCCTTTTCCATTTACACCCATTGCCTTTTGGATTTCGAGCATCTCTTGCTCTCTGGCTTGTTGTCAACCTCCATAGTACCAAATGCACAGCATGGCAACTACCATTATCGGACCATAGGAGCAACAATCCGAATAAATCAAACCTGAAACCTCTAATCTGGACACTACATTAGGCTGCAACATTGGTGTTTGAATCCAAATTCGGACCACGCAAGGTTGTATCAGATAATCCAATAATGTTATATGGATGTAATTTGGTTATACGTTTTAGGAGAAGTAATTTAGGCAGTTGTATGGAGCCTCTTTTCAATTAAGCTTGCATCATACAAAAATCCAAATCATAGCCAATAGCAGTGGAGTATATTGTGTATTATATTAATTTTTCTGATTAACAACCACTACCAAAAAAACATTTAGTTAGAGACTGGAGAGGAAAGGCCGGAAATTTGCAGTCTTTAACTAATGACTGTTCAAAGACTAAATAATTATAGTCTTTAATTTGAGAAATTAAAGACCGTGGTTTTAGTCGGTCTGTACAACTTAAGACTGTTTAAATACCGAAATTCGGTTTTTAATTCGATCATTATATCGGTTTTACTTCAAGTAAATAATTTACTCTCTAATTTCCCTCTTAGATTTATAACCTACGGCTGGAGTTAGTAATCCTCGTGATCAAACCTATGTTTAATTATTAGTTTAGGCATAAACTATATTCAAAAAAATAAAAAATAAACCACAATCCCTCTTTCCTTGTTTTAAGGTCCCACAACCCTATACATTAACACTATCTCTTTCTTCCTAAATCTAATTAAAGAAATATGACTCTTCTGACTCCATCTGGAAAATGATTTCTTCCCAAATCGTCGCACTTAAAATTATTCATAATTTTTAGTGAATAATTGCATAAATGTATGCAATTATTCATTGAATAATTGCATAAATAAATGCAGTTATCCAGTAATTTAATTCTAAAAATCTAATTTACATATTTTTTTTGGCAAGTATATTTGGTGTATTTTGAAACTTAATAAGAGCTTTAACTAAATTATCCCAATAAATAAATGTAGCAGTTCACTTCTTCAAGATGATAATGTATGCGAAGATTTACTGAATAAGCACTGTCATCATTGCATAAAACGATAAATTAGCAGGACCGACTATAGTAAATATTTACAAAGATGTTGCGAAATGTTGGAATGAAAAATTAGGGTGAAACCGAATGGATGTAATTGTAGATCACACACTAAAAGATTTTACATGCAGCCAAAAAATAAAACATTTTAACATAGTAGACAACAAAGTCAAGGTAAACAAATGGCATAAATTAAACAACCTGTCGTACACTTATAAATGTGAAAACAATCATATCTGCATATGACTTTAGCATATGCAAAACAATGTTGTCATTTAAACGACTGAGCATAATTCATAAAATTGTGTTCTTAACAAAAATATAGAAAATACGTGATGAATCAGTGAAGGCATACTTTTTTATATCGTTCACCAAATAATTGCACAACATTTTGAATATTAATGAATTTCGTTTTCTAATTTAATGTAGAGAACTAACAGCCTGCATAAAATAGGTAGGTTGGTTATAATATCAATATAACTTACAATATGCATGATACGTTGTAGTAGCATTACAGGTTGAATACGTAAAATAAAAGTCTTCTTCTCTACTTAGTCACTACCTTATTTTGTTCAAATTATAATTAAGCAAATGCATACAACATGACGTATATAGAGAGAGGACAATTGCTGTATATTAATAGATTGACAGTTTTTTATTTTGTACAAAAGTTTACTTGGAAAAGTTATTTTTGGACCGCAAAAGTATGTATATGTCCTTTCGTCCACCTACATTTCAGAAATAGAGAATGTCGACAGTAGAAAAGATGTCATGTTCAATTTGCATAACATAGTAATGGCCGTATGTTCGAGACTCGGGCACAAAATATGTTTAAGCACGTTAATACAAAGCTGAGTACAAAATGTAATAGTTTATCCTAAAAAAGGGATGGGCTATGTCAAGCACTAATAGAGACGTATCCTTTCTCTCCTTATAAAGTCATACAAACTTAAAAGTACGAATGATTATGTGTGGTCATGTCCAACCAACAATTGCGTGTCAGATATCAAACAATCTATTAAACAGTCATCATACAGCGTATAGTAAAAAAAATAGTTGTAATCATTGGTAGGTTTACCTTAAATTGCATCGTCATCAAAGAAGCTGACAAAATACATCTACAGCCACATTTTTCTGTGGGTAGACAAAATCTATAAAACAAAGGGATGATCTTGTCACAGTTTGGGGTGCTTCCATTAGTTCTGGTTGGTGATTGGCAGTTTGGTGTTTTTGTATTAGTGGAATTGCTGTATGGTTTTGCTCGTTTGGATCCCTAAAGGGCCTGGTAGCCTAACTTCTCCATGCTGACTAATCTGAAGCTTGCATATCCTTACATTCACTTCAACTTGGTCCATGGCGACTCCCTATAGTGAATATGAGCAATGTTTGTGGTTGTTTGCTTTTCGTCTCCTGGGATTTGGGTTGATAACCTGTTGTGCTTGTTGGAGTTTGCTCCCTTTGTTCGCATCGATGTGGTTCCTCCTATGTCATTCTGGTATCAGCTTCAGTAACAGAAGTTGGCTAGCTAAGGATTTCTACTGCTATTGAGTTTGGCCACAGATGTGTGATTTTGCTAGGATATGATGTGTAGCGGCTTATTTTGTTATGTTCTGGTCAATGTTTTGTTCTAGCTACGTATACTACTGTTATATCTTAAGTTATGTATGCATCATGTTGGTGTTGTTGTTAGGTCGGGTGGTGAATGTGCACGTCATATGAGTTGTACTATAGTCGTAAGTTTGTAGTTGTTGAGGCATTACAGCCTCACACCAGTTCATGCTAGGTTCAGTAACATACTTAAATTTAGCAGTCCATACATTTCAATATATTATGTTGATTTAATTAATGACTACTTGTTCCGATATGTATTTGCAGAGGATGATATTAGCATTCCTACAGATGTCAAAGTGCCAATTCTGCAATCTTTTCATCGGCACATTTATGATCATGATTGGCATTTCTCATGTATAGTTCTTTCACTTCATCTTGAACTTGGTGAACTCTCGAAAGCATATAAGCTTATGTATATGTTTGGATATACTTTCACTTGTATTATTTTTATTCAAAATTTCACTGAAATATTAAGTAGTTATCTTATTGGTATATCAATGTGGAAAGTGTGGGAGTTATAGTATGGATATCTTTAACATCAACATATATGAGAAACATCTTTTCCAGTTATTTTGTATAAAACTGCTTTTTTATAATATTGACCATATTTTGTATAATACTGCTTCTATTGTAATCCAACTATTGCCGTATCTATTACTGCTTTAAATACTGCTTCTATTGTATAATACTGCATCTATGCTGTTGTAATTCACGGCTATGAGCTGTGTGAATTAGATACTGCTTTTACTGTATTATACTGCATCTATGGTATTGCAATTTATGGTCATGAGCTTTGTGAATTAGATACGGCTTATTGTTGTATCTATTACATCAATTAGATACGGTCAAAGCCGTATCTAATTCATGTGCTTAGTATACGAATTAGATACGGCCATGGGCCGTATCTAATTCGAGAATTAGATACGGTCATGGGACGTATCTAATTAGAGAATTAGATACGACCATGGGCCGTATCTAATTTGCTAATTAAATATGGCCTTGAGCTGTATCTAACTAGCAAAGTAGATACGGCCCATGGCCGTATCTAATTCTCCAACTAGATACGGCCCATGGCCGTATCTAATTAATAAACACGCTTTCTATTGATACGGCTTACGGCCGTGCCTAATGGCATTAGATACGGCCCTAAGCACTGCCTAATTCGCCTTTCTGGTGTAGTGCATGTTTAGTAGATATTCAAATTCCTGATATTAATATACCACGAATAGACACAACTATATGGTTTTATATATCGAAATCACCCCTATCATTCTAAAGTGGAATATGCGCCTAACAGAGTATTTATGATTTTTGTTTGATTTTTTATTGAAATTTAATATTTATACTCTATTGGGTATTAATGTTGTATTAATGTATCACTTTATTTCTATTTTTTCTAACACTATTACTCTTTTGCTGGTAACAAAAGGGGGAGAGAGAAGTTAAGATTTTTGCAAATAAAGGTCAAATATTTTTATTTTATTTTTTATTTGCATATTCCCATCCAAGTTCATTTGCATATTTTTATTTATTTTCATGCATATATGAAGGGGGAATTTTGTTGTAGAGAGGGAGCTTTCGAAGAGGGGGAGCAAATAGATTTCATCTATACCCAAATACATTTAATAAATTCAAAATCTTAAATATATGTTTGTTATCATAAAAAGAGAGAGATTGTTGAATATGCAAGTATATGATTTTTGTTTGATGATAATAAACATATATATATATATATATTCATTTAAATGTATTTATTAATGTACTATTTTATTTTTCACATAATTAAATAAATATTTGCTGAATAAATTAAATAACACAGAATTTAAATTCAAACAAATATTTTATTACAATTTTGAATAGTACAAATTTGAGCTCTCACTATATATATACAATTTTCAATTACAATACAATTTCGATTACATCACAATTTTTTTCACTATACAAGTGTTACATACATTTGCACCTCACTACATATCACTCATTCACTCATATTGATCTTCAACTCTATTTCAGCTTGAATCCAACATCTGAATTATCTGCAAAGTAAACACTGACGCGGTAAAATTGAAAAAGAAATAATTTTGCAGTGTAAAATAAAATGTGTTTTGAAAATATTATTTGCCTCTGTTATTTGGGTTGTTCGTCATCATTTATTTTTGAATTCATCTATACGAACAACTTATGACATGCATTGTGTATCACTGTACATGCCACAAGGCCGTGCACACCAAAATACACTTGATGAAATTGCAGGGACAGGTGAGCACAATGTCAAATCCAACCAAAAGCTAGGTTCAACTCAAGTGCAATACAAATAAAGTCACGGCATGAGCACAAGGTCAAATCCGAGCCAAAGCTAGGTTCACCTCAGGTGCAATACAAATACATCAAAAAATTATCGAGTACAAGAATCCAAAAACCAACATAAAACAAGCCTTGACCAAAACTTCAATGTGTACACTTGAAAAATACTCAACCATTCAAACTCAAGGCAAGTGAAGACCTAAACTTCAATCTGTTCGAAGTGGTGCACCAAACAGCTCAACTGTTCAGGCTAGTGGCATAGCACAAAGGCAAAGACCACAACAAGTAACACACACACACACACACATATATATATATATGCAACCAGACTAGTGAACAATGAAATAGGTCAGGCAACATCAAGTGCATAACAGAACCGAGGCAATGCTCAAAGCCACACAGCAGAAAATGAAACAGTGATGCAACATTGATACCAGAGACTACAAGACCGAACCAGAAATAACTGCACCAGACCTTCAATGGATATGAAACTCAAAGTAGTGCAAACAGTAACTCAATAAGAAAAATAAAGGCATGACTGCAACTCAACATGAGATATGCAAGGACATGAAAACAAGATCAAACCACACAAGCATTCAATCAGAGACCAAATCAAGTGCAACAGCAGAGGGATGAAGAAGTCAACATGTATGCAACAGAGTGAAATGCAAGACTACACAAAGGAGCACTCAAAGCTCACATGAAATGCAACAGACTCAAAGTAATATGAAGACCAGACTATAAAATGTTCAAGTACAACATGTAACCAGACATCATCATCGTCAATGGACCAAAGTATTGAGCAGTATAACATGAATGAATTAACTCAACTGCATGAACATCAACACAGCAATCAGACTCAGCCAAATGATTATACCATAAGTACAAACCAAGCATACAAGTTCATATGCACTGACTCAAAACATATGCAACATGAGGACAATCGAAATATGCAGCAGTTTTCAAGAGGAAACAACATACATGTAGTGATGAACAAGACTGCAATACCAAAGTACAATCATACACACACACACACATATATATACATACATATATGTATGAAGATAATCAACCAAAGCTAGCAGTATATATGAAGTAAAATCAAATCAGTAGCAGGTTGAACCAGTACGTGCAGTGTGAACATTAGTCAAGGAATATAGAGAATCAAAGCCGTGGTCACACATTTTCAATCAGAGCAAAAGGAAATTTAATAGGTCGAAGTGTTTTTCAACAAGTCAAAATATTATCTCAAATTCGAATACAACCAGCAAAAAAATTGGAACAAAGTTAAGCGAATCAAACAAGTCCAAGATTATCACAATTTTCAAATGATCGAAGTTATAGGTGAAATAAACGGAACTGACTAAATTATATTCAAGAATGAACAAGTCAAAGTAATCACCAGCATTAAATCGAAAATCTATGGCCGAGCAAATTCACTAAAGAATTCAAACAATATTATATGAACATAAACTAAGGGAATCGATCCCTATAAAAACCCAAGTCATCATCGACATTTGAGAGCATTCGAGTTTAAGAAAAATCATAGGGGCAAGTTCAATTTAAATCCCAAATCAACAACTCGAATCAAGTTCAAATCAAGGAAAAACAACAGAGCATTTAAACGACATAATTTACATACCAGATTCATTGATTCGAACTCAATCCTGGGAGCAGCCGCAAGCACAATCAAAGCAAAACTACAGAGCAAATCATAGCCAACGAATCGTTTGACGAAGGAACCAGAGGCAAAGTTTACTTCAATTCGAACATCAATTTTCAAGCGGCGGCCTCAGTTATCATGAAGCCCTAATTTTTTTAAAAGAGGAACGAACGAGAAAAGAGGCAGACATTATTCACAAAGCAAAGGATACGGGCTGAAGAAATAAAAAGAGAAAAGGGGACAATTTTTTTGCACTGCATATTTTTAACTTGGGCCGGTTTCCTTTATTATTTTGGGCTTAAATTTTATTTATGGTTTTGTATTTTTTTTATTTTGTAATTTACTTTCAAACTTTTATTAAATTCTAGTCGTGTGACTAGGGGATGAACTATGGTAGTGTAGTTCAAGAATTTGCAACTCAGTGGTTGAGTTGTGGCAGGGTTTGGAGCGTAGAGTTAGGTTAGTCGATAGCGGGTATCATGAGTTTACGTGTTGTAAGCGTTTGACTACTTAAATTCTGGTAGAAACCTTGGGGGCAGCACGTTGGCAGGGTTTTTCCGAAGCTGGATAAATCTGTGTTGTTCTATTTCTGCTTTTATTATTCTGCTATTATATGTGCTGCAATTATTTTATATATTTCGACATTAAATTTTTATTATTATTAGTATCACCCTATTCACCCCCCTCTAGGGTGAAATCGATCCAACAGAGAGCTCCTCAACCCTACCAACGCACCTCGATTTGGCACCTCCAACGTCGTTGATTTCCTCTCCAAACTCCGCGACTCGCCCTTGCGCATCTGCCAGCGCTCACGCGTGCTCTGCCCACAAGCATTCTTGGATCGCGACTTGATCGCATGATGGATTTTTTTTTATTTGTTCTGCTCGACATAAGGAAGAAACAAAAGGAAAGTCGCGATTTAAAATGAAGGGGAGCAGCGCGATCAGATGTAGGGTGGCACGAGAGTGCTAGGTTGGCTAAAGGTTGACTTCGATTTGGTTTATAATATTATTAGATTCAAAAATATCTTGTTAATAATAACTTGAAATCTTGAACTCCAATCGAGGCTTCCTGCCTAGCATTCCTAATGTTATACCCCTATTCCGAACGCAATGGAACCAGTCTCGAGGCCTAATTCGATCGTATGTAGAAGATAGCTTTTTGAACCCAATTATTAAATGAAATTTTCAATATTAATTTCAACACTTTTCTATCCCGCATAACCAAACGGTAACTCTAAATGCTAAGAAATTTGAAATTTGATAATAATACACTATTACGGATCCAATGGAACCGGATCGCTATTTTAACGCGTCGATGAAATCGACGATTTCAAAATTTTATGAAATTTACTTAAAATTCCTGTTTTAAAAACTTATTAAATCATTAATTCAAATAGAATTTATATCAACTTTAGAAATCGTTTTTTTGATTCATATTCAACTCAAATTTCAATTATTTACCATTTTCGTATTACGACAATCGCTATATTTGAAAATTAAATTCATTCTACAATCTCAACAAAAATCTTCATATTCAAAAATCAATTTATATTCCAAACCCAATATTTAAAAGCATTAAAATATTCAAAATCAAATGACGGAAAATCTGGCTCGTTACATAAGGACCTTTCTGAGTGGAAATATTAATTTCTCTTATTTTAGTAATTGTATAGTATTATTTGGATTTGATATATGTCATGGAGAATTTTGTTCACAAAAACATCAAACTAAAACTCCAAATTTCTCCTAAGCGAAATACCAGTTCTTATATTAGAATCTCAATTATTATATATTATATTAAAATAGTGGAATTGTATAGTTATTACAATTTTAATATTTTACATTCTAATTCACTTCTCATCTTTTTCTTTGGATTTGATTAAGGGTTTTTGAAAATAAATAAGTTAAGAAATGGTGTGTAAGGTAAGGATCTCTTTATTCATAGTTTACAATGCCTACTCTTGTAATTTAAATGAAAATTCTTTTTTCATTAGTATTTGTAGAAGTTGAATGGAGCGGAAAAAGGATTTGAATTGTAAATTCTATTAATGTTGCTTCTACTATTTTAGTACAATAAGTTTGGCATGGATTCTATTTTTATACGAGTCTGTTGTTGAATTAAGGATGTGAGATATATGGTATATTTATTGATATGGAATTGAACTTGTACAAATTTAAAGTTTTGACATTTAAACGATTAACATAGTGCGTAATCTTCGTACGATTAGAATTATTTTAAGCACGTGTGTGTATGGAGCAAGATATAAATAATGTACAATTAATAGAATATTAACTGCATAGTAAAACGATAATTAATTAATATAACAACCCCCTTAAGAAAGAAGTGAGATAATTATGGATAGTAATATTATGAAATGCGATAAGGTATATGGTAGTGTATTAGGTGAGTGAAAATTATGACTAAGTTATAGGAATGCGAGGTCAGTCAAAAAGCAAAAGGAAGTCTGCCTAGCTAATCTGGCTACCACCAGTGTGACTTTGGGGCTGATGTGAGATATCATCTATAATATGTACCCATGCAGGATGCGAGGTTAGTCTTAAATTCTGTAGGGTAAACCTGCCCAGCTAGTCTGGCTACTAGTACCTACGGAATGTCGGACTAATGTGAGACGTCATAGTTTGGGTTATGAGTCGTAATACATACGACCACCTTCAGGGTCGAAGGTAGTAAGTGGCTAATTGAGGGCTTTCCTCCTCCCTATTTAGAAAGTATTAAGTGGTCAGAGTTAGTGGTTAGTCACGATAGTGATATCTCAAGAAGGGACCTCTTTGGGTTTGAGGTTTTAAGTAGCTATTATAGGGTCCGCCTTTGACATATAGAAGTATTAATTGGCCAAATGAGATTTTGTATGATGTCAGTTAGATAGTATCAGAGAGGAGTCGGCCTTAGGATAGGTAGTAAATGACCAGGACATGTCTAATATAGGATATTAAATGGGCAGAGTCTGCCTAGTTCCCACTGAAAAGGTATTAAGTGACTTGGGTATTATCTCTTACATTGTTAGGACATCATTGATGATAGGTGCATGGGATTTTTGGAATGGACTTTGGCCTATAGTTGAAGATGGATTGTTAGGTTGAAAGGATATGGGTTATAGAGTTGGACTGGAAAAGCCTTAGGGCTTATAGTTGGAAAAACTTACAATATAGTTAGGATGTGTAAGAAATATTCTTATTTCAATTATATAACCCAAGTACAATTATAGGAAGGCTTGGGACTTTTATTCACCAGATTTTGTTGTTTTGACTCCATTCTCATTACAAAATAGGTTAGAGAAGATGATGCAGATTTTGGAGATGGTGGCGGAGACATAAACTTGTGGGAGTTAGTTATCTATCTACTTATTGTTTTTATTTCTAATGTACCAATTTAGACATGATGATGTATTTTGTGATATTGTACTATGTATATTTGGTTTTTTATATGGTATTGTGTCATATGTTTCTGACATTTGAATTTTTAATAAGATGGGTATTGTTTCTGATATTATATTTTATCCTTCTGTTGTGAGATTCTGATGTATTTTGGGATGCGTAAGACATATTTTATTTAAATTATACTGCCAAAGTAATTTATTGGAAGGCTTGGGATTTTTATTCCATAGACATTATTGTTCTAACTCCCTCCTCTTTACGACAAATGTTAGAGAAGATGTTGCATATTTCAGAGATGGTGGCCCAGACGAAAACTTATGGCAGTTATTTATCTATCTACTTATGTCATTTTTATTTTTGATGTACCCATTTAGACATGATGATGTATTTTTGTGATATTGCACTACATATATTTAGCGTTATTATGTGGTATTATGTTATATGTTTCTGACATTTGAATTTTTAATACGATGGGTACTCTTTCTGATATTATATTTTATCCTTCCGTTATGAGATTCTGAATGTGTAGATAGACAACTCTGTGTATTGTTCTTTATATCAATTTTACCAACCAATAACCAGCTTTGGAATGGGTCTAAGCTTCGATGGGCCTTCTCAAGGTTGAAAATTAGGCTGATTTTGAGGTGGGTTGATACATTTGGTATCAGAGCTTAGATTATCCCTTCAATAGAGATATGTATACGTATGAGTGGCGTACTTGTTATTCTTAAGAGTATTTCTCAAAATCCTTACTATATATATATGTATATATGTATATATATACATATACTTATTTTAAACCTACGCCTAACTTTATAAATTTTGACTATGCAAGTAGTTACAACCATATTCCCAAAAGATAGGTGAGACAACTTTGAGTTAGAAAAAATTATAGTTAAATTTATACTCCTACCCCGATTACCCTAAGGGGCGGTGGTTGTATCGTAAGGAGTGGACCAAGACGAGCATGATTGCGACATATAGATGCATCCCCAGAAGTAAAGAAATTTGAAAATTCATAATTTAAAAATGATCAAAAGGTTTTTTGGTAAAAAGGATTTTCCATTTTTGAAATTCTCAGTTTAAAAGTTGGTTGGGTTAAAAAGTTTTTGGGTTAAAGATTTTCAATAAAAGAATTTTTCATTTTTGAAATAAATGTAAAATAGAGCGTTGATTAGACTTGATATTTTTTCTATTTCATAAATTTGGATGTTTTTTCTTAAAAATCTTTCTAAAAGGGGGAATAAATGAAAATGGTACTTGATTAAAATGAGATGGAGAAAATATAAAGGTAAAATTCCCAATAATGTTGGTAGGAGGAACATTCCCATGTAAGGAGATGTAGAAAACAACAACTAAATAAGATTTATATAATGAAAAGCCCAAATGGCTAAAGCAGTAGGCGAACATACTACAATAAGTCAATATGGGAAATTTGGATAGTAGTAGCATTAGGAATTTATATAAAATAGGATTATCAATCTTGTTAGAAATAATATAGAAGATAAGTAATAGGAATAGAATAGGAAAATGAAAGAATAGAAGTTATCATTATCCACTCCATTTTTCATTGTTTAAAGTTATAAAAGATGTTTTTGGAAAAAATGATTAATTGGTATGATAATTGAATTTTGAATATTTTGGATAAAAAATCCTACTATTAAAGAAGTAAGTCTTTGTGGTAGAAAGTTTTTCAAAAGGAAAATTATTTTGCTAAGCAATTTTTGAAATTTTGAGAAACAAAAGGTTTCTAAGTTTATATTTTCAAATATAAAGGTTTCATATTAGATACTTCATGATAGTGAAATTTTAGATTTATAAAGAATTGTGATGGATAAACTAGTTTCTTATATATGGAGAACATATGTATCACTACTTAGGTAAGATAGGATAAAGGTTTTAAGATATAAATAAAATAGGAATTGTATGTACAACATAATCTAGAAATTTGAAATCAATCCTATATATTAAATTGTTGAACGTTGGTAAAGTTGTAAAGATATTCCAGATCTATAATTGGGTAGTAAATTAAGTTGCTTCAATTGACTTGGAATGTGAATTTCTACATTTTTATTTATTTGGAATGGGTTTCTTGTAATTTTCATAAATTATCCAATTCCAAAATATGTATAAAAGCGCATCGTTTGAATTAACAAGGAATATACCAAAAAGGTAAAGAGATGTGTAAGATATAGATATTATTTTCCGTAGTCTAGTCTATCAATAAAAGTAAAGAAATAATTTTTTGTAACTTCAAACGAAGCAAAGATCTCACTTTTGGTTAATTTATGGAAAGTTATAATGGTAATGCTTTTTGAAAAGGCAGGTCTGATAAATTAAAATATGGAATGGAATGTCCTATGTTAGATAGTAATAGTTAGAATTATAAATAAATAAAATAAACAACCATAATCACGCTTAACGTTTAAAAATAAAAATATATAAATAGCATAATTTATGATGATATTCTTATTAGTTATTACTAACGTAGTAATTACAGGACGGGGATTTACAGACATTAATTGTATATTTAATGGGTAATACATTTGTAATTAATAAAGAGTTAAAAAGTAATTAAATGAGGACTGATTATGGAATTAATATGGCATTTATGGGGATGCACAATTTATCCCATAATCGAAATAAATGGACCATGTTTATTAAAAAACAAGAAGGAGAATTAAGAAAGGTGAGTGATAGTGGAATGACATACTAGGAATGTCCATCTTAATTTAGTAAGGAGTTTTTAGACTACAAAATCATTATCACCAATTGATGATAAATGATAGCTTCCAGCAAAATTCTCCCTTAGAGTTTTTAGGTTGTAAGTGTAAGTTGTCCCCATTAGTTTATTGGAAAGTGTGTAATATGGTATAAGATATGTTCATGTTTTATCATTGGGTTGATTTTATGGATGGGATTAGACCGCTAGATAAATATATACATATTGAGAAACAACGTAGATAATGAAATTTCATAAGGACACTTAACTAGCGATAAATTGTAGGTAAAATAGGAAGTTAATGAGGAAACTAGGTTAGTAACTAGTAATAAAAAAAGCTTCAATCCCAAAAACTTTAAGATTTTGGATAAAGTAAATTTTAGCTGCGGAGTGTCACCATTCAAGAATGACCATTCACCCTGGAGGAGATAAGATGGAAAGGGGTATGTAGAGAATTTTCTACTAGCCAGGGATAAGGAAGTGGGTAGCTGAGTTTTTTTTCAAATGTTTGACATGCCAGGATAAAGACATAGCAACGAAAGCCTGGAGGATTGTTATTGCCATTGGAGATTCCGACTTAGAAATGGAAGCATATATCAATTGATTACATAGATGGGTTTCCTAGGAGCTAAAGAGGCAATGAAGTAGTTTGGGTCATAGTGGATAGACTCACCAAAAGCGCCCATATTTTATTTTCGTTAGAAGCAATAGGACCGCAACATCTTTAGCACAAATTTACATCAAGGAGGACATTTGAATTTATGGAATCCCGATTAGCATTGTTAGTGATAGGGACCCCTCATTTACTAGCGAATTTTAAGGAGTTTGTCGATGGCTTTAGGAACTTCATTGAATCGTAGCACTGCTTACCACCTACAAACCGATGGTCGGACTGAACATGTGAATAGGATTTTGGAGAAATTGTTACGGGCTTGCATCATGGACTTTAGAGAACTTTAGAGGACACTGGAAACAACACTTACCTTTATTTGAATTCACGTATAATAATAGTCATAATCACCAAGCGACGATTGGCATGGCACCCTTTGAAACGATGTATAGGAGGCCATGCGAATTGCCCTACCGACAAAACTTCACTTGAACCATATTTAACTCGTGAAACTTTGTAAAAGGTAGAATTGATTAGACAGCGAATGAAGGCCGCAAAAGAGCAACGGAACTTATATGCAGATGGATGAAGGAAAAAATTGGAGTTTGTGGCAAGATGCATGGTGTTTGTTAAAGTTTCCCCTTTTAGGAAAGTCGGGAAAGTTGGCACCGAGATTTGTTGGGCCTTTCCAAAATTTGAAAAGAATAGGAAGACTTGCATATCGAGGAGAGCTACTGGAAAAGTTGGTAGGAGTCCATGACGTTTTTCATGTTTCATACTTGAGGATATGCCTTCATAGCACATCCACCGTGATAGAGCCTTATCAGTTAGTAAAAATTGAGATGGAGCCGATAGCATCCCATGCCACCAAAAGCATTATGGAGCATAGAACTAGGAAGTTACGCAACAAAGTAATTAGGCTGGTTTGGGTACAACGGGGAGATAATGTGGTGGAAAGCTCATAAGGGAAACTAAAGAGAAGATGACGACTTCCCATTCCAAGCTATTCTCTAGTAAACGTTTTCTCTCCAGAATTAGGTTTTGGTTGCATCATGGTTGCTAGATTGGATGATCGGGGATGGTTGCTACACTTTTTACTATGACTTTTGCACTCATATAGAAAACTTTTTACATGTTTAGGATGTTTGCATACATGCCAATATGTCAGAACAATTGCATTTACACTAGGATTGACTCACCCATATTATTTCTGCATACATAATCACATTACACTTTTGGTTGTGTTGATAACTTGGTGGTATAACATGGATGCTTAGTGTGCACTATGATGTCCGTCCCTTAGGGATTTTGAGGTTGAATTTTTTTAAGGAGGAAGAATGTAACACCCCATAAAAAATAAGAAATTAACTAATAAGAAAAGAATAAATTAATAATAAGGTTAAAAATGGAAATTTTGTAAATTTCATAATTTTGTCAAAAAAGTTCCGCCGTTGCGTTCATAGTTAGTTTTCTGATCAATTTCCATATATAAAGTTTTAAAATCAGAGCTCAAACGAAAAAGTTATTGAAGTTTGAAGTTTTCGGACTCAAATTAATTTAAATGGAATTCAAATTTAAATAAATAGTTAAACTAAACTTTGAAATTCAAAAATTAATGGTAGTTAGACATGGGGGTTAAGTAAATGTTAAAATAAAAGTTAATGTTAATATTAATTATGGAATTAAATAATAAATCAACGGCAATTAAAAATACATTCCCAAAATAAGCTATCGGTCGACCGCCTATATAGGTGCGATCATCATGTGCTATGTAGCGGCTAGGTTTTTAGATTATATTATTTTACACTGACTTAAACTTGACGGTTCTGGTGCTTTCTAACCAATATAAATAAGAGCCCAGCCTCTCACTTTTATTCATAATTTATTTGGCAAAGCAGTAGAACTCTTTCGGTTTCTTCCTTCTTCAAGATTCTAAATTTATATGGGTTTTAGGTAAGGGAATTTAGGTGTTTAATATTCAATTTCTAATTCAATTCTCCTCCAGTTCTTGAAATTCTAAATCTAATCTATATACAACCCACTTGTTTTATATTTCTAAAGGAAGAGACCTGGAAAGAGATT
Source organism: Allium fistulosum (assembly GCA_030737815.1). NCBI lineage: Eukaryota > Viridiplantae > Streptophyta > Magnoliopsida > Asparagales > Amaryllidaceae > Allium > Allium fistulosum. The sequence continues at coordinate 291,533,916 of CM060907.1, forward strand.
TAAGCGGGTGTAAACAAATCAAAGACGAAGAGATAAGGATCTTTTATGAGTGGAATTCTTAATTTTTCTCTTTTTAGTAATTGTATAGTATAATTTTAATTTGATATATGCCTTGGGGAATTTGTTCACGAAAACATTAAACTAAAACCCCAAATTTTTCCTAAGCGAAATTTTTTATGTTAGAATCTCAACCGTTCTATATTAAAATAGTGGAATTGTATAGTTATTGCAATTTTAATGTTTTACATTTGATTCCACTTCTCATCTTTTTCCTTTGGATCTGATTGAGGGTTTTTGAAAAGAAGTAAGCTAGGAAATGGTGAGAATGGTACAGATTCTCTTTATTCGTAGTTTGCACTGCCTACTCCCATAATTTAAATGAAAATTCCCTTTTTCATTAGTATATGTAGAAGTTGAGTAGAGCGTAAAAAGATTTGTTGTAAATTCTATTAATGTTGGTTCTATTATTTTAGTATAAACTAAGTTTTGTATGGATTCTATTTTTATACAAGTCTGTTGTTGAATTGGGAATGTTGGATATATGGTATATTTGTTGATATTGAATTGGACTTATATAAATTTTAAAGTTTGACATTTAATCGATTAGCATAGGGCGTAATCTTCGTATGATTAAAAATATTTTAGGCACGTGTATGTGTGTGTAATGTATAATTAATAGCATATTAATTACATAGTAAATAGGTTATTAATTAATATTAAATCCCCCTTAGGAATGAAGTGAGATAATTATGGATAGTAATATTATGGAATGCGGTGAGGTATATGGTAGTATGTTAAGTGAGTGAAAATTATGACTAAGTTATAAGGATGTGAGGTCGGTCAAAAGCACATGGAAGTCTACCCAGCTAATCTGGCCTCCAGCAGTGTGACTTTGGAGCTGATGTGAGACATCATCTATAATAAGTACCCACAGAAGAGGCGAGTTAATCCCAAATTCTTTAGGGTAAACCTGCCCATCTAATCTGGCTACTAGTACCTAGGAATAACCAGACGAATGTGAGATGTCAGTTTAGGTTACGGGTCATAATACATAGGACCTGCTTCGGGGTCGAAGGTACCAAGTGGCTGATTGAGGGCCCACCTCCTTCCTATTCAGGGAGTAAATGGTCAGGGTTAGTGGTTAAGCACGGTAGTGGACATCTTGAGAAGGGTTCGCTTCGGGTTTGATGTATTAAGTAGCTATTATAGGGTCTGCCTCTCCCATAAAGATGCATTATAAGGTAGTAGTGACTAATGTCAGATTTTGTGCAATGTAAGTTATATAGTACTAGAGAGGAGTCTGTCTTGGGATAGGTAGTAAATGACGGGGACCCACCTAAAATCAGGTATTAAATGGTTTGAGTCTGCCTTGTTCCCATTGAAAAGGTATTAAGTGGCTTGGGTACTATCTCTAACATTGTTAGGACATTATTAATGATAGATGCATGGGACTTGGAATGGCCTTTGGCCTACAGTTAAAGATGGATTATTGAATTGAAAGGATATGAGTTATAGAATTGGACTGGAAAAGCCTTAGGGATTTTAGTTGGAAAAACTTAATATAGTTAGGATGCATAGGATATATTCTTATTTAAATTATACTGCCAAAGTACTATTATTGGAAGGCTCGGGATTTTTAGTCCATAGACATTGTTGTTCTGACTCCCTCCTCATTACAACACAGATTAGAGAAGATGATGTAGATTTTGGATATGGTGGCGGAGACAGAAACTTGTAGCAGTTATCTATCTATCTACTTAAGTTGTTTATTTTCTGATGTACTCATTTAAACATGATGATGTATTTTATGATATTGTACTACGGATATTTGGTGTTATTATTTGGTATTGCGTTGTATGTTTCTGACATTTGAATTTTTAATAAGATGGGTACTATTTCTAATATTATATTTTATCATTTTTTGTGAGACTCTTAATGTGTAGATAGATAGCTCTGTGTATTGTTCATTTTTATCAATTTTACTAACCAACAGCTAGCTTTATATTGGGTCTAAGGTTTGATGGGCCTTCTCTTGATCCAAAATTAGGCTTGTTTTGAGATCGGTTGTTATAGTTTCACTTTCAATACTTCCACTCGACCCCACTATAGTTGTTCGATGGTTGCCATGCCATGATTTAACTCTATTCGGGACAGATCTTTCGTATTGAAGATTAACGGTATTCTTAGGTCAAGAGAACTGTATAAAAATAGTCACATCGATATTTTTGTTTGACCTTAGTCATATTAACCAACAAAAAACTATCGAATGAGTCATTCCATTATTATCCAATAACTATCAGTATGTAACCTCTTGGTGTCTCCAGCAGTCATGAGTAATACATTGTACAACTGTCCAATCTCGATACATCTTGATTAAGAGTATTTAAATTGATGTGATTATTATATTGTGATATGATACACATGATTACAACTATTTGTAATTACTGTCACAAACACATCATTATGGATTTTCTATTAAATATATTTTTTAACATTTAATTATTTATACCATATTATAACAAATATATAACAGAAAGAAAACACCGTTTATTATGAATGAGAATTGTAACAATTTACAATAAATTATAGAATTTCCCCTAAGGCATACTCCTAACGTTATCCATCTCCCACTTGCATTTGGGGCCAATTGTGGAATCTCAATCACATCCCTACAATCAGCTTCTTCTTAGTCGATTGAGCTAGACCCTTCATGAATGGATCTACTATGTTGTCCTTGGTATCTACCCTATGAATCACGACTTCTTTCTTCTCGATAAATTCTCCGATTAGGTGGTATTTTCGAAGAACATGTCATGATTTCCCGTGTGATATTGCTCCTATGCGATCTGCATCACTGAATTGTTGTGACAAAACAATGCGTTTGGATTCTCAATGCCGGAAATCTCTCCGAACTCAATTAGAAAATTGCACATCAAGACCCCCTCTTCAGATGCTTCATTAAGGGAGATGTACTCGGCCTCCATCGTTGAATCGGTTACTATTTCCTGTTTGAAACTTTTCCAACTAATGGCATTTCCATTAAGCATAAAAACATAACTAGACACTGATACTATATTCAATGTAACTCTAGATGCTGGAGTCAATATACCCCTTTATAAGGAGGCCTCCATTCCCTTATATTGGGAATAAGTCTCAGGTATTTCTTGAGTACTTCGATATACATTGTATAACCATCCAATGCTTCTGTAACGACCCAGAATTTCTGTCATTTGAAATTCGTATATCTAATTGATTTTAAATATTAACAAGTAAATTTAATAAGCCGAGTAACTTAAATTTTGAATATCTGGATTTAATTGTACAATTAAATCGATATTTTAATATTTGAAATTCTAGAAATAATTGGAAATTGGATCAAATGTGTATAAAAATGATTTATAAAGTTATATTAAATCATATTGGAGTTAGAATGATGTTTGTAAACTTTTAAAATTGAATTAAAAGTTAATTTGTAGAAATTGAATATTTTAATATTTAATTGACGAGTGAAAATAGTCATTATTCAAACAGTCTCGGATTTCGATGAAACCAGTTTCATCGGATCCGTAATGTTATATTATTGTAAGATTTTAAATTTCGTGTCAATCGGATTTACGGTTTGTCCGGGGCAAGCCAAAACGCATAGAAATCGTTTTAATTTTTAATTGATCGTTTAATTCCGTAACTCGCACATATGATCGAATTAGCTCCTGAAACACGTTCCGTTGTGTCCCGAACGCGGGTAAAACCTTAGAAACGTCAGCCGGCACGTTTGATTTCGAGTTCGAAAATTTTGGAGATGAATAGTGTTTTGCAATTTTCTATATAAGGACCTCAACATCCACATTTGCAAACCCTAATTCGTTTCTAGGTTATAGCTGCCACCCTCACATTCAATGGCTGAAAACTCGTCGCACTCTTCCTCATTTTTCTTCTAATCCAGTGAGAAATAGCAAAAACTTTCAACTAACAAATTATCGATCTCGATGAGAGCTTCGATATGAACGGCAATGATCGTTTGAAACGAAGTGGATCGACGGTAATATACGTTTGAACGCACGACTTTCAAGCACGATTTTCATGACAGAGGGAGGCCAAGCTTCACTTCGTTCGTGCCAGGGGTAGAGCTCGTGTAGCACTTCTCGGCGGTAGTCGTTGATCATTGCAAAAGTGGTTGTAGGGGTCGCGATAATTAGGGCATAGAGGCGGTGTTTGGGTTTGTTTGGCCTGGGTTGTTGCATGCGTTCAATTGCCTGGAACGGGGAAGAAAAGTAGGGCGGCCACGATCTGAAGTCACAAAATCAACGGCTGGATTGAAGTTAGAGTTTGAAAATAGGAATAAAATTGTAAATTATTATAATATTAATTCGTACAATGTTTAAAAATGTATATCTTCTTCATACGAGGTCGAAAAATTATGAAACGAATTGTGTTGGAATCGTTTCGACGAGCACTACGCAATGGATCTGGATTGGAGTCAATTGGAGCTAGTTAAAATTTTGAGTAAAATTAAACTCCTGTTTAATTTTATTCGAAATAAAACACTACAACCGTTATTGAAAGCAAGGTGAGAACTCCTCACTCAATCGAATATTTGATTCGATTTAAATTTTAAATAGTTAAATTTAAAATTGCTTGATTGTGTGAATTGAATGATGATTGTTATCAATTGTGTTGAAATAGACCCTATACGCCGTATATTAAGCAGAGGTTATTTATTGAAAAGATATACCACGATAATTCCACCGTGAAGTGGAATTGGTATTATATATGTATTTGGAGTTGATTTCCCGCATTATATAGCGGATGAGACCCTATTGCGCCGCACAATAGCGGATAATATTTATAAATCCCATATACCGCGATATTCCACTTCGTAGTGGAATTGGTATTGTGCTAATATCTGTGGATGCTGGGAAACAGGTTGAAGGGATCCAACTGGATTCCTCAAACATTTGAATTTGTTTCATATGTTGTGTGTTGATTATTTATAATCTCCGTGTGATTATATTTGTGAATTGGAATTGTTGAAGGCTAAAATTTAGCCGAATATATTTTTGGTATCGTTGGATACCAGAAATAAATAAAATTGGATTTTTGAAATTCAAGTTGAAAATTTATTGTGAAAATTTATTTTTGATAATTGGATAAATTTAAAAGGAGTTTTAGAAAGATAAAAGTTTATTTTTGGACTATATTGAATTAAATTCCAAATTTTGGGAAAAAGCCTTAATAAATGGATTTCGGGTAATATTATTTATAAGTTGAAAATTTATTTAAATTTTGGATTTTTAAATAGATTTGAAGAGATAAAGAAATTTATTTTAAAAAGGAAATAATTTGGAAATTAATTGGAAATTTGATTTGGTGTTTAGAAATGAATCTGACTTTAAATTTATCTGATTTAAATTAATCAGATAATTAAATTAATCCTATCTATGGATGTTGGATTATATTGGATGTTGAATTGTTGATATCCCAAATATGTGATGCTTTGTGATATATCCTGTTTTGTGTTGTGATCTGTGATTTGTTTATCTGTGATATACATATATTTGTGATCTGTGAATGAAAGATAAGCGTTATATTTATACCGCTTATCAAATTATATTGTTATATTTGATCTGTGATGGTTGAATGTTGTTGCACTATTGTGTTAAACCGTGGACTACACAATACACACACAAATGTGGATTTCACCTCAAAATCAGTTAAGTCATAGATTTTTATCAATTTTGGAAAAATTGAATTTTTGAATCCAAAATAGTTTTGGAATTGGAATTGAAAGTTTTTGAAAGTGAGTTTCAAAATAAGAGTTATTTTAAATAACTTAATAAAAATTGAAATTTAAATCATTTGATTTAAATTTTGAATTCAATACTTAAAATTGAATTCGATGATTTGGGAATTTTGGTTTAAAAGATTTTACAAGTGTAAAAGGTGTTATATGGGTTTCTAACCATTTAAAATATGGTTTTGGAAATTTAAATTTATATTCAAGTTTTATACTTGGAGGGCTTTAACCTGTGTAATTGTAACCAGTTTTTCCCAAAACGAAAACTATTTGTTTTCAAATAATAATAGCTTTCATAAAGTGAAAAGATTTCCAATTTGTATCGAAACATTTCAAGTTGAAATGAAATTGTGAATAGTTTGGAAAAACTATGAATTAACCTTTGTGAAGATGATTAAGCTTTATTTTGAAATCAAAGAAGATTTTAAAAGATGTATCTTTTATATTATAAAAGACTTGAATTGTGAATAGTTTTGAAAGCTATAAATTAAATCTTAATTTAAAGATTTACTGGGTTAATCCAATTGAAATGGAAATTGATTTGGAAATCTGTGAATAAATCTTTGTGAAACTGAGTAAACTTTGTGAAGTAAATCTTTGTGTTTATTGATTTAAAATGGTAATTTGTTTAAACCATTTAAAGGAAAGGATTTGGGTAATAAGTTGTGACTTAATTGAAATCCCAATATCCATATGTTTTTAAATATTGTGCTCACTATTCGGGTTAGCCGGGAAAAGACCTTTGTGTCATATAACCCATTCTGAATTAGTGATAAGTCGTGAATGGATAACATTTGAAGACCGGTGTGAAGACCGTGTATTTTCGAAAATGAAAGGACAACCTGTCGAATGTCTCTGCACCGAGTTGCTCTGGTATAGAGATTTATATCACTCTTATTGTGAGGGGAAGTCCGGACGTGATTAGTGAATATCCGGATTGCAAGGGCTTCTTTGGAAGTGCCTTCGGTTCCGTTCGATCCCGGAACGGACTTGTATGGATGTGTGTCTGACATTACACTTTGAGATGTAAAGTTGGTTTCTATCAAGTACATTTCTGTTGGTGGCGGAGAATTTATTCTCTTAGCTTAACACCCTTCTCTGAGACGTACGAGCTCAGAGGTTATGTAGTTGATGGTTACTAGTGATACATTCCCAATTTGGTAATGTGGCATACGAAGTGTTGTTGATCATTTGTTGATCAAAGCGTGGCTTTGTGAAAAAGCATGGCTTTGTGAAAACACGTGGCTTTGTGAAAAAGCGTAGCTTTGTGGACGAGACTTTATCGAGCCTCACAACCCGGTAATGGTCGAAACAGGAATGTTGCGGCAAGGTTGTTAGGGGTCGCGCCCCTAGGGTATGTCATTTCCTTCTGGATAATAGGTGATATCATGGTATGGAGCCCAGATTATTTTACCTATGTTGATGCTGCAAATTTAATATACTTTGTGGTTGTTGCTTTGTGGTTGAGGATCCTCGGATAAAGGTCGGTAACGACCTGGGGATGGCATAGCTCGTTTGTTAGCTACCTAGTTACAACTGTACAGCATGAGGTAGCGCCGGCCTTGTGTTTGCAGAGATCCGGTTAGGTTCTCGAGGCGTCTTTCCAGAGGCGTTTCCATTTCAGTGTAAGGAAGTTCCTTTGCCTGACCATTTGTTGGAAATCCAAAGAAACAATACGAACCTTGTACGGTTTTAGTTGTATAACCTGCTATGGAATGTGGCGGTAACCTGCTATTGAACATAGTAGCTATAGTAGGCATACAATAATGGTTGTACATGTTCGCTAAGATTATTATTATACTTTCGAAATGTTTTCCACACTATGCACTAGTAATAATATCAAAAGAGTTTTCTTTTGCGTAGTAAGCATGTTTGACTATCATAAGAAGAAATCTTCTCCAATTCTGCGTTCGCATTGTGTGTGCGGCGGGAGGTCTTATGGTAGTTTCATTTTCCAAAAGCATTGCGAATGTCTTTTAATTCCTTTGTTGTTGTTGTTTTAAAGATAAATACTGTTTTAGTTCTCACACCAGTCCCATGACTGACCTGGAGTTTATTGTTCCTTTCCTAACCTCTGGGTGCCCACCAATTTCCACACGGGCAGCCTAGAGTCAGGTTATCAGGTCATTCTGGATTCAGGAGATGCTGTGGAGCTCAGTGGCGAGCTGGATGGCATGGCATATCACTTGTATATGATATTATTATTCCGCTGTGTATTCTATATGACGACAAGTTTGTATAACTGTCCATTGTTGTGTTGTGTTGTATATTGACTCTGATGATGTAATGTATAAAATGTACAGTTATTTTGATTTAAAGATTATTCATTTATCTATTATATGTTGTTCCGCTGCGATATGTGAGATTCTGATATTGTTTCTATTTCTTTTTCTTTCTTTCTTTATGTCTTCTTCTACCTCTTCTTTTTAACCATAACAATTCGGTTTTCCGGCATTCGATTGCTCGGCAGTTGATACAGTGGACGTATTAATGTCGATTTTCGGAAGTCGAAAATCCCGAATCGTTACAGCTACTCTCCAGGATTAAACTGGTATCGGCTTGTGCACTCTAATGTGTATGCCATTAGTTGTATATTGTATGAGGATCATGTGGCTATAGCATATAGAACCTTTTTTATACGCTCTTTCAGTTTATTTGTATGAGGAGCGTCCTTCTTAGAAAGGATGATTCCAGATTGCATTGGAATATTTCCGTGCTTGGAATTTTTCCCAATGAACCTTTTGAGTATGGTATCTATATATACGGATTAGGCAATCCCAACTGCCTATTAGATCTATCTCTATATAGTTTTATGCCCAATATATAGGCTTCTTCTCAAGTATCCTTCATGAAGAAGTTCATAGAAATCAAAGCTTTCACTGATAGCAAGAGCGAAGTGTGCCAATCAAAATAAGATCATCGACATACAACACTAAGAATACGATAGCATTGCCCTGTTCCTTTCTATATTCGCATGCTTCCTCCGTATTCTAAAAAAATCAAACTATTTGATTATTTTATCAAAACACTTGTTCCAACTCCTTGAAGCTTGTTTAAGTCCATAAATGAACTTTAACAACTTGCAAGCTTTGCCGTCACTACCACTAACCACAAAACCCTAAAGCTGCAACATAGGTCATTTTTAATTCACCATTTAGAAAAATGGTTTTTACATCCATTTTCCATTTTCACAATCATAAAATGCAGCGGTGGCCAGCATAATCCGAAGAACTTAAGCATAGCTATAGGTGAAAAGGTCTCATCATAGTCAATACCTTAAATTTGATGATATTCTTTTGTAACTAGCCTAGCTTTGTAAATCTTTACTTTCCTATCTACAATTAGGATTTTCTTAAAAATCCATTTCTAGCCGATGGATTACATCCTTCGATATGTCTAACAAAGTCCATACTTTGTTTTTGTACATGGAATCCATCTTAGAGTTCATTTCTCCAAGTCAAAGTTCGAAATCTTTACTCTACAATGCTTGTTGGAAAGATAGAGGACTGTTGTCATCTGAGCCACGGTTCTCCTTCTCACCATCCACAAGAAAACCATCTTATCTTTCTAGTACATGAGATTCCCTATTGGACCTTCTCATAGGTTGTGTGTTTTCATATACGTGTGAACTTGGCTCTCCCACTGATTTGGCCTCAATGTTATCTTTTCAGATCTCATCCAAGTTTACAACCACGGTGGTAGTTTCCTTTGATAGTAATTCCTTTTCCAAAATATATCATGCCAAGAAATAATAACCATTTAGTCCTTGGTATTTTAGAATATAAATCCTATTGAGTTTTTTGGATATCCTATAAATTTACACAGTACCAATCTTGCCTCTAATTTTATTTGGATCAACATTCTTAACGTAAGCCGAACAACACTACACTTTTAAATACTTAAGTTGGGGTTTCTTTCCACACCACATCTCGTGTGGTGTTTTTGGCATAGATTTAGTGGGTAACAAGGTCAACATATGCATCGCGGTTTCCAGTGCATATCCCCAATAGGACAGAGGTAACTCGGCCTTACTCATTATGGAACAAACTATATCTAATTGGGTTCGATTCCTTCTTTCCAACACACCATTAGGTTGTAGAGTATAGGGTGAAGTAATCTGAGAGATAATCCTATTATCTTTAAAGTACTATTGGAATTCTTATCCAACTTACCCACCTCCTTGATCCGATCGAAGAATTTTTAATTTTCAGTTCGTATGATTTTCAAGTACATTCTTATACTCAGTAATTTTCTCATAGATATCGGATTTGTTCTTCATAAGATACACATATCCTAGTCTCAAGAAAATAGTAGTGAAGGTAAAAAAGCAAGAACTATTATCCCTGGTGATTACAGGCGTCGGGCCATATACATCACTATGTACTAACCCTAAGAGTTCATTAGCTCTTTCATTACTCTCACTGAAGGGGGGCTCGGTCATTCACCTTTAAGACACGACTCACAAGTGCCAAATGATTCAGAATCAATTGACTGTAGAAATCCTTTGGTTTTTAATTTGTGCAGCCATTTCTCACTAATATGACCGAGCCTAAAATGCCAAAGATAGTTATCATTTATATTAATATTAGAGCTACTCATAGACCACACTTAATTCGTACTGGTCACATAAATGCCATTTTCAAGAACACCTTTACGAACTTTATTTCCATTCAAATCAATGTTCATAACATTATTTGGGCAATGAAACACATATTCATTCTTAGACAATCTAGAATTAGATACAATCCTACAAATAAAGTCTTTTACAAAATAGCAGTTATTCAGTATAAAAAAACTTGGCAAGCATAATCCTATTGTTGTTGCATCTACAATAGATCCATTAGCAACCTGGAGCCTCATTTTGCACTTTGCCATGCGGCATAGTTCCTGATCCCTTGTAAAAAATTACTAACATGAGCTTTAGATCCAGCATCTAAAACTCAAGGCATTTTATTGACTGCAAAGCAATTTTGAATCATATTTGTACTCGACGGAGCTGCAAAACTATTATGCTTTCTTTCTTTAGCAATCTTTAGGTATTTTGGAAAATTCCTCTTTTAGTGATCATTCTTATGACATTTACCCTTGCCATTAACTGATTTCTACTCTTTTTATCCTTCTTACCATCTCACTTACACTTCTTCGAACTCTTCAAATATGATGCCCTACTCCTAACCGCAAGCACGGTCCCCTGATCCTTCGATTGTGACTCATCCAACCTCAATATATTAAGGAGCTCCACGAGATTCACATTCAGTTGGTTCAAATTATAATTCATTATGAGTAGTTCACACAAAGGGTTAAGTGAACCAAGGATCAAGTCCACCAGCAACTTGTTGCTTATACCACATCCATTTTTGTGAAAGCCTACTAGTGTAGCCCTTCATTATTAGGACATAATCATCCACCTTATGTCCCTTATGCATTTTAGTGTTTACAATTTCTTAGTAAACTCTCATAGAATGAGATTGCTCACCAAATAGTGCCTTCAGACAATCGATTATTTGATGGACAGACAAGGTTTCGTGCTGCCTTTGCAATGGTTTGTCTAATGTAGACAATACGAAAACCTAGGTGATTTCCAAGTCAGTGTCCTACTTATCATAAGCAACATGTATTCAGGGTTAGTGTTATCAATGGGTTTTGTCATAGGAGTATAAGTAATAGACAACCAAAGATGCTCTTAGCCAATCGACATAGTTATTGGGTCTAATTAGTTTGTCGTTTTCACTAAACAGTCTTGGAGTTGACATTTTTTACAAGTTTCAATTGGTAGATTATTAGGAAAAAATCATAGTAGATGTTCTTATAATATTAGTAAGGTTAAACTTTATGTTTCATTTTACTAATAAGCTCTTACTAGTCTTTTATGTTTTGTCAAACCCAAAGTCGAAATATAGAAATCTTTATTTCACTAGTAGGTGTTAGGACTCATCAGTCTTGGAATTCTAACCTTGAGTTTGCTCAACAAGTCATAGCTCTACAGAAGATCGATAACTCCTTATCGATTGTATCTTGTACAATTCCTAATCCTTGGTACCTTATCATAATTTCACATCAACCCTGAGTTTTCTTAACAAATCGAAATGAAATTATTCACTCGTACCTACCATATCGTGATGGCCTAAGTACAGTATATATAACTTGAGTTTTCCCAAAAAATACATATAGTAATCTTACCTCGTTCATTCGATATATTAACAATACTGCATATAACATCCATGGCTTGAGTTTGCTCAACAACGAAGGAGTATGTAAATAATTTATTAATATATATATATGGTAGAGGATAACATTATATTAAAGATTCATAATCTTTAATATATTATATTGAGTGATATCAACTTATGAAATAATGTATTTCTTATGAACTACCCTCATGATTCAAGTGTCGGACACGTCGAGAATCATAGTATATTTACATTTACATACGTATTTATTCCTTATGTTTGTTTTTGGTTCATATTATATTCCACCTTTAGTTTTGTAATACCCCATAAATTTTAGAAACTAATATAAAGGGTATTTTAGTAATTTTAACTAAGTAGAGAAAACGATAATTTTAAACAACGTCAGAATTAGATAAAGAAACTTGTGCATTGCATAGAGCTTATTTTTCTGGTCAAAATGGTATATTGATTTATCCGAATCGGAGTCCATATGAAGAAGTTACGCGGGTTTTTAGGTTGTTGGTTTTGAAACGGGCTTAACCCGGTGGGGTTTGAATTTGAAATCTGAACAACTGCATCCCTCTCTTATTTAGTTTCTGAAACTTATATACTTTCATTTCTTCTTCCTAACTCCGTCATTCTCTTCATCCTCTTCCTCTATCTTCTCACAACTTTGCAAATCCTTAACCAAATTCAACAGATAAATATACTAAATCGATCATCACGAGTAGTGAAGTCTGATTATACCATCCATTTGGCAATTTGGGGATCTTGGAAGGACTTCATTTTCAGGCCAGTGAAGATTGAGAGGCAGATTCAAAGATTTTGGAGGAAGGCGACTTGATTTGGTGAGTGGGAATCATCTCCTTCGTTTATAATGTCTATATGCATGTTTATCATTGTATGTTTTCTATTATGATTAATAAATTAAATAGAATTATAAATAAGGCATGTAAATTAAATATATATTAAATTCCTAAATAAAAAATTGTTGATTATTCAAATTATTGCCTAATTAATGATCAGGAATGATTAGACTGGTGGAGGAAATAATATCCGAAATATGGAACGATATAATAAAGTTCAGGTGGGTGGGAATGTACGGTATAATGCCCCAATCATTTAGAAACATATAGAAATAGGAAACATAAGGAATTGGATGAAATTTGACAAAGATTGGTGGAGGAAAGGCTCCAGGACACAGGCAGAAAACTCTACCTAAAGCCTACACCAGTCCATATGTGAATATCACACTGGTGCACCAGTGTAACCTGCAAATGGTAGGTTGAACCTTGGTACGCCTAGGGCCAAATCAAGTATACCGTCATTTACCATTTTGGTTTGTATGTAATGTGAGGATCTTATACGATGTTTATATGGGTGTTTACCATATGTTGTATCATATATTGGTATACATGTATAGATGTGTGTTCGATTGTTAGTATCATTTAACTAATGGTAATACGTTCGGAAAATAGCCTTTGTTTAACTAGTTCTATGTATTCATGTTGTGTTAGCCTATGTTTATCTAACAAAATTCCCATTTATAGTCAGCTTATGTTTAACCGGTCATGGTTGGGTTGTGTTTTTCTAATCAGTGTTAATTTATGGGTTAGTCTGTGTTTGACTAACTCATATGCTATATATTATGTTACACTATATATGTTTGTTTCCTTTCGCTTTGAGATTCTGAAAATTTTGGTTGGTTAGTTTATATAGCTCTTTATATATTACATTTCTTATAATGATCCGGCTTTTCATTTTACGATGATTTTATGGCCGCGGAAAGGCGAATTGTTACAAGTTTATACATTCACATTATATAAGTTTTATTATTATATAACTTTTATATTTTAATTAACTTATGTAATATTCTTATGTATAACATTATATTAATTATGTTAGATATGGAACCTACTCCACATTGTGCTTGGGTTTGGAGATCTATCCTTCAACTCAGAGAGTCTATGCTGAAGCATGTCAAATGTGAAGTCTCCATTCTCACTGATACAAAATTCTAGTATGATCCTTGGGCATCATCGGTCTTATTATTATGTAACACTATAACTCATGATGAGATAAGGCAAACTGGTATTTCTTTGAATGCCGAATTGGTGATTACTTACATGATGGGCATGTCTCTTTGCCTTATATAAGTAATGTGAGAGTTCAACAGTTATGGCAGAACATTCAAAGCTCTAAAGTCCAAGTTGGGGAGGCAAGTTAGATCTGGACTGAAAAGCTTGTTCCTCATTCTATCTCCACTGTTTATTCTGCTCTTGCCGGTTATAGTATCATCCCGGTATTCAGATGGTATCGGAGAGTTTGGAACAGTCATTGTTCTCATAAATTAAATTTCATGCTTTGGAAGATGCTTAGAAATGTTTTAATGACTAAAACAAAGTTAAGTTCAAGAGGGCTTACTATTGATAATGTGTGTGTTTTCTATGCCACACTGAGGACGCTGTGCATTTATTTTTCAATTGTGCATATACTTTCTCTATTTGGGCTGCAGTACTTGATAAGGGAAGATTTCCTCCTCCTATGAGGTTTTCTTTTGATGAGTGGAATAGAATTTTTAAAGCTACTAGGTGGAAAAATGAAAATTCCCTGGATATGTTACTTTGTTTGAAAGTGGTGCTTGATGAGGTTTAGAAGGAAAGGAATTCAAGGGTTTTTGAAAAGAAAAGTTTCCATGCAAAGGTGCTTTGTAATGTCATATATGGTCGAGTAAGATTTAGTTCAGTTTTGCATGGCTTACTCAATGATCATGATGCTGAGGCACTATGGTCGTGTTGTGCATGATTGTGCCGCTGTTTGTTTGTTTGTTTCTGTTTTGTGCTTTTTTCCTTTTTTTCTCTTCTTTGTTTTGCCTTTGTTTCTTTTGGAGGATTAAGCCTGTTTTTTCCTCTATTTTTCTGTGTTTAATAAACCTGGTAAGGGCCCAGTTCAACCCTGCTTGCTATGCAAAATAAAACATTATATTAACAAAATCTTATTTACTTAGTTTTAATTAATTAACTCTTTAATTAATTTTATAATATTCCAATATATCATTTATTTTGAATATTTATACGTACTATAGCCTTTATAGTATAACACATATAGCTTATACGTGTGTATTTTCATTTAACTAATTAACCTTTAATTAATTTATTTAATTAAACAATTTTAATTAATTATATTAATTTTCAAAATTATATTATATACATACATGTATACTTATGTTATCTTAAACCTTTTAATATAACATAACATATATCGGTATATATAATACATGCATATATATTTATATAAACCTTTTTTAATAAATTTATTTTATTAATCTTATTAATAAATTTAAACTTCGAAACTAATATTTAAATATTTTCAAACATTTTTTAAATTTTCCTATACTATATGCATGCTTATTCGATATTGAATATGTATTTATATTACAAGGTGTGTATATCATGAAAATCTACCAACATACATACATACATGTTTGTGTAGACACACACAATACATACATGATTACTTGATTAAATATTATGACTAAATAATGAACAATTTTATTTAAAAAAATATCTAACATTGACACGGTCAAATTAATAGGAATTCCAAAAAAATAAATTGAAAATGTTTAATTTTTAAATAAAACAAAACCTTAATTAAGCAAAAAAAATCTTGTTTTTTAAAATTAAATTATGAATATTTTGACTTCTACTTTTAATGAATCAAAAATTCAAATTGGTCCATTTTAAATTTAACTTTGAATATAATTAGATATTACTGATATTTTTGTTATTAAAAAAAGATTGCATCTATAAAAGTGGGATTTTTAAGTTTAAATTTTATACTCGATGTAAATAAAATAATTATATAAATATAATTTATTATAGAAGAAATTTCAAAACAATTATACATATTATAATTCATATAAATTCTATTAGCAAACTATTTTTATTTTTATCTATTAATTTAATTAAATTGTAATTTTATATTAAGTTAATAGTTCGAAATAAATTAAAAACCCGGACTTTTAATAAACCAAAAGTTAATATGTAAATTATGACCGAGCCATATGTTCACATTTCTTAAATTTATAATATTATTTTAATATAATATATCTTTTACTTAATTTACTAAAACAATTTATAATTATTATCAAATTAAAATAATTACATAAAATTAGTATATATTAATAAATAAATATTTATGGTTGAAATTATCATATTACATGGCATATTTAAAACTATGATTTAGAAGTGCTACCGTTTAGATCGAGCCTTATTTGAACACATCAAACTAGCAAATTGAGCCACAAAGAACTTTTCCACTCTTGTTATGGTCTGCAACTTTAAGCTTAATTTTGTTTTAACGCAGGATGATAACGGTCTTGCAAAAATCAATGAATAATATGAGCCCTTAGGTTAATTTATAATAGAGAAATGAAGTCGATGACATCATCACAGATTCACATTTTTCTCAACCTGCTGAGAATTGATTTGTTACAATATCCAAGTTCAAAACTTAAATCATTTTTAACCATTTAGCTGTATAAGGTTGGCTATAATTTAATAAAAAACTTAGAAACTTTTTAATTAATTTTGGCACATTAAATAAATAAAATATGAAACCAAACCTACAAATTTTTTCAAGCCCGTTCAAATTAAACAAATGTATATAACATTTATGCACATTTTATTAATTAATTTAAGCACTTTAAAAACTAGATTACCTCTATAATAACTTCATTAAATTTATTTTGTTAAATACCGTGAGTCTCGATGGTGTGCTCATATGTGTAAATTCAGCCCTCAGACCAAACAATTTTAAATATCAAACCCATGTAGGGACTTTGTTAAATCTTGGTGGTAGACATGACTTCAATGGATTATAGTTCATTTAGTTGAAGTTCTACTTTTATTCATTTAAGCGGCATTTAAGCAACATTATGTTAAGCATGTTATGTCAATCCATCAATGCAATATCATTTAAATGCCTAAACTTGCTTAATAGTCAATCTCTAATAACGTCTGTATTTCATTGTGATGTTTACATTTTAAAGTCATTTGGTTCAATCCGATGACATTTATCGATTAAATCGAACTACTATGGCCTGAGATTCAAGACTTCATGTTAAAGTCCAATTACGGTAAAACAAAACTTTTGTACCAAGGGAGAATTTGAGATAAATTCTCCTTTGAGAAATAGTTCACTTCATGGTCTCATCATTTACCCAACCCTCCTTATAATATGAACAAATATCAAATGAGTAACCATTATCACAGTATAGTTTCTATTAATAAGACCCATAATACTCTCAAGTTGAAAAACTAACATACACCATTACATGAGATATTCTATTAGACTTTGGTACAATAACCTATAAAAGTCTCTTGGTCGGCCGTTCTAAAATCATTCAAGATGATTACAGGTATGTGACTTATTGGTATCCTAAATAGTTTTAAGCAAACAACTTTATATGCTACAAATAACGTTGTGTTCACACATATTGCCTTTATCACCATATCACATTCTTGAAATACCAAATGACTAGGAATATTTAGGGATAAGCATTTATTTTATGTATACGATCCAATACTTATGGTTACAAACTCTTTCATGATTGTGAATGACCAAACACTTTCGCCTTGATATTTCTACTTAAATGTTATGATTTACTCTTAAATTTATGTATCTTTACGTGTAACAGAAATAAAACAAAAATCATACTTATGTAATCAAATTACATATACCCAAAAGAGCACATTAAAAGGCCTGTTGCATTGTAGGTATAACTAAAACTAGCAGAGACTAAGATTCATAAAACAAAAATATATAAACAGTAGAAACAATTATAAAAATAATAATTTATTTAGAACAAAACCTCAGAATTACTTTATAAATCAAATAAGTCGCCAAATACCAAATACATCAAATGTCAAAATAACCTTACGTGTCTTGCAAAATAAAATCCATCGTATCAATAATATCAGAGTACAATACATCCCTTTCAAAATACCAGCTCAACAAAAGAACTAAAAACTAGAACTGAAGGAAAGAAATACATGATAGAATCTCCAACAAGTCTCTAAGAAGCTGCGATCTACTTTCCTTGCACCTGATTGCCTATTGGGGGGAGGGAAGGGGAAAATAGAGGAGTGGGTCAGACTAAAAGTCTGGTGAATGATAGTAATTACTAGAATCTTTAAGAAAAGTAAAAGTAATTGACCTTACAACAGTTCTAGTATATAAAAGGAAACAAAGGAAATATGAAGAAGGAATAAACTAGAAATAAATATGATTTTACTAAATTAACACAATTGTTTAGCTTTGATTGTTTGCACTTGTTTTTGATAGCTGCTAAGATTGGGCTGAATTCCTAATACTACCCTTTGATCGGCCGGCTACTCTGTAGAATCCACTATGGACCGGACGTTAAAGCTCCCTATGCAGTAAACATTGGTGCCTACGAAAGGCACAAACTAATCACTTAGAACTCATAATGATTACTGAGCACCCGAATGAATGTCGCACGCGTAACCGCCACCATGCTCATGTTACCTGTTGTTCCACCTATTGGGTCTTCTTATTACCTCAAGCTCCAGTATAAGCGTGCCACTCGTCTCACTTCAGGATTATGTGAGACACCTCGTCTCACTTCAGGGTTATGTGAGACACCTCGTTTCACTTCAGGGTAATGTGAAACACTGTGTCCATAGAAATAATAGGGGAAATCTTATTGGTACTGGCCCGTTATCCAAACAATATCTAGTTGCACCCCTTGCCCAAATCCCCATGATTTGGACTTCTACTTATTGACCATTTACTACCATTATTAACATAAGCGTGCCCCTCGTCTCACTTAAGGATTATGTGAGACACCTCGTCTCACTTCAGGGTTATGTGAGACACCTCGTTTCACTTCAGGGTTATGTGAAACACCGTGTCCATAGAAATAGGGGAATGTTATTTGGTACAGGTCCAACTTTAATTCTTTGCTTATTAACTTAGATAAATTATTTAAATAAACCTTTACTTTTGTTCTTACTATCTGTGCTTATTAATTTATCCTAGGTCTTAAAATAAGTCTCACTCTGTTCTATTTCTTATTATAACCTACGTTATAATCATGCTTATTACTTAACCCAAGTTCTAAGTGTCTTTCATCTTATACTCTTTTTAGTTATAATTCTAAGTTATAACTAGGCCAATTATCTTTAATTAGTCCAATTCTAACATCAATATCATAATTAGGCTCAATTTCAGTCTTAATTCCATTTTTATTACAGTCTTTACAATTTACATCTTATCTTCCGTTATTTTAGTATTCTTATAATTTTAATCTATATTCGCGTTTATTCTATTCTAATCCATACGCGAAGAAGGAGAAATAAAAGAAATCTGAAAATAGAAGAAAATCCCAAGCCTAGGAAAAAGATGTATATAACGCATAAATAACGGTAAATAAATTAAAATACTGTAAATAAATGGAAAGACTATAATTAACGGAAATGATCTAAAATTAACTGAAAAGAATAGCTAAAAGAAATAGACTGAAAATAATTCTAAAAACTGTAAATAAACTACAAAAAAGGATATTCCAAAAATTGTACTAAAACTACAACTATTGGAAACCCTATTATTTTAAATTACTTAAAGAAATCTAAAATAATTACAATCACTCACTTGTGTGTCCTAAGGTCTTCCCTTTAGGTCTTCTCGGATCCAATTGGGATTGTTAAATATTTTAATTTAAAACAATTTTCTCCTTGGAAAATTATTCTGCTTAGGGTCCTTCCTTAAAAGGTGAACCCAATTGGAGAAAATCTTAGAATGAGAAAAAGTGTTAGGCCTAGGGTCTTATTTATAGGGGTAGAGGTGGATCTCACCGTTAGATTTGGGGGTTGAATAAAATGCAACCATGTCATAGGCTGAATAGGAGTCGTCGGATGTAAGAACGGAACGACAGAATGAAGCTAAATAACGGAAACGACGTACATTATTTGGCCACGAAGGAAAGAATTTTCCTTCATTCATTACCCAAGGCGGGTCGACCGAGCGGTCGACCGCCCCTTCCCCTAGGTCAACCGGTCGATCGACCTAGGGCGTGGTTAGGTCGACCCCTTGGTCGACCTAGCCCAGTAATTATATTTTTCTTCTTCTTTTCTTGTTTATTTTGTTTCTATCTCATATCGCTCGGACTCTGACGTTCTATATATGGAAATTGACCAGAAAATTACCACGAATACAATGGTGCAACTCTCGTGGCTCAATTTTGATAATTTTACAAAGTTATTTTATCATATCATTAATTTACGAATTAATTATTATGGTTAAATTCCGGGTTGTTACATTCTCCCCTCCTTAAGGGATTTCATCCTAGAAATCTCTAAGGATAAAAGAATGAACTAAATGTTTTCATCCAATATCTACACCCAACTACTCAATCATCAACCATTCATCCATTGTCCTTAAGTTTTCTAACGCGATTTATGTTACTTATGCAATTAATGTGGTGTTAATGTCCCTAACTAATGCAAAAGATTAGGCGGTCCATTGATTCAGTTGACCTCCTTTTATACAATCATGTCGTGCTATGTACCCAAATAAATGCAAAAATTCCTAATGATAACCGGTAGTTCTATATGCGTGCTTCAAACATCATCCAAATGCAACATTATGTGATAATCATCCATTTATAGCAATCATGGAAAATAAAATAAAATGCGCACACATCCATATGCATATGCTCTAGTGTCCTAGTTAGGCAGATCCCTAAGAGATAATAATGTCTAGTGTAAGTATATGCGTCCATTTGCACCCACTAGCAAACACTTGCAACCACTGGCATACATCATTCATAACATGTTCTATAAACATGTTTACATCCAATCCTATCATCCACATGTTAAATCCTAAGTTTTACCCTCCCAAAGGATAATAAAGGAAATAACATATTCAAAACTAAAGATGGAAAATAGAAAAATCAAAAACTTACTATCGAAAAAATGAGGATAAGAAGTACGAATCTTCTCTTCAGTCTCCCACGAAGCGTCTACAACATCGTCTCCCATTGCACCTTTACTAACGGAACTCCTTTATTCCTTAGTCGCTTGGTGTCTCGTCCAATAATCTTCGTATGAATACGCCGAACCGATGCTTCCCTTTCTACTTCCACCTCCTCTAACTGACTAGGCTCTACAACCTCCGCCGAGTCATGTAAGCACTTTCGCAAGTGTGAAACATGGAAAACATCGTGCACTCCTGCGAGCCTCTCCGGTAGCTTCACTTGGTATGCCATCTTCCCAATTCTCTCTAAGATAGGAAATAGTCCTACAAATCTGCGGGCTAACCTTCCATTCGACCCAAACCTTACCACCTTCCTAAGCGGGGATAATTTAATAAAAACTAAGTCTCCAACCTCAAACTCGATGTCTCTTCTCCGCTTGTCCGTATAAGATTTCTGCCTGTCTTGAGCTCCATCCTTCGTTGAATCAAATCCACCTTCTCCGATGTCTCCCTAACCATGTCAGGCCCAAGTAGCAACTTCTCCATAGACTCCACCCAACATGAAGGTGACTTACAAGGTCTCCCATATAAAGCCTCGAATGCTGCCATTCCTATGCTTGCTTGGTAACTGTTATTGTGCGCGTACTCCACCAACGGAAGATGATCCTCCCAAGCTCTTCCAAAATCCAAAATGCACATCCGCAACAAGTCCTCAAGCACTCTATTAACTCTCTCTGTTTGGCCATCAGTCTGAGGGTGATAGGCCATACTCAATCTAAGCTGCGTCCCTAAAGCCTCTTGGAAGCTTCTCTAAAACTCGCTAGTAAAAATAGGGTCTCTATCGCTCACTATGCTAGAGGGAATTCCATGAAGGCGGACTACCTCACGAACATATAGGGATGACAAATAAGATGTCGTCCTCTTGCTCTTAACAGGAATGAAGTGGGCACTTTTGGTCAAACGGTCTACGACTACCCAAATGCTAGTATTCCCCTTTCTAGAAACGGGGTAAACCATCTATGAAATCCATCGAAACGTTGTCCCGCTTCCACTCTGGCACATCTAAAGGCTGAAGCAATTCACCGGGTTTTTGCTGCTCCGCCTTAACCCTTTGGCATACAAGAAACTTAGCTATGAACTCCGCCACATCCTTCTTTATGCCATTCCAGTAAAACATCCTCTTCATGTCCCTATACGTTTTGTCACCTCCCGGATGAATAGTCATAAGGGAATGGTGTGCTTCCTCTAAAACTGCTCTCAACAAGTCACTAGTGCGGGGAACACAAAGCCTTCCATCTCTCTTAAGCCGCCCTCTGCCATCTATGGAATAACATTGGAGATGTCTAGAGACCTCTCCTTGGCTAATCCTATCCATAATGTCCATGAGCTCCAAATCCTCTCGCTGCCTCGAGCCAATTTGATCCATAAGGGTAGGCTTCACTTCAAGCATAGCTGATAATCCTGGGGTAATGTATGTAGAGGGCTTAAAATCAAAAGTAGAAATAAACTCCAAGCTCTTCCACTCTATGTACAAAGGACTAAGGGTTGCTTTCTTCCTACTCAATTCATCCGCAACCACATTACCCTTGCCAAGGGTATAATATATCTCAAAATCATACGATGCTAAAAACTCCATCCACCGCTGCTGCCTCAAGTTCAAGTCTTTCTGCGAGAATGGGTACTTCAATGACTTGTGGTTAGTGAAAAGCTTAAACCTCTCTCCAAGCTAATAGTGCCTCCAAGACTTGAGTGCAAAAACTATAGCAGCTAACTCCAGATCATGGATAGGGTAGTTCTTCTCATGCATCCTCAACTGCCTACTACCATAACATATTACCCTTCCTTCTTGCATCAACACCGCTCCTAAACCCGTACCATATGCATCTGTGTATACAGTAAAAGGCTAGCTTCATCGGGTAAAACTAACACTGGTGCACTAGTAAGGGCTCTCTTAAGCTTCATGAAGGAATCCTTATAATCTACATCCCACACGAATGCTTTATTCTTCTTAGTAAGGCGCGTGAGTGGTGCCAAAATCCTAATGAAGTCTCTAATGAACTTCCTATAGTAGCCTGCCAATCCTAGGAAGCTCCTAACTTCGGTGATGTTCCTGGGGGCCTTCCAATCTTGCACTGCAATCACCTTAGCGGGGCCAACAGCCAAACCTTCCTTCGAGACCACGTGCCCCAAGAAACGTACCTCCTCTCTCCAAAAGTGACACTTCGAAAACTTAGCTCTCAAATGATGACTACAAAGTGTGCGAAGAAACTCCTCTAAATGAACAGCATGCTCCTCTCTATTCTTGGAAAACACTAAGATGTCATCCACGAATACCACCACAAATTTATTTAGGACCTCTCTAAAGACGTGGCTCATTAAATCAACAAAATAGGCTGGGGCATTAGTTAGCCCAAAAGGCATAACAACCACTCGAAGAATCCATCTGGTGTCCTTAATGCGGTCTTATCTATGCTGTCATCGGCGACCCTAAGTTGATGGAATCCTATGGCTGAATCAAGTTGGGAGAATACCAAAGATCCAACTAACTGGTCAGAAAGATCATCAATCCTAGGGAGTGGATATCGGTTCTTCTTTGTGAGCTTATTTAATTCTCTATAATCAACGCAAAGTCGAAGAGAACCATCCGCCTTAGTAGCGAAGACGACTGGTGCTCCCAACTCCAATATGCTCCTCCTTATGAAACCCTTCTCCAAAAGTTGACGGATATGCTTGCTCAATTCCTTCCTCTCCCTAGGTGCCATGTGCCTCACAGGTAATGCTACTGCCTTAGCATTCTTAGTTAAATAAATCTTAAATTCATTCTCTCTCTTAGGGGGAAGTCCCCTAACCTCCTCAAAGACGTCTGGAAAATCTCTGACGATAGGAACCGAATCTAGCTCTGCTGAAGATGAATCGAGGGAATATAAGAAACTCAACATGACTGACCCTTGCGGGTCGCAAGAAATCTCGAGAGTCCTAACGCTGCATGTCTCTAGTCTAACGACTCTCCTCTCAAAGTCTCATATAGCTCCATATATGGATAGCCAATCCTTCCCTAAAATCATCCTATACCTCGAAAATCCCAAAACATAGGCATCGCAATCGAATTCTACGCCTAGGATAAAAATTTTCAAACCCCAACAAACCATAGATAAGTGTGCCGATCCTCCTATGGGGTTTGAAACAACAATGGGGTCTACTATTAAGGAAATGTCTAAGTGGAAACAATCCACAAGAGAACAAGAGATGAAAGAGTGTGATGCTCCAGAATCGAATAGAGTTCGAATGGGAAAATTAGAAATAGAAATCAAACCTTCAACTGCGACTTTCCTACCTCTATCCAGAATGCTGCCTGAAGGTGCTGCGTCTAACGCCTGAATCTGCACGACCGGTGTACTAGCTCCCTGTCCCGTCTTCTGGGGATAATTCCTACTCAAGTGACCGGGCTGCCCGCAATTAAAGTACTTTCCCTTCATCTTATCCCTCTTGCAATCCCTGGCGATATGTCCTATAATTCCACAGCTGCCACACTTCAATCCATTCTTAATCTGCTTTTGAGGGACATCTCCCTTCTTCTTCTTGTTATTGTTCCTCTGCCATATCTTCTTCAGACTTTCCAACTTAACAACTTCCTTTGACTCTCCCTTGACTGCATTAGACATACGTCTGGATAATGCCAAGTCTCCAGGAAGCTACGGTCTACTTTCCTTGCCTCTGATTGCCTATGGTAGGAGGGAAGGGGAAAAAAGAGGAGTGGGTCAGACTAAAAGTCTGGTGAATGATAATAATTTCTAGAATCTTTAAGCAAAGTAAAAGTAATAGACCTAACAACAGTTTTAGTATATAAAAGGAAACAAAAGAAATATGAAGAAGGAATAGGCTAGAAATAAATACGATTTAACTAAATTAACACAATTATTTAACTTTGACTGTTTACACTTGTTTTTGATAGCTGCTAAGATTAAGCTAAATTCCTAATACTACCCTTTGATCGGCCTGCTACTCCATAGAATCTATTGTGGACCAGACACTAAAGCTCCCTACATAGTAGACATTGGTGCCTACGAAAGGCACACACTAAGCGCTTAGAACTTATAACGATTATTGAGCACCCGATTGGAAGTCGCACGTGTAACCGCCGCTATGCTCATGCTATCTGTTGTTCCACCTATTGGGTCTTCTTATTACCTCAAGCTACAGCATAAGCGTGCCCCTTGTATCACTACAGGATTATGTGAGACACCTCGTCTCACTTCAAGGTTATGTGAGACACCTCGTTTAACTTCAGGGTTATGTGAAACACCGTGTCTGTAGAATTAATAGGGGAAATGCTGTTGGTACTGGCCCGTCATCCAAACAATATCTAGTTATGCCCCTTACCCAAATCCCCATGATTTGGACTTCTACTTATTGACCATTTACTACCGTTATTAACATAAGCGTGCCACTCGTCTCACTTTAGGATTATGTAAGACACCTCGTCTGACCTCAGGGTTATGTAAGACAACTCGTTTTACTTCAAGGTTATGTGAAACACCGTGTCCATAGAAATAAGGGAATGTTATTTGGTAAAGGTCCTACTTTAATTCTTTGCTTTTTTACTTAGATAAATTATTTAAATAAGCCTTTACTTTTGTTCTTACTATCTGTGCTTATTAATTTATCCTAAGTCTTAAAATAAATCTCACTCTGTTCTATTTCTTATTATAACCTACGTTATAATCATGCTTATTACTTAACCCAAGGTCTAAGTGTACAAATAAGCGTCTTTCATCTTATACTCTTTTTAGTTATAATTCTAAGTTATAACTAGGCTAATTATCTTTAATTAGTCCAATTCTAACATCAATATCATAATTAGGCTCAATTTCAGCCTTAATTCCATTTTTATTACAGTCTTTACAATTTACATCTTATCTTCTATTATTTCAGTATTCTTATAATTTTAATCTATATTCCCGTTTAATCTATTCTAATCCATATGCGAAGAAGAAGGAGAAATAAAAGAAAACTAAAAATAGAAGAAAATCCAAAGCGTAGGAAAAAGATGTAAATAACGCATAAATATCAGTAAATAAATTAAAATACTGTAAATAAATGGAAAAGCAATAATTAACAGAAATAAACTAAAATTAATTGAAAAGAATAGCTAAAAAAATAGACTGAAAATAATTTTAAAAACTGTAAATAAACTACAAAAAAGGTTATTCCAAAAATCATAGTAAAACTACAACTATTGGAAACCCTATTATTTTAAATTACTTAGAGAAATCTAAAATAATTACAATCATTCACCTGTGGTCCTAAGCTCTTCCCTTTAGGTCTTCCCGGATCCACTTGGGGTTGTTAAATATTTTAATTTAAAACGCTTTTCTCCTTGGAAAATTATTTCGCTTAGGGTCCTTCCTTAAAAGGTGAACCCAATTGGAGAAAATCTTAGAATGAGAAAAAGTGTTAGGCCTAGGGTCATATTTATAGGGGTAGAGGTGGATCTCAGACCGTTAGATTTGGGGATTCAATAGGATGCAACCACATCATAGGCTGAATAGGAGCCGTCGGATGCAAGAACGGAACGACCAGATGAAGCTAAATAACGCAAACAACGTACAACATTTGGCCACAAATGAAGGAATTTTCCTTCGTTCATTACCCAAGGCGGGTCGATCGGGCGGTCGACCACCCCTTTCCCTAGGTCGACCAGCCGATCGATCTAGGGCGTGGTTAGGTCGACCCCTTGGTCGACCTAGCCCAATATATTAATTTTTTTTCTTCTTTTCTTGTTTTTTGTTTCTAGCTCATATTAGCTTGGATTCTAACGTTCTATATATAGAAATTGATCAGAAAATTACCACGGACACAATGGTGCAACTCCCGTGGCTCAATTCTGATAATTTTACAAAGTTATTTTATCATTTCATTAATTAACCAATTAATTATTATGGGTTAAATTTCGGGTTATTACAATTTCCATTAGGGTACACTTAGCCCTATCAATCCCCAACCTGCACTTGATAGAGTTAGAGGTATACCCTAAAGGCTATTATATAATTTGTTACATATATCTAATTTAATAAACAATCTAGTTCAAAATAAAAGGTGTTTTTTTTATTATATACATGATATAATGTGTTATATTAATTAATTTAATTAAAAGTACATTTAATAGAAAATCCATAAATGTTATGTTTTGTGATAGTAATTACAATGTTTTGTAATCATGGTGATTTATCATAATAACATAAACATATTATTATAAATATTACTACTCTAGATGTATCGAGACTGGATATCGATACATCCATTGAGACTTGAGTACATGACACTCACTAAATGTTGGGCAATGTATTACTCATGGTTGTTGGGGGCACCAAGTGGTTATGTATTGTTAGTTATTGGATAACTATGGAATAATTGACTTGATAGTTTTATGTCGGTTAATATAATTAAGGTCAAATATAAAATATCAATGTGACAATACTACACAATTCCCTTGACTTGAGAGCACTATCGATCTTCAATGTAAAAAATCCAATTTGATTTTAGTTAAATTGTTACACGACGTCCATCAGAATGATAATAATTGGGTCGAGTGCAAGTATTAGAAGTAAGACACTATTCAAGTGAGAATTCGTCGCCTCAGTCATATGGGTTAGTATCATGGTCAACTGAAGTCAACTCAAAGTCAAAGTCTCCACCCAAAGTAGTTCGGTAATAATAATAATAATTTTTATTGAACTAAAGACTTTATTTTTGGAATATTGAGTTGAATATGGATGATATTGGAATTTTGACAATTACCAAATTCCATAAGTCCAAAGTGATATAGTTTTGACAAAGAGAACTGGTGTAAATAATTATCACTACTATGTTACACTTAATAAAGTAAAACTGGATTTAACCGAACCAAGTAAGCGATAAATTTGGCCACAATTTCATATCACCTACTAAGTGAAATTCAAATGTCAACCGAAATGTTGAATACTCCTTTTACCACCCAATTTAATTAATTTGTAATTATTGTAAATTAATTATAGATATGAAATATTAATTATAAAATTTTATTTGATGTATGTTGAATAATAATAAATAGTATCATTATAATAGTTATAAATATACTGATCGATATACAATATCGATGCGTGTAAATAGGATTTGAATGCAACACATAGTATTTGGGTTTGAAATATTTTGATGCCCAAAAGAGGCATGGAGTAGCCAGCAATAGCAAGCATATAGGGCCAGCCATTTGATGGCTTATTGGGTATGGTATTGAATGTTTAAGGGCAAAGGAATCGGTAAGAGAAAAATATGGATCTAGATGCACTTTTCATTCTCTTGCATCACCTTTATATAAACTCTCTTAACCTTCTTATTCTTGTCCATTTTGGCTCTCCTAACTCTGCATATATAGGCCATCAACCCCCTTCCTTACTCCTTGAAAATTCATAAATTAGAACACATCAAATTAATTTAATTCGATCGTCGATGTTGAAGTACTATGGCAGCTCGCAAAATCAGAATTGGAATTGGATCTAAGGAATTTTTTCATCGCTTTAACATGTACAAGAATGGTAGCTTGGTTTTCTTAATTATATTTAAAGACTATAGTGAACCTTTATGTAATTTCAAGTACTACAGTGGGTGATTGAGACCCATAGCCTATAGAGCACTTTATGTTTGAAGTTACATATTAGTATTGCTTACCATCTGCAGATAGATGGCCAGACCAAGAGGATCAACTAAGTGCTATATAATTTGCTAAGAGCTTGTGTTCTAGACTTCAGTGAATCTTGGGATGATCAACTACATTTATTGGAATTTTCATACAACAATAATTATCAGTTCACTTTTGGGATGGCATCTTTTGAGGCGTTATATGGAAGGCCTTGTAAGTTATCGGTAAGTTGGTGTGAGACAGGAGATAATCTGATGTTAGGTCTGGATTTTTAAGTGAAGCTTTGGAGAAAGTCGAATTAATTCGATAAAGGATGAAAGATGCCCAAGCTAGGAAAAATATCTATGCTGATAGGAGGCAGACAGACTTAGAATTTGATCTGGAAGTCATGTGTTTATGAAACTATCACCTATGAGAGGCACAATGAGCTTGAAAAAGCCAAAAATTTAGCACGAAGACTTGTTGGCCTGTTTCTAATACTTGAGAGGATCGGTAAATGTAACACCATTAAGTTTTGTTTAACATTATTCAGGACATTTAATTGGATAGATTAATTAGAATAATGTAGATAATTAAGAAGAATGAGATTTGGGCAATTAATCTAGTCATGCCTTAATGAATTAAGACAAGTGTTTAAAAATTTAACTTATAAGAGAATGACTAAGAGCGACATCTCAAGAATGGTTTGGTTATAGGTAATACCTGAATCTTATATGTTTGATTGGTCAAGTTATGATCTAATAATAATTTTTTGGATAGAATAATGGTTAATGGGGATTTTTCGGAATTATTAGAAATGGTTTAATTTGGGTTTGGGGTCAAATCCGAAGTTCTTATCCTCCAAATGATTTGAAACTTTGATATGTTATGGAAAATTTTATTTTGGAGATATGTATTTAATTTCATAATTTTCTTAGTTAAGATTAATATTTTATGAATTTCCTAAGTTGGAAAATAGGTTTAATTCAAGTTTAATTTAATTAAGTAATTAAATGATGGTTTACGACCTTAAAATTTTATACGGTGAAGAAAATAGTATTTTAGAATTTTTGAGGAATTTTTCAATGTGATTCATATTATTATGAATTAATTATATTGGAAAAGCATGTAAATGGATAATTAATTAAGGAAATTAATTAGTTTGTCTAACATATATTATGGACTTAAGAAATTTGGTGCGGCAGCACAATCTAAAAATAAATTGTAAAGCTTTATTGAAACCAATCATATTTTAACAAATAAAAGAGGTTTGGTAAAAAGTGTATACTTTGTTAAGCAAAAAATACAGTTTTTAGTTTAATAACGATAATGCCACATTACCCATATTGTTGCCGTGCCTATTCTCCCCATGATGATCGACGTTGACGAGGTGGAAACCACAGGGCACTACTTCGATAGTGTCAACTGGTTTTAAGATCATCGAGGTTAAGAAAAAGGCGGCGACATTCATATACCATGCTGCAAGTTTTGAAACAAAAGGGATGACTTGCACGTAAAAGTGCATATTTTTACTTCCATATTTAATCTACTTTTATTTAAATAAATGAGCATATTAGGGTATTTTACGCGTTTAAACCAAAATTTAAATTGTTTTCAAACCATCATTTATTCATCTTCATTTGGGGGGTAAAATGGTAATTTTGCGTATGATTCAATTTGAGAAAAATTTATTTGCATATATTTATTTTTATTTGTAGGAAATGGAGTGAAAATATGAAGAGGTTTCATGGATGAATGCATGCACACATGTTGAAAGCAAATGGGAATGGAAATAAAAAAAATTCATGCAACATGGAGGAGCCCACATACCCACTAACATATGGTCCATAATTAAAAGCACATACACATGTTGATGGAGGCTTAAATGCATGTTAGTGGGGATTAAATATTTCTCTATTGAATACTTGGAGGTTACACTTTCTCAAAGGCATTTTTGGTAGTCCCCTAAAATATGAATTAGGGTTTAAGCATCTTTATGTTTCTTGTAATCATCTTCTTCTTTTCATGCAATATTGTAGCCACAAATCAAAGTTAAATAAAAATTTCTTTAATGGCTTCTTAGACTTGTTTTTACTTTCATGTAATTTTATTTTATGCTTTATTTTCATGCTCTTTTTATTTCATGCTCTCCTACATAGTTTATGTTTCTCTTGTTTAATGTTATTAGCATAGATTTAATTATTGCAATTAGTTTAGTTTTATTTCATGTAAGTAGTTAGCTCTCTTTTCTTATAATTAGCTCTCATTTTCCTTTTCTTTTAATGTGGAAATCATTTTATGTTAACATGCTTTCAAATATGAGTAGCTAAAACCCTTCAATTTAGGGGTAATGAAGTTCTCAAGAAACATATTAAATTAACATAATGATTTCATTTGTGATCTCTCTTTTGTGCTTAATGGAAACTTTGAATGATGGTGATTTATGTCTCTTTTTTAGTAAATTTTGATAGTTTATGTTGACATCTCAAATAAGCTATGCTTATTCCATTGTAAACATAAATTATTTGTTCATTTTCCTAAGTGATTTTGATGATGAAAGTTAAGTTAGAATAAAAATTTGAAGGTCTATGTTACTAATTCATAGTAAATAGATCATACTTAAAATAGATTTTATTTTGTATTTCATGTCATTTTCATGAGATTTGATAAGTGGGTTTGAATGGTGTGTTAGAGTTTGATGGTTTAAGTTGTGCTAATTAATAGCACAAATAAACCATACTTATAATAAATACATCAATCGTTTCTACTTAATGTTTTAAAGAGAGGTTATAAATGAATTTTGTGTTGATTTATATGAATGATTGGAAGTGGATTTGCCTCTAGATTGCTCCTTAATATCATAGTTTTATTCACATTTCCTCTAGTCTGTTTTCTACAATTTTCTAGTTTAAAACAATTTCAAAAACTTTAGGTTAATTTGATTGAGAATTATTAGAATTTAATTCTTTCCTCGTGGATCGACCCATACTCGCATACGTACTACGATTGTATGCCATGCGCTTGTATTTTTTATAAAGATTATATTTTTAACGACGGTTTTCTAACCAGTAGAAATTTTCGTCGTTTTCAACAAGTTTTTTGCTCCGTTGCCGATGCAAGAAATATAATTTTAGTTTTACTCTTCGAATTTTTATTTTTATTTTTCTTTTCATTTGTTTATTTTATTTTGTGTTATCTTTTTCTTAAAAAAATCATCACATTGCAATTAATACTTTGCTGCAATTCTGCATTTCACTGGATTGACATACTTCAATAAGTTGCATCACATACTCCAAATTCTCTATTTCTCTTTACATTTTGCATTGTGCACTTCAATTTTACATTACATGTGTTTGTTTGTTTCATATTAAAAAAGTACATTACATTTGTGACAGTTTTTAACGTCTTTGCATTTGCACTGCTTTTACCATTACATTTTGTTCTCTGTTACACAAGTCCTTTCATTTAAAAATATATGTTCATTTTCTGTTCAAAAGAAAAACAAATGAAAATTTATACTATTACATTCATTTGATCTAAGAACAAGTTTTGAACACTTATCAATCTCTACCACAACTTCCCCTTCTACATTTCCTTCCTCCTCAGCTAGTCCCCCAATTTGCAATATCGAACTCCTGCAACCTCTCCGACCACAATCATTACACAACACAGAACCATCTCCTACTAGAAACCATTCCAGAGCTACCAAACACTCCCCCACCATCACCATGCTTCAACTTCCACTAAGCAACCCATTAAAGCAACCACCGATGCGAAGATCAACCTTGCAACTTCACAACATCCACTTCCTCATCACCAACTGATGACCATCAATTGTCTCATATTAAAACACCCATCATCCTCCTCCTTAACACAAACCAAACAGCTACACCCTACTGCAAACTATGAACAACACCTCCAACTCCTCCTTAGTACCTTCCAACTACTCATTCCTACACCTTCAAACAACTCCTCTCTACAAATAACCTTTAGACGAACCTCCCCTCTACATCATCACCATCCTACAGTCCAATCAGCAACACTTCAACTAGCGCAACCACCCATCACTTCATCTTCCTGCCTCTGCCGGTCACTACCGTCTCTACTGCATCAGCAAAATCAAACACAACCTGCTACATTCACTTCCTCCTTGCTCCAACCACACTGTTGCCTACAACCAGAAAATCATCGACCATCACATTTGCTACACCTGAACCTTGCACTACCTTAATCATCAACACAATACCAGCCCAACTGCGGCCTCCTCTTATCAACTCTCAAAGAAAAACCTAATACCACTTCAATCAACTTGAAATCACAACCACACTTCCATCACCTACTTGCTTCCATGAAAACCCATCACCCCTACAATAAAAAAACTCCAACATTCAATAACCCAAACTGTGACATACTAATTTGCCTCTACCATCAACCGCACTGCAAAAATCACCAAACTCCGTACAACCTAAAACCGCAACCAAACCCAAATCGTGACCCATCATTGTAACCGCTTCCTCCCTGCTCCAACAAAACTTGCCACCACGACCATCCAAACATCATCCGGATACCCAATCACAATCGCAACCAACAACAACCGCCAATTTTATTTTATTTTCCCTCTGTCTCATGTTTTTTTTTCTCGTTTAATTTCATTTCGTAATTTCATTCAAGAGAAAAGGTAAAGTGGAATGTTTTGTTTGGATATTTGTTTTGTTAGTGGGAAGGCTTTCTTTTGTGCATGTGGACTTATGGGCCTGAGTTTGAATTTTCTTCCTTTTTATTAAGTGTTGTGTTTAGTTTGTTTAAGTGTTTTGTTTTGTTTGTTTACGTGTAAAAGGAGAAAAAAACTTAACCGAAATTTAATTTTTTTTATTGTCAATTCATTTTGTTTCTTTTTCTTAACATTAAAAAAAGAGAAAGACAAAGAAAAATACAAGAAAAATATATATAATAGTATTGTTCAATTTTATTAGGTGCAAATTTTAGGTTGTAGAAAATCAAAAAGGAGGAATTGTATAACGACCCGCTATTTCGAACCATTCAAATCTACAATAAACCACACATGTCTGACTTGAATTGTTCAAAACAACAAATTGTTATATAAATTTGGCGTAAACAAGAATCACAGACATAGAATATTACAATATCACACAGCGCAATAGATAAACATAGTAGTTCATGAAGCTACTACATAAACATCAGAGCCTAAAGCAATACAACAGAAATCCAAATACATAGATGTTCGCACATACATAAGCAAATGATAAATGTCTAAACAGAAATTACTGAAATGACTGAAATAGCTAAATAGATAAATAGATCTCCAACCAGTCTCCAGCTCCAAAAGATGAATCTTGAATGTTATGATACTCAGACTGACACGAGCATAAAGAAAAAACAAAACACTTGAGTTAAGATTAACATTCTTATGTAAGTAAATCAACACAAGTGAAATGCATCAATAACTCAAAGGATGCTTGGGATTCCCATCCTTAAAGGATCCGTTAAACTATCTACATATATAATAGAATATGCTACATAAATAGTGTCTATCATAAAGTAAAGTATTAAAGTAGCGTTAAGGCGTTCCCCATATCCCCCTTAATACATTTTTATATAAATATCGTAGTCTATACAGTACTGTAAGCTCCATCGTAAACTAGTGGGATACTCAGGGAGCACTCCATAGGTATGATACAAACTAAATCGTAGTGGGCTCGATCAGGATAAATATGACAAGGCACGCGAGACAATGCCCAGGGTAGGATTCTACCATTTTGCACTCCCGGACTGGTGGTAACGCATAGCAGCAACTACCGCTCATCTCGAGATACAGTCCCATAATCAAAGGTGCGCACCAATCAAATCACAAAGTAATATATATTGTTTCGAAGAAGCGTGTTCGATAGGGGAGCGACTCCACTTGGCCCAGTATAGCTCCTATTTTAGTCATTTTAATTATGACCCGAAGTCAAGGCTATCCATCATCGTTCTCTTAATTCATTCCAGTAGCGTTCCCCAAACAATCCTACTTCATTTTGGATTCTCCACCACGTGCATAGTTGTTAAAGTGGTTTCGGTGTTGACAGATACTATTTCAATATCTGACTCCGGTCTCTTTAACAACCAAACGCTTATTTCACACCATGGTTATTTTATAAAAAATTTAAATAAAATCTCAAATTACAATTTAAATCAATGATTAAATATTTAAATTTAATTATGTTTAATTTTGAAACAATTTACTTAACACTTTTAATCAAATCAAGTTATTACAATTTAAAATTATATCCTTTGAAATTCTCATAAACAAATAAGTTTAAATCACATCTTATTTGAAACAAATCTTTTAAATTACAATTTAATCTTGATTATCTTTCCAAATCCTTATTTATTAAAGTTATTGCAAAAATCTATTTTATTTACATTAATTTAAATTTTAAATAATTTTAACACATATTTTATATTTTTATTAAATTAATTTTTTATTAAATTAAATCCTATTTTATTAAATTCTATTAAATTTTATTTTATTTTATTGAATCAAAATTTTATTTTTTCAAATTTTATTAAATTAAATTTTAAACTATATTTTAAAATAATAAAATTATAAGTTAAAAATCTTATAATTTACCCTTTTAAGACTTATTATTAACTTATAAATTTAAAACTTCAAAACATATTTTTTTTCTAAATTAAAGTTTATATATATATTTAAAATAAATCTTTAAATTAAATTTAAAAATCAATTTTTATTAAATCAAACATATTTCAAAATTTCATAAATTACTTTAAAAATCAACCAACGGTGTGCGTATATAGTTTTCTATCCAAGGGTCAAGTGATTCAGGTATTTATCATTTCTACAAAAAATTATTAAATTTTTCAGGTATATATCATTTCAACCCGCATCCCAAGTCAACAATTTCCTAATCTATATAATCATTCGGGTATGTATAATTTCAACCCATAATGATTTTCCTAACATCTAAGGGAACTTGCAATGTGATTGAAATTATAATAACATGACATATATAAAAAGGGAACTTGAAAGGTGATTTAACAAATAAAATAACATAACAATAATCATACATGTTTCATAGCATATCACATAGCAACAAATAACATATCTTGTAAATCAGCATATCATATATGTGCGAAACTATCATGTTATCTATGTGTCAAATTATATATCAAAGGGGAACATTATATTAATTCATATAAAAAAATTTACTAACAAAATTCCTAGCTAAAACTTACATTTCAATTGCCATCAATTCACTTATATTAACCATGTTAGTCGTGAGTGATTTCTCACCTTTCATGGCTATGAAGGTGATAACAACACAAATGAATACGGAGTGGAGATTATAAGTTAAACAAATCCAAACCCAAAGTAAAAACAAGATCCAAAGCAATCCAAGATCCAAATAAAGCAATGATACGAACAAGCTTTAAACAAAAATGTTTCTTGTTTTCTTGTTTTTCTTTTTTTAAGGAGAGGGGGAAGAAAAGAGGGAGCATAGGGTTCGGTCTATGCTTGCAAAGAGGTGTAGTGCTCAACCAAAGTGGATAGATGGTGGTGGTCGACTTCGAATGATCATTGATTTCTCCAAAACCATACTTGAAAATAGGTCATTTTTAGGAAAAGATTTGGATCAGAATATTACAGAATTTGTAAAAGTGACTAACTAGTAAGTTGTTGCAAATTCTTTTCTCTCCACTTTCAAAAAAGAATCCCTCAAAAAGCTTTGGTCTTGAGAAAATTATGGTCAAAACAAACAGAGGTGTTTTCTAAGTTGAAAATTATATACAAAAACACTCTGAAAAAATTTGAGTTTTTGGCATAGGAACTTAAGGAATTTGAAGAACTGATCTAAAAGAAAGTTGAAGTCATTGGAAAAATAAATGGTTTGAAAAAAGAATGACATTTTTCCGGCAAAAATGAAGTTCTATTGTAATGAAAATGGGGAAGAAAGAGAGAGGAAGGAGAGGAGAGGAGTGGGAAAGGAGAGGATAGAGAAGAGGAGATTGGAGTTTTAGTTTAGGAGTTTAGGGATATAGGAATTTAGGAAAGGGGAGATGAGAGAGGAAGAAGAATACAAAGAAGTTTTTTTTCAGAGAGAAGAAATGAGGAAGTGAGAAAGATTGTACGTACTTTGTTTCATCAGAAGTGTACATTAGTAACCCTAGGAAGCCTAATAGTCATTAGGAAGCCCAATAGCCAAAGTGGAAAACCCAACAGTCAATGTAAAGAGAATAACACTAGAATTATAATAGGAGATGCAATATATACATGTACAAGGGAATACACTGTACATTTATGCAAGTTTCTCACTGTAAATTGCATATTTACAGTTCTAGAAGTCCGATTCTGACGAAACGAAAAGTGGAATCCTTCTTAGAATTAAGTCTAGATTTTTTTCCAATGAATTTAAATTTTAAAACTTTTATATTTTCAACTAAAATTCAAAATTTAACTAATTTTAACCAAAATTCGACTTTTCACGAAATTTTCTATTTGAATGTTGATACACACTTGAATGAGATTTGAATAATTACATTTTCAAAACTAACATTTTTCGTTTGAATATAAATGATTGTAAATAACATATGAAACTGAAATAAATTTCAAAATCCACAACAACATATTTAGTTTGCATTATTCATTAAAAAAATGTTAAATCATTCAACTTCAGTTTAATGGTATTCAACGTTCACTGCTACAATCACTTTGTTCTGACTATTTCCGCTATTTAACATATTTAACTTTTGTTTGAATTCAAGTCTCCTATTCTTATAAAATTACACTAAAAAAATACGTTCATTTTTTTTCTCACAACTTTGTTTTGTTTCCGTTACGATGTTTAAATCTAATTTAACACAAATGGATGACGCTCATATTGCATTAATTTACCATTAATTTCTCTTTACTTTAGTTAAAAGGTTTCCAATAATTTCAAAATGAACATAAATAATACAACCACTATTTTCTTTACATTCTATATATTCCAACATTTATTAGTTTATTTCATACAACAAATACACACATTAACTATCAAATAAATATTTCTTATCAACTTCTCTCATTAAATGTTTTCTTATTAGAGATCAACTTATCATATACAATGTAACGACCCAGAAATTTTAACGATTTAAATAACGTAATTAACTAAATTTTTCATGAAAATAAACAATTAAATTTTAGCAATGAAAATTTGATATTTGGAATATGTCTATTTAAACGTAGCCAGTGTCAGATTTTCATCAGAAAATATGTAAGTTTATTTGGTTGTGAAATTTCAAAATTTAAATTCAAAATCAGTTAAATTTGTTGGAAATTAAATATTTTTGAAATATGAATATTTTTATATAAGAAAAATGTAAATCATTTTCTAAGTGAGACGTCATAATTCGTTTCGTTAAATTTGGACTGCTATAGCTCCGTTTATATTATTTTCGGCGTTTTAGCAGTATTTTCAGCAGCGAATATTGAGTTTTGATAGAAGGGTCATGTCTTTGATATCCGTGTACCATTTTGTTCGTCTCGTCACACTAATCTCTGCAGTATATTTATTTGTGCATTTCGGCGTCTGGTACACGGCAAAATCTGCAAAACAGTTAGCCGTATCGGTATCCTTTTTGAGCCTTTTGGTTTCCTTTGCCCATTCATTGTCCACCGTGTAAAACCAAATAGCCGCTAGCTTTAAATATTCTCGAAATTCAAGAGATTGGCTTTTGGTATTCATATTGCTTCAATATTTATTATGGTTCCTCTTTTCTTCTTTTCAGATCTGCTCTTGTTTTTTTTAAATGAAGTTGAGATACAATGCAGGTTTGCATATTATTTTCTAAAACCAGCTGCTCATCTACGTGCTATCTCAACCCTTCCACTCCATTAGACCCGCCTCCAGTTTCCACCACTCCACACGAAAAACGTGGCACCTAGCTCTGACAGCCAACGCCCACTGCCTGACAGCCCTTCCATCTTCATCGCAGCACCTAACTCCACCAGCAGCCATTCCCCTCCATTCTCATGCCACCAAACCCTCACGTAGGTCATTTTCCACCACAGCCTATATTCACATCAACCTAGATCGCCTTCCCCTTCCACTTCTCTCCACACACAGCCGACCAGTGGCCTTCCCACTC
The DNA here is from genome assembly GCA_030737815.1 of Allium fistulosum. Classification (NCBI taxonomy): domain Eukaryota; kingdom Viridiplantae; phylum Streptophyta; class Magnoliopsida; order Asparagales; family Amaryllidaceae; genus Allium; species Allium fistulosum. The sequence goes on from CM060907.1 coordinate 291,572,683, forward strand.
AGCACCCCTCCTCCGCGTCACCCAGCCAAACACCACCATATACACCCGAAGCCAAGCACCTTGTCACACCTATCATTTTTCCCTCCACTTATCTGCTGACCAACCCATCTACTTTCCCTGTACTCTACCTTGAATGCCACCCCAGCATTTAACTCCGCCATCCTCTCTCACCCACTCGAACAGCCAAGCCCTTGGCTTCACAGCATCCGCTTTTTACATTCCACCCATTCCCTCCAATCCCGAGAACCCCATCAGCCATCCATAACTCCACTCCTCATAGCTGCAGTCAGCCTACTCCCCTTGACCACCTTCCGCATAGCCTGCAGCCGTTGAAGGTGTAGCATCACTAATTCCTTTGATTTATGGTTACGTTATGCTAACTCATGTCACTGCACTACAGACTATATGCCTTAGATAAGATGGAAGTACTTAAGCTTGTAGCCGACCATAGGCAAGTCCAACTTCCTTCCACACCGCCATCTACCCTCTCCTTATCTCAACTCGCCACCATAGCAGCCATCCAGAACGAAGCAGCCTCTCCTCCCTCCACCTGCATTGCCACGCCAACCGAAGCCGACCACCGAAACCAGATCAGCCCCTTTCACCGAACCCATTCCCTACTGACCCAAGCATTCTTTTTATATAAAAAAGTACATATTATATTATAAAAATGTATATATAAAGGGGTATTATATACATATATATTATAAAGTTCTATTCTTTTGTTCTATTCTATAAACAAAGTATATTATAAAGTTTGCATTCTTTTGGCCTGAGATCCTGCTTTCTCTCATCTTCTAAAAAAATGAAAAAGGAAATATATATATATATATATAAAGCAAATATATATTTGATTTTATCAGGTTCAAGTTTCTTTGTTTTTTTTGTTCGCCGCTGTCCAGAGATTTCAACCGCTGGTTTTAGCTTTGTCCGTATCCATGTGCGTGTCTGTGTCAACTTCTTCGCCATCATTGTTTTCATAGCCTCAAAACGTGAGCGATCACCCACGATTAACATTCGTATATATAGTAAATTTAATTCACATGAAATGACGATTGAAATATGTTGTTAAATTTGAATTGTTAGTTGTTTAATTGTTGAGTATGATATGTTATTATCTGCATTTGTTAATCTATGATAATTGACATATGACACCATAACTTGTTGTATATGTATTATATTTTAAATTGTTAGTTATTATATATGCTTGTCATTGATATGTTATGCCATTCTATTATTATTATATTATTCTCACACTGCAAGTAACCTGTTAGTTTAGGAAATCCCTATGGGTTGAAATGATACATACCCGAATGATATTATAGATTAAAGAAAATCGTTATGGGTTGAAATGATAAACCCAAGCGATTTTATTGATTTTTGAAATTTTGGGATTGCGGATTGTAATGATATATACCCGTAAATTTAAATTATTGTGGATTGAAATGATAAATATCTATATCACTTGATCATAGGATAGAAAATTATACACGGACACTGTTGGTCTATTTTGGATGATGATTGCCAAAGTTGAAATGGAATAGATGGGTTTTAATAAATATTGATTATTAAAATAAAATATAAAGATTTTTATTTAAAATGTGTGTAAAAGTTTAGATTTTAAATTATATGTTTTGAAAATTTTGAATTTATAAGTTAAGTTTTGAAAAATGTAAATTTTAAGATTTTATTTATAATTTTATAATTTTTAAATAAATATAATAAGATTTAAAATATTTTTGATTTAATAATATTTTATATAATAAAATTATATAAAAATTAATTTAACTAATGTATGTATAATATGTTTAAAATATTTATTTAAATTTATATTAATATTTTGAAAATATATTTTGTAATAACTTTAATAAATATGGTTGGAAATATAAATTGAAGTTGATTTGTAATTTAAATTGTATTTAATTAAGAATTGACTTGACTTATTGATTTTGAGATTTTAAAGATATGATTTTTATAACTTGATAACTGGATTTTGATTAAAGGTGATTAAATGAATATTTTGAAATTTAATACTTAATATTGATTTAGATTTGTAATTTGAGATTTATTTAAATGTTATTAAAAATGATTAAGTGAATATTTCCAAATTTAAATAAAATTAAAGGTGAATTTTCGAAAATAAAATGAAATTTAGTAAATTGAGTTATTGTAAATTTTATGGGTATTTAAACTTTGAAACCTTTTGAATTAGAAGTGATTTAAATTTATAGTTCATGCCTCTATTTGAAATCGATATAAATTAAAAAAATTGGTTTTAATGAGAATTTGAATTGAACCTTAAGTCTTTTTAATTGAAATTGTTAAAATGAGATTGATTTAAATTTTATTTTGAAACTAAAGTTTATTTGAATTGATTTGTGAAATTGAAATTGTTAAAATGAGTTACCACCAGCCCAGTTCTGCAAAACAGTAGTATCCTACCCTGGGCATTGCCTCGCTGTAATGACCCAAGATTTTAGGAATTTATTTTGAAAAATATAAATAAATTCAAAATGATTTTTAAATAAATCTTGAAAGGGAATTGATATAGCTTGATAGTGTATTAGTATGTGTGTACATGGGTGCACAGGAAATGCACATGAAATAAAGCTAGAAGTCCCTGAACTCCAAGAATGAATACATATTGATATGTATGGGAATATATATATATATAGATTAAATCCTTAAAAGCTGAATGCATAAGTAAATATATATATATATGGATGCTACTGAATATTTTGAGTGTACATGTACATGTGTGTGTGTCAGTACAAAATAATGTATAAATATATACAGATGAGTATACTAATTAATTTAGTAAGCTTTATATATATATACATATATATATAGATATGTTAATAAGGTACTAGAGTTCAATTCAGCAAAATAAAACATACCAATATATTTTATATATGTAGGCAGAAATAAAAAGACTGAAGATATAAAAAGGAGTATTCCTCTTGTAAATAAATAAAGAAGGTACATACCATTTACATGAAAGCTAAAAATAGGAAAATAAGACAAAACAGGGAAATGCTTGGTATAGGCAGAATTAGGAAGAGTATTGGGTAAATAACAAAATCAAGTCACATTTTTAGCATGATTGTAGACAAAGGAAAAAAGGTATTTTCTGAAAAGCAAAATTCTGAAATTAGCCAAAAAGAAAGTAACCACTTTTCTCTTCACCTAAATTAAGCCGGGAAGGGTAGAATTTTGGGTTCAAGTAAAATACAGATAACATGATTTTCTGGTGGGCAAAAATGGCTTTAGCCAATACCCAAAACCCTAAGGAAGACCCTGTATATATACATGTATATGCAGCAGCTTCCTCTCCTTCTCAGAAAAGAACTTTGAAAAAAAGAAAAAGAAACAACACCATAGAAATCATAAGGCAAGGGAAGGAAAAGAGCTTGAGGCTAAAGGCAGAAGTTCATCAATTAATTAAGGAAGCAAAGAAGAGGGCTAGGTGAGAAAACTCACTCAAAAATCTAAGGCAATAAGTCCTAATGTAGGCAGCCAGTTATAAGTAATTTTCTTAAAAAGAATATTTTCATATATGAATGCTTATCTGTGAATTTAAATCTGAAAATGTTTTGATCCTCTTTGGTTGTTTTACTTGTTTATTTATAAGAAAGTTTTATGTGTAGTTAGTATACATATATGTTTTATAAATCCAGATCTCTGATATGTTAATGTTTAGGAACATAAACAAATACCCAGAAAATAAAATGTTGAAAATAGGCAAGTAGTATTGGTTTTTGGCTCAACCCAGAAAGATGTAAATAATGTTGAGCTGCAATATACTCATGTATAAGTGCTGAGGCTTGAGACAAAAAGGAATTAGGGGTGCAATAGGGTTGCCTATGTGCTGATGCTCCTGATTCAATGAAAAAATATATATGTTCATATGCCTAGCAAACAAAATTTTGTGATTCAGTAAAACCAGGTCATTTTGAGTTTAACTCAAGCACAAATGTTTGTCAAAAAAGAAAAACTCTCTCAAAAGCCATAAGCCAATGTTAGTTGCCTAAACCCCTGTTTAAATACCAGAATATATATATATATACAGAACCTTATTTTGTAGTCACCAATGGTTGTTTGCTTGTTTGTCTCTGTATGGTTATGAATAATATGAGATGCCATGATATGGATGTTTTTAGTTAGTAAAATGGTTCACTGAATGGTGGTCATGAAAAATCAAAAGAGTTATTATTAACTTAAACCTGATTAGGAAATTGGGGTCAAGAACACTGCAGGAATGACTTGTGTTCTTGAGTAACACAAGTTGACACATGGCTTGTTTAAGTCCTGAGATCTTTGTGTAATGGAGTGAATTAGTTCATTACAGTGTGTCCATTGATTTATAAATATTGCAGATGAGACCAGGATAGATAAATATACCAAGGAAAAAATATTTGAGATGATGAGAAAACTAGAGTTTTTCCCAGATTTGAAATATGAGGATTGAATAAATGATTTAACTCATATTGGTTACTTTCCTGTTGGTGTGAATGATTGTTTGATTATGACTGAATTGTATGCTTGAATGTATGTGCCATATATATATATATATGGAATCTCTGGAAAGAAAAATTAAAGTGTGCACATGCACAATGACACAGAGCATGCACACAAGTATGATCTGATTCTAAAGGGCAGAATTTTATGTATATGTATTTAATTTGATTTTAACCTAATTAACTAATTGCTTTTGTGAATTTTCTCATACCAGACATGTGTCTGACCCTAGTGTGCTAATGGCATCTGGGGTGTCTCATTTAAAATGAGGCAGCTTCAAATGCTTTTTCAGGGATTGCAGCAACTAAGTAGGAGTAGGAGCAAGGCTTTGAGAAGAGGATTATAGCATGCTAAACTTAGTTAGATAAGAGCCAAAATGATAAAATCCGCATGTATTAATGATTTAAATTGTTACTTGTACTAAGTATTGAATCTGGGATGGATATTTGGTTAAGTGTTTTATTAAGAGATTGACTTGTATCTGGAATTTATGAATCTAGTTAATATCTGATATTAAAGAAGTTAATCAAAATATTGTAAGTGGATTTAGTAAGAACACCATGTTGAAAACTGAATGATTACATTTTATAAATGTATTAGTCAATTTTGAGTCTTTAGAAAGGATTTAAGTTTTGGAAAATCTGGATAGTTGATTCTCAGAAAATTAAATGGTTTTATCTTTCAAACATGGTAAGTGTATACAAAAGATAATAGGCATAGGTTGAATGTTTTTATAAGACTGCAAGGTTCCCATAACCTAACTTGTTTCATACAAATGTTTCATGTCTTATTTTTAAATAAAGGAAGGATCTGTAATAAGGGAATTGGAAGCCGGATCCAAATAGCTGCAGTTATATATGCACATAAACATGTTTTGTGCAAATATTAACACACCTTTTTCTTTGTATTTGTAATAGGAATCTGAATTTTCATTCAGATTTTAACCAAATGCATTTTAAATTCCAGACAGATTTTATAAGAAGAAAATCAAACATGAATGGAAGTTTTATTGCATATAACACCGTACTATGTGTGGATTGATTAAATTCAATCAATCCAATATCCTCTTGTTTTCCAGAACTCTGATTCAAACAAGAGAGGCATATGCATCCTCACATGTATGTGCTTATCTTTGTGAATGTACTGATATATTTATATTGGTTAATTGTTTTGATCCTGGATATATTTTGTTTATTGGAAAAAGAAAATGACCCTGGAAAAATATAATTGTAATAAATGATCAATCTATATATCATCTCTGATAGTTCTAAGGAAGTTTAAATCGAACTTAAAAGTGTAAATGAATGTAGGAGGACAACCAAACACATATAAGCTGAATGTGCATATGCATGTACATAGAAATTGAATTTAGACGTCAGTCTTAATAATTTAGACGTCTGAGGTTAAACTTAGACGACAGTCTAAATAATTTAGACGTCTAAGGTTAAATGTAGACGTCTGTCACAAAATAATTAGACGTCTGAATTCAGTTCAAAATGTCTTTTTCCCTCTGTTTCAATTTTTGATCTCTGAGCCGTCTGTCATAATTAGATAGACGTCTGTAATTATGTTTAGACGCCTGTCATAAGAATTTAGACGTCTGAACTGCTGATTTTGCCTAATTTGCCTATTTAGAAAAGAAACAGGTGGCTATGTCAATAGCTTGTATGGCATTTTGATTTCTACGTGATTTAAATTCCCTTTGATGAAGTAAAAAAAAAATTCCTTATGAAATTAGGGTAGAAATAGGAGGGTCATTTCAGTTGGTATCAGAGCTATGTTATTCAACATAGTAGAAGTAATGATCAAATTCTTAGATAGAAATAAAAATTTAAAGGAACTGAATATATATATCAATGTTTTCAGTGAAAAAAAAACCACTGAAATAATAAAATTACCAATCAAACTAACCAGCTATGTAAATTATTATTAGCAAACTATGGTAGGGAGACCACCAAATCAGGGAGCAGGATCTTCCCATGCACCACCAATGGTCAATCTGCAAGACTTGGTGAGAGCATTTAAGGATGGGGCAGGACAAAGGCAAGAAAATCCCTATGAAGAACTCTCAAAATTACTTAAGACATATACTCATTTAGGAAGCGAAAGCTTTGAAGGGACAGAGAGTATCATGGAAATTCAAACATGGTTAAGAACATTGGAAAGAATTTTCAATGACATGCAACTTGATGATCAAAGAAAGAGGCAAGTGGCTTCAAGACAGCTAAAAGGAGTAGCTTTAGGCTGGTGGGAAGTTATCATTGCAGGAAGAAATGAGAATGAAATCACTTGGAATCAATTCAAAGAGATGTTGGAAGCAAGGTTTGTACCAGCATCAGCAAAGACTACCTTGCTAGAAGAATTTATTAGACTTAGACAAGGAACCATGACTGTCACAGAATACACTCAAAGGTTTGAGGGGCTTTCCACATATGGAGCAATGCTTGTGGCAGATGAGGCATCCAAAAATGATAGGTACATAAAAGGGTTGAACCCAGGACTCAGCAGAGCCATGTTACCCTATGCAGACAGGACTTTTGACCATGTGATAGACTTAGCTTTGAGGTTGGAACAGCATGACAAGGAAAGGGAGAAGTTCAGAAATTTTAAGAACAATAATACCAAGAAGAGTAAGGGGAGGTATCACCCTTATGATAAGAAGAAGGAAGAGGCCAGTAACAAAGGCACTGGAGATGTCAAAGCTAAGGAAACCAAGAAGAAAATTGTGTGCCATCAGTGTGGAAAAGAAGGACATATCAAACCAAGATGTCCAGAATTGAAAGGAGGAGCTTTCAAGTGCCATCTATGTGGGAAAGAGGGGCATATGAAGAGGAATTGTCCTGAGTACAAACAGCAAGGAAAATTGGCAAATTTGGAAGGAAAAGGAAAAGCCACAGTGGAGAGTAACACTGAAAACCATAGCCAAGTGGAAGGTACATTACTTATTTGTACCATACCCATAGCAGTAGTATATGATACCGGGGCAACTCACTCTTTAATTTCTTATGAACTAGTTAAAATGCTAAAACTGAATTGCATATTGGTTGAAACCCCACTACATATACAAAGTCCATTGGGGAGTTCTAGTGTTTTAAATATGATTTGTGTGGATGTGGAATTAAACATAGGAGGAAATATTTTTATTTCCAATTTATATGTTTTGAATTACCCAAATATAGGTGTTATATTGGGGGTAGACTGGTTAAGGCAATTTAAAGCCATAATTAATTTAGACTCATCCACCATATCATTGCAAAATTCTAGAGGTCAGAGAATCACAGTTTTATGTGAAGTAGTTAAGGAAGGAAAACTATATCATTTAGTTGACTCAGAAAAAGATTCTAGTGAACTAACCATTGAAGAAATTCCCATAGTCAATGAATATTTGGATGTGTTTGGTGAGGTCAAGGGTATTCCACACCATAGACCAGTAGAGTTCCAGATTAATCTAGTTCCAGGAGCAAGTCCAGTGATTAAAAAGCCAACTAGAATGGGGCCAAATGAACTAAAGGAATTAAAGAAACAGTTAGAAGAACTGGAAGAAAAGGGTTTTATAAGACCAAGTAATTCTTGCTGGGGAGCACCAGTAGTATTTGTTAAGAAACAAGATGGCTCCTTAAGACTCTGTATAGATTATAGAGAATTAAACAAGGTAACAATTAAAAATAAATACCCATTGCCAAGAATAGATGATCTTTTTGATCAATTAGCAGGGGCAAAAGTGTTTTCTAGACTAGACTTAGCATCTGGTTTTCATCAAATGAAGGTGGAAGAATCAAGCATCAAGTACACTGCCTTTAACACTAGGTATGGGTTGTATGAATTTTTGGTTATGCCATTTGGTTTGACCAATGCACCATCATACTTTGTAGATCTAATGAACAGAACCTTTAGAGATTATTTAGACAAGTTTGTGCTTATTTTTATTGATGACATTTTGATTTATTCCAAAACAGTGGAAGAACATAAGCATCATTTGCACCTGGTTTTGTCTAGGTTAAGGGAAAATGATTTAAAGGCAAAATTTTCAAAATGTGTATTTTGGAAAGAGGAAGTACATTTCCTTGGCCATGTTATATCTGCTCAAGGAATTTCTGTGAACCCCAATAAAGTAGTGGCTATTCAAGCATGGAAGAGGCCAAGCACTGTGAGTGAAGTGAGGTCATTTATGGGGATGGCAGGGTATTATAGGAGGTTTATAAAAGATTTTTCAAAAATCTCTACACCACTCACTAACCTAACCAGGAAGAACCAAGCTTTTGTTTGGACAGAAAAATGTGAGAAGTCTTTTGAGCAGTTGAAGGAGGCATTGGTGAATGCTCCAATTTTAAAGGTACCATATGGAAATGAAGAACTAGTGGTATACACTGATGCTAGTGGATTTGGCTTGGGTGCAGTGTTGATGCAACAAGGCCAAGTCATTGCATATGCGTTCAGACAACTTAAACCACATGAAGTAAGGTATGCCACACATGATCTCGAATTAGCAGCTGTGATCTATGCTTTAAAACTTTGGAGACATTATTTGTTAGGCACAAAGTTTGAACTTTACACTGACCATAAGTCTCTAAAATATTTATTTTCACAAAAAGATTTGAACATGAGGCAACATAGATGGGTGGAGTTCTTAGCTGCCTATGACTTTGACATACTCTATACACCAGGCAAAGCAAACAAAGTTGCAGATGCTCTAAGTAGACAGCATGCTAAATTGGCTATAATGATGATAGAAGAATTTAAAGACTTGTCTTTGCTAACTGAGTTAGAAATTGGGGAGAATGGTTGTGTGCACATGGATGAGCAGATGCATGGTGCACAAGAAGATAAAGGGAAGTTAAGCTTGATGACACTTCAACCAGATTTAATTCTGAAGGTAGGAAAAATGCAAGAACAAGATGCCAACTTATTAGAGAGGAAAGTGCTCCTCTCAAGAGGGGAGGAAGTGATGAATCACCATATTGATAAAAATGGTTATATGAGATACCAAAATAGGATATGTGTACCAGAGGACACAGAATTGAAGAAAGAGATATTGAATGAATATCACAGAAGTAAATACTCCATACACCCAGGCAACACAAAAATGTACCAAAATTTGAAAAGAGACTTCTGGTGGAAGGGGATGAAATCTGATGTAGCTAAATACATTGCCAAATGTATGACTTGCCAACAAGTCAAGGCTGAAACCCAAATGCCATCAGGGTTGATGCAGTCTCTTAGTGTACCACAGTGGAAGTGGGAAGACATATCTATGGACTTCATAGATGGACTGCCTAGATCTAAGAGAGGTAATACAAGTATATGGGTGATAGTTGATAGGCTAACCAAGGTAGCACACTTCATTCCAGTCAAGTCAGAAAGAACAGCACCAAAATTAGCTCAAATTTTTATAAAGGAAGTGGTAAAGTTTCATGGCATTCCCAAAACCATTGTGAGTGATAAGGATACCATCTTCACTTCAAAATTCTGGAGAAGCTTTCAAGAAGCAATGGGAAGTGAACTATGTTTAAGCACTGCCTACCATCCTCAATCAGATGGGCAGACTGAGGTAGTAAACAAAGTTTTGGAGGACATGTTGAGGGCATGTATACTGGATTTTGGGGGCAACTGGGAAGATTGTCTTCATCTAGTTGAATTTACATACAACAACAGCTACCAAAGCACCATAGGAATGGCTCCATTTGAAGCCTTATATGGTAAACCCTGTTTGTCACATGTTTGTTGGGTAGAAGCAGGAGAAAGGTCTATTTTAGGACCTGAGTACATACAAGAAACCAAGGAGAAAATTGAGTTGATAAGAAGGAGAATTGCAGCAGCTCAAGATAGGCAAAAGAAATTTGCAGACATGAGAAGAAGGCAGGTAGAATATGAAGTGGGAAATTTTGTTTTCATCAAAATCTCACCTATGAAAAATGTGCTGAGGTTTGGAAAACAAGGAAAATTAACCCCAAGATATATTGGACCATACAAAATTCTGGAGAGAATTGGTCCCTTGGCATATAAGTTAGAATTACCAGAAAACATGCAAGGTATACATGATGTTTTTCATGTATCACAATTGAGAAGGTGGGTCCATGACAAGGCAGAAATTCTTGAGATCCCAACCCAAGTGCAGATAAATCCTAATTTGATTTATGAAAAGGATCCAGTGGGAATTTTGGCAAAAGATGTGAAGAAGTTGAGAAATAAATCTCTGAAACTTGTGAAGGTACAGTGGAGTCTTGATCCTAGTGATTGCACATGGGAATTAGAGGACAAAGTTAGGATGAATTATCCTAGGCTATTTTCAGATTAAAGGTAATTCTGATCTTTGATTGTTTTCTTTTTAGATGCATATGTTTTTAGTTATTATAGAACTAAAAATTTATTTGGTTGAGAATGTACTTGTTCTCTGAATTAAGTTTAAAATTTATTTTAAGCTTAGGAAAATTGTGGGACACAATTCCTAAAAGGAGGGGTGTATGTAATGACCCAAGATTTTAGGAATTTATTCTGAAAAATATAAATAAATTCAAAATGATTTTTAAATAAATCTTGAAAGGGAATTGATATAGCTTGATAGTGTATTAGTATGTGTGTACATGGGTGCATAGGAAATGCACATGAAATAAAGCTAGAAGTCCCTGAACTCCAAGAATGAATACATATTGATATGTATGGGAATATATATATATAGATTAAATCCTTAAAAGCTGAATGCATAAGTAAATATATATATATGGATGCTACTGAATATTTTGAGTGTGCATGTACATGTGTGTGTGTCAGTACAAAATAATGTATAAATATATACAGATGAGTATACTAATTAATTTAGTAAGCTTTATATATATATACATATATATATATATAGATATGTTAATAAGGTACTAGAGTTCAATTCAGCAAAATAAAACATACCAATATATTTTATATATGTAGGTAGAAATAAAAAGACTGAAGATATAAAAAGGAGTATTCCTCTTGTAAATAAATAAAGAAGGTACATACCATTTACATGAAAGCTAAAAATAGGAAAATAAGACAAAACAGGGAAATGCTTGGTATAGGCAGAATTAGGAAGAGTATTGGGTAAATAACAAAATCAAGTCACATTTTTAGCATGATTGTAGACAAAGGAAAAAAGGTATTTTCTGAAAAGCAAAATTCTGAAATTAGCCAAAAAGAAAGTAACCACTTTTCTCTTCACCTAAATTAAGCCGGGAAGGGTAGAATTTTGGGTTCAAGTAAAATACAGATAACATGATTTTCTGGTGGGCAAAAATGGCTTTAGCCAATACCCAAAACCCTAAGGAAGACCCTGTATATATACATGTATATGCAACAGCCTCCTCTCCTTCTCAGAAAAGAACTTTGAAAAAAAAAAACAACACCATAGAAATCATAAGGCAAGGGAAGGAAAAGAGCTTGAGGCTAAAGGCAGAAGTTCATCAATTAATTAAGGAAGCAAAGAAGAGGGCTAGGTGAGAAAACTCACTCAAAAATCTAAGGCAATAAGTCCTAATGTAGGCAGCCAGTTATAAGTAATTTTCTTAAAAAGAGTATTTTCATATATGAATGCTTATCTGTGAATTTAAATCTGAAAATGTTTTGATCCTCTTTGGTTGTTTTACTTGTTTATTTATAAGAAAGTTTTATGTGTAGTTAGTATACATATATGTTTTATAAATCCAGATCTCTGATATGTTAATGTTTAGGAACATAAACAAATACCTAGAAAATAAAATGTTGAAAATAGGCAAGTAGTATTGGTTTTTGGCTCAACCCAGAAAGATGTAAATAATGTTGAGCTGCAATATACTCATGTATAAGTGCTGAGGCTTGAGACAAAAAGGAATTAGGGGTGCAATAGGGTTGCCTATGTGCTGATGCTCCTGATTCAATGAAAATATATATATGTTCATATGCCTAGCAAACAAAATTTTGTGATTCAGTAAAACCAGGTCATTCTGAGTTTAACTCAAGCACAAATGTTTGTCAAAAAAGAAAAACTCTCTCAAAAGCCATAAGCCAATGTTAGTTGCCTAAACCCCTGTTTAAATACCAGAATATATATATATATATACAGAACCTTATTTTGTAGTCACCAATGGTTGTTTGCTTGTTTGTCTCTGTATGGTTATGAATAATATGAGATGCCATGATATGGATGTTTTTAGTTAGTAAAATGGTTCACTGAATGGTGGTCATGAAAAATCAAAAGAGTTATTATTAACTTAAACCTGATTAGGAAATTGGGGTCAAGAACACTACAGGAATGACTTGTGTTCTTGAGTAACACAAGTTGACACATGGCTTGTTTAAGTCCTGAGATCTTTGTGTAATGGAGTGAATTAGTTCATTACAGTGTGTCCATTGATTCATAAATATTGCAGATGAGACCAGGATAGATAAATATACCAAGGAAAAAATATTTGAGATGATGAGAAAACTAGAGTTTTTCCCAGATTTGAAATATGAGGATTGAATAAATGATTTAACTCATATTGGTTACTTTCCTGTTGGTGTGAATGATTGTTTGATTATGACTGAATTGTATGCTTGAATGTATGTGCCATATATATATATATATATGGAATCTCTGGAAAGAAAAATTAAAGTGTGCACATGCACAATGACACAGAGCATGCACACAAGTATGATCTGATTCTAAAGGGCAGAATTTTATGTATATGTATTTAATTTGATTTTAACCTAATTAACTAATTGCTTTTGTGAATTTTCTCATACCAGACATGTGTCTGACCCTAGTGTGCTAATGGCATCTGGGGTGTCTCATTTAAAATGAGGCAGCTTCAAATGCTTTTTTAGGGATTGCAGCAACTAAGTAGGAGTAGGAGCAAGGCTTTGAGAAGAGGATTATAGCATGCTAAACTTAGTTAGATAAGAGCCAAAATGATAAAATCCGCATGTATTAATGATTTAAATTGTTACTTGTACTAAGTATTGAATCTGGGATGGATATTTGGTTAAGTATTTTATTAAGAGATTGACTTGTATCTGGAATTTATGAATCTAGTTAATATCTGATATTAAAGAAGTTAATCAAAATATTGTAAGTGGATTTAGTAAGAACACCATGTTGAAAACTGAATGATTACATTTTATAAATGTATTAGTCAATTTTGAGTCTTTAGAAAGGATTTAAGTTTTGGAAAATCTGGATAGTTGATTCTCAGAAAATTAAATGGTTTTATCTTTCAAACATGGTAAGTGTATACAAAAGATAATAGGCATAGGTTGAATGTTTTTATAAGACTGCAAGGTTCCCATAACCTAACTTGTTTCATACAAATGTTTCATGTCTTATTTTTAAATAAAGGAAGGATCTGTAATAAGGGAATTGGAAGCCGGATCCAAATAGCTGCAGTTATATATGCACATAAACATGTTTTGTGCAAATATTAACACACCTTTTTCTTTGTATTTGTAATAGGAATCTGAATTTTCATTCAGATTTTAACCAAATGCATTTTAAATTCCAGACAGATTTTATAAGAAGAAAATCAAACATGAATGGAAGTTTTATTGCATATAACACCGTACTATGTGTGGATTGATTAAATTCAATCAATCCAATATCCTCTTGTTTTCCAGAACTCTGATTCAAACACGAGAGGCATATGCATCCTCACATGTATGTGCTTATCTTTGTGAATGTACTGATATATTTATATTGGTTAATTGTTTTGATCCTGGATATATTTTGTTTATTGGAAAAAGAAAATGACCCTGGAAAAATATAATTGTAATAAATGATCAATCTATATATCATCTCTGATAGTTCTAAGGAAGTTTAAATCGAACTTAAAAGTGTAAATGAATGTAGGAGGACAACCAGACACATATAAGCTGAATGTGCATATGCATGTACATAGAAATTGAATTTAGACGTCAGTCTTAATAATTTAGACGTCTAAGGTTAAACTTAGACGACAGTCTAAATAATTTAGACGTCTAAGGTTAAATGTAGACGTCTGTCACAAAATAATTAGACGTTTGAATTCAGTTCAAAATGTCGTTTTCCCTCTGTTTCAATTTTTGATCTCTGAGCCGTCTGTCATAATTAGATAGACGTCTGTAATTATGTTTAGACGCCTGTCATAAGAATTTAGACGTCTGAACTGCTGATTTTGCCTAATTTGCCTATTTAGAAAAGAAACAGGTGGCTATGTCAATAGCTTGTATGGCATTTTGATTTCTACGTGATTTAAATTCCCTTTGATGAAGTAAAAAAAAATTCCTTATGAAATTAGGGTAGAAATAGGAGGGTCATTTCACTCGCGTGCCTTGTCACATACCTTATCGCGCCTACCACGAGTTTGTTTTATGTCGTACACTATGGAGTGCCCTCCGATAGCCCTCCAGTTTACGAAGGAATTACAGTACTGTATAGACTACGACATTTATATAAAAATGCATTAAGGGGGATATGTGTAACGCCATAACGCTATTTTAATATTTTACTTTACTGTAGACATTATCTATGTAGCGTATTGTACTATGTATGTAGATAGTTTAACGGATCCATAAAGGATGGAATCCCAACATATTTTAAGTAATTTGTATTTCGCTTGGACATTTTACTTGAGTTGATTTACTTGCATAAGAATGTTAATCCCGACTCAAGTGTTTTTGTGTTTTGCTTTATGCTCGGGTCAGACTGAGCGTCACAGCATTTGAGACTCACCTTTGGAGCTTGGAGCTTTTTTTGAAGATCTATCTTATCTATTCAGCCTTCACTTATTCCAGTTATTTAAGTTCAGACTCGTCATTTGCTTATGTATTAAGACTTCTATGTATTGGATTTCTGTTATATTTTGCTTTAGACTCTGATGTTCTATAGTAGCTTCATGAACTACTATTTATCTATTATGTTGTGTATTGTTGTATTACTCTATGTCTGTGATTGATTTATTTACTGTATATGCTAGGTTTTGCCAAAAATAAAATAACAATCTGTTGTTTTGAGCAATTCAATTCTGACATGTGTGGATTATTGTCGATTTGAATGGTTCGAAATAGTAGGTCGTTACATTTGGTATCAGAGCTCTGGTTTAGGCAAAACTTAGCATGTGGAGTAAAAATTCATTAGAGATAGGGTAGTAATACCCTAGAATGAGTAAAATTAATTACAGGATCATCTTCGTTCGAGCTTGAAATTCTTCGTTAGGATCCTCCTGGATTAGGATTTCTTTTGAATTTTGGAACTTTACCTTTGTTATAAAATCCATTTTTGTCTTTTCCTATTCGTATTCTTCTTGATACTAGAGCATCCCATAGCTTCATTTCTGATGATCTCTATAATAAATTTGAGCACATCTTGTAACCTCAATTAGAAACTTCATCATTATTTGTGACTAATCCCATCGGCGGTCCTGCCAACCATAGTATGATTGGTAAAGGGGTGAAACTCCTTTACAATAGGCATCGATTCACTGGAGGTTCTATGTCCTCGAGTTTGATGCATTTGATATCTTACTTGGAGGTGATTGGTTAAAGCATTATGATGCTGTTATTTCTTGCAAAGCCCTAACCGTTTCTCCAATAGATGACCAGGGAAATTCTCTTGTGATCAAATGTCGATTGCCTCAGGATTATGCAGGTAGTTTATCTTTTCGCTAAATGCTCAGTCTAGTGATCTTGACTCCACCCCATTGTCCAAATATTTTTGGACGTTTTTGGTGAAGTCACTTCTCTACCTCCCAAGTGGGAAATTGAATTTCGCATCGATCTTGTTACATACATTTGCACCTCACTACATATCACTCATTCACTCATATTGATCTTCAACTCTATTCCAGCTTGAATCCAACATCTAAATTATCTGCAAAGTAAACACTGACGCAGTAAAATTGAAAAAGAAATATTTTTGCAGTGTAAAATAAAATGTGTTTTGAAAATATTATTTGCCTCTGTTATTTGGGTTGTTCGTCATCATTTATTTTTGAATTCATCTATACGAACAACTTGTGACATGTATTGTGTATCACTGTACATGCCACAAGGCCGTGCACACCGAAATACACTTGATGAAATTGCAGGGAAAGGTGAGCACAAGGTCAAATCCAACCAAAAGCTAGGTTCAACTCAAGTGCAATACAAATAAAGTCACGGCATGACCACAAGGTCAAATCCGAGCCAAAGCTAGGTTCAACTCAGGTGCAATACAAATACATCAAAAAATTATCGAGTACAAGAATCCAAAAACCAACATAAAACATGCCTCGACCAAAACTTCAATGTGTACACTTGAAAAACACTCAACCATTCAAACTCAAGGCAAGTGCAGACCTAAACTTCAATATGTTCGAAGTGGTGCACCAAACAGCTCAACTGTTCAGGCTAGTGGCATAGCACAAAGGCAAAGACCACAACAAGTAACATATATATATATATATGCAACCAGACAAGTGAACAATGAAATAGGTCAGGCAACATCAAGTGCATAACGAAACCGAGGCAATGCTCAAAGCCACACAGCAGAAAATGAAACAATGATGCAACATTGATACCAGAGACTACAAGACCGAACCAGAAATAACTGCACCAGACCTTCAATTGGATATGACACTCGAAGTAGTGCAAACAGTAACTCAATAAGAAAAATAAAGGCATGACTACAACTCAACATGAGATATGCAAGGACATGAATACAAGATCAAACCACACAAGCATTCAATCAGAGACCAGATCAAGTGCAACAAAAGAGGGATGAAGAAGTCAACATGTATGCAACAAAGTGAAATGAAAGAGTACACAAAGGAGCACTCGAAGCTCACATGAAATGCAACAGACTCAAAGTAATATGAAGACCAGACTATAAAATGTTCAAGTACAACATGTAACCAGACATCATCATCGTCAATGGACCAAAGTATTGAGCAGTATAACATGAATGAATTAACTCAACTGCATGAACATCAACACAGCAATCAGACTCAACCAAATGATCATACCATAAGTACAAACCAAGCATACAAGTTCATATGCACTGACTCAAAACATATGCAACATGAGGGCATTCGAAATATGCAGCAGTTTTCAAGAGGAAACAACATACATGTAGTGATGAACAAGACTGCAATACCAAAGTACAATCACACACACACACACATATATATATATATATATATACATACATATATGTATGAAGACAATCAACCAAAGCTAGCAGTATATATGAAGTAAAATCAAATCAGTAGCAGGTTGAACCAGTACGTGCAGTGTGAACATTAGTCAAGGAATATAGAGAATCAAAGCCGTGGTCACACATTTTCAATCAGAGCAAAAGGAAATTTAATAGGTCGAAGTGTTTTTCAACAAGTCAAAATATTATCTCAAATTCGAATACAACCAGCAAAAAAATTGGAACAAGGTTAAGAGAATCTAACAAGTCCAAGATTATCATAATTTTCAAATGATCGAAGTTATAGGTGAAATAAATGGAACTGACTAAATTATATTCAAGAATGAACAAGTCAAAGTAATCACCATCATTAAATCGAAAATCTATGGCCGAGCAAATTCACTGAAGAATTCAAACAATATTATACGAACGTAAACTAAGGGATTCGATCCCTATAAAAACCCAAGTCATCATCGACATTTGAGAGCATTCGAGTTTAAGAAAAATCATAGGGGCAAGTTCAATTTAAATCCCAAATCAACAACTTGAATCAAGTTCAAATCAAGGCAAAACAACAGAGCATTTAAACGACATAATTTACATACCAGATTCATTGATTCGAACTCAATCCTGGGAGCAGCCGCAAGCATAATCAAAGCAAAACTACAGAGCAAATCATAGCCAACGAATCGTTTGACGAAGGAACCAGAGGCAAAGTTTACTTCAATTAGAACATCAATTTTCAAGCGGCGGCCTCAGTTATCACGAAGCCCTAATTTTTTTAAAAGAGGAACGAACGAGAAAAGAGGCAGACATTATTCACAAAGCAAAGGATACGGGCTGAAGATATAAAAAGAGAAAAGGGGACAATTTTTTTTGCACTGCATATTTTTAACTTGGGTCGGTTTCCTTTATTATTTTGGGCTTAAATTTTATTTATGGTTTTGTATTTTTTTTATTTTGTAATTTACTTTCAAACTTTTATTAAATTCTAGTCGTGTGACTAGGGGATGAACTATGGTAGTGTAGTTCAAGAATTCGCAACTCAGTGGCTAAGTTGTGGCAGGGTTTTGAGCGTAGAGTTAGGTTAGTCGATAGCGGGTATCGTGAGTTTACGTGTTGTAAGCGTCTGACTACTTAAATTCTAGTAGAAACCTTGGGGGCAGCACGTAGGCAGGGTTTTGCCGAAGTTGGATAAATCTGTGTTGTTCTATTTCTGCTTGTATTATTCTGCTATTATATGTGCTGCAATTATTTTATATATTTCCACATTAAATTTTTATAATTATTAGTATCACCCTATTCACCCCCCTCTAGGGTTAAATCGATCCAACAAAGAGCTCCTCAACCCTACCAACGCACCTCGATTTGGCACCTCCAACGTCGTTGATTTCCTCTCCAAACTCCGCGACTCACCCTTGCGCATCTGCCAGCGCTCACGCGCGCTCTGCCCACAAGCGTTCTTGGATCGCGACTTGATCGCACGATGGATTTTTTTTGATTTGTTCTGCTCGACATAAGGAAGAAACAAAAGGAAAGTCGCAATTTAAAATGAAGGGGAGCAGCGCGATCAGATGTAGGGTGGCACGAGAGTGCTGGTTGGCTAAAGGTTGACTTCGATTTGGTTTATAATATTATTTGATTCAAAAATATCTCGTTAATAATAACTTGAAATCTTGAACTCCAATCGAGGCTTCCCGCCTAGCATTCCTAATGTTATACCCCTATTCCGAACGCAATGGAACCAGTCTCGAGGCCTAATTCGATCGTATGTAGAAGATAGCTTTTTGAACCCAATTATTAAATGAAATTTTCAATATTAATTTCAACACTTTTCTATCCCGCATAACCAAACGGTAACTCTAAATGCTAAGAAATTTGAAATTTGATAATAATACACTATTACGGATCCAATGGAACTGGTTTCGTCAAATTTCGAGACTGTACCCCGGATTGCTATTTTAACGCGTCGATGAAATCGACGATTTCAAAAATTTATGAAATTTACTTAAAATTCCTGTTTTCAAAACTTATTAAATCATTAATTCAAATAGAATTTATATCAACTTTAGAAATCATTTTTTTGATTCATATTCAACTCAAATTTCAATTATTTACCATTTTCGTATTACGACAATCGCTATATTTGAAAATTAAATTCATTCTACAATCTCAACAAAAATCTTCATATTCAAAAATCAATTTATATTCCAAACCCAATATTTAAAAGCATTTAAATATTCAAAATCAAATGATGGAAAATCTGGTTCGTTAAATAAGGACCTTTCTGAGTGGAAATATTAATTTTTCTTATTTTAGTAATTGTATAGTATTATTTGGATTTGATATATGTCATGGAGAATTTTGTTCACAAAAACATCAAACTAAAACTCCAAATTTCTCCTAAGCGAAATACCAGTTCTTATATTAGAATCTCAATTATTATATATTATATTAAAATAGTGGAATTGTATAGTTATTACAATTTTAATATTTTACATTCTAATTCACTTCTCATCTTTTTTCTTTTGATTGATTAAGAGTTTTTGAAAAGAAATAAGTTAAGAAATGGTGTGTAAGGTAAGGATCTCTTTATTCGTAGTTTACAAAGCCTACTCTTGTAATTTAAATGAAAATTCTTTTTTCATTGGTATTTGTAGAAGTTGAATGGAGTAGAAAAAGGATTTGAATTGTAAATTCTATTAATGTTGCTTCTACTATTTTAGTAAAATAAGTTTGGCATGGATTCTATTTTTATACGAGTCTGTTATTGAATTAAGGATGTGAGATATATGGTATATTTATTGATATGGAATTGAACTTGTACAAATTTAAAGTTTTGACATTTAAACGATTAACATAGTGCATAATCTTCGTATGATTAGAATTATTTTAAGCACGTGTGTATGGAGCAAGATATAAATAATGTATAATTAATAGAATATTAACTGCATAGTAAAACGATAATTAATTAATATAACAACCCCCTTAAGAAAGAAGTGAGATAATTATGGATAGTAATATTGTGGAATGCGATAAGGTATATGGTAGTGTATTAGGTGAGTGAAAATTATGACTAAGTTATAGGAATGCGAGGTCAGTCAAAAAGCAAAAGGAAGTCTTCCTAGCTAATCTGGCTACCACCAGTGTGACTTTGGGGCTGATGTGAGATATCATCTATAATATGTACCCGTGGAGGATGCGAGGTTAGTCCTAAATTCTGTAGGGTAAACCTGTCCAGCTAGTCTGGCTACTAGTACCTACGGATAGTCGGACTAATGTGAGACCTCGTAGTTTGGGTTATGAGTCATAATACGTACGACCTGCTTCAGGGTCGAAGGTAGTAAGTGGCTAATTGAGGGCTTTCCTCCTCCCTATTTAGAAAGTATTAAGTGGTCAGAGTTAGTGGTTAGTCACGATAGTGATATCTCAAGAAGGGACCTCTTTGGGTTTGAGGTTTTAAGTAGCTATTATAGGGTCCGCCTTTGACATATAGAAGTATTAATTGGCCAAATGAGATTTTGTATGATGTCAGTTAGATAGTATCAGAGAGGAGTCGGCCTTGGGATAGGTAGCAAATGACCAGGACATGTCTAATATAGGATATTAAATGGGCAGAGTCTGCCTAGTTCCCACTGAAAAGGTATTAAGTGACTTGGGTATTATCTCTTACATTGTTAGGACATTATTGATGATAGGTGCATGGGATTTTTGGAATGGACTTTGGCCTATAGTTGAAGATGGCTTGTTAGGTTGAAAGCATATGGGTTATAGAGTTGGACTGGAAAAGCCTTAGGGCTTATAGTTGGAAAAACTTACAATATAGTTAGGATGTGTAAGAAATATTCTTATTTCAATTATATAGCCTAAGTACAATTATAGGAAGGCTTGGGACTTTTATTCACCAGATATTGTTGTTTTGACTCCATTCTCATTACAAAATAGGTTAGAGAAGATGATGCAGATTTTGGAGATGGTGGCGGAGACATAAACTTGTGGCAGTTAGTTATCTATCTACTTATTGTTTTTATTTCTAATGTACCAATTTAGACATGATGATGTATTTTGTGATATTTTACTATGTATATTTGGTTTTTTATATGGTATTGTGTCATATGTTTCCGACATTTAAATTTTTAATAAGATGGGTATTGTTTCTGATATAATATTTTATCCTTCTGTTGTGAGATTCTGATGTATATTGGGATGCGTAAGACATATTTTATTTAAATTATACTGCTAAAGTAATTTATTGGAAGGCTTGGGATTTTTATTCCATAGACATTATTGTTCTAACTCCCTCCTCTTTACGACAAATGTTAGAGAAGATGGTGCATATTTCAGAGATGGTGGCGCAGACGAAAACTTATGGCAGTTATTTATCTATCTACTTATGTTATTTTTATTTTTGATGTACCCATTTAGACATGATGATGTATTTTTGTGATATTGCACTACATATATTTAGCGTTATTATGTGGTATTATGTTATATGTTTCTGACATTTGAATTTTTAATACGATGGGTACTCTTTCTGATTTTATATTTTATCCTTCCGTTATGAGATTCTGAATGTGTAGATAGACAGCTCTGTGTATTGTTCTTTATATCAATTTTACCTACCAATAACCAGCTTTGGAATGGGTCTAAGGTTTGATGGGCCTTCTCAAGGTTGAAAATTAGGCTCATTTTGAGGTGGGTTGTTACATTTGGTATCAGAGCTTAGATTATCCCTTCAATAGAGATATGTATACATATGAGTGGCGTACTTGTTATTCTTAAGAGTATTTCTGAAAATCCTTACTATATATATATATGTATATATATACATATAATTATTTTAAACATACGCCTAACTTTATAAATTTTGACTATGCAAGTAGTTACAACCATATTCCCAAAAGATAGGTGAGACAACTTTGAGTTAGAAAAAAATATAGTTAAATTTATACTCCTACCCCGATTACCCTAAGGGGCGGTGGTTGTATCGTAAGGAGTGGACCAAGACGAGCATGATTGCGACATATAGATGAATCCCCAGAAGTAAGGAAATTTGAAAATTCATAATTTTAAAATAATCAAAATGTTTTTTGGTAAAAAGGATTTTCCATTTTTGAAATTCTCAGTTTAAAAATTGGTTGGGTTAAAAAGATTTTGGGTTAAAGATTTTCAATAAAAGAATTTTTCATTTTTGAAATAAATGTAAAATAGAGCGTTGATTAGACTTGATATTTTTTCTATTTCATAAATTTGGATGTTTTTTCTTCTTTCTAAAAGGGGGAATAAATGAAAATGGTACTTGATTAAAATGAGATGGAGAAAATATAAAGGTAAAATTCCCAATAATGTTGGTAGGAGGAACATTCCCATGTAAGCAGATGTAGAAAACAACAGCTAAATAAGATTTATATAATGAAAAGCCCAAATGGCTAAAGCAGTAGGTGAACATACTACAATAAGTCAATATGGGAAATTTGGATAGTAGTAGCATTAGGAATTTATATAAAATAGGATTATCAATCTTGTTAGAAATAATATAGAAGATAAGTAATAGGAATAGAATAGGAAAATGAAAGAATAGAAGTTATCATTATCCACTCCATTTTTCATTGTTTAAAGTTATAAAAGATGTTTTTGGAAAAAATGATTAATTGTTATGATAATTGAATTTTGAATATTTTGGATAAAAAATCCTACTTTTAAAGAAGTAAGTCTTTGTGGTAGAAAGTCTTTCAAAAGGAAAATTATTTTGCTAAGCAATTTTTGAAATTTTGAGAAACAAAAGGTTTCTAAGTTTATATTTTCAAATATAAAGGTTTTAGATTAGATACTTCATGATAGTGAAATTTTAGATTTATAAAGAATTGTGATGGATAAACTAATTTCTTTTATATGGAGAACATATGTATCACTACTTAGGTAAGATAGGATAAAGGTTTTAGGATATAAATAAAATAGGAATTGTATGTACAACATAATCTGGAAATTTGAAATCAATCCTATATATTAAATTGTTGAACGTTGGTAAAGTTGTAAAGATATTCCAGATCTATAATTGGGTAGTAAATTAAGTTGCTTCAATTGACTTGGAATGTGAATTTCTACATTTTTATTTATTTGGAACGGGTTTCTTGTAATTTTCATAAATTATCCAATTCCAAAATATGTATAAAAGCGCATCGTTTGAATTAACAAGGAATATACCAAAAAGGGAAAGAGATGTGTAAGATATAGATATTATTTTCCGTAGTTTAGTCTATCTATTTCAATAAAAGTAAAGAAATAATTTTTTGTAACTTCAAACGAAGAAAAGATCTCACTTTTGGTTAATTTATGGAAAGTTATAATAGTAATGCTTTTTGAAAAGGCAGGTCTGATAAATTAAAATATGGAATGGAATGTCCTATGTTAGATAGTAATAATTAGAATTATAAATAAATAAAATAAACAACCATAATCACGCTTAACGTTTAAAAATAAAAATATATAAATAGCATAATTTATGATGATATTCTTATTAGTTATTACTAACGTAGTAATTACAGGACTAGGATTTACAGACATTAATTATATATTTAATGGGTAATACATTTGTAATTAATAAAGAGTTAAAAAGTAATTAAATGAGGACTGATTATGGAATTAATATGGCATTTATGGGGATGCACAATTTATCCCATAATCGAAATAAATGGACCATGTTTATTAAAAACCAAGAAGGAGAATTAAGAAAGGTGAGTGATAGTGGAATGACATACTAGGAATGTCCATCTTAATTTAGTAAGGAGTTTTCAGACTACAAAATCATTATCACCAGTTGATGATAAATGATAGCTTCCAGCAAAATTCTCCTTTAGAGTTTTTAGGTTGTAAGTGTAAGTTGTCCCCATTAGTTTATTGGAAAGTGTATAATATGGTATACGATATGTTCATGTTTTATCATTGGGTTGATTTTATGGATGAGATTAGACCGCTAGATAAATATATATATATATTGAGAAACAACGTAGATAATGAAATTTCATAAGGACACTTAACTAGCGATAAATTGTAGGTAAAACAGGAAGTTAATGAGGAAACTAGGTTAGTAACTAGTAATAAAAAAAGCTTCAATCCCAAAAACTTTAAGATTTTGGATAAAGTAAATTTTAGCTGCGGAGTGTCACCATTCAAGAATGACCATTCACCCTGGAGGAGATAAGATGGAAATGGGTATGTAGAGAATTTTCTACTAGCCAGGGATAAAGAAGTGGGTAGCTGAGTTTTTTTCAAATGTTTGACATGCCAGGATAAAGACATAGCAACGAAAGCCTGGAGGATTGTTATTGCCATTGGAGATTCTGACTTAGAAATGGAAGCATATATCAATGGATTACATAGATGGGTTTCCCAGGAGCTAAAGAGGCAATGATGTAGTTTGGGTCATAGTGGATAGACTCACCAAAAGCGCCCATATTTTATTTTCGTTAGAAGCAATAGGACCGCGACATCTTTAGCACAAATTTACATCAAGGAGGACGTTTGAATTTATGGAATCCCGATTAGCATTGTTAGTGATAGGGACCCCTCATTTACTAGTGAATTTTAAGGAGTTTGTCGATGGCTTTAGGAACTTCATTGAATCGTAGCACTGCTTACCACCTACAAACCGATGGTCGGACTGAACAAGTGAATAGGATTTTGGAGAAATTGTTACGGGCTTGCATCATGGACTTTAGAGAACTTTAGAGGACATTGGAAGCAACACTTACCTTTATTTGAATTCACGTATAATAATAGTCATAATCACCAAGCGACGATTGGCATGACACCCTTTGAAACGATGTACAGGAGGCCATGCGAATTGCCCTACCGACAAAACTTCACTTGAAGGAAAAAATTGGAGTTTGTGGCAAGATGCATGGTGTTTGTTAAAGTTTCCCCTTTTAGGAAAGTTGGGAAAGTTGGCACCGAGATTTGTTGGGCCTTTCCAAAATTTGAAAAGAATAGGAAGACTTGCATATCGAGGAGAGCTACTGGAAAAGTTGGTAGGAGTCCATGACGTTTTTCACGTTTCATAATTGAGGATATGCCTTCATAGCACATCCACCGTGATAGAGCCTTATCAGTTAGTAAAAATTGAGATGGAGCCGATAGCATCCCATGCCACCAAAAGCATTATGGAGCATAGAACTAGGAAGTTACGCAACAAAGTAATTTGGCTGGTTCGGGTACAACGGGGAGATAATGTGGTGGAAAGCTCATAAGGGAAACTAAAGAGAAGATGACGACTTCCGATTCCGAGCTATTCTCTAGTAAACGTTTTCTCTCCAGAATTAGGTTTTGGTTGCATCATGGTTGCTAGATTGGATGATCGGGGATGGTTGCTACACTTTTTACTATGACTTTTGCACTCATATAGAAAACTTTTTACATGTTTAGGATGTTTGCATACATACCAATATGTCAGAACAATTGCATTTACACTAGGATTGACTCACCCATATTATTTCAGCATACATAATCACATTACACTTTTGGTTGTGTTGATAACTTGGTGGTATAACATGGATGCTTAGTGTGCACTATGATGTCCGTCCCTTAGGGATTTTGAGGTTGAATTTTTTTAAGGAGGAAGAATGTAACACCCCGTAAAAAATAAGAAATTACTAATAAGAAAAGAATAAATTAATAATAAGGTTAAAAATGGAAATTTTGTAAATGTCATAATTTTGTCAAAAAAGTTCCGCCGTTGCGTTCATAGTTAGTTTTCTGGTCAATTTCCATATATAAAGTTTTAAAATCAGAGCTCAAACGAAAAAGTTATTGAAGTTCGAAGTTTTCGGACTCAAATTAATTTAAATGGAATTAAAATTTAAATAAATAGTTAAACTAAACTTTGAAATTCAAAAATTAATGGTAGTTAGACATGGGGGTTAAGTAAATGTTAAAATAAAAGTTAATGTTAATATTAATTATGGAATTAAATAATAAATCAACGGCAATTAAAAATACATTCCCAAAATAAGCTAGCGGTCGACCGCCTATATAGGTGCGATCATCATGTGCTATGTAGCGGCTAGGTTTTTAGATTATATTATTTTACACTGACTTAAACCTGACGGTTCTGGTGCTTTCTAACCAATATAAATAAGAGCCTAGCCTCTCACTTTTATTCACAATTTATTTGGGAAAGCAGTAGAACTCTTTCGGTTTCTTCCTTCTTTAAGATTCTAAAATTCTATGGGTTTCTGGTAAGGGAATTTAGGTGTTTAATATTCAATTTCTAATTCAATTCTCCTCCAGTTCCTAAAATTCTAAATCTAATCTATATACAACCCACTTGTTTTATATTTCTAAAGGAAGAGACCTGGAAAGAGATTTAAGCGGGCGTAAACAAATCAAAGACGAAGAGATAAGGATCTTTTGTGAGTGGAATTCTTAATTTTTCTCTTTTTAGTAATTGTATAGTATAATTTTAATTTGATATATGCCTTGGGGAATTTTTTTCACAAAAACATTAAACTAAAACCCTAAATTTTTCCTAAGCGAAATTTTTTATGTTAGAATCTCAACCGTTCTATATTAAAATAGTGGAATTGTATAGTTATTGCAATTTTAATGTTTTACATTTGATTCCACTTCTCATCTTTTTTCTTTGGATCTGATTGAGGGTTTTTGAAAAGAAGTAAGCTAGGAAATGGTGAGAATGGTACAGATTCTCTTTATTTGTAGTTTGCACTGCCTACTCCCATAATTTAAATGAAAATCCCTCATTAGTATATGTAGAAGTTGAGTAGAGCGTAAAAAGATTTGTTGTAAATTCTATTAATGTTCGTTCTATTATTTTAGTATAACCTAAGTTTTGTATGGACTCTATTTTTATACAAGTCTGTTGTTGAATTGGGAATGTTGGATATATGGTATATTTGTTGATATTGAATTGGACTTATATAAATTTTAAAGTTTGACATTTAATCGATTAGCATAGGGCGTAATCTTCGTATGATTAAAAATATTTTAGGCACGTGTATGTTTGTGTAATGTATAATTAATAGCATATTAATTACATAGTAAATAGGTTATTAATTAATATTAAATCCCCCTTAGGAATGAAGTGAGATAATTATGGATAGTAATATTATGGAATGCGGTGAGGTATATGGTAGTATGTTAAGTGAGTGAAAATTATGACTAAGTTATAAGGATGTGAGGTCGGTCAAAAAGCACATGGAAGTCTACCCAGCTAATCTGGCCTCCAGCAGTGTGACTTTGGAGCTGATGTGAGACATCATCTATAATAAGTACCCACAGAAGAGGCGAGTTAATCCCTAATTCTTTAGGGTAAACCTGCACATCTAATCTGGCTACTAGTACCTAGGAATAACCAGACGAATGTGAGATGTTAGTTTAGGTTACGGGTCATAATACATAGAACCTGCTTTGGGGTTGAAGGTACTAAGTGGCTGATTGAGGGCCCACCTCCTTCCTATTCAGGGAGTAAATGGTCAGGGTTAGTGGTTAAGCACGGTAGTGGACATCTTGAGAAGGGTTCGCTTCGGGTTTGATGTATTAAGTAGCTATTATAGGGTCTGCCTCTCCCATAAAGATGCATTATAAGGTAGTAGTGACTAATGTCAGATTTTGTGCGATGTAAGTTATATAGTACTAGAGAGGAGTCTGTCTTGGGATAGGTAGTAAATGACGGGGACCGACCTAAAATCAAGTATTAAATGGTTAGAGTTTGCCTTGTTCCCATTGAAAAGTTATTAAGTGGCTTGGGTACTATCTCTAACATTGTTAGGACATTATTAATGATAGATGCATGGGTCTTGGAATGGCCTTTGGCCTACAGTTAAAGATGGATTATTGAATTGAAAGGATATGAGTTATAGAATTGGACTGGAAAAGCCTTAGGGATTTTAGTTGGAAAAACTTAATATAGTTAGGATGCATAGGACATATTCTTATTTAAATTATACTGCCAAAGTACTATTATTGGAAGGCTCGGGATTTTTAGTCCATAGACATTGTTGTTCTGACTCCCTCCTCATTACAACACAGATTAGAGAAGATGATGTAGATTTTGGATATGGTGGCGGAGACAGAAACTTGTAGCAGTTATCTATCTATCTACTTAAGTTGTTTTTATTTCTGATGTACTCATTTAAACATGATGATGTATTTTATGATATTGTACTACTGATATTTGGTGTTATTATTTGGTATTGTGTTGTATGTTTCGGACATTTGAATTTTTAATAAGATAGGTACTATTTCTAATATTATATTTTATCATTTTGTTGTGAGACTCTTAATGTGTAGATAGATAGCTCTGTGTATTGTTCATTTTTATCAATTTTACTAACCAACAGCTAGCTTTATATTGGGTCTAAGGTTTGATGGGCCTTCTCTTGATCCAAAATTAGGCTTGTTTTGAGATTGGTTGTTATGGTTTCACTTTCAATACTTCCACTCGACCCCACTATAGTTGTTCGATGGTTGCCATGCCATGATTTAACTCTATTCGGGACATATCTTTCGTATTGAAGATTAACGGTATTCTTAGGTCAAGAGAACTGTATAAAAATAGACACATCGATATTTTTGTTTGACCTTAGTCATATTAACCAACAAAAAACTATCGAATGAGTCATTCCATTATTATCCAATAACTATCAGTATGTAACCTCTTGGTGTCTCCAGTAGTCATGAGTAATACACTGTACAACTGTCCAATCTCGATACATCTTGATTAAGAATATTTAAATTGATGTGATTATTATATTGTGATATGATACACATGATTACAACTATTTGTAATTACTGTCACAAACACATCATTATGGATTTTCTATTAAATATATTTTTTAACATTTAATTATTTATACCATATTATAACAAATATATAACAGAAAGAAAACACCTTTTATTATGAATGAGAATTGTAACAATTTACAATAAATTATAGAATTTCCCCTAAGGCATACTCCTAACGTTATCCATCTCCCACTTGCATTTGGGGCCAATTGTGGAATCTTAATCACATCCCTACAATCAGCTTCTTCTTAGTCGATTGAGCTAGACCCTTCATGAATGGATCTACTATGTTGTCCTTGGTATCTACCCTATGAATCACGACTTCTTTCTTCTCGATAAATTCTCCAATTAGGTGGTATTTTCGAAGAACATGTCATGATTTCCCGTGTGATATGGGCTCCTATGCCATCTGCATCACTGAATTGTTGTGACAAAACAATGCGATTGGATTCTCAATGCCGGAAATCACTCCAAACTCAATTAGAAAATTGCACATCAAGACCCCCTCTTCAGATGCTTCATTAAGGGAGATGTACTCGGCCTCCATCGTTGAATCGGTTACTATTTCCTGTTTGAAACTTTTCCAACTAATGGCATTTCCATTAAGCATAAAAACATAACTAGACACTGATACTATATTCAATGTAACTCTAGATGCTGGACTCAATATACCCCTTTATAAGGAGGCATCCATTCCCTTTTATTGGGAATAAGTCTCAGGTATTTCTTGAGTACTTCGATATACATTGTATAACCATCCAATTCTTCTGTAACGACCCAGAATTTCTGTCATTTGAAATTCGTATATCTAATTGATTTTAAATATTAACAAGTAAATTTAATAAGCCGAGTAACTTAAATTTTGAATATCTGGATTTAATTGGATAATTAAATCGATATTTTAATATTTGAAATTCCAGAAATAATTGGAAATTGGATCAAATGTGTATAAAAATGATTTATAAAGTTATATTAAATCATATTGGAGTTAGAATGATGTTTGTAAACTTTTAAAATTGAATTAAAAGTTAATTTGTAGAAATTGAATATTTTAATATTTAATTGACGAGTGAAAATAGTCATTCTTCAAACAGTCTCGGAGTTCGACGAAACTAGTTTCATCGGATCCGTAATGTTATATTATTGTAAGATTTCAAATTTCGTGTCAATCAGATTTACGGTTTGTCCGGGGCAAGCCAAAACGCATAGAAATCGTTTTAATCGATTTAATTTTTAATTGATCGTTTAATTCCATAACTCGCACATATGATCGAATTAGCTCCTGAAACACATTCCATTATGTCCGGAACACGGGTAAAACCTTAGAAACGTCAGTCGGCACGTTTGATTTCGAGTTCGAAAATTTTGGAGATGAATAGTGTTTTGCAATTTTCTATATAAGGACCTCAACATCCACATTTGCAAACCCTAATTCGTTTCTAGGTTACAGCCGCCACCCTCACATTCAATGGCTTAAAACTCATCGCACTCTTCCTCATTTTTCTTCTAATCCAGAGAGAGATAGCAAAAACTTTCAACTAACAAATTATCGAGCTCGATGAGAGCTTCGATATGAACGGCAATGATCGTTTGAAACGAAGTGGATCGACGGCAATATACGTTTGAACGCGCGACTTTCGAGCACGATTTTCATGATAGAGGAAGGGCCGAGCTTCACTTTATTCGTGCCAGGGGTAGAGCTCGTGTAGCACTTCTCGGCGGTAGTCGTTGATCATTGCAAAGGTGGTTGTAGGGGTCGCGATAATTAGGGCATAGAGGCGGCGTTTGGGTTTGTTTGGCCTGGGTTGTTGCGTGCGTTCAATTGCCTGGAACAGGGAAGAAAAGTAGGGCGGCCACGATCTGAAGTCATGAAATCAATGGCTGGATTGAAGTTAGAGTTTGAAAATAGGAATAAAATTGTAAATTATTATAATATTAATTCGTACAATGTTTAAAAATGTATATCTTCTTCATACGAGGTCGAAAAATTACAAAACGAATTGCGTTGGAATCGTTTCGACGAGCACTACGCAATGGAGCTGGATTAGAGTCGATTGGAGCTAGTGAAAATTTTGAGTAAAATTAAACGCATGTTTAATTTTATTCGAAATAAAACACTGCAACCGTTATTGAAAGCAAGGTGAGAACTCCTCACTCAATCGAATATTTGTTTCGATTTAAATTTTAAATAGTTAAATTTAAAATTGCTTGATTGTGTGAATTGAATGATGATTGTTATCTATTGTGTTGAAATTGACCCTATACGCCGTATTTTATGCGGAGGTTATTTATTAAAAACATATACCACGATAATTCCACCGTGAAGTGGAATTGGTATTATATATGTATTTGGAGTTGATTTCCCGCATTATATAGCGGATGAGACCCTATTGCGCCGCATAATAGCGGATAATATTTATAAATCCCATATACCACGATATTCCACTTCGAAGTGGAATTGGTATTGTGCTAACATCTTTGGATGCAGGGAAACAGGTTGGAGGGATCCAACTGGATTCCTCAAACATTTGAATTTGTTTCATATGTTGTGTGTTGATTATTTATAATCTTCGTGTGATTATATTTGTGAATTGGAACTGTTGAAGGCTAAAATTTAGCCGAATATATTTTTGGTATCGTTGGATACCAGAAATAAATAAAAATGGATTTTTGAAATTCAAGTTGAAAATTTATTGTGAAAATTTATTTTTGAGAATTGAATAAATTTAAAAGGAGTTTTAAAAAGATAAAAGTTTATTTTTGGACTATATTGAATTAAATTCCAAATTTTGGGAAAAAGCCTTAATAAATGGATTTCGGGTAATATTATTTATAAGTTGAAAATTTATTTAAAATTTGGATTTTTAAATAGATTTGAAGAGATAAAGAAATTTATTTTAAAAAGGAAATAATTTGGAAATCAATTGGAAATTTGATTTGGAGTTTAGAAATGAATCTGACTTTAAATTTATCTGATTTAAATTAATCAGATAATTAAATTAATCCTATCTATGGATGTTGGATTATATTGGATGTTGAATTGTTGATATCCCAAATATGTGATGCTTTGTGATATATCATGTTTTGTGTTGTGATCTGTGATTTGTTTATCTGTGATATACATATATCTGTGATCTGTGAATGAAAGATAAGCGTTATAGTTATACCGCTTAACAAATTATATTGTTATATTTGATCTGTGATGGTTGAATGTTGTTGCACTATTGTGTTAAACCGTGGACTACACAATACACACACAGATGTGAATTTCACGTGGAAATCGGTTAAGTCACAGATTTTTATCAATTTTGGAAAAATTGAATTTTTGAATCCAAAATAGTTTTGGAATTGGAATTGAAAGTTTTTGAAAGTGAGTTTCAAAATAAGAGTTATTTTAAATAACTTAATAAAAATTGAAATTTAAATCATTTGATTTAAATTTTGAATTCAATACTTAAAATTGAATTCGATGATTTGGGAATTTTGGTTTAAAAGATTTTACAAGTGTAAAAGGTGTTATATGGGTTTCTAACCATTTAAAATATGGTTTTGGAAATTTAAATTTATATTCAAGTTTTATACTTGGATGGCTTTAACCTGTGTAATTGTAACCAGTTTTTCCCAAAACGAAAAATATTTGTTTTCAAATAATAATAGCTTTCATAAAGTGAAAAGATTTCCAATTTGTATCGAAACATTTCAAGTTGAAATGAAATTGTGAATAGTTTGGAAAAACTATGAATTAACCTTTGTGAAGATGATTAAGCTTTATTTTGAAATCAAAGAAGATTTTAAAAGGTGTATCTTTTATATTATAAAAGACTTGAATTGTGAATAGTTTTGAAAGCTATAAATTAAATCTTAATTTAAAGATTTAATGGGTTAATCCAATTGAAATGGAAATTGATTTGGAAATCTGTGAATGGATCTTTGTGAAACTAGGTAAACTTTGTGAAGTAAATCTTTGTGTTTAAAGATTTAAAATGGTAATTTGTTTAAACCATTTAAAGGAAAGGATTTGGGTAATAAGTTGTGACTTAATTGAAATCCTAATATCCATATGTTTTTAAATATTATGCTCACTATTCGGGTTAGCCGGGAAAAGACCTTTGTGCCATATAACCCATTCTGAATTAGTGATACGTCGTGAATGGATAACATTTGAAGACCGGTGTGAAGACCGGGTATTTTCGAAAATGAAAGGACAACCTGTCGAACTTCTCAACACCGAGTTGCTCTGGTATAGAGATTTATATCACTCTTCTTGTGATGGGAAGTCCGGACATGATTAGTGAATATCCGGATTGCAAGGGCTTCTTTGGAAGTGCCTTCGGTTCCATTCGATCCCGGAACGGACTTGTATGGATGTGTGTCTGACATTACACTTTGAGATGTAAAGCTGGTTTCTATCAAATACATTTCTGTCGGTGGCGGAGAATTTATTCTCTTAGCTTAACACCCTTCTCTGAGACGTACGAGCTCAGAGGTTATGTAGTTGATGGTTACTAGTGATACATTCCCAATTTGGTAATGTGGCATACAAAGTGCTGTTGATCATTTGTTGATCAAAGCGTGGCTTTGTGAAAACGCGTGGCTTTGTGAAAAAGCGTAGCTTTGTGGACGAGACTTCGTCGAGCCTCACAACCCGGTAATGGTCGAAACAGGAATGTTGCGGCAAGGTTGTTAGGGGTCGCGCCCCTAGGGTATGTCATTTCCTTCTGGATAAAAGGTGATATAATGGTATGGAGCCCAGATATTTTACCTATGTTGATGCTGCAAATTTATTATACTTTGTGGTTGTTGCTTTGTGGTTGAGGATCCTCGGATAAAGGTCGGTAACGACCGGGGGATGGCATAGCTCGTGTGTTAGCTACCTAGTTACAGCTGTACAGCATGAGGTAGCATCGGCCTTGTGTTTGCAGAGATCCGGTTAGGTTCTCGGGGCATCTTTCCAGAAGCGTTTCCATTTCGGTGTAAGGAAGTTCCTTTGTGTAACAACCCGCACATTTGTCGATTTTATATTTAAATATTTTATTTAAATATAACATCGTTCGTCGGATTTTAGTCCAAAAAGCTACTTTTTGCAAACAGTCGAATTAGGACTCGAGACCACTCCCATTGAGTTCAAAATGACGTTTGCGATCTTTTTGAGTGTAAACTTCGATATGTTTGGAGATAGTGAAATTTTCGACACTTTTTCCCGCCTTTGACTTTGGTTTGGACTGCACCCCTTTAGTTCAGCCCAACCATCTTCCTCACTCTATCAAAACACTTCAAGCTTTGTCAAAAATGGTGGTGGGAAGTGGAAATTAAAACTCCAAACACAAATTCTATTGCAAATCCGAGATTCAACATCAAATTCACGTGAAGACCATTGATTCAAGCTTGTTGGTGTTCTTGCTTTGCTCTCAAATCTCCATCTTCATCAAATTCCGTGAAAAGGTGAGATTTTTGATCTCATATCTTGCCTATATCTATCTTGGACTGTTGGGAATGATCCCCTATTGAATTTGCATCAACATTTGCGTTTGGTTTGGATTGGATTGGCGAAAAACTTCAATTTTCAGCGTTTTGGTGATTTTTCTGGCCTTAAGTCGTTTCTGGCCATCCCTAGGTCGTCCACGAGTTAACTCCTTAGGTCGTCGCCGACCTATAATTCCCAGGCAATGTTAAGTCGTTCGCGAGTTAAACCTTAAGTCTTAGGTCGTTGCCGACCTATAATCCCCAGGCAATGTTAAGTCGTTCACGAGTTAAGGCTTAGGTCGCTTGCGTGCTTAGGTCGTTCTGGCTTAGGTCACAGGGAAATAAGTCGTAGGTCGAAACCGCTTTAAGGCTTAGGTCGTTGCCGACCTAAAATTCCTAGGCAAACCACTAAGTCGCTCGATTTTTGTTAAGTATTAGGTCGTTGCCGACCTATAACCTCCAGGCAAATCTTAGGTCGGTTACGAGTTAAGTATTAGGTCGTTCGCGAGTTAACTCCTTGAGTCGTTCAAAGCTTAAGTCGTTAGGTCGCGCGCCTTGCTATCTCGTTAGGTCGCATGCCCAGTTAAGTCGTTAGGTCGCGTGCCTAGTCAAGTCGTTAGGTCGCGTGCCTAGTCAAGTCGTTAGGTCGTAAGACCTTAGGTCGTGCACCTTTGAGTCGAAACATTTTAGGTCGCTTCCCCTGGACTGTTAGGTCGAAGGCCTTTTTCCATTAGGTCGCAAGACCTTAGGTCGCACCTTCTTAGGTCGCGAACCCAGTTAGGTCGCGCACTCTCTTAGGTCGCGAACACTTAGGTCGCGCCTCACTGTTAGGTCGCGCACTTCGTTAGGTCGCTCGCGTTTAGGTCGCAGACCTTAGGTCGCTCGCGAGTTAGTACTTAGGTCATTTGACCTGTTCTTCAGCTAGGTCGCACGGCAGTCTTTCCCTTAGGTCGTATGACCTACTTCTCCTTAGGTCGCTGGACTTTACTCACGTCTTCGAACGTGAATTGATTTGTTTCTACAATCGTTTCATGACTTGTCACTTTAAAGATATATGAAGGTTTCAATACTAATAGTAAATATCAACACTCTTTCATCAAAGCGATTTCAACACTATTTTAAATATCAAAAGTTCGTTTTCTCAAACCGATTTTCAATCTACTAGTATATACAAGCCTTTACTTCACTCGAATGAGAAATCGACTTAAACGACTTAGTAAAACGAGTGGTATGAAACGCTTGCGTTCACTTCGTCGGTTAGCTCTTGGACTTGTTCGATTGAACCCTTTTGTGACAATTTCCTAGTGAAGATCTACAGTTTGTTCGTAAATATTTAAGTTAAGCAAGTGGTTATGGGACATGAAGCTAAACTCATATATTTACTAGCTTAGTGTGATTGACACTTCTTTATGATCGATGATGATCATTTTATGGTTTAGACTAGCAATGTGCGATGTCTCTTCGTCCGTGTGTCGGACTTGCCTTCGGGCCATCCGTGTGTTCGGAAAATTTAAATGGATAGCTTCCATGAGATAACTTCTCGTCCGTGTGTCGGACTTCCCCCTTTTAGTGATTTCTGGATTTCGTGTGTTGATTTCTGGGATTTGTTCTGGATTTCGTGTGTTGATTTCTGGATTTAGTGCTTCACCAACTTTTGTGATTTTCACTGATATGATATCAGGTTTTTGTGTATTGGTGAATTCGTGTGTCATTACCTTTTTATGTGTTTGGATCTTTGAGAAGATTCTTGTGACATTGATTAATCCCTTGTTGATTATCATTTACATACTTATAGTAGTATGCCATCATGGTTATTATATGTTTATGCCATACCCCTTATCCTATATCATGTCATCTGATATTTATAGTTAGACTGATCCGTTTATTATTTTCTTATAAATAATACTCGGGTCAGACCGAGATGTTACAGGTGCTTCTGCTTGACTTCTCTTCCGGATTACTCTGACTTTTGGCTAACTACTTAGATTAGTAGTTTTTGGATGTACACCTTTGAGATATAGACTCTATGTTGTGTACTTATTCTTTTGTATAGCACGTGATGCTATTCTTTTGTATTATCGTGGATCTTTCTGACCACTACTCTGATGTACACTTTTATGTGTTATATATATTTATTCATATCTTCTTCCGCCTTTGTGATATGGATGTCTGTGACTGATTGTCGTTATGATTATTTCTATGTTTGTTTCCGAAGATTATATATAGCCACCGTGTGATAGCTTTGTGTTTGTATCGGTATGTCGGATTTCCTCCTTAAAAGATATGCATTCTATTCTATCTGACGTATCGATGCTCGCACAAAGAAGTTACATGGATGGTCGCTCCTCCACAGCCTTATTCTCCGCGCTAATTGACAGCACTACATCGTAGTGTTCTTGGTTAGCGTGGGTATAGAGGTGGGGCGTCACACTTTGCCTGACCATTTGCTGGAAATCCAAAGAAACAATACGAACCTTGTACGGTTTTAGTTGTATAACCTGCTATGGAATGTGGCGGTAACCTGCTATTGAACATAGTAGCTATAGTAGGCATACAATAATGGTTGTATGTTGGCTAAGATTAATATTATACTTTCGAAATGTTTTCCACACTATGCACTAGTAATAATATCAAAAGAGTTTTCTTTTGCGTAGTAAGCATGTTTGACTATCATAAGAAGAAATCTCCTCCAATTCTGCGTTTGCATTGTGTGTGTGGTGGGAGGTCTTATAGTAGTTTCATTTTCCAAAAGCATTGCGAATGTCTTTTAATTCCATTGTTGTTGTTGTTTTAAAGATAAATACAGTTTTAGTTCTCACACCAGTCCCATGACTGACCTGGAGTTTAGTGTTCCTTTCCTAAACTCTGGGTGCCCACCAATTTCCACACGGGCAGCCTAGAGTCAGGTTATCAGGTCATTCTATATTCAGGAGATGCTGTGGAGCTCAGTGGCGAGCTGGATGGCGTGGCGTATCACTTGTATATGATATTATTATTCCGCTGTGTATTCTGTATGAGGACAAGTTTGTATAACTGTCCATTGTTGTGTTGTGTTGTATATTGACTCTGATGATGTAATGTATAAAATGTACAGTTCTTTTGATTTAAAGATTATTCATTTATCAATTATATGTTGTTCCGCTGCGATATGTGAGATTCTGATATTGTTTGTAACGACCCAGAATTTTGGACCATTCGCATCCATTATAAGTGTATAGGTAGACACTCATGCCGGAGTTGAATTGCTCAAAATACCGCGTTGTTAATTTAAATTGGCAAAACTGAACATATACAGTAAATAAATATAATCACAGACACAGAGTAATAAATGTAGCAGAAATAAAGGAGATAGTAGTTCATGAAGCTACTATATAAATGTATAAGATACATCAGAGTTAAACCAGATACAACGGAAGAGTAATACGATACATCAGATACAAATCAGAATACATCACTGGAATCATCGAATACTGAAAGCAGAATAGATGGCTGGATCTTCAAGCAAAGCTCCAACTTCAAAGGTGAGTCTCGAATACTGGTACACTCAGTCTGACCCGAGCGTATAGCAAAACACAAAACACTCGAGTCAGGATTAACATTCTTATATTAATAAATCCAACTCAAGTGAAATAGCAATTGAAATACAAGTAACTCAAAGGATGTTTGGAATAACCATCCTTTAAGGATCCGTTAAACTATCTACTATGTACTAGTGTACGGTAAGTAGATAATGTCTATCAGTAATATAAAGATATCAAAATAGTGTTAAGTCATGGCCCATTCCACCCTTAACACATTTTTATTCCCAAAAGCATATACAAGACCGTAGTTTCCCCAAAACCGGAAGTCACCAGAGGGAAATCCATATACTAAAGGTACAAAACAAATTCGTAGTGGTCGCGAATAAAGGGATACAAGTATGACAAGGCACATGAGGCAATACCCAAGGTAGTGATACTACCGTTTGCCTGATCCGGACTGGTGAGAACGTAACGCCGCAGCGCCCGCAACACCGTGAAACAACACTCCCAAAATCAAGGGTGCACCAATCGACAACAAGTAATGAGTAGTTCGAAGAAGTGTGTCCACTTGAGGTAGCTAATCCTCCATTGGCCCGGCACGGCTCCTGTTTTAGTCATTTCCAATTCTACACAAGTGTCAAAGCTATCCATTATCGTTCTCTTTTTTCAGTCAACACGTACATCATTCCAACCACTTCATTCTGGATCATCACTCCGCGTATAGTTATTAAAGTGGTTTTCGGTTTAGATAGAGAGTATATCCATAACCGATTCCGGTCTCTTTAATAACTTCCGTAATTATTACACCGATTGGCCGTTTATATATTTCGAAAACCAAATCAATTTCAATTTCAATCAGAGTTCGTAAATCAACATTTCATTTGTCTTTCTAAACCAATTTCCAATATTTACGTTTCAAACTTCCAAATTCACAATTTCAAAATCTTATAATTCAATTTCAAATTTTATTCAAAACAATTCAAGTATTGATTCAAGTTCGTATATAAGTTTCATTTCGAAATCATTTAAATTAATTTAATTTAACATTCAAATCAATTCCAAATTCATTTATCGATTTCATTTAATATTCGTTAAGTAAATTTGTCATTCAAAACAATTTCTATTAAATTTCCAATTCATTAAATCAATTTCTTAAGTTCAACTTCATTAAATCAAAACTTACAATTTTGAATTAAATTAAATTCATCAAATCAAATTCTTCAAATTTCAAGTCTTGCATTAATTTCAATAAATCACATTTTATTTCTTGTTAAAGGAATTCAATTTCACTTATTTACTTACTTAAATAATTTTCCAAAACTTAATTAATAAAGAAACTCAATTTCAATTATTTACGAAGTAAAATTCACTTATCCAAAAGTTCAATTTCACTTATTAAAGAATTCGATTCAATTTAATCATTAAATAATTCAATCTTATTTAATTATTAAATAATTCAAAACTTAATTATTAAATAATTTCAAAGTTTGAAAATTCCAAACTTAATTATAATTTCAAACTTTATTATTAAATCATTTCAAAGTTTAATAATTTCAAACTTAATTATAATTTCCAACTTAATTATAATTTCAAACTTAATCCAATCATTTCTCAAATTAAACAACATTCTTCCATCAATTACATTGTTAATATTTTGTTTCAGATTATTAAATATTAACATTTTCCTTTCATTAAAAATCAAATTTCAACTTCATTTCAAAACCATATTATTTATTCAAATAAAATCTTCGTTTTATTTTTAAATCAAATTATTGACCAATCGGGTTTTATTGAATTTCCTATCCTAGGTCAAAGTTTAATTTGGGTATTTATCATTTCAACCCGATTCCAATTCAATTCAAAATCATGGCATAGCAAAGGGAACTTGCAGTGTGATAACTGGGATGGTGTCAAAGTAAATAAACAAGCAATAACAACAACCAATATCAATCCAAAAATCAAATCAATAATCCCGAAATAATCGTATTAATTCGCATTGTTGTTTGTGCGAATTAATATAATTATTTCTAGAATCTACACTATTATTTCATGTAGATTAAAGATTATTACGGTTCTTCACTTGTCATCTATTTACAATTTCATACATCATCAATTTAACAACATACATTCAGTGGTTCAAGGTGTAATTAAACAAATCCTACGTGTCAATAAATTTAACAGTTAAAGGGGTCATATTATACAAATTTAACTAATCAAATTTAAACATTTAACTATTCTATATCGAGTTCAATTGCATACTATTTATCATTTTTCATTAACAGTTTAACGTCCAATATTAACATCAACAATCAATCAATTATCAGCCAAACAGTATTATCATTTCCTAAATAATTAACAGATAATTGTGTCAGATGTCATAGGTGAACTGATACAGGTAATAGCATATATAACAGTGTAATTAACAAACAGCAGCATATTTCAATTGTCGTTTCAATTGAAATCAAATTTAATAAATAAAAGAACGTTAATCGTGAGTGATTTCTCACCTTTCGAGGCTAGAGATGAATGAGAAGATGACACGGATACGCACACTGATACGGAACGCTGAATTTGAAAGATGAATCAAAGCAAAGCAAAATCGGCACAAATTCAACGATCAAAGCTGAAAATAAGAATAGACAAAATCCAATCAGAACTGGATCGATGGGAAAATTTTGATATAAGTGGACTTATATAACTATATATAACTGTAACTATATCAAATTCTAATTTCAAACACAATTTAAATTCAAATATATATATAATATATTTAACTCAACAGATCCTGAACAAACTTTACACTTTACATATATATATATATATATACTTTAAAACTTCTGTTCAAAGTAAAATCTACACATACATATTTTATTCCAAACTCTATACAAAATTATATACATATATATTTGAAATGAAATATATATAGGATAAAACCAAAGTGTACATAGTACACGTTATAAATTTCAACATGCTAATTATATATAATACTTTGCATATGAACTAACACTATGCCGACCACAACAGACTAACATTATAGAATATATATAACAGTAGGCTCACCTTATACATATCTTACAACAATAGACTGAACACAAATTATACTATATCC
Organism: Allium fistulosum; assembly: GCA_030737815.1. Lineage (NCBI taxonomy): Eukaryota > Viridiplantae > Streptophyta > Magnoliopsida > Asparagales > Amaryllidaceae > Allium > Allium fistulosum. The sequence continues at coordinate 291,614,222 of CM060907.1, forward strand.
ATATAATAGTTTTTTTTAGCTGACATGTACCCTATACTATTTAACATACTGTTTAATTTACATAACTACTACTTATATATTTATTAGCTGTCAAAACATATAACCTATACCCTTTAAACAATGAAATATAATACTTATAAATATACAAAACAGATGTATCGTATACAGGTTATAAAACCTTTTAAATAAGTATATATGCCTTAGACCGATGGAACCCACCAAATTATACATCATACAACTTTATATATAGATTACATTTCAAACTATCTACAGTTATTAAAACAAAACTATTATATATTTACGTTTCAACAATCACAAATAAACTAATATAACAAGACTCATATACTATTGAACTAAGGTATAAGACAGCTTGTACTATTATTACAACATACATAAAACAATTATTACTGAACGTATAACAATATAACTGTTGTAATATATAGTATAAAATCTATGTAACTTTTTCATTTTTACACACTGACCACATATATATAGCACTTATACTGTTAAAAGAAAAATATGCATAGTAATAAACAGAACTCGCTCACATATACTGGCATAAACTTATACGTGTGCCAACCGGCAAAAATCATTTATATACAATATATAAACAGGACTCACTTTCCAGACATGCATAAACTAACAATTTCTAAAACATTTATACTGTAGTTTTCAAAACTTGTTTAACTAACATACATACAATTTATATAAATATAATATTTCATATACTAACATTATTATCAAACTAAAGCATATACAAAGTTCTGGAAATGTATATTTTGCCAACAGACCTGCCGACCCAAAATAAAATGAACTATATACATAACTTTAAAATCTGATAACAAATTTTTTTGGTACAAACTTGTATAACTATATAAAATGCTTACCTATTGTAACGACCCATAAAAGTTTAGCAATTTTTAATTGGTTTATAACGTATTGAATTGAATTTTTGAGAAATTATTAATAATAAAATTTTGAAAAAAAAAATTATTTGGATTACATATAATTAAATATAGCAAATGGTAAATTTTCAATTAATTATATGAAAGTTTATTTATTATGTAATTCTATTAAATTCAAATCAGTTAAGAATTGTTGAAAATAAATTTGCATGAAATCAAGGGAATCGACTGTTACCATAAATTTTATTTCTTCCCTGTCCATTCAAGTTTTACGTCAGTTACAATCCAATCAATACCATACCATTATTACTCCCCGTATTCATGCTGTAGCTCTTTAATTTTCTATCCGTTGCTATTTCATTTCGGGTTTGTTCCTTCCCTATTTATTCCATTTCAAACATTTTCTCTTCTCTCTGGTAGAAACATAATATTTTACATCATTTATATATATATATATATCTGTAGCTTGCATTCATTCGTTTGTTCACTTTTACGTTTCTCATACTTTCTACTTTATTGTCCTTAATTCCCGTGCTTGACGTTATAATTTCAGTTTCTTTCCATTGAATGTGGCACGTTTCATTGTTAACGTTTTATTCCATTTATATGTGTGGCTTTCCTTTTGCAACCTGTTCCATTTCTATTTTCTTCGTTTTCAAAATTTGAAACGTACAGGCTGGACCACAGTATTAATTGCTTTCCAATTCACGTTCAAACGTTGCTATTCCTAGCTACTAATAAATTTAGAAATCAGTGTCTGTTACTTAATTTATGGCATACGTTCAAAGCATTGGCTTTTATTATTCAGCTCAATTAAGGGTGACCGTTGCCATCACATAACCGGTAAAAGATTTGTATACGTTTTATTTGTTTATGTGGCAACGATTCACATTTACACTATTATTGCCTTTTTAACTTCACTGGTAATCATTTATCTGTGTACGTTTTCATTTCAATTATTGTACACATCATGGTTCCTTTTATAAATTCATCGCCCATAAATAGTTTATTTCTTTTCCCCTTCATCTTCATTTGTACCATATTCATTTATTTGTGTATATTTTCATTTCAATTATTGTACACATCATGGTTCCTTTTATAAATTCATCGCCCATAAATAGTTTATTTCTTCCCCTCTTCATTTTCATTTATTCTATATTTATTGCCAACGTTATAAATTTGAAAGATCACTTGCTTCCCTTGTCTCCCTGATTTCACATCTCTGTGCCTATCCTTTTGAGTTTCTTACTTTTATATTCTATTATTAGCCTAAATGTGCATTTTGACTGTTGCCATCCCCGTATTTATTTCTTTCCTTTTTGAAATTAAAACGTATACGTTTTACATTTTATTTATTTCTAAACCATTCATTGCCTTTCCTTTAAATCAATCCATTCTCTTCTTATTTGCTTTAACTTCTCTGCTGAATCAACGCATGAACGTTGATTTTCATTTATTATTACCTTTTATATTATATTTTTCTCTGTAGCTTTCCACTACCTCTCTCTTCATATATTTCATTGTTGCCTGCTCCTTCTTCATTTTCGAGATCCACTCCCCACCATTGCTTACTTTTCCTCCTCCCAAATTTTTCCATGGCCTACGCCAAATTAAAAAAAAAAGAAAAAAAGAAAAAAAAAATTGCGCGACGTATATACCCATCGCCTGAAGCTATCTCCGCCCCTCTTCCCTTTCCACCGCCTACAACCCTCAACCTCCACTCACATTTCTCCTACAAGTGCATGCTTACTTCCTTTCCTAAATAAGAAGGTATATTTATTGTTTAAAATTTTTCTTATAAACGTTCAAAAGGATTTGAGAAATATTTGCATTCTTTTGTACAGATCTTGTTATATGTGAAAGTAAATAAGTTATGAAGCTATAAAGGTTTACATATACAAGATTTATATATATAAGAGTGTTATATAAATGAATTTTATACTATGCGTTAACTAAATACATTGTTATTTATATGATCCAGTTTTTGAATATATGTTTGAAATGTTTTGATTTTTATATATACAAATATTTTATTTTATACATATATTTTGTTATATATAAAGGTTTAATAAAAATAAAAAAAAGAGAAAAAAGGGAGTAAGTTAACAATGTATTATAAAGAATATTGTTTATCTGCACATATATGTGCATAAGTTGTTTGATTTCCTGCTGGATATTTTGAAAAGGAAAGTAATAAACTATAATAATTATATATATATATACATAAGTATTCATTTCAAAAGATATTATATATATATATGTGTGTTGATCTTTAATATATGTGTTTTATGTTAGAACCTTGATTTTTTTAACTATACATATATATTATTTTAATATTGGTTTAAAATGAATATTTATTACATGGAAACGACAACCATAAAATGAATATACTATATATGTGACATTTTGAATAATTATATATTTGTTATTTAACATTAATATGAAATGAAAGTGTTTTAAAGTTATATGGTTTTCATGGGTGTGCATATATATATATTTCATTTTTTAAAATGCGTGTTTTGATTTAACGTTCATTTTGAAAGAAAGTAATAAATTAATCATATAATCTTCGTTTCAATTTTATCAAGCTAATTTGATCCGTTCTCATCAATTTCTATCTATTAGCTTTTCCGTCGAAATTGTACCATCTAACTTTGCTTTGGAAGTCGTGCTTGCATTTCATAACTCAACTTCATTGTCTATCTCTCTAACCTCGAAAGGTGAGCAATCACTCACGATTAACGTTCTTGTATTTATTAAATTTGATTTCAATTGAAACGACAATTGAAATATGATGCTGTAGTTATTTAAATTGTTATATATGCTATTATCTGTATATGTCCACCTATGACATCTGACACCAGTATCTAGTATTTATATGCCTGTTATTACCATTATCTGTATATGTTCACCTATGACATCTGACACCAATATCTGTTATTTATACTGATGATATATGCCTGTTGTTATATTTTTTATTATCTGTTATCACTCTGCAAGTTCCCTGTTAGTATAGAATTCACTATGGGTTGAAATGATACATACCCGAACGGACTTTAGAATAGGAGAATTTCATTATGGGTTGAAATGATAAACCCAAGCGATTTTCATTTGAATTGAAATTGGGATTACGGGTCGAAATGATATCTACCCGTATATATTTAAATTTCGGATTGAAATGATAAATATCTGTATCACTTAACCATATGATAAATATATATACAGACACCGTTGGTCCATATATATAAATATTTTAAAAATGAATTCTATGGTTTTGGAAAGAAATATATGGTTTTAATAAATGTTGAGCCTTAAATTATTATATATAAATGGGAATGATTGATTTAAATACATATAATATGTTGAGTGTTTAAAATATATTTCAAAATAGATTTTGGTAATAATTTGAATAAGTTAAGGTTAGAAAGATAATTTGAATTTAGTTGAAATTGTATTCAATAAATAATTTTATTTAATTAAACCGATTTGAAACTTATTGAAACTGAGATGTAAGATATGATTTATAACTTGAGTTTGATTTATAAGTAATCTAATGAATATTTTTTTTGTTTAACTAAAGTTTAAGGAAATATTTAGTAAAAATGTAATTTAAGGCTAGTTAAATGATATTGAATTTATTAAGTGAATATTCCCTGATTAAATAATAATGAAGTTAAATCAAGAGCTATATGAAACTGTTAAATTTAACTTTGAAAATGTTGAATATTAAAGCTTTGAAATATATTGAAAATTTAAATGATCTGTTTAGAAATGAATTAAATTGATGAATTGAGCTTTGAATAAATTTGAATTTGGAATTTGAAGTTGATTTGAATCGATTTGCTAGACTTGAGGAAATTAAATACTTTACTTTATAAATTATTAAATGAACATACACTATTTTGGAAAATAGATATATTTGAAATGAAATGATATTTGGGTTTTGAAGTATAAATTTAATTGAAATGACCACGGTGTTATAATGTATATTTCCACCTTGTAGATAGTTCTGAAGATCCTTAGAGGATGGTTATCCCAAACATCCTTTAAGTTACTTGTATTTCAGTTGATATTTCACTTGAGTTGGATTTATTAATATAAGAATGTTAATCCTGACTCGAGTGTTTTGTGTTTTGCTTTACGCTCGGGTCAGACTGAGTGATACAGCATTTGAGACTCACCCTTGGAGTTTGGAGCTTCATTTGGAGATCCCACAATTGATTCAGCTTTCACCTTTTCCAGTTGATTTGTTCAGAGAGGTCATCTGTTTGCACTGAAGACTTCACTGCATTTGAGATATTCTGTTGTATTTTATTTCTAACTCTGATGTTTATATAGTAGCTTCATGAACTACTATTTTATCTATTCCGCTGCGTATTATTGTTTTACTCTGTGTCTGTGATTATGTGATTGATTTATTTACTGCATATGCTGAGTTTTGCCAAATTTAAATTAACAATATGATATTTTGAATTATTCAAGTCAGACATGTGTGGATTTATTGTCGATTTGAATGGTCCAAAATAGCGGGTCGTTACAGTTGGTATCAGAGCTTTGGCTCTAGGCAAAACCTAGCATATATAGTAAATTTATTTACAGAATCATTTTCGTTCGAGTTTGAATTTCTTCCTTTTGACTCGATTTCCTTTGAACTTTGGAACGTTCCTTGCGGTTCCAAAATTCATTCTTGTCTCTCCCTATTTGTATTCTTTTGATTCTGGAGTATCCCATAACTCCACTTCGAATGATCTCTATAAAAATAGGCGATCCCGCCAATCTTTGGATGATTTGTAAAGGGGTGGAACTCCTTTACAATTGGCATTGATTCACCGGAGATTTATATATTTTTGGTTTAGATACCGCTATCTCTTGCGATCGAATGTTGGTTTTTCTTGGAATTCTGCATCGATCTTGTTCCTGAAGTCACGGTTGACCCGGTTAAGGTCGCCCGCGACTTGTATAAGTATATCCATCTCCTATTTTGTAAGTTAATTGTCTCATCTTCGTTCAAGCCTATCTTCGAATCAGAAATTTTATTTGATTAGAGTTCCTCTAATTTGAATCTCTATCTTTGTTGAAATCCATTCTCAAATCATCCTTTGAAAATCGGGTTTTGTATTCTAGAAATTGTTTTCTAAACCGAAATTATTATTTTGATAAGTATGATTATATTCTATATATAAAAGTGAAATGTTTTCGATAAAGATTATATACCCTTTTTAAAATGAGAATTTGAGGTTTCGAAAGGATTTGTAATTTTGAAAAGTTATATAAGAAATTGATTTATATAAAAATGATTTATAACTAAAGGACTTTAAATTTGAAATTCGAGAATTGAACTCCGGTATTTTGAAATTGGTTTTAAGGTTTTGTAAATATATAATAATACGGTTTGAAAGTATTTTCCGAATAAGAAATGTTTCAAATGACTTCAAATGAGTTCCAATGAGTTTCGAAGAAATTTCAAAAGAAGTTTGAGAAAATAGAAGTCCAGAACTCACTTGTGTCGCTGGAAAATAATTTCGGTGATGAGTGCACGCATCATCGACATTGATTTTCGAGTTTCAGAGTGAGTGATAGGCCACTTCAGTAGCTTTACTATGCGAGTGATTTTTTTTAAACCATTTTTATTTCAAAATTTTGAAGTATGATTGATATTCGAAAGATATATATGTATATGTATTTGAAACGATTTGAAATGAGCCGGTGTTAAGTATTCGAGTTTTGGATTTGATATAACCCTATCTATTAAAATTGATTTACTGATTTGTTGCTGATTTCCAACTCTTGAATTTGAAAATGATTTCTTCAACTATTTTGAAGGTTCGAGCACTTTCAAATCAAGGTTAACTTTTCAAAGCTAAGAAATTTTGAAAAGTATTTTGATAAAGTATATAAGTTTGTTTTGAATGTTTAAGTATGAAGTAATATGATTTAAATAAGTTGAAACTGTTTGGTTAAGTAAATGAATAAGGAAATTTTAAATTTTCTAATATGAAATTTAGATTTGAAATGTCTTGAGAAGAATTTTGTCTTCAAAATATTTTGAATAAAATTTAGTTTAAATGTTTTAACTTAGTAACATCTTTATGAAACTATATATTTAACAAGTTGGAATAAATATATAAGTTGTATGTATGCTGTTTTATTTGCATAATTAATTTGATCCAAGTTTGAGTACACAAGTTCGAGGTGGATTACACCATTTCGTGTTAGGATTTTTCATTTGATTCTTGATGGCGAATATTTGATATGGATTTTGGGCTTGATTCTTGAATTCTCTATCGTAGTATATGGCTATGCAAGGAGATCGATGGCTTCTAGTCGAGAAACCATATCGAAATCCGCATTAGGGAAGTCGAATGGACAATACTAGTTCGAAAGCAAACTTGTGTGATCGAGCGAGCGATCAAATGTGATTTTGCGAAATGATGACGTATGTACATCTTATATCCTAATATCATTGATATATTTTGACGCTGAAATTGAAAGCTGTCGAGTTAGAATATCTTTGCTTACTAAAAGTAAATTTCCAACTTAAATTACAAAGATATATAACCCATAAAAGCAAAGATATTCAATCTCATATGGCTCTTGATACAGCGAAACTTATTTTTGAAAAATTTGATCCTTATATAAGATGGACCTTAGGTAAATATAAGATGATTTTGAAAACCATTTGATTTTGGAAATGAATTGGTTGACTTAAATTATTGATTTGGAAATTTGGATTTATTATCAAAATCTATTATTTTGGAAACTTTGAAGCTAAAGATAATTAATTTGTGAAGAAATAATTTGGTGAAATTGTATATGATTTTGAAATTGAACTGATATTGAAACAAATTGAAATTTGAGAACCTTATGTTACTAAAAACTTGATTTGGGAGTTGTCGAACTCATATAAAATTGATTTGTATGAGTATGAAATTGATTCGAAAACTATAGATTTGAAAAGGTACTCAATTTGAAAGTGAAACCTTATATAATTGAAGTCTATATAAGTATGATTTGATATACTATTGATTTTGGAAAGTATTTGATTTGAAAATTAAATCTTATATATAATGGATTTTATATAAGTACGATATTTGAAAGTGATTTGAAAAGGTACTATATGATACATGTTTTCGAAGTAAAGATATGGAAAGTGCCTTCTGCTTGATATCCGATTTGTGGCCACATCTTGGATTCATTCTATCGATATTATTCTCTCTGATTTTGGTTTTCCGGATATGATACTCGAGTGTCCTTCGAATTCCATGGCGTTACCCATGGTCTTATCGTTCTCTCGTGACTGCATAGCGCAACTGCCTGGCTGAGTCTTGCCTAGGGGTACGGATTGTTTCCTGGGGATCCAGGCGTAACCATTGTGTATCTGGCAATCTATGTAGGTCGTGAATAGTAGCGCAAATGCTTGGCTGAGTCTTGCCTGGGGGTACGGATTGTTTCCTGGGGGATCCAGGCGTAACCATTGTGTATCCTGCATTCTACTAGTCATCATGGCGTAACTCGCAGGGCTGAGAAAGCTTACGGATATGGATTGTTTCCTGGGGGAACCAGGCGTAACCATTGTGTATCTGCGAACCATGGTTAGACAAAGGTTTTGTTTGTTTTTGTTTGGATTGTACTTTCCATATCTGTTTTTTTTTTAAAGTTTTTCCAGTATTTTCACTAGGTGTTAAAACAAGTCTACTAAGTACCTGGAGAATTCTAGTTTTGCGCCTGATCAACGCACTACCAGAGTCTACAGGAACAAGGATAAACTTGTTGAAACATCGAGTTATAAAAGTATTTTATTATAAAAGTATTTTCAACAAAGGAATTCTGTATTAATATTTGAAATTGAAATTCTTATGGTTCTAAAATAATTATTCGTGCCCGATACTATTCTTTTGAATCTACCTTATCTGCCCTGCTTTATTTATTCACCTATATTCTCTTTTCCGAATCTATCTTCTTTCCTTCTTTTGAATATATCCTTTAAAATATTGTTTATTTATATACTACATGGTATAATAGAAATTTTTAGTGTTTCAGAAGTTATTAATTAATTATAACATATTTAAAGTGAATGATTATTAATTTATTATAATGTTGGAAGTATCTTGAGATAAATAAAAAAGTTTTTTTTATAAATTTTGGGTTTAAAATTTTCAATACCTTCTTTGTAAATATAAGTAATAATGTAAATAATCGTTTTCAAAGGAGTTTTGAAAAGTATTAAAGTATTAAAGAAAATTAAATTTCAAATGATGTTTTTAAATGAATATTTCAAGTAAAATTTGTATAGTTTTAAATTTATTGTTTATCTTGTCTTTCAATCTATTTTCTTTCTGGTTGCTTTAATTCTCCTACTTTGTTCCTTTTCGGGGACGAAAAGTTTTGAGTGGGGGAGAGTGTAACGACCCATAAAAGTTTAGCAATTTTTAATTGGTTTATAACGTATTGAATTGGATTTTTGAGAAATTATTAATAATAAAATTTTGAAAAAAAAATTTATTTGGATTACATATAATTAAATATAGCAAATGGTAAATTTTCAATTAATTATATGAAAGTTTATTTATTATGTAATTCTATTAAATTCAAATCAGTTAAGAATTGTTGAAAATAAATTTGCATGAAATCAAGGGAATCGACTGTTACCATAAATTTTATTTCTTCCCTGTCCATTCAAGTTTTACATCAGTTACAATCCAATCAATACCATACCATTATTACTCCCCGTATTCATGCTGTAGCTCTTTAATTTTCTATCCGTTGCTATTTCATTTTGGGTTTGTTCCTTCCCTATTTATTCCATTTCAAACATTTTCTCTTCTCTCTGGTAGAAACATAATATTTTACATCATTTATATATATATATATATATCTGTAGCTTGCATTCATTCGTTTGTTCACTTTTACGTTTCTCATACTTTCTACTTTATTGTCCTTAATTCCCGTGCTTGACGTTATGATTTCAGTTTCTTTCCATTGAATGTGGCACGTTTCATTGTTAACGTTTTATTCCATTTATATGTGTGGCTTTCCTTTTGCAACCTGTTCCATTTCTATTTTCTTCGTTTTCAAAATTTGAAACGTACAGGCTGGACCACAGTATTAATTGCTTTCCAATTCACATTCAAACGTTGCTATTCCTAGCTACTAATAAATTTAGAAATCAGTGTCTGTTACTTAATTTATGGCATACGTTCAAAGCATTGGCTTTTATTATTCAGCTCAATTAAGGGTGACCATTGCCATCACATAACTGGTAAAAGATTTGTATACGTTTTATTTGTTTATGTGGCAATGATTCACATTTACACTATTATTGCCTTTTTAAGTTCACTGGTAATCATTTATCTGTGTACGTTTTCATTTCAATTATTGTACACATCATGGTTCCTTTTATAAATTCATCGCCCATAAATAGTTTATTTCTTTTCCCCTTCATCTTCATTTGTACCATATTCATTTATTTGTGTATATTTTCATTTCAATTATTGTACACATCATGGTTCCTTTTATAAATTCATCGCCCATAAATAGTTTATTTCTTCCCCTCTTCATTTTCATTTATTCTATATTTATTGCCAACGTTATAAATTTGAAAGATCACTTGCTTCCCTTGTCTCCCTGATTTCACATCTCTGTGCCTATCCTTTTGAGTTTCTTACTTTTATATTCTATTATTAGCCTAAATGTGCATTTTGACTGTTGCCATCCCCGTATTTATTTCTTTCCTTTTTGAAATTAAAACGTATACGTTTTACATTTTATTTATTTCTAAACCATTCATTGCCTTTCCTTTAAATCAATCCATTCTCTTCTTATTTGCTTTAACTTCTCTGCTGAATCAACGCATGAACGTTGATTTTCATTTATTATTACCTTTTATATTATATTTTTCTCTGTAGCTTTCCACTACCTCTCTCTTCATATATTTCATTGTTGCCTGCTCCTTCTTCATTTTCGAGATCCACTCCCCACCATTGCTTACTTTTCCTCCTCCCAAATTTTTCCATGGCCTACGCCAAATTAAAAAAAAAAGAAAAAAAGAAAAAAAAATTGCGCGACGTATATACCCATCGCCTGAAGCTATCTCCGCCCCTCTTCCCTTTCCACCGCCTACAACCCTCAACCTCCACTCACATTTCTCCTACAAGTGCATGCTTACTTCCTTTCCTAAATAAGAAGGTATATTTATTGTTTAAAATTTTTCTTATAAACGTTCAAAAGGATTTGAGAAATATTTGCATTCTTTTGTACAGATCTTGTTATATGTGAAAGTAAATAAGTTATGAAGCTATAAAGGTTTACTTATACAAGATTTATATATATATAAGAGTGTTATATAAATGAATTTTATACTATGCGTTAACTAAATACATTGTTATTTATATGATCCAGTTTTTGAATATATGTTTGAAACGTTTTGATTTTTATATATACAAATATTTTATTTTATACATATATTTTGTTATATATAAAGGTTTAATAAAAATAAAAAAAAGAGAAAAAAAGGGAGTAAGTTAACAATGTATTATAAAGAATATTGTTTATCTGCACATATATGTGCATAAGTTGTTTGATTTCCTGCTGGATATTTTGAAAAGGAAAGTAATAAACTATAATAATTATATATATATACATAAGTATTCATTTCAAAAGATATTATATATATATATGTGTGTTGATCTTTAATATATGTGTTTTATGTTAGAACCTTGATTTTTTTAACTATACATATATATTATTTTAATATTGGTTTAAAATGAATATTTATTACATGGAAACGACAACCATAAAATGAATATACTATATATGTGACATTTTGAATAATTATATATTTGTTATTTAACATTAATATGAAATGAAAGTGTTTTAAAGTTATATGGTTTTCATGGGTGTGCATATATATATATTTCATTTTTTAAAATGCGTGTTTTGATTTAACGTTCATTTTGAAAGAAAGTAATAAATTAATCATATAATCTTCGTTTCAATTTTATCAAGCTAATTTGATCCGTTCTCATCAATTTCTATCTATCAGCTTTTCCGTCGAAATTGTACCATCTAACTTTGCTTTGGAAGTCGTGCTTGCATTTCATAACTCAACTTCATTGTCTATCTCTCTAACCTCGAAAGGTGAGCAATCACTCACGATTAACGTTCTTGTATTTATTAAATTTGATTTCAATTGAAACGACAATTGAAATATGATGCTGTAGTTATTTAAATTGTTATATATGCTATTATCTGTATATGTCCACCTATGACATCTGACACCAGTATCTAGTATTTATATGCCTGTTATTACCATTATCTGTATATGTTCACCTATGACATCTGACACCAATATCTGTTATTTATATTGATGATATATGCCTGTTGTTATATTTTTTATTATCTGTTATCACTCTGCAAGTTCCCTGTTAGTATAGAATTCACTATGGGTTGAAATGATACATACCCGAATGGACTTTAGAATAGGAGAATTTCATTATGGGTTGAAATGATAAACCCAAGCGATTTTCATTTGAATTGAAATTGGGATTACGGGTCGAAATGATATCTACCCGTATATATTTAAATTTCGGATTGAAATGATAAATATCTATATCACTTAACCATATGATAAATATATATACAGACACCGTTGGTCCATATATATAAATATTTTAAAAATGAATTCTATGGTTTTGGAAAGAAATATATGGTTTTAATAAATGTTAAGCCTTAAATTATTATATATAAATGGGAATGATTGATTTAAATACATATAATATGTTGAGTGTTTAAAATATATTTCAAAATAGATTTTGGTAATAATTTGAATAAGTTAAGGTTAGAAAGATAATTTGAATTTAGTTGAAATTGTATTCAATAAAGAATTTTATTTAATTAAACCGATTTGAAACTTATTGAAACTAAGATGTAAGATATGATTTATAACTTGAGTTTGATTTATAAGTAATCTAATGAATATTTTTTTTTGTTTAACTAAAGTTTAAGGAAATATTTAGTAAAAATGTAATTTAAGGCTAGTTAAATGATATTGAATTTATTAAGTGAATATTCCCTGATTAAATAATAATGAAGTTAAATCAAGAGCTATATGAAACTGATAAATTTAACTTTGAAAATGTTGAATATTAAAGCTTTGAAATATATTGAAAATTTAAATGATCTGTTTAGAAATGAATTAAATTGATGAATTGAGCTTTGAATAAATTTGAATTTGGAATTTGAAGTTGATTTGAATCGATTTGCTAGACTTGAGGAAATTAAATACTTTACTTTATAAATTATTAAATGAACATACACTATTTTGGAAAATAGATATATTTGAAATGAAATGATATTTGGGTTTTGAAGTATAAATTTAATTGAAATAACCACGGTGTTATAATGTATATTTCCACCTTGTAGATAGTTCTGAAGATCCTTAGAGGATGGTTATCCCAAACATCCTTTAAGTTACTTGTATTTCAGTTGATATTTCACTTGAGTTGGATTTATTAATATAAGAATGTTAATCCTGACTCGAGTGTTTTGTGTTTTGCTTTACGCTCGGGTCAGACTGAGTGATACAGCATTTGAGACTCACCCTTGGAGTTTGGAGCTTCATTTGGAGATCCCACAATTGATTCAGCTTTCACCTTTTCCAGTTGATTTGTTCAGAGAGGTCATCTGTTTGCACTGAAGACTTCACTGCATTTGAGATATTCTGTTGTATTTTATTTCTAACTCTGATGTTTATATAGTAGCTTCATGAACTACTATTTTATCTATTCCGCTGCGTATTATTGTTTTACTCTGTGTCTATGATTATGTGATTTATTTATTTACTGCATATGATGAGTTTTTCCAAATTTAAATTAACAATCTGATATTTTGAATTATTCAAGTCAGACTTGTGTGGATTTATTGTCGATTTGAATGGTCCAAAATAGCGGGTCGTTACACCTATATATATACACTCTATGTAGTAGGAACCGCAGAAGGAACGGCAAGCTTAGGAGGGAAAAGATGACGAAGTGCTGGTGCTCAGAATGCAAGGCGGCGAAGATAAGGCGAGGAGGATGAAGTATAGGCCGAACTGCGGCAGATCGCGGTGGAACATGGTGAGCCTGGTGGCTTGCGTGGAGGAAGGTTGGTGGTGGTGCTAGCGGAAGGCTGTGAGGTGGAGGAAAGGAAACGGAAGGCAGTGTGTGGCTTTGGGCGAGATGGTGGAGCTGCTATTTGTGACTGGGCGAGGCGGCAAAAGGCTAGGGAGATGCTCGGCGATTTTCGCACTCGAGGAAGCTTGGTTCGGCCATGGGATAAAGAAGGGAGGAGGAAAAACAACGCACAGGCAAAAAGGTAAAAGTTGAGAAGGGAGAAGAGATTCACGTTCATAGAAAAATGAATCATAGTGCCTGGCTAATAAATGAACCCAGTGAAGTAGACTAAAGAAAGCAAGGGTCACAAAAATAAATCAACAGTTATCAAAAGAATAGGAAAGGCATGCGGCGGAATATAAAATATGAAAAGAAGTAAAGATAAATGCGTGCACCGAAATTCTAGTGTCAATTCATATTTCAGACTGTTGGTTGTCCATACTGACGAATAAAAAGGAAACAAAATATATTCCTGATTAACACAGCGAGTTGAACCAGATGGAGGACACAGAATTGCAAATGGACTCAATTTAGCGAATCGTCACACTTTGCATTCTGTCGATTCCGTCGTGCACCGGACTCCAAAGTATACCAACGAATATATCACGGTGATCAACGCAATGAGACGGACAAGTGGAAGTCAAAATATCTGTGTCAGGATCTTCCTATCAAAAGTCCATACGGACACTGATATACGTTGCTTTCTCGTACGGAAAATCCAAACGAAGCTAGAAACGTCCGAATTTGGAAAAACAAAAAATGACGTCTTGCCCAGAAGATGATTTAGAATTTTTCTATATAAAAATATTTAGGTTTCGGAAACGTTTTATTTTCATCGCTTTTTAACTGTTTGAATTGAAGTGAATTTACGCGCGAAATAAACTTCCATATTTTCGGACGAAAATTTACCAGTTGTTATGTTTAACTAGACGTATTCCAAATATTAAATTTTTATTTCAAAATTTTATCGTTTAAAATTTCACAAAATTTCAACTAATTACGTTATTAAAACAGTTGAAATTTACGGGTCGTTACACTCTCCCCCACTCAAAACTTTTCGTCCCCGAAAAGGAAGGAGGTAGGAGAATAGAAACAACCAGAAAGAAAATAGATTAAAAGACAAGATAAAACAATTAATTTAAACCATATAATTTCAAATTAAACTAATTAATATTTAACAATTTGGTTTAATCCACTTGGTTTCACTTAAGTTAAATCAATCTATCTATTTCTAAATTCATTATCTTACTATCTAGTCATCCTCAATTAACAATTTATAAATCATCCATTTGTATAATCAATTATTGTACTCATATTTTATTTGACAGATTTAATTCTTTTATTCCAAATTATTATTAAGTTTATTTCACTTAATATATCTTTTTACATATATTTAAACCATATAAATTAATTTAAACCATATAAATTTCAATTTAAATTAATTTTGATTCAATAATTGGTTTAAGGTATTTCCTTAAATTGATCTAATTTTGATTTATTAATTCATTCGAACAAATTTATTTGCCTCATCTATTATTCAATTAGCTTATTATTCTATTTGCTTCAATTAACATTTTATAATTAAAATTTACGCATATAACATTTATTATAACCATTCAAATTTTATTTATAAATTCAATTATATATTATCCAATTACATATTCAACTTCTGAATGATTTAGGCAAGTTGTATTAGAAAGCAGTTGAACAATATTCAAATAAAATTTTTCCCAATTCAATTATTCAAGTTTAAATATTTATTCCAAATTTTGGTTTATTTAAAATTAAAATCATCCTTTAACAAAATTTAAGAATTAGATTTCCGATTAACTTTAAACAACTTAGAGATATATATAATATATTTATATCAAATCAAATTAAATTTTAAAATAAGATACCTATATATATATAAATCAAATTATACTGAAGAAATTCAAATCAAAATATATTTTTCAAAACAAAACCGTAGCAAAGCTACAGAATAGTCTCCACTTCAAAACTCGAAAATGAACGTCGATGATGCGGCCGTCATCACCGAAATTATTTTCCAGCGACAAAGAGAAGAGCACTTGATTAAACATCTAAAATTCTTTGAAAACAATTTTATATTCGAAAATATTTTCAATCATATATACTTTAAAATTTAAAAACCAAAGTTCGAAATCACCGGAAACTAAATTCTCAAATTTCTGAATTAAATTCTTTTCAAATTCCAAATCAATTTATAACCAAATTTATAAATTCATTTAGAACAATAACTGATAATCAAATATTATCATTTCAAACAACCAATTTTATTAACTTATTGAATTCCCGAAATTTTACTTATATATTTATGGTATAATCATACAATTTTTATTTCATTTACCAAATTTGAAAACAATATTGTGTCAATTTGCTCTGCTCAAGTGTTTTGAAAATCCTATCGATAGCGTTGATCAGACGAATCGATCGGAAACCCAAATCAACATCAACAACTCAAACAACACAGCATATATTAAAACATTTATATATATTAGTTTGCAGGAATGAATTTTCAAAATAAGGATAGGGTTTCAAATTTGATGGACTTAAATCAAAGAGAAATTTGATTCGAAGATAAGTTCAAAACAAGATATGATGATTAATAGCAAAGTAGGAAGATTGATAAGTTTATATAAATTGCGGGCAACCTTAACCGGGTCGACCATGACTCCAAGAATAAGATCGATGTGGAATTCTGAGGTAGATCGACATTCGATCTCAAGAAATAGAATTCAGGTATAGCAGGAGATAGATAGCATCGTAAACCAAGGATACAGAAATCTCCGGTAAATCAAAGCCTATTGTAAAGGAGTTTTGCTCCTTTACGAATCATTCGAAGATTGGCGAGACCGCCGATCTATTATAGATATCATTCAAAATGGAGTTATGAGGTGCTCCATGATTGAAAGAAGACGAATAGTGAAGGACACGAATGAATTTCGGAACCGAGGGGAACGTTCCAAAATTCAAAGGAATTGAGTCAAAGGAAGAGATTGAAACTCGAATGAGAGTGATTCTGTAAATACATTTACCCTATATGCTATGTTTTGCCTAGAGCTACCAAAGCTATGATACCAACTGTAACGACCCGGAATTTTGGACCATTCGCATCCATTATAAGTGTATAGGTAGACACTCATGCCGGAGTTGAATTGCTCAAAATACCGCGTTGTTAATTTAAATTGGCAAAACTGAACATATATAGTAAATAAATATAATCACAGATCACAGACACAGAGTAATAAATGCAGCGGAAATAAAGGAGATAGTAGTTCATGAAGCTACTATATAAATGTATAAGATACATCAAAGTTAAACCAGATACAACGGAAGAGTAATACGATACATCAGATACAAATCAGAATACATCACTGGAATCATCGAATACTGAAAGCAGAATAGATGGCTGGATCTTCAAGCAAAGCTCCAACTTCAAAGGTGAGTCTCGAATACTAGTACACTCAGTCTGACCCGAGCGTAAAGAAAAACACAAAACACTCGAGTCAGGATTAACATTCTTATATTAATAAATCCAACTCAAGTGAAATAGCAATTGAAATACAAGTAACTCAAAGGATGTTTGGAATAACCATCCTTTAAGGATCCGTTAAACTATCTACTATGTAGTAGTGTACGGTAAGTAGATAATGTCTATCAGTAATATAAAGATATCAAAATAGTGTTAAGTCATGGCCCATTCCACCCTTAACACATTTTTATTCCCAAAAGCATATACAAGACCGTAGTTTCCCCAAAACCGGAAGTCACCATAGGGAAATCCATATACTAAAGGTACAAAACAAATTCGTAGTGGTCGCGAATAAAGGGATACAAGTATGACAAGGCACATGAGGCAATACCCAAGATAGTGATACTACCGTTTGCCTGATCCGGACTGGTGAGAACGCAACGCCGCAGCGCCCGCAACACCGTGAAACAACACTCCCAAAATCAAGGGTGCACCAATTGACAACAAGTAATGAGTAGTTCGAAGAAGTGTGTCCACTTGAGGTAGCTAATCCTTCATTGGCCCGGCACGGCTCCTGTTTTAGTCATTTCCAATTTGACACAAGTGTCAAAGCTATCCATTATCGTTCTCTTTTTTCAGTCAACACGTACATCATTCCAACCACTTCATTCTAGATCATCACTCCACGTATAGTTATTAAAGTGGTTTTCGGTTTAGATAGAGAGTATATCCATAACCGATTCCGGTCTCTTTAATAACTTCCGTAATTATTACACCGATTGGCCGTTTATATATTTCGAAAACCAAATCAATTTCAATTTCAATCAGAGTTCGTAAATCAACATTTCATTTGTCTTTCTAAACCAATTTCCAATATTTACGTTTCAAACTTCCAAATTCACAATTTCAAAATCTTATAATTCAATTTCAAATTTTATTCAAAACAATTCAAGTATTGATTCAAGTTCGTATATAAGTTTCATTTCGAAATCATTTAAATTAATTTAATTTAACATTCAAATCAATTCCAAATTCATTTATCGATTTCATTTAATATTCGTTAAGTAAATTTGTCATTCAAAACAATTTCTATTAAATTTCCAATTCATTAAATCAATTTCTTAAGTTCAACTTCATTAAATCAAAACTTACAATTTTGACTTAAATTAAATTCATCAAATTCTTCAAATTTCAAGTCTTGCATTAATTTCAATAAATCACATTTTATTTCTTGTTAAAGGAATTCAATTTCACTTATTTACTTACTTAAATAATTTTCCAAAACTTAATTAATAAAGAAACTCAATTTCAATTATTTACGAAGTAAAATTCACTTATCCAAAAGTTCAATTTCACTTATTAAAGAATTCGATTCAATTTAATCATTAAATAATTCAATCTTATTTAATTATTAAATAATTCAAAACATAATTATTAAATAATTTCAAAGTTTGAAAATTCCAAACTTAATTATAATTTCAAACTTTATTATTAAATCAATTCAAAGTTTAATAATTTCAAACTTAATTATAATTTCCAACTTAATTATAATTTCAAACTTAATTCAATCATTTCTCAAATTAAACAACATTCTTCCATCAATTACATTGTTAATATTTTGTTTCAGATTATTAAATATTAACATTTTCCTTTCATTAAAAATCAAATTTCAACTTCATTTCAAAACCATATTATTTATTCAAATAAAATCTTCGTTTTATTTTTAAATCAAATTATTGACCAATCGGGTTTTATTGAATTTCCTATCCTAGGTCAAAGTTTAATTTGGGTATTTATCATTTCAACCCGATTCCAATTCAATTCAAAATCATGGCATAGCAAAGGGAACTTGCAGTGTGATAACTGGGATGGTGTCAAAGTAAATAAACAAGCAATAACAACAACCAATATCAATCCAAAAATCAAATCAATAAACCCGAAATAATCGTATTAATTCGCATTGTTGTTTATGCGAATTAATATAATTATTTCTTGAATCTACACTATCATTTCATGTAGATTAAAGATTATTACGGTTCTTCACTTGTCATCTATTTACAATTTCATACATCATCAATTTAACAACATACATTCAGTGGTTCAAGGTGTAATTAAACAAATCCTACGTGTCAATAAATTTAACAGTTAAAGGGGTCATATTATACAAATTTAACTAATCAAATTTAAACATTTAACTATTCTATATCGAGTTCAATTGCATACTATTTATCATTTTTCATTAACAGTTTAACGTCCAATATAAACATCAACAATCAATCAATTATCAGCCAAACAGTATTATCATTTCCTAAATAATTAACAGATAATTGTGTCAGATGTCATAGGTGAACTGATACAGGTAATAGCATATATAACAGTGTAATTAACAAACAGCAGCATATTTCAATTGTCGTTTCAATTGAAATCAAATTTAATAAATAAAAGAACGTTAATCGTGAGTGATTGCTCACCTTTCGAGGCTAGAGATGAATGAGAAGATGACATGGATACGCACACTGATACGGAACGCTGAATTTGAAAGATGAATCAAAGCAAAGCAAAATCGGCACAAATTCAACGATTAAAGCTGAAAATAAGAATAGACAAAATCCAATCAGAACTGGATCGATGGGAAAATTTTGATATAAGTGGACTTATATAACTATATATAACTGTAACTATATCAAATTCTAATTTCAAACACAATTTAAATTCAAATATATATATAATATATTTAACTCAACAGATCCTGAACAAACTTTACACTTTACATATATATATATACTTTAAAACTTCTGTTCAAAGTAAAATCTACACATACATATTTTATTCCAAACTCTATACAAAATTATATACATATATATTTGAAATGAAATATATATAGGATAAAACCAAAGTGTACATAGTACACGTTATAAATTTCAACCTGCTAATTATATATAATACTTTGCATATGAACTAACACTATGCCGACCACAACAGACTAACATTATAGAATATATATAACAGTAGGCTCACCTTATAAATATCTTACAACAATAGACTAAACACAAATTGTACTATATCCATATAATAGTTTTTTTTTAGCTGACATGTACCCTATACTATTTAACATACTGTTTAATTTACATAACTACTACCTATATATTTATTAGCTGTCAAAACATATAACCTATACCCTTTAAACAATGAAATATAATACTTATAAATATACAAAACAGATGTATCGTATACAGGTTATAAAACCTTTTAAATAAGTATATATGCCTCAGACCGATGGAACCCACCAAATTATACATCATACCACTTTATATATAGATTACATTTCAAACTATCTACAGTTATTAAAACAGACCTATTATATATTTACGTTTCAACAATCACAAATAAACTAATATAACAAGACTCATATACTATTGAACTAAGGTATAAGTCAGCTTGTACTATTATTACAACATACATAAAACAATTATTACTGAACGTATAACAATATAACTGTTGTAATATATAGTATAAAATCTATGTAACTTTTTCATTTTTACACACTGACCACATATATATAGCACTTATACTGTTAAAAGAAAAATATGCATAGTAATAAACAGAACTCGCTCACATATACTGGCATAAACTTATACGTGTGCCAACCGGCAAAAATCATTTATATACAATATATAAACAGGACTCACTTTCCAGACATGCATAAACTAACAATTTTTAAAACATTTATACTGTAGATTTCAAAACTTGTTTAACTAACATACATACAATTTATATAAATATAATATTTCATATACTAACATTATTATCAAACTAATGCATATACAAAGTTCTGGAAATGTATATTTTGCCAACAGACCTGCTGACCCAAAATAAAATGAACTATATACATAACTTTAAAATCTGATAACAAATTTTTTTGGTACAAACTTGTATAACTATATAAAATGCTTACCTATATATATACACTCTATGCATTAGGAACCGCAGAAGGAACGGCAAGCTTAGGAGGGAAAAGATGACGAAGTGGTGGTGCTCAGAATGCAAGGCGGCGGAGATAAGGCGAGGAGGATGAAGTATAGGCCGAACTGCGGCAGATCGCGGTGGAACATGGTGAGCCTGGTGGCTTGCGTGGAGGAAGGTTGGTGGTGGTGCTAGCGGAAGGCTGTGAGGTGGAGGAAAGGAAACGGAAGGCAGTGTGTGGCTTTGGGCGAGATGGTGGAGCTGCTATTTGTGACTGGGCGAGGCGGCAAAAGTCTAGGGAGATGCTCGGCGATCTTCGCACTCGAGGAAGCTTGGTTCGGCCATGGGATAAAGAAGGGAGGAGGAAAAACAACGCACAGGCAAAAAGGTAAAAGTTGAGAAGGGAGAAGAGATTCACGTTCATAGAAAAATGAATCATAGTGCCAGGCTAATAAATGAACCTAGTGAAGTAGACTAAAGAAAGCAAGGGTCACAAAAATTAATCAACAGTTATCAAAAGAATAGGAAAGGCATGCGGCGGAATATAAAATATGAAAAGAAGTAAAGAAAAATGCGTGCACCGAAATTCTAGTGTCAATTCATATTTCAGACTGTTGGTTGTCCATACTGACGAATAAAAAGGAAACAAAATATATTCCTGATTAACACAGCGAGTTGAACCAGATGGAGGACACAGAATTGCAAATGGACTCAATTTAGCGAATCGTCACACTTTGCATTCTGTCGATTCCGTCGTGCACCGGACTCCAAAGTATACCAACGAATATATCACGGTGATCAACGCGATGAGACGGACAAGTGGAAGTCAAAATATCTGTGTCAGGATCTTCCTATCAAAAGTCCATACGGACACTGATATACGTTGCTTTCTCGTACGGAAAAATCCAAACGAAGCTAGAAATGTCCGAATTTGGAAAAACGAAAAATGACGTCTTGCCCAAAAGATGATTTAGAATTTTTCTATATAAAAATATTTAGGTTTCGGAAACATTTTATTTTCATCGCTTTTTAACTGTTTGAATTGAAGTGAATTTACGCGCGAAATAAACTTCCATATTTTCGGACGAAAATTTACTAGTTGCTATGTTTAACTAGACGTATTCCAAATATTAAATTTTTATTTCAAAATTTTATCGTTTAAAATTTCACAAAATTTCAACTAATTACGTTATTAAAACAGTTGAAATTTACGGTCGTTAAAGTTTTTGTTTCTTTTTCTTTCTTTCTTTCTGTCTTCTTCTACCTCTTCTTTTTAACCATAACAATTCGGTTTTCCGGCATTCGATTGCTCGACAGTTGATACAGTGGACGTATTAATGTCGATTTTCGGAAGTCGAAAATCCCGAATCGTTACAAGTGGTATCAGAGCATTTGGTTAAGCGATAACCTTGGCTCTGTTGGGTATTACTCATTAGAGATAGAGTCAGTAGTACTCTAGAATGAGTTGAGTGTAATAATAGATATGAGCACGTATTTGTTAGTGAATATGAAGTTGTTTGTATTGTGTTGACTTATCGGTTAATTGTTTATAGATTCTGGTCGGTGCGGTCTAGCTAACTGTAATCGATAGGGGTTTCTAAACTCTTAAACAAGATGAACCGACACAGTATCATTTTAAATTAGGTAAATGAAATAATTTTACCTTGATTATATTTTGTATATAAAGGAAATAATCTTTGTAAATTATTATAGTATATATGACTGCTTGGTTGTTTGGAAGTGATAACATTAAATTATTATAATTAAAGTTGAAAGGGAAATTGAAATCGTAACTCCAAAGTTAAGAAATAAATTCACATACAAATGGAATTTGAGAATATAAATTATAAATATGATTTGTAATTTGAAATGAAATTTCAGAGAAATGTTTTGAAAAGAATTTGGAAATTTTGGAGATTTGGAAAAGTTTAAATTCCTTTTGAGTTTGGAAATGAATTTCAAAGGTTTTAGAAAAGTGTTTTGAAGGGATGAAATCTCTAAACTCTTTTAGGTCGCTAGAAAATAATTCCGATGATGATCGCAACATCACCGGTGTTCATTTTCGGGTTTCCAGAAGAGGAATTACTGCCAAATTGTTTTAAATGGAAGTTGTTGAAAACTGGGTTTGGTTTTGGGAATTCAAAAGATAATTTGAATTGATTTCAAAAATGGTTTTGAAATGATGGAAAAACTCTGGAATCTGATAAAAATAGTGATGGAATGAAATTTATTAAGGTGGAAAATAAATTCGTGAACAAGTAAATTAATTTACAATTGCAAGTAAATGAAATTGAAAACTAAATGTTGGAATTCATTTTAAATTTGTAAGTAAATGAAAAATTAGTCAAGTGGACTAAGTATTGAAAAAAAAAATTAGTAAGTGAAACTAATTGAGGAATGACAAATTTAATATGGTTTAAAATGAATTGAATTCAATAATTATATATGAAAGATAAATTGAATTATATGGAATTTGAAATCAAGTTTAAATATAAGTGTTAATTCATTAAAGCTAATAAATTGGAAATTAAATAATTGAATGGAAGCCAATTTAATATTAAACCAAATTGAAGGTAAACAAAGTGAATAAATTTGGTTATGTTGGTTATGATTTGATTGTTAGATGGTTGTTAGTTGATTGTATATAGTATAATTCATTATGTATTAATGAAATTGAATTAGTGAAATTGAAAGCTATGTAATTGAATTCAAATTGAAAGTGAATCAACTTGAATTTAAATTAGTGAATGTAAACTAATTGAAAATGAAGAAATGAATGTCGTTGTATATAAATTGGTTGTAAACAATTACAAGTGATGTCGAAATTATATAAGTTGCTTATAAACTTTGTTTAGTATGCATTTCTTTTAATATGCATATGTTGTAGTTGTTTAAAAAGAGTAAATTGTTAATAACTTTATATATATGTCACTTACGTGTTTAAATTGAGTAAGTACAGGTGCCGTGGCTGCCGTTCGGCTGGTTGGGTTGCGCTAATAAGCTAATAAATAACTGCTTTGCTTAAAAATGCTAAAAAGGTACGCCTACGCAATAAAAATAGGAAACATGAACTGTTTTTTTGCTTTTCCGACCATGTGGGTCGATGTATATATAATTATGTCTATTGTGATCCTACTACGATTGAACCGCGCAAAGGAGACGCTGGCGAATTTTTCTGAAAATTTAAGGCGTTAGAAATTTTTTGGGAAATTTTGGAAAATTGTGAAAACTAAATTTGGGATTTGGAGTTAAAAGTCAATTTCTAAATTGTAATGAAAGAGTAGGAATTGAACTAGAAAATGGAAACCATTGTTTTGGTTGAAGTTAAAGGTTTTGGAAAAGGTGAATATTAAATTTTCACGAAGTGGATTTTTGAAAAGTTAATGAATTTAGGGCATTTTTCTTACTTTGCAATTTCGAGGACGAAATTCTTTTAAGGGGGAAGATTGTAACGACCCAGAATTTCTGTCATTTGAAATTCGTATATCTAATTGATTTTAAATATTAACAAGTAAATTTAATAAGCCGAGTAACTTAAATTTTGAATATCTGGATTTAATTGGATAATTAAATCGATAATTTAATATTTGAAATTCCAGATTTAATTGGAAATTGGATCAAATGTGTATAAAAATGATTTATAAAGTTATATTAAATCATATTGGAGTTAGAATGATGTTTGTAAACTTTTAAAATTGAATTAAAAGTTAATTTGTAGAAATTGAATATTTTAATATTTAATTGACGAGTGAAAATAGTCATTCTTCAAACAGTCTCGGATTTCGACGAAACCAGTTTCATCGGATCCGTAATGTTATATTATTGTAAGATTTCAAATTTCCTGTCAATCGGATTTACGGTTTGTTCGGGGCAAGCCAAAACGCATAGAAATCATTTTAATCGATTTAATTTTTAATTGATCGTTTAATTCCGTAACTCGCACATATGATCGAATTAGCTCCCGAAACACGTTCCATTGTGTCCGAAACACGGGTAAAGCCTTAGAAACATCAGCCGGCACGTTTGATTTCGAGTTCGAAAATTTTGGAGATGAATAGTGTTTTGCAATTTTCTATATAAGGACCTCAACATCCACATTTGCAAACCCTAATTCGTTTCTAGGTTACACCCGCCACCCTCACATTCAATGGCTGAAAACTCGTCGCACTCTTCCTCATTTTTCTTCTAATCCAGTGAGAGATAGCAAAAACTTTCAACTAACAAATTATCGAGCTCGATGAGAGCTTCGATATGAACGGCAATGATCGTTTGAAACGAAGTGGATCGACGGCAATATACGTTTGAACGCGCGACTATCGAGCACGATTTTCATGACAGAGGGAGGGCCGAGCTTCACTTCGTTCGTGCCAGGGGTAGAGCTCGTGTAGCACTTCTCGGCGGTAGTCGTTGATCATTGCAAAGGTGGTTGTAGGGGTCGCGATAATTAGGGCATAGAGGCGGCGTTTGGGTTTGTTTGGCCTGGGTTGTTGCGTGCGTTCAATTGCCTGGAACGGGGAAGAAAAGTAGGGCGGCCACGATTTGAAGTCACGAAATCAACGGCTGGATTGAAGTTAGAGTTTGAAAATAGGAATAAAATTGTAAATTATTATAATATTTATTCGTACAATGTTTAAAAATGTATATCTTCTTCATACGAGGTCGAAAAATTACAAAACGAATTGCGTTGGAATCGTTTCGACGAGCACTACGCAATGTAGCTAGATTGGAGTCGATTGGAGCTAGTGAAAATTTTGAGTAAAATTAAACTCCTGTTTAATTTTATTCGAAATGAAACACTTCAACCGTTATTGAAAGCAAGGTGAGAACTCCTCACTCAATCGAATATTTGATTCGATTTAAATTTTAAATAGTTAAATTTAAAATTGCTTGATTGTGTGAATTGAATGATGATTGTTATCAATTGTGTTGAAATAGACCCTATACGCCGTATATTAAGCGGAGGTTATTTATTGAAAACATATATCGTGATAATTCCACCGTGAAGTGGAATTGGTATTATATATGTATTTGGAGTTGATTTCCCGCATTATATAGCGGATGAGACCTTATTGCGCCGCATAATAGCGGATAATATTTATAAACCCCATATACCGCGATATTCCACTTCGAAGTGGAATTGGTATTGTGCTAACATCTGTGGATGCAGGAAAACAGGTTGGAGGGATCCAACTGGATTCCTCAAACATTTGAATTTGTTTCATATGTTGTGTGTTGATTATTTATAATCTCCGTGTGATTATATTTGTGAATTGGAATTGTTGAAGGCTAAAATTTAGCCGAATATATTTTTGGTATCGTTGGATACTAGAAATAAATAAAATTGGATTTTTGAAATTCAAGTGGAAAATTTATTGTGAAAATTTACTTTTGAGAATTGGATAAATTTAAAAGGAGTTTTAAAAAGATAAAAGTTTATTTTTGGACTATATTGAATTAAATTCCAAATTTTGGGAAAAAGCCTTAATAAATGGATTTCGAGTAATATTATTTATAAGTTGAAAATTTATTAAAAATTTGGATTTTTAAATAGATTTAAAGAGATAAAGAAATTTATTTTAAAAAGGAAATAATTTGGAAATTAATTGGAAATTTGATTTGGTGTTTAGAAATGAATCTGACTTTAAATTTATCTGATTTAAATTAATCAGATAATTAAATTAATCCTATCTATGGATGTTGGATTATATTGGATGTTGAATTGTTGATATCCCAAATATGTGATGCTTTGTGATATATCCTGTTTTGTGTTGTGATCTGTGATTTGTTTATCTGTGATATACATATATTTGTGATCTGTGAATGAAAGATAAGCGTTATAGTTATACCGCTTATCAAATTATATTGTTATATTTGACCTGTGGTGGTTGAATGTTGTTGCACTATTGTGTTAAACCGTAGACTACACAATACACACACAAATGTGGATTTCACCTAGAAATCGGTTAAGTCACAGATTTTTATCAATTTTGGAAAAATTGAATTTTTGAATCCAAAATAGTTTTGGAAATGGAATTGAAAGTTTTTGAAAGTGAGTTTCAAAATAAGAGTTATTTTTAATAACTTAATAAAAATTGAAATTTAAATCATTTGATTTAAATTTTGAATTCAATACTTAAAATTGAATTCGATGATTTGGGAATTTTGGTTTAAAAGATTTTACAAGTGTAAAAGGTGTTATATGGGTTTCTAACCATTTAAAATATGGTTTTGGAAATTTAAATTTATATTCAAGTTTTATACTTGGAGGGCTTTAACCTGTGTAATTGTAACCAGTTTTTCCCAAAACAAAAACTGTAACGCCCCACCTCTATGGTCATAATAACAAAGAGTATTAAAAGAAATACTGTCTATTATTACGAAGAATAAGGCTGGATAGGAGCGACCATCCGTAATTGGCCTTACACTAATATTGGTTATCTCGATAGGAGTGGTATATACTTTTTATTTTTCATTTATTATTTATTTACTCCCATCGACATATCCAATTATCAGTATAAAACAAACTACGATAGTTCATAATAGTTTAGGACATTAAATATAACAATAACACAGATAATATAATTGCGGAACACAGATAAAAACAAAAGTCTCATATATATATAACCGATGTCAGTTAATACATAGTTGACACAATACATACGATACAACTACAACTGTCGACACTAGAGGTTATATATACACGTACATTATCATCTAATATACATGAATACATATCGTTCTATACAATGACACAACTACTACAAAAGGACAATGACAACTTCAGAAGATGTGAAAAGTCTTCAAATCCCGAACAGCAACTCAAAGAAAGAAATCTACAACCTGAAATAACTCGGGTCTGACCCGAGTATTACATTCAAAAGAAAATAATACCCAGGTCAGTCTAATTCAAACCAGTTTATTAGTGCATATAGGCAGTAATAATTTAAATAGACGACAGTCACAATCATTCTCGTCTATCCGATTCTTTAAACAAAGAAACCGGATAACGGTCAATATAACACTTAACAGTGTTTAACAAAAATCAGCAGATTTAAATCATCAACAGAGATAAATAAACAATTTATCAAATCGACTAAATCAATTTAAAACTGTCAAATCTGATAGGGCTGCAGTACACGCACGCGTGTACTGCCTCGCCACTATCGCAGGAGATACACAAAAGCTCAATGAAAGTCACAAGTGATCACAAGGTCAAACCCCGAAACCGGGTTCAACTCAAGTGGATTCAAGAACAAATCCCAACAGGGGGAAAAACTGCAAAGCGCATGCGACTGCAGACATAAGCGAATACGAAGCAACCACCACGATGAAGCTATAGTAGCAAACAGTTGCAAAGACAAGGGCAGAATGCAACTACAAAGAAGACAGTGGCAGCAAGTGAAACAAGTTCAACCAATATCAAAGAGCATGTGCAAGAGGCAACAAAACTCAAACTAGCAACTGCAGCAAGACTAAATGGAGAAACCAAGCCATCAAGAGGCAACTGCAACAACAAACAAGACTCAACTAAAGTCAGTGCACAAACATATATACATACATATGTATATACACATGTATACATACATGAAGTGGCAACACAGCAGTTTGAAACTGCACCTTCAACTCAGACTCAAGTGGGACAAGAAACAAATATATATACACCATGCAGAAGTGTAAACATCACTATGAACAGGCAAGCAAGTGATGGACACAAAATGAATCAACAAGCACTACAAAGGCTACAGGTCAGCAGTTCAAAGCATTGCACAGCAACATGGATCAGAATCAAACAAGTCAAGCTGAATACAAGTTCATCATGTAGCAGTGGAATTCGAAGTTAAGAACAACAGCTACAAGTATGCTACAGGTCGCAAATGACCAGAGGGATTTAAACATATCACAGTAATGGCCAGAAAACCCCAGTCGAAGATGACCAGAAACAGAATGTCAATGCCTTAGATCAACAGTGATCAAGACAAGGCCAGGAAATCACAAGATCGAAGACGAGATGACCAGAACCAGAAGACAAATCCACTAATATATGCATACACACATATATATGTATATATGCACGTGTATACGAACTTATAAATCAAATGGCGCAGACATATGCAAATGTACCAGACTCAAATGCCTTCAAGCAACTTACCGACGAAATCAGTGCATCAATGCAATGCAAAATAGAGACTGCAATAAAACTACTGGCACTAAGTCAAGGGAACAATGGAGGCATGCTTTACAAAGTCAAGTGGAGCTAACCAATGTACAAATCAGGTCAGCGACCACTTCACATATGCAGTCCAAACTAAAGTGACAACAGGGACAACTCAACGAATCCAGTGAGGTAACCAATACAACAAGCTAAATGTTCAAGCTACTGGAAATGACCAATGCAACCAAAACTGTCTCGAAGTGGGGAAACAAATACAAAATCTAATGCAGACACATATAAGTGCATTTGGGTATATGTTATCAATGCTAACAATTATGGTAGCAATTGCATGAGTAATTAACAACTAACGAATGCATCTGCGAAATGGATAATGTAAGCCAACATCAAGGCACAGCTTCAAAATGAAGTAGCCATGTTCGAAACCCAACCTTGGGAACTACAAGATGAACAAGTATATAAGTGAATGCATCACGAACCAAAGAAGGCACCAGTAACACTACAGGTCAAGAATGAATGTAATTCAAATGAACAGACCTGAGTGCAGCAGTCTAACAACTCAAGTGAAGCTACAGGTCATCAGACTACTACAACAAAAACATCAAAGTGCAACAAGATGGTGACTGTACAACTTCAAATACAAGTTACAATGTCAACAAAGTACACAGGGAAATCAAATGTTCAACAGACACATCAAACTACAAGGTGAATAAATGGTCAGAAGTGTGCAGACATGCCCAAAATGAACTTTCTTCCCCAAAACAACTCAATTACTTTGACATGCAAGTGCACAGGCAAGGCTAAGGCATAGACTATCAAAGGAATACCACAATGCAACTGTAAGCAAGATGCCTGAAGAGTACAAGTTAAAACTGCAATACTAACTACAAGTGACAATGCCAGTTCATGTCAATAATTCAGTGACATAACAAAGCTACAAGACCAACTCGAAGCAACAGGATAGAAATTATCAATATCGATGAAATCAAGTCGAAGACTACAGGCTAACGCAGTTCAAATCAAACTGCAATGAACCAGTCAAATAGGTTTTAAAAGTTCCAAATCAGAGTTCAATGACAGAGTGATAAAATCACAACATATTCGAAATAGCAGGTTTCACGAAGTCAAATTATTTTCAACTAGACAAAGCCAACTAAAAACAGTAGCATTTACAAAAGCCAACGGTAACAGATCATGGCCGAAGCCAAAAAAGAATATATATCGAGAAAAATCGACTACCAAAACAATACTAAACAAGATCAGATTCATCCTAAGTATCAAAACAAATTCGAATGGCTATGATAAATCAAGTAATCCAAACCGCATGAAACATCAGAGAAAACATCACATTCGAATGAAATCAACCAGTCGAAACACAATATTGAATTGGATGTGAGTGATAAGGAATCACTCACCTTTTCCGTGAGTCGAATCAATTGCAGCCGCACCTCTATTGCTTGAAACCCTACTTTAAAGCGGAGAGGAACTAACGAATCAAAGTCATGGCATCCAAAATCAAAGGGTACGTCGTCTTCCAAACTAGGCCGTGGCGACCACGAAATTGCTCAAACCCTAATTTTTAAAGAAAAAGGAACGAAGAAGCAAACCGCCACCATTTTTCGTTCGTATTGATTTTTAGGGCTTTGTAAATGAATACGAATAATGGAGGAATGGGTAATGGTCTTAGATACATATCACGGCATCAACAAATATGGGCCCCGATTTAAAAGGTAAAGCCCACTCAACACTAAACAATTTTTTTTACAAAAGAATTTTACTTGATATAATTTCCAACCAGTAATTAACAATCAAATCACTCGTCATTAGACGATAACAAAATAATTGCAAAATCTCGGGTTGTTACAGACTCCCCTCCTTATAAAAATTGCGTCCACGCAATCATAGGGAATAAATGGATAAAAGGTAACAACCAAAAGAGCATGGTAATGCCGAATGTATAAGCAAAGCAAGTGTCAGCGGGGTAGTATTAGATAAGAAATCAAAAGGTTCGACTGCTTCAAATCAAAAGAATCAACATCGAGGGAATCAGGGATCTAGATCAGACGACTAACAAAAGCAAGAACAATCGAGTTCCAGCAACTAAAAGAGAAGGAAAAACAGAGCAGAAATCCCATACAGAGCACGAATTGAATGTGAGTAAATCAAATTACTCACCTGAATCGCAAGAGAAAAAGACGAAGCTCAAATCTCAAAAATCGCAAATATTCAATCATCAAAAACGATAATTGAATTTTCAATTCGCAAATATTTACTTATTTCAAACGATAATCAGAAGACAAATCAAATATCTGATTATCTCAAACGATAGTCAGATAACAAATATTCAATTATCAAAAACGATAATTAAATCTCAAACCAGCAAATATTTAATTATCAAAAGCGATAATTTAAATCTCATATCAACAAATATTTAATTATCTAAAGCGATAATTAAATCTCAAATCAGCAAATATTTAATTATCTAACAGCGATAATTAAATCTCATATCAACAAATATTTAATTATCTAAAGCGATAATTAAATCTCAAATCAGCAAATATTTAATTATCTAACAGCGATAATTAAATCTAAAATCAACAATTATTTAATTATCAAAGACGATAATTAAATCTCAAATCAACAAATATTTAATTATCTAACAACGATAATTAAATCTCATATCAACAAATATTTAATTATCTCAAGCGATGATTAAATCTCAAATCAGAAAATATCTAATTATCACAAGTGATAATTAAAACAACAAATATCCGATTATCAAAAACGATAATCAGAACTCATATCAACAAATATCTAATTATCACAAGCGATAATTAGAAACAACAAATATCTGATTATCAAAAACGATAATCAGAACTCATATCAACAAATATCTAATTATCACAAGCGATAATTAGAAACAACAAATATCTGATTATCAAAAACGATAATCAGAACTCATATCAACAAATATCTAATTATCACAAGCGATAATTAGAAACAACAAATATCTGATTATCAAAAACGATAATCAGAACTCATATCAAAAAATATCCAATTACCTGCAGATAATTGTAAGCAACAAATATCTAGAAATCAATTAAGAAGACTAGAAAATCAACATAAAAGCTTGGATCGATCCCATCAGATGGCGAGTTTTTAATTCGCCGCACGTGCATCTCAGAGTGGCCGAAGCCTACTGTAACGACCCGTAAATTTCAACTGTTTTATTAACGAAATTAGTTAAAATTTTGAAATAAAAATTTAATATTTGGAATACGTCTAGTTAAACATAGCGACTGGTAAATTTTCGTCCGAAAATATGAAAGTTTATTTCGCGCGTAAATTCACTTCAATTTAATCAGTTAAAAAGCAATGAAAATAAAATGTTTCCAAAACCTAAATATTTTTACATAGAAAAATTCTAAACCATCTTTTGAGCAAGATGTCAGTTTGTCGTTTTTCCAAATTCGGACATCTTTGGCTCCATCGATCTTATTTTTCAGAGTTTTTCTTGCATTTTCCACCAGTAGAAAATTCGAATTTTTATAATTCAATCATACCACTGACATCTGTATACCGTTTTAATCGTCTCGCTGATCTCTGTGGTATATTCAATTTTGTGCTTCAAAGTCCAGTACGCGACGTAATCGTGCAACGGTTCACCGTATCGGTACGACTTTTCTTTCTTTGTGACCATTCAGTTTCCACCGTCTAAACCCTATGGCCACTAGATGTTTATTAATTCATACGTGACCTTTTATTTCCCAGGAAGTTGCAGCTAACTTTTGGTTTTCTCTTGACTTTAGCAATTCCTTTTGTATTCAATATTTTAGTCGGTTCCATTCTCTCCACTTTTCCAGTAATATGTTCATTTCCCTTTTAATTTGCATTCATCCCTTGGCTATGACTCACGTTCCCACTCCATCTCCACGTCCTCTCAGGCAAAAAAAATCCACTCATAAACCTCCGCCATCCACCTCTGACCTGCCACGCCCTCTTCCCCCTCCATCACTTCGAACACAACCATCATCCCACGACCAACCCCTCCTTCCCGTGCTCCGCCTTGACGAAGTAGCAGCTCGCAACCGTCCCTTCAGCCTTTGCCACTTCGACCTCGGCAAACCCATGTTCCTCCGCCCTGACCGTGTGCCGCCTTCCACCACCGATGAGCAAACCGGCCACCTTCATGCGACAGTCACCATCTCCTCCCGCGCCTCTCCCCGACCCAGTTTCCTTCTCTCCACCTCCCTGGCCGAGCACCACTTCTCTCCTCCCATCTTATATAAAGGTATAGTATATTATAAACAAAAAGTATGTCATAGTTTAAAGTATATATATTTTTGTCTGTTAGATTGTGAAGAGTTATCTATATAAGAGATATATATTTTGATATAGTGTATGTCACGTTTTGTTCCGTTAGCTTTAATGGGTAATGTATATATATGTGTTAAGTGTGGTCTGTTAGTTTGTGTCAGTTTCAAAGTCTGGTTATATATACGTTATAATAATTATTTTAATAGGTGGTTATATATTAAGCTATATATTTATATTCATATGCGATCTGCTTAGATATAAAGCTTAACTAAGATTTTACATAATTCACATGTGAGTTTGCAAGGGTATATGTGTGCGTGTTCTGTTATATATAAAAGTGTTTTCTTTGTAGATTCTTTTATAGTTAGTGTATATAGAGGTCTGCACATGCCTATTTGATTACGTTTTTTTAGTGTCTGCACATATACATTGAACGGTCTGCATGTGTATATTTGTTCTGCATATATTTCTTGGATCTGTTATATATTTGAATTTTTAAAGTATATATCATTTTGTTGTCTACATATATATAAATGTATATAAAAATATATTCACCTATTGAATTTTATTTATACATGTGTGACAAGTTGCATCCGTATAAGTACAATATATAGTTTAAGCAATGATTCATGTACTGTAATATGTGTTGGTAATATATTATATGTAGTTACATATATATTGATTTTATAAAATATTGATTCTATAATGAAGCAACTTTTCATACTTTCAATCGTATGTGTATACTATAGTAAAGTAAGTTTATAAACATCTACTTATATATTAGTTATATACAAGTATCGCTGGTTTCAAGCATTTTTGTATAATGGTATAGCAAATAGACATGGGTTGCATGTACAGTAACATACGTGTTCATATATTTTATTTACACTTTATAAATGATCTGGTTATAGGATGTATATATGATCAGATTAGGTTTCTATTACATATAAGTTTTATAACGGTATTGGTATATACATTTATTTTAAATATGTATTGTATAAATGCTTGATTTTATAAACGTAATGTGTAGATTGTCCACTACTATGTAATTTGAATTGAATATGAGTTTTAAGAAAAATAATAATATAATATACTGTTGCTTCGATTTTATCTAGATCAATCCAGTTCTAATTCGATTCGTTCTATTTCGTATCTATCAGCTTTGTCGAATCCGTGCCAATCTCGCCTTATTTCAGAATTTGTGTTCGGGTTCGTTACTCAAATTCTGTGTCATATTCCGTATTCTCTCTAGCCTCGAAAGGTGAGCACTCACTCACGATTAACGTTCTTTTATTTATTAAATTTGATTTCAATTGAAACGACAATTGAAATATTGCTGCTGTTTGACATTACACTGTTATTACCTGTATCAGTCCACCTGTGACATCTGACACCATTATCTGTTATATATGCAATGATAATCCAGTTTGGTTGATAATTTATTGATTGTTGATGTTTATATTGGACGTTAAATTGCTAATGTTAAAATGATAAATAGTATGAAATTGAACTTGATATAGGATAATTAAATGTTAAATTTGATTAAATGACATTTGTATAATATGACCCCTTTAACTGTTGAATTTATTGACACGTAGAATTTGTTTAATTACACTTTGAACCACTGAATGTATGTTGTAAAATTGATGATGTATGAAATTGTAATAGATGACAAGTGAAAACCGTAATGTAATAATCTTTAATCTACATGAAATGATAGTGTAGATTCTAGAAATAATTATATTAATTCGTACAAATAACAATGCGAATTAATACGGTTATTTCGGGATTATTTGAATTGATTATTGGATTGTTATTGTTTGTTGTTATTGCTTGTTTATTTACTTTGACACCATCCCAGTTATCACACTGCAAGTTCCCTTTGTTATGCTTTGATTTTTGAATTGAATTGGAATCGGGTTGAAATGATAAATACCCAAATTGAACTTTGACCTTGGATATAGAGAATTAAATAAAACCCGATTGGTCAAATAATTTGATTTAAAAATAAAATGAAGATTTTATTTGAATAAATATATGGTTTTGAAATGAAGTTAAAATTTGAATTTTTAATGAAAGGAAAATGTTAATATTTAATAACCTGAAACAAAATATTAACAATGTAATTTATGAAAGAATGTTGTTTAATTTGAGTAATGATTGAATTAAGTTTTTAAATTATTAAACTTGAAATGATTTAATAATCAAGTTTGAAATTATAATTAAGTTTGAAATTATTAAACTTTGAAATGATTTAATAATTAAGTTTGAAATTATAATTAAGTTTGAAATTATTAAACTTTGAAATTATTAATAATTAAGTTTTGAATTATTTAATAATTAAATAAGATTGAATTATTTAATGATTAAATTGAATTGGATTCTTTAATAGGAAAAATTGAACTTTTGAATAGTGAATTTTACTTTGTAAATAATTGAAATTGAGTTTCTTTATTAATTAAGTTTTGGAAATTTATTTAAGTAAATAAGTGAAATTGAATTTCTTTAAACAAGAAATAAAATGTGATTTATTAAAATTAATGTAAGACTTGAAATTTAAAGAATTTGATTTGATGAATTTAATTTAATTCAATTTGTAAGTTTTGATATAATGAAGTTGAATTTAAATAATGGATTTAATGAATTGGAAATTTAATAGAAATTGTTTTGAATGGCAAATTTACTTAATGAATATGGAATGAAATCGATAAATGAGTTTAAATTGATTTAAATGTTAAATTAAATAAATTTAAATAAATTCGGAATGAATCTTATATACGAACTTGAATCAATATTTGAATTGTTTTAAAGGAAACTGAAATTGAATTATAAGATCTTGAAATGGTAATTTGAATGTTTTGAAACGTGAACTATTGGAAATTGGTTTTGAAAGACAAATGAAATGTTGATTTACGAATTCTAACTGAATTGAAATTGATTTGGTTTTTGAAATATATAAACGACCAATCGGTGTAATAATTACGAAAGTTATTAAAGAGACCGGGATCGGTAATGGATATACTCTCTATCTGAACCGAAACCACTTTAATAACTATGCGCGGAGTGTTGATCCAGAATGAAGTGGTTGGAATGATGTACGTGATGACTGAAGAAAGTGAACGATAATGGATAGCCTTGACACTTGTGTCAAATTGGAAATGACTAAAACAGGAGCTGTGCCGGGCCAATGGAGGATTGATACCTCAAGTGGACACACTTCTTCGAACTACTTATACTTGTTGTCGATTGGTGCACCCTTGATTTTGGGAGTGTTGTTTCACGGTGTTGCGGGCGCTGCGGCGTTGCGTTCTCACCAGTCCGGATCAGGCGAACGGTAGTATCACTACCTTGGGTATAGCCTCATGTGCCTTGTCATACTTGTATTCCATTTATGCGCGACCACTACGACTTTGATTTGTACCTTTAGCATATGGATTGCCCT
Organism: Allium fistulosum; assembly: GCA_030737815.1. NCBI lineage: Eukaryota > Viridiplantae > Streptophyta > Magnoliopsida > Asparagales > Amaryllidaceae > Allium > Allium fistulosum. The sequence continues at coordinate 291,651,663 of CM060907.1, forward strand.
CTGGTGACTTCCGGTTTTGGGGAAACTACGGTCTTGTATATGCTTTTGGGAATAAAAATGTGTTAAGGGTGGAATGGGCCATGACTTAACGCTATTTTGATATTTTTATATTATTGATAGACATTATCTACTTATCGTACATTACTATATAGTAGATAGTTTGACGGATCCTTAAAGGATGGTTATTCCAAACATCCTTTGAGTTACTTGTATTTCAATTGCTATTTCCCTTGAGTTGGATTTATTAATATAAGAATGTTAATCCTGACTCGAGTGTTTTGTATTTTGCTTTACGCTCGGGTCAGACTGAGTGGTTCAGCTTTCGAGACTCACTTTTGAAGTTGGAGCTTTGCTTGAAGATCCAGCCTTCTATTCTGCTTCGGTATTCGATGATTCCAGTGATGTACTCTGATTTGTATCTGATGTATCGTATTACCCTTCTGTTGTAAACTCTGATGTATCTTATATATTCATATAGTAGCTTCATGAACTACTATCTCTTTTTAATTCCGCTGCATTTATTACTCTGTGTCTGTGATCTGTGATTATTTATTTACTGTATATGTTCAGTTTTGCCAAATTTAAATTAACAACGCGGTATTTTGAGCAATTCAACTCCGGCATGAGTGTCTACCTATACACTTATAATGGACGCGAATGGTGCGAAATAGCGGGTCGTTACAGTTGGTATCAGAGCCAGGTAGCTCTAGGCAAAACTCAACATGTAGGGTAAATGTATTTACAGAATCACTTTCATTTTGAGTTTCAATCTCTTCTGTTTTGATTCGATTCCTTTGAATTTTGGAACGTTCCCCTCGGTTCCGAAATTCATTCGTGTCCTTCAATATTCGTCTTCTTTCAATCATGGAGCACCCCAAAACTCCATTTTGAATAGATCGGCGGTCTCGCCAATCTTCGAATGATTCGTAAAGGAACAAAACTCCTTTATAATAGACATTGATTTACCGGAGATTTCTGTATCCTCGGTTTACGATGCTATCTATCTCCTGTTATACCTGAATTCTATTTCTTGAGATCGAATGTCGATTTACCTCGGAATTCAGCATCGATCTTATTCTTGAAATTACGGTCGACCCGGTTAAGGTTGCCCGTGAATTAAATAAGCTCATCCATCTCCCGATTGTGGTAATTGAATTATCTTATCTTTTGTTTCAAACTTATTTTCGAATCAAAATTCTCTTTGATTTGAGTCCATCAAATTTGAATCTATATCCTTGCTTTAAAAATCCATTCTTGTATCGTCGAGCGAGGAAGTGTATTTGTAAATAATTTTTTTTAAATGTTTTAATATATACTGTGTTGTTTGAGTTGTTGATGTTGATTTGGGTTTCCGATCGATTCGTCTGATCAACGCTATCGATAGGATTTCCAAAACACTTGAACAGAGCAAACTGACACAATATTATTTTCAAATTTGGAAAATAAAATAAATTGTTTGATTATATTGTGAAAATATAAGTAAAATTTTCTGGAATTTAATAGGTTAATTAAATTGTTTGTTTGAAATGATAGTATTTGATTATCATTTATTATTCTAAATAAATTAATAAATACGGTTTATAAATTGATTTGGAATTTGAAATGAATTTAATTCAGAAATTTGAGAATTTAGTTTCCGGTGATTTCGAACTTTGGTTTCAAAATTTTAAAGTATATATTATTGGAAATATTTTCAAATAGTAATCGTTTTCAAAGAATTTTAGAATGTTGAAATCAGTGCTCTTCTCTTAGTCGCTGGAAAATAATTTCGGTGATGGCGGCCGCATCATCGACGTTCATTTTCGGGTTTCGAAGTGGAGATACTATTCTGTAGCTTTGCTACGGTTTGTTTTGAAAATATTTTGATTTGAATTTCTTCAGTATAATTTGATTCACATATATATAGGTATCTTATTTTTAAAATTTAATTTGATTTGATATAAGTATATTATATATATCTCTAAATTGTTTAAAGTTAATCGGAAATCTAATTCTTAAATTTTGTTAAAGGATGATTTTAATTATAAATAAAACCAAAATTTGGAATAAATATTTAAACTTGAATAATTGAATTGGGAAATTTTATTTGTATATTGTTCAACTGCGTTCTAATACGACTTACCTAAATCATTCAGAAGTTGAATATGTAATTGGATAATATATAATATAAAGTGAATTTATAAATTAAATTTGAGAGGTTATAATAAATGTTATACACTTAAATTTTAATTATAAAATGTTAATTGAAATAAACAGAATAATAAGTTAACTGAATAACAGGTGTGGCAAATAAATTTGTTTTGGAAGAATTAATAAATTGAAATTTGATCAACTTATGTAAATATCTTGAATTTTAAATCAATTATTGAGTATAAATTTATTTAAATCGAAACTTTTATGGTTTAAATTAATTTATATGGGTTAAATATAGGTAATAAGATATATTAAGTGGAACAAATCTAATAATAATTTGGAATAAAAGAGAATTAGATTTGTTGAATAAAATATGATTAAAATAAAAGACTATTCAAGTTTATGATTTTAGAAATTGTTAATAAAGGATAATTGGATAATAAAACAATGAATAAATGAGATAAATAAAATTAAATTTTGTTTTGAAGAAATCTTTTGGTATCAAATATTAATAATTTGGAATTAAATCAACTTATTGAAATACCCTGAATTTTAAATCAAATATTGAGTATTAATTAAGGTAAATTGAAATTTATACGGTTTAAACCAATTGTTATTTTGTATTTCAAATCTATTTTTCTTTCTGGTTGTTTCTATTCTCCTACATCGTTCCTTTTCGGGGACGAAAAGTTTTGAGTGGGGGAGAGTGTAACGACCCGTAAATTTCAACTGTTTTATTAACGAAATTAGTTAAAATTTTGTGAAATTTTAAACGATAAAATTTTGAAATAAAAATTTAATATTTGGAATACGTCTAGTTAAACATAGCGACTGGTAAATTTTCGTCCGAAAATATGAAAGTTTATTTCGCGCGTAAATTCACTTCAATTTAATCAGTTAAAAAGCAATGAAAATAAAATGTTTCCGAAACCTAAATATTTTTACATAGAAAAATTCTAAACCATCTTTTGAGCAAGATGTCAGTTTGTCGTTTTTCCAAATTCGGACATCTTTGGCTCCGTCGATCTTATTTTTCAGCGTTTTTCTTGCATTTTCCACCAGTAGAAAATTCGAATTTTTATAATTCAATCATACCACTGACATCTGTATACCGTTTTAATCGTCTCGCTGATCTCTGTGGTATATTCAATTTTGTGCTTCAAAGTCCAGTACGCGACGTAACCGTGCAACGGTTCACCGTATCGGTACGACTTTTCTTTCTTTGTGACCATTCAGTTTCCACCGTCTAAACCCTATGGCCACTAAATGTTTATTAATTCATACGTGACCTTTTATTTCCCAGGAAGTTGCAGCTAACTTTTGGTTTTCTCTTGACTTTAGCAATTCCTTTTGTATTCAATATTTTAGTCGGTTCCATTCTCTCCACTTTTCCAGTAATCTGTTCATTTCCCTTTTAATTTGCATTCATCCCTTGGCTATGACTCACGTTCCCACTCCATCTCCACGTCCTCTCAGGCAAAAAAAATCCACTCATAAACCTCCGCCATCCACCTCTGACCTGCCACGCCCTCTTCCCCCTCCATCACTTCGAACACAACCATCATCCCACGACCAACCCCTCCTTCCCGTGCTCCGCCTTGACGAAGTAGCAGCTCGCAACCGTCCCTTCAGCCTTTGCCACTTCGACCTCGGCAAACCCCTGTTCCTCCGCCCTGACCGTGTGCCGCCTTCCACCACCGATGAGCAAACCGGCCACCTCCATGCGACAGTCACCATCTCCTCCCGCGCCTCTCCCCGACCCAGTTTCCTTCTCTCCACCTCCCTGGCCGAGCACCACTTCTCTCCTCCCATCTTATATAAAGGTATAGTATATTATAAACAAAAAGTATGTCATAGTTTAAAGTATATATATTTTTGTCTGTTAGATTGTGAAGAGTTATCTATATAAGAGATATATATTTTGATATAGTGTATGTCATGTTTTGTTCCGTTAGCTTTAATGGGTAATGTATATATATATGTGTTAAGTGTGGTCTGTTAGTTTGTGTCAGTTTCAAAGTCTGGTTATATATACGTTATAATAATTATTTTAATAGGTGGTTATATATTAAGCTATATATTTATATTCATATGCGATCTGCTTAGATATAAAGCTTAACTAAGATTTTACATAATTCACATGTGAGTTTGCAAGGGTATATGTGTGCGTGTTCTGTTATATATAAAAGTGTTTTCTTTGTAGATTCTTTTATAGTTAGTGTATATAGAGGTCTGCACATGCCTATTTGATTACGTTTTTTTAGTGTCTGCACATATACATTGAACGGTCTGCATGTGTATATTTGTTCTGCATATATTTCTTGGATCTGTTATATATTTGAATTTTTAAAGTATATATCATTTTGTTGTCTACATATATATAAATGTATATAAAAATATATTCACCTATTGAATTTTATTTATACATGTGTGACAAGTTGCATCCGTATAAGTACAATATATAGTTTAAGCAATGATTCATGTATTGTAATATGTGTTGGTAATATATTATATGTAGTTACATATATATTGATTTTATAAAATATTGATTCTATAATGAAGCAACTTTTCATACTTTCAGTCGTATGTGTATACTACAGTAAAGTAAGTTTATAAACATCTACTTATATATTAGTTATATACAAGTATCGCTGGTTTCAAGCATTTTTGTATAATGGTATAGCAAATAGACATGGGTTGCATGTACAGTAACATACGTGTTCATATATTTTATTTACACTTTATAAATGATCTGGTTATAGGATGTATATATGATCAGATTAGGTTTCTATTACATATAAGTTTTATAACGGTATTGGTATATACATTTATTTTAAATATGTATTGTATAAATGCTTGATTTTATAAACGTAATGTGTAGATTGTCCACTACTATGTAATTTGAATTGAATATGAGTTTTAAGAAAAATAATAATATAATATACTGTTGCTTCGATTTTATCTGCATCAATCCAGTTCTAATTCGATTCATTCTATTTCGTATCTATCAGCTTTGTCGAATCCGTGCCAATCTCGCCTTATTTCAGAATTTGTGTTCGGGTTCGTTACTCAAATTCTGTGTCATATTCCGTATTCTCTCTAGCCTCGAAAGGTGAGCACTCACTCACGATTAACGTTCTTTTATTTATTAAATTTGATTTCAATTGAAACGACAATTGAAATATTGCTGCTGTTTGACATTACACTGTTATTACCTGTATCAGTCCACCTGTGACATCTGACACCATTATCTGTTATATATGCAATGATAATCCAGTTTGGTTGATAATTTATTGATTGTTGATGTTTATATTGGACGTTAAATTGCTAATGTTAAAATGATAAATAGTATGAAATTGAACTTGATATAGGATAATTAAATGTTAAATTTGATTAAATGACATTTGTATAATATGACCCCTTTAACTGTTGAATTTATTGACACGTAGAATTTGTTTAATTACACTTTGAACCACTGAATGTATGTTGTAAAATTGATGATGTATGAAATTGTAATAGATGACAAGTGAAAACCGTAATGTAATAATCTTTAATCTACATGAAATGATAGTGTAGATTCTAGAAATAATTATATTAATTCGTACAAATAACAATGCGAATTAATACGGTTATTTCGGGATTATTTGAATTGATTATTGGATTGTTATTGTTTGTTGTTATTGCTTGTTTATTTACTTTGACACCATCCCAGTTATCACACTGCAAGTTCCCTTTGTTATGCTTTGATTTTTGAATTGAATTGGAATCGGGTTGAAATGATAAATACCCAAATTGAACTTTGACCTTGGATATAGAGAATTAAATAAAACCCGATTGGTCAAATAATTTGATTTAAAAATAAAATGAAGATTTTATTTGAATAAATATATGGTTTTGAAATGAAGTTAAAATTTGAATTTTTAATGAAAGGAAAATGTTAATATTTAATAACCTGAAACAAAATATTAACAATGTAATTTATGAAAGAATGTTGTTTAATTTGAGTAATGATTGAATTAAGTTTTTAAATTATTAAACTTGAAATGATTTAATAATCAAGTTTGAAATTATAATTAAGTTTGAAATTATTAAACTTTGAAATGATTTAATAATTAAGTTTGAAATTATAATTAAGTTTGAAATTATTAAACTTTGAAATTATTAATAATTAAGTTTTGAATTATTTAATAATTAAATAAGATTGAATTATTTAATGATTAAATTGAATTGGATTCTTTAATAGGAAAAATTGAACTTTTGAATAGTGAATTTTACTTTGTAAATAATTGAAATTGAGTTTCTTTATTAATTAAGTTTTGGAAATTTATTTAAGTAAGTAAATAAGTGAAATTGAATTTCTTTAAACAAGAAATAAAATGTGATTTATTAAAATTAATGTAAGACTTGAAATTTAAAGAATTTGATTTGATGAATTTAATTTAATTCAATTTGTAAGTTTTGATATAATGAAGTTGAATTTAAATAATGGATTTAATGAATTGGAAATTTAATAGAAATTGTTTTGAATGGCAAATTTACTTAATGAATATGGAATGAAATCGATAAATGAGTTTAAATTGATTTAAATGTTAAATTAAATAAATTTAAATAAATTCGGAATGAATCTTATATACGAACTTGAATCAATATTTGAATTGTTTTAAAGGAAACTGAAATTGAATTATAAGATCTTGAAATGGTAATTTGAATGTTTTGAAACGTGAACTATTGGAAATTGGTTTTGAAAGACAAATGAAATGTTGATTTACGAATTCTAACTGAATTGAAATTGATTTGGTTTTTGAAATATATAAACGACCAATCGGTGTAATAATTACGAAAGTTATTAAAGAGACCGGGATCGGTAATGGATATACTCTCTATCTGAACCGAAACCACTTTAATAACTATGCGCGGAGTGTTGATCTAGAATGAAGTGGTTGGTATGATGTACGTGATGACTGAAGAAAGTGAACGATAATGGATAGCCTTGACACTTGTGTCAAATTGGAAATGACTAAAACAGGAGCTGTGCCGGGCCAATGGAGGATTGATACCTCAAGTGGACACACTTCTTCGAACTACTTATACTTGTTGTCGATTGGTGCACCCTTGATTTTGGGAGTGTTGTTTCACGGTGTTGCGGGCGCTGCGGCGTTGCGTTCTCACCAGTCCGGATCAGGCGAACGGTAGTATCACTACCTTGGGTATAGCCTCATGTGCCTTGTCATACTTGTATTCCATTTATGCGCGACCACTACGACTTTGATTTGTACCTTTAGTATATGGATTGCCCTCTGGTGACTTCCGGTTTTGGGGAAACTACGGTCTTGTATATGCTTTTGGGAATAAAAATGTGTTAAGGGTGGAATGGGCCATGACTTAACGCTATTTTGATATTTTTATATTACTGATAGACATTATCTACTTATCGTACATTACTATATAGTAGATAGTTTGACGGATCCTTAAAGGATGGTTATTCCAAACATCCTTTGAGTTACTTGTATTTCAATTGCTATTTCCCTTGAGTTGGATTTATTAATATAAGAATGTTAATCCTGACTCGAGTGTTTTGTATTTTGCTTTACGCTCGGGTCAGACTGAGTGGTTCAGCTTTCGAGACTCACTTTTGAAGTTGGAGCTTTGCTTGAAGATCCAGCCTTCTATTCTGCTTCGGTATTCGATGATTCCAGTGATGTACTCTGATTTGTATCTGATGTATCGTATTACTCTTCTGTTGTAAACTCTGATGTATCTTATATATTCATATAGTAGCTTCATGAACTACTATCTCTTTTTAATTCCGCTGCATTTATTACTCTGTGTTTGTGATCTGTGATTATTTATTTACTGTATATGTTCAGTTTTGCCAAATTTAAATTAACAACGCGGTATTTTGAGCAATTCAACTCCGGCATGAGTGTCTACCTATACACTTATAATGGACGCGAATGGTGCGAAATAGCGGGTCGTTACACCTACCAAGTACTCAACATAATTTTGGCGCCCATCAGATTGACCCGAAGGTCCGCAGAGTGACCCGAAGGTCTAGTACTGGTATTTGACCCGAAGGTCCGCAGAGAGGCTCGAAAGCCCAACAAATGACCCGAAGGTCCGCAGAGTGGCTCGAAAGCACACAAAATCATCAAATATTTCAATTAACGAGTCCGGAATTAACCGAAATAGCAAACACACATGTCCCATACCACGTGTTTTACTAAATCGTTTGATTCTCTTCATCATTTCCTTGAAAGTGCAAAATTGTGTATTTTGTAAAAATACATTTCACATTCTCAAACGGACAAGTCCGGAATTAAGCGAATCAGTAAAAGAAAGGGGTCATAGTCCTCGATTTTGCTGAAACGTTTAAATCTCTTCCTCATTCTTTTGAAATCGCAAACTGTAAAATTTTTGAAAACAAATTTATTTATTTTGTAAAAATAACAATTCGCATTCTCAACTGAACAAGTCCGGAGTTAAGCGAAACAGTAAAAGAAAGGGGTCATAATCCTCGATTTTGCTGAATCGTTTAAGTCGCTTTCTCATTCTTTTGAAAACGCAAACTGCTAAAATTTTATAAAATAATTTTCATTTTAAAACGATTTTCCAATCACGTGATTAAAACAGCAAATCAGTAACAATTTCGATAAGGAAATTGTACTTCTCAAAATACCGTAAAAACGGTTACAAATCAGCATTGCGGAATAACCGCTTGAAAATCCACTTTTTAAAATTTGACGGTTACGGAAGCCAAAGCGACAGTAGTTTTAAAACGTCAAAATCACATCAAAACAATCTACATCAAAATGTAATGTCAGTGAATTCTCATTCATCAAAATGCCACAAAACACCGTACTTCAAAATATAGCATTGGTGTAAAATTCCGTTGTAAAAATAACGACAACAAAATACGTTTCATAACCAAGCATCGGTTCAACATAAAATAAATGCAATAACGTGCAATTTAAATTTTTGCACGTACTACAAAATGAACAAAGAATCATTCAAATGTATCTTCAATGAAGATAATTTAAAACAGCAAAAATCTAATCAATAGATGATTAGTACAAAAGAAAGCCAGCGGAAATTTCAACAAAATCACATAACTGTAATTTCTTCGAATCCTCAATTCGGATTCGAAATTCTCAAAGAAACAAAATAATTACAGCTATGTAAACAACAAATGAAATTCATATCAATTTCATATTTTGATTTTTTTAATCAAAAAGATTGTCAGTTGTACTCAGCGAAGACAGTTTCACTATTTCCGCTGCGCACTCTGATAAACAGAACACAATTCAATCAAATCAACAAAACACAGTTTAACTTTTTATTTTTAAATAATGATATTTAAAAACTTGCATCAAAATTTCAAAACTTTAGTTTTGACTCAAATCATAGATAAAACATCGATTAATAGTTGTAACATATGTTCCATCCAAGTTATGTTTTATATTATGTCCATAAACCCCAAGCTTTGATACCAACTGTAACGCCCCACCTCTATGGTCATAATAACAAAGAGTATTAAAAGAAATACTGTCTATTATTACGAAGAATAAGGCTGGATAGGAGCGACCATCCGTAATTGGCCTTACACTAATATTGGTTATCTCGATAGGAGTGGTATATACTTTTTATTTTTCATTTATTATTTATTTACTCCCATCGACATATCCAATTATCAGTATAAAACAAACTACGATAGTTCATAATAGTTTAGGACATTAAATATAACAATAACACAGATAATATAATTGCGGAACACAGATAAAAACAAAAGTCTCATATATATATAACCGATGTCAGTTAATACATAGTTGACACAATACATACGATACAACTACAACTGTCGACACTAGAGGTTATATATACACGTACATTATCATCTAATATACATGAATACATATCGTTCTATACAATGACACGACTACTACAAAAGGACAATGACAACTTCAGAAGATGTGAAAAGTCTTCAAATCCCGAACAGCAACTCAAAGAAAGAAATCTACAACCTGAAATAACTCGGGTCTGACCCGAGTATTACATTCAAAAGAAAATAATACCCAGGTCAGTCTAATTCAAACCAGTTTATTAGTGCATATAGGCAGTAATAATTTAAATAGACGACAGTCATAATCATTCTCGTCTAACCGATTCTTTAAACAAAGAAACCGGATAACGGTCAATATAACACTTAACAGTGTTTAACAAAAATCAGCAGATTTAAATCATCAACAGAGATAAATAAACAATTTATCAAATCGACTAAATCAATTTAAAACTGTCAAATCTGATAGGGCTGCAGTACACGCACGCGTGTACTGCCTCGCCACTATCGTAGGAGATACACAAAAGCTCAATGAAAGTCACAAGTGATCACAAGGTCAAACCCCGAAATCGGGTTCAACTCAAGTGGATTCAAGAACAAATCCCAACAGGGGGAAAAACTGCAAAGAGCATGCGACTGCAGACATAAGCGAATACGAAGCAACCACCACGATGAAGCTATAGTAGCAAACAGTTGCAAAGACAAGGGCAGAATGCAACTACAAAGAAGACAGTGGCAGCAAGTGAAACAAGTTCAACCAATATCAAAGAGCATGTGCAAGAGGCAACAAAACTCAAACTAGCAACTGCAGCAAGACTAAATGGAGAAACCAGGCCATCAAGAGGCAACTGCAACAACAAACAAGACTCAACTAAAGTCAGTGCACAAACATATATACATACATATGTATATACACATGTATACATACATGAAGTGGCAACACAGCAGTTTGAAACTGCACCTTCAACTCAGACTCAAGTGGGACAAGAAACAAATATATATACACCATGTAGAAGTGTAAACATCACTATGAACAGGCAAGCAAGTGATGGACACAAAATGAATCAACAAGCACTACAAAGGCTACAGGTCAGTAGTTCAAAGCATTGCACAGCAACATGGATCAGAATCAAACAAGTCAAGCTGAATACAAGTTCATCATGTAGCAGTGGAATTCGAAGTTAAGAACAACAGCTACAAGTATGCTACAGGTCGCAAATGACCAGAGGGATTTAAACATATCACAGTAATGGCCAGAAAACCCCAGTCGAAGATGACCAGAAACAGAATGTCAATGCCTTAGATCAACAGTGATCAAGTCAAGGCCAGGAAATCACAAGATCGAAGACGAGATGACCAGAACCAGAAGACAAATCCACTAATATATGCATACACACATATATATGTATATATGCACGTGTATACGAACTTATAAATCAAATGGCGCAGACATATGCAAATGTACCAGACTCAAATGCCTTCAAGCAACTTACCGACGAAATCAGTGCATCAATGCAATGCAAAATAGAGACTGCAATAAAACTACTGGCACTAAGTCAAGGGAACAATGGAGGCATGCTTTACAAAGTCAAGTGGAGCTAACCAATGTACAAATCAGGTCAGCGACCACTTCACATATGTAGTCCAGACTAAAGTGACAACAGGGACAACTCAACGAATCCAGTGAGGTAACCAATACAACAAGCTAAATGTTCAAGCTACTGGAAATGACCAATGCAACCAAAACTGTCTCGAAGTGGGGAAACAAATACAAAATCTAATGCAGACACATATAAGTGCATTTGGGTATATGTTATCAGTGCTAACAATTATGGTAGCAATTGCATGAGTAATTAACAACTAACGAATGCATCTGCGAAATGGATAATGTAAGCCAACATCAAGGCACAGCTTCAAAATGAAGTAGCCATGTTCGAAACCCAACCTTGGGAACTACAAGATGAACAAGTATATAAGTGAATGCATCACGAACCAAAGAAGGCACCAGTAACACTACATGTCAAGAATGAATGTAATTCAAATGAACAGACCTGAGTGCAGCAGTCTAACAACTCAAGTGAAGCTACAGGTCATCAGACTACTACAACAAAAACATCAAAGTGCAACAAGATGGTGACTGTACAACTTCAAATACAAGTTACAATGTCAACAAAGTACACAGGGAAATCAAATGTTCAACAGACACATCAAACTACAAGGTGAATAAATGGTCAGAAGTGTGCAGACATGCCCAAAATGAACTTTCTTCCCCAAAACAACTCAATTACTTTGACATGCAAGTGCACAGGCAAGGCTAAGGCATAAACTATCAAAGGAATACCACAATGCAACTGTAAGCAAGATGCCTGAAGAGTACAAGTTAAAACTGCAATACTAACTACAAGTGACAATGCCAGTTCATGTCAATAATTCAGTGACATAACAAAGCTACAAGACCAACTCGAAGCAACAGGATAGAAATTATCAATATCGATGAAATCAAGTCGAAGACTACAGGCTAACGCAGTTCAAATCAAACTGCAATGAACCAGTCAAATAGGTTTTAAAATTTCCAAATCAGAGTTCAATGACAGAGTGATAAAATCACAACATATTCGAAATAGCAGGTTTCACGAAGTCAAATTATTTTCAACTAGACAAAGCCAACTAAAAACAGTAGCATTTACAAAAGCCAACGGTAACAGATCATGGCCGAAGCCAAAAAAGAATATATATCGCGAAAAATCGACTATCAAAACAATACTAAACAAGATCAGATTCATCCTAAGTATCAAAACAACTTCGAATGGCTATGATAAATCAAGTAATCCAAACCGCATGAAACATCAGAGAAAACATCACATTCGAACGAAATCAACCAGTCGAAACACAATATTGAATTGGATGTGAGTGATAAGGAATCACTCACCTTTTCCGTGAGTCGAATCAATTGCAGCCGCACCTCTATTGCTTGAAACCCTACTTTAAAGCGGAGAGGAACTAACGAATCAAAGTCGTGGCATCCAAAATCAAAGGGTACGTCGTCTTCCAAACTAGGCCATGGCGACCACGAAATTGCTCAAATCCTAATTTTTAAAGAAAAAGGAACGAAGAAGCAAACCACCACCATTTTTCGTTCGTATTGATTTTTAGGGCTTTGTAAATGAATACGAATAATGGAGGAATGGGTAATGGTCTTAGATACATATCACGGCATCAACAAATATGGGCCCCGATTTAAAAGGTAAAGCCCACTCAACACTAAACAATTTTTTTTACAAAAGAATTTTACTTGATATAATTTCCAACCAGTAATTAACAATCAAATCACTCATCATTAGACGAAAACAAAATAATTGCAAAATCTCGGGTTGTTACAGAAACTATTTGTTTTCAAATAATAATAGCTTTCATAAAGTGAAAAGATTTCCAATTTGTATCGAAACATTTCAAGTTAAAATGAAATTGTGAATAGTTTGGAAAAACTATGAATTAACCTTTGTGAAGATGATTAAGCTTTATTTTGAAATCAAAGAAGATTTTAAAAGGTGTATCTTTTATATTATAAAAGACTTGAATTGTGAATAGTTTTGAAAGCTATAAATTAAATCTTAATTTAAAGATTTAATGGGTTAATCCAATTGAAATGGAAATTGATTTGGAAATCTGTGAATGAATCTTTATGAAACTGGGTAAACTTTGTGAAGTAAATCTTTGTGTTTAAAGATTTAAAATGGTAATTTGTTTAAACCATTTAAAGGAAAGGATTTGGGTAATAAGTTGTGACTTAATTGAAATCCCAATATCCATATGTTTTTAAATATTGTGCTCACTATTCGGGTTAGCCGGGAAAAGGCCTTTGTGTCATATAACCCATTCCGAATTAGTGATACGTCGTGAATGGATAACATTTGAAGACAGGTGTGAAGACCGTGTATTTTTGAAAATGAAAGGACAACCTGTCGAATGTCTCTGCACCGAGTTGCTCTGGTATAGAGATTTATATCACTCTTATTGTGATGGAAAGTCCGGACGTGATTAGTGAATATCCGGATTGTAAGGGCTTCTTTGGAAGTGCCTTCGGTTCTGTTCGATCCCAGAACGGACTTGTATGGATGTGTGTCTGACCTTACACTTTGAGATATAAAGCTGGTTTCTATCAAATACATTTCTGTTGGTGGCGGAGAATTTATTCTCTTAGCTTAACACCCTTCTCTGAGACATACGAGCTCAGAGGTTATGTAGTTGATGGTTACTAGTGATACATTCCCAATTTGGTAATGTGGCATACGAAGTGCTGTTGATTATTTGTTGATCAGAGCGTGGCTTTGTGAAAAAGCGTGGCTTTGTGAAAATGCGTGGCTTTGTGGACGAGACTTCATCGAGCCTCACAACCCGGTAATGGTCGAAACAGGAATGTTGCGGCAAGGTTGTTAGGGGTCGCGCCCCTAGGGTATGTCATTTCCTTCTGGATAAAAGGTGATATCATGGTATGGAGCCCAGATATTTTACCTATGTTGATGCTGCAAATTTATTATACTTTGTGGTTGAGGATCCTCGGATAAAGGTCGGTAACGACCGTGGGATGGCATAGCTCGTGTGTTAGCTACCTAGTTACAACTGTACAGCGTGAGGTAGCGTCGGCCTTGTGTTTGCAGAGATCCGGTTAGGTTCTCGAGGCGTCTTTCCAGAGGCGTTTCCATTTCGATGTAAGGAAGTTCCTTTGCCTGACCATTTGGTTGAAATCCAAAGAAACAATACGAATCTTGTACGGTTTTAGTTGTATAACCTGCTATGGAATGTGGCGGTAACCTGCTATTGAACATAGTAGCTATAGTAGGCATACAATAATGGTTGTTTGTTGGCTAAGATTAATATTATACTTTCGAAATGTTTTCCACACTATGCACTAGTAATAATATCAAAAGAGTTTTCTTTTGCGTAGTAAGCATGTTTGACTATCATAAGAAGAAATCTCCTCCAATTCTGCGTTTGCATTGTGTGTGTGGCGGGAGGTCTTATGGTAGTTTCATTTTCCAAAAGCATTGCGAATGTCTTTTAATTCCTTTGTTGTTGTTGTTTTAAAGATAAATACTGTTTTAGTTCTCACACCAGTCCTATGACTGACCTGGAGTTTATTGTTCCTTTCCTAAACTCTGGGTGCCCACCAGTTTCCACACGGGCAGTCTAGAGTCAGGTTATCAGATCATTCTGGATTCAGGAGATGCTGTGGAGCTCAGTGGCGAGATGGATGGCATGGCGTATCACTTGTATATGATATTATTATTCCGCTGTGTATTCTGTATGAGGACAAGTTTGTATAACTGTCCATTGTTGTGTTGTGTTGTATATTGACTCTGATGATGTAATGTATAAAATGTACAGTTCTTTTGATTTAAAGATTATTCATTTATCTATTATATGTTGTTCCACTGCGATATGTGAGATTCTGATATTGTTTCTATTTCTTTTTCTTTCTTTCATTCTGTCTTCTTCTACCTCTTCTTTTTAACCATAACAATTCGGTTTTCTGGCATTCGATTGCTCGGCAATTGATACAGTGGACGTATTAATGTCGATTTTCGAAAGTCGAAAATCCTGAATCGTTACAGCTTCTCTCCAGGATTAAACTGGTATCGGCTTGTGCACCCTAATGTGTATGCCATTAGTTGTATATTGTATGAGGATCCTGTGGCTAAAGCATAGGGAACCTTTTTTATATGCTCTTTCAGTTTATTTGTATGAGGAGCGTCCTTCTTAGAAAGGATGATTCCAGATTGCATTGGAATATTTCTGTGCTTGGTATTTTTCACAATGAACCTTTTGAGTATGGTATCTATATATAGGGATTAGGCAATCCCAACTGCCTATTAGATCTATCTCTATATAGTTTTATGCCCAATATATAGGCTTCTTCTCAAGTATCCTTCATGAAGAAGTTCATAGAAATCAAAGCTTTCACTAATAGCAAGAGCGAAGTGTGCCAATAAAAAGAAGATCGTCGACATACAACACTAAGAATACGTTAGCATTGCCCTATTCCTTTCTATATTCGCATGCTTCCTCCGTATTCTAAAAAAATCAAACTATTTGATTATTTTATCGAAACACTTGTTCCAACTCCTTGAAGCTTGTTTAAGTCCATAAATGAACTTTAACAACTTGCAAGCTTTGTCGTCACTCCCACTAACCACAAAACCCTAAAGCTGCAACATAGGTCATTTTTAATTCACCATTTAGAAAAATGGTTTTTACATCCATTTGCCATTTTCACAATCATAAAATGCAGCGGTGGCCAGCATAATCCGAAGAACTTAAGCATAGCTATAGGTGAAAAGGTCTCATCATAGTCAATACCTTAAATTTGATGATATTCTTTTGTAACTAGCCTAGCTTTGTAAATCTTTACTTTCCTATCTACAATTAGGATTTTCTTAAAAATCCATTTCTAGCTGATGGATTACATCCTTCGATATGTCTAACAAAGTCCATACTTTGTTTTTGTACATGGAATCCATCTTAGAGTTCATTTCTCCAAGTCAAAGTTCGAAATCTTTACTCTACAATGCTTGTTGGAAAGATAGAGGAGTGTTGTCATCTGAGCCACGGTTCTCCTTCTCACCATCCACAAGAAAACCATCTTATCTTTCTAGTACATGAGATTCCCTATTGGACCTTCTCATAGGTTGTGTGTTTTCATATACATGTGAACTTGGCTCTCCAACTGATTTGGCCTCAATGTTATCTTTTCAGATCTCATCCAAGTTTACAACCACGGTGGTAGTTTCCTTTGATAGTAATTCCTTTTCCAAAAAATATCATGCCAAGAAATAATAACCATTTAGTCCTTGGTATTTTAGAATATCAATCCTATTGAGTTTTTTGGATATCCTATAAATTTACACAGTACCAATCCTGCCTCTAATTTTATTTGGATCAACATTCTTAACATAAGCCGAACAACCCTACACTTTTAAATACTTAAGTTGGGGTTTCTTTCCACACCACATCTCGTGTGGTGTTTTTGGCACAGATTTAGTGGGTAACAAGGTCAACATATGCATCGCAGTTTCCAGTGCATATCCCCAATAGGACATAGGTAACTCGGCCTTACTCATTATGGAACAAACTATATCTAATTGGGTTCGATTCCTTCTTTCCAACACACCATTAGGTTGTAGATTATAGGGTGAAGTAATCTGAGAGATAATCCTATTATCTTTAAAGTACTATTGGAATTCTTATCCAACTTACCCACCTCCTTGATCCGATCGAAGAATTTTTAACTTTCAGTTCGTATGATTTTCAAGTACATTCTTATACTCAGTAATTTTCTCATAGATATCGGATTTGTTCTTCATAAGATACACATATCCTAGTCTCAAGAAAACAGTAGTGAAGGTAAAAAAGTAAGAACTATTATCCCTGGTGATTACAGGCGTCGGGCCATATACATCACTATGTACTAACCCTAAGAGTTCATTAGCTCTTTCATTACTCTCACTGAAGGGGGGCTCGGTCATTCACCTTTAAGACACGACTCACAAGTGCCAAATGATTCAGAATCAATTGACTGTAGAAATCCTTTGGTTTTTAATTTGTGCAGCCATTTCTCACTAATATGACCGAGCCTAAAATGCCAAAGATAGTTATCATTTATATTAATATTAGAGCTACTCATAGACCACACTTAATTCGTACTGGTCACATAAATGCCATTTTCAAGAACACCTTTACGAACTTTATTTCCATTCAAATCAATGTTCATAACATTATTTGGGCAATGAAACACATATTCATTCTTAGACAATCTAGAATTAGATACAATCCTACAAACAAAGTCTTTTACAAAATAGCAGTTATTCGGTATAAAAAAACTTGGCAAGCATAATCCTATTGTTGTTGCATCTACAATAGATCCATTAGCAACCTGGAGCCTCATTTTGCACTTTGCCATGCGGCATAGTTCCTAATCCCTTGTAACAAATTACTAACATGAGCTTTAGATCCAGCATCTAAAACTCAAGGCATTTTATTGACTGCAAAGCAATTTTGAATCATATTTGTACTCGACGGAGCTGCAAAACTATTATGCTTTCTTTCTTTAGCAATCTTTAGGTATTTTGGACAATTCCTCTTTTAGTGATCATTCTTATGACATTTACCCTTGCCATTAACTGATTTCTACTCTTTTTATCCTTCTTACCATCTCACTTACACTTCTTCGAACTCTTCAAATATGATGCCCTACTCCTAACCGCAAGCACGGTCCCCTGATCCTTCGATTGTGACTCGTCCAACCTCAATATATTAAGGAGCTCCACGAGATTCACATTCAGTTGGTTCAAATTATAATTCATTATGAGTAGTTCACACAAAGGGTTAAGTGAACCAAGGATCAAGTCCACCAGCAACTTGTTGCTTATACCACATCCATTTTTGTGAAAGCCTACTAGTATAGCCCTTCATTATTAGGACATAATCATCCACCTTATGTCCCTTATGCATTTTAGTGTTGTACAATTTCTTAGTAAACTCTCATAGAATGAGATTGCTCACCAAATAGTGCCTTCAGACTATCGAATATTTGATGGACAGACAAGGTTTCGTGCTGCCTTTGCAATGGTTTGTCTAATGTAGACAATACGAAAACCTGGGTGATTTCCAAGTCAATGTCCTACTTATCATAAGCAACATGTATTCGGGGTTAGTGTTATCAACGGGTTTTGTCATAGGAGTATAAGTAATAGACAACCAAAGATGCTCTTAGCCAATCGACATAGTTATTGGGTCCAATTAGTTTGTCGTTTTCACTAAACAGTCTTGGAGTTGACATTTTTTGCAAGTTTCAATTGGTAGATTATTAGGACAAAATCATAGTAGATGTTCTTATAATATTAGTAAGGTTAAACTTTATGTTTCATTTTACTAATAAGCTCTTACTAGTCTTTTATGTTTTGCCAAACCCAAAGTCGAAATATAGAAATCTTTATTTCACTAGTAGGTGTTAAGACTCATCAGTCTTGGAATTCTGACCTTGAGTTTGCTCAACAAGTCATAGCTCTACAGAAGATCGATAACTCCTTATCGATTGTATCTTGTACAACTCCTAATCCTTGGTACCTTATCATAATTTCACATCAACCCTGAGTTTTCTTAACAAATCGAAATGAAATTATTCACTCGTACCTACAATATCGTGATGGCCTAAGTACAGTATATATAACTTGAGTTTTCCCAAAAAATACATATAGTAATCTTACCTCGTTCATTCGATATATTAATAATACTGCATATAACATCCATGGCTTGAGTTTGCTCAACAACGAAGGAATATGTAAATAATTTATTAATATATATATATGGTAGAGGATAACATTATATTAAAGATTCATAATCTTTAATATATTATATTGAGTGATATCAACTTATGAAATAATGTATTTCTTATGAACTACCCTCATGATTCAAGTGTCGGACACGTCGAGAATCATAGTATATTTACATTTACATACGTATTTATTCCTTATGTTTGTTTTTGGTTCATATTATATTCCACCTTTAGTTTTGTAATACCCTATAAATTTTAGAAACTAATATAAAGGGTATTTTAGTAATTTTAACTAAGTAGAGAAAACGATAATTTTAAACAACATCAGAATTAGATAAAGAAACTTGTGCATTACATAGAGCTTATTTTTTTGGTCAAAATGGTATATTGATTTATCCGAATCGGAGTCCATATGAAGAAGTTACGCGGGTTTTTAGGTTGTTGATTTTGAAATGGGCTTAACCCGGTAGGGTTTGAATTTGAAATCTGAACAACTACATCCCTCTCTTATTTAGTTTCTGAAACTTATATACTTTCATTTCTTCTTCCTTACTCCGTCATTCTCTTCATCCTCTTCCTCTATCTTCTCACAACTTTGCAAATCCTTAACCCAATTCAACAGATAAATATACTAAATCGATCATCATGAGTAGTGAAGTCTGATTATACCATCCATTTGGCAATTTGGGGATCTTGGAAGGACTTCATTTTCAGGCCAGTGAAGATTGAGAGGCAGATTCAAAGATTTTGGAGGAAGGCGACTTGATTTGGTGAGTAGGAATCATCTCCTTCGTTTATAATGTATATATGCATGTTTATCATTGTATGTTTTCTATTATGATTAATAAATTGAATAGAAATATAAATAAGGCATGTAAATTAAATATATATTAAAATCCTAAATATAAAATTGTTGATTATACAAATTATTGCCTAATTAATGATTAGGAATGATTAGACTGGTGGAGGAAATAATATCCGAAATATGGAACGATATAATAAAGTTCAGGTGGGTGGGAATGTATGGTATATTGCCCCAAGCATTTAGAAACATATAGAAATAGGAAACATAAGGAATTGGATGAAATTTGACAAAGATTAGTGGAGGAAAGGCTCCAGGACACAGGCAGAAAACTCTACCTAAAGCCTACACCAGTCCATATGTGAATATCACACTGGTGCACCAGTGTAACCTGCAAATGGCAGGTTTAACCTTGGTACGCCTAGAGCCAAATCAAGTATACCGTCATTTACCATTTTGGTTTGTATGTAATGTGAGGATCTTATACGATGTCTATATGGGTGTTTACCATATGTTGTATCATATATTGGTATACATGTATAGATGTGTGTTCGACTGTTAGTATCATTTAACTAATGGTAATACGTTTGGAAAATAGCCTTTGTTTAACTAGTTCTATGTATTCATGTTGTGTTAGCCTATGTTTATCTAACAAAATTCCCATTTATAGTCAGCTTATGTTTAACCGGTCATGGTTGGGTTGTGTTTTTCTAATCAGTGTTAATTTATGGGTTAGTCTGTGTTTGACTAACTCATATGCTATATATTATGTTACACTATATTATGGTATTATTGTCACAAAGTAGTTTAGCCCCACATATTATGTTTATTATATCAAGCTAACTTTATAAATGCATGCGAGACAGGTTGAGGTACATCTTTGTTTAGATGTAACATTTATATAATGTTATGTGAACATATTTGCAGTATATTCTTAGTGGTGTTTTTCACTCACTAGACTCATGTCTGACCCCCTCCTAATACGTTTTCTTTTGTTTATGGATTTATAGGTTATGATGGTGGTTTTGAGTAACATGAACGGTGCAGGTGACGATGGCATTGTTATGAATATAGTGTATTGTATTTATCACTTGACAGTATTAGTATATGATGTAATGATGTGTATGGATTTGGATTTGACCATGTGTAATGGGATGTGATTTGATATTTATTATATAATATGTTTGTTTCCTTCCGCTTTGAGATTCTGAAAATTTTGGTTGGTTAGTTTATATAGCTCTTTTTATATTACATTTCTTATAATGATCCGGCTTTTCATTTTATGATGATTTTATAGCCGCGGAAAGGCGAATTGTTACAAGTTTATACATTCACATTATATAAGTTTTATTATTATATAACTTTTATATTTTAATTAACTTATGTAATATTCTTATGTATAACATTATATTAATTATGTAAGATATGGAACCTACTCCACATTGTGCTTGGGTTTGGAGATCTATCCTTCAACTCAGAGAGTCTATGCTGAAGCATGTGAAATGTGAAGTCTCCATTCTCACTGATACAAAATTCTAGTATGATCCTTGGGCATCATCGGTCTTATTATTATGTAACACTTTAACTCATGATGAGATAAGGCAAACTGGTATTTCTTTGAATTCCAAATTGGTGATTACTTACATAATGGGCATGTCTCTTTGCCTTATATAAGTAATGTGAGAGTTCAACAGTTATGGAAGAACATTCAAAGCTCTAAAGTCCAGGTTGGGGAGGCAAGTTAGCTCTGGACTGAAAAGCTTGTTCCTCATTCTATCTCCATTGTTTATTCTGCTCTTGACGGTTGTAGTATCATCCTGGTATTCAGATGGTATCAGAGAGTTTGGAACAGTCATTGTTCTCATAAATTAAATTTCATGCTTTGGAAGATGCTTAGAAATGTTTTAATGACTAAAACAAAGTTAAGTTCAAGAGGGCTTACTATTGATAATGTGGGTGTTTTCTATGCTAACCACACTGAGGACGATGTGCATTTATTTTTCAATTGTGCATATACTTTCTCTATTTGGGCTGTAGTACTTGATAAGGGAAGATTTCCTCCTCCTATGAGGTTTTCTTTTGATGAGTGGAACAGAATTTTTTAAAGCTACTATGTGGAAAAATGAAAATTCCCTGGATATGTTACTTTGTTTGAAAGTGGTGCTTGATGAGGTTTAGAAGGAAAGGAATTCAAGGGTTTTTGAAAAGAAAAGTGTCCATGCAAAGGTGCTTTGTAATGTCATATATGGTCGAGTAAGATTTAGTTCAGTTTTGCATGGCTTACTCAATGATCATGATGCTGAGGCACTATGGTCTTGTTGTGCATGATTGTGCCGCTGTTTGTTTGTTTGTTTCTGTTTTGTGCTTTTTTCCTTTTTTTCTCTTCTTTGTTTTGCCTTTGTTTCTTTTGGAGGATTAAGCCTGTGTTTTCCTCTATTTTTCTGTGTTTAATAAACCTGGTAAGGGCCCAGTTCAACCCTGCTTGCTATGCAAAATAAAACATTATATTAACTAAATCTTATTTACTTAGTTTTAATTAATTAACTCTTTAATTAATTTTATAATATTCCAATATAACATTTATTTTGAATATTTATACGTACTATAGCCTTTATAGTATAACACATATAGCTTATACGTGTGTATTTTCATTTAACTAATTAACCTTTAATTAATTTATTTAATTAAACAATTTTAATTAATTATATTAATTTTCAAAATTAATTATATACATACATGTATACTTATGTTATCTTAAACCTTTTAATATAACATAACATATATTAGTATATATAATACATGCATATATATTTATATAAACCCTTTTTAATAAATTTATTTTATTAATCTTATTAATAAATTTAAACTTCGAAACTAATATTTAAAAAATTTCAAACATTTTTTAATTTTTCCTATACTATATGCATGCTTATTCGATATTGAATATGTATTTATATTACAAGGTGTGTATATCGTGAAAATCTACCAACATACATACATACATGTTTGTGTAGACACACACAATACATACATGATTACTTGATTAAATATTATGACTAAATAATGAACAATTTTATTTAAAAAAATATCTAACATTGATACGGTCAAATTAATAGGAATTCCAAAAAAATAAATTGAAAATGTTTAATTTTTAAATAAAACAAAACCTTAATTAAGTAAAAGAAATCTTGTTTTTTAAAATTAAATTATGAATATTTTGACTTCTACTTTTAATGAATCAAAAATTCAAATTGGTCCATTTTAAATTTAACTTTGAATATAATTATATATTACTGATATTTTTGTTATTAAAAAAAGATTTCATCTATAAAAGTGGGATTTTTAAGTTTAAATTTTATACTCGATGTAAATAAAATAATTATATAAATATAATTTATTATAGATTTATTATAGAAGAAATTTCAAAACAATTATACATATTATAATTCATATAAATTCTATTAGCAAATTATTTTTATTTTTATCTATTAATTTAATTTAATTGTAATTTTATATTAAGTTAATAGTTCGAAATAAATTAAAAACCTGGACTTTTAATAAACCAAAAGTTAATATGTAAATTACGACCGAGCCATATGTTCACATTTCTTAAATTTATAATATTATTTTAATATATATTTATCTTTTACTTAATTTACTAAAACAATTTATATTTATTATCAAATTAAAATAATTACATAAAACTAGTATATATTAATAAATAAATATTTATGGTTGAAATTATCATATTACATGGCATATTTAAAACTATGATTTAGAAGTGCTACCGTTTAGATCGAGCCTTATTTGAACACATCAAACTAGCAAATTGAGCCACAAAGAACTTTTCCACTCTTGTTATGGTCTGCAACTTTAAGCTTAATTTTGTTTTAACGCAGGATGATAACGGTCTTGCAAAAATCAATGAATAATATGAGCCCTTAGGTTAATTTATAATAGAGAAATGAAGTCGATGACATCATCACAGATTCACATTTTTCTCAACCTGTTGAGAATTGATTTGTTACAATATCAAAGTTCAAAACTTAATTCATTTTTAACCATTTAGCTGTATAAGGTTGGCCATAATTTAATAAAAAACTTAGAACCTTTTTAATTAATTTTGGCACATTAAATAAATAAAATATGAAACCAAACCTACAAATTTTTTCAAGCCCGTTCAAATTAAACAAATGTATATAACATTTATGCACATTTTATTAATTAATTTAAGCACTTTAAAAACTAGATTACCTCTATAATAACTTCATTAAATTTATTTTGTTAAATACCGTGAGTCTCGATGGTGTGCTCATATGTGTAAATTCAGCCCTCAGACCAAACAATTTTAAATATCAAACCCATGTAGGGACTTTGTTAAATCTTGGTGGTAGACATGACTTCAATGGATTATAGTTCATTTAGTTGAAGTTCTACTTTTATTCATTTAAGCGGCATTTAAGCAACATTATGTTAAGCATGTTATGTCAATCCATCAATGCAATATCATTTAAATGCCTAAAATTTGCTTAATAGTCAATCTCTAATAACGTATGTATTTCATTGTGATGTTTACATTTTAAAGTCATTTGGTTCAATCCGATGACATTTATCGATTAAACCGAACTACTATGGCCTGAGATTCAAGACTTCATGTTAAAGTCCAATTACGGTAAAACAAAACTTTTGTACCAAGGGAGAATTTGAGATAAATTCTCCTTTGAGAAATGGTTCACTTCATGGTCTCATCATTTACCCAACCCTCCTTATAATATGAACAAATATCAAATGAGTAACCATTATCACAGTATAGTTTCTATTAATAAGACCCATAATACTCTCAAGTTGAAAAACTAACATACACCATTACATGAGATATTCTATTAGACTTTGGTACAACAACCTATAAAAGTCTCTTGGTCGGCCGTTCTAAAATCATTCAAGATGATTACAGGTATGTGACTTATTGGTACCCTAAATAGTTTTAAGCAAATAACTTTATATCCTACAAATAACGTTGTGTTCACACATATTGCCTTTATCACCATATCACATTCTTGAAATACCAAATGACTAGGAATATTTAAGGATAAGCATTTATTTTATGCATACGATCCAATACTTATGGTTACAAACTCTTTCATGATTGTGAATGACCAAACACTTTTGCCTTGATATTTCTACTTAAATGTTATGATTTACTCTTAAATTTATGTATCTTTACGTGTAACAGAAATAAAACCAAAATCATACTTATGTAATCAAATTACATATACCCAAAAGAGCACATTAAAAGACCTGTTGCGTTGTAGGTATAACTAAAACTAGCAGAGACTAAGATTCATAAAACAAAAATATATAAACAGTAGAAACAATTATAAAAATAATAATTTATTTAGAACAAAACCTCAGAATTACTTTATAAATCAAATAAGTCGCCAAATACCAAATACATCAAATGTCAAAATAACCTTACGTGTCTTGCAAAATAAAATCCATCGTATCAATAATATCAGAGTACAATACATCCCTTTCAAAATACCAGCTCAACAAAAGAACTAAAACTAGAACTGAAGGAAAGAAATACATGATCGAATCTCCAACAAGTCTCCAAGAAGCTGCGATCTACTTTCCTTGCACCTGATTGGCTATTGGGAGGAGGGAAGGGGAAAATAGAGGAGTGGGTCAGACTAAAAGTCTGGTGAATGATAGTAATTACTAGAATCTTTAAGAAAAGTAAAAGTAATTGACCTTACAACAGTTCTAGTATATAAAAGGAAACAAAGGAAATATGAAGAAGGAATAAACTGGAAATCAATATGATTTAACTAAATTAACACAATTGTTTAACTTTGATTGTTTGCACTTGTTTTTGATAGCTGCTAAGATTGGGCTGAATTCCTAATACTACCCTTTGATCAGCCTGCTACTCTGTAGAATCCACTATGGACCGGACGTTAAAGCTCCCTATGCAGTAAACATTGGTGCCTACGAAAGGCACAAACTAATCACTTAGAACTCATAATGATTACTGAGCACCCGAATGGATGTCGCACGCGTAACTGCCACCATGCTCATGTTACATGTTGTTCCACCTATTGGGTCTTCTTATTACCTCAAGCTCCAGTATAAGCGTGCCACTCGTCTCACTTCAGGATTATGTGAGACACCTCGTCTCACTTCAGTGTTATGTGAGACACCTCGTTTCACTTTAGGGTAATGTGAAACACTATGTCCATAGAAATAATAGGGGAAATGTTATTGGTACTGGCCCGTTATCCAAACAATATCTAGTTGCACCCCTTGCCCAAATCCCCATGATTTGGACTTCTACTTATTGACCATTTACTACCGTTATTAACATAAGCGTGACCCTCGTCTCTTTTAAGGATTATGTGAGACACCTCGTCTCACTTCAGGGTTATGTGAGACACCTCGTTTCACTTCAGGGTTATGTGAAACACCGTATCCATAGAAATAGGGGAATGTTATTTGGTACAGGTCCTACTTCAATTCTTTGCTTATTAACTTAGATAAATTATTTAAATAAGCCTTTACTTTTGTTTTTACTATCTGTGCTTATTAATTTATCCTAAGTCTTAAAATAAGTCTCACTCTGTTCTATTTCTTATTATAACCTACGTTATAATCATGCTTATAACTTAACCCAAGGTTTAAGTGTCTTTCATCTTATACTCTTTTTAGTTATAATTCTAAGTTATAACTAGGCCAATTATCTTTAATTAGTCCAATTCTAACATCAATATCATAATTAGGCTCAATTTCAGTCTTAATTCCATTTTTATTACAGTCTTTACAATTTACATCTTATCTTCCGTTATTTTAGTATTCTTATAATTTTAATCTATATTTGCGTTTAATCTATTCTAATCCATACGCGAAGAAGAAGGAGAAATAAAAGAAATATGAAAATAGAAGAAAATCCAAAGCCTAGGAAAAAGATGTATATAACGCATAAATAACGGTAAATAAATTAAAATACTGTAAATAAATGGAAAGACTATAATTAATGGAAATGAACTAAAATTAACTGAAAAGAATAGCTAAAAGAAACAGACTGAAAATAATTCTAAAAACTGTAAATAAACTACAAAAAAGGTTATTCCAAAAATTGTACTAAAACTACAACTATTGGAAACCCTATTATTTTAAATTACTTAAAGAAATCTAAAATAATTACAATCACTCACTTGTGGTCCTAAGGTCTTCCCTTTAGGTCTTCTCGGATCCAATTGGGATTGTTAAATATTTTAATTTAAAGCAATTTTCTCCTTGGAAAATTATTCTGCTTAGGGTCCTTTCTTAAAAGGTGAACCCAATTGGAGAAAATCTTAGAATGAGAAAAAGTGTTAGGCCTAAGGTCTTATTTATAGGGGTAGAGGTGGATCTCACCGTTAGATTTAGGGATTGAATAAAATGCAACCATGTCATAGGCTGAATAGGAGCCGTTAGATGTAAGAACGGAACGACAGAATGAAGCTAAATAACGGAAACGACATACATTATTTAGCCACGAAGGAAGGAATTTTCCTTCATTCATTACCTAAGGCGGTCGACCGAGCGGTCGACCGCCCCTTCCCCTAGGTCGACCGGTCGGTCGACCTAGGGCGTGGTTAGGTCGACCCCTTGGTCGACCTAGCCCGGTATATTATATTTTTCGTCTTCTTTTCTTGTTTATTTTGTTTCTATCTCATATTGCTCGGATTCTGACGTTCTATATATGGAAATTGACCAGAAAATTACCACGAATACAATGGTGCAACTCCCGTGGCTCAATTCTGATAA
The DNA here is from genome assembly GCA_030737815.1 of Allium fistulosum. Taxonomy (NCBI): domain Eukaryota; kingdom Viridiplantae; phylum Streptophyta; class Magnoliopsida; order Asparagales; family Amaryllidaceae; genus Allium; species Allium fistulosum. The sequence continues at coordinate 291,679,569 of CM060907.1, forward strand.
TTTTACAAAGTTATTTTATCATTTCATTAATTTACGAATTAATTATTATGGTTAAATTCCGGGTTGTTACATTCTCCTCTCCTTAAGGGATTTCATCCTCGAAATCTCTAAGGATAAAAGAATGAACTAAATGTTTTCATCCAATATCTACACCCAACTACTCAATCATCAACCATTCATCCATTGTCCTTAAGTTTTCTAAAGCGATTTATGTTACTTATGCAATTAATGTGGTGTTAATGTCCCTAACTAATGCAAAATATTAGGCGGTCCATTGATTCAGTTGACCTCCTTTTATACAATCATGCCGTGCTATGTACCCAAATAAATGCAAAAATTCCTAATGATAACTGGTAGTTCTATATGCGTGCTTCAAGCATCATCCAAATGCAACATCATGTGATAATCATCCATTTATAGCAATCATGGAAAATAAAATAAAATGCGCACACATCCATATGCATATGCTCTAGTGTCCTAGTTAGGCTGATCCGTAAGAGATAATAATGTCTAGTGTAAGTACATGCGTCCATTTGCACCCACTAGCAAACACTTGCAACCACCGGCATACATCATTCATAACATGTTCTATTAACATGTTTACATCCAATCCTATCATCCACATGTTAAATCCTAAGTTTTACCCTCCCAAAGGATAATAAAGGAAATAACCTATTCAAAACTAAAGATGGAAAATATAAAAATCAAAAACTTACTATCGAAAAAATGAGGATAAGAAGTACGAATCTTCTCTTCAGTCTCCCACGAAGCATTTGCAACATCGTCTCCCATTGCACCTTTACTAACGGAACTCCTTTATTCCTTAGTTGCTTGGTGTCTCGTCCAATAATCTTCGTAGGAATACGCCGAACCGATGCTTCCCTTTCTACCTCCACCTCCTCTAACTAACTAGGCTCTACAACCTCCGCCGAGTCATGTAAGCACTTTCGCAAGTGTGAAACATGGAAAACGTCGTGCACTCCTGCGAGCCTCTCCGGTAGCTTCACTTGGTATGCCATCTTCCCAATTCTCTCTAAGATAGGAAATAGTCCTACAAATCTGCGGGCTAACCTTCCATTCGACCCAAACCTTACCACCTTTCTAAGCGAGGATAATTTAATAAAAACTAAGTCTCCAACCTCAAACTCGATGTCTCTTCTCCGCTTGTCCGTATAAGATTTCTGCTTGTCTTGAGCTCCATCCTCCGTTGAATCGAATCCACCTTCTCCGATGTCTCCCTAACCATGTCAGGCCCAAGTAGCAACTTCTTCATAGACTCCACCCAACATGAAGGTGACTTACAAGGTCTCTTATATAAAGCCTCGAATGCTGCCATTCCTACGCTTGCTTGGTAACTGTTATTGTGCGTGTACTCCACCAACGGAAGATGATCCTCCCAAGCTGTTCCAAAATCCAAAATGCACATCCGCAACAAGTCCTCAAGCACTCTATTAACTCTCTCCGTTTGGCCATCAGTCTGAGGGTGATAGGCCATACTCAATCTAAGCTGCGTCCCTAAAGCCTCTTGGAAGCTTCTCTAAAACTCGCTATTAAAAATAGGGTCTCTATCGCTCACTATGCTAGAGGGAATTCCATGAAGGCGGACTACCTCACGAACATATAGGGATGACAAATAAGATGTCGTCCTCTTGCTCTTAACAGGAATGAAGTGGGCACTTTTGGTCAAACGGTCTACGACTACCCAAATGCTAGTATTCCCCTTTCAAGAAACGGGGTAAACCATCTATGAAATCCATCGAAACGTTGTCCCGCTTCCACTTCGGCACATCTAAAGGCTGAAGCAATTCACCGGGTTTTCGCTGCTCCGCCTTAACCCTTTGGCATACAAGACACTTAGCTACGAACTTCGCCACATCCTTCTTTATGCCATTCCAGTAAAACATCCTCTTCATGTCCCTATACGTTTTGTCACCACCCGGATGAATAGTCATAAGGGAATGGTGTGCTTCCTCTAAAACTGCTCTCAACAAGTCACTAGTGCGGGGAACACAAAGCCTTCCATCTCTCCTAAGCCGCCCTCTGCCATCTATGGAATAACATTGGAGATGTCTAGAGACTTCTCCTCGGCTAATCCTATCCATAATGTCCATGAGCTCCAAATCCTATCGCTGCCTCGAGCCAATTTGATCCATAAGGGTAGGCTTCACTTCAAGCATAGTTGATAATCCTAGGGTAATGTATGTAGAGGGCTTAAAATCAAAAGTAGAAATAAACTCCAAGCTCTTCCACTCTATGAACAAAGGACTAAGGGTTGCTTTCTTCCTACTCAATTCATCCGCAACCACATTACCCTTGCCAAGGGTATAATATATCTCAAAATCATATGATGCTAAAAACTCCATCCACCGTTGCTGCCTCAAGTTCAAGTCTTTCTGCGAGAATGGGTACTTCAATGACTTGTGGTTGGTGAAAAGCTTAAACCTCTCTCCAAGCTAATAGTGCCTCCAAGACTTGAGTGCAAAAACTATAGCAGCTAACTCCAGATCATGGGTACGGTAGTTCTTCTCATGCATCCTCAACTGCCTACTACCATAACATATTACCCTTCCTTCTTGCATCAACACCGCTCCTAAACCCATCCCATATGCATCTGTGTATACAGTAAAAGGCTAGCTTCATCGGGTAAAACTAACACTGGTGCACTAGTAAGGGTTCTCTTAAGCTTCATGAAGGAATCCTTACAATCTACATCCCACACGAATGCTTTATTCTTCTTAGTAAGGCGCGTGAGTGGTGCCAAAATCCTAGCAAAGTCTCTAATGAACTTCCTATAGTAGCCTGCCAATCCTAGGAAGCTCCTAACTTTGGTGATGTTCCTGGGGGCCTTCCAATCTTGCACTGTAATCACCTTAGCGGGGCCAACAGCCAAACCTTCCTTCGAGACCACGTGCCCCAAGAAACGTACCTCCTCTCTCCAAAAGTGACACTTCGAAAACTTAGCTCTCAAATGATGACTACGAAGTGTGCGAAGAACCTCCTCTAAATAAACAGCATGCTCCTCTCTATTCTTGGAAAACACTAAGATGTCATCCACGAATACCACCACAAACTTATTTAGGACCACTCTAAAGACACGGCTCATCAAATCAACAAAATACGCTGGGGCATTGGTTATCCCAAAAGGCATAACAACCACTCAAAGAATCCATCTGGTGTCCTTAATGCGGTCTTATCTATGCTGTCATCGGCGACCCTAAGTTGATGGAATCCTATGGCTGAATCAAGTTGGGAGAATACCAAAGAGCCAACTAACTGGTCAGAAAGATCATCAATCCTAGGGAGTGGATATCGGTTCTTCTTTGTGAGCTTATTTAATTCTCTATAATCAATGCAAAGTCGAAGAGAACCATCCGCCTTAGTAGCGAAGACGACTGGTGCTCCCAACTCCAATATGCTCCTCCTTATGAAACCCTTCTCCAAAAGTTGACGGATCTGCTTGCTCAATTCCTTCCTCTACCTAGGTGCCATGTGCCTCACAGGTAATGCTACTGGCTTAGCATTCTCAGTTAAATAAATCCTAAAGTCATTCTCTCTGTTAGGGGGAAGTCCCCTAACCTCCTCAAAGACGTCTGGAAAATCTCTGACGATAGGAACCGAATCTAGCTCTGCTGAAGATGAATCGACGGAATATAAGAAACTCAACATGACTAACCCTTGCGGCTCGCAAGAAATCTCGAGAGTCCTAACGCTACATATCTCTAGTCTAACGACTCTTCTCTCGCAGTCTAATGTAGGTCCATATATGGATAGCTAATCTGTTAGCACCAAAATTAGTCACTAACCTCGTAGAGAAAGATTGTGTAGAGATATAAGTGATGAAAATAAATTGAACAAGGAATAGAATGCTAATTTAAATGCAGAAAGTAAGAACACCAAATTTATAGTGGTTCAGCGTAATTGCCTACATCCACTTTAAGGTTAAACTTTATTGATCTTCTTAATAGTTGATTACCAATACAATTCGTGAATCAAATGCTTGAATGAAGTTCTTAAGTAGAGAAGATGAGTCTCAAAAATGGCAGAGTCTCCCCAGTGTTCTCCGAAAAAAGGTCCCTTTTCACTATGACCCTGCCCCTCTATTTATAGACAAAGATGGGCTGGACTTCCCAGATGGGCTCGGTAGCCGAACACTCTAGCCCAATTATAGTGGTCGCTGCATGCCGAACCAGGTAGGCCGAACAGAATGATGCCGAACAATCCTTCCTATGCCGAACGGTATGTTTGACATGTGGGAAGTGCAGAGTAGTTGTCAGTCGAAGCCGAACGTGCCTCTGTCCGAAGTGCTTGACCGAGCAACGCTCTCTGGCCGAACGATGCATTCTGGCCGAACGATCCTGCCATGTTGAGTAATCATATACGCCGAACGTCTTCTAATGCCGAGTTCCACTGGATGCCGAGTACTCCTAGATGCCGAACACTCCCTGATGCCGAGTTCCACTGGATGCCGAGTACTATGCCGCGTACTCCTAGATGCCGAACACTCCCTGATGTCGAGTTCCACTGGATGGATACCGAGTACTAGTTGTCTGGTCAAATCTCCAGGAAACACTTGCCCCCCAAAGTGTATCGCGTGGCCGAACGTGGTATGCTTTGAATCTTTTCGTCACGTCTCAAACCCTTGGCTAACCCAGAATGGAGATTCCCCTTTTGTGAATTCCAGCGATTCAGGTGTGTGCCGAGCGTGTTCCAAATGCCGGACGAGACATTCGTGACCGAACGATGCTTCCTTGCCGAACGATACTTCAGTGCCAAACCATTATGTGCCGATGCCGAACGATATGACCTTGACCGGTTCCACTGGATATGGCCTTTTCGACTTCTCCTTCTGTCCTATAAAAGTCGATACCTTCTTCCTCCTTCTCTTTTCACACTCACTTTTCCTATCTTGTTTTCGAGAAACTCGCCTGTCAACAATCTTCAAGGACTTAATAACTCTTCCTAACCTATTCGGCGCTAATCAAAACCGCGGCCTCAACTCCAAATTTCTCCAAGTCATGATCTTCTAACTAGGTAACAATCCCTCTAACTAAATCCACAAAGGGGTTCCAACATGAAGCTCTAGTCCGTAAATTGTAGATGTTGCATGGAATTGTAGGGCCAGATGATGTGGAGGAAGGTAGGAGTTGGTTAGAATGCCAAACAGGATGGTTCGGTGTGACTCACCGAACGATTCGTCTTTGTGGTTCGGTGTGGATGGAGGAAGAAAAGGGGGAATGAGGTCGCTGTAAAGGACGGTGTGTCGAGCGTTGGCGCTCGTCGTAACCTTGGCTCGGCACGATTCGTCATATGCCGGGCAGTGCAATGGAAGGATGTGGAGGGAGTATGAGCCAAATAGGATGTCGAACGTTGTCCCGGCCGAACAAGATTTCGGCCGAATGATGCTTTTCCGAACAGTCACAAATGCCGAACCACCTTGGGTGCCGAACAGTATAAATGCCGAACAGTATAAATGCCTAACAATATAAATGCCGAACAATACAAACGTCGAACACCATAAATTTCGAACAGTATATAAATGCCGACCAATACAAATGCCGAACAACACAGATGCCGAACCACATGAATGCCGAACGTTTGTGAATGTTGAAACCTGTTCTGGCCGGACAAAACTTAGCCGAACATGCCGAACAATACCTTTAGCCAAACAGGAACTAGGCCGAACACTTATTAACCTTGCCTATTCATATAGCAAAACAAGGACCAGGACTTAAGCACACTATCACACATAAACCTGAACTTAGGTTAACATTCGTTTTCTGAATTTGAAACTGTAGTCACCACAAGGCGGGCTTTTTGAGACGATCTGCGATGACGGTCTTCGAAGGCGACGATTCGAAGCTCATCTTTATATCTTTGAAATCTCTAGATTCTTATCGCTTGTACACGATTGCTTGCACTAGTTCACACATCACGCGGGGGGAAAATTCGTGTTGTTAATTCTAACGTTCAACGTTTTTCTAAGTATAGTTTTCTCGGGCACTTAGCCAGATTCATTATTTATTGGGCATGTGGAGAAAGTCTAGCTCCGCCACTATATCCGACAGGCCTGGGCCGTCATCAAGGCAAGAAGCCGCTGATACTTCTAATCCGTCGACTTCCCCTGCTCATAACTTAGCACCTGATGCCTTGGAAGCAACAATTCTATTGGACAATCCGATCGATTCACAAGCTTCAAAGATCAATGAAGCCGCACTCCGACGGATATGTTCCATCCACGGGATTCCTTTCGCCGATGTGTTAGTCCCTTCGCGACACGATCGTCCTCACCTGCCCCCAGTCGGATATACCACTTGCAACAAATTCATGTGTTGGATGGGCAGCGTGCCTCCGTTTAACTTGTTCCTTCGGGACGTGTTGTAGTACATCGACATTGCTCCGTCGCAGCTACATCCGAACGGTCACGCATTTCTATATGGGACCTATCTACTCTTTATGGTCGTCTTCTCTAGACCTCCAACCTCTGGCGACATCAGATATATCTATATGATCAAGAAACGGAAAGACAGCCCTTCCTTCATGTTCCTCGAGCCATACCACAAATGCCAAATCTTGACAGGAGCATGTAGTAAATTCGCCCTGTACAAAGAGGAATGGTTCTACGTGCGTTGCCCCCCTGGTTTTGCGAGGAGATGGGTTGAAGGCAGTAAGTCTCTTCGTTGAGTCATCATTCGCGATTAAGCGAAGTCATGCTTTTTCTAACTCCTCATTTCATCTTTTTTAGGTATCAACCCATGTCCGGAGGGCCGAGGATATTCTGAGGCCGTTGAGGTCATTAGAGCTCTTCCTGCCGAGGAACGAGACATTCAGACCATCATTTCAAACGAGTCATTGTCGAGGTTTGGCTTGCTTGCCCCTGGTCGCCGGATTAGCCTTCCGGAGGGCGTTTCTATTCCCAAGCCAGCATCCGGTAAAGGGAAAAAACAGGCCGGATCATCATCACGCCGCACTTCCGATGCGCACGAAGAAGGCGAGCATAAAGAGGATGAAGCTCCTAAGACCCAAGGCGAGAATGTGGGTCCTGCTTGGAATCCGGTCGTCGAAGTTCACGACATTGAAACGTCATCCTCCCCTTCGAAGGGAAAGAAGAGGTTAAAATACAAAATTCGGAAAGAGAAAGTTGGAGGCACTTCAAAAGTTATGCCTATCCCGCCCGAGAAAGAGGCTTCCTCACAGCACCTGGAAAGTTCTCTAAGGGGTTTGTCGAATCTCTCTATCCCCGATGATATACTGAATTACGGGTTTGACGATCTTGAAGCCCTTAAGCTTTCTTCGCCCGCTAGAGGCAACGCGGGAGTTCAACTCTCGATCCAAGGAGACAATACTCCGATTAGTAAATATAAAAGAACTGGTCCGTCGGGGGGAACACTAGGACACAGACGCACATACGCATTCCATCATACACTTCAAATTTTTTCTTATTTCCCGGATTTTTCTTAACTCGTTGTTATCTCCATTCTTTGCAGGTGACATGGGGCGCTCTCACGGATTCGATCGCCTTCATGGCTCTTCCATATTTTATCATTCCGGACGGGACTCAGGTTCAGGCAAACGCAGGGACAGAGATGATTATGAAGATAGAGAGAATCGTCCCCGCGAGTCGTCGCACCGTAAGAAGGCATATTCTCAATCTTCACAGTCCCGTGATCCTCTTCCTCCAACTGAGCCGGATAAAGAGAAGTCTTCACAGAAGGATTACCAATCTGATGCTCCTCAAGAACAACACTCTGGTTCATCGAGTACAAGGCAAGTTCGGGAGCAACGAAAAAGAGCGGAACTTCCAAAGCCTCCTCCCCCTACTCCCGCGGTTGATCCAACTGTAGCGGAAAAGATGGTCGATCTTAAGGCCAAGTTTCCAAAAATTTGTTTTGACGGTCTGAAGTTCCTCCCGGCTATTCACCATATTCCTGGACACGTGAAGCAGAGTGCCATTGCCTGCAATAACGACGTCTATGTTCAACATGACACGTTTGTACACTTGGTTGAAAAGATCTCGGAGGTGTCCGTTGAGCGTCAATATGAGATTGATCGCCTGAAATTGGAGGCTGGCTGCGACAAGAACATCATCAAGCACCAAGACGAAGAGCTCGCTTCGTACAAGTCAAAGCTGGAAGCCGCTGAACAAAGCGCAAAAGATACTGCTGAGGCAGTTACTCGTTTAGAGATGGCTCACAAGAAAGAGCTTGATGAAGCAGTCCAGCGCAGCGGTGCCCTCGCTCTAGAAAAAGACTCTGTCCAAAAAGAAAGGGACGCGCTCGTCGTACAAGTCAGGGAGCTGAAAGAGTTACTCTCCAAGGAGAAAGAGGACAAAGTAGCTGCTCAAGAAGAATCACAACGATATTGTGATGAAATCGTTGCTACTCGGCTTCTGAAAACAAAGCTTGATGATGAACTTGCTGGGGTCGAGAAAATGAAGGACGAAGCCCGTGAGGAGGGCAAAAGAAAAGTTGCGGAAGAGATTGACTCTCGCCTCGAGGCGGCCGCAGAAGCCGGCAGGGAAGAGGTCAAATGCACGTTTGACCCGTTGATTGCTGAGTATGGAGCCCACGTCCTTATGCATCGTGACTTAACATTCTTGGGCGATGGCTATCTCGAATCCCTGGCTGAGGCCTGCGAAACCTTGGTAAAGTAGGAAAATCGAGTCGGGCTCTGAAGAGGTCGATGAGGATGCCTTGGTGAAGGAGTTTCTTAGGGGGAATGAGCCAGCGGATCTATCCGTAGCTTTGGCGCTTTATAGCAAAGGCTCTCCCCTTCCAAAAGAGAAAAGTGACGAAGCTGGCCCATCTGGGGCCGAGACTAATGCTCCTCATATTGCTGCTCCTCCCGCTGCTCAACCGGCCGATCGGCCGACACTTGATCCATTCGAGAAGCATGCCGGTTATGACCCTGAAGATCCCGGGCTCGGCGCTCATGTGCTATCCCCTATCCTGGAGGGTGAAACCCCTCGCGCAGCCGATAGCCAACCGGAACCTGGTGGGAAATTCTTCTTCTCTAGAAGTTGAAAGATCTGTCATTTTCCAGCAATGGTTATTCGTTTTAATGTTCATTCTTTATGTTTTCGTGCAGGCTGCTCTGACCCCGAGCCAACTCCAAGGAGCGATGACGCCAAGGAGGAGGCAGAGAAAACAAGTGATGTTGTCCATGCGGGAGTAATTCCTGGTCCCGATGCTCAAGTGATCGGGGCGCTAGATGATGACAAGCTTGACACTTCATCTCCTGCCAAAGAGAGTGATGAAATTGAAATTACTGGTGCCTCTGAGCATACTTCAAAGATGAGCATGAAGGACCGCCTCGCCGTAGAGGAGAAGAAAAAGGTCGAGGTCAAAGTTGAACCCGAATTACTGGAACTCACCGACCCTCGGAACAGACCTTTGAAAATCATTCTCCTAGGCAGGTCCAAACCACTGGATGTTCCGTCTCCTACTCCTGACTCCGCTTCTTTAGCAAGCAAGAAATCCAAGAAAAAGCGTGAGGGAGAGGAGTCGTCGGAAAAAACAAAGGAAGATAAGAAGAAGAAACCGAAGAAGTAATCGATACACTCGTTCAATGAGCTTCTTGCTTAAGTCTTGTAGTTGCTTTTATTTTTTGTGGCTTGCAGTTTGTATAGATAGGTTCTGAACTCTGAGTTTTGTAGGAGTAACTGTGTAACCCCATTTTGAACTACTGAATGAAGTTTAGTTTCTTTTTCGTTTGAATGATTCTCTTGCTTTTCTTCGGTTTGCTGACTAACTGTAGTCATAACTCAAGTTTTTACGAGTTGCATTATCTCCCAGTCCACTCTTGTGTTGTTCAAACATTTCCAGACGTGGCATACTTCTTGTTCCACATTTCTTGAGTACTTGGACTCTTTTCTAAATCGGCGCTCTGGGGATTCAGAGTAAGTTGATCCGCGTTCAGGGGATTCGGAGATTTGAAATCGTTTATACTCTAGTCCGCGCTCCGGGGACTTAGAGTACTCCGATCCGCGCTCAGGGGATTCGGAGAATTGAAATCGTTTATACTCTAGTCCGTGCTCTGGGGACTTAGAGTACTCCGATCCGCGCTCAGGGGATTCGGAGATTTGAAATCGTTTATACTCTAGTCCGCGCTCCTGGGACTTAGAGTACTCCGATCTGCATTCAGGGGATTTAGAGATTTGAAATCGTTTATACTCTAGTCCGTGCTCCGGGGACTTAGAGTACTCCGATCCGTGCTCTGGGGATTCGGAGATTTGAAATCGTTTATACTCTAGTCCGTGCTGCAGGGACTTAGAGTACTCTAATCCGCGCTCTGGGGACTCGGAGATTTGAAATCGTTTATACTCTAGTCTGCGCTCCGGGGACTTAGAGTACTCCGATCCGCGCTCTGGGGATTCGGAGATTTGAAATCATTTATACTCTAGTCCGCGCTCCGGGGACTTAGAGTACTCCGATCCACGCTCTGGGGATTCGGAGATTAGAGATCGTTTATACGAGTCCGTACATCGTATAGGATAATGTAATTCGTCATCCGATCATGAGATATAGAAACATTAGTGATTTGTGGAAAATACAGCTTCAAGCCTTTATTAATGAAAAACAACTAAACTGCTTGATTACATAGTTAAAAAGAAACTAAGCTACGACTGAACGAAAACACACAGTAAATAACAGTGCCTAAAACAAGAAAGAAAACATGCTAAAATGTAATAGTGCCGCAGATGCTCACTGTTCCATGCTCGGGGGAGTGTCGTGCCATCAACAGTCGCTAGCTTGAATGTTCCTTCTCCAAGTTTCCGTTCAATGACGTATGGACCTTCCCAGCTGGGATTCATACGCGATGGTACCGGGAAAACTCGTTTCAGAACGAGATCACCTACATCAAAAGTTCTTGGGCGGACTCTGCTGTCGTAGTAACGCTTGACTCGGTGTCTATGCGCTGCCGCCCTTAATTCGGCCTCTTCATGCTTTTCATCGATGCAGTCCAGTGATTCCAACAAGAGGTCCTGGTTCGTCTTGGGATCATAGTACGTCACTCGGTGTGATGGAACTTCAAGTTCCACGGGTATAACGGCTTCCGAGCCGTATGCCAAGGCGAATGGAGTGTGGCCGGTCGCGGACTTGTGGGTAGTTCTATAAGCCCATAGTAATGTTGGGAGTTCATCTACCCACTTGCCTCCAACCTTCTCCAGACGCTTCTTTAGTATGGACTTGATTATTTTGTTAACGGCCTCGACTTGTCCGTTAGCTTTTGGGTGTGCAACGGCGGCGAACTTCTTCTCGATGCCATACTTTAAACAGAACTCTTTGAACTCTCTGCTTTCAAATTGCGTCCCGTTGTCTGTAATGATGGTGCGAGGAAGGCCAAAGCGGCATATAATGTTTCATACAATGAAGTTAATGACCTTCTTAGAGGTGATTGTGGCCAAAGGCTCTGCCTCAGCCCATTTTGTGAAATAGTCGACTGCAACTATCGCGTATTTCGCACCACCTTTGGATATAGGCAAAGAGCCGATTATGCGATTCCCCAGATTGCAAATGGCCAGAGACTAACCATTTGTGTGAGTTCCGTTGATGGAGTCCTCGGGATTTTCGCATATCTTTGACACTTGTCACATTTTCTTGCGTAGTCCGCAGCGTCCCGATTTACGGTCGACCAGTAATATTCGTAGCGGAGGACCTTCTTTGCTAGCATTTGCCCCCCAGTATGGTCGCCACATTCCCCTTCGTGAACCTCTCTTAAGACCCGCTTTGTCTCGTCATGAGCGATGCACCGTAATAATGGGACTGAGAACCCTTTTCGATACATTAATCCATCCTGCATCACGTATCGCGCGGCCTTTCAGAGGACCTGCCGTCTTTCGCTCCTTTTTTCTGGTAAAGTCCCGGTCGTCAGGTACAGTTTGAATGGGGTTATCCACGATTCCTTCTCGATTTCCATTTCCAATATACAATCAACTTTCATCTCGTCTATGCTCGGGGCATGCAAGGCCTCAACGGGATACAATCCCATTTGCTGTGCATCGCCTGTGCTTGCGAACTTAGCCAACAAGTCGGCTTCTTTATTCTATTCGCGCGGGACATGCGAAATGTCATAATGCTCGAGATTCGACAGTAGTTCTTGGACCTGAACAAGGTACGGAGCAAGCTTCTGTCCCTTGGCTTGGTAATCTCCCCGCACTTGGTAATCCACCAACTGTGAGTCACAAAAGATCTCAACTGATTTGATCCCTAGTTCTCCGATGAGCTTCAAGCCAGCAATCAATGCTTCATATTCTGCTTCGTTATTTGTAGTTGGGAAATCAAGCTTCAAAGCATAACAGATTGATCGATTTTCCGGAGTTATAAGAACTACACCCGCACCGGAGCAACGGTCGTTGGATGCCCCATCAGTGTATAATTTCCATCGAACGGGGGGAATGGCGTCATGATTATCTGGTTCTATGGGCATGGTAAACTCAGCGATAAAATCTGCTAATGCTTGCCCTTGTATGGCTCTCCGTGGCAAGTAGGCGATATTGAACTGGCTCAACTCGATGTTCCATTTTAGCAATCTTCCAGAAGTTTCTGGTCGTTGGAGTACCTACCGCAGGGGTTGATTGGTATAAACACTGATTGAGTGTGCTTGAAAATATGGGCGTAGCTTACGTGATGCAATCACCAAGCAATAGGCCAATTTCTCGATTTTAGGGTAATTTCTTTCTGCCCCCGTTAAACGTTTGCTAACATAATACACCGGCTTCTGGATCCGGTCCTCCTCGCGAACTAAAGCAGCACTTATCGCATGCGGGGATACAACCAAGTATACGTACAACGTCTCGTGGTCTACTGGTTTTGACAGCACTGGTGGACTCTCCAGATGCCTCACCAGATCTCGGAATGCTTCCTCACAACTAGACGTCCATTCAAAATTCCTTTTCCCTTTCTTTATTACATCAAAGAATGGGATGCACTTGTCGGTTGCCCTGGATATGAATCGACTTAGCGCAGCTACCTTTTCGTTCAAGCTCTATACCTGCTTTATAGTCCTGGGCACTTGCACATCTCGAATAGCTTGGATCTTTTCCGGGTTAGCTTCAATTCCCCTAGCATTGACGATGAATCCCAAAAACTTCCCCGATGCCACGCCGAAGGAACACTTCAGAGGGTTTATCTTCATCCCGTAAAACCGGAGTATGTCGAACATTTCTGCCAAGTCTCGAATGTGGTCGCTTGACTGTCGTGACTTCACGAGCATGTCATCCACATAGACTTCCATCGTCCTACCAAGCTGGTCCTTGAACATTCGATTCACCAAACGCTGGTAAGTCGCTCCTGCGTTCTTCAATACGAAGGGCATTACTACGTAGCAGTATAGCCCGACATCTGTAACGAAGCTGGTGTGTTCTTGGTCCGGAATGTGCATCGGGATTTGGTTGTATCTTGAGTATGCATCCATGAATGATAACAGCTCATGTCCTGCGGTGGAGTCGACCAACTGATCAATCCTAGGCAATGGGAAACTGTCCTTGGGGCATGCTTTGTTCAAGTCGGAATAATCTACGCAAGTTCTCCATTTCCCATTCGCCTTTTTTACCAGCACGGGGTTGGATACCCATTCAGGGTAGAGGGCGTCGTGGACAAACCCATTGGCTTTGAGTTTGTCCACCTCCTCTCTGAGAGCAGCGGATCTCTCCGGGTCCATTCCTCTCCTTTTTTGTTTAACCGGAACGTATTTCGGGTCTATGTTCAACATATGACTCGTGATGGCGGGAGAAATCCCACACATATCAGAATGCGTCCAGGCGAAAACATCAAGATTCGCCCAGAGGAAGTCGCTAAGGTCTTCAGTCATCGCGGGGCCAAGCTGTGATCCAATCTTCAGTATTCGCGAAGGGTTGCCTTGGCTAACTGAAATGTCAATCGTTAATTCAGCCGGCGCTGCCTTCTCTTCCCTGGGTTTCTCATCGTCGTCTCTTGGATCTATGTCTTTGAAGATCCGAGAGTTATGCCCAAGCCAGGGCTCGGGCACTACTTGTCAATTATCCGTATTAAGGATGCGGACGGGATTGTCCGCAACCTTTCCTTTCTCCCTCCGGTGGGCCTCTCGGAGCTCAGCCACATAACAGGAACGACCAGCTGCTTGGTCGCCATGAACAATACCTACTCCTTTGTCAGTTGGGAACTTCAAAGTTAAACACCACGGGGCCAATGCTGCCCTAAACTCAGCCAGGGCCGGCCGGCCCAAGAAAACATTATATGGAGAATCCACATCTAAAACTACGAAGGGTAGAATTCGCACCCTCCGACGCTCGCCTTGTCCCAGTTCAACTGGTAACTCGACATACCCCACTACATCAGTCGCAGCGCCGTTAAAGCCGTGAATACGAGCCTTGGACGGTTTCAAGTCCTTTGTTTCCATTTTCATTTGGTCATAAGCCTTCTTGAAGATGATGTTGACAGAACTTCCACAATCAATCATAATTCTCTTCACATATGCCGACCCGATCGTCGCAGATATGACCATCGGGTCTATGGTTGGAGCCTCTACTTGATCAGCATCTCTGTTTCTGAACACTATGTCGTTTGTCATTACGCACTACTTCTTAGCAAGAGTCCCATCCTCCACGTTTGAACAGCACTCAAAATCTGCATGCTTCAGGGAGCTTGCATACCGCTCCATCTCTTGTCAATTCTTATCCGCGGGGTGAGGTCCACCGATAATAGTATTTATGACTAGTCTACTCACGGTTCGGGCAGGCTCTTTGGGGTGACGCGGGGCCGGTGCGCGACCTAGGTTGGACGTTCCCTGTCCTCCTTCCTGTGGATCCTTCACAAATTCTTGCAACTTCTTTTGCCTGATCAACTTCTCGATAGCGTCGTGCAGGTGTCTACACTCTTCCGTATGTGCCTATAAGTCTCATGGAAGCGACAATATTTCCCAGTTCGCTTCTGCTCCTCAGTTGATTCTTTTGGACGTGGCTTTCTGTACTGAAAAGTATTGCAGGTAGATAGGTAAATGTTCTCAAGAGGCGCATTCAGCGGAGTATACTCGTTATAGCTTGGAATTCTCGATTTCCACTTCCCCGCTTCTCTCTTCTTCCCTTGATTTCTTCCTCCGGACTCCTTAGGCTGCCCAGGCTTGTTCTGGACATTGACTTGGACCTTTCCCGAGTTGTCTCCGGACTGCTTCATAGCGACGTTGCTTTTCATAGACTCTTGGACAGGTCCTGGTGCCTTATCTCGTCTTACCCACCTAGCTTCCTCTCTCCTTATGAACTGGTGTGCCTTTGAGTAGAAACGCTCTAGCGTAGTCGGAGGTTTTCCTGCCAACCAGTCTCCAAACTCAGAATCTGGATCCACACCTCTCATTACAGCCATTAGAATCGCAGGATCATTGGGATTACTGACTTCAGTCGCCGCAACATGGAATCTTTGTAAATATTCCTTCAATGACTCCCCAGCATTTTGGATTACACTTGACAGAGACATTACGTCCTTTGGACGAGTAGTGTGTATCCTGAACTGCTCAATAAACTTTTTTGCCAACTCCTCGAAATTTGATACGGACCGCGGAGGAAGTCGGGTGAACCACATAGTAGCGATCCCAGACAGAGTAATTGGAAAGCATCTACACTTGGTGGCATCATTTGCTCTAGCTGAATCCATCATCCATTCGTATCTCATGACATGCTGTCTGGGGTCAGTCTTTCCCTCATACGCAGGGATAGTCGGCATACTAAACTTCCTGGGGTACGCTGCCTGCAACACAACATCTGTGAATGGAGTATGACTTCTTGATACTCCCCAATCATCATTTGATAAGCCCTGATTCTCTTTCATCAATTGCCTGACCATGGCTGTCAGATCTGGTGTCTGTATGGAAGGCGGAAGGTTAGAGTCTGTTCTACGCGACTGTCCATGTTGATGCCTCCTCTCCTGGCGATCTGCCAATCGTGCGTCTTGAGGTTCGACATCATTAGCATTTTGATGGTCTGGGCCTCCAGCCTTCATCTGTACCCCAGTTCCTAAGTTTCCAGCTCCGACTTGGTCACGGTTTCCAGCTGTTTGAACAGCAGCACCTGTCTGCCCAGCTTCAGTCTTATGGCGTCTACGCCTGGGAGGTTCATCGGAAGAAGTTGAGCTGTCGGATGAGGAATAGGGAGCGGGATTGCCCCCAGCATTCTGTTGTTGCTGTTGAGTGAGTTGTGCCATCAGGTTGGCGTTAGCTTGCATCTGCTCTCCTAGTTGTCTCCTGCTTTCCCGGAGTTCTCTCATCAAGTCGTTGAACTCTATTCTGGTGACAACTGGAGTCTGGTCTTGGGCGGCAATTCCTACACCCGGAATTGCTGGCTGATTGCTAGGTCCTGCTTGTTGCACGCTAGCAGTCTCATGGGCATCCGCATTATGAGAAGCTGACCTGGTACGTGGTCTTGCCATTGTAGAGTTATTGGTAGGAACTCTGAGTAGAATCAACGGATGTCCTATCAATGAGTCGGATCTTCTTTAGGGGATTTGTTCAATCCAGTAGCTTCAAAGCAGATCCCTGAGATCAATTCTCAGTGAAAGCACCAAAGTGTTAGCACCAAAATTGGTCACTAACCTCGTAGAGAAAGATTGTGTAGAGATATAAGTGATGAAAATAAATTGAACAAGGAATAGAATGCTAATTTAAATGCAGAAAGTAAGAACACCAAATTTATAGTGGTTCGGCGTAATTGCCTACGTCCACTTTGAGGTTAAACTTTATTGATCTTCTTAATAGTTGATTACCAATACAATTCGTGAATCAAATGGTTGAATGAAGTTCTTAAGTAGAGAAGATGAGTCTCAAAAATGGCAGAGTCTCCCCAGTGTTCTCCGAAAAAAGGTTCCTTTTCACTGTGACCCTACCCCTCTATTTATAGACAAAGATGGGCTGGACTTCCCAGATGGGCTCGGTAGCCGAACACTCTAGCCCAATTATAGTGGTCGCTGCATGCCGAACCAGGTAGGCCGAACAGAATGATGTCGAACAATCCTTCCTATACCGAACGGTATTTTTGACGTGTGGGAAGTACAGCGTAGTTGTCAGTCGAAGCCGAACGTGCCTCTGTCCGAAGTGCTTGACCGAGCAACGCTCTCTGGCCGAACGATGCATTCTGGTCGAACGATACCTTTAGCCGAACGATCCTGCCATGTCGAGTAATCATATATGCCAAACGTCTTCTAATGCCGAGTTCCACTGGAGGCCGAGTACTACGCGGAGTACTCCTTGATGCCGAACACTCCCTGATGCCGAGTTCCACTGGATGCCGAGTACTACGCCGCGTACTCTTAGATGCCGAACACTCCCTGATGCCGAGTTCCACTGGATGGATGTCGAGTACTAGTTGCCTGGTCAAATCTCCAAGAAACACAATCCTTCCCTAAAATCATCCTATACCTCGAAAATACCAAAACATAGGCATCGCAGTCGAATTCTACGCCTAGGATAAAAATTTTCAAACCCCAACAAACCATAGATAAGTGTGTCGGTCCTCCTATGGGGTTTGAAACAACAATGGGGTCTACTATTAAGGAAATGTCTAAGTGCAAACAATCCACAAGAGAACAAGAGATGAAAGAGTGTGATGCTCCATAATCGAATAGAGTTCGAATGGGAAAATCAGAAATAGAAATCAAACCTTCAACTGCGACTTTCCTACCTCTATCCAGAATGCTGCCTGAAGGTGTTGCGTCTAACGCCTGAATCTGCACGACCGGTGTACTAGCTCCCTGTCCCGTCTTCTGGGGATAATTCCTACTCAAGTGACCGGGCTGCTCGCAATTAAAGTACTTTCCCTTCATCTTCTCCCTCTTGCAATCCCTTGCGATATGTCCCATAATTCCACAGCTACCACACTTCAATCCATTCTTAATCTGCTTTTGAGGGACATCGCCCTTCTTCTTCTTGTTATTGTTCCTCTACCATATCTTCTTCAGACTTTCCAACTTAACAACTTCCTTTGACTCTCCCTTGACTGCATTAGACATAAGCACCATCTCCACCAAAGACTCATAAGGTGCGTCAACAATAGTCCCTTAAGGGGCTAATTCAATCCCTTCACAAACTTCATAGTTTTCTTTTGCCGCGTATTCACCAACTCCATTCCGAACAGTGACAATTCATTGAATTGATTGATGTACTCCTTCACCGACAAACTTCCTTGCTTCAAATTAATAAACCGCTCTAACTAAACACTCTCCACCCCTTGAGACAAAAACTTCCTCTCAAATCGCTCCCGGAATCTATTCCAAGTCACCTCTCTTTCTTCTAACTCAATGACCTCCCACTAATACAAAGCCTCCTCTTTCAGCTGTCAAGATGTTTGCTGAACTCACTACTGATCATCCAATCCTAATAGTCCGAATATCCTCTGTGTGTCTCTAAACCAAGCTCTCGCTTCCACAAAAGTCTCCTTACCAGAAAAGTCTTTCCACCCAAACTCGAAAAATCCTTACAAAGCTTAAAGAAATTGACGGCGGCAGGTAGATTGATGGGATTCCCACCCGCTGGTGCTGGGTTGGGCGCTTGCCCGTGCCCCTTTGGAGTTATGGCTTGTAGATACCTACGAAACCAGGCTGGGACTGGAATGCCCTAGGGATGGTTCAGGGCATTCGCCATTCTACGAAAAGAAAACGATAGTCTAGGAAAGAGTTGAAGGGAGACTGAACTGGACTTTTGAGGGGATTTTTATAAAAACTCTTTTATACTTAAAAACTAATTCTAAGAGTTCTTTTCTGAAAAATAGTTAAAAGCAAGTTATTTTGAAAAATACTTTACTTTTTAAAATAAATTTTTAGGAATCCTATAATCTGAGACTCTAATACCATATGTAACACCCCACACCCCTTAGTATACCCAAAAGAGCACATTAAAAGGCATGTTGCATTATAGGTATAACTAAAACTAGAAGAGACTAAGATTCACAACACAAAAATATATAAAAAGTGGAAACAATTGTAATAATAATAAATTATTTAGAACAAAACCTCAGAATACTTTATAAATCAAATAAGTCATCAAATACCAAGTACATCAAATGTCAAAATAACCTTACGTGTCTTGCGAAATAAAATCCATAGTATCAATAATATCAGAGTACAATACATCCCTCTCAAAACACTAGCTCAACTAACGAACTGAAAAATGGAACTGAAGGAAAGAAATACATGATAGAATCTCCAACAAGTCTCCAAGAAGCTACGGTCTACTTTCCTTGCCCCTGATTGCCTATGGTAGGAGGGAAGGGGAAAAAAGAGGAGTGGGTCAGACTAAAAATCTGGTGAATGATAGTAATTTCTAGAATCTTTAAGCAAAGTAAAAGTAATAGACCTAACAACAATTTTAGTATATAAAAGGAAACAAAAGAAATATGAAGAAGGAATAAGCTGGAAATAAATACGATTTAACTAAATTAACACAATTATTTGACTTTGACTGTTTACACTTGTTTTTGATAGCTGCTAAGATTAAGCTGAATTCCTAATACTACCCTTTGATCGGCCTGCTACTCCATAGAATCTATTGTGGACCAGACGCTAAAGCTCCCTACGCAGTAGACATTGGTGCCTACGAAAGGCACACACTAAGCGCTTAGAACTTATAACAATTATTGAGCACCCGATTGGAAGTCGCATGTGTAACCGCCGCTATGCTCATGGTACCGTTATTCCACCTATTGGGTCTTCTTATGACCTCAAGCTACAGCATAAGCGTGCCCCTTGTATCACTACAGGATTATGTGAGACACCTCGTCTCACTTCAAGGTTATGTGAGACACCTCGTTTCACTTCAGGGTTATGTGAAACACCGTGTCTGTAGAATTAATAGGGGAAATGTTGTTGGTACTGGCCCGTCATCCAAACAATATCTAGTTATGCCCCTTACCCAAATCCCCATGATTTGGACTTCTACTTATTGACCATTTACTACTGTTATTAACATAAGCGTGCCACTCGTCTCACTTCAGGATTATGTAAGACACCTCGTCTGACCTCAGGGTTATGTGAGACACCTCGTTTTACTTCAAGGTTATGTGAAACACCGTGTCCATAGAAATAGGGGAATGTTATTTGGTAAAGGTCCTACTTTATTTCTTTGCTTATTTACTTAGATAAATTATTTAAATAAGCCTTTACTTTTGTTCTTACTATCTGTGCTTATTAATTTATCCTAAGTCTTAAAATAAATCTCACTCTGTTCTATTTCTTATTATAACCTACGTTATAATCATGCTTATTACTTAACCCAAGGTCTAAGTGTACAAATAAGCGTCTTTCATCTTATACTCTTTTTAGTTATAATTCTAAGTTATAACTAGGCTAATTATTTTAATTAGTCCAATTCTAACATCAATATCATAATTAGGCTCAATTTCAGCCTTAATTCCATTTTTATTACAGTCTTTACAATTTACATCTTATCTTCTATTATTTCAGTATTCTTATAATTTTAATCTATATTCCTGTTTAATCTATTCTAATCCATATGCGAAGAAGAAGGAGAAATAAAAGAAAACTAAAAATAGAAGAAAATCCAAAGCGTAGGAAAAAGATGTAAATAACGCATAAATATCAGAAAATAAATTAAAATACTGTAAATAAATGGAAAGGCAATAATTAACAGAAATAAACTAAAATTAATTGAAAAGAATAGCTAAAAGAAATAGACTGAAAATAATTCTAAAAACTTTAAATAAACTACAAAAAAGGTTATTCCAAAAATCGTAGTAAAACTACAACTATTGGAAACCCTATTATTTTAAATTACTTAGAGAAATCTAAAATAATTACAATCACTCACCTATGGTCCTAAGCTCTTCCCTTTAGGTCTTCCCGGATCCACTTGGGGTTGTTAAATATTTTAATTTAAAACGATTTTCTCCTTGGAAAATTATTTCGCTTAGCGTCCTTCCTTAATAGGTGAACCCAATTGGAGAAAATCTTAGAATGAGAAAAAGTGTTAGGCCTAGGGTCATATTTATAGGGGTAGAGGTGGATCTTAGACCGTTAGATTTTGGGATTCAATAGTATGCAACCACGTCATAGGCTGAATAGGAGTCGTCGGATGCAAGAACGGAACGACCAGATGAAGCTAAATAACGCAAACGATGTACAACATTTGGCCACGAACGAAGGAATTTTCCTTCGTTCATTACCCAAGGTGGGTCGATCGGGCGGTCGACCACCCCTTCCCCTAGGTCGACCAGCCGATCGACCTAGGGCGTGGTTAGGTCGACCCCTTGGTCGACCTAGCCCAATATATTAATTTTTTTTTCCTCTTTTCTTGTTTTTTTTGTTTCTAGCTCATATTAGCTTGGATTCTAACGTTCTATATATGGAATTTGACCAGAAAATTACCACGGACACAATGGTGCAACTCTCGTGGCTCAATTCTGATAATTTTACAAAGTTATTTTATCATTTCATTAATTAACGAATTAATTATTATGGGTTAAATTTCGGGTTATTAAAATTTCCATTAGGGTACACTTAGCTCTATCAATCCCCAACTTGCACTTGATAGAGTTAGAGGTATACCCTAAAGGTTATTATATAATTTGTTATATATATCTAATTTAATAAACAATCTAGTTCAAAATAAAAGGTGTTTTGTTTTATTATATACATGATATAATGTGTTATATTAATTAATTTAATTAAAAGTACATTTAACAGAAAATCCATAAATGTTATGTTTTGTGATAGTAATTACAATGTTTTGTAATCATGGTGATTTATCATAATAACATAAACATATTATTTTAAATATTACTACTCTAGATGTATCGAGACTGGATATCTATACATCCATTGAGACTTGAGTACATGACACTCACTAAATGTTGGGCAATGTATTACTCATGGTTGTTGGGGCACCAAGTGGTTATGTATTGTTAGTTATTGGATAACTATGGAATAACTGACTTGATAGTTTTATGTCGGTTAATATAATTAAGGTCAAATATAAAATATCAATGTGACAATACTACACAATTCCCTTGACTTGAGAGCACTATCGATCTTCAATGTAAAAAATCCAATTTGATTTTAGTTAAATTGTTACACGACGTCCATCAGAATGATAATAGTTGGGTCGAGTGCAAGTATTAGAAGTAAGACACTATTCAAGTGAGAATTCGTCGCCTCAGTCATATGGGTTAGTATCATGGTCAACTGAAGTCAACTCAAAGTCTCCACCCAAAGTAGTTCGGTAATAATAATAATAATTTTTATTGAACTAAAGACTTTATTTTTGGAATATTGAGTTGAATATGGATGATATTGGAATTTTGACAATTACCAAATTCCATAAATCCAAAGTGATATAGTTTTGACAAAGAGAACTGGTGTAAATAATTATCACTACTATGTTACACTAAATAAAGTAAAACTGAATTTTACCGAACCAAGTAAGCGATAAATTTGGCCACAATTTCATATCACCTACTAAGTGAAATTCAAATGTCAACCGAAATGTTCAATACTCCTTTTACCACCCGATTTAATTAATTTGTAATTATTGTAAATTAATTATATATATGAAATATTAATTATAAAATTTTATTTGATGTATGTTGAATAATAATAAATAGTATCGTTATAATAGTTATAAATATACTGATCGATATACAATATCGATGCGTGTAAATAGGATTTGAATGCAACACACAGTATTTGGGTTTGAAATATTTTGATGCCCAAAAGAGGCATGGAGTAGCCAGCAATAGCAAGCATATAGGGCCAGCCATTTGATGGCTTATTGGGTATGGTATTGAATGTTTAAGGGCAAAGGAATCGGTAAGAGAAAAATATGGATCTAGATGCACTTTTCATTCTCTTGCATCACCTTTATATAAACTCTCTTAACCTTCTTATTCTTGTCCATTTTGGCTCTCCTAACTCTACATATATAGGCCAGCAACCCCCTTCCTTACTCCTTGAAAATTCATAAATTAGAACACATCAAATTAATTTAATTCGATCGTGGATGTTGAAGTACTATGGCAGCTCGCAAAATCAGAATTGGAATTAGATTTAAGGAATTTTTTCATCGCTTTAACATGTACAAGAATGGTAGCTTGGTTTTCTTAATTATATTTAAAGACTATAGTGAACCTTTATGTAATTCCAAGTACTACAGTGGGTGATTGAGACCCATAGCCTATAGAGCACTTTATGTTTGAAGTTACATATTAGTATTGCTTACCATCTGCAGATAGATGGCCAGACCAAGAGGATCAACTAAGTGCTATATAATTTGCTAAGAGCATGTGTTCTAGACTTCAGTGAATCTTGGGATGATCAACTACATTTATTGGAATTTTCATACAACAATAATTATCAGTTCACTTTTGGGATGGCATCTTTTGAGGCGTTATATGGAAGGCCTTGTAAGTTATCGGTAAGTTGGTGTGAGACAGGAGATAATCTGATGTTAGGTATGGATTTTTAAGTGAAGCTTTGGAGAAAGTCGAATTAATTCGATAAAGGATGAATGATGCTCAAGCTAGGAAAAATAGCTATGCTGATAGGAGGCAGACAGACTTAGAATTTGATCTGGAAGTCATGTGTTTATGAAACTATCACATATGAGAGGCACAATGAGCTTGAAAAAGCCAAAAATTTAGCACGAATACTTGTTGGCCTGTTTCTAATACTTGAGAGGATCGGTAAATGTAACACCATTAAGTTTTGTTCAACATTATTCAGGACATTTAATTGGATAGATTAATTAGAATAATGTAGATAATTAAGAAGAATGAGATTTGGGTAATTAATCTAGTCATGCCTTAATGAATTAAGACAAGTGTTTAAAAATTTAACTTATAAGAGAATGACTAAGAGCGACATCTTAAGAATGGTTTGGTTATGGGTAATACCTGAATCTTATATGTTTGATTGGTCAAGTTATGATCTAATAATAATTTTTTGGATAGAATAATGATTAATGGGGATTTTTCGGAATTTTTAGAAATGGTTTAATTTGGGTTTGGGGTCAAATCCGAAGTTCTTGTCCTCCAAATGATTTGAAACTTTGATATGTTATGGAAAATTTTATTTTGGAGATATGTATTTAATTTAATAATTTTCTTAGTTAAGATTAATATTTTATGAATTTCCTAAGTTGGAAAATGGGTTTAATTCAGGTTTAATTTAATTAAGTAATTAAATGATGGTTTTCGACCCTAAAATTTTATACGGTGAAGAAAATAGTATTTTAGAATTTTTGAGGAATTTTTCAATGTGATTCATATTATTATGAATTAATTATATTGGAAAAGCATGTCAATGGATAATTAATTAAGAAAATTAATTAGTTTGTCTAACATATATTATGGACTTAAGAAATTTGGTGCGGCAGCACAATCTAAAAATAAATTGTAAAGCTTTGTTGAAACCAATCATATTTTAACAAATAAAAGAGGTTTGGTAAAAAGTGTATACTTTGTTAAGCAAAAAATACAGTTTTTGGTTTAATAACGATAATGCCACATTACCCATATTTTTGCCGTGCCTATTCTCCCCATGATGATCGACGTTGACGAGGTGGAAACCACAGGGCACTACTTCGATAGTGTCAACTGGTTTTAAGATCATCGAGGATAAGAAAAAGGCGGCGACATTCATATACCATGCTGCAAGTTTTGAAAAAAAAAGGGATGACTTGCACGTAAAAGTGCATATTTTTACTTCCATATTTAATCTACTTTTATTTAAATAAATGAGCATTTTAGGGTATTTTACGTGTTTAAACCAAAATTTAAATTGTTTTCAAACCATCATTTATTCATCTTCATTTGGGGGGTAAAATGGTAATTTTGCGTATGATTCAATTTGAGAAAAATTTATTTGCATATATTTATTTTTATTTGTAGGAAATGGAGTGAAAATATGAAGAGGTTTCATGGATGAATGCATGCACACATATTGAAAGCAAACGGGAATGGAAATAAAAAAAATTCATGCAACATGGAGGAGCCCACATACCCACTAACATATGGTCCATAATTAAAAGCACATACACATGTTGATGGAGGCTTAAATGCATGTTAGTGGGGATTAAATATTTCTCTATTGAATACTTGGAGGTTACACTTTCTCAAAGGCATTTTTGGTAGTGCCCTAAAATATGAATTAGGGTTTAAGCATCTTTATGTTTCATGTGATCGTCTTCTTCTTTTCATGCAATATTGTAGCCACAAATCAAAGTTAAATAAAAATTTCTTTAATGGCTTCTTAGCCTTGTTTTTAATTTCATGTAATTTTATTTTATGCTTTATTTTCATGCTCTTTTTATTTCATGCTCTCCTACTTAGTTTATGTTTCTCTTGTTTAATGTTATTAGCATAGATTTAATTATTGCAATTAGTTTAGTTTTATTTCATGTAAGTAGTTAGCTCTCTTTTCTTATAATTAGCTCTCATTTTCCTTTTCTTTTAATGTGGAAATCATTTTATGTTAACATGCTTTCAAATATGTGTAGCTAAACCCCTTCAATTTAGGGGTAATGAAGTTCTCAAGAAGCATATTAAATTAACATAATGATTTCATTTGTGATCTCTCTTTTGTGCTTAATGGAAACTTTGAATGATGGTGATTTATGTCTCTTTTTTAGTAAATTTTAATAGTTTATGTTGACATCTCAAATAAGCTATGCTTATTCCATTGTAAACATAAATTATTTGTTCATTTTCCTAAGTGATTTTGATGATGAAAGTTAAGTTAGAATCAAAATTTGAAGGTCTATGTTACTAATTCATAGTAAATAGATCATACTTAAAGTAGATTTTATTTTGTATTTCATGTCATTTTCATGAGATTTGATAAGTGGGTTTGAATGGTGTGTTAGAGTTTGATGGTTTAAGTTGTGCTAATTAATAGCACAAATAAACCATACTTATAATAAATACATCAATCGTTTCTACTTAATGTTTTAATAAATGAATTTTGTGTTTATTTATATGAATGATTGGAAGTGGATTTGCCTCTAAATTGCTCCTTAATATCATAGTTTTATTCACATTTCCTCTAGTCTGTTTTCTACAATTTTCTAGTTCAAAACAATTTCAAAAACTTTAGGTTAATTTGATTGAGAATTATTAGAATTTAATTCTTTCCCCGTGGATCGACCCATACTCGCATACGTACTACGATTGTATGCCATGCACTTGTATTTTTTATAAAGATTATATTTTTAACGACGGTTTTCTAACCGGTAGAAATTTTCGTCGTTTTCAACAAGTTTTTGGCGCCGTTGCCGATGAAAGAAATATAATTTTAGTTTTACTCTTCGAATTTTTATTTTTATTTTTCTTTTCATTTGTTTATTTTATTTTGTGTTATCTTTTTCTTAAAAAAATCATCACATTGCAATTAATACTTTGCTGCAATTCTGCATTTCACTGGATTGACATACTTCAATAAGTTGCATCACATACTCCAAATTCTCTATTTCTCTTTACATTTTGCATTGTGCACTTCAATTTTACATTACATGTGTTTGTTTGTTTCATATTAAAAAGGTACATTACATTTGAGACAGTTTTTAACGTCTTTGCATTTGCACTACTTTTACCATTACATTTTGTTCTCTGTTACACAAGTCCTTTCATTTCAAAATATATGTTCATTTTCTGTTCAAAAGAAAAACAAATGAAAATTTCTACTATTACATTCATTTGATCTAAGAACAAGTTTTGAACACTTATCAATCTCTACCACAACTTCCCCTTCTACATTTCCTTCCTCCTCAGCTAGTCCCCCAATTTGCAATATCGAACTCCTGCAACCTCTCCGACCACAATCATTACACAACACAGAACCATCTCCCACCAGAAACCATTCCAGAGCTACCAAACACTCCCCCACCATCACCATACTTCAACTTCCACTAAGAAACCCATTAAAGCAACCACCGATGCGAAGATCAACCTTGCAACTTCACAACATCCACTTCCTCATCACCAAACTGATGACCATCAATTGTCTCATATTAAAATACCCATCATCCTCCTCCTTAACTCAAACCAAACAGCTACACCATAATGCAAACTATGAACAACACCTCCAACTCCTCCTTAGTACCTTCCAACTACTCATTCCTACACCTTCAAACAACTCCTCTCTACAAATAACCTTCAGACGAACCTCCCCTCTACATCATCACCATCCTACAGTCCAATCAGCAACACTTCAACTAGCGCAACCACCCATCACTTCATCTTCCTGCCTCTACTGGTCACTACCGTCTCTACTGCATTAGCAAAATCAAACACAACCTGTTACATTCACTTCCTCCTTGCTCCAACCACACTGTTGCCTACAACCAGAAAATCATCGACCATCACATTTGCTACACGTGAACCTTGCACTACCTTAATCATCAACACAATACCAGCCCAACTGCGGCCTTCTCTTATCAACTCTCAAAGAAAAACCTAATACCACTTCAATCAACTTGAAATCACAACCACACTTCCATCACCTACTTGCCTCCATGAAAACCCATCACCCCTACAATAAAAAAACTCCAACATTCAATAAACCAAACTGCGACATACTAATTTGCCTCTACCATCAACCGCACTGCAAAAATCACCAAACTCCGTACAACCTGAAACCGCAACCAAACCCAAATTGTGACCCATCATTGTAACCGCTTCCTCCATGCTCCAACAAAACTCGCCTCCACGACCATCCAAACATCATCCGCATACCCAATCACAATTGCAACCACCAACAACCGCCAATTTTATTTTATTTTCCCTCTGTCTCGTGTTTTTTTTTCTCGTTTAATTTCATTTCGTAATTTCATTCAAAACAAAAGGTAAAGTGGAAGTGTTTTGTTTGGATATTTGTTTTGTTAGTGGGAAGGCTTTCTTTTGTGCTTGTGGACTTATGGGCCTGAGTTTGAATTTTTTTTCCTTTTTATTAAGTGTTGTGTTTAGTTTGTTTAAGTGTTTTGTTTTGTTGTTTAAGTGTAAAAGGAGAAAAAAACTTAACCGAAATTTAAAATTTTTTAGTGTCAATTCATTTTGTTTCTTTTTCTTAACATTAAAAAAAGAGAAAGACAAAGAAAAATACAAGAAAAAATATATAATAATATTGTTCAATTTTATTAAGTGCAAATTCCAGGTTGTAGAAAATCAAAAAGGAGGAATTGTATAACGACCCGCTATTTCGAACCATTCAAATCTACAATAAACCACACATGTCTGACTTGAATTGTTCAAAACAACAGATTGTTATATAAATTTGGCGTAAATAAGAATCAATAACAGAATCACAGACATAGGATATTACAACATCACGCAGCGCAATAGATAAACATAGTAGTTCATGAAGCTACTACATAAACATCAGAGCCTAAAGCAACACAACAGAAATCCAAATACATAGATGTTCGCACATACATAAGCAAATGATAAATGTCTGAACAGAAATTACTGAAATGACTGAAATAGCTAAATAGATAAATAGATCTCCAACCAGTCTCCAGCTCCAAAAGATGAATCTTGAATGTTGTGATACTCAGACTGACACGAGCATAAAGAAAAAACTAAACACTCAAGTTAAGATTAACATTCTTATGTAAGTAAATCAACACAAGTGAAATGTACAAGTGAAATGCATCAATAACTCAAAGGATGCTTGGGATTCCCATCCTTAAAGGATCCGTTAAACTATCTACATATATAATAGAATATGCTACATAGATAGTGTCTATCATAAAGTAAAGTATTAAAGTAGCGTTAAGGCGTTGCCCATATCCCCCTTAATACATTTTTATATAAATATCGCAGTCTATACAGTACTGTAAGCTCCATCGTAAACTAATGGGATACTCAGGGAGCAGTCCATAGGTATGATACAAACTAAATCGTAGTGGGCTCGATCAGGATAAATATGACAAGGCACGCGAGACAATGCCCAGGGTAGGATTCTACCGTTTTGCACTCCCGGACTGGTGGTAATGCATAGCAGCAACTACCGCCCATCTCGAGATACAGTCCCATAATCAAAGGTGCGCACCAATCAAATCACAAAGTAATATATATGGTTTCGAAGAAGCATGTTCGATAGGGGAGCGACCCCACTTGGCCCAGTATAGCTCCTATTTTAGTCATTTTAATTATGACCTGAAGTCAAGGCTATCCATCATCGTTCTCTTAATTCATTCCAGTAGCGTTCCCCAAACAATCCTACTTCATTTTGGATTCTCCACCACGTGCATAGTTGTTAAAGTGGTTTCGGTGTTGACAGATACTATGTCAAATTTGACTCCGGTCTCTTTAACAACCAAACGCTTATTTCACACCATGGTTATTTTATAAAAAATTTAAATAAAATCTCAAATTACAATTTAAATCAATGATTAAATATTTAACTTTAATTATGTTTAATTTTGAAACAATTTACTTAACACTTTTAATCAAATCAAGTTATTACAATTTAAAATTATATCCTTTGAAATTCTCATAAACAAATAAGTTTAAATCACATCTTATTTGAAACAAATCTTTTAAATTACAATTTAATCTTAGTTATCTTTCCAAATCCTTATTTATTAAAGTTATTGCAAAAATCTATTTTATTTACATTAATTTAAATTTTAAATAATTTTAACACATATTTTATATTTTTATTAAATTAAATTTTTATTAAATTAAATCTTATTTTATTAAATTCTATTAAATTTTATTTTATTTATTGAATCGAAATTTTATTTTGTCAAATTTTATTAAATTAAATTTTAAACTATATTTTAAAATAATAAAATTATAAGTTAAAATCTTATAATTTACCCTTTTGAGACTTATTATTAACTTATAAATTTAAAACTTCAAAACATATAATTTTTTCTAAATTAAAGTTTATATATATATTTAAAATAAATCTTTAAATTAAATTTAAAAATCAATTTTTATTAAATCAAACATATTTCAAAATTTCATAAATTACTTTAAAAATCAACCAACGGTGTGCGTATATAGTTTTCTATCCAAGGGTCAAGTGATTCAGGTATTTATCATTTCTACAAAAAATTATTAAATTTTCCGGGTATATATCATTTCAACCCGCATCCCAAGTCAACAATTTCCTAATCTATATAATCATTCAGGTATGTATAATTTCAACCCATAATGATTTTCCTAACATCTAAGGGAACTTGCAATGTGATTGAAATTATAATAACATGACATATATAAAAAGGGAACTTGAAAGGCGATTTAACAAATAAAATAACATAACAATAATCATACATGTTTCATAGCATATCACATAGCATTAAATAACATATCTTGTAAATCAGCATATCATATATGTGCCAAACTATCATGTTATCTATGTGTCAAATTATATATCAAAGGGGAACATTATATCAATTCATATAAAAAAATTTACTAACAAAATTCCTAGCTAAAACTAACATTTCAATTGCCAGCAATTCAATTATAATAACCATGTTAGTCGTGAGTGATTTCTCACCTTTCATGGCTACGAAGGTGATAACAACACAAATGAATACGGAGTGGAGATTACAAGTTAAACAAATCCAAACCCAAAGTAAAAACAAGATCCAAAGCAATCCAAGATCCAAATAAAGCAATGATACGAACAAGCTCGCGACAAAAATGTTTCTTGTTTTCTTGTTTTTCTTTTTTTTAAGGAGAGGGGGAAG
Organism: Allium fistulosum; assembly: GCA_030737815.1. Taxonomy (NCBI): domain Eukaryota; kingdom Viridiplantae; phylum Streptophyta; class Magnoliopsida; order Asparagales; family Amaryllidaceae; genus Allium; species Allium fistulosum. The sequence goes on from CM060907.1 coordinate 291,710,232, forward strand.
AAAAGAGGGAGCATAGGGTTCGGTCTATGCTTGCAAAGAGGTGTAGTGCTCAGCCAAAGTGGATAGATGGTGGTGGTCGACTTCGAATGATTGTTGATTTCTCTAAAACCATACTTGAAAATAGGTCGTTTTAGGAAAAGATTTGGATCAGAATATTACAGAATCTGTAAAAGTGACTAACTAGTAAGTTGTTGCAAATTCTTTTCTCTCCACTTTCAAAAAAGAATCCCTCAAAAAGCTTTTGTCTTGAGAAAATTATGGTCAAAACAAACAGAGGTGTTTTCTAAGTTGAAAATTATATACAAAAACACTTTGAAAAAATGTGAGCTTTTGGCATAGGAACTTAAGGAATTTGAAGAACTGATCTAAAAGAAAGTTGAAGTCATTGGAAAAATAAATGGTTTGAAAAAAGAATGACATTTTTCCGGCAAAAATGAAGTTCTATTGTAATGAAAATGGGGAAGAAAGAGAGAGGAAGGAGAGGAGAGGAGTGGGAAAGGAGAGGATAGAGAAGAGGAGATTGGAGTTTTAGTTTAGGAGTTTAGGGATATAGGAATTTAGGCAAGGGAAGAAGAGAGAGGAAGAAGAATAAAAAGAAGTTTTTTTTCAGAGAGAAGAAATGAGGAAGTGAGAAAGATTGTACGTACTTTGTTTCATCAGAAGTGTACATTAGTAACCCTAGGAAGCCTAATAGTCATTAGGAAGCCCAATAGCCAAAGTGGAAAACCCAAGAGTCGATGTAAAGAGAATAACACTAGAATTATAATAGGAGATGCAATATATACATGTACAAGGAAATACACTGTACATTTATGCGAGTTTTTCACTGTAAATTGCATATTTACAGTTCTAGAAGTCCGATTCTGATGAAATGAAAAGTGGAATCCTTCTTAGAATTAAGTCTAGATTTTTTTTCCAATGAATTTAAATTTTAAAACTTTTATATTTTCAACTAAAATTCAAAATTTAACTAATTTTAACCAAAATTTGACTTTTCACGAAATTTTCTATTTGAATGTTGGTACACACTTGAATGAGATTTGAATAATTACATTTTCAAAACTAACATTTTTCGTTTGAATATAAATGATTGTAAATAACATATGAAACTGAAATAAATTTCAAAATCCACAACAACATATTTAGTTTGCATTATTCATTAAAAAAATGTTAAATCATTCAACTTCAGTTTAATGGTATTCAACGTTCACTGTTACAATCACTTTGTTCTGACTATTTCCGCTATTTAACATATTTAACTTTTGTTTGAATTCAAGTCTCCTATTCTTATAAAATTACACTAAAAAAATACGTTCATTTTTTTTCTCACAACTTTGTTTTGTTTCCGTTACGATGTTTAAATCTAATTTAACACAAATGGATGACGCTCATATTGCATTAATTTACCATTAATTTCTCTTTACTTTAGTTAAAAGGTTTTCAATAATTTCAAAATGAACATAAATAATACAACCACTATTTTCTTTACATTTTATATATTCCAACATTTATTAGTTTATTTCATACAACAAATACACACATTAACTATCAAATAAATATTTCTTATCAACTTCTGAAATGACCCTCCTATTTACTCACTAATTTTATTGGTGATTTTTTTTTTTTGCAATAGAGATGATATATAGATATATCATCTATTACAAATATATTTTAGAGATGATATATAGATATATCATCTATTACAAATATATTTCCCAGGGTCATTTTTCTTTCTCTAATAAACAAAAATATATCCAGGATCTTTCACAATATAGAAATATTGTTTTAATTCTAAATCATTTTTAACATACATATATGAAGATATCTATGTTATATTCTACTTGAATCAGAGCATAATAATAAGTAGAAATCCTTTTTAAATTTGCGTAAATGTGATAAATTCCCTTTTAAATTAAAACTTAATGTATCCAGATTTTTGACTATAGTGTCCCCTGGAAATATGTACCTTAGACTGTTATTATAATTAAGAAATAACCAAGCAATGATCAGTGGAAAGCAAGCTTATAATATGGATGATTATCTTAAAGTCTGAATATTATCAAACTCAGGTTAAAAGAAAGTGGATCCTAAGTGAACACAAGCAACATCTAGGCGTAATGGAAACGCGCCTAACTTATTCATGCAAGGTCACTGGTTCGAGTACTATGCTGGTCGGTTCAAACACAATTTTTGTTTTTCTTTTTTTTTTTCCTGTATGGCTGAAATCTGATACCTACCTATAATTGTACGTATATATATTTAATTTTTGCCTATAACCTAACATACAAAACAATTCTTCTTGCATAACTATTTTTAAACCCATTCTTACAACTGTTTTAAGAATTTCCATTTATATTTTTGCCCAATATCAACATGTACACAGATATACATGTACATGTCAGTGTTTTTGTTCTTTTTCCAGAAAACTGAGCTCAAATGTTCCCTTGCTTCATTGATCTGAAGTGGGGCATTTGGCCTGACCTATGGCCTAACCATGTGGTTACTCTGGCCATTCTTTTGTTTGCATTTTCACAACCCAGATTGTACACAAAATATTGATACCTTTCCTTTTCAAAAGCATGTATATATATTTGTGTGAATCAGACATTTTGTGGTCAGATATATCATTCTTCCTAATCATACATCTTCAAAGTATAAACACTTTTTCTTGCATCTGGACTTATGTCAATTTCATAAATTGAAGATATAGTAGTTCAATTCTTTTCTGGTTTTCCCAATATTATTTTCTGTATATCTATACTCTTTTTGAAAGAACTCAGGATTTACTGAAATCATCATAAAATGATTATGCTTATAAAATCCAGGTTTTACCTCTAAATCAAAACAACTTTAGCAAATAGGTTTTCAAATCAGTTCAACATCAATATCCTTAGTACATACCAAATCAGAAATAACCAGAAACAACATAGCACATGTCTCTTACAAGTTCTTCCTACTTAATACATTTAGATAGCCATATCAATCAGGGAATACATGCATCAATTAACACATTTTAGCTTTTATTTCTAATTATCTTAGCATCCTCTATTCCATGACTTTTTAATCTTGCTTACTTAGCTCCATCACAACCTGCAAAAGCATTAGTGGCTGCCCCATTATAAATGAGACACCCCCATGTGCCATGAGCAATAAGGGTCAGATCTATGATCTGGTGTGAGCATTTCTAACATATCCATGATATTAAGCTAAGGATACAGCACAAATGTACTTTGCATACTTGACAGGTATTATCATGTACAATACATAAGAGCAAACATATGCAACAAAACAACTTTTATCTGGAACTACTAGGTTGCCTTTTCTTTTTCTTATAAATTCCTGGCCTCATCTTCTATAAGGAATCAAAGGGACACATTGCCATGAACTAATTAACATTATGGCACAAAGATCTCAGGACTTAAACAAGCCATGTGCCAACTTGTCTACTTCAAATAGGACAAGCATTCCAGCAGCCTTCTTGGCACAAAATCCTTAGTTATATCACTAAGTGTATTTATGTTCATTCTATCAATGATAGCTAGGTGTACATACCACCTGTACTCATGAAACATACTAGTTACCTTGCAGCCATGATATTGCAAGCAAGTTAAAGGTTACTTTCTAGAGATATAACACCCCAGTCATTCCATCTCACATTATTTATCATAGAAACACCCTATTCAAGCATATACCAGAATGTTTGCAACTGAGAATAAATACATGGCTCTATTGAGTTTATTTTGATTTTTCAAGCAACTATATTTAGCCAGATTTTCAATCTTGTTTAAACATAGTTTTTAGGCTTGTAAGTTTCTGTTTAGTTTAGGGCTCAGCACTTATAGAGAAAAACTCCATTGCACCCTTAACCAATTATTTCAAGCCTCAGCACCATACCAATGTATATGCAGCTCATAGTTTTCTTTATCTTTTCATTCTTTGTCTTAAGCCATTATTCAAACTAGTTACAAATACTCTGATATATGTTCCTTAAGGTTTTGGTATAATATACAGAGATGAAAATAGAACAACAAAGTTAAACATCCAGCATAGCAGATCATATCTCATCAAACATTCATGAAACCATCAGCAGCCAACATAGTTTGTAAATCAAAACATGCAAAATATAACATATAAAAGCTTGGCTGCCTAATCCCAGGTCTTAATGCCATGTATATGAGTGAGGATACTCACCTAAGTGCTTACACAAACTTAAACCAGAAAACCCTTCAAATCTTTAGCCTTATCTTCCTCTTCTTCCTTAGGTTAATTAATTAGTGAGAGAGCAGTTTTCTGATTGGGCTCTTGGTATAAATAAGGGTTCTGTCTAGGGTTTTGGGTGATGCAAAATCCCTATTTTAGCCCAGACCAGAATCATGCATTTGGCATTGCACATTCCTTCCCTCCTAACCCTTAATGTCCCGGCCAATATTTTAAAACAAGACTAAATTGTGCCTATTTTCCTTTCTTTTCAGAAAGTGATAACTTTAAGTATTTTTATTATATTTACCTCAAACATGATAATGGTGTGACTTTCTATTTTTCTGCCTATGTACATTTGCTTTCTTGCACTTTGGTTCTTACTGTTTTAGTGCTTCCTTTATTTATTTTCTGCTCAAATAATATCTGGATATAAATATACATTTATACAACTATGGGTGTTAATTTAATTTTAACCATTTATTTGCAGAAAACATGTGCATACTTATGTGCATTTCTACACCTATTTAAAATTTCACTTATTCATTATAAATCAATGTTTTCTTCTGTCTAAATTTTCAGACAAGTCATACATAGGCATATATATATAGATATATATATATATACACACATCCTCAGGAATTTTTAATACTCATGTCTAAGTCTATATTTTCTTTATTTAAAACATTTTATCTAAATGTTTTCCTTCCTTGTTTTATTATCCAGGAATTCTGGATTTTCTCTTAGTGCCATAACTAGTGTGCACGTGCACACATGCACACAACCTTGCACCACTGAAAATCCCACCTATATAATAATTCTGATTTTCCCCCAGAATTTTAATCATTTATTAAAAGAATTTTCCTCAAAATCTTGGGGTATTACAATCACCCCTCCTTTTAGGAATTGTGCCCTCACAATTTACAACATATTCTTTGAGTACTCCTACTTTCTTAGGAAAATTATTCAAATATGCATGAGCAATTTAAATAGTCACTGTCTATCATACATATCAAATTTTCTTAGTAATCTAAGAATTTACCTTTCAAATTTGCAAAGAGCCTAGGGTAATCCATCCTGATTTTATCCTCTAGCTCCCAAGTACAATCACTAGGATCTATACTCCATTGAATCTTTACAAGCTTCAATGTCTTGTTTCTTAATTTCTTTTCTTCCCTTGCCACAATTCCCACTGGCTCTTTCTCATAGATTAGATCTGGATTTATCTGAACTTCAGTAGGCTTTTCTAAGATTTCCTCCTTGTTATGTACCCATCTCCTTAGTTGTGACACATGAAACACATTGTGCATTGCACTCATCTTCTCTGGAAGCTCCAGCTTATAGGCTAGTGAGCCTATCCTCTCCAAAATCTTGTATGGTCCAACATATCTGGGTCTGAGTTTCCCCTGCTTGCCAAATCTCAAGACTTTCTTCATTGGTGAAACCTTAATGAAGACATAATCACCTACTTTGAATTCCACTGACTTCCTCTTTGCATCAGCATACTTCTTTTGCCTATCTTGAGCTACTGCCATCCTCTTTCTCACCAGTCCTATTTTCTCTGTGATGTCTTTGACATATTCTGGCCCTAGGATAGCTTTCTCTCCTGCCTCAGCCCAACACATAGGTGATAGACATGGCTTTCCATATAGGGCTTCAAAGGGTGCCATTCCAATTGTGCTTTGGTGGCTATTATTGTATGTGAACTCAGCCAAATGGAGGTGGTCCTCCCAATTTCCTCCAAAGTCTAACACACATGCTCTAAGCAAATCCTCTAGAATCTTGTTTACCACTTCTGTTTGCCCATCTGATTGGGGGTGATAAGCAGTGCTTAGGCACAATTCACTCCCCATAGCTTCTTGGAAGCTCCTCCAGAACCTTGAAGTGAAGATTGTATCCCTATCACTCACTATAGTTTTAGGAACACCATGCAGTTTTACCACTTCTCTCATAAAAATTTGGGCTAACCTAGGTGCATTTCTGTCTGCTTTCACTGGTATGAAGTGGGCTACTTTAGTCAGCCTATCTACAATCACCCAAATACTTGTATTTCCCTTCTTGGATCTAGGAAGGCCATCTATGAAATCCATAGATATGTCTTCCCACTTCCACTGTGGTATGCTAAGTGGCTGCAATAACCCTGAAGGTCTTTGGGTCTCAGCTTTTATTTGTTGACAAACCATGCACTTAGCAACATATCTGGCTACATCAGACTTCATTCCCTTCCACCAATAGTCCCTTTTTAAGTTTTGGTACATTTTGGTGCTGCCTGGATGTATTGAATATTTGCTCCTATGGTACTCATTAAGGATTTCTTCTTTCAATTCTATGATGTTTGGGACACATATCCTTCCCTTGTACCTTAAGTATCCTTTTACATCTATGTGATAATCCTTCACTTCTTCCTTCTTTAATAGGAGAGACCTCTTTTCTGCTAAGTCTTGATCTTCTTCTTGCATTTTTGCCACCTTCAAGGCCAAATTTGATTGTAAAGTAATTAAACTTAACCTTCCTTTACTCCTTTCTTCCTCAATTATTTCCATACTCATCCCACTGCTCTCATCTATTTCCAAATCAGTGAGCATGGTCAAGTCTCTAAACTCCTCCATCATCAACATGGCCACTTTTGCATGCTGCCTACTCAATGCATCTGCCACTTTGTTAGCCTTGCCTGGTGTATAAAGTATATCTAAGTCATAAGCAGCAAGAAATTCAACCCATCTGTGTTGTCTCATATTTAAATCTTTTTGTGAAAAGAGATATTTTAAGGCCTTGTGATCAGTGTATAAAATGAACTTTGCACCCAATAAATAATGTCTCCAGAGCTTTAAGGCATATACTACTGCTGCCAACTCAAGATCATGAGTTGCATATCTAGTTTCATGGGGTTTTAGTTGTCTAGATGCATAGGCTATGACCTGATCTTGCTGCATCAACACAGCCCCTAGCCCTGACCCACATGCATCTGTATATACAACCAATCCCTCATTGCCTTCTGGTACTCTCAACACTGGTGATTTTACCAAAGCCTCCTTGATCTGGGTGAAAGCTTGTTCACACTTATCAGTCCATATAAACTTTTGGTTCTTCCTAGTCAGGTTAGTGAGTGGCATTGCTATTTTAGAAAATCCTTGTATGAACCTCCTATAGTATCCTGCCATCCCCATGAATGACCTAACTTCACTAACATTGTTAGGCTTCTTCCATGCTTGGATTGCTACTATCTTATTGGGGTTTACAGAAATTCCCCTAGCAGAGACAACATGTCCAAGAAAGTGTACTTCCTCTTGCCAGAACACACACTTAGAAAATTTTGCTTTCAAATCTTTTTCTCCTAATCTAGATAAGACCAAATGTAAGTGGTTCTCATGTTCCTCTATTGTTCTAGAGTAGATTAGAATATCATCAATAAAAATCAGAACAAACTTGTCTAAGTAATCTCTGAATATCCTATTCATTAGGTCTACAAAGTAAGAAGGGGCATTTGTTAGCCCAAATGGCATAACCAGAAACTCATACAAACCATATCTTGTGTTGAATGCTGTATATTTAATACTTGATTCCTCAACTTTCATCTGATGAAACCCAGATGCCAAGTCTAGCCTAGAAAACACTTTAGCTCCACTGAGTTGATCAAAGAGATCATCTATCCTGGGTAATGGGTATTTGTTTTTGATGGTTACTTTGTTTAATTCTCTATAATCTATACACATTCTTAAAGTACCATCATGCTTTTTAACAAATACTACAGGAGCACCCCAGCATGAATTACTTGGCCTTATAAACCCCTTGGCTTCTAATTCTTCCAGCTGGTTCTTTAGCTCTTTTAATTCACTTGGCCCCATCCTTGTAGGCTTTTTGATAACTGGGCTAGCCCCAGGCATAAGGTTAATCTGGAATTCAACAGGTCTATGGTGTGAAACACCTTTTACTTCCCCAAATACATCCAAGTATTCTTTAACTATGGGGATTTCATTAATAGCTATTTCCTTGGGATTATTTTCTAATTCAATTAAATGATTTAGACTGTTTTCTTTGATAGGTTCACATAGAATTGTAACCCTTTGGCCTTTAGAATTTTGTAGTGAAATGGTGGATGCATCTAGGTCAATTATGGCTTTGAATTGTCTTAGCCAATCTGCCCCTAATATAACTCCTATATTTGGGAAATTTAGAACATATAAATTGGAAACAAATGTGTTTCCTCCTATGTTCAAATTCACATCCACACAGATCATATCTAATACACTAGAACTTCCTAAAGGGCTTTGTATTAACAGAGGTATTTCAGCCAATTTGCAGTTCATTTTCAACCTTTTAACTATTTCATGGGAAATGAGTGAGTGGGTTGCCCCGGTATCATATATTACAGCTAAAGGTATGGTACAAATAAATAGTGTACCTTCCACTTGACCATGGTTTTCAGCATTAGCCTCAATTATGGCCTTGCCCCTACCTTCCAGGTTTGCCACTTTCCCTTGTTGCTTGTTTTCTGGGCAATTTCTTTTCATATGCCCTTCCTTTCCACATAGATAGCATTTGAAAGCTCCCCCTTTAAGCTCTGGGCATCTTGGCTTAATATGGCCTTCTTTCCCACAATGGTTGCAAACTATTTTTCTTTTGGCTTCATTGGGCTTTGCATCCACTGCCTTCTTACCATCTGCCTCTCCTTTCTTCTTATCATAAGGGTGGTACTTTCCTTTGTTCTTCTTGTTACTATTGTTTTTGAAGTTCCTGAACTTATCTCTTTCCTTGTCATGCTGCTCAATCTTCAGAGCCAAATCTATCACTTGATCAAAAGTTCTGTCAGCATAAGGTAGTATAGCCCTGCTAAGTCCTGGGTTCAATCCCTTGATGTATCTATCATTTTTGGATGCTTCATCAGCCACTAACATTGCCCCATAGGTTGACAATCCCTCAAACTTCTGGGTGTATTCTGTGACATTCATAGTCCCCTGTCTAAGTTTGATGAACTCCTCAAGTAAAGTGGTTTTTGCTGAGGCTGGAACAAACCTTGCCTCTAACATCTCCTTAAATTGATTCCAATTAATATCATTTTCATTCCGGCCAGCTATGATCACCTCCCACCAACTCAAAGCTGCACCTTTTAATTGTCTTGAGGCCACTTGCCTCTTCCTTTGGTCATCTAGTTGCATATCAGTGAAGATCCTCTCTAAGGTCCTCAGCCATGCTTGAATCTCCATTACACTTTCAGTTCCTTCAAAGCTCTTGCCTCCCAAGTTGGTATAAGTCTTCACTAACTTGGAGAGCTCCTCATGTGGGTTCTCAGGTCTGTGCCCAATTCCATCTCTCAAAACTCTCACAAATTCCTGCATGTCAAGCATTTGTGGTGTGCTAGATCCTCCTTGATGATGAGACCCTCTTCCTACCATATTTCTAAAAGTATATGTATTTCATCTTATTAGTTTATAACACTTAGCTTTAAATTTTACATTGATTGTATCTTTTCCTATTTAATCATTGTGTATGTCACATGCACACACATACATACATTCAGGGAATACTTATAAACAGTCAAATATACAAACAATCCTAGTATAAACATAAGCATACAAACATTTTGCTATGTTAATTAAAACATAGCTCTGATACCAAATGAAATGACCCTCCTATTTACTCACTAATTTTATTGGTGATTTTTTTTTTTTGCAATAGAGATGATATATAGATATATCATCTATTACAAATATATTTTAGAGATGATATATAGATATATCATCTATTACAAATATATTTCCCAGGGTCATTTTTCTTTCTCTAATAAACAAAAATATATCCAGGATCTTTCACAATATAGAAATATTGTTTTAATTCTAAATCATTTTTAACATACATATATGAAGATATCTATGTTATATTCTACTTGAATCAGAGCATAATAATAAGTAGAAATCCTTTTTAAATTTGCGTAAATGTGATAAATTCCCTTTTAAATTAAAACTTAATGTATCCAGATTTTTGACTATAGTGTCCCCTGGAAATATGTACCTTAGACTGTTATTATAATTAAGAAATAACCAAGCAATGATCAGTGGAAAGCAAGCTTATAATATGGATGATTATCTTAAAGTCTGAATATTATCAAACTCAGGTTAAAAGAAAGTGGATCCTAAGTGAACACAAGCAACATCTAGGCGTAATGGAAACGCGCCTAACTTATTCATGCAAGGTCACTGGTTCGAGTACTATGCTGGTCGGTTCAAACACAATTTTTGTTTTTCTTTTTTTTTTTCCTGTATGGCTGAAATCTGATACCTACCTATAATTGTACGTATATATATTTAATTTTTGCCTATAACCTAACATACAAAACAATTCTTCTTGCATAACTATTTTTAAACCCATTCTTACAACTGTTTTAAGAATTTCCATTTATATTTTTGCCCAATATCAACATGTACACAGATATACATGTACATGTCAGTGTTTTTGTTCTTTTTCCAGAAAACTGAGCTCAAATGTTCCCTTGCTTCATTGATCTGAAGTGGGGCATTTGGCCTGACCTATGGCCTAACCATGTGGTTACTCTGGCCATTCTTTTGTTTGCATTTTCACAACCCAGATTGTACACAAAATATTGATACCTTTCCTTTTCAAAAGCATGTATATATATTTGTGTGAATCAGACATTTTGTGGTCAGATATATCATTCTTCCTAATCATACATCTTCAAAGTATAAACACTTTTTCTTGCATCTGGACTTATGTCAATTTCATAAATTGAAGATATAGTAGTTCAATTCTTTTCTGGTTTTCCCAATATTATTTTCTGTATATCTATACTCTTTTTGAAAGAACTCAGGATTTACTGAAATCATCATAAAATGATTATGCTTATAAAATCCAGGTTTTACCTCTAAATCAAAACAACTTTAGCAAATAGGTTTTCAAATCAGTTCAACATCAATATCCTTAGTACATACCAAATCAGAAATAACCAGAAACAACATAGCACATGTCTCTTACAAGTTCTTCCTACTTAATACATTTAGATAGCCATATCAATCAGGGAATACATGCATCAATTAACACATTTAGCTTTTATTTCTAATTATCTTAGCATCCTCTATTCCATGACTTTTTAATCTTGCTTACTTAGCTCCATCACAACCTGCAAAAGCATTAGTGGCTGCCCCATTATAAATGAGACACCCCCATGTGCCATGAGCAATAAGGGTCAGATCTATGATCTGGTGTGAGCATTTCTAACATATCCATGATATTAAGCTAAGGATACAGCACAAATGTACTTTGCATACTTGACAGGTATTATCATGTACAATACATAAGAGCAAACATATGCAACAAAACAACTTTTATCTGGAACTACTAGGTTGCCTTTTCTTTTTCTTATAAATTCCTGGCCTCATCTTCTATAAGGAATCAAAGGGACACATTGCCATGAACTAATTAACATTATGGCACAAAGATCTCAGGACTTAAACAAGCCATGTGCCAACTTGTCTACTTCAAATAGGACAAGCATTCCAGCAGCCTTCTTGGCACAAAATCCTTAGTTATATCACTAAGTGTATTTATGTTCATTCTATCAATGATAGCTAGGTGTACATACCACCTGTACTCATGAAACATACTAGTTACCTTGCAGCCATGATATTGCAAGCAAGTTAAAGGTTACTTTCTAGAGATATAACACCCCAGTCATTCCATCTCACATTATTTATCATAGAAACACCCTATTCAAGCATATACCAGAATGTTTGCAACTGAGAATAAATACATGGCTCTATTGAGTTTATTTTGATTTTTCAAGCAACTATATTTAGCCAGATTTTCAATCTTGTTTAAACATAGTTTTTAGGCTTGTAAGTTTCTGTTTAGTTTAGGGCTCAGCACTTATAGAGAAAAACTCCATTGCACCCTTAACCAATTATTTCAAGCCTCAGCACCATACCAATGTATATGCAGCTCATAGTTTTCTTTATCTTTTCATTCTTTGTCTTAAGCCATTATTCAAACTAGTTACAAATACTCTGATATATGTTCCTTAAGGTTTTGGTATAATATACAGAGATGAAAATAGAACAACAAAGTTAAACATCCAGCATAGCAGATCATATCTCATCAAACATTCATGAAACCATCAGCAGCCAACATAGTTTGTAAATCAAAACATGCAAAATATAACATATAAAAGCTTGGCTGCCTAATCCCAGGTCTTAATGCCATGTATATGAGTGAGGATACTCACCTAAGTGCTTACACAAACTTAAACCAGAAAACCCTTCAAATCTTTAGCCTTATCTTCCTCTTCTTCCTTAGGTTAATTAATTAGTGAGAGAGCAGTTTTCTGATTGGGCTCTTGGTATAAATAAGGGTTCTGTCTAGGGTTTTGGGTGATGCAAAATCCCTATTTTAGCCCAGACCAGAATCATGCATTTGGCATTGCACATTCCTTCCCTCCTAACCCTTAATGTCCCGGCCAATATTTTAAAACAAGACTAAATTGTGCCTATTTTCCTTTCTTTTCAGAAAGTGATAACTTTAAGTATTTTTATTATATTTACCTCAAACATGATAATGGTGTGACTTTCTATTTTTCTGCCTATGTACATTTGCTTTCTTGCACTTTGGTTCTTACTGTTTTAGTGCTTCCTTTATTTATTTTCTGCTCAAATAATATCTGGATATAAATATACATTTATACAACTATGGGTGTTAATTTAATTTTAACCATTTATTTGCAGAAAACATGTGCATACTTATGTGCATTTCTACACCTATTTAAAATTTCACTTATTCATTATAAATCAATGTTTTCTTCTGTCTAAATTTTCAGACAAGTCATACATAGGCATATATATATATAGATATATATATATATATACACACATCCTCAGGAATTTTTAATACTCATGTCTAAGTCTATATTTTCTTTATTTAAAACATTTTATCTAAATGTTTTCCTTCCTTGTTTTATTATCCAGGAATTCTGGATTTTCTCTTAGTGCCATAACTAGTGTGCACGTGCACACATGCACACAACCTTGCACCACTGAAAATCCCACCTATATAATAATTCTGATTTTCCCCCAGAATTTTAATCATTTATTAAAAGAATTTTCCTCAAAATCTTGGGGTATTACAACTTCTCTCATTAAATGTTTTCTTATTAGAGATCAACTTATCATATACAATGTAACGACCTAGAAATTTTAACGATTTAAATAACGTAATTAACTAAATTTTTCATGAAAATAAACAATTAAATTTTAGCAATGAAAATTTGATATTTGGAATATGTCTATTTAAACGTAGCAAGTGTCAGATTTTCATCAGAAAATATGTAAGTTTATTTGGTTGTGAAATTTCAAAATTTAAATTCAAAATCAGTTAAATTTGTTGGAAATTAAATATTTTTGAAATCTGAATATTTTTATATAAGAAAAATGTAAATCATTTTCTAAGTGAGACGTCATAATTCATTTCGCTAAATTTGGAGTGCTATAGCTCCGTTTATATTATTTTCGGCGTTTTAGCAGTATTTTCGGCAGTGAATATTGAGTTTTGATAGAAGGGTCATGTCTTTGATATCTGTGTACCATTTTGGTCGTCTCGTCACACTAATCTCTGTAGTATATTTATTTGTGCATTTCGACGTCCGGTACACGGCAAAATCTGCAAAACGGTTAGCCGTATCGGTATCCTTTTTGAGCCTTTTGGTTTCCTTTGGCCATTCATTGTCCACCGTGTAAAACCAAATAGCCGCTAGCTTTAAATACTCTCGAAATTCAAGAGATTGGCTTTTGGTATTCATATTGCTTCAATATTTATTCTGGTTCGTCTCTTCCCTCTTTTCTTCTTTTCAGATCTGCTCTTGTTTTTTTTAAATGAAGTTGAGATACAATGCAAGTTTGCATATTATTTTCTAAAACCAGCTGCTCATCTATGTGCTATCTCAACCCTTCCACTCCACCAGACCCGCCTCCAATTTCCACCACTCCACACGAAAACGTGGCACCTAGCTCTGACAGCCAACGCCCACTGCCTGACAGCCCTTCCATCTTCATCGTAGCACCTAACTCCACCAGCAACCATTCCCCTCCATTCTCATGCCACCAAACCCTCACGTAGGTCATTTTCCACCACAGCCTATATTCACATCAACCTAGATCGCCTTCCCCTTCCACTTCTCTCCACGCACAACCGACCAGTGGCCTTCCCACTCAGCACCCCTCCTTCGCGTCACCCAGCCAAACACCACCATATACACCCGAAGCCAAGCACCTTGTCACACATATCATTTTTCCCTCCACTTATCTGCTGACCAACCCATCTACTTTCCCTGTACTCTACCTTGAATGCCACCCCAGCATTTAACTCCGCCATCCTCTCTCACCCACTCGAACAGCCAAGCCCTTGGCTTCACAGCATCCGCCTTTTACATTCCACCTGTTCCCTCCAATCCCGAGAACCCCATCAGCCATCCATAACTCCACTCCTCATAGCTGCAGTCAGCCTACTCCCCTTGACCACCTTCCGCATAGCCTGCAGCCGTTGAAGGTGTAGCATCACTAATTCCTCTGATTTATGGTTACGTTATGCTAACTCATGTCACTGCACTACAGACTATATGCCTTACATAAGATGGAAGTACTTAAGCTTGCAGCCGACCATAAGCAAGTCCAACTTCCTTCCACACCGCCATCTACCCTCTCCTTATCTCAACTCGCCACCATAGCAGCCATCCAAAACGAAGCAGCCTCTCCTCCCTCCACCTGCATTGCCACGCCAGCCGAAGCCGACCACCGAAACGAGATCAGCCCCTTTCACCGAACCCATTCCCTACTGACCCAAGCATTCTTTTTATATAAAAAAGTATATATTATATTATAAAAATGTATATATAAAGGGATATTATATACATATATATTATAAAGTTCTATTCTTTTGTTCTATTCTATAAACAAAGTATATTATAAAGTTTGCATTCTTTTGGCCTGAGAGCCTGCTTTCTCTCATCTTCTAAAAAAATGAAAAAGGAAATATATATATATATATATATAAAGAAAATATATATTTGATTTTAACAGGTTCAAGTTTCTTTGTTTTTTTTTGTTCGCCGCTGTCCAGAGATTTCAACCGCTGTTTTTAGCTTTGTCCGTATCCATGTGCATGTCTGTGTCAACTTCTTCGCCATCATTGTTTTCATAGCCTGAAAACGTGAGCGATCACTCACGATTAACATTCGTATATATAGTAAATTTAATTCACATGAAATGACGATTGAAATATGTTGTTAAATTTGAATTGTTAGTTGTTTAATTGTTGAGTATGATATGTTATTATCTACATTTGTTAATCAATGATAATTGACATATGACACCATAACTTGTTGTATATGTATTATATTTTAAATTGTTAGTTATTTTATATGCTTGTCATTGATATGTTATGCCATTCTATTATTATTATATTATTCTCACACTGCAAGTAACCTGTTAGTTTAGGAAATCCCTACGGGTTGAAATGATACATACCCGAATGATATTATAGATTAAAGAAAATCGTTATGGGTTGAAATGATAAACCCAAGCGATTTTGTTGATTTTTGAAATTTTGGGATTGCGGATTGCAATGATATATACCCGTAAATTTAAATTATTGCGGATTGAAATGATAAATATCTATATCACTTGATCATAGGATAGAAAGTTATACACGGACACCGTTGGTCTATTTTGGAAGATGATTGCCAAAGTTGAAATGGAACAGATGGGTTTTAATAAATATTGATTATTAAAATAAAATATAAAGATTTTTATTTTAAAATGTGTGTAAAAGTTTAGATTTTAAATTATATGTTTTGAAAATTTTGAATTTATAAGTTAAGTTTTGAAAAATGTAAATTTTAAGATTTTATTTATAATTTTATAATTTTTAAATATATATAATAAGATTTAAAATATTTTTGATTTAATAATATTTTATATAATAAAATTATATAAAAATTAATTTAACTAATGTATATATAATATGTTTAAAATATTTATTTAAATTTATATTAATATTTTGAAAATATATTTTGTAATAACTTTAATAAAAAAGGTTGGAAATATAAATTGAAGTTGATTTGTAATTTAAATTGTATTTAATTAAGAATTGACTTGACTTATTGATTTTGAGATTTTAAAGATATGATTTTTATAACTTGATAACTGGATTTTGATTAAAGGTGATTAAATAAATATTTTGAAATTTAATACTTAATATTGATTTAGATTTGTAATTTGAGATTTATTTAAATGTTATTAAAAATGATTAAGTGAATATTTCTAAATTTAAATAAAATTAAAGGTGAATTTTCGAAATATAAATGAAATTTATTAAATTGAGTTATTGTAAATTGTATGGGTATTTAAACTTTGAAACCTTTTGAATTAGAAGTGATTTAAATTTATAGTTCATGCCTCTATTTGAAATCGATATAAATTAAAAAATTGGTTTTAATGAGAATTTGAATTGAACCTTAAATCTTTTTAATTGAAATTGTTAAAATGAGATTGATTTAAATTTTATTTTGAAACTAAAGTTTATTTGAATTGATTTGTGAAATTGGAAGAAACAATTCTAATTTGAAACTATTTTCGATATAACTCTTTTAAATCTACAAACTATTTTTAATATATAAACTATTTTTGATATATAAACTATTTTAATCTATAAACTATTTTTAAATACAAACTATTTTTAATGTATAACTATTCCAATATATAAACTACTTTCAATATTCAAACTATTTAAGTTGGAACTGTTATGATTTAGATTTAATGGATTTAAATGCGAATACTTTGATATGATGGTTTAACCTATTTTGTGGTTATGATTTTTTAAATGAAGTTGATTTAAAGTGAATATTATTTCGAAAGTGATATGATTTTGAAATGAATATGATATTTTGATATGAAGTATGAACTGTTTGAAATGTAAAATGACCACGGTGTGAAATAAGCGTTTGGTTGTTAAAGAGACCGGGATAGGATATTGTCTTACTCTCTGCCAATACCAAAAACCACTTTAACAACTGTGCACGTGGTGGAGAATCCAGAACGAAGTAGGATGGTTTGGCGAACGTCTGTATAAGGTATGAACGCTGCCCCGACTCCCTTGAGTCAGCTTGATATGACTAAGACATGAGCTATTCCTAGGCCAAATGAGGTCGCACTTCCGATTGAGTGTGATTCTTTGATACCATTCTATTACTTTGTGATTTAAATGGGTGCACCTTCGATTATGGAAGTGTGTCTCGAGTTGGACGGTAGTAGCTGCTATGAGTTACCACCAGCCCAGTTCTGCAAAACAGTAGTATCCTACCCTGGGCATTGCCTCGCGTGCCTTGTCACATACCTTATCGCGCCCACCACGAGTTTGGTTTATGTCGTACACTATGGAGTGCCCTCCAATAGCCCTCCAGTTTATGAAGGAATTACAGTACTGTATAGACTACGACATTTATATAAAAATGCATTAAGAGGGATATGTGTAACGCCATAACGCTATTTTAATATTTTTACTTTACTGTAGACATTATCTATGTAGCGTATTGTACTATGTATGTAGATAGTTTAACGGATCCATAAAGGATGGAATCCCAACATATTTTAAGTAATTTGTATTTCACTTGGACATTTTACTTGAGTTGATTTACTTGCATAAGAATGTTAATCCCGACTCGAGTGTTTTTGTGTTTTGCTTTATGCTCGGGTCAGACTGAGCGTCACAGCATTTGAGACTCAGCTTTGGAGCTTGGAGCTTTTTTTGAAGATCTATCTTATCTATTCAGCCTTCACTTATTCCAGTTATTTAAGTTCAGACTCGTCATTTGCTTATGTATTAAGACTTCTATGTATTGGATTTCTGTTATATTTTGCTTTAGACTCTGATGTTCTATAGTAGCTTCATGAACTACTATTTATCTATTATGTTGTGTATTGTTGTATTACTCTATGTCTGTGATTGATTTATTTACTGTATATGCTAGGTTTTGCCTAAAATAAAATAACAATATGTTGTTTTGAGCAATTCAATTCTGACATGTATGGATTATTGTCGATTTGAATGGTTCGAAATAGCAGGTCGTTACATTTGGTATCAGAGCTCCGGTTTAGGCAAAACTTAGCATGTGGAGTAAAAACTCATTAGAGATAGGGTAGTAATACCCTAGAATGAGTAAAATTAATTACAGGATCATCTTCGTTCGAGCTTGAAATTCTTCGTTAGGATCCTCCTGGATTAGGATTTCTTTTGAATTTTGGAACTTTACCTTTGTTATAAAATCCATTTTTGTCTTTTCCTATTCATATTCTTCTTGATACTAGAGCATCCCATAGCTTCATTTCTGATGATCTCTATAATAAATTTGACTGATGATCTCTATAATAAATTTTAGCGCATCTTGTAACCTCAATTGGAAACTTCATCATTATGTGTGACTAATCCCATCGGCGGTCCTGCCAATCTTAGTATGATTGGTAAAAGGGTGAAACTCCTTTACAATAGGCATCGATTCACTGGAGGTTCTATGTCCTCGAGTTTGATGCATTTGATATCTTACTTGGAGGTGATTGGTTAAAGCGTTATGATGCTGTTATTTCTTGCAAAGCCCTAACCGTTTCTCCAATAGATGACCAGGGAAATTCTCCTGTGATCAAATGTCGATTGCCTCAGGATTATGCAGGTAGTTTATCTTTTCGCTAAATGCTTAGTCTAGTGATCTTGACTCCATCTTGTTGTCTAAATATTTTCGGATGTTTTTGGTGAAGTCACTTCTCTACCTCCCAAGTGGGAAATTGAATTTCGCATCGATCTTATTGTTGGAGCTAAACCTATTGTCCTTCCTCCCGAAGAATGGTTTCTATGAATGGTTAGTCATGCCCTTTGGATTAACCAATGCTCCTACCTTCTTCGTCGATCTCATGAATCGCGTTTCTGCGATGTTTTGAACAAGTTTATCTTGGTTTTCGTTGATGATATTCTTGTGTTTTCTAAATCTGAGAAGGAACATGAGTCACATTTTGGCTATGTGCTGGAAACTCTTAGGAGTTATATGTTAAAAGCCAAATTTTCTAAATGCCATTTCTGGAGGGATGAAGTCCAATTCTTTGGGCACATTGTTTCTGAGAATGGAGTCTCGGTTTACCTGGTTAAGGTCGCCGTGATTAATATAAGTCTATCCATCTTTTGTCCTTTGTAATTTGATTATCTTATCTTCCTTTCGAGCCTATCTTTGTAGTTAGAAATTCTCTTTAATTAGGGTCCCTCTAAATTTGAATCTCTATTCTTATTCTAAAATCCATTCTTGAATCATCCTTCATGGGAGCGTATTTGTAATTGATATAAAATGTTTTATATTGTGTTATTTGAGTTGTTAAGTTTGAATTTTGGGTTTCGATCGATTCGTCGAGCTAACGCTATCGATAGGAATTCCAAAACACTTGAACAGAGCAAACTGACATAATATTGTTTTCAATATTGGTAAATGAAATAATTTTATGTATGAATTTTATATATAAAAGTATAATTTTCTGAAATCAGATGGTTAAATGAATT
This sequence comes from Allium fistulosum, assembly GCA_030737815.1. Classification (NCBI taxonomy): domain Eukaryota; kingdom Viridiplantae; phylum Streptophyta; class Magnoliopsida; order Asparagales; family Amaryllidaceae; genus Allium; species Allium fistulosum. Next base: position 291,730,020 of record CM060907.1, read on the forward strand.
GGTTGTTAGAAATGATAGTGATGGATTATCATCTATTGTTTTGCCAACATTCCTTAACCATTAACTACTATTGTATGTTATAAGGAGATTAAATTTTTAAACATGGTTTATAAATCTGATTTGCAAGTAAAATGAATTTAAATTAAGGATGTGAGAATTTAATTTTCGATGCTTTTCAAAATTTGGTTTTCGAAGCTTTGAAGAAAAAAACATATTATTTGAAAGTATAATGGAAATTATTTCGAAAGAATTTTAAAAGAAGTAAGTCAGTACTATCCTCTTATGTCATTAGAAAATAATTTCGATGATGACTGCAGCATCATCGATATTTATTTTCAAGTCTCAAAGTGGGGAGACCACTTAGTAGCTTAGCTACCCTTTTTTTTTGGAAAATTTATTTGTAAAGTACTCAATTACATTCTAAAAAATATATAACTTGCATGAATTATTCAAAAGTTAAAATGTAATGTGTATATGTAATTGAAGGTAATAAAGAGAAGACTTAAGTAATTGAAATGTTCAAACTAAATTTTGCTTAATAGAAATGTTGTAAATAAAAGGTAAATTTGTATAGTGCTCAATTACATTTGGAAACATTAATAAACTTACCAGGAAAAGTTTGAATGTAATGAGAAAATGTAATTGAATAGTATACAATATAAATGTAAGTAATAAGATATCCAAAAATGAGATTTATATAGTTTTGAATTGATTGTTGTATATGGTACTATGTATTTCGAATCTATCTTTTATTTTTGTTTGCTTCTATTCTCCTATCTCGTTCCTTTTTGGGGACGAAAAGTTGAGTGGGAACAGTGTAACCACCCGGAAAGTTTAACGATTCAAATAACGTAATTAACTAAATTTTTCATGAAAATAAAAAATTAAATTTTAGCAATGAAATTTTGATATTTGGAATACATATATTTAAACGTAGCAAGTGTTAGATTTTCATCAGAAAATATGTAAGTTTGTTTGGTTGTGAAATTTCAAAATTTAAATTTAGAATCAGTTAAATTTGTTGGAAATTAAATAATTTTGAAATATGAATATTTTTATATAAGAAAATTGTAAATCATTTTCTGAGTGAGACGACATAATTTGTTTTGCTGAATTTGGACTGCTATAGCTCCTTTTATACTATTTTCGGCATTTTAGCAGCATTTTCGGCAGCGAATATCGAGTTTTGATAGGAGGGTCGTGTCTCTGATATTTGTGTACCATTTTATTCGTTTCGTTGCGATGATCTCTACTGTATATTCATTTGTGCATTTCAACGTCTTGTACACGGCTAAATCTACAAAAAGGTTAGTCGTATCGGTATCCGTTTTGAGCCTTTTAGTTTCCTTTGGCCATTCATTGTCCACCGTGTAAAACCAAATAGCTGCTAGCTTTAAATATTCTCGAATTTCCAGAGATTGGCTTTTGCTATTCATATTGCTTCAATATTTATTCTGGTTCATCTCTTCCCACCTGTCTTCTTTTTAGATTTGTTCTTGTTTTATTTAAAAAAAATGAAGTTGAGATACAATACAAGTTTGCATATTATTTTCTGAAACCACCTGCTCATCTATGTGCTATCTCAATCCTTCCACTCCACCTGACCCACCTCCAATTTCCACCACTCCACACAAAAACGCGGCCCCTAGCTCCGACAGCCAACGCCCACTGCCGGACAGCCCTTTTAGCATCATCGTAGCACCTAACTCCACAAGCAGCCATTCCCCTCCATTCTCATGCCACCAAATCCCCCATACAGGTCATTTTCCACCATAGCCTATATTCACATCAACCTAGATTGCCTTCACTTTCCACTTCTCTCCACGCACAGCCGACCAGCAGCCTTCCCACTCAACATCCCTCCTCCGCGTCACGCAGCCAAACACCACTATATACACCCGAAGCTAAGCACCTTGTCACGCCTGTCATTTTTCCCTCAACTTATCTTTCGACAAAACCATCTACTTTCCCTGTCCTCTGCCTTGAATGCCTCCCTAGCATTTAACTCCGCCATCCTCTCTCACCCACTCGAACAGCCAAGCCCTCGGCCTTACAACATCCGCCTTTCATAATCCACCGTTCCCTCCAATCCCGAGAAGCCCATCGGCCACCCAAAACTCCACTCCTCATAGCTGCACGTCAACCTACTCCCTTTGACCATCATCCCCATAGCCTGCAGCCATTAAAGCTGTGGCATCGCTAATTCCTCCAATTTATGGTTACGTTATGCTAACTCATGTCGCTGCACTACAGACTGTATGCCTCAGATAAGATGGAAGTACTGAAGCCTACAGCCGACCCAGGCAAGTCCACCTTCCTTCCACACTGCCATCTTCCCTCTCCTTATCTCAACTCGCCACCATAGCAGCCATCACGAACCAAGCAGCCTCTCCTCACTCCGCCTGCACTGCCACGCCAGCCGAAGCCAACCATCGAAACCAGATCAGCCCCTTCGCCGAACCCATCCCTTACTGACCCAAGCATCCTTTTTATAAAAAAAGTATATATTATATTATAAAAAATAATATAAAGGGGTATTATATACATATATATTATAAAGTTCTATTCTTCTGTTCTGTTCTATAAAAATTAGTATATTATAAAGTTTGCATTCTTTTGGCCTGAGAGCCTGCTTTCTCTCATCTTCCAAAAAAATGAAAAAGGAAATATCTTTATTAATAGTTGGGTTAGAAGCGCAATCTTTTGATCCGACCACGAAGTTCCAAAATTACCCTTTATATACAATTCTTTAAAAAAATTCTCCACTAAGTGATCCTAATAGCATCTGCATATTTGTTCCTAAACTCAGTTCATATATTAATTGGTCCTAAAAATAGGATCTACATACCTGATCCTTAACTCATGCATATAGCACTTAAACAACCCAAATTCCAGTGGGTTTGGATTTTTCGCAAAAATGCTAGAATCCAAGCCCATTGAAGTCCGAGTTGGGTTTTTTAGTATCCTGCAAATAGGCAAAGACAAATATATTAGAGCTCAGATAAATATCTTAGAGCAGATCTGAATAAAATATAGTAAATAAATACTAACCAAAATAATAACACTTTCTAACGAGTGTCTCAAAGCTGGAAAGTCTCTGCCATCTACCTAACATATAGGATGTTATGTGGAGGGGGTCAAAACTAAAGTTCTGGTGAATGGACAAATTATATACTTCTAAGTTTAATTCTACATCTACCTTTTTATTTCCATTTACTGTTATATTAGATTTATCGGGTTCATAATACTCTCGTCTCTATGCGTGAATCATACCCTTCTACTCCCTAGTAGATTAAAACCTAATAACTAATATAAATGTAGCTATATGCCCAATGACAGCATCGGTCCTAGGTACTACCCCTAATACCCTCCGTATTCTCCTCGCAAAGGACTCCATCATCTTGCTCTTATAGCGTTCTTTGACTACATCTATAAAGGACTGCCTCGTAAGCCCTACAATACAGATTTCCGACGGCTGCTATGAAAATGTAAAACTGCGTCCTCACTAGCCTATACTAATGCACGGACATCCATAATGTACCACCCGGTGTGTACCTTGAGGACTATACGTAATCATTCTGTCTACTCCCTGAATCCCGCTTAACAAGGTCTACCTTGTACTGAACTCAGTCGGAGACTTTCTATTTCTATAAAGGACTGCCCTTCCTACAATACAGATATTCTATTTGATTTGTCTCTTTTCTTATTGTGGCTATGGCCCCACACAACCACCCCTCAACTAATCGAAAGACCTCTAAAGAGATAAATGGCTGCGCCCCTCATCCAATGTCTCGATAGTGAAAGGTTCATTGGACTGTTGGTTTAACTCTAGTCTTTCCAGAACTCGCTTCTTGGTTTTGATGCTGGCCTGATATCCGCATGCAACTATCCTTTTGGATCCTGCCCACTAAAGCTTACTTGCAAGTACTGGGACTTACGAATATCCTACTACAAACATCAACCCCTTTTTGACTACCTACAATGGTCCTGCCATGTAAAAAGCAGTCAAGGCATACTCTTTTGATGGAACACCTACAGACCTGCCTCTGGAGGACTCTCCGCTACGCCTACACCACAGGGCCATCCTAGAGTACCCTCACGTCCCGTTGAAGTCTTGTACTTCCTTCTAGCCTAAAATAACTAAGTTGGATGTGCTTCTTTTGTGCTGAAATCTATGATGAACTACTTCGTTAGGCTCTTAATCCTTTGGGCTGCTTCAGACGCATCTCACTCTTTTATTAGAACCTAAGTCTAATCTTTTATTTTGCGTTTAGTTTACTTTTCTTATTCTGTTGGCTACTTATTTACCATAAGTAGCATAATCTTGTCCCAGCCTCACCTAACTATTGTGAAATATGGAACTTTCCCGACTGAAAGGGAATTCTGTTGGTATGAGCCACTTCTATTATATTGCTTATTAACTTAATTTAAGTTTTAAGTTTATTAAAATAAGCCTCTTCTATTATTTCTGCTCTATTTGCTTATTAACTTAATCTAAGTTTTAATTAAGCCTTTTTGTTCTTTCTACTTAATTATAACCTATGTTATAATTTTACTTGTAATTGTCACTTTTATTTTCTTTTATAATCTGTACATTATAAATATAATTACAAGCATCTCTTTTCTATTCTAGTTTGTCTTCTTTTATTAAGATATTGAATTCTCTTTTATTCTCTTATATTATATGACAATCTTGGCTTGTGACTACGTCCGATTGTCATAAATTTACTTATCATAATAACTGCTTTACTTTTATTCTATTATTTGCGCAGTAAATGCAGATCTAGGTACATTTTTGTTTATAGCTTCTAGTCTTATCTAATAATTAACTTGATTCCTTCAATTCTTTACTTTATTTTCTTATATTCTAGGAAGTAGTTCTATTCTATTTGGTTGGTCACGAAAACTGTACTAAAAATTCATTTCCATATTTCAATACTAAATAATCCTATAAACAATAATCCATAACTACAGATATTTCTTTTATATTTCTTTACTTTTTGGATAGTGCAAAATACAGTAATTTCTCTATTTTACACTAATCCCTTTTCCTTTCTTTTATTCTTGCAACTACATTTATCGTTATCTTTTAAATATTAAACTATAGAAATGTATTCTCTTTTCTAAACCAACTAATTAATCTATCACTTACTTCCAAATCAAGTTATTAGATTTTTATTTTTTATTACTCCTGTTTTAGCACAATTTACTGCAAATTTCTATTTTTCTCTTTTTTTAATCTAATTTATGTAAATCTAGTGTTATTTTATTTTGCTCCGTATTTGCGAATTCTTCTCTTTACTATTTTATTCGCGTAGAAAGGAATAAAATGAGACTAGCATTTACAGGCTAAATTTCAACTTTTAAATTAGATGTAAATAACTCTAAATTTCTTACTTTTAGGCTTATGCCTTTCTCCAACTGTCAAGCCTAATATTATTCATATTTAGTGGATTACTATTTTCCTTTTTTTCTACATAAATAATAATTAAATATGAGCTCTCTTATACAATTTATAGTCTTAGAATACTAATTAACAGGATTAGTTACTGAAATAAATACTAAATAAAATAATTTAACTGGAATCCAACGATAATATATCATAAACGTAAAAGATATATAATTAAATCCACTCACATGTCATCCTTAGCTTTGCCTGTGCTTAGCTTGGCTCCATGGTTTTCCTAGATCCCCTTCTAAGGTGTCTAATATTTTATTGAGAAGATCTTCTCCCTAGAAATAATTTCTTTTTAGGGTCCAGCCTCAGGCAATGAACCCAAAGAAATATTTTCTATTTAGGGTTCAGCCTAAGGCAATGAACCCATTGGGAGAAAATCCGATTGTGAGAAAATAGCTAGGCCTAGAGTGCTATTTATAGTGGAGTTTGGGGATCTCAGACCATTGTATTCTTGGATTGAATCTGAAGTCACCACGTCATAGGGTCGTTTGGAGCCATCAGATCTATCAACGTATGGCTCAGATCGCGTAAAAATCAATTTTTATTTGGTTCGGCGCGTACCTTGATGAAATTACATCTAGGTAGCGACGCGGGTCGACCCTAGGGTTGAACTGTGCTCTCCTTAGGTCGACCTGGCGATCGACCATGGAGTGTTGAGGGTCGACCTATGGGTCACCCATATTTATTTAATTTTTTTTTATTTTTTTCGTTTCTCTTGGTTTTTGTTTCTCTCGTAATTTCTCCGTATTAACTCGAATTTCGACAAGTTATATATAGAAATTGATTAGAAAATCGCCACGAACACAATGGTATAAGTTTCGAGGCCATATTATGATAATTACAAAAATAATTATTTTCACCGTTAATCGTTATTTACTGTATAAGTTTCGAGGCCATATTTCGACAATGGTATAAGTCTCATTTACTGCAATGGATAAGGGTTTCAATCTATGCAGCCTTTATCTAAAAAGGCAACTAAGGTTGGAGAAATTTTCTCTTTACCTTTCATTTTTCCCCAACTAAGGTCTACATTTCCCAACCATGTGCGTCTTACTGTCTTACTAATACCACTTCACTATTCTTCTATAGTCTACACACAGGAAGCAACATTTCTAGGTTTTCACTAGTGTCCTATACACCTTACAGGAACTTTTATTTTTACTACTAGGTGTAATTACTGCCATAGCCTTACATTTTTCCCGTTACACCTAGAAAATGATTCCTATCTATTTCATATTTAAATGTCTGGTTTGGTTTGGTATTTATCATTTTACTTCAAAAATTAAAGCTTTTAAATTTTTGAAACATCAAATCCCAAAATTATTGCCTTTGAAAGTGTTATCTTGAAGTTTTCTGTTAAATTTAAAGGTACTTGGTTACTTAAAAATTTTATCTTTCCAAAAACTTATTTACTTTTCCACCAAACATTTTTTTTAAACATGACTTGCTTGTTCTTAGAACATTTTTTTTCTTGACCAAAAAAAATGTCCTTACATGTTTTCAAAATATCTTCTTTTCATAGATTTTTCAAATTTACTAAAACTGGAGTAGGTAAGAACAATTATTCTATCAAAAATCCCTTATCTTTTCTACTTTTCCAATTTCTCAACATTGGAGGAGTTTCTAACTTACTACACTTAATGGTTTTATACCTTAATGTATTGGAATTACTTTCTCTTATGAGAAACCATTAACACTAAACCTTCTACGAATCTTTTAAAGGAGGATTTCATGTTTATGTGAAATTATAAGGAATTTATTATATTTTTTTTTCTTTGAAACAGGCTATACAAAATATGGTGTTTTCCATACCTTGTACACCTCTTTCACGTATTTCTTATAACTTGCACAAAACATCTTTATTTGTGATTCATAGAAAATTATATCATTATTCATTTAATTCCAATAGATTAAAGTATGTTTACTTTATATTCACTTACATAAGATATTTCCTACTAAATTCATTAATTTAACGTACATTATTTTTCAAAAGAACCCATTTGGGTCAAAACAGATGTTGTGTAAAACACCGTTACTATAACCCAAAAAAACTAATATATGGATTTAATTAAAATAAATATTAATAAATCACCTACCATAACAATAGAGTCATAGTCTATGTTTCTCTTATTTTTCATGAAAACATCCATTACAACAATAAATGTTGTAACCTACATTTTCGATATTTAACACACTCTAGGTTTTTATATTTAAAATCATTGTTTACCTACAAAGAAACTAGCAAGCTATACGCACTCTATAATTCTTCAAAAAGAATTTCACTTTTAACAAAATCTATAAAAACCAATTTAAATTCATACCACTTATTTATTTTCAAAAACTTAATATTTACTTCCTCAAATTTATTAACAATTATATTTTTCAACTTTCCAATTTCAAAAGTTTCATTTTATTGGGCTAGACATAAAGTGAATTTTCTTCTTACCAAAACCTCTTATTCCTTCCAAAATAAAAACGCTCTCCCTACTATCCCATGGGAATTTCCCCACTTCCGATAACATATGGATACCAATCTTCTCTCAAAACATGGCTTATTGTACACTATAAATCGGTAATAACATAGGGCTCAGTATACTTGGGTCATCCCAAACTCAACTAGCAAACTATGCACAAATATACTTCTTAAAAACTTTCCATATGTTAAAATCTATAATTGGGAACTATTTGGATTTTAGTACATGATATATTATATTTTATTCCAAAATACAAATACGTTCACTCACTATCTACCTAGGAATCCTAAACCTAGGCTTTGATACCAAATGTAACAACTCGAATTCCAGTGGGTCCGGATTTTTTGCAAAAATGCTAGAATTCAAGCCCATTGAAGCCCGAGTTGGGTTTTCTGGTATCCTGCAAATAGGAAAAGACAAATATATCAGAGCTCAGGTAAATATCTCATAGCGGATCTGACTAAAATATAATAGTAAGTAAATACTCACCAAAATATAACACTTTCTAACGAGTGTCTCAAACCTGTAAAGTTTCTACCGTCTACCTAACCTGTTGGATGTTATGAGGAGGGGGTCAGAACTAAAGTTCTAGTGAATGGACAAATTATATATTATAGTGGAAATTAGCCACAAGGGCCTTTTTAGCAAGTGAAATTAATTTCTAGGACACACAACTAAAATAAGTACTTTTAAGGACAATACGCAAAATAATTAGTTCTAGGGCCTAAAAACCTATGAAATTATGTCCTTGAAAGTAATTGGATAGCTGACTTTGTCCTTGAAAGTAATTATTCTGCTGACTTTGGCCTTGAAAGTAATTATTTCAAATGCATGTCCTAGAAATTAATTGGACTGCAAAGTTTGTCCTTCTGGTGAAATCCCCCTTATATATACTTCTAAGTTTAATTTTACATATACCATTTTATTTCCATTTACTGTTATATTAGGTTTACTGGGTTCATAATAATATCGCCTCTGTGCGTGAATCGTACCCTCTGCTCCCTAGTAGATTAAAACCTAATAACTAATATATATATATGTAGCTATAAGCACAATGACCGCATCGGTCCTAGGTACTACCCCTAGTACCCTCAATATTCCCCTCGCAAAGGACACCATTGTCTTGCTCCTATAGCGTTCTATGACTACATCCGTAAAGGACTGCCTCGTAAGGCCTACAATACAGATGTTCCATCGTCTACTATGAAAATGTAAAAATGTGTCTGCACTAGCCTATACTAATGCTTGGACATCCACAATGTACCACCGAGTGCGTACCTTGAGGACTATACGTAATCGTTCTGTCTACTCCCTGAATCCCGCTTAACATGGTCTACCTTGTATGGAACTCAATCGGGGATTTTCTATTTCTGTAAAGGACTGCCATATTAGGCCTACAATACAGATATTCTATTTGGTCTATCTCTTTTTTTATCGTGGCTATGGCCCCACGCAGCCACCCCTCGACTAATCGAAAGACCTCTAAAGAGCTAAGTGGCTGTGCCTTACTGCAAACAATCTAAACATCCAATTGGTTGCGCCCCTCATCCAATGTCTCAATAATAAAAGGTTCATTGGACAGTTGGTTTAACTCTAGTCTTTCTTGAACTCGCTTCTTGGTTTTGATGCTGGCCCAATATCCGCATGCAACTATCCTTTTGGATCCTGCCCACTAAAACTTACTTGCAAGTACTGGGACATACGAATATCCAACTCCAAACATCAACCCCTTTTTGACTGCCTACAATGGTCCTACCATGCAAAAAGCAGTCAAGGCATACTCTTTTGATGGAAAACCTACAGACCTGACTCTGGAAGACAGCACTGCTACGCCTACCCCAGAGGGCCATCCTAGAATACCCTCACGTCCCGTTGAAGTCTCGTACTTCCTTCTAGCCCAAAATAACTAAGTTGGACGTGCTTCATCTGTGCTGAAATATGTGATAAACTGCTTCGTTAGGCTCTTCATCCTTTGGGCTGCTTCAAACGCATCTCACTCTTTTATTAGACCCTAAGTCTAATCTTTTATTTTGCGTTTAGTTTTCTTTTCTTATTCTGTTGGCTACTTATTTACCCTAATTAGCTTAATCTTGTCCCAGCCTCACCTAACTATTATGAGACCATCAGTTCCTGATTGAAAGGGAATGTTGTTGGTATGGGCCACTTCTATTATCTTGCTTATTAACATAATTTAAGTCTTAAGTTTATTAAAATAAGCCTCTTCTATTATTTCTGCTCTATTTGCTTATTAACTTAATATAAGTCTTAATTAAGCCTTTTTGTTCTTTCTACTTAATTATAACCCATGTTATAATTTTACTTGTAATTGTCACTTTTATTTTCTTTTATAATCTGTACATTATAAATATAATTACAAGCATCTCTTTTCTATTCTAGACCGTCTTCTTTTATTATGATATTTCATTCTCTTTAATTCTCTTATATTATATGACAATATTAGCTTGGGACTACGTTCGATTGTCACAAATTTACTTATCATAATAACTGCTTTACTTTTATTCTATTATCTATGCAGTAAATGCAGATCTAGGTACATTTCTGTTTATAGCTTCTAGTCCTATCTAATAATTAACTTGATTCCTTCAATTCTTTACTTTATTTTCTTATATTCGAGGATGTAGTTATATTCTATTTGGTTGGTCATGAAAACTGTACTAAAAATCCATTTCCATAGTTTAATACTAAATAATGCTATAAACAATAATTCGTAACTGCAGATATTTCTTTTATTATTTCTTTACTTTTTGGATAGTGCAAAATACAGTAGTTTCTCTATTTTACACTAATTCATTTTTTCTTTCTTTTATTCTTGCAACTACATTTATCGTTATCTTTTAAATATTAAACTATAGAAATGTATTCTCTTTTCTAATCCAACCAATTAATCTATCATCTACTCCCAAATCAAGTTATTAGATTTTTCTTTAATTTATTACTCCCGTTTTAGCATAATTTACTGCAAATTTCTATTTTTCTCTTTTTATCTAATTTCTGTAAATCTAGTGTTTTATTATTTTGGTCCGTATTTGCGAATTCTTCTGTTTACTATTTTATTTGTGTAGAAAGAAATAAAAAGAGACGAACATCTACAGGCTAAATTTCAACTTTTAAATTAGATGTAAATAACTGTAAATTTCTTACTTTTAGGCTTATGCCTTTCTCTAACTGTCAAACTTAATATTATTCATATTTTGTGGATTACTGTTTTCCTTTTTTTCTGTATAAATAGTAAATAAATATAAGCTCTCTTATACAATTTATAGTCTCAGCATACTAATTAATAGGATTAATTACTGAAATAAATATTAGATAAAATTATTTAATGGGAATCTAATGATAATATATCATAAACATAAAAGATATATAATTAAACCCACTCACCCGTCGTTCTTAGCTTTGCTTGTGCTTAGCTTGGCTCCATGGTTTTCCTGGATTCCCTTCTAAGGTGTCTAATATTTTTATTGAGAAGATCTTCTCCCTAGAAATATTTTCTTTTTAGGGTCCAACCTCAGGCAATGAACCCAAAGAAATATTTTCTATTTAGGGTTCAGCCTTATGCAATGAATCCGTTGGGGGAAAATCTGATTTTGAGAAAATAGCTAGGCCTACGATCCTATTTATAGTGGAGTTTGGGGATCTCAGACTGTTGGATTATGGGATTGAATCTAAAGCCACCACGTGACAGAGTCGTTTGGAGCCATCAGATCTATCAACGTATGGCTCAGATCGCGCAAAAATCAATTTTTATTTGGTTCAGCACGTACCTGGATGAAATTACATCCAGGTAGCGACGCGGGTCGACCCTAGAGTCGACCTGTGCTCTCCTTAGGTCGACCTGGCAGTCGACCATGGAGTGTTGTGGATCGACCTATGGGTCGACCTATATTTATTTATTTTTTTCTTTTTTTCATTTGATCATTTAATTCTCCTCCCTCTTCGCTCGAAGTGCAAAATTGTGTGTTTTATATAGAAATTAAGTTGAAGAAAATGAGTTTTAGGAACGTTTCGAAATCGCTTTAGAAATTGCCTTTGAAATACTCTTATTATAGAGTATATAATTTTTATACTAAAAAAATAATATATAATAATAATTTCAAAAGCCCATTTATTTGAAAAACATTTTTTAAAACACATTATAATACCTGTATATGAAATCCAGAAAGAAAAATAAAGAAAACATCGAAATAACGGAAATTACACCAAAAACACAATATGAACATAATATCAATATATTGAAGCTATTTTCGGTTAGATTTTGGCATTTTGAAGCTTTTGCTTTAGCTAGCAATTGTGAGTTTCTCTCGTAATTTCTACGTATTAACTCGGATTTCGACAAGTTATATATGGAAATTGATTAGAAAATCGCCATGAACACAATGATATAAGTTTCAAGGCCATATTCTGACAATTATGAAAATGTTTATTTTCACTATTTATCGTTATTTGATTATTTAGTTATAAAAATGCGAGGTGTTACAGCACTGCATTTTTATTATGTGAAATATTATCGTCAACTGCATATTATGGTGAGATATGTTAAGAAGCGCAACCTTTTATTATACGGTAGATTCAAAATATGTTGGAATTGGGAATAAATAAACTATTATTATAATTTTTTGTTCCTGAGTTTAAGTGAAAACATGATATTTGTCTGGTATCAACGTCAAGTTATAAAAACGTCTCTCTATAGATATTAACAAATGTTAATATCACTTAAAAATACGATCTAGCAGATATACTTTATTGCAAATTCATAACGCTCTTTACATATATTACCAAACTTAATATTGCTTAAAAATATGATCTAACAAATAAAATTTCTATACAATTTTTCTTTTTATTAATTGACAATGGAAAAAAAATTCAAACTAACAAAAAATTAAAAGATACAACTAAGAAATAAAAATTCAAACTAACAAAAAAATTAAACGATGCAACTTAGAAATAAATTCAAACTGACTTCGTATGATTCCAATAAAAAATCATAGCCAAATATTTATGAAAATCATTTTTTTAATATGTTAAGCATATATAAATAATTTAATTCATCCGTGAAGGGTGTACTATTGTCACGCACAAAGCGCATGCCATAACATATATATAAAGTAAATATATATTTGATTTTATCGGGTTCAAGTTGCTTTTTTTCGCCGCTGTCCGAAGATTTCAACAGCTGTTTTCTAGCTTTGTCTGTATCCGTGTGCGTGTCAGTGTCAACTTCTTCGTCATCATTGTTTTCATAGCCTCGATAGGAGAGCGATCGCTCACTATTAACATTCTTATATATAGTAAATTTAATTCACATGAAATGACGATTGAAATATGTTGTTAAATTTAAATTGTTAGTTGTTTACTTGTTGAGTATGATATGCTATTATCTACATATGTTAATCTATGATAATTGACAAATGACACCATAACCTGTTGTATATATATATTATATTTTAAATTATTAGTTATTATATATGCTTGTCATTGATATGTTATTCCATTTTATTATTATTATAGTGTTCTCACACTACAAGTTCCCTGTTCGTTTAAGAAATCCCTATGGGTTGAAATGATACATACCCGAACGATATTATAGATTAGGGAAAATCGTTATGGGTCGAAATGATAAACCCAAGAGATTTTATTAATTTTTAAAATTTTGGGATGCGGGTTGAAATGATATATACCCGTAAATTTAAATTATTACAGATTGAAATGATAAATATCCATATCACTTGACCATAGGATAGAACGGACACCGTTGGTCTATTTTGAAAATCGATTTCCAAAGTTTTGAAATGGAATAGATGAGTTTTAATAATATTGATTTTTAAAATACAATATAAAGATTTTTATTTTAAAATGTGTGTAAAAGTTTAGATTTTAAATTATATGTTTTGTAAATTTTGAATTTATAGGTTAAATTTTGAAAAATGTAAATTTTAAGATTTATATTTTTTTATTTTTAAATATATATAATAAATTTAAAATAGATTTAATTTAATAATATTTAATAAAATTATATAAAAATTTAATTTAAATGTATATATAATATGTTTAAAATATTTATTTATATTAATATTTTGAAAATAGATTTTGTAATAACTTTAATAAATAAAGGTTGAAAATATAAATTGAAGTTGATTTGTAATTTAAATTGTTTTAGAATTGTATTTAATTAAGAATTGATTGGACTTATTGATTTTGAAATTTTAAAGATACGATTTTTATAACTTGATAACTGGATGTTGATTAAAGGTAATTAAATGAATATTTTCAAATTTAAATAAAATTGAAATTGAATATTTAATATTGATTTAAATTTGTAATTTGAGATTTATTTAAATGTTATTAAAAATGATTAAGTGAATATTTCCAAATTTAAATAAAATTAAAGTTGAAATTTTAAATTATAAATGAAATTTATTAAATTGAATTATTGTAAATTGTTTGAATATTTAAACTTTGAAACCTATTGAATTGGAAGTGGTTTAAATTTGTATTTCAAACCTGTATTTGGAATCGATATAAATTAAAAATTGGTTTTAATGAGAATTTGAATTGAACCTTAAATCTTTTTAATTGAAATTGTTAAACTGAGATTGATTTAAATTGAATTTTGGAACTAAAGTTTATTTGAATTGATTTGTGAAATTGGAAGAAACAATTCTAATTTGAAACTATTTTTGATATAACTGTTTTAAATCTATAAACTATTTTTAATATATAAACTATTTTTGATATATAAACTATTTTAATCTATAAACTATTTTTAAACACAAACTATTTTTAATGTATAACCATTCCAATTTATAAAGTACTTCCAATATTCAAACTGTTTAAGTTGGAACTATTGTGATATAGATTTAATGGATTTGAATGCGAATACATTGATATGATGGTTTAACCTATTTTGTGGTTATGATTTTGGAAATGAAATTGATTTAAAGTGAATATGATTTCGAAAATGATATGATTTTGAAATGAATATGATATTTTGATATGAAGTATGAACTGTTTGATATGTAAAATGACCACAGTGTGAAATAAGCGTTTGGTTGTTAAAGAGACCGGGATCAGATATTGTCATACTCTCTACCAATACCGAAAACCACTTTAACAACTGTGCACGTAGTGGAGAATCCAGAACTATGTATGATGGTTTGGCGAATGTCTGTATAAGGTATGAACGCAGCCCTGACACCCTCGAGTCAGCTTGATGTGACTAAAACAGTAGCATACCTGGACCAAGTGAGGTCGCACCTCCGATCGAGCATGCTTCTTCGATACCATTCTATTACTTTGTAATTTGATTGGGTACACCTTTGATTATGGGAGTGTGTCTCGAGGTGGGCGGTAGTAGCTGTTATGCGTTACCACCAGCCAGGTTCTATAAAACGGTAGTATCCTACCCTGGGCATTGCCTTGCATGCCTTGTCAGATGCCTTATCGCACCCACTACGAGTTTGCTTTGTGTTGTACACTATGGAGTGCCCTTTGATAGCCCTCTAGTTTACGGAGGAATTACGGTACTGTATAGACTACGACATTTATATAAAAATGTGTTTAGGGGGTTATGGGTAATGCCTTAACTTTATTTTAAAATTTTACTTTACTGTAACATTGTCTATGTAGCGTATTGTACTATGTATATAGATAGTTTAACGGATCCTTAAAGGATGGAATCCCAACATCTTTTAAGTTATTTGTATTTCACTTGGACATTTCGCTTGAGTTGATTTACTTGCATAAGAATGTTAAACCTGACTCGAATGTTTTGTGTTTTTCTTTATGCTCGGTTCAAACTGAGTGTCACTGCATTTGAGACTCACCTTTGGAGCTTAGAGCTTTGCTTGAAGGTCTATCTTATCTATTCAACCTTCAGTTATTCCAGTTATTTCCAGTTATTTAAGTTCGAACTCATCATTTTCTTATGTATTGAGACTTCTATGTATTGGACTTCTGTTGTATTTTTCTTTAGACTCTGATGTTCTATAGTATCTTCATGAACTACTATTTATCTATTCCGCTGTGTATTGTTGTATTACTTGTGTCTGTAATTCTGTGATTGATTTATTTACTGTATATGCTAAGTTTTGCCAAATATAAAATAACAATCTGTTGTTTTAAGCAATTCAAGTCTGACATGTGTGGATTATTGTCGATTTGAATGGTTCGAAAAGAAAATCGTTACATACATTTTAATAAATAAATTTAGATTTCTCCTATTAAATAACATTCGTTTTATTATTTATTCACATTGATCCTTATTATTCAGTTGCTGTTAATTATTACCTACAGATTAATATCATCAAATCACATTCTAATAATTGTTACCTACTCCTCATATCACAATTTGTCATTTAAAAATTCATTTTAACTTCATATCCAATGAGTTTACATTAATAGATCATTAAATTTATTTCTACCTATATTTATTCAGAAATTTAATTTAATTTAATTAATTCTAACAAGTTAAAATATAGGTCGTTAAAATTGCTTGCTTCGCTTTACATGCTAAATAATCACTGCTTTAAAAAATTGCTAATAATTCTGCACGCTCTGGTATCGTTTTCTTGACTCTTGTTTTATTTTCCTTGCATTATTGGTTGCTTGCATTTAAAATTCCAAAAAACAAAATAAAAATTTCATTTATAGTTGCATTTGTAATACACGATTTAATTTCTGTTTTGCATTCATCTCATCTTGTTTTATTTTCTAAAGGCAACATCCAAATCCGCATAAGGTAGGGGATTTCATCACCTCTTCCTTGGCCCATAAATTGCATTTCATCATAGAATTTGACTAATAATAACGGTTAGACGTTGGATTTAAAGGTATCGCAAGCTAACCTAGGCCTTAATTGTATCTTGACAAATTGTCTTCTTTCGACAATGTAATTTCTTAGTTTCTAGGCTACGGTGGAGCAATAATCATATATAAATATTACGGTGATTCGTAAATATTATAGTGATTGTTTCTCTAAAGGTACTTAAACCTTCGGTTGCATGCATTGCTATGGTGATTCGTGGTGCACCAATAACTCCTGTCTGTTACTTGGCTAAGAACTATTTTGTTGGATTAAGCCAAAGTGTGATTATGCAATTTTGGGTTAGGAGCTACTGAGGATAGAAAATTTGTAATTAAGTCGTTGCATTCATTTAGTTGCATTAGTTCATACATATATATAAACAAACAACAAAAGCCAAAAGTAAAAATTTTAAATTTTACTTAACTTATTTTTTTTCAAAATCCAAAAATAAACTATTCAAATCTATGCCTTTGAATAAAGAGAAAAAATCAAAAATCCAAAAATAAGCTTATACTTAAGTTGGTTTTTTCTAAAAAAATCCAAAATAAAGAGAACATCTTTTCAAAAACAAAAACAAAAAAAATGAAAAACATATAAAAAGTAAGAAAATATTTGAAAATCCAAAAAAATAAAAACAAAAATCAAATCTACCTTCTGAAGAATAAATTCTTTTTGGTAAATATTTTTCCTTTTAATATATATATATATATATATATATATATATATAACAACAATTCTTCATTTCATCTTCTGTTTGTACCAAAAATGGGCACAATACTCTTCGGAAGTTTTTGAAGAGATAAAAGTGAAGAATGAAAATTGAAAATGAGGATTATCTGACAAAAACTCCAAATAACGGAAAGTAAATTGCACAGAAGACAACAATTTAGAGTGGTTCGGCATTTTCGCCTACGTCCACTATGAAGTTTGATGATTTTATTGCTCGATACTTGAAGATTACAATTTCTTATAGCGTAGTACAACAGATTTTATGATTATAATCTGAATCTAAGGCAGCAATGGTGATCTGGAGTAAATTTGGCAGAATCTGGGCGCTCTTTAGCTCTTAAAATTGTCCCACCCCCTTTCTGAATGATCAGAGGCTCTATTTATAGGTGTAGGAGGCTGATATTTCTCCTAAATTTCGGGAGACCACTTCTGGCACGTGAGGGGGCCCACGCGCCCGTCTTCAGGAAATCCGGGCCCACTTTGGGATCGATTCGAAATCCATTCGAATCGATCAAGAAAACGTCCAATCGAGCTGAAATTTGGTGTGGACATTCCTCAACATGTGCGCAAGCTTCTGTGAAAATTTCATAGCATTTGGACTTATGGATCTCGAGATATGGTTGATTCAAGATGATGATCTTCGCCAGGCTGCTTCGTTCGAATCGATTCATTCGAATCGATTGCTTCAAATCGATGGAGTTACGCGCTTTCGCAATGACGTGGAGCGTATCATGCGCATCGATCCGCTTTCTATGCCTATTTGATCGAGTTATCCCGGAGACTCTGCCGCCTTGACTCGATGGATTCGGAGGTATCAATTACATCTGGATTCGAGTGGGGTTTCGTTCGTATCGATCATGACGTGTTTCAGTCGATCGATACGAAATGACTATTCAAGATGGATTCGAAGGATTTCAACTTGATGGATACGAACCACACAAGCGTGAGGCTAATTCCTTATGCCGATGGATACGAATGCTATGGGTTCGTATGCTAGCTATACTGATGGATTCGAACTAGGGTCGCCCAATGGATACGAATAGCTTCTTATGCATGGATTCGAAGCAGGGCATCCTGTTGGGTACGAAGCAGGGCGTCTTAATGGATTCGAACAATTGCCATATTCGATGGATACGAACTAGGGATAACTGAGGGATTCGAATAAGGGTATTCTTTTTCTTCATTTTGCATCGATGATAATTCAAGCATACGAACTCGGATTGTCTTGAAATTTGGAATGTTGGCTTTCCTGGCCTCGCTTGTCATGTCATATCAACTATAGCCCGATCCGGACTCGGACAAAATCTATCGATATCCATGACAAGCGATACTTGGTTTTCAATCAGTTCCTTGATATCTCGGCCTTGCCAAAAGGCGGGATAACATTTGCCCCCCAAAGTACGTCTTGTGTGAACATGGCGTGCTTTGAAAAGCTGCAGTCTTTCATGCTGAATATTTCTGTCCAATTAGTTGCTTGACAGTCGTCTTTTAGCTGAAAACTATAATCTCTGATCATTTCTTTAGATTCATGAATTGCTAATTGTCGGGATGGATTAATGTGTGCTGCTGTTATCGATTTTGATGGATTCGAACAAGTGTTATCGAGTTGATGGAGTCGAACGACCCCTGGATCTCTTTAACATTGTACTTCATATCGTTATGATGGATTCGAAGTGATGGATTTGAAACGTGGCTCTATGCAGATGCTCGCTTCCATTCGAATCGACTACAGTGCTTAAGCCTATGGATTCGAACTTGATGCTTCGAATCGTTCAATGATTTCACCGGTTGCCATCGGTTTGGTCCACCGGGATACGAATCGCCACAACATCCTTATAAATACTAAGACTTCATTCACTTTTCACTTTTTACTTTTTTCCTTCGTCTTCCTGCGTCTTCGAATCCATTCCAGTCCATCAAGAACAAAATCGAACAACTTCTCTTCCTTCGAGTCGAAGCGTTATCCAACCTTCTTTAACCAAATAACATATTCAGGTAGTTGATTCTTTTATGGGTTCGAAATTTCAAGATGCAGACCTTTACATCATTCTTATTCGTGTCGATCTGGAAGGAGTTGAAGTCGAGGTCGAAACCAAGAATGGCTGGTTGTAGAAAAAGTTTGATTGAATCTTTCGTGTCGATCTGGAGTTATGGCGATCGAGTCGATCTGGAAAATGAGGGTCCGTCCTCTTCATTCGCATCGATCAACATGTTTACAGTAGAGGTTTGTGGGCTGGATTGGTCGCAGGAGTTGGGTCGTTGTATCGATCTCCTGTGATCGATACGGTGGAACTGCCCCCTTGCGATCGATTCGAATCGTTCCGCCCATGTGATCGATACGAATGTCGGGCCTCTTACCTGTTTGCAAACTCTTGTTGCCGGAGATCGATTTGAGAACTCTGTTGACGATGGATGCGAACCTTTGGTCGCCGATCGATACGAAGGATCCGGTCATCATCGATACAGACTAGGTTGATTCGAAGGAGATCGATTCAAAGTGTTGTCTCTTTGATCGATCCGAAGACTTCTACTCTGGCCTTGATCGATTCGAACAAGCTTCTGCGGATACGAAACTTTCACTCATTTAATGGCATGATTTCGACGAGCTTCATCCCTACATATGTGGCCTGAACTTTTATACTGCATACTTGACTGCCCTTCGAAGCTCGTCGATGGAACTGTACTTTGACAAATAAAACATGAACTAATCGCCATAAATTTCAGACAATATGGTATGTGACGGTCAGCGATGACAGTCATTTTAAACAAACTTCATAATTTCCGAAGTTTTCATCTTGTCTTCGGTTTTGCTGAATTCACTAAGTATTAGCTGCATTGCACTTCACATCACTTTCACACATTCCACACTGGGAAATGAACGGGTTTTTCATTTGCTTAACGTTACTTTCTGATGAGTTAGTCAGTGATGGAATCCTCGAGCTCTCAGCAGCAAGAGATTCAGAGTTCTCCCCCTCCGGTCCTCGAAATTCCAGACATCCCGGTGGAGATAGTAGATCCAGCTCCTGACAAGCTGCAATATGCTATATTTATTGAGGACCCTATAGACTCCGTCCAATCCAATATTTCTGAAAACTTGTTGGGCAGGATATGCACAAGACACAACATTTCTTCGGACGATGTGCTATTGCCGGGATCTAGTGATAGACCTCACTGTCCCCCCGAAGGGTACACCGCCTTTTATCGCCATCCTTGTGCGGCTGGAACACTCCCTCCATTCAATCAATACATTAGGGAGATGTTATCATTTCTTGGAATTGCTCACTCTCAATCACACCCCAACGGGCACGCACTACTGAACAGTTCGTTCATCGTATTTATGGACCATCTCTTCCGTCCACCAAGGCCAACGGAAATCAGATACCTATTTAATTTCAAGAGTAGAGGTGATAGTCCATCCTTTACGTTTTTGGAGGCAGTCAGGAACTACCAGGTTATAACCGGAGCCTGGACCAGACTCGGCTACTTCAAGAACGAATGGTTTTATATCTGTTGTCCTCCAGGTTTTGCCAGGCGGTGGCTGTCTAGGCGTAAGTATCGTAACCCGTCGATGATTTCTTTGGTTAATGGTTTTTTAGCACTGGTATTGACATCCTACTTTTCTTATAGCCATTATTTCCAGACCCGACGGCGGGTGTTACAAGGGCATAGTTCTGAGCCTTCAAGAGATCCCGAGCGATTTGAGGCACATCGACTTGGTGTTGACTGACTATAACTTAAGAGCTCTTGGCTTGATTGAAGTAAATCAAAGCATAGTCACCGAAGGGATGCTAAGGCCTGTTCCAAATAAGAAGAAAAAGAAGAAGAAGAAAATGAAGAAAATGGCGAAGAAAACGCTCGGAGTCGTGATAACCGAAGTGAGTGACGAAGAACGGACTCACACAGACATCAAGCCGATGGCTGATTTTTCGGGCAATTTTGAAGAATTGGGAGAGAGACGGAAAAGCAAGGCTGTCGTTTCCAAAAAACTTAAATCTAAGGGATGGAAGTCTGTAGATGTGTCTCCTCCCACTTCCGGAATCATAATTTTCGAGTCTGCCCCTTCTCAATCGAGAGATATTTTCAAAGGGCTTAGCGATATTCCCATCCCGGATTATATATCAATTCATCATAATCCCGGGGTGGAAGAATTCTGAGATGTTTTAGATATGACCGAGCCCTTTCCTTTTAGTGCGGTTAACACTTCCGGTTGGTCAGGGGGTTTACACATTTACACACACTTCCACAACACTACACGATTTCTGCATATTGGACATTATTTTTATATGATGCTTAACTGCAGTTTCTTCTTATCGCAGGTGAGATGTCAGGTCATGGATCCACACTAGATAGGCTCCGCAATGTTCGCCGATCTTCCTTATATTATGAGTCCCGTAGGAGGGAATCAGACATGGATTACGCACGTGGCTATACCAGCCAGGAGCGTTATGACAGAGATCGAGATTACTGGTGTGGCCTTTCTGGTCAAGAGCGTTTTGATAGAGACAGAGGCCATCAATATCGATCATGTTCTCGTTCTCCTTTGCCTCCTAGGGCCCCTATAGATCCCCCTGAGTCTTCGCAGCAACAACAGCCTTCCCAATCTTCAAGGCCCGAAACACAGCGGCAAAGAGTTGAACCACATACAGCCGCCATTGTTGAACAGGCTCCGGCAGAACTGACGAAAGATCGTATCATCCAGGTTCTTCAATCAGAGACTGAGTCGTCTCAAAGTTCAGAAACTCAGACGCTCAAAAAGGCTGACGAGGCCATGGTGAAGATGGCAAGGATGCAGCAGGCACATTGTGCCTTAGTAGAAAAGATGGGCCATCGCTATACCACCGTATTAGCTGAGCGGGGTGCCGCCGTTAAAGAGCTGAATGAGCTTAAAGCCAAGTTCACTGAAACGGTGAAGGAAAAGAATGATGCAAACACCGCCGCTTAGGAGGCATGCGATCAAGATGTATCACTTCGAGCTGAACTTGATGCGGCGGTGGCAAAGGTTAAGTCTGTGGAACCAGATGCCGAGGAAAAAATTAAGGAGGAGCAGTCCAGGATGGAGGCTGATTTTGATGATCTCCTGGTCACATATAACGCCAACGTGCTAGAGCACAAAAATTTATCTTGGTTTGGGGATTACTCTATGCTTTTGTACAATGCCTGGACTAGGCTGATGGAGGAAAAGAAAGCAGCGCGTCCGGACGAAACACTGGATGATTTTGAACTTGAGACGCGCTTGCTCACTGAGGAGGAGAGGAAGGTTCTCCATGAGGCGATGATTTCCGTGGAAAAGGAGAGGCTTGGTGCTCGGCAGATGGAGACTGGTGAGGGCTCGGGGCTTGAAGATCATGAAACAAGTGCTGAAGTTTTAATTCCGACAATGCCCGAAGCCACTGCCGCAGTGGATCTCCAGCCTGTCCTTGCTTATAATCCGGATCAGCCGCAGTTGTCTCCCATCGGAGCATCTGTCTCTGCACCTGCCCACACTCCGGGTCATACTAAGGCAAGTATTTGAACGCCTCCCGTATATACTTAGTGTGGTGAATCTGAAGCAATACATTTAGCTAACAATCTTCGCTTTTTCACATTCAGTGACCGAGGCCGTTATCTCTGCGCCTCCTGCATCTCAAGTCCTTTATCAAGCGCAGGAGGCTATTGTTACCGAGGCGATTATGATAGCTACCGTGGTCGGCAAAGGGGGAGAAACGAGCATGTTATCTTTCGATGCACAGATGATTGAGGAGCTTCTTAGTTAATCCAGCGACCCCTTTGCAGATCCATCTTTCGCCATGAGCGAGGTTACTCCAGCTATTAGCTCCTTTATGCCAGCCACCAGTACGTCTAGCATGGCCCAAGCACCTCATGAAGATGAGATTTTTGCCGAGGTCAATGCTGAGATGGCGGCTACGACAACAGGTAGCATTTCTGTGGGTGGTATGGCCCCGTCTGGCCCAGCTCCATTAATGATGATATCGCCGGGCGGGACTGTGGTTATCGCAAGCGCTCCTGCTCCACTTCCTGTTACAGCTCCCATGCCTTCAATTCCATCCTCCAAAAGAATTTCTGTCGCCTCGAGCTCCGAGGAGGATGTTGACATCATGCCACAACCAGGAGACAAACCGGAGAAGAGAAAAAAATTGCGGAGGAAGTCAGGTAGCGGTTCCAGCGGTACTACCCCGAAAAAGAAACCGAGGAAGAAGAAAGATTGAGCGCTTCTTTAGTTTGCTCTGTCGTATTCGGGGGTAGTGTTTTGTTTTGTCTTTTTGGTTTTCTATAGCCGTGTATAGATGCGGGCTCGGCCCCCGCTAGTAGGAATTTTTTGAATTAGCTTGTAATTGGATTCCTTTTGTTGATAATTGAAATGAAAACATACTCTCTTTTGTCTTCAATTCAATATTTGTTTTGGTTCTGCCCCCAGCCTCGGGGATAAGCCGTAATAGGCGTTGTGCGAAATTATCCACGATTTAGTGTTAACATCCATACTTTGAGGATTTTGCTTTTTGGTTAATAACTTGGTTCACGAACGTGTGATGCAACTCAGTTGAGGTGCGGTTGAAGTCGTTTGGCGGACGGATCCTCCTTCCTCGAGACCGCATTTAGTTATTTATTCTCCGGTTCGTGCTCTCTGACCCTGGAGTTCGTTAACGCTTATACCCAGCTCGCATTCTCGGAGTACTCTGGGGTTTGTTTTATGTTTATACTCCATCTCGCACTCTGGGAGGACGGAGTTGAGTAAAGTTTATACTCCGTCTCACACTCTGGGAATGCGGAGTTGATGTATGTTTATACTTCGTCTCACACTCTGGGAGTACGGAGTTGTATGTTTATACTCCGTCTCACACTCTGGGAGTATGGAGTTGAGTAAAGTTTATACTCCGTCTCGCACTCTGGGAATATAGAGTTGATGAATGTTTATACTCCGTCTCACACTCTGGGAGTACGGAGTTGTATGTTTATACTCCGTCTCACACTCTGGGAGTACGGAGTTGAGTGAGGGATTGTCGTGTATCACCCCATTTTTAGCCTTGATGTGATGGCTTGCCCCCGAGCTCGGGTTTCACTTAGTGAGTGGTCGGTCGTATCACAACCACTCCCTACTTGTATAAAATCCACTGCACGATGGAATTCAGCTCTCCGTGCATCATGATGTTGTACATTGTATTCAATGAATCACAGCTCTGGCTCGAAGAAATGGCATTTTATTGCTGAAATAAGAAAATATGGCAAAGTCAGTTGCCTTATAACAAGTTCTAAATTCGAAATGCAGAAACAAAATTACAAAATGGAAATATATAATGAAACAAATAAAGCCTGTCATGTGTAATAGCGACGGAGACTCTCGTCGTTCCAGGCCCTTGGCAAGTCAAGACCGTCAACTATCGATAGTTTGAATGTGCCGTCTCCGAGTCTTTGTGTAATCACGTATGGTCCTTCCCAGTTTGGTTTCATGTGTGAAGGGACCGGATAGATTCTTTTGAGGACGAGATCGCCGAGTCCAAAGGTTCGAGGTCGAACTTTGGCATTGTATAATCGGGCGACTCGACTTCGATGTGCGGCCGCTCTCAAATCAGCCTCTTCCCGCTTCTCATCCAGTAGATCCAAAGATTCAGCAAGCAATATAGCGTTTGTTTTCGGATCATAATAAGTCACGCGATGGGAAAACACTTCCATTTCGACTGGACTAACGGCTTCAGAGCCATAAGATAGGGAAAACGGGGTGTGTCCGGTCGTAGTCTTATGAGTCGTTCGATAAGCCCATAAAGCCATAGGTAGTTCGTCAACCCATTTGCCCCCGGCCTTTTCCAGTCGTTTCTTTAGAATGGATTTTATGACTTTATTGACAGCTTCAACCTGACCGTTTGCCTGAGGATGTGCAACTGCCGAGAATTTCTTATGGATATGAAACCGTTGACAGAAATTCTTGAATTCCACACTACTGAATTAGGTTCCGTTATCGGTGATGATGGTATGCGGGAGTCCAAATCGACAGATAATGTTGCAAACTACAAAATTGATTACTTTCTTAGTCGTAATGGTTGCGAGGGGTTCAACTTCAGCCCATTTGGTGAAATAATCAACTGCAACGATGGCTTATCTTGCCCCACCTTTGGCAAGAGGTAGTGTGCCGATGATATCGATACCCCACATTGCAAATGGCCAGGGACTGACCATTTGGGTTATCTCGGTAGGTGGGGCTCTTGGAATTCGGGCGTGTTTCTGGCACCTATCACATTTTCTGTCATAGTTCGCTGCATCTCGGTTCACAGTTGGCCAATAGTATCCATATCGGAGTATCTTCTTAGCGAGAGCTTGCCCACCGATGTGATCACCACATTCTCCTTCGTGTACGTCATGTAACACTCGTTTGATTTCATCGTGCGCGATATATCAGAGGAGGGGAACAGAATACCCTCTTCTATACATGACTCCGTTCTGAATGACGAAGCATGAAGCCTTTCGCAAAATTTGTCTTTTCTCGTTCCTATGTTCAGGCAACGCCCCATTCTCGATGTAATTTTGGTACGGAGTCATCCATGATTCTCTACTGGGAGCGGTTTCAAACACAAAATTCGTCTCTATTCGATCGATGCTTGGGGAGGACAAAGTTTCGACGGGGACAAGTCCCATTTGTTGTGCTTCACCTGTACTTGCCAGCTTTGCTAATGAGTCAGCCTTCTGATTATATTCTCGGGGTATATGGTAAATAGCATAGTAATTGAAATGACTTAGTGCTTCTTGAACTCGGGCTAGATAGGCAGCTAGTCGTCGATCCTTGGCCTGATATTCGCCCCGAACTTGATATACAACTAACTGGGAATCGCAGTAGATTTCCACAGCAACAATCTTCAGATCACAAGCAAGTTTTAACCCAACAAGCAAAGCTTCGTATTCGGCTTCATTGTTGGTTGCGCGAAATTCAAACCTCAGAGCGTAGCATATGGATCGGCCTTCGGGAGTTTCAAGTACTATTCCGGCACCCGAACACTGATCGTTCGATGCACCATCGGTGTGCAGCTTCCAAATGCATTTAGGAGGTATAGTGGTTTCAGGCTGATCCTCTGAAACAGTAAATTCGGCTATAAAATCCGCTAGGAATTGTCCTTGAATGGCTCTTCGTGGAGCATAAGTGATGTCAAATTGACTCAGTTCAATGTTCCACTTGAGTAGCCTACTAGACGTCTCGGGCCGTGTGAGGTCCTGTCGTAACGGCTGATCGGTGTACACAGTAAGGGAATGAGCTTGGAAATAAGGGCGAAGCTTTCTTGAGGCAACGACCAGGCAATAAGCCAGTTTCTCTAGTCTTGGGTAATTTTTTTCAGCTCCTGTTAACCGCTTACTAACATAGTAGACTGGTTTCTGCACTCGGTCTTCTTCCCGAACTAAAGCAACGCTGATTGCATGCTCTGATACTGCCAGATAGAGGTACAATTGCTCGTGGTCAACCGGCTTTGACAAGATCGGTGGTGTGGAAAGATGTTGCACCAGCGATCGGAATGCATCTTCACACTCCATGGTCCATTCAAAGTTTCGCTTTCCTTTCCGGATCAGATCGAAGAAAGGAATGCATTTATCGGTGGATTTTGAAATGAACTTGCTCATTGCTGCTACCTTTCCGTTGAGACTCTGGACTTGTTTTGTTGTTCTTGGAGTTTGTAAGTTCCTTATCGCCCAGATCTTTTCGGGATTCGCTTCTATCCCTCGTGCGTTAACGATGAACCCGAGGAACTTTCTAGAGGCGACACCGAAATGACACTTTAATGGATTGAGCTTCATTCCATATTCTCGAAGGATGCAGAACATCGATTTCAAATCTCTGACGTGATCTGTGGAGAATCGAGATTTTACTAGCATGTCATCCACATAAACCTCCATGGTCTTCCCGATCTGGTCGGCGAACATCCGGTTGACCAAGCGTTGGTATGTCGCTCCGGCGTTTTTTAGACCAAAGGGCATGACTTTGTAGCAGTAGAGTCCCAGATCGGTCACGAAGCTGGTATGTTCTTGATCAGGCAAATGCATAGGTATTTGATTGTAGCCAGAATAAGCATCCATGAAAGATAATAATTCATGCCCAGCTGTTGAATCTACGAGCTGGTCAATTCGAGGAAGTGGAAAACTATCCTTTGGACAAGCCTTGTTTAAATCAGAGTAGTCAATGCAAGTTCTCCATTTCCCATTCGGTTTTCGAACCAATACGGGATTTGACACCCATTCTGGATACAAAGCATCTCAGATGAACCCATTTGATCGTAACTTATCAATCTCCTCTTTAAGGGCGGCAGATCTCTCTGGATCCATACCACGCCTTTTCTGCTTGACCGAGACATACCGCGGATCAATATTCAGGGAGTGACTTGCGATGTCCGGCGAGATCCCGCACATATCAGAGTGTGTCCAGGCGAAAACGTTGAGATTCGCCCGGAGAAATTCAACCAATTCCTGTTGTGTCTGTTTGCCCATTTGAGACCCAACTTTTAGCATCCTCGAATCATCTCCTTCACTGATTTGGACGTCCACAGTCAGTTCGGTCGGGGAAGCTTGATTCTCTTAAGATTCGTCTTTATCTTCATTGTCTCTAGGGTCAAGGTCTTTATGGAATTGATCGTGGTGCCCGGGTCGGGGCCCACGCACTAATTGTCAATCATCAGCAAAACAGACATAGAGAGATTCCTCTACGCCCTTTCCTTTCTCCTTTCGCTGTACTCCTCGTAGTTCAGCAACATAGCAGGCCCTCCCCGCTGCTTGATCTCCTTGAATGACTCCAACCCCGTGATCAGTGGGGAACTTCAGAGTCAAGCACCATGGGGCAATGGCTGCCCT
Source organism: Allium fistulosum (assembly GCA_030737815.1). Lineage (NCBI taxonomy): Eukaryota > Viridiplantae > Streptophyta > Magnoliopsida > Asparagales > Amaryllidaceae > Allium > Allium fistulosum. Next base: position 291,758,323 of record CM060907.1, read on the forward strand.
GAACTCAGCAAGGGCCGGTCGGCCCAAAAATGCATTATAAGGTGAATCAATGTCCAAAACGACAAACTGCAACATCCGGACTCTCCGGCGTTCTCCAACCCCCAACTCCACTGGTAGTTCTGTCACTCCAGTGGGTATTGTAGCACTTCCATTGAAGCCGTGGACTCGAGATTGGCAAGGTTTTAAGTCCTTCGCTTCCATTTTCATTAAATCATAAGCCCGTTTAAGTAAGATGTTTACGGAGCTCCCACTGTCAACCAGGATCCTCTTCATCCAAGCAGGGCCTACCTGGGCAGATATGACCAGTGGGTCGATTGTGGGGGCTTCGACCTTATCAACGTCTGGGCTTCTAAATATGATATCATCAGACATTGTCTTTTGTTGCTTGGCCGGAGCCCCACCTTCACAATTACTGCAGCATTCGAAGTCCGCATGCCTGATAGAGCTAGCATACGACTCCATTTCCCTCCAGTTTCTGTCTGCTGGGTGGGGACCACCACTTATTGTGTTTATAACTAGCCTTCCGCCTGTACGAGCGGGTTCTTCTTGTCTTTCTTGATTTTGCACACGATTTTGATTTGAAGGGCCCGCACCACCAGACTGTGGCGCCCGCACAAACTGATCTAACTTTCTCTCCCTGATCAACTTCTCGATGAGGTCCTGCAAATGTCGACACTCATTGGTATTGTGGCCGTAACTCTCATGGAATCTACAAAACTTCCCTATTTGAACCTGCCTCTCTGATGAGGGCTTCAGAGCAGGCTTCTTATATTGCACAGTGTTGCAAGTTTGCAAGTACACGTTTTCCAATGACGTATTCAATGGCGTGTAATTATCAAACATTGGAGCCCTACGTCGTGGGCCTCGGTTCTGATCTCTTTTCTTATCTTGACCATTGTTGCCTCTCGGCTGGGTTTGTTTGTTCTGTATATTCAACTGAACTTTTCCGGAACTCTCATCGGACTGCTTAACTGCTACGTTACTTTGTATCCCTTCACTTCCGGGCCTCGCATCGTCCTGCTTCCTAGACTGTTTCGCATCCTCTTGCCGTAAGAATTGAGCGGCTTTGGAGTAGAAACGGTCCAACGATGCGAGTGGTTTCCCAGCTAACCAATTTCCAAACTCAGAATCGGGTTCGATCCCTTTGGTTAATGCCATCAAGATTGAGTTATCGTTGGGATTACTAATCTCCACACATGCTGCGTGGAATCTTTCCAAATAACGCCTGAGTGTCTCTCCATGAGCTTGGGTGATACTAGATAGGGTGTTAATGTCTTTAGGTCTAGTGACATGCATACGAAACTGTTCGACAAATTTCTTAGCCAGTTGATCGAACGAAGAGATAGATCTAGGTGGCAACCTTGTAAACCACATTGTTGTGATTCCTCCCAAAGAGATGGGGAAACTTTGGCACTTCACTACATCATCAGCCCTTGCAGCGCTCATTGACCACTCATATTTCAAAATATGTTGATTGGGGTCACTACTTCCTTCGTACATTGGGAGAGTTGGCATTCTGAATCGCCAGGGGGATCAGCGTATAATATCTCGTCTGTGAAAGGAGTATGACTACGGGAGATTCCCCAGTCGTCATTGGTAAGCCCTTGACTTTCACGAATCATCTGACGTATCATGGTCGAAATATCGGGCATCGTCGCATTCTGTGCATGCTGAGCTAAGGTGTGGTCGGGTTCCACAGTGCGAGTTTGGACCGGACGCTATCGACGGCCCATGTCTCGCCTCCTTGGCTCGGCATATTCTGGGACGTATGGTTCAGGAGTACGCCCACATTGCTGATTATTCGGATCTGACAGATTTCGGGTATCAACCCTTGTTTCTACCGCGACGGTTGTAGTGCGATTGTCCATGGTATACTGTGGAACAACACCTCCTCGTGATGAGGGCCCGGTCTGGAAGCTGGTTGATGGCCTAACTCTCAATTGTCCTACGGTCAAGGCAGGTTGATATCCAGTAGCTTGTGTGTGACTCACATCTAATCGGGGACGGGTAGATCTGCCGTGATAGTCAGATGAGGCGGAACTTTCCGTGGATGAGTAGGAAGCATCATCCCTCCTGGTCCTCCTGTGCCTTCGGTGGTTTAATTGGTTGGTCAATTCAGCGTTAGCACGCAACTGTTCAGTCAATTGTTGCCGACTCTGAGTCAGTTCTTGGAGCAACACTTGGAACTCTTGTTTGGTGACTGGTCCTGGCGGATCTGAGTGAGCAGTGTTGTCTTGATTGGATGGTGGCTGCTGTGTAGAATTCTGTCTATCCCGACCTTCTTGATCAGCAGCCGTAGAGGCAGTTCTTGTGCTAACCATCTTGAGTGGTGGAGTCCTTGCCTAGACTTTACGCAAATCTGAATAGGATGGAAGGATTCCGAATTAGAGATCTGGATCTTCCTCTTGGATTTATGCAATCCGGTGTCGATGGGAGATCCAAGGAGCAGGAGAAAAAACTGGTTTTTCTTAGTGAAAGCACCAAAGTGTTTGTACCAAAAATGGGCACAACACTCTTCAGAAGTTTTTGAAGAGATAAAAGTGAAGAATGAAAATTGAAAATGAGGATTATCTAACAAAAACTCCAAATAACGGAAAGTAAATTGCACAGAAGACAACAATTTAGAGTGGTTCGGAGTTTCGCCTACGTCCACTATAAAGTTTGATGATTTTATTGCTCGATACTTGAAGATTACAATTTCTTATAGCGTAGTACAACATATTTTATGATTATAATCTGAATCTAAGGCAGCAATGGTGATCTGGGGTAAATCTGGCAGAATCTGGGCGCTCTTTAGCTCTTAAAATTGTCCCACCTCCTTTCTAAATGATCAGGGGCTCTATTTATAGGTGTAGGAGGCTGATATTTCTCCTAAATTTTGGGAGATCACTTCTGGCACGTGAGGGGGCCCACGCGCCCATCTTCAAGAAATCTGGGCCCACTATGGGATCGATTCGAAATCCATTCGAATCGATCAACAAAACGTCCAATCGAGTTGAAATTTGGTGTGGACATTCCTCAACATGTGCGCAAGCTTCTGTGAAAATTTCATAGCATTTGGACTTATGGATCTCGAGGTATGGTTGATTCAAGATGATGAGCTTCGCCAGGCTGCTTCGTTCGAATCCATTCATTCGAATCGATTACTTCGAATCGATGGAGTTACGCGCTTTCGCGATGACGTGGAGTGTATCATGCGCATTGATCCGCTTTCTTCCCCTATTTGATCGAGTCGTCCCGGATACTTCGCCGCCTTGACTCGATGGATTCGGAGGTATCAATTACATCTGGATTCGAGTGGGGTTTCGTTCGTATCGATCATGACGTGTTTCAGTCGATCGATACAAAATGACTATTCAAGATGGATTCGAAGGATTTCAACTTGATGGATACGAACCACACAAGCGTGAGGCTAATTCCTTATGCCGATGGATACGAATGCTATGGGTTCGTATGTTAGCTATACTGATGGATTCGAACTAGGGTCACCCGATGGATACGAATAGCTTCTTATGCATGGATTCAAAGCAGAGCATCCTGTTGGGTACGAAGCAGGGCGTCTTTATGGATTCGAACTATTGCCATATTCGATGGACACGAACTAGGGATGACTGAGGGATTCGAATAAGGGTATTCTTTTTCTTCATTTTGCATCGATGATAATTCAAGCATACGAACTCGGATTGTCTTGAAATTTGGAATGCTGGCTTTCCTGGCCTCGCTTGTCATGTCATATCAACTGTAGCCCGATCCGGACTCGGACAAAATTTATCGATATCCATGACAAGCGATACTTGGTTTTCAATCAGTTCCTTGATATCTCGGCCTTGCCAAAAAGCGGGATAACACCTTCTAAACCTTGCATCATTCTCTTGATTCTCACTTCTTTCTCTCCTTGATCTTTTCACTTATGCATGAGTACTTGGACTCGTGACACAACAATGAATCGTTTAACTCGAATGAACGATCCTCCAATGATGGAGAACGAAAACGCCTCTCGAACTCTCATGGATAAAATATTTCCTAATCGAGTTTCTATCCCTTCTTGTATCATATTACCCACCCCAAAGGATAATCACTTCGAAATTCATTCAAATCACATTGTCACGCTCCCGAAATTTGGCAATTTTGAACACGACAACCCATACATCTTCTTAACAAAATTCAAACAAGTATGTGCAACCATTAAACTCCAACAATTATGTGATAAGGGAATCAAACTTCGATTAATTCCATTCGCCCTTACCAATTACGCTGAAAAATGGTTGTACAGCTTACCGTCAAACTCGATCAAAATTTGGGATGAATTCGTTAAAGTTTTCTTAAAAAAGTTCTATACCTTGGAAAAAAGGACCAAAATCCAAAACGAAATTGTGAATTATCATCAATTCAAGGGTCAACCTTTCAAAAAATATTTTTAAAGACTTAAAGAGCTTTAGATTAAATGTCCACAGCATAATTTCGAAAAGTGGATTCTTTGCAAAATCTTATACGATGGACTTAAAAATAGCTGCCAACTCAAGATCATGTGTCGGTTAGTTCTTCTCATGCGTTTTCAACTGTCTATTCGCATAGCACACTACCCTACCCTCTTGCATCAGTACCGCCCCTAGCCCTATAACACAAGCATCTGTATAAACTGAGAAAGGCTTGGTTCCATCTGGTAATACCAATACGGGCGCGGTAGTCAAAGCTTCGTTCAATCGACCATAGGCATCCTCACACTTGGCATCCCAAACCAAAGCTGAGCTCTTCTTGGTAAGGCGGGTAAGTGGAGCTGATATCCTAGCGAAGCCCTTAATGAACTTCCTATAGTAGCCCGCAAGACTAAGGAAACTCCTTATGTCGATGGCATTCTTAGGGATCTGCCAATCCTGTACTGCTGCCACTTTCGCCGGATTTACTGCAAGTCCATCCTCCAAAATGATGTGTCCCAAAAAGCGAACCTCATCCCTCCAAAAGTGGCACTTGGAGAACTTCGCCTTCAACTTATCTGCTTGCAGGGTCCTAAGCACTTCTTCTAAGTGAACAGTATGCTCCTCCTTGCTTGCGAGTAAACCAAAATGTCATCGACGAACACTACCACAAACTTGTTCAACGATTCAAGAAATACTCGACTCATCAGGTCCACAAAATATGCCAGAGCATTGGTTAGCCCAAATGGCATGACTAACCACTCAAATAACCCATCCGGATTCCTAAACGCAGTCTTCTCAATGTTATCCTCCACTACACGCAATTGATGAAATCCCATGGCCAAATCGAGCTGCGAAAATACCTTAGCTCCTACAAGCTGGTCAAAGAGATCGTCTATACGGGGAAGAGGATAACGATTCTTCTTCATCAGCTTACTAAGCTCTCTATAATCCATGCAAAGCCTGAGAGAGTCATCCGCCTTAGTGGCAAAGATGATGGGTGAGCCCCACTAAGAAATACACCTATAAATGAAGCCCTTCTCCAAAAGCTCTCCAATCTACGTGCTCAAATCATGACGTTCCTTAGGAGTCATATGCCTTATCGATAAAGCAACCGGTTTGGCATTATCGACAAGATAAATCTTGAACTTGATCTCTCTTCGAGGTGGAAGGCCAACAACTTCCTCGAACATATCTGTAAAGTCTCTAACAATGGGTACCAAACCCAAACTATCGGGCGATAAGTTAAGAGAATAAAGGTAGCTCATCATGACTGATCCTCTAGGGTTATAAGATACCTCCAAGGTACGTCCACTACAAGTGCCTAACCTCACTACCCTCTTATCGCAATCAAGAACAGCACCATACATGGATAGCCAATCCATACCAAGAATCAACCCAACCCCGGGAAAGCCCAATACAAAGGCACTACAGTCAAACTCAACCCCTAAAATAAACAATTTCAAATCTCGACATAACATGAACAAATAGGCCGATTCTCCTATAGGATTTGATACTACTACCGGGTCGGTCACCAAGCAACCATTAAGACCAAGACCCTCTACCAGAGTACTAGATATAAAAGAGTGTGAAGCTCCAGAATCAAATAGGGTACGAACAGGAAAATCAAAGGTAGATAACACAACTTCGATAATCACCTTCTTTCCCTTGTCCACAACCGGACGAGTATTAGAGGAAGGAGTTGCCTCTAATGCATAAGCCTAAGCAGGCTGTGAAGGTGTTTATGAATTGTCCTTGGGCTTCGACGGACAGTCCATTTTCATATGCCCCACTTGATCACAAAGATAGCACCTCAGCCTTGGTCAGTCTCTTGCCCGTCTACAATCCTTAGCAAGATGACCTGGTTTCCCATAAGTATTGCACTTCCAGTCCTTCCTTGGAACTTTCCTTTTTCCACCTGACCCTCCTCCTCCTCTCCTCTTTCCATTCCACTGCTTCTTCTCATCACTCTTCTACGCCACATCTCCTTTCTTCTCAGTATCGGCAAATAAAGCCATCTTTACCAATCCCTCAAAAGTGGCTCCCATCGGAATGTGGCTCACCTCCAAACTCTGCAGTGGCTAACTCAAACCCTTAGCGAACTTCAGCGCCTTCTTGTGTGGAGTATTAATTAGGTCTAGTCCAAATCTTGCAAGCTCATTGAATTGATTAACATATTCCTTAACTGTCATGTCCCCTTGCTTGAGCTGTATAAATTTCTCTAGCTACACTCCCTCTTCAACCTGCGATAAGAATTTCCTCTCGAACCTAGTACAAAAATCCACCCAAGTCAAATTATCAGCCTCAACCTCCACAATCTCCCACCAATAAAGAGCCTCTCCTAGCAGCTGCCATGTAGCCAACTGCCTCCGAGCCAAGTCCTCCAATCCCATAAGTCCAAATATCCGCTCACTACTACAGATCCAAGCTCTCGCCTCAGTATATGACTTGGTGCCAAGGAACGGCTTGCCTCCTAAGCTGGTGTAGTCCTTGCATAACTTAGGAAGATCGGGAATGCCTGGCGGACGGGCTGGAGCCCTTCTGCCGGAGCAGCATCCCTAGCTGGTGGCTCTGCTCGTGCAGTAGCCTACAAATAACGTCTGAACAGGCAGGCATATTAAGGCCTGGAACTTTAGAGATATCTTGCGGTTCAGACATTTCTATCTGTTGATATTAAAAATGGGATTAGGTACTCCATAAATAGTTCAATAGATAAGGAGGAAGAGATATGAGGGACCCATTTCTAAAATTTCTTTTTTTTTCCAAAATATATACATATACTTTTAAAAGTATTATTTGGAATATCCTTCAAAATTATTCGAAAACCTTTAAAATTATTCGAAAACCTTTATATTTTTAAAATATTTTTAGGACTACTGAAACCTTAGCACTTATACCAGCTGTGACACCCCGCACCTCTAGGCACCTCGAAAATCGGACATGACTAGAAACACGGGTGGTCAGGTGAAATAAAAATCCATAACATAGCACGGAGACTAAGGCAACGACATAAAATGGTTAAAATATTACAGCGGAAGAAAACTTTCACTAATTATAAATTAATAGCAAAACAGCTTCATAAAAAACAACATTATCCCTAATTTATTTCTAAAACCAAAAGTACCAAGTAGTCTCCACCAAAATATAAAACATAATAAAGTTCACAATATAGGTCCCCATATACAGAGTAAAGTACTGAAAAGAGAAACGAAGTACATGAAACAAAAGAAACAAAAGCTGAAGATAACAACTGCTCCAATGACCCTCCAAGCTGCAAAGAACTGCAACCTAGACTTGTCCTTCTGTGATTTGGGGAAAATAGGAAAAATAGGATTGAGTCAGACATAAAGTCCGGTGAATGAGAAATAAAATGAAGCAGAAAGAATAAAATAGTTTAATTCCAGGTCTTCCCCAGATATCGCAAAGGGTGAATAATATAATGCAATGAACCCTTCTTAGATACAGTTCCTAAGAAGCCAAAGTCCATGGTCACTCTAGAGAAGTCAATCATGCAGTAATACTAAACGTCAATCGGCCTATCAGACCTGCTGTCCTTACCTATCCACATGCTATAGCATGAAAGTCATGCTCTTCAACCATGCACTGTGACTAAATGCCTCTTACGTCTGACCGGCGCCGACTCAAACAACCTCGTAGGACCCCGAAGTTGCGCTCAGGCTTCGCCAAACTGGACTCCAATCCTCCCATCTCCTTTGTCACCAATGTGGACTTGCTCTTATCCAAAGTGTCGGTCCTCCGAAAGAGCACCCGCAGCTGGGTTGGCTATGTAAAATCCTCCAACGTCTTCCTAAAGAAGCCTACGTCGGATCACACTTGTCATGTTCCGTCCGCGTTGATCTGCCTGAAGAAGCATACGATTGCGGATGCTAGCTATCCTACATACTAGCAACTCATGAAAGGTAACAAACATCCTTGCGAATCTACTTGCCCACTCCTAGTACGTACAGCCAAAACTATATTTTGGTCTTAACTGCAAGAAACACCTATCCAGACCTCTACAAAGTTTGCCTACCAAATCGCTTCCAGATTAATTAATTTTACCTTCACGGTTTACATACTATTATTTCCATTAATCTGCTTTAGGCCATTTTTACATCCAATTTGGTTATTTCACAATTTCCCTTTTTCTTACATAAATGGTATTCCAATGTCACGTCCGTTCAGTCTGTATGGTTTGTCTGTAATTTTTATGCAATTTTGTTACATATTTACACTAGCCTTTACGGTCCATTTAATTTACCTTTTTTTCCACCCTAATTTACGTTCTCCTTTTAGAGATTTAATCTGTATAAATTTTTTATCCAATAGCCACAAACCATTTAATTACATAAAATTCCACTTTTATATTTTTAGGCCACATATGAAACAAACAATTATGCCAATTAGACTTCCCAATTTTGTATTTAAACTATATTCAAAATTATGTAATTATATCAAAACCATAGTTTATTCAAGTAACATATTTTGAATTTATTCAACTAACCTGTTCTACCATTAGAAACTGAATAACAATTCTAATTCAATTTAATTAAACCAATCTTATTTACGCCATGAAACGTGAATAACAATTTGTTTGTTCCAAGTTTCAACTCAAACATGAATTAGAATTGAGAAGTGGAAGAAGAAGATACAATAATTTACATAAATTTCAATCTTTTTTATGCCATAAAACGTGAATAGATGATATATATGTCTCATATTTTAAACCAAACATGAATTAGATTTGAGAAGTGGAAGAAGAAGAAGAAGTTGCAATGATTTACATCTATTCTCAATTAATAACATAAATTAATTCATATTAACATGCCAGAAAAGAACTGAAATTAAACTACTTTATTTTTCTATTTCATATTAATTCCCACTCACCTGGCACTTGAGCTTGCATAAATTTGAAAAAAGCTTTGCTTTAATCTTTCTCCCTTTGATTCTTCAAAATTCCCTAAATTTCTTGAATATATATAGATAATTTAATTTGGTAGATATTTTTTTATTTAGTAAAGAAAAGAAGGAAGAATAATACACACTAATTTTACTGTAGAATTATGGTGATGGCTGAATAAGAGATTAGGTTTAGGTTAGATGGTTTATTTATAGATTATTTGAGTGAATATAATCCATTAGATTATTTTAGATTAAATCTGGTTCTTTCATACACTTAATGGTTATCCATTCTAGCCCATACACATCACTCAACCAATAAGATTTAGCCATCTCATCCTATTACATCATTGGAGCGAATGGTAAGCTGCCACATGTCAGAAACAACGCTGAAATACGTAGGAAAATCGTTGGAAACGAACCAGCTAAGAAAACATCGCTTCATATTTTGGGTGACAATGGAACTTGATCACTAGCCACTAAGAAAGTCAACATGCGCCTTTACAACTGTACCAAATGCGATTTTAATTTCTTTTTAATTATACTTCCCGAAAAATATCGGGGTGTTCCATAAACCATGAACACGAGACCGAATACTAACAACTATTTCAAGATGAACCTAATAAAATTGAAAATGCACTTCTGTTTGAACCCCTTTGTTGAGTCAAAACTTTAACCAAATTCTTTGATTGAGCAACCCTCGAGGTTGGAACTCAAACCCCTTCTTGATCACCTTAAGTGCGCATGCTTAGGTGACAATGAAACTATTCCTACAATAATTTCTTCAACTCTTCCTCTTGATCAAGAAGCTTCCCTTCTTTCAGTTTTATCGAAAAACAAAGAGGCAATTGGATGGTCAATTACTGATATAAAGGGAATTAGTCCCACTCTCGTTCAACATCGCATCCATTTAGTTGACGATGCCAAGCCTGTTCGTGACACGCAACAAAGGCTTTACCAAAAAATGAAGGATGCGGTTTGAGACGAAATTCTTAAACTTCTCGATAACGTAATTATATACCCCATCTTTGATAGTTCATGGGTTAGCCCAATTCATGTTGTGCCTAAAAAGTCTGGAATTTCCGTTATCAAGAACGACTCTAATGAACTCATTCCAACTCGTACTCAAACGGGTTAGCGTGTTTGGATTGATTATTGAAAATTAAATGCTGCAACACGTAAAGGTCACTTTCCTCTTTCCTTCATTGACCAAATGCTTGAATGGTTAGCCAACCATGAATTCTATTGCTTTCTTAATGGTTATTCCGGTTATAACCAAATTCCAATCGCCCTTGAAGATAAAGAGAAAACGACTAACACGTGCCCCTGTAGCACCTTTACATATCGACCTATGCCTTTTGGCCTTTGCAACGCTCCTACTACTTTCCAAAGATGCATGGTCTGCATCTTTTCCGACATGATCTAATGTTTTCTTGAAGTGTTTATGGACGATTTTTCTATCTTTCGAAACTCTTTTTCCAAGTGCTTACACCATCTTGAGTTGGTTCTGAATCGATGCAAGGACAAACACTTAACGTTATACTGGGAAAATGTCATTTCATGGTCAAACATGGCATTGTCCTTGGGCATGTCATTTCAAACAAAGGCATTAAGGTGGATAAATAAAGTTGACATAATTGCGAATCTACCCATCCCTAAATATGTCAAGGGCATTCGTTCATTTCTTTGACACATAGGTTTTTATCGACGCTTTGTGAAAGACTTTAGTAAAATTGCTCGACCATTGACGACTCTTCTTGGAAAATACGTTACATTTGACTTTAATTTTGATTGTGTTTCTTCTTTCAATCGTCTAAAAAATAAACTCATTTCCGCTCCCATCATTTGCTTACCCAATTAGGATCTTCCTTTCGAAATAATGTGTGACGCTTCTAACTTCGCAGTTGGTGCTGTCATAGGACAACACATCGATAAAATTCTTCGTGTTATCTATATGCTAGTATGAATCTAAACGATTCTCAACTCAATTACACGGCCCTTGAAAAAGTGCTTCTAGCGGTAGTTTTTGTGCTCGAAAAATTCCGCCCTTATTTGATTGGCTCACACATTACTATTTACACCGAGCATTTCGCTCTTAGATACCTTTTCGCTAAATAGGATGCTAAGTCTTGTTTCATCCGTTGGAACCTTTTACTCCAAGAATTTGACCTTATGATCAAAGATTAAAAAGGATCCGACAACGTCATTGTTGATCCTCTGTAGCGTCTTCCAATCGCACCATCTTCTTTATCGATCAACGAGAACTTTCCTGATGAACACTTCCTTTCTGTTTCCATCGATCCATGGGATGCCGATATAGTGAACTATTTAGTCACTAAGGAAACTCCTTCATTTTGGTCGAAACAAGATAAATATAAATTTCTTTTCCAAGTCAAGTACTTCTATTAGGATGATCCATACTCGTTTAAGTACTATTCCAACCAAATCATTTGACGTTGCATCCCGGATTGCGAAATCAGAAGTGTTCTTTCGTTTCGTCATGACTAAGCATGTGGTGGTCACTTTGGTTCGAAGGAAATAGCGGAAAAGGTGCTTCAATATGGTTTTTACTGGCCTGCGCTTTTTAAAGATGTATTCTAGTTTGGTAAAACTTGCGATCATTGTCAAAATGTTAGGAAAAATCTCTTGACGAAACATGATGCCTTTGAACCCCATTCTTACGATCGAAATCTTTGATGTTTGGGGTATTAACTTTATGGGACCGTTTCCTATTTTTTTTGAAAATCTGTACATTCTTCTAGCTATTGATTATGTCTCTAAATGGGTTGAAGCCATTCCTTGTAAAACAAATGACCACAAAGTTATTATGAAATTCATAAAAGAAAACATCTTTTCGAGGTTTGGAACGCCTCGCACAACAATAAGCGATAATGAAACCCATTTCTGTAATCATTCATTTGAAACTCTAATGAAAAAATACTCAATAACCCACAAGTTATCTACTCCTTATCATCCTCAAACTTGTAGTCAAGTTGATGTTTCAAATCGTCAAATCAAGCAAATTTTGGCGAAAACTATGATTAAAAACCGAAAAGATTGGTCACAAAAATTAATGGATGCGCTTTGGGCTTATAGAACTGCATACAAAACCAATCTTGGAATGTCTCCTTTTAGGCTTATATATAGCAAAGCGTGCCATTTACCCATCGAACTTGAATGTAAAGCATTTTGGGAAATTATGAACATAAACTTTGATCATGAAAAAGTAGGTGAAAATAGAAAATTACAACTCAATGAATTAGAGGAGATTAGGAACGACGCATATGAAACTAACAAAATTTACAAAGAAAGAACAAAAGTTTTTCATGACAAGTCAATCCTAAGGAAAATATTTTTGTCAAATCAAAAGGTTATTTTGTATGACTCTTGATTTCATTTGTTCTTGGGAAATTAAAATCAAGGTGGATAGGACCATATGCCGTACGTATTATTTTTCCACACGGTGCCATAGAAATAGAAAACCCAACGGATGGATTGATTTTTAAAGTCAATGGTCATCATTTGAAACCTTATTGGGAGTTGGCAAGTGATCGAGAGGAGGAGCTCATATAGCATGCATTGACTACGGTGACACAATCAAAATTACGCGTGGGGGAGTCTCATGTTTATTTCAATTTTTCATGGTTTATTTTTTTCATTTTCTTTCCAAAAAAACCCCAAAACAAATTATTATATTTAGCATATTGATTTACTTTTGAAGAAACACTATAGGATAAGTATATGTTTTTGGTTATTAAATTGTTTTTGAAAATTTATTTGTATCAACAAAAAATAAAAGTAAAGTCTGATTACAAATAACTATTGTTTAACTAGTATATAGGAAGGTTCATGGGTGATAATTGTGAAGTATGTCCTAATTGTAATCATTGTTTAAAAGAGTAGTTGATTTAAAGTAAAGGCAATAACATTTTTGATCTTCTAAATTAAGTGGTGCTAAAATAATTTTGCATAATTCTCTCTTTCTAAAAAAAAGTTTTTTTTATAAAAATAAGAAACACCTAGAGTCATATGTTCACACGTAAGTGTGTACACTAGTCATGCTCTGTATCCTTCTCACGTAAGCCCGAGAGGCAGTGCATGATCGGTATATCTGGCCTCAGTTTATCTGAGTTAGGTGTATGTAAATAAAATTAAAATAATAAAAACCTAGAGTCATGTGTTCACAGTATATACACTCGCCACGCTCTGTATTCTTCTCATGTAAGCTTGAAGGTAGTGCATGATCGGTATATCTGACCTCGATTTATCTGAGTTAGGTGTGTAAATAATAATAATGTTAATAGTTTTCAAAATAGAGAGAGCAAGCAAGTGAAATCCAAGACTATCTTCACTTATTTGATTTGAATTGTTATTCAAAAGAAATAAAAATACCACTTTACAAAACCTTGATAATCAATTAAGGATTCATTTCATAGTTGCACTAGGTTTTCAACCGAAACAACTAGTCAAACTAGAGTCTAATTGTAATGATAACTTAATTTTTATTAAAATTTTTGACGAGTAAAAAGACTATAATTCCTTGATAATGACCAAAACTTATATTTAACTTATTCGTGTCAATTTTAAAGTAAATTCTTCATTTGTAAATATTTACGAAAACTTACATCATGTGGTCGCATTAGAATATGCATATCACATTTGTATTTTGTGGGTAGTATCCGCTAAAAACCCTCACGAGACAACACTCATCCTACTAGGGACACCTAGAGGTTTAACGGTTTGTTGCATACACTCAATGTAATCGTGTTTCCTATGAAAAAAAGATTTATCCTAGTTTTAGCTTATTCGAGGATGGATAAAAAGATAAGTGTGGGGGTATTTGATGTGCACGTAAAAGTGCATAATTTTACTTCCATATTTAATCTATTTTTATTTAAATAAATGAGAATATTAGGTTATTTTATATGTTTAAACCAAAATTTAAATTGTTTTCAAATCATTATTTATTCATCTTCATTTGGGGGAGCGGGAATGGTAATTTTTTGTATGATTTAATTTGAGAAAATTTATTTGCACATTTTTATTTTTATTATTATTTGTAGGAAATGGAGTGTAAATATGAAGAGGTTTCATGGATGTATGCATGCACACATGCTGAAAGCAAATGGAGAATGGAAGTAAAAGAATTCGTGCAACATGGAGGAGCCCGCATAACCACTAACATATGGTCCATAATTAAAAGCACATGCACATGTTAATGGAGGCTTAAAGGCATGTTAGAGGGGATTAATTATTTCCCTAAGGATTACTTGAAGGTTACACTTTCTCAAGGGCATTTTAGTTAGTCCGCTAAAATATGAATTGGGGTTTTAAGCATGTATAAAATTCCCCTTATGTTTCATGTAATCATCTTCTTCTGTCCATGCAATATTGTAGCCACAAATCAAAGTTAAATAAAAATTTCTTTAATGGCTTCTTAACCTTGTTTTTACTTGCATGAAATTTTTATTTTATGCTTTCTTTTAATGCTCTTTTTATTTCATGCTCTCCTACTTAGTTTATGCTTCTCTTGTTTAATGTTATTAGCATAGATTTAATTATAGTAATTAGTTTAGTTTTATTTAATGTAAGTAGTTTTCTCTCTTTTCTTTTAATTATCTCTCATTTTCCTTTTCTTTTAATGTTGAAATCATTTTATGTTAACATGCTTTCAAATATGAGTAGCTAAACCCCTTCAATTTAGGGGTAATAAAGCTCTCATGAAACATATTAAATTAATGTAATAATTTCATTTGTGATCTCTCTTTTGTGCTTAATGAAAACTTTGAATGATGGTGGTTTATGTCTCTTTTTAGTGAATTTTCATAATCTATGTTGACATCTCAAATAGGCTATGCTTATTGCATTGTAAACATAAACTATTTGTTCATTTGCCTAAGTGATTTTGATGATGAAACTTAAGCTAGAATAAAAATTTGAAGGTCTATGTTACTAATTCATAGTAAATAGATCATACTTAAAATAGATTTTATTTTTAATTTCATATCATTTTCATGAGAGTTAAATAGTGGGTTTGAATGGTGTGCTAGATTTTGATGGTTTAAGTTGTGCTAATTAATAACACAAATAAACCATACTTATAATAAACACATCAATCATTTCTACTTAATATTTTAAAGAGAGGTTATAAATGAATTTTGTTTTGATTTATATGAATGATTGGAAGTGGATTTTCCTCTAAATTGCTCCTTAATATCATAGTTTTATTAACTTTTCCTCTAGCTTATTTTCTATAATTTCCTAGTTTAAAACAATTTCAAAAAATTTGGGTTAATTTGATTGAGTATTATTAGAATTTATTCTCTGTGAATCGACCCATACTTGCATACGTACTATGATTGTACGTCGTATGCTTGCGATTTTTATAATGATTATATTTTTAACGACGGTTTTCTAATCGATAGAAATTTCCATCGGTTTCAACAGAGGAGAAGGGTCATCGCACTTATCCACATTCAATAGCATCGTCATGATTCGTATTGCCGCATTTCTCATGGTGTCATGCTTATTGTGTCATTGCAGTTCATCTTTTATCTCCTAAGAGGCTTGTTTTTTATGATAACTAAAACTAATTTGAATAGGGTCGATGAGACCACTGTGTTGAGGGTCGATGACCCTATGTCTTCAGCAATGAGTCATATGCTTTATAAGATTGTTAATACTTAAAAGGTTTAAATCTTGGTCATCGACCTTGATAGAGGTCGACAATATTTTTAATGAAGCCGCATGTTTTAGATGTTTTAAATAAAGGCAGCGAGCCTTAATTTTATTAGTTGACATGGATCTAAATTAACCATTTTAAATAGGTGGATAACGTATGTATCATGAGAATCGACGACTTAACAATCATCAAGGCATGATGCCGTATATTTAGCCTTCAAGTTTTAAAAGGTGAAAAGCCTTATGCTTTTACATCGATATAGTATAGATGTCGGTGTTAATGCATATTGAGCTTATAAACGATGGAGAGCCATTTATTGCATGATTTTAACTTCGAACATTAGGGACATTAAGGTATATCTTAATAAGTTTGACATGAAATCTTTTGGGTTTACCAATATATGTCACTATGAAATTTAAATAAATAAGGAGAAATAATTTAATTGGAGACACCAATACAAATAACTTATACATGTGGATAACATAGATTAATGTGGAACATGTGCGTAGCATGGAGAAAAGTTAAACATGTGGGGTAACATGGGATAAATGAAAACATGTGGATAACATGAATTAAATGACCAAGTGCTAAGTTCATAGTCATCCTAGGAAAACCATGGGATGTATGATGGATAATCTACATCATGCCAGAGATGGATAGTCTCTAATTAGTTAATTTAAGGGTTTATAGTCATCCTACGAAAACTATGAGATGTGAGATGGATAGTTTGCATCAGTTTAAATGATAAAATGTGAGATGCATAATCCATATTAGTTTAAGTAAAATAAAATGTGGGATGGATAGTCCACATGAAGATAAGATAGGTAGTCAATAAGATCTTATATGGGTATCCTAATAAATAGGGGATAGGTAATCCTGTACATATGACATGCTTATACACCATCATATTATTTTGTTATAACCATTGTAGATGCAGGCGCACAATATATGGTTGAGATATTTAATTGGGTACTAGTGAGGGGAAACCCATTCGGCACAGCAGTGTAATCTCACCATATATCTATTAGTTTGAGATGTAGATTATTATTCACACTCGACATTGTGTCCGACCCGACGTTTTTGTTTTACCCTTAAACTCTCAGGTACTTATTTGAGTAGGTCGGAAATAAGGGCTTTTCAGGTTCTCTTTAGATGAATAAGCTTTCGGAGACGTGCAGAAGGCAATCTAGCTAGTAGGAGCTATATATAAGAGGGCATCTTCATATATCGCTCTTGGAATATGCTGTAATAATTATATTTTCTCTTAATGTGGTTTCCGAATTGGGATTACGTAATGAATCTAAAATGCTATCAAGAAATGAAATGTGAAATTTGTTTTAAATTGTGTTTGAAATTCATTATATTTATGTGCTTCTAATATTAACAATTATCTAAAGTAGCCACATTTGTCATGGAAATTAATAATTATGGATTACCGCAGCATCTGTAGTACTTAGTTTTAGACCTTAAAACGGGGGATATTACAGTTTGGTATCAGAGCATAGGTTTTAAAATTAAAGGAATAAATTTAAACCTAAATTATTTTGAAAACATAATCCAATGAATCAGAGAATAAGATTAGGGTTTGGGATATTGCTATAATAACATACTTGTATTTTGCTATATATGAATATGTATTCCTCTCTCTCTTAGAATGTTCTTCTATATCTTACTAAGGCACGTATGCAGATTTACAAGAAAGAAAGGTATGGACGTAGGGAACGGAAGAGTGAATCTAGGTAGAGAAAGCACCACAGCTAACGGAAATGCTCAACCAAATACTAGGAAAAACCCGGGTCGAGAGGCAAATGCTAATCAAAATCAAATGCCAACGTAGGTGCTGGAACCCAGTGGTAGATATGGGGATTATGTATCAGTTCTTTGTTAACTTGATGCAAGATGGAGCGGCTGCAGGAGTAGCAGGACATAATGCTATGAATGCTGGTAGAGCAAATCCCGTGGAGCCAATTGGCAGTAACTCTGACAAGCTGAGTCGAGAATATACCAGTTTGGGTGGGAAGACTTTTCTAGGGATTTAAGATTCTGTAGAAGAGGAAAATTTGCTTTTGCACTGTGAGAGAATTTTTGTTGATCTTGGTTTAGACGATAAGAAAAAGAGAAGATTGGCTTCGAGGCAACTGCAAGGTGCAACATTATTCTGTTGGAATGGAGTTACCATGGGTATGCCAGAGGAAGAGTTAACTTGGGCCAAATTTCGAAGGAGATTCGAGGAGAAATTTTTTTCTGAGGTAGCTAAGTCCGCTTTGCACAGTAAATTTATGGATTGGGGCAGGGGAGATGTCAATGTTGTAGTATTCTGCAAAGTTTGATGAGCTATCCCAGTATGGATATGCCACTATGGACACTGTTATTATGAGGAACGAGAACTTATCCAGGGGTTAAGGCCGAAAATCGCTAGGAAAACCATGCCATATCTCCTAGATCCGTCAAATGTAACAGCGGAGATGGAGATTAGAAATGAGGAAATGCTTTCTACCTTCGAGAAGGAGAAGTCAACGGAGACTCGAGAATCTCGGAATAAGAAAAGAAAATTATTTAAGAAGAAGGGTGCTAAAAAAGGAGGAGTAGCTAAGAAGGGAAAGGCAGATATTGTCTGTCATAAGTGCGATAAGAAGGGGCACTATGCTAATAAGTGTCACTCAGGTGATGGAAATGTGTTATGGGGAAGTGGAATGTGAAGTGCTTTAACTGCGACCAAGTGGGGCATTACAAGAGCAAGTGTCTAGAGTAGCCAAGGCCGAGAAAGGTAAAGTTTATGATTTGGAACCATCATCCTCTAAACCAACGGCGGAAAGCCATTTGTTGCATGATTTTAACTTCGAATCTTAGGGACATTACGGTATATCTTAATGAGTTTGACATATAATTTTTATGAATTACCAATGTATGTCACCATGAAATTTAAATAACTAACGAGAAATAAATTAATTGGGGACACCAATATAAATAAGTTATACATGTGGATAGCGTGGATTAATGTTGAACATGTGGGTACATGGATTAATGTTGACGATGTGGGTAACATGTGGGTAACATGAATTAAATGGCCAAGTGTTGGGTTCATAGTCATCCTAGGAAAACTATGGGATATATGATGGATAGTCTGCATCATGTCGGAGATGGATAGTCTTTAATTGGTTAATTTAAGGGTTCATAGTCATCCTAAGAAAATTATGAGATGTGAGATGGATAGTCCGCATCAGTTTAAATGATAAAATGTGAGATGGATATTCCACAATAGCTTACGTAAAAAAACAAGTGGGATGGGTACTGTAACGATCCCGAATTCTGATTTATTTTAAATTGATAATTTATTTAAGTTATGAATTAATTGTGAATTATTGGAAATAATGTATTCGAATTAAAATTGAATTGGAGTTTATAAATAATATAAAGATATTTGAATTCAATCTTAATTTATGGATTTCAGAAGTTGTGTAAATATAACAAAATTCTATTAATAAATATTTAAGTTAAAAATTGAAATAGAAATATATACATATAAATATATAAGATAGACTGTATAAAATATAAAGTAAACAAATTTGTAAAATTATGACAAACATAATAAAAATAGAACTTTATTTGGTTTCAAAGTAACAAGGCCAAAACAAATAAAAGATATGGTTTGAAAAATACAAATTTCTATGTACAAGCAAGTAGAAAAAAAATAACTTATAGAAATACACATGTTTGCAAGACAAAGGGGAAAAATTATTTGTACAGCCGAAATAAGTAAGTTTGTACAAAGGTAATGAATGCAAGCTATCTTAAGCCATCACAACAAATTATATCAGCCGAAGTCAACTGGTATTGCAAATGAAAACATAAAGGACATTAGCATTGAATGTTTGCATCTCTTAGTACACAACCCTATTCTATCAGCCACCAAGCTAAGAGAAATATCTCTGATATTGTACAAATTTATACACTGTATTGAAAAATATAATAGTGTACCCTGTAACTTGTTTATGAATATCAACCCGTAAGCCTCTTTCACATATCAACCTTCATTTCAGTTTCGAGTAAAATCTGAAGCATATTCCATTTTAAAACTCAAACAAAACCTCAGTTCAAAACTTAAACAAAATTTAATCAAAACAAAGTAAACAAGCTTCTGTTCAAATTCAAACCTGGAAGTTCAAGTTCAAATTCAAAGCAAAGATTCCAGTTTCAGTTAAGAGCATTCTCAATTTTCAAATGTAGAGCCTGTTCTCTGTCTTTCAAACTCAGGTGAGCAAACCTTATTTTTAAAACCTGATCTTCTTGATTTCTGTATGCCTGTGATGATGAATTGAATTATGTTTGGCATGAATGTTTGTTTTTACTAAAATAGATGAACATCTCTGTGTAGATAAACATGCCTATATATGTAAATATGTTGGCCTCTATTAGTTACAGGATTCAGAATTTTGTTTAAAAATAATAAGATAAAAATATAAAAATCCAATATCTCTTTGAATAATGACATTTAGATTATGATGTCTGAATAAAAATTGTTTATAACACTCTAATCTACTTTTTAAAAATAAATTCCAGATGTAAATATTTGTGGGATGTTTATAAAATTGAATATGATAGTGAAAATCTAACTCAAGTTCAAAATCGATGATTACGGTTTCTTGTTTGGATTTTATGAAGTGATTTGTAATAGAAAACTATGATTTTTGAATCAAGTTTCAAGATTTTTAGGTTGGGAATTATGGAGTTAACTCGAATTGAACAGAAAACACAAAAATGGCAATTTCCGGTGACTGACGTTGATCTAGGGATCGGGCTTGATAATGATGATAGCTGGGAGAATGACAATTATAGGAAAAATACTCGGAGTATTTATAGGTCAAAGTGGTGGTCGGAATAAGATGATCTAGGGTTCGTAAGGGGTTTTGGTTGAGGTTGTTTTTGATGGCGTAGCATCGCCGATGGTGGACCGGTACTGGGGGAATTGAAGCTCGAGACTGTGGCGAGGCTTGGGTCAGAGTCGCATGGATTCTGGCGACCTGTGGCGGTGAGTCGAGGGGAATTTGTTGATCATACTTCGTTCCAGTTTGGGTCACGTAGCCAAATCGTGAGATCATCGTTGATTCGTGTTGCTGGATAGTCTGGAAGATCGAGTGGATGGTCGTCGACTTGTCGATGGTCGTAGCTTCGACCAAAGGTGATCGAACTAATTGTGCACGTACACGTGCATATTTCTTTGGTCTGGGTTGTTGGTGGAATGGGGAAGAAGAAGTTTCCCCGGGTATGTCTCGAAGTTGTAGGGTGTTTGTCTCGAAGCAGGGTGATAGGCGAAAAAAACCCGAAGTTTTACTCAGGGAATTTAGTTGTTGGCTCGGGTTCAAGTTGATTGCTGCAAAAGTTTAAAATGTGAAACAGGTTTTCAAAGTTTAAATCAGTTTTAAACAAATTTTGTTAAATTAATCATTTTATGCAATATATATTCATGTGTGGGTTAAAAATTTAAGTTGATTTATGGTTTTATAAAAGCAAGTTTTAAATTTGAATTTGATCTAGTTTAAAACGGTTATATGATAAATGTTTAAATCATTTCATTAAAGGAAGCTATAATTTGTTTAACTTAAATTTGTAAGTTAAATGCTTAAGTTATTTTGAAGAAAATTAACTTAATGAAGTAAATAAAGAGAAATTAATTAATTAATGATTTAAGGATAATTAATTAAGAATTAATTAATTTATGTGATTTATTAAAGGTTGATTAATTAATTAAGATTAATTAATATAAGTAATTAAAGGTAATTAATTACGTGAAGATAATTACTTAATTAAAAGTAATTAAATGAAAAAAAATTGATTAATAAAGGATTAAAGAATAATTAATCAAAATGATTGTAATTTATCGATGTTGATTAACCAAGATTTGTAGTTTATTCATAAGTAATTAATCTGGTATTAATTAATTTTAATCGGATAGTAATTGATCTTACTTATGGATGTTTGGATTCTAGTGAATGTTGAATTGTTTGATATCCCTGATATATGATGCTTTGTGATACATCCTGATTTGTGTTATGATCTGTAATTTAATTATCTATGACATATATCTATCTGTGATCTGTGTATGAAAGATAAGCGTTATAGTTTATACCGCTTATCAAATATATTGTTATATTTGAATCTGTAATGATTGATGATGTTGCACTATTGTGTGTGAAAACCCCTAGACCACACTTTTACACACACAAATATGGATTTCACGTGGAAATCGGTTAAGTCATAGATGACTTTAATTCAATGTTTTTGAAATTGAAATTTTAATTTCAATTGATTTTGAAATTGGAAATTGGGGTTTAATATGAAAAGCTTTTGAAAGGAGTTTTAAAGATATTTTGGATATCTTGAAATTTAAATAATTTGATTTAAATTTTGAATTCAAGTTTGAAATTGAATTCTATGATTTGAAACTAGGGATTAAAGATGATGTACAAGTTATATATCGGTTAAACCATTTTAAAGGTATTAATTTGGGAATTTGAATTTAATTCAAGGGTTTTAACTTGTGTAAATATAACTGGATTTTTCCGAAACTAAAACTACTTGTTTTCAAATAATAATAGCTTTCATTTTAAGAAAGGATTTCCAATTTGTGTCAATAGAATTTCAATTTTGAAATAGAATTGAAATGTTTTGAAAACTATGAAATGAGTCTTTAATTCAAAGACTGGATGAGTTAATCCAACTTGAATTGGAATTGTTTTGAAAGGCTATAAATGAATCTTTGGAAACGAGTTTTGAAAGCTATAAATTAAATCTTGATTTAAAGATTTAACGAGTTAATTCAATTGAAATGGAAATTGTTTTGAAATTCATGAATGGATCTTTGTGAACTGGGCGAACTTTGTGAATTGAATCTTTTTGTTTAAAAGATTAAAAGTGTGGAAATTGTATAAACCATTGAAGGTTTTTGAAATGAATCTTTTTGTTTAAAAGATTAGAAATGGTAAATTGTTTAACCATTCGAATGAAAAGTTTTGGGCTTTAAGCTGCACTGAGACCCCAGTATCCATATGATTTTTTAATTGCGCTCGTTATTCGGTTTAGCCGGGAAAGGACCTTTGTGTCGTATAACCCATTCCGAATAATGATACGTCGTATATGGATAGCATTTGAAGACCGGTGGTGAAGACCGGGTATTTGCGAGAATGATAGGATGGCCTATCGATTGTCTCTGCACTGAGTCGCGCCGGTATAGAGATTTCCTAAGTGATGGGAAATCCGATCGGGATTGTGAATACCCAGATTTACAAGGGCTTCTTCGGAAGTGCCTTCGGTTCTGTTCGAACCCGGAACAGACTTGTATGGATGTGTGTCTGACGTTACACTTTGAGATGTAAAGATGGTTTCTATCAAATACATTTCTGTTGGTGGCGGAGAATTTATTCTCTTAGCTTAACACCCTTCTCTGAGACGTACGAGCTCAGAGGTTATGTAGTTGATGGTTACTAGTGATACATTCTCAATTTGGTAATGTGGCATACGAAGTGCTGTTGATCATTTGTTGGTCAAAGCATTGCTTTGTGAAAAAGGGTTGCTTTGTGAAAAAGCGTTGCTTTGTGAAAAAGCGTAGCTTTGTGGATGAGACTTCGTCGAGCCTCACAACCCGGTAATGGTCGAAATAGGAATGTTGCGACAAAGGTTTGTAGGGGTAGCGCCCCTACGGTATGTCATTTCGTTCTGGATAAAAGGTGATATCATGGTATAGAGCCCAGATATTTTACCTATGTTGATGCTGCACAGTTATTATACTTTGTGGTTGTTGCTTTGTGATCGGGATCCCGGATAAAGGTCGGTAATGACCGGGGGATGACATGACTCGTGTGTTAGTTACCTAGTTATAGCTTGGTTAAAGCGTGAGGTAGCGTCGGCCTAGTGTTTGCAGAGATCCGGTTAGGTTCTTGGGGCGTCTTTCCAGAGGCGTTTCTATTTCGGTGTAAGGAAGTTCCTTAGCCTGACCATTTGTTGGAAATCCAATTTCCAATACGAACCCTGTACAGTTTTAGTTGTAGAACCTCCCATTTACTTATGGTGGTCACCACTGTTTAGATGTTAGCTATAGTAGGCATACAATAATGGTTGTATGCTGGCTAAGATTTATATTATATTTTCGAAATGTTTTTCTGCACTATGCACTAGTAATAATATCAAAAGAGTTTTGTTTGCGTAGTAAGCATGTTTGACTATCATAAGAAGAAATCTCCTCCAATTCTGCGATTGCATTGTGTGTGTGGCGGGAGGTCTTATGGTAGTTTCATTTTCCAAAAGCATTGCGGATTTCAATGTTTAAAAGCCTTTGTTGCTTGTTTTAAAGATAAACTGTTTTTGTTGCTCACACCAGTCCCATGACTGATCCGGAGTTTATTGTTCCCTTCCTAAACTCTGGGTGCCCACAATTTTCCACATGGGCAGTCTAGAGTTGGGTTTCTCAGATATTCAGGTTTAGTAGATTATCTGGAGCTGGTTCAGTTCTTGGAGTTCAGGACTACACTTGCTTCTCTTTGTGGTTCGAGCTTGATATTGGAGTTGTTGGAGTCATTCTCTTTTGGAGATCATTTGGAGTGATCTCTTCCATTGTTATTATTTCCGCTGTAGCATTGTATCATATCTCTGATATCGTTGTATCATATTGATATCATTGTTGTATATCATTCTGGATATTGTATTCATTGGAGTTGTATATGATATCATTTATTTCTTTCTTCCGCTGTGTTGTTATACTTACTGTGTTATAAGCTCCGGTGAACCAGATTCGGCGTTTGAATCTGCGGCATTTTGAGTACAAGTGAAGTACGGGTGCCGATTTTTGAAGGCCGATTTCAGGGTCATTACATTTGGTATCAGAGCTAAGGTTGAACTTTAGCTCAGGTGTATAACACATTAAGTAACTCATTAGAGATAGGGTGAAGTATACCCTAGAATGAGTAAACCTCAGATATCCGTCCGTATGCCTTAGTAAATTATCTTGCTATCTATTCATAGTAAGTATGAGTGCAAGAAGAGGATGAGATAGGGGACAGGGAAATACGACTATAAATGGTCAATACCCTGCAACAGTGGAAACAATCTTTTCTCTATCAATCTCTTTTGTTCGTCATCTTTTCTCAATTCTTTGATAGTTCCTGGTAGAGCCAGGAAGGAGATTCGATAAATTTGTATGGGACATAAACTCCAAATAAATAGGCCAAAATTATTTGTTTGGATGAATTGTTTGCTTTGTTTTCTATGGTCGATAGGTATAATTTAGTTCTAAACTAAAGAAAATGTTGGAATTGTATCCATATATCTATCTATTCTTTGGGTCCCAATATATTCTACGAATGGTTAGTTATCCCTTTGAACTAACCGATGCCACTGTATATTTCGTAGATCTGGATAACCCGAGTATTTTGTGAAGTGTTGGAAGATTCGTTCTTGTATCTGTTATTGATATTCTGATTTGGTAAGCCAAATGCAGAATAGATGTTCAGTTTGAGTTGATGAAATATTCTTCATCTATCTTTGTGTCTCCTTGGCAAATTTCAAGGACGAAATTCTTTTAAGGGGGGAAGTCTGTAACGATCTCGAATTCTGATTTATTTTAAATTGATAATTTATTTAATTTTTGAACAAAAAATGTGAAATTAATTAGTAATTAATATTAATTTTAGTTAAGTTATGAATTAATTATGAATTATTGGAAATAATGTATTCGAATTAAAATTGAATTTGAGTTTATAAATAATATAAAGATATTTGAATTCAATCTTAATTTATGGATTTCAGAAGTTGTGTAAATATAACAAAATTCTATTAATAAATATTTAATTTAAAAATAGAAATAGAAATATATACATATAAATATATAAGATAAACTATATAAAATATAAAGTAAACAAATTTGTAAAATTATGACAAACATAATAAAAATAGAACTTTATTTGGTTTCAAAGTAACAAGGTCAAAACAAATAAAAGATATGGTTTGAAAAACACAAATTTCTATGTACAAGCAAGTAGGAAAAAAAATAACTTATAGAAATACATATGTTTGCAAGACAAAGGGGAAAAATTATTTGTACAGCCGAAATAAGTAAGTTTGTACAAAGGTAATGAATGCAAGCTATCTTAAGCCTTCACAACAAATTATATCAGCCGAAGTCAACTGGTATTGCAAATGAAAACATAAAGGACATTAGCATTGAATGTTTGCATCTCTTAGTACACAACCCTATTCCATCAGCCACCAAGCTAAGAGAAATATCTCCAATATTGTACAAATTTATACACTGTATTGAAAAATATAATAATGTACCCTGTAACTTGTTTATGAATATCAACCCGTAAGCCTCTTTCACATATCAACCTTCATTTCAGTTTCGAGTAAAATCTGAAGCATATTCCATTTTAAAACTCAAACAAAACTTCAGTTCAAAACTTAAACAAAATTTAATCAAAACAAAGTAAACAAGCTTCTGTTCAAATTCAAACCTGGAAGTTCAAGTTCAAATTCAAAGCAAAGATTTCAGTTTCAGTTAAGAGCATTCTCAATTTTCAAATGCAGAGCCTATTCTCTGTCTTTCAAACTCAGGTGAGCAAACCTTATTTTTAAAACCTGATCTGCTTGATTTTTGTATGCCTGTGATGATGAATTGAATTATGTTTGGCATGAATGGTTGTTTTTACGAAAATAGATGAACATCTCTGTGTAGATAAACATGCCTATATGTGTAAATATGTTGGCCTCTGTTAGTTACAGGATTCAGAATTTTGTTTAAAAATAATAAGATAAAAATATAAAAATCCAATATTTCTTTGAATAATGACATTTAGATTATGATGTCTGAATAAAAATTGTTTATAACACTCTAATCTACTTTTTAAAAATAAATTCCAGATGTAGATATTTGTGGGATGTTTATAAAATTGAATATGATAGTGAAAATCTAACTCAAGTTAAAAATCGATGATTACGGTTTCTTGTTTGGATTTTATGAAGTGATTTGTAATAGAAAACTATGATTTTTGAATCAAGTTTAAAGATTTTTAGGTTGGGAATTGTGGAGTTAACTCGAATTGAACAGAAAACACAAAAATGGCAATTTCCGGTGAACGACGTTGATCTAGGGATCGGGCTTGACAATGATGATAGCTGGGAGAATGACATATATAGGAAAAATACTCGGAGTATTTATAGGTCAAAGTGGTGGTCGGAATAAGATGATCTAGGGTTCGAAAGAGGTTTTGGTCGAGGTTGTTTTTGATGGCGTAGCATCGCCGATGGTGGACCGGAGTGGACCAGTACTGTGGGAATTGAAGCTCGAGACTATGGCGAGGCTTGGGTCGGAGTCGCGTGGGTTCTAGCGACCTGTGGCGGCGAGTCGAGGGGAATATGTTGATCATACTTCATTCCAGTTTGGGTCACGTAGCCAAATCGTGAGATCGTCGTCGATTCGTGTTGCTGGATGGTCTGGAAGATCGAGTGGATGGTCGTCGACTTGTCGATGGTCGTAGCTTCGACCAAAGGTGATCGAACTAGTTGTGCACGTACACATGCATATTTCTTTGGTCTGGGTTGTTGGTGGAATAGGGAAGAAGAAGTTTCCCCGGGTATGTCTCGAAGTTGTAGGGTGTTTGTCTCGAAGCAGGGTGATAGGCGAAAAAACCCGAAGTTTTACTCGGGGAATTTAGTTGTTGGCTCAGGTTCAAGTTGATTACTGCAAAAGTTTAAAATGTGAAATAGGTTTTCAAAGTTTAAATCAGTTTTAAACAAATTTTGTTAAATTAATCATTTTATGCAATATGTATTCATGTGTGTGTTAATTTAAAATTTAAGTTGATTTATGGTTTTATAAAAGCAAGTTTTAAATTTAAATTTGATCTAGTTTAAAACGGTTATATGATAAATGTTTAAATCATTTCATTAAAGGAAGTTATAATTTATTTAACTTAAATTTGTAAGTTAAATTCTTAAGTTATTTTGAAGAAAATTAACTTAAAGAAGTAATTAAAGAGAAATTAATTAATGATTTAAGGATAATTAATTAAGAATTAATTAATTTATGTGATTTATTAAAGGTTGATTAATTAATTAAGATTAATTAATATAAGTAATTAAAGGTAATTAATTACGTGAAGATAATTACTTAATTAAAAGTAATTAAATGAAAAAAAAATTGATTAATAAAGGATTAAAGAATAATTAATCAAAATGATTGTAATTTATCGATGTTGATTAACCAAGATTTGTAGTTTATTCATAAGTAATTAATCTGGTATTAATTAATTTTAATCAGATAGTAATTGATCTTACTTATGGATGTTTGGATTCTAGTGAATGTTGAATTGTTTGATATCCCTGATATATGATGCTTTGTGATACATCCTGATTTGTGTTGTGATCTGTAATTTAATTATCTGTGACATATATCTATCTGTGATCTGTGTATGAAAGATAAGCGTTATAGTTTATACCGCTTATCAAATATATTGTTATATTTGAATCTGTAATGATTGATGATGTTGCACTATTGTGTGTGAAACCCCTAGACCACACTTTTATACACACAAATATGGATTTCACGTGGAAATCAGTTAAGTCACAGATGACTTTAATTTAATGTTTTTGAAATTGAAATTTTAATTTCAATTGATTTTGAAATTGGAAATTGGGGTTTAATATAAAAAGCTTTTGAAAGGAGTTTTAAAGATATTTTGGATTTCTTGAAATTTAAATAATTTGATTTAAATTTTGAATTCAAGTTTGAAATTGAATTCTATGATTTGAAACTAGGGATTAAAGATGATGTACAAGTTATATATCGGTTAAACCATTTTAAAGGTATTGATTTGGGAATTTGAATTTAATTCAAGGGTTTTAACTCGTGTAAATATAACTGGATTTTTCCGAAACGAAAACTACTTGTTTTCAAATAATAATAGCTTTCATTTTAAGAAAGGATTTCCAATTTGTGTCAATAGAATTTCAAGTTTGAAATAGAATTGAAATGTTTTGAAAACTATGAAATGAGTCTTTAATTCAAAGACTGGATGAGTTAATCCAACTTGAATTGGAATTGTTTTGAAAGGCTATAAATGAATCTTTGGAAATGAGTTTTGAAAGCTATAAGTTAAATCTTGATTTAAAGATTTAACGAGTTAATTCAATTGAAATGGAAATTGTTTTGAAATCCATGAATGGATCTTTGTGAACGGGGCGAACTTTGTGAATTGAATCTTTTTGTTTAAAAGATTAAAAGTGTGGAAATTGTTTAAACCATTGAAGGTTTTTGAAATGAATATTTTTGTTTAAAAGATTAGAAATGGTAAATTGTTTAACCATTCGAATGAAAAGTTTTGGGCTTTAAGCTGCACTAAGACCCAGTATCCATATGATTTTTTAATTGCGCTCGTTATTCGGTTTAGCCGGGAAAGGACCTTTGTGTCGTATAACCCATTATGAATAATGATACGTCGTATATGGATAGCATTTGAAGATCGGTGGTGAAGACCGGATATTTGCGAGAACGATAGGATGACCTATCGATTGTCTCTGCACTGAGTCACGCCGGTACAGAGATTTCCTAAGTGATGGGAAATCCGATCGGGATTGTGAATACCCAGATTTACAAGGGCTTCTTCGGAAGTGCCTTCGGTTTTGTTCGAACCCGGAACAGACTTGTATGGATGTGTGTCTGACGTTACACTTTGAGATGTAAAGATGGTTTCTATCAAATACATTTCTGTTGGTGGCGGAGAATTTATTCTCTTAGCTTAACACCCTTCTCTGAGACGTACGAGCTCAGAGGTTATGTAGTTGATGGTTACTAGTGATACATTCTCAATTTGGTAATGTGGCATACGAAGTGCTGTTGATCATTTGTTGGTCAAAGCATTGCTTTGTGAAAAAGCGTAGCTTTGTGGACGAGACTTCGTCGAGCCTCACAACCCGGTAATGGTCGAAACAGGAATGTTGCGACAAAGGTTTGTAGGGGTAGCGCCCCTAGGGTATGTCATTTCCTTCTGGATAAAAGGTGATATCATGGTATGGAGCCCAGATATTTTACCTATGTTGATGCTGCATAGTTATTATACTTTGTGGTTGTTGCTTTGTGATCGGGATCCCGGATAAAGGTCGGTAACGACCGGGGGATGACATGACTCGTGTGTTAGTTACCTAGTTACAACTTGGTTAAAGCGTGAGGTAGCGTCGGCCTTGTGTTTGCAGAGATCCAGTTAGGTTCTCGGGGCGTCTTTCCAGAGGCGTTTCTATTTCGGTGTAAGGAAGTTCCTTAGCCTGACCATTTGTTGGAAATCCAATTTCCAATACGAACCCTGTACGGTTTTAGTTGTAGAACTTGCCATTTACTTATGGTGGTCACCACTGTTTAAATGGTAGCTATAGTAGGCATACAATAATGGTTGTATGCTGGCTAAGATTTATATTATATTTTCAAAATGTTTTTCTGCACTATGCACTTGTAATAATATCAAAAGAGTTTTGTTTGTGTAGTAAGCATGTTTGACTATCATAAGAAGAAATCTCCTCCTATTCTGCGATTGCATTGTGTGTGTGGCGGGAGGTCTTATAGTAGTTTCATTTTCCAAAAGCATTACGGATTTCAATGTTTAAAAGCCTTTGTTGCTTGTTTTAAAGATAAACTGTTTTTGTTGCTCACACCAGTCCCATGACTGATCCGGAGTTTATTGTTCCCTTCCTAAACTCTGGGTGCCCACAATTTTCCACACGGGTAGTCTAGAGTTGGGTTTCTCAGATATTCAGGTTTAGTAGATTATCTGGAGCTGGTTCAGTTCTTGGAGTTCAGGACTGCACTTGCTTCTCTTTGTGGTTCGAGCTTGATATTGGAGTTGTTGGAGTCATTCTCTTTTGGAGATCATTTGGAGTGATCTCTTCCATTGTTATTATTTCCGCTGTAGCATTGTATCATATCTCTGATATTGTTGTATCATATTGATATCATTGTTGTATATCATTATGGATATTTTATTCATTGGAGTTGTATATGATATCATTTATTTCTTTCTTCCGCTGTGTTGTTATACTTACTGTGTTATAAGCTCCGGTGAACCAGATTCGGCGTTTGAATCTGCAGCATTTTGAGTACAAGTGAAATACGGGTGCCGATTTTTGAAGGCCGATTTCAGGGTCATTACATTCAACATGAATATAAGACGGGTAGTCAATAAAAACTTAAATGGGTAGTCAAATAAATGGGGGATGGGTAATCGGGTACATATGACATGTTTATACACTATCATATTATTCAATAAAAACCATTGTGGATGTAGGAGCACGGTATATGGTTAATATGTTTAATTAGGTACTAGTGAGAGGAAACCCATTCCACATAGCGACGTTCTCACACTAGATATCTATTGGTTTGAGATATAGATTATTATTCACACCAGACTTTTTGTCTGACTCAAAGTTTTTGTTTTCCCTTTAAATTCTTGGTTACTCATTCGAGTAGGTCGGGAGTAAGGGCTTTTTAGGCTCTCTTTAGAAGAATAAGCATTCGAAGATGTGCAGGAGGCATTATAGCTAGTAGGAGCTATATATCCATTTTCTGCTGTGTTTTAATTCTGCTTTAGTGTTGTAATGGCAAGTTGTATCAAATGCCAGATATTTGACTCTAATCATCCGAGGGGCATCTTCATATGTTACTTTTGGAATATGTTGTTATAATTATATTTTCTCTGAACATGGTTTGCAAATTGGGATTATGTAATGAATCTGAAATGATATTATAAAATGAAATGTGATTTTTTTTTAAATTATGTTTGAAAATTTTCATATTCATGTGCTTCTAGTATATCAATATATCTGACATAACCACATTTTATCACCGAAAATTAATAACTATGGATGACTGCAGCATCCGTAGCACTAATTTTCCGACCTCAAAATGGGGGATGTTACAGTAAAGTAGCTTATATGTTCGATCCGCCAATATCTCATATCGGGGTCCATATTGTGTTTCATGTATCGCATTTACAAAAGTGTATCCAAGATCCTAAGGATGTAGTTATTCCAAGAGCTATGGAAGACTTGGTCATTGAACTAGGCATGACCTATATAAGAAAACCTATTTGGGTTATAGATCGAGATGTCAAGGATCATAGGAACAATGAGATAAAGCTTGTTTAAGTACGGTAGAGTAAGGACCATGATGATTGTACTTGGAAAATGGAGGATAAAGTCAAGAAGTTTTATTCCGGGTTGTTTATTTAGCTTAGCATATATGTTCCCTATGTATAACTATATGCTATATATTTATATGTGATATTATGGTTGATTGGTCTATGTCTTGGTAGAAGCACTAATACATTTTATTTAAGACATTTGGGTAAAGAACTCATGTGTGTGCATGTTAGTATAGACATACGAAAGTTTGGAACTTATTATGGTACCGTGTTTGAATTTCGATGATGAAATTCCCACAAGGAGGAAACTTGTAACTCCATATAAATTAATAAATAAATAGTTAAGTAAGTAGTTATGAGAATAATGAAAAAATACTGAAAAGGAGTAAATATTCATGGGACGTTTGTTTACACATTATGCTTAGGTGAATCAAGTGACACTACGAAAATCCTAGTTGAGAATCTCAGATAAATGAGAAATTAAATGAAACCATTAGAGCTAACTAATTTATAAGAAGATGAAATGTTAGGCTGGCGGCCTGTTTATCCCTTTGGGAAAAAGATAACAACCTCCCTCTTTCTGTTCCATTATATACTCAAAACTAAACAAAAGCCCGAGATCTTTAATAGTGCTTGCGGTCTAAACAAGAAGAAGAAGCGAAAGAAGATTTGAAGCTAAAGGAATTGAGACTTGATTAACTAGGAAATCTAAATGAGTATTATATTCTTTAATCCTTTTTTCATCTTTGAATCTCTCATGCCCAAATTTTTATTGAATGGTTTTTATAATTCTTATGATTTTTGAGTGCTTAGAATTTGGGAAGACATTGGAAAATATATATTTGAAGTGGGTTTTTATTCATAAAATTTTTCCCTAAGAAAATAAATTATATGTGAAGTATTAGATGACCGTGTAATATGGAAAATGGGTGGAAACTAGGAAGATCAAGAAAACACGAATGAGAAAATCAAGATTAACTTTACTACATTCCTCCGGCTTGCTGGGTTGCCACCTTAGAAGCAGATGGATTGATAGCGATCTATATGGATGGATCAGTACTGGTCCTCAAGCATCAGCTGTGACCTAGAACCGGTCTCTATTTCAATGCACCATCCTCTTCCTTAACCATTTTCTGCTTCCTTCGTCTTTGCCTTTGGCTCAATGAAGAGGAACTATCAGATCAAGAATCAAAATGCACTAAATCCCTCCTGCTTCTACGGCAATTCCGTGTTAACTCTTTCGGCAATTTGAGGCTCTCTTAGATCTACTGATTCATCTCGTTGTGACTTTCCTGCAACCTATCTTCCATTTGTTTTATCATGCGGTCCATCTCGACTCTAGTTATCACATCGGTCAGGTTCTGGGTCTCGGGGCCTGGTTGTGCAACTTTCTCCTAGTGTACAACATTAATATTGTTAACCTTGTCTGCAGCTCTGGAAGTTGTAGAACGATCTCGTCATGGGGCCTGGTTGAAAGAAACTTGTGTAAATTTTAGAAAATCTGAGTATTTTAAAATATCAAAAACAAAGAAAATGGCATCTATCTCTCGGATTTAGAAAATCCAATAGTAGATGATGGATCCAAAAGTCCTGAGAATAACGTCTCTCAGTGAAAGCACCAAAATGTTTATACCAAAATGTGGCACAAACACCCAAGAGATTGACGTAGAGACTAAAATAAAGAACAATGAAGTAAAAACTGAACACGTCGAGTTTATAGTGGTTCGGCCAACTAATGCCTACGTCCACTTTGGTTTTATATTGATTATATTGTTGTTTACAACTTTCGTTCTTATGGATCAGTATGGATCTTCTAGATTACAAGAGAATTGCAATAAATTCATAAACAACTGAAAAATGATCCTTTGAATGACCTCCTCCCCATTTATTTATATAGCTGTAGGTCATCGAGAATTGCTCTTTTATGATTTCCACCATGTTACCTACGTCCAGCAGTAGTTAAGATCGAGAAAATGTGGCCATGTCAACAAATATTATGGATTGATACTGATCCATAAGATTGCCTTATGACTTCTTCCATTACAATATTTAGACGAGACTTGTCATCAGCTTCGTGTTTCCCATCTTGATTGCACTGTTAGAGGCTTGTTTCTGGGTCAATGAGTTGGATAGTGGAAGAATTGAGTTCCTGATTTTAAGTGCTTGAGAACTCGATACCAAAATGCATGCGCTTGATCCTATGAAGCTTGGAATAGGTTGCTAATGATAATACTTAAGAGTAGAGGGAATTTGAGGTGGAATGGATGAGATTTTATGGATCGGTACCGATCCATAACTTCAATGGGTTGAAGTTTGTTGAACTTCGAGATGACTTGGCACTTACCTTGGAGTATTGTTCATATTTGGTTTCTAGGATTGCAAGCTCTCTATGGGCTCTTTTTCTTGATAATTTCTAAGTTCGACTAATTGAGTTCAATTAAATACAGCTTGGCCAAAAGGCTGGATAACACTTGCCCTCTAAAGTCCATCTTGTTTCCAATGAGATATGCTTTGAATCGTGAAAATTTAGGACTATTGTATCAGGTTTCAATCTGTACTTTCAATGGTTGCTATCCTTTTTTCGGACTATTTCAATGAAGTACAGCTTCTTTGGTTTTTTGTTGCAATGCTTCACTTGGTTTGTGTCCTTTGATGTCTGCTATTACAAGAACCGGAATGTACTTTCTAAATTCAAAAGTTTAAGGGAAATTCCTCTTTTGGATCCTACAAGTATGAATCTGCTGCTCTTCGATTCTATCGTAGGGTGTTGAGTATCTAGTTGCGGACATTAAGATTACTTGCCAAGTTCCAATGCACATGCACATTCCTATGAAGACACATGCACATATGCTCATCCCTTTCTTCCCCCTTTTTATATATGGCTTGGTATCGATCCATGGCTATGGATCGGTATCGAACCAAAACTTGGAAGTAGGCGGGTCAATTGCTTGAAAACTTGGGTTTTGGGGTATAAGACCCGATTCCACGCCTGTTCTTTTCACTTTCCTGCTATTCGAACTTTAAAGCTCCATCTTCCATTAAAGTTTCCTTGCTCCTTAATCGAGGTGAACACCAACTACTCCATCACTGGAGCGCCTCCATCAGTCGCCTTTTTCTTCCATCTCCAACTGCTATTTAGCTTGCCACGACCGAATCTGATCCATCACCTCAAGCATGATTCATCTCCCAAGTCTGAACCATCACTTTAATCCATCGCCTCTCTTGAGATTCATGACTTTAGGTAGGCAATGGTGCTGGTGATAGGCCTGGACGAACTTCACGATGTTGATCATGCTTGGGATGGGGGAGAAAATGGGAAAAGCGGAAATTCACTCTAAGGATATGGATCGATACCGATCTAACCTTTGGTGAATTTATACCTTGAATATACTTAAGAGATTTTTGCAAAACAACAAGAACTAAAGCTTCCCTAAATGAAATATCTCGAGTTTTAAGCTGTTGCCAATGCATGGTTAATGATGTGGAACCCATTAGGACGGTCAACGATGACAGTCACTTTAGATAATATCCTGGCTCTCTAATGAACTGTTGTACAATATTGGATACTGACAATGCACGACATTGTGCAACATTGCAGTATGCATCACATCACACTGAACTTTCACCGTATCATAGTGCATAGCATTTTAATTGTTTTGCTATTACTCGTATGTAGAATTTTGAAAGTTATGGGTCATAGACGTTTTGGGTGTCTCTCCACTCTAATTGTGGGTCCATAAACTTCCAAATATGTTGAATCAGACACCGAGTCAAGCTCGAGCATTGTTCCTTCTTTATAACATACTCTAGTGCCACCTATATCCCAACTTGTAAATCAGCAAGCTGATCAACCTCTCCTAGAGGTTCCTCTTGAGCCCATAGAAGGTCTTGAAGTTAAGGTTGCTCCGGATACCCTTGGTGATCATGAAATATTTGATGATCCCACAGGCTTAGTTGCTTCAAAAATCAAAAAGGGGTCACTTAGGAGGTTTTTTAAATTACATGAACATTCCATTCGAAGATGTGTTGGTTCCTGCATGCCCCCAATGGGCACATCACTCTCTAGCTGGGTATACCACATGCAACCAACATATGTGTTTGGTGGGGTGCGTCCCACCATTCAAATAGTTCATTCAATAGATTCTACATCTCTTTAGGCTGGCTCCAGCTCAGCTGCATCCTAACAATTATATGTTTCTACACAGTGTGTTCATCATCTTTTCTTATCACTGAATCGTGTTCCAAGTGATGAAAATATCTGATACCTTTATAGCTTTAAATACCACAGGGGAAATCCTTCCCTTATATTTTTGGAACCATTCAAGGAGTGTAGAATAGTGACAAGTGTAACATCCCCTATTTTGAGGATCGAAACTAAGCACCACAGATGTTGCGATCATCTACAGTATTAATTTCTGATGATAAAATGCAGTCATGTTATTGTGTCATAACATCAGAAGAAAACGAATATGAAATAAATAGAAACACAATTTCAAAGCAAACTTTCACATTTCATTTCAAAGATAATATTCCATATTCGTTAGATAGTCCCAAATGTTGCCCAGGTTAAGATAAAATATAATTATTACAGAATACTCCAATAGCGACATATGAAGATGGCTCCTAGGTTGATCAGAGTTACTAAATAGACAAATACATCTACTGTCAATACATTCATACAACAACTGACATAATCACAGCGAATAATAGTAACAGATGGACTCCTACATAGTTAGCTTTGCCTATTCCATGTCTCCGAAAGCTTTATTCGCCAAAAACTTCTTAATCTACAAACCCTTACTCTCGACCTACTCAAATCGAATTATGAGCAAGGGAGAGTTTAAGGAGAAACATAAACTACGAGTCAGACAAAAAGCCCAGTATGAATAATAATATGCCATCTTGGTTTTATAGATATCTAATGAGATCACGCCGTTGAGCGGAATGAGTTTTCCCCTTACTAATATCCCTTTTAAAATATATCTTTAGCAAAATAACTCCTTCAACCACAATGGTCAAAATAGGCAATATAAACAATAAGATGCATGCACGCAACACGGGTAATCATTACCAATATGTCAAAATCAATGGACTATCCGTACCAACATCATATTTTTCTTAGGGTAACTACCTACCTATAGCTGACTCAGGCTTAGCAGATATATCAAATTCTCTAACATACTGTTAGAAGACAACTAGACGATTTGTCCGCAACATACTATTCCAAGCGTCACTGTAATCCTAATGGTTTTGTAGGCTCACCAATAACCAATTTCATTATTATATATTCTTTTCTGTGCATAAACCTAGTTTTAGTCTTACCCATGATAAAACACTATGCACTGGAATTTTGGACTTATATCAGCTAGGGGCTAACAGCTGAAGTATAGGGCGCTACCCTACACCAGTCTCATCTAGTTTTCCAATCCTCGAGTCAATTCATCTTATCACAATTTATCTAATGGTGATAAGATCCAAAATCTCTTTAGTAAAATTCTGGGCTAAATTCCTTTTTTATTTCCTTGAAAATGTATGTCTTTATAAATGATTTAACCCTTGTAATCATATTTTCAAAATAAGAAAATATAACCTGTTACTTTATACAAAATAATTATGCCATGACATAGCTTATACAAAACAATATTGATGAAGTTCAAAGTCAATTGAAGGTCTTCGCTCCTTAAGGCATAGGCTATAAGGCCAAAACAATAAAACTATATATATTGATAAAGCTTGATGTCATTATCGCCATTGGGATCATCGCCTTTCTTTAATATAAAAATATGTTAAGGACTTTTGCTTTCAAAACATAAGGCCATAGGGCCGATAGCATTCATATCGCACTTCATAGAATGTCGACATCATTTGGTATAAAAAATTGGTTTGCATAATTTAAAGTCTTAAAGACAAGCGGCAACACTGATGGATCTCGACATCAATGCCTTAAGGAAAGTAGGCGGCATCATTAAAGCCAAATTCAATATAAGTGGCATTCTTGCCTCCTTCAAAATTATACGGCTTTAAATAAAGGCGACATCGTTATTGTCGAAGTCGACCTAGATTAAAGCGGCACAGTTGCTTATAGAGTCGAAGTTGATATACAAAACA
Source organism: Allium fistulosum (assembly GCA_030737815.1). Taxonomy (NCBI): domain Eukaryota; kingdom Viridiplantae; phylum Streptophyta; class Magnoliopsida; order Asparagales; family Amaryllidaceae; genus Allium; species Allium fistulosum. The sequence continues at coordinate 291,796,602 of CM060907.1, forward strand.
TGTGGCTTCAAATCTTTGAAAGGGTTGGCGACGTTATACTGACATGTGTGGACAATAATCACAACGTCATTATTATTTAAAACCATCAACATTACTCACATCGAAGTCGTTAACACCACCATCGCTACTGCAACTTCGCATTTCGACCAAGGTCGATCTAGTACATACCAACTGTAGCTAATATCCTATACATCGCCCATGATTGACGACGAAGACCCTAAACGCGGCATCATGGAAGATGACATCATTGACTTCAACGTGGCATTCTGGTAATTAACGTTAAAACTGTAAATATAGTATTAAAAGTGATTTCCTTTTATCAACTCCTTCTATTAGACAAAACCTTATGGGTTAATAATTACTTTATCGAACTTCTTTAACATATAAAAGTTTCAAAGCCAAAAACTTTGTTTAATTAATTTTAATAATTAAAACCCAATGAATCCATTTTTCAATCTTAGAAAATTAACCAAATATTTTCATTAAATCAAAAAAATTATGAAATTAAAAATCCACCATTAAAATAATGTTTCTAATATCATTTCAAAATCTCAAGTTAGTTGGGTGTCATTTGATAGTTTTCTAACTCAAACTTATCAAATAATTTCATAAATAAATTCACCAATAAGCATATAATCATCCAAATACTCAAACATGGCATAATAATCATCAAATCATTTTAGGTTTATACTTAAAACCAAAAAAATAAATAAAATTTGAGATGCATAACTATTATTCACCTTGAATGGTTTAGGAAGATTGAGAGTTGTATTTGATTTGATTCCCCTAAGCTTTGGTCTTTCTTCATAGCTTATCTTCTCTTGAATACCTTGTTAATGGCTGACCCTTATCCACTTTTATTTTGTTTATGAGAGTAAAGTGAATAAGCGTTAGGAATGTAAAGATATTTATTAGGAATTATAACTTATTCCTATTTTGCCCTCAATATATTCTCCTTATTAATGTTCTAATTAATTCCATTAGTTCATTAATTAAGGCTCGATCCATTACATTTACCAAATCTCAATCTTTGTATCACTCTACATTATTTTATTTTATTTATCCAATTAATATTCTAAACAATGTTTATCAAAATTAGGGGTGTTACAGACTCCCATTTTTAAAGAATTTCATCCTCAAAATTACGATAAGGTTCACATATCAAACATATAAGCATAGATGTAAAACATACCATCATCACTTCAGGATAAGTGTCCCTAATCATGTCCTCTGTCTCACAAGTACAGTCCTTCCATCGTCACTCCAATGGAATTTTACTAATTTGACTGTCTTGTTCCTTCGTTTTTTCTCATCCTTAGCCACAAAACGAACTGGATGTCTAATTATAGTCATGTCTGGTTTCACTACTAAGTCTTTCAATACAGTCGGAGTGATAGTAGTCTTTAGATCTCGAACACACTTTCTCAGGTGAGAAATATGGAAAATATTATGGACTCCTACCAAACTATTCATTAACTCTATCTTGTAAGTCGGTTTCCCGATGCTTCCTATAATAGGAAATGGCCCAACAAACCTAGTTGCCAATTTCCTCAATTTTCCAAATCTTACCACACCCTTAATCGGTGATACTTTGACAAAAAAGCGATTTCCAACTGAGAATTCTAGGCATTTCCATCCCTTCTTTGCATAACTTTTCTGCTTAGACTAAGCTTCTTTCATTACTTGAATCAACTCAATCTTTTCAACGGAATCTCTTACCATATATGGACCAAGAACTAATCTATCTTTGGTCTCTAACCAACATACTGAAGATTTGCATGGTCTTTCATACAAAGCTTCATATGTCCTCATCCCTATACTAGTTTGATAACTATTGTTATAAGAAAACTCAACTAAGTGTAGATGGTCTTCCCATTATCCAAAATCTAGAACGGAAGTTCTTAATAAATCCTAGAAGACTTTGTTAACTCTTTACTTTTGTCCATCGGTCTGCGAATGGTAAGCGGTACTCATCTTGAGCTTGGTACCTAAAACTTCTTGTAGACTTTTCTAGAATTCGCTAGTAAACAAGGAATCTCAATCACTAAATATACTACTAGGAACTCCATGTACTCCAGTTATATTCTTCATGAATAATTTAGCTAAAATAGGTGTCGTACTTGTCGACTTAATGGGTATAAAGTGTGCATTCTTTGTTGGTCGATCCACTATAACCCAGATACTTTTATTTCCTCTATTCGACCTTGGCAACCATTCTATGAAATCCATATATATAGAATCCTATTTCCATACTGTATCCAAAGGCTGAAGCAATCCACCAGGCTTCCAATGTTTGGCATTTACTTGTTACCAATTCAGGCACTGTTTTACGCATAAGCCCACATCCCTTTTCATATCTTTCTATTTGTGCGGAACATTATATGCCGCTTTGGCCTCCCGCGAACCATCATTACAGATAACGGAACTCAATTTGAAAGTAGGGAATTCAAAGATTTCTGTTTAAAGTACGGCATTGAGAAAACGTTCGCCGCAGTTGCTCATCCGAAGGCTAATGGACAAGTTGAAGCCGTGAACAAAATAATCAAGTCCATATTGAAGAAGCATTTGGAAAAGGCTGGAGGCAAGTGGGTAGATGAACTTCCAACAGCGCTATGGGCTTATAAAAATACCCACAAGTCCGCGACTGGCCACACTCCATTCGCATTGCCATATGGCACAGAGGCTGTTATACCCATGGAGCTTGAAGTTCCATCACATCGGGTGATACATTATGATCCTAGGACGAATCAGGATCTTTTGTTGGAATTAATGGACTTCGTTGATGAAAAACGTGAGGAAGCTGAGTTAAGGGCGGCAGCATATAGGCACCGAGTTAAGCGATATTATGACGAAAAAGTCTGCCCGAGAAACTTTGATGTGGGCAATCTTGTTTTGAAATGAGTTTTTCCGATACCATCACGTATGAATCCCAACTGGGAAGGTCCATATGTCGTTGAACAGAAGCTTGGAGAGGGAACTTTCAAGCTAGCGACCATTGATGGCATGACACTCCCCCGAGCATGGAATAGTGAACATCTGTGACATTATTATATTTAGCCTGTTTCTTTCGTGTTTTAGGTGCAATTATTTCCTGTATGTTTTTGTTCCATTGATTCTTAGTTTCTTTTTAAGCATGTAATCGGACAATTTAGTTTGTTTTCATTAATAAAGGCTTGAAGCCATCTTTCCCATGCATTACTAATGTTTTTATGCACAATAATCCGGTGACAAACAACTGGAGTTACATTATTCTGTCTGACGTACGAACACGCATAAACGTTTTAAACCTTCAAGTCCCCAGAGTGCGGCCTGGAGTACTCTGAGTCCCCAGAGTGCGGACTAGAGTATAAACGACTTGAATATCCAAGTCCCCTGATTGCGGACTGGAGTACTCTGAGTCCCCAGAGTGCGGACTAGAGTATAAACGACTTAAACCTTCAAGTCCCCTGCGTGCGGATTGGAGTACTCTGAGTCCCCAAAGTGCGGACTAGAGTATAAACGACTTAAATCTCCAAGTCCCCAGAATGCGGACTAGAGTACTCTGAGTCCCCCGAGTGCGGACTAGAGTATAAACGACTTGAATCTCCAAGTCCCTTAAGTGCGGACTGGAGTACTCTGAGTCCCCAGAGTGCGGACTAGAGTATAAACGACTTGAATCTCCAAGTCCCTAGAATGTGGACTGGACTACTCTGAGTCCCCAGAGTGCGGACTAGAGTATAAACGACTTGAATCTCCAAGTCCCCTGAGTGCAGACTGGAGTACTCTGAGTCCCCAGAGTGCGGACTAGAGTATAAACGACTTAAACCTTCAAGTCCCCTGCGTGCGGACTGGAGTACTCTGAGTCCCCAGAGTGCGAACTAGAGTATAAACGACTTAAATCTCCAAGTCCCCAGAATGCGGACTGGAGTACTCTGAGTCCCCAGAGTGCGGACTAGAGTATAAACGACTTGAATCTCCAAGTCCCCTGAGTGCGGACTGGAGTACTATAAGTCCCCAAAGTGCGGACTAGAGTATAAACGACTTGAATCTCCAAGTCCCCAGAATGCGGACTGGAGTACTCTGAGTCCCCAAAGTGCGGACTAGAGTATAAACGACTTAAATCTTCAAGTCCCTTGAGTGCGGACTGGAGTACTCTAAGTCCCCAGAGTACAAACTAAAAAATATTCTAAATACCTGAAGTGTGGAATAAAGGCGGTGCAACCCCAAAGAATATATGAAAAAGGTTTGGGTTTATATAACTCACGATAGCTCGGGTTTCGACCACAGTTATACAGAAAGCTGAAAAACGAAAGTCACTTGAAAGACAAAGAAACTAAACTTTATTTATTAACCCAAAATGGGGTTCTACTACCACTCCTCCAAAACTCGGAGTCAAAAGTCTGTCTACATTGACTACGAAAATAAATAAATAAATAAAAATAATTACATGATCTAAGCTAACTCCTATTGAACGAGTGTAGTGGCTACTTCTTCGATTTCTTTAGCTTCCTTTCCTCCTTCGTTTTCTCAGACGACTCCTCCCCCATGAGTTTTCTCTTGGACGTTTTGCTCGCTAGAGAAACGGTGTCAGGAGTGGGAGGAGGAACATCCAGTGATTTGGTTCTGCCAGGAAGAATGACTTTTAGAGGCCTGTTCAACGGGTCGTCAAGTTCTACTACTTGGGACTCGACCTTGATCTCAACTTTATTCCTTTTCTCTTCCTCAAGTTGTTCCTTCATGCTCAATTTAGAAGTATGTTCAGAAGCGCTCGTGATCTCAATTTCATAACCCCCTTCAACGGGAGACGAAGTTTCAGACTTATTCTCGCCAAGTGCCCCAATCACCTGAGCATCAGGACCCGGGGTTACTCCCGCGTGAGTAGACTAGCTCGCTTTCCCCATCTTCTCCTTGGCGTCATCGCTCCTTGGAGACGGATCGGGATCAGAACGGTCTGCGCAAAATCACAAGAGATGAACGTTAGAATACAATAACCTATCGTTGAAAACGACAGTTCTTTGAACTTTAAGAAGAAGAGTTATATACTGGCTTCTTGCTGGCTTTCAACCATCCGAGGAGTCTCACCCTCTAGAATGGGAGATATCACATGAATGCCGAGGCCAGGGTCTTCCGGATCATAACCAGCGTGTTGCTCGAATGGATCAAGTACTGGCCGATCAGCCGATTGAGTAGGAGGAGGAGCTGCAGACTCAGTCCCAGATGGACCAACCATGTCATTTTTCTCCTTTGATGGAGAAGAGACTTTGCTAAAGAGAGCCATTGCTGTAGACAAGTCTGAAGGCTCGTTCCCTCCGAGAAACTCTTTTACTAAAGCATCCTTGTCAACCTCCTCGATACCCGATTCCACCTTTCTAATCTTTATCAAAGTTTCCGATGCCTCGGCTAGAGATTCGAGGTAGCCCTCGCCAAGAAAAGTCAAGTCCCGATGCATGAGGACACGGGCATTGTATTCAGCTATCAGCGGGTCGAACATGCACTTGATCTCCTCTCTGTCGGCCTTTGTAGCCGCCTCAAGGCGAGAGTCAATCTCCGCGGATGCTATTCTTTTGCCCTCTTCATGGGCTTCATCCTTCAACATCCCGACTTTAGAGAGCTCATCGTCAAGCTGTGCCTTCAAGATTCGCGTAGCAATAATCTCATCACAATATCGTTGCGACTCTTCCTAGACAGCCTTTTTTTCTTCTCTCTCTTTAGAGAGTAGTTCTTTCAACTCTTTGACCTGCAGGGAAAATGCATCCCTTTCTTTTTGGATAGAGTCCTTTTCTAAAGCCAGGGCCCCGAAGCGTTGGACCGCTTCGTCAATTTCTTTCTTATGAGTTGTCTCCAGACGATTGACGGCCTCCGCAGTATCTTTAGCACTTTGTTGGGCAGCTTCGAGTTTGGACTTGTACGAAGAATGCTCCGCATCCTAGCTTTGATAATATCTTTATCGTGAATGGATTCAAGCTTCAGGCGGTCGATTTCGTGTTGACGCTCAACAGAAACTTCCGAGACTTTTTCAGCCAGATGAACAAACGCGTCATGTTGAACATAAACGTCGTTGTTGCAAGCGATGTCGCTCTGTTTGACATGCCCCGGAATGTGATGGATCGCTGGGAGGAACTTCAGACTATCAAAGCAGATTTTGGGGAATTTAACTTTAAGCTCGGCCAACTTCTCCGATATCGTCGGATCTGTTGCGGGAACAGGGGGAGATGGCTTTGAAAGTTCCGTTTTCTTACGATGTTCCCGAGACTGCCGTGTGCTAGATGAACCGGAGTGTTGATCACGGGGAACATCAAATTGGGACTCCTTCTGCGTAGACTTCTCTCTGCCTTGCTTTGATTGAGAAGGAAGATCGTGGGAATATGAAGACTGGCTGTATGATTTCCTTCACTAAGTCGATTCTCGGGGGCGATAGTCTCGATCTCCAGAGTCGTCTCTGTCTCGGCGCTTGCCGGTACCCAAATCCCGGCCTGAATGATGAAAAATAGACGACCCGCAAAGACGATCGAGTCTGTGAGTACGTCCCATGTCACCTGCATAGAATGGGAATAACGATAAGTTAGAAAAGAATAGAGCGATGGCCAAAAATTGAAGTGCAAGGTGAAGTGCATGTGTCCGTGTGTGTCCTAGTGTTCCCCACGATGGACCAGTTTCTTTATCTTTACTAATAGGAGTTTTTTCTCCCTGGACTTGGGCCCGAGCGCCTGAATCACCTCTCGTGGGCGATTGAAGTTTAAGAGCTTCTGGATCATCGAAGCCATAGTTGAGAAAATCATCGGGAATAGTGAGGTCCGACAAACCTTTCAACGAACTCTCTAAGTGTTGAGAAGAAGGCTCTTTTTCTACTGGAATAAGGGTGACCTTAGAAGTTCCACCCACCGTCTTCTTCCTCAACTTATAGGTCAATTTCTTCTTTCCCTTGGTAGGGGAAGGTGACGTCTCAATGTCGTGAACCTCGACTATCGGGTCCCGAGCGGGACTAACATTTTCACCCAGTACTTCGAGCGTCTTGCCTTCTCTAATTTCTCCCTCCTCTGGCGTGTCAGGAGCGTTGCGTGCTGAAGACCCAGCATGCTTTTTTTCCTTTGCCTGGAGCAGGCCTGGGTATATGATGCCTTGAGGAAGGCTTATTCGGCGACCTTCCGCCAGCAGCCCAAGATTCGTGAGTGATTCATTTGAAATGAGAGATCCGATGTTCCGATCTTCTACGGGAATGTTCAGATAGTTTCGATAGCTTTAGAGTACCCGGATCCGGACGTGGGTTGATACCTGAAAAAGTGGATAAAGAGTCAGAAAAGATGCAAATTTTGCCAAATGCAAGTGTTGATCTAGAAAATGAACTTACTTCCTTCTACCCATCTCCTGGCGAAACCGGGAGGACAGCGCACGTAGAACCACTCTTGCTTGTACTGGGCAAATTTGCTCCATGCCCCAGTCAAGATTTGGCATTTACTATGTGCCTCGAGGAATATGAAAGATGGGCTGTTTGACCGTCTCTTGTAGCGATAGATATAACAAATATCACCGGAAGTCGGAAGCCTGGAAAGGACACTCATGAAGAGAATGCAAGTCCCGTATATGAATGCATGGTTATTTGGGTGTAATTGTGAGGGGGCAATCTCGATATATTACAACAAATCGCAAAGGAAGGAGTTGAATGGTGGAACGCTGCCGACCCAACACATGAACCTGTTGCAGGCAGTATATCCGACTAGGGGCAAAAGCAGACGGTCATGCCCCGATGGAACTAACACGTCGTCGAAGGGGATTCCATGGACAGAGCATATCCGACGGAGTGTACTTTCATTAATCTTTGAGGCCTGTGAATCGATTGGGTCGTCTAAGAAAATTGCTGCTTCCAGAGTGTCGGGAGCCAAGTTGACAAATGCAGTCGCAGGGCTCGGTAAGTCTTGAGCAGGGGTAGTTGATGGGTTTGAGGTTCCTATAACTTCTTGTCGAGAGGATGGCTCGGGTCTATCCGAGATCATAGCAGAGCTAGATTTCCTAGACTTCTCTGATGAAGATTGAATCTAACAAAGCACCTATTTGAACTATACCTGAAAAACAACCGACATTAGAATTAACAACATAAATATTCCCTCCGTGTGGTGTGTGAACTAGTGCGATCATTTAGATGTAAGTGCCAAGCAGTGAAAAGACGCTGAATTGATGAGATAGGTTTAAACTTTGAATTGTCGTCTTCAAAGACCGTCATCGCTGACCGTTATGAAAGCTTGTCGTAAGACGGTTTATATTTTGAACTCGACATCGTCACTACATTTGAAAAGTTATTAACTGATAGGCAAGTTAAGTCCAAGTTTTCAGTTGTTTAAACACGGGAGTTATCAGTCTGGATTGTCCAATATGCTTTGTTGTTTAAGTCTGTCCTTGTCCATTGTCATGAATTCAGGCATAAAATATGTGTTGAGTCAATTATGCATTAGGTTCGACTAGTGTTGCTGTTGCACCCGACCCTCCTACCTAACCACTTCATCGTTCGGCATTGAACTAGTCATGCCGAACCACAATCATGCCGAGCCTCCTTGTTCGGCATTCTACCCTCAACACCAACACTCACTTACCATTCACTATCGCCGTTCGGCATGCGGCAAGACATGCCGAACCGTAATCATGCTGAGCCGCATCACTCGGCACTATACACTCCCAATTCCTGCTCTCCACCGTTCGGCATGCGGAAGGTCATGCCGAATCGCAATCATGCCGAGCCACATCGCTCGGCATTTTACACTCGACAACTTTCTTCTAACACGTCCTCCCTACCGCTCGGCATTTTATCAAATTTCTACTTCTCTCCCGCTTTTCCCTCCTACCTCGTTCGTCATGGGGAATCATGTCAAGCCATGGCCGTGCCGAGCCACATCATTCGACACACTAAACCTCAACTCCAGCTCCACTCTCGAACTTTCCTTCCATCGCTCGGCATAAAGAGATCATGCCAAGCCACAACAGTACATCTTCCACTAACTCCCACCTTCAAGCCGCTCTGTCGTCCACTTCACTCCTCCACTCCGCCTAGTCTTAAACTCCACTAAACTCCAATACTACGCCCTTAAATCCTGTTCCACACGGTTCATATTGACCACGGTCCTGCACAAATTCACGAGTTTGAATCTCATGCTCGATTTCTTTGTCAGGGTAAAGTGTTTAAGAGAGCGGTCATTACCTAAGAGACTAGTTGAAGTTTGGGAATGTTCTGTGGTAGGAAGCACAACTCTGATCGGGTTCGTTGATTTAGAAAGGAGATGGAGCAATGTATCGAGATTGAAGAGAGAAGGATAGGGTAGGTAATTCGTTGAGGTTCGAGGTAAGTTCGTAAGCACAGAAGAGTGGAGGTAAAAGTAAAATGGAAAAAGAAGAAGGAGCGTCGACTTATATAGAGAGAAAAGAAGTCGAAGGGACAACGACCGGTAGAACCGATCAACGCACCTCCCTCGACTGGCATTAAAGCCGTTCGACATTTGTATGTCGTTCGGTATCAGCCAAGCCGTTCGGCATTTGTATGACGCTCGGTATCAGATAGGCCGTTTGGCATCCATATGTCATTCGACATTTGCATGTCGCTCGACATATAATGCCTCGATCGGTATTCAGGAGAAGCTACTATCGAAAGGAACAAAGCAAGAGCTTAAAGGAGTGTATGGAGTGCTCATGATTCAAAGCATATCATGTTCGTCCACATGATACACTTTGGGGGGCTCGTTCGGCATAAAAGCTGATGTGGAAGGCTCGTTCGGAATAAAAGTTCGTTCGGCACAACTAGTTCGTTCGGCACGGCATTAGGGGTACCGTTCGACATTCAAAGGTCGTTCAGCATAAAGGGCCGTTCGGCACAACTAGTTCGTTCGGCACAACTAGCTCGACCGGCAACCAACACCGTTCAGCATCCGGACTCGATCGGCATTAGGGGTACCGTTCGGCATTCAAAGGTCGTTCGGCATTCCTGCCCCGTTCGGCATTCCTGCCTCGACCGGCATTACAGCCCCGTTCGGCATTCCTGCCTCGACCGGCATTCCAGCCTCGACCAGCATTCCTGCCTCGTTCGGAATTCCAGCCTCGACCGGCATTCCAGCCTCGCCTGGTATTCCAGCCTCGACTGGCATTCCAGCCTCGACCGACATTCCTATCCCGTTAAGCATTCCTGCCCCATTCGGCATTCCAACCTCGCTCGGCATTTCTTCTCACAAAGCATAGCAAGGTCGTTCGGCACTTGTGGCTCAGCACACCGAAGTCACTCGCTACGGGCCAAGGTATCTCACTCCTAGGCCTAAGAGGGAAGTCCAACCCATCTTCGTCTATAAATAGAGGGGCAGGGGCACAGTGAAATGGACCTTTTTTCGAGAACACTGGGGAGACTCTACCACTTTCAAGACTTATTATTTTCAGTTCAAACTTGTATTTAAGTCATTAATATACGGATTGTATCTGTATTCAACTACTTGGGAAAGCAATAAAGATCAAAACTCAAAGTGGACGTAGGCAGTTACGCTGAACCACTATAAATCTGGTGTTCTCGTTTTTGTTGTTCTTTTGGCATTGAATTACACTATTTTTTGGTTCTAAATTATCTTCTTCATTAATCTCTGTACATAATCTTTCTAAAGGGGGTTAGTGACCAATTTTGGTGCTAATAGTAAAAATAAGGAATTTCGAAATAAATAGAAATGCTAAAATAAACAAGTTTTTTTTAAATGCCACTTAGTTTAAAAATTCATAATTAATTCTTGAAAATATATTTGAACTTGAAACAAATTTTAAAGCACTCTATTATAAGTTAAAAAACAACCCTAAAAATGTTTGAGAAAAATACTTAATTTAAATATTATTTTTACACAATTTATAGTTTCAAATAACAAAGATAGAATTTCTAGAATTGTTGGCTAAAATTCTGTTACAAATTTAAACATGTTTTGCTACAACTTTGCGCCTAGTTTTCGATGCCTTAGTAAATAGGTTTAGATCCATTCTTTTTACATTATCTTTTAATTATTTTATGGAAATTTCTAAAAATAAGGTATTTTCCCGAAGTGCTTATATAGCGACTATTTTTCTATAACTTTTGCCACTTCGTTCAACTATCTATCAATTGATTTTAACTTCAAAACTTTTAAAATAAGAATAATATATCATTAACTTGTTAAAATAGTAAAGAAATCCATAAGAAAGTTTCCATAAAAATAAATGTTATATCACAAACACAAGTTATTTTAAAGTGTCGATATAGTGACCTTTTTACTGTTAACTTTTATAACTTTGGTTTGCATTTTCTATAACTCTCCGAACTATTCTTTGCTTTTCAAAACACTTATAGAAGTGTATATATCAACCAAAACAAGTTATTTCAAATATATTTTTAAATCACCACTTTTACAAGTTAAAGTTAAGTGATTTCAAAGTCCGTTTATATCGACTATCGCTATACAAACAATTCAGTATTCGATTCAATATCTAATATCATTCTATTTTATACACATATATGATTCCAGATTCAAACCATATCACCACTAAACATATATTAACATATATACAAATCAACATGTCCATATTAAACATTTGAATGTACTTAATTTAGACTACACATTTCAAAGGTTTATAAGGCAACAACTTTAGAAAATTACATACTTTTTTTAAGCATATAATCTAGGGTCATAACTTTAAGTATTTAGTGTGTATTATCATAAATAATAGCTCGAAATATTAACATGTGATTTAGCAAGCAATTATCAAGCAATATTACCACTTATTAATTTAGACAATTAACTTCACTCAAAGTGAGATTAACTCACTTTTATCACCAAATATTCTTCCTATTAACATTCATTTCAAACAACACTTCACTATCATTTACTACTTCATCAAAACATCAACAAAACCCATCCTCTACCTTCTTAAACCATACGTCGAAGACCTCCATCCCTTCCTAAGCTCATGGCCATCTCCATTATCCACCTTAAATGCTCACGACCTTGCCCTCCACCATCACCTAGTTCATGTCCAACATCCTCCATCTCCTTCATACTCACGGCCCTAAGGCACTTCCGTCTCCTCCTTCACTTTAAAACCCATGGCCTAAGCCATTTTCCCTCATCCAAAGCACAAAAGGCCTAAAGCCATTGAAAGTGGAGAAAAGAAAGCGAAGACCTATGTTTAGTAAATGAATTTGTTGTAGAAAATGAAGTGGCTTTGTATGTGCTTATATAGACTTAGGAAATGGGTGGAAAGTTTTGTAAAAACCCCTCCTTAACCATGAAGCAAAGAGGACTCAAGCATGTAAGGCCATACCCTTACGCAAGCATGCTTTCCTTGATTTGTTCCTTGATTTAGGGGTCCTTTTTGTACCAAATGTTCCCTTAATTAAATGTTTAGTACAATCAACCTTTTGTTAATATAGGGAAATTTTAATTCATAATAATGTGTTTATATGATAACTATTCAAGTTTTAAAATATTTACACAAATAATATAAAATAAAAAGTTGATTTTTAACAAAACATTTTCCGGTCACATTTTCAGCATTTATCCAAAATGTATATTTTTGTAAACACATTTCAAAAATAATTTTTCTAACATTGGTTATTGATTAAAATGTATTCAACAAGATTATAAAATCATATTTAATCACATAAAACCTTAGACACAAATATTTAAATAATTCAGATATTCAAATACGAAGTGTTCAAAATTCCAGGTCCTTGCACCTACTTGGTTATCAGTGTGCCCTAAAAGGTGAAGTGGGCTCAAAAGGTTGCCCTTGATAGGCCCAATTTGAAATTGGCCTTGGGCTAATTTTCAAAATTGTTTTGAAAATCAAAATAAAAGATTTTAAATTTAAAATAAAAACATGTTTATTATAAAAGTTATAATACATCATAAGTATTCAAAATGTTTGTAAAGATAATGATATGTTGAAAATGTTTGAAAATAATTAAATACTAATTCGAAATTAAAAATTTATTAATAAGATTAATAAAATAAATTAATTAAATAGGTTAATTAATTAATACTTACATATATGTATTATATATATTGATACATGTTATGTTATTTTAAGGTGTTTAAGATAACATAAGTATACGTGTATGTATATAAAATAAACTTTCGAAATTAATTAAATCTAACTAAAATTGTTTAATTAATTAAAATTAATTTCTTAAATAAATAAATTCGATCAATTAATTAAAGGTTGATTAATTAAATAAAAATACACATATATAAGATATTAATTACTTAAATAAATAAATTGTATAAATTAATTAAAGGTTGATTAATTAAATAAAAACACACATATATAAGATATATGTATTATATATAAAACATATTTATATATTATTCAATATAAATGTTATATTAGAATAATATAAAATTAATTAAAGAGTTTGTTTACTGAAATTAAAATAAGATCTAAATAATAACATGTGATACATAAGATTATTGTATAAGTTAATTAAAATATAAAAGTTATATAGTAATGAAACTTATATAATATGAGTGTATAAATTGATGGTGGAACATTAAAGAAATCTCGAATAGACTTAAGGAATAAATACATACGTATAATACATATACCGGGATTTCTGATGTATTCAACACTTGAATCATGAGGGTATTTCATAAGAAATACATTATTTCAAAAGTCGATATCACTCAATTAAATATATTAAAGATTATGAATCTTTAGTATAAATGTCGTGCTCTGCTATTTATATGTTAATAGATTACTTGCATACTCTCTGGTTGTTGAGCAAACTCAACCTTAAGATGTTTTATGTAGTATTTTTAATATATTGAATAGACGAGGTAAGGTAATTATATACGTATTTGTTGAGCAAACTCAAGGAACATATACTATACTTAGGCCGTCGTGAAATGGTAAGTGCGAGTGAATAATCTCTTTCGATTTGTTAAGCAAACTAAAGATCGAAATGAGTAGGACAAGGAATCATGGGCTAGAAATTGTATATGATACAACTGATAAGGAGTTGTCCATCATTTATGGGGCAATGACCTATTGAGCAAATTCAAGGTTAGAATTCCAAGACAAATGAGCCCTAACACCTATTAATGAAGTCGAAAGAATTCTATGGTTCGTCTTAGGGTTTGGAGAAGCATAAAAGAATAGTGGGAGCCTAAATAGAAAAATAAAATGGTAATATTTAACCTTTCTTATATCGTAAGAATATATTCTATGTTTAATTGAAATAATATACTTTGATACATTATGCATTAAATATAATTTATATAATGTTTATCAATTAAAATATACAAAGGAACCGAATTAAATATTGACAAAGAAGAATAAACTATGCCTACCAATAATTATTTGCATGTTGACCCTTGCGTCTGATTATACAACCACTAAATACATTCTTAACTTGGTCAATTACAAGTTTACTTGCCCGAGACATCTATCATTATTAATGAGTTTCAAACTCTAAAAGAAATACAAGAACATGGATATTTGATCCATATGCGATTATAGATAAATGTTATATGTTGAACGGTCGCAATTCGTAATATACGAAACCACGATGAAATTGGTTCATTGAAATAAGTAAGTAAATTGTAGTGTGAGATTGTGTCTTTAATTTGATTGATTACAATAATAATCTTATTGTGTTAAATGTAAAACTGGACCAAAGGTTACAAGACAGATCTAAGAATTCGATCACTAAAATGTTAGTTTGATCAGTTTATGTAAAGTGCAATTTATTTGATATCTTTAAAAATTAAGGATGACCAAATGCACTTCTGTAAAGAGTTCGTTGTGATATTGTATTAAGGATTTCGTTTAATGGTTCGATCGTTTAGAAAGGAAATCTAATGTATAAGAGTGGATGTAATTTAAGGAACTGTTGGGATGAAGAAGGTCGCTTCTGCTTCATAAAGAAATTCGAAAATGAGAATTGTAAAATAATTATAGATACTTAACATTGGAATAAGAAATAAGATTTCTATTCCAAAATTATTCCATATAGAAAATTATTTTCTATGAAATTTATTTCTTTGAATTTAAGATACTTTATTTGAAAATTCTCAATTGTAAACTAGTTATAGTAAACAAAATAAATAGCCTATATTAAGTTGTTGAATGGAGTTTCGATTTCCATATGCTATTATAGTAATGGCAGAAATAATGAGAGCATGTCATATAACACTTATTGGTCGCATCATGTTATAAAAATTGTTTTCGTAAAACATACCAAACATTATTTATGAAATAATAATTATTTATCAACATTGACCGAAAAATAGACATAGTTTCATTTCAATATGAATATGATGAATATTCTTATAGAATAAAACTATAATAGTGGCATTTATGATGCAATGTGAAATATAGAAGTATCTAAATTATTTGCAATTGTTTTGGAACTATGGACTAAACCAAAGTTTGGAGAAATAATTCTTTGATTATATAGTTACGAATCATATGGTACTAATAAATTATATCCCGAACAATAAAAGGGAATGCACCTATTTGGTGGGAGCGATCATAAAAGTTGAATTCTATGGATTGATACATATAGATATATGCAATCGAAAATCTATTAATTTCAAAATGGTTCCACGTATTTCGTTGTATTCACCGATAGGTTATCACAACTATGAATATGACTTGATGCACATGTAATATGTTAATGATAAGCTCATAGAATACAAATCGGAAGTAAATTGAATAACGTGCAAAAGAAAATAAAATGATTCGATTAGATCATATAGATGAGTATATTGGAAAGAGTTCCAAACGTACCTAACATGAATAAAGATTCAATCTCAAAAGTCACTCCTTCCTATAATGTAGTGTTATGTATCGATAAGGAGTAATCAAACTTTGTTGAAAAAATTATGATTAATTGTGAGTGAAGTTGAGTTATCTTCTTTCTGCAAGGTCATGTAATTAAGAGTAGTACACAATGTTAAAATTAATTTCATCTAAAGAATAGTTTACAAAATCATAAAAGATAAAGATTTGTAAGAAACTCAAACATAACCTAAGCCAAGGACTTGGTAGGTTATGTGAGTCGAAATACTACATGTAATAATTGTGCATGATGGATCTTGCATGAATCGCCCCAAGAAGGAGTTTGGGAACAACTATTATTGGATAGACAATTTATTTTTTGAACATAAGTACTATAAACTAAAAACCAAATCAGTTTTATATATAAGGCAATTCATAAAGTGTTTATGAATACCTATTCTGTTGCACCGAGAAACAATTGTTGTTTCATGCAATACTGACTGTGTAGCAAAGTAATTTCTTTGAGAAATTATTGGTATTAAAATGAATTTCGATATGATCCAAAGATAAAATTGACTACATGGGATGAAATGAAATTAACCTAACGTAAACGAACACATCCATTAAAGTGTCTAATAAGTATTGTTATACATTGAAGAGAAACTATGAATTTCGTATCAATATCGAGAATAGATAATCCTCAGTTGTTAATTGGGCCATCAAGAGTATTGATTTTACGATATGGTATGATGCGCAAATTCGAAATGGATTCCAAGTATAGTATCAAAATATGAATTTGATACTTGTACCCGAAGGGACATGATCCATCGACTGCGATTGTGACTAATGCAGTTGGAATTTAAAGAGCAACGTTGATAAGAATAATCTCATAAATTTCAATCTTTAAAATTAGCTTAATGGATTTTTTTATTTAACGTGATCAATTAATTCTGATTTACTCACATAATTTTCGCTTAGTATGACTTTATGTTTTGGTACATGAAACACCCCACACCTCTTAGTATACTCAGAAAGGGCACACTAAAAGATGTGGTGCGTTATAGGTATAGCTAAAGAATCACAGATATGAAGATTCATAGGACAATTAAATAAAAACAGCAGAAACATTTAAATAATAACTAGACATTTAAAATTAAACTTCATTTCAAAACAAAATATGTTTAAAAACCAAATACAATCTCAGTCACATCATCAGAGTACATAAACAATAAAAATCATCCCTCTCATAAAGTACCAGTACATCCAAATTCAAATGAAAAGAAAACTGAAAAAAAGAAGAATACATGAAGAACTACAAGAATATATCTCCAAGCGGTCTGAATCTACTGTCCTCGATTCTGCTGGCCTATGGGGGAAAAGAGGAAATAGAGGAGTGGGTCAGACTATAAGTCCAGTGAGTGAAAGTAATTACTAGCATTCTTAAGCAAGATAAAGATAATAGACTAAGCAACAGTTCTAGTATGAAGGGAAAATACAGAAAAGATAAAACAGGGATAAAATACTGTTTTTGATTATATTTGCTTTGACTGTGATTGTTTGCACTTGTCTTAGATTGTTGTGATTAGGTTGAAACCCTAATCCTATTTTAATTAGGCTGAAATCCTAATTCTACCCATTGATCGGCCTTCTATCTCTGTTGTGCCACTATGAGCTAATCCAATCTTGTTGGTCCCACAGCAAAAGACACCTCTTAGCGCTTGGAATGCAGCGGTAAATTATTTGTCCTAATCGATGTCGCACATTCGGTCATCGCCGGTACACACTAACTGTCGCCCCCTCTTTTGACCTCTTATTTACCCTAATTAGCATAAGCATGCCCAGCTTCACCTAATTATTTGTGAGACCATCAGTCCTAGTCTAAAAGGGATGCTGCCCAGCCTCACCTAAATGTTGTGAGACCATCAATTCTAGTATGAAAAGGAATGCTGTCGGTAATGGTCCTAACAAACAAATTCTAGTTTGCACCCCTTGCCCAAATCCCCAGATTTGAGCCTCTATCTATTGGCCACTTATTTACCCTAGTAGCATGTCCCAGCCTCACCTAACTATTGTGAGACCATCAGTTCCTGACTGAAAGGGAATGTTGTTGGTATGGGCCCTACTTCTTATTTTTTCTTATTAACTTGGTGTAAGTTTAAAAATAACCCTCTTCTGTTATTTCTGCTATATTTGCTTATTAACTTAATCTAAGTTTTAAAATAAGCCTCCTCTGTTCTTTCTGCTTAATTATAACCTGCGTTATAATTGTTATTCATCTAATTTCTCTTTTTAGTTATACCACTAGTTATAAGCATGCTTGCAAATGTCTCAAATTTTCCTATTTCAGTCTATCTCTTTTTATTACAGTCTTTCTTATTTTACATCTAATTTCTATAAAATTAGTGTTTTTCTATATTAATCCATATTTGTGAATTCTTCTCTTTTAATATTATATTCGCGTAAAAAGGAATAAAAAGAAACTAACATTTACAGGTTGAATTCTAACGTAAAACAAATGTAAATAACTGTAAATAACTAAATAAAATAGCTAAATAAAATAGCTGACTAAAATAGACTGAAAAGTACTTTAAAAACTAACGGTAAATAAACTTACATAAAAATTATCTCAAAATTGTAGAAAAACTACAACTATTGAGAACCTTATTATTTTAAATTACTTAAAAATCTAAAATAATTACAAAACACTCACATGTGGTCCTTAGCTCTATTCCTTGGTCTTCCCGGATCCACTTCTAGGACGTAGAATATTTTTATTAAAAAGATCTCCTCCAAGAAAAATTTCTTTTTAGGGTCCAGCCTCAGGCAATGAACCCAATTGGGAGAAAATCTAAATGAGAAAAATAGCTAGGCCTAGGGTCTTATTTATAGTGTGATTTAAGGACCTCAGACCGTTGGATTTGAAGATTAAATCTGGTGCAACCACGTCATAGGCTTGCTAAGGACCCTCGGATGGAAGCACGAACACACAGGATTTGAGGAAAATCAAAATACGTTTATCGGTATGCACCTGGACGATTCTACGTCCAAAACAAAAGGCGGGCCGACCTAAAACCCATGTATGGGTCGACCTATAGGTCGACCTAGCCCTTATATGGGTCGACCTAGGCCTTATAATATTTTTTTCGTTTTGTTTATTAAATTCTGAATTCGTATTTATCTCATATCTTCTCCATACTGACTCGAATTTCGACAAGTTATATATGGAAATGGATCAAAAAATCGCCACGGACCCAATGGTGCAACTCCCATAGCTCGATTCTGGCAATTTCACAAACTTATTTTATTATTTAATTAATTCGATAATTAATTATTATAGCTTAAATTTTGGGTTGTTATAGTATAGATATGTTGAAATGGAAAATTCTAAATAATGATTTCGAATGACTATTTGCACATAACCAAAGTGTCTCGAAGTAAGTGGGAGGAATATTGAGTTTGTGGGGTTTTCGAAATAATCTACAAAAGTGCCATTCAACATGCATCAAAATTGAACAAGTATTTTGATAGAAATATCAAATAGTTTGACCGTCTGTCAAAATGCAGAGGAAGCGTGTTTTCATAAGAAGGAAAGTTAAAAGGTACATAAATATTTCTAAACCATAAATAAACAACACACGACTGACTGTGAATGATGTACTTTTGTTAAAATCAACTTTTAGTTATTTTAATACTCGACATTGGATTTTCAAATGATTTCTCACATATATAGTAAAAAGGACATTGGGAATGTCCCATACAATATGCAGAAACACCTTGTTGAAGTTTTCACTAAGGAACATGTATGGATTCCTATGCATTGGCAATAGGAGTTAACATACATTTTATGTTGTTTTCGATATTCGATTTGTTTATGTATTTGATACATGAAGTAAATATCAAATCCAAATCGATATCACTAAATGGTTGTTCAAGGTTTTCTCGTGTATTTATGAAATATTAAAGAATTGTCTATAGAAACAACGAACTCTTTATGAAAGAGTGTTCGGAATCGAACTTCGTAGGTGCTATCGAGTATAATATGTTGATATTAAATCTATCTTTAAACCTTAATTAAGAAGCTTTAAGTTGGAAATGGTCCAAACAAATTGTTGTGGATGATTCAATGAAACTGTTATGTACATCTCCTTGAATAGCGCCATAATAAAAGCAAAGTATATAGATAAATGCACAAATTTATAACTGAGCTAAGGGTGATTACAATTAAGAGTACAAGTTATTCTTATATAATAATAATGTTATAATAAGAACTCATTAGAAGTCGAGAAAGATACTGCGAATAGTTCCACATGATAAAAGAATTTTATCAGCATTGAAGACAGTTGATTAACATGGAAGATGATTAAACCAACATATCAGATCCATACACGAAAGGTCTAACTCGATCAGTTCTCATCAAGCTGATTGAAGGGTTGAGATAGAAATTTCATAATTGACCTCAAGAACAAGTGGAAGTATGATACCTTATAGGATATTGTATTTTGTTCTAATCAATTATTTATGTTCAAATTAAGTATTCATTCTATTTATCCAAAGTTGTATGTTAAATAAATCAGTGTATAATGTCTATATATCAATTTAAATAATTTTCAACCTTTGAATAAACAATTAAATGCCACTAAAAAAATTTAATATAGCAATTGTATTTAATTTTATTAATAATTTATAACATTTATATATTAATTTACCAATGGTCAAATTCGAAAATAATGAACAATGCAGTTTTGTTGACTCTTTGGTGTGAATATTTAAAAAAATTAAATATTAAAGCCTGTGGAATTTATTGAAGTACGATATAGAGTCGAGTTCAACGTTTACATACCATATAGGTGAAATCTTATTTTTGATCTTAAAATAAGCTTACCTAGTAAAAGCAATTTGTACACGTATTCTTTTCATCATCACTACATAATTTAGATATTTTGAGTTTAATCTAAAGTCAAAAACCCCATTAATATATGTATTGATAGAGTTAGGGGTATGCCCTAAAGGCAATTATGTAATTTGTTACATATATCTAACTAGATAACCAATCTTGTTCGGTGTTTATTTTCTATTATATACTTGGTATAATGAGTTACATTAATTAATTGATTTTATTTAAAGTATATTTAATACAAAATTCGTAAATGGTATGTTTTATGATAACAGTTACAAGATGTTGTAACCATGTGTAATTTATCATTGTGAAATTAAACAAACTGTTTTCAATATTCCTAGTCAAGATGCATTGAGATTGGATATCGACGCATCCATTGAGGCTAGAGTACGTAACCTTCTTCAAATGTTGGGTAGTGTGTTAATCATAACTGCTGGGGGCACCAAAGGTTATGTATTGATATTTATTGGGTAACTACGGAATGAATCACTCGATAGTTTTCTATTGGTTAATATAACTAAGTTCAAACCAAAAATATCGATGTGACAAGACTACATAGTTTTCTCGACTTGAGAATACCGTTGGTCTTCGATGTGGAAGCTCTGCTTTGATTATAGTTACATTGTGGCACGATATCCATCGAATGACTATAGTTGGTCAAGTGGAAGCATTGGAAGTGAAACACTATTCCAGAGAGGATTCATCCCCTCATATATGTGAGGTTAGTATCATGGTCAACTGAAGTAAACTAAAATTCAGTGTCTCTACCAAAGTATTATGGTTAATAATAATTGTTATTATTAAACTAAAGATTTTTGTTTTGAACAATAGAGTTGAATATAGATAATATTAGAATTTTGACCATTATCAAAATCCAATAGTTCAAAGTGATGTAGTTTAGTGAAGAGAATTGGTGTAAATGATTGTCACTACTAGGTAACACAAAAATAAGTAAATTTAATTTTACTAAAAGTATTTGTAAGTGATAAATTTAGCCAGAATGTAACAGCACAAACTAGGGTGACATGTGAACGTTAAGATTCGAATTGATCGATATTAATCGCTAACTGAATTTATATCTTTAAGTCGCATAACTGTACTGAATACTCTGAATAAAGCAACGATTTAATTAAATTATAATCTTTGTGAATTAATTAAATTAATTAATATTTATGAAATATTGATTATTGCATTTTATTTGATTTGTTTATATACTATTAGTATTTAATAAAGTGTGTAAATAAAAGTTATAAACGCATATATTTATACGATATCGTTTGATTGTTTAACTGGATTTAAATAAAATAAATGGTATGTGGGTTTAGGATCACATAAGGCCCATAATTCCTCCATGTTTTTCCTGCAACATAAGAATGGGCGAGGATAAGCTTTCAAAAGAATTAAAAAGGGAAAAGGAAAACAAAACAAAGGAGAAAGGTCTCTTATGCATTGATTATCTTCTTTATTTCATTCTTTTTATAACCATTTTGGCTATTCATTCCCTTATGTAACTTTTCTAGTTATTTCCTTCCACTCTAATGGCTGAAAGTATGATAGCTTCAATGGCTTCAAAAATCCCAAAAAACAAATACAAATCAAATTAGATCATTAAAAGTGGTTTATCCCTCTTGATCCTTGCAAAATCTGAAGGCTGATTTTTGAATCTAGGAGCTTTGATTTATTGTTCAAGGTGTGATTTATTAGCTACATTGATAGGTTATTTTCTTGTTTAAATCCATCTATGTATTTGTATGATTGATATAATTAGATTTTCTATGATTCACCTTACGTTTTAACTATTCATTTTGCCACATGTAATCAAATCTGCTTTATGTCTATTTTGATTAAATGATTTTTGTTGTATTGCTTTGATATAGATTTATGTTTGTTCTCCATCTCCCTTTAATGTATGTTATGATAAATTTATGTATTTTGAATTCCATATTACTTTTGATGGCTTGTCTTTACTCTTTGTATTGTTTAGATTTATAAATTCTTATCATAAATTTAAACATTCCTAGTTTGTCCAATTTCTTTTATTTTATTTTGGAAACTTGTGAAATTGAAAACTAACTTTGAGTGAGAATTATATATATATATATATATAACATTTACATACTTAAATGCTAATGAATTGTATATGTTGAGTTGTCTATTGTTCTTTGTAATTGATCTTTAATTTCATTCGGTAAATTCTTATGTATAATTGTTTCAATCCTTGTGTAAAAAAAAATTTATTTAAGATTAATGAATGGACTTTCTTGCACATTAAATTCTTTTTGGTTTTATATATTTAAAGTCTCATGTAAAATCTAAAGTATTGTTTCATTCCTAAATTAGAAGTTTAATGAAAATTATTAACTTTAAAATCAAAACTTATTTGTATAAATGTATATATATTCACATATCATATGCTACAATGTTTGCAAATATATGTTGTATAGATCTATTTTTTTTAAATTGTAATAATCATGTATATGGAAACATACATATCTAGTTTAATTCAAATTTGTAAGATGAATTTGTGCAATAACGTAAAATTTTGTTGTCAAGCCTCTTTTAATTGAAAACATTCGCGTTAATGTTAAATTTGGATTTCAAATTATTTAAAACAACTAATAAGTTTTCAAATTTTATATACATATATAAAATTATGAACGTATGCATATATTTTACTAATAAAAAACTTGGTCAACAAATGCATGTGTAAATATTGTTGATAAGTTATAAATGTCATTTAATACATTAATATTAAAGAGGGAGAGAAATGAAAGGTTTCTCCCTCTTGATATATTGCCATATCTTATCTTTATTAATTGAATAGGGTAAGAGAGGAAAACAAAAGTTTTCCTTCTCTAAATTCTTTTATACGTGTTTCATTTTCACATATATACACCACTTATATACGACACTTACACTTCACACAATTGAATGTATTTGATATATTCATTATAATACATATAATTTTAAGTTTATATTTAAATCTCCATTTTAACAATTTAAAAAAAATAAGATTGTATTTAAAATTTTATTATATTATATCAAATATATATTTAGACTTCATAGGCCTAACAAAGATGCAAAATGGTAAAAAAAACTGAAATTCACTCATTTCTTCCATTGTGGACTGGTTTAATTCCAACATAAAGTAGCTCGACAAACATTTACCATAGTGTTTGCATTATATCTGGAAAAGAAGTAAATGTCCCAGATGATTAGTGTGTTGCATATTCCTTTCGATCTGCCACATTATAACCACATGTGTAGTAGACATAGATGCATTGACGTGGCTTACATTGAGATACGTAGACATGTTGGTTGGTTATACACTATTTTGTTCTTCATAGGTAAAGGAGAATTTGATGATTAAAGAATCTCCAACAGTGAGTCTCTAGATTATGATTACATGCTCCAAACGTCAAATCAACATCCAACAGTCGATTATGATCGTAACATTACACGATCAGGGCTAATTTGTTACCAAATCTAGGCACCTATTAAACAGCTACCCACCTTATAGGCACTTGTTTTTGAACTTCTATATAAACAAAATAATTCAAATTATTTTCATATAACTATATTCTTCATTATATCTATATATGACATCTCTCATTTTGAGACCCAAAGATGAATCCAAATATGATGCAACCATCTTGGAATTATCTTTCGACGATAGAGAATAGATCAATTATATTATAATGTTTTTAGTAAATAGAGCAGACGTACTAAAATGAAGCACATCGTTATAGATTAAGTTTAGCAATTACTTTTACATCCTAAAGTCTTGCCCAAGAGAGGTCAAAATTATAGTACAACATAGCTACTAGTGTCATGCATCCATACATGAAGATGTAGACATGAACACTAGATACATCAGAACTAAAACAACATGAATATAACACCTAATTCTCCTAATTTGTTTTCGGCTTGCATTATCTGACCATCCTAAAAGCAGCTTGTCTAAATCATAAACTTAGCCTATTCGAATGAGTATCCATGGGTTTATACGGGAAACAAGAAAAAAATCACAGGTCAGACAGAAGTCTGGTATGAGTAATATGTTACCCTAAGTAAGAAAATAGAGAGCCACTATGCTAATATGTAGGATGGGTTTTCCCCCTTACAATACCAAAGCAATAAATTATCTTATTTGTTATCCAACCTTTAGGCTAGGCCGTATTTGACCGAACACAATTAGTCCAACTTAGAAATTATCAAGATAAAGAGCTCAGAGAGATAGCTTGCAATCCTAGAAACCAAATGTGAACAAGTCATCAAGGCAAGTGCCAAGTCATTTCAAAGTTCAATAAACTTCAACCCATCTAAGTGATGGATCGGTACCAATCCATCCTTATGGATCGGTACTGGTCCATAAATCTCATCCATTCCACCTCGAATTCCATCTACTCCCAAGAATTATTATTAGCAACCCATTCCAAGCTTCATATGGTTGATTGCATTCATTTTGCTATCGAGTGTCTCAAGCACCTGAAATCAGGAACTCCATTCTTCCACTGATCCAAATTGGTTACCTGAATACAAGCTTCTAACAGAGCAATCAAGATGGAAAACATGAAACTAACAATAAGTCATATCTAAACAAGGAAATAAAAGAAGTTCATAAGGAAATCTTATGGATTAGTATCGATCCATGCCTATGGATTGGTACCGATCAATCATATTTACTGACATGGCCATGTTTTCTTGAGCATAACTGCTGCTCGACGTGGAGAACGTGGTGGAAATCATGGAGGAGTAATTCTCAACGACCTATAGCATAAATAAAGGGGGAGGAGGTCATTTTATAGGAACTTTTTTCAGTTGTTTACAAATTTCTTGCAATTCTCTTGTTATCTTGAGGATCCATACCAATCTATAAGAACGGAAGTTGTAAATAACAATATAATCAATTTAAAACCTAAGCGGACGTAGGCATCAGTCGACCAAGCAACTATAAAATCTATATGTTCCATTTTTACTTCATTTTCATTTATTATTCTTTATTTTACTCTCTACTTAAATTTCTTGGGGGTTTGTGCCACATTTTGGTGCTTTCACTGAGAGACGTTATTCTCAGGACTTTTAGATCCATTATCTCCCATCGGATTGTCTAAATCCGATAAATAGATCCAGTTTTCTTTATTTTTTATATTTTAAACTACTGAGATTTTCCAAAATATACACAAGTTGCTTTTAACCATGGCCCCACAACGAGACCGTTCTTCCACTTCCAGAGCCGCAAACAATGTTAAGAATATCGACGTTCAACATTGGGAGGAAGTTGCAGACTAGGTGATGCCAAGGCCCAGAGCATGACTGATGTGATAACTAGAGTCAAGATGGACTGCATGATGAAACAAACAGAAGATAGGTTGCAAGAAAGCCGCGACGAGATGAATCAACAAATGTAGGAGAGCCTCAAACTGCTGAATGAGTTAACACAGAATCGCCGTAGAAGTAGGAGGGATTTAGAGCCTTTTGATTCACAATCTGACTGTTCCTCTTTATCGATCCTGAAACAGAGACAAAGGAAGTATAAAATGGTTAGGGAAGAGGCTGAGGCATCAAAATAGAGGCCAGATCCAGGTCACGGTCGAAGCCTGAGCATCGGTACCAATCCATCCAAATGGATCACTATCGAACCATCTGTCCCTGGGATAATGCCCGAAGGAATGTTGGACTTACTTGTGATCGTGCTGTAGATGATCAGAATACTGGATATCAAGTGGAAATTATCGATCCACCACGCCAAAATCTGACAATCGGATCTTTTGGACGAACGGTCCACTCGGACTCAGGAGAACCTAGGTATCGTAAATCTACCCAAAAGCATTTGCCAGGCCAAACACTCGGGTCAGACTTTGATTACTATGTTCACTGAGGACTTCTCCAAGTCAGAACCCATTCACTGAGAACCTAGGTATTGTAGATCTTCCCGAAAGCGTTTGCCCGGAGTGAAAATTAGTTTCTTAATAATGATGAATGGGGCACTTTTCCAAGTCAAAAACTATTCACTGAGGAGATATTACTTAAACGGTTTCCTTGGAGATTCGTAATGCCAACGATGTTGTTGTTCAGTGGGAAAATGGATATGAGGCAGCACCTGATGAAATATTAATGGCATATGGACTACGCTAGAGCATCTGATGCTATGAGATGTCGCTGTTTTTTTGTTTTTTGGAGCGAGTGGCGACGATGTGGTTTACCCGGCTTTTGCCAAGATCCATATCGTCTTTGATGAACTAGCACGGAAATTTATAAATCCATTCCTTCCAGACACCACAGATCCCAAGGATGTAATTTTATTATCAAACACTTCCAAGATATGGGAGAGTTGTTGAAAAACTTTCTGAAAGGTTCCATACAGCTATGACGGAAGTAACTAATGCAAAGGATGACATTGTATTGATGGCAATAATTAGGGGGATTCATCCCGAAACTGATTTCAAGAGATGTTTGAAGATGAAACCCCTACCAATGATGGATGTGTTTAATAGAAAGCTAATTGATTCTTGTGCTAGGACTAGGCAAGCACTATGACCTAGAAGGCCAGTCCCGGATGGTCGACGGAAGTTATCTGAAGTAATTTTACTGTTAACAGTCTAGAGGGAGTTCCAGGAATGTTGATGTGAATGTAGAAAACAAAGGCGGTGGCCAGAGAAGGAATGGAAGTGGGGTTAGAGATCGAAAGTTTGACAATAGGAAACGTTCCAGGTTTCCAAATATGACAATTACACTGAGTTGAATAACTCAATCAAGAACATTTACCCTACGACCTACGGTACTGAGCAGTACAAGACGCCAGCTCCGAGGGGGTCAATCGAGAAGGAAAAGAAATCTGGGAAGTATTGCAGATTTCATGAGACACATGGTCACAACAAAAATGAGTGCAGGCACTTACATGATGTGACCGAAGATTTGATATAGAAAAATAAATTGCACCAGTTTGTGAAAGCCACACAGGATGGCGAACAAGGAAGTTCTAACCCCTAAGGACCATCGTTCCAATAGGGGCAAGTCGGGACTAGTGATGACGAGCTCAGGTGGCTTGAGAAGAGATTAATCATTAATACCATTTGTGGAGGACCACATCCAGCGGAGAAGAGCTGGAACAAAATGGAGAGATATGCTAATGCTTTAAAGCACGCAAATACCGAGAGTTGTTTTGTCATCGAAGACGGAGCTCGAAACAACTCAAGACTATGACTGATGACATTGTGTTTAATAATCGGAATGCCAATGGAGTTGAAGCCCCAACATTGGATCCCTTGGAGATATCAACCATGATTGGGGCGATGATTGTAAGAAAGGTGCTGGTTGACTATAACAGTTCGGTCAATATTCTATTTAAGAAGGCTTATGATTAGATGCTGTTGATGGTAAGGATTTAAAATAGTGTAGATCTCATACCCATGGATTTAATGGCATGATGACAAAGCCTATTGGATGTATAAACTTATCGGTTGTATTAGGAGATGGTAACCACAAAAGAGTGTAGGTTGTGACCTTCGTTGTGTTAGATATTTTCTCTACTTATAATGCATTTTTTGGCCAACCGGCCCTGGCTAATTGTCGGGTAGCAATTAACCAGTGGTGCCCAATGAAGAAATTCCCGATAGAGAATGGAGTGGGAGTTGTGCAGCAAGACTAGGGGCTTGGATGTGAATGTTATGTCGTAGAGCTGAAAGAGGCAAGGTGACGTGAGAAAGGAAAGCAAAGGATGTGGAGAAGACTCGCTATGTCAAATCTTTGGATGCATAGAAACCAGCACGTGAGCCCTAGCTCGGCAGCACAGTAGGTTCCATGAGGATATGGGTTCGAGAAAAGAGCCAAACGATGCAAGGGCGGCTCCTGCAAAATTGACGATCAATATCCTGGTTAGTCAGGACGATCCTACACAGGTCATTAAGATCGGATCTCAACTCGACACAAGGATGATGAAAGAATTGACTGGTTTTCTTTGGGCAAACCTGGACGTGTTTGCCTGGACGCATTTCAACATATGTGGAATATTGTCAGAGATAGCATGCGATGCATTAAATGTGAATCCCAAATGTATTTCTATGAAACAGAAACGCCGCGGCCTGGGTCTGGAGAGATCCGCTGCCCTGAAAGGAGAGGTTGATAAGCCAAAGAACAACGGCTTCATCCATGATGCTCTGTACTTGGAATGGGTATCCAATCCAGTACTGGTGAAGAAGACCAATGGGAAGTGGAGAACATGCACTCTCTGGTTATAATTAGATTCCAATGCACATCGTAGATCAAGAACACACCAGTTTTATAACTAACCCGTGACTGTATCGTTATTTTGTCTTGCCTTTCGGTTTGAAAAATGCTGAAGCAATTTACTAAAGGTTAGTGAGTTCAATGTTTAAGGAACAAATTGGGAGTTCAATGGAAGCCAACATGGATGATATGCTTGTGAAGTCACGATGATCTATGAGCCATGTTGATGATTTAGCAGAGATGTGTGTCGTGCTCCACAAGTATGGTATGAAGCTTAACCACTAAAGTGTTCATTTGGGGTTGCATCTGGGAAATTTTTGGGTTTCATGGTGAACTTGAGAGGAATCGAAGCCAATCCAGAGTTCAAGCATTGAGGGACATAGAAGCCTTGAAGTCGATCAAGAAAATTCAGAGTTTGACTTGGAAGGTCGCCGCTTTGAGTCGCTTCATCTCTAGAGCCACCGATAAGTGTATCCCTTTCCTCGATGTCATCAAGAAAGGAAAAAGGAACTTTTCTTGGATAGGGAATGTATACATGCTTTCTAGGCTCTGGTAGATCACTTGGAAAGGCTTCTCATCCTATCTATGTCACTGGAAGACAAGGACTTGTTTGTTTTTCTGGCAGTATCGGTGTATGCTTTGAGTGTCGCATGTACATGAGGAGTCTCGAATCCAATGGCCAGTGTATTACATTAGCAAGCGATTGACGACGGCAGAGAGGAATTACCCAAAGCTAGAGAAACTAGCATGTTGCCTGGTGATCGCTTTGAGGAAACTCCGACTGTACTTCCAGGCTCATTCGATCAAGGGTTCTTACTAACCAACCTTGGAGACAAGTCTTACGACGACCCGAGACATCTGGGAGGTTGTTGAAATGAAATATTTAATTAAGCCAATATGCCATTAGATATCATCCTTGGAGAGTAATCTAAGGCCAGGCATTGGCAGACTGCATAGCTGCGTGTAATGATACTCTGGAGAGCAGTGGAAAGCAGAATGCTAAGTGGAAGATGTACACCGATGGTGCATCAAACAAGCATTGTTCCAAGGCAGGGGTTATGTTGATAACCCCAGAGGAACGGTCATTTGGTTATGCCTTGAAACTCAATTTTCCAGCAACAAACAATGAGGCAAAGTATGAAGCTTTGATTGCAGGAGTTAAAATTGTGAAGGAATTGGGAATTAAAACTTTGCGCATATTTTGCGACTCACCACTAGTGGTGTGCCAAATTAGAAAAGAGTTTCAAGAAAAAGGATCAAGACTAGATCCTTATCTGAACAGGGCCCTCAAGCTGCTTAATGATATTGAGTATTACACTATGACGCATTTTCCCAAAGAGGAGAATGTGAAAGTTAATTCTCCGGCCAAGTTGGCTAGTTCAGGAGATGCGCAACTCATGGGCCTGGTCTCGATGGAAGTATTACTAGCTCCAAGCTAGCATCGATCGAGTGAAGATCGATTGGGTCTTGGAGGCTAAGTCTAAAAAGGAGTAGTGGATGACTCCAATCGAGATTTACTTGCAGAAGGGAACCCTTCTCAATGGAAAGAATGAGCGACGAAGGCTCCTTCGCCAAGCTTCAAGAAATATTATTCAGGAGAGAATGTTATACAGGAAGAGGTTCTCAGTCCCCCTGCTTCAGGGTGTCACTAATGATGAAGCCAAGAGATTCCTTAGGTAAGTGCATAAGGGGGCTTGTGGTGATCACACCGGAGGACAAACCTTAGAGAAAAAGATTCTTCATTATAGCTACTTCTAACTAACTATCAACCGAGACGCAGCTGACTACACCAAAAAGTGTGACAGTGCTAGAGGTTCACAAAGATTCCTAGAGCCCTGCCAGTAGAGATTACGCATATGATCAGCCCTAGGCCATTTGCTGTTTGGGGTATTTATATCATTGGTGTGCTGCCAATATCTAAAGGTGGTGTGAAGTATGCCGTCGTTGATGTTGATTATTTTACGAAGTGGGATGAAGCAGAACCGCTGGCCACGATCATGACTAAGAAAGTTTCAACTTTGTAGTCATAATTATCATCTGTTGCTTTGGGGTCCCATAAACAATCATCACTGATAATGGAACCCAATTCAATAATGCCAAGTTCAAATATTTCT
The DNA here is from genome assembly GCA_030737815.1 of Allium fistulosum. Lineage (NCBI taxonomy): Eukaryota > Viridiplantae > Streptophyta > Magnoliopsida > Asparagales > Amaryllidaceae > Allium > Allium fistulosum. Next base: position 291,827,583 of record CM060907.1, read on the forward strand.
GCCGCAAGCATCGTGTGAAGAAGAGATTTGCAGCGTAGCACACTTGTAAGAAAATGGATAGGTAGAAGTTATGAATAAAATTATCAAGTCCATTCTCAAAAAACGGCTGGAGAAGGCTAAGGGCAAGTGGGTCGACAAATTACCATTTGCACTTTGGGCTTACAGAACAACCCACAAGTCCATGACTGGCCACACTTCGTTCGCCTTAACTTACGGATCGGAGGCTATGATTCCAGTTGAATGCGAAGTACCATCATATTGAAGAACTCATTACAACACTAAAACAAACGAGGAACTCTTGCTAGAGTCTCTTGACATAATCGATGAGAAGCATGATGAAGCTGACCTGAGAGCGGCCGCACATCGAAAATGAGTCGTTCGATATTACAACACCAAAGTTAGAAGCTGGAACTTAGAAATTGGTGATATAATTTCTAAATAAATCTTCCTAGGCCCCATGAATATGAGCTTGAGCTAGGAAGGACCATACTCAATTGAGCACAAGCTTGGAGATGGAACATTCAAGCTGGCAACCATAGATGGGGTTTCTCTTCACCAAGTGTGAAATACCGAAAACTTGCGACACTATTTCACTTAAAATATGACTTTGTGACTATGTAATCAAGTTTTACGTAACTAGGCAGAATTTTTCATTTCCTCTATATATAAAATGAATTGACTCCTTGAATCTTTGACATGTCTCTTTCTAACTATAAAGTTGTGAACCATAGTAAACATGAATGAATCTTCATATGCATAATGCAGGTATATAGGTATCCAAAGTTAGGGACCAAACAAACTTCTATGGTCCATGATTGGAACCTTGAAGTAAACCACCATCGGTGTCCGAAGATATATGCCGACCAACTCTTTCAAATCCTAACTTGAGGGTAGGAGTATAAACATTCAAGGGTAGAACGAAACACTTCGCCCTTACAACTCATGCTCGGAGTTTGGCAAAGCATCCACACCTTGTTCGGGGAACGACAGTGCAAACGATCAGCGCCCAAAGATAGACAGGGTCATGCACGTACTTCTATCAATACTCAAAAATAGGCATGATCGAGAGTAAACATCCTAGATGGAGGTGTTTAAACCACTGTCTTAAGTGTTTAACTCCAACCAATACCCAAAGTTCAGCGTGGTTAAAACATGCATCCCAAAGAAGGATGTCTGAATTGCCATTTAATGATGAATCGCTTCGATTGATGCTCGAAGTTAGGCGCGATCGCACTCAAAATGTGCTCGAAAAGAATGTTCAAACTACCTTTCTAGATGATTGGAATTCGACCAAGTTTCATAATCGAATATGGGCATGTATCGTCACATCAAGATAGATGCTGAGGCAACATTAGTTAAAAGTAAAATTTTCGAAATGTCAATTTTGGAAGAAAGAAGTGAAGTTCTTTGGTCATGTATTATAAAAAAAGGGTTGTTTGTGGATCTAGCTAAGATGGAAGCTGTAAATAATTGGAAGTGACCCATGAAAGTAACCGAGATAAAGAGTTTTATAGGATTAGCTGGCTACTACCAGAGATTCATCAAGCATTTCTCTCGTGTATCGACGCCAATGACTAAGCTAACAAGGAAGGACAGATAGTATCTTTGGACCAATAAGTGTGCGGAGGCATTCCAAAAGCTGAAACATTCATTGACCAATTCTCTTGTGTTAGTAGTCCCAGATGCAAATTAAGATTTGGTTGTGCATACTGATGCGTGTGGAACAGGATTAGGAGCTGTGTTAATGTAGAGCGATAAAGTGGTTTCCTATGCTTCACAACAGCTCAGACCACATGAAGTTAGATATCCGACTCATGACTTAGAGTTGGCTATTGTAATATTTGCTATAAAGGTGTGGAGACACTATAATTTAGGAGAATTATTTGAGTTGTATACGGATCCCAAGTCGCTAAGACACCTATTCTCTTAAAAGGTGTTGAACATGAGACAACCGAGATGGTTGGAGTTTTTAGTTGCTTATGATTTTGGAATTGAGTACAAACTTGGGAGAAACAACGTAGCTAATGCACTTAGTAGGAAACATCAGAATGTAGTGTTAGCTATATTGGCGGAGTGGAAGGATCTAGAAGCATTGACTACTTATAGTGTATAGTTAATATCGACTGCCATTTCTAGTCAGAGTACCACAATGTTATGTTGTTTGGAAGTTCGACCAATACTAATTGACAAAATTGCTTCTAAGCAAAGAGATGATACATTACTAGTTGAAAGAATTACAAGGCAGGAAGGTGGAATGGAGATTTAAGATTTGAAGGATTTTTACCTTGACCAAAATGGATTGTTGAAGAAGAAAGGACTGATATGTGTTCCAGATGTGGGGGACCTAAGAAAAGAAGTACTTTAGTAATGTCATCGATCGAAGTTTACTATTCATTCTGGAAGAACCAAGATGTACCAGGATACGAAGAGAAGTTTCTTTTGGGAAGGTATGAAAATGGATGTTGTCTAATGGGTAAAACAACGTCTGAATTGCTGGCAAGTAAAAGATGAACATTAGAAGCGTAGTGGATTGCTTCAACCTTTGGATATACCAGTATGGAAATGGGATTCTATATCTATGGATCTTATAGATGGGTTACCAAGGTCGAATAGAGGAAATAAAAGTATCTGGGTTATATTGAACAAACTAACTAAGAGTACGCACTTTATACCCGTTAAGTCGACAAGAACGGCACCTATTTTAGCTAAATTGTTCGTAAAGAATATAGTTGGACTACATGGAGTTTCTAGTAGTATAGTTATTGATAGAGATTTCTTGTTCATTAGCAAATTCTGGAAAAGTCTATAAGAAGTTACAGGTACCAAACTCAAGATGAGTACCGCTTACCATCCATAGACCGATGAGCAAATGGAAAGGCTAACAAAGTCTTAGAGGATTTTTTTAAGAGCCCGTATGCTAGATTTTGGAAGATCATGGAAAGACCATCTACACTTAATCAAGTTTCCTTATAACGGTAGCTATCAGACCAGTATAGGGATAGCACCTTTTAAAGCTTTGTATGGAAGACCATGCAAATCTCCAGTATGGTGGTTGGAGACCGAAGATAGATTAGTTCTTGGTCCAAATATGGTAAGAGAAGCCGGAGAAAAGATTAAGTTGAATCGAGCTAGAATGAAGGAAGCTTGGTCTAGGTAGAAATGTTATGCAGACAAGAGACGGAAAGACCTAAAATTCTTAGTTGGAGATTGTGTTTTCATCAGAGTATCACCGATGAAGGGCGTGGTAAGATTTAGGACATTGGAGAAATTGGCATCAAGGTTTGTTAGGCCATTTCCTATTATAGAAAGAATTGAGAAACTCGCTTACAGGATAGAGTCACCGAATAGTTTGGTAGGAGTCCACAATTGTTTTTCATATTTCTCATCTAAGAAAGTGTGTTCGAGATGCAGAGATTACTATCACTCCGACTACATTAGAAGACTTAGTAGGCGAACCAGACATGACAATAATTAGACATCCAGTTCATGTTATAGCTACGGATGAGAAAATGCTAAGGAACAAGATAGTTAGATCAATAAAAGTCCAGTGGAGTGACAACGAGAGAGACTATACTTGGGAGACAGAGGTTAGGGACACTTATCCTGAACTGTTTGATGGTATGTTTTACATCTATGCTTATATGTTTGATGTGTGAAGCTTATCGTAATTTCGAAGATGAAATTCTTTAAGGAAGGGAGTCTGTAACACCCCTAATTTTGATTAACATTATTTAGAATATTTAATTGGATAAACTAAATAAAGTAATGTAGAATGATAAGAAGATTAAGGTTTGGTAAATATAATGGGTCGAGCTTTAATTAATGAACCAATGGAATTAATTGGACAATAATAAGGAGGTATGCTAAGGGAAAAATATTAATAAGTTATACTTCCTAATACACATCTTTACACTCCTACCCTTTATTCACTTCACTCTCAGAAATGAAATGAAAGAGGATAAAGGTCAACTATTAACAAGGTATTCAAGAGATGATAAGCTAGGAAGACAGACCAAAGCTTAGAGGAATCAAACAAAGTACAAATCACAACCTTCTAAAACCATTTAAGTTGAACAATAGTTATGCATCTCTAGTTTTATTTATTGCTCTAAGTTTTAATATAAACCTGAATTATTTTGATGATTATTATGCTATGTTTGAGTATTTGGACGATTATATGCTTATTTGGTAAATTTCCTATGATTAGAAAATGAATTATTCGAGTTTTATTATTAAAAATAATTCAATAAATATTTTGGCCCCAAATTTTTTATATGTTACAGAAGATATAAACCTGATTTTATGTGATTTTTTGGGATTTTTCCCAAGTGTTTATGATTTATTATGAATTATTTGAGCTAGAAAAGCTTAATTATTATATTAAAATATTAATATAAAAATGTATGGTTTGCAAATTTTTTTGGAAATGATAAATCAGCTCCTTAGCCATTTTTCTGAAAAGATTTTTGATAAAGTAATTGTTAACCAATAAGGTTTTGAAAAATAGAAGAAGTTGGTAAAAAAATCACTTTTAATAGCATATTTGTAGTTCTAATGTTAATTAGCAAAATGCCATGCTAAAGTCAATGATGTCGCCTTCCATACTGCCATGTTAAGGGTCTTCGTCGTTAATCATGAGCGATGTATAGGATATCAACTACAGTTGGTATGTAATTGATTGGCCTTGGTCAAAGTGCGAAGCACAGTTGCGATAGCGACGTTAACGACTTCGACGCGAGTAATGTTGATGGTTTTCAATAATAATGACATTGTGATTATTGTGCCGCATATGTCGGTATAACTGTGTCATCCCCTTTAAAAGCTTGAAGCCACATGTTTTATACATCGACTCCGAAATTATAGGAAACTATGCCGCTTTTATCTAGGTCGACTTGGACAATAATGATGCCGCCTTTATTTAAAGCCGTATAATTTCGAAAAAGTTAAGAATGCCACTTATATTTACTTTGGCTTTAATGAAGCCGCCTATTTTTTTAAGATATTGATGTCGAGATACATCAATGTCGCCACTTGTCTTTAAGACTTTAAATTATGCAAACCAATTTTTTATACAAAATAACGTCAACATTCTATAAAGTGCGATATGAATGCTATCAACCCTTTGGCCTTATGTTTTATAAGTTAAAGCCCATAACATATTTTTATATTGAAGAATGGCGATGGCCCAATGGCGATAATGGTGCCGAGCTTTATCAATATATATGTATTTTTATTATTTTGGCCTTATGGCCTATGTCTTAAGGAGCGAAGACCTCCAATTAACTTCGAACTTCATCGATATTGTTTTGTAAAAGCATATGTCATGGCATAATTATTTTGTATAAAGTAAAGGGCTATATTTTCCTTGTTTTGAATGTATGATTTCAATGGTTAAATCATTTATAAAGACATGTTTTCAAGGAAATAAAAAGGGTATTTAGTCTAGAATTTTACTACAGAGATTAGGATTCTTATCACCTTTAGATAAATTGTGATAATATGAATTGACTAAGAGATTAGAAAACCATATGGGACTAGTGTAGGGTAGCGCCCTATACTTTAGGTGTTAGCTCGTAGCTGATATAACTCCAAAATTCCAGTGCATAGGGATTTTTCACAAGTAAGACTGAAAGTAGGTTTACGTATAGAAAGGAATATACAATAATGAGATAGGTTATTGGTGAGCCCGCAAAATCATTAGGATCAAAGTGGCCCTAGGAATAGTAAGTTGGAGACAGACCATCCAGCTGTCTTCTAACAGTATGTTAGAGAATTTGACATATCTGGTATGCCCAAGTTAGCAATAATTTGGTAGTTACCCTAAAAAAATATGATGTTGGGATGGATAGTCCATTGATTTGGACAGATTGGTCATGATTGCCCTGTTGTATGCATGCACCTTATTGTTTATATTATTTATTTTTGACTTGCAGGAGTTATTTTGCTAAAGATGTATTTTTAAAGGGATATTAGTAAAGTGAAAACCCATTCCACTCAGCAGTGTAGTCTCACTAGATTTCTATAAAACCGAGATAACATATTATTATTCAAACTAGGCTTTTTGTCTAACTCGAAGTTTATATTTTCTCCTTAATCTCTCAGGTGCTCAAAATTTGATTTCAGTAGGTCGGGAGTAAGGGTTTACAAGTTAAGTAGTTTTTGGTGAATAAAGCTTCTGGAAATGTGCATGAGGCAAAGCTAGCTATGTAGGTGTCTATCTATTACTATTATCCACTGTGATTATGTTAGTTTTTTATGAATGTATTGAAAGTAGATGTACTTGTCTATTTAGTAACTCTGATCAACCAAGAGGGCATCTTTATATGCCGCTCTTGGAGTATTTTGCAATAATTATATTTTATTTTAACCTTGGCAACATTTCGGATTATGTAACGAATATGGAATATTATCTTTGAAATGAAATGTAAAAGTTTTCTTTGAAATTATGTTTAAAATTATTTCATATTTGTGTGCTTTTGATGTTATGACACAATAACATGATCACATTTTATCACCAAAAAATTAATGCTATAGATGACTGTAGCATCTGTAGCACTTAGATTCGGGCCTCAACTGTGCAGTCAATTCCCCGATATTGCCCAGATATACCCCCGATATATCCTGTAGCAATCTTTTTGGGCAACGATATTCCTATAAAGCGGCCCAATATAGCAAATCCGCTATTATCCTCGATATTACGGCAATAATCCGCTATATCCCCGATTTTGTTGCCCCGCTATATCCACCTTTCCTATAAATCAGCATTTTGCTTGATGTCTTGCTTTTAAGTTTTATGGTAACTTCAAAGTTGATGTAATAATGATATACGCTGCTGGTTATTATAACTAGTTCTAACTTTTTAAGTGTCAACTTTGTTTATCTTTACTTTATTATAACTTGTTTTGCTTGGTGGGAAATAATAAGTAATACTTATTCCTCTTTCTAATGTAGAATGTGTTTGTACCAAAAATGGGCACAACACTCTTCGGAAGTTTTTGAAGAGATAAAAGTGAAGAAAGAAAATTAAAACTAAGGATTATCTAACAAAAACTCCAAATAACAGAAATGTAAAATGCAAAGACAAGCAATTTAGAGTGGTTCGGCGTTTTTCCTACGTCCACTATGAAGTTTGATGATTTTATTGCTCGATACTTGAAGATTACAATTTCTTATAATGTAGTACAACTGATTTTATTAGCTAAGTCTGAATACAAGGCAGCGGTGGTGATCTTGAGTAAATCTGGCAGAGTCTGGGCGCTCTTTAGCTCTTAAAATCGTCCGACCCCTTTTCTGAATGACCAGGGGCTCTATTTATAGGTGTGGGAGGCTGAAATTTCGCCTAAATTTCGGGAGACCACTTCTGGCACGCGAGGGGGCCCACGCGCCCGTCTTTAGGAAATATGGGCCCACTTTGGGATCAATTTGAAGTCCATTCGAATCAATCAAGATAACGTCCAATCGAGCTGAAATTTGGTGTGGACATTCTTCAACATGCGTATATGCTTTCTGTGAAAATTTCAGAGCATTTGGACTTATAGATCTCGAGATATGATCAATGCAAGTTGGGTTGTGATCGATACGAAGCAATTTCGAATCGATCAAGATTTGATCCAATGGAGCTGAAATTTGGCATGAACATTCCTCAGATCACATGTAGGCTCCTCTGAAAATTTTATAGCATTTGGACTTATAGATCTCGAGATATGATCGATGCAAGTTGGGTTGTGATCGATACGAAGCAATTTCGAATCGATCAAGATTTGATCCGATGGAGCTGAAATTTGGCATGAACATTCCTCAGGTCAGATGTAGGCTCCTCTGAAAATTTCAAAGCATTTGGACTTGTAGATCTCCAGTTATGATCGATGATAGTTTGGATTTCTCAGCCGTGATCCATCAATATCTGGAGCATATGAACTCCGATTGACTTGAAATTAGGAATGTTGGCTCTCATAGCTTTGCTTGTCATGTCATATCAATTTTAGCTCGATCCAGACTCGGAAAAAATTCGCCAATATCCATAGTGAGCCTGTGTATAACCGATCTCCAAGACGAACTGTCATTGGTTTCCAGTCAAGTTCTTGGTGTCACGGCCTTGCCAAAAGGCGGGATAACATTTGCCCCCCCCAAAGTACGTCCTGTGTGAAAATGACGTGCTTTGAAATGCTGCATCCTTCATTCTGAAAAAGTTCTATTTGATTTGTTGAGTAGTTGCTATCTTTTCGTCAAAAGATGTAACCTTCGATTGATTTCCAGTAGTATAAATGTTGATTGAACCACTGTCAGTGATTATGTAGTGCAATGTTGTAACTGAGTGTCGAGTGCTAGCGATTTGTTGTTTGCTGTTGTAATTGTCATCAGGTGAGCATTCAATTCCTGTAAATTTCGAAAATTGAATGTTAGTCTGTCATACATGTACGTATGTTAACCTGGCTCCCGTTAACGTTTGCACGTTCACGAGTTGTTGTCAAGTTCTTTAGTTTTTGTTTGGATTGAGTTTCGTATCGATCCTCTCCTGGATCGAAGTGAAATTCAAGTTGTAACAACGTTCGATGGTTGTTTTGAGTCTTTCCTTTGTATCGATCCTCTCCTGGATCGATCTGAGATGTTGGAATGTATGCTTCGTATCGACGGATACATCATAATGGGTCTCGGATTGGCGGATACAGGAGTAATGCTTTGTGTCGACGGAGTAGAACAATCTAGACATAATCATGCAGTGAGGCTTCACAGAGGATATGCCATTTCTTATTCCTTTATTCAATAAGAATCCCCAATCGTGGATAATCTTTGATAGGAGTCATCCATGACTCTTTTTCTAGATCCGTCTCCAAGATCTAGTTGATCTTCATATGTCAATGACTAGAATAATAAGTATTTCAACTGGGACAAAGTCTTTTTGCCGCGCATCCTCAGAACTGGCTAGCTTGGCCAGTGACTTAGCTTTTTCATTTTGTTCTCCGAGGATGTGTGTAATGGTGTAATAGTCGAAGTCGACTAGTAGCTTTTGGACCCGGTTGAGATAAGGAGCCAGACGTTGCCCCCTAGTCGGATAATCTTCCTTGACTTGGCGTACTACTAACCGGTAATCACATAAGACATGTAAAGTTTCCATTCGTAGTTTTCTTACAAGTTTGAGGGCCAAGGTTTCATATTTGGCTTCGTTATTTGTTGCAGGGAAGTTGAGTTTCAGGGCGTAGCAGATCGTTCGTTCCTCAAGAATCATTAACGCAACTTTGATGTTAGAAAGCCGATTATTGGAAGTTCCATCGGTGTACGTTCTCCATCCGTTGGACAGTTCTCCACTGTTCTTCGGATAGTCGTCTGATGTGGCAGATTTAGATATAAAGTATGCTAATGTTTGACCATGGAGAGTTCTCCGAGGGAGATAAGTGATATCAAATTGGATTAGCTTGATACTCCATTTGAGTAACTTTTCAGACATCTAAGGTTTCTATTGGACCTATCGTAACAGTTGGTCGATATGGACGTTAATGGGATGAGCTTGTCAATAGCCAGCCTTCATCATATTCTGGTCTTTGGATTCGTTTCACTTCACATAGCATTGCGACGCTTATAGCGTGTGTTAACACGGCCCAATTGATGTATAAATCTTCGTGATCCCAAGGTTTGGGTAAAATGGGAGGTCCCTTTAACCGATCTATCAGAGCTGCTTAGTTGTCCTCGGTACACGGGTGTCTCTAACTGTCAGAATTTTCTAGAAATTAGTCTTGATTCCATGAGGATTAATGATGAAAACAGAGAATCTTTCCGATGTAATGGTGAAAGAGCATTCCAAAGGATCGAGTTTCATCCTGCATTTTTTGGAGAGCGTTGAATACCTCTGTCAAGTTATTGATATGGTCGCTTGATAGTCATGATCACATGAGCATATTAACCACATCTACTTTCATCGATCGACCAATATGTTTTTTGAATGATCTATTAATCGTCTTTTGATAAGTAGCATAAGCGTTCTCAAGTTTGAATCCAGGGATTCCAGCATAGCACTATAGGCCCAGGTCAATAATGAAACAGTTGTATTCCTGGTCTAGGACATGCTTCAGTATCTGATTGTATCTGGAGTTCGCATCCATGGATGTGAGTAATTCATGTCTGATGGTCAGGTCCATCAATTGGTTGATCATTTGAAGTGGAAAGCTGTGCTTTGTCATACCCTATGCAAATCTGAGTAGTTGACGTATGTCCTCCACTCTATGTTCATTTTTCTTATAAGTAAAGGATTGGATACTCATTTTGGTTGGAGGGCATCATGGATAAATACACTGGTTTTGAGCAGACTCGCCTTCTCTTCAAGTGCAACAGATCTCTCCGGGTCCATGTCGCATCGTTTTTGTTCACCGAGACATGCCTCAGGTCGACTTTTAATGCAGGTTTTTTCATGGCTAGCGAGAGTCTATATATATATATATATATGAGGTCGAGTCCAAGCGAACACATCAAGATTCACCTGAAGTAAAACAATTGACTCTTTCTTCATAATTGCGTAGAGTTGTGATCTGATCTACAATACTCATGATGGGTTGTAGGCGCCTCATGTGTTTATTTGCAATGGTAAATGATCAGGCTTATAAGGATGTTGAATCAAAGGACTAGTAGAACTTAGCCTTGTACTGCACGCTGCTACATAGCTGGCTCCAGCTTTGAGATTGAATTCACTTGTGTTTCTGAATGATGCGATTTTCATTCAATGTACATGCGTCCATTGCTCATTGGAAGGGTCAGAATGATGATCAGTTGCCCATAAGTCCGGGTATTGATCTGATGACTCTATCTCTAGGCATCCTTTCAGTCGCAACCTAGAGTTGTTATGAATATCAGGCATGGGTCATAGGTTCAAGTTGTCATAGTCAACTCTCGGATAATTACTCTTTTGCCCCCAATCTCGGGTTGGAGGATGCATTACGCAGACGGTTTAGTCTCGTCATAGATGTGTCTATACTGTAGTTCAAGCTTTAAGAACCAGAGTTGCTGATGAATGCTTGAATCATATTATCTTATCTTCTTGTTCGTGCCCCCAAGTCTGGGGAATATGTCGATAAGTGGTAGGGTAGATAATGTCCGCTTCAATTTTGTATTCTACCCCATTGAACCATGGAATCGAGTTAACCGATGGAAGGCTGAGTCGTGCCTATCCTATATTATGTTCTAGTTCTTTCCTCTTAGCGGAATACATTGGTATTTTGCCAACATTCGGTCATAAGCTTGATTCTGGACGGTCAATGACATTCACTTCGCTGCTTAGGTCGCCGTACTTTGGGCAAAAACTGAAGAGTGAATCGTCCAATCAGATCCAATGCAGGATTGATGCTTCCCCTGTCGAATCTAGGGTAAGAATCAGTATGCAGATGTTTAGGTTGCACTTGTTTTGAATTTCTCTTTTAGTCAGATCATGGTAAGAGTCAATGAATGAATGGTCGAATTGCATTCGTTTGGAGTTGGGTGATCAACTATGTCCATTTCGATTTACGTTCTCCCGTCAGATCTAGGGATAAAGTCAGCTCAAATGCAGTCATGTCATTCTTATTTGGTCTCATGCTTTTCTTGACGGATCGAAGGAAGGCGATGGAGGACGAATGGTAAAGTCACACTCATTCGTGGTTTATTCTTCTATTCGTGCTATGTTGGTCAAAGGTATTCGATGGACGTTCGGGTCACATCGATTTGTAGTCGAAGAGGACCGATATTGACCGTCGATTCAATGGTACGATGTAAAAGGTGTAGATCGATATTGCCCGTCGATCCGGCGGTACGATATAATTGGTTGCCTAGAACTTTGGGCATCGTTCTGATTGGCTAGCATTAAGGTCTCCTTGTAGTCATTTCCTTAAGTTGTAAAGGATGCTAATCTAGAAATGTAGCGAGTCACCTTTCTCTTCTTTCGGTGATTTGTACTTCTGCCCCCAGTCTTGGGTCAGCAGAGTTAGTTCGTGGATGGTCTAATTGCACCTGTGGTGAGTTTATACTCCTTATGTCGAGTTTAGGTCAGAATTGGTGAATGAATGGTCGAATCTCATTCATTCGTTTGTCAATTCTTGTAGCCACACTTTGGGGATCAGAGTTAGTTGAAGGGCCATTCATCACACCTATTTGATGTTCATACCCCTGTCCACATCTTCCTCAATTAATCCCTCTATTAATCCCTCTAGCACTAGTCAATGGCGAAAGTCCACACCTATTTTAGTAGAAAACGGTCGGACCGCATCTTCCTCAATTAATCCCTCTAGCACTAGTCAATGGCGAAAGTCGAAGTGTGGTCGATCACATTACAACAACTTTAATTTGATGCTTCTCCCACTGAACTGTAGGAAGGAATTGATTAGCGGATGGTTTGGTCACATCCGTCCATGCTGCATGCACAACCCGTCGGATCATAGGCGAGAGTTAGCAGATGAACGGTTATGCCGCGTTCCCTTGCGGTAGGATGGTAGTAATATCAATTCAGAATAGGACATCCAGCTAGGTCCCTTCTTCGAATCTACGCCTCCCTGTCGAATCGAGGAAGAAATTTTGTCTTGTAGGGTTGGAGTGCATCCCTATAAATTTACGTTATGGATCCCGTGTCAGTGACAAGAGTTGATGCATGGACGGTTATGTCACGCCCGCTTAGCGCTGGATGGTCGGGTCGCATCCAATTTTGTGTGTTAAGTTTGCCCCCATGTCAGGGGAAGATTGGATAGCAGACGGTCGAACCACATCCGCTTTTTGTACTACAGAACTTGATGAGGAACCATAGCCGATAGATGGACAATCGAATCACATCCCTTTTTGTATTCATATTCCAAATCATGCTTAGAGGGCTGGAGTTGGTTGATGGGTTGTTAGTCACACCCATTTGGTGTTTATACTCTGGCCTGCGCTCTCGGGACCGAAGCAAGTTGATGGGTGGTCATTTGCATCCAATTGGTGTTTATAATCCAGTCCACACTCTGGGGACTTAGAGTTAGTTGAAGTTTATTCTCCAGTTTGCACTATAGGAATCTGGAGTTGTTGATGTTTATACTCCAGTTCGCACTCTGGGAATCCGGAGTTGATTGATGTTTATACTCCAGTTCGCACTCTGGGAATCTGGAGTTGATGTTTATACTCTGACTCGCACTCTGGGAGTTCGGAGTTGATTGATGTTTATACTCCGACTCGCACTCTGGGAATCCGGAGTTGAATGTTTATACTCCGACTCGCGCTCTGGGAGTACGGAGTTGATGTTTATACTTCGCTTCGCACTCTGGGTATACGGAGTTGGATGTTTATACTCCGACTCGCGCTCTAAGAGTTTGGAGTTGAATGTTTATACTCCGCTTCGCACTCTGGGTATACAGAGTTGGATGTTTCTACTCCGACTCGCGCTTTGGGAGTTCGGAGTTGAATGTTTATACTCTGCTTCGGACTCTGGGTATACGGAGTTGAATGTTTATACTCCGACTCGCGCTCTAGGAGTTCAGAGTTGATGTTTATACTCCGCTTCGCACTTTGGGAATATGGAGTTGATGTTTATACTCCGGTTCGCGCTCTGGGAACTCGGAGTTAATGTTTATACTCCGACTCGCACTCTGGTAGTTCGGAGTTGATTTTTATACTCCGGTTCGCACTCTGGGAATTCAGAGTTGATTTTTATACTACGACTCGCGCTTTGGGAGTTCAGAGTTTATGTTTATACTCCGGTTCGCACTCAGGGAACTCGAAGTTGAGGTTTATACTCCGTTTCGCACTCTGGGAATTCGGAGTTGATGTTTATAATCCGACTCACACTCTGGTAGTTCGGAGTTGATGTTTATACTCCGCTTCGCACTTTGGGAATACGGAGTTGATGTTTATACTCTGGTTCGCGCTCTGGGAGCTCAGAGTTAGTTGATCAAGTACATGGACGGTTGAATCATATCCACCCTGAGTAGGCAAGCGAAGTCATTAGATGGACAGATCCATCCTCCTCGAGCTTGGAAATATGGAAGGCGAGGTCGTTAGATGGACTGATCCATCCTCCTCGGGTTTAGGTTTAACACGGGCGAAGTCGTTAGATGGACGGATCCATCCTCCTCGAGCCCATGTCCATAATTTTATACTCCAGCTCACAATTTGGGAGCTGGAATTAGTTAGAGGATTGTCGTGTAGCAGTCCCTTATTGCCGCAGTGTGATGGCTTGTCCCTGAGCTCGGGGTTTCACTTAGCGAGTGATCGGTGGGATCCCGATTAACTTCCACCTATAGGCCCCTCAACGAAGGATGAGATTTACTTTATAGACGGTTGGATCATGTCCATGTTCGTTTGGATTCCACTTTTGCTAAGCCTAAGGAGTAAGATTAGTGTTCTAGCAAGCTTTGTGCTCGAGCATAGGAAAGGATGGTCGAACTACATCCACTTTGAGTTGTATATTTTCCCTTAAGTCGGGTGGAAGAATTAGAGAGCAGACAGTCGAGTCACATCCAATTTATACTTTGCATTCTTTCGATCGATCTAAGGAAGAGAGTTGAAATGACAGCTCGTGATGGTTAGTGAGTAGGCAGTCAGTCGTTGATGATTTTAAATTGAGGGTTGGACCTTTAAACATGTGTTCCCTCAAATAATCTCAAATGTCTAATGTAGGATTGGATGCATGGATGGTGACATCACGTCCACCCTTGATGTGATTCCGATTTTATTAGGCATCAGAAGAAGCATAAGTATTTTGGCAAGCTTCAAGTACGAGATGGAGAGTCCATTATTGGGACATATAACTCCAAGTCTTTCTTACATCTCCTAATTAAATTGCATAGGCGGATGAGTGGATGGTCGGTTGCATCCACTTTGTACTAGAGTTCTGACCTTGTCGGTCTCTTCCACTTTGATGCCTTGCCCCAAGTCAGGGGCATATAGTAGCCGATGAGTGGTCGAATCATGCTCATCACGATGATACCTCAATGATTTGATCATGGTCCGCGGAGGTTGTTTTGCACCCAATCTTAAGTACTCAATTACCTGCATCATTTGCAAGTAGTTTAATTCAAGTAGGTCATATTTCGCAACGTAAATGAAATTGAATTAGAAATAATTCAAAAGAGATCAGATCAAATCTCATTGATAAGTGAGGCAGCATCGTATGCTCGCTATTGCACATCATTCCAGCCCTTCTCAGTTGGAATTCTAACGCAAATGGTTCAATTTGATCAAAGTCCTTGATCGATAGGGGTCGGATGTTCCTGGTCCTTCGTTCTATGGGGCTTGCACATATTATCGGAGCTATCCTTCCCGGAGAAGCCTTATGGCGTTGGCGTTCACGGTAGCCATTTAGAGAAGAGGAGTTTTCCGATCTAGAGTATGGAGCAGGTCCCCTCCTTATCTTGCTATGTTGATCTCTCATCTGATTCATCAACTCAAAATTGGCCTAGACATGTTGGTGTAGTTGTCGGCGGCGGTCCATAAGTTCTCTTGTCAAAGTCTAGAAATAAGCGATGGTGACGAATTCATTTATGGGTATCGGCAACAACTGGCTGCGGGCTTTGGATAAATTCGTTGGATGCCAGCTTCTTCATTCACTTCAATAATATAATAAGTAGAACTGGTATGTCTAACCACGATTGACAATGTTCTTTGAGGAATGGGGGAAGACAGCTACATTTGATGGCAGTCATCACTCTTGGTGTAAGCCATGTGCAACTCTCACTTCATGAGGTAGTGCCGGGGGTTATATATTTCCAAAGTGCACTAACGTAGTCAGCATGTTGAATTTTCATTGGAAGTTCTGCATGTAGGATGGTTTCAACGAATAGGTCTTGACTGGGGAAGATTCTCCAATCGACATTATGATCAAGTTCATTTTATTGCCAAGGGGTCTTGTAACACTGGTGAATGATGTATGCATGATTGTCCAACGTTTGAGTGGTTGGTAACATCGATTGGACGGCGAGTTGGTTAAAATGGGCTAATAGATTGGTGTTTTTTCCCAAACTTTCATCCGGATAGGAGACCTATATAGGGTATTAAGGAAGTCCTCTTGAGGTTGTATGTCATGATTTTAGTTATGTGGACGTGGAATGATTAAGATGCGGGCGTTCGAAGATGGTTCAGCGGTGACCAGCTATGTTTTGAGTTGGTAGAGTAGATAATGTCGGGGAGTCATCATATTAGCCATTGTACCATAGTTGTCAATTCAGGAGTTTAAAAGCTGGTCAATTGGAGGGAGTTGCATTCTACCTTAAAAGCATGATATATTAATCAACTCCAGTTCTTGGCATACTAGCTAGGTTCTCCAGCCTCTTGGAGTACAGTTGAGTAGTATTTCTTTGCCCATTCCTTGATTGCAACTCCATATTTGTTGTTGTGATCTCCTATGTCTTGTTCAGTCATGGAATAATTAGAAGCACGGATGGAATGTTCCTTTACTAAATTGATGATTGAATTCACTATGCGGGTGCCCTGCGCTGCGGCTAGGGTTCGGGGGGTTTTAGCCTCTTTTTAGGAAATTTGGGTCGTACCCGAATTTTTTTTTAATTTTTTTTTATTTCATATTGTTCTCATCAATGTTTTAACGATACAAATGTGGCGAAATTGAAAGATCTGAAGTGTATTCGAAGATCGATACGAATTGGACACTGTAGGATCGATACGTAGTGTATCTGAGGATCGATACGAATTGGACACTGCAGGATCGATACGAATTGGACACTGCAGGATCGATACGTATTGTATTTGAGGATCGATACGAAATGCAGCTGGCTGGATCGATACGAAGTGTATCTGAGGATCGATGCGAAATGCAGCTGGCTGGATCGATACGAAGTGCATGTGAGTATCGATACGAATTGGAGGCAGATGGATGGATACGAACTTCATGTGAGTATCGATACGAATTGGACATTACAGGATTGATACGAATCTTGATCGATTCGAAAACCACCATATTTTTTGGAAACGAAAACATGGATACGAAAATCATCACATTTTTTGGATACGAAATGATGGATTCGAAAATGATTATATTTTCTGGGTACGAAATGATGGATACGAAATTCACCATATTTTCATGGATTCGAAAATATGGATACAAAATTCACCATATTTTCTGGACTCGAAAACATGGATACGAAATTCATCATATTTTCATGGATTCGAAAATATGGATACGAAATCCACCATATTTTCATGGGTTCAAAAACATGGATACGAAATTCTCCATATTTTCTGGACTCGAAAACATGGATACGAAATTCATCATATTTTCATGGATTCAAAAATATGGATACGAAATTCACCCTATTTTCATGGATTCGAAAATATGGATACGAAATTCATCATATTTTCTGGACTCGAAAACATGGATACGAAATTCATCATATTTTCATGGATTCGAAAATATGTATACGAAATTCACCATATTTTCATGGATTCGAAAATATAGATACGAAATTCATCATATTTTCATGGATTCGAAAATACGAAATTCATCATATTTTCATGGATTCGAAAATATGGATACGAAATTCACCATATTTTCTGGACTCGAAAACATGGATACGAAATTCATCATATTTTCATGGATACGAAAATATGGGTATGAAATTCACCATATTTTCATGGATTCGAAAATATGGATACGAAATTCACCATATTTTCTGGACTCGAAAACATGGATACGAAATTCATCATATTTTCATGGATTCGAAAATATGGATACGAAATTCACCATATTTTCATGGGTTCGAAAATATGGATACGAAATTCATCATATTTTCATGGATTCGAAAATATGGATACGAAATTCATCATATTTTCATGGATTCGAAAATATGGATACGAAATTCACCATATTTTCTGGACTCGAAAACATAGATACGAAATTCATCATATTTTCATGGATACGAAAATATGGGTACGAAATTCACCATATTTTCATGGATTCGAAAATATGGATACGAAATTCACCATATTTTCTAGACTCGAAAACATGGATACGAAATTCATCATATTTTCATGGATTCAAAAATATGGATACGAAATTCACCATATTTTCATGGATTCGAAAATATGGATACGAAATTTTGAAAATATGGATACGAAATTCATTATATTTTCATGGATTCGAAAATATGGATACGAAATTCACTATATTTTCTGGACTCGAAAACCTGGATACGAAATTCATCATATTTTCATGGATACGAAAATATGGGTACGAAATTCACCATATATGTAGTTCCTCTTAGATCTGGAGCAATCTGAATAGAATAGAAGAAACTACTGGACGATAGATCTGGATCTCCTCCTTAGATTTTTGCAATCCAACGATGGTAGTAGATCAACAGAGCAGGAGAAAAGTTGGGTTTTTTCTCAATGAAAGCACCAAAGTGTTTGTACCAAAAATGGGCACAACACTCTTCGGAAGTTTTTGAAGAGATAAAAGTGAAGAAAGAAAATTAAAACTGAGGGTTATCTAACAAAAACTCCAAATAACAGAAATGTAAAATGCAAAGACAAGCGATTTAGAGTGGTTCGGCATTTTGCCTACGTCCACTATGAAGTTTGATGATTTTATTGCTCGATACTTGAAGATTACAATTTCTTATAATGTAGTACAACTGATTTTATTAGCTAAGTCTGAATACAAGGCAGCGATGGTGATCTTGAGTAAATCTGGCAGAGTCTGGGCGCTCTTTAGCTCTTAAAATTGTCCGACCCCTTTTTTGAATGACCAGGGGCTCTATTTATAGGTGTGGGAGGCTAAAATTTCGCCTAAATTTCGGGAGACCACTTCTGGCACGTGAGGGGGCCCACGCGCCCGTCTTTAGGAAATCTGGGCCCACTTTGGGATCGATTCGAAGTCCATTCGAATCGATCAAGATAATGTCCAATCAAGCTAAAATTTGGTGTGGACATTCTTCAACATGCGTATAAGCTTCTGTGAAAATTTCATAGCATTTGGACTTATAGATCTCGAGATATGATTGATGCAAGTTGGGTTGTCATCGATACGAAGCAATTTCGAATCGATCAAGATTTGATCCGATGGAGCTGAAATTTGGCATGAACATTCCTCAGGTCACATGTAGGTTCCTCTGAAAATTTCATAGCATTTGGACTTATAGATCTCTAGATATGATCGATGCAAGTTGGGTTGTGATCGATACGAAGCAATTTCGAATCGATCAAGATTTGATCCGATGGAGCTGAAATTTGGCATGAACATTCCTCAGGTCAGATATAGGCTCCTCTGAAAATTTCATAGCATTTGGACTTGTAGATCTCCAGTTATGATCGATGCAAGTTTGGATTTCTCAACGTGATCCATCAATATCTGGAGCATATGAACTCCGATTGACTTGAAATTCGGAATGTTGGCTCTCATAGCTTTGCTGTCATGTCATATCAAATTTAGCTCGATCCAGACTCAGAAAAAATTCGTCGATATCCATAGTGAGCCTGCGTATAACCGATCTCCAAGACGAACTGTCATTGGTTTCCAGTCAAGTTCTTGGTGTCACGGCCTTGCCAAAAGGCGGGATAACAGAATGTTCATCATTCCTCTTTTTAAAGTCGTCTGCTATATCCTGACATATCCCCGATATATCTCCGCTAGAACTTTTCGCACCTCAAATGCTATGGAGCGGTAGGGCGCTTTAACTACACAGGCCTCAAAATGTGGGATGAACAACTTGGTATTAGAGCATAAGTTTATGTAAAACTAAAAGAATTTTGAACTTTAGAAAGAGTTTTTTAAAACATAATACAAATGAATGAGAGAATTGGGGTATAGGATAACGCTATAGTAACGTACTTGTATTTGCTATATATAAATATATGCTTTATCTCTATTCTCCCTCTCTCTTAGGCTGTTCTTCCATATCTTACTAAGGTTCGAATGCAGATTTAAGGAAGTAAGATATAGAGGCAGAAAATGGAAGATTGAACCTCGATGTTGGAAGCACCACAACCAATGGACATGTCAAGCCCATTACTAAAAGGAATTTCGGTCGACAAATGGCTGCAAATTTGGGTTCAAGAACACCATCAGTTGATATAGGAGTAATGTATTAGTTCTTTGTCAATATGATGCAAGAAGGAGCTGCTGTTGGATTAGTTGGAGGAAATGTGATGGAGCTAATCAAGAAGTTCCAGTTGTCAACAACTATGCTTTGTTGAATAGAGACTATGCAAGACTTGGAGGGAAGCCATTCATTGGAATGGAGGATGCAATTGAAGTAGAGAATTGGTTGCTTCATTGTGCAAGGATTTTCGCTAATTTTGGTTTGAATGAAAAACATAAGAGGAGATTGGCGTCCAGGCAACTTCAAGGAGCTGCATTGTACTGGTGGAATTGTGTGACCATTGGGGTAGCAGAAGTGACTTTGACTTTGGCAGAATTCAAGAGGAGGTTTGAAGAGAGGTTTGTGTATGACATCGCTAAGTCAACTATGTTAAGGAAGTTTATTGAGGTGCAAGGTGATTTGACTGTACTTGAGTATGCAAACAGATTTGAGGAGCTGTCCTGATATGGGCATGCTACCGTAGATTCATTGATCAAAAGGAATGAGAAGTTCATCCATAGATTAAGACCAGAGCTTGCAAGGGAAACCTTGCCGCATCTCAGGGATCCATTTGACATGGTGGTAGAGATGGCTTTGAGAAATGAGGAAAATGCTTGCTCCCTTTAATGAAAACAAAGCAATGCTGATTCATAGTGGGCAGAGTTAGCAAAGAAATTTCTTTCAGAAGAAGAAAGATGGAGCTGTTAAGAAAGGAAAAGCAGAAGTGGTGTGCTACAAGTGCAATAAGAAAGGGCATTTTGCGTATGAGTGTCATTTAGGTGATGGAAAGACAACCATAGGAAAGAAGTATATCAAGTGCTTTAATTATGACTAGATTTGACATTACAAGAATCGGTGAAAGGAACTAGCAAAAGTTCATAAAGTAAAGATGTCTGCCTTGGAACCAACTACCTCGAGACCCATAACAGAGGAGAAAGAAAAGGCTGTGATGGGAGGAACGCTTTTGATTCATGGCTTATCTATTAGAGTATTGTTTATACTGGAGCATCACATTATTTTATATTTCATTGTTTGGTAGATAATCTTAACATAAAGTCCTCATACCTAGTTGCTGCCTTAAGGGTTGCGAATCCAATAAGAAGTGATGCAACTCTTGGGATGAAATGTGACCATTTAGAGTTTGAATTATTGTTCATATGTTTGCCTGCAGTTAGCATGTATTTGATTTCATATGCTTTAGGATTATTTTGGATATGGAGTGGTTGAGTAAATATGATGCTTGGATATTTTGTTAAGCTAGGAAAATATCACTTAGACACCTTAATAGTAGCGACCGAATTATATACTCAGTAGAGAATCTAAGTTTTGGTGTTTGCGCTTCATTGGGTGCAATAGAGTAGGAAGATGAGTTGAATAGGGTTTTCGTAGTTAGAGAATTTGCAGAAGATGTCTTTGAGCCTATTAGAGGACTACCACTGAAACAAGTTATTGAGTTTTGAATAAATCTTGTGCCTAGAGCTGAGCCCGTAAGTAGACCACCTAGTAGAATGACTCCTACCGAGATGAAGGAGTTAAACGTGCAGTTGGTGGATTTATAAGGGAAAAGTTTTGTTAGACCAAGTAGTTCGTCTTAGGGAACGGCCGCAGTGTTTGTGAAGAAACCCGACGGGTCGTTAAGGATGTGTGTCGATTATCATAAGTTGAATGAAAAGACAATAAAGAACCGATATCCCCTACTTAGAACCGACGATTTATTTGATCGGTTGAGTGGAGCCAAAGTGTTTTCCTGGTTGGATTTAGCAACAAGATTCCATTAACCAAGGGTGGTGGAAGATAGTATTCCATTGATGGTGTTTAGAATAAGATATGGCTCGTACGAGTGGTCAGTTATGCCATTCGAATTTAAGTATGCGCTTACTTTCTTCATAGATTTAATGAACTAGATTTTTCGAGAGCACATGGATAGGTTCGTATTGGTATTCATGGATGACATTTTTCTATAATCTAAGGATGAAGAGATTATGAGATTCATCTTAGAATAGTGCTTGAGCCGCTGAGGTAACATCACTTAAAAGCGAAGCATTCGAATTGTCATTTTGGTAAGAAAGAAGTGAAGTTCCTTAGTCATGTAGTCTCAGAAAAAGAGTTGTCCATAGACCCAGCTAAGATAGAAGTTGTTAAAAATTGGAAGAGACCCAAGACAGAGACTAAGATATAGAGTTTTCTTGGATTAGCTAGCTACTACCGGAGATTCATCAAGGATTTCTCTCATATAGCAGCACCAGTGACTAAGTTAACAAGGAAGGACGTGAGGTATATTTGGACCGATAAGTGTAAGGAGGCTTTCCAAAAGCTAAAATATTTATTAACTAATGCGCATGCGTTAGTAGTCCCGGATAGAAATCAAGATTTGGTGGTGTATACTGATGTGTGTGGAAAAAGATTATGAGTCGTGTTAATGCAGAGGGATAAAGTGATTGTCTAAGCTTTACGACAACTTAGATCGCACGAAGTTAAATATTCAACTCATGACTTAGAGTTGGTTGCCATAATATTTTCTTTGAAGGTGTGGTGATACTATCTTTTAGGACATATTATCTTATTTGGAAGTTTGACTGCGGTTAAGATTAACTGCTAATTCTATTCAGAGTACTGCAGTATTATATTGTTTGAAAGTCAACCAATACTGATCGACATAATTGCTTCTAAGTAAAGAGATGATCCATTACTAGCTGAAATAATTAGAAGGTTGGAAGGTGGAACGGAGATTGATGATTTGAAGGATTTTTTACTTTGACCAAAATGGATGGTTGAGGAAGAAAGGATGGATATGTGTTCCGAACGTGGGAGACCAAAAAAAAGTACTTAGCGAATGTCATCGATCGAAGTTTACTATTCATTCTGGAGGAACTAAGATGTATCAAGATTTGAAGAGAAGTTTCTTCTGAAATTAATGACCTTCTTAGAGGTGATTGTGGCTAAAGGCTCTACCTCGGTCCATTTGGTGAAGTAGTCGACCGCAACTATCACATATTTTGCACCACCTTTGGATATAGGCAAAGAACCGACTATGTCGATTCCTAGATTGCAAACAGCCAGGGACTAACCATTTGCGTGAGTTCCGTTGGCGGAGCTATCGGGATTTTCGCGTATCTTTGACACCTGTCACATTTTCTTACATAATTTGCAGCATCCCGATTCACAGTTGGCCAATAGTATCCGTAGCGGAGGATCTTTTTTGCTAGTGTCTGCCCCCCAGTATGGTCGCCACATTCTCCTTCGTGAAATTCCTTCAAGACCCAATTTGTCTCATCATGGGCAATGCACCGTAGTAAGGGGACCGAGAACCCCCTCCGATACATTACTCCTCCCTGCATCACATATCGCGCAGCTTTGCGAATGACCTGTCGTTTTTCGCTTCTTCTTTCGGGCAAAGTCCCGTTTAGCAGGTATTGTTTGAATGGGGTTATCCATGACTCCTTCTCGATTTCCGTTTCCAACGCAAAATCGACCTCCCTCACATCTATGCTTGGAGCATGTAAGGTTTCGACGGAACTAATCCCATTTGCTGTACATCGCCGGTACTTGCGAATTTGGCCAGCGAGTCGGCTTCCTTGTTCTGTTCACGCGGGACATGCGAAATGTCATAATGTTCAAAGTTCGTCAATAGTTCCTGAACCAGAGCAAGGTACGGAGCAAGCTTTTGTCCCCTTGCTTGGTAATCTCCTCGCACTTGGTATACCACCAGCTGCGAGTCACAAAAGATTTCAACTGATTTTACCCCGAGTTCTCCAACAAGCTTTAAACCAGCAATCAATGCTTCATATTCTGCTTCATTATTCGTAGCCGGGAAATTGAGCTTTAAAGCATAACAAATCGACTGATTTTCTTGAGTCACAAGAACTACACCAGCCCCAGAGCAATGGTCGTTTGACGCCCCATCGGTGTACAATTTCCATCGAATGGGGGGAATGACGCTGTGACTATCTGGTTCGTCTGATATAGTAAACTCAGCGATGAAGTCTGCTAATGCTTGCCCTTGTATGGCTCTTCGTGGCAGGTAGGTAATATCGAACCGACTCAACTCGATATTCCATTTTAACATCCTTCTAGAAGTTTCTGGTCGTTGGAGTACCTGTCGCAAGGGCTGATCGGTATAAATACTGACTGAGTGTGCTTGAAAGTATGGGCGCAGCTTACGTGATGCAATAACCAAGCAATAGGCCAATTTCTCAATTTTAGGATAATTACTTTCTACCCCCGTTAAATGTTTACTAACGTAATACACCGGCTTTTGAACTCGGTCCTCCTCACGGACCAAAGCCACACTTATAACATGCGGGGATATAGCCAAGTATACGTACAACATTTCATGGTCTACTGGTTTCGATAGTACTGGAGGACTTTTTAAATGCCTTACTAGAGCTCAGAACGCTTCCTCATAGTTGGATGTCCATTCGAAATTCCTCTTTCCTTTCTTTATTATATCGAAGAAGGGAATACACTTGTCTGTGGCTCTGGATATGAATCGACTCAGCGCAGCCACCTTTCCATTCAAGCTTTGTACTTGTTTTATAGTTCTGGGCACTTGTATGTCTCGAATAGCTTGAATCTTTTCCGGGTTAGCTTCGATTCCCCGGGCATTAACAATGAATCCCAAAAACTTCCCTGACGCAACGCCGAAGGAATACTTCAGAGGGTTGATCTTCATCCCATAATATCTGAGTATGCCAAACATCTCTGCTAAGTCTCGAATGTGGTTGTTTGACTGCCGTGACTTTATGAGCATGTCATCCACATAGACTTCCATTGTTCTACCAATCTGATCTTTAAACATTCGATTCACCAAATGCTGATAGGTCGCTCCCGCGTTTTTCAATCCAAAAGGCATCACTACGTAGCAATATAGCCCAACGTCTGTGACAAAACTAGTGTGTTCTTGGTCCAGAATGTGCACCGGGATCTGATTGTATCCCGAATACGCTTCCATGAACGACAGTAACTCGTGTCCTGCAGTGGAGTCGACCAACTGATCAATTCTAGGTAATGGGAAACTGTCCTTAGGGCACGCTTTGTTTAAATCAGAATAATCTACGCAAGTTCTCTACTTCACATTCGCTTTTTTCACTAGCACGGGGTTTGACACCCATTCAGGGTAGAGGGCGTCGCGGACGAACCCATTGGCTTTGAGCTTGTCCACCTCCTTTCTGAGAGCAGCGGACCTCTCCGGGTCCATTCCTCTCCATTTTTGTTTAACTGGGACGTACCTCGGGTCTATGTTCAACATATGACTCGCAATAGCGGGAGAAATCCCGCACATGTCGCAATGTGTCCAAGCGAAAACATCGAGATTCGCTCGGAGGAAATCACTAAGGTCCTCGGTCATCGAGGGGCTGAGTTGTGATCCAATCTTTAGTACTTGCGACGGATCGTCTCGGCTGACTGAAATGTCAATCGTCAGTTCAGCCGGTGCTGATTTTTCTTCCCTGGGTTCCTCATCATCGTTTCTCGGATCTATGTCTCTATAGATCCGAGAATGTTGCCCAAGCCAGAGCTCGGGCATTACTTGTCAATTGTCAATATTCTGAATGCGGACGGGGTTATTTCCTTTCTCTCTCCGATGGGCCTCTCGGAGCTCAGCCACATAACATGCACGACCGGTCGCCTGGTCGCCATGCACAACACCTACTCCTATGTCAGTCGCAAATTTTAAAGTCAAACACCACGGGGCCAATGCTGCCCTAAACTCAGCCAGGGCCGGTCGACCCAGAAACACATTGTATGGAGAATCTACATCCAAAACTACTAAAGGTAGGATTCGCACCCTCCTACGCTCACCTTGTCCCAGTTCAACTGACACCTTAACATACCCCACTGCATCAGTCGCTGGGCCATTAAAGCCATGGATACGAGCTTTAGATGGCTTCAAATCCTTCGTCTCCATCTTCATCTGGTTATAAGCCTTCTTGAAGATGATATTGACAGAACTTCCACAATCAATCAAAATTATTTTCACAAAGGCCGGCCCGATTGTCGCAGATATGACCATCGGGTCAACTGTAGGAGCCTCCACCTGGTCAACGTCTCTACTCCTGAACACTATATCGTCTGTCATCATGCGCTGCTGTTTAGCGGGGGTCCCATCCTCCACATTGGAACAACACTCAAAATCTGCATGCCTCAAGTAATTAGCATACCGCTCCATTTCTTGCCAGTTCTTATCTGCAGGGTGAGGTCCGCCTATTATCGTGTTTATGACCAGTCTGCCCACGGTCCTAGCAGGCTCCTTAGAGTGACGTGGAGCTGGTGCGTGACCGGGATTTGACATTCCCTGTCCACCTTCTTGAGGATTCTTTACAAACTCCTGCAACTTTTTCTGTCTAATCAACTTTTCTATAGCGTAATGTAGGTGCCTACACTCTTCAGTATTGTGCCCATAAGTCTCATGGAAGCGGCAATACTTCCCAGTCCGCTTTTGCTCCTCGGTTGACTCCTTTGGACGCGACTTTCTGTATTGAAAGGTATTACAAGTTGATAGGTAAATATTCTCAAGAGATGCATTTAGTGGGGTGTATTCGTTGTAGGTTGGAATTGTCGGCTTCCATTTCCCCGCTTCTCTTTTCTTCCCATGATTTCTTCCTCCGGATTCCTTAGATTGCCCGGGCTTGTTCTGGACATTGACCTGAACTTTCCCCGAGTTGTCTCCGGATTGCTTCATAGCGATGTTGCTTTTCATGGTCTCTTGAACGGGCCTCGGTGCCTTATCTCGCCTTATCCATCTGGCTTCCTCTCTTCTTATGAATTGATGAGCCTTTGAGTAAAAACGCTCTAGCATAGTTGGAGGTTTTCCTACTAACCAATCTCCAAAGTCTGAATCCGGATCCACATCTCGCATCACAACCGTAAGAATTGCGTGATCATTAGGATTGCTAACTTTAGTAGCGCAACATCGAATCTCTGTAAATACTCCTTCAATGACTCCCCTGGAGCTTGGATTACACTTAATAGAGACATCATGTCCTTTGGACAAGTAGCATGTATTCTGAACTGTTCTATAAATTTCGTTGCCAACTTCTCGAAACTAGATACGGACCGCGGAGGAAGTCGGGTGAACCACATGGTAGCGATCCCAGATAGAGTTATTGGAAAGCATCTACACTTGGTTGCATCATTCGCTCTAGCTGAATCCATCATCCATTCATATCTCATCACATGCTGTCGGGGATCGGTCTTTCCTTTGTAGGCCGGGATAGTTGGCATGCTAAACTTCCTGGGGTACTCGGCCTGTAGAACAGTGTCTGTGAATGGAGTATGACTCTTGGATATCCACCAATCTTCATTGGTCGGGCCTTGATTTTCTCTCATCAACTGTCTGACCATAGCCAATAGGTCTGGGGTTTGTATGGAAGATGGAAGGTTGGAGTCTGTTCTACGGGATCGGTCGGGTTGATGCCTCCTCTACTGGCGATCTACCAAACGTGTATCTTGAGGTTCAGCATCCTTGGTATCTTGGTGAGCCGGGCGTCCAGTTTCCACACGCGCTCCAGATCCTAAGTTTCCCGCTCCTGCTTGGTTGCGGTCTCCGAGGATTAAGTGATCCATAGTTGATCGATCAACAGCACCTGCCTGTGTAGTTTCAGTCTTGCGGCATCTACGCCTGGGAGGTTCATCAGACGAAGTCGAGCTATCAGATGAAGAGTAAGGAGCTGGACTACCCCCAACATTCTGATGTTGTTGTTGAGTGAGCCGAGTCATAAGGTTGGCGTTAGCTTGAATCTGTTCTCCAAGTTGTCTCCTGCTTTCCATGAGTTCTCTCATCAAAGTCGTTGAACTCTATTTAGGTGACAACTTCCATTTGATTTTGGGCGGTAGTTCCCGCACCCAGATTTGCTTGTTGATTGCTAGGTCCTATTTGTTTTATGCTAGTAGTCTCATTGACGTCTGCATTATGAGAGGCTGATTTGGTACGTGGTCTTCCCATTGTAGAGTTATTGGTAAGAACTCTGAGTAGAATCAACAGACGTCTAATGAATGACTTGGATCTCCTTCGGGGGATTTATTCAATCCAGTAGCTACAACGAAGATCCTTGTGGCCTGAGAATTCGATTCTCAGTGAAAGCACCAAAGTGTTAGCACCAAAATTGGTCACTAACCCCCTTTAGAAAGATTATGTAGAGAGATTATAGAAGAAGGTAAATTAGAACTGAAAAATAGTGTAATTCAATGCCAAAAGAACAACAAAAACGAGAACACCAGATTTATAGTGGTTCGCTGTAACTGCCTACGTCCACTTTGAGTTTTGATCTTTATTGCTTTCCCAAGTAGATGAATACAGATACAATCCGTATATTAATGACTTAAATACAAGTTTGAACTGAAAATAATAAGTCTTGAAAGTGGCAGAGTCTCCCCAGTGTTCTCGAAAAAAGGTCCATTTCACTATGCCTCTGTCCCTCTATTTATAGATGAAGATGGGTTGGACTTCCCTCTTGGGCCTAGGAATGAGATACCTCGGCCCGTGGCGAGTGACTTCGATGTGCCGAGCCACAAGTGCCGAACGACCTTGCTATGCTTTGTAAGGAGAAATGTCGAGCGAGGCTGGAATGCCGAACGGGGTAGGAATGCCGAATAGGGCAGGAATGTCGGTCGAGGCTGGATGCCGAACGAGGCAGGAATGCCGGTCGAGGCAGGAATGCCGGTCGAGGCTGGAATGCCGAACGAGGCAGGAATGCCGAACGGGGTTGGAATGCCGATCGGGGCAGGAATGCCGAACGACCTTTGAATGCCGAATGGTACCCCTAATGTCGATCGAGTCTGGATGCCGAACGATGTTGGTTGCTGGTCGAGCCAGTTGTGCCGAACGAACTAGTTGTGACGAACGACCCTTTATGTCGAACGACTTTTGAATGCCGAATGGTACCCCTGATGTCGTGCCGAACGAACTAGTTGTGCCGAACGAACTTTTATGCCGAACGAGCCTTCCACATCAGGTTTCTGTTCACCCAGTCAAACCACTGGGTAACATTTACATAATATTCTATATAAATAATTATCATATATTTTAAGTAGTACTAAAAGTGTTATAACATATTAAAAATTATTTTAAAGATATTTCTATATATATAAGTTTAAATAATAAGTCAAGTATTTTATAAATATAACAAATGAAGTATGGATTTTAACACTTAAGTTGAAATAAATGGTTTTGTGGAATTATTTAAAAGTGTGTTAACTTGGTTAATAAGTGTGGATATGCTTTGAACTTTAAAGAAATGTTTAAAAGTTAACGATAAGTATAGAAATGTTTTGGTTGTAGTAATAATGTTTTAGTAACATTTGTTTTTAACCCCTATTATTAATTATACTTAGGATTATAATTTGATATTTAATAATGAATGCTCAAAGGTTAAGTATAAATGAATATTTTGGGTTTGTTGTGGCAGTATTTTAAACAACACTTGTCTTTAACTCTTAAATATAATTGAATCTTTAAAAGGGAGTTTTAAAGAGAAATGTTTTTGAAGTATGAAAGAGATTTGCGTTTGTTGTGACAAATGTTAGAGTAACAATTATCTTTAACCCTTAAATGTAATTAAATCCCTAAAGGAAAGTTTTAAAGGAAATGGTTAAGACTGGAATGTTTTGGGTTATTATAAACAATGTTTTAGTAACATTTGTTTTCAAACCCTTGGATTGTAGGAAAAAATATTATAAATATAATTAGATCTTTAATAATAGAAATTTAAAGACAATAACAAGTATTGAAAACTTTCAGAAAAAGATAGAAAAATTTATACGTTTAATTTATAAAAGAGAAGGAGTTTACAGTAATAATGTTTTAATAATATATGTTTTTAACCTCTTTGATTATATTTTAAGTAAGGAAACATTTTGTTAAGTGATTGGTGAATATATTTATACCGTTAAGATAAGTATATGAATACTTCTTAAGAATTAAAAAGGGTATAAGTTTATAGCAGATTACAAATATTTATCTTTTATAAAGAGAAATTATACATACACACACATACAAGTATTGAAAGGAAGTTTTAATTAACAATGGAGTATTAGTTTATAAAGGAAGTTTTGATTACTGAAAGAAGTTTTATTAGATAAAAAGATGTTTTACTAGTAAAAAGAGTTTTTAATTACTAAAGGATTAATTAGTTAAGAAAGGATTAAAAGTCGTTTATGTGACTTAATCATGCTTTGGATGAATTAATTGTGCTTGTATGTTTACTTGCTTGTGGATAGTATACAGAATTTAGTTCCAATATGCAGTCATTCACATTATTATTGAATAAAACCAAATTTATCAATTTAGTCTAGGAGAGACCGGAATTAGTAAGTGTTCTACTTATCAAAAACCACTTCAAAACTGAGATACGGGTTTTATATTTTGGAAGTGGAATAATGGAATCCATGTAGGATTCATTGTTTATTCAAGTGACGAAGACTCGTGTGAAGATCCTGAACGTAGCCTCGACATCGAAAAAATGACTAAACAAAGAGTGGGCTGCATGATCCACGGGTTTAGCTGATCCATGAGGGGTACATCAACTCTATATCTAGAGTATCCTAATCGATGTGTTACGCATTGGGAGTTGATGATACTTGGTACACATTGTTCATGAGGGTGTTCAGATGATGGCCCTGTTGTGTTTACCTTATGGTATATTTTATCTAGAGATATTCGACGCCCGGAAGGTGGTTTCTAATCCTTATCGTAGGTGATCGGTCTTAGTTTACCGAGGAGGACTCCATGGGAAATCTATTTATACGAACGTGCCTTAGCGGATTTGTTTGCATACCTAAATATGCTATTAAATTTAACCAATGTAACCATTTCAGCTATATTTATATTTGTATTGAACAACCTAGACATTATTATAATATCACTGGAGTTTCTAATAGAAATGGTTTGGTTATCATAAGGTAAAAACCCATCCGTGTTTATTTGCAGTATGTCTTACGAGATACCCTTATTTTAAAAGGTTTTACAACATTAATTTAAATGTCTTGAGTTTCTCACGCTGGTTTACCAGACTGATCCGAGTGTTATTTTCTTATAATGCTCGGGTGGCCCCATGTATATTTTCAAATTCCATTGAAGTTCGTTGGAGCTCTTAGAGAGGAGCTGGATGATTTCCCACCGTAGTTCTTTTTTCGCTGCATTGCTTTGTTTATTTTTATCAGCAATTGTAAGGACAAATAATTATAACTATCCAGGATGATGATATGTTAGTTTGCTCTGATTATTGCATCCATATACTTTTCTTTATAAAAGATCATTTTGATATTATATGTTATCATTTCATTGTGAGATTCTGATGTTTTATTCTCTTATTTCCTGTTTTTTTCTTTCCTTCGTTTTCTTTTGCCCTGACGTTCTATCATTTTGGTACTTAGGTCTCGGCATGTGAATACCGTGGATGTAGTGTCAACATGTGAGGGTCAAAAAGGCAATCATTACATTTTGGTATCAAAGCTGAAGGTTAAGCGAGAACCTTGGCTTTGGTGGGTGTAACCCATTAAGAGATAAGGCAATGGAATGCCTTACTATGAGTATAAGTGTATTACACATATAAGAGTACGCATTTGTTATTTCTATAATAATGTTTTATATTGTGTTGATTTATCGGTTGAGTGTTTTATGAATTCTTGTCGATATAGAAGGAACAACTGTATCGATAGGGGTTTCTAATCACCTGAACAAGGAAAACCAATACAATATTATTTCTGAAACTGGTAAATGAAATAATTTTACCTAGGATTATATTTTATAAATGTAAGAAAAAATTTCAAATAATTAATATAGTTATGTATTTGGTTGTTAGGAAATGATAATATTCAATTGTTATCATTAGTTGTGCTCAGCCAATTTATGAGCATTGAGTATTATTTATTGATTTGTAAGTTGTTTATCTTCCTTAACATAGACTGGGTAGATAGTAATTTATAGGAACATTGAAACGAACGCCTTGTGAATTAAGTTTCATAGTTTGACTATAAGGCGTTCGATGATAATGTTGGGTTAAAACGTTAACTTTAATAAAAGCTATTATTATAGTTTAATAGGAAAGGTAAGATATTTAAAAGGTAAATACCTTTGAAATGATAAGAAAGTAAACTTATATAAATATGGTTTGTATAAATAGGATCTATAAATAAAAAGAATTTAAATTGAGAATTTGTAAACTTAAATCCCAATGCTTTTGAAAATGGTTTTCAAGAGTTTTGGGTAAATAATAATAGTATTGTTTGAAACAATTTTGAAGGACTAATGTTTTTAATAGAGTTTTAAGATTTGTTTGAGTTCGAGGGTACTCTCGAATCAACAAGTCGATTCTGGAAATAAAGTATTTTTATGTTAGCTAGTTCGAGTGGCTCGAAAATGACTAAAAATTGGCAGAAGATGTGTTTGGATGGTAAGCACTTCTCTTGAGTATCACCCTTCTTAGTAAATGGGATATATAGTACTATTTGGTAGAACACAGTTCCTTGTATCATTTTGTTGTTACTTGATCTATATGAATATTTTCCATGAATTTCTAAACAAAATATTTTGGGAATTGGTTTTAGCAAATGATTTTGGTTTGATCTCAAAAAGTATGACTTGAAATCCAAAAGATATTTGTATATATTTATTTTAACTGATTTGAAATAAAATTTGGAGTTTAATTCTTAAGTTTTCTGTTAAGTTATATTATGGTTGCATGTATCCTTTGCATTAGGGTAGTTTGGTTATGCATCTTATGAAATGTAATCTGTTAGTTTTTAATTATTGAAATAAAAAATGGAATTTTTAGCGATTCTGGATAGTCGGGAACTTCCGAATTGATATAGGAACTGAAACTAAATATTTTTGTGAAAATATAAAAGTTGAATTTTCACAATCTTAGTTTGAAAAAAAATAGTAAGTTAAAACAAGTTTAAAATTTGTTAAGCATCTTTGTTAACTAGAACATTCGATATTATTGGGCCAACTAATACATGTCATTATTTTAGGGTTGTCCAAGGAAAGTATACTCAAGTTTTGTGTTTGGATACCAGAATCCTACTCTACCTAGCTACTTGCCTAGCCCGATAGATAACGAAGTCTAGTAGGCTGAATTGATTATAAGGTCCAAATTTATTTTAGGCCTTCAGCAAAATTTTAGTAAGTTAAATAAATTTGAAAGTTTGTATATACTCTTAGGATATAGTAGAGTATTATACTAGTATGCACTTAAGTCTTGAAATGTTTTAAAAATGAAATTATGTTCCAAGAAATGTTTTTTAAATAAAGTTAAGTTTTTATAAGAAATATTTATGAACTTAGTTAACATTTTATGAAACATTTTATAAATAATTTGAGTAGTAAAAGAAAATACTGCTTGGATAAATAAATATGAACTTAAGATAATGAAATGTTTTATAAGTAAAGTTGTGGCTCTTTGAACTTTGAAATTATTATGTGATATTTTATAAGCAAAGATAAGTCTTCATGAAATTTTTATAAACTTAAGTAAAGTCTTATAAAATAGTCCATAAATGATTTCAGTGTTATAAAAGAAATCATTTTATGTAAATAAATAAGAATTGGAAAGAAATTGGTGTAGTTAAGAAACCAATGGAATTAAGTATGTAAATTGTACATAGACCATTTTATTCGCATTACAGTTCTCGATCTAGGGTTTGAGCACATTATTTTGAGGTGGTTTACACCAGTCCGAGTTAGGATTTTTCACTAGATTTTTGACGGTGAACACTTGATACAGAATTTTGATATGATTCTAAAGTTTTCTATCATAGTATATGGCTATATAAGGAGAATGGAAGTTTCTAATCAAGAAACCAGATCAGAGTCCGCACTAGAGAAGTCAAGTGAGATATACTAGTTTGGAAGTGAAACTTATGTGGTCGAGCAAGTGATCAGATGTGATATTGCTTATAGATGATATATGTACATCATACAGACTTTAGGATGACTGTATACAATGTTTTTTGGCTTATGGAGAGTTTGGGAAAGGATCTTTAATTATTTAAGGTGGTATGGTAATCAACTAAGTAATAACCTAAGGAAGTTGAGCAGGAGGTACACTTACTAGTTTATTTATCATCCTTATGCAAGGAGAAGATTTTTAACCTGAGCAAACTGATAGCTATGTTTGCTAATAATAATAATATTGTTAAGTGTTATCTTGCCTTTTGGCAAGGCTGTGACACCAAGGAGTTGACTAGAAACTTAAGACAATCCATCTGATGATTGGTTATACATAGGTCCACTATGGATAATGGCAAATTTGGTTCGAGTCCGAATCGAGCTACACTTAACATGGTACGACAAACAAAGCTATGAACGGCAATATTCCAAATTTCAGGTCAATCGGAGTTCGTATGCTCAAGTTATGGATCGATCAAGTTTCATGAGAAGCACGTTTACTTCGTATCCATCTGGTTTGTATCCATCACTTTGCAACCATCCCCTTTGTATCCATCAACCAATATCATCGATCATAGTTCATTTGCTCAACCGCTATCCATTTCATATCGATCCCCCTTTTACCCATTTCGTATCGATCAACTGGGCATCGATACGAAACCAAGGACCAGGCATCGATACGAAGGCAATGAAGGTTCATCGATATGAATGACTGGGCCCTAGATGGATACGAAAGACATAGTCAACCAAGAGAAGTGGTCACTCGGCATGAAATGTGGATCTCTCTTGAACTATCGCTCTACGTCATCAGTGCACAAGTGATCGATACGCACCTCATGTCTAAATGCTATGAAATTTTCATAGGAGCTTGCTTACCACCTCAAGAATGTCTATAATCCATCGTAGCCCAAATGGATGAAATCTTGATCAGTACGAAAATGGTTGGTATCGATCCAGATCGATCCCAAATGACCCCATATCGATCTAGTGGGCCCACCCACATATGAGAAGAAGTATTCCAAACTTTGAGGCTGATATTTCATACCTACACCTATAAATAGCACCCCTACGCCTGCAGAAAAAGGACTTTTGACTCTGCTACACTGTTACTCTACCACAACTACATTGTAACTTGAGAGTTAGAGTGTTGTACTGTTTTAATCAGTTGTCAATCATCAATAAATAGCAAAACATTCAAAGTGGACGTAGGCTACAATGTTGAACCACTATAATTTCTTGTCCTTTTCAATTTCTACATGCTTTTATTGGTGTGATTGTTAGATTAGCCTCTTTTTCCATTTAATTTCTTCATTTTAATCTCTTCAATCACATCCGAAGAGTGTTGTGCCCAATTTTGGTACAGACACTTTGGTGCTTTCACTGAGAAAACTCTGTTTTTCTTCGATTCTTTAGATCTATTGCCGTTGTTGGATTACTAAAATCTAAGGAGGAGATCCAAATCTACCTTATTATGGCTCCTTGCATTCTACTCAGATTATTCTAGATCTAGGAAAGAGCTACATCAACCATGGTGCATACTACCAGAACTGCTTCAAGTGTTGCAGATCCAGAAGGAAGGGATAGGCAAAATCCCACGCAGCTGGCCACAGTAAGTTAAACATCAACTGGAGCTCCAGATCCACAAGGTCCTGTGACCAGAGAAGAGTTCCAGATCCTTATGCAAGAGCTTACTCAGAGCCATCAAGAGCTCACGCGGCAGATCCGTGCCAACATGGAACTCGCGGACCAGTTGAATGAGGAAAGGTGAAGGAGATCTAGGAGGGATCATGTCTCACATTCCTCGACTGAAAGCTCGGCTTCATCTGACTTCAACCATATATCTACATGCCGTTGGCTTGATGGAAATTATGCAGAGGCCTTTGGGCATCAGCGTGCAATGAATCTTGGACAAGCCGGGATTGGTCCTTCTACAGGGCACCAAGCTGGACCCTCCTCCCGAGGAGGGGCACTTCCTTATCACACTACTCATGACCATGCAGCTGCTACCGCTATAGATCTGGAAGCTGAGATCCAAAACCAATTAGATCCAACCCTTCGTCAACACATCCATGCTCATGAACGCTACGTTCCCAAAGACCGGGAACCAAGGAAGCAAAGAACAGACCGTCGACAGCACCCGGACCATCCTCGCAACATGGAACTTGACCATGCCTTGGCTTCGAACATCCAGATACCTAATATTACAACCATGATCCGCAAAATGATCCGATAAAGTCAAGGTGTTACTAATGATGATTGGGGAATCACCCGAAGTCATACTCCATTTACTGATGACATTCTTTATCCTGAGCCACCCCGTCAATTCAGGATGCCGACTTTACCGCTGTTCGAAGGAAATTCGGATCCTAACCAGCATATCTTGAAGTATGAATGGCTCATGAACACCACTAAAGCTGATGACGTGGTTAAGCGTAGAAGTTTTCCTATCTCTTTCAAAGGCATTGCAACTATGTGGTTCACTTGATTACTAACCAGATCCATCTCATGTTTTGATCAATTGGCCACTAAGTTTGTTGAGCAGTTCTGCATGCATGCTATTAGACCAAAGGATGTCAACACCTTGTCCAGTGTTACTCAAGCTCCAGGAGAGACTCTTAGACATTATCTGGAAAGGTTCCATGCTGCTTCTGCAGAGGTTAGAAACCCCAATGATAATTCTATTCTAATGGCATTGACTAAAGGGATCGATCCTGATTTCGAGTTTGGTGATTAGTTGGTTCGGAAACCCCTTGCTTCGTTGGATTGTTTCTATGCTAAGGCGGCCCAATTCTTAAGGAGATAAGATGCTAGACGATCAAGGAAGCAGGACGTAGTAGGGCCTAGTGGTGAAGGCATTCAAAGTAATGTTGCTGTGAAGCAGACCGGTGAGAACTCCGGCAATGTGCAATTGAATATTCAGAATAAACAAGGTTAACAGAAGGGTAATGGAGGTCAGAGAAAGAAGAGAGATCCAAATTGGGGACCGAGACACAGAGCTTCCATGTTTGACCAATATACTCCTCTAAACACTTTGCTAGAAAATGTTTACCATCAGACTTGCAATACCGAACATTATAAGATGGCAGCTCCGAGACCATCGTTGGAGAAACAAATTCAGATCGAGAAATTTTGTAGGTTCCACGATTGTTACGACCATAATACTAATGAGTGCCATCATTTACGAGACATTATCGAAAAGTTGATTAGAGAAAGGAAGTTAGAGCAATTTGTTTAGGGTCCGCAGGATGGAGGTGCGGGCCCGTCTAACGTGAATCAAGGACAAGGCCAAGCTAGGCACGAAGAACCCGCACGTACTGGTGGGAGGTTGGTAATAGATATAGTAAGTGATGGTCCTCATCCAGCTGATCGGAGCTGGAAGGAAATGGAGTCATATGCCAGCTCGATTGGGCATGTGGACATCAAGTGTTGTAGTAATGTTGATGACGGGACCCCGGTAAAACAACAGAGGACGATGACAAACGACATCGTTTTCAAGAACCGAGATGCTGATAGAGTCGAGGCCCTTAATATTGATTCATTGGTTATTTTAGCTCAGGTAGGTCCTACTTGGATGAAAAGGATCTTAGTCGACGGCAGAAGTTCTGTCAATATACTTTTCAAGCGCGCTTTATGACCAAATGAGAATGGAGGCAAAAGATCTAAAACTGTGTCAGTCCCATATACATGGTTCTAACGAAAGTGCAACAATACCAGCTGGGATGGTGGAGTTGCCAGTTGAGTTAGGTATTGGAGATCGCCGGAGAGTCCGGATGCTGCAGTTTGTTGTGTTAGACATTCATTCCCCCTACAATGCTTTCTTGGGCCGACCGGCCCTCGCAGAATTCAGGGCAGCAATTGCCCGATGGTGTTTAACTACGAAGTTCCCCACTAATAACAGGGTTGGAGTAGTACAAGGTGATCAGCGGTTGGACGTGCCTGTAATGTTGGTGAGCTGCAGGATGCGCGGCGTAAGGAGAAAGGAAAGGGCATAGAAGAATCTCTCTACGTTCGTTTTTCAAATAATTAACAGCTAACGCCTGGGCCTAAGCCCGGGTACCACAACCAGTTCCTTAAAGATCTTGATCCCAGAGATAATAACGATGAGGAGGAAATCAAAGACTCCCAGGCTTCCCCGGTAGAGTTGACGATCGATGTTCCGATCTACGATGACGAAGATTCCATAACGGTAAAGGTCGGATCTCAACTTAGCCTCCAGAAGAGACAGGAATTGGTTGATTTTCTCCGGGCAAACCTTGATGTGTTTGGTTGGACTCGCTCAAACATGTGCGGGATCTCGCCAGACATCACGAGCCATGCATTAAATATTGACCCACGGCATGTCCTGGTCAAACAGAAAAGGCGTGGTTTGGATCTAGAGAGATCTTCCGCCTTGAAGGAAGAAGTAAATAAAATCAAGTCGAATGGGTTTATCCGTGATGCTTTATACCCAGAGTGGGTATCTAATCCAGTGCTTGTCAAAAAATCAAACGGGAAATGGCGAACATGTGTGGACTACTTAGATTTGAATAAAGCCTGCCCTAAAGACAGCTTTACACTTCCCAGAATTGATCAACTTATGGATTCAACAGCCGAACACACTACAAGAAAACTGATTTTTTGTAGCGCCCAAAAAACGCAACTACGTATTTTTAGTGGCGTTCCGATAATCGTTACGAGAAAACATGCCACTAAAAATCCTCGAGTATTAGTTGCACTTTTTTAAACGCCACCAAATTTGTTTTTTTGATAGCGTTTTTATAGCGGCATAGAATTCCTTTTTTGTAGCGCCTATTTACCGCCACCGAAAAGGTTTTCTCCTCCATGATACTTTTTTATGGCGTTATCTAAATTTTTTGTAGCGCCTGTTTAATGCCACCGAAAGGGTTTTCTCCTCCACGTTACCTTTTCATGGCGTTATATACATTTTTTGTAGCGCGTAATAAACGCCAG
Organism: Allium fistulosum; assembly: GCA_030737815.1. Lineage (NCBI taxonomy): Eukaryota > Viridiplantae > Streptophyta > Magnoliopsida > Asparagales > Amaryllidaceae > Allium > Allium fistulosum. The sequence continues at coordinate 291,866,433 of CM060907.1, forward strand.
CATAAGTGTACTTGAGTTCTAATTACTCTTTTGTAGCGACATTTTAACGCTACCAAAATAAATAATATCCAGTAGTGTTTGTTTCCCTCCACCTGCTACTCCAGATTTACCCCTGATCTAGCATCCAATTATATAATAACAGAATACGCAAGCACATACACTTTTGAACACAATATATTAAACAACTACAAAATACGTATACGCATTGAAGATCCACAAGATACATAGACATTCAAACATCCACATACATAGGTGTCTACAAAAAGCTACCCGTACACATACACAACCAAACTACCATAAGTGTTATAACCGAACTACCATAAGTGTCATAACCGTACATTTACATCTGAAATAAACATCTGAAATAACCGTACGTATACGTCTGAAATAACCGTACCGAGCATAACTTGAACCACCATAAAAACCTGAACTACCTGTCATTGCTGATGTCTTTAAAACCTGAACTACCTGTCAATAAAGAACAGAACAAAAGAGTGAGAAAACAAAACCTGAACTTAAAACTGCTTAAATAAGCAATGTACTGAAACAAAACATATGGACGACAATCGACCACTTCTCTGCACTGCCACAACACTCAACTACCTTGCCACTTCTTCCTACACTATCACTGTACTGCTCACCATCAATTCATACATAACTCCTCACCATCAATTCAACTAACATTCCACCACAATCCATACATAATTCCTCACCATCAATTATTTTCCCTCCCCTGAACCTGAACCACCAATCACAATCATTCAATCACAATTCGAATATAACACCCCTACTTATGTACTTTTATCATTTTACCAAAAATCTATCTACACTTTAGCTGCTAGCATTCCTAATGTATATATAAAAAAAATTATATACCTTTCATTTTGACTTAATAATGATTTTTTCCATTGGCCAAGCTATGGGAACGCCAAAGCAATCATCCATGCACGTCAGACCCGATGTTGGTCTCCATATCTCTACATCTGGAACTATCACCAGTTCAATCCAAACTTTTACAGCATTACGTCCCAATGGACGACAATGGACCATCGTTATCGGATCAGTTGATGCAATACTTCCTTCAGCCACTACGTCTGCTCCACCCAAATCGATCAACTGGCATTTGGCATCCTTTTGCATTGTTGCAATCGGTTGAAAGAAAAGAGATTATTATGCACAATGTATACATGCACATTAAATAAAATTTCATACAAAGTTAACTTCTTCAAATTTGAAAATTAATACTTACATTTTGTGATTTATTCATGACCATATGTGTGGATTTCATGGGAGAATTCACAACATTTTCAGAATCATCATGACTCTCATCTAGTTTTTCTTGATCAGCTTCTACTTTTGATCTTGGCCATGCTACTTTCCTACCAACTGCATCTCCAATGCACGACATATCAGATGTGGGTCGCCACAAATAAGCATCTTTATTTACTACTTTGTCCACCCAAATCACAACAGCAGACGGACCGAGTGGAATACCATTAACAGTATATTTTGGATCAGTGGCGTGGATTCTTCCTTCAGCAACTACACCTTCACCCTCAGTCCAACCGTAAATCTTGCAAGTGTCTTCGATGATGCTGGTACTCTAAAAATGAGAAGTGAAATTCAAGACTTTAGTATGCTATACAAAAACAATGAATATGTGTTAAATTTTTATTCAGATGGGGGGTGTGCTCGCTGCATTTTAGACATCAATAAGCTCGCAGCATATTACACTAATATACTTAACGTGAAAAAAATTACCGTACTAGATGCACTACAGTTCAACCGTGTTCGCAGCGGGACCTTGATGCAAACTGATGGCCAAGCAACTACCTTATTCTTAGTGTCTGCTAAGACTGCCATTTCAGGTGTAGGCCTCCATAAATAAGTATCTGCTTTATCCACTAAATCTATAACAACGCTCCCAGCATTTGGTCCAAGACGAATGCCATTGACAACGTCATCTGGGTCCATGGACAACAGCCTCCCATGGGCAACAACTCCAGAGGTTCCATCCCAATTCAACAGCAAACATACTTCGTCGTCGATCTACAATTAATCAACCGAAAATTAAATCAATTACTGGATTAAAAAATTAAAATATAAATTTCATTTATTGAGTAATATAAATATTATTTTTACCGAATCAGGTGAGTTCCTTCTCGAACTTTCTTTACCCTGCAGCGAAGCACGAATATAAATTAATATTTTACGAATATAAATTAATTTCCAAAAATTTACCTTCTGGTCCATCAGAGTCTGTATCATTCCCTTCAATTCTGCTATTTCCTCTCGACACCGAGACACTTGTTTATCTTTGGACTGGGCCAAAGCTAGTTGGTTAAAGTGCAACCCCTACCCAATGCCCTTAACCGTCCCGGTTTATCTTGTCCCAGTACATGTACAAGAGCATCTTTTCCAATATCATTCTGTGTCGAGCCGGATTGGGATAGGATACCATATTTTTTGATCTCCTCCTATATAAATAAATACACATAGATAATGTACAATGGTAAAAATTTCATAGTTTCAAAAAAAAATACCAATAAAATTAAAAACAATTTTACAATGGTAAAAAACCCAGCCTTTTTCCATTATCGACATTTGAAGGCAAATAAGTTTCCAATCTTTGACGTATAAATTGGTTATCTATTGTAATCAAAAAAATAACTAGACGTTGAAGTACAAATACTTGTAGCACTACTGCATATAACCATGGTGGTTTAGTAGACAAAGGCAAAGAATACTTTTCCAAAAATATAAATTTTACACCTATATTTTGCATTTAATCTCAGATTTACATGTATTTATAATTAATCCATGCATGAATTCAAAGCCTAAGTCTAGCAAATTATAGAATTACTGCATATAAATTCAAAGCCTCAGAATGTACAAACCAACAGTTTGTCCCCTCATGGCTAAAGCGATTGGAAAAACTAATCATGCTTAGTGCAAACAGAAGCAGAACACAAATAATGATGGGACAAAAAATATATAGTTCTTTGAAGTTGCAGCCCCTTATCCTAATTATATAGCAATCAAATTTTACAGCTGCAAAAAATTCAGAGATAAGTGATAAAATAATAAAATCTATCGCACATGAGAAAGATGAAGCTAATCCAAAGTATGATGCAGAACTTGAGGACAATAGCATGCATGCCATCTCCGATACGAGCATGCCCCCGATATCTGGTTCATCTAAGAAAATTCCTCATCAAGTTGCATAGGGTAAGGAAGACATACACAACAAAAATAAGATCAACAAGGAGTTCAAAAATGTATGTCTCTAACAACCCCAAGCGGGATGACCTATTTCAAAATTTAAAAGTAAAGAAAACTACCACAAACAAGTGAAAGAAATCACCATGGGGCATGTATGATTAGTAATTCTCTTTCATCTATTATATTTTTATTGTATTAAACAGTTCATCTTAAATGGACCTTTAAAAAGGATTTTTTGAGAGAAAATATCCCTATTCCTTGTCCATGGTTACACCACAGTAAGATTCTTAGGCTTGAGAGAGAGTAGGATTAGGAACCCACAACAATTGAGAGTCCTGAATGCTTGGTCCAATTGTTTTGTAACTATAGAAAGAGATCTTAATAAGAAATGCGAAAACTCAAATTAATATTACAACACCAGCCATTGAATCAGTAGACAAACAAAGACCAACATTAAAATGCATGATCTAATATACCCATTTCTTTTAAGAAAACAAATACCAAACATATCAATGCACCATATAAAATCAGTCGAACAAAGATAGCAGTTCACAAAAAATATAATCCTAACAAAAACTATGAAAACTGGAATTAAGATTTCCTTATTTGGCAGAATTATTAATAAGTGATTTATTGATATCATGATACTTTGCCTCTAGCAACGATTCAATTAATCAGAGTACAGAGCTCTTTATTTCCATGGATTCCAAGCTACAAATGATATAGAGTGATCGTTTCCACCTTTAAATCAACCATTTCAGTAATAGTTTAGGAAAAAATACGAAAATAAGATGCATTAAAATTCATATAAAATCCAAATAGAATCACAAAGTCGATTTAAAAGATTCATACCTAAATATACCTAATCGATTTAAAAGATTCATACCTAAATATACCTAGATCTGCTGGCTGCCGCGACTCGATGTTGAGTAAGGGGGAATCGACGGAGTTGACAATGATACTTGAGTGCGATGAAATTTTGACACGATTAAAAGGGGAAATTTTTTTTCTGAAGAAGAAAGCAAATTAGGGACGAGAATTTTGTTAAGTACGAGAGTAAAATGATAGGTTACGTTTATTTAGTTCGCGCGCGGACTCTTTTTTTTAGAAGCAGGAAACGTGAATTATTTTTTGCCACGTTTATATTATTTGGTAATCTATTTTTTGTTGCATTTACAATAAAACGCCACCGATTTTTGCAACTATAAATGTTTTTCTTGTAGTGACATAAGCTCTTATCTTTCATGGACACGTATTTCGGCTACAATCAAATACCAATGGACCTACCTGATCAGGAACATACTAGCTTCATCACCGATCTGGGACTCTATCGCTACAAAGTGATGTCGTTCGGACGTTAGAGCGCTGGGTCAACCTATCAAAGGCTCATGAACCAAATGTTCGCTAACCAGATTGGGAAGACCATGGAGGTGTACGTGGACGATATGCTCATGAAGTCACGACTGTCCGTTGACCATGTCAGAGATTTAGAAACAATGTTCAATATACTCTGATAGTACAAAATGAAGCTCAATCCGTTGAAGTGTCACTTTGGAGTAGCATCGGGAAAGTTCCTTGGATTCATTGTCAATGCTAAAGGAATTGAAGCCAATCCTGAGTAAATCTGGGCGATTCGGAATCTCGAAACTCCCAGAACCATAAAGCAAGTGCAAAGCCTCAATGGGAAGGTGGCGACCTTATGCAGGTTCATCTTCAGATCTACGAACAAGTGCATCCCTTTCTTCGATCTGATTAGAAAAGGAAAGCAGAATTTCGAATGGACAGAGGAGTGTGAAGGCACATTCCAAGCACTAGTTCAACATTTGGCGACACCTCCTATTTTGTCGAAGCCGGTTGATCATGAGAAATAATACATCCATCCGGCGGTTTCAGCAAACGCGATCAGTGCTGCGCTAATTCGGTAAGAGGATCGGATCTAACTATCGGTCTATTATATCAGCAAGGATTGACAGGGGAAGAAAGAAACTATCCGAAGTTAGAAAAGCTGGCTTATTGTCTCGTCATAGCCTCGCGAAAGCTCCGTCCATATTTTCAGGCTCACCCGATCACAGTCTACACCGACCAGCCTTTACGACAGATCCTAACACGACCTGAGATGTCTGGTAGATTGCTTAAGTGGAACATTGAGTTGAGTTAATTTGACATCACTTATACACCGAGGCGAGCCATCCAAGGACAAGTTCTAGCGGACTACATAGCCGAATTCACCATACCAGAAGACTTGCCTGAAGTCAGTGAATCTCCTAAGCATGTGTGGAAGATATACACCGATGATGCATCAAACGACCGTTGCTCAGGCGCTGGAGTGGTACTCGAAACCCCAGAAGGCCGATCCATATGTTATGCTTTGAAGTTTGACTTCCGCGCAACTAATAATGAGGCTGAGTACGAAGCTTTACTAGCTGGACTTAGGCTTGCCAGAGACTTGGGCATTATTGCTGTGGAAATTTACCGCAACTCACAGTTGGTCGTATGCCAGGTTCGAGGAGAATATCAAGCCAAAGACCAGAGGTTGGCCACTTACCTTACTTGGGTTCAGGAAATGTTGAAGACATTTGACTATCATGTTATCCACTGTATACCCCGAGAGCAAAATCAGAAAGCCGATTCTTTAGCAAAACTGGCCAGCACTAGCGAAGAACAACAAATGGGACTCGTCCCCATTGAGATACTTACTGCTCCAAGCATTGACTAAATGGAGATAGACTAGGTGCACGAAGCAACGCCCGAGAAGGAGTCGTGGATGACTCCATTCAGAAGTTATCTTGAGCACGGAGCTTTACCCGAACGCAGAAGTGAGAAAAGGCAGGTTCTCCGAAAAGCTTCGTGATTTATTATCCAGAATGGAGTCCTGTACAAGAGGGGATATTCTGTTCCTCTACTCCGGTGTATCGCCCATGATGAGATCAAATGAGTGTTGCTTGATTTTCATGAGGGAGAGTATGGTGATCACACGGGGGGCAGGCCCTTGCAAAAAAGATACTCAGATATGGGTACTACTGGCCAACCGTGAACCAAGATGCATCAGATTATGCCAAGAAATGTGATAGGTGCCAGAAGCATGCTAGAATTCCAAGAGCTCCGCCTACCGAAATCACTTAGATGGTCAGTCCATGGCCGTTTGCGACATGGGGTATTGATGTAATAGGGTCCTTACCTTTAGCCAAGGGTGGTGCGAAGTACGCCATCGTTGCAGTTGACTACTTTACTAAATGGGCGAATGCTGAACCCCTTGCCACTATCACGATGAAGAAAGTAATCAACTTTGTCATGTGCAACATCATATGTCCTTTTGGCCTCCCACACACAATTGTAACTGATAACGGGACCCAATTTGATAGTGTTGAGTTCAAAGATTTCTGTCAACGCTACCATATCCAGAAGAAATTCTCGACAGTAGCACACCCTCAAGCGAATGGACAGGTCGAAGCTGTCAACAAAGTTATCAAGTCCATTCTGAAGAAACGACTAGAAAAGGCCGGAGGCAAGTGGGTCGATGAACTTCCCATGGCCTTATGGTCTATATCGAACTACCCACAAGTCCGCGATCGGCCATACTCCGTTTGCACTTTCCTACGGCTCTGAAGTCGTTATTCCAGTTGACTTGGAAGTACCTTCTCACCATGTGACCTACTATGATCCAAAGACGAATGCCATCCTACTTGTAGAATCCCTGGATTTACTGGATGAGAAACGTGAAGAAGATGATTTGAGGGCAGCGGCAAACCACAGTCGAGTCGCCCGACTATACAACGCTAAGGTCTGACCCAGAACCATCGAAGTTGGCGTTCTCGTACCTAAGAGAATTTATCTGGTCCTTTCACACATGAAACCGACATAGGAAGGACCATATGTCATTGAACAGAGACTTGGAGACGCACATTCAAACCATCAACTGTTGACGGTCTCGCTTTACCAAGAGCATGGAATAGCAAGAGTCTCCGTCGCTATTACACATAAATGACTTTTATTCATTTAGTCTATTTTCCTCTAAAATTTATGCATTTTTTGACTTTGAACTTGTAATAAGGCAACTGACTTTGTCGTACTTTCTTATTTGAATAATAAAATGCGAAATCATCAAGCCAGAGTGGCAATTCTTGAAATGCACCATATGACAATCACGATGTACGAAGAGCTATGTCCCATCCTACGGGGGGACTCATTCAAATAGGGAATGATCATGACCCGACCGGTCACTCGCTAAGTGAAACCCCGAGCTCGGGGGCAAGCAACGATAAAAGTCGAGAAGGATTAAAATGCGACAATCCTCTAATGAACTCCAGCTCCAGGAGTGCGAGTTGGAGCACAAACTCCAAATCCAAACTCAAAGAGGATGAATCCGTCCATCCATGACTTCGCTTTCCAAATAAAGGTGGATGTGATCTGACCATCCGCAACCTTGATCAACTCCTTGTTCCCAAAGTGCAAACGAGATTCTAATACCTAAACAGATGTGATTGACCATTTGTCGACCAACTCCAGATTCCCGGAGTGCAAACTGGAGTACGAACACAAATGGGTGTGATTGACCACCCATCAACTAACTCTAGTCCTGAGAGCGCGGACTGGAGTATAAACACCAAATGGGTGTGATTGACCGCCCATCAACTAACTCTAGTCCCGACAGCACGGACTGGAGTATAAATGCCAAACGGGTGTGACCGACCACCCGTAAAACAACTTATGTCCCCAGAGTGTGGACATAATCCTAGACGTTAGATGGGTGCGACTGACCACCCATCGACTAACTCTAGCCCCGAGAGTGCGGACTGGAGTATAAATGCTAGACGGGTGTGACTGACCGCCCGAAAATTAACTTATGTCTTCGGAGTGCGGACATGATTCCAAGCACTAAACAGGTGTGACTAACCGCTCATAAAATAACTTATGTCCCCGAAGTGTGGACATAATTCTGAAAGTCAAACCGGTGTGACTGACCACCCGTAAATTAGCCTATGTCCCCGGAGCGCGGATATAATTCTAAGCGACAAGCAGGCATGACCGACCACCAACATGCAAGTTCATTCCCCAAAGTGCGGATGCAAGTACTAGCCGATGAATGGGTGTGATCCGATCACTCAAACTCATTTCACTTTAGCTTTGTTCCGACTTAGTTAAATTAAGCTAGCAAAGGCTAAAATTGACTGCCGACTAACTACATCAATTTTCCCCAAGACTGGGAGCATAACTCAAGTACTATCCATTGGCCGAATCAGCGTGACGTTGGGACTCGACTCGACGCTTGGTTATGACCCAAATCCATGACTTTGGGACTTAACGACCAGACTCAAGTTCGATTCGGAGACTAAAGCCTCATAGGTACATTGAGTGGAAATGCGAGTGCTGAAATCCTAAACAAATAAACACAGAGTTATGCTAAAAAATGAAATGAAGTTTTATTTCCACTATTCTTTGAAAAAGATAAGTATAAAAAACTTATTCGAAGAATTCCTAGAAGCAGGGGCCAAACCTGCATCCATACACGGCCTACAAAAAGCAAAAGGAAATCCTATTCAAGCTATCTACAAAAAGAAAAAGTGCAAGTCTACGCCTTTGATTTTTTATCCTTCTTGCTCTTCTAAGGTGTAGACCTGCTTGTACTGCCACTCGGTCCTCTCTTCAAACCTTTACCTCCCCGGCCTGCTTTAGCCGGTTTGTCTCCGGTTGGGGGAACTGAAGCAGTTTCCTCCTCGAAACTCACGGGGACCAGAATATCCCCCGTGTATGGAACTGGAGGAATGTGGGCACTCTCAATATTAGAAGGAGTGAGCACGCTGGTATCGATGATAGTGCCACCCAGAGAAACGATAAGCATAGGGACCGAACCAGGACCTACCATGCCTCCACCAACCCCAGGAGCCTTCTCGGCTTGATCCATCTCGTTTTTGATCTCTTCCATTATTCGCTCAGCCAGGTCTGCATGAACACTATCGGAATGCTACTAGTAGGGCCCGAGGAACCCGTGATGGTCACGTCTTCATCTACGACGAAAGGCATTTCGATGTTCAGGTCGCTTTGATGACAGAAGAGTGCTTCCAGCATTTGTTCATCGAGCACGCAGCTGCCTTCATGCAACTCCCCAGCCGATGTCGTGACCGTTGTTGTTGTGGCCTCCGTCATTATAACCTCCTGCTCATGATGCATTCTTGGGTTACAGGAGAATCGACTAATGCAGAATCTAGAGAAAAATAAAGAGAGGAGAAAATATCAGTGACATCTTCAGACAGTGCTCCTGCATTTAGATAAATGGGAGAAGTGTTCAGAATACCTTCCTCGGGTTGACTCATGTGCTGGGTTGATGAGCCTTCAGATCCGCGTTCATGTATCGGAGATAGGTGCGGCTTATCAGGGTCATATCCCAGTACAGGTGGAGGATCAGTAGAAGAGGTGGGCTCAGATTGAGAGACTAGGAGTGCCTCAGAACCTACTTCATAATGCTCGACTCCAGATCCTTCTCCAACGTCCGGATATTTGGCAGCCAACTTTTCTTTTTCAAGCATGACGATTGTTTCGTGGAGGACTTTTGGTTCATTTCCGACAAGTATTTGAGCTTCCAATTCGAACTCATCAACAGTTGTGGTATTTCGGATCGCCTTCTCATCATCCACCAAATAGCTCCAGGCCTTGTACAGTTGGAAGGAATAATCTTCGCCGAGCCAGTTTAAATTGCGACTCCTTAAGACGTTGGCATTGTATGTGACCAGAAAATCTTCAAATTCATTCTCCATCCTGGCCTCCACTGCTTTAATTTCATTCTCAATTCTGGTGTCGGCTTCCTGAGTCTTTAAGTTCACCGCATCTCATTCATCCTTGAGTATCACTGCCTGTTTGCATGCCTCGTGGGCAGTTTTGTTGGCTTCATCCTTCTCCTTGATGGCCTTAGAAAATTATGCCTTTAGCTCATTGAGCTCTTTCACTGCAGCATCTCTCTCCTCCATGACAAGAGTATTACGGTGGCCCATCTCCTTAACCAAGTCCATATGATTCCGTCGCATTTTTTCCATGGACTATTTTGCCTCTTCGGCTCTCTTATCGGCCTCCATCTCCAATTTCCTTAAAGGTTCAACTTCATTGTTAAGCACTCCTATTATTCTGTCTTTCTGAGCAAGGTCGTCCTCCATTTTCTCAATTATTTTGGCCCGCTCGAAAGCTACCGCTGAAGCTTTTTCTGCAGTATTCACCCACTCCCAGTACTTGCTTCTATTCAACTTCGGCGGGCAGTGGAAGCCATCGACGAAAATACTTGGAAACTCTTTCTTTCACTTAGCAATTCGGATGGCTCTATGTCCGGTGGGTTCTATAGCAGCCGATTCTGTGATGATGGGAGCTTCCACCTCAGTCCTACTACGTTGATCGCCAGATTTCGAAGTATGAGGAGGCACTATTTGGTGGGCGGTTTCAGAAGATTGTTTGCCATAATTAGAGGGTTTTAAGGAGCCTTTAGGTGGTGGGGATCGTGATCGAGAGTGGCGCCTACTCTGATATGGCCTCTCCCTCTCCCTTTCATAATGCTCATGCTCCTGTTGGAGTGATGGCCATGGTCGTAATCCCTTTCAGATTCATGCCTATAAGACTCGGAGTGAGAGCTGGATGCATGGCGTTTAGAACGAAGACTGCTAAGCATTGACCCCTGCCTCACCATTGTGTCTGTTAAATGAAAAGAGAAGCAAAATTAGTTATCTCCTGAGATTAGAAAACATGTGATTAGAACTTATGTGGTGTCGTGAAATGTGTGTATGCGTGTGAAAACCCTCCAACCAACCGATTGTGGTCGCCTTGCTCGCAGGAGTTGGCTAATGCACTTAAGCCTGCATCAGTTTGTGACGGGGAATGAAGTCCCTCTAATCCAAAATCTTGAAATGAAGTCAATTTATCGAGAATAGGGATACCTGCCAATCCTTTCAACGAACTCTCCATTTGTAGAGGAGAAGTCTCCTGACTTTTAGCAACCGCAGCAGACAAAGATACTACGACGGTTTTACGTCTCTTGGATTTGTGGGCGAGAGCCTTGCCTTTTCTTTTCGATAATCGAAGACTATGCAAAGGTGCAACTACGGGCTTATCCCCAGCTGGCAAACTCTCGTCATCTCCCTGTTCAGTTATTACAACTTGGGAGCTCTTCTTCCTTCTTGCTTCACTATAACCACTTTAGGAACTCCTACTAGCCCGATGCTTTGATCTCCCTCTATAAGCCCAATGGCGATCAAGTTTTCATTGGTAAGGTCTTTGTCGATTTCTTTGAGCTTAGCTGGCATCAATTAGAGAATACTTACTATCTCCTTAAATTGCGCTCCTTCGGACTGCAGAATCGAAGCTGCAAAAGAAGTGAAGTATTAGCATTAACTTGTATTATCCAGTTAATCAACAAAGGAGTTGGAGCACTTATGTCTAACAAGTCACCGTTTGGCAAATCCTGGTGGACACCGAACGAAGAACCATTTGGTTTTGAAGTAGCTTAATTTGCTCCAAGTACTTGCCGCTACTTGACAGTTTTTGACTACTTCCAAGAAGGTGAACGAAGGGTTGTTCCCGCGACTCTTAACGTTAAATAGATATCTGATTTCCTCGATAGTCGGGGATCGAAAAAGATGCTCCATGAAGATAATGTTTAAGATGTTGAGAAGAGTGTATCCATTTGAATGCAATTGAGATGGAGTAATCCTCAAGAAGCACAGCACTTCCCGAACAAACTAGTTAAATGGAGGCAGCGTTCTGGCTATGCACATAAACCTATTACAGGTGGTATACCCTTCTGGCGAATTGTAGGCTCTATCTTCTATCCCTGGCAATAAAAAATCTTATAGAGATAGACCGTGCCTAAGGCAGATCCTGCCTAACATGTCTTCCGAAATTTTAGAACGAACAGAATCCTCCGCATTTAAAACTAAAACTGCACCCGGCAGTTCATCCGAGGCGGGACTAGCTACATATGCCGCGATGTCTGGCACTTCAATTTCGGGAAGTGGAGGACTTTGAATATCCTGCAGCTCGGAGCTTCCAGGATCCATAGCTATTGAACTCGGTAAAAGTCATCATTAGATGGCAATAAACCTGTGTTCCCCCGGTGTGAAGTGAATGATCGTGTTGTGTAGTGCAGTGCTATATAATACTTTAAATTTCTACAAGTTCGAGAGATAATAAAACGATAAGACTTCAAGATTCAACTAGAGTGACTCTCATCGCTGACAGTCCCAGCCGTGCGATCCTGAATTTGTAGAATGATCCATACTAGAGTTCGTTGTGTTAGTCAAATTATAGTTCCATCGACGAGCTTTGAAGGATAGTCAAATATGCAGTTTAATGATCAAGTCTAGTTATGCAAGGATAAAGCTCGTCGGAGTCAAGTGTTCGAATATGCAAAAGTTCATATCCACTGAAGTTCAAACTTGGATCATTTCACAAGAGCCCGGCTTCGTATCGATCATGAAAGTTAGGTTTCGTATCGATCACAAAGCCTCAGTTTCATATCGATCACCATCTAAGGCTTCGTATCGATCACCAACCACGGCTTCGTATCGATCACATGGCCATGGCTTCGTATCGATCACTCCAGATCGATACGAACTCCCATAATTCCAGATTGATATGAAGCTGCTCCCTCCATCCATTATTTCCAGATCGTTACGAACTTCTACATTCCAGATCGATACAAAGATGCATCATCCATCCACCATCGATACGAGTAACTCCATCGTCCCAATCAATTGCTCTTCTTCTTCCCCAAGCTGCCAAAACTCCATTTCTACTTCCTCGACCTCACTCTAACCAAATTTCGGCATCAACGACGCCGGAATCGGCCATGAAAATGGATGAAACGGCATTGAGCCCTAAGTCTCATCATTTGAAAGTCGATTTAACTAGTCAATTACCTAGTTTAAAGAGTCGGTTTGAAGGATTAATGGGTTACTTGATTTGGAGACGAAGGCATTCTTTTTTCTCGTATTCTCAATCAATGCGAAGGAAGGTTAAAAGCAAGAGTAAGTAAGAAAATTTGGCTAAGTAAAAATGGTATATATATGACTTCGTAACCAAGGTAGAAAATGCTTCGTATCCCAGTAGCCAAAACTAATTGAAGCGGTCAAAATTTTATCAATACGAAAGACGTTGTGCAAACATACTTGGAAAGAATACTTCCATCGATACGAAGACGCTGCTTTGTATCCATCATCCTTGAGCGATCCATAGTCTAACACTTCGGAACCATCGATGGGCAGCCCTTTACTTCATATCCATCGATACGAAACAGGTACTCCAAGATCATACCATCACATATCGATGACCATCGATACAAAAGTCACTACAAGATCATGTTAGAGCCACTCAACTCCATCGATATGAAGCATGCATTCCAACATCTCAAATCGATCCAGGAGAGGATCGATACAAAGGAGAGACCTAAAACAACCATCAATCGTTGTTACAACTCGAATATCACATCAATCAAGGAGAGGATCGCTATGAAACTTGATCCAAACAAGAACAAAAGAACTTGACAACGACCCATGAACTTGCAAACATGAACAGGAGTCAGGTTAACATACGTGCATGTATTACAAACTAATATTCGATTTTCAAAATTAACAGGAATTAAATGCGTACCTGGTGGCAACAAGAACAACGAACAACAAATTGCTAGCACTCAACCTTCAGTTACAACAAAACACTGCATGATCATTGGCAGTCGACAATTCAGCATTTATACTACTGGAAATCAATCAAAGGTTACATCTCTTCATTAAAAGACATCGACTATTCAACGAATCAGATAGAACATTATCAGAATGAAGATTGCAGCTTTTCAAAGCACGCCATGACCACACAGGACGTACTTTAGGGAGAAAATGTTATCTCGCCTTTTAGCAAGGCCATGACACTTAGGACTTGACTAGAAACTTAAGATAATCCATCCTGAAGATCGGTTATACACAGGTCCACTATGTATACTGGAAAATTTAGTCTGAGTCCGGATCGAGCAACATTTAGCATGGTATGACAAACAAAGTTATGAAAGGCAACATTCCAAATTTCAGGTCAATCGGAGTTCGCATCCTCATGTTATGGATCGATCAAGTTTCATGAGAAGCACGTTTACTTCAGATCCATCCGGTTCGTATCCATCACTTTGCAACCATCCCCTTAGTATCCATCAACCAATATCATCAATCATAGTTCATTTGCTCGGCCACTATCCATTTTGTATCTATCCCTCTTTCACCCATTTCGTATCAATCAACTATGCATTGATACGAAACCAAGGACCACACATCGATACGAAGGCAATGGAGATTCATCGGTAGAAGGCAATGAATGTTCTTCGATACAAATGACTGGGCCATAAATGGATACAAAAGGCATGGTCAACCAAGAGAAGTGGTTTATCGACATGAAATGTCAATCGCTCTTGAACTATCGCTCCACGACATTAGTGAACAAGTGATCGATACGCAGCCTATCGATATGAAGGAGTATCGATAGGAAGGAGTATCGATACGAACAGGTATCGATACGCATGCTTCAGCCAACTACAAAACCAACCTTGGATCGATCATAACTCAAAATCTACAAGTTCAAATGCTATGAAAGTTTCATAGGAGCTTGCTTACCACCTCAAGAATGTCTCTGATCGATCGCAGCCCAAATGGGCAAAATCTTGATTGATACGAAAATGGTTGGGATCAATCCAAATCGATCCCAAATGACCCCAGATCAATCTGGTGGACCCACCCACATGTGAGAAGAAGTATTCCGAACTTTGAGGCAGATATTATAGACCCACACCTATAAATAGCACCCTATTCCTATATAAAAAGGACTTTTGACTCTGCTATGCTGTTACTCTGCCATAACTCCATTGTAACTTGAGGGTTAGAGTGTTACACTGTTGTAATCAGTTGTCAATTAGTAAATAGCAAAACATTCAAAGTGGATGTAGGCTACAATGCCGAACCACTATAATTTCTTGTCCTTTTCTATTTCTGCATGCTTTATTGGTGTGATTGTTAGATTAGCCTCTTTTTCCATTTAATTTCTTCATTTTAATCTCCTCAATCACATCCGAAGAGTGTTGTGCCCAATTTTAGTACAAATATTAAGTATTAATGTATGATTGTTTCTCTGATTGCTTGTGTTGGAATTTCAAGGACGAAATATTCTTAGCGGAGGAGAATGTAATGACCTAGAATTTCAAACACTTCGTATTTAAATATCTGAATTATTTAAATATTTGTGTCTAAGGTTTTATGTGACTGAATATGATTTTATAACCTTGTTAAACACTTTTTAATTAATAAATAATGTTAGAAAAATTACTTTTGAAATGTGTTTACAAAAATATACACTTTGGATAAATGCTGAAAATGTGACTGGAAAACGTTTTGTTAAAAATTAACTTTTTATTTAATAGAATTTGTGTAAATATTTTGCAACTTGAATAGTTATCATATGAACATATTAATAAGACTTAAACATCTCTCTTATTTTAACAAAAGGTTAATTAAACTAAGTATTTAATTAAGGGAAGACCCCTAAATGAAGGCACAAATCAAGGAAAGCTTGCTTGTGTAAGGGTATGGCCTTACATGCTTGAGTCCTCTTTGCTTCATGGTTAAGGAGGGGTTTTTACAAACTTTTCCACCCATTTCCTAGTCCTATATAAGCATATACATTGCTACTTCATTTTCCACAACAAATTCATTTACTAATCATAGGTCTTCACTCTCTTTTCTCTACTTTCAATGGCCTTAGTCAGCGTGTGCTTTTGGTAGGGGAAAATGGCTTAGGCCATGGGTTTTAAAGTGAAGGAGGGGGTGGAAGTGCCTTAGGGCCATGAGTATGAAGGAGATGGAGGAGTTTGGATGTGAACTAGGTGATGGTGGAGGGCAAGGTCGTGAGCATTTAAGGTGGATGATGGAGATGGCCATGAGCTTAGGGAGGAATGGAGGTTTTGGACGTATGATTTAGGAAGATAGAGAATGGGTTTTGTTGATATTTTTATGTAGTAGTAAATTATTGTGAAGTTTTGTTTGAAATGAATGTTGGTAGGAAGAATATTTGGTGACAAAGGTGAGTTAATCTCACTTTGATTGAAGTTAATTATCTAAATTAATAATGGATAATATTGCTTGATAATTGCTTGCTAAATCCCATGTTAATATTTTTGTTATTTATGATAATATACACTAACTTCTTAAAGTTATGACTATTGATTATATGCTTTTTTTAAAAGTATGTAATTTGCTAAAGTAGTTGCCTTATAACCTTTGAAATGTGTAGTTTTTCTTAAGTACATTCAAATGTTTAATATGGACATGTTGATTTGTATATATGTTAATGCATGTTTAGCAATGATATGATTTGAGTTTGGAGTCATATATGTATATAAAATAGAATCATACTAGATATTGAATCGAATACGGAATTGTCCGTACAGCGATAGTCGCTATAAACACACTTTGAAATCCATTAACTTTAATTTGTGAAACGTGGTGATTTAAGAAGATATTTGTTATAACCGGTTTTGGTTGATTTATACACTTCTATAAGTGTTTTGAAAAGCAAAGAATAGTTTGCAAAGTTATAGAAAATGCAAACCAAAGTTATAAAAGTTAATAGTAAAAAGGTTGTTATATCGACACTTTAAAATAACTTGTGTTTGCAAAATAACGTTTATTTTTGTGGAAATTTTTTTAAGGTTTCTTTACTGTTTTAATAAGTTAATATATTATTCTTATTGTAAAAGTTTTGAAGTTAAAATCAATTGATAAATAGTTGAACGAAGAGGCAAAAGTTATAGCGAAATAGTCGCTATATGAGCACTTCGGAAAAATACCTTATTTCCAAAAATTTCCAAAAGATAATTAAAAGACATTTTTTGGCATTTTCTTCATGGTTTCTAGGTACCAAAAGTATGCTAAGTATTGTAAAAGAATGGATCTAAAATCATTTATTAAGGCGTCGAAAATTAGGTGCAAAGTTGTTGCAAAACATGTTTAAACTTGTAACAAAACTTTACACAACAATTCTAGAAATGATCTTTATTATTTGAAACTATAAATTGTGTAAAAATTATATTTAAATTAAGTATTTTTCTCAAATCTTTTTAGGGTTGTTTTCTAACTGATAATTGAATGTTTTAAAATTAGTTTCAAGTTTAAATATATTTTCAATAATTGATTATGAATTTTTAAACCAAGTGGCTTTTAAAAATAAAACTTGTTTATTTTAGCATTTCTATTTTTCTTGAAATTACTTATTTTTACATAATATTCTATATAAATAAGTATAATATATTTTAAGTAGTTTTAAAAGTGTTTTAACATATCAATAAGTTTTCTAAATATATATATATATATATAAGTTTTAAATAATAAGTTACGTATTTTATAAATATAATAAACGAAGTATAGATTTTAACAATTAAGTTAAAATAAATGGTTTTATGGAATTATTTAAAAGTGTATTACCTTAATTAATAAGTTTGGATATGCTTTGAACTTTGAAGAAATTATTTAAAGTTAATGATAAGCATAGAAATGTTTTGGGTTTTAGTAAACAGTGTTTTAGTAACATTTGTTTTTAACCCTTATTATTAATTATACTTATGATTATAATTAGATATTTAGTAATGAATACTTAAAGGTTAATTATAAATGAATGTATTGGGTTTGCTATGACAATGTTTTAAAAAACACTTGTATTTAACCTTTAAATATAATTGAATCTTTAAAAGGAAGTTTTAAAAAGAGATGTTTTTAAAGTACGAAATAGATTTGGGTTTGTTGTGAAAAATGTTTAGTAATAATTGTCTTTAACCGTTAAATGTAATTAAATCCTTAAATGCAAGTTTTAAAGGAAATGGTTAAGAGTGAAATGTTTTGGGTTGTTGTAAACAATGTTTTAGTAACATTTGTTTTTAAACCCTTGGAATTATATTTTAAAGTAGAAAAATATTATAAATATAATTAGATCTTTAATAATGGAATTTTAAAGATAATAACTAGTATTGAAAACATTTAGAAAGATTTATATCTTTAATTTATAATACAGAAGGGGTTAATAATAACAATGTTTTAGTAACATATGTTTTAGCCTTTTTGATTATATTTTAAGTAAGGAAAAACTTTGTTAAGTGATTGGTGAATATAATTATACCGTTAAGATAAGTATATGAATACTTCTTAAGAATTAAAAAGAGTATAAATTTATAGTAGAGTACAAGTATATATTTTTTATAAAGAGAAGTTATATATATATATATAAGTATATAAAGAAAGTTTTAATTAATAATGGAGTATCAATTTATAAAGGAAGTTTTAATTAATAAAAGAAGTTTTATAGATAAAAAGAAGTTTTACTAGTAAAAAGGGTTTTAGTTAATAAAGGATAAATTAAAAAAAGAATTAACAATTGTTTATGCGACTTGATCATGCTTTGGATGAATTAATAGTGCTTGTATATTTATTTGCTTATGGAGAGTATGTGGGAATTAGTTCCCCTATGATCATCCACATTATTATTAAATAAGACCAAATTCATCAATTTAGTCTTGGAGAGACCAGGATCGGTAAGTGTTCTACTTATCGAAAACCATTTCAAGACTGGAATATATGGTTTCTATGTTTTGGAAGTGGAATAGTGGAATCCATGTGTGGTTTCAAATTCTATAGAGATGATAGAATCCATGTGGGATTCATTATTTGTTCGAGTGATAAAGACTTATGCAAAGATGCCAAATGTAGCCTTGACATAAAAAAATGAATAAACACAAAGTAGGCAGCATGATCTTGGGGTTTAGTTGACCTATGAGGGGTTCCATATCTAGAGTATGTTTATAGATATGTTGCACATGGGAAGTTGATGGTATTTGGTACACATTGTTCATGAAAGTGTTCGGACGATGGCCCAGTTGTGTTTACCTTATGGTATATTTTATCTTTAGATATACGGCGCTCGGAAGTTGGTTTCTGATCCTTGCTATAGGTGATGGTTCTCAGTTTATTGAGGAGGTCTCCGTGGAAAATCCATTTTTACAAATGTGCCTTAGCGATTTTGTTTGTATACCAAAATATGTTGTCAAATGACTTGAGTTTCTCACGCTGTTTTATCAGACTGATCCGGGTGTTATTTTCTTATAATGCTCGGGTCAGCCCCGTGTATATTTCCAAATTATTGTATCCAAAAATCTTTCTTTATAAAAGGTCATTTTGATATTATATGCTATCATTCCTTTGTGAGATTTTGATGCTTTGTTCTCTTTTTTCTTGTTTTTTCTTTTACTATAACATTATGTCTTTTCGGCACTTCGGTCTCAACACATGAATACCGTGGATATTGTATCAACATTTGAGGGTCAAAAAGGCGATTGTTACAGTAGGAAAAGGTACTTGATTACCAAATTCTAACCCTAGATATTACCTTTCTAGGCACCGTACTAAGTGGCCAAACTTAATTAGTTCGCCCTAATATGACTGATTTAGACCGCCTAGGCTATTGGGCTCTGATACCATTGTTTAAAATGGGTCCGCCCATAACAGAAAAAATTGGATGAATTTCTATTTTTTTACGATTTTGGATCTTTATCGAGGCCTATGAATTCTAAAAATATATTAGATATAATCTAATAAAATTTTAAATAAAATCTTATTTTGTTTAAATTGGTAAAATGGAGATTTAAATATAACTTAAACTTATATGTGTTATAATGAATGTACCAAATACATTCATTTATATGAAGTGTAAGTGCGATGTATAAGTGATGTATATATGTGAAAATAAAATATGTATAAACAAATTTAGGGAAGGAAACCTTTTGTTTCCCTCTCTTACCCTATGAATTAATAAAGATAAGATATGACAATATATCAAGAGAGATAAACCTTTAATTTTTCTCCCTCTTTGGTTGTAATAATTAATGTATTAAATCACGTTATGACTTATCAACAAAATTTACACATGCCTTTGTTGTCGAAGTTTTTGATTAATGAAATATATGCATACATCCATAATAATTATACATACATGCATATATATGTGTGTGTGTGTATGTATATAAAGTGAAACCTATTAGTTGCTTTAAATAATTTGAAATCCAAAATTAACATTAACGGCAATGGTTTAAATTGAAGAAAGGTTTGACAACAAAAGGTTATGTTATTGCACAAATTCTTCTTGCAAATTTGAAATATACTAAACACGTATATTTTCATATACATGATTATTACAATTTAATAATTTAGATCTAAACAATATATATTTGCAAACATTGTAGCATATGATATGTGAATATATACATTTATTGAAATAAGTTTTGATTATAATGTTTACATTTTTAATTAAATGTTTTATTAGGAATGAAACAATATTTTAGATTTTATACGAGTCTTTAAATATATAAAACCACAAAGAATTAGAATTTGCAAGAAAGTCCATTCATTAATCTTGGATCAAAGTTATTTTACACAAGGATTGAAACAATTATACACAAGAATTTACCATATGAAATTAAAGATCAATTACAAAGAATAATAGATAACTTAACATATACAATTCACTGGCATTTAAGTATGTAAATGTTATATAATTATACATATATATAATCTCATTCAAAGTCAGTTTTCAATTTCATAAGTTTCCAAAATAAAATAAAATAAATTTGATCATAGTAGATATATGTAAATTTGTAATAAGAATTTATAGATCTAAACAATATAGAGAGTAATGACAAGTCATCAGAAGTAATATGAGATTTGTAACAACCCGCTATTTTGAACCATTCAAATCGTTAATAAACCACACATGTCAGGCTTGAATTGCTTAAAACAACAGATTGTTATTTATATTTGGCAAAACTTAGCATATACAGTAGATAAATCAATCACAGACACAGAGTAATACAACAATACGTAGTGGAATAGATAATTAGTAGTTCATGAAGCTACTACATAAACATCAAAGTCCAAAGAAAATATAACATAAGTCTAAATACAAAGAAGTCTCTAATACATAAGCAAATGACAAGTCTGAACATAAACAACTGGAAATAACTGCAGTAACTGAGATAACTGAAAAGCTGAATAGATAAAGGATAGATCTCCAAGCAAAGCTTCAAGCTCCAAAGGTGAGTCTCAAATGATGTAATGCTAAGGCTGACTCGAGCATAAAACAAAAACACAAAACACTCGAGTCAGGATTAACATTCTTATATAAGTAAATCAACTCAAGTGAAATGTCCAAATGAAATGCAATATAACTTAAAGGATGTTTGGGATTCCATCCTTTAAGGATCCGAGGAATTATCTACATACATAATAAAGAACGCTACATAGATAATGTCTACAGTAAAGTAACGTATTAAAATAGCGTTAAGGTGTTACCCATATCCCCCCTAACACATTTTTATATAAATGTCGTAGTCTATACAGTACCGTAATTCCTCCGTAAACTGGAGGGATATCAGAGGGCACTCCATAGTGTACGACACAAACCAAACTTGTAGTGGGTGAGATCAGGATAAATATGATAAGGCACGCGAGGCAATGCCCAGGGTAGGATACTACCGTTTGCACTCCCAACTGGTGGTAACTCATAGCAGTAACTACCGCCCACCTCGAGACACACTCCCAAATCAAGGGCGTGCACACCAAAATAAAATCACAAAAGTAATAGATATGGTTTCTAAGAAGCATGCTCAATAAGGGGACCGACCCCACTTGGCCCTATATAGCTCCTGTTTTAGTCATTTTAATTATGACTCGAAAGTAAAGGCTATCCATCATCATTCTCTTACTTCATTCCAGTAGGGTTCGCCAAACCATCCTACTTCATTCTGCTATCTCCATCATGTGCACGGTTGTTAAAGTGGTTTTCGGTATTGGCAGAGAGTATGACAATATCCGATCTCGGTCTCTTTAACGACCAAACGCTTATTTCACACTGTGGTCATTTTATAAAATCACTTTTATAAAATCTCAAATTACAAATTAATTCAATAATTAAATATCTAACTTCAACTATATTAAATTTTGAAAATATTTACTTAACCACTTTAAATCAAATCAAGTTATAAAATCATATCTTTAAAATCTCAAAATCCATAAGTTCCAAATCAATTCTTATTTGAATTCAATTCTTAAAACAATTAAATTACAACTTAATTCTAACGTACCTTTCCAAATCTCATTTATTAAAGTTATTGCAAAATATGTTTATTATATGAATTTAAATTTATTTAAATATTTTAAAACATAATATATATATTTTTTCTTAAATTTTATTAAATTAAATCTTATATTATATATTTTAAAACTAAAGTTATAAGTAAAACCTTAACATTTTCATTTTAAAACTTAACTTATAAATTTAAAATTCCTAAAACATATAATTTAAAATCTGAATTTTACACACACAAATATATATATATATATATATATTAAAATAAAAATCTTTATATTAAAATTTTCAAAATCAATTTTTATTAAAACACATATTTCTAAATTTCAGAAATCACTTTTAAAACAGACCAACATCGTCCGTATGTAATTTTCTATCCTACGGTCAAATGATACAGATATTTACCATTTCTATCCGCGATAATTTAAAATTTATGGGTATATATCATTTCAACCCGCAATCCCAATTTTTCAAAATCAATAAAATCGCTCAGGTTTATTATTTCAACCCATAACGATTTTCCCTAATATATAAGATCACTCGGGGATGTATCATTCCAACCCATAGTGATTTCCTAAAGCTAAGGGAATTTGCAGCATGATTTACATAGATAAGTAACAGAATGCATAACTTGCATAATGTATTTCATAACATAGCACATAACTTACATAACAAATTACATAACATAGCACATAACTTACATAACAAATTACATACCATAACACATAACTTGCATAACATATTACATACCATAACACATATTCATATTTAACATAACATGTGGTATAAAATTTTCTTATCATGACATGATATAATATGTAATCATTTCTAACACAGCACTTAAGTGATTTTCTATATTACAAACATAACACATATTTGGCATATTAAATTTTCTTCATAACGCATTTTTTTACATAACATATGCGATAAAAATTTAAATCAACATAACGCTATTTTTTCTCAACATAGCATTTTTCATATTAACATCATGAGACATATATCCTCTACATATCATCACATCCATTTTATAAGTAAACATCATATCATCAATAACCATATCGTGTCAAAATCATAAGTGAACATAAGTGAATATATATCATGTCAAAATCATATACAAAACTAGACAAAATCCAAACTATCACAGCGTTCCATGTAACATTTCAAGTGATGATTATTCTCTTAACATAAAATTGTCAATCGTGAGTAAATGGCTCACCTTTCGAGGCTAGAAAAATTTGACAGCACAATAAGCTACGAATTGAATCACGAACTCAACAAAGCGCTACCAATTCAAACAACAATTCCAAAGCCAAGCACGAACTTGAAATCAATGGATCACAAACAATATATCACTTTTGTTTTTTTTTAAAATAGAGGAGGAGGAGATGCTAGGTGGGTTCGGCCTTGGAGTTTGGGTCGGGTTTGGGTGCGGCTAAAGAAGAGGATGGATAGGCTAGTTTGTGGCTAGGGCTAGGGCATTGGGTGGTGGTCGAATTGATGGAGTTTGGTGGTGATTGGGTTCGTCTATGGCCTAGGGGAAGGGCTTGGGTTTCGGCCTTGGAGTTTGGCCAAGAGGGGAGAAGGGGAGATGATCGGAGTTGGTGGTGAAGGGCGGCGGCAAGGGGAGGAGGAGTGGAAAAGTTTTGAAGGAGAGGAGGGATAGAAATTGTGGATTTGTGAATTTAGAGTTTTGGAGTTCTGTAGATTTGAGGAAGAAGGAGAAGAGCGAATAGAAAGTTTCTCAATGAGGAATTAACTGTACGTACTTGGTTTTGAGCAAATATGGGAAACAAAAGGTCAATGGGTGGGAAAAGGAAGGGTCCAATGTCTCTTAGGTTTCCTAGGGTCTCATGGTTTACTAAGGAGTCCATTAGTTTAAAACAAACCCAATGACCCAAACACACTAGCCCAACAATACTTTGCCAAATTTACACAACTAAACATTGTAAATTTATGTCAATTTTTCATTGTAATTAAAGTTTTAGAGAAATAGGAATTTGATTTTGATGAAACAAAATGGAAAGGAGATTAGAATTCAGTCTAGTATCATATAAAAAAAATTTAAAAATTCAAATTTAATTTTTTCAACCAAAAGTCAAACTTTGACTAAGTTTGATCAAAATTTGAAATTTCAGAAAATTTTCTATTTTATTGAATTTGGAAAAATATACTACTCAATATTCCAAAAATTGTTATTTAAATCCAAATTTATTTAAATTTTAAAATATTTAATTCAAAATTTCAAATAAAATTCCTCTAAAGTTTGACTGAATTTACGAGTCATTACACTCTCCCCCACTCAAAACTTTTCATCCCCGAAAAGGAATGAGGTTGAAGAAAAGAAATAGCAGAAAGATAAGATAGATTCAAAACAAAAAGTACCTGATACAAACAATTCAGGATTCGAAGTGCACATGGGCTCCTCAGTCTCCCATGTGCAATCCCGATTATCTGTACTCCATTGTACTTTTACAAAATTAACTGATTTCCTCCTAAGCTGCTTCGTATCTCTACTGACAATACAAAGTGGCTTCCTCTCGATAGTGAGATTTGGCTCGACATCCAAATTCTCAAATAAAGCAGGATGAACAATCAAAGATGGATCATGAAGATATTTGCAAAGATGAGATACGTGAGACACGTTATGAAACTCGATAGTTTCTTTGGAAAATCCACCCTATAAGCTAAAGGACCAACCCTTTCCAAGATGCGAAAAGGACCAATGAATCTAGGAGCAAGCTTCCCTCTCCGACTGAAGCAAACCACATCCTTCAATGGCGAGATCTTAAGAAAGACCTGATCACCTACTAAAAATTCCAAATCTCTCCTCCGCCTATCAGCATACTTCTTCTGCTTATCCTGAGCAATCCTCATCTTCCTCCTGATCTCCTCAACCTTCTCAGATGCTTCCAAAATCATATCAGGCCCAAGAACTAAACGATTACCGGATTCAATCCAACAAGATGGAGATTTGCAAGATTGTCGGTAAAGAGCATGAAACGGAGACATTTTGATACTTGCCTGAATTCAAAACAATGGGATTTAATTGATTTAAGTTTAAGATGATTAAAAATTCTCAAATTAAAGTTATACCTTATAGCTGTTATTATAAGTGAATTCAACAAGATGGAGATGATCTTCCCAAGATCCTCCATAAACAAGAACACAGGCACGAAGAAGATCTTCTAGAATCTGATTTACCCTTTCCGTCTGACCATCACTTTGAGGATGGTAAGCAGTACTAAGGTTCAAACGGGTCCCTAAAGCTTCTTGAAATTCTTTCCAGAACTTGCTGATAAAGATAGGATCACGATCGCAAATAATGCTAGACGGAACACCATGGAGTCGGACAATCTCTCTCATATAAACCTCAGCTAAGCTCAAAGTGGTTCGATTCGACTTGACCGAAATAAAATGAGCGGATTTGGTCAACCGATCGACAACTACCCAAATACTCTTATTACCCCTTCTATTCCTCGGTAAACCATCAATAAAGTCCATAGAAACCTGATCCCGCTTCCAAAAGGGAATCTCAAGGGGTTGTAGAAATCCAATGGTCTTCTGGTGGTCAACCTTAACCTGTTGACAAGTGGCACATCTGCCAACAAAAACAGAGATATCCTGCTTCATGCCATTCCACCAATACAGCTTCTTCATATTCTGATACATCTTGGTAACCCCAGGATGAATAGAGAGTCTGGACTGATGATTCTCCTTAAGCAATTCCTGCCTTAATCCGCCGACATTCAGAACACAAATTCGGTTATTAATCCTCAAAATCCAATTATAATCAATTTATGCTCCAAACTCACTCTGGTTATCAACTTCCCTACTTTGAATATTCTCCTTCATGAGCTTAAGCATCTCACCCTCATCTTGCTTAGCCACGATACGATCCATAAGAGACGAAGAAGTTACAACCTAACATAACATGGCTCTCTTTCGACTTAAGGCATCAGCCACAACATTGGCTTTCTCCGAAGTGTAAATGATGTCGAGGTCATAAGATGCTAAGAACTCAAGCCATCTAACCTGTCTTTGGTTCAAATTCTTCTGGGTGAAAATATACTTAAGCGACCAATGATCCGTAAAAAGCTCAAACATAGTTCCAAAAGATGGTGCCTCCATAACTTTAAAGCAAACACAACAGCAAGAAATTCCAAATCTTGAGTGGCATAGTTAGCTTCGTGGGGCTTCAACTAATGACTGGCATAAGCAATGACCTTCCCATCCTGCATCAAGACAACACCCAAACCTTCTCGACTGGCATCGGTATAAATAGATAATCCTTCACTCCCATTCGTAACGGTAAGAATAGGAGCATAGTAAGCTTTTGCTTTAACTCATTAAATGCAGCTTCAGACTTATCACTTCAAACAAACTTAGCATTTTTACGAGTCAAAGCAGTAAGAGGTGCAGCGATGCTGGCAAAATTCTCAATGAATCTCCGATAATAACCGGCTAGGCCCAAAATGCTACGAATATCGGAAGGAGTTTTAGGTGTCTCCCAATCCTGGAAATAGCATAAGGTGGATAAGTTCAAAGAGATATAAGAAAGCTAAATTTCAAAAGAAGAAAAGGTGGATAGACTTACAATAATCACGGCGACCTTAACCAGGTCAACCGAGACTCCATATCAAAAAAATGTGCCCAAGAAATCGGACTTCATCTTTCCAAAAATGGCATTTAGAAAGTTTGGCTTTCAAATGATGTCTCCTAAGAGTTTGGAGAACATAGATCAAATGAGATTCATGCTCCTTTCTGACTTAGAAAAGAAGAGAATATCATCAACAAAAACTATGACAAACCTATTGAGAACATCGCGGAAAACGCGATTCATAAGATCAACGAAGAAGGCAGGAGCATTGGTTAATCCAAAGGGTATGACTAACCATTCATAGAAACCATTCTCTATTCGGAAAGCTTTCTTAGAAACGCTCTCCTCAGCTACACGAAGTTGCTGAAAACCATTACCAAGATCAAGCTGAGAGAATACTTTAGCTTTATAGATCTGATCGAACATATCATTGATACGAAGCATAAGATATCTGTTCTTAAGAGCAAGCTTGTTCAGCTCTCTATAATCTACACACATCCTCAAAGAACCATCAGATTTAGTGACAAAGACCACCACTGCTCCCCATTCTGAAAAAATCTGCCTAATCAAATCCTTGGAAACAGGTCTTCAATCTGCTTCTTTAACTCGGCTTTCTCTCTAGGTGCCATTCGTTTGGGAGGAAGAACAACAGGTTAAGCTCTAGGAATAAGATCGATGTAGAATTCAATTTCCCGCTTAGGAGGTAGAGAAGTGACTTCACCAAAAACATCAGGATAATCCCTGACTATTGGGGTTGAGTCAAGATCACTAGGCCGAGCATCAAGTGAAAGGATAAAACTGCATGCATAATCCTAAGGCATTCGACATTGGATCATAAGACAATTACCCTGGTCGTCTACTGAAGAGACGGTTCAGGCTTTGCAAGAAATAACCGCATCATATCGCTTTAACCAATCACCCCCAAGTAAAATATCAAATGCATCAAAACCAAGGACATAGAAATCTCCGGTGAATCTATGCAAATTGTAAAGGAGTCACACCCATTTACAAATCATATTAAGGTTGGCAGGACCGCCGATGGGATTAGTTACACATAAGGATGAAGTTTCCAATTGAGGTTGCAAGATGTGCTTGAATTTATTACAAAGATCAACAGAAATAAAGCTATGGGATGCTCCAGTATCAAAAAGAAAACGAATAGGAAAATCATGCAAAGTAAAAGTGCCCTAAAAGGTATCACTAGCAGAAGGAGGAGTGGAAGAGGTCGTGACAAAGACACTAGATGTCCTGCCTCTCTGCTGAGTGGGACAATCCTTCTTGAAGTGGCCTTGCGGCATACAAAGGTGGCAAAGGTTGTTCCTGGTCGTCTGGGCTGGAGGAATAGCGGCTCCGACAGAAGATGGAAAACAGTTGGCATAATGATCCTTCTAGTCGCAATTGAAGCAAGTGATGGAGGATAAGTCAAGAGACCGCTTCTGAGAAGAATAACCAATACCCTAAGAATTCTGCCAATTCTTCTTCTATTGATGAAAGTTGGGCTTCCTCTTCTTTGAACTGCTGGAATTTCCCTGAGATGCTGGCACAGCTTGCTTTCCATTGGAATTAGGGTTCTCGATTCTGGTGCCATATCCATAAGAGAAGTGAAGTTGTCGTGAACATGACTAATCAAACGATCATAATACTCCGGGCGATCACCATGGATAAACTGTTGATTCATGAGTTTTGATTCATGACACAAGCTTTAGAGATCATACGACGAGAATACTATACGAAAGCGACAAAAAGAGAATAAGCGTATATTGTGCACTACAAAGGAGACGAGACTACAATCCAGAGATTAGTATGAATATTTTATTGTATTGAGTCTTAGAATATTGTTAAAATCATTCCTCAAGTAGTCACACACACACACACAAATTAGTATACATTAATTTATACATGAAAAAGTGTGCACTGTGCAATTGACAGCAGGTCGGCCGACCGACCAGGAACTTCGGTCGACCGACTCTGTCAATACACAGATATGCACTGTTCTGAGTACGTTTTTGAAACTCATCTGACCGGCCAGTTTTCTCGGCCAACCGACCTGAGAATAACGGCTAGTTTTCTAAAGAGTTGCGATCGTTCGTGAAGAGGAATCTCCTTCAATCCAAGAGATACGGACACAACTTTTGATTAAAACTCTTCATGAAAGAGTGTAACTATTCTACAACTATATAAACATGTTCCATTCACTTCTACAACAACCAATTTTTTGTTTATAATTCTGAAATCTATTCTCTATTATTCTCTGCAAATAAAAAGCATTCATTCTCATTCAATATCACTAGAATCCTTGAATTAATTCATATACTTCGATTCTACGTGATTATCTTCCTTCTAAATCTTCACACATATATACTCTTGAGGATTTGATTATAGGAAAGCTGTACTATCAAAAGACAATCAGTGTTATTTAGAACACATTCGTCAACAAATTATTTGTATTAAGTTGAAGTCCTCTTCGGCTGTTGAGGCGGAAAAATTCATGTTCGGTTGCTCAGGTGTCGTATACCTATTCCTCCGGGTTAAGTGAGGGGTTTAGTTTAAATCTAGAGGGTATTCTGGGACTGGACGTAGAACGGGAAGTTCGAACCAGTATAAAAATTCCTGGTGTGCTTACTTAATTTTTATTTTACTGCTATTATCAGTTTCCGCATTTATATATCATATTACACGATCCTTAGTACTGCACGTACACTTTCATTTGGTATCAGAGCAAGGTTATCCTATAACCGTCACAAAGTTATTTGATATCTATTTCTAGTAATATGGCAATAACACATACTAACGATTTTGACACTAACACTAATACTAGTTTCACAGAGGGTCAATCAACTTCACGACCTCCACTTTTTAATGGTATAAATTATAATTATTGGTCAACTAGAATGAGAATCTATATGCAATCTAGTGGATTTGATATCTGGAATGTTATACAAAGTGAGTACACAACTCCTTCTGGAGAATACTCAACTTGGAGTAACACACAAAAACTAGATGCTACATCAAATGCAAAGGCTATGAATATTTTATTTTGTGCATTAGATAGAAATGAATTCAATAGAGTTAGCATGTGCACTTCTGGTTATGAAATTTGGAGAACACTTAAGATAACACATGAAGGAACGAACAAAGTTAAATTAAGAAAAATCTCTATGTTGAAAAATCAATTTGAAAATTTCAAAATGAGGCCAAATGAATCTATAAATGATATGTACTCTAGATTTCAGTATATTTATCATGCTCTACTATCATTAGAACAAAAATTTACTGATTTTGATATTGTCACGAAAATCTTAAATTCTTTAACGGACGAATGGGAAAGAAAAGTCCTAGCCATTGAAGAAGCAAGTGATTTGTCAACATTAAAACCAGAAGAATTGATAGGTAATTTAATGTCCTACGAAGTAAATTTGCAGGCAAAGAGAAATGGAGCACAAGAAAAGAAGAATGTGGCATTTCAAGCAGAAAAAGATGACTCCGACTCAGAGAATGAAGATATGGCAATGATTGCTAAAAATTTCAAGAAGTTTCTGAAATTCAAAAGAAATAAATTCAGGGGAAACAAAAATAATTCCCACAATAGCAAACCATCATCTTCAGCAATGGAATATTATGAATGTCACAAGAAAGGTCACATGAAGAAGGATTGTCCAGAACGTAAAAAGAGCAATTTTAAGAAGGACAGAACCAAACGAAGAGCTTTTTCAGTCACTTGGGACGACACTGACTCATCATCCTCATCAGAGAGCGAAAGTGATAATGAAAATGAACAAGCAAATGTATGCTTCATGGCTTCGTCAGACGATGTAAGTGATCTTACTTTTGAAGATTTAATTGAAATTAATTCTGAATTAGTAGACTTAGCAAAGCAACTTAAAAAGAAAAATAAGGAGTTGCAAAGAAAGTTAGATAGGACTATCTTAGAAGTAGATATGCTGAAAGATGAGAAGAAAATATTAGAATAAGAACTTGAAATTTCTCAACAATTGAATTCTAACTTATCTTCTCAAATTTCTTCAATATCTGAAGAACTAGAAATTCAGAAAAATAAAAATGATGTTTTATTTTTTGAAAATAATAGTTTAAACTCTAAAATTAAGGATTTAGAATTAGAAAAATCTAGTCTTAAAGTAAAATTTGATGATATCTCTAAAAATGTATCTAATTTCAATAAAGGAAGTGAGAATCTTTCTAGAATACTTGAAAATTCTCAAGCCACTAACAATAAATTTGGACTAGGATTTAAGAAACAGAATAATTTTGTTAAAAGTAGGATTAATAATAATATTAAAAAGGATATTAAGAAAACAGTTTATCCAAACACTAATACCATCAAGATATGGATTCCAAAATCAAATAGTATTCTGATAAGGAATAAACATATCAAAATGTTTATGGAAACTGTTCATAATAACAATAATTATGTTTATAAAGGGAATTCTGAACCCGTATGGGTTTGGCTTCCTAAGATCTAAACTCTTACGACCCTAAAAAGAATGGGTACCAACTTTTTATAAATTTTTTACAGGTACCTCATAAGAAGAGAGGAAAATTGATTTTAGATAGTGGTTGCTCAAAACACATGACTGGAAACAAAGAAATATTGTCAAACATTCTATACTCAAATGGAGGAGCAGTCACCTTTGGAGATAACTCAAAAGATATATCATCGGCAAAGGCGATGTCAGTAGCAACGGTACCTCTAATTTACCTCTCATTACTGATGTTTTATTAGTTAAAAATTTAAAACACAATTTATTAAGTATTAGTCAGCTACGCGATAAAGGTTTTAATATAACTTTTTCAGAAAATAAATGTAATATTTTCGATAAAAATCATAACACTATTTTCGAAGGAATAAGAGATAAAAACATTTATATCTTAAATATGAATGTTAATAATGATTCAAATTTGTGTTTAGTAGCTAAAGAAAACGATTCTTGTCTTTGGCACAAAAGATTTTGTCATGTTAATTTTAATACCATCAAGAAATTAGCTAAAAATAAATTAGTTAAAGGATTACTCAATATAAAATTCAAAACTAATATATTTTGTGATGCATGTAAATCAGGAAAATTAACAAAATCTTCTTTTAAATCTAAAAAGTTAATATCTACAGAACAACCACTTGAACTTTTACATATGGATCTTTTTGGTCCAACTCAAGTTCAGTCTATTAATCATAATAGATATGTGTTTGTTATCGTAGATGATTTTTCTATATACACTTGGATTTTCTTTTTGAAAAATAAAAGCGATACTTTCGATAATTTTAAAGTTTTTGTTAAAAAAATTCAAAATATTAAAAGTATGAAAATTAAAAATATCAGAAGTGATCATGGAGGAGAATTTGAAAATGAAGCTTTTGAACAATTTTGTAACAAGAAAGGTATTAACCATAATTTTTCATTTCCTAGAACACCACAACAAAATGGAGTTGTAGAAAGGAAAAATAGAACGTTACAAGAATGTGCGAGAACTTTATTAAATGGAACCACTTTATCGAAACACTTTTGGGCAGAAGCTGTAGCTACTGCTTGTTATGTGTTGAATCGTGTTTCTATTCGACCGTTAACTAAGAATACTCCATATGAACTTCTAAATGGAAGAAAACCAAATATTTCATATCTTAAAGTTTTTGGTTCTAAATGTTTTATTTTGAATACTAAAGATCATCTTGGCAAATTCGATCCAAAATCCGATGAAGGAATATTCGTTGGATATTTGGAACGAAGCAAGGCTTATCGAATTTATAATAAAAGAACTCAAATTATTGAAGAAAGTTTACATGTTTCATTTGACGAAAATTTTAAAAATATAAATCCAAATATTACTATTGATTCTGATGATGAAACTACTTAGAATGAAAATAGTAATCCTAATGAAAATTTCGATAATGATCATGATATTACTGAAAATAAGAATATTACTCCTAATATAATAAAATCTCCACCTAGAATTTTACGAGATCATCCTGTGCAAAATATAATCGGAGAAGTTAATACGAATGTTAAAACCAGACATCAATTAAATCAAGTTGGACATGTAGCTTTTCTCTCTAATATAGAACCTAAAAATATAAAAGAAGCATCAACTGATGACTACTGGATTCTTGCCATGCAAGAAGAACTAAATCAATTCGAACGAAACGAAGTTTGGGAACTCGTTCCTAGACCTAGTGATCAATCAGTCATTGGTACTAAATGTGTTTTCAAAAATAAAGCAGATGAACTAGGAAATATAGCTAGGAATAAAGCTAGATTAGTTGCACAAGGATATAATCAAGAAGAGGGAATTGATTACGAAGAAACGTTTGCTCCAGTCGCCCGACTTGAAGCAATACGAATCTTATTGGCTTTCGCGTGTTTTCATAATTTTATACTTTATCAAATGGATGTTAAAAGTGCCTTTTTAAATGGTTATATAAAAGAAAATGTTTTTGTTGAACAACCACCATTTTTCAATCATGAAAAATATCCAGATCATGTTTATAAACTCAAAAAGGCCCTATACGGTTTAAAACAAGCACCACGTGCTTGGTATGATCGTCTTAAAAGCTATTTATTATCTGGTTTTGAAATAGGTAAAGTCGATCAAACACTTTTTATTAAGAAACCTAAGAAAGATATTTTAATAATTCAAATATATGTTGATGATATTATTTTTGGCTTTACAAATGAAAAGTTATGTCAGGAATTTTCGACTATAATGACAAATGAATTTGAAATGTCTCATATGGGAGAATTGTCATATTTTCTTGGATTACAATTTAAACAAGTTGAAAATGGAATTTTTATTAATCAAGAAAAATATTGTTATAATTTAATTAAACGATTTGGTCTGGAAAACACTTCTGCCAAACCAACTCCAATGAGCACAACTACTCATCTCGATAGAGACGAGGAGGCAAAAAGTGTTGATCAGAAACTATATCATAGCATGATTGGATCTTTGTTATATTTAACAGCGAGTTGACCCGATATAATGATGAGTGTTTGTTTATGTGCTCGATTTCAAGCAAATCCCAAAGAGTCACATATGCGAGCAGTTAAACGC
This sequence comes from Allium fistulosum, assembly GCA_030737815.1. Classification (NCBI taxonomy): domain Eukaryota; kingdom Viridiplantae; phylum Streptophyta; class Magnoliopsida; order Asparagales; family Amaryllidaceae; genus Allium; species Allium fistulosum. The sequence goes on from CM060907.1 coordinate 291,900,505, forward strand.
ATTATTCGTTATCTAACTAAAACCAAAGATTTCGGACTATTTTATCCAAAAGAATGTCCTTTCGAATTAGTCTCCTATAGCGACGCTGATTTTGGAGGAAGTCGGACGGATCGAAAAAGTACGAGCGGAACGTGTCATTTCATGGGACGCGGAACATGTCATTTCATTGGACGTTCCTTAGTCTCTTGGTTCAGTAAGAAACAAAACTGTGTTTCTTTATCGACGTGTGAAGCAGAATATATATCTGCTGCTTTGGCATGTGCACAAGTCATTTACATGCAACAAACACTTCAGGATTTTAATTGTCACCATGAAAAATCTATAATTTATTGTGATAATACTAGTGCAATAAATCTTTCTAAAAATTCGGTCAACCACTCACGAACAAAACACATCGATATTCGTCATCACTTTCTTCGTGATTGTTTGGAAAAAGGATTGATAAATTTAGAATTTATTAATACTAAAAATCAAATTGCTGACATTTTTACTAAACCATTAAATGAAAATATTTTTATAAAACTTAGACGAGACTTATGAATAATGTCTATAATAGATTTATAAATAAAAATATATTGAAAAACAAAATTTGTTTTATTTCTGACCAAGGTGTGACTCGAACTCATGACCTCTGACTTGCTTGCTAAATGTTGTGTTATAGCCACTTGAGCTATGGATGTTTCTTGTTTCAGTCTAAAGCAATTTTTAGTTCTATATTTATATAATTACCCATTTACAAACGGCTTTGTTGTTAAACTTCTACGATTATAATTAAAACTAGCTCCTATCCACTCATCTTTTAGCAAACAAATGCTTATATATTCTATGTTTTGTTTTAAAAACATATTCTAAGAAAAGTTTAAAATCAAAACTTGAAAATGTCTTCAAACAATGATATTTACAATTCCGAAAACTCTCGTCTATCATATACATCTCCGGACGATGATTCCGATCATATTTTTGAAAACGGACCCTATCCTATTTTTCCCTTACCTAATCGTGTCCTTAAATTCTCTCCTTCTCCGGATAAAGACCCCCGACATGGCTGGAAACCATGGGAGAACACTCATACTGGTTATACACCGGAAAAGAAGAAAGGCAAGAATGCTATGGTCATATCTCCTTCAACTAAACAGAAAATAGATGAGATACACCACTATCAACAGCAACAATTGGATCTACAATAGGAGTTATACTATGAGCAGAAGATTACGTCACGACGTTTAAGCTTTCTAGAACGGATGGCTATGAAAGTTTGTTCAACAAAGAAGGATGACATTACTGAACCCGCTTATAGACCTTCATCCTCTTCAAATCCGGCTCAATCTCCAATAGCTCCAAAATGGTCACCTATAGAAGATGTTCCATCTCCAAACTCTTAGGAACATCGATTTTAAGAACGGTGGCGAAACACTTTTTATATATATTTATATGTTGCTTGTTTTCAATAAGTTGTATTAATATAGTGCAAAAATAATAAAATTTATATATATATTTATATGTTGCTTGTTTTCAATAAGTTGTATTAATATAGTGCAACAATAATAAAATTTATATTTATATAAATTTTTTTTTAAGAAAAACAGCAAAACTGAGCATTTTTGACAGGATCGGTCAACCGAAGCCCTGAGTCGGTCAGCCGAACCCATCCCGAAAGTTTGATATTACTCAGGAAACCCAGTCGGTCAGCCGACCCAGTATATTCGGTCGACCGAACGATATTTCCTGCTGCTTTTCACTTCAAATTTATAACCCATCTCTTCAATTTTTTCACCTACCTCTTCACTTTTACTTTCCCAATTTCGGTTTTTACCCTAGCCCCCATTAAAATTTTCTCAAATTTTTATCTTTTCCTCAAAAACAATGGCTCCTAAGAAGAGAATAAAGACTACCGGTGCATCATCTTCATCAACTCCAGTAGATACTCAAATCACCTCATGGCTTGTCAATGATGTAGCACTTCAAAGATGGATACAACTTCAAGATGCCAAGATCTTTGAAGAATCATTTGTAAGTTACCCTGATTTCGCTCCCTACGGTATTGAAAATGCCGCTATTGAGAGTGGACTTGATACATTCCTTGATCATAGGAAAAATAATTTGAAAATCAATCATATTATGGTCAAGTTATTTCTAGCAAACCTTAACCTTGTCAATGTGCCGAGAAACACTGACAATTGTGTTTGGACATCAATTTGTGGCACTTCAATTTTCCTTTCCATTGCTTGAATTAACCACATTTTGAATGCTCAACCGGGTGAAATTTCATTACACGATGTAGATTGTAATATATCAAGTCGTGGCCGGATAAGCCATTTATTTTTTGAAGATGATGCTACAGATTTTAGACAAACATCATCACTTCGTAGGACGCTCGACTTTTTCATCGTTTCATGATGAAATCTATTGTTCCTAGAGGCGGTTCATATCATCTAGCATATACCGAAAATTTTAAGGCATTGTATGCTATATGTGGGAATGTACGAGTTAATTGGACACAACTTCTTATGGACGAATTTCTCTCATTTAATCAAGGAAGGATGCTTCATATTTATTATGGAGAATACATAATGAGATTAATCAATAGCTTCGTCATACATGCTCCGGAATCCGAAACCTCCAAAGTCCGTTCTTTTGATTCAAGGACCATAAAACAAATGAAATTGCCCAATGCTCCACCTAGATTTATAAGATTTGACCAATGGCGTGCTACTCCGAGAGAACAACTACACCGCAGCTATTCGACACCTCAACCATCTACTCATGCTACGCAACGTCTAACTCGCCAATCCTCAATTCAAAGACCAACTCCCGGAATTAGTACGCAAGCGGCCATTGATATTTTAGCTCAAAATCAACTTGCCTTAGATGCCCGGTTACAAAAAATTGACGGTCGGTTCAAGAAAATTAAGGGCTTCTTCGTCAATCAATGGGATGCCTTATCATGCACTTCCGAAGCCGATGCCTCTCACCTAGCTCCCGAAAAAAGGCCGGCGCCAAACTTCTCTTGGTCCACTTCGGAGAATACCGGTACATCGGGAACTCACACTTCTAACGCTCAAAGACGTGGTAAGGAACATGCTCCTCCGAAAGAAAATATTCATCCAGAATTTTGGGATTCCGATGATGGTGAGGAGTGATCATATTGTCTTACAACTTGCTATTTCATAATTTTATGTATTCTGTTTTTTTCCTTATGAACAATATGTCTATTTTTAGATGTTCTGTAGTAAGTAAACATCATTAATATTCCTATTTGGTTGAGTATGTAATATTTAAACTCGATGTTTTCTTACTTGTGTTACATGTTCCATATTTTTTTTCATATTACATCTAATAAGTAATCCTTTTTGTCGATGACAAAGGGGGAGAAATATATGAAAGCTAACAAATTTTTGTAGAAAAATCGCCATATTCAGGGGGAGAGTTATAATATATATATGTATATACTACTTCGTCACATAAGTATTGTCATCAATCAAAAAGGGGGAGAATATTGATTCATGAGTTTTGATTCATGACACAAGCTTCAGAGAACATACGACGAGAATACTATACGAAAGCGACAAAAAGAGAATAAGCGTATATTGTGCACTACAAAGGAGACAAGACTACAATCCAGAGATTAGTATGAATATTTTATTATATTGAGTCTTAGAATATTGTAAAAATCATTCCTCAAGTAGTCACACATACACACACAAATTAGTATACATTAATTTATACATGAAAAAGTGTGCACTGTGCAATTGACAGCAGGTCGGCCGACCGACCAGGAACTTCGGTCGACCGACTCTGTGTCAATACACATATATGCACTGTTCTGTGTACGTTTTTGAAACTCAACTGACCGGCCAGTTTTCTCGGCCAACCGACCTGAGAATAACGGCTAGTTTTTTGAAGAGTTGCGATCGTTCGTGAAGAGGAATCTCCTTCAATCCAAGAGATACGGACACAACTTTTGATTGAAACTCTTCATGAAAGATTGTAACTATTCTACAACTATATAAACATGTTCAATTCACTTCTATAACAACCAATTTTTTGTTTATAATTCTGAAATCTATTCTCTATTATTCTCTGCAAATAAAAAGCATTCATTCTCATTCAATATCACTAGAATCCTTGAATTAATTCATATACTTCGATTCTACGTGATTATCTTCCTTCTAAATCTTCACACACATATATACTCTTGAGGATTTGATTATAGGAAAGTTGTACTATCAAAAGACAATCAGTGTTATTTAGAACACATTCGTCAACAAATTATTTGTATTAAGTTGAAGTCCTCTTCGGCTGTTGAGGCGGAAAAATTCCTGTTCGGCTGCTCAGGTGTCGTATACCTATTCTTCCGGGTTAAGCGAGGGGTTTAGTTTAAATCCAGAGGGTATTCTGGGACTGGACGTAGAACGGGAAGTTCGAACCAGTATAAAAATTCCTGGTGTGCTTACTTTAATTTTTATTTTACTGCTATTATCAGTTTCCGCATTTATATATCATATTACACGATCCTTAGTACTGCATGTACACTTTCATAAACTTCTCATTCTTCTTGAGCGGGGTGTCTATCATACTGGGCCCAAACTTAGATAACTCATTGAACTTCCTTTCATACTCTGGAAAAGTCATATCCCCTTGCTCAAGGTCCATAAATGCCCAATATAACTGAGACTTCCCGGATTCGGGCATCCACTTAGCCACAAAAGCATCCTTGAAAAATACGGATCTAAGATAAAGATAAAGTCCAAGGAGAAAATTTTCAAAGAGATAACCTAGCAAAAGGATAACCAAAAATCTTACCTAAACTACTCCCAAGTGATATTTGCCTCGCCAGTCTGAGCAGTAACAGATTCCCACCATTCCTGAGCGGACTCCTGCCACTGCCAGTAGCTAACTGACGCATCTAAGCGTCGATGATCTCAAGTCCGATGAAAATCCTCTCTAAACTCTTCAGCCAGTGTTGTGCCTCAATAATACTCTCTGCTCCAGTGAACTTGGTACTACAAAGCTGAGAGTACTCCTTACAAAGAGTGGTGAACCTAACTGGCTGAGCTAGTGGAACGGGTGCAACAACTGGTGGTGCAGCGGCATTTCCACGACCCCTACCTCGAATATTCCTACGGTTACTCATCTGGAAAAGACAAGAATGGATTTTAGAACAAAGGTAAAGATCAAATTCAAAAGGAATTTTAATCAAAGAGAATTCTAACTAAGATTTACAAGCATGAACGAAGATGATTCTATAATTAATTCTACTCATTCTAAGGTATTACTACCCTATCTCTAATGAGTTATTACTCCATAAGCTAAGTTTTTCCTAAACCTGGCTCTGATACCATCTGTAACGACCCGCCATTTCGAACCATTCAAATCTAAAATAAACTAAACATGTCAAACTTGAATTGCTCAAAACAACAGACTGTTATTTATATTGGGCAAAACTTAGCATATACAGTAAATAAATCAATCACAGAATCTCATACACAGAGTAATACAACAATACGCAGTCGAATAGATAAATAGTATTTCATGAAGCTACTACATAAACATCAGAGTCCAAAGCAAATACAACATAAGTCCAAATACAAAGAAGTCTCTAATACATAAGCAAATGACAAGTCTAAACATAAATAACTGGAAATAACTACAGTAATTGAGATAACTGAAAAGCTGAATAGATAAAAGATAGATCTCCAAGCAAATCTCCAAGCTCCAAAGGTGAGTCTCAAATGTTTGAATACTCAGGCTGACCCGAGCATAAAGCAAAAACACAAAACATTCTAGTCAGGAATAACATTCTTATATAAGTAAATCAACTTAAGTGAACTGTCCAAATGAAATGCAATATAACTTAAAGGATGTTTGGGATTCTATCTTTTAAGGATCCGTGGAACTATCTACATACATAATAGTGTATGCTACATAAATAATGTCTACAGTAAAGTAACGTATTAAAATAGCATTAAGGCGTTACCCATATCCCCCTTAACACATTTTTATATAAATGTCGTAGTCTATACAGTACCATAATTTCTTCATAAACTGGAGGGCTATCAGAGGGCACTCCATAGTGTACGACACAAACCAAACTCGTAGTGGATGCAATCAGGATAAATATGACAAGGCACGCGAGGTAATGCCCAGGGTAGGATACTACCATTTTGTACTCTCGGACTGGTAGTAACATATAGCAGCAACTACCGCCCACCTCGAGACACACTCCCATGTCAAGGGTGTGCACACCAAAATCAAATCACAATAGTAATAGATATGGTTTCGAAGAAGCATGCTCGATAGGGGGAGCGACCCCACTTGACCCGGAATAGCTCCTGTTTTAGTAATTTTAATTATGACCCAAAAGTCAAGGTTGTCCATCATCGTTCTCTTACTTCATTCCAGTAGCATTCGCCAAACCATCCTACTTCATTCTGGATTCTCCACCACGTGCATAGTTGTTAAAGTGGTTTTTGGTATTGGTAGAGAGTATGACAATATCTGATTATGGTTTCTTTAACAACCAAATGCTTATTTCACACCGTGGTCATTTTATAAAATCTCAAATTACAAATTAAATCAATAATTAAATATCTAACTTCAACTATATTAAATTTTAAAAATATTTACTTAATCACTTTATATCAAATCAGGTTATAAAATCATATCTTTAAAATTTCAAAATCCATAAGTTTCAAATCAATTCTTATTTGAATTGAATTCTTAAAACAATTTAAATTATAGCTTATCTCTAACTTACCATTACAAATCTCATTTATTAAAGTTGTTATAAAAATCTGTTTATTATATTAATTTAAATTTATTTAAATATTTAAAACATAATATATATATATTAAATTTTATTAAATTAAATCTTATATTATATATTTTAAAAATAAAGTAATAAGTAAAACTTTAAAATTTACATTTTAAAACTTAACTTATAAATTTAAAATTCCTAAAACATATAATTTAAAATCTAAATTTTACACACAGATATATATATATAAATAAAAATCTTTATATTAAATTTTAAAATCAACTTTTACTAAAATACCTATTTCCAAATTTCATAAATCACTTTTGAAACAGACCAACGGCGTCAGTATGTAATTTTCTATCCTATGGTCAAATGATACAGATATTTATCATTTCAATCTGCAATAATTTAAAATTTACGAGTATATATCATTTCAACCCGCAATCCCAAATTTCCAAAATCAATAAAACCGCTCAGGTTTATCATTTAAACCCATAACGATTTTCCCTAATCTAGAAGACCATTCAGGTATGTATCATTTCAACCCATAGTGATTTCCTAAAGCTAAGGGAACTTGCAGCATGATTTATATATATCAATAACATAACACATAACTTGCATAATGTATTTCATAACATAGCACATAACTTACATAGCACATAACTTACATAAAAAATTACATACCATTACACATAACTTGCATAATATATTACATACCATAACACATATTCATATTTAGCATAACATGTGGCATAAAATTTTCTTATCGTGACATAATATAATATGTAATACTTTCTAACATATCACTTAGGTGATTTTCTATATTACAAACATAACACATATATGGCATATTAATTTTTCTTCATAACACATATTTTTCTTTACATAACATGTGCGACAAAAATTTAAATCAACATAATACTTTTTTCTCTCAACATAGCATTTTTCATATTAACATCATGAGACATATATCCTCTGCATATCATCACATCCATTTTATAAGTAAACATCATATCATCAATAACCATACCGGGGATGTATCATTCCAACCCACAGTGATTTCCTAAAGCTAAGGGAACTTGCAGCATGATTTACATAGATAAGTAACAGAATGCATAACTTGCATAATGTATTTCATAACATAGCACATAACTTACATAACAAATTACATAACATAGCACATAACTTACATAACAAATTACATACCATAACACATAACTTGCATAACATATTACATACCATAACACATATTCATATTTAACATAACATGTGGTATAAAATTTTCTTATCATGACATGATATAATATGTAATCATTTCTAACACAGCACTTAAGTGATTTTCTATATTACAAACATAACACATATTTGGCATATTAAATTTTCTTCATAACGCATTTTTTTACATAACATATGCGATAAAAATTTAAATCAACATAACTCTATTTTTTCTCAACATAGCATTTTTCATATTAACATCATGAGACATATATCCTCTACATATCATCACATCCATTTTATAAGTAAACATCATATCATCAATAACCATATCGTGTCAAAATCATAAGTGAACATAAGTGAATATATATCATGTCAAAATCATATACAAAACTAGACAAAATCCAAACTATCACAGCGTTCCATGTAACATTTCAAGTGATGATTATTCTCTTAACATAAAATTGTCAATCGTGAGTAAATGGCTCACCTTTCGAGGCTAGAAAAATTTGACAGCACAATAAGCTACGAATTGAATCACGAACTCAACAAAGCGCTACCAATTCAAACAACAATTCCAAAGCCAAGCACGAACTTGAAATCAATGGATCACAAACAATATATCACTTTTGTTTTTTTTAAAATAGAGGAGGAGGAGATGCTAGGTGGGTTCGGCCTTGGAGTTTGGGTCGGGTTTGGGTGCGGCTAAAGAAGAGGATGGATAGGCTAGTTTGTGGCTAGGGCTAGGGCATTGGGTGGTGGTCGAATTGATGGAGTTTGGTGGTGATTGGGTTCGTCTATGGCCTAGGGGAAGGGCTTGGGTTTCGGCCTTGGAGTTTGGCCAAGAGGGGAGAAGGGGAGATGATTGGAGTTGGTGGTGAAGGGCGGCGGCAAGGGGAGGAGGAGTGGAAAAGTTTTGAAGGAGAGGAGGGATAGAAATTGTGGATTTGTGAATTTAGAGTTTTGGAGTTCTGTAGATTTGAGGAAGAAGGAGAAGAGCGAATAGAAAGTTTCTCAATGAGGAATTAACTGTACGTACTTGGTTTTGAGCAAATATGGGAAACAAAAGGTCAATGGGTGGGAAAAGGAAGGGTCCATTGTCTCTTAGGTTTCCTAGGGTCTCATGGTTTACTAAGGAGTCCATTAGTTTAAAACAAACCCAATGACCCAAACACACTAGCCCAACAATACTTTGCCAAATTTACACAACTAAACATTGTAAATTTATGTCAATTTTTCATTGTAATTAAAGTTTTAGAGAAATAGGAATTTGATTTTGATGAAACAAAATGGAAAGGAGATTAGAATTCAGTCTAGTATCATATAAAAAAAATTTAAAAATTCAAATTTAATTTTTTCAACCAAAAGTCAAACTTTGACTAAGTTTGATCAAAATTTGAAATTTCAGAAAATTTTCTATTTTATTGAATTTGGAAAAATATACTACTCAATATTCCAAAAATTGTTATTTAAATCCAAATTTATTTAAATTTTAAAATATTTAATTCAAAATTTCAAATAAAATTCCTCTAAAGTTTGACTGAATTTACGAGTCATTACACTCTCCCCCACTCAAAACTTTTCATCCCCGAAAAGGAACGAGGTTGAAGAAAAGAAATAGCAGAAAGATAAGATAGATTCAAAACAAAAAGTACCTGATACAAACAATTCAGGATTCGAAGTGCACATGGACTCCTCAGTCTCCCATGTGCAATCCCGATTATCTGTACTCCATTGTACTTTTACAAAATTAACTGATTTCCTCCTAAGCTGCTTCATATCTCTACTGACAATACAAAGTGGCTTCCTCTCGATAGTGAGATTTGGCTCGACATCCAAATTCTCAAATAAAGCAGGATGAACAATCAAAGATGGATCATGAAGATATTTGCAAAGATGAGATACGTGAGACACGTTATGAAACTCGATAGTTTCTTTGGAAAATCCACCTTATAAGCTAAAGGACCAACCCTTTCCAAGATGCGAAAAGGACCAATGAATCTAGGAGCAAGCCTCCCTCTCCGACTGAAGCAAACCACATCCTTCAATGGCGAGATCTTAAGAAAGACCTGATCACCTACTGAAAATTCCAAATCTCTCCTCCGCCTATCAGCATACTTCTTCTGCTTATCCTGAGCAATCCTCATCTTCCTCCTGATCTCCTCAACCTTCTCAGATGCTTCCAAAATCATATCAGGCCCAAGAACTAAACGATTATCGGATTCAATCCAGCAAGATGGAGATTTGCAAGATTGTCGGTAAAGAGCATGAAACGGAGATATTTTGATACTTGCCTGAATTCAAAACAATGGGATTTAATTGATTTAAGTTTAAGATGATTAAAAATTCTCAAATTAAAGTTATACCTTATAGCTGTTATTATAAGTGAATTCAACAAGATGGAGATGATCTTCCCAAGATCCTCCATAAACAAGAACACAGGCACGAAGAAGATCTTCTAGAATCTGATTTACCCTTTCCGTCTGACCATCACTTTGAGGATGGTAAGCAGTACTAAGGTTCAAACGGGTCCCTAAAGCTTCTTGAAATTCTTTCCAGAACTTGCTGGTAAAGATAGGATCACGATCGCAAATAATGCTAGACGGAACACCATGGAGTCGGACAATCTCTCTCATATAAACCTCAGCTAAGCTCAAAGTGGTTCGATTCGACTTGACCGAAATAAAATGAGCGGATTTGGTCAACCGATCGACAACTACCCAAATACTCTTATTACCCCTTCTATTCCTCGGTAAACCATCAATAAAGTCCATAGAAACCTGATCCCGCTTCCAAAAGGGAATCTCAAGGGGTTGTAGAAATCCAATGGTCTTCTGGTGGTCAACCTTAACCTGTTGACAAGTGGCACATCTGCCAACAAAAACAGAGATATCCTGCTTCATGCCATTCCACCAATACAGCTTCTTCATATTCTGATACATCTTGGTAACCCCAGGATGAATAGAGAGTCTGGACTGATGATTCTCCTTAAGCAATTCCTGCCTTAATCCGCCGACATTCAGAACACAAATTCGGTTATTAATCCTCAAAATCCAATTATAATCAATTTATGCTCCAAACTCACTCTGGTTATCAACTTCCCTACTTTGAATATTCTCCTTCATGAGCTTAAGCATCTCACCCTCATCTTGCTTAGCCACGATACGATCCATAAGAGACGAAGAAGTTACAACCTAACATAACATGGCTCTCTTTCGACTTAAGGCATCAGCCACAACATTGGCTTTCTCCGAAGTGTAAATGATGTCGAGGTCATAAGATGCTAAGAACTCAAGCCATCTAACCTGTCTTTGGTTCAAATTCTTCTGGGTGAAAATATACTTAAGCGACCAATGATCCGTAAAAAGCTCAAACATAGTTCCAAAAGATGGTGCCTCCATAACTTTAAAGCAAACACAACAGCAAGAAATTCCAAATCTTGAGTGGCATAGTTAGCTTCGTGGGGCTTCAACTAATGACTGGCATAAGCAATGACCTTCCCATCCTGCATCAAGACAACACCCAAACCTTCTCGACTGGCATCGGTATAAATAGATAATCCTTCACTCCCATTCGTAACGGTAAGAATAGGAGCATAGTAAGCTTTTGCTTTAACTCATTAAATGCAGCTTCAGACTTATCACTTCAAACAAACTTAGCATTTTTACGAGTCAAAGCAGTAAGAGGTGCAGCGATGCTGGCAAAATTCTCAATGAATCTCCGATAATAACCGGCTAGGCCCAAAATGCTACGAATATCGGAAGGAGTTTTAGGTGTCTCCCAATCCTGGAAATAGCATAAGGTGGATAAGTTCAAAGAGATATAAGAAAGCTAAATTTCAAAAGAAGAAAAGGTGGATAAACTTACAATAATCACGGCGACCTTAACCAGGTCAACCGAGACTCCATTTCAAAAAAATGTGCCCAAGAAATCGGACTTCATCTTTCCAAAAATGGCATTTAGAAAGTTTGGCTTTCAAATGATGTCTCCTAAGAGTTTGGAGAACATAGATCAAATGAGATTCATGCTCCTTTCTGACTTAGAAAAGAAGAGAATATCATCAACAAAAACTATGACAAACCTATTGAGAACATCGCGGAAAACGCGATTCATAAGATCAACGAAGAAGGCAGGAGCATTGGTTAATCCAAAGGGTATGACTAACCATTCATAGAAACCATTCTCTATTCGGAAAGCTTTCTTAGAAACGCTCTCCTCAGCTACACGAAGTTGCTGAAAACCATTACCAAGATCAAGCTGAGAGAATACTTTAGCTTTATAGATCTGATCGAACATATCATTGATACGAAGCATAAGATATCTGTTCTTAAGAGCAAGCTTGTTCAGCTCTCTATAATCTACACACATCCTCAAAGAACCATCAGATTTAGTGACAAAGACCACCACTGCTCCCCATTCTGAAAAAATCTGCCTAATCAAATCCTTGGAAACAGGTCTTCAATCTGCTTCTTTAACTCGGCTTTCTCTCTAGGTGCCATTCGTTTGGGAGGAAGAACAACAGGTTAAGCTCTAGGAATAAGATCGATGTAGAATTCAATTTCCCGCTTAGGAGGTAGAGAAGTGACTTCACCAAAAACATCAGGATAATCCCTGACTATTGGGGTTGAGTCAAGATCACTAGGCCGAGCATCAAGTGAAAGGATAAAACTGCATGCATAATCCTAAGGCATTCGACATTGGATCATAAGACAATTACCCTGGTCGTCTACTGAAGAGACGGTTCAGGCTTTGCAAGAAATAACCGCATCATATCGCTTTAACCAATCACCCCCAAGTAAAATATCAAATGCATCAAAACCAAGGACATAGAAATCTCCGGTGAATCTATGCAAATTGTAAAGGAGTCACACCCATTTACAAATCATATTAAGGTTGGCAGGACCGCCGATGGGATTAGTTACACATAAGGATGAAGTTTCCAATTGAGGTTGCAAGATGTGCTTGAATTTATTACAAAGATCAACAGAAATAAAGCTATGGGATGCTCCAGTATCAAAAAGAAAACGAATAGGAAAATCATGAAAGGTAAAAGTGCCCTAAAAGGTATCACTAGCAGAAGGAGGAGTGGAAGAGGTCGTGACAAAGACACTAGATGTCCTGCCTCTCTGCTGAGTGGGACAATCCTTCTTGAAGTGGCCTTGCGGCATACAAAGGTGGCAAAGGTTGTTCCTGGTCGTCTGGGCTGGAGGAATAGCGGCTCCGACAGAAGATGGAAAACAGTTGGCATAATGATCCTTCTAGTCGCAATTGAAGCAAGTGATGGAGGATAAGTCAAGAGACCGCTTCTGAGAAGAATAACCAATACCCTAAGAATTCTGCCAATTCTTCTTCTATTGATGAAAGTTGGGCTTCCTCTTCTTTGAACTGCTGGAATTTCCCTGAGATGCTGGCACAGCTTGCTTTCCATTGGAATTAGGGTTCTCGATTCTGGTGCCATATCCATAAGAGAAGTGAAGTTGTCGTGAACATGACTAATCAAACGATCATAATACTCCGGGCGATCACCATGGATAAACTGTTGATTCATGAGTTTTGATTCATGACACAAGCTTTAGAGATCATACGACGAGAATACTATACGAAAGCGACAAAAAGAGAATAAGCGTATATTGTGCACTACAAAGGAGACGAGACTACAATCCAGAGATTAGTATGAATATTTTATTGTATTGAGTCTTAGAATATTGTTAAAATCATTCCTCAAGTAGTCACACACACACACACAAATTAGTATACATTAATTTATACATGAAAAAGTGTGCACTGTGCAATTGACAGCAGGTCGGCCGACCGACCAGGAACTTCGGTCGACCGACTCTGTCAATACACAGATATGCACTGTTCTGAGTACGTTTTTGAAACTCATCTGACCGGCCAGTTTTCTCGGCCAACCGACCTGAGAATAACGGCTAGTTTTCTAAAGAGTTGCGATCGTTCGTGAAGAGGAATCTCCTTCAATCCAAGAGATACGGACACAACTTTTGATTAAAACTCTTCATGAAAGAGTGTAACTATTCTACAACTATATAAACATGTTCCATTCACTTCTACAACAACCAATTTTTTGTTTATAATTCTGAAATCTATTCTCTATTATTCTCTGCAAATAAAAAGCATTCATTCTCATTCAATATCACTAGAATCCTTGAATTAATTCATATACTTCGATTCTACGTGATTATCTTCCTTCTAAATCTTCACACATATATACTCTTGAGGATTTGATTATAGGAAAGCTGTACTATCAAAAGACAATCAGTGTTATTTAGAACACATTCGTCAACAAATTATTTGTATTAAGTTGAAGTCCTCTTCGGCTGTTGAGGCGGAAAAATTCATGTTCGGTTGCTCAGGTGTCGTATACCTATTCCTCCGGGTTAAGTGAGGGGTTTAGTTTAAATCTAGAGGGTATTCTGGGACTGGACGTAGAACGGGAAGTTCGAACCAGTATAAAAATTCCTGGTGTGCTTACTTAATTTTTATTTTACTGCTATTATCAGTTTCCGCATTTATATATCATATTACACGATCCTTAGTACTGCACGTACACTTTCATTTGGTATCAGAGCAAGGTTATCCTATAACCGTCACAAAGTTATTTGATATCTATTTCTAGTAATATGGCAATAACACATACTAACGATTTTGACACTAACACTAATACTAGTTTCACAGAGGGTCAATCAACTTCACGACCTCCACTTTTTAATGGTATAAATTATAATTATTGGTCAACTAGAATGAGAATCTATATGCAATCTAGTGGATTTGATATCTGGAATGTTATACAAAGTGAGTACACAACTCCTTCTGGAGAATACTCAACTTGGAGTAACACACAAAAACTAGATGCTACATCAAATGCAAAGGCTATGAATATTTTATTTTGTGCATTAGATAGAAATGAATTCAATAGAGTTAGCATGTGCACTTCTGGTTATGAAATTTGGAGAACACTTAAGATAACACATGAAGGAACGAACAAAGTTAAATTAAGAAAAATCTCTATGTTGAAAAATCAATTTGAAAATTTCAAAATGAGGCCAAATGAATCTATAAATGATATGTACTCTAGATTTCAGTATATTTATCATGCTCTACTATCATTAGAACAAAAATTTACTGATTTTGATATTGTCACGAAAATCTTAAATTCTTTAACGGACGAATGGGAAAGAAAAGTCCTAGCCATTGAAGAAGCAAGTGATTTGTCAACATTAAAACAAGAAGAATTGATAGGTAATTTAATGTCCTACGAAGTAAATTTGCAGGCAAAGAGAAATGGAGCACAAGAAAAGAAGAATGTGGCATTTCAAGCAGAAAAAGATGACTCCGACTCAGAGAATGAAGATATGGCAATGATTGCTAAAAATTTCAAGAAGTTTCTGAAATTCAAAAGAAATAAATTCAGGGGAAACAAAAATAATTCCCACAATAGCAAACCATCATCTTCAGCAATGGAATATTATGAATGTCACAAGAAAGGTCACATGAAGAAGGATTGTCCAGAACGTAAAAAGAGCAATTTTAAGAAGGACAGAACCAAACGAAGAGCTTTTTCAGTCACTTGGGACGACACTGACTCATCATCCTCATCAGAGAGCGAAAGTGATAATGAAAATGAACAAGCAAATGTATGCTTCATGGCTTCGTCAGACGATGTAAGTGATCTTACTTTTGAAGATTTAATTGAAATTAATTCTGAATTAGTAGACTTAGCAAAGCAACTTAAAAAGAAAAATAAGGAGTTGCAAAGAAAGTTAGATAGGACTATCTTAGAAGTAGATATGCTGAAAGATGAGAAGAAAATATTAGAATAAGAACTTGAAATTTCTCAACAATTGAATTCTAACTTATCTTCTCAAATTTCTTCAATATCTGAAGAACTAGAAATTCAGAAAAATAAAAATGATGTTTTATTTTTTGAAAATAATAGTTTAAACTCTAAAATTAAGGATTTAGAATTAGAAAAATCTAGTCTTAAAGTAAAATTTGATGATATCTCTAAAAATGTATCTAATTTCAATAAAGGAAGTGAGAATCTTTCTAGAATACTTGAAAATTCTCAAGCCACTAACAATAAATTTGGACTAGGATTTAAGAAACAGAATAATTTTGTTAAAAGTAGGATTAATAATAATATTAAAAAGGATATTAAGAAAACAGTTTATCCAAACACTAATACCATCAAGATATGGATTCCAAAATCAAATAATATTCTGATAAGGAATAAACATATCAAAATGTTTATGGAAACTGTTCATAATAACAATAATTATGTTTATAAAGGGAATTCTGAACCCGTATGGGTTTGGCTTCCTAAGATCTAAACTCTTACGACCCTAAAAAGAATGGGTACCAACTTTTTATAAATTTTTTACAGGTACCTCATAAGAAGAGAGGAAAATTGATTTTAGATAGTGGTTGCTCAAAACACATGACTGGAAACAAAGAAATATTGTCAAACATTCTATACTCAAATGGAGGAGCAGTCACCTTTGGAGATAACTCAAAAGATATATCATCGGCAAAGGCGATGTCAGTAGCAACGGTACCTCTAATTTACCTCTCATTACTGATGTTTTATTAGTTAAAAATTTAAAACACAATTTATTAAGTATTAGTCAGCTACGCGATAAAGGTTTTAATATAACTTTTTCAGAAAATAAATGTAATATTTTCGATAAAAATCATAACACTATTTTCGAAGGAATAAGAGATAAAAACATTTATATCTTAAATATGAATGTTAATAATGATTCAAATTTGTGTTTAGTAGCTAAAGAAAACGATTCTTGTCTTTGGCACAAAAGATTTTGTCATGTTAATTTTAATACCATCAAGAAATTAGCTAAAAATAAATTAGTTAAAGGATTACTCAATATAAAATTCAAAACTAATATATTTTGTGATGCATGTAAATCAGGAAAATTAACAAAATCTTCTTTTAAATCTAAAAAGTTAATATCTACAGAACAACCACTTGAACTTTTACATATGGATCTTTTTGGTCCAACTCAAGTTCAGTCTATTAATCATAATAGATATGTGTTTGTTATCGTAGATGATTTTTCTATATACACTTGGATTTTCTTTTTGAAAAATAAAAGCGATACTTTCGATAATTTTAAAGTTTTTGTTAAAAAAATTCAAAATATTAAAAGTATGAAAATTAAAAATATCAGAAGTGATCATGGAGGAGAATTTGAAAATGAAGCTTTTGAACAATTTTGTAACAAGAAAGGTATTAACCATAATTTTTCATTTCCTAGAACACCACAACAAAATGGAGTTGTAGAAAGGAAAAATAGAACGTTACAAGAATGTGCGAGAACTTTATTAAATGGAACCACTTTATCGAAACACTTTTGGGCAGAAGCTGTAGCTACTGCTTGTTATGTGTTGAATCGTGTTTCTATTCGACCGTTAACTAAGAATACTCCATATGAACTTCTAAATGGAAGAAAACCAAATATTTCATATCTTAAAGTTTTTGGTTCTAAATGTTTTATTTTGAATACTAAAGATCATCTTGGCAAATTCGATCCAAAATCCGATGAAGGAATATTCGTTGGATATTTGGAACGAAGCAAGGCTTATCGAATTTATAATAAAAGAACTCAAATTATTGAAGAAAGTTTACATGTTTCATTTGACGAAAATTTTAAAAATATAAATCCAAATATTACTATTGATTCTGATGATGAAACTACTTAGAATGAAAATAGTAATCCTAATGAAAATTTCGATAATGATCATGATATTACTGAAAATAAGAATATTACTCCTAATATAATAAAATCTCCACCTAGAATTTTACGAGATCATCCTGTGCAAAATATAATCGGAGAAGTTAATACGAATGTTAAAACCAGACATCAATTAAATCAAGTTGGACATGTAGCTTTTCTCTCTAATATAGAACCTAAAAATATAAAAGAAGCATCAACTGATGACTACTGGATTCTTGCCATGCAAGAAGAACTAAATCAATTCGAACGAAACGAAGTTTGGGAACTCGTTCCTAGACCTAGTGATCAATCAGTCATTGGTACTAAATGTGTTTTCAAAAATAAAGCAGATGAACTAGGAAATATAGCTAGGAATAAAGCTAGATTAGTTGCACAAGGATATAATCAAGAAGAGGGAATTGATTACGAAGAAACGTTTGCTCCAGTCGCCCGACTTGAAGCAATACGAATCTTATTGGCTTTCGCGTGTTTTCATAATTTTATACTTTATCAAATGGATGTTAAAAGTGCTTTTTTAAATGGTTATATAAAAGAAAATGTTTTTGTTGAACAACCACCATTTTTCAATCATGAAAAATATCCAGATCATGTTTATAAACTCAAAAAGGCCCTATACGGTTTAAAACAAGCACCACGTGCTTGGTATGATCGTCTTAAAAGCTATTTATTATCTGGTTTTGAAATAGGTAAAGTCGATCAAACACTTTTTATTAAGAAACCTAAGAAAGATATTTTAATAATTCAAATATATGTTGATGATATTATTTTTGGCTTTACAAATGAAAAGTTATGTCAGGAATTTTCGACTATAATGACAAATGAATTTGAAATGTCTCATATGGGAGAATTGTCATATTTTCTTGGATTACAATTTAAACAAGTTGAAAATGGAATTTTTATTAATCAAGAAAAATATTGTTATAATTTAATTAAACGATTTGGTCTGGAAAACACTTCTGCCAAACCAACTCCAATGAGCACAACTACTCATCTCGATAGAGACGAGGAGGCAAAAAGTGTTGATCAGAAACTATATCATAGCATGATTGGATCTTTGTTATATTTAACAGCGAGTTGACCCGATATAATGATGAGTGTTTGTTTATGTGCTCGACTTCAAGCAAATCCCAAAGAGTCACATATGCGAGCAGTTAAACGCATTATTCGTTATCTAACTAAAACCAAAGATTTCAGACTATTTTATCCAAAAGAATGTCCTTTCGAATTAGTCTCCTATAGCGACGCTGATTTTGGAGGAAGTCGGACGGATCGAAAAAGTACGAGCGGAACGTGTCATTTCATGGGACGCGGAACATGTCATTTCATTGGACGTTCCTTAGTCTCTTGGTTCAGTAAGAAACAAAACTGTGTTTCTTTATCGACGTGTGAAGCAGAATATATATCTGCTGCTTTGGCATGTGCACAAGTCATTTACATGCAACAAACACTTCAGGATTTTAATTGTCACCATGAAAAATCTATAATTTATTGTGATAATACTAGTGCAATAAATCTTTCTAAAAATTCGGTCAACCACTCACGAACAAAACACATCGATATTCGTCATCACTTTCTTCGTGATTGTTTGGAAAAAGGATTGATAAATTTAGAATTTATTAATACTAAAAATCAAATTGCTGACATTTTTACTAAACCATTAAATGAAAATATTTTTATAAAACTTAGACGAGACTTATGAATAATGTCTATAATAGATTTATAAATAAAAATATATTGAAAAACAAAATTTGTTTTATTTCTGACCAAGGTGTGACTCGAACTCATGACCTCTGACTTGCTTGCTAAATGTTGTGTTATAGCCACTTGAGCTATGGATGTTTCTTGTTTCAGTCTAAAGCAATTTTTAGTTCTATATTTATATAATTACCCATTTACAAACGACTTTGTTGTTAAACTTCTACGATTATAATTAAAACTAGCTCCTATCCACTCATCTTTTAGCAAACAAATGCTTATATATTCTATGTTTTGTTTTAAAAACATATTCTAAGAAAAGTTTAAAATCAAAACTTGAAAATGTCTTCAAACAATGATATTTACAATTCCGAAAACTCTCGTCTATCATATACATCTCCGGACGATGATTCCGATCATATTTTTGAAAACGGACCCTATCCTATTTTTCCCTTACCTAATCGTGTCCTTAAATTCTCTCCTTCTCCGGATAAAGACCCCCGACATGGCTGGAAACCATGGGAGAACACTCATACTGGTTATACACCGGAAAAGAAGAAAGGCAAGAATGCTATGGTCATATCTCCTTCAACTAAACAGAAAATAGATGAGATACACCACTATCAACAGCAACAATTGGATCTACAATAGGAGTTATACTATGAGCAGAAGATTACGTCACGACGTTTAAGCTTTCTAGAACGGATGGCTATGAAAGTTTGTTCAACAAAGAAGGATGACATTACTGAACCCGCTTATAGACCTTCATCCTCTTCAAATCCGGCTCAATCTCCAATAGCTCCAAAATGGTCACCTATAGAAGATGTTCCATCTCCAAACTCTTAGGAACATCGATTTTAAGAACGGTGGCGAAACACTTTTTATATATATTTATATGTTGCTTGTTTTCAATAAGTTGTATTAATATAGTGCAAAAATAATAAAATTTATATATATATTTATATGTTGCTTGTTTTCAATAAGTTGTATTAATATAGTGCAACAATAATAAAATTTATATTTATATAAATTTTTTTTTAAGAAAAACAGCAAAACTGAGCATTTTTGACAGGATCGGTCAACCGAAGCCCTGAGTCGGTCAGCCGAACCCATCCCGAAAGTTTGATATTACTCAGGAAACCCAGTCGGTCAGCCGACCCAGTATATTCGGTCGACCGAACGATATTTCCTGCTGCTTTTCACTTCAAATTTATAACCCATCTCTTCAATTTTTTCACCTACCTCTTCACTTTTACTTTCCCAATTTCGGTTTTTACCCTAGCCCCCATTAAAATTTTCTCAAATTTTTATCTTTTCCTCAAAAACAATGGCTCCTAAGAAGAGAATAAAGACTACCGGTGCATCATCTTCATCAACTCCAGTAGATACTCAAATCACCTCATGGCTTGTCAATGATGTAGCACTTCAAAGATGGATACAACTTCAAGATGCCAAGATCTTTGAAGAATCATTTGTAAGTTACCCTGATTTCGCTCCCTACGGTATTGAAAATGCCGCTATTGAGAGTGGACTTGATACATTCCTTGATCATAGGAAAAATAATTTGAAAATCAATCATATTATGGTCAAGTTATTTCTAGCAAACCTTAACCTTGTCAATGTGCCGAGAAACACTGACAATTGTGTTTGGACATCAATTTGTGGCACTTCAATTTTCCTTTCCATTGCTTGAATTAACCACATTTTGAATGCTCAACCGGGTGAAATTTCATTACACGATGTAGATTGTAATATATCAAGTCGTGGCCGGATAAGCCATTTATTTTTTGAAGATGATGCTACAGATTTTAGACAAACATCATCACTTCGTAGGACGCTCGACTTTTTCATCGTTTCATGATGAAATCTATTGTTCCTAGAGGCGGTTCATATCATCTAGCATATACCGAAAATTTTAAGGCATTGTATGCTATATGTGGGAATGTACGAGTTAATTGGACACAACTTCTTATGGACGAATTTCTCTCATTTAATCAAGGAAGGATGCTTCATATTTATTATGGAGAATACATAATGAGATTAATCAATAGCTTCGTCATACATGCTCCGGAATCCGAAACCTCCAAAGTCCGTTCTTTTGATTCAAGGACCATAAAACAAATGAAATTGCCCAATGCTCCACCTAGATTTATAAGATTTGACCAATGGCGTGCTACTCCGAGAGAACAACTACACCGCAGCTATTCGACACCTCAACCATCTACTCATGCTACGCAACGTCTAACTCGCCAATCCTCAATTCAAAGACCAACTCCCGGAATTAGTACGCAAGCGGCCATTGATATTTTAGCTCAAAATCAACTTGCCTTAGATGCCCGGTTACAAAAAATTGACGGTCGGTTCAAGAAAATTAAGGGCTTCTTCGTCAATCAATGGGATGCCTTATCATGCACTTCCGAAGCCGATGCCTCTCACCTAGCTCCCGAAAAAAGGCCGGCGCCAAACTTCTCTTGGTCCACTTCGGAGAATACCGGTACATCGGGAACTCACACTTCTAACGCTCAAAGACGTGGTAAGGAACATGCTCCTCCGAAAGAAAATATTCATCCAGAATTTTGGGATTCCGATGATGGTGAGGAGTGATCATATTGTCTTACAACTTGCTATTTCATAATTTTATGTATTCTGTTTTTTTCCTTATGAACAATATGTCTATTTTTAGATGTTCTGTAGTAAGTAAACATCATTAATATTCCTATTTGGTTGAGTATGTAATATTTAAACTCGATGTTTTCTTACTTGTGTTACATGTTCCATATTTTTTTTCATATTACATCTAATAAGTAATCCTTTTTGTCGATGACAAAGGGGGAGAAATATATGAAAGCTAACAAATTTTTGTAGAAAAATCGCCATATTCAGGGGGAGAGTTATAATATATATATGTATATACTACTTCGTCACATAAGTATTGTCATCAATCAAAAAGGGGGAGAATATTGATTCATGAGTTTTGATTCATGACACAAGCTTCAGAGAACATACGACGAGAATACTATACGAAAGCGACAAAAAGAGAATAAGCGTATATTGTGCACTACAAAGGAGACAAGACTACAATCCAGAGATTAGTATGAATATTTTATTATATTGAGTCTTAGAATATTGTAAAAATCATTCCTCAAGTAGTCACACATACACACACAAATTAGTATACATTAATTTATACATGAAAAAGTGTGCACTGTGCAATTGACAGCAGGTCGGCCGACCGACCAGGAACTTCGGTCGACCGACTCTGTGTCAATACACATATATGCACTGTTCTGTGTACGTTTTTGAAACTCAACTGACCGGCCAGTTTTCTCGGCCAACCGACCTGAGAATAACGGCTAGTTTTTTGAAGAGTTGCGATCGTTCGTGAAGAGGAATCTCCTTCAATCCAAGAGATACGGACACAACTTTTGATTGAAACTCTTCATGAAAGATTGTAACTATTCTACAACTATATAAACATGTTCAATTCACTTCTATAACAACCAATTTTTTGTTTATAATTCTGAAATCTATTCTCTATTATTCTCTGCAAATAAAAAGCATTCATTCTCATTCAATATCACTAAAATCCTTGAATTAATTCATATACTTCGATTCTACGTGATTATCTTCCTTCTAAATCTTCACACACATATATACTCTTGAGGATTTGATTATAGGAAAGCTGTACTATCAAAAGACAATCAGTGTTATTTAGAACACATTCGTCAACAAATTATTTGTATTAAGTTGAAGTCCTCTTCGGCTGTTGAGGCGGAAAAATTCCTGTTCGGCTGCTCAGGTGTCGTATACCTATTCTTCCGGGTTAAGCGAGGGGTTTAGTTTAAATCCAGAGGGTATTCTGGGACTGGACGTAGAACGGGAAGTTCGAACCAGTATAAAAATTCCTGGTGTGCTTACTTTAATTTTTATTTTACTGCTATTATCAGTTTCCGCATTTATATATCATATTACACGATCCTTAGTACTGCACGTACACTTTCATAAACTTCTCATTCTTCTTGAGCGGGGTGTCTATCATACTGGGCCCAAACTTAGATAACTCATTGAACTTCCTTTCATACTCTGGAAAAGTCATATCCCCTTGCTCAAGGTCCATAAATGCCCAATATAACTGAGACTTCCCGGATTCGGGCATCCACTTAGCCACAAAAGCATCCTTGAAAAATACGGATCTAAGATAAAGATAAAGTCCAAGGAGAAAATTTTCAAAGAGATAACCTAGCAAAAGGATAACCAAAAATCTTACCTAGACTACTCCCAAGTGATATTTGCCTCGCCAGTCTGAGCAGTAACAGATTCCCACCATTCCTGAGCGGACTCCTGCCACTGCCAGTAGCTAACTGACGCATCTAAGCGTCGATGATCTCAAGTCCGATGAAAATCCTCTCTAAACTCTTCAGCCAGTGTTGTGCCTCAATAATACTCTCTGCTCCAGTGAACTTGGTACTACAAAGCTGAGAGTACTCCTTACAAAGAGTGGTGAACCTAACTGGCTGAGCTAGTGGAACGGGTGCAACAACTGGTGGTGCAGCGGCATTTCCACGACCCCTACCTCGAATATTCCTACGGTTACTCATCTGGAAAAGACAAGAATGGATTTTAGAACAAAGGTAAAGATCAAATTCAAAAGGAATTTTAATCAAAGAGAATTCTAACTAAGATTTACAAGCATGAACGAAGATGATTCTATAATTAATTCTACTCATTCTAAGGTATTACTACCCTATCTCTAATGAGTTATTACTCCATAAGCTAAGTTTTTCCTAAACCTGGCTCTGATACCATCTGTAACGACCCGCCATTTCGAACCATTCAAATCTAAAATAAACTAAACATGTCAAACTTGAATTGCTCAAAACAACAGACTGTTATTTATATTGGGCAAAACTTAGCATATACAGTAAATAAATCAATCACAGAATCTCATACACAGAGTAATACAACAATACGCAGTCGAATAGATAAATAGTATTTCATGAAGCTACTACATAAACATCAGAGTCCAAAGCAAATACAACATAAGTCCAAATACAAAGAAGTCTCTAATACATAAGCAAATGACAAGTCTAAACATAAATAACTGGAAATAACTACAGTAATTGAGATAACTGAAAAGCTGAATAGATAAAAGATAGATCTCCAAGCAAATCTCCAAGCTCCAAAGGTGAGTCTCAAATGTTTGAATACTCAGGCTGACCCGAGCATAAAGCAAAAACACAAAACATTCTAGTCAGGAATAACATTCTTATATAAGTAAATCAACTTAAGTGAACTGTCCAAATGAAATGCAATATAACTTAAAGGATGTTTGGGATTCTATCTTTTAAGGATCCGTGGAACTATCTACATACATAATAGTGTATGCTACATAAATAATGTCTACAGTAAAGTAACGTATTAAAATAGCATTAAGGCGTTACCCATATCCCCCTTAACACATTTTTATATAAATGTCGTAGTCTATACAGTACCATAATTTCTTCATAAACTGGAGGGCTATCAGAGGGCACTCCATAGTGTACGACACAAACCAAACTCGTAGTGGATGCAATCAGGATAAATATGACAAGGCACGCGAGGTAATGCCCAGGGTAGGATACTACCATTTTGTACTCTCGGACTGGTAGTAACATATAGCAGCAACTACCGCCCACCTCGAGACACACTCCCATGTCAAGGGTGTGCACACCAAAATCAAATCACAATAGTAATAGATATGGTTTCGAAGAAGCATGCTCGATAGGGGGAGCGACCCCACTTGACCCGGAATAGCTCCTGTTTTAGTAATTTTAATTATGACCCAAAAGTCAAGGTTGTCCATCATCGTTCTCTTACTTCATTCCAGTAGCATTCGCCAAACCATCCTACTTCATTCTGGATTCTCCACCACGTGCATAGTTGTTAAAGTGGTTTTTGGTATTGGTAGAGAGTATGACAATATCTGATTATGGTTTCTTTAACAACCAAATGCTTATTTCACACCGTGGTCATTTTATAAAATCTCAAATTACAAATTAAATCAATAATTAAATATCTAACTTCAACTATATTAAATTTTAAAAATATTTACTTAATCACTTTATATCAAATCAGGTTATAAAATCATATCTTTAAAATTTCAAAATCCATAAGTTTCAAATCAATTCATATTTGAATTGAATTCTTAAAACAATTTAAATTATAGCTTATCTCTAACTTACCATTACAAATCTCATTTATTAAAGTTGTTATAAAAATCTGTTTATTATATTAATTTAAATTTATTTAAATATTTAAAACATAATATATATATATATTAAATTTTATTAAATTAAATCTTATATTATATATTTTAAAAATAAAGTAATAAGTAAAACTTTAAAATTTACATTTTAAAACTTAACTTATAAATTTAAAATTCCTAAAACATATAATTTAAAATCTAAATTTTACACACAGATATATATATATATATAAATAAAAATCTTTATATTAAATTTTAAAATCAACTTTTACTAAAATACCTATTTCCAAATTTCATAAATCACTTTTGAAACAGACCAACGGCGTCAGTATGTAATTTTCTATCCTATGGTCAAATGATACAGATATTTATCATTTCAATCTGCAATAATTTAAAATTTACGAGTATATATCATTTCAACCCGCAATCCCAAATTTCCAAAATCAATAAAACCGCTCAGGTTTATCATTTAAACCCATAACGATTTTCCCTAATCTATAAGACCATTCAGGTATGTATCATTTCAACCCACAGTGATTTCCTAAAGCTAAGGGAACTTGCAGCATGATTTATATAGATCAATAACATAACACATAACTTGCATAATGTATTTCATAACATAGCACATAACTTACATAGCACATAACTTACATAACAAATTACATACCATTACACATAACTTGCATAATATATTACATACCATAACACATATTCATATTTAGCATAACATGTGGCATAAAATTTTCTTATCGTGACATAATATAATATGTAATCATTTCTAACATATCACTTAGGTGATTTTCTATATTACAAACATAACACATATATGGCATATTAATTTTTCTTCATAACACATATTTTTCTTTACATAACATGTGCGACAAAAATTTAAATCAACATAATACTTTTTTCTCTCAACATAGCATTTTTCATATTAACATCATGAGACATATATCCTCCGCATATCATCACATCCATTTTATAAGTAAACATCATATCATCAATAACCATACCGTGTCAAAATCATAAGTGAAAATAAGTGAAAATATATCATGTCAAAATCATATACAAAACTAGACAAAATCCTAACTATCACAACATTCCATGTAACATTTCAAGAGATGTTTATTCACTTAACATAAAATTGTCAATCGGGAGTGAATGGCTCACCTTTCGAGGCTAGAAAAATTTGACGATACAATAAGCTATGAATTGAATCACAAACTCAACAAGCGCTACCAATTCAAACTACAATTCCAAAGCAAGCACGAACTTGAAATCAATGGATCACAAAATATATATCACTTTTTTTTAAATAGAGGAGGTGGAGATGCTAGGTGGGTTTGGTCTTGAAGTTTGGGTCAGGTTTCGGTGCGACCAAGGAGGAGGATGGTTAGGCTAGGGTGCGACTAGGGCTAGGGGATTGGGTGGTGGTCGAATTGATGGAGTTTGGTGGTGATTGGGTTTGGCTATGGCCTAGGGGAAGGGCTTGGGTTTCGGCCGAGAGGGGAGAAGGTCGGAGTTGGTGGTGGGGGCGACGACAAGGGGAGGAGGAGTGGAAGGAGAGTAGGGATAGAATTTGTGGATTTGTGAATTTGAAGTTTTGGTGTTTTGGAGTTCTGTAGATTTGAGGAAGAAGGAGAAGAGTGAACAGAAAGTTTCTCAATGAGGAATTATCTGTACGTACTTGGTTTTGGGCAGATATGGGAAACAGAAGGTCAATGGGTGGGAAAAGGAAGGGCTAATGTCTCTTAGGGTTCCTAGGGTCTCTTGGTTTACTTTGGAGCTCATTACTCTAAAACAAACCCAATGGCCCAAACACACTAGCCCAACAATACTTAGCCAAATTTACACCAAATTTACACAACTAAACAATGTAAATTTATGTCAATTTTTCACTGTAATTTAAAGTTTTAGAGCAATAGGAATTTGATTTTGACGAAATGAAAAATGGAGAGGAGATTATAATTCGGTCCAGTATCGTATAAAAAGAATAAAAATTCAAAATTCAAAATTAAAATTTTCAACCAAAAGTCAAACTTTGACTAAGTTTGACCAACATTTGAATTTTCAGAAAATTTTCTATTTTATTGAGTTTGGAAAAATATATTACTCAATATTCCAAAAATTGTTATTTAATTCCAAATTTATTTAAATTTTAAAATATTTAATTCCAAATTTCAAATAAAATTCCTTTAAAGTTTTATTGAATTTACGGGTCATTGTAGGATTTAAAACACATTAATTTATTACGAACATACATTAAAGGAAGATGATGAACAAACATAAGTCTAAATCAAAACAATACAATAAAAATGATTCAATCAAAATATACATAAGGTAGATTTGATTTACATGTAGCAAGAAGAATAATTAAAACATGAGGTGGATCATAGGAAATCTAATTATATCATCATATAAAAACATAGGTGAATTTAAATACAAAAATTACCTTTGGATGCAACCAATAAATCATACCTTAAACAATGAATCAAAGCTCCTAGATTCAGAAATCAAACTTTAGATTTTGCAAGGATCAAGAGGGATAGGATAGACCACTTTTAATGAAATAATTTGATTTGTATTTGTTTTTGGAAATTTTTGAAGCCATGGAAGCTCTCACATTTTTAGCCATCGGAGAGGAAGGGGAGAACAAGAAAAGTTACAGAAAGGAATAAATAGCCAAAAGGTTATGAAAAGAATGAAATAAAGAAGGTAATCAATGCATAAATAAAGAAAGACCTTTTTCCTTCTTTTTATTATCCTTTTCCCTTTTTAATTCTTATAAAAGCTTATCTTGTCCCTACTTTATGTGGTCGGAAAAACATGGAGGAATTATGGGCCTCAAGTGGTCCCAAACCCACTTAGCATTCATTTCATTTAAATCCAAGTTAAATAATATATCGATATCGGAAATATTTAATTTAGAAATATTTCAGAAATATTCAATAATCAATATTTCAGAAATATTAATTAATTTACAACGATTATAAATTTATTAAATAGTGTGGTTTATTTGGATTATTTATCATTATGATTGTGCGACTCAAAGGTGTAAATTCAATCA
The DNA here is from genome assembly GCA_030737815.1 of Allium fistulosum. Lineage (NCBI taxonomy): Eukaryota > Viridiplantae > Streptophyta > Magnoliopsida > Asparagales > Amaryllidaceae > Allium > Allium fistulosum. Next base: position 291,929,256 of record CM060907.1, read on the forward strand.
GCGGTTAATATTGAACAATTATAATATAAATGCTCACATGTCATCTTATTTAGTAGTGTGACATTTTGGTTGAATTTGTAGCATACACGTTCTTTCGATAAAATCCAGTTTTACTTATTTAATGTTACTCGGTAGCCACAATCATTTACACCTCTTCGTTAAAACATATCACTTTGGACTCATGGAATTTAGTAATGGTCAAAATTCCAATATCATCCGTATTCGACTCTGTAGGCCAAATAAAATGTGCTTGGTACAATAATAACAATTCTTATCAGCCGTACTGCTCTGGTCAAAGACTTTGACTTTCACCTGACTTTTTTTGATCATGATATTAACCTCATATAACTGAGGAGATGAATCCTCTCTTGGATAGTGTTTCACTTCCAATGCTTCCCCTCGACCCAACTATAGTCGTTCGATGGACATCGTGCAAAGATTTAACTATAATCAAAGTGGAGCTTCTACATTGCAAATAAACAGTATTCTTAAGTCGAGAGAATTGTGTAATTTTATCACATCGATATTTTCTATTTAACCTTAGTTGTATTAACCAATAGAAAACTATCGAGTAAATTACTCTATAGTTATCCAATAACTATTAATACGTAGCTTCTTGGCGCCCCAGCGGTCATGAGTAATACACTGTCCAAAATTTTAAGAGCGTTAATTTCTCTAGTCTCAACAGATGTGTGACGCCCCATCTCTATACTCACACTAACCAAGGACACTATAGGGTAATGTCGTCGACTAGCGCAAAGAATAAGGCTGTTGAGGAGCAACCATCTATGTAATTGATTTGATCGAGAACCGATACGTTAGATGGTATGTCACACATTTCATTTCAAGAGGAAATCTGACATATCCAATCCAAACTCAAATCTACTACACAGTGGCTATGTGGCCTTCGGAATTAATACAAAATAAACATAACATAAAACTAGGCACATATATTCATATCACTAAGGCGGAAACAGATATGAATATAACACATAGAAGTGAACATCATAGTAGTGGTCATACAAGATCCGCTACATCACAAAAGAATAGGTACAAGTGCTTCTCAAAAGAATATGTATACATCAAGGAGTCACTATCTCGAATGTATGAAAAACAAAAACTACTATGCTAAAGTAGTTAGCCAAAAGTCAGAAGCTAGTTTCTGTTAAGCAGTCAAGTGGAAGCACCTGAAATACCTCGGTCTTACCTGAGTATTATTTAAGAAGATAAATAATAAACGGATCAGTCTAGCTATAATTATCACGTAAGTTGAGATAGGATAAGAGATATAACAAAAATATATGATAACAATAATACCATGTTGTGACAAATATATATTTGATAACAATGAAAATCATACAATATCTCAAGTTTTCTCAAATACCCAAAAAGAATATCATGTTCTTTAGCTTATTCACCAAACCTCAAATACTGACAAAACATATCAATGCAAATCGCAAAAATTGGTGAAACATAAATTCCAGAAATCCATAATTAAAAATCTAGAAAACATAAAAGGGGGAGGCCTATCTCCATGGGAGCACGAAAACTCACCAACACATGTATCACAACGGGACGCTTCCCATGGGTCGCTAACCCATAGAGCCGGTGCAACGAAGTAGTACAACGATACGCCCGAGGAACCTGAAACTCAAATAAGCCGGAACAATGACGTAGTACAACGGTACACCCGATGAACCTGAAACTCAAATAAGCCGAAACAACGACGTAGTACAATGATACGCCTAATGAACCTGAAACTCAAATAAGCCGGAACAACGACGTAGTACAATGGTACGCCCGATGAAACGAACTCCATAAAATGGTTAAAAGACCATGAGTCGCTATCCCATAAAAATGAGACGAAGCTCTAAAGAACGGGGTATAGTCCCCCATGCGGATAAAGAGACATCGCATATCGCTAGTCTAAATATCAAAATGATCATCATTGATAAAAAAGAAGTGTAAATTACACTAAGCTAGTAAATAAATGAGTTTAGCTTCATGTCCCATAACTACTAGCTTAACTTAAATATTTACAAACAAATTATAGATTTCCACTTGAAGATTGTCACGAGATTTCAATCGAACAAGTCTAAGAATTATCTGACAAGGTAAACGCAAGCGTTTCATACCACTTGTTTTGCTAAGTCGTTTTAATTGGATTTCTCATACGAATGAGGTAAAGGTTTGTATATACTAATAGATTGGAAAACAGTATTAAAATGAGTTTTGTATTAAAAGTATGTTGAAATCATTTTTGTTAAAGAGTTTGAGTATTTACTACTAGTATAAAAACCTTTGTATTTTAAAGTGACAAATCACAGAAATGATTGTAAAAACAATCTATAACAAAAACTCCTCATTCGACGATGTGAGTTAAAACCATGAAAATCGATATCAAATCCATCAAATGGATATTCCCAAAAATCCAAAAAAGAAGTCATCAAAGTCGATAATAAATGACAACAACTAACCGGATCAACAAAAATCGATAAGAAATGGAAATTCGCATTAAAACAGGCAAATTGGCAAAAATTCAATAGGACCAGACGTCTGGTTGGTTTGACCAAACGTCTTACCCTATGCTTTGCCATTTTTTTCTGTGTTCATTATTTTTTCAGAGACCTCAACCAGACGTTTGGAAATTTCAACCTGACGTCTGGTTGCTTGGGCCTGGGTAGAATTTGCCTAGGCCAATGATGGCCAAATCAATTCGGAGGCGATCGGACGAGCGATCGAGGCTATGGATTTATGCCAAGCGACACCCAGCCCTATATGCTCTTCGATACATCCCAAACAACATGTCCAAACATTCAAGATAAGATCTTTAAAGATTTTGACTTCAAAATACCAAATTGGGAAATTCGCCAAACCAATTCAAATCAAAAGCAATTGAACATGAAATAGATGTTAGGAATTCATACCTAACAACAATGAAAGCTATAGATATAAATGTGAGTTCAATGTCTCACCTTTAAACTCAAAAACAAGAATTGAAAAGCTCTAAAACAAGGAAAGATCAACTCCGCTTCAATCATAACTCTAGAAGCTCCAATCTATGATCATATGCAAATATTTCCTAAGTTAGGTTATAGGAAATTATGAAAATTAGAGAAGGATTGATATGGAGAAGATGGAGAGGATGCTTACCTAAGCTTCTCTTTGATTTTAGAACTAGAACTTGAATTCCTAAGAGAAACTAGGTCTTAGGAATTTTAGTTTCCTCTTCCCACCATTCTTCCTAGGGCTTGAGTGTTAGGAATTTAGAAAATGGAATGAATAAATGAAGAGGAGTGGAGTGGGAGCTATTAGGTAGAAGAGTTTGGGTTAGCTTATTGGGTTAATGGGTTAGAACCCAACCCAAAGCCCTACTGAAAATACCAAAATCCTAATCAACTCCAAACATATAGATATTTAAACAAGTTGTAAACATCGTTTTGAACTCAATAAAGGTGGTCTCGAGTCCCAATTCGACTGTTTACAAAATGTCAAATTTTAAACTTTAATTCAACTAATGATGCTATATTTAAATAAAACATTTAAATATATAATCGTAAAATATGCGGATTGTACAAGATGAATCGATATCCAGTCTCGACACATCTTGACTAGGAATATTTAAAACAGTAAGAATAATCTCATTGTGATAAATTACTCATGATTACAACACCTTGTAACTATTATCATAAAACAAACCATTTATGGATTTTCTATTAAATATACTTTTCATTAAATTAATTAATTAATATAACTTATTTTATCGAGTATATAATAAAAAGAAAGCACATTTTGTTTCGAATAAATATTGGTTATCGAATTAGATATACGTAACAAATTATGTAATCGTCTCTAGGGAACATCCCTAACTCTATCACTTTGCGCCCGGTGCGATTAATTACAATGCTCAAAGGATGAACGGGAGTCAACTACTTAGCTTCCATCAACATTCTGATGTCTAGCCTAAGGGGTCCACATAATATTGCCTTGGTTATGCAAATCCATTTGCGTACATACCCACTTCAAATTGTGCTTCACCTTTTGGGGTATCTGTGGTTAAACCTATTAAGTCTCCAACTGTCTCGTCGTCGAAAAGTAAGAGTCAATCGACTAATTAGCAATATAAGTCATATGAGGATGAATGTTTATCATGTACGTGTAGTACCAAAATGGAAAAATATATCAAATACCTTAAGTACACATGACATCACCGAAAATATATTTGTTCATGGGTTTTGGAGAGCATATAGTTACGCCACAATTATATGTTTGCTTTCAATGAAAAATAAATATATTGAATAATATTTTAGCTCTTCCATTCTTGATCGAATAGAAGATATCAACTTAATTAATGGGAATCAAACTAAAGAAATTCATCGATGGCTCAATCAAATTATGAATGTATATGAATAAATACAACTACTTTTAACTAGAGGGAATGAAAAAATACAAAGACAATTAATATAGAAGTAGAAAATACCAAGAATTCTATGTCAACTGGGCTGAATTTAATTGATAATGTAATTAACATTGCATGTGCATCGAATCCAACAAAAGAATAAATAAAGGGAAACTTTGAACATAACCATATTAGTGAGAAGATGAACATGGGAAAAGATTAAATCTAAAAGGGTCGTATGTTTTTAGATCCAGCGGTATATGTATAATCCTCTTATTGTTGTCATATTATTCTTGTCCCGATTTTATGACCTGTTATAATTAACACACTGTTTTAGATTACCATTTTTTTATTACTACAATTTGTTATCAAAACATAATTGAAATAAAATTTGAATTTTTATGAATATCTTGAAAAAAGCATACACTTCACATGCCGAATGTTGTAAATTTTATTACTAATTACTCTAACATACAAAGAAAACTGTTTGAAATATTCATACAACTATTAAGCACATTGTTAATGATGAATCCGAAATGTTTAGATTGGATTTTAATATTAGAAAATTACAATAACTTGAAACCATTATCAAGGACCATTAGCACAAATGACAATGGTATGCCGCTCTAGATCGAGCTTTAAAAAGTCATGGATTTGAACCATCGAGACATCAAAATAAGTGGTTCGCTTGAATCAAGTATCATTCTTATTCTCATAAAAAGTATACATAAACCATTGTATAAAATTTTATCATTTGTATATCAAACTAATAAAATCGTTGAAATGTGTTGTGAGAAAAAGATTTTCAAAGTTATTTGCACACGAGCTCCTACCTCTATGTCGACCAACATGTGGTAGTCAACATGGGTAACTCCAAACTCAAATCAAGAAGGTCGTCTCTTTAATATAGTCCAAAAAAGACAATCGTACAGACCGGACAAGCCTAATCCGTATGAACAAACCAAATGGATGCTTTTGAAGCCTATATATGATAATTCAAGGTAGTGTTTCGTAAAACCAAGGGCAAATACATGCATATTTAAGAGGGGTCAGCTGACCCCCCCCCCTCAACTTATCAATATTTCAACAAACATTAAGTAACTGAAAATTTTAATCATCATTCGATATAAAATTCTTAAAGGTGTGTTTTAGTAACTTATTTCAATTTCTATTTCATGTACATTATCTCAACTAGGATTATTATGGTAACGGTAAATTTACCATTTCATACCATTATCGGTTACTCGGTTACCATTATCGTTTAATCGGTATGGTAAAGGTAAATTAACAATATTATAGGGTAAATCATCGGTAACATTTTTTTCAAAACCGACGGTAACAGTAAATTCATCATTCAATTTATAACGTAGGGATATTCATGTAATATGTTTTATGATAGGAATTTAGAACCAAATAAATGGTTAAATTTAATTCAATAATTTAGATTATATAATGCTAACCACACTTATTTCATTTCCTATTGACGTTTTTTTATTAAGTAACAGTATAACTTGTATAATGAAGCATCATTATAGTATTAAAACATGTTAAGTTACTGAATTTTAGAGAAAAACATCTTAAGTTGTTGATTTTAGAAAAAAAAGGTAAGTTACCATTACCGGTGTAACGGTTACAAGTTTATTGGTATACCAGTCTTCGGTATACCAACAAATAGGTAACAGTAAACAATTATAGCTTACCAGTAAAAACAGTATGGTAACGGTATTTGCAAAATGGTAACGATAATCATTATCATAACACTTCCAGTCCCAATATGAAAATCGCATGCCTCTTCATTTTTAACATATAAACCGTTGTTCTTTTCATTTATTTAATCAATCATTCAAAATTACAAAATAAAATTCCTTAAGTGATGTTACCCCTTCGCTACTCAAACTATAGGTATTACTTAACAACTTCCCTGATCTCATAGCCTCCTCAATTTATGTAATTTGTGTTTGTTAATGTAATGACCTACTTTTCTGTACAGTTTAAATTAGCAGCAAATCACACATGTCAACTCAAATTGAACAAAAAGACGGATTATTAGTGGAATGGAAGGAGACGGAAGATAGAACAAACTAAACAATCATAGAATCTCACAACGCAATGGAATAATTATTTCATTTACCCTAATTTCAAAACAATACTATGTAGTTGGTCTAGCTCAAGTGTTTAGGAATCCCTATCGATAGCGTTGACCAAACGCATCGACAGGAATTCATATACCACTCAACCGATCAAACAACACAATATAAAACATTATTATATCACTAACAAATATGCGCTCTCATATAACATACACTCAAACTCATCCTAAGGTACTACTAACCCTATCTCTAATGAGTTAACCGAACCAAAGCCAAGGTTCTCGCTTATCCTTCAGCTATGATACCACGTTGTAACGACCCACTTTTCTATATAGTTTAAGTTGACAATAAACCACACATGTCAATGCAAATTAAACAAAAAGGCAGATTGTTGGTGGAATGAAAGGAGATAGAAGATAGAAGAAACTAAATAATCACAGAATCTCACAACGCAACGGAATAACATATATAAATCACATATTATTTTACAAAGTCATCTCAAAATAATACATCAGAGTTACACTAATACAATTCTAACCTAGGACAGTAATAACTGCCTGTCCTTATACATCAGATATAGAGTACATATTATACAGTGGAAATAAGATATTAACTAGCTATCGATGAAGCCTCCTGCCTCGAGCTCCTAAAAATGCATCCATGAAAAAACCTGAACTACTTGGCTGCTCGTAAAAATTTGAGCACCCAAGAGTTATAGGGAAAGAAAATAAAACTCCAAGTCAGACAGGATCTGGTGTGAGTAAACTCAAACAACTTAACTATTACTTTTAAAACTCCCTTGAAATCAAAGGTATCTCGTAAGACCACGCCCCACATAAACACGAACATGCTAAAATAGCCCAAATTGTTACATTAATTAAATTCCAACATACTAGGTTCTACAATCGAAGCCATAAAGGAACGTAGTGGAGAATGGATTCCATACTATGACCAAGTAAGGAACTACCTTCGATGGGTACATCTCAAGAAAAATGCACCCGGGTCTGAAAAAAACATCTTTTATCCTGCCACATAAAACCGGCCTACCACTTGACTAGTAGTACCAAATATGTCATCACCCCGGTCTTCCAACCTTAATCGAGATCTCTCATGCATAACCAAATCCATAAAGATAGGGTAATCTAGAAATATGATGACATACCCTAATAGGAGCGACCCACTTAGCCCTGTTGCATGCCCTGTTTTAGTCATTTTTCGGTTGATGAGGCTTGAGGCTACATTTTACCTTTTATATAGCAAACCAACTTGGAATGCTAACACTGCACTCCAAGCAGTAATGTAGTGCCAACATTCATCCATACAAGTTGTCTAGGATAAGGACAAACCAAAGGCACTACTACTACTTCCATTTTGGAATCACCCTCAGGTTTAGTAGCAAGCAGCCCTTGCACTTCAGTGCTCCATATTCGATTCCATATTCTTTAAGATGTCTTCAGTTCGAAACGCTTGAGTTGGATCAAAGTGGTTTTCGGATAACGGATCTGATCCCGGTCTCTTCGAAACAACTTTCGATAATTTTCGGTAAATTCAACACCGGTTCTTTAGGAAATAAGCAAATAAATGATAAGAGCAGATTTCACCTCCTAACCATTAGTGGACGGATTTCCTAATCATTTATCCTAGAAGAACGAAAAGAATTTATAGGTACAGCATAACACCACCGACGGTAACTGTGCCATATAATTTCTATGTTTCTCCTTTATATTTACAAAGTTATGTTTTGATCAAGATTTGATAGTTGGTTATTTAACTATCAAATAAACAAACAACCAAACATTGATTAAATTCCATATGGGATCCTCTAAGCGTTTATTAATTAATCTTTAATTAATAAAATCATATTATAAAACTTTATCAAAGGATCTTTTCTAAAACACTTTTCCCAAACCCCTAAATCCCTTTTACCTGGAAAACAATATAAACATTTACCAAAAACATTTGGAAAATTCTCTCTTCTCACATTCCATATTAAATGGACAAACCATTCCCTAAACATCACTTACTATAAAACTTGTTTACTTTATAAAACCCATTCACTTATTCCTTATAAAAATTCTTTTATAAGTTCACTTCACATTTCAAACCTCTTTACAAATTTTCAAACTTGATTTAAAAGGACTTTCAAAAATATCTAAAATGATTTATAAAGATCTCTTTCTATTTTTAAAACTATTTAAAAATCTTCCTTCATAATTCCTTTATAGAATCTCCTTTATAAAATATCATTTTCAAGATATCATTTGTAAATCACTTTAGGTAAAACCTTTTATTTAATAAACCCTTTTTAAAAACAAGATATTATTTAAAAATAACTTTATAAAATAATAATATAATTTGAAAACCATTTATAACCTTTAAACCCAAATCGATTTAAGAATTAAAGTTAATTCAAAAACATACCTGCAATCCCAATGGTACTAATTTAAGTTACCATTCAATTTCAATTCACTTAACAGTTATTTACGTAGGTCAACATATATGTAAATACAACTCATACCAAAAATAGGGAATAACATGTTAATATGAACTAACTATCATATACATATCCAAATAACATTTTAGCAGGGTGGTGATTTGTCCTGCTAAACAGATGCCTAAACAATTCAATCAATTTATAGTAGAACGGGAATTTATTCTGCTAACACATGTCCACACAAACAAACCAACAAACAATCAATTTATAGCAGAACTTGGATTTATTCTGCTAACGCATGTCCACACAACCCAACAATCTACATTATATCTCATTCATAATATATGGTTTCTTAATGGTATCAACACTTGAATCACTTGTACCCAAAACCATCTTTGAAAAAGAAGTACCTTTGAACAATTTTACTTTTGTAAACCAAAGGATTTAAAACTTTTAAACCCTTAAAAATAAATAATTTAAATTTAAATCCTTTTTAAATCATAATTAATTATAATTGAATCTTAACTTAATTTAATTAAATAGTTAAACAATAATTAACTATTAATTAAACCCAAATTACTCCTTTATTAATTATTAAATAATTAATTAAACCTTCATTAATAATTAAATGTTAATTAATATCAATTAATTAATTAATTAATATTTAATTAAAATTAAACAGTAAATTAAACCTTTAATAAATAATTTATTATAAATTAAATCTTTAATCAAATATTAAACCCATGATTAATAATTAATTAATAATTAATCCAATATTTAATCAATGATAAATTAAATATCAATAATTTACTTAATCCACACTTAATTAACTTAATTAATAATTAATTAAAATAAATCTTAAGTTTAAAAGATAATTGATTAAGAACTAATCTTTATTTAATTAAAGTTAATAAACCTAGTTAACATTTAATTAATTATCAATCACTAAAACCTAATTAATTAACAATTAATTATTAAATCCTTAATTAACTTTTTAAAACCTTATTTTTAGTTTATAAAATATTCACAAAACAATTTGAAGTATAAAAACCAAACTTTGCAAAAATCGAAATTTTAAGCGAACTGCATCCATAGCGACTATCGCTATGGATATATATAAGCTTTAACTTGTTTCTATCCTTCTTTTGAACACTTCACCTTAAATCTCACTAACTTTATAAAAACAAAAATAAGTATTAAAAACTAAATAAATCTATCCAAATATCCGATTTTTAAAAAATAAAACCATAACTTTCTTACACAAGATTCCAAATTCTCCAATACCCTACAAAGGTACCAACTTCTTCTTAGCTTATACATTACACACCCAACTCCATACACAACCATAACATCCAGGATAACATCATGCCACAAACATAAGCAAGATCTAATCTTTAATTATTTAGACTTCACATTCAAGTATAATGTCCTTACACATCCAAGCAACAAGTATATACATATACATACATATACACACACACACATACATACATATATATATATATATATAACCATCACATGATAAATTAACCAATACTAACCATCACATCACACATTATATTAACTAACATAAAAGTAAAAACCTTCCCAAATATTCATAGTTTACTTACCGAAAATCCTTTGAAAACTTGACACACTTTGAAATTCGGGAAGCTTGGAAAACCACAAACTCTACTCAAAAATAGGTCAACTTCTAGTCTACTTTTGGACCTTATTCTCTCGATTTTGGTAAAGTGGTCAAAAGGAATGTTTTAGATAATTCTTTCCTATATCATTTCAAAAAAGAATCACTCATTTTGAATAATTTTTAGGAAGTTATGGCCGAAACAACAAGAGGTATTTTCGGACTTGAATTTCTAAGTGCGAAACACTCTACAAAAAAATTGAATTTTGACCTATCTATGCTCAAAATTTGTAGAAGTAATCTAAAAGAGAAATTTAGCTAATGGAATTTATTATGCTTTAACAAAAATAAAATCTTAATTTGGTGAAGCATGGAGCAAGTTATGACCGAATGAAATGGGGTAAAAATGGAGGAATTTCGAAATTGAAAAGAGGAGTTTAAACAAGTTTCTACTAAGATTTTAAATGGAAAAGAAGATTTTTATAACTTAGAACGTCTAAGAGAAGCCTTTAAAATTACCTTAGAGCTTGTGAAATTAGAAAATAGAAGAGAGAAAATAAGAAAATGGAAAAATAATTTGGAAAAAATAATTTTTATAACATGTAAACAAGTGAGATTATTAAAGCACCCTTGTACTTTACCCTCCTCTCATTACATGCCACCTCACCCATACATGCATCCATGTCTCCTCCTAACACTACATGCATTTATAATTATAAGCACCTGAGGTTGCCATTATGTCATTTCATGTCTCAAATGACATGACTTTTAATATTTTAGTTTGCCAATGTGTCACATCGATGAATATCTTAACTTAATTAAGTTTGTTAACCTTAATATATATTATTAATCTCATATTAACTTAGTATATGTGTGCATATATATACAAATGTGTACACAACATTACAAACAACTTTTACACGATGAAACGTCGATTCAGAAAATAGTTTTCCGGTCACATTTTCTATTTTTTATCGAACTATATATTTTTGTAAACAAATTTTAAAAACTATTCCACCATTATTATTTATTATTAAAAAGATATTTATTTTCATTACAAAACCATTTATTTGAATATTTAAATTAATTAAATATTCACAAATCAATGCAGTGAAATTCCGAGTCGTTACATTCTTTCCCCCTTAAAAGAATCTCCTCCCCGAAATTACACCTCATAACCTATTCCTAAACACTTAACATTCTACATCATTCCATATGATGTACATAGATCATTCTCATGCAAAATATGACTCGATCACTACTCGAATACATAACTTCACATCCGAACTAGTATTGCTTACCCGATTCTCTAGTGTGGACTTCTATCGGGCTCCTTGATTTGGAACCTCTGTTCTCCTTACATAGTTGTAACTACGATAGAAACATTGTTCCCAAACCAAAAATCCTCATCAAATGCTCATCGTTAAAAATCGAGTAATAAATCCTTATTCGGAATGGTGCAAATACCTTAACGTCATATACTCGAATCTTTGATCAAAACTCTATGAAAAGGAGAATTGATCTACGTCCACCCTTCACAATTACCATATTGGTTCTCCTTAATACCAATTCTATTTCACTAAATCATTTATGAAAACAATTCATAAACAACTCTTAGTTTCAACTTGGATAATTCTCCATTATAGTCTACGAGTATATACCTCTATTTGATCCCACTGTTCCATTTTGAATTTATCTCCCTAAGAAAACTCAAGATCCAAATACTCGACTTTTATTTCAAAATCTTTTTGAAATGATACTCTATATTTTAAATTATACAAATATATAAATATAGCTCGAGTAACTCCAGAAGAATACTACGGAACTGGGTACTACCAAATAGTATCATGCATTCCCTTACCAAGAAGGGTAATACTTAAGAGAAGTGTTTACCATCCGAACACATATCTTCCCTAAATTTTAAGTTATTTTCGAGCCACTTGAACTAGTTAACTTTAAAAAAAATATTTCTATTTTAATAATACTTTACATTTTCCAACAAAACATTTATCACCAACTTACTTTGAATTCGTTCAAGTTGAATTCGTTTCTATTGTAAAATGATAAAAAGAAGAATTTACTAGGCGCATGTTAAAGTTCGTCTAGGCAAACATCCAATCATCACTTAGAAGATTATTCCGATCATCACAAAACAATCACAACTCATTCCCCCTAACTAATCTAAAGAAAACACTTCTTACATAAATTTCATTCTCAAAATTTCATATTTAAACAAAATTGCTTTCAAATACTATTATATTGAAAAATCATTTTCCAAAGCATCGAGATTTAGGTTCTCAAGTTTTCAACCTAAATTCTTTTTAATTAAAAAGACACATATTATTCAAAGAAAAGTACCTAACCATTTACACAACAGTCAATGCTCAAACTGGAGGAGCATGACTAACCAAAATCTATATGATAATAATAAAATATAATTATCTTCCAACAATAACATCTCAAAAATAAAAAAATACTATACCATGCTATTTTTGAAAATCATTCTTTATATATATAATATATCCTGGGTAAAATTATTTCATTTACCCTAATTTCAAAACAATACTATGCAGTTGGTCTGGCTCAAGTGTTTACGAATCCCTATCGATAGCGTTGACAAAACGCATCAACCAGAATTCATATACCACTCAACCGATCAAACAACACAATATAAAACATTATTATATCACTAACAAATATGCGCTCTCATATAATATACACTCAAACTCACCCTAAGGTACTACTAACCCTATCTCTAATGAGTTAACCACACCAAAGCCAAGGTTCTCGTTTAACCTTCAGCACTAATACCACATTGTAACGACCCACTTTTCTATATAGTTTAAGTTGGCAATAAACCACACATGTCAACTCAAATTGAACAAAAAGGCGGATTGTTAGTGGAATGAAAGGAGATAGAAGATAGAAGAAACTAAATAATCATATAATCTCACAACGCAACGGAATAACATATATAAATCACATATTATTTTACAAAGTCATCTCAAAAAAATACATCAGAGTTACACTAATACAATTCTAACCTGGACAGTTATAACTGCATGTCCTTATACATCAGATATAGAGTACATATTATACAGTGGAAACAAGATAATAACTAGCTATTGATGAAGCCTCATGCTCTGAGCTCCTCCAAAATGCATCTGTGGAAAAACCAGAACTACCTGGCTGCTTGTAAAAATTTGAGCATCTAAGAGTTTTAGGGAAAGAAAATAAAACTCCAGGTTAAACATGGGTCTGGTGTGAGTAAACTCAAACAACATAATTATTATTATTTTAAATCCTTTGAAATCAAAGGTATCTCGTAAGACCACGCCGCACATAAATACGGACGGGTTTTTACCTTACGATAACCAAAACACTTTTATATAAAATTCAGTGATATTATTAATAATTTCTAAGTACAAATACTTATTAAAATAGCCCAAATTGTTACATTAATTAAATTCCAACATACTAGGTTCTACAATCAAAACCGTAAAGGCACGTAGTGGAGAATGGATTCCATACTATGACCAGGTAAGGAACTACCTTTGATGGGTACATCTCTAGAAAAATACACCCGGGTGTGAAAAGAACATCTTTTACCCTGCCACATAGAACCGGCCTACCACTTGACTAGTAGTACTGAATATGTCATCACCCCGGTCTTCCAACCTTAATCGAGATCTCTCATGCACAACCAAATCCATAAAAATAGGATAATCTAGAAATATGATGACATACCTTAATGGGAGCGACCCACTTAGCCCTGCTGCATGCCCTGTTTTAGTCATTTTCCGGTTGATGAGGCTTAAGGCTACGTTTTACCTTTTATATAGAAAACCAACTTGGAATGCTAACACTGCACTTTAGGCAGTAATGCAGTGCCAACATTCATCCATACAGGTTGTCCAGGATAAGGACAAACCGAAGGCACTACTTCTAATACATCCATTTGGGAGTCACACCCAAGACTAGTAGCAAGCAGCCCTTGCATTTTAATGCTCCATCTTTGATTCTATATTCTTCAAGATGTCTTCAGCTTGAAACGCTTGAGTTGGATAAAAATGGTTTACGGATAACAGATCTGATCCCGGTCTCTTAGAAACAACTTTCGATAATTTCTGTTAAACCCAACCCCGGTTCTTTAGGAAATAAGCAGATAAAAGATAAGAGCAGAGTTCACCTCCTAACTGTTAGTGGATAGATTTTCTTATCATTTATCCTAGAAGAACGAAACGAATTTATATGTACAGCATAGCACCACCAATGGTAACTGTACCATATAATTTTCGTGTTTTTCCTACATATTTCAAAAGTTACGTTTTGATCCACATTTGATAGCTGGTTATTTAACTATCAAATAAACAAACAATCAAACATTGATTAAATTCCATATGGGATCCTCTAAGCCTTTAATAATTAATCTTTATTTAATAAAATCACTTTATAAAACTTTATCAAAGGATCTTTCCTAAAACACTTTTCCCAAACCCATTACATTACTTTTACCTGGAAAACAATATAAACATTTACCAAAAACATTTGGAAAATTCTCTCTTCTCACATTCCATATTAAATGGCCAAAACATTCCCTTTCAAAACATCACTTACTATAAAACTTGTTTACTTTATAAAACTCATTCGCTTATTCCTTATAAAAAAACCCATTCACTTATTCCTTATAAAAATTCTTTTATAAGTTCACTTCAAATTTCAAACCTCTTTACAAATTTTCAAACTTGATTTAAAACGTCTTTCAAAAATATCGAAAATGATTTATAAAGACCTCTTTCTATTTTTAAAACTATTTAAAAATCTTCCTTCATAATTCATTTATAGAATCTCCTTTATAAAATATCGTTTTCAAGATATCATTTGTAAATCACTTTAGGTAAAACCTTTTATTTAATAAACCCCTTGTTAAAAAACAAGATATTATTTAAAAATAACTTTATAAAATAATAATAAAATTTGAAAACCATTTATAACCTTTAAACCCAAATCGATTTAAGAATTAAAGTTAATTCAAAAACATACTTTAGTAATTCGAAAAGAGGCTTAGGAATCCCAATAGTACTTATTTAAGTTACTATTCATTTTCAATTTCAATTCACTTAACAATTATTTACATAGGTCAACATATATGTAAATACAACTCATATCCAAAATAGGGGATAACATGTCAATATGAACTAACTATCGTATACATATCCAAATAACATAATAGCAGGGTGGTGATTTGTCCTGCTAAACAGATGTCCAAAGATTTCGATCAATTTATAGCAGAACGAGAATTTATTCTGGTAACACATGTCCACACAAACAAACCAACAAATAATCAATTTATAGCAGAACGGGGATTTATTATGCTAACACATGTCCACATAACCCAACAATCTATATTATAACTCATTCACAGTTATATGATTTCTTAATGATATCAACACTTGAATCACTTGTACTTAAAACCATCTTTGAAAAAGAAGTACCTTTGAACAATTTTACTTTTGAAAACTAAAGGATTTAAAACTTTTATACCCGTTTAAAAATATATAATTAATAGTTAAATCCTTATTTAAATCATAATTAGTTGTAATTGAATCTTAACTTAATTTAATTAAACAGTTAAACAATAACTAACTATTAATTAAACCCAAATTAATCTTTTATTAATTATTAAATAATTAATTATACCTTCATTAATAATTAAATGTTAATTAATCTCAATTAATTAATTAAATAATATTTAATTAAACTAAAATAATAAATTAAACCTTTAATAAATAATTTATTATAAATTAAATCTTTAATCAAATAATTAAACCCTTGATTAATAATTAATTAATAATTAATCCTATATTTAATTAATGATAAATTAAAAATAAATAATTTACTTAACCCATTCTTAATTAACTTAATTAATAATTAATTAAAATAAATCTTAACTTTACAAGATAATTAATTAAGAACTAATTTTTATTTAATTAAAATTAATAAACCTTGTTAACATTTAACTAATTATCAATTACTAAAACCTATATAATTAACAATTAATTATTAAATCTTTAATTAACTTTTTAAAACATTATTTTTAGTTTATAAAATATTCAGAAAACAATTTGAAGAATAAAAACAAAACTTTGCAAAAATTGAAATTTTAAGCGAACTGCATCCATAGCGATTATCGTTATGGATACCACTAAGCTTTAACTTGTTTCTATCCTTCTTTTGAACACTTTACCTTAAAGCTCACTAACTTTCTAAAAACAAAAATAAGTATTAAAAAATAAAATAAGTTTAAATCTAATCAAATATTCGATTTATAAAAACTAAAACCATAACTTTCTTACACAAGATTCCAAATTCTCCAATACCCTACAAAGGTACCAACTTCTTCTTAGCTTATACATTACATACCCAAGTCCATACACAACCATAACATCCAGGATAACATCATGCCACAAACATAAGCAAAATCTAATCTTTATCCATTTAGACTTCACATTCCAGTCTAATGTCCTTACATATCCAAGCAACAAGTATATACATATACATACATACATACATACATACATATAACCATCACATGATAAATTAACCAATACTAACCATCACATCACACAATATATTAACTAACATAAAAGTAAAAACCTTCCCAAAAATTCATAGTTTACTTACCGAAAATCCTTTGAAAACTTGACACACTTTGAAATTCGGGAAGCTTGGAAAACCACAAACTCTACTCAAAAGTCAAAAATAGGTCAACTTCTAGTCTACTTTTGGACCTTCTCCTCTCAGAATTTGGTAAAGTGATCAAAAGGAAAGTTTTATATAATTCTTTCCTAGAACATTTTAAAAAAAGAATCCCTCAATTTGAATAACTTTTTAGGAAGTTATGGCCGAAACAACATGAGGTATTTTCGGACTTGAATTTCTGAGTCTAAAAACACTCTGCACAAAAAATCGAATTTTGGCCTATCTATGCTCAAAATTTGAAGAAGTTATCTAAAAGTGAATTTACCTACTGGAATTTAATATGCTTTAAAAAAGAAAATCTTAATTTGGTGAAGCATGGAGCAAGTTATGGCCGAATGAAATGGGGTAAAAATGGAGGAATTTTGAAATTGAAAAGAGGAGTATAAACAAGTTTCTACAAAGATTTTAAATGGAAAAGAAGATTTTTATAACTTAGAACAAGTAAGAGAAGCCATTAAAATTACCTTAGAGCTTATGAAATTAGAAAATGGAAGAGAGAAAATGAGAAAATGGAAAAGTAATTTGGAAAAAATAATTTTTATAATATGTAAACAAGTGAGATTACCAAAATACCCTTGTACTTTAATCTTCTTTGATTACACGCCACCTCACCCATGCATGCATCCATGTCCCCTCCTAACACTACATGCATTTATGAGTATAAGTACCTGAGGTTGCCATTATGTCATTTCATGTCTCAAATGACTTGATTTTTAATATTTTAGTTGCAAATGTGTGACATCGATGATTATCTTAACTTAATTAAGTTTGTTAACCTTAATATATATTATTAATCCCATATTATATACTTAGTATATATGTGCATAAATATACAAAAGTGTACATGACTGTTTGTACCAAAATTGGGCACAACACTCTTCGGAAGTCTTTGAAGAGATAAAGTGAAGAAATTAAATGGAAAAAGAGGAATTATCTAACAAAAACTCCAAATTTCAGAAATGAGAATAATTAAAATGCAAGGGGACACAAGAATTTTGAGTGGTTCGGCGTATTTCCTACGTCCACTATGAAGTAGTTTGCTTTATTGATCTTTCTTTGATGTTTACAATTGATTTCAACAAATTACAGCGAATAACAATGATTTGCAGCAGTGAAATTCGTTGGTAGCAGCAACAATGGAGTTCAGATCTGGATCTGGCGGAGTCTGGGCGTTGGAGATCTCAAAGAGGAAGAAGAACCCCTTTTCTGTTGGCTTTGGGGGTCTATTTATAGGTGTAGGAGGCTGGTATTTCGCTCAGATCTCAGGAGACCCTCTCTGGCACGTGACCAGGCCCGCGCGCCCGAGCTCGTGAAGTTTTGGTCCGATCCATGATCGATACGAACAGATTTCGTATAGATCAAGATTTCATCCAATGGATTCGAAATTTGGCGTGGACATTCTTTAGCATGCACGTAGTCTTTTGTGAAAATTTCATAGCATTTGGACTTGTAGATTAGGAGATATGATCGATACGAATTGGGATTCTCGGTTGCTGTTTGGTTCGACTCGCTCTTGTTTTCGACTCGCTTTCGTTCGACTCGGTGACATGGCGCTTGAATCTTTGGATCACTCTGCCTTTGATGCTGTCTTGAGCGAGTCGAAGTGTGCACTGATTGAGCGAGTCGAAGTGTGCATTGATTGAGCGAGTCGAAGTGGAGCGTCCTGAGGGATTTGAACAAAGGCTCTGTGATGGACATGAAGTGGTCATTGTTCGATCGATTTGAATAGTGGCTTTGCTAATGGAGTCGAACTCGATGGAGTCGAACAGTGGTTCGAGCAGAGCGAGTCGAAGTAGGCTTTCCTGAGGGATGCGAGCTGAGCGAGTCGAAGAATGCATCTGATGGTTGCGAAGCGAGTCAAAGTAGTCACTTCTGATGGTTGCGGAGCGAGTCGATAAAGGCATCTGAGGGATGCCAGCTGAGCGAGTCGAAGAAGGCGTTTGATGGTCGCGAAGCGAGTCGAAGTAGTCACTTCTGATGGTTGCGAAGCGAGTCGAACTGAGTGATTCGACCGGTGGTTGGTTTTCATCCAATTTTGTATCGTTCATAACTTGAGCATACGAACTCGGATTGACTTCAGATTTGGAACATTGACTCTCATAGCTTAGCTTGTCATGTCGTACCAATTTTAGCTCAATTCAGACTCGGACAAAATTCGTCGATATCCATAGCGAGTTTGTGTATAACCGATCTCTGGGATGGATCGTCATTGGTTTACTAGTCAATTCTTTGGTATCACGGCCTTGCCAAAAGGCGGGATAACATTTACCCCCCAAAGTACGTCTTGTGGAAACATGATGTGCTATGAAGTGCTGTAGTCTTCATTTTGAATAGTTATCGTCTTTCCGATGAAAGCTGTAACCTTTGACTGTTTTTTTGTTAATGTAAACTGTTGGTTGTCAACTGTTGTACCCTGTATTGTTGAAACTGTGACGACCGCCCATGACCCCTGCACCGAATCTAAAGATAGAGCGCTGTAAGGTGTGCCAGGCGACCATGGACGATTGTCAAGGTAAGATTAAAACGACAGAATCTATCGTATTACTCACAGCGCATGGACAAAATACAATAGAACATATGTATAGTGAAGCTTTACAGAACAAAATGACATCATATAAAACTCCATAATAGTTGAATACAAGCATCCACATAGTCAATACATCCAGCCTCACTACATATCTCTCAGAGAATACAAAACAGCGGAATATCCAGTACATATAAGAAGATAATATGCAACCCTCTAGCTCGTCTTCGATATCAGCATCGTGAGAAGAGAATAGCACCTGTCACCTGCTACCTAGTCTGCCCGTCCCAAAATGGACGAACAGCCCAAGGCAATAAGAATTAAAAACATAAAGCCTTGAGTCAGACAACAGTCTTAGTGAGCAGTAAATTAACTAACAACATACCAAAAGGGCATAAAGGAAAAGGAATAGGAATACAACCCTCCCACTCCAACCTCATTCTACAGTGATAGCCCCCAGACACACACTAAGCAGAAGCAAACATAGCAGAGCATACAATTTAAAGTAAAGCTACTATCACTCGAGTCAAGGGCGACGTTTTCCAAGTACCCAGGCCTAAATCAGATAAGCACCCAGAAAATACCGCTCTTGAGTCCGAATGACGATACAACCAAACATCCATGACTCTGGCTATCACTGTTATCATTGCTTCGATATCATCGTTAATTGAATGACCGGCACATTCTTTCAGCCGTCCGTCAAGGGCTAATGGAAACCCCGGTTCTAGACATAACTCCCGCACGTCGTCGCAGCCCGTGCCTAGGACTATCGAATCTGCCCAGAGTACTCGACCATCAACAGTTGGCCGTTGGGACTATCGAATCTGCCCAAACGTACTCTTGCTTAGAGCATGCTAGAACCTTCAACAACGATGCTATCCAAGCCTCCTAGTCATCCTCCTTGACGACTATTCTCATATCCATTCATTATCCTCAACTCGAATCATATCACTGAGTTATCAACATGCTTGGAATGATCCCGCCTGGATTAGACCAAGTCTTCATCACATGATTGCCTCGCTTCATTACATCCTCGCAAAGCCTCATCTCATCATCACATCATCAAATCTATGCATAAGAGCTTCATCACCCCGCTACATATGCCACGAGCAGCTTTTCCAATTCAAGAGCCTTTCCCTTAGCTTTTGAATCACCTTCGATCTAAATCTAATCATCAATCATCTAGTTCATAACAATCAATCAAATCAAACATCAATCCAAACAATCAAGCATTCAAATATGATCTAAGTAGACAATTATAGCAATAATGGCATTTTCGTAATTAAAGAGTTGAAAGTCCAATAAGCATGAAAACATGGATTATATCTCTACAACTTGATGAATGAACTTGCATAGGTTAACATATGATAAAATGGATGTAACATCATCATGAACAATGGATCTATATGGATCTACACATAGGATGAAGAAAATGCATGGAAATCTCTATTTTAACACCAAATCGAGCCAACAATCCGATATACTCCTTTGGATCCGTGTGAGAGATAATCACCACTCACCAAATCACCTAAACAAACCCAAAACAACACGCTTCAGATCTGGATAGCAAAGGATCAAGCTTGATCTATCACGAATCCGCTTCAACGAAGAAATCTCTCTTGAAAAGATGAAGATCTTCAACTTTTAGCTCTTGGATCTTCAATCTTGATCTTCGATTTGGATGGATGGAAGCACTAGATTAGAGTGGAGAAAAGAAGTGAAGAAGTGTAGAAGTCGAGCTCTCAAAATGGCAGCACTTCGTCGCTTCAAAATCCGGATCCCAAAAATGAAGAGAAGCTCTCCTATTTATAGCAGAAAATATCTTAAGTCGTAACTCGGCTATCTTCTTAAGTCGCTGCCGACTTAACACTTATGCCGACCTACGACTCAACAACCCCCTACGACTTAACCAAGCTACGAGTCAACACACGCTCCTACGACTTAATCCTCATCTGTCTACGACTCACGATAAAACAGCCATCTCCTAAGTCGTATACGACTTATAGCATCTTCCGACTCAACACAAAGGCTACGACTCATCAAATAACTGGTACGACTCAACCACTAAGTCGGTTGCGACTTAACACTTCGTCTATATGACTTAACGACTTAACAACCTGCTGGGATACGACTTAGCTGGTTAGACGAGACAACTCATTCTACGACTTATTAGTTAACTCGGTCACGACTTAATACTTGGCAGAAGATACGACTCATCACATCTATGCTTCTACGACTTAACATAGCAGCTTTGCCGATCTACCAGTATAAGACTCAACTCCTAAGTCGTCCAGGTCTTAAGTCGACCACTACCTTAACTCGTCAGCCGACTTAACACTTAACTCAAAACCTTAAGTCGTCTACAAAATCATAAGTCGGTCACTTCCTTAGGTTGTCTATCCCTTAACTCGGCAACGACTTACAACCCACGACTTAATACTTGCCGAGTTAACTTCGACCTACTAATTTAGCCCAGCTACGACTTATCTCCTTAGGTCGTCGCCGACTCAACCCTTAAGTCCTTAACTCGCCCAGACTCATCACTAACTCGTCCAGAACTCATAAGTCGGCTACGACTTAGGACTTAACCAAAATTCTTCCCAAAATCTGAAACAACCTAAAATGTTGAAAATTCCAGATTTGAACGAACTTGTCGATCCGTAAAAATACGGGTCGTTACATTCTCTCCCCCTTAGGAATTTCGCCCCCGAAATTCCAAGCAATCAAAAACTATTCTGTACGCCTACCATCCATAGCAATCAACAAACCATGCATCCAATTCTAACTTAGCGTACAGAATTCTAAAATTAGAACAAGTTACAATATCGCGAGATGACACGACACCTTAGGGCCATACCTTGAAGAGTTCAGGATGAGCTGCTTTCATCCTCTCTTCCACCTCCCACGTACAGTCGTTATCATCATCACTCCATTGTATCTTGAGCAACTTAACTACCTTCCTCCTAAGCTGTTTCGTGTCAGTTTCAACAACACGAAGCGGCTTACGAGGTCTTCTATCGACTGGATCAACTTCTAAGTCTTCACAGCTATCAACAGAAACCACGGTATTCGGGTCGTGCACATACTTCCGTAGATATGATACATGAAAAACATTGTGCACACTCGACATCTTCTCTGGTAACTCCAATCTGTAAGCGAGCTTTCCAATTCGCTCGATAATCGGGAATGGTCCAACAAATCTCGGAGTCAATTTTCCTTTCTTCCCGAATCGAATAACATTCTTCAGTGGAGAAATCTTCACAAAAACCATATCTCCTACGTGGAATTCCAAATCCTTTCGACGCTTATCGGCATAACTCTTCTGACGGTCTTGGGCTGCTTTCATTCGTTGCCGAATGATCTCTATGCAATCCGAAGTCTGTCGAATCATCTCTGGCCCAAGCATCAGCTTTTCTCCAGTTTCCAACCAACATGTCGGAGAGTTACACGACCTTCCATACAATGCCTCGTACGGTGCCATACCAATGCTTGACTGGTAACTGTTGTTGTATGCAAACTCCACCAAATGAAGGTGATCTTCCCATGATACTCCGAAATCCAAAACACAAGCTCTGAGGAGATCTTCCAAAACTCGGTTGACTCTCTCGGTCTGACCATCTGTTTGGGGGTGATAAGCTGTACTCAAACACAACTCGGTTCCCAAAACTTCCTGGAAGCTCTTCCAAAATCCACTAGTGAACAATGGATCTCGATCGCTCACTATACTCTTCGGAATACCATGGAATCGGACTATCCACTTAACATACAACTCAACCAACTTTGATGCCGTTCTAGTCGATCGAACAGGAATGAATCGTGCACTCTTAGTCAGACGATCCACAATGACCCAAATCCCTTCATTTCCCGTTCTGGTTCTAGGCAATCCATCAATAAAATCCATCGACACTTGTTCCCACTTCCATGTAGGAACTTCTAATGGTTGAAGCAATCCGCTTGGCTTCTTCTGTTCGGCCTTCACCAATTGGCAGTTCATACATTTGGAAATAAAATTTCCAACATCCTTCTTCATGCCTTCCCAGTAGTAGGTTCTCTTCATATCCCGATACATCTTATTTCCACCTGGATGAATTGTCAGTTTCGAGTGATGACTTTCCTTCAGGACTTCACTCCTCAATTCATCTATATCGGGAACAACTAGCCGTCCTTGCTTCCGAAGCCAACCTTCTCGATCGACCTCGAATCCTTTATCCTTTTCTGGATCCAATCCAGATTCCAATTCACGGATAATCTTGACAAGCTTATCATCTCGCTTTTGGCCCTCGCCAATCCTTTCCACAAGAGTGGGTCTTATCGATAAGTTTGCCAACATCTCGGGTTCTAATTCACATCTAGGCCTGAAGTCGAATCCAGCTAAATACTCGAGGCTCTTCCATTCTGAAAACATGGCTCCCAATCCTGCATGTCTTCGACTTAACGCATCTGCCACTGCGTTACCTTTTCCCGGAGTATAAGCTATACCAAAATCATATGATGCTAAAAACTCTAGCCAACGTTGCTGCCGAAGATTCAAATCCTTTTGGGAGAAAAGATACTTCAACGACTTGTGATCCGTAAACAACTCGAATCGAACTCCCAACAAATAATGCCTCCACATCTTCAGAGCAAATACAATCGCCGCTAACTCCAAATCATGAGTCGGGTAATTCCTTTCATGCGGCTTTAGTTGTCGACTGGCATACGCAACAACTTTATCCTTCTGCATCAGCACTGCTCCAAGTCCAGTACCACATGCGTCGGTGTAAACCACCATCTCATCATTCCCACTTGGAATAGTCAAGACAGGAGCACTCGTCAGTCTCTCTTTCAGGATTCCGAAAGCTTGCTCACACTTAGCATCCCAACTGAACACTTGGTTCTTCTTTGTCAATCCTGTTAATGGTGCAGCTATCTTGGAGAAGTCTTTGATAAACCGTCGGTAATATCCTGCTAATCCAAGAAAACTTCTCACATCTGATGCATTCTTAGGTCTAACCCAATCCTGGATTGCTGCCACCTTAGCGGGATCAACCGCTATTCCACTTCCAGAAATCACATGGCCTAAGAACCTCACTTCACTCTTCCAGAAGTGACACTTCAAAAACTTAGCCTTCAGCTGATGTTTCCGTAAGATTTCCAAAACAATACGCAAGTGCGTCTTGTGCTCTTCTTCAGTTCTGGAATAAATCAGAATATCATCCACGAACACAAGTACGAACTTGTTCAACTGATCTCTGAACACTCTATTCATAAGATCCACAAAATATGCTGGCGCGTTAGTCAATCCAAACGGCATTACCAGCCACTCAAAGAAACCAGATGGTGTCTGAAAAGCAGTCTTCGGCACACTATCCTTAGCTACTCTCAACTGGTGAAATCCTGTTGCCAAATCCATCTGAGAAAACACCTTAGCTTCGTGAAGCTGATCAAACAAGTCATCTATTCTTGGCAATGGATACTTGTTCTTCTTAGTCACCTTATTCAGCTCACGATAATCCACACACAATCTCAATGATCCATCTGCCTTGGTTGCAAACACAACTGGTGCACCCCACTCGGACACACTACGCCGAATGAATCCTTTCTGTAAAAGGTCATCAACTTGCACCCTCAACTCTTGCTATTCCCTAGGCGCCATCCGCCTAAGAGGCATCACAACAGGTCTGGCTCCTTCAACTAGATCTATACGAAACTCGATCTCTCTATGCGGCGGCAACCCTTTGACTTCGTCAAAGACATCCTCGAATCCATTAGCGATCGGCACTGACGACAGTCCATCCCGTGGAACAACTAGCGAATACATGAAGCTCATGAAGACGCCTTCCTCATGCTTACATCGTATCACAACCTTTCGCCCTTCCACATTCTCGACTGTCACCTCCAGCCTCTCACAATCAACCTTAGCCGCATACTTCCTAAGCCAGTCCATACCCAAGATAATTCCGAACCCCGCAAAGTTCAGAACAAAGCAATCACAAACAAAAGAGCAACCATGGCTCGACACAATTAGACCACGACATAACATACACAAACAAGACGAACCCCCAACTGGATTAGTCACAACCAATGGCCTATCAACAATATCCGGCTTCAAATCTAACCGGCCTACTAGTTCATTACAAACAAACGAATGCGATGCTCCAGTATCAAACAAAACTCTAACTGGAATACCACATAGGAAAAGAGTACCTTGAACCACTACACTCTTTCCCTTCTCTTCAGCAGTAGGAGCTTTTGAAGACGACGGAACAGCTCCTAAAGCATAGGCTTGCACAATCTGCCTGTCCTTCCTCGGTTCTGGACAATTCTTCCTGAAATGCCCCGGCTTGTCACAGTTGTGACACTTCATCGGCACCTTAGGATTCTTACAATCCTTCGAGAAATGGCCCTTCTGCTGACAATTGTAGCAAGTCACCTCGCCTTTCGGCTTCTTCTGGCCATCTTTACCCTTCTGCTGCTGCTGCTTCCTCTTCTGGTTTCCACCCTGCTGTGGTTTAGATTCTCCCTTGGTAACAGCAACAACAGGTCCTTCCTTAGGAAACAGACTCTCATGCCTGAGAGCTTTCTCCACAAGCTTCTCAAATGAATCGTCCAAATGATCCACCAACTGTCTCCCAAGATAACTATCCAAGCCGGTCACAAACTTCTCATTCTTCTGATAAGCAGATTCAATATATGACCGGGCATACTTGGACAAAGCTTCAAACTCAGAAACATACTCAAGAACAGATCTTCCACCCTGCTTGAGCTCCACAAACTTCTTGAACAGAACAGACTTCTGAGCTGTAGAAATGAACTTAGCTTCAAATCTGACTTGGAATTGCTCCCAAGTAATCTCTTCTTCCGGAGTAGTGATGGTAATAGAGTTCCACCAATCAGAAGCTCTCCCTTGAAGCTGCCTTGATGCCAACTTCCTCTTAGTTGCATCATCAATTTCCAAATCACCAAAGATCCTTCTACAAGCATCTATCCACCTCTGGACCTCAATGGTAGATTCTGTTCCCAAGAAAACCTTCCCTCCAAGAGCAGTATAATCCTTGCACAACTTAGCAAAATCCACTGGTTTCGGAGTTTGGACTTGAACTCCAACATCAACTGCTGCCCCCGGAACTAGTATCCTTCTCATGATCGAAGTCATCATAGCTTCGAACATGGCTGCATAATCAGCAGTCTCTTCAGTAGCACGGCCTTCCCTAGCAGCTGGTCTCCCTCTTCGACTCATTCTCAATATCTATAAAAAGGAATGATTAGAACATCTAGAGAAACAACTGCATAAAGGACCCAAACTCTACTAAGCTACTATATTATATATAGTAATCATCCATCAAATTACAATTACGTCTCTCATACGTAGTTACAACAGCGAGCGTTGGGTAAAATCGATTAACCAATGCTCTGATACCAAATGTGACGACCGCCCATGACCCCTGCACCGAATCTAAAGATAGAGCGCTGTAAGGTGTGCCAGGCGACCATGGACGATTGTCAAGGTAAGATTAAAACGACAGAATCTATCGTATTACTCACAGCGCATGGACAAAATACAATAGAACATATGTATAGTGAAGCTTTACAGAACAAAATGACATCATATAAAACTCCATAATAGTTGAATACAAGCATCCACATAGTCAATACATCCAGCCTCACTACATATCTCTCAGAGAATACAAAACAACGGAATATCCAGTACATATAAGAAGATAATATGCAACCCTCTAGCTCGTCTTCGATATCAGCATCGTGAGAAGAGAACAGCACCTGTCACCTGCTACCTAGTCTGCCCGTCCCAAAATGGACGAACAGCCCAAGGCAATAAGAATTAAAAACATAAAGCCTTGAGTCAGACAACAGTCTTAGTGAGCAGTAAATTAACTAACAACATACCAAAAGGGCATAAAGGAAAAGGAATAGGAATACAACCCTCCCACTCCAACCTCATTCTACAGTGATAGCCCCCAGACACACACTAAGCAGAAGCAAACATAGCAGAGCATACAATTTAAAGTAAAGCTACTATCACTCGAGTCAAGGGCGACGTTTTCCAAGTACCCAGGCCTAAATCAGATAAGCACCCAGAAAATACCGCTCTTGAGTCTGAATGACGATACAACCAAACATCCATGACTCTGGCTATCACTGTTATCATTGCTTCGATATCACCGTTAATTGAATGACCGGCACATTCTTTCAGCCGTCCGTCAAGGGCTAATGGAAACCCCGGTTCTAGACATAACTCCCGCACGTCGTCGCAGCCCGTGCCTAGGACTATCGAATCTGCCCAGAGTACTCGACCATCAACAGTTGGCCGTTGGGACTATCGAATCTGCCCAAACGTACTCTTGCTTAGAGCATGCTAGAACCTTCAACAACGATGCTATCCAAGCCTCCTAGTCATCCTCCTTGACGACTATTCTCATATCCATTCATTATCCTCAACTCGAATCATATCACCGAGTTATCAACATGCTTGGAATGATCCCGCCTGGATTAGACCAAGTCTTCATCACATGATTGCCTCGCTTCATTACATCCTCGCAAAGCCTCATCTCATCATCACATCATCAAATCTATGCATAAGAGCTTCATCACCCCGCTACATATGCCACGAGCAGCTTTTCCAATTCAAGAGCCTTTCCCTTAGCTTTTGAATCACCTTCGATCTAAATCTAATCATCAATCATCTAGTTCATAACAATCAATCAAATCAAACATCAATCCAAACAATCAAGCATTCAAATATGATCTAAGTAGACAATTATAGCAATAATGGCATTTTCGTAATTAAAGAGTTGAAAGTCAAATAAGCATGAAAACATGGATTATATCTCTACAACTTGATGAATGAACTTGCATAGGTTAACATATGATAAAATGGATGTAACATCATCATGAACAATGGATCTATATGGATCTACACATAGGATGAAGAAAATGCATGGAAATCTCTATTTTAACACCAAATCGAGCCAACAATCCGATATACTCCTTTGGATCCGTGTGAGAGATAATCACCACTCACCAAATCACCTAAACAAACCCAAAACAACACGCTTCAGATCTGGACAGCAAAGGATCAAGCTTGATCTATCACGAATCCGCTTCAACGAAGAAATCTCTCTTGAAAAGATGAAGATCTTTAACTTTTAGCTCTTGGATCTTCAATCTTGATCTTCGATTTGGATGGATGGAAGCACTAGATTAGAGTGGAGAAAAGAAGTGAAGAAGTGTAGAAGTCGAGCTCTCAAAATGGCAGCACTTCGTCGCTTCAAAATCCGGATCCCAAAAATGAAGAGAAGCTCTCCTATTTATAGCAGAAAATATCTTAAGTCGTAACTCGGCTATCTTCTTAAGTCGCTGCCGACTTAACACTTATGCCGACCTACGACTCAACAACCCCCTACGACTTAACCAAGCTACGAGTCAACACACGCTCCTACGACTTAATCCTCATCTGTCTACGATTCACGATAAAACAGCCATCTCCTAAGTCGTATACGACTTATAGCATCTTCCGACTCAACACAAAGGCTACGACTCATCAAATAACTGGTACGACTCAACCACTAAGTCGGTTGCGACTTAACACTTCGTCTATATGACTTAACGACTTAACAACCTGCTGGGATACGACTTAGCTGGTTAGACGAGACAACTCATTCTACGACTTATTAGTTAACTCGGTCACGACTTAATACTTGGCAGAAGATACGACTCATCACATCTATGCTTCTACGACTTAACATAGCAGCTTTGCCGATCTACCAGTATAAGACTCAACTCCTAAGTCGTCCAGGTCTTAAGTCGACCACTACCTTAACTCGTCAGCCGACTTAACACTTAACTCAAAACCTTAAGTCGTCTACAAAATCATAAGTCGGTCACTTCCTTAGGTTGTCTATCCCTTAACTCGGCAACGACTTACAACCCACGACTTAATACTTGCCGAGTTAACTTCGACCTACTAATTTAGCCCAGCTACGACTTATCTCCTTAGGTCGTCGCCGACTCAACCCTTAAGTCCTTAACTCGCCCAGACTCATCACTAACTCGTCCAGAACTCATAAGTCGGCTACGACTTAGGACTTAACCAAAATTCTTCCCAAAATCTGAAACAACCTAAAATGTTGAAAATTCCAGATTTGAACGAACTTGTCGATCCGTAAAAATACGGGTCGTTACAGAAACTAACTGTTGTATGCTAGCGATTAGCTGTTTGCTGTTGTAATCATTATTAGATGAGTTTCTGATTTATGTAAATCTGGAATATTGAATATTAGTCCGACATACATGCATATATGTTAACCTGACTCTCGTTGACGTTTGTACGTTCACGAGTCGTTGTCAGTTTATTTTATATTGAATTTCGTATCAATCCTCTCCCAAACCGACGTGAAATTCGTTGTAACAATGCTCGATGGTTGTTTTTGAATGTTCCTTCGTAACGATTCTCTCCTGAATCGATGTGAAGGGTTGAAGCATTGAGGACGTTTTTCATTGAATTTATGGATGCGAAGTGAGTATTTCGATTCGATGGAGTTGTCCTCTGGAAGCCATGATTTGATGGATTCGAACTGACTGTTCGTATCGATGCTCTAGGGAAGGAGTTGGAAACTTTGGACACGAACAGTGATTTTACATCGATGGACGCAGGGTTCGATGGATACGAAGTGCTTGTTCGACTCGATGATGGACACGAACTGAACGAGTCGAAGTGGAGCGAGTCAAAGTAAACTTCCCTGATGGATGCGAACTGAGCGAGTCGAAGTGGAGCAAGTGGAAGTAAACTTCCATGATGGATGAGAACTGAGCGAGTCGACGTAAACATCTATGATGGATTCGAACTGTTTGTTCGACTTGATTCTGTTGTGACACTTCATAGCCAGTTTAACTTACTGGGGAGGCGAATCGTTTTTTACCGTTGCCTTCGAATCCATATAAATACTCTGTACTTAGCCATTTTTTCACTTTTTACCTTTCGCTTTCCTACCTTACCTTCGTATCGCTCAGAAACTCGAGAAGAAAGAAGAAACACCCCTGCCTTCGAATCGATTCTTAATCATTCGAACCAACTGCCAGTCTTAGGTAATCCCCCAAGCGAATGCAACGTGTAGACTACGAGACTCGATTTTTAACCAGAGTCATGATCGATCGAGATTCCTTTGCCTCAGCTTTGCGTCGATCTGGAGTAGGGGCTTTGAGACGAACTGCGTAGCCTTGGGATCGAGTTGAACTGCGTAGTCTTGGGATCGACTCGAACTGGAGGCTTTTAATCGATTCAAAGTGTTGTGCTCTGATCGATTCGAAATGACAGCCTTCGATCGAGTCGAAGTGGACGTTTGGGATCAAGTCGAACTGGAGGCTTGGGATCGAGTCGAACTGGTGGCTTGGGATCGAGTCGAACTGGAGGTTTGGGATCGAGTCGAACTGCGTAGCCTTGGGATCGAGTCGAACTGCGTAGGCTTCGAAGCAAGTCGAACTGTGCAGCCCTGGGACCGATACGAACGTGTCCCTGAGCGATCCATTCGAACTCGAACCTTAGTGAGCGATTCGAACTTGGACCTGAGTGATCGACTCGAACTTGAACCTTTGATGATTGACAGTGAACTTAATTTCGACGATACCGAAAACTCCAGTGCATTTAAACACCTAACTTCGACGAGCTTCAGACTTGCATATCTGATTGCCTATCGAAGCTCGTCGATGAAACTGGAACTTATCAAAATGATAACAAACTTTAATTTGGAATGATAGCTAATAGCTGGATGGCACGGTTGTGACGGTCAGCGATGACGGTCCTTCTGACTGGATTCCGAAGTCTCATCGTTTTCACGTTTTCTTCAATCCTGTAGATTCTCTCAAGTGATATACAATACTGCACTGCACATCACACTCACACACTTTACACTGGGAGGTGCACGAGCGTTATTGTCTGTTTAACAATGATTTTTCATAAGCTAGCTATTCATGGAACCCTCAAGTTCACAGCAGCAGGAACTCCCGAGTTCTATTCCTCCAACCATAGAGATATCGGTTATTGAAGCCGAAGTTATAGAGCCAGCTCCTGATGAGCGTCTAGGGGCTCGGTTTATTTGTAATCCACAAGATTCTGTGTCGTCGGGTATCTCCGAAGATATGCTAGAACGGATTTGTTTAAGGCATGGTCTGTCGCTTGACGACGTGTTACTACCTGGGCCAAATGACAGGCCACATGAACCCCAAAGGGGTTTACTGCTTTCAACCATCACGCTTGCACAGCGGGGACACTTCCTCCCTTCAATCAATATATAAGGGAGATGTTATCAATCCTCAGAATAGCTCCATCTCAGCTGCACCCCAACGGGTATGCTTTGTTGAATAGCACCTTCATCCTGTTTATGGAGATCCTCTTTCGACCACCAAAGCCGATCGAGATCAGATATTTATTTAACATCAAGAGCCGTGGAGACAGCCCTTCTTTCACCTTTTTGGAAGCGGTCAGGAACTGCTATATTGTACTGGGCTCCTGGGGAAGGCTAAGTTATTCTAAAACTAAATGGTTCTACGTTCGGTGCCCCCCTGGATTTGCCAGGCGATGGTTGGATAGACGTAAGTGTTGTCATTTTTCTCTTGAATCATTGAGATATCATTAACTGTCTTTGAAACTGACATACTTCCCCTATTTTTATAGTCGCGATCTCTCGACCTGATGGTGCATACTTCCGAGAGCTAATTCGGATCCTTCAAGCGTTTCCAGGTGAAGAGAGGCATATCGACTTGGTTCTGTCTGACAGAAATTTGAGGACCGTCGAGCTGATAGAACGGAGGCAGAGCATACAGCTGGAAGGGACACATAGAGTGGTCTCGAAGAAATGGGTGAAGCATAAAGTGCCCGCGGTCGTGATAGCCGAAGAAGTTGATCCAGAAAGAACACCTACCGATACCGAGCTCCCAGCTGGGCCTTCTGCCAATGTCCAGGATTCGGGAGGAAGAAGAAAAGGCAAGGCTGTTGCTCACAAACGCTCTAAATATGAGAGATTTAAATCCATGGTCGTATCTTTACCTTTCCCGGGGATTAGAATTTCGGAGGCTCCTCCCCGCAAGTAGAGAGCCCCGTTGCAGGGCTTGCTGATATTCCGATTCTGGATTTTGTGTCGTCTCCACATGACGCCGGGATGGAGGAACTCGATAGTGCTCTTGAACTGAGCGGGTCGCTTGCTATGAGTGCGGCCGACATTTTCGGTTGGTCGGGGGGTTGCACATGCATACACTTCACTACACTACATGATTCACAACTGTAAATCGTCCAACTTAGGAAATTACTAACTCTTCCTTCGTTTCTCATTTTTAGGTACTATGTTTGGAAGGGGATCGATGCTCGGGAATCTCCGCTCGGCCCGAAAGGCTTCTTCTTATTATGAGTCCCGTAGGAGAGACTCGGATAGAGATCGCGATCGCGAGTACTCTAACCAAGATAGGTACGGGCGTGACAGGGACAGGGAATATAGACATCGGTCTAGATCACGCTCTCCTCCTCCTAGACTTTCATCTCCACCTCCCGTCTTCGTTCCACACCCGCCAGAGCCTCCTCGTCACAGGCCATCTTCTCATACTTCTAGATCTGAGAATCATCTTGAGAGAGTCGAGGCCACGGCCTCCATAATTACAGAGCAGGTCCCAGCTGAACCCACAGGAGAAGGGGCCCTTAAGCTGGCTCAGATGAGGAAAGACTTTCCGAACATTTGTTTCGATGGCTATGTCTTCCCGCCACACTTAAAAAGAATTCCATCTGGAGTGGAGAACACGATGCATGAGTACGTTCATGACATCTACACCCAGTACAGAGAGTGGGTAAAGGCTGCGGAGAAAGCTTCTAAGGTGGCCCTTGAGCGAGCTAAAGCGCTTGAGAAACCGGAGACCGAACTCGCTCAAAGTGACCGGATTATACAAGTGCTTACTGCTGAAGCCGAGTCTTCTCGGAAATCGGAGATTGAGGCCACCAAAAAAGCTGATGAAGCGAAGGCGGAAATGGAGAGGTTGGGGCAGACACATGGTGCTCTGGTGGAGGAGATGGGCCACCGGAACACTACAGTCACCGCCGAGCGGGATGCAGCGGTCAAGGAACTTAATGAACTCAAGGCCAAATTCGCCGACATGGCCAAAGAAAAAGATGATGCAAACAACGCAGCCCAGGAGGCGTGCGAACAAGCTATTCTGCTCAGGGATGAACGGGATGCGGCTGTGGCTAAAGTCCATAAGGTGGAGACTGAGGTCGAGGAGAAAGTGAAGTTGGCCGAGTCAAGGCTAGAGGCCGACATCGAAGACCTTCTCGTTGTTTACAACGCTAACGTGCTAAGGCACAGGGGTCTAGCCTGGCTCGATGATTTTTCGACGCATCTCTACAACGCTTGGGGCCGACTGGTTGAGGAAGAGAGGGAGGCGCATCAGGGCGAGTCTGTGGATGAATTTGAACTCGAGAATCGCATTCTGACTGAAGATGAAAAGAGGATTCTTCACGAGCCAGTGATTCTGCATGAGAAGGAAAAACATGGCGCCCAACACTTTAAAGTGGGAGAAGGTTCTGGAGTTGACCACCATGAAGCAAGTCTTGAAGTTCCCACGTCAACCCATCCCGAATCCTCGTCTGCAGTCGATCCCCAGGCCGTTCCTGCTTATAATCCAGATCAGCCGCAGATGTCTTCGGCAACAGCGCAAGTCATTGATGCCGCTCTGCCGCCTACAAGTCAAACTGAGGAAGGTATTCTGAACATTCCACATATCTTTCTTAAGTCGAAATCTTCGATCGAGTTAAGTTATAACAGTTCTCTTATTCTTTGTCCAGTGATCGATGTTGCACCGGCCATGCCTCCTACTACTCAAGAACCATATCAAACGCAGGAGGCTATCATGACTGAAGCAATCACTGTGAGTACAGCTGCCCCGCTTGACGATATGCAGGGGAGTACGATTATGTTTGATGAGCAGCTGATGGATGAACTCTTTCATCGCCACGGCGATTCTCTTGCTGACTTGTCATATGTCATGAGTGGAAGCGATCTCGCTACAAGTTCTTCAATGCCGACCACTGATGCCCCCAGCGGGGCTCGAGAAGTTACTGAAGAGGAGATGTTCGCTCAAATTGATGCTGAAATGGCAGCAGCGGCTCACGGTGGCAGTTTTGGAGGTGGGATGGCAGCACCGGAACCTGCTTCGCTTAGAATGATATCTCCCGGTGGTATTGTTTTCATCACCAGCGTGCCCATTCCACCTTCTGTACTTGATCCTGTTCCTCCGACTCCGCCCGCAGGGAGCATTCCTATCCATTCGAGTTCGGAGGAGGATGTTGATATAATGCCCTCGCCTGAAGACCAACCGCCGAAAAGCAAAGGCTCGAAGAGGAAGATTAGCAGTGGCTCCAGCGGGTCTACACCGAGAAGGAAGCCAAGGAAGAAGAAAGATTAAACATGTTTCCCCGGTTTATTATGACTTGTATTTTGTTAGCCGTGTATAGATGCGGGTTCGGCTCCTGCTAGTAGGAATTTTTTGGAACAAATTTGCATACGAATTTCTCTTATGAATAGTGGAAATGAAACTTTTTATTTTTGAGCTTCTTTGTGCCTTTGTTTAAGTGTTTCAATGTCTGAAATGTACTTGTAAAGTTTCAGCTTTCGAGTCAAGTTTGTTTATTGTTTGCCAAGTTCAAAAACTGTGGACATGGTTTGCGACCAGGAAGCGAGCTGGATTTTCTACACTGCATTGCTTCAGTCAATGGTCGATGTTTAACTCCTGCCTCCCAGTCTTGGGGGTGAGTAGTTGAACATCAATTAGTGGTTGCTTCTTGCTTGCATCATGCTAAGTCTAGGGCCACAGAACGGATGCCTGATTCAAGTGGAGACTGAGCGGCTCTTCCACGTTTTTCTGATTGTCGATGATCATATCCGCACTCCGGGGATTCTCATTCGTTTATCGGCGGTTGGTCACGCCGGCTTAAGTTTTAATCATATGTCTGCGATCTGGGGACTTGGAATTGGCATTTGTACTCCGATTTGCACTCTGGGAGTTTGGAGTTGATATTTATACTTCGATTCACGCTTCGGGAACTTGAAGTTGGTGTTGACGCTCCGTTTCGCACTCTGGGAATCCGGAGTCGATGTTTATACTCTGACTTGCACTCTGGGAGTTCGGAGATGATGTTTATACTCTGCTTTGTGCTCTGGGAACTCGGAGTTGATGTTGATACTTCGACTCACACTTTGGGAGTTATACTCCGCTTCGCACTCTGGGAACTCGGAGTTGATGTTTATACTCCGACTCGTGCCCTGGGAGTTCGAAGTTGATGTTTATACTCCGGTTCGCACTCTGGGAATACGGAGTTGATGTTTATACTCCGACTCGCGCTCTGGGAGTTCGGAGTTGATGTTTATACTCCGGTTCGCACTCTGGGAATACGGAGTTGATGTTTATACTCCAACTCGCGCTCTGGGAGTTCGGAGTTGATGTTTATACTTCGACTCGCGCTCTGGGAGTTCGAAGTTGATGTTCATACACTGGTTCGCACTCTGGGAACTCGGAGTTGATGGTATACTCTAGTTCAGACTCTGGGAACTCGGAGTTGATGTTTATACTCTGGTTTGCACTCTGGGAACTCGGAGTTGATGTTTATACTCCGACTCGCGCTCTGGTAACTCGCAGTTGATGTTTATACTCCGGTTCGCACTCTGGGAACTCGGAGTTGATGTTTATACTTCGGTTCGTACTCTGGTAACTCGGAGTTGATGGTGGATTGTCGTGTATCAATCCTTTTTTGTCTTTGATGTGATGGCTTGTCCCCGAGCTCGGGTTTCACTTAGCGAGTGATTGGTTGCAGTGCAGTCACTCTCTATTTGAATAAATTCCACTGTTTGGTGAAACTTAGCTCTCCGTGTATAGTGATGGTCATATGAAGCATTTTAAGTAAATCACAGCTCTGGCTCGAAGAGATTGCATTTTATTGCTGAAATAAGAAAGTATGGCAAAGTCAGTTGCCTTATTACAAGTTCTAATTCCGAAATGCAGAAACAAATTGCAAAAAAGGAAAGTAAACTAAATGGTTAAAGATAGCCTGTCATATGTAATAGCGACGAAGGCTCTCGCTATTCCAAGCTCTTGGCAGAGTAAGACCGTCGATGGTCGATAACTTGAATGTGCCGTCTCCGAGCCATCGTTCAATAACGTATGGTCCTTCCCATGTCGGCTTCATATGCGAAGGAACCGGATAGATTCTTTTTAAGACGAGATCGCCTAGTTCGAAGGTTCGCGGACGAACCTTGGCGTTGTACAATTGGGCAACTCGACTTCGATGCGCAGCTGCCCTCAAATCAGCTTCTTCAAGCTTCTCATCTAGTATATCGAGAGATTCAGCAAGTAATATAGCATTTGTCTTTGGATCATAGTATGTCACACGATGAGAAGGTACTTTTAGTTCAACTGGAATAACGGCTTCTGAACCGTAAGAGAGAGAGAATGGAGTGTGGCCAGTCGCGGTCTTGTGGGTTGTTCGGTAAGCCCATAGAGCCATAGGAAGTTCATCGACCCACTTGCCCCCGACCTTTTCCAGTCATTTTTTTAGGATGGATTTTATAACTTTATTAACTGCTTTGACCTGTCCGTTTTCCTGAGGGTGTGCAAATGCAGAGAATTTCTTTTGGATGTGAAATCGTTTGCAGAAATCTTTAAATTCAGCACTGTCGAATTGGGTTCCGTTGTCCGTAATAATGGTTTGTGGGAGACCGAATCGACAGATGATGTTATGAACCACAAAGTTGATTACTTTCTTCGTTGTAATGGTAGCTAGAGCTTTGGCTTCAGCCCACTTTGTAAAGTAATCAACTGCGACGATGGCGTACTTCGCACCACCTTTTGCCAGAGGTAGAGCACCGATGATGTCGATGCCCCACATTGCGAACGGCCATGGGCTGACCATTTGCGTTATCTCGGTAGGAGGAGCTCTAAGAATTCGGGCATATTTCTAGCACATATCACATTTCTTTGCATAGTCCGACGCATCGCGATTCACGGTCGGCCAGTAGTATCCGTAGCGAAGTATTTTCTTGGCAAGTGCTTGCCCCCCAGTGTGATCGCCACATTCTCCCTCGTGCGCATCGTGCAATACTTGTTTAATTTCATCGTGAGCGATACACCGGAGTAGAGGGACTAAGTACCCCCTTCTGTATATGAGTCCATTCTGGATGGTAAATCGTGAGGCCTTCCGAAGGACTTGTCTCTTTTCACTCCTGCGCTCCGGTAGGGTTCCGTGCTCAATGTAATTTCTGAGTGGGGTCATCCATGAATCCTTTTCGGGAACGGTTTCGCATACCCAGTTTATTTCTGTCCAGCCAATGCTTGGGGAGGATAGCGTTTCTACGGGAACGAGTCCCATTTGCTGAGCTTCACCTGTGCTAGCCAGCTTTGCTAAGGAATCGGCCTTTTGGTTGCGTTCTCGAGGTATACAATAACTGGCATAGTAATCAAACTGATTTAGTACTTCCTGAACTCGAGCTAAGTAAGCAGCCAGCCTTCGATCCCTCGCTTGATATTATCCTCGAACCTGACACACGACCAGTTGTGAATCGCAATAAATTTCCACAGCGATAATTTTCAGATCTTTGGCAAGTTTCAAGCCAGCT
Source organism: Allium fistulosum (assembly GCA_030737815.1). Classification (NCBI taxonomy): domain Eukaryota; kingdom Viridiplantae; phylum Streptophyta; class Magnoliopsida; order Asparagales; family Amaryllidaceae; genus Allium; species Allium fistulosum. The sequence continues at coordinate 291,967,730 of CM060907.1, forward strand.
AAGAGGGCTTCATATTCAGCTTCATTATTGGTTGCATGAAAGTCAAACTTCAAATCGTAGCATATAGATCGGCCTTCGGGGGTTTCGAGTACAACACCAGCGCCCGAACACCGGTCGTTTGATGCACCATCAGTATACAGCTTCCAGACGTATTCGGGGGATTTACTGGTTTTGGGCAAGTCCTCTGGAACGGTAAATTCAGCTATGAAATCAGCGAGGACTTGTTCTTGGATTGCTCGTCTTGGAGTGTAAGTAATATCAAACTGACTCAGTTCGATGTTCCACTTGAGTGACCTACCAGACGTCTCAGGCCGCGAAAGGACCTGTCGTAACGGTTGGTCGGTGTAAACAACAATGGGATGTGCTTGGAAATACGGTCAGAGTTTTCTTGATGCAATTACAAGGCAGTAAGCCAACTTTTCTAGCTTTGGATAGTTCCTTTCAGCCCCAGTCAATCGTTTGCTGACGTAGTACACTGGCTTCTGTATCCCGTCTTCTTCTCGAACCAAGGCAGCGCTGATAGCGTTTTCTGATATCACCAAGTATTCATACAACTTCTCATGATCAATAGGCTTTGACAGTATTGGCGGTGTGGATGGATGTTGAACTAGTGCTTGGAAAGCGCCCTCGCACTCCGTGGTCCATTCAAAGTTGCGTTTTCCTTTTCAGATCAGATCGAAGAAGGTAATGCATTTGGTAGTGGACTTTGAAATGAACCTGCTCAAAGCTGCTACTTTTCCATTGAGACTTTGGACTTGCTTTATAGTCTTTGGATTTTCAAGATTTCTGATAGCCCAGATTTTTTCAGGATTAGCTTCGATCCCTCGAGCGTTGACGATGAACCCAAGGAATTTTTCGGATGCAACTCCAAAGTGGCATTTCAGTGGATTTAGCTTTATCTTGTATTCCCGAAGTATGTTGAACATAGTTTCCAGGTCTTTAACATGGTTGGTGGAGAGTCGCGACTTCACAAGCATGTCATCTACATATACTTCCATTGTTTTCCCGATTTGATTGGCAAACATCCGATTGACCAATCGTTGATAAGTAGCCCCGGCGTTCTTGAGTCCGAATGGCATAACCTTGTAACAGTCCCAGATTGGTTATGAAGCTGGTATGTTCTTGATCGGGTAAATGCATCGGTATCTGATTGTAGCCAGAATACGCGTCCATGAAGGATAAGAGTTCATGCCCAGCTGTCGAATCTACTAGCTGATCAATTCTGGGAAGCAGGAAACTGTCTTTGGGACATGCTTTATTTAGATCGGAATAGTTGACACACGTTCTCCACTTTCCGTTCAGCTTTCGGACGAGCACGGGATTCGACACCCATTCAAGATATAGGGCATCCCGAATGAATCCATTCGCTTTAAGCTTTTCTACTTCCTCTTTAAGGGCGGCAGATCTCTCTGGATCCATACCACGCCTTTTCTGTTTGACCGGGACATGCCGTGGGTCAATGTTCATGGTGTGGCTCGCGATGTTCGGCGAGATCCCACACATATTGGAATGTGTTCAGGCAAATATGCCAAGATTTGCCTGCAGAAATTCAACCAATTCCTCTTGAGTTTGCTGGCTTAGCTGAGATCCAATTTTTATCATTTTCGAATCATCGTTATTATCAACTGGGACATCAATCGTCAGTTCGACTGGGGATGCTTGACTTTCTTTAGATTCTCCTTCGTCTTCGGTTTCTCTTGGGTCAAGATCCTTGAGGAATTGGCTGGGGTGCCCGGGCCTAGGCCCGGGCGTTAATTGTCAATTATCGGCAAAACAGACGTAGAGAGATTCCTCTATGCCCTTTCCTTTCTCCTTTCGCTGCGCCTCCCGCAGCTCAGCAACATAGCAGGCTCTGGCAGCAGCCTGATCTCCCTGAATGATTCCTATTCCATGATCAGTGGGAAACTTTAAAGTCAAACACCACGGGGCGATGGCTTCCCTGAATTCAGCGAGGGCCGGTCGGCCCAAAAAAGCATTGTAAGGGGAGTCTATGTCCAAAACAATGAACTGTAACATCCGTACTCTTTGACGCTCTCCAACTCCCAACTCTACTGGCAGTTCCACCATCCCAGTGGGTATAGTAGCACTTCCGTTGAAACCATGGACTCGGGATTGACAAGGCTTCAAGTCCGTGGCTTCCATTTTCATTTGATCATAAGCTCGCTTGAATAAAATATTCATAGAGCTTCCACTGTCAACTAAGATCCTCTTCATCCAAGCAGGACCTACTTGTGCTGAGATGACCAGTGGATCGATAGTGGGGGCTTCGACTTTATCAGCGTCTCTGTTCCTGAACACGATGTCATTTGTCATCGTTTTCTGTTGCTTGGCCGGAGCCCCTTCATCAAAACTACTACAACACTCGAAGTCTGCATGCCTGATAGAACTGGCATACGACTCCATTTCCTTCCAGCTTCGATCTGCTGGGTGAGGACCACCGCTTATTGTATTGATGACCAACCTCCCGCCTGTACGAGCGGGTTCCTCCTGTCATTCCTGATTTGGTGCACGATTCTGATTTGATGGGCCCACACCACCAGACTGCGGCGCCCATACATACTGATCCAACTTCCGTTCACGTATCAGTTTTTCAATGAGGTCTTGTAAGTGACGACACTCATTGGTGTTGTGGCCATAACTCTCATGGAATCTACAAAATTTCTCTGTTTGGATTTGTCTTTTAGTTGGTGGTTTCGGGGCAGGTTTCTTGTATTGCATGGTATTGCAGGTCTACAGATACACATTTTCCAACAACGTGTTTAATGGAGTATAATTATCGTACATGGAAGCTCTACGTCGTGGACCACGATTCTGATCGTGTTTTTTGTTCCGATTTCCATTGTCCCTCTGCTGATTCTATTTATTTTGGACGTTCAATTGAATTTTTCCAGAACTATCTCCGGATTGTTTAACAGCGATGTTACTTTGGATTCCTTCGATGTTGGGCCCTGTGTCATCCTGCTTCCTAGACTGTTTCGCATCCTCCCTTCTCAAGAATTGGGCTGCCTTGGAATAGAAACGGTCCAATGACGCAGGTGGTTTTCCAGCTAACCAATTTCCGAACTCGGAATCAGCATCAATCCCCTTAGTCAATGCCATCAGGATAGAGTTATCATTGAGATTGCTTATTTCTGCACACGCAGCATGGAATCGCTCCAAGTAACGTCTAAGTGTTTCTCCGAGAGCTTGTGTAACACTAGACAGAGTGTTGACATCTTTAGGCCTCACCACGTGCATGCGGAATTGTTCAACAAACTTGGTGGCCATCTAATCAAAACTAGAAATGGATCGAGGTGGCAAACGAGTAAACCACATGGTTGCAATGCCCCCCAGGGAAATGGGGAAACTACGGCATTTTACTGCATCATCAGCTCTTGCAGCATTCATCAGCCATTCGTGCTTCAGGATGTGTTGGTTGGGATCAGAACTCCCTTCGTAAACTGGTAAAGTTGGCATCTTGAAGCGCCGACGTGGTTCAGCATACAATATGTCATCGATGAAAGGGGTATGACTCCGGGAGATTCCCCAGTCGTCATTAGAGAGACCCTGATTTTCACGGATCATTTGGCGGATCATCGTCGGTATATCCGGCATTCGGATACTTAGAGCATGTTGTGCCAAGGTATGGTCGGGTTCCACAGCGCGAGTCTAGACCGGACGCGGTCGACGGTCCGTGCCTCGCCTCCTTGGTTTAACATCCTCAGGGACATAAGGCTCGGGAGTCTGCTCTCATTGGTTATGTTAAGGATCAGCTTGGTTTCTAGTATCACCTCCCCGTCCGGCAGTGGTTGTAGTAGCAGTGTTGCCAGTGACATGATAAGGAGCAGCACCTCCTCGAGTTGAAGGTTTTGTACGGAGACTAGCGGATGGTCCAGCTCTAGGTTGCCCAAGGTTCGAAGCAGGTTGGTGTCCCGTGGCTTGGGTGTAGCTTACACCTAGCCGTGGACGTGTGGATCTGGTTTGGCCATCGGAGGAGGCTGAACTTTCTGTGGAAGAATAGGAAACTTGGTCTCTTCTGGATATTCTTCGCCTTTGGCGATTTAGCTGGTTGGTCAACTCTGTGTTGGCGCGCAGTTGTTCAGTTAGCTGTTGTCGACTCTGGGTCAATTCTTGAAACAACGTCTGGAACTCTGGTCTGGTAACCGGACCTGTTCGATCTGAAGGTCCGGCGGCATCTTGGTTTGATGGAGGCATTTATGCGGGATTCTGCCTGTCCCGTCCTCCTTGATCAGTAGTTGTAGAGGTAGTTCGTGTAATTACCATGGTGAGGTGATGAAAGTCCTTTCCTAGATCTGATGCAAATCTGAATAGAATGGAAGGGCTTCAAAATTCTAGATCTGGATCTTCTTCTTTGATTTATGCAATCTGATATAGATAGGAGATCCAAAGAGCAGGAGAAAATTGGGTTTTTCTAAGTGAAAGCACCAAAGTGTTTGTACCAAAATTGGGCACAACACTCTTCGGAAGTCTTTGAAGAGATAAAGTGAAGAAATTAAATGGAAAAAGAGGTATTATCTAACAAAAACTCCAAATTTCAGAAATGAGAATAATTAAAATGCAAGGGGACACAATAATTTAGAGTGGTTCGGCGTATTGCCTACGTCCACTATGAAGTAGTTTGCTTTATTGATCTTTCTTTGATGTTTACAATTGATTTCAGTAAATTACAGCGAATAACAATGATTTGCAGCAATGAAATTCGTTGGTAGCAGCAGCAATGGAGTTCAGATCTGGATCTGGCGGAGTCTGGGCGTTGGAGATCTCAAAGAGGAAGAAGAACCCCTTTTCTGTTGGCTTTGGGGGTCTATTTATAGGTGTAGGAGGCTGGTATTTCGCTCAGATCTTGGGAGACCCTCTCCGGCATGTGACCAGGCCTGCGCGCCCGAGCCCGTGAAGTTTTGGTCTGATCCGTGATCGATACGAACAGATTTAGTATCGATCAAGATTTCATCCAATGGAGTTGAAATTTGGCGTGGACATTCTTTAGCATGCACGTAGTCTTTTGTGAAAATTTCATATCATTTGGACTTGTAGATTAGGAAATATGATCGATACAAATTGGGATTCTCGGTTGCTGTTTGGTTCGACTCGCTCTTGTTTTCGACTCGCTTTCGTTCGACTCGGTGACGTGGCGCTTGAATCTTTGGATCACTCTGCCTTTGATGTTGTCTTGAGGGATTCGAAGTGTGCACTGATTGAGGGAGTCGAAGTGTGCATTGATTGAGCGAGTCGAAGTGGAGCGTCCTGAGGGATTCGAACAAAGGCTCCGTGATGGACACGAAGTGGTCATTGTTCGATCGATTCGAACAGTGGCTTTGCTAATGGAGTCGAACTCGATGGAGTCGAACAGTGGTTCGAGCGGAGCGAGTCGAAGTAGGCTTTCCTGAGGGATGCGAGCTGAGCGATTCGAAGAATGCATCTGATGGTTGCGAAGCGAGTCGAAGTAGTCACTTCTGATGGTTGCGGAGTGAGTCGACGAAGGCATCTGAGGGATGCGAGCTGAGCGAGTCGAAGAAGGCGCCTGATGGTTGCGAAGCGAGTCGAAGTAGTCACTTCTGATGGTTGCGAAGCGAGTCGAACAGAGCGATTCGACCGGTGGTTGGTTTTCATCCAATTTTGTATCGTTCATAACTTGAGCATACGAACTCAGATTGACTTGAGATTTGGAACGTTGACTCTCATAGCTTAGCTTGTCATGTCATACCAATTTTAGCTCGATCCAGACTCGGACAAAATTCGTCGATATTCATAGCGAGCCTGTGTATAACTGTATATGAATAATATTTTCTATAAATTATTTCACGCGATCCCAATCAGATATCATCCTGGATTCGCCCCTGCATAACTGTATGTATTGTTGGGCTTGCTGCCTCCAACAATAATGTATATAGTCTACAGGACAAAGAAAAGCATATAATCAATATTTATTTAAGCTAACATACTATGGTAATGGTTATAGAACAACTCATGATCATCGTTTTATATAGTTATTAATTTACGATGTATTACAAATCTAGTACATAATATAGTTTCAGTTCCATATTAATCTCAATAGCATGCGTTAAATTTAACAAAATAATACATGTGTACAATAAGAATCACCGTAGACGCTCTACGTACGTATTCAGGTGGAACTTCCACCGTGGGAGCAACTACAACCAAGAGATCGAAATAAGTCGTATGTGGAATGGACGAATTCCTTTGTCCCTAAGCATGTTTGGTTGCCAATCTTTTGGATCCGTAGCGGGATTTTGTCCAAATATCACATCTCGTTAGGGATGGGACCAATTCGTTTGTCCCTAAGCATTGAATTGAGTACCATTCACGCAATTAAGTATGTTTGGTTTTAACATGAATAATTCACGTCGTCCCGGTTTAAATCAGTAGTTAGTGAAGAGGGTAGAGATAGCACTTCCTTCAAACAAAGTCTGTATCCTTTTAGTTATGAAAGAGGATGGAAGACAAAACGAATAAACATTTACACTCAATCTTCAAACACAAACAAGCAAGTTAAAACACCGAGGAGATAGCCTAGATAAGATCGAAGCAAGCTTTAGTATTTAAATCAGGTCAAAACAAACAAGCTACAGTGAGGTTTAAAATAAGAGGATTGACATGTCGCTAACAAGTCATAAACATGTTAGGTGGCCAAAATATGTCAAACAGGAGTCGGACAAACGCCATCGGGAACCGTATCACTGCATCCGTGTCTTCTTCTCTACTTCACTTAATCACTTAATCTCATCTTTTGCCATACGTATACGCTACAAACTTTTTAATGCTAAAATATTAGCAAGTGTAGCGAGAATCGAGAAGGAGGGGTATAAAGCATTGTTTAATCAAAGATCAAGATTATAATACTAGGCCACTAACTTTCATTGAAAATCTTTCAACTGCACCGAGTTGGTTAGACTTAATATTATATATGCATACTTTGTATATATATTCATATATTTGATAGTTGACAGCCTAAACTTGCATTAAGAACATGATCATGTATGGATGCGTAATAAATAGTATTATTAACTTGATATTTTAAATTATATATGACTTGGAGATGACCTTTTTAATGACGTTGGAGATGAGCCCGTTAAGTATTGGAACATTGGTATGATGGTATTATTAGCTTTTTTAACTTGCTGTATTTTATACACTATGATTTCCGAACTGAGCTTTTTAGTTAGTAGAGTTTGGGCAGGTAATATAGCTTGTACGACTTCAAAAGTAGGCGAGGAAGTTAAAAAATTATCATTGAAAAATTATAAATGACAGAGGGAAGCGATAAATACAGTTCTATTTCTCTACATGTTGCTATCCCCTTATCTTTTTCGCTTGTAAAAATGTTTAAAAAAAGAAGAAATGCCTTTTCCATTTAGATCGATGATTTCCACAAGCACAGATTCAACATTTTGTGAATTCAAAATTTTTTTTCTTCACAAAATGATCTATCTTTTCCGTTTTATTGGTTGATTTCATAAAGAATAGCACAAGACTTTGCTTGTCTCCTCTTCAACTATATTGACAGTTGGATGGTTAGCTATTTCCTCTCTGGTTCCCTTATTCCTTGTCATTGAAGACGGTATGCAAATTTCTTCACGAGCGAGATCATGTCCTTCATTACGAGCTTGTACACACAATTAGCTACCGCGCGCACCAAGTGCATTTCCCCAAAGCTGCCCTAAAGTTCCTTCACCGAACTGTAAGAAGGAATCATCTTCAAAGATTTCAGTTAGGGCAGGTATATGCCAAACATGAATACCTTCGGAAGCCACAGAAATAGCACCTGGCATAGAAACAAAATCTTAAGTGAAAAAATACCGCGACTTCGGTCTTTTTCAATAAAATCATCACGTAATAAATCAACAAAACCTAAAGTCATATCACGTTCCCTTCCGGCTTGTCTTCTATGCTACTACCAATTCTTCATCCAAGACTAGGGTTTTATAGTGTATACATAACAGGAGAGAGTGAGGCTATATATAGCCATATTGATATCAACGTATCCAACATCTTTCTATTTAGATTAAGAAACCAAGTCTTGTGCACTTTCAACCCACAACACCTCTGTAGCACAGCATGCCTCACCCTTATAGGGTTTATTGACTTCAGGCCTATTTAGCATATATATTTAAACACATCAATATATAACAATTATATATTATTTAAAGTAATTTTAAGGCAAATAAATCATAGTTCCGAAGATCGAACTTGAGCCAAACCGAATTGGTACAAGATCAAAGGTTCTAGTAGTTCAACCGGTCAGACCGTAAGACCCGCGTTGATCGTTAATTTTTATTTTATTGATTTAAATGTAAATTATTTCAATTAATGTTAAAATTTACCAATTATAATTAATATATTAAAATTTAAAACAATCATTTTTAAACATTTCATAAAAATATTAACTGGAATAATTCTATAACAAATTTTTTAACGTAAAATTGTAATTTTTCTTATTTTTTAACATGAAACAGTTCGGTTCAACGATAAGTCGTAAAATGTAAACTAATAATGTATTATGTCGTCCAAAATTGATAAGATAATCCAATAATGTTAAATTAGTTATGTGGAAAAAAATGAAGAATGAAGCGATAATTTTTGCTCAAATTTGAAAAACCGTAGGGTTAAAAGAGGTTCGTCTAGAGATTTTTTCAAGGTTTTGAGGTTAAACCGCGGGTTCATGCACACGAAAAGTTATTTCATTTGCAAAGCCGTAGCGCTTCAAGGTCGAAGGTTAACCGCGGTCGAACCGAGGTTGGATTAAGTTTTTAAAACACTGAAATAAATATCTAAAACGTTATAAAAATACAATATAACATTTCTATTTATTTTATTAATAATTTATAAATATATTTCGAATTGGTTGAACTCGGAAATTAGCTAACAACATGGTTGTGTTGACTCCTGTTATGAACTCGATTCTCACTCAATATTTAAACTATTTAAAACTGAAGCATGTATGGACTTTGCTAAACTGCAATATCAAACACAATTTAGGTTGTCTATAGACCATTTAGGCAAAATCCATTTTCTAATCTTTATTATGCTACACTATATAATGATATTTTATGCATGCTTTCTTTTTGTCATCAGTATATTATATCACTGAGATGTCTAAAGTATGGTAAATGGCCAAAAATTCTAATAATATTTAAAGTTAATTGCATAGACCACATTAAATTTCTTGATTCAACTCGGTAACATTTATCGATTAACCATTTTACTCTCGCAAGAGATTTTCACTTTAAGTTGACCACAAATTATGCTAATACTAACCTTCTATAACGAAATAGATGAATCCTCTCTTGAGTAATGTTTCACTTCAAGTGGTTAAATGTATATCCAACTATGGTCATAACATGATCTCAATGTCGTGTAATTGACCATAATTAGAGTATAGTCTAACTACTTAAGATCCATGGTACTCTTAACTCTGAAGACTGTTGCTTGTTGTTACATGAAATCTTCTATTTTGACTTAGTTGTATTAACCTATAGATGACTTTCATTGAGATTTTCGTATGATTTTTCCAAACAAGCAAAAGTACGTAATCCTTTTGATGTCTCCAACAGCCATGAGCAATTTACTACTCGTCGTATAGAGAGCATTAGCTACACTAATCTTAACGGATGTATCAATATTCTTTTCTCAACAAATTTGATTAGGAATACTTAAAGATATTTATTTGAAATACCGATTCAAAACTCATTGTTATGAACGCATTCACAACTACTATTGATAAAATAATTTTTCTAAGGGTTTTCTGTTCATAATTTTAATGTATTATTATTAATTATATCACAAAATAACAATACATATATAAGAAAATAAAACCAAATGCATACTTTATTTCAAACAAGATTCTTTTACAAAAGTTAAATAACATAACTATATGCATAATTGCTCCTAAGACACACCCTTAACTCTATCACTCTTCCACTTGCAGTTAGGGTCAATTATGGAACCTCCCGCTTATACCTTCTACCAATCTACCTAAATTAGACTAAGAATGGACCTTAGTGAATGGATTTACAATGTTATCTCCAGTACATACTCTCTCGATTACAATCTTTGGTCATTGACAAACTATCTCATTATGTGGAACTGGTAGAGGATATGTCTCGACTTCTTATATGCTTGCGGTTTCTTGGAAATATGTACTGCCACACTATTGTCATAATAGATCATCATCAAACCTTCAATGCATGTGATCTCTTCTAGTTCATTAATGAATTTGCGCATCCACGTTACTTCTTTGCCACATCTTTTAAGGTAATGCACTCAGCCTCTTTGATTGAATCGACAACTACTTCTTTTTTTTGGAACTTATCCAACTAACGGCCCCTTAGTTGAGGGTAAATACAAATCTCGAGGCTGATTTGCTATCGTCGACGTCACTTTGAAAACTCAAGTCCAATACCCCTTCATAAGGAGTTCGTTTTTTCCATATATAAGAGATAAATCATTAGTATTTCTTAAATACTTAAGTACGATCTTAATCATTGTCCAATGATTTTTACCCACATTTTTATAATATCGACTACCAACACCTAATGTAAAAGCGACATCTGGCCTAATACATAGCATAGTGTATATTATAAATCTTATTGTCAATGCGTAAGGAATCCTACTCATACAATTTATCTTCTCATCCGTTGATGGGGAGCTTTTCTTAGAAAGAACAACTTCATGTCATACTAGTACCTTTTGATGTGCACGTAAAAATGCATATTTTTATTTTCATATTTAATCATTTTTTAATTGAATAAATGAGCATATTAGGGTATTTTACATGTTTAAACCAAAATTTAAATTTTTTTCAAATCATCATTTATTCATCCTCATTTGGAGGGTAAAATTGTAATTTTGTGAATGATTTAATTTGAGAAAATTTATTTGCACATTTTATGTTTATTTGTAGAAAATAGAGTGCAAATATGAAGATGTTTCATGGATAAATGCATGCACATATGTTGAGGGTAAATGGAGAATAGAAATAAATGAATTCATGCAACATGAAGGAGCCCACATACCCACTACCATATGGTCCATAATTTAAAGTACATGCTCTTGTTAATGGTGGCTTAAAGACATGTTAGTGGGGATTAATTATTTCCCTAATGATTATTTGGAGGTTACACTTTCTCAAGAATATTTTAAGTAGTCCCCTAAAATATGAATTAGTGTTTTAAGTATGTATAAATACCCCTTATGTTTCATATAATTATCTTCTTACTTTCATGTAAGTTGTAGCCACAAATCAAAGTTAAATAAAAATTTCTTTCATGGCTACTTAGCCTTGTTTTTTTTTTACTTTCATGCAAATTGTTATTTATGCTTTCTTTTATGCACTTTTATTATCTTATACTCTCTTTTAATTCATGCAATTAGTTTAGATTTATTATATGCAAGTAGTTAGTTCTCTCTTCTTTTAATTAGCATTTCTCTTCATTTTATATTTATGTTGAAATCACTTTACGTTAACATGTTTTCAAATATGAGTAGCTAAACCCCTTCAGTTTAGGGGTAATGAAGCTCTCATGAAACATATTAAATTAACATAATGATTTCATTTGTGATCTCTCTTATGTGCTTAATGAAATTATGAATGATTGGTGGTTTATGTGTTTTTTTTATGAATTTTGATAGCCTATGTTGACATCTCAAATAGGCTATGTTTAACTCCTTTTTTAAACATAAACTATTTGATCATTTGCCTAATTGGTTTCGATAATGAAAGTCAAATTAGAATCAAAATTTGATGGTCTATGTTACTAATTAATAGTAAATAGATCATACTTTAAATAGATTTTATTTTTAATTTCATGTCAATTTCAAGAGCTTTGATAAGTGGATTTGAAAGGTGTGTTAGAGTTTGATGATTTAACTTGTGCTAATTAATAGCACAAATAAATCATACTTATAATAAGCATATCTATCATTTTCTACTTAATATTTTAATGAGAGATTATAAGTGAATTTGTGTTGATTTATATGAATGATTGGAAGTGGATTTGCCTCTAAATTGCTCATTATTATCATAGTTTATTCACTTTTGCTCTAACTCATTTTCTACAATTTTCTAGTTTAAAACAAATTTCAAAAGCTTTGGGTTAATTTGATTAAGTATTATTAGAATTTAATTCTTTCCCTACAGATCAACCCGTACTCGCATACGTACTACGATTGTACGCCGTGCGCTTGCGGTTTTTAGCGATAATTATTTTAACGACGATTTTCCGTCATTCTATCAAGTGTTTGGCGCCGTTGTCGGGGAATTGCAATTTCATTTTAATTTTACTCTTCGAATTATTATTACATTTTTTTAGTTCATTTTGTGTTATTTTTCATTAAAAAAATGAATTGATTTTGTGCGTTTGTTTTCATTCACTTTTATTCATTTTTGTTTGAGATTTTGTTTTAGTGTTTACATTCACTTTTGTTTTTGCTTTCCATTTGTATTTGTTTTGCGTGCATTTTAACAAAAACATAGTGCATTTCAAAAAAAAAGTGTGCATTTCATTTACATTTTATTTACAATTGCATTTCAGTTTTAGTTGCACTTGCACAAACTTTTCAGATTCATTTCAGGTACAAACTTACATAAACTAGTTTTCTGTTTTTTATTTTGTGTGCATCTTTGTTTCTGTACTCATTTGCAAACAAATTTACAAGAAAAAAGTTGCAAACATCTGTTTTGTTTTGTTATTTGATAATAAATTTGTTTTACAACCACCCTATTCTTTGTCCATCCAGCAAGTCCATCATCAACTTGACCAACCTGCCTCTTCCACAAACTTCAACATCACAAACAACAACAACGCCAATCATTAACAACCCATTGCAGTCTTCAACTCCATCACTTATCACCTGCCTACGTTACATACTTGTCACACTTCAACAAAGCACTAGCTCACTGTCACATTTCATACATCACCACTTCCTTCTTGCAAACCACTAGGTCCTCCCAACTCCACTAGTTTCTGCCTCTATCTGCCTCTCCACCCCTCCTTTAACCTGAAACAGAAAACCATCCACACTCCTGCCAACATCCTTCTCTCCAGCCTCAGTGCCTGCAAACATACAAACTCTCACCAAATTTCAATACTGTGAACCACCCTCTGTCAACAGCCTCTTCACCACTGCAACCTCCTCTACAAACAACAAGCAACCACCACCTTTTCCTGCAAATTAAACAAAACCTTGCATCACAATTACATCAAGCTATACTGCTCCTCCGTCAAAAACCGACAATGGCTGCCATCAACACTTCCTCCGTCCCTTTCATCCACCAGCTATCTACATTCTCCCTTGCACATATACAAACAATCTCCTGCTCCACCACCTTACAAGCCTCGACAACCAGTAGTACATCAAACATTGCCTACTACAGAGCAACTCCTTGACTAAGAAACCTTCCAACAGTAACTTCTCTCCATCCCCCCTCACCTACATTCCTTCACTCAAATTCAACCACCTGTCTCAGCAAACCCGAACACCAACCCGTGACCACCAAAAACCGTAACAAAATTCCCAAACCCACACCCCAATTAAACAACCCACAACCATCTCACAGAAAACCGCCAACCACCGCCTTCAGTCGCAAATCACCCGAACACCAACCCGCGACTAGAATTAATTTTTTACAAGCAAATGATTTTTGAATTTGACTTACTGTGATTCGTTTTCGTTTTGTTTCGGTCTTTGGGATATAAGGTGCAGTTTATTCTATCTGTTGACTTTTAAGATTATGTAAGTATAGCGTGTTTTAAATGATTTTTGTTTGGACCGGAGCTTGTTGGACATGGTTAATTTTTTAAAAGTTATTTTACAACTCATTTGTTAAGAAAAAAAGAACTTCACAAAAATTAAAAAAAAGAGTACTTTTTAGTGTGAATTCATTTTGTTTCTTTTCTTAGCTTTCCATATATATATATATATATATATATATATATATATATATATATATATATATAGCTTTCATTTGGCTTGGTAATTCGAGTTTTAGTGTAATTATTTTCATTTAAGTTTTAAACAAGTTCTTTCTTTCTACTTTCATTAAAAAAAAGAATGTGTTTTCATTTTCATTTTGTAGTCATATAAAAAAATTGCTTTCATTTCTTTTTGTTCTCATTTTCAGGTTGCAAAAGTAGAAGGAGACAAATTGCCCTGCTCTACTTACTAAATAACTGCTCTGCTTACTTGCTTATTATCCCTAATTACATAATACTACTTAATACATTCATTTCTAAATACGTTTTTTTTAAACTCTCACTTTGTAAACAATTTAAATACTTACTAAAATTCGGATTCCAATTAACTAGACTAGACTTCAGAATGCTTTAACTAAAACCGAACCTTTCTCAAATTTTTCTCTAGAATTTCCACTTCCCTATTTGATATAAACACATTTCAAAATATTCATTTTCAATAATTTACTTAATAAAACTTATAGTTACACTCTTATTATGAAGCATTTCTTCATATGACTAATATAAATTATAAAATCCATTTTCCTTTAGTCGCTTCATATCTATAGTTTTAAAACTAGTCTATTCAAAGTCTTTCTATATATTTATAAAACAAACACCTTTTCATTTCAAATTGCAAAATATCCAAATATTTACTTTCTTGTCAAAAAATCTTCAAAAGCACACACACAAAATAAAGAACATTTAAGCACAGTTATAAATTTTAACATTTCAAAATGAATAATCGCTGCTTTTAAAATAATTTATAATAGTTCTGCACGCTCTGATATCATGCTCTTATCATTTATTTTTATTTTCATTGCATAATTGGTTGTTTGCATTTTAAAAATCCAAAAAAAACAAATTTCATTCGTTTTTGCATTGTTAATAAACGTTTAATTCTATTTTGCATTCATATCATCTTATTTTCTTTTCTAATGGCAACACCCAAATCCACATAAGGTGAGAGATTTCATCACCCCTTTCTTGGCCCACAAATTGCATATCATCCTAGAAATTGACTAATAATAAAGGTTCGACATTGGACTTAAGGTTGTCGTGAGCTCACCTAGGGCTTAGTTGTATCTTGACAAGTTGTCTTCTTTCGACAATTTAACTTCTAGGTATCTGGGCTACGACAGAGCAATAATCATATATAAATATTACGGTGATTCATAAATATTGCAGTAATTTTTTCACTGAAGGTACTTAAACCTTCGGATGCATTGCTATGGTGATTCGTGGTGCACCGATAACTCATGTCCGTTACCTGGCTAGAACTATTTTGTTGGATTAAGATAAAGTACGATTATATAATTTTGGGTTAGGAGCTACTAAGGACAGATAATTTGTAATTAAGTACTTATATTCATTAAGTTGCATTAGTTCATGCATATATAAAAAGACAAAAAAAATGAAAAACAAAATCCAAAAGTAAAAAAATTTACATTTTACCGAACTTAGTTTTTTTATAAAATCCAAAAAAAATCAAACAAACAAAAATCCAAAAAATAAGCATTTTTCTTAAGTTAGCTTATTTTTAGAAAAAAAATCCAAAAAGAATCTTTTCAAAATAAAAAATAAAAAAAAAGCAAAAACATAAGAATTTTTTTTTGAAATTCCAAAATCCGAAAAACAAAACAAAATCTCCCTTTTGGAAAATAAATTCTCTTTGGTAAATACTTTCCTTTTAATAAGTTTTTATAAAAAAGACAATTTTTCACTTGATTTCATTTTCTAAACCTTGTTTCATTCTCTTAACTTGATTCTCACTTTTTCTCTTCTTGACCTTTTCACTTGTACATGAGTACTCGGACTCATGACATAACAACAAATCGTTTAACCCGAACAAACGATCCTCCAACGATGGCGAATGAAAACGCTTCTCAACTCTCGTGAATAGAATCTTTCCCGATAGAGTTTCTATCCTTCTTGTATCACGCTACACGCCCTAACGGTTAATTGCTTTGAAATTCATTCCAATCATATTGCCACGCTCCCAAAATTTGGAAATTTTGAACATGATGACTCATTCATCTTCTTAACATAATTCGAACAAGTATGTACGGCGATTAAACTTCAACAACTTTGTGATGATAGAATCAGACTTCGATTAATTCCGTTCGCCCTTACCGATTATGCTGAAAAATGGTTGTATATCTTACCATCGAACTCAATCAAAACGTGGGAAGAATTCGTAAAAGTTATCTTAAAAAAGTTCTACCCCTTAGAAAAAACAACTAAAATCTAAAACGAAATTGTCAATTTTCATCAATTCAGAGGTGAACCTTACGAAAAATATATTGAAAGATTTAAAGAGCTTTTGATAAAATGTCCACACCATAATTTCCAAACATGAGCCCTTTGCCAAATCTTATACGATGGACTTGAAAATAGTTTACGAACCATGCTTGAATCGATGTGCCAAGGCAATTTTCTTTCCCAACATCATGATGATGCTTGTCAATTCCTTGAAAACTGGGCCGAAGAATCATCCCAATGGGAATGTTCTAACAAAAAATCAAATTACTCACGATCGAGCGCACACTCGATAGGATCATCTTTGGCTTTGGAAGCTAAAATCGATGCAATGATCAATAATTTCAACAATGTTTTCTCATCCAACAAAATGAACCAAGCTTCCCAACCAATGTGTTATTTATGCAACGACCCAAATCACATAGCCGATCAGTGCCCTAATTCTGTAGAACAACTCAATGCTTTCAATAAGGTTAAGAATGACCCATTTTCTCCAACGTACAATCCTGGTTGGAGAAATCATCCTAATTTTGCATGGAACCAAAATAATTCTAATATGAATTTGGTTCGTCCCAATTTTCAAGCATTTCCGAAAAATGCTTCGAATCCTCCCTTTCAACCCAATCATATTCAACAAAATTTTGCGGGTCCGTCTCGAAATCAACAACAACACGATAAACGTTTGACTTCTCTTGAGAAAAGTCTTGAAACTTTGGCTAAAGCAACTACTCAAAGCCTTCAATCAATTAGCAATTTGCAAAATTTGTTAACCTCGTACATGCAGAATACGAGTCAGTTTATTGCGAAACTTGAAATGCAAATTAGTAAATTAGCCACGTCTGTGAGTGAATGTGAATAAGGCACATTCCCAAGTCAGCCAGTTTCGAATCCTAGAAATCAAAACACGAATTCGAATCAAGCCCATGTTGTTCAAGGCAGCAATGTAAACCAAATGAATGCTATCACGACTTTGCGTTCCGTTAATCAAATCGATAATCAAGTTGTTAATCCAAACGATTTACCAGAAGCTCCTCTTGACACTTCGAAAATGACAGGCAATTCAGAACAAAAATTTAAGCCAAACATCTAATCAAATGCCAACCCAAAATCTTCTTCTACTCAAGTAGACTGACCTACTAAGTAACGTGTTCCATTTCTACATCGCCTTCAACCCAAGAAACACTCTGATCAAATGTAAAAGATGTTGGAAATTTT
This sequence comes from Allium fistulosum, assembly GCA_030737815.1. Lineage (NCBI taxonomy): Eukaryota > Viridiplantae > Streptophyta > Magnoliopsida > Asparagales > Amaryllidaceae > Allium > Allium fistulosum. The sequence goes on from CM060907.1 coordinate 291,985,174, forward strand.
TAAACAAGTCAAAGTTAACATTCATCTTCTTGATATCATTTAACAAGTCCCAACTTACACTAAGTTTCTAAAGGACTTGTGTAATCAAAAACGACACACTCATGTACCCAAGAAAGTTTTCTTAGCTGCCGGTCTTAGCGAAGTTTTGTCTCAATCAATCCCCATTAAATACAAAGATCCTAGTTGTCCTACGATCTCGTGCACGATAGGAGACAATACGAGTAGTAAGGGCTTACTAGATTTGGGTGCAAGTGCCAATTTGATTCCCTATTCAGTTTACCAGCAACTTGGCTTGAGTGAACTAAAACCGATGAAAGTAACTCCTCAGTTTGTCGATCGTTCGATAAAGAAACCTGTGGGAGAAATCGAGGATGTACTCATCAAAATCGGTCAATTCATATTCCTTGTCGATTTCATCATTTTAGAGACACAACCCGTGAACAATACGATGAGTCAAATTCCATTGATTTTAGGCCGGCCTTTTTTAGCTACTTCAAATGCTCTAATCAATTGTCGAAATGGTTCAATAAAAATTTCTTTTGAAAACATGACTTTGGATCTTAACATTTTCAATCTTGAAAATCAATCGAACGAACCACGTGACCAAATGCTAGAAGTTAGCTCCATTTAAGAAAATTTTGATAACAAAACGGTTGACCTAAACCATGAATGCAAGACCGAATATGAACAACTGTTTCAAGATGAGCCTATTGACATTGAAAATGCAATTCCGTTTGAACCCCTTACTGTTGAATCGGAACTTCAACCGAATTCTTTGATTGAGCAACCCGTGAGGTTGGAACTCAAACCTCTTTCCGATCACCATAAGTATGCATACTTAGGTGACAACGAAACATTTCCTGCCATAATTTCTTCAACTCTCTCTTGATCAAGAAGTTTCCCTTCTTTCAATACTGTCGAAAAATAAAGAAGCAATTAGATAGTCGATTACTAATATAAAGGGAATTAGTCTCGCTCTTGTTCAACATCGCATCCATTTAGTTAACGATGCCAAGCCTGTTCCTGACACGCAACGAAGGCTTAACCCAAAAATGAAGGATGCGGTTCGAGACGAAATTCTTAAAATCCTCAATACATATACCCTATCTCTGATAATTCATAGATTAGCCCAATTCATGTTGTGCCTAAAATGTCTGGACTTACCGTTATCAAGAACGACGCTAACGAACTCATTCCAACTCGTATTCGAAAGTTTTGGCGAGTATGCATTGTTTATCGAAAATTAAATGCTGCAACACGTAAAGATCACTTCCCTCTTGCCTTCATCGACCAAATGCTTAATCAATTAGCCAGTCACGAATTCTATTGCTTTCTTGATGGTTATTTCGGTTATAACCAAATACCAATTACTCCCGAAAATTGAGAAAAAACAACTTTCACGTGTCTCTTTGGCACCTTTGTGTATCGACGTATGCCTTTTGGACTTTAAAACACTCCTGCTACTTTCCAAAGATGCATGGTCATCATCTTTTCCGACATGATTGAATGCTTTCTTGAAGTGTTTATGGACGATTTTTCCATCTTTGGAAACTCTTTTTCCAAGTGCTTACACCATCTTAAGTTGGTTCTTCATCGATGCAACGACAAACACTTAACGTTAAGTTGTGAAAAATGTCATTTTATGGTCAAACATAGCGTTAGTCTTAGGCATGTCATTTCGAACAAACGCATTGAGGTAGATAAAGCGAAAGCGGACGTAATTGCAAATCTACACATTTCCAAATCTGTCAAGGACATTTGTTCATTTCTTGGACACGCTGGTTTTTATCGACGCTTTGTGAAAGACTTCAATAAAGTTGCTCGACCTCTTACGACTCTCCTTGGAAAAGACATTCGATTCGACTTTAATTCTGACTGCATTTCTTCTTTCAGACGTCTTAAAAACGAACTCATCTCTGCTCCCATCATTTGCTCCCCAATTCAGATCTTCCTTTTGAAATAATATGCGGTGCATCTAACTTTGCAGTTGGTCATGTCCGAGGACAACGCATCAACAAAATTCTTCATGTCATCTACTATGATATATGACTTTAAACGATGCTCAACTCAATTGCACGACCATGGAAAAAGAGGTTCTAGCGGTAGTCTTTACGCTCGGAAAATTCCAACCTTATTTGATTAGCTCACACATTACTGTTTACACTGACCATTCCGCTTTTAGATACCTTTTCGCTAAAAAGGATGCTAAGTCTCGTTTGATCCGTTGGATCCTATTACTCCAAGAATTCAACCTTACGATCAAAGACAAAAAAAAGATCCGACAATGTCATTGCTGATCATTTGTCACGTCTTCCAAATGCACCATCTTCTTTACCGATCAACAAGAATTTTCCTGATGAATAACTCCTTTTCGATTCTGTCGACCCATGGTATGCCGATATAGTGAACTATCTAGTCATTAAGGAAAGTCCTTCATTTTGGTCGAAACAAGATAAATATAAATTTCTTTCCCAAGTCAAGTACTTCTATTGGGATGATCCATACTTGTTTAAGTACTGTTCCGGCCAAATCATTCAATGTTGCATCCCGGATTGTGAAATCAAAAGTGTTATTTCGTTTTCTCATGACCAAGCTTGTGGTGGTCACTTCGATCCGAGGAAAACCATGGACAAGGTGCTTCAATGTGGTTTTTACTGGCCTACACTTTTTAAAGATGTATTCGAGTTTTGTAAAACCTGCGATCGCTGCCAAATGTTAGAAAAGATCTCTCGATGAAACATGATACCTTTGAACCTCATTCTTACGTCTCTAAATGGATTGAAGCCATTTCTTTTAAAACAAATGACCATAAAGTTGTGAAATTCATAAAAGAAAACATCCTTTTGAGGTTTGGAACACCTCACACGATAACAAGTGACAATGGAACTCATTTCTATAATCGTTCATTTGAAACTTTAATGAAGAAATACTCGATAACACACAAGATATCCACTCCTTATCACCCTCAAACTTGTGGTCAAGTTGAAGTTTCAAGTCGCCAAATAAAACAAATTTTGGAGAAAACTGTAAATAAAAATCGAAAAGATTGGTCTCAAAAATTGACAGATGCGCTTTGGGCTTACAAAACTGCGTATAAAACCAATCTTGGGATGTCTCCTTTTAGGCTAGTATATGGAAAAGCATGCCATTTACCCTTCGAACTTGAACATAAAGCGTTGTGGGCGATTAAGAACATAAATTTTGATTTTGAGAAGGCTGGCAATAACAGAATATAGCAAATCAATGAATTAGAGGAGATTAGGAATGACGCATATGAAAACGAGAAAATTTACAAAGAAAGAACAAAAGTTTTTCATGACAAGTCAATCCTAAGGAAAACATTTTCGCCAAACCAAAATGTATGACTCTCGACTTCCCTTGTTCCTTAGGAAATTAAAATCAAGGTGGACAGGACCATACATCGTACATACTGTTTTTCCACATAGTGCCATATAAATAGAAAACCCTAGAGGTAGATCGATTTTTAAAATCAATGGTCATCGTTTAAAACCTTACTTAGAGTTTTCGAGTGATCGAGAGGAGAAGCTCATGACCCTTCATGAGCCATAATACATCTAGTAAGAAATGTTTACCTTCTTTTGTAACTATGTACATATTTTCCCTCGTTATGCTCATTATATCATGGATTGACTATGGGGACATAGTCAAAATTAAGCGTGGGGGGAGTCTATTATTCATTTTTTATTTTTCATGGTTTATTTTTGGCATTTTCTTTCCAAAACAAAACAAATTCCAAAATAAAATTTATTTTTAGCATATTGATTTACTTTTGAAGAAACGCTATAGGATAAGTATATGTTTTTGGTTATTAAATTGAAATTTTTGAAAATTTATTTGTCTCAACAAAAATAAGGTTTGATTACAAGTAACTATGGTTTAACTAGTATATAGGAAGGTTCATAGGCGATAATTATGAAGTATGTCCTAATTGTAATCTTTGTTTAAAAGTGTGCTTGATTTAAAGTAAAGGAGATAACGTTTTTGATCTTCTAAGTTAAGTGGTGCTAAGATGAATTTGCAAAACTCTCTCTTCATAAAAAAAGCTATTATAAAAATAAGAAACACCTAGAATCAGGTGTTCACATGTAAGTGTGTACACTCGCCATGCTCTGTACCCTTCTCACATAATCCCGAAAGGCAGTGCATGATCGGTATATCTGGCCTCAGTTTATCTGAGTTAGGTGCATGTAAATAGATTTAATAAAAATAACCACCTAGAGTCATGTGTTCATACGTAAGTGTGTACACTCGCCACACTCTGTACTCTTTTATGTAAACCTAAAAGGCAGTGCATGATTGGTATATTTGGCCTCAATTTATCCGAGTTAGGTGTGTAAATAATAATATTGTTAATACTTTTCAAAAATAGAGAGAGCAAGTAATTGAAATCCAAGCACTATTTTCACTTATTTGATTCGACTTGTTATTCAAAAGAAATAAAAATACCACTTTGAAAAACCTTGATAGTCAACTAAGGATCCATTTCATAGTTGCATTATGTTATCAACCAAAATAACTAGCCAAACTAGAGTCTAATTGTGATGATAACTTAGTTTTTGTTGGAAGTTTTGACGAGTAAAAGGACTAAAATTTCTTGATAATGACCAAAACTTATTTTTAACTTACTCGTGTCAATTTAAAAGTAAATTCTTCATTTGTAAATATATTTGAAAATTTTCATCATGTAGAATCTGCATATCGCATTTGGATGTTGTCGGTAGTATCCACTGAAAACCCTCACGAGACAACACTCGTCCTTCTATGGACACCTAAAGGTTTAACGGCTTGTTGCATATGCTCAATGAAATCGTGTTTCCTATGAAAACGGATTTACCTTAGTCTTAGTTTATTCGAGGACGAATAAAAAGATAAGTGTGGGAGTATTTGATGTACACGTAAAAGTGCATATTTTTACTTCCATATTTAATTTTTTTCTAATTAAATAAATGAGAATATTATGGTATTTTACATGTCTAAACCAAAATTTAAATTATTTTCAAATCATCATTCATTCATCTTCATTTAGGGATTAAAATGGAAATTTTGTGTATGATTTAATTTAAGAAAATTTATTTGCACATTTTTATTTTTCTTTATAGGAAATGGAGTGCAAATATGAAGAGGTTTCATGGATGAATGCATGCACATATGTTGAAGGCAAATAGGGAATGGAAATAAATGAATTCATGCAACATGGAGGAGTCCACATACCCACTACCACATGGTCCATAATTTAAAGCACATGCACATGTTAATGGTGGCTTAAAGGCATGCTAGTGGGGATTAATTATTTCCCTAATGATTACTTGGAGGTTACACTTTCTCAAGAATATTTTAGGTAGTCCCCTAAAATATGAATTAGTATTTTAAGCATGTACAAATACCACTTATGTCTCATGTAATTATTTTCTTACTTTCATGTAAGTTGTAGCTACAAATCAAAGTTAAATAAAAATTTCTTTCATGGCTTCTTAGCCTTGTTTTTTTTACTTTCATGCAAATTGTTATTTATGCTTTCCTTTATGCTCTTTTATTATCTTATGCTCTCTTTTAACACATGCAATTAGTCTAGATTTATTTTATTCAAGTAGTTAGTTCTCTCTTCTTTTAATCAGCATTTCTCTTCATTTATGTTTATGTTGAAAACACGTTATATTAATATGTTTTCAAATATAAGTAGCTAAACTCCTTCAATTTAGGAGTAATGAAGCTCTCATGAAATATATTAAATTAACATAATGATTTCATTTGTTATCTCTCTTATATGCTTAATGAAATTATGAATGATTGGTGGTTTATGTGTCTTTCTTTTGTGAATTTTGATAGCCTATGTTGACATCTCAAATAGACAATGCTTAACTTCTTTTTTAAACATAAACTATTTGACATTTGCCTAACTGATTTTGATAATGAAAGTCAAACTAGAATCAAAATTTGATGGTCTATGTTACTAACTAATAGTAAATAGATCATGCTTAAGGAAGATTTAAATTTTAATTTCATGTTAATTTCAAGAGCTTTGATAAATGGATTTGGAAGTTGTGTTAGAATTTGATGATTTAAGTTGTGCTAATTAATAGCACAAATAAATCATACTTATAATAAGCACATCTATCATATTCAATTTAATATTTTAATGAGAGATTTTAAGTGAATTTTGTGTTGATTTATATGAATGATTAGAAGTGGATTTGCCTCTAAATTGCTCCTTATTATCATAGTTTATTCACTTTTGCTCTAGTTCATTTTCTATAATTTTCTAGTTTAAAAAAAATTTAAAATTTTTTGGGTTAATTTGATTGAGTATTATCAGAATTTAATTCTTTCCCTATGGATCGGCTCGTACTCGCATATGTACTACGATTATACGCCGTGCGCTTGTGGTTTTTAACGATAATTATTTTAACGACGATTTTCTAATCGATAGAAAATCCATCGTCTTATCAATTTCCATGCTTGGAATTTTTCATACTAGATCTTTTTGGTGCAGTGTCTATGTACATAGGTAAGAATGTAATATCATAGTTTTTCTCTTTCCTATATATGCACGATTCCTATGTGGTTTAACTAAAACCAAATTATTCGATTACCTTGTCAAAATATTTATTCCAACTTCTAAATGCTTTCTTAAGACCATAGTTTGATCTTAGGAATCTACATGTCTTGTCACTGCTCTAACTAACATTGAAACCCTCTGGCAGCAACATACAAATTGCCTATTCAAAATCACCGTTTAGAAAAGTTGTTTTAATGTTCGTAGGTTATATTCTGTAGTCATAGCAAGAAGTGAGTAAAAGTAAAATCCGAATTGATTTATACATGGGAACTGGAAAAAACATATCGTTATATTCAACATCTTGAAGTAGCCAATGTGTTTCACTCCTTTAGGCACATTTTCCAAAGATCAAGCTTTATTTTTGTTTATGGAATCCATTCTGGATTTCATACACCAATCCAAAAGGCAGAGTTTTTACACTTCAAGGCTTTTTGGTATGTTAGGGGATCATCATCAAGAATGGTGCAATCCTCATTCTCGCTACCAATAAGAAAATTATAGTATCGCTTTAGTGTGCAAGATTTTATACTAGACCTAATATGTTGTGTATCTTCTAACAGTGTTGAATTACTATCTAAATATTCAATTTCCATGAATGTTTCTTAGATGACATTTAAGTTGTGTAGTTAAATTCCTGTCAAAACCCCGTAAAATCCTTACTATAGCGCATAACATTCTTCGACTGCTACATTATTTCAATTTAGCGCTATTAAATGGTAGATCCGCTTTAAGCCCTGCTGTAACAACCCGTATATTTTTCGATTGCAAATTTAAATATTTTATTTAAATATAGAATCGTTAATCGGATTGAGGTCTGAAAAGTTACTTTTTGCAAACTGCCAAATTAGGACTCGAGACCACTTCCATTGAGTTCAAAATGCCATTTGCGACCTTTTTGAGTGTAAACTTCGATATGTTTGGAGTTAATAGAATTTTGCTACTTTTTCACTTTGGACTTTGGGTTTGGTTCAGCCCATTTGCCCAATTCTGGTTTCATTAACTCAAGCTCCACTCCCTCTCCTCATCATTACTTCACTTTCATTTCCTAACACTTAAGCTTCATCAAAAATGGAGAGTGTAATGGGAAATTAAAACTCCAAGCCCTAGTTCATTTGCAAATCCTTCTTCTAGCTCCAAATTCAAAGAGAAGCTATTGGTAAGCATCCTCTTCATCTTCTCCAACTCATTCTCCTTTCGATTTCAGAAATTCCCTAAACCTAATTTAGGAAATGTTTCTCTTTTAAGCTTAGATTCAAGCTTGTTGAGTTGGAATTGAAGAGTGATTATCCTTGCCATTGCTCTATAGCTTCTTCTTCATTGATTTTGTGTAAAAAGGTGAAATTTTTATCTCACATCTATGTCTATAACTATCTTTGATTGTTAGGTACGAATTCCTAACTCTTATTCATGTGCAATTGCTATTTATTTGGATTGAATTGGTGAATACTTCAATTTTTGGTGTTTTGAGGCCAAATCTTTAAAAATCATAACTTTGATGTTTAATAATGGTTTTTATGGTACATCGAAGGGTCTCTAGGGCCGGGTTGTCGATTGGCATAAACCCTTAGCGCCATTGCTCGTCCGGTTGCAATTGGGAAGAGTTTTGCTCTTCACTTGGATAGGCTTGGAAGTGCTGGAAACAGGTTCCGGTCGACCGAAACTCTAGTCCGTCCGACCGACCTGCTACCAGAACACTTCTCTGCCTCTGGTCCAGTCGACTGGCATACTGTGTCCAGTCGACTGACCAGCATCCCGTGGATTTTTTCTAGGCCTGTGTTCGGTCGAACGAACTCAGAGGGTCGGTCGACCGACCTGCTCCTATTTTTGCCTATTATGTCTATTTTTGCCTATTTTGCTTGATTTCCAAATTTTATCGACTCGTGTTGATTCCCCTTTGTTGTTATCATCTATTATTGACGTTGATGACTTCTTTTTCAGGATTTTTGAGAATATCCATTTTGATGGATTCAGAATCGATTTCTTTGGATTCAATTCACATCTTCGAATGTGGATTTTTGTGACTGATTGTTTCTACAATCATTTTGTGATTTGTCACTTCTAAATACCAAGGTTTCTATACTAATAGAAAATATTCAAACTCTTTTACAAAAATGATTTCAACTCTATTTTTAATACAAAGATCGTTTATAAAATCGTTTTCTAATCTATTAGTATATACAAACCTTTACCTCATTCGTATGAGAAAATATAATTAAACGGCTTAGCAAAACAAGTGGTATGAAACGCTTGCGTTTACTTCGTCGGTTAATTTTTGGACTTGTTCGATTGAAACTCTTGTGACAATTTTCGAGTGGAAATCTACAATTTGTTCGTAAATATTTAAGTTAAGCCAGTGGTTATGGGACATGAAGCTAAACTCATATATTTACTAGCTTAGTGTAATTGACACTTCTTGATGATCGATGATGATCATTTTTGTAATTTAGACTAGCAATGTGCGATGTCTCTTTGTCTGCGAGGGAGACTAAACCCTATTTCTGTGAAGCTTTGGCTCAATTTGATGGGGTAGCGACCCATGGTCTTCGGACCGTTTTATGGAGCTTCGGCTCAAAATTTATGGTTAGCAACCATGGAATAGCGTTCCGTTTTGTGATACACGTGTTGAGAGTTTTCACGCTCTCGTTTTGTGATAGGCCTCCCCATTTTTGTGATTTTTGGATTTCTGTCGATGATTTCTAGAATTTGTGTTTCACCAACTTTTGTAATTTACATTGGTAAGTTTTATCAATATTCGTGCATTGGTGAATTTGTGTGTCATTAACTTTTGTGATTGGCATTGATATAATTGTCAACATTTATGGTTTGGTGAATGAAATAAAGAGTATGACATTCCTTATTATCTTTGAGAAGATTCTGGTGATATTGATTAATCTCTTGTTGATTTTCAATTACGTACTTATCACAGTATGGCATTACGGTTATGATACATTTTTGTCATATCTCTTATTCTATATCATTTCATCTGATATTTATAGCTAGACTGATCCGTTTATTATTTTCTTATTAAATAATACTCGGGTCAGACCGAGATGTTACAGGTGCTTCTGCTTGACTCCTCGTCTAGGATTATTATTCTGACTTTTGGCTGACTACTTAGAATAGTAGTTCATTTTTTTGTATACATTTGTGATATAGACTCCATGATGTATACATATTCTTTTGTGTAGCACTTGCAACTATTCTTTTGTGATATTGTGGATCTTGTAGACCACTACTCTGATAAACACTTTTAAGTGTTATATATTCATATTTATTTCCACCTTTGTGATATGGATGTCTGTGACTGATTTGTGTTATATTTATTTCTATATTTGTTTTCGAAGATATTATAGCCACTGTGTAGTAGCTTTGAGTTTTGTATCGATATGTCGGATTCCCTCTTGAAATAAAATGCATGCTATACTATCTGACATATCGGTGCTTGCACAAAGCAATTACACGGATGGTCGCTCCTCAACAGCCTTATTCTCCGTGCTAGTTGACGGCATTACTCCGTAGTGTCCTTGACTAATGTGGGTATAGAGGTGGGGCGTCACAGCTTGGTATCAGAGCCAAACTTTGAAACAATGTAGAATAATCTAGCAAGGATCATTGTCCTAAGTCTTTCTTAGGAATCGTGCCATAGGATTTAATTCGGGTCTTCGTACCGTTCTATCCTATTTCATCTTATGATTCCTTGTTTTACCAATCAAGTTTGTTTGATATTCATTCTGAGATTAACCTTTTTCTCTTTTCTTTCTTTCTTAAAGAAGAGAAATGGTTAGATCTGGCCGTACCAACGTCGGTCAATCTAGTGCTACTCCTCAGGAGGGAGTATTTATGTCTGCCCAGTAGCTTCTAGATCTTGTTAAGAATGCTCAAGCTATCGGACCCATTCCAAAGCTTATTCATCCTAGATCCAGTTTTGCACGCTTGTGTAGAGATTATACTGATTTGGGTGGAAGGCCATTCCGGGGATCCGAGAGTGTCATTGAAATCCAAGCTTGGCTTAGATCATGCGACCGCATCTTTTCTCGCATGAATCTTGTTGATCTCCACCGAGTCCAAGTGGCTTCTAGCATGCTCCAAGAAAGAGCATTGGATTGGTATGAGCTTCTTATTTCTGAAATCGTTGAAGCGGATCTCACTTGGGAGCAATTCCGGGAAAGATTCGAATTGAAATTTGTGCCGGAGGCTGAAAAAGTAACTTTAGCCCGACGCTTTATTGACCTTGTTCAAGGTGAATCTTCGGTGGAAGATTATGTCACATCTTTTGAATCTCTCTCTAAATATGGGGTCGAATATATTAATACCCCATTGAAGAAAAATCAGAGATTTGTCTATGGGTTGAATAAGAACCTAAAGCCTTTGCTTCTGAAACTAGAAGTTTCTTTTGATCAGCTTGTTGATATCGCTCTTCGACTGGAAGAGGCCGAAAATGAAAGTAATGTTGAAGTTGTGGGTGCCAAATAGAACTTCAACAATAACATGAAGAGGCCTATTAAGTTCAAAGGCCCCAATCCCGACAAGAAAGGGAAGCAAGAAACTTCTGTAGCAAAGACTCCTACCACTAGTCCTGGACGATGCTACAATTGTGTTTCTATGGACCACTATGCAAAGGAGTGTCCGCAACCCCTCTATTGTTGCTATTGCAAAATTTTGAGTCATCATATATTTGTGTGTCCCATACTTCAAGCAAGAAGGAGGGAAAGCTAAATGTTGTGCAAACCTCTACTAGCACTTCTTTTGGTCAAGGTATTTCTTATTCTATCCTTGATGACATTTATTTTGTGATTATCTTATTCGAGTTCTTTTTGATATGGGTTTCATCTCATTATGTTTATATCAAAAGAACTTGTGATTATTTTTCTTTAAACATTCCTGGACTAGATGACTTCCTTGAGGATTGCGAATCCGGATTGGTGGATCCGCAACACTCAATTTGCTTTTTATTGATGTCGAAATTATTTTATGTGATTTTTCTTTCCGAGCCAATTTTTACTTATGCTTTGGAATTGACTTTTGTAAGGATTGGCTTAATTATTATGAAGCCATATCCTTTGTCCAGTGTGGACTATTTGTCTTCGACATTTTCAATCTGTTAAGCAGATTTCTGTTTTTCTTTTGAGATTTTGATTCCAATTTAATGGCATCATTTTATTCTTTAAGCTCACATGATGAGGAAAGTGTTATTTCTCTCATTCATGTAGTTTGAGAATTTTCCGGTATTTTTGAGTTTGTCTTAGGATTATCACCTAAGCAATCTTTTGAGCGGTGTTAAGGTCTTTTTAGCTCAACCTTGCCACCGATTTTCATTTGCTACGAGTTGCGGGAGTTAGCATTCCATTTACCTCATTCCGCACTCGTTATGAAACTTATGAATGACTTATTATGTCATTCAGTTTGTCCAGCTTATTTCATCCATTTTATAAATTGAGTATTCTATGAATATTTCGATGAGACCATTCTTGTATTTATCGATTTTGGATAAAAACAGCAATTTAAAATTTTGCAAATCATTTTCATAAGATTTATTTATAAGTACAATTTGATTTTGCTCTTAAGCGAGCAAAGAATATTCTTAAAGGTTTTTAAGAAACATGTTTATCATATAGAAGATGATTTTGTGATTGTATTGCCCATTGAGTGCTTTAAGAATTCTGGTCGATGCGCTTGATCAACGTTATCAATAAGAATCTCCTAAACGCTTTGATGAGACAGTCAGACACAATATACTGACTTGTAAAAATGTAAATTTTTCTAGAAAAATTATTACATAAAGATAAATGTAATTTTGAAAGTTATAGCTTTTCGGGAAAGAAGATTATTTAAAAGAAATTCTTTCTTTTCGATACTCTTATTCTTGTGATTCCCGAAGGGAACCAAGACTTTATCTTTTGTACCAATGCTAATCGTATTGGTATGGATGCCGTTCTCTTGCAAAAGAGAACGTGCTATCACTTGTGCTTCTAAATCATTAAAGCCGATCGAGACTAGGTATGCCACTCCTGATCTAGTGCTCGTGGCTATTGTTTTCGCTTTTAGAGTTTGGCATCATCATTTTTGGGGGAGAAATTTGTTCTCCACCTCGATCATAAATCTTTGGAATATTTATTTTCCCTTAAGGAACTTCATGTTGACTCGAGTTCTTGGCATCTTATGATCTTGATATTCTTTTTATTCCCAGAAGGGAAATCGTGTTGCCAATGCGCTTAGTTGCATGCAACAAGTGGTTGTTTCTTTGATGATGTCCGAAAGGAATAATCTTTTTACCAAGTTCATCGGACATTTCGATGTACTTCATTTTAGTGAGCTTCGTCCCATTTCTTTTATGGACTAGCGTCCGATGTTCTTTTATGGCCTTCGGTTCATTGGATGTACTGTTTTTGTACTGCGTCTGTGTTTCGAATTATTTGAGCTTCGGTTCATTGGACGTACCGTTTTTGTACTACGATGGTGTTCCGAAATTATTCGAGCTTTGGTTCATCTGGCATACCGTTATTGTACTACGCCGTTGTTCCAAATTATTCAAGTTTCTCGTTTCTCGGGCGTACCGTTTTTGTACTACGTCGTTGCATCGGCTCAATTTTCTGCTATTCTTGACATTTTCCACGTCTTTTAACTATGGAAATGATTTTAGGTTTCCGATTTTTATTCTTGAGCCTGGTGTTATAGTACGAATTGAAGTTTCACCGGATTTGACTTTTGAGCAACATTCTATTCGCATCATTTCTTCGGAGGTTGAGTACCTTCGAAATAAAGATGTTCTTTTTGGGAAAGTCCAATGGTTCTCAAATCCTAAGGATTTCTCTTGGGAATCCAGAGAATTCATCGAGCGAACACGTTCGGGCTAACTCTTTCGTGCTCTTTATGGTGAACTTCTTATTTCAAATTTTCTTTTGTGTTGATATGCTTTTATGGTTATTACTCTTTATTTTCTTCTTAAGTATTGCGAGGACGCAATTTCTTCAAGGAGGGGAGTCTATAACAACCCGCATATTTTTCGATTGCAAATTTAAATATTTTATTTAAATATAGAATCATTAATCGGATTGAGTTCTGAAAAGTTACTTTTTGCAAACTGTCAAATTAGGACTCAAGACCACTTCCATTGAGTTCAAAATGCCATTTGCGACCTTTTTAGTATAAACTTCGATATGTTTGGAGTTAGTAGAATTTTGCTACCTTTTCACTTTGGACTTTGGGTTTGGTTCAGCCCATTTGCCCAATTCTGGTTTCATTAACTCAAGCTCCACTCCCTCTCCTCTTCACTACTTCACTTTCATTTCCTAACGCTTAAGCTTCATCAAAAATGGAGAGTGGAATGAGAAATTAAAACTCCAAGCCCTAGTTCATTTGCAAATCCTTCTTCTAGCTCCAAATTCAAAGAGAAGCTATTGGTAAGCATCCTCTTCATCTTCTCCAACTCATTCTTCTTTCGATTTCAGAAATTCCCTAAACCTAATTTAGGAAATGTTTCACTTTTAAGCTTAGATTCAAGCTTGTTGAGTTGGAATTGAAGGGTAATTATCCTTGCCATTGCTCTATAGCTTCTTCTTCATTGATTTTGTGTAAAAAGGTGAGATTTTTATCTCACATCTATGTCTATAACTATCTTTGATTGTTAGGTATGAATTCCTAACTCTTATTCATGTGCAATTTCTATTGATTTGGATTGAATTGGTGAATACTTCAATTTTTGGTGTTTTGAGGCCAAATCTTTAAAAATCATAACTTTGATGTTTAATCATGGTTTTTATGGTACACCGAAGGGTCTATAGGACCGGGTTGTCGATTGGCATAAACCCTTAGCGCCATTGCTCGTCCGGTTGCAATTGGGAAGAGTTTTGCTCTTCACTTGGATAGGCTTGGAAGCGCTGGAAACAGGTTCCAGTCGACCGAAACTCTGGTCCAGCCGACCGACCTGCTACCAGAACACTTCTCTGCCTCTGGTCAAGTCGACTGGCATACTGTGTCTAGTCGACTGACCAGTATTCCATGGATTTTTTCCAGACTTGTGTTCGGTCGACCGAACTCAGAGGGTCAGTCGACCGACCTACTCCTATTTTTGCCTATTATGTCTATTTTTGCCTATTTTGCTTGATTTCCAAATTTTATTGATTTGTGTGGATTCCCCTTTGTTGTTATCATTTATTATTGACGTTGATGACTTCTTTTTCGGGATTTTTGAGAATATCCATTTTGATGGATTCGGAATCGATTTCCTTGGATTCAATTCACATCTTCGAATGTGGATTTTTGTGATTGATTGTTTCTACAATCATTTTGTGATTTGTCACTTCTAAATACCAAGGTTTCTATACTAATAGAAAATATTCAAACTCTTTTACAAAAATGATTTCAACTCTATTTTTAATACAAAGATCGTTTATAAAACCGTTTTCTAATCTATTAGTATATACAAACCTTTACCTCATTCGTATGAGAAAATATAATTAAACGGCTTAGCAAAACAAGTGGTATGAAATGCTTGCATTTACTTCATCGGTTAATTTTTGGACTTATTCGATTGAAACTCTTGTGACAATTTTCGAGTGGAAATCTACAATTTGTTCATAAATATTTAAGTTAAGCCAGTGGTTATGGGACATGAAGCTAAACTCATATATTTACTAGCTTAGTGTAATTGACACTTCTTGATGATCGATGATGATCATTTTTGTGATTTAGACTAGCAATGTGCGATGTCTCTTTGTCTGCGAGGGAGACTAAACCCCGTTTCTATGGAGCTTCGGACTGTTTTGTGGAGTTTCGGCTCAAAATTTATGGTTAGCAACCATGGAAAAGCGTTCCGTTTTGTGATACACGTGTTGAGAGTTTTCACGCTCTCGTTTTGTGATAGGCCTCTCCCTTTTTGTGACTTTTGGATTTCTGTCGATGATTTCTAGAATTTGTGTTTCACCAACTTTTGTGATTTACATTGGCAAGTTTTATCAATATTTGTGCATTGGTGAATTTGTGTGTCATTAACTTTTGTGATTGGCATTGATATAATTGTCAACATTTATGGTTTGGTGAATGAAATAAAGAGTATGACATTCCTTATTATCTTTGAGAAGATTATGGTGATATTGATTAATCTCTTGTTGATTTTCAATTACGTACTTATCATAGTATGGCATTACGGTTATGATACGTTTTTGTCATATCTCTTATTCTATATCATTTCATCTGATATTTATAGCTTGACTGATCCGTTTATTATTTTCTTATTAAATAATACTCGGGTCAGACCGAGATGTTACAGGTGCTTCTGCTTGACTCCTCGTCTGGGATTATTATTCTGACTTTTGGCTGACTACTTAGAATAGTAGTTCATTTTTTTGTATACATTTGTGATATAGACTCCATGATGTATACATATTCTTTTGTGTAGCACTTGCAACTATTCTTTTGTGATATTGTGGATCTTGTAGACCACTACTCTGATAAACACTTTTAAGTGTTATATATTCATATTTATTTCCACCTTTGTGATATGGATGTCTGTGACTGATTTGTGTTATATTTATTTCTATATTTGTTTCCGAAGATATTATAGCCACTGTGTAGTAGCTTTGAGTTTTGTATCGATATGTCGGATTCCATCTTGAAATAAAATGCATGTTATACTATCTGACATATCGGTGCTTGCACAAAGCAATTACACGGATGGTCGCTCCTCAACAGCCTTATTCTCCGTGCTAGTTGACGGCATTACTCCGTAGTGTCCTTGACTAACGTGGGTATAGAGGTGGGGCGTCACACCTGCTATTTGCGCTACACCCACTGAATCAAGTCATTTTAGCACCTGATTTAGCAATATTAATATACAAAAGTTAATTAGACCAGTTCACTTTTAAACCAACATAAAAAAATTAGGGTAAAACCAAATTTTAAGGCATTAGTGCTCAATATAAGTTAGAAATCTGTTGTATTCAATAAATCTAGTCTTCAAAAATCATGATGTTCTTCGGTTTTGTTATATAAGATTAAATAATACATCTTTCTCTTACACAAATTATTTTAGAATGAGAATAAATTAACTTTAAACATTTGATTTTATATCTAATAAAGCTTTTTACACCTCCATTATATTCCGCTATATCCCCCTATAACTTTTTGCAACTCCACTACTATAGAACCACTAAGCGCTTTAGATGCATAACATTCAAGTCTATCTTACTGCCACTGATTTCTCATTATAAAAATTATTTTTCATTAAAGGTGGCATGACTCGAAACATATTCTTTGGCATGTTATAATAAGTATCCATGATAATTTCTATGATACCCTATAGACTTTCATAAAAAATGATCTTGTCTCATGCTTACTGGATTTACGTTTTTAATGTAAGTTAGACAACCTCATACATTATGGTTTTTAAGGTTTGCATTCTGACCAGTCCATGGCCTTAGGCATAGATTGGATGATATGGTATTCAACGTATATGTCATGGTTTCGAGCAGATATATCCAAAAGAAAAAAGGCAAATCAATATCACTCATCATCGACCAAAAGCATGTCTTGTAGAATTCAATTTCTCATTTCTGAAATACCATTTGAGAAGTGCAAGGAGGAGTGACTAGTGAGAGAATATCATTCTCTTTTAGGTAATCTTAGAGCTTATATCTAATGTACTTACCTCCTCAATCAGATCAAAGTATTTTAATTTTCTTACATGCATGGTTTTAAATTCATTATTATATTATACCAATTTATCATGGACCTTAGATTTTTGTTTCAAAAGTTATTCATATCCATATCTAGATATTTCAAAAACGAGAATAACAAAGTAAGAGGTTCCACCATTTGTAGTTGTAACATAGGACCACATACATTAGTATGTACTGAAAGTCTTGTGGAGCGTATATTATCTAACTTGTGTATAATATGCATGTGTATAAGTTAATGCAATAGTAGACAATAAATAGTAAAGTATAAAAAGCATGCAAACCAGAGTTTTTATACTGGTTTGGACCTCCTGTCCTACGTCCAGTCCCGAAGCTCACATTTGATGTTCCCTTTAGACAAATTACCCTCACTTTTCCTGGAGGAATAGGCTAATACAAAAGTATCTCTAACAATCTTGTGTTCCAAATAACATAGTTTTTGACTTATAGTACAAATCTTCCTATGATCTCCTTTGAGTATATGAATATGAATTCTTTGAGTTGTAGGAAGTTATTTAACCTAAATTCTATTTTGGTTATAATAGATTAAGAGTATGTGAACAATGTATATGCAAGAGAATTTTTAGAAATCAAGAAAGTAAAGAATAGATTAATTCAAGTTAGATAATTTCCACTTCTCAATCAAAATGGTATTTATAGATTTAAGAAGGTGCAGATGAAGAGTTCTTACTATTTGAGAAAGTCTATTCATTATAATGGCTGCAACCTTTCGTTGAAAGATTATTTCCTTTTGTTTCAAAATAGAAGAACCTTTTCAGAATTGATAACATTTGCCCATGACAGACGTCTGTAGAAAAATCCTCAAACGTCTGTGACTTGTTTGAATTTTAACCTGAGAATTATCATAGACATTTGTGATTTTATCTCAGACGTCTGTGAGGTGTAAAAATAGTTTTTCACGTTAATTTTGATGTATATGAAATTGTGTGTGATTGTGTATGCATATATACTCAAGGAGACCTTAACAATATTTTATCTAGGACTCTTTTATAGTAGAATAACCTTACTAAACATAGTATGGTCAATGAATCTTCGTTTCTCTTTGAGTCTCAATATCTTCGAGCATGGTGTCTTCTTATAGCATATATCTGCAATCTTGATAAGGTCTATATATGTATGTGATTTTATAGTTGTTATCATTGAACATAAATTGGAGGTTCTAACAATCTTCCTCTTTTTGATGATGACAACTATACAATCAAAAATCAACTATGCAGTGAAATATTAACTATATGATCAAATATCAACTATAGAATGGAAGTATTATTATGTTTGTTTATGTTTGTCTCCCCCTATGTATATGCATAGATTTCTCCTCCTTTGCCGTTATCAAAATAGAGGGAAATGATATAAGATACGAAGATATTAAATAGTCATAGCACGTTCTCACTTCAGATCATGGAAAATCAAATATGAAAGTTCAAAATAAATAGAAATAATTGTACCAAAAGTTGTAAATAAGAAAACAAACAAGCATAAGAGTTGAAAAATAAAAGAAAACTCTAGTTGTACTAATTTTGAGATTAAGATAAGCCTCTGTAGTTCTCGGAATACTCCTAGTAAGAAGATGGATCTTGCTCGTATGTACCCGGCCATTGCATTTGGTCATTGTATCGGTCATTGTATTCCTCATCTTCGTGAATCGAAAGACCCTAGAATGCCATGTACGATTGTTGAAAATGTGGAGTATCAGACACGTACATGTCATCAATATCTTCTTTTTCTTCCTCGGGTTGGCTGTGAATAGGAGTCTTCCCTCGATTACCCCTATCGTGTGACGTAACTTTGGGTGAGGCTTGAGAGCGATACACTAGTGTTTGAACCCGAGATGGAAGTGTTGGAGAAGGCGAAGATGATGAGCATGAGGAAGATTGATCATGTACTTTGCATCACTTTTCCTAAAGTGGAGACCACTTTGTCTAAAGTCTTCTCCATCTTTGTTATCCTAGTGGAGAAAGAATATTCCAATCCAATCATCTTTCTGTTTAAAGCTCACTAATTGGCCATGATTATTTTTTGGTTTTTGATTGCCAAATCATGGAGAGATTCGTTTGGCGTTGGTTCAACACGAGCTTCTTGTATTTCAGAGTCCAAATATTATTTGGTACCATGACTAGAGGAAGGTGGTTGTTGGCAAAAATGAGGGGATTAGGTTTTCTACGGGGCACTAGTTGGAGGAGGACCGTGATGTTCTTATTGAGTCCATTGGTTGAAGGGGATGATACGAGGTGGGCTTTTGGGAAGATGCATCAGTGATAGATATCGTGGCCCACTATCTTTTGTTGGAACTTCTTCGTATTGTGATATGTACAAACGAACTCCAAGATTTTGCAAGATGCGCATTATATACGGAGCATCTACAATGGAATGACGATGCTGTGACCAAAAACCTTTAATTTGGCCATGAATAAATTTTGCCCAATTAACCGGTAGGTGACCAAATATTGCATACAAAGCTCTATGCTCATTGGGATAAATTTACTCGTGACTACCTAAACGGGGAACTATTGTGTTAATTATCATTCGATTTAGTAGTCTAGCATGCAGGCAAAGGTAAATGGATTTCCATTGTGGCATTCTATCATCCCATATTTGATGGGTAACTTCATCCCTAGGGAGAAGACTATGATCAGGTATATCCGTTAAGTCAATCCCCTCATAAGAACATCCTAAAATACGACCAACCGTATATACATCAATTTTAACTTCTTTTCGATAAACACTTGACCACAACCAACCATCATCGTTCTTCGGATTCCAAATCTCCATACTACATAGATTGGAGTAGAAGAGGTAAATAGCTAGAGGATCAATGATTACCTTATTTGCATCACAGCTAATTAGGTTGTAGCAACCGGCATCCGTAGTAATTCCGAGAATTTCGTATTCCATCACAAAGCCAAGGCGATAAAAAGAACAAGAGTGGATCTTTTTTTGGGAAAGTGCCTCGAATCGTTTGATTGCATTGGGATTATTAGGGTGTCATTGGTTAATGTGAGCTTGCGTAACCGGGACTTGAGAGGAGGAGGAAGATTGCCCTTGCTTTTGCTTTTTAGAGACGGTAACCTTCTTAGGAGCCATTGATTAAAGAATTTGAATGTTTTGAGAGCTAGGGTTTCAGTAATTTGGAGTTGAAATGGAGGTAAAGTGAAGAGAGGGGTAAAGTAGTTTATATATGGCTACTGGAAAGTTGTTGCCAAAACAGCGACATACGTCTGTGTGGGAGTCACAAACGTCTGTGGCTTCAGTAAAATGAAGCAGAGAGATACGACAAACATCTGTGATGATTCCACAAATGTCTGCAGCTACAGAAGATTTAAACAGAGAGCCTTGACAGACGTATGTGAGATTTCCACAGACGTTTGTGACTACTGGAAAATTTACCTGTAACTGATGACAGACATCTGTGGTATATTCACAGACGTTAGTGATATGTAATTTCTGACATATAGAGAAATTTTTTTAATATCAATGAAAATTTTATTAAAATTTTAATATAATAAATATTATACATACCGAAAATTAATAAATAAATATAATTTATATGATGTGTAACATACGTTTTAGCTTTTGTCGGAGAATTCAAAATTATTGATTTGTTGTATATCCCACGAATTTGGTTCAGATTTTGTATCGTCAAGTAATGGTTTTAGTGGAGACCAACTTGGATAAGCTGGAGTGTTAATCCAAGCTTGGTTTGATGGTCACGGTTTGCACAGATTTCTTTGAGTAATGTTATGCGCTATTGTAGGAGTTTCTTGTAATCGAG
This sequence comes from Allium fistulosum, assembly GCA_030737815.1. Lineage (NCBI taxonomy): Eukaryota > Viridiplantae > Streptophyta > Magnoliopsida > Asparagales > Amaryllidaceae > Allium > Allium fistulosum. The sequence continues at coordinate 292,006,214 of CM060907.1, forward strand.
GAAACATTTGATGTATGCAATTTTTATTTTTGCGAATGACCACAAATTCTAGAATACATTATTCGAGAAAATTTAGATGAGATCCTTGATGTCGTCGCTTGTAATACATTTCATGTTGGAACGCCAATCATTTCCTGTTGATAGTGATATATCTCATCGACTTTGTTGGTGAGAAATGTTGATTTTAGATCAATTCATCGTTTAGCTTTCTTTCCTTTAGGAGAAAAGCCAGTGTGGTATGTTGGTGATGCAACAATGTTTAGAGAGACCGAAGGATTGATGTAGGTATGGATTTAGTTGGTGATACGTAAGTGCTATCTGACAATAAGGATTTATAGTCGATAGTTGAATAGGTGGAGTCGTGATCGGAAGACATTGTATTGTTTGCTTTAAAAATTTATTTGTGTTTATTTATTTTTAAGTAGAATGTAATCTGGATTTATAAGATAAGATTTTGCTATATTTAGAAAATAAGTTGAGGAAAATGAGTTAAGTCATAAGAATTTAACAGATACTAGTTTGTTTTTAAATTGTTGTTATTTAAATTTTTTTATGTGGTTGTTGTTAATTCTAAGTTATAAAATTAATTGTTCAGTTGAAATTGCAAATAAGCTATTACAAATTTAAGTGAACAAAACATTACTTCTATAACTTTAGTTAACCAATTCATTGTACGAACAAATTCCTAGATCCCGCCTTAACTTAATAAAAGTTAGTTCACTTAATGGTTTTATAAAAATATTAGCTATTTGATTTTCGGTATTAAAAAATTCTACAGTTATTATTTCTTTTTCAACATTCTCTAAGAAAATGCTAGTGAATATCTATGTTCGTGAATGATTCATTGGATTTTTAGGTAAATTTATAGCACTAGTATTATCACAATATATTGGAGATTTGTTTATTATTTTGCCATAGTCTTTAAGTGTTTGTTGCATATATATTACTTGAGCGCAAGCTAAGGCAGCAGAAATATATTCAGCTTCACATGTTGAAAGAGAAACACAATTTTGCTTTTTACTAAAGCACGAAACTAACGATTCTCTAATAAAGTGACATGTGCCACTTGTAGTTTTTGTATCTGATTTACATCCACCAAAATCTGCATCGCTGTAAGATACAAGTTCAAATGTACTGCTTTTTGGATAAACTAGACCATAATCTTTAGTGTTGGTTAAATATCGTAAAATCCGATTGACTGCCCGATGATGTGATCTTTAAGTTGTGCTTGAAATCTTAAACATGAATAAATACTCATCATAATATCTGGTCTACTAAAGATTAAGTATAGTAAGGATCATATCATGCTTCGATATAGTTTTCGATCGAACTCTTTTCCATGTTCATCTTTTTCTAGATGAGTAGTAGTACTCATTAGAGTGGGTTTACTTGGTGTATTGTCCATTCCAAAACATTTTAGTAATTCTTTACAGTATTTTTCTTGATTTATAAAAATTCCATTACTTAATTGTTTTATTTGTAATCCTAAAAAGAAATTCAATTCACCCATATACGTAAATATTTTCTTTTATAAAACCGTTTAAGAAAGCACTTTTAACATCCATTTGAAATAGCTTAAAGTTATGATGACATGCAAAAGCAAGTAATATTCTTATGGCTTCAAGAAGTGCCACATGTGCAAAAGTCTCTTCATAATCAATTCCTTCTTCTTGATTGTATCCCTATGCCACTAATCTTGCTTTATTACGTATAAATTTTCCATTCTCGTCAGATTTGATTTTAAAAACCCATTTTGTTCCAATTACTGATTGATCGTTTGGCCATGGTACTAGTTCCCAAACATTATTTTGTTCAAATTGATTAAGTTCTTCTTGCATTGCTAAAATCCAAAAATCATCATTTGATGCTTCCTTGTAATGTTTTGGTTCAAAATTAGATATAAATGCTACATTACTCATTTGATTTATTTGTCTTCTAGTCGAAACTTTGTTATCAAGATTTCCAATTATGTTATCAATAGGATAATCTTTTAAAATACGGGGTGGTGATTTCAAATCCTTGTTATTTTGATTATCATTATTACTTTCAATCATAATTTCAGTGCCTTTATTTTGATTATCATTATTATTTCCAATCATAATTTCAATCATATTTTTAAAGTTTTCATCAAACGAGACCTAAATACTTTCCTCTATAACATTTGTTCGTTTGTTGAAAATTCTGTAAGCTTTACTTTGATTGGAATATCCAAGAAAAATTCCTTCATCTGCTTTTGAATCGAATGTACCAAGATTATCTTTTTATTTAGAATAAAGCATTTTGATCCAAATATTCAAAAACATGATACTTTTGGTTTCTTTTTGTAGAACATTTCATAACATGTATTTTTGGTCATAGGTCTAAGAGTTACATGATTTAATACATAACATGCAATAGCAACTGCTTTGGCCCAAAAATTCTTTAGTAAGCCACTACTATTTAGAAGAGTTCGAGCACATTCTTGCAAGGTGCGATTTTTTCTTTCAACTAGTCCATTTTGTTATGGTGTTCGAGGAAATGAAAAATTATGAGTGATTCCCTTTTTATTACAAAAGTTTGTAAATAATTCATTTTCATATTTTCCACCGTGATCACTTCTTATACTTTTTATTTTTAAATCCACTAGAGTCTTAATTCATTTAGCAAAAATTTTAAACATTTCGAATGTATCACTTTTATGTTTTAAAAATAGTGTCCAAGTATATCTTGAAAAATCATCTATAATTATAAACACATATTTATTGTAATTTATCGAACGTACTTGAGTTGGACCAAATAAGTCCAAATGAAGTCATTCAAGAGGTTGTTTAATAGAGATTTCCTTTTTAGATTTAAAAGAACTTTTCTTTAATTTTCCAAGTTGACATGCATCGCATAGATTTTTAACTTTAAAATTTATTTTGGGTAATCCTCTTACCAAATTGTTTTTAGCTAATTTATTTATATACTTGAAATTTATGTGAAAAAATCTTTTATGCCATATCCATGGATTATCATGAATTGCGGTTAAGCATAAATCATTATTATGACTAATATTCATGCTTAGAATATAAATATTTCGATTTCTTGTTCCTTTAAAAATTAAAGTTTTATTTTGATCAAACATATTGCGTTTATCTTTTTCAAAATCGATTCTACATCCCTTACCACATAATTGGCTTATACTAAGTAAATTATGTTTTTAGTTTCTAATTAATAAAACATCTAAAATAATAGTAGAAGTAGATGTACCGACATTGATGACATTTCTAATTCCGATAACATATCCTTTGGAATTATCCGCAAAAGTGACTGTGCCATCGTCCATGTAAGTGATGTTTGATAGCATGTGTGCTTTTCCCGTCATATGGTTGGAGCATCCACTATTGAGTATCCATTTATCCTTATTATTAATTTTATTTTTGGGTACCTGTAAAAAGAATAAAAAGTTTTAATTGGTGCCCAATTTCTCCGTTAGGATCCTATGTGTTAGTAGGAGTAGGTATCCATACCCATGAGGGTTTGGAACCTTTAGAGATGTAATTTTCATTATGAACTATATCTTTTAGGTATATATCTATGTGTTTTTGTCTAATCAATTTGTTATTTGTTTTAGGAATCCATATTTTAATCATTTTTTTATATTTAGATTTTGTTTTTCAAAAATTTGTATATAATGTACTATACTTCTTAAATCATTGATTATTATTAGAAACCAGATTATTTCTAGAATGGTTATGAATTTTTTCGTTAAATCCTTATCCCTTCCTATTTCCTGATGGTTTTGAAATCTTCATCAAATTATCTAGATTTTGCTTTCCTTTATTAAATTTTGAAACATTATTAGTAATTTTATCAAATTTATTTTTGAGATCGGAAATTTCTATATTAGCTAATTCTAAATTTTGTTTTAATTCATACTTTTCTTTTTCAAGTTTATAATTCTCTATCGTGTTATTCTCTATATCATGTGTTAAAGTTACATTTTGAGATGATAATTTTCTCCATTCTTTTTGTGCTAATTCTAATTCTTCTTCTAAAATAGTCTTCTCGTCTTTTACCAATCCAATTTCTAATTCAGCTCAATTTAATTTTCCCACATTTTCTTTACTTAATTTATTTAATTCTATACTTGTCATCTAATTCTTTACCAATTTCAAGGATTTCATCATATGTTAATTCATGACGTACCTCATTTGTGCTAGTCATGAAGCAAACATTTACTTGTTTTGAGTCACTGTTGCTATCGGATGATGAGGAAGAGTCGGAGTCATCCCAAGTTACTTGAAATGCTCTTCTCTTTTTCTTGAAATTTTTGAATATTTTTCTTTTTATCATTGTTGAGTAGTGGACGGTCTTTCTTTATATAACCAAATTTATCACACCTGAAGCACATCGTTGTTGTTTGATATGAGGAATTTGTGTTGCTGTTGTTTTGAACTTTCATCATCTTTTTGAACTTTTTGAACTTGTTGTAATTTTTGGCTATGAAAACAATCACATCTTCTTCCAAGTCGGAGTTGTCATTACTTGCCTGAAATACGATGTTTTTCCTTTCTAGATTTTGTTCTTTTCTTGCCTGTAAATTAGCTTCATACGACATCAGATTTCCTATTAACTCTTCAACTTTGAGTTGGGAAAGATCGTTAGCTTCTTCGACGGCTAAAACTTATTTTTCCCATTCATTTGTCAAAGAGTTCAAAATTCGTGTGACTAAATCAAAAATCAGTGAATTTTACTCCTAATGCCATAAGATCGTGTTGTATAGTATGAAATCTAGGATACATGTTAATAATTGACTCATTTGATTTCACTTTAAAAGATGAAAATTGATTTTGTAGAATAGAAATTTTTGTTTGCTTAACTTTGTCTGTGCCTTTATGGGTAATTTGTAATGTACGCCATATATCATAAGCAGTAGTGCAAAGCATGACTTGTGAAAATTCATTTTTATCGAGTGGGTAAAATAAAAAATTCATAGCTTTGGCATTGTTAGAAGCCTCTGCTTTTTTGTGCATCAGTCCATGTGCTAATATCAGTGTCAGGTGCTTCATATTTATTTTGAGTTACTAGCCATATTTCTAATCCATTTGCTTCCATAAAAATTCGCATACATGTTGACCGATAAGCATAATTAGAACCAGTAAATAGTGGTTGGCGAGCAGTTGATTGACCTTCTTGAAATGTACTTGCCATTTTAATGATTTCAATTACGTGTTACTGTAAATTGAAATGACCTTACTCTGATACCAACTGAAAGTCTTGTGGATCGTATATTATCTAACTTGTGTATAATATGCAAGTGTATAAGTGTATGTAATAGTAGACAATAAATAGTAAAGTATAAAAAGTGTGCAAACTAGAGTTTTTATACTAGTTCGGACCTCCTGTACTACGTCCAGTCCCGAAGCTCCACTTCGGTATTTTCTTTAAAAAAATTACCCTCCCTTCGCCTGGAGGAATAGGCTAATACATAAATATCTCTGACAATCTTATGTTTCAAATAACACAGTTTTTTACTTATAGTACAAATCTTTCTATGATCTTCTTTGAGTATATGAATATGAATGCTTTGAGTTATAGGAAGTGATTTAACCTAAATTCTATTTTGGTTGTAATAGATTGAGAGTATGCGAACAATGTGTATGAAAGAGAATGTTTAGAAATCAAGAGAGTAAAGAATAGATTAATTCAAGTTAGATAACTTCTACTTCTCAATCAAAGTGGTATTTATAGAATTAGAAGGGTGCAGATGAAGAGTTGTTAATATTTGAGAAAGTCTATTCATTTTAATGGCTATAACCTTTCATTGAAATTTGATTTCCTTCTATTTCAAAACAGAAGTGTCTTTTCAGAATTGACAGTTTTTGCCCATGATAGACGTCTATGGTAAAATGCTCAGACGTCTGTGACTTGTTTAAATTTTAACCCGAGAATTGTCGTAGACGTTTGTGGTTTTATCTCAGACGTCTGTGAGGTGTAAAAACAGTTTTTCACCTTAATTTTGATGTATATGAAATTGTGTGTGACCGTGTTTGCATATACACTCAAAGGGACCTTAACAATATTTTATCTAGGACTCTTTTACAGTAGAATAAACTTACTAAATGCAGTATGGTCATTGAATCTTCGTTTCTCTTTTAGTCTCAATATCTTCGAGCATGGTGTCTTCTTGTAGCATATATCTGCAATCTTGATAAGGTCTATATATGTATATGATTGTATAGTTGTTATCATTGAAACATAAATAGGAGGTTCTAACATGTACTAGCCTTAAGAATCCGATAACCCTTATGTTACTCCCATTGAAAGGTGCTTGGCCATTTTACCTTTAAGATATGATATACAAGTATCAAATAATTCTGAATCAAACGATGGTAGAAACTCTTAGTTTCTTAACTTGAGTTATCCTTTTACTGGGCCAACATCCCAAATTAATAGAAAAGTATAAACAAATGAAAAATGTAAGAAATAAAAAAGCAATAAAAGAAGAGAGACACAATTTTTTTATAGTCATTCGATGAAATCTTTAGCCTATGTCAAATTAATTTTTTTACCGACTATATTTTTCTAGAGCACTCAATTTAATCTTGAATACAAAGATTATATCTTGGACTAGCTAAAACTCAAGTAGTTTTGCCAAGAGTCTAAAAGTTCACGGAAGAAGAAGAATCCCTTTTCTAGTTGATGAAGGCCCTGTAGTTATAGGCTAATCCTTTCACCATAGCCGACAGAGTGAGTTCGAACAAGTAAACATTCACATCCAAACTTTTCGCAGCAAAAAATGTCAAGTCGAATGTTTTAATCATTGTTGTCATTTGACACCAACCAATATTGGTTGGTACGTTCCGATGTCTTGTATTCCTTTTCCTTGCTTCTTCACATAGCCAAACTTCTTTAGATTTTTGGTACTCAAATCATGGAAACTAGATCATTCTATGTTGAATGATATTGTTCGGTACCGATCGATGTCACGTCGTAGCTTTTTCATTCCTTCAAATCCAAGCATTTAATCACACAGGAGTAAGTAATGCAAATGTCAACAAGCAAATCATTCGATACCGATTGATATCGGTCAGTGTCGACCGATTTTAGTTTTTCAATACTTAATGAATTTTCTTTACCCTTCAAGCTCAGCATCTTTGAAACTTCATGGTCCATTCTTTCATCTTTTTGTAGTCCATTTTTTATAATTTGAGTCAATTATAAGATTGTGGAAAATTTACCAATAACATTTGCCTTCCAGAGCATGCTTTTATGGATACAAAGCATGCTTTTGTGGATACAAAGCATGCTTTGATCAAGAAAATAATGTTTACAAATAGTCTGTTGCATTTTCAGGTTACCTATCGGATTAATTGTGGTGAATCGTCCAATTCTCCCATACTCACCTACAAATCAAAGGTCATTCTAGACCCATCAAGATTGAGAATTTGCATCCGTGCCTAAACTTCAATCATAAATCATTATCATCACATGTTCTCTCAGTATTCATCTATCATAAATAAAATATATATAGTACTATCATGCAGTTTTTGTTGGAGATTCGCTTACAAATCAGTTGGTATCTCCTAACACCCCATTACAAGCAAGTCCAACTAGATCAAAGTATCACAAGTAAGAAATCATATACCAAATATCAATATGTCAAGATGATATATTTATGCTAATCGAAACATTAATTATAAATCACCTATTATCCCCCAACATCCAATTATAAGTACGTCACACTGGGTCAAACAATAATATATGTCAGCCATTCAATAACCATTACAAAGTCATGTGTTTACACCTTGAATTTAAATTATAATCTCTCAAAATTAGATAACTGTAGATCTATATTGAGCTCATCCACTCACTCTCCGATGAGGGGCTTAAACTTTAAGATGAGTCTATCCACTCGATCTTCGGTGAGGGAACTTGCTATCCTATACAAGTCTATCCACTCACCCTCCAACTAGGGGACCTATATTTCAAGGCCCATCACCTTGTCTTTTTGGCTGGGGTATCCATAATCTATCAGCCTATGTGTCAAACATAAGGGATAACCTACTTTCATCAGTATCATGCACCAATGTTAAAATCAAACCGAAACACCCCACATTCCTTAGTATACCCAAAAGGACACACTAAAAGATGTGGTGCGTTGTAGGTATAGCTAAAAACTTGTAGAGACTAAGATTCACAAGACAAAATAGATAAAAACAGAGGAAACTTATTGAAACCAAACTTCATAAATACTTTATGTACCAAATAAGTCACAAAAACCAAATACATAGGATGTCTCAAAATGCCAAAACATGTCTTATGAAATCAAAACCTCGGTCTCATAAAAATCAAAGTATAAACTATGCCTCAAAGAGTGCCAGTACAACAAAAGAAACTAAAAACTGGAAATAAAGAAAAGGAATTCATGATAGAATCTCTGCCAAAGAAGTCTCTACGAATCTGCCGTCTACCGTCCTTGTCCCTGATTGCCTAGGGGGGAAATGGGAAAATAGAGGAGTGGGTCAGACTAAAAGTCTAGTGAATGATAGTAATCGCTAGTATTTTAAGCAAAGTAAAGGTAATAGGCTTTACAACAGTTCTAGTATAAAAAAGGAAACAAAGGAAATAGAAGGAAAGATAAAGCTGGAAATAAGTACGAATTAACTATTGCTAAATTAATATGATAGGTTAACTTTGATTGTTTGCACTTGTCTTGTTAGCTCTTTTGATTAGGCTGAAATCCTAATTCTACCCTTTGATTATCCTGCTACTCTATAGTACCTACTGTGGACTAAACACTATATAACTCCCTACACGGAAGGAAATGGTTTCTATGAAAGATACAGATAGTACCTACTATGGACTAGACGATATACAGTTCCCTACACAGAAGGCAATGGTGCCTATGAAAGGCACACATGCTAAGCGCTTGGAACTCCTAACGATTACTCAGCACCCGAATGAATTCGCATGCGTAACTGCCACCATTGTCATGTTACCTTTTCTTCCACCTATTGGGTCTTCTTATTACCTCAAGCTTCAGCATAAGCGTGCTCCTCATCCCACTTCAGGCTAATGTGAGACCACCGTGTCCATAGAAAATAGGGGAAATGTTGTTGGTACTAGCCCGTCATCCAAACAATATCTAGTTGCGCCCCTTGTCCAAATCCCCGTGATTTGAACTTTTATTTATTGACCAATTACTACCATTATTAGCATAAGTGTGCCCTCATCTTATTTCAGGCTAATGTGATACCACCATTTTGTCTAATAGGGAATGCTATTTGGTATAAGTCCTACTTTAATTCTTTGCTTATTAGCTTAGATAAATTATTTAAATAAGCCTTTATTATTATTCTGACTACTGTGCTTATTAATTTATCCTAAGTCTTAAAATAAGCCTCATTTTGTTCTGTTTTCTTATTATAACCTACGTTATAATCATGCTTATTACTTAACTCAAGGTCTAAGTGTGAAAATAAGCTTCTTTCATCTTTTACTCGTTTTAGTTATAATTCTAAGTTATAACTATGCCAATTTCTTTAATTTAGTCCAATTCTAATATTTACATCACAATTTTAGTCTAATTCCATTTTTATTACAGTCTTTATAATTTACATCTTACCATCCGTTATTTTGGTATTCTTTTAATTTAATCAAAATTCCCGTTTAATCTATTCTAATCCATTCGTGAAGAAAAAGTAAAAGTAGAAGAAAACTGAAAATAGAAGAAAATTTAAAGCGTGGGAGAAGATGTAAATAATTAAAAATACTGTAAATAACTGTAATTAAACAGAAAGTATTAATTAACAGAAATTAACTACGAATAACTGAAAAGAATAGCTAAAAAGAAATAGACTAAAAATAAATCTAAAATTGAAAATAACTGATAAAATGGTATTTCCAAAATCGTAGAAAAACTACAACTATTGGAAAATCTATTATTTTAAATTGCTTAAAAAAATCTAAATAATTACAATCACTTACCTGTGGTCCTAAGCTCTTCCCTTTAGGTTTTCCAGGATCCACTTAGGGTTGTTAAATATTTTAATTCAAAATGATTTTCTCCTTAGAAAATTATTCCGTTTAGGGTCCTTCCTAAAAAGGTGAACCGAATTGGAGAAAATCTTAGAGTGAGAAAAAGTGTTAGGCCTAGGGTCTTATTTATGGGGGTAGAAGTGGATCTCATACCGTTAGATTTGGGGATAGAATAAGATGCAACCATGTCATAGGCTGAATAGGAGCCATCGGATGGAAGCACGAAGGGACCAGATTGAACAAAAGAATGAAACTGACGTGTTAAAATCGTACAGGACGAAGGAAAAATTCATTCGCCTCACAAACGTAGGCGGGTCGACCTACAGGTCGACAGCCCATAGTACCAGGTCGACCGGCCGGTCAACCTAGGCCTTGGTATGGTCGATCCCTAGGTCGGCCTCCCTATATATATATATCGTTTATCTTGTTAATTCCGTATCTTGCTCATATAAGCTCGGATTCTGACGTTCTATATATGGAAATTGACCAGAAAATTACCGCAGACACAATGGTGCAACTCTCATGGCTCAATTATAATAATTTCACAAAGTTATTTTATCATTTCATTTATTCGTTAATTAATTATTATATCTTAAATTTCGGGTTGTTACTTTCTCCCCTCCTTAAGGGATTTCGTCCTCGAAATCTCTCAGGATAAAAGAATGAACTAAATGTTTTCATCCAATATCTATACTCAACTACTCAATCATCAACCATTCGTCCATTGTCCTTAAGTTTTCTAATGCAATTTATGTTACTTATGTAATTAGTGTAGTGTTATTGTCCTTAACTAATGCAAAAGATTAGGCGGTCCACTGATTCAGTTGACCTCCTTTTATGCAATCATGCCTGTGCTATGTATCCAAATGAATGCAAAAATTCCTAATGATAACTGATAGTTCTCTATGCGTGCTACAAACATCATCCAAATGCAACAATCATGTGATAATCATCCATTTATAGCAACCATGGAAAATAAAATAAAATGCGCACACATTCATATGCATATGCTCTAGTGTCCTAGTTAGGCCGATCCCTAAGAGATAATAGTGCCTAGTGTAAGTATATGCGTCCATTAGCATCCACTAGCAAACACTTGCAACCACTGGCATACATCATTCATAACATGTTCTATTAACATGTTTACATCAAATCCTATCATCCATAGGTTAAATCCTAAGTTCTACCCTCCCAAAGGATAATAAAGGAAAGAACCTATTCAAAACTAAAGATGGAAAATAGGAAATTCAAAAACTTACTATCGAAAAGATGAGGATAAGAAGTACGAATCTTCTCTTCATTCTCCCACGAAGCGTCTGCAACATCGTCTCCTCATTGCACCTTTACTAACGGAATTTCTTTTTTACTAAGTCGCTTGGTGTCTCATTTAATGATCTTCGTAGGAATATGCCGAACCGATGCTTCCCTTTCTACTTCCACCTCCTCTAACTAACTAGGCTCTACAACCTCCGTCGAGTCATGTAAGCACTTTCGCAAGTGTGAAACATGGAAATCGCCGTGCACTCCTGCGAGCCTCTCTAGTAGCTTCACTCGGTATGCCAGCTTCCCAATTCTCTCTAAGATAGGAAATGGTCCTACAAATCTGGGGGCTAACTTTCCATTCGACCCAATCCTTACCACCTTCCTAAATGGGGATACTTTAATAAAAACTAAGTCTCCAACCTCAAACTCGATGTCTCTCCTCCACTTGTCCGCATAAGATTTCTGCTTGTCTTGAGCTGTCTTCATCCCCCGTCGTATCAAATCCACCTTCTTCAATGTCTCCCTATACATGTCAGGCCCAATTAGCAACTTCTCCGTGGACTCCACCCAACATGAAGGTGACTTACAAGGTCTCCAATATAAAGCCTCGAATGGTGCCATTCCTAAGCTTTCTTGGTAACTGTTATTGTACGCGAACTCCACCAACGAAAGATGATCCTCCCAAGCTCCTCCAAAATCCAAAATGCACATCCACAACAAGTCCTCAAGCACTCTATTAACTCTCTCCGTTTGGCCATCAGCTTGAGGGTGATAGGCCGTACTCAATCTAAGTTGTGTCCTTAAAGCCTCTTGCAAGCTTCTCCAAAACTTGCTAGTAAAAATAGGGTCTCTATCGCTCACTATGCTATAAGGAACTCTATGAAGTCGGACTATTTCACGAACATATAAGGATGCCAAATAAGATGTCGTATGCTTACTCTTAACCGAAATGAAATGGGCGCTTTTAGTCAAGTGATCTACAATCACCCAAATGCTAGTATTCCCTTTCCTAGAACGGGGTAAACCATCTACGAAGTCCATTGAAATGTTTCCCCACTTCCATTCAGGTACATCCAAGGGATGAAGTAATCCTCCGAGCTTTTGCTACTTCGCCTTAACCCTTTGGCATATAAGACACTTAGCTACAAACTCCGCCACATCCTTCTTCATGCCATTCCAATAAAACATCCTCTTTATGTCCCTATACATCTTGTCACCACCGGAATGAATAGTCATACGAGAATGGTGTGCTTCCTCTAAAACCGCTTTTAACAAGTCACCAACACTGGAAACACAAAGCCTTACATCACTCCTAAGCCACCCTTTGCTATCAATGGAATAACGTTGGAGATGGCTAGAGACCTCTCCTCTGCTAATCCTATCCATCACATCCATAAGTTCCAAATCCTCTCGCTGCCTCGAGCCAATCTGATCTACAAGGGTAGGCCTCACCTCAAGTGTAGCTAGCAATCCAGAGGTAATGTCCGTAGAGGGCTTAAAATCAAAAGTAGAAATAAATTCTAGTCTCTTCCTCTTCCACTCTACGAACAAAGGATTAAGGTTTGCTTTCCTCCTACTCAACGCATCCGCAACCACATTATCCTTGCCAGGGTTATAAGCTATCTCAAAGTCGTACAACGCCAGAAACTCCATTCATCGCTGCTGTCTCAAGTTCAAATCCTTTTGTGAGAATAGGTACTTTAATGACTTATGGTCGGTGAGAAGCTCGAACCTCTCTCCAAGCAAATAATGCCTCCAACACTTGAGTGCAAAAACTATAGCAGCCGACTCTAAATCATGGGTAGGGTAGTCCTTCTCATGCATCCTCAACTGCATACTTCCATAACATACCTCCCTCCATTCTTGCATCAACACCACTCCTAGACCCATCTCACATGCATCAGTATATACTGTAAAAGGTTTAGCACCATCGGGTAGAACTAACACTGGTGCACTAGTAAGAGCTCTTCTAAGTTTCGTGAAGGAATCCTCACAATTCACGTCCCACACGAATGCTTTATTCTTCTTAGGAAGGCGCGTAAGTGGTGAAGAGATCTTGGAAAAATCTCTAATGAACTTCCTATAATAGCCAGCCAATCCTAGGAAGCTTCTAACTTCGGTGACGTTCTTGGGAGCTTTCCAATCTTGCACCGCCATTACCTTAGCAGGGTCAACAGCCAAACCTTCTTTTGAAACTATGTACCCTAAGAAACGTACCTCCTCTCTCCAAAAGTGGCTCTTCGAAAATTTAGCTATCAAATGATGACTACGAAGCGTGCGAAGAACCTCTTCTAGATGAATAGCATGCTCCTCCATACTCTTGGAAAACACCAAAATGTCATCCACGAATACAACCACAAACTTATTTAGGACTTCTCTAAAGACACGGCACATCAAATCTACGAAGTAGGTTGGGGCATTGGTTAGCCTAAAAGGCATAACCAACCACTCATAAAATCCATCTGAAGTCCTAAACGCGGTCTTATCAATGCTGTCATCAACGACCCTAAGCTGATGGAATCCCGTGGCTAAATCAAGCTGAGAGAATACCGAAGAGCCAACTAACTGATCAAAAAGGTAATCTATCCTAGGGAGTGGATAATGGTTCTTCTTTATGAGCTTATTTAATTCCCTATAGTCTATGAAAAGTCGAAGAGAACCATCCGCTTTAGTAGCAAAGACGACTGGCGCTCCCCACTCCGATATAATCCTTCTTATGAAACCCTTCTCCAAAAGCTCACGGATTTGCTTGCTCAATTCCTTCCTCTCCCTAGGTTCCATATGCCTAACGGGTAATGCCACTGGCTTAGCATTATCCGTCAAGTAAATCCTAAAGTTAATCTCTCTCTTAAGGGGTAGTCCCCTAACCTCCTCAAAGACATCTGGAAAATCTCCGACGACAGGAACCGAATCTAGCTCTGATGATGATGAATCGAGGGAATAAAGGAAGCTCAACATAATTGACCCTTGCAGGTCGCAAGAAACCACGAGAGTCCTACCGCTGCATGTCTCTAGTCTAACGACTCTCCTCCTGCAATCTAATATAGCTCCATATGTGGATAGCCAATCCATTCCCAAAATCATCCCATACCCCGAAAATCCCAAAGCATAGGCATCGCAGTCAAATTATACGCCTAGGATAAAAAAAATCAAACCCTTACAAACCATAGACAAGTGTGTCGATCCTCCTATGGGGTTTGAAACAACGATGAGGTCTACTACTAAAGAGATGTCTAAGTGCAAACAATTCACAAGAGAGCTAGAGATAAAAGAGTGTGAAGCTCCAGAATCAAAAAGAGTCCGAAGGGAAAAATCAAAAATAGAAATCAAACCTTCAACGATGACTTTCCTATCTCTATCTGAAATGCTGCCTGAAGGTGCTGCATCTAAGGCCTGAATCTGCGTGACTGATGCCCTCGCCCCATGCCCTGCTCTCTGGGACAACTCCTACTCAAGTGACCAGGTTGTCCACAAGTATAGCACTTTCCTTTCATCCTTTCCCTTTTGAAATCCTTGGAGATATGTCCCATAATCCCACAGCTATTGCACTTCAAACCTTTCTTAATCTGCTTCTGAGGGCCTTCACTTTTTTTCTTCTCTTTATTGTTCTTCCACCATTTCTTCTTTGAACCTTCCGTCTTAACAACCTCTTTAGACTCTCCTTCCTTGACTGCATCAGACATAAGCGCCATTTCCACCAAAGATTCATAAGTAGCTCCCATCGGCACGTGAGTCAAAAACAATCCTTAAAGGGGTTGGTTCAATCCCTTTGCAACTTTAAAGCCTTCTTGTGCGGTGTATTAACCAACTCCATCCCAAACTGCGACAACTCATTAAATTGATTGATGTACTCCTTCACTACCAAACTCCCTTGCTTCAAATTAATAAACGCTCCAGTTGAACACTCTCTTCTGCTTGAGATAAAAACTTCCTATCAAATCGCTCCCAAAATCCATTCCAAGTGACTTCCCTTCCTTCTAACTCTATAACTTCCCACTAATATGAAGCCTCCTCTTTCAGCTGCCAAGATGCTAGTTGAAACCGCTGCTGATCATCGAATCCCAATAGTCCGAATATCCTTTCTGTGTTACGTAGCCAAGCCCGAGCCTCCACAAAAGTCTCCGTACTGGAAAAAGTCTTTCCACCCAAATTCGCAAAGTCCTTACAAAGCTTAGAGAAATTAACTGTTGTAGGTGAGTCGATAGGATTCCCACCCGCTGGTGCTGGATTGGGTGCTTACCCTTGCACCTCTGGAGTCGTGGCTTGTAGATACCAATGAAACCAACCTAGGACTGGAATGCCCTAGGGAAGATTAAGGGCAACCTCCATTCTACGCAAAGAAAAAGAGAGTTTAGGAAAGAGTCAAAGGAAGATTGAACTGGACTTTTAAGGGGATTTTTGTAAAAAGTCTTTTATACTTAAAAATCACTTCTAAGAGTTCTTTTCTGAAAAATACTTTTAAAACAAGTTATTTTGGAAATAATACTTTACTATTAAAATAAATTTTTAGAAATCCTGTAACTTTAGGTTCTGATACCAAGTGAACAACCCCACATCCCTTAGTATACCCAAAAGGACGCACTAAAAGATGTGGTGCGTTGTAGGTATAGCTAAAAACTTGCAGAGACTAAGATTCACAAGACAAAATAGATAAAAACACCGAAAAATTATTGAAAGCAAACTTCATAAATACTTTATAAACCAAATAAGTCACAAAATACCAAATGCATAGGATGTCTCAAAATGCCAAAACATGTCATATGAAATCAAAATCTCGGTCTCGTAAAAATCAGAGTACAAACTATGCCTCAAAGAGTGCCAGTACAACAAAAGAAACTAAAAATTGGAAATAAAAAAAGGAATACATGATAGAATCTATGCCAAAGAAGTCTCCATGAATCTACAGTCTACTGTCCTTGTCCCTTATTGTCTAGGGAGAAAATAGGAAAATAGAGGAGTGGGTCAGACTAAAAGTCTAGTGAATGATAGTAATCACTAGTATTTTTAAGCAAAGTAAAGGTAATAGGCTTTACAACAGTTCTAGTATAAAAAAAGAAACAAAGGAAATAGAAGGAAAGATAAAGCTGGAAATAAGTACAAATTAACTATTGCTAAATTAATATGATAGGTTAACTTTGACTGTTTGCACTTGTCTTGAAAGCTGTTTTGATTAGGCTGAAATCCTAATTCCACCCTTTGATCGGCCTGCTACTCTATAGTACCTACTGTGGACTAGACACTATATAACTCCCTACACAGAAGGAAATGGTTTCTACGAAAGATACAGATAGTACCTACTGTGGACTAGACGATATATAGTTCCCTACACAAAAGGCAATGGTGCCTACGAAAGACACACATACTAAGCGCTTGGAACTCATAACGATTATTGAGCACCCGAATGGAAGTCGCACGCGTAACTGCCACCATGCTCATGTTACCTTTTGTTCCACCTATTGGGTCTTCTTATTACCTCAAGCTCCACCATAAGTGTGCCCCTCCTCCCACTTCAGGCTAATGTGAGACCACCGTGTCTATAGAAAATAGGGGAAATGCTGTTGGTACTAGCCTGCCATCCAAACAATATCTAGTTGCGCCCCTTGTCCAAATACCTATGATTTGAACTTCTATTTATTGACCAATTACTACCATTATTAGCATAAGCGTGCCCTCATCTCACTTCAGGCTAATATGAGACCACCATTTTGTCTAATAGGGAATGTTATTTGATACAGGTCCTACTTTAATTCTTTGCTTATTAACTTTGATAAATTATTTAAATGAGCCTTTATTATTATTCTGACTATCTGTGCTTATTAATTTATCCTAAGTCTTAAAATAAGCCTCATTCTATTCTTTTTTTCTTATTATAACCTACGTTATAATCATGCTTATTACTTAACCCAAGGTCTAAGTATGAAAATAAGCTTCTTTCATCTTTACTCATTTTAGTTATAATTCTAAGTTATAACTAGGCCAATTTCTTTAATTTAGTCCAATTCTAATATTTACATCACAATTTTAGTCCAATTCCATTTTCATTATAGTCTTTACAATTTACATCTTACCTTTCGTTATTTCAGTATTCTTTTAATTTAATCCAAATTCACGTTTATTCTATTCTAATCCATTCGCGAAGAAAAAGGAGAAATAGAAGAAAACTAAAAATAGAAGAAAATCCAAAGCGTAGGAGAAGATGTAAATAAAGCATAAGTGACAGTAAATAATTAAAAATACTGTAAATAACTGTAATTAAACGAAAAAGCTATAATTAACAGAAATTAACTACGAATAACTGAAAAGAATAGCTAAAAATAAATAGGCTGAAAATAAATCTAAAACTGAAACTAACTGATAAAATGGTATTTCCAAAATCGTGGAAAAACTACAACTATTGGAAAATCTATTATTTTAAATTTCTTAAAAAATCTAAATAATTACAATCACTCACGTGTGGTCTTAAGCTCTTCCCTTTAGGTCTTCCCGAATCCACTTGGGGTTCTTAAATATTTTAATTTAAAACAATTTTCTCCTTGGAAAATTATTCCGTTTAGAGTCCTTCCTGAAAAGGTGAACCCAATTGGAGAAAATATTAGACTGAGAAAGTGTTAGGCCTAGGGTCTTATTTATAGGGGTATAAGTGGATCTCAGACCGTTAGATTTGGGGATAAAATAGGATGCAACCACGTCATAGGCTGAATAGGAGCCATCGGATGGAAGCACAAAGGGACCAGATTGAACAAAAGAATGAAATTGACGTGTTAAAATCGCACAGCACGAAGGAAAAATTCCTTCACCTCACAAACGTAGGCGGGCCGACCTCCATATATATATATATATATATATATATATATATATATATATCATTTATCTTCTTAATTCCGTATCTTGCTCATATAAGCTCGGACTCTGACGTTCTATATATGGAAATTGACCAGAAAATTACCACGGACACAATGGTGCAACTCCCGTGGCTCAATTCTGATAATTTCACAAAGTTATTTTATCATTTCATTTATTCATTAATTAGTTATTATAACTTAAATTTCGGGTTGTTACACAAACATCATATTCAAATGAATTCATGACTAAATATCAATCAACAATTTGTTCATAGAGTCTAAATCAAAGTATTAATCAAAAATCTTAGAAAATTGTCCAATCAAGGGTGACTCTTAGTCTTTAAGACAGAGCATGCTAATAGGACCAATCGAGGTCACACGCATGGATAAGTAGCTCGATAGTAAACCTTTATAATTTATTCAAAGAAAAAGAAGAAATAAAGTAAAAATAAACCAAATTCCAATCCATCATGATCAAGGGATAACCATGCTCTCGCCATATCCTTAGCTGTGATCGATACCATCCACCCTAGTTGGCGGTTGCACATGTTGTACCACTACAGTTTATGTTACGGTTATCAAATTCCTTATATATTGCTACAATTAGTTACTTTGAACATGCCACTCTATCGGATCTCTCAAGTGTATGAACTCATTCGTCTTGGGTCCATCCATTTTATGTAATAGATAGTGTTTCCCGGACTTCCTCTCACATTCTATAGGCTCTCTCCTATGAGATTTCCTGTATTGAATCTACCCCTATCATCCAGATAAATCCTCTCTAGGATTTTCGTTAAGTCGGTGTAAGAGGCAAACTGTGGTTCCCTTCTTAGTCATTTTGGAGCTTCGAAACTATCATCAGCCTTTCTCTTTCCTTTATCCTTTCTGAGTCCTACCTTGGACAGTCCTCCATCCTCTAAGCATGAACTTCAACATTCTCAACATCCGCGTCTTGTTAACAAAATATCTTTCAGCTTGATGATAGAAATATGCTAGATCCATTGATGGGTCTGTTTCCAATGCCTTCTTAAACTCAGTCTTACTGGAAACTACTAAAACCACCACCATGAGAACTATTACAAATCTAGTTTTTGAACTACAACGGCTGCGGCATTAAGTTTGGTCAAAAAAACTTCCAATGATTCTTTCTCCCTCTGCTTTATGTTTGAAAGTGTCATCAAATTCCTTGCTCGAACAATGTAAAAGATAATATTGTTCCATGGCCTTCACCACTCTACAAACAACACCCATAGACCGATTCTTTTTCCCAATGCCCTAAACATAAAGATAATATTAAAACCAAAGAGAACTGAAAAGGACTTTCAGTGGCGGATGTCAATCATTGATCAAGTACATTTGATGAAAGTTGAAGGTAGCATGGTCAGTGTGTAAAAAAGGTGCAGAGCCCACAATTTCCAGTCTCTTCGTATTTAAAATTAGAAATCTGTATGCATTATACCATGGAAAGAGCACATTTTTACCTTTTCCCAAGTTCATACTACTTTTACGTCACAAAAAGTTAACATAAATGAAACAAGTACCAAAAAAAGATACGATAATTGATAAGTATTAACCCATGAGGAAACCAATGAAAATAGAGAAAGGGTGAAAACACACATAATACAATATACAACATCTCTCTTAGATCTCAAAGGTTCTGCATGCACCATATATGAATTGATTAAATATAGTCAAAGTGCATCCTATAAAGATAATTATAAGCATAAAAGAAAATCATGTGTTACCAAAAAGTTATGGGAAGAAGTAATGTATTAGTTAGTACATTTGACTAAGCAATAAATCAAGAATATACAAGTATACAATAGAAACTAAGTATAAAAGTAAAATTTGAGTTCATGACTAGAAGAGAACAAAAAAACCAACTAAGGAAGCTTTAGCACAGAAATATGATTGTATAATATTTCCTATTAGTTAACAATTGAACTACAATTTTAGAGTTGACTTTTTTATTTGTTAATACTACTTGAAATGAAACCTAATAAGCATGATCTGATTAAAACTACATGCATGTTCTACACAAAATGATTAATATCATATGTTTTGCAATTATTTCCATATAAAACATGTGGTTCAAGTATTTCATCAGTTGCTAGTAATGCCCCAAATAATTAAAAATAACAAAAGAAAATGAACATATAAATTTGACATAGAAACAAATTTTGGCAGGTATTTTGAAGTATTACATTATCTAGCTTACCTCTCAAACGAAATCTTCAAGAATATTGTGTACTTGGTAAAATTGTGCCAGCTCAAGGCAAATGAGCACAGGATTACTAAGCAAAACCCAACAACAAACATTCTATAGATAGATACCAAGTTAACATCTTATGACAAACACGATTGCTTAAAAGAACAAGCATAAGGCACTCAGAACATAGTACAAAAAACAAACGTATAGAAATTTGAATTAATTAAAAGATATTTCTCTATCAATAGGCCAGATATTGGTTCAACCTTGGCAATTCACTAGTACTTCATCCAGTATTTTTCATTGTTTTACTGATACAAATTTTAAATTCTAAAACAACTCAAATATAGGTTCTAACTTATTTCTACTGCAATAACATTAATATCATTTCACAATAAAATATATTCTCTTATTTCTAACTTATCCAAGACAGCCATGAAATAACATGTTTCCAAACACAACTATCAAATTAGCATAAGGCACTTAGAACATGGTATATCAAAATATAGTACAGAAAACAAATGACCATGTAAAAAAATAACCCATCTTCTTCATTTTATTATACATCAAAACATATAGTATAGAAAATCAAATGCCTCACCTAAATTATGATTTTTGGGTCAGCCTCGATTTGATGCTTTTGAGTCAGATCTCATCAAAGTTGATCGATCACAACCAACTAGCACTTGTTTCTAAGGAACGATGTAGGGTTTATGCAGAAATAGTTATCTCAAATCAAGTTATGATTTTGAATGAGGGGTGAACAATGAAGCGAAGAGAAGTAGATTGACGAAGAGGAGAAAAGCAGGAAACTTGACAATGAACTGGAGATAGATTAGGATTTGGGTGATAGACGAATGTTTTAGAAGTGGAGAAGGAAAAAGGAAAAGGAAAAATTTGGGAATAGGTTTTTGTAACAGGCATATTTGTATTAAGTATCACTGCGTAATC
Source organism: Allium fistulosum (assembly GCA_030737815.1). Taxonomy (NCBI): domain Eukaryota; kingdom Viridiplantae; phylum Streptophyta; class Magnoliopsida; order Asparagales; family Amaryllidaceae; genus Allium; species Allium fistulosum. Next base: position 292,027,484 of record CM060907.1, read on the forward strand.
TTTATGTGTAAAAAAGGCGGGCAGCGGGAAATTTTGGTATTAGAAAATGAAAAACAAAATATGTATAAAAATACAAACTAAATAGTTACAGTAGCATTTATCTTTGAAACGCTACCAATATATGCTCTAAAGCATATTTCTTATAGTGCACCTTCCTCAACTCTCTTCTGTATTACACATAATCTCTCATCTTCCACTTCTTACTTCCATTGCACTCATCTCTGCTGCAACTCTATACATCCCAGAAATGAAAAAGCCACTCCTCCCTTAGGTTGTCAACTATACATAGCTAGTAACTCTAAACGCCTCTACTCCATCCTCGTAGAATCTGCCATACTCTCATACTTCCTACTTAAAGCATCTGATACCATATTTCCTTTCCCTAGAGCATAGGCTATCTCAAAATCATAGTCGACTATAAACTCTAGTCATCGTTGGTGTCTCATGTTCAAATATTGTTATGATATAATTCAAACCTTTTTCCCACTAAGTAATGTCTCCAGATCTTCAAAACATAAATAATGGCCATCATCTCCAAATCATGGACCTCATGTGCCCGCAATTATCAAGAAGCATACGTGACCACACAACCTTCCTACATTGACACAATGCCTAAACATGAACCACCTGCATCTTTGTATACCACTATTCACAAATGTATTCATGTTCCTTGGTATGTCTAGTATATGAACACACTATTAGTCCCTGAGGAGTTGGTTTTGATGACAACAACCTTACTTAGAATTAGATTATAAAATATATATAATACTAACATTATTGTGTAGATATATATAGATATGTTTGCAGGTACTAAAGAATGAAGAACTGTACAGTATAAAGATTCAAGATCAAAGATTCAAGGTATCAAGATTCAAGACTCATGAGTATCAAGAATTTCAAGAGTTCAAGTTTCCAAGATAAGTTATATAGTTAGGAATATTGTTAAAACTCATAGAAAGGCACTGACATCTTAAAATCTATTTTATTCGTGGAATGGAATCCACTTCGTGCTCGTTAAAGGGATGGAACCCTAAGTAGGATGGAACCTACGAAAAATCTAGTGGAACATCTTTTTGTATCCACTTACTTTTATTTCAAAATGATTTTCAAAATATATAGCTTGTTTTTCAAAATGATTTTAAATATTCCTATTTAAAAACCAAAATCATCTGTCCTGGTTTTTCAATATATTTTAGCCTCAAAAATATCCTTAATTTTAAATATCTTTGATTTTAAATTATTGTCCTAAGTTTTTAAACTATAATTCTGATATTAATATATTTAGCTGTTTTATATATTTATACTTAAGATTTAAATATAAAAGTGTAGAAAATTATTATATATATTTTAATATTGTTCTCTATAGTTATTTATGTAATATAACTATATATAAGTATATTTTAAAGTTTAAATATAAGTATAATATAATATAGAAATTATTTTCAAAGAAAAACAAATCACCAAAAAATACAAGGGCATGTCGACATGGTCACATGTACCCCTATCGACATGGTGACAGTTAAATTGTTTTTTAAAAGAAGTGTCTATTTGCCACATCCCTTCACCAATGGACATGGCTATTGATCTACTATAAATAAAGGGTGTTTTCAACGAATTTTAATCACTTTTTCTCTGATTTAACTTCTCTTCTTCTTCTCCACTTTCTTATTTACAAATTACACCATTACTCTACCGAAATCAATATCGAATCTAACTAGATAATTTCTGGTTTTGATTCTCTCCACTATCTCTACAAGATCGAAGTGCTAATCTGAGTTATAGACTTTTTGTAATCAATTGAGCGAGAGAAGGTGTGATTGTAGCCCTGGAAATCAATTGGGTGAACTTGTTGCCCGGTAAATCAAGTATCTCTACCTAGAGGATTGTGAATCTGAAGCGGTGTACCTCGTAGCCTTGAAATCGAGGGTTGTATTTGTAAGAATTGTTTTTGAAAGGAAATCCATACTTATGTTGCGGGACTGGATGTAGGGTAACTCCGAACCAGTATAAAATCCGGTGTGTTCTTTCCTTTACTGCTTTTACTTTATATTTGCATTTGTGTTTGATTCTATGTTCATATCTGTGTCTGATTAGTGTATACATTGTTAACAAATTAAGATAAACTCAAAAAGATTAACAAATTTCTTAAAACAATATTCACCCCCCCCCCTTTAGTGTTAATTCTAGCCTTAAGATCCTTAATCTGCATTCTAACAATTGGTATCCGAGCTTTGTTTTCAAAAGTTTCATAATCTGAATTTTGAAAAGTTTTAAATGGCTATTTTTGAAAAATCTGTTAAAACTAATTTATAATTGTTTAAATCATCATTGTTTCATGAGTCTGCATATGAATGTTATTCAAATTCTAGTTGTCTACCCAAATTTTATAATGTGCTGGAAAGATGCTTTATGGGTGTTAAGGAATCAATCCACAATGGACAATCTATGCAGATCAAAAGGAATAAGTGGATACTTGATAGTGGATGCTCTAGACACATGACTGGTAATCCGGATATGCTGAATAATATTATATACAAAGACGGAGGACTGGTTAACTTTGGAGAGAACTCGAAAGGATACGTGATTGGCATCGGCAATGTCGGTAACTCTGAAACTACTATTATTACTAATGTTTTGCTAGTTAAGAATCTAAAACATAATCTACTAAGTATTAGTCAACTCTGTGATAAAGGATATAAGATTAAATTTGAAAAAGATAAATGTCATATTGAAGATAATAACTCAACCATAATATTTAAGGGAATTAGGAAAAAGAATATTTATATTCTTAGTATGAAAGTTTCAAATGATAACCTATGTCTTTTGGCAAATACAAGTGACCCTTGGATTTGGCATAAGAGATTTGGACATTTGAATTTCAAACTCTTATCTAGACTGTCAAAACATGATCTAGTAAGAGGCCTCCCTAAAATGAATTTTAAAGTAGATAGTTTATGTGATGCATGTCAATTAGGAAAGCTTAGAAAAAGTTCCTTTAAATTAAAAGATATGATTTCAACTTCAAAACCCCTTGAGTTACTTCATCTTGATTTATTTGGTCCATCTCAAATTCAGTCAATAAATCATAGTAAATATGTTTTTGTAATTGTAGATGATTATTCTAGATTTACATGGACAATATTTTTGAAACATAAAAGTGATACTTTTGTATGTTTTAAGAACTTTACAAAAAGGATTCGAAATCAATTATCTTTAAAAATTATAACTATTCGTAGTGATCACGGTGGTGAATTTGAAAATGAAATGTTTGAGGAATTCTGCAATAAGATGGGAATAACTCATAATTTCTCATTTTCAAGAACTCCACAACAAAACGGAGTAGTTGAACGTAAAAATAGAACGATACAAGAGTGTGCGAGAACTATGCTTTCAGATAGTAATTTACCAAAACACTTTTGGGCAGAAGCTGTTGCTACCGCCTGTTATATTTTGAATAGAATTTTAATTAGACCTTTAACTGATAAGACACCTTATGAACTTCTTTATGAAAAGAAACCTAAGGTATCATACTTCAGAATTTTTGGAAGTAAATGCTTTATTTTAAATACAAAAGATAATTTGGATAAATTTGATGCTAAATCCGACAAAGGAATCTTTACCGGATATTCTAATATAAGTAAAGCTTATAGAGTTTTTAATTTAAGATCTAACACCATCGAAGAAACAATGCATGTTTCGTTTGATGAAAATTTAAAAGATTTTGAAATTACAAATGATGAAGAAGATTTAATTACTCAAAATCAGGAATCAATCAAAATTAATAATGAAATTAATCATCATAATAAAAGGATTAAACTTTTAAAAGATCATCCTATTGAAAATATAATAGGAGATATGCAATCTATTGTTACAACTAGAAATCAACTAAGTAAAATGAGTAATGTAGCATTTATATCATCTATTGAACCCAAAAGTCCTAAAGAAGCATCAACTGATGATTCATGGATTTTGGCTATGCAAGAAGAATTAAATCAATTCACTAGAAATGAAGTTTGGGAACTTGTTCCTAGACCTGAAGATAAAACTATAATTGGAACCAAATGGGTCTATAAAAATAAAATGAATGAACAAGGTGAGGTCGTTAGAAATAAAGCATGATTAGTCGCCCAAGGTTATTATCAAGAAGAAGGTATAGATTGTGACGAAACCTTTGCTCCTGTAGCAAGATTAGAAGCCATTAGGATTCTACTTGCTTTCGCAAATCATAATAATTTCAAATTATTTCAAATGGATGTTAAAATTGCATTTTTAAATGGATTTGTAAGAAGAAGTATATGTTGAACAACCACCACTTTTTGAAGATGAAAAATTACCAAACCATGTGTACAAACTTAAGAAAGCTTTATATGGTCTAAAAAAAGCTCCTAGAGCCTGGTATGATAGACTAAGATCTTATTTATTACAATCAAATTTTGAAATTGGTAAAATAGATAATACTCTTTTTATTAAAAGAAATAAAACTGATATTCAACTAGTTCAAGTATACGTAGATGGTATCATTTTTGGTTCAACTAACTTCGAAATGAATAAGAATTTTCTGAAATAATGACAAAAGAGTTTGAGATGAGTCATATGGGTGAATTAAACTTATTTCTAAGATTGCAAATAAAACAGTTAGATAATGGTATTTTTATTAGTCAAGAAAAATATGCTAAAGAACTAGTTAATAAATTTGGTTTGACTACTGCGAGTGGAAAACCTACTCCCATGGCAACCAATGAATATCGAAGTAAAGAAGATCTCTCGAAAGATGTAGATCAAAAGTTGTATAGAGGAATGATCGGATCATTGCTCTATATCATTGCTAGTAGACCTGATATCATGCATAGTGTATGTCTCTGTGCAAGATATCAATCTCATCCTAAAGAAACTCACTTAAAAGCTGTAAAACATATCGTAAGATATATTAAACACACCTCTGATTATGGCTTATTTTATCCTAAAATGATTCATTTGATTTAATATCATACTGTGATGCTGACTATGCTGGATGTAAATCAGACCGAAAAAGTACAAGTGGAACTTGTCACTTTTTGGGACATTCTCTGGTTTCCTGGTTTAGTAAAAAGCAAAATACAGTTTCTCTATCAACAACTGAAGCAGAGTATATTTCTGCTGCTTTGGCTTGTTCTCAAGTAATATATATGCAACAAACCTTAAGAGATTTTGGATTAAATATCTCAAAATCGCCAATTTATTGTGATAATACTAGTGCAATAAATTTATCTAAAAGTCCTACTCATCATGCTCGAACTAAACATATTGATATTCGACATCATTTTCTTAGAGATAATATAACTAAAGAAGTAATTACTCTCGAATATATAAACTCTGAGAATCAAACTGCTGATATCTTAACAAAACCATTAAATGAATCTATATTTACTAAATTAAGAAGAGAATTAGGTATTTGTTCAATAACTGAAATATAAAACATAAATATATAACAAGTATAATTAAATAAATTAAAAATAAATTAGAAGCCAAAATTAAAATACCCCTGTCGACAACCTCATATCCCACCATGTCGACATATAACGGTATTTTTTGAAAATTAAAATTCCCACCAAAATTTGAAAAGTTGGTTATATATTCTTCCATATTCCGACTTTCTCTTCATTCTCTCTCATTTTCTTCTGGTTTAACTTCTGAAACAAAGAAAATAATGGCTTCTCCATCAAATTCAAACATAATCTCGACTTTCTCATTTCACTCTCCTACTCCCGGCCCTCTTCAATGCTCCATTCACGCTCGTGTGATAAAATTAGAGGATACTACAAAGGATATTCTGCAAATGGTGACTGAGATTCAAGTCAAACAAATTCAGATGAGTAAAGAACAGGAGAAGCAAGGTCGAATCCTTAGAAATTTGCAGAAGTTCCTAATGGATAACCAAGCGAACCCGATCTTGATCGAAGAAGAGTCTTCTAGTGACCATGCACAAGAGGACAGCGAAGAAGAGCCAATGGAAGAGGAAGAAGCACCCTTGGAAGAAGAGGACGCACCTGTTTATGAAGTGCAAGTTGAAGACGACGACACCGTAGTTTGCGTTGGTGAAGTATGTTTTGATAAGGATGGAAACCTTGTCGAACAGCATGGAAACTTCTGTCTCCACTATCGTAATTGTTCGATTCATAGGTCTCCTATTATCAAGAATACTCCTTAGTATATTCTCGTATCTTTTGAATATATAGTTTATTAGTTAGGAAAAGTAGTTATTAAGAGTTTAGTTTAAAGTTAAGTATTGATTATGAATGATTACACTATCATTATAATCATAAGTAATGTAGTCTTAGTTTCAGGGGGAGTTATATATACACTACAACAAAAAAGACTTTTCACAACGTTTGAAAAACGCTGTTAAAAGTTTTCACAGCGTTTTTAAAAACGCTGTATAATGACATGCGGTCGTTGACCCTAAATTTTTAACTGCAAAATATAAACGCTATCAAAAACCCACTTTCTACAGCGTTTTTTAAACGCTGTTAATAATTTTTCTACTGCAAGGTATAAACGCTGTTAATAGTTTTCTACTGCAAGGTATAAACGCTGTCGTAGGGATATGCATTTTTTTTCCAATGAATTGACAGCAATGTATAAACGCTATCGTAGGGATATGCATTTTTTTCCAATGAATTGACAGCAATGTATAAACGCTGTCGTAGGGATATGCATTTTTTTCCAAAGAATTGACAGCAATGTTGTGCCATTGCAATATTCACACATATCATTAATATAAACTACATTTAATTATATTTTAATCAGTTAATGTACATAACATAAACAAATCAAACTAAAAATTGTAAAATAAAAGCATAACTATTAATCACTTCCATAAAATAAGTTGAACACAATATCCATGAACAAAGTTTACATAAACCCGTAAAGAGAGATAAAATTTATAAACCAACTGCATACAAAATTAGACAAATGCACAATATCTAGAAAGCAAGTTTGCATCTAATATCATCGGAATATTGTAAAATTAAAATATTAACGTTATTGGAAAAAAGAAAGAAAACCCTTCAGCCAGCATGTATGATAGGTTTTCCATAAGCATCATGAGTGCAACTTCACGATCAGTAGAGTGCCTGGAACATAAAATACCAAACATCAAATAACACTAAATTCATGGGTATTAGTTTATGACTAGCAAGTCTCCATTTTCCTTCATTAAAGAAATTGATCAAACAAACCTGGCAAAATATAACCTTTTGCTGATGTATGCACTGAGCAATCCAGTCCGCATATGATATTTCAAAATCATAGTTAAATATTATGAGATCCACAAGGAAAGGGAAAATATGAACATTCAAAACTTACAAAAGCTCCTAAAAAAGTGTTGGATAGAAACAGATAGATGAAATCTCTAGCAAGTTGCAACGCAGTGTCGGCATCAATATGTTCGAGATCGAAGTTATGAATTGCATTGAAAAGCAGTACAGATGTCACAGGCTTAATAGTTAATTAGGATAGAGTAGTGTATCTACATTCTCAAGTCAAACATCAAGATCGATTTCAAATTATGTACAAACCTTATAATATGAATTTTTGAATTTACGATTTACAATTTCAATCCCATATCAATTTTGATGTTTGAACATTACGATTTATAATTTAAATTCTATTTTTGAGAACCTTGCTGCTTCATATCTAACGGTTGCAAAGGATTTAAGGGTTTCCATGTGTGTGTATGTATGTGTATGTATATGTGTTTGTGTGTATATATATATATATATATATTAATTACGTATACTTTAGTCTCAAGTCTAAGACATTGAACAAATCAATGGTTGTTTGATCTCTTGGGTGAATTTCTCTGGAGTGTTTTAAAATTTGTACAAGATTAGTATTTACTTCAAGTTGAATGTAACCTTGCGAGTTAAACTGAATTCTTGCAATATCTCATAGAAATGAAAGTAATTAGTATCAAAAAATTAAATCCAATTTACATAACAGGTTATTTTTCTAGTATTGTTATAATCTTAGAGGAAATTAAGATTAACATATTTTTCTACTCTTATAGAAAGTGGAACAATTCATTTTTAGAATTTTTAGAAAATCACTTATTAGTGTTTTTGTTCATGATTTAGATTCAAAGATATATTTTTTAATGTGAAACTCAGATATTCTTTACTTTTTGTTATGATTGAACAATTTTGCTAGAGAAGGAAAATTGGTAAAACTTGAATGCCACAGCTCGCAAGACGCTTATTATAATGTCCATATATTACAATTGAGTTGTAACCTTCTTCTTTTTCTCTTTTTAGGGTCTAAAATCACTACATCAATCAATTATTTTTGCAACTTTTTCTATATATTTATTTCTACAAAGCTGAGTGGGGGCAACTCCTCTCTTGGCTTCTATATATATAGTAAATGTAGGATTTTATTTTTCTTTTTTTAGTTTATATGGAAGTTGACTAATCGTGTTTTACTACAAAGCTGAGTATACTGTTACTAAGGCTATTGCTACTAAGGTGCAGTGAGAACTTCTCTATTTTGAGTATAGTTATCTTCTTTTTGTACTCTCTGTTTATATAAGCTTGCAATATTCATTACCATCCTTAGTCTACTCTTAATATGTTAGCCAGGAAGCTGGTAAGAGAAACAACAGTGCTATGCGTCCTCACTGGCAATTTAAAACCCAATGGATTACATGTCACGGTCTTAACAGTTCAAAAGATGCCTATTTAAGTTAAGAATAGATTATGCCACTCTAACCTACTTAATTCCACCTTTATTATATGATTGCATATATATAGTTAAGATATCTAGCCCTACCAATTTGATTGATATAATATGCAGGCTCATATTGTCTACAACTAACATGCACAAAAGGAGATACATAATTAAGGGGTGTAGATATGTTAAGTGTCATCGTAGTGCACGCTCTCTTTTAATTACATAGAAACAATATTAGTTCATCTGTAGATAATCAAGTGGAACTCATTTAAGCATTGTTGTGCTATGTTTCTATATAAAATTTTGAAGTACAACATTACCTTTGAGTACTCTAGAACAAACACGTTTTGTCCTTGCTCATTCGATCAACTGCATCAGAGATAATGAAAATATTCAATTATGTCAGTAACACTACAAAATTAGATATTTAGCATAACTAATGTGTAGAAAGTCAATTAAATAGATAACTATGTTTGCATCAATATTCAATGAAATCATAGAAGAAGCGATGCCAAATTCAAAAAGATTTGAGCTTGGACCTATTGTATATTGGAAGGACATCCAACAAGATATTTGCATACCCTGCAATTAAAATTTTCACCAAAGCTAAAATTAAATATAACAACAAATGGAACTTCCTTTCATTGAGATGAACAAATTGTTTTCTCCTGAAACTTATAAACAATTATGCTTTACAAAATAGTAGGCTAACTACCATATCCAACTGAAATTAAATTTTTGTATGATATACTATGAACACCCTAACATTCATATATACTGAAATTAAATTGAGAATATAAGATATGTTAAAAAGTTTGTCAGTGTAATATTTAAAATCTTCTGTGTTACTTGTATGGCATATATACTGCCATTAATGTTCAACTACGATATTCTACGCTTATCAATGGAGGGGCTTGTGGCCTGCATTTATCAAATAAACATATGTTAACTAAGTAACAAGCGTGTTGAATATTGTTGCATGCGTTTAAAACCTTAAACTTTAAATCCTAGCTACCTGGTGATGTATCTCAGCCCAGAAAAGTGCAAGCAATGTATAAGTTGAGAAAAACAAAGAATCGTTTAAATCAAGAAGAGCCATTTCAAGAAGCTGAATTTAGTCAGCTTTGAAATTTACAAGTCAAGAAGAAATAACAATAAATAGTATGTGAAATATACGTAATGAAGGATGAGTAATTACAAAGTTAACGCTGAAATTATACAATAACAATGTAAATAACATGAACATCGTAGTTATGCTTAAACATGCACAATGGTCAACGAGTTAGGCACTGTAATAGTTTTTATCTCATTAACAAAATTAATTGTATGGCTCATTGCAAACATATACGCTTCTTGACGACATTTGGGACTGCATTCGTTCCAACTTTTCTTCACCAACTATTGGATCTAAATCCATAGTGGCTACCAGCTAAGTTTGGTCTATTTATTTATCACTATTTTTGTTCTCTTTTCCTTTAGAAGAGAGAGAGAAGGACTATCGATAAAATATATTTTATTATAAGTGTATATTGGGAAATTCAAATTATTTAATGCAATATTTCAATATTAACCACTACAAATAATTGACAAGGTTTTAAATGAATAGTAAGAAAACTTGTTATTATAAGTGTATTTGAGAAATTTAAATTATTCAAAGCAATAATTTTTCAACTGAAAATGAAGTGTTCAAAGCTGTAAGTGCGACCACCTGTGAAATATGGGAGTATATAAGAAATCAAGCTAGATTGTGTACATAATCTATCAAATCTTATGGAATCATCGAAGACTTCAAGAAAACGAGTTTATGATATAGGAACTGAAAACATGTACCTTAGTTCAGTTTTTTATTTTATTTTAAAAAAAAGATCATTTAACTCTGAACCTCAATACCATGTTACATGACAATATAAGGTTAGAAATTGCAGATCTAAAGTAAGCAATAATTTAATCGTTAACTTACTTCATAGCTTCTGAGTTGTCCATCCAAACTCTGGCAGCTTTAACAGAATGTGGATAAGTTGCACCTAATGAAATAATAACCCAACGTATCAGATTTTTGTGTTTTTATAATAGCAAGTTAAAAAAACATTAAACTCCTTAACTCAGTTAACAAAATCACAGATTTAAGGCAAAGAAACTAAGATGCACCACTTGCTTCTAGCTTAACTGTTACACCAATGGCTGCAAATTTGAAGATGCTAACAATAGTTTAATCTATTAGAAGCTAAGCTTAACATAAAATTTAAATAGCATCAGCTACATAAACAAATTTTATCCATTTTTCTTAACGATTTTACGGTTTCCATACTTCACCTCAATCCCAACCTACTAAGACCACCGATACAGTCAACTTGATTACCCTACAAAAATCCAAACGTTTTCATCCATCAGCTATACAAGCTAGTAAAACTTCTAGCACAAATAGGGAAATGATGGAGCTACACTTACCAAAACAAAAGATCATATTAAATTATTAAAAATTTAATAAAATTATCGACTTGTTTACCTTCCGTAGGGATGTTTTGCCTAACAACTATTTCGATCCAAGTGTATCCACATGCAGACACACTATTTTTCAAATTCATTGTACAAATGATCCATGATTGTTTCGTTCTAGTTATAACTTGCACATAAATCAACCAACACCATAACATATCCAGCGCCTTCAGTAGAGAAAAAAAATGCCAATCATCCATAAAATAAGCAGTCAGACTATCTATTCTATGTGATTTGGGCACAGATCATTGAGTAAAACTTCAATTACAACTGAGAGTTTAGAAACTCTATTGGTCAATTCGTTATTCATAAAGTCCACTATGTTAAAAAAAACTTAAAATATTTTGACAATTTGAAAAATAGTATGATTTACTAAATTTTGTAGGTAGAAATGTATAATATAACATTCACTTCTTAAAATTACCTTATCATTCAAGTGTCACTCCATAACATAAAGTAGTTGATGCTCACACCCGATAGTAATCCCAATAAGCATGTAGAAATTAAGTGAGTCTGACCAAGCTCACCGAAACTGAAATGAAAGAGCGTGCTATTTTCCACCAACGCTCAGTGCCTTGCTAAGACCAACTGATGGACACTTCAAGCTTGCCTCTGTTCGGTTTCTTCATTCATGTAGTTTGCAACTCATTATCTTTGACCGCCTATCCGTGTTCAATCTTCTGTTCGGAGAATTTTTCACAAGTTTTCGCTGGTGCTTCAACTTCTCTTCACTGTTGACTATGTTTCAAGCTTGCTTCAGCTCTATTCTACCTTAAGCTCTAGTTCCAGTATAATTCACCAAGGGTTCATAGTCTTCAATCGTCGTGATTCTTAAGGAGGGATCTTGGTTTTTTCTATGGCACTTTAGCTATGCCTGTCAGCGTACAACACTTCATCTATTTCTGTGTGTATGCTACTGTTTCAGTATGTTCCATTTATGTGTGTGTTGCTGCGTACAACGCTTCTTTTTCTTCACCACTGCATAGGTTAGTGTGAATGCTTCCGTATGTATGCTTCTGTTTTTTCTCTGTGTATGCTTCCGTTTATGACTGCTAGTGCCTTCGCTGCAAACTGCTTACTCGGCCCCATTTTAGATACAAACTATTCACTCCAATAAGCCTGATATTATTGAAATGGACTCAGCTTGATTGATTGCTTCCTTCTTGTAGCACTTAGCCTCCCTTCGTTCTTAATACATGTTCCTGCATGCTTACTTTGTGTTGCATGGTAATTTGGTCACGTTATCTTATGACATTATCACTCAGAGCTATTGTACTTTTTCGGGGATTTCAGTCCACCCTGCTTCCAAGCTTGGCGTGTCACTACACAATCTTACCATAAAAATTAATCATAAAAAGACAGACACAAAGGTTAGTATTGATAAATTGTGAATCCTAAACATGTAAAATGTTAGAAAATGTTGGTGGAGGATCATACAGATTTATGTATATGGCCAAAATAATAAAAGTGGTAACAAAATATAAATCTATCAATATACAAGGTAAAAGTAGACTTTTAGTAATATTTTCAAATAATATCAAACTACAAAAAGAACTAAAGATAATAAAAGCCAACAAACCTATCAAGCACTGCTAGCTCAAGTGGCAAGACACTCTTTATAGACAAAGGTTCTAGAGGTCTAGGGGTTTGAACCATTGAGACATCAAAAAGAGTGCTCTCCTTAACTAAAGTATCATTTTATTGTAAAAAAAAAAGCCAACAAACCTAGAATCATTTTCGACCAATCCTTACATAGTAACTGTAGTCAAAACATGTGCATCAACAGCAACATAATATTTGTAAATAGCAATAGTTTTGGTCGAAGCATGCTTCAAATAATTACTTTACTGTAATTAAAAGCGTGCTACTTGAATAATAAGAGTTGTTACTAATTACCATACTCTCGTTTGTATGAATATGTATTACATATTCAACATGGCTACTTGATTCTACTATGAGAATAACACATATCAACCATATCAAAGAGGAAGATAAAACCATTTTTTGACATTCTTAATTATTTGAAACGGTTAATTGTTTGATGTTGGGCATTGTTTGCCAGGATTATAGTACAGTATCACAAGGTAGATCTAACAATTTAAATGACATAATTATACTAAATACCTCATGTTTTTTCAGTCAATCATTATCACATACACCTTGCTTGCATGAACGAAACTACAATTTTTAAACAAAATCCACATCACGGACAACTATTCGATTCATTTGCAATTGCAGACAAACTTTCACATTATGGAGCTAATAAAAAAAATTCAGATTTGAACAATTTCGAGCTCAAATTTGCAGTTTTGTGCTTACCGATGGTAGCAATGGAGAGTATATGTGGCAAGTCTGAAGTGATGGAGCTCCAAGTGATGCAATTAGGTGACTCAATGAATGCTAACTCTTTGGCGCAAGCACCAGAGCATAACTAAGCAGCCACGGGAATCTCTTTTGTGACGTCATCGGCCGCATCAAAGAGGCTTTGTTTTAATGGATTTGAACAGCGGATGCATCACGAATTTGGATTTGGGAACATAAGTGATTTAGGGTTGGTTGTTTTGGGCAGAAGAGTACAATATGTTCTAAGCGGGAAATGAATATTACGGAGGGAACGGGCTTTGGAAATTTGTCGAACTTACTACGGCGTTACCTTGTGTTTTCTTTTGTTTTTCCTATTTACAAAAACTTCGACAACAACAATTAAATTCCGAACGCTGTGCTCCCATGCCATTAAAAGTAACTTTTCTTGTAGTGATAATTATATAGTATTATAATTATGGAGTTATATGGTTTTTTGTTGATGACAAAGGGGGAGAAGTATAAAATAGGATAGTTAGGCATAGATTAAGGGGGAGTTATTAGAAGTATTAGGATAGAAGTGATATTTTATAAACAAAGGTTGTCATCATCAAAAAGGGGGAGATTGTTAGTCCCTGAAGTGTTGGTTTTGATAACAACAACCTTACTTAGAATTAGATTATAAAATATATAATACTAACATTATTGTGTAGATATATATAGATATGTTTGCAGGTACTAAAGAATGAAGAACTGTATAGTATAAAGATTTAAGATCAAAGATTAAAGATATCAAGATTCAAGACTCATGAGTATCAAGAATTTCAAGAGTTCAAGTTTCCAAGATAAGTTATATAGTTAGGAATATAGTTAAAACCCATAGAAAGGCACTGACATCTTTAAATCTATTTTATTCGTGGAATGGAATCCACTTCGTGCTCGTTAAAGGGATGGAACCCTAAGTAGGATGGAACCTACGAAAAATCTAGTGGAACATCTTTTTATATCCACTTACTTTTATTTCAAAATGATTTTCAAAATATATATCTTGTTTTCCAAAATGGTTTTAAATATTCCTTTTTAAAAATCAAAATCATCTGTCTTGGTTTTTCAATATATTTTAGCCTAAAAAATATCCTTAGTTTTAAATATCCTTATTTTAAATATCTTTGGTTTTAAATTATTATCCTAAGTTTTTAAACTATAATTCTGATATTAATATATTTAGCTGTTTTATATATTTATACTTAATATTTAAATATAAAAGTGTAGAAAATTATTATATATATTTTAATATTGTTCTCTATAGTTATTTATGTATTATAACTATATATAAGTATATTTTAAAGTTAAATATAAGTATAATATAAGTATAATATAATATAGAAATTATTTTCAAAGAAAAACAAATCACCAAAAAATACAAGGGCATGTCGACATGGTCACATGTACCCCTGTCGACATGGTGACAGTTAAATTGTTTTTTAAAAGAAGTGTCTATTCACCACATCCCTTCACCAATGGACATGGCTATTGATCTACTATAAATAAAGGGTGTTTTCAATGAATTTTAATCACTTTTTCTCTGATTTAACTTCTCTTCTTCATCTCCACTTTCTTATTTACAAATTACACCATGACTCTGCCGAAATCAATATCGAATCTAACTAGATAATTTCTGGTTTTGATTCTCTCCACTATCTCTACAAGATCGAAGTGCTAATCTGGGTTATAGACTTTTTGTAATCAATTGAGCGAGAGAAGGTGTGATTGTAGCCCTGGAAATCAATTGGGTGAACTTGTTTGCCCGGTAAATCAAGTATCTCTACCTAGAGGATTGTGAATCTGGAGCGGTGTACCTCGTAGCCTTGAAATCGAGGGTTGTATTTGTAAGAATTGTTTTTGAAAGGAAATTCGTACTTGTGTTGCGGGACTGGATGTAGGGTAGCTCCGAACCAGTATAAAATCCGGTGTGTTCTTTCCTTTACTGCTTTTACTTTATATTTGCATCTGTGTTTGATTCTGTGTTCATATCTGTGTCTAATTAGTGTATACATTGTTAACAAATTAAGACAAACTCAAAAAGATTAACAAATTTCTTAAAACACTATTCACCCCCCCCCCTCTAGTGTTAATTCTAGCCTTAAGATCCTTAATCCGCATTCTAACACACACATCGACCTCTTTCTCGATAACAAATACGCTAACTCGTATTTTTCCATCCAACCAAATACCACATTCTTCCTTATTAAATTTGTTAAGGGTATAGTTATCTCCGAGAAGCATTGAATGATTCTTCTACAATGACTAGCTAACACTAAGAAAGATCTAATCTCAGTGACTCTCTTTGGTCTGGTCTGGTCTAATCGTATAAGGCTGCTACCTTAACTTGATCGATAGAAATATCCTCTTCGGGTACTATATGCCCCAAACTTAACTTCTTTTCATCAAAAGTGCCACTTACCAAACTCTTCTTGCAAATCATGCTTACGAAGCATCTCAAGAACGGTCCTCGACTGTGTCTCATGCTCTCATTCTTTTAATACCTCAGTTATTGATTTTGATGACATCAACCTTGATAACAAAATACATTCATATAAAATATGCATATTGAGGTTTTGTCAAGTTATATAGTATATAGTGTAGGATATTATATAGGTGTTGAATCGAAGACTGTACAGTATAAAGACTCAACGAAAGGACATGAAGACTCATGAGCATAAAGACCAAGATATGAAGATCTCAAGCCTATAGTTATCATATAGAGTCATAGAATACCGTTAAAGTCCCTGTAGCAATCTTTGATCTTTATTTCCTATTCTCTTATCCTTTATTTTAAAAACAAAATATATTTAAAAATATTTTATAAAAGTTTTTCTATGTTTAAAATGTTTATAAACTATTTTTGAATTATTTTACAAAGTATCAAAATATTTTACAAAGCATAAGATTTTCAAAAACATTCTAAAATAAAAAGTTCTCAAAATATACATGGGTATGTCGACATATACCCTATGTGTACGTTGACATATATGCCGCCAATTGGTTTTTCAAATTTTGGAATGAAGTGTCTATTCGTTGCAACTCTTCGAGAATGGACATGTTTGTTGATTCACTACATATAGGTTATTTCAAATGAATTTTTTATTAACCACTTTCTTATTACCTTCTCTCATCTTACTCTCTCAAAAGATTTCTTGAAAATTACTCAAAATTATACATAATCAATTCAAACTTCTTTGATTTGATTCACTGTTATTTATTATTAGTTTTCAATCATCTCTCTCTCAATCAAAGATCAAAGTGTTGTCCAAGTGGCTATAGGATCCATTGTATCCAACGTTCAAGGAATTGTCTTTGGAAAAACCATCAAACTCTAATTGTATTCGCTTGAGTGTGATTGTAGCCCGTCAAATCAATTGGGTGTGATTGTAGCTCGTTCAAATCAATCGGGCGTGCTTGGTAGCCCGGAAATCCGAGTAGGTGTGCTTATAGCCCATCCAAATCAAGTAAGTGTACCATGAGCCTGTAAAATTGGGAGGGTGTCTTGTAGCCTCGGAATCAAGATTGTAATTAGGTTTTCCTTCTACCCGTTTAAAAATTGACATTTGAAAAGAAATATGTACAATCAATTATACGGGACTGGATGTAGGAGAAATCCGAACCAGTATAAAATCCTTGGTGTCATCTCTTTTATTTCTACTTTACTGCTTTTACTTCATCTATGTTTGCATCTGTGATTGATTGTTGATACAATTCTGTGTTGAAAATCTGTGATTTAACATTAAACTTGATAGAAATTTAAAAAGATTTACAAAAGTTAGAAAACACTATTCACCCCCTCTAATGTTTATTTAGCCTTAAGATCCATAATTCCGCAACCCACACGTTCATTCTTCAATTAAACTAGATTATTATCAACGAATATAAGTACAAACCTATCCTAATGCTCTCAGAACACTCGATTCAATAAGTCTACAAAATATATTGGTGCATTGGTTAACCCAAACGACATACCGAAATACTCAAAACAACCATTACGTGCTCGAATAGCAATTAAAGGTATTCTCTCCTCAACTACTCTGGATTAATAAAATCCAAAGGTCGAATATACCTATAAGAATACACTTTCCACTAGTTGTTGAGAGAATAATTCGTCTATCCTCAGCAATGGGTACCTATTTCTCACAGTCATCTTATTCTTCTCTTGGTAGTCAAAATATAACCTCAAAGATCCATCATGCTTTCTTACGAACAAGGCAGGTGCTCCTCATGGAGACTCACTTGATCAAAATAAACCCTTATGTAACAACTCATCTATTTTCAACTTTAGCTTGACCAGCTCTATCTATGCCTATCTATTAAGTTCTCTTGTATATGGTTGTGCACCCTAACCTAAACTGGTCTTGAAATCCACTTCTGCTTTTGTAGGTAAGATATTTACTTGTCGGAAAATATCCCTACACTCTCACATTACAAGTATCATGCTTATCTCCTCCATGTCTGCTTCCATGGCATACACACAAAATGCTTCATACAAACTATATGTTGTAAAAACTAACTCCATCAGTTGACAATCACCTTGTGCTTATAATGACATAACCCTGTTGATGCAATCAATGGTTACACCGTATCTTTCCAGCGAATTCATTTCCAAACAACACCAAAACAGTCAAAGTTCATTACTATCAAACCGAGAATATCCATTTGCATATCTCAACCTCTACTTGCTCACATTTTGTAACTAATATCGTTTTACCCTATGTAGTTAAAGCGCTTAGCAGTTCTATAGCGGTGGAGGTGCCAAAGGTTATAGTAGGGATAAAGCGGGGATATAGTGAAAAATAGTGGTGGTGCAAAAAGCTTCATTAGATATAAAACTAACTATTTAAAGATAATTTATTCTCATTCTCACAACATTTGTGTAGGAAAAGAAATAACTTTTAATCTTATGTAACAAAATCAAAGAATATAATGATTTATGCAAACTTGATCTTATGAATACAATACGTTTATAACTTATATTGAGAGCTTATGCCTTGAAATTAGGTCTTTACCCTATTTTTTTGATTTGGTTTAAAAGAAAACTAATCAAATCAACATTTGTATATTAATTCTACTAAAGCGAGTGCTAAAAAGCCTTGATTTAGCAAGTGTAGCAGAAAATAGCAGGGCTTAAAGTGGATCTATTGTTCAATAGCACTAAATTGAAATAGCATACCAATTGGAGAGCACTATGCACTATAGCGGGGATTTAGCGGTGCTTTAACTGCATAGGTTCTACCCTTTATCAGTGCAATCATACATAGTAGCATAATCAACATTTTAACTTTAAATTTTATTCTATCAACTAAAATAGCAATGATAAAAGAATGTGATGCACTGCTTTCAAACAAAACTCTTACAAGTAAACCATGAATAAGAACAATACCATCCAAATTGGTCTGCTCAACATCTGGTTCCCTGCCAACAGCCTCCACAACATACATATTTCACGCCTTTCATTTCGTGCATTCCTCAACCCTATCCACTCTTTCCTCAGTTGAAACAACTAACCATTTCCCTCGACTTCAAATATCGATTTGAAAAATATCCAAGTTGTTCGTAGTTATAACATCATATCCTGCTCACGGCATCTTTTCCTGAATCTATAGCAACAACCCTTTGGTCAACATCACATGTGATTCCCCGTCCTCTTGCTATACCTTCCCCCTCTTTGCATTTTGAAAATTTCCTTTACCAATAATGACGACCTTTTTGCTTCACTACATACCAGCTTTGCCTTAGTGCAGTGTTTATAATATCATCAAAACTACCTGCTGTATTTACATTAGATAAGTTCTGATTGAGTCCCTTAATCCCCTAACAAACTTTAACCTCTTCTTCACCTCCATCGCTATGAGCTCACTTCCATAAGTTGCCAACTCATACAAAATAGTTTGCATACTGCAAAATGGCATTCTCTCAATCTTTTTTAACTCCATAATTTTTTGAAATAACCCTTCCCTGCTAGCTTAAGATGTGAACCTCTTTTGGACCATTCGCGTCCATTATAAGTGTATAGGTAGACACTCATGCCGGAGTTGAATTGCTCAAAATACCGCGTTGTTAATTTAAATTTGGCAAAACTGAACATATACAGTAAATAGATATAATCACAGATCACAGACACCGAGTAATAAATGCAGCGGAAATAAAAGAGATAGTAGTTCATGAAGCTACTATATGAATATATAAAAATACATCAGAGTTTACAACAGAAGAGTAATACGATACATCAGATACAAATCAGAATACATCACTGGAATCATCGAATACTGAAAGCAGAATAGATGGCTGGATCTTCAAGCAAAGCTCCAACTCCAAAGGTGAGTCTCGAATACTGGTACACTCAGTCTGACCCGAGCGTAAAGCAAAAACACAAGACACTCGAGTCAGGATTAACATTCTTATATTAATAAACCCAACTCAAGTGAAATAGCAATTGAAATACAAGTAACTCAAAGGATGTTTGGAATAACCATCCTTTAAGGATCCGTTAAACTATCTACTAGGTAGTAATGTACGCTAAGTAGATAATGTCTATCAGTAATATAAAGATATCAAAGTAGGGTTAAGCAGGGCCCATACACCTCTTAACCTGTTTATTCCCAAAAGCATATACAAGACCGTAGTTTCCCCAAAACCGGAAGTCACCAGAGGGCAATACATATACTAAAGGTACAAATCAAAATCGTAGTGGTCGCGCATAGGATAATCAGTATGACAAGGTACATGAGGCGATACCAACTAGGATACTAGTAGTTGCCTGATCCGGACTGATGTTGGGCATAGCAGCTACTACCCCAACACCGCGAAACAACACTCCCAAATCGAGGGGTGCACCCAAATCGAATCACAAAAGTAATAGATATGGTATCGAAGAAGTGTGTCCACTAGAGATGGCGATCCTCAATGGCCCGGCGCGGCTCCTGTTTTAGTCATGTCAGGGGTCATCCAAAATCGTTCTCTTTCTTCAATCAACGCGTTCACCAAAACCATCCACTTCGTTCTGGATCAACACTCCGCGTATAATTATTAAAGTGGTTTCGGTTTAGATAGAGAGTATATCCATTACCGATCCCGGTCCCTTTAATAACTTTCGTAATTATTACACCGATTGGTCGTTTATATATTTCAAAAACCAAATCAATTTCAATTTCAATTTCAATTCGTAAACCAGCATTTCATTTGTCTTTCAAACCATTTCCATAAATTTACATTTCAAAACTTCCAAATTACACTTTCAAAATCTTATAATTCAATTTCAATTTCTATTTAAAACAATTCAAATATTGATCCAAATTCGTATATCAGTTTCATTTCAAAATCATTTAAATTAATTTAATTTAACATTCAAATCAATTTACATTCATTTATCGATTCCATTCAATATTCGTTAAGTAAATTTGTTATTCAAAACAATTTCCATTAAATTTCTAATTCATTAAATCCATTCTTAAGTTCAACTTCATTAAATCAAAACTTACAATTTTGAATTAAATTAAATTCATCAAATCAAATTCTTTAAATTTCAAGTCTTACATTAATTCCAAAAATATCACATTTTATTTCTTGTTAAAGAAATCCAATTTCACTTATTTACTTCCTTAAATAATTTTCCAAAACTTAATTAATAAAGAAACTCAATTTCAATTATTTACGAAGTAAATTCACTTATTCAAAAGTTCAATTTTACTTATTAAAGAATTCAATTCAATTTAATCATTAAATAATTCAACCTTATTTAATTATTAAATAATTCAAAACTTAATTATTAAATAATTTCAAAGTTTAATAATTTCAAACTTAATTATAATTTCAAACTTAATTATTAAATCATTTCAAAGTGTAATAATTTCAAACTTAATTCAATAATTTCTCAAATTTAATAACATTCTTTTCATCAATTCGTTGTTAATATTTTGTTTCAGATTATTAAAATTTTACATTTTTCTTTCATTAAAATTCAAATTTCAACTTCATTTCAAAACCATATTATTTATTCAAAAAAAATCCTTATCTTATTTCAAAATCAAGTTATTGACCAATCGGGTTTATTTAATTTTCTATCCTAGGTCAAAGTTCAATTTTGGGTATTTATCATTTCAACCCGATTCCAATTCAATTAAAAATCAAAGCATAACAGAGGGAACTTGCAGTGTGATAACTGGGATGGTGTCAAAGTAAATAAACAAGCAATAACAACAATCAATATCAATCCAATAATCAATTCAAATAATCCCGAAATAACCATATTAATTCGCATTGTTATTTGTACGAATTAATATAATTATTTCTAGAATTCACACTATCATTTCATGTAGATTAAAGATTATTACATTACGGTTTCACTTGTCATCTATTTACAATTTCATACATCATCAATATAACAACATACATTCAGTGGTTCAAAATGTAATTTAACAAATCCTACATGTCAATAAATTCAACAGTTAAAGGGGTCATATTATACAAATGTCAGTTAATCAAATTTAACATTTAATTATCCTATATCAAGTTCAATTTCATACTATTTATCATTTTAACATTAACAATCTAACGTCCAATATAAACATCAACAATCAATCAATTATCAGCCAAACTGTATTATCATCGCATAAATAATTAACAGATAATGGTGTCAGATGTCAAAGGTGAACTGATACAGGTAATAGTACATATAACAGTGTAATTAACTAACAGCAGTATATTTCAATTGTCGTTTCAATTGAAATCAAATCTAATAAATAAAAGAAGGTTAATCGTGAGTGAGTGCTCACCTTTCGAGGCAGGAGATATGCATGGGAATGGAAGCGAATAGTCAAGGACGGGCATACAAATCAAGCGAGCAGAACGGCGACAAGTTGGGATTTTGCTGAGATAGATTTGATATTGCGAATGTCAGTCAAATGGCACGAGATAAGTGAAACGTGATATATTACATATATATAAATTTCCTAAAATCAAATTAAATATATTTCAAAATAAAATATATATTTATTTTCAAATCAACATTAATACCAACATATAAAATATGTTGAGTCAAGTTTTTTTTATAGTTTTGATTTCTGACAAAGGGATAAACCGTGATCGTCAAAAAGAAGTCATTCATTGAGACACAACGAGCTTCATACATTAGAGGTGGATTATTTGGTATGTTAGTAATATTAGTTATGTTAAAATCTATCCTCAAAATAATCATGCATCTCAAAAGAATCGATGTATAAACGTTTTGGATGACAGCGCACATTCACTGTGCAATTTAACAGCGACCGGTCGACCGGTCCAAAACCAGGCGGTCGACCGTTCCTGTGTAAATTGCACAATGAACGTGCACACATGCACATAACGTCTATATATTTGAAATTTTCGTCTACTGGTCATTTTTGACCTGTCGACCGTTTTTAAACAGAAAGCAACCTTTCCCAAAAGACACTTCTTTCTTCAATGGTTGCTTCTCTTTCCTTTCATCAATGATCACATCTGATAATGGCTACTCTTCACAAAGAGTTACAACCATTTATTCTCTATATAAACATATCTAAATCATTGATTGAAAAAAAACAACAATTCTTTGCTTTAAAATTCTGATCTTAAATTCTAAATACTCTTGCATTCTAAAAGCTCTCTACTTCAAATTGCTTATTGAATCATTGAAATTATTTCATATCTTTTGATTCAAATAAGTAATATACTTCCTTCAATCTTTACAAACATCATTCACATATTTTGAGGATAAGATTATAGGAAGGGTGTACTACAAGTGACAAATCGGTGTTGTTAAGAGCACAAGTTGTCAACAACAATTGTATTTGTTTTTGTTGAAGTCCTCGGTGTTGTAAGAGGCACGAAATCCCGTTCGGCTGTTCGGGTGTTATAAACCTGTTCCTCCGGGTGAAGCGAGGTAGTTGGTAGTGAAATCCAGATAGAAGTCTGGGACTGGACGTAGGACGAGAGGTCCGAACCAGTATAAAAATCCCTGGTGTGATTTTACTGTTTACTGCATTTACTTTTTATATCTGTGAATTGCTATATAGTTAGTTTATTGAATATTTACTTATATAGCAATTGTAAATAACATTCTGCATATATTAGTCCATATTACACGATCCGTAATCAGTGTGCACAAGCATACACACTTTCATTTGGTATCAGAGCTCAGTTATCATATAACCGTAACACCGTTATTTGATATATTCTTGTAATATGGCAAATAACGCAAGCACTAGCTCTAGCACTTACACGGAAGGTCAATCAACACAAAGACCTCCATTCTTTAATGGTCTCAACTATAGCTATTGGGCTACACGTATGTCATTTTTCATGCAATCAAATAGTTATGATGCTTGGAATGCTACTCAAAAAGAAATAGTAAATCCAACAACTGAATATTCAGAATGGACAACGGCTGAGAAAACGGCAGCAGCCGTAAATGCAAAGGCAATAAATATGTTGTTTTGTGCATTAGACCAAAATGAATATAACCGTGTTAGTATCTGCACTACTGCATATCAAATTTGGCAAACGCTGAAAACCACTCATGAAGGTACTAACAAGGTTAAACAAGCCAAAATAGCCATGCTGAAGAGTCAGTTTCAAAATTTCAAAATGAAACCAAATGAGACAATCAATGATATGTATTCAAGGTTTCAAACTATTCATCATGCACTTATCGGATTAGGGCAAAAATATTCAGATTTTGATGTTGTTTCAACAGTCCTACATTCTCTGACTAGTGAATGGGAAGGAAAAGTATTAGCAATTGAAGAAGCTAATGACCTTTCCATCATGAAGCCAGATGAATTGATAGGAAATTTAATGTCCTATGAAGCAAATTTGCAGGCTAGAAAAGAACAGAAAGAAGAAAAGAAAAATGTAGCATTTCATGCTGAGAAAGATGAAAATGAATCAGATTCTGAAGATGAAGATTTAGCATTCATTGCAAAAGGATTCAAAAAATTCCTAAAATATCGAAAAGCCAGTCGCTACAACAAAAGGAAACCTGGATCAAGCAAACCATCTTCATCAACTATAGAATGTTTCAACTGTCACAAAAAGGGGCACATGCAGAAGGATTGTCCAGAACAGAAGAAGAAGTCAGAAAATGATAAATTCAAACATAAGAAGGACAAGTCAAAGAAACGAGCCTTTTCAGTAACATGGGATGATTCAGACTCATCCTCATCTGAAAGTGAAAGTGATCAGGAGAATGAACAAGCTAATGTTTGTTTTATGGCAACAGAAGATGAGGTACAAATTCCTACATTTGATGAATTACTTGATATAAATTCTGAATTGATAGTCAAATATAAAGACATAAAACGTCAATTAAAAGTAGCCAAAGCAGATTTGAGTAGAGCAGAGTTTGAACGAGATATGTTAAAAGACGAGAAGAAAATATTAGAAGAAGAACTTGAAAAACTTCAAGAATCATCATCTAATGTTGACTCTCAATTATCTCTTTTGAGTCAAGAAGTTGAAACTCAAAAAGAGAAAAATGATGCTCTCACTATTGAAAATCATGAGCTTAAGGCAAAAGTCAAAAATCTGGACCTAGAAAAGGCGAGCTTACAAACTAAGTTAGATGACATAACTCAAAATGTTTCTAACTTTAACAAAGGTCGAGAAAATTTGACAAAAATCATTGAAAGTTCACAATCTGTTTCAAATAAACAAGGTTTGGGATATAGGAAACAAGAAACCAAGAAACATCTTGGTAATGGAAGGAAAAATAAAGTACAAGATACTGGAGCTATGAAAAATCTTAGTTTATTATATTCCAAACCAAAATCAGTTGTGAAATTTCAGAAGAAAGTTGTCAAGACTATCAAAATATGGGTTCCTAAAACAAATAACAATTTGATTAGGAATAAATATATTCAGAATTTCATGAATACTGTACATCTTAATACTAATTATATATATAAAGGGGATACCGGACCCGTATGGGTTTGGACTCCTAAGACCTAACTCTTAGGACCCCATAAAAAGTGGGTACCATGGACTTAATTTTATTTTTTGCAGGTCCCACTTAAGAAAAGAGGAAAGTGGATATTGGACAGTGGTTGCTCGAAGCACATGATTGGAGACAAGAGCTTACTAACAAATATTACATACTCAGATGGTGGCTCCGTCACTTTTGGAGATAATTCAAAAGGCTATATCATCGGCAAAGGCGATGTGAGCAATTGCGGTACATCTAACTTACCTCTTATTACAAATGTCATGCTAGTTAGAAATTTAAAACACAATTTACTTAGTATCAGTCAATTATGTGACAAGGGTTTTACAATTTCTTTTTCAAACAATAAGTGTAGTATTCTAGATAAAGATCATAATTTAATTTTCGAAGGTTATAGAGACAGAAATATATATATTCTGAATATGAATATTAATCATAACTCAGATATGTGTCTTATAGCTAATGATAATGATCCATGGCTATGGCACAAACGCTTCTGTCATATAAACTTCAGAACTATTGACAAGCTAGCCAAAAACAATCTAGTTAGAGGATTACCCAAAATGAGTTTTTAAGGTTAACAATATCTGTGATGCATGTCAATTAGGAAAATTAACCAAATCATCTTTTAAATCCAAGAAAGTCATATCAACACTACAACCACTTGAGTTACTACATATGGATTTATTCGGACCAACACAAGTTCAGTCGATAAATCATAATCGATATGTATTTGTAATAGTTGATGACTATTCTCGGTATACATGGTCTATTTTCCTGAAAAACAAGAGTGACACTTTTGAACATTTTAAATCTTTCGTCAAAAGAATTCAAAAATCGAAAGGGCTAAAAGTTAAAAACATAAGGAGTGATCATGGTGGTGAATTCGAAAATAACGAATTTGAACATTTTTGTACAAAGAAAGGTATTAACCACAATTTTTCGTTTCCTAGAACTCCACAACAAAACGGAGTTGTAGAACGAAAAAATCGAACATTACAAGAATGTGCAAGAACGTTATTAAATGGATCTACTTTACCAAAACATTTCTGGGCAGAAGCCGTCGCCACTGCGTGTTATGTTTTGAATCGTGTGTCCATTCGACCACTCACCAAGAATACATCTTATGAATTATTTAACGAAAGGAAGCCAAATATATCTTACTTCAAAGTATTTGGTTCAAAATGTTTCATTTTAAATACGAAAGACCAACTCGGGAAGTTTGATCCGAAAGCTGATGAAGGTATATTTGTCGGTTATTCGGAAAGAAGCAAGGCATATCGTATTTTTAATAAACGAACCAAAACTATTGAGGAATCTCTTCATGTTTCCTTCGATGAAATTTTTCAGCCCTCTCAACCAAAAACTGATGATGACGAAACTATACTTTCTGACACTCCTATCATCACAAATTATGACTCTGACTCTGAAAATATTGTTGAAAATATTTCTCAACAACAACAAGCTTGTGAAATACGTTCCCCTCCAAGATTATTGAGACACCATCCGGTTCAAAATGTAATTGGGGAGGTCGACTCACAAGTAAGAACTAGGAGTCAATTACATCAAATGGGACATGTTGCATTTCTATCAAATATCGAACCTAAGAATCCTAAAGAAGCAGCTACCGACGAATATTGGATCATTGCCATGCAAGAAGAACTAAATCAGTTCGTGCGCAATGACGTCTGGGAACTTGTTCCAAGACCAACTGATCAGTCAGTGATTGGTACTAAATGGGTCTATAAAAATAAGGCTGATGAACAAGGGAATATCACCAGAAATAAAGCAAGGTTAGTAGCACAGGGATATAATCAGGAAGAAGGTATCGATTATGAAGAAACTTTTGCACCAGTTGCTCGACTAGAAGCTATTAGAATCCTTTTATCTTTTGCTTGTCACCATAATTTCAAACTTTATCAGATGGATGTCAAAAGTGCATTTCTGAATGGATTTATCAAAGAGAATGTATATGTCGAACAACCTCCTTTGTTTGTACATGAAAAATATCCTGATCATGTGTTCAAACTAAAGAAAGCTCTTTATGGTTTAAAACAAGCACCTCGTGATTGGTATGAACGATTACGTAGCTATCTTATTGACTCAGGATTTCAAATAGGCAGAGTCGATCAAACTTTGTTTATCAAACATTCTCAAAAGGATATTCTAGTTATTCAGATATATGTAGACGACATCATCTTTGGTTCAACAAATGATAAACTCTGTAAGGAATTTGCAAGTATTATGACCAAAGAATTCGAAATGTCTCATATGGGAGAACTGTCATACTTTCTTGGACTTCAAATCAAACAACTTCCGAATGGTATTTTTATTAATCAAGAAAAATACTGCGGAAATCTTATCAAGCGCTTCGGATTAGAAAATACATCTGGTAAACCAACTCCTATGAGTACAACTACACATCTTGAAAAAGATGATAATGGTAAGAGTGTTGACCAGAAATTATATCGAAGCATGATTGGTTCTCTTCTTTATCTTTCAGCTAGTCGTCCAGATATAATGATGAGTGTTTGTCTATGTGCTCGTTTTCAAGCAAATCCAAAGGAATCGCATTTACGAGCAGTGAAGCGTATAATTCGTTATCTTAATAATACAAAAGATTTCGGTCTTTTTTATCCAACAGAATGTCCATTCGAATTAGTTTCATATAGTGATGCTGATTTTGGAGGTTCTCGAACGGATAGAAAGAGTACAAGTGGTACGTGCCATTTTATTGGAAAATCACTTGTCTCTTGGTTTAGTAAGAAACAGAATTGTGTTTCACTATCAACATGTGAAGCCGAATATATATCAGCGGCTCTCGCTTGTACTCAAGTATTATATATGCAACAAACACTTCAAGATTTTGATATTCATTTATCAAATTCTATTATATACTGTGATTACACGAGTGCTATAAATCTTTCTAAAAATCCAGTGAATCATTCTAGAACCAAGCACATTGATATCCGTCATCATTTCCTTAGAGATAATATTGAAAAAGGAAATATATGTCTTGAATATGTCCAAACTGATAATCAATTAGCGGACATTTTTACTAAGCCTTTGCTCGAATCTAGTTTTATTAAATTACGAAGAGAGCTTGGTTTAATTTCTTTAAAAGACCTTGTCTAATAATTACTGATGTTAAACTTTTAAGTTCTTTCGTTTGATTATTCTTTTTTAACTATAGCTATTTTAAGCTATTTTTAAATTTGAGCCTCTGATTATTTTACACCATCAAATTCCTCTTTTTACTCTTAATCATAGGCTTATATATAAGAACTGTCTATATAAGCTGTCAAAAACATTCGTTCTATTCATCTTCCCTTATCTAATCATAAATACAAAATTTTCTATGGCACATATTTGTGATGAGTGTGCTCAAAAAACTCACATTTCCATTACAAGTTCTGAATCAGAAGAATATCTTTCTCCTGAAACACCAAAATATAAACCAAAGTGCCATCATCAATGCTCTCGTACACCTGGAAGTACGCCTAAATCAAAAAAGGAAAAGAAAGTGCTATTCTATTCTCCTCAAACCAAAGAGAAGATCGATGAAATTCATCACTATCAAAAACATCAAATAGATCTTCAACGTCAGCTTCATTATGGACAACAACAGCTTCATCATGAACAACAGCAGACTTCGGCACGATTATCTATTTTAGAAAGAATGGCATTCTTCTTCTGTGGATCAAACAAACGAGATGTTCATGAGCCAATGCCAAATGCACCTTCATCTTCTAGAACCCCAAACTCATGGGACAGAAACTATGCTCAGAATGAAGGGGCAACTGAAAAATGGTCATCTTGGAAGGCTCGCATTGATGATATTAACGAAGATTCAACCGATCTTCCTTCTCCCACTCTTCATTAATTTTATTTCATATATATTGTATTGTTGTTTATTTTGTAATCACTCTTTTAAAAACATCTAAATATTATAATAAGAGTGATATAAAATTTATAGGTCAAAATATATTAAAAACAGGCTGAACTATGATACAGAACAGCACCGGTCGACAAGGTAAAATGGACCGGTTGACCGTTTTGCTCTCTGGATAAAAACGGTCGACCGCCCCATTTTCACCGGTCGACCGGTTACGTATATCCTGTTTTTAAATATACCTTCGTTCACTTTTTTCCCCTATCTCTCTTTTTACTTCATAACCAGCCTTCTTCCCCCAAATCAAAGAAACCCTACATTCTCTTATTAAATTTCTTTCTTCAAACTTATCCCTAATGGCTCCTCAACAAAAGAAATTTAAGCAAGCTTCTACCTCAGAGACACAACCCATTGATCTCTCTATCAAGAAATGGCTTGTGGATCCAATTTCACTCAAAAGGTGGAATGAAATGAAAGATTTTACTATCCATCCGGGTTCGTTTGTTAAATTCTCAGATTTCTCTAGTTATCGTATTTTAGATTTAGCAAGGGATACCGACATTGAAAACCTAATTGACTATGATCAAAACAATGTGGAAATTAACCATGTCATGATCAAGTTATTCTATGCTAATCTAAATATAGAGAAAAACAAACCCGCAAATCCCAATTATTGTCTTTGGTCTGTTGTATGTGGCAAAGAAGTGTTTATCTCATGTGATAGGATGGCAAGTGTTCTTGGTTCTAGGTTTATTGGTGAAAAATTCTCAAATGACTTTTGCAATATTCATGTCCGTAATCAAATTAGTCATCAATTTACTGAAGATGACAAGGATAGCACTAAGTCTATTGGCTTAAGACCGTCTGCAAGAATTCTTCATCATACTCTTATGCACTCCCTTTTCCCAAGAACTGGAAATTTTGATGCCGTCTATAAAGAAAATTTCAAGGCATTATACGCAATTTATGGGGGTATTCGTATAAACTGGATTGGTATGATCTTTGATGAAATCTTGAAAGTAAATGATAGCTCTAGACCTCACTTGTTTTATAACGAGTACATTATGCGACTCTTGCTCGATTGTGGCATTGAACCACCAAAGTCTTCTATTTCCAAACCAAAAGCCATCAACAAAGCTTCGATTGCAAGAATGAAGCTTCCAGCTCCATACTTCAATATTATGCCTTTTGAACAATGGAAAGACCAAGGACATGGAGAGGCTTCCTCCCGTTCATCCCGATCTAAACCTGGAGAAGTTAAACTTTTAAGATCATCTTCCTCAACAAAAGAATCACTTAACACTATTGCTCAAAATCAATTTCTTCTAGAAGCCCGACTTAAGCGCATGGACACCAAAATAGATAAACGATTTAACAAACTTAAGTCGTTCTTCAGTTCTATATGGGAAGCAATATCATGTGGAGCATCATCCTCATCCATGCCAACTCAAGACCCTGGCAAGCGCCCAGCTCCTCCTACTTTTGCTTGGACATCCTCGGAGGAGGGTACAAGCTCGGGAACGAGTCATGGACGTGGATACGGAAAATCTCAGCTTGTTGAAGAAGAAGAAGAGGAAGAAGAGGAGGGTGAGACAGATTCAGATTGAATCCTTTTAGTCTATGTCTTTATCTACTATTATGTGTAAATTATGACTTAGTTCTTGCTTTAAGACATTATCTGGCACTTGTACTAAATAGTGTCGCATTTTAATTCGTACTAGACTCTTTGGCATTATCATATTATGTGACTCTTAACTCTTGATCTAGGGTAGTAGTCTTATTTTGCTTATACTCTGAATTATATAATTTATATCCTCTATTTTAATAAACTCCTTTTTGTCGATGACAAAGGGGGAGAAAATTGTGCTAACAGTATATATGCAGGAAAATATAGAGTTACAGGCACAATCTCAGGGGGAGATCAAATACAGGGGGAGATTCATAACTATGTTGTCATCAATCAAAAAGGGGGAGAATGTTGAGTCAAGTTTTTTTTATAGTTTTGATTTCTGACAAAGGGATAAACCGTGATCGTCAAAAAGAAGTCATTCATTGAGACACAACGAGCTTCATACATTAGAGGTGGATTATTTGGTATGTTAGTAATATTAGTTATGTTAAAATCTATCCTCAAAATAATCATGCATCTCAAAAGAATCGATGTATAAACGTTTTGGATGACAGCGCACATTCACTGTGCAATTTAACAGCGACCGGTCGACCGGTCCAAAACCAGGCGGTCGACCGTTCCTGTGTAAATTGCACAATGAACGTGCACACATGCACATAACGTCTATATATTTGAAATTTTCGTCTACTGGTCATTTTTGACCTGTCGACCGTTTTTAAACAGAAAGCAACCTTTCCCAAAAGACACTTCTTTCTTCAATGGTTGCTTCTCTTTCCTTTCATCAATGATCACATCTGATAATGGCTACTCTTCACAAAGAGTTACAACCATTTATTCTCTATATAAACATATCTAAATCATTGATTGAAAAAAAACAACAATTCTTTGCTTTAAAATTCTGATCTTAAATTCTAAATACTCTTGCATTCTAAAAGCTCTCTACTTCAAATTGCTTATTGAATCATTGAAATTATTTCATATCTTTTGATTCAAATAAGTAATATACTTCCTTCAATCTTTACAAACATCATTCACATATTTTGAGGATAAGATTATAGGAAGGGTGTACTACAAGTGACAAATCGGTGTTGTTAAGAGCACAAGTTGTCAACAACAATTGTATTTGTTTTTGTTGAAGTCCTCGGTGTTGTAAGAGGCACGAAATCCCGTTCGGCTGTTCGGGTGTTATAAACCTGTTCCTCCGGGTGAAGCGAGGTAGTTGGTAGTGAAATCCAGATAGAAGTCTGGGACTGGACGTAGGACGAGAGGTCCGAACCAGTATAAAAATCCCTGGTGTGATTTTACTGTTTACTGCATTTACTTTTTATATCTGTGAATTGCTATATAGTTAGTTTATTGAATATTTACTTATATAGCAATTGTAAATAACATTCTGCATATATTAGTCCATATTACACGATCCGTAATCAGTGTGCACAAGCATACACACTTTCAAAATATCCATACCTATTTGAAAACAAATTCACATTCACTTAAGTAGTTAATGTATATAAACATATCTACAACTTACGTAAAATATATATGGACTCAAAACACAATACCGTGCATATAAACTTTTATTTTGACATAACAGATTATGCAACTAACATACTAACAATTTTGATATGTAAGTTTGACTGTAAACAAACAATATGCTTAAAGAATATTATATTTGAACACATACACAAATATCAAAATTGTATACATATATAGACTCAAAGTTAAAGCTAAAAGGAATATAAAACTAATTGCTATATATGTAGACCCCATAAGAAGTTATCACGTACATAGTACTCTACAATTTATAAACAATACAATGTACCTAACAGCATCATAGCGAAATGGAAAAACGCATGTACTCATATATATAAACACACGCATAAAACAATTTGATAACTTTAAAATATTTAACTAAAACATGAGAAAAATTTACTAATCATAATGTATGCAGGCTTCTTGCTAAATCGAATGCAAACAGAGATTCAAAGCTCATATAGATCCAAATCACAATATCTAAGTATGATATATTTAAAAATCACAATATCTACAAAATATGACTTATAGATATACCTCAACCCAATCTATCTTCCAGCACGCCTAAAATCAAGTTTTTTTAATATGTAACAACAGGTATAACTTGCATATTTATATAAAAGTATATTACTAACCAAATATAAGTAAAATGCAAATATATATGCATTACGTATCTTTCTTGTATAAACTTATCAAATATTATACTGTAACTATAATATTTTTAAAAACATGAACCTTAAAATATAACATACTGTATACTATAATAAGATGTATGCATAACTTAGTTTATAGATATAATACCTCGACATATAGCATGAAAAATAAGGCTCGACTGAACATTTGTTAGCGGGAAGAGAAAATTTTAGAGCTGAAGGAGTGCGGTGGCCAGCTGTTCACGGTGGTGGTCTGCTGGAGGTCAGAGGCCAAGGCGCTGAGTCTCGGCGTTTGTGGGATGGTGGTCAGGGGAGGACGGGCGATGGCGGATGGAGGTTGCAGGGTTTTGGAAATGAGTAGGTGGAGGAGAGGTATGCGGTCTCGGCTGTGAGGAAGGTGGGTTGTGAGGTGGTGAAGCTTCGGGTTGTTGGCTTCGACGTGTGGCAGGGATAACCAAGCGAAGGCGGAGATGTGGTTGAGCGGAGGCTGTTCGGGTGCTCGGCAATGGTTTGCTCGGGTTGATGGGTTTCGGTTGGTCGAGGATCTGGGCATGGAATTCACGAAGGTGAGGTGGTCTGGTTGGTTCAGACGTAGGGTGGTGGAGCAGGTGGTGGGACGATGGCGCCTTTAGAGGTGTAAGGCTGTGTCAGGTTGGGCTGTGGTCTCATGGAGATGGATTCGAGCATGCAAGGTGGAACAGCAAGTGAATGGGCGTGAAGAAAAGAAGAAGAGTGAAGGAGCAGGTAAAGGAATATAAGGGGAGAGGAATAGGCATTGAACAGATAAATTTTTCTCTTTTTGAAAGTGTAAACGAATCAATTGCAAACAAAACCTTTTGTTAAAACATGGAGAATAGTGAAGGTCAATAGCTACAGTAATAAATGTTGATGGCTTCTCGAATAAAGTAATAACAAACGGCTAATAAGTTTCACCGAGAAAACCAAATGTCACAAAACCGGTACCGATACGGTAAGCGTTACGTAAAGTGCAACGTACAACGGAACTCCGAATTTGACAATCGAATATACCGTAGAGATCGGTACGACGAGACGATCAAAACGGTATATAGAAATCAGTGGTACGATCATCCGATAAAAATCGATATCGGTACCAGAATACTGCTATTTTGCAGAAAATAAGAACGACGGAGCCAAAGATGTCCGAATTTGGAAAAACGACAAACTGAAATCTTGCTCAGAAGATGATTTAGAATTTTTCTACGTAAAAATATTTAGGTTTCGAAAACATTTTATTTCCATCGCTTTTTAACTGATTAAATTGAAGTGAATTTACGCGCGAAATAAACTTTCGTATTTTCGGACGAAAATTTACCAGTTGCTATGTTTAACTAGACGTATTCCAAATATTAAATTTTTATTTCAAAATTTTATCGTTTAAAATTTCACAAA
Organism: Allium fistulosum; assembly: GCA_030737815.1. Classification (NCBI taxonomy): domain Eukaryota; kingdom Viridiplantae; phylum Streptophyta; class Magnoliopsida; order Asparagales; family Amaryllidaceae; genus Allium; species Allium fistulosum. The sequence goes on from CM060907.1 coordinate 292,062,109, forward strand.
ATTTCAACTAATTACGTTATTAAAACCGGTTAAATTTACGGGTCGTTACATTCTCCCCCACTCAAAACTTTTCGTCCCCGAAAAGGAACGAGGTAGGAGAATAGAAACAACCAGACAGAAAAACAGATTTGAAATATAAAATAACAATTAATTTAAACCATATAAATTCAAATTTAAATTAATTGATATACAATAATTGATTTAATCCATTTGATTTCACTAAAATCAATCTCGACTATTTCTAAATTCATTATCTTATTATCCAATTTACTTAAATTTACAATTTCTAAAACCATAAATTTTGAATAGTCTTTTATTATAATCATATTTTCTTCAACAATTTTAAATTCTTCTTTATTCCAAATTATTGTTACATTTATTCTACTTAATATATCTAATTACATATATTTAAACCGTATAAATTAATTTAAACCATAAAAGTTTCGATTTAAATTAATTTACATCTATTAATTTCTTTTAAATTCAAGGTATTTTCATATGTTGATCAAACTTCAATTTATTAATTCCTTCAAAACAAATTTATTTCATTATTAACTGAGTTTTACTTATTATCCTATCTAACTCCATTAACATCTTTATAATCAAAATTTAGTGTATAACATTTATTATAAACACCCAAATTTTATTTATAAATTCAATTTATCTTATATATTATCCAATTACATATTCAACTTCTGAATGATTTAGGTAAGTTGTATTAGAATGCAGTTGAACAATATACAAATAAAATTTTTCCTAATTCAATTATTCAAGTTTAAATATTTATTTCAAATTTTGGTTTTATTTGTAATTAAAATCATCCTTTAACAAAATTTAAGAATTAGATTTCCGATTAACTTCATTAAACAATTTAGAGATTTATATAATATATTTATATCAAATCAAAATAAATTTTAAAATAAGATAACTATATATATGTAAATCAAAATGTACTGAAGAAATTTAAATCAAAATATTTTCAAAACAAAACCGTAGCAAAGCTACAGAATATTATCTTCACTTCGAAACTCGAAAATGAATGTCGATGATGCGGCCGCCATCACCGAAATTATTTTCCAGCGACAAAGAGAAGAGTACTAATTTCAACATTTTAAAATTCTTTGAAAACGATTTCTATTCGAAAATACTTTCAATAATATATACTTTAAAAATTTTAAAACCAAAGTTCGAAATCATCGGAAACTAAATTCTCACATTTCTAAATTAATTTCATTTCAAATTCCAAATCAATTTATAAACCATATTTATAAATTCATTTAGAACAATAAATGATAATCAAATATTATCATTTCAAACAACCAATTTAATTAACCTCTAAATTCAAAAAAATTTTACTTATATTTTACAATATAATCAAACAAATTTGAAAACAATATTGTGTCAGTTTGCTCTGCTCAAGTGTTTTGGAAATCCTATCGATAGCGTTGATCAGACGAATCGATCGAAAACCCAAATCAACATCAACAACTCAAACAACACAATATATTTTAAAACATTTATATATATAGATATTAGTTTACAAATACACTTCTTTGCTCGACGATATAGGAATGGATTTTCAAAATAAGGATAGGGTTTCAAATTTGATGGACTCAAGTTAAAGAGAATTCTGATTTGAATACAAGTTCGAAAGAAAAGATAAGATGATTCAATTAACAGAATCGGGTTGGATAAGCTTATTTAATTCACGGGCAATCTTAACCGGACCGTCAGTAACTTCAAGAATAAGATCGATGCTGAATTCCGAGGTAAATCAACATTCGATCTCGAGAAATAAAATTCAGGTATAGCAGGAGATAGATAGCATCGTAAACCGAGGATACAGAAATCTCCGGTAGATCGATGTTTATTATAAAGGAGTTTTGATCCTTTACGGATCATTCGAAGATTGGCGGGACCGCCGATCTATTATAGATAACATTCAGAATGGAGTTGTGGGGTGCTCCATGATTGAAAGAAGACGAATAGTGAAGGACACGAATGAATTTCGAAACCGAGGGGAACGTTTCAAAAATTCGAAGAAATTGAGTCAAAGGAAGAGATTGAAACTCGAATGAGGGTGATTCTGTAAATATATTTACCCTATATGTTAAGTTTTGCCTAGAGCTACCAAAGCTCTGATACCAACTGTAACGACCCGCCATTTTGGACCATTCGCGTCCATTATAAGTGTATAGGTAGACACTCATGCCGGAGTTGAATTGCTCAAAATACCGCGTTGTTAATTTAAATTTGGCAAAACTGAACATATACAGTAAATAGATATAATCACAGATCACAGACACAGAGTAATAAATGCAGCGGAAATAAAAGAGATAGTAGTTCATGAAGCTACTATATGAATATATAAAAATACATCAGAGTTTACAACAGAAGAGTAATACGATACATCAGATACAAATCAGAATACATCACTGGAATCATCGAATACTGAAAGCAGAATAGATGGCTGGATCTTCAAGCAAAGCTCCAACTCCAAAGGTGAGTCTCGAATACTGGTACACTCAGTCTGACCCGAGCGTAAAGCAAAAACACAAGACACTCGAGTCAGGATTAACATTCTTATATTAATAAATCCAACTCAAGTGAAATAGCAATTGAAATACAAGTAACTCAAAGGATGTTTGGAATAACCATCCTTTAAGGATCCGTTAAACTATCTACTAGGTAGTAATGTACGCTAAGTAGATAATGTCTATCAGTAATATAAAGATATCAAAGTAGGGTTAAGCAGGGCCCATACACCTCTTAACCTGTTTATTCCCAAAAGCATATACAAGACCGTAGTTTCCCCAAAACCGGAAGTCACCAGAGGGCAATCCATATACTAAAGGTACAAATCAAAATCGTAGTGGTCGCGCATAGGATAATCAGTATGACAAGGTACATGAGGCGATACCAACTAGGATACTAGTAGTTGCCTGATCCGGACTGATGTTGGGCATAGCAGCTACTACCCCAACACCGCGAAACAACACTCCCAAATCGAGGGGTGCACCCAAATCGAATCACAAAAGTAATAGATATGGTATCGAAGAAGTGTGTCCGCTAGAGATGGCGATCCTCAATGGCCCGGCGCGGCTCCTGTTTTAGTCATGTCAGGGGTCATCCAAAATCGTTCTCTTTCTTCAATCAACGCGTTCACCAAAACCATCCACTTCGTTCTGGATCAACACTCCGCGTATAATTATTAAAGTGGTTTCGGTTCAGATAGAGAGTATATCCATTACCGATCCCGGTCCCTTTAATAACTTTCGTAATTATTACACCGATTGGTCGTTTATATATTTCAAAAACCAAATCAATTTCAATTTCAATTTCAATTCGTAAACCAGCATTTCATTTGTCTTTCAAACCATTTCCATAAATTTACATTTCAAAACTTCCAAATTACACTTTCAAAATCTTATAATTCAATTTCAATTTCTATTTAAAACAATTCAAATATTGATCCAAATTCGTATATCAGTTTCATTTCAAAATCATTTAAATTAATTTAATTTAACATTCAAATCAATTTACATTCATTTATCGATTCCATTCAATATTCGTTAAGTAAATTTGTTATTCAAAACAATTTCCATTAAATTTCTAATTCATTAAATCCATTCTTAAGTTCAACTTCATTAAATCAAAACTTACAATTTTGAATTAAATTAAATTCATCAAATCAAATTCTTTAAATTTCAAGTCTTACATTAATTCCAAAAATATCACATTTTATTTCTTGTTAAAGAAATCCAATTTCACTTATTTACTTCCTTAAATAATTTTCCAAAACTTAATTAATAAAGAAACTCAATTTCAATTATTTACGAAGTAAATTCACTTATTCAAAAGTTCAATTTTACTTATTAAAGAATTCAATTCAATTTAATCATTAAATAATTCAACCTTATTTAATTATTAAATAATTCAAAACTTAATTATTAAATAATTTCAAACTTAATTATAATTTCAAACTTAATTATTAAATCATTTCAAAGTGTAATAATTTCAAACTTAATTCAATAATTTCTCAAATTTAATAACATTCTTTTCATCAATTACGTTGTTAATATTTTGTTTCAGATTATTAAAATTTTACATTTTTCTTTCATTAAAATTCAAATTTCAACTTCATTTCAAAACCATATTATTTATTCAAAAAAAATCCTTATCTTATTTCAAAATCAAGTTATTGACCAATCGGGTTTATTTAATTTTCTATCCTAGGTTAAAGTTCAATTTTGGGTATTTATCATTTCAACCCGATTCCAATTCAATTAAAAATCAAAGCATAACAGAGGGAACTTGCAGTGTGATAACTGGGATGGTGTCAAAGTAAATAAACAAGCAATAACAACAATCAATATCAATCCAATAATCAATTCAAATAATCCCGAAATAACCATATTAATTCGCATTGTTATTTGTACGAATTAATATAATTATTTCTAGAATTCACACTATCATTTCATGTAGATTAAAGATTATTACATTACGGTTTCACTTGTCATCTATTTACAATTTCATACATCATCAATATAACAACATACATTCAGTGGTTCAAAATGTAATTTAACAAATCCTACATGTCAATAAATTCAACAGTTAAAGGGGTCATATTATACAAATGTCAGTTAATCAAATTTAACATTTAATTATCCTATATCAAGTTCAATTTCATACTATTTATCATTTTAACATTAACAATCTAACGTCCAATATAAACATCAACAATCAATCAATTATCAGCCAAACTGTATTATCATCGCATAAATAATTAACAGATAATGGTGTCAGATGTCAAAGGTGAACTGATACAGGTAATAGTACATATAACAGTGTAATTAACTAACAGCAGTATATTTCAATTGTCGTTTCAATTGAAATCAAATCTAATAAATAAAAGAACGTTAATCGTGAGTGAGTGCTCACCTTTCGAGGCAGGAGATATGCATGGGAATGGAAGCGAATAGTCAAGGACGGGCATACAAATCAAGCGAGCAGAACGGCGACAAGTTGGGATTTTGCTGAGATAGATTTGATATTGCGAATGTCAGTCAAATGGCACGAGATAAGTGAAACGTGATATATTACATATATATAAATTTCCTAAAATCAAATTAAATATATTTCAAAATAAAATATATATTTATTTTCAAATCAACATTAATACCAACATATAAAATATCCATACCTATTTGAAAACAAATTCACATTCACTTAAGTAGTTAATGTATATAAACATATCTACAACTTACGTAAAATATATATGGACTCAAAACACAATACCGTGCATATAAACTTTTATTTTGACATAACAGATTATGCAACTAACATACTAACAATTTTGATATGTAAGTTTGACTGTAAACAAACAATATGCTTAAAGAATATTATATTTGAACACACACACAAATATCAAAATCGTATACATATATAGACTCAAAGTTAAAGCTAAAAGGAATATAAAACTAATTGCTATATATGTAGACCCCATAAGAAGTTATCACGTACATAGTACTCTACAATTTATAAACAATACAATGTACCTAACAGCATCATAGCGAAATGGAAAAACGCATGTACTCATATATATAAACACACGCATAAAACAATTTGATAACTTTAAAATATTTAACTAAAACATGAGAAAAATTTACTAATCATAATGTATGCAGGCTTCTTGCTAAATCGAATGCAAACAGAGATCCAAAGCCCATATAGATCCAAATCACAATATCTAAGTATGATATATTTAAAAATCACAATATCTACAAAATATGACTTATAGATATACCTCAACCCAATCTATCTTCCAGCACGCCTAAAATCAAGTTTTTTTAATATGTAACAACAGGTATAACTTGCATATTTATATAAAAGTATATTACTAACCAAATATAAGTAAAATGCAAATATATATGCATTACGTATCTTTCTTGTATAAACTTATCAAATATTATACTGTAACTATAATATTTTTAAAAACATGAACCTTAAAATATAACATACTGTATACTATAATAAGATGTATGCATAACTTAGTTTATAGATATAATACCTCGACATATAGCATGAAAAATAAGGCTCGACTGAACATTTGTTAGCGGGAAGAGAAAATTTTAGAGCTGAAGGAGTGCGGTGGCCAGCTGTTCACGGTGGTGGTCTGCTGAAGGTCAGAGGCCAAGGCGCTGAGTCTCGGCGTTTGTGGGATGGTGGTCAGGGGAGGACGGGCGATGGCGGATGGAGGTTGCAGGGTTTTGGAAATGAGTAGGTGGAGGAGAGGTATGCGGTCTCGGCTGTGAGGAAGGTGGGTTGTGAGGTGGTGAAGCTTCGGGTTGTTGGCTTCGACGTGTGGCAGGGAAAACCAAGCGAAGGCGGAGATGTGGTTGAGCGGAGGCTGTTCGGGTGCTCGGCAATGGTTTGCTCGGGTTGATGGGTTTCGGTTGGTCGAGGATCTGGGCATGGAATTCACGAAGGTGAGGTGGTCTGGTTGGTTCAGACGTAGGGTGGTGGAGCAGGTGGTGGGACGATGGCGCCTTCAGAGGTGTAAGGCTGTGTCAGGTTGGGCTGTGGTCTCATGGAGATGGATTCGAGCATGCAAGGTGGAACAGCAAGTGAATGGGCGTGAAGAAAAGAAGAAGAGTGAAGGAGCAGGTAAAGGAATATAAGGGGAGAGGAATAGGCATTGAACAGATAAATTTTTCTCTTTTTGAAAGTGTAAACGAATCAATTGCAAACAAAACCTTTTGTTAAAACATGGAGAATAGTGAAGGTCCATAGCTACAGTAATAAATGTTGATGGCTTCTCGAATAAAGTAATAACAAACGGCTAATAAGTTTCACCGAGAAAACCAAATGTCACAAAACCGGTACCGATACGGTAAGCGTTACGTAAAGTGCAACGTACAACGGAACTCCGAATTTGACAATCGAATATACCGTAGAGATCGGTACGACGAGACGATCAAAACGGTATATAGAAATCAGTGGTACGATCATCCGATAAAAATCGATATCGGTACCAGAATACTGCTATTTTGCAGAAAATAAGAACGACGGAGCCAAAGATGTCCGAATTTGGAAAAACGACAAACTGAAATCTTGCTCAGAAGATGATTTAGAATTTTTCTACGTAAAAATATTTAGGTTTCGAAAACATTTTATTTCCATCGCTTTTTAACTGATTAAATTGAAGTGAATTTACGCGCGAAATAAACTTTCGTATTTTCGGACGAAAATTTACCAGTTGCTATGTTTAACTAGACGTATTCCAAATATTAAATTTTTATTTCAAAATTTTATCGTTTAAAATTTCACAAAATTTCAACTAATTACGTTATTAAAACCGGTTAAATTTACGGGTCGTTACATTCTGATTGAGTCCCTTAATCCCCTAACAAACTTTAACCTCTTCTTCACCTCCATCGCTATGAGCTCACTTCCATAAGTTGCCAACTCATACAAAATAGTTTGCATACTGCAAAATGGCATTCTCTCAATCTTTTTTAACTCCATAATTTTTTGAAATAACCCTTCCCTGCTAGCTTAAGATGTGAACCTCTTTTCGAACATTGCTTTGAACTCTTATGATTCTGCTAGTCGCTCACCTAGCCCAACCGTGGTTATTTTCCACCGGGATGCAACTTTACCCCTTATCTAATATATATATAACTAATGTTTTCTTCCTTTGTTTTATAACATCCATCTCTTTGAAAACCATTTCAAATTGCTCTAGCCATGACTCAATAAGAACAACCGACTCATTACCATTAAATATTCGATCACCAAAACCAACAAACGTCTAATTTAACTTCCAAAAATCAACTTCACCGTCAGGTAATGTGTTCCCATCTTTTCTCAAGTCATATGCCAATTTCTAAAAAAGATTGCTAAAGGTAGTCCATTGCCTCTTGTTGTGCCATTATTCCTTAGGCCTTCTATATCTACGATAAAAAATATGAAATTTAGCCATAGGCCTTTATACAGTGTTATAAAAATCTACACTTAATAGCTTATAAACTTTTATAACAATGAGACCGTCTTTATGTATCTACCTTATCAATTTGAACATTCATGACTCTAACTGAATCAAAACAAATATCTATCAATTATAATAAAATTACTATATCAATAATGAAAATCTAAAATATAATATCAAAATACTCTTCAAAATTTTTGCATTCACCAACAATATGTATTAGCGCACCAATAATACCCTTTAGGCACAGGTCTTACCCATCACTTATACACAACAATTTCCTTATGTGCTAACCTATGCTCTGGTACCGCAAATGTGACACCCTAAAATTCTAGCACAAGGTTCTAACATCTAGATAGCAACGCCGAGACCGTTGACCAGTTAGACATACCGTGATGCATAAGAAAATATACAATGCTTCAAATATCTCTTATGAAAATTTGGTTTAAAATTCAACAAAAATGTTTGGAGCTCGCATGCCAAGCACCTCGTACACTCAAGTCTTACAAATTTATTACATCAAAGTGGCTTACATGGGCTAAAATACAAAAAAAGAAGTAAATATTAATTCTCTACTGCTTGCTTATCCTACCCACTTAGGTCCAATCCACTTAACTAAACCTATTCGCCATGGTCTACTCTGAGCAAGAGTATCCCAGGAAACATAAAAAAAGCTCAGGTTAGACATAATGTCTAGTGTGAATGGATTTCAACTAATAACCTATACATCATTTACATCCACATATAATAATTTAAGCCAAATACCATAATATGGTAATACACTAGTCATAATCCATTTACCATGAGTTTTAGATAGTGTATGTCAATGTAAGGTTACATAACTAACAAAATTCCATATATCTATGTTATATGCCCACTCACTATAGGTATGGTCATGCCCGCTCATAAGAACCCCCGATCAATACACTCTATTATTAGACACACTATCCATTACATTTGGGATTACCATTTTTATGTTGTAGAATACCTTAATGTTAGCTCGTGTAACTATATTCTATATCTCCACATTTACCATCGGCTCGTAAATCATACATCCTGTCCATATGTACATGTCTCACTCTATACTCAGTCACTAGAAGATCTTCACACCTTAACAGAGCTCAAGGTTCCTATAACACCCTAAAATTTTTAATAACAAATTAAAATATTAATAAAGGTAAAAATGTAATTTCACATAAAGAGACAAAATAGTAAATTTCTACAAATGAGAGGAAAGGGGGAATTTGACCTTTCTATTGTGTCAATTAGATTTTTCTAGCCTAGATTCATATATAAATTATTAGAAACAGATACCGTATGAAGAAAAATACGGATTGTTACTGTGATGTGCATTTCGTGTTTTATGCCTATTTTTGAAATCAAGTATAAATACCAACTACGAGAATAAATCAAAACTTAGCTATTACGTAATAAATTAAATACATATGGATCGCTTTGTAAAGAGTACAATCTTGTTAATAGACATTAAAAGAAAAGGAAGAAGATATTTAATGCAAAGAGAGGAAGCATTAATCTCCATGTTATAGAATTTATTCCTATAATTAATAAAAATATATGTTATATGTGTTAGAAAGAGAATGTAACAATATATTTTAGAAGAAAAAGATATATCTAATATTGTATGTTTGAAAAGTTAATATGTATGAAAGTAAATGGTTATTTTAAAGGAAATGTATTTACATGCACAGAGATAAATTCATTAATTGTCGGATTAATGGTGGAATTTAATACTAATTATATGTTGCTTATGTTAGAAAAGAGATGCAACAATATATTTAAGAAATTATTATTTATAAAAGTAGAAGTTTAAAAGGATACACTTTACTTGTCTTCTTTTCTATTGAATCACTCAGAAAAAAGAAACATTTCAATTGAAGGAAAATGTCTTGATTTTTGTTAAAGGAAACGTTTATTAAAATTAACATTGTATTTTAAAGTTTTAGAAACTTACTAGTCTTATGGAAATGATCTTAAAATCAAAGCTTTTGATTTGAAAAGGTAAATTGAAAATATGACTATGACTTAAACTGTAAAGACCCGCCTTTTCGACCATCAAAAGTCAATACTAATACATCTACGGTATTCATGTACCGAGCATCCAAGTGCTGGAAAGATAGATAGTTTGGGTGAAAGAAAGAAAAGATATAATGTAATCAACCATCGTGATGAGTAATATATAATATCCAAAAGGTCTTTATAAAAGAAAACTTTAATATACATATAGCAATCCAAATAAACTAAATTATCATCAGCCTGGACATTTATAACAACCTATCCACACAGATGCTGATAAATAAAAAACAAGTAATACAGTGGAAAATAAAATATGTCAGGTCTTGGAGGCATCCAGCTCGTCTCCTGAAGCTCCAAAGCGTCCAAAGCTAAGTCTGGAAAAGTATTCGGGTCTGACCCGAGTATTATGAGAAAATAACACCTGGATTAGTCTGGTAAACCAGCGTGATAAACTCGTATCATATGGATTTTTGATGTTATAAAATCTTTCAAAAATAAAGGTATCTCGTAAGACCGCGCCACACATAAATACAGACGGTTTTTTACCTTACTATAACTAAACAATTTTATTAGAAAATACAGTAATATTATAATAATATCTAGGGTTTAAAATAAACATTTAACATAACTAGAATGGTTACGTTAATTACATTCAACAACATATTTAGTTTACAACTAAGTCTGTAAAGGCAAATATTGGAAAAATGGATTCCATCAATGGCAAGGCTACTGGGGTACCGCCTATCACAGTAAACCTCTAGAGAAAATGTATCGAGGGCCTCACAGGATACCCTGCATGGCAAAACTGACCTACCTCTTCCTGGATAGTATCGAATATGTCATTACCACGATTGCAGCTTACAACCGTACCGAGCCCTTGGCATACAAATCCATAAATAACGATCTAGATAGGTGAATATCATACCCTAATGGTAGAAAACCACATAGCCTTGCGGTATATCCCCTGTTTTAGTTATTATGGGGTGTGAGGCTTGAGACTACAATTTATCTTTTTAGCAAGTCTCACTTGGAATGCTAACACTGTCCTCCAAACAATAATGCAATGCCATCATTCATCCATAAAAGTGTTTCAGGATATGAACAAACCGAAGGCACTACTTCTACTACATCCCTTTTGGAATCACCCTCAGGATCAATAGCATGTAGCCCTTGGACTTCAAAGAACTCTGTCTTTGATTCTTATCATCTTTAAGATGTATATAATTCAAATGCTTATGTTGGTTCAAAGTGTTTTTTGGATAACTCATGCTTATCTGATACCGGTCGCTCCAAACCAATAATTAATAGTTTCAAAACTGTCAAAGATTTAATAGTCGGTTATTTAACTATCAAATAAGTAAACAATCCAATCAGAGATTTTAATTTCACATGGAAACCTAGCATGATTAAGCACATAAGCAACCACTAAGCCTCTTTGATTAAACCATTCATTAATTAAAATCACTTTCCTATTCAGGTGTACGTAAATGGGTCGTATGGGAATTAGACCAAACATACTTACCACCACTTCCGGATTTCAAACTTGTGCTATCCCTCGATTAAAACAAGTCGGAAAGTTATAAAACTGTTTTTGCCTCGACATACATTCTTAATTCTCAAAGATAGAGATGAGTTTTCATACCTCGAAATTTGGTATTAAGTATGAAAAGAATACTTTCCATACCACCATTATTTATAAAGATCATTTATAGAAATCAAATCTCATGTGCTTGCCACTTTCTGATATTTCGACTTACTCTATCCCTCGCCAAGAAATAAAGCCAAGTAAGTCAGGGCACTAGTTGCACCTGGCCTTACCTTAATTAAAACACTCTGATTCTAGATTTCATAAATAGAGGATCATCTACTCATCGGCTTTTAGTGCCAACTATAGGACTGCTAAATTTCCATAAGTAACTGAATTCATATACGAAAATAATACTTCACATACTTCACATATTTAACATTAATATTTGTTTTCAAACTTAAAACTTCCTTGGGTCAACAATGACGTCGTTCAAGTTGGTGTATTATTACCTCTCAAACCTTGACTCAATAACATTCTTATCTTTTAGGATAGGTAGAAGTTTACCAACGTCGAAGCTTATTGAAAAGTATAAGACTTCATAAATTCTGTATAATTATTTATTTAAAACAAAGTGTTATAAACCAAACTTCATTTTCCACTTTCTAAAATCTTTTACTATAACTAGAATATCGTAGTCTAAAGTCTCTTTTCACTTTTCGAAGATTACAACAAAGGTGTTGTAATCCATAACTTCTTTTCCTCTTTAAAAATTACACTTAAAAACTCTTAAATTTTTATTTTTAAAAACTTTTATACAAACACCACTTGAAAATCATTGCTTAAAACAAAGTTTGATTTGAAAAGATACGATCTTTTCTTTACAAAAGTTCCACTTGCTTTATTATATCAAATAATCCTTTAAAATCATTTATATAAATTTCAAGCCTCTTTTAAATACTTTTAAACAAAGTTTTAAACTTTCCATTCAAATCATAACTTAAACCATCACTTTTTAAAAGAATCCAACTTTGAAAAAGTAAAGGGATTCCCTTTAAATAAACCACTTATTTAAATATTCAAAAATATTTTTAAACCTTCAAACTCCTTTTAAAATACTTATACGACTTTTATAAACACATTTGAAAAGACTTTTAAAAATATCTAAAGTAGATAACTTTTTTATACTTTACTAAAATCATAGATTTCCAAAGTGCATCCATAACGACTATCGCTATATGGATCGTAACTTTTAAATCTTTGTTTTGTAAATCAAATAGTTTTTAAACATCATTTCTTTCTATATTTAAACCAATATAAGTATAGAAAGCATTTACTTCAAAATATCCATAAGTTTGAAGTCAATTTAAATTCATAAATTAACTTTCCAAATACAGAAGAAGGCTTAGCGACTACTCTAGCACATCATCAAGTGCCACAAAGTACTTTTATCTAAAAGGAATTCAACTTTCCAATTCCTTTCACAAACATTTACATAGACAAGAAAATATGTAAATAAAAATCAACAAGACGAGGAACTCCTTTGAGTCCCTCTACAAAAGTCCCCTGCAAATCTCATATATGTATATGCATCTCGAAGTGTTCCATCGCAACCTGTCCGCTACGAAGACACTTCGATCTCCTCTTTTTGTCCCCTGCAAAACAATGGTTACTTATGACATTAGCTTTCAAGTGGAAATCAAATCCAAAAAAGCAATATACACAATTATAAACAACGTGAAAAATTAATATTTAGTCAATTTGTAGAACTATTTTAGAGTGAGATATCTCACTTTTACTCTCGACTAAATCCAAGGCAAAGCTCCTGGCTTCCTCCACCTCCTAGCTAGCCACCAAAGCTCTGACTTTCCTCCTTCTCCTTGCATCCAAAGCCTCTACCTTCCTTAGAAGCTCATAGCCTCTCCCTAGCCAAGGTGATCATGGCTATGGCAGAAATGGGGCTAGGTGCTTCAAATTCTCGGGCTTTGGGATGATAGAGGGTGTTGTAATGTGCATACAAGCTTATAAAAGAAGTTAGAGGAGAAAAGGTGTGGTTTTGATGTGAATTTTCTTTAGGATATTTAGTGGAAAAGTAGTGAAGAAGAATAAGGTAAAAGAGAGCAAAGAATGAAAATGAAACAAAGATGGAAATGAGAACCAAACCTCCACTTATATAGATTTTTGGAAAATGGAAAATTACCTCACTTACCCCTTCACAAAATTAACTAACTATCCCAATGATATCTTCTTCCATACACTTTCCCAAGTGCTAACTCATGCACCACACTTCTTCATATGGTCATGTACTTTCATTATGATGCATGTATTACTTAGTACTTTATCATTTAAAAATAAGGAAAAAAGTCTTTTTTTACTTTATTAATTTAATTACTTCCTAATATCTTATTTAATCTACTAATTATATTTTTAGTGCTAACTAACTCTTATTTGTTAAACATATTTGTACATATATATGCGTGTTCAACAACATTTCAATAACTTTTGTTCGATGAAAAGTTGAAATCCGAAAAACGATTTTCGGTCACATTTTCAATTTTTCATCGAACTATTTATTTATATAAAGAAATTTAAATCAGATTTCTTACCATTAGTTATTAATTAAAAGAGGGTTATTTTATCATTAAAAACCATTAAGTGAATACTTAAAATTAATTAAATATTCATAAATCAAAGCGATAAAATTCTAGGCCGTTACATCCTTCACCCTTAAAAGAATTTCGATTTCGAAATTTCATCACAAATAAACAACCAAGAAACAAACCATACTAATTCTTAACATTTTCCAAAATATTAAATGATTAACAACAAACTTAGAGTTTGTTGAGGTTTATAACCTTCTCATCACACAAAGATGATAAACAGTCTATTGAGTATACATCATGGTCAAAGGTCATAGGTTATTACTCAATCGATTATTTACACTACCTCATGAAAAATTAAAGATTCATCAACCCAACTCCTCATAAACCATAAAACATTAAAGGCAAATATACTTGAGGCCATACGATGTGTATGAATCATCCGTATGCAAAATCTGACCCGATCACTTGTCCGAATACATAAATCTCTCATCTAAACCAGTATAAATCACTTAACTTCACCATTGCGGAACCCTTACCCGGTTCCTTGATCTGATACTTATGTTTTCCTTACATAGTCCTAAACTATGATAGAAAATACTCACATCATCCCAAGAATCCCTCTCAAGTACCCACTGTTGAGAAATCGAGTGAAAACGCCTAGTTGGGACTGGTGTATATCACCTATAAATCATGTACCCGGACTATAGATCTAGAATGGTTATGCAAATAAAATGATCCAAGTCCAACTTATGTTTTATCCTTTTAGGATAACTTAATAATTATACTACTCCAATTCATTTTACTTCCAAAATTTATTTAAGAAAACATTTCATAAAATATAATTTAAGTTTTAAATTTGTATAATACCATATTACATCCTGAGAGTATATACAACTATCTGGTTTAATCTTTTATCTTTTCTTTTTCCTTAAATTCAGATGCAGGCCCAAAATAAATCTGGGTCTTAAAACTGAGTCAACCTTTTCAACCGCTTTACCCATCCGGTCTGGTAAATAGCTAAGAAGAGTAGGATGTTGGTATCCAAACTCAGTCCTAGAGCTACTTTTCCTTAGACATCTCTATGGTAAAGATGTTTATTAATCATCCTAATAGCATCAAATAGTTTATACAACTTAAAAGAAAACAAAAGACACTGTTTTAATAAAACAAAATTTATTAAAACCTTCTTATTAAATTTAACCCATTGAAACTTGCGTCAAATTATTTCTTCTCTTACGAAGAGTTATGTGAACCTTCTACTCTTTATCAAATCTCCTTAAAGGAAATTTAAGAACTAAATACTCAGTATTATTTCAAATTATTTGAAATAATTATATATACTTTAATCCATCGAAAATATACATATAGATCGAGTAACCCCAAAATGATACCAAGGAATTTGATCCTACCAAATAGTATCATACAACCCCTTACCAAGAAAACAATACTTAAGAGAAGTGCTTACCATCCGAACACATCTCTTGCCCATTTATTGTCATTTTCGAGCCATTCGAACTAGTTAACACAAAAATACTTCTTTTCGAATCCCATTTTGAAAAAATATTGTATATATTTCCATATAAATAGTTTTAACAAAATATCTATTACTACTTGCTTTGTGTTCATTCAGATTCGAACTCGTTTCGATCATACAATGACAAAGAGAATAATTTACTAAGTGTACTACACTGTTCGCCTAGGAAAACATCCGATCGTCACTTAGAATACTATTCAAATCACCATAAAACCAATTGAGACTCATTTAGCGAACTATCCAAAGAAAATGTATCTTACTTAAAATTCTCTTTGAAATACTTATACTTATAAATACTTTCAAGTAATACTATTATTACTTTTTCCAAAAATCATTTGAAATCTTTTTCAGACACCGAGATTTAAATTCTCAAAAATCCTCCTTTATTTATAAAACATATTATTTTATCAACCAAATTTGTAAAATCATCTTTATATAAAATAATTCCTTCTTGTATTAATTTACAATTTTTAACAATATTACTACCAAACACCTTATAAACAAATTGTGAAACTTAATTCACAAGGTGTTCGTATTTAAGCAAAATAATAAATGCTCATAAACTGGCCGAGCATAAAAATCGAACAATAGTTAATGTTCCTAAACTGGATGAGCATGACTAATCAAACAATAAATGATGATAATTGCATATTATCATTTCCTAACAAACAAACACATCATAAATAAATATACAATTTTTTTTGAAAATTATTCTTTCATATATAAAATATAATCCTAAGTAAAATTATTTCTTTTACCGATTTTAACATGATATAAAACATTTTTATAGCACTAACAAATACGCGCTCTTGTATATAATACACTCAACTCATTCTAGGGTGCCACTTACCCTATGTCTAATGAGTTTACCCCACCAAGGCCTAGGTGTTCGCTCAACCTAAGCTCTGATACCACTCTACAATGACCCATATTTTAGACCCTCAAAAGTCGACACTAATACATCCAAGTGTCGGAAAGATAGATTGTTGGGGGAAAAAGAAAGAAAAGACAGAATAGAATCTCACATCGTGACGAGTGATATATAATATACAACAGATTTGTACAAAAGAAAACTGTAATATACAAACATCAATCGGAGTATACTAATCTATCATCAGCCTTGATAGTTATAACAAACTGTCATCACAATTGCTGATAAATACAAACAAGTAATATAGTGGAAAATAAAAAACATCAAGTCTTGGAGGCATCCAGCTCGTCTCCTGAAGCTCCAAAGAATCTAAAGCTGAGTCTGGAAACGTACTCGGGTCTGACCCGAGCATTATGAGAAAATAACACCCGGATCAGTTTGGAAAAACTGCGTGAGAAACTCAAATCATGTGAATTTTTAATGTTATAAAACCTTTCAAAAATAAAGGTATCTCGTAAGATCGCACCGCACATAAACACGGATGGGTTTTTGCCTTATGATAAACAAATCATTTTATTAGAAAATTTGGTGATATTATAATAATGTTTAGGGTTTAAGATAAATATTTTACATAGCTAGAACGGTTACATTAATTACATTCAACGACATATTTGGTATACTGCTAAGTCTATAAAGGCACATATTGGAAAAATGGATTCCATTAATGACAAGGCTATTTGGGTACCGCTTGTCACAGTACACCTCTAAAGAAAATGTACCGAGGGCCTCACATGGACACCCTGCATGGCAAGGCCAACCTACCCCTTCCTAAAAGTACCAAATATATCATCACCCCGGTTGCGGGTTACAACCGTACCAGGCCCCTAACATAATAAATTCATAAATACCGATCTAGATAGGGTGATGACCAAACCCTAATGGTAGAGAACCACATAGCCTTGAGGCATATCCCTTATTTTAATCATTACTGGGTGAGAGGCTTCAGGCTACATTTTATTTTTTAGCGTATACCACTTGGAATGCTAACAATGCCCTCCAAGCAACAATGCAATGCCAGTATTCATCCGTACAAGTTGTTCAAGATATGGACAAACGGAAAGCACTACTTTTACTACATCCCTATCGGAATCACCCTCAGGATTAGTTGCAAATAGCCCTTGCACTTCAAAGAACTCCATCTTCAATTCCCATCATCTTCAAGATGTCTTCAATTCAAACGCTTATGTTGGTTCGAAGTGGTTTTCGGATAACTCATGCTGATATGATGCTGGTCTCTCTGAACTAATAATCTATAGTTTCAAAACTGGTCAAGGTTTGATAGTCGGTTATTTAACTATCAAATAAGCAAACAATCTAATCAAAGGTTTTAATTTCACATGAAAACCTAGAATGATTAAGCACATAAGTAACCACCAAGTCTCATTAATTAAATTCGCTTTCTTATTCTGGTGTAAGTAAATGGGTCATATGGGAATTAGACCAAACATACCTACCACCACTTCTAAATTTCAAACTTGTGCTATATCTCGACTAACAATGAAGTCGGACAAGTTAGAAAACTATCCTTGCCTTGACATACATTTTTAGTTCTCATAGATAAAGACGGGTTTCCATACTTTGGAATTTGGTGTTAAGTATGAAAAGAATACTTTCCATATGACAGTTATTTATATAGATCATTTATAGAAATCAAATCTCCTGTACTTGCCATGTTTTCGATATTTCTACTTACTATGTCGCTCATTTAGAAACAAAGCCAGGTAAGTCAGGGCACTGGTTGCTCCTGGCCTTACCATAGTTAAAACACTCTGATTCTATTTCTCATGGATAGAGGATCAATCTACTCATCAGCTTTTAGTGTCAAGTATAGGACTAAAAATTTCCATAAGTAACCTAATTCATATACGAAAATAATACTTCGTAGACTTAACATCAATCTTTGATTTCAAACTTAAACTATCCTTGGGTCAACAATGACGCCGTTTAAGTTGGGATATTATTACCTCCCAAACCTTGACTCGAGAACATTCTTACCTTTCGGGATAGGTAGAAGTTTACCTACCTCGAAGCTTATTGACAAGTATAAGACTTCATAAATTTCATATAATTATTTATTTTAAACACGGTATTATAAACCAAATTTCATTTTCCACTCTCCAAAATCTTTTACTATAACTAGAATATTATAGTCCAAAGTCTCTTTTCACTTTTCGAAGACATTTATTACAACAAAGGTGTTGTAATTCATAAATTCTTTTCCTCCTTAAAAGTTTCACTTAAATACTCTTAAAATTTTAGTTCTAAAAACTTCTATGGAAACACCAGTTGAAGATCATTGCTTAAAACCAAGTTTGATATGAAAAGATAGGATCTTTTCTTTATAGAAGTACCACTTGCTTTATTATATCAAATAATCCTTTAAAATTACTTATATAAATTTCAAGCCACTTTTTAACACTTTTAAATAAATTTTAAAACTTTCCATTCAAATCATGTATATGCATCTCGAAGTGTTCCGTAGCGACCAATTAGCTATGATGACACTTCGACTTCCTCTTTTTGTTCCCTGCAAAACAATGGTTACTTACACCATCCACTTTTATGCGGGAATCAAATCCACATAAGAAATATGCACAAGTATAAACAACATGAACAACAATTTATATTTTACAATATTTAGTCAATTTATAAAACCATTTTAGAGTGAGATATCTCTTTTTAATCTCGACTAAACCCAATGAAAAGCTCCTAGCTTCCTACCACCTCTTATCTAGCCACCAAAGCTCCACCTTTCCTCCATCTCCTTACTTACAAAGCCTCTCCCCCTCTTTAGAAGCTCACGGACTCCCTCTAGCATAGGTTCACGTGGCCATGGTGGAAATGGGGCTTGGGTGCTTCAAATTCTCGAGCTTTGGGCTGATGGAGGGTGTTGTATGTGTATAAAAGCTTATGCAAGAAGTTAGAGGAGAAAAGAAGTGGTTTTGATGTGAATTTTCTTTAGGATATTTAGTGGAAAAGTAGTGAAGAGGATTAAAGTAAAAGAGAGCAAAGAATAAAAATGAAACAAAGATGGAAATGAGAACCAAACCTCCACTTATATAGATTTTTGAAAAATGGCAAATTACCTTACTTACCCCTTCACTAAATTACCTAACTACCCCTCAAAACATGCCTTCTTCCATACACTTTCCCAAGTGTCAACTCATGCACCACACCCTATTAACATGACCATGTACTTTCATCATGGTGACATGTACTACTTAGTACTTTATCATTTAAAAATAATGAAGAAATTCTTTTCTTTACTTTATTAATTTAAATACTTTCTAACCTCTTATTTAATATACTATTTATATTTTTAGTGTTAACTAACTCTTTTTTTAAATGTATATGTATAAATATAAGTATATGCAACAACATTTCAACAACTTTTGTTCGACAAAAAAGCGAAAATTTGAAAAATGATTTTCAGCCACATTTGCAATTTTTCATCGAACTATTTATTTATGTAAACAAATTTCAAAAATCAAAGTTATTATCGCTAGTTATTAACTAAAAGAGGGTTATTTGATCATTAAAAACCATTAATTGAATATCTAAAATTAATTAAATATTCACAAATCAAAGCGATAAAATTCTGGGTCGTTGCATAAACTTAAAAAGAGAAGAATTAAATTAGAGTTAGATAAATAGGATTACACAACCTACAAGGGCTAATTGTCTATGAAGACTTAGTGACCTTTTCATCAATGCTTGAATTGGAAGGGTAGAGTTGTCTGTTACACTAGTCGATATTTGAACATGAGGATAATTATCCAACCCATGAGCTTGAGATGACAGCCATTGTTTTGCTCCCAAGTGTTGGTGGGGATTTAAGTTGTAGGTCCATAAAGTATTAGTTATTTTAACATCGTCTAAGGAGTTAGACGATTTGGACTATTTGTGGATGGGTGTCATTGATCCAACGTTTCGAGTAACATTAAGTTACACATGTTGCTTTTGACTTGGGAGGTTATAGGTACTAGGCGTGTTGTTTTGACTTGGTGAATTATAGTTAACCAAGAAAGTAGGTTCTCATCTTATGGTATACATTATATGGTGATATTTATACAATACCGAAGATAATGTCTATTAGATTAAAATGGCAAGGCAACATTCTATCTTCAGTTGTCTCGACCATAAAATGTTAGAATAAAATGGTGAGAAGTTATGCTTGGGAAAAAAATTCCATTGGTGGGATTGCATCGAGGAATGGTAAATTTGGGAAGGTCAAGCTGCAAAATTTATCCTAGATGAAGTTGGAATTAAGGCTGCACAAAGAATGATTAATTCAAGGATTCGGGTTTCCGTTAAGAAAAGAAAATATTGTTGTTTGCACACATTGAGAATTCTCATAGGAAGTAAGATTTGTAGGAAACGATGATATAATTCTTTTCAATCATCCCTCGAATTAGAAGGAGGTTAATTATTTAAGGAAGTTCATAGAATACTAACTTAGAATGTATAGTTTATGTTGCACAATAGTTGCAAATAAACGATGTACCACCTAGTCGATTGCCTTTAGGGCTAAAACAATTTTAGGTTGCAATTTCATTTAACTTAGGACTTCACTTAAACTTAGGATTTTAATTATAAATGAGATGGATTAAGTCGAATCAAAATTAGGAAAGAAGTTACGCTATTTTGACTAATTTAAGAGATCACCATATTTTGATGTCCTTAAGTTAAAAGGAAGAATAGTAAGAAATTCAAGTCATTTGATACTAGGTGAGACACCATCCACTTTCAAGTTGTCTTACCTTAGTATCAATAGAATAAAGTAATCGATATACTACTAGAATGATTTAAGGTAATGTGTATGTGCATTGAGGATTGCATAAGGCCACATTCCGCTAAAAGCATACTTGTGCTTAAGTTCTTAGTTATGGTGCATGTGTCGACATCATTTTGTGTGAGTTAGTAGCAAGGATTGCAGTGTTTTACCTATGCATATACATTTGTAGTAGTTTGAATTGAGTTTATGTGCCAGTAGTAAAGTCGATAATTTAAGGTGGATGAACGATCTGGTTAAGAGAATTTGGGAGCCTGAGGAGAAAATCTGAGCTACCCACCTAGAGGGTTTTTCTGACACGTTTCCATTTTAGTTAGTGTAATCTCTCGTGAACTTAGTGTTTAGCTTAATATATTCCATAGATGGGAAGGTTTGGGTGATAAGCATTGTTTTGAACGTGTTACTAGGACATGTTTTGGATGATGGTTGCTAATGGATATATTTTATTAATTTATATTGCACATATGGATCGATTTGTTCATGTTGGCCGACGACCCACATCACCTTATCTATTTTATTCTATCAGTTATATGCATAATGGTTGTTGTATTTTTTCAGATGTATTGAATGGCTGCTCATCCATATAAAAATGCAAGTATAGGACATTACATGCATCTTGGATACATGGCATAAGCACTTACATTTCAAGAGGTCGGCTAGTTCAGAAGACCGTCTAATTTTGCATTTCCTATATGTTTTTCATATGCATTCCATATAAATATGCACATGTCGCATTAGAAATTGAAACTAAGGACAATGGTTGTAAGTGGTTGATGATTGAGTAGATGGTTGTAGATATTGTTTTCCGTATGTACAGATTACATTTTTCCATTCTTAGAGATTTCATGGGTGAAATCCCTTTAAGGGGTAGAACGTAACACCATAGAAATTTTAATAACAAATCAAAATATTAATAAGTGTACAAATATAATTTCACATAAAATGACAAGGTAGTAAATTTCAACAAATGAAGGGAATCGAGGAATTTGACTTTTCCATTTTGTCAAGTAGATTTTTTTAGCCTAAATTCATATATATATATATATTATAAGAAACAGATACCATATGAAGAATATGGATTGTTTACCGTAGTGCACATTTTGTGTTTTACACCTATTTTTGAAGTTAATTTCAAGGATCAATTACGATAATAAATCAAAACTTAGCTATTAAGTAGTAAATTGAATATGTACGGATCGCTTTAAGAAGAGTACGATCCCGTTTATAAACATTAAAAGAAAATGAAATGATATTTAGTGCAAAGGGGAAAGCATTAATTTCCAAGTTATAGAATTTATTGTTGTAATCAAGGAAAATATACGTTACATGCATTAGAAAAAGAATGTACTAATATATTTTGGAAGAAAATGATATATCTAATATTGTATGTTTGAAAAGTGAATATGTATGAAAGTAAATGGTTATTTTAAAGGAAATGTACTTACATGCATAGAGGTAAAGACATTAATTACTAGGTTAATGGAGGAATTTATTACTAAATATATGTTACTTATGTTAGAAAAGAGATGTAACAATATATTAAAGAGAAATGAACGCACGTAATGTTATAGAGAGGAAGGTAACAAAATATGAAAGAAGGTAAAATGCGTTATTTATTTATTAGTAAAGAATAAGGGTAGATTTGATATTTTAATTTAAAATTATTAGTACCAATCAATTAATGTAATTGTTTGCATAATTAACGGTAAAGAACAAGGTTTCCAATTAATGCACACACGCATGTTTGAATATAGACCCACGATTCACCACCAATGCTAATATATATATATATATATATATATATATATTAAGAATGTTGATTGGAATTATAATTAAGGACGTCCATTTAATTGACATATATTATAATTAATGAAAATAATTAAGCTAATGTGACCATTATTTTAACAAAGGAAAAGGATTTTGTGTATATATAAGGGTAAGAGGGTATGAATGAAGGAATGGTTTTCCTAGAAATAGACTTCATTTAATTTACATCTATAAATATAATGTAAATAAATATACATACATACATAGATATATACATAAATACATACACACATTGATATATATACACACACAAACACACACACATACACATGAACTTTTTGATACAAGTACATGATTCTATGCCATATTCAATAGTAATAAAGGTACAAAAATTCAATGAATGACATTAATTAATTTAAACTATAATAAATGGTTATTAATGACATTAAAGGGGGAGGATAAAGATGTTACCTTCTTTAAACAAAAAGAAAAGGAAATAAATTTTCCATATATGTAGAGGTAAGGAATTTTTGGATAAATATATAATTTTCTTAGACTTAGTTTTCAACTATAAATATAGGCATAAGTGTAATGACTCTAATTTTGACTAACATTATTTAGAACATTTAATTAGATAAATTAAATGAAATAATGTAGATAGTTAAGGGATTGAGATTTGTTAATTTTGAAGGAACCGTGCCTTAATGAATGTATTAGCAAAAGAGAATAAAAATAAGTTAGTAGCAGGAAAATGGTAAGGATAAAATAGGAATAGCCTTTGTTCTTATACCTTAAACCCTTCTTTCCTTCACTCCTTATTCATTTTAACATTCACAAACAAAACTAAACCCTAAGCAAACTCGATCGGCCACCATTAAGAAGATTCAAGGAGAAGAAAAGTTAGGATTCAAGTAGAAAGCTTAAGCAAATCAATCTAAGGCCAAATCTCAACCTTCTTAACACAAAGCTAAGGTGAATAATTAACTTACGTCTCACTTTTGATATTGATTTCGGTTTCAAGTTCGATTCGAATTAATTTTGCAAGTTACATTCCATGTTGTGTTTGCTTAAATGGATATATATGCTTTTTGATGATTTATATTGTTTCATATAGATTTTATTATAAGTTAGTTTGGAAAACCTATTAAATGACATTCGTATGATTTGTGTTTTTTATATATAGTCAAGAACATCATTTTAGAAGTGGGTTCCAAGTTTCATAATTTTCTAAGCGATTGTGGAAATATTTTGGATTTTCTATGAGAGAAAATTATTAATATTGGGTTTAGCTTATTTAAGGCAATTAAACATTGTTTTTGGATCTGAAATTTATATATGTTAGAAAGCATATTTAAACTGAATTACAATGATTTTTGGAGATTTTTCCTAAGAGCTTTAATATGGTTATTAAATTATTTAAGTTGGAGGACATAAATATTTTAATGTTTTGTTGAATGGAAGGGCTTATTTGTTAAATGTTTCCAATTGTTAAATTTGAATTCGGCGGCCTTTATAGAAAAGATTTTGATAAAGAATTGGCAACCAATCATATTTTAACAAATTATGCAAGTTAGGTGAAAAGGAATTACTTTGAAAGGCATAAAACCAGTTTTATTTTGAATTACAACTTCGCCACTTCTATTGCTTGCTTTCGTTAACATGCCCAGATGGCCTTTCGCATCCATCAAAACCAATACACATGGTATCAAGCAATTAATACATAGTGTATTGGAGAAAGACGGAAGGGACCGTGTTGGAGGCATGCTTTTGAAGGGGTTGAAGCCAATTTTATTAGCTTTCGAACCCATTAACTTGTCCTTGTTCTAAAAAGGAAGCTTTCGAAAGAGTTGTTGCTTGTTTTTGTTTTTAAAAGGAGCTTTTGAAGGAGTTGCCACTTTTGAACCTATTCGATACCTAGCTGCTGCATTCGTACCTTCTGAATCACTTAAGGGCCGCTTTTCTTTACATCCTTATAACAATGTATTCAAAAGGGGAGCTTTTGTCTTTTAGATTTTGAAGCCGCCTTCCCAACGCTTTCGAAAGGGTCCTTTTAGCCGCTTTTGTCAATGGTTTCGAAAGGATGGTTTCAAAACTAACATCTTCCCCAATTCTTTTAATTAAGATCAATGCTTTCGAAAGGGGTGCTTCTGTTTTCTTTGATCCTATAATTATACTATCTATTAAACCCAATGGTTTCGAAAGGGATACTTTTAAATGGTTTCGAAGCTATGTTTCCACAAACTCTTATTTGAACATAATGCTTTCGAAAGGTATTGTGACGCACCACCTCTATACTCACGCTAGCCAAGGACACTACGGGGTAATGCCATCGACTAGCACGAAGAATAAGGCTGTTGAGGAGCGACCATCTGAATAATTGCTTTGTGTGAGTACCGATATGTCAGATAATATAACTTACATTTCATTTCAGGATGAAATCCGACATATCAAATACAAACTCAAAGCTACCACACAGTGGCTATACGAACTTCGGAGACAAATATAGAAATAAGCATAACACAAATCAGTCACAGACATTCATATCACAAAGGCGGAATCGGATATGAATATATCAAATAGAAGTGTACATCAAAGTAGTGGTCATACAAGATCCACTACATCACAAAAGAATAGATACAAGTGCTAGACAAAAGAATATGTATACATCAAGGAGTCTCTATCTCAAATGTATACAAACAAAAACTACTAAGCTAAAGTAGTTAGCCAAAAGTCAGGTGACGGACCCTGATAAGAAGCCAAGCAGAAGCACCTGAAATATCTTGGTCTGACCCGAGTATTATTTAAGAAGAAAATAATAAACGGATCAGTCTAGCTATAAATATCAGATAAAATGATATAGGATAAGAGATATGACTAAAAACATATGATAACAAAAATGCCATACTGTATCAAGTATACATCAAATAACAAAAAAATCATATAATATCTCAAATCGTCTCAAACACCAAAAAGAATCACATTCTTTAAATTATTCACCAAAACACAAATATTAATGGAGCTTATCAAAGCAGACCACGAAAATTGGTGAAACACAAATTCTAGAAATCACAACCAAAAATCCAGAAATCACAAAAGGGGGAGGCCTATCACAAACGGGAGCATGAAAAGTCACCAGCACATGTATCACAAATGAGCCGGAGCTCCTCCAAACAGGGTATAGTCCCCCATTACGGACTATGAGTCGAAAATCCTCCAAATGAGCCAAAGCTCCTCTAAACAGGGTATAGTCCCCCATTGTGGACTATGAGCCGAAAATCCTCCAAATGAGCCAAAGCTCCTCCAAACTGGCTATAGTCCCCCATTGCGGACTATGAGTCGAAACTCCTCCAAATGAGCCAAACCTCCTCCAAACAGAGTAAAGTCCCCCATTGTGGACTATGAGCCAAAACTCCTCTAAATGAGCCGAAGCTCCTCCCAACAGGGTATAGTCCCCCATTACGGACTATGAGACATCGCACATCGCTAGTCTAAATCATAAAATGATCATCATCGATCATCAAGAAGTGTCAATTACACTAAGCTAGTAAATAAATGAGTTTAGCTTCATGTCCCATAACCATTGGCTTAACTTAAATATTTACGAACAGATTATAGATTTCCACTCGAAAATTGTCACAAGAGTTCAATCGAACAAGTCCAAGAATTAACCGACTAAGTAAGCGCAAGCGTTTCATACCACTTGTTTTACTAAGCCGTTTAATTAGATTTCTCATACGAATAAGGTAAAGGCTTGTATATACTAATAGATTGGAAAACGGTTTTATAAACGAGATTTGTAGTAAAATAGAGTTGAAAACATCTTTGTGAAAGAGTTTGAATATTTACTACTAGTATAGAAACCTTTATATTTAAAAGTGATAAATCACAGAAATGATTGTAGAAACAATCAATCACCAAAATCCACATTCGACGACGTGAATTAAAACCATAAAAATCGATACCGAATCCATCAAAATGGATATTCCCAAAAATCCCGAACAAGAAATTATCCAAGTCAACAAAAATGATAACATCTAATCGGAGAAACGAGAATCGATTTAAAAATTGGAAATCCATACAAAACGGCAAAATTGGCTGAGATAAGCAGGTTCAGTCGACTGAACTCAGTGATCAGTCGACTGATTATATGCCTGGAAACTTTCGGCTTCCAGGTTAAGTCGACTGAACATAGAGGTCAGTCGACTGATACAGGGACAGGAATTTTCTGGCCCCAGGTACAGTCGACCGAACACAGAGGTCAGTCGACTGATATAGGGACAGGAATTTTCTGCCCCCAGATTCAGTCGATTGAACCTACAGTTCAGTCGACTGAACTACATTTTGCAATATTCTCAGCCTAGCCCCTATGAACGGCGAAATCCTACCGGAAATGATCGATCGAGCAACGGTGACTAGGGATTTATGCCAAGCGACATCCCAGCCTTATAGGCTCTTCGATACACCCCGGTGGTCATGTTCAAACATCCATAAAAGGATTTTCACCAAATTGGACTTCAAAAACCCAAAATTGGAAAATTCACCAAATCAATCCAAATCAAAAGCAAATGAATATGAATAGAAGTTAGGAATTCATACCTAACAACAATGAAAGCTATAGGCGTAGATGTGAGTTCCAAAACTCACCTTTTAAACTCAAAACACAAGTGAGAAGCTTTAAAACAAAGGAGAGACCAATTCCTCTTCAATCTCAACTCAAGAAGCTCCAATCTAAGCTAATAAGAAAATATTTCTTAAGTTAGGGTTTAGGAATTTCTGAAATTGAAGAGAGATAGAGATGGAGAAGATGAAGAGGATGCTTACCTAAGCTTCTCTTTGATTTTGGAGCAAGAACTTGTGTTTCCAAATAAAACTAGGGTTTGGAATTTCTATTTCCAATCTTTTTCCCCCATTTCTCTAGAGCTAGCGTGTTAGGAAAAGGAATGAGTGAATGAAGAGGAGTTTAGTGGAGTTAGGGTATTAAGTTGGGTTAAATGGGCTGAAGCCCAAACCCAAAGCCCAAATAGAAAAATAGCAAAATTCACCCAACTCCAAACATATCGATGTATATACTAAAACAAGTTGTAAACGCCATTTTGGACTCAATGGAAGTGGTCTCGAGTCCCAATTCGACTGTTTAAAAAAAGTAACATTTCGGACTTAAATCCGACTAATGATGCTATATTTAAATAAAACATTTAAATATACAATCGTAAAATATGCGGGTTGTTACAGACTCCCCTCCTTAAAGAAATTGCGTCCTCGCAATAATTAAAAGGAAAATAAAGAGTAACAACCATAAAAGCATATCAACACAAAAGAAAATTTGGAATAAGAAGTTCACCTTAAAGAGCACGAAAGAGTAAGTCCGGATGTTTTTGCTTGATGAATTCTCAAGATTCTCAAGAGAAATCCTTAGGATTTGAGGACCATTGAACTTTCACAAGAATAACATCTTTATTTCGAAGGCGTTTAATCTTCGAAGTAGTGATACGAATAGAATGTTGCTCAAAAGTCAAATTTGGTGAAACTTCACTTTCTTCAATTACTTCGGGCTCAAGAATAGAATCGGAATCACGAAGGTATTTCCGTAGTTGAGAGACGTGGAAAATGTCATGAATAGTAGAAAATTGAGTCGGTAATAAACGGCGATAAGCCATGGAACCAATACGTTCGGTGATGGGAAATGGACCAACATATCGAGTTGCTAACTTTCCCAATCGACTGAAACGCACAACACCCCTCATAAGTGAAACACAAATGAACACCAATAAAATCTGGACCTAAAACCAGCTTCCCACCGGCTTCAAGCCATCATGAAGGAAATCGGCATGGCCTTTCGTAGAGTGCCTCGAAAGGTGCCATACCAATACTAGATTGGAAGCTATTATAGGAAGAAAACTCAACAAGAGAAATATGATCATCCCAACTTCCACCAAAATCCAGAACACATGCATGAAGAAGATCTTCAAGAATGTGGTCTAAAAGAGAAGGATGAGCCTTGAGGCTACATAAAACAAGAGATGAACATAAATTGGATTCACGACCTCGAATCTCACAAGTGGATAAAGTCTCGAGATCATTCCATTCGGATATCATCATGGAAACAACCGCTTGTTGCTAAGACTAAGGGCATCGGCAACATGATTTCCCGTTCTGGAAGTATAAAGAATATCAAGATCATAAGATGCAAGGAACTCGAGCCAACGTTGTTGATGCAAATTAAGTTCCTTTTGAGAAAATAAATACTTCAAAGATTTATGGTCGGTGTAGAGAACAAATTTCTCTCCCAAAAGATAATGTCGCCAAATTCTAAGAGTGAAAACAATGGCCGCGAGCACTAGATCATGAATGGCATATCTAGTCTCGACAAGCTTTAATTGTCAAGAAGCATATGTGATAACACATTCCCTTTGCAAAAGAATTGCACCCAAACCAATATGACTAGCATCGGTACAAACAATGAAGTCTTGATTCCCTTCGAGAATCACAAGAATAGGAGTATCGGAAAGGAGTTCTTTTAAATGATCCTCTTTCCCAAAAAGCTAAGACATTCAAAATTATAATTAACTTTGTGTAATCAAATTTTTTAGAAAAATTTACTTTTTATAAGTCAATTTACTATGTCTGACCGTCTCATTATAGCGTTTAGGAGACTCCTATCGATAACGTTGATCAAGCGCACCGACCAGAATTCTTAAAGCACTCAATGGGAAAAATAACACAAAATCATCTTCTATATGATAAACATGTCTTCTTAAAAAAATTACAAATATTCTTTGCTCGTTTTAAGAACAAAATCCAATTATGCTTATAAATATCTTATTAAAAAGATTTGCAAATTTTAAATTATTGTTTTCATCCATAATCAATAAATACAAGGATAAACTCATCGAGATATTCGTAGAATACTCGATTCATAAGATGGATGAAATAAGGTAGAAGGTTCGTCAAACCGAATGACATAACGAACCACTCATAAGAATCATAACGAGTGTGGAATGTGGTAAGTGGAATGCTACCCTCCGCCACTCGTAGCTGATGAAAACCTGGTGGCAAGGTCGAGCTGAAAAGACAATAGCACCACTCAAAAGATTGCTTAGGTGGTAATCCTAAGACAAGCTCAAAAATACCGGAAAATTCATGAACTACTTTAATGAGAGAAACAACATTTTCCTCATCTCGTAGGTTTAAAGAATAAAATGATGCCACCAAATCTGGAAATCGAAATCATTAAGAAAAATTAAAAATCTACTTAACAGAATGAGAATGTCGAAGATGAATAGTCCCCTCGGGACATAGGATATGGGCTTCATAATGATTAAATCAATCCTTTCCCAAAAACCAATTTCGAAGCCTAAGTAACGCATAACATGCAAATCGGCTTGAAAAGAATAATCACATAAAATATTCTCGACATTTTTCTCAAAGAAAACTGAGTGTTGCGGATCCACCAACCGGATTCACAATTCTCAGTGAAGTCATCAAGCCCATAATATTTAAAGAAAAAGAATCAACAAGTTCTTTTGATAGAAAAGAGTGGGAT
Source organism: Allium fistulosum (assembly GCA_030737815.1). Taxonomy (NCBI): domain Eukaryota; kingdom Viridiplantae; phylum Streptophyta; class Magnoliopsida; order Asparagales; family Amaryllidaceae; genus Allium; species Allium fistulosum. The sequence continues at coordinate 292,092,828 of CM060907.1, forward strand.
GCACCCGTATCAAAAGAAATCAAATAGGAAGATCACGAAATAAAATAATGCCATCAAGGACTGAATGAAAAAATACCTTGACCACGAGAAGTGTTACTAGGGGCTTGCACAACATTCAACTCTTCCTCTCTCCTACTTTGGAGTATGGGACATGTAGATATAAGATAGCCTGAACTTTTGCAATAACGACAAAAAAAAAGGTTTCGGACACTTATTTGCATAGTGGTCCGTAGAACCATAATTGTAGCATCGTCCACGACTAGTGGTAGGAGTCTTTGCTACCGAAATTGCCTGATTCCGTTTCTTGTTGGGATTAGGGATTTTGAACTTAATATGCCACTTCTTGTTGATGTTGAAGTTTTGTTTGGCATCCACAACTTCAACACCACTTTCTTTATCGGCCTCTTCTAGTCGAAGAGTGATATCTACAAACTGGTCGAAAGGATCTTCTAATTTCAGAGGTAAAACCTTTTCGAGGTTCTTACTCAAAGCACAGATAAACCTTTGATTCTTTACAAGATCCAAAAGTTGTTGAGCAGACATGAATACGCCGTCCAGAGAAGGACTACTGGATTGACCAGCGCTAGGACTGCCAGATCTAACATCTCTTCTTCTTTAAGAAAGAAAGAAAGAAGAGGAAAAAGGTTATTCTCAAAATGAATATCAAACAAACTTGATTAATAAAACAAGGCATCATAAAAGAAATGGGAGAGAACGGTACGAAGACTCGAATTAAATCCTATGGCACGATTCCTAAGAAAGACTTAGGACAATGATCCTTGCTAGATTATTCTACATTGTTCCAAAGTTTGGCTCTGATACCAAGCTGTGACGCCCCACCTCTATACTCATGCTAGCCAAGGACACTACGGAGTAATGCGTCGACTAGCACGAAGAATAAGGCTATTGAGAAGCAACCATCTGAGTAATTGCTTTGTGCGAGTACCGATATGTCAGATAATATAACTTACATTTCATTTCAGGAGGAAATCCGACATATCAAATACAAACTCAAAGCTACCACATAGTGGCTATACGGACTTCGGAGACAAATATAGAAATAAGCATAACACAAATCAGTCATAGACATTCATATCACAAAGGCGGAATCAGATATGAATATATCAAATAGAAGTGTACATCAAATTAGTGGTCATACAAGATCCACTACATCACAAAAGAATAGATACAAGTGCTAGACAAAAGAATATGTATACATCAAGGAGTCTCTATCTCAAATGTATACAAACAAAAACTACTAAGCTAAAGTAGTTAGCCAAAAGTTAGGTGACGGACCCTGATAAGAAGTCAAGCAGAAGCACCTGAAATATCTCGGTCTGACCTGAGTATTATTTAAGAAGAAAATAATAAACGGATCAGTCTATCTATAAATATCAGATAAAATGATATAGGATAAGAGATATGACCAAAAACGTATGATAACAAAAATGCCATACTATGTCAAGTATACATCAAATAACAACAAAAATCATACAATATCTTAAATCGTCTCAAAACACCAAAAAGAATCACATTCTTTAAATTATTCACGAAAACACAAATATTGATGGAGCTTATCAAAGAAAACCACGAAAATTGGTGAAACACACATTCTAGAAATCACAACCAGAAATCCAGAAATCACAAAAGGGGGAGGCCTATCACAAACGGGAGCATGAAAACTCACCAACACATGTATCACAAATGAGCCGAAGCTCCTCCAAACAGGGTATAGTCCCCCATTGCGGACTATGATTCGAAACTCCTCCAAATGAGCCGAAGCTCCTCCAAACAGGGTATAGTCCCCAATTGCGGACTATGAGCCGAAACTCCTCCAAATGAGCCGAAGCTCCTCTAAACAGGGTATAGTCCCCCATTGCGGACTATGAGCCGAAACTCCTCCAAATGAGCCGAAGCTCCTCCAAACAGGGTATAGTTCCCCATTGCGGACTATGAGACATCGCACATCGCTAGTCTAAATCATAAAATGATCATCATCAATCATCAAGAAGTGTCGATTACACTAAGCTAGTAAATAAATGAGTTTAGCTTCATGTCCCATAACCACTGGCTTAACTTAAATATTTACGAATAGATTGTAGATTTCCACTCGAAAATTGTCACAAGAGTTCAATCAAACAAGTCCAAGAATTAACCGACGAAGTAAACGCAAGCGTTTCATACCACTTGTTTTACTAAGCCGTTTAATTAGATTTCTCATATGAATGAGGTAAAGGCTTGTATATACTAATAGATTGGAAAACGGTTTTATAAACGAGATTTGTAGTAAAATAGAGTTGAAAACATCTTTGTAAAAGAGTTTGAATATTTACTACTAGTATAGAAACCATTATATTTAAAAGTGACAAATCACAGAAATGATTGTAGAAACAATCAATCACTAAAATCCACATTCGACGACGTGAATTAAAACCATAAAAATCGATACCGAATCCATCAAAATGGATATTCCCAAAAATCCCGAACAAGAAATTATCCAAGTCAACAAAAATGATAACATCTATTCGGAGAAACGAGAATCGATTTAAAAATTGGAAATCCACACAAAACGACAAAATTGGCTGAGATAAGCAGGTTCAGTCGACTGAACTCAGTGATCAGTCGACTGATTCTATGCTTGGAAACTTTCGGCTTTCAGGTTCAGTCGACCGAACACAAAGGTCAGTCGACTGATACAGGGATAAGAATTTTCTGCCCCCAGATTCAGTCGACTGAACCTACAGTTTAGTCGACTGAACTGTGATTTGCAGTATTCTCAGCCTAGCCCCTATGAAGGGCGAAATCCTACCGGAAACGATCAATCGAGCAACGACGACTAGGGATTTATGCCAAGCGACAACCCAGCCTTATAGGCTCTTCGATACACCGCGGTGGTCATGTTCAAACATCCATAAAAGGATTTTCACCAAATTGGACTTCAAAAACCAAAAATTGGAAAATTCACCAAATCAATCCAAATCAAAAGAAAATGAACATGAATAGATGTTAGGAATTCATACCTAACAACAATGAAAGCTATAGACATAGATGTGAGTTCAAAAACTCACCTTTTAAACTCAAAACACAAGTGAGAAGCTTTAAAACAAAGGAGAGACCAATTCCTCTTCAATCTCAACTCAAGAAGCTCCAATCTAAGCTAATAAGCAAATATTTCCTACGTTAGGGTTTAGGAATTTCTGAAATTGAAGAGATATAGAGATGGAGAAGATGAAGAGGATGCTTACCTAAGCTTCTCTTTGATTTTGGAGAAAGAACTTGTTTTTCCAAATAAAACTAGGGTTTAGAATTTCTATTTCCAATATTTTTCCCCCATTTCTCTAGAGCTAGAGTGTTAGGAAAAGGAATGAGTGAATGAAGAGGAGTTGAGTGGATTTAGGGTATTAAGTTGGGTTAAATGGGCTGAAACCCAAAGCCCAAATAGAAAAATAGCAAAATTCACCCAACTCCAAACATATCGATGTTTATACTCAAAAAAGTTGTAAACGCCATTTTGGACTCAATGGAAGTGGTCTCTAGTCCCAATTCGACTATTTACAAAAAGTAACATTTCGGACTTAAATCTGACTAACGATGTTATATTTAAATAGAACATTTAAATATACAATCCTAAAATATGCGGGTTGTTACAGGTATGTTTTAAGTGTTTCAAAGGAGAGGTTTACAATGCTTTTGAAAGGTTTATTTTTAAGTGTTTCGAAAGGTTTGTTTTAATGGTTTCGAAAGAGGATGTCTAGGGTATAAGTGATGATTTTGAGAGGACTATTTCCAATACATTCGAAAGGTTTGTATTGGCCTTTCGGCCTAATGTTTTCAAGGTTAAAGAAGTTAACTTATTTTGAAAGGAGTACTTTCAATGAATTCAAAAGGGATTGTTTAAGGTTTTAAACAAAGGTTTCGAAGGTATTGTTTTGGCCTTATAGCCTAAAGTTTTCTAAGTTTAAAAGAGGCTTTAACTTATCTGAAGAGATAGATAAGCCCATTAATTATAAATTTCATCAACATTGTTTTGTGTAAAGCATATATCATAGCATAGGTATTTTGAGTAAAGCAAAGAGTATGATTTACTTGTTTTATAAAGATATGATTTCAAGGGTATATCATTTGTAAAGATTGTTTACAAGGAAATGAAATTTAAGTAGGGTAGTTAACCCTAAGTGTATGACTCAGATATTAAAAGACCAGATGGGACTGGTATGGGGTTGCACCCTATACTTTAGCTAATAGCCCCTAGCTAATATAAGTCCAAAATTCCAGTATGTAAGGCTTTTTCACAGGTAAGACTAAAATGATGTTACACACAAAAGGGAATATACAGAGTAAAGATAGATTGTTTGTTGGCCCATAAAACTATTAGGATCACTTGACCCTATAAAAAGATAGTTAAGGGCAGATAACCCAGTATTGTGTCTAACAGAAGTTAGAATGTTTATTATGTCTGGTAGGCCCGAGTTAGCCAGTGGTTAATAGTTAGCAAGATAGTACTATAGTGTGGACAGATAGTCCATTAATTACCTGATTTATATGCGTACATGTTATTGCTATCATTTTTATAATCGGTTTGATAACAGATTTTTGATTTGCAAAAGATATAATTTTAAAAGGATATTAGCAAGGGGAAACCCATTCTGCTAATCGGCATGGTCTCACTTAATATCAGAAACAGAACTGTAATAGAATTATTCACACTAGGCTTTATGTCTGACTCGAAGTTTATGTTTCCCCTTAAACTCTTGGGTGCTCAAAATTAAATTTGAGTAGATTAAGGGTTAAGGACTTTTCAGGTTCAATAGGTTGGACGAACAAGCTTTCGAAGACGTGTAGGAGGCAAAGCTAGCTATATATGAGCTATTTAGTGTTATTTCCGCTGTGATGTATTTATGACTGATATGTCTACCTATCTAGCCTCTGATCATTCAACGAGGTATCTTCATATGTCGCCCTTGGCGTAATTTGTAATAATTATACTTGATCAAAATTTGGAAATTGTTTTGGGATTATGTAATTGAATATGAAATATTGATTTGAAATGTAATCCGAAAAGCTGTATTTGAAATCTGTGTTTATTTTATTTCATATTCATGTGCTTCTGATATTATGGATACCATTAACATTAGCGTATTTTATCATTGGAAGTTAATATTATAGATGACTATAGCATCTATAGCGCAAAGCTTTGGGCCTCAAGATTGGGGATGTTACAATAAGCCTCCACTCTTCACTTAAAAACCTAGCCTCTACCTATCTTTAATTCTTCTTCTTCCTCCTTAAAAATTATTAAATCTACGTATTTTCTATTTTCTTCTCCAAACTTCTTAATAAAAACTAACAATAATAAGAGTAACATCATATTAAAGGGGATAGAGAATAAAAATACAAGAAAAAGGGAGAAGGAAAACTAATTAACAAAGTAGGGAAGAAGTGAAATCAAATCAAATTAGAAGAGGAATCCCTTCGAGGTGAGTGGGTTTTGTTATTAATTATGTTGATTTACAAGTAATCAAGTTCATTTATACACTTATTTAATCCAAAAATTTAGCTAAATTTAATTTGATATAAAAGTATAGATTGTATGGGTGTAACTTCTAGTATATTTAATTTTGATTTAGATATGAAATAGGTTTTGAAATATGGTTCGAATTGATTTCAAAATATGAATACACCCTGTTGTTCACCTCGAATTGAACCTAGAATTTAATGTGTGTGTATAACCTATTGATGTTGATTTTACCTGTACTAATTTAAGATAAAAATATACCAAAATAATTATGAAATTATTAGGATCGAAATCATTTAAATAAAATATAACTGATATACGAAGATTATTGAAATTATAGATTGGAACAAATAAATGAAATCTAGTTAGAAATTGGGATTTAATTACTTTTAATGAAATATAGTTTGCTATCGAAATATGCAGTAAAATTTTGATTAAGGTTAAACAGAAAAAGAAAAACAAAATTTTAGTTTACAGCAATAAAAACCGACCTGTCGACAGGCTCACTATAGCCGGTCAAAAGCAAGCAATTGACTGCTATAGTAGCTGACGGTCGATCGGTAAATGATTTTTCTGTGCTGGTTGAACCTCAGGCTATGCCTTAGGTTTATAGACGCACACACACATACACCAAGTTTATATATATATAATAGTATATCGGTAGAGAAAGTAGTTCCCTAATTCTTCTTAGGGATGTACGGGACTAGTTAGATGTGTACGTGGGCAATTAGGTCTAGACACCATTCAACGAATTGAGTATTTGACATAAGACGGTTCGATCATGAGTAGCACTCACATGAGGTTCCTTAGTGGATGTGCAACACTGTTGGTGGATGCCTAGAGAGGTGCATAGCACAGCACTAACGAGAGGTTCCTTGGTGCATATGGTAATTAGGACGTGGCACTTTTGTTGGATGTACGACATGGTGCAATAAGTGGCGATACCATTGAGCTTGGACACGGATGTAGCGGAACCTAAATCATCTTTAGCACGATTCGACATTGTGGGCTCCTCTCGAGGCATAAGTATGATACGTTGTAGTCGTTGTTTGGGATGCAGTCCTATATGTGATATTTCATGCAATCGTATGTTAGGAGTAGTCCCAAAGGTTATTAGTTTGATCAAATGATGATTAATGGTTCGATTAGTTGTTCAACCCCTAATGTAACTTCCATAAGATATTTTGGTAAAGATGTATTTGGAACTATAATCCTTAGATTAGTATGACCGACCCTAGTAAGTAATTCACAAACATAAGTAGGATACCCTAGGTCACCTAGATTATAAATGAAATCAATTGTATGTGATCACCATATATTAGTAATACAACTCATTTACCAGATTTTGTCCAACCCACTCCTTTCATTTTCCTCCCTACCATAAGAAGAAATGGCAGCATTTGATTTGGTCCAGGGTTAATACATGGAGATAGCACTACAACAAAACTTAATATTAATAGTTGCAAATATTGGTAGCGTTTCAAAATATACGTAACGGTTAGTCATTTTAAAATATAAAAATAAAAATATACGCCGCTAAAGTATTCCCGTCAATAATTCAGCCAAATTGCTAAAAATTTATGTGGCCGCTCATTCCTCTTTTAACACTTATCATTTTTTTTGTTACTCTTCTAGAAACCCAAAACAAAATCTTCTTCACATTATCTTTTCGGTCCTCTTTTATCAATTATCAACAAAATCACTCGTTTGTGGCTTCACCCCAAATCAATTAACGAATAGAGAAAATATTATAATTTCGCACATAGGAAATCATTAACTCGGCTGCATGGAAACATGAACAATGTAATGGGAAAGAAAGTGCGGAGGAGAAAGCACGCGTCCAGACGGCTATGTTATGGGGAGGGTTTCGCGATGAGGCTAGGCTAAGGATTTGGTGCTGGGAACTTTGGCTTGGCGATGAGGCGCGAACTGACAGCTTGGCAGCGACGATTTGGGCATTTCCAATGTAGTTTTCTGCAGTGAAGATAGCGCTGATGATATTTTAGGTGAGGGACGGCGTAAGTTTTTATACATATTTCAAAATACTATAATGGCTGATTTTGATCTTATTGTAATTCATCATTGTTATTTAGATTGGCATTGCATAAGTATTTGTTAACAGGGTTTTTAACCCAGTAGAATTTCAAAGGAGTTAAAGCATTTAGATTAAGCTAGAATAACTCGAAATTTGACCGGAAGGCCTAAAAGTACAAGACAAAGGAACCTTGGAAGTTTGGCCTAAAAATATGCCAACACTTGGATCAGTACCGATCCAAAATATTGGCTTGTGGTTCCACCAAACCACTTGCGTTATGTTTCTACCTCTATACTAAGCCTATCTACCAAGTTTGACAATCTAAGCATCCGAGTTTGAGAAGTAAAGACTTATCGAATTCAGACTACAGTTCAGTCAAACCCATGGGTGAACCATCATCAAAACAAGTCAACAAGCTATAAATTACATGGAGAGCCTCATAATAAAGTAGGGAAGCCAACTTGATAAAAGTTGTGCAAAAATTACACAACTCTTTGGATTGGTACCAATCCGATCCAATTGGATCGGTACTGATCCAAAAAGTTAGCTCATAATCATTTCAAACTTTTCATGCTTCTTCCGTTGGACAAATACAGGCTTATTGTGCAATGGTTCGGACTCAAGCGCTCTCTAAATCCTATAGATACCGTCTTACCTTCAACAGAATAGGGGTTCCTAACCTGATATTTGTTGAAGCTTTAATATCCTTTCTTCATTCTTCTCCTCCCATACAACAACTATTAAGAGACAATTGAGATCCTCCCTTTGTCTCTAACAATGGTGGTTTGATCTAATGTGAAGAAGAAGAATCATATTGGCTAGTGCTTTCACACTCAATCCAGGGTGTTGATCCGTTTTTTGGGTTAACATTTTGGTGCTTTCACTGAGAACCCAACTCAAGCTCAGATCTAGCTATCTACTTTGGTTCAGACAGGTTCAGAAGTAAGAACCTCAATCTTTGCATAGAAGATTTTCTGTTGAGAATCAACAACACCGGGAAGAAAGAGAACTGCTTCCGGAAGATCCATATCAGCAAGTTGAGGTCAACGAAGCTAATAATCCATTAATCATAGCAAATTTTGGAGCCAACTTGGGAGATCAGGTGCTGGGATCTTCTATCCAGCATAAGTTGTTACTAGAAGCGAACTAAATAAGATGGTTGCTAAAATCAATCAAAAGATGGAAAATAGCCAAAAATCTCTTATGAACATATTAAATGCCCTCCTGACCTTGCAATCACTGGTCGTTCCAACAACCATGCCAGAGCCCACGGTTGCCACGAAGCAAGAAAATTCTTTAATTTCTGGCCTAAACGGGTGAAATGGAAAACAGCAGCAAAAAGGAGTAACGGGTGGAGCTATAGGAATCGCTAAGAAGGAAATGCAAGCACACCACCAACTGCAAAGCAACTTGCTATAAACTCAAATCTAAGGGTGAAAACCCCTCGGGATGACATAGTAGTGGATCTCTCCGACTCAGAAAATGGTGAGCAACTTGATGACGACAAGTTGTAAGAAAATGCTAATGCACCCGATAAAAGCAGGGAGGTCCGAACTGCCCCTACCCGACCAACCGCAAGCCAATGGAACTCCGAGGGAGTGGTTCTCCCGAAGACAGGAGAGCCTAGGCTTCAGCCCACTTACCAAGACCGTTTGCAAAACCAAACACTTGGTATAGTCACTAGCAGCCAACAAATGGATTATCGAACATCCGAGGCATATATCACGGACATGATCAAGCGCCTAATGGATGAAAGTAAGGTTAGAAGAGATGATGAATGGGGATCCGCTCCAAGCCAGACTCCCTTCACTGATGACATTATGAATGAAAGGTACCCGGAAAAGTTCACTATGCCGACTATTCCATCGTACAATGGAATTAGAGATCCAAAACCCCACTTGTGTACAGTTGGTACATGGATGGAGCAAATGCTTTGAATGCTATTAGCTGTAAATGTTTTCCAATCTTCCTAGAGGGAATTGCTTCCATGTGGATCACCAGGTCCATCTCTACCTTTAATGAATTAGCGACGAAATTCCTTGATCAATTTAGGCTTCACACGGGACAACCAAAAGACATGATGTCCTTATCTGCCTATTCTAGGGGTGAAATGAATCTTTGAAATATTTCATAAGCCGGTTCAGCACCGCGGTGACTGAAGTAAGTAACCCAAATGAAGGTATGTTCCTTATGGCCCTGGTCTGCACTTTCCATCCTGACATTAAATTCGAAAAATGGATCAAAATGAAACAACCTACCACTAGGAAGGACTTTAACCAAAAGGCAAGCCAGTACTTGAGATTGGAAGAGGCAGAGGAGCTAGAAGGAGAACTTGCTAACCTACAACCAACCAACGTTGGGTAGAACGGTATGGCGGCTAAGCAAGACGCAAGTACCTCTGAAACTGCTCTAGGAAACGCAGGAAAGGATGGGTATTAGAAAAGGAATAACCAGAATTCCAACAAGAAAAACGGAAGTAACAAGCGACTTAAAGGCTTAAGCTAGAAGACTATACTCTGCTCAATGATACTCCAGAGAACATCTACCTTGCGACCCAAGGGACGGAGGAATACAAGAAGCTGCCTAAAATGAAAGCAAGTGAACATCTAAAGGGTTTCAAAAAGTACCGCCGCTTTCATGAAATACATGGTCACAACACGAATGAGTGTCTTCACTTGCAGAACCTGATTGAAGAACTGATTTGGGAGAACAAGCTTTAGTAATATGTGAGAAAACCATAAAATCTCGATTAGCCTGTAGCACCCCAAGCTCCTAGAGACCGGGGAAACCAAGCTGGAACCAGTGAAGAGGGATCCAAACGGACTGACCAGAGACTCATCATTGGAACAATATCTGGAGGACCTCATCCCGCGCAGAAGAGTTAAGGAGAAATGGAGCGATATGCAAGCTCACTAAGACAAGCTCTGAAAGATTCATGCTTCATGATCGAAGATGGAACTTCTTCCAAGTAGCAGAGAACCCTTGAATGATGACATAGTGTTTTGAAGTCGAGACACTGATGGAATAGAAGCTCTAACCCTCGAACAACCTATGATCGTGACCGTAGGAATCGGACCAGCTATGGTCTATCGAGTATTAGTGGATAGTAGAAACTCTATGAATATCTTGTTCAAACACACTTTTGATCAAATGAAGATCGGTATGAAGGACGTATCCGCCTATCGGTTAAAGATCCAAGGATTCACCGGTGAACCTAAGCAACCTGTCGGAATAATCGATTTACCTATAGAACTCGGAGAACGTGACCAAAGAGTCATCCTCGTCCAAACCTTTGTGATTGTAGATGAAATATCTGCCTACAATGCTTTCTTAGGTTGACCTACTATGGCAGATTTCTGGATTGCTTTCGTTCAGTGGTGTCTAACCATGAAATTTCCGATAGAGAACGGAGTTAGGGTAATCAAAGGAGTCCAAAGTGCCACTAGAGAATGCTATATTGCTGAACTATGCGAGTCTAGAAGAAAAAATAGGGAAACAATGTGGGGAGGACTCTCCACATTCGTGAACCTACCGAATAGCAACTACAGAGCCGCCCCTGGCTTGGGGACCATAACCGATTCGATAAGGTTTTAGACCTAAGAAAGAAGAGTTTAGAGGAGGAACGGGCATCAGCGACAGAATTGATAGTGTCTATCCCAGTTGATATGGATGACCCAACACGGGTCCTGAAAATTGGATCATACCTTGGAAACAAGATGCAACTGGAAATCATCAAATTTCTTCATGCTAATTTAGATGTATTTGCTTGGACACATTTCGGTATGTCGAGGTGTCACTGGAGATCGCATGCCATGCACTTAACGTTGATCCCAAGTATATGCCAGTGAAATAGAAAAGGCGTAGCCTAAGACCCGAGCAGTCCAAAGCGCTAAGAGAAGAAGTGGATAAGCTGATGGCAAGTGGTTTTATCCATGACACAATCTACCTCAAATGGGTATCCAACCCGATCTTAGTCAAGAAGTCCAATGGGAAATGGTGAACTTGTATCAATTACTCGAACCTAAACAAAGCTTGCCCAAAAGACAGCTTTCCTCTGCCTAGAATCGACCAACTTATGGACGGGACAGTTGGACATGAACTACTATCATTTATGGATGCTTACTAGGGGTACAATCAGACCATGATTCATGAACCTGACCAAGAAAATACCAGCTTCATGATTGATCTGGGAATATACTACTACAAAGTGATTCCATTCGGCTTAAAGAATGTTGGAGTAACCTACCAATGACAAGTAAACGCCATGTTCAAACATCAGATCGGGCTGATTATGGAAGTTTATGTAGACGATATGTTGGTTAAATCATGCATATATGCAAATCACTTGGACAACCTCATCTAAATGTTTGAAATACTCCACAAATATGGAATGAAACACAATCCACTCAAATGTCACTTCGAGTTAGCCTCTGGAAAGTTCTTGGGATTCATTGTAAGCGCTAGAGGCATCAATGCAAATCCCGAACAAATTACCGCTTTACGGGAAGTCGAGGCCACGAGGAACAAGAAAGAGTTGCAAAGCTTGAATAGAAAAGTTGCAGCATTAAGCCGAATCATCTCGAAAGCAACCGACAAATATATACCATTCTTTGACGCGCTAAAGAAGGGAAAGAAGAACTTCGAATGGAATCAAGCTTGTCAAAATGCATTTGAAGAGCTGCTATGACATATGGAAACCTAGACAATCCTGTCCAAACCAATAGATGGAGAAGACTTGTTTATGTACATGGCAGTCTAGCCCCATGCATTAAGTGTCATGCTTATACGAGAAGAGGCTAAGTTCCAGCGACCCGTATATTACATTAGTAAATGACTCATTGGAACTGAGAAGAACTATTTGAAATTGGAAAAATTAACATATTGCCTCTTGATCGCATCCAGCACGTTACGACCATACTTTGGGGCACACCCGATCAAAGTACTAATGTAGATCAACCCACGAATCAAGTGTTGTACCACCCCAAGACCTCTGGACGGCGTATCAAATGGAACATTGAATTGAGTCAATATGAAATTACTTACCATCCTTGAAGGGTGATCAACGAGAAGGCACTGGCAGACTTCATTGTCAAGTTTATGATACAAGATTATGAAGAAGAAATTACTCCAGAAGTGGAAACACGTTGGAAGTTGTTCGTCGATCGTGCATCTAACAACTTCTGCTCGGGGGCAGGAGTAGTGATCAAGACTCCTGAAGGACGATCCATTTGCTATGCCTTATACTTGGACTTCCCCATAAAAAATAATGAAGCAGAATATGAAGCACTGATAGCCGAGGTGAAAATTGTGAGGGAACTTTGGATAAAGTCTGTACACATCTATAGCGACTCTCAGCTAGTCGTCTGCTAGGTGAAAGGCGAATACTAAGCTCAGGGAGAGAACCTCAGGCCGTATCTATCTAAAGTGTAGGAATTGCTAAATGACATCGAACATTACACCATAACTCATATCCCGAGGGAACAAAACACGAAGGTGGACTATCTAGCCAAACTGGCCAGTTCCGGAGAAGCTCAATCATTGGGACTAGTCCTAGTTGAAATGCTAATTGCTCCAAGCGTAAGCAAGATGGATATCGACTAGATCTTTGAGACAACTGAAGGACCAAAGACATGGATGACACCAATTAAGGATTACCTGCTCAGAGGAACACTCCCCAAAGATAGGAATCAACAGAAAAAGCTCATTTGAAAGGCACCATGGGTTGTAGTACAGGATGGGATACTCTACCGAAGGGGATTCTCTACCCTCTTGCTCAGGTGTGTGGCCAACGAAAAAGCTCAAAGAATCCTTGGGGAAGTTCATGAAGGCGACCGTTGAGATCACACCGGGGGGAAAACCCTTACAAAGGAAGTCCTCCGATATGGATTTTTTGGCCAACCGTAAACCGTGATGCAGCATATTATGCCTGACGATGCGACCAATGCCAAAAGTTCGGCAAGATCAAAAGAACTCCTTCAATAGAACTAACACAGATGCTCAGCCCATAGCCATTCGCAAGCTAGGGAATCGATTTGATTGGTGTATTGCCAATAGCCAAAGGAGGAGCCAAATATGCTATTGTGGCTATTGACTATTTCACCAAATGGACCGAAGCGGAATCGCTGGCCACTATTACCATAAAGAAAGTTATTAATTTGATCACTAAAAACATTATTTTCTAGTTTGGAGTTCCATAAAAAATCATCACGGATAATGGGACTCAATTCGAAAGCGCTGAGTTCAAAGACTTTGCAAACGCTTCCGAATAGAGAATTTTCTGATGTGGCACATCTGCAGGCAAATGGGCAAGTGGAAGCAATGAACAAGATCATCAAGTCCACCATCAAAAAGCGGCTAACTAAAGCTAAAGGGAATTGGGTTGACGAACTTCCACTCGCGCTATGGGCTTACAGGACAACGCACAAATCTGCAATCGGGCACTCTCCGTTCGCCCTAGCATTTCGTTTAGAAGCAATGACCCCAGTCGAGGTAGAAGTCCCCTCTCATCAAAGGTAAAACTTCAATCAACGAGTCGCTTGATATGATCAATGAGAAGATGGAAGAAGCCGAGTAAAGGGCTGGTGCTCACCAGAAAAGGGTCGCATGATATTTCAACTCCAAATTCCATAACCGTACTTTTGAAGTGGGAGACCATGTCCTCAAATGAGTCTACAATGTACCAGTAACATTCGGACCAAACTGGGAAGGGCCCTATGTGGTGAGCCAGAAGCTAGGGGATGGCACATTCAAGCTAACAACCTTGATGGAACCCAAATTCCCCAAGCTTGGAACAACGAATCGCTGCATCGTTACTTTATCTAAGACTGTCTTATGTATTTCCTATTTCTCGCAAATAAGCCATCCCAGAATACCGAAGGCATTGTAAATAGGTAGTACTTGCCCAACTTTAATTAATAAAATTCCTTTGCTTTTTGAACCAATAAAACTATGTTCACAAAAGTGACGGGGTCAAATCGACTCAAGACCATCCAATCGTTGCTTGAGATAGTGGAACCACGCTCAAGTACGCCCAATCTACCCATCGAGTCAACAGAAGAAAATCGACTCAAACCGTTGAATCGACGGAAATCAATCTCTGCCTTCTAAGAACCGATGTTGCTCCGACAACACCGAGAAGGCCTAAGTCAAAGCCATGCATTGTGTAAGCCACGCACCACCTCTTTGATTGTGAAATCACGTTCAAGCAAACACAATAACCTAAGTTGCGCATCTTGTAAGTCGCGCATCGCTTCCTGGTTTGCAAAACTGCGACCATGCAAGCCTCGATCCCACTGTGCGCATTTCATAAGCCGCACACTACTACTTAGATCAGAAAAATTGCATCCAATGACGAGGAACTCTCTTATTGCAAAAATCACATACTGCCCCCGGAAGCAAAAAAATAGCACTCCAAGGGGCGATATGTGTGCACGATAACCTGAATGTTAGCATCGCGATGAAATAACTTAAGAAATAATCAAGAAATCGGTGTTGCTTCGGCATCGCCAATCACTTAAATACATAAATCACTTGGGTGCGAAAAATACTCATTGTGAGGCCGCTAAGGAGCTTTACGAATTCGAGAAAAATCGTAAGTGTGTAAAATGTCCCTAATAGTCATATCCCAAAATTATAGATTATACGATCTCATATGAATAAAAATAAAAATATTTTACGATCCTCCGATATGTAAAATATGGGTCGTTATCAATCGATAAAAGATACATTCAAATAGCTTCAAATGTGAATAATAGGGAGCTAGAGTTTCACCCACCTCATTTATCCATTTCTTTCACTTTTTACCTACGTTTTGTCTATTCATTCAGATCTACTCCACCCTTTTGTCTCTTATCCCTCTTTCTTCTCGTTTCCTTCGTTTCTCCGTTATTTTTTTTCTTATTTCCAGATCTACTTCTACGTTCACGTACATGCCCTATAACCTATCCTTTTACTTCATGACTTTTCTAGAGTTCAGGCCTTCGATCTTCTTGCGTCATATGTCGACCCCGTGCTAGATTTTCCAATAAGGCTGGAATGCTTGTCGATTGATGTCGCTGTCGAGCTTCCCTCCCAGTGTTAGAATCTCCTCGGTAAGGAGCGCTTGAGATTTGGCTTTGATGGTAATGTTGAGGAGTGGTTTTGGTTTGCGATTCCGAGCTGTTGTTTTGGGTTTTGTTGTCTGTTGGGTTGACAGTGATGCAGTTGGAAATGGTTTCCTTTGGTAGTCCGAATGTATTTCAAGTTCCTCCTCTCCCTTTTGGATACTCATCATCTTTGTATCCTAAGGGAGTGTTTTTACAGTGAGGGGGTTATAAGGTTGGTGGTTGTAACGATTTCCTATGGTTGGTGGTCGGTGCTTGTTCTATTTTTGGCCTATCTTTTGGTTGTGTTATATTTTCTTTTGGTGTGGTTGTCTATTCTAATTGTAACCAGGCCTTATGTGTCTGTTAGTTTAAGCATGTTGGTGCTCCTTGTCATTTTGAGTTGTTTTGTGTAATATTTGTGCCTGTGCACTAGTCATATTGTTTTGTTGCAACTGTGTTCTTCTTGTATGCACAGCCTTGTGAGTTATGAGTGTGATTGCCTTGTGCAACATGGTGAGTGATTGTGCTCCATAGGCGTATGTATCGTAGCTGTTGAGGTCCTTTGCCTCATAGCTGTAATAACTATATTTTATAAAAAGTGGATAGCCACTATAAAAACCAGCTTGCCATGCCTAAAAAAATACGGGTCGTTACGATAATGATTGTTGCATTTTTTGCATATGTGTTGAATGGTTGCTCATCCATATAGAAATGGAAGTATAGGACATTCATATGTATTGAATGGTTGCACTTGGATTTCAGGAGGTCGGCTAGTTCAGGAGACTGTCTAATTTTGCATTTCCTATATATTCATATGCATTATTCCATATCAATATGTACATGTCGCATTAGAAATTGAAACTAAGGACAATGATTGCGAGTGGTTAACTGTTGAGTAGATGGTTCTAGATATTGTTTTCCGTATATACGAGTTACATTTTTCCATCCTTAGAGGTTTCATGGACGAAATCATTTTAAGGGGGAGAATGTAACACCTCGGAAATTTTAATAATAAATTAAAATATTAATAAGGGTAAAAAATAATTTCACATAAAACGACAAAATAGTAAATTTCTACAAATGAAGAGAACTGGGAAATTTGACTTTTCCATTGTGTCAAGTTGATTCTTTAGCCCAAATTCATATATAAATTATTAGAAACACATACCATATGAAGAAAATACGAATTGCTTATTATAACACACATTTCGTGTTTTACACCTATTATTGAAGTTAAGTATAAGGTTCAATTATGAGAATAAATCAAAACTTAGCTATTAAATAATAAATTAAATATGTATGGATCGCTTTAAAAAGAGTACAACCTTATTAATGAACGTTAAAAGAAAAGGAAGAAGATATTTAATGCAATCGGGGAAAGCATTAATTTCCATGTTATATAATTTATTGTTGTAATTAATGAAAATATACATTTCATGTGTTAGAAAAAGAATGTAATAATATATTTTAGAAGAAAAGGATATATCTTATATTGTATGTTTGAAAAGTGAATATGTATGAAAGTAAATGGTTATTCTAATGGAAATGTATTTACATGCACAGAGATAAAGACATTAATTACTCGGTTAATGGTGGAATTTACTAAATATAAGTTGCTCATGTTAGAAAAGAGATGCAACAATATAGTTAAGGGGAAAAGAATGCATGTAATGTTATAGAAATGAAGGTAACAAAATATGGAAGAAGGTAAAATACGTTATTTCTTTATTAGTAAAGAATAAGGGTAAGTTTAGTTTTTTAATTTAAAAACATTTATACAAAATATAATTGATTGCAAAGTTAATGGCAAAGAACAAGGTTTCTAACTAATACACATACACACACACAAAAGTTTTAATATAAATCCAAGATTCCTCACAAAAATTTAATATTATATATATATAATATCAATTAAGGATGTTGATTGGAATTATAATTAACAATGTCTATTTAATTGAGTTAAATTATAATTAATGACATTAATTAAGGTGATGTGACCATTATTTTAACAAAGGAAAAGGGTTTATTATATATATAAGGGTTAAGAGAGTATGAATGAAGGAACAGTTTTTCTAAAAATAGACTTCACTTAATTTCCATCTATAAATACAATGCAAAAAAATACACATACACACATACGCATGTATTTTTTGATAAAGATACATGATTCTTTGTCGTATTCAATAATAATAAAGGTGCAAAACATCAATGAATGATATTAATTATTTTGAATTATAATAAATGGTTATCAACGACATTGAAGGAAGAGGATAAAGATGTTACCTTCTTTAAATAAAAAGAAAAGGAAATGAATTTTTCATATACGTAAAGGTACATAATTTGTGGATAAACATGTAATTTTTCAAGACCTAGTTTTTAACTATAAATATAGGCATAAGCCTCTAGTCTTCACTAAAAACCCTAGCCTACACCTATCTCTAATACATCTTCTTCTTCCTACTTAAAAGTTCTTAAATCTACATATTTTATATTCTCTTCTCCAAAACTTCTTAATAAAAAATGATAATAGCGAGATTATACATCAAACCAATGAAGTGAGAGAATCAAATTGAAAGAAAAAGAGCAAAAGAAAACTAATCAACAAAGAAGAGAAGCAGTGAAATCAAATCAAATTAAAAGAGGAATCCCTTCGAGGTGAGTGGGTTTATTATACTATGTTGATTTATAAGTAATCAAATTCATTTATACGCCTATTTGATCTAGAAATTTAGCTAAATTTAATTGAGATAAAAGTATAGATTTTATGGGTATAACTTCTAGTATATTTAATTTTGATTTGGATATGAAGTAGGTTCTGAAATATGGTTAGAATTGACTCTGAAATATGAACACGCCCTTTTATTCACCTCGAATTGTATTTGGAATTTAATGTGCATATATCTATACCTTGTTGATGTTGATTTTACCCTGAACTAATTTGAGATACAAATACACCAAAATAATTACGAAATTGTTAGGGATAAAATCATGTAAATAAATATAAGTGATACACGAAGATTATTGAAATTGTAGATTGGAACAAATAGATGAAATCTAGTTAGAAGTTGGGATTTAATCACTGTTAATGAAATATAGTTCACTATTGAAATATGCAGTAAAAGTTTGATTAAGGTTAAATAGAAGAAGAAAAACAAAATTTCAGTTTACAGCAATAAAAACCGACCGATCGACATGCTCACTGTAGCTGGTTGATACCAAGCGGTCGACCACTACAGTAGCCAACGATGACCAGGAAATGATTTTTTTACTCAAGTTGAACCTCAGCCTATGGTCCAGGTTTATATACATACATACACACACATATAGACACACACACACATATATATTTATATATTATAACAGTATATCAGTAGGGAAAGTAGTTCCTGATTCTTCTTTGGGATGTATGGGATTAGTTAGATGTGTACGCGGGCAATTAGGCCTAGACACTATTCATGCAGTGAATTCAGTATTCAACAAAAGGCGGTTCGATTACGAGTAGCATTTGTAGGAAGTTCCTCGACTGATGCTCAACACTATTGGTGGATGCCTGGAGAGGTGTATAGCCCGGCACTGATGGGAGGTTCCTCAGTGCATACAGCAATTAGAACGTGACACTATTGTTGGATGCCCGGCGTAGTGCAATAAGTGGCGTTACCATTGAGCTTGGACACGGATGCAGTGGACCCTAAGTCGTCTTTGGCACAAGTCAGCATTGTGGGATCCTCTCAATGCGTAAGTACGCAACACTATAGTCGTAGTTTGGGTAATGCAGTCCCAAGGGTTTTATTTGTACGATCTTATGTTAGGAGTAGTCCCAGATATTATTAGTCCGATCCGTTGATGCTTAGTTATTCGACCCCCAAGTATAAACCTCTACAAGATGTTTGGGTAAAAGTTTATTTGGAACTATATTCCTTGGATTAATATGACGAACCCTGGTAAGTAATTCACAAACATAAGTAGGATACCGTAGGTCAATTGCATGTGATTACCGTAAATTAGTAATAAAACTCATTCACCGGTTTTTTGTTTGACCTACTCCTTTCATTTTCCTTCCCCCACCATAGGAAGACAGGATGGCAATTGATTTGGTTTAGGCATAATACGTGGTGAAAGGAGCTAAGCACTGGAGTTCCATTATTCTTCGTTATTCCTCATGTATCTATTTATTGTATTAAATGTCCATCGAATTTTATATTATACTTTGGAAACATTGTATATGAACTAAGTATTTTTGGAGACTGTTTTTTTTTTTTGCTATTTTCACTACTTATATTTAATTTCTTTCGCTATGAGATATGAAAGTGTAGAATGTTTTATATTTTCTCTTAGTCTCTATAATGCTTTAAACCCCGATAGCTCGTACTTCTTGGCATGACCCAAGTCCGAAAATTCAATTTAGGCTTTAGATCGGTGTGCCTGGTGGTGCAGGTTGTCATAGTTCCCTCCCCACTCATACTTGGATATCTCATGTTCTTATACCATCCTTGTCGTTTACACATTTGACTAATAGTCAAATTCCTAGGGACACCCTCTTATGCTTTTATCTCCTCCAGTTCCCAAATGATTATTATTTGTTTGGACCTCTCATCGGACAAAGTATAGGATTAACTAATCTATACCCACTGTAGAATCACTTCAGCGATAATGTTATAAAATGTAGGATAACCTCATCTACTTTATCACTTAATAAAAATATGAAGCTTAGCTCATCTTCACCTGAGTATGAGTGATTCCCTTTCACACTTATTACCTGTTGTTAGCAAACAACACATATATTTTCTTTAGCATTAACATTGAGGACCCTGCCTTAGCTTATTTGTATTCTAACACAACTTCATACTAGGGTCTTAGAATGGTTTAGTGCCTCTACTCATACTTCCGTTTAATGCTCCATCATTCGAATATGCCTATTTGTATACATCACATCTCATATTCTCACAAATAATTACATAACACCAAACATTCCGTTTGTATAGGGATCCATCACCTGAGTTGAAATACTCATTGTTACCAATGGTCCTCTACATACTCATTTCCATGCAAATCGACCACTCGAATCGAGAAATGTCATCAGTCATTCAAGTGATGTCCATGTACATTAATCAACCTCTTATCGAGCTAGCCAACTACATACTAAGCCATTTACGTAATGGAGCTGCCTACCTTACTCAAACTCTCCACACCTTGATAATTTCCCTAATTAATTAAGGATAAAATCTATAGTAGATTCAGCCAACATTCATGGTTTGCCATCACAAATGGACGTCACCCCAGATCATTTTCTATCCAACAATTGTGTGGGATTGTGAGTTTAACTTAAATCTCGCTGCTACTATTGTTCATCGGCATAAATGGGTTGAAATTGCAAGAAGATCTCATTTCTCAAAAATATTCATTGATTTGCCCACATCATTATAGAAATTCATATCTAGGCGTCGATCTTCTCGAATCAACTACTAGACATAAATTAGACTCATATTGTAAGCAAACCTACTACAATTCTTATAAATCAAATATCAATTCACATAATCATTACAAACATCTTGTCTCCAATTCAAACAATATAACTATAATCAAATATTATATGAAAATAATTCAATTATGGACAATTGAGTGGTTTTAGTGAGAAATTACTCATCGACTTCACCTCTAAAACCGCCTTTATAAGCCCCTTCTCCCGATTTGACTAACTCTAGATCAATGCCCACAACATGCTTTGTTGTCATATTATTACCGGACTCCTTCTTTCACATTAGTCATTCCTTAGCTACTGCCAATTCTTACTCTTTTTTGTTCTCTTTTATTTCCTAATTTGGTTTGCTTTTGAACATGAAATTTTTGTTTTCAACTCAAAAGAGAGTGAGTTATATAGCTTCTACTACCCCATTCCATATCTGATTTTTTTGCCTTCTCAAGCTCGTTTTACTAGATAGCTACCATCATTTATCCACCTTTACCACATTTCCTAGCTCGTCACAAGTTTAGACACTTTAGATTCATAGTTTTCTAAAGTCAAATATGACAGAGTTTGGGTATGCCTAAGGGGCAATCATGTAATTTGTTACATATATCTAACTTGATAACCAATCTTGTTCGAAATAAAAGGTGTTTTATTTCTATTATATACCTGATATAATGTTATATATTAATTATTTAATTTAATTAAAAGAATACATAATTGAAAATCCATAAATGGTATGTTTTGTGATAGTAGTTATAATGCACTATAATCAGGGTGATCCATCACAATAAAATAAACCTACCATTTTAAATATTCCTAGTCAATATGTATCGAGATTGGATATTGATACATCCATTAAGACTAGAGTATGAGATGCTTTCCAAATGTCAAGCAGTGTATTATTCATGGCTGCTAAGGGCAATAAGGGGTTACGTATTGATAATAATTGGTTAATATAACTAAGGTCAAACATAAAATATCGATGTGACATAAGTACATAGTTCCCTTGACTTAAGAATACTGTTGTTCTTCAATGTGGAAGTTTAGCTTTGATTATAGTTAAATCATAGCATGGTGCCCATCGAATGATTATAGTTGGGTTAAGTGGAAGCATTAGAAGTGAGACACTATTTAAGAGAGGATTTATCTCCTAAGTTATAAGGGGTTAGTATCACGGTCAACTGAAGTCAACTCAAAGTCAAAGTCTCTAGCTAGAGCAATTTAGCTAATAATGATTATTATTATTGAACCAAGGACTTTGTGCTGGGACTATAAAGTTGAATATGGATGATATTGGAATTTTGACCATTACTAAATTCCATTAGTCCAAAGTGATATAGTCTTGATGAAGAGAATTAGTGTAAATAATTGTCACTACCGGATAATGCTTAACAAAGTAAAACTGGATTTTACTGAAACAAAGCGAGCGATATATTTGGCCAAAATATCACACCACTTGTTAAGCGACGCATGAACGTTAATATTCAAATTGTTCGATATTAATCGCTAACCAGATTTACACCTAGGAGTCACACAACTGAAACATTGAATATTCCTTTTTACCATCTGATTTAATTAATTTATAATTTTTATAAACTAATTGAATGAATTGATATTTATGAAATATTAACTATAAAATTTTATTTGATGTGTATTGAATAATATTAAATAGTGTGCAATAATAGTTATATAAACACTAATTGATATGATATCGATACACATTTAAATTAGATTTAAATGCAATAAATATTATTCGAGGCTTGAAGGATTTGAGGTCCATATGGGGTTTGATAATTTTGGCTGTGAAGGGGCAAGATAGGCTACCCGTTTGATGGCTTATGGGAGTGGTTTTGAATGTTTAGAAATAAGAGAATAGGTGAGAGAAAATTAAGGATCTTAATCCTATTTTTGCTCTCTACTCTCACCTATATATAAACATCTTAACACTCATTTTCTTTTATTCTTTTTGCTATCTCCATCATCCCTTTGCTGGCCTAAATATATCCCTCCCCTCTCCTCAAATTCTCAAGCTATTAAATACAAATTAAAATCAAATAATCATTGGTGGTAAGGAAATTCGAGAGCTAGCAACTTCAGGATTCAAATTGGATTCAAGGAGTTCACCTCTTCGTTTCAACATGCAAACTTTGGGCTATGGTAAAAGGTACTCTTCTAGTTTACTATTATATATAATTATTTATATAACCATTGTTCAGTATATTATTATGGTAGAAATATCACGAATCGATATATCGATGGACTATTACATGTAGATAGCTATATATATAACTGTAAATATATATACACATATATTAAAAAAATTATGCTCATTTACTTGTACATGCTCTCGGTCTGGGAAATAAAAAAACTTATCTTTTTATTTTCGAATTTTAAAATAAGAATATATTAAATTTTTTTAAATTCCAAATCTAATTATAAAGATAATACCACATAATATATGTTTTATATTTTTACAAAATTCAATTTTATTGAAAAAGCCTTTGTCAATTTTTTTGGGACATATTATATATATATATATATATATTGATATATGCGATTATTTAATTAAAAATTGATTATATGTATAAAACGTGCACGCGCGCACATATATATTATATCACAATTTTGTAAAAAATTACAAGATATTTTAATTAATTTTCTATTCGAAAATATTTTTTATATTTATTTATTATTGATATTGTACGATTTTATAGTTATTAAATTTTAAATAATAAAGTATCTATATAATTGAAAAAAAAATCAAGGCCATGAACATTATAGTAAATATTATTTGTTAATATATTTTTATTATTATTTATTTTTATATATACATATTTAATTAAACTACCAATTATCTATGTGTATATATAGTTCATATATATAAATATATATAAGTTAATCAAAAAAATCTATTTGGTTTTTGTGTTCTAATATATATATATATATTTGTTTATTTATATTATCAAAATTAATTTTAAAATAATATTTAGAATAAATTTTATTATATATATACACATATGTATTTTGTAAATAAATATATTTAAATAAATTATTTACAATTACTATTTCAATATATATATATATATATTATATCTTACATAATATTATTTTCATAATAATTTGATGTATACATATATATATATATTTAGATAATCCATTTATACACACGAGGGGCTAACATGTCCATTGAGGTGTAAATCCCAACATCTATATATGGGCATGTCAAACCATGTACACATTACCTTATTGCACATGCATGCACGTATAATTATACACACACACACACACATATTTAATATAATTATAAAAAATAAAACTTTTTTACAAATTTAAATAAAATATTGATTTTATTTAATAGAAAATTCAGAAAAGTTCTAAATGAAATAGATCAACTACATAAGCCCAATAAAGATCCAAAAGGTAAATTTGTTTGAAATTCATCCAATTACTCCACCACTGGCTAGTCCATTTCAACGATTCTATTAGAGCATATAGCCTATGCGACCTAAATTAACAGTATTATGGCTAATTTATTAAAGCCTACTCATATAGTAGGGTGTTTAGAAAAGTAGTATCTAAGTTTAGGTTTAGGTAATTAACTACTATGCCCTATAGGCTACCAGTCTGGCTCAAAAAGATAAGGTAAGCCCAAAAGGTTATCCTAATAGAAAAGGCCCATTTTGAATTGGGCTTCGGGCTAATTTCAAATTTGTTTTGAAATTAAGATAAAAGTTTTAAGTTTAAAGTTAAATTCAAAATAAAAAAGTATTATAAATGTTATAATATAGAATTTCAAATTATATTAAATTAAAATAAAGTTTTATATTTAAAAGTTAAATTTAAAATAAAACATATATTATAAAAGTTATAATACAAATTTTCAAGATGTTTAAAAATGTTATAAAATTAATTTCAAAAATATATTTTATTAATAAGATTAATAAAATAAATGAATTGGTTAAATAAGTTAATTAATTAAATATATACACATGTATAACATATATAATGATAGTGTTATGTTGTCTTGAATTGTTTAAGGCAATATTAGTATACATGTTTATATAAAAGAATTTTCAAAATTAATCAAATTTAATTAAAATTGTTTAATTAAATAGGTAAATTGTAATTTAATTAATAAATGAAAATATACATACATACATACATACATATATATAAGGTATATGTGTATTACTATAAAAGTTACGGTACATATATTCAATATAATATGTAATGATTGAATAATGTAATAATTAATTAAATTGTTAATTAAATAAACTAATTAAATAAGATTTAATTAGTTTAATGTTATACATCAAATATTATATAAGTTAAATAAAATATAAAACTTATATAATAATAAAACTTATATAATATAAATGTATAAACTAGATATGGAACATCAAAGGAAACCAATTACACTTAAGGAATTAATTCATACGTATAGTACATATACCATGATTTTTGATGTGTCCGACACTTGAATCATAAGGGTATTTCATAAGAAATATATTATTACATAAGTCGACATCACTCAATTAAGTATATTAAATATTACGAATCTTTAATATAAGTATCGTTCTCTAACATTTATATATTAATAAATTACTTGCATATCTCTGGTTGTTGAGAAAACTCAAGCTAGAGATGTTATATATTGTATTATTAATATATTGACTAGACGAGGTAAGATAGCTATATGTGTTTGTTGAGCAAACTCAAGGTACATATACTATAATTAGGCTGTCGCGAAATGGTAGGTATGAATGAATAATTTCTTTTGATTTGTTAAGCAAACTCAAGGTCGAAATGAGATTAGGACAAATAACCATGGGTTAGTAGCTGCATATGATACAACCGATAAGGAGTTATCCATCGTTTATAAAGCTGACTTGTTGAGCAAACTCAAAGTCAGAATTCTAAGACAAATGAGTCCTAACACCCACTAGTGAAATCGAAAGACCTCTATGTTTCATCTTGGGGTTTTGAGAAACATAAAAATCTTATAGGAGCCTTATTAGAAAAATTAAATGGTAATATTTAAACTTTCTAATATTTTAAGAACATTTGCTATGTACAAATTAAACTAATCAACATCGATAAATTTACACAATTAATATAATTGTTAAAATATTTATCAATTAAAATATACAAATGAACTCAATTAATATTAACAAATAGAAATGTAAAATATACTTACCAATAAATTTTTGCATGTTGACACTTGCAAGTGCCTAATTATACAACAGCTAAATACATTTGTAACTTGGTTACTTACTTATTTGCTCGAGACCGTGTATTGTCTTCAATGAGTTTCAAACTCTAAAAGTAATACAAGGATATGAATATTTGATTCATTTCCAATCACATATAAATGTTATATGGTGAACGATCACCATTCTAATGTACGAAACTTCAATGAACTTAATTCATTAGAAATAAACAAGTAAACCATAGTGTGGGATCGTGTATTCAATTTGATTGATTACAATCATTATCTTATTGTGTTAAATGTAACACTACACCAAAAGCTATAAGATAGATTCAAGAATTCGATCATTGAAATGTCAGTTTGATCAGTTTACATAAAGTGCTATTTATTTGATATCCTTAAAGGTTAAAGATTACAAAATGCACTTTTGTAAGGAGTTCGTTATCATATTGTAGTACGGATTTTTCTTTGAGTGGTTCAACCGTTTAGTAAAAGGAAATTGAATGTATAAGAGTGGATGTAACCCGAGGTATAGTTGAGATGAAGAGAGTGAATGATAACTTCTACTTTATAAAGAAATTCGAAAATGAGAATTATAAAATAATAATGATACGTAACATTGGAATGAGAAATATAATTTCTATTCCGAAATGTATTTTCATATAGAAGATAGTTTTCTATGAGATTCATTTCTTTGAATTTAAGATATTTGATCTGAAATTTCACGATGTAAACCATTACGGTAAATGAAATAAATAGCTTATATTAAGTGGTTGAATAGAGCTTTGTATTTTATACACTATTATAGTAATGGTAGAGCATGCCATATAATAGTTATTAATCATGTCAAGTTACGAAAATTGTTTTTGTAAAACATACTAAATATTATTTATGAAATAATAAATGTTTTCAGTATTGACTGAAAAACAAAATAGTTTTATTTCAATATAAATATTACGAATATTTGTTATAAAATAAAACTATAATAGGAGTGCTTGTGATGCATTGAAAATATAAAAGTGTCTAAATTTATTTACAATTATTTTAGAATTATGGACTAAGCCATAGTTTGAAGAAATAATCCTTTGATTATGTGATTATGAACCATATGGTACTAATGAATTATATCTCAAATGATAAAGGGAAAAGCATCCATTGAGTGGGAGCATGATAAGTGTTGATGGACTTGATACATATAGATGTATGCAATCGCAAGTCTATTAATACCAAAAATGGTTCCACATACTTCATTATATTCACCGATGAGTTATCACTGACATGGATATGTGTATTTGACACACATGTAGCATGTCCATGTTAAGCTCATAGATTATAAAACATAAGTAAATAAAATAGCATGCAATAGAAATAAAATTTATTTGATTTAATCGAGTAAGTATATTGGAAAGAGTTCCAAATGTATCTAAAAATGAATAAAGATTCAATCTCAAAAGTCACTCCTCCTTATGATATGATGATGTACTGATAAGGAGACATCGAACTTTGTTGAACAAAATATGGTTAATGATGAGTGAAGCTGAATTAACTTCTTTTTATAAAGTTGTGTACTTAACAGTAGTACACAAGGTTAAAATTAATGTCATCTGAAGAATAGTTTACAAAGTCATACAACAAAAGGGTTATAAGAAATCCCAACATATCCTAGACTAAGAAGTTGGTAGGCTGTGTGAGTCGAAAGACTACACATAATAATTGTACGTGAGGGATCTTGTATGAATCATTCCAAAATAAATTTGAGAACGATTATCATTGGATGATTTATTTATGTTTTGAAAATAAGTTTTGTAAACAAAAACCATATCAGTTTTATATACAAGGCAATTCTTTATGAATACATGTTCTATTACACTGAAAAAACAATTGTTACTTCAAGAAATACCAACTTCGTATTGAAGGAATTTCTTTTAGAAATTATTTGTGGTAAAATAGATTTGGATACGATCCAAAGATGAAACTGATTATGTGGGATGAAATGAAATTAACCAAACCTAAATGAACACCACGCATTAGAATGTCTAATAAGTATTCTTGCATAGTGAAGGGAAACTATGAGTTTCTTATCGTTGTCAAGAATAGAAAATCCTTAGTTGCCAATTAAACCATTAAGAGTACTTATTCTACGATATGGTATGAAGCGCAAATCTGAAATGAATTCCAAGTACATTATCAAAATATAATTGTGATACATGTACCTAAAGGGATATGATCCATCGGTCGTAATATGTCTTTAAGAGAAAGTTTAATGTGGTTGGAATACAATGAACAACGTTGATAATAATAACATCATAAATTTTAATTGTTGAAATTAGCGTAATAGATTTGTTATTCAATGTGTTCATGTTAAATTGGACTTGCTCACAAAATTATCGCTTGGTGCAACTTTGTGTTTTGGTACATATGCGTTAAACTGGAAAATTCCAAATAATGATTTAGGAGAGTCTGATTGCATATAATGACCAAAGTGTCTCGAAGTTAGTAGGAGCGATATTGAGTTTGTGGGTTTTTCGAATATGATCCAAGAAATGATATGAAAGTAATATTTTATAAGCATCAGAATTGAATAAGTATTTTGATAGAATATCGAATAGTTTGATTTTCAATAAAAATGTGGAGAAAGCGTGTGCCCATAAGAAATAAGTATTAAAGGTGCTAAAATATTTCTAAAAGGTAAATAACGTACTACTGCTTGTTAATGATGTACTTATGTAAAAATCAATAATAGTTTAGTTGTTTAATACTGGACATTGGACTTGTAACCAATATCTTTTATAATAAGTATAAAGAATATTGGACATATCCTAAACGATATGCAAAGAAGCCTTATTAAAATGTTTAATATGGAATATGTAAGATTGACTACTTGTGTATTGACAATAGGAATTATCATACATATTGTATTGTCTACAATATCGTATTTTTCTTAAGTATTTGATGCATGAAGCAAATATAAAATCCAAATTAAGATGACTAAAAGGTATTTTAGAGTGTTTTCGAGTATTTATGAAATATTGGAGAATTGTTTATCGAAACAACAAACTCCTTATGAAGGAATGTTTGGACTCGAACTTCATAAGTGATATCGAGTATAATATGTCAATATTAAATTCATGTGCAAAACATAGTTAAGAAGCTTTAAGTCGAAAATGATCCAAACGAAACATTATGGCTGATTCAGTGAAAAGGTTAAGTACATCGCCTTGAATATCCCCACGATAAAAGCAGCGTATATAAATATAAATGCACAAATTTACAACTAAGCTAAGGGTGATTCCAAGTATTAAGAATACTATATCATTGTTATATGATAATAATGTAATAATAAGAGCTCATTAAAAGTCGAGAAACGTACTCCAAATAGTTCTATATGATAAAGGTAAAGTAATTTATTAACATCGAAGAGAGTTGATTAACAAAGTATATAATTAATACAACATAGTAGATTTATTCACAAAGAGTCTAACTCGATCAGTTATCATCAAACTGGTCAAAGGGGTGCTACTGAGATTCCATAATTGGTCCCAAGTGCAAGTGGGAGATTGCTTGAGTTAGGGGTATGCCCTAGGGGTAATTATGTAATTTTTTACATATATCTAACTCGATAACCAATCTTGTTCGAAATAAAAGGTGTTTTTTTCTATTATATACTTGATATAATATGTTATATATTAATTAATTAATTAATTTAATTTAATATAAATAATCCATAAATGGTATGTTTTGTGATAGTAGTTATAATGGGTTGTAACCATGAGTGATTTATCATAATAAAATAAATATATCGTTTTTTAAATATTCCTAGTCATGTATCGAGACTGGATATCGATACGTTCATTGAGCCCAAAGTATGTAACACTCTCCAAATTTTGGGCAGTGTATTATTCATAGCTGCTGGGGGGCGCCAAAGAGTTAGGTATGGATAGTTATTGGATATCTAAAATAACCCACTTGATAGTTTTCTATTGGTTAATATAACTAAGGCCAAACAGAAAATATCGATGTGATAAAATTACATAGTTCTCTTGACCTGAGAATACTATCGATCTTTTATATAGAAGCACTGTTTTTAATATAGTTAAATCATGACACGGTGTCCATCGAATGACTATAATTGGTTCGAGTGGAAACATCAGAATCAAGATACTATTCAAGAGAGAATTCATCTCTTCGATTATATAAGATTAGTATCATGGTCAACTGAAATCAACTCAAAGTCAAAGACTTTGGCCAAAGCAGTTCAACTAATAATAATTATTGTTATTGAATGAAGGATTTTGTGTTTGGACTATAGAGTTGAATATGGATGATATTGGATTTTTGACCATTACCAAATTCCATAAGTATAAAATGATATAGTTTTGACAATGATAATTGGTATAAATAATTGTCACTACCGTATAACGCTTAACAAAGTAAAAAAGGATTTTACCGAAACCAAGTAAGCGATAAAGTTGACCAAAATATCGCACCACCTGCTAAGTGACATGCTAATGTTAATATTCGAATTTATTCGGTATTAATCATTGTCAGATTTACACCAAAAAGTCACACAACCGAAACGTTAAATTCTCATTTTTGCCACCCGATTTAATTAATTTATAATTGTTATAAATTAATTAATGTTTATGAAGCATTATTATAAAATTTTATTTGATGTGTATTGAATAATATTAAATAGTGTGCATATAATAATTATATAAACACTAATCGATATACGATATCGATACGCGTTTAAACTGGATTTAAATACAGTAAATATTATTTGGTTTTGAAGTGGATTTGAGGCTCATATGAAGCTTGATAATTTCGACCATGAAAGTGGCAAGATAGGCCAGCCATCTGATAGCTTATGGGAGTGGTTTTGAATGTTTAAAAATAAGAGAATGTGTGAGAGAAAATTAAGGATCTTGATCCTATTTTTGCTCTCTACTCTGTCCTATATATAGACGTTGTAACCCTCATTTTCTTTTTTTTTCTTTTTATTGCCTCCATCATCCCTTTGTTGGTCGAGATATACCCCTCCTCTCTTCTCAAATTTTCAAGTAATTAAATGCAAATTAACATCTAATAATCATTAGTGGTAAGGCAATTTGAGAGCTAGCAACTTCAGGATTGGAATTGGATTCAAGGAGTTCCCTTCTTCGTTTCAACGTGTGAACTTTGGGCTTTTGTGAAAGGTACTCTTTTAGTACTAATATATATAATTATTTATACGATTATTGTTTAATATATTGCTACGGTAGAAATATCACGAATTGGTATATCGATGAATTGTTACATGTCGACGGTTCTACATATAAATGTGTGTGTGTATGTGTGAATATATATTAAAAAATATATGCTCATTTACTTATACATCTCTCGGCTTGAGAATTAAAAAATTCTTTTATTTTCAAATTTTAAAATAATAATATATTAAATGATTTTAAATTCTAAATCTAATTTTAAAAGTTTAATACAATATAATATATGTTTTATATTTTTAAAAAATTAAATTTTGTTGAAAAAGTCTTAAGAAAAATTTAAATTTTTTTGGACATATATATTATATATATTAATTAATATATTATTTAATTACAAATTGATTATATATATAATAAACTCATATGTATATATACACATTATATATATAATAAAATTCTATAAAAAATTTTACAACATACTTTAATTAATTTTTCTTTCAAAAATATTTTTTATATTTATTTTATTATTAATATTGCAGGGCTTTTTAATTATTAATAAATAATAAAATATGTATAAAATCAAAAAAATATCTAGGCTGTGAACATTACGATAAATATTTATTAATATATTATTATTATTATTTATTTTTATATATACATATTCAAGTAAAGTACTAATTATATGTTTATATATATAATTCGTATATATATAAGTTAATTAAAAAAATCCTTTTCGGTTTTATGTTGTAATATATATATATATATATAATCATAATTAATTTTAAAATAATATTTAAAATAAATTTTATTTTATATATACATTTATATTTTTAAACACATATATTTAAATAAATTATTCACATTACCATTTCAATATGTGTGTGTGTGTGTTATATCTTACATATTATTATTTTCATAATAATTTGATGTATACATATACACACATTTAGACAATCCATTTATATCCACAAGGGGTTAACTTGTCCATTGCAATGTAAATCCCAACATATATACGTCATGTCAAACCATGTACACATTACCTTGTTGCACGAGCACGCACACACATATATGTATACGATACACATATATTTAATATATAATACAAAATATATAAAATAAAACTTTATTTATAAATTTAAATAAAATATTGATGTTGCTTAACAAATAATTTAGAAAAGTTCTACATGAATTAGACTACATAAACCCAATAAAGATCCCAAAGGTAAATTGCTTTGAAACTTACACAATGACTTCATTGCGGGCTGGTCCAGTTCCAACAAAATGATTACTGCACATCGCCACATGATATCTTCTATTTGACTTTATAGATAACCCGCGGAAGATTCTCGGTGAGTCATTATGCAATTATTCCAAACAATCACATGTGCATAACCCCTTGACGCACTCAACTGTGATGAGTATTTCACCATTCGTTGTGTGACGAGCGTTATGTACACTAATATCAATGGATGTATCGATATCTCATTCTCGACACATCTTGAAAAGAAACATTTAAGGATAAATATGCATTTGACATGTTTCGATACACATTGTTACAAACACATTCGTAATTGCAATTGATCAAACACTTTTTATAAAGATTTTCCATGTGAATATATTTAATGTATTTAAAACATTACTTATCATAATATAACAATATATACAATTAAAAATAAAACCAAAAGTTTACTTTCTTTCGAATTAGATCCATTATAAAATTTAAGTTGTATAAGCAGATCACATAAGTTCTCCTAAGGTACACTCTTAATTTTATCAGATATTTCTATACTCTTGATGAACAATCTACTGCTACCTTGCTTTACCATATAGGTGATTACACATTTACTTGTCTTTCTTAACCCTATTCTCCAATACTAATTGTTCATCTGTTATATGTTGCATCCATCTATACCCGATCTTCCTCTCCCCACCCTCCTTTGTGCATGAACCACTCATCTATGTAGACTTCTAGATTTTTAACGTTGGGAATCACATATTGTAGTGATCAATGCTTATTCAATTATCATACTTAGGTAGTGGTTTCTCATACTCCATATCCTCTAAGAATATCACCTTATCCTCAATTATATGAGGAATATATCTTATTATACCCCCAATAGATTACTTTTAGTTTTTTTATAACTAACAGGAGATTGAATTTTAGATTTGAGGAAGATAAGAGTTATGGTTTACAATTTTTTAATGTCAAAAATATTATTGGTGTGGTGTATGTGGATGTGAATATTGTTTAGTAATTCAAATGGACGAGAGAAAACTGTGTGTTTATGAAGATGAAAAATGTGTGCATATTTTTTTTTACGAGACCCCAGCGCCAAACGTTATTTGTAAATTTTATGAAAGCACACATCGTGCCCTCAATACATACTTCAGGTAAATCGCGTATATAATGTAGTCAGTGTAGATTGAGCTTTCGACTTCGTCGATATAAACCGACTTCTCAACCAATCGCATTGCCCAATAGGGGAATGACTGTAGATATTTGCATTCTTAAGTAGTACTTTTATCCGTTTCATTTAAATGAATCAAGCATAATTTTTACTTTCTAATTTTCCTCTCGTTTTACCTTTTAAGCTTCGTTCGAATGATTTTTTTTCTTAAATTTTTATTGTAAATGCATCCTTAGACGTTTAAAACAATAGTTAAAAGTGATTTCACAATTTAATATTTTAATTCGTTTATGTTGATGTGCAAAATCAATTATTTGCACTGAAAGTAAACATTTGTATAAACCAAGAAAGGTTTATCCTAGAAAGAAAATTTTAGAAGTCAGTAAAAACAATAAAATATGCATATTGTTTAACCATTTTAAAATAATAATAAAAGATGTAAAGTGATCAATGGAAAGTATAATAAAATATATCAAGCGCCCAACTTAAAACAGGATAAAGTTTCCACTCCTCGATGGCAATTGACTTTATTTTTCTCTATAAAGTGGACCCTCCAACTTACACATGATACACTCATAATATTTGCTTAGACAAATCGTACAACATCTCAAAATCAGTCTTCAAAACACCAAATTTCATCCTATTGACTTCCATAATTTTAATTAACATATCATAAAACTACTCCCATTTGTACATTTCACTTTAGTTTTTCTGCATATATATATATAATTCCTTTTCTTTCCGAGAAATGTACCATTTTCCCTGTTAGTTATGAAAGTAGGTGAAGCTATTAATTACTGGAGCAAAAATCATTCAATGCAAACTTGTTCTGTCCGTTGCATTTAATTTCTTTGATAGGCAGCTTTTAATTTTGCCGCTCTGTAGAGAGAGAGTGTGTGACGAGGAGGAAGAAGAAGTGGGGAGATAATCAAAAGTTCATAACTTTTTTTCATTTTGGAGGGTTTTTGGGATCTGGGTTTTGTTTTGAAGCCAAGATCTACTGATTTTAACTCTCAAATTTGCGTGTTCTGAAAATCGTCTTCTTCAATTTTGATCTCTCTTTATACATCTTTTTCTTACACTAATATTGATCTGATGGAAAAAGCGAAAGCATTCTTCTTTTTTCTACTTTCTTGAATGGTGTTTTTTTTGGGTTTGAAATTGAATCATTTTACCCCCAAATTGTAAAGATTAGGGTTGTACTTTGGAGACCCGTTTCTATGGTCTCATGATCTTCTAAAAATTTCCTTTTTTATCTTCCAATTTATACATGCATCTGTCCTTATGGAAACCCATTTCTCATTGCGCTGCCATATTTCTAGACAAAAAGAAGAAAAACCGCCATAAAAACTCAGATAATCCCGAAGAAAATAGCAGTAAAAAGCCTTCTGTTCTTCGCCAACTTCAAGAATCGAGACTTCGAGAGGCTCTAGAAGAAGCTTCTGAAAAGGGATCTCTTTCTAAATCTCAAGCCATTGACGATTCTAATGAAAATACTTCAAATCAAGAAAACAATAGTTCTGTAAGTAGATCAAGATCTCTAGCTCGATTACATGCACAAAAAGAGTTTCTGAAAGCTACTGCTTTAGCTGCTGATAGAATATTCATATCTGTAAATTCAATCCCTGAACTCGAAGAATGTTTTTCCAAATTTCTAACTATGTATCCTAAATATTCTAGCTCGGAAAAGATAGATAGGTTGAGGTATGACGAGTACTCCCATCTAGTTGAAAATGGAGCAAAGGTATGCCTTGACTACTGTGGTTTTGGGTTGTTTTCATATATACAAAGTTACGAAAGATGGGAATCTTCAGCTTTTAGTTTATCAGAAATTACTGCTAATTTGAGTAATCATGCATTGTATGGTGGTGCTGAGAATGGCACTGCTGAACATGATATTAAAATGAGAATCATGGATTATTTGAATATACCTGAACATGAATACGGGTTAGTTTTTACCGTTAGTAGAGGCTCAGCTTTTAAACTGCTTGCTGAATCCTACCCTTTTCAAACCAATAAGAAATTGCTGACTATGTTCGATCATGAAAGTCAATCTGTGAACATTATGGGTCAGAGCGCCAAGGAGAAGGGAGCAAAAGTTTATAGTGCAGGGTTTAAATGGCCGACACTAAAGTTGTGCGTTACTGAACTTAGGAAACAAATTTCTACTAAAAAAAGAAGGAAGAAAGATTCAGCAGTTGGTTTGTTTGTTTTTCCAGTTCAATCTAGAGTTACTGGAGCTAAGTATTCATATCAATGGATGGCATTAGCACAACAAAACAATTGGCATGTGCTACTTGATGCTGGTTCTTTGGGTCCAAAAGATATGGATTCACTTGGGTTGTCACTTTTTAGACCCGATTTTATTATTACTTCCTTTTATCGGGTATTTGGGTCTGACCCGACTGGTTTTGGTTGCTTGCTTATCAAAAAATCAGTTATGAGTAGTTTGCAGAATCAAAATGGTGGTACCGGGTCAGGTATGGTGAGGATAGTTCCAGTATATCCACAGTATTTGAGTGATTCAATTGATGGGCTGGATGGATTTGATGCAACTGAAGATGATATGATCATCAAAGATGATGAAACATTTATGCCTAGTACAAGCAAGAACTCTCAAATGCCTGCTTTCTCAGGTGCATACACATCTTCTCAAGTTCAAGAAGTGTTCGAAACTGAATTGGATCATGATAATAGCTCGGATAGAGATGGGGCAAGCACAATTTTTGAAGAAACGGATAGTATTTCTGTCGGTGAAGTCATGAGAAGTCCTGTGTTCAGCGAAGACGAGTCTTCAGATAATTCATTTTGGATTGATTTGGGTCAAAGTCCGTTCGGGTCTGACCATTCAGGCCCCGTTGGTCGAACTGGAAAATTGGGTTCACCATTGCCTCCATCTTGGTTCAAGAAGAATCAGAAGCAGTTTTCACCAAATGTGGGTAGCAGGTTTGCTAAAAGCCCATTATATGATGATCAGCATGTGGTCTCATTTGATGCAGCTGTTCTATCTGTTTCACATGAATTTGACAAGGTAAAAAATAACCCGTCACATGAAATATGTAATGAAATTAGAGAAGAACCTGAAGGTAAGCACTCGGTTAAATTTTCCGCTGTCAATGGATGTAAAGATAGCAGCTCAACCTCAGTTTTTGGGAATTGTGGAATTCGTGAAAATGGTTCAACGTCAGAAAGTGCAATTAGAAGAGAAACAGAAGGAGAGTTTAGACTTTTGGGGAGAAGAGAAGGAAACAATGGACGTAGATTTTTTGGTGTAGAAGAAAATGGCAGAGTTTCTTTTGGCCTGGAAGATGCCAAACAACCTCAAAGATCAAATAATGATGTTGATACTGGCGAAGCTTCTATGCATAATCAAGATGAAATTGATGAAGGCAGTGGCACCGAAGACGACGACGACGATGACGTACAAGAATGGAGAAGAAGAGAACCTGAGATTATATGTAGACATCTTGATCATGTAAACATGTTGGGTCTTAATAAAACTACA
Source organism: Allium fistulosum (assembly GCA_030737815.1). Lineage (NCBI taxonomy): Eukaryota > Viridiplantae > Streptophyta > Magnoliopsida > Asparagales > Amaryllidaceae > Allium > Allium fistulosum. The sequence goes on from CM060907.1 coordinate 292,130,252, forward strand.
ATAAGGCTGAGGTACTTAACTAATTGGCTGGTAACATCATTACTTCAGTTAAGACTGTCACCATTAGACTCTAACGACCAAAATGGTGTTCCTCTTGTTGATATATATGGTCCAAAAATTAAGTATGAGAGGGGAGCAGCAGTAGCATTCAATGTGAGAGATAGTAACGGGTCATTAATCAAGCCTGACACTGTTCAAAAGCTTGCTGAGATGCATGGAATTTCTCTGGGTATTGGTATTCTTAGTCATATACGAGCAGTAGAGAATAATAATAAACATCTTCATGAAGCGGTCGATTTGGGAGAAACTGCGTTTTGTAGACCTGTTTCAAATGGTAGGCATGATAGTAAGAATAAGAATATGGTAATTAGAGTTGAAGTCCTTACTGCTTCCCTTGGATTTCTCACAAACTTTGAAGATGTGTACAAAATGTGGGCTTTTGTAGCGAGATTCCTTGATCCAAGATTTAATGGAGATAGACTATCAACAGTTGAGGAAAGCTCCGAAACCTAAAGGAATGTTGGGTATTTTTGTTTATTAATTTTGCAATTCTTCCACAAAATTGGTTTTAGTCATGTTTATGTAATAGATTGTGTTTATGAAGTGAGTTTTATTCTTGCCCTATTTGTTGTGGATGCACCTTTGTCTTTCCTTCTCAAAAACTTTGTTCAGAATCATTTCAGATGATAACCCATTTACATTTGCTTGAGCCTTAGTATACTCTTATATCTAATATTTTCTTGTAGACATATTACTATATTACTATATGTATAGGTATATGAAGTACATATTCTCTTTGTAGATTCTCAAGTGTTTAACATAATCTTTATGATGGTTCATTTTACAACTAGGCGTAATTACAGGGCCTCTATTTTGTAGAAAAATAACTTATCGGTTTGCTAGCATTTTTAAAGTTCATCTTGGATCACTTACCCAGTATGCCATTTCTATACATAATAACTGTGGGTGGACAGCAATGAAGCATTAAAGATAAGTGGAGCTTAATTAATTAGGCATGGTTCATTGCTTATTAAGTTTATTCTTTTTTCACTTCTGACTCACAAAGATTTGAAGCCAACTGCCTTTTTCTTCACAGATACTCTGAAGAAATTTCTGTCTACAAGTGAGAAGATCTAACTGTTTGTCAAAGCTTGCAATCACAGTTTTCTTATGGGAGTTTTTGATTGGGAAATCAGTATTCCTATTTGAAATCATTGTTTTTTGTTTGGTTGCTGCAGGCAAGTTATGGCATTTCCATTAGGTATGTTTATTTTGCCTGTCCATCATTTGTTATATACTGGTATATAGAATTGAATAAATCTTATTATTTGTTGTTCTGTTCAGAAAGTAAATGATAGATTTCTCAAAAAATGATTTGTTCATGAATGACCGTTGGAATAGTTTGTTTACTACTAATTAATACTTGATGTCATAGTTTGGTCAATAACCATACTTTTACATGCTTATTATTAATAACAGAGGCGGTGATCCTTGAATAAACTAGAAGATTATGTAGTTTGTTAGTTATTATTTATGTCATTTTCGCCTGAAGTATGAATTAGAAGTCTTGGTTACATTTTTCTAATAATTGTTTTGGTGGCATGAGGTAGGTTGATTGCTTTGTCTATAAACTTCAACATTGTGTCATGATCATTCAATTATTAGTTTCATGGTTTATTGTAGGATAAAAGATGTCAAACGTGTCACTGTTTTAAAATAACTAAACAACCTTACAGGCGGTAAATACAAATGTCACGCACCCTCTACGGTGTCTTGCCCCGTTTCAATTTTGGTGAAGTCGAGATTTCTTAATTAAATATTCTAACATATAATCAGTAACTTGTTATCTACTAGCTGTAGAAATTGTTCAGTTTTTTTTTATATTTAGCTTCTTAATTTGATTATCAGATATATAACGATTTCTGCTTAAAAGAGGCATTATTATCGTGCCTCTTTATTTAATTTTTTTTTTCCATTAGCCAACATTTTCGACTAATATCATGCAAAAGTAGACTTTGCTGTCCAAGGGTGAATATCACACCCTTACCCCTTCCCTATTTAAAAGCTGTTGTCGTAGCTATGCAAGTCAATATAAATCACATGTTTTCTCAAGTTGAATTAGTTTCATATGAATCAACTGCAGCATATTATTAATTTCCTGAGCAATATAATTGCATTGACTTTAATATTTATTTCAAGATTGGTATAAAAAGCACTTTTATTATTCCTTTAGCTCATCCTAATTGACAATGCAAATCTCAAATGATATTATATTCAACTTTTTGGTCCTACGTACTTGGAAATTAGCAGCATTGTTACATAACATGGAAGTATATCAAAGTTGTTTTTGCCTAATTACTTTGATTACTGATACAGCTTTGAATCTGAAATAGCCTTTGAATATTAAAGCAGTCTTTAGTGCTTTTTTTCTGAATAATTTGTTCCCAAGAGTACAGTTCACGAGGTTGATTTTCTTGTTAAAAGTTGAGCCTCAAGATATGCAAATGGCTTAACAACCCAACTATATGCCATTGTGATCAGATCAGTTGAATTGTCTCTAATGGAGTGTTTCAAAATACAGTTATAAACTTGGGCAAAATACTTAGTGGCCTAATCATTCTTAGATGGATGGTTATAATAACATTTTTCTATATCAATCCATTATGCTCTTCCTTTTCTGCTCATATAAGGTGAATTGTTAAATGCACTTTGTTCCTTTTCTTTGCACTGCATTTTTGTATGTAAATTTAGGGATGTTATGGTGATGGTTACCGTTACTGTTTCGTAAATACTGTTACCGTACCATGTTTACTGATAAGCTAAAATTGCTACTGTTACTAATTTATTCGTATAATGATAAACTGGTAACCGTGTAATGGTAAATTACGGTTTGTCTAAAATAGACAAAAATCTGATAAATTTTTACATCGTAACGACGCTTCATCCTACATTCTTCATGTCACTTATACCAAATGAGAAAGCAAAAAAAATGTATATATCATTATTTAAAAATAAATTCTTGAACTAAATATAATCATTTCATTGCTTCTAAATGCTTGTAATAAAATATACTACGTGAATATCCATTTATTATAAATGGACCGGTAAATTACTGTCATCAACACTACTAAACAGCAACCGATTAATTAGTGATGTTTTACCGTGAAAAGGGTAAGTTTAATGTTGTCGTACCGATTATATTAGCATGTCAACATTACTATAAAAAATGATAACCGATTAATTAGTAATGGTATAGTACCGATTATATTAGTATGTTAACATTACTATAAAAAATGGTAACCGATTTATTAGTAATGGTATAGTACCGATTATATTAGTATGTTAACATTACCATAAAAAATGATAACCGATTAATTAGTAATGGTATAGTAATGAGAAATTCACCGTTTTCATAAAGCCGCCAGTCAAATTTATTTCGAACAAAGAGCTCACACTATGATGAAATGGAGTGAATTTAACAGCTATATTTTTACTATGGTTTACAGTATATTGCTGAATATTTGATACTGTTATTGATTCCTTTATATACTGTTTACATAAACTGTCCTTGGTTGTCCCAGAACATAAATAACCGAAATAGGTACTTACAGTGTCACGAGGAAGCCAAGTTGTTTCATTATTATGGAGCGAGCTATAATTACCTTTTCAAGTCTCTTTTGTTTTCACCTGAAGCTTGAATTCATTGAAAAGGCCATGTTAATATAAGTTTATAATTTACCATTACCAAACCGAAGTTGGCGTGGATGGCGATATATTTTCAGGATAGCGATGTCTGATAATTTAAAGAAATTATGTTATTAGTTTTAGATCTATGGTTTGTGGGTTAGTTAAGTGTTCAATTAACAATCCTGTATTCAATAGTTAACATCAATTGGGACATGTTAGTCCCCACTAACCAAATCTTGTTCTTGAAAAACTTACAGGTAATTCCAGATTAGGTTGAGCTTGTCGTGGTGGAAGTCAATTTGGCTAGCTTTCCATTTGTAGGCTTTGAAAATACCATAGCATAAATTATTGAATGTATAGAGAAAAGAGCCCTTGGATTAGTCCTATATTAAAACTACCTTGAAATGTTAAGTAATCTTTTCTCTAGTGGATTTAAGCCTGCTTTAATTTTTAACAAGAAGTTCTGAATTTAAGTTCTGATTTATAAATCAGAACTTTGTATTTTGTTTGTTTTTTATCAATTTTCTGGATAAAGTCATTTATTCGGATAAAATAATTCAGAATTTTTTTACTGTTTATTTTTGTTTTGAATGTCGAATGCAAACAAATAAGCAAGTGATTATTTTGAATTCAGCATTCAGACCAGACATCAGAGTTCAGCAATCAGAATTCAGTGTTTTAAACAACTGAAGCCTAAAGATTATCATTTAGCTTATTGGTATGTGTGACTTTGATGTGTAACTGCTACTTAATGGACCTGCCAAATTTTCTAGTAATTTAACGTTGATAATATTCAACGGAATTTCAGATTGGTTAGGAAAGTTGAAATCTGAGCTTATTATATATTTATCACGTTAGTTCAATGCACGGATGATTTATTAATATATCAAGATTCATAACAGAATGGGCTGATTTTATGTTCAGAAAAAAGTATTTTGATCTTGTGATAAGGAAAGACTCATTTTTCTTCCTTTCCGGTTTTTGAAGGTTTTTAGCTTTAATTTTTATTGATGGACAATAATGTCCATTGCATCAATATATGGGCTGCAGCCCAAAATCAAAACAAACTACCTATCTATATATTTACTGTTTAAAAACAAGTATACATAGCCCCAATAACAGGCCCAGTTCCCTGTTGATATTTCCTATATGGTTCTGAGCGGCAAGGGCTAGGATCTCTATTCGTTAAATAGCAGATGATCTCCGCCCCCCTACATGGAACAGCAGATGATCAATTCGTTAAATTAGCCACAAAGGCCTCTTTAGTAAGTAAAATTAGTTTCTAGGACACACAACTGAAATAATTACTTTCAAGGACAAAACGTAAAATAATTAGTTTATAGGGCCTAAAAACCTATGAAATTATGTTCTTGAAAGTAATTGGACTGCTGACTTTGTTCTTGAAAGTAATTATTCTGCCGACTTTGGCCTTGAAAGTAATTTCTTTGGATGTGTGTCATAAAAACTAATTGGACTGCAAAGTTTGTCCTTCTGGTAAAATGCCCCTTTTATTAATGTAACCCTAGTTCAGCGTCATCAGCTTACTATTTTTGAAACTCTTAGATAGCGTTTGGTATCAGCTTACTATTTTTGAAACTCTTAGATAGCGTTTGGTTTAAAATAAGTTTTGTGTTTTTAATTTTCGACATTAATCTATTAAATAATACTAAAACAGAAGTCTTTAAAACTCTTTCATTGAATATGTTATTTTTCTCTTATCTCCTTAAAAATATCTAGATATTTTATATTCAATACTAAATCCAACTAACATTTATCCTTAATTTATTTTTAGTTTCCTCATATTGTAAATGTTAACTTAGCTAGGCACAAAATAGTTACAGCTGTTGAAACATTATTCGCATTTGAAGGAATAACAGCTGTAACTTATTCAATGCACCTACTTTTAACATATATATTATATAAAACTAGTGTATAACCCGTGCGTTGCACACGGTAATGTTGTTAAAAAATATTATTTGTATTTTAAGTATATCTAAAAATATATTTTATTATGCAATATATGTTAAATTTATTATGATATATTAATCATAAACTAAAATGACTTTAGACGCTCAGATATAAGGTTGGGAGTTTAATACCCAGTAACACATATCTCTGTAAAATTTAATGTTCCAACTCAAAAAAAATATAAATTAAAATGGTTAATATTGTAAATGTAAATAATTTATATTATGTGATTTTTTTTAAATGTATGAATAAATAAGTAACTTCACCATTTTGTTAACATGATTATTGTATGTATTTTGAATTGTCATCTTTTATAAATGATTTATAAATGGATCAATGAACATTAAAAATTGAATTCATTTGAATAATTTGAATTAATGATCAACATAACTAATTAAATATAAGGAGTTAAAGATAAAAAAGTTAAAATTGAGAAGAGATTAGTACAAATTTGTAATTGAGAAGAGCATAGATCTTATGGTTAGATAATCTGCACGTGAACTTCTTTTTTTTGAATTAGACATGTGAACTTTTATTCATTATTAAGTTTTCATTTTTAAATAATTTTATTCTCGTAGTGAACCATATATTTTATTTTATTGTAGGAGAGTCATGTTTACAACTTTGATAATTGCAAAATAATATTATGTGACGTTTAGTTGAGTTATAATTTAGGTATGGTTTGATAATACATTAAAAGTGAGAATGTTTATATAATAAATTTTTATCGGTGTAATATGTGCGTTCACATTATAATATTGTAAAATATAAATTTATCTTATAAAGTTTGTTAACAATGAAATTATGTTATGTAAGTACGACAAATTTTTCAGATAAATGAAGTAGAAATTAAAAGAGTTATTATTATGTATGTATACATTTTATGTTTTGTAAGTTAAATATTCATATATCTGAATAAAGAAGAACTAATATTATTAATTTTCTCATATATATAAATAGTGTATATATTGAAATCCTTGTATTTTTATGGTTTATTAGATAGATTAATAAATATTAGTTAATCATATTTATCTCTACTATTAGTAAAGATAATTCAGTGAATATGATTTCATGGTGTACTTTTGAAATTCTGAAAATACCCCACCACCAATCAACGGAATCTCACCAACATCTAGCTATTAGATGCACCGATTTACTCTAGTTTAAATTTAAAATTACACAAATAATTAAATATATGGACTTTAATGTAAAATATTTGAATATAATTTAGAAGAGTTTTAAGTATATGTAAAAAAATTAAAATTTATGTATTTGAAGTTAATAAAATTTCATAGTGCAATGTATGATAAATTCATTTAGTAAATAAATTATAAATAAATTTGTTATGGTCATTAATGTATATAATTTATGTTATGCGATTTATATATATTGCATCTAGATGATTTTTTCTAACCAATTTGTTGATGCTTTTGTAGTATACATACTGAAAATATCATCTTTTAGGATTTATTAATAAATATTAGTTGATCAACTTTATCAATTAGTTTAAATGGTTTATTAATAAACATTAGTTGACCAACTTTATCAAAAAATTTGTTATTGTCATTAATTTATATAATTTATGTTATGTGATTTATATATATTGCATCTAAATGATTTTTTTTACTGATTTGTTGATGCGCTTGTAGTATATATATTGAAAATATCATCTTTTAGGATTTATGGTTGACCAACTTTATCAATTAGTTTAAATTTTGGATAATAATAACCCGTGCATTGCACACGGTATGTTGTAGAAAAATAAGATTATAACTATTTTTGAATAATATAATTTATTATGTAATATTTGATGAATTTTGTTAGGATAAATGATTTATAAATTGAAATTACTATATTTATAACTGTGTATTTTGTTGACTCATGAGTTTTGATTCATGACACAAGCTTGAGAGATCATACGACGAGAATACTATACGAAAGCGACAAAAAGGAGAATAACCATATATTGCACACTACAAAGGAGACAAGACTACAATCTAGATATTAGTATGAATATTTTATTTCATTGAGTCTTAGAATATTGTTAAAATCATTCCTCAAGTTGTCACACATACACACAAATTGATTTATACAAAAATAAGTGTACACTGTGCAAATAACAGTAGGTCGGCCGACCGACCAGAATCTTCGGTCGACCGACTCTGTGTCCAGTGCACAGATATGCACCGTTTTATTTATATCTGTAAACTCAGCTGACCGGCCCAGGTTTCTCGGTCAACCGACCAGAACATAACGGCTAGTTTTCTGAAGAGGTGCAATTGTTCATGAAGAGGAATGTTCTTTAATCCAACAGATATGGACACAACTCTTGATTAAAACTCTTCATGAAAGATTGTAACTATTCTACAACTATATAAACATATTCATTTCACTTCTACAATTATCGATGTTTGCACAAAAAATGAACAAACACCTCAAAGTCGTATGATTTAGTTGATTTTATGCTGTTCTTAGTGATTTGAGTGATTTATGCAAATATATGAAAAGCAAGGACTAAACTGTAAAAGACACGCAGATTTATAGTGGTTCAGCCAGAATGTGCCTACGTCCACTTTATATATTATTTCACTTTTCTTGTTTAGATTACAAGTACAAAGCTTTGATACAAGTATCTGAAAGTTGTTTGAAAGTTCTCTCCGTGCTTGAGCTCTCAAACTTGTCCCCATTGTTGTACCCCTGCCCCTCTATTTATAGAGTGAGGCTGGGGGTAGGGGTCTTGGATGTATACAGCTGCTGATGGGCCTGGGCTGACGCGATCTGGCCCGGTAGGAGCTTGGTCCGGGATGTCTTGGTCCGATGGTGGCTTTGGTCCGATGGTGGCTTCCCCTGCCTCTGGTTCAGCAGTGGATGGAGGTAGCCGGTCCGGTGGTAGATGGTTGGATAGTAGTGGAGTAGGAGTTGATTTGGATAGTAGGGAAGTAAGTTGGTTCGGTGGTATGGGAGGTAGTGTTGATTCGGCAAGCATGGAAGAGGTTTGGTCCGGCAAGCATGGGAGAGGAGTTGATGTTTGATTCGACGAAGGCTGCTTTGGAGTTGGTTCGGTAGTTCTGTGGTTGTGAGTCTGGTTCGGTAATAGCCTGGAGAAGGCTGGTTCGGTAGTAGCTTGAAGAAGGCTGGTTCGGCTGAAACTCACCCAACACTTGCCCCCCAAAGTAGGGCATGTGCATGCACATGGCATGCTTTGTTTTTTGTTCGGTCATTCCTATCTGGTTCGGAGTACCGAGCCGTTTGGTCCGGTCGTTTATATCTTGCCTATAAGTAAGGGTCTAATGCCATCGTTATCCCTCATTAGCCGAGCCAAACCTTTGTCTTCGTCGAACCCAAACGTGTTAGCCGAATCGAGCTCTCAACTTTTGCCGAACCAGGTGAGACTTCTTCTGCCGAGCGTCTTATTGCCGAGTGGGCTTAGGAACATGACTTACCGAATGGGCAAGAGGGGAATGAGTACCGAATGACCCTTCGGTTTTGAACGACCGAATGAATTTGGTGCCGAACGAACCTTCGGTTTTAAACGACCGAATGAGTCTGGTGCCGAATGAACCTTTGGCTTTGAGTCGCCGAATGAGACCGGTGATGTCGATTACCGAACGAATCTTTGGCTTTGAGCCGCCGAATGAGACTGGTGATGTCGATTACCGAATGAATCTCATGCTGGAAATGCCGAAGGACTTTGTAGCCTTGAACTGCCGAATGACTTTGAACTGCCGAATGACTTTGTCACCTTGAACTGCCGAGTGACTTTATGTGTTTATAAGTGGAATTCTAGAAGGTATAAACTCGGTGTCCTCCTCCTCAATATCATAAATAGGCTGGAGTGGGGCCGGAGGGCCACGAAGAGATTCGGATGTAGATCGACTCCTCCTCTTCTTTTGTAAATCCTCTTCAATAACTCCAAGAAGAGGACGATAACCGACTACGTCTCCAGGACGGTTAGTAGGAGGCTTTGGCTGAGGCGGATAAGGAGGGTGGTGTGGCCTTCAGGATGGATGTGGTTACCGCCCAGTTCACCAAGGAGGAGAAGGTGGCAGTGAAGGAGGGCATGCGGTTTCTTGCAGCTGAGGAGGCAGGTGTGCAAGTAGAGGATGATGATCAAGATGATCAAGGAGCATATGTTGGTAAGTCTTCCTTTCTAGTCTTTCCGTTAACTTGGTTGCCTATCATTAATGAATTCTTTCTTTGACCGGACAGGTGGGCAACATGACAAGGATAAAACTCCGAAGCAGCCGGCTCCTTGATTAGACCTGGATATCTTTTTGTAGACTTGACATTGTTGTATATGTTAGTCTCAAAACAGTAACGTAACTCTTAGGTTGTAATTATGCTACTTGTAATAAACAACATTATCTTTGGCGTGTAATTTTTAAACTTAAGCTGATTCTGTCGTATTTGAATGCTTTTGTTATTTTGCCATGTTGTATGAGAAATATAGCTATGCATATACTTGTAATTCAGTTGTGTTTGATGTCAAGTTCTTGCTTAAAACATAATTTCATGCCTTGCAATGCTAGTGTGATGTATGAATAAATTATAGCCATGTATTTGTACATAAAAGAAGAAAATACCGCCTTTCATGTTCTAATTGTAGATGGCAGTTTTGAATGTCTTGTGTGACTGAGTATGGAATGCGGCCTAGTGTCCCATTGTGGGTTCCGACTTCCATTAGCGAATGCCTCCTATTCCGTGTCCTGTACTTTAGGGATTGTTATAGAGGATAGGAGAAAAGTTTTTCAAATAAAATTGAAATATGAGAAATAGTAAAACTTTCAATCACGGAAGGCCTTCAATGTGCTTAAGTTCGTGGCAAACGGGCTTTGTAGTCACTTTCCCTAGCTGTGGGTCTTGGAGACATTTGTCACCCATCTTACGCCTCCACGGGGAGTTAATTCTTTTTTACCACAGCCGCACTTAAGACGCATCGGAGCCGAGATCGCGCACAGTAACTACCCGGGCCATTATGGCCCGTAATCGTGGGTATTATTCGATTTACTGTGGCCGGCTAGCCTGGGTGCCGATCGTCAACCGTGAACTGCCCCTGGCTGGCCACACCTTATCTTGGGGCTTATAGTCGGTTCACAGTTGCCGGCGAGCCGAACGCCGTAATGAGCTGCCTCGGCTATAGTCGGCCTTCTCGGTGGCTTATAATCGGCTCATTACAGTTGGCTTTAAGGGCTGTCGCGAGCAATGAGTTAACCCGCAGCAGAGGGATGCTGGAGCGAAAGTGTCTCATTGGCGAGGGCATAGATTCACATAGTACCTGTTAGGTCTTGTCCATATGAAGTTGCGCTGTGGAGTGCCTCGAATGGAAATGCTACATGCACAGGATTTTGTCCAACAGAAAAGGATAAAGTTAAAAAGCAGCCAAGATATAAAGGAACAAGTTAAAAAAGAGACAAGGTTTTTTTTTAAAGTGGTTCGGCACGAAAATGCCTACGTCCACTGATTCTCTTTGTTAATTCACTTCATATGGGCAATACAAGTTAAGAAAAGTATCGACGGAGGTGTTGGATGTTCCATGCCCTCTGGAACACCTCTCCGTCCACTGTTGACAAAATATAAGCTCCATTGTGGAGATCTTTATGAATTATATATGGTCCATCCCAGATTGGATCTAGTGCTCCGGGGCGAGGGAAGATTCGCTTGAGAACAAGATCCCCTTCTTGTAAGGTGCGATGCTTGACCTTGGAGTTGTATTGTGCTGCCACTTTTTGCTTGTGGGCTGCTGCTTTGAGGGTTGCATCATTTCTTCTCTCCTCAATTAGATCCAAAGACATGTGAAGGAGTTCTTCGTTCTCTTCTGGGTTATAGTGGATCCTACGGTAGGAAGGCACGATGGTTTCAACTGGGAGCATAGCCTCCGATCCGTATGCCAAAGAGAAAGGAGTATGCCCTGTTGATGTTCTGAAAGATGTGCGATAAGCCCACAGTGCCGTAGGGAGTTCATCCACCCAAGCGCCCTTTGACTTTTCGAGTTTCTTTTTTATTAGAGTTTTCAGAATTTTGTTGACGGCTTCGACTTGTCCGTTTGCCTGGGTATACGCTACGGATGAGAAGCTTTCGTGAATTCCGTTCTCTTGGCACCAGTTGGCGAATTCCTCGTTGTCAAATTGAAGTCCATTGTCTGATATGATTTTAAATGGGACTCCGTACCTGCACAGAACATTTTTGATCAAGAAATTAATAACTTTTGCAGAAGATACTTTATTCAGGGGTTCTGCTTCCACCCATTTGGTGAAATAGTCGACTGCCACTATAGCATATTTGGCCCCGCCTCGGCCCATTGGTAGTTTGCCGATTAAGTCAATTCTCCATACTGCAAAGGGCCATGGGCTGGTCATTCGAGTAACCTTAGTTGTTGGTAGCCGCGGAATTTTAGCAAACTTCTGGCATCTGTCACATTTTCTGACGAAATCTAAGGCGTCCTTGCTTAAGGTGGGCCAGAAATATCCATATCGGAGTATCTTTTTTGCTAAAGTTTGCCCTCCGGTGTGATCTCCGCAGCTTCCTTGATGAATGTTGGATAAGATTTCCTTGGCTTCCCTTCCAGCGACACACCTTAATAGAGGGTTAGAGAATCCGCGTCGATAGAGGGTGTCCTCTTGAATTATGTAGCGGGAAGCTTTCCTCAAGATTTTGTTGACTTCGTTACGCCCGTTGGGTAGTGTGCCACTTTGTAAGTAGTCTCGGATGGAAGTCATCCAAGTTGCTTCTTCGGTTGCAGCTATCAGATTCACTTGCTCAAAACTTGGGGTCAGTTGCTTCGAGATGGCTACTGCTCCGGAAATATCGTCGTCTCTCACGCTTGCTTGCTTCGCCAATTCGTCGGCCTCTTGGTTCTCTTCCCGAGGGATGTGTTTGACTAAGTAGTGGTCCAATCGATTGAGAAGTAACTTGATCTTCTTTAAATATGCTATGAGTCGTTCTTCTCGAGCCTGGAATTCTCCTAGTATTTGCTTAACAATAAGTTGAGAATCGCTATGAAGACACAAAGAATTGGCTCCGATTTCCAAGGCAAGTTCTAATCCAGCTATCACTGCTTCATACTCTGCATCGTTGTTGGTGGCAGCGAACTCCAACCTTATAGCATAGTGCAGCTTATTTCCCCTAGGAGTGATTATTACCACACCTGCCCCCGAGCCTTGTTCGTTTGACGCACCATCCACGAAGAGATTCCACTTGATGTCTTCTGCTATTTCTGATTACTCCTTACTTTCGTTGGTAGTGAATTCTGCAATGAAATCGGCCATGGCATGTCCCTTGATAGCGGTACGAGGGTGATAGATGATATCATACTGACTTAGTTCAATGCACCATTTAAGTAGTCGCCCAGAAGTGTCGGGACGATGAAGCACCTGCCTCAGTGGTTGGTCGGTCATAACTTTGATGGAATGGGACTGGAAGTAGTGACGCAGTTTCCGTGATGTGATTAGTAGACAGTATGCTAGCTTCTCAAGTTTAGTATGTGGCATGCTATGTCAGGGGAGATTCCGGTCATGTCAGCATGTGACCATGCAAATACATCCAAGTTGTGGCGGAGAAAGTCAATGAGTTGTTCCTTCAACTCTGTTTTTAGTTGGGACCCAATTTTCAATAGTCTACTCGAGTCATGTTTGTCTATAGATACAAATTCCATAGCCTCTGCAGGCTCGGCAGTGGCCTCCTCCTCCCTGTCCATGGGGCCTAATTCATTGAAGGGATCACTGGTATATCGAAAAGGAGGGGCTTTCTTTAGTTGTTATGCTTCCAAACTTTTTGTGCAGAGGGCAACCTCTACACTCTTCCTTTTATCCTTCCTGTGGTTGTTGCAAAGTTCAGTTACATAGCAGTCTCGAGCAACGTCCTGGTCTCCCTCTACTTCCCCTACTCCATTGTCCGTTGGAAATTTCATCTTTAGGCACTATGGGGCCAGGACAATTTGGAAGTCAGACAGGGCTGGCCTTCCCAAGAAAGGGTTGTAGTTTCTTCCTTCTGATGTGTTCTTCAATCAAGTCCCGAAGATGATGGCATTCATTGGTATCATGCCCATGAGATTCGTGGAAGCGGCAGAATTTTCCAGACTTCTGTGCGTTATCTGATTCCTTCTTGTATGGTGGGCGTTCGTATCTAACTTCGCCTTGGGTGGCAATAAAGATGTTTTTCGATGGTTTCATTCAAAGGGGTGTAAGTGTCGAATCTCGGTCCTGGCCGATATAGGCGCTCTTCTCCCTTCTTGCCCCCGGCATTGTCTCTAGAATCATTTCTTCGAACGTCCTTTGCTACAGCGGGCGCGTTGCTGTGAGTTGCCTTATTTTGTTGCCCCGACTGCCCCTCAGTGGCAGCGTCTTCAAGCCTCATATATTTCCCGGCTTCATGGAAGAAATCGGGTAAAGTAGCTGGTTTTTCTTTTGTTAGTCTTCTAGCGAATTTAGTATCCGGATGCACACCACTACAGAGGGCCATTAAGACGAGCTTCTCATCGGCATCTTGAACTGCGGCCGCTGCGGCATTGAATCGGGTTAGATATTGCTGCAGCTTCTCTCCAGGTTTCTGTTTGATATTGGATAAGGAATAAGCGTCCTTGGGTTGTTCCACATGAATGCGGAACTGGCTGATAAACATTTCTTTCAACATCTCCCACGAGCTGATGGACCCTTGGGGTAGATGGCAGAACCAGGAGGTAGCTAGATCTGCTAAGAATAGTGGAAAGCATTTGCATAGTACTCCCTCTATTGCTCCACTCATGAGCATATGCTGTGTGTATCTCTGTAAGTGTACAACGGGGTCGGAGGTTCCTTTGTAAGGTTCCATTGTTGGCATCTTCCATTCTCGGGGGGTGATAGCAATTTCGATATTGCGGGCGAAAGGGCTGGTTACCCTAGCGCCTATCCGTCGATCTCTTTGATCCCGTTGGACGCACTCTCTGAACAAGCATGCCATCCTTTCATCAGAATTTGGAGCAGATAGAAACGAGTTCGGTTCTGTTCTGTGGGATTGATTCCGTCCAGATGACCTGTAGGGATGGTACCGTCTATCATTCCTCATATTTTCCAGTGGCTGCCTTTGGTCTTCTGGGAGCATGCTAGGGTCAGCTACAGTTGGCCCTTGCCTTGATCTTCCCCTGTTGGGTTCTGATCTAAGCACTTCCTCGGGTCCAACTTCGGGCTGGATTCTAGCTCGGCCCCGTTCATTGGCGTTTCCATGGTTAGGCAGTACGACCGGCTCAGCTACAGTTGACCTCCGCCCGGTACCTCCCCCGTTGGGTTTGGTTCCAAGCGTTTCCTCAGGCCTAACTTCGGGCTGTGCTCGATCTCGGCTCCTACCATGGCTGCTTCTGCCGTTAGCTCCTTCGAAGAAGGAAGATCTTTGTTGTCTCTGAGATCCTCCAGACTGGGATTCACCCCATGACTCAGTGTTGTGGTTGGACTCTTCAGCATCCCTTAAGCGTGACATGAGATGGTCCACCAAGGCTTTCTGCTGGGACATGAAGCGGTTAGTTACTTCAGCCACAACCCTGTCTAGATCTACCCTAGTAATTGCTGCGGGCTCTTCTGTGGCAGGAGTGGTCGGATTAGCCTGTCCTTCATTTGGTACTGCTGCTGGAGGGGGACGATTTACTTGATCTGTGTCCACTGGATCTGGAAGACTACTGGTTGCGATGTTTTTTCCTTTGTTAACATCTTTCTTCTGCTTGGGAGGCATGTTTTCTAAGCGATGAACGATGCTGTTAGGAAAAAGGTTAATTGGAAGAAGCTGAAGCTTCGAGCTTCTAGTTCTCAGTGAAAGCACAAAAAATGTTTGCACAAAAAATGGACAAACACCTTAAAGTCGTATGATTTAGTTGATTTTATGCTGTTCTTAGTGATTTGAGTGATTTATGCAAATATATGAAAAGCAGGGACTAAACTGTAAAAGACACGCAGATTTATAGTGGTTCAGCCAGAATGTGCCTACGTCCACTTTATATATTATTTCTCTTTTCTTGTTTAGATTACAAGTACAAAGCTTTGATACAAGTATCTGAAAGTTGTTTGAAAGTTCTCTCCGTGCTTGAGCTCTCAAACTTGTCCCCATTGTTGTACCCCTGCCCCTCTATTTATAGAGTGAGGATGGGGGTAGGGGTCTTGGATGTATACAGCTGCTGATGGGCCTGGGCTGACACGATCTGGCCCGGTAGGAGCTTGGTCCGGGATGTCTTGGTCCGGTGGTAGGTGGTCCGGTAGGAGCTTGGTCTGGTGGTGGCTTTGGTCCGATGGTGGCTTCCCCTGCCTCTGGTTCGGCAGTGGATGGAGGTAGCCGGTCCGGTGGTAGATGGTTGGATAGTGGTGGAGTAGGAGTTGATTCGGATAGTAGGGAAGTAAGTTGGTGCGGTGGTATGGGAGGTAGTGTTGATTCGGCAAGCATGGAAGAGGTTTGGTCCGGCAAGCATGGGAGAGGAGTTGATGTTTGATTCGGCGAAGGCTGCTTTGGAGTTGGTTCGGTAGTTCTGTGGTTGTGAGTCTGGTTCGGTAGTAGCCTGGAGAAGGCAGGTTCGGTAGTAGCTTGGAGAAGGCTGGTTCGGCTGAAACTCACCCAACAACCGATTCTTGTTTTAATTCTGAAATCTATTCTCTATTTATTTCTGCAAATAAAAGTATTCATTCTTATTCAATATCACTAGAATCCTTGAATTAATTCATGTACTTTGATTCTACATGATTATCTTCCTTCTAAATCTTCACACACATATATACTCTTGAGGATTTGATTATAGGGAAGTTGTACTGACAATCAGTGTTATTCAGAACACATTCGTCAACAAACTATTTGTATTAAGTTGAAGTCCTCTTCGGCTGTTGAGGCGGAAAAATTCCTATTCGGCTGCTCAGGTGTCGTATACCTATTCCTCCGGGTTAAGTGAGGGGTTTAGTTTAAATCCAGAGGGTATTCTGGGACTGGACGTAGAACGGGAAGTTCGAACCAGTATAAAAATTCCTGGTGTGCTTACTTTAATTTTTATTTTACTGCTATTATCAATTTCCGCATTTATATACCATATTACACGATCCTTAGTACTGCACGTACACTTTCATTTGGTATCAGAGCAAGGAAATCCTATAACCATCACAAAGTTATTTGATATTTATTTCTAGTAATATGGCAACCACACAAACTAACGATGTTAACACTAACACTAATTCTAGTTTCACAGAAGGTCAATCGACTTCACGACCTCCACTTTTTAATGGTATAAATTACAATTATTGGTCAACTAGAATGAGAATCTATATGCAATCTAGTGGATTTGATATCTGGAATATTATACAAAGAGAGTACATGACTCTTACTGAAGAATACTCAACTTGGAGTAACACACAAAAACTAGATGCTACTTCAAATGCAAAGGCTATGAATATATTATTTTGTGCATTAGATAGAAATGAATTCAATAAAGTTAGCATGTGCACTTCCGGTTATGAAATTTGGAGAACTCTTAAAGTATTGCATGAAGGAACGAACAAAGTTAAATTAAGCAAAATCTCTATGTTGAAAAATCAATTTGAAAATTTCAAAATGAGGCCAAATGAATCTATAAATGACATGTACTCTAGATTTCAGGATATTTATCATGCTTTATTATCATTAGAACAAAAGTTTACAGATTTTGATGTTGTTACAAAAATCTTAAATTCTTTAACGGATGAATGGGAAAGAAAAGTCCTAGCCATTGAAGAAGCAAGTGATTTGTCAACATTAAAACCAGAGGAATTGATAGGAAATTTAATGTCCTACGAAGTAAATTTGCAGGCAAAAAGAAATGGAGCACAAGAAAAGAAAAATGTGGCATTCCAAGCAGAAAAAGATGACTCCGACTTGGATATTGAAGATATGGCAATGATCGCTAAAAATTTCAAAAAGTTTTTGAAATTCAACAGAAACAAATTCAAGGGAAACAAAAATAATTCCAACAACAATTCCAATAGTAGCAAACCATCATCTTCAGCAATGGAATGTTATGAATGTCATAAGAAAGGACACATGAAGAAAGATTGTCCAGAGCGTAAAAAGAATAATTTCAAGAAGGACAAAACCAAACGAAAAGCTTTCTCTGTCACTTGGGACGACACTGACTCATCATCCTCATCAGAGAGTGAAAGTGATAATGAACAAGCAAATGTGTGCTTCATGGCTTCGTCAGACGATGTAAGTGATTTTACTTTTGAAGATTTAATTGAAATAAATTCTGAATTAGTAAATTTAGCAAAACAACTCAAAAAGAAAAATAAGGAGTTGCAAAGAAAGTTAGATAGAACTGTCTTAGAAGTAGATATGCTGAAAGATGAGAAGAAAATATTAGAAGATGAACTTGAAAGTTCTCAACAATCAAATTCTAACTTATCTTCTCAAATTTCGTCAATATCTGAAGAACTAGAAATTCAGAAAAATAAAAATGATATTTTACTTTTCGAAGATAATAGTTTAAACTCTAAGATTAAGGATTTAGAGTTAGAAAAATCTAGTCTTAAAATAAAATTTGATGATATTTCTAAAAATGTATCTAATTTCAATAAAGGAAGAGAGAATCTCTCTAGTATACTAGAAAATTCTCAATCCTCTAACAATAAATCTGGACTAGGATTTAAGAAACAAAATAATTTTGCTAAAAATAGGATTAATAATAATATTAAGAAAGATATTAAGAAAACAGTTTACCCAAATTCTAAAACCATCAAGATATGGATTCCAAAAACAAATAATGTTTTGATAAGGAATAAACATATCAAAATATTTATGGAAACTGTTCATAATAACAAGAATTATGTTTATAAAGGGAATTCTGAACCCGTATGGGTTTGGCTTCCTAAGATCTAACTCTTAGGAACCTAAAAAGATTGGGTACCAACTTTTTATAAACTTTTTGCAAGTACCACATAAGAAGAGAGGAAAATGGATTTTAGATAGAGCTTGCTCAAAACACATGACTGGAAACAAAGAAATGTTGTCAAACATTATATACTCAAATGGAGGAGCAGTCACCTTTGGAGATAACTCAAAAGGATATATCATCGGCAAAGGCGATGTCAGTAGCAACGGTACCTCTAATTTACCTCTCATTACCGATGTTTTATTAGTTAAAAATTTAAAACACAATTTATTAAGTATTAGTCAGCTATGCGATAAAGGTTTTAATATATCTTTTTCAGAAAATAAATGTAATATTTTCGATAAAAATCATAACACTATTTTCGAAGGAAAAAGAGATAAAAACATTTATATCTTAAATATGAATGTTAATAATAATTCAAATTTGTGTTTAGTAGCTAAAGAAAACGATTCTTGTCTTTGGCACAAAAGATTTTGTCACATCAATTTTAATACTATCAACAAACTAGCTAAAAACAAATTAGTTAAAGGTTTACCCAATATAAAATTCGAAACTAATATATTTTGTGATGCATGTAAATTAGGAAAATTAACAAAATCTTCTTTTAAATCAAAGAAAGTAATATCTACAGAACAACCACTTGAACTTTTACACATGGATCTTTTTGGTCCAACTCAAGTGTAGTCTATTAATCATAATAGATATGTATTTGTTATTATAGATGATTTTTCTAGATATACTTGGATTTTCTTTTTGAAAAATAAAAGTGATACTTTTGATAATTTTAAAGTTTTTGTTAACAGAATTCAAAATATTAAAAGTTTGAAAATTAAAAATATAAGAAGTGATCATGGAGGAGAATTTGAAAATGAAGCTTTTGAACAATTTTGTAACAAGAAAGGTATTAACCATAATTTTTCGTTTCCTAGAACACCACAACAAAATGGAGTTGTAGAAAGGAAAAATAGAACGTTACAAGAATGTGCAAGAACTTTATTAAATGGAACCACTTTATCGAAACACTTTTGGGCAGAAGCTGTAGCTACTGCTTGTTATGTATTGAATCGTGTTTCTATTCGACCATTAACTAAGAATACTCCATATGAACTTCTAAATGGAAGAAAACCAAATATTTCATATCTTAAAGATTTTGTTTCTAAATGTTTTATTTTAAATACTAAAGATCAGCTAGGCAAATTCGATCCAAAATCCGATGAAGGAATATTCGTTGGATATTCGGAACGAAGCAAGGCTTATCGAATTTATAATAAACGAACTCAAATTATTGAAGAAAGCTTACATGTTTCATTTGACGAAAATTTTAAAAATATAAATCCAATTGTTACTTTTGATTCTGATGATGAAACTACTCAGAATGAAAATATTAATACAAATGAAAATTTTGAGACTCATGAAACCAATGAAAATACAAACATTACTTCTAATATAATAAAATCTCCACCTAGAATTTTACGAGATCATCCTGTGCAAAATATAATTGGAGAAGTTAATACGAATGTTAAAACCAGACATCAATTAAATCAAGTCGGTCATGTAGCTTTTCTCTCTAACATAGAACCTAAGAATATAAAAGAAGCATCAACTGATGACTACTGGATTCTTGCCATGCAAGAAGAACTAAATCAATTCGAACGAAACGAAGTTTGGGAACTCGTTCCTAGACCTAGTGATCAATCAGTCATCGGTACTAAATGGGTTTTCAAAAATAAAGCAGATGAACTAGGAAATATAACCAGGAATAAAGCTAGATTAGTTGCACAAGAATATAATCAAGAAGAAGGAATTGATTACGAAGAAACGTTTGCTCCAGTCGCCCGACTTGAAGCAATACGAATCTTATTAGCTTTCGCGTGCTTTCATAAGTTTAAAATGGATGTTAAAAGTGCATTTTTAAATGGTTACATAAAAGAAAATGTTTTTGTTGAACAGCCACCTCTTTTTTATCATGAAAAATTTCCAGATCATGTTTATAAACTCAAAAAAGCATTATACGGTTTAAAACAAGCACCACGTGCTTGGTATGATCGTCTTAAAAGCTATTTATTAGAATCTGGTTTTGAAATTGGTAAAGTAGATCAAACTCTTTTTATTAAGAAAACTAATAAAGATATTTTAATAATTCAAATATATGTTGATGATATTATTTTTGGATCGACAAATGAAAAACTATGTCAGGAATTTTCGACTATAATGACAAATGAATTGGAAATGTCTCATATGGGAGAATTGTCATATTTTCTTGGATTACAAATTAAAAAAATTAAAAATGGAATTTTTATAAATCAAGAAAAATATTGTTATAATTTAATTAAACGATTTGGTCTGGAAAACACTTCTGCCAAGCCAACTCCAATAAGCACAACTACTCATCTTGATAGAGACGAGGAGAGAAAAAGTGTTGATCAGAAGCTATATCGTAGTATGATAGGTTCTTTACTTTATTTAACAGCGAGTCGACCCGATATAATGATGAGTGTTTGTTTATGTGCTCGATTTCAAGCAAATCCCAAAGAGTCACATATGAGAGCAGTTAAACACATTATTCGTTATCTAACTAAAACCAAAGATTTCAGACTATTTTATCCGAAAGAATGTCCTTTCGAATTAGACTCCTATAGCGATGCTGATTTTGGAGGAAGTCGGACGGATCGAAAAAGTACGAGCGGAACGTGTCATTTCATTGGACGTTCCTTAGTCTCTTGGTTTAGTAAGAAACAAAACTGTGTTTCTTTATCGACGTGTGAAGCAGAATATATATCTGCTGCTTTGGCATGTGCACAAGTCGTATATATGCAACAAACACTACAAGATTTTAGTTGTCATCTTGAAAAATCTATAATTTATTGTGATAATACTAGTGCAATAAATCTTTCTAAAAATCTGGTTAATCACTCACGAACAAAACACATCGATATTCGTCATTACTTTCTTCGTGATTGTTTGGAAAAAGGATTAATAAATTTAGAATTTATCAATACTGAAAATCAAATTGCTGACATTTTTACTAAACCACTAAATGAAAATATTTTTATAAAACTTAGATGTGATTTAGGTATAATATCGTTTAAAGATTTATGAATAAAAATATGCAAAAATATCAAAAAAACAAAAATTGTTTTATTTCTGACCAAAGCGGAACTCAAACTCATGACCTCTGACTTGCTTGTTAGATGTTGTGTTATAGCTACTTGAGCTATGGGTGTTTCTTGTTTTAGTTCTCTTTAAAGTTTGTTTTATCTGTTTTGTTTTCAGAAAAACTATATTTAGCTCTTATGTTATAAATCATACATTTACAAACAATTTTATTCTTAAACTTCTGTGATCATATTTAAAGTTAGTTCCTATCCACTAATTTTTCAGCAAACAAGATGTTTATATATACTACGCTTATCTTTCAAAACATATGCTAAGAAAATTTTAAAAACAAATCTTGAAAAATGTCTTCAAACAATGACTACTATAATTCCGAAAACTCCCATCTATCATACACATCTCCGGACGACGATTGTTCCGACCGCATCCTTGAAAATGGCCCCTATCCTACCTTTCCCATGCCTAAACGTGTTCTAGACTTCTCCTCTCCAGATAAAGACCCCCGACATGGGTGGAAACCATGGGAAGACTCCCATACAGGCTATACTCCTGAAAATAAAAAAGGGAAGAATACGATGATAATATCTCCAACCACCAAACAAAAAATTGATGAAATACATCACTACCAACGACAACAAATGAATATGCAACGGGAACTCTACTATGAACAAAAAGTCACGGCAAGACGTTTAAGTTTTCTAGAAAAGATTGCCATGAAAATTTGTTCATCACAGAAGGATGATGTTACTGAACCTTCTTATAGACCCTCATCCTCGTCAAATCCTGTTCAAACTCCAATAACTCCAAGATGGTCACCGATAGAAGATGTTCCATCTCCAAACTCATGGGAACGCGGATTTTAAACGGTGGCTAAGCATGTTATATATATGTATGTTGTTGGTGTTACAAATAAGATGTATAGTGCATTGATAATAAAATATATTTCTATATTTTTATTATATATAAAACTGCAAATAATGCACTCCTAATAGGGTCGGTCGACCGAACACCCTGAGTCGGTCAGCCGAACCCTTCCCGATAATTACAAACAAACATTTCCAACAGGGTCGGTCTACCGAATACCCTGAGTCGGTCAGCCGAACCCTTCCCGAGAGTTTTAGCACCTTTCAGATTAGCAGCTCGGTCAGCCGACCTAGTCATTCGGTCGACCGAACGTATAAAACTGCTACTTCTATTTCTTTTTAACAACCCATCCATTCACTTTTCAACTTACCTCTTCACTCTTACTTTCCCAATTACAGTTTTTTAAACCTAGCCCCCATTAAAACTTCTCAAATTTTTAATCTTTTCTTCCAAAAACAAATGGCTCCCAAGAAGAAATCAAAGACAACCGGTGGCTCTTCTTCATCTACTCCAGTGGATACACAAATTGCTTCATGGCTAGTTAATGATATAGCTCTTCAAAGATGGATAAAACTTCAAGATGCCAAAATCTTTGAAGAATCATTTGTAAGTTATTCTGACTTTGCTTCCTACGGTATTGAAAATGCCGCCCTTGAGAGTGGTCTTGATACATTCCTTGACCATAGGAAAAATAACTTGAAAATCAATCATATAATGGTCAAGTTATTTCTAGTGAACCTCAACCTTGTAAATCCGCCGAGAAACACTGAAAATTGTATTTGGACATCGGTTTGTGGCACTTCGATTTTCCTTTCCATTGATCGAATTAACCACATTTTGGATGCTAGACCGGGTGGTATCTCATTACACGATGTAGATTGTAACATATCAACTCGTGACCGAATAAGCCATCTATTTTTCGAAGATGATGCACCGGATTTTAGACAAACATCATCGCTTAGACCAAAAGCTCGACTCCTTCATCGATTCATGATGAAATCTTTAGTTCCTAGAGGTGGTTCATATCATCTCGTATATCCCGAAAATGTTAAAGCATTGTATGCTATTTGTAGGAAAATACGAGTTAATTGGTCACAACTTCTTATGGATGAATTTCTCTCTTTTAACCAAGGAAAGATGCTCCATATTTACTATGGAGAATACATAATGAGATTGATCAATAGTTTCGTCATCAATGCTCCGGAATCCAAAACCTCCAAAGTCCATAGTACATAAGTGTACACTGTGCAAATAACAGCAGGTCGGCCGATCGACCAGAATCTTCGGTCGACCGACTCTGTGTCCAGTGCACATATATGCACCGTTTTATTTATATCTGTAAACTCAGCTGATCGGCCCAGGTTTCTCGGTCAACCGACCAGAACATAACAGCTAGTTTTCTGAAGAGGTGCAATTGTTCATGAAGAGGAATGTTCTTTAATCCAACAGATATGGACACAACTCTTGATTAAAACTCTTCATGAAAGATTGTAACTATTCTACAACTATATAAACATGTTCATTTCACTTCTACAATTACCGATTCTTGTTTTAATTCTGAAATCTATTCTCTATTTATTTATGCAAA
Organism: Allium fistulosum; assembly: GCA_030737815.1. Classification (NCBI taxonomy): domain Eukaryota; kingdom Viridiplantae; phylum Streptophyta; class Magnoliopsida; order Asparagales; family Amaryllidaceae; genus Allium; species Allium fistulosum. The sequence continues at coordinate 292,154,332 of CM060907.1, forward strand.
TAAAAGTATTCATTCTTATTCAATATCACTAGAATCCTTGAATTAATTCATATACTTCGATTCTACGTGATTATCTTCCTTCTAAATCTTCACACACACATATACTCTTGAGGATTTGATTATTGGGAAGTTGTACTATCAAAAGACAATCAGTGTTATTTAGAACACATTCGTCAACAAACTATTTGTATTAAGTTGAAGTCCTCTTCGGCTGTTGAGGCGGAAAAATTCCTGTTCGGCTGCTCAGGTGTCGTATACCTATTCCTCCGGGTTAAGTGAGGGGTTTAGTTTAAATCCAGAGGGTATTTTGGGACTGGACGTAGAACGGGAAGTTTGAACCAGTATAGAAATTCCTGGTGTGCTTACTTTAATTTTTATTTTACTGCTATTATCAATTTCCGTATTTATATACCATATTACACGATCCTTAGTACTACACGTACACTTTCATATTTTTGTTATGAGATTCATACATTTTTATACTTGAATAAAAATTAAATTATCATTTTTGTTGATAAAAATGAGTTATATATCGATTTTTTTTAGGATTCATTATTTGATAATTAAGTAAATGAAAATACGTGTTCTTAATAAATTTTGAAATTAAATTTTATAAAATTTCATAAATAAATATCCATGTACATATATTTTGAAATTGACATTTAGCTTTTGATACATTTGGCTAAAAGATAAATGATGTATTCATTAAATATCAAATATTACTTGAGAGAATGATGACAATTACCTAAAAATAGAAGTGTAATACCAAAGCCTCAATATATTTGTATGCATTTAAAGTTCCTGCTGTACATATTTATAAAAATATTTATTTAACTACTAAAAGAAATATTAAGTGAAAATAAGACCTGAAACGTTACAAATCACATTGTTTCACGCCTTACTATTTTTATTTTATAGTAAAAATTTTCAAAAAATATTTAACATTTATGTAAAAAAGATAATAAAATATGAAAGAAAAATATTTATAATCAAAATATGGTATAATTATTGTCCATTGGTTAACTCATATTACGAATATAAATAATCAAGTTGTAACTTTTTGTACAAAACATACTAATTTAAATTATTTATTCTTTTTACAATAATAAAAAATACAAACAATTATCAATTATCATTAATTGTAATGTTATTCTTCACAAAATATAATTTAATAATGATAAAGAGTCCATTTGATGTACCAATTTTAGGAAGGAAAAACGTTATATATGTTTGTAATGATGTACCAATTTGGAAAGAATTTTTTTGTATATATTTGTCTGTAATGAAATAACAACTTTAGAAGGAAAAAATTATGTATATATTTCTTTGTATTAAATATCTAATTTTAGAAAGAAAAAATTATGCATATATCTCTTTGTATTAAATAACTAATTTTAGAAAGAAAGAAATTTTATGAACTTAAATGTAGAAAAATGTAAAAGTATTAAAGATAATTTTGTATATAATTATGAAAATATTAGATTATACGGACCTGAATGAAAAAATAGTTTTACCATTTATATTAGTACAAATGTGGTATACACATTGAATTATCATTTTTATGATTTATTTGATCAATTAATAAATATTTGTTAATTGAATTTAGTTAAAAAGTTTAAATTCAAGATTAGTTAATAAATTCCAATATATTGACTTGAATGTTAAATAATATAGAAAAATTTAGGAGAAATTCATAAATAATTGTAAAAATTATTGAATGTTGGCATTTAAATGCAAAATAATAGGAGAGAATATTAGTAGAACATTGTATAATTTGTATATAGCTGTGAAAAATTAAAACTATGTGGACTTGAATACAAAATTAGTTTTACCATTTTTGTCAATATTAATGCAGTACGCATGTTGAATTGTTATTTTTCAAAATTTATTAAATCGATTAATGAAAATTGGTTGATTGTATTTATTTAAAAAGTTTAAATTTAAGATCATCTAACTTAAATTTAATATATATGGACTTAAATATAAAAATAACAAAAAAAACTTGAAAGAAAAATATGTAAATAATTGTAAAAATTAGTATTATATTTTAATGGTATAAGAGAGAACCAGTAAAATATTGTAATAATTATAATATTAATAAATTGTGAGGATGTGAATAAAATATTGGGAGAGAATCAAGGAGAGAGGAGGAAACTCCTAGAATTAATATGAGAGCTTTAAATTCTTCCGCTTTACTATTATTTAATAGATTGTATTACTCGTGCTTCACAGTTTAACAACGTACAGATGTTATAAATATATTACTCATGCGTCACAGTTTTAAAAATTACAGATGTTATAAATATATTGATTCAATTTAACAACTATACTTTTATCGATAAATATAAATAATATCTATAGTAATATACCTATACATTAACCAGTTGTAAGATTGGAAACTCATAAAACTGTAAATCTCCATAGCTCAGATAATCAAAACAAACACACATAAACATCCAAGCTAATATCTTTCAAAGCTTTATACTAATAAAACGTATAAAACTTATTTTTATAACCATGCAAAGGTACTTGAAGTCTTATTAATACATTTGAAATCATATTATTCAAAGCATATATTTTTTAAGATATGATACATGATCCGATGCATAACCAGTTGAAACCATTTAAAACTTTACTTAGTTTTGTTCAAGATGCTCACATTACAACATAAAAATAAACCATAATCTTTGTACGACTATAGAGTCCAAATCTTCCCTAGCATAGCCTCTACTTTGATGCCGGTCCATCCAATCTACAGTAACAAAAAAAAACTGTAAAGTAAATATACCTCTACTCATATAAGAAACCAAATTAAAATTAATTGTTTATATCAAATAATAAATGATCGTGTAAAGAAATTAATGCCCAAAGGTCAGAAACAAATTAATCAGATTTGTATGCAACAATAAAAGGTACACATACGGTTAAATATGGTCTGTTTCATTCAAATTCAAAAATACTCACCTATTATATGGTAGAGTCTTCCCCTTTTTTCTCATTCAATGCAATTATCTTGCTTCAGCAGTTTCATATCCTTATCACATTTCCTATATAAGTAGAACATTGTAAACAATAATCACTACAGAAGTTCGGATCACTTTTTTATTGTTTCTCCACTTAGGTATTTCTCTATATCTCAATTTTTTAATCTACTGTGTTATTTCCATACTTTTATGCATAATGAAATAAATACTTCTATGTACAATGTAAGTATAATTAGCTTTCTTATTATGTATTTTATTCAGTTTAATTATCCTGATAATACAGTGCAGTTTTTACAAACATTTTAGCTCTCTGCTACAAACATTATTATGCATAGGTAAACCTATTTTCTCATCAGAAAAGCAACTATAATTTGAAAATAATGATTTTTCAAAAAAGGTCATCATATCTTCATTTGATTTGCTACTTTTTAAGTTTAAAAAAAATTATTACTAATAGTTTCTGTTCACAGGGAACAGAAAAGATGAAAGCTAACTATTGCAGTTTACAGTCTCTACACGCATTTATAAAGGACTACAAAATCAAAGTGAGGGTTTCTAAAATATGGAAATCGATTAACTTGAAGAACAATGAAACTTTTGCGATTAACATGCTGCTTATTGATGAAGAGGTAAGCACTGAATTACTGAAAGTAACTATTCAAAATTATCTTGACCATATTATAAAAAATTTACTTATTTTTAATCAGGGGTGTCAAATGGTTGCGGTCATACCAAATTGTTTAATGAACATGTTCCAATCTAAAGTTGCAGAGGGATCAATTTTTGAAATAAGAAACTTTAGCATCAAAAATCAAAAGAAATCTTATCAGGTTGTGGAAAAGCCATACAATATTGAATTTCGTGCTAACACATGCATAATAAAGGTGTTTGACGGTGAAACAGAGATTCTTAAATAAAAATTTGAGTTTTTTACATTGGATGAAATAGAATTGCAGTATGGAAATGACACATATCTGTTAGGTATGATCGTACAAATATACATAGGTAGAACGAACCAGTTGAATCACGCTTAGTTAACAATGTATTAATAACTATCTAGATGTGATTGGCAAACTATGTTCCATGTCAAATATTGAAGAAGCAACCAAGTTTGTCGAGCTAAAAAGCAAAAGTTTGAAGAGAGATATTATCATTGCAAATTCCAGGTAATGGTTTAAACTTTATTATCATTATTATCTTCACAAAAAATTATAGATAAGAATTATGTTTTCTCTACAGTGGTAAAAAAATTCGTATTACCTTATGGGGAGATTTAGCTGAACAATGCAATGAAGAAGATATTTCAAAAATTAAAGGAACCATTGTCATAATAGTTACCTCTACTACTGTTATAAGCTATGGAGGTATAAAAAAATACCCCATCAAATAATGATTCTTCCTTCATTAAATAATTATTACTGAAATACTATTATATTTTTATAATCATGTGCATATTTCTTGCAGTTAACAAATGCTTCCAAAATGTATATCAATTTGGACGTGCCGGAAGTTTTTTCCGTGTTAACAAGGTATGTTTTAGCAAGAAATAAGTAATGATTTAATTTCATACTTCTTATCCTCAATGCATATTTTGTTTTCACATCTTTAACATCAATGAGAAGCGATTACTTTAAATGAATCAACGACAAATGCTCAATAAAAAGAATAATACCACGGAAGCAATCGTGGAGGAAAAAACATTGAAGGAACTACTGTTCGAAATGAAAAATCCAAACAACAAAGTATGATTTGCCTTCATCTACATATTTTTTCTGAGATACCCAAATTTTCTTTCGATTAAATTAAGCAAGTCAATAAATATAATGATTTTTTTTTCATTTTATAGGGAACTAAGTTTAATTGTCATGCCATTATATCATAAATTTATGATCGATATGGTTGGAGTTATATGTCTTGCCCTAAATGCAAGAAGATGGTGGAAAAGATAGATGAAGTATTTTACTACAACTAGTGCGAACCCGTGCTTCGCACACGGGTGTGGTGAAAATATTGTAGTTACACAACAAATAGAAAAATAGGAAAACCGATGGCATAAGGAATATAAAGTAAATAAGATAATGGAACAAAAGTTATAGTAAGTAAGGCAACATCAAACTATAATTTACGATATTGAAGAAAAGCGTAATGAAATATACATAGAAACAAAAACCAAAGGACATAAAGTAATTCTACTTTCAACAATAAAATTAAATACTGGATTAATTTAACAATTTGGATTTAGCATATTATTAAATTCTGAACAAAGATTTAGCATCGGGCAACAGAATTGTAGCTAAATCAGTACATCTTCAACAATCAATATTAGTTTGAGGAAAAATAGAAGAAATGGATGTTGGTACACCCAGTGCAATGAAATCACCTTTTGATATCAACGTACATGAGCGTCAATTGTAAAAAGAGTGTAATGCAATTAGAAGCAGCACACAATTTCGTTAACAGAAGCATCCTAAAAGTAGTGGCCATTACAGATGTATTATACATCATGTATAGTACTGAGTAAAATAACAAAACTGACCTAAATAAAGCTGGACTGCATCGAAATTAAAAGTAAGACCTCATAAGCTTGTTTTTGGGTTTTATTATGAGATGACCAAGATAATAATTTAGTAATTCAACATAACTAATTTCTAAATCCAAAACTTGGGTTGAAGAAAAATGTTTGTTAGTTAATGCCTGATATACAGTTGCGACATGTTTAATTCCAAGTGTTATAACATCATATGCTCTTCAAATGGTTAAGTTATTTTAGAAAAAGAGAAAATGAATAACTCTGAGCTAACTTTATGGTTAGTCAGAATCAACAGGAAAATAGAGATAACGTAAAGGATTGAAGGCAAAAGCAGTATTTTTTATTTTTGCAGGTCTAGCTAACTTGAAAATAACCAAATTCTGACTATCATATAATCTATAAAGTATGTAAATTCGAAGGGTATAATACAAAATACAACAAACGGCCAGAAAACATTGTTTTACTGTTTTTTTGTGGAAGTAAGATGGAAAAAAGATGAAAATATAATATTGATCATTGTGCCGCTTGTTGTTAAATTTCAGGTGAATGTTAAGCGTAGGCTTAATTTGGTCCACGTTAGAATAGCTTGTCCAAAACATAATGACGAACCTAGTAAAATAACATATATGTGTAAGCATCAGATTGAATAAATTAAGTAAGATACTCACAATGATGTGGAAAAATACTGGAAGCAGTATACTGTGCATTAATAGTCAGAAATTGAATGTAGCCCCAAATAAAATGTTGAAATGATTAAATTTACACCTTCATATAAGCAGTATATGTGTTGAATTCTCGAACATCAAAGTTACATAAACACCTTCTTGAACTCCAAGGTTGACCTTAACACATAAATGAAAGTAAACAGTTGTTGAAAAACAAAATATTGTAGGAGAATTGCCACCAAAGTTATAAGTTGTAAGTTGCAAACATGTTGCTGAAAAAAATGTTTTAAATGGTCAATTAGATATAAAAATGGGATTCAGTACGACATGTGCAAGTGTACAACTCATGATTGAGAAAATGGTTGTTACCACTATTTCGTTGAGCTTGATAATTAGTATTACGTGCTGACATGTTAAACTGAATTAAGGCTTAATTTGATTGTGCTAGTAAAGGTATGGGACCAATATTTGACTGATCATTTTCTATAGTTTATGGATAAAAATATGTACTGAAGAACATTACATATTTGCAAAGTAAACACTGATGTGAACATCAATTTTACAGATAATATCAGTGGAAAATAGCAAAAAAAAACGTACATGAACAGATCCTATGCAACATTTCATGCTTTACATACTAATGACTGTACCAAACTTTTAATGAACGGAGAATATAGCAAGGGAAAAAGGGTTTAGTGCTAAAGAGTAGTGATAAAAATCAACCTGCCAATTGGGCCAACCGACAATTTAAAGCGTGCTAATCAAGTAGTTTTTTTAAAGTTGATTGCAATCTAGTGCCAAACCGCTGTCTATTTGTATACACCACCATAGCTTTAGCTGTAGAATGTAAAATATATATCAAAATATTGTATTTGAACCTAGAAAGAGATAAGTTCAAATAGCTTGTATTTAACATTTTAGCTTAAATAATATATTGATTCCTTGGAAGTAGTGAATTGAAATGCAGACATGAGCACCAATCATATAATAGATTTTCAAAAATGACATTCATGTTAACATGTAATTAAGCAATATAATTGTTGTGAAAGGGAAATGTAGTAGGGAACTGAATAAAACATTTTTGAATAATCGCAGTCATAAACATATAATCAACCAACATAACAGTTTGGAAGGAAGTTAAAAATAATTGCAGGTAAATAGTACGTCCAATTAGCATACAACCAAAAATCAAGTACTTTATAATGTCAGTCATAGTTAAAATAAAAAATATATTGTAAGAAGCTAGTAGCGATGTCAATTCTCAAAAGCTGTCTGGTAGTGTGTCTGTATCCGCTAACCATAGCAGTCCAAACACAGTGTAGTGCACCTCAGCAGCATTAGCTGAAATTATGCAATACAGAGTAATAGTCAGAAAACATACGGTTAGAAATAATGGTCTGCAGCACATCAAAAATCGTATGTCAGTGGATTTGTGACTAATCAGCATACATTGTAGATGTCGTATTCAAAATAATACGGAGGTGCTTGCATATAAACAATGTGAATCTAGCAATATAATCACATATGTACACATATTAAACCAATGTAATAATACCATCTTTCTTAAAACAAATAATTTTTGATAATGGTTGGAAATCGTATTTTGAAATTACAAATAATCTTTGATAATGGTTGAGAACTACCTGATCTCATGCTTAGACGCAGAGAGTAAAATAATGCCAAATTTTATTGTTTTTTATTTTGAGGTAAATATAATAATGTTGATGTACCAGTTTATAGACCATTTAATTTAAAGACTTACCGAATATTTTGTAAAATATAGAGTACTAAAAAATGACAAAAGAAAAATCTTGTTCAAATCAGAATATGACAATCATCACATTTTTCATCCCTCACTATCACACACAATATTGTCGCCTCCTGGTTAAAAATTATCCTCCAAAAATAAATCATTTTTTCAACTTCTTCTTCCTCTGTCTGATTTTAGTTCGTCCCAATCGTTCAACTTCATTGAAGATGTTGTTGGATTATATGGTGAAGGTATAAAATGATCTAGAACTATGTTACTTTCTATAACTCGAAAAATATTAACGTATTCATTGATTAAATCATATTTTTGACTTTAGTACCTGTATTCATTGGCTTATTTATATACGAATTACAATGAGAATTTAGTACTTTTGCATACATAACTTGTTTTATTCTCATACTCATTATATGCTTTATACGGCAAAGATTATATCCTCTTGATCTCCATTTCGTATTTCTTTCTTCCAATGATTTTCCCATGCTTGTATTCATAGCTCTTCACACTTGATTTTCAGTCTTAATAACAACTATAATATTGAAATTATAAGAATCTAGTGTATTGCATGGTCTAAATTCTATTGTTATGCATTGAGAAATGCTGCTAAGGAAGATCCCTGCCTTCATCCAATGTATTGTTTCATTAGGTTTCCATTTGTGAATATTTTGAAAGTAGAGACATTATGATGGTCTAGTATATAAATGGCTTATAATTTTATAGATGCCAAGATATTAATTTCAAGTATTTCACTTAGTTACATGAGTACAGGCAAAGATGATTTTTTTAATTACCTAGAGAACCAAGCTTCGCTTGTAAACTCTAGGGAAGTATGTGTCTGCCAAACACATACTTCGGGTACTTGTTATAGGGTTGTCAGTTTCGGCAAAGATGATTTTAAATGTATAGTTTATGATAAAAATCTCAAAAATTCATTCATTAGATTTTACTATAATATAAGGTATAAATCATTTATTTTATTTTTAGGTTAATTTCTAATCTTATAGCTTTGACTAACAAAATTTGGGATACATGTTTCTTAATTCCTAAACTTCTTTGATACACAAAGATAAACTAATTTAGAACATGGATAACTATTCAGGTTGTAGCATTCAACCCACAATTTGCGACTGTAGTTATAAAAACTATTTATTTTCTAAAATAAGTATACCAAAAAGTTTGTGCTTTCGATTCCAATTGTTAATTTATAAATATAAAAAATTAATACATAGTATACTTGAGATTAGTTCCAAGAAATATGAGTTGTATTCAATCAACCTACTATTTCAATATTTATCCATTTACAACATAGATTGTCTTCCCTTCTTTTATGATATATCAAAATGCAGTGCATTTAGGTAACTTTGTTAGATAGCATGCATGCTTATTGGACATAGTACATGGTGTTGGCTGTATAAGGGACACGGCTAAAAATTTGAAATAAAAATAGTTTTTCTTTTCAAATTTGTTAACGTAGATTTTTTGCTAGAAGTAGAGAATATACAATAAAATTACAGGTAGATGGAACTATCAGGATAAAAAAGGAGAAAACTTACCTTAGATTGCTCCTTCTTTCACTTTTTTCCTACCTATTAGCCATAGTGCAGTGGTTTGGCCAAGCATAGATTCTTTAAACCTAAAGAAAATCATTTTATTAGATGAATATTTGCATTACTAATAAAGCTAAGGAAAAACTATAAACCACCAAAAGATTACTATTTTTATCAACGACTCTATGAATAAAACATCCTAATGAAATGATTCATAAGATTACCAGCATTGCTTGTAGAACAAAAATAATATACCAAGTCCAACATCAAATTTAGTAACTTTATACAAAAAAAACATGCACATAAGCTACAATCATTATGATCATGACACATCATGGTATGAATTCAGAAAGTTAATCTATTTATATACCTATAAACATTAATCACGTTCAACATCAGTGTTTAGATACGAAGTCGGTAACTTCAATATCAAGGATAGGAATTTTCTTTATTCTCTCTTTGTGCCTGAATAAGATTAACTATTAGAATCTAATATAACCGATTCATTTTATTCTACACACTCCAATTCATAATGTTCTCTACTTAATAGTAAAGTAAAAGTCCACCATACTCAAAACATAAATCATAAGATAATAATATGGGACGGTGGCAAACCTTCATCTGTACATATAGCAAGATCATCCATTATTAAATTACCATAAGCTCTAAAGATTTCAGAGAGAATAAATAATTTCACTCGCTATCATCCTAGAAATTTGAAAGTCATTAATATTTCGTGTACAAAACAGGTATATTTTAAGCATTACTATTAGGTACCCTCTATAAAAGCTATAATAAAACATTTGTACTAAGTTGGACTAATTTTTTTAATAAAAAGTAAATCACCAAAGTGGTAGACGTACCAAATTTGTCAAAAAAAAAACATAATAAGAAAACTATTTACATTGTTCCAAAGATCCAACCATTTTCAAAATAAACGTAAACAAAACAATCATATGACCATATCAAGGAGAAAAGTAACATTAGGTTATATGTTGAAAATTTTTGGGAGACAACACCGTAGAAGACAACAAATAGGTGAAAATAATTTTTTATGCCATGAAAGAAGACGGATCATCACAGTATATTAAATTGAATAACCATAGATATTAGTAGTCACTACATGAAGTTACACAAAGTTACAAAAAGATACACGAAGTTACATAAAGCTATTCGTGGTCACTACATGAAAGAATGGACAGAATGAAGAAGAAAATTGATTTTTTACACGGAATATATGAATAAGTTAGTCATAGTGAAGAAAATATGGAGTTGTATAACAAAAGGCTATATAGTGTTTGGATTGTGGAAAAAACCCTGGATCTAATAAAAAATTTCACCAGTTTGAGAAAATAATCTTAAGTTTTCACTTTTCAGGCATATTATCTGATTGTTGTGTGTAGATAAGAATCCGTAGGAACAACTAAATTATATCCAAGTATAAGCATACAAAAGATCGAAACATAGAGTACATACCCGTCTTCGTCATTAATTTTTGTCTTCATCCTAAAAATTCAAAGTCTTTAAGAAACAGAAGAATAGAGGAGATGATTTCCTAAATGATTAATGCAAGAGGTAGCTAAGCAAAACAAAAGTGTTTTCATAATGCTAAGACAATATAAATTGATCAAATTAATAGATACCAATCTGATATATCGTATAGTAAAATACTATATCAAAAATAGATAAATAAAGTTGTAAAATAGTGTAGTTGATCCTAAAAGTAGATTATTGAAACAGTAATTCACGGATGCATCCTATTAAAATGAAAAAAAACCAATCTTGCATTTCTATAGTTTAATTATGAAAACTTGTACTATTTACAGAGCTTATCAAAGATCTTAAAACAATATTCAGTCAAACAAAACCTTAAATTAGAATAAATGCCTTGAAGTGGATGGAAGGCTTGATTAGTGCAATGGTACGCGGAAGGTATCCAAAGTCAACAGCAGGATAAATCAATAGAATGTGATTTAATAGACAACTGTTAAGCTATCTTTCATAGTGCTTGCCACCTATTGGATGAAGAAGATGTTTCGAAAAGAGATGTGCGATGGCGTGACGAAGTTAGCTGTCAGTCACTTTGTGAGAATTAGGACATTTCGTGGGCGGGGACATTGGATGATATGAAGATTGGGGTTAGACAGATAAGGGGTGGAGAAGGAAGTGAATTAAGGTTTTCTTTGGTAAAAAAAACAGGACGTTCGATCACTCCAATGAACGTAGCAAAAGGAAATTTAATTTCATTGAGAAACTGAGGGGCTTTAGAGCAAAGGAAGCCATACTGAGTATTAATAATATACTATGAATGCTTGTTCTTTCATATACAAATAGACATTTATTCAATCATTCATGAAGCTATAAATAAATTTTTTTAGGAACTGAAATAAACATCTCATAGCTTCCAAACCATATCCTTGTGTATTCTTTTCAAATTGTTGTGATTAGGCACTCATATCTATAAAGAAACACAACCATTTATTCATCTCAAAATAAATAAATTAGGCATAGCAAAGAATATATGTATAGTTTCTTATTACATTGCCTAAGTGAACATAATTCACAAACGATAGACTCTTTGCACTTTCAAATCCTAGTCACTAATGCACGTAAAAATAAAATCCAACGGATGAAAAAAAAAATAGAAGAGTAAATTGCATATTTATAGCATTAAAGGTATATGTTTTCATTCTTCATTAAATCCATTCTCTGTGTTATATATATCGTAATAAGAACATTTAGTGAAGAATAAGTCCTCTAAATAAATTCAGAAATATGACTATTGTTTAATGTTCCAAAGCTTCTGTTTTGAAACTACCAACTATTCATGAAATAAAAATAGTTGATATCTAAGTGGTCAAGTAAGAAGGAATTAAAACATTTAATCCCAGTACAAAACTAAACTTCAACAAATAAATTTTATATAGTAGTTTAGTAGCTAATTTAAAAGCAATAGTTTATGCCAAAGAGATAGACGAAGTGATATGTACAGTAAATTTTGACCCTTGCACTTATTAATAGACAAAGTGAATGTACAGTAAACACTTAAAGAAGCTTTGGGTGAGTAAACTATACTTTAAAAGGAGTAAAAAATATTCAAAGAAATCAAATAGTTCAAAGCAGCATGAAAACCACCAATTTGCTACAAATTCTAAAGTCATAGTTAGCTTTCAGTGCTTGAATTTAACCAAATTAATAACTAAATAAAATTTGCTGACACTTAAACTTAGAGAATAGCCAAACATTGGAATTAACAAAAGAGAAGAACAAACTTCAACAAATCAACGAATAAAGTCGATAACAACAAATTCATACCTTAGTAGAAGAAGATCTAGACGATTGGAGAGAGCGATGGCTTTTCAGCCTAGGGATAACTCGCCATACGTTAAGGAAAGAGGTATTGTTGCGGATGATGGGGGCGAGGAAGAACGATCCAAAAGCAATCAGACGATAGCATGTAGGGGTAAACGTCGGCCAATTCAAGAGTGTTAATTTGAGGTCCATTGTTTAAAATTAAATTTAGGGCTGCAGGATATTGAAGAGGAGGAAAATGGAAGAAGGGGGAAGACGCGATTGTTGAAGAGGAAAACGTACTATGGTTTGGAGAAGAAGCGGAGAGATAAGAAAAAGTTTAAACGTGACGGTTCGGTTGTCAAACTTCAAGGAGGCTATGTGAGCTTGAAATTCAACTCACTAATAATAATATAGTATAGACAAGTGTGAAACTAAAACTAGATGCCCAATTCTACGGTAATTTTTTTATAAAGTTTATCACTATTTAACAATTTGACATATGTTTTACCTATAATGGTACTTTTAGATACAAGCTGAATATGAAAATTGAGGATGATTCTGGATTGGTTGATTTGGTCGCATTTGAGAAAGAAGCCGAGCAATTATTAAAATATACAGTAAAAGAGTTAATTGAACTTGAATCACATGTTATGTCCAATATATATCATATATATTTCATATAAAAATATATATTTTAATATCTCATTTAATTGAAATTCAATTGATAAAAATAGGAAAATGGAAAGGAAAAGATTGCTTCACTATTCAGTGATTTGGTTGGAACAAAAATAGTCTTCCAAATAAAAAAGACGGACTACTGTATTAATAGTTGGGAAAAGAGGAATTTAACTGCAAATAAAATTCAAACAGTCATTGCCAATCAAAATACTTTTAGCACCACAGAAGAAAAGAGAAAGGTAAAACTACATTAAAAATTAAATGGTGTTGCAAAGCCAGTCTAATAACTAAACATAATTTTATTTGTTTCGGGAGGCTAAATCTGAACCATGCAAATTGAAAAGAACATTGGAAAAACAGAACTTGGACGAGGACATGACCGTCTACAAGAGAAATTGCATCGGCTTAGAATAAAATACTGAATTTGATTTAATAGTTTTTTTATATTTTTAATAATAATTATGCAGTTTGATACTTCATTATTTTTTAGGGTATTTTAGTAGTATTACTTATTACAATACGTCATTTGTTGATAGTTTTATTTATTTGGTATATTAGATCGTTTAAAATCCTTTTCCCATTATACTTTGAACATTTTTTTGAATTGCAACTTTTAGAACATTTGCATCCAAATTAGAGTATTATCATCCCATTGTTTGTGCTCTTTCTTTTGAAAATTATTATTATACATGAGGATCCACTGTCACACGTAAAAGGAAAACAAGATCAGGTATCCAGTAGCTTATTGGATAGCACTATACCTAAATTTTATATTTTGCATAGGTAATGTGTTTTTGGACTGTGTGTAAATACTGCTTGATATATTCCATATGATAATGTTAGAAGGGGCGAAAAATTTAAAACCTTGCTCGAAAGAACTTACCACTATGACAGCGCTCCTCTGTATTATTCCTGCTAAACATTGGTGCCAGACCTTAATTCTTTTATGTTTGATTTCCACCATTACTTTTTCCGTGAACACCGGAAAACACAATAGATATTAACTTTAGAATGTGTTGCGTTCAAAATATATGACTAATTACAGCGTAAACAAAGAAAGTAAATGCATTTACAAGAATTAGTACCTCTAGGCTACAGCCACTTACAGTGAGCACCAGCACAATGACGAAGTAGAAATACTGCATGGAAGAAATATGAAACGTTACACGAGTTAACACTCGGTGGAGTCAAGGTTTAAAAACCATATAAAGTATGATAATGACAATACTTACAATCAAAAAATATATTTATTCATTGATTTTTTCATAATCATGCCATGATTTTTTATGCAATTGGGTTAATAAGACAAAAAAATTGCTCATGGTCATGCTGCAAATAGTTATAATATGACTTGCTATTTTATTATGCTACTGGTTGGGAAATTCATGTCAACATATATGTACTAAAATGCATAATTTGTTAGCAAATACTCTATACTAGCTGAATTTAAGCAAAATTTCTAAGATTCAAAATCTTGTGTATAGCAGCAAGTGTTCCCTCTAAGCACAGTACAGACCTGAGTGAGGTACTATAGATTTGTCTACTTCAGAGTAGTATATATTAGCGTGGAAAATTCCATTGTTAACATGTTGTTATCAATCCAGTAATTAATGAAGGCATCCCTGAGTGCATAATAAAATACAAGTCAAAAACAAAAAAATCAAAACGGTGGTCCAACTTAAATACAACTACGAATGCAATAATAGCTCAATGCTAAAGAAATATAAATTTTAAAATTATCTTCTATGGAAAATGGTTAAATGATTCAGGATAGATGGTAGACGAACTAAAGAAATAGAAGGCAGAAACTTCATATACTTTCAATGGATAACCACTTCAATATGGCCAATCATATAACTATTTAGCGAATATAAAGCACCCACATGCAACATCGAATCTTTTAGATGAACCAGCAGCTCCTAAAATTCTATGTGTTCAAAGGATGTTTCACGAAGCTTCCTTTTGATAGAAGATTTTTGTCAGGGAAGTTAGGATTCCTAACTTCTGAAATTCTCCTAAGTAAAATAACATTAGATAAACAGCCCTTTAGGTGACCATAAACAAACTTCTAAGTTACCAACTTTTATATGCTTTTAACTACTGAAACAACTCCCGCTTCCAGAGGAAAATGCCAATTATAAATGTGTGCTATTTTATCAGTGGCACATAAATGTGTGCTACTTACTTTTTGGTAGTCACTTAATCCTAAAAGGGAGAATTTTTTTAACAACTTATGTGTTTATGGCTACTTATTTTTTTGAACTGTAGATTTAAAAGCCTGTAGCTATATATGAGAACAATTTGAAGCAATAAAAAAATTAGTATTAGAAAAAAAATTTAGTATTAGCATAAAATTAAAAGAACGGATAAAAAAGATAAAATTTTATTTTAAACATCTTTTAAATAAATTAAATAACAAGAATATCTTTGTAGTCCTATTCTTCATAATAGGAATTTAAGTATCATATTATTATAACTATACTTTTTGACTTATTCTCTTTTTTCGATTACTTATTTTTATAAGTCATTCTTCAAAATGAACAACTTCAAAAGGTTCTTGCTCTTTCTCTCAATATAAATCCCTGGAAACTTCTGAATTTTATTTTACACAAAATTCCATGCTGTTTCTCCCTCCTCTATATGTTGTAATTGAAATAACCTAAGGGTATGCACATACATGAGTTGCCTTTTTTATTTAACTTCAATTATCGAGATTATTTTTCTTTTCTGCAAATACTAGGGAAGAATGCGATACATACACGAATTACTTCAGATTATATTTCTAAATGAATTCTAAATCATATTACTGATTTTCCTATAAAAATCTAAACAAAAAATCTATTTTTTTCCCTTTCGAATCTTCAGGTTATATTTCTCATATCTCAGTGCACTATCATTTGAAAAAAGGATCTGAACCACTACGAAAGGTATGTATATATCTTAGTTATATACTTGATCTATCCATATCTGTTAATCGTGTAATAAACATGTGTTGTAACACGGTCATATTAATTAAGTAATTATCAATAATATGATTAAAACTTACTTTTTTTCCCTCACCTATGATACAAAATACTTTCATAAGTTCATCTCCGGTGTCCCGTTCTTCAATCTTCCCAATCATCATATTAACAAATTCCTTAAAGTATATTGCACCACTGCCGTCTTGATTGTTTTTCTACAGTTACAATCATAAAATGAGAAATGACCATGTAATACATCAAGTACAAAAATAAAATCAGAATTAAAATGTCAATTTTGAATTCTTACACAAAAAGGTACACGACTATCGTTACCTAAAAGGCAAACCTGATCATTCATCTAAAATTCCAGTGCCCTACAAAAACAAGTATGGATTTTTTGAGAATGAAAATAGTCAAAAAAGAGAAGAAACATGAAATCAATTTATTTCAGGAATTAAGAAATAAACTAAAATGACATTAGATTATAAGTGTAAATAGTTTGAGAGTGATAATAAAATAGTTCAGTTCATTTAGTCACTTTATGTTTGATAATTGTTTACGATGTTGAAGTTGTTGGGGAAAATCCCTTCAGATGATCGGTCTAAGGGAATAGAAAAACCCAACGCAGCGGAAAACAACTGGATCGTGATTGTAGTAAAACGAAACAAACAGAGATAAACACCTGAACAGACAGTCACAAATCTATGCAATGCAGAAAAAAATAAATAACACCAGTATTTATAGTGGTTCCACTACCGCGAGGCAGTGTACGTCCACTTGGGGAGAGGAGATTTTATTAATCACTGAAAGGTTAGAGTTACAAGATTGATTCACTTTTGGAGGCTATATATAAGAAGAATTTACTATACATACAAAATTCTACAGAATTTCAGCTCTCTAGGATGGCTACCATTGTTGTCCAAAAGCTCCACTATTTATAGAGTGAAGAAATGAAGAGGGGTAGCTGCTTATAGTAGCCCTGGGATTTGGTTCGGCATGCATCTGGTTCGGCATAATTTGGTTCGGCAAAACACCGAGTGAAAAATTTGGACCGGCATGCTCCAAATCACCGAACGAAATATTTCGTTCGGCAATTTTCTTTTCTCCGTCCTCTATTTTACCGAGTGACAAATTTGGTTCGGCATTCCTTCCATCGAATGAAAACTAATGTTGCTCCACTCTACTCACTATTTCATCGCTACAAACTTCCCCCTTTCTCCAAATCAGCTTCCAAGCATCTCCCGAACGAGCTTCCACCGCTCTAGTTTTGGAGCGGCATCTCCTTCTTCACGCGGCTCTTCTACGGTGCAAGGTTAGGGTTGGCTTCATCTTCCTCTTCTCATGGAATCAGGTAGCAATCTAACAATCTCCACCTTGATACCTAATTCCATATAAGCCTTCCAATTCCATCTACACCTTTATGCTCTAAGCAGTGGATACTTATCCAATGAGCTTCGGCAATGCCATCACCCATTACACTCTGTCAACGAACTCCAGCTAGGCCACCGCCCGTCAACAAAGTGTTCGACGTACTTAGTCCGTGTAGAACTTATCAATCTCCACCATGAAAACAAACGTCTCCATGAACCATCTCAACTCTCCCCGCGTGCCACCCTGTGGCACCTAGCAGTACATTAAGTGAATCAAGTCCAAGCAATGCTCGAACTTAGCAACATGCAACGACTTGGTAAACATGTCTGCTGCATTCTCCTTTGTGTGAACCTTCTAAAGACGAACTAGCTTCTCTTCATTCATCGAGACAAGAAACGACTCTCTCACCTCAATATGCTTCATCCTCGAGCTGAACGCCAGATTTTCAGCTAAATGAATTGCACTCCGACTGTCACAGTACACATCCACGCCTTCATATACGAAGCCCAAATCACACAACAGTTGCCTCAAATAAAGCACCTACTTAGCTGCTTCAACCGCAGCTATGAGCTCTGCCTCTGTAGTAGACAAAGCTACAATCATCTACAACCTCGCTCTCCAACTGATCGCTGTCCCACCAATGGTGAACACATATCCGGAGGTTGACTTCCTTCGATCTCTATCATCGGCATAGTCAGAATCGCAAAATCCAACCAAGCTAAAATCTCTTCCTCTGCCGCCAAAGACAAGTCCATGGTTTGGAGTTTCTCTAAGATATCTGAAGATACATTTCACTGCTTCTCAATGCGTCTTTCCTGGATTCGCCATGAATCTACTCACCAATCCAACAGCCTGTGCAATGTCAGGCCTAGTGCAGACCATGGCATACATCAAGCTGCCAACTGCACTTGCATATGGGACCTTCATCATATAAGCTTTGTCCTTTTTCGAGATCGGAGAGCCTTTACTAGAAAGCCATATGTGCAAAGGCATGGGTGTGCTGATTGCCTTTGCCCCTTCCATGCTAAACCGAGCAAGCACCTTTGGAATGTATTCCTTTTGAGTGAGGCTCAAAAGTCCTAGCTTTCTATCCCTTTGGATTTCCATACTCAAAATTTTATTTGCTTCTCCAAGGTCTTTCATTTTGAATTCCGCTTTTAGCTTTCGCTTTAAAAAATCAATTTCAGCCTTATCCTTGGAAGCAATCAACATATCATCCTCGTACAAGAGTAGGTACACCCATCTACCATTCTTTAAATGCTTGAAGTATACACAAGCGTCTTTGATGCTATGATCAAAACCAAGTGAAAGGATAAAAGAGTCAAACCTCTTGTACCATTGTCTAGGCGACTGCTTAAGTCCATACAAAGACTTCTTCAATTTGCAAACCAAATTTTCTTTCCCATCTACAACAAATCCTTCTGGATGCTTCAGGTTGACGGTCTCATCCAAGTCTCCGTGCAAGAAAGCAATTTTCACGTCCAGCTGCTCCAACTCCAAGTCATGAGCTGCGACGATAGCGAGCAAAATGCGGATGGACGTATGCCTCACTACTGGAAAGAATATCTCATCATACTCCAATCCCTTTCTTTGTGAAAACCCTTTAGCAACTAGTCTAGCCTTATATCTCCCATCATCCTTCATCTTGAACACCCATTTACAACCTATGGCTCGGCTTCCTTGAGGAGGTGGTACCAAATCTCAAGTCTTATTCTTCTTCAACGACTCTAACTCCTCTTCCATAGCGCACATCCACTTCGAACTGTCACATGACTTCAAAGCTTCATCAAGGTCAAGCGGCTCCTCAAGAACCACATGCAGGGCATAGTCAAACTGATCACCATGGCTAAGGTTTGCAAACTTCCAATCACCATACCTTTCAGGCGGCCTAATAGTCCTACGATTGACCCGGGTAGGTACTGCTTCACCTAAACTCCTTTTAGCTCCACCTTGAACTGAACTTCCTCTAGATTCATGCACATCACCAGCACTACTAGAAGGTACCTGTGGACTATCTTGTGATGTTTCATCAACTGCATTTTCCTCGACAATATCAACAACAACTCTACTATTTGGCTGGAACACGGGAACTTCTTCCATCTCCTTAGGCCTATCAGAACCTTCTGATGTGGTAAGTAGCTTCTCCTTCAGATTGAACATAGCAGACTCATTAAAAGTAACTTGTCTAGAATGAACAATCTTCCGATCAACATGGTTCCAAATTCGATACCCTTTGATACCATCGGTGTATCCCATTAGTATGCCCTTATATGCTCTAGCCTCCAACTTGTCATCACCTGTATGGTGAACGTACACATGACAACCAAAAATTTGGAAGTACCCAAGATACACTGCTTTATCTCTCCACTTCTTCTCTGGAATCTTCCCATTTGTGGCTGAAGATGGAATTCAATTTATGATATGCGCCGCAGTTGATAATGCCTCATCCCAAAAGTCTCTAGACAAGCCCACCATCAATCTCAAGCAACGAGCCTTCTCCAGTAGAGTCTTGTTCATCCTTTCTGCAACCCCATTAGATTGCGGATCTCCGAGTGTAGTGAAATTTCTTTGAATGCCATGCTGTCTACAAAAGTCGAGGAACTCCCTAGAAACAAATTCACCGCCATTATCATATCTCAGCACCTTCAACCTTGAACCAGATTGGTTCTCAATAAGCACTTTCCAGTCTTTGATCTTCTCAAAACTCTCTGATTTGGCCTTCATCACATACACCTATACTTTCTGAGAAAAGTCATCAATGAAAGAGATAAAATACTTTACTCCTCCAAGAGAAGGAGTAGCAACTGGTCCCCAAACATCTATATGCACGTACTCAAGTACTCGCCTCGATCTGTGGAGTCCAACTCCAAAAGATACTTTAGTTTGCTTGCCTAACACACACTCTTGGAAAAAGTCCATCTTGTCGAAGCTTTCTCCTTTGATCATCTTCCGCCTCCGAAGCAACCCCTTCTCTGAAATATGACCCAACCTGAGATGTCAAAGCTTTATGGCATCCAATGCACGAGAACTATCTACTCCAACACACGACTCTCTAAGAACTGTGGTTCCTTTTAGCAAATACAGATTTCGGAACACATCTCCTTTCATAAGAACTAGTGCACCTCTCGAAACCTTCAAACTATCCTTCTCAATAGTTACCTTGCATCCCAAAGATGCCAATTGTCCTAAAGAAATTAAGGACTTCCGAAGACCTGGAACTTACCGGACACCTGTCAAAGTGTGTATCACTCCGTCAAACATCCTGATCCTCACTGTACCTTCATCCATTGCTCTACAGCTAGTGTAACGACCCGTAAATTTCAACGGTTTTAATAACGTAATTAGTTGAAATTTTGTGAAATTTTAAACGATAAAATTTTGAAATAAAAATTTAATATTTGGAATACGTCTAGTTAAACATAGCAACTGGTAAATTTTCGTCCGAAAATACGAAAGTTTATTTCGCGCGTAAATTCACTTCAATTTAATCAGTTAAAAAGTAATGAAAATATAATGTTTTCGAAATCAAAATATTTTTACATAGAAAAATTCTAAACCATCTTCTGAGCAAAATATCAGTTCGTCATTTTTCCAAATTCGGACATCTTTGGCTTCGTCGATCTTATTTTTCAGCGGTTTTCTTACATTTTCCGCCAGTTGAAAATTCAAAATTTTAAAATTAAATCATACTACCGATATCTGTATACCGTTTTGATCGTCTCGTCGTGCTGATCTTTGCGGTAAATTCAATTCTGTGATTTGAAGTCCGGTTCGCAGCGATAACCGCAAAACGGATAGCCGTATCGGTTACTAAATTTCAACTTTTTGATATCTGTGTACATTCAAATCTTTCCAACCGTTGAAAAGCCAACATCCATCAATCATTTATTACTGACTTTTGCCATTCCTCTACATTCAATATTAGTGGTTCATTTTCTTTCCGTTCCAACTCATTTCTATTGTCTCTGCCATACCAAAAATAGAAAAAATGAATGTTTTCGTTCTCTCCATATTGCCTGTAGGTCCAACATGCCCATTCATTTTGTTCCCTCCCATTCATTCATCTTAGTGCCCCATCTTCCCTGCCACTACCGAAGCCACCACCTCCTCCCCTTTCAACCTTCTCTTCATCTCAACCCCTCCACGCGACATCTCCACCAAACCCAAACCCGCACCTACCCAGATCGCCTCCGCCTCGATTCCTCCATGTCGCAGACCATCCCACCTCCTACAGCCCTTCCCCTCTGTTCTACCGCCTAACACCCCACCACCCTCCACGTGAAGCCTCCCCTGCCTTCACCATCGTCAGCCCAACACTTAGCATCCTCCGCCCTTCCCTCTGCTGCAACCACCGACCCCACATCCAACAACCCATAGCTTCACCTTCCAGTCATCCCCCCAACCCTTGGCCAAATGATCCCGATCCAGACCTTCCCTCCGCATGCCATGCTTGGCAAAGCAACTCGAAGACAGCAAAGCCCTGCCACTGCCGCACCCTGACCCTCCTCGCCGTCGCCACTTCGAACCATGTCGTCGCCTTGGTCTGCCGTCACCCCTCCATGCATGCTCCTCTCCTCTTCCATGCAGCTCATGCCTCCCCTCCTTTCGGCTCTATCATTTGTTACGTATTTTTGGTAATATTTTATAGCGTATAAACATAGATTTGTATTCATGTTATTTTGTAAATATAGGATATTTGATATTTGCCGTTTATACCAGTTAGATATAGGATATTTTGTACACATATTGGTTTTGCATATTCTGTTATCTAATATAAGTCAGTTTATATGTTTATATCAGTATGAAGGCTAGTTCACATATTTATGTAAGTATATATATGCAGTTGAGTATGTTCCAATTACAGGTATCTAGTTGCGTGTTTATTTGAAGGTGCTTATATATATATTATATATAAATTTTAAATGGTTATATATTTTAAAGTACATTAAGTTGAAAAGATTTATACACGTACATTCAATTCTGTTGGACTTCTGGATATGTGCGTTTGAAAATATATAGAGTTTTTTTTTTTTTGCGTAAAATTTATATTTGATTTCAGATTTTATATGTATGTGAAGTTTAAATTTGTTGTTGATCTGTACACTTTGAATAGATTCACATATAATATATTGGTTGTATGGGCAGTACGAATAGTAGTGTACATGTCTAGTTATAGGATGACAGCTATGATAAGGTTATAGATATGTAAGCTGTATACTAGTTTTATTATATGTAGTATATAGTGTATTGCAGAAATAAGGATTGTAGATATTATATATGGAAGGGTATATAGCTTGTTGTTCACACATATGAGCTTAGTTAAACTATGATTTGAAATACATATATGACGTTTTAAAGGTAATAAAATGTAAAATTAAGTATTTTCATTTTTAAGTATATATAAGTAGTTATTTTAAATTATATAATGTATGTTTGATTTTATGGGTATTTTAGTTTTCAATAATGGATTTAGAAGTACATACATGTATATTTAATATACACTTAAATTTAGGGTATGATTTTATGTATGTATATAGTCATAATTATACATTTGTCCATTTTACCATTTATCGTCATCGATCCAGTTCTAATTCGATTTCATCAATTCTTATTTATCATCTTTGATCGTTGAATTCGGGCCGACTTTGCTTTGCTTCGATTCGACATTCTAATTTCGGTGTCCGTATCAGTATGCGTATCTGTGTCATCTCCTGTATTCATCTCTGGCCTCGAAAGGTGAGCACTCACTCACGATTAACGTTCTTTTATTTATTAAATCTGATTTCAATTGAAACGACAATTGAAATATTGCTGCTGTTTGACATTACACTGTTATTACCTGTATCAGTTCACCTGTGACATCTGACACCATTATCTGTTAATTAATTATGCGATGATAATACAGTTTGGCTGATAATTGATTGATTGTTGATGTTTATATTGGACGTTAAATTGTTAATGTTAAAATGATAAATAGTATGAAATTGAACTTGATATAGGATAATTAAATGTTAAATTTGATTAAATGACATTTGTATAATATGACCCCTTTATCTGTTAAATTTATTGACACGTAGGGTTGTTTAATTACATTTTGAACCACTGAATGTATGTTGTTAAATTGATGATGTATGAAATTATAAATAGATGACAAGTGAAACCGTAATGTAATAATCTTTAATCTACATGAAATGATAGTGTAGATTCTAGAAATAATTATATTAATTCGTACAAATAACAATGCGAATTAATACGGTTGTTTCGGGATTATTTGAATTGATTGTTGGATTGTTATTGGTTGTTGTTATTGCTTGTTTATTTACTTTGACACCATCCCAGTTATCACACTGCAAGTACCCTTTGCTATGTTTTGATTTTTGAATTGAATTGGAATCGGGTTGAAATGATAAATACCCAAATTGAACTTTGACCTAGGAAAGAAAATTAAATAAAACCCGATTGGTCAATAATTTGATTTGAAATAAATTGAAGATTTATTTGAATAAATAATATGCTTTTGAAATGAAGTTGAAATTTGAATTTTAATGAAAGGAAAATGTTAATATTTAATAATCTGAAACGAAATATTAACAATGTAATTGATGTAAGAACGATGTTTAATTTGAGAAATGATTGAATTAAGTTTGAATTTTTAATAATTAAGTTTGAAATTATTTAATAATTAAATAAGATTGAATTATTTAATAGTTAAATAAAATTGAATTCTTTATTAAGTGGAATTGAACTTCTTAAATGACTGTAATTGAATTTCTTTATTAATTTAGTTTGGAAAATTATTTAAGTAAGTAAATAAGTGAAATTGAATTTCTTTAACAAGAAATAAAATGTGATTTATTGAAATAAATGTAAGACTTGAAAATTAAAGGATTTAATTTAAATTCAATTTGTAAGTTTTGATATAAGGAAGTTGGACTTAAGAACTGATTTAATGAATTAGAAATTTAAATGAAATTGTTTTGAATGATAAATTAATTTAACGATATTGAATGAAATCGATAAATGAATGTAAATTGATTTGAATGTTAAATTTAAATTGATTTAAATGATTTCGAAACGAAACTTATATACGAACTTGAATCAATATTTGAATTGTTTTAAAAAGAAATTGAAATTGAATTATAAGATTTTGAAATTGTGAATTTGGAAGTTTTAAAACGTAAATATTGGAAATTGGTTTTGAAAGACAAATGAATGTTGATTTACGAATTCTATTTGAAATTGAAATTGATTTGGTTTTTGAAATATATAAACGACCAATCGGTGTAATAATTACGAAAGTTATTAAAGAGACCGGGATCGGTAATGGATATACTCTCTATCTG
Source organism: Allium fistulosum (assembly GCA_030737815.1). Lineage (NCBI taxonomy): Eukaryota > Viridiplantae > Streptophyta > Magnoliopsida > Asparagales > Amaryllidaceae > Allium > Allium fistulosum. The sequence goes on from CM060907.1 coordinate 292,179,475, forward strand.
AACCGAAACCACTTTAATAACTATACGCGGAGTGTTGATCCAGAATGAAGTGGATGGTTTGGTGAACGCGTTGATTGAAGAAAGAGAACGATTTTGGATGACCCCTGACATGACTAAAACAGGAGCCGCGCCGGGCCATTGAGGATCGCCATCTCTAGCGGACACACTTCTTCGATACCATATCTATTACTTTTGTGATTCGATTTGGGTGCACCCCTCGATTATGGGAGTGTTGTTTCGCGGTGTTGGGGTAGTAGCTGCTATGCCCAACATCAGTCCGGATCACGCAACTACTAGTATCCTAGTTGGTATCGCCTCATGTACCTTGTCATACTGATTATCCTATTCGCGACCACTACGATTTTGATTTGTACCTTGAGTATATGGATTGCCCTCTGGTGACTTCCGGTTTTGGGGAAACTACGGTCTTGTATATGCTTTTGGGAATAAACAGGTTAAGAGGTGTATGGGCCCTGCTTAACCCTACTTTGATATCTTTATATTACTGATAGACATTATCTACTTAGCGTACATTACTACCTAGTAGATAGTTTAACGGATCCTTAAAGGATGGTTATTCCAAACATCCTTTGAGTTACTTGTATTTCAATTGCTATTTCACTTGAGTTGGATTTATAAATATAAGAATGTTAATCCTGACTCGAGTGTTTTGTATTTTGCTTTACGCTCGGGTCAGACTGAGTAGTTCAGCTTTCGAGACTCACCTTTGGAGTTGAAGCTTCGCTTGGAGATCCAGCTATCTATCCAGCTTTCAGATATTCTATGATTCCAGTGATGTATTCTGATTTGTATCTGATGTATCGTATTACTCTTCTGTTGTAAACTCTGATGTATTTTATATATTCATATAGTAGCTTCATGAACTACTATCTCTTTATTTCCGCTGCACTTATTACTCTGTGTCTGTGTTCTGTGATTACTTATTTACTGTATACGTTCAGTTTTGCCAATTTAAATTAACAATGCGGTATTTTGAGCAATTCAATTCCGGCATGAGTGTCTACCTATACACTTATAATGGATGCGAATGGTCCAAAATGGCGGGTCGTTACAGTTGGTATCAGAGCCAGGTTAGCTCTAGGCAAACTTAACATATAGGGTAAATGTATTTACAGAATCACTCTCATTCGAGTTACAATCTCTTCCTTTCGACTCGATTCTTTGAATTTTGGAACGTTCCCTACGGTTCCAAATTTCATTCGTGTCCCTCACTATTCGTCTCCTTTCAATTCTGGAGCATCACATAACTCCACTCCGAATGACCCTTATAGTGAATCGGCGGTCTCGCCAAACTTCGAATGATTTGTAAAGGGGTGAAACTCCTTTATAATAGGCATCGATTTACCGGATATTTCTGTATCCTGGGTTTACGATGCTATCTATTCCCTGCTATACCTGAATCCCATCTCTTGAGATCGAGTGTTGATTTACCTCGGAATTTAGCATCGATCTTATTATTGAAGTCACGGTCGATCCTGTCAAGGTTGCCCGCGATTTATATAAACTTATCCATCTTTCTATTTCGTTATTTCATCATCTAATCTTTGTTTCGGACCTATCTTCGAATCAAATCTCTCTTTGATTTAAGTCCATCAAATTTGAATCCCTATCCTTGTTTTGAAATCTGTTCTTGTATCGTCGAGCGAGGAATTGTATTTATAAAATTATATTTAAAATGTTTAAAATATATTGTGTTGTTTGAGTTGTTGATGTTGATTTGGGTTTCCGATCGATTCGTCTGATCAACGCTATCGATAGGATTTCTAAAACACTTTAATAGAACAAACTGACACAATGTTGTTTTTCAAATTGGGTAAATGAAATAAAATTGTATGATTATACTATAAATTTATAAGTAAAATTTTCTGGAATTTAATAGGTTAATTAAATTGTTTGTTTGAAATGATAATATTTGATTATCATTTATTGTTCTAAATAAATTTATAAATATGGTTTATAAATTGATTTGGAATTTGAAATGAATCTAATTCAGAAATTTGAGAATTTATTGGTTTCCGGTGATTTCGAACTTCGGTTTTAAAAGTTTAAAGTATATATTATTGAAAGTATTTTCGAATAAAAATTGTTTTCAAAGAATTTTAAAATGTTGAAATCAGTTCTCTTCTCTTTGTCGCTGGAAAATAATTTCGGTGATGGCGGCCGCATCATCGACATTCATTTTCGAGTTTTGAAGTGGAGAAATCATTCTGTAGCTTTGCTACGGTTTTGTTTTGAGAAAAAAATATTTTGATTTGAATTTCTTCAGTATAATTTGATTTATATATATAGGTATCTTATTTTAAAATTTAATTTGATTTGATATAAATATATGATATTAACTCTAAATTGTTTAAAGTAAATCGGAAATCTAATTCTTAAATTTTGTTAAAGGATGATTTTAATTATAAATAAAACCAAATTTGGAATAAATATTTAAACTTGAATAATTGAATTTGGAAAATTTTATTTGTATATTGTTCAACTGCATTCTAATAACTTACCTAAATCATTCAGAAGTTGAATATGTAATTGGATAATATATATAAGATAAATTGAATTTATAAATAAAATTTGAGTGCATATAATAAATGTTATACACTAAATTGGATTATTAAGATGTTAATAGAGTTAGATAAGATAACAAGTAAAACTCAGTTAATAATGAAATAAATTTGTTTTGAAAGAATTAATAAATTGAAATTTGATCAACATATGAAAATACCTTGAATTTAGAAGAAATTAATAGATATAAATTAATTTAAATCGAAACTTTTATGGTTTAAATTAATTTATATGGGTTAAATATATGTGATAAGAGATATTAAGTGAAATAAAATTTATAAAAATTTGGAATTAAAGAATTTAATCTGTTGAAATAAAATATGATTATAATAAAAGATTATTAAAATTTATGGTTTTAGAAATTGTAAATTAAAGATAATTGGATAATAAGATAATGAAATTTAGAAATAGTTGAGATTGATTTTAGTGAAATCAAATTGATTAAATAAATTATTGAATATCAATTAATTTAAATTTGAATTTATATGGTTTAAATTAATTGTTATTTTGTATTTCAAAATCTGTTTTTCTTTCTGGTTGTTTCTATTCTCCTACCTCGTTCCTTTTCGGGGACGAAAAGTTTTGAGTGGGGGAGAGTGTAACGACCCGTAAATTTCAACGGTTTTAATAACGTAATTAGTTGAAATTTTGTGAAATTTTAAACGATAAAATTTTGAAATAAAAATTTAATATTTGGAATACGTCTAGTTAAACATAGCAACTGGTAAATTTTCGTCCGAAAATACGAAAGTTTATTTCGCGCGTAAATTCACTTCAATTTAATCAGTTAAAAAGTAATGAAAATATAATGTTTTCGAAATCAAAATATTTTTACATAGAAAAATTCTAAACCATCTTCTGAGCAAAATATCAGTTCGTCATTTTTCCAAATTCGGACATCTTTGGCTTCGTCGATCTTATTTTTCAGCGGTTTTCTTACATTTTCCGCCAGTTGAAAATTCAAAATTTTAAAATTAAATCATACTACCGATATCTGTATACCGTTTTGATCGTCTCGTCGTGCTGATCTTTGCGGTAAATTCAATTCTGTGATTTGAAGTCCGGTTCGCAGCGATAACCGCAAAACGGATAGCCGTATCGGTTACTAAATTTCAACTTTTTGATATCTGTGTACATTCAAATCTTTCCAACCGTTGAAAAGCCAACAGCCATCAATCATTTATTACTGACTTTTGCCATTCCTCTACATTCAATATTAGTGGTTCATTTTCTTTCCGTTCCAACTCATTTCTATTGTCTCTGCCATACCAAAAATAGAAAAAATGAATGTTTTCGTTCTCTCCATATTGCCTGTAGGTCCAACATGCCCATTCATTTTGTTCCCTCCCATTCATTCATCTTAGTGCCCCATCTTCCCTGCCACTACCGAAGCCACCACCTCCTCCCCTTTCAACCTTCTCTTCATCTCAACCCCTCCACGCGACATCTCCACCAAACCCAAACCCGCACCTACCCAGATCGCCTCCGCCTCGATTCCTCCATGTCGCAGACCATCCCACCTCCTACAGCCCTTCCCCTCTGTTCTACCGCCTAACACCCCACCACCCTCCACGTGAAGCCTCCCCTGCCTTCACCATCGTCAGCCCAACACTTAGCATCCTCCGCCCTTCCCTCTGCTGCAACCACCGACCCCACATCCAACAACCCATAGCTTCACCTTCCAGTCATCCCCCCAACCCTTGGCCAAATGATCCCGATCCAGACCTTCCCTCCGCATGCCATGCTTGGCAAAGCAACTCGAAGACAGCAAAGCCCTGCCACTGCCGCACCCTGACCCTCCTCGCCGTCGCCACTTCGAACCATGTCGTCGCCTTGGTCTGCCGTCACCCCTCCATGCATGCTCCTCTCCTCTTCCATGCAGCTCATGCCTCCCCTCCTTTCGGCTCTATCATTTGTTACGTATTTTTGGTAATATTTTATAGCGTATAAACATAGATTTGTATTCATGTTATTTTGTAAATATAGGATATTTGATATTTGCCGTTTATACCAGTTAGATATAGGATATTTTGTACACATATTGGTTTTGCATATTCTGTTATCTAATATAAGTCAGTTTATATGTTTATATCAGTATGAAGGCTAGTTCACATATTTATGTAAGTATATATATGCAGTTGAGTATGTTCCAATTACAGGTATCTAGTTGCGTGTTTATTTGAAGGTGCTTATATATATATATATTATATATAAATTTTAAATGGTTATATATTTTAAAGTACATTAAGTTGAAAAGATTTATACACGTACATTCAATTCTGTTGGACTTCTGGATATGTGCGTTTGAAAATATATAGAGTTTTTTTTTTGCGTAAAATTTATATTTGATTTCAGATTTTATATGTATGTGAAGTTTAAATTTGTTATTGATCTGTACACTTTGAATAGATTCACATATAATATATTGGTTGTATGGGCAGTACGAATAGTAGTGTACATGTCTAGTTATAGGATGACAGCTATGATAAGGTTATAGATATGTAAGCTGTATACTAGTTTTATTATATGTAGTATATAGTGTATTGCAGAAATAAGGATTGTAGATATTATATATGGAAGGGTATATAGCTTGTTGTTCACACATATGAGCTTAGTTAAACTATGATTTGAAATACATATATGACGTTTTAAAGGTAATAAAATGTAAAATTAAGTATTTTCATTTTTAAGTATATATAAGTAGTTATTTTAAATTATATAATGTATGTTTGATTTTATGGGTATTTTAGTTTTCAATAATGGATTTAGAAGTACATACATGTATATTTAATATACACTTAAATTTAGGGTATGATTTTATGTATGTATATAGTCATAATTATACATTTGTCCATTTTACCATTTATCGTCATCGATCCAGTTCTAATTCGATTTCATCAATTCTTATTTATCATCTTTGATCGTTGAATTCGGGCCGACTTTGCTTTGCTTCGATTCGACATTCTAATTTCGGTGTCCGTATCAGTATGCGTATCTGTGTCATCTCCTGTATTCATCTCTGGCCTCGAAAGGTGAGCACTCACTCACGATTAACGTTCTTTTATTTATTAAATCTGATTTCAATTGAAACGACAATTGAAATATTGCTGCTGTTTGACATTACACTGTTATTACCTGTATCAGTTCACCTGTGACATCTGACACCATTATCTGTTAATTAATTATGCGATGATAATACAGTTTGGCTGATAATTGATTGATTGTTGATGTTTATATTGGACGTTAAATTGTTAATGTTAAAATGATAAATAGTATGAAATTGAACTTGATATAGGATAATTAAATGTTAAATTTGATTAAATGACATTTGTATAATATGACCCCTTTATCTGTTAAATTTATTGACACGTAGGGTTGTTTAATTACATTTTGAACCACTGAATGTATGTTGTTAAATTGATGATGTATGAAATTATAAATAGATGACAAGTGAAACCGTAATGTAATAATCTTTAATCTACATGAAATGATAGTGTAGATTCTAGAAATAATTATATTAATTCGTACAAATAACAATGCGAATTAATACGGTTGTTTCGGGATTATTTGAATTGATTGTTGGATTGTTATTGGTTGTTGTTATTGCTTGTTTATTTACTTTGACACCATCCCAGTTATCACACTGCAAGTACCCTTTGCTATGTTTTGATTTTTGAATTGAATTGGAATCGGGTTGAAATGATAAATACCCAAATTGAACTTTGACCTAGGAAAGAAAATTAAATAAAACCCGATTGGTCAATAATTTGATTTGAAATAAATTGAAGATTTATTTGAATAAATAATATGCTTTTGAAATGAAGTTGAAATTTGAATTTTAATGAAAGGAAAATGTTAATATTTAATAATCTGAAACGAAATATTAACAATGTAATTGATGTAAGAACGATGTTTAATTTGAGAAATGATTGAATTAAGTTTGAATTTTTAATAATTAAGTTTGAAATTATTTAATAATTAAATAAGATTGAATTATTTAATAGTTAAATAAAATTGAATTCTTTATTAAGTGGAATTGAACTTCTTAAATGACTGTAATTGAATTTCTTTATTAATTTAGTTTGGAAAATTATTTAAGTAAGTAAATAAGTGAAATTGAATTTCTTTAACAAGAAATAAAATGTGATTTATTGAAATAAATGTAAGACTTGAAAATTAAAGGATTTAATTTAAATTCAATTTGTAAGTTTTGATATAAGGAAGTTGGACTTAAGAACTGATTTAATGAATTAGAAATTTAAATGAAATTGTTTTGAATGATAAATTAATTTAACGATATTGAATGAAATCGATAAATGAATGTAAATTGATTTGAATGTTAAATTTAAATTGATTTAAATGATTTCGAAACGAAACTTATATACGAACTTGAATCAATATTTGAATTGTTTTAAAAAGAAATTGAAATTGAATTATAAGATTTTGAAATTGTGAATTTGGAAGTTTTAAAACGTAAATATTGGAAATTGGTTTTGAAAGACAAATGAATGTTGATTTACGAATTCTATTTGAAATTGAAATTGATTTGGTTTTTGAAATATATAAACGACCAATCGGTGTAATAATTACGAAAGTTATTAAAGAGACCGGGATCGGTAATGGATATACTCTCTATCTGAACCGAAACCACTTTAATAACTATACGCGGAGTGTTGATCCAGAATGAAGTGGATGGTTTGGTGAACGCGTTGATTGAAGAAAGAGAACGATTTTGGATGACCCCTGACATGACTAAAACAGGAGCCGCGCCGGGCCATTGAGGATCGCCATCTCTAGCGGACACACTTCTTCGATACCATATCTATTACTTTTGTGATTCGATTTGGGTGCACCCCTCGATTATGGGAGTGTTGTTTCGCGGTGTTGGGGTAGTAGCTGCTATGCCCAACATCAGTCCGGATCACGCAACTACTAGTATCCTAGTTGGTATCGCCTCATGTACCTTGTCATACTGATTATCCTATTCGCGACCACTACGATTTTGATTTGTACCTTGAGTATATGGATTGCCCTCTGGTGACTTCCGGTTTTGGGGAAACTACGGTCTTGTATATGCTTTTGGGAATAAACAGGTTAAGAGGTGTATGGGCCCTGCTTAACCCTACTTTGATATCTTTATATTACTGATAGACATTATCTACTTAGCGTACATTACTACCTAGTAGATAGTTTAACGGATCCTTAAAGGATGGTTATTCCAAACATCCTTTGAGTTACTTGTATTTCAATTGCTATTTCACTTGAGTTGGATTTATAAATATAAGAATGTTAATCCTGACTCGAGTGTTTTGTATTTTGCTTTACGCTCGGGTCAGACTGAGTAGTTCAGCTTTCGAGACTCACCTTTGGAGTTGAAGCTTCGCTTGGAGATCCAGCTATCTATCCAGCTTTCAGATATTCTATGATTCCAGTGATGTATTCTGATTTGTATCTGATGTATCGTATTACTCTTCTGTTGTAAACTCTGATGTATTTTATATATTCATATAGTAGCTTCATGAACTACTATCTCTTTATTTCCGCTGCACTTATTACTCTGTGTCTGTGTTCTGTGATTACTTATTTACTGTATACGTTCAGTTTTGCCAATTTAAATTAACAACGCGGTATTTTGAGCAATTCAATTCCGGCATGAGTGTCTACCTATACACTTATAATGGATGCGAATGGTCCAAAATGGCGGGTCGTTACAGCTAGCATCATTACCCATAAGAATAGAGCTTCCCTCTCGTCCAATGAAAGAACTGAAGTAATCCTTATTAGGCGTCATATGAAAAGACGCCCCCGAGTCCAGCACCCAATGGTTTGAGACATCCGATACTGCTGCAGACAACACATCGTCAGATACAGACTTCTCCACCGCAAATGATGATCTGTCTTCTTCCTTCTTCTTCAAATCTGGACAATCCTTTTTCCAATGACCAGGTTTCTTACAGATAAAGCACTTCCCGTCCTTAGACTTTCCTCTCCTACCATTACCGGGCTTCTTGGACTTGGAACGCCCTCTAGAGTGCCAATTATTCTTATCTTCTCTACCTCTTTCAACAAATATGCCATGACTACTACTTCCACCTCTACTTCCTTCACTTATCTCCTTCATCTGAACTATCAAGCCCTTAGATAAAAGGCCTGACTTCACAACTTCCACTGTCAATGTGTCTCTAGCGAAGATAAAGCTGTTAGCGAAACCTGTGTATCGCTCCGGAAGAGAACACAAAAGAATCATTGACATTTGCTCCTCATCCATCTTCAAGTCAATGGTCTTCATCTTCATCACGAGATCATCAAAGAAATTAAGATGTTCCTTCACTAAAGTACCATCTCTCATCCGCATGGTGAAAAATGTCTTCAGTAATATCAGACGGTTAGTCGGAGATTTCTTCAAGTAGAGTTCTAGCTTGGTCCAAATGCCCCTAGCAGTGGTCTCACTGCTAATCTCTGAGATGACATTCTCTCCCATAGCTAGTTGTAAAGCAGTAAACATCCATTTCTCCATCTCCTTCCTTTCTGCGACTGAGATGTCAACCGTCAACTCCTCAAGGGCAAACACTACTGGATGGACTTCATTCCTCATTAGAACAGCCTTCATCCTCCATTGCCACTTCTCGAAGTCTTTATCCCCATTCCATTTCTCAATTGCCAACTATGATCCTGACGCGATGTACATCCCTCTAGTATAGGGTCTTGTAACAACTAGAGTCCCTTCATCTCCTTCCATAGCATCTAACACTCCTCAATCAACCTTGCAGCTCTGATACCAGACTGTTGGGGAAAATCCCTTCAGATGATCGCCTAAGGGAATAAAAAACCCAATGCAGTGGAAAACAACTGGATCATGATTGTAGTGAGACGAAACAAACAGAGATAAACACCAGAAGAGACAGTCACAGATCTATGCAATGCAGAAAAAAAAATAACACCAGTATTTGTAGTGGTTCCACTACCGCGAGACAGTGTATGTCCACTTAGGGGGAGGAGATTTTATTAATCACTAAAAGATTAGAGTTGCAAGATTGATTCACTTTTGGAGGCTATACATAAGAAGAATTTACTATATAGAAAAAATTCTGCAGAGTTTTAGCTCTCTAGGTTGGCTGCCATTGTTGTCCAGAAGCTCCACTATTTATAGAGTAAAGAAATGAGGAGGGTAGCTACTATATAGCAGCCCTGGGTTTGGTTCGGCATGCATCTGGTTTGGCATAATTTGGTTCAGCAAAACACCGAACGAGAAATTTGGACCGGCATGCTCCAAATCACCAAACGAAATATTTCGTTCGGCAAATCACCGAACGAAATATTTCGTTCGTCAATTTTCTTTTCTCCGCTCCTCTATTTTACCGAATGACAAATCTGGTTCGGCATTTCTTCCATCGAATGAAAACTAATGTCGCTCCACTCTACTCACTATTTCACCGCTTTAAACTTCCCCTTTTCTCCAAATCAGCTTCCAAGCATCTCCCGAACGAGCTTCCACCGCTCGAGTTTTGGAGCGGCATCTCGTTCTTCACGCGGCTCTTCTACGGTGCAAGGTTAGGGCTGGCTTCATCTTCCTCCTCTCATGGAATCAGGTAGCAAATCTAACAGAAGTTTATATTCATATACTACAGACTAATTTCAAAATTTTGTTATTTACATGATATTTGGATCATTATTTTTGAAGCGGAATTCTCTGTTAATCTTTGGAAATCAATTGCATTGTGATTAGTTTTATTTTTCACCATGAAAATTATTTTCATAAACAACTTTTTTACACAAATTTAGATTGTTGCTTTTAAATGTTACACATAAAATCCAGTTAAAACCAATAACAAAGCTTAATTTTCCTTACAACATAGCTGAACACTACTTCTGATTGTTTTCCTTTTAACTTATATTATATGGTATCATCAACACGGATAAATGGTTAAATCAATTGAAGTAGGTAAAACACAAATAGCATGTAAGCGAGGTAGAAATCTAAACATCCGTAGAGAAGGAAATGGGGAAGATAATGAACAAAGATACCAAAACCATACCTTTCAACGATTCGGAGGACCTAAAATTCCAACTGGCTCTTGCTCCACTTCAAATTTCGATGCCATTAAAGCGGACTTTGTTATCATAAAAGCAGGTAAAATGAATATATTATGAGTACAAAATAAATGACATTTATCGAAGCACTCACCTTTGATACAAATGTCCATCATAGCCCAAAGGCAAAGGCGCTAAGAAAGGTGCCATATCCTTTACAACAAACGAAAGGCAAAGCAAATATGTTATCTAAGTAAGAGATGCTTTAAACTCAATGCATATATGATGTTGATAGTAAATAATATTCTTTATTTATGATGTAATGGACTTGATCATGAAAGTTTCAAACTTAGGTTCAACTATTGCTTTAACCATAGAAACCAATAATTTGTTTTTTCCAATTAAAAGATTTGAGGTAAACTCGCAAAATACCTGCTGTGATCAAATCATAGAATCTGATGCAATTTATAAAAGGAGAAAAGGTGCATGTTACTTATAGTATGATAACAATAAATTTAATATACTCAACAATTATTGAAACACTAACCTTGAAAATAAACGATCATAGTATTTCAATGGTACAAGCGACAGGAAAGGCGTCGTATCCTCTAGAATAAACTGATTGCAAACCAAGTCCACAAGAAACGGATTGCAAAGCAAATCCACAATCTTGGTAAGAAATAGTTCAAATACACAATACATAATAATACTATATAAAATAAGTCCTTTAGTTAACTGTATTTACCTAATCATCAAAGTGTTGAACATAGATCACAATGTTGTTCCACCCAAAGAAAATAATAATTCCATGGTACATATTCAAGGAATCAATGCAAACCTGCAAGAAGCACCACATAGAAATGTCAACGATTTAAGATTGACTAAAAATAATCAAAATCAACAAGCTCAGAAAGTGGCACTGACAACATCACCAAGTAGATATGGCATAACTACAAGTAAGTGCCTATGGTTTTAACAAGAAACTTAATATTACAATAATATATCAAATATTTCATCATATAATATAATTTTATGTTACCAGTTGAAAGAAGTGGCACAAACTTGCAGCCAGCACAAAAAATTCATGTGTCGAATGATACATCCCTTGAACAAGATGAACCAAGTCGACAAACTTATATACCAAAACCACCATTAGCTACCTATGACACAATTACAAGTAAGTGAAGATTCATTTTATATCAAAGGAATAATTTATTCATGTACATCATATATCTTAAAATTTATAACATATACGCATATTGCATGGAAAATGTTTAAAATATGGGACTTTGGTGAACCCACGCATACATGTTCAAACTGCAATGCCATACTATGGTATGAAGAAGGAATACAAAATCAAAAGCCACGCCTGACCTAAAATTTTTCCTATGTTTTCATTTAGGGAAAGTAGAACTTCCTATTCTGAAAGATTGTCCTCTTTTTTTAAAATATATTTTAGATTATAATGATGGACCAAGAGCATCAAGATTTAGAGAAAACATAAGGTTGTACAACTCTATATTTTCTTTCAACTCTACGGGAGGTAATGTTGACAAAACCATAAATGATGGTCGTGGCCCTTATGTCTTTCGAATAAATGGCCAAAACCATCACAAAATCGGTTCACTTCTCCCAATAGACAACTAACCTAAATTTGCACAACTTTATATTTATGACACCAAAAATGAATTGTCAAATTGAATGAATGTAGTAAGAACGAACAACGATGCAAAACTGGATGAAGGCATCATTAGCGAACTAATGAGAATGTTTGATCAGTGCAATGAACTCACAAAAGCATTTAGGATGGCAAGAGATCGATTTAAAGAAACAAATTTTCAATCTGTAAGGCTGCGCGGCAGCATAGTTCACGACAAAATGATGGTAGAATGTACAATTTGCCAACATCTTCTGAGATAGCAGCTTTAATAGTAGGTGATGGTTTTCAAAATGACGCATGCAGGGACATCGTATTAGAAGAAAAAAATGGACTCTTAAGAAGAATAACCGAAAAACATCCAAGTTTTATGGCAATGCAATATCCTACATTATTTCCTTATGGGGAAGATGGCTTTAGATTAAATATCGCACATAGATACATAAATAATGAAGGAACAATCAATGAAAGTGATCAAAGTGAGGAGAAAATGCTTACCATGAGGTAGTACTATGCATTTCGTATCCAACAAAGGCCAAATAAAGGGCAAACATTACTTAGAGGTGGTCGATTATTTCAACAATTTCTGGTGGATGCCTACACCTGCATAGAAGAAGATAGGCTAAGATGGGTACGCAACAATCAATGTAATATTAGATCTGATCTGTATAAAGGTCTCCGAGATACAGTAATAGCAGGTGATACAAATGCATCTTCAATTGGAAAAAGAATGGTCTTACCTTCCTCATTTACAAGAGGTCCTCGGTATATGATACAAAACTATCAAAATGCTATTGCAATTTGTAGAGCAGCAGGCCTGCCTGATTTATTCATTACTTTCACATGCAATCCTAATTGGATAGAGATTAAAAAAATTGTACCACTTATTCCTAGACAAACTATACAAGATAGACCAGATATTGTAGCTAGAGTTTTCAAAATTAAACTCGATCAGCTAATGGAAGATTTAAGAGAAGGGAAACATTTTGGGTCTGTACACGCATGTATTCATATTTTTTTCCATTATTACAAACTATTTGTTCCTTTTATATTACTTAAATGGGTCTTCAATTAAACTAATAGAAAATTAAAAATAGAATTATCATATTTCCTTTAACAATGTTTTGAATTTATAGAAATAGGACCTCTCAACTCAACAAAGCCAAAAATACAATATGTAAACAAATATTCATAAAATTTGATATTGCAAAGTGAATTAATTTTTCTTTATATAATATCCTGAATAGATTTTAGAAAACTTGATAACAGCCTAAAGGCTTGTGCAATTACTCAAAAAGAAAATATTTGCTTAAGTCAATTAGACAAAGTACCAAACGGATAACTAAAAAAAATACTTACACAATTTTCATTTCAGCAATCTCTGAAAGATTGAGAGAATTCGCTTTAGCAAGGTATTTAGAATGTAGGGAATATCCTTTGACAGGAGATAATGGAGGTGCACCAAGGTCACCAAATCCAACCATATTTGTGATGTGGAAACCGCCTTGTGCTTGGGCTGCCTTTTCCTATTGTTCTTTCTATGTTGATCGGGATCTTTAATTGTAGACATGATTGCAGGATAGAGATATGAATCCAATTGGAATGGTTTCCTGTTAGAAGATTGGATCACTTTAGACAATAAAACACACAATTGCTTATGTGCATTACTCATACACAACACACATCAATTTCTTATAAGGAAAAATATTTTGAGGTTAACAATCATGATAAATATGAAAAAAAAGTTCAAGATCACTTAGATTTTTTACTGTACGAAACCGTGGTAATAAGCATTTACCAATCGCATGAGCTATCGGATTTTGAATTACATTGTGCCAAGCAAATATAATATCGTGTGAAGAGAATTGACTTAAGTTTATCACTAAAAGGTGGGAAAATTAGCCTACTGGTTATACATAAAAAAGATTTGGCAGTGCAACATGCCATTGCACTCTAAGTTTGACAGTATTTCATAAGGTTGATTAGGAATTCACTTGTGTTGTTTCTCCCAAGCAATGGATTATGAAATAAGCCAACAATTAATTATACACACTTCCTACTAACAGCTCGGTTTCCTTAAGTTAGATGTTGAAACCGTTTCATGTTATCAAGTAGTGACAATCAAACTATACTTCAAACTTCTTTTCTAGGATTTCTCATTTTCTTAATTTGATCAACTCGAAACCAGTTTTCTACACCTAATTACTGTCAGGTCTACTGAATCATAGTTCACCCAATAATCTTTGTATGATTAAAGCCAATACAACCAACATGCCACATGATTTCAGTACACAAAATGATACATCGTTATCCTACGAAGAACTTTTTTAAGAACAAGTACATTATTATTTCAATATTTCATAGATACAAAATCTCATAAAATGTCATTTATTCTTGGGATACTAAGCAATAGGGAATTACTGATAAATGATTTTTTATCATTTGTATAATTTGATCAGAAAAAATTCTTATTCAATTATTTAACTAGGGGTGATATCTTTTTGCATGTTTTTACAGTTGGCTACACAATTGAATTTCAGAAAAGAGCCCTACTACATGGGCATATATTACCGTTCCTTCATTCTGCCGATAAGCCTAAAACAACTTCAAATGTTGATAGCATAATTACAGCTGAAATACCAAATAAAGAAGTAGATCCGCTAGCATATCAATCCGTCTCACAGTTTATGATGCATGGACCATGTGGTGCAGCTAATCCACAAAATTCTTGCGTGGTTAAAGGTCATTGTTCAAAACATTATCCAAAAGAAAATTGTTCCAACACAACATTTGATGATGGTGGATTCCCTGTGTACAGAAGAAGAGTAAATGATAGATATGTAACAACAATGGGTATGAAATTTGATAATAAATGGGCAATTCCACACAACACGGATCTAATTGTAAAATATCAAGCACACATGTCCAGATCAATGCAACTGGAACAAGGCGTAATACAACATCAAATGGCACAAGTACATGGAAGTAACAGAGTCAGAACTCAGACCAACTACAATGCAACAAACTCCAAATTCAACTCGATACAAATGCACTAGGACAAGAAAGGAACAAGTTTACTCAACCAGACAAAGGCAACAAAACTGCACAGATAAAACTCGAGTGAACCACACCGGATAGGAGTATGTACAAATGTATCAAGGCAATTTTCAATCAATGTACACATGAACACTTGAACCAGACTCCAAGAAGATCACAATAAAGCAGTGATAGCATACAAGTGATAATGTACAACTTCAATTACCAACAGCATGGATGTGTATCTCAACCAAACTCGACTGCATACAACACTCAGATGAACCAAACCAGAACACAATAACAAGAACACACCAGTATGCTCGAACCAAGTGCATACATGTGTATATGCAACTACAAGCAATAAAACAAAAAAACATATTGAAACAGACTTCAACCAACATAGCAATGGAATTCAACATGAATGCAAATCCACACATGCAACCGGTCAATGATCAAAATGAAATGGTAGACCACAGTGCACCAGATCATTGAAGCAGCAAGCAAAGTGACATATGTATGCACATATGCATATAAGTACATACACATATATCAAGTCAGAGGCATGAACAACCAGAGTGCAGACTCAAAGCAACATGAAGACAAGACCAATGAAGACTACATTCATATGAAACAGGACAACAGCTCTACACATGTACAAGTTTATATGCAGTGACGAATATATATACAGTTTAAATGGTTCAAAACAGTAAAGCAACATGTATATACATATGCAATAGAATGGAATGCAAGGCTACTAAGTCCAGTTATTAACAACAGCAGTTTTGAACCTGTCAACCAGGAAATATATTCAATATATATATATATATGTGCAGTCGAAGTAACAAAATAGAAGCAGTTCGATGAGTCAAGGCCGAGATAAAAATCAACATGGGTCAAACATATTTGAAAACATTTAAAATTCGTATATATACTAACATGATGAGCAAGTCAGAGCAGAAGGGAATTGAACAAGTCGAAGTCAAGTTTATCTCAAAATTCACGATGCCGAAGTCATAGGAGTAACCGACTCAGAGAAAATCAAACAACATCAGAGATAGAACGAAGTTAGAAACATCACAAGCATTCAAGCAAAATCGAATGGCCGAACAAATTTTTTGAAGAATTCAAACCAAATTATTCGAACGATAAAATAGGGTTTTTATCCCTATAAATTCCCACATCATCATCGGCAATAGAAGCATTCGAGTTCAAGCAAATCAACAAGTAAAACAAAAGCATAAATCACATACCAATTTCGTGTCATTCGAACTTAAATCAAATTGAAGCTACCGAGAGCAACTCAAGCAAATCGATTGATGAAGGAACCAGAAGTAGAAGCAAACTTCAATCGATCACAACAAAATGGCGGCGACTTCAATTTTCCAAAAACCCTAAATTTTGAAGAGGAATGAAGAAGGAACAGCCGCGCAATAGAAGAAAAAGAAAAGGAAACGAGCATCTTATTTGTTACAGCACTAATTATTGTTTGGGCCGGCCTTTATTTCATATTGCGCTTAAAGTGTTAAATTAGGGTTTTGTTTAGTTTTTATTTATTTTGTAATTTTCCTTTTTAAAATTGTGTGACTCTCTAGTCGTGTGACTAGGTTACGAACTACGGTGGTGTAGTTCGAGAATTCGCAACTCAGTGGCTGAGTTGTGGCAGGGTTTTGAGCGTAGAGTTAGGTTAGTCATTAGCGGGTGTCGCAAGTTTACATGTGTAAGCGTCTGATTACTTAATCTCTAGTAGAAACCTTGGGGGCGCACCTAGGCGGGGTTTTGCCGAAGCTGAGTAAATTTGTGTGCGATCTCTGATCTCTACTGCATTATTTTCTGCTGCTTTTTGTTTTTATTTTATTTCTGCATTATTATTAGTATCACCCTATTCACCCCCTTCTAGGGTGAAAACGATCCTACATATTTAATAAAAATTAATTTGAAACTTATTAATTTTGAGATTTTAAAGGTATGATTTTTATAACTTGATAACTGGATTTTTGATTAAAGGTGATTGACTGAATATTTACAAATTTAAATAAAATTGGAATTGGATATTTAATATTGATTTAAATTTGTAATTTGAGATTTTATTTTAATGTTATAAAAGCGATTAAGTTAATATTTTTAAATTTAAATAAAATTAAAGTTGAATTATGAAATATAAATGAAATTTATCAAATTGAGTTATTGTAAATGTTTGAATATTTAAACTTTGAAACCTATTGGTTTGAAGTGGTTTAAATTTGAAATCGATATAATCAAACATGGCTTAATGAGAATTTGAATTGATTTGTGAAATTGGGGGAAACAATTCTAATTATAAACTATTTTTAATATACAAACTATCTAAATCTATAACCTATTTTAAATATAAACTATTTTTAATTTTATAACTATTTCAAAATATAAACTATTTTTAATATTTTAACTGTTTAAGTTAGAACTGTTATGATTTTGATTTAATGGATTTAAATGCGAATATCTTGATATGACGATTTAAACTATTTTGCGGTTATGATTTTGGAAGTGAATATGATTTCGAAAGTGATATAATTTCAAAAGTGAATATGATTCTGAAAGTGATATGATTTTGAAATGAATATGATATTTTGATATGAATTATGAACTGTTTGAAAGATAAATGACCAGGGTGTGAAATAAGCGTTTGGTTGTTAAAGAGACCGAGATCGGATATTGTCATACCCTCTGCCAATATCGAAAACCACTTTAACAACTGTGTACGTGGTGGAGATTCCAGAATGAAGTAGGATGGTTTGGCGATGATTCTATATGAGGTATTAACGTAGTCCTGACTCTTGCGAGTCAGCTTGAAGTGACTAAACCAGGAGCCACGCCGGGCCAAGTGAAGTCGCACCTCCAATCGAGCATGCTTATTCGATACCATTCTATTACTTTGTGATTTGATTGGGTGCACCTTTGATTTTGGGAGTGTGTCTCGAGGTGGGCGGTAGTAGCTACTATGCGTTACCACCAGTCCGGATCCGCAAAACGGTAGTATCCTACCTTGGGCATTGCCTCGCGTGCCCTATCACATGCCCTATTACGCCTTCTACAAGTTTGGTTTGTGTCGTACCTATGGAGTGCTCCCTGATAGCCCACCGGTTTGGTGGAGTTTACCGTACTGTATAGACTACGACATTTATATAAAATGTTTTAAGGGGGATATGTGTAATGCATTAACGCTATTTTAATAGTTTACTTTACTATAAACATTATCTATGTAGCGTATTGTACTATGTATGTAGATAGTTTAACGGATCCTTAAAGGGTGGAATCCCAAACATCCTTTGAGTTACTTTGTATTTCACTTGACATTTCACTTGAGTTGATTTACCGGTATAAGAATATTAATCCTAATTCGAGTGTTTTGTGTTTTGCTTTATGCTCGAGTCAGACTGAGTGACACAACAATTGAGACTCACCTTTAGAGCTTGGGGCTTTGTTTGGAGATCTATCTGTTATCTATTCAGCTTGTAGTTATTCCCTATTGTTATGTTTAGATTTGTCATTTGTTTATGTACTTGATACTTCTTATATTGGGATTTCTGTTGTATTTTATTTCAACTCTGATATTTATATAGTAGCTTCATGAACTACTATTTATCTATTCTGCTGCTTAGTGTTTTATTTCTCTGTGTCTGTGATTCTGTGATTTATTTGTTTACTGTATATGCTAAGTTTTGCCAAATATAAATTAACAATCTGTTGTTTTGAGCAATTCAAGTCTGACATGTGTCTCTAATTGTCGATTTGAATGGTTCGAAATAGTGGGTCGTTACAATCTTAGTTGCAAATGAACTAACTTTAAAGTGATTATAACTTTCCTAACTTCAATTGGGTGCTCACGAATGCTTGTTTTAAGGCTTCTAGATGGCTTGACTTGACTTGTGGAGGGGGCACATGCTCAAATCCATGAGTTTTAGGGAGGGTTTGGGCTCGGCTTGATGTTGAAGGGGTGGGTCGTGGGTTGTGAAGGAAGGAGGAGGAGTTTTGGTAGATATTTAAGCCGATTTGATGATTACTTTCTTTAGTATATTTTTGGAATAAATTTTGGCATTATTTTACTAAGGTTGGAAGTCATTAAAAGAGTGAGAAGAAGCTTGAAATTTTGAGAAGAAGAAGTGTGGAAGGAAGAGAGAAAGTGGGTAGGTATTTATAGCAAAAAAATTGGATTAAAATAATATTTTGAAAAAAGACCAAAATACCCTTTACTTATACTTTAAGCAAACTACTTTTTTCAACACTTAACATTACATTTTAAATCATCACTTTATGTCATTTTCACTTAAGTATTAAGTAAAGAATATAATAATTATGTTTGTTTTATTTGATGTTTACTTTTTGACTTTTATAACACCTTTTGTCTTTTAATGCTTACTTTTTGTTAATTACTTTCTAGAATTTTCCAAGTATGTTTAGTAAAAGTAAACTTGATTAGTAAATTAATTAATACTTATACTATTTGAATATATGTTCATATATAAGAAAATAAAGGTGCAACAACGTTGCGACAACTTTAAATCGACAAAACGTTGATTTTTGACAAAATGTTTTACGGTCATATTTTGACGTTTTAGTTAAACTATTTATTTATGTAAAAAAAATTAAAAAATAAATTTGTATAGTGTTATATAAAAATATAAACACTCATAAATATATTAAAATAATTCGTTAAACCATTTAAACTTACTTTTCTGAAATCAGGATTTTGTCACTTTTGTCGATATAAGCAAATGTTACTATTTTTTTGTATATTTCTATTTCCAAATCCTATCTAATATTATTTAAATCAAAAAATCTTATATATTGTATATTTAAAATCACTTTAAATGTTATATTTTGAAGTGGTTAAATTTTGGGTCGTTGCACAAATCATTGCTTTATCCAAATCAATTTCTTGTTAAAATAATCCAAATTTCGATATAAATATTTTATATTCAAAATATCCTTTTAATTCCTTAAAAATGAAAATAAAATATTTATGGGATTTAAAATACCAAAATCTAAGGCTAGTGCTACTATAGCATCCAATAAACAAACCACACAACAATCCATAACAGATTCATCCAATCACATCATATATTGCTATATATGAAAACAATCAACATATTTTTGAGGAATCTAGTTGGATCCCTCCAACCTGTCTCCCTGCAACCATAGATATTATATAACATAAAATACCAATCCCGCTTTGAGACGGGATATCGCGGTAATATAGGGTCATCCGCTATTACGCGAGGCGCATATGGTCTCATCCGCTCTAATTGGCGGGTATATATCCAACTACTAATATATATATATATATACACTAATATATATATAACATTCAACTGATAATAATATATCAGTTAAACCAATCATCCAATAATAAATTTCAATAATTTAAATTAAACAGTAATCCAAGATGAGTGAGATTTACCAACCTTGATTTTCGAGTTTGTTAATCGTTCCAATCCTAAATCAATTTCAATTTAATTCCAGATTGTTGATTTTGCAGTTACGAATCCATCGTGACTGATTTCGTGATTTTTGGACCTTGTATGGATAAGTTATTAAATTTATTAGCTATCTCATTTTAAATTCTTAATCAAATAAACTAATTATAATTAAACTTAATTAGTAAGCAAATTTACAAATTAACCTTACCCTCCCTCGTACGTGAAAACTCATCAGGGAGAAACCAGGCCGTCTCCTTCTCCTTCATCCAAGTCGCGTTCGACCATCCCGAAGTCGCTAACCCCATCTCGAATTGCGATTCCAACCCCACCGCTCTGACCATACCCTACTAGCGCCGCCTCTCTTCACCTGACGACATCACTCTTGGCCAAAAATGCAACCTCCCCTTACTGCAGCAGCCTTCACATGCCACCGTGTCCTCACCTATGTCGCCACCAAACCTCGCGATCGCCACCGAACCCTAATCGCAAATCCCCTCCCTCCAGTCTCGACTCGCTACCATGCCCTCCTCCAAAACGCAAGGCTCCACCATCCACACACTGCCGCGCGCGCGAGCGCTTCCCCCGTCACCATCGTGATTTCGCGTTTCCCCTCCTTCCAACATTGCCGCGCTCGAGTTCGATCAGAGGCGATTTATTTCTTTCCTTCATTCGTCTCTTTTTTATATGAATTGTTCGATTTTGAAAGAAAGGAAGAAGACGCGACTGTTTAAAATTGAATGGGAAAGTGGCTTTGTAGAGAGGTTAGGTCTGCTATAGCAGGGTCAGGGTGGCTCGAGTTTGACCTTTGATTGATTTTATTTTATTTAATATTGAAAATATCTCGTATTACATACCGTGAAATCCTGAACTCCTATTGAGACGTGCCGCCTGGCGTTCCTAATGTTATATCCCTATTCCGAACGAAATGGAACAAGTTTCGGAACCTAATTCGATCGTATGTGGAAGATAGCGTTTTAAATCGACTATTTTAATTAAATTAATTCTGTGCGTTTTCAGCTCGCACGCTCAAACGGTAAATTCAAACACTACAAAATTTGAAATCAGACAATAGTATACTATTACGGATCCAACGGAACTGGTTTCGATGAATTCTGAGACTTTGCCTGGATCGTTATTTTAACGCTTCGATTAAATCAACGATTTCAAAAATTGGCGAAATCACTTGAAATTTCAGTTAAAAAAAACTTATTAACTCAATTCTAATTCAAATAGATTATATCAACATTAGAAATCATTTCGATTCATATTCAACTCCAATTCAATTATTTAAACGATTTTCAATTATTATTTCAACAATTAAATTTATTCAATAAATCGCTATATTTGGAACATAAGTTTTATTCCACTTATTTGATCGATAAACTTCATATTAAAATTCCATTTACATTTCAAATTCAACATTTAAAATAAATTAAATGTTCAAAATCAAACGACTAAAAATCCGGGTCGTTACAATAAGTTATCAACTTATTTTCTCATATTTTCAATAAAATTGTTTAAATGAAAATTCCAGAGTTTAAACACCTTGCTCTTAAGTATTTCAAATCATTTTTGAAATCATATATATACACACACAAAACATGGCCTTGGTATGTCAAATTTTCTTTTGGATTTAAAAATCAAAACTAGTTTTTCCAAAACAAAACTTCAATGGCAGTAATTTCTCTTTTGGAAACTCGAAAATGAACGTCGATGATGCTGCAGTCATCACCGAAATTATTTTCCAACGATCGAAGTGAGTTCAGTGCTTTTATTTCCTTTAAAATCCTTTTAAAAATATTTCCATTATTTCCATTCAAAACCATTTTCGAAATAATGCTATTGTTGTTTTCCAAAGGTTTGAAAAACATTTTCAAAATCAATGGAATTTAAATTCCCAAATTTCCAGCTTTTAAATCCTTTATAAATCATTTTTATAAACCATATTTATATAATATACTTTAGGAATTTCATTTCATTTCAATTTATAAATTACATTTACAAATCATATTTACATAATTCCCTTTTTTATACTAAATTATTTCTTAACTTTTGATCTTATTTTCATTATAATATCAACTTTTATTTGATCACAACAACAAACAACAAATGATAATAGTTTAACATTATCATTTCCTAACAACCAAGCACACCATATATGCCCTAATAATTTTTTGAAAAATTATCCATTTATATAAAAAATAATCAGGGTAAAATTATTCCATTTATCCAATTTCAAAACAATACCATGTCGAATTGCTCTGTTTAAGTGTTTAGAGATTCCTATCAATAACATTAATTACTCGTATTGACCAGAATCCATAAGCCACTCAACAAATCAATCAACACAATATAAAACATTTTTTATATCACTAACAAATATGTGCTCATGCACACACACACACAAACACACTCAAACTCATTCTAGGGTGCTATTGACCTTATTTCCAATGAGTTACCCCACTATAGCTAAGGTTCTCGCTTAACCTTCAGCTCTGATACCAACTGTAATGAACCGGGATTTTCGACCCTCGAAAATCGACAATGATACGTCCACTGTATCACATGCCGAGAAATCGAATGTCGGAAAACTCGATTCTTAGAGGAAAACGAAAGAAGGAAGAAGATAAGAAGAAAACTAAACGACATAGAATATCACAACGGAAGGAATAATCTATAATATACCATAAATCTTTACACAAAAACAATACTGTAATATATCTATATATACAAACATCAACCAGAGTATACTAACCTATTTCAGCCTGGACAATTATAACAATCTGTCCTCACAATTGCTAATAACACACCAATGAATACAGCAGAAAAATATAACCATCTACGTGAATACACATTATAATAAAATAACAGCCGAGTCAGTATGGGAAACCAGCGTGAGAAAAACACACCCAACTGGATTTAAATTTATAAGAAAATCTTTGAAAATCAAAGGTATCTCGTAAGACCACGCCACACCTAAACACGACGGGTTTTTACCTTACGATAACTAAACCACTTTTATAAAAATCTCATGATATTATAATAGTGTTTAAGTGCAAATACTTATTTAAATAGCTGAAAAGCTTGCATCTCACATTTCAACATAGTTGGGCACAATCAAAACCGTATGGCGCTTATTGGAGAATGGATTCCATACTATGACCAAGTAAGGAACACCTCTGATGGGTGCATCTCTAGATCAATGCATCCAGGTCTGACAAGAACATCTTGTACCTTGCCACACAAAAACGACCTACCACTTGACTAGTAGTATCGAATATGTCATCATCTCGGTCTTCCAACCGTAATCGATATCTCTCATGCACAACAAAATCCATAAATATAGGGTAATCTAGAAAGATGATGACATATCCTAATGGGAGCGACCCACTTAGCCCTGCTGCATGCCCTGTTTTAGTCATTTCCCAGTTGATGAGGCCTGAGGGTATGATTACCTTTCAAGAAATTTACACTTAAAATGCTCATTGCCCTCCAATGACAATGTGCTGATATCATTCATCCATACAAGTTGTTCTGGGTCTGAACAAACCGAATCTCCAAAATCACCATCTTCATTATCTTTACGATATCACAATTCACAATGCTCAAATCGGATCGAAGTGGTTTTCGAATAATTAAATCCGATCCCGGTCTCTTCGAAACGATCAACGAAATTGGCCAAATTTGATAGTCGGTTATTTAACTATCAAACTAGACACATAAGCAGACACTCGGCCCATATTATAAATCTTTCAAACATTTATTTCAAAATATCTTTACAAAGATATATATTCAAATCTCTTCTAGTATTTCAATATTTGAAAACGATTTCAAATACTTAAATCCATAACAGGATATTTCAACAATATCAACACTTAGAAATATTTCCCAATCCAACTTATAATTCATTACTTAGAAAAATATTTCAATAATAATTATTTCGTCGCTAAAATATCTCCAAACTGTAACGATACGATTTTTCGACGCTCGAAAGTCAACATTAATACGTCCACTGTATCAAATGCCGCGCAATCGAATGATGGAAAACCGAACCATTAGAGTTAAAAAGAAGAGGTAGAAGAAGACAAAAGAAAGAAAGAACAGAAAAACAGAAACAGAAATAATATCAGAATCTCACATTTCGCAGCGGAACAATATACAATAGCTGAATGAATAATCTTTAAAACAAAAGACTATATCAGTTTATACATTACATCATATCATCAGAGTTTACAACAATACACATCACTGGACAGTTATATAAACTTGTCCACATACAGAATACACAGCGGAATAAATAAACAAGTACGGTAGTACGCCTTTCCATCCAACTCATCTCCAAAGCTCCAGAATTTCCTGATAACATAACTCTAGGCTGCCCGTGTGGAAAATTTTGGACACCCAGAGTTTAGAAAGGGAACAATAAACTCCGAGTTAGTCATGGTGACTGGTGTGAGATCGTAAAATAGTTATTTTCACAAAGAAAATAAAATGTATTCGCAATGCTTTTGGAAAATGAAACTACCATAAGGCCTCCCGCCACACACACAATGCAAATGCAGAATTGGAGGAGATTTCTCCTTATGATAGTCAAACATGCTTACTACGAAAATCAGTTGATATTATTATTAATGTCTAGTGTGGAAAACATTTCGAAAGTATAATATCAATCTTAGCCAACACACAACCATTATTGTATGCCTACTATAGCTACCATCTAAACAGTGGTGACCACCATAAGTAAATGGCAGGTTCTACAACTAAAACCGTACAGGGCGCGTATTGTTTCTTTGGATTTCCAACAAATGGTCAAGCAAAGGAACTTTCTTACACCGAAATGGAAACGCCTCTGGAAAGACGCCCCGAGAGTCAACCTGCTCTCTGTAAACACAAGGCCGACGCTACCTCACGCTGTACAGCTGTAACTGGGTAGCTAACACACAAGCTATGCCATCCCCCGGTCGTTACCGACCTTTATCCGAGGATCCTCAACCACAAAGCAACAACCACAAAGTATAATAAATTTGCAGCATCAACATAGGTAAAATATCTAGGCTCCATACCATGATATCACCTTTTATCCAGAAGGAAATGACATACCCTAGGGGCGCGACCCCTAACAACCTTGCCGCAACATTCCTGTTTCGACCATTACCGGGTTGTGAGGCTCGACGAAGTCTCGTCCACAAAGCTACGCTTTTTCACAAAGCCACGCTTTTTCACAAAGCCACGCTTTTTCACAAAGCCCCGCTTTTTCACAAAGCCCCGCTTTTTCACAAAGCCACGCTTTTTCGCAAAGCTACGTTTTGATCAATAATTGATCAACAGCACTTCGTATGCCACATTACCAAATTGGGAATGTATCACTAGTAACCATCAACTACATAACCTCTGAGCTCGTACGTCTCAAAGAAGGGTGTTAAGCTAAGAGAATAAATTCTCCGCCACCAATAGAAATGTATTTGATAGAAACCAGCTTTACATCTCAAAGTGTAACATCAGACACACATCCATACAAGTCCATTCCGGGATCGAACGGAACCGAAGGCACTTCCAAAGAAGCCCTTGCAATCCGGGTATTCACTAATCACGTCCGGACTTCCCATCACAAGAAGAGTGATATAAATGTCTATACCGGAGCAACTCGATGCAGAGACATTCGACAGGTTGTCCTTTCATTTTCGAAAATACCCGGTCTTCACACCGGTCTTCAATACGATCCATATCGTCGTATCACTAATTCGGAATGGGTTATATGACACAAAGATCTTTTCCCGGCTAACCCGAATAGCGAGCGTTTGTTTTAAAAACAAATTCAAGTGCCATTTCAAAGGCAAATATTGATAGTCGATTATTTAACTATCAACAACATTCACAACAATCAACCAATTTAAATAATTTTTCCCAAATTATTAAATTTTCAAATATCTTCACAAGATATATATTTTCCACACTTCATCACTTTGAAATTTTTTTTCAAATCACACTTTAAAAATAAATCAGTGTTTATTTTTAAAACAAATTTCCCTTTCATTTCATAAATTCCAATTTGAATTTACATTCCCAAATATTCACTTTTAACCCCAAATCAACTTCCTAATTGTTTTCAAATTTTTTTTCAACACCAAATCAATTTCAAATTGAATTCCAAATTTATTTCCAATCCCAAATTGTTTTTCCAAACATTTATTTCAAAACACCAAATCAATTACAAATTGATTTCTAAGTTTATTTCAAATCCCAAATCATTTTACAAATCGATTTCCAAATTTATTCTCAACACAAAAATCAATTTTCATTCAAACACCAAATAAATTTTCATATCGATTTCCCAAAGATTTATTTCCAAATACCCAATCATTTATCAAATTGATTTCTAGAAATTTATCACCCTTTTAAATAAATCCTTTTATTCCTTCCAAATGGTTTAAAATTCCACTTTCAATAAATTCTTCAACTTTTACACAATATTATTTAAAATCCATTTAAAAAATCCTTTCATATATTGTTGGAAATAATTCGATGAGATTTCAAAAAAAATCAACTTTACGCTTTAATTCCTTCTTTTAAATTCACTTAATTCTTTCAAAAGGAATTTTCTTAAAATTTCCAACTTTAAATTTCAAAAATCCAAATTTATTTATTTCTGGTATCCAATGATACCAAAAATACATTCGGCTAAATTATAGCCTTCAACAAATTCAATCACAGATATAATCATACACAGATTATAAATAATCAACACAACATATGAAACCAATTCAAATGTTTTGAGGAATCTTGTTGGTCCCTCCAACCTGTTTCCCTGCATCCACAGATGTTAGCACAATACCAATTCCACTTCGAGGTGGAATATCGCGGTATATGGGATTTATAAAAATATCATCCGCTATTATGCGGCGCATAGGGTCTCATCCGCTATATACTGCGGGAAATATCAACAACTCCAATATATACATATTCCAATATATATATATATATATATATATTGCTATATATTACTATATATACTATCACATCCAAGCACACAATCAACACAATCAATAATTTTAAATATAACTATTTAAAATTAAACAAAACCCTTTGTTTGAGTGAGAAGATTTCACCTTTAATTTGCAATCCATTTAAACCAACTCCTTTCCATTTCCGGCTTGTTTCTCGATTTTTTTAAACCTTGTATAAACAATTTTATACAGTTGATTAATATTCAAAATAATCGAACAATAAATTCCCATTTAACAATTTCAATTTAAACTAGTATGTATTTTTAAAATTCCTTTTCAACCCTATATATTTTCCAAAGTCTTTTCCATATAATTTTTTTCCTATTTCATCTATATACATATATTTAAAAGAAACGAGATTAATTGATTCCTTACAGTAAATACTTTTATCCAAAAACATGTATGTAGGTATATTTTTTTATACATCATACTATAAAAGCAATAGTTTTCTTTACGGTAAATAAATAACAGTAATTCTATTTTAATTTCTAAACCTTATGTACATATATATATAAATTTAAATTGAAAAAAAAGGAATCTGTACGAATACCTTATCAATTTGTTCGACAAAAAAAATCACAGCCACCAACCCTAGAAATCGACTTCGCCACAGAACTGCCGTCCCCAATCTCGAGCTCGAGTTCGCGACACCCAGCTCACAGCGCAACAACTCTCGCAGCCACCTAGCTTCGCTACCCCGAACCACCATCGGCCCACGACGAAATGCCCAACCAAGCACTCGCAAGGAGTGTTGCCTCGCCGCGTAAGAATCGTGAAACCCCAGTCCATTGCCGCCGCTTCGATTCTGATCCTCCTCCCCTCGTACGAACGCGATGCTTGAATTGATTTTGTTTTGTTTTTTTTTATTTGAATTCGAGCTGAGGAGATACTATCATTCGAACGAAATAGATTTCGTTCTTTTTTTTTTTTCGATTTTGAGAAGATCTCGATTTGTCGCGATGATCTACAGCTGCCCCTCTCCCTTTTATGCGAACGAACTAGATTCGAAAACTTTGAGAATGGAGGAAGGAAATAGATTTGAAAAGCTCGGCATTCTATTTAGTTTCGTTTGATTTTAGAGGAGATCGACCATTTTTTTTCCGTGATATTTTTCTTCGTTTCTGCTTTTGAAATGATTCAAGAAGTAGGGAAAAGAAAAGGAAGGGTACGAAGGAGACAACACGGTGGCTGGTTGTATGAATGGTCGGGGTAAGAATAAATAAATATAATTTAAATTGATTTCAAATTGTCTCGAATTTGTAGCTTAAATTTTTAACCTCCTATCGATGCATGCCGCTAGGCGTTCGTAATGTTATACGCCTATTCCGAACGCAATGGAAAAGGTTCCGAGTCCAAATTCGATCGTATGGAGAAGATAGCTTTTTGGACCAGTTATAATATTAATTTTCGATATAATTTTCAGCGCGTTTGCTTATCGTACGGCCAAACGATCACTCCAATCATTACGAAAATTGAAATCCGATAATGATACAATATTACGGATCCAACGGAACTAGTTTCGTCGAATTCCGAGACTGCGCCCCGGAACGCTATTTTTAAATTCAATTTAAACGATATAAATTCAAAACTGAACAAAACAGTTTCAAATTCAATCCTGAAAGTTCCAGTACCTTCAGAATTATCAATATAGATTTTCCAAGCCTTGAAAATATTTTTAATCAGCTTAAAACTGAAGATTCAAATTTTTTACCCAGATTTAATAATTAAATCCAATAATTAAATCGCCAAATTCATTCTGATATTCGAATTTCAAATTAAACCAACTTCCAGATATTTAAAATCAATTAAATAATCTGATTTCCAATGTCAAAAATTCAGGGTCGTTACACAAACCTTTAATCCCAATACTTAGGAAAAATTCTGTACTTATCTCATAAAGTCCCGGAATTCTTATTACTCCCCTTTAAAATTTCCAAAAATTACCGACGATACTTATTTATATTCCAACTAATAATTAATAACTCTTTTATTGAATTCAGATTCGTTTTCAAAGTTCCCGTATCAAATTTCTTTTTTCAAAACATTCTTAGGTTCCCGAATTCCATTATAAGATTTTCTCTTATAAAATCACATCCATTAAATAAAACCCGGTTCACAAATCTCGAGAGCATTTATAAATAAATTGCAATCACTTACTTTAAAACTATATATATATATAGATAATAATATATTTCAAAACATAGTTAAATAATTATTTAAAATATCAAAGCACTTTTAAAATAAACGTCAATAACTAATTCTAATTCATTTATAAATTTTTTAATCAATTTACAAAACTTGTTTATAAAACTTAGAATTCATTTCAACAAAAATTAAATATTTAAATAACTAACCTTCTGAAATATTTCAATCCAATTAATAGCTTCAAAACTACATGGTTTAATAAATAAAAATTCTTTTCTAAAAACAAGCCTTAACTTCTTGTTAAACCATTTTTAAAATTCAACATACCCATTTTTATACTTTTAAATCTCTCTCGATTTATTACAAATCGATTTACATTTCCAATTTCATAACTATTCCCAAATGCCAAATTAGAATTTACTATTTCTTTCTAAATCAATTTCCATATCTCATTTTAAATTCACACTGTGAATTTATATTTCCAATTTACAAAATGATAATCATTCCACTTATTTATAAACACTGTTTATAAATTTATAAACTCATTCGAGTTCCACTTGATTTATAAAATATTCTCATTTATAAAATTTTATCTGTAAATCCATCCCTTTATAAATCCATATATTTCTAAACTATTTTAAACCTCGATTTCAACTCCCTTCCCATATTTCAAAAATATCACTTAAATTTCATTATATAAATACTTTATCCATCACTTATCTCTACTTTAAATCCTTTAGGAAATAGTTAAGTAGAAACCCAAAATCAAGTCATTTATGTTATACAATCAATTTCTTTTAGCTAATTCCAGATTACACCGAAAACACTTATTATTTCAAAAATCATTTTTAAATTTCTTTTTGAAACTCGAATATCACTTATAGTATTCCAAAAATCAATCTTTTATGGAATTCAAATTCATCCCTTTAAAATAATCCAAATTCAATATAAATATTATTATTTCCAAAATCGCCTTTGAAATTCTTTTTATAATTCAAAAATATTATTTATGGTATTTGTAATACCACAATTAAGGCCATTGCTACTATAGCATCCAATAAGTCAAATCATAACATAATCTATAACAAATTATTCACACGCATCATATATCACAATATATGCAATTAAAATCAACATATTGAGGAATCCAGTTGGATCCCTCCAACCTGTTTCCCTGCAACCATAGAAGTTATATAACATAAAATACCAATCCCACTTCGAGGCGGGATATTGCGGTAATATAGGGTCATCTGCTATCATGCGGAGCGCATAGTGTCTCATCTGCTCCAATCGGCGGGAATATTAAATCCAACTACTAATATATATACACACTAATATATATAATATAACATCCAGCTGATAATCATTTATTAATCCATTCAATCAACCAACAAATAATTTTAACTATTTAAGATAAAACCAATTTTCCAAGATGAGTGAGGTTTACTCACTTTGATTTTTATTGTCGTTTCCACGTTTTGGTTCCAACTAAATTCGAACGACGACTGAATTTAGCTAGAAATTTCGAAAGCTCTAGATCGCTCCAATCAAATTTCATTACGTACATCCCGTTAATACGAATGCAATGCAACTTGTTTCGCTTGATTTGGACCTCGTATGACAACGTTACACGATTTATAAAATCACATGAGTTTAAAATATAATTACTTAATTTAATTACTAATTTTTAAACTATAATCACCCTTAATATTTCCAGCTCAGCCCTTTTCCACACAGTCCACCCTCCATCTTCTTCTTCCCATTTCTATTGGCGTGTACATGACATTAGAAGCACGGCCGTGCACCAAGCATGCCTCTCCACCAATCGTTACTCCGAATCGAACCTGCCATCCTCCTTCCCATCGAAAATCGCACCTCCCCGACCTCACAAACGTCGACTCAAGACACCACAACAAAACACGACTATCCCCCATCTCCTCCCTACTGTAGCATAATGTCGCGACTGCCATTATCCAACCACACGTCACAAAATTCAACCCACAGATGCCATATTACTTGTCGAACCCAAATCTCCACTCCGCTTCGAAAATCGCTGCCCTCAATTCCATAAACTCAAACCCTAGTTCCCTTACCCAAACTGTCTAGCTGCAGAAGCGATGTCGCACCCTCTTACATGCATCTCGGGTCGACACTCTTATTAAAACAAGATGTTTAAAGCTTGTTCCATATTTTATCGTTTTGTATTTCAAGTGAATTTGATTTTTAAAGTTTCCATTTTTTCTACTCTTTACTTCTGCTGCTGTTTAAATAAAAGGAGAGGGAAAGATGGGATCAACGCAGAGGTAGGGCGGCTTGATGATATAGGGTGGCCGATAAGATGTAAAAACGGCTGTGAATAAAAATATATTATTTAAAATTCCAAAATATCTAGATATTATACTTCCAAACCTCGATCGAGGTGTGGCGCTTGGCGTCCAAAATGTTATATCCCTATTCCGAACACAATGGAATAAGTTTCGGGACCTAATTCAATCGTATGGAGAAGATAGCTTTTTGAACCCAATTATTATATTAAATTTTCGATATTAATCTCAATGCGTTTCTATCCCATACAACCAAACGATGCATTTGATCGCTACGAAACGTGACGATGTATTATAATTCATTATTATAGACCCAATGACACTAGTTTCATCGAAATACGAGACTGTGCCCCGGAAAGCTATTTTTAAGTTAATTAAAATGTGTTATTTTAAAAATCGGGTGAATCACCTTAAATCAAATTCAAAAGTTCTATCATCTTCATTCTTGTTAAATAAAATTTTAATAAGCTTTGACAATATTTTATCAAGCTTAAAACCCAAGATTCAATTATTCAAGCAATTTCAATTATTAAATTCAATAATTAAATTATCCAAATAATCGATTATTTGAAATTAAGTTATTAAATCTATAAAATTAAGTTTTA
Organism: Allium fistulosum; assembly: GCA_030737815.1. Lineage (NCBI taxonomy): Eukaryota > Viridiplantae > Streptophyta > Magnoliopsida > Asparagales > Amaryllidaceae > Allium > Allium fistulosum. The sequence goes on from CM060907.1 coordinate 292,212,316, forward strand.
AATATTTAAATCAATTAAATATTCCAATTTCAAATAACCATAATTCTGGGTCGTTATAGAAATGAAGAGGAATGATTGAATATAAGAGATGAATAGGATGGAATGGTAAAAAACAAAGAGCTGCAACCTTCTACGTATGACTTCAGCATTTTGGAAATTGCTTATTCGGTCGACCGCTTATACACTGATCGATTAACCAGTTATTGCATATACAATGCACCACACCTGTTTTAGAGTGCTACAACTTTTATTATTTTAAACCATTCATCCTAACTCCCAAAAATCAGGAAAATTTCTATAAACTTATAACGGCCCACCTTTTAGACAGTTTAAATCGACAATAAACTACACATGTAACTCAAACCATTCAAAAGGGAGGATTGTTAATGGGGGTAAATAAAAAAATAAGAGAAATGGAATGAAAAACAAAACACAGAATCTCACAGCAGAATGAAAAAATATAATAATCAAATAAATAGTTCATGAAGCTGTTTTGCAAACAACATTTGATTACACTTTTACAATACAGATCAGAGTTATACATACAGCAGAAATAAATAAGTAATGCATTGGAACAACATGATGCAATGGAATAAATATAATACATAGTAATAATATACTAAATCTTTGTCTTCGTCCTCCAGTAAAATAGTCTTCAATGTGCTGAAATACTCAGGCTAACCCGAGCGTAATGAAAAGACAAAACACTCGAGTCAGAACTAAAAGATCTTATGTAAGTTAAATCAACAGTAAGTAAAAATGAGAGTAACGGCTTCAGAGATGTTTACGGGATTTTACATCTCCTATCCAGTGTCTAACATGCGTGCAATAACTTAAGAGATGTTCGGGATTCCATCTCCTAAGGATCCGTTAAACTATCTACATACATAGTACAATACGCTATTAAAATATGTCTACAGTAAAGTAAAATATTAAAATAGCATTAAGGCGCTACCCATATCCCCCTTAACACATTTTTATATAAATACCGTAGTCTATACAGATACTGTAAGCTCCACCAAACCGGTGGGATACTCAGGGAGCACTCCATAGGTAGGATACAAACCAAAGTCGTAGTGGGCACGATAAGGCATATGACAAGGCACGCGAGGCAATGACCAGGGTAAAATACTACCGTTTGGTATATCCGATCGGAGGAGAGACCTCACTTGGCCCAGGTATAGCTCCTATTTTAGTCATATCAAGCTGACCCGAGTGGGTCAAGGCTGCATTCATACCTCATACCGAAGCGTTTGCCAAACTATCCAACTTCGTTCTAGATTCTCCACCACGTGCACGGTTGTTAAAGTGGTTTCAGTATTGGCAGAGAGTATGCAATATCCGATCTCGGTCTCTGTAACAACCAAACGCTTATTTCATACCGATTGGTTCATTTACATTTCCAAAACTGATTCATAATTGATATCAAAATACCATATTCACTTCAAAATCATATCACTTTCGAAATCATATTCACTTTCAAAATCATTATTCACTTTAAATCATATTCATTTTCAAAATTATAACTACAAAATAGGATAAACCATCATATCAAGATATTCGCATTTAAATCAATTAAATCTAAATCATAATAGTTCCAACTTTAAACAGTTTGAATATTGAAGGTAGTATATATATTGGAATAGTTCGACATTAAAAATAGTACAGATATTAATATATATATATATATATATTAAAAGTTGTTTATAAATTTAAAATAATATATATTAAAATAGTTAATTTTAAAAATAGGTTATAGATTAAAATAGTTTATATATTAAAAATAGTTTATATATTAAAATAGGTTATAGATTAAAATAGTTTATGTATTAAAAATTATTAATATATAATAAAATGGTTTATATGAGAAAAATAGTTTATATGTTAAAATAGTTTGTATATTAAAAGGTTTATACTGAAAATAGTTTCAAATTAGAATTGTTTCTTCAAATTTCACAAATCAATTCAAATCAACTTTATTTCCAAAAATTCAATCTAAATCAATCTCAGTTCAACGATTTCAATCCAAAAGGCTAAAGGTTTCAATTCAAATTCTCATTAAAACCATTTCAATTTATATCGATTTCAAATCCATGTTTGAACTACAAATTAAACCACTTCAAATTCAATAGGTTTCAAAGTTTAAATATTCAAACGTTTACAATAACTTAATTTTGATAAATTTCATTTATATTTTAAAATTCAACTTTAAGCTTCCAATTTAAATTCTTTAAACAATTTATTTAAACCAGTTTCTATTTCAACAATTTAAAGCTTGGATTTTGAAAATAATTCAGTTCATATAAATCTAATTTTATTTCATAATATCATTTAACTTGATTCAAAAATTAAGGATTTAAAATCATTTGATTTAACCAATCCGGTGTCCGTATATAATTTTCTACCCTATGATCAAGTGATATGGATATACATCATTTCAACCCACAATAAATTTAAATATACGGGTATATATCATTCCGACCCGCAATCCCGAGAAAAATTCAAAATCCATAAAATCGCTCGAGTTTGTCATTTCAACCCATAATGATTTTTCCCTAATCTATAAGACCATTCGGGTATGTATCATTTCAACCCATAGTGATTTTCCTAACAACAACTAAGGAAACTTGCAGTGTGATAACAACATATAATTAAACATACATCCAATCATCCAAAAATATCAACAAATAAGCATCCATCACGATCATCAATCAAATCAACCAATAAATCACAACAGATAAACTACTTATCATTATCGGGTATTTAACTGGCAATTAATTTCAATATTAATTTAAATGGCAATTAAAGTCAATTTAAATTCAAATTAAATTTGAATGACAATTTAAAAATACCGAACAACAATCAATAAATTTCTAATCACATCATAAATTTAATCTAACTAACATAAGATGGTTTAGTAGTTGTGAGTGGGTTAAATCACTCACCTTTGGTTTGTCGTCGATTTAAAATCCAAATAAGGCCCAAAAATTTAACAGTCTCAGAATGCAGCCGAACTAGTTCCAAAATGTCCGAAATTTCGATACGATCGCAACGGAGAAAATCGTGTTTGAATCCGAGCTCATATGCAAAAGTTATTTGTGTTAGAACATTAGGAATTTAAAAATAAAATTAAAATAAACAAGGGCATATTCATAAATTATCTTACCTCCCACGAACCCTAATCGTACGCGCTCGAGATCAATAACCCACTTAGACATCTTCGGCCGCCAGTGTTCATGCAACTTTCGCCGCCACCACGTCGAGCTTCAACGCGATCAGAGGCCACCATCAAGTTCCCCTCGTCCAGCCGCATCTTCCCCAGCCTCGCGGCCAACTTCGGCCATCCCATGTACATGCTGCCATCGCTGCCATAAAACGCCAATCGCAGCGATTTTGTGCACCTCCGACCCCAACTAACCCCATGGATCAACTCCGCAAGTCATCCTCTATGCGCTGCAACCTCCCGATTGTTGATCGGACGACGATCCACCATCGAAAAGCAAACCCTAACAATGGACGGCCGAAACTTCTTTGCTGATTTCTGGCTAAATGATGTACCAAATCGAAAAATGAATTGATGTAGTAGATTGTGCTCGTCAGAGCTTTCCAACGATATATAATATGACATAGTTTGAGGAGTTTAAATTTTTGATTTTGATTTGAAATCGAGAATTAGGGTTTTGGAATTGGAAATTAGATTTCTGCCATTGGAAGGAAGGAACAAATGAGAGTATGCATATAATCAGAAATAGAGGCTGCTAGTGTTAGAAAAATCTATTTATATATACCGAGATAGATAAGAATGAATGGACAGATCGTATTGGGTCGAAACGATAATAACGACCCAAAATGCCCGTTTCGTTTCCAAAACGAAGGTGGTCATCCAATATATCAAAATATAGGTTCTCAATAATTTTGAACCCAATCGAACTAGTTCCAAACCCAAATTCCATTATATACAGAAGTTAGCTTTCAAAATCAAATTATATTCATTTAAATTATTTTAATTGATTTCTATGGTTTCGAGCTCGCACGATCAAACGACAAGTCCAATCACTACGAAACTTGAAATTCTATAACAATTCACTATTACGAATCTGATGAAACCGGTTTCGTTGAAATCTGAGACAGTGGCCAAAATTGCTATTTTTACGTTAATTAAACAAATTATTGTAAAATAAATTTAATCACTTTTAAATTCTGCATTAAAAGCGAACAATTTTGATCGTTCTTGATTAACCAGGAATTTATAAACTTTTACAATACAGTTTTCCATGTTAAATCCAATATTTAAATATTACATTAATTTCAGAGTTCAATTGCAATTGTAATCAAATTCCAGTTAATTATATTTTAAATTCAATCAAATTATTTTATTTCTATTAACACTCTCATTATTAAATCATAAAATACCGTATGAATACAATTAACATTAATTTACATTTAATTACATTCATATTTTACGTTTATCATCTTAACCATATTAATTATAATATTTCAATTACATTAATTTCATTAATTATCAATTTAATTCCTTATTTACAATTATAGCCAAATTAACTTTACAATTATTTCAATTGATTGAAATTAAATTAAAAATAGTTTTCAATAACATCCAAACAACATTATTAAATCATTATCTAATTATTTTTCTCATTAATAAATCATAAATTTTATTTCTTACAATATTAAATTTTCCAAAATCTTATTTAATTTAATATTTTTAATTATCAAAATATACGGGTCATTACAAAACTTAAAGAGTACTATTTTGAAGGGTGTGAAAAAATTTGAAGTGAATCGGATAACATTTGAGTGATTTTAATAATATTCTACTTCTTAGACTCGACAAACGATATATACCACGATCTTGTGCAATTGAGCTCTTCATATAGTCTTCAAGTGCCGATGTGATTACAGATGAGTTTTTAACACCACATCGTAACTTCAGTGTGCGTATCTTTACTTCATTGGCACCATAAGCAATATTCTTCATCTATTCACCTTCAATCATCTTTATATTAATGCTAGACACTATTTTCTCTTCTATAACAATGCTATAATACAAAAACATATTAGTAGAACAGTTAGTAGCACTGTCATACCATTATTATTGTGACGACCCATCTTTTTGGGCGGTTTAAATCGACAATAAACCACAAATGTCTAACTTAAACCATTCAAAAGGGAGGATTGTCAATGGGGTAAAATAAGAAAATAAGAGAATAGAAGGAAAAAACACTGAATCTCGCAGCGGAATGATAAAATATAATAATAAAATAGACAGTTCATGAAGCTATTTTACAATATACATTTGATTGCACAATTTTTACAACAAATTCAGAGTACAACAACAACATACCAATAATGATGCAGCAGAATAATACTAATAATATAAAAAACCAAACTCCGTCTTCATACTCCAGAAATAATGTCTTCGACACTGAAATGCTCAGGCTGACCCGGGCGTAATGAAAAGACAAAACACTTGAGTCAGAACTAAAAGTTCTCATGTAAGTTAAATCAACAACAAATAAATATGAGTGTAATAGCTTTAGAGATGTTTATGGGATTTCACATCTTCTATCCAGTGTATAACGTGCGTGCAATAGCTTAAGAGATGTTACGGGATTTTCCATCTCCTAAGGATCCGTTAAACTATCTATATGTAGTAAGAAACACTATATATGTAGTGTCTATCAGTAAAATAAATATTTTTCTTAGCGTTAAGGCTTTACATTGATCCCCCTAACACATTTTTAAGCATGTAGTCTATGCAGGTCTTGTAACACAACCAGTAACGTCAGTAGTCAGTGAGTCCCCTATAGGTATCATACTAAAACAAAATCTTAGTGGTCGCGAATAAGGATTAGGAGTATGTCAGGGCACGTGAGGCAATGCCCAAGGTAGGACACTACAGTTCGGGTCGCAGGGCTTGTGGTAACGCATCGTAGCTACGACCCCCCACCGCGTCCAACACCCCCAAAATCAAATCAAATCAAGGTGCACCGATCAAGTAACCATCAATATAGTAACACGAAGAGGTGTGTTCGCCAGGGGTAGCTAAACCATGTGGCCTTGACAAGCCATCATGTTTTAGTCATTTCAAATTGGCATAAGTGCCGGGGTCATCCATCATCGTTCTCTTTCTTCAAATCCAGCAAACGTTCACCAAATCCAACCACTTCATTCTGGATCATCCACCACATACACAGTTGTTAAAGTGGTTCAAATATTGATAGAGAGTATGCCAATAAGAGGCCCCGGTCTCTTTAACAAACAAACGTCATTTTTCACACCGGTTGGTTCTTTTACATTTCAAAACCGATTCATATTTGATATCAAAATATCATATTCAATTCAAAATATCCTTCATTTCAAAATCATGATATTTACTCAAATATGTCATTTTCACTTGAAAATATCATTTCAAATTCCAACTTAGGTTATAACCTCATTTAACCACATTCAAATTTAAATTGACGATCTAAATATAAACATTCCAACTTTGCATAGTTTGAAACTTTTAGAAATAGTTTGAATAGGTTTAAAAAGTTTAAAATAGTTTAAATAGTTTGATATAAATAGTTTAAGTAGTTTAAATAGTTTGATATAAATGATTTGAGTATTGAAAATGGTTTATATAGTAAATAGTTTGGAAAATCTAAATAATTTGAATATTAAAAAGAATAGATTTTAAACAGTTTATAGTAAAATAATTTATTTTGAAAATAATAACAAGTCAAACTGTTTCTTTCCATTGCAGCAAATCTGGGCCCATGCCCAAATTTCAAATCAAAAAATTCAATTTTCAATCTTTCAATTCAATTGACTTAATTTAGATTTAGTGTCAAATCAACTTGATTTCAATTTCAATTCGAATTAACTTCAAATTTCGAAACGTTCATTTTTAACTTCAAATTCGATTCAACAATCCAATGATTTAGATTTTAATTCAATACTTATTTTAAACAACCATTTCACTTTATATCAATTTCATGTCCAATTTCAATTTACCGATTTAAACCACTTAATCAAATTAAACCTCATTGTTCAATTTCACGATCTAAACTTTAAATAATTCAATTTCCTGAATTAAAGTGAAATATCAATTATAACCTTACATTTCCAATTCAATTCTTTTAAACAATTTCCTTTAACCAATTTCAATTTCACTTTTCAAAGCTTGAATTAGCAATAATTCAATTCATATAAATACACAATTTATTTCCTTTAACCAATATTATTTAATAAAAATCCAAATTCAAGATTTTAAAACCATTTAATTTAACCAATCCGGTGTCTATATATAATTTTCTACCCTATGGCCAAGAGATCATTTATTTCAATTTTAATTATAAGGATGGATATATATCATTTCAATCCAAATCAAAGTGTCATAGGTATATATCATTTCAACCTATTTCTTAATTTATTCAAAATAATTTAAATAACAGTATATATGCCTTCAATTAATATACATGGTGATAACAGGGATATATATAAATAAATAAACATCCAATCATCTAAAATGACAACAAATAGACATCCATCACAGTCAACATCCAAATCAGCCAATAAATCGCAATAATTAACTAGTTATCAATATCGGGTATTTAACTAGCAATTCAAATCCAGTTTCAAATTTAAATGATAATTTAATTCAATAAAATTCAACTTCAATTAAAATTTCAATTTAAACTACCAAACAACAACCAATAACATTCTAATCACTTCATAAATTTAATTCAACAAACATAAGAATATTTAGTATTGCGTGAGTGGGTTAAATCACTCATCTTTGATTTATAGTCAATTTAAAATCCAATAAAAGCCTAAAATTCGAGCAGTCTCCAAATTCAACTAAACTAGTTTCATATTGTCCGGAATTTCGATACGATCACAATGGAAGAAACCGCGTCCAAATCCGAGTTCGTATGTAAAAGTTATGATAATTAGAAGTTTGAAAATTAAATTTTAAATTAAAAATAAACACATGGGCATTAACGTAATTATCTACCTTCTCTTACCCTAGCTACAGTAGACGAGCACAAACCCTACCCAACCAACTGCCGTGACCTAGCTCTAAACACACGCGCCTACGGCGAGCTTCGACATGATCAGAGGCCACCGTTGTGCTCCTCTCCTCAGGCCGCCCCCTCCACCAAGCGCGGCCACCTCCGGCTCACCAGCGAGCTACCGCCTCCGTCGTGCTTCGAAATCAAATTTCAGCGAATCTTGCGACCTCTAACATGAACAAACCCCATGGATGCATTCCTCTCGGCCTCCTCTATGCAGTGATCACCTCCGATCGTCCTATCGATGAAGATCAACCGTTGAAAACAAAACCCTATTATGGACGGCCGAAACTTCTTCGTAAAATTCTAGCCAAACCGAGACTCAAATGCAAAAATGAACTGCAGATGTAGATTACATTCGCCGAGTGCTTCGTGATGATATATTATATGATAGGGTTTGAGGATTTTGAATTTCGATTTGATTTGGAATTGGAAATTAGGGTTTGAAATGTCTGCCATTGAGAAGGAACAGATAATGGAACAAAAATTGTACGTACTGAAGATGAAAATAAAAGACTGCTAGGGTTTATAATAGCCTATATATAGAAAGAGATGAAAGATAAGAATGAATGGAATAGATCGAATGGGTCAGTGCGATAACAAGGACCCGAAAAGCCCGTTTCGTCCCCGAAACGAAATTAGATCATCCAATATATCGAAATATAGGTTTTCGATATTTTCAAACTCAATGAAACTAGTTTCAAACCCTAATCCCATTGTATATAGAAGTTAGCATTTATCAGATTATATTCATTTAAATTCCTTTAATTGATTTCTACGCGTTTCGAGCTCGCACGATCAAACGATAAGTCTGGTCGCTACGAAACTTGAAATCCCATAATAATTCACCATTATAGATCTGATGAAACTGGTTTTGTCGAAATCCGAGATAGTGCCCAAAAAGGCTGTAACGACCTGGATTTTTCAGCGATTTAAATTAGAATTAAACGAAGATTTTAAAATAATTTTTCTTAAAAGTAAAAACTTGATAACGAAAACTGAATATTTGAAATACGTCCATCGAAATAAGACCAATAAAATTTGTTTATCGTTAAAATTCGTCCGAAACTTGGTCAGCACAAATTTTTGGTGCGAATTATAAAAATATAAAGTATGAATATTTTTACATAGAAATGATCAAGAAAATTTTCTGATTAAAACGTCAAAGTTCGTTCCGTCCAATTCCGACCTCTGTAGCTCCGTTTATCAAGAATTGCTGTTGTCGTCCAATTTCGAAGCGGTAACAGCGGCGACAAATGAGATTTTGCTATGAACGCCGTAGCACAAATTTGATTACATCGTTGGATTCGTCTCGTCGTGCTGATTTCCGTGGTATATTTTTTTTCGTGTTTTGGCTTCCGTGGCAAACCGCTACATGGTTGAAATATTGGTCCGCGACCATGCTCGGGAGTCATAATTGCTAACATTCCTTTCAATCTTTCAACCCACATCCTTTTCATTTCAGCTGACAATTATTGCGCGTGCAGACCAATTTCTCAATTGCTGCATTTAATGTTCTGTGCATTCCCCTCTATATATGTACGTGCTCCCTTCCTCTGCTCTTTTTGCTCATTCCTTCTTCTTTGAGAGCATTTGAAAATTTTCTAAGTTTATAAATATATATATAAACCTGCTTAATTAAATAACTTGCTTCTCCTTCTTCTCTATTCTACCTACCCTTACAGTCACCACCTCACCCGTGCCAAACCCACTCACCGCAGCCTCCACCCGCGTCTAGGGATGGCAATGGGGCGGGTCTAGGGTCCAAACCCGGTCGACCCATCCCTGTTTTGGCCCATCCAGACCTGCCCCATTGGGTCATTGGGGCGGGTAGACCCGTGACCCGTTCTTAAGTGCTCCGGGTCTAGGGTCGGGTCGGGGCTCGGCTGACCCGCCCCAACCCGACCCGCACTACTAACATCTCATGAAACTGCTTTATTACTATAATGATTTATTAATCTTCTTAGATATAAGTGATTCTAGCATGGATATTAAAATGTTCCAATCAATAATCTATAGAAAAAATTAGAGTATTAAGTTGCGTCTTTGATAATTATACAATAACATATGTATATATTTTCTGAATTGTTATTGTAGACATCATTTTTATTAACTTCCCTTAGACACATTGTTTTTGGTATTTCATGTAATATTTGGTGATAACGAGTATAAACAAATAAATATATGTACGTTGGTACGCAATTTTGAATCAATATATAGAGACTCATCGGGTCTTGGGGCGGGTTGGGTCTACCCTGACCCATACGGGTCCTAGGTACGGGGCAAAATTCTAGACCCGCACCGGGTCTACGGGGCAGGTCTAGGGCGAGGTCTAAAAAATCCGGGACGGGTACGGGGCATTAAAAACCCGCCCCAACCCGCCCCATTGCCATTCCTACCCGCGTCCCCCTCCATCGCTGCCACCAAATTCTGCCCTCGCCTCCTCCAGCCAGTCCATCTCCACCGCTACCCACCCCCCGCCAACCTCGACCCTACCCTACTGCTCCCTGTGAACGACCCCGCACCCGAGTTCCCCACCTTTGTCGCACTCTCCTTGCCACCAACCACCCAAGCACCTTCCACCAAACCACCTTCCCACCAGCCCGCCTGCCACTCACCCAAGCTCCAGCAACACCCACCGAACCCGTTTCCCTACCCCACCTCCCCTGTAGCATCCCACCGACCTACATACTACCACTGAAAACCCCTCCAGGCGAACCAGCAACCCACCCGAGCCACCTCTGCCTCGCCCAGATATCCACCAACCTGCCACTGACTTCTACCGCCCGGCCGAACAACCTAGCCTAGCCTCCTCTTCCCACCTCTGTGCGTGCGTGTGCTATATATATATATATATATATATATATATATATATATAAAAGCAGCCTAGTTTAAAAAAAAGGCAAAGTGACCAACGTGCATGTGAAAGAATAAGCATGTTGTAGTGAAGGAGTAGGAGTCCACGCGTGAAGAGAGAAAAAAAAGAAAGAGCCATTATCTTCTAGCTCGTGTACGTGTACGCATACCCGTATCATCGTATCATCGTATCGCCATGTCCGTACCCGTCTGTCAAATACGCAAAGGTGAGCGATTTTTAAGCTCACGATTGGATATTCGTGTTGCAAGTATCCTGCCATGTTAGAAATAATTGATTGATGATTATGATCGATATTAAAATTGGAAAATTATTGATTGTTGACGTGGCGATATATGAATTGGTTGAAATAGTTTAAATTATTGATTTGAAAACCGATGGCATGAAAAACACGTCAACTATGGAAAAATTTAAATGGTGAATGATGATTGATTTATTGATACCTGTCACTGTACATTGTTGCTGTATACATTGAACTGGACATTGAAATTTTGAACCGGGATATGGGTTGAAATGATAAATACCCAAATTAAATCACTTGGCCTAGGATAGAAAATTAAATAGTAAACACCGATTGGTTAATTGAAATTTAGTTTGGATTTTAAATATTTAAATTTGAATTTAAGAAATAATTTGGGATTTTAACGTGAATTTATAATTTAAATTTTTGTCGAAGTTAATATTTAATTTTGAAATCGATTAAATTAATTTAGATTTTAAAATGAAAGATTAATTGACTTATTTTAAATTATGAAGTTAAATTAATAATGGTTATGTTAAATGTTAATGAGAAACTCGTTCAGTTGATTATTTGAAATTTAATGAAGTGTTAATATTATATATGGAATTAAATTTTAAGGGAATATTTAATTTGATTTGATTGAATTAAAATATAATAATTGAATTTCAGAAAAAAAGATGTGAAAAAGAATCTTTAATTGAATTAAAAATATAATGATTAAATTGTTTGAATTAAAGTTAAATTATGAGTGTTTAATTAAATTAATTCCGAAGTTTAATTAAATTAAATATTTAATTATAAAGCTTTTGTATTTTAAGACTTAATTAACTCGGTTAATTTGAAAAATTATTAGATCTGGATAAAAATGAATTATTTATTTAAAATTGAATTTTGAATTTTAAACCCAAATTTGTTGAAGTCAAATGAGAATATGATATTTGAAAATAAGAGATATTTTATTTAATAAAGTATCCAATCAGTGTGATAATGACGTTAGTTATTAAAGAGACCGGAGCCGGATATGGGCATACTCTCTGTCGATACCGGAACCACTTTAATAACTGTGTACGTGAAGTGATGATCCAGAACGAAGTGGTTGGATTTGGCGAACGTTTGTTGGATTTGAAGAAAGAGAATGATGATGGATTAGCCTAGCACTTGTGCCAATTTGAAATGACTAACACAAGAGCCGTACCTGCCAAGTGGGTTAGCTACCCCGAGCGGACGCACTTCTTCGTTTAAATATACTATTTCGGTTGTTATTGGTGATCACCCTTCGATTATGGGAGTGTTGGACGCGGTGGCGTTACCACCAGCCGGGAAGGATAAACTGGTAGTATCCTACCTTGGGCATTGCCTTACGTGCCTTGTCATACTTTTATCCCTAAATGAGACCACTACGATTTTGGTTTAGTGTTGTCGTATCACGACGCATCCCTATCCACCGACGGTTTACTGGTGTTTTATATGAAAACTGTACGACAATGCTTAAAAACATGTTAAGGGGGATCAATGTAAAGCCTTAATGCTATTTTGATATTTTATATTATTGATAGACACTACATATATAGCGTATTCTATTGTATATATAAATAGTTTGATGGATCCTTAAGAGATGGAAAACCCCGTAACATCTCTTGAGTTACTTGTACATTTTCACTTGAGTGGAACTACTTACATGAGAACTTCTAGTCCTGACTCGAGTATATTGTTTTACTTTATGCTCGGGTCAGCCTGAGTATTGCAGTGTGTGAGCAGTGCTTATTTTGGGAGCCGAAGACTTGTTGAAGACTCCACTCTATCCAGTATTAGTTATCTATGTTCATTTTGGCTTGTATCAGTAAACTTTTATGTATCTTTAGTATTGTATAATTAAAATCTGAAAACTCTGATGTATTTTATCTAGTAGCTTCATGAACTACTATGTATATTATTTAAATTCCACTGCGAGATTCTGTATTATTCTGTGTGTGATTCTGTATCTGATTCTATATTAAAACCCCGAATTGATAATCTGTCTAATTTGAACGATTTAAGTTGGACAAGGATGGTTTATTGTCAGCTTAAGTTGTTCGAAATGGCGGGTCATCAGAGTTGGTATCAGAGCTTTGGTTTAGTGAATACCTTAGCCTGTGGGATAAAACTCATTAGGAATAGGGTTAGTAATGCCCTATAATGAGTAGAATCATTCTTGAGAGAGCGTACTTTGAAAATATAAAATGTTTTAAAATCCAATCTATTTTCAAAATCTATATCGATTCGAATTCATCTTCCTTGTTAAAATTTGCTTTGATTAGGATTTTCTTAAGTTTCATGTTCTAATCCACCCTTGACTTTTAAGGATGAGCAACAGAAGAAATGCTCGAGGTCGGGGAAGAGGAAATGGCCCCGTACCAAATGCTGCTGCACCAGTTGCACCGGTTGCACCGGTTCCACCAGTAAAGTTCACTACGCTTTGCAAAGAGTTCACATAGCTTGGTGGTACTAAATTCTCAGGGTCTAAAGGCATTATTAAAGCTCAGTAGTGGCTTAAGAGCTTAGAAAGGATCTTTACCGGACTTGAGATTTTTGATGCCCAGAAGTGTCAGTTGGCCGCTTGGAAGTTGCAGGATGCTGCTCAGGATTGGTGGGAATCTATTACCACCCGCACTGAAGAAACAAACATCACTTGGGCACAGTTCAAAGAAGTATTCATGACCCAGTGGATGCCTGAAGCTGGAAAATCTCAGCTATATCGTAGCTTTATGGATCTTAAGCAGGGAAGCATGTCATTTTCGGAGTATGAAAGGAAATTTAATGAGCTATCCAAGTTCGGACCAGGTATGATCGATACTCCACTTAAGAAGAATGAGAAGTTCATAGCCGGTGCTCGTCCTAAATATTATGACCGTTTGACTGCTCATGTTCATGGCACTTTCACCAGCCTTATGGATATGGCCCTTAGATATGAAAACTCGAGTTCGAAGGGAACATCGGTTGTTCACTCAGCCACTCCTTCAGCAACTTACAACAAGTCAAAGAAGAGAAAGCCTAGCATTGAGCAGCAAAAGAATAATTGGCAGAACATGAGTGGGATTGGACATTCTCAGAGGAAGCCCATTGATATCTCTTCTATCACCTGCTTCAAATGCGATCAGAAAGGCCACTAAGCTAATAGTTGCCCAGTTTCTACAAGAGCATATGTCCCACCAGTTCAGATGACCAGGCAAGAACTTTGCCACATCTGATTACGGCCATGCCATTTCAAGAGAGATTGTCGCACCCAAAAGAAAGGAACCCCATAAGAAGAGTATGCAGTGACAGCTTCTACTTCCAAGGTAGAAGATGACAAAGGTACACTTCAGGGTACTTTTACATTGCATGATTTACCTGTTCGTGTTTTATTTGACACCGGTGCGTCTCATAGTTTTATATCGGTTGATTTATGTGACAAACTTGAACATATTTTAAAACCCGAACGTGCATCTGAATCCTTGTGTGTATCAAATCCCATCGGTGGATCCGCAAACATCAGAATGATCGGTAAAGGAGTAAGACTTCTTAAGGATGGCATACACCATTTCACCGGAGATTTTTATGTCCTAGGTTTCCAATCTTTTGATATATTGTTAGGAGGAGATTGGTTAAGAAAGTTCGATGCATTTATTTCCTGCAGAGCTCGAACAGTTTCTCTGTTGAATGATAAAGGTGAACCCCTGGAAATCAAATGTCAATTGCCTTAAGATTTTGCCGGAAGTTTTATCTTTTCTCTTGATTCACATCTTAGTGATCTTAGTACTATTCCTGTCGTCCAACACTTCCCGACGTTTTTGGTGAAGTGAATTCTTTGCCACCTCAGTGCGAAATTGAATTTCGCATTGATCTTATTTCTGGTGCTAGGCCTGTCGTACTTGCTCCAAGACGAATGTCGCCTAGAGAGAAAGTTGAATTAAGGGTCCAAATCGAAGATTTATTCTCCAAAGGTTTGATTTGTCGTAGTCATTCGGAATGGGGCGCAACTGTGGTATTTGCTACTAAGTTTGACGGTTTTATAAGGATGTGCGTAGATTATAGAGAACTGAATAAACTTACCCACAAGAACAGATACCCGATGCCTCGTATCAACGACATGTTTGATCAGCTGCATGAGGCAAAGGTATTTTCTCAACTTGATCTTGCTTCTGGTTTCCATCAGCTCGGGATTGTAGAAGATAGTATTCCCAAAACTGCTTTCCGAACAGAAGACAGTTTCTATGAATGGTTAGTTATGCCTTTTAGTTTAACTAATGCACCGGCTTACTTTGTTGATCTCATAAACAAAGTATTCCGGGAAGTTCTAAATAAATTCGTTCTAGTTTTCATTGACGATATTCTAGTCTTTTCTAAGACTGAGAAGGAGCATGAGGAACACCTTAAATTTGTCCTTGAAACTCTGAGAAGTCATCAATTGATGGCTAAATTCTCTAAATGTCATTTCTGGTGAGAAGAAGTTAGATTCCATGGGAATGTGGTTTCAAAGAATGGAATTTCGGTTGATCCAGCAAAGATTGCCGTAATCAATGATCGAGAAACTCCTAAAACCCCTACTGATGTCCGCAGCTTCCTAGGCTTAGCTGTTTATTACAGGAGATTTATTAAGAACTTCGCTCGACTTTCTTCACCACTCATAGCTTTGACTAGGAAGAATGTTAAGTTTGTTTGGAGTAAGAAGTATAAGAAAGCATTCGAAGAACTGAAGCGCATGCTAACCTCTGCCCCTATTCTCACTGCCCCGGATGGTAGTGAAGAGTTCACTGTTTAAACAGATGCTTGTAATGAAGGATTGGGTGCTGTTTTGATGCAGCATGGTAAAGTTATTGCCTATGCTGGTCATCAGTTGAAGACTCATGAGGCAAATTATGCAGCTCATGACCTGGAATTGCTCACCGTTGTCTTTGCTTTGAAGTTATGGAGACATCACCTTCTTGGAACAAAATTTGAACTCTTTACGGACCACCAATCACTGAAGTACATCTTTACCCAAAAGGATCTGAACCAGAGACAAGTTAGATGGCTCGAATTCTTATCATCATTTGACCTCGACATCAACTATACTCCCGGAAAGGCTAATGTTGTGGCCGATGCTCCGAATAGGAGCAAAGCCATGTTATATCAACTTATTGCTTCTCCAACTCTTATAGATCGCATAACCGCTAAGCAAGATGAGGACCCGATGCTTAGGCAAATAAAAGAAAATGTTCATGGTAGGAAGTATAATACTCAAGGCGAATGGGGCGCACAAATCGATAGAAATGGAATTCTAAGAATTAATAATCGGATTTGTGTTCCAAATGTGGATGGTTTGAGGCAAGAAGTACTTAGAGAAAATCACTAATCCATACTTTCTATTCATCCCAGAGTCACAAAGATGTATGAAAATATGAAGAAGTTGTATTGGTGGAGTGGAATGAAGCGAGATATTTCCATTCACATTAGCAGGTGTGCCACTTGCCAGCAAGTCAAAGCCGATCACCAGAAGATAGTAGGATTATTGCAGCTCTTGACATTCCAAGCTGGAAATGGGATCAAATCTCTATGGATTTTAATGATGGACTACCGAGGAACAGAAAAGGTAATGAGAGCATCTGGATTATTTTCAATAGGTTGACAAAGTCTGCTCACTTTATTCCTGTGAAGACTACTCGAACTGCCGCGAGTTTAGCCAAGCTTTATATGAAAGAAATTGTTCGCTTCCATGGCGTTCCGTCTAGCATTGTATGTGATCGAGACCCTATCTTCACTAGCAATTTCTAGAAGGCTTTTCAGGAGACTCTGGGTACTCAATTAAATCTGAGCACAGCTTATCATCCTCAAACGGATGGTCAGAACGAAAGATTAAATCAGATTTTGGAAGACCTTCTTCGAGCTTGTGTTTTAGACTTTGGAGGATCTTGGGAAGAACATCTCCATCTCGTAGAATTCACCTACAACAATAGCTATCAAGTGAGTATTGAATTGGCACCGTTCGAAGCTCTTTACGGATGACCATGTAAATCTCCATCTTGTTGGGTTGAATCGGGAAATCGACTTATTCTTGGTCCCAAAATGATTTTGAAAGCTTTTGAGAAAGTCGAAGAAATTAGAAGGAAAATGAGAATTGCCCAGGATCGACAGAAGAAATATGCAAATAGAAGGAGAAGAGACTTGGAATTTGCAATTGGGGATCAAGCATTTCTCAAAATTTCGCCTTTGAAGAATGTAATCCGGTTTGGAAGGAAAGGAAAGCTCGCTCCTAGATTTGTTGGTCCTTTCCGTATTTATGAAAGAATTGGTACTTTGGCGTATAGAGTTGACTTACCAGAGAAGCTGTCGGGGGTGCATAATGTGTTTCACGTTTCACATCTCCGCAAATATGTACATGATCCATCAGCGATTGTCCAGCCTGCTTTGTTCTAAGAAATGGATGTTGAGCCCAATCTAACTGTTAAGAGGAAACCGCTCCGTATAGTAAGAAGAAGCACGAAGCAGCTTAGAAAGAAGGTAGTAAATCTCGTCAAGGTTCAGTGGAGCGAAGATGATCGAGATTGTACTTGGGAAATAGAAGAGAGTATACGTGCTTCAAATCCTGAATTGCTAATACCGGGTATGTAGTCCATGCCCAAACCTATTCTATCTTTCCGTTTTCTTATTCCGTTCTTTTTGAGGACGAAAAGTTTTGAGTGGGGGAGATTGTACCGACCTGGATTTTTCAGCGATTTAAATTAGAATTTAATGAAGATTTTGAAATAATTTTTGTTTAAAAGTAAAAATTTGACAACAAAAACTGAATATTTGAAATACGTCCATTGAAATAAGACCAATAAAATTTGTTTTACATCAAAATTCGTCCGAAACTAGGTCAGCACAAATTTTTGGTGCGAATTATAAAATTATAAAGTATGAATATTTTTACATAGAAATGATTTAGAAAATTTTCTGATTAAAACGTCAAAGTTCGTTCCGTCCAATTCCAACCTCTGTAGCTCCGTTTATCAAGAGTTGTCGTCGTCCAATTTCGAAGTGGTAATAGCGGCGACAAATGAGATTTTTCTACGAACGTTGTAGCACATATTTGATTACATCGTTGGATTCGTCTCGTCGTGCTGATCTCCTATCCAGTGTCTAACATGCGTGCAATAACTTAAGAGATGTTCGGGATTCTACCTCCTAAGGATCCATTAAACTATCTACATACATAGTACAATACGCTATTATAATATGTTTACAGTAAAGTATTAAAATAGCGTTAAGGCATTATCCATATCCCCGTAATGTATTTTTATAAATGCCGTAGTCTATACAGTACTATAAACTCCACCAAACCGGTGGGCTATCAGGGAGCACTCCATAGGTACGACACAAACCAAACTCGTAACGGGATCGATAAGGCATATGACAAGGCACACGAGGCAATGCCAGAGTAGGATTCTACCGTTTGGTAGAATCGGGTTGGTGGTAACGCATAACAGCTACTACCGTCCACCTCGGAACACACTCTCATAATCAAATCGAAGGTGGCAACCAAATCAATCATAATTTAACAGATATGGTATCAAAGAAGCATGTCCGATCGGAGGAGCGACCACACTTAGCCCAGGTATAGCTCCTGTTTTAGTCATATCAAGCTGACCCGAGGGTGTCAGGGCTGTGTTCATACCTCATACAGTAGCGTTCGCCAAACCATCCTACTTCGTTCTAGATTCTCCACCACGTGCACAGTTGTTAAAGTGGTTTTCGGTATTGGTAGAGTGTATGACAATATCTAATCCCGGTCTCTTTAACAACCAAATGCTTATTTCACACCGGTTAGTTCTTTTACATTTATCAATCATATTCACTTCAAAAATCATATCACTTTCGAAATCATATTCACCTTCGAAAACATTATTCACTTTAAATCACATTCCTTTTCAAAAATCTTAACCACAAAATAAGTTAAACCATCATATCCAAATATTCGCATTTAAATCAATTAACTCTAATTCATAACAATTCCAACTTTAAATAGTTTGAATATTGAAAGTAGTTTATATATTGGAATAGTTATACATTAAAAATAGTTTATATTTTATAAAAATAGGTTATAGCTGAAAATAGTTTATATATTAGAAATAGTTTATATATTAAAATATATATTAAAAGTTGTTTATAAATTTAAATAATATATATTAAAATAGTTTATATCTTAAAAATAGATTATAGATTAAAATAGTTTATATATTAGAAATAGCTTATATATTAAAATAGGTTATATATTAAAAATAGTTAATGTATTTAAAATTATGAATATACTAAAATGGTTTTTGCGAAAAAAATAGTTTATATGTTAAAAGAGTTTGTATATTAAAAGAGTTTATATCGAAAATAGTTTCAAATTAGAATTGTTTCTTCCAATTTCACAAATCAATTTAATCAACTTTAGTTCCAAAAATTCGATTTAAACCAATCTCAGTTCAACGATTTCAATTCAAAAGGCTAAAAGTCTCAATTCAAGTTCTCATTTAAAACCATTTCAATTTATATCGATTTCAAATCCACGTTTGAACTACAAATTTAAACCACTTCATATTCAATAGGTTTCAAAGTTTAAATATTCAAACATTTAGAATAACTCAATTTTGATAAATTTCATTTATATTTCAAAATTCAACTTTAAGATTCCAATTTAAATTCTATAAACAATTCATTTAAACCAATTTCAATTTCAATATTTTAAAAGCTTGGATTTGAAATAATTCAGTTCATATAAATCTATTTTTATTTCATGATATCATTTAACTGGATTCAAAATTTAAGGATTTAAAATCATTTAATTTAACCAATCCGCTGTCCGTATATAATTTTCTACCTCATGGTCAAGTGATACAGATATATATCATTTCAACCCGCAATAATTTAAATTTACGGATATATATCATTTCAACCCGCAATCCCGAGTAAAATTCAAAATCCATAAAATCACTTGTGTTTATCATTTCAACCCATAACGATTTTTCCCTAATCTTTAAGATCGTTCGTGTATGTATCATTTCAACCCATAGTGATTTTCCTAACAAACTAAGGGAACTTGCACTGTGAAAACAATATTTAAAATAAATATAATATCCAATCATCCAAATATCAACAATTAAACATCCATCACAATCATCATTCACATCAACCAATAAATCACAACAAATAAACTGGTTATCATTATCAGGTATTTAATTGGAACTTAAATTCAATGTTAATTTAAATGGCAGTTAAATTCAATATAAATTCAAATTAAATTTAAATGACAATTTAAAATACCAAACAGTAATCAATAAATTTCTAATCACATCATAAATTTAATTTAACTAACATAGGATGATTTAGTATTTGTGAGTAGGTTAAAACATCCACCTTTGATTTATCATTGATTAAAAATCCAATTAAAGCCCAAAAATCTAACAGTCTCATAATCCAGCCAAACAAGTTCCACAATGTCCGGAATTTCGATACGATCGCAATGGAGAAAACCATGCATGAATCCGAGCTCGTATGCAAAATATATTAAAGTCGGAACATTTGAATTTAAATTAAAAATAAAATAGAGTTTAGGGGCAAAACTGTAATTTCCAATACATAACAAACCCTAACAGCTCCCTCCAGAAACACACACGCTCGATACCCATGAAGTCACCACCCTTTCATCGTTGCCGCACGCCGCTCCGACCACTTCTACGCAGATCTGGGTTCGTCGCTGCCATCCTCAGGCCGAGGCGCCCACGCCTGACCCCATCTGGTCCCCTCCGCCTCGCCACGTGCTGCCCGCCCCCGCTCCACTTAAACGCCAAATCTGGTGAATTGAGGCACCATCAGCATGAACGAACACCACCCCTGAGACCTGCTCAACGCCCTCCACACTCCTATACCTTCCGATCGTCGTACGGGTGAAGATCCACCGTTGGATCGAAAAACCCTAATATGGACGGTTGAGGCTTCTCTATTGTTTTCTGGTTAAACAATGCACCAGATCGAAAAACAAATTACTATGGTAGATTGCGCTCACCGAGGCTTTCCAACGATATATAATATGACATAGTTTGAGAAGTTTAAAATTTTCGATTTGATTTTGATTTGAAATTGAATTTGGGAATTTGGGTTTCTGCCATTGGGAAGGAAGGAAGGAGCAGATGGAAATGTACGTATAGAAATAAGAAAAAGACTGCTAGGGTTTCAGAAAAGAAATCTATTTATATGGACAAAGCTATATGAGAATGAATGGACAAATCGAATTTGGTCGAAATGATAACGATGACCCGAAAAGCCCGTTTCGTTCCCGAAACGAAATTAGGTCATCCAATATATCAAAATATAGGTTTTCGATATTTTTGAACTCAACGGAACTTGTTTCAAACCCTAATTCCATTGTATACAGAAGTTAGCTTTCAAAATCAGATTATTTTAATTGAATTCATTAAATTGATTTCTACGCGTTTCGAGCCCGCACGATTAAACGATAAGTCTGATCGCTAGGAAACTTGAAATCCTACAATAATTCACTTACGGATCCGATGAAACTGGTTTCGTCGAAATCTGAGATAGTGGCCAAAATGGCTAGTTTTCACATTAATTAAATAATTTATTATTAAATTGATTCAATCAACTTTAGATTCTAATTTAAATGTTAAACCGTTTTATTATTCTTGATTTCATAGGAATAAATAGTCTATTAAAATAAATATTTCCATGTCAATTCAATATTTAAATATTACATAAATTTTAACGTTCAATTACAACTGTAATAAAAACCCAGTTAATTATATTTTAATTTCAATCAAATTCTTATATTTTGATTCTCACTTTTATTATTAAATCATAAAATATAATATGAATATAATTTACATTAATTTACACTTTATTACATTCAAATTCTACAGTTATCATCTAAACTCATATTAACTGTAATATTTTAGTTTCATTATTTCCTTTAATTTCCAATTTAATTCCTTATTTACAATTATAACCAAATTAACTTTACAGAAATTTCAATTGATTGAAATTACATTAAAATAATTTTCAATAACATTCAAACAACATTATTAATCATATTCTACTTAATTTTCTCATTAATAATTCATAAGTTTCAATTTCTACCAATATTAAATTTCAAAATCTTATTAAATTTAACAGTTTTAATTATCGAAAAATACGAGTCGTTACAAGATCCTTGGAATCAGCACCCGATCTTGCAAGAATCAAATAAATAACATGGTTAATTTTTTTTGATGTTTTTGTTTCTTTTTTATGAACAAATTTTGGCCCTAAAAGAGAAGGGAGGTGGTGGCCATTGCCGATTGAACAAAAAAAAAGAATTAAAGTTAGGAAATGAATAAGTTGATTTTGTTCAAAGGAGAGAATAAAAACCTTTCTCATTCTCTTTTTAATACTTTCTCCTTTAATTCCCTAATTAATTCTCAACTAGATTTCATCTAAATCTATTTCTCTTTCCATGGTGTAACCAACCATACTTTGCCTTACTTGGATCAATAATTCCTAACACACATTACGTAATTAACTATATATTAAAAACATGTTTAAATATATACCGAAATCTTATAACGATACGTGTGTATATAACTTTTATATACAAACCAAATAATTATTAACAACACCAACATCAAATAAATTAATAATTAATAATTCTTAAATAATAATTAATTTAATCAATTTATAACACTTTATAAACTAATTAAACCATGTCGTTTTTCAAAGAATTCACAAATGAGGTTGTTTGTCTTAGAGGTATGAATTCAATCAACGACTAAAATTGAACAACTAAAATATTAATGTTTGCACATCGCCTTAGCTAGTGGTATGGCAGTTTGGTCAAATTTATCGCTTATAGACCTTTTTAGTAAAATCAAATTTTATATTATCTTAAGCGGTAAAGAATGACAATAATTTACACACGTTCTCTTTGCATTAGGATATATGAAATTTGATATTGGTCAAAATTCTAATATTATCCACATTCAACTTGATTAGTCCATAAACAAAGTCCTGGGTTAATAAATAATGTTTATTATTAACCATTCTACTCTGATCAAAGATTTTGACTTCAAGTTGACTACAGTTGACCGTGATACTGACCTCATACAATAAGAAGTCTCTATTGAATACTGTTTCACTTTCATATTTCAATTCAGAACCAATGATAGCCGCTCGATGGATCGCCATGCCATTACTTAACTAAAATCAAAGTTGAGTATCAACATTAAGTTCAACAGTATTCACAAGTCGAGGGAACAGTGGTCACCTGAGATATCTTATTTGACCTAGTTGTAACCAACCAACAAGAAACTCTCATATGGGTCGTTCCATAGTTATCCAATAACTATGTATGTAAACCTTTGGTGCCCCTACAGCCATGAGTAATATAGTTCCCAACATTTAGAGAGAAAGGTGAACTTTGGTCTTAATGGATGTGTTGATATCCTTTCTCAAAACATCTGGACTATGAATATTTAAAACAAAATGTTATTTTATTTTATGATTAATTACCCACGATTGCAACTATTTGCAACTATAATCGAATAATATTTTATTTCAGAATTTTATTATTACTATACTTTAAACTTGTCACTTAACTAATTATATCATGATACAACAAAGTGTATAATAGAAATCAAACACCTTTATAACGAACAAGATTGCCTGCAGAGTTAGATATATGTAACAAATTACATAATTGCCCAAAAGGCATACCTCTAACTCTTTCAATCTCATACTTGCACTTAGTGTCAATTATAGAATCATAATCTCATTCTTCCAATCAGTTCAGAACTGATCGAGCTAGTCCCTTAGTGAACAATTCTACTACCGCATTACTATCTACTCTATAAGCTAATATGTAATGCCTCACCTCTATATCCTTATTACCAAAGATTATAATAAAATATTATTATTTGGTAATATGGAGAATGAGGCTTGTTAGGGGCGATCGCATGTGAGTATTCCCTTAAGCCAACACTAATACGTATTATTACTTTATAAACTTTCCAAAATATATGTACTCGGTATAGGAAATCAATAAGCATATGGGCTTACTAGAACAGGAGAATACACAATATAAAGTAAGATCACAGAGTCACAATTGGAACAAAAAATATACTACATCATATATAATAACAATGTGAGTTTACAAATGAGTATCCGACTCATAACCCAAAATGACATACATAGATACATATAAAACATAATCAAAACATACATCACAAGTATCATATACATACATGGAGACATGTCAAAATGTATATATACATAAACTAACAAAAATAGATATTAAGATGTCTCCCAAAATATGTCCATCATCCAAAGGTCAACGTGTACATATACCTAAAAGTCTCGAACTATCCCGAGTATTATATAACATAATAAATGGGTCAGACTATGTCTAAA
The DNA here is from genome assembly GCA_030737815.1 of Allium fistulosum. NCBI lineage: Eukaryota > Viridiplantae > Streptophyta > Magnoliopsida > Asparagales > Amaryllidaceae > Allium > Allium fistulosum. The sequence continues at coordinate 292,236,932 of CM060907.1, forward strand.
TTAAAAGATGAGTACATACCAATAAAGCATGGTAAGATAAAGGTATCACATGTATAAGTCATAACATAATATCAAAATTAACATCACAACAACATACCATGCATCCACGAAGCATTATTAACCTATGAAATACATATAAGTAAATAAGAATCACGACATACATAAATTGGGAGATATAAAAAAACACATCAATATATTAAAATACTATGGACGAGCACACAACATGTCCATGAAAGTCGCAAATAAAAGTATGAATCAAAATTCATATAAAACAAAAGTATCAATAAAAGAATATCTATCTTGACTTAGACTCCTAATGGAAGTGAAGACTTTCGATTGTTAAGTTCTGAAAGATAAATCAAGGCAGGATCCCAAATAAAGAATCAAAACATCAATAACAAGGCTTACAAATCTTGATTTACAATCATAATGGAAGTAATAACTTCTGATTGTTATGCCCTAGAAGATATAAAGTAATGTCGAATCCAAAACGGACACAATTCATACAAAATACAAAAATTGATATCCAAAACTACTATCTCGACTTATAGTTTAATGGATGAAAAGACTTTCTACTTTTAAGCCCTTGGAGATATCAATAATAAATACTCAAAGTCGCTAAAATATTCAATATATAAAATCTTTTATCATGACCCACAGTCCTTAGAGAGGTGAAACTCTCGACTAAACGGTCCTAAGAAAGCGAAACCATAAATCGTGTAAAAATATATCTCGGCCATAGGTTTTTATGAGAAAATGAACATACATAAAGTGACGAATGAGCATATAGCATGTTTCTAATGTCAAAAACTATACAAGCTTCTCAAGTAGTCTTCGAGTTAGGAAAACCAAAATGACAGACAAGCTTTTCGCAAGTCTCTGTTATCATAAAAACCCAATAATATTAATAACGATAATAATCCTCTTTCTAATGAGGATGCAAATCAATAAGATAATCAAATGAACTTACCTTCTGTACTATAAGGGAGATTGACAAGCACATAGTAATGCTCCAAGAAACGTTAATAGCCATGGACCCATTTGTTACAATCCCTTACTTATTCCCAGTCGTGACCCAAATTATCCATCGACATATCATAAACATGTCACAAGCCTATGCTATGAAATGGTCCCTTCTCCTACTTACCTTTGGTAATGGACTACCGGCCTTAAGTGGCATTGGGGAAATAACTCTTATGAGAGTGGTTACTCTCAACCAACGAAAACTCTAAAATTGACATCACAGATCCGGGGTGCGACTTCGCAAATTTGGCCGCTAGGATGGATACTAGCCAATCTGGAGACCCTATTCATATGCTATACATAGTGGCATATACCCAATAATGTAGGTTATAAACTCAAAATTCTATCGACTCGATAAATCCTAGGGAAGATCAAAACTAATTGCAAAATATGTAAATAAATATTCTTGACTTCTAGTCTAAAGGAACGATAAATCCCACTAGTAAGTCCTAATGAGAACACTCCACAAATCACAAAATAGCTCAATATATATAGTCCTTAGAGAGGAGTAACTTTCCACTACTAAATCAAACAAAATAACCTCTAGACGATTTTACTCAAAAAGCCTAACCCATCTCTAAAATATAACTTACATCTAATCATCAACATCAATCGAACAAGTATTACTTTAGCATCCCTACCAATTGGTATTACTTGAACGTTTACTAAAAGCTATTAAATTACACACACCAAAACATCAAATATTATATAGTATGAGTTAATGGAATAACCGTAAAAATATTAACGAGCATCCTATACAACCCGATATAACTAATCTGTTTATTCAATATCCTCGTTATATAGAAATAAATCACAAAACAATCAAATATTCTATATCAAAAGTCAAGAGAGTAATCTAAAAGTATTACCAAACGTCATATACCGCTTGGTATTGCTTAACCATTTACTCAAAATTCTCATCATATAGAATTCCTCGTAAAATTTCCATATAAATCATCTTCAATCTACCTACAAGATATATTAAGAGATTTATAATTTAATACTCTTAAGACCATTCCAAAATAGTTCATAATTGGTTTATCTTCAAAATAAGCTTATATACTCAAAATCCCTTTTTGAAAATACTCTTGAATCCTTCTTATCAATATACACATTACAAAAGAAATACTCTTTGGAAACACTTCCATAATCCTTCATTTATATTTGTAAAAGCTCTGTACTTTCTAATACTATTGAAAATTTTCTACTTTTCTTTGAAAATATTTTTTTATACCTAAAACAACTGCCAATAATTATATTTTTTTCCCAAAAATATTTTTTGAGAGATAATAATGCTTTTCCATAACTTTATAAAACTTTTGAAATTTATTTTAATAAATAAATTTTATATTTGGAACAAAATTTTCAAATATTAATTCTAGGGCTTTCAATCAAATAAAATAGTTTGATAAAGTTATATAAATCACATTATACATATTTAAAAACAAAAGTAAAATTTGTAGAAAAATAAATACTAAAATAATAAAATATATTTCAATAAGAAATTACAGAGTACATGAACTACCAACACTAAATTTCAAGAGAACGAAAATAATTTAAAACATTAAACCAAAAACAAAAACATAATCATCACATTTGTCTAGAGTTAAATTGCTCCAGGCTATAGGCCATCGATGGGCCGGATGGTCGAGAAATCTTGAACAATTTCAGCTCTAGAATTCGACCATTTTGAAGATTCTGGCTATGTTATGGCAACCAGAGCACTCTTGTAGACCACTCCATTCCCTTGAATGCACCAAGATATAAACAAATAACATTCAAAATTCAAATGGACAACATTTTGTTTGCAATTTTTGGTTTTTAGCATATAAAAAAAAACCAATTGAAGCATAACGATAGCCATTCAACCAATATAGAACACAAACAATCATAATAACAATGCATGTAGTGAATTTTAGTTGTGATTATTAAACTCGCCTTAGACCCCAAAAGTTTGCTAGAACACTTCTTATAGCTTCAAACACACCACTCCTTCAATCCCTTTGTTGACCCGAGATAGAGGATTTGTTCAAAATCCAAAATTTATTGTTCCCAAGGTTGTAGAATTGACTGATAGACACTCTTTGATTTTATAGGAATTTCTTGGATTTTATTTGATATTTTCTTAGATTTTCATTCTAGGGTTTTTCAAAAAGGGAAACGAGAGTTTTGGTTTTCAATAATTAGTAAATAAATGTACATGTGAAATGAGAAGGAGAGACACATTGCAAATAAACGTACATGTCAAATGTGAAATGCGAAATGTAGAAGCGTTTAGGAATCCCTATCGATAACACTAGCCACACATATTGATTAGAAATCTTAATTCACTCCATGGAAAAATTAGCACAATTAATTTGTAAAAATATTCTTAAATCATTTATATAGATATCAATAAAATTTCCAGTTTTAATAAACTTTTATTTGAAATATCTATACAAAATTCCATATATCAATCTTTATCATCAATTCACGATTATAACAATTCAATTTAATCATACATGCAAGCGTCAATACAATCGAATCTAAAATCTTAATATATATATTCATATATATATATATATATATATTATATGAGCATAAATATATACACAGACGCTTATAAAACAATATACTGATTCCCTCGTGGTTTCTTCAAAACCAAAGGAAACTGATGGCTATTACTATTTGGCTACCTTTAGATTTAAGTGGGTTTAAAACTTTGAGCGATAACTCCTACTTAGAACCATACTAAAACAAGCCCAAAATAAGGAATACGAACAGAGACACGTAACAGCTAACCAAACATGCCTAGTGGAAAGAATCTTATCGGTTCCTGCTGCATAACTCTTATCCCTTAAGATCTTCTTCCCATTCTCGCTTTATCTGAACTTAGTTTTGTGACTTATCCATAGCATAAGATTTAGATTAGGGCCTTCTAAAGATTCCTTAGCTGAGCTACTTCACTCCACCGCTACCTTCATCGTCCAAACTTCCATCTAACTATTCTTTCACTCATTCAAAACTAACACATGGATGGAGGCAGAAATAAAGATATTATATACTAGGATAAATACAAATACGTTCCAAGATGATTACCCCCAGTAACCATCACATACTCCTGCCATCCCTTATATAGGATAACTACCACACACCCACGGGGATAGGGACCCAAGGTCTCACTAGGCCAAGACTCGTATCTTATATCTGTATTGTCCTAGAACCTGCACTGATACCAAAAATGTAATGCCCCACATTTATACCCATACTACCAAAGAGTATTATAAAATAACACTATCTGGTAATATGGAAAACGAGGTTTGTTCGAAGGAACATACATGTATATTCTCTTAAGCTAACACCAATACATTCACTTACTTCATAAACTTCCCAAAATATGTACTTGTTATCAGCGCAAAGAAATAGATACGTAGGCTTACTAGGATAGGACAATTCACAATATAAAGTAAGGTTATGGAGTCACAATCATAGTGTAAAATATAGTACACCATATATCTTAACAAAGCAGTCTACAAATGAGTATCTGGCTTAAACCAAAAATTACATACATGGATTCATATAGGAAACAATCAAAAGATACATCATAAGTATCATATTGTATACATGCATATAGACACATCAATATGTACATATGTATATACATATACACATATACTAATAAAAATAGATACTAAGCTGCCTCTCAAAATATGCCTATCATCCAAAGGACAATGTGTCCCTGTACTAGAAAGTCTCGGACAGACCCGAATATCTTATAACGTAATTATAGGTCATATGTAACAACCCTAATTTTGACTAACATTATTTAGGAGATTTAATTAGATAAACTAGATATAATAATGTAAAGATTAAAGTGGTTAAGAGATTGAGATTTGTATAATTACAAGGTAGTTGTGCCTTAATGAATGAACAAATGAAAATTTAAAATAAAGTAAGCAAAGGTAATAAGATAAGGGCAAAATAGGAATAGGTTATATTCTTATACCCTAAACCCTTATTCTAATTTCATTTACAACATTCACAAACAAAACTAAACATAGAGTTTGGCCGGCCACCATTAGAAGAAAATAGAGGAAGATAAACAGGAAGTCAAGAAGGAAGCTTAATCAAATCAATTCAAGAGCAAATCTCAACCTTCTAAACAATCAAGCTAAGGTGAATAATATGCTACATCTTATTTTTATTGATTTCGGTTTCTAGATGAGAACCGAATTTATTTTACAAGAAAAATGCCATGTTTTGATTGTTTAAATGGATATATATACTTGTTGATGATTTATGTTGTTTCATATAGATTCTTTGGTAAGATTTGATTTGAAAAACCTACTAAATGACATCCAAATGGCTTATGTTATTAAAATAATGTCAAAAACATTATTTTAGAGATGGGTTACAAATTTCATAATTTTCTAAGTTGTTGTGGATTTATTATGAATTTTCTAGTAAATAAAATGGTTAAATTGGGTTTAAATTATTTTTGGCTATTATATGTTAGCTTTGGGTCAAAATTTTAAATTTGTTAGAAAACATATTAAAAGTGATTTATGGAAATTTTTGGAGAATTTGCCTAAGTATTTTATTAAAGATATAAAATTATTTAAGGTATGAGACTTGAATGTTTTATATGTTTAGAAAAGGAGAAGGGGAAATTTGTTAATGCTTTCAAATTGTTAATTACTGAATTCGGCAGCACTTTTAGAAAAAGGTTTTGTAAAAGAATTGGCAACCAATTACATGTTGACAAATAAGGCAAGTTAGTTGGAAAGATATTACTTTAAAAGGTTAAAAATCAGTTTTGTAAAGGATTACTGCTTTGCCACTTATAGCAGCCACCTTTCAACACCATACATCTGCCCACAACCGAGTCGAAACCAATACACATGGTATCAATGCCTTGGTACGTAGTGGATTAGAGTTAAGTGGAAGGTATAGAGTCGAAACGTGCTTTCGAAGGGGTAGAAGTAGCTCTAATAAACTTTGACCTATTTTGGTTACAATTACGGCTTTCGAAGGGGTTGGAGCTTTCGACTTAACTAACTTGCTTCTATTTATATAAAAAGGGATTTCGAATGGAATGCCGCCTTTTGTTTTAAAACAAGCTTTCGAAGGGGTCGAAACTCCTACTGCCGCATTCAACCTTTCGAATCAATGCCTTCAAAAGGGTTCTTTTGCCTTAAACTTTGAAGCTGCCTCTCCGTGCTTTCGAAAGGGTTGATTTCGAAACCATCCACTTTCTTTTACTTAGGAATAATGTTTTCGAAAGCAATGCTTTCGCCCCAGTTCTTTTAAGACCCTTAGATATATTGAAAGATTAACCCAAAGGTTTCGAAAGGAATAGTTTTAAATGGTTTTGAAGCTATGTTCCACAAAATTTTACTTGAACCCAACACTTTCGAAAGGTTTTTTTAAGTAAAGGACTTTAATGCTTTCGAAAGATATATAATGATGGTTTCAAAGGGGAGATTCCCCAATGTTCTCAAAGGTTTACTTTTAGTATTTGAATGGAAGGTTTCCAATGCTTTCGAAAGGCAAGGTTAAAGTGTTTTGAAAAGAGGATGACTAAAGTTTTAAAAAGCTTTTGAAGAAACTCTTTAAATGATTTCGAAAGGTCTATTTTTTAAAGGTTTTGAAATGTATGTTTTAGCCTTTCAGCCTAGTGTTTCAAGGTAAAGTAGTTAACCTATTTTGAAATAAGTACTTTCAATGGATTCGAAAGGGAATATTTAAAGTATTTAAACAAAGGTTTCGAATGTGATATCTTGAATTTAAAAACCTAATGTTTTCTAAGTTAAAGAAGGGCTTTGACTTGTTCCAAAGGGATAGATAACCCTATTGATTTAGGTTTTCATCAACATTGTTTATTGTAAAGCAGTATCATGGCAAAGATATTTGAGTAAAGCAAAGTGTATGTTTTCCTTGTTTAAGTATGTTTTAAAGGGTTAAATCAATTTGAAAGAAATGTTTTCAAGGAAATTTGATGGCGTAGTTAACCCTAGGTAAATGACTCAGATATTAGAATACCAGATAGGACTGGTATAGGATCACGCCCTATACTTAGCCCCTAGCTAATATAAGTCCAAAATTTCAATGTGTCGGGCTTTGTCACAATTAAGACTAAAATGATGTTACACAAAGAAAGGAATATACAGAGAAAGATAGGTTATTGGTGAGCCCGCAAAACCATTAGGATCAGTTGACCCTGGTAGAAGTAAGTTAAGGACAGACCGTCCAGGATTGTGTCTAACAGAAGTTAGATTATATATTTTGTCTGGTAGGCCCGAGTCAGCCATTGGTTATTAGTTAGCCAAACAAAACTACATTTTTCGGACAGATAGTCCATTGACTACCTGATTTATGTGCATATATGATATTGCTATTATTGCTTTAATTAGTTTGATTGTAGGATTCCGATTTGCAAAAGGTATGTTTTAAAAGAGATATTAGTGAGGGGAAACCCATTCCGCTAAGCGGCATAATCTCACTTAATATCAGTAAAACGAGATATAATATTAATATTCTCACCAGGCTTTATGTCTGACTCAAATTTTATGTTTTTCCCCTTAAACTCTCGGGTACTCGAAATTTAATTTGAGTAGATTGAGAGTTAAGGTTTTTCAGGTTTAGTAGATTGGACAAATAAGCTTCCATAGATGTGCTGGAGGCAATGCTAGCTATATAGGAGCTATTTAGTTTTATTTCCACCGTGATGTATTATGACTGATATGTCTATTTAGTACTCTGATCATCCAAGGGGCATCTTCATATGTCGCTCTTGGCGTAATTTGTAATAATTATATTTGATCAAAACCTGGGAAATGTTTTGGGATTATATATCTTAATATGAAATTTTGATTTGAAATGTAATCAGAAAAGTTGTTTTAATTCTGTGTTGATTTTATTTCATATTCATGTGCTTCTAATATTATGGATACCATTAACATTACCGTATTTTATCACCGGAAGTTAATATTATGGATGATTGCAGCATCTGTAGTGCTTAGCTTCGGACCTCAAGATAGGGGATGTTAACTCTTGGTATCAGAGCTTAGGTTTATGAAAAATTTAAAAATAATTTTAAACTTAAAATGATTTTCGAAAACATAATCCTAAGGAATTAGAGAAAAGAGTGGGGTATGGGATAACGCTATAGTAACGTACTTGTATTTGCTATATATAAGTATACGCTTTATCTCTATTCTCCCATCTCTCTTAGACTATTCTTATGTACCTTACAAAGACTCGAATGCAGATTTTACGGATGTAAGATATGGATGCTAGAAGTGGAAGATTTAACGTTGATGGAGGAAGCACCATAACAAATGGGAATGCCAGACCAAACACTAGAAGGTATCCAGGTCAGGTACAAGCTGCTAATGTGGGTGCTGGAGTGCCGCAAGTAGATATGGGAGCTATGAATCAGTTCTTTTAATATGATGCAGGCTGGAGTTACTGCGAGTTTAGTTGGAGGAAATGCTGAAGGAGTGAATCAGGGAGCTCTAGTGGTCAATAGTTATGCTGTGTTGACTAGAGATTATGCTAGGCTAGGAGGAAAACCGTTTATCAGGACTGAGGACACAATTGTATTGGAGAATTGGTTACTTCATTGCGAGAGGATTTTTGCTGATTTGGGGCTTAATGATGAGCAGAAAAGGAGACTCGCTTCTAAGCAGTTATAGGGAACAACACTGTATTGGTGGAATAGTGTTACGGTTGGAGTCAATGAGGAGACTATGACTTGGGCTGAGTTCAGGAGGAGGTTTGAAGAAAGATTTGTCGGAAATTGCGAAGTCAACTCTGCTCAGGAAGTTTCTGAGTTGGAGCAGGGAGATATGACAATGCTTGAGTATGCAACAAAATTTGAGGAGCTATCCCGATACGGATACACTACGGTTGATACTGTTATCAAAAGGAATGAGAAGTTTATTCGTGGGTTTAAGCTTGAGCTTGCTAAAGCTACATTATACATATTAGAGATCTGTGCGATGTAGTTTTTGAGATGGCTTTAAGGCAGGAAGAGATGCTTGCTTATCTTGAGTGTAACAAGGAAGAAGGAGCTTAAGGAGGGCAGAACCAAAAGATGAAGTTTTTCCATAAGAAGGGAGCTCAAAAGAGTGGAGCTGCCAAGGAGGGAAAAGCAGAAGTTATCTCTTCTAAGTGTGATGAGAAGGGACACTATGCTAATGGTGTCAGACAGGCAAAGGGAAGAAATCTTCTGACAAGGAAGGAGTGAGATATTTCAACTTCAATCAAATTGGACATTATAAGAACTAGTGCAAGGAGCCAGCCAAGGATGGAAAAGGCAAGATGTTTGCATTGGAACCAGCTACCTCGAGACCAACAGTAGAGGAAAAAGGAAAAGCTATGTTGGGAGGTATGCTTTTGATTCATGGTGTATCAGTTAGAGTTCTATTTGATACTGGTGCATCACATTCTTTTATATCTCATTGTTTGGTAGATAAGCTTAGAACCCTCATACCTAGTTACTTCCTTAAGGGTTGCAAATCCGATAGGAGGTTATGCGACTCTTGGGATGAAATGTGACCACCTAGAGTTTGAATTGTTAGGTCATACATTTGTTAGCAGTTTTTATGTGTTTTTCGTAGGTTTCGGATTTATTTTGGGTATGGATTGGTTAAGTAAATATGATGCTAGGATGTTTTGCCATGATAGGAAAATATAACTTAGACACCCAGACTATAGTGATTGGATAATATACTATGTAGAAAACCCTAGTTTTGAGGATAATGTTTTGTCGGGTGTTATAAAGGCAAAAGATGACTTGAATCGGGTTTTCATTGTCTGAGAATTCGCAAATGTCTTTGAGCCGGTAGTAGGACTGCCACCGAAACGAGTTATCGAGTTTCGGTTAGATTTAGTACCAAGAGCAAAACCGGTGAGTAGACCGCCAAGAAAAATGACACCTACCGAGATGAGGGAGCTAAAGGTGCAGTTGTTGGGTTTGGAAAGTAAGAACTTTATCAGATCAAGCAGTTCGCCTTGGGGAGCAACCACAGTGTTTGCAAAAAAACCGGATGGATCGTTAAGGTTATGTATCGATTATCGTAAGTTGAATGAGAAGACGATAAAGAATCGATATCCGTTACCTAGAATTGATGATTTTTTCGACCAGTTGAGTGGAGCCAAAGTATTTTCCCAGTTGGATTTGGCAACTGGGTTCCATCAAGTTAGAGTAGCTAAGGATAGTATTCCTTTGACGACGATTAGAACCAGATATGGATCGTACGAATGGATAGTAATGTCGTTCGGACCGACTAATGCACCAGCATTCTTTGTAGATTTAATGAACCGATTTTTTTGAGAGTACTTGGATAGATTCGTATTGGTATTCATAGATGATATTTTGGTATACTCTAAAGATGAATGAGAGCATGAAGTTCATCTTAGTGTGGTGCTTGAGACGTTGAGGCCGCATCAACTGAAAGCGAAATTTTCAAAGTGTCATTTTTGGAAGAAGAAAGTGAAGTTTCTTGGTCATGTAGTCTCAAAGATAGGGTTGTCTGTAGATCCAGCTAAGATTGAGGCAGTGCATAGTTGGAAGAGACCCGAGACAGTGACTGAGATAAAGAGCTTTCTTGGACTAGCTGGTTACTATCGGAGAGTCATTAAGGATTTTTCATGGATAGCAGCACCGATGACTAAGCTAACTCGGAAGGATGTGATGTTTGTCTGGACTAATAAGTGTGAGGAGGCATTCCAGAAGCTGAAACACTTATTGACAAATGTACCTGGGTTAGTTGTTCCATAGGGGAACTAAGACTTAGTGGCGTACACATATGCCTGTGAAATAAGGTTAGAAGCCGTGTTAATGCAAAGAGGTAAAGCGATTACCTATGCTTCTCGATAGGTCAGACCGCATGAGGTTAGATATCCAACTCATGATTTGGAGTTAGCTGCGGTAATTTTTGCATTAAAGGTTGTAACACCCTTAAATTTTGTTTAACATTATTCAGGAGACTTAATTGGATAAATTAAATAGGAATTACATGATTGGTTAAGGAGTTGAGATTTAATTGTCAATTAACTTGGCCGTGGCTAAACTAATGAATGTATAAGTATGGTTTATAATTTATAAGTTAGAAAAATAAGAGGAGGGCAATATGGGAATAGCCACACCCATATACCCTTAAACCCTCCCTTATTCTCACCTACCATTTCATAAAATCAAAATACACATAAAAGAGAAGTTATAACCAGCCATTAAAACACCTTAGGAGATCAGCAAACTTGGAAGATCCAAGAGAGAAAGCTAGAAGATTAAAGCTAGGACAAATCTCAACTCCAACAACTTAATCAGGGTGAATAATAGTGTAAATCATCTCATTTTTCCTTATTTTGATTCGGTTATGGATAGTTGTTGAATGTATTTTGCTGTCTTGATCATGTTTGGATCTAATAATCATTGTTTGGATAGAATAATGATTTTTGGTGATTTATTGGAATTTTTATGGAATTAAAATGATGGGTTTTAAAGTAAAAACATTAGTAAACGACCTCCAAACGATGTGATTTTTGCATCTATTGTGTAAAACATAATTCTGGACATGGATTCTTAATTCCATAATTTTCGGACTTAATAGAAATATTTTATGAATTTTCTAAGGTGAAAAATGCATTTATTTCGTGTTTTAATTATTAAAAATAATAAAATATTGCCCCGTAATTTTTATATGATGTAAAAAATATTATTTTAGATTTTTGGTGAATTTTTGGGAATTTTTTCAAGTGGTTTTGATTTATTATGAATTTTCTAAGCTAAAAAGGCTTAATAATTATATCAAATATTAATATGATTAATTATTTTAAAAATTATTTTGGAAATAATAAAATATGATATATATCAGTTTTTCTGCAAAGAAAGTGTTAAAGTATGTCATTAACCAATAGAAATTTGACAAAGAATAGGAGTTGGTGAAAAGAATATACTTTAATTAGCAAAATAACAGTTTTCAAGTTTTTAAGACTCTGCCATTCGACCTTGTCGAAATCACCCTTAACCTGCATCATTATGCTGCAGTTCTGGACCCTTCTGCAGCATTTTCGGAAGTGACAAGCACCTTTCGACTACATCATTCTACAGCAGTTCTAGGCCCTTCTGCAGCATTTTCGTAAGCACCTTTCTACTGCATCATACTGCAGCAGTTCTGGATCCTTTTGTAGCATTTTCGAAAGCACCTTTCGACAGCATACTTTCGCAGCATTTCTGGACTTTTCTATTACATTTCGAAAGAACCTTTCGACTCAGTCGAATGCATCTTTTGACTCAGTCGAGCAGTTTTCACCCGCTTTGTTTGCAAACTTCAAATATGCATAACTTTCAAACCGTAAGTCCTTTTTTCTATTATGATCACTCTACGGAATGGAAAACCACCATTTGAACATTATGGAATAGGTTAGAGACCTTAATCCTCCACCTATAAAAAGTTATAGCTAAAACAAAGTTTTATATTTTTGAAGGAGTTGACTTCTTTGCTTTCGAATATGTTTGCTTTGTTTTCTTTGCCTTCGAAGGGGATACTTTCGAAGGGGTGTAAAATTGTTTTCTTTTAACCAAGTTTTATACATTCGAAAGGGCTACTTTCAAAGATTTCGAAGCTAAGCATCTATGTATTATTATTAAGAAATATTTTAATATGTTCGAAAGGTTTCAAAAGAGAAGGATTAAAGTGTTTTGAAAAGAGATTTATATGCTTTCGAAGGAGGTTATCCAATGAAGTCGAAAGCAAGGTTTTGAAGGTTTCGACAACCTTAGTTTTCAAAGCAAATAACCCAATCTCATTTTGAAAGAAAACCATGGCATAATTAAATAAAGTATTGTGAAAAATGAGTTTTTGAAAAAGTTTTCTTTGACTAAAAGGTTAAGGGGGTCAACCAAGTTATTATGTATTCTTCATCATATATGTATATATTCATATTGCAAGAGACCCATAACTATATTTTGGGGAAGGGCAGAATAACCAGCTCGGTTGACCCAGTAGTGAATGTGACGACCCACCTTTCTGACCCCTGAGAATGACACTTAATACATCCATGGTATTCATGTGTTGTTGCCTAAGTATCTGAAAGACGAGTTGTCATAGGGTAAAATATAGGAACACAACAATAATCTCACAACGGAACGGTTAAATATAACATAAAAATAAGACAGTACATACGGTTACTCCCAACATGGAGTTATCAGAGTTACAACAAAATTACTACTATCAGTCTAGGTAGTTATAACAACCTGCCTTTAAATATGAATACATAGAGATAACATCTCATAACAGCGGAAATAAATAGCTAGATAGATAAGGAGCCTCCTGCTCGTCCACCATCTTCAAAAGAGCCCAAAGAAACCTGTCATTTCCGAACGACTCAAATATAAATGAGTACCCAAGAGTTTAGCGAAAACAAACAATTCGGGTCAAACAATAAGTCCGGTATGAGTAAACTCCAAATAAAAAAAATAGAACACACAAAATAACCGGCGAGACCACGTCGCAAAAACGCAAAACTGGTTTCCGCTCACAAGGACAACATCCAAGCATAAAAGAATGGATACAAATAATTAAACATCGCAAAGAGCGCAAGACGCTTCCCGATGCAATTAAGAAAGAATCAATCCAAAGATTTGAATCAAAAATAAGGAAAAGGATTTTTTCCAACAATGACTAGGAGGGTGCGCCCCCCTTATCGAAAGTATACCTCTAGAAAATATACTTGAGAACTACGATGGCTCTCGGAAACCTCCAAGTCGGACCCCGTCAACCTTCACATCTCCGTGCGCATACAACCGAAACCAATCTAGAGTAGATGTGAAAAAACCCTAATGGGAGCAACCCTACATAGCTTGGCCCCCACTCGCTCTTTATTTAGTCATTTTCGATAAAGGATATCAATGCTCTAAATGAGCAACAAATCGTCTTAGATTGACGAAACAAAAACAAAAGGAAGAAGGGTATCGAAATTGATAGTCAAGATATCAACTATCGGGGATAACAAAATGATGGTATATGGAAATTAAATCTTATACTTTTTCACTGCTTGGAAAATATCCATATACTTATCTCATCAGTATAAGTATATTCACAAAACATTTGGGAGGATTTCATATTTCAAAAGCATACTTAGATGGTCAAAAATAATTGTCTATAAGAAATGTGAATGTTTTCCATTATAATTATAAAGATCATTTATGGAAATCAAATCTCCTATACTTGTCACGTTTCCGATATTCTCGACTTACTCTACCCCTTGCCTAGAAACAAAGCCAGGTAAGTCAGGGCACTAGTTGCTCCTAGCCTTGCCTAGACACTTCGGTTCCAGATCTCACAGATAGAAGATCAATCTACTCATCGGCTTTTAGTGCCAAGTATAGGACTACTTACTTTCCATAAATAACCTATTTAAATCATTATATAAATTTCAAAGCTCCTTTAACATACTTTAAACCAAGATTTAAAACTTGCATTCAAATCATAACTTAAACCCATCATCTTTAAAGGAGAATACGACCAAGAGGGATGAAGCTCCCTCTTAATCAAATGAGATAGCTAAAAGGGATGTTATTTACTTTTAACCAAAAAGTCACTAAATGTCAATCCTAAGTTAAAATGTGGTGTAAGTTCCTTTTAACTAAACATCATAGTTATTGCTCATAAACTGGCCGAGCACAAATCAAACAACCAAACAAGAAAAATAACAAGAATAATAACAGACCCATTATTATTAACAATTTAAAATCAATAGTAAACACAACATTTATTAAAATGCGAATGATTCAAAGGAAAGAGATTATGATTACAACACTGTAAATAATTAAATTATACTCACAGAATAAGTTATACCCACTAAACTATGAAAACAAGGAATATACTCACATCCTATTTGCTTTGATGGGGACTTGGAATACTTCACCTTTTATAATGAATTTTAGTTCTTTTCTTTAGTTTGTGAATGAATTAAAATGAGACATGGACTTGGCTATTTATAGGTGAAGAGAAGGGTACTTTAGTCATTCCCTATAGCCTAACCAGATTCGACCAGATTTTGGTCCAATAGAAACCAGCCTTATGGCCTAATTTGATTCGACCACATTTTGGTCCAATAGGAATCCTCCTTATCAACTATGGCATAACATGATTCGACCAGATTTTGGTCCAATGGCAACCATCCGCATGGCAGAACCTGATTCGACCAGATTTTGGTCCAATGGCAACCATCCGCATGGAATATAATAATCATTATGCTATTTTGTTTCATTAGGCAAGTAATTATACTGTTCTGTTTTTATTAGGCGAGGTTAATAATTCTCTCTTGTTTTATTAGGCAAGTAATTATACTATTCTGTTTTATTAGGCAGGGTTAATAATTCTCTCTTGTTTTATTTGGCACGTAATTATACTATTCTTTTTTATTAGGCAGGGTTAATAGTTCTCTCTTGTTTTATTAGGCAAGTAATTATATTATTCTGTTTTATTAGGCATGGTTAATAATTCTAGATATAAAATCCATGATTTAATCATTTAAAAACATATTAACTATTCATGTTCAAAGTGATTAAATTATGGTTCGTTACATCCTCCCCTCCTTAAAGGAAATTTCGTCCTCGAAATTTATTAGATAAACTCTAGATATCAAAGAAACCCAAATGATATCATATATACCATACAAAGATACAAGGAAAGTGACCTTAACACAACTGGTGAGTACATTAAAAAGAAACAAAAAAATACAAACAACAACAACATCAACTCGGGATAAGAATCCCTAATATAGTCCTCAGTTTTCCAAGTACAGTCTCTAACATCTCCACTCCACTGAACCTTAACAAGATTCACAACCTTCTTCCTTAATCGCTTTATATCTCGAGCGACAATACGAATAGGCCGCCTAAGAATGATTAGGTTAGGCTGAACCTCCAAATCAACTTGTTGTCCTGTTTCTACTCTCATCGAAGGGTCGTGTACATACTTACGTAAATGAGATACGTGAAATACGTTGTGCACATCTGATAATTGATTTGGTAACTCCACTTTATATGCAAGTTTACCAATCCGGTCCAGTATGGGAAAAGGGCTAATATATCGAGGGCTAACTTCCCTGTCTTCCCAAACCTCACGACACTTCTCAAAGGAGATACTTTTACAAATACTAAGTCCCCGACTAAGAACTCTGGATCCCTATGCCTTTGATCTGCATAACACTTTTGCCGATCTTGCGCTTCCTTCATCTTTCTTCTAATATCAGCTACCTTCTCATTGGCTTCTAAGATTATGTCGGGTCCAAGAACAAGTCTATCTCCAGATTCAACCCAACACGAAGGAGAACGACATGGACGACCATAAAGAGCTTCGAAAGGGGCCATACCAATGCTTGCTTGATAGCTGTTTTTATAAGTGAATTTGACTAAGGGTAAATGATCTTCCCAAGAACCCTCGAAGTCTAGAATGCATGCTCGCAATAAATCTTCCAAGATCCGGTTCACTCTCTCCGTTTGCCTATCTGTTTGGGTATGGTAAGCTGTACTTAGACTTAGCTCAGTCCCTAAAGCATTCTGTAGTCCCTCCCAGAACCTACTAGTGAATATCGAGTTTCGGTCACTTACAATACTATGAGGAATCCCATGGAGTCTCACTATCTCCTTCACATACAAACTCTCCAGACTCATAGCAGTCATACTCAGCTTAACAGGAATGAAATGGGCACTCTTGGTTAGTCGATCGACTATAACCCAAATGCCATCGTTACCTCTTCTTGACCAAGGAAGCCCATCAATAAAGTCCATAGAGATCTGCTCCGACTTCCACTGTGGGATCTCAAGTGGTTGAAGTAATCCAACTGTCTTCTACTGGTCACTCTTAATCTGCTGGCAGTTTGCACAACGACACACAAAGATTGAAATATCTCGCTTCATCCCCTTCCACCAGAATACCCTCTTCATATCTTTGAACATCTTGGTCACTCCTGGATGAAAAGATAACTTCGAATGGTGGCATTCGGCTAACACTTCTTGCCTAAGTCCATCAAAGTCTGGAACACAAATATGCCCATTCATTTTCAATATGCCCCGGAGATCAATCTCAAAGCTAGAAACAACACCTTCTTCAACATCCTTCTTAAGTCGAGCTAAAATAGGATCTGCCTCTTGACTGGATGCAATTCTCTCTAATAATACTGGCTTAACTTCTATACTTGCAACCATTGCTACATTCCTACTCAATGCATCAGCAACGACATTTGCTTTTCCAGGGGTATAAAGAACCTCTAGATCATAAGAGGCGAGAAACTCCAGCCATCTTTGCTGCCTCAAAATCAAATCTTTTTGGGTAAAAAGGTATTTTAAGGATTTGTGGTCCGTGTATAACTCGAACCTTTCACCCAAAAGATAATGCCTCCACATCTTTAGTGCGAAGACAACAGCTAAAAGCTCCAAATCGTGTGTAGCATAATTTTTCTCATGCGGCTTTAGCAGTCGACTCGCATAGGCAATAACTTTCCCATGCTGCATCAGAACTGCTCCCAATCCAATTCCACAAGCATCTGTATACACGGTTAAACCTTTGCTCCCATTTGGAATGGTTATTATAGGAGCGCTAGTCAACTTCTCTTTCAATTCGTTGAATGCTTGATCGCACTTAGAAGTCCAAACAAACTTAACATCTTTCTTTGTTAACTTCGTCATATGAGAAGCAATCTTCGAGAAGTCCTTGATAAACCTACGGTAAAAACCAGCCAATCCCAAGAAACTTCTAACTTCCGTCGCACTTTCGGGTTTCTTCCAGTCTTGAACCGCCACAACTTTATCTGGGTCCACCGATATGCCTTCTCCCAAAATAACATGCGCTAGAAACCTAACTTCGGATTTCCAGAAATGGCACTTGGAAAACTTAGCCTTCAACACATGGCTTCTTAAGGTATCGAGTACGACATGGAGATGATATTTGTGTTCCTCCTCTATCTTGGAATAGATAAGAATGTCATCAATAAAGACAAGAACAAATTTATTAAGAATGTCTCGAAATACTCGATTCATTAAGTCCACAAAATAAGCGGGTGCGTTAGTCAATCCAAACAACATAACTAACCACTCGTATAAATTTTCAGGAGTTTGAAAAGCTGTTAAGAGAACACTCTCCTCTGCCACTCTTAGTTGGTGAAAACCGGTGGCAAGATCTAATTGAGAAAATATCCAAGCACCATGGAGTTGGTCAAACATATCGTCGATCCTTGGCAAAGGATATTTATTCTTGATAGTCCTTTTGTTCAACTCCCGATAGTCTACGCATAATCTTAGAGAACCGTTCGCCTTTCTAACAAAGACGACTGGTGATCCCCAACTCGAGGTACTACGTCGGATCAAGCCTTTCTGCAACAAATCATAAGTCAGCCTTTCTAACTCCCTCTTCTCTTTTGGAGCCATCCTTCGTAAGGGTTGTACAATAGGTCTAGTTACCGGAACCAAATCAATACGGAACTCGACTTCACGGTGAGGAGGTAAACCTTGCACCTTGTCAAAAATATCTGTGAAATCTCGAACAACCGGCACATCTCCTAGCTCCGCTTTAGCCACTTCGAGTGAATAGAGAAAACTGCTCATTAACTTCTTAGGCTCTTCACAACTAATATCAACACCAACATCTCCTGCATCACTAACTCTAACGAGCCTTCTACCACAATCCAAGATAGCTTTAAACTTAGATAACCAATCCATTCCCAGCAACACTCCAAAACGCATAAACCCAAGAACAAACAAGTCAAAAGGAAAGAGATGATTTCGATAAGAAATAGGTACATTTAGACACACGGTGTCAAGATTTTTCGGACCTCCAATCGGGTTTGACACACAAAGAGGATTACTTATGATAACATATTTAAGGTTTAGTTTGTCCATTAGATCATAAGAAATAAAACTATGGGAAGCTCCTGTATCAAATAGCACCCTTACAAGAATATCATAGATGGATAATGTACCTTGCAACACTTGCTTCCCTTTTTGATCTGAAGAAGTGGATGGTATCTCTTCAATGGTAAAAGTCTGTCCTTGAGATCCCTTTTTAGGAAAAGGGCACTCATTCTTCATATGTCCCGGGTGGCCGCAATTAAAACATGTGGCAATTGGGCAATGATTTGCAAAGTGGCCCATCTTATTGCACTTGAAACAAAGAATGTTGGCCAAGTTGGTCTGCTTCTTCTATGCTGGAGCGCCATCTTCGAGTTTCTTCCCTACACCCTGCTTCTTTCTCTTAAACTTACGCTTGAAGTTTGGCTTTCTTTCAACTAGTATAACTGATAAAGGCTTGGCACTTATTGTTGGTACTACACCCTTCTGGACTCCTTCCTTAATATCAAGAGCCTCAAACCTCAAAGTCATGCTAATAATGTTGGTGAACGTACCAATAAGATGATTGGTCATTTCACAATGGAACTCTGGTCGCATTCCATTCACAAACATTTCATTTTTCTTGAGCGGTGTGTCTATCAATCCAAGTCCAAAACGGGACAAAGCATTGAACTTATGCTCATACTACGACACAGTCATATCACCCTGCTTTAAGTCAATGAAACTTCTAAATAACTGAGTTTTTCCGGCTTCTGGAATAAACTGTGCTTCAAAAACTTCCTTGAACTGGGCTTAAGAAAACTCCCCCTCTGGAGTACTAGCTATTTCTGAATCCCACCAATCCATTGCCGACTTTTGAAGTTGTCACGATGCCAACAGCCGTTTCTCTGCATCCTCCAACTGAAGATCTCCAAATATTCTTTCACAAGTTCGAAGCCACATCTGCAATCCAAGAATATCTTCGGTCCTATAGAATGGTTTCCCGCCCAAAGTGGTAAAATTCTTACACAAAGCTACAAAGTTCATAGGGGTCTGAACTTGCACTAGCATTTCCTCTACTGGATCTACAACTGACATGGTAGCATTTCTAGGTACCCTACCATTGGTAGCCGTGCTAGTTCCAGATCCTCTCCTTCCTCCTCTTCTTGTATTCATTTTCTATTATCTGAACAAATAACAGGTATCTTTAGAATACAATAATAGGATTAAAATTGTTTAAGGAAATAACACCAAATGATCTAAAACTAGATTTTAGAGGATAAATATTATTATTATAAAAATTACAAATACGCTCTCTCAAGATTAACTCATTCTAGGGCATCACTTACCCTATCTCTAATGAGTTGTACCCCAATCAGGCTAAGGTGTTCGCTCAACCAATGCTATGATACCAACTGTGACGACCCACCTTTCTGAACCCTGAGAACGACACTTAATACATCCATGGTATTCATGTGTCGTTGCCCAAGTATTTGAAAGACGAGTTGTCATAGGGTAAAATATAAGAACACAATAATAATCTCACAATAGAACAGTTAAATATAACATAAAAATAAGACAGTACATAAGGTTACTCCCAACATGGAGTTATTAGAGTTACAACAAAAGTAATACTATCAGTCTAGGTAGTTATAACAAAATTCCTTTAAATATACATACATAGAGCCAATATCTCATAACAGAAGAAATAAATAGCTAGATAGATAAGGAGCCTCCTGCTCGTCCACCATCTTCAAAAGAGCCCAAAGAAACCTATCATTTCCAGACTACTCAAATATAAATGACTACTCGAGAGTTTAGGGAAAACAAACAATTTGGGTCAGACAATAAGTTCGGTATAAGTAAACTCCAAATAAAAAAAACAGAACACACAAAATAACCGGTGAGACCACGTCGCAAAAACGCAGAATGAGTTTCCCCTCACAAGGACAACATCCAAGCATAAAAGAATGGACACAAATAACTAAACATCACGAAGAGTGCAAGATGCTTGCCGATGTAATTAAGAAAGAATCAATCCAAAGATTTGAATTAAAAATAAGGAAAAGGAATTTTTCCAACAATGACTAGGAGGGTGCGCCCCCCTTATCGAAAGTATACCTCTAGAAAATATACATGAGAACTATGGTGGCTCTCAGAAACCTCCAAGCCGCACCCCGCCAACCTTACCGAGAATCCAAGTATTTCACATCTCCGTGCGCATACAACCGAAACCAATCTAGAGTAGATGTGAAAATACCCTAATGGGAGCAACCCCACATAGCTTGGCCCCCACTCGCTCTTTATTTAGTCATTTTCGATAAAGGATATCAATGCTCTAAATTAGCAACAAATCATCTTAGATTGACGAAACAAAAATAAAAGGAAGAAAGGTATCGAAATTGATAGTCAAGATATCAACTATCGGGGATAACAAAATGATGGTATATGGAAATTAAATCTTATACTTTTTCACTGCTTGGAAAATATCCATATACTTATCTCATCGGTATAAGTATATTCACAAAACATTTGGGAGGATTTCATATTTCAAAAGCATACTTAGATGGGTCAAAAACAATTGTCTATAAGAAATGTGAGTGTTATCCATTATATTTATAAAGATCATTTATGGAAATCAAATCTCCTATACTTGTCACGTTTCCGATATTCTCGACTTACTCTACCCCTCACCCAGAAACAAAGCCAGGTAAGTCAGGGCACTGGTTGCTCCTAGCCTTGCCTAGACACTTCGGTTCCAGATCTCACAGATAGAAGATCAATCTACTCATCGGCTTTTAGTGCCAAGTATAGGACTACTAATTTCCGTAAATAACCTATTTAAATCATTATATAAATTTCAAAGCTCCTTTAAAATACTTTAAACCAAGATTTAAAACTTGCATTCAAATCATAACTTAAACCCATCATCTTTAAAGGAGAATACGACCAAGAGGGGTGAAGCTTCCTCTTAATCAAATGAGATAGCTAAAAGGGAAGTTATTTCCTTTTAACCAAAAAGTCACTAAATGTCAATCCTAAGTTAAAAGGTGGTGTAAGTTCCTTTTAACTAAACATCAAAGTTATTGCTCATAAACTGGCCGAGGACAAATCAAACAACCAAACAAGAAAAATAACAAGAATAATAACAGACCCATTATTATTAACAATTTAAAATCAATAGTAAACACAACATTTATTAAAATGTGAATGATTCAAAGGAAAGAGATTATGATTACAACACTGTAAATAATTAAATTATACTCACAGAATAAGCTATACCCACTAAACTATGAAAACAAGGAATATACTCACATCCTATTTGCTTTGATGGAGACTTGGAATACTTCACCTTTTGTAATGAATTTTAGTTCTTTTCTTTAGTTTGTGAATGAATTAAAATGAGACATGGACTTGGCTATTTATAGGTGAAGAGAAGGGTACTTTAGTCATTTCCTATAGCCTAACCAGATTCGACCAGATTTTGGTCCAATAGAAACCAGCCTTATGGCCTAATTTGATTCGACCACATTTTGGTCCAATAGGAATCTTCCTTGTCAACTATGGCATAACATGATTCGACCAGATTTTGGTCCAATGGCAACCATCCGCATGGCAGAACCTGATTCGATCAGATTTTGGTCCAATAGCAACCATCCGCATGGAATATAATAATCATTATGCTATTTTGTTTCATTAGGCAAGTAATTATACTGTTCTGTTTTTATTAGGCAAGGTTAATAATTCTCTCTTATTTTATTAGGCAAGTAATTATACTATTCTGTTTTACTAGGTAGGGTTAATAATTCTCTCTTGTTTTATTAGGCAAGTAATTATACTATTCTGTTTTATTAGGCAGGGTTAATAATTCTAGATATAAAATCCATTATTTAATCATTTAAAAACATATTAACTATTCATGTTCAAAGTGATTAAATTATGGGTTGTTACAGTGAATATAAATTAAGTTAACTCTTGAATGAGTAGAATTGCATCCAGGAGGTCAGGAAGACTAGAATACAGGATCCTAAAGAAAAAATATTGGCAAGGGCCAATAGATTGATAGTTAGCCCATGAAAACTATGTATAAAGGAAGATGTCAGAAAGACAGGTTCATAGTTAGCACATGAAAACTATGATTTGATATTGGTAGGGGCCAATAAGTTTATAGTGAACCCATGAAAACTATACCTGGATTAAGATATTGATAGATAGTCAATAGGTTCCTTGTCAGCCCATGAAAACTAGAACAAACAGAAAGATATTGGAGTTACCAATAGGTTCTTAGTGATCCCATGAAAACTATGTAAACAATTCAGATAGTCCATACCGGTTATTAGTTAGCCCATTAAAACTAATAGGTTAATAGTAATCCTAGAAACTATAATTGAGACAGATAGTCGGAATGAATGGGGATGGATAATCTAGATTTGATTTACTTGTTTTGCATGCCATCATAATGTTTTGAAATACTATGTTTTTAACCATTATGGATGTAGGAGCATAGTATATGGTTTTATATATGTTTTATGATACTAGTGAGGGGAAAACCCGTTCTGCTAAGCGAAGTGGTCTTAGTAGATATCCAAATGAGTTGAGATGATAGACTATTATTCATACCAGGCTTTATGTCTGACTTGAAGTTTTTTTCCCCTTAATCTCTCGGGTACTCAATTGATTTTGAGTAGTTTGAGGTTTAGGTTTTTCAGGTTCTCTTCTTAGACGAAGAAAGCTTCCGAAGGCGTGCAGGAGGCATATAGTTATTTAGAGTTATCTTTTTCCACCGTGTATTTGGATGTAAAGGATGATTTATTAGCCTTATTATATACTCTGATCAACCAAGGGGCATCTTCATATGTTGCTCTTGGCGTATGTGCAATAATTATATTCTGCTAAACGTGGTCAACGTTTTGGGATTATGTAATGAACATGAAATCTTTTGAATGGAATGTGGAAATGTTTTGGGATTATGTACATAATGTAATGAACATGAAACGTTTTGGTCGTCGAAGATTAATAACTATGGATGATTGCAGCATCCGTAGCCGTTAGTTTTGGGCCTTTAAGTAGAGGGATGCTACAAGTTGGTATCAGAGCATAGGTTTATTAAACTTCAAAAGAAAAGTAAAACCTAAAAGCTTTTTGAAACATAATCCAAAGAATTTGAAAATATGATCAGGGTTTGGGTTAACATTATAGTAACGTACTTGTATTTTCTATATATATAAGTACGTATTCCTCTCTCTCTTAGACTGACCTTCTGTATCGTACTAAGGCTCGTATGTAGATTTACGAGAAAGAGGATATGGAAGCAGGAAACGGAAGAAGAAATCTTGGTGGAGGAAGCACCACAACAAATGGTAATGCTCGACCTAATACCAGGAGAAACCAAGGTCAACAGGCTAATGCTAATCCAAGTGCTGAGGCCAATGTAGGTGTTGGAAATCCATCAGTGGATGCGGGGATGGTGTATCAGTTGAGTGGTGCCAGAGTATTTTCCCAATTGGATTTGGCGACGGGGTTCCATCAGTTGCAAGTGGCGGAGGATAACATTCCTTTGATGGCATTTCGGACTAGATATGGTTCGTATGAGTGGTTGGTGATGCCATTTGGATTGACAAATGCACCTGCTTTCTTCGTTTATTTGATGAACCGGGTTTTCCGAGAGCACTTGGATAGGTTCATGTTGGTATTCATAGATGACATTTTAGTATACTCAAAAGATGAAAGAGAGCATGAGATTCATCTTAGAGTGGTGTTGGAGATGCTGAGGCAGAATCAGCTGAAGGTGAAGTTTTCCAGGTGTCTTTTATGGAAGGAAGAGGTTAAATTTCTTGGTCATGTGGTTTAAGAGAAGGGATTGTCAGTCGATCCAGATAAGATCGAAGCTATGAACAATTGGAAGAGACTAGAAACAATGACCAAGATCAGAAGTTTTCTTGGACTTGCTGGCTATAACTGGAGGTTCATCAAGGATTTCTCGTGGATAGCAACGCCTTTGACTAAGCTTACCAGGAAGGAAGTGAAGTTTGTTTGGTCCGACAAATGTGAGGAAGCATTCCTTAAGTTAAAGCATTTGTTGACCAATGCTCCAGTATTTGTAGTTCCAAATGGTAACCAAGGGTTGGTAGTATACATATATGTGCGTGGAACTAGATTGGGAGCAGTATTGATGTAGAAGGGCAAAGTTATTGCTTACGCATCTAGGCAGCTTAGACCGCACGAAGTAAGATATCATAGTCATGACTTGGAGTTGGCAGTGGTAATTTTTTCCTTGAAGATTTGGAGGCATTATCTCTTGGGGGAGAGATTTGAATTGTATATCAATCATAAGTCTTTGAGATACCTATTCTCTCAGAAGGAGTTGAATATGCAACATCAGAGGTGGCTGGAGTTTTTGACTGCTTATGATTTTGGTAGAGTATACCCCAGGGAAAGGAAATAAGGTAGCAGATGCTCTTAGTAGAAAACATCAGAATGTGGTGTTAGCGATGTTGGTAGAATGGAAGGATCTAGAAGCCTTAGCCAGTTGTGGTGTGCAGTTGAGATCTACTGCTAGTTCTAGCCAAGGTACTGCCAGATTGTCTTGTTTGGAAGTTCGACCATTGCTGATCGAGTGGATAGCTTCTAAGTAGAGGGAAGATCCAGATTTAGCCAAGAGGATCAGAAGGCTTGAGGAAGGATCAGAGATTGATGACCTAAAGGATTTAAGTCTTGATCCAAGAGGATGGTTGAGAAAGAAGGGACGATTATGCTTTCCGAATGTAGAGAACTTAAGGAGGGAAGTTCTGGAGGAATGTTATCGATCGAAGTTTACGATTCATCCTGGAGGAACCAAGATGTATCAAGATATGAAGAGGAGCTTCTATTGGGAAGACATGAAGAGGGATGTTGGCTTGTGGGTTGGGCAGTGTGTAAATTGTCAACAAGTGAAAGCCGAACATCAGAAGCCGAGTGGGTTACTTTAGCCTCTAGATATTCTAGTTTGAAAATGGGATTCTATATCCGTGGATTTTATTGATGGGTTGCCAAGGTCAAGGAGAGGAAATGAAAGTATATGATTTATTATGGACAGGTTGACCAAAAGTGCCCATTTCATTCCAGTAAAGTCGACCAGGACGGCGCTAATTTTGGCAAAGTTGTTTACGAAGAACATAGTTAGACTTCATGGAGTTCCTAGTAGCATAGTCAGCGATAGAGATGCTTTATTCACTAGTGAATTCTGGAAGAGTCTACAAGATGTGTTAGGCACTAAGCTCAAGATGAGTACCACATATCACCCACAGACGGATGGGCAGACAGAGAAAGTCAATAAGGTACTCGAGGATTTGTTGAGAGCTTGTGTATTGGACTTTGGTGGATCTGGGGAGGACCACCTACATTTGATTGAGTTTTCCTACTATAATAGTTATCAAACTAGTATAGGAATGGCGTCTTTTGAAGCTCTATATGGAAAACCATGAAAATCGCCAGCATGTTGGTTAGAGACCAGAACTGATTGGTCTTAGGTTCGGATTTAGTTAGAGAGGCGTCAGAAAAGGTTGAGTTAATCCGAGGATGGATGAAGGAAGCTCAATCCAGGCAGAAGAGTTATGCAGATAAGAGGCGTAAGACCTTGAGTTCTCAGTGGGAGACAGGGTTTTCATTAAAGTATCACCAATGAAGGGTGTGGTACGGTTTGGAAAGTCGGGAAAGCTCGCCCCGAGATATGTTGGACCATTCCAGATTTTAGAAAGGATTGGAAAGCTCGCTTACAGAGTAAAGTTGCCGAGCAGTATGGCAGGTGTCTATAATGTATTCCATGTGTCTCATCTTTGCAAGTATACGCATGATCCAGAGGCTACTATTCCTCAGACAGAGTTGGAGGACTTGGTAGTAGAGCCTGATTTGACTTTTGTTAGACAACCAGTTCGGGTTGTAGCGAGAGATGAGAAAAGATTGAGCACCAAGATAGTCAAGTTAGTGAAAGTTCAGTGGAGTTACAACGAGA
This sequence comes from Allium fistulosum, assembly GCA_030737815.1. NCBI lineage: Eukaryota > Viridiplantae > Streptophyta > Magnoliopsida > Asparagales > Amaryllidaceae > Allium > Allium fistulosum. Next base: position 292,263,766 of record CM060907.1, read on the forward strand.
ACGATTGTACTTGGGAGACAAAGGACATGATTTGAGATGCTTATCCTGATATGTTATGAGGGTATGTTCTATATTTGTTTTATATAGACTTATTAGCTGGTAGGACATACTAGCCTTTGTTTGCAAGGTTGTTATGCTTGTTTGTAGTCCTTACTAAATATTGAGGACATAATTCTTTAAGGGGGGAGCCTGTAACACTCCTAATTTTTGCTTAACATTATTCAGGACATTTAATTAGATAAATTAAATAGAATAACATGGTTGATTAAGGAGTTGAAATTTAATTGTCAATTAACTTGGCCGCGGCTAAACTAATGAATGTATAAGTATGGTTTATAATTTATAAGTTAGGAAAATAAGAGGAGGGAAATATGGGAATAGCCACACCCATATACCCTTAAACCTTCCCTTATTCCCACCTACCATTTCATAATATCAAAATACACATAAAAGAGAAGTTATAGCCAGCCATTAAAAGACCTTAGGTGATCAGAAAACTTGGAACATCCAAGAGAGAAAGCTAGAAGATTAAAGCTTGGACAAATCTCAAACTCCAACAACTTAATCAAGGTGAATAATAATGTAAATCATCACATTTTTCCTTGTTTTGGTTCAGTTACGGATAGTAACCAAATGTATTTTGCTGTGTTGATCATGTTTGGTTCTAATAATCGTTGTTTGGATAGAATAATAATTTATGGTGATTTATTGGAATTTTTATGGAATTAAAATGATGGGTTTTAAAGTAAAAACCTTAGTACACGACCTCCAATGACTTGATTTTTGGATATGTTGTGTAAAACATAATTTTGGAGATGGCTTTTTAATTGCATAATTTTTAGAGTTAATATGAACATTTTATGAATTTCCTAAGGTGAAAAATGCATTTATTTTGGGTTTTAATTATTAAAAATAATAAAATAATGTATTTTGCCCTGAAATTTTTATATGATGTAAAAAATGTTATTTTAGATTTTTGATGAATTTTTTGGATTTTTCCCAAGTGATTTCGATTTATTATGAATTTTCTAAGCTAAAAAAGGTTAATAATTATATTAAAATATTAATATTATTAATTATTTTGAATATAATTTTGGAAATAATAAAAGATCTATAGCAGTTTTTCTGCAAAGAAAGTGTTAAAGTATGTCATTAACCAATAGAAATTTGACAAAGAATGGGAGTTGGTGAAAAGAATATACTTTAATTAGCAAACTAACAGTTTTCAAGTTATTGACAACAATACCATTCGTCCCTGTCGAAAGCACCTTTGCAGCATTTTCGGAAGCACCTTTCCACCTTGTCGAAAGCACCTTTCAACTGCATCATTCTGCTATAGTTCCGGACCCTTTTGTAGCATTTTCGGAAGCACCTTTCGACTTAGTCGAAAGTACCTTTCGACAACATACTTTTGTTGCATTTCTGAATCTTTATGTTACATTTTGAAAGCACCTTTCGACTCAGTCGAAAGCACCCTTTGGACAGCAGTTGTAAATGTAACGGAAGCCCTTTTGTAGCAGTTTTCACCAGCTTTGTTTGCAAACTTCAAATGGGCATAACTTTCTAACCGTAAGCCCGTTTTTCTATTATGACTACTCTACGGAAAGGGAAACCATTATTTGAACACAACAGAATAGGGTAGTGACCTTAATTATACACCTATAAAAAGTTATAGCTAAAACAAAGTTTTATATTTTTGAAGGAGTTGATTTCTTTGCTTTCGAATATGTTTGCTTTGTTTTGTTTGCCTTCGAAGGGGATACTTTCGAAGGGGTGTAAAATTGTTTTCTTTTAACCCAGTTTTATACTTTCGAAATGGATACTTTCAATGGTTTCGAAGCTAAACTTCTAAGTATTATTATTAAGAAATACTTTAATATGTTCGAAAGGTTTCGAAAGAGAAGATTTAAAGTGTTTCGATAGGCATGGGCCTAATGTTTTGAAAAGAGATTTATATGCTTTCGAAGGAAGTTATCCAGTGAAGTCGAAAGCAAGGTTTTGAAGGTTTCGACAACCTTAGTTTTCAAAGCAAATAACCCAATCTCACTTTGAAAGAAAACCATGGCATAATTAATAAAGTTTTTTGAAAAAGGAGTTTTTGAAAAGGTTTTCTTTGATTAAAAGGTTAAAGGGATCAACCAAGTTATTATGTATGCTTTATTATATATGTATATATTCACATTGCAACGGACCCTTAACTATATTTTGGGGAAGGCCAGAATAACTAGCTAGGTTGACCCAGTAGTGAATATAAATTAAGTTGACTCCTAAATGAGTAGAATTGCATCCAGGAGGCCAGGAAGACCACAATACAGGATGCTAAAGGAAAAAATATTGGAATGGGCCAATAGGTTCATAGTTAGCCCATGAAAACTATGTATAAAGGAATATGTCAGAAAGACAGGTTCATAATTAGCCCATGAAAACTATGATTTGATATTGGCAGGGGCCAATAGGTTTATTGTGAACCCATGAAAACTATACCTGGATTAACGTATTGACAGATAGTCAATATGTTCCTAGTCAGCCCATGAAAACTAGGATAAACAGAAAGATATTGGAGTTACTAATAGGTTCTTAGTGATCCCATGAAAACTATGTAATCGATTCAGATAGTCCATAAACATTTAACCGGTTATTAGTTAGCCCATGAAAACTAATAGGTTAATAGTAATCCTATAAACTATAATTGAGACAGATAGTCAGAATGAATGAGGATGGGTAATCCAGATTTGATTTGCTTGTTTTGCATGTCATAGTAATGTTTTGAAATACTATGTTTTAACCATTGTGGATGTAGGAGCATAGTATATGGTTTTATATATGTTTTAGGATACTAGTGAGGGGAAAACCCATTCCACTAAGCGGAGTGGTCTCACTAGATATCCAAATGAGTTGAGATGATAGACTATTATTTATACCAGGTTTTATGTCCGACTCAAAGTTTTTGTTTTCCCCTTAATCTCTCGGGTACTCAATTGATTTTGAGTAGTTTGAGGTTTAGGGTTTTCAGGTTCTCTTCTTAGACGAATAAAGCTTCCGGAGGCATGCAGGAGGCATATAGTTATTTAGAGTTATCATTTTCCATTGTGTATTTGGATGTAAAGGCAGATTTATTAGCCTTATTATATACTCTGATTAACCTAGGGGGCATTTTCATATGTCGCTCTTGGCGTATGTGTAATAATTATATTTTGCTGAACGTGGTTAACATTTTAGGATTATGTAATGAACATGAAATGTTTTGAATGGAATGTGGAAATATGTTTTTGAATTGTTAAATTTTTTCCATATTCTTGTGATCTATGTATCAATGAATCTAGCACCGCCGTACTTGGTCGTCGAAGATTAATAACTATGGATGACTACATCATATATAGCCGTTTGTTTTGGGCCTCCAAGTAGGAGGATGCTACAAAGGTGTGGAGATAATACCTTTTAGGAGAGAGATTCGAATTGTATGCGGATTATAAGCCACTGAGGTATTTATTCTCTTAGAAGGAGTTGAATATGAGACAACAAAGGTGGTTAGAGTTTTTAACCGCTTCTGACTTTGGCATTGAGTGCACACCAGGAAAAGGCAACAAGGTTGCGGATGCACTTAGCAAAAAACATTAGAATGCAGTATTTGCAATGATAGCTGAGTGAAAAGATCTAGAAGCATTGACTACATGTGGAGTACAATGGAGATCTAAGAGTAGTTCTAGCAAAGAAACATCTATATTATCATGTTTAGAAATTCGACCGGTGATGATCGAAAAGATTGCTTCTAAATAGAAGGAGGATCCATTATTAGCTGGACGGATCATAAAGTTGAAGAATGGAACAGATAGCGATGACTTGAAAGATTTCAGTCTTGACCAGAGTGGGTGGTTGAGGAAGAAAGGACGACTATGTGTTCCAAATGTGGGAATCATTAGGAAGGAATTTCTTGGAGAATGCCATCATTCGAAGTTCACTATTCATCCGGAGGAACTAAGATGTATCAGGATCTGAAAAGGTGTTTTTTAGGAAGGTATGAAGAGAGATGTAAGCTTGTGGGTGAAACAGTGCTTGAACTGTCAACAGGTAATAGCTGAACATCAGAAACTAAGTGGGTTGCTTCAGCCTTTAGTTGTCCTATTATGGAAATGGGATTCCATCTCAATGGATTTTATAGACAGGTTGCCAAGGTCGAGTAGAGGAAATGAAAGTATATAGGTTATGTTGGATAGATTGACCAAGAGTGCCCATTTCATTCCAGTTAAGTCAGCCAGGACAACACTTGTTATGGATAAATTATTCATGAAGAATATAGTCAAACTACATGGAATTCCTAGTAGTATAGTTAGTGATAGAGACTCCTTATTCACTAGCGAGTTTTGGAAGAGTCTACAGGAGACTTTGGGTACCAAGCTCAAGATGAGTACCGCTTACCATCCGCAGATAGATGGGCAAACAGAGAGAGTTGACAATGTCTTAGAGGATTTGTTAAGAGCTTTTGTACTAGGTTTTGGGGGATCATGGGAAGGCCATCTACACTTAGTCGATTTTTCGTATAACAACTGCTATCAGACTAGTATAGGAATGGCACCGTTTGAAGCTTTGTATGCAAGGCCATGCAAATCTCCCGTTTGTTGGTTAGAGACCAGGGATAGGTAACTTCTTGGTCCGGATTTGGTTAGAGAAGTTGCAGAAAAGGTTGAGTTAGAGCTAGAATGAAGGAATCTCAGTCTAGGCAGAAGAGCTATGCTGATAGAAGACGGAAAGACTTAGAGTCCTCAGTTGGAGATCATGTTTTCGTCAAGGTACCACTGATGAAAGGTGTAATCAGATTCAGAATATTTGCACCAACATTTGTTGGACTATTTCCTATTATAGAAAGGATTGCGAAACTCACGTATAGAGTGGAGTTACAAAGTAGTTTGGCAGGAGTCCATGATGTTTTTCATGTTTCTCATCTATGGAGGTGTATTCGAGATCCAAAAACTACAATTGCACCGACTGTGTTAGATGATTTAGTAGTGGAACCATATATGAATATAGTTAGCTTTGTATAGTCGCGAGGGATGAGAAGAGACTAAGGAACAAGACAGTCAGATTAGTCAAAGTCTAGTGGAGTGACGATGAGAGAGACTGTAATTGGGAAGCTGAGAGAAGGATTAGGGATACTTATCCTGACTTGTTTCATGGTATGTTTTACCTTTATGATTGATTGTTATGAGTACCTTATCGTAATTTCGAGGATGAAATTCTTTAAGGAGGGGAGTCTGTAACGACCCTAATTTTGATTAACATTATTCAGAAGATATAATTAGATAAATTAAATAGAATAATGTAAAGATTAAAGTGGTTAAGAGATTGGGATTTGTATAATTACAAGGTAGCCGTGCCTTAATGAATGAACAAATGAAAATTTAAAATGAAGTAAGTAAAGGTAATAAGATAAGGGCAAAATAGGAATATGTTATATTCTTATACCCTAAATTCTTATTCCAATTTCATTTACAACATTCACAAATAAAACTATACATAGAGTTTGGCCGGTCACCATTAAAAGAAAACAAGAGGAATATAACCAAGAATTCAAGAAGGAAGCTTAATCAAATCAATCCAAGAGCAAATCTCAACCTTCTTAACAATCAAGCTAAGGTGAATAATAAATTACATCTCATTTTTATTACTTTCGGTTTCTAGATGAGATCCGAATTTATTTTGCATGAATAATGCCATGTTTTGATTTTTTAAATGGATATATATGCTTGTTGATGATTTATGTTTTTTCATATAGATTCTATGATAAGATTTGATTTGTAAAACCTATTAAATGACATCCAAATAGCTTGCGTTTTTTTTTGATATAAGGTCAGAAACATTATTTTAGTGTGGGTTTCAAGTTTCATAATTTTTCATGTTGTTGTGGATTTATTATGAATTTTATAGTAAAGAAAATGGTTAAATTAGGTTTAAATTATTTTCGGCTATTATATGTTAGCTTTGGGTCAGAAATTTAACTATGTTAGAAAACATACTAAAAACGATTTATGGGAATTTTTGCAGAATTTTGCTAAGTAGTTTATTAAAGGTATAAAATTATTTAAGGTATGAGACTTAAATGTTTTATATGTTTAGAAAAGGAGAAGGGACAATTTGTTAAATATTTTAAAGTGTTAATTACTAAATTCGGCAGTACTTTTAGAAAAAAGGTTTTATAAAAGAATTGGCAACCAATTACATGTAGACCAATAAGGCAAGTTAGTTGGAAAGATAATACTTTAAAAGGTTGAAAATCATTTTTGTAAAGGATTACTGCTTCGCCGCTTATACAGCCACCTTTCGACACCATACATCCGCCCCCAACCAAGTCGAACCAATACACATGTTATCAATGCCTTGGTATGTAGTGGATTGGAGTTAGGCGGAAGGTATAGAGTCGAAACGTGCTTTCGAAGGCGTGGAAGTAGCTCTTATAAACTTGGAACTATTTTGGTTACAATTAAGACTTTCGAAGGGGTTGGAGCTTTCGACTTAACAAACTTGCTTCTGTTTATATAAAGAAAGGGCTTTCGAATGGGTTGCCACCTTTTGTTTCTAAAACAAGCTTTCGAAGGGGTTGAAACCCCTGCTGCTGCATTCAACCTATCGAATCAATGCCTTCGAAAGGGTTCTTTTGCCTTAAACTTTGAAGCCACCTCTCCGTGCTTTCAAAAGGGTTGGTTTCAAAACCATCCACTTTCTTTTACTTAGGAATAATGTTTTCGAAAGCAATGCTTTCGCCCTAGTTCTTTTAAAACCTTTAGATATATTGAAAGTTAAACCCAAAGGTTTCGAAAGAAATGGTTTTAATTTGTTTCGAAGTTACGTTCCACAAACTTTTACTTAAACCCAATGCTTTCGAAAGGTTTGTTTTAAGCAAAGGACTTTAATGCTTTTGAAAGATATATAATGAAGGTTTCGAAGAGGAGATTCCCCAATGTTTTCGAAATATTTACTTTTAGTATTTGAATGGAAGGTTTCCAATGCTTTCAAAGGGCAAGTTTAAAGTGTTTTGAAAGGAGGATGTCTAAGGTTTTATAATGCTTTCGAAGGGACATTTTTAATGATTTCGAAAGGTCTTTTTATAAAGGTTTCGAAAGGTATGATTTGGCCTTTTGGCCTAGTGTTTCGAGGCAAAGTTGTTAACCTATTTTGAAAGGGGTACTTTCAATGGATTCGAAAGGGACCGTTTAAAGTATATAAACAAAGGTTTCGAATGTGATATCTTGAATTAAAAACCTAATGTTTTCTAAGTTAAAGAAGGGATTTGACTTGTTCCCAATGGATAGATAACCCTATTGATTTACGTTTTCATCAACATTGTTTTGTGTAAAGCATATATCATGGCAAAGATATTTAAGTAAAGCAAAGAGTATATTTTCCTTGTTTAAGTATGATTTTAAGGGTTAAATCAATTTGAAAGAAATGTTTTCAAGGAAATTTGATGGGGTAGTTAACCCTAAGTAAATGACTCAGATATTAAAATAACAGATGGGACTAGTATAGGGTCGTGCCCTATACTTTAGCTAATAACCCCTAGCTAATATAATTCCAAAATTCTAGTGTGTAGAGCTTTGCCACAGGTAAGACTAAAATGATGTTACACACAGAAGGAATATACAGAGAAAGGTAGGTTATTGGTGAGCCCACAAAACCATTAGGATCAGTTGACCCTGGAAGAAGTAAGTTAAGGACAGACCGTCCAGGAGTGTGTCTAATAGAAGTTAGATTATTTATTTTGTCTGGTAGGCCCGAGTCAACCAATGGTTAGTAGTTAGCCAAACAAAACTACATTGTTCAAACAGATAGTCTATTGATTACCTGATTTATGTGCATATATGATATTGCTATTATTGCTTTAATTAGTTTGATAGCAGGATTTTGATTTGCAAAAGATATGTTTCAAAAGAGATATTAGTGAGGGGAAACCAATTGCGCTAAGCAGTATGGTCTCATTTAATATCAGTAAACCGAGATGTAATAGTATTGTTCACGCCAGGCTTTATATCTGACTCGAAGTTTATGTTTTCCGTTTAAACTCTCGGGTACTCGAAATTTAATTTGAGTTGATTAAGAGTTAAGGTTTTTCAGGTTTAGTAGGTTGGACGAATATGCTTCCGTAGACGTACAGGAGGCAATGCTAGTTATATAGAAGCTATTTAGTTTTATTTCCGCCATGATGTATTATGACTGATATGTCTATTTAGTACTCTGATCATCCAAGAGGCATCTTCATATGTCTCTCTTGGCGTAATTTGTAATTATTATATTTGATCAAAACCTGGGAAACTTTTTGGGATTATGTATCTGAATATGAAATATTGATTTGAAATGTAATAAGAAAAGATGTTTTAATTCTTTGTTGATTTTATTTCATATTCATCTGCTTCTGATATGATGGATACCATTAACATCACCGTAATTTGTCACCGGAAGTTAATGCTATGCATGACTGTAGCATCTGTAGCGCTTAGCTTCGAGCCTCAAGATAAGGGATGTTACATCAGACTATATTTAGAATCAAAGGTGAGTACATAACTATAACGACTCAGATTTTTCGTTCATTTGAATTAGAATATTTAATTTATTTTAAATATTGAAAGTTGAATTTATAAGTTAAATAGATTTAATTTCAAATATAACGGTTATTTGAATAACGGAATTGGTTAAATAATTTAATATGGAATCTAATGTGAACAAAAACGATTTCTAATGTTGATATAAATTCTATTTGAATTAGAATTGAGTTAGTAAGTTTTTAAAACTGAATTTCACGTAATTTCATCGATTTTGAAAAACGTCGTTTTTATCGCCGCGTTAAAATAGCGATTCGGGGCACAGTCTCGGAATTCGACGAAACCTGTTTCATTGGATCTGTAATAGTGAGTTATTATAGGATTCCTGTAATGACCCACCTTTTTGGATGGTTTAAATCGACAATAAACCACACATGTTAGACTCAAACCATTCAAAAGGGAGGACTGTTATGGGGTAAATCAGAAAAAGAAGAGAAAGAAATAAAACAAACAAAGAATCTCACCGCGGAATGACAAAATATAATAATCAAATAACAGTTCATGAAGCTGTTTTACAAATAACATTTGATTACACTTTTACAATACAAATCAGAGTACATACAGCAGGAATAAATAAATAATGCAGCAGAACAACATGATGCAGTAGTAAAAATATAATAAATAATAATAGTGCTAAATCTTCGTCTTTATCCTCCAAAAATAAGGTCTTCAATACACTGAAAAGCTCAGACTGACCCGAGCGTAATGAAAAGAGAAATCATTCGAGTCAGAACTAAAAGATCTTATGTAAGTTAAATCAACAGTAAATAAATATGAGTGTAACGGCTTTAGAGATATTTACGGGGTTTGACATCTCCTATCCAGTGTCAACGTGCATGCAATAACTTAAGAGATGTTCAGGATTCCATCTCTTAAGGATCTGTTAAACTATCTACATACATAGTACAATACGCTATTATAATAGTGTCTACAGTAAAGTAAAGTATTAAAATAGCATTAAGGCGTTACCCATATCCCCCTTAACACATTTTTATATATTCCCATAGTCTATACAGATACTGTAAGCCCCACTAAACTAATGGGATACTCAGGGAGCACTCCATAGGTACGGAACAAACCAAACTCGTAATGGGCGCGACAAGGCATGTGACAAGGCACGGGAGGCAATGCCAGGGTAGGATTCTACCGTTTGCACTCTCGGACTGGTAGTAACGCATAGCAGCTACTACCGCCCACCTCCGAACACACACCCATAATCAAATCGAGGTGTGGCCACCAAATCAATCACAAAGTCATAATATGGTATCGAAGAAATGTGCCCGATCAGAGGAGTGACCTCACTTGGCCCGGCTCTTGTTTTAGCCACATCAAGCTGACTCGCGGGAGTCAAGGCTACATAAATACCTCATAGAATCGTTCGCCAAACCATCCCACTTCATTCTGGAATCTCCACCATGTACACAGTTGTTAAAGTGGTTTTCGGTATTGGCAGAGAGTATGACAATATCCGATCCTGGTCTCTTTAACAACTAAACGCCTATTACACACCGGATGTTCTTTTACATTTCCAAAACCGATTCATAATTGATATCAAAATACCATATTCAATTCAAACCATATCACTTTCAAAATTATATTTACTTTTGAAATCATATTCACTTTTGAAATCATATCATCAAAATAGGTTAAATCCTCATTTCAAAATCATCATATTTACTCCAATATGTCATTTCACTAGAAAATATCATTTCAATTTCCAACTTAGGTTATAACATCATTTAACTATATTCGCTTTTAAATCAAGGATTTAAATATAAACAATTCAACCTTGCACCATTTGAATTTTAGAATAATAGTTAGATAGTCATAAATAGTTTAAATAGTTTTAAAATAGTTTTAATAGCTTTAAAATAATTTAAAATAGTTTTAATAGTTAAAATAGTTTAAAATAGTTTTAATAGTTAAAATAGTTTAAAATAGTTTTAATAGTTAAAATAGTTTAAAATAGTTTAAACAGTTAAAATAATTTAATATAAAATGGTTTGATTATTGGAAATGGTTTATGTAGTAAATAGTTGGAAAATCTAAATAATCTGAATTTTTAAATAATAGATTTTTTGACAGTTTATATTAAAATAATTAATTTGAAAATAATATCTAATCAAACCGTTTCTTTAATTTAGCAAATCTGGACCATATTCAGGTTTCAAATCAACAACTCGATTTTAAATCTTTCAATTCAAATTCCCATTAAACCCTTCAATTTATATCGATTTCAAATCCATGTTTGAATTACAGATCTAAACCACTTCAAGTTCAATAGATTTCAAAGTTAAATATTCAAACGTTTACAATAACTCAATTTCGATAAATTTCATTTATACTTCAAATTCAACTTTAAAATTTCAATTTAAATCCTTCAAACAATTCATTTAAACTAATTCCAATTTCAACAATTAAAGCCTGGATTTTCGAAATTAATTCAGTTTATATAAATTAAATTTTATTTAAAACTATCATTTAACTGAATTCAAAAATTAAGAATTTAAAAATCATTTAATTTAACCAATCCAGTGTCCGTATATAATTTTCTACCCTATGGTCAAGTGATACAGATATATATCATTTCAATCCGCAATAAATTTAAAATTTATGGATATATATCGTTTCAATTCGCAATCCCGAGTGAATTTCAAAATCCATAAAATCACTCGAGTCTATAATTTCAACCCGTAATGATTTTCCCTAATCTATCAGATCGTTCGATATGAATCATTTCAATCTATAGTGATTTCTTCCTAACAATAAACTAAGGGAACTTGCAGTGTGATAACAATATATGAAATAAACATAACATCCAGTCATCCAATATCAACAGTTAAATATCCATCACAATCACCATTCAAATCAACCAATAAATAACAACAATTACTAATTATCATTAACAAGTGTTTAACTGGCAACTTACATTCTATATTAAATTAAATGGCAATTAAATTCGATAAAACTCAGATTTAACCAGAATGACAAATTAAATATACCAAACAGTAATCAATCCACTTCTAATCACATTATCAATTTAATTTACCTAACATAAGGCAATCTAGTAGTTGTGAGTGGATTAAAACACTCACATTTGGTTTCAAATCGATTTAAAATCCAAATAAAGACCCAAAATTGAACAGTCTCAGAATTCGTCCACACAAGTTCCATAATGTTTGGAATTTCGCTACGATCGCAGTGGAGAAAACCGCGCGTGAATCCGACCTTATATGCAAAAGATATTAAGTTGTGAAGTTATATGATTTATATCACGAAATAAATAAATAAAATAATTAAACAAACACATCAGCTATACCATCATTTCACACGAGCTCAACCCTAGCACGCAACTCCTGTAGCCGCCAAGCGCACGTCGTCCAGAGGCTGCGCGACCCCATCGGCGATTCAGATCATGATGAAAAGTTTCCAGCCGCTGTCGTTACATTTAAACCCAAATCGAATTGTAGGTGACGATCTGACCATTGATTCGTCGCCCCAACTATCCCGATGAACTCTACGCGTCACTCTCCATACAACCATATCCTCGAATCGACAATCCATCGTCGTTGATCAACCATCAAACGAAAGGCAAAGAATACTTTGGTCAATTCTGGACAAACCAAAAGACGATTACAAAAATGAACAACAGATTTGGGTTACGCTCGTTGAGAGCTTTCCAACGATATATAATTCGATATAGTTGAGGAGTTTGATTTTCGATTTGAATTTGAAATGGAATTAGGGTTTTTTGGATTTGAAAATAGGTATCTACCATTGGAGAGAGGAGATAGGAATAGATAGACAAATTTGTATGTACAGGAATAAGAAATAGAAAAGCTACTAGGGTTAGAAAAATCTATTTATATAGACAAGGCCCGATAAGAAAGAATGAACATATCGAATTGGTTCGGAATGACAATAATGACCCGAAAGGCCCGTTCCATTTTCGAAACGAAAGTAGGTCATCCCATATATCAAAATAGATGTTTTCAATATTTTTAAACTCAATGGAACATGTTTCAAATCCAAATTCCATTGTATACAGAAGTTAGCTTTTAAGATCAGCTTATTTCAAATTGAATTCATTAAATTGATTTCTACGCGTTTCGAGCCCGCACGATCAAACGACATGTCTGATCGCTACGAAACTTGAAATCCTATAATAATTCACCGTTACGGATCTGATGAAACTGGTTTCGTCGAAATCCGAGACAGTGGCCAAAGTGGCTATTTTCACGTTAATTAAATAAATTATTATTAAATTAATTTTATCACTTTTCAAATTCAAATTTTTTAACTAGCAATTTTTATCATTTTTGATTACCTAGTGTTTGTACCAAAATTGGGCACAACACTCTTCGGAAGTTTTTGAAGAGATAAAATGAAGAAATTAAATGGAAAAAAGGATTATCTAACAAAAACTCCAAATTTCAGATATGAAAATAATTAAAATGCACAGAGACACAAGAATTTAGAGTGGTTCGGCGTATTGCCTACGTCCACTATGAAGTTGTTTACTTTATTGATCTTTCTTTGATGAATACAAGTGAATTCAGCAAATTACAGCAGATAATTATGATTTACAGCAGTGAAATTCGTTATTGGCAGCAGCTATGGAGTTTTAGATCTAGATCCGGTAGAGTCTGGGCGTTGGAGAAGTCAAAGAAGAAGAAGCCCCTTTTCTGTATGTCCTGGGGCTCTATTTATAGGTGTATGAGGCTGGTATTTCGCTCAGATCTCGGGAGACCCTCTCTGGCACGTGACCAGGTCCGCACGCCCAAGCCCGTGAAGTTTTGGCCCGATCCGTGATCGATACGAACAGATTTTGTATCGATCAAGATTTCATCCAATGGAGTCGAAATTTGGCGTGGACATTCTTTAGCATGTACGTAGGCTTCTATGAAAATTTCATATCATTTGGACTTGTAGATTAGGAGATATGATCGATACGAATTAGGATCTTCGGTTGGCTGTTTCGTTCGACTCCCTTATTTCGACTTGGTCATGTTCGACTTGATCACTTCGAATCAATGGGTGCGCCTAATCTGGAGGTGACGTGGCGAGCCTTCCTCATGTTGATCCACTTTCTTTGTTGAGTTGGCCGAGTCATTCTTGGACCTCACCTTGTTCGCATCGAAGTTTGTTGCCCAGTTCGAATCGATCAACAGCTTGCTCCTTCGCATCGATCTGTAGCACGCCTTGTTCGAATCGATGGAGGTGGTTTGTTCGTATCGATGATTCTGCTCTGTTTGCATCGATGAAAGGTGCATAGTTCGCATCGATGGTTATGCTCTGTTATGTGGATACGAAGTGGACGTTGGATGATCGAGTCGAAATGTGACTCTCTGATGGATGCGAAGCGGAGCGAGTCGAACAAAGACTCTCTGATGGATGTGAAGCGGAGCGAGTCGAACAGATGCTTTCTGATGGATGCGAAGCGGAGCGAGTCGAAAAGAGGCTCTCTGATGGATGCGAAGCGGAGCGAGTCGAACATAGGCTCTTTTTATTCAATTTTGCATCGATCGTAACTTGAGCATACGAACTCGGATTGACTTGAAATTTGGAACGTTGGCTCTCATAGCTTCGCTTGTCATGTCATATCAACTTTAGCTCGATCCAGACTCGGACAAAATTCGTCGATATCCATAGTGAGCCTGTGTATAACCGATCTCTAGGACGGACCGTCATTGGTTACTAGTCAATTCCTTGGTGTTACGGCCTTGCCAAAAGGCGGGATAACATTTGCCTGCCAAAGTACGTCTTGTGGAAACATGATGTGCTTTGAAGCGCTGCAATCTTTATTCTGAATAGCTATCGTTTTTTTTGATGAAAGCTGTAGTCTTCGACTGTTTTTCTTGATAATGCAAACTGTTGACTGTCAACTGCTGTACCCTGTATTGTTGCAACTGATTGCTGTACGGCAGTGATTAGCCATTTGTTGTTGTAACCATTATCAAATGAGTTTTCAGTTCTTGTAAGTCTGGAATATTGAATATTAGTCCGACATATATGCATATATGTTAACCCGACTCTCGTTGACGTTCACGAGTCGTTGTTAGTTTATCTTATATTGAATTCCGTATCGATCCTCTCTTGAACCGACGTGAAATTTTTTGTAACAATGCTCGATGGTTGTTTTTGACTGTTCCTTCATATCGATCCTCTCCTGGATAGGTGTAGAAGGTTAAAACATTGCTCTTGCATCGGTATTAATTGCATTGATGGATACGAAATGAGCATTTCGAATCGATGGATGTGGGGTTTGATGGATACGAAGCGGTCATTCGTATCTATAGGCATTGGCTTCTGGGAGCTGCGATCTGATGGATTCGAACTGTTCGTTCATATCGATGCTCTGAGGATGGAGTCAAAGATGATCGATGCGAAGAAGGGCTTTGCATCGATGCAGACTCAAGTCCATGGAGTCGTACAGCTTGTTCAAATCGATCCCGTGGTGGCGCTTTGTAACCAGTCGAATCCATTGGGAGGCGAATCATTTATTCCATTCACCTTTAAGCCCATATAAATACTCTGTACTTAGCCATTTTTTGAACTTTCACTTTTTACTGTTGTGCCTTGCTTTCCTATCGCTTCCAAGAAAGGAAAACTGCTCGAGTTTGAATCGAACCAAAACCCTTAATTCCTTCAACCATTTATCGAAATCAGGTAATCAATTGAACAAATCCAGCCATAACACGAAGAGATCCAAATTCTCATACCATTCCATTTGAATCCGTGTTCGAACATTGCTCGAGGAAGGAGATAACGTGCGAGGTCGAGGAAGGACAGAATGGAGTTCGAATCGATCTGGGGAAGAAGCAGTGTGAAGGAAGATGGCTTGGTCCTCGTTTTCATGTCGATCCGGAGGGCTTCAAGATGATGAGATGGAGGCCTTCATATCGATCGATGGCGATGCTGTTGCATCGAGTCGAGACAATCGATGCGATTGTCTCGAGCGTGTTGATCGATGCGAAGGGGTTGCGTCTGATGGATTCGAAACCCAGGGTCCTCGATCGATTCGAAATCATCGAGTCGAAAAGGATCGATACGACGACATCCCAATTGATGGATGCGAACACTCCTCCTGGATCGATTCGAAGTCCCCAGCCTTTTGACCGAGTCAAACTTGCACGCAGATTAATACGAATGATCAATGCGAACATGGCTCTATCGATCGATACGATTTGAACGTTAAAGAACCCGTAATTCCCTGTACACTTGAACGACAGACTCCGACGAGCTTCAAACTTGCAGAATTTGGACTTAATTGTTTCACCGCATATCTGATTGCTTATCGAAGCTTGTCGACGAAACTGGAACTTAACAAAATTATAGCAAATTTTAACTTGGACTGATTGCTAATTTCCGGATGGCACGGTTGTGACTGTCAGCGATAACGGTCATTCCGACTGAATTTCAAAGTCTCGTCGTTTACACGCTTTCTTCAATTCTGTAGAACTTCTCAAGTGATAAACAGTACTGCACTGCACAACACACTCACACACTTTACACTGGGGGATGCACGAGCGTTATTGTCTGTTTAACAATGATTTTTTATAAGCTAGTTAGTCATGGAACCCTCAAGTTCACAGCAGCATGAACTCCCGAGTTCAATTCCTTCAACCATCGAGATAATGGTCATTGAAGCCGAAGTTATAGAACCAGCTCCGGACGAGCGTCCATGTGCCCGGTTCATTTGTCGTCCACAAGATTCTGTGCCGTCCGGTATCTCCGAAGATATGCTGGGATGGATTTGTTTAAGGCATGGCTTGTCGCTTGACGATGTGTTACTTCCTGGGCCAAATGATAGGCCACATGATCCCCTAGAGGGGTTTACTGCTTTTAACCGTCATGCGTGTACGGCGGGAACACTTCCTCCTTTCAATCAATATATAAGGGAGATGTTATCATTTCTTGGAATAGCTCCATCCCAGCTACACCCCAACGGGTACGCTTTGTTGAATAGCACCTTCATTCTATTTATGGAGATTCTCTTTCGACCGTCAAAGCCGATCGAGATCAGATATCTATTTAACGTTAAGAGTCGTGGAGACAGCCCTTCTTTCACCTTCTTGGAAGCGGTCAGGAAATGCCACATTGTAATGGGCTCCTGGGGAAGGCTAAGTTACTTTAAGACTGAATGGTTCTACGTTCGGTGCCCTCCTGGATTTTCAAGGCGATGGTTGGATAGACGTAAGCGTTACCATCTTTCTCTTGAACTAGCGAGATAATAATAACCGACTTCAAAACTGACATACTTCTCTTCTTTTACAGCCGCAATTTCTCGACCCGATGGTGGATATTTTAGAGAGCTAGTCCGGATCCTCCAAGCAGTTTCGGG
Organism: Allium fistulosum; assembly: GCA_030737815.1. Lineage (NCBI taxonomy): Eukaryota > Viridiplantae > Streptophyta > Magnoliopsida > Asparagales > Amaryllidaceae > Allium > Allium fistulosum. The sequence continues at coordinate 292,280,701 of CM060907.1, forward strand.
CGAAGAGAGGCATATCGACTTGGTTCTGACTGACAGAAACTTGAGGACTGTCGGGCTAATTGAACGGAGGCAAAGTATACGGCTGGAAGGGACACTTAGAGTGGTCTCTGTTTGCACAAAAAATGGACAAACACCTCAAAGTCGTATGATTTAATTGATTTTATGTTGTTCTTTGTGATTTGGGTGATTTATGAAAATATATGAAAAGCAGGGGCTAAACTGTAAAAGACACGCAGATTTATATTGGTTCAGCCAGAATGTGCCTACGTCCACTTTATATATTATTTCTCCTTTCTTGTTCAGATTACAAGTACAAAGCTTTGATACAAGTTTCTGAAAATTGTTTGAAAGTTCTCTCCGTGCTTGAGCTCTCAAAACTTGTTCGTTTGTTGTACCCCTGCCCCTCTATTTATAGAGTGAGGTTGGGGGTAGGGGTCTTGGATGTATATAGCTGCTGGTGGGCCTGGGCCGATGCAATCTGGCCTGGCAAGGTCGGTCTGGAATGTCTTGATTCGGCAGTACTGTGGTCCGGTGATGGTTGGAGCGGTGGTTCGGTTTGAAGTTGGTTCGGTTTGGAGTTGGTTCGGCAGTGGATAGGACATGTGTTGGTTCGGTAGCGAGGTGGGAGACAGGTTGGTTCGGTATTGCTTGGAAGTGGAGTTTGGACCGGCAATGCTTGGTAGTGGAGTTTGGACCGGCAATGCTTGGTAGTAGAGTTTGGACCGGCAATGCTTGGTGGAAAGATGGTTCGGCGGAAAATACCCTCAACACTTGCCCCCCAAAGTGGGGCATATGCCTGTATATGTCTCACTTTGCTTTAGCTTGGGTGTTTTCATTCGGTCCTATGTGTTGGAACATCCGGTCCGGTCACTCGGCGTTTGCTTATAAGTAGGGGTGTTATGCCTTCGTCATTCCTTATCGAGTGAGATAGCCGAACCAACTAAGTGCAGAATCAAGCTTGACTGTTCCAAACAGCCGAATCAACTGAGTACCGAGTCCCACTTAACTGCCGATCCATGTGAGTTTGCTTCTGTCGAACGAATTTTCAGGGCTGGACTACCGAATGGATAGGGGGTTCGAATACCGAATGAACTCATACCTTTAAACCACCGGATGGACCCGGGGATTCCGAGCACCGAATGAACTTTTATATTTGAACTGTCGAATGAAACTTGGGGATTTGAGCACCGAGCCTCACTTGCATACTTGAATTGCCGGATGGAACGCGTGCTCGAATCACCGAACGAGAACGGGGAGTATAAGTGCCGAACGACATTTCGGCCTTAAACTACTAAATGTTCTTCGGGCGAAACCCCTATCTGTATGTACCTGCCCGCTTACTTCTCCTGTTCTAACGATGTACTTTTTTGCGTTGCAGATAAATGTCTCATAAGGTGGAAACTCGATCAGAAAAGAAGAAATCACAGGACAGAGAAGAGCCTTCCATAGTGCCCCCTGCTCAATCCAGATCTGTCCGTCATGGGCCCGCCCAGAGATCACTAGTAGATGGGTACGGTCCTTAGGAGCTTTTGAACTCTCCTCCTGACTACTTTTCTAGCTCTCTCAAAGGCGAGCAGCTTGATGTTATTTCTCGCTCCTTTGGGATTGATAGAGTGCGCATGCTACTACCGGGGGAAGGAGTGATTCCATACGATCCTCCTGAAGGCTATTTCGCTTACAGCAGGTATCACTGTATGTGTGGTGCCATCCCGCCTCTCAACGCCTGGATAGTCAGCTTTGTCACATATCTGAAGGTGGCTCCATTCCAGCTTCAGCCTAACTCCTACGCCATTCTGGTGAGCCTGTTTGTCATTTTCCAAAGGAGATACGGGCGTCCTCCCTCCAACCGGGAGATCCGGTACTTGTACAATTTGAGAGGCTACAAGAAGGGGTCTCCATACATCAGCTTGGAATCAGCCGTATCTTTCAAGCCTGTCCTAGACTTATATTCGAAGTTCAGTATGTTTAAGAAAGAATGGTTTTTTATCAGGGATGACTCTGTTTCCATCCGACGCTTCACCTCCGGCTGTAAGTGTGAAGCTTTATTTATAATTTCCGTTATAACTGCAATGCCTCTTCTTATGTGTTTTTATTCCTTACTAGCGACAGGTGGCTTTGCGGTCGTGGAGAATGATCGCCTGGTTCAGATGGCTATGGAAATAGAAGCCATTACGGGAAGGGACAGGCCGACTTCTTACTTGATTAGGAATGCTACACTTCTAGGGCACAACCTGATCCGCCCACATCAGTCCGTGGTTAAGCAGAGAGACACGGCGGAGGAGAGAGCTGCCAAAGTTACAGGAGGGGCCACGGCGAAGAGCGGTAAAAGGAGACCCTTCTCGGCGCATCCAGTCGCCGGGGGGAAGAAACTCAGGAAGTCTGATGGACCCTCTCCCAGCACACATCCAGATGTTCAGGAGGAGGATAAAGTGGAGGGGGAAAAAGGCGAGGATGAAGGAGGTGAGGCAGAGAGCGGAAGCGGTGGGGAAGGTGACGGTGATCGTCACGGCGATGACGGTGGCAAAGGGCAGGGCGGTGATGGTACCGGGGCTTTGCCTCCTGGGCAGGCGGGCGTGATCCAAGAGTGGACAGATGATGCTCTCCGCAAAGCCTTTGAAGAGTTGGAGGAAACAAAGAAGTCCAAGAAAGCTGATAAAGTTGGGACCGGCGTCGATTTATCTTCCGGGGGTGCTTCTACTGAGGCAACTTCTGCGGTTCAAGGTGAATTACTCTCTATTCTTTTTAATTCTCAAATGATGGCTCAATGCATGCTGGTGACACTTTATTTTTATTCCAGGAGCGGGCAAAACGGCCAAGACCTCAGATCTTCGGCACAGGCTTGAACAATACAAACTCCTCAAAGCTTCCGCCAAGCCGAAGCCTCCTACTAACCGTCCTGGAGACGTAGTCGGGCACCGTCCTCTTCTTGGGGTTATTGAAGAAGACATACAAAAGAGGAAGAGGAGTCGGTCTACGTTTGAATCTCTTCCTGACCCTCCGGCCCCACTTCAGCCTATTCATGATATTGAGGAGGAGGTCACCGAGTTTATACCTTCCCCACGTCTGTCTGAGAATCCAACCGTCACCCCGATAGATCACCCTGGCTTAGTTCGCAATCCGTTTGTGGGTCATCCAGACCTGGATCCGGCATCTCATGACATCTCCTTTGATGAGGTTACTGGTGAGCATCTTCTCCCTCGCAATCCTATGGTACGGGTGCTTGACGAAGCTAAGTCCCTGGACCTTGATTTGCTTACTACCCGGGTTGTAACTCTGGGGGATGAGGCTAAGGCAAATATTGACCGGGTTGCTGAGGAGACCAGGAAATTGATGGGGCACCACGCCCGACTGGTCAAGGCTGGGGAAGAGATAGGGAGCGCCAACATTCGGCTACGGTTGATGGTTTCCGACCAGGCTAAACAACTTGCCGACCAAGCCATCCAAATCTCTCATCATGAGGCCGCATCTAGACAATTGAGGAAGACTATGGAAGAGGCCAGTAGGGCAGAGTTGCGAAAGATGGAGGCCGTCTGTAAGGGGCGGATTGACATGGCTATTGCCACGGTGGATGAGATTCGGCAAGCTGGCCTCGAGCGGGTAGAGGAACTATCGGGGAGACTTGAGGCCGCGGAGCTTGCTCAGGCCAAGTCGAAGGAGGAGATGGAGGCGATGAGGAGATCCCTTCAGGCTGACTGTTTACGGTATCGATCGGAGAGGGATGCTGCCGTTGCAAAGCTGTGGGCTTCTGAGGTCCGAATGAAGGAGTTTGAGGAGAACGAGGGGATGATGGATGAGATGCTCCAGGATATGTACTTCCGTACTTGGAGGCAAGGTAACTTGTCCTGGATGGATGATTACCCCCGAGTTATGGCCAGGATCAATCTCAGAGCTCTAGAGGAGGCTAAGGCTGAGGCGGATAAGGAGGGTGGTGTGGCCTTCAGGATGGATGTGGTTACTGCCCAGTTTACCAAGGAGGAGAAGGTGGCGGTGAAGGAGGGCATGCGGTTGCTTGTAGCTGAGGAGGCAGGTGTGCAAGTAGAGGATGATGATCAAGAGGATCAAGGAGCAGATGCTGGTAAGTCTTCCTTTCTAGTCTTTCCGTTAACTTGGTTGCTTATCACTAATGAATTCTTTCTTTGACCGGACAGGTGGGCAACAGGACAAGGATAAAACTCCGACGCAGCCGGCTCCTTGATTGGAACTGGATATCTTTTTGTGGACTTGACATTGTTGTATATGTTAGTCTCAAAACAGTAACGTAACTCTTAGGTTGTAATTATGCTACTTGTAATAAACAACACTATTCTTGACGTGTAATTTTTTAACTTAAGCTGATTCCGTCGTCTTTTGAATGTTTTTGCTATTTTGACATGTTGTATGAGAAATATAGCTATGCATATTCTTGTAATTAAATTGTGTTTGACGTCAAGTTCTTGTTTAAAACATAATTTCATGGCTTGCAATGTTAGCGTGATGTGTGAATAAATTATAGCCACGTGCTTATACATGAAAGAAGGAAATACCGCCCTTTATATTTTGCTTGTAGATGGCAGATTTGAATGTCTTATGTGACCGAGTATGGAATGCAGTCCATTGTCTCGTTGCGAGTACCTGCTTCCATTAGCGAATGTCTCTTTTTCTGTGTCCTGTACTTCAGGGGTTGTTACAGAGGATAGGAGAAAAGTTTCTTAAATATAATTGAAATATGTGAAATGGTAAAACTTCCAATCACGGAAGGCCCTCAATGTGCTTAAGTTCGTGGCAAACGAGCTTTGTAGTCACTTTCCCTAGCTGTGGGTCTTGGAGACATTTGTCACCCATCTTACGCCTTCGCGGGGAGTTAATCTTTTTTACCACAGCCGTACTTAAGACACATCGGAGCCGAGATCGCGCACAGTAACTACCCGGGCCATTATGGCCCGTAATCATGGGTATTATTCGATTTACTATGGCCGGCTAGCGTGGGTGCCGATCGTCAACCGTGAACTACCCCTGGCTGGCCACACCTTATGTTGGGGCTTATAGTCGGTTCATAGTTGCCGGTGAGCCGAACGCCGTAATGAGCTGCCTCGGCTATAGTCGGCCTTCTCGGTGGCTTATAATCGGCTCATTACAGTTGGCTTTAAGGGCCATCGCAAACAATGATTTAACCCGCAACAGAGGGATGCCGGAGCAAAAGTGTCTCATTGGCGAGGGCATAGATTCGCATAGTACCTGTTAGGTCTTGTCCAGGTGAAGTTGCGTTGTGGAGTGCCTTGAATGGAAATGCTATATGCATAGGATTTTGTTCAACAAAAAAGGATAAAGTTAACAAGCAGCCAAGATATAAAGGAACAAGTTAAAAAAGTGACAAGGCTTTTTAAAGTGGTTCGGCACGAAAATGCCTACGTCCACTGATTCTCTTTGTTAATTCACTTTATATGGGCAGTACAAGTTAAGAAAAGTATCGACGGAGGTGTTGGATGTTCCATGCCCTCTGGAACACCTCTCCATCCACTGTTGATAAAATATAAGCTCCATTGTGGAGATCTTTATGAATTACATATGGTCCATCCCAGATTGGATCTAGTGCTTGGGGCGAGGGAAGATTCGCTTGAGGACAAGATCCCCTTCTTGTAAGGTACGATGCTTGACTTTGGAGTTGTATTGTGCTGCCACTTTTTGCTTGTGGGCTGCTGCTTTGAGGGCTGCATCATTTCTTCTCTCCTCAATTAGATCCAAAGACATGTGAAGGAGTTCTTCGTTCTCTTCTGGGTTATAGCGGATCCTACGGTGGGAAGGCACGATGCTGGGAGCATAGCTTCCGATCCGTATGCCAAAGAGAAAGGAGTATGCCCCGTCGATGTTCTGAAAGATGTGCGATAGGCCCACAGTGCCGTAGGGAGTTCATCCATCCAAGCACCCTTTGACTTTTCGAGTTTCTTTTTTATCAGAGTTTTCAGGATTTTATTGACCGCTTCGACTTGTCCGTTTGCCTGGGGATAAGCTACGGATGAGAAGCTTTTGTGAATTCCGTGCTCTTGGCACCAGTTGGCGAACTCCTCGCTGTCAAACTGAAGTCCATTGTCTGATATAATTTTGAATGGGACTCCGTACCTGCATAGAACATTTTTGATCAAGAAGTTAATAACTTTCGCTGAAGATACTTTATTCAGGGGTTCTGCTTCCACCCATTTGGTGAAATAGTCGACTGCCACTATAGCATACTTGGCCCCGCCTCGGCCCATTGGCAGTTCGCCGATTAAGTCAATTCCCCATACTGCGAAGGGCCAAGGGATGGTCATTTGAGTAATCTCAGTTGTTGGTAGCCGTGGAATTTTAGCAAACTTTTGGCATCTGTCACATTTTCTGACGAAATCTAAGGCGTCCTTGCTTAAGGTGGGCCAGAAATATCTATATCGGAGTATCTTTTTTGCCAAAGTTTGCCCTCCGGTGTGATCTCCGCGGCTTCCTTGATGAATGTTGGACAAGATTTCCTTGGCTTCCCTTCCAACGACACACCTTAATAAGGGGTTAGAGAAGCCGCGCCGATAGAGGGTGTCCTCTTGTTTTGTGTAGCGGGAAGCTTTCCTCAAGATTTTCTTGACTTCGTTACGCCCGTTGGGTAGTGTTCCACTTTGTAAGTAGTCTCGGATGGGAGTCATCCAAGTTGCTTCTTCGGTTGCAGCTATCAGATTCACTTGCTCAAAACTTGGGGTCAGTTGCTTTGAGATGGCTACTGCTCCGGAAATAGCACCGTCTCTCATACTAGCTTGCTTCGCCAATTCGTCGGCCTCTTGGTTCTCTTCCCGAGGGATGTGTTTGACTAAGTAGTGGTCCAATTGACTGAGAAGTAACTTGGTCTTCTTTAAATATGCTATGAGTCGTTCTTCTCGAGCCTGGAATTCTCCTAGTATTTGATTAACAATAAGTTGAGAATCGCTATGAAGACACAAAGAATTGGCTCCGATTTCTAAGGCAAGTTCTAATCCAGCAATCACTGCTTCATACTCTGCATCGTTGTTGGTGGCAGAGAACTCCAACCTTATAGCATAGTGCAGCTTATTTCCACTGGTAGTGATTATTACCACACCTGCCCCCGAGCCTTGTTCGTTTGACGCACCATCCACAAAGAGATTCCACTCGATGTCTTCTGCTATTTCCGATTGCTCCTTACCTTCGTTGGTAGTGAATTCTGCGATGAAATCGGCCATGGCTTGTCCCTTGATGGCGGTGCGAGGGTGATAGGTGATATCATACTGACTTAGTTCAATGCACCATTTAAGTAGTCGCCCAGAAGTGTCGGGACGATGGAGTACCTGCCTCAGTGGTTGATCGGTCAAAACTTTGATGGAATGGGACTGGAAGTAGTGACGCAGTTTTCGTGATGTGATTAGTAAACAGTATGTTAGCTTCTCAAGTTTAGGATATCTAACTTCTACCCCCGTAAACCTCTTACTTACAAAGTATACTGGCCGCTGCGTGCGGTTGTCTTCTCTTACCAAAGCAGCGCTTAGGGCGTGAGATGACACAGCAAGGTATAGGTATAACTCTTCGCCTTCGCTTGGAGTCAAAAGTACCGGCAGTTTCTGGAGGTGTTCGATTAATTTAAGGAAAGCGGTTAAGCATTCGTCAGTCCATTCGAACTTTCCTTTGTCTTTCTTTAGAGCTTCGAAGAAGGGGACGCACTTTTCCGTTGCTTTGGAGATGAATCGACTTAGGGCGGCCACTTTCCCATTCAGGCTTTGCATTTCCTTTCGAGTGGAAGGTATTTTGATATCTTTTAGAGCTCAGACTTGTTCAGGGTTTGCTTCAATCCCTCTGGCATGGACGATGAATCCCAAGAACTTTCCTGATGATACTCCGAAGGAGCATTTTAGAGGATTAAGTTTCATTCCATACTGGCGAAGTACTTGAAACATCTCGCCCAGGTGGCTTACGTGATCGTCGGCTTTCCTTGACTTTACCAGCATGTCATCCACATACACTTCCATAGTTTGTACTATTAGCCCTGCAAACATCTTGTTGACGAGGCGCTGGTAGGTGGCTCTTGCGTTTTTAAGTTTGAAAGGCATTACTTTGTAGCAGTACAAACGCCGGTCAGTGATGAAACTAGTGTGGTCTTGATCGGGAGCATGCATAAGAATTTGGTTATATCCTGAGTATGCGTCCATAAAGTATAAGAGTTCGTGCCTGGCTGTGCTATCTACAAGTTGATCGATTTGGGGAAGTGGGAAGCAATCCTTCGGGCAGGCGTCATTTAAGTTGGAGAAGTCAATGCATGTTTGCCACTTCCCATTAGCCTTCTTTACCAGCACCAGGTTGGCGATCCACTCTGGGTAGACGACTTCTCATATGAAGTCATTGGCAAGTAGATTCTTTACTTCTTCATTGAGGGCTGCTGACCGTCCTGCCCCAATGCTTCTCTTTCTTTGTTTTACGGGCGTCTTGGTGGGATCAATGTTTAGTACGTGACATGCTATGTCAGGGGAGATTTCAGTCATGTCAGCATGTGACCATGCAAATACATCCAAGTTGTGGCGGAGAAAGTCAATGAGTTGTTCCTTCAACTCCGCTTTTAGTTGGGACCCGATTTTCAATAGTCTACTCGAGTCATGTTTGTCTATAGATACAAATTCCATAGCCTCTGCAGGCTCGGCGGTGGCCTCCTCCTCCCTGTCCCTGGGGTCTAATTCATTGAAGGGATCGCTGGTATGTCAAAGAGGAGGGGATTTCTTTAGTTGCTATGCTTCCAAACTTTTTGTGCAGAGGGCAACCTCTACACTCTTCCCTTTATCCTTCTTGTGGTTGTTGCGAAGTTCAGTTACATAGAAGTCTCGAGCAACGTCCCGGTCTCCCTCTACTTCCCCTACTCCATTGTCCATTGGAAATTTCATCTTTAGGCACCATGGGGCCAGGACAATTTGGAAGTCAGACAGGGCTGGCCTTCCCAAGAAAGCATTGTAGGCTAAGTGGTTTTCTATCAGCACAAATGTCTGTTTCCGCACAACGAAGCGAGGATGACTTCCGATTTCAACAAAGAGGTCCAGTTGCCCGAGGGGCATCTTCGCATCTCCAGTGAAACCGTGTAGTGGTTTATTGCAGGGAGAAACATCCTTCATTGATAGTTTCATTTTGTCGAACGCATGCTTGAATAGGATATTTACTGAGCTTCCAGTGTCTACTAGAATTCGGAAAACTTCGGCTGGACCGAGCCGGGCAGAGATAACCATGGGATCCATGTGAGGGTATTGCCTTCCTTCTAGATCACGCCTACCGAATGTGATGTCATCACTCTCTTTCCACTTCGGGTGGCGCTCTTCTATAACAGAATTAACATAGTCTTCATCGTTTCTAAGCGACTTTCCATATCTTTCCATCTCTACCCAGCTTCTGTCGGCGATGTGCGGTCCTCCCGAGATGGTATGGACCACTATCTTCTCTTGACTAGAGCCGCTAGTGTTGCGGTTTCCTCTGCCTATCTCTGGTGAGGGCAGCCTTGGGTTCTCATTGGTAGGAGCTGGAGTCCTATCCTGACCTTTTACATAGCGTTCCAGTTTCTTCCTTCTGATGTGTTCTTCAATCAAGTCCCGGAGATGATGGCATTCATTGGTATCATGCCCATGAGATTCGTGGAAGCGGCAGAACTTTCCAGACTTCTGTGCGTTATCTGATTCCTTCTTGTACGGTGGGCGTTTGTATCTAACTTCGCCTTGGGTGGCAAGGAAGATGTTTTCGACGGTTTCATTCAAAGGAGTGTAAGTGTCGAATCTCGGTCCTGGCTGATATAGGCGCTTTTCTCCCTTCTTGCCCCCAGCATTGTCTCTAGAATCATTTCTTCGAACGTCCTTTGCTACAGCGGGCACGTTGCTGTGAGCTGCCTTATTTTGTTGCCCTGACTGCCCCTCAGTGGCAGTGTCTTCAAGCCTCATATATTTCCTGGCTTCATGGAAGAAATCGGGTAAAGTAGCTGGTTTTTCTTTTGTTAGTCTTCTAGCGAATTTAGTATCCGGATGCACACCACTACAGAGGGCCATTAAGACAAGCTTCTCATCGACATCTTGGACTGCGACCGCTGCGGCATTGAATCGGGTTAAATATTGCTGTAGCTTCTCTCCAGGTTTCTGTTTGATATTGGATAAGGAATAAGCGTCCTTGGGTTGTTCCACATGAATGCGGAACTGGCTGATAAACTTTTCTTTCAACATCTCCCACGAGCTGATGGATCCTTGGGGTAGATGGTAGAACCAGGAGATAGCTAGATCTGCTAAGAATAGTGGAAAGCATTTGCATAGTACTCCCTCTGTTGCTCCACTCATGAGCATATGCTGTGTGTATCTTTGTAAGTGTACAACGGGGTCGGAGGTTCCTTTGTAAGGTTCCATTGTTGGCATCTTCCATTCTCGGGGGGTGATAGCAATTTCGATATTGCGGGCGAAAGGGCTGGTTACCCTAGCGCCTATCCCTCGATCTCTTTGATCCCATTGGACGCACTCTCTGAACAAGCGTGCCATCCTTTCATCAGAATTTGGAGCAGATAGAAATGAGTTCGGTTCTGTTCTGTGGGATTGATTCCGTCCAAATGACCTGTAGGGATGGTACCGTCTATCATTCCTCATATTTTCCAGTGGCTGCCTTTGGTCTTCTGGGAGCATGCTAGGGTCAGCTACAGTTGGCCCTTGCCTTGATCTTCCCCTGCTGGGTTCTGATCTAAGCACTTTCTCGGGTCCAACTTCGGGCTGGATTCTAGCTCGGCCCCGTTCATTGGCGTTTCCGTGGTTAGGCAGTACGACCGGCTCAGCTACAGTTGACCTCCGCCCGGTACCTCCCCCGTTGGGTTCGGTTCCAAGCGTTTCCTCAGGCCTAACTTCTGGCTGTGCTCGATCTCGGCTCCTACCATGGATGCTTCTACCGTTAGCTCCTTCAAAGAAGGAAGATCTTTGTTGTCTCTGAGATCCTCCAAACTGGGACTCACCCCATGACTTAGTGTTGCGGTTGGACTCTTCAGCATCCCTTAAGCGTGACATGAGATGGTCCACCAAGGCTTCCTGTTGGGACGTGAAGCGGTTAGTTACTTCAACCACAACCCTGTCTAGATCTGCCCTAGTAATAGCTGCAGGCTGTTCTGCGGCAGGAGTGGTCGGATTTGCCCAACCTTCATTTGGTACTGCTGCTGGAGGGGGACGATTTACTTGATATGTGTCCACTGGATCTGGAAGACTACTGGTTGCGATGTTTTATCCTTTGTTAACATCTTTCTTCTGCTTGGGAGGCATGTTTTCCAAGCGATGAACGATGCTGTTAGGAAAACGGTTAAGTGGAAGAAGCTGAAGCTTCGAGCTTCTAGTTCTCAGTGAAAGCACCAAAAATGTTTGCACAAAAAATGGACAAACACCTCAAAGTCGTATGATTTAATTGATTTTATGTTGTTCTTAGTGATTTGGGTGATTTATGCAAATATATGAAAAGCAGGGGCTAACCTGTAAAAGACACGCAGATTTATAGTGGTTCAGCCAGAATGTGCCTACGTCCACTTTATATATTATTTCTCCTTTCTTGTTCAGATTATAAGTACAAAGCTTTGATACAAGTATCTGAAAATTGTTTGAATGTTCTCTCCGTGCTTGAGCTCTCAAAACTTGTTCGTTTGTTGTACCCCTGCCCCTCTATTTATAGAGTGAGGTTGGGGGTAGGGATCTTGGATGTATATAGCTGATGGTGGGCCTGGGCCGATGCAATTTGGCCTGGCAAGGTCGGTCTAGAATGTCTTGATTCAGCAGTACTGTGGTCCGGTGATGGTTGGAGCGGTGTTTCGGATTGAAGTTGGTTCGGTTTGGAGTTGGTTCGGCAGTGGATAGGACATGTGTTGGTTCGGTAGCGAGGTGGGAGACAGGTTGGTTCGATATTGCTTGGAAGTGGAGTTTGGACCGGCAATGCTTGGTAGTGGAGTTTGGACCGGCAATGCTTTGTAGTGGAGTTTGGACCGGCAATGCTTGGTAGTGGAGTTTGGACCGGCAATGCTTGGTGGAAAGATGGTTCGGCGGAAAATACCCTCAACAGTCTCGAAGAAACGGGTGAAGCTCAAAGTGCCCGGAGTCGTAATAGCTGAAGAAGTTGATCCGGAGAGAACGCCTACCGATAACGAGCTCCAAGCTGGGCCTTCTTCCGACGTCTAGGATTCAGGAGGAAGGAGAAAAGGCAAGGCTGTTGTTCATAAGTGTTCTAAATCCGAGAGATTAAAATCCGTGGTTGTGTCCTTGCCCGTCCCGGGGATTAGAATTTCGGAGGCTCCTCCCCCGCCAGTAGAGAATCCTTTTGAAGGGCTTGCTGATATTCCGATTCCAGATTATGTGTCGTTTCATCACGACACCAGGATGAAGGAGCTTGACAATGCTCTTGAGCTGAGCGGGTCGCTTGCTATGAGTGCGGCCAACATTTCCGGTTGGCCGGGGGGTTGCACATGCATACACTTCACTGCACTACATGATTCCTAACTATAAATCGTCCAACTTAAGAAACCACTAACTTTTCCTTCGTCTCTCATTTTCAGGTACGATGTCTGGAAGAGGATCAATGATCGGGAATCTTCGCTCGGCCCAAATGTCTTCTACCTATTATGATTCCCGTAGAAGAGACTCAGATAGAGACTGTGATCGCGAGTACTCTAACCAAGATAGGTACGGGCATGACAGGGAGAGAGAATACAGACATCGGTCTAGATCATGCTCTCCTCCTCTTAGACTCCCATCTCCACCTCCCATTCTTGTTCCACATCCACCAGAGCCTCCTCGTCACAGGCCAACTTCTCATACTTCTAGATCCGAGACTCGTCTTCAGAGAGTTGAGACCACCGCCTCCATAATTGCAGAGCAGGTCCCCACTGAGCCCACAGGAGAAGGGGCCATTAAATTGGCTCAAATGAGGAAGGATTTTCCGAATATTTGCTTCGATGGCTATGTCTTCCCACCACACTTAAAAAGAATTCCATCTGGAGTGGAAAACACGATGCATGATTACGTTCATGACATCTACACCCAGTATAGAGAGTGGGTAAAGGCTGCAGAGAAGGCTTCTAGGGTGGCCTTTGAGCGAGCAAAAGGGCTTGAGAAAATGAAGAACGAACTCGCTCAAAGGGACCGGATCATTTAAGTGCTCACTGCTGAGGCTGAGGCCGAGTCTTCTCGGAAATCTGAAATTGAGGCCACCAAAAAAGCTGACGAAGCGAACGTGGCAATGGAGAGGTTGAGGCAAACGCGTGTTGCCTTGGTGGAGGAGATGGGCCATCGGAATACTACAGTTACCACCGAGCGGGATGTGGCGGTCAAGGAACTCAATGAGCTTAAGGCTAAATTCTCCGACATGGCCAAGGAAAAGGATGGTGCGAACAACGCAGCCCAGGAGGCATGCGAACAAGCTGTTCTGCTTAGGGGTGAATGGGATACGGCTGTGGCTAAAGTCCGCAAGGTGGAGACTGAGGTCGAGGAGTAAGTGAAGTCGGCCGAGTCAAGGCTAGAGGCTGATATCGAATACCTTCTCGTTGTTTACAACACTAATGTGCTGAGGCACAGGGGTCTCGCCTGGCTCGATGATTATCCGGCGCATTTATACAACGCCTGGGGCCGATTAGTTGAAGAAGAGAAGGAGGCGCTTCTGGGTGAGTCTGTGGATGAGTTTGAACTCGAGAATCACATTCTGAATGAAGATGAAAGGAAGATTCTTCACGAGTCAATGATTCTGCATGAAAAGGAAAGACTCGGCGCCCAGCACTTCAAAATAGGAGAGGGTTCAAGGGTTGAACATCATGAGGCGAGTCTTGAAGTTCCTGTGTCAACCCAGCCCGAATCATCGTCTGCGGTCGATCCCCAAGCTGTTCCTGCATACAATCCGGATCAGCTGCAGATGTCTTCGGCTATAGAGCAAGTTACTGAAGCCGTTTTGCCACCGACAAGTCAAACCGAGGAAGGTATTCTGAACATTCCACATATCTGCCTTAGGTCGGAATCTTTATTTGAATTAAATTCTGACAGTTCTCTTATTCTTTGTCCAGTGATCGATGCTGCACATGTCGGGCCTCCTATTACTCAAGAACCACATCAGCCACAGGGGGCTATCATTACCGAAGCGATCACCACAGCCACAACTGCCCCACTTGACGATATGCAGGGAAGCATGATTGTGTTTGATGAGCAGTTGATGGAGGAACTCTTTCGCCGTCATGGTGATCCTTTAGCTGACTTGCCATTTGTCATGGGTGGAGGCGCTCCTGCTACAAGATCTTCAATGCCGACTACTGATGCCCCCAGCAGGGCTCGAGCAGTCACTGAAGAGGAGGTGTTCGCCCAAATCGATGCTGAAATGGCAGCAGCGGCTCATGGTGGCAGATTTGGAGGTGGGATGGCAGCACCGGGACCAGCTCCACTTAGAATGATATCTCCTGGCGGCACTGTTTTCATCACCAGCGTCCCCATTCCGCCTTCTGCACTTGATCCTGTTCCTCCGACTCCGCCCGCAGGAAGCGTTCCTATTCACTCGAGCTCAGAGGAGGGTGTCGAGATTATGCCATCGCCTGGAGACTGACCACCAAAAGGCAAAGGCTCAAAGAGGAAAAATAGTGGCGACTCTATCGGGTCTACACCGAGAAGGAAGCCAAGGAAGAAGAAAGATTAGACACACTTCCCTGGTTTATTTTGACTTGCATTTTGTTGGCCGTGTATAGATGCGGGTTCGGCCCCTGCTAGTAGGAATTTTTTGGAACAAACTTGTACACGAATTTCTTTCATGCATAGTGGAAATAAAACTTTTTCTTTTTGACCTTCTTTGTGCATTTGTTTAAGAGTTTCAATGTTTGAAACGCACTTGTAAAGTTTCAGCTTCCGAGTCAAGTTTGTCTTTTTTGCACCAAGTCCGGAAACTGCGGACATGGTTCGCGACTGGGAAGCGAGTTGAATTTCGACGTCGTATCGCTTTAGCCAATGGTCGACGCTTAAGTCCTACCCCCTAGTGTCAGGGATGAGTCGTGGAACATCAATCAGCAATTGCTTCTCACTTATAACATGTTTAGTCTAGTGCCACCGAATGAATGCTTGATTGATCGGTTTGTTCACGCTTGCCCGATCGTTGACGATTATATCCGCACTCCGGAGATTCTTATTTGTTCATGGGAGGTTGGTCATGCCGGCTTAAGTTTAAATCATATGTCCGTGCTTTGGTGACTCAGAATCGACATTTGTACTCCGATTCGCACTCTGGGAGTTCGGAGTTGATATTTATGCTTCAATTCACACTCTGGGAACTTGAAGTTGATGTTTATACTTCATTTCACACTCTGGGAATCCGGAGTTATTATTTATACTCCGTTTCGCACTCTGGGAATCCGGAGTTGATGTTTATACTCTGTTTCGCACTCTGGAAATCCGGAGTTGTTGTTTATACGCCAATTCGCGCTCTGGGAATTTGGAGTTGATGTTTATACTCCGACTCGCACTTTGGGAGTTCGGAGTTGGTGCTTATACTCCAATTCACGCTCTGGGAATTCGGAGTTGATAAGCAGACGGTCAGTCGCATCTACTGTATATTTTTGGATTTCGCTCGCACTCTGGGAACGAAAGGTGTATCAGGATCATGGATGGTCGGATCACATCCACCCTGAGTTAACAAGTGAGGTCGTTAGAAGGACGGGTCCATCCTCCTCAAACTCGGTGCAGATACGGACGAAGTCGTTAGGTGGACGGATCCACCCTCTTCGTAGACATATTTTAGTACTCCAGTTCGCACTCTGGGAACCGGGAGTTAAGTGAGGGATTGTCGTCTATCAATCCGTTTTTGGCCTTGATGTGATGGCTTGTCCCCGAGCTCGGGTTTCACTTAGTGAGTGACCGGTTGCATCGCAGTCACTCCCTATTGGAATAAATTCCACCATAAGGTGAAAGTTAGCTCTCCGTGCATTGTGATGATCATATGAAGCATTTCAAGTAAATCACAGCTCTGGCTCGAAGAGATTGCATTTTATTGCTGAAATAAGAAAATATGGCAAAGTCAGTTGCCTTATTACAAATTCTAATTTCAAAATGCAGAAACAAATTGCAAAATGGGAAATAAACTAAATGAATAAACATAGCATGTCATGTGTAGTAGCGACGAAGACTCTCGCTATTCCAGGCTCTTGGCAAAATAAGACCATCAACGGTCGATAATTTGAATGTGCCATCTCTGAGCCTTCGCTCAATAACATATGGTCCCTCCCATGTTGGCTTCATATGCGAAGGAACCGGATAGATTATTTTCAGGACGAGATCGCCTAGCTCAAAGGTTCACGGGCGGACCTTGGCGTTGTACAATCGGGCGACTCGACTTCGACGCGCGGCTGCCCTCAAATCAGCCTCTTCACGCTTCTCATCTAGTAGATCGAGAGATTCAGCAAGCAATATAGCATTTATCCTTGGATCATAGTATGTCCCACGATGAGAAGGTACTTCTAGCTCAACTGGAATAACGGCTTCTGAACCATAGGAGAGAGAATGGAGTGTGACCGGTCGCGGTCTTGTGGGTTGTTCGGTAAGCCCATAAAGCCATAGGAAGTTCATCGACCCACTTGCCCCCGACCTTTTCCAGTCGTTTTCTCAGAATGGACTTTATAACTTTATTAACCGCTTCAACCTGTCCGTTCGCCTGAGGGTGTGCAACTATAGAGAATTTCTTTTGAATGTGAAATCGTTCGCAGAAATCTTTAAATTCTGCACTGTCGAATTGGGTTCCGTTGTCCGTAATAATGGTGTGTGAGAGACCGAATCGACAGATGATATTGCGGACTACAAAGTTGATTATTTTCTTTGTCGTTATGGTAACAAGAGCTTCAGCTTCAGCCCACTTTGTAAAGTAATCAACTTCGACGATGGCGTATTTCGCACCACCTTTTGCCAAAGGTAAAGTACCAATGATGTCGATGCCCCACATTGCAAATGGCCATGGGCTGACCACGTGCGTTATCTCGGTAGGAGGGGCTCTAGGAATTCGAGCATACTTTTGACATCTATCACACTTCTTCGCATAATCTGACGCATCGCGATTCACAATCGGCCAGTAATACACGTATCGAAGTATTTTCTTGGCAAGTGCTTACCCCTCGGTGTGATCGCCGCATTCTCCCTCGTGTACATCGTGCAATACTCATTTAATTTCATCATGAGCGATACATCGGAGCAGAGGAACAGAGTATCCTCTTCTGTACATGATTCCATTCTGGATAGTGAATCGCGAGGCCTTCCGAAGGACTTGTCTCTTTTCACTTCTGCGCTCTGGCAGGGTTTCGTGCTCAATGTAATTTCTAAGTGGAGTCATCCATGAATCCTTTTCGGGGACGGTTTCACATACCCAGTCTATTTCTGCTCGGTCAATGCTTGGGGAAGATAATGTCTTTATGGGAACGAGTCCCATTTGCTGAGCTTCACCTGTGCTGGCTAACTTCGCCAATGAATCGGCTTTTTGGTTGCGTTCTCGAGGTATACAATAAATGGCATAATAATCAAACTGATTCAGTACTTCCTGAACTCGAGCTAAGTAAGCAGCCAGCCTTCGATCTCTCACTTGATATTCTCCCCATACTTGACACACAACTAACTGTGAATCGCAATAAATTTCCACAGTGATAATTCTCAAATCCCTTGCAAGTTTCAAACCTGCTAAGAGGGCTTCATATTCAGCTTCATTATTGGTCGCATGAAAATCGAACTTCAAAGCATAACATATAGATCGGCCTTCGGGAGTTTCAAGTACAACACCAGTGCCCGAACAACGGTCATTTGATGCACCATCGGTATAAAGCTTCCAGATGTGTTCGGGAGATTCACTGGTTTTGGGCAAGTCCTCTGGAATGGTAAATTCAGCTATGAAATCGGCTAGGACTTGTCCTTGAATGGCTCGTCTTGGAGTGTAAGCAATGTCAAACTGGCTCAGTTCGATGTTTCACTTGAGTAACCTACCGGACGTCTCAGGCCGCGAAAGGACCTGTCGTAACGACTGGTCGGTGTAAACAATTATGGGATGTGCCTGGAAATATGGTCGGAGTTTTCTTGATGCAATAACAAGGCAATAAGCCAACTTCTCCAATTTCAGATAGTTCCTTTCAACCCAGGTCAATCGCTTGCTGACGTAGTATACTGGCTTCTGTATCCTGTCTTCTTCTCGAACTAAGGCAGCGCTGATAGCGTTGTCTGATATCGCCAAGTATATGTACAACTTCTCATGATCAACGGGCTTTGATAGGATAGGTGGTGTCGATAGATGCTGAACTAGTGCTTGGAAAGCGCCCTCACACTCCATGGTCCATTCAAAGTTCCGTTTTCCTTTTCGAATCAGATCGAAGAAGGGAATGCATTTGTCTGTGGACTTTGAAATGAACCTGCTCAGTGCCGCTACTTTCCCATTGAGACTCTGGACTTGCTTTATAGTCTTCGGGGTTTCAAGATTTCTGATTGCCCAAATCTTTTCAGGATTAGCTTCGATTCCCCAAGCGTTGACGATAAACCCAAGGAATTTTCCGAATGCAACTCCGAAATGACATTTCGGTGGATTGAGCTTCATTCTGTATTCTCGAAGTATGTTGAACATAGTTTCCAAGTCTTTAACATGGTCAGTGGAAAATCGTGACTTCACAAGCTTGTCATCTACATATACTTCCATTGTTTTCCCAATTTGATTGGCAAACATTCGATTGACCAATCGTTGATAAGTTGCCCCGGCATTCTTGAGTCCGAATGGCATTACTTTGTAACAATAAAGTCCCAGATTGGTTACGAAGCTAGTATGTTCTTGGTCAAGTAAATGCATCGGTATCTGATTGTAACCAGAATACGCGTCCATGAAGGATAGGAGCTCATGCCCAGCTATTGAATCCACTAGCTGATCAATTCTGGGAAGCGGGAAACTGTCTTTGGGACAAGCTTTATTCAGATCGGAGTAATCGACACACGTTCTCCATTTTCCGTTCGGCTTTCGAACGAGCACAGGATTTGACACCCATTCAGGATATAGTGCATCTTGAATGAACCCGTTTGCTTTAAGCTTTTCTACTTCTTCTTTAAGGGCGGCAGATCTCTTTGGATCCATACCACGCCTTTTCTGCTTGACCGGGACATGCCGCGGGTCAATATTCAGAGTGTGGCTTGCGATGTCCGGCGAGATTCCACACATATCAGAATGTGTCCAGGAAAATACGTCAAGATTCGCCCGTAGAAATTCAACCAATACCTCTTGAGTTTGCGGGCTTAGCTGAGACCCAATCTTTATCATTTTTGAATTATCGTCATTGTCAATTGGGACATCAATCGTCCGTTCGGCCGGGGATGCTTGACTTTCTTTAGATTCTTCTTCGTCTTCAGTTTCTCTTGGGTCAAGATCCCTTTGGAATTGGCTGGAGTGCCCGTGCCTAGGCCCAAGCGTTAATTGTCAATTATCAGCAAAGCGGACGCAAAGAGATTCCTCTACGCCCTTTCCTTTCTCCTTTCGCTGCGCCTCCCGCAGCTCTGCGACATAACAGGCTCTTCCATCAGCCTGATCTCCCTGAATGATTCCCACTCCATGATCAGTGGGAAATTTTAAAGTCAAACACCACGGGGCAATGGCTGCCCTGAATTCAGCGAGGGCCGGTCGGCCCAAGAAAGCATTATAAGGGGAGTCTATGTCCAAAACAATGAACTGTAACATCCGTACTCTCCGACGTTCTCCAACTCCCAACTCTACTGGCAGTTCCACCATTCCAGTGGGTATAGTAGCACTTCCGTTGAAACCATGGATTCGGGATTGACAAGGTTTCAAGTCTGTGGTCTCCATTCTCATTTGATCATAAGCTCGCTTAAAAAAAATATTCACAGAACTTCCACTGTCAACTAAGATCCTCTTTATCCAAGCAGGACCCACTTGGGCTGAGATGACCAGTGGATCAATGGTGGGGGCTTCGACTTTATCAGCGTCTTTGTTTCTGAACACGATGTCATCTGTCATCGTCTTCTGTTGCTTGGCCAGAGCCCCTTCATCAAGACTACTATAGCACTCGAAGTCTGCATGCCTGATAGAGCTGGCATACGACTCCATTTCCTACCAGCTTCGGTCTGCTGGGTGAGGACCACCACTTATTGTATTAATAACCAACCTCCCGCTAGTACGAGCGGGCTCCTCCTGCCTTTTCGGGTTTGGCGCACGATTCTGATTCGATGGGCCTGCACCACCTGACTGCGGCGTCCGCACATACTGATCCAACTTCCGCTCACGTATCAATTTCTCAATGAGATCTTGCAAATGACGACACTCGTTTGTGTTATGGCCATAACTCTCATGGAATCTACAAAACATCCCAGTCTGAACTTGTCTTTCTATTGACGGTTTCGGGGTAGGCTTTTTGTATTGCATGGTGTTACAAATCTGCAAATACACATTTTCCAACGACGTGTTCAATGGAGTATAGTTATCGTACATGGGGGCCCTACGTCGTGGACCACGATTATGATCTCGCTTCTTGCCCTGATTTCCATTGTCCCTCTGCTGATTCTGTTTATTTTGCACGTTCAACTGTACTTTCCCAGAACTCTCTCTGGATTGTTTAACGGCGATGTTACTCTGCATTCCTTCGATGTTGGGCCCTACGTCATCCTGCTTCCTAGACTGTTTCGCATCTTCCCTTCTCAAGAATTGGGCTGCCTTGGAATAGAAATGGTCCAATGACGCAGGTGGCTTCCCAACTAACCAATTTCCGAACTCGAAATCAGCATCAATCCCCTTAGTCAATGCCATCAGGATAGAGTTATCATTGGGATTGCTTATCTCTGCACATGCAACGTGGAATCGCTCCAAGTAACGTCTAAATGTTTCTCCGGGAGCTTGCGTAACAATAGACAGAGTGTTAATGTCTTTGGGCCTCGCCACGTGCATATGGAATTGTTCAACAAACTTGGTGGCCATCTGGTCAAAGTTAGAGATGGATCGTGGTGGCAAACGAGTAAACCACATGGTGGCAATGCCCTCTAGGGAAATAGGGAAACTATGGCACTTTACTACATCATCAGCTCTTGTAGCATTCATTAGCCATTCATACTTCAAGATGTGTTGGTTGGGATCAGAACTTCCTTCATAGACTGGTAAAGTTGGCATCTTGAAGCGCCGAGGTGGTTTAGCATACAATATTTCATCGGTGAAAGGGGTATGACTCCGGGAGATTCCCCAGTCGTCGTTAGTGAGATCCTGACTTTCACGGATCATCTGACGAATCATCGTCGGTATATCCGGCATCCGGATACTTGGAGCATGTTGTGCCAAGGTGTGGTCGGGTTCCACAGCGCGAGTATGGACCGGACGCGGTCGACGGTCCGTGCCTCGCCTCCTTGGTTCAACATTCTCAGAGACATAAGGCTCAGGAGTATGCTCTTGTTGGCTATGATGAGGATCATCTTGGTTTCTAGCATCAACCCCTTGTTCAGTGGTGGTGGTAGTAGCAATGTTTCCTGTGACATGATAAGGAGCAGCACCTCCTCGGGATGAAGGCCCTGTGTGATGACTAGTGGATGGTCCAGCTCTGGGTTGTCCAAGATTTGAAGCGGGTTGGTGCCCTGTGACTTGGGTGTAGCTTACATCCAGCCGTGGGCGTGTGGATCTGTGATGACCGTCAGATGAGGCTGAACTCTCTGTGGAAGAATAAGAACCTTGGTCTCTTCTGGATCTTCTTCGCCTTTGGCGATTTAGCTGGTTGGACAACTCTGTGTTGGCGCGCAGTTGCTCAGTAAGTTGTTGTTGACTCTGGGTCAATTCCTGAAGCAACATTTGGAATTCTTGTCTAGTGACCGGGCCTGATGGATCTGAAGGTCCGGCAGCATCTTGGTAGGATGGAGGCAATTGCACGGGATTCTGCCTGTCCCGTCCTCCCTGATCAGCAGCTGTAGAGGTAGTTCGCGTACTTACCATGGTGAATTAATGAAAGTCCTTTCCTAGATCTGATGCAAATCTGAATAGAATGGAAGGGGTTCAAAGTTCTAGATCTGGATCTTCTTCTTAGATTTATGCAATCCGATATAGATATAGGAGATCCAAAGAGCAGGAGAAAAATTGAGTTTTTTCTCAGTGAAAGCACCAAAGTCTTTGTACCAAAATTAGGCACAACACTCTTCAGAAGTTTTGGAAGAGATAAAATGAAGAAATTAAATAGAAAAAAAGGATTATCTAACAAAAACTCCAAATTTCAGGTATGAAAATAATTAAAATGCACAGAGACACAAGAATTTAGAGTGGTTCGGCGTATTGCCTACGTCTACTATAAAGTTGTTTGCTTTATTGATCTTTCTTTGATGATTACAAGTGAATTCAGCGAATTATAGCAGATAATTATGATTTACAGCAGTGAAATTCGTTATTGGCAACAGCTATGGAGTTTTAGATCTAGATCCGGTAGAGTCTAGGCGTTGGAGAAGTCCAAGAAGAAGAAGCCCCTTTTCTGTATGCCCTGGGGCTCTATTTATAGGTGTAGGAGGCTGGTATTTCGCTCAGATCTCGGGAGACCCTCTCTGGCATGTGACCAGGTCCGCGCGCCCAAGCCCGTGAAGTTTTGACCCGATCCATGATCGATACGAACAGATTTCGTATCGATCAAGATTTCATCCAATGGAGTCGAAATTTGGCATGGACATTCTTTAGCATGTACGTAGGCTTCTGTGAAAATTTCATATCATTTGGACTTGTAGATTAGGAGATATGATCGATACGAATTAGGATCTTCGGTTGGCTGTTTCGTTCGATTCTCTTATTTCGACTCGGTCCTGTTCGACTTGATCACTTCGAATCGATGGGCGCGCGTAATCTAGAGGTGACGTGGCGAGCCTTCCTCATGTTGATCCACTTTATTTGCAGAGTTGGCCGAGTCATTCTTGGACCTCGCCTTGTTCGCATCGAAGTTTGTTGCCCAGTACGAATCGATCAACAGCTTGCTCCTTCGCATCGATCAGTAGCACGCCTTGTTCGAATCGATGGAGGTTGTTTGTTCGTATCGATGATTCTGCTCTATTCGCATCGATGAAAGGTGCACAGTTCACATCGATGGTTATGCTCTGTTATGTGGATACGAAGTGGACATTGGATGATCGAGTCGAAATGTGACTCTCTGATGGATGCGAAGCAGAGCGAGTCGAACAGAGGCTCTTTTTGTTCAATTTTGCATCGATCGTAACTTGAGCATACGAACTCGGATTGACTTGAAATTTGGAACGTTGGCTCTCATAGCTTCGCTTGTCGTGTCATATCAATTTTAGCTCGATCCGGACTAGGACAAAATTCGTTGATATCCATAGTGAGCCTGTGTATAACCGATCTCTAGGACGGACTATCATTGGTTACTAGTCAATTCCTTGGTGTTACGGCCTTGCCAAAAGGCGGGATAACGCCTAGTAATTTATAATCCTTTAAAATTAGTTTCCATGTCAAATCCAATGTTAAATATTGCACTAATTACAGTGTTCAATTTCAATTGCAATAAATTCATTATAAATTAAATCCAACAAATTTATTTATTTTGATTTCGCTCTTACTACCCAATCAATTAATACCTTATGGATATAATTGACATTGGTTTACCATTTCATTACCTCAATCTTCTACAGTTACCATCTTAATCCACATTAACTACAACATTAAATTATATTAATTTCAGTTGATTTACAATTTAATTTCAACGGATTAAATAATGAAATGATAGTTAAACAATTGTTACAACTTACAATTTCAAACATATTTCTATGTTTATTGTTTACAAACCAAGCTAATAAATTCATATACTGATTAATCATTCTATATTAACCAATTTTAATTAATTACGCACAATTTTACCATTAATTACAACATTTACTTTATTCACTTATATACAATTTATCACCAATTTTAAATTTATAATCATTTCAATTAATTGAAATTGCTTTAAAGTAGTTATCAATTTCCTTAAATTAACATCATTAAATTTATTCTAGCTAATTTCTCATTAATAAATCACAAATTTTGATTTCTTCCAATATTAAACACCAACATCTTATTAAATTTAATATTTTTAATTATCGAAAATTACGGGTCATTACACTTTCAAATTTCGTGTCAATCAGACTTACGATTTGGTCGTGCGAAGCTAAAATGCATAGAAATTTATTTACGTAAATTTAATTAAAAAATAATTCGATTAGAAAACCTATCTTCCAAATACGATGGAATTGGCCTCCGATACATATTCCATTGTGTTTGGAATATGGGAAAACATTATAAACGCCAGGCGACACGCTTCGTTTGGAGTTCGGAAATTTTTTCATGTTAATAGTGTTTTTGTAATTGCCTATATAAAGGACTCAACCCTTCAAACCCTAAACCTAAAGAACCTAGCCGCCGGTTTATGTTTAATGGCCGAAAAGCACCATCGTTGTTCCTTATTTTTCTTCCAATCCATCCACTTTCATCAAATCTTCCAACTACAAAATCGAAGAGCTAGTCGAGATCTCTCTATCCAACGGCTATGATCGAAAATCATGTGGTGGATCCCCAGAAATTTGGCCATGAAGTCATGGCGTTTGTGCGCTTTTTCCCAAGCAAGGAGGTAGCCGAGCTCGACCAGGTTGGTGGCATGGGTGCGCTAGAGCACGCGCGTCGACGTGGTGGTGGTGGATCGTCGTCTCGATCGACGATGGTGGCGCGAGGTTCGATGGAAAGTCGCGTATATGGGTTTCGTGAGTTGCGTACATGGCCTGTAGGAGGAAGAAGGTTTATTAACGTTAATTAGTTAATTAAATTTGCTAATGACGTTGTTAATAATTTATATAAATCGTGTAACTTATAAAATCCATAACTTTGTCATACAAGGTCCGTTTCGCACGAAACAAGCGACGTTGAGTTCGTATTGACGAGCAATACATTTTATAGCTAGTTTGGATGGATTTGGAGCTTGATAGAATTTTGGGTTAAAATTGAATGCCAGTTCAATTTTAATTCAAAACGAAACGTTTTGGCGACTACTAAAAATCAATGTGAGTAAATCTCACTCATTTGGATTACTGGTTTTAGTTTAAAAATGTTAAAAATTATTTATTGGTTGATTGGATGAATTGATAAATTATTATTATCAGTTGGATGTTATATTATATATATTGGTATATATATTAGTAGTTGGATATATATTCCCGCCGATTGGAGCAGATGAGACACTATGCACCCCGCATAATAGCGAATGACCCTACATTACCGCGATATCCCGCCTCAAAGCGGGATTAGTATTTTATGTTATATAACATCTATGGATGCAGGGAAACATGTTGGAGGGATCCAACTGGATTCCTCAAATATATTGATTGTTTTTCATATATAATGATATATGATGTGATTGAATAATCTGTTATGATTTGTTGTGTGAATTGATATATTGGATGCTATAGTAGCACAGGCCCTAATTTTGGTATTTTAAATACCATAAATAATATTTTTGAATCTTAAAAAGAAATTCAAAGGTAATTTTGGAAATAAAAATATTTATATGGAAATTTGGATTATTTTAAAGGGATTAATTTTAATTTAATAAACGATTGATTTTTGGAATACTATAAGTGATATTTTGAGTTTTAAAAATAAATTTAAAATGATTTTTGAAATAATCAGTGTTTTCGGTGAAATCTGGGATTATCTAAATAAAATTGATTGTATAAAATAAATGACTTGATTTTAGGATTTTTACTTAACTATTTCCTAAGGGATTTTAAATAGAGATATTTAAGTGATGGATAAAGTATTTGTATAATATATTTTAAGTGATATTTCTGAAAATATGGAAAAGAAGTTGAAATCGAGATTTAAAATAGTTTGGAAAATATAATGGAATTTATAAAGGGATGGATTAATAAATGAAATTTTATAAATGGGAATATTTTATAAAACAAGTGAAACTCGAATGAGTTTGTAATTTGTAAATGATGTTTATAAATACAAATGAAACGATTATCATTTGATAATTGGGAAATATAAATTCACAGGGTGAATTTATAACAAGAGGTGAAAATCGGTTATTAAAAGAAACAGTGGATTCTATTCATGAAATGTGAGAATGGTTATGAAATTGGAAATGTAATCGATTTGTGATAAATCGAGAGGGATTTATAAATTGAGATTGGTTATATTAGAATTTTAAAAATATATTTTTATTGAGAAGTTAAGTATGTTTAAAAGAGAATTTTTACTTATTTAGCTATGTGATTTAAAACTATTGGTAGTATCGAAATATTTCATAAAGTTGGTTATTCAAATATTTAATATTAGCTGAAAAGAAATTTAAGATTTTTTAGTAATGTAACGACCCACTATTTTGGACCATTCAAATCGACAATAATCCACACATGTCAGACTTGAATAATGCAAAATAACAGATTGTAATAAAATTTGGAGCAAATAAAATCATTCACAGAATCACAGACACAGAAATATCAGAATAACTCGCAGCGGAATTTAAAAATACCATAGTGGTTCATGAAGCCACTAAATACATAGTCTAAAATCAAATACAAAATACATAGTCTGAAACCCAATACAGTTCTGAAACAAGTACAGTAGAAATCCCAAATACACAAGTCTCTAAAACAAAAGATGAAATAAGACAACTGAAACTGAAATAGGAAGATAACTAGATAGGCAGAATCTCCAGTGATTCCGAGCTCCAGAAAGGTGAATCCAAAGCTGTGAATACTCAGGCTGACCCGAGCGTAAAATAAAACATAACACTCGAGTCAGGATATACATACTTATACAATGTAAACCAACTCAAATGAACTGTAGTAAAGGTACAAGTAACTTAGAAGATGCTTGGGACCGCCCATCCTCTAAGGATCCGTTAAACTATCTACTATGTAGTGATATTCGCTATTATAATAGTGTCTACATAAGTAAAGTATAATCATATCGGAAAATAGCGTTAAGGGGATGGAGAATCTTAACGCGGTCGGATCTTAAAATCATAATCGTAGTAAAGCTCGGTATGGTAGGTGACACGGCACAACTAGGCAATGCCAGGGTAGATATACCAATTACGCACACGGACTGATGGATACGCATAGCAGCCACTACCGTTCCACCTCGAACAACATTCCCAAATCGGAGGATGGCCATCTAGTCAAATCAGTAAGAGTATAATATCGAAGAAATGTGTCCGAGAAGAGGTGCTACCTCACTGGTCCGAGATCGCTCCTGTTTTAGCCACCTTATGCCAACTCACGGGAGTTGGGTCCACGTAATACCTTAAGGACGTCGCCACCATCCTACTTCATTCTGGAATCTCCACCGCGTACACGGTTATCAAAGTGGTTTTTGGTATCGACAGAGAGTATGTCCATATCCGATCCCGGTCTCCTTGCCAACCAATCGTTATTATAACCCGTGGTTATAGATTTAGAACAATTTATCAAATACTTCGAATTAAAAATCATTTAGAAACAAAGACATTATTCTTTTTTAAAAAATCAAATATTAAATTTCTAAAATCTAACCCTTCGGAGTTCACTTATTCACTTAAACAAAAGCATTAAAATTTTCAGCTTCCACGGCATTTAAAAGTGTGGCGGTAAGTTATATTCGAAAACAAATTTTTTTTTTTCAACAAAACAATATTTATAATTGTTATATCAGTTCAGTTTTAAAACAAAAATCATATTTCAGTCTACTGCAGTCCTTAACAAGTGCTACAGTAGCTTTTTATTATTAGTTCAAGTTCAATTTAGTTTCTGCTACAACAGCACTTACCAAGTACTATCATAGCTTTAGTTCATTTTAGTCTTTTGGTTCATTTATAAAATCCACAACACTTAACAAGTGCTACAGATTCTACCTAGTTAAACTTATAAAATCATACATTTAAAATGTTCATTTTCAATCCTTTAACAATTTCTTTAAAGGGAAATTTTACAAGTTAAAACCAAACTTACAAATTTGCTTATTACGTTCATTTCAACATTTAAACTTAAACTCCATTTTTCCACCAATTTAAACCAAATTTCATTTCAATTAAATTAACTTAAGTTTCCATCCTTCTTTTTTTTATCTAAATTTTAAATTTAAGTTTCGTTTTAAAATCAATATTCCTCCATTTTATTTATATTTATCACAGAGAAAAAAAAATCATTTCTATTTTAAATAAATCTCTAAAAAATTCGGTTTAAATCAATTTAATATTATTACAGTTCTTAAATTATTTAAATTATTCAAAAATACAGAAAAAAATAACCACGGGTCTGTATAAAATATTTCTAGCCTAATTCAAGTGATACGGATACTATATCATTTCAATCCGTAATTTACAAAGAAAAATCCGGGTTTTATCATTTCAAACCCGCAATCCCAAGTAAATAAAATTTAATTGAAAATCGCTCAGGCCTATCATTTCAGCCCATAACGACCTTCCCTTATTCTAAAGTCCGTTCGGGTATGTATCATTTCATCCCATAGTGATTCTATTCTACAGGGAACTTGCAGTGTGATTTAACAGAATAGAATAACAGTAAAATAAGAACAGAATATAACAGATGATACGATATGCAGTTTTAACAATTAACATCAACTATAAATAAATCACAGGTAATCATAACATCATTTATTTATTTAATTATTTCTACACATTCAGTTGCGGTCGTTTCACAAATATATAAGTATGAATATTCGTGTGAGATTTACTCACCTCTACGGAGCTGGAGATTCGGAAAGAAAGAAGTACGAAGTCAATCGAAAGCACGCGGATAGCACGATCAGTCGTTAGCGGATGCGCCAACTAGATTCAAACCAAAAGCACAGTAAATAATCAAATCTAAGATTGCACGAATAACGAATTTTCAATGAAGCGAACAACGAAAAAGTAACAGGTTAAAAATCAAAAACAATAGCATGCCCACTTTGAAATACCGATTAAAATTTTTAAATTCGCAAAGTGACAAAACAAATTTTTTCTTTTTAAAACAAAAGCTAGTAGAAAATAGGCTCGACTACAAGGTCAGATGCAACAAAAAAAAAAATTTAAAATTTTTAAAACGAAGTGTGGTCAGGCAAAATAACTTTGAGATAACAATGTAAAGGTGACACGAATCATGCATTCAAAACCCAGAATTGACAAACCAATTCAATTCTTTTTTTTTTCAAAACAAACCAGTAAACTAAATCTCATATACCAGACACGTGACAAACAACTTCCTCATTCTTTTATTTTCAAAACCAGAGGCAGATAACTAATATACCACAATAAAGGGACAAGGCAATATTGTTTCTCTGATTCAAGTACCAGCTCGGTCTGGAGAGGGTTGGTCTCGGCAGGGGTTTCACACGGTTAGGGAGGTGGGGTTGGACAGGTCACGGCCTGGGTGGAGGGGCTGGAAAGTGGCGAATGGCAGGGACTCGGCTGGGTTGGTTTCGTGGTGGAGACGTGGCTGTCATTGGGACATGGGTGTGGCGACAGATCTGGGGATGTCAGGGGTATAGCGTGGAGGCAGTGGGTTCATGGAGTTGGGCAAGTCACGATGTGGAGTGGGAAAGGTGATCTCGACTTGGAGCTGTGGTGGCTCTGGCGTACGTGGCTGGTGGGCGTTGGATCGCCTAGGTGTGATGGTGGCTTCGATCGTGGTGGTCTGGAGAAGGGGTAGGGTCAGGTTGGATCTGGCGAAGGTGGTATGGCGTGGAGGCAGTTGTGGGTCCGTGGAGGCATGGGTTGGGCGAACAGGTGTGGGGTGGTGGCTCGGTTACGGTGGTTGGCAGGGCTGGGGTAGGAGTTCGGTGGACTGGGGTAGGCTGCCTGGGGAGGCGGAGGTGTGGCTGTGGGATCTCGTATGGGAAAAGGTCGTAAGGTGACAGATCGTGATAGCCTAAAGCTGGAAATGGATGAAACACAACAGGGGACAGCGAAATATAAATGTAAAGTGAACAAAAAGTAAAAAAAAATGATGATGCCTGTACCTTTCAGAGGGAGATGCTCACGAATTTAGATTGATTCGTGGTATTGAAATTTTTGCTTGTTTGTGAATGAGGACTGATAAAAGCTATTCAAAGATTTGTAGAGAAGGCAAAAGAAATGGTCTTGAACGGTTAGAGAAAATTTTGGAAAAATAAAAGGGTTTTAAATTTTCAGTCAGTTGATGGAAACGTAGAGGCAGAAATAATATCTCATGCGCACGTTTTAGGCTTAAACTATGCTGCTGAACTTGAAAAGTTAAAGCAAAAAAAACGTACAACTCTATGATTTTGCTTCCTTTATTAAATAAAATTAAAATGCTAACAGTTTCTTTCAATATAACGTATATTTTTAACCCGAATTTAAAATAGCTATTATCATCAAAAAAAAAAAAAATTTCTAATGTAAAGTTAAGAACGGACAAAACGTAACGAAATGTAACGCTTTAAAATTTTTTCCGTTTTATGCTAGATATTACACTTTAAATTTCAAATCAATATTTCGAAATGTTTTATTTTTAATTAAACTTCGTTAAAAAATATCGGGCTGTTACACTCTCCCCCACTCAAAGCTTTTCGTCCTCGAAAAGGAACGAAGAAGGAAAACAAAGAAAGATAAGACAGAATAGCAAAAGTACCTGAAATAAACAATTCCGGATTCGAAGCACGAATGCTCTCCTCCGTCTCCCAGGTGCAATCCCGTTCATCAGTGCTCCACTGCACTTTGACCAGGTTGACAGATTTTCTTCTTAGCTGCTTCGTACCTCGATCGACGATACGAAGTGGCTTCCTCTCAACAGTCAGATTTGGCTCAATATCCAAACTATCAAGAGCAGAAGGCTGAATAATAAGAGATGGATCATGCAGATAGCGACGAAGATGAGATACATGAAAGACGTTGTGAATTCCAGAAAATTTCTCGGGTAAATCCAGACGATAAGCAAGAGAACCAATTCTTTCCAAAATGCGGAAAGGACCAACAAATCTAGGAGATAGCTTTCCTCTACGACCAAAACGAATAACATTCCTTATGGGAGAGACCTTAAGGAAAACCAAATCACCAACAGCAAACTCTAAACTCCGTCTTCGACGATCGGCGTACTTCTTCTGTCTATCCTGAGCAATCCTCATCTTCCTCTTAATCTCTTCGACTCTCTCTGAAGCTTCCAAAACCATCTCAGGACCAAGAACCAAACGATTACCGGATTCAATCCAACAAGAAGGAGATCTACAAGGTCGTCCGTAAAGAGCAGAAAATGGAGAAGTCTCAATACTGGCCTGATAACTATTGTTATAAGTGAATTCGACAAGATGGAGATGATCTTCCCAAGATCCTCCAAAATCAAGCACACAAGCACGAAGAAGATCTTCTAAAATCTGATTCACCCTTTCCGTTTGACCGTCGGTCTGTGGATGGTAAGAAGTGCTCAGATTTAGATGAGTACCCAAAGAATCCTGAAAGGCTTTCCAAAACCTACTAGTAAAGATAGGATCACGATCACAAACGATACTGAGAGGAACACCATGGAGACGAACAATCTCCCTCATGTAAATCTCAGACAAACTAGAAGCTGAACGGGTAGACTTGACCGGAATGAAATGAGCTGATTTGGTCAATCTATCCACAATAACCCAGATACTCTCGTTACCCTTCCTAGTCCTCGGTAAACCATCAATGAAATCCATAGAAACCTGTTCCCACTTCCAATTGGGAATCTCAAGAGGCTGCAATAAACCAGGGGTCTTCTGATGATCTGCCTTGACTTGCTGACAAGTCGCACACCTATTGACGAAAATGGAAATATCTCGCTTCATACCTTTCCACCAATATAACTTCTTCATATCCTGATACATCTTGGTTATGCCTGGATGAATAGAAAGTCTGGACTGATGATTCTCCCGAAGTAACTCCTGTCTCAATCCATCAACATTCGGGACACAAATCCTATTATTGATCCTCAATACACCCTTATCGTCAATCTGAGCTCCATTACCATCAAGACTACTACCTCCCACTCTACTTCGAACATTCTCCTTAATCAATCTAAGCATCTGATCTTCATCCTGTCTAGCCATAATACGATCCACAAGAGGCGAAGAAACAACAATCTGACACAACAAAGCTTTCTTCCTACTCAAAGCATCCGCCACTACATTAGCCTTTCCCGGTGTATAGTTGATATCGAGGTCATAAGAAGCAAGGAACTCTAACCACCTAACTTGTCTCTGATTCAAATCCTTCTGAGAGAAAATATACCTCAAAGACTGATGATCTGTGAAAAGCTCGAACTTGGTACCCAACAGATGATGTCTCCAAAGCTTCAAAGCGAAAACAACCGCAAGCAACTCTAGATCATGGGCAGCATAATTTACTTCATGAGTCTTCAACTGTCTACTAGCATAAGCAATCACTCTACCATCCTGCATCAGAACAGCTCCCAAACCTTCTCGACAAGCATCAGTGTATACCGTTAATCCCTCATCTCCATTTGGAACGGTAAGAACAGGTGCGGAAGTAAGCTTGTCTTTTAACTCATTGAATGCGGCTTCACACTTACTACTCCAAATAAACTTAGCATTCTTCCGAGTTAAAGCAGTGAGAGGTGCAGCAATCCGAGCGAAATTCTCAATGAATCTCCGGTAATAACCGGCGAGACCCAGAAAACTACGCATATCAGTAGGAGTCTTAGGAGTTTCCCAATCCTGTACAGAATAGGGAAAAAGAAGGATAATAGAAAAGATAGAGTAAATTGAAATGAAGCAAATGAAGAGAAAGAAAGAGAACTTACATTGATCGCAGCGATCTTGACTGGATCAACTGAAACTCCATTACTAGAAACAATATGCCCGAGAAATCGGACTTCATCCTTCCAGAAATGGCATTTGGAAAATTTAGCTTTTAACTGATGCTTCCGAAGAGTCTCAAGAACAGATTTCAAATGTGACTCATGTTCTTCTTCAGACTTAGAGAAAATGAGGATATCATCCACAAAGACTAGAACAAATTTATTTAGCACATCACGGAATACACGATTCATCAAGTCAACAAAGAAAGCGGGAGCATTAGTCAAACCAAAAGGCATGACTAACCATTCGAAGAATCCATTTTCAGTACGGAAAGCGGTCTTAGGAATACTTTCCTCAGCAACTCTGAGTTGGTGAAAACCTGTGGCAAGATCAAGCTGAGAGAAAACAGTAGCACCATAAAGCTGATCAAACATGTCATTGATGCGAGGCATTGGATATCTATTTTTCATAGTGAGTTTGTTCAACTCCCTATAATCAACACACATCCGAAGAGAACCATCGGACTTGGTGACGAAAACCACCGCAGCTCCCCATTCAGAAAAACTAGGTCTGATTAGACCCTTGGAAGATAGGTCTTCAATTTGTTTCCTTAACTCAACCTTCTCGCGGGGTGCCATTCTTCTAGGAGGAAGAACTATAGGTCGAGCTCCAGGAATGAGGTCAATGCGGAAATCAATTTCCCGCTTGGGAGGTAAAGCAGTAACTTCACCGAATACATCCGGGTAGTGATTAACTACACGGGTCGACTGAAGATCATCAATAGAAGCATCTAGAGAAAAGATAAAGCTACCAGCATAATCATGAGGCATACGGCCCTGAATAAGCAAAGAATTTCCTCGATCATCCTTAAGAGAAACAATTCGGGATTTACACGAGATACGGGCATCGTGTCTATCAAGCCAATCACTTCCAAGCAGCAAATCAAAAGCATCGAAACCAAGGATATAGAAATCGCCACTAAAACTATGATCGGAATGGAGGAGTTTCACATGTTTACAAATCTTATTAAGATTTGCGGGACCACCAATAGGATTAGAAACACATAAAGGAACAGAAGCATACTCAGGGGAAAGGAGATGTTCAAACTTATTACACAGGTCATCAGAAATAAAATTATGCGAAGCACCAGTATCAAATAAAACACGAACTGGATGATGAAATAAAGTAAAGGTGCCTTGAAGAGTACCTTGACTATCGCTAGGAGCAGGAGTAGGTGCAGGAGCAGGTGATGAAGCAGATGTGACAGCAAATACGCCAGATGGCTTTCCCTTCTGATATAAAGGACAGTCCTTCCTAAAATGACCCGGCTGAAGACAAACATGACAAAGATCGTTCCTGGTAACCTGGGGTGGAGGAACAGCAGCACTGGACGGATTAGGGCAACTATTGGCATAGTGTCCCTTTTGGTCACATTTGAAGCAAGTAATGGAGGAAAGATCAATAGGATGTCTTTGGGAAGGAGCAGATGCTGAAGATCCCAAGCCCGCATGTTTGATCCGATTCTTCTTCTGCTGGTGGAAGTTGGGCTTTCTCTTCTTGGAATTTGCAGAGGAAGATTGTAAGACATGAGTACCAGAAGCAGCAGGACCCTTGGAGGTAGGGTTCTCATAGCGAATAGCCATATCCATGAGCTCAGTAAATGTGCCATGAACATGCGAAATAAGGCGATCGTAGAACTCTGGGCGAGCTCCAGAAATGAACTTCTCATTCTTCTTTAGCTGAGTATCGATAAGACCAGGGCCGAATTTGGAAAGTTCATTGAACTTCCGTTCATACTCTGAGAAGGACATGGTACCCTGCTTGAGGTCCATGAATTCACGGTAAAGCTGAGATTTTCCGGCTTCGGGCATCCATTTTGCCACAAAAGCCTCCCTGAAAGAAGATACAAATCGAACTTAAGATAGATTCGAAAAGAAAGGAAATGGGGAAAAATTCAAGTTAACACAAAGGATACTTGAACTGCTCCCATGAAAGATCACCTTCGTTAGTGCGAGTCGTAACAGACTCCCACAAATCTAGGGCTGACTCTTGCAGCTGCCATGCTGCTAACTGACGCTTCTGGGCATCAGTGATCTCTAAACCAGTAAAGATTCTTTCCAAACTTCTTAGCCATTGCTGGGCTTCGATGATACTTTCTGAACCGGTGAACTTAGTGCCACCGAGCTGAGATAATTCCTTGCAAAGGACTGTAAACTTAACGGGTGCAACAGGTGGAGGAACTGGGGCAATACCACGACCCCTACCTCTAGCATTTCCACGATTCATCCTGGAAATATCAAGAATAAATTTAGGACAAGGTACAAAGAAGACTAAGATAAGTTAAGATAAAAACACGATAAGAACACTTGGGTGAATGTCCTAATAACAAAATTCCTAACAAGGTAGATACGGAAAAGAAGGAAGTTTAGAAAATTTCTTCTTAAAACAAGAAAACTTTATATCAAAATAATCATTGAAAAATCATTTGAAAAAAATCATTTTAAAATCATTTTATACTTTGAAAATACGTTCACTCACAAGGAAATGATTCTGAGTTTGATTTCACTCATTCTAGGGTATTTCTACCCTATCTCTAATGAGTTTTTGCTCCATAGGCTAAGGTTTGCCTAAACCAAAGCTCTGATACCAAATGTAACGACCCACTATTTTGGACCATTCAAATCGACAATAATCCACACATGTCAGACTTGAATAATGCAAAATAACAGATTGTAATAAAATTTGGAGCAAATAAAATCATTCACAGAATCACAGACACAGAAATATCAGAATAACTCGCAGCGGAATTTAAAAATACCATAGTGGTTCATGAAGCCACTAAATACATAGTCTAAAATCAAATACAAAATACATAGTCTGAAACCCAATACAGTTCTGAAACAAGTACAGTAGAAATCCCAAATACACAAGTCTCTAAAACAAAAGCTGAAATAAGACAACTGAAACTGAAATAGGAAGATAACTAGATAGGCAGAATCTCCAGTGATTCCGAGCTCCAGAAAGGTGAATCCAAAGCTGTGAATACTCAGGCTGACCCGAGCGTAAAATAAAACATAACACTCGAGTCAGGATATACATACTTATACAATGTAAACCAACTCAAATGAACTGTAGTAAAGGTACAAGTAACTTAGAAGATGCTTGGGACCGCCCATCCTCTAAGGATCCGTTAAACTATCTACTATGTAGTAATATTCGCTATTATAATAGTGTCTACATAAGTAAAGTATAATCATATCGGAAAATAGCGTTAAGGGGATGGAGAACCTTAACGCGGTCGGATCTTAAAATCATAATCGTAGTAAAGCTCGGTATGGTAGGTGACACGGCACAACTAGGCAATGCCAGGGTAGATATACCAATTACGCACACGGACTGATGGATACGCATAGCAGCCACTACCGTTCCACCTCGAACAACATTCCCAAATCGGAGGATGGCCATCTAGTCAAATCAGTAAGAGTATAATATCGAAGAAATGTGTCCGAGAAGAGGTGCTACCTCACTGGTCCGAGATCGCTCCTGTTTTAGCCACCTTATGCCAACTAACGGGAGTTGGGTCCACGTAATACCTTAAGGACGTCGCCACCATCCTACTTCATTCTGGAATCTCCACCGCGTACACGGTTGTCAAAGTGGTTTTCGGTATCGACAGAGAGTATGTCCATATCCGATCCCGGTCTCCTTGCCAACCATTCGTTATTATAACCCGTGGTTATAGATTTAGAACAATTTATCAAATACTTCGAATTAAAAATCATTTAGAAACAAAGACATTATTCTTTTTAAAAAAAATCAAATATTAAATTTCTAAAATCTAACCCTTCGGAGTTCACTTATTCACTTAAACAAAAGCATTAAAATTTTCAGCTTCCACGGCATTTAAAAGTGTGGCGGTAAGTTATATTCGAAAACAATTTTTTTTTTCAACAAAACAATATTTATAATTGTTATATCAGTTCAGTTTTAAAACAAAAATCATATTTCAGTCTACTGCAGTCCTTAACAAGTGCTACAGTAGCTTTTTATTATTAGTTCAAGTTCAATTTAGTTTCTGCTACAACAGCACTTACCAAGTACTATCATAGCTTTAGTTCATTTTAGTCTTTTGGTTCATTTATAAAATCCACAACACTTAACAAGTGCTACAGATTCTACCTAGTTAAACTTATAAAATCATACATTTAAAATGTTCATTTTCAATCCTTTAACAATTTCTTTAAAGGGAAATTTTACAAGTTAAAACCAAACTTACAAATATGCTTATTACGTTCATTTCAACATTTAAACTTAAACTCCATTTTTCCACCAATTTAAACCAAATTTCATTTCAATTAAATTAACTTAAGTTTCCATCCTTCTTTTTTTTTATCAAAATTTTAAATTTAAGTTTCGTTTTAAAATCAATATTCCTCCATTTTATTTATATTTATCACATAGAAAAAAAAATCATTTCTATTTTAAATAAATCTCTAAAAAATTCGGTTTAAATCAATTTAATATTATTACAGTTCTTAAATTATTTAAATTATTCAAAAATACAGAAAAAAAATAACCACGGGTCTGTATAAAATATTTCTAGCCTAATTCAAGTGATACGGATACTATATCATTTCAATCCGTAATTTACAAAGAAAAATCCGGGTTTTATCATTTCAAACCCGCAATCCCAAGTAAATAAAATTTAATTGAAAATCGCTCAGGCCTATCATTTCAGCCCATAACGACCTTCCCTTATTCTAAAGTCCGTTCGGGTATGTATCATTTCATCCCATAGTGATTCTATTCTACAGGGAACTTGCAGTGTGATTTAACAGAATAGAATAACAGTAAAATAAGAACAGAATATAACAGATGATACGATATGCAGTTTTAACAATTAACATCAACTATAAATAAATCACAGGTAATCATAACATCATTTATTTATTTAATTATTTCTACACATTCAGTTGCGGTCGTTTCACAAATATATAAGTATGAATATTCGTGTGAGATTTACTCACCTCTACGGAGCTGGAGATTCGGAAAGAAAGAAGTACGAAGTCAATCGAAAGCACGCGGATAGCACGATCAGTCGTTAGCGGATGCGCCAACTAGATTCAAACCAAAAGCACAGTAAATAATCAAATCTAAGATTGCACGAATAACGAATTTTCAATGAAGCGAACAACGAAAAAGTAACAGGTTAAAAATCAAAAACAATAGCACGCCCACTTTGAAATACCGATTAAAATTTTTAAATTCGCAAAGTGACAAAACAAATTTTTTCTTTTTAAAACAAAAGCTAGTAGAAAATAGGCTCGACTACAAGGTCAGATGCAACAAAAAAAAAATTAAAATTTTTAAAACGAAGTGTGGTCAGGCAAAATAACTTTGAGATAACAATGTAAAGGTGACACGAATCATGCATTCAAAACCCAGAATTGACAAACCAATTCAATTCTTTTTTTTTTCAAAACAAACCAGTAAACTAAATCTCAGATACCAGACACGTGACAAACAACTTCCTCATTCTTTTATTTTCAAAACCAGAGGCAGATAACTAATATACCACAATAAAGGGACAAGGCAATATTGTTTCTCTGATTCAAGTACCAGCTCGGTCTGGAGAGGGTTGGTCTCGGCAGGGGTTTCACACGGTTAGGGAGGTGGGGTTGGACAGGTCACGGCCTGGGTGGAGGGGCTGGAAAGTGGCGAATGGCAGGGACTCGGCTGGGTTGGTTTCGTGGTGGAGACGTGGCTGTCATTGGGACGTGGGTGTGGCGACAGATCTGGAGATGTCAGGGGTATAGCGTGGAGGCAGTGGGTTCATGGAGTTGGGCAAGTCACGATGTGGAGTGGGAAAGGTGATCTCGACTTGGAGCTGTGGTGGCTCTGGCGTACGTGGCTGGTGGGCGTTGGATCGCCTAGGTGTGATGGTGGCTTCGATCGTGGTGGTCTGGAGAAGGGGTAGGGTCAGGTTGGATCTGGCGAAGGTGGTATGGCGTGGAGGCAGTTGTGGGTCCGTGGAGGCATGGGTTGGGCGAACAGGCATGGGGTGGTGGCTCGGTTACGGTGGTTGGCAGGGCTGGGGTAGGAGTTCGGTGGACTGGGGTAGGCTGCCTGGGGAGGCGGAGGTGTGGCTGTGGGATCTCGTATGGGAAAAGGTCGTAAGGTGACAGATCGTGATAGCCTAAAGCTGGAAATGGATGAAACACAACAGGGGACAGCGAAATATAAATGTAAAGTGAACAAAAAGTAAAAAAAAATGATGATGCCTGTACCTTTCAGAGGGAGATGCTCACGAATTTAGATTGATTCGTGGTATTGAAATTTTTGCTTGTTTGTGAATGAGGACTGATAAAAGCTATTCAAAGATTTGTAGAGAAGGCAAAAGAAATGGTCTTGAACGGTTAGAGAAAATTTTGGAAAAATAAAAGGGTTTTAAATTTTCAGTCAGTTGATGGAAACGTAGAGGCAGAAATAATATCTCATGCGCACGTTTTAGGCTTAAACTATGCTGCTGAACTTGAAAAGTTAAAGCAAAAAAAAACGTACAACTCTATGATTTTGCTTCCTTTATTAAATAAAATTAAAATGCTAACAGTTTCTTTCAATATAACGTATATTTTTAACCCGAATTTAAAATAGCTATTATCATCAAAAAAAAAAAAAAAAAATTCTAATGTAAAGTTAAGAACGGACAAAACGTAACGAAATGTAACGCTTTAAAATTTTTTCCGTTTTATGCTAGATATTACACTTTAAATTTCAAATCAATATTTCGAAATGTTTTATTTTTAATTAAACTTCGTTAAAAAATATCGGGCTGTTACAAGTAAGCTTTGTAAATTGATTAGTTTTATTTAAAAATGAATTGGAAATGAGTTATCGATGTGTATTTAAAGTGTTTTGATTTTTTAAATAACTACTTAAACGTGTTTTAAAAATAAATTATTATTCTTTAAAAATACTTATCATATATATATATAGAGTTTTGAAACGGTTGAAATTTATTTATAAATCCTCTCGATTTTTTGTAAACAGGGTTTATTCAACGGATATGATTTTGATAAGAGGAATCTTGTAAGGGATTTGAAAAAAAATGGAATTTCCAAAATGTTGAAATATGGGAACTTCAAACAATAAATCTGAATTCATAAAAGAAGTTATAAATTGTTGGTTGGATTTATAAAAGAGTATAATCAGTTTTAGAAATTGTAAAAAGGAATTTATTAATAATTCCGGAGATTTATGAGATAAGTTATGAAATATTTCCTAAGTTTGATATAAAAATGATTTTGGAGAATATGTTTATAAATATTTTCCTAAGTATTGGGAAGAGGGTTTTGGAAATATTTTAAGTGTGAAATGAATGGTATAGAAATATTTTTCTACGTGTTATAAATTGAATTTAGAAATATTTCTAAGTGTTGATATGGTTTGAAAATATATTGTTATGGATTTAAGTATTTGAAATTGTTTTCAAATGTTGGAATACTGGAAGAGATTTGAATATATATCTTTGTAAAATATTTGCAATAAATGTTGAAAGATTTATAAAATTGGGCCTAGTGACTGCTTATGTGTGTAATTTGATAGTTAAATAACCGACTATCAAAATCTGGCCAAATTCGTTGATCGTTTCGAAGAGACCGGGATCAGATTTAACTATCTGAAAACCACTTTGATCTAATTTGAGCGTTACGAATTGTGAAATCTTGAGGATAATAAAGACGACGATCTTTGAGGAGATTCGGTTTGTTCAGACCCAGAACAACTTGTTTGGGCGAATGCTATCATTGCATTGTTGCTTGGAAGGAAGTGTTAGCATTCCAAGTAGATTGCTATTTCAAAAGGTAAGCGTAGCCTCAAGCCTCATCAACCAGGAAATGACTAAAACAGGGCATGCAGCAGGGCTAAGTGGGTCGCTCCCATTAGGGTATGTCATCATCTTTCTAGATTACCATATATTTATGGATTTGGTTGTGCATGAAAGATCTCGATTAAGGTCGGAAGACCGAGATGATGACATATTCGGTACTACTAGTCAAGTGGTAAGCCGGTTCTGTGTGATAGGGTACAGGATGTTCTTGTCAGACTCGGGTGCATTGCTCTAGAGATGTACCCATCAGAGGTTGTTCCTTACCTGGTCATAATATGGAATCCATTCTCCAATAAGCGCCGTACGGTTTTGATTGTACCCAACTATGTTGAAATGTGAGATGCAAGCATTTTAGCTATTTTAATAAGTATTTGTACTTAGACACTATTATAATACCACTAGATTTTCTATAAAAGAGTTTTGGTTATCATAAGGTAAAAACGCGTCGTGTTTATGTGTGGCGTGGTCTTACGAGATACCTTTGATTTTCAAAGTTTTTCTTATAACTTTAAATCCAGTTGGGTGTGTTTTCCTCACGCTGGTTTTCCAGACTAACTCGGGTGTTAATTTATTATAATGCACGGGTCAGACTGAGTATTATAGATTCAGGTTAGGATGCTATGGAGCTCAGGAGACGAGTTGGAGGATTTCAGGTATATTTCCTGTACTTGGTTATTTCTGTTGTGTGTGTTATGCTGTATATTCGCACTTGTGAGGACAAGTTATTATAACTGTCCGGATTGGTATTGTTGACTGTTGTACTCTGATGATTGTAAGAATATTAATTATTACAGTTTCTTTTTGTATAAAGATCAGTTAATATATATTATATATTCTTCCGCTGCGATTGTGAGATTCTGTATTGTTGTTTCTGTTTCTTCTTCTATCCTCTTCTTTCTCTTAGTTATTTGTCTTTTCGAACAATTTGTGTTGGACAAGTATGATTTAATGTCAGCTCAAAGGGTATGGAAGAGCGGGTCGCTACAATAACAAAATAGCATGGTAAAATAAAGGTATCACATTTATAAGTCATAACATGGTATCCAAATTAGCATCACAACAATATATCATGCAACCACGAAGCAATAATCACCCATGAAATACATATAAGCAAATAAGAATCACGTTATATATAAATTGGGTAATATTAATCAAATACATCAAAATCTCAAAATACTATGGACAAGCACACATCATGTCCACAATAGTCGCAAATAAAAGCATGAATCAAAATTCATACAAAACACAAGAATCGACAACAAAATATCTATCTTGACTTACTATCCTAATGGAAATGATGACTTCCAACTGTTAAGTCCTGAAAGATAAATCAAGAAAGGGAGAGTCCCAAATAAAGAATCAAAACCTCAATAACACGGCTTACCGATATCAACTTGTAGCCCTAATGTAAGTAACCCTAGAAGATATCAAGAAATGTTGAATCCAAACGGAACACAATTTATACAAAATAAAGAAATCGATATCCAGAACTATTATCTCGACTTACAATCCTAATGGAAATAAAATCTTCCGACAGTTAAACCCTTTGAGATATCAAGAAATGCAAACTCAAATAAATAATCAAAGTCACTAAAATATTCAACATACAAAATCATTTATCTCGACCCACGGTCCTTAAAGTGATGAAACTCTCGACTGAACGGTCTTAGGATATCAAAACTACAAATAATACATGAATATATCTCATCCATAGGCTCTTATGAGAAAATGAACATACAGAAAATGATGAACAAGCACGTGGCAAGTTCCTATTGTCAAATACAAGACAAGCTTCTCAACTAGTCATTAGGATAACCAAACCAAAATGATAGACAAGCACTTCGCAAGTCTTTATTGTCAAAAATGCAGTAATAATAAAAATGATAATAATCGTCTCTGTAAAGAGGTTACAAATCAATAAGATAATCAAATTGTAGCAACCTGTAATTTCAAACACTTCACCTTTGAATATCTCAAATTTTAAAAAATGGTTAAGCATTAAAATTATGATTTTATAACCTTGTTAAACACTTTTTAATCAATAACTACTGATAGAAAAATTATTTTTGAAATGTATTTACAAAAATATACACTTTGAAGAATTATCAAAAATGTGATCGAAAATCATTTTATTAAAAATCAACTTTTTATTCGATAAAAGTTGTATAAATTCTTTTAAACTTGTGTAATAAACATATGAACACATTAATAAGTATTAAATACCCCTTAGTTCATAAGCCAAATTAATCAAACTAAACATTTCTAGAAAGAGATATGAAGGAGGGTTTTAAGAAGTGATTTAGGGAAGACTTTCTCAAAGCATGGTGTAGTGGAAGTGGAGGCATGGGCTCGGTGAGGTGGATTCTCCTTTAAGGCCAGATATAAAGGGGTATTGTTGTCCTTTCCCACTTTCTTCCCAACTCTATAAAAGCATGTCCTAGGGTCTATTGAATTGTTTGCTCATTCAAAAATTAAAAGCCAACGCTCTTATCTCTACTAAAAGTTCTTTAATCAAAGAAACTTTAAACATGTTTATACTTCTTCAAACTCTTGTTATCATCATCAAATAGCATATAACATCATTCCATAATCTTGGAAGTTGAAGAAGTGGAGCAAATCTCTCCATTCATCTCAAGGCCGTACCCATCTAGGCCCTATGTTTCCTAGGTCAAGCACTTTTTGGCCCGTTCTCTCTACGGTTGTACCATAATATGGCTTAATATAGCCTTACTCGTGAGCTTTTAGGTTGAAGGTAGGAAGTTGTGGTGTTGTTGTAAGGTTGCGGTAGGAAGAGTGAGCTTGGATTTGGTTTAAAAGTCAGTTATCTCACTTCTCAAATGAAGACTATAACTTGATAAATTTGCTTGTTATGAACTATTATAATAGACACTAATTACTTAAAGTTATAAACCTATATTTCTATGCTTTGAAAAGCATGTGATTGTGTATATTTTTTATGCCATGGAAGTCCATTGATTGTGTTGTTTTTTTATGCATATGTAATGGCATATGTAATATTGGACTTTGGACTTATTTATTTGAGCATATATAAATTCAATGGAATGTGACTTGGACATAGACTTGGACTTGTATATTTGTGCATATATAATGGCATATGGGATTGGACTTGACTATTGAAAGACCATATGTAATAGAGTAGTTATTGTTATTGCCTTTGTAGCGATAGACGTCATAGAAGCACTTTGATGTTGTTGTGTTTATCTTTCTTTCTACTTATGTTTTCTTCTTATATATATATATATTATTCCATACTTCTTTGTGATGTGATTTGAACTTGAGAATCATTTATGTATATATGATTGAATGATGTTGAATTGAATATGGTATTATTTGTATAGCGGTAGTCGCTATAAACTTACTTTGAATC
Source organism: Allium fistulosum (assembly GCA_030737815.1). Classification (NCBI taxonomy): domain Eukaryota; kingdom Viridiplantae; phylum Streptophyta; class Magnoliopsida; order Asparagales; family Amaryllidaceae; genus Allium; species Allium fistulosum. The sequence goes on from CM060907.1 coordinate 292,324,716, forward strand.
CTTTCTTTCTATCTTACTTTTTAAACTCAATCTTTTGAATATTTTTGAATGAGATGTTTTCTGCACTTATAGTAATCTAAAAGATAGTAAAAAATCATGTTCAAAATTTATTTTATTTATAAAACAAGGTTACAAAAGTTATGGTCCATATAGCTTAGTGGCTATGGATGCACTTTGGAAAAACATGTTTTTTATGAAGTATAAAATGTTATTTACTTAGATCTTTTATAATATATTTTCAAAGGAGTTTTATAAAAGATAAATAAGTATTTTAAAAATAATTTTTAAGCTTAAATATATTTTAAATAATTTACTTTGAAGTTTAAAGTAAAGGTTTTATTTATATATTTAAAAAACTTGTTTATTTTGTTTAAAAAGAAAAAGGTATTAAATCAATATTAAGTGACTTTTTTTAAAGTAATATTTTATAGAACCATTTATAACTTATTTATAAGTATTTTTAAAAGGTATTTTTATACATATATAACATTATAAAACTAGTGTAATGTTTTATTTCAAGTACAAAGTGTTTTTGTTTCACTTTTCTTCTTTAAGCTTAATTTAAATTATATTAAAATAGTAGCTTTATAAATAAACTATTATACAAATACTGATTTAGAATAAACTTGTAAAGGATGTCTTACGTAGCTTGACATCAGAAAAATGACTAAACATAGAGTAGACCGCACAATCCCAGGTTTAGCTAACACACGAGGGTATATCAACTCCATTATCTAGAGTATACTTATAGATGTTGCTAGCAGGAGTTGATGATACTTGGTTCCACATGGTTCATGAAAATGTTTAGGCATGGGCGTGTTGTGTTTTTCTTATGGTATATTTTATCTAGAGATACTCAACACTCAGAAGGTAATTTATGATACTTGTCGTGGAGACCTACTTTGGCTTTTAAGCCGGAGGCATCTTCATGGAAAATCCATATACGAACGTACCTTAGAAATTTTAAATGTACTCCAATATTACTGTGTTGTAATATGCAAGCAACATAGTTATTTTTTGATTTATGATACAAAACTTGGACATTATCTATAATTTCACCTAATGTAAATATCAATTGTTCTTGGTTTTTTGAGGGGATAACCTTTTCGGTGATTTGATTGGTCTCAAAATTATTGTTATATGCTTATATGCATTTATGAGTTTCTTATACCAGACTTATGTCTGTCATGTGGTATTTTTTTTTTCAAAATTTCTCATGTACTATTTCGAGTAGATTGAGTAAAGCGGGTATTAGTTGGATGCTTCAAGCTTATGAAGACAAGCTGGATGCATCTACCTATCTATCTACCTATTTTGATTTCTATTGCACTGTATTATGTATGTATTTAATCAGAATGATGAGGATATGTAGTTATAACTATCCAGGCTAATAGTAGTACTTAGGTTTTGGAACTTTGAGATTATCATGTATGTTGGAGTAACCTTTTGTACTACTCTTTTGAGATATTATATATAATCATTCCACGTGTGAGATTCTAATATTACGTTCTTCTTTCTTGTTCTATTATTTTTCTTTATTTTATCCTAACTATTTGTCTTTTCAGCACTTGGATGTTCGACACATGAATATCATAGATGTATTACTGTAGACATTCGAGGGTCAAAAGGGCCGGTTATTACATTGTGGTATCGAAACTCATGGTTAACGAATGCCTTGGCTTTGGTTAGGTATGGCTCGTTAGAGATAGGATAAGTGATGAATGAGTCGAGAGTATTATACATATGATTAAAAAGTCCAACCTTGTTTGTCATAAGTGAGGAAAGAAGGGTCACTTTGCTAAGGAGTGTAGGACGGGAGGAGGAGGGCAAATGGTTAAGGCACCAGTAGGGAAAACACCATAGTTTGCTCCAAAGGGGTGTCACAATTGTCATCGATTGGGTCACATTATCAGGGATGGAGTAGCCTAGGGTCTTTGCTATTACTACAGCGCCCTTCACTTCAGTTGTAGCTAATAGGAAGAAGGTTCTAGAAGGTATTCTATATGATTTAGGCATTTCTATTCATGCTTTGTTTGATACTGGTTCTTCTCTAGCTTTGTCTCTCATAGGCTTATTGATAGATTGATCTTGAACCGATTATGGTTCATGATTCTATTTATGTGTTGAACCTAGTAGGGGGCTCGAAAAATCTTAGTACGGTATGTGAAGGAATTCTAATTTCCTGTTTTGATCAACTCCTTCCTTGTGATGTGTTAGTTCCTGGTTTTCTCAATTTTGATGTTCTATTGAAGATGGATTGGTTGTCTCATAATCATACCATCTTGGATTGTGAGACGTAGATTGTAGTATTGAAAAAGGGACAAAAGGTTCTTACATTATCTTATGAAGATCCTAATTCTCTTATGAGTAGTTTTCTTTATTCTCTCAATTTGGCAGATGGAGACTTGGAGTCGATTTTCATTGTTCAAGTATTTCCTGATGTATCCGAGGAGGTTTCTGGTTTACCTCCTCATCGTGAAACCGAGTTTCATATTGATCTTATTTTTGATGCTAAGCCTATTGTATTATCTGTGCATAGGGTATCTCTGAAGGAGAAGTTGGAGCTAGCTAGTCAAATTAGCGACCTGTTATGGAAGGGTTTGATTCGACCTAGCCATTTGAGTTTTGGAGCACGCATTGTACATGCTATAAAGGCGGATGGTTCCTTAAGGCTTTGTGTCGATTACCGCGAGTTCAACAAGTGGACTATCAGAAACATGTATTCCCGGCATAGGATAGATGACTTGTTTGATCATCTTTATGGAGCTTGGGTATTTTATCAGCTTGACCCTGCCACCAGTTTACATCAGTTGTGGGTAGCAGAGGAGAGTGTGCCCTTGATAGCTTTCAGGTCTGAATAGTTTTATGAGTGGTTGGTTATGTCGTTCGGCCTAACCAATGCTCCTGCTTATTTCATAGACTTTATGAACCATGTCTTTCAGGATGCGTTGAACAAATTCATGCTTATATTCATAGATGATATTCTGGTATAATCTAAGACTGAGAAGGAGCATTCTCGTCATTTGAGAATTATATTGGAGACATTGAGAGAACATGTATTGAAGGATAATTTCTTGAAATGTTATTTTTGGTTGTCGAAGGTAAGGTTCTTGGGGCATGTTGTTTTTGAAGATGGAGATTCGATGCTTCTTGGGGTTGACACATCATTATAGGAGATTCATTCAAGGCTTCTCCAAGATTCTTCACTACTTATGAATTTGATTAAGAAAGATGTTAAATTTTTTTGGCCGGAGAAATGCGAGCTAGCATTTAGAGAGCTGAAGAAGAAATTGACTAGCGCCCCATATTCTGAGTATTCCAGATGGAGGCGAGAGTCTTACTATTTACATTGATGCTTATGGAACATGAATAGGTGATATGTTGCTGTAGCATAGGAAGGTTGTTGCTTATGCCAGTAGACAGCTAAAGCCACATGAGGCAAGATATGCGTCACATGACTTTGAGCTGTTAGTAGTGGTCTTTGCATCAAATACATGGAGGCATTATTTATTAGGTGAGAAGTTTGAGCTATATTCAGACCATAAATCGTTGAAATATCTTTTCACATAAAAGGACTTGAACTTGAGGCAGCAACTTTGGTTAGAATTTCTTACGGCATATGATCTCGAGATTTTGTATACGCTAGGGAAGGCTAATGTTGTAGCGGATTCATTGAGTAGGAGATATGCATTTATAGCTAAAGTGGAGGTTTGCCCAACTCTTATTAGCCGTATTGAGAGTAACTAGTAGAGCGATGTTCATCTTGCTTGGATAGGGAGGTTTGTTAGTGAGAATGTTATTCCAGAGAGGTGGCCAGGATTTGAGGTAGATAACCATGGCATTTTAAGGATGAACGATTAGCTATGTGTTTCGAATATTGATGGTATTAGGCAAGAGGTTCCGATATAAAGTCATCATTCTAGATTGATGATACATCCAGGGGTCATTAAGAAGTATCAAGACATCAGACATACTATTTAGTGGGAAGGTATAAAGAGAGTTGTTTCTATATTTGTGAGTAGATGTGTTAACTGCCAGCAGGTAAACGGTAGTCACAAAAGACAGCCAAACTGTTTCAGCCACTTGAGGTTTCGAAGTGGAAGTGAGGGCATATTTCTATGGATTTTATCGAGGGGTTGCCTATATCGAAGAGAGGTATTGAAGATGTATGGGTTGTTGTTGATAGGTTAACCATGAGTGCACACTTCTTACCAGTTAAGGCAATAAGGAAGGCTGCTATTTGGCTCAGTTGTATGTTAGAGAGATCGTTAGGCTTCATAGAATTCGATGTGATATCGTGAGTGATTGAGATTCGATCTTTATGAGTCAGTTCTAGATGGGTTTTTGTGATACACTTAGGATGGAGCTAAGTTTGAGCATAGCTTATCACTCTCAAATGGATGGGCAGACTGAGAGAGTGAACCATGTTTTGGAGGATTTCCTTCATGCTTGTGTTTTGGACTTTAGAGGTTCATGGAAGGATCATTTTCCACTTGTCGACTTTTGTTATAATAACAGTTTTCAGGCGAGTATTGGGATGGCATCTTTTGAGGCATTGTATGGAAGGCCTTGTAGTTCTCCATCATGTTGGGTGGAACAGGGAGATCGCTTAGTGCTTGGACAAGATATGACTCATGAGGCCACATATAAGGTAGAGGAGATCAGGAGGCACTTGAGCGTAGCTAAGAGTAAGCAAAAGTGCAATGGGGAAGCGGGGCATAAAGATTTGGAGTTAACATTTGGGGACTTTGAGTTCATCAAAGTTTCTCGGATAAGAGGGGTAGTTAGTTTGGGAAGGAAGGGAAGTTGGCTCCTTGTTTAATTGGACCTTTTTCGATACTTGAGAGGATATACACTCTTTCTTATAGGTTGAATTACCGACTAGATTGTTAGGTGTGCATGATGTTTTTCATGTATCCCATCAACGTAAGTATGTACATGATCCTACTTTGATTATTGAGCCTGACTTGACCATCGTGAGACAACCTACTCATATTGTTGACCATGATACGAATAAATTGAGGACTAAGGTTGTGGAATTGGTCAAAGTGCAGTACAGAGAGGATGTTCGAGATTGAACTTAGGAGACAGAGGATAGTATTAGAGAGTCTTATCCTGAGTTGTTGTTTGTTAGCAGTTTCTATGTTATTTCATCTTCTGTAGTGTACTCAACGACTATGGTGGAGTCACTTAGCTTGTATCTTGGTTCGTATGTAGTTTGAGTAGTATTCTATATATGCACCATTTATTCTATTCTTCTTAGTATTTTTCTTGTTTGAATTTCGAGGACGAAATGTCTTAATGGGGGAGAATGCAGTGACCCGTAATTTCGAACATTTTGTATTTGAATATATCAACTTCTAAAAAATGGTTAAGTGGTAAAAAGATGATTTTATAACCTTGTTAAACACTTTTTAATTAATAACTAATGCTAGAAACTTGTTTTTGAAATGTATTTACAAAAATATATACTTTGAAGAAATATTAAAAATGTGACCGAAAATCGTCTTATTAAAAATCAACTTTTTATTCAATAAAAGCTATTTGAATCCTTTTGGACCTGTGTAATAAACATATGAACACATTAATAAGTATTATGTACATCTTAGTTCATAAGCCAAATTAATTAAACTAAACACTTTTAAAAGGAGATAAGAGGGAAGGTTTTATGGAGTGATTTAGGGAAGACTTTCTCAAAGCATTGTGTAGTGGAAGTGGAGGCATGGGCTTGGTGAGGTGGAGTCTCCTTTAGGGCCGGCTATAAGGGGTGTATTGTAGTCTTTTTCCACTTACTTTCCAACTCTATAAAAGCATGTCCAAGGGTCTCTTGAATTGTTTACTCATTCACAACTTTTTCACTCTTATATATACTAGAAGTCTTTAATCAAAGCAATTGCAAACAAGTTTATACTTCTTCAAACTCTTGCTATCATCATTAAATAGCATATAACATCATTCCACAATCTTGGAATTTGAAGAGGTGGAGTAAATCTCTCCATTCATCTTAAGGCCGTGCCCATCTAGGCCCTCACTTGCCTAGGTTATTCACTTTTTGGCCCATTCTCTCCTTGGTCGTACCATATTAAGGCTTAATCTAGCCTTGTTCATGATCATTTAGGTTGAAGGTAGAAAGTTGTGCTGTTGTTGTAAGGTTGGGTAGGAGGTGTTAACTTGGATTTGGTTTAAAAGTGAGATATCTCACTCCTTGAATGAAAACTATAACTTGATAAATTTGCTTGCTATAAACTTTACTAATAGGCACTAACTACTTAAAGTTATAAACCTATATTTATGTGCTTTGAAAAGCATGTGATTGTGTATATTTTTTGTGCCTTAGAAGGCCATTGATTGTGTTGGTTTGTTGCGCATATATAATGGCATATGCAATATTGGACTTTGGACTTGTTTATTTGAGCATATGTAAATTAGATGGAATGTCGCTAGGACAATGGACTTGGACTTGTATATTTGTGCATATGTAATGGCATATCACATTGGATGACTATTGAAAGAGCATACGTAATAGAGTATTTATTTTTATTGCCCTTATAGCGATAGTCGCTATAGAAGTACTTTGATGTTGTTGAATTTATCTTGCTTTCTACTTATGTTTCTGGCTTATATATGTTATATATAAAAGTTATTTCATGCTTCTTTGTGATGTGATTTGAACTTGAGAAACGTTTATGTATATGTGTTTGAACGAGGTTGAATTTGAGTTGAATATGGAATTGTCCGTATAGTGATAATCTCTATAAACGCACTTCGAATCCCTCCTCTTCTATCTTACTTTTAAACTCTATCTTTTAAATACTTTTGAATGAGATGTTTTCTACACTTATACTAGTATAAAAGATAGTAAGAAATCATGTTGAATTTTTTTATAAAATGAAGTTACAAAAATTATGGTCCACACAATGATAGTCGCTATGGATGCACTTTAGAAAAACATGTTTTTTCTAAAGTATAAAATGTTATTTACTTAGATATTTTATAAAATATCTTCAAAGGAGTTATAAAAGATATATAAGTATTTTAAAAAGAAGTTTGAACTTTAAATATACTTTTAAATAATTTATTTTGGAGTTTAAATTAAAGGTTTTCTTTATATATTTATAAAACCTGTTTATTTTGTTTAAGTAAAAAAAGGTTTTAAATCAATATTAAGTAACTATTTTTGAAATAATATTTTATATAACTATTTAAAACTTATTTATAAGTATCTTTAAAAGGTATTTTTTACATATATAACTTTGTAAAACTAGTTTAATATTTTATTTAAAGTATAAAGAGTTTTATTTCACTTTTATTTTTTAAGCTTATTTGAAATTCTATTAAATATAGTAGCACTATAATTAACTATTATACATACATACATACATACATACATACATACATACATACATACATACATACATACATACATACGTATGTACGTACGTACATACATACAAAGATATATGTATATATATCATTTTAAAAACATTTCTAACTTATTTACAGGTAATTTTGAAAGTCTATAATTTGGAAGAATGTATGGGAAGTTGCATTGTGTGAAAATGAACGTGTAATCTGTTTGCATATTAAATGTTAGTAATACTATACTTAATACTAAAAGCTGAGTGAGGTAGACTTCTCTATTTGTGAGAGTCAAGATTGATGTTTGAGTGGGGATAAAAGCAATAGTGCTCCAACCCACCGACCTCCCTCTTCATCGAGTTATAGTTAAGTTGGAACGTCAGAAATGTGTTAAGTATACGAACCTTAATTTCCATAAGCAATCGCTTTTAAGCTCGGTAGTCGATTAGTCGACTATCGAACTTTACCAAATATAACTTAAAAAGTATATTTAAACTTCGCAGCTTCATACCCTCTGAGAACCCCTGGGGAGGATCATTGGTATGAAACATCTCTAGCTTTAAGAACTTATATATACAAGATACCCTAGGGAGGACTCCTCTTTATATAGTTCGCTTGCTTTCATAAGAACTGGAATTGAGTTAATCGGAAATTCATTGATTATTTTTGGAGAGTCTGGGATCGTTAAGTGTTTTATTTACCGAATACCACCCCAAAACTTATAAATGAGTTAGTTCAAGAAGAGGTCATCGAAATGGAATGTTATAGAGTTGATCAGTCTAACCTAAGGTTAAATCCAAGTGAGAGGTCAGCTTTAACATTTCACACTTATGCTATAGAGTTAAACTGTCTATCATATGGTTAATTCCAATGGAGAGATTAGCATTAGAATTTGTCAAACGGACTTATAACGATGTGGTTTCTATTCGAGTGATAAAGACTCACGTGACAGACGTCGTACATAGCCCTTGATTGGATAAATGACTAAAGATAGAGTAGGCTGCACAATCTTGGGTTTTTAGCTAACTCACAGGGGTATCGCAACTCCATTATCCATAGTATGCTTATAGATGTTGCTAACAGGAGATGTTGATACTTGGTTCCATGTGGTTCATGAAAATGTTCGGGCGTAGGCCTGTTGTGTTTCCTTATGGTATATTTTATCTAGAGATATACAAGCCCGAAAGGTAATTTCTATTTCTTGTCATGGAGATCTGCTTCAAATTTTAAGCTAGAAGCATCTTCGTGGAAAATCCATATACGAATGTACCTTAGCGATTTTGAATGTACTCTAATATTGTTGTGTTGGGAGATGCAAGCAACATAGCTATTTTTTTATTTATATTACACATCTTAGAAATTATCTATGATATTGCCTAATTAAGTATCAAATATTCTTGGTTCTTTTGAGGCAATAAAAATTCCGGTGATTCGGTTGGTCTCAAAAGTATTATTATCTGCTTATATGCATTTCTGAGTTTCTCATACCAGTCTTATATCTAGCACATGGTATTTGTTTTTCCAAAATTCCTTACGTACTCTTTCGAGTAGATTGAGGAAAGCATGTATTAGTTGGATGCTTCAAGCTTATGGAGACGAGCTAGATGCTTCCCCTATCTATCTACCTATTTTCATTTCTATTGCACTATATTATGAATGTACGTAATCAACATTGTGAGGACAGGCAATCATAACTGTCCAAGCTGATAGCAGTACTTTGGATTTGTAACTTTGAGATTATCATGTATGTTGGAGTAACCCTATGTACTACACTTTTGAGATATTATATATTATCGTTCCACATGTGATATTTTTATATTATGTTCATTTTTCTTGTTATGTTCATTTTTTATTTTATCCTAACTATCTGTCTTCCTAGCACTTGCATGTTAGGCACGTAAATACCGTAGATATATTAGTGTCAACATTCGAGGGTCGAAAAGGCTGGCCATGACACAAATTAACTCACCTTGCATAATAAAAGGTGGACTGACAAACACCGAGTAATGCTCCAAGAAACGCTAATGGTCGCAGACCTATTCCCTACGGTCCCTTAGTTACTTCCAAAGTTATGACCCTTAATTTTCCATCAACATATCATAAACATGTCGCAAGCCTATGCCATGAAATAGTCACTTCTCCTACTCGCCCTTGGTAACAGACTACTGGCCATAAATGACATTATGGCAATTGCTCTTATGGGAGTAGTAACTCTCAAACAACGAAAACTCCAAAATTGACATAATAGATCTGTGATGCAATCTCGTAATCAAGGCTGCTAGGATGAATACTTGCCAATCTGGTAGCTCTATTCATGTACTATACATAATGGCATGGACCCAATGATGTAGGTTCTATACTCAAAATAATTCTCTTAACTCGATGAGTCCTAGGAGGGATCAAAACTAACTACAAAATATATAAATAAGTATTCTCGACTTCTAGTCTAAAGGAGTGATAACTCCCACGGGTAAGTCCTAACGAGAACACTCCTTAAACCCATAAAATAACTCATTATATGTAGTCCTTAGAGAGGCAAAACTCTCAACTACTAACTCAACTCTAGATGATTTTCCTCAAAAGGTCTAACCCATCTCCAAAATATAAGTGACATCTACTCAGTAGTAATAATCGAACAAGAATTACTTGAGCATCCCATGCCACTCAGTATTACTCGAACATTTACTAAAAGCTAGTACACTACACTCACCAAAACATCAAATATTCTATCGTATGAGTCAATGGAAAACAAAAAAAATATTACCAAGCATCTCATACCACCCAATATTACTAATCTGTTTATTAAGCTCCCTCATTATATAGAAATAAATCATAAAACAATCAAATGTTACATATAAGGAGTCAAGAGAGTAATCCAAAAAGTATTACCAAACGCCTCATACCGCTTGGTATTACTTAACCATTTACTCAACATCCTCATCATATAGAATTTCTCATAAAATTCCATATTAATCATTTTAAATCAAACTACAATATATATTAAGGGATTTATGATTCAATACTCTTAAGATTATTCCAAAATAGTTCTCAATTAGTTTATCTTCAAAATAGGCTTATATGTTCAAAATTCCCTTTTGAAAATACTCTTGATTCATTCTTATCAATGTATACTTTACAGAAGAAATACTCTTCTGAAACACTTTCGCAACCCTTCGTTTACTTTTATAAAAGCTCCATACTATCTTATACTCTTGAAAATTTTCTACTTTCCTTTTAAAACAAACTTTTAAACACAAAAAAACTCCTACTAATTATATTTGTTTTCCAAAAATATTTTTACAAGAAATAATAATGCTTTTCCATAACTTTAAAAAATAAACATGAAATCTATTTTAATAAACAAATTCAGATTTAGAATAAATTTCTAAATATTAATTTCCAAGAATGTCAATCAAATAAAAATAGTTTTATAAAGTTATATAAATTAATTAATATATATTTAAAATTATAATAAAATCTTCAAAAAATAAATATTAAATTAATAAAATATACGTTAATAAGAAATTACAAGGTAGAAAAATTACTAATGCTAAATTTAAGGAGAAAGAAAACAATTAAAAACATTAAACCAAAATTAAAAACAAACACAATCATCGTATATGTCTGGAGCTGAATTGCTCCGGACTATATGCCACCATATCGTGTCGACCGATGGTCGTGAAATCTGGAGCTATTTTAGCTTCAGAATTTGCCCATTTCAAAGATTCCAATCATGTTTTAGTGACTTGAGTAGCTCTCCGACAATCTCAGACCACTCCATAACCTTGCATGCACTAACACAAAAACAAATAGCACTCAAAATTCAAATGGACATAATTTCATTTGCAATTTTAGGTTTTAAACATACAAAAACAACCATTCAAAGCATAACAATAGCAATTCAACCAACATAGAACACAAACAATCACAATAACTATGCATGCAGCGAATATAGTGTGGTTGTGAGTAATTAAACTCAACTTATACCCCAAAAGCTAGCTAAAACACTTCCATAGCTTCAAAACCCACTACTCCTTTAAATCCATTGCTAACACGAGATGTAGTTGCTACAAAATTACTCAAAATCTGTAATTTGCTGCTCCTAAGGAAGTAGAATCGATTGGTAGACAATCTTTGATTTTTTGTGGAATTTTTAGTATTTTATTTTGGTGGATTTTCATTTTAGGGTTTCGAAAAGAAGAGGAAAAGAGAGTTTAATGGACATTGCTTTGGAGATACCTTGCAAGCTACGTAGTCCTATGCCTCCTCTTCTTTTGTTTTGCAGATTGCATCCCAATTAACTTGATGTTGTTTACCTTGCCATATGAAGTTTGCACAAGTACTTTCAATTGTTTTTTTGACACTTCTTGGCATTTGACATATTCCAATATGATACTATAGGATGAATGACTATTTTAATTAATTATAGTCTACCAGTTATCGATAGAAGCTTAGCATTCCATCCACTCAGTTACTGTTTTATTTTGTTGATTAATATATGTTCTTTTGAGAAAGGAGCTGCTAAGTGGTATGCCTAGGTATGTAACTAATAGACTAGCAGTATTAATTTATAGTGTATTTGAGATACCGGGCTTGAGTGATACCCCTTTACTGGAAGAAAAACCTTTATTTTTTGCTCATTCATCTTTAATCCCACATATGTGTCTAAATTCGGCATCACATTTTTGATCGAGGTAGCATTATCTATACTAGCTCTAGCGAACACTAGAAGGTCATTTGAATATATCAAGTGATTTGTAACTAGTTCATTCTTGTATATTTGGGGTAAGATGGCCTTCTACGTGTTTAATGTCAAACTTGATATAAAGATATTCCATCGCAAATGCAAATAAGTATGGGGAAAGGGGGTCTCCTTGTCTAAGCCCCATGTTGCTACGAATAAATCCATAGAGAGAGCCATTTAAAATAATTGGGAAAGTGGGGGTGGCAATACATTGATAAATCATATGTATTATTTTGTGAGGAAAGCTCATTGCAGTCATAAATGACATATAAACTCTCTATTAACTTTATCATAAGTTTTCTATGTTAATTTTTAAGCATACGTGACTAGATCCTTTCTTACTAATTCATAATCCAAATGAGAGTTTTCACTGATATGTCTGCCTGGGATGTAAACATTCTAGTTACATGATATGAGATCATTCATATAGACCTTAATTATGTTGCATATTATGTTCTAGACTATTTTATACATGACGTTGCAGCATAAAATAGGTCTAAAATCTGATATGAATTGAGGGTTATCTTTTTTTAGACAAGGCTAATGAACGTGTGGTTAATTTTATAAATCAATTGACCACTAATAAACTTAAATTGCTGAGACTAGATCATCTTATAATATTAGTAAGTTTAAACTTTATGTTTCATTTTACTAATAAGCTCCCACTAGTCTTATATGTTTCTCCAGATTCTAAGATGAAACACAAAAGCCTTTTGATTTCACTAGTTAGAATTAGGACTTGTCTGTTTTAGGATTTTGACCTTAAGTTTGCTCAGTAAGTCATAGCCCAACAGATAATGGATAGCTCCTTATCGGTTGTACCATATACAACTCCTAACTCGTGGTTCCTTATCCTAATCTCATTTTGACCATAAGTTTGCTCAACAAATCGAAAGAAATTATTCACTTGTACTTACCATTTCATGACGACCTAATATAATACATGCACCTTGAGTTTGCTCAACAAATGCATATAACTATCTTAGCTTGTTTATTCTATATAGTAATAATACTACACATAACATCTCTAGCTTGAGTTTTTCTCAACAACTAGAGAGTATGCAAGTAATTTATTAGTATATAAATGGTAGAGGACAAGTTTATATTAAAGATTCATAATATTTGATATATTACATTTAGTGATATCAACTTATGGAATAATATATTTCTTATGAAATAACCTCATAATTCAAGTGTTAGACACATCAGAAATTACAGTATAGGTACAATATGTATGTATTTATCCCTTAAGTCTATTTAGGGTTTCCTAATGTTCCACCTTTAATTTATATATTCATGTACATAAGTTTTATTATATAACTTTTATAATTTAATTTACTTATATAATAGCCTTTTGTATAATATTATATTGATTAAATCTTATTTAGTTAATTTAATTAACTAGCATGATAATTAATTTTATGTTATTCAATCATAACATTTTATATTGAAATGTATACTATAGCACTTATAATTATACACATATATCTTTATATATATATATATTATTTATTAATTATCTTTTAATAATTTATTTAATTAAACTATTTTAATTAAATGCCGGTAATTTTGAAAATTCTTTTTGTTTGCACAAAAAATGGGCAAACACCTCCAATCGATTTGTTGTAGTGAATTAAATAAAAGGTATAGAAAGTAAAAGACGACAGGTTTTAAGTGGTTCAACCATAATAGGCTTACGTCCATTGTTTGTTTTTATTCATTTCTCTTATATTTTTATATTACAAGTAATTGATGAAGAATACAATTATTTATAACAAAAAATGGTGATCTGGATGCTCCATGCAATGATTTCTGTAACTTACAGTCTTATAGATCCCAAAAGTCTTCCTTTGAATACCAAATGCTTGAGTATTTATAGGGATAAGGAGGTGGTGTCATTTATTAGGATGTTTCCTTGCATATCTTGCCCAAAGAGAATATTCCCAGGAATTTGGAATATGCTTGATTCTTTCCAAATATATGTTGATTTCCTTCCACATGTACACTGCTTGGTTTGGAGGGTGTCAGTTTGACTTGGATGGATGTGGACAAGTTGTTAACCTGGTGTGTATGCTCTAGTCCCTCCCGGTCCAGTCCATAGCTTGGTTCAGTGGGTAGCTTGGTTTGATAGATGCTCCCCCTTTGGTTTGGTCTCGGCACTCCCCAGTGTTGAATGAAAGTACGACCTTGTTCAGTAACCAGGGGTACCGAACAAGAAATTCGGTTCGGTACCTCGGGGTACTATAAAAGAACTTCTGTTCGATGCCCTTAGGTTGGTGCCCCAGGTATCGAATAGAAGGGGGTGCCTTCTCTCCTTTGCTTCTTTGCTCTTAGCCTTGCTTCACTTTGCTGTACCACCTCTCCATCGTGATCAAGCCACGTTGTCTTCCAAGCAATCTATTACCTTGGTTACGTGGGCGAAATTTCCACAACACTTGCCCCAAAGTTCACCTTGTAAACTACATGGTGGACTTTGATGGACCATTCCTTGAACTTCTTAGCGGATGTACCTCCCTCTCTTTCTCCATCTTAGTTCGACATACTCGAGGTTCAATGGTCAGGGTTGGTTCGGTGTGCATTTTGGCTCGGCCTCATGCTTGGTTCGATTCCACATTATTTCAACTCTGGTTGGTTCGGCACATCGTCGGTCCTTCTCTTGACGGGGGTCTCCCCTATATAAGCCGAGGTGCCTCATCCCACCTGCCACGTTTATTCATTTTGTAGTCTTCCTTAAAATGTGTGACTCTTTGTCTCCCCAAACTGCCATTGCCATGCACCGCTTTTTGGGCTTCCAATCCAACACCAATCTCTAGTTCAAGGGCAATCAACGATCTGGTGAGCACCCTTTTACCTTTGCATTCGTACTCCCGAACTGCATGCTTTAAATTATGTGAATCCGCCATGCTATGCTCACTGCTTAGTCTGGCATCCATGTTAAAGTTAATTCTTGGAATGGTGTGGTGGGTGTCGAACAAAAGTGTTGTAATTTTTTTACATACATGCATAAATAAATGCACACATGTGAGCACTTCCATTCCTTAAGATCATCTACCGTGTCAAATAGGTATGTCAAGACATCGTCATACCCACTTCTCTGCTGCCTCTAGAGACCAGACACCTTCTTCCTCTACACATCTAGGTCCTGCTCAATCATGACATCGATCTAAGTAGCCCAGCTCCGCTCACTCCCTTGCTCATGTATGTGTACCATTAAAGCTGTTAATAGACCCCATCGACTCTAAAGCCTCTAATTTGATAGCCAAGCAGTTTGTCCTTATTGTGGTTATGCATTGTATCCCTTGGGAAGTTCTTCTTCTACCTACCTCGGAACAACATGCTCATGCTTCTCTCGAGGGATATATGGCATATTCCCACTACCATTACACGGTTGGAGCTCCGCCTCCTCTTCCTAAGTGGATCACGTGACTTCTTATATATTTGCAAATCGCTCTATTCCAACTACACCCTAATGAGTATGCCATCCTCACTAGCTTTTATTCCATCTTTATGAGGGAGTACCAAGTGCCTCCTACTCATCGCCAGATTAAATTTTTATATGCTATAAATAATAAGTTGGAGGGCTCCTATCTCGAGGTGGGTTGTAAGTTTAAACTGGTCGAGAACTTATATTCCAAGTATAGCATGTTCAAGAGGGAGTACTTGTTTGTTCGGGACAATTCCCCATGTTTTCACCAATGGCATTCGGGATGTGAGTACTATATAATATACTATGTTATCCCGCCTTTTAGCAAGGCCGTGATACCACAAAATCGACCGAGAAGCCAAAGACAATTCGTCTCAAGAATGTTCAATTCAACATCTCAACAGAGCAAGTCCTGCTGATTGTTTGTTCAAAAAAGATCCCCTACGGAGGGGGGGTGGAAACCCCCTAAGGTGGGGGTGCGGGGGCAACACCCCCGCTATGGGGTGTTCAACCCAACTTCCTCCGACCCAACTTCCTCCGACCCAACTTCCTCCGACCCAACTTCCTCCGACCCAACTTCCTCCGACCTAACTTCTCCACCGACCTAACGACCTAAAGTTTAACGACCTAAAAGCTTAGCGGCCTAATGACCTAACAGCTATTCACGACTTAACGACTTAAGGGCTGGAGCGACCTAACTCCTTAAAGCTATCAACGACTTACGACCTAAAACTTACTACCCAGTGTGTGCAAGCCGAGATAACTCCTCATGCCGCTTTTCTTTAGGTCGCCACTTCCTTAGGTCGTCATTCCCTTAGGTCGCCACTTCCTTAGGTCGTCATTCCCTTAGGTCGCCACTTCTACCTATCCCTTAGGTCGCCAACGACCTATCACACCCTGCACCGTAACTCCTTAGGTCGCCGCTCTCTCTCCTGCTACCGCTTAGGTCGCTCACGACCTACGACCTATCCCTTAGGTCGCTCACGACCTACGACCTACGACTTAGACCCAGTTTCTTCCCTATAAATACCTGGCCAACTCCACATTGAAGGGGGGATTTTTTGGCTGGATTTGAAGAGGGCCGATACTCTGCCATTTTTCGGGACTTCTCCAACACTTCAATCATCGAAGATTCCTCATCAACAGTTCTACTTCATTCAACATGGATCCAAGAGCAATCCGTCATCAAAGTTCTAATCTCTATCTTCGATTGTGTTGTAAATGTTGAATGAGTGTTTTAAAGGTGTTGTAATCGAGAAATCGTGTTGTAAAAGTGTTGTAATCTTGTAAAGTATGATCAAAGAACATAATGAAGAATGTAAAGTGGATGTAGGCTTAACCTTAAGCCGAACCACTATAAAAATTGCTGTCTCTTTTACTGTTTTTCCCCTTTTTTCTGTTTACTTTTAGTTCCCGTGTAGACAGGTGGTGTTTTCACATTGTCACAACATACACCGGGTGTTAGCGTTATCCGATTTTAGCGTTAACATACTAGTGTATGATTTATGTTTGACAATAATAAACATATATATATATATATATATATTCGTTTAAATGTATTAGTTATTGTACTATTTTATTTTTTCATATAATTAAATAAATATTTGTTGAATAAAATAAATAACTCGGAATCCTTATTTAAACAAATATTTTATTCAAACAAATATTTTATTACAAATTCAAATTGTACAAATTTAAACTCTTACTATATTCCAAATACAAGTTTCAATTACAACACAATTTTCACTTTACAATTTTATATACATGTTTCACCTCACTACATAATTCAGTCATCACTCGTATTTGATCTTCAACTCTATTCCAACCTGTATCCAGTATCTGAACTATCTGCAAAATAAACATTGACATGGTAAAATTGAAAGAGAAATATTCTGCAGTGCATAATGAAGTGTGTGTTTTGAAAATATTGTTTGCCTCGGTTATTTGGGTTGTTCGTCATCATTTTTTTTAATTCACCTTACGCAAAAAAATTGTGACATGCACAATGTATCACTGTGCATGCTACAAGGTTATGCACACCAATATACACTTGCTTGTTAAAATTTCAAGGATAGTTGAGCACAAGGTCAAACCCAAGCCAAGACCGGATTCAACTAAAGTGTCAAATCAAAACAACACAGCAATGAAATAGAGATCCAACCAGACTTCAATGAAACCAAAACTAACCAAGAAGCAAGAACCACACAAGAAAAGCCTACATATACACATACCAATAGACTTAACCTATCAACCAAGCAAACAGTGCATAGGAGTTTAATGGAAGCAGGTTCAAGTACAAGGGTATAACATTCAATGGCAATGCATATGGTCAGGGATACAAGAGCATCAACACAACCAGACTTCAAATGAAAACTCCAGACATGCTCAGGTTCAATAAGTTAACATGAATGTAAAGCAACAACAGGAAAGAATAGATCAACATGTATATATACATGTCTGTACACACATGTATACATATATAGTGGCAACCAAACAAGTAAACATGCTCGTATATATATGGATATGCAAAGCTTCAGACATGTGAGACTCAAATGGATTAACATGAATGCAAAGCACTCGAATAACAAGTTCATATGAAACCAGAGAAGACAATGCATTAGAGCTGCAAAATCATACACTCAACCCAGCAACTAGCACACATTACAAGGAAATGGACAGTGCATAGCCATAGCAATCACACGAACTAGAGGCCAAGGGCAGTAAACCCAGATAAAGGATCATATAACATACTGAAATCTATCTAGTTGGTGGTTTGTAATCTGGAACTGCAACTTTAGATTACATTTCTATGATGTATGTATATGATGAGCGAAATCAATGCATAGTAAAAGAGCATTCAGTAGTTTGAACAAAGTCAAAAGAATTCAATCAGAGGTCATAAGGAAACGTATTTCAGAAAATGGAACAGAAAATCATGGTGAACAAGTCAACGAATGATGAACAAGTCGTAGGAGCAAAGAACGGAACAAATTCAACTACATTTAAGAAAATTTGAATATATCATAAATATATTCGATCAATGAACAAGTCAGAAATCACACGATCGTTCGAACAGAAATCAACGCAAGTAATAAAATCATGAAAAATCCAAACCAAAATATACGAAACGAAAATTTAGGGATTTTATCCCTATTAAAATCAATTTCAACATCGGCAAAAAATAGCAGTTCGAGTTCAAGCAAATCAACAGAGAAAATAAAGTAAAAAATTGCATACCGATTTTATACCATTCATACTCGACATTGAAGCAGCCTTAAACAAATCGAAGAACACTGATCAAAGAAGCAGCAGTAATCATATTGAGGAACGAAAGCATACAGCAAATGATTCGAATTGTTATTTCCAAGCGGCGGCTCAAATTCAAACGAAACCCTAACTTTGAAGAGCAACAAAAGACCGGCCGAAGAAATTACACTGAGAAAGGGGAGACAGTTTTCAACTTAATTTTTTGTTTAATTGGGCATGTCTTTTTTTAATGTATCGGGCTTAAGTTTTAAATATAGGGTTTTGTTTTAGTTTTATTTTTTATTTGTAATTTTCTAGTTGTGTAACTAGGTACAAACTATTGGGCGTAGTTTGAAAATTCGCAACTCAGTGGCTGAGTTGTGGCAGGGTTTTGAGCTTAGAGTTAGGTTAATGGAGTTAGGAGGTATCGCAAGTTTACGTATTTTTGTAAGCGACCGATTACTTAATTTCTAGTAGAAACCTTGGGGGCAGCACGTAGGCAGTTTTTTTGCCGAAGCTAGGTAAAACTGTGTGTGACCTTTACTGCATTACTTTCTGTTTTTATTTCCACATTAATTTTTAGTAAACCCTATTCACACACCCCCCCTCTAGGGTGAAAACGACCCTACAAGTGGTATCAAAGCTAAGAACAAAAACCATTTTCTGTTGAAAAGTTTGATTTTTTCTTTCAGTGGCTTCTTTTAATAATGCTTTTGCTGAAGGTCAGTCCATAACTAGGCCACCCATGTTCAATGGTGAATATGCATATTGGAAAACTAGAATGAAAATTTTTCTGCAAACCATAGATGCATGGAATATTGTTGAAACGGGATATAGCACACCAATAGTAATGGTAGATAATCAAGAAGTTGATAAACCTACGGATCAATGGACAGATCTTGAAAATAAACTGCAAATTGCTAATGCTAAAGCTATGAATTCTATTATTTGCTCATTAGATCAAATTGAATTTAACCGAGTCTCACATTGTCTAACTGCGTAGTTAATTTGGCACACGCTAGAAGTGACTCATGAAGGAACCTCCCAAGTCAAAGAATCTCGCCTTGCCATGCCTAGTAGCGAGTATGAGAACTTCACAATGGCAAAAGGATGAAAGTGTCAAAGAAATGTATGTACGACTTTCTAATCTTTTATACAAATCAAAATCCCTAGGAAGACCATACACAAAACTGGAAATAGTCTGAAAGATCCTTAGAATTCTTCCATGAAATTTTAAAGCAAAGGTGGCTGCCATTCAAGAATCAAAGGATCTGAAACAAGTTAAAGTTGAAGAACTCATCAGAAACCTCACCACTTATGAGCTAGAAATCAAATTCAAGGAAGAACGTGAAGGAGGAGATATGCGAAAGAAATCAATAGCTCTCAAAAGAACGATGGAAAGTGAAGGTGATGATGATGAAGGAGCAGCTGAACTGGCACTGATAATAAAAAGATTCAAAAGGTGGAACCGTAAATATGGAAATCCAACCCTAAATCAACAACTAAAGAGCAGAATTGTCAAAGTTATAGACAATTCAAAAAAGCAGGAGGTAATTTGTCTCAAGTGCAATAAACCTGGTCATATCAAGCCAAATTGTCCTCAAAATCAAGTCAACAAAGGAAAGAAATCAAAAAGGAGAAGTTTTGCAGCAACTTGGGATGAAAGTGATGAAAATGATGATAAAAGCACTGGTAGTGAGAGTGAAAGAGCAAATCGGTGCCTTTTAGGAGAAACAAGTGACATCGGTGATGATGAGCCCAGCGAGGTATTAAAACTCACTCACAATTACTTATATATTTTCATGAAGTAAATGGCTGTTTTGAATGACTTAGGGAGAAGTATGCTAAAATTGAATCACAAAAGGATGGTTTGATAGAACTAAATAAGTAGCTTGATCAAATGGTTCAAAACTATAGAAAAAAGAGACCTAAGTGTGATAAGTGTCCATCATTAGAAGAGGAAATAAAAAAAAACCAAAAACTAGAATTAAATCGCTTGAAAATGAAATTCTGATTTTCAAAGAAAGTGAAAATACTAGGAGAGAAAATTCTATTAGAAAGTGCACTTTATTATTGAATGAAAATGAATCTCTCAAGTCACAAGTCCATCAATTGTCTACAACTTTAGGAAAATTCTCTAAAGGAGAAAGATCACTGAATATGCTATTAGGGAAACAAACTGTTAATACCATTAGACAAGGACTTGGGTATGCTCAATCTGAAAAAGGTAAAAGTGAAACTAATCATGTCAACTCGAAGTGCACGATTTGTGGAAAAATTGGACACAATCAAAACATTTGCTGGTATAGACCTAAACACATGAAAACCATACCAATTTGGGTTTCTAAAGGCACGAATGTAAAATCCCTTAAAATCAAACAATTCTGGGTGCCAAAAGGAACAACATACGTTGTCTTCGTTTATGCAAACTTGTTTTTCAAAATTTTCCATCACTAACAATCGTGGACCTATGAAAACAAATAGGTCACTAAACTCTTTTCTCGTGTAGGTGTGTTAACAGGCTAAGGAACAACAAGAGTGGTACCTGGATTCTGGCTATTCTAGGCACATGATGGGCATCAAATCATAGTTCCTTAGCCTGGAGAAGTACAAAGGTGGCAGAGTCACAATGGGCAACAACGATAAATGTAAAATTGTCGGTAAAGGTAAAGTAGGTAATGGTACATTTACCTTAAATGATGTATTATATGTTGAAAATCTGCACCATAATCTGATTTCAATCAGCCAATTATGTGATAAGGGAATGAATGTTGTTTTTGATTTTGATTTGTCCAAAATTGTTGACCAATCATCAAAAGAAACTCTCTATCTTTTGATGATCTCACTCTTTCAAAATGTTTGTTAGCTAAGGATGAAGAAGTAAATTTATGGCATAGACGATTAGGACATGCTAGCATGAATCTGTTAAACAAATTAATTTGGTAAGAGGTTTACCATCTCATGATTTCAAAATAGAAACTCTATGTAAAGCATGTACTGTGGGATAATTTAAAAAAATCATCTTTTCATGCTAAGAACATTGTAAGTACCTCTAGAGTCCTTGAACTAGTTCATATGGATCTTTTTGGACCTAACAATATTGCAAGTTTAGGTGGTAAGAGATATTGTTATGTATTGGTTGATGATTACTCTAGATACATGTGGGTATACTTCTTAGCTAAAAAATCAGAAACTTTCCCCTACTTCACTAAATTCACAAATTAGTTCAAAATGAAAAAGGAGTTTCTATTATTTCGCTAAGAAGTGATCATGGTGGAGAATTTGAAAATTATGAATTTGAAATTTTTTGTGATGAAAATGGATTTAAACATGAATTCTCTGCCCCACGTACTCCATCACAAAATGGAGTAGTCGAGAGAAAGAATCGAACCTTACAAGAGTTGGCTAGATCTATGATAAATGAGTATGAACTACCCTTGTCCTTTTGGGCAGAGGCAGTAAATACAGCTTGTTATGTAATGAATAGAGTCATGATTAGGCCAATTCTTAAGAAAACACCATATGAACTTTGGTTCAACAAAAAGCCAAACTTGCATACTTCAAAAATTTTGGCTGTCCATGTTTTATTCTCAATACAGGTGATCAACTAGGAAAATTTGAACCAAAAGCTGACGAAGGCACGTTCATGGGATACTCTTCCAGAAGCAAAGCTTATAAAGTATACAACAAAAGGACGAGAACAATCATGGAGTCAATCAATGTGAAATTTGATGAAGGCATTAATGATCAAAGCAAGGAAACAATCAAAAGCAATGTCGAAGAGGAGAACGAAAAGATGAAAGTGAAAATCCAAAAGAAACTGCAACCGCGGAAGAAGTCCAAGAAATTTGGAACCGGAGAGATTGAAATTCAAAGCAGATCATCCTCCAGAATTGGTAATAGGTAATACTACCATAGGTATTCAAACTCGTTCCTCTTTTAGAAATTTATGTGATTTGTGTCTATACAGTGGATTTATTTCAGAAATTGAACCCAAAGACATAGATACTGCTCTTAATGATGAGAGTTGATTTATATCTATGCAAGAAGAGATAAATCAATTTGAACAAAATGATGTTTGGATTCTAGCACCTAGACCTAATGATTATCCAGTTGTAGGAACCAAATGGATTTTTAAAAATAAATTTGATGAATCTAGAAATGTGATTAGGAACAAAGCTAGGTTAGTTGCTAAAGGCTATAATCAAATTGAAGGAATTGATTTTAATGAAACTTTTGCACCAGTGGCAAGACTAGAATCCATTAGAATATTGTTAGCTTTTGCTTGTTATAAAGGATTTAAACTAAGACAAATGGATATTAAAAGTGCTTTTCTTAATGGAATTTTGAAAGAGGATGTATTCGTTGAACAACCTGAAGGTTTTGAAAGTCAAGAATACCCTAACCATGTATATAAACTTACGAAAGCACTATATGGATTAAAACAAGCCCCTAGGGCTTGGTATGAATGTCTTAGCACTTATCTCCTTGAATATGGGTTCAAAAAGGGCTGTGTAGACACCACATTATTTCTATTACACAAAAATGATGAACTTTTGATTGTTCAAATATATGTTGATGACATTATTTATGGTGCCACTACTACCCTTTTGTATGAGAAATTTGAAAATGTCATGCAGGAAAAGTTTGAAATGAGCTTGGTAGGAGGGTTGAAATTCTTTTTAGGATTTCAAATCAAACAAGCGAAAAGGTACGTTCATCTCTCAAACAAAATATATCGGAGAGCTTGTCAACAAATTTGGATTGAAAGATGCTAAACCTGCAAAAACTCCTATGAGCACAACAATTAAACTTGACAAGGACGAAAAAGGTAAGGTAGTTGATTAAAAGAAATATCGAGGTATGATTGGATCACTTCTTTATCTTACTGCTCCTAGAACAGACATTATGTTCTTCATTTGTTTATGTGCATAGTTTCAATCAAATTCAAAAGAATCTCATTTAAAAGCTGTAAAAATGATTATAAGGGAACCGGTGCACACTCCATGGTTTGGTCTATGGTATCTGTAACGACCCCGAATTTTATATAAATTTAAATCGATAATTTATTGAATTTTTTGAATAAAAATTGTGAAATAAATCGATAATTGATTGCGAGTTTCCCCGGATCAAATAAATTCTGTATAAATCCTTTAAATTTAAAAATATTGTATACATGTGATTTGGATTTAAATTTCAAGTAAATGGTTTAATAATAATGTGAATATATATGTATATATGCATATATGGGAAAATTTGAATTTATATATACACTGAGTTTAAATTTTTAATTAAAATAGAAATAAATAAATAAAAGATGAACTATAAAAATATAAGTAACACATTGACTAAAATCTAACAACAAATTAAAATAGAAATCGTTTATATTAAAAAGTAGTATTACAAAGACAAAATTAAAAAAGAAAAGAAAAGAAACAAAATATAAATCGGAAGCAAACATGGAAACAAGTAAACAAGTAAGAAAGAAATAAAGACAAGTTAATAAATGCAAGCCACTAATATCTCCAGCCGAAATCAAATTAGCATAGTCAAAGCAAACAAAACATATAGTCATGTACACTTGCCAAATGAAGAAATAAAATATAGCCTGCAAAAGAAAAAAATATAAGCATGAAGCTTACAAAGGAAGATAGCAATAAATATATTCAACTATATATATCTATGTACACTTAAACAAAACAATATCTTCATATTGTACAGCCGAAAGGAAGTTTTACAAATAAAAAAAAAATATCACTTGTACAAACAATGTCACTCAGTACAGGAAAATGATATTTCTATATAATTCATCTCCATATAAACATCAACTTCATCTCAGTCTCGTATATTCAAAACTGAGCAAATCTGAAGTGATGATCATTTCAAAACTTAAACAAAAACTTAAATCTAAAACAAATCAAAACCAGATATCAAAGAGATAGGTTTCAACTTTGCAAATTTTCAAGCCTGTTCATAGAAGCTCTGTTCTTCTTTCTTCTCTCAGGTGAGCAACTCCTATTTTTAGAAGCTTAACCTGTTTTGATTTCTTGATGTTTGTGAGTAGCATCACATCCTTTTTACTTAAGAAATGAATTATAGTTGCATATTAGTTCTGAGATAAATATGTGTACATATAAGTGCAATCTGCTGTAGATATATATGGATGACTAGTGAGCAAACTTCCATCTTTTTAAACTTGATCTTCCTTATTATCTTAAGTCTGTGATGATGATGACTTGGAGGTGGGTTGTATGCATGTGAAATGTGATTGTATGCCTGAGAATATGGATGTGGCTGTGCATGTATGGATGTATCAATGTTCTTCCCTGTTTGAGATACAGAGTTCAAATTTTAGATCAAAATTCCAATTCTCTTAATCTAGTCTCTGTTAGGCTTAAGTATTTAAACGAATTATGTTTGTTTAAACATAAGCTAAAGTTTAAAATTTATTTTAAGTTAAATAAGTTCGTATATTTCTGGAATTTGAAATTTTACAGTAAAACTCAAAATTTGTCAAAATTTGATTTCGACAATATAATATTTCATATATATATTCTGAATCATCATCAAAAACTAGGATTTTTAAAATTATAATCAGGATTTTTTGATTGGTAAATCACGAGTTAGTGCAAGTTGATCAGTTTTGGGTAATTCGTCGATTTGAGATAATATAAAAGTTTGTAGTTATTGCCATTGATGCTGGAGGAGCTTCAGGGGTAGGCGATTGCTAGAAAAATGCTAGATGATTTTTCTATTGAATAGGATGGCTGGCCGATCGTGATTTAGGGTTTGGAATGTGGTTCTGTCGAGTGTAAATGTGAGGAGTTCACGACTAGATCGAAGCATCGAGTTGGATCGCAAGGCATGGAATCGGATTTGGATGGCGTGACGAAGTTTGGGTGAGCAGCGCCGATGATCTAGTGGCCGGAATCGCTAGGGATGAACGAATCTTTCGACGTGGGTTGTCCCAGTTTTTGAGCTAATGAGTTCGATTTTTGTATCGAGCTTGAGTCGTCGATCTGGTCCTCGATTTAGGGTCGTGGGGACTCAGGGGGTCATCGAAGATTGTCGCGATGATGAACGGAAGGCGGCGGCGTTTGTGAACGTGCACGACGTGCATGTCATGTCTGGAAATCATGGAGTTTGGGGAAGAAGAAGGCGCGACTCGGAGTCGATCTCGGGGAGTTCGCATACTGGCTCGAGTCTTGTATCGAGTAGTTCCAGTGGGGTTTTCAAACAACAGTTTTCAATTTTAAAAACTTTAAACATGGGAGAAGGAGAATTCACTCGGGAAGATGGAGGGGAAAACTCGGGTACAACTGCATTTAGCTCGGGTTTCACTCGAGTTGCCTGAGGCGTATAATTTTTACAAGTTTTAAAGAGGTTAATTTACTTAAAGGTTTAAGTTGATAAAATGATGATAATCTATTTTCAAAGTTATGGAATAATTAATTAAGATTTATTAATGATAAGTAATTAAAGGAAATCAATTACTTAAAGATAATTTCTTGATTAGAAGTAATTAAATTTTTGGGTTTAAGATTGATTTAATCAAGTATTTAAAGAATAATTAGTTAATGAGGTTAATTATTTAAGGTAATTAATTTGAGAATAATTAATTAATTTAAAAGTTAATTAATAAATGAAAGTGATTAAGGGATGATTATTAATTAGGAATAATTAATTAAATGGTAATTAATTAATTTATTAATTGAGGCTAATTAATTAGTTATTAAAGGTTAATTAATTAAAATAATTTGTAATTTATTAATGTTAATTAACCAGGATTAGTGATTAATCTGATTTAATTAAATCAGATAAATAAATTGACCTTATCTATGGATATTTGGATTCTATTGGACGATTTGAATTGTTTGGTATCCCTGATATATGATGCTTTGTGATATATCCTGATTTCTATGTGATGCTGTATGATATGAATTGTTTTAATTCAAGCTGTGATGACTATAATTTATTATCTGCAATATATATATCTGTGATCTGTGATCTGTAAATGAAAGATAAGCGTTATAATTATACCGCTTACCAACTATATTTCTGTATTCTGCTCTGTGATGATCGAATGATGTTGCACTACTGTGTGAAACCCCTGGACCACACTTATACACACACAAATATGGATTTCACGTGGAAATCGGTAAAGTCACCGACGATTTAAATTCAATGTTTTTAAAGTTGAAATTTTAATTTCAATTGATTTTGAAATTAGAAATTTAGGTTTAAAGTGAAAAGCTTTTGAAATGGGATTTCAAAGATAAAAGTTATTTCGAATAACTTAATCGAGTTTTGAAAATTTAAATAATTTGATTTAAATTTTGAATTCAAGTTGAAATTGAATTCTATGATTGAAACTAGGGATTAAAGATGCTGTACAAGTTATATGTGGGTTAAACCATTTTTAAGGTATTGATTTGGGAATTTGAATTTAATTCAAGGGTTTTAACTCGTGTAAATATAACTAGATTTTTATGAAACGAAACTATTTGTTTTCAAATAGTAAAAGCTTTCACATAAGTAATGAACTTCCAATTTGTGTTGAAAGAATTTCAAGTTTGAAATGGAATTGAAATGTTTTGAAAACTATGAAATGAGTCTTTGATTCAAAGACCGGACGAGTTAATCCAACTTGAAATATAATTGTTTTGGAAGGCTATAAATGAATCTTTGGAAACGAATTTTAAAAGCTATAATTAAATCTTGATTTAAAGATTTAACGAGTAAATCTATTAAAATGAAAATTGTTTTGGAATCCATGAATGGGTCTTTGTGAATGGGGTGAACTTTGTGAATTGAATCTTTCTGTTTAAAAGATTGGAAATGGTAATTTGTTTTAACCATTGAATGAAAAGTTTTGGGCTTTAAGCTGTGATTTAACTGAGACCCCAGTATCCATATGATTTTTAATTGCGCTCGTTATTCGGTTTAGCCGGGAAATGACCTTTGTGTCATATAACCCATTCTGAATAATGATACGACGTATATGGATAGCATTTGAAGACCGGTGGTGAAGACCGGATACTTTCGAAAACGAAAGGATTACCATTGATTGTCTATGCATCGGTTGATCCCCTGTATAGAGATTTTTATCACCTTTAGTGATGGGAAGTCCGGACTTGATTAGAAATTATCCGGATTTGCAAGGGCATCTTTGGAAGTGCCTTCGGTTCCGTTCGATCCCGGAACGGACTTGTATGGATGTGTGTCTGACGTTACACTTTGAGATGTAAAGCTGGTTTCTATCAAATACATTTCTATTGGTGGCGGAGAATTTATTCTCTTAGCTTAACACCCTTCTCTGAGACGTACGAGCTCAGAGGTTATGTAGTTGATGGTTACTAGTGATACATTCCCAATTTGGTAATGTGACATACGAAGTGTTGTTGATCATTTGTTGGTCAAAGCGTGGCTTTGTGAAAAAGCCTGGCTTTGTGGACGAGACTTCGTCGAGCCTCACAACCCGGTAATGGTCGAAACAGGAATGTTGCGGCAAAGGTCTGTAGGGGTAGCGCCCCTAGGGTATGCCATTTCCTTCTGGATAAAAGGTGATATCATGGTATTGTGCCCAGATATTTTACCTATGTTGATGCCACACATTATTATACTTTGTGGTTGTTGTTTGTGATTGAGGATCCTCGGATAAAGGTCAGTAACGATCGGGGAATGGCATACTTGTGTGTTAGTTACCTAGTTACAGCTGTACAGCGTGAGGTAGAGTCAGTGTGTTAGTTACCTAGTTACAGCTGTACAGCGTGAGGTAGCGTTAGTGTGTTAGTTACCTAGTTACAGCTGTACAGCATGAGGTAGCATCGACCTTGTGTTTGCAGAGATCCGGTTAGGTTCTCGGGGCGTCTTTCCAAAGGCATTTCTATTTCGGTGTAAGGAAGTTCCTTAGCCTGATCATTTGTTGGAAATCCAAAGAAACAATACGAACCTTGTACGGTTTAAGTTGTATTACCTGCTATGGAATGTGGCGGTAACCTGCTATTGAACATCGTAGCTATATTAGGCATACAACAATAGTTGTATGCTGGCTAAGATTAATATTGTACTTTCGAAAGGTTTTCAAACTATGCACTAGTAATAATATCAAAAGAGTTTCTTTTGCATAGTAAGCATATTTGACTATCATAAGAAGAAATATCCTCCAAGTCTGCGATTGCATTGTGTGTGTGGTGGGAGGTCTTATGGTAGTTTCATTTTCCAAAAGCATTGCGGGTTTCAATGTTTAAAATTCTTTTGTTGTTTGTTAAAGATAAACTGCTTTTGTTGCTCACACCAGTCCCATGACTGACCCGGAGTTTATTGTTACCTTCCTAAATTCTGGGTGCCCACAATTTTCCACACGGGCAGTCTAGAGTTGGGTTTCTCAGATATTCAGGTTTAGTAGATTACCTAGAGCTGGTTTAGTACTTGGAGTTCATGGACCGACATTGCTTATCCTTGTGGTTCGAGCTTGACATTGGAGTGGTTGGACTCAGCCTCTCCGACTGATCATTTGGAGTTATCATTTCTGCTTTCCGCTGTATCATTATTTATCTCTGATATTGTTGTATCATATTGATATCATTGTTGTATATCATTCTGGATATTGTACTCATTGGAGTTGTATATGATATCATTTATTTCTTTATTCCGCTGTGTTGTTATACTTACTGTGTTATAAGCTCCGGTGAACCAGATTCGGCGTTTGAATCTGCGGCATTTTGAGTACAAGTGGAGTACGGATGCCGATTTTCGAAGGCCAATTTCAGGGTTATTACATTTGGTATCAGAGCTAAGGTTGAACTTTAGCTCAGGAGTATAACACATTAAGTAGATCATTAGAGATAGGGTGAAGTATACCCTAGAATGAGTATTCCTCAGATATCCATTTGAATGCCACAGTAAATTCTCTTACTATCCACTGATAGTGAGTATGAGTGTAAGAAGTGGATGAGATAGGGGACAGGCGAATACGACTATAAATGGTCAATACCCTGTGACAACAAGGAAACAAATTTTCTCTATCAATCTCTTTTGTTCAACATCTTTTCCTTAATTCTTTGATAATTTCTGGTAGATCCAGGAAGGAGATTCGATATATTAATATGGGACATAAACTCCGGATGGACCGAAATTGGTTGCTATGGTTGATAGGTATACTTTAGTTTCTAAACTGAAAGTTTTGGGATTATATCCATATATCTATCTATTCTTTGGGTCCGGATATATTCTACGAATGGTTAGTTATCCTTTCAAACTAACCGATGCCACAGCATATTTCATAGATCCGGATATCAAGAGTATCTTGTGAAGTGTCAAACAGATTCGTTCTCGTATCTATTATTGAAATTCTGATTTGGTAAGCCAAATGCAGAATAAATATTCAGTTTGATTTGATGAAATGTTCTTCATCTATCTTTGTGTCTTCCTGGAAAATTTCGAGGACGAAATTCTTTTAAGGGGGAAAGTCTGTAACGACCCCGAATTTTATATAAATTTAAATCGATAATTTATTGAATTTTTTGAATAAAAATTATGAAATAAATCGATAATTGATTGCGAGTTTCCCCGGATCAAATAAATTCTGTATAAATTCTTTAAATTTAAAAATATTGTATACATTTGATTTGGATTTAAATTTCAAGTAAATGGTTTAATAATAATGTGAATATATATGTATATATGCATATATGGGAAAATTTGAATTTATATATATATTGAGTTTAAATTTTTAATTAAAATAGAAATAAATAAATAAAAGATGAACTATAAAAATATAAGTAACACACTGACTAAAATCTAATAACAAATTAAAATAGAAATCGTTTATATTATAAAGTAGTATTACAAAGACAAAGTTAAAAAAAAGAAAAGAAACAAAATATAAATGGGAAGCAAACATGGAAACAAGTAAACAAGTAAGAAAGAAATAAAGACAAGTTAATAAATGAAAGCCACTAATATCTCCAACCGAAATCAAATTAGCATAGTCAAAGCAAACAAAACATATAGTCATGTACACTTGCCAAATGAAGAAATAAAATATAGCCTGCAAAAGAAAAAAATATAAGCATGAAGCTTGCAAAGGAAGATAGTAATAAATATATTCAACTATAGATATCTATGTACACTTAAACAAAACAATATCTTCATATTGTACAGCCGAAAGGAAGTTTTACAAATAAAAAAATATATCACTTGTACAAACAATGTCACTCAGTACAAGAAAATGATATTTCTGTTTAATTCATCTCCATATAAACATCAACTTCATCTCAGTCTCATATATTCAAAACTAAGCAAATCTGAAGTGATGATCATTTCAAAACTTAAACAAAAACTTCAATCTAAAACAAATCAAAACCAGATATCAAAGAGAAAGGTTTCAACTTTGCAAATTTTCAAGCCTGTTCATAGAAGCTCTGTTCTTTTTCTTCTCTCAGGTGAGCAACTCCTATTTTTAGAAGCTTAACCTGTTTTGATTTCTTGATGTTTGTGAGTAACATCACATCCTTTTTACTTAAGAAATGAATTATAGTTGCATATTAGTTCTGAGATAAATATGTGTACATATAAGTGCAATCTGTTGTAGATATATATAGATGATTAGTGAGCAAACTTCCATCTTTTTAAACTTGATCTTCCTTATTATCTTAAGTCTGTGATGACGACGACTTGGAGATGGGTTGTATGCATGTGAAATGTGATTGTATGCCTGAGAATATGGATGTGGTTGTGCATGTATGGATGTATCAGTGTTCTTCCCTGTTTGAGATACAGAGTTCAAATTTTAGATCAAAATTCCAATTCTCCTAGTCTAGTCTCTGTTAGGCTTAAGTATTTAAACGAATTATGTTTGTTAAAACATAAGCTAAAGTTTAAATTTTATTTTAAGTTAAATAAGTTCGTATATTTTTTGGAATTTGAAATTTTACAGTAAAACTCAGAATTTGTCAAAATTTGATTTCGACAATATAATGTTTCATATATATATTCTGAATCATCATCAAAAGCTAGAATTTTTAAAATTATAATCAGGATTTTTAGATTGGTAAATCGCGAGTTAGTGCAAGTTGATCAGTTTTGGGTAATTCGTCGATTTGAGATAATCTAAAAGTTTATAGTTATTGCCATTGATGCTGGAGGAGCTTCAGGGGTAGGCGATTGCTAGAAAAATGCTAGATGATTTTTCTATTGAATAGGATGGCTGGCCGATCGTGATTTAGGGTTTGGAATGTGGTTCTGTCGAGTGTAAATGTGAGGAGGTCACGACTAGATCGAAGCATTGAGTTGGATCGCAAGGCATGGAATCAGATCTGGATGGCGTGACGAAGTTTGGGGGAGGAGCGCCGATGATCTAGTGGCCGGAATCGCTAGGGATGAACGAATCTTTCGACGTGGGTTGTCCCAGTTTTTGAGATAATGAGTTAGATTTTTGTATCGAGCTTGAGTCGTCGATCTGGTCCTCGATTTGGGGTCGTGGGGACTCAGGGGGTCGTCGAAGATTGTCGCGATGATGAACGAAAGGCGGCGGCGTTTGTGAACGTGCACGGCGTGCACGTCATGTCTGGAAATCATGGAGTTTGGGGAAGAAGAAGGCGCGACTCGGAGTCGATCTCGGGGAGTTCGCATACTGGCTCGAGTCTTGTATCGAGTAGTTCTAGTGGGGTTTTCAAACAACAGTTTTCAATTTTAAAAACTTTAAACACGGGAGAAGGCGAATCAACTCGGGAAGATGGAGGGGAAAACTCGGGTACAACTGCATTTAGCTCGGGTTTCACTCGAGTTGCCTGAGGCATATAATTTTTACAAGTTTTAAAGAGGTTAATTTACTTAAAGGTTTAAGTTGATAAAATGATGATAATCTATTTTCAAAGTTATGGAATAATTAATTAAGATTTACTAATGATAAGTAATTAAAGGAAATCAATTACTTAAAGATAATTTCTTGATTAGAAGTAATTAAATTTTTGGGTTTAAGATTGATTTAATCAAGTATTTAAAGAATAATTAGTAAATGAGGTTAATTATTTAAGGTAATTAATTTGAGAATAATTAATTAATTTAAAGGTTAATTAATAAATTAAAGTGATTAAGGGATGATTATTAATTAAGAATAATTAATTAAATGGTAATTAATTAATTTATTAATTGAGGCTAATTAATTTGTTATTAAAGGTTAATTAATTAAAATAATTCGTAATTTGTTAATGTTAATTAACCAGGATTAGTGATTAATCTGATTTAATTAAATCAGATAAATAAATTTACCTTATCTATGGATATTTGGATTCTATTGGACGATTTGAATTGTTTGGTATCCCTGATATATGATGCTTTGTGATATATCCTGATTTCTATGTGATGATGTATGATATGAATTGTTTTAATTCAAGCTGTGATGACTGTAATTTATTATCTGCAATATATATATATATATATATATATCTGTGATCTGTGATCTGTAAATGAAAGATAACCGTTATAGTTATACCGCTTACCAACTGTATTTCTGTATTCTGCTCTGTGATGATCGAATGATGTTGCACTACTGTGTGAAACCCCTGGACCACACTTATACACACACAAATATGGATTTCACGTGGAAATCGGTAAAGCCACAGACGATTTAAATTCAATGTTTTTGAAATTGAAATTTTAATTTCAATTGATTTTGAAATTGGAAATTTAGGTTTAAAGTGAAAAGCTTTTGAAATGGGATTTCAAAGATAAAAGTTATTTCGAATAACTTAATCGAGTTTTGAAAATTTAAATAATTTGATTTAAATTTTGAATTCAAGTTGAAATTGAATTCTATGATTGAAACTAGGGATTAAAGATGTTGTACAAGTTATATATGGGTTAAACCATTTTTAAGGTATTGATTTGGGAATTTGAATTTAAATCAAGGGTTTTAACTCGTGTAAATATAACTGGATTTTTTTGAAATGAAACTATTTGTTTTCAAATAGTAAAAGCTTTCACATAAGTAATGAACTTCCAATTTGTGTTGAAAGAATTTCAAGTTTGAAATGGAATTGAAATGTTTTGAAAACTATGAAATGATTCTTTGATTCAAAGACCGGACGAGTTAATCCAACTTGAAATAGAATTGTTTTGGAAGGCTATAAATTAATCTTTGGAAACGAATTTTAAAAGCTATAAGTTAAATCTTGATTTAAAGATTTAACGAGTAAATCTATTAAAATGGAAATTGTTTTGGAATCCATGAATGGGTCTTTGTGAATGGGGTGAACTTTGTGAATTGAATCTTTTTGTTTAAAAGATTGGAAATGGTAAATTGTTTTAACCATTGAATGAAAAGTTTTGGGCTTTAAGCTGTGATTTAACTGAGACCCCAGTATCCATATGATTTTTAATTACGCTCGTTATTCGGTTTAGCCGGGAAATGACCTTTGTGTTATATAACCCATTATGAATAATGATACAACGTATATGGATAGCATTTGAAGACCGGTGGTGAAGACCGGATACTTTCAAAAACGAAAGGATTACCATTGATTGTCTATGCATCGATTGATCCCCTGTATAGAGATTTTTATCACCTTTAGTGATGGGAAGTCCGGACGTGATTAGAAATTATCCGGATTTGCAAGGGCTTCTTTGGAAGTGCCTTCGGTTCCGTTCGATCTCGGAACGGACTTATATGGATGTGTGTCTGACGTTACACTTTGAGATGTAAAGCTGGTTTCTATCAAATACATTTCTGTTGGTGGCAGAGAATTTATTCTCTTAGCTTAACACCGTTCTCTAAGACGTACGAGCTCAGAGGTTATGTAGTTGATGGTTACTAGTGATACATTCCCAATTTGGTAATGTGGCATACGAAGTGCTGTTGATCATTTGTTGGTCAAAGCGTTGCTTTGTGAAAAAGCGTGGCTTTATGGAAAAGCGTGGCTTTGTGAAAAAGTGTAGCTTTGTGGATGAGACTTCGTCGAGCCTCACAACCCGGTAATAGTCGAAATAGGAATGTTGCGGCAAAGGTTTGTAGGGGTAGCGCCCCTAGGGTATGCCATTTCCTTCTGGATAAAAGGTGATATCATGGTATGGAGCCCATATATTTTACCTATGTTGATGCCACACATTTATTATACTTTGTGGTTGTTGCTTTGTGATTGAGGATCCTCGGATAAAGGTCGGTAACGACCGGGGAATGGCATACTTGTGTGTTAGTTACCTAGTTACAGCTGTAAAGCGTGAGGTAGCATCAGTGTGTTAGTTACCTAGTTACAGCTGTACAGCGTGAGGTAGCGTTAGTGTGTTAGTTACCTAGTTACAGCTGTACAGCGTGAGGTAGCATCGGCCTTATGTTTGCAGAGATCCGGTTAGGTTCTTGGGGCGTTTTTCCAGAGGCGTTTCCATTTCGGTGTAAGGAAGTTCCTTAGCCTGATCATTTGTTGGAAATCCAAAGAAACAATACGAACCTTGTACAGTTTTAGTTGTATTACCTGCAATGGAATGTGGCGGTAACCTGCTATTGAACATCGTAGCTATAGTAGGCATACAATAATGGTTGTATGCTGGCTAAGATTAATATTGTACTTTCGAAAGGTTTTCACACTATGCACTAGTAATAATATCAAAAGAGTTTCTTTTGCATAGTAAGCATATTTTACTATCATAAGAAGAAATCTCCTCCAAGTCTGCGATTGCACTGTGTGTGTGGTGGGAGGTCTTATGGTAGTTTCATTTTCCAAAAGCATTGTGGGTTTCGTTGTTTAAAATTCTTTTGTTGTTTGTTAAAGATAAACTGCTTTTGTTGCTCACACCAGTCCCATGACTGACCCGGAGTTTATTGTTCCCTTCCTAAACTCTGGGTGCCCACAATTTTCCACACGGGCAGTCTAGAGTTGGGTTTCTCAGATATTCAGGTTTAGTAGATTACCTGGAGCTGGTTTAGTACTTGGAGTTCATGGACCGACATTGCTTATCCTTGTGGTTCGAGCTTGACATTGGAGTGGTTGGACTCAGCCTCTCCGACTGATCATTTGGAGTTATCATTTCTGCTTTCCGCTGTATCATTATTTATCTCTGATATTGTTGTATCATATTGATACCATTGTTGTATATCATTCTGGATATTGTACTCATTGGAGTTGTATATGATATCATTTATTTCTTTATTCCGCTGTGTTGTTATACTTACTGTGTTATAAGCTCCGGTGAACCAGATTCGGCGTTTGAATCTGCGGCATTTTGAGTACAAGTGGAGTACGGATGCCGATTTTCGAAGGCCAATTTCAGGGTTATTACATTTGGTATCAGAGCTAAGGTTGAACTTTAGCTCAGGAGTATAACACATTAAGTAGATCATTAGAGATAGGGTGAAGTATACCCTAGAATGAGTATTCCTCAGATATCCATTTGAATGCCTCAGTAAATTCTCTTACTATCCACTGATAGTGAGTATGAGTGTAAGAAGAGGATGAGATAGGGGACAGGAGAATACGACTATAAATGGTCAATACCTTGTGACAACAAGGAAACAAATTTTCTCTATCAATCACTTTTGTTCAACATCTTTTCCTTAATTCTTTGATAATTTCTGGTAGATCCAGGAAGGAGATTCGATATATTAATATGGGACATAAACTTCGGATGGACCGAAATTGGTTGCTATGGTTGATAGGTATACTTTAGTTTCTAAATTGAAAGTTTTGGGATTATATCCATATATCTATCTATTCTTTGGGTCCGGATATATTCTACGAATGGTTAGTTATCCTTTCAAACTAACCGATGCCACAGCATATTTCATAGATCCGGATATCAAGAGTTTCTTGTGAAGTGTCAAACAGATTCGTTCTCGTATCTATTATTGAAATTCTGATTTGGTAAGCCAAATGCAGAATAAATATTCAGTTTGATTTGATGAAATGTTCTTCATCTATCTTTGTGTCTTCCTGGCAAATTTCGAGGACGAAATTCTTTTAAGGGGGAAAGTCTGTAACGACCCCGAATTTTATATAAATTTAAATCGATAATTTATTGAATTTTTTGAATAAAAATTGTGAAATAAATCGATAATTGATTGCTAGTTTCCCCGGATCAAATAAATTCTGTATAAATCCTTTAAATTTAAAAATATTGTATACATGTGATTTGGATTTAAATTTCAAGTAAATGGTTTAATAATAATGTGAATATATATGTATATATGCATATATGGAAAAATTTAAATTTATATATATATTGAGTTTAAATTTTTAATTAAAATAGAAATAAATAAATAAAAGATGAACTATAAAAATATAAGTAACACACTGACTAAAATCTACCAACAAATTAAAATAGAAATCATTTATATTATAAAGTAGTATTACAAAGACAAAGTTAAAAAAAAGAAAAGAAACAAAATATAAATGGGAAGCAAACATGGAAACAAGTAAACAAGTAAGAAAGAAATAAAGACAAGTTAATAAAT
This sequence comes from Allium fistulosum, assembly GCA_030737815.1. NCBI lineage: Eukaryota > Viridiplantae > Streptophyta > Magnoliopsida > Asparagales > Amaryllidaceae > Allium > Allium fistulosum. The sequence goes on from CM060907.1 coordinate 292,361,937, forward strand.
GCAAGCCACTAATATCTCCAACCGAAATCAAATTAGCATAGTCAAAGCAAACAAAACATATAGTCATGTACACTTGCCAAATGAAGAAATAAAATATAGCCTGCAAAAGAAAAAAATATAAGCCTGAAGCTTGCAAAGGAAGATAGCAATAAATATATTCAACTATAGATATCTATGTACACTTAAACAAAACAATATCTTCATATTGTACAGCCGAAAGGAAGTTTTACAAATAAAAAAAATATATCACTTGTACAAACAATGTCACTCAGTACAAGAAAATGATATTTCTGTTTAATTCATCTCCATATAAACATCAACTTCATCTCAGTCTCGTATATTCAAAACTAAGCAAATCTGAAGTGATGATCATTTCAAAACTTAAACAAAAACTTCAATCTAAAACAAATCAAAACCAGATATCAAAGAGAAAGGTTTCAACTTTGCAAATTTTCAAGCCTGTTCATAGAAGCTCTGTTCTTCTTTCTTCTCTCAGGTGAGCAACTCCTATTTTTAGAAGCTTAACCTGTTTTGATTTCTTGATGTTTGTGAGTAACATCACATCCTTTTTACTTAAGAAATGAATTATAGTTGCATATTAGTTCTGAGATAAATATGTGTACATATAAGTGCAATCTGCTGTAGATATATATGGATGATTAGTGAGCAAACTTCCATCTTTTTAAACTTGATCTTCCTTATTATCTTAAGTCTGTGATGACGACGACTTGGAGATGGGTTGTATGCATGTGAAATGTGATTGTATGCCTGAGAATATGGATGTGGCTGTGCTTGTATGGATGTATCAGTGTTCTTCCCTGTTTGAGATACAGAGTTCAAATTTTAGATCAAAATTCCAATTCTCCTAGTCTAGTCTCTGTTAGGCTTAAGTATTTAAACGAATTATGTTTGTTAAAACATAAGCTAAAGTTTAAATTTTATTTTAAGTTAAATAAGTTCGTATATTTTTTGGAATTTGAAATTTTACAATAAAACTCAGAATTTGTCAAAATTTGATTTCGACAATATAATGTTTCATATATATATTCTGAATCATCATCAAAAGCTAGGATTTTTAAAATTATAATCAGGATTTTTAGATTGGTAAATCGCGAGTTAGTGCAAGTTGATCAGTTTTGGGTAATTCGTCGATTTGAGATAATCTAAAAGTTTATAGTTATTGCCATTGATGCTGGAGGAGCTTCAGTGGTAGGCGATTGCTAGAAAAATGCTAGATGATTTTTCTATTGAATAGGATGGCTGGCCGATCGTGATTTAGGGTTTGGAATGTGGTTCTGTCGAGTGTAAATGTGAGGAGGTCACGACTAGATCGAAGCATCAAGTTGGATCGCAAGGCATGGAATCAGATCTGGACGGCGTGACGAAGTTTGGGGGAGGAGCGCCGATGATCTAGTGGCCAGAATCGCTAGGGATGAACAAATCTTTCGACGTGGGTTGTCCCATTTTTTGAGATAATGAGTTAGATTTTTGTATCGAGCTTGAGTCGTCGATCTGGTCCTCGATTTGGGGTCGTGGGGACTCAGGGGTCATCGAAGATTGTCGCGATGATGAACGGAAGGCGGCGGCGTTTGTGAACGTGCACGGCGTGCACGTCATGTCTGGAAATCATGGAGTTTGGGGAAGAAGAAGGCGCGACTCGGAGTCGATCTCGGGGAGTTCGCATACTGGCTCGAGTCTTGTATCGAGTAGTTCCAGTGGGGTTTTCAAACAATAGTTTTCAATTTTAAAAACTTTAAACACGGGAGAAGGCGAATCCACTCGGGAAGATGGAGGGGAAAACTCGGGTACAACTGCATTTAGCTCGGGTTTCACTCGAGTTGCCTGAGGCGTATAATTTTTACAAGTTTTAAAGAGGTTAATTTACTTAAAGGTTTAAGTTGATAAAATGATGATAATCTATTTTCAAAGTTATGGAATAATTAATTAAGATTTACTAATGATAAGTAATTAAAGGAAATCAATTACTTAAAGATAATTTCTTGATTAGAAGTAATTAAATTTTTGGGTTTAAGATTGATTTAATCAAGTATTTAAAGAATAATTAGTTAATGAGGTTAATTATTTAAGGTAATTAATTTGAGAATAATTAATTAATTTAAAGGTTAATTAATAAATGAAAGTGATTAAGGGATGATTATTAATTAAGAATAATTAATTAAATGGTAATTAATTAATTTATTAATTGAGGCTAATTAATTTGTTATTAAAGGTTAATTAATTAAAATAATTTGTAATTTGTTAATGTTAATTAACCAGGATTAGTGATTAATCTGATTTAATTAAATCAGATAAATAAATTGACCTTATCTATGGATATTTGGATTTTATTGGACAATTTGAATTGTTTGGTATCCCTAATATATGATGCTTTGTGATATATCCTAATTTCTATGTGATGCTGTATGATATGAATTGTTTTAATTCAAGCTGTGATGACTGTAATTTATTATCTGCAATATATATATATATCTTTGATCTGTGATCTGTAAATGAAAGATAACCGTTATAGTTATACTGTTTACCAACTATATTTCTATATTCTGCTCTGTGATGATCGAATGATGTTGCACTACTATGTGAAACCCCTGGACCACACTTATACACACACAAATATGGATTTCACGTGGAAATCGGTAAAGTCACAAACGATTTAAATTCAATGTTTTTGAAATTGAAATTTTAATTTCAATTGATTTTGAAATTGGAAATTTAGGTTTAAAGTGAAAAGCTTTTGAAATGGGATTTCAAAGATAAAAGTTATTTCGAATAACTTAATCGAGTTTTGAAAATTTAAATAATTTGATTTAAATTTTGAATTCAAGTTGAAATTGAATTCTATGATTGAAACTAGGGATTAAAGATGTTGTACAAGTTATATATGGGTTAAACCATTTTTAAGGTATTGTTTTGGGAATTTGAATTTAATTCAAGGGTTTTAACTCGTGTAAATATAACTGGATTTTTCTGAAATGAAACTATTTGTTTTCAAATAGTAAAACCTTTCACATAAGTAATGAACTTCCAATTTGTGTTGAAAGAATTTCAAGTTTGAAATGGAATTGAAATGTTTTGAAAACTATGAAATGATTCTTTGATTCAAAGACCGGACGAGTTAATCCAACTTGAAATAGAATTGTTTTGGAAAGGCTATAAATGAATCTTTGGAAACGAATTTTAAAAGCTATAAGTTAAATCTTGATTTAAAGATTTAATGAGTAAATCTATTAAAATGGAAATTGTTTTGGAATCCATGAATGGGTCTTTGTGAATGGGGTGAACTTTGTGAATTGAATCTTTTTGTTTAAAAGATTGGAAATGGTAAATTGTTTTAACCATTGAATGAAAAGTTTTGGGCTTTAAGCTGTGATTTAATTGAAACCCCAGTATCCATAAGATTTTTAATTACGCTCGTTATTCGGTTTAGCCGGGAAATGACCTTTGTGTTATATAACCCATTCTGAATAATGATACGACGTATATGGATAGCATTTGAAGACCGGTGGTGAAGACCGGATACTTTCAAAAACGAAAGGATTACCATTGATTGTCTATGCATCAGTTGATCCTCTGTATAGAGATTTTTATCACCTTTAGTGATGGGAAGTCCGGACGTGATTAGAAATTATCCAGATTTGCAAGGGCTTCTTTGGAAGTGCCTTCGGTTCCGTTCGATCCCGGAACGGACTTGTATGGATGTGTGTCTGACGTTACACTTTGAGATGTAAAGCTGGTTTCTATCAAATACATTTCTGTTGGTGGCGGAGAATTTATTCTCTTAGCTTAACACCGTTCTCTGAGACGTACGAGCTCAGAGGTTATGTAGTTGATGGTTACTAGTGATACATTCCCAATTTGGTAATGTGGCATACGAAGTGCTGTTGATAATTTGTTGGTCAAAGCGTTGCTTTGTGAAAAAGCGTGGCTTTATGGAAAAGCGTGGATTTGTGAAAAAGTGTAGCTTTGTGGATGAGACTTCGTCGAGCCTCACAACCCGGTAATGGTCGAAATAGGAATGTTGCGGCAAAGGTTTGTAGGGGTAGCACCCCTAGGGTATGCCATTTCCTTCTGGATAAAAGGTGATATCATGGTATGGAGGCCATATATTTTACCTATGTTGATGCCACACATTTATTATACTTTGTGGCTGTTGCTTTGTGATTGAGGATCCTCGGATAAAGGTCGGTAACGACCGGGGAATGGCATACTTGCATGTTAGTTACCTAGTTACAGCTGTACAGCGTGAGGTAGCATCAGTGTATTAGTTACCTAGTTACAGCTGTACAGCGTGAGGTAGCGTCAGTGTGTTAGTTACCTAGTTACAGCTGTACAGCGTGAGGTAGCGTCGGCCTTATGTTTGCAGAGATCCGGTTAGGTTCTTGGGGCGTTTTTCCAGAGGCGTTTCCATTTCGGTGTAAGGTAGTTCCTTAGCCTGATCATTTGTTGGAAATCCAAAGAAACAATACGAACCTTGTACAGTTTTAGTTGTATTACCTGCTATGGAATGTGGCGGTAACCTGCTATTGAACATCGTAGCTATAGTAGCCATACAATAATGGTTGTATGCTGGCTAAGATTAATATTGTACTTTCGAAAGGTTTTCACACTATGCACTAGTAATAATATCAAAAGAGTTTCTTTTGCGTAGTAAGCATATTTGACTATCATAAGAAGAAATCTCCTCCAAGTCTGCGATTGCATTGTGTGTGTGGTGGGAGGTCTTATGGTAGTTTCATTTTCCAAAAGCATTGCGGGTTTCAATGTTTAAAATTCTTTTGTTGTTTGTTAAAGATAAACTGCTTTTGTTGCTCACACCAGTCCCATGACTGACCCAGAGTTTATTGTTCCCTTCCTAAACTCTGGGTGCCCACAATTTTCCACACGGGCAGTCTAGAGTTGGGTTTCTCAGATATTCAGGTTTAGTAGATTACCTGGAGCTGGTTTAGTACTTGGAGTTCATGGACCGACATTGCTTATCCTTGTGGTTCGAGCTTGACATTGGAGTGGTTGGACTCAGCCTCTCCGACTGATCATTTGGAGTTATCATTTCTGCTTTCCGCTATATCATTATTTATCTCTGATATTGTTGTATCATATTGATACCATTGTTGTATATCATTCTGGATATTGTACTCATTGGAGTTGTATATGATATCATTTATTTCTTTATTTCGATGTGTTGTTATACTTACTGTGTTATAAGCTCCGGTGAACCAGATTCGGCGTTTGAATCTGCGGCATTTTGAGTACAAGTGCAGTACGGATGCCGATTTTCGAAGGCCGATTTCTGGGTTATTACATTATCCAACTAATGATAACTTTGAGTTAAAATGGTATTCAGATGCAGACTATGCTGGTAGTCTAGTTGATAGAAAAAGTACTAGTGGAACGTGTTTTATGTTGGGACATTTGTTAGTTGCATGGTGAAGTCGAAAACAAAATTGTATTGCATTATCTACCACTGAGGTAGAGTATATTTCTCTAAGCGGTTGCTCTACTCAAATCTTATGGATGATACAAACCTTGCAAGACTATGGTTTAAGTTTTAAACGAGTTCCACTTATGTGTGATAGCAAAAGTGCAATTGATCTCACAAATAATCTTGTACATCATTCTCGCACCAAGCATATACATGTTAAACATCATTTCATTAGAGATCATATTTCCAAAGAAAATATGTGCATAAATTTCATTTCAACTGATTCTCAATTGGAAGACATTTTTACAAAACACCTTCCTGAAATAGTTTCTGTCGACTTCATCTCAGTTTAGGCATTTTAGAAATGTGATTATATTTTTTTGGATTTGATCTTAAATGCCTAAGTTAACTAATCTGACTCCCTATTGATTATCGAAAAGATAAATAGTGACTGAAAAAAATGATGAGTGTTGATCTTGATCATACATTATGTCTTGAGAGAGTATATTTAGAAAATTTCTTTAAAAATTTAAACAAAATTTGTAATAACTTTAGTTGGTAAAAATTCCATGACCATCTCTAGTTCTATCATATTTCTACGACATTCACTCATCAAAATCCAATATAGTATGTCAAAATATGGTATTTAAATAGGAAATTATTCATTTTTTTAAATTAATTAGCAATAAAATCATCCAAAAGTACTCACTCTCATTTAAAGGTCCTCACGGTTATGCATGAGTGAACTACTTGAAATCTCTGATTATGTGCCTTCATGCTCATTTAAAACTGCTCACAGTTATGCATGTATGGAACACATATCAAAATTGGATGAAATAGACAAGTTGATTCTAACCCCATTTAAAAGTCCTCACGGTTATGCGTGATTAGAAGATGCTTGAAATTTATTTTTTAATAAAAATAAGGAATACTACTAATCTCATTTAAAATTCCTAACGGTTATGCATGGTTAGTAAGTATTTAAAAACAAATCCTGTCATAAATATACCACAAATGGACACGACTATATGGTTTTCTATGTTGACATCACCCCTATCACTCTAAAATGGAATATGCACCTAACAGAGTATTTATGATTTTTGTTTGATTTTTCTTGAAATTTTATATGTATACTCGATTAGGTATTAATTTTGTATTAATATTTATCACTTTATCACTCTTATCTAACACTATTACTCTTTTGCTGATAACAAAAGGGGGAGAGAAGTTAAGATTTTGGAAAATAAGTTCAAATTTTTTAATTGCATATACTCATCTAGGTTCATTGCATTTTTTATTGTTTTTATTTGCATATTTTTTTATTTTCATGCATATGTGAAGGGGGAGCTTTGTTGTAAGGGGAGTATTCAAATAGGAGGAGCTAATAGAATTCATCAAGACCAAATACATTTAATAGAGTCAAAATCTTAATATATGTTTGTTATCATCAAAAGGGGGAGATTGTAGAATATACTAGTGTATGATTTTTGTTTGATGATAATAAACATATATATATATATATATTCGTTTAAATGTATTTGTTATTGTACTATTTTATTTTTCCACATAATTAAATAAATATTTGTTGAATAAAATAAATAACTCGGAATCCTTATTTAAACAAATATTTTATTCAAACAAATATTTTATTAAAAATTCAAATAGTACAAATTTAAGCTCTCACTATATTCCAAATACAAGCTGTTTCAATTACAACACAATTTTCAGTTTACAATTTTATATACATGCTTCACCTCACTACATAATTCACTTATCACTCTTATTTGATCTTCAACTCTGTTCCAGCCTGTATCCAGCATCTGAACTATCTACAAAATAAACATTGACGCAGTAAAATTGAAAAAGAAATATTTTACAGTGCACAATGAAGTGTGTGTTTTGAAAATATTGTTTGCCTCTATTATTTGGGTTGTTCGTCGTTATTTTTTTAATTCATCTTATGCGAACAACTTGTGACACGCACAGTGTATCACTGTACATGCCACAAGGTCGTGTACACTAATATACACTTGCTTATTAAAATTGCAGGGATAGGTGAGCACAAGGTCAAACCCAAGCCAAGACTGGATTCAACTCAAGTGTCAAATCAAAACAACACAGCAATGAAATGGAGATCCAACCAGACTTCAATGAAACCAAAACTAACAAAGAAGCAAGAACCATACAAGCAAAGGCTGCATATACACATACTAACAGACTTAACCTATCAACCAAGCAAACAGTGCACAGGAGTTTAATGGAAACAAGTTCAAGTACAAGGGTATAAACATCAATGGCAATGCATATGGTTAGGGATACAAGAGCATCAACACAACCAGACTTCAAATGAAAACTCCAGACATGCTCAGGTTCAATAAGTTAACATGAATGCAAAGCAACAACAAGCAAGAACAGATCATCATACATATATACATGTCTGTACACACATGTATACATATATAGTGGCAACCAAACAAGTAAACATGCTCATATATACATGGATATGCAAAGCTTCTGACATGTGAGATTCAAATGGGTTAACATGAATGCAAAGCACTCGAATAACAAGTTCATATGCAACTAGAGAAGACATCAATGCATTGGAGCTGCAAAATCATACACTCAACCTAGCAACTAGCACACATTACAAGGAAATGGACAGTGCATAGCCATAGTAATCACACGAACTAGAGGCCAAGGGCGGTAAACCCAGATAAAGGATCATATAACATGCTGAAATATATCTAGCTGGTGGTTTGTAATCTGGAACTGCAACTTTAGATTACATTTCTGTGATGTATGTATATGATGAGCGAAATCAAAGCATAGTAACAGAGCATTCAGCAGTTTGAACAAAGTTAAAAGGATTCAATCAGAGGTCATAAGGAAACGTACTTCAGAAAATGGAACAGCAAATCATGGTGAACAAGTCAGCGAATGATGAACAAGTCGTAGGAGTAAAGAACGGAACAAATTCAACTACATTTAAGCAAATTTGAATATATCAGAAATATATTCGATCAATGAACAAGTCAGAAATCACACGATCGTTCGAACAGAAATCAACGCAAGTAATAAAATCATGAAAAATCCAAACCAAAATATACGAAACGAAAATTTAGGGATTTTATCCCTATTTAAACCCAATTTCGTCATCGACAAAAAACAGCAGTTCAAGTTCAAGCAAATCAACAAAGAAAATAAAATAAAAAATCGCATACCGATTTTATACCATCCATACTCGACATTGAAGCAGCCGTAAGAAAATCGAAGAACACTGATCGAAGAAGTAACAGTAATCATATTGAGGAACGAATGCATACAGCAAACAATTCGAATTGCTATTTCCAAGCGGCGGCTCAAATTCAAACGAAACCCTAACTTTGAAGAGTAAGAAAAGATCGGCCGAAGAAATTACACTGAGAAAGGGGAGATAGTCTTCACCTTAATTTTTTGTTTAATTGGGGCGTGTCTTTTTTTAATGTATCGGGCTTAAGTTTTAAATATAGGATTTTGTTTTAGTTTTATTTTTTATTTGTAATCTTCTAGTTGTGTAACTAGGTACAAACTACGGAGCATAGTTTGAGAATTCGCAACTCAGTGGCTGAGTTGTGGATGGGTTTTGAGCTTAGTGTTAGGTTAATCGAGTTAGCGGGTATCGCAAGTTTACGTATTTTTGTAAGCGACTAATTACTTAATTTCTAGTAGAAACCTTAGGGGCAGCACGTAGGCAGTTTTTTTTACCGAAGATGGGTAAAACTATGTGTGATCTTTAATGCATTACTTTCTATTTTTATTTCCGCATTAATTTTTAGTAGAACCTATTCAATCCCCCTCTAGGGTGAAAATGATCCTACAAGTACTTCTTTGTTTGTCTCCTTTTTGTTGTTTTGTAACATCACAAGCTAAATGTTAACTCTTCTATCACTTCCAAGGGTAGTAAAGGCGACCACTAGAAAGGATTTAGAGGATATGCTGCATAGGCTCTAGCAGATTCCTAAAGAGCTTTGGGAGGTTCCCGGACTTGTCACTGATGACAATTAAGGCAACTTGGACTACTGGCTGTCGATTGCTCGATCGAAAGGGGCAGGCAACCTTCCACTCGGAAACCTGCTAAGGTCAAGAAAAAAAAAGACTCGGCCATCGGTGAGACAAGAAAGGCACTATCTTTCCAACCTTTTGTTTTTGGTACTATTTCAACTGTTGACCTGTCTGGAGTTGTCGATGCTATGGTAACAGGCTCAAAAGATCTAGAGTTAGGTGTCTTTAGATAGTTCCTAATAAAAGTGGCCGGCTGAAGACCAAAAGGGAGTAGGAAGATGACAGTATCCACACAAGGACGGAGGAAGAGGTGGGCTCTCAGTCCCATGACAGTGATCGCACCACTTTAGATCATGATGAAGCCCACTCTTTTGGGGCATTGTTTCAGCTACCCCGCCTAATCCGGAGGTGGATGAAGCCATACGTCTTGTTTTTTGTCCTGACACGGAGGGGGAGCGGCTTTCGTTCCTGGAGATATCAGTGTTTTTGATTACCTATTGGATCCGGATCTCGAGATTGGCTATGGGGACTCTACATCCATCGTAGAGATACAATTGTAGGTAAAGGCTAATAAGGAGCCAAAGGGTTCATACCGTTGTTACACGTTCTTGCACTTACACTCACGCCATTACACATGCATGTCATTATCATTCTTCCTTTAAGTGCTGGTGCCTTTCTTATTCAAATTCATTTTTTCTATTGCAGGTGGCATAAGTTCAAAAAAGAGAAGTTAGAGTCCAAGGTGAAGTAGATGGGGCAGAAGGTGCCCTCCAAGGAGGTAAAACAAGCTGTGTCTTCGTTGGCCCAAGCAAAAATGTCGAGTACATCTACAAAGCTAGTCATTGGGGAGATTGTCTGCCATCACTCGGTGTGACACAAAATCGACCAAAATCCCAAAAATGGTTCACGGAAGAGTTCCCACTCTCCTAGCAGCAAATCAAGGTCCTATATCCGATCTAGCAATCCAAGTCTCCTCGGCTCTCTCTCTTCCCTTTGTCTTATTTTGAAGCCTCCAAACAATATTAGAAGACCGATAATAGAGAAGCAATAGTCACTGTCTCTGAGAGAAAGGATAAAGGGAATTAGTTAGTGGGAATAACTGTCATCATCGATCCCCCAGACCCTCACATTGATGAGTTCCAACAGCCATACCAGCTTTGGGATCCATTAGCCTACTTGCTCACCGAGGCACTACCTCTTTCGTTTGCCCGGTCAATCGATCTTCTTGCTGACAAATTGGGAGGTGTCAAGACCCTATTTGAATATCATGCTAAGGTTGTTAAGGTGGGAGAAGAGATTAGCAAAAAGAATGTCGAGTAGAACTTGAAAATCTTCGACTTAAGGAAGCAACTACATGAAAAGGAATTGGACCGCAAGAAAGTGGTGGAGGCACTGGAGCGGTCACAGACCAACGAGTTCAATAAGCATGCTAAAGAGGTCGAGGAGATTAAAGCTGCTCACACCATAGAACTAGAGCTAATAAGAAAAGAGTGATCCACAAAATATAAAAAATGCCAAGAAATAATATAATGATAAGGCCACTCGCTTCTTCGAAGACTACAAAAACGTCAAGGACAAATTGGCCAAGTGGTTGGAAGAAATCTGAGTAGTGGCTGACAGGTGGAGCCTGGTCTTGTGGACTTGAAAAAGAAAGTGGTAGAGTGGAGAGCTGAGCGAGTTTCCCTTCAAGCAGAAGTCCAAGCCATGATTGCAGGCAAAAATGCCGAAACCTCCAAAGTTGAAAAACTGCAAGCTGAGTGCGACGAACTAAATAGCTAATTGGATCGGGTGGATAGACTCCTATATGAAATCTACTATAGAATGTTCACTAAAAAAATCCTAGCTTGATGGATGACTACCGGGAGATTATGGCCTCTATTATAAATGGTTGATCAAGGAGGAGAAAAATGCCAATGAGTAAAGGGGGGCCACCCTTGCATCTGGAAGATGTTAATTCCCGCTTCTCAATGGATAAGAAGGAGGTTGTCCGCCTAGGCTGCATTAAATTAACCGAGAAAGCACGAAGAGAAGGAGAAGAAAAATAACGCTGGCTCGAACCCCGAGGTAGTTATACAAGGTCAAGCCCTTAAACTAGTGATTTATGCCCTAACACACGATGTCCCACTAACTGTTTTCCATGTTTCTTCAGATCCTCCTACTAGAAGCCAGCTCTTGGATACTCCTCCCCTTATGACTCATACTCAGATCCCAAGTGATGCCCCCAGGTCCCCTAAGGGAGATGGGATTTTTCTTTACAGCCTGTGAGCTACAGTCCAATATGTTCGGGCTTGCTTGAGTGAGTCCATGTCTAATAGTTTGCATTGCTACCCTACAGGTGATGGGCATATGGTGCGTCCTACCGATGTTGTGGTTACTTCTGATGTTCCCTCCTCAGTCACTTTTCCACTAGACCCCATCGATCCTCCAACTAACAAAGCCCATAACGAGATGATTGGTGCTCTCTAGGAGGATGATGACACTGTGATTAAGGGCTCTTCCGACCCTGTTAAGGTGTTCGATAAAAAAGAAGCCTTGAGATAGCAGGTCCTGGCAAACTTCCCTATAGACATGGTGACGGTGAAGATAGAGGCCATGGAAGACTTGAAGCTCATGTAGAAAACGCAAGCTGAGCTCGATGCTACTACCACATTGCCATGACGAAAGAGGAGGAGGAGGAAAAGGAGGGAAAGAGGGTAAACACAAGGGCTCACATGAGCATAAGAGCTCGAGGCATTATTCTAAGCAATCCATTTCCAAGTCTGGGTCGACCAAATCAAGGTCGAATTGATGATCATGCCTACTCCTTATCCGTAGTTTCCTTTTTGTCAATGACCAACCTACCATATATGCAGGACTCATTTTTGTATTAAACACTTTCACTAGCACTTGACCAATTTTGATGTATTATTGAGATCAAGTGCGTATTGTTCCCTAATGCTGTGTGACTTTTGGTTTGTGAATTGTATGTGTGATAAACATGGTTAGTATCTGTAGTTTAATTGCTTCTTTGAATTCTATTTTTCCTTATGTTAAATATGATGCAATGTTTAATGCGCTCTAGATAGCTTTATACTGCCTGTGATTATATGTTGTCATTGAACTTATCTGCTAGCCTGGGGAGAACCAACTAGGCGACTGTCATGTACTAATGGCCGGTAAGTCGGGTTCTCCTTGGATTTCCATGAGTTCGAAGCCCTTTGACAATAGTGAACGCCTGAGTAGTGTTACTCTGGCTTACCATTGCCAAAGAGAAAATATAGGTCGATCATCGATTGTGGTCACCTGAATAGAGATCCTTCTAGTCCACCACTGCCAGCTGAGTAGTTTATGTTGATCATCAACGGCAAGCACCCACTTCGTGGTCATGTCCTGACCATGGGTTGATCGGGCTCGTAGTTGCTGGCAATAAAGTTTGGGCCGATCGTCAATGTCAAGCACCTATTGGTGGTTATATCCTGACCATGGGCTGATCGGACTCACCGTTGCCAGTAAAGAAGTTTGGGCTGGTCATCAATGACAAGAACCCCTTTGGTGGTCATATCCTAACCATGGGCTGATCGGACTCGCCTTTGATAGCAACGAAGTTTGGGTCGATCATTAACGACGAGCACCCATTTGGTGGTCATATCCTGACCATGGGCTGATCGGGCTCACAGTCGCTAGAAAAGAAGTTTGGGTCAATCGTCAACAATGAGCACCCATTTGGTGGTCATATCCTGACCATGGGCCGATGGGCTGGCCGTTGCCGGCAAAGAAGTTTGGGTCGATCGTCAACAACGAGCACCCATTTGGCGGTCATATCTTGGCCATGGGCTAATCGGGCTCTCCATTTCCGACAAAGAAGTTTGAGGGAAGATGACACATGATTGAGTTTGGTTCTCGAGTTGAGGAGTTATGTCATCTGCCTATGTGCTATCCCTTTGAAGTGTTCAGGCTAATCTTACGTGTTCAGTTGGTAGCATGAAGTTTTGTTTCCTAAGAATTATCCATTGAGATAATTTCAAGTAAAACACATTTTTATTAGAATCCATTTTATAATGAGTTTAATTACAAACCGTTAATACAATGAACATGGCAAAAGTTCAAGTAAAATAATGACGGAGATGGTGTGTGTTCCAAGCCTTTTTGAATATGGCTCCATCTACGGTACTGAGGATCAAAGCTCTATTTCATAAATCCTTATGAATGACAAATGGCCCTTCCTATACTAGATCCAGTGCCCCCAGTCTGGGGAATATTTGTTTAAGTACTAAGTTCCCTTCCTTAAGTAGGCGGTGTTTGACCTTAGCATTGTATTGGGCGACTATCCTTTGCTTGTGTGCTTATGCTTTTAGGAGGGCTTACTCATGTCTTTCGTCGATTAAGTCAAGAGACATGTTCAGCAACTCCTTGTTCTCGTTTGGGTCATAGTAAATCCTTCGGTGTGATGGTACTGTAGCCTTTACTGGTACCATCGCTTCTGACCCATAAGCAAATGAGAAGGGATTATGAAATGTTGCCATTTTAAAATAAGTACGATAGGCCCATAACGCTAGAGGAAGCTCGTCTACCTATGCTCCTTCCACCTTCTCTAGCTGCTTCTTTATAAGATTTTTTCAAACCCTTGTTGACCGCTCTTACCTGGCCGTTAGCTTGTGGGTATGCTATAGTGGAAATACTCTTCTTTATCCCCTATTGTTGGAAGAAGTCGACGAACTCCACATTATCGAACTGCAATCCATTCTTTGAGATAATCTAAAGGGGAACTCCATACCTACATATCACATTTCTGATTAAGAAGTTTATGATCTTGGCCATCAACACTTTAGTAATGGGCTCTGCTTCCACCCAATAAGTAAAATAGTCAACCGCCAATATGGCATACTTAGCTCCGTCTTATGCCATTGGAAGCTCCCTAATCAGGTCTATTTCCCAAACTGCAAAGGGCCAAGGGTAGACCAAGTGAGCTAGCTCAGTTGGGGGTAGCCTAGGAATCTTAACGAACCCATGACACTTGACATACCTCTTCCTGTACTCCATTGCATCGTGATTCAAGGTCGACTAGAAGTATCCGTACCGCAACACATTCTTTGCCAAAGTATGCCCCATATATGGTCTCTACGGCTCCCTTAATGTAAGTTTTCAATATCCGCTTAGCCTCTTGCCCAGCGATGCATCTCAATAGTGGGTTTGAATATTCTCTCCCATACAATAGTTCATCCTAGATAACGAAGTGAGGGGCCTTCCATAGGATCTTCCTAGCCTCGTTCTGACCGTCGAGCAGTATTCCTTCACTCAAGTTCCTTACCAATAGGGACATCTAGGTCTCTCTTTCTCCAATAGCTGCAACCATATTCACTTTCTCGAAACTGGGTGTTTGTAGGGTCGTAATATGTATCGATTCCAATAGAGAATCATTTCCTGATCTTTCCAGCTTTGCTAACTCGTTCTCATCTTGGTTTTCTTCCCACGAATACGCTTAACCATGTAGTGCACCAACCCAGCAAGCAAATCCTCACCTTTTCCAAATAAGATTTTAACCGTGCTCCTTTGGCCCGGAATTCCCAAAGCACCTGATTCGCCATAAACTGAGAGTCACTATGATCACACAAGGACTTGATCCCTAGCTCCTTTGCTAACTTTAGTCCGGCTATCAAAGCTTCATACTCCATCTCATTGTTTGTTGCTTTGAACCACAGCCTAATCGCATAACTCAACTTCCTTCCCTCGATGGTTAGGAATACTACCCCGCACCAGAGTCATGATCATTAGACTCTCCATCAACATACACTCACCACTTGTGGGCTTATTCCTTCTGGGACTTTACTTTGTCATCTTCAATAGTTAACTCAGCAAGAAAGTCCACTAGTGCTTGCCCATTGGTTGTAGTCCATGGGTGATAGGTTATCTCATACAGATTCAGCTCGATGCTCCAACTGGTAAACCTTCCTAAAGTTTAAGATCTGTGCAGAATTTTTCTAAAGGGTCGGTCCGTGAGCACCCAAGTAGGGTGTGATTAGAAGTAATGCCTCAGTTTCCTAGATGTTTGCACAAAAAATGGGCAAACACCTCCAAGTCGTATGATTTAGTTGATTTTATATTGTTTTTGGTGATCTGGATGATTTATGCAAATATGTAAAAAGCAGGGACTAAACTGTAAAAGACACACAGATTTATAGTGGTTCAGCCAGAATGTGCCTACGTCCACTTTATATATTATTTCTCCTTTCTTGTTCAGATTACAAGTACAAAGCTTTGATACAAGTATATGAAAGTTGTTTGAAAGTTCTATCCGTGCTTGAGCTCTCAAACTTGTCCCCCATTGTTGTACCCCTACCCCTCTATTTATAGAGTGAGGCTGGGGGTAGGGGTCTTGGATGTATATAGCTGCTGGTGGGCCTGGGCTGGTGTAATCTGGCCTGGCAAAGTTGGTGCGGAACGCCTTGGTCCGGTTGAACTTGGTCTGGTGGAACTTGGTCCGGTGGGACCTGGTCCGGTGGGACCTGGTCCGGTGGGACTTGGTCCGGTGGTGAGTGGAGTAGCTTTGGTTCTGTCATGAGTTGGTTTGGTGGTAGGTGGAGTGGCTTTGGTTCGGTCATGAGTTGGTTCGGTGGTGATCTCCCCCGCTTCTTGGTTCGGTAATGAGTTGGTTCGGTGGTGATCTCCCCCGCTTCTTGGTTCGGCAGTGGATGGAGGTAGCTGGTTCGGTGATGAGAGGGGAGTGGAGTTGGGATTGATTCGGTGGTCTTGGTCCGGTGGGACTTCGTCCAACATTTGCCCCCCAAAGTGGGGCATATGCCAGCATGTGTCTCGCTTTGTTTTAGTTCATTCGGTTTCAACTGTCGAACCGGTTGGTTCGGTCTTCCATGTTTGTCTATAAGTAGGAGCCTCATGCCCCTGTTATTCCGTACTAGCCAAACCAAAGTTTTTGCCTTTGCCGAATCAAACGAGCACCGAACCATACTTCAACTGCCAGACCAGGTGAGGCCCACTTCTACCGGATGAACTTTCGATTTGTCTTACCGAATGGACTCGGGGATTTCGAGTGCCGAATGAACCTTTAGCCTTGAACTGCCGAATGAATTTTTATGACTCGGAATACCGAACGAGACCCGGAGTTTGAATGCTGAACGAACCTTGAACCTTTCATGTTTCGAATTACAAATGAAATTCTAGATTGTATGCACTTGCTTGTTTATATCTATGCATCCTTTGTTTTAACGATGTACTCTTTTGTGTTGCAGATAATGTCTCATAAAGTTGAAACCCGATCAGAAAAGAAGAAATCCCAGGACAGAGAAGATCCTTCTGCAGTGCCCCAGCTCAGTCAGGACCGGGACGTCATGGGCCAACCCCGAGGTCACTAGTAGATGGGTACGGCCCTCAGGAGCTTTTGAACTCACCTCCTGACTGTTTCCCTAGCTCTCTCAAAGGCGAGCAGCTTGATGTTATTTCTCGCTCCTTTGGGATTGACAGAGCGCGCATGCTATTGCCGGGGGAGGGAGTGATGCCATATAATCCCCCCGAAGGATATTTCGCCCATAGTAGGTACCATTGTATGTGTGGGGCCATTCCCCCAATCAATGCTTGGATACTCAGCTTCATCACCTACTTGAAGGTGGCTCCATTTCAGCTTCAGCCTAACTCCTACGCCATCCTGGTGAGCCTGTTTGTCATTTTCCAGAGGAGATACGGGCGTCCTCCCTCCAACCGGGAGATCCGGTATTTGTACAATTTGAGAGGCTATAAGAAGGGGTCTCCATACATCAGCTTGGAATCAGCCGTGTCTTTCAAGCCGGTCCTGGACTTATATTCGAAGTTTAGCATGTTCAAGAAAGAATGGTTTTTCGTCAAGGATGACTCTGTCTCTATTCGTCGCTTCAGTTCCGACTGTAAGTTTGAAGCTTATTTATAATTTCCGTTTTGACTGCAATGCTTCTTCTTATGTGTTTTTATTTCTTGCTAGCGACAGGTGGCTTTGCGGTCATAGAGAATGACTGCCTGGTTCAGATGGCTGCGGAAATAGAAGCCATTTCGGGAAGGGATAGGTCGGCTTCTTACTTGATCAGGAACGCTACACTTCTGGGGCACAACCTGATTCTACCACATCAGTCCGTGGTCAAGCGGAGAGACACGGCGGAGGAGAGGGTTGCCAAAGCTATAGGAGGGGCCGCGGCGAAGAGCAGCAAAAGGAGACCCTTCTCGATGCATCCAGTTGCCGGGGGAAGAAACTCAAGAAGTTCGATGGACCCTCTCCCAGCACACATCCAGATGTTCAAGAGGAGGAAAAAATGGAGGGGGAAAAAGCCGAGGATGAAGGAAGTGAGGCGGAGAGCGGAAGTGGTAGAGAAGGTGACGGTGATCGCCACAGCGATGATGGTGGCGAAGGACAGGGCGGTGATGGCACCGGGGCTTTGCCTTCTGGGCAGGCAGGCGTGATTCAAGAGTGGACAGATGACGCTCTCCGCCAAGCCTTCAAAGAGTGGGAGGAAGGACCGGCCTTGGTGGAGAAGCCCACGGAAACCGATAAGGCCGGGACCGGCGTCGATTTATCTTCCAGGAGTGCTTCTACTGAGGCAACTTCTGCAATTCAAGGTGAATTTCTCTTTATTCTTTTTAATTCTTGAATGATGGCTCAATGCACGCTGGTGACACTTGGTTTTCATTCCAAGAGCGGGCAAAACGGCCAAGACCTCAGATCTTCGGCACAGGCTTGAACAATACAGACTTCTCAAAGCTTCTGCCAAACCGAAGCCTCCTACTAACCGCCCTGGAGACGTAGTCGGCTATCGTCCTCTTCTTTGGGTTATTGAAGAAGATATACAAAAGAGGAAGAGGAGTCGATCTTCGTTTGAATCTCCTCCTAGCCCTTCGGCCCCACTCCAGCCTATTTACGATATTACGAAGGAGGATACTGAGTTTATGCCTTCCCCACATCCGTCTGAGAATCCAACCGCCACCCCGATAGATCACCCTCGCTTGGTTCGTAATCCGTTTGCGGGTCATTCAGACCTGGACCCGCCCTTTCATGACATCTCCTTCGATGAGGTTACTGGTGAGCACCTTCTCCCTCGCAATCCTATGGTACGGGTGCTTGACGAAGCTAAGTCCCTGGACCTTGATTTGCTTACCACCCGGGTTGTAACTCTGGAGATGAAGCTAAGGCGAGCATCGACCGGGTTGCTGAGGAGACCAGAAAATTGAGGGGGCATCATGCCCGACTAGTCAAGGCCGGGGAGGAAATTAGGAGTGCCAACATTCGGCTACGGTTAATGGTCTCCGACCAGGCTAAGCAGCTTGTCGATCAAGCCATTCAAATTTCTCAGCACGAGGCCGCATCCAGGCAACTGAAGAAGACTATGGAAGAGGCCAGCAGGGCAGAGTTGCAAAAAATAGAGGCCGCCTGCAAGGAGCGGATTGACATAGCCATTGCGATGGTGGATGAGGTTCGACAAGCGGACCTCGAACGGGCACAGGAATTATCGGGGAGACTTGAGGCCGCGGAGCTTGCTCAGTCCAGGTTGAAGGAGGAGATGGAGGCGATGAGGATATCCCTTCAGGCTGACCGCTCACGATACCGATCGGAGAGGGATGCTGCCGTTGCTAAGCTGCATGCTTCTGAGGCCCGAATGAGGGAGCTTGAGGAAAACGAGGGGATGATGGATGAGATGCTCCAGGATATGTATTTCCGTACTTGGAAACAGGGTAACTTATCCTGGATGGATGACTACCCCCGAGTTATGGCCAGGATATATCTCCGGGCTCTGGAGGAGGCTAGGGCTGATGCGGATAAAGAGGGTGGCGTGGTCTTCAGAATGGATGTGGTCACTGCCTAGTTTACCAAGGAGGATAAGGTGGCGGTAAAGGAGGGTATGCGGCTGCTTGCCGCTGAGGAGGCAGGTGCGCATGTAGAAGATGATGATCAGGATGGTCAGGAAGCAGGCGCTAGTAAGTCTTCCCTTCTAGTCTTTTCGTTAACTTGGTTGCTTATCACTAATGAATTCTTTCTTTGACTGGACAGGTGGGCAACATGACAAGGGTAAAGCTCCACTGCAGCCGGCTCCTTGACTTGACCGGGATATCTTTTTGTTGACTTGACATTGTTGTACATGTTAGTCTCAAAACAGTAACATAACTTTTAGGTTGTAATTATGTTACTTGTAATAAACAACATTATTCTTGACGTGTAATTTTTTAACTTAAGCTGATTCTGTCGTTTTTGAATGTTTTTGCTATTTTGACACGTTGTGTGAGAAATATAGCTGTGCGTGTGCTTGTAATTCAATTGTGTTTGATGTCAAGTTCTTGGTTAAAACATAATTTCATGCCTTGTAATGCTAGTGTGATGTATGAATAAATTATAGCCATGTATTTGTACACAAAAGAAGAAAATACCGCCCTTCATATGTTACTGGTAGATGGCAGCTTTGAATGTCTTGTGTGATTGAGTATGGAATGCGGGCTAGTGTCCCGTTGTGAGTTCCTAATTCCATTAGCGAATGTCTCCTATTCTGTGTCCTGTACTTTAGGGATTGTTATAGAGGACAGGAGAAAAGTTCTTTAAATAGAATTGAAATATGAGAAATAGTAAAACGTCCAATCACGGAAGGCCTTCGATGTGCTTAAGTTCGTGGCAAACGGGCTTTGTAGTCACTTTCCCTAGCTGTGGGTCTTGGAGACATTTGTCACCCATCTTACGCCTCCGCGGGGAGTTAATCTTTTTTTCCATAGCCGTACTTAAGACACATCGGAGCCGAGATCGCGCACAGTAACTACCCGGGCCATTATGGCCCGTAATCGTGGGTATTATTCGATTTACTGTGGCCGGCTAGCGTGGGTGCCGATCGTCAACCGTGAACTACCCCTGGCTGGCCACACCTTATGTTGGGGCTTAAAGTAGGTTCACAGTTGCCGACGAGCCGAATGCTGTAATGAGCTGCCTTGGCTATAGTCGGCCTTCTCGGTGGCTTATACTCGGCTCATTACAGTTGGCTTTAAGGGCCGTTGCGAGCAATGAGTTAACCCACAGCAGAGGGATGCCGGAGCAAAAGTGTCTCATTGGCGAGGGCATAGATTCGCATAGTACCTGTTAGGTCTTGTCCAGGTGAAGTCGCGCTGTGGAGCGCCTTGAATGAAAATGCTATTCGCATAGGATTTTGTTCAATAGAAAAAGATAAAGTTAACAAGCAGCCAAGATATAAAGGAACAAGTTAAAAAAGAGACAAGGTTTTTAAAGTGGTTCGGCACGAAAATGCCTACGTCCACTGATTCTCTTTGTTAATTCACTTCATATGGGCAGTACAAGTTAAGAAAAGTATCGACGGAGGTGTTGGATGTTCCATGCCCTTTGGAACACCTCTCCGTCCACTATTGACAAAATATAAGCTCCATTGTGGAGATCTTTATGAATTACATATGGTCCATCCCAGATTGGATCTAGCGCTCCGGGGCGAGGGAAGATTCGCTTGAGGACAAGATCTCCTTCTTGTAAGATACGATGCTTGACCTTGGAGTTGTATTGTACTGCCACTTTTTGCTTGTGGGCTACTGCTTTGAGGACTGCATCATTTCTTCTCTCCTCAATTAGATCCAAAGACATGTGAAGGAGTTCTTCATTCTCTTCTGGGTTATAATGGATCCTACGGTAGGAAGGCACGATGGTTTCAACTGGGAGCATAGCCTCCGATCCGTATGCCAAAGAGAAAGGAGTATGCCCCGTTGATGTTCTGAAAGATGTGCGATAGGCCCACAGTGCCGTAGGGAGTTCATCCACTCAAGCGCCCTTTGACTTTTCGAGTTTCTATTTTATTAGAGTTTTCAGAATTTTGTTGACGGCTTCGACTTGTCCGTTTGCCTGGGGATAAGCTACGGATGAGAAGCTTTTGTGAATTCCGTGCTCTTGGCACCAGTTGGCGAAATCCTCGCTGTCAAACTGAAGTCCATTGTCCGATATAATTTTGAATGGGACTCCGTACCTGCATAGAACATTTTTGATCAAGAAGTTAATAACTTTCGCTGAAGATACTTTATTTAGGGGTTCTGCTTCCACCCATTTGGTGAAATAGTCGACTGCCACTATAGCATATCTTGCCCCGCCTCGGCCCATTGGCAGTTCGCCGATCAAGTCAATTCCCCATACTGCAAAGGGCCAAGGGCTGGTCATTTGAGTAATCTCAGTTGTTGGTAGCCGCGGAATCTTAGCAAACTTCTGACATCTGTCACATTTTCTGACAAAATCTAAGGCATCCCTGCTTAAGGTGGGCCAGAAATATCCATATCGGAGTATCTTTTTTGCCAAAGTCTGCCCTCCAGTGTGATCTCCGCAGCTTCCTTGATGGACATTGGATAAGATTTCCTTGGCTTCCCTTCCAGCGACACACCTTAATAAGTGGTTAGAGAAGCCGCGCCGATAGAGGATGCCCTCTTGTATTGTGTAGCGGGAAGCTTTCCTCAAGATTTTCTTGACTTCGTTACGCCCGTTGGGTAGTGTGCCACTTTGTAAGTAGTCTCGGATGGGAGTCATCCAAGTTGCTTCTTCGGTTGCAGCTATCAGATTCACTTGCTCAAAACTTAGGGTCAGTTGCTTTGAGATGGCTACTGCTCCGGAAATAGTGCCGTCTCTCATGCTAGCTTGCTTCGCCAATTCGTCAGCCTCTTGGTTCTCTTCCCGAGGGATGTGTTTGATTAAATAGCGACCCAATCGATTGAGAAGCAACTTGGTCTTCTTTAAATATGCCATGAGTCATTCTTCTCGAGCCTGGAATTCTCCTAGTATTTGATTTACAATAAGTTGAGAATCGCTATGAAGACACAAAGAATTGGCTCTGATTTCTAAGGCAAGTTCTAATCCAGCTATCACTGCTTCATACTCTACATCGTTGTTGGTGGCAGCGAATTCCAACCTTATAGCATAGTGTAGCTTATTTCCCCTGGGAGTGATTATTACCACACCTGCCCCCGAGCCTTGTTCGTTTGACGCACCTTCCACAAAAAGATTCCACTTGATGTCTTCTGCTATTTTCGATTGCTCCTTACCTTCGTTGGTAGTGAATTCGGCAATGAAATCGACCATGGCTTGTCCCTTGATGGCGGTGCGAGGATGGTAGGTGATATCATATTGACTTAGTTCAATGCACCATTTAAGTAGTCGCCCAGAAGTGTCGGGACGATGGAGTACCTGCCTCAGTGGTTGATCGGTCAGAACTCTGATGGAATGGGACTGGAAGTAGTGACGCAGTTTCCGTGATGTGATTAGCAAACAGTACGCTAGTTTCTCAAGTTTAGGATATCTAGCTTCCGCCCCTGTAAACCTCTTGCTTACAAAGTATAATGGCCGCTGCGTGCGTTCGTCTTCTCTAACCAATGCGGCACTTAGAGCATGAGATGACACAGCAAGGTATAGGTATAGCTCTTCGCCTTTGTCCGGAGTTGAGAGTACTGGTGGTCTCTGGAGGTGTTCAATTAGGTTAAGGAAAGCTTTTAAGCATTCGTCAATCCATTCGAACTTTCCTTTGTCTTTCTTTAGAGCTTCGAAAGAAGGGGACGCACTTGTCTGTTGCTTTGGAGATGAATCGACTTAGGGAGGCCACTTTCCCATTCAGGCTTTGCATTTCCTTTCGAGTGGAAGGTATCTTGATATCTTTCAGAGCTTGGACTTGTTCAGGGTTTGCTTAAATTCCTCTGGCATGGACGATGAATCCTAGGAACTTTCCTAATGATACTCCGAAGGAGCACTTTAGAGGATTCATCTTCATTTCATACTGGCGAAGTACTTGAAACATTTTATCTAGGTGGCTTACATGATCGTCGGCTTCCCTTGACTTTACTAGCATGTCATCCACATAAACTTCCATAGTTTGTCCTATTAGCCCCGCAAACATCTTGTTGACGAGGCGCTGATAGGTGGCTCCTGCGTTTTTAAGTCCGAAAGGCATTACCTTGTAGCAGTACAATCCCCGATCAGTGATGAAACTAGTGTGGTCTTGATCGGGAGCATGCATAGGAATTTGGTTATATCCTGAGTATGCATCCATAAAAGATAAGAGTTCGTGCCCGGCTGTGCTGTCCACAAGCTGATCGATTCGGGGAAGTGGGAAACAATCCTTCGGGCAGGCGTCATTTAAGTTGGAGAAGTCAATGCATGTTCGCCACTTCCCATTAGCCTTCTTTACCAGCACCGGGTTGGCGATCCACTCTGGGTAGATGGCTTCTCGTATGAAGTCATTGGCAAGTAGGTTCTTTACTTCTTCATCGAGGGCTGCTGATCGTTCTGCCCCCATACTTCTCTTTTTCTGTTTTACTGCCGCCTTGGTAGGATCAATGTTCAATACGTGGCATGCTATGTCAGGGGAGATTCCGGTCATGTCAGCGTGTGACCATGCAAATACATCCAAGTTGTGGCGGAGAAAATCAATGAGTTGTTCCTTCAATTCTGCTTTTAGTTGGGATCCGACTTTCAATAGTCTACTCGAGTCATGTCGGTCTATAGATACAAATTCCATAGCCTCTGCAGGCTCGACGGTGCCCTCCTCCTCTTTGTCCCTGGGGTCTAATTCATTGAAAGGGTCGCTGGTATATCGAAGAGGAGGGGCTTTCTTTAGTTGCTATGCTTCCAAACTTTTTGTGCAGAGGGCAATCTCTACACTCTTCCCTTTATCCTTCCTGTGGTTGTTGCGAAGTTCAGTTACATAGCAGTCTCGAGCAATGTCCTGGTCTCCCTCTACTTCCCCTACTCCATTGTCCGTTGGAAATTTCATCCTTAGGCACCATGGAGCCAGGACAAATTGGAAGTCAGACAAGGCTGGCCTTCCTAAGAAGGCGTTGTAGGCCGAGTGGTTTTCTATCAGCACAAATGTCTGTTTCCGCACAACGGAGCGGGGATGACTTCCAATTTCAACAAAGAGGTCCAGTTGCCCGAGGGGCATCTTCGCATCTCCAGTGAAACCATGTAGTGGTTTATTGCAGGGAGAAACATCCTTTATTGATAGTTTCATTTTGTCGAATGCATGCTTGAATAGGATATTTACTGAGCTTCCAATGTCTACTAGAATTCGGAAAACTTCGGCTGGACCGAGCCGGGCAGAGATAACCATGGGATCCATGTGAGGGTACTGCCTTTCCTCTAGGTCACGCCTACTGAATGTGATGTCATCACTCTCTTCGGGTGGCGTTCTTCTATAATAGAATTAACGCAGTCTTCATTGTTTCTAAGTGACTTTCCATATCTTTCCATCTCTGCCCAGCTTCTGTCGGCGATGTGTGGTCCTCCCGAGATGGTATGGACCACTATCTTCTCTTGACTGGAGCCGCTAGTGTTGTGATTTCCTCTGCCTATCTCTGGGGAGGGTAGCCTTGGGCTCTCATTGGCAAGAGCTGGTGTCCTGTTCTGACCTTTTACATAGCGTTCCAGTCTCTTCCTTCTGATGTGTTCTTCAATCAAGTCCCGGAGATGATGGCATTCATTGGTATCATGCCCATGAGATTCGTGGAAGCGGCAGAACTTTCCAGATTTTAGTGCGTTATCTGATTCCTTCTTGTATGGTGTGCGTTTGTATCTAACTTCGTCTTGGGTGGCAAGGAAGATGTTTTCGATGGTTTCATTCAAAGGAGTGTAAGCGTCGAATCTCGGTCCTGGCCGATATAGGCGCTTTTCTCCCTTCTTGCCCCCAGCATTATCTCTAGAATCATTTCTTCGAACGTCCTTCGCTATAGCGGGCGTGTTGCCGTGAGTTGCCTTATTTTGTTGCCCTGACTGCCCCTCAGTGGCAGCATATTCAAGCCTCATATATTTCCCGGCTTCGTGGAAGAAATCGGGTAAAGTAGCTGGTTTTTCTTTTGTCAATCTTCTAGCAAATTTAGTATCCGGATCCACACCACTACAGAGGGCCATTAAGACAAGCTTCTCATCGGCATCTTGGACTGCGGCCACTGCGGCAATGAATCGGGTTAAATATTGCTGCAGCTTCTCTCCAGGTTTCTGTTTGATAATGGATAAGGAATAAGCGTCCTTGGGTTGTTCCACATGAATGCGAAACTGGCTGATAAACTTTTCTTTCAACATCTCCCATGAGCTGATGGATCCTTGGGGTAGATGGCAGAACCAGGAGGTAGCTAGATCTGCTAAGAATTGTGGGAAGCATTTGCACAGTACTCCCTCTGTTGCCCCGCTCATGAGCATATGCTGTGTGTATCTCTGTAAGTGTACAACGGGGTCAGAGGTTCCTTTGTAAGGTTTCATTGTTGGCATTTTCCATTCTCGGGGGGTGATAGCAATTTCGATATTGCGAGCGAAAGGGCTGGTTACCCTAGCGCCTATCCCTCGATCTCTTTGATCCCGTTGGACACACTCTCTGAATAAGCGTGCCATCCTTTCATCAGAATTTGGAGCATATAGAAATGAGTTCGGTTCTGTTCTGTGGGATTGATTCCGTCCAGATGACCTGTAGGGATGGTATCGTCTATCATTCCTAATATTTTCCAATGGCTGCCTTTGGTCTTCTGGGAGAATGTTAGGGTCAGCTACAGTTGGCCCTTGCCTTGATCTTCCCCTGCAGGGTTCTGATCTAAGCACTTCCTCAGGTCCAACTTCGGGCTGGACTCTAGCTCGGCCCCGTTCATTGGTGTTTCCGTGGTTAGGCAGTACGACAGGCTCGGCTACAGTTGACCTCTGCCTGGTACCTCCCCCATTGGGTTCGGCTCCAAGCGTTTCCTCAGGCCTAACTTCGGGCTGAGCTCGGTCTCGGCTCCTACCATGGCCGCTTCTATCGTTAGCTCCTTCGAAGAAGGAAGATCTTTGTTGTCTCTGAGATCCTCTAGACTGGGACTCACCCCATGATTCAGTGTTGTGGTTGGACTCTTCAGCATCCCTTAAGCGTGACATGAGTTGGTCCACCAAGGCTTCCTGCTGGGATGTGAAGCGGTTAGTCACTTCAGTCACAACCCTGTCTAGATCTGCCCTAGTAATTGATGTCGACTATTCTGTGGCAGAGGTGGTCGGATTTGCCTGACCTTCATTTGGTACTGCTGCTGGAATGGGACGATTTACTGGATCTGTGACCACTGGATTTGGAACATTGCTAGTTGCGATGTTCTTTCCTTTGTTAACGTCTTTTTTCTGCCTCGGAGGCATGTTTTCCAAGCAATGAACGACGCTGTTAGGAAGAAGGTTAAGCGGGAGAAGCTGAAGTCCGGGGTTCAGCGTTCTCAGTGAAAGCACCAAAAATGTTTGCACAAAAAATCGGCAAACACCTCCAAGTCGTATGATTTAGTTGATTTTATATTGTTTTTAGTGATCTGGATGATTTATGCAAATATGTAAAAAGCAGGGACTAAACTGTAAAAGACACACAGATTTATAATGGTTCAGCCAGAATGTGCCTATGTCCACTTTATATATTATTTCTCCTTTCTTGTTCAGATTACAAGTACAAAGCTTTGATACAAGTATATGAAAGTTGTTTGAAAGTTCTATCCGTGCTTGAGCTCTCAAACTTGTCCCCCATTGTTGTACCCGTGCCCCTCTATTTATAGAGTAAGGCTAGGGGTAGGGGTCTTGGATGTATATAGCTGCTGGTGGGCCTAGGCTGGTGTAATCTGGCCTGACAAAGTTGGTCCGGAACGCCTTGGTCCGGTGGAACTTGGTCTGGTGGAACTTGGTCCGGTGGGACTTGGTCCGGTGGGACCTGGTCCGGTGGGACTTGGTCCGGTGGTGAGTGGAGCGGCTTTGGTTCTGTCATGAGTTGGTTTGGTGGTAGGTGGAGTGGCTTTGGTTCGGTCATGAGTTGGTTCGGTGGTGATCTCCCCCGCTTCTTGGTTCGGTAATGAGTTGGTTCGGTGGTGATCTCCCCCGCTTCTTGGTTCGGCAGTGGATGGAGGTAGCTGGTTCGGTGATGAGAGGGGAGTGGAGTTGAGATTGATTCGGTGGTCTTGGTCCGGTGGGACTTCATCCAACACTGGATGCAATCAATAAACAGTATGCCAAATTCTCTAGCTTAGGATACCCGGACTATGGCTCGATGAAGCGCTTGCTTATGTAGTACATAGGATGCTGTATTCGGTCTTCCTCCCTGACCAAAGCTACACTCAAAGCTTGATGTGACACTGCTAAGTAGATGTAAAGATCTTCCCTCTTAACTAGTGTATACAATACCGGTGGCTTCTGCAAGTGCTCCAATAGATTCAAGAGTTAAGCCAGACATTCATCAGTCCATACGAACTTGCCTTCCTCCTTTTTGAGTGCTTCAAAGAACGGGACACACTTCTCTGTGGCTTTGGATTTGAACTGCTCAAAGCTGCTATCTTCTCATTTTGCATTTTCTTTCGAGTTTCGATAATTTTAATGTCTCGTAGTGCCCAGACCTGTTTCGGATTAACCTTTGTCCCATTTGCATGCACGATGAAACCCAAGAACTTTCCAAATGCCACTCTGAAAGAACATTTCAGTGGGTTTAGCTTCATCCTGTACTTCAACAAGATTTGAAACATTTCACCCAAGTGCAAGATGTGGTCTCCGACCCTCTTTGACTTCACCAACATGTCGTCAACATATACGTCCATGTTTTTGATAATCTGTTCGGCAAACATCTTGTTCACCAGACGTTGGTACATGGCTTCTACATTTTTAAGTCCAAATGGCATCACCTTGTAGAAGTAGAGACCAAAGTCGGTGACAAAGCTAGTGTGCTCCTAGTTAGGGACATGTTTCGTGATCTTGTTATATCCTTAGTAAGCATCCATAAAGGATAGAAGCTCATTCCCAGCAGTCCCATCTACTAACTGATCAACCTCGGGAGTAGAAAGTAGTCTTTAGGACATCCGTCATTCAAGTTAGAGAAGTCTATAGAAGTTTTCCATTTTCCATTTGACTTTTTAACAAGGACCAGATTAACTATCCAATCTAGATACAATGATTCTCGAATAAAACAATTTGCCAGTAAGGTTTTCACTTCTTCGTTCGATTTCGCCGATCATTCGGGGCCTATACTTCTTTTCTTTTTCTTTATAGGAGGTTTTGTTGGGTCCATTACAAGGCATGACAAGCAACCAAGGGAGAAATCCCGCACTGTCTGCATGGGACCAAGCGAACACGTCCTAGTTGTCCCGTAAAAAACTAATCAGCTGAATCTTTAGGTCCCGCTTCAGACCAGATCCGATCTTCATAAGTTTCCTAGGTTATTATCATTGATCTCTACAAACTCCAAATCCTCTCCGGGCTTGGCTGTGGCCCCTTCTCCTCCATCTCTCAGGTCAAGATCGTTGTGAGGATCACTGGTAAACTCCAGAGAAGGGCCCTCACTTAATTGCTATGCGAAGGAGTTCTCGGAATAAAAGGAAACTTATGTACCCTTTTCTTTTTCCCTCTATTTGTTCTCCCAAAGCTATGCAACGTTACATTCCCTGGCATTGTCTTCATTTCCTTCCATCACTCTTATCCCATTGGCCATCAGGAACTTCATTGCCAAACACCACGGGGCTATTATTGCATGAAAATCAGATAAGGCTGGTCATCCTAGGAAGACATTATGAGCGGAGAATCCATCCACCAGTATGAAAGTTTTCTTTTGCATGGCTGATCGAAAATGGGTTCCTATCTCAACAAACAAATCCAACTCCATAGCCCATAGGGGCATGATGTCTTCTCCTGTGAAACCCGGTAGTCGTTGGTTGCTGGGTGTAACATCTTCCATGGACAATCCCATCTTGTCGAATGCATCTTTGAATAGAATGTTTACTAAACTTCCTTTATCTATCAAAATTTTATGTACTTCTGATGGGCCAAGCTTGGTCGTAATTACCATTGGATCAGTATGTGTGTACTTCTTTCCTCGTTGGTCATTACATCAAAATCTATCACCTCATGCTCCCATTAGGAAGTCTTAGCTCTTTGCTCCTCGCCTATTGTGCATACGTAAGTATCTCCATTTTTTCAAAGACCTTGCATACTTCTCCATCTCACTCTAGCTCCTATCTACCATATATGGACCCCTTTTTATGGTATTAATTACTAGCCTTCCATCTTTTCTACGGTTGGCACTAGATCCTTCACCTCCATTTCACAATGGGGACTACCTTAGGGTCTGTATCTCAAGAGTGGGAAGTGCCTTTGGGTTCTTGACATACCGCTCCAGCTTCTTCTTTTTTATGTGTTCCTCGATTAGGTCTCGTAAGTGGCGACATTCGTTGGTGTAATGTCCTTGGGACTCATGAAACCGACAGTACATCCTAGAGTTTCTTTTAGCCTTTGTTTCTTTCTTCGAAGTAGGACTATTGTACTTAAGCTCTGCTTGAGTGGCCAAGTAGATATTTTCGATAGTATCATTCAAGTCCGTATAGGTGTCAAATCTCATGCCAGGCTTGAATCTCCTTCGATCTGTTTTCTTCCTACCGGAATTGCCGGGCTTATTTTTTTTCATTTTCTCTATGCCACTATCTTCATCGTTCTTAACCATGGTGTTCACATCTCTAGAAGCTTCCAACGGTTTGGTAGTTTTTCTAGCCTGTCGCCCCACCATCTTTGCAGCTTCATATAAGAAGTCCTGAAGTGTAGTTAGCTTCTCCTTAGTCCATCTTTGAGCCATCTTTGTGTCCAGGTGAACACTATCGCATAAGGCCATAAGAGATAAATGTACATCAGCATTCTAGATGCTGGCGTCTGCAACATTGAAACAGATTAGGTATTGCCGCAAAGTCTCTGCCTCCCTTTGTTTCATGTCCGACAAAGAAAATAGGCCTTTGGTTGCTCTATATGAACCCGAAATTGGCTGATGAACTTTTCCGTTAACATTTTCCATGAGTGGATCATGCCACAAGGAAGATGGAAGAACCACGTGGTTGCCGAATCAACAAGAAAAAGGGGAAATACTTGCATGTTGTCCCGCTCATTAGCATATGTTGTGTATATCGCTACAGGTGCACTATAGGATCAATCATGCCTTGGTAAGGAACCATGGTAGGCATCTTAAAGCTTCTGAGGTTTTGGGCTATCTCTATCTCTATAGAAAATGGGATGCATACTCTGCACCTATTCCGTGTTCGATTTGCTTACGACGAACACATTCCTTGATGAGTTGCACCATACGGTCTTCCAGTTCAGGGGATGAGCGGAGTTGGGTTAACCACCCCTACTGTAGCAACCCTGCTTTCTATGACGTAAATAAATAAATTTGACTATAATCAAATATTCAAATTTGATAATTATTATTTTGAAAGTCAATATTTATTTAATTGAAGCCTATTTAATAAAAGACTTTTTTTTTAAATAAATTGAATTAAATTAATAAACTCTTTTAAGATAATATACAAACCTCGAATAATTTTTTTAATAAATAATAAAATATAAATAAAACAAATGGGAAAAATATAAATAAAAAGAGTTATTTAAAATAAAAGGTGAGAATAGTTAAATTAAAAGAATTGTTTTAATTGGAATTCGGCACAAGACTAAACAAGCCCAAACCCACAAAAATAAAACCCTTACTTCTCCTTTTCTAATTCAAGCCATATCCTAATCGAAGCACAGATTCTCCCATACCTAGGAATGGCAATGGGGCGGGTTGGGGCGGGTTTCCTGTGCCCCAGACCCGCCCCGGGTTTTTTAGACCCTGCCCCGGACCCGCCCCGTAGACCCGGTGCGGGTCCGGAATTTTGCCCCGAACCCGAAACCCATACGGGTCAGGGTAGACCCGCCCCGCCCCGAGACCCGATGAGGTTTTGTTATCGATTCAAAATTGTGTACTAATGTACATATATTTATATTTGTTGTTACTAAATGATACATTAAATACAAATAACAATGTATTTCCAATGATAAGGGAAGATAATAAAAATATGGTGTACCAAATAGTTCAAAAATATATGCATATGTTATTGTATAATATCAATGATGCAGCTTAATACTATAAAATTTTATAGCTTATTGATTGGAACATTATAATATCCATGTCATAATCACACACACAAATACATGTGTGTGTGTATTAACAAACCGTCATTATAATACTAAACCGATTTTATGAGATCTCAGTAGTGCGGGTCGGGTTAGGGCGGGTCAGCCAAGCCCCGACCCGACCCTAGACCCGGAGCTCCCAAGAACGGGTCATGGGTCTACCCGCCCCAATGACCCAATGGGGCGGGTCTAGGCGGGCCCAAACAGGGGCGGGGCAACCGGGTTTGGACCCTAGACCCTTCCCATTGCCATCCCTACCCATACCCAAACCCATGCTCGTTGTGCCCAAAAGCCCTAGCCCTCTAGATTTTTCGGACCAAATTAAAAAAACACGAAATGAAATCACAGTTCTCCAAAGAGCAAGCACGGCAAACGCGACACGAACATGGATGCCTTGGAACGATTGGCAAGGTCACTATCGAGCTTAGGGGGAAGAACGAGGACGAAGTTGCTGGAGACGCGGGCGCAGGCGAGTGATGCATGGGTGTCGACCTGGAAGTGAGCGGACAGAAATGGGTGATAATGACAAGAATAAAGGCAAGGTCGATTTGAATGTTATAATGTTGGGCGTGTTCAAAGCTGAAAATGACTAAGCTGATGGTCATGCTAAAATTAGAGGCAAATATTTGTTTGTTTGTTATGGGCTTGGCGGTGTGCAATTTCTTAAACTAATTGGATAATCTATTGGTGTGTGGGTAAAGTTGAGGGCTTAATCTCGCATGCCGAAACAATCATTAATTGGAATTCAAGCATTATATCAATGAGTATTTCTCACTCACAACTATATTTAACTCCATTTTCATTTTACATATATATTATTATCCCGATTATTCACGTGATTGCTTGAATGAATTGACTGAATTTGCTTGGTTGAATAGTTATTGAATCGTTTGGATAAATTGTTTGGTTGGGATATTGGATTGAATCGTGTGATATTGAATGAAATTGAATTGTTTGGATGTTATTTTTATAACTAATATTGGGGTTTTATGTATGTTGGATTGTCCAAATTGCAAAGGAGTTGTTGTCCAGTTGCATTTTGATTTGTGTATTTTACATCTCTTAGGATCATTCAGTTGAGAGTATTTCCTCTCGTTAGACCTGTTGGTCGAGATAGATTATAAGGTTTTATTTTTTGCTTGTGTATTTATAAATGATCAGAATTCGATGTAATTCGATACTGGTCAAATGATAAAATTTATATTGACGATTTGTTGTTGGTTTTGGGGTATATTTCTACATCATTTAAATTTTATGCGATTTATTGAGTTTCCCATTTTTTAATTATTTTTGAAAGTTGCAGGAAACTAATTGAGAAATAAATTGGTTATTGGAAATTGTTTTCAAAGTATAGTTGCTTGAAAAAAGGGAATTTTCAATATATTGAAATGTACGGCATTTTTATAATTTTTGAGAGGTTTTTAATAATAATTTTGAAAAGGAAATTCCTTAGTAAAATTGAATAATTAGTTAAAAGGATTATAAGGGAATTTAAAAGGGGGACTTTTGGTTTAAAATATTAATAATCCATTTTTAAAAAGTTTTAAAATACATTCCCCTTTTTATATTATTGACGCCAAAAATAGGCATCAGCACCCAATAGAATCTCGTAGAGATTAAATGATGAATGAAATTAAAACATAGCAGAATAAGTAAATGAACACATAGATTTTTATAGTGGTTTGGCAATATTGGCCTACTTCCTCTTCAAATTTTTATTGATCTTGCGCTTGATTATGATTACAAGAATGTTTAGATCAGATAGGACCCATTAGTACAAGAGAGAAGAATAAAAAATTGCATAGCCTATGCAGCAGAAAGAAGGATCCTCTTTATAGAGAATGGTAGCTATATTTATAAAGGAATATGTGCATGGATCGTGATGAAAATTCGCTAGAAGAATCTTTAGATCGATAGAGGCCCACCATAACAATCAGTGGACATAACTTGTTGTTTTGGAACGATCGGTATAAATTATACCAATCGTTATTTTTGCCTCTAATTTACATGTGATCGTTTGTGGGGGGTCCCACATGCCTCTAGACCTTACTCCTGAAATATGAAGTCATTTTGAGTTGTAGATTGTGAGGTATGGATCAATCTTGGTCACATTTGAGTTGCTTGCTGAATTAGGCCGATCGTTAGGAACGACCGGCATAAAATGATCGGCCTTTCTTGAACCTCAGAGTTTTAACCTACGACCATTTTTTTGGGCTCCACTCTTCAATATATTGATGCTCTGAAAGTTTCAAGTGCATCACCTTTGTAAATTTTGAGATATCGATCGACCTTCGTCGATTTATGCTGTTTTATGAATCGTTTTAGATCGATCCATAATAATTGTTCATTTTTCCAAAAATCGAGCATACGAACTCCGATTGACTTGGAATTTGAAATGTAGCCTCACGGGGCCTTCCTTGTCACTTTATATTGACTGCAACTTTATCGGGACCCGATCTGAATCTGCTTGACCATCATCCATAGCCTCGTATATCATTGATTCTCAAGATTGGTAACCACCCGTTTTAGCCAAATCTATGGTATCACAGCCTTGCCAATAGGTGGTATAACATTTTACCCCCTAAAGTACATCTTGTACGAACATGACGTGCTTTGAATCGCTGCAAGCTTCAATCGTCGAAAAGGACTCCATTCAGCTTATTGAATGGTCGCTATCCTTCCATTGAGTCGCTTTTACTGATAGCTGCATTTCTTTCTACTTGTCATGAATATTGGTCGGTTTCCAATAGTATAAATTCAGGATTATATTCTATCAGTTGCTGTATGTTTCCGCTTCTATGAGGCTAGTAAGCTTTAGCTATCTGATCCAGTCTTTTCTCTAATAACCTACGTGAAAATTCAATTTCTATCAGTTCCAAGAAATCGAATTTTTAGAATATATACTTGCATGTTCAAGTACACATTGATGGAAATGTGAATTA
Organism: Allium fistulosum; assembly: GCA_030737815.1. NCBI lineage: Eukaryota > Viridiplantae > Streptophyta > Magnoliopsida > Asparagales > Amaryllidaceae > Allium > Allium fistulosum. The sequence goes on from CM060907.1 coordinate 292,396,279, forward strand.
CGGATCTTAAGGCAGAATTAACACTAGAGGGGGGTGAATAGTGTTTAATAGATTTTATGGAATTTTCGAAATCTTTTCAAATTAAAAACATAAAGTTGCAATTTCACAAACACTGAGACAATCACAGAATCAGACACATATGTAAATAGTAAATAAAAGCAGTAAAAGGAAAGAACACACCGGAATTTTATACTGGTTCGGAGTTACCCTACACCCAGTCCCACACAATTTCTTTTGCAGATTTCTTTTCAAATATAATGTCGATATTACAACCTCGATTTCAAGGCCATGAGATACACCCTCCTATCTCCGAGACTAGGGCAAACTCTTTTGATTTAACCAGGCAACAAGATCACCTAATTGATTTATGGGCTACAATCACACCCAATTGATTTACAGAGCACAATCACACCGTTTCCAATATCACTTTGATAGATAGAGAGACTCGATATACTTTTTTGATTACAAATGATCCTATAACTCTGAATAACACTGAGATCTTTGAGAGAGAGTGACAAAGAATCAAATTAGAGACAATCGAGTTTGATTCACTTAGAATTTCAGTAGAGTTTTGTTAAAGCATTTGAAATATAAGAGAATATTTAAGTGGAGAAGAAGGAGTGAAGAAATGAAGAAAAACTAACTTAAAATTCGTTGAAAACATCTGGTATTTATAGGAGAATAACGGTCATGTCTATTCATGAAAGGTTATGATGAATAGACACTTCTTTTGAAAATTTAAAATTTAAATTCTACGGTTACCATGTCGACATGGGAGGATGGGGGATGTCGACATGCCTATGTATTTTTTGAAAATTGATTTTGCTTTAAAATGATTTCTATTCTAAAACTTGTCAAAACAATTTCTAAACTTTGTAAACCATTTTGAATATAGTTTAAATTTATAAAAGAGTTTTAGAAAATAATCTAATATATATATATATATATAATCTGTAAAATATTAAAAACTCAGTATAAGTATATTTTTGAGATTTAAAGCTAAAATATTAAATCCAGGAGATAGTTTAAAAACAAGAGATGATTTTTGAAATCTAAAAATAGTTTTTGAATTAAGGCTAAAATATTTAAACCAAGAGAGATATCTTTTAAAAGTATGATTTTGAAAAATTCTTAAAACATAAATTATTTTGAAAATTTCGTGGATTCCATTCCACTAGAGAAGGTCGTGGGTTCCATCCCACTAAAGAGGTCGTGGGTTCCATCCCACTATTAAAGCAAGAAAGTGGATTCCATTCCATAATTAAAATCCGAATAAAAGTTTTAGTGCTATTATGAAGTTTTAATATAAATTTAGACTCTATTACTTATCTTGATATCTTGAACTCTTGATACTCACGAGTCTTCATTCTTGATTTCTTCAATCTTGAATTCGTCAGTCTTGAATCTTTATACTCAGTCTTGAATCTTTATACTGTACAGTCTTCATTCTCAGTACCTGAATATATATATATATATATATATATCCTTCATATACATATTTATCTAGACAAGAATATTAGTATTTATATTTTATAACAAGTCCTAAGGTTGTTGTCATCAAAACCATCATCTCAGGAACTAACACACATTCTTGTCATTGGCTCCTGGATGTGTTTGTACGCTCACGAGTCATTACCAATTCCTTATAATTTAATTGTAATTGGATTTCAATTCCTTGTTTATATATATATATATATTATAATGAAATAGGGGTCGTAATAAGACACTCGATAGGAAGGGATTTCAAGTTCTACAGGGATCACGGCCTTAGAGCCGTAAGCAAGGGCGAATGGAGTGTGGTCGGTCGTGGACTTGGAGTGGTTCTGTAAACCTATAATGCTATTAGGAGTTTATCCACCCACTTGCCTCTAGCCTTTTTCAAACATTTCTTCAAAATGGACTTTATAATTTTGTTCACAACTTCAACTTGTTCGCTTGCTTGAGGGAGAGCAACTGTCGCAGATCTAAATATGATGCCGACGGCAAAAGTCTTTGAATTCAACGTTGTCGGATTAGGTTCCATTATCAGTTACAATGGTTCGTGGAAGGCCAAAATGACAGATGATACTTCGGATAATGAAGTTGATTACTTTCTTCGTTGTGATCGTGGCTAAAGATTCGGCTTCAGCCAATTTGGTGAAGTAATCTACTACTACAATAGTGTACTTTGCTTCGTCTTTAGAGATCTGTAAGGAACCGATAATATCAATGCCCCAAGTGGAAAATAGCCATGTACTGACCATTTGAGTAACTTCCATCGGCAGGGCTCTCGGACTTTTTTGCAAACATCTAGCACTCGTCACATTTTCTAGCATGATCAGCTGCATCTTGATTGATAGTTGGTGAGTAATACTCATAGCCGAATATTTTCTTTGTCAGGGTTTGCCCCCCAGTATGATCACCGCATTCTTCTTCATGTACTTCTCTCGAGACTCATTTTATTTCTTCATGGGCAATACAACAAAGCAGGGGAATGGAGAAGCCTTTTCTATACATGACTCCTGCTTTCAAAATTAGCATGAAGCTTTGTAGAGGATCTGTTGCTTTTCATTCCACTATCCAGGGAGGATCCCTCGTTGCAGATGACCTTTTGCATAAGTTATCTACAACTCCCTTTCCGGCTCCACCTCTAAAACCCAATTAATCTCCATCTGGTTGATGCTTGGAGCATTTAGTACTTTAATCGAGACAATGTCTATTTGCTAAGCATTCCCGAAATTGGCCAGCTTGGCCAGTGAGTCATCTTTCTCATTTTGTATCTCTGGGGATGTGTGTAATGGTGTAATACTCGAAGTTGGCCAGTAGTTCTTGGACTCGACTGAGGTAAGGAGCAAGTTGCTGCCCCCTAGCTTGATAATCTCCCCTGAGTTGGCATACTACTAACTGGGAATCACAAAAGATTTTAAAAGTTTCACTCCTAGTTCTCTGGCAACTTTGAGCCCGACAATCAAGGCTACATACTCAGCTTTGTTATTTATTACAGGGAAGTAGAATTTTAATGTGTAGCAGATCGATTGTTCCCTCAGGAGTCACTAGCGTGACTCTAGCGCCAGAACACCGATTATTGGATGCTCCATCCATGTACATTTTCCATCGATTGGTTTGTTCTCCACTGCTTTTCAAAGAGTCGCCTGGTGCAATGAATTCAGCTATAAAGTCCACCAATGTATGTCCCTGGATAGCTCTCCAAGAGAGATAAGTGATATTGAATTGGATTAGCTCGATATTCCAATTGAGCAACCTTCCAAACGTCTCAGGTCATTGTAGGACCCGTCGTAATGGCTAGTCGGTGCAGATGTTGATGGGGTGAGCCTGGAAGCAAGGGCGAAGCTTTCGTGATGCGATCAACAGGCAGTATGCGAGCTTCTCTAGTTCTAGGTAGTTTCTTTCAACAACTGCCAACTGCTTGCTTACATAATATACTAGTCTCTAGATCCGATTCTGTTTGCGCAACAGTGCGGTGCTTATGGCGTGTACTGAAACATCTAAGTAGATGTATAAATCTCCATAATCCAGGGGCTTAGATAAGATGGAAGGCCTCTCTAAGTAGTTCACCAGAGCCCAGAATGTGTCTTCACACTCCTATGTCCAATAAGAGTTCCTTTTCCCTCTTCTAATCAGGTCGAAGAAAGAAATACATTTATCAACGACTCTGGATATGAACAGGCTTAGGGCAGCAACCTTCCTATTTAAGCTCTGTACTTGTTTTATAGTCTTTGGCACTAGAATATCTCTAATTGCCTGAACCTTCTTGAAATTGGCTTTGATTCCACGTGAATCAACGATGAAATAAAAGAATTTCCCTGATGCAACACTGAAAGAGCATTTCAAGGGATTGAGTTTCATTTCATGTTTTTGGAGAAACTGAACATCTCCGCCAAGTCATCTATGTGGTCGTTTGATCATCATGATCACATAAGCACATCATCCACAGATACTTCCATTGGTTGCCCGATCTGATCTTTGAACATCTGGTTGACTAGTCTTTGGTAAGTAGCTTCAACATTATTTAGTTCAAGTTGCATCAAAACATAATGTATAGCCTTAGATCGGTAATGAATCTTATGTGCTTTTGGTGGGGGATGTGCATCGAGATCTGGTTGTATCCGGAGTACGCATCCAAAAATGAAAGCAGTTCATATCCAATGGTTGAGAGTACCAGCTGGTCGATCCTCAAAAGTGGAAAGCTGTCTTTCGGGCATGCCCTGTTTAGGTCAGAGTAGTCAAAGTATGTCCCCCAGTTTCCATCAGCTTTTCTCACATGAACTGGATTGGATACCCATTTTTGGTAGAGGGCATCACAGATAAACCCATTGTTTTTGAGTTTATCCACCTCCTCCTTAAGTGCAGCAAATCTTTTCGGATCCATGTCGCGTTGCTTTTGCTGTGTTGCTTTTGTTTCACCGGGACATCCCTCGTGTCGATATTTAATGCATGGCTCGTGATATTCTGTGAGATCACACAAATGTTAGAATGGGTCCAAGCGAACACATCAAGGTTCGTTTAGAGAAAGCCAGTTAATTCCTTGATCATCATTGCACTGAGCTATGATCCGATCTTCGGTACCCGTCATGGGTCGCCATGGGTGACCATAATATCGATTGTTAGCTCAGCGGGTGCAGCCTTGGATTCCTTAAGTTCAAACATAACTGTTTTGCTTAACAATCATCGTGAAATCTGGTTGGGACGGTTACTCTAGTCGAATCCTAGAGTCTTGTCATGAGTTATTAAGTCCGTAGTGAAAGGCTCTAAATACTTTGAGCAATTATATACAAATGGCCGAAGATCAGGCTTAGAAGCACGTTGAATTAAATGTCAAGTAGGGTTCAGCCTCATGTCGCACGCAACTATATATCTGGCTCTTCCTTTGAGTTTGAATCTGCTTGTATATTCGAGTAGCGCGCTTTCCATTCAATGTACTCATGATTCATTACTCATCATTCGGGTTGGAGTGTTGGTCAGTTGCCAATGAGCTTGGGCATCGATTCGATGATTCTATCTTTAGGCATCCTTTCGGTCGTAGCCTCGAGTCATTGTAAATAGTAGGTATGAGTCATAGTATTAAGCTGTCGCAGTTAGCTTTTGGATGACCTCACTTCTGCCTCCAGTCTTAGGTCGATAGATGTTCTACATGGACGATCAAGTTTCATCCTATTTGTGTTTATTCTCCCGCCTAAACTCCAAAGACTGAAAGTTGAATAGCCAAGTTACATTCATCTTAATTCTCCCTCGTGCCCCCAAAAGTTTGGGGAAAATGTTAATAAGTAGGAAGGCAAGTTATGTCCACATTAGCTTTGTACTCTTTCCCATTGAACCATGGGATCGAGTTATTTGTTGGAAGGATGAGTTGCACCTATTCTGGATTATATTTTGGCTTTTTCTTCCAGAGGGAAGACTTCAATTCCTCGTCGGTTTTTGGGCATGAGCTGAGTACAGGACGGTCAATTACATCCACTTTTGATGTAGATGTCGCCATACTCTAGGCAAGGACCAAAGAATGGATGGTTAAGTAACACCCAATCTATGACTGTTGCTCCCCCGGTCGAACAAAGGGCAATGATCAGTATGCGGACAATCAAGTCATATCCATTTCGAACTGCTCTTATAGTTGAATCATGGTTAGAGCTAACAAATGAACGGTTGTGTTACATTCATTTGGAGCTGGACGATCAGTTACGTCTATCTTGAATTATGTTCTCCCACAGGATTAAGGGACAAAGTTAGCTCATGAGCGGTAAATTCATGTCCATCTGTTTCATACTCCTCCTGATGGATCGAAGTAGAGTGATGAAGAATGAATGGTCATGTCACACTCATTCATGGTTTATTCTCCTATCCAAACTGTGTGACCGGAGGCATTCAATGGATGTTCAGTTCACCTCTATTTAAGGTTGGTGTGGATCGATATTGACCATCGATCCAATGGCACGATACAGAGAGTTCGGATTGATATGGCTTGTCGATCCAGTGGTATGATATAATCGGTCTCCTATAACTTCGGACATCATTCCGATTTGTTTGGTATTAAGGCCTCCTTGCAGTCGTTGCCTTAAGTCGTAAAGAACACCAAGCCAGAGCTATAATGAGCTATTGTATTTAGCTTTCAGTAATTTGTACTCCTACCCCAGTGTTTGGTTAACCAAGTTAGTTCATGGATGGTTGAATTCCATTCGTAGTGAGTTTATACTCCTCCTATCAAGTTTAGGCTGAAGTTTATGGAATAGTAAGTGGTCGAATTGCACTCATCTATTTATTTATACTCATATCCGCACTCTGGGGATAAGTTTTTGTTGGTGGGTGGTCGGATCGCACCCAATTTGTGTTTATACTCTAGTCCACACTCTGGGACTTTGAGTTATTCCACAAAATGATCGAACCACATTTTCCTTAGTCATTTCTTTTACCCCCAGGGACGGCAGTCGAAGAGTGGTCGGTCAAATCACAGTCACTTTTACTTGGAGTTCTTCACGTTGAATCATGTGAAGGAGCTGATTTGCGAATTATTGGGTCGTATCCGATTTAAACTTGGGCTTTTAAACTGACCCTTGCATCTGGGGTAGGAATTGTCATGTGGATGGTCGTACTGCATCCTCTTTCATTTAGGTATTGCTTCCGTCGAACACTAGGAGTGGGATGAGTGTTTTGGCAAAATCCTTGCCTGAGCAGGGGAGTGGATGGTTGGACCACATCCACTTTGAGTTGTGTCTTTGGCTCTAAGCTGAGGGAAGAGTTGGGGAGCAGATGGTCGAATGGCATCCACCTTTTTTGTTTATACTCCTGACCATGCTCTAAAGACTTGAGTTGGTTGGTGAACGGTCGAACCACATCCATCTTTTTTTGTTTATACTTCAGTCCGCACTCTAGGAACTAGAGTTGATCGATGAATGGTCAGACCGCGTCCATCTTTTTGTGTTTATACTCCAGTCCGCACTTTGGGAACTAGAGTTAATCGTTGGATGGTCGGACTGCATCCATCTTTTGGTGTTTATACTCCGGTCCGCACTCTAGGAACTAGAGTTATATGATGGGTGGTCAGTCGCACCCATTTTTGATTTATTTTCCACCTGTAAATTAATGTAAAAGTTGTCAAATGAACGGTTGAATCACATTAAATGGAATTCTGCCCCCAGCATCGAGGATAGAACTTGGAAAGTGAGATGATCGATTCACGTCCACTCGGTGATTGTAGCTCCACTTGTAAAGTCAAGGAAGGGAGTAAGCGATGGATGGTCGGATCACATCCATGCTTGGGTTGGATGGTCAGGTCTCGTACAATTTGCTTCGTACTTTTCCTGGCAAGTGGAGGTAGAGAGCTATTGGGTGGACAGTCAAGTCGCATCCACCTCAAGCTACAATCGTATCCTGGTTTCGAGGGTGATGGTTGATAAGTAGATAGTCAGTCGCGCCTACTTTTAGTCGAGCCCCCAAATTACCTACTATGTCCAGGGCAGGAGTTAATGTGTGGACGGTCAAATCATATCCACTTTAGTTAGATCCTGTCTTGCTGGGCTTCGGAAGAGGCATAAGTATTTTGGTGAACTTAAAGTATGACCTGGAGAGTGGATGGTCGGGTTGCATCCACTCCAAGTGTTTTTCCGGTCTTCAAGTCACACGCGGAATTTGATGAGTGGACGGTTAGTTGTGTCCACTTTGCACTGGATCCTGACCTTGTCGGTTTTTGAGTAAGACATAGATGTTCTGTCATAATCGAAGCACAGAGCAAGAAGCGGATGGTCAAGTCACACACATTTTCCATTTTGGGTCCTTGCCCCTAAGTCAGGGGCATATATTAGCTGATGAGCGGTTAAATCATGCTCGTCTTGATGAAACTCCAAAGGTCCAACCATGGTCCGTGGAGATTGGTTGGCACCCAACTCTAAGTACTTGGCCACCTACATCATTTGGAAATAGTTTAGTTCAGGTTGGTTATAGTTTACAACATAATTGAAATTGAAATTAAAATTAATCGTATTGATAAGTGAAGCAGCATCGTATGCTCGCTATTCCACTTTTCCCAAGCCCTTCATAAATGGAAGTCGGCCGTAGGTGGGCCAATTAATAATCAAAGTTCTTTATTGATAAGGGTTGGATGTTCCCCGCCCGCTATTCTGTGGGGCTTGCACATATTGATGAAACTTTCCTTTCCGGATTTGGTTTCCGATCACATCTTGGAAGCTTTTGCAGCTGGAGGTGTTATGACCGTGCATATGTTGAAAAATGCAACATTTTTCGAAATTCTTTTGGGTTTCTATTGACTCTCTCGAGGCTGGTTTGTAGTACTGCTTCGAGCCGTGAGTCTCTAGGTAGATGTTTTTGATCGAATCGTTCAAAGGAGTGTATGAGTTGAGTTTTGGGGGTTCTGGATCATCTTCTAGAATTTGAGTCCTCCATGAATGCTACCCTCGCTTTGAATTCCTTTAGCCAATAGGCCTGCATTGTTCTTTCTCCTAGTCTATTCTGCCTCCCCCTTGCTTGGGTATTGATTCACTTTGTAACAAAAACGATCCAAGGTCGTAGGAGGCTCTTCGGCTTACCAGTCGCCAAACTCTATCTTGGGGTCGATTCCCCTTACCAATGCCATCAGTGTGGTATGCTAACTAGGATTGCTTACCCCAAATGATTGAATGAGGATATGGATTTGGACGATAATCCCAAAAACTATATGATCGCTACACATTCGAGGAATATAGGAAAGCGTCTACATTCGATAGCAACTATCGCTCTGGCGGAATTCATATGCCACTCGAATTTAATGAGATGTAGTCCAAGGTCGGTTTTCCCTGAGTAAACTAATATGATTGGTACACTGAATCTCCTTGGATATTCTTGCATGCTGAACGACATCAATGAATAGGGTTTGACTGGGGAGATGCTCCAGTCACTGTTAGTCCGATCCATTTTCAGGTTACAGCTACTTGTTATGCTTGTAAATGATGTATGCATGGTTGTCCAACATTTGAATGGTTGAGAATGCTGATCGAATGGCAAATCAGTTAGCATGGGGTCGCTGATCGTTGATGATCCCCAAACTTTCACCCAAATGGGGGGTGCAACCCATATAAGGCAGTAAAGAAGGCTTCTTGAGATTTCAGACCAAATTTCAAGTCATTTGGAGTCCGTATGCCCGATATATGAGTAAAGCAAAATGGACCAGTAGCGATAATTTACTTGGTGTCCGACCCAAGAAAATATGTTATTTGCTTGGAGTCGGCACTTAGTTTGCGTAGATTCGAAGAATTTGAAGTGCTGGGTCATTGAAGAAGGGTGATTGGAGCCATATTGGTGTTTGCTTGGGGATAATCTTTGTTTTACTGGAGTTTGTCTTTTGGCTAAAGTTTCTTGGGTTTGTTTCGAGTCAGATAGGTGATTACTTGGGGTCAGCCCTGAATTGAGCTTTTAGATGACCATAACCGTCAATTCAGACATTTAGAAGCTGATCAATTGTGGGCAGTCACAATCTACCCTGGAAGTTTGATCCAATAACCGACCCTAGTTTTTTTCATATCAACCTTGTTCTTCTACCTTTCAGAGTACCGTTTGAGTAGCAACTCCTTGTGCATTCCTTGGCTGCAATTCAGAAGCTGCCACTTGATCCCCTATGCCTCGGTCAGTAACATGACGCAAGGGAAATGGATAGAAAGCATCCTCTTTAAGTTGAGTTCCGAATGCAGAATGCAGGGGCACTGTGCTTCGGCATGGGTTCGGGTGGTAGCGATCTTGGAACGATTGGTGGAAGCGATGTTGGAACGATTGGTAGAAACAGCAACCTGGAATGATCGGTTGCAGCGATCTTGGAACGATCGGTAGAGGTGATCTTATGGGAACATTAACAACAATTGGTTGAAAATGATCGATGGAAAAATGAGCTTTTGGAAAAATGATCAGTGGAAACCATCTATTGGAATGATCTGTTTAAATAATGACAGGTGGGAATTACGATCGGTTAAAGGTGTTATATAACAGATGGTGGATCGTTTGTGCAAACGATTAGTTGGATTGAACGATTGGTATTGTGGAGCGATCATATAGGAATGGTGTGTAAGGACCGCACATGGGCTATGGATCATAGTAGAGAACAATCGGTTGTTGTAATTTCTGGATGGTGAAGTGTTGTGGATCGATCGGTTGAAGAATGATCGGCTAAGAAAACGATCGGTCTAAATCACATTGGTGGAACAATCAAGGAGAAACGATCGTACGGAACCATCGTACAGAAAAAAAGATCGGTCCAAATCACATTGTTGGAACGATCGTACAGAGAAACAATCGTACAAGATGATGTAGCGTATGGATTTATAAGGAACGATCATTCATTTAGGATGTATGGAGCATAGTCGATGACCAATCATTCACAGATGCTTTAAAACTTGAAAATGTATGCACACTGATCAAACATATGACTAATCGATCGCTAATATCATGATTTCCTTCTTCCACAAGGAAAGTAGACTTGGCTCCTCTGGCCATGGCTAATAGTTTCCTTGTGGATCTCTTTCAAATCTGAGTAGAATAGAAAACTTGTTGGTCGAAAGCCGGATCTGTCTCGCGAACATGAAAATCCACAAGTAAAAGATGAGATCCAATCAAGCTGAGAATTCATTTCTTAGTGAAAGCACCAAAATTATGATGCCAAAAATGGGCATTAACACATAATAGAATCTCGTAGGGATTAAATGATGAATGAAATTAAAACATAGCAGAAAAAGTAAATGAACACAGATTTTCATAGTGGTTCAACAATGTTGGCCTATGTCCACTTCATATTTTTATTGATCTTGTGCTAGATTATGATTACAAGAATGTTTGGATCAGCTAGGATCCATTAGTACAAGATAGAAGAATAAAATGGCAAAGCCTAGGCAGTATAAAGAAGGATCCTCTTTATGAAGAATGGTAGTAATATTTATAGGGGAAGATTTGCATAGATCCTGTTGAAAATTCGGCGGAAGAATCTCAAGATCCGTAGGGGCCCACCATAACGATTGATGGACATAACTTATTGTTTTGGAACAATCATTATAAATTATACAGATCATTATTTTTACCTTTGATTTCCATGTGATCATTTTTAGGGAGTCCCACATGCCTCTAGACCTTGCTCCTAAAATATGAAGTCATTCTGAGTTGTAGATTGTGAGGTATGGATCAATCTTAGTCGCATTTGAGTTGCTTGCTGAATTATGTCGATCGTTAGGAACGATCGACATAAAACGATCAGCATTTCTTGAACCTTAGAGTTTTGACCTACAATCGTTTTTGTGGGCTCCACTCTTTAATATTTTTATGCTCTGAATGTTTCAAGTGCATTGTATTTGTACATTTTTAGATATTGATCGATCTTCATCGATTTATTCTATATTACGGATTGTTCTAGATCAATCCATATAAATTCTTAAATTGTCCATAACTCGAGCGTACGAACTCCGATTGACTTGAAATTTGAAATGTAGCCTCACAAGGCCTTCCTTGTTACTTTTTATTAATTATACCTTGATTGGGATCCGGTCTGAGTAAGCTTGACCATCGTCCATAGCCTTGTATATCATTGATTCTCAAGGTTGTAACCACCCGTTTTAGCCAAATCTACGGTATCATGGCCTTGCCAAAAGGTGGGATAACATATTTATTTATTGCTTTGGAATTAGTCTATTTGACGATATTTTTATGTAATTAAAACGTTTTAATAATATTTTTTGAAAGCAATTTATTTTGTAAGGTAGCTGTTTAATAAGTAAGATTCCAAAGATATTTGAGTATATAGATTATTTTAAAGATAAACCAATTATGTAATATTTCAAATGGTTTTAAGTGTATTAAAATATAAAAACCTATTTTTGGGTGTGTGTGTGTCTATATATATATATATATATATTTACTGGTTTGAAATTGATTTATTGGATCTTAAGAGAAATTCTAAATGATAAGAATATTTGATTTGTGCTGTGATTGAACTCCATACAATGAGGATGCTGAATAAACGGATTAGTAATACCGGTGTAATACCCCTAATTTTAAATAAAATTATTCAGAATATTTAATTAGATAAATTAAATAGAATAATGTAAATGTTAAGTGATAAGGGGATTGAGATTTGAATAACTTTAAGTGGTCGTGCTTATTAATTTAAATGGGCTAAAGATTGGTTTATAGACTAATTGAATTATGTAAGGGTATAATGGGAATTAACTATACCTAACCTTACCTTTATATATGTGTGTTTACCCTTAAGCTATACATGCTCATATTTATTTTCTTATAAAAATAAAAATGTAAGGAAAGAAGATCAGGCCGGCCATTAAAAGAAAAGAAGAAGAGGGAATTCAAAGAAAAAGTAGACAAAAATAAAAGGCGGAAATCAAAGTCATCTCAATCCATTTCCTTATCAAAGATTAAGGTGAATAATAATTTCCTTCTCTATTTACAGAATATATTTTCGGATTTAAGATTAAATTCATATATATGATGTTTGGATGATGATATGTATGAATTAATGTTTTTTTTAATTTAAACAAGATTGTTTAAATAAGACTCTATAGTTTTAGGCTAAAACCGAGGGATTTTGATGTTTGAATGCAATGGAAAAATTACATGTTATGCAAAACATGATTTTAGAGTTGGGTTTTAAGTTTGATAATTTTCTAAGCTTTGGAAAGACTATTATGAATTTTTGAATGAAAATATAACATGTTGGGTTTAATAATTTATTTCAGGAAATATATTGAGAATTTGGATTTGAAATTTTGATATGTTAGAAAACATGATCAAAGTAAATTTCAGTGATTTTTGGGGATTTTTCTTGACTGATTTGTTATACAAAGTAAATTATTTTGAGAAGAGGATCAAAATGATTTACGTATAAATAAAGAGGAAGGTTTTATTTGTAAAAGTTTAAGTTTGATACTTATCCAAAATAAAAAGGTGGCTAGTTTGGAAAAGCATGGGAAAAGTAAAGGCAACCAATAAGAAATTTACATGTAGGCTGGTTAGTTTATATAAATTACTTAATTTAGTATTTAACCCAAAAAACATGTTTCGACCGTATTCAAATTACCTTTCGCCCATTACCTTTCGCCTTCGACCATGTCAAAACTGTATTAAGCTAAATTCAAAACACAGGGTATCATCTAGGTGATACGTAGTGGATTGGAGAAAGGCGAAAGGTATGGTGTTGAAAGCATAGCTTCTGATGGGGTCGTTACCTCAATTTGTTTTAAAAAGATAAGCACCTGCCTTTGTTTTACTAAGCTTTCTACTTAATCGATACGTATGTTTTAAAAAAATAAAAGAAGAAGTTTAAAATGGATTTCAAAGGGGTTGCCATGTTTATTTTGAAAGAAAAAGGGGTTTCGAAGGAGTTCCTTTAATTATAAATTAATGCTTTCGAAAGAAGGGGTTCTGACCTAGTCGAAACCCTCCCTCCGATTCTTGTGCCTTTCCAGTGTATTGAAGTCATCAATACTGTCGAAAGGTATTTTTTGTTATAAACCATATTAAGCCACTTTCTAAATGCTTTTGAAAGGGTTGTAGGTTTCGAAGACAATGGTTTCGAAAGGGGTTTCGAAGCCATCCTTCAATATTTTAAATGTAGGCTTTCGACTTGTCGAAAGAGATGGTATCGACACCATCATAAATTCCCCAATATTTTTATATAGTAAAGAATGGTTTCGAAAGAGATACTTTCGTTTTTAATTACTTAGACCCAAATGATATTTTAAAAGATAAACCCAATGATGTCGAAAGGGGAACTTTCAATGCTTTAGGAAGAGATACTTCCAATGGTTTCGAAGCTATGCTTCTAACAATTAATAAGTAACACTTTATTATATTAGAAAGGTTTTGAATGAAGGATTTTAAAGTGTTTTTAAAAGGAAGAAGCCTAATGTTTTGAAAAGAGATATATGCTTTCAAAGGAGGCTATCCAGTGAGGTCGAAAGCAAGGTTTCGAAGGTTTCGAAAGTATAGTTTTCAAAACAAATAACTTAATCTTATTTAAAAAGCAAAAATCATGGAATATTAATAAACAAAGTATTTTGAAATGGAACTTATGAAGAAGTCTAAATGTGTTAAAGGAATTACCAAGTTATACTGTTTACTTCTTTATATAATTATATATGCACTTTATAATGAATCCAAAAATTGTACTTTGGAGAAGGGTACAATAACCAGTTGGGTTGACCTAGTAGTGAATAAATAAAAGATATTGGAAGGGGCCAGTAGGTTAACAGAAAGCCCATGAAAACTATGTAAGGGAAATGATATTGGCAGGGGCCAATAGGTTAACAGTAAGCCCATGAAAACTGTAAAGATATTGGCAAGGGCTAATAGGTTCATAGTTAGCCCATGAAAACTATGTATAATTAAAGATGTCAGTTATACAGGTTTAATGTAAGCCCATGAAAACTATATCCAGATAAGAAAATGAAATATTGGCAGATAGTCAATAGGTTCCTAGTTAGCCCATGAAAACTAGGGAAAAAGAAAGATATTGATTGTTATTCAATAGGTTTCTAGTTAGCCCATGAAAACTAAGAGAAAAAAAGATATTAGAGTTGCCATTAGGTTTATAGTAATCCCATGAAAACTATACAATTGGACAGGAAGTCCTTAAAAGTTTAACCGGTTATTAGTTAGCCCATGAAAACTATTAGGTTATAGTAATCCTAGAAACTATAATTGTGATAACCCAGATTTTGAACAACTGTTAATTGGATGATCAACTGATTTTAAATTAGGGAGAAATACCGATATCTGGATGAATATTATAAATAGATATATGCAAAACTCTATAAAGTTGGAATTTATAAGTTTTCAAGTATATGAGTGTGTGTATATATTATTGTTGATTATCTGAGACATGTTTTCAAATTGTCATGTGTTGTGTAATAGCGTAACTCTGATATAAAATGTAAAAGTGTATTGATACAGTTCTTTTTGTAAAACTGTTATTTATGTGATATTATATTTTGATCCGCTGCGAATGTGAGAATATGTGATTCTGTGTTTCCGTTTTCTTCTTCTTCTTCTATCTATTTCCTTTTCTTTTCCTAACTATCTGGGATTTTCAGAGTCGAAATTCCGGGTCGTTACATTTGGTATCAGAGCGAAGGTTAAGCGAGAACCTTGGCTCTGTTGGGATTACTCGTTAAGGATAGGGTCAATGGTACCCTAGAATGAGTTGAGTGTATATATATATATTGTCATTTGAAGCATGGGTTTGAATCCAATATAATAAATTTTCAAAAGTTATTTAAAGTTAACTATGTATTTTTTTTTAAAAAACTCTAAATATAAATATTTATTCATTTAAAGGCATGATAATTAAAATAAGATTTAATAAAGGATTTATTATGCTCTCTTTTAAAATTTCTTAAACTATAATGGTTTGTAAATATACATAGGAAAGTTTAAAACAAATGATACATAAATTTGTATAAAACATTAGAAAAGATTTAAATAAAGAATAAATACTCTTTCTTTTAAATTACACATGAATAAGAATAATTTAAAATATGTATAGATTTTTAAACAATTTAAATAAAAATTTAAAACACTCTAAATACATGTGTAAGTCTCTTAAGACATCTAAATAACATGTGTAAGCTATTAAATAAACCAAGTGACAAATGTTATATATATATAAAAAAAACAAGTGGCTCTTAACCTCATATTTTCCAATTCTTTTCATAACTTAAGTAATCTTCAGCCAACATCTAAACGAAAATCTCAAACCAATAATTTCCTCTAACCAAATCAAAACTACAGCTATTTGAATCATCTTTAAAACTGAAGTGCAAATCAAAGTTTAAACCTGAAGCTCTCCTCAAATTCAAAACCTGAAACATTTCCAATACAAATTCTAGAATTTCAAGTAAATCAAACCTAGCAAATCAGTTTCGAAGTCTCTTCTACAAGATTCAAGATTGCAAGAATCAACAACTCCAAATCTAAACTAAGAGAATTCAAGTTCTGGATCAAGCTAATCAAGATAAAAGTTTTCAAATTTTTCAAACACTCTGTTCAACATCATAAACCTGTGAGTAAATCTGAAACTTTTGGTACATCTTGAAGTTGTATGTGATGATCATTGAAAAGTGATGTGAAATATGCTGTGCATGTTGTTTTATATCAATTATAAGTATATATATAGGTGTTAATAACTATATACATGAGAGGAACTTTGAAAATAAATCTCTGTTCAAAACTGAAACAATGAATAAACTTGAATTCAAACTTGGTTCAGGAAGTAAACTATTTAAGTAAAATTTGATGAGTGTTTACGTAAATGTATGTCTGATAATTTTAAAATGAATGCATGTATAAATAGGCTTGCATGTATATATATATATATGATGTGTATGTCTGTGTACTAGTATGTATGCCTATGTTCTAAGTTTAACAGATTTTAAACAAGATCAAAAATCAAAATCTTTTCCCTCATTCTCTTTTAAGTTAAGATGTATACAGGAAATATGTTTGTATTAACTAACTCTTATTTTTAAAAATAATTATAAGTGAAATTAGTAAGTGTTTTTCTGGGAAGAAAGAATTTACAGTGAAAATAAAACATATCAGGAAAATCAACTATTTTAATTCCAGGGTTCACTTATATAAATGGATTCGTCTTGGAGAATTATGATTTATGGTGGTCTTGCTTAAATTTTTAGTGGCGTAGATGATGGGGTGTCGTGAGTTGAACGTAATCACGTTTTTCGCCAATCCTCGATGATCAACCGGAAATCGAGCTTCGAAATTGATGTCAGGGGAAGTTCAGGTGGTGGAGTTTACCAGAAAAATAGTCACTTTTTTTTTATGATCGTGGAAGTTAATTGACTCGGTTGTAGGGTTTAAGGTCCAGTCTGGTTTGCTGTTGAATTCGTGGATGGTTCGTCAGCGTCGAGGGATAATGAGGTAATAAAGTATTTTGCAATTATAAATTTTAAAATTAAGATAAGTGTAACGACCCGGAAGTTTCGAACCCGAAATTTCCAAATAGTTAGAAGAAAAAGGAAAGAGATAGAAGAAAGAAACAGAAGAAGAAGAAGATCAGAAACATCAACATCTCACATTCGCAGCGGATAAAATATAATAATAAATGATAACAGTTATAAAACAATATTATATCTGTCGATTACATTTTAATACATCAGAGTTACATATTTATACAGACACTGGATATACACAATTATCAAGTCTCAGATATACAATAATATAACACAGTAGAAACACTCCATACGTTCCTGCCATCCAGCTCGTCTCCTGAACTCCCAAACGTCCTTACCTGAAAATCTGTAATACTCGGTCTGACCCGAGCATTACATCAAAGTAACACCCGGGTCAGGCTGGAAACCAGCGTGAGTAAACCCATATAATTTGAAATACTAAGTTCAAACCATAAAAGAAAAACCCGGGGTAACTCGTACTTTACTACAAGTAAACAACTTATAGACTTATAGTCAACATTTTATTTTCACAAAACACTATTTAAGTATCCAACTTAGTTTAAATGGTCTAATTCACTTAAATCATTCCATTCCAACTTATTGATTTTACATATCAATCTATAAAGAATTTTAGATTACCAATTCGAAGTGGTTTCGGATATTTCTGATACCCGACTCCGGTCTCTTCGAATACAATATCATCCTAAATCCAAGTTGTTTAAGTGGATTCACTTTAATTTAAATACAGGGTGTCACATTCACACAGCAATTTATCATCGATAGATAACCCACATTATCACAGTTCAAACCAAACATATCATATCACAGTATCACAAATTATTAGACTAGATATTAATCCAACCCTTCAATACAATTTACTCATCCATAAGCAAGATTAATTAGTTCATTTCTAATTAATTTAATTAATACGAAGTAATTAATTACTTTTGAATCCTATTAACCTTAACTAAACCATTTGAATTAATTAACCTTTAATCACTTATTAATTATCCTTAATTATTGATTAATCAACTTTAATTAATTATCTAACCTTTAATTAATTATCTTTAATTAATTACATAATTAAATAACCCTTAATTAATAAATTATCCCTTAATCACTTTCATTAATTAATTAACCTTTAAATTAATTAATTATCCTCAAATTAATTACTTTCATTAAGTAATCACCTTTTAAGTAATTAAGTATCCTTAATTACTTACATTAATTCTCCTTAATTAATTTATCATTCTTTAATTAATGATAAATCATTTACTTAATAACTCGCTTAATTTTCATTTAAATCTTAATAATTAAACCTTCGGAATTAATAATTAACACATTCATTTTAAACACTCGCTTAAGTGAATCATTAAAATTCTTTGAACAACTTAGGGATTTTAAATCAAATAATTATCCTATTATAGAATTATTCAAAACATTTAATTTCAAAAACATTTGCATTATAATCTATATATCTTGAAAACTGGTTTAATAATTTATTATTAACAATGAATCAAACATTTTACCAACTTAATTACACCATTTAAATTTAAGTTTAAATAAACTTAAAAATTAAATTAATTAATTTAAGTTAAATAAATTATACCACTTTCTTTAACCAAACCTTTAAAACATTTATTATATAGAGAAAATAGTTTTAAAAAAACTTGATTAAACTTTATTATGTTTTAAATTTCAAAACTGACGTCCCAGTTTCCTTCCCCGAGTGCCCACTCGAGACCAACCCGAAGAAACATCTCATCGTTCCCAAACTAAAACCTGTTAACTAAAATAAAACCAACCCGAGCCAATCACCAAAATCCCCGAGTCCACCCTTCCTTTTCTCGAGCACGATCTCGAGACAACTTCATCTTCCCCAACCACGTATAAACCCAGATATGGTCGTGCACATGTGCACATATACGAGCGAACGACGCCGTTCCAACCTTCACCGCGACCACCCTCAGGTCGCCTACAACTTCGCCGATGATCCCTATAACTTAGATCGACAAAATTACTAAGAAATCAAATTCGAGCAAATCGATATGAACTGGAACCAAAATCGACCAACTGAAAACGCCTCGTTCCGCCACCAACGTTCATCTGAAACCATGCCGTCCTACCCAGAGCAGCGCCACAGACTCAAGCTTCGATCCCACCACACTGGAACTGTTCCGATACACCCACGATGCTTCAGCCACCAATTTTCCGATATCGATTAAAACTAGGTTTAATACCTAAACCTTCGTCGTACCGCCACTTCGACACTCTAGAACCTACCCGAGTATTTTCCATGAATCTCCATCATACTGGCTTCCTTCAGCCCCAAGCTCGACATCTAACCCTTCATTGATCGACGGAAATTGACTAATCTATCGATTCCGTTCAACTCGAAATATCTCAATCCTCCTCAACTTAAAAATCAAGATTTTAACAGCAAAATTTATCATTTTCAAATGTAATTCTGTTACTATAACCACAACTTGAATTTATGATACTTGATTTTTCTTATATAAAATGTTTATTACTAAAATTTTCCAGTTTAAAATATTCACTCAATAAATATTCTTGAAACTAATTTTAAAATTAGTATTACATAATTATAATCACTTTTCATTTAGAGATTGAAACCTAAAATCATTTAGATGGAATGATTCGAATTTTTAAACAGGTTTAAAACCTGTAAATGTTTAGAACAGAGAACTTATGTATGTTCTCTGACATGCACAGGCATTCTTGGATATATATCTACTTATATCTGCTTGCATGTAAACACATTATGATTTTATTTCAATCATCATCACAAACAACCAGTAACATTTCAAATTTTAAAGTAGTTTACTCACCTGAAATAATAAACAGAGAGCAGCTACTTGTTTCCTGGAACTTTGTATTTGCTTAGTTGATTTGAATCTGATTCTTGAATTTGAGTCTGATCCCTGAATCTTGCTTGTTAATTGATTTACTTGATTGATCTCAGGTTGAAGCAGTTTGAAAAAGTTGTTGCTGTTGGCATTGATTTTTTTTCTTCTTTTGGGCTCCTAGGTTTGCTTGTTTCAGATTTTGAATTTGTGAAGAGATTTCTTTGAATTCTTGATTTTTGTTCTCTGGTTTATGTTATAGGCTTTTGATTTTCAGGTGAATATTAACAAGTTTTTGAGAAAAACGTTTAAGTTATCTTTGTTTCTGATTTTAGAATAAAGATACAGGAAGATATGAGGATGAAGAATAGGTGTTATGTGAGCTAAAATAAATTTATCAAAAATAAAAGAAAATTTTAAATTAATGATGACACTTGTCATCCTCCTCAATTATCTTGTTAACACATGTGTTTAGATAGTATTATTAACTTACATTTGTAACACTACATGCAAAATAAATTTATAAATATAAATAAAGATTTTATTAATTAATTTCCTAATAACTAAATACCTATTCTAATTTATATAAATGGAAACCCTTTTTAAAGAAAATAGAAATAAACAAACTATATTTATACAAAACCATATATACATATTATTAAATCCAAAATATATTTAAGATATATATATTTATATATCTACCCTTTGATATATTCAAATTCAAATTAAAAATGCAAACTGAAATTAACTCACACAAATATTTTACTTAAATAAACACAAATTTAATTTGTTTGAATATACAAATTTTCTATTTAAAATCTTCTTATATCCATGTATATATACAATCATTATTGTTTGTTTTAAAAGAATAATTTGTCAAATATTAATTAATTATATTAGGAGATAAAATATTTATCCAGATATTTATAATTCAATTTTTATTATATTTCCAAATTCATTTACATATCCGGATATTTGTTATTATTAGAATTTTATCTGTTCAATTGATTAAAATAGTTAATTATCCAATTATCAGATGTCCCAAAATCTTGGTTATCACATTCCTCCCCCCTTTAAATCTTTTCGTCCTCGAAAAGGAATGAAGCCAGAATTTATTCAGTTCTTATAATCTGATAAATTTTCTTTGATCATCTTTAAAACACTTTTTAAAATCTATATAATATTATCAAAATAGTTTTTGTCAAAATACTTTTATAACTTGATGTTTCAACAAATCCATCTTCGTTCTCACAGAAATTCGGTCATACGTTGATCAGGCGTAAGACTGAAAATCTATAAGTACTTAGCAGACCCGTTTTCAACACCTAGTGAAAATACTTGGAAAATAATTTATTAGAAATATCGAAAACATTTTTGAAATTAGAGGAAATATCTTTGGTGAGAATGCTCTGGAAATCATCACCCCCATCCATGGTCATAGTTACATCACGGGTTACGTTGCCATCGCAGCAAAAGTCCATGTAACTAATGACAGCATGGAACCCACAACAGATCGCAGTTACATCCAGGGTTACGTTGCCAACGCAGCCAAAGTCCATGTATCTGTTGGCTCTCAACGGCACACACGATTTTCGCTGTCAAAATGAAACTTCTCCCACATAGGTCGCAGTCTACGGATATAAAATCAAACGCAGACTGTTGGCTCTCAGCGGCACAAACGACTTTCGCTATGTTACCATAGTGTCACAGTCTACCGATATAAAATCAAACGTAGACAGTTGGCTCTCAGCGGCACACATGACTTTCGCTATGGTCTGCAGTAGATCGCAGTGACATCGAGTTAAACTGTCGTCACAGTATAATCCAAATGCCTCTGTGGGCACCAGCCCCTCGACTTTCGCTACACAAATAATCCTCAGGAACTAGTTTATTCCGGACTCCTCACAGGATCAACTTTAGAAACCCCCCTTGGGGCTCAAGGCAGTACCACCCTGTGGTACTCCTGAGAAGTTCATTTCAAGGAAGCGCCTTTTTCCCCAGAGCTATTCTCAAAACACTTTATACTATATACTTATAGTATCTTCAAATCATACCCTTTATGATTTATCAAAATCTCCTTTACACAAAATCGATTACCAAAATCGATAATTCTCAGACTAGGCTTTCCAAAATCCAAAATTGATTTTCCCAAAAATCAAAAGCCTTTCCAAAATCCATAGGTTCCAAAACCTTTTCCAAAATCATTCTCATAAGATCCTTTATATATATATATAGATATATATAACTTGAAAATCTTTGGATCATTTCAAACTTGTATAAAACCTCTTTTATACTTCAAATATTTCAAAACCCTTTTCTTTTAGCAATAGATTCAACAAGGGAAGATTTATCTTATATAACATGGATATATAACTTTATTTTATTCCAAATCAAATATTCCAATTTGATAATCTTTTATAAAGTTATTAACCGTATTACCTTTCATTTCAAAAACCATTTTACAATCCTTATCCACAAATTTCAATATCAATTTTATTCAACCTCGTACGATGTATACATATCATCCGTTCGCTATATCAATCTGATCGCTCAATCGATCACACAATTTCTCTTCCGAACTAGTATCGTCCACCCGACTTCCTAGTGCGGACTCAGATCTGGTTTCTTGATCAGAAACCGTCCTTCTCCTTGCATAGTCACACCTATGATAGAGAATATCCAGAACCAATCAAAATCCATATCCAGGTTCGCCGTCGGAAATTGAGCGAAAAATTCCAACTCGGATCAATAATACTATCTCGAAATTCTATGTTCGAATCTGGATCAAATCACTATGCGAATAGAATAATATACGTATATCCTACGTATTTATCTTTGTTGGTTATTAGCCAAATCAATTCTCTTTTCTATTCACATTTCCTTTAATTCCATTCACTTATTCTCAATTGCTTCTATTTCCAATTGAGTTATTACTTCAATTACAAACAGTCTGAACTCTGACTTGTTTAAATTTAAAAATAGCTTGAAAAAAAATTAAAATAGATAATAGTTGAAAAATAGTTGTTAGTTTGTAAAATAGCTGTAGAATAATTAAGTAGGTATAAAATAGTTAGATAATTGCAAAATAGTTTTTAAAATAGTGATTAGATATAAGTAACTGAAAAATAGTAATTAGTTTATAAGACAGTTTCAAAATAGTTAAATAGTTCCAAAATAATTGTAAAATAAGTATAAGATAGTTTGGGGTTTAAGAAGAAAGATTGTATAGTAAATAGTTTGGAAGAATATATTTGTATTAAAACAATTTATTTTGAAAATAATCCAAAGCCAAACTATTTAATTTCCCAATCTCCATTTCCAATTAATTTCTCATCAATTCAATTTAAAGTTCCACTTCCATTTAAATTGACTCAATACTTCAATTTCCATTGAAATTTATTAAATCCCAATTCAAGTTGAATTAACCTTAATTCCTTTCTAAATTCAAATCAAATTCCATTTGATTTTTAAACATATTCAACTTCAATCACAATTCCAAATTATTTCAAATCAATTTGAATTAATTTCAAATTGAAGCAGTTTCAATTTTTATTTCAAATTATTTTAATTCAAAATTTCCATTTAAACTTATGCATATTCAATCACAATTCTAATTAATTCAAATCAAATTCAATTTGAACTAATTTTATTCAAATCTCAACTTAAAACCATCTCGAATTATATAAATTCGAGTTAAATATTTTAAAATGTTGATTTAATCCTTTAAATCAAATCATCCTTTACTTTTTAAATTAAATCAACCTTTATTTTTAATTTAACAACTTAAATTTTTAAACCATTTAATTCTGAATCCAAATTCCACAATTCCATTTTAAAATTATCTTTACTTAACTTATTACAAAGTTCAAATAAGAATTCAAAAACAATTTAATCTTCAGATTCTAATTTATTATCCATTTTTAATTCCAGATCTCAAACCCATTTTGAGATCACTCATAACTCCCATTTTAAATCAACTATTTAACTTCCCAAATTAAATTTTAATTTCATCTTGAAATTTCTAATTCAAGTTGTTCATTCTAAACTTATTTAACTTCCTTAAGTTAAATTAAATTTACTTAATCCGGTCAACTTTACACAATTTGAATTCCCATTAAAATTTTAAACTTCAGATTAATAACCTTTCCCTTTTAAGTTTAAAAACTTACTTTACTTTGGGTTTTCACATCACATCCCAAGGAAAATTCAAAAATCAACCTTAGAGTTTATTTCCAAATATAGATATTTATTTCCTTTACACACCAAGTTATACCTTAAACTTTTAAACCATTCTTGGTTTTTAATTTCAAAACAAATTCCTTTAAAATAATTTCAAGTTTCCTGGACTTAGATTTAAAAGTTTACAATTTTAAATTATCTTTATTTCCAATTGGATTTTAAAACATAACAAAGTTTTAAATAAAAAGGGGAAGGGAAACTCGAAGTTGGTCTCGGGGGTTTTCAGTTTTTACTCGGGTATTCTGATGTTTGGCTCGGGTAAGTTGTAATGTTCAGTTTTAAACCTGACAGTGTTTTTAATTTAAAATGAGTTTTAAAATTTGAAAGCAAGATTTAAATGCATTTTTAAATCAAGTTTAAAGTATGGATTCAATTTAAATTTGTATCCTAGTTGAAATAATAAGTTTATTAAATTATAATGTTTAAACAAATTTAAAATGTTTAAAGAAGGTTTGAATTTTAAATGAATTGGTTTAGAAATCTTATAAATTTCTTTTATAAATGTTAAGTATTCCTTTAACATTTGGATTTAAAAAGATTTTGTAAATTGGCTTTAAAATTGGTTAAAGCTAAATTGTAATTTATTTAAAATCTTTAATTTGAAATGAATTAAGGTAAGATTTTAAAGTAAATGTTTTAAAGTCTTTTGTTAATAATAATTAAAGTAGTTGTAAAGGTTAATACTTTAATTTAGAGATTAATTAAGGTTTAATGATTTAGGATTCATTAAATTAATAAGGAAATTAAAGAGTAATTTAATAATTTAATTATTTAATGATTTGGTGTTAATTAATTAAGATTTTAAGTAAATTAATTAAAGGTAATTAATTTGAAATTAAGAATCATTTAATTAGATAAGTATAAATTATTAATAAATGATTAGGGATTAATTAATTAAAGGATTAAAGATTAATTAAGCAATTGATTAAGTAATTAGAGATTAATTAGTAATTAAGAATTAATTATTTGTAATTAGAAATGGTTGATTTAAGTTTAATTACTTAAATAAAGAATTGTTAATAATTAATGAGAGATCATTAATTAGGGATTATTAAATAATTGATTAATATGATTAATTTTAATAATCAATTAGATTTATTAATCAATATGAAATTGGTTAAGTATAATTACTTAAATGTAATTAATGAAGTGTAATTACTTAGGAAGTAATTAAAGGTAATTACTGGATGTAATTAATTAAAGGAGATTTAATAATGGAAGTAATTTGAGTTTAATTACTTTGAATAATTAATCAAGGGATTAATTAAAAGATAATTAATTAAGGAATAATTAATTTATGGAAGAAGTAATTAAGGGTAGTTAATTACTAAATGAGATTAATCAAAGGTGATTAATAAATGTAACTAATTAAAGATTAATTATTAAATGTAATTAATTTAAATGGAGTAACTAAGGATCATTAATTAATTAATATAATTAATAATGTAATTAAGATTGATTAATTAAAATTAATTAATCAATAATAAGTGATTAAAGTAATTAATTAATTTTAATTAATTAAGGATTAATGTAATTAAGTATAGTTAATTTAATTAATGAAGTAATTAAAGATTAATTACTGTAATGGTTTAAGATAATTAATTTGTGAAATTAATTAAGGATTAATTACTTAAAGTAATTAAAGGATAATTAATCAGGAATGATTAATTAAGATGGATACTTAGAGTAATGTTTAATTAATTGGTTAAATTAATAATTAAGTAAGCAGGATTTATAAAATGAAGTAATTAATTTAATTCACTTTAAATTGATTAGAGATGATATAAATCATTACTTATGATGGATAAGTAGTATTAAATGCTTTGCATTGTTTGATATCTCTGATGAGATATATACTGATATATGATATGGATGTTTGATTGTAACGATAATATGAATTATCTGTTGTGATGATAATGTGGATTATCTATTGAATTATCTATCTTTGTGTATATAGATAAAGAATTGAATTGTTTTAACTATAAAACAACTTGGCCTTAAAAGATACGTTTTGGATTTCGATGAGACCGGGATCGGGTTTCCGTATACCGGGATTCCAGGTCTGGAGAACCGAATACCACATCGATTGTAATACCCCAAAATTTTGTGAAAAATCATTTTTGTAAAATGATTTAATTTTTGAAATATTTAGATTTAAATATGGTGAAATTTTTGGAATAAATAGTGTGCAAGTATATGTGTGCACGTGCACACTGAAATGGCACAAGGAAGAACTCCAGATTTCTTGGATTTAAAACAAGAATTAAAAAGCAATACAAACATGATTTTGCAACATGGATATTTGATTTCTGGAATTATATGGATCATCTTAGAAAATAAGAAAAGTAAGTTTTACTTTAAATCAGTAAACAGATTTTATTTAAAACCCAGAAAAGAAAATTATACATATGTATATGTTATAAGGATTTGAAAACCTGTATACATATAGGTGCATATGTTTCTGAAATTAAAGAGGAATTAAATAAGCCTAGATAAGATATGTATACAAATATACATTTTTACTGAAAAGTATACATATATATATATATATATATAAAAAGCAAGTGAAACTATAACATTAAAATGACATGAAATGTGATACAAGTCAATATGCTTGTGTAGGCAAAAATAGAAAAGGGGATTCTCAGGAATAATTAAAATATAAAATAGGATAGTCACACTTTTAACATGACTAGGTGAGTGGCCATTTTCTGAAAAGTAAAAAGAAAAAAAAAATTGCAGCCTTTAAATTGGTTAATATGGCCGGGGTATTATGAATGAAAAATGCATGATGCTAGCCAGGACAGAAATGGAATTCTGTTTTAACAAAACCCTAGTGGAAAAAATGCATATAAATAGGCAGTTTTAGCCAGTAGAATTATTTTTACCCCGAGCTACACAAAAATAAGAAAGGAAGAAAAATATTGGAAGGAAGAAGAAAACACTCATACAAGGATTTTCTGGATTAATAAGAAGAAATATTTAGGTGAGTAACCTCACTGAGTTCATGGCATTAAGACCTGAGATGAGGCAGCCACTTTTTATATTGCCATTTATATATATTTCTGGTTTTGATGTATATGATTTCATCAATGCTTTTTGGATGTCTTATTTTAAATCTGATATGATTTAATATGGATGATTTTGATGATCTTTGATTGGTTGAGACATTTGTCTTTGGATGTGTATCATGCTGTTTTATTTATACTCATAAATGTTAAAGTCTAGGATCTTAAAATTATATAGAGAATACTCTCAACTGTTATAGATCTATGGCATGGAAACTTTACAAAAAAATGTTGGGAGCTGCATTATACTTGGTATAAGTGCTGAGGCTTGAAAAGAAAAATGTTAAGGGTGCAATAGAAATTTTCTAAGTGCTGAGCCCTTAATCAAATCAAAAAAAAAAAAAGAAATTCACAAGCTAAAATTATGATTGAACCAGATCCTGAATCTGAATCAATCATAAAGGCTTGCAGATCAATATAATAAGAACATGCCATGCCTCTTTTTACAGTTGAAAATATTCTTATATTTTACTAAGATCAAGACATATTGACCCCATTTAGGAAATAACTGTCTGCTTATTTCTGAGGAGAATTATGCTAGGGAAGATTATGGATGTTTCCATGTTTGCAGTGACATGTTCACTTAGCATATTTGATGATAGGATTTAAGACAATACACTAGTAAATAAACTAGGGAAGGGAAGGCCAAGAAGGCTGCTGGAATGCTTGTCATATTTGAAGTATGCAAGTTGGCACATGGTTTGTTTAAGCCCTGAGATCTTTGTGCAATGATGTGAATTAGTTCATTGCAATGTGTCCCTGTGATTCCTTAATAGCAGATGAGGCAGGGATTTAAATTGAATTATACAACCTGTAAATGAAGAAATAGGAATATGGATATTTCTTAGGTTGAATGATATGGAACCAAGATGGTTCCAGTGAATGCAATTGTTGCAAATAGATAATTATGTTTGCATGATTATGTATGCAAGTGTAAGAATGATAAATGAATATATCATACCTGAACCAACTTAATTATACTATGTTAAAGTAATTGATTGCAGGAATTTGCTTAAATAACTAATTGGTGCTCTTATATTCTCTATTTCTTAATATCATGAATGTATTGATGTTACTCATACCAGATCATAGATCTGACCCTTGTTTGCTCATGGCATATGGGGTGTCTCATTTTAAAATGAGGCAGCCACTCATGCTCTTTCAGGTAACCCAGGCACTAAGTAAAAATGAAGTTATGGCTATTATGGAGGAGTGAATGAACATGCTAGCTAGTTTCAATAAGAGCTTAAATTGATTATATCTGCATGTATTCAGGAAAAATTTTATGTTTCTAAGATTTCCAGTCATGTAATGAATTCTATTATGGTTAGATGGACTAGTTGTATCATGTTAAATATATTGTTATGCACTAAGGATTAAAATCTAAAAGAAATATCTGAGTGGGGAACAAGGAAATGATTTTAAGTATTGATATGGATGCTTGGATAAGAAATATGCATATGTAGGTGAGCTACTGTTTTGTATAATTTATATTATGTATTAGTTAATCTTGAAACATAATAGAGCACTGAGTTTTAGAATATAATCTAGATTTAGCTAGAAGTAAACTTATAAGGATTTTAGTTTCCTTTTTACTGAAATGCTTTGTAAATAAGTTGGAATTCATTTCTGGATCGTATTGAGAACAGTAAAATGTTTTTAAAGGCTTCAGACAGAATGCAATGAATGGTATCTCCATTGCTTTGAACTAGTGTGTAGCAGATACAGGATACATGAGTTAACCAGCTTCAAATAAATGAGGTATTGGTTGATCATGATAGGTTGTATTTTGAAAATAAAAATGCATTTCAAAAGCTTAGTACATTTAGCAATTGCTTCACCACAATCATCTTTAAAAGATTAAGACAGATAAGCAATGTAAACTGGTTTGAACAAACAAAACCTGGCAACACTCCATATACTCTGAAGTTTAGGTAGATTCTGGTTTGTAAAATGCAAATAGAAGAATGGTCAGATTAACCACATGGTTAGACCATAGGTCAGGCAAATTGTTCACTTCAAATCAATGAAGCATGGAACCATTTGAACCCAGTTTTCTGGAAAATGAGTAAAGTTATTGACATGTACATGTATATCTGTGTACATGTTGATATTTGGGCAAAAATATAAACCTAAATTCCTAGAACAGTTGTAGGAATGGGTTTCAAAAATAATAAAGTAAGAAAAATTGTTTTGTATGTTAGATTATAGGCTAAAATTAAATATATATGTGCAGAGATAGGTAGATATCAGATTTCAAACCATACAGGAGAAAAATAAAAAGAAAAACAAAAATTGTGTTTGAACCGACCAGCATAGCACTCGAACTCGTGACCTCTCATGTATAAGTTAGGCGCGTTTCCATTACGCCTAGATGTTGCTTGTGTTCACTTATGATCCACTTTCTTTTAGCCTGAGTTTGATACTATACAGACTTTAACACAATCATCCATATTAAAAGCTTGCTTTCCACTGATTATTACTTGATCATTTCTTAATTAGAATAATAGACTAAAGTACATGTTTTCAGTGGATTCTATGGTCAAAAAAAAAATCAGAATACAATAATTAATCTTTTATCAAGGAATTATCACATTTTAATAGATTTAAAAGGAATTCTACTTACATATTATCATACTCTGATTCTAGTAGAATATAACATAGATATCTTCATATATGTATGTTAGGAATGATTTAGATTTAAAACAATATTTTTATATTGTGAAAGATCCTGGATATATTTTGTTTGTTGGATAAAGAAAATGACCCTGGGAAAATATATTTGTAATGAATGATATATCTATATATCATCTTTTAAAAAAAAATCCTTATGAAATTAGGGTGAAAATAGGAGGGTCATTTCAGTTGGTATCAGAGCACTTGGTTGCATTGATTGTTAAGTATTATAGAAATGTATTATGTCTGTTTGTTTTGGATGAAATAATTTAGATAAGAAAATAGAAATTATAGAAGTACTCATAATATACTAATACCATTTGCCCAGAATTTAGTTAGCAAACCATGGTAGGAAGAGGATCTCATCACAATGCAGGACCCAGTGCACCTCAAATGCTTGATATGCAAGAATTTGTGAGGGTTTTAAGAGAAGGGATTGGGCATAGGCCTGAGAACCTACATGAAGAGCTTTCAAAACTACTGAAGACTTATTCCAATTTGGGAGGCAAGAGTTTTGAAGGAACTGAGAGTGTGATGGAAATTCAAGCATGGTTGAGAACACTTGATAGGATTTTCAATGACATGCAGTTGGATGACCAAAGGAAGAGGCAAGTAGCTTCTAGACAACTGAAAGGGGTAGCTTTAAGCTGGTGGGAGGTGATCATAGCTGGAAGAAATGAAAATGAAATCACTTGGAATCAGTTCAAGGAGATGTTGGAGGCAAGATTTGTACCAGCATCAGCCAAGACCATTTTGCTTGAAGAATTTATCAAACTTAGGCAGGGAACTTTGAATGTCACTGAATACACTCAAAAGTTTGAGGGGCTATCCAATTATGGAGCAATGCTAGTGGCAGATGAAGCATCCAAAAATGATAGGTATATAAAAGGACTGAACCCAGGACTTAGCAGAGCTATGCTACCATATGCAGATAGAACATTTGATCAAGTAATTGATCTGGCCTTGAAACTGGAACAACATGACAAAGAAAGAGAGAAATATAGGAATTTTAAGAGCAACAACAAGAAGGATAAGGGAAGATATCACCCTTATGATAAAAAGAAGGAGGAGGCAGACAACAGGAAGAGTAAAGACATAAAAGCCAATGATACTAAGAAGAAATTGGTTTGCCATCATTGTGGAAAAGAAGGACACATCAAACCAAGGTGCCCAGAGTTAAAAGGAGGAGCCTTCAAATGCTACCTATGTGGGAAAGAGGGGCATATGAAGAGGAACTGTCTTGAGAATAAACAGCAAGGGAAATTGGCAACTTTGGAAGGTAAAGGCAAATCTGCAGTGAAAATTGATGTTGAAAATCATGGCCAAGTGGAAGGTACATTACTCATTTGTGCCATACCCATACCAGTAGTATATGATACTGGAGCAACACACTCTTTGATTTCCTATGAAGTAGTTAAAGTATTAAAATTAAACTGCATATTGGTTGAAACCCCATTGCTTGTACAAAGTCCCCTAGGGAGTTCTAGTGTTTTGAACATGAATTGTGTGGATGTGGAGTTAAACATAGGAGGAAATATTTTTATTTCCAATTTATATGTTTTAAATTACCCAAATATAGGAGTTATATTGGGGGTAGATTGGTTAAGGCAATTTAAAGCCATAATTAATTTAGACTCATCCACCATATCATTGCAAAATTCTAGAGGCCAGAGGATCACAGTTCTATGTGAAGTAGCTAAGGAAGGGAAATTGTATCATTTAGTTGACTTAGAAAAAGATCTGAGTGAACTAACCATTGAAGAAATTCCCATAGTTAATGAATACTTGGATGTGTTTGGGGAAGTTAAGGGTGTTCCACACCACAGACCAGTTGAGTTCCAAATTAATCTCATTCCAGGAGCAAGTCCAATAATCAAGAAACCTTATAGAATGGGGCCAAGTGAACTGAAAGAATTGAAAAATCAGTTGGAAGAATTAGAAGGCAAGGGATTTATAAGGCCAAGCAATTCCTGCTGGGGTTCTCCAGTAGTGTTTGTAAGAAAACATGATGGTACCTTGAGAATGTGCATAGATTACAGGGAACTAAATAAAGTAACCATCAAGAATAAATACCCATTGCCTAGAATAGATGATCTCTTTGACCAACTCAGTGAAGCTAAAATATTTTCTAGGCTAGACTTAGCATCAGGATTCCATCAAATGAAGGTTGAAGACTCAAGTGTTAAGTATACTGCATTTAACACAAGATATGGCTTATATGAATTTTTGGTTATGCCATTTGGTTTGACAAATGCTCCTTCATATTTTGTTGATTTAATGAATAGAATATTTAGAGATTATTTAGACAAGTTTGTACTGATTTTTATTGATGACATTTTGATTTATTCCAAGACAGTGGAAGAGCATAAAAATCATTTGCATTTAGTTTTGTCAAGACTAAGGGAAAATGATTTAAAGGCAAAATTTTCAAAATGTGCATTTTGGAAAGAAGAAGTGCATTTTCTTGGGCATGTTATCTCTGCCAAAGGAATATCAGTAAACCCTAATAAGGTAGTGGCAATCCAAGCATGGAAAAGGCCTAGCACCATCAGTGAGATTAGATCATTTATGGGGATGGCAGGATATTATAGGAGATTTATAAAAGATTTCTCAAAAATATCATCACCACTTACCAATTTAACTAGAAAGAACCAAGCCTTTGTATGGACAGAAAAATGTGAGCAAGCTTTTATCAAAATAAAGGGAGCTCTGATTAATGCACCAGTATTGAGAGTGCCAGAAGGAAATGAAAATTTGGTTGTGTACACTGATGCAAGTGGCTCTGGGTTAGGGGCTGTGTTGATGCAGCAAGACCAGGTGGTAGCCTGTGCATCTAGGCAATTAAAGCCACATGAAACCAGATATGCAACCCATGATCTTGAACTAGCAGCAGTTGTGTATGCTTTGAAACTTTGGAGACATTATTTGTTAGGTGCCAAATTCATTTTGTACACTGATCATAAGGCACTGAAATATTTATTCTCACAAAAAGATTTGAACATGAGGCAACATAGATGGGTAGAGTTCCTAGCTGCCTATGATCTAGATATACTGTATACACCAGGCAAGGCAAATAAAGTTGCAGATGCCTTGAGTAGACAACATGCCAAAGTAGCCATGTTGATGATGGAAGAATTTAAGGATTTGTCTATACTTACTGATTTGGAAATTGAGGAAAACAGTGGGGTACAAATGATGTCCATTGAAGAAGGTGAAGGTAAAGGAAAATTAAGTATGATATCTCTGCAATCAGATTTACTTCTTAAGATTGGGAAAATGCAGGAACAAGACCTAAACATGGTGGAAAAGAAAATGCTCATATCAAAAGGAGAGGAAGTAATAAATTATCAAGTTGATAAAAATGGTTATTTAAGGAATAAAAATAGGATATGTGTTCCAGAAAATATAGAATTGAAGGAGGAAATATTAAATGAGTACCATAGGAATAAGTACTCCATACACCCAAGTAGCACCAAGATGTATCAAAATTTGAAAAGAAATCTTTGGTGGAAGGGGATGAAGTCAGATGTGGCCAGATATGTTGCAAGGTGCATGACTTGCCAACAAGTCAAGGCAGAGACACAAAGGGCATCAGGACTGTTGCAACCCCTTAGTATACCACAGTGGAAGTGGGAGGACATATCTATGGATATCATAGATGGTCTGCCTAGATCTAAGAAGGGAAACACAAGTATATGGGTAATAGTGGATAAGCTAACTAAGGTAGCACATTTTATCCCAGTTAAAACAGAAAGAAATGCTCCAAAATTGGCTCAAATATTCATGAAAGAGGTAGTAAGGTTGCATGGCATACCCAAAACCATTGTGAGTGATAGGGATACCATCTTCACCTCAAGATTTTGGAAAAGTTTTCAAGAGGCCATGGGGAGTGAATTGTGCTTAAGCACTGCCTACCATCCACAATCAGATGGTCAAACTGAGGTGGTGAACAAAGTCTTAGAGGATTTGTTGAGAGCATGTACACTGGACTTTGGAGGCAACTGGGAAGACCACCTCCATCTAGCTGAATTCACATACAATAACAGTTACCAAAGCACCATAGGGATGGCACCATTTGAAGCCTTATATGGCAAGCCATGTTTATCACCTATATGCTGGGTAGAGACTGGAGAAAGGGCTGTTCTTGGACCTGAATATGTTAAAGAAACTACAGAGAAAATTGGGTTAATAAGAAAAAGAATAGCAGCAGCTCAAGATAGGCAAAAGAAATTTGCAGATAGGAAGAGAAAGCAAGTGGAATATGAAGTGGGAGACTTTGTTTTCATCAAGATTTCACCTATGAAGAAAGTCATGAGATTTGGCAAGCAAGGTAAGCTTACACCAAGGTATGTTGGACCCTATGAAATTCTGGAAAGAATTGGTTCATTGGCTTACAAATTAGAACTACCAGAGGAAATGAAAGCAATGCATAATGTTTTTCATGTGTCCCAACTTAGAAGATGGGTACATGATAAAGAAGACATTTTGGAAGAGCCTACCAAAATTCAAATAAATCCTGACTTGGTTTATGAAAAAGAACCAGTGGAGATTATAGCCAAGGAAGAAAAGAAATTAAGGAGCAAAACCTTGAAACTAGTTAAGATCCAGTGGAGTAGTGATCCTAATGACTGCACATGGGAGTTAGAGGATAAGATTAGAATGGATTATCCTAAGCTTTTTGCAAATTAAAAGGTAATTTTTTTTCTGGAAAAATTTCTTTTGTTATGCATGGCTGATATGGTTGAATTTGTTTGCTTATGCATATGTTTGATAAGTTTTCAGAAAAGAAAATGATGCTTGTTATAAATGTTAGAAAAATTGTGAGGACACAATTCCTAAAAGGAGGGGTGAATGTAATACCCCAAAATTTTGTGAAAAATCATTTTTGTAAAATGATTTAATTTTTGAAATATTTAGATTTAAATATGGTGAAATTTTTGGAATAAATAGTGTGCAAGTATATGTGTGCACGTGCACACTGAAATGGCACAAGGAAGAACTCCAGATTTCTTGGATTTAAAACAAGAATTAAAAAGCAATACAAACATGATTTTGCAACATGGATATTTGATTTCTGGAATTATATGGATCATCTTAGAAAATAAGAAAAGTAAGTTTTACTTTAAATCAGTAAACAGATTTTATTTAAAACCCAGAAAAGAAAATTATACATATGTATATGTTATAAGGATTTGAAAACCTGTATACATATAGGTGCATATGTTTCTGAAATTAAAGAGGAATTAAATAAGCCTAGATAAGATATGTATACAAATATACATTTTTACTGAAAAGTATACATACATATATATATATATATAAAAGCAAGTGAAACTATAACATTAAAATGACATGAAATGTGATACAAGTCAATATGCTTGTGTAGGCAAAAATAGAAAAGGGGATTCTCAGGAATAATTAAAATATAAAATAGGATAGTCACACTTTTAACATGACTAGGTGAGTGGCCATTTTCTGAAAAGTAAAAAGAAAAAAAAATTGCAGCCTTTAAATTGGTTAATATGGCCGGGGTATTATGAATGAAAAATGCATGATGCTAGCCAGGACAGAAATGGAATTCTGTTTTAACAAAACCCTAGTGGAAAAAATGCATATAAATAGGCAGTTTTAGCCAGTAGAATTATTTTTACCCCGAGCTGCACAAAAATAAGAAAGGAAGAAAAATATTGGAAGGAAGAAGAAAACACTCATACAAGGATTTTCTGGATTAATAAGAAGAAATATTTAGGTGAGTAACCTCACTGAGTTCATGGCATTAAGACCTGAGATGAGGCAGCCACTTTTTATATTGCCATTTATATATATTTCTGGTTTTGATGTATATGATTTCATCAATGCTTTTTGGATGTCTTATTTTAAATCTGATATGATTTAATATGGATGATTTTGATGATCTTTGATTGGTTGAGACATTTGTCTTTGGATGTGTATCATACTGTTTTATTTATACTCATAAATGTTAAAGTCTAGGATCTTAAAATTATATAGAGAATACTCTCAACTGTTATAGATCTATGGCATGGAAACTTTACAAAAAAAAATGTTGGGAGCTGCATTATACTTGGTATAAGTGCTGAGGCTTGAAAAGAAAAATGTTAAGGGTGCAATAGAAATTTTCTAAGTGCTGAGGCTTGAAAAGAAAAATGTTAAGGGTGCAATAGAAATTTTCTAAGTGCTGAGCCCTTAATCAAATCAAAAAAAAAAAAGAAATTCACAAGCTAAAATTATGATTGAACCAGATCCTGAATCTGAATCAATCATAAAGGCTTACAGATCAATATAATAAGAACATGCCATGCCTCTTTTTACAGTTGAAAATATTCTTATATTTTACTAAGATCAAGACATATTGACCCCATTTAGGAAATAACTGTCTGCTTATTTCTGAGGAGAATTATGCTAGGGAAGATTATGGATGTTTCCATGTTTGCAGTGACATGTTCACTTAGCATATTTGATGATAGGATTTAAGACAATACACTAGTAAATAAACTAGGGAAGGGAAGGCCAAGAAGGCTGCTGGAATGCTTGTCATATTTGAAGTATGCAAGTTGGCACATGGTTTGTTTAAGCCCTGAGATCTTTGTGCAATGATGTGAATTAGTTCATTGCAATGTGTCCCTGTGATTCCTTAATAGCAGATGAGGCAGGGATTTAAATTGAATTATACAACCTGTAAATGAAGAAATAGGAATATGGATATTTCTTAGGTTGAATGATATGGAACCAAGATGGTTCCAGTGAATGCAATTGTTGCAAATAGATAATTATGTTTGCATGATTATGTATGCAAGTGTAAGAATGATAAATGAATATATCATACCTGAACCAACTTAATTATACTATGTTAAAGTAATTGATTGCAGGAATTTGCTTAAATAACTAATTGGTGCTCTTATATTCTCTATTGCTTAATATCATGAATGTATTGATGTTACTCATACCAGATCATAGATCTGACCCTTGTTTGCTCATGGCATATGGGGTGTCTCATTTTAAAATGAGGCAGCCACTCATGCTCTTTCAGGTAACCCAGGCACTAAGTAAAAATGAAGTTATGGCTATTATGGAGGAGTGAATGAACATGCTAGCTAGTTTCAATAAGAGCTTAAATTGATTATATCTGCATGTATTCAGGAAAAATTTTATGTTTCTAAGATTTCCAGTCATGTAATGAATTCTATTATGGTTAGATGGACTAGTTGTATCATGTTAAATATATTGTTATGCACTAAGGATTAAAATCTAAAAGAAATATCTGAGTGGGGAACAAGGAAATGATTTTAAGTATTGATATGGATGCTTGGATAAGAAATATGCATATGTAGGTGAGCTACTGTTTTGTATAATTTATATTATGTATTAGTTAATCTTGAAACATAACAGAGCACTGAGTTTTAGAATATAATCTGGATTTAGCTAGAAGTAAACTTATAAGGATTTTAGTTTCCTTTTTACTGAAATGCTTTGTAAATAAGTTGGAATTCATTTCTGAATCGTATTGAGAACAGTAAAATGTTTTTAAAGGCTTCAGACAGAATGCAATGAATGGTATCTCCATTGCTTTGAACTAGTGTGTAGCAGATACAGGATACATGAGTTAACCAGCTTCAAATAAATGAGGTATTGGTTGATCATGATAGGTTGTATTTTGAAAATAAAAATGCATTTCAAAAGCTTAGTACATTTAGCAATTGCTTCACCACAATCATCTTTAAAAGATTAAGACAGATAAGCAATGTAAACTGGTTTGAACAAACAAAACCTGGCAACACTCCATATACTCTGAAGTTTAGGTAGATTCTGGTTTGTAAAATGCAAATAGAAGAATGGTCAGATTAACCACATGGTTAGACCATAGGTCAGGCAAATTGTTCACTTCAAATCAATG
The DNA here is from genome assembly GCA_030737815.1 of Allium fistulosum. Taxonomy (NCBI): domain Eukaryota; kingdom Viridiplantae; phylum Streptophyta; class Magnoliopsida; order Asparagales; family Amaryllidaceae; genus Allium; species Allium fistulosum. The sequence goes on from CM060907.1 coordinate 292,433,978, forward strand.
AAGCATGGAACCATTTGAACCCAGTTTTCTGGAAAATGAGTAAAGTTATTGACATGTACATGTATATCTGTGTACATGTTGATATTTGGGCAAAAATATAAACCTAAATTCCTAGAACAGTTGTAGGAATGGGTTTCAAAAATAATAAAGTAAGAAAAATTGTTTTGTATGTTAGATTATAGGCTAAAATTAAATATATATGTGCAGAGATAGGTAGATATCAGATTTCAAACCATACAGGAGAAAAATAAAAAGAAAAACAAAAATTGTGTTTGAACCGACCAGCATAGCACTCGAACTCGTGACCTCTCATGTATAAGTTAGGCGCGTTTCCATTACGCCTAGATGTTGCTTGTGTTCACTTATGATCCACTTTCTTTTAGCCTGAGTTTGATACTATACAGACTTTAACACAATCATCCATATTAAAAGCTTGCTTTCCACTGATTATTACTTGATCATTTCTTAATTAGAATAATAGACTAAAGTACATGTTTTCAGTGGATTCTATGGTCAAAAAAAAAAAATCAGAATACAATAATTAATCTTTTATCAAGGAATTATCACATTTTAATAGATTTAAAAGGAATTCTACTTACATATTATCATACTCTGATTCTAGTAGAATATAACATAGATATCTTCATATATGTATGTTAGGAATGATTTAGATTTAAAACAATATTTTTATATTGTGAAAGATCCTGGATATATTTTGTTTGTTGGATAAAGAAAATGACCCTGGGAAAATATATTTGTAATGAATGATATATCTATATATCATCTTTTAAAAAAAAAAAATCCTTATGAAATTAGGGTGAAAATAGGAGGGTCATTTCATCGATCCAAATTTACGATAGGTCGTGAAGATGAAGATTCAGAGTGCAAGGGTTATTGTCGTTAACTCTGAGGGTGATTCCAAAACGAGTGTAACGAGATAATGCCTTCGGTTTCGTTCGAACCCGGAACGAACTTGTATGGATTGAATGCTTTCAGAACATCGTCAGGTGGACGATGAGCATTCTAAGTGGTGTGTTCTGATTTAAAGGTAAATCGTGACCTCAAGCCTCATCAACCGGGAATGGCTAAAACAGGGGAGGTGCAGCAAGGCTTCGTGGGTAGCACCCACTGAGAGTAAGGTCATCCCTGTCTAGAGAAGTTCCTTTTATTTCGGCTTAGTGGTGCAGTTGGCGACGGCCATCTGTGGGGTGATTTTATTCGGGATTATCCAGTAAGGGATGGTTCCGGCTTTGTGTTGCAGGGGATTGGGAGTGATCCTCGGTACGGTGATCTAGGCCCCGTACTGTGATGAGCGGTACCCCGGTAGCTCTTCCATTGTATGGAAATCCAAATTCCAATAAGTGATAACGGACTTGATTGTATACTTATGTATGCTGGAATTTAATGAATGTAACAATTTCGGCTATTTCATATTTATTTGGAAACCCTAGACCTATTGTAATTTCACTGAATTTCCTATCAAATGTTTTGGTTAGCGTAAGGTAAAAACTTACCCATGTTTATTTGTGGGGAGTCTTACGTGATACCTTTTCTTTTAAAAGGTTTTGAAGTTAAACAAGTTTAACCTGTTACTCACACCAGACCCATGTCTGACCCAAGTGTTTATTTTGTTTTATAAACTCTTGGGTACTCAAATTTTTACGAGTAGCCAAGGGATTCGGGTTTAGCTTTGACGAATTGTGGAGGAGCAATGGAGCAGGAGGCTTCAGCGTTGTAGATATATATAGTAGTTTCGCTGTGTCTGTATCTCTGTAGTGTATTGAGTTGTAATGTCTAGACAGATGTTTATAACTGTCTAGTAAGTGATGTATATGCTGTGTAACTCTGTAAATTGTTGTATACTATGTAATAGTTTATGTTATTAATATAATTTATTCGTTCCGTTGTGAGATCGTTGTTGTTGTTTCTTTCTTTCTTCTCTTCTTTTCTATTTTCTACCCCTTTCTTTCTTATTGATGATGCGATTTCCTGGGCATAGGAAGTCGGGTCGAACCCGAAAATTCCAGATAGTTAGAAGAAAAAGAAAAGAGATAGAAGAAAGAAACAGAACAAGACACAGATTCTCACATTCGCAGCGGATTAAAATACAATATCAAATAATAATATCAGTTATACAAAGAAACTGTATCAGTCAATTACATTTTAATACATCAGAGTTACAACATTTCACAATCACTGAACAGTTAAAATAACTCGTCCCAATAAATAACAATATATCACTCTCCATACGTTCCTGCCATCCAGCTCGCCTCCTGAGCTCCAGAACGTCCTTACCTGGAAATCTGTAATACTCGGTCTGATCACCTCTAATCCACCATCGACGTCAAATTTACCTCAGGAACCATCTCGACCAAAACTGGGTATAAAACCCTACATCATCTTCTATGCTGCACCATGGTGATCGAGAATTTCAGCCTGCATTTTTCCCGAGCTTCACCTCCACCGAACCTTCTCCTGACCAAATCCCGACCACCCTTAATACTTGCTTCGCCAGAATTTATTCAATACTTAAAATCTGATAAAATTTTCTTTGATCATCTTTAAAAAACTTTTTGAAATTCATATAATATTATAAAATAGTTTTATAAAAATACTTTTTATAACTCGATGTTTCAACAAGTCCATCCTCGTTCTCACAGAAATTCGGTCATACGTTGATCAGGCGTAGGACCGAAAATCTATAAGTACTGGGTAAACCCGTTTTCAACACCCAGTGAAAATACTTGGAAAATAATTTATGAAAATATAGAAAACAGTTTTGAAAATAGAGGAAATATCTTTGGTGAGAATGCTCTGGAACTGTCACGACCCGCCACTCATTCCACAGAATGACGTATCATTAATAAGAAAGAAAGGGGTAGAAAATAGAAAAGAAGAGAAGAAAGAAAGAAACAACAACAACGATCTCACAGCGGAACGAATAAATTATATTAATAACATAAACTATTACATAGTTTACAACAATTTACAGAGTTACACAGCATATACATCACTTACTAGACAGTTATAAACATCTGTCTAGACATTACAACTCAATACACTACAGAGATACAGACACAGCGGAACTACTATATATATCTACAATGCTGAAGCCTCCTGCTCCATTGCTCCTCTACAATTCGTCAAAGCTAAACCTGAATCCCTTGGCTACTCATAAAAATTTGAGTACCCAAGAGTTTATAAAACAGAAATAAACACTTGGGTCAGACATGGGTCTGGTGTGAGTAACAGGTTAAACTTGCTTAACTTCAAAACCTTTTGAAAGAAAAGGTATCACGTAAGACTCCCCACAAATAAACATGGGTAAGTTTTTACCTTACGCTAACCAAAACATTTGATAGGAAATCCGATTGTATTATAATAGGTCTAGGGTTTTCAAATAAGTATTCACATAGCCGAAATTGTTACATTCATTAAATTCCAGCATACATAGGTATACAATCAAGTCCGTTATCACTTATTGGAAGTTGGGTTTCCATACAATGGCTGAGCTACTGGGGTACCGCTCATCACAGTACGGGGCCTAGATCACCGTACCGAGGATTACTCCCAATCCCCTGTAACACAAAGCCGGAACCATCCCTTACTGGATAATTCCGAATAAAATCACCCCACAGATGGCCGTCGCCAACTGCACCACTAAGCCGAAATAAAAGGAACTCTCTAGACAGGGATGACCTTACTCTCAGTGGGTGCTACCCACGAAGCCTTGCTGCACCCCCCCTGTTTTAGCCATTCCCAGTTGATGAGGCTTGAGGTCACGATTTACCTTTAATCAGAACACATCACTTAGAATACTCATCGTCCACCTGACGATGTTATGAAAGTATTCAATCCATACAAGTTCGTTCCGGGTTCGAACGAAACCGAAGGCATTATCTCGTTACACTCGTATTGGAATCACCCTCAGAGTTAACGACAATAACCCTTGCACTCTGAATCTTCATCTTCACTTGAGATTCATGACCTATCGTTAATTTGGATCGATGTGGTATTCGGGTCTCCAGACCTGGAATTCCGGTATACGGAAACCCGATCCCGGTCTCATCGAAATCCAAAACGTATCTTTTAAAGGCCAAGTTGTTTTAAGGTTAAAACAATTCAATTTTTATCTATACTACACACAGATAGATATTTACAATAGATAATCCATATTATCATCCAAACAGATAATTCATATTATCATTTCAATCCAACCAAACATCTATATCATAGATCAGCACATCTCTTATCAGAGATATCAACAATGCAAAGCATTCAATATCATTCATCCATTCTTAAGTAATGATTTATCATCTCTAATTAATTTAAAGTGAATTAAATTAATTACTTCATCCTATAAATCCTGCTTACTTAATTATTAATTAAACCAATTAATTAATCATTACTCTAAGTATCCATCTTAATTAATCATTCCTGATTAATTACCCTTTAATTACTTTAAGTAATTAATACTTAATTAATTTCACAAATTAATTATCTTAAACCATTCAGTAATTAATCTTTAATTACTTCATCTATTAATTAATTATACTTAATTATCTTAATCCTTAATTAATTACAATTAATTAATTACTTTAATCACTTATTATTTATTAATTAATCTTAATTAATCAATTCTTAATTACATCATTAATTATATTAATTAATGATCCTTAATTATTCTTAATTAATTATCTTATTTAAATTAATAATTAATTAGTCACATTTATTAATCACCTTTGATTAATCTCATTTAGTAATTAACTGCCCTTAATTACTCTTCCATAATTTAATTACTTCTTAATTAATTATCTTTTAATTAATCCCTTGATTAATTATTCAAAATAATTAAACTCAAATTACTTTTATTATTAAACCATCTTTAATTAATTACATCCACTAATTAACTTTAATTACTTTCCTAAGTAATTACACCTTCTCTAATTACATTTAAGTAATTATACTTATCAAATCACTAAATGATTATCTTAAATTAATTTAAATAAATTAATTTAAACTTATCAAATTTATTTAATTAATTACCTTATTAATTTAATGACTCCCATATCATTAAACCTTAATTACTTTCTAAATTAAAGTATTAACCTTTAACTAATTTAATTATTATTAACAAAGACTTTAAAACATTTTACTTTAAAATCTTCTTTTAATACATTTTAAATTAAAGATTAAAAATAAATTACAATTTAACTTTAACCAATTTAAATTATATTTACAAAACCTTCTTAAAACCAAATGTTAAAGAACACTTAACATTTATAAAAGAAATTTAAGATTTTTCAGACAAATTTATTTATTCAAATCTCTTTAATTTATTCTTTAAACATTTAAAGATGTTTAAACATTTTAATAAAAACTTATTTATTTCACAACTGGAATTCAAGTTTAAATTTGAATTCACACCTAAAGATTTGATTTTAAACTTTGTTTAAATTTCTGTTTTCAAATTTTAAATCAAATTTAAAAATTTAAAAACAAACAGGCTTTGAAACCTGTAACCACTCAATTACCCGAGACCAACTAAAATTCCCCCGAGTCAAAACCCTTATTTCCCCGAGTCACTCACACAAGAATTATCGAGTACCACTCCTCTGCCAAAACCAAATTCCACCAGAACCGCTCGTTCTATAACCCGAGATAGATCAAATACGTATTCCCTCAAAGATACGTAAAACACAATGAATTCCAGTCATCCAAACTGACAATTCAATCCAGTAGATCAAACTCTTATCCAAATCAGAACAAAGAAAAGATCCAAAACAACTCGGAGCTGACTTCCCAGACTTATCCAATCTTATAGCTCCCTTTTACCAGAGAAAACTTCAATAACAATGAAGTCTTCAACTTCGAATTCCAAATTCCTCCGTCTCTTATCCACAAAATCCTTCTGTTAATCCTGGGCTGTCTACAGATCCTTCCTGATCAGATCAACCATCGCTGATGCTTCTTGAAACAAACAGGACCTAAAATAACTCAACAGAATGATCTCCTCAAGATCTATCCAATCCAAAACAAAACTCTACTCACAAACATCAGAAGATCGAACTAACTTCTCCTATCAGGAAAAGACAAACAGGAGCACTCGCCAAATTGCTTCCGCTGCACCATTCTGATCTGGAGTAGAATGAAAATGCTGATGAAGAACACAAGCACAGACTGGTCAACACTTTCCAGAAAAATCGGATAACTTAAAAGAATACTCAAACTATCGCAAGTCACTTTTGCGATCAACCCAGCCAAAATGCAAAGAAAATTTTAAAGACAATTCAAGTTTCAAAAAAATCAAAACTGAAGTAACTCTGATACCACATGTGACGACCCGCCCTTGTATCCACTGAAGGACGCATCGACAATAAGAAAGAAAGGGGTAGAAAATAGAAAAGAAGAGAAGAAAGAAAGAAACAACAACAACGATCTCACAACGGAACGAATAAATTATATTAATAACATAAACTATTACATAGTATACAACACTTTACAGAGTTACACAGCATATACATCACTTACTAGACAGTTATAAACATCTGTCTAGACATTACAACTCAATACACTACAGAGATACAAACACAGCGGAACTACTATATATATCTACAACGCTGAAGCCTCCTGCTCCATTGCTCCTCCACAATTCGTCAAAGCTAAACCTGAATCCCTTGGCTACTCGTAAAAGTATTATATCCAGGTTCCATGAAATATCCAGGGGGAAGATGTTTGTGGGCCAGTGGAGTAGCTCTGTTACCACATGAAACAACCCGACTTCCATAGCCTAGAAAGTCGCATCGTTTTGAAGAAAGAAAGGGGTAGAAAATAGAAAAGAAGAGAAGAGAAAAGAAATAACAACAAAATCTCACACAGTGGAACGAATAAATTATATTAATAACATAAACTATTACATAGTATACAACACTTATCAGAGTTACACAGATACACATCACATACTAGATAGTTATAAACATCTGTCTAGTTATTACAACTCAATACAATACACACACTATCATGGAGATTAACACAGCGGAATACTATATCTACGAACGCTGAAGCCTCCTACTCCTTTGCTCCTCCAGAATATTCGTCAAAGCTAAACCTGAATCCCTTGGCTACTCGTAAAAATTTGAGTACCCAAGAGTTTATATAAAACAGAAATAAACACTTGGGTCAGACATGGGTCTGGTGTGAGTAACAGGTTAAACTTGCTTAACTTCAAAACCTTTTGAAAGAAAAGGTATCATGTAAGACTCCCCACAAATAAACATGGGTAAGTTTTTACCTTACGCTAACCAAAACATTTGATAGGAAATCCGATTGTATTATAATAGGTCTAGGGTTTTCAAATAAGTATTCACATAGCTGAAATTGTTACATTCATTAAATTCCAGCATACATAGGTATACAATCAAGTCCGTTATCACTTATTGGAATTTGGGTTTCCATACAATGGCAGAGCTACCGGGGTACCGCTCATCACAGTACGGGGCCTAGATCACCGTACCGAGGATCACTCCCAATCCCCTGCAACACAAAGCCGGAACCATCCCTTACTGGATAATCCCGAATAAAATCACCCCACAGATGGCCGTCGCCAACTGCACCACTAAGCCGAAATAAAAGGAGGAACTCTCTAGACAGGGATGACCTTACTCTCAATGGGTGCTACCCACGAAGCCTTGCTGCACCTCCCCTGTTTTAGCCATTCCCGGTTGATGAGGCTTGAGGTCACGATTTACCTTTAAATCAGAACACACCACTTAGAATGCTCATCGTCCACCTGACGATGTTCTGAAAGCATTCTATCCATACAAGTTCGTTCTGGGTTCGAACGAAACCGAAGGCATTATCTCGTTACACTCGTTTTGGAATCACCCTCAGAGTTAACGACAATAACCCTTGCACTCTGAATCTTCATCTTCACTTGAGATTCACGACCTATCGTTAATTTGGATCGATGTGGTATTCGGGTCTCCAGACCTGGAATCCCGGTAAACGTAAACCCGATCCCGGTCTCATCGAAATCCAAAACGTATCTTTTAAAGGCCAAGTTGTTTTAAGGTTAAAACAATTCAATTCTTATCTATATACACAAAGATAGATAATTCAATAGATAATCTACATTATCATCCCAAACAGATAATTCACATTATCATTATAATTCAACCAAACATCCATATCATATATCAATCATATCTCATAAGAGATATCAAACAATGAAATACATTCAATACTATTTATCCATCCATAAGTAATGATTTATATCATCTCTAATCAATTTAAAGTCAATTAAATTAATTACTTCATTTTATAAATCCTGCTTACTTAATTATTAATTAAACCAATTAATTAATCATACTTTAAGTATCATCTTAATTAATCATTCCTGATTAATAATCCTTTAATTACTTTAAGTAATTAATCCTTAATTAATTTTACAAATTAATTATCTTAAACCATTTCAGTAATTAATCCTTAATTACTTCATTAATTAATCAATTATACTTAATTACCTTAATTACAATTAATTAATTGCTCTAATCACTTATTATTGATTAATTAATCTTAATTAATCAATCCTTAATCACATCATTAATTATATAGATTAATAATCCCTAATTACTCTATTTAAATTAATTATATTTAATAATTAATTCTTAATTAAACCACATTTATTAATCACCTTTGATTAATCACATTTAGTAATTAACTTCCCTTAATTACTATTCCATAAATTAATTACTCATTAATTAATTATCTTTTAATTAATCCCTTGATTAATTATTCAAAAGTAATTAACTCAAATTACTTCCATTATAAAAATCTTCTTTAGTTAATTATATCCACTAATTAACTTTAATTACTTTCCTAAGTAATTTCACTTCACTAATTACATTTAAGTAATTATTCTTATCAAATCACCCAGTGATTTACTTAAATTAATTAATCAATTAATTTAAACTTATCAAATTTATTTAATTAATTACCTTAAGTAATTAATTCATTAAATTACTTCCATTAAGTAATTATACTTAACCCGTTCACAAATGACTATCATTAGTTAATTAATCTAATTGATTATCAAAATTAATTACATTAATTAATTATTTAAATATCCCTAATTAATGATCCCTTAGTAATTATTAATTACTTTCTTTAAGTAATTAATCTTTAATCAACTATTATTAATTTAAATTAATAAATTCTTAATTACCAATTTATTAATTTCTAATTACTAAATTAATTGCTTAATTAATCTTTAATCACTAGATTAATTAATTACTAATCATTTATTAAAAATCTATATTTATCTAAATAAATGATCCTTAATTCCAAATTAATTAAACCTTAATTAATTAAGAGTAATTTAATAATTTAGTACTCAATTTTTTACGAGTAGCCAAGGGATTCAGGTTTAGCTTTGACGAATTGTGGAGGAGCAACGGAGCAGGAGGCTTCAGCGTTCGTAGATATAGTATTCCGCTGTGTTAATCTCTATGATAGTGTGTGTATTGTATTGAGTTGTAATAACTAGACAGATGTTTATAACTGTCTAGTATGTGATGTGTATCTGTGTAACTCTGATAAGTGTTGTATACTATGTAATAGTTTATGTTATTAATATAATTTATTCGTTCCGCTGTGTGAGATTTTGATGTTGTTTTTTTGTCTCTTCTCTTCTTTTCTCTTTCTACCCCTTTCTTTCTTCAAAACGATGCGACTTTCTGGGCTATGGAAGTCGGGTCGTCACAGTATCAAATGTAACGACCCGAAAATTTCGATCCCGAAAATTCCAGATAGTTAGGGAAAAGAAGAAAGAGATAGAAGAAGAAAAAGAAAACAGAAATACAGAAAAACAGATTCTCACATTCGCAGCGGATAAAATATAATATCAAATAATATTCTTTACACAAAGAAAGCTGTATCAGACAATTACATTTAATGCATCAGAGTTACAACCATTTAAAATCTTTATATAGGAAAATAACAAGTACGTTCTCTCATATATATATATATATATACACTCAACTCATTTTAGGGTACCATTGACCCTATCCTTAATGAGTAATCCCAACAGAGCCAAGGTTCTTGCTTAACCTTTGCTCTGATACCAAATACTCATTAAGGATAGGGTCAATGGTACCCTAAAATGAGTTGAGTGTATATATATATATATATATATATGAGAGAACGTACTTGTTATTTTCCTATATAAAGATTTTAAATGGTTGTAACTCTGATGCATTAAATGTAATCGTCTGATACAGCTTTCTTTGTGTAAAGAATATTATTTGATATTATATTTTATCCGCTGCGAATGTGAGAATCTGTGTTTCTGTATTTCTGTTTTCTTTTTCTTCTTCTATCTCTTTCTTCTTTTCCCTAACTATCTGGAATTTTCGGGATCGAAATTTCCGGGTCGTTACATTTGGTAATTCAAACCCTTTTTAAAAATATACTTTAAATATTTTTAATTTGATACAACATTATAAATTTAATAAACTAATTTATTTCAACTAGATACAAATCTAAATTTGAATCCATACTTTTTAAAAAAGCAGGATTTAAATGTTTTGAAAAATTTACATAAAAATACTTTAAAATCTATATAATATTACAAAAAAAAATAGATTTTAAATTTTTTTTTTAATGGGAATTCAAATTGGGTAAAGTTGGTTGGATTAAATTGAATTTAACTTAAGGAAAGTTAAATGAGTTTAGAATGAACAACTTGAATTAGAAATTTCAAGATGAAATTAAAATTTAACTTGGGAAGTAGTGACGACCCGCCCTTGTATCCACTGAAGGACGCATCGACAATAAGAAAGAAAGGGATAGAAAGAGAAAAGAAGAGAAGAGAGAAAGAAACAACAACAACGATCTCACAGCGGAACGAATAAATTATATTAATAACATAAACTATTACATAGTATACAACACTTATCAGAGTTACACAACATATACATCACATACTAGTCAGTTATAAACATCTGTCTAGACATTACAACTCAAATACAATACAAACACTATCACAGAGATCTACACAGTGGAATACTATATCTACGAACGCCGAAGCCTCCTGCTCCATTGCTCCTCCAGAATATTCGTCAAAGCTAAACCTGAATCCCTTGGCTACTCGTAAAAATTTGAGTACCCAAGAGTTTATATAAAACAGAAATAAACACTTGGGTCAGACATGGGTCTGGTGTGAGTAACAGGTTAAACTTGCTTAACTTCAAAACCTTTTGAAAGAAAAGGTATCACGTAAGACTCCCCACAAATAAACATGGGTAAGTTTTTACCTTACGCTAACCAAAACATTTGATAGGAAATCCGATTGTATTATAATAGGTCTAGGGTTTCCAAATAAATATGAAATAGCCGAAATTGTTACATTCATTAAATTCCAGCATACATAGGTATACAATCAAGTCCGTTATCACTTATTGGAATTTGGGTTTCCATACAATGGCAGAGCAACCGGGGTACCGCTCATCACAGTACGGGGCCTAGATCACCGTACCGAGGATTACTCCCAATCCCCTGCAACACAAAGCCGGAACCATCCCTTACTGGATAATCCCGAATAAAATCACCCCACAGATGGCCGTCGCCAACTGCACCACTAAGCCGAAATAAAAGGAGGAACTCTCTAGACAGGGATGACCTTACTCTCAATGGGTGCTACCCACGAAGCCTTGCTGCACCTCCCCTGTTTTAGCCATTCCCGGTTGATGAGGCTTGAGGCTACGATTTACCTTTAAATCAGAACACACCACTTAGAATGCTCATCGTCCACCTGACGATGTTCTGAAAGCATTCAATCCATACAAGTTCGTTTCGGGTTCGAACGAAACCGAAGGCATTATCTCGCTACACTCGTTTTGGAATCACCCTCAGAGTTCACGACAATAACCCTTGCACTCTGAATCTTCATCTTCACTTGAGATTTACGACCTATCGTTAATTTGGATCGATGTGGTATTCGGGTCTCCAGACCTGGAATTCCGGTATACGGAAACCCGATCCCGGTCTCATCGAAATCCAAAACGTATCTTTTAAAGGCCAAGTTGTTTTAAGGTTAAAACAATTCAATTCTTATCTATATACACAGATGGATAACTCAATAGGTAATCTACATTATCACAAACAGATAATTCACATTATCATTACAATTCAACCAAGTATCTATATCACAGATCAATCATACCTTATCAGAGATATCAAACAATGCAAAGCATTCAATATCATTCATCCATTCTTAAGTAATGATTTATATCATCTCTAATCAATTTAAAGTGAATTAAATTAATTACTTCATCCTATAAATCCTGCTTACTTAATTATTAATTAAACCAATTAATTAATCATTACTCTAAGTATCCATCTTAATTAATCAATCCTGATTAATCAACCTTTAATTACTTTAAGTAATTAATACTTAATTAATTTCACAAATTAATTATCTTAAATCATTTCAGTAATTAATCTTTAATTACTTCATTAATCAATTAATTATACTTAATTACATTAATCCTTAATTAATTATAATTAATTAATTACTTTAATCACTAATTATTTATTAATTAATCTTAATTAACCAATCCTTAATTACATCATTTAAATTAATTATATTTAATAATTAATTCTTAATTAAACCACATTTATTAATCACCTTTGATTAATAACATTTAGTAATTAACTACCCTTAATTACTCTTCCATAAATTAATTTCTCCAAAATTAATTATCCTTTAATTAATCCCTTGATTAATTATATAAAAGTAATTATCTTAAGTAATTAATTTCTTTAATTACTTCCATTAAATAAATTATACTTAACCGATTTATAAATGATTATCATTAATTAATTAAATTTATTTGATTAAGTTAAATTAATTAGTTAAATTAATTTAAGATAATGATTTGGTGATTTGATAATTACTTAAATGTAATTAGTGAAGTATAATTACTTAGGAAAGTAATTAAAGTTAATTAGTGGATATAATTAACTAAAGATGATTTAACAATAGTAATTGGAGGTTAATTACTTTGAATAATTAATCAAGGGATTAATTAAAAGCTAATTAATTAATGAGTAATTAATTTATGGAAGAGTAATTAAGGGTAGTTAATTACTAAATGAGATTAATCAAAGGTGATTAATAAATGTGACTAATTAATTATTAATTTAAATAAGATAATTAATAAAGAAGTAATTAAGGATCATTAATTAATATAATTAATGATGTAATTAAGGATTGATTAATTAAGATTAATTAATAATAAGTGATTAAAGTAATTAATTAATTATAATTAATTAAGGAGTAATGTAATTAAGTACAGTTAATTAATAAATGAAGTAATTAAAGATTAATTACTGAAATGGTTTAATATAATTAATTTGTAAAATTAATTACTTAAAGTAATTAAAGGATAATTAATCAAGAATGATTAATTAAGATGAATACATAGAGTATGATTAATTAATTGGCTTAATTAATGATTAAGTAAGCAGGATTTATTGAATGAAGTAATTAATTTAAATTCTCTTTAAATTAATTAGAGATGATATAAATCATTACTTAAGGATGAATGATATTAAATGCTTTGCATTATTGATATCTCTGATAAGAGATGTGCTGATCTATGATATAGATTTTAATAAATGATTAGAAATTTATTAATCAAATGATTAAGAAGGATTTGTAGGAAGCCAGGATCGTCTGAAGAATTTTGTGGATAAGAGACGAAGGAATTTGAAATTCGAAGTTGGAGACTTCGTTGTTGTGAAGTTTTTCTTTGGTTAAAGGGAGCTATAAGATTGGGTAAGTATGGGAAGTTAGCTCCGAGTTATTTTGGATCTTTTCTATGATCTAATTTGGATAAGTACTTTGATCTACAAGGTTGAATTGTCAGTTTGGATGACTGGAATTCGATGTATTTTACGTATCTCTGAGGGAATACGTGTTTGATTTATCTTTGGTTTTAGAACCAGCAGTTCTGGAGGATTTGGTTGTTGAGTCAGACTCGTTTGTAGTCTGATATTCTGTTTAGTTTTGTAGATCTAGATGAGTAGGAGCTCTATAGCTTAGTAGTATTGGTTGTTTGGATTGTTTGTAGAGCGAGTATCCCGGTATATATATACTTGGGGAAACTCGAGGAAATTCTATTCAAAAATTTTCGCTGGATAGTTAGAATTGTTTGTTTGGATGATTGGTTGCTATGATTGTTAGCATATGGATGATAATACATCCTTGTGATTTAAAAAGATTATTAAATTACCTTTGTTTTAAAATTTCGGGGACGAAATTATTTTAAGGGGGGAAGAATGTAATATCCCGGAAATTTGGGGCAATATCAATTTAATAATCTGTTTAAATAATTAAATTGATTGATAATTTTTGATAATAAATATTTGAATTGATTTAATAATCTAATTAAATAAATATTTAATTGGTGAATTTTATCTTTTATAAGTTAATAAAATGATTATTATAGATAAGTATATATTGTAAATAGATTGCCTTTGATTTGAAAGTTAATAAATGAAATCTTGTTTTAAATTTCTAATGTATATTCTTATAGTTTGGAAATTATGATTTATTTAATATTAGCTTTTCAAAGCTATTTAAACAAAATAACTATATGGTTTAAAATAAGATTTATAATAAGATTTATTTTATTTCTTTTTAAATATTGCTTAATAAATATGATTTAAGAATGTATATATGTTTAAAATATAATTTGCATATGATATGTTAATTCAATTAGTAATAGTGATAATTTATAATCTCTTTTATAAATTATTTTAAAATTGATAAATGAGTTATTTTCAAACAACTATTTTTTTTATCTTAATCTAAATACTTTATTACCTCATTAACTTTATTTTATAAATTTTTCAGTTATTTATATCTAATCACTATTTTTAAAAAAATAACTATTTTGCAATTATAAATTTTAAAATTAAGATAAGTGTAACGGCCGGGAATTTTCGAACCCGAAAATTCCAGATAGTTAAAAGAAAAAGAAAAGAGATAGAAGAAAGAAACAGAACAAGACACAGATTCTCACATTCGCAGCAGATCAAAATACAATATCAAATAATAATATCAGTTATACAAAGAAAACTGTATTTGTTAATTACATTTTTATACATCAGAGTTACAACATTCACAAATATACTAGACAGTTAGAATTAACATGTCTCTAACAACTATAATATATCACAACGGAATATACTCCATACGTTCCTGCCATCCAGCTCACCTCCTGAGCTCCAGAACGTCCTTACCTGAAATCTGTAATACTCGGTCTGACCCAAGCATTACATCAAAGTAACACCCGGGTCAGACCGAGTATTACAGATTTCAGGTAAGGACGTTCTGGAGCTAAGGAGGCGAGCTGGATGGCAGGAACGTATGGAGTATATTCCGCTGTGATATATTATAGTTGTTAGAGACATGTTAATTCTAACTGTCTAGTATATTTGTGAATGTTGTAACTCTGATGTATAAAAATGTAATTAACAAATACAGTTTTCTTTGTATAACTGATATTATTATTTGATATTGTATTTTGATCCGCTGCGAATGTGAGAATCTGTGTCTTGTTCTGTTTCTTTCTTCTATCTCTTTTCTTTTTCTTTTAACTATCTGGAATTTTCGGGTTCGAAAATTCCGGGCCGTTACAGTTGGTATCAGAGCCAGGTTTTTTTTTTCTGAACTTTAGATTTACAATTTTTAAATTATCTTTAATTCCAATTTTTAACTAATAATCAACATATGTTAGAGATAGCAAGATATTTGAAAAAAAAATATTTCAAGAAAGATTAAAAGGTAGATTTTAACTGGAAAGAAGAATATTCAGGGAAACTCAAAACTTATCAAAATTTCGACTTGCATGAATTCAAGGTTCACTTATATCATCTAAATCGTTTTCGAAAACCATGAATTTTAAAGGTGAAATCAAGATTTTTGAACTTGTAAATCGAGAGCATTCGTGAGTTGAACGGGAAAGGGGGTTTTGTCGATTTCTGATGATCAGAGCAAGGGAGGTGGTCGAGATTGTTGCCGAAGGTAGTTTGGAAGTTGGTGGTCTCGGTAAAAATGCTCGCAGGATTTATCGGCAGTAATGGTGGTCGGACGGCGTAGTAATAGGGTTTTAAATGATAATTCAGAAGTTAAGTAAGATAAACGATTTATCTTTTAATTAATTAATTAATGGATTAATTAAATTAATTATTTAATAATTAAGGGTTATAAATTAATTAGAGATTAATTAATTATTAAAGATTAATAAATGTAAGTAATTAGAGATTAATTACTCAAATGATAATTTCTTAATGTAAGTAATTAAGGATTAATTTGACAAGGGTTAATTAATTAAATTTGTAATTAAAAGATTAAAGTAATTAGTTAAAAGAACAACTAATAAATGTAAGTAATTAGAAGATCTTTGATTGATAAGAGTAATTAAGGATGGATAAATGTGAATGGATAAAGAATAATTAAATCATGTGATTAATTAAAGGTTAATTACTTAATGTAATTAACGAATAATTAATCATAGATGATTAATTAAGATGAATAATTATGGATGATTGTATGATATGGAATGCCTCGAATTAATTGATATCTCTGATATATGATTCGTGATACTATGTGAGATGATATGTTGAGATTGAACTGTGATAATATGGATTATCTATCTGTGATGAAATGTTGTAACTCTGATGTATTAAAATGTAATTGACTGATACAGATTTCTTTGTATAACTGATATTATTTTTGATATTGTATTTTGATCCGCTGCGAATGTGAGAATCTGTGTCTTGTTCTGTTTCTTTCTTCTATCTCTTTTCTTTTTCTTCTAACGACCCGGAAATTTCGAACACGAAAATTCCAGATAGTTAGATAATTGCAAAATAGTTTTTTAAAAAAAAAATAGTGATTAGATATAAATAACTGAAAAATTTATAAAATAAAGTTAATGAGGTAATAAAGTATTTAGATTAAGATAAGGGAATTTTCACTTATTTAACATTCTTATATAACAATATTATATCGATCCACGAATTCAACAGCAAACCAGACTGGACGACCCGCCTTTCTATGCCCAGAAAGACGCATCATTATGAAGAAAGAAAAGGATAGAAGAAGAAAAGAAAAGAAGAAAGAACACCAACACATCAGAAATTTCACAGCGGAACGAGAAATATATTATATCACATAAGATATTACATAGTATCATATACATCAGAGTACACAACTTATACATCACAGAATAGACAGTTATAAACTTCTGTCTATTATACAACACAACTACAACAATACAATACAGACTAATACAAACACAGCGGAAACTCTATATATCTACACGTTGAAGCCTCCTGCTCCTCAGCTCCTCCAGTATTCGTCAAGACTAACCTGAATCCCTCGACTACTCAATACAATATTGAGTACCCAAGAGTTTAATAAAACAGAAAATAAACACTTGGGTCAGACATGGGTCTGGTGTGAGTAAACGGTTAAACTGCTTAACTTTGAAAACCTTTGAAAACAAAAGTATCACGTAAGACTCCCCACAAATAAACATGGGTAAGTTTTTACCTTACGCTAACTAAAACGTTTGATAGGAAATCCGATTATATTATAATAGGTCTAGGGTTTTCAAATAAATATGAAATAGCCGAAATTGTTACATTCATTAAATTCCAGCATACATAGGTATACAATCAAGTCCGTTATCACTTATTGGAATTTGGATTTCCATACAATGGCAGGGCTACTGGGGTACCGCCCGTCACAGTACGTGGCCTAGATCACCGTACCGAGGAGTACGCCCGCTCCCCTGCAACACAAAGCCGGAACCATCCCTTACTGGATAATCCCGAACAAGACAACCCCGTAGTTGGCTGCAGTCCAACTACCCACTAAGCCGAAAAATAGAAAGGGACCTCTAGACAGGGATATATCTTGCTCTCAGTGGGCGCTACCCACGAAGCCTTGCTGCACCTCCCCTGTTTTAGCCATTCCCGGTTGATGAGGCTAGAGGTTACGATTACCTTTAATCAGAACATATCACTTAGAATGCTCATCGTCCGCCTGACGATGTGCTGAAAGCATTCAATCCATACAAGTTCGTTCCGGGTTCGAACGAAACCGAAGGCATTATCTCGTTACACTCATTTTGGAATCACCCTCAGAGTTAACGACAATAACCCTTGCACTCTGAATCTTCATCTTCACTTCTTTCTCTACTAAAAATAAATTCAAAGCTAAAATCAAAAGAAAAAGAAACCTGGAAATCGAAATTCAAAGAAAAGATAAAACTGGAAATGCAAATCAGAGAAATGAAAATCTGGAAATGCAAACTTGAAGAAGAAATTGCAAGCTAAAAGCAGTACCTCAACTCAAGGAAATTCATAGCAGCTAAGCAAATTCAAAGATCAACATCTAGATTCAAATTCAACTAAAGAAAAGAAGTTCAAAACCAAATAACAAGCCTAGAAAACAAAATCTGCTCCTCTGTTCTACAATGACATGTGAGTAAACCTATTTTAAAAACAGTTTAATCCTGGTTTCTTTTTGATGTGTGAATGAAAATCATGTTGTTATCTGAAATGCTTGAATTAAAATGAATGCATGTATGAATATGAGTGATAAAATGCCTGTATAGTTATGATATAGATCCTGTTGTTTTATCAGAGTTTGAATACTTTTAAAAATCAAATATCTCATCATTGAATCATAGTTAGTTTATGATTTGTAAACAAAAAGTGTTTGAATCCATACAATAACTCTACTAAAAATCATCTGAGGAATTTATATTTAGAATTGGTCTCGAATTTTATAATATACAGTGAAATTTGTAATTTGGGTAAAAATTTATTTATTCAATTTTAAGATTAAATTGCATGGTTGGATTCGTGATGGGAAATTACGAATTTTAGTATGTAAATCACGATTTTTAGTTTTGAAATAGTTGAGTATTGTCGAGATGAACGTTTGGGTTGTTTTGGTCGATTCCCATCGATCAAAGTCGAGTTGATCATCGTGGTTGGGTGTGAAGGTCGAGGGGAATACGAAGATCATCAGAAAAATGATCGTGGATTTTATGATCCATTGTGATGATCATTCGATGCCAGAATAGGGTTTAAGACTCTGGTTTTTACGTTGATGTTCAACCGAGTTTCGCGACGTCGCGACGATACCGGAGGCGATCGTGTGTGTTCTGAAGGGGCTGGTGGTCGAGACGGAACTTATATAACATTCTAACTCAATTATTATCGATCCGAGTTGGGATTTTTCGCTCGATTTTCGACGGCGAACCTGGATATGGATTTTTGATTGGTTCTGGATATTCTCTATCATAGTTGTGACTATGCAAGGAGAATGACGGTTTCTTATCAAGAAACCAGATCTGAGTCCGCACTAGGAAGTCGGGTGGACAATACTATTTCGGAAGAGAAATTGTGTGATCGAGTGAGCGATCAGATTGATATTGCGTACGGATGATATGTGGACATCGTACGGATTTGAATATTGAAATTTGTGGATAAGGATTGTAAAATGGTCTTTGAAATGAAAGGTAATATGGTTAATAACTTTATAAAAGATTTATCAAATTTGAATATTTGATTTAAATAAAGTTATATATCTTTGTATATAAGATAAATCTTCCCTTGTTGAATCTATTGCTAGAAGAAAAAGGTTTTGAAAATATTAGAAGTATAAAAGAGGTTTTATACAAGTTTGAAATGATTCAAAGATTTTCAAAGTTATATATATATATATATATAAAGGGTTTTATGAGAATGATTTTGGAAAATGTTTTGGAATCTATGGATTTTGAAAAGGCTTTTGATTTTTGGAAAATCAATTTTGGAAATTTGAAAAGCCTAGTTTGAGAATTATCGATTTTGGATATCTATTTGTGTAAAGGAGATTTTGATATAAATCATAAAGGATATGATTTGAAGATACTATAAGTGTATAGTATAAAGTGTTTTGAGAATAGCTCTGGGGAAAAAGGCGCTCCCTTGAAATGAACTTCTCAGGAGTACCACTGGGTGGTACTACCTTGAACCCCAAGGGGGGTTTCTAAAGTTAATCCTGTAAGGAGTCCGGAATAAACTAGTTCCTGAGGATTATTTGTGTAGCGAAAGTCGAGGGGCTGGTGCCCACAGGGGCATTTGAGTTATGCTGTGACGATAGTTTAACTCAATGTCACTGCGATCTACTGCAGACCATAGCGAAAGTCGTGTGAGCCGCTGAGAGCCAACAGTCTATGTTTGATTTTATATCGGTAGACTGCGACACTATGGTAACATAGCGAAAGTCGTTTGTGCCGCTGAGAGCCAACAGTCTGCATTTGATTTTATATCGGTAGACTGCGACCTATGTGGGAGAAGTTTCATTTTGACAGCGAAATCGTGTGTGCCGCTGAGAGCCAACAGTTACATGAACTTTTGCTGTGATGGCAACGTAACCCTGGATGTAACTGCGATCTGTTGTGGGTTCTATGGTGTAATCAGTTACATGGACTTTTGCTGCGATGGCAACGTAACCCGTGATGTAACTGTGACCTTGGATGGGGGTGATGATTTCCAGAGCATTCTCACCAAAGATATTTCCTCGATTTCAAAAAAATGTTTTCCATATTTTCAATAAAACTATTTTCCAAGTATTTTCACCGAGTGTTGAAAACGGGTTTGCTAAGTCCTTATAGATTTTCAGTCCTACGTCTGATCAACGTATGACCGAATTTCTGTAAGAACAAGGATGGACTTGTTGAGACATTGAGTTATAAAATTATTTTATATAAAAAAAAACTATTTTTGTAATATTATAAAGATTTTAAAGTATTTTAAAATTTTAATATAAAGAGAATTTATAGTTTAAAATGATCAACAAGAAATTTATCTGATAATAAGTAAATAATAAATTTTGGCTTCGTTCCTTTTCGAGGACGAAAAGATTCTAAGGGGGGAGGAATGTGATAACCTAGATTTTGAACAACTGTTAATTGGATGATCAACTGATTTTAAATTAGGGAGAAATACCGATATCTGGATGAATATTATAAATAGATATATGCAAAACTCTATAAAGTTGGAATTTATAAGTTTTCAAGTATATGAGTGTGTGTATATATTATTGTTGATTATCTGAGACATGTTTTCAAATTGTCCTGTGTTGTGTAATAGCGTAACTCTGATATAAAATGTAAAAGTGTATTGATACAGTTCTTTTCGTAAAACTGTTATTTATGTGATATTATATTTTGATCCGCTGCGAATGTGAGAATATGTGATTCTGTGTTTCCGTTTTCTTCTTCTTCATCTATCTCTTTCTTTTTCTTTTCCTAACTATCTGGGATTTTCAGAGTCGAAATTCCGGGTCGTTACAATAATCATGACAGATAGTCAAAATGAATTGCGAATGAGAAATCCAGAATTGATTCTATTGTATTGCATATCATCACATAATAATGTTTGAATTGAATTAACCAGTGTGGATGCAGAGGCACAGAAAATGGTTTATAAAGGTTTTAAGATACTAGTGGGGGGAAACCCGTTCCGCTAAGCGGCATGGTCTCACTAGATATCTAAATGATTTAAGGTGGTATATTATTATTCATACCAAGCTTTATGTCTGACTCGAAGTTTATGTTTTTCCCTTAAACTCTCGGGTACTCAATTGATTTTGAGTAGTTTGAGATTGGAGGTTTTCAAGTATCTCTTAAGCCGAAAAAGCTTTCAGAGTCGTGCAGAAGGCATGTAGTTATTTAAGTTCTTTCTCATGTGATTCCACTACGTTGTTTTGTTAAGGCAAAGTTGTTTATTGCCTATTATATACTCTGATCATCAAGGAAGCATCATCATATGTCGCACTTAGAGTATAATGTAATAATTATTTTTTTATGAACGTGGTAATGTTGTGGGATTATTAAAGAATGTTGAAATAGGTTTGGAATGGAATGTGAAAGTTGTTTTGAAATTTTAAATTTTTTCCATATCCATGTGTTTCTGGTATATCAATTTATCTAACATTATCGTATTTGAGGATTAATAACTATGGATGATTGTAGCATCCATAGCCGTTAGTTTTGGGACTCCAAGTGGGGGATGTTACAAGTTGGTATCAGAGCATAGGTTTATGAAAATTTAAGTAATTAAAACCTAAAAGATTTTCAAAACATAATCCAGTGAATCAAAAATTTGATCAGGGTTTGGGTTAACGCGATTGTAACGTACTTGTATTTGATATATATAGGTATATATATAAGTACGCAATTCCTCTTTCTCTTAGACCGTTATTCTGCATCTTACTAAGGCTTGTATACAGATTTACGAGAAAGAAGATATGGAAGTAGGAAACGGAAGAGGAAATCTAGGTGGAGGAAGCAAAACAACCGATGGAAATGCTCGACCTAACACCCGGAGGAACCAAGGTCGACAGGCTAACGTAATCAAAATGCGGAAGCTAATGTGAGTGCTGGGAATCTGCCAATAGATGCGGGGATGATGTATCAGTTCCTTGCTAATTTGAGGCAAGAAGGAACTGCTGGAGTGGTTGGAAATATTGGAGGAGCAAATCCCATGATTCCCGTTGGGAATAATTATGCCAAGTTAAACCAAGATTACATCAGTTTGGGTGGAAAACGGTTTATGGGAACAGAAGATGCTATAGAAGTGGAGAATTGGCTATTACATTGTGAAAGTATTTTCTCTTATTTGGGTTCAGAAGATGCGCAGAAGAGAAGGTTGGCCTCTAGATAGTTGTAAGGGTCAGCACTTCACTGGTGGAATGGTGTAATTGCCGGAGTTCCAGGGAAGAGTTGACTTGGGCTGATTTTCGAAGTAGATTCAAACATAGGTTTATTTCTAAAGTAGCCAAGTCAGCATTGATGAGAAAAATTATGGATTTAGTTCAGGAAGACATGACGGTTATCGAGTATGCAAATAGATCTGATGAGCTATCTCGATATGGATATGCTATTATACATACCGACATCAGCAGAAATGAAAGGTTCATTCGAAGACTGAGGTCCAAACTTGCTAGGGCGACCCTGACTCATATTTGTGATCCCTATAATGTGGTGGTGGAGATGGCCATTCGCCATGAAGAGGTGCTTGCTATTTGTGCTAGAGAGATGCCTATTGAATACCAGAGTTCTCAGGGAAAGAAGAGAAAGTTCTTCAAAAAGAAAGGAGCCCAGAAGGGAGATTCAGCCAAGAAGTCAAAATTTGATTTAGTCTGCTACAAATGTGACAAGAAGGGACAATTTGCAAACGATTGCTGATCAGGCAAGAGGCAGAAGAAGGCTGCAGATAAGAAGAATATTAAGTGTTACAACTGCGATCAAGTTAGGCATTACAAGAACCAGTGTCCAGAGCCAGTTAGGGCAGAAAAGGGAAAGGTTTTAGCTATTGGACCACCGTCTTCTTCCAAATCAACTATAGTAGATAAGGGAAAGACTGTGATGGAAGGTATATTTTTTATTCAAAGTATTCCTATTAGGATACTATTTGATACCGGTGCATCACATTCATTTATATCCCAGAATTTGGTTAATAAGTTATGCTTAGAACCCACTTACCCTGTTTCTTTCTTAAGGGTTGCGAATCCAATAGGAGGGTATGAAACTCTAGTGATGAGATGTGACCAGTTAGAACTTGATTTGTTAGGTCATATGTTTACACGCAGTTTGTATGTTTATGATTTTGTAGATTTCGGGATCATTTTGGGTGTGGATTGGTTGAGTAGATATGAGGCTAGGATATTTTGCCAGGATTGGGAAATATCAATAAGGCACCCAAATAGTCATAACTGGATCATTTCTCAGTAGAGAATTCCGACCGAACTGTTTGTGCTGTGTTAAGTACCTTGGAAGCAGCGGAGGAGCTAAGTCAGGTTCGAGTTGCAAGAGAGTGTGTAGATATATTTGAGTCGATTACAGGACTACCACCAAAACAAGCTATTGAGTTTTGGATAGATCTTGTACCAGGAGCAGAACCTGTCGGTAGACCACCTAGCAGAATGACACCGACTGAGATGAAAGAAAAGGTGCAGCTAGTGGATCAAAAAGGAAGGAATTTTATTAGACCAAGCAGTTCGCCTTGGGGAGCAGCCGCGATTTTCGCGAAGAAGTCAGATGGTTCATTGTGGATGTGCATCGATTGCAGTAAGCTAAACGAAAGGATGATCAAGAATAGATATCTTTTGCCATGAATTAATGATCTATTTGATCAGTTGAGTGGAGCCAGAGTGTTTTCCCAATTAGATTTAGCGACCAGTTTCCATCAGTTGAGAGGGAAGAGAACAGTAATCCTTTGACGACATTTCGAACTAGGTGGTTAGTGATGTCGTTCGGGTTGACGAATGCACCTGCTTTCTTCGTGGACTTGATGAACTGGGTTTTCCGAGAACACTTGGATAGGTTCATGTCAGTATTCATAGATGACATTTTGGTGTACTCGAAAGATGAGAGAGAGCATGAGAATCATCTGAGAGTAGTGCTTGAGATGATAAGACAGAATCAGCTAAAGGCGAAGTTTTCTAAATGTCATTTTTGGAAGAAGGAGGTCAAGTTTCTTAGTCATGTAGTTTCGAAGGAAGGTTTGGTAGTAGATCCAATTAAGATCGAAGCCGTCAATAATTGGAGGAGACCAGAGATGGTAACAAAGATCAGAAGTTTTCTCGGACTTGCTAACTATTACCGAAGATTTATCAAATATTTATCGCGGATAGCAACACCTTTGACTAAGTTGACCAAGAAGGATGTGAAGTTCATTTGGTTTGACAAATGTGAGGAAGAGTTCCTTAAATTAAAATATTTGTTGAACAATGCGCCAGTGTTAGTTGTTACGGATGGAAACCAAGGGTTGGTGGTGTACACTGTTGCATGTGGAACAGGATTGGGAGCTGTATTGATGCAAAATGGTAAAGTCATTGCCTACGCTTCTCGACAGCTTAGATCGCACGAAGTAAGATATCCTACTCATGATTTGGAGTTAGCTGCGGTGATCTTCGCATTGAAGATTTGAAGACATTATCTCTTAAGGGAGAGATTTGAGCTATACACTGATCATAAGTCCTTAAGATATTTATTCTCTCAAAAAGAGTTGAATATGCGATAACAAAGGTGGTTGGAGTTTTTGGCTACTTATGATTTTGGTATAGAATGCACTCCTGGAAAAGGAAATAAGGTAGCTGATGCCCTTAGCAGGAAACATCAGAATGTGGTGTTAGCTATGTTGGAAGTATGGAAGGATTTAGAAGTTTTGGCTACGTGTAGTATAAAGTCGAGACCGACTCCTGATTCTAGTCAGAGTACTGCTATATTGGCCTGTTTAGAGGTTCAACCAGTGCTGATCAAGAGAATAGCTTCTAAATAGAAAGAGGATCCAGAAATAGCCGAGAAAATTAGAAAATTAGAAAACTTGAGGTGGGATCTGAGATCGATGACTTAAAGATTTTGGCATTGACCAGAAAGGATGGTTGAGGAAGAAGGGACGATTATGTGTTCAGAATATAGAGAACTTGAGAAGAGAAGTTCTAGATGAGTGTCATCGATCCAAGTTTACGATTCAACCTAGGGGAACCAAGATGTACCAAGATATGAAGAGAAGCTTTTATTGGGAAGGCATGAAGAGAGATGTCGGCTTGTGGGTTAGACAATGTGCTAACTATCAACAAGTGAAAGCCGAACACCAGAAGCCGAGCGGGTTGCTTCAGCCTTTAGAGATTCCAGTTTGGAAGTGGGATTTTATAGATGGGTTGCCAAGGTCGAACAAGGGAAATGAAAGCATATGGGTCATAGTGGACAGATTTACCAAGAGCGTCCATTTTATTCCAATCAAATCAACCAGAACGGCACCTGTTTTGGCAAAGTTGTTCGCGAAGAACATAGTTAGACTTCATGGAATTCCTAGTGGCATAGTCAGCGATAGTGATGCACTATTCACTAGCGAGTTTTGGAGAAGTCTACAGAGAGTATTAGGTACCATGCTCAAAATGAGTACATCATATCACTCACAGACGGATGAGCAGACTAAGAGAGTCAATAAGATACTCAAAGATTTATTGAGAGCTTGTGTACTAGACTTTGGTGGATCTTGGAAAGATCACCTATATTTGATTGAATTTTTCTATAATAATAGTTTTCAGACTAGTATAGGAATGACGCCTTTTGAAGCTTTATATGGAAGGCCATGCAAATCACCCTCCTGTTGGGTAGAAACTGAAGCTTTATATTGGATGAGTTGATAGTAGAGCCTAATTTTACAATTGTTAGACAACCAGTTCGAGTTGTAGCGAGAGATGAGAGAAGATTAAGGTCCAAGACAGTCAAGTTGGTGAATGTTCAGTGGAGCGACAACGAGAAGGACTGTACTTGGGAAACAGGAGATAAGATTTGAGTTACTTATCCTGATCTATTTTAAATGGTATGTCTATATTAGATTTATATAGATGATCGCTAGTCAGATAAACTAGTATAGTTATTAGGAGTGGTTATAGATGATTGCTATGATTCGTATTAAGTCATTATTGAATTTCGAGGACGAAATTCTTTAAGGAGAGGAGCCTGTAACACCCCTAATTTTAAATAATATTATTCGAAATATTTAATTAGACAAATTAAATAGAATAATATAAATGTTAAGTGATAAGGGGATAGAGATTTGAACAAATTTAAGTGGCCGTGCTTATTAATTTAATTGGGCTAAAGATTGGTTTATAGACTAATTGAATTATGTAAGGTTACAATAGGATTTAACTACACCTAACCTTACCTTTATATATATATATATGTGTGTGTGTGTGTGTATGTATGTGTGTGTGTGTGTGTGTGTTTACCCTTAAGCTATACACACTCTCATATTCATTTTCTTACAAAAATAAAAATGTAAGGAAAGAAGATTAGGCTGGCCATTAAAAAGAAAAGAAGAAGAGGAAATTCAAAGAAAAAGAAAAGGGGAAATCAAACTCCTCTTAATCCATTTCCTTATCAAAGATTAAGGTGAATAATAATTTCCATCTCTATTTACTGAATATATGTTTCGGATTTAAGATTAAATTCGTATATATGATGTTTGGATGATGATATGTATGAATTAGTGTTTGCTTTATTTAAACAAGATTGTTTAAATAAGAATCTATACGGTTTTAGGCTAAAACCGAGGGATTTTGATGTTTGAATACCACAGAAAAATTATATGTTATGCAAAACATGATTTTAGAATTGGGTTTTAAGTTTTATAATTTTCCAAGCTTTGGAAAGATAATTATGAATTTTTGAATGAAAATATAGCAGGTTGGGTTTAATAATTTATTTCAGGAAATATATTGAGAATTTGGATTTGAAAATTTGATATGTTAGATAACATGATCAAAGTAAATTTCTGTGATTTTTGTGGATTTTTCTTAAGTGATTTGTTATACAAAATAAATTATTTTGAGAAGAGGATCAAAATGATTCACGTATAAATAAAGTGGAAGGCTTTATTCGTAAAAGTTTAAGTTTGATAGTTATCCAAAATAAAAAAGCGGTTAGTTTTGAAAAGCATGGGAAAAGTAAAGGCAACCAATAACAAATTTACATGTAGGCAGGTTAGTTTATATAAGTTACTTAATTTAGTATTTAACCCAGAAAAACAGGTTTCGACTCTATTCAGAGTACCTTTCGCCTTCAACCATGTCGAAACCCTATTAAGCTAAATTCAATGCACATGGTATCATCTAAGTGATATGTAGTGGATTAGAGAAAGGCGAAAGGTATAGTGTCGAAAGCATAGCTTCCGATGGAGTCGTTACCTCAATTTGTTTTAAAAAGATAAGTGCATGCCTTTATTTTACTAAGCTTTAGACTTAGTCGATACATATGTTTTTTAAGAATAAGTTTATAATGGCTTTCGAAGGGGTTGCCATATTTATTATTAAATAAAAAGGGGTTTCGAAGGAGTTCCTTTAACCATAAATTAATGCTTTCGAAAGAAGGGGTTCCGACCTAGTCAAAACCCTACCGCCGATTCTTGTGCCTTTCGAGTGCATTGAAGTCATCAATACCGTCGAAAGGTATTATTTGTTTTAAAGCTATATTAAGCCACTTTCTAAATGCTTTAAAAAGGGTTATGGGTTTCGAAGGCAATGGTTTCGAAAGGGGTTTTGAAGACATCCTTCAATATTTTAAATGTATTCGACTCAGTCGAAAGAGATGGTATCGACGCCATCATAAATTCCCCAATATTTTTATATTGTAAAGAATGGTTTCAAAAGAGTTTCGTTTATAATTACTTAGACCCAAATGATATTTTAAAAGATAAACCCAATGATGTCGAAAGGGGAACTTTCAATGCTTTAGGAAGAGATACTTCCAATGGTTTCGAAGCTATGCTTCTAATAATTAATAAGTAACACTTTATTATATTAGAAAGGTTTTGAATGAAGGATATTAAAGTGTTTTTAAAAGGAAGAAGCCTAATGTTTTGAAAAGAGATATATGCTTTCAAAGGAGGCTATCCAGTGAGGTCGAAAGCGTGTTTTCGAAGGTTTCGAAAGTATAGTTTTCAAAACAAATAACCCAATCTTATTTAAAAAGAAAAATGCATGGCATATTAATAAACAAAGTATTTTGAAATGGAACTTATAAAGAAGTCTAAATGGGTTAAAGGAATTAACCAAGTTATATTGTTTACTTCTTCATATAAGTATATATTCATTTTTTAATGAATCCAAAAATTGTACTTTGGAAAAAGGTATAATAACCAGTTGGGTTGACCTAATAGTGAATAAATAAAAGATATTGGCAGGGGCCAATAGGTTAATAGTAAGCCCATGAAAACTGTGTAAGGGAAAAGATATTGGCAGGGGCCAGTTGGTTAATGGTAAGCCCATGAAAACTATAATGATATTGGTAGGGGCCAATAAGTCCATAGTTAGCCCATGAAAACTATGTATAATTAAAGATGTCAGTTAGACAGGTTTATAGTAAGCCCATGAAAACTATGTCCAGATAAGAAAATGAAATATTAACAGATAGTCAATAGGTTCCTAGTTAGCCCAAGAAAACTAGGGTAAAAGAAAGATATTGACTGTTAGTCAATAGGTTCCTAGTCAGCCCATGAAAACTAGGATAAAAGAAATGATATTGGAGTTACTAATAGGTTTATAGTAATCCCATGAAAACTATATAACTGGACATGAAGTCTTTAAATGTTTAACCAGTTATTAGTTAGCCCATGAAAACTATTAGGTTAATAGTAATTCTAGAAACTATAATTATGACAAATAGTCAAAATGAATTGGGAATGATAAATCCAGAATTGATTCAATTGTATTGTATAGCATTACATAATAATGTTTGAATTGAATTAACCATTGTGGATGCAGGGGCAACAAAAATGGTTTATAAAGGTTTTAAGATACTAGTGAAGGGAAACCCATTTCGCTAAGCGGCGTGGTCTCACTAGATATCTAAATGATTTGAGGTTGTATATTATTATTCATACCAGGGTTTATGTCTGACTCAAAGTTTATGTTTTCCCCTTAAACTCTGGAGTACTCAATTGATTTTGAGTAGTTTGAGATTTGAGGTTTTCAGGTACCTCTTAAGCCGAAAAAGCTTCCAGAGTCGTGCAGAAGGCATGTAGTTATTTAAGTTCTTTCTCATGTGATTCCGCTGTGTTGTTTTGTTAAGGCAAAGTTGTTTATTGCCTATTATACACTCTGATCACCAAGGGAGCATCTTCATATGTCGCTCTTGGTGTATATTGTAATAATTATATTTTCTGAATGTGGTTAACGATATGGGATTATGTAAAGAATGTTGCAATGAGTTTGGAGTGGAATGTGAAAGTTGTTTTGAAATTTTAAACTTTTTCCATATCCATGTGTTTCTGGCAATTTATCTAACATTACCGTATTTGGTCGTCGAGGATTAATAACTATGGATGACTGTAGCATCCATAACCGTTAGTTTTGGGCCCCCAAGTGGGGGATGTTACAACTGGTGGCATGGAATGCTCGATAATATTTTTCCTGTTATTCTATTGACTCATATTTTAGAATAACTTTTTATTTGACAAGTGTAATATACAAGCTTCTAGTAAACATCCTAGTAATACTAAGTGGTATGGGACACTCAAGTAATGTAACAACCCGGGATTCGCATTACCAATTAATAAATAAAAGTTAGGATTTTATTTATTTTAATGAAACATAAAAGGATTTGGAATAACAAAATTTATTTGAAAAAGGCTATTTTAATTAAATGGGAAATATGGGATTTTAAAATGAGAATAAAATGTTATTTTTGAAAAGTTAAATATTTTAGGAGAGGATTTAAAATGGGTTTGAATAAGAAAAGTGAGTTTTATAAACATATATGAACACTTAGAAATTTTTTGAAAACATGAAAATAACTCTCTTCATATTGGTTATTAAACCTTACCCAATAACCCACCCTAAACTTCCACTATAAATTATCTCAAACTCTCCTAACCTCATTCATCAAAACCCTAATCAAAACCCTAACCATTTCCTAAAGCTTTCATAACAAAAATGGCCTCCATCTTCATCTCCTTCTAGTTTTAGCTTATGCAAGTCATTCTATGCAAAGGTAATGCAAATACCCACCTCAAATCCATATTTTATATCTTCATAATTTCTGAAATTTGATTAGTAACACATGTTTTATGTGTTTTTTTGATCTTATAGCCTCCTAATCACCTTTTGCTAATTTGGGTTGATGCTATAATAGTATTTGTTGCTTTCAAGAGAGGTATATTGCTAAAAACCTCTTCTAGCATGTGTTTAATCATCTTTTGATTTCAATAATCATTTAGTAACACATGTTTTCTTATGTAACATGTGAATCATAGCTCTTTGATCATCTTTGCTTTCATTTTGGGGTTGCACATAAGGTGTTTGTGATATTGCTTCATTAAGTTAATTACTATTTATTAGTAATTATTGCTAGTTATAATATTGTGAAAAATTGATGCCAAAAGCTGAAAAAAAACACTCCAAAATCATCAAAATCATCAAAACTAGTTGGCTGGAATGTTTCAGCCTGAGAACAGGCTGAAACAGTGATCTAGGTGCACCAGGGCAGGCCTGGGCTGCACCCAGGCTGCTGCAAACCCCCAGCCCAGGCGGGCTGGCCCGAATCCCCCCCTCCCCAGTCCAGGCGGGCTGGGGCAGAACCCCCCAGCCCGCTTGGGCTGGGCAGAACACCCCAGCCCAGGCGGGCTGGGGCAGAACCCCCCAGCCCGCTTGGGCTGGGGCTCCCCAGCCCAGGCGGGCTGGGGCTCCCCAGCCCAGGCGGGCTGGGGCGGAATTAGACCCCAGCCCGCGTGGGCTGGGGCCTCCCCAGCCCAGGCGGGCTGGGGCCTGGATGGACCCCAGCCCAGGCGGGCTGGGGCTCCCCTTCCACCCAGCCCAAACGGGCTGGGCTCCCCCTTACATCCCCAGCCCAAGCGGGCTGGGGGCTCCCCTTACCTCCCCAGCCCAGGCGGGCTGGGGGCTTCCCACCACATCCCAGCCCAGGCGAGCTGGGCCTGCTCCCACCTCCCCAGCCCAGGCGGGCTGGGGGCCTGCTCCCACTTTCTCAGCCCAGACGGGTTGGGCTTGCCTGTTTCCAGATTTTTATCTCCACTTCGCGATGCCGCCACAATCGCATCCAAAGTCGGAATTTGACGTTTTTGGTCTCGTTGGAAAGGTGGAGTTTGGAACTCCATCTTTGGAAAGTTTGGGCAACATCGGAGTTCGTTTGGTACTACGAATTTCGTGTCGAAGTTGAACTCTGGACGATGTTGGTAAACAGTGTGAATCTTTTCTGGGTCCAACTTTGAGATGTCGTTGCCTCTTCGTCTCAACTCGGAATCCAGAAATTCTTCTTGCATCTTAAAGTAGGGATGTTGGACTACATGCCTGCAAATTTTCATGACATTTGGACACAGTTTGCTAGTCCAAATAAATTGCCGAACTTGGGTTCGCAGCTGTTTTTGAATGTTTACAAACACTTGGAATATTTTTCAGTGATTTTCTGGTTTTATTGATTTCTTTGAGATTTGTCTCTAGATTTCGTACACGGATTTTATAAATCATTTTCAAAAGATTTTTCACTCCTAAATGGCTTTAGAAATTATTATATAATATTATTTTTAATTATTAAATTAATTACTCCATAATAGGAGAGTTTTCAAAAGCCGTTTTAAAGTGATTTCAAAATCAATTATAAATCTGTTTCGCACCATTATTTTCTATAATAAAAATCTCACACCCACTTTTTAGCACGTCGAGCGAAGTGGAAAGGTGCTTAAACGGTTAGGAAATCTCCGGCCTATGGAACCGTGTGTATTTTCTTTCCGGTTAATCCCCGACCTATTCGATTGATCATTTTGACCTTTGGGTCTAGTTTACCGATGATACGAGGTGGAATTTTTATTGTTTGGAGTGTGAGCTTGCTATTGGTTAGTAAACCGTTTAGTGCGAACGTGGGGTATGGGACTCGTTGTTAACACTTTACGGGTTCCTCTCCAAGAAGTTGGTGACACATTAGCCTTTGGGCGGCCAGTACTGGACCTCTGGGTCACCACGCCTCTGGGCAACCGTCTCTGGACACCTGCTCTATGGAGCAGTTTATTTTTCGGCATGCGCCTCTGGGCCTTTATCCTTCTGGGAAGGATCTTGCCATCTCGCGCGTTCCGCATCTGTGTGAGTGATCGATCACAACTCTACAGTACTTGGCAACAACGACTCTGGTCGGTGCAAGTGCAATATTGGTATTATTTGATGATTTTTATATCCATTCGAGTACTGCCATTCGGTGTTGGTTCTATGGAACCATAAGATGTAAGTGCGATTGCCTTGTGGATTCACAGTGTCTCTGGACACTTCTTTTCAGTGTTGGATTTCATTGACTTTTCAGTATATCCCCATTGCTCTTTGGAGCATCGATCTTTGCTTAGGCATTGATTACAGACTCTGGTCACTCTTGGGATTATTGCCTATGGGCATCTTTTTATGGCTTTGGCTACGCCGATGATATGAGGCGATTTTATTTATTCTACACTTTGGTGTTGATTTCTCTTTGGAGATTTTTATTGTTTATTGATGATTAGGGATCGTCATTATATTCATGTGGTTCATAATATACTTCTCCTTGGATAAGTACTGTTTTATTTATGTACCGCATTATTATATATCTCAGTTATTACTGATTGTTTAGCTAGCCTGACCCGAGTGTTTTCGCTCGGGTCAGACCGAGTTGTTTCAGGTTAGGTCTCTGGACTTAGCTTCTGTGCTTCCACTTGGACATTATCTGCTATGCTGATAGATAGCGCTTTTATTTGTCCACAATTCCGCTACTCTGTTATTATTCAGACTTTGATATGTACATATTTTTAACCCACATGTGTGGGCAGTGGCTTTGTACCCACTTATTGTATTTGGATCTGTATTGACGATGTATTGTTCTGGGATTTTATATCTGTTATGTGATTCTGTTCTGTGATGTTTTATCATTTATTATTATGCTTTGTCCCGATAGATCTTTAGCCATTTGTAATTTCGTTATAAGTATTTACCGAATATGTCGAACCACTTGAAAAAAAAATAGATACCATCCTTTCGACGTATTCAGTAGATAGTTATAGCTTGATTACAAATGGTCGCTTCCACTATACTCTATTCTCCGCTTTAACAGACAGTATTACTCCCGTAATACTCTTTGTTACAGTGGGTCTCAGAGTGGGGCGTTACAAGTAATACTTGCTCGATTACTATTAGAGAGTATATGTCACATATATTTTGAGTTGGGTTAGAAATTTGTAATGTCGTCTAGAGGTGACTCCTTAAAGCTTTGTAGCCGAGAGTTATATTACTCTCCAAAGGCTACAAGATGGAGATATGTTAGAATTTATAGATTTATCCTCTTAGGACTAACTAGCCGAGTTATATTATATTACTCCTAGGGTTAGTAGTCGAGGAATTAGTACGTTGTGAAGCTCTCATTAGGACGTGTGGAGTCGAGAGTAATTATTATTATTACTCTCCTTATGACTTATCTCGTCGAGAGTATATACTGTTGTATCCTCTAAGGACTAAATAGCCGAGTATCATTATCCACTCTTAGGGCTACTAGTCGAGGATTTGTTATTTTGATACACTCTCATCAGGACTCATATAGTCGAGAGTAATTGTTGGCACTCTCATCAGGACTTCTAGAGTCGAGAGTATTAATTATTACTCTCATTTGGACTTGTATAGTCGAGAGTATTTATTAGGAATCTACGTCATAGGGTTCACCCCACTATGGAGAGCGCGTGAATTCGACCCATCAGAATTTATTCTTTTATTGTGGTTATTATGGATATGCTCTGCACTTATCCATATTATTTTAAGTTTTCGATGTTTTTGATTATTATCATCCAATTTCTAGTTGTCGTGATTATACATGTTTGTATGTATTCATTGGGTGATATTTGGGAATGTGTGGTGTTGACACTAAAAATGGGCATCAATACCCAATAGAATCTAGTAGAGATTAAATGAAGAATGAAATTAAAATAGAGCAAATATCAAAAATGAACACACGGATTTTTATAGTGGAATCTTGGCCTACAACCACTTTATATTTTTATTGATCTTGCTTGATTATGATTACAAGAGTGTTTGGATCAGTTGGGATCCAGTAGTACAAGAATGAAAAATAAAAATAGAAGAGCCTTTTCAGCAGAAAGAAGGATCCCTTTTCTGATGCCATGCCTGCTGTACTTAAAGGGAAAGACGTGCATGGATCAGACTGAAATTTCGGCAGAAGGTTCGGGAGACCAAGACGAGGCCACCTAAAAATTTCCAGGACCATCGGGGCCCACAATAGGGATCAGTACTGATCCCTATTAGTATGTCCAAATGTGTAGCGATATCTATGTGGGGTTCCCCATGATGTTAGCTACTTCCTTCCAAAATTTATGCAATTTCGACGTACGGTTTGTAAGATATCACATTTTCCATGAAGCAGTATTGCTTGAATTCTGATTTCTGTCGATCCCTCCAAAGGGAGTTATGCCGATCCCTCCAACTTCCTCCAATTGGAATGAGATCCCTAGGGGTGTTCCACATGTTTTAGTAAGCTTGTACTCGTAAGTTTCATGTTGATAACATTTGTAGGTTTTGAGTTATCGACCGATCATCGTAACAAAATTGAGTTATGGTATCGATACGATACAATCCATAGTGTTGAATATGGATCGTACCTGATCCATCTTTGGGGAGTAGTGAGCTTTCGTGCTTCTACTTCATATTATCATCTATGCATGATTTTTGGACCCCACAATCATCGCTCTAGGATACTGGCCTTGATGACAGTCAAGTCTAACTTGTCCAGTCAGTTCGGATTTAGCAGGGTCAAAATGTCGGATAACATGTGGCATGGTATATTATTGTGATGTTTGTGATGGATGTACGTTTTGTCGTATTTGTACTTTGTCTGTTATTAACATGCTTATTGTTGTGTACCCACATTGGATTTAGATATAGTTCAACCCGTTTATTATTTATATAATACTCGGGTCAGTCCAAGACTTTTCAGGTACAATGACACTTGCCGTTTAGATGTTGGGTTTTAGAGGAGACATTTTATATATAATATAATATATCGAGAGTTTAGTTGACGACTGTGTATAGTTTTCTTTGGATTCCCTTGTATTTGTTGTATTGTGATATAATTTCGTATTGAGACAAACATCAACTAATATCAGTTTGTATATATTACATTTTTCTACTATGATCTGTGACCCTATATTCATTTATATATGTTGTATATTGTTCTATCCTGGAAAACCCACATGATTATTGCTTTGTTCCGATACAAGATACGTATAGAAGTTTTAGTTTTGAGATTTTTAATACGTACCGGTGTTAACCCAATGGAATATTCATGTGAGGTCGCCCCTAACAAGCCTCATTCTTTGTATTACTAGATAGGATTACATACTAACTATCCTTGGCAGTATGGGTATAGAGGTGGGATGTTACAGTGGTATCAATAAATTTAATTATGATTAAATATTCATGTCGTAGAAAGCAGGGTTGTTATGCCTTCCAGGGCAAGAGGCTTCTTTTGTACCTTCTGTGATAGCTCATTCTTCGACTTTGGCTTCGTCCCCTACTTCTGGACCATTCATGGTGATGAGCTCACCTTCCATCTATGGTTTCCTCTACCAAGACCGGAGGGTGCTGCTAGGTCAGAGAGGTTCAGTAGTGGGCGCCCATGGTATGTTACCTTCCCTGCTCGACTCGGCACCGAACCGGCCCTCGGATGCGGTGCATAGTTAAGCCCCTGCTCGACCTATTTCCTCGACACTTCCTTGTCCAGCTCCTTGATTATCCTGATCTGAATCACCACTAGAGTGTGATCTCCTTAGTCTACTGGACCCCTAGGACTGGGCTCTCCCTTGGTTTAGTGTTGTGTGTTGTTAGCTGGGCCTGCCCCAAGCTTGTCATGATTTAATCCATAATGGCTTGATGCTGGGCGGCGAAATGAGTATCAAGATCTACCACAACTTTGTCTATGTCACCCCTAGTGATGGCAACCGATACTGAAGTATTGGAAAAATAGTTATCCTATTCTACCATGTTGTGGCTGGCACCCCTGCTAGTAGCGGTTGCCTTGCTCTTATATTTAGGAGGCATATTGAGAATAGATCCCTTCTTTTTTCTTTTTCTATGAAAGCACCAAAAATTTTTCCAAAAAATATGGGTAAACTCCTCCAATTGATTTGCTGTAATGGATTAAATAAAAAGCAGAAAAAGTAAAAGGCACCAGGTTTTATAGTGGTTCAGGCATAATGGGCTTACGTCCACCGTTCTTTTTTATTCCTTTCTCTTTTGTTTTTTATACTACAAGTAATTGATGAAGAATACAAAGATTTGTAATAAAAAATGGCAATTCGGACACTCCGTGCAATGATTTCTGTAACTTGGAGTCTTATAAATCCCAAAAAGACTTCCTTCGAACGCTAAATGCTTGAGTATTTATAGGGATGAGGAGGTGGTGTCATTGATTAGGATGTTTCCTTGTACATCTTTCCCAGAGTGAATATTCTCGGGAACCTAGAATATACTTGATTATTTCCAAATATATGTAGATTTCCTTCCATATATACACTACTTGGCTCGGCTAAGAACTTGGTTCAGAGGGTGCGGTTTGGCTTTGATGGATGTGGACAAGTTGTTGACCGGTTGCGTATTACCTAGTTCCTCCGGTTCGGTCCATAGCTCATTTCGGTAAATGCTTCCCCTTGGTCCAATCTTGGGACTCCCTGGTGTTGAACGAAAGTGCGACCTTGTTTGTTACCTATGGGTACCGAATAAGAAATTCAATTCGGTACCTCGAGGTACCAATAAGAAATTCGGTTCAGTGCCCCTGGTACCGAATAGGGGGTGCCTTCTCTCCTTTGAATCCTTTGCTCCTTTGCCCTTAGACTTGCTGCACTCTGCTGCACTATCTCTCCTTCGTGATTGAGCCACATTGTCTTCTAAGCTTTCCATTACCTTGGTTGCGTGGGCGAAATTGCCTACAACACTTTTATATACATATAGACTTATGTTGTCTTAAACATTTCAAGACAACATTCATTCATCTTATTAACCTTATTAATATTTAAAATTTTGGAAATTTTATTTATTTTTGTTTTCAAAACATTTTCGAAAAAATATATTATAACATTTATAATATGTTTCTATTTTAAGATTAACTTTTAAATTTAAAATTTATTTTAGACTCAAAAAATTTGAAAATTAGTCCAAGACCTAATGCAAATTAGGTCTTTTCTATTAGGGGGAAGCTTTGGTTCACGTAACTTTTTGGGTGTAACATCCTGCCTTTTGAGGCCTAAAACTAACCGCTACTGATGCTGCAGTCATCCGTAGTTGTTATTTCTTGGCGACCGAATACGGCATAGTTAATATTGATACACTGGAACACATGAATATGAAAAAATTTAAACTTCCAATAAATAGAATTTCCCATTTCATGCAAATTACAATTTAAGATTTAATTACATAATCCCAGACGTTAAGCACGTTCAGATCACATATACATTCACAAAATACGATAAGAGCGACATATGAAGATGTCCCCTTATGATAATTAGAGAACTAATAAATACGAACTTTACAGTTCTTAGTACATCACAGCGGAAAACACAAAATAGCTCCTATATAACTAACATTTTCTCCTGCACGTCTCCGGAAGCTTATTTGTCCAAAGACCTGAAAGTCTCCCACCCTCAGACTACTCAAATTAATTTCTGAGTACTCGAGAGTTTGTGGAGAAACATAAACTTCGAGTCAGACAATAAGTCTGGTATGAATAATCCCTATCATCTCTTATCATAAATAGATAGCTAGTGAGACCATGCCGCTTAGCAGAACGGGTTTTCCCCTCACTAGTATCCAAAATAAAACATACAAATCATTTACTATGCCCCTGCACCCAAAATGATTAGTCTTAACATAATATGAAATAAAGCCATAAATCATATACATTGGATATCCCATCCACCAATTTATTAGATATCCCATCTAAAAGCAATATATTAGATTTCCCATCTAAAATCAATTTATTAGAGTTCCCCTCTAAAATCTTTAAAATGACTATCCGTCATAATTTAATAGGACTATCCGTCCGAAATCCATTTAAAATAAATGCAGATTATCCATCGTACATTGTTTTATAAAAGTTGGTGTGGGCTATCCACCGCACGCTCCATAGTTTTCCTAGGATGACTATGAACCCTTGGGTGCCAAATCCCAAGGCTAACCACCTCTGGCAAAATATTCTTTACTTTAGAAATTTGATATGGGTTATCCACCACACATTCCATGGTTTTCCTAGGTTAACCAAGAACACAACACTTGGCCAATTAAAATATCAAGGTCCCTATGATTATGTATACAAATTCATGATCCCCATGATTATTTATTTTTCCTAGGTATACCACATGTTTAACTTATTCCCATTGGTCGCCCCAATTAGGTTAAATTAAATAAAAACACATCGATAGCCCCAATGTATGTTTTCAAAAGCATATTTATTTTTGTAACCCCAAACTATGTATTGAAAACATTAAACCCACCCCAGTATCCCCAAGGTTTATTTACATCCAATTTATATAAGGATCCCCCTTACATATTCAAACGAAGATAAGTGTTTTACGTTATAACCCTTCGAAGTAACCCCTTCAAATTAGCAAAATTTTGCTTAAGGAAAAAATGGATAAAACAGCCCATTAAACCACTTCGAATAAAGCCCCATTCGAAAGCCAATAAACATCCAAAGTTAGCCCCTTTGGAAGCCTTCCTTTTGAAAGCATTACAAAATCAAACCTTTCAACCATGTCAAAAGGTCCTACCTTTCGACCTTATCGGAAGGTTTCTTTTCGACCTAGTCAAAAGGTTCCACCTTTCGACTTTATTGAAAGCATGAGGTTGTCGAAAGCCTGGGGTATCCCCCCTATAAAACCATTTATAAACTTTTCGAAAGCAATGAAACTCAATACCTTTCAAAATCATTAAAACTCAAAACCTTTCAAATTATTGAAACTCAAAACCTTTCGAAATCATTGAAGGTAACCCCTTTGAAACCTTTCGAAACCATTCAAAAACAGTGAAGTGTTGGTGTTGGAACCAACCCTTCGAAATTAATGGAGAGAGGCGACAAGTTTTATAAAACAAAAGATAACATTTGACTCCATCTGGGTTGAAAGGTTTGGAAGCGGCAACTATGCTTCTGACCCTGTCGAAAGCTAACCTTTCGACTTTGTCGAAATGTTTCATTTAAAACAAGAAAGCAAATCAATCGAAAACTTTTTCTTTTAAACCATTTGACAATGTCGAAAGCTCTTTGTCGAAAGCTTGCAGGCGTATTTTCTTTAAAACCAAAACAAAGTTTCATCTCCTTCGAAAGCTCTAACCTTTCGTCCCTAAACCTTTCGACCCCTTCAATTCACTACGTACCAGTCGCCTGATACCATGTGCATTGATTTTTGACCTAGTCGAAAGGTTTGATACCTTTCGACCTTATCGGAAGATTTGGAATCAAGGCGGAAGCTCTTGCCGAAAGAGTTGAAATAGTGAAAATTG
The DNA here is from genome assembly GCA_030737815.1 of Allium fistulosum. NCBI lineage: Eukaryota > Viridiplantae > Streptophyta > Magnoliopsida > Asparagales > Amaryllidaceae > Allium > Allium fistulosum. Next base: position 292,474,149 of record CM060907.1, read on the forward strand.
TACTTTAAAACAATTCTTTTATACCCCACCTACCTTGTTTGTCTAAATCTGATTGGTTGCCAGAATTTTATATTCAAAATTGCTACCGACTTTCCTTATTTGGAAATTTAAATAAATTTGAAAAAGCCTATTTCTCCTTTATAGTTATACAAAACATTTAAGTCCCATACCTTAAATAATTTTATATAACTATTAAAACATCATGAAAAATTCTAGCAAAATGCCAGAAAATCAATTAATATGTTCTCTTCAACATATTAAAATTTCAAAGCATATGAAGATCAAAACCACTCAGAATTTAACCAAAACTGAATAAAAATATGTTAATTAATTCCATTAACATTTAAAACACCTATGTCTTATCCAAACAAAGGTTTAAATGGTTATATCCTAACCAAGACACAAACATGAATCGGGTATAACCCATAGCCGATCCAAACAGAGAAAAATGAGATGATAAACATGATTATTCACCTTATAGTTGATTGGAGAATGAGATAATATCCTAGCTTTAATTCCTTAGCTTTTTCTTCAATTTATGCTCTTCTTGGAGCTTTTAATGGCCGGTCGAAAATAGGTGAGGAGTTATGAATGAGAAGGTAAAAATTTATTAAGATGGAGGAAGAGATTTATACTAAGAAATGTAGCCCCATTTCCAAGTTTGACCATTAGGAAATTCCTCCTTCTAAATTTAGTTAAGTCTTATTTTAGTTCATAAGACACGGCCATTGGATTTATTAATCTCGTCTTCCTAATTATTCACATTATTCTATTTAATTTATCCAATTAAATATCTCGAATAATGTTAATTAAAATTCAGGGGCATTACAGACTCCCCTCCTTAAAGAATTTCGTCCCCGCAATTTCAATAAGGACACAACAACAAGCATATAGCCCATGCAAGCAAAGATAGTATAACCTACCAGCCAAATTCTATATAAACCCTATTTAGAACATACCATCTAAAACAGCTCAGGAAAGGTAGCCCTAATCCTATCTTCTGTCTTCCAAGTACAGTCCTTCACGTTGTCGCTCCACTGAGCTTTCATCAACCTAACTGTCTTGTTCCTTAACCTCTTCTCATCTTTTTCCACAACACGAACTGGTTGCCTCACAAAATTCATATCTGGTTCCACCACTAAGTCCTCCAGTGCCGTCAAAGCGATAGTAGTTTCTGGATCATGAACATACTTCCTAAGATGAGACACATGAAACACATTGTGGACCCCAGCCAAACTGCTCGGTAAATCTACTCGGTATGCGAGTCTCCCAATCCTCTCTGATATAGGAAATGGTCCAACATATCTTGGTGCTAGCTTCCTAGTCTTCCCGAACCAAACCACACCATTCATCGACGATACCTTGATGAAAACTCTATCTCCAACTGAGAACTCTAGGTCCTTACACCTTTTGTCTGCGTAACTCTTCTTCCTAGACAGAGCTTCCTTCATTCTTTCCCGTATCAACTCGATCTTTTCTGTCGCCTCTCTCACTAAATCAGGAACAAGGACTAATCTGTCTCCAGTCTCTAACCAACATGCTGGTGATTTGCATGGCCTTCCATACAAAGCTTCAAAAGGCGCCATTCCTATAGTAGTCTGATAACTATTATTATAGGAAAACTACACTAAGTGCAAGTGATCTTCCCAAGAACTACTAAAATCCAGCACACAAGCTCTCAACAGATCTTCCAGTACCTTATTGACTCTCTCTGTCTGCCCATCCGACTGAGGATGATATGCGGTACTCATCTTGATCTTAGTGCCTAACACACTCTGCAGGCTCTTCCAGAACTCGCTAGTAAATAAAGCATCTCTATCACTGACGATGCTACTAGGAATTCCATGCAGTCTAACGATGTTCTTCATAAACAACTTAGCCAAAACGGGTGCCGTCCTGGTTGACCTTACCGAAATGAAATGGGCACTCTTGGTCAATCTGTCCACTATGACCCATATACTTTCATTACCCCGGTTTGACCTTGGCAACCCGTCAATAAAATCCATGAATATCAAGTCCCACTTCCAAACTGGAATATCCAAAAGCTGAAGCAACCCACTTGGCTTCTGATGTTCGGCTTTTACTTGTTGACAGTTCAAACACTGTTTTACCCATTAGCCAACATCCCTCTTCATTTCTTTCCAGAAGAAACTTCTCTTCATATCCTAATACATCTTGGTTTCCCCAAGGATGAATCATAAACTTAGATTGATGACATTCCCTAAGGACTTCCTTCCTAAGGTCTCCAACATCCGGAACACATAACTGTTCCTTCTTTCTCAACCAACCCTGTGGTCAAGAATAAAATCCTTAAAATCATCAATCTCGGTTCAAGCTTCTAACCTTCTAATCCTCTCGACTAACACTGGATCCTCTTTCTTCCTAGAAGCAATCCGTTCGATCAAAACTGGTCGAAATTCCAAACAAGACATCATGGCGATATTCCGACTAGATCCAATAGTCGACCTCAACTGCACACTGCAAGTAGCCAGTGCTTCCAAGTCTTTCCATTCCACCAACATAGCTAACACCACATTATGATGTTTCCTGCTAAGCGCATCCGCCACCTTATTTCCTTTTCCTAGTGTAAACTCGATGCTAAAATCATAAGCTACAACAAACTCCAGCTATCTCTGTTGTCTCATGTTCAGCTCCTTCTGGAGAATAAATACCGTAGAGACTTATGATTCGTAAATAGCTCAAACCTTTCTCCTAAAAGATAATGTCTCCACACCTTCAATGCGAAGATTACCACTGCCAACTCCAAATCATGAGTCGGGTATCTCACTTCATGCGGTCTAAGCTGTCTAGAAGCATAGGTAATAACCTTCCCATTCTGCATTAGCATAGCACCTAACCCAGTACCACATGCATCAGTGTAAACTACCAACCCTGATTCCCATCAGGAACTACTAACACGGGCGCATTGGTTAACAAATGTTTCAACTTAAGAAATGCCTCCTCACATTTGTCAGACCAAACAAACTTCACGTCCTTCCTAGTTAGCATAGTCAAGGATGCCGCTATCTGCAAGAAATCCTTAATGAACCTTTGGTAGTATCCTGCAAGTCCAAGAAAGCTTCTAATCTCACTTATCGTCTCTGGTCTCTTCCCATTGTTAATAGCTTCGATCTTATCTGGATCAACTGCTAAACCTTCTTTGGAAACTACATGACATAGGAACTTCACTTCCTTCTTCCAGAAATGACACTTTGAGAACTTCGGCTTCAACTGATGTTGCCTTAGCGTCTACAACACTATTCTAAGATGATTCGCATGATCCTTCTCATTCTTATAATATACCAAAATGTCATCAATAAAAACCAAAACGAACCTATCCAAGTACTCTCGGAAAACCCGGTTCATCAAATCCACGAAGAAAGCTGGCACATTAGTAAGCCCGAATGGCATAAGCAACCATTCGTAAGACCCATATCTGGTCCTAAACGCCATCAAAGGAATACTGTCTTCTGCCAATCTTAGCTGATGGAAACTTGTTGCCAAATCCAACTGGGAAAACACTCATGCTCCACTCAACTAATCGAATAAGTCATCGATTCATGGAAAAGGATACCTATTCTTGATCATCCTCTCATTCTGCATACGATGGTCAATGCACATCCTTAATGACCCATCTGGCTTCTTCACGAACACCGCGGTCGTTCCCCAAGGCGAACTACTTGGCTGGATGAAATTCTTTCCTTCCAATTCCACTAGCTGCACTTCAATTCCTTCATCTCGGTTGGAGACATCCTGCTAGGTGGTCTACTTACGGGTTCATATCCTGGCACAAGATCTATCCGAAAATCGATGGCTCTTTTCGGCGGCAAGCCCGAAACTAGTTCAAACACATCCGCAAACTCTCTTGCAACATAAAGCTGCTTCAACTCTACTTCTGTTCCCATAGCACCCAATAACGCATAAGCATTTCCGTTCGAACTCCTTACTGAGTAAATAACTCGGTTACGACTATTAGGATGTTTCAATGATATTTCCCCCTCCTGGCAAAATATCCTAGCATCATATCTATCTAACCAATCCATACCCAATATGATCCCGAAACCCACGAAATCAAAAACATAAACTGCATGCAAATATATGACCTAACAAATCAAGTTCTAACTGGTCATATCTCATCCTTAGAGTTGCATACCCTCCTATAGGATTCGCAACCCTTAAAGAAGTAATAAGGTATAAAGGTTCCAGACATAAGTAATCTACCAAATACTGAGATATAAATGAGTGCTATGTGCCGGTTTCAAATAGTATCATAACCGAAGTACTATGAATCATAAGCATACCTTCCATCATAGCTTTTCCTTTCTCAGCAGCCGTTGGTCTAGAGGATGATGGTTCCAATGCAAAGACCTTTCCCTTTCCAGTCTTAGCAGCCTTGGGACACTTGTCCTTGTAATGCCCCATCTGGCCAGTTGTAGCATTTGACATTCGGCCTCATTGCAACTGCTCTTCCATCACCCGAGCGACACTCATTAGTATAGTGCCCCTTCTTGTCACACTTGTAACAAACAATATCAGCCTTGCTCTTCTTAGCTGCTACCCCCGACTGGGCACCTTTCTTCTTGAAGAACTTCTGCTTCTTACCTTAAAAATTCAGAACCTCGGCTAGTTTCACCTTTCCAAAAGTAGAAAGCATCTCTTCATTCCGAATAGCCATCTCGACAGCAATATGACACGGATCCCGGAGGTTTGGCATGGTTGCTCTAGCGATCTCAGGATTCAACCCCCTGATAAACTTATCATTCCTCTATATGACTGTATCCACAGTAGCATATCGTAACGGGATAGCTCATAAAATTCTAAAGCATACTCAATCACCGATTTATCCTCCTGGACTAATTTGCAAAATTCCTTAGCTGCGCTGACTTGGCAACCTCAGATAGAAATCTTTCTTCGAACCTCCTTCGAAATTCAGCCCAAGTTAGGTCTTCCTCTGGCTCTTCCATGGTAACTCTGTTCCACCAAAACAATGCTGCTCTCTGCAATTGCCTTGAAGCAAGTCTTCTCTTCTGCATATCTGTCAAGTTGAGATCTGCAAATATCCTCTCACAATGCAATAGCCAGTTTTCCACTCCTACCGCATCCTCGGTTCCCAGAAAAGGCTTCCCTCCAAGACTAGCATAATCCCTGCTCAGCTTGGCATAATTATTACCAACTGGGGCCATCAGATTAGCTCCTCTAGCATTCCCTACAGCCACTCCCGTAGCTGCTCCAGCTTGCATCATATTCACGAAGAACTGATGCATTATCCCCATATCAACCGGCGAAATCTCGGCACCAACATTAGCATTTACATCTGGGTTTGCATTTGCCTATCGACCCTGGTTTCTCCTAGTATCGGGTCGAACATTTTCAATTGTTGCGGTGCGTCTTCCACTCTAATTCACTCTTCCATTTCCTGCCTCCATATCTTTCTTCCCTACTACCTAAAATCCAATCTTTGTAAGATATAGAAGAATGGTCTAAGAGAGTGGGGAATACATACTTAGGTATTTATAGCAAAGTACACATACGTTATTATAACGCTCACCCAAGCCCAACCATATTTTAGATTCATTAGATTATGTTTTAAAAATCTTTTAAGTTATAAATTCCTTTTAAGCACATAAACCATGCTCCGATACCAACTTGTATTAAAACACCATGAAAAATTCTGGAAAAATTCCAAAAAATCAATTAATATGTTCTCTTCAACATATTAAAATTTCAAAGCATATAAAGATCAAAACCACTCAGAATTTAACCAAAACCGAATAAAAACGTGTTAATTAATTCCATTAACATTTAAAATACCTATGTCTTATCCAAACAAAGGTTTAAATGGTTATATCTTAACCAAGACACAAACATGAATTGGGTATAACCCTTAGCTGATCCAAACAGAGAAAAATGAGATGATAAACATGATTATTCACTTTATTAGTTGATTGGAGAATGAGATAACTTTTTTGCTTTAATTCCTTAGCTTTTTCTTCAATTTATGTTCTTCCTAGAGCTTTTATGGCCGGCCGAAAGTAGGTGAGTAGTTATGAATGAGAAGGTAAAAATTTATTAAGGTGGAGGAAGAGATTTATACTAAGAAATGTAGCCTCATTTCCAAGTTTACCCCTTAGGAAATTCCTCTTTCTAAATTTAGTTAAGTCTTATTTTAGTTCATTCATTAAGACACGGCCATTGGATTTATTAATCTCATCTCCCTAATTGTTCACATTATTCTATTTAATTTATCCAATTAAATATCCTGAATAATGTTAATTAAAATTCAGGGGCATTACATTGGGCTAAGTCCGTAGTCATGTAGGGCAGGGTACTTGACTACACATATTCAATCCTTCGACCCTACCTTTCCAGACACTCTACTAATTGGGTTATAAGCTTACCCGGTTAACCCTAACATGACTAATTTAGACTACATAAGCTATTGAGCTCTGATACCATTATTGGATCTAGGCCGGTACGTATCGAGGTAAATGGGTAAGTTTCAAACAAATTTACCATTTAGGTCTTTGTTAAGCCGACGAAGTCTAAATAAATTTAGATCTTATCTAAATTTATTTTGAATAAAATCAATTTTATATTTAATTTATAAATAAATTTTTATTTATTGTATAATTTTGTATTATATAACATATATGTGTATCATATACACATGCAACATAATAATGTGTATATGGTTTAATATGCCTATATATAAATGCTAGAATTTACACTGCAATGGACATATTTGCCCCTCCATAAATGTGTGTGATGTATATATATTTATATGTCTTTATATGTATGTATGTATGTATGTATGTAAATATAAATTATACACACACACACATATGTATGTATAATTGTTTATATTATAAAGTATTACTTACAAATAAATTTTTACCATACACTTATATAAATATATATACATACATACATACACACACACACACATATAGAAAATATAATTAGATTGCAAAATATTCTGAATATAAATATACAAGGTAATTTTGAATGAATTTATATAATATTATATATAATTCAAATTATATATATACATATTAAATGAAATTTAAAATATTACATGTATAATGTATGTATTTAAATATATGCTTTAAAAAATATTATAACATAAATAACAATAATAAAATATATGTATGCATTTAATAAATGCTTTCGACCTAAAAATTGTGTTTTCAATTTAAACTCACTTAATAATCAAAAATGTTTTTTTAATCAATTCCGTATGGAATAAGAATTTTTTTTAATATTTTTTGAAAAAATGCCAGCATATTTTGAAATTGTGTACTTATGTGTTACATTATGTATAAATAAATATATTTATTTATGATATATATAAATTAATTTTAAATTAAATAATATATAATATAAATGTGAATTAAATATATAAATTAATTATTTTTTATTTTAATTTTAGAAATCTTGTTCGAATAAATAAAATTTTATGAAATATAGATTATACTTAATACAATATTATTTCTTATGAATTTGGTTTTTAATTAAAATATTTAATTATATATATATATATATTTGAGATTTTTTTAATCAAGACCATGAGCATCTATGCATGATTAAAAAAAACTTATTAGATAAGTACATGCGCGTGCGCACCCACACACACACACATATATATATATATAACCATCCAATATGTGACGATACAAAGATATAAAGATTCGCGATAAAGGATTATATCTAAACTATTACATTATATGATAAATTTGTTAAGTATTTGTTGTTGTAATCAAGTAAAATTACCTTTGCCTTATGTCTAGAATTCGAACTTTGAAATAAAGAACTAATCTCCTCGAATCCAATACCAAATCCAGAAGTTGCTAGCTCTCGAATACAGCTACAAACAACAATCGAATTATATTTAATTTGATGTGGTTAGGCTTGAAATTTTTTAAGTATTTGGATGGGTTATGGATGGAGTTAATTGATGATGAGAAGAGCGCAAAAAGATCAAGTAAAAAGTGAGTGTTAAGGGGATTCAATAAACAAGATACAAGAGAGTAAAAAGTGGATCTTGATCCCTTTATTTCTCATACTATTTCTCCCTTTTTTATTTCAAAATCCCCTTCACCATGCCAGAGATGGACAGCCTCACCTAGCTCTCCCATAGCTGGCTAAACCAAGCCCCATTTGGTCCTCAAAATTAGTTCAAATCTGAACAATGTTCATCACATTTAAATCCAATTTAAACATGTATTGATATCGTAAATCGGTAAGTTTATTTATAACTATTATATACACATTGTTTAATATTGTTCAACACACGTTAAATAAAATTTTATAATTAATATTTTGTAAATATTAATTAACTTAATTAATTTATAATAATTATAATTTAATTAAATAAGATGGTAATAGGAGTACCCAACGTTTCGGTTGTGTGATTGTTAGGTGTAAATTTGGTCAGTGATTAATATCGAACAATTCGAATATTAACGTTCACACGTTACTTAATAGATGTTGTGACATTATGCCTAAATTTATCGCTTACTTGGCATTGGTAAAATCTAATATTACTTTGTTAAGGATTACACGATAGTGACAATTATTTATACTAATTCTCTTCGTCAAAACTATATCACATTAGGACTTATAGAATTTGGTAATGGTCAAAATTCCAAAATCGTCCATATTCAACATTATAATCCAAACACAAAGCCCTTAGTTTAATAATAACAGGTACTATTAACTGAATTGCTTCGGTCAGAGACTCTTACTTTGAGTTGACTTCAGTTGACCGTGATACAAACTACATATAACTAAGGAGACAAATCCTCTTTTAATAGAGTTTCACTTCTAGTGCTTCCACTCAATCCAACTATAATCGTTCAATGGATGTCATGCCATGATTTAACTGTAATCAAAGTGAAGCTTCCACATTGAAGATCAATAATGTTCCTAAGTCAAAAGAACTGTGTAATTTTATCACATGTTTTGAACATAAAGAAATACAAGAAATATGGATATTTAATCTATATTTGGTTATATATAAACGTTATATGATGAATGGTTGTAGTTTTAATGTACAAACTTTATTGAAACTAATTCATTCAAAATGAGCAAGTAAACCATGATGCGAGATCATGTATTCAATACGATTGATTGCAATAAGAATCTTATTATGTTAGATGAGCACTATAAGAGCTATAAGATGGACATATGAATTCAACTATTGAAATGTCACTTTGATTAGTTTACATAAACTGCGGCTTATTTGATATCCTTAGACGTTAAGGATGACTAGATGCACTTTTGTTAAGAGTTTAGTGCGATCTTTGTAATACCCCATAAATTAACCAATAATTAGTTATTGGATCAATTATGAGATTAAGAGTTTAGATGGTTAATTATGAAATAAATTATATATATGTGATAGGTACTTGGTTTTGCATTTACTTATTAAAAGTAGTGTTTGATGAAGCTTAACTTGAATGAATTAAATAAGGAAGGGAAAATGGTGGGCCGGCGGCCTAATTATTCATTTGGAATACAGATAACCACTTTCCACTTTTTCATTTCATTCATTTCTCGCTCAAACTAAAAATAAAGGCTTGAGCTCTTTAATAGTGATTGCAGCCTAGGGAAGAAAAATATCTAAAGCTTAGGGAACTAGAAACTTCTTTTACTAAGGAATATAGGTGAGTAACATATTCTCTAATCCTTTTTTCTTTCCTAAGTCCCCCAACATGGCTATGTTTAAGATGAATATTTCTTATGTTTTTCATAATCTAAATGCTCTAAAAATATTATATGATGTTGAGAACATATTATTAAAGAAGGGTTTTGATTTACGAAAATTTCCCTTAAGTAAATAAATTGATATGAATTATTTGAGTGTTGTATAAGAGTGAAGTGAGTAGAAATGTGAGGATTGAGTAATTGTATAGAAATAAGTCGTTATTAATGTTTTCTAAGATTTTTTCTAGAAACAAATTAAGTAGTTTCCAAAAGAAACTAAGCTTGGCCGAAGGGTTGTAATAGGGAGTCAGATGGAAAATAATAGTGTACAGAAGATAATTTAATTAAATAAAGTGTAAAATAATTGGTTAATAGATCAGATCAATAAATTGTGCTGAACATGCCAGGGAAGTACATAAAATGGTAATAAAGGACTAAGTCGAGCTAATTAAAAATTGACACGTGTAAAGATAGTGTTAAATATACAGAGAGAACTTCCCAATATATATCGAGAGGCGATACCGAATGGAGTGTATCCAAGTCGAAAGTATAATAAACTGAAACCTTAAGTATAAAGATTTAAGTAAGAAAGCTAAAAAAAGCCAAGTATAAGGCTAGGTTCATTAACCAAAATCTAGGATTGAGTTTAGGTAGAGGAAGTGATTTCCAAAACCTAAGGATAAATTTTGAGTAGAGAAGGCGTTTCATAAAGTTAAAGTTTTAAATATCATAAGTCACCAAATATAAACTAGTATAAGCTTTCTCAGACAAGACCGAGGCTGGTAATGGTCGAGAGTTGTTTGGCCCTTGGTAAGATGTGTGGAACCGAAACTAATTGACTTCCAGAATAGAATTTATTTTAAGGCTTAAGTTGGTCAAAACTAATACTTGTACATTGACGTTAATGTAGTAATATAGCTTAATGAAATAACTAAGCTGAAAGCCTAACAGGTGAACATTTATGCATAATTGTCGGTAAAAGACATAAGGCTTGATGGGGTAACCAAAAGATCAAAAATAAAGGAGTAAGGCCTTTGTGGCATCTACAAACAAAAGCGTAGGTATAAGGCCTGTGTGGCAACCGATAGTGTGAATATTGATAAAAGGCCTGACGTGCCAACCGATTGTGTAGACATGAAAGCAATTGATGTAAGATTGAGAGTGGCAACTAAGGAAATGGTATAAGATTTGATGTCGGTATGGCAGTCAAGAAATTGAGAATGAAGTAGGTGTAAGGCCTGAAGTGGAATCCGAAATACGATAGCATAGGTGTAAGGCCTGAAGTGGAAACCGAAATACGATAGTGTAGGTGTAAGGCCTTAAATAGCAACCAAAAATGGAACTGAAGTAAGCATGACGCTGGGTTTTTTCAACCAAATCCAAAACTAAAGGTGTAAGCCCTAATTGGAAACCAAACTCGATGATGATTTTTGTGAAATTAAAGATTTAGTGAAAGCATAAGCCTTAGTGGCTGAATGCTTATGAAAAACCCTTCAATTCTAATTAAAGGAATAAGACCTCAGTGGTAGTCTAGGTTTGAGTGCTTCGGGTTCTGTATAGTAAAGAGTGGTTGCTTAACGGTAAATTGGAACTTGGTTTTGGTTCTGACCTAAGTCTTTGATTAAGACCCGTAAGAGGGAAATATTGACATATTGTAATGTTTTTAAGTGTTAAATAAATGTTGTAGTAGCGAAAGGAAAACCCATTCCATGCTTAGCAGCATGGTCTCACTGTATTCTATTTTTAAGGCAATATATTGTTCATGCCCGACTTTATGTCCGACCCATGTTTATAATTATTCTCTTTTGAACTCATTGTTAATCATTCGAGTAGATTGAGTTTGTGGGCTTATGTAGGCTGCTTTTAGGTTGGACAATTAAGGAATGCTAAAGACGAAGTAGGATGCTTGAATGTTATAATATTTGTTTTAATTTCTCTATACTTAGTGTTTATGTCAACATCCCCATATGTTAGGCATTGCACTATTATCTATGTTTGTATTATTTTTTGACCCATGCGCGGGTAAAACTATAGGAACAATCTTAACATGTAAAATTTGATGATGATGTTATGTAATATTAACTAGCTGCTGTGTTTACTTAAGATTGCATAATAAAACTGATCACTTCTCTATCACAGAAAGATAATTCTAAGATGACTGCAGTATATTGGGGTTCCATCTTTGGATTTTAGAATGGGGGACACTATAGTTGGCATTAAAGCAAGGCTAGGGGACACCCGAGTGAAACAGAGTTATAAATTGTTAAAGTACTCAATAGAAAATGAACACCTTGGAGAGGGTATACACTATTATATAACGTACAGGTGTTAGCCCTATAGATATACAGATAAATATATATGTTCCTTTATGTTGTTTCACTCACTTTCCTTTCATTTATATTGAAGACTTTCTTAGTAGTAATGGACTTGAGAAGTGAAAGAGTCACGGTTGGAGGCGCCAATGCTATGAGAGAGGACAATAGTACTCAAACAGTCGAGGGAAATGGTGGAGAAGTGTCTCTAGCAGCAGTGAATGACGTTATCCTGCCTATCCTAAGCATGGATGGAAATGTTTTTTCTAGCAGTTCATGGCATAGATGATGAGGGTAACCATAATGGAAGTGGTTGGGCCAAGAGCGTCTATGGGAGAAGACTTCTCGAAGTTGAATCAAGATTTTAGAAATTTAGGAAGCAAGATGTTTACCGCGAGAGAGCGCACAGTGGAAGTATAGAAGTGACTGAAGGTGAGTGAGCATATTTTTGGGGACTTAGGACTGAATGATAAATGGAAGAGAAGGCCAGCTACAAGGCTATTGCATGATGATGCTTTAGATTGGTGGGAGTCCATGACTACAGAGACTCTAAAAGAGATCACTTGGAATGAGTTCCGAGAGAGGTTTGAGGCTTAATAGTTAATTCATTTTTAAGTCTCGGAGAAGTGTGTTGTTGAGAGAGTTCATCGATCTCATGTAGGAAGAAATTCTATGGAGAAATACATCCATAAGTTCAAAGCTTTGGCGAAGTATGGCCAAGAGTCGATTAACACTCCAGTGAAGAAGAACAATATTTTTCAACAGTTTGAAGCAGGTTCGGGATAACAAGGCGATGGCACACCTGGCATACCCTTTTGGTTTTGCCACTGATATGGCAAGAAGGTATGATAGTATGTACCAAGATTAGAAAAAGGTGGATATGAAGCCCAAGTTGGAGCCAAAAAATAGGTTTGCACCTTACTAGAAATGGAAGAAGGGGCCACAACCAAAAGGAAAGGCCCAAGAGGGAGGAAATCGAAAGGATATTTCAAAGATTACTTACTAGAACTATGAGTAGAAGAGGCACTATGGGTCAAGATATCTGAAACAAGAAGGGATGTATAAGGCCAAGTGTTGTAGTTATGGTAAGCCGGGCCATAAGAAGAAGCATTATCTGTAGCTAAAGCAAACAAGGTTGTTCGCCTTTGAAGGATTGAGGGAAGGCCTTCTACCAAGGAGAAGGGAAAGAATGTTGTGTTGGAAGTATGATTTCCATTTCCAGTTTTTCAATTAGAGTTTTGTTTGATACTGAAGCTACACATTCTGTCATTTCGAAAGATGTGGTAGATAGACTGGAGATAAATGTTACCTATCTAGTTACTTCTTTGCCTGTGATTAAGCCGATTGGTAGTCATGCCACTCTTGGTTTAAAGTGCACCACCCAAGGGTTTGTTGTATATGACCATTTATTTGCTTATGACCCATTCATGTTTAACATTTTAGGGTATAGGGTAATTTTGCGTATGGACTAGTTAGTGCAGAATGAGGCCAAAATTTATCATGTTGGAAGAGTTATTGCTTTACAGAATCGAAAAGGAGGAGAAAAGATCTTGGCATCTTTGGGTGAGATAAGAGGAAGGCCCACAGTTTCGTTCTATGCTTTCAAAGTCTGGAAGAGGAGATAGACAAAGATTTTATGGTTTGGGAATTCATGGACGTATTTAAACCAGTGAAGGGATTACCTCCATGAAGAGTGATTGAGTTTTGCATTGATTTAGTACCATGGGCACAACCTGTTAGTAGACCGCCTAGCAAAATGCCACCTAAAAAAATAGAAGAGTTGAATAATTAGTTGATGAAACTTAAACATTAGAGTTTTATAGACTAAGTAATTCACTACAGGGAGCTTCTGCAGTATTCATAATGAAGTTATATGGATCATTTCTGATGTGCATCGCCTATTGGAAGTTAAATGAAGTGACAGTGGAGAATCGTTATCCATGTTTAAGGATAAACATTTATTTGATTAGTTGAGTGGAGCTAGACTATTCTCACAATTAGATTTGGCTATGCGATTTCATTAACTAACAGTTACTGAAGAGTTATTCCTTTGATCACGTTTAGGATAAGGTATGGTGAACATTGAGTGGTTGGTCATGCCCTTTGGGCTAACCAGTGCCCGAACATTCATTATAGATCTTATGAACCAAGTCTTCCATGATTAGTTTGATAGCTTTGTGTTGATCATTATAGATGATATCTTGATTATTCTAAGGATGGACAAGATCATGAAACTCAACTTAGAATAATATTGGAGACCTCAAGATAGCACAAGTTGAAGCAAAGTTCTCGCAGTGTAATTCTTGTAAGCTTGAAGTTAGTTGCTACGTTATGTGGTTTGGAAGAAGGGATTAGTCATAGATCCTTCGAATGTTAAAAATGTGAATGATTGGAAGAGACCAGGGACTATTACTGAGTTAAGGAGATTCTTAATGTTAGTCAGGTAATCAAAGGTTCATCAAGGAATTCTCTAGGATAGCAGCACTTTTAACTAGACTTACCCGAAAGAATGAAAGGTATGTTTGGACGACGCAGTGTGAGGTAGAATTTCAAGAGTTGAAGCTTCGGCTAACTAAAGCTTTAGTTTTAGTAATGCTGGGAGGGAATGAAAGTATGGTAGTGTACACTGATGCTTTAGGATCAGGGTTAGGAGCAATGTTGATGTTGAAGGGAAAGTTTATAGCTTATGCATCTAGGCAGTTGAGACCCCACGAGGCTCGGTATCTTGATCATGACCTGGAGTTGGCAGCTGTTCTTGAATTGAAGATTTGGAAACATTATTTTTTAGGAGAAAGATTTGAGACTTTTAGTGACCATAAGCCTCTGAGATATTTGTTTTCCCATAAGGAATTGAACATGTGACGACGAGATGGGTAGAGTTTTTGGCACCTTATGATTTTGGGATAGAGTACACCCTAAGGAAAGGAAACAAGGTTGTTGATGCCCTGAGCCGAAAGCAACAAAGTAGTGTTTTAGCTATGATCGAGGAGCTGAATGTTTTAGAGACCCTAACTTCTCGTGATGTGTTGTTTCGGTCGAGGGCTAGTCCGAGCCAAAACAATAGGTTGTTGCCTTATTTGGATGATCTTCCAATGCTCATAGAGAAGATTTTCGAGAGGCAAAAGGAAGACCCACTACATAATGAAAGGATCAGTGGCCTGAAGAGTGGTATTGAGACCAATGAGCTAAATGGCTTTGGTATCGATAAAAGAGGTTGTTTTTGGAAGAAGGGAAGGTTGTATGTTGCAAATAGTGGAGACCTTTAGAAGTCGATTTTGGATGAATGCCATCATTATAAATTTAGTAAATTGTATCGAGATAAAAAGCAGAGCTTCTATTGGGAAAGAAAGAAAAGAGATGTTGGAGACTGTGTGAAGAAATGTTTCACATGCCAACAAGTTAAGACGTTGCATCAAAAGCCTAGTAGTCTTTTGTAGCCTGTAGAAGTTCCACTATGGAAGTGGGATTCGGTTTTGATGGACTTTATCGATGGTTTACTGAGGACTAGAGCACAGAATGAAAGTATATGGGTAATAGTAGGTAGATTGACAAAGTTTCCCTTTTCATTCCCATAAAATCCACGAGGACGATAGTAAGATTGGCCAAGATATATGTTAAGACTAAAGTGAGACTTAATGGAATTTTGAGTACTATCATTAGTGACCGAGTCCCTTTGTTTGCCAGTTAGTTTTGGTGGAGCCTATAGAGGGATTTGGGTTCGAAACTATGTATGAATACTACTTACCATCCGTAAATAGATTTTCAGATCGAGTGGATCCACCGAGTGCTGGAAGATTTACTTAGAGAATGTGTATTAGATTTCGGTGGATCTTGGGAAGATCATTTACACTTACTTGAATTTTCATACAATAATAGCTACCGGTCCAATATTGGAATAACACCTTTTTAGGCTTGAATGGAAGACCTTGTAAGTTGCTAGTAAGTCGATCCAAGACGGTAGATAAGCTCATGTTAGATTTTATAAGAGAGGCTTCATAGAAATTCGAATTTATTCGGCAAAAGGATGAAAGATGATCAATCTAGACAGAAGAGCTATGCCGATAAAAGGCAAAAGACTTGGAGTTTAATCTAGAGTATCATGTGTTTGTTAATGTTTCACCGATGAAAAGCACTATAAGGTTAATAAAGGCTAGAAAGCTAACGTCAAGATATGTTGGCTCATTTCTGATACAGGAGAGAGTCGGTAAAGTAGCCTATAAAGGTGAATTGCCGAGTACTTTGGCCGAGGTTCATAATGTGTTTCATGTTTCACATCTATGGAAGTGTGTCCAAGACCCTGGGGATATTTTTATTTGAGAGCCATTGAGAGTCCAGTGCTGAACAAAATATGACCTATGTGAGGTGACCTATTCGGGTAGTAGATCGAGATGTAAAGAAGCTTCAGAATAAAACAGTAAAGCTTGTGCATGTCTAGTGGAGTGGGGACTGAGATGATTGTACTTTGGAAACGAAGGATAAAATTAAAGGGACTTATGCTTAGTTGTTTTTTTAGATTAGCATGTTTGTTGACTATGTTTTATTGTAAACCATATATATATATATATATATATATATATTACAACGACCCGCAAATTTATCACTTTGATAAACTATATTTATTTTTAAATTTATTCAAATAAAAGGTTGATAATACAAATAATATTGTTTTGCATGATAATAAGTAATAGTAATCTTATTTTGAATAAACATTCACAAAAATATTTCGCTCTGAAATTTAAATCGATAAAATGGCCAAAAACTGCTTTATCGATAATTAGCTCTATAATCGTAAAACATCATGCACATAGTTGGATACATAAACTTATTTTTATAATTATACAAGAATATGAAATAAAATTTATTTATTTTATTTTTTAAAATTAAATGTATTTATGTCATCACCAATAATGGCATCATATTTAAATATAGATTTATGAATTTAAATTAAGATTTAATGATTTAATAATTATTTTAATTATTCAAATAATAATTTTAAATGATGATAATTCATTTTAAATATTTATAAAGTGATAATAAATCATTTGTAATAATTTTACGAAGATATGTACTTGATTTGAAAATATAAGGAAAAAACCGATATCGCTTTATCGGTATAATAGCAATTATTGTAAATAATTATTAACATTAATTTATATGGTCTATAACTTAAATAAACTTTTTTTAATTAATTAAAAATTATAAGAAACATATTTTTAAGTTTTGTTTGCATAAATAAATAGTTTGATTAAAAACTGAAAATGCGATCGACGATCGTTTTTCGGATTTTTGACTATTCGTCGAACGGAAGTTGTTTTAAATCATTGCAACCATGTTTTGTGTCATTTGCACATATACAACATGCACATACACACCCTAATATGCACATTAACATATATACAAACATATAAATATACATGTACACACATATATATACATATACACATGATAATATCTAAGATATTTTAAGTTTACTTAATACTTAGGCTTTTACAAAGGTCAACACTTACACATCAAAGTACACACTTGAGTATGCACATGGAGGGGGTCATTTCAGCCATATGGGTGATGTAGATGGTAATGATGGTGGTGATGGTGGATGATGTAAAGAGGAGATAAAGATCTACCTCTCCACTTGCCTATAAATACCCACCCATTTTGCCTCTTCTTCATTCCTCCATAACTCTCTCAAAAACAGATAAAAATGTGTAATTATTTATTTCAAAATTTCAGTGGCTACAACATTTTAGTTGACCACTTCTTTGCATTCTAATCTTAGCTATGCTCAAAACTTCATTTTCTCTAAAGCATTTTCAAGTTCAGTTTTGAAGGCCGAAAATACCTCTTTTTCATTCGAGTATACCTCCTCAAAATAAAATCCAAATGAAGTAATTCTTTTACTCAAATTATGTATAATTATAGTGGCTACAACTTTCATGTTTAGCTTTTCTTCTAGTTTTGAGTATAACTATGTCAAAATTCTACTTTTTTTACAGTGTATTTTCGGGCTTTGTTTTTACGAATTCGAGAATATCCTATCTTCTTTTAATTATATCTTCCTCAAATAAAATCAAAATCAAGTGTTTCTTTTTTTCATATTCAAGAGAAAAGAAAGTGAAACAACTTTCCGGTTAACAACTTTTTTAAATTTTGAGAGAAAGAGGGTTAAAAATCAAAGAGAAGATGACTTATTTTTGGGTCTAGTTTAGTGAATTCAAGGTCGAAGCTCTACCACTTCTCTTCCATACTTTTGGCCATCCTCTTCAAGTATTGGACGAGTCTTCTAAAGGTTCTAAGGACCAATTCCAAAGCTTTCATGTGATCGTAGTGGAGCTATTGTCCGTTTAGCGAAGTTAGGAAGCAATGATGGTGAAAACTCTAACTTTAAACCATTATAAGTAGATATAAATGTTTAACATAACTATTTGGATGTTCGGTTGATGAATATTTTTAAAAGTAATTAGTAACATATAACAAAAGTGATAAACTCCTGAACTATAGTATTATATGCCGTTGGATGTTATATATGTTTGATTATGATTGTTGATGATGATTGCTTAATATTGTTGTTGAATATATATATATATATATATATATATATATATATATATATATATATATGCAAGTCATGGAAATACACATCAATAAGCACAAAGAAAATCAATTTCCTTTATATTAATGAATTGGTGTATATGGAATATTAAACCTCCTTAAAAGTTTTAAAAATCGGTTTGATATGTTTTATAAACATATGAAAGTGTTTTGCTGAAGTTTAAATGATAATTGAAAATTTAGTCAAAAACAGGCGTGTCGCGTAACAACAGTTCGCGATTTCGTGCCATAAAAGTCAAACGAGTATATGAATGTAATTTATCTCAGAATTCTTTGAGATAAGAATTTTCCAAACTATCATATCCATAGTTTTGAAACAAAGGAAGAAAATCGAGATTTCGATAAGTAGATTTCGAAATATGAGCAAATCAAATTTTTGGAAAAATCGCGGTTTTGAAGTTCGGAATCTATAAAAGGATTTCTTTGAAAATGATATTTTAAATTTTTTTAAAAATATGAAATAAATTATAAAAATCTTTCAAAATGTTTTAAAAGTGATTTGAGTTATGAAAATGAATTTCCGAATGATAAAAAGTCGTTTTGATCAATATAGCTAAAAAAGCATTTTCCGTAGCACTTTTCTATAACTTTTGAAATATAGCTTTAAACTTAACACTTCTTTTCCAAATCTTTTATAAATGTTTTCAAATGAATAATTAAATGTGTTAATGAGGATTTGGAAGTTTTATAGTTTATTTAAAAAAGAACTTAAATAAACAATTTAAAGAAAAGTTATTATAAATTAAGTGGTTTAATGTTGGCTCTAAAAGCCGACGAGTAGACTTGATTTTTCTATTCGTGAGATCCAGATGTGAGGTGCTTAAGCGAAGTAGATGTTCAGGAGCAACAAGTGCCCTGGCTCACTTGGCATCTTCTTTGGGCGAGGGATAGATAAGGTCGAAATGTCAGAAACGAGTTAAGTATAAAGAGATTTAAGTTTTCCAAATTTAAATTAAATACAACTTTGATTTAATAGAGATGATCTTCTTATACTTAGTATTAAAGCCCGAATAGGGAACTCGTACTATTCGTGGAATTAAAAAGGTTATTTCACCGTTATTCCGCTCATAGTATTTGTTGAATACGGGAATTGATATTGAAAAGAATTTGATGATTTCTATAGATTCTGCTCATTTAATATTTACTGATTTTGGATTAACGTCTTAGACAGCACGGTTTTAACTAAACAAAATTTCGAGTTTTGAATTAAGAAATATTTGTTAAGATTTAAAAGAAATGATTTTGGAAATGTTTTCCTAAGTGAAAAATTGAAAAGATTTCGAATTATTCAAGGTTTAAAAAGGTTTTAACAAATTAAAGAATTTGAAAAGAGAGGTTTAATGATCCCATGTATACCGGAAAGAAATGTTTTAAAAATTATATATCTTTAAAAGATATTTTTGATAAAGGAATGAAATAATCAAATATTATTCACCTATTTACTTGACCTCTTTTATCGATGGTAGGTTTGAAGGAACCGGGGTTGGATCTGGGTAATTCCTATCCGAAAACCACTTCGAACCAATTTACGTTTCGAAGTAAAAATGTTAAAGATAAGATCATTGAAGACGAAGGTGTTCATGATGTAGGGCTATTTGCCACTAGTCCCTCGAGGTGAAATTTACCATATCATATATTTATGGTGGCAAGTAGTGCTCCATTATGAAAATCTTCGAAGTGCAAGGACTAATCACTACTGATCTTAGGGATGATTCCCAAAATAGGATACGGTAGGAAGAGTGCCTTCGGTTTCGTTCACTCCCAAAATGAACTTGTATGGACGAATGTCTGACATTGCATTTTAAAATCACATTAATTGATCTCTATAAACGTAATTCTACTTGGTGGCGGAGAAGACAACTTCTCTTAGCTTAACACCCTTTCCTAAGATGTACGAGCTCAGGAGTTATGCGTTCATAGTAATCAGTTTTGTGACTATGGAATGGCAATGTGGCATTCAAAGAGGAAAAATGTTATGCTATGTGAAAAGGTAATCGTAACTTTAGGCCTCACACCCGGAAATGACCAAAACAAGGTAAATGTAGCAAGGCTATGTGGTTCGCAACCATTAAGGTATGATCATCCCCTTCTAGATATTTTTCTACCCGCTATGACATTCGGGTTTAAATTAATGTGGCTTATGGTAAACGAGCGCTCGGATAGGTCGGTAACGGCTGAGGTGATGACATATTCGGTACTTTCTAGATAGAGGTAGGTCGGTCTTGTGTTGGTAGAGGACCATCAGTTGGACCTCGCTACATTCCTCTAGAGATGTACTGCCGGAAGGTTGTCCCTTCACCTGGTCATTTGTATGGAAATCCATTCTCCAATAAGTGCCTGCCATTTCATTTGTAGAACCCGTGTTTGTGGCTAGTATGCTGGAATTTAATCGATGTAACAATTTCGGCTAAGATTAATAAGTTTACTTGCAAATGTTTTCAACGAGATGTCATTAAAAATAATATCCTTTATTTTTACGTCATATAGATTTGGTTATTATAAGGTAAAAACTTGTTCCGTGTTTATGCGCGGCGTGATCTTATGAGATACCTTTTCTTTACAAAACGTGTATTTTGAGTTCTCACACCAGTCCCATGACTGACCCGGAGTTTATTTTCCTTTCCCTTAAACTCTAGGTGCCATAATTTTCCCGGATAGCCTAGTAGTCAGGTTTAATTCAGAAGAAATCTGGATGGGGCTCGAAGCATGGATAAGATTTTTCTAAAGATTGCTATCAGTTTCCACCACTCTTGTGCTACAGTATTCCTCATTTGTAAGGACAGAAATTTATAACTATCCATGTTTAACTCTGATAAATGTAGTTAAATTTCCGTTGTAAAGATTATTTGTTGAAATAATATATGTTATTCCATTCGTATGAGATTCTAATTTGTCTTTATTTTATTTTCTACCCTTAATGATCTGCCTTTTCGTTCAATTTGAGTTTGAGATGTGCGGTTTACCGTCAACTCAAAGGGTACGAAAAAATGGACCGTTACATACATACATACATATATATATATATATATATATATATATATATATTAAGGTTGATTCTGTTATATATTGGTAGAAACACTAGTACAATTCGTTTAAGACACATGGGTAAGGAACTCATATGTGTTTATGTGAGAATAAGCGTAGGAAAGTTTTGGAGTTACTATCGTGCCTTATCTAAATTTCAAGGACAAAATTTCTATAAACGGAAACTCTTTAACACCCCTAAATCAATCAATAATTAATTACATGATTTACTATGAGAATAAGGGTTAAATGGTATAGTTATGAAATTAAATAATATAACGTGCCAAGTACTTGGATGTAAATTTACTTATCAAAGGTATTGTTTAATAAAGCTTAACTTGAATGAATTAAATAAGAAAAGGGAAATAGTGGGTTGGCGGCCCGATTATTCATTTGGAACAAATATAATAACTTTCCACTTTCTCATTTTATTTATTTCTTACTCAAACTAGAAAACAAAGGCTTGAGCTCTCTAATGGTGATTGTGGCCTAGGGAATA
This sequence comes from Allium fistulosum, assembly GCA_030737815.1. NCBI lineage: Eukaryota > Viridiplantae > Streptophyta > Magnoliopsida > Asparagales > Amaryllidaceae > Allium > Allium fistulosum. The sequence continues at coordinate 292,496,298 of CM060907.1, forward strand.
AGAAGAAGATATAAAGCTTAGGGAACTAAATGCTTCTTTAACTAAGGAATCTAAGTTGGTAATATGTTCTCTAATCTCCTTTTCTTTCGTAATTCCTCATGCACGGCTATGTTTAAGATGAATATTTTTATGTTTTTTGTAATCTAAATACTCTAAAAAATTAATATGACATTGAGAACATTTTTTTTAAAGAAGGGTTTTGATTTATAGAATTTTCCATTAATAAGTAAATAAGTTGATATGAATTATTTGAGTGTCGTATAATAAGGAAATGGGTTGAGTAGAGAGGCTTCAGTAATTGTATAGAAATAAGTCATGATTAATGTTTTCTAAGATTTTTTGGAAATAAATTGATTATATTTGGAAAGAAACTAACTTGACTGTTGGGTTATAAGTGGAAGCTGGAAGGCAAATAATAGTGACCTGAAGGTAATTTAATTAAATAAGTGTTAAATAATTAGCTAATAGACCAGATCCATAAATTATGTTGAACGTGTTAGGGAAGTACATAAAACGGTAATAAAGTACCAAGTCGAGCTAATCAGAAGTTGTAACACCTCGATATTTCAGGGGAAAAATAATTAAAAAGGAATTAAAATAGAAGAAGTTATTATTAAGGGAAAATTTAAAGGAAACGTGTAAATTAAAGTACACCTCACGTTTTTTACACTAATTAATTAATGGAAATATAATTAATAAACTTAAAAAACTGTGAAAATGGACATTTTGCAAATATTGAAATTTGGCCAAGAAACTTATAACATTGTGTTCGTGGCAATTTTCTGATTAATTTTCATAAATAATGTTTTCCAAACGGAGTTCAAACGAAGAAGTTATGACCGTTTGAAGTTTTTGCATCAGAAACAATTACATGTATGAAATTGGTAACTTACATTAATTATAATTGATTGATTGATTGTCGATGTGTGTTAAATTACATATGTACACAGTCAACAACGAGTTAGTAGAATTTATTAAAAAAGGAAACATATTATATACACAAAGTTTGGAATTATTTCAATAACTTACGCGTTTATGCGGACATTTAAACGTTTGAATTTGATTAATGAAATTAATTGGAAACAAGAGTATTGTATTAATATATATATACAAACATATGTATAAGGAGACAAATGGTAAAAAGATTTATTGACAATAAATGCATATTATTAGTAATTAATGTACGTTACAATTGTAATTAACATGCATTACAACATTTACTAATGTACGTTAATTGGAAATTAACGTAGATTGTAAACATGTAAGATGAGGAAACTAAATTTGTTTATAAAATATATATTCTTGAAGTTTAAATCTTTAATGTTTATAAACAGAAAATTTAGAAAGGAGGATAAAACGTTAACAAATAAATGTTGTAACGGACAAGATTCAATGGGGAATGGTTAAAATTAGTAAGCAATCAATTAAGAAAATTGACTATGAATGAATCAAATTAACCATGGGATTGATTAGTTTAAATAGTACATGTATATTTACATATATCCTAATTAATCGTACACATTCAAAAGTGTAAATAAATGTGTAAAATACCCAATTGATGAATAGATAATGATTGGGAATAAATTGATTGGCTGAATTAATGACATAATTGACATTAATGTGAATGTATAACAAAGGAAATTATTATGGATGTAAATTTGGAAAATTAAGATGGATTGATTGCTAACAAATGCAAATATTTAAAATAAAGATCTAATGAGATTTATAGAATGAGAAACAATTTGTAAAGTCAAATTAAGAGGGAGAGTATAATCTCTCAAAAAGTGTAATGTATACACACAAACAACAAAAATGGAAATTTTGTAATGCAATCAATTAATGGGAATAATTAATGAACGTTGATTTATTTTCTAACATGGCGGTTTTCTATTGGACTGAGTGGCATGGTTTTTGATTTCCTAGCGTTCTATTCGTCTAGCTTCGTATATGACGTGTTTTTCAATTTCTTTTGAATCCTGTGTGTCCGTGCTTCCATCCGACGGTTCGCAGCAAGCCTATGACGTGGTTCCACCAAATTTAATCTTCAAATCCAATGGCCTAAGATCCCCAAGTGACACTATAAATAAGACCCTAGACCTAGCTATTTTTCTCATTCAGATTTTCTTCATCTGGGTTCATTGCCTGAGGCTGAACCCTAAATAGAGTATTTTTCTAAGAAGAAGATATTTTTGATTAAAATACTTTATACCCGAGAAGTGGATCCGAGAAGGCCAAGGAAAAGAGCTTAGGACCAAAGGTGAGTGTTTAAGTAATTATTTTAGATTTTTAATTAATTTAAAACAATAGGGTTCTCAATAGTTGTAGTTTTTCTGCAATTTTGAGACAATTTCTAGATAAGTTATTTACAGCTAGTTTTTAAAGTTCTTTTCAGTCAATTTTATTCAGTTATTTTATTTAGTTTATTATAGTTATTTGTAGTTGTTTACAGTATTTGCAGTTATTTACTGTTACTTACATTTTATTTACATCTATTCTACGTTAAAATTTAGCCTGTAAATGTTGGTTTCTTTTTATTCCTTTTTACGTGAATAAAATAAATAAAAGAGAATAATTCGCTAATATGGACTAAAATATAAGAACACTAAATTTACAGAAATTGGATGTAAAATAAGAAGAACTGTAATAAATTGGACATAGACTGAAGTAGGCAAATTTAAGACATTTGCAAGCATAGTTATAACATGTAATTATAACTAAAAAGAGAAATAGCAAAAATAGCAGAAGAAGCTTATTTTTAAATTTAGACCTTGGGTTAAGTTAATAAGCAAAATTATAACACACAGGTTATAATTAGAGATAACAGAAAAGGCTTATTTTAGAACTTATATTTAAGTTAATAAGAAAGCATAGCAGAGATAACAGAAGAGGCTTATTTTAAGACTTAGGTTAAGTTAATAAGCAAATAGAGTAGACATAATAGAAGAGGCTTATTTTAAAACTTACACTAAGTTAATAAGCAAAGATAGAAGTAGGACCCGTGCCGGCAGCATTCCCCTTCTGTCAAGAATTGATGGTCTCGCAATAGATTAGGTGAGGCTGGGACACGCTTATGCTAAAGTAATGGTAAATAAGAGGTCAATAGATAGAAGCTCAAATCAGGGGATTTGGACAAGGGGCGCAACTAGATTTTATTTGTTAGGACCCGTATTGGCAGCATTTCCCTTTTAGACTAGGACTGGTGGTCTAACAAAACACTTAGGTGAGACTGGGCAGGACCTTATCAAACTAGGACTGATGGTCTTACAACAGATCTGGTGAGGCTGGACACGCTTATGCTGAAGTAATGGTAAATAAGAGGTCAAAAGATGGGGCATCAGATAGTGCGAGCCGACGGTGGCCGAGCGTGCGGCCTCGGTGCATGGATATAAGTCGCTATTAAGTTTCAAAGCGCTAAACATGTGTCTTTTGCTGTAGGACCCACAAGATGGGACTAGCTCATAGTGGCACAACAGAGATAGAAGGCCGATCCAAGGGTAGAATTAGGACTTCAGCCTAATTAAAGCAGGATTAGGATTTTTGCCTAATCAAAGCAGTTATCTAAGACAAGTGCAAACAATCCAATCGAAATAACCAAAGCAAACAGTTAAACAATATTTTATTTCAGCTTTATCTTTTCCTTTATTTCCTTTTATACTAGAATTGTTGCTAAGTCTATTATCTTTATCTTACTTAAAAATACTAGTAATTACTTCCACTCACTAGACTTTTAGTTTGACCCACTCCTCTATTTTCCCCCTTTTCTCCTCATAGGCCAACAGAGGCAGGGACAATAGATTTCGGATTTTCTTAGAGATTCAACTGCGGAGTTTATCTTTATGTATTCTTCTCCCTTTCAATTTTTATTTCATTTGGACTTGATGTACTGGTACTCTTGAGAGGGATGGTTTTATTTATGTACTCTGATATTATGACTGAGATGGTATTTTTCATGAGACATATGTATTTGGTATTTTGAGACATATTTTGGTTAAGACTTATTTATGAAGTTTTTAATTTTTAATGGGTTACTGTTTCCACTGTTTTATTTATTTGTCTTGTGAATCTTAGTCTCTGTAAAGTTTTAGCTATACCTACAACGCACCACATCTTTTAGTGAGCACTTTTGGGTATACTAAGGGGTGTGGGGTGTTTCAGAAGTGGACACATTTAAGATAGTGTCAGAAGTGCAGAGAGCAGTTCCCAATATATACTGAGAGGCAATACTAAAGGGAGTACAGCCAAGCCCAAAGTAAAATAAACTGAAACCTTCAGTATAAAGACTTAAGGAAGAAAGCTAAGTATAAGGCTAGGTTCATTAACCAAAGGTGATAGTTGAAAGCCAAGGTCATGTCTAGGTGGAGGAAGTAATCTCCTGAACCCAAGGATGATTTGAGTAGAGGACGTGATTTAAGAAATAATATTTAAATATCATAAGTCACCAAAGATAAAATGGGACAGACTTCCCAAAACAAGACTTAGGGTGGTAATTAACAAGAGTTGTTTCACTCTCGGTAAGATCTGTGAAACTGGAACTAATTGATTCTCGAAAGAGAATTTATGTTAAGGCTTAAGTTAGCCTAAACCAATACTTGTGTATAGCCTAATGAAATAGTAAAGTTGGAAGCCTTATAGGTGAATGTTTAAGTAGAATGTTCGATAGAAGACATAATGCCAGATTGGGCAGTCAAGAAACCAAAAGCAAAGGGGTAAGGACTTTGTGGCATCCGCAAACGAAAGCACATGTATAAGGCCCGTGTGGCATCCGAAACCGTAAACATTGGTGTAGGGCCTGATGTGACAACCACAACCGAATGTGAGGTGTAAGGTCCAAAGTGGCAATAGTCTAGACAAGAAAGTAATTGGTGTAAGATCGAGAGTGGAAACCTAAGGAATGATATAAGAAGTGAGATCGGGTGCGGCAGTCAAGACACCAAGAATGAAGTAGGTGTAAGGCCTGAAGTGGCAACTGAAATACGATGTGTAAGTGTAGGGCCTTAAGTGGAAACCAAAAGCAGAAGCGAAGTAGGTATCAGGTCGGGTGTGCAGCTAAAACCGAAAGTGAAGCTGTAAGGCTTAAGTGGCAACCAAACTCGACAATGAGTTTAGTGAAATTAAAGATGTAGTGAGGGCATAAGGCCTTAGTGGCAGCTGACTGCTTATGTAAAAACTCTTCATCTCTGGTAGAAGGCACGAGGCCTCAATGGCAGTCTAGGTTGGATTGTTTTGACTTTTGAAAAGTAAAGAGTGATTACTTGATGGTAAATCGGAACTTGGTTTTGGTTCCGACCTAATGGTTTGATTAATACCTATAACTGACCTATACTTATATTTTTAAGTGTTAAATGAATGTTGTAATAGTAAGGGAAAACCCGTTGAATGCTTAGCGCTATGGTCCCACTGTATTCTATGTTTTTGGTAATATATTGCTCATACCAGATTTTATGTCTAATCGGTATCTATTATTGTTTTCCCATGAAATTACGGGTACTCGTTTGAGCAGATTGAGCTTGTGGGCTTAGGCAGGTCACTTTTGAGATGGATGAATAAGGAATGCTGAAGACGACACAAGAGGCTTAGATGTTATAATTATTGTTTTAATTCCATTGTATTTAGTATTTATGTCAGCATCTCCAAAATGTCGGGCATAGCACTATTATCTATATATGTATTATATTTAACCCGGTGTGGGCTTGACTATGGCAACAATCTAAAGATGTAAAATTTGATGATGATGTTATGCAATATGATTAGTTACTCTATTTACTTGAGATTATATAGTATAACAGATCTTGTTTCTATAACCGAAAGATAATTCCAATGTGAATGCAGCATATTGAAGTTCCATGTTTAGGTTTCAGAATGAGGGACATTACAGCTAGTAGTAAGGATTTCCTTTGAATGGTTCGGCCATTTGAAATGGAAAGTGATAGTACGAGAATGGACTTAATTTAGGCACCATTAGGATAAAGGGAGTGAATGATCACCTATGCTTCATGAAGAGACATCAGATATGAGAATAGTATAAAATACTAGTAGTTATTTAACATGGAATGTGAAATATGATTTCTATTTCAAATGTGTTTTCACATAGAAATTTTTTTCCATGAAAGTTATTTCACTAAGTTTAAAATATTTGATCTTAAACTATCGACTGTAAACTAGTTGCATTAAATGAAAATAAATAGTCCATATTAAGTGGTTGAATGAAGCATTGTATTTCATATGCTGTTATAGTATTAGCAGAAATAGTGGAAGCATACCATATGCCACTTGTTAATGGATGAATCAAGTGGTGGAAGATTGTCTTCGTATATATACCAAGTTTTATTTATGGTATAATAATTGTTTTTCAGTACTGACTGGAAATAGATATAGTTTTATTTTAATATGAATATTATGAATATTCTTTAAATGATAAATTTATAATAATAGTACTTGTTTTCATAACAAAAGCCATGCATTAGAAAATACAAAAGTATCTAAATTTTTACGACTATTTTGGAATCGTAGACCAAGCTATATCTTTGAGAAATAATTTTCTAACATATGATTATGAATCATATGGTACTACTAAATTGTATCTCAAATTATTAAGGGCAAAGCACCTATCATTAAGAGCAACGAAAGAGTTGGTGAACCTTTTGAGTTGATACATATAGATGTATGCAGTTCAAAGTATATTTATGATATGTTCATTGAATACTACATGGAAGTAGAAAACATAACATGCAAAGAAAATAAAAGAATTTGGTTTGATAGAATAAGTGAGTGTATTGGAAAGAGTTCCAAATGTACCTAAAAATGATAAGATTCAATCTCAAAAGTCACTCCTTCATATGATTCATAATGATGCATCAATAAGGAGTGATCCGATTTTGTTGGACAAAATACGATTGATAATGAGTGAAGTTGAGTTAACTTTTTTCTCTAAGGATGTATACTTAAGAGTAAGGACATATCTTAAATTTAATTTCATCCAAAGCATATTTTACAAGATTATACAAGATAAGAGTTGATAAGAAAACCTATATATCCTAAGTCAAGAAGGTAATAGGTTATAAACATCGAAGGGTTACATATAAAATCTTGTATAGACAACTGTAAAGGAGTTTTGGACCAATCAATATTGATGGACCAACTTATGTTATGTATATAAGTTTCATGAACTAAAAACCAAATTAATTTTATTTATAAAGACAGTTCATAAAATATTTAAGAATACCTATTCCATTAAACTGCGAAACAATTATTGTTTCAAGAAAAGCCAACTTCATCATTAAGGATTTCTTTTAGCGATTATTGGTAGTAAAATAGATTGGGATACAATCCAAATATAAAATTGATGACGTAAGGTGAAATGAAATTAAGCAAGCCAAAATAGACATGACTCGTTAGAATATCTAGAAGAACCCTCACACATTGAAAAAACTACGAGTTTCGTTCAGTGTCAAGAGAAGAGTTCATTGGTTGTCAATAAGCCATAAAGAGTATTGACTCTATCATATAGCATTATGCATAAATATGAAATGGATTCCTGGTACATTATCAAAATATGATTTTGATAGTTGTACCTAAAGGAATACAATCCATCTGTTGCAAATGTGTCTTGGAGAAAAAGGATAATGTGGTTGGAATATAGTAAGCAACGTTGTTAAGAGAATATCATAAATTTCAATTGTTGGAATTAACGTAATAGATTCATTATTCAACATGCTTAAATTAATTCATGCTTAAATTAATTTGGATTTTATTCACAAACTTATCATCTGATATGATTTGACATATATTTTGAAACGGAAATTCTAAATAATGATTTTGAATAGACTGTTTGCACATAACAACCAAAGTATCCCAAAGTTGATAGAAGCAATACTTGTTTAGGGCTTAGGATAAGATCCAAGAATTGATATGAAAGTGTCATCCGATAAGCATTAGAATTGAGAAAATATTTAGATATAAAAATTAAACTACTTGACTTTTAGTCAAAATGAAGAGGAAGCATCCGTGTGTAAGAAAGAACATTATAAGGTATTAATATATTTCTAAACTATAAATAAACAACGTATTGCTACTGCTTGTTAATGACATACCCATGTTAAAAACAGGGTTCTGTTTGTTATTTAATTCTCCATATAGTATTTGAAAAGGCATCATTTATAATTAGTCTAAAACGATGTTGAGAATGTCCCAAATGATATACATAGACATCATATTAAAATATTTAATAAGGAGCATGTAAGATGGATCCTTATGCACTGAAATTAGAATTATCATACATGTTATATTATCTAAAATAACGCATTTCACATATGTATTTGAAACATAAAGCAAATATCAAATCTGAATTAAGATTGGTAAATGATAGTTTAGAGTATTCTCGGGTATTTACAAAATACTAGATAATTATTTATAGAAACATAACTCCTTATGAAGGAGTACTCAAATAGAACTTCATAAACGATATCACGTATAATCCGTCGATCCTAAATTCATGATCAATCTTAGTAAAGAAGCTTTAAGTTGGAAATGCTCCTAAATTCATGATCAATTTTTGTTTTTAATCTTTTTTTCTTACTATAAAAATAATATCATACATATATGAAATTTTAAAATATTTATTTTATAATACATATCATTTATATGTAGTGTTGTGTATTTTGAATAAATAAATAATATATATATTGATACTAAAAGTAGCACCATGCCTAAAGTCCTGTAGAAATATAGAAATCTAGCAGAGATACGAAAAAACAGCAAGAATAACAAGATTTTTAAAGTGATTCGGCAATCTCTAGCCTACATCCACTATAATTTTTATTGATTAAGGATTTAAGAGTCATTAGTACAAGGGTTTTGCTGACCTAAAGGCCTAGAACAGCAAATAGTAGCTTCCTTACTGACTTTAATGTAGGACAAGTAGAAGATGAAGAAGATAATAAGCCAAAAATTCCTTCTCCTGTTGTTGTAGGGTCTGTATTTATAGAGAAATCGCCCAATAGAGTCGGAGGCCTACGAGATACCAAGCCCAGATCCAGATCTAAGTGTGTGGGAGGGGAAGACTATGCCCACTAAGCTATAAAACCAACTCGGTACCGACCGAAAGTGGTTGGCATCGATCTAATTTTTATAGTGGAAACCGTGCCTTCTTCCCTCCCTTGATCTTCTATCACCGGTCCCTTATGTTCTAAGCACTTTTCCTTAGAGATCGTGTTGTTTCTGAGAGATTTTGATATCACCTATACTTGTCTATTTTCTCTTGGAATTCATTTGGAGATGTTTGTCTATTACTTGGGAAATATACTTCATGATGATCGCTTAGGCCATATCTCCATGTGTCAAAGCTTCATGGGCCAACAGGGGCAATTAAAGCGGTCGAAACTGAGTAGAAAGTGCTTGGTACTGAGTTGTTTCCTTTGCTCCAATTGACCTCCATATTCTTGAGTCCATTTCTATTATTCTCCCAAGCATGTTCCCAAGTCCATGAATCTTTTCGTCTTCATCCTGACATTTAGATTCATGTGGAAGTCTGCTTGGTCAAAAACCTAGATAACACTTAACCCTCCGAGTATACTTTCGTTGGAAACAAACACTACAAGAAAACTGCTCATTAATGGAAAAATAGTACTGCGTTGTTTCTTTGAATGCAATCGTTATTCGTTTTTCCTTTCCTAATCCCTTTAACGAACACTATCAGATCATTATTTTAGTAGGAAGACATGTACAGACACTTTGATTTTTTATGGGCCGCCCATTTCATAATTTAACCTTTCCTAATTTTTTCGTTTCCCCCTTCCATAGCCCTAACCTAATTTTCCACCATCTCTATCCAAGTAGCAATATCCACTTCCATCTCTATCGCCTCCACTCTATCACCTCCACCTCAGCTTGCATCTTCAACTCTGCCAAGGCCTGTTTTTAGGCAATCCCTAAAGAAAACATCGACGCAAAAAAAGAACCTAAATACAAATCACGACTTACTAGAGTGCTTCATCCAAATCGCAGCGCGTAGCTGGCGGCGACGCCGCAGTAGCTCCTATAGTGCTCTTCTAAACTTTGTGCCTACGGGCTAGTCAACTTTACCACCTGCCTCATCCAATTGCAATTTGTGAATTTCTCCGACTGTTGGTTGATTTGATTACTGAATAACTAAGGTATATTTTCTATATTTACATGATTTTTTGAGTATTAGATTTTGTTATCATGATTACCAAATTTCTAACGTGTTTCATATCGACCTCACTGATTAATGGATGTGGTCATTCTAGACAAAGGCAGAGAACTAAGGAAATGGTAGAAGAGACTTCCAGACAAAGGCAGAGAGCTGCAAAAAATGAAGAGGAGCTTTTTCGTGTGGAGCATGATTTTGAAGCATTGAGGTCATATGTAAGTAGTCTTATTAGTGTTGGAGAAACCCTCCATTCTTCCAAAAAGCAATTTCAAAAAATGGAGAAGCTCTTTGAGAGGTATGACCACATATCGGATATTCGATTTGTTTCAATACGTTATTTTCTTGATCTCTCCTTTATCAATAGATGGTTGTATTTGTTCTATTTAAAACTGCATTATCAAATATCCAAGATAATTTATTGTGGTTTGTTGCTAAATTGGGCTGTGGTTGAAAATAGGCACATCCTAAAACTAATCATCTAACAATATCAAAGTTTTAAACACCTTACCATTTGTATTAGGAAGTACCCTTTATCTATTTTCTCCACATGTATGTCAGTAAAATGGCATATGGCTTTACTGTTCACTTTTAAGGCTACATGATTCAATATTATGGAGGCTAACATATAATTTAATTTTCGATATAACTAATGATGAAGGGACTTTTTAAACTTTGACTAAAATATATATTCAATTTGTTGAATATTATGCATATAAATCCTAATCGAAGTTTGAAAAATGACAGAAGTATTATAGTGTACACATGCGACTATTTGATTGTGGATACCATAATTCATAATGAAAATTGGGGTCAAATGCCTTAGTGAGGTTTTAGTGCACCTTCATATAGGCTCCTTCATCTACATAATTTAGGTGAATAGGATTGTTAAATGTTAGCCTTGATATGATTTTTTTAGCCCTCTTTATTAACAGTTTTCTGATGCATCCTTCCAAAATTATCGATATAGGCCCCTCTGTCATCTTTGCCTTAATTGCACTGAATTGAGATTAGTGGAAACAAACATACAATTGTGTAGTGGAATAACAGTTTTCCATTATCCAGTCTGAATTGTGACTCCTAGTTCAGACCTAAGATTATCACATCCTTTTTTGTTTCTTCCTCTTCTTCTTTTAGTTTGTGCCTCTGTATTTTTTTTCCTAGGAATATACTTGATCATGAGGCCCTAAGCTATGTGCATAGCAACTGAAAATGGCTAGACTTCAGAAGTATGAAGTAGGAGAAGAGACATGAAGCTACTAATTGAATTATCATGTTTGTTGAATTATCATGAAGTATGAGAAAAATTACTTATGCAATTAATTGAATTTTCATATTAGTTTATAAAATGTGATCTAAAAATCATGTTTACTCTGTGTAGGTATATTGTTGCAATTACAATATTGAGGTTTCTTTATACATTGATGCAACTAATTGTAAGATTTATGGGCAGTGAGAAGGTACTTGAATATGGTATTTTATTGTATTTTGTAGCAATGTATTCTGATATAGAGTTGTAGACTTATGGATGATGTGATTCTTTAGTTTCAGATGTTCTCTTCCAAGGAATTTTATAAGACAACAACTGTATCTCATGAAGGATGAAATTTGAAGAATCCAAATATATTGGCCATAGTCGATAAGGAAGAAATGGATATGGAAAAAGGGGAATTGCTGCTTCACACACAGGTAAGTAATAGTATGTAATGTGGTGTTCGTATACCCTTTTTTACGTATTTTGTTTTGGCCTACATTATATGGTTGGAAGTTAGTAGTACACATTTATCAACATGTAACATAGGAGGATTTTCTGAAAACTGATAAGTCTACATGCATTAAGTTGCTGGAAAAAAGGAAGGAATGATCACCTAAGGTATAGTACGTAGTACAAGTAGAAAGATAAGTTCTGTAGTTAATGCAGAAAAGAATATCACTTGCCTTCATTTGTCATATACAGTTTAGTATATAGTGAGATTTAAAAATTATTTTGTGCACATGATGAGTAGGCATTATATTGCTATATTTCTAATGTTCACATTTGAATGAACACCCATGGTTTAGTACATTTGTGGTTTTTGATTTCTATTTATAGGCATGATTACTGAATATCTGCATGTAACTATTGAAATGTGTTTAATATATGTGTTTCTATTGTTAGGAGCATACGATACTTTCTGACAGTTAAATCATTTAAGTTTTTCAAAATTAATTACAGCTTAAAACGTAAATAAATCTAAAATTATCGTCCCTAGTTTATATTTATAGACTAGCTAAATTATATTCTTGTAGCCAACCATGGACAGTATTTTGTTAAGTCAAAAATACATGTCGAGGGAGGTAAAAGGCTTGTGGATTTTCTTGAATCCAAACAAAATATATAATGCATATATCACATAGACTGAGACCCAGCAATGAAAATTTTGAGATCACAAGTTTGATGCTTCTTTAAAAGATAAAAATTATTGAAACTGAATTCATAACCTTATAAAATCAGTAAACCATACACTAGACTGTATGTACATACATATGAAATTGAAATAGAATAATATTAAATGTATTGTATTGTATTTAAAAGACTCGAAAGGTAAAAAAAATATAAGGGTCACAATTTTGATAGCCTTGGATCAGGACCTGACCTGGTTAATAAAAAAGCAAAGTGTTTACGGTAAGCAACAAGAAAAATGATAGCTGTCATTTATAATTAGTTAAGCAAGGACATTCATGAACATGACAAGTAACACATAAATCTTTAATGTGTAAAAATAAAAAAAATAGAAGAGAAAAGGAATGGAATAAATTTGAGCAAATTCTACAAGAACTAACCTCTTAAATGATAACAATATACATTAAAAATATGTCTCATTAAAACTAAAATTGCCCTCTCAATCAAAAAAGAAAACTGAGTAACTCTTCAATCGAGTTTAGTGATTTAGTAATGGCTACCCAAACTCATGCACATTTCAATCAAGTAAATATGCAAGTAATCTAACTTTATTTGCTTGGAAAAAGAGAAAGAACAACATATATTCTGGCAATGTATATTTTACTCTTGTTGTCTATCCCAATACTTCTCAATTCTCTATGATAGGCAATCTCCTGTATAAATTGTATACCACGGCTTCCATTTCTAAGTGAATTAACAGCATGTTCAAGAAAATTAGTACCAGAAAGGTACAATTATAGTGTACATTTTACAAGGCAGTGCTAAAAAGGCAGTACACGAACTTTCTTTTACAAGGAAGTGCTACTGCCTTCTACAAAGGCAGTACACGAACTGCCTTTTACAAGGCAGTAGCACTGCCTTGTAAAAATGTACTATATAATTTTTTACAAGGCAGTGCTCAGTGCTACTGCCTTGTACGAAGGTAATGCTACTGCTTTGTACAAATGTAGAAAGGCGTACATGCACTGCCTTTTTCTAGGTATTTTATTATTTCTATATTTAGTTGAATTGAGGAAGCGGAGCTCATGTTGCCTGCAACTGACAAATAAGATGGATCAATATATAGCATTTAAGGCATTTAATGTTCATATTTTGCTTAAGATATTAATTTTACTAACTTTAATCTTAAACAGTTAATTTAGAACTACGTTTGGAATTTGTAGGTGAGAACAACCAGTCCAAAGAACTATTATGTGCACAGAGTTGTAGGGAATTTTGTTCCTGGATCGACATGTGATATAACAGGTAAATTCGTTTTTAGATTTTCATTGCAATATTGTGAATGGGTAAGCAATTTATATTATTGATTATTGATAATATGGATCATTATTATTTTACGACCCTAATTAAACCGAATTTAACTACAGTTGATGTGGTAATGTGAACATTCCAGTCTTTTTGATTTTGTATCATTGAGGGATAAAGTTCATTGACAAATTTATTTAATTTATTGTGCAATTGGTAGAAGATCTTTTTACCATGATCTTTCTAACCACAACTCACCTCCATGTATATTAATTCCATTTGCCTCCCAAAAGAGGGATTGCACATGGAAAATGTGGATAAAGGGAGGGAATATGGCTTAGTTGAGCTTCTCCAACAATTACATAACTTAAGAAGATTGAAAATAAAATTATATGATGTAAATTGTTTTAGTCAATGCTTTTCCTGAACTTCATATTTTTTCAGCTTAGTGCCCAACTACTGCCTACTGATATTACAGTGATCCATATAGACATAGCCTTCAATATAGTTGCTTATTATGCTGTCAAAAGCTCTGTTCGAGGTCCATTAGGCTTTGTCTAAGCTGAACTTTTGAGCATTGGCGCTAAATGCCTAATGATGTTATAGCATTCTGCCTCATCTTTTGTTATGTTGGTTATTGGCATCCAGAATTTTTTTTTAAACTACCAACGTCATAGGGATGTTTGTTCTACTTCACAGTTAAATAGTTGGTATTGTAATGTTATTAAACATTACCATGTTTTCCCTGGTTTGAACTTTGAACTTTCTTGTTTGTGTCATTTATACAAAATCATTCAAACTTCAGGTTTTTTGGTTTGCTTACCCTAACCATAGCTGACTTCAAATGGAATGAGCTATGACTAGTTATGCCATTCTATTATATTCCAATTGTTGCTGTAAGAAACTGAACAAGTACAATCATATCCAAATAAATTGAAATGTGATAAATTATAAATAAGCAAGACCTATGGGTTTGTGACTTGAAGTGACTGCTGTGCACTAACTGATAATTTAGAAATATGCAAAACAAAGTATACATGATTTAGAAAATTATTTGTTATGCACTAAAAATTTTTAGTATTAAGCCATGGGAATAAAAATAATTATATAATTAACACAATCGGTAATTGGCTTCTACTAATATAGGGAACAATTTTCTAATTCATTTTTATGTATTATATTTTAACCACACAATAAATCAGTGTGACTAAGTCCTTGGCGTACCCAAAAAGAGTCGACGTTGAATATCATGGCAGCAATACTATGCAGTTAAACAACTATTTTCTGTTAACATGGTCTATGCATATTTTATTCTTCAGTTATAATGCAAGCTCAAAAGGAGAGTCCATCAAATATGCAATGTGAAGATATGTTTCTCATCCAGAGTGTGATAGCAGCAGATGGCACCAAAACAAACGTTATAACCCGTGAAATGGTGATACATTGTTTACTACTTCTATAGATTTTAGAAGATGTTAGAATAAGATGTTATAAAGAATGAAGATGTTCTAAGAATTTATGGCATAAAAGATTTGAATCTAGCCGAGCTTAAGAATGCCAAGAAATTCTTGAAAAGTTTAGAGAAACATCAAAACCAGCATGTTGGCTACCGATTCATTTGCGAGTAATCCCATCTATGCTTATACCGATTTTCTTTTTTTGGCTTTTAGCATATGTTTTTTTATACTGAATATCTCACTATTTGGCTGGCAGGTTTTCCTTGTACTACTGCACAGACCCTTTCCTCAACTAGTAATAAATTTATTTTACCATTTTATTCTTTTGCTAGATTCGAAATTGTATGCTTGTCCTCTTGGTAATCATTACTACAGAATATTACTCAATTTAGTTTTTTAGCCCACTATCATACTTGATACTTGCTCTCTTACAATCATATTTAACCTTTGTTCTTTCCATACTTTCTTATGTTGCCATCAATGACCATGTTTCCGAACCTTTTGCACTGCCTTAATCATGCTCCCCCAACTCATGGCAAAGGTAACTATTCCTTTTTTCCTTTTACTTTTCCTTTCGTCAACTTCATATGTTTATATGCTTTTAATCCCTTATCAAAGAAGCCTAATATTTCAATAAATATAAAAATTAACTATAATCTAAATCTTAAAACATTTCTATAACAAAGCGTTATAATATTTCAAGAGGAAATACTAAATTTTTGAGTGAATTTGGTACTAATAATTTTAACTATAACTATTGAAGGTAGAAACTCAGTTATTGCAGCTGTAAACACTAATATTCTATTGCACTTGTAAACGCTAATAATTTGGGTGCTAACTGTAACAATTGAAAGATAAGTTAATTATATAAAATTATGAAAATCAATATATAGTGTAACTTTTGAAAAGCTTTAAACTTAAAGAAATACTATATACAATACTATATCCTCAACTGTCACATGTATCTTTTCTAATTTCTACTAACTGAAATTGAAAATAGCATGTCACACAACAGAAAATGAACAAATATAAGGAAGAGTATATAACATTGTAGAGTAACTATTTCCCTTTATCAATATTTCAATATAGAGTGTACTCAATAGTTTCTCTTCATCAATGTAGAGTGTATAACATTGTAAATGAAATTGTAATGTAGAGTATATAATGTTGTAAATGAAATTGTTGTATAAACTGTATATAACATGTGTACGTATAAACTAACCGTGAATCAAATTGTTCGTGTATAACTAACTAACCGTGTTATATATTCTAACTGTAAACTAACCGCGTATATATTATATGAAATGAGTATATAACATATGCATATAAATATGCACTGTGAACTAACTGAGTATATAACTTTATGTGTTATATAATCTAACTGTGAAATAATTGTGTATACACTGAGTTATAAATGAACTAGCTGAGTATATAACATGGAAATATTACAATGCTTTACACTTAAAGAAATGCCCAATGCACATTTGCACCATATGAATAATTACATGGTCAAAGCTGTTATTGATATCAATTTACTTGGGCTAAAAAAATTTACTTGGGCAGAAATAATTACATAGGAGAAAAATTATTTACTCGGGTTGAAAATTTAGGTAGCTGTTCGGCAAATTTTTTTTAGCGACTTAATTTTAAATCTAATGAGGCACAAGTTAGGCTTTGCTAACAAGATAATGCATTTGTGACGTTTTAGGTTTTTGTTTCGCAAACATGATAAATCCACACACATATTGTAAATAGTAATAGAAGCAGTAGTAGAAGCAGTAATAATATCTTTATAAACTTAACCAAAGCTTGAAAACATATTATAAAATTATTCATATTAATTAATATAAATTGCATATGAATTAATATATAACAAATAATATAATAAATGTATATAATAAGTATATGAACTAATACAAATTATATATGTAACAAATATTATATAAACGATACATATATATTGTATCATATATCTGTACATATACATGCAAATCATATATGTAAATTGCATACACACACATATATACATATACATATATTAAATAAGTATATGAAAAATAATCAAGTTTATGTATGAAAATATATACTATTATAAATTATATTATATAGAGTATATCTTTGTAAATTGTACATATATATATTATATAATTTATATATGAATAGATATAAATTACATATTTATATGTAAATCATATAATTATACATTTAAATCACACACACATATTGTAAATAGCGTGCGTGTATGTGTGTGTATTGTAAATAGTAATAGTAGTAGAAGGAGGAGTAATAATAATATCTTGGTGATACCAAAGCTTGAAAATGTATTATAGAATTATGTGTGTTAATTAGTATAAATTAATATAAATTACGTATGAATTAATTTATAACAAATAACATAATAAATGTATATAATAAGTACATGAATTAATACAAATTATATATTTAATAAATAAATATTATATAAACGATACATGTATATCATATCATATATCTCTACATATACATGCAAATCATATAAATTATATATGTAAATTGCATATGCATACATACATAAACATAACGTCTTATATACAAATAGTAACAGTAATATGAGTAATTAGAAATATTGGTTTCTTAATAAACTTATTAAACCACAGGATATAAACGTACCATAGAAATATATGTATGAAAATAATACATAATTATATATGAATTATTATATAACACACACACACACATATATATATATATATACTATATTAACAATAATACCACTTTTCTTTTGTTCCAGACTGCATTTCATGTGGTTGCTAGTCACATCAACTATGTTCCAGACTATATTTATTGTATTTTCGATTTATTTTGTTAATTTGTGAACTTTTACTTTATAGGTAGATAGGTAAAGTGCCGCAACAAGTTATGGATGCAAAGTTATTTTTGATGCGAGAACTACATTTTGGTTTGTATGTATTACTACTTTAGGTTACTAGCTGCCACTGGTTCTACACTGTTTATGAAATATTATGGATGTATTATATATGTTTTGATGGAAGAATATTGCGTATTTTGATTATGTAATATTACATGTTTATTATGTGATGTGCTATTAATATAATATGTTAATTATGAAATGTGCGTGTTGATTTAACTGTGTTGGTATACAAATTGTTACCGATGTGTATAAAAAAGTAACAAACAAAAGGGGAAAATGCAAAAATAGTAAACGATAGCACTTGTAAAATGCTGTGTAAACTTTAAACAGTGTTAAAAACGCCGTGTAAACTTTCGAAATTCTGTGTAAAATTTTAATAACATTTTTAAAACGCCGTGGTAGACTACTACAGCGTTTTGAAATCGCTATGGTAGACTTTAACAGCGTTTCAGAACCGTCATAATAGGGTTTTTAACAATGAAAAAAGCATTAAAAAGAACACTCACAGCAACATATAAAACGCTGTAAATAAGTATTATGGCAAGAGATAACCACCATTAAATACATTTGACAGCAAAATTTGAACGCTAAGAAAAGTTTTTGGATCATCAAAAGAAACGCTATGAAATGTATTAATAACATCCATAAAACGCTATTATAAATGACTTTTCACCGCGTTTACTTTATTGCTATAGTATGTTCCTGACCTATAATGGCATGTCATTACATAGCGTAGTTAAAAACGCTGTTAAAGCCTTTTACAGCGTTTTTTAAAAGCTGTTAAAGGTCATGTTTGTTGTAGTGAAACCATGCTCTAGAATAAGACGAGCATTCACCATCATCCCTATATGTCCATCAGTTATCCAAGAGTTGCTTCTAAGTGTCGTTTCCATTCCGTGGATATTCGTTAAATTGCTTTTTATAGTAGAAATTCCAATTTCTATGCTAAGGACAAGATCTGCACTCTAGAGATCATTCCATGCCTTAGCTAGGTCTGCACTTCCTTTCCCTTGCCTATTTTCCAACTTTGATCGGAAAATACTATTATGTACCAAATGGTTCTACTCGGTACCGACTCCTTTTGCTTGCTACCGAGTGTTATAAGTACTAAGTACTTAGACAAATTCCTCACTTTTCCATCCTTAGCTTATGCACAACCTCCTCCATTGCTACTGACCTCTTGCAAATCTGATCACTTCAACTAAAACCAATTGCCACCGACTCCCTGATGTCCCCTCCAGCACTTTGACACCTCCAACTGCATCGATCACCCAATCTGGTCTCTCTTGCACCGCTAAGAGATCTTGTTCTTGACCTTTTCAAACCGCCGCCTAGATCTAAAATTCCACGGTTGGTGGCATCATCGTGGTGGCGATACTCACCGTCAGCGACACTCTTTGGGTCGTCGTGGTTGGTGATGTGGGTTTGAATGACCCCGACAAGAGCATGGCTAAAGTAAGCCCTTGGTCTTCTTCTTGTGCTAGGGCCCGTTCTTGAGTATACCCGAGTTAGATCTAATGCATGCTCGAGTTAGGCATAGGGCACTGCTTTAGCTCGAGCTTTTGCATCCCAAAGTTCTTTGGGTTACCTCTGACCAACGCTTGTCCAATCAAATATCGACATTCAAATGTCAATAAGACGGTTCTTTTCTGAAGAACGGTCATGTTGAACATGCTCCAATGTCTGGATGGCTCCATTGCATTGTACTTCCAATTACTACACTCCCTATGTTTCTGTAAAAGAAAAGCTTCCGCATCGTTGTGGATAGTGGTTTCGTTATCGATTATCCAATAATAACGGGTAAGATCTGATGTATAGTTCCATTATGCAGCATTGCTTATTTTTCTAGCACGAACGAGCTATCTATACATGGTGGTCCGTTCGTCATATACGGGACATGAGACTCACACTACATAGATTAACACTTCTACTTGCCCCGGTCGACGTTCAGAATTCGTTTGGTCGGCACATATTGACATCCATTGGATTTTGGATCTCAGCTACATAGGTTTAAATTTAAAATATAATTCCAAAATAAAACTTACCTGACTGTGTTGAACAACAAGTTTTCCTATTCAGAATGACTCGTCACTCGCTTAGATTCCATACCAATGTTGGGCCATCAACACCCTTAAAGTTGGCTCTACAACTACTAAGGCTTTAACTTTTACGCCTTATAGACATAGGCGTTCGATCACTTTCGAACTATAAAGAATGATCATACCGGCAGAACTGGTCCAAGAGCATCGTCCTCCACTAAATGAGTACATCGGTTAACGATTCTTGGATGACCAACCAAAACAAGTTACAACTATTCTAACTGTAAAAATGCTTTGTAACATATGTAGGCAGCACATGATTTCCGAAGATGACATGCGTCTCCTATCGCAAATCCAGCGAGCACATAGCCCTCCGGTGCATTATACACTGTGCAATTGATACATGTGCTTAGGCGGTATCATACTGCCTTTTAATACATTTCTATGCTTGATTTTGCAAGAGCTTGGACTAGATTCATCCCAAGTTCACCCTACTGGAAAGCACTCCTAAGCTCTCTACACGTGTTATTCATGAATTGATTCCAGCAACCTCCAAACTTCGGAGAGCTTATGCACATTCTAAACTTCCAACATTGGTGTGATTCAACATCTTATATGATAATCAAATCTTAGTTCCGATGTAAAGTCATCGAAAATCTTTGCAACAAGCACTCGTATTTCAAGGATGGGTACTTCTTCATTCGGGCCCATACGGCTTCAACGATCACTGGCTTTTCGACGGTAAGATTCTTTTCCTATCTCCCTCTCACACTTGAGATTCAACCATCTAAATGCCTAACTTTTAATCTGATTCCTTCATAGATATCCCTAATTGGGATACCAATGGGGCGCATGCCGATATCTTGGAGTCCCTCAAGAGAATTAGCTTCCTACACTGCACCATCGCGTACGTTCTGACAAGTGAAAATATTTTCCAATGTGGTCTAATACTTCCTGGTTTCTTCGCCATTCTTGCGATTGCTCCACCGAGAAGTTCAAGAATTCCTACCTGATCTTCAGCCTCTACTTGTTGTTCTAGCGATAATCCTTTAGAGAAATTGAAGGTCTATCGGGCATGGCAAATATTGATAAGCCAACTGATAGGGCGGTGGAAGAGCCTATCGCATAGCAAAATTGTAAGAAAAGGGGATAAAGGAGCTGGAATGTAAATGATTCCCGAAGAAAGTGATGATGTGGAAAGAAGAGAGGGGAAAAGAAGAAGAAGAAGACGAAGAAGAGGAAGAAGGAAGGAGTACTGATGGAGGCGACAGTGACTATGATGTTAGTCCAGAGGGAGATGAATCATTCGATGAGATGTCCCCCAAAGGCACTGAGCTTTCTGCCTCACCTATTCCGAAACAAATAATTATCAAACCTCCTCAGAATGTCATAGCAACAAGTTTGTTTCCATTAACTGAGGCGATCCCTCCGGTCAGATCTTTAGGAGACGTCTTCGGCTCCTTGATTGGTTAATTAATGGTGATTGATGGTTGCTTAAGAAGTAAAAAAAGAAATACATATTTAAACATGTCATTTGAATGTGGGAAACTATATATATAATATGATGATGTGATATGATTGTTATGGTTGTTTACTATGTTTGATCATCAAGTTTGGATGTTGATTGTATGATTATTTTGATATTGGAACAAGTCATGTTTAATACACGTCGTATATCACAAAGGAAATCACTTTCCTATACCTCCCGAAAATGGTTTATAAATGTTTTATAAGCACTAAAATCCAATTTGGTGAAGTTTTGATAAGTTATGAAAATTGAGTCAAAAATAGACGCATCGTGTAATGACAGTTTGCGATTTCGCGCCATAGAAAGTTAAATCCATGTATATGATGGATTCAGAGTCGAAATTCTTTGTAATAAGAATTTTTTGAACTCTTATAATCATAGTTTCCAAACCAAAGAAAAGGATCAAGATTTTGTTTAGTAGATATAAGCAAATCAATTTTTCAAAATAGTCGCGGTTTGGCAGTTCGGAAACCAAGTGTCAAATTCTTTAAAAGGGATATTTTTAATTCATTAAAAATAAGAAATAAATTCTATAAATATTTTAAAATATTTTAAAAGATATTTGAGTTATAAAAATGGATTTCTAAATGATAGAAAAGTTATTTTGATTAAATAAGCCTTAAAAGCACTATTTGCAGCACTATTCGTAGCACTTTTTATAGCACTTTTAATAACTTTTGAAATATGGCTTTAAACTTAAGTATTCTTTCCAAATCTTTTACAAATGTTTTTAAATAAATAATTAAGTATTTTAAAGTTGATTTGAAGGTTTTATAATTTATTTAAAAAAGTTTAAATAAATGATTTAAAGAAAAGCTGTTAAAATCAAGTGATTTAATCTTGGCTCTAAAAGCCGACGAGTAGACTGGACTTTTCTATTCGTGAGGTGCTTCAACTAAGGAGATGTTCAGGAGCAACCAGTGCCCTGGCTCACTTAGCCTCTTTCCTGGGCGAGGAATAGATAAGGACGAAATGTCGGAAACAAGGCAAATATAAAAGATTCAATTTTTCAAATTTAATTTAATACAACTTGATTGTATAGAGATAATCTTCTTACACTTAGTACTAAATTTTGAGGAGGGATTCTGTACTATCCGTGAGAATTTAAAAGGTGATTTTGCCATTATTCGATGGATAGTAAAGGTTAAATACGAAAACTGATGTTGAGTAGAATTAGTATAATTTATATCGACCTTTTTTAACTCAATAATGTTTTCTAATATGAATTATGAAAATGATTTGGTATTTCCAAAGTTAAAGAGAGGTTTAATGATTCTATATATACTAGAAAGAAATGTTTTAAAGATATATATCTCTAGAAGATATTTTTGATAAAAGAAAGTATATAATCAAATGATAAGCACCGATTTACTTAATATCTTTTTATCGATAATTGGTTTAAAGGTACCAGGTCGGATTTGAGTGAATCTTATTCGAAAACCACTTTGAACTAATTTACATATTCAAAATGAAGACATGGAATGATAATAAATGGAATGAAGGGTTGCTTGTCACTAACCCTCGGGTGAAATTTCCCATATCATATATATATATATATATATATGGCAGTAGTATCTTCGTTTGATCTTTAATGCAAGGGCTGCTAGCTACTAATCCTAGGGATGATTCCTGAACAGGATGTAGTAGGAGAGTTCCTCCAATTTGTTATGTTCCGGGACAACTTGTATGGACGAATATCTAACATTACATTTCTAAAATGCATGTGCATTAATTTTTATGAACGTACAACATTTTGGTAGTGTGGAAAGTAACTCTCCTATACTTAACACTCCTCTTTGAAATGTACGAGCTTAGAAGTTGTACATTTATGGAAATCAATAGTGTGTAATGGAACTAGCAATGTAGCATTCAAGTGAAATGTGTGCTATGAGAAAAGTAATCGTCAACTCGAGCCTAATCACCCAGGAATGACAAAAACATGGTAGATGCAGTAGGGCGAAGTGGGTCGCTCCCATTAGGATGCGGTCATCAACTTTCTAGATTACCCCCTAAATATCGGGTATGTTATGTATGCTATGAGAGCTCTTGGATAGGTCGAGAACGACCGAGGTAATGTCATATTCAGTACTATCTATGGTAAAGGTAAGCCAATTCTGTGTTGGTAGAGGTTGGAGCCTCGAGAACATCCCTCTAGAGATGTACTGTCTGAAGGTAGTCACTTACCTTGCCATTGTATGGAATCCACCCTCCAATGCGAACCTTTATGGTTTTAGTTGTAAACCTATTATGTATAACATTTAACAAATGTAGCAATTCCAGCTAAGATTAATATGTTATTTGAAAGGATTTTCAAAGAATATCAATAAAGATAATATCCCTGAGTTTGTGTAACAAATGTTTTGGTTATCATAAGGTAAAAACTCATTCCGTGTTTATGTGCGACGTGGTCTTATGAGAAACCCTTTGTTTTCCATATACTTGTATTTTGAGTTTCTTACATCGGTCCCATGACCGACACAGAGTTTATTTTCTTTCCCTTAAACTTTGGGTGCCCTGTTTTTCGGTTAGCCTAATAGTTAGGTTTTTCTTAGAGCATTTTGGGAGAACTTGAAGCATGGAGTTAGAAGATTCTTCTGAAGATTGTTATCCACTTCCAACACACTCATGCACTATTGTATTCCGCATTTGTAAGGACATATATTTATAACTGTCAATGTTAATGTTAAGTTAAACTCTGATAAATGTATTTTAAAATTTTCCGCTATAAATATTATATGTTAAAATAATTTATGTTACTCCATTCGTGTGAGGTTCTATTTTTCTATTCCTATCTTTATTTTCTTTTCCCCATAACTATCCACCTTTTCATTCAAATTGAGTTGGACATGTGTGGTTTATTATCAACTTAAAATGTACGGAATTGTGGGTCGTCACATTTGGTATCAGAGCTTATGGTTGAGCAAATAGCTAAGTCTAATAGGGGTAAATCTAATCAGAGATAGGGTTAGTAATACCCTTGAATGAGTAACTCATTAGAGATAGGTAAGTGGCACGCTAGCATGAGTTGACGGTATTATATATGAGCATGTATTTGTTAATGCTATATATAAATGATTTGTTTTGAAAGTATGGTAAATGAAATAATTTTACCTAGGATTATATTTTGAACATAAAGAAATATCTTTTAAATGGTATAGTTATTTATACATGATTAGTTGTTTGATTTAAAAGTTTAAATACAAACACTAGGTGAATTAAGTTTCATGATTTGACTATATGGTTTTTGATAATAATATTGGGTTAAGCTTAATGAATTTATAAGTTCATAAATTAGCATGTTGTATAAAAGTGTGTTTCACAAGAAAATCAAATAATTTTATAAAAGATGAATTTGGAAGATATGTTTTATAAAAGGGACTTTGAGAATTTAAATCTCGGTGTTTTGAAATTTTTTTGGTAAAGTTTAAAGAAATTGGAGAAAAGCCATATATTATAAAGTAATTAAACTTTTATATAAAGTGATATACATACATACATATATATACATATATGTTAAGAGCAAAATTTATAAATATGATATTTTATAAATAAAGTAATAAATTTATAAATGGTGTTTTACAAATATTAAAAATGGATTTGTAATTGATATTTTGTAAATGGATTTATAAATGGGATTTTATAAATAAATGAGATATATAAAAGAGTAGAGTTATAAATGGAATTTTATAAATAATGAGTTTTATAAAAAGGAAGGAGATTATAAAACATGGTTTTATAGATATAAAAGGGTTTACCTTGATAAGTAGAGGATGGTTTTTATAAAGGGAGATACATTCACGTTTCAAAAGTTAAAATGGCCATTTAAAGGAATGTTTGGAATGTGATATTTTTCAAATGAAGATTATTGACTTTAAAAAAGTGATTTAAAATATACTAAGTGATAAAACCATAGATTTCAACATTTATTATTGTAATAAATGTTTTCGGGAAAGTAAGAGAGGCATGGACTACAACACTGTTGTTATAGTAAGTAATTTTTGAAAGGAAGAGTTTTATATAGTATACGAGATTTATATAAATATAAATAGTCGAATCCCTATACTATAGTTTCGGGTTCTCATAATGATGTTTTACGCCACATTCGTTTCGACCCAATAAAGTGTATTGTGGAAAAATATGAAGCTTTCATCAAAGATTAGTAAATATATTTATTACGGATTTAAGTATATAGAGATATTTTCTAAGTGTTTAAATTTAAAGGGTTTTTTTGGAAAGAAGATAGAAATTTTTGGTGAATAATTTTTTTTAAGGTAATTATATATATAGATGCATCTTTATAAAAATGTTTAAAATAAAAGGTTTATGAAATGTTTTCATAAAATTTTTGGGAAGGTAAATAAGTATGTATGAACTACGTAAATCATTTTGTCGCACGATATTAGTCTAAGGTTCAAGTACATAACTTTGAGGTGTTTATACTGGTTCGAAAAAGGATTTATCACTCGATTCTTGATGACGAACATTGATGAGGGTTTGTGGTTAGATACTTGAGTTTTCTATCATAGTTGAGAGCTATGCAAGGAAAACTAAAATTCTGATTGGAAAGCCTGATCGGAGTCTACACTAGAGGATCGGATGATCAATACTAGTTCAGAAGAAAAGTTGTGTATTCGAATAGTAGATCGAATCAGATATTGCGTATGGGTGATCTATATACATCGTACAGATGTAAGTTTAGAAAAAATATTTTTGGCAAACGCCTTTAGGTTTTGCATTGTAACTTCTAGGATGAAATTCTTTTAAGGGTTGAAGTCTGTAATGACCCGCAAATTTATCACATTGACAAATTATATTTATTTTTAAAATATTAAAATATAAGCTTTTCAACATAGATTATGTTGTCATAAATAATAAATAATGATGGTAATCTTATTTTGAATAAGTATATACACAAATATATGCTTTGGAAAAATATCGATAAAATGGCCAAAACCGTTTTATCTTTGAACAGCTCTATAACTATCATAAGTTGTGCGTGGAACTGGAAACATCGCTTATTTATCCGTTTAAACAAGAATATGAAATAAAATTATTTATTTTATTTTTGGGAAATAGAATGTATTAATGACATCATCAATAATGGCATCTTATTTAATAATTGACATATGAATTTAAATTGAGATTTAATGATTTAATAATTATTCAAATAATTCTTTTTAAATGATAATAATTCATTTTAATTAGTTATATAATAATAGTAAATCATTTAATAGTTTTATAAAGATATATAATTGATTTCAAATTATAAGAAAATCTATATCACTTTATTGATATAACAACATTTTTTGTAAACAATTGTTTAGTATTAATTTATATGGTCTTATAAATCAAAGTGATCATTTTAGTTAGTTAAAAAATGATAAGAAATGAATTTTCAAATTTTGTTTTGATTTATATGTAATTTAATTAAAAAGTGAAAATGTGACCGGGAATCGATTTTCCAATTTTCATTAACGAATGTAATTTATTCAAAGTCGTTGAAACATTGTTTATTCTCTTATGCACATACATGTACATGTATATACATGTCATATGCACTCCTGAACATATATGTACATACAAATATACATGTACACATATATATACATATACAAAAGAAAATATCTAATATTTCTTAACTCCTTAATACTTAAGCAATCTTAAGTCAACTCTTACATACCAAGGACGTACAAACATGAGCTTGCACATGGAAGCACATTGGGGGGGTACTAACATGTATGATGGAGGAAAGGAGGTGAAATGGTGATGTGAAGTTTCATGAAAATATCATGGTATTTTTTACAACTTTTTCCCTATAAATACCACCCTCCACTCTCATATTTCCACACTTCATTCCTAATTTTTCTTCCTTCTTATTAAGTTCCAAGAGCTCCTCTTTAATGGCTTACAAGCCTTGAAAATAGTTAGCAAAGTTATGGCAAAGAAATGTCAAAATCATATACATATGCAAACTATGTTGCTACCTCCTCAAAACAAGCTCAAACTCCATCCTACACCTCCTATAACCCACGGCCATACCTCATGTCTATGTTTGGCCATGCATCACCTCATTCCAAGAGGAGCTTGAGCCCAATAAGAGTCAAGGAGGAGATTCGGGGAGCTACGAAGCGAAATTGTGGAGAGAAATGCTATCGAAATGATTTTAGGAAGCATCGAGGAGGAGTGGATATTATGGTGAGAACTCTATTCTAAGTTGATTATAAAATGGTTAACATGAGTATTAGAAGTGGTTAAGATGATTGATTCCTTAATTAAGGATGATTGATTGGTTAATTAATGATGATTGATGGTTGCTTAAGAAGTAAAAAAAGAAATATATAGTTAAACATGTAATTTGAAGGTGAGAAACACTATATTTAAATATATATACAACATGATGATGTGATATGATTTTTATGGTTGTTTACTATGTTTATCATCAAGTTTGGATGTTGATTATATGTTTATTTTGATATTGAAACAAGTCACGTTTAATACACATCAAATACCTCAAAGGAAATCACTTTTCTATAATAAATGAAATGGTGTGTATAAGATTGTTAAACCTCTTGAAAATGGTTTATAAATGTTTTATAAACACTAAAATCCAATTTGGTGAAGTTTTGACAAGTTATGAAAATTGAGTCAAAAATAGACGTGTCGCGTAATGGCAGTTTTGCTATTTCGCACCGTAGAAAGTTTAATCCATGTATATAATGGATTCAGATTCTTTGTAATAAGAATTTTCCAAACTTTTATAATCATATTTTTCAAATAAAAGAAAAGGATCAAGATTTCGTTCGGTGGATTTTGAAATATGAGCAAATCAAATTTTCAAAATAGTTATGGTTTGAGAGTTTGGAAACCAAAGCAACAAATTCTTTAAAATGGTATTTTTATTTCTTTAAAAGTATGAAATAAATTCTATAAATATATTAATTTTTTTTTAAAAGAGATTCAAGTTATGAAAACGGATTTATAAATGATGGAAAGTTGTTTTGATCAAATAAGACTTAAAAGCACTATTTGTAGCACTTTTCGCAGCACTTTTAATAACTTCTGAAATATGGGTTTAAACTTAAGTATTCCTTCCCAAATCTTTTATAAATTTTTATAAATAAATAATTAAGTATTTTTTTTAGCCTAAAAAATGGATCAACACCTTGGATCAAGTGTGAAAGAACTAGTGTAGATAATCAGCAACACAAATCTCAGGTAAACAACAAATAAAGAGCAGAAGTAAGAAAAGAGACACAAAATTTTTATAGTGGTTCAGCAGACTCTAGCTTATGTCCACTTTAATCAATCTTTATTATGATTATGCTAGTTGAATCTCTCTGGATATCAACAAGTTAGTCCTTAGATCTAAGTGATAATGAGTTAGAATAAGTCATAAGTTCAAGGGTTGACTGAAGAACCATAGTTGTGAGGGAGAAGAAAGTTGAAGAAGTGAAGGAATTCCAGTAGGGTAATGGCAGCTCTCTATCCGGAAAAGACCCATCTCTAATTACAAGTAGGTGAGTAATTATAGGGAAGTTCAGTGAGTATTAGACCATAAGTCCAGGTGTAGAAGAGTCCAGTTATTATGCCAAGTCGTCACCAAAAATCTCAAATCAATCCGAGTTATTTCTATGGATTGCTAGCTACCTATAGAAGATGGCTTGCTAGCTATCCATAGGGGATGGATCGCTAGCTATCCATCAGCTTAGCATATTTTTCTACCAGAAGCCTTTACTTAGTGCTACGAAGGAGCTCGGAAAGTTTGAGGTCGATCCGACCTATCTTGATGGATCGCTAGCTATCCATAGGGGATAGGTCGCTAGCTATCTGTCCACTTTGCATATTTTTGAGTGATTTTTGTTTGATTGTCTTCCTATCTTCTATTTAAGTGCCTTGTCCAAATATCAAGTCGTTTGGAGTTAATTTGATCATCCGTCTTCATGGTTCATCTGGTTTAGAAGAATCATCCATATCTCGCTCAAATCTTAACGAAATCAAACAAATCTTTATAGGAACACTTTAGAGGGTGTTAGGGACCCACCATAAAAATTTAAGGTGGTGGGACCCACTCTAGTTGGGTCGTTAGCAATCCATCTAGATGGATCGCTAGCGATCCATTAAATCAACTCTAAATGACTTCATTTTTTGTGATCCTTCTTCTATGTTTTCTAAATGTTCTCCCAAAATTTCAAGTCAATCCGACTTCGTATGGGTTCTGTAGGTCCATTTTCAGTTAGCTAATTATGGTCAAACAGCTTGAATCAGATGAGTCTTTACTTCTCAAGCTAGATTGTTTGGCATGCTATGACACTTGGCAAGCGTCTCTAGGTAACATATTAGATCATGATGTAAGAGGACTGGAGGATCCACAAGCAAGCTTTATGGATCGCTAGTGATCCATAGGCGATGGATTGCTAGCAATCCATCGCCTTAGCTTGTTTTGGCATTTTTCTTCTTTGGTCTTTCTCTTCTTTTCCTTCTGGTCTTCTTGGTCGATCCTTGAGATATTTTGAATTGTTGTAGATGTTCTAGTTCCCTTTGAATTCTATTAGGTTAAAAACCCAGTTAACACTTTCCCCACCAAAGTACGCCTTTTGAATGAAAGGTGTGCTTTGCTCCGGAACAAGTTCAGTAATAAGTTTTTGATTATAGAGATTTCCAGCGGCTTTAGCCTTGACAAACCGTCCAGTTCCTTTGGATTATTTGGTCAATTATAAGTCGCTCCAAAGCTGTTATATCCTAGGACTCTAACTCTGCTTGGGTGTAATCTATACATCACAATAATTCCGATTTCATTCGGAGTTATTACATCATATATCAAATCACTTGATTCCAATTACATCACATTTCTCCATTTACATCACACATCTCTACTTGTCCCATGTTCATTCGGGATTTACATCACTATCAATTTTTTGCTTCTCATTCAGAGTTGTCACATCATATATCAAAATCACATCATATATCAGAATCACATCATATATCAGAACCACATCATATATCGAAATCATCCTATGTTCATCTCGGATTTATCGGTTTTATTCTGTTTATAAGGCACTCAAATCATTTTATTAAATCAAATACGTTTTAAGGCTCGATTTCTCCTAATCGTTTAAGTTTAATGTGTGATCTCTCTAGGTCCATTAATGTTTAGTTTAATGTGTGATCTCTTCGGATCGTTTAATGTTTTAAGTTAAGGGGACGATCTCTCTAGATCGTTTATTTGTTAAGTTAAGAGGGATGATCTCTCCGGATCATTTGCTTATTAAGTTAAGGGGGATTAAGCAAGCCCATTTGCTCACTCTCCGGTGAGGGGACTTACTTATTGCACTCCGGTCCCGTCCTCCGGTCGGGACTCAATGGCGTTTGATATCGTATAAGTCCATCCACTCACTCTTCGGCAAGGGAACTTGCACCTTCCACTCCGGTCCCATCTCTCCGGTTGGGACTCTATGGCATTCAAAATCATTTATCACATTAAATATGGATTTTACAAAACTAAAATTTCAAATCAAAGAAAATAAGTAGAAATCCTGAATGTTTATCCCAAACATTCGACTTAGAGCGTGGCAAGGGACCAGTCTAGGTTTTGTGCACGTCCATGCGGTCTGAGATTATTATCCTAAGCAATCATCCCAGATATCCAACTCAGGGCACGACTAGGAACCAATCTGGTTTAGCACATGTCTAAGCGGTTTGGGTTACTGTTGTCCTAAATAGTCATCTTAGGCATCCGACTCAGAGCGTACCTAGGGAACGTTCACGATCCCATACACGTGTAAGCGGCCTGAGGTTATTGAAGGAAGAAAAAGAAGAAGGCAAAGAGTAAGGGATGAACCTGCCCCTTGTTCCAACTATGGGCTTCTGGTTTCGGCTCATGCGGTCTTGTATTCGTACTCTGATTTGCTACTCTAGCTCCAACATCACCCATTCCAGACGTTTGAGCTCATCCTAGATCCAAGTCCATCATGCCCTAGTCGTGTGGGCATTGATTCAGTCTATTTTGCTCTAACTCCAAATGCTTATGCATTGGGTCCTATTGTTGATTCCAGCATTGCCCCCAAGTATCGGTTGCTCTTGGCGTCGGGGCAAGACTCCATCTTGTTCCAATCCAACTCTGGCAGCTCCTGTGTTGCTCCCTGGAGTTTGATTCCTATTCCTTGCAGATCTAGCCATCCCTTACTACTCCATCCTCTGGAAGAAGTTGTCCATCATCTCCTGTTGTCTAGCGAAGATCTCGTCCTGCATCTCTTTTGTCGTACTTTCCATCTCCTCACTAGTCACATAGTTGGGTTGATGAGAATTTAAGGACACCTTCTGGCTGCCTCTAGGCTCAGGTTGACTTGCTACAGCTCTCGATCTAGTATTAGGCCTACTCATCTTCTATAAATCTTAGATTCAATCTTCAATTCTCAGTGAAAGCACCAAACTGTTAGCCTAAAAAATGGATCAACACCCTAGATCAAGTGTGAAAGCACCAATGTAGATAATCAGTAGCAGAAATCTCAAATAAACAACAAATAAAGAGCAGAAGTAAGAAAAGAGACACGGAATTTTTATAGTGGTTCGACTGAATTTGGCCTACGTCCACTTTAATCAATCTTTATTATGATTATGCTAGTTGAATCTCTCTGGATATCAACTAGTTAGTCCTTAGATTTAAGTTACAATGAGTTAGAATAAGTCACAAGTTCAAGGGTTAACTGGAGAATCACAGTAACCGCCTTAATGACATTTGTAAGGGAGAAGAAAGCTGAAGAAGTGAAGGAATTCCAGTAGAGTAATGGCAGCTCTCTATCCGGAAAAGATCCATCTCTAGTTGCAGGTAGGTGAGTAATTATAGGGAAGTTCAGTGAGTATTGGGCCAGAAGTCCAGGTGTAGAAGAGTCGAGTTGTTATGCCAAGTCATCACCAAAAATCTCAAATCAATCCGAGTCATTTCTATAGATTGCTAGTTATCCATAGGGGATGGATCGCTAGTTATCCATAGGGGATGGATCATTAGTTATCCATCAACTTAGCATATTTTTCTACCAGAAGCCTTTACTTAGTGCTACGAAGGAGCTTGGAAAGTTTAAGGTCGATCCGACCTATGTTGATGGATTGCTAGCTATCCATGGGGGATAGATTGCTAGCTATGCATCCACTTAGCATATTTTTTAGTGATCTTTGTTTGGTTGTCTTCCTATCTTCTATTTAAGTGCCTTGTCCAAATATCAAGTCATTTCGAGTTAGTTTGATCATCCGTCTTCATGGGTCATCTGTTCTATAAGAATCATCCATATCTCGCTCAAATCTTAACAAAATCGAACAAAACTTTGCAGGAACAGTTTAAAGGGTGTTAGGGACCCACCATAAGAATTTGAGGTGGTGGGGCCCACTTTAGATGGGTCTCTAGCGATCCCTTTAGATGGATCGCTAGCGATCCATTAAATAAACTCTAAATGACTTCATTTTTTTGTGAGCCTTCTTCTATGTTTTTTAAATTTTCTCCCAATATTTTAAGTCAATCCGACTTCATATGGGTTCTATAGGTCCATTTTCAGTTAGCTAATTTTGGCCAAACAACTTGAATCGGATGGGTCTTTACTTCTCAAGCTAAATTGTTTGGAATGCTATGAAACTTGGCAAGCGTCCCTAGGGAACATATTAGATCATGATGCAAGAGGACTAGAGGATCCACGGGCAAGCTTTATAGATCGCTAGCGATCCATAGGCACGCCTTAGCTTGTTTTGGCATTTTTCTTTTTTGGTCTTTCTCTTCTTTTCCTTCTGGTCTTCTTGGTCGATCCTTGAGATATTTTGACTTGTTATAGATGTTCTTGTTCCCTTTGAATTCTATTGGGTTAATAATCCAGTTAATAATTTTAAAGCTGATTTGAAGGTTTTATAATTTATTTAGAAAAGTTTAAACAAATGATTTAAAGAAAAGCTGTTAAAATTAGGTGATTTAATCTTAGCTCTAAAAGCCGACGAGTAGACTGGATTTTCTATTCGTGAGATCCGAATGTGTGGTGCTTAAACTAAGGAGATGTTCAGAAGCAACCAGCGACCTGGCTCACCTGGCCTCTTTCCTGGGGAGGAATAGGTAAGGTCGAAATGTCGAAAACAAGACAAGTATAAAAGATTCAATATTTCAAATTTAACTTAATACAAATTGAATTGAACAGAGATAATCTTCTTATACCTGGTATTTCTAAGGAGGGAACTCGTACTATTCATGTGAATTCAAAAGGTGATTTCACCATTATTCGATGGATAGTAAAGGTTGAATACGGAAATTGATGTTGAGTAGAATTAGTATATTTTCTATCGACCCTTTTTAACTCAATAATGTTTTCCAATAAGACTTATGACAATGACTTGGTATTTTCAAAGTTAAAGAGAGGTTTAATAATTCCATACATACCGAAAAGAAATGTTTTAAAGATATATATCTCTAGAAGATATTTTTGGTAAAAGAAAGTAATTAATTAAATGATAAACACCTATTTACTTAATATCTTTTTATCGATAATTGGTTCGAAGGAATTGGGGTTGGATTTGAGTGATTCTTATCCGAAAACCACTTCGAACCAATTTACATATTCGAAAAGAAGACATGGAATGATAATAAATGGAATGAAGGGCTGATTGTCACTGACCCTCAGGGGAAATTTCCAAGTTAACTGTTCTTCCGAAACTTCGACAGCGACACTGTTCCACCAATGCAGTGCTGACCCCTGCAACTTCCTAGAGGCCAACCTCCTCTTTTGTCCATCATTCTGACCCATATCAGTAAATATACGCTCACAATGCAACAACCAATTCTGAACTTCTATGGCACTCGCTATTCCCAAGAATGGCTTCCCACCTAAATTGGTGCAATCTCTACTCAACAAAGCAATATTCCCAACTAGAGCCACAGGATTAGCTCCTCCTCCATGCCCAGTAGATCTAGCAGCAGCACCTGCTTGCATCAAACCGACTAAGAACTGATACATTGCCCTCATATCTACTAGTGGATTTCCAGCACCCGCATTGGCTTCAACATTGGTTACTAGCATTAGCCGGTCGACACGGGTTTCTCCTGGCAGTGGGTCGAGCATTCCCATTAGTTGTGGTGCTTCCGCCACCGAGATTTCCTCTTCCATTTCCTGCTTCCATATCTTCTTTCCCGTAAATCTACATACGAGTCTTAGTAAGATACTGAAGAACGGTCTAAGAGAGTGGGGGATACGTACTTATATATAACAATATATATAGAAAATAAAAGTATGTTACTGTAGCGTTAACCCAAACCCCAATCTTATTATCCGATTCATTGGATTATGTTTGGAAAGTCTTTTAGGTTTAAGTTTATTTTAAAGTTTCATAAACCTATGCTCTAATACCAACTTGTAACATCCCCCTACTTGGAGGCCCAAAATTAATGGCTACGAATGCTGCAGTCATCCATAGTTATTAATCCTCGATGACCAAATACAGCGATATTAGATACATTGATACACAGAAACACAAGAATATGGAAAAAAATTAAACAGCAAATAAAATCCACATTCCATCTCACAATATTTCAAATTGATTACGTAATCCCAGTTCGCATACCACTTTCAGATGACATATAATAACAAAATACGCCAAGAGCGACATATGAAGATGCCCCCTTGGTTAATCAGAGTATATAATAAGGCACTAAAATAGTTTGCCTTTACAATCAAACATACAACGGAAATAAAATAACTATCTGCCTCCTGCATGCCTCCGAAAGTTTTATTCATTTAAAGAGAAACCTTAAAACCTTTAACTCTCAACCTACTCAAAATCGATTGAGTACCCGAGAGTTTAAGGGGAAAACAAAAACTTTGAGTCAAACATAAAGCCCGGTATGGATAATAATTTACCATCTCAAATGATTTGGATATCTAGTGAGACCACGCTGCTTAGCGGAACGGGTTTTCCCCTCATTAGTATCTAAAACATATATAAAACCATATACTGTGCTCCTGCATCCACAATGGTTAAAACATAGTATTTCAAAACATTATGATGATATGCAAAAAAATTAAATCAATTCTAGATTACCCATTCCCATTCATTCTGACTAACTATCTCAATTATAGTTTCTAGGATTACAATTAACCTGTTAAATGTAAAGAGCTATCTATCCAATTACTTAGTTTTCATGGGATCACTAAGAACCTATTGGTAACTCCAATATCTTATTTCTTATCCTAGTTTTCATGGGCTAACTAGGAACCTATTGGCTGACTGCCAATATCTTAATCCGGATATAGTTTTCTTAGGTTAACTACAAACCTACTGGCCCCTGCCAGTTTTAAATCATAGTTTTCATAGGCTGACTATGAACCTATTGGCATCTGCCAATATCATACAGTTTTCATGGGCTTACTGCAAACTTATTAGCCCCTACAAATATCTTTAATTTAAATTTTAACATTTGTCAAGTCATATTCACTACTGGGTCAAACCTAACTGTATATTCTGCCCTTTCCCCAAAATACAGTTATGGGTTAATAACAAAGTGAATAACACATCAAAATCTTTATTTATTTATGCCATGGTTTTTCCTTAAAAATGAGAATTGGTTATTTATTTTGAAATGTTAAAACATCACTTTCAAAACCCCTGGATAACCTCCTTCGAAAACATAGAAAACTTCTTATCAAAACACCAAGTACATACCTTTCAAAGCTCTTTAAATCATCTCTTTCGAAACCAAAATATACCTTCCGAAAGTATTAACGTATTACTTATAAACTCTTAGAAACATAGCTTCGAAACCATTGAAAGTACCCCTTCCGAAACCATTAGGTTTATCTTTAAAAATATCTCTTAGGTCAAAGTGAATATAAACAAAAGTAACCCTTTCGAAACCATTATTCTTCATATAAAATTATTTGGGGAAAATTTGATAACTTCGGAACCATCCTTTCGAAAGCTTAAATCATTTAAGTAAAATATTGAAGGATAGCATCGAAACCCCCTTTCGAAGCCATTGCCTTCGAAACCTTTGAACCCTTTCGAAAGCTTTTAGGAAGTGGCTTAAGACAATTTTAAAACAAAAGCTACCTTTCGAAAGCATAGATGACTTCAATCCCTTCAAAAGGAATAAGAACGATAACAGGGTTTCGACTGGGTCGAAACCACCCATTTTGAAAGCATTGATTTAAAAACAAAGTACCTCCTTCGAAAGCTATTTTAAAAGAAAGGCGAAAACATATTCGAAAGCAAATTTTTCGAAAGATTAAAAAGGTTTCGACTTGGTCTAAAGCATTCTTTTGGAAACAAGGCAGGCGCATATCTTTTGAGAGTAAACAAAGGTCTCGACCCCATCGGAGGCTTACCCTTCGACACTAAAGTTTCCGCCTATCTTCCAATCCACTATGTATCTTCCAGGAGATACTATGTGTATTGGTTCCGATTTTGATGGTTTTGATAGTGATGGTTTCGACTATGATGGGGCATAATCAAGGGAGTCGAAAGGTACTCTCCATTAAAGGCGAAACACCATTTTTTGATTAATTTTAAGTAATTTCTTTCTAATAACTTGCCTTGTTGTAAACACTGATTGGCTGCCATAAAACTTCTCAATTACTTTACTTCAAAAACCGCTGCATTAAGTCAGATCCTAAATTAAAGAATAAAACGTTAAAACCTTTCCATGTAACCTAAAACCGGCATTTTTGGAAAAGCCCTTGCTTTAAAATAATTTATTTCCCCAAATAAATCAACTAGGAAAAATCCCCAAAAATCACAGAAATTTGAATTAATCATGTACTCAAACATATTAAAATTTTAGACCCAATTTCCTCCTGAAATTCACAAAAGAAATATATAGCCAAATTTTATCATATTTTCCATTAAAAATTCATAATAAAATTTCCATAACTTGGAAAATTCTGAAAATCAAAACCCATCTCAAAAATCATGTTTTACTTGACATAAAAAATTTCCATGGCATTTTAAAATCATTAAATCACAGTTTTGATCCTAAAACCGTACGGATTTCATATAATTTAATGGTCTAAATCAAACAATCCATAAATTCGAGCATGTCATCATTCAATATATCATGGGAACAGAATAAATATTCAAATCTGAAATAACATGATTATAAAACCATAAAGAGACACCTTAGATTTGATAAGGAACTTGATATTTATTGTTGATTAATCCTTCCTAGTTTGATCTTTGGCTTTAGATTGAAAATTCCTTCTTTTGTAATGGCCGACTTTGGTTTAGGTTTTTAGATTTTGTGACTTTGAGTCAAATGAAACGTGAATGGACATAGAGGAGAAGTAATAGCGTGTAAAATAATAAGGATGCATATTTTTCTAATATGCCCATGTGTGACTAAATTAGCCCTTAAACCAAATTAAAGCCCATTTATTCAATTAGTAAGCACGGCCATATATTAATTTAATCAAATCTTAATCTCCTTATCATCATTATTCTATTTAATTTATCTAATTCAATCTTCTGAATAACGCCATCAAAATTAGGGATGTTACAGGCTTCCCACTTAAAGAATTTCATCCTCGAAATTGGGTAAGGACTAAATGCTAAACTTAGTAATCATCTATAACAACTCCTAACAATCATACTAGTTTAACTGACTAGCTACTATCTATATAAATCTAATATAAACATACCCTTAAAGCAGGTCAGGATAAGTATCTCTAATCTTGTCCTCTGTCTCCCAAGTACAGTCCTTCTCGTTGTCGCGCCACTGAACTTTCACCAACCTGACTTTCTTGTTCCTTAATCTTTTCTCATCTCTAGCTACAACCCGAACTGGTTGTCTAACAAAAGTCAAATTAGGATCTACCATTAAGTCATCCAACTCTGTCGGAGGAATAGTAGTCTCTGGATTATGCACATACTTGCGAAGAAGAGATACATGAAATACATTATGGAAACCTGCCAAACTTCTTGGCAACTCTATTCTGTATGCGAGCTTTCCAATCCTCTCTATAATCTGAAATGGACCTACATATCTTGGGGCTAACTTCCCCAACTTTCCAAATCGTACCACACCCTTCATAGGTGATACCTTAATAAAAACATTATCTTCAACTGAGAATTCTATGTCCTTACGCCTCTTATCCGTGTAACTCTTCTGTCTGGACTGAGCTTCCTTCATCCTACCTCGGATTAACTCAATTTTCTTTGAAGCCTCTCTAACCAAATCTTGACCTAAGACTATTCTATCTCCTGTATCCAACCAACATGCTGGTGATTTGCATGGCCTTCCATACAAAGCTTCAAACGACGCTATTTATATACTAGTCTGATAACTATTATTATAGGAAAACCCAACCAAATGTAGGTGATCTCCCCAAGATCCACCAAAGTCCAATACACAAGCTCTCAATAAATATTCAAGTACATTATTGACTCTCTCTGTCTGCCCATCTGTCTGAGGGTGGTACGCAGTATTCATATTAAGCTTGGTACCCATCACTACCTGTAGACTCTTCCAGAATTCACTAGTGAACAAAGCATCTATATCACTGACTATAGTGCTAGGAACTCCATGCAGTCAAACTATGTTCTTCATGAACAACGTAGCTAAAACAGGTGTCGTCCTGGTTGACTTAACTGGAATGAAATGGGCACTCTTGGTCAACCTGTCCACTATAACCAATATACTTTCATTACCTCTATTTGACCTTGGCAACCAGTCTATAAAATCCATAAATATCGAATCCAAAGTGGAATCTCTAAAGGTTGAAACAATCCTCTAGGCTTCTGATGTTCAACTTTTACTTGTTGACAGTTTGCACACAGTCTAACCCACAAGCCAACAACCCTCTTCATGCCTTCCTAATATAAGCTCCTCTTCATATCTTGATACATCTTCGTTCCTCCAGGATAAATCGTAAACTTGGATCGATGACATTCTCCAAGAACTTCCTTCCTTAAGTCCTCCACATTCGGAACACATAATCGTCCCTTCTTTCTTAGCCATCCTCTCTGGTCAAGGCAGAAATCTTTTAAATCGTCGATCTCCATTCCAACCTCAAATCTCCCGATCCTCTTAGCTAGTACTGGATCCTCCTTCTATTTAGAAACAATCTTATCAGTCAATACGGGTCGAACTTCCAAGCAAGATAATCTGGCGGAACTCTGACTAGAACCAGCAGTCATTCTTAATTGCGTATCACAACTGACTAAAGCTTCTAAATCTCTCCATTCAGCCAGCATAGCTAACACCACATTTTGATGTTTCCTGCTAAGGGCATCTGCCACCTTATTACCTTTCCCTGGTGTATATTGTATACCAAAATCATAAGCAGCCAAAAACTCCAGCCACTTCTGCTGTCTCATATTCAACTCCTTCTGAGAGAATAAATACCGTAAAGACTTATGATCGGTATACAACTCAAATCTCTCCCCTAAGATATAATGTCTCCAAATCTTCAATGAGAAGATCACAACTGTCAACTCCAAATCATAAGTAGGATATCTGACTTTATGTGTTCTAAGCTGCCTAGATGCGTAGGCAATGACTTTACCACTCTGCATCAACATCGCTCATTGTTAACCGGCACCTTGGCCCGGCTACAAGACGACAGTTGAAGAAATTATCGTTAGCACTAGACAAGATTCTGACCAAGAAGAGCCTGAGGATATACAGGTTTGATACAGTCGACATGTTTTGGCATTTAGGTACGGTTTGGCAAGAATAGACCAACTAGCTTGAGATCGCCCTATATGGGCCAAGTCACCTTGGCCTTGAGCCCATGAAGGAAGTCCAACCCATCCTCTTCTATAAATAGAAGGGCAGGGGCACAATGAAATGGACCTTTTTTGGGAGAACAATGGGGAGACTCTGCCACTTTCAAGACTGATTAGTTTCAGTTCAAACTTGTATTCAAGTCATTAATATATGGATTGTATCTGTATTCAACTACTTATGAAAGAAATAAAGATCAAAACTCAAAGTGGACGTAGGCAGTTACGCCGAACCACTATAAATCTGGTGTTCTCGTTTTTGTTGTTCTTTTGGCATTGAATTACACTATTTTTCAATTCTAATTCATCTTCTTCATTAATCTCTCTACACAATCTTTCTCAACGAGGTTAGTGACCAATTTTGGTGCTAACACTTTGGTGCTTTCATTGAGAATTGAATTCTCAGCTTGATTGGATCTCATCGTCTACTAGTGGATTTCCATATTCGCGAGATAGATCCAGTTGTTTACTAGAAAACTTCCTATTCTACTCAGATTTGAAAGAAATCTAAAGGAAGCTGATAGTCGTAGATTGGATTCACTGATGTACGCAAGATCTGGGGATTGGACGTTGAAGTCTGCACTAAAGTCGAATGAAGTCCGACCCTCCTCTGAAGGCAATTCAGCCGATTGCTCCAGAAAAGGCGTATGCCGAACGCCCTAGAAAAGGCTTATGCCGAACGCCCAAAAAAAGGCATATGCCAAACGCTCCAGAAAAGGGGTATGCCGATTGCTCCAGAAAAGGCGTATGCCAAACGCTCCAGAAAAGGCTTATGCCGAACGCTCTTCCAGGCCGACCATAACTCTGGACTGAACGCCCTTCTAGGCCGAACGCTCTTCCAAGCCGACCATAACTCTAGGCCGAACGCCCTTCCAGGCCGAACATACCTCTAGGCTGAACGCTCTTCCAGGCTGAACATACCTTTAGGCCGAACACCCTTCAAGGCCGACCATACCTCTAGGCCGAACGCCCTTCCAGGCCGACCATACCTCTAGGCCGAACGCTCTTCCAGGCCGATCCATACCTCTATGCTGAACACCTCTGTAATGCCGAACGGTATTGTATGCCGAACGAATCAGTTGTGCCGAACAAGAATGAATGTCGAGCACCTCTGTAATGCCGAACGGTATTGTATGCCGAACGACTCGGTTGTGCCGAACAAGAATGAATGCCGAGCACCTCTGTAATGGCAAACGGTATTGTATTCCGAATGACTCGGTTGTGCCGAACAAGAAAGAATGCCGAACACCTCTGGAATTAAGTTACACCGGTCCCATATACGACACCTACGGAACGGTATTAGTTTCCCCCCCGAACCCTAGTCGTAGCGCAGTGCCTCCGGATAGTGAATTCAAAACTCAACTTAATAAAGGAACATTCTATCCACTTCCTTAACATCCCATGATCGACCAGGGCATAGAGGATCTAGCGGCAGCTTATGAACGACATCAAGGGAACGGACAAGCAACCGCTATTCAAACGGTACTCCCAAAGGTTGGAGAACATAGATGATATGACTCTAGCAAACGCCAAGATGAATCCAAGCACCATTCTTTGCTAACCCGGCACTTCGAATTTAGTGACTCCAAGCAAACAAATGCTCTAAGAAATTTATTCCAAATACTAACAAGGGTATCATACTGATCACGTTTGAGGAAAGTCGACCTCCAGATATATTTTGGCAGCTAGTTAGCTAAAGAGCCTCCTACGACTATGGATCGTTTCCTTTACAAAATGAATCAGAACTAAAGTGAGGAGGAGTGGAGCAGACTAAGAAAAATAACAATGAAGGCCCGTTGGCTAAGGATGTAGATCCCAGTAGCCGAAACAAGACTTCAGAATTCATCTCATATGCTCTTTGAAAGATTCAATTGACAACCTCTACTTGAAGACTCCCGACTCGGAGTGGTACTAGAAACCAACCTCGAGAGAGTACACCAAAGTCTAAAGAAAATCAAGGGAATGTTGTATATTCCCAGATGCTCACTGATCCTAACACGCGCGATTACAAACACATCCGAGGTGTGATCGAAAAGATGACCTGGAAAGGAAAGCGTCAATAGTATGTACAAGTCCTGTAGAATGGCGAGCATCGAATATCCGATGCCTATTAATAAAGGGCTATGATTATCAATTGGACGGTTGATGGTCGACATCCCTTTGAAAGGAGCCAGGGGCGGAGTCGAATAGCGAGCACACGATGCTGCTTCACATATCAATGAGATTTACCATAATCTTCTTTGAATTATTTCCATTTCCATCTCTATTTCAATTGTTCTATGAACTACGACTAGCTTGAACTAAACTACTTTCAAAATGATGCAGGTGACCAGGTACTCAGATTTGGTTGCCAACCAATCTACGCAGACCATGATCGGACGTGTGGAGTTACATTTGGACGAGCATAATTCAATCGCTCATCATCAACCATATGCCTTTGATTTGGGGCTATGGACTAAATATTGAAAAGTTCATCACGATCAGAGCCCAATACAAAGTCAACAAGACCAACCATCCATTCATCGACCTCCACGTTTGACTCGGAGACCTAAGCAAGGCTTGGAATGGGTATGGCCTGATCATCCACTCAAATCGAGTCATAGAACAAAGTTCGACAAAATACAGATGCCCCTCCTGAAACTCAGTGGCGCCGGGATCTATCTAGAGTGGACATGATTTGTTCATCTACATATCAAATCCTACCTCGAACACAAAAGGTTATTCGACAGCCCGACTTGAAGTAGTTGTGGTGGACTGCCTACTCATTAACCATCGCTCTCAATACATGGACACGACTGCACCTTGGAACATATGCAACTTACTTTTTCTACTCAACAATCTATTATCCTTATTTTCTATAAGGAGATACGGAGCAAATTGTAAGAGATTTGGCTATCTAACCCAACATGGATGTGATCCAACCATCTGTCATATACCTCCTTCCTTGACTTGATTGGAAGAGCTGTAATCACCAAGTGGACGAGAATCGATTGTCCATTTTTCAAATTTCGTCCCTCATCCTGGAGGGAAGAATCCCATTCCGTGAGCAAACGTGGCTCGATTGTTCATTCGATGACATTAGCCTCGATACAGTAGATGAATACAAATTAAAGAGTGGAAATACGACTGCTCTCAACTTAAACCTCCAAGTCCCCAGATTGCGGACTGGAGTACTCTAAGTCCCCAGAGCGCGGACTAGAGTATAAACGACTTAAACCTCCAAGTCCCCAGAGTGCGGACTGGAGTACTCTAAGTCCCCAGAGCGCGG
The DNA here is from genome assembly GCA_030737815.1 of Allium fistulosum. Taxonomy (NCBI): domain Eukaryota; kingdom Viridiplantae; phylum Streptophyta; class Magnoliopsida; order Asparagales; family Amaryllidaceae; genus Allium; species Allium fistulosum. Next base: position 292,540,095 of record CM060907.1, read on the forward strand.
ACTAGAGTATAAACGACTTAAACCTCCAAGTCCCCAGAGTGCGGGCTGGAGTACTCTAAGTCCCCAGAGCGCGGACTAGAGTATAAACGACTTAAACCTCCAAGTCCCCAGAGTGCGGACTGGAGTACTCTAAGTCCCCAGAGCACGGACTAAAGTATAAATGACTTAAACCTCCAAGTCCCCAGAGTGCGGGTTGGAGTACTCTAAGCCCCCAGAGCACGGACTAGAGTATAAACGACTTAAACCTCTAAGTCCCCAGAGTGCGGACTGGAGTACTCTAAGTCCCCAGAGCGTGGACTAGAGTATAAACGACTTAAACCTCCAAGTCCCAAGAGTGTGAGCTGGAGTACTCTAAGTCCCCAGAGCGCGGACTAGAGTATAAACGACTTAAACCTCCAAGTCCACAGAGTGCGGACTGGAGTACTCTAAGTCCCCAGAGCGCGGACTAGAGTATAAACGACTTAAACCTCCAAGTCCCCAGAGTGCAGGCTGGAGTGCTCTAAGTCCCCAGAGTGCGGACTGGAGTACTCTAAGTCTCCAGAGCGCGGACTAGAGTATAAACGACTTAAACCTCCAAGTCCGTAGAGTGCGGACTAGAGTACTCTAAGTCCCCAGAGCGCGGACTAGAGTATAAACGACTTAAACCTCCAAGTCCCCAGATTACGGACTGGAGTACTCTAAGTCCCCAGAGTGCGGTCTAGAGTATAAACGACTTAAACCTCCAAGTCCCCAGATAGCGGACTGGAGTACTCTAAGTCCCTAGAGCGCAGACTAGAGTATAAACGACTTAGACCTCCAAGTCCTCAGAGTGCGGACTGGAGTACTCTAAGTCCCCGGAGCATGGACTAGAGTATAAATGACTTAAACCTCCAAGTCCCCAGAGTGTGGACTTGAGTACTCTAAGTCCCCAGAGCGCGGACTAGAGTATAAACAACTTAAACCTCCAAGTCCCCAGAGTGCGGACTGGAGTACTCTAAGTCCCCAGAGCGTGGACTAGAGTATAAACGACTTAAACCTTCAAGTCCCCGGATTGCGGACTGGAGTACTCTAAGTCCCCAGAGCGCGGACTAGAGTATAAACGACTTAAACCTCCAAGTTCGCAGAGTGCGGACTGGAGTACTCTAAGTCCCCAGAGCGTGGACTAGAGTATAAACGATTAAACCTACAAGTCCCCAGAGTGCGGACTGGAGTACTCTAAGTCCCCAGAGCGCGGACTAGAGTATAAACGACTTAAACCTCCAAGTCCCCAGATTACGGACTGGAGTACTCTATGTCCCCAGAGCGCAGACTAGAGTATAAATGACTTAAACCTCCATGTCCCCAGAGTGTGGACTGGAGTACTCTAAGTCCCCAGAGCGCGGACTAGAGTATAAATGACCAAAACCTCCAAGTCCCCAGAGTGCGGACTGGAGTACTCTAAGTCCCTAGAGCGTGGACTAGAGTATAAACGACTTAAACCTTCAAGTCCCCGGATTGCGGACTGGAGTACTCTAAGTCCCCAGAGCGCGGACTAGTGTATAAACGACTTAAACCTCCAAGTCCTCAGAGTGTGGACTGGAGTACTCTAAGTCTCCAGAGTGTGGACTAGAGTATAAACGACTTAAACCTCCAAGTCCCAAGAGTGCGGACTGGAGTACTCTAAGTCCCCAGAGCGCGGACTAGAGTATAAACGACTTAAACCTCCAAGTCCCCAGATTGCGGACTGGAGTACTCTTAGTCCCCAGAGCGCAGACTAGAGTATAAATGACTTAAACCTCCAAGTCCCCAGAGTGTGGACTGGAGTACTCTAAGTCCCCAGAGCGCGGACTAGAGTATAAATGACTAAAACCTCCAAGTCCCCAGAGTGCGGACTAGAGTACTCTAAGTCCACAGAGCGCGGACTAGAGTATAAACGACTTAAACCTCCAAGTCTCCAGAGCACGGACTGGAGCACTCTGAGTCCCCCGAGCGCGGACTAGAGCATAAATGACTTTAACCTCCAAGTCCCCAGAGTACGGACTAGAGTATAAATGACTTAAACCTCCAAGTCCCCAGAGTGCGGACTGGAGTACTCTAACTCCCCAGAGTGCGGACTCGAATATAAGAGAATCGGATCTCCAAGTTCCCTGAATATGAACTATGACACAAATGACTTGAATTTGTCAAATCCCTGACATACGGGCTAGAAAGTATTCTAGGTGCTCGAAGCACAGAATGGAAGTTCAACGACTCCCGAAGAGTTTCCGAGTTATATGAAGATGGACTGAGAAGTCTATGTTACTCACAACTGCTTGGATTAAAATCACAATCACAAAGAAAACTGAACAATAAGAGTCTTTTGTAAGATAGAAAAAGGAACTAAACCTTATTCAGAAATGAGTTTCTATTAAAACCCCTCCAACGTTCGAAGTCGACATTCTATTTACAAGGACTAAGGAAATAGATGAAAATAATTACATGACTTAAACTAACTCTCGTTGAACGAGGATAGTAATCACTTCTTGTGCTTCTTCAACTTCTCCTCTCCAGAGCATTTACCCTTGGTACTCTTCTTTGATAGAGGGGTAGCAACTGAAGGAGTACGGGGGCCTTCCATGGGCTTGGACCCGCCAGGAAGGATGACCTTCAACGGCTTGTTCAAAGGATCGTCCAAGTCCACAACTTGGGGCTCTACTATGACCTTGACCGTCTCCTCCTTCTCTTTCTCGAGCCGCTCCTCCATGCTCAATTCGGATGTGTGCTCAGAGGTGCCTGTAATTTCTACTTCATAACCCCCGTCGATAGGAGAGGAGGTTTCAGACTTGTCTTCATCAAGCGCTCTGATCACCTGAGCGTTTGGACCAGGAGCCTCCCCTGCGTGAGTGGCTTCACTTGTCTTCTCCCCCACTTCCTTGGCGACATCGCTCCTCGGAGTGGGCTCGGGGTCAGAATGGCCTGCACAAAATCGTGGAAAACAAGCATTAGAATGCAATAGTCCTGCATAAAGAATAACGACTTTCGAAATCTTAAAGAGAATCTTAAAGAGAAGGATTATCTACCAGGTTCAGGCAAACTCTCAGCCATCCGGGGGGTCTCACCCTCTGGAATGGGAGACAGAATGCGGACTAAAGTAGTCTAAGTCCCTGAGTGCGGACTAGAGTATAAATGACTCAAAAACCTCTACGTCACCAGAGTGCGGACTACAGTACTCTCAGTCCCCAGAGCATGGACTAGATTATAGACAACTTCAAAAAAATCCCTAAATCCCAAAAGCGGACCAGATTACTTTAAGTTCCCAGAGTGCGAACTAGAGTATAAACGAGTTGACAAAAATCTCTGCGTCTTGAACTGTGGACTAAAGCATAAACTGTTCGACAAATCTCTAAGTCCCCGGAGCGTGGACTGAAGCATGAACACAAATTGGGCACGAGTCAACCGGGGGGAGAATAACACTAAGTCACCAGAATGTAGAGTGGTGTATAAACATCGATAAATAGACGAGTGGATTCTGACCATTTTCTATTCCGCAAACTTCGGCCTGGAATCGATAGGAGGATTATTAACCTGCTGAGGATGGAGTTTGACCATCCAACTAGTGACCTGGCAAAATCAATGCTGGGGGCAGGGGTACAAAACACTAAAAAGCCGAATACGACAACTTACTATAGCTCTAGCGTGGCGTTCTTTATAACTTGAGGCAGCGACTGCAGGGAGGCCTCAATACAGAACCAATCGAAACGACATCCAAAGCTACGAGCAACCTACTATATCATACCTCAAACCAAGGGTCAATGCCGATCTGCACCAAGCACATACGAATGTGACTCGAATGTTTGTTTTTTGAAAAACTATGACCCCTAGAGTATGTAAAGGAGGGTAAACCACAAATACTTGGTCAAAAATTCTCCAGCACCCTCGTTCGATTCGTCAAGAGGAGTATGAAACTGGATGAGCATAACCCGACTGCATTTGTAGCCAACTTTACACCGAGATCTGATTACAGAGCATGAACCAAAGTGGACGTGGATGACCATCCACTGTCCAAATTACTCCCTGAAACTTACGTGGCATCGAAGTATTCCTCTTGGGATGAAAAACCATGATAAAATCCAAGATAGGCGATACCTAGTCTCCCATCGACTGACATGATCCCACGATTCAACGGGAAAGAGAGTAAAGCTAAAGTGGGCGTGGCTGGCCTTCCTACTTATCGGTATATGCCCCAGACCTGGGGGCACGAGCAAGAAGCAAGATGAATGTGAACCGACTATTCACCAATCACCTCTACGTCTTTGGAGTTTAGGTGAAAACATAAACATAGCTAGGACAAGACTCAACCGTCCATGCAGTACATTTATCAACCCGAGACTGGGAGAAGACGCATGGTCATCCAACTAGCTACGATAGCTCAGTATTAAAACTTATATATAGTGCTCACAGCTACTCAAGGCAACGACCGAAAGGATGCCTAGAGATAGAATCGTTAAATCGATACCTTAGCTCATGGGCAATTGACTTTCACTCCAACCCGAAGGACGGGTAAAGAATCATGAATGCATTAAATAGAAAGTGCGTTACTCGAATGCACAAGTAAATTTAAACTCATAGCATGATCCAGCTATACAGTTGCATGCCACTCGAGGCTGACCCCCACTCGACATTTCCTTTAATGCGCTTTTAAGCCTGATTTTTGGCCATTTGCTGATAATCTATTAGAGCATTCAGAGCCCTTCACTATTAGACTCAATAATTCATGACAAGACTCTAGGATTCGACTAGAGTAACCATCAACATTGGCCATCCCAACCATATTTCGCATTGAATGTTATGCAAAATAGTTACATCTTTACTCAAAGAATCTGGGATGGCACCTGCTAAGCTGACGGTCGACATTACAGCCAGCCATGGCGACCCTTTCCGGGTGCTGAATATCGGATCACAGCTCAGTGCAATGATGATAAAAGAATTATTTGGATTTTTCTGAATAAATGATGATATGTTCCCTTGGACCCATTCTGACATGCATATGTGATTTCATTAATTATCGCGAGCCATGCATTGGATATCAACCCGAAGCTACAAAAGCTAGCACAATCTCTATTGATTTCATCATGAAAGCTCCACTCTTACTTTTAGGCTCACCCCATCAACGTCTATGCCTACCAGCCGTTGCGACAGGGCATACAATGACCTGAGACGTGTGAAAGACTACTTAAATAGAACATCGAACTAAGCTAATTCGATAGCACTTATTTCCCACGAAGGGCTATCCAAGGACGGAAATTAGCAGACCTCACACCCAAATTCACTACCTCAGATGACTACTCGAAGAGTAGCAGAGAACCAACCATAAGATGGAAAATGTACGCGGATGGAGCATCCAATGATCAGTGTTATGGCATAGGAGTCATGATAATGACTCCAGAGGAACGATCAATCTGCTACGTCCTAAAACTCGATTTACCTGTAACAAACAACGATGCTTAGTATGAAGCCTCGACTGCCAGCCTCAAACTTGCTAGAGGATTTGAAGTGAAAACTTTACATATCTTTTGTGATTCTTGATTGGTAGTATACAAATTTAAGGAAGTTGATCTTGCTAGGGGGCATTGTCTTGCTCCTTATCTCGGCCAAGTCCAAGAGCTACTAACCGACTTCACATATTACATCATTACACATGAACTCAGCGAACAAAATGAAAAGGTGTCATGGTTGACTCCTATCAAAGACTATCTACAATGAGGAATTCTTACTGAACAGAGGAATGGAAAACAACAGATCCTCCTCAAAGCTTCACGCCAAATCATCTAAGAATAAGTCGTGTGTCAAAAGGAGTTTATCCATCCCCATGCTTCGGCATATCGCCCATGATGATATCTTGAGCAAAGTCTATGAAGAAGAATGCGGTAATAACATCAGGGGGAAAACCATGATAAAGAAGATACTCTGCTACAGGTATTACTGGCCAACTATCAACCCAGAAGCGGTTGATCATGCTAGACAATGTGACGAGTGCAAGATGTTTGCAAAACATCCGGGAACCCCGCCGATGGGAATTATTCAAATGGCTAGTTCATAGCTGTTTGCCACTTGGGGGCACTGAAATCATCTTCTTGTCGATCCTAAAGGTGGTGTGAAATACACCATCATAGCAGTGGATTACGTCACCAAATAGGCAAATGAAGAACTCTTAACCACGACCAAGTTGAAGAAAATAATCAACTTCTTTATCCGTAACGTCATCTGTCCTTATGACCTTCCATGATCCATTATAACTGCAAATGGACAGGTTGAAGCTGTGAACAAAATCATAGAGTCTGTACTGAAGAGAGGTTTGGAAAACTCCTCAAGTGGCTGATTGCAACCCTTATTTCACAGAAAATACAAACAAGGAATCGCGATTGAATTGCAATTAAACTAGATGGAGAGCCGATGGCAAGAACATGTACCCGAACGTGCATGTGTACATCCGAAAAAGTTCGACTTCTTGAAATCAACAGAAATTGAATTCTCACTAAGGGTTATTAAGAGAAGACTAGATCAGATAGCCGAAGCTTATTAGCTCTGCAGAATCAGACATGGATGGCCACTGATGAACTACAACCCTGGATTTATAATATTAGGAATCGACCAAGCATCACGATGACCAAAGAAGGATACAACACCTTGGGAGGATAAATTGGAGGATAATGACTATTCAAGAAACATGGTGGATTTCTTTCTAAAGACAAGGAATACTCGCTGATTCAAAGCGTGTTGTGTTGCTTCACACGACGCACTTTGGGGGGCAAGTGTTAACCGGCACCTTGGCCCGGCTACAAGACGACAATTAAAGAAATTATCGTTAGCACTAGACAAGATTCTGACCAAGAAGAGCCTAAGGATATACAGGTTTGATGCAGTCGACATGTTTTTGGCATTTAGGTACGGTTCGGCAAGAATAGACCAACTAGCTTGAGATCGCCCTATATGGGCCAAGTCACCTTGGCCTTGAGCCCGTGAAGGAAGTCCAACCCATCCTCTTCTATAAATAGAAGGGTAGGGGCACAATGAAATGGACCTTTTTTGGGAGAACAATGGGGAGACTGTGCCACTTTCAAGACTGATTAGTTTCAGTTCAAACTTGTATTCAAGTCATTAATATATGGATTGTATCTGTATTCAACTACTTGTGAAAGAAATAAAGATCAAAACTCAAAGTGGACGTAGGCAGTTACGCCGAACCACTATAAATCTAGTGTTCTCGTTTTTGTTGTTCTTTTGGCATTGAATTACACTATTTTTCAGTTCTAATTCATCTTCTTCATTAATCTCTCTACACAATCTTTCTCAACGAGGTTAGTGACCAATTTTGGTGCCAACACTCATCCAGTTCCACATGCATCCGTATACACCACCAATCCTTGGTTTCCTTCTGGAACTACTAATACTGGTGCATTAGTCAACAAATGCTTTAACTTAAGGAATGCCTCTTCGCATTTGTCAGACAAAACCAACCTTGCTTCCTTCCTGGTTAGATTAGTTAAGGGTGTCGCTATCTGCGAGAAATCCTTAATAAATCTCCGGTAGTAGCTAGCAAGTCCAAGAAAACTCCTAATCTCAGTCGCTGTCTTTGGTCTCTTCCAATTATTCACAGCTTCGGTCTTATCTGGATCGACTGACAATCCTTTCTCTGAAACCATGTGACCAAGAAACTTTACCTCTTTCTTCCAGAAATGACACTTAGTAAACTTCGCCCTTAGTTGATTCTGCCTCAGCATCTCAAGCACCACTCTAAGATGAACTTCATGCTCTCTCTCATCCTTAGAGTATACTAGAATGTCATCTATAAATACTAGTACAAACCTATCCAAGTACTCTCGGAATACTGAGTTCATCAAATCTACGAAGAAAACAGGTGCATTCGTCAATCCAAATGGCATCACCAACCACTCATACAAACCATATCTAGTTCGAAATGCTGTCAAAGGAATACTGTCCTCCTCCACTCTGAACTGATGGAAACCCATCAACAAATCCAACTGGGAAAACACTTTGGCTCCACTCAACTGATCAAACAGATCGTCTATTCTGGGCAAATGATACTTATTCTTAATTTTCCTTTCGTTTAACTTATGATAGTCAATACACATCCTTAAAAACCCATCTAGTTTCTTCACGAACACCGCGGCCACTACCCAAGGCGAACTGCTTGGTCTAATAAAACTCCTTCCTTCTAGATCCACTAGTTGTACCTTCAATTCCTTCATCTCAGTTGGTGTCATCCGGCTAGGTGGTCTACTCACGGGTTCAGCTCCGGGCACAAGATCTATTCTAAACTCAACAGCTCTTTTAGGGGGTAATCCAATGACTGGCTCGAAGACATCTGAAAACTCTCTTGCTATCCAAACCTGACTTAACTCATCACCTTTCTCCATAGCATTAACAAAGCACTAACACTCCGGTCAGTATTCTCTACTGAGAATATCACTCAGTTATGGCTATCAGAATGTCTCAATGATATTTCTCTATCATGGCAAATATTCTAGCCTCATACCTACCTAACTAATCCATTCCCAAATGATCTCGAAATCTATGAAATCAATAACATACAAGCTGCATGCAAATTTATGACCTAACAAGTCAAGTTATAACTGGTCACATCTCAACCCAAGAGTCGCATATCTTCCTATAGGATTTGCAACCCTTAAGGAAATAACAAGATAGGTGGGTTCTAGACATAATCTATCAACCAAACACTAAGATATAAATGAATGTGATGCACCGGTACCAAAAAGTACTCTAAGTGAAATACTCTAAATCAAAAACGTACCTTCCATCATAGTCTTTCCCTTATCTACTGCAGTAGGCCTAGCTGGTCCTATAGCAAAAACTTTTCCTTTTTCCTCCCTAACTGGCTCTGGACACTGATTCTAGTAATGCCCAATTTGATCGCAGTTGAAGCATTTCACATTCTTCTTAACATCATCTTTCTTTCCATTCCCTAACCGAGATTCATTCGCAAAGTGACCCTTCTTGTCACAATTATAGCAAACTACCTCAGCCTTTGACTTCTTAGCAGTGTCTCCCTTCTGGGTCCCCTTCTTCTTAAAGAACTTCCTTTTTTCCCTTGAGAACCATGGGTTTCCACTGACTTCTCTTTAGTTAAATCAGCAAGCAAATCCTCATGACGAATAGCCATCTCTACCATAATATTACAAGGATCACAGACATGTTTCATGGTCATTCTAACAAGTTTGAGCCTCAGTCCCTGAATGAACTTCTCATTCCTTTTGATGTTAGTATCTATAAGAGCATACGCATATCTAGACAGCTCTTCAAACTTAGTAACATACTCAACTACTGAAATATCTCCTTGCACTATATCCATAAATTTTCTCATCAGCTCAGACTTAGCAAACTCAGATACAAACTTCTGCTCAAATCTCATCTTAAAATCATTCCAACTTAACTGTTCTTCCGAAACTCCGACAGTGACAATGTTCCACCAATGCAATGCAGACCCCTACAACTGCCTAGAGGCCAACCTATTCTTTTGTCCATCATTCAGACCCATATCAGTAAATATACGCTCACAATGCAACAACCAGTTCTGAACTTCTACGGTACTCTCTGTTCCCAAGAATGGCTTCCCACCCAAACTAGTGCAATCTTCACTTAACAAAGCAATATTCTCAACCGGAGCCACAGGATTAACTCCTCCTCCATTCCCAGCAGCTCCAGCAGTAGCACCTACTTACATCAAACTAGCTAAGGACTGATACATTGCCCTCATATCTACTAGTGGATTTCCAGCACCTGCATTGGCTTCAACATTTTGGTTACTAGCATTAGCCGGTCGACCCGTGTTTCTCCTAGTGGTGGGTCAGCATTCCCATTAGTTGTGGTGCTTCCTCCACCGAGATTTCCTCTTCCATTTCCTGCTTCCATATCTCCTTTCTCGTAAATCTTCATACGAGCCGTAGTACGATACAGAAGAACAGTCTAAGAGAGCGGGGATACATACTTATATATAACTATATATGTAGAAAATACAAGTATGTTACTATAGCGTTAACCCAAACCCCAATCTTGTTATCTGATTCATTGGGTTATGTTTGGAAAATCTTATAGGTTTAAGTTTATTTTAAAGTTTCATAAACCTATGCTCTGATACCAATATGTAACATCCCCCTACTTGGAGGCCCAAAACTAACGGCTAAAGATGCTGCAGTCATCCATAGTTATTAATCATTGACAACCAAATACGGCGATATTAGATACATTGATACACAAAAACACAAGAATATGGAAAAAAATTAAACATAAAATAAAATCCACATTCCATCTCAAAATATTTCAAACTGATTACATAATCCCAGTTCGCATACCACTTTCAGATAACATATAATAACAAAATACAACAAGAGCGACATATGAAGATACCCCGTTGGTTGATCAGAGTACATAATAAGGCATTAAAACGGTTTGTCTTTACAATCAAACATACAATGGAAATAAAATAACTATCTGCCTCCTACATGCCTCCGGAAGCTTTATTTGTCTAAAAAGAAACTAAAAACCTTTAACTCTCAACCTACTCAAAATCGATTGAGTACCCGAGAGTTTAAGGGGAAAACAAAGACTTCGAGTCGGACATAAAGCCCGGTATGAATAATAATTTACCGTCTCAAACCATTTGGATATCTATCGAGACCACGGAATGGCCTTTCCCCTCACTAGTATCCTAAAACATATATAAAACCATATACAGTGCTCCTTCATCCATAATGGTTAAAACATAGTATTTCAAAACATTGTGATGATATGCAAAACAATTAAATCAATCATGGATTACTCATTCCCATTCATTCTGACTATTTGTCTCAATTATAGTTTTCAGGATTACTATTAACCTGTTAAATGTTAATAGCTATCTATCCAATTACTTAGTTTTCAAGGGATCACCAAGAACCTATTGGTAACTCCAATATCTTATTTCTTATCCTAGTTTTCATGGGCTAACTAGGAACCTATTGGCTGACTGCCAATATCTTAATCCAGATATAGTTTTCATGGGCTAACTACAAACCTACTGGCCCTGGCCACTATCAAATCATAGTTTTCATGGGCTGATTATGAACCTATTGGCCCCTGCCAATATCATAAAGTTTTCATGGGCTTACTGCAAACCTATTAGCCCCTGTCAATATCTTTAATTTAAATTTTAACATCTGTTAAGTTATATTCACTACCGGGTCAACCTAATGGTTATTCTGCCCTTTCCCCAAAATACAGTTATGGGTTAATAACAAAGTGAATAACACATCAAAATCTTTATTTATTTATGCCATGGTTTTTCTTTAAAAATGAGAATGGGTTATTTTTTTTGAAATCTTAAAACATCCCTTTCAAAACCCCTGGATAACCTCCTTCGAAAACGTAGAAAACTTCTTTTCAAAAAACTAAGTATATACCTTTCAAAGCTCTTTAAATCTTCTCTTGCGAAACCAAAATATACCTTTTGAAAGTATTAAAGCATTACTTATAAACTCTTAGAAGCATAGCTTCGAAACCATTGAAAGTACCACTTTCGAAACCATTTGGTTTATCTTTAAAAATATCTTTTGGGCCAAAGTGAATATAAACAAAAGTAACCCTTTCGAAACCATTAACCTTCATATAAAATTGTTTTGGGAAAAAGTTGATGGCTTCGGAACCATCCTTTCGAAATCTTAAATCATTTAAGTAAAATATTGAAGGATAGCATCGAAACCCCCTTTCAAAGCCATTGCCTTCGAAACCCTTGAACCTTTTTGAAAGCTTTTAGGAAGTGGCTTAGGACAATTTTAAAACAAAAGCTACCTTTCGAAAGCATTAATGACTTCAATCCCTTCAAAAGGAATAAGAACGGTAGCAAGGGTTCGACTGGGTCGAAACCACCCTTTTTGAAAGCATTGATTTAAAAACAAAGTAACTCCTTCGTAAGCTATTTTTAAAAAAAAGGTGGAAAAATATTTGAAAGCAACTTTTTCGAAAGACTTAAAAGGTTTCGACTTGGTCGAAAGCATTCTTTTGAAAATAAGGTAGCCGCATATCTTTTGAGAGTAAACAAAGGTTACGACCCCATCGGAGGCTTACCCTTTGACACCAAAGCTTCTGCCTATCTTCCGATCCACTATGTATCTTCTAAGAGATACTATGTGTATTGGATCCGATTTTGATGGTTTCAATGGTGATGGTTTCAACTATGATGGGGCGGAATCAAGGGAGTCGAAAGGTACTTTCCATTAAAGGCGAAACACCTTTTTCTGATTAATTTTAAATAATTTCTTTTTAACAACTTACCTTGTTGTAAAACACTGATTGGCTGCCATAAAAATTTTCAATTACTTTACTTCAGAAACCGCTGCATTAGTTTAGATCCATAATTAAAGAATTAAACGTTAAACCTTTCCATGTAACCTAAAACCGTCATTTTCAGGAAAGGCCTTGCTTTAAAATAATTTATTTCCCCAAATAAGTCAACTGGGAAAATCCTCAAAATCATAGAAATTCGAATTAATCATGTACTCAAACATATTAAAATTTTCGACCCAATTTCCTCCTGAAATTCACAAAATAAATATTTAGCCAAATTTTATCATATTTTCCATCAAAAATTCATAATAAAATTTTCATAACTTGGAAAATTCCAAAAATCAAAATCCATCTCCAAAATCATATTCTACTTGACATAAAAATCTTCCATGGCATTTTAAAATCAGTAAATCACAGTTTTGATCCTAAAACCGTACGGATTTCATATAATTTAATGGTTTAAATCAAAAAATCTATAAATTCGAGCATATCATCATTCAATATATCATAGGAACAAAATAAATATTCAAATCTGAAATCACTTGATTATAAAACCAAAAAGAGATGGTAAGAATTATCATTCACCTTAGATTTGGTAAGGAACTTGAAATTTGTTGTTGATTTATCCTTCCTAGCTTGATGTTTGGCTTTAGATTAAAAATTCCTTCTTTTGTAATGGCCGGCTTTGATTTAGATTTTTAAATTTTATGACCCTGAGTCATATGAAACGTGAATGGACATAGAGGAGAAGTAATTGCCGTGTAAAATAATAATGAGGCTATTTTACTAATATGCTCGTGTGTAACTAAATTAGCCCTTAAACCAAATTAAAGCCCATTTATTCAATTAGTAAACATGGCCATATATTAATTTAATCAAATCTCAATCTCCTTATTATCATTATTCTATTTAATTTATCTAATTAATTCTTCTGAATAATGCCATCAAAATTAGGGATGTTATAGAAAAGGGAGAAGGATGTCATTGAAGCCTCTGGTCAACCCATCAAGAAACCACATACACCTCCTTGTCCTCTTTCCGCAGAGGTACTGCTCATCTCAACTCTTCAATCATTCTACGACCCGAGTATCTAATTCTTGCCTCTACCCGAGGCTACCATTACCGATCATTTTGAGAGGCTAGGATGTACCACCTTGGACAACCTATCTCACATTGCTTCTACCCCACAGTCTTACCCCGTTGATCTTCCATTTCCTGCGTTCCCCTTCCACAAGCTTACTTTTGAGCTCAAGAGGTCTTGGGCCTACTTCAATACCTTCTTTTCCTTCTTTATTTAATGGTTATTTTCTTTACCAATTCTCATCTTATTTTCCTTACATTGTAATAAGTAGGGACCTTAGTAGCCAAGGTTTGGAAGAAGGTGAAAGATGATTAGGTCTCATCCTCATCCGTACTGCTAAGCTAGAGGCAGACATTATTGCAGCTGCCTTTGACAAATCCAAAATAGGAGAGCTTAGAGCTCAAAGGGGGAAGGTAAAGGAGACATCGGAGGCGGCTGATGAGGCCTTGGCATTGAAGGGTCAGGAGCAGGGGAAGAAGGACAAATTATTGGTCGAGAAGGATTAAATGTTAGAGGAGACGGAGAAGGAGGTGGAGAGGTTTAAAGGTAATCTCAAGCGGATCACCTATTGGGTGTGTACAAGGTGTATGCTGCAGTCAAGAGTTGCTTTTTTATAGACCGCTTAGATTATGCATCAACTGAGGCTGACCTCGGTTTCTTGGGGGACTCTGTAAATATTTAAAACGCTCTTACCTATTGCAGGGCTGAGTAGACTAAAGAGCTGGCCACAGAGCATGCTTCCCCTTCTGCTTCCTATGACACCTCCTTTCAATAAGAGAATAAGGATGCATGGTTTAGGGAGACTGAGGTCACCTCTACTTTTCAAGCTAATGTAATTACCTAAACTCTTGTGAATGACATCATTGTTTCTTATGTAATAAAAATAATTTCATTTTCCAGTTTTATTGTAGCTAATTTCTTTAATCTACTTATTGTTTCGTTGCTGCACTACGGATGACTATGTTATTTTCATTCCATTTTTATTTATAATCTTCTAAGGAACTAATATTTACTATACTCGTGAAGGAAAGCATGGAAAAACTCCAAACCCGGATTGTACAATGTCTTGGCCTTAGTGTGATGGCAATTTGCAAGTGTGAAAAAGAGAAAGATGAGTCCTTCATGCAACTCAAAGAGGAAACCCAAGGGTTGCTTTCTAAAATTAACCAGATAGTTAAAGAAAAAGAATCACTTAGTGATTTTGTACTAAGCCAGTGGCGGTATACCTTAGTGAGCGGTTCCTTTCCACTTGATTGTCCTCACTTGGAGTAGTTTAGGTTTAGGCTTAGTAATTTAAATAAGCAGTGACGTTGTGTATTGCTGTTATTTTTTGTATGTAAATTTGTTATGTTCTCTTTATAAAATTGGCCGTTATGTGATGTGCTTTCCTAAGCTTAGGTCTTTGTAACTTGGCTTATTTCGAAATATACTTTAATTAATATCAAGTAGGTCAATTCTCGTGGGCCTTCTTCCATGTCGACTGGAGCTTTTGAATCTAATGAACCTTCACTTCCCATCATTTACAACCTGAGTGACAAAGGTGTACCTGAGTTTAAGGTTGCGGCTATGATCTCTGTCGCAGCCTTAGAAGAAGAGAATCCTATCTAATGCTTGCTGATGAAGGGCTTTAGATGGACTTGAAGAATGCCTTTTCTGAGCTCAAAGTAGCCAAGGATGCACTTGAGCATCAGCACCAATACATTGTTATGTTGCACATTGAGCTGGGTATTGCGAACTTTAAGGTGACCGAACTGCAGCAGAAGCTGATGGAGGGTGAAGCTTTATGGGATTGTGTAGGAAGATGAGATTAAGGATTTTATAAAGACTATTAGAAAACATGTCTCCTCAGGCTACCCATCAATATGAGGAAAAGGAGCATGCCGAAGAAGGAGAGACGGTTGAAGGGCTTGGCCTAGGTGCTGCCCTTACTTCCTCTGCATTCATTGATACCCGTCAGCTAATGAGTGGAGGAAGAAATTGGAATTACATTACCAAGTCAAATTGAGGGAATTGGAAGCCTGCTATAAGCAACAATTAGATCATTCAGGGCTGATGGTGCTCCCTCACACACAAAGAAAGGAATGGAAGGAAGATGATCTTTAGTATTTTGATGGTTTCTCAAGGAATTCAAAGAAGATAAGAGATGAATTGATAAATACCTTAGAGCAAACGAGAGAGGCCGTCGAACTTAAAATTTACGAGCTTGAAGGTTTTCTGCAATAAGCTTAGGCTACTTCTAGTTTCCAGCCGCACCTGTAGGTGTGCTTGGGCAGAGCTGGCTTGCTGAATTAGAAGAGAAGCTTAGGGATGAAAAAGTCAGATGTAAAATAGGGCAGATTTCTCTGCAGCGGGCTATAGACATCTTTAATTACTTTTACCCTACACTTGACCTAAGCATTCTCTATAATAAATAAGGTTTTATGGCGACCATGGAGGATCCTATGAACCCATGGATAGGTGCCAACTTCAACCCCAGAAAGACTTTTTGTTTTAGAATGGCTAGCAAGCATCCCTTAGACACATGAACTATACAGTAGTAGTATTTTGGGACTTATAGTTTTAAACATTTTCTTTAAGCTAAGTAGTAAAAAATGTTTTTTTTCTTTTTGTCGTGCAATTGTTTGTAAAGGTAACATATAGATTAAATTTTATTGTAAAAGAGTATTAGTATCTTTTGAGCTTTAGCTTTTCTATACTTTCCGTTAATTTTATTCGCATTTGCTTGTTGTTTGCACCTGAAATGGTCACAAACATTCAAGAATAGTTTTGTATAGAAGTAAGTGAAGAAAAATAAAATTAAACTTCATAGATGAATAGGTTAGCAATAGAGAATAAGCAGTAATCAAAGACATGGAAGTTTATAGTAGTTCGACATTGTATGCCTACATCCACTTTGAAGATTATCCTTTATTAATCAATTTTCAATCCGATTACAATAGTAGAAGATAGCAAGTGCTTAATTACAATGGAGTCTAGAGTAACAAGCAGCATAAAGATCCTGAATATGAATCAACAGGCCTATATTCATAGGGAGAGGTGATGAGATATTTCGTTAAGATTCTGACAGAAGGCTATCTAGGTCCATAGGGGACCACCATAACAATCGTTGGCCTTAACTTGATACGTTGGAACGATCGGCCAAAGTTACACCGATCGTTATTTTTGTCTCCAATTTATGTGCGATCATTTTTGGGGGTTCCCACATGCCTCTTGAAATTGTCCCTCAAATATGAAGTCATTTTGAGTTGTAGATTGTGAGATATGGATCAACCTTTGCTAACGTTCACTAAGCTAAACCGATCGTTATGAAGGATCGGCAAAAACGATCGGCCTAAAACGATCGGCTATCTTCATATCTCAAGGTTTTGACCTGTGATCGCTCTTATGGGCTCCACTCTTCAATATACCGATGCATTGAAAGTTTCAAGTGAATTGGCCTTGTGGATTTTGATATTTTGATCGATCTCTACTGATTTGAGCTGTTTTATGGATCCTTTCCGATCAATCTATAAAATCCTTGCTTCATCCATAACTTGAGCATACAAACTCCGATCGACTCCAAATTTGAAATGTAACTTCACCGGGCTATCCCAGTCACTCCATACTGATTGCACCTTGATTGGGACATGGTCCGGATCTACCCGACATTGTCCATAGTATTGTATATAATCGATTGTTAAGGCTGATAACCATCCGTTCCAAGCCAAGTCGATGATAACACAGCCTTGCCAAAAGGCGGGATAACCTTTTCCCCCTAAAGTACGTCTTGTTTCCAACATTATGTGCTTTGAATCGTCGCAAGCTAGGATCGTCGGAAAGAAATCCATCTGGTTCATCGAATAGTCGTTATCCTTCCATTGAGTTGTTTTCTTCTCGAGGGTCGTATTTTCCTTATTCATCGTGATGACTGGTCGATTTCCAATAGTATAAATACGGGATCAGAACTTGCTAGTGATCATCTTGTTTTGTTTCTGGCGATTTATAAGCGTCAGCAACTTGGTTTTAATTTTTCTTCGGTCAATTTCAAGTGAACATTCAATTTTTTTCAATTTCAAAAAATTAGATTTCAAAATGTATACTAGTAGCACGTATACGTGTTCGTACCTGACTCCCGATTACGGTTACACGTTTACGGGTCGTTGTCATGTTTCGAAATTTTTATAAACAATCTCTACATATCGTTATTCTTGATTATATATATATTTTATAAAAGATGTTCACTACCGATCGTTATTCCCTCATTCATATTCTCCCTTTTTATTTTTATTTTTTAATTCCCGATCATTTACTTCATAAAAAAGAAATTTTGGATCATTCCTAGTTATGGAACGATCGGTGTAAAACCCTTGCTTTAAAATGACTGGCATCTATCCTGGTTATGGAACGATCAGCATAAGATCATTACCTCGAAATGATCGATATAACTTCGAGGCCATGAACGATCGGTATATGACCTTCCTATATAAGCCTGTACTTAGTCATTTTTTCTTCTTTTATCATTTCGTATCATTTCCAATTGAGAAGAAAAAACAAACCACTCCACTTCCTCTCCTTACCGATCAAACAAACGGTCCGATTTTACTAAAACTAAACCGCATCTCTTCGAGTTAATCACCATTCAAGTGCTCCTCCAGATCTCACCTCGCTTCGAATTCGAATCCATTTCCCTTTCCAGACTCTAACCTAGGTAGTTTGATTCAAATTAGCTTTATGATTCGAGCAGGAGACTTTGGGTTTCATTAATTTCGTGATGTTAGAATTAAACAGTGGATCGGTTGAAGGTTGGAGGAGATGAAAATTGGAGGAATCGTTTTTGAGGAAGATGTAGCACTAGTTGAACGACTATTTTGAGTGATGTATATGCTTAGGTGCGGATCATTCTTGAACGATCGGTTGTACCCCATACTTAGTGAATTTTGATGTGGATAAGTTAATTGTTCCGATCGTCCACGAATTAAAGTAGAGGAAAATGATTGGTAGAAGTGTTGAGTCAAATGATTGATGGAAGGAGTTGAAGTAACGATCGGATAAAATGAGGGGGTGAACGATCAATGGGAGTGTTTTTATGAACGATCATCCTTGTTTGGGGAATGATCGGTTGTCAGCAAATGAACTTTAAAAATGGAACTTAAACAAGTGAACTTGAACTAAATGATGAGCTTCAGCCTTGCATACTTGAACGGACATTTGAACTTGAATATGACTTGTATACGACTTGGAGTGCATATTCGGTAACAAATGACCTTTGAACTATGACACAAACCAATGCCTTTGACTATTCTCTTGAAGCTCATCGGTGACTTAGATATAAAAATTGAACTTTTTCCTGCTGATGATCGATCGTGAAACTCAAACTTCATCGTTCCCCGATGATATAGAGAAACGGTTGATACGGTTAGGAATGACGGTCTCTCCGGTCGAACCTCGAAGTCTCATCATCTTTTTCGTCTTTAGTTTCATACAACTTAATACTGTACTATATAGCACTTCACCGCAACACACTAGCAATCACTATGCACTGGGGGGTACAGGTTACTTTATTTAACCATGATTTTTACTAAGTTTAATAGCAATGGGTTCTAGACGTTCTGGGCGTCATGCTGCTATGCTAGCTGGATCATCTTCTCAACAGGAAACCCTGACATGGGGTCAGGTTCTGCAACTGAATCTGATAGTCCGTCCTCTAGTCATTATCGGAACAACCGAAAAGCCCGGGCCCTTAATTTGATCGTTCTGATGCAGTTCCCATCCTTCCACCGGAAGTTGTCGATCCTACTCACGATGCTCTAGAGGACGCAGTTTTTTTGTAGAACCTTGCTGATTCGGTAGCCTCTAAAATTAAGGAAGATGCTCTTCGCCGAATTTGCCTAAGGCACAGAATTCCTTTAACGATGTTTTGGTTCAATTGCGGGATGATAGGGCTCATAGACCCTCAGAAGGGTATACGGCGTGCAACAAGTTCATGTGCTAGGCTAGATGCATCCTGCCATTTAATTCATACATTCGGGAAATTCTTCACTATTTAAGGATAGCTCCAATGCAGCTTCATCCAAATGGCTACGCTCTTCTCAACTGTACTTATATGGCATTTATGGAGTTACTACACCATCCTCCAACCATCGATGACATTCAATTCATATTCTCTTTCAAGCGATGGATAGGGAGTCTTTCGTTTACATTTCTTGAGTTGGCGAAGAGGTGCCAGATTCTAACTGGCGCATGGAACAAATTAAGCGCCTTTAAAAGCGAGTGATTCTTCGTTCGTTGTCCGCCCGGTTTCGCTCGATAATGGCTGGAATGACGTAAGTGTTATTCACTATCTTTATATTAGCACGGAAAAATGATATTTTGGTCATATTCCTGACTACGTTACTGCTTTACATGTACCGTCTCTCGGCCTAGCGGCAATCTTTATGAGGAGGTGGTCACAACTCTGAACAATGCACCGCTTGAGGACAAGAACATCGAATATCTGCTCATGGACGAACGTCTCGTTATTTTTTTTGATAGAAGAGGGCCTCAGCATAGGGCTAACTAAAGTCGGCCAAACTGCAAGGATAAGACCATGGGCTGCAGTTAGTCAAAGGGACAATCAAACTGATCCTATGGTGCCCCCAATCACGAGTGCTCAGGAGTTCATTGGTATCGATGTTGAAGAATATAAAGGCGATGTGCCCGGTCACAATGGTGAAGAATCCGGTCTTGGGGTTGATGTTAGATCCTCGCAGACCTCACAACCCTCGGTTCCTTATAGGAGAAATTAAAAACCTTTGTTCATAAATTTCCAAAAGTCATCTCTCTGATCAATCCAATTCATTGATGGCTCCTAAGATTGTTCAAGATGAATCTTCTTCTCAACCGTCAGAGCGTTCAAGTTTACCACTTGATTCTTTATCCGGTCTAACAATTTTGCATGACCTTGATGCTTTTCATTTTACTGATGTGAGCATCAAGGGGTTGGAATCTCGCATCAAAATTGGCACTGAGATTTCAACTTCTAGAGAAGAAGACTCCAATGAGCAAAGCTACAGCACCTAGTTTGTCGGGGGTAACACAAGGACACTTGCACACACTTGAACCCCTCAACATTGCATTATGCTCAACTTGTGCTTTTTAATGCTTAAAGTTGATTGATTTCTATTTTCCTTTGCAGAAATGATGGTGAAGAAAAGGAACATGTTTGATTCCCTCTGGGATATACACCACCAGTCCTTTGGTTCACACTCTAGCTCTTACCATCAAGGTGTAATCGAGAGTATTTTGATTCCAGTTATCGCCTCGGTTGGGACCAGGGTCATCAAGATAGAGGTGATAGGAAGAAGCCACCCCAAGAAAAACATCAATGAAGAATGAGATCCCCCCTCCAAAGGGTCCGAAGAAGCCAACTGATTGCCAGGATCTACCTATCGACCCCTTGCACGGTCCTCCTCCTACTTTAGTTCCTCCACAGCCTTTGGTTTCCTCTCATTCTCAGTGGTCGAGTGATCGTCATCGCCATAGTGAACATGTTGCTGCCTAAAGGCCCGGCAAGGAAAGTACTGAAGTTAAAGCTGCTATGAAGATCCAACATTCAATCCAACTACTCGTATGGCACTACTTCATGAAGAGTTTCCAAACTTATGTTTTGAAGGGTTCTTTTTCCCTCCCAACCTGAAGAGCATCCTGAACCATGTTCAAAAAATGAATATTGGTTATGTCATTGACATCCACATGCAGTACCATGAATAGATGAAGGCAGCAAAAAAATCTTGAAAGTATCTTTCGAGCGCGCGGCGGAAATTGAAAAGTTAAAATGCCAGGAAGCTCAAGATTAACGAATTATCGATACTTTGACAAATGAATTAGAGGCTTCCAAGACCTCCCTAGCAGAGACCGATGGAAAAGCTAATGCTGCTGTCAAATCCATGGAGGAGATGAAATCCAATCATCTTGATATGGTTCAAGTATTGATCTCAAGGCTAAGCTCGAGTATGAAAATAAGGAAAAAGATGATGTGTTTACAATCAAATTGGTCACAAACACCCAAAATTAGGTTTATGTAGAGAAGTAAATGAAGAAAATTAAATTAAAATAGAGGAATAGAGTAAACTAATAAGAAAATCGAAACAATAATCAAGGACACCAGGATTCATAGTGGTTCGGCGTCATATGCCTACGTCCACTTTGAGTATTCTCTTTATGGATTCACTATCAATTTGGTTACAGCAGCAAACAACAAGAAGTAAGGAAAATAGTTGATTACAATAAAGGACTATGAAACCAGCAGCGTAAAGATCCTTAGAATGACACTCTTGGCTAGTATTTATAGGTTAAGGCGACCACCAATCTCTTTGGAACTTCGACTATAGGACCTCCTTATCCATATGGGCCCACCATAGGGGTAGCTAGGCCAAAATCCCAATAAATAGGGATCCGTGCCGATCCCATCATTGGTTGTTCCTGGGGCAGCGATCCCTATGATAGCTTCTTCATGCATAGATATGATGGCTCTCCAAATATCATATTGATTGGACCAGTGGAGCTTATTCTTTTGAGTGATCTTTGATTCGAACCCACTTGCAAATTACTTTCTACCGAACCCTTCTTAATAGATCATGCCAACCCCTCACGGTTGACTCCATACTTCCTATGCCAATCCCTATGACATGGTCTTATGATCCATTTACTTATCCAAACATGTCGATCCATGCATACTCATTTATGCTTATTCCTTGAATTCCATTATATAGTGCCAATCCCTCCTATTCTACTATGTCGATCCGTCTTGTTCTACAGGGCCATGCCGATCTCTCTTCCATAATTCTATGCCAACCCCTTTAGTTCTACAAGGCTATGCCGACGCCTTCTATTTCAGCTGATCCCTTCTATTTCACAAGGCCATGTCGACCCGTCTTGCTCTATAAGGCTATACCGATCCCTCGAACTCCATAAGACTATGTTGATCCCTCTGATAATCATCTATGCCGATCTGTGCGCCATCACCTTTGTCGATCCCTCCATTACTTCATCCATGTTGACCCTTTCATCCAACTGACTATGTCAATCCCTAGGGTACTATCTAGCTAAGCCGATCCCTTGCCTATCCAAGTTATTTTCCATATTTCTAGCATCCCGCATCGTCTATCTATCAACTTCGTTCAATCTTGGCTTCATATAACCATCTGAACTCTACTTCCGGTCCTATAACCATTGCTCCTTGGTTATCCTTCTTGACAACAGTTGAATATGTCTTGCACAATCAGTCCACTATAACCGGATCAGGTTACCGGGTAACACTTGCCTCCCAAAGTACGTCTTGTGAGTAACATGACGTGCTTTGAATCGAAACAAATCTAAATCTTCGGAAAGAAGTCCATCTAGCTTCCTGATTTATTGCTATTCCTTTGTCGAATTGTTTCCAAGGCATTGAATCCTCCGTTGATCGTTAAGATGCTTGGTCGACCTTCAATGATATAAGTCTGATGTCGTATTCTGTCAGCACATACAAATCCAGTCATGCGGGACTTATAAACCTTTTACTATCTGATCCAGCCTCGAACTTGAAGGTTTCAGGTTTGATTTCAACTCACGTTGATTTCAAAAGGTTGAACTTTTAAATCACTCATGCATATATTCATATACACGTTTCTATCATCGGCTCCCAGACGTGTTCGAACGTTCACAGGTCATTGCCAATTTTTATAGTATTTTGTATGCTTACTTTTATAACCATGCCTTCACAATCATTCATCATTTATATATATATAAGGATTGGCATTCGACGTGAGGAAACAATTCTAAGGCTTCGCAAATAAGGATCGGTGGGTCCCAATTCCGACCCCTCCTCACCTTTGACTCAATCAACCTCTTGTAGTAGATTCCTCTCCCATACACACATATATATAAAAAATTCCCCCACTTCTTCCTTCACTTTTTATTCTCCTGTCTTTGCATAGAACTTCCCTACTGAACCTAAGCTCTCTAAACCTCGACTTCAAATCCATCCACGATTCCAGCCATTCCACAAATTCGACCTTCCTTCGTTTACAATTCGACAATCCTCAATCGTTCATCCCTATCTTAATTCGAAACTCCATGCTTTCATATAGGTATGAATTTTTCATAGCTCTTTTAATTACATGATTAAGTTTCCTGCTTTGAGTTGTTGATGTGAGCGTAAGGTGGCGATGACAAGCGTTTGGATGCGAGAGGGAGAGAAAGAAGTTTATAGTGGTTCGGAGTTGTACGCCTACGTCCACTTTGAAGATTATACTTTATTAATCATTTTTCAATTTGATTACAATAGTAGAAGATAGCAAGTGCTTGATTACAATGGAGTCTAGAGCAACAAGCAGCATAAAGATCCTAAAAATGAGCCAAAAGGCTTGTATTTATAGGGAGAGACGATGAGATATTTCGCTAAGATTTCGGCAGAAGGCTCTCTAGGTCCATAGGGGCCCACCATAACGATCGGTGGCCCTAACTTGATATCTTGGAATGATCGACCAAAGTTACACCGATCGTTATTTTGGTCTCCAATTTATGTGCAATCATTTTTGGGGGTTCCCATATGCCACTTGAACTTGTCCCTAAAATATAAAGTTATTTTGAGATTTAGATTGTGAGATATGGATCAATCTTTGCTACATTTGGAACGTTCACTGAGCTACACCGATCATTATGTAGGATTGGCAAAAACGATCAGCTATCTTCATATCTCAAGGTTTTGACGTACGATCATTATCATGGGCTCCACTCTTCAATATACCGATGCTCTAAAAGTTTTAAGTGAATTGGCCTTGTGGATTTTCAGATAGTCGATCTCCGTTGATTTGAGCTATTTTATGGATCGTTCCCGATCGATCCATATAAATCCTTACTTCATTCGTAACTTAAGCATATGAACTTTGATCAACTCCAAATTTGAAATGTAACTTCACGGGGCTATGCCAGTCACTCCATACTGATTGTACCTCGATTGGAACCCAGTCCGGATCTGCCCGGCCATTGTCCGTAGTATTGTATGTAATCGATTCTTAAGGCTGATAACCATCCATTCCTAGCCAAGTCGATGATATCACAGCCTTGCCAAAAGGCGGGATAACACTTGTCTTCTAACTTCGCATCTACCTTTTGTTTGTGCGCTTAGCACGGTCTACTCCGCTATTTGGGGGTAGACCATTTTTTGTTTGTGGACTTAGCATGGTCTGCTCCGCTATTTGAAGGCAGACTGTTACTATGAAGTCAGGTCACGTATTTACAACCTTTTAGACTCACGTACATGGTTTTTGTATTAGTTCAGGCTGTCTAATATCCTTAAGTCCAATGTGATTGTTTGGCTGAAAAGCAGAGTCGTGTATAATATGACTTAATGTTGTTTGTTATGTTAGTAAAATTAACACAAAAAGATTTTTATACCGATTCGAGCCATCTAAATTCCCTACATCTAGTTTACTATATTAATATTTTTCATAATAATTACGATGATTGTTATTTTGACTAGTGTCACCATTATCACTTCTCAAATTGTTGTTATCACTCACTCACTGCATAGTCGGTGTAGTCGGTGAATGATAGCGGTGTGCTGTGAATGTTGAGGGGAGATCAGCTTAGGGGCAGGATATTGGGCCACGGATCTCTCTATTCCATCCATGCATTAGTTCAATTAGTTTGTGAAGGCTTAAAGAGCCGCTAGGATAGGATCTAAGGTAGGCTTTGCAGAAGTGCCTACCTTATTTTGGGTTATGGAGATGAGGAGTTGCCTCTTTGGTATTTTTGAGGTCAGGTGAAGTTACCCTTGGATAGGAGGGGTGTTGGAATTGGTGAGATTCATGGGGTTATAGTGGTACCTAAAAGGAATGTAAGTAAACTTTGCTGGAGAGGGAATTCTGCCCACCTTCTAGCGTCAAAAATGCTGATGAAATTTTTTGTCTCAAAAACACCTAAGTATGTTTTTAGTAATCATGTCGCTAAAATCTTATGTGATTAGGAATCAACAAAGTTAAGTAATGTTAAAATTGCCTTTGGAGGAAGTAATTATAAGCAATAGTGCTAACACAATTATGTGAAAAATATCCAAAATCTAATGACAAGTCATTGTACAATTAGTTAAGCAAGATAGTACAAAAACAACAAAAAGTAAAATTAAGTAATGAAAGCAATAAAAGTGACATAGAAAATTTACGTGGTTCGGATGTTAATGAATCCTACGTCCACGAAAAAATGTCATTTTCTTCATTTTTTCTCTTAGTATAAACAAACAATGTTTCAGTGTTTCTAAAGAGAGTAAAGTTTAAAAAACCTCCCCCTTTCTACTATAGTACCTTCTGCTTTTATAGCACGGAGAATTACAGAAATTGCTTTCGTTAATTGCACAGGTCCCTAATTTTGGCCCTTGGATTACGCCACATGTCAATCGTCCATCTTGCTTGTTTACTGTGCATAGATTATTGAAGTGGCCTTTGTTTCTTCTAATTCCTTCCTTTTGATCTTGCCACATGTTGATCATCCATCTTGTTGATTTACTATACAAGGATTGCCAACGTGGCCTTTAGTGAGAAACTGTGATCTGAGTTGGTGAATTTTGAACTTAGGCGAGAAGTTCAAAATTGATGCAGGAAAACCCGATTTTGAATAAACCATGACTTTATGATTCTGTAAAGCACCAGGCTAGTGGACTGCACTTGAGTGTAGATGAAGCTACAACGGGAAACTTCTTTCCATTTCAGGAAGAACTACATCATTCTTAGCACTCTAGAAATTCTCTTTAATTTATTGGGAATTGCGCCTACATTATCCCTAGGGTAATGACACCATATGGTATTCGAACCGCATCAACACTTCTGAAGCAGTAATGCACTGCTCAATCTGAAACATCGACAAAACGTAGTGTTGAAGGCAGTTGGAGTTAAGCTATAGGACTTAGTAGAAGAGATTGTGCTGGTATTTTGAGGGGTGATTGCCTCCCATGGACCTATTCTGAGTTGCTTCCATCAATAAAGGAGCACCACTGCCCTTGTTTCTGAGCTAGGTTTAATGAACTTGAGGATGTAGTTGTGATCTCTTGGTTTGCCTTTAAGGAATAAGGTTTGACTCTTGATTGCGAAGCAGTCTTACCCCATCATCTCATCCCTAGAGTCCTTATGTGATGACCGTCCTACATCAGTGGCACCTAATATACCTGTATAATGCACTATAGTGGTGCTCGATCGATACACGATAACTGTCAAGGTTGTAAATAAGTAAAACAGTCACACAACTTGTCATATATCTCACAGCGCATCGAACAAAATATAATAATAAACATCTTAGATATAAACAGGTGAGATAGTGAATAACTAAATGAATCACGGAATCAGAGTGCACAAATCCATACAGTACACATCATGAGAAATAGAGTTATACATCAAATAATAACTCATAAATAACCGTCTTTAAGTAATAAAAGCCTAGCAAGCTTCATAGTGTTGTGCAGTGGAATAGAAAATAAGTAAATGTAGTAATACGAGACTATGGCCTTCTACTCGCCACCTGTCCTACTCTACGTGCTCACTAGACCCGATATCCCTAATCCACTCATTTAAGAGTACCCAGAGTAATAAGAAGAATAACATAAAACTATGAGTCAGACAATAGTTTGATATGAGTGGTAGTAAACCTATAAATACTAAAAAATCATTATAATAGGACAAATGGTATGAAGAATCATATCGGACATGTCCCTGCATCCACAAAGTTAGCACATACACAAGATATACGCTACTCTACATCATAGTCATCATGGGTGTACTATACACCAAAGTACTAAGGGGTGTTTAGATACCTACATCAATAATATCGGTCTCATGTAACATCCCTAGGTTGATAAGCAATCAAACAAACATAACATCCATCATCCATCCTCACATTCACTCACTCGGTGCGTTGGATATGTGATAACTCGAGCAACCGATCACGATCAAAGACTACTCAACATCACGGTTCCTTAGCAATTGAATCAATGCCACTCGTAGGCCAGGAACTAGATCGCCCATTTTGGTTAATCCTAGGTAAAGATCACCCGTCATGGAGATCAGATCTCCCTTCATGGAGGTCAGGACCCATCATGGTCCAAATAGGTACCTCATATTACCGTTGCTTTACGAGTACTCTCGAACCTTCGATTATCAATGATCCTTTTACACATGTCATCTATAGTAGAGCTCATTTAGGAATTGATATTACGACTTTCGTCATGAAGTCACCATGGTAGGGATGATTCTCTATAGTCGTCATCAATCGTAGAATACCGTCATACGTCCCGTAGCAATCATTCAACAGTCCCCTCAATATGACTCATTGTCCTCAACTCTGCATCTCAAAGTACAACTATCCATCATTGAAGTCGTCTCTTCTCGTCATGGAATAATCATCATCGAATCATAGGTCGTCGTCATCGAAAATCCTTACTAAGCCCTATGGTTTGTTATCGACCCCTATACTTAACCATATTTGGCTTGTCACGAGTTTAAGCGATCACACACCCAAGACTCGAGCCAAACTCTGTCATGTCTCGAAGCATGCATATGAAGGCTCGAAGTAAGCACAAGAAGACTCAAAGTCCAACTCCCATATGCCAAACCTTCACTACCGACTCATGCCTATCTCGATCCCACACTTCACACACCAGGTCATATGCCTTCATACTCGCACAACGTTCCAACATCAACATTAATCGATATCCATGGATCGGTATCGATCCATAGCCACCAATCCTTGACTTAGCCCAGTTCAGCTTCCTCTACTTCACTAGCCCATACCTCCAAGCGATCCTTCTTATGACTCAAAGCACCTTCACCTAAACTCGAAGCAAGCAATCACCGATCCATCACTTGGGATTTTTCCCACATCTCAAGGGGACCATCCTTATCGTTCACGACTCGAAGTAGATGCTTCAAAGCCTAGAGTAATCCATTCAAGCACATCTTGAAGCAAATGTATACCAATCCATACTTCCAAAATCGCCACCGACCCATTAATATCTCGAGCATACAAACTCCAAACGGTTTGAAACACGGAATGTAGCCTCACGCCTCCTATCGATCACATGAAATGTGGACTCATACCAATTGATCGAAACCGATCCCTAACATATCCTATTCTAAATCGCCATTTGATTAGCGATTTCAACCAAAAAAATCACACATTCAAGCAATCATAACATACAATATGCCCTAACAAACATCACATTCATACACATCAAAGCCTAAATCTAAGGGTAGTGCCATAAGAACAAAGGAGATCCATAAGAAAACTTGCTTTCATATGTTCTCAAAATCGTTTAAAATTTACATATGTTATTAAAAGGGTTTAAAACATATTTTATTGTTTAAAAATAATTTAAAAACATCATTAAATGTCTAATCATGGCTAATTAGTGAGGAGAGGCTAAAACCACTCACCTAAATCCAAAGCGATCCAATCCAAGCCCAAAGATGCACGAATTCCAAGGTAAATAGAAGCTCCAGGATGATGTCTAGTAGTAAATCTCCAATCCAAGGTTCTAATCTCGCTAATCTTCCTTTAATGATACATTTTGGCTAATTAAAGTAGGGATTAGGGTAACATTTTGGCTAAGAAGATGGTTAATGGGGGGATTCTCTCTATTTTTGGGAAGTATAACTGATAGAGAGAAGACACATCAGCCCTAACCTAATGCTGACCCCAAAATGAGCTTTGGGCCTAACCATTAAGCCACCAATTATCCAGTAAGCTGTTTAAAATCAAGTGAAACTTCGAACAGCCATAACTCCCTAACGGTAAGTCCGTTTTCCTATTATGACCACTCTACGGAAAAAATGATCATCCCAATCTAATAGAAGTGGTTTGAGACCCTAATTCACCTCTTATCAAAAGTTATAGACCATACAAGATTTCCAAGGTCAAAATCGTCCAATAAAAATCCTAAGGATAGAAAATGTCTATGATAGTCATTCCCCAAAAATCATAAAATTACATGATCTTTTATAAAAATAATATTAATATCCTATGATCCTCTGATACGTACAATATGGGTCGTTACATTCTCCCCCCTTTAGGAATTTCTATCTCAAAATCCCAAACAGAAATCAACAAGGTAATCCCACATGCCTAACAACCATATACAAGCATAGGCAACCATCACACATCAAACATGCATACATAGCAATTAAATGGAAAATGAAAACATCCAAGCCTATCCTAGCATTCAGGATACTATACTAGAGTGTATACCATCATCTCTTCATTCCTACTCAGAATGGTCAATAGTTGTGCAGTCGTCAACTTTTCCTTCAGACTTACGAATGCATGATCACATTAAATCTTGGATTGCTATGACCTTTGCAAGATCTACGCCAATGCCCTACTCAGAAACAATATGACCCAAAAATATCACTTTCCTCCTCCAGATGTGACACTTCAAAAACTTTGCTTTTAGTTCGTGCAAATCTCACTTCCATCCTCCAGAAGTGACAATTCAAAAAATTTGCTTTTAGTTGGTGCTCTCTCAACACCTAGAGCATAATCCTCAAATGTGTCTTGTGTTTTTCTTCTGTCCATGAGTAGACGAGAATATCATCAACGAATACAAGTACAAATTTATTTAGCTGACCCCTAAAGACATGGTTCATTAGATTAACGAAATATGTTGATGCATTGATTAGCCCGAATGGTACAACCAACCAATCATAGAACCAGGCGGGGTCAAAATGCTGTAATCGGCACACTCTCCTTCGCAACTCTCAGTTGGTGAAATCCCATTGCAAGTTCCAATTAAGAGAATACTCAAGCCCCATGGAGCTGATCGAATAGGTCATCAATACATAGGAGCGGATGCTTGTTCTTCTTCGTCACTTTATTCTACTCACGGTAGTCAACACACAATCAAAGGGAACCATTCGTCATCGTGGTGAATACTATGGGTGCTCCTCACTCATAAATACTCCTACGAATAAACCCTCATTACCTAGGTCATTCACTTGACTTCGCACTCTCATTGATCTCTTGGTGTCATCCTCCTTAATGGCATCATTATCAGTCGACATCTTTTACGGAACTCGATCTCTTTGTGTGACGGAAGTTTATTTACCTCCTCAAATACGTCTTGATAATCCCTAGAAATATACACCGATAATAGCTCATCATATAGGATATCGAGTAAGTATAGAAAGCTAACCATTACCTCATCTTCTGGCAGGAAGCCCAACACTATCGTCTACCCATCAACTACCACTATCATCACCAACGACTTCTCACAATCCACCGCCACTACGTATCTGTGAAGCCAGTCCATCCTTAATATAATAAACCTAATGAAACCCAAATCAAAGCAATCACTTTCAAAATAACATACATGACTCAATAAGACCAAACCATGACAAACCATACATAGGCTAGTGGAGCCTTCAATAGGGTTCGTCACAATCAAAGGTCGGTTAACAATTTGGGGTCTTAATCCTAATCTATCTACTAGGTCACTAGATATAAAGAAATGTAAAACCCCAGTATCAAACAAAACATGTATAGGAACATCATAAATGGAAAGCATGAAAGGGAGTGCGGATTAAGGATCTTAAGGCTAATTTAACACTAGAGGGGGGTGAATAGTGTTTAATGGATTCTAAGACTTATATGGACTAAATTAAAATTATGACACAAACAAATGCAGAACTTAATCACAGAATCAAACACAGATGCAGAAAGTAAATAAAAAGCAGTAAAAGGAAAGAACACACCAGATTTTATACTAATTCGGAGTTACCCAACATCCAGTCCTGTACCAAGGCAGAACACCTCATACTGATTTTTATTATACCAAAGTTGAGATTACAATCCTCAATTTCTAAAGACCTTGAGGTACCCTCCTGTCTCACGAATCCAAGGCAAACTCTCTTGATTTACGGGCCACAAGATTACGCAATTGATTTCCAGGCACAATCACACCTTATAGAGAGACTCGATAAACTTTTGATTACAAATTGACCCTATAACTCTGAATAGCACTTTGATCTTCGAGAGAGGGTAGAGAACCAAACAAGAATGAGATTCTAATTTGATTCCCTTGAGAATTCGGCAGAATTTCAGCACGATCTTAAAAATATGAAAATTTTAGAATATGGATTTATGGAGAAGAAGGAGTGAAGAAAATAGTTAGTTAAAAAATTCGTTTGTGAAGGCTATTTATAGACTAGTAACGGTCACAACCATTCGTGAAGAGATTTAAACGAATAGACACTTCTTTTGAAAATGGAAACTTTTGATTTTAACGACCACCATGTCGACATGGGGTATCCCATGATGTCGACATCCCTAAGTTAAAAATAATGTAAAATTTGTTTTGAAAATGGTATTAACGGAAAACAAGATGAAATGATTCTAGAGTAAAATAAACTAATTTTCATATGTTTTGAAATAAAGAAGAGTAGAAAAATATATTTTTAGAATGTATATATAAATTTGATTTTAAATCTCAAGTATATATTATAAAAGAATATTTAAAAAATCAGAAGATAGTTTTTAAAAACAAACAAAGTTTGAAACAAGAGTTTATTTAAAACAAAAACAAAGAATATTTTAAGACTAAAATAATTTGAAAAGCAGTTTTGAAAATCATTTTGAAAAACCATTTTGAAGTAGTTTTGCAAGCTTCTTCCTACAGAATATCTCATCACATCATGACTCGAGAACTTGTACAAAACCAGGATGTTCGTGGGTTTGTAAGCCACTTGTCGTAGGTTTGTAAGCTACTTGTCGTGGGTTTGTAAGCCACTAAGAAGATAGAAATGGGTTCCATCCCTAATGAAATATGGAATGAAGATTTCTATGCTATTATGAAGTTTTTAACAATAAACTAGACACTTATCTTGAAATCTTGATCTTGATACTCATGAGTCTTCAAACTTGATTTCTTCATTCTTGATCTTTATACTGTACATTCTTCAATAATCAGTACCTGCCTTATTTATATCCTGCATGATAACATTCATATATATCTAGACAATAGTGTTAATATATAAGTTATAATAAAATAAGTTACAAAGGTTGTTGTCATCAAAACCACTATCTCCAGTTCCTAACAATCTCCCATTTTTGATGATGACAACCTTATAAAATATACTTACCACTTCGATCATACCATAACTCCCCCTTACACCAACAACTCCCCCTTACTCCAAACCTACTATTTTATATAAATTCTCCCCCTTTGTTATCAACAAAACAATAACCTATAAACCTTGAACTTAATAGAAAATGAGATAAACAAACATATGACATAAGAATAATAACCATGTATGAGTGAAATATAGCATTCTAAGTTAAATGGAATTCAAGATTTTATACACCAAAGATTGTTTTTATAAGAACATTAATTAAGGTAACACTTTATATACAAATTAACAAACCAATATATAATCAAGAAAGAGAAAAACAAAAACAAAAAACACTTAACGAGGACCCTTAACTATTGGTGATTTATGGACCGAACAATTTGGAAAGTGGAGACAAATTTTCCACGTTGTTCGACCAAGTTCCCATTAGCGTCAAAAAGGACCTCTCTAATGCAAATCACGCCATCATCTTCATCCATATGAACATCCGGATTCGGCAGAGGATGTTATTCTTCTTGATCCTCTTGTGGTTCTTCTAGAGGCTCTTCTTCTTCAGAATCAATAGCTTGTGATGATTCTTCGATGACAATGGGATTGGCATGGTTATCCATAAGAAATTTTTGTAAATTCCTAAGAATTATGCCTTGCAAATCTTGTTCTCTAGTAATTCGCAGTTGACTTACTTGAATTTCCATCATCATTTAAAACAAATCTTTCATCTTCTCTTGTAGTTTGATGACTCGTACATGTGTGGAACGTTGAAAAGGGCCAGAATGAGGAGAAGTGGGTGAAGAAGGTTCATTATTAGAAGATGAAGCCATTAATTTACTATTTTAGAAGTTTATTACAGAGAATAGAACAGAGAAAATGAGTAAAAGTCGAAATATATAAATATATAACCAAATAACTAATTTTAGAGGAAAAATTAAATTTGAAAATCTTGGCCTGTATGTCGACATAGGGGGATGGGTCATGTCGACATGCCTAGTTCAATTTATGAGAAATTTTTATTTATATTAATTATTAACTATACTTGTATTATTTATAATTTATATTTCAGTTAATGAACATATACCCAATTCTCTTCTAAATTTAGTAAAGTTTTGTTAATTTAATGGTTTGGTTAATATATCAGCAATTTGTTTTTCAGTATTAATATATTCAAGAGTTATGACTTCTTTACTTATATTATCTCTAAGAAAATGATGTCTAATATCAATATGTTTTGTTCTACCATGATGAGTTGGATTTTTAGATAAGTTTATTACACTAGTATTATCACAATAAATTGGTGATTTAGTTATAATTAATCCAAAATCTTTTAAAGTTTGTTGCATATATATAACTTGAGAACAAGCCAAAGCAGTAGATATATATTCTGCTTCAGTTGTTGACAAGGATACAGTTTTTTGCTTCTTACTAAACCAGGAAACCAGAGAATGTCCTAGAAAGTGACAAGTTCCATTTGTACTTTTTTGGTCTGATTTACAACCAGCGTAATCAGCATCACAATATGAAATTAAATCAAATACATCATTTTTAGGGTAAAATAAACCATAATCTAAAGTATGTTTTACATATCTTAAAATTCTTTTAACAGCTTTTAAGTGAGTTTCTTTAGGTTGGGATTGGTATCTTGCACGGAGACAGACACTATGCATGATGTTAGGACGACTTGCTGTTATATAAAGCAGCGAACCAATCATTCCCCTATATAATTTTTGATCAACATCTTTTGATTTATCTTCTTTACTTAAAGCTACATTAGTTGTCATTGGAGTTGGTTTCCCACTAGAAGTGGTCAATCCAAATTTATTAATTAAATCCTTAGCATATTTTTCTTGACTAATGAAAATTTCTTTATCTAATTGTTTGATTTGAAGTTCTAAGAAGAAGCTTAGTTCTCCCATATGACTCATTTCAAATTCTTTAGTCATTATATCTGAAAATTCTTTATTCATTATGTTATTAGTTGACCCAAATATTATATCATCTACATATATTTGTACTAATTGAATATCATTTTTGTTTCTTTTAATAAAAAGAGTTGTATCTATTTTACCAATTTCAAAACCAGATTGTAGTAAATAAGATCTTAGTCTTTCATACCAGGCTCTAGGAGCTTGTTTCAGACCATATAAAGCTTTCTCTAGTTTATATACATGATTTGGAAATTCATTATTTTCAAAAAGTGGAGGTTGTTCAACATAAACATCTTCTTTTACAAAACCATTTAGAAAAGCACTTTTAATATCCATTTGATATAACTTGAAATTATTGTAGTTTGCAAAAGCAAGTAGAATCTTGATAGCTTTTAGTCTTGCTACGGGTGCAAAGGTTCGTCATAATCAATTCCTTCTTTTTGACAATAACCTTGTGCGACTAAACGAGCTTTATTTCTCACGACCTCACCAAGTTCATTCATTTTATTTTTATAAAACCATTTTGTTCCAATTATACTTTTATCCTCAGGTCTAGGAACAAGTTCCCAAACATCATTTCTGGTGAACTGATTCAATTCTTCTTGCATAGCATAAATCATCAGATGATGCTTCCTTTGGATTTTTAGGTTCAATAGTTGATATAAAAGCTACATTACTCATACTATTTAGTTGATTTGTTGTTTTAACTATAGATTCAATATTTCCTAGTATATTTTCTACAGGATGATCTTTTAATAGTCTAATTCTTTTATTAGATTGAATGATTTCACAATTAGTTTCATTAGGTTCATTTTTAAAGTTACAAAATCTTCTTCATCTTCTATTTGTACAGTATCTTTAAAATTTTCATCAAAAGATACATGCATTGTTTCTTCAATAGTGTTAGTTCTTAAATTATAAACTCTAAATGCTTTACTTTTATTAGAATATCCGATAAAGGTACCTTTGTCGGATTTAGGTTCAAATTTATCTAAATTATCTTTTGTATTAAGAATAAAACACTTACTACCAAAAACTTTAAAATAAGCTACTATGGGTTTCTTATTGTAAAGTAATTCATATAGTGTTTTATTAGTTAATGGTTTAATTAAAATCCTATTTAATATATAACAAGCTATAGCGACTACTTCAACCCAAAAGTTTTTAGGTAAGTTACTATCAGAAAGCATTGTTCTAGCACACTCTTGAATCGTTCTATTCTTACGTTCTACCACTCTGTTTTGTTGTGGAGTTCTTGGAAAAGAGAATTATGAGTGATTCCTTTTTTATTACAGAAATTCTCAAATTTTTCATTTTCAAATTCTCCACCGTAATCACTACGAATAGTTTTTATTTTTAAAGAAAATTGATTTTGAATTCTTTTAGCAAAATTCTTAAATAATTCAAAAGCATCACTTTTAAGTTTAAGAAAAATTGTCCAAGTATATCTAGAATAATCATCCACAATTACAAAAACATATTTATTGTGATTAATTGATTGAACTTGAGATGGACCAAATAAATCTAAATGAAGTAATTCTAGAGGTTTAGAAGTAGAAATCATATCTTTTAGTTTAAATGAACTTTTCTTAAGTTTTCCTAATTGGCAAGCATCACATATACTATCTAATTTAAAGTTTAACTTGGGAAGACCTCTAACTAAGTCAAGTTTTGATAACCTAGATAACAGTTTGAAATTTAAATGACCAAATCTTTTATGCCAAATCCAAGGGTCACTTGTATTAGCCAAAAGACATAAGTTATCATTTGAAACTTTCATACTAAGGATGTAAATGTTGTATGTATATCACTCTATCACTCTTTCACTTACCTACCTCTGACCATAATCATACATCAAGTGCAGACTTCACCCACCATCACAAAACACTACAACACAAGACCATCTTCATATACATTTCAACTACTTCAACTCCAAACAACCACCATCTTACTTTCCTCCCTGAATCGACATCTACCTCCTTATCCACATCAAACTATAACACATCTCTTAAAGTACTTACTAACTTTCATGAAACTTGACAAAGAAAATGAAATCTATTTTAAGTATGGCCTATTAACTATTGATTAGAAATATAGACCATCAAATTTTAACTTCAAATCACTTTCTTTTGACATAATCATATTTTGATGAAGAGGCAATTAGTGTTAGTGATTGTTTAAGCATAGCCTATTTGGTGTCAACAATATAGACTATCAAATTCAAAGCAAAAACAACTAGTAAACCATTTCTATCATCATCATTAAGCACAAAACGAGAGCATGAATTAACAAATAGTTGAAGCTACATAATTAGAGAGCTTCATTACCCCAAAATTGAAGGGGTTTAGCCTCTCATATTTGTCATTTGATTAACAAATATAGCTTGCAACATAGA
This sequence comes from Allium fistulosum, assembly GCA_030737815.1. NCBI lineage: Eukaryota > Viridiplantae > Streptophyta > Magnoliopsida > Asparagales > Amaryllidaceae > Allium > Allium fistulosum. The sequence goes on from CM060907.1 coordinate 292,576,896, forward strand.
ACAAAAAGAAAAGAAAACGAGAGCAAAGTGAAATGAAAAACTATTCTACTGCATAAAAGAAAAAAGATCTACACTACAACATGAAAGAAAAAGAAGCATGTAAAAGAAAAGAGAACACTAGTTAACATTGCATAAAAAAAATGAAAGTTACATGAAATAAAATGGCTAAGTAGTCATGGAAAAAGAAGAGAGAAGAGCCTTTTTATTTCGAGTCTAAACTAAAACTAAGAGAGACTAAGGGAGAAGAGGTTACATGAAACATAAGGGGATTTTATACATGTGTTAAACCCTAATTCATAATTTTGAGGAATGCCCAAAATACCCTCTTAGGAAGTGTGGAGGCCAAGTAATCATTAGCTTCAAATAATCCTCATTTAAGTGTACATGAAGCCATTAATTCCATTAGCATGTGCATTAGCCTCTAATTTGTACATTAAGGTAGGTGGGTAGGTGGGGTCCTCCATTATCTTCACTTTGAATTATTTCCATCTTCATTTGTTCTCTTCACTCTTGTACATGCATATATCATCATGTAACCACTTGTAAAATTCACCAAATTTCCTACAAAACAACATAGAAAATTCCAAGTAAATTTTCACAATTTAATAAATGCATAAAAATGACCATTTTGCCCCTATATGAAGATGAATATGTGACAATTTCAAATAATTTGAATTTTGGTTTAAACAAGTTAAAATACCCAATATGATCATTTATTTAATTTAAATAGATTAAATATGGTGGTAAAAATATGCACATTTACATGCACATCAACTTATTATCTTCGATGTGACACTTATCTTTTCCAAATTTAATTTTAAATCCTTTATCACATAGTTGACTTATACTAAGTAGATTATGTTTTAAATTCCTAACTAGCAAAATATCAGAAATAAGAGGAGTTTTAAAATTACCGACATTGCCGATGCCAATCACATATCCTTTTGAGTTGTCTCCAAAGTTGACCAATCCACCATCTTGATATATAATGTCATTGAGTATCTCGGGATTTCTAGTCATATGCCTTGAACAGCCACTATCAAGTATCCATTTATCTTTCTCAATTTGCACAATTTGTCCATTGGTTGTTGATTCTTCAAAAGCCATGTAACATGTCTGTTCCTGCATAATAAACCAATTCAGTAGATAACTTGATTTTTCATAAAAACTATATGCAGACTTATGATACTTTGATGAAATGCATAAATTCAAACCAGTATTAACAAAATTTTCTAAAAATGCCATTTTCAACTTTTCAAGTTTCAGATTATGAAAAATATGAAAACCTATGCTCTGATACCAATTGAAAGGGAGTGCGGATTAAGGATCTTAAGGCTAATTTAACACTAAAGGGGGGTGAATAGTGTTTAATGGATTCTAAGACTTATATGGACTAAATTAAAATTATGACACAAACAAATGCAGAACTTAATCACAGAATCAAACACAGATGCAAAAAGTAAATAAAAAGCAGTAAAAGGAAAGAACACACCGGATTTTATACTGGTTCGGAGTTACCCTACATCCAGTCCTGTACCAAGGCAGAACGCCTCATACAGATTTTTATTATACCAAAGTTGAGAATACAATCCTCAATTTCTAAAGGCCTTGAGGTACCCTCCCGTCTCACGAGTCCGGGGCAAACTCTCTTGATTTACGGGCCACAAGATTACCCAATTGATTTCCAGGCACAACCACACCTTATAGAGAGACTCGATAAAATTTTGATTACAAATTGATCCTATAACTCTGAATAGCACTTTGATCTTCGAGAGAGGGTAGAGAACCAAACAAGAATGAGATTCTAATTTGATTGACTTGAGAATTCGGCAGAATTTCGGCACGATCTTAAAAATATGAAAATTTTAGAATATGGATTTATGGAGAAGAAGGAGTGAAGAAAATAAGAAAATAGTTAGTTAAAAAATTCGTTTGTGAAGGCTATTTATAGACCAGTAACGGTCATAACCATTCGTGAAGAGATTTAAACGAATAGACACTTCTTTTGAAAATTAAAACTTTTGATTTTAATGGCCACCATGTCGACATGGGGTATCCCATGATGTCGACATCCCTAAGTTAAAAATAATGTAAAATTTGTTTTGAAAATGGTATTGAACGGAAAACAAGATGAAATGATTCTGGAGTAAAATAAACTAATTTTCCTATGTTTTGAAATAAAGAAGAGTAGAAAAAAATATTTTTAGAATGTATATATAAATTTGATTTTAAATCTCAAGTTTATATATTATAAAAGAATATTTAAAAAATCAGAAGATAGTTTTTAAAAACAAACAAAGTTTGAAACAAGAGTTTATTTAAAACAAAAACAAAGAATATTTTAAGGCTAAAATAATTTGAAAAGCAGTTTTGAAAATCATTTTGAAAAACCATTTTGAAGTAGTTTTGCAAGCTTCTTTCTGCAGAATATCTCATCACATCAGGACTCGAGAACTTGTACAAAACCAGGATGTTCGTGGGTTTGTAAGCCACTTGTCGTAGGTTAGTAAGCTACTTGTCGTGGGTTTATAAGCCGCTAAGAAGATAGAAATGGGTTCCATCCCAAATGAAATATGGAATGAAGATTTCCATGCTATTATGAAGTTTTAACAATAAACTAGACACTTATCTTGAAATCTTGGTCTTGATACTCATGAGTCTTCAAACTTGATTTCTTCATTCTTGATCTTTATACTATACAGTCTTCAATAATCAGTACATGCCTTATATATATCCTGCATAATAACATTCATATATATCTAGACAATAGTGTTAGTATATAAGTTGTAATAAAATAAGTTACATAGGTTGTTGTCATCAAAACCACTATCTCCAGTTCCTAACAAAGCATACCTTGAATAATGATGCCTTTCCCCTTCACTTTCGCCGATGGAGCATTCGACGAAGTCGAAACGACATTGATAGCATATGCTTTCACCACCTCTTATGCTTTAGTGGCTCTGGACAGTCCTTTTGAATGTGCCTAAGCTTGTTGCGGTTATAGCATTTTTTTCCCTTGTCTTTACAGTCTCGACTACAGTGACCCTTCTCTAAGCAGTTGTAGCAGGTCGGAGTTGGCTTCCTATTCTTCTGACCACCCTTGTTTTGAAACTGCTTACTTTTATTGTTCCATTTCTTTTAGCCTTCCCCACTCAATTGCGACTTTGGCTCTTCTTTAGGAATAATAGCCCTCGACTTTGGGTATAGTCTCTCATGCCTCAAGGCCTTTTCGACTATCATCTTGAATGTCTTATCACTATGGCTCGGAAGCATCTCTCCCAAGTAATCGTCTAGGCCAATGATGAACTTCTCATTCTTCTTCAATGGAGTGTCGCTGAAAGACATCCCATATTTTGACAGGGCATCGAAGTCAGCAACATACTCGAAGATAGTCATATCTCCTTGCTTTAGATACGCAAACTTACGGAACAAGATTGACTTCTATGCTGTCAGTATAAACTTCTCCTCGAATCTAGTTCTGAACTGGTCCTATGTGAACTGGACATCGGGAGTAGCGACCTTCATAGCATTCCACCAGTTCATTGCTCGCTGCTAAAGCTGTCGGGAAGCCAATTGCCTCTTCATGCTTCATGAAGCTCTAAGTCATCAAGGTCCTTTCATAAGTGTCAAGCCAATCCTTTACTTCCATCATCGACTCCATTCCTTGGAATGATTTGCCATCAACACTAGCAAAGTCCTTATTCACCTTAGCAAAATCGGCTCTGGGTGCTTGTATTGGTGCGCCACCATCAATAGCAACATTTGGAGCGGCTGCTTGAGCATTTTGCAACATGTTCAGCATCATAGTATTAAACATGGACTGCAAATCGAGATTAGCAGTTCCCGAGCCAGCTCCTTCTTCGACTCCAGAGACAGAGTTCCTAGCGGCATTCCTTGTTTGATGACCCATCCTTTAATCTTTGATAAGGACAATCAGTCTCTCTATAAAGAATTCCACTTAAGTAGTACTCGTGTGTGTAGTGCAACTTATATACTATATACTAGTATATAATTTTGAAAACCAAAATATATAACAAATATGTGCTCTTGTATGTATATACACTCTCGATCCAATCTACGGTGAGAACTCTGATCCTATCTCTACTGGATCATGGTATCCCTTAGGTTAAACTATGCAACCTAAGCTATGATACCAAATATGATGACCATCCTGCACCATCGGCACCGAGTATACCTGCATAGTGCGCTGTAGAGGTGCCCGGTCTATGCAGGACGACCGTCAAGGTTGTAAATAAGTAAAACAGTCACAGAACCTATCGTATATCTCACAATACATCGAATATAATATAATAATAGACATTTTAGATACAAAACGGGCAAGAGAGTGGATAACCGAATGAATCACAGAATCAGAGTGCATAGATTTATACGGTATAAATCATGAGAAATAGAGTTATACACCAAATAATCAGTACTAATAATTGCCTCTAGGTAATAAAGACACTAGCAAGCTCCATAGTGTTATGCAGTAGAATAACAAATAAGTAAATCTAGTAATATAAGAGTATAGCCTCCTACTCGCCACCTATCCAGCTCCACGTGCTCGCCAGACCTGATATCCCTAATCTACTCATTTAAAAGTACCCAAATTAATAGAAAGCAAAGCATAAAACTTCGAGTCGGACAACAGTCTGGTGCAAGCGGTGATAAACCTCTGAATACTAATAAATCACCGTAATAAGACAAATGGTATGAAGAGTAATACTTGACCTGTCCCAGCATCCATAGAGTTAGCACATACATAAGATATACGCTACTCTACATCATAGTCATCATAGGTGTACTATACATCAAAGTACTAAAGGGTTTCCAAATATCTATATCAATAATATCGATCTCATGAAACATCCCTAGGTTGATAAGCAATCGAAAAAACATAACATCCATCATCCATCCTTACATTCACTCACTCAGTGCGTTGGATACGTAATAACTCGAACGACCCATCATGGTCAAAGACTACTCAACATCCTAGTTCCTCGGTACTTGAATCCATGCCACTTAGTAGGCCAGGAACTAGATCACCTATCATGGTTGATCCAGGGTAAAGATAACCCGTCATGGAGATCAGATCGCCCATCATGGAGATCGGGACCCGTCATGGTCGGAATAGGTACCTTATATTACCCTTGCTTTATGAGTACTATTTGAACCTTTGAGTATTAACGATCCCTTTGCGCACGTCATTTGTAGTAGAGCTCATCTTGGAACTGATCTTACGAATTCCATCATGAAGTCACCGCGGTAGGGACGATTCTCTACAGTCGCTATAAATCGTAGAATACAATCATATGTCCCATAGTAATCATCCAACAGTCCCCTCAATATGACTTATAGTCCTCAACTCTACATCTCAAAGTACAGCTACCCATCATCAAAGCTGTCTCTTCCCATAATGGAATCATCATCATCGAATCACGGGCCGTCATCATCGAAAATCACCACCGAACCCTATGGTTTGGTACCGACCCCTACATTTAGCCATATTTGCCAAATTATTCGGTTTGTCATGAGTTTAATCGATCACACATCCAAGAATTGAGTCAACCCCCATCACGCATCGAAGAGTGCATATGGAGACTCGAAGCTAGCACAAGAAGACTCAAAGTTGAACTCCCAAATGCCAAGCAATCACTACCGACCCATGCCTACTACGATCCCACACTTCACACACTAGGCCATATGCCTTCATACCCCACATCATTCCAACATCAACACTGATTGATGTCCATGGATCAGTACCGATCCATGGGCATCGATCCTTGACTTAGCTCAATTCAGCTTCCTCCCCTTTACTAGCCCATACCTCTAAGTGATCCTTCGTATGAATCGAAGCATCTTCACCCAAACTCGAAGTAAGGAATCACTGATCCATCATTTTGGATTTTTCCCACATCCTTAAGCGAACCATTCTTATCGTTTGTGATTCGAAGTAGATGCTTTAAACCCCAGAACGATCCATCCAATAAACCAAGCATGTATCAAAACAAATGTATACAGATCCATAGTCCTAAAATCATCGCCGATACATCAATATTTCTAGCATACAAACTCCAAATGACTTAAAACTTGAAAAGTAGCCTTATGAGGCCTTCCTGATTGCCTCTTATCGATCGTATGAAATTTGGACTCATACCGATCAATCGACACCAATCCCTAACATATTCCTATTCTAAATTACCATTTGATTGGTATTTTCAACCAAATAAACATCACACATTCAAGAAATCATAAAATACAATATGCTGTAACAAACACACATTCATACACATCAAAGTAAAGCCTAACTCTAAGGGTAGTATCCATAAGAACAAAGAAGATCTATAAGTGCACTAATTTTTAAATCGTTTCAAAGTCATTTGAAATTTTACACATATTATTAAAGAGAGTTTAAAACATATTTTAGAGTCAAAAAATCATTTAAAAACATCACTAAACGTCTAATGGTGGCTAATAATGAGTAGAGGCTTAAACCACTCGCTAAATCCAAAGCAATCCAATCCCAGCCGAATGATGCATGAATCCTGAGGTGAACAACAGCTTCAAGATGACCTCCAGTAGTAGATCTCCAATCCAAAATGCTAATCTAGCCGACCTTCCTTTAGTGACATGTTTTGGCTAATTAAAGTAGGGACTAGGGTAATTTTTTCGCTAAGAAGATGGTTAATGAGGGGAATCTCTCTAATTTTGGGAAGTATGAAGTGATTGAGAGAAGTCCCATTAGCCCTAACCTCATGCTAATCCCAAAATGGGATTTGGGACTAACCATTAACCCACTAATTACCCATGAAGCTATTTAAAATCAAGTGAAACTTCAAACAGCCATAACTCCCTAGTAGTAAGTTTATTTTCGTATTATGACCACTCTACGGAAAGACAAACCATCTCCCGATCTAATGAAAGTGGTTTCAAACCCCAATTCAGCTCCTATCAAAAGTTGTAGACCATACAAGATTTTCAAGGTCATAATCGTTCGATAAAAATTCTAAGGATGGAAATTGTCTCTAGTAGTCATTTCCTAAAATCATAGAATCATACGACCTCATATAAAAATAATATTAATATTTTATTTCCTTTGATATGTAGAATACGGGTCGTTACACCTTATGTTATTGGCAATATTTTTAAGATTGCAGCATTGTATTGTCACATCAAGAGGGTGATGCATCCTTATTAGTTCAATGTCAATGTAAGATTGTAGTGCAGCACCTTAAATGTTGGTTTAAGGTTGCTGCGCATTCCTATTGCTTGTAACCGCTTTAGAGATGGTGTCGTAGTTCTATATCCTCATGGTTGCTTTTTTGGGGTGTGGCACGATCTCTATGCTTTGTTTTTATTTAAAGATCATGCCACAGCTTTGACATGTAAAAGCTTAGTTTTAGGACGGCAGTACTACCTTTGTATTTGGTATTTGGGAGCTATGCAAGAAGGTTGTGCTGCAGTCCTGCCCCTTGAGTGTTAGGGTTACAAGTCAGTTCTTGCATTTTTGTGGCTATCTCATGTTATCAGCGCAACATTATAGCGTCAATACTATACTTGATCTAAAGGTGAGGTTTTCATGTTTTGCTACCGTTTTGAGGCCTAGGGCACGATCCTACCTGGGCTTTGGTCTTGCTTTCTTTTTCTAGTTCAACTTCTTTTGTGGGGGTAGTTTCTTTAGCCCAACGCTTGAATCAACTTATCTTGGATATAATTTAGAAAATATGGGTGTAACACTAAGGTTTCAGACCTTGGTATTAAATTGTTATGCTACTCTTTTTAGGTGAGCAACTACCTTCAATTTTGCTTTCTTCCTTTCTTATCAAACAAACGAGGGACTCAAGTAAGAGTTCCTCATTTGCCTTTAGATCGTAAATCCTTTTACGATGAGAAGGGACTTCCAATTCTATCGGGATCATTGCTTCCGATCCATAAGCCAAAGCAAATGACGTATGTCCAGTTGCAGACTTATGGGTCATCCTATAGGTCTATAATGCTAGTGGAAGCTCGTCAACCCAGTTGTCTTTGGCTTTAGTTAGCCTTTTCTTTAAGGTGGATTTGATGATTTTATACACTGCCTCCACTTATCCATTCGCTTATGGATGTGCTACCACCGAAAAGCTCTTGTTAATCCTGTATCGGTTGCATATTTTCTTAAACTTCGTACTTTTGAACTGAGTTCCATTGTCCATTATAATATTCTAAGGTGCTCCGAACCTACATATGATGCTCTTCATCACAAAGTTGATCACCTTTTTCATTGTAATCGTGCAAGTAGTTCCACTTCGACCCATTTCATGAAGTAATCCACCACAACTATTGTATACTTAGCTCCTTCCTTTGCCATCGGTAATAACCTAATAATATCAATTTCCCAAACCGCAAATAGCCATAGGCTAATCATTTGTAAGCTCTGTACATGGGGCTCTTGGAATCTTTGCAAATCTCTAGCAATGGTCACACCATTTGGTGTAATCAACTGCATCTCAATTTATTGTTAGCCAGATATATCCGTAACGAAGTACTTTTTGCGAAAGTCTACCTCCGGTGTGGTCATCACGACTACCCTCATGGACTTCCATGAGGATTTTCCTAGCCTCATCCTTGGTTATATACTAAAGCAAGAGGTATAGAATCCTCTTATATATAAACTTCTTCTTGCATCATGAACTCTGGTGCTTTTCAAAGGAATTTCTTCCATATAATCATGTATTTTGGAAGAGTTCCCTTGAGAAAATAATCCTTGATCAGAGTCATCCAAGACTCCTCATCCTCTATGGTCTCCAAAATCCACTCAACATCTATTTGACCGATATTTGAAGCCTTCAAAACCTTCACTAGAAGCAAACTTATCATCTTCACTTCCCTAGAACTAGTCAGTTTAGCTAATGAATCTGCCTTTGTGTTCTCCTCTCTAGGGATGTGTGTAATTGTATAGTGCTCTATGCCATCCAATAGCTCTAGCGCTTTCATCAGGCAAGGAGCAAGTCTTGCACCCTTATCCTGATATTCCTTCCTTACTCGATAACCACTAAATAGGAATTGATGAATATATGCAGCACCCTTATCCCTAGCTCCTTCGCTCTCCTTAGTCCCACTATCAACACCTTGTACTTAGCCTTGTTGTTAGTTGTGATAAATTCCAACTTCAATGCACAACAAATTGACCATTCTTCCGGAGTTATAAACATTATTCCTATATTTGAACTATTTTCATTCGAAGCTCCATCCACAAACAGCTTTCCAATGGGAAAATATGACCATATCGTCTTCCTTTTCACTACCCCATCTGGTGAACTCGGCGATGAAATCTGCCAACGCCTGCTCATTTATCGCTCTACTCAGATGGTAGGTAATATTGTATTGACTCAACTCTATGTTCCACTTCAGCAACCTCCCTGAAGTTTCGGGTCAGTATAACACCTGCTTCAAGGGCTGATCCATCAGCACTTTAATCGAATGAACATGAACGTACGGTTGCAGCTTTCATGATGCAATCCACAAGCAATATGCTAGTTTCTCCAACCTTGAGTAGTTCCTCTCAGCTCCTATAAACTGCTTGCTAATGTAATAGACCAGCCTTTGAATCCTTGCTTCTTGACGTACTAATACCACGCTCAATGCACGAGCAGACACTACCATATAAAAAAGAAATCCTCTTCGTCGAACAGTTTGGATAGAACATGTGATGTTTCCATATGCCTCAATAACTCCTCGAAGGCTTTCTGACAGTCCCGATTCCATTCGAAATTCTTCTTACCCTTTTTGAGGGCATCAAAGAATGGTATGCACTTATCTGTTGCCCTTGAGATTAACCGACTCAAGGCTGTAATCTTCCTATTTAAGCTTTGTAACTCATTTTTCATAGTCGGGTCCCTTACATTTCTCAAGGCGTCAATCCGGTCTGGATTAACTTCAATGACCCTCGCATTCATGATAAATCCCACCTGATGTGACTCCAAAAGGGCATTTCAATAGATTTATCTTCATTGCATACTTTTGAAAAACTTCAAACATCTCTAAAAGATTGTGCAAGTGGTTCTGCGATAGCCATGACTTCATAAGCATATCATTCACATATACTTCCATCTTCTGCTCGATTTGATCCTTGAACATAGAATTTACCAATCTACGATATGTTGCTTTAACGTTCTTCAAACCGAATGACATTACTTAATAACAATACAATCCCAAATTCATTATAAAACTAGTATGCTCCTAGTCCGGTATATGCATCGATAGCTAGTTATATCCTGCATAAGCATCCATAAATGAAAGCAACTCATGTCCTGTAGTCCAGTCTACCAGTTGGTCAATCCTGGGTAAAGGAAAGCGGTCCTTCGGGCATGCTTTATTCAAATCTGAATAATCAATACACGTTCGCCATTTTTTTGTTTGATTTCTTGACCAACACGGTGTTTGTTACCTATTTAGGGTATAAAGCATCGCGGATGAAGTTGTTTGCTATCAGCTTATCTACCTCTTTCAATAGAACGCTTCACACCCAGAATATGCCTCTTTTACTTCACCGGAGGAAACCTTGGATCCACATTTAGTGTGTGACATGCTACCTCCGACGATATCCCACAAATATCAGTATGCATCCAAGAATACTTCTAAAATCCCTCGAAGGAAATTAACCAATTACTTCCTTAGTCCAATATCAAGGTGAGATTCAATCTTGATAGTCCAGGATGGATTATCCATATCGATTGGAAATCAACTTCTTCCTGGGATCCATAGAATTTTTGAATTTGTTATAATTCTTAAGCTAGGGCTAGGGCTTGGGCTTTAATAGCTATGCATGAGGATTCCTAATATAGAGAGTCATCTTTGCATTCTTGCCTTTCTCCCATCACTTCGCTTCCCTTAGCTCCATGACATAACATTCTCTTTCTACGCTCTGGTCTCCTCTTACTGATCCGACACTATTCTCTTTAGGAAACTTCATCATTAAGCATTATGGAACCAGTATACTCTAAAATGGCTAGAGTCGGTTAGCCCAAAAAGATGTTATACACCAAATACTTGTCTACTACAACAAACATTTGGATCTGCATAGCCTAGCGATCTCCATTGCCCAACTCAATTGATAAATCGATCATTCCAGTCGGTTGCTTCACCGCACTTGTAAATCCTTGAATTTTGGTTTTATAGGCTAGGCTAATTTTCATCTGATCAAACGTTCTCCTTAATAGAATGTTCACTGAACTTCCCCTATCCACCAGAAGCTAGCGTACCGTTGCTGATACAATAATAGTCGTTATTACTATGGGGTCAAAAGTTGGCGCTTTGACTCCATTAGCATCCATATTCCTGAAAACTATATCATCTGTCACCATCTTTTATTTCTTAGCCAGAGTTCCGTCCTCTATGGCAAAGCAACTCTCCTATGGTATATGCTTCAATGAGCTTGCATACTATTTCATTTCCCTCTAACATCTCTCTGTTGGATGAGGTCCTCCTGTTATCATATTGATAACTAGTCTTCTGACAGTTCACCTGGGCACCTCTCCACTAGGTCCAGGCTGATTCCCTTAGGCAAATGGCGATTGGGCTCTTGTAGTTTGATTGCCATTCTACGATTCCCTCAAATACTGCTAAATTTTTTCTTTCTTATTAATTTTTCGATAACATCCCTTAAATGCTGGCACTCGTTAGTATTATATCCATGAGTTTCATGGAAATGACAGTACTTTCCTCAGCACTTTTCCTATTCAGTCGCCTCCTTGCTAGATGACCTTTTCTATCATTATGTTCCTTGCAAAACAAGGTATATGTTCTTCAATGTGTTGATTAAAGGTTTATATTTGTCAGGCCTCATATTCCTCGAGCGCTTTTTGGTTTCATTCCACCTACCACCAGAGCCCTAATTCCATTTTTTTATTATTAGAATTTCCAACGTTAACCGCTATGTTACTGGAGCTTTCTCCAGTTTTTTTAATCGCTACGTTGCTCTAGATTACTTCCTTCAACTCTCCACCATTAGTCTGTCCAACTGCCTGACTTACTTCTTAAAAACGCAAAAACTGCTTGGCCTTTCGGTGAAATTCATCCATTGTTGTCAGTTGTTTCATCTCCAACCATTTAACAAATTTCATGTCTGGACGTATACCCTAGACTAAAGCCATAAATACTAAATCTTCCATCAGATTACTCACCTCCACAACTGCGTTGTTAAACTGATTCAGGAAACCATTTAGCGACTCTTTAGGTCCTTAAGAAAGGCTCAACGATGACATCACGTCCTTAGGCTGAGCAACATGCAGCCAGAACTGCTCCAAGAATTTCTTAACCAACACATCAAATGTCAATATGGAACCCGGCATGAGCCGAGTGAACCATATCGATGCAACGTTGTAACACCCCTAATTTTAATAACATTATTCAGGATATTTAATTAGATAAATTAAATAGAATAATGAAAACTTTAAGTGATAAGGGGATTGAGATTTGAATAAGTATTAAGTGGCCATGCTTAAGGAATAAATTAAATGGGCATGGGAATGGATTATAAGTAAATTAATCTACACAAGGGTATAATGGGAATAAGCTTTACACAAACCCTTATCCTTATATATATATATATATACAAACACACACATACATTCTCTTTTTATCATTTCATTTCCTATTGACTTCACCTTAAAAGCAAAACAAAAACGTAAGTAAAGAAGAATAGAGTCAGCCATTAAAAAGAAAAGAAGTAGAGAAATTCAAAGAAAAAGAAGAGAAAGATAAAAGGGGAATCAAACTCATCTCAATCCATTTCCTTATCAAAGATTAAGGTGAATGATAATTTCCACATCTATTTGTTAAATATATGTTTTGGATTTAAGTTTAAATTCGTATATATGATGTTTGATGATGATATGCTTGAATTATGGTTTATTAAAATTTAAACAAGATTGTTTAAATAATGGTTCATACGGTTTTAGATCAAAATCATGTGATATTGATGTTTAAATGCCATGGAAAAATTATATGTCATGCAAAACTTGATTTTAGAGTTGGGCTTTAAGATTGATAATTTTCCAAGCTTGGGAAAGATTATTATGAATTTTTAAACAAAAATATAGCACGTTGGGTTTAATAATTTATTTCAGAAAATATATTGAGAATTGGATTTGAAATTTTGATATATTAGATAACATGATCAACGTAAATTTTTGTGAATTTTGGGGATTTTTCATAAGTGATTTAATAAACAAAATAAATTATTTTGAGGAGAGGATCAAAATGATTTGTGTATAAATAAAGAGGAAGGTTTTATTTGCAAAAATTTAAGTTTGATACTTATCCAAAATAAAAAGGTGGTTAGTTTTGAAAAGCATGGGAAAAGTTAAGGCAACCAATACGAAATGAACATGTAGGCAGCTTAGTTTAGATAAGTTACTTAATTTAGTATTTAACCCAGAAAAATAGGTTTCGCCTCTAATCAGAGTACCTTTTGCTCCTTTCCTTTCACCTTCGGCCAAAACCCCATTAAGTAAAATTCAATACACATGGTATTATCTAGATGATACGTAGTGGGTTGAAGAAAGGCGAAAGGCATGGTGTCGAAAGTATAGCTTCCGATGGGGTCGTTACCTCGGTTTGTTTTGAAATGATAAGCGCCTGCCTTTGTTTTACTAAGCTTTCGACTTAGTCGATACGTATGTTTTAAAAGAAGTTTTATAATGGCTTTCGAAGGGGTTGCCATGTTTGTTTTAAAAGAAAAAGGGGTTTCGAAGGTGTTCCTTTAATTATAAATCAATGCTTTCGAAAGAAGCGGTTCCGACTAGTCAAAGCCTTGCCGCCGATTCTTTTGTCTTTCGAGTGTACTGAAGTCATCAATGCCGTCGAAAGGCATTGTTTGTTTTAAAGCCATGTTAAGATGCTTTCTAAATTCTTTCAAAAGGATTATGAGTTTTGAAGGCAATGGTTTTGAAAGGGGTTTCGAAGCTATCCTTCAATATTTTAAATGTATGCTTTCGACTCTGTCGAAAGAGATGGTTTATGTGCCATCATAATTTCTCCAATATTGTATATAGTAAAGAATGGTTTCGAAAAATATACTTTCGTTTATATTTGCTTTGACCCAAATGTTATTTTAAAAGATAAATCTAATGATGTTGAAAGGGGGACTTTCAATGCTTAGGAAGAGATACTTCCAATGGTTTCGAAGATATGTTTCTAAAAATTAATAAGTAACACTTTATTATATTCAAAAGGTTTTGAAAGAAGGATCTTAAAGTGTTTTTAAAGGCAGAAGCCTAATGTTTTGAAAAGAGATACATGCTTTCGAAGGAGGCTATCTAGTGAGGTCGAAAGCAAGGTTATGAAGGTTTCGAAGGTTGCAAAAGTGTAGTTTTCAAAATAATTAACCCAATCTTATTTAAAAGCAAAAGCCATGGCATATTAATAAACAAAGTATTTTGAAATGGAACTTATGAAGAAGTCTAAATGGGATAAAGGAAATAACCAAGTTATATTGTTTGCTCCTTCATATATGTATATATTCACTTTATAATGAATCCAAAAACTATACTTTGGAAAAAAGTTAGAATAAACAATTGGGTTAACCTAGTAGTGAATAAATAAAAGATATTGGCAAGGGCCAATACGTTAACAGTAAGCCCATGAAAACTGTGTAAGGGAAAAGATATTGGCAGGGGCCAATAGGTTCATAGTTTGCCCATGAAAACTATGTCTAATTAAAGATGTTAGTTAGATAGGTTTATAGTAAGCCCATGAATACTATATCCGAATAATAAAAGAAAGATATTGACAAATAGTCAATAGGTTCCTAGTTAGCCCATGAAAACTAGGGTAAAAGAAAGATATTGACTGTTAGTCAATAGGTTCCTAGTCAGCCCATGAACAATAGGATAAAATGAATGATATTGGAGTTACCAATAGGTTCATAGTGATCCCATGAAAAATATATAATTGGACATGGAGTCCTTAAATGTTTAACCAGTTATTAGTCAGCCCATGAAAACTATTAGGTTAATAGTAACCCTATAAACTATAATTATGACAGATAATCAAAATGAACGGGGATGGGTAATCCATAATTAATTCAATTATTTAGCATATCATCACATAATAATGTTTAAAATTGATTTAACCATTGTGGATGCAGGGACACAGAAAATAGTTTATAAAGGTTTTAAGATTCTAGTGAGGGGAAACCCGTTCCGCTAAGCGGCGTGGTCTCACTAGATATCTAAATGATTTGAGATGGCATATTATTATTCATACCAGGCTTTATGTTTGACTCGAAGTTTATGTTTTCCCCTTAAACTCTCGGGTACTCAATTGATTTTGAGTAGTTTGAGATTTGAGGTTTTCAGGTACCTCTTAAGATGAAAAAGCTTTCGGAGTCGTGTAGAAGGCATGTAGTTATTTAAGTTCTTTCTCATGTGATTCCGTTGTGTTGTTTTGTTAAGGCAAAGTTGTTTATTGCCTATTATACACTCTGATCACCAAGGGGGCATCTTCATTTGTTGCTCTTGGAGTATATTGTAATAATTATATTTTTCTGAACGTGGTTAACGTTGTGGTATTATGTAAAGAATGTTGAAATGGTTTTTGAATGGAGTGTGAAAGTTGTTTTGAAATTTTAAACTTTTTCCATATTCATGTGTTTTTGGTATATCAATTTATCTAACATTGTCGTATTTGATCACCGAGGATTAATAACTATGGATGACTGCAGCATCCGTAACCCTTAGTTTTAGGCCTCCAAGTAGGGGTTGTTACAAGTTTGTATCAAAGCATAGGTTTATGAAAACTTAAACAATTCAAACCCAAAAGATTTTCAAAACATAATCTGATGAATCAAAAATATTGGTCGAGGTTGGGTTAACGCGATTGTAACGTACTTGTATTTGATATATATAGGTGTATATATAAGTACGTAATTCCCTTTCTCTTAGACCGTTCTTTTGTATCTTACTAAGGCTCGTATACAGATTTTCGAGAAAGAAGATATGGAAGTAGGAAACGGAAGAGGAAATCTAGGTGGAGGAAGCCCCACAACTGATGGAAATGTTCGACCTAACACCCGGAAGAACCATGGTCGACAAGCTAACGCTAATCAAAATGCGAAAGCCAATGTGAGTGCTGGGAATCCGCCAGTAGATGCGGGGATGATGTATCAGTTCCTTGCTAATTTGATGCAAGCAGGAACTGCTGGAGTGGTTGGAAATATTGGAGGATCAAATCCTGTGATTCCCGTTGGGAATAATTATGCCAAGCTAAACCGAGACTACACCAGTTTGGGTGGAAAGCTGTTTATGGGAACAGAAGATGCTATAGAAGTGGAGAATTGGCCGTTACACTGTGAAAGGATTTTCTCTGATTTGGGTTTAGAAGATGCGCAGAAGAGAAGGTTGGCCTCTAGACAGTTGCAAGGGTCAGCGCTTCACTGGTGGAATGGAGTGACTGCCGGAGTTCCGAAGGAAGAGTTAACTTGGGTTGATTTTCGAAGGAGATTCGAACAGAGGTTTTTTTCTGAATTTGCCAAGTCAGCGTTGATGAGAAAATTTATGGATTTGGTTCAGGGAGACATGTCAGTTATCGAGTATGCAAATAGATTTGATGAGCTATCTCGATAGGGATACGCTATTATGGACACCAATGTCAGAAGGAATGGAAGGTTCATTCGAGGACTGAGGCCCGAACTTGCTAGGGCGACCCTAACTCATATCCATGATGCTTATAATGTTGTGGTGGAGATGGCCATTCACCATGAAGAGATGCTTGTTATTTGTGCTAGAGAGAAGCTTATTGAATCCAAGAGCTCTCAGGGAAAGAAGAGAAAGTTCTTCAAAAAGAAAGGAACCCAGAAGGGAGATTCAGCCAAGAAGTCAAAAGCTGATTTAGTTTGCTACAAATGTGAAAGGAAGGGTAATTTTGCAAACAAGTGTCGGTCAGGCAATGGGCAGAAGAAGGCTGCGGATAAGAAGCATATTAAGTGTTACAACTGCGATCAAGTTGGGCATTACAAGAACTAGTGCCCAGATCAGTTAGGGTAGAAAAAGGAAATGTTTTTGCTATTGGACCACCATCTTCTTCCAAATCAACTGCATTAGATAAGGGAAAGACTGTGATGGAAGGTAAATTTTTTGATTCAACGTATTCCAGCTAGGATACTATCTGATACCGGTGCATCACATTCATTTATATCCTAGAATTTGGTTAATAAGTTACGCTTGGAACCCACTTACCCTGTTTCTTCCTTAAGGGTTGTGAATCCAATAGGAGGGTATGCAACTCTAGGAATGAGATGTGACCAGCTAGAACTTGATTTGTTAGGTCATATGTTTTAATGCAGTTTGTATGTTTATGATTTTGTAGATTTTGGGATCATTTTGGGTACGGATTGGTAGGGTAGATATGAGGCAGGGATATTTTGCCAGGATAGGGAAATATCAATAAGGCACCCAGATAGTCATAACCGGATTATTTTCTGTAGAGAATTCTGAACGAAGTGTTTGTGCTGTGTTAAGTACCTTGGAAGCAGCGGAGTAGCTAAATCAGGTTCGAGTTGCAAGAGAGTTTGCAGATATATTTGAGCCGATTACAGGACTACCACCGAAACGAGCTATTGAGTTTTGGATGGATCTTGTACCGGGAGCTGAACCAATCAGTAGACCACCTAGAAGAATGACACCGACTGAGATGAAAGAATTGAAGGTGCAGCTAGTGGATCTAGAAGGAAGGAATTTTATTAGACCAAGCAGTTCTCCTTGGGGAGCAGCGGTGGTTTTTGTGAAGAAGTCAGATGGGTCATTACGGATGTGCATCGACTACTATAAGCTGAACAAAAGGACGATCAAGAATAAATATCCTTTGCCGTAAATTGATGATCTGTTCGATCAGTTGAGTGGAGCCAGAGTGTTTTCCCAATTAGATTTGGCGAACGGGTTTCCATCAGTTGAGAGTGGCAAAGGACAGTATTCCTTTGATAGCATTTCGAACTAGGTATGGTTCGTACAAATGGTTAGTGATGCCATTCGGGTTAACGAATGCACCTGCTTTCTTCGTGGACTTGATGAAACAAGTTTTCCAAGAATACTTGGATAGGTTCATGTTAGTATTCATAGATGAAATTTTGGTGTACTCAAAAGATGAAAGAGAGCATGATAATCATCTGAGAGTAGTGCTTGAAACGCTAAGCAGCATCAGCTAAAGGTGAAGTTTTCTAAGTGTCATTTTTGGAAGAAGGAGGTCAAATTTCTTAGTCATGTAGTTTCAAAGGAAGGTCTGGCAGTAGATCCAGTTAAGATCGAAGCTATCAATAATTAGAGGAGACCAGAGACGGTAACCGAGATCAGAAGTTTTCTCAAACTTGCTGGCTATTACCAGAGATTTATCAAAGATTTTTTGTGTATAGCAGCACCTTTGGCTAAGTTGACCAGGAAGGATGTGAAGTTTATTTGGTCCGACAAATGTGAGGAAGGGTTCCTTAAGATAAAACATTTGTTGACCAACGCGCCAGTATTAGTTGTTCCAGATGGAAACCAAGGGTTGGTGGTATACACTGATTCATGTGGAATAGGATTGGGAGCTGTATTGATGCAGAATGGTAAAGTCATTGCCTACGCTTCTCGACAGATTAGACCGAACGAAGTAAGATATCCTGCTTATGATTGGAGTTAGCTGCGGTGATCTTCGCATTGAAGATTTGCAGACATTATCACTTAAGGGAGAGATTTGAGCTATACACTGATCATAAGTCCTTAAGATATTTATTCTCTTAGAAAGAGTTGAATATGCGACAGTAGAAATGGCTGGAGTTTTTGGCTGCTTATGGTTTTGGTATAGAATATACTTCTGGAAAAGGAAATAAGGTAGCAGATGCCTTTAGCAGGAAATATTAGAATGTGGTTTAGCTATGTTGGCAAAGTGGAAGGATTTAGAAGTTTTGGCTACGTGTAGTATCAACTCGAGATCGACTACTGATTCTAGTCAGAGTACTGCAATATTGGCATGTTTAGAGGTTCGACCAGTGCTGATCGAGAGAGTAGCTTCTAAACAGAAAGAGGATCCAGAAATAGCCGAGAAAAATAGAAGATTCGAGGTGGGATCCGAGATCGATGATCTTAAAAATTTTGGTACTAACCAAAAAGGATGGTTGAGGAAGAAGGGATGATTATGTGTTCCGAATGTAGAGAACTTGAGAAGAGAAGTTCTAGATGAGTGTCATCGATCCAAGTTTACGATTCATCCTGGGGGCACCAAGATGTATCAAGAAATGAAGAGAAGCTTCTATTAGGACGGCATGAAGAGAGATGTTGGCTTATGGGTTAGACAATGTGCTAACTGTCAACAAGTGAAAGCCGAACACCAGAAGCCGAGCGGGTTACTTCAGCCGTTAGAGATTCCAATTTAGAAATGGGATTCTATATACATGGATTTTATAAACAGGTTGCCAAGGTCGAACAAGGAAAATGAAAGCATAGGGGTCATAGTGGACACATTGACCATAAGCGCCCATTTCATTCCAGTCAAATCAACCAGAACGGCACCTGTTTTGTCAAAGTTGTTTGTGAAAAACATAGTTAGACTTCATGGAATTTCTAGTGGCATAGTCAGCGATAGAGATTAATTATTCACTAGCGAGTTTTGGAGAAGTCTATAGAGAGTATTAGGTGCCAAGCTCAAGATAAGTACAGCATATCATCCAAAGACAAATGGGTAGACTGAGAGAGTCAATAAGGTACTTTAAGATTTATTGAGGGTTTGTGTACTAGACTTTGGTGGATCTTGGGAAGATCACCTGCATTTGATTGAGTTTTCCTATAATAATAGTTTTCAGACTAGTATAGGAATGGCGCCTTTTGAAGCTTTGTATGGAAGGCCATGCAAATCACCCTTATGTTGGTTAGAGACCGGAGACAGATTAGTCTTAGGTCCAGATATGGTTAGAGAGGCGTCAGAGAAGATTGAGTTGATCCGAGATCGAATGAAGGAAGCTCAGTCCAGACAGAAGAGTTATGCAGATAAAAGGCGTAAAGACCTAGAGTTCTCAGTTGGAGACAGAGTTTTTATTAAGGTGTCACCGATGAAGGGAGCGATACGATTCGGAAAGTCAGGGAAGCTGGCTCCGAAATATGTTGGTCCATTCCAAATTAAAGAAAGGATTGAAAAGCTCGCATATAGAGTAGAATTGCCGAGCAATATGGCAGGTGTCCATAATATGTTTCATGTGTCTCATCTTTGCAACTATATGCACGATTCAGATACTACCATTCCTCCAACAGGATTGGATGAGTTGGTAGTAGAGCCTAATTTGAAATTTGTAAGAGAACTAGTTCGGATTGTAGCGAGAGATGAGAAAAATTAAGGTCCAAGACAGTCAAGTTGGTGAAAGTTCAGTGGAGCGACAACGAGAAGGACTATACTTGGGAGACAGAAGACAGGATTCGAGTTACTTTTTCTGATCTGTTTTAAATGGTATGTCTATATTAGATTTATATTCATTATCGCTAGTCAGATAAACTAGTATAGTTATTAGGAGTGGTTACAGATGATTGCTATGATTAGTATTAAGTCCTTATTAAATTTCGAGGACTAAATTCTTTAAGGAGTGGAGCCTGTAACACCCCTAATTTTAATAACATTATTCAAGATATTTAATTAGATAAATTAAATAGAATAATTAAAATGTTAAGTGATAAGGGGATTGAGATTTGAATAAGTATTAAGTGGTCGTGCTTAATTAATAAATTAAATGGGCATGGGAATGGATTATAAGTAAATTAATCTACATCAGGGTATAATGGGAATAAGCTTTACATAAACCCTTATCCTTATATATATTCTCTTTTTTATCATTTCATTTCTTATTGACTTCATTTTAAAAGCAAATCAAAAATGTAAGTAAAAAAGAATAGAGCTGGCCATTAAAAAGAAAAGATGAAGAGAAATTTAAAGAAAAAGAAGAGAAAAATAAAAGTGGAATCAAACTCATCTCAATCCATTTCCTTATAAAAGATTAAGGTGAAAGATAATTTTCATCTCTATTTGTTAAATATATGTTTCAGATTAAAGTTTAAATTCGTATATATGATGTTTGATGATGATATGCTTGAACTATGGTTTATTTAAATTTAAACAAGATTGTTTAAATAATGGTTCATACGGTTTTAGATCAAAATCGTGTGATATTGATGTTTAAATGCCATGGAAAAATCATATATTATGCAAAACATGATTTTAGAGTTGGATTTTAAGTTTGATAATTTTCCAAGCTAAGGGAAAGATTATTAAGAATTTTTAAATGAAAATATAGCACGTTGGGTTTAATAATTTATTTCAGAAAATATATTAAGAATTTGGATTTGAAATTTTGATATGTTAGATAACATGATCAAAGTATATTTCTATGAATTTTGGGGATTTTTCATAAGTGATTTGATATACAAAATAAATTAATATAAGGAGAGGATCAAAATGATTTGCGTATAAATAAAGAGGAAGGTTTTATTTGCAAAAGTTTAAGTTTGATACTTATCCAAAATAAAAAGGCGGTTAGTTTTGAAAAGCATGGGAAAAGTTAAGGCAACTAATAAGAAATGAACACGTAGGTAGGTTAGTTTATATAAGTTACTTAATTAGTATTTAACCCAGAAAAATAGGTTTCACCTCTAATCAGAGCACCTTTCACCTTCGACCATGTCAAAACCCCATTAAGTAAAATTCAATACACATGGTATCATCTAGATGATACGTAGTGGATTGAAGAAAGGCGAAAGGCATGGTGTCGAAAGTATAGCTTCCGATGGGGTCGTTACCTCAGTTTGTTTTGAAAAGATAAGCGTCTGCCTTTGTTTTACTAAGCTTTCGACTTAGTCGATACGTATGTTTTAAAAGAAGTTTTATAATGGCTTTTGAAGGGGTTGCCATGTATGTTTTAAAAGAAAATGGGGTTTTGAAGGTGTTCCTTTAATTATAAATCAATGCTTTTGAAAGAAGGGCTTCCGACCAATCGAAGCCCTGCCGCCGATTCTTTTGCCTTTCTAGTGTATTGAAGTCATCAATACCATCGAAAGGTATTGTTTGTTTTAAAGCCATGTTAAGCCGCTTTCTAAATGCTTTTGAAATGGTTATGGGTTTCGAAGGCAATGGTTTCGGAAGGGGTTTCGAAGCTATCCTTTAATATTTTAAATGAATGCTTTCGACTCTGTCAAAAGAGATGGTTTCGACGCCATCATAATTTCCCCAATATTTTTATATTGTAAAGAATGGTTTCGAAAGAGATACATTCGTTCATATTTGCTTTGACCCAAATGATAATTTAAAAGATAAATCCAATGATGATAAAATTAAATAATAATTTCCCAATATTTTTATATTGTAATGAATGGTTTTGAAGCTATGTTTCTAAAAATTAATAAGTAACACTTTATTATATTTGAAAGGTTTCGAAAGAAGGCTCTTAAAGTGTTTTTAAAAGCAGAAGCCTGATGTTTTGAAAAGAGATACATGCTTTTGAAGGAGGCTATCCAGTGAGGTCGAAAGCAAGGTTTCGAATGTTTTGAAAGTATAGTTTTCAAAACAATTAACCCTATCTTATTTAAAAGCAAAACCATGGCATTTTAATAAACAAAGTATTTTTAAATGGAACTTAAGAAGAAGTCTAAATAGGATAAAGGAATTAACCAAGTTATATTGTTTGCTTCTTATATATGTATATATTCAGTTTATAATGAATCCAAAAACTGTACTTTGGAAAAAGGTAGAATAACCAGTTGGGTTGACCTAGTAGTGAATAAATAAAAGATATTGGCAGGGGCCAATAGGTTAATAGTAAGCCCATGAAAAGTATGTAAGGGAAAAGATATTGGCAGGGGCCAATAGGTTCATAGTTAGCCCATGAAAACTATGTATAATTAAAGATGGCAGATAGATAGGTTTTGTTGTAAGCCCATGAAAACTATATTCGGATAATAAAAGAAAGATATTGACAAATAGTCAATAGTTTCCAAGTTAGCTCATGAAAACTAAGGTAAAAGAAAGATATTAACTGTTAGTCAATAGGTTCCTCGTCAGCCCATGAAAACTAGGATAAAAGAAATGATATTGGAGTTACCAATAGGTTCATAGTGATCTCATGAAAACTATATAATTGGACAAGGAGTCCTTAAATGTTTAACCGGTTATTAGTCAACCCATGAAAACTATTAGGTTAATAGTAACCCTAGAAACTATAACTATGACAGATAGTCAAAATGAATGGGGATGGGTAATCCAGAATTAGTTCAATTGTTTGGCATATCATCACATAATAATGTTTTAAATTGATTTAACCATTGTGGATGCAGGGGCACAGAAAATGGTTTATAAAGGTTTTAAGATACTAGTGAGGGGAAACCCATTCCGCTAAGCGGCGTGGTCGCACTAGATATCTAAATGATTTAAAATGGCATATTATTATTCATACTAGTCTTTATGTCTAACTCAAAGTTTATGTTTTCCCCTTAAAAACTCGAGTACTCAATTGATTTTGAGTAGTTTGAGATTTGAGGTTTTCAAATACCTCTTAAGATGAAAAAGCTTCCGGAGTCGTGCAGAAGGCATGTAGTTATTTAAGTTCTTTCTCATGTGATTCTGCTATGTTGTTTTGTTAAGGAAAAGTTGTTTATTGTCTATTATACACTCTGATCACCAAGGGGGCATCTTCATATGTCACTCTTGGAGTATATTGTAATAATTATATTTTTCTGAATGTGGTTAACGTTGTGGGATAATGTAAAGAATGTTGAAATGGTTTTGGAATGGATGTTAAACTTATTTTGAAATTTTAAACCTTTTCCATATCCATGTGTTTCTGGTATATCAATTTACCAAACATTGCCATATTTGGTCGCCGAGGATTAATAACTATGGATGACTGCAGCATCCATAGCCGTTAGTTTTGGACCTCCAAGTGGGGGATGTTACAAACACCCTCTAGGAAAATAGGGAAACACCTACATCGAACAACATCCATCACCCTAGCACCATCCATGTGCCATACATACTTAAATACGTGCTACTTGGGATCAATAGTCCTGTTATATGATGGCACTGTCGGCATCATAAACCTTCTGAGATACTCCTCCCTTAGATTATTCTCTATGAATAGAGTTCTGATTGGCAAAAAACCCTAGTCCTCATTCTTCTGCCATTTGTTTTCCTCAACCAGCCATTTAACCTTACCCGCAATGTACTCCTCGCTGACCCGAAACTTTGAAGGTCGATAGTCAAGAGCTGCATCGAGTATTTGACTTTGCAAAAGGTCTCGACTTGCTTAATGAAATCTAGGTTCTCCTATATTTGGGAGAACCACTCCGTCAAGTTTCCTTTAATGCCTAATTGGTACCTAGTAGTTGTTTAAACTCCAGCTCCTTGAACTCCAATATCTAACTATCATATTCATCTCCATCATGCTACAGATCATCCCTTGAATCAGTTAAGTCCATGGCCTCACCTCCTTGACCCCCCCAAAGTGACCAAACTCTTCTCCATAACAACATGATTCTAGTCGGTACCAAGTTAAATTCCTTTGGCATGGATCCTCTGACTTCCTTCAGCAACTCCTTCTATAGTTCCAGTAGGCCTTTCCTTCTGTTTTTGTTTTCCATCTCGCTTAATCTGACCAAAAATGAACGAGTTCTCTTCTTTAAATCCAGCAGATGAAATCTTCCTCCTGCTCCTCCTAGTTCTTTGGAGGTGCTGGGTCAGCAGTGCTATGCTAGCAACCATCTTTTCCATCAAAGCGTTTTGACTGTCGGCCAACTTTTGATTCAGTTCCTACATCATTTAGTCAAATTCCACTATAGTAACATTTTTTTGTGGAGCGGATGGTCCTAGTACTGCATGTTGGATACTAACTTCCGCTTGATGAGTAGTTCCTTCATCTCCACCAACTACTACTCCTGATGATCTTCTTGATCTTCCAAAGGCCATTGATTCCTATATGCTAATCCCTTCAAGTTCTTTAAAGCAAATCTTTTGGATCTAACCTTGGGGTGCTCGAATCCAAAATAGAAAGCAAGATCTTCTATGCCTAAGAATCTCTTTTTGTGAAAACACTAAAATGTTGATACCAAAAGTGGCACAACATTCAAAGTCTTATAGAAATATAGGAACCTAGCAGAGAATATATGAAAAACAACAAAAACAATAAGGTTTTTAAAGTGGTTTGGCAATCTCTGGCCTATATCCGCTGTAGTTTTTATTCATTATAGATTTGAGAGTCACTAGTATAAGGGTTTTACTGAACTAAAGACCTAGAAAAAAATAGTAGCTTACTTAATGGATTCAATGGTGGAGAGGTAGAAGATGAAGAAATAATAAGCCAAAAAGTCCTCCAGTTGGTATAGAGTCTATATTATAGGGAAATCATCCAATAGAGCCAAAGGCCCCTGAGATACCAAGTCCAGATCCAAGGGTGTAGGATGGGAAGACCATGCTCACTAAGTTGTAAAATCAACTTGGAACCAACCAAAAGTGCTCGGTATCGATTTATTTTTGTAGTGGATCCCTTTGGAGATGTTCATCTATTCCTTGAGAAATATACTTCACGACGATCGCTTAGGCCATCTCCATGTGTCAAAGCTTCAGGGGCCCACATGGGACAAATAAAGTGGACGGTACTGGGTAAAAAGTGCTCGGTACCGAGTTGTTTCCTTAGCTCCAATCGACCTCTAAATTCTTGAATCCATTTCCGTTGTTCTATCAAGCATGTTCTCAAGTCTGTGAATTGTTTGCTGTAATCTTGACGTTCAGCTTCGGGTGAAAGTCTACTATGTTAAAAGGCCGGATAATAATATAGATAAAAAAAATTCTTATTGGCCAAATGATATTTCACATATACATAAGTTTAAAATATCTAATTTATAATATATATGTTAGTTTGTGTGTGTGAGCGTACGCGCGTGTATATTTTTTATACATATTAAAACTATGTTGTATATTATTAAATAAATAAAACATATAAATACAAGTAAATTAAAAAAATTGGTTATAATAATTATTTTATATAAATATACATATTTAAAGTTAATTAAAGATGTTTTGATTGATATTTTATGATCTAGTTTTGAGTTTAAAAATGTTTTACTAAGCCTTAAGTAGATGTTTCAAATACAAATTTTGAATTTAAAATTTACTAACTTAGTAAAAATTAGATTAGATATTTTATATTTTGTTATATATAAATAATTTTGAAAATTTTTTATTTTTATTTATATATTTTAGAAATATATTAAGCAATTTTTTGAGACAATTAACACATATTTAAATGGCCAATATTTATATAGCGGATATAGACCCAATATCTACCTACGTAATCGTTAACCATGTACACCTTACTATGTTGTACATTACACTTTTATACACAAATGAGTATGTATTGATATACTCAAAATATATAACTGTTAAACTAATTGAATAAATTAATAAATAAAATAAAATATAATTTTATTTAAACTCGGACCCATCTTAAATATAGACTTGTAGAAAAAACTTATTACAATAATAGCCTTGTTTGAAAACTTAGTAAAAAAATAGACCTCGTTTGGGATGCAATATTTGTACACTTTAAAAGTATGCAAATACAAATTCTAATTTTAAATTTGTGCACTTAAAACTGCGCAAACACAAAGTTGAAATTGTATTTTCGCACTTTAAAGTGAGCAAATACAAATTCTCAAACAATGCTTATTTTGCAATAAGTTTCCAAGTAAGCCTATTTTTGCAGTAAATTTTCAAAGCATGCCTTGTTTTATAATTGACTCTTTAAACTAACTGGATTGGATCTATTACAACCATTAACTTCATAGGCCCACTAAAATATTAAGGATTTTTTTTTAAATTCACACAATTCTCGCGCTGTTGATCGTCCCATTTTCACCAGTTGTCATGTGATTGATCATAATAAAAGCATAGATCAGACACCTAAGATTCACATTATTTTCAAGTAAAAATACTTCTGCACACCGTCACATGAGATCTTCCATCTAACTATATAATTAACATATAAAAGACTCTAGATGAGTCGTTCTTTCAAACAACTACACTTATATAACCCCTTGGTGCCTCCAAGGTTCATGGGTAATTCACTGTCCATCGTATGGAGAGCATTGCATCCACTAGTTCAGCGGACATATCAATATCCCATTCTTAATACACCTTAAGTACGAACATTTAAGAAATATATTTATTTGGCATGATTCAATACTCATGTTTAGGAACATGTTTGTAACTGTAATCGATTAAATATTTTTCCAATGGATTTTCTACTTGTATACATTTAATAACATTAATTATATCCCAATATAATAATACATACATAGAAATAAAAGCAAAATTTACTTTATTTCGAATAAGATTTGATATAAGAATTAACTTATATAATAAAATTACATAATCACCCTAGAGCATACTATTTACTCCATAAGAGAGGGCCAAAAGGAAAGTCAAGAACTTGAAGTTACAATTTTGGCGAAGAGATAAAAAAGGATAAATGTGATACTAATTAATAAAATTGCTAATATATGGAAAACCCAATTTGTGACCATATACTTTATTTTAAAGATAAAATTTACCCCTGCATTATTTCCACAAAATAAAAATTAAATCCAACAAAACTGCTAAAAGGATTCCACTCTTTCATAAAAGAAAAACCTAAAAGAATTAACTAAGGGCATTGTTAAAGGAACTATAGAAATGGATAAGGAGAATATATTTTAGACTCCCCTTTAACATTTATCGGCATTTTTATAACTATATTTTAAGGGGACACAAGACCGTTAAACTACAGTTATCATGATTGGACTGTAAGTCGAAGAATGATGGTTCAAGGTTTAAGATTTCAATAGTTAAACCTATCAAATTGTCATAACCATGCAGTTTTTTTGAATTTTACACGTTTAATATAAACTATACAAAAAATACTGAAAAATGCTAGATATGATAGTCGTAGAGGTTCTTCAATGTCTACTACCTAAGTTGTGTACTATTGTAATTGCACAACTGCATCATCACAACTGATGTTCTGCACATAATAGCAGTGTACAATGGCAGAAGCTTAGCAATGTGACGAAGCTTGCGATTGTCTCAGATGAGCTTAGAGCATCATTCAATGAATTTGGTGGAGTTTACTATTTAGATTTTGGGGCAATGACGATTTTTGCAATATAGATTTATTTTTCTTCTTCAACAATACGTAAAAATGGGATAGTGAATGAAGTGGTGAGTAAGTGAAGTAAAAAATTAAAAATAAAACGCGATTCAATGAGGTAAATTGATCAGTTGGACCATTGCTATGAAGGACCGATCTTTGATTCATGTAGAGCTAGCTGAGGTCTAATTGAGCTTTAGACCGAAATGGCTCAGGATGTAGGGTTATTCGAGGTTGGGTCGGTAACTCTACTTAAATCACTTTCATCCATTACTAGAGTGCCATTTTACATGGACTCATCAGATAATTTCAAACGGTAGTTTGTGTTTTGAGAGTGATTAGCCCATAGCAAGTTAAAGTTCTGGGTTTTATGTTATAAAGGATACAGGATTGACAATTTCATTCATTTGTATTTTGTTTAGTAGATGTGGTATGTTTATGTCACAAAATTAAGTCTCAACCGACCTAGACCCTTTAAGGTAGGGTTACAATAAAAAACATGAGAAGAATTTGATCAAATGTTGACGGAAGAATGCAAGTAAGTTTTTTGCTCAATTATTTATAATTTTACTGGATTTTGCAACTATTTATGCATTGTGAGGCTTTGGTGAGAATGTAACAACTGAGATGAATACGCGTCGGTCCACCATAATTGAATCCCCAAGTTAGGCATCTCTTTCGAACGACTCAGTGCAGCTACCAAGGCTCGAACTCTCAACCCACTATGAGGGAGGCGTATGCTCTTGCCAATCGCACTAGGCTTCCATAAATAATGGTCACCATACAAATTTTGCTTACGTCCTCACTAATATCTTTCATTATTTTGTTTTACCAAATAGGCACCAAAATATTGTTTGGCTATTTATCATCGTACATTAGTGAACGACCGACGAACATGTCACACGGTTGTTTATCACCGTATGGCCATGAACAGCCGTTGAAATCAAAGACACATGGTATAAGGCTGAATGAAAACATTAAAGTGGAAATTAGGGACACGTCCCTTTTTTCTAAACTTATTTTTTTTACCTTCTTCCCTTTTAAACATTATTTTCTACATCCCACTTTTCTGAATTTTTTTAATTTTAATTCTCCCATTTTTAAATTTAAAAGTGACTGCTCTGACGTGTTTACGGCGGTTATGAGTTATGGGCGTATGCCCTAAAAGCGCGTATTGAGGTTGGTAAAATTACCCGAATACTCCCAAGAATTTCGCCTTTTTTGAAAACAGGGATGTAATTTATAAATGAAAATTGAGAAAGACCTAATGCGAATTTTTAATAATCATAAGAATGTATGGCAAAAAATTTCAAAATTGAATTTGATGTTAATAAGCATATAAAAAGATTGATATCTACTAATAATTTCATGGTGGTCAAAAGTAATTTTTTGGATGTCTATAGTAGCATACTGAGATAACTTTGTTAACTATATTATACGTACAGAATGACGAGTTTAATTATTAGATAAGAGAACAAGTCACGCTGTACATGTGCTATTATGTGTTGCATGTATAAGGACTGTATCATTTCACTCAGCCTATTACATTATAACAACTTGTATATTATAATACTCGCATATCAGCTATGTATCATTTAATACAAGTTTACATTTTCTTTCAGCAATCTTTTTAGAAAAACTCTAATTTGGTATCAGGACAAGAAAACTGCTCAATAAATGTAAAGTGTTGTGCCAGGATCCCCATTAGAGATGAGGTCGTCATCTGAAGATCGGCTGCACTCTGGCTGCTATCAAAGAATCATATTTCTCTTCATCTAGCCTCGTTTTTCCCTGAATACCCACTCTCAGTTTTATTATACCATCAAATCTTGATTCTATTCAAATAATCTTGATTTCTTGATCTGAATTCAGTATTCACCATCATCTAAAACTGTTGTGTCCCACCTTTAGACCATAATCGGCAATTACTCATCATTTCCATAGACAAGGTGGCACACCCAATATCCTCTTATTCATCATACCCACATTTATTCACTCTTTTATCAAATGGCTGAAGGCAATATTGATAATTCTATCTCCTCAAATGCAAGAACCACCTCCTCTCAACAAAATTCCACTCAAGAACTTATCAAATCCATAATTAAGCCATAAACTTAACTCATCAACATTCAACTTGATGAATCAAATTTCCACCTTTGGAAATTTCAAATTAAAACAGCAATTAGAGGTTATGATCTGGAAGATCATGTTCTTGGCACTTTAATCACTCCAGCAAAATACGCTATAGATAATGAAGGGAAATTAGTAACCAAATCAAGAATTTGTGATTCATCAAAGACAAGATAGTCTAATTAGTTCTTGGTTGTTATCTATGATAAGTGCAAATTTACTTCCTCAGTTGGTAGGATGCAAGACTGCATATAAAATATGGACAACAATTGGGCACATATTCAATACTTAATGTGCAGCAAAGGTGATGTATTACAAGAAACAGTTGCACAATCTAAAAAAGGAAAACATGTCAATGAGAGAATACCTCACCAAAGTCAAGATGTTGTGTGATCAACTTGCTTCAGTTGGTCACAAAATACCTGATAATGAGCAAATCTACTCCATACTTAGTGGACTTGATGATGAATATGAAGCTATTGTGGCTGTTATCTCATCAAAGTTATCAACTCCAACTATCCAAAATGTGCATTCCATACTTCTTGTTCATGAAGGTAAAATTGAGCAAAAGAAACCAACTGTATCAAATTTCTCAGCAAATTTCATCAGTAACAACAAAAGCAAAAATCAAGAAAGAAATAATTATGGCAGAAATCAAAATGGCAACAATCAAAGAGGTGGACAATCATGGGTGGCAGGTGGAACAACAACAATAATAGGCCAAGATGTCAGATTTGTTAAGTTTGGTCACACTGCAAATAGGTGCTATTTCAGATTTGATGCCAACTATGCTCCGTCACAGCAAAATAACAACAACAGTTCAAGAAATTTCAACCCAAGTGCTAATATGGTGAATACTCAATCGGAAACAAATGGTCACAATGAAAAAAAAAATGCAAATCAAAGGAAAAATTAAAAGATATACAAGATGGAAGCTGGTATGCAGATTCTGGAGCAACCAATCATGTGACCAACAATTTAAGCAACTTGAATCATAGGAACAAAGAGTACAGAGGTAAACAATTTTTACATACGGGTAATGGTAAGCCTATTGAAATTACTCATACTGGCAATGCTTTCTTCAAAGGGAAGAAATTTTTTTATCTTAATAACCCACTTAGAGTCCCCTTAATCAAAAACGTTAAGTAAGTGTGTCTCAGTTTGCCAAAGATAATGATGTATTTTTTGAATTCCACCCTAATTACTACTTAGTAAAAGACACTCTAACCAAAGAAATTCTCTTGCAGGGTAGAGAAGTTAAGGGACTATACCAATTCAATGTTTCTAATTCAAGAAATCATGGATGTAAAGGAAATTATTGCAATGCGACTGAATCAAACATGCTGAAAACTGTAAGAAATTAGATATTTGGAATTATAACCTAGGCCATTTCAATGTAAAGATTGTAAGGCAATTGTTGAAGTAAAACAATATTTCTATTGATAATGTCTCTATACCTTATATTTGTACATACTGTCAAATAGGAAAGAGTCATAATATTTATTTCAATGATTCTGAAACCAAATATAGTAAACCTCTAAAGTTAATTACCACTGATTTATAGGGACCCGCACCAATAAATTCTGATTATGGGTTCAAGTTCTACATATCATTTTTTTATGCCTATTCTAGATACATGTGGATTTATTTTCTAAAATAAAAGTATGAAACTCACCATGTAGTGTTACAGTTTATTGCTAATGTTGAAAAACAAACTGAATGTCAAGTGAAAATCATACAAACTGACGATGGATTAGAATTTCTACCGCTAAAAGAATATTTTTAGAAAAGAGGAATTACTCAAAGAACAACTTGTCAATTCATTTCAAAACAAAATGGACTTGTTGAAAGAAAGCACAGACACATTATGCCGACAGGTCTTACTCTTCTTGCTCATGCTTCTTACCATTAAATTTTTGGCCTTATAACGACCCATATTTTTAACTATTTTAAAATTAATAAATTTAATATAATTTTTGAATAAAAATGGTTAAAAATAAAATTTAATGATTTATATTGAAAAGATAAATTGAATGATATTAGTTATAAATAATTAATGATAGAAATAGAAATAGTAATGTTTATTTTAAATAAGAGATTGATGTATGTAAATAACAAAAGAACATGAGTTACAACACTTAATTGAAATTCTAAAATGACGACAAATTGTAATAGAATAAAAAAGGTGTAACTTATATTAAAATTGAAATTAATGATATTGGGTTGTAATAAATTTATAACAGTAATCGAGATAGTAAGTGTTAAGTTAAAAGGAATGTTATTAAAAGAAGCTTATGTTGTTATTTAAATATTTATACTGATAAGTTTGTGTGATGGAAGTTTTAACGAATTCAGATTTAGTAAACTAAATAATAATTTCAGACTAAAATAAATAGTAAAATTTAATTATGGGAAAATTTAACTTTGAAATGCGTCTAATGAATGATAGTGAAAGAAATTTTATTTGTTGTGAAATATGTAAATTTATCGATTTTGAGTTTTAATTCAAAAATCAGTTAATATTTTAGTGGGAAATATTATTTTTCGACATATAAATTTTTTTATATAGAAATGATAGAAAATTTTCCGATTGAAATGTCAAAGTTCATTTCGTCCAATTTTGATCTTTCTAACTCTATTTATCGTGATTTGTCGTTTGACGTACGTTCAAATCGAGGTAATGGGCGACAGTAGTGGATTTTGACACGATTGTCGTAAAATAGATTTTATTACACCATTTTATTCGTCTCATCGTGCTAATCGCTGTGGTATATTTACTTCTATATTTTGACGTCCGATGCGCAACGTTAGTGGTTGAATTATAATACATATCAGTACCTAGTTTTCCATATTAACTATTTAAATAAATATCTCTGCCATCCAATGTCTTGCGCTACCATCCTGTCTATTGGTCTAGCAAACCTAGCCGACGCACTAAAGTCTATTAAATGCTTCAGAGATAAAAACACGTTACCCCTAAATAATAATATTTTATAAAAATAAAGTACTATTCACGCGTTATATAATATATCCTACGTCTTCCCCACTTCCCCTCATTTTCAATTGTAATCTTCAGCCGAGTTCCCTCCGCCTACATTTTTAAACAAAAATTAAAATCACTGAAGCTTCCTCTGTCTGCCTACCCACGTTGCCGCAGCCGCCGCTTTACCCATCACGTCGCCGACGCTCCGCCATCACCAGCTGCCACGGCCAGAGTCACCCACGTTCCCCAGCCACGTCCCAATCCTCCTTGGCCACCTGCAGTTCACCGAAGACCATCTTGTCGCTATCCCGTTCGTCCTCCACTTCCTCAAATCGCCTATCCCCATCCGTCAATGCGAGTAGTTCACCGCATGTTGCCACTTAAAGCTCGCCTCGCCTCCACTCGAGCTCCTCCGCCCAGAGCTCCACGTCACACTGCTCGCGCTCGTGTCTCCAACCAAACTGTCGTGCGCCCCCTCATTGATAGCTCCAGCACCACTTTGCCGTCCGTCAGCCAGATCCATCGTCCTCCCATCTCCAGTTCCTCCGTCACATAACATCCAACTGCTGCACCTTCATGTTGCCACACTCGTTCATGTTCCAGCCTCCCACACCATGCCAAAGTCTACTCGTAATTCAAACTAACACCGGCACTCAAACTACCTCGCTTTCTAGCTTCCTTCATCACTTCACCAAGCCTTCATCTGAGGTCTTCCTATCCACTCGTCGCTGCCAAAGTTCACCCGTCCCGTTGCCACTCCTTTAGCCAAGCACTGCCGCTGCTACCTTTTCGCCCTTCATAGTCCCGAGCATCACCTGCCGCTCGTCGTGTCCAGTCAGCAGCTCCCGAAGCTCCAAACCCGAAGTTTAGTTGTTGACCGAGTAGCAACAACATCCTCTAAAGCAAGTATATTTGTTCCTATGCATGTCCGTTATCCAAGTCTGGAGCGTTAGTGTGTCAACATATTCATTCGTGAGAGTGCATTTTCCCCACGAGGCACATTCATGCTCGTCATGTCTGGTTTGGTTTGGAAAACACTACGATAAGGTGAGTGTTTTAAATGCTCACGAAGTACTAAATATTCTTATGATTAGTAAAATCAAAATCATGAAGTGATTTATATTAATTGATGGTTGTTTGGTAAATTAACTAATATTTAGAATCGACGTATGAATTGAACCGTTAAGAATTGAATTGACAGTTAAATCGGAATTGAATTCGAATTGCTAGTTAAATGCCTATTATTGATAACCAATTAACTATTATGATTTATTGACTGAAATTGAATTAGTTGAATTTAAATTGATGACGGTTAAAACCGACATTTAAAATTTGATTGATAAATTTGATATTAAAATTAATAATGTGAATTGGCATTTAAAATTGATAGAAATTTGACTATTAAATCGATAGTTGGAATTGATGGTAAATGTGACATCTAAATTTGATAGGAAAATTGACATTTTATACACTTATTAACTCGATGTCAAAATTTGATATTTAAATCAATATTGGATCGCATATCACCTTTAGTTAAACACCTGACATGGAAAATTATTGATTGTTGTGTGATATGGTTAAATTGGTTGATTTGGATGTTAACTTATATTGTGATGGATGATGTTGTTGATATGCTGTATGTTGCTAGTAGTTTTGATATTTCTGTGTTATCACGCTGTTATTACCACTATTTGTGTGATTGATCACCTGGACATTTAAATTTGACATGGACATTGAATATCCTATTTTATATGTGAATTTTGAGGCATAGTTGACTACTTTAGCAAAAATTTGTATTTTGTAATTCTAACGCCGTTTGGCAAAAATTGAGTTTTATCTATTGAATTTTAAAAAGGCTTTAAAATCTAACCTTTAGAAATTTATATATAATAAAGAATTTGATTTTGTGAATCAAACTAAATTTAGTTTTTTAAATTAACATGAATTTCATTTATAAAATTTAAATTCTAATTTTTACAATAATATATATTTTTCCAAAAAGAGCAATAAAAGGATATGCAAATTTTCCTATAACTTTAATGAATAAAAAGGAAATGTTATAAGAAGGCCGATGTTTGGAATTCGACCATTAAATGATTTTGATACATTTGAATTGTATTATTTTGAAATTCAAGTTTTGGAAATGTTGGAGTTCAAATTTTGTTAAAGGAATTTGTGGAAATAATTTAATTTTGAAATTTTGAAGTTATAATCGATATATGTTTTGAAGTATGGAAATTTGATTATTTAAAAGATTTAAATCTTAAAATTTGAACATTGAAGTTAAATTGATTTAAGTGATTTAAATCGGTGTATTGAGATTAGACTTGAATTTATATAAACTGAAATGGTTTGAAATGAGGTTTGAATTGAAACTCGAGCCACTAAATTAAATCGTTTGAATCGAAATTGAAATTGATTTAAATCGAAATCGAAACTGAAATTGAATGAAATTGAATTTGAAAGGAATTAAATCGAAACATTAGAAATTCAATTCATTTGTTTGGAATTTGGATCGGAGTCCAGATTTGTTGGAAATGGAAATAAATAGTTCATTTTGAAACTATATTTCTCTTGATTTTGATTTAAATTACATGAGGATTTTTAGTCCTGACTTGAGTGTTTTGTTTTCATTACGCTATGGTCAGACCAAGTTTTTCAGTTATCAAAGGCAATTATCCTTGGGGACGAAGATGAAGATTTGGTATATCATATCTATTAGTATTTATTATGCTCACTATTTCATTCTGTCTAATAATATTGTATAACTCTGATAAGATTGTATAACCGTGATTTATGTTGTAAATTAAATTAAGTATATATATATATGTTAAACAGCTTCATGAACTATTTATGTGATTATTATATTTTATCATTCTGCTGCGAGATTCTGTTGTTGTTTTCTTCTTTTCTTTTTATTTCTTTAAAATAAACCCATTGATAATCTATCTTTTAAACGGTTTGGGTTGGACATGTGTGGTTTATTGTCGACTTGAACTATTCAAAAAAGGTGGGTCGTCACAGTTGGTATCAGAGCTTTGGTTTAGCGTATACCAAAACTAGTAGCATAAGCTCATTGAGTGTATATAGGTATAGGAGAGAGCGTATTTGTTACTGCCATAAAAAATATTTTGAAATTAACAAATGAAATGATTTTAACCTGGATTATAAATATAATACAAAAGAATGAATTCTATAAACTAATAAAATTATTCGTGAATGCTGGTGATGAATGGATGTTATTTCTTTGTTGATTGGTTGTTTGATTAATATGGATGTACATATTATCACTTATTGGTTGATGAGTCGTGCTCGTCCAGTTTATGAGCATCGACTATTGGCAGCTGATTTGAGGATTTGACTATGGTTGGAAATTTTGTTTTGGAAATATATTTAACCAGTTTGAGGAAATGCATGTTTTAACATGGATTTTGAAGTGAATATATATATATATATCTGAATTTTCTCCGGTATCATTTTAAAGAGTAATAGATACCATTTGAAAGTGATATATGAAATATGATTATCTAGATATGGAATAAATAAACAAAAAGTTATCCAAACTGGAAATTTTGAGAATTTGAATTCCGGGAGTTTTTGAAACTGGGTTTTAAGATTCTGGAAATATAAAATAGCATAATTGAAATTATTTTCCGAATAGAAATATTATAAATGATTTTAAAGGAAATTTTCAAAAGATTTAAAAGAAATGAAAGTCCGGAACTCAATTCTGTCGCTGGGAAATAATTTCGGTGATGATTGCAACATCATCGACATTCATTTTCGAGTTTCAAAGTGGGGGAGGACACTTTAGTAGCTTTGCTACTCAGTTGTTTAATGAAACTGATTTATTCAGATCCCTGAAGTATGATTTGACATTCGAAAGAGATATGTATATATTTATTTTAAACAATTTGAAATAAAATCTAGTGTTCAGTTCTCAAATTTTGGGTTGAATTATATTATGAACACATGTATCCTATGCATCAGGATTGATTGATTGATGGATTGATTATGCATCTTGTTGAGACGATTGATCGCTGATATCCAATTTTGAATTGGAATTTGATTTTTCCGACTATTCTGAATAGTCGAACACTTATTAATTGAGAATAAATTTTCAAAGCTGAGTATTTTGGGAATTATATAAAGTTTAGTTTTGGAAAATTTAAATTTATGACAAACGGAGGTTGAACAAGTTTCAAAAGGCTAAATATTTGATAAGAAAATTGTATAAGCTATTTTGAATTATACAAGTATGAAATTTAGTTTTGAGATGTTTTTAAATGAAAAGAGTTTTAAGAAATGTTTTGAACATAGTGAATATTTATAAAAAACTTATTTTTGGCAAATTGATTTTTTATAAGCAGTTCCGACTTTGTTTAAATTTGAAAATAGTTTTGGAAGGTTTATAATAGAAATTGTTTTGAGAAACATTTTGAACCTAGTAAATGTTTTATGAAAAAAATCTTTGAAAAGTATTTGATTTGGAAAAAAAATTTGATTTTATAAGAATTTGATATAAATATAAAACTAAACTTGTGAAAACTATTGATCTGAAATTTTGAAAATTTTGAATTTTGAATGATATTCAATTTGAAAGGAAAAATGATTGTTGAGATTGCATATGGATTTGAAGCTGAACTAATATATGAAAATGGATTGATTTCGAAGACCTTTAACTTTATAAAAATATTTGATTTGGAAGTTTTCGATTCTTATATTGAAATGGTTTGTATAAGTATGAAGTTATTTCGAAAACTATTGATTTGAAAGGTATTCGATCTTAAAGCGATAATCTTATACATAACGGAATTTATATAAGAATGATATGATATATTCAAGACTATTGATTTTGGAAGGTACTCGATTTGAAAATGAAATCTTATATATAATGGAATTTATATAAGTGTGACATTTGAAGTTATGATTTGGAAAGGGTACTATATATGGTATGGTATATTTCGAAGAAAAGATAGGGGAAGTACCCTCCGTGATTTTCGATAATCCACTTCGTGGATTCATTCTATTGCTTGATTTCGGTTGTCCGGACATAAACTCATGAGTTCCTTCGCATTCCATAGCGTAAGCTATGATATTATGATTCGATTAGCATAGTGTAATTCAGGGGGCGTGATGCCTACAGTCTACTATGATTTCGCTGGGATAGCGAATTATTATGTAGCTATGATCTATGGTCGATGTATTTGGCGTAATTCGAGGTGGCAGAGATTGCCTACAGTTTACTATTTTTTCGCTGGGATAGCGATGTAACCATAGGGTGTAACCGCTAAGTAAATTGCAATCCACATGGCGTAATTCGAGGGGCGCTGCCTATAGTCTACTGTGTTTTCTCTGGGATAGAGACGTAACCATTGGGCGTAACTGCTAAGTAGACTACGATCCATGGGCGATTTGATTTTGATTTGCATGGCGTAATTTGCTGAGTAGAGATTACCCAAAGTTACAGATGTTTCCTCTAGGATAGGGGCGTAACCATTGTGTAGCTGTGATCCATGATTGGTTTTCGAGTGGTATTTTCCATATATGTTTTTAAAAAGTTTTCCAAGTATTTTCACTGGGTGTTGAAATGGGTCTACTAAGTACTTAGAGATTTCTAGTCTTGTGACTGATCAACGTATTGCTAGATTCTGTAAGAACGAGGATAAACTTGTTGAAACATCGAGTTATCAAAAGTATTTTTGATATAAAAGTATTTATTGATAAAAGAATTTTTTTAACAAAGAAAATTTTCAAACATTTAATAATTGAATATAAAAACCCACTTGAATTATCTATTGGTATAATTAAGAAACCAATGGAATAAATATGTAAGTTGTATATAGACCATTCTATTTTCTTTTACAATTTGGATTCATATTCGAATACACGATTTAAAGGTAATTCACACCTGACTGATTTAGGATTGTTTGCTCGATTATCGACGACGAACACTGATACAGATTTTTGATATGAATATGAAGTTCTCTATCATAGTTTATTACTATGTAAGGAGGATGGAAGGTTCTAATCAAGAAGTCGGATTATAGTCCGCACTAGAGTAGTCGGGTTACCAATACTAGCTCGGAAAATAAAATTGCGTATTTGAGTAAGAGACCGAAATTGTTATACGTACGAATGGCATATATATTGTACGGATTTTAATAAAATGATTATATGTTATGATTACTAGCTATGATTATTTCTTGCTTAGGATTGCTATGCTATTTTGGTTGCATATAGTTTTACGTTTTATTATAAATGCGAATTGGGTGCTTGGGTGTTAAACATATAGAAATAAATTGAAATTGAATAAAACTGTATGTGAATGAAATAGATATGAATTAATTGGATGGATATTATTTGTTGGATGATTTGTTTTGTTGCAAATCATTGATATAACCGTTTTGGTTGCATATGATTGTTATGTTGTATATTGATGCTTATGCTTATGGTTTGGATTAAGAATTCATATTATATAGTTCTATCAAACTCATGCATGATTTATATATCTTTTTATAAGCAACTAATATTCATATTAAGTTGAGATAGGTACATTTGAAGCCCATTCGGACGTATATGCATTTTGGCTCGCTTTTGCTCGCTTTAATATGAGCGAACTCGCTCATATTAATAATAATAAGGTACATGTATCGGATTACATACCGTACTTTTATATTTTTCCCTACGAAATGCTTCATCATTGAGATGAGATGTATATTTGTGTTATATATCTATATTGTAAATTTTTCTGATTGAGCCACGAAAAGGAGACGCTGGCGAAATTTTCCGTAAATTTGGGTATTAGAAAAATTTGGAGAATTTAAAATTTTATAACTTATTGTACAAATAAGCTAATATTAGAGTAGCATAGTAAAAGCATATTAAATATTTTGCGAATAAGATTTTAATGTTTTGAGTAAAATATATCGTATGTTAAATTCCTTACTTGGTTCCTTTTCGAAGACGAAAAGTTTTGAGTGGGGGAGATTGTAACGACTCGTATTTTTAACTATTTTAAAATTATTAAATTTAATATAATTTTTGAATAAAAATGGTTAAAAACAAATTTTAATGATTTATATTGAAAAGATAAATTGAATGATATTAGTTATCAATAACTAATGATAGAAATAGAAATAACAATGTTTATTTTAAATAAGAGATTGATGTATGTAAATAATAGAAAAACATGAGTTACAACATTTAATCGAAATTCTAAAATGACGACAAATTGTAGAATAAAAAAGGTGTAACTTATATTAAAATTGAAATTAATGATATTGGGTTGTAATAAATTTATAACAGGAATCGAGATAGTAAGTGTTAAGTTAAAAGGAATGTTATTAAAAGAAGCTTATGTTGTTATTTATAACTGATAAGTTTATGTGATCGGAGTTTTAACGAATTCAGATTTAGTAAATTAAATAATAATTTCAGAATAAAGTAAATAGTAAAATTTAATTATGGGAAAAATTAATTTTGAAATGCGTCTAATGAATGATAGTGAAAGAAATTTTATTTGTTGCGGAATATGTAAATTTATCGGTTTTGAGTTTTAATTCAAAATTCAGTGAATATTTTAGTGGGAAATATTATTTTTAGACATATAAATATTTTTACATAGAAATGATCTAGAAAATTTTCTGATTGAAATGTCAAAATTCATTTCGTCCAATTCTGATCTTTCTAACTCCATTTATCGTGATTTGTCGTTTAAGTACGTTCAAATCGAAGTAATGGACGACAGCAGTGGATTTTTGACACGATTGTCATAACACAGATTTTATTACACCATTGGATTCGTCTCATCGCGCTGATCGTTGTGGTATATTTACTTCTGTAATTTGACGTCTGATGTGCAACGTTAGTGGTCGAATTATAGCACATATTGGTACCTATTTGCCACATTAACTGTTTAAATAAATATCTCTGCCATCCAATTTCTTGCACTACCATCATGTCTATTGGTATAGCAAACTTAGCCGGTGCATTAAAGTCTATTAAATGCTTTAGACATATAAACAGGTTACCCATAAATAATAATATTTTATAAAAATAAAGTACTATTCACGCGTTTTTTAATATATCTTATGTCTTCCCCTCTTCCCCTCATTTTCAATTGCAAGCTTCAGCCGAGGTCCCTCCGCCTCCATTTAAAAAAAATTAAAATCACCGAAGCTTCTTCTATCCGCCTACCCGCGTTGCTGCAGCCGCCGCTTCACCCATCACGTCGCCGACACTCCGCCATCACCAACTCCCACGACCAGAGTCACCCACGTTCCCCAGCC
The DNA here is from genome assembly GCA_030737815.1 of Allium fistulosum. Lineage (NCBI taxonomy): Eukaryota > Viridiplantae > Streptophyta > Magnoliopsida > Asparagales > Amaryllidaceae > Allium > Allium fistulosum. The sequence continues at coordinate 292,618,462 of CM060907.1, forward strand.
ACATCCCAATCCTCCTCGGCCACCTGTAGTTCACCGAAGACCATCTCGTCGCTATCCCTTTCGTCCTCTACTTCCTCAAATCGCCTATCATCATCCATCCATGCGAGTAATTCATTGCCAGCCACAGCTTGAAGCTCGCCTCTACTCGAGCTTCTCCGCCCAGAGCTTCACATCACACTGCTCATGCTCGTGTCTCCGACCAAACTGCCGTGCGCCCCTTCACTGATAGCTCCAGCACCACTTCGCCGTCCGTCACCCAGATCCACCGTCCTCCCACCTCCAGTTCCTTCATCACGTAACATCTAACTGCTGCACCTCTATGTTGCCACACCTGTTCATGTTCCAACCTCCCACACCACGCCGAAGTCCACTCGTCATTCAAACTACCACTGACACCCAAACTACCTCGCTTTCTAGCTTCCTTCCTCACTTCGCCAATCCTTCATCTGAGGTCTTCCTATCTGCTCGTCGCTGCCGAAGTTCGCCCGTCCTGTTGCCACTCCTTTACCCTAGCACTACCGCTGCTGCCTTTTCGCCGTTCGCAGTCCCGAGCATCGCCCGCCGCTTGCCGTGTCCAGTCAGCAGCTCCCGAAGCTCCACACCCGAAGTTCAATTGTTGACCGAGTAGCAACAGCATCCTTTAAAGCAAGTATATTTGTTCATATTCATGTATGTTGTCTAAGTTTGGAGCGTTAGTGTGTCAACGTATTCATTCGTGAGAGTGCGTGTTCGCCACGAGGCACATTCATGCTCATCATGTCTGGTTTGGTTTGGTTTGGAAAACACTGCCAAAAGGTGAGTGTTTTAAACGCTCACGAAGTACTAAATATTCTTATGATTAGTCAAATCAAAATCATGAAGTGATTTATATTAATTAATGGTTGTTTGGTAAATTAACTAATATTTAGAATCGACATGTGAATTGAACCGTTAAGAATTGAATTGACAGTTAAATTGGAATTGAATTCGAATTGCTAGTTAAACGCCCGTTATTGATAACAAATTAACTATTGTGATTTATTGACTGAAATTGAATTAGTTGAATTTAAATTGATTTAAGGTTAAAACCGACATTTAAAATTTGATTGAAAATTTTGATATTAAAATTGATATTGTAAATTGACATTTAAAATTGATAGAAATTTGACTATTAAATCGATAGTTTGAATTGATGGTAAATGTGTCATTTAAATTTGATAGGAAAACTTTGACATTTTATACACTTATTAACTCGACATCAAAATTTTATATTTAAATCGATATTTGATTGCATATCACCTTTAGTTAAACACCCGACACGGATAATTATTGATTGTTGTGTGATATGGTTGAATTGGTTGATTTGGATGTTAACTTATATTGTGATGGATGATATTGTTGATTTGTTGTATGCTAGTGGTTTTGATATTTTTGTGTTATTACCTCTGTTGGTGTGATTGATCACCTGGACATTTAAATTTGACATGGACGTTGGATATCCTATTTGATATGTCAATTTTGAGGCATAGTTGACTGCTTTGGAAAAAAGTATGGTTTTGTGATTCTATCACCGTTCGGAGAAAATTGAGTTTTATCTATTGAATTTTAAAAAGGCTTTAAAATCTAAACTTTAGAAATTTATATATAATAAAGAATTTGATTTTGTGAATCAAACTAAATTTAGTTTTTGAAATTAACATGAATTTCATTTATAAAATTTAAATTCTAATTTTTACAATAATATATATTTTTCCTAAAAGAGCAATAAAAGGATTTGCAAATTTTCCTATAACTTTAATGAATAAAAAGGAAATGTTATAAGAAGGCCGACGTTTGGAATTCGACCATTAAATGATTTTGATACGTTTGAATTGGATCATTTTGAAATTCGAGCTTTGGAAATGTTGGAGTTCAAATTTTGTTAAAAGAATTTATGGAAAGAATTTAATTTTGAAATTTCGATGTTTTAATCGATATATGTTTTGAATTATGGAAATTTGATTATTTTAAAGATTTAAATCTTAAAATTCGGACATTGAAGTTAAATTGATTTAAGTGATTTAAATCGGTGTATTGAGATTAGACTTGAATTTATATAAACTGAAATGGTTTCAAATGAGGTTTGAATTGAAACTCGAGCCACTAAATTAAATCGTTTGAATCGAAATTTAAATTGATTTAAATTGAAATTGGAACTGAAATTGAATGAAATTGAATTTAAAAGGATTTAAATTAAAACATAGGAAATTCAATTCATTTGTTTGGAATTTGGATCGGAGTCCAAATTTGTTGGAAATGGAAAATAATAGTTCATTTTGAAACTATATTTCTCTTGATTTTGATTTGACTTACATGAGGATTTTTAGTCCCGACTCGAGTGTTTTTTTTTCATTACGCTCGGGTTAGACAGAGTTTTTCAGTTATCGAAGGCAGTTATTCTAGAGGATAAAGACGAAGATTTGGTATATCATATCTACTAGTATTTATTCCGCAACACGATTTCATTCTGTATAATAATATTGTATAACTCTGATAAGATTGTATAACCATGATTTATGTTGTAAATTGAATTGAGTATATATTGTTAAATAGCTTCATGAACTGTTTATGTGATTATTATATTTTATCATTCCGCTGCGAGATTCTGTTGTTGTTTTCTTCTTTTCTTTTTATTTCTTTAAAATAAACCCATTGATAACCTATCTTTTAAAAAGTTTGAGTTGGACATGTGTAGTTTATTGTCAACTTGAACTGTTCAAAAAAGATGGGTCGTCACAAGCCTGATGCTTTTTCTACAGCTGTGTACTTAATAAATAGAATCCCCATAAAAGTTTTGGAGCCAAAGACTCCCCTGGGAGTATTGTGCAAAATCAAACCAGACTATCAAAGTCTAAAAGTTGTTTGGGTGTTTATGTTTTCCCTACTTAAGACCATATAATGCTAACAAATTGAATTTCAAGTCATCACCATATACTTATCTAGGTTATCCAACAAATCAGAAAGGGTATAAATGTCTCGATAGCAAAGGAAGAATATACATATCTAGACATGTAGGTTTTAATGAACAAGTATTCCTATTCAACAAATCTGAAATCAAAACCACTCAAAATATATATAATCCAAGAGTGTTCTTACCAGGCATACTTTTGCAATTAGAAAGGCGCATATCCAGTCAGAGGGCAGTAGTGTCAGACCATAGTGCAACAATCATGGGCAATCATCATTCACATACTCCAACTTAAGGCAATCATAGTCCACAACAAACAGTGTCCAGTCATGGACCAGGTCATGAACTAAATGAAGCACCTGAAAATTCAAATCACTCACCATACAAAAGCATTAGTATTCGGGATGATCCTTGTCAAATATTGGATAATGCGATATCAACCAATATTCGACAAGGAATCACTGGAAATCAATCAGCATTAATCAGAAATGGACATTATATGACAACCAGAGCAAAGAGTGGAATATTCAAGCCAAAGTTATACAATACAATCTTTGAAGCATATGAACCAAACAGTTATCATCAGACTATACAAAATGAAAAATAAAGAGCAGCCACGAAAGATGAATATGATGCTTTTATAAGGAACAAGACATAGGTCTTGTTCCTTACCAAATCATAAAAGTCTTGTGGGATGCAAGTGGACTTATAGACTAAAGAAAATGCTGATGGTTCAATTTGTAAATACAAGGCAAGATTAGTAGCTAAAGGATATTCACATAAGCATGGATTTGATTTTAATGAGACACTTTCACCTGTTGTGAAACAATCTTCTATCAGAATTATTCTAACAATTGCCTTGTATAAAATTGGAGCATCAAGGAACTAGATGTTAATAATGATTTTATAAAAGGTGTTTTGCAGGAGGAGGTTGTTATCTGGGTTTTCAAACCAAGCGGATCCAAGAGAAAACAGAACAACTTGGTCGAGTTAGAGTAGCTCAGAAGTCAACCAAAAGGACTAAAGCAACAAGCCAAAGATAGCAAAGGAAGGGAATAAGAAAATCAACTAAGAACATGGATCGCTAGCGATCCATGGCCTATGGATTGCTAGCAATTGATGGGTTTAGCTCAGGGATCAACCACCTCCATGGCATCATAATCCAACACATAGCCTAGAGGCAATGGCTGAGTTTGATGAGATTCTGAGTTAGTTAAATCGAGAGATAAGCATCCGTCTAGTCCAATTAGCAGCTAGATACAACTACCAAGTAAACCTTCATCAAAATAAGGCGACGTGCAACGAGAGTACATGAACAACATCAACGTAGGACGACAAAGGCAATCCAGAGATCAAAGTCGAAAGAAAAGCTAAGTGTATGGATTTCTAGCGATCCATACACCATGGATCGTCAGCGATCCATACATCACCATAGAGTTTCCGCGCTCCATCGAAAACCAAGTAGAGAGTAAGGCTAAGGAATTGGCTCGCGTTTGAGCCAAATATTATGGATCTCTAGTGATCCATAGACCATGGATCGCTAGCAATCCATGCTTTTAGCTCGGGTCATGAGGCAAGTTTCAGTGGTTCCTTCCTGAGTTCATCTATAAGCAGTTGGCGAACAGGCCTGGCCGAAATGCTTTCTGATCTCTACAAATACCATCATACGTGCAACACAAATGGGATCCTCCGAACCGGTTGCTGAAACTCTGCTGGAAGCTTTCTTCACTCTTCACCTCCCTCGCAAAAATCTTCTAAGGAGTTCACTGTAATTCTCTAGTGGATTCTAACTTTGGAGATTCAATCTAGCTAAGGATAATCAAGAGCTTTGTAATCAAATACATCTTGTAACAACAATTAGTCTATAATAAAAACTATAAAGTGGACGTAGGCTTCATTAACAGCCGAACCACTACAAAAATCTTCTTGTCTTCTTTCTCTTACCGCTTTTGTCTATATCTATTATCTATATTATTGCTCTGTGAGAACAGGGCTGGTGCTTTCATGCTCAAACCAGGGTGTTGATCCATTTTTTGGGTTAACATTTTGGTGCTTTCACTAAGAACCCAACTCAGGGTTCAGATCTAGCTATCTACTTTGGATCATACAGGTCTAGAAGTTATATCCTCAATCTTTGCTTGAAAAATCTGTTGCTTGGAATCAATGGCTCCAAGAAGAAAAAGAACTGCTTCTGGAAGGTCCATAGGGGCATTAGTAGCTGGGGAAGATATGAATCATCAACAAACTGAAGTAAATGGTGCCAACATAGGAGATCAGGTGTCGACATCTTCCAATCATCGCGAAGTCGTTACAAGGGATGAGTTAAACAAAATGGTTGATGAGATCAACCAGAAAATGGAGAACAGTCAGAAGGCTCTAATGGATAAGCTCAATGCTCTCCTAACCTTATAATCAAACCGTGCTCCAAGAACTATGGTTGAACCCACGGTTGCCATAGAGCAAGAAAATTCTTCTGTTTCTGGCTTAAACAGGAGAAACGGGAAGCAGCCATAGAAAAGGGGGACATCATGAACTATGGGAATCAATGCAGAAGGGAATACAAGTACCCCGCTCGCTGCAAGGCAACCAACTCTGAACTTGAACCAAGGGGTAAAAACCCCATGAGAGGATATAGCCATGTGCCACTCTGATTCAGAGGATGAAGAACAATTTAATGATAACAAGTTGGAAGAGAATGCTAATGCACTCAACAATGATGAAAATGTCAAAAACACTCTAGTCAGAACAACCATAAGCCAACGGGATCCCGAGGGAGTGGATCTCCCAAAGACAGGAGAGCCTAGGCTTCAGCCCACTCGCCAAGACCGTTTGCAAAGTCAAACACTTGGTGTAGCTACTGACAGCCGTCCCCAGGATTACCGGACATCGGAAGCATTCATCGTGGATATGATTAAGCGATTGATGGACGAAAATAAAAATAGAAGAGATGATGAGTAGGGGTTCGCACCAAGTCGGACTCCCTTCACTGATGATATATTGAATGAGTGATATTCGAAAAGTTCACAATGCCAACTATCCCATCCTATGACGGGACGAAGGACCCAAAACCCCATTTATACAAGTATAGCTGGTACATGGATGGAGCAAACGCTTCGAAAGCTGTTTGGTGTAGATTTTTTCCCATTTTCTTGGAAGGAATCGCTTCCATGTGCTTCCTTAGGCTTCCGCCGAGATCCATCTCTCTTTCGATCAACTATCCACGAGATTCCTTGATCAGTTCAGGCTCCATACTACGCAACCTAAAGATGTGATGTCCCTATCGGGATTATTCCAAGGACGAAATGAATCGCTGAAGTCTTCCATGAACTAGTTCAATACCGCAGTGACAGAGGTCAGTAATCCAAATGAGGACATGGTTTTCATGGTTATGGTCCGAGCCATTCATCCCGAAACTGAGTTCGGAAAGTGGATCAAGATGAAGCAACCCACTACAATGAAGGATTTCAATCACAAAGCAAGTCAATACCTGAGACTGGAGGAAGCGCAGGAGTTAGTAAGTAAATCAACTAGCATGCAACCATTGAACGTCGGGCAGAGTGACGTGGCAATGAATCAGAATGCGAACGCTTCCAGGACTTCCGAAGAAATCACAGGGAAAGATGGAAATCAGGAAAGGAAGGATCAGAATTCCAATAAGAAAAATGGAAACAATAAATGCCTTAAAGGCTTCAGGTCTGAAGATCACACCCCTCTCAACGAAACTCCGAAAAATATTTAACTTGCGACACAAGGGATTGAGGAATATAAAAAGGTCCCTAAGAAGGAAGCAATCGAGTAACAGAAGCGCTCAGGGAAGTTCTGTCGCTTCCACGAGACGCACGATCACAACACAAACGAATGCCGCCACCTAAAGAACTTGATTGAAGAGCTGATTTGGGAGAACAAGCTCCAACAATACGTTAGAAAACCATAAAATCTTAACCAGCCCGCGGCTCCTCAGGCCCTTAGGAATCAAAGAAACCAAGATGGAACCAGTAAAGAGGGATCAAAGCGAGCTGACCAGAGACTCATTATTGGAATGATATCTGGAGGCCCGCATCCTGCACAGAGAAGTTGGGGAGAGATGGAGCGATATGCAAGTTCATTAAAGCATGCTCCGAAGGAATCATGTCTCACGATAGAAGATGGAGCTCCAACCAAGCAAAGAAGACTTTAAACGATGATATTGTATTCGGAAACCGAGATACCGAAGGGATCGAAGCACCGACTCTCGGCCTAATGCTGGTGACAATAGGAATCGGACCCATTGTGGTCTGATGAGTATTGGTCGATTGCATCAAGATACTTTTCAAACATACCTTTGACCAAATGAATATTGGCATGATAAGCGTGTATGCATGCGAAACAAAAATCCAAGGGTTCACTAGCAAACCAAAACAACCCATAGGGACAATTGACTTACCAGTGGAGCTTGGAGAGAGTGATCGAAGAGTTACCCTCATTCAGACCTTCGTAATTGTGGTTGAAACTTCTGCGTACAACGCCTTCCTAGGACAACCTGCCTTAGCTGATTTCAGAGTCGTTCTGGCCCAATGGTGCCTTACAATGAAGTTCCCGACTGCAAACAGATCAGGGTGGTCAAAGGAGATCAGTGCATTGCCAGAGAATGTTACATTGTAGAGTTATGTGAATCCAGAAGAAGGTAAAAGAGGAAGGATGTGAGGAGAACTTACCACATCCGTGAACCTTCTGAATAGCAACTACAGAGCCGCTATTGGCTTGGGTACCATAGCCGATTCAACAAGGTTTTGGACCCTAGAAAGAAGAGTTTAGGGGAAGAATGGGCAGCACCGGCAGAATTGACGGTGTCTTTCCAGGTCGATATGGATGACCCAACAAAAAGTTTTGAAAATTGGATCGCACCTTGGAAACAAGATGCGGTTGGAACTTAATAAATTTCTTCGCGCCAACTTGGATGTGTTCGCATGGACGCATTCAAATATGTGTGGGGTGTCACCGGAAATCGCATGCCACACGCTCAACATTGATCCCAAGTTCACACCAGTAAAGCAAAAGAGGCGCAGCCTGGGTCCGGAATGGTCTAAGGCATTAAGAGAAGAGGTGGACAAGTTAATTCCCAAAGGTTTTATCCATGATGAAACTTATCCTAAATGGGTATCTAACCCGGTCTTAGTCAAAAAGTCCAATGGAAAGTGGCAAACCTGTATCGATTACTCAGACTTAAAACAAAGCTTGCTCGAAAGATAGCTTCCCTCTCCCCAGAATAGACCATCTTGTGGATGGAGCGACAGGACATGAACTGCTATCATTCATGGACGCATACTACGGGTACAACCAGATCCTGATGCATGAACTTGATCAAGAGAACACCAGCTTCGTCACTGATCTAGGACTATACTGCTACAGGGTAATGCCATTCGGTTTGAAGAATGCCGGGGCAACTTATCAAAGGTTGGTAAATACCATGTTCATGCACCAAATCGAGAAAACTATGGAGGTTTACATGGACGACATGTTGATCAAATCACGAGTAGCTGCCAACCACTTGGATAATCTCGCTGAAATGTTCAAAATACTCCGAAAGTATGGAATGAAACTCAATCCACTTAAATGTCACTTTGGAGTAGCCTCTGGAAAATTCTAAGGATTCATCGTAAGTGCTAGGGGCATTGAAGCAAACCCAAAGCAGATAACGGCCTTGCGAGAAGTCCAAGCCCGGAAGAACAAGAGAGAATTGCAAACCCTGAATGGGAAGGTCGCAGCTTTAAACCGATTTATCTCGAAAGCCACCGACAAGTGCATACCGTTTTTTGATGCGTTGAAGAAAGGAAAAAAACTTCGAATGGAATGCGACATGTCAAACTGCAGTTGAAGAATTACTACAACACATGGAAGCTCCGTCAATCCTATCAAAGCCAGTGGACGGATATGACCTATTCATTTACCTAGCAGTCTCACCTCATGCTTTAAGCACTGCTCTTGTGCGTGAAGAAGCGAAAATCCAATGACCCGTATACTACATTACCAAGCGGTTTACCGGAGTCAAGAAAAATTACCCAAAGTTGGAAAAGCTAGAATATTGCCTCCTGATCGCGTCTAGGAAGCTGCGACCATATTTCCAAGCGCATCCAATCAAAGTACCGACTGATCAGCCTTTGAACAAGTACTGTACCGACCTGAAACTTCCAAACGGCTTCTAAAGTGGAACATCGAACTAAGCCAATATGATATTACTTACCATCCGAGAAAAGCGATCAATGGGCAAGCACTAGCAGATTTCATCGTCGAGTTTACTATATGGGATGACGAAGAAGAAACATCATCGGAAGTGGAGATGCAATGGAAACTCTTTGTAGATGGTGCATCTAACCACCTCTGTTCGGGGGTGGGAGTAGTGCTTGAAACCCCCGAAGGACAAGCCATTTGCTATGCCTTATGCTTGGAATTTCCTACAAAAAATAATGAAGTAGAATACGAAGCATTAATAGCAGGCTAAAAATTGTGAAGGAACTTGGAATAAAATCCATCCATATCTATAGTGACTCCTAGCTAGTCGTCTGCCAAGTAAAGGTCGAGTACCAGGCTCGAGGGAAGAACCTTGCACCGTATCTCTCTAAAGTACAAGAGTTGCTGAGCGACATCGAACATTATACCATAACTCATATTCCACTGGAGCAGAACACCAAGGCCGACTACTTAGCTAAACTGGCAAGCTACGGAGAAGCTCAATCATTGGGACTACTCTCGGTTGAGACTCCGACTGCCCCGAGCATAGACGAAATGGACATCGACTGGATCCTCGAGACCACCGCTGAAGCGAAAACATTGATGACGCCAATTAAGAACTGTTTACTTGTAGGGACCCTCCAACTGACCAGAAACAGTGGAAAAAGCTTCTCCGGAAAGCGCCGTGATTCGTAATACAAGGTGGGATACTTTATCGAAGAGGATTCTCAACCCCGCTTCTTAGATGTGTGATCGACGATGAAGCTCGACGAATCCTGAAGGAAGTGCACGAAGGCGAATGCGGAGACCATACCGGAGGTTAAACCTTCGTAAAGAAAGTTCTTCATTACATATATTTCTGGCCGACAATAAACCACGATGCAGTAAACAACGCCAGGCGAAGTGATCGTTGCCAAAGATTCGGAAAAATTAAAATAACTCCTTCAACATAATTAACACAGATGGTCAGTCTGTGGCCATTCGCAATATGGAGAGTCGACTTGATTGGCGTATTGCCAATAGCTATAGGAGAAGCCAAATACGCTACAGTTGCTGTTGACTATTTCATGAAATGGGCCGAAGCGGAACCACCGGCCACCATTACTACAAAGAAAGTCATTAATTTTGTTACTAAAGACATTATTTGCAGGTTCGGTGTGCCATAAAAAATCATCACCGATAAAAGGACCCAGTTCGAAAGCGCTGGTTCAAAGACTTTTGTAAACGCTTTCGAATAGAGAAAAGCATCTCTGTTGTTGCTTATCTGCAAGCAAACAGGCAAGTGGAAGCAATAAACAAGATCATCAAGTCCACTATCAAAAAGTGACTAAATAAAGCAAAAGGAAATTGGGTTGATGAACTTCCACTCGCACTATGGGCTTACAGGACAACTCACAAAGCGACAACTGGACACACTCCGTTCGCCATGGCATATGGCTCAGAAGCAATGATTCCCGTCGAACTAGAAGTTCCCTCTCACCGAAGGCAAAACTTTAATCAGGAGCAAAACGAGCAGCTCTTACTCGAATCACTGGATATGATTGATGAAAGGAGGGAAGAAGCTGAGTTAAGAACCGTCACCCACCAAAAAAGGGTCGCATGATACTTCAACTCCAAGGTTCACAACCAAACCTTCGAAGTGGGAGCCTCATCCTCAAACGGATCTATCCCGTTTTGGGAACCTTCGAACCAAACTGGAAAGGGCCATATGTGATTAATCAAAAGCTAAGGGACGGAACATTCAAATTGACAACCGTAGATGGGTCCAAATTCCCAGGGCATGGAACAGCGAATCGCCGCGCCGCTACTTCACCTAAAAATTACCTAATGTACCTTCTATTTTCAGCAAATAAGCCATCCCGGGATGCTGAGGGCATTGTAAATAGGCAAAAACTTGCCCAAATTTTCTTAATAAATTTGATTCGCTTTTTGAACCAACAAGACTATGTTCATAATAATTACCCGCCGAGTCGATGGAAGCAGATCAACTCAACCATTAGATCGGCGAAACCCGATCACCACCTTCTAAGAACCGGTGTTGCCCCGGCAACATCGAGAAGGCTCAAACAGAAACTCCTCGGCATTGCCCGAAGATAGGCAACGTTGAGAAGTATCGAAAGCCGCACACTTCATAATCCGCGCACTAACTCTTAAAACACAAACTCCTCACATTGCCCGAAGATAAGCAATATCGAGGAGAACCAAAAGTTGTGCATCCCGTAAGTCGCGCACCAACTTTGAAAACACAAACCCCACATTGCCCGAAGATAGGCAATATTGAGGAGAACTAAAAGCCGTGCATTTCATTAGTCATGCATTAACTCTCGGAGCCGTGAAGTCACGCTCCTAAAACGTAAACCCCTCACATTGCCCGAAGATAGGCAATATCGAGGAGAACTAAGAGCCGCACATTTCATAAGCCATGCATTAGTTCTAAGAGTTGTAAAATCACGCTCTTAAAACATAAACTCTTCATGTTGCTCGAAGATTGGCAACATTGAGAAGTATTTTAAGTACCGAAATTTCCCTGACAATACCGGGGAACTTATCTATCACGGGAATCGCAAAGATAAAACCACTCCCAGTATCCGGAGTAACGGGCGCGACTCCAACAAAATCGAAGTGCTACGAACTAGCAGAAAACTCCAATTGCTGATGCTCCATGGTGAACCAAAACATTTAATGTGAATGACATTTGACCGTCTACAGTTAACTTGTATGATGTGCACACTCTGAGCAATAAAGTACATATTTGAGGATTGGAAAAGAAAAATCCAAATAAATGATACTCATAAGTACATTTAACGTGAATGACATTTGACTGTCTACAGTTAACTCACGTTCTTGAGAAGTGATAAGTGGTTTAACTTCTGAAAATTTGCAAAGACTATTCATCAAGTTAATCTCTTAACTATATGCTTATGAACTTTATAATAGTTAATCTCATAACTATATGTTCAGCACTAAGTTTACATTTTCGTACACATTTTAAACGTGCATATGTTATATACTTTCCAGAATCGCATAAAAACATAAGTTGCAAAACTTGCAAAAGGAGAAGAATCAAATTGTGACTTGGCCAAATTCCAAGTCTGAGCATGCAAACTATTTGAACCATAAGTTACCGATCGTTTGTCAAGTGTTTGAAATAAACAGCCCTGTGAACTAGGGGGCATACACTAGCACTTAAACAAAAATGTTATGCTTAAAAACATAAATTTCACATTTCACAAGTTCTGTTACTCCAAACAAAGAATTCTAACAGTAATCACAGGACTAGATAAATTGAAATGGAAGTAGATAGGATAGACATAAGTGCACATGATACATATGAGCAGATAAGTAGAGGTACATTCAAAATATTAACAGTATATTACTTATAATTTTCTCATGTACAAGGTCAAAACGTGGGGTCCATACCCACACAATATTAGCCAACGAAAGAAAAGGTACAGACAGTACAACAAAAGCACTAAGTGCAAACTTTGCACTTGAACAAAACAATGCAAAATAAATCAAAATCAGATCAGCTACCACCCAAGCATTTCAGCGCTTCTTTCCACCACTCCCCTTCCTGCCTTTTGTTCAAAGTTTCTACTTCGCCTCGGGAGTGGTGTCACCGCCAGAGATGTCGAAGATCTCCTCGGTGTTGATGTCTTCTTCCTACTCTGTAACCTTCTCAGAAGACTCATCCTTTGTTTTGCGCTTCCGACATCGACGGGAGCTCTTAGAGGCCTTGATTGCTTCAACCTTCTTCTTTTTAACTACAACCAGTTGTTCTTGAGATCTATACGGCTGCTCAATCTGAGTTTCTTGCTCCCGACCTTCCCCCGCCGTGAAGTCACCCTCCAAAGATATGGATGGGTCATTCAAACTATGCAGTGCGGCGATCTTCTCGGATTCCGGCTGCGAATGCGAACCAGACACGGACACGGCGACCAGAGTAGGTACAGAAAAGAGCATGGAAGCGGTAGAGATAGCAATAGGCACAGGCATCAAGGAAGTCAGCAGATCAACAAGTAAGGAAGATGAACCTATAAGATCAAAAATGAAAGCGTTAAATTCGTCCTGCTCTTGCGGCGTTAGATGAAAATTCTCAAATCCGGGAGAAGCATGTAGATTACCTGCACCAGAAGAATGACCAAGAATGTCAACCTTTAATTCACCGCCTTCACCCTCCTTCGACGGTTCCACAATCTGAGGGGAATCTTCAAGCCCGGAACTTGCTGATGAATAGCGAGGCTGCTTGATGTTCATCGGCACCGGAAATAAAAGGCTTTGGAAGCGCTTCGGCAGTTGCTGTTGCGGTAGCATTGGCAGCCTCCTTTTCTCTCTCAATCCGCAAGATATCCTAGCCCTTCAGCAACGCCTTCTTCGATTCTTCATTGAGGTAGGCGTTCTCTAACTCTCGCTCAGAAAAAACATCGCCGCTATCATGAAAACGGGACAAGATCTCCTCCTAAACCACAACGAGAGTGCATGGGAATTTAGGGCCTAAGTAGATGAGACTCCCCTGGTGCAGCAGAGAGTTAACATTGAAATTCAAGATGGTCTCATCCATCTTCTCCATCTTTCTCTCAAAAGTACTCTGAAGCTCCAAATAATCCGCCATGATAGCGGCCTTCTCAACTTCGACATGATTTTTATCGGCGCTAAGCTGCACGACTCGGTCCTAGAGCGTAGCAATCATCTCAGTTTGGTCGGAGATTGTCTTATCGCACGACTTCACAGCGTCTTCATATTCAATGATCGTCTTAGTGTGGCTTTCTACGACCTTGTCGTGGTCGAAAATAGTCTTCCTCTGGGCTTTAATGATCGTACCACGGGCTTCAAGTTTTGCTTGCAGTTTAACCTCTTCGACATGCGCTTCTTTGATTTCGTCTCTCAAGACGATCTCGATCTTCGCATGCGCCTCTTTTAACTCCTTTAGCAAGCCGACATTTTTCTTGCTTTCTCGAAGTGCCGCATCTTTTTCCTCTTCCAGCTATTTGATTCTAGCATTGCGCTCAGCTAACGCTCTTTCAAAATCATCTTTCTCCGACTCAAAGGTGAGGAATTCCTGATAGTTGTTGCGGTTCATGTCCGCCAACTGTTTGCATAGTTTTTCCTATCATCGACCTATTCTAAATTGTTCTGGATTGCTTGGAGGTGGGGCATATACGCATCTCTATGAACCAGATGAAGATCATGGTCAAACTTAACCCTCCTTAAGAACCACCCGGGGAGCGCTGGCTCAAGTCTGGGAGGACCAGATGGAAGGACATAGACAGGTCTCCGGTGAGGGCGTGAAGAACTAGGGGCAAGAGCTATATGAGATGATAGAGCTTGAGCTGAAGATGGAATGTGTACAGAAGAAGCCGGGATTTCAGAACTAATCAAGGCGGGAGCCGGAGCGAAGGCTTGTTAATCTGAAGAATGGGAACCGCGATCGAATTTCGACTTTTTCGGCGGCTCCTCTCTCTCATCAAAAGTCTTCCTTTTTTCATATCCGCCTTTATATACTTGACCCTGTTCCCTTTTGTCTCGACGGCGAGCCTCAGCCTCTAAATCCTTACTTTTACGATATTCCTCCTCCGTTTCGTGGGATTGGTGACGACTGGAAGACCGCTTTGACCAGTGCTGAGAGTCGGTGAATTCTTCAAAATCATCATAGAGACCGTGTCCTCTCATGGTACCTGACATGGAAGATAAATAAAAAGTCTTAGAAATGGAGAATAGGCATGAAAAATATATGTGTAAGTTAGTGCAACCCTAGTGAAACGTGTAATGTGTTTGCAAGGAGAGCCTAAAATGACATCACAAACCGGATCAAGCAGGTGTCGTGGAAGGAATTGTGCTAATTTCGGGTACAATATGGCTCGAACGAGCAGACATCTCTTTGAATTTGAAGTCTTCCCCTATGAGCACGTTGAAATCGACTTAAACATTGCTCAAGTCTCCAAAGTCCATGCCAACGTCTTTACTCGGAGAATCCCGATGTCGCCTGATCTCTGAGGCACCACCTTTGCCGCTCATGTCTGGAGGAGGAGAATTGAGACAATGGTGCTCATCCTTGGAGTCTCATCCTTGGAGTCTCATCACACGATTCAGAGTCCCCATCATCGGATTCTACATAAAAATCATCACTAGAAGTGGACTCATCACTACTACTTCCAATCTCTCCCTCCTCTTCTTCTATATCCATTGCGGCCTTGCCTTCCCTTTGATTAAATTCCTCCTCCTCTTCCTCTGGAATCGGGGGCATCCTAGTCGGACTACTAGCCTCGACCGCGGCGTCTTTTCCCGCGCGAGCCTCTTCAGCCGACTCATCGAATGGGCCTTCCCGTTCTTAAAAAGCGCCCTTTTCAGAACCGTAAGATGAGGAGGTCGATCGCGTGCGCACCGTGGATCGAGAAGGGGATGGGACCTCAGCTTGAACCGCGAATCTCCTCGGATGCAGCAGCCCGTATCGAAGCAAGAGTTCATCGGTCAACAAGACTTTAACAAATCTTTCTTCAACATCAATAGCCTTCAGGGTTTGGAAAATTCCATCGAGAGATAAGTCCATGTTCGGCCTTGGAATAACTATAAGAAGTATTCAACCTGTTAGGAATCTCACAGTGACACATCGGAACTCAATGAAAAAGAAAGGGAACTTATCCCCGGTTGCCCAAAGATGGTTGAACCCCTCAGGACATCTGACAAAGAAGTACTGAGTCTTGAATTGGGACAAGTTGCTCTGCAGTCGCAATACAATTTAACGATTCCTTTGGGCCTCGATTACGACCAAAGAAGGACACTCATCTCTTCATTTGAATGAAAGAAAGTATCTCAACTCGTCAAAATTCGGGGCACGGTTGAATGTCTACATGAAAAGGACATGCAGAAAAGTTAAGATGGCATAGCCGTTGGGGTGAATCTGGAACGGAGCAGTCCCTAAGTTCAAGATGGTCTCTCTCAAGAAATTATTAAAAGGGGGCACAGCTCCATTCAAGCACATATACCGATGACAAGCGGTATATCCAGGAGGTGGTATATGAGCGAACTCATCCTTCTCTGGGAGGCACACATCTTCCTCTGGGATGTTGTGCTGCGAGGAGATATTGTGCAAGACATTGGCAAAGATTAGGGAAGATGCTCTCTCTAGTGGATTTAGAGGACTCTGAAATCAGGAGGAGTCTGGTCCATGACTAGACCAACCGGAACTAACTGGTCGTACTCAGCCTGTGAAGCGGAAGAAGGAGGGGCAACGGACGACGACTCGACCTCCGAAAGCGTAAGACTTCCTCCACTAGACTTGCGACAAGAGGACGGCTACTTCATTCTAAACAATAGAACTTACGTCTGAAACGGTCAAGTAATTCAACCCTAAAATAAGGACTCCCCGTACCACACTTGAATTTCAAAGAAATATCGGCTTGCACTGATGTGTCGGGATTTAAGTGTGTACTGGGGAAAGTGTGATGTGTTATCTATCGGTGGTGGGCTCGGTGCCATGAACACTACAAATGCTCTACCCCGTGTAGATAGTACGCTCACAGTCGAGAGGTAAAAGGACTTCCCTCATCACTTTCTTTTTGAAATTACTTCTCCTACACTTACCCGTTATCGATCGACGATCGATAACGGATCCGTTGTCTGAAACGACGCGGAAAATCCTTTCTAGTACAGGTACATGGTGCGTGCAAAAGAAAGCAAAATCAATCTGAATCCTCTGGAAGGACAAAACCAATTCATAATGTGTCATGCGGTATCGGCTATGGGACCTAGCACAAGTCAATTCTGGCTTAATGGACGAAGACAGCAAAACATGTCAAGCACCGGGGTAAGGCCAGAATTTCATTCCGTAAAGAACTCAAGACTTGATTTACTATCTTCCTCCATTAAGCCACAGTCGACTCCGACTATTCACGATTAACATCACGAATGAAACTCCACCGCCAAATCAATAAATGAACATCATAATTAGCTAACCCACCTTGGATTAATGATCTAAATGCAAAAGTTGTTCGAAGCTTTAGAATCAACGAGATAGAAGTAGATCGGAAATGATCTAAGAATGGATCGGCGATGACCTGAGGCGGCAGGTGAACTAGGGTTTGATCGGAGGTGATTTGAGAAGGCAGCGGTGCTTTGGAGTCGGCGGCGTAGAAGGAATCACGGTGGGAGCTTGGACGAGGATGGATTGATGGAGACGATGAATCGAGTCGATCAAAAGAATGGATCGCTGGATGCTTAGGTCGAATCGCGGTTAAAAGCTTGGATCGTAGAAAGAAGCTTGGCTCATATGAATAATGAGGAGTGGATAGGGTCGACAGGTTAAATAAGGAATGAAAACACAAAAAAAGCTATGTACTCAGGTCGCTAGCAATCCATCAGCTATGGATCGCTAGCAACCCATAAGGTTGCACGCCTTCGATCTCAAATTTGCATAGCGACTTCTACCTACCATTTCAAGATATATCGAGAAGCTATAGAGAAAATTTTGATCTGCTATGAGTAGCAATGGCGGTCGAGATCAAAACTTAGAAAGCAGCAACATAATCTAGTTCACATTCGCGAAACTCTAACATGATTATTTGAAATTCAACAAAAAGAGACTAAAAGTGACTACTTCTAGAGCACGCCTTGTTTTCAAGGAAGACATACTCTGGTGGGCAAATGTTATCCGGGTTTTTAAACCAAGCGGATCCAAGAGAAGTCAGAACAACTTGGTTGAGTCTGAATAGCTCAGAAGTCAACCAAAAGGACTAAGCAACAAGCCAAAGAGAGCCAAGAAAAGAAATAAGAAAATCAACTAAGGACATGGATCGCTAGCGATCAATGAGTTTAGCTCAGGGATCAACCAACTCTATGGCATCATAATCCAAAACATATTCTAGAGGCAATGGCTGAGTTTGACGAGATTCTGAGTCGGTTAAATCGAGAGATAAACATCCGTCTAGTCCGATTAGCAGCTAGATACAACTACTGTTTGCACAAAAAATGGACAAACACCTCAAAGTTGTATGATTTAGTAGATCTTATGTTGTTCTTAGTGATTTGGGTGACTTATGCAAATATATGAAAAGCAGGGGCTAAACTGTAAAAAGACACACAGATTTATAGTGGTTCGGCCAGAACGTGCCTACGTCCACTTTATATGTTATTTCTCCTTTAGATCTCAGATTACAAGTACAAAACTTTGGTACAAGTATCTAAAAGCGTTTGAAAGTTCCTTCCGTGCTTGAGCTCTCAAACTTCTCCCCCATTGTTGTACCCCTGCCCCTCTATTTATAGAGTGAGGTTGGGGGCAGGGGTCTTGGATGTATATAGCTGCTGGTGGGCCTGGGCTGAAGCAATCTGGCCTGGCAGCGTTCCGGTTCGGCGAAGCTTTGGTTCGGCCGTGCTTGGAGAAGGTTGGGGTTCGGTAGGGATGTGGTCCGGTGATAGGTTGGTTCGGCATAGGGGTGTGAAGCAGTTGGTTCGGCAGTGAGATGCCGAATGAACTTCTATATTGGGAGTGCCGAATGAGCTATTGTACTGGGAATGCCGGATGAACCAAAGCATCTTGAATGCCGAATGATATTGGGAAGGTGAATGCCGAATGACCTTGGTGATGCTGATTACCGAATGAAACTTTAAACCTTTGATACCGAATGGACTTTTATACTTGAATCATGAGTGAAATCCCAGACTCCTATACGCTTGCTGGCTGCTTCTTCTTGGTTCAGTCGTGGAGGATTCAGTCTTGGTTCATTGAGAGGGAACAAGGGAATCTCAGATCTGAAAGAAGAAATTTAGATCCAGAAAACGGGTTCCTAGATCTAGCTTTTAGAAGACGAAGAAGCCTCATACAAGGAAAAGCGCTATGGAAGGAACTCAGCAAGGGGGCAGCCAAGAGGCATCCTCTCATTCAAACTTTCCTTCTACCATGAAGCAAATAGCTGGGGGCAACCACCAAGGACCAGAAACAAGGAGCATGCGAAGCCCCTCACTCAGTTAACATCTGTCAGACATCCAAAGAAATGAGAATTTGATGCCGACAAATTTGCTTTCACCAACACAAGTTCTTGAGCGAAGCATACCTCGTTGCCAACAAGGCATACTTCGGAGGGCCACAACGGTGGAATAAGAACGACCACCGCCCGCACCAACTGAAGACGGCTCAGGATCGAGACGTCGTCTTATTATCCATTGATCGAGATAACGACGAACGAGCAGCAAACTCCACACTGATACGGTTAAGTTGTTTACACATGTACAGGACCACGAACGATCCTCAGGCATGCTCTGGTACAACTATAAACCACATCGATATAGGCGTTTGCACTCCGACGTCACTGCTTTGCTTTTGTTCTCTACTTCTTAAATTTTGATTTGACTTTGCTGAACATTTCTATTTTAGATTTCATCAGTTGAATGGATATTTGGTTTTGATAATTCTAAAATGGCTAAGCTACTTACACATGTACGGGATCGCGAACGATCCCTAGGCATGCTCTGAGATAGTGATAAACCGCCACAACAGACAATCCAGAAACTCACCCGAACGTGAATCTGGTTTGGATGGTATTAAGTCCCCCCCGGGCACACATCAACTCGCCTCGAACGGCACCCCGACCGCGAACGGTCACAACTCGCCTCGAACGGCACCCCGACCGCGAACGGTCACAACTCGCCTCGAACGGCACCCCGACCGCGAACGGTCACAACTCGCCTCGAACGGCACCCCGACCGCGAACGGTCACAATTCGCCGCGAACGGCACCCGACTTCGAACAGTCACAAACTCGCCTCGAACGGCACAACTCATCTCGCCCCAAGTGGCTCGATCGCGAACGGTCGCCATTTGAGGTCCACCCCCTGACCGCCAACAGTCGCACCTTACCACGAATGGCTCGATCTCGAACGATCGTCATTCGAAGTAAGGCGCTTGACCGCGAACGGTCACATTTCACCCCAAGTGGCTTGATCGCGAACGGTCGCCATATGAGGTCCGCCTTCTGACCGGGCTCGGTCGCACTTTACCTCGAATGACTCGACCCCGAACGGTCGTCATTTGAAGTAAAGCGCTTGACCGTGAACGATCACATTCCACCACAAATGACTCGATCTTGAACGATCGTCGCATGGATTTAGACGCTTGACCGCGAACGGTCGCACTTTACCTCAAATGACTCGATCGCGAACGGTCGTCATTTGAAGTTAGGCGCTTGACCACGAACGGCCGCGCTTCATCCCAAGTAGCTCGATCCCGAACGGTCGTCATTTGGGGCCATATAAAACTATCAAGCTCTTTACAGGTTGTTGACAGGATACGAGCATCCAACTCATGGCATTACAAAACACGTCTTCCTACCGCAAGTCATGTTTTGGGGGGCAAAGTGTTATCCCATTTTTGGTCAAAATTGGAATATCAGTGTTGGGTGCGTTTCCTCCACGACTGAACCAAGAAGAAGCAGCCAGCAAGCGTATAGGAGTCTGGGATTTCACTCATGATTCAAGTGTAAAAGTCCATTCGGTATCAAAGGTTTAAAGTTTCATTCGGTAATCAGCATCACCAAGGTCATTCGGCATTCACCTTCCCAATATCATTCGGCATTCAAGATGCCATGGTTCATCCGGCATTCCCAGTACAGTAGCTCATTCGGCGCTCCCGAGTTCATTCGGCATCTCACTGCCGAACCAGCTGCACCTCCATGAACCATCGAATCACCTCCACCGAGTCACCTCCACCGGACCAAGTTCCACCGGTCCAAGACCACCGAACCCAAGCTTCTCCAACCTTCTCCAAGCACGGCCGAACCAAAGCTTCGCCGAACCGGAACGCTGCCAGGCCAGACTGCTTCAGCCCAGGCCCACCAGCAGCTATGTACATCCAAGACCCCTGCCCCCAACCTCACTCTATAAATAGAGGGGCAGGGGTACAACAATGGGGGAGAAGTTTGAGAGCTCAAGCACGGAAGGAACTTTCAAACGCTTTTAGATACTTGTACCAAAGTTTTGTACTTGTAATCTGAGATCTAAAGGAGAAATAACATATAAAGTGGACGTAGGCACGTTCTGGCCGAACCACTATAAATCTGTGTGTCTTTTTACAGTTTAGCCCCTGCTTTTCATATATTTGCATAAGTCACCCAAATCACTAAGAACAACATAAGATCTACTAAATCATACAACTTTGAGGTGTTTGTCCATTTTTTGTGCAAACAACTACCAAGTAAATCTTCATCAAAACAAGGCGACGTGCAACGAGACTACACGAATAACATCAATGCAAGACTACAAAGGCAATCCAGATACCAAAGTCCAAAGAAAAGCTAAGTGTAGGATCGCCAGCGATGCATACACCATGGATCGCCAACGATGCATACACCATGGATCGCCAGCGATCCATACATCACCACAGGGTCGTCATGCTCCATGGAAAAGCAAGCAGATAGTAAGGCTAAGGAATTGGCTCACGTTCGAGCCAAATACTATGGATCACTAGCGATCCATAGACCATGGGTCTCTAGCGATCCATGCTTTTAGCCCGGGTCGCGAGGCAAGTTTCAATGGTTCCTTCCTGAGTTCATTGTAAGCAGTTAGCAAATAGGCCTGGCCCAAAAGCTCTCTGATCTCTATAAATAACATCCTACCTGCAACACAAACGGGATCCTCCGGACTAGTTGCTGAAACTCTGCCGGAAGCTTTCTTCACTCTTCACCTCCCTCACAACAATCTTCAACGGAGTTCACAGTGATTCTCCAGTGGATTCTAACTTTGGAGATTCAATCTAGCTAAGGATAATCAAGAGCTTGTAATCAAATACATCTTGTAACAGCAATTAGTCTATAATAAAAACTATAAAGTAGACGTAGGCTTCAATAACAGCCGAACCACTATATAAATCTTCTTGTCTTCTTTCTCTTATTGCTTTTATATATACCTATTATCTATATTATTGCTCTGTGAGAATAGGGCTGGTGCTTTCACGTTCAAACCAGGTTGTTGATCCATTTTTTGGATTAAAAGAGGTCTACATGGAGCAACCATATGGTTTTGAACAAAAAGACAGTGAAAATCTTGTGTGTAAACTAAATAAAGCCATTTATGGGCTCAAACAAGCACCAAGAGT
Source organism: Allium fistulosum (assembly GCA_030737815.1). NCBI lineage: Eukaryota > Viridiplantae > Streptophyta > Magnoliopsida > Asparagales > Amaryllidaceae > Allium > Allium fistulosum. The sequence goes on from CM060907.1 coordinate 292,640,675, forward strand.
CTAGTTTGATTAATTAAAGTCAACTTTAACTGAACTTGGCTATAATTCATCAAAATCAGACAGTTCACTGTTCATAAAATTTGCCAATAATACTGTTACTTATATACTAATTTATGTTGATGACTTTATAATTACAGGTAACTGTGATTCAGAAATAAGCAATCTCACAAAACATCTAAATCGGAAATTCTCTATCAAAGGCTTGGGAAACTTAAGCAACTTTCTTTGCATTGAAGTGGAGAGGGTGTCAAAAAATGAAATGTATTTAAGTCAGAAAAAATACATTTCAGATCAAGATCCAAAATGGATCAAGAAAATCCACTGCCTACCCCAATGACAAGCAATCTACGCCTATCAAAAGACAAGGGTGAACTAATTACAAATGACAAACATTATAGAAGTATAGTTGCATCACTACAATATGCTACAATAAAAATACCATAAATTACATTCAATGTTAACAAAGTGAGCCAATTCATGCAACAACCAAGGGATGAACACTGGAAAGTTGTAAAGAGAATATCAAGATATCTCAAAGGAACCATGAATCAAGGTCTACTGCTTGAATCAGGGAAAACATTGACTATCAATGGTTATGCTGATGCAGATTGGGCTACAGACTATAATGACAGAAAATCAACTTCAGGCTACTACATATACTTAGGAAAAAATTCAGTGTCATGTTGCTCTAAAAAACAACCAACTGTGTCAAGATCTAGTACTGAAGTAGAGTATAAGAGTGTTGCTAGTGCTACAGCTGAAATTATGTGGATAGAATCTTTATTAAGTGAACTGCAAATCAAAACTAGCAACAAAGCAATGATTTGGTGTGACAGTATGAGTGAAGTTTCACTTATAACAAATCCGGTTTTACATTCCAGAACCAAGCATATGGAACTAGATCTATATTTTGTAAGAGAACAAGTTGTGAAGGGAAAACTTGTAGTAAATCATATACCTACTACTTACCAAAGAGCTGACATTATAACGAAGCCATTATCCAAACAAAACTTCATCAAATTAAAGCAAGAGCCGAAGATCGGAGACATCAATAACAGCTCAACAATAAGTAAGTAGAGTCTCATCCTCTCCTTGCAGAACAAATTCCCTCACAAAACAATGCCTAAAGAAAATTTTTGCAAGCTTATCGATCAAAGTTGGCAACTTGAAAGCAACCTTAAACCTAAATCGACTTTAAGCTGAAGATTTAGGGATGATATTCTTCCTTATTTCAAGTTCAAGCAAGATTTTTGAAGAATTAAAGCATGAAGATTGAGAATTGGAATGTTAGCAGAATTTGGGGATAAAATTGCAAACTCTAACCCTCGTTAGATTTGAGGGGGTATTAGATAAGAGAACAAGTCACACTGTATATGCGTTATTATACATTGCGGGTATATGGGCTGTATCATTTCACTCAGCCTATTACATTATAACAACTTGTGTGTTATAAATACTCGTATATCAACTATGTATCATTCAATATAGGTTTACATTTTCTTTCAGCAAAACTCTAGTTTGGTATCAGAGCAAGAAAACTGCTTAACAGTAGTGAAGTGCCATGTCAGGATCTCCATCAGAGGTGAAGTCATCATCTGAAGATCGGCTACACTCCGGCTGCTATCAGAGAATCATATTTCTCTTCATCTAGCCTCGCATTTGCTTGAATACCCACTCTCAGATTATTTTTCCCATCAATCTTGATTCTATTCAAAGAATTTTGATTTCTTGATCTGAATTCAGTATCCACCATCATCCGAAATTGTTGTCCCTCACCTTTAGACCAAAATCAGCAAATACTCATCATTTCATAGCCAAGGCTGCACACCCAGTATCCTCCTATTCATCATACCCACATTTATTCACTCTTTTATCAAATTGCTGGAAGCAATATTGATAATTCAGTCTCCTTAAATGCAAGAACCACATTCTCTCAACAAAATGCCACTCAAGAACTTATCAAATCCATAATCAAGCGACAAACTCAACTCATCAACATTCAACTTGATGAATCAAATTTCCCCCTTTGGAAATTTCTAATCGAAACAGCAATCAGAGGTTATGGTCCAAAAGGCCATGTTCTTGGCACTTTAATCACTCTAGCAAAATAGCTACAGATAATAAAGGGAAATTATAACGAATCAAAATTTTTTGATTCATCAAAAACAACATAGTCTAATTAGTTCTTGGCTGTTATCTAAGATTAGTGCAAATTTACTTCCTCAATTGGTGGGATGCAAGACTGCCCATGAAATATGGACAACAATTAAGCAAATATTCAATACTCAATGTGCAGTAAAGGTGATGTTTATAAGAAACAACCGTAGAATATAAAAAAGGAAAACATGTCAATGAGAGAATACCTCACCAAAGTCAAGACATTGTGTGATCAACTTGCTTCAGTTGGTCATAAAATACCTGATAATGAGTAAATCTTGTCCATACTAAGTGGACTTTATGATGAATATGAAGCTATTATGGTTGTTATCTCATTAAAGGAATCAACTCTAGCTATCCAATGTCCATTCCATACTTCTTACTCATGAAGGTAGAATTAAGCAAAAGAAACCAACTGTATCAGATTTCTCAGCAAATTTCATCCGTAACAACAAAAGCAAAAATCAAGAAAGAAATAATTACGGCAGAAATCAAATTGGCAACAATCAGAGAGGTGGACAATCATACAGAGGTAGAGGAAGAGGTGGCAGGTGGAACAACAACAATAATAGGCCAAGATGTCAGATTTGTGAGAAGTTTGGTCACACTACAAATAGGTGCTATTTTAGATTTAATGCCAACTATGCTCCATCATAGAAAAATAATAACAACAGTTCAAGAAACTTCAACCCAAGTGCTAATGTGGTGAATACTGAATTGGATACAAATAGTCACAATGACAAAACAAATGCAAATCAGGCAAAGTTAGAAGATATACAAGATGAAAGCTGGTAGCAAATTCTGGAGCAACCAATCATGTAACCAACAGCTTAAGCAACTTGAATCTTGGGAACAAAGAGTATAGAGGTAAACAATCTTTAGATATGGGTAATGGCAAGCCTATTGAAATTACTCATATTGGCAATGCTTGCTTCAAAGGCAAGAAATTTTGTTTTATCTTAATAACCTACTTAGTGTCCCTTAATCAGAAAAAATTAAGTAAGTTTGTCTCGGTTTGCCAAAGACAATGATGTATATTTTGAATTCTACCCTAAATACTGCTTAGTTAAAGACACTCTAACAAAATAAATTCTCTTACATGGTAAAGAAGTTAAGGGACTATACCAATTCAATGTTGCTAATTCAAGAAATCATGGATGGAGAGGAAATTAGTGTAATGCGGTTGTATTCAAACATGCTGAAAACTGTAAGAAATTTGATATTTGGCATTATAAACTAGGCCACCCCAATGTAAATATTGTAAGGCAAGTGTTGAATAAAAACAATATTTCTATTGATAATGTCTTTGTACCTTACATTTGTACATACTGTCAAATGGGCAAGAGTCACAAAATTCCTTTCAATGATTCTGAAACCAAATATAGTAAACCTCTAGAGTTAATTGCCACTGATTTATGGGGACCTGCACCAATAAATTCTGATTATGGGTTCAACTGCTACATATCATTTGTTGATGCCTATTTTAGATATATGTGGATTTATTTTCTAAAATCAAAGTATGAAACTCACCATGTAGTGTTACTGTTTATTGCTAATGTTAAAAAACAAACTAAATATCAAGTGAAAATCATACAAATTAATGGTGGATTCGGATTTCAACCACTAAAAGAATATTTTCAGAAAAGAGGAATTACTCAAAGAACAACTTGTCCATACACTTCAGAACAAAATGGACATGTTGAAAGAAAGCACAAACATATAGTGGAGATAGGTCTTACTATTCTTGCTCATGCTTCTTTACCATTAAAATTTTGGCCTGATACTTTTTCTGCAGCTGTGTACATAATAAATAGAATCCCCACAAAATTTTTGGAGTCAAAGACTCCCCTAGAAGTATTATGCAAAATCAAACCAGACTATCAAAGTCTAAAAGTGTTTGGGTGTTTATATTTTCCCTATTTAAGACCATATAATGCTAACAAATTGAATTTCAGATCATCACCATGTACTTTTCTAGGTTATCCAACAAATCAGAAAGGTTATAAATGTCTAGATAGCAAAGGAAGAATAAAGACATGTAGTTTTTAATGAACAAGTATTCCCATTCAACAAATCTGAAACCAAAACCACTCAAAAATATACAATCCAAAAGTGTCCTTACCAAGCATATCTTTGCAATTAGAAAGGGACATATCTAGTCAGAAGGGAGTAGTGTCAGACAATAGTGCACCAATCATGGGCAATCATCATTCACATACTCCAACTGAAGGCAATCATAATCCACAACACATAGTGTCCAGTCATGGACCAGGTCATGAACTAAATGAAGCACCTGAAAATTCAAATCACTCATCACAACAAAGCGATAATGCAATATCCACTAATATTCAACAAGGAATCACTGGAAATCAATCAGCATTAATCAGAAATGGACATTATATGACAACCAAAGCAAAGAGTGGAATATTCAAGCCAAAGTTATACAATACAACCTTTGAAGCAGATGAACCAAACACTTATCATTAGGCTGTACAAAATGAAAAATGGAGAGCAGCCATGAAAGATGAATATGATGCTTTAATAAGGAACAAAACATGGGATCTTGTTCCCTACCAAATCATAAAAATCTTGTGGGATGCAAGTAGACTTATATACTAAAGAAAAATGCTGATGGTTTAATTTGTAAATACAAGGCAAGATTAGTAGCCAAAGGATGTTCACAAAAGCATGGATTTGATTTTAATGAGACACTTTCACCTGTTGTGAAACAACCTTCTACCAGAATTATTCTAACAATTGCCTTGTATAAAAATTGGAGCATCAAGCAACCAGATGTTAATAATGCTTTTATAAATGTTGTTTTGCAGGAGGAGGTCTTCATGGAGCAGCCATATGGTTTTGAAAAAAAAAGGTAGTGAAAATCTTGTGTGCAAACTAAATAAAGCTATTTATGGGCTCAAACAAGCACAAAGAGTCTAGTTTGATAAATTAAAGTCAACTTTAACTAAACTTGGCTATAATCCATCAACAATTCACTGTTCAAAATTTTGCCAATAATACTATTACTTATGTACTAATTTATGTTGATGACTTTATAATTACAGTAACAGTGCTTCATAAATAAGCAATCTCACAAAACATCTGAATCAGAAATTCTCTATCAAAGACTTAGGAAACTTAAGCTGGTTTCTTGGCATTGAAGTGGAGAGAGTGTCAAACAATGAAATGTATTTAAGTCAGAAAAAATACATTTCAGAAATTTTATCAAGAGCCAAAATGGATCAAGCAAATCCACTGCCTACCACAATGACAAGAAATCTACAATTACCGAAAGACAAGGATGAACTGATTACAAATGACAAACAGTATATAGAAGTATAGTTGGAGTACTACAATATGTCACAATAACAAGACCCGAAATTACATTCAGTGTTAACAAGGTGAGTCAATTCATGCAACAACCAAGGGATGAACACTGGAAAGTTGTAAAGAGAATATCAAGATATCTCAAAGGAACCATAAATCAAGGTCTACTACTTGAATCAAGGATGGGCTACAGACTATAATGACAGAAAATCAACTTAAGGCTACTGCATATACTTAATTAGGAGAAAATCCAGTGTCATGGTGCTCTAAAATACAATCAACTGTGTCAAGATCTAGTACTGAAGCAGAGTATAGGAGTGTTGCTAGTGCTACATCTAAAACTATGTGGATAGGATCTTTATTAAGTGGACTGCAAATCAAAACTAGCAACAAAGCAACAATTTGGTGTGACAGTATGAGTGAAGTTTCACTTATAGCAAATCTGGTTTTACATTCCAGAACCAAGCATATGGAACTAGATTTATATTTTGTAAAAGAACAAGTTGTGAAGGAAAAACTTGTAGTAAATCATATACATACTACTTACCAAAGAGCTGACATTCTAACGAAGCCATTGTCCAAACAAAACTTCATTAGATTAAAGTAAGAGCTGAAGATCAAAGACATCAATAACAGCTCAACAATAAGTATGTATAGTCTCATCCTCTCCTTGCAGAACAAATTCTCTCACAAAACAATGCGTAAAGCAAAATTTTGCAAGCTTATTGATCAAAGTCGGCAAATTGAAAGCAACCTCAGAACCTAAATCGACTTTAAGCTGAAGATTTAGGGACAATATTCTTCCTTATTTCAACCTCAAGCAAGATTTTCGAAGAATTAAAGCATGAAGATTGAGAATTGGAATGTCGGCAAAATTTGGGGATAAAATTGCAAATTCTAACCCTCGTTGGGTTTGAGGGGGTATTAGATAAGAGAACAAGTCACGCTGTATATGTGTTATTATACATTGCGGGTATATGGGCTGTATCATTTCACTCAGCTCATTACATTATAACAACTTGTGTGTTATAAATACCCGCATACCAGCTATGTACCATTAACCTTAGTCAAGTCTCTTCATTCTACCATCTTTAAGTCTCTTCATTCTACCATCTCTCCTGAAAGAAAAAACTTAAAAAGCTTTGCAGCCATGGCTGCCTACACTAAGCTTCTCAATAATCCTATCTTCTGCCTTGATCAGAACGATGGGTCTTCTCATTCTTCTCCACCTCTCTCTCCTCCACCCCTACTGAGTCCATTGCCGCAAGAACCACCTCAATCTTCGCCGCAAAAACCTCCTCATTTAGATAAGGCACCGGATTCTGATTTGGAAGGTTTTCAGATCGTTCAGAGCAGGAAATCTAATCAGATGAGAAAAAATTCTGCCCTGCAATATATAGAAAATAGGTCTCATCAATTCAATCTGAAACAACACCCTAATCAGAATCTCAAAATTGCAAAACCAGGCTTATTCAATTCAAGAAATGCAGTAAATGGAGGAAATCTTGCAAGAAACTGGTCAAGAACCAATCAGCATGTGACAAATGCAGAAAATCAATTCAGAAACTCAAGATTCAATGCAAAAAACATTCGTAATAATGGAACTGCATCTAATTCTAACCTGATCAAACCTTCCACATGGGAAGAAATGATCAAAAAAGGAGGTTCAAATTCTGACTTTGACCTAAAATATGTGGCGCCTTTATCCATCAATGAGAAGAAAATAGTGGTTGTTAGCGCGAAGGCCAGTAGAAGGGCTGAGAGTAAGTGGAGTTTTTCTGTTCTTGCCTATGTATTCGGTAATAGACCAGCTTATCATCATTTCAAGGCAGTTATTGTTAGAGCATGTAACCCCACTGGTAATTTTGACATCTACACCCGCAATAATGGTTTTTTCCTAATCAGATTCTCTATTGCTACAGACTGTAACAATGCAATTAATGGAGGTCCATTCTTCATTAATGGAAAGCTCATTATCATGAAAAAATGGAGCAGTAAAATCAATCTTGAAAGGGATTTACTCTCAACCATGCCTATATGGATTAAATTGTCTGGATTAAATCTCAGATTGTGGGACAGTGAAATTCTAAGTGCAATTGCCAGAGTGGTGGGTGCTCCTCTCAAATTGGATGAACACACAGCAAGAGAATCTAGACTTTCTTTTGCTAGAATACTGGTTGAAATTAATGCAGACACAGTGCTTCCAAATGAGGTTACTATTTCTATGCATGATGGAGAAAACTTAGTACAAAACATTGAGTATAAATGGATTCCCCCCAGATGTAAAAAATGCTCTTGCTTTGGACATATAATAGAAAGTTGTGAAACTAATCTGGTTTGGAAAGCAAAGCAAAGCAATCAAGCAAATAAAGAAGTCAACTGCAGTGCAGTGGAGGAAAATGTCACTACTGGAAAACCATTAGCAGATCTTTTCAACAAAAAGAACTCAGTTGTTAATTCAGGGGAAAATATAAATATTGAAGATGCAGTTAATTTCCAAAACTCCCCCTGCAAATGGTTTATAGGAAGGCTTCAAAGTCCTGACAAATAAAGGCAAAGAAACTGAAATCACTTTTGAAACTTATGTTTCTTCAGAGAAAAGCATTGAAATTTCCCAAGTTAAAACCACACTTTTGCAAGCAAAGGAGAATTCAACTGCTACTGAGGTTATGATTATTGATGATGGTCCTTATATTAATAACATCTTAAATAAAGAACCATCTGATAACCCCAATATCAGTCACCTTCCCTCTCATCTCTCCCCAGCTATTAAAAAATTCAAATACAAATAATGAAGGCAATATACAAAAGGCAGTTAATCTGATTGTTAACTCTGTTTTAGTCTCAAGGAAAAGCAAAAAATACAACAAGGATAAGAAGAAAGGTAAAATGAAAAAAAACTCAGAAGACAGTGAATTCAGAAAGAAATACATCTCCAAAAATCTCAAATGGGAAGATCATTTAAAAGCAATCAATAAAATCACTTACAAGAAGAAAGGGAAAAGGATAGAAACCTTTGAAGAGGAGAGCAGTCACAGTGCTTAACTGTTGCTGCTTCATGTATCCTTTTTGTATCCTTATACTTTATAATATAATGTCTATTATCTCTTGGAATATCAGAGGTCTCAATTCTTCTGAAAGAAGATTGGACCTGTCTTATCTTCTTAAAACTGAAAACCCAAGTATGGTTGGTTTACTTGAGCATAAATTAGATGATCATAAGATAAAAGATTATCATATCAAAAGCTTAACTAATTGGAATATTGTTAATAATAATCAGATGGGGGGAAATGGTAGAATAATGGTCATGTGGGATCCCAATATATGGGATATCACCCATCATTTTGTTAATTTTCAGTTTATACACTGTAAATGTACAAATAAAGGTGGTTTCCAAATTGAAATTACCTTTGTTTATGCATCAAATAGTGAGCTTGAAAGGTTTACTCTTTGGAATAATCTAGAACAGATTAATTCCAATATGCATTCCCCTTGGATTATCTTAGGGGATTTTAATACTATTATGCATGCTAATGAAAAAAGGGGGGGATCCCCTTCCCTTCAAAAAAACTGGGCTTCTTAAACAATTTCCTTCTTAAAACTGGTCTATATGAACCAGTTATTATTGGTAACAAATTTACTTGGAAATCTGGAAAGTTCAAAAACATTCATTGCAAACTAGATAGAATTTTGCTTAATCTTAGCTTCACTAATTGTTTTAAAGACTTTAAATGCTACACTCTTCCTCAAGCCTCTAGTGACCACACCCCAATTCAAATTTTTCTCACTCAAAACAATACTTCTAAGAATAACTCCCCATTCAGATTCATTAATAGGTGGGTATATAAAAACAATTACAAAGATATCATTAAAAATAGTATGTCTTTTAAAGTACAGGGCACTGCCCAGTACAAATTTAGTAACTTCCTTCAAATTGCCAAAGAAAACTTGAAAAACTGGAACAAACATAGAAATAAAAATGATGTATCTCATTTTAGAGAGGAATGTAAGTTAAGGCAGAATCTATTGGACATTGATTGCTCAGACATTGAAAATGTCAACAACTTTTTTGAAGCCCAAAATAATTTAATCATGTCCTTGCAAGTGCAGTCTATAAATTTGAGGCAGAAAGCTAAAGTAGACTGGCTCACTCAAGGGGATGAAGCCAGTAAATTTTATTATGCCAAGATGTCTAGTAGAAAATTTGGAATGACATTGGTAAAATTATAGACATTTATGGCAATGTTATTAATGAAGTTTCTAGCATTGAGAAGGAAGCTATTAACTATTTTACTAATCTATACAATACTAATAGCTACTCTAAGAATTTTCCTATCATTCAAACTAAATATAATTTGAATTCTAATAGTCAAGACATTCTTCTTGCCTCTATCTGCTTAGAGGATATTAAAAACATTATTTTTCAAGCTAATAATGATAAAAGCCCTGGCCCTGATGGGTTCGGTGCAAAATTCTATAAAACTCACCGGGAAGATATAAAGTTTTTTTTTATTTGATTCTATTTCTGAATTTTTTAGAACTGGTAAACTTTTAAAAAAATTCAATCACACTTTTATCACTTTAATCCCTAAAGTCCAAATTCCAAATAGTCTGGATGATTACAGACCTATTGCCTGCTATAATTTTATTTATAAAATTATTGATAATATTGTATGCAATAGAATTAAAATTTTCTTAAAATACTTAATTTCTGAAAATCAATGCGCTTTCATTCCTTGCAGGCTTATTGTGGATAATACTCTCCTTTCTCATGAGCTTATTAGAAACTTTAATACTAACAATAGAAATCTTATGTGTGTCAAGATTGATTTACACAAAGCCTTTGATAAAATTAATAGGCATTTTATTATTTATATGATGCAACAAATGGGTTTTGATAAAAAATTCTGTGCTCTTATTCTAGAATGTATCAACAATGTCTCCTACTCAATTTTGGTTAATGGTTCTCCTAAGGGTTTTATTCATAGTAATAGGGGTATAAGACAAGGGGATCCTCTCTCTCCCTATTTATTCACTATTGCTATGGAGTATTTCTCTATTCTTATGGAAACAGAGTCCATTAAGGGAAATATTAAACCCATTAATAGAATCAAACCTACTATTACTCATCTGCTTTATGCAGATGATCTTCTATTATTTTTACATGCTGACACTAATAGTGCTAATGCAATATCTAAGATTTTTATGAATTTGGAGGAGCATGTGGGTCTGAAAGTTAATGACCTTAAAAGAAAAATTTATTTCAGTAAAGGTTGTAACAAAAAAACTAAAATTCTTAATATCCTTAAATTTAAAGAGGGCAATCTACCAGTAAAATATTTGGGCCTGCCTTTGAGTGTAAATCAAATCAAAGATATAGACTGCACTAGACTTTTGGACATTATTCAAAAGAAATTTGATGGTTGGGCTTGTAAGCTTCTGTCCCTAGCTGGTAGGGTTGAATTAACACATACTGTCATCATAGCAATCATAATGTATTGGATTCAAGCCCACAATATCCCTGTTAAGGCTACACATAAATTAGAAAAAGCCTGTGCTAATTTCATTTGGAAAGGTAAACATCATAAAATTGCTTGGGACACGGTCTGTAAACCAAAGAAGTCTGGTGGCCTTGGTCTTAGGAATATTAATGATCTGAGAGAAGTTTGTAAGCTTAAACTTTTTTGGAAATTTATTAATGGGAATTCTCTATGGGCTAGATGGATGAAAGCAAAATACCTTAAAAATAAGAATTTTTGGACTGCAAAAGCTGAAAATCATCACTCTTTCTCTTGGAAAAACATTCTGGGTTGCAGGGACACTGGTCTTAAGCTTTTGGATAGGAAATTTAAGGATGGTAATCAGACCAGCTTATGGTTTGACCCATGGATTTATGGTAAATCTCTGGTTAGTCTTGTGGGTTAGGATAATTTACTAAGTTTTGGGGGGGACTTTTGACAAAGTTAGCACCATTATTCAAAATAACTCTTGGAATACTTTTAATCATCCTGCTACTTCCATTTTTAATGAAGCCATTAAAAAAATTACTATTAACCCAATCTTGCAGAATGACATTTGGGAATGGAGGCTTACAAAAAAAGGGAATTTTTCTTTTAAAAAAACTTGGAAGTTTATTCGTGGTCATGAAAGTGAAGTAGAGTGGTACAATGTTATCTGGAACAAATCGAATTGCCCAAAAATGTCGCATTGTGCTTTCTTTGCTGTTATTAACAGATTACCTACTAGAGACAGGTGCTTGAAATGGAATAAAAGTGGGGAATCAATATGTCTACTTTGCAAACAAGAGGCTGAAAGCATAAACCACTTATTCTTTGATTGTGTTTTCTCAAAGCATATTTGGTTCATAGCCAAGGCAAAGCTTAAAATTAATCAGCATCAAGCTGTGCAAAGCATCAGAGAGAGCATCAAATACATTCAGGATAATTTCAAAGAAAAATCAAAAGATTTCAGATATGCTAGCATCATTCTCACAGCAACCATTTTTCACATTTGGAAAGAAAGAAACCAAAGACTCCATACTCAAAAGGAAACAGAAAGCATTCAATTATGGAAAACAATAGATATGGAGAGTCAAATTCTACTCAAAAAATTCGATGGTAGGCATAAATATTCTGACAATCTCAATCATAAACCCTGGAGAACTGACAGTTATGAGCAAGAGTTAGAATCTTTCTTACAAAACGAGAAGCAGAACTTAGCCTTTCCTGGAGGCAATATTCTTCACCACAGTGGCTATCACTGGATGAAGAATACTAGTAGCCTCACCGGTCTCAATTCGAAGATTGTGCATAATGATGGCGGTCACCTCTACCATCTAACCAATTCCTACAATAGTCATGAAAAGGGAAGTAAAATTATTAATAACCAAGCTATTCACAATTATAATAATACTCATACAGATGGTTTTTCTTACTTACTTGGTAGGGGCGGAGGATACCGCACACTCAAGCACAAGGATAAATCTGAGTATATCCTGCATAAAGACAGGTCATTGCATTTGGACATGAATAACCAAAATGACTTGTTTGAATTCCGCAATAGTACGACCATTAATCATGAATTTCACTTATCTGATTTGGACAAAGTAAAGCGAGATTCACTCGACATCAATGGAAGCGGTCATCCCAGAGCTGCAATCAATTCTATTTCCTACAAGGGAAGTGTGCACAAATATTTTAGTAATATTAATATTAACTCTTACTATATTATGAATAATGACACTGGTCATTTACCTGTCGCAGCTCAGTGGAGCGACCGCGCGTCCGGTATCGTGTCTAAGGAGACGCTGTTGATGTCCAAGGAAGATTACATCAATTCAAAAAACAGTGACAATCAAAGTAATTGTATTTACTGCAAAAGCATGCTAAACAACAAAGTCTATCACTTATCTTGCTGGTGTAAAGGAGAAAGTAGCAAGACTGCAGATGAAACTGCTCAATTCGACTGTAATCCTTCCAAATGCAATCCTCCCAATCACTGCTATTCAACAGATAATTTGATAAATAGCAACGAAAACGCGAAGGAAAGCAAGAATCTGGAGAAAAGTAGCAAGCTTTGGAAGAAAGAGAGTCTTAACATCTCTGTTTCTCAACCCCGCAGTATTAATCTTCATAATAGCAACGAGAAAGATGACATTAGAGAGACCGTAAGGATCTGGAAGCCTCCTTAAGGAGCTCGATTGAAGTATTGAGTTGTTCGTTTGCTGATTTGGGTAGATTTGTTTGGAGAAGGTCGCCATTTTTTTTTCGTGATTGAAGCTTGTTGTTTTTCTGTGTTTATGTCGGCAACCCTAGATAGGGCTTGGTATGTATTGTTTTGGCTTTGTATCGGGTGATCATATTTTCATACCCGAGTTGTAAGTTTTTGGGCTTGGCCCATTTTACCATTTTCAAAAAAAAAAAAAAAAGCTATGTACCATTCAATACAGGTTTACATTTTCTTTTAGCAATCTTTTCAGCAAAACTTTAATTTTAATCTCTTTGATTTCCATTTAAACCCCAATCAAAAGTGTAGTTTTGGTCAAAACTAACCAAGCACAGCTGTACTCCGAAAGCATGCAGTCTTTTTTAATTTATCTAGGATGTTAGTTAATTTTAATTTATATTCGGTCGTCAAAGAGACAGACGTCAAACAGAGGATTTAATAATAATAAAAACTTAACTAGAGGTTAATTATGGGTAATTATCTTCAAGTTGTTCCCAAAAACTCAAAGATCTATTATTCTAAATCCTAAGTTGTAAAATCCAAATCACCACAGAAATCATTTAAAACAGTTGCCTTTGTTGCCAAGCAAATCTTTAACTGTACGTAGATCCATTGCTAATTTAACCACAAGCTTGAATCTCTATCAGGCTGTCATAATAATTTGATATCCATCCAACAATGATAATCCCTTAAAAGACATGGTTTAATCAACCCAACAAGTGGAAATTAAAGCTTCCAAAAACATACACACAACTATTTACAATGCATTAACATGAAACTAAATGCATAGAACGCATGTTCAAGCATTCAGAGTTATTCCCATAAGCAACAAATCAACTAGGTGAAAATGGATCCAAGAGAAGAATGCATATGGCAGCCTCAGTCTCCGAAAGAGTGCTTTCACTTCTCACCTTCTTACCTGATGCATATTTCTTCTTTTCAGCGCCCTTTCTTCTCTGTATTTGCAAATCAGAACTCGTAATTGTTTGCTGCTCTTTGTTGCACTTGGAGATCTCCCTCAAAAAATCTACCAGACCAGCCATTTTGAGATGTTCTTCTATTTCTATGAATGAAAATGTTTCTGATATGAATGTAAACTGAGTTGTACAAATTTATGTACTGCTCTGAAGTCAATAGATTTGAAGAAACCGTTGATTTAAGAAACAAGGGACTCAAATGGATATTTGTAACAAATGCAATCATAAATCCATTGTGGGGTTGAGCGAAAGTAGAAGAGCCACACGTACACATGCTACAATTATTGTGCAGTGGAAGACATTTCTATACGACTCTCTTTGATGATATGAATGAATACCATATAGATGCAGACAAAGAAAACGTTATGATTAAGCTGCGGCTAATGAATGATATGAAGTGAACATAAGAAAACAACTAAAACGAGTTGGAAAAGAGGCACACGGTATTAATATCCACATACGTTTAAATATCAATGGAGAAAATATCTACACTAAAGTTTAGTGTTTTTTTTACCGGAACCATCATTTAGAAGTGCTGTAACAATATCAACAAGTAATGCTACTAAGAAAAATGCTTGTTAGTAAGTGACACGGTTGATATTATTGTGCAGTATATGTACAGTTATACACGTCACATAAAATGAATTTGCTTAAGAGACTTTATGACTACGAATGAGTTATTGACATATACAAAGCACGAGTTCATGTCTTTTTGGAACAAGGTGATTGCTGGGGCCAAGTGAAGTGATAACAGCCACTTGAGCCTTAGCTTCAATAATACTAATGTGGAATCCCATGACTAGCAGTAAGGATTGTTTAGAATATACCATCTCAACAGTGATATATTATTCCATTAATTAGGTTTGTCAACGGACATTTCGGACGTGGATAGTGTCATATTCTTATCATTTTCGGATATCGGATATTTGCATTCACGAATACGGATGAATATGGTCGGATAATTATCATACCCGCCAACGACCGATAGATCAAAAAATACAAAGGGAAAATTTTAGTTTAAAATAAACTTTTTTCAATTCCATTAATTATTAAAGTGTTAAAAATAAACAAATATGATGATAATAAATAGTTTGAAGTAGTTACTATGCATTTCGTGCATATAATATGAAATTCTAACTTGATAAAATAATAAATAATTATCTTGCATTTTCCTAAAATATACATAAATTAAACTAAAATTTGGGCTGACAATTAGAGCCGAGAACCGTAAAATCGAACCGAACCGACCCAAAAGATCCGGACCAAACCCAATGAGTCTCGCGTCGAGTCTGGATGATGAAAAATATAATAAAGACCCAATCAAATCCGACCCGAACAAACCTGACCCGAAAGACCGGAACAAAAAACAATGAAATGTATATTATTACCCAACCGGACTCAAACCGATCCGACCAGACCAGAAAAACCGAAACAAAAAACAATGAAATGTATGTTATTACCCAACCGGCCCTAAACAAATCCGACCGAATCCGAACCGAAGCTCGGATCTGGGTGGGTCCATGTTTTTGAAATGTATTGCTCGACCCGACAAAACCCGACTTCCCTAGAACCAAGACCCGTCTAGTTGGGTACGGATTCATCGGATCGGGTCTAATTGCCACTTCTAACTATAATCATGAAAAAAAACCGAATGGATAATTTTCGAGTGGAGACGATTTCGTAGCCGCATCCGCATTCATTTTTCGAATATTGAATATTTATCCGTTTTCCGGATACGGATGCGAACGGATTTCAGATTTTTCGAGTATACAATGGCAGCCCTACCATTAATGATATATTGTTGGTTCTCGCCTGATTTCTCTCGCATATTCCATCAAAATAATGTGTATGTCCTTTTGCATAGCTAACTTAGGTGCTCAACTTTTTACATGATATATACTGTTTGTCTTGGTCTTCATTTTTCACGTAATCCATGTGTCAAATTTTGTACAAATATTGATGTACTGACCTCGCATTTCGTGATTGAGAAATTACTTTGTTTTAGAAAGTATAACCTTTTTAAACTTTAAACTACGGATAAATTTTATATATGACCCCGACATTAATAATTCTTCCAGTCATATTACAGAAACTAGTATGAGCCCGTTATTCGCACCCGGGTATAATATACGATATTTGATTGTTTAGTGTATATTGTGTTTTTGCTCTATCCAACCATTTCAGTGTCATATCAAGATATGCTGAAGTATATTTTGTTGCATTTAGTTTACTTTCTAGGATCATATGTAAAGTTTGTCCATGTACTAAGAATTGAGTAATAGTGAATTCATTTTTGGTTTGTTTAAACTTTTGGAGATATTTTATTAACCTGTTGATTTTTCTCTTGTCTCTGTGGGTCAAAGCCTTAGATAGCAGTATAGCAAAATGCATAGAGTTGAATTCGTTTCAATGTAACTTTTTCCTTCTTCCAATCTGTCCTTCTTATCCACACCATGTTTTAGAACCTGTTTGAATATATCATATTGAGCTGGAGCAATATTTATGTTTATATTTTACTAATTGAAGTAAGAGTATACTAGTTTGGTTCATGTCAGTAAAGCTATTGCTTAACCGTTTAACTAAACGAGTGTACTGATTAAAACACAAGTTAGAATCGATTTCTAGTAAATTTTACAAGATTTGAAAGGGTACACTAATAGCAGCCATGTGTATGTAGAAGCAAATCCATCTTGATACTTTTCTTTTGAAGTTCTCATAGACACGCAGATCAAAATTTACACTAGGACTCCCACAGAAAATATTTATATTGAATTTCCAGAGAGTAAATCACACTTGCTTTCCATTAGTTTATAATTCACAAACATTTTAGTAGAGTTAAGTCGTTTGAAGACTCCACACTTTCCATTTGCCAGCTTTGTCTTCCTAGTGAAATTTCTAAGTTAAGTAAATCGGTAGTAGTAGAGTTAAATTCAGTTTGCCGAGCTGGAGACAGCATAAGCCTTGTTATTTCTTCTCTGTGATCTCGTATTGGTGAATTGATGTATTCTCTATCTATATCAATCGCCACCTATTCACAGTAAAAAATAATATTCAATGGAAGCATTCATGATAGTATTAGACTATGATATGCTTACAGCATTGTTCTTCTGTAGCACAGCCTCACATTGATTCTCCATTTTGCTTAGAACCCAAATGATATGAATGATGCAATATATGTTATTAGGTTACATAATGTATGTATAGTACCTTAATCTCAATTGGTGTCTTCTGTTGCAGATATTTATTCTGGTCACGCTTTTCTATTTGTAAGCACTCACTGCAATAAAATGAAATCTCAAGTAAGTAGTAAACCTTTTCGATAATGCTGCCACATAGTTACAAAATATTAGGATGTGTAACCTTGCTCTTTAATTACTGACTGTGTCACCATATTCTGATGTTTTTTAGTTCCAATGTTTTGAGTCTTTTGAATTCACTAACAAAACAACATTATCTTACTTTTCCCTTATCTAGTGTAGAACTTGAGTTGACTTATAGTATTATCATAGGTGTATCCTACTATTTTTTAAATGATAATAAAAATAATAATAACAATAACGTTTGAAATTAAATTAGTAAAGACATTCTACAACGATTATAAATGTAGGTAACATTCAGATTAAAATATGTAACACCAGTCTTATAATATAGTTCAGATAATTGTGTGGGCATCAAAACATTTACTAGTATTGTGCTGTATAAGGCTCCACAAACAAACTGTCCAAAATTTAATAACTATTTCTTGGTTTATTCTCAGTGTCTGAATAATAGACCTAACTAATAAATGAGTAAATTCATGTTAAATGTCTGTACTGCCATTTAGTAAAATGCTAGCTTTGAAAGCTGTAGTAAAAATAAATAAAAAATTGTGGGGATCAATTTTTAAAATCAACAATTCAACCAGTGGTTAACAGGAAAGAAAGAGTTGAATAATGAGAAAAATGGCCATGTTTATTCCAAATTTCATATAAAGACAGGCATATATGGCCATTTGCTTATTGATCAGTTGGACTGTATTTTGAGTGCACTAGTTGCATAGCAGTTCAAGTGGAGCAGAAGCACTAGTTAGTGTAATCCTTTAAATAGTTGCAAGATGTGTAGGCTAGAGAACCATTAGAAACGCTCAAATTTATTGTTTACAAAGTGTAACTGATTGTAGTACGCAACCAATCACTGTGTCTAGATTTATTTCTATAATATGTTAGAATCTTTTCAGAACAATAATCTCATCAAATCGAATGAAAACCTATTTTCTTCTTCCAAGATTAACTAATTCAATTTTATAGACTCAAAATGTTGAAGCGATGGACCTAAGTAAGTAATCAAATTGAATTCTTACAAGATACAGGTAGATTGGCATCACATAATCAAACTAGTTAACAGTATAGATATTTATTTCAGGTTGATTGCTTAAAACAACAATTGTCAAGGTCCGAGGATCTCTAAAAATATTAGCTCAACCCATGCATATTGTTCAGGTATACAACCGGTATCAGAGCATATTCACTATTTTATCAAAATCAGGTACTTCAGATTATTGAAACTGGTGTTTTTGCTTGTATTTGAAATTTCTTTTACTTAATCAACTGCCTACGTGCATATTAATATACACCTCACTACATCAATCAATAAAAACACATAACCTATTTATCAAATATCATAACAGTGATTGTGGCCGAAATTAAATGATTATTAATGATCTCTAAGCTTTCCATATGTGTGTAATAGAATGCTTCTTGATCATTGCATGACTTTATCATATTGCCTTATAATATGATGAAATAGATCATATTTAACTACATATTAATGCTCAAATCAATCTACCTCAATAAAAACAGCTGGATTACAAACTAAATAGAATTGACTACAGCATTTAACTTTTCTGAAAAGATCAATTAATTTATGTAATCAGTCTTTATTATTCTAAGTCTCTGTTACAACTTTGCATATAACAACGCAGTATTACAATTTACAAAATAAGAGGACAGAACAATACAGTTAAGAGAACATATCTAGACTGCAATTTATTCTCTGTCCAAATGTAAGATGTTCTCATATTGTCAGCAAAGTATAGTACTAATGGTGATGTGAGATTCTCTAAAACTACACAATCAAGATTCAAGATAAGAAACTTTACTTTAATAATTATATTTTGGATTTTCTTCTATAGATTTTAGGGGTCGAGACGCTACATTAGGATATTTGATCATAAACTAAATGCCACTAATTTTGGGATTAATAATTCTAGTAAAAATAATAATTTGATATTGGATGTATTAATTAATGAGTGTGGCGCACTAGGTACATATGTTTCATAACATACCATAATGAAACTATTAATCAAGTGAATATCATGTGTATCATCTATGTTAGAATTTAGGTGAAAAAGTTCTTATATAAGAACACATACCTAGGAAGTTTCTGAAGAAATGATGCATTAAGTGTGTTAGAAAGTTCCATTTTAGTATTTTTATCTGCCATCACCTCATCGTTCACGGTACATGCCACTTGATCTTTCACTTTCACATCACAATTTCCTTGCACTATATCCGACAAATGAAAAGATAATGAGATTAAAAATGTTGAAAATTTGATTCACATGGAAGGGGAAAGAAAAAAAATCACCTGCTGCTCCTCTATCAGCACTCTTTACCGTTCTATACATCTGCAATAAAAGAAGAAGAAAAAAAAGATCTGAAATAATACAATAGGTTCAGTGACTTTTTTTTTTAATTCATTGTTTTTGAAGATCCAACATTAACTTTAGATGCCATTTTGTCCTTAGTACTTGTATCCAAACTCTCTTCCCAAAAACCCTAACCCTAAATTTACTAAAAAGGACAAGTTTTCTAACTGTAAAAAAGCAGCAAGCAAAAGAAAATGATAGGTAAATACGCAGTTATTTTTATTTTTTTGTTTACCTGCAAATGACTCTTCACATGAGCCAGGGTTAAGTCTTTAACATTCATCAGCTCCAAAACTGATTTTGGTGTTGCTCCTAAACATAAGAAAAAATGTTACACACCATGTTTGCATAGAAAATAAAAGAAGTTGATTCTAAATTATCAAGACTGAGATTAAAATGCTTGCTTTCATGACCACCAAGGAGTTCGACTGCGTGCACAAAGTGAGAATGAAGTGCTGTAGTCCACCTCATTCTTGGAGCTCTAACACTTCTTTTTCCACCTTTATTATTCGATCTAGAATTACTCTTGAATAACCCATCAGTCCGAGGATGATTAAGTTGATCCTTCTGCTTCTGAAGATAATCGTTATTATGATCTAGAAATTTTTGAGCATTTGTAGATGTTGGTTGTTGTATTTGTGGTGTGTCTATTGGTGTAAAATCCAGCCCCAACTTCAATGTTGGCTCTCTGATAAATTCCATATCACTTCCGCTACTACTAGCCGAATCGGTTATCGCGGAATTTATAGAGATGGAATTAGGAGGAGTAATATTTAGTGAGAGATCAATGTTTGTTTTTGCCATGTCTTAGTGTAAAGGAGATGATAGTTGTATGAAGTGAAAGGTGGAGCATAGTGTGAATAATTATTAGGTCATGAGTGGTAAATGATTTCTAAAGAATGAAAAAGGCTGGGGTTGTTATAGAGGAGTTAAGGAATGTAGAGAGATGGGTGGGAGGGTATAGATAGCTATAGCTAGGTGACTTTTATATTGATAATGTATGCTATAAATTAACTCAAAGGGGGTGACACTGCATTATTATTTTTTCACCATGCAATAATCCGTCCTGGTTATGTCTAATTTTGAAAACATAATTAAATCTAATTTACCTTATCCCCCTCCATGATAATGGTAGTACTTTTTAATGTAATGTGTTTATAATATATTACAATGGAGAATTAGTCTCTCTCATGGGGTTTGGTATCTTCGGCTCTGCTGCAAAACTAGAGTAAGATGAATTCAATATCTGAAGCAACTGGATTAAAAATAAAAAATAAAAAAATCTGATGATTCGATATGTGCTGGTGCACTTTATCAAATATTAAAGCATTATTAAAGTGCATAAGTGTTGAGAACCATTAGCTTTTTGGTCCAATATGGATTAAAACAGTGTTTTAAAGACTCAACCCAACCACAGTTAAATCACGGTTAATCATAAAACTTGTAGTACTATAGTGTGAAATATTAAACAACTTTGTGCATGCGTAAATCAATGATCCAACCTTAACACATTTAGATCGTTCTCTTTGAAACACACGGGCCTCCAAATTGATTGGCCTCTTTAAACCACGTTTCATTCCCTTATTTTCTCAAACAAACAAATTTATAATCTTAGGCTCTTAGCCACCAAATTGAACTATTACATTATTTTATCAACTATAGACGACGTTAAAATTTATTATCATATATTTTAGGAACCATCAATTGAACTGAGTTTTTTGATCTTGAGATGTTAGGAAATTATACTTTTGCACCAAAGAAAATGTTATGTAAATATATCTTTTATTAATACTTGTTATCTAATATTTCAAATATATACTAAAAAATCACATTAGTATATTAATTATAATTAGTTAAATTGTAACATCGAGTAACTAAATAATTTCACATTTAAATTTAAAAAAATTAAAGATAACTAACAACGCATTTGTAACTGTCTACCTGAACCATAAAAACATTTGACAATGCACCAATACGGACTCATACTTGGTTTGGTCTTCAAAACTATGGTTCAAAGCACTAAGTAAATTCCTACTTCGAATTTGTAACATAGTTGGAGATACTATTCCCTAACATGGAAAATAATACTCTTAATTAGTTTCCAATGGTTTACCTAGTAGAATGAAAAGACAAGTGAACTCACAGTGTGTTCCACTTGATTTTTTTTCTTTTTTTTTCTACTAAGTAAACTTTTAATATGATACTTGCAAGTCCATCCATATTTGATGTTGAAGAAGTTGTGCTATAAATTTTGAAGTAAGATACGGATTGAAATTAGGTTTTTGACACCAGGATATCATAAACATCCTCTTAACTGATCACTTTCATAAAAATTAAAATAAAAAATAAAAAATTTAACAAAAATAAGTGAGAGAGAGAGGAAAGAAGAGAAAAGGATGATCAAGTTGGAAGCACATACTACACAAAGTAGAATCATTGTTTTGCTCACTTCACCTTTTTCTTCCAACTAAACAAGCACTACACCAAAACAGGTGATTCCCAACGAGTATAACTGTCGCAAACAGTTTCAGCAACGCTTATTAGCGTCGCTGTAGGGGCGTCATAATTTATTGCCAATGCTTTTAAGCGTTGGCGAGTTTAGTTTCTCAACGCTTATAAGCGTTGGAAGGTTGTATTCGCCAACGCTTATAAACGTTGGTGTATATTATTTAGCAACGCTTATAAACGTTGGCAAATTAACCATCCAACATTGTTTAATTTTCTATGCTGACGCTTATAAGCGTTGGTAAATTTTAATTGCCAACGCTTATAACGCTGAAATATTTTCATTCTCAATATAGTCAATTATTTTAACATTAATAAACAATTAATAACTAACATGATATGCATTATTATACTACATTCAATAGGAATCCAAAATTTACAATATTCATGATTAAATAACAACATAAATTTCATAGTCAACTACTTCATAACAATGTCAACTACTTCATAACAAGTACAATACAGAATTAAGTTGGTTAATTCAATACATAATCAACTACTTCATAACAATGTCAACTACTTCATAACAAGTACAATACATAATTAAGTTGGTTAATTCAATACATTTTTCTTCGTGTCGGAACCAAAAACTTCCGCAATTGGGTCATCTTCAAGATCTTCGACTCCACCCTTAGAACTATCATCCAACTTCTTTTTTCCGCTTCCTCTAGAAGTGCCTGCATTTAATATCACGTTAAATTGAATTTGCAGTTCCTTTATAAAAATTAAATTGAACATTAAATTAAGTTGATAATTAATAATGTAACTGGGCTCAAACTGCCGTTTCGACTCAGTTTCGAAACTTAGCCGTTTCGACTCAGTTTCGACTCAGTTTTTTCTTTATCTCATGGATATTGGAGTGCATGATGTTTAACGGCATTCATGATAAGACCAACTACAAATACTAACTTGGTTTTCAATACTAATTTCGATCTAAGGGAAAAACAGTGATAATAGATAAATTCAAAGCTTAATTTAACCTACATTGTGGTAGAATAGGAATTAAGTGAGTCATTGTTGTAAGGGCTACTTCTACATCAATAATCCTAATAATTATTTGACAAGCTTAGGTGTTTGATTGTTGGTTCAAAATAAATGATTGAAAAGTAATGTCATGTGCCACTGTTATTATATTTGATATATCTATATATAATAACCCACTCTGCTTCTCAATTTTCATTATTGAAAAAACTTTCAAAAACAATACATTGCTGAAGTTAGCAGCTGAAAAGTTCGGCTATGAACAAAGAGGAATACTCAGACTTCCATGCAATGTTTACTTGTTTAGGCAGATTCTTGAATCCTCATAAACCAACAAATCCAGCCCTCTCAATTTCTCTACGTCTAATATAAGCAGAATCTAATTCAACATCAGAAAAAACAAAAGTGGTATCTCTAGCTAACTAACAAAACAAAGAGTAAGACAAACTACCTAAAGCATACGAATAATATGTGCTGCCTAAATCAGAAACCTTACCTGAGCCTGAATTCGTAGTGCCACTCATGGCACTCGGATCAGGTAACTCACCCAATGACTGAGAATGACAACTACGGAGCCGGGCACTCTGATGAACAGACCCACTCACAACAATAGGTTTCCCACGCCTACATTTCTTAGTTGAAGAAGAAAATTTGCTGCCAATAATAAAATCACTGACCCCAGCAGTTGATGAACATGAAGAACTCTGACCCGAAGCATCCACCCCATCACCACTCTCAAGACCAACATTTCCAGTAAAAACTGAGTTACACTCCTTGTTAGTAACATTCATATTTTTATTAACTTTGACCACTTCCATATCAATGCCATGAAAAATGTTATTCTCTCCAACATCTATGTTAATATCTTGTAACGGTGTCGGTCCCACCTCCAAATAAAACTCCCCATCAATTGAAACAGAACCGCATCTCACATCCCCAACATCAAGCACGTTATTATTAACATTTGCCTTTAATTCCATGTCAACCTTGAAATCAACATCCCTATATCTAACCCCATTCTTCATATCAACTTCATGTTTATCAACAGTGTACTTATCAACCACATTCAAAGACCCCATTTCAGAAACATTATCTGTATAACAACTTGATGAATGCTGTAATTCATCAGCATGCATACCATCATCACTTTGTAATACCACTGACACAGGTTGAAAAGCAATTAAAGCTGAATCATCATGAATGAAATCCCTACTTTCCCTACCTGTACACGTTGAATCAGAAATTGTGTGCATGTCTGAACCATTACTGGACCAATTGTTATCATTCATAACACCATTCGAATTTTTATCATTATTAGACTTTGCATTTGAAACACATTTCTGAATGAACCCATCCAAATCTATAAAAACACCTATGTCCATCACTGTTTGAAAACATTCAAAAGTCGCCAAACAGTTATCAACAGCAATCTAGGAATCCTCTGTTTGAATGAAAACCTCCTTCTTACCATCTGAATTAAACGTTTTTGTATGAATCCACCTTGTCTTCAAAGCATTTGGTTTTAATATTATTATCCAATGTTTCATGTATCTGATTAGAGCAAAAGATAGTATCATCTAGAGCATATAGACTGTCAAAACAATTAGATAAAGCAATCTCCAGACCCCCTTTCTTACAAGATTTATGTGAATGTTTTTTATTCTTTTCTTGAATAAAACTATGGACATCATCCTAATAATGAATGACTTCCTCAAAAACAAAATTCGAAACTTTGGAATTCGAATTCAGCATCATTATCTCAGGATCAAATAGCATAGGATCTGAACGAAAAAACTCCATCTGATTTTCATTTGAAAGCCCCAAAGTTTCTTCACTCTGATTGCAAGAATACTCGAACACTCTATTCGAATAATTCTTTTCACCAACAACACTTTCATTTCTGTTCAAGTAAGAATCAACATCTCCAAAATAATTAGAAGGATCACCGAATTTCTTCTTATAATTGCTACCAATATTAACTTCGTTGATCACCCCAAAATGCTTGAACAACTCCTCCAACAATTCAATCCCTTCTGTTCTCTGCATCCAGAGACTATCCAGTTAAATCCGCTTTAATTTCATACACTTTAATACAAACTGGAACCGTGATCATTTATACTAAGATTCCCCCAATTCCCATCAATAGAGCTTCTCGCGTTAGCATTGCCAAAGGAAGAGTAAAGATTCTTCAAACAATTGTATAAGATAAATCATTGCATCTAGTGGGGTCTCGACAAGCATTAGCTATATAGGATAAATCATTGCATCTAAAGCAAAATCTTTCTCCAAGGGCCGGATTCACCTTAAAACTTAGTAATATGGCGTATCACTTGTTCTTAAACCGCTTCATTGATCAAACCATACTTCATCAAACTTTTCAAAATTCTGAGTATCCAGCTCATCCTTGACCTCTGGTATAAATGCAGCCTCCATTTCATATAATTTATCCCATTCAACACCTTTAAACCAGGGATGCTCCTGCATATGACCAGCCAAGAAAACAATGACTTTTTTAAAATCAATTTTAAATCAATTTTCATTCAGATATCGGTATGTGAAGACCTTAGTTTCATCAGCACCATTTGTCCCAAGCCTTTGATCTACATTGCATAAAATACATGGTGATACTACATTTCTGACACAGCCTTAGTTTTTTTTAAGGTGATACTACATTATAAATTTATGACTTAAATACATGGTAAACAATGATCAATATATCAATCATATTTAGTGTATAATCAGATGATCTTAGTATCCTATAAGTTAACAGAACAAGGAATTGTTTTACCTTGCGGCATGTTGTCATTGGTTCATCAGAATAAAATGGAGGATAACCCACAAGCATTTCATCAGAATAAAAGGAAAAATAAGAAGAAATACCAAACCTCGTCGAGTCCAAAACTCACTGTACGCTCTTCTAACATAGCAAAATCTTCCACGTTTAGCTTATTCAGAATATAGATGCTGGATATGGCGCCAGACATAGGTATAATGGTGAGATCATCCGTAACTGCACACATCATCGTATTTTTCACTATTCCTTCATTACAGCTGAAGTACATAAATTCCAAGTCAATGTCCATATGATAGTCGCAAGCTACACATCTAGTATCATAAGCATCTGTGAAATAAGTAGGGTCAAAACAACCGCGATTGCTACATAGATAATATTTGCCAGGCAACCCTACTCTCTCCACCGCAAATAAATAGGTTGATTTCATATAATATACGGGTACAGTAGGATCAAGAAGGTCCCTTTTGATTTTCTCGGCGTCTGGCGAAAAGTGAAAATAGTCGGCGTTCATGTTTTGGATGCTTTCGTAAACACTGCCAATAGAACCAGGCATGTTTTGTTTGGTTAGCAGATTTGTGATGCTGCCTAGAGGCAGTGCAAGCAAACTGAAGAGAAAATCAACTACGCCTTTGCCTACTTCAGCAAACAGTATTCTTTCCTCTCTTTTATCTATCAGTAGTTTCATGCTCATGGTTTTAGCAGTCATTTTGTGTGCTGATGGTGGGTGCTTCAGTATAAATGATGAGAAAGGTGCTGCTAAAAATTGTTCGTTAACTTTGTTTTAGCAAACCTCGAACATTGCCTTTGTTGATTAACAGATCAAAACACACATAATTAAAATAAGTTCTAAATTTAACTCACGGATGTAGGGAAGAGACCAAGAATAGAATAGGGAGCTGCATTTTAATGTGTATCTTCTTTGATGGTAGACCCATCATCATGGGGAGATGGTCTCTCTCTAGACAGACCTTCTTGCATCGCTTGCCAATATGGTAAGGTTTTCAAGTGCAAGTCTAAATTTATGGAATCAAGAAGCATTCATTTCCATAACCACCGTTATTCACTTGCCAATATGCTCATGTTCTTATTGAGATAGCTGCAGATTCATAATTTCTCAAAGAATTAATCAACATATCATTGCATAACGAGGAAATCATAAAACAAACCGTGGAATATGAATGACATCCATCAAAATGTGATACATGTATATTCTTTGGGTACACTAGAGGGCAATGCTTAGTTAAAAATGTTTGAATTTACAAAAACACAGACCAATCTACTGTCAATAGTGGAGTTTCAAGCGCAACTGAAAACCAAGAAACAACATCTGAAAAATGTGTAGAACAATAACTACAATCATTATGGACTTTCAACACTCCACTTAGGAAAAACAAGATAACAACAAAGGCGATCATCAGAATCTGCAATCAACCACCGGAAGTGGCATTGAACATTGCAACACAAGTAATAATAAGGCAACTAAGGCCAAGATGACCATAGACTATCAAGGAAATCCAACAAAATAAGGGGTTGCTCAACTAAATCACAAATCTGATCATCTCATGGCCGAAACAAATGATACACAAAATAACGTAGATGAAATGCAACCATTGCAAAGCAACGATAGTGGGGGAATAAAGAAATAGAAGTTGCGGTCCCCAACTATGACATTGCATAATAACCTAATTTTTTTAGGAGAGGTTGCTCCATCTACCTTCCGTGGTCATCTATTTTCAATCCATTGTGTCCCGACAGTTTTCCTCAGAATTCATCTTGTTTCTAAGAGATTGATATTTCTAGCACTTAACAGTGGAAACGATTTGGGAAAAATGCGAATTGGAGAATTGAAGAATGAACGTGAGTGGAAACGATTTGGGGAAAATGCGGCCAGGGATAAGCGTGGCTAGGGTTAAGCGTGATATGCTATTCAATTACAATTTTGCCCTGGTATATTTCAATTAACTCCAATTAAACCAAGGCTTACAACGAAAATAAGTGTCGCCGTATTTAAAAGTGTAAATTTTTATTTTCAGTAACACTTATATTGGATAGCGACACTTATTAGCGAGACTAAAATGCAACCCATATAAGTGTCGCCAAATGAAAAAAAAAAGTGTTACCAAATGACTGTTTTGGTGTAGTAGAATCTCCAATATTACGTGCCACCAATCCCATATATATACCATGATTATTCCAAATATCCTGCGATGTGGGACTTTTTCATTCAATCCACGCACCCACTCCATTTGCAATGCGAGTCACAACTAAGAGATACCACGGTTTTCTAATAATAAAGTGCATAAATAATACGGTTTTCACAATGCAATTTTATTGATAGCAAACAAATGGTTTTGTAGAAATCAATTATTTTGCTTCCACTACGTTGGCAAAAAGGTTTACAATTAATCCGTAAAAGCTTTTTTATGGCAACATTAATAGGCCTTTCAATGAGGTGGGTTCGGTCCAGTGACATAAAACCCGAACTCAATTCCGGTTATAATAATCAAACCTGAACATGATCCGAACTCGATGGATATTTCAAACCCAATACCGGAGCCAGACTCATCGAGGTTTTCAAACTCACTTGGTAATACCCGTGTACATAACTCATATTAAATTTTGTGCAAAAATTATATTAAACTCGCATTTTTCGTAAAAATTATATATAGACGATGTTAACATAAAAATTGGATAGTGACAAATTCAAAGTTTAGAATAAAAGTGTCCAAAAACGTCTGCATGCGAACAAACAAAATGATAAATATATAACACACTCATGTTTCGATATTATGAAAAACTAATAACTAGATCAAATGCAAACTAGCCCGGATTATGATGAAACTGTATTCATCCCTAATAGTATCTAGGTCGGACCTGACCTATGTAGTTAAAAATAAATATGTATTCGCATTAATAGGAAAGGTAAACTCATACCATTGACAAGCCTAATTGTAGAAACTAGTTGGTTGTGCTCTATGTATTCATGAACAACAAATAAATGACATTTGAGATCCAAATGAGTTATGAGAATAATGTCATCTCTCTATGGCATTTTTTGAGCATTTGAAATTTTTATTAGTTTATAAGGAGTAAGAGATTTATTATGCAATCCGTTGCTCTAGTGGGGTTGATAGTGCATGAAATGCAGTCATATGTGGGCGCAAGATCCCCACATTGGAGTTGGTTTTGTGACATTAAAGTGGTTCTCTAAATGTCAAAATCATTATTTCAAAACCTTTAATACCATTATAAAGGAGTGATTATAAAATTCTCTTTCTTTGAAAATGTAGATATAAAAATGGAAGAGAAATGAGGAGTGTATTTAATTAATATGGTACGAAAAATAGTAGTGGAATATGGACTAAGAAGACAACAGACATGTACGAATGGCAAAGAATGCAGAGAGAGTGATAGAAAAGGATGTGAACAATTAGGGAAATGAGAGATGCAATGTTTTGACAGAGAGAATGAAGGATTTTTTAACCATTCTTATGAAACTTCTGGGAGATGACGAGGCTTTAATTACATGCAGCCCCATAATCCATTAAATGAGAAAGAGAAAGAAATTTGATGTGGAAAGCGAACTTGAATCTATATTTTTTAGTATAATGTTAAAGGTATCAATGACACTGAGAGAACGTATGATGTCAACGGAGAAAGACAGACCTGATTCACAGACAATTAATAGTGTAGGCCATTTGGTGTCCACACAGGGTTAATTCACCAGCCCAGCTGATTCAGGCTGTAGTTATATCATATTTTGTCAGATCTCTTTTGACAATACAGACAAAGGATAAAGTTTGAGATCGTGTTGATAGAGCTATAGAGGTTATCATAGTGTTGGTTAACTGTAAAATCGACAGTGGCTGGGAAATGAAATTTGGGATTTTGTTGATATATTTTGAACACTTCAGATTGCCATATCTTATATCCAACTGCTGGATCGTAATGATTACAGAGTAAAATATATATATTTAGTTTCTTGTTTAGTATTTGATATGAAATAAAGATATCAAGCTGGAGTAGAAAATCAAATTGGAATATATGTATTATTATCTGAGTTCACCTTCTCAAACTGGGTTTTTCAAGCATGATTATTGGTAATTGCTACACAGAAATGTAAATTCAACTTTAGGATCAGATTATAATAATGAGTAGCATGAAAAAAATCAACTGACAATTAGGGTTGTTTTTTGGGTACATACTAATAAGATCAGATTATAAAAAAATTCAACTGATTTTCAAAAAGAAAAAATTCATTAGGAAATGACCAAGATTATAATAATAAGGAGCAACATGAAAAAATAAAATGGTTTGTTAAAGGACTCCATTTTTTAACAAGGAAAGACAAAAAAAAATTATTTAAAAGTTCCACGGAAAAATAAACTACAATACATGCGATGATGCATAACTGAAACTCCTCTCTCGCGGTCCCTAATTCGTTTATCATTGCCCATTGAAAATCTGCCTTATTCAAAAGTAGATTTCTTTTACCAATTCGTTCACAAAACAATTTATAGTTGTCAAGTCAAAAATCATGTTTATGTGCACTTCACCTCTCTTTTCCAATATTGGACCGAGTACAATACAATTTCATTCAATGAAATGATAAGAATAGAGTCTAAAGTTGGAAAATAAGAGTACAAAAACGATCATAAATCTTGTATTACAGTCGATGGTATAAGATAACAATCAAAAATAAAGCCTTGGATCTTTGCGTAGCAAAAATCTTGAATTTTGTGCACGTCTCCTTATTTTATGGGTACAAAATATGTTTATTAGCTCTGAAAATGATGGAAATACATGTTAAATGGTCACAATTGCATGCTGAAATTAGTGGAGTTCAAGCCAAAAGGGTTGACGCAGTTGATTGATGGTTCAGACTGCTTGATCAAAGGTCGCGAGTTCAAACATCAAAACTGATAATATTGTGGCTATTGAGAGATATTCATTATATGTTGTTAAGAAATAAATCATGGATATTTGAGTATCCAAGTTTTTCCTTATTAAATTAGTTTTACTATTATACGATTACTTAGACTCAAAACAATGTGTCTATAAATAGTTGGCAATGAATTGTATATCATTATAAGTCATTAATAAAGATTATTTATTCTTATATCTCATCTTCTTCTTTTCTACTTTATTTTTCTTTCTTCAATAATTTTAACATAGTATCAGAGTGGCGTTCTAATTTCAGGTGTTGATCTCATCTTTCTATTAAAGATTTTATTTCTCCTTTCTTTCCCTCTTCTCCTTGTTTACTTTCATCATCCTTAAACTCCACAAACATCACAACCCCGACATCATCTTGCCTTATCCAAAAACATCACAACTTCATTCCAGTAAAATTCGACTGCTCCTAAATTACATGATCAAAACACCACTTCGGTTCTACCTCCAATCAGATATGTACCAAAAATATGCTGCCTTCAAATCTGACATCTACACCAATGAATTTCGACCAAATATACAATCTACAACCTACAATTGGACTTAGATACCATATTCAAAATCCATTTTTAGGCGACTCATCAAAACGGACATTCACAAACTACCTACGTATCTACCATTCGACGCTTGCCTCCGTAATTTCCATTGTCCATCTTTTGTTGTCAGGTTGTGTTTGCTAATCTAAATTATTTTAATCTGCGCGGAGAATAAAAAGGAAGAGAACAGTCACTATATTGCTTGGGTATTATTATTATTGTATTTTATTTTATTATTTGAAAAAAAAGGGCGAAGAAAAATAAAAGAAAAAAAAGAAAGAAAAAAAAGAAAAGAAATAAGAATAAACGGAGAAATAATAATAATGGAATTTTGTAGATTTTGAGATATTGATCGATCTTTATCGATTTACGCTATTTTATGGATCATTCCCGATCGATGCATATAAATTCTTCTTTTGCCATAACTCGAGCATACAAACTCTAATTAACTTGAAGCTTGAAATGCGGCCTCATGGGGCCTTCCTTGTCACTTCATATTGATTGTACCTTGATTGGAACCCGGTCTGAGTCCGCCCAACTATTGTCCATAGTTTCAAATATAATCGATTTTCGAACTTGATAACCGTCTCTCTGGACTTCCTGCCTTGATGATCACAGAAGCCATTTAGCCAACTTTTATGATATACTGCCTGGTCCAAAGACGGTATAACATTTGCCTCCAAAAACATGTCTTGTGGTAGGAAGGCGTATTTTGAATTGCCTTAAGTCTAATATTCAAAACTTGTTGTTGACCCGTGAACAAATCTGTGATCTTGCCTAATTATTAGTAATAGGCGTTCGGGACCATTAATCAAAATTCGTAACCATCCCAGACTGATGATGATCGCACGGGATCGAGTGTCTGTTCGAGGCGAGATGCGATCATTCGAGATCAAATGCCTGTTTGAGGCGAAATGCGATCGTTCGAGATTGAGTGCCAATTCGAGGCGTAATGTGATCGTTCGAGATCAAGTGCCTGTTCGAGGCGAAATGTGATTGTACGAGATCGAGTGCCGTTCGAGGCGAAATGCGATCGTTCGAGATTGAGTGTCGTTCGCGGCGAAATGTGATCATTCGAGATCGAGTGCCGCTCGAGGCAAAATTTGATTGTCCAGATGGAACTCAAAATTATTAATATTAGATTTCACGTTCGAGTGAGTTTTATAATTAAAATATTCAACTAATAAAGTTCAAGTGCTGAAACAAAAAGAAAAAGAAAAACTAAACAGTACAATACTGCAATGCATGCCTCTCCGAGTGTGACGGTTCATCGTCATCTCAGAGCGTGCCTAGGGACCATTCTCGAACACATACATGTGTAAGTGGCTTGACCATTTTATTGTGGAGTTTATTACTTATTCCCTGCCATTCCGATCAATTGATGACTAGTTGATGCATCGATCCAATGTAGTTCCTGTTCATTGCAGATGGTTGCTGCTCCTGTTCAACTGCCGTTGTCCAAGTTCTTACATTTTGTAACAATCTGCCATTACGAACATGTTCCTCAATCTCATCCTTTAAGTGCTTGCATTCGTTTGTACTATGCCCATCCAACTCATGGAACATACAGTATTTTCCTAAATTCTTTTCATTGTTTGTAGGCTCTCTCCTCGTTGGCCTTCGATAGGGGATCTGCCCCCGGTATCCAAATATATCCATTCCAATGTCTCAGTCAATTCCATGTAAGAGATGAATCTCGGTTCCCT
Organism: Allium fistulosum; assembly: GCA_030737815.1. Taxonomy (NCBI): domain Eukaryota; kingdom Viridiplantae; phylum Streptophyta; class Magnoliopsida; order Asparagales; family Amaryllidaceae; genus Allium; species Allium fistulosum. The sequence continues at coordinate 292,674,022 of CM060907.1, forward strand.
TCGTGGTCGCTTCAATCCATTAGAGCCATCCTCTACTTTCCATTTTCCTTTATCCTTGTTTGAACTTTCCCCGGGCGGACCTCCACCTTTAACCGCATAAACTTCCACTTCCTCTCTTCCCTCTCTTGCAGCTTTTGCATCTTCCTCTCGCAGAAACTTTTCTGCTTCATGGTAAAATTCCCCGAGATCCACTAGTGGATCCCATTCCGACGATATCTAGAAATCTGATTTATCCACAATCTACTGCTGCCATCAAAACCATCGATGTATCTAGTCGATCCACCGAAAATACTGACGCATTGAACCTGGTAAAGAAATCCCTTAATGATTCTCCTTTCCATTGCTTCATCGATGTTAAAGTCATCACACTCTTGGGTCTCGTGATCCGAAATTTCTTTATAGACCATTCGATCAATTTCATCCATGTGCTAATAGAGCTGCTTTCCAACTGTCTGAACCATAATTCAGATGTATCTGCTAAGTACAAGGGGAAGCACCATGCCATGACTTCCTTCGATGCCCCCTGTACTTCCATATGTCTCATGTATCTCGTCAAACGAATAGCGGGATATGTTTTTCCATCATATGCCTCAAGCGTTGGTAGTTTGAACTCTAGTGGATTTCTAGCTTTCCTGATGTTAGGAGCGAAGGGACTCCTATTTACATCTTCTAGATCCCTATTTACCAATCCTCCTCTCATAGCCCGTCCGATCATTTCAGCCAACCTATCGTTGTCATCCAGTGATAGCCTTTGATCATTGTCTCCAACCTGCCCCTTGAGTCCATGGGGGAATCCTAAAATCTGCACTTCTAGATGAGCATACGCATTTCGATCAATGCCAACCTGCACAACACCCCCCGATATCCAGCTTGGGATCGATTCAATGTGACCAGTGGGCTTGCCCCCATGTATGGAACGATCGGCCCAGATCATTCTGGAACGATCGGCCCCGATAGTTCTTAGTTGGTCAGGGGCCACTCTCGGCCGTTCCACTCCATCCTGCATCATGTTAGCTTCGTTTCCTTTTTCCCGATTTTGGTTTTCCTCAGCTCCCGCTGCTCCAACTCCATGATCCATATTTACAGCGTTTCCTGCTACTCCGTTTCCTTGGTTTTGCGCTCCAGCTTATCCAATCTATCGAAGTAGATTACGCATCATCTCCTCCCATCTCTTTAACATCCTCTCCTACATAGCATCCATCATTATTCCCATTTCATCTCTGGTGATGTAGGTGGAAGTCTGAATTACTCCATCTCTAGAAGAAGCCTACAGACTCCCTCCATGATGGCTCATATCTGCTAATAGTCTCCTTATCGATTTCCTAGCCATTGCTTCCTAAATCCAAGTATCCAAGCTTCCAAATCCGCAGGTGCAAGTCCTTCTCAGTGAAAACACCAAAATATTTGCGCCAAAAATAGTCACGAACACCCAGTTGTATGTGAAAGCACCAATTTTCAAAAACAACCTCCAAGTAGAAAGATAAGCACATAGATCATAGAATAAATAACAAAAAAAGTAAAGGAACACACGAGTTTTATAATGGTTTGGTAAACTCCGACCTACGTCCACTCCAATAATCTTTTATTTCTACTGTGAGATTACAGGTACAGTTGTTTTTGCGTTCAAAAATTAGTGGAGGAAGAGATAAGAAGTGATGAAGGAGATCTAGCCAAAAAAGTCCTTTGCAATGAGAACAAGTCCGCTGTATTTATAGGTAAATATGTGCATGGATCGGGCTGAAATTTCGGCAGAAGAACCTTCAGTCCCATATGATTCGACTCACAAAATTTGGGATCGATCGAACACCAAAATAATTTAGGCCGATTGTTGCATACTAACTCCAATAGGACTATGATCATTTTTATAGGGTCCCTCATGCCTCTAGTCCATGCTCCCAAAGTTTTGTGCCATTCCGACTTACCGTTCATGAGATATCGATCGATCTTCACTTCTTGACAGGAAATCGGATCATAGGAGATCATTCCATGCTTCATCCTTTTGGGCTGCGATCGATCATGGGGGTGATTCATGATGTAAGATACTTGCATTCCAAATTTCATACAACTCCAACATACTGTTTGTGAGATATCATGTTTTCCGTAAAACTATGGATCGTTATGCTGATCTGTACTGTAACGACCCGTAAATTTCAACTGTTTTAATAACGTAATTAGTTGAAATTTTTGTGAAATTTTATACGATAAAATTTTGAAATATAAATTTGATATATGGAATGCGTTTAGTTAAACATAGCAACCGGTAAATTTTCGTCCGAAAATATGAAAGTTTATTTCGCGCGTAAATTTACTTCAATTTAATCAGTTAAAAAGTAATGAAAATAAAATATTTTCGGAACCTAAATATTTTTACATAGAAAAATTCTAAAACATATTCTGAGCAAGATGTCAGTTTTTCGTTTTTCCAAATTCGAACATCCTTGGCTCCGTCGATCTTATTTTTCAGCGTTTTTCTTGCATTTTCCGCTATTAGAAAATTCGAATTTTTATAATTCAATTGTACCACTGATATCCATATAACATTTTGATCGTCTCGTCATGCTGATCTCCGCACTATATTTCATTGTGTATTTTTGACGTCTAATACGCGACGAAATCGGTATAACGATCCATCGTTAACCGGTACCGTTCGATGCGTTATTTTTGTGACCATCCAACTATCCAACTTTCCTCCGTAAACCCAACAGGCACTACATTTAATTATTTCTGAATCCAATGTCATGACATTTACTATTCACAAGATACCGGATATATTCTTCCACTTGCATCTCCGGTTCACTTTCTCTCTTCCTTCTGTTACTTTATTTCCCAGAAATATTACACGTTGAATTCTTGCTTTGTCTTCCTACCATTTCTTTTCCATTTCGCACGTCTTCATTTTGTTCTCCACCACAAATGCTCCGCCCCATTTGTTCCCACAACTCATCCTTTTCGCCCAGCCTCACGCAAGCACACCCCTCCGTTATCCACAACCCCTTCCTCTTGCAACCACCCTCCTCCTTCGTTGCGTGATGTGTAAGTATGTTGCTTCTATATATTATGTACATAGACTTTAAACTACAATTTGCATAATTCATATTTTGTTATATTGGAATTTATATAAGTTATGGCTCACTAACTTAAGCTCATTTGTAAAGGTCTAAAACAAAAGAAGAAAAAAACGTGTCAGGTTATAAGCATATAGGGATGGTAAATGTAACTATTATATTGGGATTCGTTTGTTTATATCCTACTTGTTCATAGTTTTAACAGTACATGTTATGGTTATATATGTTTGTTTGGCTATATATTCAAATTGGTTTGGTTATATAAATATAGATTTATATGAGTATATATATTTTGAAGTTATCTGAATATATGATTTTATTGTATGGTTATATATATAATGCGTTTAGATTTTATATGTTATATACATATAATATATTAATGATACAGTTTGGTGAAGCTATGTTATCTATATAATATCTAGGTGTACGGGTATGGTTGGATCTGAAGTTTTACAGATGCTATTCCATATAAAATATATGTTTCGCATATAAATTATAATTCATATGTCAGTCTGTTTCCAAAGCTTCATGTTATATAAATATATGTTGAAGCTGGGTTTTCATGTATGTCTGGCTTTTGGGATCATAAAAATTTATTTGAATATAAGTATATACCAGTTCATGTGTAGATATCTTGTAAACAAGTATACAAATCTATAAGTTTATATAGTTTGACTAGTTTGGAAATATATTTAGTTTTATATACATACTGTTAGTATATAAGCCTTGCTTTTATAAAATATGTAGGCCCTGTTGTTTTTTTTTCTTTTACTATTACATCTTTCCATTGTTTTGGCATTCGAGCCCTGTTTATATCATATACTCTGTTTTCCAGAAAATCCTGGTTTGCCTTGCTCTGTTTGATTTTCGTCCTAGCTTGATGTGTATATGTTCGATGCATATATAAGTTTATATAAGCTATTATAACTCATGTTGCTATATAGTATGTCAAAAGTATATTTTTTTTATATATGATATCAAATATTTTTTTCAGTGTATATATATAGTGGCAGATTCTATAAATTATACATATGTTTATAGTCTTTAGTTTGTTAGTTTTATATATTTCTGAGGTAGGATCTGCTTTTGTTCTGTGCGTATATATATTACTACACATATATTATATTGGGCTTTAGAAATGATTCAAGTAGTGCACCTAATAAGAATTTTGATATGCATGCATTTGTATTCAAAGGTTGGATTGTTATTTTATTTATATAAAGTATATACAGAACTTTGATAAATTTTATGTGTTAGTTTTATATAAGATAATATAGATTACATCATCCATTAGCTATATATATATGATATGTTAGTTTGAATAATTATAATATTTAAGCATTAATTTTAAAAATATTATATATATATATATATGTTGATATTAATATAGGTGTTTAGATTTAGTATTTATTTGCAAATAATTTTATTATTAATGAGTTCCAAATTTAGTATTTCTTAAGAAAATAATATAATAGATAACATATATATTTTGTTTCAGTCTACATCAAGCAGATTCTGATTTATTTTTCATCGATTCCTTATCTATCAGCTTGTCCGTCAAACTCGGGTCCATCTAGCTTTGTTTTGAAATTCGTGCTTGGATTCGAAACTCATTCCATCGTCGAATCTCTCTAGCCTCGAAAGGTGAGCAATCACTCACGATTAATGTTCTTTTATTTATTAAATTTGATTTCAATTGAAACGACAATTGAAATATGCCGCTGTCTGATATTTACACTGTTATCACCTGTATCAGTTCACCTGTGACATCTGACACCATTATCTGTTATATATGCAATGATAATACAGTTTGGCTGATAATTGATTGATTGTTTGATGTTTATATTGGACATTAAATTGTTAATGATGTAAGTGATAGATAATTTGAAATTGAAATTGACGTAGGATAGTTAGATTTGATATATGTGTTAAATTTGATTAAATGACATTTGTATAATATGACCCCTTTAACTGTTAAATTTATTGACACGTAGGATTTGTTTAATTACACTTTGAACCACTGAATGTATGTTGTTAAATTGATGATGGATGAAATTGTAAAAGATGACAAGTGAAAACCGTAATGTAATAAATCTTTAATCTACATGAAATGATAGTGTAGATTCTAGAAATAATTATATTAATTCGTACAAATAACAATGCGAATTAATACGGTTATTTCGGGATTATTTGAATTGATTATTGGATTGTTGTTATTGATTGTTGCTATTGCTTGTTTATTTACTTTGACACCATCTCAGTTATCACACTGCAAGTTCCCTTTGTTATGCTTTGATTTTGAATTGAATTGGAATCGGGTTGAAATGATAAATACCCAAATTGAACTTTGACCTAGGATAGGAAATTAAATAAAACCCGATTGGTCAATAATTTGATTTAAAAATAAACGAATATTTTATTTGAATAAAGGAATATGGTTTTGAAATGAAGTTGAAATTTGAATTTTGATGAAAGGAAAATGTTAATATTTAATAATCTGAAACAAAAGATTAACAATGTAATTAATGGAAGAATGTTGTTTAATTTGAGAAATGATTGAATTAAGTTTGAAATTATTAAACTTTGAAATGATTTAATAATTAAGTTTGAAATCATAATTAAGTTGAAATTATTAAACTTTGAAATTATTTAATAATTAAGTTTTGAATTATTTAATAATTAAATAAGATTGAATTATTTAATGATTAAATTGAATTGGATTCTTTAATAAGAGAAGTTAAACGTTTGAATAAGAAAATTTTTACTTCGTAAATAATTGGAATTGAGTTACTTTATTTGTTAAGTTTTGGAAAATTATTTAAGTAAGTAAATAAGAGAAATTAAATTTCTTTAGCAAGAAATAAGATGTGATTTATTGAAATTAATGTAAGACTCGAAATTTAAAGAATTTGATTTGATGAATTTAATTTAATTCAAATTGTAAGTTTTGATTTAATGAAGTTGAACTTAAGTAATTGATTTAATGAATGAGAAGTTTAATAGAAATTGTTTTGAATGATAAATTAATTTAACGATATTGAATGAAATCGATAAATGAATGTAAATTGATTTGAATGTTAAAACTAAATTGATTTAAATGATTTCGAAATGAAACTTTTGTACGAACTTGAATCAATATTTGAATTGTTTTCAATATAAAGATTGAAATTGAACTATAAGATTTGGAAACGGTAAATTGGAAGTTTTGAAACGTAAATTATGGAAATTGGTTTAGAAAGACAAATGAAATGTTGATTTACAAATTCTAATTGAAATTGTAATTGATTTGGTTTTGAAATTGATTAAACGACCAATCGGTGTAATAATTACGAAAGTTATTAAAGAGACCGGAATCGGTTATGGACATACTCTCTGTCTAAACCGAAACCACTTTAATAACTATAACGCGGAGTGATGATCCAGAATGAAGTGGTTGGAATGATGTACGTGATGATTGAAGAAAGAGAACGATGATGGATAGCCTTGACACTTGTGTCAAATTGGAAATGACTAAAACAGGAGCCGTGCCGGGCCAATGGAGGATTTGCTACCTCAAGTGAACACACTTCTTCGAACTACTCATTACTTGTTGTCGATTGGTGCACCCTTGATTTTGGGAGTGTTGTTTCACGGTGTTGCGGGCGCTGCGGCGTTGCGTTCTCACCAGTCCGGATCAGGCAAACGGTAGTATCACTACCTTGGGTATTGCCTCATGTGCCTTGTCATACTTGTATTCCATTTATGCGTGACCACTACAATTTTGATTTGTACCTTTAGTATATGGATTGCCCTCTGGTGACTTCCGGTTTTGGGGAAACTACGGTCTTGTATATGCTTTTGGGAATAAAAATGTGTTAAGGGTGGAATGAGCCATGACTTAACGCTATTTTGATACCTTATATTACTGATAGACATTATCTACTTAGCGTACATTACTACATAGTAGATAGTTTAACGGATCCTTAAAGGATGGTTATTCCAAACATCCTTTGAGTTACTTGTGTTTCAGTTGCTATTCACTTGAGTTGGATTTATAAATATAAGAATGTTAATCCTGACTCGAGTGTTTTGTATTTTCTTTACGCTCGGGTCAGACTGAGTGTACCAGTATTCGAGACTCACCTTTGGAGTTGGAGCTTTGCTTGAAGATCTAGCCATCTATTCTGCTTTCAGTATTCGATGATTCCAGTGATGTATTCTGATTTGTATCTGATGTATCGTATTACTCTTCTGTTGTAAACTCTGATGTATCTTATATATTCATATAGTAGCTTCATGAACTACTATCTCTTTTATTTCCGCTGCAATTATTACTTTGTGTCTGTGATCTGTGATTATATTTATTTACTGTATATGTTCAGTTTTGCCAATTTAAATTAACAACGCGGTATTTTGAGCAATTCAACTCCGGCATGATTGTCTACCTATACACTTATAATGGATGCGAATGGTCCAAAATATCGGGTCGTTACAGTTGGTATTAGAGCTTTGGTAGCTCTAGGCAAAACTCAACATATAGGGTAAATGTATTTACAGATCACTCTCATTCGAGTTTCAATCTCTTCCTTTTGACTCGATTCCTTTGAATTTTTGGAACGTTCCCCTCGGTTCCGAAATTCATTCGTGTCCTTCACTATTCATCTTCTTTCAATTCTGGAGCACCTCATAACTCCGTTTTGAATGATATCAATAATAGATCGGCGGTCTCGCCAATCTTCGAATGATCCGTAAAGGAGCAAAACTCCTTTATAATAGGCATCGATTCACCGGAGATTTCTGTATCCTCGGTTTACGATGCTATCTATCTCCTGCTATACCTGAATTCCATCTCTTGGGATCGAGTGTTGATTTACCTCGGAATTCAGCATCGATCTTATTCCTGAAGTTACGGACGACCCGGTTAAGGTTGCCCGTGAATTAAATAAACTCATCCATCTTCCGATTGTGGTAATTGAATTATCTTATCTTCTATTTCAAACTTATTTTCGAATCAAAATTCTCTTTGATTTGGGTCAACAAATTTGAATCGCTATCCTTATTTTGAAAATTCATTCATGTATCGTCGAGCAAAGAAATGTATTTGTAAACTAATATATAAATGTTTTAATATATACTGTGTTGTTTGAGTTGTTGATGTTGATTTGGGTTTCCGATCGATTCGTCTGATCAACGCTATCGATAGGATTTCCAAAACACTTGAACAGAGCAAATTGACACAATAGTATTTTCAAAATTTGGTAAATAAAATAATCTTGTATGATTATATATATATATATATATATATATATATATTTATATAAGTACACATTTTCTGAAATTGAATTGTTAACTGAATTGGTTGAAAGGTAATATTTGATTTTCACTATTTGTTTTGTAAATCATTGATTATTCCAACATAAAAATAAATGGAATTATAAAAGTTGGTTTATAGATTTATTTAGAAATTTAAATGAAATTAAAGTAAGAATTTGAGAATTTAAATTCCTAAAATTTCAAGCTTTGGTTTTTAAATTTTTTAAAATGTATATTATTGAACGTATTTTCAAATAGAAACCGTTTTCAAAGAATCTAAATATTGAAATCAGTGCTCTTCTCTTTGTCGCTGGAAAATAATTTCGGTGATGGCGGCCGCATCATCGACGTTCATTTTCGAGTTTCGAAGTGGAGATACTATTCTGTAGTTTTGCTACGGTTTGTTTTGAAAATATTTTGATTTGAATTTCTTCAGTATAATTTGATTTATATATATATAGGTATCTTATTTTAAAATTTAATTTGATCTGATATAAATATATTATATATATCTCTAAATTGTTTAAAGTTAATCGTAAATCTAATTCTTAAATTTTGTTAAAAGATGATTTTATTTATAAATAAAACCAAAATTTGGAATAAATATTTAAACTTGAATAATTGAATTGGAAAAAAAAAATTATTTGTATATTGTTCAACTGCATTCTAATACAACTTACCTAAATCATTCAGAATTGAATATGTAATTGGATAATATATATAATATAAACTGAATTTATAAATAAAATTTGAGTGGTTATAACAAATGTTATACACTTAAATTTTAATTATAAAATGTTAATAGAGATAAATAGAATAATAAGATAATTGAAAAATAAATTTTGTTTTGAAGGTTAATTAATAAATTGAAATTAGATCAACTTATGGAAATACCTTGAATTTGAAATCAATTAATGAATATAAATTAATTTGAATTGAAATTTATATGGTTTAAATTAATTTATATGGTTTAAATATATGTAATAAGATATATTAAGTGAAATAAACTTAATAAGAATTTGGAATAAAGAGGAATTTAAATTGCTGAAAATAAAATATGATGATAATAAAAGACTATTCAAAATTCATGGTTTTAGAAATTGTAAATTGAAGATAATTGGATAATAAGATAATGAATTTAGAAATAGTTGAGATTGATTTTAGTGAAATCAAATGGATTAAATCAATTGTTGAATATCAATTAATTTAAATTTGAATTTATATGGTTTAAATTAATTGTTATTTTGTATTTCAAATCTATTTTTCTTTCTGGTTGTTTCTACTCTCCTACCTCGTTCCTTTTCGAGGACGAAAAGTTTTGAGTGGGGGAGAGTGTAACGACCCGTAAATTTCAACTGTTTTAATAATGTAATTAGTTGAAATTTTTGTGAAATTTTATACGATAAAATTTTGAAATATAAATTTGATATTTGGAATGCGTTTAGTTAAACATAGCAACTGGTAAATTTTCGTCCGAATATATGAAAGTTTATTTCGCGCGTAAATTTACTTCAATTTAATCAGTTAAAAAGTAATGAAAATAAAATGTTTTCGGAACCTAAATATTTTTACATAAAAAAATTCTAAAACATCTTCTGAGCAAGATATCAGTTTATCGTTTTTCCAAATTCAGACATCTTTGGCTCCGTCGATCTTATTTTTCAGCGTTTTTCTTGCATTTTCCGCTATTAGAAAATTCGAATTTTTATAATTCAATTGTACCACTGATATCCATATACCATTTTGATCGTCTCGTCATGCTGATCTCCGCACTATATTTCATTGTGTATTTTTTACGTCTAATACGCGACGAAATCGGTATAACGATCCATCGTTAACCGGTACCGTTCGATGCGTTATTTTTGTGACCATCCAACTATCCAACTTTCCTCCGTAAACCCAACAGCCACTACATTTAATTATTTCTGAATCCAATGTCATGACTTTTACTATTCACAAGATACTGGATATATTCTTCCACTTGCATCTCCGGTTCACTTTCTCTCTTCCTTCTGTTACTTTATTTCCCAGAAATATTACACGTTGAATTCTTGCTTTGTCTTCCTACCATTTCTTTTCCATTTCGCACGTCTTCATTTTGTTCTCCACCACAAATGCTCCGCCCCATCTGTTCCCACAGCTCATCCTTTTCGCCCAGCCTCACGCAAGCACACCCCTCCGTTATCCACAACCCCTTCCTCTTGCAGCCACCCTCCTCCTTCGTTGCGTGATGTGTAAGTATGTTGCTTCTATATATTATGTACATAGACTTTAAACTACAATTTGCATATTTCATATTTTGTTATATTGGAATTTATATAAGTTATGGCTCACTAACTTAAGCTCATTTGTAAAGGTCTAAAACAAAAGAAGAAAAAAACGTGTCAGGTTATAAGCATATAGGGATGGTATATGTAACTATTATATTGGGATTCGTTTGTTTATATCCTACTTATTCATAGTTTTAACAGTACATGTTATGGTTATATATGTTTGTTTGGCTATATATTCAAATTGGTTTGGTTATATAAATATAGATTTATATGAGTATATATATTTTGAAGTTATCTGAATATATGATTTTATTGTACGGTTATATATATAATGCGTTTAGATTTTATATGTTATATACATATAATATATTAATGATACAGTTTGGTGAAGCTATGTTATCTATATAATATCTAGGTGTACGGGTATGGTTGGATCTGAAGTTTTACAGATGCTATTCCATATTAAATATATGTTTCGCATATAAATTATAATTCATATGTCAGTCTGTTTCCAAAGCTTCATGTTATATAAATATATGTTGAAGCTGGGTTTTCATGTATGTCTGGCTTTTGGGATCATAAAAATTTATTTGAATATAAGTATATACCAGTTCATGTGTAGATATCTTGTAAAGAAGTATACAAATCTATAAGTTTATATAGTTTGACTAGTTTGGAAATATATTTAGTTTTATATACATACTGTTAGTATATAAGCCTTGCTTTTATAAAATATGTAGGCCCTGTTGTTTTTTTCTTTTACTATTACATCTTTCCATTGTTTTGGCATTCGAGCCCTGTTTATATCATATACTCTGTTTTCCAGAAAATCCTGGTTTCTGTTTGATTTTCGTCCTAGCCTGATGTGTATATGTTCGATTCATATATAAGTTTATATAAGCTATTATAACTCATGTTGCAATATAGTATGTCAAAGGTATATTTTTTTTATATATGATATCAAATATTTTTTTCAGTGTATATATATAGTGGCAGATTCTATAAATTATACATATGTTTATAGTCTTTTTTTTTTTGAAAAAGGGTTCAAACTTTTCTATTAAGAATATAAAAACAAGTCCAACAATACAAAAGCCAAAATAACCAGGCCCAAAGACAATACAAACACAAAACAAAACTATACAAGTTGGGCTCGAAACAGAAACAACCCAACACCCATCAGCTAGCCCAAGAACTGGAAGTATCCAGAAAGTTCCAAACACATCTCGAACAAGAAAAAGGCAATACGACTCCTTCATTCTCTTCATATCTCAGCTCTTTCCAAAACAGCTTCGCAAGAAACAAAAATGGCTGCCATCAGAGATCTAAACTCCTTCTTATACTTCCGTTGCGACGAAATAACAGCGAACTCACTAAATGAAACAGCTGAGACTCGTACTACAGTCCCTCCAAAAACACTTGAGTAAGTATACTAACTGAAATGTCTACTTCTTTGTTCCTTAAAACTTCAGACTTACGAAGTTTATTATGATGCCAGGATAGAGATACTGAAAATCTAAGTAGCCTTCATCGAGAATTTAGCATTTCAGATCTGAGATTCAGCTCAGATCTGAGAATTTTGAATGACCAAATGAACGTCAGCTCTTCCTCGAGACATCAATAAGCAAGATAAGTATTTGATTTAGCTTCCTTTATCCTCATTAGAGCTGTTTCCTTTGAAGCTTCTAATCTGTCCATAATAAATCACTGTCTTGTTATCCAGGACGAAACCACATATCTTTCGAGCCACCTATAGATCAATAAACTTAATAGCTAATGATTAGTTATGGATGAAAGACAATTTTAATGTAATTTAGAGAGGGAGAGAAAGCATTGTAAAATAAAACAGGTACTCGAAATCTGGAGCCAGAAGACATAGGAACTGGAGTGTGGCAAAGGAAACAGTAGTTATGATTATATCCCCAATTCAGCGTTGGGAGGTAAAACCCCATTTCAAAGCTATTTCAGAGTTCATGCCAGTGATGTTCTTAAAATATTTTGATTTAGCCATTCTGATGTTCATAGTCTGGAAAAATTTTAAGCAAACTTTTGTCCCATCAGTAAAACGATTCTGAAAGATCCTTTCGTTTCTTTCTTTCCAAATATGCCATACGCAAACTGAAAGTGAAAGTTGAAATAAATCTGACTTGAAATTTTGGGAGCTAGATATAGAAACTATTTTCAGTAAATCCTCCTTTAGGATAAAAGAAAATAAACTCTTCGGCTTAATGAAAAACTTTTTACAACTCCAAAGCCAGATCTTTTCTGTAAAGTCACATTGAAAAAATAGATGATCTATATTTTCAATGTGACTATTACAGAACACACAATTCTGATCCACCACTATCTGCTTCTGAACTAATCTTTCTTTTGTCAAGAGAAAATCATTTATGGCTTTGAAAAGGCATACTGCCATTTTAGGAACATGAATTTTGTTCCAGACCATGGATGCCCAAAATTTAGTATCAAACCTGGTTCGAACCGAGTTCCAAACTTTTTTAAACTGATATTGCCCATCCTTAGAGCACTTCCAAGACCAGAAATCCCTCTCTTTGTTATTGTGAATCTTGACTTCTTCGATTTCAGTCTGGATTTGAAATAAAAAGCTATACAAGTCCCACTTCCATTCACCATTTCTTAAAATCCTACTAAGCGTTAAATTATCTGTACCTGTTCTAAAAGCAGTATCCCTACCAATGCGTTCCATAATAGAACTCCCATTTAACCAAGGATCAAACCATAACGAAGTAGTTTTTCCATCTACAATGTTAAGGGAAAGGCAATTCAAGGCTACATGTCTATTCTTTAAAATAAATTTCCACACTCCAGAGTCATCCGAACGCTGGTTAGTATCCCAGAAACTTTTAAGCCCTATATATTTATCATGCATAAATACCGCCCAACTTCCTTCTAAGTTGATGATTTTCCAAATCAATTTGATATATAGTGCTTTGTTCATCTCTTCTAAGTTTCTCAGACCCATGCCTCCTTCTTCTTTTTGTCTACTTAGGACCTCCCAAGGGATCTTACTACTGCGACTTTTCCAAAGAAAATTTAATATCATATGTTTAATCTTTTGAACAGTAGCAACAGGAAGATAGAAACATTGCATCCAAAATTGTATTATAGGATATATGGTAGATTTTATAAGTTCCAGTCTTCCTGCTAAGCTCAACATTTTAGTTTCCCATCTGCCAATCCTAACTTTGATCTTCTCTATAAGAGGAGAACAATCCTTATCCCTCAAATTCGCACTTGACAGAGGAATACCCAAGTACCTTATAGGAAGGTTTGATTGTTGAATGTTGAGGGTAGAACAAATGTCTGTGCAGCAATCAACCCCTTTCCCAAAAAAAATGTTAGATTTCTCCGCACTTAACTCCAAACCAGTAACCCTTTTCAAGGTTTTAAAAACTTCATTAATAGCATTCGCAGTTTGCACATTGGCTTTAGTAAAAAGAATGATATCGTCTGCGTAAATCAAATGAGTCAATTTATTACCAAAGTCCGTAACTGTAGAGATCAGACCACCCCTAACTTTTTCCTCCATTAGAAGCGTAAAGTATTCCATCACCAGGGTAAAAAGGATAGGGGAAAGCGGGTCTCCTTGTCTGAGCCCATTAGAACCTTTAAAGTAACCGTGCGCTTCACCTTTTACAATGATAGAGAAAACTGGGGTCTTAATAAGGTTTCCAATAATTTTAATCCATTTATCTGTAAAACCTAAGCTTCTTAACATATGAATAACAAAATCTCTATTAATCGAGTCATATGCTTTCTTTAAATCAACTTTAATACACATGTATTTATTATCCTTTCTTCCGAGACCTCTAATTAATTCATGAGCTAACAAAATACCATCCCCTATTGATCTACCTTTGATAAAAGCCGTCTGGTTATGGGATATCAACTTATCCAAAAAAGGACCCATTCTGTTACACAGGATTTAGGAGAAAACCTTATATAAAGTGTTACAGCAGGCAATAGGTATAAAATCTTGAATGCAGGAGGAATGTTCTTTTTTTGGAATCAAATGAATAAACGTGTGATTCCATTCTTTAATAATTAGACCCTTTTGAAAAATATCATTTAAAGCTTTATAAATAATATCTTTCTAAATATTCCAATGAGTCTTGAAAAACAACGAGTTGAAACCATCCGGTCCAGGAGAAACAGAATCTTTAATATCCCACAATGCATATTTGATTTCTTCTAAAGAGAAACTCTCATTTAAAAAATTAGCCCCAAACTCAGATATAACCATTTTGCAAATCACTTCAGGAAACTGCTCACATAGGGGTTGATTATAAGTTTGCTTGAAAAAATCAATAGCCTCTTCGACAACTTTATTATCCGAAACCACCTTACCGTCAACATTTAAGTTTGTCAACCGGTTTCTACTTCTTCTGTTAGACATTTTAGCGTAGAAAAAAGAAGATCCCTCATCACCCATCATCAGCCAGTCACATTTAGCCTTTTGTTTGGCAGCCATGAATTCCTTTTTTAGTGCTAAATCCAAATTAATCTTGGCATTTTGAAATTCCAGAGCTAAGTTGTGATCACTAGAATTTTCCAAAAGTTTCTGAAGACTAGAGCATTTCTCTCTCAGAACATTCACCTCTTGTTTGATGTTACGCAAATTAGCACTCCATCTCTTGAGTTCTCTCTTAATATTTTTGAGAATGTTAATAACTTGAAACAAAGGTCTGTCGATGTGGTTGGTAACCCAAAGTTTCTCAACCAGTGGAAAGTATTGATCGCACAAAGACCAATGATTCATGTATCTAAAAGGACTATTCTTAACCCTAGGGTTAGAGGAAAACGAGATGAGAATGGCATTATGATCACTCACCGTAGGAGGTAAGAATTCAACTGATAAATCAGGGAATAAGTTAATCCAGTCTAGGTTAGCAAACACCCTGTCAATTTTAGAGAATATATTTCTACACGGACCCGACCACCAAGAAAATTCGTAACCTTTAATATTAATCTCATTAAGACCAGTATATAAAGCCATTTCATCTAATTCAAACAGATTATTAAAAGATACTGGATTACCTCCTTGTCTTTCTGAGGGACTACGGATACAGTTAAAATCCCCAAGAACCATCCATGGCCTATAAATATTTATAGCATCCTCCTGCAGGTTCTTCCATAATATTTTCCTTAATTCAACAAAATTATGGGTATAAACAAAAGTCAAATTACATCTAAATTTCGAGGAGTTGATCAGTTCAATGGTAATGTGTTGGTCACTCATACTTATAAAATTAAAATCCCAAGTTTTTCCGTCTATAAGAACCATAATCCTACATTTAAAATAGCATGATATATTACTTATTATTTTCCATCCATCGTCCAGCTTTTTTTCCAACTTCAAAATCTCTGGAAGCAACAATTTATTTTCCAGAATACCAAAACAGCTAATTTTGAACTTGTCTATAACTTTCCTCACTTCTCCCATTCTGTTAGGGTTGTGAAACCCTCTAACGTTCCAACATGCCACTGACATTATAAAACCTTATTGTTTCGGGTCCTCAATAATCTACTACTCGAGGACTCCCCATTGTCTTCAGAAGGAATACCTAACATCTGAACCCATTTGGGATTCTTACGGACCAACCTATCCTTCTGAATATTATCAAACTCTATATCTTGAGGCTTCGGAAGAAGCTGTTCTTCCACCTCCTCCTGAACTGTGACTACATTATCATAACTATTTTGTTCCTCTACCACTATAGTCGTTCCTATGTCCTGATCCAGATTCTCTTGTACCTGTAATAAAAAACAATGATCAGTTGCTCTCCTAAAATTAACATTATTATAAGTTCCATCATCAATAACTAAATCAGAAGAAGTTAAGGATATTGGAATAGAATTGTGATCCGATGATGACAATGGGCGTTTGAGAATAGATATGTGAGTCGTTGGTGATTTTGGAGGAGATGATCTCAGATCTATGGCTCCCGGTGTAGTTGGAGAAGCAGGAATGAATGGCTCCCTGGATCCTTGATCAGGAGGACCTTCCGACATGGCCAGAGGAACATTGGAGCAATCTTCACTGACTCCTGATTCGGTAGTAGTAACATGATCTGACTCTGTAACTTCAGAAATTGCCCCCTCACCCCGCTCTACTGAGGATACAACTTTTCCCAAATTCTGTTCCTGAGGTGAAATAACTATTACATTGGAAGAATTTTCCCTTTCTTCTAGGACTTCCATCACTACGTTTTTACAGGGGACATCCCCAACATCATTCTTGGCTCCGTTATCAGAATTGTCAATGATAGAGGGACCTCCAGCATTTATCTCCTTATCAGAAATATTTGAAACCTCAATTCCAAGATCAGCTAAAACCGGTTTATCTGAGATGGCAGCATGGGTCTCTTTAGGGACCCAGGTCTTAGTCATAGGACATTCATCGCTTATATGTCCGAAACAAACACACTTGCCACAGATGGGAGGAGGGTTTTCATATTCTACTTCTTGAATAAAACTCCTCCCATTCTCGTCCCTACCTTCAATGGAGTTAGGCATTCCATATTTGACATTAACCTCAACCAAAACTCTGGCAAAGGCTAGTCTAGATTTATTTTTTGTGGCCTCATCCATCTTAATAGGAACTCCTATGGTACTAGTTAGAGCGCTAATGGCCTTATTGACCCATAAATTAAAACTTAAACCAGGAAGTCTAACCCACATAGGCAAAGAGGTAAGGAGATCTCTATCAGTTCTTATATCTGGGGACAATCTCTTCATGATAATCAGGTTCCGGTCCATAAACCAAGGACCTGATTTTAAAATCTTATTGCAGTCCTCCTCCAAACCAAATCTCACTACGAAAAAACCATTGTTCCTAGAATGGACAGAAAACGGCTTCTTAGTTACCCAGACCCTATTGGCATAACCCTCAAACGTCCGGAGCCATGGTTTATACCCAACTACATACAGCAAAATGCATAAATCCCAACCTCCCTCCGCTTCTTTGATCGCTTCATCAGAAAGGGAACCTATCCTTTTACCATCCGCTACAGTAGGCTCTATAAACTCCAGATCCAGGTTACCTAAATCGCCTACCGCTCCTTCTTTAACTGCCTCACTGTACGAAAATTTCTTTGCATTCTCCGAAACAGTGAAAATGATTTTGGAATTACCTCCAGACATCGCAACTTTCTGCTTAGGAAATTTTGGTTTAACTGTCCGCCCAGCATGATCCGAAAGCAGCCTCCTACCCTCAGTTCTTCCTGTTCTGCTCGTTCTTTGCCCTCCCAGATTAAGCCTCTGATCAGGACCAGAAGGAATTGGCGCCTTGCCCCTTTTCCTTCTCACCTCCTCCCAACCATCCGCATCCCGCAAAGATCCCATGTTCCAGTTTTGAGGAGATAGAAGTGAAGATCGGAAATAAGAGAAAAACGGAGATAATTAAGAAAACTAGGGAGAAACGAAAGAGAAAAAGGAGAAAAGGGAAGAACCCTAATCTCCAGATCTAGATCTGGAAGATGCCATTGTTCAAAAGAAAACGATATGTGTTGTATGTTTATAGTCTTTAGTTTGTTAGTTATATATATTTCTGAGGTAGGATCTGCTTTTGTTCTGTGCGTATATATATTACTACACATATATTATATTGGGCTTTAGAAATGATTCAAGTAGTGCACCTAATAAGAATTTTGATATGCATGCATTTGTATTCAAAGGTTGGATTGTTATTTTATTTATATAAAGTATATACAGAACTTTGATAAATTTTATGTGTTAGTTTTATATAAGATAATATAGATTACATCATACATTAGCTATATATATATGATATGTTAGTATGAATAAATATAATATTTAAGCATTAATTTTAAAAATATTATATATATATATATGTTGATATTAATATAGGTGTTTAGATTTAGTATTTATTTGCAAATAATTTTATTATTAATGAGTTCCAAATTTAGTATTTCTTAAGAAAATAATATAATAGATAACATATATATTTTGTTTCAGTCTACATCAAGCAGATTCTGATTTATTTTTCATCGATTCCTTATCTATCAGCTTGTCCGTCAAACTCGGGTCCATCTAGCTTTGTTTTGAAATTCGTGCTTGGATTCGAAACTCATTCCATCGTCGAATCTCTTTAGCCTCGAAAGGTGAGCAATCACTCACGATTAATGTTCTTTTATTTATTAAATTTGATTTCAATTGAAACGACAATTGAAATATGCTGCTGTCTGATATTTACACTGTTATCACCTGTATCAGTTCACCTGTGACATCTGACACCATTATCTGTTATATATGCAATGATAATACAGTTTGGCTGATAATTGATTGATTGTTTGATGTTTATATTGGACATTAAATTGTTAATGATGTAAGTGATAGATAATTTGAAATTGAAATTGACGTAGGATAGTTAGATTTGATATATGTGTTAAATTTGATTAAATGACATTTGTATAATATGACCCCTTTAACTGTTAAATTTATTGACACGTAGGATTTGTTTAATTACACTTTGAACCACTGAATGTATGTTGTTAAATTGATGATGGATGAAATTGTAAAAGATGACAAGTGAAAACCGTAATGTAATAAATCTTTAATCTACATGAAATGATAGTGTAGATTCTAGAAATAATTATATTTATTTGTACAAATAACAATGCGAATTAATACGGTTATTTCGGGATTATTTGAATTGATTATTGGATTGTTGTTATTGATTGTTGCTATTGCTTGTTTATTTACTTTGACACCATCTCAGTTATCACACTGCAAGTTCCCTTTGTTATGCTTTGATTTTGAATTGAATTGGAATCGGGTTGAAATGATAAATACCCAAATTGAACTTTGACCTAGGATAGGAAATTAAATAAAACCCGATTGGTCAATAATTTGATTTAAAAATAAACGAAGATTTTATTTGAATAAAGGAATATGGTTTTGAAATGAAGTTGAAATTTGAATTTTGATGAAAGGAAAATGTTAATATTTAATAATCTGAAACAAAAGATTAACAATGTAATTAATGGAAGAATGCTGTTTAATTTGAGAAATGATTGAATTAAGTTTGAAATTATTAAACTTTGAAATGATTTAATAATTAAGTTTGAAATCGTAATTAAGTTGAAATTATTAAACTTTGAAATTATTTAATAATTAAGTTTTGAATTATTTAATAATTAAATAAGATTGAATTATTTAATGATTAAATTGAATTGGATTCTTTAATAAGAGAAGTTGAACGTTTGAATAAGAAAATTTTTACTTCGTAAATAATTGGAATTGAGTTACTTTATTTGTTAAGTTTTGGAAAATTATTTAAGTAAGTAAATAAGAGAAATTAAATTTCTTTAGCAAGAAATAAGATGTGATTTATTGAAATTAATGTAAGACTCGAAATTTAAAGAATTTGATTTGATGAATTTAATTTAATTCAAATTGTAAGTTTTGATTTAATGAAGTTGAACTTAAGTAATTGATTTAATGAATGAGAAGTTTAATATAAATTGTTTTGAATGATAAATTAATTTAACGATATTGAATGAAATCGATAAATGAATGTAAATTGATTTGAATGTTAAAACTAAATTGATTTAAATGATTTCGAAATGAAACTTTTGTACGAACTTGAATCAATATTTGAATTGTTTTCAATATAAAGATTGAAATTGAACTATAAGATTTGGAAACGGTAAATTGGAAGTTTTGAAACGTATGGAAATTGGTTTAGAAAGACAAATGAAATGTTGATTTACAAATTCTAATTGAAATTGTAATTGATTTGGTTTGAAATTGATTAAACGACCAATCGGTGTAATAATTACGAAAGTTATTAAAGAGACCGGAATCAGTTATGGACATACTCTCTGTCTAAACCGAAACCACTTTAATAACTATAATGCGGAGTGATGATCCAGAATGAAGTGGTTGGAATGATGTACGTGATGATTGAAGAAAGAGAACGATGATGGATAGCCTTGACACTTGTGTCAAATTGGAAATGACTAAAACAGGAGCCGTGCCGGGCCAATGGAGGATTTGCTACCTCAAGTGAACACACTTCTTCGAACTACTCATTACTTGTTGTCGATTGGTGCACCCTTGATTTTGGGAGTGTTGTTTCACGGTGTTGCGGGCGCTGCGGCGTTGCGTTCTCACCAGTCCGGATCAGGCAAACGGTAGTATCACTACCTTGGGTATTGCCTCATGTGCCTTGTCATACTTGTATTCCATTTATGCGCGACCACTACAATTTTGATTTGTACCTTTAGTATATGGATTGCCCTCTGGCGACTTCCGGTTTTGGGGAAACTACAGTCTTGTATATGCTTTTGGGAATAAAAATGTGTTAAGGGTGGAATGGGCCATGACTTAACGCTATTTTGATACCTTATATTACTGATAGACATTATCTACTTAGCGTACATTACTACATAGTAGATAGTTTAACGGATCCTTAAAGGATGGTTATTCCAAACATCCTTTGAGTTACTTGTGTTTCAGTTGCTATTCACTTGAGTTGGATTTATAAATATAAGAATGTTAATCCTGACTCGAGTGTTTTGTATTTTCTTTCCGCTCGGGTCAGACTGAGTGTACCAGTATTCGAGACTCACCTTTGGAGTTGGAGCTTTGCTTGAAGATCCAGCCATCTATTCTGCTTTCAGTATTCGATGATTCCAGTGATGTATTCTGATTTGTATCTGATGTATCGTATTACTCTTCTGTTGTAAACTCTGATGTATCTTATATATTCATATAGTAGCTTCATGAACTACTATCTCTTTTATTTCCGCTGCAATTATTACTCTGTGTCTGTGATCTGTGATTATATTTATTTACTGTATATGTTCAGTTTTGCCAATTTAAATTAACAACGCGGTGTTTTGAGCAATTCAACTCCGGCATGAGTGTCTACCTATACACTTATAATGGATGCGAATGGTCCAAATTTCATACAACTCCAACATACTGTTTGTGAGATATCATGTTTTCCGTAAAACTATGGATCGTTATGCTGATCTATATAATCGTTCCAATAATGATCGGCCTATTTTCCAAGATTTCATCCTTTTGAGCTGTGATCAATTATAGGGGTGCTCCATGAAGTAAGATACTTTCTCTCCAAATTTTATAATATTCCGACGTACCGTTTGTGAGATATCGCATTTTCCGTAAAACCATGGATCGTTATTGCTGATTTGTACGATCGTTCCAATAACAATCGGCCTCTTTTTCCAAGGTTTGGGAGTTTTGTAATGCGATCATTTATATGCACCCCACTCGTTGATATAGTGATGCTCTGGAATTTTCAAGTGCATTGGATTTGTAGATTTTGAGATATTGATCGATATTCGTCGATTTATGCTGTTTTATAGATCGTTCCCGATCGATCCATCTAAATTCTTCCTTTGCCCATAACTCGAGCATACGAGCTCCGATTGACTTAAAATTTGGCCTCATGGGACCTTCCTTGTCACTTCCTATCGATTGCACATTGATTGGGACCCAGTCTAAGTCCACCCAACTATTGTCCATGGTTTCGAATATAATCGATTTCCGAGCCTGATAACCATCTCTCCGGGCTTCCTGCCTTAATGGTCAAAGAAGCCATTTAGCCAACTTTCATGATATATTACTTTGTTTAAAAGCAGTATAACATTTTCCTCCCAAAACATGCCTCGCGGTAGGAAGGCATGTTTTGAATCGCCTTAAGTCCAATGTTCGAAACCCTTTGATGACCTATGAACAAATCTATGATCATACCTGATTGTTAGTAACGGCCATTCAGGACCGTTAATCAAATTCGTAGCCACCCCAGTTTGATGATGATCACACGAGATCGAGTATTTGTTCGAGGCGAGATGCGATCATTTGAGATTGAATGCCTGTTTGAGGCGAAATTCGGTCGTTCAAGATAGAGTGCATGTTTGAGGCATAATGTGATCTTTCGAGATCAAGTGCCTGTTTGAGGCGAAATGTGATCGTACGAGATCGAGTGCCATTCGAGGTGAAAAGTGATCGTTCGAGATCGAGTTCCTTTCGAGGCGAAATGTGATCTTTCGAGATCGAGTGCCATTCGAGGCGAAATGTGATTGTCCGGATGGGACTCAAAATTATTAATGTTAGATTTCACATTCGAGCGCGTTTTATAATCAAAATATTCAACTAAGGTCCAAGTACTAAAAGAAAAAAAAACAAAAACTAAACACTACAATGCATGCCTCTCTGGGTATGATGGTTCATCATCATCTCAAAGCATGCCTAGGGACCATTCTCGAACCCGTACATGTGTAAGTGCCTTAGCCATTTTATTTTGGAGTTTATTACTTATTCCTTGCCATTCCGATCAATTGACGACAAGTTGACGCCTCGACCTAAGGCAGTTCCCGTTCGATACGGATGGTTACTGCTCATGTTCTACTGTCGCTGCCCGAGTTCTTATGTATTGTAACAGCCAGCCGTTACGGACATGTTCCTCAATCTCATCCTTTTAAGTACCTGCAGTCATTTGTACTATGCCATCCAGCTCATGGAACATACAGTATTTTTTTGATTTCTTTCATTGTTTGTAGGCTCTCTCCTCATTGGCCTTCGGTAGGAGATCGGCCCCCTAGTATCTAGATATATTTGTTCCAACGTCTCAGTCAATTCCATATAAGAGGTGAATCTCGGTTCCCTTCGTGGTCGCTTCAATCCATCAGAGCCATCCTCTGTTTTTCGTTTTCCGTTATCTTTGTTTGAACCTTCCCTGGGTGGACCTACACCTTTAACTGCATAAACTTCCACTTCCTCTCTTCCCTCTCTATCAACTTTCGCATCTTCATGTCACAGAAACCTTTCTGCTTCATGGTAAAATTCCCCGAGACCCACTAGTGGATCCCATTCAAACAATATCTAGAAATCCGAGTTATCCGCAATCCCTGACACCACTGCCATCAAAACCATCGATGGACCCAGACGATCCTTCGAAGCTATTGTCGCATTGAGCCTGGTTAAGAAATCCCTTAGTGTTTCTCCTTTCCATGGCTTCATCGATGTTAAAGTCATCACACTCTTGGGTCTCGTGATGTGGACCCGAAATTGCCTCATAAACCATTCGATAAATTTCGTCCATGTGCTAATAGAGCCACTTTCCAACCGTCTGAACCATAGTGCGGCTATATCTGTTAAGTACAAGGGGAAGCACCATGCCATAACTTCCTCCGATGCCCCCAGTACTTCCATGTGTCTCATGTATCTCGTCAAATGAACAGCGGGATCTGTCTTCCATCATATGTCTCAAGCGTTGGTAGTTTGAACTCTAGTGGATTCCTAGCTTGCCTGATGTTAGGAGCACAGGGACTTCTATTTACATCTTCCAGATCCCTATTTACTAATCCTTCTCTCATAGCCCATCTAATCATTTTCGCCAACCTGCTGTTGTCATCCAGTAGTAGTCTTCGATCATTGTCTCTAACCTGCCCCTCGAGTCCACGTGGGATTGCTAAAATCTGCTCTTTTGGATGAGAATACGCATTTCGATCAACTCTAAACTGCATAATACCGCCCAGTATTCTGCCTGGGATCGATCCAACGTGACCAGGGGATATGCCCCAAGTATGGATCGATCAGTACTGATCATTCTGGAACGATCGGCCCCGATATTTCTTAGTTGGTCAGGGGCCGCTCCCGGCTGTTCCACTCCATCCAGCATCCTATTAGCTTCGTTTCCTTGGTCATGATTTTGCTTTTCCTCGGCTCCTACTGCTCCAACTCCATGATCCATATTTACAGCATTTCCTGCTACTCCATTTCCTTGGTTTTGCACTCCAGCTTGTCCAGTCTGTCAAAGTAGATTCTGCATCATCTCCTCCTGTCTCTTTAGCATCCTCTCCTGCATAGCATCCACCATTGATCCCATTTAATCTCTAGTGATGTAGATAGATGTCTGATTTGCTCTAGCTCCAAAAGAAGCCTTCTGACTCCCTCTATGATGGCTCTTATCCGTTAATGGTCTCCTTATTGATTGCTAGCCATTGCTTCCTAGATCCAAGTATCCAAGCTTCCAAATCCAAGATCCTAGCTTCTAAATCCATGGGTGCAAGTCCTTCTCAGTGAAAGCACCAAAATGTTTGCGCCAAAAATAGTCACAAACACCCAGTTATATGTGAAAGCACCAATTTCCAAAAAATATCCAAATAGAAAGATAAGCAAATAGATCATAGAATAAATAATAGAAAAAAAATAAAGGAACACACAAGTTTTATAGTGGTTTGGCAAACTCCAGCTTACGTCCACTTCATTAATCTTTTATTAATACTCTAAGATTATAAGTATACTTGTTTTTGCATTAGAAAATTAGTGGAGGAAAAGATAAGAAGTGATGAAGGAGAGCTAGTCAAAAAAGTCATTTACAAGGAGCCAAGTCCACTGTATTTATAGGTGAAGACGTGCATGGATCGGGCTGAAATTTCGGTAGAAGAACCTCCAGTCCCATATGACCTGACCTATAAAATTTGAGATCGATCGGACCCAAAAAATAATTTAGGCCGAGTTCCATAGTAACTCCAGTAATGCTGCGATCTTTTTTATGGGGTTCCTAATGGCTCTAGTCCATGCTCCCAAAGTTTTGCGCTATTCGGACTTATCGTTTATGAGATATCGATCGATCTTCGCTGTTTTGACTAGAAATTAGATCATAGGAGATCATTCTATGCTTCATCCTCTTGAGTTGCAATCAATCATGAGGGTGCTTCATGATGTAAGATACTTGCTTTCCAAGTTTCATGCAATTCTGACATATCATATGTAAGATATCTTGATTTCCGTAATTTGTACGATCGTTCCAATAACGATCGGCCTATTTTCCAAGATTTCATCCTTTTGAGCTACAATCTATCACTAGGGTTCTCCATGATGTAAGATACTTGCTATCAAAATTTCATGCAATTCCGACATATCGTTTGTGAGATATCGCATTTTCCGTAAAACTATGGATCGTTATGGCTGATTTGTACGATCATTCCAATAACGATCAGCCTCTTTTTCCAAGATTTGGGAGTTTTTCCATGTGATCAATTATGTGTGCACCACTCTTCAATATAGTGATGCTCTGAAAGTTTCAAGTGCATTGGCTTTGTATATTTTAAGATATTGATCGATCTTCGTCGATTTACGCTCTTTTATGGATCGTTCCCTATCGATCCATATAAATTCTTTCTTTGCCTATAACTCGAGCATACGAACTCCGATTGACTTAAAATTTGAAATGTGGCCTCATGGGGCCTTCCTTGTCACTTCATATTGATTGCACCTTGATTAGAACCATGTCTGAGTCCTCCCAACTATTGTCCATAGTTTCAGATATAATCAACTTTCGAGCCTGATAACCGTTTCTTCGGGCTTCCTGTCTTGATGATCACGAAAGTCATTTAGCTAACTTTTATGATATACTACCTGGTCCAAAAGCGGTATAACATTTTCCTCCCAAAACATGCCTTACGGTAGGAAGGCGCGTTTTGATTGCTTTAAGTGTGACAAGAAAGGTCATTATGCTCATGAATGCCGGTCAGGAAAGGGGAAAAGGCTGCAGAAAAGAAGAATGTGAAGTGCTTCAATTGTGACCAGGTTGGGAATTATAAGAATTAGTGTTTGGAATCAGTCAGGGTGAACAGAGGAAAGGTCTTTGCGATTGGACAATCATCTGCTAGGCCAACTACAGTTGGAAAAGGGAAGGCTATGATGGAAGGTACACTTTTGATTCAGAGTATACCAGTTAGGGTACTATTTGATACCGGTGCATTACATTCATTTATATCTTAGTGTTTGCTTGATAGGTTATGCTTAGAACCCACATACCTTGTTACGTCCTTAAGGGTTGTGAATCCTATAGGAGGGTATGCAACTCTAGGGATGAGATGTGACTAATCAGAACTTCATTTGTTAGATCATAAGTTTGCAAGCAGTCTATATGTTTTTGATTTTGCAGATTTCGAAATCATTTTGGGTATGGATTGGTTGGGTAGATATAAGGCTAGGATATTTTGCCAAGATAGGGAAATATCATTGAGACACCATGATAGTCATAACCAAATCATATTCTCAGTGGAGAATTCTGACCGGAGTGTTTGTGCTTTGTTAAGTGCTATGGAAGTGGGAGAAGAGTTAAGTCAGGTTCATGTAGCAAGAGAGTTTGCAGATATTTTTGAGCCGGTTACAAGACTACCACTGAAACAAGATGTTGAGTTTCGGATAAATCTTGTGCCAGGAGCTAAATCTATTAATAGACTACCTAGCAGGATGACATCGACTGAGATGTAGGAAATGAAGGTGCAGCTAGTGGATCTAGAAGAGAGAAATTTTATTAGACCAAGCAGTTCGCCTTGGGGAGCAGCCACAGTGTTCATGAAGAAACCATATGAGTCGTTGAGGATGTGTATCAACTATCGTAAGTTGAGTGAGAGGAAAATTAAGAATAAGTATCCTTTTCCAAGAATTGACGATCTATTTGATCGGTTGTGTGGAGCCAGAGTGTTTTCCCAGTTGGATTTGGTGGCAGATTTCCATTAGTTAAGAGTGGCAGAGGACAATATTCCATTGATAGCATTTCATACTAGGTATGGTTCGTATGAGTGGTTAGTAATGTCATTCGGGTTAACAAATGCAACTACTTTCTTTATGGATCCGATGAACAGAGTTTTCCGAGAGTACTTGGATAGGTTTGTGTTGGTATTTATGGATGACATCCTAGTATACTCTAAGGATGAAAGAGAGCATGAAGATCATCTTAGAGTAGTGCTTGAGACGTCGAGGTAGCATCTGCTTAAAGAAAAGTTTTCCAAGTATCAATTTTGGAAGAAAGAGGTTATGTTTCTTGGCCACGTGGTTTCAGAGAAGGGCTTGCTAGTCGATCAAGATAAGATCGAAGCTGTTAATAATTGAAAGAGACCAGAAACGGTGACTGAGATTAGAAGTTTTCTTGGACTTGCTGGCCATTACCATGGATTCATCAAGGATTTCTCGCGGATAGCAGCGCCTTTGACTAAGTTAATCAGGAAGGATTTGAAGTTTGTTTAGTCCGACAAATGTGAGGAAGCATTCCTTAAGTTAAAGCATTTTTTGACCAACGCACCTATGTTAGTAGTTCCAGACGGAAACCAAGGGTTGATGGTGTATACTGATGCATGCGGAACTGTACTAGGAGCTATGTTGATGCAGAAGGGTAAAGTTATTCCATATGCTTCCCGACAGCTTAGACCACATGAAGTAAAATATCCTACTCATGATTTGGAGTTGGCTGCGGTGATCATCACATTGAAGATATGGAGACATTATCTCTTAGGGGAGAGATTTGAGCTATACACATATCTTAATTCTTTAAGGGATTTATTCTCTTAGAAGGAGTTGAATATGAGACGGCAGAGGTGGCTGGAGTTTTTAGCAGCTTATGATTTTGGTATAGAGTAAACACCTGGGAAAGGAAATAAGGTAGTCGATACTCTTGGCAGAAGACATCATAATGTAGTGTTAGCTATGTTGGTAGAATGTGGTCCAAGTTTACGATTCAACCTGGAGGGACCAAGATGTATCAAGATATGAAGACGAGCTTCTATTGGGAAGGCATGAAGAGGGATGTTGGCTTATGGGTTAGGCAGTGTGCAAACTGCCAACAAGTGAAGGCGGAACATCAGAAGCCGAGTGGATTGCTTCAACCTTTAGAGATTCTAGTTTGGAAATGGGATTCGATATCCATGGATTTTATAGATAGGTTGCCAAGGTCAAATAGTGGAAATGAAAGTATATGGGTCATAGTGGATAAGGTTGACCAAGAGTGCCCATTTCATTCCAGTTCAGTCAACCAGGATGGCACTTGTTTTAGCTAAGTTGTTAATAAAGAACATAGTTAGACTACATGAAATTCCTAGTAGTATAGTCCGTGACAGAGATGCTTTGTTTACTAGTGAATTCTGGATGAGTCTACAGGATGTGTTAGGTGCCAAGCTTAAGATGAGTACTGCATATCACCCTCAGATGTATGGGCAGACAGAGAGAGTCAATAATGTACTCAAAGATTTATTAAGAGCTTGTGTATTGGACTTTGGTGGATTTTGGGAAGATCCCCTATCTTAGTGGAGTTTTCCTATAATAACAGTTATCAGAATAGTATAGGAATGGCGCCTTTTGAAGCTTTGTATGGAAGGCCATGAAAATCACCAGCATGTTGGTTGGAGACTTGAGACAAAGTAGTCTTAGGTCCAGATCTAGTTTGAGAGGTGACAGAGAAGATTGAGTTAATCCGAGAAAGGATGAAGGAAGCTCAGTCCAGACAGAAGAGTTACACAGATAAGAGGCGTAAATACCTAGAATGCTCAGTTGGAGATAGGGTTTTCATTAAAGTATTACCGATGAAGGGTGTGGTACGATTTGGAAAGTCGGGGAAACTGGCACTGAGATATGTTGGTCTGTTTTTAGTTAAAGAGAGGATCGGGAAGCTCGCATATAGAGTACAGTTGTCGAGCAGTATGGCAGGTGTCCATAATGTGTTTCATGTGTCTCATCTTCGTAAGTATTTTCATGACCTAGAGACTACTATTCCTCCGACAGGGTTGGAAGATTTGGTAGTTGAACCAAATTTGACTTTAGTTAGACAACCAGTTTGGGTTGTAGTGAGAGATGAGAAAAGGTTAAGGAACAAGAAAATCAAGTTGGTGAAAGTTCAATGGAGTGACAACCAGAAAGACTGTACTTGGGAGACAGAAGACATGATTAGAGATACTTACCGATCTGCTTCGAGGGTATATTCTATATTATCTTTATATAGACAATTGCTAGTCAAGTAGGCTAGTATGGTTGTTAGGAGTTGTTACAGATGATTGCTATGTGTAGTATTTTGTCCTTACTGAATTTTGTGGATGAAATTCTTTAAGAAGAGGAGCCTGTAACATCCCTAATTTTTTTATAACATTATTCAGGAGATTTAATTAGATAAATTAAATAGAATTAAGTAAATTTTAAAGTGATGAGGGGATTGAGATTTGAAAATTTATTTAGTGGCCAAGCTTAATTAAATAAATAGGCTTATGAATGCTTCTATATGTTAATTAATAAGAAAATAGTTAACACAGAGGCATATTAGGAATTACCACACCATAATTCCTTAACACCTAAAATCCACGTTCTTATTCTTTCTCAAGTTCATTTTTTCAAAAACCCAAAATGTAAAAACCTAAAGCTCAAGCCGGCCATTACTTAGGAGGAAAAGAAGAGGAATTCATCTAAAGCTAAGGGAATTAATCAAGAATCAAATCTCAAATTCCTTATCCTAATCAAGGTGAATATTAATCAAAGCCGTCTCTATTTTTTTTTACGATCAATTGATTTTCGAGTTTAAGTTTAAATCAATTATGATGATTTTTGATGATGATATGCTTAGATTTTTGATATGATATATTCAAACAACTTTGTTTGATAATTGTTTTGTGATGTTTTAAGGCTAAAATCATTTATTTTCGACTTCGAATGCCATGAGGAATTTATATGTTATGTAAAACATTATTTTGGAGATAGGTTTTAATTTTTGCAATTTTCTACGCTATGGAACATTTATTATGAATTTTTAAAGGAAAATATGAATAATTGGGTTTAGAAATTAGTTTTGGCTATATTATGAAGAATTTGGGTCTGGAACTTTTATATGTTAGATAACATATTAAAAGTGAATTTCTATGATTTTTGGGAATTTTTCCTAGGTAATTTACTATGGAAATTAAATTATTTTAGAAGAATGATTTAAATGTTTTAATGTATCTGACATTACCATATTTGGTCGCCGAGGATTAATAACTATGAATGACTACAACATCCATAGCTATTAGTTTTGGGCCTCCAAGTGGGGGATGTCATAGAGTAACATCTCCATGCTTGACGAGCAAATAGCGATAGCTCATATGCACAATAGTGAGTTAGCAAAAGATGAAGAGGAACTTTAGGATAAAATTGATGCACCAGCCTAAAACTTAACAATCCTGACGTAGAGATTGCCAAGCTACAGATCGTGATCTAAAGGAAAGAGAATGAGGCCAAGCAAACTAATAAGCTTTAGGCCAAGGAAGTTGCTGATTCAAAGGGGAAAATCAAGTGCTTGAGGATCAAGTCGTTGAGCTTGAAGCTTGCCTACATCAAGACAATAAGAAATACTAGTGCTGTGAGGAGGAGGTAGAAAATACGATCTTCGGCTTCCACGTTAATGTCGTAAAAACCAAGAGTCTCAGATGGTTTAGAGACACCTACCGTCAAGTCCTTGCTGAGGTTTATGAAGTAGTCAAACAAGAGAAGGAGAAAACTAGGGACGAGTCCAATGAATAATGGCTTAAGGAAGCCCTCTTTGAGGAAGAAGATTTGAAGGCCCTTGAATAGGGCAGAGCACTATAAGAAGTTGAAATTACCACTACATCATCATCCATTAAGGCTAGGGTAAAACCCCAATTTAAAGTGACAGCTGAAGGCACTCCTGCCCCTAATTCTTTGGAGCCTCGGTTGAAAATTTTGACATCCGTAGCGGCTATTTCTGAGGTCATCGTAATTCCTATGTTTGTGCAACCTCCATTTTTTATTATTGCTTTAAAGGACTAGAATCATGAATTCCTTTAGTTTTCTACATTTATACCCATTGATCCAACAATATCTCTAATTTCCAAATAAAGGCAGATGGTTCCATACTTCGTGGACTTCAAATGCCCAGTGAAAAGATAACTGACCTTTACTATATAGCGTGCCTTGTTGCAAGTCAATTAGCTCTTTCGCCGTTGTATGTGGTCATTATTGTTCCTCGCCCTGATGCTTCTGCCACTATGGTGTAGAGGACCAAGTGCTTCCATGGACGACAATGAAGAAGTGGTCATCACACGTGTTCAGGTCACGAACCATCCATAGCAATCGAGCTTAGCAAATCCATTAGGAATCTTCTTGAAGTCAAGATTAAACCCAATCTAACCATTCCTTGCCACATTATTTGTCTCTATACAGGTGCCTCTATGCCCTATTATTCCCATCTTTACCCCCTACTTCCAGTGCCACTTAATCGTTAGGCAAATTCGTGTCATATATGAAAAAGTTGACCCATTGATTAATGAGGAAGACATCACTCCACTGGAAGGAAGCACTCATACCAGCGGCAAGCACAAGCATTGATCTACCTTGAAGGCATAGAAAGGCGGGAAGAGAGGAAAGAAGTGAGCACTTTGGTCTCTTCTATACGAGGCTTTTACATTTTTGTCTTTTTGGATTTTTTTACTTTCGATGTACATAAGTCATGGTTGTGTGGGTCCGACCCTCGTAAGTGGTTTATAGAAATGAAGTAAATAAAGATTTTTGTTCAAATCTTATGTCCTTTACTCTTATTACATCCTTTATATTTCACATCTATGCACCATTCTTGCATGTAATAATAAATAATTTTCTATAATGAATTACATATATATTATACCTTTCTCAGTTTGTGATCTTTATAATGCATTTATTTATTGTAGTTCTCTATGCATAAATAAAATTCCATGGTTACAAAGTGTTTTTTTCTATTATTTCATATCAGTTAAACATATTTTGTTCAATAATAAAAATGGTGTTGTGATGCTCCGAATGAAATTATATAACTTTCCTCTATACGAGAACCAATGTAATCCATTACCCGAGATGCCTATCATCGAGCATTGGCATCCATGATGCCTATCTCTAGGCTTCTATCTCCGACTTCACCCATCTCTAGGCATTGGTCGAAGATAAGATGTGTAGGAGTGAATTATCTGATCTGCTTCCAGTCCAATTATGCTTTAATGAACCGATCATGGTTCGAAAGAGTCTGTCGGTACATATCTCCGGGTATATAGACAACTAGTTTTCAAAACATAGAATGTCCGTTCATGCTACTGATCCTTTAGCACAAAGTCATGTTTTCTGAATACAATTCAACTGATTCAAAAATATAACTATTATTCTGAATCCAATGGCAAATACTGCCTTATTTCATCCAATATAAATTAAAATTCCTAATACAAAGAAATCCAATACGCTTGCTCCATCTGCTATTGTCATTCCACAAAAGTGGAAAGGAGTACTTCAGGCATGCTTAATTCAAGTTTGAATAATTCGAGTGTGTTCAACATTTCCCGTTAACCTTCTAAACTAACAAGGGTTTTGCTATCCATCAGGTAACAATGCTATGCCCCTTGAGACCTAATGTAGAGAACCTTCTTTATGTTCTTCCCTCTTTCCTTTTGTCTTACTTCTCATGGCTCAATGACATAACATTCCCTTCCTAAGCTTTGGTGGCATTGGATTACCCCACTTCACTGTCCGTTGGAAATTTCACCATCAAGCACTAAGAGGAGAGCACAATGATGAAATATGTTAGGGCCGGTCGATCCAAAATTGCATTATAGGCATAAAATCTATCTACTGTAATGAAGTTTTAAATCCTAATAACCCTCCGAGGCTCATCTCCTAGCTACACTGACAGCTTGATGCAACCAATCAAAGATGTTCCCTCTCCGATAAATCCCTAAAGTTGGGATTTACGAGGAAACAAATACTTTTCCTTGAGTTGAATCTTGTTAAATATTTACTTAAAAATGATATTTATCGAGCTTCCGCTCTCTGTCAACAACCGATGAACAGTAACTGACCCATTCATGGCTGTTATCCCCATTGGATGTACTATCGGGGCCTCAATGCATTATGTATCCCTTTTCTAAAAGACGATGTTATCATCATTCCTTTTGCTTTATGGGAGAACCATTTTTGATGGCATAACACGATTCCTATGTCTTATGCTTCAAGGAACTTTCGTAGCATTCCAACTCTTCTTCGTGGGATGCAAATCCCCAAACATAATATTGATCACCAAGTTTCGCCTTAGCAATCTTGGATCCTCTCTATTGGTCCCTTCCAAGTTTCCCCGAGGTAGTTGCCACAGTTGTTGATTATTCCCTAACCCGCCATCCTACAAGTTCCTCACATAGTGCTGGAGCTATTTTTTTCCTAATCAGATCCTCAATCATGCCCTTGAATGTCAGCACTCATTGATATTGTGTCCATGGGTCTCATGAAACCTACAGTACTTTAGGACCACTTCTACTCATATATTTCCTCTTTCAGAGAAGGCTTCCCAACCATATCTTGAGTTGCAAGATATATATTTTCCATAGATTCATTCCACTCTATATGCTCTCCTTCTCGGAAGAACCACAAAAGTTTCATGATGTCATGCCTCCTACCCTTAATATTAACGTTCTTTTACTTATTTCCATTTCTAGCATTTCCATTGTTACTAACACAATCCTGCATAATAGCCATAATTCTTCTCATAACGCTGCTTAATCCAACCAAACAGTCAGTGCCTATCCTATGTCCTCCTTCAGATTTGCCTCTTCTAAGCATAGAAAAAAATTTTCCTTTCTATAAAAGTTCTTTAAGGTATCAGGTTTCCTCATTTCTATCCATCTATCAAAATCCTTCCATTTGTTCACTCTACTTATCAAAGCCATAAGCATGATATCATCTCTTAGTTTCTTCAACTCTATTAGGGTCGCGTTGAATCATTTCAAAAAGCTTTTCAAGGTCTCATCAGACTTCTAAAGCAGATCAGCCAAGGGCATCACATCCTTAGGCTAAACCAAGTAAACTCAGAACTGTCCTTGAAATTTATTAGCTAATTCCTCAAAAGACGATATGGTTCCAGTTTTAACCTATAGAAAAATATCTGCACTTCATAGCATCATCGGCTCTGGCACTTACCATATGCCAACCAAACTTCATTAAGTGTTGCATCAGGCCAGTCAACCCGTTATTGCTAAGCATCATTATCATGACAAACTTCCTAGGATATATAGCGGCTCTAAATTCCTTAGTAAAGGGATTTTGACTAGAAATGGTACCCTATACGTCATACTGCTACTAATTTTCTTGTTATGGCCTTTTTAAATTTTTTTTGATCAATTCGTCATTGCCTTCATCTCACCCTGAATGGTGGTCATCGTGTGTTCGACTTGGTGAATGGTCACAACTAGCACATATATACCTTGGTTCCTCTGTCACTAGGGAATCAGTTCGCTTAGTTCTCCAGTGATTCGGTGTGGACTGCATCCTTTTTGAGCATTCCCAACCGTAATTCCTCTAACAACTACGACCAGCTCTTTTTTCATCATGATCAATATCATAATTTAAGTCATCCCTAATATCGACCTAGGCACATGATGGATCTGTATCGACCTATTATTAGTTGGTACTAACCTAATCTTGAGCCAAGGCTCCAACTCTTGTTTGATTCTTTGACTTTTTTATGCTCTGGCATCCCTTTCTTATGCTTTTTTCTTCCCACCTCTATGTCGATCCATTTTACTTCCTTTACTTGACTCAGAGGACGAATCCCTTCTACTAATGTGATGCACAGAAGATCCATCTCCTTAATGGGGTTGTTGCATTATCAATGAAAATTGTTTCTTCATATTTTCCATGATGGCAAGTTAAGACATTTGAATCTTCCACATCATATCCTCCATCATCATATTCAGCTTTTGCTTCATCACAACCTCTGGTTGAGCCAATGTTCCCTCCCGAGTCACTTTGTCAAATCCATGCTATAAACTCTATGATTCTTCTATTACTAGAGTTTGCTTACTTGTAGCTTGTCTTGGTGCCATTTCCTTCGGAACATGTTGGAGATTTAGGCAAATCTAAGTAGCAATCATAGATTCGCTACTGATCTCCCATTCTTAGTGTAAGCACCCTAATATGTTGATAATAAAGTTGGTATAGCATCCTCAAATGATTGAAAAATGAATTTGAAATAGAAAGAATGCAATAGAAAAGAAAGATCATGAAAGATTTTATAGTGGTTCGAATTTTTTTATAGCTTATGTCCACTTTATACATTTTATTACTAAATTTTGCCTTTGCAACCAAAATATAGTGCAATTTAGAGAATACTACTAATTGGTTTTAAATTTGGTAGAGTTTCCTTGCAAAATCAGTCCAAAAGATCCATTTCCATTTGTTGAAGTTTGTTATTCATAAACAGATTCATAAATCAAAATCACCATATATCATTCTGAATCCCACAAATAATCAGATCTGAGAAGTTGGGATAAAGGATTAGTCAAAATTGCCCAAAAACCAACATTTAATTGATCCGTTGATGCTAAAAAAGGCACAACACCCAAAAACTTGTTGAAATATCCAGATCTAGCAGAAAATAACAAGTAAAGAACAAATAAGAATTTTTATAGTGGTTCGATAATCTTTGGCCTACATCCACTTTATATTTTAATTGATTACGGGTTTGAAAGAGATTTAAAGTCACAAGTACAAGTAATTGATAGGTTCTTAAGCTTAGAACTGCAAACAATGTCTACCTTGTGCTTTTTTTGAAGAGAGATAGGGATGATAAAGGAGAAGTTCCAAAAGATAGAGAATATCCTCCCTTAGTTGCTATAGGTTTGATATTTATAGGGGAAACTGCTTTACAGATCCTAGGCTTGAGTTTTACAAGGTCTAAATAAGAGTCTGTAGGTCCAGATGAGATCATGTCGGCCAAACTCCTACATAAACCTCTTGGGACTGATCGAGTGGTCTCTTCTTGGTGAAAACCATTCTCTTTTACTTGTTTTGTTTCCTCTCTTCGATCTAATGCGTTCCAAACTCTTTTCTGTGCAGTGTAGGTCATCCTCGATGATTTGATTGATTTTGGTTGTCTATCCTTCTTTCTTCGCTTTCTTCTCATTAATCCTTGAAATTGCTCATCTATTTTCTAAGAAAATCACTTGATAATATCATTTGAGGCAGTATTCGAAGTGTAAGGAGTTTGGGGGTGCTAAGTGGAAGAAATACCTCTTGGTACTGAGAGGTCCACTTAGCCCTATTACCCGGTGCCTTGGCCCGACTACACAAAGGTAATTACAGAAATCAGAATTGACTATTGATGGAAGAATGGACACGAGATGACATCTACATGACCAGACTGTGATCTCCAAGCGGCTATGTTTAGCCCTAGGTTAATAAGGTCGATGAATGGATGAAACAAGATGTCAGGATTATGATGGTTAGTAGGGGTATCATGGTTGATAAGTTAAGGAATATATGGCATTCATGGGGTCGGAAAATCAAGTGGGTTTCCATCGGGTTGGCATGGAGCATATTGTAGAGCTCGGGTCGGCATTTCATGAAATAGGGCTCGGGTCGGCAAAGGATGTAACATAGTCCACCTTAGTTCGGCATAATGTGTATGGACTCATCGGGTCGGCATAGCATGCTCAGGTCGGCATTACAAGTGGAATGGATGAGTTCGGCATATAATATGCGGCGGATTGGGTCGACACAATGCATAGCAGCGTTTGGGTCGGCATAGAGTGTGAAGATCACCGGGTCGGCATAAGGTGTAAAGGCCATCGGATCGACATACTTGAAGGGTTCGAAAAAAACATGTGGTGAGGTGATAAATTGAGAATGATCGGCATAATGGGGTCGGCACTCTTGGGTCAGTATGATAGGCATAGCAGGATTGGGCTGAGCGTTCCTTGTGATGGGCCCAAGTGACCAAGGGGGAGTCCAAGCTTTGAGATGTCAGGCTACCTCCATCTATAAATACAGGGGCAGGGGGTCATCCTTGGGGATCCTTTTTTGAGGAACCAAGGGAATATTCTGCCATTTTTTTGTACTCGGTTTCTCTTTTTTCTAACTGTCATTCAAGTTATTCCTTGTGAATTGTAACTGTAATCAAGGGATTGATAAAGCAATAAAGAAAGTATTTAGAGTGGATGTAGGCAATCAACGCCGAACCACTATAAATCCTGTTGCATTTACTTTTTTCTGTTCTTTCTCGCAATATATAGTGTTACTCCTCATTTTATATTTAATTTCTTCATTTATTTCACCACTCAAATCTATCCTCAGGTTTTTGTGACCAATTTGGTTGCTAACATTTTGGTGCTTTCACTGAGAGGGGTACGATTCTCAGGCTATTAGGATCACCTTTGTTGCTACTGGATTGAAGAAATCCCCCAAAGAAGATCTGAGTTTGTTCTTAAAAGTTTCAGATACTATTCAGATTTTCCAAGTTCTAAGCAAAGGACTCCAAGATGGTAAGGGGCACCAGATCTACCTCCTATAACATCGACGCTAACGAAACTACTAGTGTCCAATAAGGAGGGCCAAGCAACCAGCCTGCTAACGTAAATATGGAATCCATTGCGGCCCAGAATCCTGCTGATTCCATTACCAGTACCAAATTCAATAACCTGATGAGGGAGTTAATGGAAAGCCGGAGACAGCTAAACGAGAAAATCCAGGCAAATGCCAACCCGATGAACCAGATTGCTCAATAGCAGTGTCAAAATGCTGGAGGAAGTCCCGCTTCATACTCCGCGTCTGATAGCTCAACTTCATCAGATGGACACCACAGGCGTAGATGTTGCAGAATTGAAACGACACGAGCCGGAGCAACGGAGCAACTTGTAGCGGACCACCGCGGGCCGTCAATTAGGGCTGGTACTATTTCCTTAACCGGGAGAATGGCTCCTCAATCACATCTTGGAAGTCATGCTCAACCTGGATTGGGAAACTTAGGCATTGGAGCACGCTTGGATGCTAGTCAATTGCCTCACCGGGATGATAACGAAATGGATCCTCAGGATCCGCATCTAGAGGACAACAGGACGAGAAGGCGTGAGATGCCTGTGAGACGCCGATCGGATTCACACAGGATGGAATCCGACCTGTACCCCCTATCCAGACTTCGGACTTATCCGTAATGGTCAGGAAGCTGATGAGGGGGAACCGGGGCTTGACTAACGACGATTGGGGAATATCTAGGAGTCATACTCCATTTACTGTTGACATTTTACAGGTTGATTATCCCCGGAGGTTCAGGATGCCTATAATGCCCGCTTACAAATGGTTGATGGACTTGGCTAGGGCGAATGATTCAATCAAATGCAGATGCTTCCCTATAAGTCTATCTGGAATCGCTACAATATGGTTCATAAGGTTACCCCCACGATCAATCTTGAGATTTTATGAGCTGGCTACAAGATTCGTGGAGCAATTCCAGATTCATGCTACTCGCCCTAAAGATGTGATGTCGCTATCCAGCGTAATCCAGGCTCCGGGTGAATCACTAAAAGATTATTTACAGAGGTTTTACGTTGCTGTTACTGAGGTTAGTAATCCAAATGACCACACCATACTTATGGCTGTGACAAGGGGGTTGACCTCGAATCCGAGTTCGGTGATTGGCTAGCTGGAAAACCGCCGGCCACACTGGAGCATTTCTACGCAAAGGCAATGCGGTTTATGAGAAAGGAGGAGGCCAGATTTTCTAGAAGGAGCACTGCTACAGGACCAAGCGGGGAAGCGGTATAGAGCAACATTGTAGTAAAGCAATCCAGAGAGAGCTTTGGAAAGGTTCAGGTCAACGTCCAAAATTAGCCATCTCATCAAATCTCTACTTATAACAACTATACGCCCTTGAATTCCTCTTTAGAGAACATCTACCTATCCACCTATAACACTTTCCAGTATAGGAAGCCACATCCGAAGGAATCGACCGAAGAATATAAGCAAACTTGGAAGTACTGTTGGTTTCATGAGTCCTACGGGCACAACACCAATGAGTGTAGGCACCTTCATTACGCCATTGAGAAATTAATTCACCAGAACAAGTTGTAGCAGTTTGTCAAGAATCCGCAGGATGGCGGACAAGGAACGTCTGGTCCCAACCGAGGACAAGCTCTGCGTCGGCCCATGGAGCTAGCTCAAGCCGGCGTAAGGTTTGTAATAAACACAATAGTTGGTGGACCGCATCCTGCAGACAGAAGTTGGCAGGAAATGGAGCTTTATGCTAGTTCAATGAGACATTTGGACTTTGAATGTTGTTAAAACATGGAGTATGGAACTCCGACAAAGTAGCAGAGTATGATGACGGATGATATGGTGTTCAGAAGTAGATATGCCGATAGAGTGGAGGCCCCAACTATTGATCCGATGGTTATTTCTACCATGATCAGACCAGCGCTGGTGAGAATGATATTGATTGATTATGGAAGTTCTGTGAACATCATCTTTAAGAAAGCTTATGATAAAATGAGAATGGACGCTAAGGATTTGAAACCATCCAAAGCTCGTATACATGGCTTTAACGGTGTGGCTACTGAAGCGGTAAGTTATGTTGAGTTACCGGTAGAGTTGGGTGAAGGTGAACGTAGGAGGGTGTGGATCCTACCGTTCATTGTCTTGGATGTTGACTCGCCGTACAATGTTTTTCTGGGTCGCCCGACCCTGGCTGAATTCATGGCAGCTCATGCCCCATGGTGCTTGATTTTAAAATTTCCTATAGATAATGTAGTCGGTGTGGTACACTGAGGTCAAGCGACTGGTCGTGCTTGTTATGTAGCTGAGTTGAAAGAAGCCCAGCGGAAGGAAAAGGGAAAGGTCGTGGACAAATCTATCTGCATCCAAGTTACTTAAGATTGACAAATAGCACCTAAGCCTTGGCTTGGGCACCATAGTCGGTTCTATAGAGACATAGATCCGAGAGACGATGAGGAGGACCCCAAGGAGGCCGACGCAGCGCCAGCTGAACTGACGATTGATGTCTCAGTCAGCCACGACGATCCGTTGCGTGTATTGAAGATTGGATCATAACTTAGCCCTTCTATGAAGAGAGAACTTACCGATTTCCTCCGAGCGAATCTGGATGTATTCGCTTGGACTCATTCAAACATGTGTGGGATCTCGCCTACTATCGTGAGCCACGCATTGAATATTTATCCGAAGTATGTCCTTGTGAAGCAGAAGAGACGAGGTATGGATCCGGATTGGTCATGGCTCTTAAAGAGGAGGTGGATAAACTTAAAGCCAATGGGTTTATTCACGATGCCCTCTATCCCGAAAGGATATCTAACCCTGTATTGGTAAGGAAGGAAAATGGGAAATAGAGAACATGTGTTGACTATTCAGACCTGAATAAGGCATGCCCTAAGGGTAGTTTTCCCTTACTTATAATTGATCAGTTGGTTGACTCGACTGCGAGACATGAATTATTGTCATTTATGGATGCGTACTCGGGGTATAACCAGATCCCGATGCACATCCCAGATCAGGAGCATACCAGTTTTGTCATGGACGTTGGGCTGTACTGTTATGTAGTAATGCCGTTTGGATTAAAGAATGCAGGAGCTACCTATCAGTGTTTGGTTAATCGCATGTTCAAAGATCAGATTGGGAGGACAATGGAAGTCTATATGGATGATATGCTCGTGAAGTCACGCGATCAAATGACCACATTCGAGACGTATCAAAGATGTTCAATATCCTTCGTTTTTATAACATGAAAATCAACCTTTTGAAGTGCTCATTCGGTATTTCCTCAGGAAAGTTCTTGGGCTTTATTGTCAATGCACGGGGAATCGAAGTGAATCCAGAGAAGATTCAAGCCATTCGGGATATACGAATACCCAGAACTATTAAGCAAGTACAGAGCATGTACGGGAAGGTCGCTGCCCTGATTCATTTCATTTCCTGGGCGACCGATAAATGCATTCCCTTCTTCGATTTGATAAGGAAGCGGAAGAGAAATTTCGAGTGGACTCATGACTGTGAAGGCGCGTTCCAAGCTTTGGTGAGCCATTTGGAGAGACCCCTGTTTTCTCAAAGCTGGTACATCATGAGGAGTCGTATATTTACCTAGCTGTATCTCCACACGCCATAAGTGCCGCTTTGATTCG
The DNA here is from genome assembly GCA_030737815.1 of Allium fistulosum. Lineage (NCBI taxonomy): Eukaryota > Viridiplantae > Streptophyta > Magnoliopsida > Asparagales > Amaryllidaceae > Allium > Allium fistulosum. Next base: position 292,715,407 of record CM060907.1, read on the forward strand.
TAAGGAGGATCAGATCCAGAGACCGGTGTATTACGTTAGTAAACGATTAACATGGGCGAAGAGAAACTACCAAAATATAGAAAAGTTGGCGTACTGCTTGGTGATCACATCACACAAGCTTCGCCCGTATTTCCAGGCACATCCAATCAACTTCTATACTGATCAGCCTTTGCGGTAGGTCCTGCAGCAGCCTGAAACGTCCGGAAGGTTGCTTAAATGGAACATCGAGCTCAGCTAGTTCGACATCACCTATCTGCATCGAAGTGAAATCCATGGACAGACATTGGTGGATTTTATAGTAGAATTTACCATGCAGGATGTGCTAAGTGAGAGCGATGTGGTTCCTATTATACGATGGAAACTATATACTGATGGAGCCTCCAATGATCATTATTCTAGAGCCGGCGTCGTTCTCGTAACCCCCAAGAACCGATCAATCTGCTATGCTTTGAAGCTTGATTTCCCTGCTACAAACAACGATGCGGAATATGAGGCACTGATTGCTGGACTGAAACTTACTAAAGAGCTCGGGGTGAAATCGATCTAGATCTTTTGTGAATCGCAGCTGGTGGTGTACCAAGTCAGAGGGGACTACCAGGCGAAGGGACAAAGACTTTCTCTATACCTTACACGAGTTTAGGAGTTGTTGGCAGAGCTCAAAACTATGACCAAATATCCTGCGCGAGCAAAACGGGGAAGCTAACTCATTGGCAAAGTTCGCAAGCACTGGCAATGCACAACAGATGGGCTTAGTTCCGATCGAGACCCTACATACCCCGAGTATAAATGCGATGGAAGTTGATCATGTACCGGAAATAGAAACCGAAAGGGAATCATGGATGTCCCCATTTAAAGAGTACTTGTTGCGTGGAACCTTGCCTGAGAAAAAGGAGCGAAAAGCAGTAAGTCCTTCGCAAGGTCTCATGGTATATTATGCAAGATGGAATTATGTATCAAAAGGGATTCTCTGTTCCTTTGCTCAGGTGTATTGCCCATGATGAGATAAAATGAGTCTTGAAAGAGGTCCATGAAGGAGAGTGTGGCGACCACACTAGGGGGCGGATGTTAGCTAAAAAGATACTCTTTTATGGGTACTACTGGCCAACCGTGAATCAGGACGCCATAGATTATGTGAGATGATGTGACAAATTCTAGATATATGTGAAAGTCCCAAGAGCGCCGCCGACATAAATCACGCAAATGGTTAGTCCATGGCCATTTGCGATATGGGGAATTGATATTATCGGCTCATTCCCAATCTCCAAAGTGGTGCGAGATATGCAATTGTTGCGGTTGACTACTTCACCAAATGGGCCAAAGCAGAGCCATTAGCTACAATCACAACAAAAAAAATTCATTAACTTTGTTGTGCGAAACGTTGTATGCCGTTTCGGTCTTTCGCGATCTATTGTAATTGATAACGGAACTCAATTTGATAGTGCTAAGTTCAAGGAATTTTGTCGGAAGTATCATATTGAGAAAAGGTTTGCAACAGTCGCTCACCCTCAGACGAATGGACAGGTTGAAGCTATGAATAAGATAATAAAATCCATCTTGAAAAAATGTCTGGAAAAGGCTAGAGGCAAGTGGGTGGACGAACTTCCTACGGCACTTTAGGCATACAAGACCACTCATAAGTCAGCAACTGGCTATACCCCATTCGCCTTGGCTTATGGAGCCGAAGTGGTCATTTCCATGGAACTCGAAGTCCCTTCCCATCGGGTGACTTACTATAATCGCAGAAAAAATCAAGATCTCTTATTGGAGTCAGTGGACTTTATTGATGAAAAGCGTGAGGAGGTCGATTTGAGAGCGGCTACACATCGACACCGGGTCGCCCGATACTATAATATGAAAGTCCGACCAAGAATCTTTGATGCTAGTGTCCTTGTCCTGAAGCGAATTTTTCCGGTCCCATCGCACATGAACCCTATGTTGGATGGGCCGTACATCATCGAATAGTGGCTTGGAGAAGGAATTTCAAGCTAGCGACCGTTGATGGTGTAACGCTTCCCAGCGCATGGAATAACGAGCATTTGCTTCACTATTTTACCTAGTTTGTTTCTTTTGCATTCCAGTAGTAGTTGAATTCAGTGGTTGCTTTGTGTTGATTTTACTTTTGATATGTAATAAGGCATATTATTCTTCCCCTATATTTTTTAATGAATAAAAGCTTAAAGCTACTTTTCTGTGGACCACTGTTGTTTCATATTATGATGATTATGTGATGAAATTAATTAATACTAACATATGTGGTGTATGAATACAAACATAGAACTAATAATCAACTATTTATACCGACCCCCGATGAAAATGAACAGAGGGGATTGTTGGGCGAGGTTGGTTAGCTGACGATTCCTATGAGTGAAAAATCTCTAAGTCCCCGGAGCGTGGACTAGAGTATAAATGACTTGAAAAATCTCTAAGTCCCAGAAGTATGGATTATAGTACTCTAAGTCCCCAGAGCGCGGACTAGAGTATAAACGATTCAAAAAATCTCTAAGTCCTCGGAGTGCGGATTAGAGTACTCTGAGTCCCCGGAGCGCGGACTAGAGTATAAATGATTCAAAAAATCTCAAAGTCCGCGGAGTGCGGATTAGAGTACTCTGAGTCCTCGTAGCGCGGACTAGAGTATAAACGATTCAAAAAATCTCAAAGTCCCCGGAGTGCGGATTAGAGTACTCTGAGTCCCCGGAGCGTGGACTAGAGTATAAACGACTTGAAAAAAATCTCAATGTCCTCGAAGTGCGGATTAGAGTACTCTGAGTCCAAGGAGCGCGGACTAGAGTATAAGCGACTTGAAAAATCTCTAAGTCCCCGAAGTGCGGATTAGAGTACTCTGAGTCCCCAGAGTGCAGACTAGAGCAGAAACGACTTGAAAAATCTCTAAGTCCCCGATTGCGGACTAAATTATAAACGATGTGGGAGAAGTTTCTATTTCCATGAGGCAGACTAAAAAATTCCAAGTATCTGAACTAGTGGATAGACAAGAGAACTTTTGACCGTTCACTACCCCATAGACTCCGATTTAAGATCGACGGAAGATGCTCAAACTGTTAGCAACAGGATACGACCATTGGTTACGATTCCGGCCTAGAGTCGATGGCAGTTTCCAATGAAGTCTATAGAGGAGCTCTGAGATTAAGATATTAAATTTTCAACAAAACCTGGAAAAATCATCACAAACACATAGGGTGGAAAAAAGTTACTCGACTATTGGAATAGTAATTTATTCGGTGATCGGCTAAGGAACAAAAGTTTTATACACAATTCCAATTCCTTACAACCCATCCAAAGGTTTAGGGCCCACGCCCGTCCATATGCTACCAAAAAGGAAAAGAAAGAGGGAAAAACAACTACACAAGTCTAACTTATTTGGACTAAGCAAAATATTATAGGACCCCAACTATTTCTTTGTCTTCCTCTTCTTCTTCGGCTTTTCGGGGGTCGTTTCGATCAGACATCTCTTTCGAGACCCCTTGCTGCCTTGAGAGGAAGTACTTGAGGAAGGATGAGGAACCACAATGGGAGTAGACCTGCCAGACGGAATGAATTGTAAATGCCTATTAAGGGGATCATCAACCTCCACCACATCGGGCTCACCCTTAACTTCGATCTTTAACTTTTCCTCTTTTTCAATCTTCTCCTTCAGGCTAAACTTAGCAGTATGCTCAAAAGCACCCGTAACTATAAAATCATCGTGCTCTCTGTAAGTGATGGGTCTTTAGGTTTATCCTCATCTAGCGCCCCAATCACTTGATCATCGGGCCCAGGAATATCTCCAATGGCTGGAGCCTCAGCATCTTTTCCCTCTTGCTCCGTAGCGACATCGCTCCTTGGAGTTGACTCTGGACCAGGTGACCTAAAAGGTCTCGTGAAAATAAAATGTTAGATTACGTCCGTTGTTCGTCGAGAACAGCAGCTTTTTAGATTAGAAAGGGCTCAAGGTAGTACTAGCATCTAGTTAACTTTCGATGGTCAAAGGTGTACTCCCTTCAACGATTGGAGATAACGTGTGTATGCCGAGTCCAGGCTTCTCCGAGTCATAACCGACATGTTGCTCGAGAGGTTGAGAAGATGAAGTCCCAGCCGGTTGAATGGGAGAAGGACCCTAGGGCTCAGTGCCAGATGACCCAACAATATCTTCTGTTTCCTTAGGCGGTGTGGGAGCTCTGCCGAGTTGAAGCTTTGCACCAGCCAAGTCGGATGGCTCATTTCCTTGGAGCACTTCCTGCGCAAGTGCCCTTTGTCAAGCTCTGCCACCCCTAGATCCACTTTCTTGATCTTGATGAGAGTATCCCAAGCTTCAGCAAGTGACTCAAGATAACCTTTTCCCAAGAAAGTTAAGTCGCGGTGGAGGAGAACCCTTGCATCATATTCAGCAATGAGTGGATCAAATAAGCACTTGATTTCCTCCCTACTGGACTCAGTCTCTACCTCAATTCGGGAGTCAGTTTTTGCGAGCACTGCTTTCTTGCCCTCTTCACGAGCGGCTTCTTTCAATGCTTCAATCTGGGAGAGTTGCTCGTCGATCTTTGCCTTCAAGTTTCTTGTTTCGATGGTCTCCTCGCAATATTTTTGTGACTCCTCTTGCACCTCGACTTTCTCCTCCCTCTCCTGAGATAGCATTTTTTCCAACTCCTCCACGTGGCCTGCTAAAATACCTTTCTCCTTTTGTAAGGAGTCTTTTTCCAAAGCCAAAGTGCCACTACGTTGGAGTGCACCGTCCAGTTCCTTTTTATGCGAAGCCTCCAAGTGACTTATTGCCTCAGTCGTCTCCTTCGCATTCTTCTTCACCTCGTTAAGTTGGTATTTAAATGCAAGCAGCTCAGTATCCTGAAACTTAATAATGTCTTTGTCATGGATGGACTCCAGCTTGAGGCGATCAATCTCGTGTTGGCGTTCGATAGAAACCTCGGAGATTTTTTTGACTAAATGAATGAATTCTTCGTGTTGTACATACACGTCGTTCACACAAGCCAATGAGTTCTCTTTTGCGGTTCCAGGGATAAGATGTATGGCTGGGAGGAATTTTAGCCCGTCGAAGCAAATCTTTGGAAAAGTAGCATTAAGCTCGGTAAGTTTCTCCGCCGTAGTCGAGTCATGAGCAGGGACCGGGGGGATTTGTTCCGATGAAATTAACGTTTGTTTACGGTGCTCACGGGACTGCCTAGTACTTGAGGAGTCGGAATAATGATCGTGGGGAGCATCATATTGAGAGCCTCGATGTATGGGCTTATCTCCACCATGCGCAGGAGGATTTGTAGTATCGCTTTGATGCGAAGTGTGTCCTGGAGATTTCCTTTTGGAGGATGAGGATGATTCTCGAGAATGGTAATCTCTCTCCCGTCCTTCATCTCTCTCTCGGCATCTTCCGGACTTGGAATCTCGACTTGAATGATGGAAGATAGAAGAGCTACGAAGGCGATCGAAACCGTGTGAAAAAGACATGGCACCTGTAAAAGGATCAAATGAGAACATATTAGTAGTTGCTATGTTAAAAGTAAAGTGTAAGTGAATGGTGGGGTGCAAGTGCTTGTGAATGTCCTAGTGCATCCCCCCGATGGACTAGTGACGTTTGCTTTACTCATAGGAGTTCTTTCCTTGATTGCGAGGCTGCCTGCCTTCGCCGCTTCTTACGGGAGAGTTAAGCCCTTCGATGCCAAGAGCGTGAAGTCGTAATTCAACAAATCGCCTGGAATAGAGATGTCAGAAAGTCCCTTCAATGAGCTCTCCATTTGTTGAGAAGATGAAATCTTTTTAATTGGAATTATGATGAATTTAGGGGTCTCCCCAGTTTTCTTTTTATTAATTCTATACGCCAAACTTTTTCTCCTTTTCAAGGAAGATTGCGATTGGCTTGTATGTGGTGCATCGGCTGCTGGCGCTTGACCAAGGCCTGCATCTTCATTTTTTAGCCCTGCGTCTTCTGTTTCCTTTATCTCCTCTTCTTCGGTGCCTTCTTGGATTCTCTCAGTAGGGGGAACCATGGGGTCATCTCCTTCTCTTCTTCTCTCGGTGATAGCCTTCGGGATTGCTCTACTCCTTGGGAGACCTATTCTACGGCCGTCCTCTAATAGTCCGAATAGTGAGAGCAGTTCGTCAATGATGAGAAGTTTGATCTCTCTATCCTCCACCGGAGTAGCATGGGTTGCCGCAATTGCCCTGGAATATCTAATGCCTTTGGGCCGAGAGCGAGCATTTGGAAGCGTTAAAAGAATTCGTGCAATTAAGAAAAAAAAGGTGTGATTTGAGTCCTTGAATTAAGGGCAAGGACGGGGATAATACTTACGTCGTTCAAGCCACCTTCTCATGAAGCCGGGAGGACATCGCACGTAGAACCATTCTTGCTTGAACAGGGAGAGCTTATTCCATGCACCCATTAGGACTTGACATTTGGGCAGTGGCTCAAGAATGACATACGAAGGACTATCGATTCATCTTTTGAAGTTATAAATATATCGGAATTCCTCAGAAGTTGGCGGACGGAATGGAACACTCATGAAAAGCAGGAAAGTGCCATGGATAAAGGTGTAGCTATTAAGGTGCAATTAACTGGGATCAATTCCCATATACTTCAGCACTTCACGAATAAAGGAGTTAAAAGGTGGCACACATCCGGCCCAGCACATGAACTTATTACATGTGGTGTACCAGGCTGGGGGCAAATGAGGCCTGTCTTGCCTTGACAGAACCAGGACATCTTCAAAAGGAATCCCGTGAATAGAGCATAGTCGACGAAGAGTCGCTTCGTCGATTTTTGAAGCCTATGAATTATCGGCTAGATTATTCAAGACAATGGCATCATCCACAACATCGGGAGCTGGGTCTATAACCTATGCAGGAAGATTTGGGATATTGGAAAAAAGGTCTGGCTGCAGGTCAGATGTCTCCACTACATCTCTTTGCTGGCTTGGTTCGGGCTTATCGGACAAAGTAGCGGAGCTTGATTTCCTATCTTATCTAGAAGACATCGCGGGAGAATGCTTTGTATAACTTGATATATATGCTAGCTATACTCAATAGACAATCAATAATTAGAAATAATAATCTGTCCCCCGTGCTGTGTGTGAACTAGTGCAATAGAGTTGAAATAAACATGAACAGTTTAATATCAGAAAAGCGAAAGTAAAATGTTAAAGTTCTGAGGTTTCATCTGAAGATACCGTCATCGCCGACCATCTTGGACAACGTGAAAGGTGATCAATGACAAAAGCTTTAAGATCGGATGTTGACATTTAGAATTATGAAGTTCCATTGTTCAAGTATGTTGGGATAGTTTTATACTTAACTCGTGTTAAGTGGATTAGGAATTTGATAGTCCAAGTTTAAGTCCATTAATTCGTGTATGCCAATCATGTTATGATTAGTCACATTATGCTTGGGCAAGGAAGTATCCAGTCATATGCTTGGATAATTCGAGTTAAAGAAGTTTTAATTTTTCAACACCGATCCTAGCCAATGATGCCGACCCCTACATTTAATCTCAATGTTGATCCCATCTCTCCTAGAATACACCGACCCCTTACTCTAAAATCCCTATCCCGATCCCTTCAAGTGTACACCGAACGCTCCTAATATCCTAGCCTACACCGACCCCTCTCCTTTATCCTAACCCATACTGATCCCTAACTCTGCCGATCCAATCTCCAACCTCCTCATTACCGAACACTCTCCACTCCAGTTCGTCCAAGCCCATCCTCTTCTCCTCCAACTCCTCTTTTTTACTCCTTGTCCTTCTTCTTCTCCACCACTCATTTGTCTATCACTGAAACCCATCTACTAACGCGCCTAAATGACACACAAATCCTCAAAGAGTTGCAACCCGACAACACAAATTAAGGAAAGACTCGTACCTATGTGTGTTTGGATTGAATGGAAATTTTTAGGGTTCTAAGATCGAAAGATGGTGATGGGTGAATATGGGGGGATTTCTCGAGTTCATTTGTGATCCTGAGGTTGAAAATTGGAGGATTTGGGATTGAAGGGAGAAGAATTTATGAGATGCTGGGAGGTTCAGTGGAAGGAGACTTAAAGGAGATAGAGGCTTAGAGGAATGAAAGTAAAAAATAAGGGAAGTGTGAGTTAGGGTTTTTATATGAGAGGGGAATAGGAATTTGAACTGGTCTCTTCCAAGAGACCTGGTCATGATTTTTGAAGGGGTCGACAATTGCGTATGCTGACCCCAATCCGCATGGATCCATCGAGCGATCGACATGCTAAATGCCTACCCCTATTTAAATATATATATATATATATAAAATAATAAAATATATATGTATATATAAAATAAATAATAAAAAAGAGAAGAAGGGGTTTTTTGTGAATTCGGTCTTTGAAAAGTTAGTGGCCAAAAAGACCTGGAGGCTCCATATGACTAAACTTGTACATTCAAATGGGACGAGACTTCGTCAAAGGTTGGTAAAGACAACGATCAATTAATGACTTAAGCGAGCTTGCCTCTGGAAACCTGGATTTTTCACTAATTCAAAGCACGTCGTGTTATTCACAAGATGCACTTTGGGGGGCAAATGTTACCCAGTGCCTTGGCCCGGCTACACAAAGGTAATTACAAAGATCAGAATTGACTATTGATGGAAGAATGGTCACGAGACAACATCTACATGACCAGAGTGTGATCTCCAAGCGGCTATGTCTAGCCCTGGGTTAATAAGGTCGACGAATGGATGAAACAAGATATCGGGATTATGATGGTTAGTAGGGGTCGGAATTCATGGTTGATAACTTGAGGAATATGTGGCATTCATGGGGTCGACAAATCAAGTGGGTTTTCATCGGGTCGGCATGGAGCATATTGTAGAGCTCAGGTCGGCATTGCATGAAATAGGACTCGGGTCGACAAAGGATGTAACAGTCCACCTCAGATCGGCATAGTGTGTATGGACTCATCGGGTCGGCATGGCATGCTCAGGTCGGCATTACAAGTGGAATGGATGAGTTCGGCATGGGATATGTGGTGGACCGGGTCGGCACAACGCATAGCAGCGTTCGGGTCGGCATAGAGTGTAAAGATCACCGGGTCAACATAAGGTGTAGAGGCCATCAGATCGGCATACTTGAAGGGTTCGGCAAAAACATGTGGTGAGGTGATAAATTGAGAATAATCGGCATAATGGGGTCGGCACTCTCGGGTCGGTATGATTGGCATAGCAGGATTTGGTTGAGCTTTTCTTGTGATGGACCTAAGTGACCGACGGGGAGTCCAAGCTTTGAGATGTCAGGCTACCTCCATCTATAAATACAGGGGCATGGGGTCATCCTTGGGGATCCTTTTTTGAGGAACCAAGGGAATATTCTGCCATTTTTTTGTACTTAGTTTCACTTTGTTTTAACTATCATTCAAGCTATTCCTCGTGAATTGTAACTGTAATCAGGTGATTGACAAAGCAATAAAGAAAGCAGTCAGAGTGGACATAGGAAATCAACGCTGAACCACTATAAATCCTGTTGCGTTTACTTTTTGCTGTTCTTTCTCGCAATATATAGTGTTACTCCTCATTTTCTATTTAATTTCTTCATTTATTTCACTACTCAAATCTACCATCGGGTGTTTGTGACCAATTCGGTTGCTAACAAGCCCCATTTTGCTTGAAACTTGTTAAATCTTGTTTTCATACCTTTAGAGTGTTTTCCAAGTTTGTGGTTTGTCTCATCCTCATCTCAACTATCTACTTCTAGTTGAAATTTTCTTGGTCAAAAAACCAATTAACACTTGCCCTCCAAAGTATGCCTTACAAATGTAAGTTGTGCTTTGCACAAGAACAAGTTCCAGCAGTAGTCAACTTCTAATAGTCAAGCTTTCCGGCTATCCATCGATTAAAGTTATGGTGAATCATCTTGCTTCTTTGGATTCTCCTTCGAACCAAAGGTCATTCGAGACCTGTTACAGCTAAGGACTCCAGCCCTTGCTTTAGTGCCAACCATGAACCATGATTAGCCTATCTTTATCCGGGGGTATCATATTTTAAATCAAAACCATCCAATGTTTACCCAAGATTTATTTATTTTACTCTAATTATAAGGTGTTCAAATCCTTATCTTAGATCAAAATGCATTTTAGGGTCCGATCTCACCGGATCATTTATCATCCAATCTAGGGCTTGATCTCTTTGGACTGTTTAACATCCAATCCAAGGTTCGATCTCTATGGATCCTTACTGTGCCCAGTTCACTTACCTTCTGACGAGGGGACTCAATGACAAACACATCCATCCACTCACTCTCCAGTGAGGGGACTTACTTTTGATATCTCCAGATCCTTGCTGAGCCCAATCCACTTGCTCTTTAGCGAGGGGACTCAACGATAAGCAAGTCCATCCACTTAATCTTCGGTAAGGGGACATATTTCCTATGGCTCACTGCCACATCTCTTTGGACAAGATGACCACGATCAATATCAGTCGACATATTCAGGTGGATATCGAAAATCAAAAATTCGAATTAAAGCATAAATATTCCTCTTAGACATCCGATTGAGAGTGTGCCTAAAGACCAATCGAGGTCTCATACCTATGTGAGCGGTCCGAGGCTAATATCGTCTTAACTCAAAACAAAACGTAAAGCATGTGAAACGAATATGTTGTGGGTTGCGGAGTTATGGATCTTAAGGATAATTAAGCACTAGAGTGGGTGAATAGTGTTTTCTAATTTGTATGAATCTTTTTAAAATTATTTCAAGATTATTATTAATCAACACATAATGAACAATCATATATGCAAACACAGATAAGTACAAATGCAGTAAAGTAATAAGCATAAAATTAGAGAGATCACACCATGTTTTTTACACTAGTTCAGAGTTACCTTACATCCAGTCCCATACAATTACTTGTACATCTTTTCAAATGCCAATCTTTAAATGGGAAGAAGGCAAATCCAATACAATCTCGATTTCAAGGCTACGAGACACAACCTTCAGATTTTTTGAGATTTGGGTACACTCACTTGATTTGGATGGGACACAAGCACACCCACTTGGAGTTACTGGACACCAAGCACACCCAATTGATTTGGACAGGCTATAATCACACCTACGCAAATACAACTAGAGTTTGATGGTTTTTCCAAAGATAATTTCTTGATCTTTGGTTATAATTGATCCTATAGCCTCTTCTACATCACTTTGATCTTTGATTGAAATCAGAGAGTAATTAGTAGAGAATCAATACAATGAAGATTGAATTAATTCTGACTAGAATTTGGGATGATTTAAATAAATTTTCACTTGAATTTTTGGCAGAGTAAGAGAGAGAAGATAATAAGAAAGTCATTATTAAAAAATCTATTTGAAATCCCCCATATATAAAGAATTAATAGAAGTGTCCATATAGAAAGAGTTACGATGAATGGACACTTCATTTCAAATTTTAAATTTCAAATAAGCGACATGTATGTTGACATATGATTTGCCTATATGTCGACATAGGCTAGTGTATTTTTAAAACTTATTTATTTAAAATGTTTTGAAAATCTTATGCTTTGTAAAATATTTTGATACTTTGTAAAATAGTTTAAACACGGTTTATAAACATTTTAAAATTCAAAAAACTTTTATAAATATTTTAAAATATGTTTAAAAATATATTTTGTTTAAATATAAAGGATTAGAAATGAGAAATTAGATATCAAAAATTGCTATCAGGGACTTTAACAGTATTTTATGACTTTATAAGCTTTACTACAGTCTTGAGATATTCATATCTTGATCTTTATACTCATGAGTCTTCATGTCCATTTCTTGAATCTCTATACTGTACAGTCTTTGATTTAATAACTATATAATATCCTGCACTATATACTATATAACACAACAAAAATATTAGTATCCATATTTTATATGAGTGTATTATTGTTACTAAGGTTTTTATCATCAAAATCAATAACTAAGGTATTATCACTTCTCTCATGTCCATCCCGATCATGGGATTACTTGTCTCGACCTAGGTCCCTTATTATGTCTTGATGCATTCGCTGTGAATAGCGGCTACTCCAAAAGTACCATCGCATTTCAATTTCTTACGTATTGTTGCAATTTGATTGGTCTGAACCACTCTTCTACCAAATTGCGAAGATGTCTGCACACGTTCGTTTCATATCCATCTATCTTGTGGAACAGAAGAAACTTTCCAGACCTTCTCTCTGATCCATAGGGTCCCTCCTCGCTGTTCGCCGATAGGGGATCTTAGTATCTAAGTATGTGCTCTCTGAGATTTTGGTTAGGTCAATGTAAGGAGAGAACTTCTATTCCCTCCTTTGCCATTCCGGCCCTTCGAAGTCGTTATCAGCCTTTCGCTTCCCCTCGTCTTTTCCATGTCTCGTTCGGATGATCGTCCATCATTCACGGTATTCCTATATGCATTATAAGACTCAGCATCCTCTTTATGTAGATACCTCTCAGCTTCATGGTAAAACTCCATGAGATCCGTCGGTGGATCCCTTTTTAATGCAATCTTGAAGTCAGTCTTGTTTATGAAAGTCTATAGGATCTTTTTAAGTAATGCAACTTATGTATATATGTGTGTGTGAGAGTGTATTTTACTAACTATATTAAGCAGAGAATAATAATTGAATATAAATAAGGTAAATAATAAAAGCGAGCACACCAGATATTTTATACTGGTTCGAACCTCCCGTCCTACGTTGTAACGACCCGTAAATTTCAACTATTTTAATAACGTAATTAGTTAAAATTTTGTGAAATTTTAAACGATAAAATTTTGAAATATAAATTTGATATTTGGAATACGTCTAGTTAAACATAGCAACTGGTAAATTTTCGTCCGGAAATACGAAAGTTTATTTCGCGCGTAAATTCACTTCAATTTAATCAGTTAAAAAGCGTTGAAAATAAAACGTTTTCAAAACCAAAATATTTTTACATAGAAAAATTCTAAACCATCTTCTGAGCAAAATGTCAGTTCGTCATTTTCCCAAATTCGGACATCTATTGCTCCGTCGTTCTTATTTTCTACAAAATAGCAGTATTCTGGTACTGATATCGATTTTGATCGGATGATCGTACCACTGATATCCGGATACCGTTTTGACCGTCTCGTGATGCTGATCTCCACAGTATATTCATTCTCGTGTTTTGAAGTCCGGCACACAGTGGAATTTGCAAAACCGGTAATCGTATCGGTATCCGTGTGTCCTTTCTTCTGAGACCTTTTGTATACTTTGTATGTTCCTTTTCTCATCAGCCACTTGTTTTCATATTCCACCATTTAATAGGCGGCAGCCTTACCAATTCTCAAAATTCAAACATTGATCGTTGCTACCCTTTTATATTCTCAAAATTTATTTTAGCTTTTACTATTCTTATCGGTTTAATATTGTTCTCTGGTTCCATTTGAAGTAAATATAATATAATATATAAGTTTATGTATATTCGTTTATATGCCTGTTCACTTTCTTCTTCTATGAAACATGCAACTCCTACATTCAATCTCGCCGCCACCCCTGACATGCAACAGCCCACACTACACGCAACTTCCACTATCACGTTTTCCATAATTTCTCACCGAAAACCAAGATCTTCACCTTCATTCCATAACTATGGCAACCATCCAAATCACAACCACCAACCCTCAACGTTGTAGCCAAACTCGACTAGCCTTTGCCACTTCCTCCTTGCGCAATAGCCTCCAGCAAGCGCCGAGCACACGCTGGCACCATGACAGCCTCGACAGTACCCCCTCCCCCCACACAATCAACCTTCTCCACTTTCCCATCTCTCTCTTCTATCACCTCCACATGCAAGCCTCACACGCACCATCTTCTTTCCCGACCATCCACAAGCCTCCATCACGTCCCTGCCGCCCTCCACTTCATCCACCGCACTTGAACTCTCCCCTCCATGTAAATAGACCACCGCCCGTTTTCACTCACCTCGGCCTCAACAACCCTTCCTCCTTTACCTCACCTCCTCGACTGCCGAGCCTTCTTCCACGCTGAACCACACCCAGACCCGCATTCGTCCACCCACCAACCGTACGCCTACCCGCAACTACAGCCGTGTGCCACCTGTCCGTATCACAGCAGCCGCCTCCTTGAATTCCGTACCCAGTCACCATTCGAAGCCGACCGCCTTTGCATTCCGGTCACAGCGTGACCACCCTGGCTCCTCTTTTGTTATTTTTCATAAAAGGTCAGTGTATATATCCCTTCGATTCTCATGTTATACAAATCATGTTATATATATATGTTTGCATTGTCTCCTTCGGTTCGTGCCCGTGCTTTGGAATTTAGCCTATATTTTGATCTTTTAAATTTCAGCGTTGAGGTTTATTTAAGTTGTTTAGCCTATGATCGGTTTGTTTATATATATATAAGGTTTTATAGGTTATATATATTTACATATGTTTATATTAAAATTTTATAAGTCTATATTGCAATATGGATGATTGCAGTAGTTTGGTTTCTAAACTTATAGATATGTTTTGGTATATGTTTGTACAGGTATGGTAGGTTAGTTTATAAAATCTATACGGTTAGTAGGTCCTAGATGTTATATTGATAAATATTGATTTTAAAATGGATACTGATTTTAATTGTAATAGGTCTGTAAGTCCTTATATGCGTTTAAAAGTGTGTAAAATATAGGAGAGTTATACATAGAGTTCTAGTAGCGTGCACCTATTTATATGCTGTACGTTGGTTTGCATGTTGGTATATACGAGTTCAACATTAGCTACTTAATATTTCTACAGCAAATAAATGTGTTTGGAAATTAATAATTATAAAGATTTTATTTCATGTGTTGGGGTTTTTCAAAGATGATATAAAAGTTTTGTGTGTTCTTAGTAGCCGTGATTTGTAGTGTATATATTTTATGCACGTATATGGCAGTTTATATAATCATATATATTTTATTTAACGTAGTCGTATATTATTTACATTCGGTTTTTATGAAGTTATATCAGTTTATTATTAAGTTTATATTCATTTTTGTTATTTATACTATACAGATACTTTATTTTATATGTGTTATTATTATTCAAACTAATATGTGTTTAAATTAATATTGATTTTATGGAAATAATAATAATAATTTGTTTAGCGTTGCTGTTCTATCAAATTTATCCTGATTTGTTTATCGATCCAGTTATCAGCCTTGTCCGTCGTGCATGTTCTTTCCGTCGAATCGTGTCAAATTTGCTTTGTTTCGAAGTTCATGTTCGGATTCGTAACTCACTTCATTATCCGTCCTCTCTAGCCTCGAAAGGTGAGCACTCACTCACGATTAACGTTCTTTTATTTATTAGATTTGATTTCAATTGAAACGACAATTGAAATATACTGTTGTTAGTTAAATACACTGTTATATATGTTATTGCCTGTATCAGTTCACCTGTGACACCTGACACCATTATCTGCTAATTATTTATGTGATGATAATACAGTTTGGTTGATAATTGATTGATTGTTGATGTTTATATTGGACTTTAAGATTGTTAATGTTAAAATGATAGATAGTATGCAATTTGACTTGATATAGGATAATTAAATGTTAAATTTGATTAACTGACATTTGTATAATATGACCCCTTTAACTGTTGAATTTATTGACATGTAGGATTTGTTTAATTACATATTGAACCACTGAATGTATGTTGTTATATTGATGATGTATGAAATTGTAAATAGATGACAAGTGAAACTGTAATGTAATAATCTTTAATCTGCATGAAATGATAGTGTAGATTCTAGAAATAATTATATTAATTCGTACAAATAACAATGCGAATTAATAAAGTTATTTCGGGATTATTTGAATTGATTATTGGATTGATATTGATTGTTGTTATTGCTTGTTTATTTACTATGACACCATCCCAGTTATCACACTGCAAGTTCCCTTTGATATGTTTTGAATTGAATTGGAATCGGGTTGAAATGATAAATACCCAAATTGTATTTTTACCTAGGATAGGAAATTAAATAGAACCCGATTGGTCAATAATTTGATTTAAAAATAAAATGAAGATTTTATTTGAATAAATAATATGGTTTTGAAACGAAATTGGAAATTGAATTTAATGAAATTTAAACGTGAATATTTAATAATCTGAAATGAAATATTAATAAAGAAATTGATGAAAGAAGGTTGTTTAATTTGAGAAATGATTGAATTAAGTTTGAAATTATAATTAAGTTTGAAATTATTAAATTTTGAAATTATTTAATAATTAAGTTTTGAATTATTTAATAATTGAATAAGATTGAATCATTTGATAATTGAATAAAAATTGAATTCTTTGATAAGAGAAATTTGACTTTTGAATAAGTGAAATTTGAACTTTATTAATAAATGAAATTGGGTTTCTTTATTTATTAAGTTTTGGAAATTTATTTAAGTAAGTAAATAAGTGAAATTGAATTTCTTTAACAAGAAATAAAATGTGATTTATTGAAATAAATGTAAGACTTGAAATTTAAAGAATTTGATTTGATGAATTTAATTTAATTCAATTTGAAAGTTTTGATATAATGAAGTTGAATTTTAATAATGGATTTAATGAATTGGAAATCAAATAGAAATTGTTTTGAACGATATATTTATTTAATATTGAATGAAATCGATTAATGAATTGAAACTGATTTGGAATGTTAAATTAAAGGATTTCGGAATGAAACTTATATATGAACTTGAATCAATATTTGAATTGTTTTAAATAAAGATTGAAATTGAATTATAAGATCTTGAAATGATAATTTGGAAGTTTTGAAACGTAAAGTATGGAAACTGTTTTGATAGACAAATGAAATGTTGGTTTACGAATTGAAATTGAAATTGAAATTGATTTGGCTTTTGAAATATATTAAACAACCAATCGGTGTAATAATTACGGAAGTTATTAAAGAGACCGGAATTCGGTTATGGATATACTCTCTATCTAAACCGAAAACCACTTTAATAACTATACGCGGAGTGATGATCCAGAATGAAGTGGTTGGAATGATGTACGTGATGATTGAAGAAAGAGAACGATAATGGATAGCCTTGACACTTGTGTCAAATTGGAAATGACTAAAACAGGAGCTGTGCCGGGCCAATGGAGGATTGATACCTCAAGTGGACACACTTCTTCGAACTACTTATACTTGTTGTCGATTGGTGCACCCTTGATTTTGGGAGTGTTGTTTCACGGTGTTGCGGGCGCTGCGGCGTTGCGTTCTCACCAGTCCGGATCAGGCGAACGGTAGTATCACTACCTTGGGTATAGCCTCATGTGCCTTGTCATACTTGTATTCCATTTATGCGCGACCACTACGATTTTGATTTGTACCTTTAGTATATGGATTGCCCTCTGGTGACTTCCGGTTTTGGGGAAACTACGGTCTTGTATATGCTTTTGGGAATAAAAATGTGTTAAGGGTGGAATGGGCCATGACTTAACGCTATTTTGATATCTTTTATATTACTGATAGACATTATCTACTTATCGTACATTACTACATAGTAGATAATTTGACGGATCCTTAAAGGATGGTTATTCCAACATCCTTTGAGTTACTTGTATTTCAATTGCTATTTCACTTGAGTTGGATTTATTAATATGAGAATGTTAATCCTGACTCGAGTGTTTTGTGTTTTGCTTTACGCTCGGGTCAGACTGAGTAGTTCAGCTTTCGAGACTCACCTTTGAAGTTGGAGCTTGCTTGAAGATCCAGCCATCTATTCTGTCTTTTGTAGTCAATGATTCCAGTGATGTATTCTGATTTGTATCTGATGTATCGTATTACTCTTCCATTGTATCTGTTTTAACTCTGTTGTAACTTATACATTTATATAGTAGCTTCATGAACTACTATCACTTTTATTTCCGCTGCAATTATTACTCTGTGTCTGTGATCTGTGATTATATTTATTTACTGTATATGTTCAGTTTTGCCAAATTTAAATTAACAACGCGGTATTTTGAGCAATTCAACTCCGGCATGAGTGTCTACCTATACACTTATAATGGACGCGAATGGTCCAAAATATCGGGTCGTTACAGTTGGTATCAGAGCTTTGGTAGCTCTAGGCAAAACTTAACATATAGGGTAAATGTATTTACAGAATCACTCTCATTCGAGTTCAATCCCTTCCTTTGACTCAATTTCTTCGAATTTTGGAACGTTCTCCTCGGTTTCGAAATTCATTCGTGTCCCTCACTATTCGTCTTCTTTCAATTTTAGAGCACCCCATAACTCCATTTTGAATGATATCTATAATTGGTCGGCGGTCTCGCCAACCTTCGAATGATTCGTAAAGGAGCAAAACTCCTTTACAATAGGCATTGATTTACCGGAGATTTTTGTATCCTCGGTTTACGATGCTATCTATCTCCTGTTATACCTGAATTCTATTCTTGAGATTGAATGTAGATTTGCCTTGAAATTCTGCATCGATCTTATTCTTGAAGTCACGGACGACCCGGTTAAGGTTGCCCGTGAATTTAATAAACTCATCCATCTCCCGATTGTGGTAATTGAATTATCTCATCTTCTGTTTCAAACTTATTTTTCGAATCAAAATTCTCTTTGATTTGAGTCCATCAAATTTGAATCTCTATCTTTGCTTTGAAATCTATTCTTATATAGTCGAGCGAGGAAGTGTATTTGTAAATTTATATTTAAAATGTAAATATATTGTGTTGTTTGAGTTGTTGATGTTGATTTGGGTTTTCGATCGATTCGTCTGATCAGCGCTATCGATAGAATTTCCAAAACACTTGAACAGAGCAAACTGACACAATATTATTTTCAAATTTGGTAAATGGAATAAATTTGTTGATTTTATTGTAAAATATAAGTTAAAATTTTTTGGAATTTAATTAGTTAACTAAATTGTTGTTGAAATGATAATATTTGATTATCATTTATTGTTCTAAATAAATTTATAAATACGGTTTATAAATTGATTTGGAATTTGAAATAAATTTAATTCAGAAATTTGAGAATTTAATTTCCGGTGATTTCGAACTTTGATTTTTAATTTTAAAGTATATATTATTGGAAGTATTTTTCGAATAGAAATCGTTTTCAAAGAATTTTTAAAATGTTAAAATCAGTGCTCTTCTCTTTGTCGCTGGAAAATAATCTCGGTGATGGCGGCCGCATCATCGACTTTCATTTTCGAGTTTCGAAGTGGAGAAACCATTCTGTAGCTTTGCTATGGTTTTGTTTGAAAAATATTTTGATTTGAATTTCTTCAATATAATTTGATTTATATACATGGGTATCTTATTTTAAAATTTAATTTGATTTGATATAAATATATTATATATATCTCTAAAATTTTTTAATCGGAAATCTAATTCTTAAATCATGTTAAAGGATGATTTTAATTATAAATAAAACCAAAATTTAGAATAAATATTTAAACTTGAATAATTGAATTGGGAAAATTTTATTTGTATATTGTTCAACTGCATTCTAATACAACTTACCTAAATCATTCAGAAGTTGAATATGTGATTGGATAACATATAAGATAAATTGAATTTATAAATAAAATTGAGTGTTTATAATAAATGTTATACACTGAATTTTGATTATAAAGATGTTAATAGAGTTAGATAGGATAATAAGTAAACTCAGTTAATAATGAAATAAATTTGTTTGAAAGAATTAATAAATTGAAATTTGATCAACTTATGGAAATACCTTGAATTTAAAATCAATGATTGAATACAAATTGATTTAAACTGAAATCTGTATGGTTTAAATTAATTTATATGGGTTAAATATATGTGATTAGATATATTAAGAAGAATAAATTTAACAATAATTTGGAATAAAGAAGAATTTAAATTGCTGAAATAAAATATGATTGCAATAAGTGACTATTCAAATTTATGACTTTGAAACTGTTAATTTAAGATGATTGGATAATAAGAAAATCAATCTAGAAATAGTTAAAGCTTGATTTAACTTTAGAAAATCAAATGGATTAAATCAATTATTGAATATCAATTAATTTAAATTTGAATTTATATGGTTTAAATTAATTGTTATTTTGTATTTCAAATCTGTTTTCTTTCTGGTTGTTTCTATTCTCCTACCTCGTTCCTTTTCGGGGACGAAAAGTTTTGAGTGGGGGAGAGTGTAACGACCCGTAAATTTCAACTGTTTTAATAACGTAATTAGTTAAAATTTTGTGAAATTTTAAACGATAAAATTTTGAAATATAAATTTGATATTTGGAATACGTCTAGTTAAACATAGCAACTGGTAAATTTTCGTCCGGAAATACGAAAGTTTATTTCGCGCGTAAATTCACTTCAATTTAATCAGTTAAAAAGCGTTGAAAATAAAACGTTTTCAAAACCAAAATATTTTTACATAGAAAAATTCTAAACCATCTTCTGAGCAAGATGTCAGTTCGTCATTTTCCCAAATTCGGACATCTATTGCTCCGTCGTTCTTATTTTCTGCAAAATAGCAGTATTCTGGTACTGATATCGATTTTGATCGGATGATCGTACCACTGATATCCGGATACTGTTTTGACCGTCTCGTGATGCTGATCTCCACAGTATATTCATTCTCGTGTTTTGAAGTCCGGCACATAGTGGAATTTGCAAAACCGGTAATCGTATCGGTATCCGTGTGTCCTTTCTTCTGAGACCTTTTGTATACTTTGTATGTTCCTTTTCCCATCAGCCACTTGTTTTCATATTCCACCATTTAATAGGCGGCAGCCTTACCAATTCTCAAAATTCAAACATTGATCGTTGCTACCCTTTTATATTCTCAAAATTTATTTTAGCTTTTACTATTCTTATCGGTTTAATATTGTTCTCTGGTTCCATTTGAAGTAAATATAATATAATATATAAGTTTATGTATATTCGTTTATATGCCTGTTCACTTTCTTCTTCTATGAAACATGCAACTCCTACATTCAATCTCGCCGCCACCCCTGACATGCAACAGCCCACACTACACGCAACTTCCACTATCACGTTTTCCATAATTTCTCACCGAAAACCAAGATCTTCACCTTCATTCCATAACTATGGCAACCATCCAAATCACAACCACCAACCCTCAACGTTGTAGCCAAACTCGACTAGCCTTTGCCACTTCCTCCTTGCGCAATAGCCTCCAGCAAGCGCCGAGCACACGCTGGCACCATGACAGCCTCGATAGTACCCCCTCCCCCCACACAATCAACCTTCTCCACTTTCCCATCTCTCTCTTCTATCACCTCCACATGCAAGCCTCACACGCACCATCTTCTTTCCCGACCATCCACAAGCCTCCATCACGTCCCTGCCGCCCTCCACTTCATCCACCGCACTTGAACTCTCCCCTCCATGTAAATAGACCACCGCCCGTTTTCACTCACCTCGGCCTCAACAACCCTTCCTCCTTTACCTCACCTCCTAGACTGCCGAGCCTTCTTCCACGCTGAACCACACCCAGACCCGCATTCGTCCACCCACCAACCGTACGCCTACCCGCAACTACAGCCGTGTGCCACCTGTCCGTATCACAGCAGCCGCCTCCTTGAATTCCGTACCCAGTCACCATTCGAAGCCGACCGCCTTTGCATTCCGGTCACAGCGTGACCACCCTGGCTCCTCTTTTGTTATTTTTCATAAAAGGTCAGTGTATATATCCCTTCGATTCTCATGTTATACAAATCATGTTATATATATATGTTTGCATTGTCTCCTTCGGTTCGTGCCCGTGCTTTGGAATTTAGCCTATATTTTGATCTTTTAAATTTCAGCGTTGAGGTTTATTTAAGTTGTTTAGCCTACGATCGGTTTGTTTATATATATATAAGGTTTTATAGGTTATGTATATATTTACATATGTTTATATTAAAATTTTATAAGTCTATATTGCAATATGGATGATTGCAGTAGTTTGGTTTCTAAACTTATAGATATGTTTTGGTATATGTTTGTACAGGTATGGTAGGTTAGTTTATAAAATCTATACGGTTAGTAGGTCCTAGATGTTATATTGATAAATATTGATTTTAAAATGGATACTGATTTTAATTGCAATAGGTCTGTAAGTCCTTATATGCGTTTAAAAGTGTGTAAAATATAGGAGAGTTATACATAGAGTTCTAGTAGCGTGCACCTATTTATATGCTGTACGTTGGTTTGCATGTTGGTATATACGAGTTCAACATTAGCTACTTAATATTTCTACAGCAAATAAATGTGTTTGGAAATTAATAATTATAAAGATTTTATTTCATGTGTTGGGGTTTTTCAAAGATGATATAAAAGTTTTGTGTGTTCTTAGTAGCCGTGATTTGTAGTGTATATATTTTATGCACGTATATGGCAGTTTATATAATCATATATATTTTATTTAACGTAGTCGTATATTATTTACATTCGGTTTTTATGAAGTTATATCAGTTTATTATTAAGTTTATATTCATTTTTGTTATTTATACTATACAGATACTTTATTTTATATGTGTTATTATTATTCAAACTAATATGTGTTTAAATTAATATTGATTTTATGGAAATAATAATAATAATTTGTTTAGCGTTGCTGTTCTATCAAATTTATCCTGATTTGTTTATCGATCCAATTATCAGCCTTGTCCGTCGTGCATGTTCTTTCCGTCGAATCGTGTCAAATTTGCTTTGTTTCGAAGTTCATGTTCGGATTCGTAACTCACTTCATTATCCGTCCTCTCTAGCCTCGGAAGGTGAGCACTCACTCATGATTAACGTTCTTTTATTTATTAGATTTGATTTCAATTGAAACGACAATTGAAATATACTGTTGTTAGTTAAATACACTGTTATATATGTTATTGCCTGTATCAGTTCACCTGTGACACCTGACACCATTATCTGCTAATTATTTATGTGATGATAATACAGTTTGGTTGATAATTGATTGATTGTTGATGTTTATATTGGACTTTAAGATTGTTAATGTTAAAATGATAGATAGTATGCAATTTGACTTGATATAGGATAATTAAATGTTAAATTTGATTAACTGACATTTGTATAATATGACCCCTTTAACTGTTGAATTTATTGACATGTAGGATTTGTTTAATTACATATTGAACCACTGAATGTATGTTGTTATATTGATGATGTATGAAATTGTAAATAGATGACAAGTGAAACTGTAATGTAATAATCTTTAATCTGCATGAAATGATAGTGTAGATTCTAGAAATAATTATATTAATTCGTACAAATAACAATGCGAATTAATAAAGTTATTTCGGGATTATTTGAATTGATTATTGGATTGATATTGATTGTTGTTATTGCTTGTTTATTTACTATGACACCATCCCAGTTATCACACTGCAAGTTCCCTTTGATATGTTTTGAATTGAATTGGAATCGGGTTGAAATGATAAATACCCAAATTGTATTTTTACCTAGGATAGGAAATTAAATAGAACCCGATTGGTCAATAATTTGATTTAAAAATAAAATGAAGATTTTATTTGAATAAATAATATGGTTTTGAAACGAAATTGGAAATTGAATTTAATGAAATTTAAACGTGAATATTTAATAATCTGAAATGAAATATTAATAAAGAAATTGATGAAAGAAGGTTGTTTAATTTGAGAAATGATTGAATTAAGTTTGAAATTATAATTAAGTTTGAAATTATTAAATTTTGAAATTATTTAATAATTAAGTTTTGAATTATTTAATAATTGAATAAGATTGAATCATTTGATAATTGAATAAAAATTGAATTCTTTGATAAGAGAAATTTGACTTTTGAATAAGTGAAATTTGAACTTTATTAATAAATGAAATTGGGTTTCTTTATTTATTAAGTTTTGGAAATTTATTTAAGTAAGTAAATAAGTGAAATTGAATTTCTTTAACAAGAAATAAAATGTGATTTATTGAAATAAATGTAAGACTTGAAATTTAAAGAATTTGATTTGATGAATTTAATTTAATTCAATTTGAAAGTTTTGATATAATGAAGTTGAATTTTAATAATGGATTTAATGAATTGGAAATCAAATAGAAATTGTTTTGAACGATATATTTATTTAATATTGAATGAAATCGATTAATGAATTGAAACTGATTTGGAATGTTAAATTAAAGGATTTCGGAATGAAACTTATATATGAACTTGAATCAATATTTGAATTGTTTTAAATAAAGATTGAAATTGAATTATAAGATCTTGAAATGATAATTTGGAAGTTTTGAAACGTAAAGTATGGAAACTGTTTTGATAGACAAATGAAATGTTGGTTTACGAATTGAAATTGAAATTGAAATTGATTTGGCTTTTGAAATATATTAAACAACCAATCGGTGTAATAATTACGGAAGTTATTAAAGAGACCGGAATTCGGTTATGGATATACTCTCTATCTAAACCGAAAACCACTTTAATAACTATACGCGGAGTGATGATCCAGAATGAAGTGGTTGGAATGATGTACGTGATGATTGAAGAAAGAGAACGATAATGGATAGCCTTGACACTTGTGTCAAATTGGAAATGACTAAAACAGGAGCTGTGCCGGGCCAATGGAGGATTGATACCTCAAGTGGACACACTTCTTCGAACTACTTATACTTGTTGTCGATTGGTGCACCCTTGATTTTGGGAGTGTTGTTTCACGGTGTTGCGGGCGCTGCGGCGTTGCGTTCTCACCAGTCCGGATCAGGCGAACGGTAGTATCACTACCTTGGGTATAGCCTCATGTGCCTTGTCATACTTGTATTCCATTTATGCGCGACCACTACGATTTTGATTTGTACCTTTAGTATATGGATTGCCCTCTGGTGACTTCCGGTTTTGGGGAAACTACGGTCTTGTATATGCTTTTGGGAATAAAAATGTGTTAAGGGTGGAATGGGCCATGACTTAACGCTATTTTGATATCTTTTATATTACTGATAGACATTATCTACTTATCGTACATTACTATATAGTAGATAGTTTGACGGATCCTTAAAGGATGGTTATTCCAACATCCTTTGAGTTACTTGTATTTCAATTGCTATTTCACTTGAGTTGGATTTATTAATATGAGAATGTTAATCCTGACTCGAGTGTTTTGTGTTTTGCTTTACGCTCGGGTCAGACTGAGTAGTTCAGCTTTCGAGACTCACCTTTGAAGTTGGAGCTTGCTTGAAGATCCAGCCATCTATTCTGTCTTTTGTAGTCAATGATTCCAGTGATGTATTCTGATTTGTATCTGATGTATCGT
The DNA here is from genome assembly GCA_030737815.1 of Allium fistulosum. Classification (NCBI taxonomy): domain Eukaryota; kingdom Viridiplantae; phylum Streptophyta; class Magnoliopsida; order Asparagales; family Amaryllidaceae; genus Allium; species Allium fistulosum. The sequence goes on from CM060907.1 coordinate 292,740,623, forward strand.
ATTACTCTTCCATTGTATCTGTTTTAACTCTGTTGTAACTTATACATTTATATAGTAGCTTCATGAACTACTATCACTTTTATTTCCGCTGCAATTATTACTCTGTGTCTGTGATCTGTGATTATATTTATTTACTGTATATGTTCAGTTTTGCCAAATTTAAATTAACAACGCGGTATTTTGAGCAATTCAACTCCGGCATGAGTGTCTACCTATACACTTATAATGGACGCGAATGGTCCAAAATATCGGGTCGTTACATACGTCCAGTCCCGAAGCTCCCCTTTTGTAACAACCCGGAATTTCACTTCTTTGATTAGTGAATATTTAATTAATTTTAAATATTCAATATAAGGTTTTAAAATGAAAATAAAATCATTTTAATTCATTAATAATGATGGTAAAATTGTTTTCAAAATTTGTTTACCAAATTAAATAGTTCGTAGAAAAACAGAAAATGTGACCGAAGAATGTTTTCCGAAATTTCGACCTTTCGACACCGGAAAGTTGTTGGGAACATTGTTTGTCTTTGTGCACTATATGTACATACATATAAGAGTTAATTAACTATATAATAATACACTTAGAAATAAATTATCTTATGTTAATTTGGATTAGTAAGTGATGTGACAATATGTAGTTTTAAAAATAATATATATATATATATATGTATGTATGTATTCGATATTATCTAGCAAGGGTATGATCATATTTGATACTACCCAGCAAGGGGTAGACTGGTCCTGTGTTGGCAGGGGATCCAGGCGTGGTCCTCGGTGTCATTTTATCTAGAGATGCACCGTAACGGGCAGTATCCTAATGCTAAGTCATTAGTTGGAATCCATTCTCCAATACGATCTTTACGGTTTTAGTTATATACCAAATATGTTGGAATGTGAGATGCAAGCATTCCAGCTATTTTAATATTTTACTTTGAACCCTTAGACATTATTATAATATCACTGGATTTTCTATAAAAGTGTTTTGGTTATCGTAAGGTAAAAACATGTCCGTATTTATGTGCAGCGAGGTCTTACGAGATACCTTTTATTTCAAAAGATTTTTCAAGTTAATAAATCAGTAAAGTTTTTATTATTATTGTTTACTCACGCTGGTTTACCAGACTAACTTGGGCGTTATTCCATGTAATGCTCGAGTCAGACCGAGCATGTTTTTCCCAGGTTTAGTTGGATAATTTGGAGTTGGAGAGGAGCAAGATGGTCAAGACGTATTCACGTATATTTTCTTTCGCTGTATTATAGAGTTTTTGTTTTTTTCAATGTAAGGATAGGTTTCTAAAACCGTCCAAATTTAGGATAATTCTAGCGTACTCTGATGTTTTTTTTTTGAATAAGGGTTCAAACATTCTATTAGAAACCAAGTAAACAAAAGAATGTACAAAGTCCAACAATCAGCCAAATACAAACGTAACCAGGCCTATCAAATACTTTATCTCAAAACAAGGCCCAAAACTGAAATGGAAAAACAAACAATTTCACCCGGAACCCGAATGAACCTTCCAGACGTCTCGGTAGGTTAAAAAAGGCAAGACTTCACTAGACTACTTCTTCAATTACTCCTCTCGAACGAAAGTAAAATAAAGCATCACTAATGGCGGCGAGGGAGATAAAAGACACTTCTCTAATCAGAAAAGACTCAAACTTTTCTGCTAGGCCAAGTCTAAACAAGAAGCAAACCAGGAAGCTTCTTTTCCTTGTATCAGATCCTCCATGAGAACAAGCAGCTACAGATAAGGGTCCAAAACCCGTAAAGATTATAACTTTTGGCTTTATAAAGATTCTAATATCAAATCTAGTTGTTTTAGGACTCAAGACTGAAAATGGAGACGAGTAACCATCATTGTCTCTAATTCCTTCGGTATCCAGAAGACACTGTCCTTAGATCTAACAGATCTAAGCCAGAGAAGACACTGTCTTCCATAAAGATGAAATCTTTAATCTTTGATCGCCAGAGAAGTCTCCGTCTTCCATAAAGAAAAAATCTTAGTACTTCAATAGCCAAAGAAGTCACTGTCTTCCTAAGAAAATGAATTCTTCGTACTCAAAGATGACAGGTTCCCCTTGGGCTTCCTCACAAGCTAAGTCTTTGACTCCCCAGTGATTTTAATTAGTTTCTTTGAACAGAAACTAACTCAGTTTGTATTAAAATAGGACAAGACACCAATCACGGAGGCAGCAGATTTCTGTATTCTTATCACTTACAAACTAGGTCAAATAATATTGATAATTATAAATTAAAATGTAAGTTAAAAGAGAGGATGTAAGGTAAATGTAAAGATAATACAGGAAATAGTAAAACCTGAATCGAGACACAAGAAGGAAGCAGCGAGGACAAACTATACATATGATCAATCCTTTGAATCCTAGTTCAGCATAGGGAGGGAAATCCCCATTTCTTTGCTATTATATCTGTCATGTCATTAACGTGCTTATAATATTTAGATTTTACCATTCTGATATTCATAGTCTGGTAAATTTTTGAGCATAACTGCGAAGTATCATTGAATCTGTTATGAAATATCCTGTCATTTCTTTCTTTCCATAAGTGCCATATACAAACTGAGATAGAAAGTTGGAACAGATCTGAGTTTAGATTTTTAGATTTGGAGATAGACACATTTTTTTGCAAATCTTCCTTCAGAGCTATGCAGTTAAAGCGCTCGGCGGATTCAAAGCGGTGGAGGTGCAAAAAGTCATAGCGGGGATACAACGAGGATATAGCGGGATATAGCGGATGGCTCTAAAATAGCATATAAAACTCGTACTTAATGGTTTTTCAAATATATAAATGGTAATTAAATGATAAAATATCATTCAATTGAATTATAATTAATACATAAATAATTTTAAATAAAAACATGTGCGAATATACTTTAAATAAACATAAAACTGTTATATAACATAATTGAATTTAGTAGAATATTAGAGTATTTTCATTTCTAAAAATATATTAAAAGCTAAATCAAATAAACTAGTTTCATAATTTTTATAATGTATAAATGCAATTTTTCAATTCATTTTATTAAAGAAGATATAGCAGAAATAGTGGAATATAGCGGGAATAACGGGATATAGCGGAAATAGCGGGGCTTAAAGCGGAAAGGCTATATTTTGAGGCTATATGGAAAAATCGTAGCGGTAGAAATCGAAATCCGCTATGAGATATAGCGGGGTTATAGCGGGATAATAGCGGGGCATTAACTACACAGCTTCAGAGTAAATGAGAACATACTTTTCGGCGAGCTGAAAATTTTTTTACAGTTCCAATACCAAACCTTTTCTGTATAATTACATTAAAAAAATAGATGGTCTATATTTTCAATGTAATTATTACAAAAAATACATAAGGGGTTAACAAGAATCTGTTTTTGTAGTAATCGCTCTTTAGTTAGTAAATAGTCGTTAATGGCTTTAAAGAGGCATACCGCCATTTTTGGAACGTGGATTTTGTTCCAAACTAATGACGACCAGGTTTTAATTTCAAAACTGGATCTGATCGAGTTCCAGACATGTTTAAACTGATATTGACTGTCTTTAGAACATTTCCAAGACCAATAGTCCCGCTCTCTATCTTTATGAATCTTGACACCTTCAATATCCGCATGAATTTGAAATAGAAAACTAAACGCATCCCACTTCCACTCGCCATTTTTAACAATCCTATCAAGAGTCAAATATTCCGTACCAGTTCTAAAAGTTGTATCTAATCCAATGTGTTCCATGATAGAACTACCATTCAACCATGGGTCGTACCAAAGAGAAGTAGTTTTGCCGTCACAAATATTAAGAGAAAGGCATTTCAATGCTTCATGTCTGTTCTTCAAAATATATTTCCACACTCCCGAGTCGTCCAATCTCTGATTGATTTCCCAAAAGCTTTTATTACCACTATATTTACAATGTATGAGATCTGCCCAAATTCCTTCTACATTGAGGATTTTCCATATTAATTTGATGTGTAATGCTTGATTCAGCTCTTCCAAATTTCTCAGACCCATTCCTCCTTCTTCTTTATGCTTACACAAAATTTCCCAGGGGATCTTACTACTACGACTTTTCCAAAGGAAATTAAGTATCAAATGTTTTATTTTATGAACCGTTGTTTTTGGGAGACAAAAGCATTGCATCCAGAATTGAATGATAGGGTAAATGGTAGATTTGATAAGTTCTAGTCTCCCAGCTAGGCTGAGCATTCTAGTTTCCTATCCTGCAAATCTTGTCTTGATCTTCTCTATCAATAGAGCACAATCCCTATCTCTCAAATTAGAACTAGACAAAGGGATTCCCAGGTATCTTATTGGAAGATCCGATTGTTGGATATTAAGTATAGAACAAATATCAGTGCAGTTGATTACCCCTTTACCAAAGAAAACATTAGATTTCTCACAGCTTAGTTCCAATCCGGTCACTCTCTTCATGTTTTGAAAAACATCGCTAATGGCAGTAGCATTAAGAACACTAGCTTTAGTAAAAATTATAATATCATCAGCGTAAATGATGTGAGTTAACTTGTTGTTAAAGTCTGTGATAGGAGAAATAAGACCATCCCTGACTTTACCATCCATCAGTAACGTAAAATATTCCATAACCAAAGAAAACAGAATAGGGGAAAGAGGGTCACCTTGTCTAAGACCATTTGAACTCTTGAAATAACCATGCGATTCCCCATTTGCAATAATGGAAAACACAGGAGTGGTAATGATATTTTCAATAATTTTCACCCATTTGTCTGGGAAACCCAAACTTATTAACATGTGTTTAACAAAAGCTCGGTTAATCGAATCATAAGCCTTTTTCAAATCTACTTTGATACACATGTATTTGTTATCCTTTCTTCCAAGACCCCTAATAATTTCATGAGCAAACAAAATTCCGTCCCCTATTGATCTACCTTTTATAAACGCCGTCTGATTAGGGGACACCAACTTATCCAAAAATGGAGCCAGTCTGTTACAAAGAGTCTTTGTAAAAACCTTATATAAAGTGTTACAGCAGGCAATCGGTCTATAGTCTTGGATTCTAGTGGAATGATCTTTCTTAGGAATCAAATGCAAGAAAGTGTGGTTCCACTCTATTATAATAGAACCCTTATGGAAAATGTCGTTCAAAGCTTTGAAAATTAAATCTTTCGAAAGATTCCAATGAGTTTTGAAAAACTTTGAATTAAATCCGTCTGGGCCTGGAGAAGTCGTATCTTTAATGTTCCACAAAGCAAATTTAATTTCTTCCAATGAAAGACCATCATTCAGGAAGTTCGCGCCATATTCAGAAATTATCGATTTACAAATAATTTCTGGAAACTGGTCAGTTAAAGGAAGATTGAAAACTTGTTTATAGTATTTAATGGCCGAATCAGCAAATTGTTCTTCCAAAATCTCCTTGTCATCAACTGTAATGTTGGTCAAACATTTTCTACTTCTTCTGCTAGACATTTTAGCATAAAAGAAAGCAGAAGCCTCATCACCCTTCAACAACCAATCACATTTACCCTTTTGTTTCGTGTCCAGAAATTCTTTGTTGAGTGCCATCTCCAATTTAATTCTGGCATTTTGAAATTCCATAACTAGATTATGATCTTTAGAGTTTTCCAGAAGCTTTTGAAGTCTAGAACAGTTTTCTCTCTGGACATTAACCTCTCTTTTGGTGTTCCGTATTTTAGCACTCCAAATCTTAAGCTCTTTCTTAATGTTCTTGAGAATAAATAAGATTTAAAATAGAGGTCGATCTTTCTGATCAGCTGACCATAATCTCTCAACCAATGGAAAGTATTGTTCACAAAGGGGCCAGTGGTTCATAAATCTAAAAGGTCTATTTTTTACTCTAGGCTTAGGAAAAAGAGAGACTAGAACGGCATTGTGGTCGCTCACAGAAGGAGGTAAGTATTCTACCGATAAATCTTGGTACATATTAATCCAGTCTAGGTTAGCGAAAACCCTGTCAATTCTAGAAAATATGTTTCGACTAGGGCCAGACCACCATGAAAATTCGTAACCTTTAATATTAATCTCTTTAAGGTCTGTGTCATTTGACATATCATCTAGTTCAAATAAGTTTTCAAATGGCACTGGGTTACCTCCCTTTCTTTCTGATGGACAACGGATACAATTGAAGTCCCCAAGAACCAACCAAGGTTTATAAATGTTTATCGCATCTTCCTGTAAATTCTTCCACAATCTTTTCCTGAGATGAACAAAATTTTGAGCATAAACAAAAGTTAAATTGCATTTGAACTTCAATTTGTTAAACAATTCAATAGTAATATGTTGGTCACTCATACTAATGTAGTTGAAATCCCAAGAATTCCCATCAAATAGAACAAATAATCTGCATTTATAATAGCATGAAACATTACTGATAACTTTCCATCCGTCCGACAAACCTCTTTCCAATCCTAAAAGTTCCAAAAATAGCAGCTTATTTTCCAAAACACCAAAACAACTTATTTTAAACTTATTAATGAGTCTTCTCATTTCTCTCAATCTATTGGGGTTATGGAACCCTCTAACATTCCAGCATGCAATCGACATTAAAAAGTCTTGTTGTTTCGAGTCCTCTGCAACCTACTACTTGAGGACTCACCTTTATCTTCCGCTGAGATGCCTAACATCTGCACCCATTTAGGATTCTTATGAACTAGCTTGTCCTTCTGAATGTTCTCAAATTCTGTAACCTAGGACTTGAGAATGGCCTGCTCCTCCTGGGCTTGATCGACCTTGTCATATGTATTTTTTTCTCCTAACGCTTCTGTCTTTCCTGTGTCCTGATCCAAGACTTCCTGTACCTGCACATCAAAACATAAATCAGTTCCTCTCCTAAAATTAACATTATTAATTGCACAATCAACAATCCTATTATCATTAGAAAGTAAATTAATAGGAATTATTTGTGAGTCCACTGGAGTTGTAGGACGTTTGAGAATTGATTTTTGAGCCGGAGGGGACTTTGAAGAAAGTGGGCTCGGTTCTCTAGCTTCCAGAGTCGATTGACTCACAAGTGTATTCTTCTCCCTGTTTCCTGAAACAGAAAGGACCTCTTACTCAAGCAAGTTAGAAACTATCTGACTTCTATTCTGAGAACCATCATTGAAGAAACAGACTTCATTTTCTTGCGTCTCCCGAGGTAGAACTTCTCCTCCTAAACCCTCCCCATCGTTGTTCCTAGTGTTTTCAACCGGTAGAAGGCCATCATTTGGAATATTTCCACTGGTCGCTTGCTAGAAGAATTATTAATACCTTCTCCGACTTCCTCACTCACTGTTTCCAAACAACCAACAAGAGTTGGTTCTGCAATATTTTCCTTCTCAGCATTATCTTTTTGAGTCAGTTTAGGAACCCAAGACTTAGTCATAGGACATTCTTCAATTACATGCCCGAAACACATGCACTTACCACATATGGGAGGAGGATTTTCATACTCCACTGTCTGAACGAAACTTCTCCCATTTTCGTCCATGCCTTCAATGATATTAGGCAAACCATAGGTAGCATTAACCTCTATCAGAACTCTGGCGTAGGCTAGCCTAGATTTTGTTTTCGTGGCCTCATCCATCTTTATAGGAAGTCCTATAGTACTTGTTAATGCACTGATAGCCTTATTGCCCCACAGTTTAAAGCTTAAACCTGGGAGTCTAACCCACATAGGCAATGAAGTAAGAAGATCCCTATCCGTATTCATATCTGGGGACAGGCGTTTCATAATAATCAGGTTCCGATCCATAAACCAGGGACCAGATTTCAAAATCTTATTGCAATCCTCTTCAGAGCCAAATCTTACCACAAAGAAACCGTTATTCCTCGAATGAACAGAGAACGGCTTCTGAGTAGACCATACTCTGTTGGTAACCTTCAAAAGTTTTAAGCCAAGGTTTATAACCAACAACATACAATAATATGCATAAGTCCCATCCACCCTCTGCTTCTTTGATAGCTTCAAATGAAAGGGAACCTATCCTTTTACCGTCAGTTATTTTCGGTTCAATAAATTCAAGATCTAGGTTTCCTAGGTCACCTACAGCTCCTATTTTAACTGCTTCACTATAAGAAATTTTTTTCGCATTCTTTGATACAGTGAATTTAATTTTTGAATTATTTCCTGATTGGTTTACTTTCTGTTTTGAAGATTTCGAAAATTTGGATGAAGACCGCCCTTCATAAGCCTCCTGAGCACTTCCCCCTGTTTACGAACCAGACTTGCTCCAGATTTGCCCCGATTCCGATCAGAAAAAGCTCCAGTTGTGAAATTTCTGTAACCACCCAGATTTAACCTAGCTTCAGATCCAGTCGACTGAGGAGCTTTGCCCCTTTTCCTTCTCACCTCCTCCCAGCCTTCTTCGTCCCGCAGAGAGCCCATGACGTCTTAGTGTGGAGAAATGATTGAAGACAGAAATTAAGAGTTAAAGTAAAGATTGAGAAAGAAAATAGAAGGAAAAAGGAGAGCTAGGGGAAACCCTAGTCTCCAGATTTGGACGCCATTTTTTCTTTAATTACATGTATATATTTTGTTTTCCTGATGTTATATGAAGAAGATATTTCCATTTTGTAATGATCATTGTCGTATTATACATTATTCGTTGCATTGCGAGATTCTGTGTTGTTTAGTTTTCTTCTATCTTCTACCTTCTTCTTTCACCCTAACAAATCGGTATTTCCAGCACTTGAATGTTCAGCATGTGATACAGTGGACGTATTAGTGTCGATTTTCGAGGGTCAAAAATATGATTCGTTATATTTGGTATCAGAGCTGAAGGTTGAGCAGGAACCTTGGATTTGGTGGGGTTAACTCAATAGAGAAAATGTAAGTGACCATAGAATGAGTTTGAGTGTATATTATATAAGAGGGCGTATTTGTTAGTGCTATAAAAAGGTTTTATATTGTGTTGTTGAGCTGTTGAGTGGCTTAATAATTCTGGTCGATGCATTTGGCCAACGTTATCGATAGGGATTTCCTAAACACTGGAACAAGACATAGTATTGTTTTGAAATTGGGTAAATGAAATTATTTGCCTAGAGTATATTTTATATACAAAAAGAATGATTTTCACAAATAGTGTAGTATAGTTGGTTGAGGTGTTAGGAGATAATAATATGTTGTTGTTATTATCATTTAGGGTTTGTTTAGTCATGCTCATTTAGTTGAGAATTGACTATTGTTAGTATGTTCCCTTTTTAAGATATGGGTTTGGTAGATAAGGATTGGGAAAATTACGGCAATGAACACCTTGTGAATTAAGTTTCACAATTTAACTATAGGGCGTTTGATGTTAATGTTGAGGAAGAACTTGATTTAAAAGTTAGACTATTTTGAGATAAATATTTAAAATGATTTAGTAGAAGTAATTTATAAAACGGGTTTATAAAAATGTTTCATTTAAGTTGGAAGAATTTAGGTGAAAACTTGAGAACCTAAATCCCGGTGCTTTTGGAAAATGATTTTCAAGATTTTCAGAAATAACAACAGTATTTGGAAACAATTTTGGTTCAAGTATGAAATTTTGGAATGAAAATGTTAAGGAGTGTTTTCTTTATGTTGGTATGAGGAATAAGTCTTGATTATTTTGTGATGATCAGAATAATCTTCTAAGTGAAGATCGGATGTTCGCCTAGGCGAACGTGGTAATGCATTTAGTAATTATTCTCTTTATCATTGTACGATCGAAACAAGCTCAACCCGAACGAACCCAAAGTAAGTTGGAAATGGATGTTTTGTGGGAAAATGTAAAGTATTGTTCCAAAAATGAGAATTTGAAAGTAAAAGGAATATTTTTAAGTTAACTAGTTCGAGTGGCTCGAAAATAACTTAAAATTGGGGGAAGGGATGTGTTTAGATGGTAAACACTTCTCTTGGGTATTGCCCTTCTTGGTAAAGGAATGTAGGATACTGTTTGGTAATACCCAGTTCCTTAGTATCATTTTAAAGTTACTCGAGCTATAGATATATGTTTTATATGATTGAAATATAGAGTTTTATTTGAATTTTTTTTGAAAATAAAAGCTAGTAATTTGGATCTTGAATTTTCTTAGGAAAATAAAAGCAAAATGGAATAATGGAATCAGATAGGGATATATGATCATTGGATGTAGTGGAGTATTATCCAAGGTGAACTAGTGTAGTTTATGAAATGTTTTCATAAATAATTTAGTGGAAATTGAATTGGTATTAGGGAGAACTAATTAGTAAGTGTGTAGGGTGGACGTAGATCATTTCTCCTTTCATATAGTTTAGATCGAAGATTCGAGTACATGACTTTGAGTTGTTTGCATTATTTCGAATAAGGATCTATTGCTTGACTTTTAACGGCGAGCACTTGATGAGGGTTCTTGGTGTGGGACCAAAGTTTTCCTTCATAATTACAACTATGAAAGGAGAATAGAGGTTCCAAATCAAAGAGCCTGATAGGAGTCCGCACTAGGGAATCGGGTGAGCGATACTAGTTCGAAAGGAAAGTTATGTATTGAAGTTGAGATCGCATCATATTTTGCATAAGAATGATCTATGTACATCATACGAGATGATGTATAGTGTTAAGTGTTTTTTGGGATAGGTGGAGGTGTAATTTCGAGGACGAAATTCATTTAAGGGGGAAGAATGTAACGACCTGGAATTTCACCGCTTTGATTAGTGAATATTTAATTAATTTTAAATATTCAATATATAGGTTTTATAATGAAAATAAACTCATTTTAATTAATTAATAATGATGGTAAAATCGTTTTCAAAATTTGTTTACCAAATTAAATAGTTCGTAGAAAAACAGAAAATATGACTGAAGAACGTTTTCCGAAATTTCGACCTTTCGACACCGAAAAGTTGTTGGGAATGTTGTTCATCTTTGTACATTATATGTTAAGAGTTAATTAACTAAATAATCATATACTTAGAAATAAATTATCTTATGTTAATTTGGATTAGTAAGTGATGTGACAATACATAGTTTAAAAAAAATAAACATTTTTTATAAATATATATGTATTACGTATTGTCACATCTTAGATTTTGCAATCATTAACCATCATCATATCTTGTCACATCTTAGCTTTAATTAATAATTAAAATTGTATATATATATATATAGAATGATGCGACAATTCTTAGTTTTTAAATATTATATATATATAAAAGAAAGCGATGTGACTAAACATAATAATTATATATATGTAAAGAAAGTGATGTGACTAAACATAACTATATATACATATAAAAGAGTGATGTGATTAAACATAATTATATATATATATATATACATAATAAAAGATTTGTGATGTGACTAGATATAATGATGACATAGGAAATTTGCATATAAATAGCCATATGTTTCTCCATTTTTCCTCCTATTTCCACCAACCTTTTCTTCCTCATTTCAAACTCAAACAAAGTTTTTCTTTTTATGAAACCATGGAAATTTTAATGTCTACAACATTGTAGTTTAACACTTTTTCAAATTTCTATCGTAGCTATGTCAAAATATTCAACCTTTGCAAAGAAATTTTTCACCCAAAATTTCAAGTTCGAAAATTACCTTTTTCTTTTGATCATAACATCTTTAAAACAAATCGAAAATGAGTGACTCTAATGATAAAGAAAATAAATTCCTATAACTTCCCTTTTGACTACTTTTCCAAATTCCTTGAGTTGGTGGCCAAAAAACCAGTGGGAAAACAACCTAATTTTGAGTTCATTTTTGACAAATTGATGATAACCCGAAGGTCCTCTACCTTCAAGCTACTGCACCCCATACATCCCCACACCTCTGGTTGAGCCTACATACACATGGGCCAAGCCCATTTTGAGGGTTGCTAGCACCTAAAGCCTTCATCCTTCAAAGCTAGGGAGTCGTTGACAAGTTTAGCTTAAGTTCGGGTAGCTTTTGTGGAAGTTTGGTGAGTAAACTAACTCACTTTTTAGTATAAAGGTTAGCTTAAGTATTGACATTATATGTGATAAGTGTATAATGTTAAGATTGGTTAGTTATGATGTTGATAATCATTGATTTGAATAGTGTTAGTCATTGGATTTTGTTATGCGATTTGGTGGTGATATTATGTAGTTAGTAAGCATGAATTTTTGTAAGTATATATGTGGTATATGGTAAGGATGATATATGTTATGTGATGTATGATTGTGTATGTGAACTAAGGCCATGATGTTTAGAAGAAAAGTTAGAGACTTGTATGTAATTGCGGCGGATCCGAGACCCGAATGGAATCGTGTTTTGTTTATTTTTTTAAAAGAGTTAAAAGTTTTAAATTGGTTTTTTTAAAAGTTTATATATCTAAGTTTAAAGTTCGTAAAACATTCTAAAAGGTTTATAAACATGAAATGATAAAGTTAGTGAGGTGTTTATGCTTTAAAAATATGTTATAGCGAACTGCACTCATAGCGATAGTCGCTATAAATGCAGTTCGACTAAGTTTTGAATTTCTACTTCATTTTTTTAATTTGAAACTATTTTGTATAAAATTTTCAAACATAATTAGTAGTATTAAAAAGTAATTAAGTTGTAATATCTAATTAATTAATTATTAATTAAAAGGTAATTAGCATTTAATTAGTAATTAAGAAGGTGGTTAGAGGTTAATCATCACATAAGTTAAGTTAATGACTATTAATTGATTAATAAAATTTTAATTAGTGATTAATGGGGTTAAGAAGTAATTAAGTGATTAATAATTATTTGATTAAGATTAATGGTTAATTATTTATTTATTTAATTAATGGGTTATTTAATTAATATTTAATTAATTAGGGTTTAACTCTTAAACAATTTGGTTGAACCTTAACCAAGTTGCATTAGGAAGTTAATTAGTACTTAACCAAGTTCATTAAGCCTAATTAGAGTTTAATTATGATTTAATCTTGATTTCATTGGATTAATTAAGATTTAGTTAGGGTTTAAGCTAATTAAATATACTTTCAATTTTTCAAATGCGATTTTAAACTAAACGGACTGTGTTTTAATCAATTTTATTTTTCAAAGTAAATCAATTCAACATCAAATGATCTCTGATCCAGACCCTTAAGTAATCCATATGATTAGGAGAATTAAATGACATCCGTTAGTAGAACAAAACACAATTCTGCTATAGTGTAAGTGATTTGATTGTGTAGACATGTGTTAAGCAGAATAAATCCCCGTTCTGCTATAAATTGATTGAATTGTTTGGACATCTATTTAGCAGGATAAATCACTATCATGTATTATGTTATTTGGACTTGTATATGCCAATTAGTTATATTGACGCGTTATTCCCTGATTGGATATTAACTGTATTTCCATATATAGTAGCTTATGTAAATAATTGTTATGTGATTTGGGAATCAAATTGAAATTAAATGGTAAATTGAATTAGTATCATTGGGACTACTAAGATTCATTTGGAATTTATAAAGTATGGTTTGAATTTACTTTAATTCTTTAATTAATTTGAGGCAAAGGTTTTATAAATGGTTTTTTAAGTTATATAATTCTTATAAAGGTATTTATAAATGATAACTTGTTTATAGAAAAGGGTTTTCTAATGAAAAGGGTTATTAAGGTTTTACAAATGATGTTTTGTAAATGATATTTATAAAGGATATTTTATAAAGGAGTATATAAATGTTTATATAAAGAGTTCTAAAAATAGGAAAAAGGTTTATAAATCATTTCAGAGATTTGGAAAGAGTATATAAATTAACTTAAGGGTTTATAAAAGTGGGTTATAACTTTATTTTGAAAGTTATAAGTTAACTGAAATATGAGATGAGCTTTTAAAAAGGGAATTTTTTATAAAGGATAAGTGGAACGTTTTATTTGGAAGAGATGTTTGGTTATTTAATATGGGATTTGGAAAGAAGAAAACTTTGAAAAGTTTGTAAATATACTTATACTGATAAGATAAGTATATGATTTGTTTCAAGAAATGAAAAGTAAAATGTTTTGGTAATAAACTTAAACCGTTGAGAAAAGTATATAAATGTTTCCAAGTATAAAGAAAAGGGGATTTTCACTATAAGGGCCTCTTAGCATCAACTAATTATTTTCTAGGACACGTGTTCAAAATAATTAGTTTCCAGGACACGGGTCGAAAATAAACCCACTACTTCTCGTAATCCATATCTGCCGCCAATTCGAAACAAAACTAGGGCTCAGAAACAAAATCGATTTCTTCTATATCAATTTCCATTCCATTTTCTCTTCCCAATATTTCTGCTTCAGCATCATCGATTTCTGCTTCTTCGATTTCAGCTTAAACTAAAATACTTTCATCGAGCAATTTCTGCAATCACCTTAAACTTAAATGCGAAACAAGTAAGCTATATTTTATTTTGATGTAAATGTTTTACTTAGATGATAAATCGTAGTTAAATATTCATTCTTACCGATGCTGATAATAGCTCTTATAATAGATTTAAGGTATTTTAGTTCTTGTTATAATTTAACATAATCGACATTTGTTTAATTAAGCATACCTAAATATTCAATGGCAGAAGATACTAAACCCTAGGTGTTAAACTGAACAAGTTATTGTTTAGCTGTTAAAAAAGATAAAGGTATCTATCTATTAATGTAAAATTGCAGTTGTCCTGAATTTAAGTCAATTGCAGTTGTCCTGAAGGTATCTATCTGTTAAAAAAGATAAAGGTATCTATCTTATAATAAATCATATATAAATTTGTATATCAACTACTACATATATAACATAATAAATACTGAATTTAAGTCAATTGAAGTTGTCCTGAAGGATTTATGCGAAATAAACATACTTAATCAACTTTTAAGTACAAAAAAAATTATTTTTCTCTCTTTCTAACATTTCATTATATATGACAATTTTTATGCGGGGTAAAGATGAACACAAGGTCTTCTAATCAAAGTTATTCATTCGAAAAATTACTTGCATATTCGTAAATGAAGGTGGAAATCAATGCATAAACATACGACTTATATCTAGTCCTTTCTGCAACGAACACAGCCAGAGAACATCATTATCTTCAACTCCATTGGTAACTGTTTTCCTACTTTTGTTTCCTATAATATTTAGTTGTACTCTTCAATTTGTATATACATATTAAATTGGAATCTAGATTCCATATTTTAAATTAAAAAAATAGCTAAATTTTTTGAGCTTGCATTGTTTACCTTTGTTAGTCTGCTATGCTGTCAGTACATGTATGTATACATGTGTATATACATATGTGTGTATGTGTGTGTATATGTTTGTGCATTCACTTCAAGTAGTTTGTATTGGATTGATGTGCATTAACTTCAGTTGTTGCTTTATATGCAGTCAGTGATCATGTAGTTTGTCTGTACTTGCATTCTTGTCTTGTCGACATGTCTGCATTGGACTCTGGTTTCAATGTGTATAATGTTGCATATTCGCTTGATGTTTCACACATGTATATATGTAATGTTTGAACACTTCAGTCGGGTTTGGTTGCTTCATTTGCATTGATCTTGAGTTGTTTTCATGTTGCATTTTTTATGTGTATGCTGTGCACTTTTTTGCACTGTCACTTTTGAATCTGACTATTCGTTCATGTTGTAGCTTGATTCTCTGACCATATGAGTCTGCATTGTGCACTGCATTCATACATATTGTACCTGTTATTAATCCAAGGCTATTGTGATGATGAAATTTTAATAACTGATCACCAATTTGTAATGGCTAATTTGTTTCTAATGCTCTATTAAAAAAGATAAAAGCATTTATCTTTTTTATACATAATATTTTGATGGCTATTTTGTGTTTCATTCTCTTTAAGTTTTCAGATTTCTAAATGACCATTACTTAAACAACTAAAAAAGATAAAGCAGATTATCTTTCTACACTTTGAAAAAAAATAGCCATCAGTACTACATAGTTACTCAACAAAAGGGTTTATTGGAAATGTAAATATATATATATCGTTTTATAGTTACTTATTTGTTATATACATTAACTGTCAAAGCTTATCGGAAATGTAAATCCCTCTATAATCAATAGGGTTTAAGGGCACCATTGAATTTGCAGCATATTTTTTTATGGACCATATTTTTAGCATTTTATTCACTAGCTTCTACATTATTAACACTACTGTATACAAACTACTTAACAATTCTTCATTGATAAAAAATATCTTAATCCCAAGAAAATACAAAATAATTAAAAAGATAAACCATATTATCTTTTTATACAGAATATTGTGCAGTACAATTTTTTTGATAATATTGCTTTGATTTATGTGCATTATGATTCTTGAGCAAAATGATATTATCTTCATGAATATGCAGAAATAAATGTAGGATCCCAATTAATGATATTATTTTCATGAAGGTAGGATGAAGCTGAACCAACACAGCAAATCTCACAAATGTCTGAAAAAGAACATCTAACAAACTCAGATGACGAGGGAACAATTTCAGAAAAACTAATTGAAGCAAGTTATGATTCTAAAGAAATAAATATTGAAACAGATGAGTCAGATGATGTTGACAAATATGAGATTCAAAACAGACTGAAAAGACAGAAAAAACATCTATACAGTGGAACATACATATGTAATTTAGATGCTGTGTACAAAGTTATGATGGCAGTTAAGGAAAATAACATTCTATCTTCAGAAGCAAAAAGTTATATCAACAAAACGCCATTCAAAAACTTTTTTAATATGTTTCTCACCAATGGCATAGAACGACAAAACATATGGAAAAGCGCTTCAAATTTAGACCAAATAATTACTTCTTTCAGTATTAAAGAAAAAGCTTTCAAAATTCGAAACAAACTGCTGAAAATCACACCTGAAGAAGTTAGCCTTATATTTGGAATGCATTTATCTGGAGAGGACTTGTTTCCGATACCAACTTCAAATAAGGCCACAGCAATGGAAAGTTTTTCAGAGTTTCTGACTACAAATTTCGAAGAAAATGACATAATTAGCCAGAAGATTTAGTCAAATTGTTGTTGCTCTTGTTGATTATTACTTTTTTCTTTCCTAACAATCAGAACTACATGTAGTGGGGCTTCTTATCAAAGCTGTTAAACTTAAAAAAATTGAACTCAATCTCTTGGCCGAGAGCAATATGCGAAAATGTCATGAAAAATGTTCAAAAATACTATGCTAATCCAAGAAGCACACCTGGATGTACTATGGTCTTACTGGTATGATTTAAAAACTTTAAGTAAATATAAATATATTTATACTAATGCTTTTTACAAAAATGTTAAATGTTAATTCTTATTTGCATGGTCTTATTGGCAGTATTGGTTTTGTGAAAGGACGCAAATCATCGATGAAAAAGAAAATTTGGAAAGCAAAATCCCGAGGATGAGAAAATGGGACTTGTCAAAATTAAAAGATTTGGACCTCGACGAAATAGACAATGATAAGGTATGCTACTTTTATATACATAAGTACATAATGATTTAAGTACAATTCAGTTTCTGCCCAACTCCACAGTTCATAATTAATTTTACCATGCTTAAAAGCTATAAAAGATAAAAACATTTATCTGCTAATGTAAACGATTTAATAACAAGTTAGGCCTTACTTATATTTGATATATAGTTATACATATTAAACATTTTTCTTGATTTACTCATATTTTAAATTTATTACAGAAAATATACAACTAAAATAAATCCTAGTTAAAAAAGATAAAAGCATATATGTTTTTACAGAAAATGATTTAAGTACATAATGAACTATATATATTTGTTGATAAACAAAATTATATGAGTACATATGTTTATATGTGTCTTATTTAATAGGGATAATGTTCTAAATTTATGTAGTTTGTAGGTTAGTTAATTACATATCTATATTTATACGTAACGACTATTGTGTGTGCATTATAGATTTTCCCGGTCTTCTCTCCTTCCCATATGAATGTGCTTGCATGTTGTATCCATTTATCAAGTGTCTGAAATTTTCTTACCTATATATTTTTAATAATTCCTGATTTCTAACTTCATAGTAATTCAATGATATTACATGTCCAAATTTAATTTCAAATACCTTCCATGCAGATTTTAAAGAAATTTGCAAATGTAACTAAAGAGGAAAAAGACTTTTTTTTCAAAAAAATATATATACTGGGTTGGAAGATGACTAATATGTTATGGACTGCTCTAGTAGCATAAAAGAGTTAGAGAGGAAAGTGAACTTTTTATCTGCTGAGATGAAAAGTATGGCAGAACAACTGAATGAGGAACATCATTCAAGACAACTGGCTGAACAAAGACTCGACAATCTTGAAATGAAACTTCAAAAGCTGGAAAATTTTAAAGAGCATAATGTGGAGAGAAAAACGATTTCAAAGAAAAAAGTGAAGCTGAAAAAGGTACGAATAAAAGAAAGATAGTTGGTATGATGCACATAAATAGTTCTGCTAACTTTCCATGTTTTGATTTGATGAAAACTCAAGATTGCATTCTAGAAACCGAAGACGTTTTAAGATCTGAAAATATCAAACAAGATAGTGAAGAAATAGCTGCAGAAAAACCAATTGTTGTTGAAGATGTCAGTCCTAAAGAACAAAAAAAGAAGAAGCAAAAGAATGTTGAAAAGTGTCCACTCATGATGCATCTAACTGAAGAACAGCAACAAAATGTAAAACTTTTTTTCAAAGTTTTGGGAGGAAACAAGTAAGTAATTAAACTACTTTTCACCCACACAAACTATATATCAACAATCTGTTAAATTAATTATTAGTTCTGTTTTGGTTCTGTTTTAGTTTTTCAACTATAAGTATATCTGTCAAGTACTGTACACTCACACACTTGCTCAAAAATAAACAAAAACTAAACAAAACTAAAAAAAGATAAATTAATTTATCTTTAACTTTTAATACATACTTCCATAAAGGCTTCTATTTTGTTTTACTACCAAATGCAAACAACATAGTACGTACTAAACTTAATTTCTTTTATTAATAGCCATCCAATTTTCCAGCAACGAAGCATTTAGTTGTGATGATGAAAACTTCATCACCATAACAAAATTCATGATAGAAGACCTCCTCTATCAACAAAGTATTTGTGGTCAAGTAAGTACAACAAACTAAACTTTCCTTCATTATAATTTATATACTTTATCCATATTATTTTTCAAATGTAGATCATTGATTGGTTTTGGTTCCGAAAAACAAAGCAACTAGAAAAAAGCAATAGCATTATCTATGTTAACACAACTATGACAGTAAGTGAACTATATTCTCAAATTAACATTTTTTTATACAACATAAATTTTCTAAAACAATTTTTTTACAGAAAAGCGCAACGGATGGAAGCTTGGAAAATATCAAGAAAAAAATGTTCAATCCTTTTATGAAAAGAACACTTTTAGATCCATTATGTTGCAACATATTATTCCTAATACATGGCAATGAACATTGGAGCCTGCTTGAACTAGTTGTTGGAGAATGCACTTGGAACCACTACGACTCTCTGCACTTGACCACGAGATCAAAAACCTGCAGAAGTGGACATACAAAATTTGTCATTAATGTGATAAGTAAAAATACACAAAAAGTAAAAATGATAAATGTGTTTATATTTATTATAATTTTCCTTCACTATTTGTAGAAATCAGCAGTAAACTACCTAAACAAAGAGCTACAAGAAGAAGGGCACAAAACAATTCTCAGGAAAAATTCAGTGCTTAAACATGTTGACTGTGCTCAACAAAGCAATGGGTAATTTTGAAGATAGTTCAGATTTTTATACAACAATTCACGATACACAATAACTACCTACACACATATTACCAATTAGATAATATTATTTACTCACGTACAATTACTTAGATAAACATAATACTAATTACAATTCATTATCAAAATAAAGAAAAGATAATCTGTTTTATCATTATATTCAAAGTATTAAACTTCAGAAATACAGGTACGACTGTGGAATTTTTTTGATGACGTTCATGAAAAAAATAACACAAGGAATGCTGACTACAAAAAAATTAGTCTTGAACAAGATAATGCATTCAGAGCACAGATAGCTGTGCAAATACTATCCAACGAACCATACTGCTGGCTTGACAAGTTTTGTTGCTCTTCTTCAGCCCATAAAAATGTAATGGCTGATGAATGAGATGATGAATTTGTAATGGGTGATGTTAAAAATTAGATAATGAATTTGGCGATGAATTTGTAAAGGTTGATACTAAATTGATCATAGATTTTAGAGAGTATATTTGAATTTACTGATGAATTACACGATGAATTTGTAGTAACTGATATTGAAAATTTGATGTGAATTTGTAGTAATTGATAGTGAATTTGTAGTAACTGATATTGAAAATTTGATGTGAATTTGTAGTAATTGATAGTGAATTTGTAGTAACTGATCTTAAAAATATGATTCTACTGCTCTTTTAAGAAATATAAATCCTTTTATCTTTTATTGATAATTTATAGTTTTATATTTATTATTATGTTTTCTAATTCCGTTGTTCTACACAGCAAAAAGATGTAGTATGGGCTACTTTTCCTAGACAAGAAGAAGCTTTAAGATTTGTCCAAACACTTACGTTTTTTTGCTACCAAGATCATTTGACTGCACAAAGAAGGTTCCTTGTTTCTACATATGATGAGTTCTGGAGAAGGTACAAAACCATGAATCCTAAGTTACACCACCATTATGAGGTTATTCAAGTCGGACTACCTTGCCACTTGTATTATGATCTGGAGTTCAATAAAAAGATTAACACTGGAAAAAATGCCGATGAAATGGTAGATATTCTGATATCTATCACCTTCAAACTACTAAATGACAAATACAAAATCCAGGGAAATCAAGATTGGGTTATAAAGCTTGATTCATCTACTGAAGAAAAGTTCTCTCAACATGTGATCATTCATATCCCAAATATTGCCTTCAAAGACAACTCGCATGTTGGAACATTCATCTCTGAGGTATGCTCATGTATAATAAATTTAAGAGTAAGTGATCCACAGTTTGAAAAACTGTACATCAAGTAAGATTCAAGTTCATCAGACAATACAGAGCTTCTTTTTGTTGATACTGGAGTTTATACCCGTAATCGTTGTTTTCGTCTTCCTTTCTCATCAAAAGCAGGGAAGAATGCTTTACTCCTACAAGCAGACGCTTTGGATGTAAGAATCTGAATGAGGAACAAGTGTTTATCAAATCACTTATTTGCAGAATAGATGCTGATTTTGATAAGCTATTAGAGTGCAAAATGGATCTGAACTGTTGTAAAATTCTTCATTTTGAATCTGAGGTCAATGATAATTGCACCTACACCGAGGGAGATAAGTCATTACATGATTATGAAAGCAATATACCTAAGTCCTATTGTTCAGGAAAATCTCCCTTTCTAGCTTTGGATGATAAAATTTCATCTTTTGCCTCTCATGGAAATGTTTCGGGTAAAATAAGAAGGTGGTACTGGTTTTCTGCACATGGCTACATAATTTATAGCATGTCCAGAAGTCGATATTATGAACGAATTGGAAGAGAACATAAAAGTAATCATGTTATGTACATTGTTGATTTTCAAAGGGGTGGCTACTATCAGAAATGCTACGACCCCGATTGTCGAGGCTATCGATCTCCAGTCTGCCAAGTACCATAGGATGTATTGTCAAACTATTATGATATTGTGAACCAGGAAGGAAAGACTGTCTAGAACCAATGCATCTGTCAAATGAAATATTAAGTACATAATCACTTCAGTCTATGTTGCTTTTGTATATTGTTAACTAGCAAGTACTTACACAACTGATTTTAAATTTGATAATGAAATTATGGTAATTGATAGTGAATTTGTAATGGCTAATGTTTTTAATGCTTTGTTAAAAAGATAAACGCATTGATGTTTTATTGACAGTATGTTCTATCACTTTTATTGATAATTCTGCGTATGCTCTTTTAAAAAGTCTATACATAAGAACATCACTTTTATTGATAGTATGTTTCAGGTAGCAATATACTAGTCATACTTATCTCCAGTTGTTCTGTTTGATTTGTATTCCTACTGCTATGCATGAAACTCATGGATTTACAGATGATTTGGTTCGAATATCCGTTGGCATTGAGGATATAGAATATCTCATTGTAGATTTGGATTATGTTATTAAAACTGGTCCTATTTGATACCACTTTGATTTTCTTGTAGTGACCAGCGTCAGGGCTGGAGTTCATGAATAGAAAAGACTATATTTTAAGAATAGACATAATAACTACAGTAACATATAATAACAAAAAACAGACTATACATAAGAATTAAAAAGAAATATCAATTTATCTTTTTTAACAGAACTAACAACATTGTATTCCAAATAACAGTTAAACATAAATAATTGCATACAACCAAAAATAATCAAAATCAGATCATAACCAATTCAACATATGCAATTATTCAAATATTCAACTCAAAGTATTCATACAACAACCAAGTATTCATAGAACAACCAATCAAATACTTTGGACTAAAACAATCAACTCAATTATTCAACTCAAAGTATTCATAGAACAACCAATCAAATACATTGAACTAAAACAATCAACTCAATTATTCAAAAGAATACCCCCTTCTATTATGTCCTAGTTTTTTACACTTTCCACATCTATTTTGCTTAGCATGAAAATCAGCCCCTTCAATCCTATTCATCCTAGGCCTACCAGCTCCACGAACAGGCTTGGGAGGAAGAACAATAGATGATTCTTCAGCTTCAATTGCTTCCTTATCAAAAGTTGGAATAGGATTGATCAAAATGTGAATACGAAGCTAGATAATACTCAACAGTAAAGTACTTCTCAATATATTCATAAATAGAATTTCTGGTTAAAGAAATACACTTCAAAGCATGCACACAGGGAAAACCTATCACTTTCCATTGATTGCAACTGCAAATGCAATTTTTAAGATCAACTTTTGAGATGTTAGAGAATGAACTTCAAAAATATACCTACAAAATGTAAAATTAAAAACAGGTAAAATATATAAACATATTGCATTTCCAAAAAAGGATTATTAGCACTATATATATTCTCTCTAATCTATCTAATAAATAAGACCCAACTCATGTGTAGTGAACTAATAGTGAAAAATAAGACTCATAAACAAAAAAATTAACAACAGTCATATTGTTCATATTCTTAAAGATCACAGAAGCTATGCTATAAGGGAAGCAAAAAAAGATAATGTATGTTTGCTCATGAATTCTACATGTGAGCATTGCTCAATATTTCCATTATATATTTACTGTTAAGGTTTAAATTTATAAGCTTGAAATATCTTGTCACAGCTTTCAGTTATACCAAAAACCATAAATACTATCAAAAATAAAACACTCATGCATGTGAATAAACCCTAAGCAGACACACTAATGCATCATACTCCTATGCACAACATTATTTTTTATCATAACAGTATCTCAAAAATAAAACACCACAATGATAATTGCTTTTTATTACTTGGTCCTTACATTATTCATATTATCATAAGCCTCAATGCAGACAGAGAGAAAATGTAGCTAGCGACACCAACAAAATGAAATCATAACACAGGCTACATAGCAGGCTGAAAAAAGATAAATGTGTTTATCATTTTTCAGAAACTGTGAACATCATGTAAAAAAATATAAATACATACCTAGATGATTTAGAAACACTCCACCCAAATCCTTCTTCCTTCAATTTTAACAAACGAGCTTCCATTTTCGGTCATAGCACACTAGTCCACTTTAATGCCTCTTCTCTACGATTAGACATTTGCATCATAAGTTTTACCCTAATTCCATCAAGACAAGCAGTAACAGGCAAACTTCATTCATCCAAAATCCAAGAATTAAAACTCTCAGCTACATTGGACTTATTTTCACCATATCGCTTCCCCGGAAAAAACAAATCGGCCCAATGATCATATGGTTTATCATTCAAGTACTCTATAGCTTTGGCACCTCCAATTTCTTTGTACTTGGACATGGCTTTTTCAAACTCATGATGATTAGAAGCTATAGCACAATGCTCAAGTAAATGAGCTACCCAAACACCCCTTCCACTTTTCACAACGCTAGCAATATTATTTTGCATATGATGCAAACAATAAGAATGATGACTATTTGGAAATTTTTTTGGAATACTTAACAATAAACCCCAGTGTCTATCACTTAAAAAAGTTAATATTCTATCACAACTAAGAGCATTCTTTAGGTGTTTCAAAAACCAATTCCAACACTCTTCATTTTCTTTGGGAACAAGAGCCATTGCTAATGGGGAAAAACTTGGAAAAAAACAAAAAATAATAATTCACTGTTTATTAATGTACATTTGAAACAACAAAATGCACTATGTTTGAAACAGTATTATCTAATAGTAGACAATCACATGAACACTATGCCCTTGGCCCAAATAAAAAAGGAAAAATAAATTTGCCAGAGGCAATTCATCCTTTTTTTCTTTTGTTTTTAAAATTTTTCTACTTGAATGTGTAGTCTATGAAGGAAGGGTAGAAATTGCAAAGATATGATACTTAATTCATGCATACAATACAAAGACTTATATTCGAACTTCTAAAAGATATATGCTTTTATCTTTTCTATATGATGTTTAAATCATTTGTATACGTTATGTAAGAATTTCAAATTGAGAAAAATGATAAATATGTTTAACATGTAGTAGTAACTATGATATATAAGTACGACTTAATATGTTATTTAATTCTTTATCTTAAAAGATAAATGCATTTATCTTTTTTAACTCCTGTATACAGTAACATTTTGTACATCAAATTAAATAACATTAAATCTTTTACAGTGTTTGTTCTAGATCAAATTTACATAAATTCATTTCTGCAATAATTCCACATGCTAATCCCTAACGCAAAAGAAACTATAATGAATTGAACTGGATATTGCTACATTTGAAACAACCAAATGCACTATATTTGAATCAGTACTATATAACAGTAGACTAATCACTTAACTAAAATGCAGTATGTACATAACAAAATTCACTAGAACAATCACTTAAAGAAACAGTACTATGTTACATAAATTTATAACAAGGAACTAATGCACATAGTACAAAGTAAATACAACAGCAAAAAAAAAGAGATCAAAATCAGTACCTTGATTCCCATTTTTTGCAGTGGCAGCCATCAAAATACCACTTCTCCCTTTCAAAAAGGTAGCATCTAAAAACACCATAGGACGACAATAGTTGAATCCAAATATACATGCCTCATAACATACAAAAACTCTTTCAAATTGATTAGTGTCAGAATCCACATCCATACTTGAATAACTATTCGGGTTATTTCTTTCCAATGCCTTCAAATACCAAACTAATTCATTGTAAGATTTCTTTTCATCATCGTAAATATCATTCATAGCCAATTTCTTACCCTTATAAGCAAAATATTAGCACAGCTCCACATCAAAATCTCTTCTAAAACTTTTAATGATATCCTTGGTTTTTCTTTCTGGCTCATCACGAATTTGATTGAAGATTAGACTTTTCACAAGATCACTATTAATAGTTGGACTACCAAGTGAACGAAATCCACCACCACAAGTTTGAATCAGCTGAATGTTTTTAACAAACAGTTGGTCCAATTGCTTCAGTTTGCAAGAAGCATGAATCCTAAAAGGACAACTATCTATAGCACATCGAACTGTCAATCGTTCTTTACAATTCTTAATATATTGTACTTTAAACCCATTCTTCAAACAATAAGCACTAACCGTTCTACGGAATCCAATAGCAGAATCAAACTGTTGACCAACCCCAGTAAAAATTCCATATTTGAATTCTTCTTCAACAACTCATGTAAATCCTTTTGTTGAGTAAAACCAGAATCTAAATCATCATCATAACTTAACATATTATTACTTGACTCACCACCAACTACTGAACCAGACTTGCTACTTTCAACAACAAAATTATTCGTTGAATCAATCTTCAACCGTAGAAAAAATACCAAAAATTCTTCCTTTTTAAACCAAGACAAACACAATAAAGCTTGAAGATCACTATCCATTTCAACAAAGGTAGTCTTTGATTCTCGAATATAAAAAATATCAAAGCATAATGGACTAAAATTAATCCACTCCTCGCAAATCCTATTCCTAACAGTTGAAATAGAAGCATCCAATCCAAAACGAGCACTAAAACAATTGTTATTGAAATCAAACACAACTATAACAGATGAATCACATCAGCAAAAAAAATGTAAACAAAAAAATAAGTATGTGAAATTGATCTGAATTAGAAACTAATAGCAAAAAATACTACATAACAAATCATTTTCTATCCCACTTTTCGAAAAACAATAAAACAATTTATCTTTTAAAGATCACAAATCAACAAGAACTAAAGAATAAACAACTTCAACTAATATTATTTCAGATCCAATTTCATACTCAAAATGAGTACAAACAGAATGGACTGACAAAAATAAATACTTTGATTGCTCAAACCAAATCTGAAGTGATACTCTAAATACTAAAATCATAATCTAAAGTGAATGATGCAACCAAGCTAAATACACAATTCTTGTGTCATCAGAATAAAAGAATACCATTCAGAGGCCATTATTCCAACTACATCAAACAAAACCTTCCTCCAGTAGATCAAAACCGCCTCCCCTGATAAGAAAAATAGAAAAACATCATGAGCATCAGAAAACATCGAATTGACAATGAAAACCACCAAATAAAATCGAGACTCACCAAAGAACAAGCAATCCAATAGAGAAAATCAATTAGCCTATCCAAATGAAGAAAATCGCCTCACGATTTCCCACAATTAAAGTCGAATTTGATTCAGAAGAAACTAACGCCTAATATTTTTCAAAAAATGGAACGAGCGCTTTGATTGCATAAGAAAAGACGGCCTAATTTTGCCTAATTTCCCTGAACAGTAGATTTTAGTAGATACGATTGGTTTGAGAAGATGAAGACGCACGCGCCTAGATATTTGTCCTGGAAAAAATTAATTTCAAACCCGTGTCCTAGAAAAAAATTGGGTCATATAATTAGGCCCTTCACACCAATTTCCACTAAAGAAAATGTATGGGCTTTAGGAATTGTGTTTTGAAAAGTTCTTTTGATCAAGTTTTATAAAGTGTTTTATTAATCAAAGAGAATTAATAAAGGCTTAGTGGATCCCATATGGAAATTAAACCCTGATTGGATGTTTGATTATCTGATAGTAAATAACCAACTATCAAATCTGGACAAAATGTAACTTTGAAAATATTTAGGAGAAACGTGAGTATTATATGGTACAGTTACCTTCGAAAGTGCTATACTGTACGTATAAACATGTTTCGTTCTTCTTGGACAAATGATAAGGAAATCCATCCACAAACGGTTAGGAGGTGAACTCTTCTCTTTTCATATGTCGGTTTATTTCCTAAAAAACCGGGGTTGAGTTTACCAGAAATTATCGAAAGTTGTTTCGAAGAGACCGGGATCGGATATGTTATCCAAAACCACTTCGATCCAACTTAAGCGTTGCGAACTGAAGACGTCGTGAAGAGTTTGGAATCGAAGATAGAGAGGTGAAGTTCAAGGGCTAATCACTACAAATCCTAAGGATGATTCCAAAATGGATGTAGTAGGAATAGTGCCTTCGGTTTCGTTCAGACCCGGAACGGACTTGTATGGATGAATGCTATCAGCATATTGTCATTGGAGGACAATGAGCATTCTAAGTGTAAATGTTCTTGAAAGGTAATCGTAGCCTCAAGCCTCATCAACCAGGAATGACTAAAACAGAGGAGATGTTGCAGGGCTAAGTGGGTGGCTCCCAAGTAGGGTATGATCATCCCTATCTAGAGTCGCTATTATCTCTCAAATTATATGCTTCGGGGCCCAGTAACGGAGGGTAATCATATTCGATACTATCCAGCAAGGGATAGGCCGGTCCTGTGTTGGCAGGGGATCCAGGCGAGGTCCTCGGTGTTATTTTATCTAAAGATGCACCATGACGGGCGGTACCCCAGTAGCCCGGTCATTAGTTGGAATACATTCTCCAATACGAGCTTTACAATTTTAGTTGTATACCAAATATGTTGAAGAGTGAGATGCAAGCATTCCAGCTATTTTAATATTTTTCTTTGAACCATTAGACATTATTATAATATCATTGGATTTTCTATAAAAGTGTTTTGGTTATCGTAAGGTAAAACTTGTCCGTGTTCATGTCCGGCGAGGTCTACGAGATACCTTTGACTTCAAAAGATTTTTCAAGTTAATAAATCAATAAAGTTTATTTTTTATTTGAGTCTACTCACACAAGTTTACCAGACTGACCCAGGCGTTATTTTATGTAATGCTTGGGTCAGACCGAGCATGTTTTTCCCAGGTTTAGCTGTATACTTTGGAGTTAGAGAGGAGCTGGATGGTCAAGATGTATTCACGTATATTTTCTTCCGCTGTATTATAGAGTCTGTATGTTTGTCAATGTATGGACAGGTTTCTTTAACTGTCCAAATTTAGGATAAGTCTAGCGTACTCTGATGTTATATGAATAAGTTGTTTCCTTTTTGTAAAGATCATTGTTGTATTATATATTATTCACTGCATTGCAAGATTCTGTGTTGTTTAATTTTCTTCTATCTTCTACCTTCTTCTTTCACCCTAACAAATCGGTATTTCCGTCACCTGAATGTTCGGCATGTGATACAATGGACGTACTAGTGTCGATTTTTCAGGGTCGAAAATTCGATTCGTTACACCTATGGTATTTCCTTTAACCAATTAACCCTCGCTCTGCTCGGAGGAATAGGCTAATACAAAAGTAT
Source organism: Allium fistulosum (assembly GCA_030737815.1). Classification (NCBI taxonomy): domain Eukaryota; kingdom Viridiplantae; phylum Streptophyta; class Magnoliopsida; order Asparagales; family Amaryllidaceae; genus Allium; species Allium fistulosum. Next base: position 292,769,389 of record CM060907.1, read on the forward strand.
ATCTTGATAATCTTGTGTTCCAAATAACACCAATTTTACTAATAGTACAAATCTTCTTTTGAACTCCTTTGAGTTTGTGAATGTGAATGCTTTAAGCTTTAGGAAGTGATTTAAAAAAAATTATATTTTGGTTATAATAGATTGAGAGTATGTAAGCAATGTATGCATAAGGGTAATAAGAAATCAAGAGAGAATAGATTCAATTAATTCAATTTAGTTAATTTCTAAATCTCAATCATGGTAGTATGTATAGATTTAAAAAGATGCAGATGAAGAGTTGTTGTTGTTAGGTAAAGTATATTTATTTTAATGTCCGCAATCTTTCAATGAAGAGTTGATTTCTATTCATTTAAAGAAGTGTTTATTTAGAGTTTTGCAGTTTGTTTAAATGACAGATGTCTGTGGGGAAACTTCAAACGTTTGTGGCCTTACGAAAAAAATTCCTGAGTATTGTCACAGACGTTTGTGGTTTTTCTTCAGACGTCTGTGGATGATATATTCAGTTTTCCAATTTTATGTTAGTTTATATGAGATCATGTGTGCATATATGCTTAAGGAGACCTCACAATGTTTTATCTATGATTTTTAAATATACTAGAATAACCTTACTAATCATAGCATGGTTCATAGATCTTTGTTTGGCTTTGAGTCCCAATATCTTTGAGCATGATGTTCTCTTGTATTATATACGTGTAAACTTGATAAGATGTATAATATATATGATTGCATAGTTGTTGTCATTGAAACATAGAATGGAGGTTCTGACTTTCTCTTCCTTTTTGATGATGATAACTATACAATCAAAATAGAAGAAATATTATAGTCATTCATAATAAAAATAGAGAATGTTCTCATAAAGTAGGATTTTCCTCCCCCTATGCATATGCATAAATTTCTCCCCCTTTGTCATCATCAAAATAGAAGAAAAGACGGTTTTACGCATTCTCATAGTATATGGAAAACTAGTATGTTATAGATATGAGTATGAATAATTGAAAGTAAATACAGACGAGTTAGGCTAGGCAGAAACAAAGACTAGAGTATTGTAGCAGGAGTTAAAAGTTAAATAATGAGCCGGTAAAAAGAAATAAGCATAAACATAAATGATAACGAGTTAGACAAAGGATTTTGGTCGTATGCTCTTGCCAGTTGGTTTGATCGTTATACTCCTCATTTTCTTGAATGGAAAGTCCTTAGAAAGCCATGTATGGTCGATGTTGAAATTGCTGAGGGTCAGATAAGTACATATCATCACTATCTTCTTTCTCCTCTGTAGGTTACTCTTGCACAATGGTCTTCCCTCTGTCGTGAGAAGTTCCTTCAGGAGAATTATGAGACCGATAAACTAGTGCCTGTACTCAAGGAGGTGGTGTAAGTGAAGGCGAAGATGAAGAGCGAGAAGACGATCTGCCACAGAATTTTCTCAGAACTTTTCCTAAAGTGGAAACAACCTTTTCTAAAGTCTTTTCCATTTTAGTCATCCTCGTTGAAAAAGAATGTTCCAAACCTGTCATCTTTTTGTTCAAACCCCGCTGGTTGACAGTGATTAGCTTTTGATTTTTAAGCGCTAAATCACGGAGCGATTCGTTTTGTAATGATTCAATGCATGCTTCTTGAATTTCCAAATCCAAACAACATTCGGTAGCATGACTAGAGGAGGCAAGTTTTTGTGAAGGACGAAGTGAATAAGTATGTTGAGGAGCAGGAGTGGGCGGAGGACCATGATGCATTTGTTGTTGCTGTTATTGTTCTAGGGAGATAATTGGGGGTGGTTATTGGGGAAGGTGCATTAAAGATAAAAATCTTATTCCACTCTCTTAAACCGAGATTTCTTCAAAGCGAGAGATATAAGAGGGTACCCCGAGTGCATTTAAGAGACGCATAATATATGGAGCATATACAATCGTGCGGTAAATTCATGTGGCCAGGGACTTCTTCTAAATTGATTTCGGGCGAAGAAAAATTAAGTATACAACCAATGGTGTTTACGTTAATCTTTAAAATACGTCCATAAACACTCATCCATAACCAACCATCATCATTGTCAGGAGTCCAAATATCAGTACTATACAAGTTGGCGTAAAAAAGAAAGATTGCTAATTGGTCGATTTGTACCTCATTTTCGTTGAAATTGATTAAATACCGACATTCGAAGGCGATGGTAAGTTCTTGAATGCCATATTTTCCAAACTTGCAAAATCCATGGAATGGCTCGAAATGAAGCTGCTTTTGTTTGAGCTCATCAAATCGCTTGTTAGCAATCGTGCTATTGCAAAGCCATTCTTGAATGAGAGTATCGGTGACTAAAGGGTTGTGAGAAGTAGATGGTTGAGCGTTTATTAACTGGAGTTTTTTTCTTTAGGAGCCATTATTAAGCAATTTGAGATTTTAGAAACTAGGGTTTATGTGTAATTGAGAATAGGCTGGTGAAATGTTGAGAAAGGGGTAAAATTATATATACAGGGCTGCTGAAAATAGGAAGTTCGGAGTAGCGACAGACGTCTATAGGGGTGACATAAACGTCTGTGGTTTCAGTGAAAAAATAATCTGAAACTTATGACAAACGTCTGTGAGTTTCCACAGACATCTGTGGTTTTAGGAGTAAGTTTCCTGAAACCTATGGCAGACGTCTGTGGGATATCATAGACGTTTGAGGTTTTAGAAAAATGTTTTTCTGAAACCTTTGATAGACGTCTCTGATATTGTCACAGACATTTGTGTTCTGTTCTCTCATAAATTTTTCCTTAAAATTTAAATGTCAATCTTTATTTATTGAAATATCAAGAGAATTTTTTATCTAAAACAATATATATTAAAAATTACAAAAGAAACCTATTTTGACAATACAAATTTAGTTTTTGTCAGAGTTTTTAGTTTATTGCATATCCTATGAATTCGGTTCAACCTTTTTTCATCAATTATCGGCTTTAGTGGAGACCAACTTGGACGAGCTGGAATGTCAATCCAATCTTGGTTTGATGGTCCTGGTTTGCACAGATTTCTTGGAGTAATGTTATATGCTTTTATAGGAGTTTCTTGTAATCGAGGAGATTTTTTATGTATGTAATTTTTTGTTGGTGAATGACCACAAATTGCTAGCATACATTTTTCGAGAACATTTTGGTTGTTAGAAAAAAAGTTTAACCGGAGAATTTTACCATACTTACTTATTTTTATAAGGGTACAATTATGTTATGCTTAAGTATTCAAACTGTATTGTGTATAATTTATATAAATAAATTTTTATTTTAGTTTATCAGTTCATTGTAAGAACATATTCCTAGATCTCGACTCAATTTAATAAAAGTTAGTTCACTTAATGGTTTAGTAAAAATATGAGCTATTTGATTTTCGGTATTTACAAATTCTAGTGATATAATTCCCCTTTTCACATTATCTCGTTGAAAATGGTGACGAATATCAATATGTTTTGTTCAAGAATGATTAATAGGATTTTTGATAAATTTATGGCACTAGTATTTTCATAATATATATGTGATTTTGCTATGATTTTACCGAAATCTAGAAAATTTTGTTGCATATAGATTACTTGTGCACATGCTAAAGCTGCTGAGATGTATTCGGCTTCACATGTCGAGAGCGAAACACGGTTTTGCTTTTTACTAAACCATGAAACTAAATACTAAACAATAAAATGACACGTGCTACTTGTGCCTTTTCTATCCATTTTACAACCCCCAAAATCAGCATCACTGTATGACACGAGTTCAAGTGAGCTTCTTTTTGGGTAGAAAAGTCCGTAATCTTTAGTGTTTGTCAAATATCTTAAGATTCGTTTTACCGCTCGATGATGTGATTCTTTTGGCTATGCTTGAAACCTAGCACATAAACATACACTCGTCATAATATCATACTTTGATATAATTTTTGGTCGAAATCTTTTCCATTTTCAATTTTATCTAAATGTAGAGTAGTACTCATTGGAGTTGGTTTACTTGAATTACTTTCCATTCCAAAACATTTTAATAAATCTTGACAGTATTTTTCTTGATTTATAAAAATTCCATTTTCTAATTGTCTTATTTGCAAACCCAAGAAATAATTTAATTCACCCATATATGACATTTCAAATTCATTTTTCATTATGTTAGAAAATTCAATACACAATTTTTCATCAGTGGATCCAAATAAAATGTCGTCAACATATATTCGTACGGTTGGAATATTATTATTTTCTTGTTTATGAATAAATTGGAGTCAATTTTATTAATTCAAAAATAGGAATTTTGTAAATGAGTCTTGAGGTGCTTGTTTTAATCCACATAAGGCCTTTTTTTGTTTAAATACATGATCGGGATATTTCTCGAGGACAAATAAAGTTGGTTGTTCAATATACACTTTTTCTTTTATATATCCTTTTAAAAAAGCATTTTTTAGTCTATTTGAAAAGTTTAAAATTATGACGACATGCAAAAGCCAATAATGTTCGTATTGCTTCAAGACGTTCTACATGAGAAAATGTTTTGTCATAATCAATTCCTTCTTCTTGATTATTTCCTTGAGCATCTAACCTTGCTTTATTTCGTATAATATTTCCATTTTCATCTTCTTTATTTTTAAAAATCCATTTCGTTCTAATTACATATTGATCATTTGGTCTCGGTACAAGTTACCAAACATGATTTCTTTCAAATTTATTAAGTTCTTCTTACATTGCAATCATCCAAAAATCAAGTTTTTAAGCTTCTTTATAATTTTTCGGTTCAAAATTTGATATAAATGCAACATGACTCATTTGATTTAACTATTTTCTAGTTGATACTCTAGTGTTTAAATGACCGATAATATTATTAATAGGATGGTCTATTAATATCTTAGGTGGCGACGTTATCATATTTTCATTATTATTATTGACATTATTATTATTATTTTCAGGTGTAGGTTTATTAGTTTTATTTATAATTTCTTCGTCATCGTCATTTTTATTATCCTTAAAGTTTTCATCAAATGAGACATGAAGACTTTCTTCTACAATATTTATTCGTTTATTAAAGATTCTATATGCTTTACTTCGATCCGGATAACCAACAAAAATTCCTTCGTTAGCTTTAGAATCAATTTTTTCTCGATAGTCTTTAGTGTTTAAAATGAAGCATTTTGATCAAAATACATGAAAATACTATACTTTCAGTTTCTTGTTAAAAAATATTTCATAGCATGTGTTTTTAGTCACTGGTCGAAGTGTTACATGATTTAACACATAACAAGCAGTAGCAACGGCTTCAGTCCAAATTTTTTCTGGAAGGTTACTATTATTTAGAAGAGTTCGTGCACATTATTGTAAAGTTCGATTTTTCTTTCAACAACACCATTTTTTGTGGTATTCGAGGAAATGAAAAATTATGACTAATTCCCTTTTTGTTACAAAAATTTGTAAATAGTTCATTTTCAAATTCTCCTCTGTGATCACTTCGTATACTTTTAATTTTTAAATTCATTAAAAAAATTATTCGTTTAGCAAAATTTTTGAACATTTCAAAAGTGTCACTTTTATGTTTTAAAAATAATGTCCAAGTATATCTTGAAAAATCATCAATAATTACAAAAACGTATTTGTTATGATTAATTGAACGTACTTGAGAACTTTTCTTTAATTTACCAAATTGACAAGCGTCACACAGGTTTTTAACCTTGTAGTTGACTTTTGGTAATCCTCTAACTAATTCATTTTTAGCTAGCTTGTTGATATTCTCAAAATTTGTATGACAAAAACGTTTATATCATAATCATGGATCATCATGATTTGCAGCTAAACATAAATTAGTATTGTTTTTGACATTCATGTTTAAAATATATGTTTCGATTTCTAAATCCTTCAAAAATTAAATTTTTATTTTAATCAAACATATTGCATTTATTTTTCTCAAAATCAATTTTAAATCCTTTATCGCATAATTGACTTATACTTAATAAGTTATGTTTCAAATTTTCTACCAATAAAACATTAGTAACTATAGGAGGGTTAGAAATACCAATATTGATGACTTCTCCAACGCCGATGACAAATCCTTTTGAGTTATCTCCAAATATCACAGTGTCACCATCGATATATGTTATATTCGATAACATATTAGCATTTCCAGTCATGTGCTTAGATCAACCGCTATCGAATATCCATTTCTCTTTATTTTTTATTTTAATTTTGGGTACCGCATCAGCGTTAGCCATAAAACACACATTTGAAAACCTCTTTTCTTTTTCTTGAGTTTCTCAAATTTGCTTTTCCTTTTATCATAATTGAGCTGTCCTTCTTCATATGGCCAAAATTTTCACACTCATAGCATTTAATCGTTGTTTGATTTGAGGAGTTTGGTTTGACACCATTTTGAAATTTGGTCATCTTCTTGAACTTCTTGAATTTGTTGTATTTCTTGGCAATAAAGGCAGTCTCATCTTCGTCTAAGTCTGAATCTTCGTTACTTTCTTGGAATGCTATGTTTTTCTTTCCATGGTTTTAATCCTCTCTATCCTAAAAGTTAGCTTCATATGACATCAGATTTCCTATTAGCTCTTCAACTTTAAGTCGAGAAAGATCATTAGCTTCTTCGGTGGCTAAAATTTTTCTTTCCATTCATTTGTCAAAGAGTTTAAAATTCGTGTGACAAAATCAAAATATGTGAGTTTAACTCCAAATGCCATGAGATCGTATTGAATGGTTTGGAACCTAGCATACATATCAATAATTGATTCTCTTGTTTTCATTTTGAAAGTTGAAAATTAGTTTTGTAAAATCAAAATTTTAGTTTGCTTGACTTTAGTTGTTCCATCATGTGCGCCTTCTATAGTGCGACATATATCATATGCAGTGGTGCAAAGCATGACATGTGAAAACTCATTTTTGTCAAGTGAGCAAAATAACACATTCATACCTTTGGCATTATTGGATGCCTTTGCTTTTTGTACATCAGTCCATGCGCCAATATAGGTGTCAGGTGCTTAATATTTATTTTGAGTTGCTAGCCATATTTCTAAACCATTGGCTTCTATAAAAATTAAAGTACGTGTTGACCAATAAGCATAATTAGAACTTATGAATAGTGGAGAATGAGCTGTTGATAGACCTTCTTGAAATGTGCTTTCCATTTTAATAATTTTTTAATTATGTGTTACTGTAGATTGAAATGACCTTGCTCTGATACCAAATAAAAGTCTATTGGATCTTTTTTAAGTAATGCAACTTATATATATGCGTGTGTGAGAGAGAGTGTATATTACTAACTATATTAAGCAGAGAATAATAATTGAATATAAATAAGGTAAATAATAAATGCGAGCACACCAGATATTTTATACTAATTCGGACCTCCCATCCTACGTCCAGTCCTGAAGCTCCCCTTCGATATTTCCTTTAACCAACTAACCCTCATTTCACCCTGAGGAGTAGGCTATTACAAAAGTATATCTTGACAATCTTGTGTTCCAAATAACACAGATTTTGACTGATAGTATAAATCTTCCTATGATCTCCTTTGACTATGTGAATGTGAATGCTTTGAGTTTTAGGAAGTGATTTAACCAAAATTATATTTTTGTTATAATAGATTGAGAGTGTGCAAGCAATGTATCACAAGAGAGTAATAAGAAATCAATAGAGAATAGATTCAACTAATTCAATTTAGTTAATTTTTAAATCTCAATCATGATACTATTTATAGATTTAAAAAGATGCAGATGAAGCGTTGTTACTATTAGATAAGGTCTACTCATTTTAATGGCTGCAACCTTTCGATGGAGAGTTGATTTCTATTCATTTAAAGAAGTTTCTATTCAGAGTTTTGCAGTTTTCCAAATGACAGACGTTTATGGGAAAACCTCAGATGTTTGTGGCCTTAGGAAAAATTTCCCGAGTATTGTCATGGACGTCTGTGGTTTTTCCACAATGGTCCGTAGATGATAAATTCATTTTTCTAATTTTATGTTAGTGTATATGAAATCATGTGTGCATATATACTCAATGAGACCTTACAATGTTTTATCTAAGGCTCTTAATATACTAGAATTACCTTACTAACCATAGCATAGTCCATAGGTCTTTGTTTGTCTTTGAGTCCCACTACCTTTGAGCATGATGTTCTCTTCTAGTATATACTTTTAAGCTTAATAAGATGTATAATATATATGATTGTATAGTTGTTGTCATTAAAACATATAATGGATGTTCTAATAGTTTGCGAATCTAGACAATGCCGCAATCAAGATTATCGATGGATCCGACATATTGACTACGGTGGTTGTCGCGTTAAATCTCATTAAATAGCTTCTTAAGGTCTCATCAGGTCTTTGCTTTATGCTTATTTGTGTCATTATATTCTTTGGTCGAGAGGTATGAATTCTGAACCATCTCAAGAACCTAGTCACTAACTTGATCCATGAGCTTATAGACCCGACCTCCAGCTGTCTGAACCACATTGCTGTTAGATCTGTCATATATAATGGGAAGCACCATCCCATAACCTCCTTAGAAGCGCCCCACACCTCCATATGTCGGATGTATCTTATTCGATGAACTGTTGGATCTATTTGCCTATCGTATATTTCCAACGTCAAAAGATTAAAACCGGTAGGATTCCTCGCATTTCGGATTCTAGAGGTAAATGGATTCCTGTTTACATCCTCCAAACTCTGGTCTAGTAGTCCACCCGTCACTATCCTTCTGACCAACTAAGCTATCTGGTAGTTTCCGTCCAATTAATGTCTTTGAACAATAGCTGCATTCTACCTCCCGGCTCCTTTGGGGGAACTCCAGCACTTACTCCTTTAGCTACACGTTTGCATTTTTATCCGCACCTCTAGCTTCATTCTGCCCCCCGTTTTTACGGGGAAACTTTGGTACATACTCCTCCGATTGCTGTGGATTTGCATTCTGACTTGCATTTCTGGCCCCCACATTGTACATTCTTGGTATCCCAGCTCGCCCTAAGCCTGAACTTACGTTGCCCTCCTTATCTTCTTCAAATTTTAGATCCAAGCTTTAGGTTGTGAAATTTATATCTCTCTCAAAGAAAGCACCAAAATGCTGACATCAAAAATGGCACAACATACAAAAACCTGTTGAAATATATAGATCTAGCAGAAAATAGTAAGAAAGCAAAGAGTATACAAGAATTTTTATAGCGGTTTGGCAATCTTTGGCCTACGTCCACTTTATATTTTTATTGATTATGGGTTTGTGAGTGATTTAGAGTCACAGGTATAAGAAATTGACAGGTTCTGTAGCCCAAAACTACCAACAATGCCCACCTTTGTGACTTTTTGAGAAGAGTGATTGAGAATGATGAAGGAGAAGTGTCAAAAGTCAGAGAAGATCCTCCTACAGTTGCTATAGGGTTGATATTTGTAGTGGAAACTGCTATACAGATCCATAGGCTCAAGTTGTACGAGATCCAGATAAAAGTCCATAGTCCCAGAAGAGAGCACGTCGCCTAAAAATCCAGCATAAACCTCTTGGAACCAAGAGGTTCCTCTTGGTACCAAGTAGTCTCTTCTTGGTGAAAACCCTTCTCTTTTGCTTCTTTTGTTGCCTCTCTCTGATTTGATGTGTTTCACGCTCTTTTTCATGAAGGTTGGGTCATCCCCGATGATTTCCTTGATTCTGCTTGTCTTATCCTGCTTTCTTCGCTTTGCTCTCGTAAATCCTATTCATAAACTCTAAACCGATTCATGAACTTTTCGTTCAATGCAACTTAAGTGCTACTAGGTCAATGCTCAAAACAACTAAACTACGTAGCCGCTAAGTCTAATAAGAATAGTGGAAATCAACGATATCTCACTACCTCTATAGCTCTAGTTGCCTCCATATTCCGAATGTTGTGTCTCCAATTCATTATAGGATCGGTTTTCCTGGCATATATTTTGTTAACTGACATCTTATACTCTGGGGGGTTGACTGCATATTAGATGTTTGGTGTAAATGGACTCTGGTTCATCTCGTCAACGTTTGGTCTCATGTTATGCTTGCCTAATACTCGAGATGTTACTTAGTGACTTGCTCTTCTACTAGTAGATTGCTTTCTTAGGTTACTTGGTGGGCCCGCCATACCCCTTGCACAATGAATCAACCACTTGTTGACCAGCCAGTCAAAACCTAAGCAACCCCATTTCGGTAGCTCGTATCTCTGGAGCGGCTTCCTCCCTTTCTTTTTTCTAGTATCCATTTAAGATGAGTACCAACAAAATTCTTGATTCAATCTCTCTGGACCTAAGTTTTTGATGCTTGATCCATGCATCTAAATAAAGCATCCCACATATTTATTAGCTAAGAAGAAGCTTCTAGATTTTCCATCATTATATGCTCCTCTTCCTTGATAAGGTAGTTGATTAGTTGACTCAGACTAGACGTTCCTTCTTGGCATTCTCCATGAGTAGACCATTCTCCATCCAACATGATCCACTTCAATCCTTGCTTTCTAATGGGTAGCTTCGTAGCTGAATTGAACTCTCAACGAATGCACCATAATGCTTGTTCAAAAATGACCGAACACCCCAAAATAGAGATCTGGTAGTTCCTAAAATCTTGATAGTAATCCTAGTGCTTATTTCTAGGAGGTGGGATCTTTGTACGTCAAATACGTTAAGTTTTACTCTAAGTCAGATTACAAATCATAAATAGATATACTGAAATCACGATGTAAAGTGCTAAACAAAAAATAAATGATATAACGAATTTTTATAGTGGTTCGGCAATCTCTTGTTAACATCCATTGTGACTCCTTCTTTATTTTCTTATATATCTTGAGCATAATATAGAAATACAAAATATGAGGGTATATTTATTGAAAAAATATAATATTACAGCTTTAGAAATTCAAGTTGGCTAATTTTGTTTGTTAGCCTTTTGTTCTTCAAACTTGTTCACCATTACTACTCATTCGTAAGGTACTTATAGGTATAAAGCTGTGAAGGAATCTAGGCGTAACTAAAATAGGAACTTTCCATATATAACCAAGTCGATTTAGTAAGTGTCGATTCGGTAAGCACACCGCTAAATTGTTTTTCTTGTTCAACACTTACTCATTATCGGACCATTTTTGATGTTCAGTCCCGAACCGATCTACTTTGTGCCATAATTCCTTAATTTTAAGTCCAAATTTAGTAAATCTTTGTAACGACCCGCTATTTTGGACCATTCGCATCCGCACATGTCGGACTTGAATAATTCAAAATACCGCGTTGTTAATTTAAATTTGGCAAAACTGAACATATACAGTAAATAAATAATCACAGATCACAAACACAGAGTAATAAATGCAGCGGAAATAAAAGAGATAGTAGTTCATGAAGCTACTATATAAATGTATAAGTTACATCAGAGTTAAACCAGATACAATGGAAGAGTAATACGATACATTAGATACAAATCAGAATACATCACTGGAATCATCGAATACTGAAAGTAGAATAGATGGCTGGATCTTCAAGCAAAGCTCCAACTCCAAAGGTGAGTCTTGAATACTGGTACACTCAGTCTGACCCGAGCGTAAAGCAAAACACAAAACACTCGAGTCAGGATTAACATTCTTATATCAATAAATCCAACTCAAGTGAAATAGCAATTGAAATACAAGTAACTCAAAGGATGTTTGGAATAACCATCCTTTAAGGATCCGTTAAACTATCTACTATGTAGTAGTGTTCGATAAGTAGATAATGTCTATCAGTAATATAAGATATCAAAATAGTGTTAAGGCGTTACCATTATCCCCCTTAACACATTTTATATAAGCGTTATAGACTATACAGCACTGTAAACTCCACCGTAAACTAGTGGGCTATCAGGGAGTACTCCGTAGGTATAACACAAAACAAATCGTAGTGGTCGCGTATATAGGGATCCAAGTATGACAAGGCACATGAGGCAATACCCAAGGTAGTGAAACTACCGTTTTCCTGATCCGGACTGGTGAGAACGCATCGCCGCAGCGATCGCAACACCGCGAAACAACACTCCCAAATCAAGGGTGCACCAATCGACAACAAGTAATGAGTAGTTTTCGAAGAAGTGTGTTCGCTCGAGGTAGCTAGCCCCCATTTGGCCCGGCACGGCTCCTGTTTTAGTCATTTCCAATTTGACACAAGTGTCAAGGCTATCCATTATCGTTCTCTTTCTTCAGTCATCACGTACATTATTCCAACCACTTCATTCTGGATCACAACTCCGCGTATAGTTATTAAAGTGGTTTTCGGTTTAGACAGTGAGTATGTCCCTAACCGATTCCGGTCTCTTTAATAACTTTCGTGATTATTACACCGATTGGTCGTTGAATAAATTTCAAAACCAAATCAATTTCAATTTCAATTAGAATTTTGTAAACCAACATTTCATTGGTCTTCCTAAATCAATTTCTATAATTTACGTTTCAAAACTTCCAAATTCATGATTTCAAAACTCCATAATTCAATTTCAATTTTTATTTAAACAATTCAAAAATTGATTCAAGTTCGTATATAAGTTTCATTCCGAAATCATTTAAATTAATTTAATTTAACATTTAAATCAATTTAAATTCATTTATCGATTTCATTCAATATTCATTTAAGTAAATTTGCCATTCAAAACAATTTCTATTAAATTTCCAATTCATTAAATCCATTATTTAAATTCAACCTCCTTATATCAAAACTTACAAATTGAATTAAATTAAATTCGTCAAATCAAATTCTTTAAATTTCAAGTCTTACATTAATTTCAATAAATCACATTTTATTTCTTGTTAAAGAAATTCAATTTCACTTATTTATTTACTTAGTTACAAATTTCAAACTCATATTATTTCATAACTCAACTTTACTTATTAAAGAAGTTCAATTTCACTTATTACGAAGTTCAATTTCACATATCAAGAATTCAATTTCATTTAATTATTAAATAATACAGTCTTATTTAATTATTAAATAATTTCAAACTTAATTATTAATAATTCCAAATTTTAAAACAACGTTCTTTCCTCAACTACTATGTTAATAATTTGATTCAGATTATTAAATATTAACATTTCCTTTCATTAAAATTTAAATTCCAACTTCGTTTCAAAACCATATTATTTATTAAAATAAAATCTTCATTTTATTTTTAAATCAAAGTATTGACCAATCGGTTTTTATTTAATTCTCTTTCCTAAGTCAAGTTTTATTTCGATATTTATCATTTCAACCCGATTTCAATTTAATTCAAAAATCAAAGCATAGCAAAGGGAACTTGCAGTGTGATAACTGGGATTGTGTCAAAGTAAATAAACAATCAATAACAACAATCAATAACAATCCAATAATCAATTCAAATAATCCCGAAATAACCGTATTAATTCACATTGTTGTTTGTGCGAATTAATATAATTATTTCTAGAATCTACACTATCATTTCATGTAGATTAAAGTTATTACATTACGGTTTTTCACTTGTCATTCAATTTACAATTTCATACTTCATCAATTTAAACAACATACATTCAATGGTTCAAGGTGTAATTAATCAAATCCTACATGTCAATTAATTTATCATTTAAAAGGGGTCATATTATACAAATTTAACTAATCAAATTCAACACATGTTCGATTCAAAATTTTAACTATCCTACATCAAATTCAGTTGCATACTATTTATCACTTTATACATTACAATTTAACATCCAATATAAGCAACAATCAATCAGTCAATTATCAATCAAACGGAATTATCATCATGTAAATAACAGGTAATGGTGTCAGATGTCAGAGGTGGACTGATACATAAATAACAATGCAATAAATAACAGCATCATATTTCAATTGTCGTTTCAATTGAAATCAAATTTAATAAATAAAAGAACGTTAATCGTGAGTGATTTGCTATCCTTTCGAGGCTAGAAAGATAGGCAAATGAAGTTGAGTTACAATCCAAGCACAAATGTCAAAGTAAAGCACGATGGATCCGAATTCGACGAACTCTGATAAATTGGAATCAATGAAAACGATCAAAACCGGTTTGGGATAAACCGAAACAAGATGCATATACATGTATTTTCAAAACAATATTAAATTTAAAAAAAAATAAAAAAAAATCGTTATATGCATTTCAAATCAATATTAAATTTAAACATATGTAAAACATAGTCTTTATTTATATACATATTCCAAACTCGTTTCTTTCCTAACCACAAAACAAAAACAAAAATCAAAGCTTCTACATATATGCTATTTTAAATCCATACTTTTTAAAAGAGAGAATCAAATATCCAAAATGTCTATATTTTTATATTTTAGACGTCAACACTAATAACCATATTATATGTGTATACTTTACCAAATTAACATTTCGCAGACAAGTATAAAGTAACAACAACTCTAAAATATAGTATATATACTACTCTTCAAAATTTTAATATATTGACTTATATATAATAAACGCATATTTATTTTTATTTTTTTATTTTTTTTTAAGCTATCTATATATATACACTACTATAAGCTGTATAGACTATAGATTTATATACTATATACATTTGAGAATCTAATTCCTGTATAAAATATGAAATCTAATAAGCAACTACACATACAACCATACGTCATATATTTTGAAATGACTATATATATATAAACTTTGAAATCAACAATGTATGTGTTACTAATATATAAGCTAATGTACATGAATATCTCTGCAAACTGAAAAACACATAAACTAACAGACATATTCTTAAAAATCAAAATATGTTATATATATAAATATATAGCAAACATTTATACAGCAAACTATAATAATATATACATACCTTTATATATTTTACAAGCTATTGTATAAGTACAGGAAACACGAAATATAATAAAAACAGAGCTTACCCAATATATATTAATCAGCTAAGATTATATAACTTGCAAACCATTCGAAAATCATGTAAACCCATATGCAGACCTGACTTTTATAAAATATGTATACTAACTAAACATATCATATATGGAATAGGCTGGCATATACAATATACTTTATAAAATATAATACGTATACAGTCTAATATATATAACCAATACACATGAGCTACATGAAATACCAACAGCCACAAAATTTGGAATGAATTGAGGTATATTGAATAAATATGTAACTAACAGAAACTAGAACCCAACCTAACAATTTTATACATATTATACTATATGGAAATACTCACCTCAGAGAAGACCTGAAGGGTTCGGTCACGAGGAGTAATGACGAACTGGAGGTAGTCAACGGTGGGGTTGGCTAGGCGGGCGGAAGTAGCAGTGGTTGGAAGATGGCCGATGGGAAGATGGAGGAAGTAGGGCAGTTTGCTGGCCAGGAACGGTGGGGTGTCGGAGATGCTCGAAGGCGGAGGGAATTGGTCGCGAGAGGGGAGAGGTGGCCAAGGGTATACGCGGCGATGAAGTGGTGGTTGTGGGCTGTTGAACGATAGGGGGTGACGAGGTGATGGCATAGACGGATTGGGACGGTGGCAGGCTCGAAGAGGTTGCAGGTTTGCCTCGGGTAACAGTAGGGAAAGCACGAGTAGGCCTTCGAGTCCGAAGAGGGTAGGAGGTTGGAAGAAGAAGCAGCGAGTCGCTTCGTGAAAAATGGGAAAAGCCACGGGTCTGCTTCGTGAGAGATGGGAAAAGGCACGGGTTTGTTCATTTTTTTTTCTTCACCTGTAGAAGATTGAAAAACGAAGGGGCACGGTTGCATATAACCAAAATCAAGGAAGGTTGAGAGTCAAACGTTGATTCAGAAAATATTAATTGCAAATGTAAGTGGACTGTTATTGAAGCAAAATTTGCACCGTTCAAAATTAATAAATGCAAACTCTATAAAATTTTCATATTTCAAAACTGATGGAAATAAAGGTGTGCATTGAAAATATTGAAAAGTAACGACTGATAATAAATGCCTACAGCCGTTGAAATCCGAATGGTCGTCAAAAGTGGTACCGCTACGACGAGCTGTTTTATCGTTTATGTCACGTACCGAACCTCAAAACGCAGAAGCGAATATACCGCTGAGATCAGCACGATGATACGATCAAAACGGTATAAAATTATCAGTGGCACGATCGAATTATAAAAATTCGAATTTTCTAATAGCGGAAAATGCAAGAAAAACGCTGAAAAATAAGATCGACGGAGCCAAAGATGTCTGAATTTGGAAAAACGACAAACTGACATCTTGCTCAGAAGATGGTTTAGAATTTTTCTATGGAAAAATATTTAGGTTCCGAAAACATTTTATTTTCATCGCATTTTAAGTAATTAAATTGAAGTAAATTTACGCGCGAAATAAACTTTCGTATTTTCGGACGAAAATTTACCAGTTGCTAAGTTTAACTAGACGCATTCCAAATATTAAATTTATATTTCAAAATTTTATCGTTTAAAAATTTCACAAAATTTCAATTAATAACGTTATTAAAACCAGTTAAATTAGCGGGTCGTTACACTCTCCCCCACTCAAAACTTTTCGTCCCCGAAAAGGAACGAGGTAGGAGAATAGAAACAACCAGAAAGAAAACAGATTTGAAATACAAAATAACAATTAATTTAAACCATATAAATTCTAATTTAAATTAATTGATATTCAATAATTGATTTAATCCATTTGATTTCACTAAAATCAATCTTAACTATTTCTAAATTCATTATCTTATTATCCAATTATCTTCAATTTACAATTTCTAAAACCATAAATTTGAATAGTCTTTTATTATAATCATATTTTTTTCAGCAATTTAAATTCTTCTTTATTCCAAATTATTGTTAAATTTATTCTACTTAATATATCTTATCACATATATTTAACCCATATAAATTAATTTAAACCATAAAAGTTTCGATTTAAATTAATTTATATTCACTGATTGATTTTAAATTCAAAGTATTTCCATAAGTTGATCTAATTTCAATTTATTAATTCCTTCAAACAAATGTATTTGTTTCATCTATTATTCAATTAACTTATTATTCTATTCATTTCAATTAATATTTATAACTAAAATTTAAGTGTATAACCTTTATTATAACAACTCAAATTCTATTTATAAAAGTCATTTTATATTGTATATTATCCAATTACATTTTAACTTCTGAATAATTTAGGTAAGTTATATTGAAATGCTATTTAGTACCATCCAAATAAAATTTTCAAGTTCAATTATTTCAAGTTTAAACATTTATCCAAAATTTAGCTTTATTTATAATTGAAAACATCTTTTAACATGATTTTTAAGAATTTAATTTTCATTTAATTTTCAAACCCTTTAGAAATAATTATGTATATATTATATATATTAAATCAAATCAAATTTAAAATAATATACCCATATATATATATAAATCAAGTCATACTTAAGAAATTCTAATCAAAAATATTTTTCCAAAACAAAACCGTAGCAAAGCTACAGAATGGTCTCTTCCCTTCGAAACTCAAAAATGAATGTCAATGATGCGGCCGCCATCACCGAAATTATTTTCGAGCGACAAAGAGAAGAGCACTGGTTTCAACATTTTAAAATTCTTTGAAAATGATTTATATTCGAAAATATTTTAAATACTATACACTTTAAAACTTCCAAATCAAAGTTTGAAATTACCAGAAATTAAATTGGAAAATTCTTTATTTAAATTCCTTTCAAATCCCAAATCAAATTATAACCAAGTTCCATAAATTCATTTATTTATATATTGGTAAATCAATGGTTTGCAAAACAATAAACGATAATCAAATATTATCATTTCTGACAACAAATTCATTAATAATTTAATTTTGGAAAACTTATATTGATATATAATATAATCATACAAAACTATTTTGTTTACCAAATTTGAAAAAACAATATTGTGTCAGTTTGTTCTGTTCAAGTGTTTTGGAAATCCTATCGATAGCGTTGATCAGACGAATCGATCGGAAACCCAAATCAGCATCAACAACTCAAACAACACAATATATATTAAAACATTTTTAAATATTAATTTGCAAATACACTTCCTCGCTCGACGATACAAGAATTGATTTCAAAGCAAGGATAGAGATTCAAATTTTTATAGACTCAAATCAAGGAGAATTCTGATTCGAAGATAAGTTCGAAACAGAAGAAAGGATGATTAAATAACGAAATAAGAAGATGGATAGGTTTATGTAAATCGCGGGCAACCTTAACCGGGTCGACCGGGACTTCAAGAATAAGATCGATGCAGAATTCCAAGGCAAATCTACATTCGATCTCATGAAATAGAATTCAGGTATAGCAGGACATAGATTTCATCGTAAACCGAGGATATAGAAATCTCCGGTAAATCGATGCTATTGTGAAGTAGTTTTCACTCCTTTTACAAATAATTCGAAGATTGGCGAGACCGCCGATTCATCGTAAAGATCATTCGAAGTGGAGTTATGAGATACTCCGGAATTTAAAAGAAGACGAATAGTGAGGGACACGAATGAATTTCGAAACCGAGGGAACGTTCCAAAATTCAAAGGAATCGAGTCAAAAGGAAAAGATTGAAACTCGAATGAGAGTGATTCTGTAAATACATTTACCCTATATGTTTAGTTTTGCCTAGAGCTACCAAAGCTCTGATACCAACTGTAATGACCCGCTATTTTGGACCATTCGCATCCGCATATGTCGGACTTGAATAATTCAAAATACCGCGTTGTTAATTTAAATTTGGCAAAACTGAACATATACAGTAAATAAATAATCACAGATCACAGACACAGAGTAATAAATCCAGCGGAAATAAAAGAGATAGTAGTTCATGAAGCTACTATATAAATGTATAAGTTACATCAGAGTTAAACCAGATACAATGGAAGAGTAATACGATACATCAGATACAAATCAGAATACATCACTGGAATCATCGAATACTGAAAGCAGAATAGATGGCTGGATCTTCAAGCAAAGCTCCAACTCCAAAGGTGAGTCTTGAATACTGGTACACTCAGTCTGACCCGAGCGTAAAGCAAAACACAAAACACTCGAGTCAGGATTAACATTCTTATATCAACAAATCCAACTCAAGTGAAATAGCAATTGAAATACAAGTAACTCAAAGGATGTTTGGAATAACCATCCTTTATGGATCCGTTAAACTATCTACTATGTAGTAGTGTACGATAAGTAGATAATGTCTATCAGTAATATAAGATATCAAAATAGTGTTAAGGCGTTACCATTATCCCCCTTAACACATTTTATATAAGCGTTATAGACTATACAGCACTGTAAACTCCACCGTAAACTAGTGGGCTATCAGGGAGTACTCCATAGGTATAACACAAAACAAATCATAGTGGTCGCGTATAAAGGGATCCAAGTATGACAAGGCACATGAGGCAATACCCAAGGTAGTGAAACTACCGTTTGCCTGATCCGGACTGGTGAGAATGCATCGCCGCAGCGATCGCAACACCGCGAAACAACACTCCCAAATCAAGGGTGCACCAATCGACAACAAGTAATGAGTAGTTTTCGAAGAAGTGTGTTCGCTCGAGGTAGCTAGCCCCCATTTGGCCCGGCACGGCTCCTGTTTTAGTCATTTCCAATTTGACACAAGTGTCAAGGCTATCCATTATCGTTCTCTTTCTTCAGTCATCACGTACATCATTCCAACCACTTCATTCTGGATCACAACTCCACGTATAGTTATTAAAGTGGTTTTCGGTTTAGACAGTGAGTATGTCCCTAACCGATTCCGGTCTCTTTAATAACTTTCGTGATTATTACACCGATTGGTCGTTGAATAAATTTCAAAATCAAATCAATTTCAATTTCAATTAGAATTTTGTAAACCAACATTTCATTGGTCTTCCTAAATCAATTTCCATAATTTACTTTTCAAAACTTCCAAATTCATGATTTCAAAACTCCATAATTCAATTTCAATTTTTATTTAAACAATTCAAATATTGATTCAAGTTCGTATATAAGTTTCATTCCGAAATCATTTAAATTAATTTAATTTAACATTTAAATCAATTTAAATTCATTTATCGATTTCATTCAATATTCATTTAAGTAAATTTGCCATTCAAAACAATTTCTATTAAATTTCCAATTCATTAAATCCATTATTTAAATTCAACCTCCTTATATCAAAACTTACAAATTGAATTAAATTAATGTGACGCCCCACCTCTATACCCACGCTAACCAAGAACACTACGGTGTAGTGCTGTCAATTAGCACGGAGAATAAGGCTGTTGAGGAGCGACCATCCATGTAACTTCTTTGTGCGAGCACCGATATGTCAGATAGAATAGAATGCATATCTTTTAAGGAGGAAATCCGACATACCGATACAAACACAAAGCTATCACACGGTGGCTATATATAATCTTCGGAAACAAATATAGAAATAAACATAACACAAATCAGTCTCAGACAATTCATATCACAAAGGCGGAAATAGATATGAATATATAACACACATGAAAGTGTTCATCAGAGTAGTGGTCAAGTAAGATCCACGATAATACAAAAGAATAGCAACATGTGCTATACAAAAGAATAAGTACACAATATAGAGTCTATATCTCAAATGCGTACAACCAAAAACTACTAATCTAAGTAGTGCCAAAAGTCAGAGTAGCAAATCCCGGGAGGAAGTCAAGCAGAAGCACCTGTAACATCTCGGTCCGACCCGAGTATTATTTAAGAAAATAATAAACGGATCAGTCTAACTATAAATATCAGATGACATGATATAAAATAATAGATATGGCATAAACATAGAATACCCATACTGACATACTACTATAAGGATGAAAATGATGATCAACAGGAGATCAACCGATGAGAAATGATCAATATCACAAGAATCTTCTCAAAGATCCAAAGAGGGCATCATACCCTAAACTTGTACTCATAACAAGTCAATGACATAAAAATCCAGAAATCAAAACAAGAAATCCAGAAATCATAAAAAGAGAAAGAGGCCTATCACATGATGGTCCGAAGACCATGGGGAGCTACCCCATATGTGTGAGTCGTAATCACACTGATTGAGGCCTAGGCTAACCAAAAAGCAGAAAGGTATGTGTGAATGGAATCACACAAGTGGTGTCTAGCCTAACCTCGCAAACATAAAGATATGTGTGAGTCGGAATCACACTGATTGAGACCTAGGCTAACCAAAAAGCAGAAAGGTATGTGTGAATGGAATCACACAAGTGGTGTCTAGCCTAACCTCGCAAACAAAAAGATATGTGTGAGTCGGAATCACACTACTGCGGCCTAGACTAACCTTGCGGACAAAGAGATGTGTGTGAGTCGGAATCACACTGTTGCGGTCTAGTCTTACCTTGCAAACAAAGAGACATCGCACAATTGCTAGTCTAAATCATAAAATGATCATCATGATCAGCGAGAAGTGTCAATCACACCAAGCTAGTAAATATATGAGTTTAGCTTCATGTCCCATAACCACTTACTTAACTTAAATATTTACGAACAAGCTGCAAATCTTCACTAGGAAATTGTCACGAAAAGGGTTCAGTCGAACAAGTCCAAGAGCTAACCGACGAAGTGAACGCAAGCGTTTCATACCACTCGTTTTACTAAGTCGTTTAAGTCGATTCTCATTCGAGTGAAGTAAAGGCTTATATATATTAGTAGATTGGAAATCGGTTTGGGAAAACGAACTTTTGATATTAAAAATAGTGTTGAAATCAATTTGATGAAAGAGTTTTGATATTTACTACTAGTATTGAAACCTTTATATTTTTAAAGTGACAAGTCATAAAACGTATCACAAAAATTCACATTCGGAGACGTGAATAAAATCCAAGGAAATCAGCTCAAAATGCATCAAAATGGAAGTTCTGATGAATGCTTTTCATATAAGATTGCCTACGCAAATTGAGGTCTAAACGGTACGACCTAGAGAGGACAAAATGAGGTCTAACGACCTAAGGGGGATAGGGTCGAGCGACCCAACGAGGTACCATCCCGAAAGAGGAGTCATCAAAGTCTTAGAGATGATAACAACAAATAGGAGACCACACGAATCGATTAAAGTTGGAAGTTCAAACAAAAATCGGAAATATAGGCAAAACTGGCAAATAGGAGCAGGTCGGTCAACCGGACTCCCTGAGTCGGCTGACCGGACCAGAGACAGAAGTGCTCGGGTAGCAGGTCGGTCGACCGGACCCTGAGGTCGGTCGGCCGAAGCCTGTAATCTGCACTTCCAAACAGAGGCAGGGAGATGCTAGAGTAGCAGGTCGGTCGACCGGACTCTGAGGTCGGTCGACCGGAGCCTGTTTCCAGCACTCCCATGCCAATCAAATGAATGCCAAACACTTCCGAAATGCAATCGGTCGAGCAACAGCGCTAAGGGTTTACGCCTATCGACTACCCGGCCTTATAAGCTCTTCAATGCATCACAAAAATCATGATCAAAGATCAAAGTTAGGATTTTCAAAGAATTGAACTCAAAACACTAAAGATTGGAATATTCACCAAATCAATCCAAACCAAAAGCAATTGCACAAGAATAAAGGTTAGGAATTCATACCTAACAATCGAAGATAAATATAGTTTAAGATGTGAGATAAAAATCTCACCTTTGACACAAGAACAAGGAAGGAGAAGCTTGAAATCAAAGGAGAATCAACCACTCTTCAACACAACCCAAATGAGCTTGAATCTATGCTCAAAAGAGAAACATTTCCCAAATTAGGTTTAGGGAATTTTCTGAAATTGAGAGGAGAACGGGTTGGAGGAGATGAAGGAGATGCTTACCAATGCTTCTTCTTGAATTTTGGAGGTAGAAGCTTGAATTTGCAATTGAAGCTAGGGCTTAGGAATTTCCATTTCCAATCTCTTCCCCCATTATTCTCTTGAGCTTGAGGGTGTTAAGAAATGAGGAATGAATGAAGAGAAGTGGAGTGGAGAGGGGTAATGATATAACCAGATTTGGGCAAGTGGGCTAAATCCAAACCCAAACCCAAAGTCCAATAGAAAATAGCAAAATTCGACTTTCTCCAAACATATCGAAGCTTATACTTAAAAAGGTCGCAAACGGCATTTTGAACTCAATGGAAGTGGTCTCGAGTCCTAATTCGACTGTTTGCAAAAAGTAGCTTTTTGGACAAAAATCCGACTAACGATGAAATATTTAAATAAAATATTTAAATATAAAATCGACAAATATGCGGGTTGTTACAATTAAATTCATCAAATCAAATTCTTTAAATTTCAAGTCTTACATTAATTTCAATAAATCACATTTTATTTCTTGTTAAAGAAATTCAATTTCACTTATTTATTTACTTAGTTACAAATTTCAAACTCATATTATTTCATAACTCAACTTTACTTATTAAAGAAGTTCAATTTCACTTATTACGAAGTTCAATTTCACATATCAAGAATTCAATTTCATTTAATTATTAAATAATACAGTCTTATTTAATTATTAAATAATTTCAAACTTAATTATTAATAATTCCAAATTTTAAAACAACGTTCTTTCCTCAACTACTATGTTAATAATTTGATTCAGATTATTAAATATTAACATTTCCTTTCATTAAAATTTAAATTCCAACTTCGTTTCAAAACCATATTATTTATTAAAATAAAATCTTCATTTTATTTTTAAATCAAAGTATTGACCAATCGGTTTTTATTTAATTCTCTTTCCTAAGTCAAGTTTTATTTCGATATTTATCATTTCAACCCGATTTCAATTTAATTCAAAAATCAAAGCATAGCAAAGGGAACTTGCAGTGTGATAACTGGGATTGTGTCAATGTAAATAAACAAGCAATAACAACAATCAATAGCAATCCAATAATCAATTCAAATAATCCCGAAATAACCGTATTAATTCACATTGTTGTTTGTGCGAATTAATATAATTATTTCTAGAATCTACACTATCATTTCATGTAGATTAAAGATTATTACATTACGGTTTTTCACTTGTCATTCAATTTACAATTTCATACTTCATCAATTTAAACAACATACATTCAATGGTTCAAGGTGTAATTAATCAAATCCTACATGTCAATTAATTTATCATTTAAAAGGGGTCATATTATACAAATTTAACTAATCAAATTCAACACATGTTCGATTCAAAATTTTAACTATCCTACATCAAATTCAGTTGCATACTATTTATCACTTTATACATTACAATTTAACATCCAATATAAGCAACAATCAATCAGTCAATTATCAATCAAACGGAATTATCATCGTGTAAATAACAGGTAATGGTGTCAGATGTCAAAGGTGGACTGATACATAAATAACAATGCAATAAATAACAGCAGCATATTTCAATTGTCGTTTCAATTGAAATCAAATTTAATAAATAAAAGAACGTTAATCGTGAGTGATTTGCTCACCTTTCGAGGCTAGAAAGATAGGCAAATGAAGTTGAGTTACAATCCAAGCACAAATGTCAAAGTAAAGCACGATGGATCCGAATTCGACGAACTCTGATAAATTGGAATCAATGAAAACGATCAAAACCGGTTTGGGATAAACCGAAACAAGATGCATATACATGTATTTTCAAAACAATATTAAATTTAAAAAAAAAAAAAATCGTTATATGCATTTCAAATCAATATTAAATTTAAACATATGTAAAACATAGTCTTTATTTATATACATATTCCAAACTCGTTTCTTTCCTAACCACAAAACAAAAACAAAAATCAAAGCTTCTACATATATGCTATTTTAAATCCATACTTTTTAAAAGAGAGAATCAAATATCCAAAATGTCTATATTTTTATATTTTAGACGTCAACACTAATAACCATATTATATGTGTATACTTTACCAAATTAACATTTCGCAGACAAGTATAAAGTAACAACAACTCTAAAATATAGTATATATACTACTCTTCAAAATTTTAATATATTGACTTATATATAATAAACGCATATTTATTTTTATTTTTTTATTTTTTTTAAGCTATCTATATATATACACTACTATAAGCTGTATAGACTATAGATTTATATACTATATACATTTGAGAATCTAATTCCTGTATAAAATATGAAATCTAATAAGCAACTACACATACAACCGTACGTCATATATTTTGAAATGACTATATATATATAAACTTTGAAATCAACAATGTATGTGTTACTAATATATAAGCTAATGTACATGAATATCTCTGCAAACTGAAAAACACATAAACTAACAGACATATTCTTAAAAATCAAAATATGTTATATATATAAATATATAGCAAACATTTATACAGCAAACTATAATAATATATACATACCTTTATATATTTTACAAGCTATTGTATAAGTACAGGAAACACGAAATATAATAAAAACAGAGCTTACCCAATATATATTAATCAGCTAAGATTATATAACTTGCAAACCATTCGAAAATCATGTAAACCCATATGCAGACCTGACTTTTATAAAATATGTATACTAACTAAACATATCATATATGGAATAGGCTGGCATATACAATATACTTTATAAAATATAATACGTATACAGTCTAATATATATGAACCAATACACATGAGCTACATGAAATACCAACAACCACAAAATTTGGAATGAACTGAGGTATATAGAATAAATATGTAACTAACGGAAACTAGAACCCAACCTAACAATTTTATACATATTATACTATATGGAAATACTCACCTCAGAGAAGACCTGAAGGGTTCGGTCACGAGGGGTAATGACGAACTGGAGGTAGTCAGCGGTGGGGTTGGCTAGGCGGGCGGAAGTAGCAGTGGTTGGAAGATGGCCGATGGGAAGATGTAGGAGGTAGGGCAGTTTGCTGGCCAGGAACGGTGGGGTGTCGGAGATGCTCGAAGGCGGAGGGAATTGGTCGCGAGAGGGGAGAGGTGGCCAAGGGTATACGCGGCGATGAAGTGGTGGTTGTGGGCTGTTGAACGACAGGGGGTGACGAGGTGATGGCGGAGACGGATTGGGACGGTGGCAAGTTCGAAGAGGTTGCAGGTTTGCCTCGGGTAACAGTGGGGAAAGCACGAGTAGGCCTTCGAGTCCGAAGAGGGTAGGAGGTTGGAAGTAGGAGTCGCTTCGTGAAAAATGGGAAAAGGCATGGGACTGCTTCGTGAGAGATGGGAAAAGGCACGGGTTTGTTCATTTTTTTTTCTTCACGTGTAGAAGATTGAAAAACGAAGGGGCACGGTTGCATATAACCAAAATCAAGGAAGGTTTAGAGTCAGACGTTGATTCAGAAAATATTAATTGCAAATGTAAGTGGACTATTATTGAAGCAAAATTTGCACCGTTCAAAATTAATAAATGCAAACTCTATAAAATTTTCATATTTCAAAACTGATGGAAATAAAGGTGTGCATTGAAAATATGGAAAAGTAACGGCTGATAATAAATGCCTACAGCCGTTGAAATCCGAATGGTCGTCAAAAGTGGTACCGCTACGACGAGCTGTTTTATCGTTTCTGTCACGTACCGAACCTCAAAACGCAGAAGCGAATATACCGCTGAGATCAGCACGATGATACGATCAAAACGGTATAAAATTATCAGTGGCACGATCGAATTATAAAAATTCGAATTTTCTAATAGCGGAAAATGCAAGAAAAACGCTAAAAAATAAGATCGACGGAGCCAAACATGTCTGAATTTGGAAAAACGACAAACTGACATCTTGCTCAAAAGATGGTTTAGAATTTTTCTATGTAAAAATATTTAGGTTCCAAGACATTTTAGTTTCATCGCCTTTTAACTGATTAAATTGAAGTAAATTTACGCGCGAAATAAACTTTCGTATTTTCGGACGAAAATTCACCAGTTGCTAAGTTTAACTAGACGCATTCCAAATATCAAATTTATATTACAAAATTTTATCGTTTAAAAATTTCGCAAAATTTCAATTAATAACGTTATTAAAACCAGTTAAATTTACGGGTCGTTACAATCTTAGACCAATAACTTTGTATAGTTGAGTAGAATAGTAAAGTGCCTTTGGATATTCCATATGGGTGATTTAGATGGTAGCTCTTCAAGGTAGGCCACAAATCCGTTAAGTAGAGAACCGATTTTAAGGCAATCATATCTTTTAATCTATAGCTTGGACTGAGACGCGGTTTCAATCAAGGCGCATCTCCCGACTTTAAGTATATTTTTCAACTATTTTGTGTTTGTTTTGAAACTAATCAAAATTTTCCCTTAATAATTTATCAAATATATATTCCATCATTAACGTTTAAAAATAATTTTATAATAATTTGTTATGTTTTGGGAATAAGAACGGTACTTTGTTCGAGAAGAGAACTGTAACGAACGCGATTTTTCGTCGCTCGAAAATCGACATTAATACGCCCACTGTATCAACTGCCGAGCAATCGAATGCTGGAAAACCGAATTGTTATGGAGAAAAAAAAGACGAGGTAGAAGAAGACAGAAGAAAAGGAAAGAAAAAGAACACAGAAACAATATCAGAATCTCACATTCGCAGCGAAACAACATATAATAGATAAATGAATAATCTTTAAATCAAGAACTATATCATTGTACATTACATCACATCAGAGTTTACAACAACAATATACAACACAACTGGACAGCTATATAAACTTGTCCTCAAATAGAATACACAGCGGAATAAATAATATCATATACAAGTGATACGTCTCACCATCCAGCTCACCAACTGAGCTCCACAGCATCGCCTGAATCCAGAATGACCTGATAACCTGACTCTAGACTGCCCGTGTGGAAATTGGTGGGCGCCCTGAGTTTAGGAAGGAAACAATAAACTCCAGGTCAGTCATGGTGACTGGTGAAAACTTAAAACAGTTATTATCTTTAAAACAACAACAACAAGGAAGTAGAAAATATCCGCAATGCTTTTGGAAAATGAAACTACCATAAGACCTCCCGCCACACACACAATGCAAACGCAGAATTGGAGGAGATTTCTTCTTATGATAGTCAAACATGCTTACTACGCAAATCATTAGATATTATTATTATTAGTGCATAGTGCAGAAAACATTTCGAAAGTATAATATTAATCTTAGCCAACATACAACCATTATTGTATGCCTACTATAGCTACTATTTTCAATAGCAGGTTACCGCCACATTCCATAGCAGGTTATACAACTAAAACCGTACAAGGTTCGTATTGTTTCTTTGGATTTCCAACAAATGGTCAAGCTAAGGAACTTCCTACTGCCAATGGGATCGCCTCTGGATGGACGTCCCGAGAACCAACCTGGCTCTTTGCCAAAACAAGGCCGGGTTACCTCTGGGTATAGGTAACTACTTCACGACTATGCCATTCCCCGGTCCTTTGGGACCTTTATCCGAGCGCTCGGTAACCAACATCACACATAATAAATAAAGTGTGTCCACATGAGTAAGTATATGGGCTCCATACCATGATACTACCTTTTTCCAGAAGGAAATGACATACCCTAAAGGGCGCGACCCTCATAACCTTACCGCATCATTCCTGTTTCGACCATTTCCGAGGTGTGAGGTCTGACGAAGTCTCGTCCACAAAGCTACGCTTTTTCGCAAAGCCACGCTTTGATCACAAATGATCAACAAATGATCATCACACAACAACACTCAGCATGCCACATTACCAAATTGGGAATATATCGCTGATAAATTTCAACTACATAACCTCTGAGCTCGTACGTCTCAGAGAAGAGTGTTAAGCTAAGAGAATAAATTCTCCGCCACCAACAGAAATGTATTTGAAAGAAATCAGCTTTATATCTCAAAATGTAATGTCAGACATGTAACCATACAAGTCTGTTCCGGGTTCGAACAGAACCGAAGGCACTTCAAAAGAAGCCCTTGCAAATCCGGGTATTCACAATCCCGATAAGACTTCCCATCACAAAGGAATTCTCTATACCGTAGCTAACGGTGCAGAGACAATCGATAGGTCATCCTATCGTTTTCACAAATACCCGGTCTTCACCACCGGTCTTCAATACGATCCATATCGTCGTATCACTAATTCGAAATGGGTTATATGACACAAAGGTCTTTTCCCGGCTAACCCGAATAGTGAGCACAATATTTCAAAACATACGGATATAGGGATTTCAATTAAGTCACAACTTATTACCCAAATCCTTCCTTTCAAATGGTTTAAACAAATTACCATTTTAAATCTTTAAACGAAAAGATTCATTTCAAAAACCTTCAATGGTTTAAAAAATTTCCACACTTTTAATCTTTTAAACAAAAAGATTCAATTCACAAAGATCCATTCATGGATTTCAAAACAATTTCCATTTTATTGAATTAACCCATTAAATCTTTAATTTTAAGATTTAATTTATAGCTTTCAAAACTATTCACAATTCAAGTATTTCATAATATAAAAGATACACCTTTTAAAATACTCTTTTATTCCAAAATAAAGCTTAATCATTTTCACAAAGGTTAATTCATAGTTTTTCCAAACTATTTACAATTTCAATTCAACTTGAAATGGTTCGATACAAATTGGAAATATTTTCACTTTATGAAAGCCATTAGTATTATTTGAAAACAGATAGTTTTCGTTTTGGGAAAACTAGTTACATTTTACACAAGTTAAATCCATTCAAGTATAAAACTTGAATATACATTTTAAATTTCCAAAACCATATTTTTAAATGGTTAAAACCCCATATAAACACCTTTTATAATTTATACAATCTTTTAAACCAAAATTCCCCAAATTATTGAATTCAATTCAAAATATTGAATTCAAATTTAAATCAAATGATTTAAATTCCAATTCTATTAAGTTATTTAAAATAACTTTTATTTCCGAAACTCACTTTCAAAAGCTTTAAATTCCAATTTCCAAAACTATTTTGGATTCAAAACTCAATTTCCCAAAAATTGATAAAAAGCTATGACTTAACCGATTTCCATGTGAAATCCACATTTGTGTGTGTATTGTGTAGTCCAAGGGTTTAACACAATAGTGCAACAGCATTCAATCATTACAGATCAAATATAACAATATAATTGATAAGCGGTATAAACTATAATGCTTATCTCATTCACAGATCACAGATATATCACAAATAAATAGATCACAAATCACACACAAATCAGAATATATCACAAAGCATCACACATCAAAGATGTCAAACAATTCAACATCCAATATAATCCAAACATTCATAGATAGGATTAATTAAATTATTTGATTAATTTAAATCAAATAAATTTCTATAAATAAATTTTACTAGTTATGGTAAATTAAAAATAAATTAATTTCAAATTGATTTTCAAATTTATTTCAAGACACCAAATCAATTTCCAACATTTCCAGATTTATTTCCTTTTAAAAATAAATTCCTTTAGCTCTTCAAATCTATTT
The DNA here is from genome assembly GCA_030737815.1 of Allium fistulosum. Taxonomy (NCBI): domain Eukaryota; kingdom Viridiplantae; phylum Streptophyta; class Magnoliopsida; order Asparagales; family Amaryllidaceae; genus Allium; species Allium fistulosum. The sequence goes on from CM060907.1 coordinate 292,799,734, forward strand.
AAAAATCCAATTTCAAAAAAATTCTTCAATTTATAATTGATATTTCCGAAATCCCTTTATTTAGCCCTTTTTCCAAAACTTGAAATTAAATTCAATATAGTTCAAAAATAAGACTTTATCTTTTAAACTCCTTTTAAATTTATCCAATTATCAAAAATAAAATTTTCGATAAATTTTCAACTTATATTTTCAAAAATCCAATTTTACTTATTTATGGTATCCATCGATACCAAAAATATATACGGCTAAATTTTAGCCGTCAACAATTTCAGTCACAATATAATCACACGGCGATTATAAATAAATCAACACACAACATTGAAATAAATTCAAATGTTTGAGGAATCCAGTTGGATCCCTCCAACCTGTTTCCCTGCATCCACAGATGTTAGCATAATACCAATTCCACTTCACAGTGAAATTATCGCGGTATATGGGATTTATAAATATTATCCGCTATTATGCAGCGCAATAGGGTCTCATCCGTTATATAATGCGGGAAATCAACTCCAAATACATATATAATACTAATTCCACTTCAATGTGAAATTATCGTGGTATATGTTTTTAATAAATAACCTCCGCTTAATATACGGCGTATAGGGTCTATTTAACACGATAAATAGCAACCATCATTCAATTCACACAATTAACACTATCAACAAATTTTAAATCTAACTATTTAAAATTTTAAATCGAAACAAAATATTCGATTGAGTGAGGAGTTCTTACCTTGCTTTCAATAACGGTTGCAGCATTTTATTTCGAATAAAATTAAACGGCCGTTTAATTTTACTCAAAATTTTCACTGAATCCAAACGATTCCAATCTAGTTCCATTGCGAAGTGCTCGAAAAAATGGTTCCAACGCAACTCGTTTCGTAATTTTTCGACCTCGTATGAACAAATTACAGCAATTCAAAGTTAATACGATTTTATATATAATTATTTACAATTTATTTTCAAATTTTAAACCCTCACTCTCATCAGCCGTTCAAATTGAGATCTCAGATCCAGGCCACGCGTGTGCGCGCGTTTCTTCTTCCCAGTTTCACGAAATCGCGACCAACCCATAGCCGCCCTCTTCCCTTGAATTATCGAGTCGCCACCGATCGATTCCAGATCGATCAAACACCATCACGCGAAAGGCCATCGCCGACTCCATCTGCGGCCGGAGCCTCGCCAAGCTCGGCCTCGCCATGCTCTCGAACGACGTGCGTGAACATGGTGGCTTTGAGGACGAATTTCCATCAATCCTTGCCACTAAAAACGATCACACCCGTATGAAATCGAAGATCTCGCAACGCTCTTTATCTTTCGTGTTGGAAGTTTTCAAAATTATAGTGTGGATCTTGCGAAAAACGAGAAGTAAAATAAGACATTTCTGGCCATTGAAACTGTTTGTGGCGGCCAGTGGAGAAAAAATTAGGGTTTAACGTTTTCACGCAAATGTATTCATATATATAGGTTATATATATTAATTTAATAATATATTTTCACAAATTCGAGCCTTTACAAACAAACTCCAAATCCAACGTGCCGCCAGGTGTTCGTAAGGTTTTACCCGCGTTCCGGACACAATGGAACATGTTTCGGGAGCTAATTCGATCGTATGTGAGAGTTACGGAAATAAATGATCAATTTAAATTAAATTAAACATGTTTCGGGAGCCTCTGGATGGACGTCCTGAGAACCAACCTGGCTCTCTGCCAACACAAGGTCGGGTTACCTCTGGGTATAGGTAACTACTTCACGACTATGCCATTCCCCTGTCCTTTGGGACCTTTATCCGAGCGCTCGGTAACCAACATCACACATAATAAATAAAGTGTGTCCACATGAGTAAGTATCTGGGCTCCATACCATGATACTACCCTTTTCCAGAAGGAAATGACATACCCTAAAGGGCGCGACCCTCATAACCTTGCCGCATCATTCCTGTTTCGACCATTTCCGGGGTGTGAGGTCTGACGAAGTCTCGTCCACAAAGCTACACTTTTTCACAAAGCCATGCTTTGATCACAAATGATCAATAAATGATCATCACACAGCAACACTCAACATGCCACATTACCAAATTGGGAATATATCGCTGATAAATTTCAACTACATAACCTCTGAGCTCGTACGTCTCAGAGAAGAGTGTTAAGCTAAGAGAATAAATTCTCCACCACCAACAGAAATTTATTTGAAAGAAATCAGCTTTATATCTCAAAATGTAATGTCAGACATGTAACCATACAAGTCTGTTCCGGGTTCGAACAGAACCGAAGGCACTTCAAAAGAAGCCCTTGCAAATCCGGGTATTCACAATCCCGATAAAACTTCCCATCACAAAGGAAATCTCTATACCGTAGCTAATGGTGCAGATACAATCGATAGGTCATCCTATCGTTTTCACAAATACCCGGTCTTCACCACCGGTCTTCAATACGATCCATATCGTCGTATCACTAATTCGGAATGGGTTATATGACACAAAGGTCTTTTCCCGTCTAACCCGAATAGTGAGCACAATATTTCAAAACATACGGATTTCAATTAAGTCACAACTTATTACCCAAATCCTTCCTTTCAAATGGTTTAAACAAATTACCATTTTAAATCTTTAAACGAAAAGATTCATTTCAAAAACCTTCAATGGTTTAAACAATTTCCACACTTTTAATCTTTTAAACAAAAAGATTCAATTCACAAAGATCCATTCATGGATTTCAAAAAATTTTCCATTTTATTGAATTAACTCATTAAATCTTTAATTTTAAGATTTAATTTATAGCTTTCAAAACTATTCACAATTCAAGTCTTTCATAATATAAAAGATACACCTTTTAAAATACTCTTTTATTCCAAAATAAAGCTTAATCATTTTCACAAAGGTTAATTCATAGTTTTTACAAACTATTTACAATTTCAATTCAACTTGAAATGGTTCGATACAAATTGGAAATATTTTCACTTTATGAAAGCCATTAGTATTATTTGAAAACAGATAGTTTTCGTTTTGGGAAAACTGGTTACATTTTACACAAGTTTAATCCATTCAAGTATAAAACTTGAATATACATTTTAAATTTCCAAAACCATATTTTTAAATGGTTAAAAACTCATATAAACACCTTTTATAATTTATACAATCTTTTAAACCAAAATTCCCCAAATTATTGAATTCAATTCAAAATATTGAATTCAAATTTAAATCAAATGATTTAAATTCCAATTCTATTAAGTTATTTAAAATAACTTTTATTTCCGAAACTCACTTTCAAAAGCTTTAAATTCTAATTTCCAAAACTATTTTGGATTCAAAACTCAATTTCCCAAAAATTGATAAAAATCTGTGACTTAACCGATTTCCATGTGAAATCCACATTTGTGTGTGTATTGTGTAGTCCAAGGGTTTAACACAATAGTGCAACAGCATTCAATCATTACAGATCAAATATAACAATATAATAGATAAGCGGTATAAACTATAACGCTTATCTTCATTCACATATCACAAATATATATCACAGATAAATAGATCACAAATCACACACAAATCAGAATATGTCACAAAGCATCACACATCAAAGATGTCAAACAATTTAACATCCAATATAATCCAAACATTCATAGATAGGATTAATTAAATTATCTGATTAATTTAAATCAAATAAATTTCTATAAATCAATTTTACTAGTTATGGTAAATTAAAAAAAATTAATTTCAAATTGATTTTCAAATTTATTTCAAGACACCAAATCAATTTCCAACATTTCCAGATTTATTTCCTTTTAAAAATAAATTCCTTTAGCTCTTCAAATCTATTTAAAAATCCAATTTCAAATAAATTCTTCAATTTATAATTGATATTTCCGAAATCCATTTATTTAGCCCTTTTTCCAAAATTTTAAATTAAATTCAATATAGTTCAAAAATAAGACTTTATCTTTTAAACTCCTTTTAAATTTATCCAATTATCAAAAATAAAATTTTCGATAAATTTTCAACTTATATTTTCAAAAATCCAATTTTACTTATTTCTGGTATCCATCGATACCAAAAATATATACGGCTAATTTTTTGCCATCAACAATTTCAGTCACAATATAATCACACGGCGATTATAAATAAATCAACACACAACATTGAAATAAATTCAAATGTTTGAGGAATCCAGTTGGATCCCTCCAACCTGTTTCCCTGCATCCACAGATGTTAGCACAATACCAATTCCACTTCACAGTGAAATTATCGCGGTATATGGGATTTATAAATATTATTCGCTATTATGCGGCACAATAGGGTCTCATCCGCTATATAATGTGGGAAATCAACTCCAAATACATATATAATACCAATTCCACTTCAATGTGAAATTATCGCGGTATATATTTTTTAATAAATAACCTCCGCTTAATATACAGCGTATAGGGTCTATTTAACACGATAAATAGCAACCATCATTAAATTCACACAATTAACACTATCAACAAATTTTAAATCTAACTATTTAAAATTTTAAATCGAAAAAAAATATTCGATTGAGTGAGGAGTTCTCACCTTGCTTTCAATAACGGTTGCAGCATTTTATTTCGAATAAAATTAAACGGCCGTTTAATTTTACTCAAAATTTTCACTGACTCCAAACGATTCCAATCTAGTTCCATTGCGAAGTGCTCGACAAAATGGTTCCAATGCAACTCGTTTCGTAATTTTTCGACCTCGTATGAACAAATTACAGCAATTCAAAGTTAATACGATTTTATATATAATTATTTACAATTTATTTTCAAATTTTAAACCCTCACTCTCATCAGCCGTTCAAATTGAGATCTCAGATCCAGGCCACGCGTGTGCGCGCGTTTCTTCTTCCCAGTTTTACGAAATCACGACCAACCCATAGCCGCCCTCTTCCCTTGAATTATCGAGTCGCCACCGATCGATTCCAGATCGATCAAACACCATCACGCGAAAGGCCATCGCCGACTCCATCTGCGGCCGGAGCCTCGCCAAGCTCGGCCTCGCCATGCTCTCGAACGACGTGCGTGAACGTGGTGGCTTTGAGGACGAATTTCCATCAATCCTTGCCTCTAAAAGCGATCACACCCGTATGAAATCGAAGATCTCGCAACGCTCTTTATCTTTCGTGTTGGAAGTTTTCAAAATTACAGTGTGGATCTTGCGAAAAACGAGAAGTAAAATAGGACATTTCTGTCCATTGAAACTGTTTGTGGCGGCCGGTGAAGAAAAAATTAGGGTTTAACGTTTTCACGCAAATGTATTCATATATATAGGTTATATATATATATATTAATTTAATAATATATTTTCACAAATTCGAGCCTTTACAAACGAACTCCAAATCCAACGTGCCGCCAGGCGTTCGTAAGGTTTTACCCGCATTCCGGACACAATGGAACATGTTTCAGAAGCTAATTCGATCGTATGTGAGAGTTACGGAAATAAACGATCAATATAAATTAAACCGATTAAAACGATTTCAATGCGTTTTGGCTTTCCCCGGACAAACCGTAAACCCGATTGACACAAAATTTGAAACCTTACAATAATTTCACATTACGGATCCGGTGAAACTGGTTTTGTCAAAATCCGAGACTGTTTGAAAAATGGTCATTTTTACTCGTGAATTAAATATTAAAATATTCAATTTTCACAAATTAACTTTTAACTCGATTTTAAAAGTTTACAAACATCATTCTAACTCCAATATGATTTAATATAACTTTATAAATCATTTTTAATCACATTTGATTCAATTTCCAATTATTTCTGGAATTCAGATATTAAATTATCGATTTAATTAAACAATTAAATCCAGATATTCACAATTTAATTCATTCGACTTACAATCTTACTTGTTAATATTTAAAATTAATTAAATATACGAATTTCAAATGATGGAAATTCTGGGTCGTTACAAGAACTCTTATTAATGTCTTTGGGGTTTGAACCAATGACCTCTAGAACCTCAAAATAAAACTCCCTATCACTTGCCACTTGTGCTAGTAGTCATTAATTTATTATTATATAATAACTAAATAATACGTATGTTATTTATGAAATAAAATAAATACATATGTTAAAATTATTCGTTTGGTGATAGCTTTGTAATAATTAAAATAAAATTTTAAAATCATATATAATTTTTAAGCTATTGACAAACATATGTATCGATATTTAAAATATAAATGTATTTTAAATACAATCATAAATCAATTCGGTAATAAAAAATATACTTTTTGGTTGAATCTTTATGTTGTGTGTTATATATTTTAAGTTGAGTCTTTAAATTTTGACCCAGTAAAAACATATTTTTTATTTTAAAAGTGAACTTAATTTGTGTGTGTGTGTATAATTATTTTATGCTGAATTAGCTTTATGAAAAATACCTCAATTTAAATTATAAATTATAAATTATATATAAGCTTTATTATTTTTGAATTACAAAGCATGTGTTTTAGGCCAAGCCCATATTATATACATAATATATTTTATGAGTTGTTATGACTTAAGCCTAATTAATAGATTAGTTTTAAAAATAAAATGATATAAATACAAAACTATGTACACATGAATTATATGCATGTATGTTTGCATTTGTAAAAAAATTAGTTTAATTATATATTATGGTGTAATATGCTTAGTGTAGACTTAAATATGTTTTACATGAGATGCCATATATGTAGCATGCTCTATGATATGTGTATATCGGTATATAATAAAAAATCTCAATAATCACACATGTATATATACTTACACTTACATAAATAATTATTAAAAACTAGGTTATTAAATATTTACATCCTCTCTTTATTATACATATGTATATTACATGTGAATAAATGACATTTAACATTAATTATAATAAAAAATAAAATTGAATAAAATTAATTTCAAATAATTCATCATATCAACTTAACATTAAATATGATTCAGTGAACTGAATTATTCATGATAACAGAAGTTAAAGATCTAACACAACCATTTAAAAAGATTTTTTTGAAGTTTTCCCCTTATTCCTTACTACCAAATGTATCTAATTAAACAATAGTATCTTGTTTTCATTGTGTTAACATGAGTAATTAACAAATACATAACGGAACAAATGAAACAATCATGCCCTTCTAGGACAATCTTTTGCAAAGTCCAATTAAAGGGTGCCAATGAAGGGTGTCTAATGAGAAGGTTACCCTAATTAAGGAATGATTTTATGAACAAGTCACTCATAGCCCTTTCCTGGCTTGTAATCTTTAGAATTTAGAGTAACGGGGATTTTAATTGTTTAAACTATAATTTGATTGTAGTCAATCACATGACATGATGCTTATAGTTGGTCATTCACTGAACTATTTGAAGTGAAATACTACTTAATAGAGGATTCATCTCCATGATTGTAAAAGGTTAGTATCACCGCAATTGGCAGTCGAATTCAAGTCAAAATCTCTAGTCAGAGTAAAATAGTTAATTTATAAATGTTATTGAATTAAATGAAAAGCTTTAAAGTTGTAGTTTGCAATTAATTATAGATCTTGTTCGTCTATATGATAATAACCAATTTTTTAGATATTTCAATGATATTAGGGCAAAAACAAAACGTGTAGAATTTTTCGTTACATAAGGTATAGCTTAAAAAGATTAGAAATAAAATTTCACATAAATGAACTCTAAGCAGCTAAACCCATGTCCACTGCTGCACTTTAAGACAATCAGCATAAGGTTTAGTATTTAGATTATTTAAATATTACAGAGGTTGGAATTCGCACTAGCAAGTTACATAATAGTATGTCAGCATATTTCCGAATTTAACTTAGTCGAGTTAATTACGAATGTTACAAATTACATTGGAGAAATTAGTATAAAGTTTGAATTAATTTACTATTGCTTTTAGCGATCTATTTTAAGCCTTAAAATTAATTGAAATAATGTATGTATATTATATACCGATTAAATCAAATAAACAGGTTAATACAAATATTTTAATTATTAATAGTTGTTATTAATTTGGCCTAAAATTATTCATTGGATATTTAAAAACAAGATAAGAGTCACAGGTCCCTGTTTTTGATGTTGTTATACAAAAAGTCCCTGTAGAAATGAATTTGTAAATTTGGTCCCTATTTTTCAAAAATAAAAAAAACGCTAAGCATCTTTCACATTTTCTGACAGAAAATGCAAAATAACTGCACTTTTCTAATTTTGAAATATTTTATGAAATTTTTGAAATTTTCTAAAATTTGAAAATTTTGAAAAACACAAGTTAACTTGCACTTTCTATCACGAAAGTGCAAGCTAGTTTGCGCTTTCTAATTTTGAAAATTTTAAAAAGCGTAAGGTAACTTGCGCTTTTTAATTTTGAAATTTTTTTGAAAATTTTAAAATTTTTGAAAAGTGTAAGGTAACTTGCGCTTTCTATCAGGAAAACGCAAGCTGGTTTGCGCTTTTCTAATTTTGAAAATTTTGAAAATTTAAAAAGCGCAAGCTGACTTGCGTTTTCTGATTAGAAAAAACAGGGACTAAATTTACATACTTATTTCTACAGGGACTTTTCTTGTAACACCATCAGAAATAGGGACCTTTTATGTAAAGCCCCATTTAAAAAAGTGATCGTTCATGCATGATCAAAAGGGAGAATTGGACTGAATTTATATTTGGTAAATTATTACCAAGCATAAAGAGGAGGAGAAAAAAGTGGAAATACACAGATATTTTCAAGCATTTTAGAGGTTATACCTACCCATTTATTTCCTTATTATTTCACACAATTCTAAGAAAATCTCTGGCCTCTATTAGAGAAAGTTGAAGCTTACAACGCAGCCTTACAAGACAAGCTAAAAGAGGAAAGGAAAAAGATTTCGAGGAAGAAATAACCTAAAATACGACAATCTACCAACTAGATCGAGGTAAATAATCTGAACTCATTTAAATTTAGTTTATAGTATTTGTATTATACTTGGCCATAAAATTCTAAAAAAATATTTCATATATATATATATATATATATATATATCTGTGTGTGTATGCGTGTGCGTGTGTATGATTTTAATCAAAACAATATAACACATATGTTATTCAAAAAAAATACAAATTATATATATTAAAATTAATTTTATTTTCTGCCATGGTTTAATCATAACAAAAATATATTTGTGAAAACATCATATTATTTTATTATTAATATATACGTATTTTTTTGTTTATATACATATTAATTTGTAGAAATGTATATATTTAAAATAAAATAATTCTTAATCCATTTGGAAATTAAAAACAATTCGGAAAAACCTTACACACACATATATTTATATGTTTTAATAATTATTATTTATATAAATACATATGATTAGATATATATGCATTATATAAAATAACATCTTTTTATAATGCCCATTCCATTTACTAAAATAATTAGAGTATATTTAATTTAAATTTTGGATGTAAAATGTAAAGCATATTATATATTGTGAAATTAAAAGAATCGATTTTTTTGGGTCGAGCATACTCATATTATGTATCATATATTTTATAAAATACTTATCGGCCATGCCCAATTCATTAGTGTTAAAACTAAATAATATATAAGTGTGTATATTGATTTGTATTTATAAGTATTTAAATTTAACCTAAAATGTTTATTTGAATATGTTATACATGAAATACCACATATATAATAAGTATTGCACATCTTTAATAATATATGTTTGTTTGTGTCTATTTATGTATGTATGTACGTATGCAAATACATATATATATATACATAGTGATATATATTATATTGTTATAGATGCTATTAATCAATTTTGCATACATTTATGTATTTTTTATAATTGTATTTGTTTAAACTTGGATATTATATGTTTACATCCCCTTTACTCATATTTATTATATGTTACAGGTGAATATATGATGTTCAACCTTTATTATTACACGAAACTAATCAAAATAAAATAAATTTTTATTTATTATATATCACATCAAAATTAACACTAAATATGATTTAATTTAACTAAATTATTCATGGTAACAAAAGTTAAAGATATAGTGCACTAATTTACAATGGAATATTTTGGAAATTTACCTCATTTCCCAATGCACCTAATCCAACATTATTGCTCTAGATGAGCATGACTCTCTTTTCGGATATGATGTGGGTTATGTGAGATACCCTAATACTTGTGCGCAATGAATCTTAGGCTATTATTACACTAGGTGTGTGAATAGTGTATTTAAACTTCTTAATGCTTTAACTTGTATTTTCAAACTTAACAATTTAGAATCACAATCTTAAGTCGTTAATACTATAAATGCAGAATAAAAAAGTGTGAAACCAAGAATTTTTATACTAGTTTAGATTTCTAATCCTACATCTAGTCCTATACCCCGTACAAAATTTCCACTATAATAAGCTTGTAATTCCGCAGGTGGTAAGTACACTTATACAATTTGCCTTTAAATCGGGTGGCAAGCACGCCTTTCTTGACTTTTTACAGGTGACGGGACACACCTAGCCTCTTGAGGCTCCACGGGTAGTCAAAAACACTATAAAATCCTAAATTTTATAGGTGTTGGATACACCTTTACAATTCAAATAGTAGTTAAGTGCTATAAGAAACCATATCTTTTGAATATAAAACTTGGAAGTCTTTAGTACAATGATACTATAGACCTCTTTTAGTAGTTATAATTTGAAGTTTAGGATGAGATCAGAGTTGGAATGATACGAATTCAAGTAAGAACTCTCTAATCTTTTATAATTTGTGAATTCATGAATAATGGGAGAAAAGAATACGAAATCGCAAAGCATATAGTAATAAAGAAGAACGGGTAAAAGAAAAGAATAAGAAAAGTTATTGAAATTCGTTTTCCAGTGCCTTTATGTAGGAGATGAAGAGAAGTGCCTTTTGGCGAAGGGGTGAAAGGATGTGTCTATTCATATAAATTCAAAGTTGCATTAACGTTCCGTATGTCGAATGTCGACATATGTTTAACTAGTATGTCGACATATCTGTGTCGGATTTCTTTTTAAAACATATAAGCTGCTACTATGTCGACGTATATTTCTAAGGTACGTCGACATATGCTTGGTGATTTTGAAAAAAACAATATAAAAGTTGTATTAAAACTTTATAATATTTAAAATCTATACTTGTACTTTAATATAAAAAAATTCTAGAGAGGAAAATAAAAATCTTTTAAAGAAAAAATTCAAACATGTGCTACGTGATCTTTAACAAATATTTCTAAGACTCTTTACACATAGCTTAACTAACTGATTGTCTTGTACTCTTCCAATCACTACACCATAACAACCATTTCATAACACTTATTGGTGTTGTAGATTAATCACAACAATATCCATTGCTAAGCTAAAAATATCACTAAAAATATACATTTACACTTTTTTTATTGCTAACACATATTTGTGTTGGAAAATCTGGTTAAATTGAAATTAACTAAATTTTGTTGGGGCAATAAAGTAAATGAGCATCCTTTAGTCATCCATACCCTAATTTCTTCTCACTAATTCCTTTTCAACGCGTTTCATTTAGTTGCTCTAAAAAAACAAAATTGACATGCGATTCCAGGTGATTCGATTTCGTTGTTGCTCTCGCACTGGACTTCAGGCGCTGCTGTCAACGTCAAGCGCTGCTCCGACCACGGCCAGCCCTTTACCAAAGCAGCAAAAGCAATAGCAAAACGTGATTGTCGATCGAGGCTCAGCAGCAAAGCACAGAGCAGGCTACTGGCGATAGCAACGGGAAGGCGAGGCAACAACGACTCCATCTTGTAGCCAATCGATAGCGAATCCATCTCCAAAGACTCCAATCGACATGAAAGGCAAAACTCCAGGCTCAAAAAACTAGGGTACAGCACTGTAACAACCCGTGATTGCGGTTACCAAATAATAAATTAAAATTGGGATTTTAATTTAATTGGAGCTATTAATGAATTTTTAATGTGGCTAATTTGTTCAAAATTTAGTCATTTTGAATAAATTAATATTTTGGGCTTAAGTGTAAAATGGAGCATTTCAAGGAAATTAATTAGGGAAATTTGTAATTTATATTATTGCAAAATTTTATATGTGTAAAATAGTGCAATATTTGATTTGGGAAATTTATTTGCAATTTATTTGCAAAATGGTGATTTTGGCTAATATTAATTATAAACGGTGTTTTGGAAAAATTAGGGGTTAAAATGTAAAATATTGTTGATATAGGATTTTATGAAATGGCTAAAAGTAATTGTTAACATATTTTCATAATTTTCTATGGTTTGAAATGTATTTAGTAATTTGTATGTAGAGTGTACTTAGAGAAAATTGCCTATATATGTATGCACATGAATAATACAAAGTCCTAATGGGTATTAGATCCAATAACCCTAACCATTAGCCTATAAAGTATCTTTTACTCTCCCATTTCAGCCAACACTTCATTTCATAACCACTAAAACCTAATTAGAAAGCTCCAAAACCTAGTCATGGCCTCCTAGGCAAGACTCCAATCTACACCAAATCAAAGAGAGTTAATCCAAACTACTAAAAGAGGTAATAGCAATCACAAAACCCACCTCTAATTCATTCTTTAATTTCTGAAATTATTTTGTAATCCTCTTTTTTTTTGTGCATTTAGATTGTGAAACTCTTTGATCTTCTTTTCATTGCTTGGAAAGAGGTAATATATGCTAGCTGAAATTATAATTAGTTTATTGCTGTTAGTAAATTAGGCATATCTCATTCATCTTAAATCGGAATTAAGATTTTCTTGAAGTTCTGGAAAGCTTATTCTGTAGCCTATAACTTTCATGTTTTGAGCTTTGCCTAATTTTGTGGTTTCAATGGTCTAAATCACGTTTGTTTGTCGCTGACCTGACAACAAACTACAAGGTTGATAAAATAAAACCCTGAAATTGATTTGGCCATAAGTTACTCCTTTTTGATCCGAATTAGATAATTTTGGATGTTCCGGAAAGCATAAAACATATGCTATAATTTTTGTTTAGTGAGTTTTCTGTAATATTGCCATTTAGATGACCTGAAATGCGTTCAAAGACAGAAGACCAATTCTGTCTTTAACAAGTTATCTTGAGTTTCAATCTGATATTGTTTTGCATGTATCTCTCTCGTTTCTTATCCAAATCTAATAATTTTGGATGTTCTGGAAAGCTTAGATTTAGAGCTAAAACTTTCATGTTTTTAATTTCATGAAATTTCGAAGTTATTTTGGTCAAAATTGTACATTCTTACCACTGTCCCGAGAAAAAAAAGAAAAAAAAATAATAAATAATTTTTTTTTAAACCCTGTTCCAGATTTTTTTTCTCCACTTCGCGATGCCGCCACGATCGCATCCGAAGTCGGAATTCGACGTTTTTGGTCTCGTTGGAAAGGTGGAGTTTCGAACTCCATCTCTGTAAAATTTAGGCATCATCGGCATTCTTTTGGTACTTCGAATTTCGTGTCGAAGTTGAACTCTTGTCGCTGTTTGTAAACAGTGTGAATCTTGTTCTGGGTCCAACTTTGAGACGTCGCTGCTACTTCGTCTCAACTCGGATTCCAGAAATTCTTTTTGCACCTTATAGTAGGGATGTTGGACTATATTCCTACCAGTTTTCATGTCATTTGGATTCAGTTTGCTGGTCCAAATAAATTGCCGAACTTGGGTTCGCAGCAGTTTTTGAATGGTCAAACACTTAGAATGAAAATCAAATATCCCTTCTGTTTCCAGCTTTTGAGCGCCACTCCGCGATGCCGCCACGTTCGCATCGGAAGTCGGAATTCGACGTTGTTGGTCTCGTTAGAAAGGTGGAGTTCCGAACTCCATCTCAGGAAAATTTGGACAACATTGGAGTTCGTTTGGTACTTCGAATTTCGTGTCGAAGTTGAACTCTGGTCGCTGTTTGTAAACAGTGTTAATCTTGTTCTGGGTCCAACTTTGAGACGTCGCTGCCGCTTCGTCTCAACTCGGAATCCAGAAATTCTTTTTGCATCTTAAAGTAGGGATGTTGGACTACATGCCTGCAAATTTTCATGACATTTGGACACTGTTTGCTGATCCAAATAAATTGCCGAACTTGGGTTCACAGCTGTTTTTGAATATTTACAAACACTTAGAATATTTTCAGTGATTTTCTGGTTTTCATTGATTTCTTTGAGATTTGTCTCTAGATTTCGTACACGGGTTTTATGAATCATTTTCAAAAAAATTTTCACTCCTAAATGGCTTTTGAAAATTATTATATAATATTATTGTAATTATTAAATTAATTACTCCATAATAGGAGACCTTTCAAAAGACCGTTTTAAAAGTGATTTCGAAAATCAATTATAAATCCGTTTTACACCATTATTTTCTATAATAAAAATCTCACACTCACTTTTAGCACGTCGAGCGAAGTGGAAAGGTGCTTAAACGGTTAGGAAATCTCCGGCCTATGGAAACCGTGTGTATTTTCTTTCCGGTTAATCCCCGACCTATTCGATTGATCGTTTTGACCTTTGGGTCTAGTTTACCGATGATATGAGGTAGACTTTTTATTGTTTGGAGTGTGAGCTTGCTATTGGTTAGGAAACCGTTTAGTGCGAACGTGGGGTATGGGACTAATTGTTAACACTTTGCGGGTTCCTCTCCAAGAAGTTAGTGACACATTAGCCTCTGGGCGGCCAGTACTGGACCTCTGGGTCACCACGCCTCTGGCCAACCGTCTCTGGACACCTGCTCTATGGAGCAGTTTATTTTTCGGCGTGTGCCTCTGGGCCTTTATCCTTCTGGGAAGGATCTCGCCGTCTCGCGCGTTTCGCATCGGTGCGAGTGATCGATCACAACTCTACAGTACTTGGCAACAACGACTCTGGTCGGTGCACGTGCAAAACTTGTATTATCTGATGATTTTTATATCCACTCGAGTACCGCCATTCGGTGTTGGTTCTATGGAACCATACGATGTAAGTGCGATTACCTTGTGGATTCACAGTGTCTCTGGACACTACTTTTCAGTGTTGGATTTCATTGACTTTTCAGTATATCCCCATTGCTCTTTGGAGCATCGATCTTTGCTTGGGCATTGATTACAGACTCTGGTCACTCTTGGGATTATTGCCTATAGGCATCTTTTTATAGCTTTGGCTACGCCGATGATATGAGGCGATTTTATTTATTCTACACTTTGGTGTTAATTTCTCTTTGGAGATTTTTATTGTTTATTGATGATTAGGGATCGTCATTATATTCATGTGGTTCATAATATACTTCTCTTTGGATAAGTACTATTTTATTTATGTACCACATTATTATATATCTCAGTTATTACTGATTGTTTAGCTAGCCTGACCCGAGTGTTTTTTCGCTCGGGTCAGACCGAGTTGTTTCAGGTTAGGTCTCTGGACTTAGCTGCTCTGTGCTTCCGCTTTGGACTAATCTGCTATGCTTTTGAGATAGCTTATCTTAGTGTCCGCTTATGTTATTATTTAGACTCTGATATGTACATATTTTTGACTCACATATGTGAGCAGTGGCTTTGTACCCACTTATGATATTTGGATCTGTATTGACGATGTATTGTTCTGGGATTTTATATCTGTTATGTGATTTTGTTCTGTGATGTTTTATCATTTATTATTATGCTTTGTCCTGATAGATCTTTAGCCATTTGTAATTTCGTTATAAGTATTTACCGAATATGTCGAACCACTTGACAAATATATATAGATACCATCCTTTCGACGTATTCAGTAGATAGTTATAGCTTGATTACAAATGGTCGCTTCCACTATACTCTATTCTCCGCTTTAACAGACAGTATTACTCCCGTAATACTCTTTGTTACAGTGGGTCTCAGAGTTGGGGCGTTACAAGCACAGCTATAAGTAGTTGTTGAAATGGTACAACTTCATTTTTGACTTTTTACCATTGAATGTTCTAATTTCCAGTTACTTGCACTTCTTGTAATTTATAAAGCGTTATGTAATGTAATTATGTTCTAATGGCAATTCAAATTTGATCCCCATGTTCTAATTTTAGGTTAGTTAATTGTATATTAAGGATTGATTTGTATAATAATTAATAAGGACTAAATCAAAATTGGTATATTTAAACTTTTATTTGATTTGCAAAATTGGGTATGGAAATAGTTCTTTCAAGCTTGAGCATGATTTGGGTTATTATTTATTTCATTAATCTTATGATTACCATCTGCTTTTTAACTGTACTGATTTATTTTGATGGACACTTTTTGTTTTTTAAAAGAAAAGCTGAATCAACAAGGATTAAATAGGAATACCAGATAGATCCTTTAAGGATTAGGGAGAAAAGCTGATTCATATTGTAAATTTTTTTTCTTTTTTTAGTAGTTATAACTATAGCTATCATTAACCAAACTTAACAATTTTTTCTTCAAATTGCTTGACTTTGATTTGAGACAACTCCAAGAAAAAATAATAATAATTCAACAACAGTAAATTCATTTATGTGATTAAAATAACAACTTAATTGTGCCTCTTTAATATCTTTATGGATATACTATTTGATCATTTATTTTATTTTATTCTTTATACCCCTTGGGTTAGATTACGGTACATTCAATTCCAATAACTTAAGTATAAAATTTTGCATATGAATTTGAATGGTATGAAAGAGAAGATGGTACAGCATGATAATATGCAGTCGCAGCCTTATTTTTTTTGTTCATTATACCCAGATAAAATGAATTACTACATCTTTGTGACTTTCTGTATGATTCCATCGATAATGTGATATTTGTTTGTGATCGTGTATGGTTAGTTTTAGCTACAAATTCATAATATGTGCTCAGCTTTTGTATTTAGAAGACTAGAAAAATGTTCATAAGCAACAAATATTAGTGTGTGAGTTTTACTCTTGAAAAACATTAGTTTATTGAATTTTAAAAAATAAAATTTTTGTAGTTATTCATTTATGAATATATGTATATTAATGTATTTTATATGGCTTATAAACTTATACTCCTATGCACCGTACATTTATTGAACCTATTTGCCGAGTTTTCCTTGCTTGGTACATGTTTTTCACTGTGTAGTACTTTCCCATACCTATAAACTTATATATTTAGTTTCACTTCATTGTTGAGTTTTCCTTGCCTGCTATATTAGTGTTTTACATGTATATTCATCTATTGAACCAGTTTGTTGTCGGGTTATTTTTAGGGGGAATTAATTTAAAGGACAAAGATTTGTAAATTTTTTGCCTCAAGGACACAACCTCAATATTTTTACCATGAGGACAAACATTCTCCTAAAAATTATTCATAAGGACAAATATTTTCCAAAATTGTTCATAAGGACAACAAAACTGCTACCAAGCTAAAACTGATACCTAAAAACTGCTACCGATAACTACAAACTGATACCTAAAAACTGCTATCAATGACTAAAAACTGATACCTAAAGAAGGTTGTCCTTTAGGATAAAATATTGAAGGCATGTCCTTGAGGCAAAAACGTTAAAATTTTTTGTCCTTGACAATAATTTCCTGTTATTTTTAATTAAGGATGATGTTCATGGTCAATGATTGTATTTTCATATTGTATGATATGAGTTAGCAATATTTTCAGTTTTTAATAAATAGAACTTATTTACAATTATTTTAATGGGACATTTATTTCAGTTCTTATGCTTGCTTGTTTTGAAGAAGACAAGACATAACGCTTGCTTGTTTGAGCGCATGGATGTTTTATTTACTAAAACATTTCGTTGAATTTTCATAGTTAAATTTGTTTTTCAAATGGTTGCAAAAATTTATTTCTAGGATGACCAAGAGTAAAGCCATGTTTCTCAATATTCCTTGGTTAGAAGGGTGAAATAACTGATCACTATTGCTGAAGTCAAGAAGCTTGAATTGAGTAAGTGATGACTTAAATTTGGAAATTTTCTATTTTTGTTTCAACCAAATTTTTTACTACTCATTGTTGTTGCATTCTATCTTAGTAAGTTCTATTATACATACAACTAATTCTATTTTAAGAGTTATGTGGCGACTTACATGTTTGCTTATTAAATATAAATTTTGTTACCAACCACTACACCAAATTATTTTGCAAACTCTTGATTAGAAAATAATGCATATGACAAAATTGGTTAATGAATTCCTTTGAATGGCATATAAATTGGTTGGATTAGGTTGAGTTGGATTGTAAGATTAAGCAACATTAAATGGAATAAAATATATCATAAATAATGATTTCATATCACACATAATTCATCATATAGATTCAATGCAAAGTTTAAATAGAACTACAAATAGAGTATAATATATCATAAAAAAGGTTTCCATATCTCAAACATAGTGATATTCCTGTATAGACATATTTAATATTACTTTTACTCTATATTCTTTTGAGAAACAAACAAATAAGGGCGGATAGCTAAACAAATATAAATCTTAAAAGACAAATAAAACAAGTATGATTTGGGCATAGATATGATCACCCTTTTTATGGTTTCTTCAATTAAGTAGCACCTCGATAGCAAGTTGGATGGAGAAGATCAGCTTTGATGTCTTCTAGTAGTGTTGTAGGGTCATCTTTTAATTGTTGAAACAATCAATGTAATTGACGTTAAATTTAGAAAACTATAAATCAAATTTAAAGTGTTTCTATAGAAAGTTTAATTTGAGAAAAAAAACAAAACTCGGCTCAAAAGTCATCCGTTGAAACAGTTGATGACTGCTTGTTGCATGTCGATACCAAGAACATCGCATGCCTTTATCGTAAACAGCAGAAGTCCACGTCTCCGAGAGCAGAATATATGAACATTGACCGTATTGTCATCCCTTATCCTCACTTCTACCTACCATGTGTAAAAGGAGTAAATAATATTATATATTCACATTATATAAAGTGTTTTCATAATAAAATACTGCATAGATGCTAACTTATACTCTAGGCATGAATAGGTCTATCCGAAATGAAATGGCTGAGGAGAGGTTCCTATAATTTATGTCATGGCAAAGTAATATTTGTTTTACAAAGAGCAGAGATCTCTTACTGCAAACATTATTTAGTTGCAAATGCAACTGGGCATAATGCTCAGTTGTAATTTAACAACTGAGCACAATGCTCAATTACATTTGCAACTGAGCACACTGAGAACTGTGCTCAATTTCATTTACATCTAAGCACTGTGCCCACTTGCAAATGCAACTGGACAGTGCTTAGTCCAGTTGCATTTGCAACTGAGCAGTGCTCAGTTTCATTAGCAATTGAACTGAGTAGTGCTCAGTTAAGTTACTAAGCATAATGCTCAGTTGCAACAAGCACTATGCCATGTTGCAAATGCAACTGGGTAGTGCTTAGTTGCATTTGCAACAAAACTAAGCACAACTCGGTTATGCAACTGAGCATAGTGCTCGGACAACTTAGCACTGTGCCCATAGCACTCGGTTGCATTTTCAACCGGGCAAGTTTGAGCAATTTTATAGAGAAAGTTAAAATCAGTAAAAAAGACATGACTTCATAGTGTGCATCCTACCATTGAGGGTTTACATCAGAGTATACACAAAGATGAGAATTAAAATTTGTGTCATTTTCATACTTTTTCGCGAGGTAAATAAATAATGATTAATGAAATAGCTTAGAATGCTTAAAATTTCATTGAGTATGATCAAACCTTTTTTAACATATACATATATTTTTACAGTTAACGTATATAGCAGCATAAGTAATTATAAGGATAACCTATAAACAGAGAAAAAAGCAATTATACACATATGCATACATATAATTATGTGTGTGTATAAAGATTGAGTGTGTCTAACCATATTATAAAGACCAAATTAAAATTGTATAATACATATATGAAATTACAACAAATAATCTAAACTCCATAGAAAACTTACTGCAGATCAATGGCAAGAGGCAGATAAGTCATCTTCAAAATCTATACATTAATTATTATGGTTAGCATAAGGAAATTAGTCATAAATAAAACTCAAATTATATATATATATATAACAATTAGTTTAATGCAAGTATATCTAAAATGCACCTTTTGGGAATGAAAAAGCTTTGAAAAGCCTAAAACTTGAGAAACATCTTTTAAAATTCTATGCAAGTATATAATTTATGTTTTAATTCTTTTGTGTGCAATTACACTATTTCTATTATCAACAAATTTACCGTGAATTAAGTAATATATATAAGGATAAATTTATGTATAAAGTTTGAGTACTTGATCATGTACTGATGAAAACCTTTGTGTTAAATTAACTCTTATTCAAAACTGCACATAATGTTTACTACAGTGAAATTATATCCAAACTACATGGAATATTCAATTTTTGAACTGGCAATGGCCAATCTACCAAGTGTAATTTCTTCTTGATCATTCAATTTTGAGTTCAGCAATTAAATATGAAAGTAAATTATTTTAGATTGTATGTAGTATAAGTCTAATGATAAATTAAATGACAATTATTTCAGTAAATTATTTCAGATGATATGTAATATAAGTTTGATGATAAATAAAATGAAAATTATTTCAGCAAATTATTTCAAATGGTTTGTGAAATATGAAAAGATATTGAGTACTTATAAAATTTTCAGGATTCTCTAAGTAATGCAATAATTCTTGTTGATTTAGAATCAGCTACCAACTCACTAAACTGATGTGTTAGTTCTACAGAGACCTATTTGTGTGTAAATAAAACAATGAAGATACATGCAAAACAAAAAGTAAAATAACATTTTACTCTAGTGTGATTTATTAGTAGTTGTTATAACAAATACCTTAATAACTAACATTGTTCCCATTCCATCGTACTTTTATGTGCCTTTACAACAAAGCATTTAATTTTTTTGCATGTTAATGTGTTCGAACAAAAAACAAAACAAGTAGTATCCTGAATAAGAAATCCAAGTTGTGCCACCCCATGGAAATACTTTAACTTAAACCTGAGGCCACTGGCCTTAGTTGCAAACCTGAGGCCATTGGCCTCACTTAAACTGTTTTTACCTAAAGCCAGTGGCCTCAATTAAAGACTGAGGCCACTTGCCTCGGTTTAATGAGGCTAGTGCAGCCTCAGTTTATCGCGGCATAATTGCTTGTTCTTTGTCCTTTTATTGTCAATAAGTGCTTGTTTTATTTAATGTCCTCTTATTGTTAAATCATGTGTTATCACCTTGATTACCATTTGTCATTATTTTTAGTATAAATATCATTTTAATATGATATTGAAGGTATGTAGGAACTTACTATTTGGGTGGTTGAAGTTCTTGAACTGGATGCACCTGTTTACGATGGTCCTTAAAATGGAATGTACAAGCTGTGTGAATTTTCAGATGGAGGCTTCGTTATATGGCCAGAGTTTCGTATTTGGTATTTGTAGACTTTAACTATGAACTATGTATTATCTTTTGTTATTGCAATTTAATATTAGTGTTGAATTGGCAAACTATGTATTCATAGCTTAATTATGTATTGAATTTCTCTTTTGTTAATTGATGCTCTATTTTATTACCATGACTATGAATACTGTTTATTGATATTGATTGGGTATAATTTGCTAAATAAAGATAATATTTCGATTAAATATAATCTACTTTATATCTTTCAACATTCACATTAGCGATAAGTGTTTATTTGTTTGCAATGGTTATAAGCGTTGGTGATATTTTTCCCCAACGCTTATAAGCGTTGGGGAAAAATATGTTCCAACGCTTATAACCGTTGGGTGATAATTTTTCGCAACGCCTATAAGCGTTGGGTGATATTTTTTCGCAACGCTTATAAGCGTTGGAACATATTTTCCCCCAACACTTATAAGCGTTGGAACATATTTTCCCCCAACGCTTATAAGCGTTGCAAACAAATGCCCACGCCCCTATAGCAAAACATATAAGTGTTACTGAATTTTTTCGCAACTCTTATACTCGTTGGGAATCATCTGTTTTGGTATAGTGAATCTTTGTTTCTTGAGTCTCTTATATCGTCCTATCTTTTTTCTTATTTTGGTCTCCTTGATCTACTTGATTCCTCATAGTCTCCTTGATTTGCTTCGGTCCTCTTGGCTTACGATTCATCTGTATCTATGTAGTACTTCTGAGTAGTATGCCTATATTTCCTGCACTATAGTCTACACAACTTGAAAAGTCAATAGTATAATATTTAAATGGTTTTTGTCAACAAAATCTATACCCATAGGATTAACATATGAGTTTGTCAGTATGATACAAGAAGCACAAACTCTGGCAAACCTCAACAAGAGGTTTTAGGCCTACGAAACCATTGAAATGGGGTAGATTATTTTTATTGAATTATGGTGAATGAATTTTCACCGAATGTAAATTGGTTTTTATTATATTTTTGGATGGAAGAGGGAACATATTTTTAAAGTTATAAAATGTTATAAGCACACGGTCTGTTCAAATCTTCATTAGTAACTAGGGTAGGTTCATGGGATTTTTGTCCAATTACGAACTTCCTGAAATGCTATCAGTGTGGATTATTTCACAAGTATGAATCCTTATAATGGTAATTTCTTAAGCCATTTATGAACAATTTTGTTCTTCCTACACCAAAATCAAACACCCCAAATCCAAAATTCTTAATCCATTTTCATCACTTTTCAAACTCAAATCTAGGTAATTTCTTTTAAAGTCATGTCTATTCATATTTCTATACAGCAGATATTTTTTATGATTTTTTTTTTGAATTTTAGAATGTCGACTACTTCTACAGAATTTTCTATTAGGAACATCATCGACTGGAACACTGAGCAGACTTTGGCTTTTATCAATATCTGCACATCATTAACAGATACTCATCTGGATAAGTTACCAATGCGTACCACGATGCTGCAGTTGAGTTTAACCTGTGCTTAGGCAGTAATTTCATCGGCTAGAATATAAAGAACAAATGGAACAACTTAAAAGAATTTAAGAGGTATGGAAAGATTTACACCAAACAATAATGGGTGTTTAGTCGGTTGGACAGGACTGCATTCAAGGAGATATTGAATGGTAGGAGACAACAGCTTTGAATAGCCTGCTCTACGCCCCTCTCCCTCAAAACATAGACAGTTGGACCAAATGTAGGATGGTGCTTTAAACAAAGGAAAATACATTTACAATATTCCTTCTTCACCTCCAGCTCATTTCGACACCTAATTTACTAGGATATTCTTATGGAATAGCGGGTGACCTGCTCTTTGTTGGGTTATGTGCTTTAGGCAACGAAGAAGAAAGGGAAAATTTCAAAAATTTGCCACTTTAATATATTATACACTAGATCATTTATGTTGTTATCATGAATAATGTTGAAAACTTTAAATCATATTTAATGTTTCATGTGGATTTTAAAGAAAAGCGTATACAAATCTTATTATATAATTTATTAATTTAATAACATTTTACTCCAAAACATATTATTATCATATTGGTATAAGGTCAAGACATCATATGTTCTTTGAATAAGGAGAACAATATGTGTTGTTTATTATTCTTATGTTCAACTATAAATATATATATATATGAATTTCAAACAATATTTATTCAATTGATTATCTCATGAAAATACTTAATTTTTTTTATTACAATCATCATAAATTAGTATCTACCAATTTTATTACATATTTATAAAGTAGTGTATAATTATATGAATATCAAATATTAGAACCGAGTAAATGATATCCTATTGTAGTAATTTATAATTGACATTGATAAAATTCAAATATATATACCACATTTAACCATGTTAGTGTTTTAATATTCAAATTACTATATTAGATAGGGGCATATAATATATTATTATAAGTTTTGTTTAGAATTTCAGTATGAACTCAACGATACAAGTTGCATGCAAAATGGATTTCGTACGTGAAAAATATAGGGTTTACAAGTTAAGGGGTTTACTGTATAAACAATAATCATCGACTAAAATGAATTATGACTCTTTTTCCCAAAATCCCTAGCCACCATGATATTTCTACACATCTTCTCGAATCATGATGCACTGCAGCAACCATAGCTCGTTGAATGCATACAAAACTCACGCTCATCTGCCTCACCGCCTATTCCCTCGTCACTTTTCGATCATCTTCAGTTATAATTAATCAATAATACAAAACCTACCAACTACAACGCTATCTAATTTTTCTTGTGCCCAAGTACACGTGTGGCCAAACCTTGATGATTTCACTAACGTAGTTCATGTGATAGTTGATAATCTCGGCCGTGTGGACCAGATATGTATATATGCATATCACAATATGTGCACATTACAGTGCATGCGATAAAAAGTATTTTTCTTAAAAATCATACAATCGTTTAATTTAAAAAGGAAAAATTATGTTCGAGAACTGTTAATTTATTTATTGTTTTAAAATTGTTTGACAATGTTCCTCGATTCTTCTACTGTTTGAACACTCCTAAAACCGTTAATCGCCTTTGAAAAATCATATTTCTAACTCAATAGTGGAATAGCAAAGTCTATCAGTAAGATATAATTTTATGGTATGGAGAGAGAATGAATTTATTTGTATAGAGAATGAGGCATTTTGTTATATTTATAGTAGCACTAATGAGTTGTGTAAAACATATTATTTAAATCTGCCATCCAGGGTATGACCCGATATAAGTGAAATCTTGCCTCGTTTAATTATTTGAACCCATTTAAATAATTCATACCAACGTATTTTTTACTGTAAATAATTTTAAAAAATCTGGCTACGAAATCTTTGTGTGTACATATATTATTTACTATATTTAAATTATTCTATTGTCCAAAAGTAATTAAATAAAAGAATTATATATTCTACTGATTAATTTTAGCCTGTAATAATAATTAAAAATGATAACAAATTAATTAATATAACAATTATATTAATTTCTCCATAATAATAGTTTTTAACCTTTATAAATATTTTAATAAATTGTGTTTGGGCAAAAATAGAGAATTGGAGTTGTGTTACTCTAATATGTGAAATAAGCCATCGTTCATAATTAAAAAAATATTAAAGTTTGTACGGAAGCACGGTAGTTTTACATGAGTTCAATTTCCTACATATTATATAAGTCAAATCCAATTTCTTATTTGTGAAAGTGGCACCTTTAAGTAATGATAAATCATGCATGTTTTCTCTTCTTTGTCATAATACCACTTAGATATCTAGAGCTCGGTTAATGGTTAATACTTTAATAATATCTTTATTGGATTGTGAAATCCAACACTAAAGTCCCTAGTTCGATTTAATAACAATTATTGATTAACCGTTTTACTTTGGCAAAAGACTTTGACTTTACATTGATGGCTAATTATGTCAATACTAACCTGCTATTCAAAGGAGACGAATCTTCTCTTGAATAGCATTTTACTTCAAGTAGTTCGACTTATACCCAACTATGGCCTTAACAATACCATCTGTCATGTGGTTGACCATAATCAAAGTATAGTTTAGATACTTAAGTCTCATTGATAAACTTTTTTATCATGTGGCAATAATGGAGAACATACCTTGATCTCCTATTGAGTAGTCAGTTTCTTTGGCATTCCAAATTTCATCGTTGTTATCACGATACATTATTTGGTACTCAAGCATGGAAATGATCCTTAGCTTTCTTATAAATTTGCACACACATACTGCTTTCATTTTTGAACTATTCAAGGCGATGTACTTAGCCTTTATAAATGAATCTACCATAACCTATAATTTGGAATATTTTCAACATAGAACCTATTTATTAATGGTAAACATGAATTTAAGATTGACTTACTATACTTGACATTACTTGTGAAATCTGAGTGACACTCCTTCATAAGAAGTTCATTGTTTTAATAAACAATTCTCTAGTGTTTTTTACATACTTGATAATACTCTTAACTACCATTCAGTGATTTTAACTCTAATTTGATATTTTCTCGGTGCACCAAGTGTATAACCGAACTCCAATCTAGTACATAACATAGCATATATGATAGTTCCTATCATCGAAGAATAAGGAATCTATCTCATAATCTTCATACTACATATTTTAATATGGTGTCGATGTATATTGATAGGGATAATCCTAACATCCCCTTAAATCGAGTGTTTCACCATATTTTGCTAAAGCATCTTTTAGATAGAATGCATAAGGCCAAAGAACTACATATAGCTCATTTCAAAAGAAAGAAAACACAACTGAAAGGGGTGACCTTGCTGCTAGCCTGAAGCCTTAAGTAATCCTAATAAAGCTATAAAGCCAATACCAGAAAATATATAACCCGAAGTGTTACATATCGAAGAGTATATGGTATTAAATATTTAATTAACCTATAAAACTTCTTAAAGACCCAAAGTCAGAAGAATAACCTAGAAGGCCAAGAAAACATTATGCCTTGTTTGGTTATTTATGATTACAAGCAAAAGTGTAAGTGAGTTATACGTTGAAGGAACAAAGCCTTAGGAAAAGGATCAACCTAAAGTAATGCGCAATAGTACGGTAATGCTATGAAATACCAACCTTACATGTGTATTTCTAGATATAGCTAAAGTGAAGGTGCATAAAAAGTACACGTCACTGATCTGTGTGTCGTATTTAGAGCAAGATGGACTTTTGCGAAGTGTCAGCTATCTAGCATATTATCTCAATAGTGTGATCCATGTCATCAATCCATGTCTACTCCAAATGGTTATATATAAGCATTAATCCCAATGTAGAGAGGTTCTTTTTAGTTGTAGCATAATTTAGATACTAAGAATAAATTATACTTTCCTACATTAGAGCCTTTGTATAAACACATTAATGGCGGACTTAGCTGAATCAACATTGTAATATCCTTTTGGCTTCAGTATAAGACTCTAAAAGAGAAAAGAAAATATGAACGTAGGGATTTAGCCCAAATCATTATGACACTCGATGTCTCTTTACTGCTTTCATAACTTTTACTTTCCAATATACCTATAGATACCACCGGCTCAGTTTAATATCCATTCCTTTTGGCATTAACTCTTAAAGTACAACTTAACTTCCAAATGCTAAGTAAAGCTCTTAGTAACCAGCCTACAGAGGTTCTCATAATCAAATCAACTGACTGAAGCCTACCATTTGGTCCTTGGGTGTTGGTGCTATGAAAAATATAACCAATATTTTGACACTGGAAGGAATGCTCGAACCTCCATATCGATTTCCTTATCAGAAAGTTAGCTTCGTCAACCAATCATGGCTGGCTCTAGCAACAAAACTGATATTAAATATTTCAGTTTAGAATTAACTCTTAACCTTCAGATTCAGCTTACCAATGAAGATAACAATGAATGCTTGGAAATTATCATTTGGCCCAAGGATAGATTTGAGGAATATGGTCATATTTATGAACTCCATGATTTTCAAGTCAAAATGCTTTCGGGATAACTCCAACAATCACTTTAGGAATCAGCCCAACTTAGAAAAATTGTTAAGGAAATGAACGAAAAAGTAAGAGACCTAAGTGTTAAATTGATGGCCTATGAGGACCAAGCTCAACAACCTAAGAATATCAAAAGGCCTATCCTTGAAATCTCAACTGACGAACCCCGAAAGAAATTGAAGAAGGAGAAGATTCTCACCTAACTCAATGATACTTTGTCTCATATCTTCCAAAACACTCATCACAAGCTTCCATATCCAAACTATCCCCTATTAAAAAGGGAAAGTCCAAAGAGTTAAAACTAGTGCATCTATGATCATATGAGCGGGCACAAGGCAGATAATTGCCGAAAGCTTGCTTATGCCATTGAAAAAATGATCTAAAAGAGGAAACCTAAATTTATTAAAAATAATTATAGTATTTTACCTTAAGCAATTGTTTAACTTTTTTCCATTCCCTTTTCGAAGAAAAACTAGCATGTCGAACCTATCCCTTTTGATGAATGAGTGGTGTATATGTTTATATTTTAGCTAGTTTAATTATCTCTTACAAAGTCCTATACTATCGCAAAATGCAAAGGAAGAAGATATTAGATCTTTTGGGAAGCTTGATACTCTTATATTCTCATATGGTTATCACTAGATTTTGATATTCTCAATCTCTTCTAGTCTTCTTATTAGTTTTCTCAAAGGCTTTCGGTATTTATTAATTTATTATTAGTGAGGTTGAATGATCCCCTACCATTTTATTAATTACTACAAATAGGTTACAGGCATTAATAAGATGTGTACAAAGATGGACAAGGAAAAAGAACGTAAAGATAAATAAAATAACAGCAAATATAAAGCTAGATATTCCTTCAAAAACCTCTTGACTCCTTAGGATAAGAGTAAGGGGAATAAGAAATAGCTTGGTTAATAGCATAGCACATTTTATGATATAGACTCATTCGACTTCTCATTTTTCCATTGAAATTTCTTTCATTTCTCTTCTTCCATGTCATGGTAATAAAAAAAATTAGCATAGTGAGCAGCATATATGAGGATGGGCATTTCCATCTAGTAATTTTTTATATCTCAGTCTATTCTTCTTTACTACCCTTTTTAGGGTTCATTGTTGCTTCTGAAGAAATAGTAAGAATTAGAAATGGCAATACCTCTATTGGTAAGGTTGACAAGAGAGTGCAAATCATCCTTTAGAACTTTCCGCAACATAAAATTCAGTTTCTCTGAAGTAGCCTGGTTCCATATTCTCTTGTTCCATGTTCTCTTGTCCCATTTGAAATACCAGTTTCTAGAGAGATCAGTAATAGATTTATAAATGGTACCAATAGAGTGGATTTTCATATTGGGTGTCCAAAAATAAGAATCTGTGTCAGCATGGATGTATGCAGTCTTATCATACTTTCTCCATAGGTCATTTGGACTGATTGAACTTGTGTGGGGGAGAGATATAATGCCATTATGTATGTAGGATGAAGCTCTAGCTTGCAATGGAATTCCACTCTATAGTATATCTTCATGAGAAATGATATTATAGAGAATTAATCATGCTTCATCCAAGGAGTGAACTAGAATTTTGCTTCATTGCTCCTAGAAAGATTTAGCCTTATAAGAGGTAATAAGAGGGACCTCACTTTTAGTAAACCTTTCCTTATCCAACTGGAACTTGGTTTAGGGGACATTATCCAAAAATCATCCATTTTTAAGTTATGTTTGACTGTCCATGTGGCCCATACATTGTTCTTTCGTTTGATCGGATTATCTAGATGCTTAGAGAAAGCAAATAAGTTCCATGCTATGAGGTTTTTGATCCCCAATCAACCATACTTTATGGGTAGTTGCACTTTCCTGTAAGCAAGGGTGGGAGATTTTTTCTGCATATAGAACCAGTTCATAAAAATCTTATCATGGCAGTTTGATCATGGAGATAAGTTTTATAGGAAGAATGAAAGTTCTAGATTAGTAAACATTCATTGCAAAAATTAATGAGTTCAGAATTACTAGTCTGCCTAGCTGATTAAGTATCTGTTTTGCCATTTATTAAAAACTGAGGTGATTTTTTCATATAGAAGAATGTATTGTTAAATGTATATTTTCTTGGTGGCTAATGGGATTCCAAGGTATCTTATATCATTTTGCAAAAGCTTCATGTTAGAATTGAGAGACAAGAATCTATCAATGGTTGGGGTAGACCAACAATTAGGATGTGGAATTTTTCGAGATTGAATGAAAGCCCTAAAAAAGAAGAGAAGGCATCTAGAAAATACTTTTTTAGAAAATACTTTTCCAAAAAATAATTTATTAGTTTCTTTTTTGGTCTTCTGATTTCCTATTTTTATTATTATCGAATTCCATATACATGCCTTTAGGAAATACTTTTTTAGCCAGGTTTATAGTTGGAAGCACTTACTAACCTTTTTAGCTAACTTTCAAAATTCATACTATTATTCTTAAATTCTTTATATGGCTTTTGGAAGAGAGCCCTTTCAGTCAGGTTTATACTTGAGTGTACATATTGGATTTCTTACTGTGCCTTTGGATTTCTTATATCGATATTCTTTATTTATGCGCTTTGTCTCACCTAGCCCCTATTCTTTTCTATTTGTGGTTATCCATGGCCATTGTCTCATGCAAGTTTTGCAAAAATTCTTGTAAGATAAGAGCTTAGGTCTTGATTATAAGTCCTACATTGTAATAGCTTAACCCAAAAAGAAAAATGTTTCGAAATACCAAAACAATAGTGGAATAAATCCCCCAAAGTACTTCCTTATAGAAATTAAACAAAAAAGAAAAAGAAAACTTAATATGTAACTTCTCCGTCGAAGGTACATTTCCTTTAAAAATAAATGTTTTTCTCATTTCGGCGGTGCATGGTAGCAAAAAGTGCGTTACTCCACCGAACTCTACTAGGTAGCAAATACAAACTATATTAAAAGTTAATTCCCCCCATAAATTGATGCTTTTTATCAACATTAATATTTTTTCTATGTATTTCCACATCCCTTACCCCTTTTACCTACAATAAATTCGGTTAGGTGAACTCGACAAAGAGAGGGCAAACCTCCAAGGGATTCGCCTCCTACATACCCCTAGAGTGATGCACCCACGGTAAAGCTCTTACCACAACTAATAGTAAGAAAAGGCCATTTCACATGTGTCTCACTACTGGCTGGTATACAGTAATCGAGATACATGCAATATTATATGAGAAGCTTTAGGTAGATCCTTAATTAAGAGAATATATGCCACAAGGCAGGCATCAAAAACATGTGTTGTTAAGGTGGCACCGAAAATATGTGCCATAACATGGGTATCGAAAATAAAGGCAATACAATTGCCACTGTTATGCCACAAGCCTGTCATCGAAAATATTAGCCACAAGGCTGGCATCGAGAATGTTTGTTATAAGGTCGATGCCAAAATCATACTCAGAAAGTCTAGGTAGACACCGAGCTTAGTTCAATTTGCCACAAGGGCGACATTAATATAATATTCAAAAGGTCTTGGTAGACTCCAAGCTTTGTTCAATTTTACACAAGGCTGGAATCGAATCATATAGAAAAAGTCTCGACAGATGCTGAGCTTAGTTCAATTTTCCATGAGGCGGGTACTAAAAGTATAAACTACTAGGATGCTTCTAGTCCAAAAATACAAGCCACAAAACTAACCGTAGACCCAAAATAAAGAGCATTAAGACATGCAATTTAGATAGGCTCGGTAAGACCAGAGACCTTATTAGACTATAGATTGCTAAAACGGCTAAGTGTTGAGATACCACAAGATCTAGTTAAAATGGTCCGGTAAGATCCGAGACCTTATTAGATCATGCAAAGTGCCAAAGGCTAAAAGCCATAAGAATCGATCGAAAAGCATGGTAGATCCTATGACCAAATTAAGATACAGATTTATGAATGGGCGGGCACCAAAAACTAATAGGCTTAACAAGTCCAGGACTTTATTAGATTAGTAAATTATAGATGTCCAGATATCGTAGAACTCAGTTAAACAGGATCGGCAAGACGCTACACCTAATTAGATTAGATTAGTAAATTAAAGATGGCTAGATTCCATTGGCAAAAGTGTTTCGGAACTAAATTAGCAGTCTCGATAGAACCGGAGCTCGGTGTTAATAATAATGAATTGAAAATTATAATTTAATAGATCATAGGCTCCTAAATTTGCCATAGTTACAACTAGAAATTGAACAAAGAAAATTCGATAAGACCCAAGTATATTGGCTAAGAAGACGCCTCTAAAATATATTAGTTACTAAGGAAAAAAAGTTCTTTGGAAATGAGAAACGGGATGTATAAGATCTCATAATAACATTAGAAATAGCCAAGAGAAACTTTAAAAGGCAAAGTTCCCTCGATAGGTTTAGTAGAATTCAAAATATGATTGATAAAAAATAATAAAATAACTAAACAATAAACAAGGTCAAAAGCGATTGGATACCGAAACCATTTAAGATAATGTATGGATGCATTAAGATGCAAAGTTTAAGATACCAAAAGGATAAAGGTTTCTTTATATTAGAAAATATAATAATATCAATATTTTAGCATACAAAGAATTGAGATGGTAAGCTGTGACGACCGCCCTACACCTCCGGTATCCAATATACCTATAGGGTATGTTGTAGAGGTACCCGACTGATATAGGACATAGTCAAGGGTGTAATGTTACAAAAATCTAAACACATGACCTGTCATATATCTCATAGCTCAAGGGTAAAATACAATAATCAACCACAGATATAAAATAGACAAGATAGTAATATAATCAAATGAACTGTAAATAAAAACATCAAATTGCAACAGGATCACAAGATTATACAAAAAATCAAGATAATAGAGTTTATACATCCCAACACACCATAATAAACTCTAATAACTGTCTCTAAAAACACAACTACTTTCATAGCTCCACAGTACTGCACAGTGCAATATAAGCGAGAGTAAGCTCCAAAGTATAGATATATGAAAGTGTAGCCTCCTGCTTATACTCTGTACAACACCATGCATCATCCAGAATTTTTATCCCTAATCTACTCATTTAAGTGCACCCAAGATAATAAGAAGAAAAGCATAAAATCTTAGGTCTGACAATGATCTACTGTGAGCTCTACATAATCTCAAAATACCTGTAAAAATGTATATAGTAATAAGGGCATATGGTGTAAATAATGAAAACTCTGATGAGCATTCGTGGATTCATGTACCTTCGGATACGAGATATTCCCCTGAGAGTGATGCTTACTACATGTTTGTGAGGGATATTGAAGGTGAGAGTAGGCATCTCTACTATCACATTGAGGGTGAGGGTCTTACCTTTACTAGGGAGGGTGATATTGGTGAAGTGAACGAGAATCTGTTTTGGGATGCCATTTGGCATAGGAAATTCATTTACAGTGATTCCTCCATCGGCTTTGTTCCTAACCTTGCTCGTTTATTCTCTAGGTATGTTCTTGTCATTGGTCCTATCTCGACTGATGATAGCAGTAAATCCTCCTCTTTTGAGTAGGGCTAGTCATGCATTAGTAGTTTAGGCGTGTTGCCTAACTCCTGTGCTGTATTTCTTAATTTTCTTTTAGTCGATGAGGCACCTTTATCTCTCATATTTACTGCATCTATTAAGTGGTATGGCCACTATAAAACCATTATAGTTGTTCTCTACATATGCAGAACACCTGTTTTTATTATTTAATAAAGTGGCACAGCCCACTATAAAATCGGCTAGCCTTGCTAAAAAAGACATAAGCTGTGTAGAACCATACTTGACATGTCCCAACATCCAACAAGTTAGCACATAAACACTGTATTCTAGCCTACTAATGCATATGGGTGTATTACACTAAGTATGGTATAGGAAATAGGGGTATAACACAACACTATGACATTCATATCAAGAACACAACAAACATAACAAGAGCATAGCAAACACACAACAACAACCATCACTAAGGTCTCAATTTGCTTCTACCATCACCAAGGTCTCGTATCACCTAAGCACCATGACCAAAGTCTCACATCACCACTAAGATGTCACTTTGTCGTGTTGATCATCAAGATCATGCATCATCACCAGGATATCACTTCATCTCGACCATCACCAAGGTCCTGCATCATCACCAAGATGCCACTTCATCCCGAAGATCACCAATGTTCCACATTATCACAAGATGCCTTCGGATGCCTGATAACTCATACGACCATCACCAAGGCCGATGACATACCACATCGCAATTGGATTCAATGTTCGTTCATTTCCCATCATCAAGGTACTGCCACCACTAAGGTAGGCTAGACCATCACCAAGTTCCTGGGTACATAGGTGAGCATCCTCATATACCCTTGCATCATGAAACACCTATCCCACCTAGAGTTATCATCTATCTCTTTTGCACAGGAATCAATATTGGAGCACATTACATCCTAGCACATCGGTTCACCTCATTGAACATGCCTCCTCGAACCCTCACCAAGCCGACATGCACTTCTTACCAAAAGTTCTTAATACCAAATCCACGCACACTCCTCACTCGAAGTACTTGGCCAAAATCATTAATCCCATTGGTACGTCAAAGTTGCTTCATCTCCTCGGTTGCCACTTGTAACAACCCATATTTTTAACAATTTTAAATTATTAAATTAAACAATGATTTTGAATTAAAGTAAATAAAAAAAGTTAAACTTTTATTACTAAAATTGTTAATAAATTTAATATGATTGAAAGAAAAGGAATTTAGTTTGTATATTTTGGAAATCTATTCTGTTTCCAATTTAGTTCAAAACCTGTTAATTTTTAGTGAAAATTATTATTTTTGACATATTAATATCTTACATAAAAATGTTCTAGAAATTTTTCGATTAAGACGTCAAAGTTCATTTCGTCAAATTCTGATTTTTCTAGCTCCATTTATTGTGATTTGAAGTTTTTTTTATATGTTTTTCATAGTGTATTTAGCAGCAACGACGAATTTTTGACAAGATTGTTGTGGAACAACTTTAAGCTTGTCATATTGTTCATCTTCCTTCATTGATCGCAATGGCGTTTTTAATTTTTTGTTTGGACGCCCGGTTAAGAGCGTACTGGTTTAAATCCGGATACAAATTGGGTTAGACAAATTGGTTCATTTTTGCTTGCCAAATTTATAATGCATGCGCATGCATAAGTATGCGGTGTGTTATACTTATTGTTTTAAAATTATTTGTGGTCCCTTTATATTAAATCTGCACCCTTAAAATTAGGTATTGGGCACAGATATTTTTGTACGTTTGTGCTTGGGGACTAGTTTAAATGTTAGACCCATCAATTTTGGTATGGGTCTCCCTTTATTTCACCTTCTCTCTCCTATTTATTGGTCTCTTCACGGTTGCCTTTTCATATTTCTTCCTAAACCATATTACATTTTAAACTACTTTCATTCTTGCCTACAACCGAGCCTCCCCTCCATTCATGTCTCCACCTACCTTCGCCCAACCCGCCCCTCCATGGCCATCTTCCTCTCTACCCATTTTCCTGCTACACACTTCTAATCCTCCACCAACCTAGAAACTGCCGCCTCCACCACCCTCCCTCCATCACCAGTGAACTACCAAACCCTCCACCACTGCCGAGACACTACCATCCTCCACCACTATTCCAACTACTTCACCAACCTCCATTTGTCACCCAAAACGTTGACCTACGTCTCCCTGAAACACTTCCCTAAGCCTCACCACCTTCTTCTCACGTCTTCAGCCTTACCTTCCACCACACCTAACCCGAACTGCATCCACCACCCTCGAAAACCCGTAGTCACCTTGTACCCAACCAAATCTGCACCTACCTACCCAAACTTTAATCCATCTCTACCCGAACACTACAACATCCACTTACTTGAAGCGCAACAATGGCTAATTTATCGAATTCGTGTTGGTTGATCCGTGTTCGGAGTGTCCGTGTGTGTTGAGATCCGTAGGCGTATCGTTGTTCGTGTCATGCGGTTTCAGTTTTATGACGAAGGTGAGTGATTTAAACTCGAGAAAACTAATAATTCTATTCCAAGTTAAACCAATATCATGATGTGATAAATTATATTGCTAAGTTTTTTGTGAATTTAAGTTGATATTAAAATTGAATATTACTGCTAGTTGAACACCCTGACATGAGATAATTGAAAATTATTGTGATGTATGTATAGTTATGATATTAAAAATTTATTGCTTGTGTAGGCCTATAATATGTTAATACTTGATGACATTGTGATTATATATATGCATATACATATATATATATACATACATATACATATATATATGTATGTATATGTTAGACCATTGATTGTGATATGCGCCCGTTACAAACCCGTTGAATTATTGAAGTTATATTTATTGTCATATGGATATTTGAACATTGAATAGTATGATAAAACCCTTAGACATCTTATATTAATATGTGGAAAAAGTAAGAATATACGGTTTTATAATTTTGGCCAAAAATGACGAAAATATCCTTTTTGTCTTTATTTGAAAAAATTTCACAAAATAAATTTTCAACCTCTGGAAAAATTATATGTTATAAAAGGTAAAATTTTAGAAATTTTGGTTAAATTGCTTTTTTCAAATAATTATTTGAAATTTGTTTATAAAATTTTGAATCCGACATAAGGAAAATATATATTTCTAAAAATTATATTAAAATGACTTAAGAAATTTTATGTGACTTCATTCTGTAAAATGAAAAATATTTCATAAATAAACTTATATTAAATTCGGTCATATTAGATATTTTATGATTTACTTTCTAAAACTAGATTTTATGTAAATTTGGGAGTTCAGATATGAAATTTACATGGATTTTATTTGTGGATGTTATGTTTATATAAAAGAGTTATATTAAAAAAATTCCATTTGAAATTTTATGGTATAGAAGAAATGATTTTGAAATTTATTATTTATAGTATGATATGTTGGAAAAAAGAAAAAAAATTGGATAAGGCTTTTCAAGTACTTCACTAGGTGTTAAAACTGGTCTACTAAGTATTTAAAGAATTTAGGCATGCGTCTGGCCAACGTATGGACTAAACTCTGTAAGAGCAAGGATGGACGTAACATCCCTCAAGAGACTATTGATATTAACAGATCTCATTCTAGTCGTTTGAAAATAATTCTGATGATGACTGTAGTATCATTGGAGTTTATATTTGGGTCTCAAAAGTAAGAAATGAATAATAAACCTGTTAAAACATCAAGCATATATAAAATTATTTTGAAAGGTATTTTAAAACTAAAAATAAAATGGTTTTGATTAAATATAGAGAAAAACCTAAGGAAGAAGTTTAAATATTGTATAAGTTGATTATTTTAGTAAGATATATCAAAATGCCGTTTTCTTTACTTCGTTCCTTTTGGTGGATGAAAAGTTCTGAGTGGGGGATATTGTAACGACTCATATTTTTAGCTACTTTAAATTATTAAATTAAACAATAATTTTGAATAAAAGTAAAATTAAAAAAAAAATTTTATGATTAAAAATGTGTTTTAATAAATTTAATATGATTAAAAGAAAAGGAATTTAGTTTGTTTATTTCGAAAATCTATTATGTTTCCAATTTTAGTTCAAAACAGGTTAATATTTTAGTGAAATATACTATTTTTCGACATATAAACATTTTTACATAAAAATGTTCTAGAAAATTTTCCAATTAAGATGTCAAAGTTTGTTTCGTCAAATTCTAATTTTTCTAGCTCTGTTTATTGCGATCTGAAGTTTTCTTTATATGTTTTGCGTAGTGTGTTTAGCAGCAAAGGTGAATTTTTGACAGGATTGTTGTAGCACAAATTTAAGCTTGTCATATTGTTTGTCTTCCTTTATTGATCGCAATAGTATTTTTAATTTTGTATTTGGAAGTCCGGTTAAGAGCATAGTGGTCTAAACCCGGATACAAATTAGATTAGACAAATTGGTTCATTTTTACTTGCCAAATTTGTAATGCTTGCGCATGCGCAAGTATGCAGTGTGTTATACTTATTGTTTTAATATTATTTGTGGTACCATTATATTGAATCTGGACCCTTAAAATTGTGCAGTTGACCCAAATATTTTTGTATGTTTGTGCTTGGGGACTTGTTCAAATGTTAGATCCATCAATTTTTGTACTGTTCTCCCTTTATTTCACCTTCTCTCTCCTATTCATTTATCTATTCATGGTATTCTTTTCATATTTCTTCCTAAAGCATATTACGTTTTAAACTACTTTCATTCTTTCCTGCAACCGAGCCTCCCCTCCATTCACGTCTCCACCTGCCTTCGCCCAACCCTCCCCTACATGGCCACCTTCCCCTCCACCCATTCTTCTACTGCACACTCCGCCTAATCCTCCACCACCCCAGAAACTGCCATCTCCACCACTCTTCCTCCATCACTTCTGAACCGCTAAACCCTCCACCACTATTTATACACTACCACCCTCTGCCATTGTTGCAATTACTTCACCATTCTCTATCTGTCACCCAAAACCTCGGTCTACGTCTCCCTGAAACACTTCGCCCAAGCCTCACTACCTTCTTGTCACATCTCCCACCTTATCTTCCACCACACCCAATCTGAACTGCCTCCACCACCTAGTAAAACCCACGGTCATCTCATACCCAATCAGATCTGCACCTGCCTACCCAAACTACAATCCGTCTCTACTCAAACACTACAACATCCTCTTACCCATAGCATAACAGTCGCTAATTTGTCGTGGTCGTGTCGGTTGATCCATGTCCGGAGTGTCCATGTATGTTAAGATTTGTAGCCGTATCATGGATCGTGTAATGCCGTTTTCAATTTTGTGTACAAAGGTAAGTGTTTTAATCTCACAAAAACTACTAATTGTATTTCAAGTTAAATCAATGTTGTGATGTGATAAATTATATTCCTAAGTTGTTTGTGAATTTAAGTTGATATTAAAATTGAATATTACTGCTAGTTGAACACCCTGACATGAGATAATTGATAATTATTGTGATGTATGTATAGTTATGATATTAAAAATTTATTACATGTGTAGGCCTATAATATGTTAATACTTGATGACATTGTGATTGTATATATGTTAGACAATTGATTGTGATATACGCCCGTTATAACCCCGTTGAATTATTGAAGTTGTATTTATTGTCATATGGATATTTGAATATTGCATAGTATGATAAAACCCTTGGAATCTTATACTGAAATGTGAAAAAAGTTAGAATATACAGTTTCATAATTTTGGCCAAAAATGTATTTGACGAAAATAGTTGTTTCGTCTTTATTTGAAAAAATTTCACAAAATAAATTTTTAACCCTTGGAAAAATTATGTGTTATAAAATAAAATTCTAGAAATATTGGTTAGATTGCGTTTTCCAAATAAATATTTGAAATTTGTTTATAAAGTTTTGAATTCGAATTGAAGAAAATATGCATTTCTAAAAAATTATATCAAAATGACTTGAGAAATTTTATGTGACTTCATTATATAAAATGTAAAATATTTCGAAAATAAACTTATATTAAATTCGGTCATATATATATTTTTATGATTTATTTTCTAAAACTAGATTTTATTAAATTTTGGAGTTCAGATATGGAATTTACATGGATTTTTTATGGATGTTATGTTTATTTACTATATTGTTGATTGGTTGCTATGATTGTATTGTGATGATTCTAATTTTATATTCTATGTCATTCCCATTTAATTGATTGCTATGACACCCTACTGACACTGTATTGCACCTTATCATCATTTATTGTTTATGAATGTTATGTTGATTAAATGAATTGTTAAATAGTATAAATTAAACACCATTGGCAATTGGTACTGAAATAAGATTTGAAACTTAAAAATTTACTGTTTTGATCTTAGAATAGAAAATCTAAATTGAACGTTGTTTGAAAAAATTTCACAAATAAATGTGTTAATTCTAAATTTTTGATATGTTATAACAAATTATATTTTGAATAGGGTTATCTAAAATTTGATAAAAAGTTTACTTGTAGATTTTCCAGAATAAATTATTTAATTAAATACGGATAAATAGGTGATTGTAAAATGTGACATTTTAACTTGAAATTTTTTTTGTAACTCAATTACAGCAAAATAAAAATATTTTGTAAAGAAACATGTACCAAATTCTGTCATGTAATATTTTTTATATTTATTCTTTGAAATAGGATTACTCGAATATTCAAAATTTATAAAAACCTTAAATTAATTTGAAATTTTATTCTATAGCTCCAGTATATTATTTGGAGAATATTTAATAAAGGGACCTATATTTATTTCAATGATATAATAATTTTAATAATTTAATCTTTGAAATTAGCAATTAGGAAATAGGAAAAATTATTAAATCGATTTGAATTGAAACTTTACTGGGAATTCTAAAACGGTGTTCTAAGAACTCTAAAATTTAATTTGGATTTTTTTTGTAAATTTTTAGGCTTTTTATAACTTAATTAGTGTAAAATCTGATGTATTTCGACTATAAAAAATAATAAATATTTCTGAAACTTTTTCTGTGGATTCTTGAAGTAAAATGAAGAACTTTTTATATTGAACTCTTTCTGAAATTCTATACGAATTTTTTTTGTAAAAATTAAAATGGATAAAACGACATACTTCTATAAATTGAACGATTGGTTATTAAAGAGACCGGAGCCGGATAATAACATACTCTCTATCAATACCAGAATCACTTTAATAACTGTACACATGGTAGATGTTATCCAGAATGTAGAGGATGAATTGGCGAACATTTGCTTGAACGAATTGAGAGAACAATAATGGATGACCCCGACACTTGTATCAATTTGAAATGACTAAAACAGGAGCTATACCGAGCCAATGAGGATCGCTACCTCTAGTAGACATCTTTCCCTTATATTACCATCTTGATTTTTAACTTGATTGGTGCACTTTGATCTTGGATTGATGAATGTGGTCGGCCGATAGGGGTTACGACCAGTCAGGGAAAGTAAAATGATAGTATCATATCTTGGGCATTGCCTCACGTGCCTTACCATACGATTATCCCTATGTGAGACCACTACTATTTTGTTTTAGTATTTTACCTATAAGGGACTCACTGGCTACCGACTTTACCGGTTGTGTTACAGGACCTACATGGACTACATGTTTAAAAATGTGTTAAGGAGGATCAATATAAAGCCTTGACGCTCTTTTAATATTTACATTACTGATAGACATTACATATGTATCATGTCTACTACATATAGATAGTTTAATGGATCCTTAGGAGATGGAAAATCCCGTTACATCACTTAAGGTATTTTGCACACTGCACACTTGAGTTAACTTACATGAGAATTTTTAGTTCTGACTTGAGTATGTGTTTTTCATTATGCTCGGGTCAGCCTGAGTATTTCATTGATTTGGAGACTATTTGTTTTGGATCTGATGACGGATGTGTGGACTTTAGTACTTTAGTTATTCCCTTATTTTCCGTTGTTCTTGATTAGTGAACATTTGTAAACTCCACCATGCTATTTTATTTTAAAACTCTGATGTAATAATATTAACTAGCAACTTCATGAACTGCTATTTTATTATATCTTTTATTTCGGCTGCGGGATTCTGTATTTTTGTTCTTCCGTATTCTATTTCTTTAGAATGAAACCCCAATGATAGTATGTCATTTGGACTGCTGAGTATTCAAAATGGCGGGTCCTTTCACCACTCAAACCCCAAAGTCATCTTGAGTTGTTTTAGAGTTGTCCACCATCGCCTCACCTTGACTCGTATGAACCCCAGAGCATGCCACCAAAACCCTGAAACAACCCTAGAAGAAACCCAAAACAAACATGAAGCAAACCCGAAGTTTCCCTAGAAGCTTCCCTTCCTCACTTCCTATTCGGGTAAACATGCAACCGGACCGGAGTGCCCTTCCCAATAATATGAAGTAGCCATGAAGCACCCCCGAGCCCTTACCTTGTCCGACCCCTGAATAATAGCACCATTAGACAACATATGATGTTCGGTCTTCCACAATGCCAACAGAAAACATTTGCTGTCTGGTCTTACTCTATTGCTAAACCCGAAGCACACCTCAAGCAGACAACCCCCAAACGTGAATTTGAACCTGAGCAAGCCGCCACAGGACAAATTCTATCGAACAGAAATGTTGAATTATCTCTAAACTCCAATTTCGCATTGATTCTATCTCTACGCTTCATACTTCGACCTGGGTGCATTTCCTATGCATTGACATGACTACTAACATCCTAGAGACGTTCCACTGAAATAAAGTTCTATCTTTTACTGCCACTAATTCACTCCGATGTGCATTTTCAACCGTTCAAGCATACAAACAAACACCAAAAACTGATAAATCAATATCCAAAAATACACTAAACCATGGAAAATCATCATAACATGTATCTATATCATATGCTAACACGTATAGAGGCAATCATACATCAAAATAATATGATTAAAATACTTTAAATCATTTTATTATCGTATTTATGACAGGTTGAGTTTTAAAACAGCATTATAACATGATTTTGAATTTTAAAACGAGTTCAAAAAAATGTAAAAACTTGTAGATACATGTATAATAAGCGTGTGACGATAAATCACTCACCAAACGCCCAAAAAGTAGTTATTTGCACGTAAAATGAGGCAAATCTGAAAATAGACAACAAAGCCCTAAAAAAATTTCCTAAAAATATTGATTTGAATATCTCTGCTTATTCCCCTTATTAATCTATATTATACATCTATGGTTTATATTTGATTTGGAAAAGAAATGAGAAGGTTTTGGCAAAGAAGGAGTTAATAAAGGGTTAACTCTATTTACGGAACGGGAAGGTTATTTCAACGTATAATAGCCTAAAACTCGAAATGGGATAGCGGGTCCATCCTCAATCTTGTTAGTTGCCTATTAAGCTGCTCAAAAAACTTTCAAACATCATACAGCCATATTTCCTAGACAAAAAGCCCAAATCGCTATTATGACCACTCTACAAAAAGGGAAACCATCATGTTGTTTCAGTGGAAGTGGTATCGGGCCCTAGTATGGCTTCTATCAAAAGTTATATTTATTATAAGATTTCAAGGGTAAAATCGTCCATTAAAATTTATAAGGATAAAAAATGTCACTACTTAGCATCACCCAAATCATAATGTCTTACGACCCATTATGAATTTAAAAATTATATTTTACGATCCTCCGATATGTAAAATACGGGTCATTACACTCTCCATTTAGGAATTTCAGCCTTCAACTCCCAATCACAACTAACGCAAAGTCAAACATAGTTACCAAGCATGTCTAGCAACCATAAGCAATCATATCAAACATTAATATTACACACATAAGAGAAAATGATATCCATGCCTATCCTAGCATGCAGGATACTAAACTGCCTAATATAAGTTTCAAATGTGATATCAAATGTAAAGGTTAAAGTGATAAGCGGAACATAGTACCAGTATCGAGCTTCAGATAAGTGGTCCTCATGCAACTCTTTGGTTTCCCAAGTGCCTCTGCATTTGTTTTCACTCTACTGGG
This sequence comes from Allium fistulosum, assembly GCA_030737815.1. Classification (NCBI taxonomy): domain Eukaryota; kingdom Viridiplantae; phylum Streptophyta; class Magnoliopsida; order Asparagales; family Amaryllidaceae; genus Allium; species Allium fistulosum. The sequence continues at coordinate 292,842,650 of CM060907.1, forward strand.
CCTTCACCAACACCACCCTCTCCCTCTTAAGCCATTTATATCATATCTAACTATACCGGTGACCTTATGAGATATGAAAGTTTCTAATCTATTCTCAAAATCACATGGTCGATCTGGTGCCACCTTCCTAATGCCTCTTTTAAGCTCTTCCCACAATTCACTCATGGATAGTAGGTATCTACTGCTTACAGTGCCCCTTGGGACACCCTAGCATCGCACAACCCACTGAACCTGCTACTAAGCCAGTTCCACTTGACTTCCTGGGTATAAACTTTGCATTTTTTGTCAATCTATCGACTATGACTCAGATGCTACCATACGCTTCTTTAGCCTTTAGCAGTCCATCCATGCCCCTTCCACATGGGAATTCCTAGCGATTGCAACATCCTGTTAGGCCCTTTTGCTCAGCTTCCACTAATTGGTAACCCACATATCTCAATCCTGACATCTTCCTTCATCTCTTCCTAAAAAAAATGTTCGCCTAATACACTTTATTGCAAACAGAATGTTTATTCAATCTTAAATAATGGCACTCTCGTAGTACTTTACCCTTAATCTGTTAATATCAGGTATTATCAATAATACATCCAAATCATATCTTCCTTAGGAACATACTCCTGGGATAGTATGTCTCCTCAATACCATCTACTTAATTCCAAAGTGCATCTGTACCTTCTTTTTACTAGAAGACAAGAATATCACCCACGAACGCCAGTACAAGCTCACTCAGCTCCCGATACTCGACTTTTTCTCCAAAAGTCATCCACTCGCTACGCGAATACTATAGGTACTCCTACAAGTGAATTCCATTTCTCCACCGATCATCTACTTTCTTCTCCAGCCCTTCTTTCTCTTTGAGTACCACCCTCCTCAAATATATAACACTGGTCACTAGACCGAAACAAAACTTAGTCTCTCCATGCGACATTAGCCTTATTACCTCCGGATGTTCCCTTCATTATGGGAAATGATGATGACTCCTCGTATAGGATCCTGAGCGAATAAACTATGCTAACCATAACTGTACCCTCTTAGGTGCACAACCCAACTCTAGCTTCCACTCTCCTTCCTACCTCATTCGTCATCTACGGCCTTCCATAATTTGCAACTCCATATCCCTTTAGCAACTCCATCTTAAATTCCCAAATGATATCAAACTCAGTAAACCCAAATAAAGAAATCACAAGCAAATAAACATTCATGAATCACCACTCTAATCCTTGACAAACCACACCTAAGTCGGTCGAACTATCGCCAAGTTCGAAATAACTACATGTGTGGCTATTGGGTCAGGACACAACCCTAACCTTCTCACCAAGTCATTGGATAAATGGGTCTAACGTATTGACATTAAATAAAACACATATAGGTATAATATAAACAGAAATCATACTTTGGATAGTGATGCCCTTCCCTTTCACCTTTACTGATGGAACTTTCAATGAAATGCAAACGATGCTCAATGCATGAGCATACACATCCTACATATTCCTCTATAGCTCTGGACAATCCTTTTTCATGCATCCAGTTCTATCACAGCTGAAGCACTTTCTTTCCCCGTTCTTTGGGGCCCTACAGTTTTTACTGACTTGACCCCTCTCGTTGCAATAAAGCTTATTGGCTCCCACTTTCCTTTCTTTTGGTCATCTCCTTCCCATGACTGCTTCTTTTCTTTATTAATGTTATTCCACTTTCTCTTGCCTCCCCCGCTTACATGTTGCTTTGGCTCTCCCTTAGAAACAACAACTTTAGCTTTTGGGTTTTGGTATATGTTTTAGGGCCTTAATGTTCTCTCACGACCTTCTCGAAGGTCATACCAATGTGACCAATCATCCTTTCATCCATGTGCTCATTCAAGCCAACTATGAACTTCTCATTCTTCTTCAACAGAGTGTCAATAATGGACAAACCGTACTTCGACAACATGTCAAATTTAGTCACATACCCAGAAACAGTTTTCTCCGTATGTTTCAACTTTGGAAACTTCTTAAACAATACCAAGGGCGGTTGGTATGAACTTCTCCTCGAATCGATCTTTAAACTGTTCCCATGTAACTGATCCTTGGGAGTAGCGGTCTTTATAGCATTCCACCATCCCATAGCCCCGATCTTAAAGTTTCCTAGAGGCTAACTTTCTCTCCATCACATATTCTAACTCTAAGTCCTCGAAGTTGCACTTGCAGGCATCCAACCAGTCCTACACTTCTACATTCGATTCCGTTCCAGGGAATGGTTTTCCTCCAAGTCTATAATTGTCCTTGTTTAGCTTAGCAAATTTGGCTCTGGCTGCTTGCACTAAAGCACCATCACCACTAACAGTAGGAGCAACATCTTGGACATTTTGCAGCATGTTCCTCATCATCTCAATGAACATAGTCTGATTATCAGGGTTAGTCATCGTCGAGCATGCTCCTGTTCTTCTACTCTAGTAATGGAGTTTTTAGCAGTGTTCTCATATATCGGTTCACTCTTAAAATCTATGATAAGAATGATTAGTCTTTCATAAGTAAAAGCTGCATCAATGGTACCCATGTGTGCAATGTGACTTTTACCATATAAACTACTAATATATAGCTTTGAAAACCAAAATATATAACAAGTATGCTCTCTTATATATCACTCGATCCATTCTAAGGTGTTCCACTTACCTTATCTCTAATGGATCCAAGTACCAACTTAGGTAAATCACTCAATCTAATCTTTGATAGTAAATGTGATGACTGCCCTGCACCTCCAGTACCCAATATACCTATAAGGTGTGCTATGAAGGTACCCGGCCAATGCATGACGTAGTAAGAGTGTAAAGTAATGAAAATCCAAACATAGAACCTATTATATATCTCACATCACAAGGATAAAATATAATAATCAATGATGGATATAAAATAAACGAGATAGTAATATAATCAAATGAACCTTAAGTGCAACAGATTCAAAAGATTATACAAAAAACTAAGATAATAGAGTTTATACATCCCAATACACCATAATAAACTCTTATAATTGTCTCTAAGAACACAAGTAATAACATATCTTCACATTACAATCCAATGGAATATAAGTGATAGTAAGCTCCAAAATATAGATATATGAAAGCATAGCCTCCTACTTATACTTCGTACAGTTCTATGCGCTATCCTGACCTATTATCCCTAATGTACTCATTTAAGAGTATTCAAGATAATAAGAAAAAAAAAGCATAAAAGCTTGGGTTAGACAATAGCCTAGTATAAGAAATACGTTATCTCAAAATATTATAAAACATATATAGTATTAAGAACATAGGTTGTGTAAAACCATACCTAACTAGTACCTGCATTCAAAACGTTAGCACATAAATACTATATGTTAAACTATGGGTGTACTAAACTCAGTATGATATAGGCTATAGGGATATAACACAACAATATGACATTCATATCAAGCACACATCCAACATAACAAGAGCATAGCAAACGCGCAATGACAACCATCACCAGGCTCTCACTTTGCTTCTACAATCATCAAGGTCTTGTATCACCCGACCACTATGAACAAGGTCTCACATCGCCATCATGATGTCACTTTGTCATGACTAAGGTAGGAGGAGTTATACTTTTAAATCTGAGAACATCCTCTAGTGGTTGTTTAAATTAGAACATATATCCTTTGGAGAAATCTGAGCCTCTTCTGCTTTAATGACTTATCTCTTGGATATTATTTTAAAAGCTTTGTAAGTTCCATGAATATCTCATCTAGATCTTAATATATAAACTTGAGTTTGTCTAAGAGACTCAAGATCTTGTTGATCAATTGAGTTACTTTAGTCCTAAGTGATCTAATAGTCTTAGCATAAGACATATTGTGAGAATTCTTAATCTCTTCAAGTCGATTAGAAAAATCCACATTTCGAACATGCTCGCATGCAGTCGACCCTTAAGGGTACTTATTGTCTTCATTAATTGATAGTTCCTAGTCGTACTATGATTCCAAAGAACCTTGTAATGTGATATAAAGGTTGAAGGTAACTTCTTCGATCTGGCCGGTATAAGTAATAATAAAAATTCAGACAAACCATTAACCAAAATACAAATAAATGGAATATCAAACTATCATGTCACAAGAAAACAAACAAAATTTCAAGATTAAACAAGTCATAATAGAATTTTATATGTTAATAAAATCTTTGGTGAAGTTATACCTTGTCTCTGAGGTTAGGCAGCTATATTGTTCATTATCTCCAATGGATTTGATCCTCTTCTCCGAGGCTAGGAAATTTATACTTTGTTGTCTCTGATAGAGTAAGGTTAGTTTATACTATGCTGTCTCTGGCAAAGTGGAATAAGTTTATACTATGTTGTCTCTAATAGAGCTGTTTTAGTTTATAATCCACTGTCTCTAGTAGAGTTGTTATAGTTCATACTCCATTGTCTCTGGTAGAGTTATTTTAGTTTACACTATATTGTCTCTATAGGGTTATAAGGGTTTATACTCCATTTTCTCTGGTAGAGTTAAAATACTTCATACTCTTCTCTCTTCGGTGGAGTTAAATGAGTTTACACCCTATAGTCTTCGGTTGAATTGGGGAATGACAGATAGGTCTTTTTGTGCATTTGGCGATGAAAGAGTTCACGATTCCCAGGTCAAAAAATGTTTGACAAATCTAGTCGTTTTCCCATCAAAAAAGGGACTTGTGTCTTTAAGACCGAGAGACATTCGACGAGCCCTTCCAGTAACTCGTAAAATGGAAATAACCAATGGATATTCCATTCTTCATAGTTTGCATGCACATCTATCTCTGGATACCTAGTAGGAGAAGAACATGCTCTGACATCTGTAAGGCATCCAATAATATGCCCATGTGCATGGCTTGTACTCTTCCTCTACAAGGACTCCATTATGGGACTACGGATTAGAGTTGGTAGCACTCATGCTAGGGTTACCAGCAAAAGGGTGAAATCAAGCCTAGTAGTTCATACATCAATTCCATATTACTAAGTAGAACATAGTACTATTGGTTCATGAGTCAACCATAAGACGTGGTTATATGGGTCTATGAAAATCAAGTTCATAATTAAGAAGTTCAAACAAAGCGCATAAGTTAAATCAAGTCTAAAGGTTTGAATTGATATGTGTCTGGGTTTCAGGTAAGAGCATGCATGCAAGATCAATCTTTAGATCTTATACAGGTGTAGGCATACCAAGGTACACTCCCAAACTTGATTTTAACAAGAAATAAATAGAGAAAAACCTAAAAGCATCCTTTAGTGCCTTCAAAAGATGACCATGCATTCATACATGACACCTAAGCTGTCATCAGTTATCACTACCTCGTATGCTGGCTCTTGAGATTGTTTCCTGGTTGAAGCTCGACCAATGTCTAGTAGGCTCTTGTGGATGTGTTTCTTGTTGGCATCTCTGAGGTATCGACATTCATTGGTCTCTTGATCATAGATCTCATGAAAGATTTAGTATTTGCTTATTTCGGCCTCTACTGCAATTGACTCTTTACTCCTCGATTCATCGTAATCCATATTTTACCTAGTAGTAAGATAGATTCTTTATGGAGTTTTCATAAGCTTTGAACGCGAAAACTTGCCTTGTCTTCCTATAAAGTGTTTCCTCTCTCCAGCCCTGTTATCCATCTTTTGCTTGCCCATATCCTAAGGCTTTTCTTCTCCAACCCAATTGACATTGATCATTCTTGCCTCAATATCACAATCCCTTAAGCATGTTAATTTATTGGCTTGATTGTAGAAGTCTTCTAAGTTTGAGGTTGGGTTTTTCTTAAGTTGCTAGTAAAAATATGTTTTTATACTAATTCCTGAAATAATAGCCACATGGACAATCTGTTTATCTAGTTGACGTATAGCGGCATCAATAGCGTTGAGCCATATAAGGTATCCACAAAGCACGTATAATATTTAAGATGAATGATGTAGACTTTAAACTGGCTCATAAACTTTTCCTTCAACATAGGCTAAGTACTAATGGATCCATGCTCCATATGACTAAACCACATAGTGGCATTGGTCGGTTGATAAAGTAGAAACTCTATGAAAATGAGTTTTGAATTCATTTGAGTGCTATAGCTTTCCATGTCTATTTGGAAAGTAAAAGATAACAACAGAGATAATAACTATAATCTCCAGAATAAAAATATTTGAATTTAAACAAAACTCACTAGTCCTGGAAAAGTAGTAAGAATCCAAGGATCATTAGCTCGGACAAAGTACCACTTCTCGACGGTTATCTTACTTATAGATTTTTCAAGAGGTTGCTTCTTCTGAATTTGAAGATAATAACTAGGAATCAGAGAAGTTGACTTAGACTCTCAAAGATCAAAAAAGTACTTGATATTGATCCAACACAACTCGATGTTGGATGATTAGAGGTGAATGGATAATATTTGTATGATTCCTTATTGTGTAAGAGTGCTCCAATTATCATATTCGACTATGTCTATTTGGAAGTTATAATGTTTCTAACTTGTCTACCATTACTGCTCTAGGCTTTGACAATTATTGGAGTGAAGATATGTAGGGGCAAGGTCAGTAGTCCTACCAAAATAGCTTGCTTCCATATATGTTGTGCTCAGTTTAGTAGGTTGTGCTTGTTAGGTAGGTTGTGCTTGGTTCGGCGGTTTGTATTTGGCATCATTGTTCAATAGGATACTAAAAAGACAAATTATGTTCGATAGGTCTCTTCCAAATAAGATTTTCTACTTGGTTATCTACTGAATCGACCACTGAGCCTTTGCAATTTTCACCTTTTCCTTCAAAACTTTCTTATGGTATCTTTTAATCTTCAATTGCCTTTCGATGAAGGCGTGTCTCCTGATTTTGAGCATATTTTCCAACTAGTTTGATTTGTCTCGAGGCTATGCCAAATTTTCCCATAACACTTTTCCACCCTAAAGTATGCTTTGTGAATACAAAGCATCCTTTACTCAAGATCCAATCATTGTGGGCGAATATGCAATATATGCAAAATTTCATGATGCTCAAATGATGCCATTTGTCAAGCCTATAAAGTAAGAGGTCTATAGTGTTAAGAACATCTGTCCTTTCCTGGTCATCGTTATTTTCTCCCTCTCTCATGGGTTTCTAATATTTGAATGTCAAGTTGTTACTATGCCCTTAAATATTTCTATCAAATACCGGCCAAAATTTCTCCAAAAATACCTTTGCTCTCAGCCCTCACATTCTATGTGTGTGCTTACTCTACAGAGTACCATACTTCATGTTCAGGTGAAGTTGACCTATCATTGGGGTTTTTGAAAGATCGCACTCCGCTAACTTTGATGGAGTAAGATCCTATCTCAGGGACTGATCAGAATTACACTCCATTGTCTTTGGAGGGGTTGAGCCTAGCCTTTGAGGTTGAACAACTCAATACCTCACTATCTTTGGTAAAGAAGGGTTGAGCCTTGTCTCTGAGGCTAAACAAATCGATACTTTACTCTCTCTGGTGAAATTATACCTTGTCTCTGAGGTTAGGCGGTAATATGCTCCATTATCTTCGATGGATTTGTTCCTTACCTCTGAGGCTAGGAAATTATACTATATTGTCTCTAGTAGTGTTATGTTAGTTTATACTCCTCTATATCTGGCAGAGTGGAATATATTTTATATTCCATTGCCTCTAGAAGATTTGTTTTAGTTTATACTCCACCATCTCGGGTATAGTTGTTTTAGTTTATATTCCATTGTCTCTAGCAGAGTTATTTTAGTTTATACCTTATCTTCTCTATAAGGTTGTATGGATTTATACTCCGTTTTCTCTAACAGAGTTAAAATAGTTTATACTCAGCTGTCTTCGGTGGAGTCGAATTTTTTTACACCCTACAGCCTCCGGTAGAGTTGGAAAACGACCTATAGGACTTTTTATGCATTTGGCAGTAAAAGGGGTTCATAGCTCCTAGGTCAAAAAGCATTTGACGGGTCCATTCATTTTGTCATCAACAAAAGGGTCTTGCATGTTTAAGACTATGGGACATTCGATGAGCCATTCCAGTCAATCGTCAAATGGAAATGACTAATGTATATTCCATTCTTTATAGTTTGCATGCACATTTGTCTCTAGATGCCAAGTAGGAGAAGAACATGCTCTGACCTCCATAGGGGATTCAATACTATGCGCCTATGCACTGCTTATATTCTTCCATCGTAAGGACTCGGTTCCATCTTGGGCCCGTGGGTTAGAATTTGTTGCATTCATGCTGGAGTTACCTACAAAAGGGTGAAATCAAGCCCAACAACTCATACAATAATTCCATAATGTGGTACTGCTAAGTAGAACATAGTACTATTAGTTCATAAATCAACCATAAGACACAGTTCTATCGATTTATGAAAATCAAGTTCATAACCAAGAAGTTCAAACAAAATTCAGACAGTATAAAAATCAAATCAAGTCTAAAGGTTAGGATCAATATGTGTCTTGGGTTTAAGTCGAGAGCATGCCTACGAGATCTATCTTTGGATCTAATACAGGTGTAGTCATACCAAGATATGCTCCCAAACTTTATTTTAATAAGAAATAAATAGAGCAAAGTCTACAAATCGTCTTATAGTGCCTTTAAGAGATGACCATGCATCTTGACATGCCATCGAAGCTGCTACTAGTAATCACTGCAGGTTCGATGGATCCTGAGATTGTTTCCTGGTTGAAGCTTGACCAATGTCTGGTGCGCTCTTAACATACTACAACAACCTTTTCTCTCGAATATGCTTCTCGATGGTATCTCTGGGGTGTTGACATTCTTTGGCCTCATAACGATAGATCTCATGAAAGATGTAATATTTTTCAGTTCGCACCTCTATTGAAATTGACTCTTTATCCTTAATTCATTGTAATCCATGTTTTACCTAGTAGTAAGATAATTTTATATGGAATTTTGTATGCTTTGAACGTGAAAAAGTGCCTAGTCCTCCTCTAAATCGTTTCCTTTCTCCAATCCTATCATCTATATTTTACTTGCCCCTGTCCTAATACTTTTCACCTCCACCTGGTTGACATTAATCATTCCTGCCTCAACATTAGAATCCTCCAAGCACATAAACTTATTAAATTGATATTAGAAGTCTTCCAAGTCATAAGTTGGGTTTTTTTTAAGTTGCCGATAAAACTCAATTTCCCTACTAATTCTTGTAGTAGCAACCATGTGGATAATCCGTTTATCCAGTTGATGTAGAGCAACTACCATAGCGTTGAATCATGCAAGATATCTGCCAAGCACATGTTATTTTTAGGCTGAGTGGCGTAGACTTCAAATTAGTTTATTAACTTTTCCTTCGACGCAGCCTAAGTACAATAAATCCATGTTCTAAACGAATAAACCACATAGTTGCTAAGTTTATCGAGAATAAAGGAAAGCCATACACATTACTTCCTCCATTGATCAAGCTACCTCCATATGTTGTATGATTGGTTTTTCCAGCATATGGTTCCATGACTGGCATCTTAAAACTAGGGGGTTGACTACATATCGGAAGTTCGAAGTGAACAGACTTTGGTTCATCTTCTTTACATCTGGTCTCCTGTTATGCTTACCCAACACGCGACGTATTAGCCCAATGACTCATTCCTCCTTTATTGGAATGCTTCCTTGGGTTGCTTGGTGTGCCACCCAGGCCCCTACGCAATAAATCAACCACTTTTGGACCAGTTAGTGTGAACTTAAGCGGTTCCATTTCAACAACCAAGCTTGTGGTTAGCATTGACTTTCGGTAGGACATCCTCCTTGGTCCGACATAGGGTATACAATTCATTCTGATACCGATCTGTTCAGTACCGAGTCATTCGAGCCCTAGTCGATTCGGTTATGTAGAAGTTCGCATTTTCATAAATCCTTCATGTCTTACACGTTCCCTTACATCCATTCCTGATGGATTGTGAGGAGAATTCCCAAATTGGTCTCTCTGGACCTACGTTGTTGCTACTCACTTTATCCATCTAACCAATGTGTCCTTCATCTCTTATTGCTTAACCAAGAAGGAAGCTTCCATCTTTGCCATCATCCCTTGCACTTCTTCCTTGGTAAGGTAGTTGACCATTTGACTTGGATTAGATGTCGTTTGTTGACTGCCCCTATAGGATGGTTTCTCTCTAGCCAATAGTGTCCTCTTCGATAATTACTTTCTGGATGGTTGCTTCATGATCTGAATTGAGTTCTTAGTGAAGCACCAAAATGTTTGCATAAAAAACGACCAAACTCTTAAAAATAGAGATCAAGCAGAGCCGAGGATTCTAAATGTGATTATAGAGCTGGGTTTTAAGAGGTGTCATTGGTCGTCAAATATGTTGAGTTCGTACCCTAATTTAGACGCAGATCGATATGCTAAAAAGCAAAAATTAAATGCAGAAAATGTAGAGACACAAAACTTTTATAGTGGTTCAGCATTCTCTAGTCTATGTTCACTTTATCTCTTTTATTATGATTCTCTGATTTATAATCGTTACAATCCTTTCTAGACCTCTCTAGATTAATTACAATAATTGTGGGTTGCTTGATCTATGTTTGGAAAAGCTTCAATGTTGCAATTCTTGTGGTTGATTCACCACAAAGCAATGTTGGGTAATGGGTTGGAAAATTGGAGGTGGCTGGATAAGATTTGGATGATTCCTTATTGTCCAAGAGTGCTCCAATAATCACATTTGGCTATGTTTACATGAAAGTTCTAGTCCTCTCAACTTGTCTACCATTACTGCTTCAAGCTTTGGTATTTATAGGAGTGAAGTTATTTAGGGGACTAGGTCAGTAGTCCTACTAAAATAACTTGTTTCCAATTATATCTTGCTCGGTTCGATAGATTGTGCTCAATTTGGTAGGTTGTGCTCGGTTTGGTAGTTTGTGTTTAGCATCACTTGGTTCAATAGGAGACTACTGAACAACAAATTTTGTTTGGTAAGTGGCTACCGAAAAAGATTTTATGTTCGACTATCTACCAAACTGACCACTTTGTGTTTGTTGTTTTCACCTTTTTCTTCAAAAATTTCTCGTGCTATCTTTCAATCTTCTTATCGCTTTGGCCTAGCCTTTCGACCAAGTGCATCTCTTGACCTTGAGCTTATTTTTGAACTAGTTTATGTATGTCCCAAGACTGTGCCATTCCCCTAACAATAGTAGTTTGACACGAGTTCAGTTGCTTTTAGATTATCTAGGTGAAGTACATTATTTTATCTTATTAAAGTGACATCCTTAAGCAATGATATATTGTGCATGTTTTACCATCATCATCACTATATCACTTAGACATCTAGAGCTTAGTAAATGGTCAAAACTCTAATAGTGTCTGTATTTAATTGTGAATTCCAACATTAAAATCCATGTATCAATGACGATTATCGATTAATTATTTTCTTTCACGAATACTTTGACTTTACGTTGATTATCAATTACAATGACACTAACCTTCTATTCGAAGGAGATGAATGTTCTCTTGGATAGTGTTTCACTTTAACTGGTTCAACTTCTAGCCAACTATGGCCTTAACATGACCACATTGTCGTGTGATTAATTAGAATCAAAGTACAGCCTAGACACTTAAGATTTACAATAGTCTCAAGTCATAAGACTACTTCACATCATAATATGGGATATTATGTTTGACTTTTAACATATGTAAGAGTCTCGGTGGTCATAAGTAGTTTAATATCCATCATATGGAGATGTTAGTACACTAGCCTCAAGGGATATATAGATATCTCATTCTCCATATATATTGACTGGGAACAGTTAAAGACAAGTATTTATTTTATTTTTAATACTCAAGGTTACAAACACATTTGTAATTGAAATCGATTAAATACTTTTCCTAAGGATTTTTAACTTGTACATATTTAGTGATTTTAACATTAATTATATCTCAATATAACAATATATACAATAGAAAGAAAATCCAAAGCTTATTGTGTTTTGAAAAGATTCGCTGTAAGAGTTAAGTTATATAATCAATTACATAATTGCCTTAGGGCACTCCCTTAACTCTTTCACTTTCTAGTCTCACCGGCGCTACTCCTCGTTGACATTCGATCCCGGTTCATCATCTTGGGCATGTCAAGCGAGATCCCCGATTTCGAGAGACGAAGATTCGAATTCCGACTTGTTCAAACAAACCGTTGAATGTTGTATCAAAATTCAGTCGTTGCTCAACAATTATGAGCGGTAGAGCTTTATGCTATATTTGGGCACCAGCCTACAAATTTCAAGCTGGTTTATTCTTTGTTGGACAATGAGGTTGAACTTAGAAAATTATTAAACTGGATGGTCACATTTATAAGTAATTTATAATTTACTATCAATTATTAATATTTACTCAAATATAATTAAAAAAATTTAAAACAAATAAATATACAAATTCATGCGACCAATCATTCCTCTTTCAATACCCCGTTCGCAACACAAAAACGCATTCATCTTTCGTTGTACATTCTTCATTCGTATCCATTTAAAATAGTCTGGTAAATATCTCGTTCGCTTGCATAAAGAACGCACCCATGATCTCTAAATTTAACTATAAAATAATAAAATTAACCATAAAATATAATAAAAGAAATAATATTTGAACATAAATTGGTAATACAAAATTTGATACAAGAGATTTAGCCATTGGATCTTTTTTTTTTCACTTTTCATATAAAATTAAATAATTACACATCAATATTTGTTGTGTAAAAATTATGCGTAGCTTGTTAATGGGAACATTTTAGATCATGCCGTGCTAATTTATAAGCGCATGGAGTTCTTAAATCAGGGACCCACACGTGTCCCCATAGACGGCTAGCGTTTGTCGTCTCATGCTCTACGTACATGAATTCTCGAGTTCTCTAATCCACGTGTCGCTCAGGCAGCGTTTTACGCATTCAACACCACATGCCCGCTGGCGTGGCGTAGAATGTGAATCGAATCACCATGCTTATTTCTCAACTCCGTGTACTATTTTTGTAATGTATTGCTCATATTCTTTCATTCTGTGTGCTTGATTAAATCGCAAAAGAAAAGGACAAGGAAGAAGAACTTTTTGATAGATGTGTGAATAAACGTGCCTTAAAGAAATGCATGTATGATAAGTTTAATGGATTACGATGCCTGTGGTCAGCGCTTCATGCGGAAGCTCCATTGGAAGAGGAATATCGTACCTCATTCATTTATTTTTTAATGCTAGATTAGTAAACTAATCATCGTGTAAAATAACACTCATGTAAAATTATTCCGCGGGAAGGAAATAGTTTAGGTTTTTCTCTAAAGACACAGGTCGCTAAAGTAAATTTATATGCAAGTTTGTAAACAGATCGGTTTAAACAAATTTGGTTTGAGATCAAACCGTATCTGATCCTACTAGTAGCATCGTTGGATCTGAATAGTTAGAGCTAAAGACGTATCCGTGTTAACATGATGGATTCGTATCGGGTTTGAGCCAAAATCTCGTCTATCGAAAAGACTAGTATTTGCTGTAAATATAGTACTAATTTAATTTATCATTTATACAAATAATGTTATATTAATATATTATTTTCTTTATATTTTTCTTTTAAATCAAATTTTGAGACCATGTTCATAGTTAACAAGTTTTTAAATATCCACTTTATTCTTGTATAATTTAAAAAAGGTGTAATCCCGGGATTATGATGGTAATTTAAAAACCGTTAACATTTTTCAAAAAATATATATTTAATAGGGTGGTCGGCACGTTTAATTTGCAGTCAAACCCCACAGATAATCAAGTGGTCAATAATTGAGAGACTTAGGAACATTAAATAGCCTTTTGCATGCCTTTATTCATTCCTTGCTTTTTACCTGCCTCAACTCTATCCATTAAGGAGACAAGCTCGCATAATTCATGTCATCCTATGGCTATTATGTAGTATTTATTAGTTACGTAGTTATTAGTACTTCACTGCTAGCTATAAGTATAACAGTCTAGAATCACCCAAAAGCTCTCCTATTTTTAGTTTGTTTATGCATCAAAATATACGATATTGTTCTACTTAATCCAGTGATGGCTTCAAACTTTCATTTGATGAAGTTGAATAGAATATTAATCTTAATACATGGGAAAGTTAAAAGGTAGTCCGTGTGACAAAGTAAATTTGTAAATTTTGTTTAAATCCTCTTTGAATTTATGGTAAACTTAAATTGTACGTTTTTGCTCAGCTTAGAAACACGCGGATCCTTTGTAAAATACACAAGTAGAGCTTGATCATCAAGCGTTGGTCCAAGATTCTTTTGGTGAACTTGAGCCCAATTCATTCTTGAAAGACTTTCATTTTCCCTTCCGATCGAATCCATTCTTTTTTTTATTTTTGATTTCCGGTTATTAGAAGGTTAACGGTTGGCTAGATTTTTACTCAACTTCTAAGTAATGATTGATGGTAATTTTTTCAAAATCGACTTTGTCAGTGCAAACATATTGATATTTTTTCAGATTAGAGAGGTTGTTTTATCCTAGAGGCGGCGACGTTCGTTTTCAGAATTGCTTTGCACCTTCGAGCAGAACGCCGAAACGTCTTCAAGAGAGTGACAACGTACACGACTCAGTCGAAGTTCATTGTTTCCAACAATTTGAAGATGATCTAGACAACAATGACTTCTGCTGCAACTGATGGTATGTTTAAATCGAATGTTGAATGTAATAAAATGTCTGCTTCTGCTTATATGTTGTGTGATTTTAATATCTGGCACTCTAGATTTTGTCATGTGAATAAACGTATAATTCATAACATGAGCACCTTAGATCTTATCCCTAAAATGTCACAAACTAATTTTGATAAATGTGAATTCTGAAGTCAAGCAAAAATCACTAAAAAACCACATAAATTAGTTGATAGAGTTTCTGAACCTTTAGATTTGATTCATTGTATATATGAGCTTGATGGAACTTTGACTAGATATGGACACCGTTACTTTATCACTTTTATTGATGACTGTTCTGATTTTACTTATGTATACCTTATGAAAAATAAAAGTGATACATTCGATATGTTTAAATCATTTAAAAATGAAATTGAAAATCAATCTAAAAAGAAAATTAAGTGACTTCTTTGTGATAGAGGAACAGAATACGAGTCTAGTTTATTTCTTGATTTCTATAAATTGCATGGTATAATTCATGAGATAACTGCACCTTATTCACCTGAAATGAACGGTAAAACTGAAAGAAAAAATAGAGCCTTTACCGAATTAGTTGTATCAATCTTATTGAATTCGAGTGCAGCAAAACATTGGTGGGGGGATATTTTATTGACTGTTTGTTATGTATTAAATAGAATCCCTAAATCAAAAAGTAAAACCTTACCATTTGAAATTTTAAAAAATTATAAACCAAATGTGTCTTATTTTAGAACTTGGGGATGTTTGGCATATGCTCGTACACCAGACCCTAAGAGAATAAAATTAGTAAGTAGAGCATATGAATGTGTATTTATTGGCTATGCTATTAATAACATAGCATATAGATTTAATGACCTGAATACATATAATATAATAGAATCTAATGATGCTGATTTTTATGAATCTAGATTTCCTTTTAAATTGAGGAATAGTGGGGGCACATCAAGTAACACCATGCCTATTAGAACATAACTTAATGAGTCTTCTGAAAATGGACCTAGAAGAAGTAAAAGAGCAAGAACCGCAAAAGATTTTGGTTTAGATTTTTGTGCTTTTACTATAGAGGAGGATCCCTTAAACCTCCAAGAGACCTTATCTTCCTTAGATGTCGATTTTTGGCAAGAGGCTATAAATGATGAAATGGATTCTTTGGAATCCAATAAGACTTGCCACTTAGTAGATCTACTACCTGGTTGTAATTCTATAGGCTGTAAATGGGTACTTAAAAAGAAATTAAAATCTGATGGCACGGTTGATAAATATAAAGCCCGTTTAGTAGCTAAAGGATTTAAGCAAAGAGAAAATGTAGACTTTTTTGACACCTTTTCACCTGTAACTAAGATTGCATCCATTCGAGTACTAATTTCACTTGCATCTATTCATAATTTAATAATACACCAAATGGATGTTAAAACTACCTTTTTAAATGGTGAATTAGAAGAGAAAATTTATATAGACCAATCTGAAGGATTTGTAGTTTATGGTCAAGAACATAAAGTTTGCAAGTTAGATAAATAATTATATGGCTTAAAACAAGCATCTAAATAATGGCATAAAAAATTTGATAACTTAATAATCTCACATGGTTTCAAAGTTAATGAAAGTGACAAATGCATTGAATATAAATTTGAGAATGACATTTGTACTATCATATGTCTGTATGTAGATGACCTACTTATTTTTAAGTCAAACATTCATGCCATAAACTCTGTTAAATCTTTGTTAAGTGCCAACTTCGATATGAAAGATCTAGGTGAAGCGAGTGTAATCCTTAGAATTAAGATTACTAGGTCAGAAAAGGGAATTTCTTTAGATCAATCTCATTACATTGAGAAGATACTAAAGAAATACGATTACTTTGACTGTAAATCTGCATGTACACCATATGATCGTAGTGTAAAACTATTTAAGAACACTGGTGAAGGTGTAAGACAGTTTGATTATGCAAGCATCATTGGTAGCCTTCGATATGCCACTGATTGTACTAGACCCGACATTGCCTATGTCGTGAGATTATTATGTAGGTTTACTAGTAGACCTAGTATAGAGCACTGGCATGCTATCGAAAGAGTCGTGAGATACCTAAAACGAACTATGAACCTTGGGTTACATTATGAAAAGTTTCCAGCTGTCCTTGAAGGATACATCAATGCGGACTGGAATACTTTATCTGATGATTCGAAAACAACCAGTGGTTATATATTTAGCATTGCTGGTGGAGCTGTTTCTTGGAAATCTAAGAAACGAATATTTTGGCTTAGTCCACTATGGAGTCTGAGATGATAGCACTAGCCACAGCTAGTAAAGAAGCAGATTACTTAAGAAATCTACTAGCTGAGATTCCTTTTTGGGAAAAACCGATACGATCTGTGTTGATCCATTGCGATAGTACCGCGGCTGTCGCAAAAGTACAGTACCGTTATTACAATGGTAAGAGACGATAGATACGTCGTAAGCACAGTACTATTAGAGAGCTACTCTCTTCAAGTGCTATTGAAGTGGATCACATACGCAGTGATGAGAATTTGGCAGATCCTTTGACGAAAGGACTGGTCAGAGAGAAAGTCCTTAGAACTTCTAAAAGAATGGGACTATTGCCCTTAGATTGTTAAATCATGCATAATGGTAACCCGACCTAATGACTGGAGATCCCAAGAACTAGGTTTAATGGGTAAGAACAAGTTGTGAAGTGATATTAGTTGAACATGCTATTTTTATATTAAGAAACATGTATTCCTAAAGTGATTAGAGTAGGAGTTAATAGAAACTCTTAATGAGATCTATACTCTATTTTGAGTGGAGTACCTGCCTTCAGGAGTACTCTTGATAGACTTACCTGTGTGAATGTGGAAATGTGGTCGTTTCCTATGGAGTTTTGGGCAAAATTCCTAGAGCATTCACTAAACTGGGATAGACATGCATAGCCATAAATTCACAGACTTATTTGATTGCATTCTAGAAAGATTGTGTGTGGCCTGATGTCAGAAATAGAGTTGAAAACTACGTGTCACTCTAGTAAAAGCTAAATCCTATCCACTATGCAAAGGTTCAAGCCGAAAGACACCTTTGTTTATGCACAATCTTATGTTTTCAGAAACTGGTCGAAAAATATTTTTAAAATAAAATTCAAGTAGGGGATTATTGGAAATGTTTTTGTTTATGAAGTGAATTTATTAAAAAAATTAAATAAAAAAACAAGTTAATGGTAATTTATTTATGAATCATTATTATAATTGAGCTGTTGCAAGTTTATAACGGTAATATATTTATGAATCATTATTATAATTGAGTCATTGCAAGTTTATAACGGTATCATATTTATGAATCATTATTATAATTGAGCCGTTACACTTGCACAACGGTAATATATTTATGTGACATTATTATTGAGCCGTTAAAGCTAATGGTATTACAATATTGTTTTAAATGAGAATAAATTAAAATCCATTAACATTCCATCACTTTGGTAACATATACAGTTTCCATTCTGCCTATTTAAATGATAGATAGACAGAAGAGAAATGGTAAGAATAACATACATTTTTCTTTTTCTTCTTCCTTCAAGAAAACTAAACACCTTGAGCAATATTTCAGAGTGAAAATCAGAATCGACTTTGTCAGTGCAAATAAATTGATATTTTTTTCAGATTAGAGAGGCTGTTTTATCCTAGAGGCAGCGACGTTTATTTTTAGAACTGCTTTGCACCTTCGAGCAGAACGCCGAAACGTCTTCAAGAGAGTGACAACGTACACGACTCAGCCGAAGTTCATTGTTCCCAACAGTATGTCATATTTGCAAATCAAATTTGAATTTAAATAAAACGGCGTGTGTGTCTTTATATATATATATATATATATATATCTGTGTGTGTGTGTGTTTATGTGTGCATAATACATATATTTTGCAAACAAAACGAGTTCATTTTTTAAATTATTTGGGCACATACATACAAATGCATGTATAAAGATTTAAATTTACATATAAATATACGTATATACACGCATGCATACACACATATTCACACACATAACCATTAGTCACTAATATACACCTACGTGCACTAAACAGTTGGCTGGTCATAGTAAATTGATTGGTCCAACCTAAAAAACATGACAACAAAACAAAAAAGAAACACGTTGATAACATGCATGGATCAGTCGATTGGACATGGTAATTAATCAACTGACCTATGAACCAATGGACAAGATCAACTAAAATAGTCGATTTTTTTCCTATTGAAACTAAAATAAACACTCCTTGCCTTTTCACATATATAACTTTACACCGACTTGTTCACTGAACCTTGCACTGATTTAATAATGACAATATTAATTAATTTCACATGAGACCAAGTGTGTGAATATACATTAATATATATATATATATGATAATATGCGTATATCTTTAAAATCAGATCTATATGTATATAGTGCATAATATTAAGATACATACATATGTAGTTATAAATCTCAATAGCTATGCATCGCGTATATATTATTATATCACTAGACATTTATATATATTACCTATGTATTAAATACATACATATACGTACATACATATATATATATATATATATATAATATAAATTATGGTACTTATGATTATTATAAAACAAAATAAATACAATTAATATTGATACAAAAAGTTAAATTATTATTAAACTCCAAAAGAAAAATGTTCATTTGAATCAAATGAGATTTAATGCACACAGGACATTTATTTATAAAACTTAATTGACCTTACCTAACGTAAAACTAAAAATTATATTAAGTGAGGTTTAATATATACATAAATCATTTTTTCACGATTGCTCACAAAAGGTCTAGTGTTACTTATATAAAAGGTTTTTCTTAAGTTACTCATTTTCCCATTGTTCGTCGTTAGAACCGACAGATATGACTTATTTAACATCATGAACAAAATAAATAGTTCATTCGAATGAACTGATTATTCAATAAAATGTATCAACAAATTAAAAACAAGATAGGTTCATGTTGGATTATTCATTATTAATTTGGTTTTGAATTATTGGAGTTGACACAATGCCATTATATGACTGCCACTTGTCCAAGATCAATTTTGTGTGCTGATCAGCTCAGTTTTGGTGGAATGATCTTTGGCTCGGTTTCTCCTTTGATTTTATGGTTTGTTATTTTGGAGTGCATTTGTACCTTATCCTTGGTTGGGTTGATTATGCAGGCAAATGTTGTACTACGCTAGTGGTTGGGCTAACTATTTGACGTATGTTAACCTAATAAGAGGTAGGAGGTTGCATGTGTTTTCCATCTTGTACTTGTGTATTCCTTAATGATGTAGCTTAGAGATGTATCATACTTCTACTATGCTGACTCTACGGCAGATGAACTACACGCACCTCTTACTTATACTGCATCAGTTGTGTAGTTTCGAACATTACACTTTTCACTCAGCTTTATCCACTTAGATGATATTTTTCTGAGAAAATAGGTGTAACCTTAGCAATAGGATTTATCATTTGTGCCATATTTTGTACTCGACTTGATATTGCTTTTACACTTGGTGTAGTAAGCATACACTAATCTAATCCTGGTGAAATTAATCGAACATATGTTAAGAATACTTTTAAGTATTTATGAAATACAAAAGATTTGTTTCCCATTTACAGAGACATGAGTTTCTTATGAAAGTGTACATAGATTCAAGTTTTCAAGCGATATAGATGATAGCAAGTTAATCTCAGGTTTTGTTTTTACTTCATCGAAGGGTTGTTATTTTAGAAAGTTCTAGCAAGAAGTAGCGGAGGATTTTCCTATTGAGGTTGAGTATATCATTTTAAATGATGCCACCAAGAGGGCTATTTAGATGCCAAATTCATTTGAGAGATGGGGGTTATTCCATCTATAGAAAGTCTAATACCCTTTTGTGTTAATAAAATTGCAGTAATATAGAGTGCTAGGGAATCAAGAGCTTACAAGAAATCTAAGCACATCTTTTGTAGGTATCACATGATAAGAAATTTATTAACAATGAAGAAGCTGTGGTTAACAAAGTAGATAAAAAGATAATGTTGCAGATCCATTTATCAAGGCTTCTTTTTCAATATGATCTTGGAAGGCTGACATATGGTATGAGTTTGAGGTGCCATGATTAGCCCTCAAATGCAAGTGAAGATTAATAGAATTAAGGATACGTCATATGGTCGATTATATGATTTGATTATATAACCTAACTCTTGTAATAAAACCTTATTCAAAATGAATGTATGCCTTTTCATTTAGTTCTTTTTATGTGTTATATATATGTAATTTTAAGAGCACATTATTACATGTCAAATAGAAGTGCTTAGTATAAATTTTTTGAAGACCACGGTTATGAAACAAATCTTAACCATGAGTATTGGATCAAAATAATAAACAATTATCCTTAAATGTTTCTAGTCATTCAGTATTTTGAGAATAGGATATCAAAAAACCAGCAAGAAATATATGTAACATTACCCAAACGATAGACAATGACTTTTTCATGGCTGTTGGGGATACCAACAGGTTACATGCTTGTAGTTATTTGGTAATAATTACAGAGCAACTCACGGGGAGACTTCTATAAGTTATTGTATTTAAGTCAAAATAAAAGATCTTATATGACGATGTGCAGTAGATTTTCGATTTGAGAGCACAATGAATGTTATGTATAGAAGCCTTAGTTTAACTATGGTTAATCATGTGATATTAGTTTACGTTACAACCATAATTGGGTCTGTGTCGAAACTCATGAAAATAAAGCACTGCTTAAGAGAGGATTTTTCTTTTTTGATTTAGAAGGGTAGTGTCACCATACTTGGAAATCAGTTTAAGACAAAATTTCTGGTCAAAACAATCATCTTAATCGATAAATGTTATTGATTGAACCAAGTGGTTTTGTAGGTTGAACATAGAAATCAAGTACGGTCATCATTAGTGTTCAAACCTCAGATCGAGCTCCAGATATCGAAGTGGCATAACAATGACAAAGAAATATAATTAGCATAACATATTGCTTCTTAAAATGACGCTTTAAATATGATCGGAAGTAAGACTTCACCTATATGATCTGTTGGTGACTGAATTCGGATCCAATATTGTACTACAGTAATGTCCATACATGCTTTAATATTTAAATTGTTTAAATGTTACCCAAGGATGAATACACACCTTGGAGTCACATAACCATTGTTAGTAATATTTCAAGCCAACCTCAAAAGTCCAATTAGAAGTAGGTACAAAGGTAATTCACTAATGTCATATTTAATAAATGTAAATGGGGGTTTATGAGCAATGATGCGAGAAAGATAAAATGGCACAAGATTTAGAGTGGTTCGATCTTGATGAGGATTTACGTCTACCATAGTAACCAATTTTATTTATCTATATCTTTTGTTACAAGAGTCTTGACTAATATTGGATGCAAGAATGGGAAATTCAATCCTTTTACAAGTGCATGTAAATCTATATTTTTAACCGTTGAGATTAAATCTGGAGAGCTCGGGTTAAAGAATCGAACCCTAGGATTCCCCTAGCCATTGATGGCGATGAATGGTTTAGATATAAGCAACCAAGGATTCTAGGTTGAGATAATGGCTTAGATGAAGGTCAACTGGTGGGACGTACCACAATATGCTTGTGTCGGCAAGGCGGCATGGGGACGAGTGTTGTTGGTGAACTACGACATCATTTCATGTGAATTGTTAAGTAGAGAGGGATGTTATTATTGCAAAATAATGCTTTTATTAGAGGAATAGTGTCACTTTTCTTCTAATCTTATCAGGGGAATAATACAAGGTCATTTTTTACTTTATTGCAGGGATGACCGGATGCTTTTGTCAAATGCTTATCGAGCCATGATAAAGTAAGATGGATGTAGAAATCTAGACTAAGAGAGAGATTTGTAGGGAGATTTGAGCAGCTCAGAAAGGTATGTGGAGGCGAGGTTCTAATGTTGTGACCCAATCGCTTAACAATAGGGAGGGGTGGAGTTACTCATGAGGTTTCGAGCTTCATTCTTATAGTGGTGAACAGGCAGAGCACTGCCGAGTACAAACAAACTTCGAGGCGCCAATATGTCCATTCATTGAGTCGCTTAAAGTTTACATAAGAATGGCAGGATGGACCGACTATGACATGGGCCAATGTTTCCAAGGTACTCCCTAGCGGACCCTGTGTCTATTGTGAGAAATCCAAGCAAAATATTTTCCCCAGTTCTCTTCTACGGGGCCAAGGCGGATTGTCTTCATGCACATTTAATGCGTTTGACATATGTCATGTGCTTATTAACTCTGGCACTTCACTATCCAAGATGGTTTCAGTGACCTAGCCTTTGATGTGATTGGGTACTCAATTAAACCTCAACGGTCGAGATTGACCCCACCCCATTTCATCCTATAATTGAGATTGTACACCCATACCTATAAAAGGAGACGTCCTCCTGATTTTTTCTCTTTACCAAGTCATTGAGAATCTGCCATTAAATCTCTCAAGATCTAACATTCAAATGTTCTTCAGAAACTTTTCATCACTGCAATCAGTAAGCTTATTTTTGCTTTTATTGCCATGTTTTCATACGTTCTTCTTATTTTCTAGAATTTCCAACATTTGTTACTTATTTTTTATTGCTTTTTTTCTTTTTGTAGTCATTAAAAGTCTTAGCCCCCGTGAATGGGACATTGGTTGGGCAACATTGAGGAGCCGACATTGGTCGACTAACACCAAACTATTCTGGCAATTTTTTGAAAATTAATGAAACGCAAAAAATAGTCATCAAAATACTGAACTACCCACCATCCTTCATTAGGAAGAATATGCTTATATAGTGTTTTGAGCTATGGTCCATTAGTATTAAAATAGGAAATGCACATGTCTAAGTTAGATGGGCTGCATGGCTTGGCTAGGGAATAGGTTACCCGAGATAGTGACTTAATGTAGTGATCCACCCTATGCTTTAAGAGGCGCCTCATGCAAAAGTCCGGGTCATCCAAATTCTTTTGTTGGGGAAGAAAGGGAGCTTACCCCCGAGTCTATTTTATCCCTTAGCTTTAACTAGGTGATAGGCCAAAGCATTCCCTCATTAGATACTTTACATAGGTCAATCCATATAAGAAGTGTGGGCCGATCTTACCTCTTCACCATTATTTCATCCAATTTTGACGCATGCTCAACTTCCCCCCAATGGGTATATTCTCCTTATAGGCCTCTATATTGCTTTCCTTGACCCGGGCCTTCTAGATCTCTCTTGCTATTTATTAGGTTCATGTTCAAACTATCAAAGAAAGCTAACGCCCTGGAGTGCTAGTATTTCTTTCTCCAGGGCTGCGTTATCTTGGATCCATTCTTACGTCTCCTGGGTAATCTATGAGTATCGGGACTGGTACTTATTCATGTTGATGACTGTTAACCCCTCCCTTCAAGTGCGAAACATCAGGCGTGAGTACCACTTAGTTAATTTTCTTTTCCTTCGAGTTTTAACTTTTTATAAGCATGGGTGTTATTTTGATGTAGTGCTTCAGAGGAGTCTAGAGAGAGCTGGGTGCCTTTTATCGACTAGGTGGAATGCATCTATAAGACGGGGCCGACCAACGGAACCTGGCCCTACTCCTTACCAATGATAACTATTAACTCAAAAAATAGATCAGCACCCTAGATCAAGTGTGCAAGCACCAATGTAGATAATCAGCAGTATAAATCTCAAATAAACAACAAATAAAAAGTATAAGTAAGAAAAGAGACACATAATTTTCATAGTGGTTCGGCTGACTATGGCCTACGTCCACTTTAATCAATCTTTATTATGATTATACTAGATGAATCTCTCTGGATATCAACTAGTTAGTCCTTAGATCTAAGTTACAATGAATTAGAGTAAGTCACAAGTACAAGGGTTGAATGGAGAATCACAGTTACCCCTTTGATGACTGTTGTAATGGAGAAGAAAGTTGAAGAAGTGAAGGAATCCAGTAGATTAATGGCGGCTCTCTCCCCGGAAAAAGGTCCATCTCTAGTTGCAGGTAGCAGAGTATTTATAGAAGAATTCAGTGAGTATTGGGCCAGATGTCCAGGTGCAGAAGCGTCCAGTTGTTATGCCAAGTCATTACTGAAAATATCAAATCAATCTAAGTCATTTCTGTGGATCGCTAGCTATTCATAGAGGATGGATCGTTAGCTATCCATCAACTTATCATATTTTTCTACTTGAAGCCTTTACTTAGTGCTATGAAGGAGCTCGAAAAGTTTAAGGGCGATCCGATCTAACTTGATGGATCGCTAGCTATCCATTAGGGATGGATCGCTAGCTATCCATCCACTTAGCATATTTTTAAGTGATCTTTGTTTGGTTGTCTTCCTATCTTCTATTTAAGTGCCTTGTCCAAATATCAAGTCGTTTGGAGTTAGTTTGATCATCCGTCTTCATGGGTCATCTGGTCCAGAAGAATCGTCCATAACTCGCTCAAAACTTAATGAAATCAGAAGAAACTTTGCAAGTAATCTCTCTAAGGTTTATTGGACCTACCATAAAAATTTGAGGTGGTGGGGTCCATTTTACATGGGTCGCTAGAGATCCTCTTGTTAGGTCGCTAACGATCCATCAAATCAACTCCAAATGATCTTAATTTTTCTATGAGCCTTCTATTATGTCTTATAAATGTCCTCCCAAAATTTCTAGTCAATCTGACTTTATATAATTCTGTAGGTCCATTTTAAGTTAACTGATTTTGGTAAAACACCTTGAATCGAATGAGTCTTCACTTCTCAAGCTAGATTATTTGGCATGCTATGAAACTTGGCAAGCGTCTCTAGGGAACATATTAGATCATGATGCAAGAGGATTGGAGAATCCAAAAGCGAACCTTATGGATCGCTAGCGATCCATAGGTGATGGATCACCGTCGATCCATCATCTTGGCCAAATTTTGGTTTCCTCCTCTTGAGTCTTTCTTTATTCCTTCTTCTGGTCCTCTTAGTTGATTCTTGAGTTGTTTTAACTTGTCATAGATGTTTTGACTTCCTTTGAATTCCATTGGGTTAAAAAACCCAGTTAACATTTGCCCCCAAAAGTACGCCTTTTGGGTGAAAGGAGTGCTTTGCTCCAGAATAAGTTCTTGTCTCCAGTCTTTGATAATTGAGCTTTCCATCTGCTTTAGCCTTGGTGAATCTTCCAGTTTCCTCGGATTCTCTTTCCAATCACAAGTCATTCCGAACCTTTATATCATAGGACTCTAACTCTGCTTATGTGTAATCTATACATCAAAATCATTCTGATTTCATTCGTAGTTATTACACCACATATCTCCAATTAAATCACATGTTTCCAATTACATCACATATCTCCATTTACATCACATATCTCTAATTGTCCCATGCTCATTCGGGATTTACATCACTATCAATTTTTGCTTCACATCAAAATCACATTATATATCAAAATTACATCATATATCAGAATCACATCATATAGCAGAATCACATCATATATCAAAATCATCCTGTGTTCATCTAGGATTTATCGGTTTTATTCTGTTTATAAGGCATTCAAATCCTTTTATTAAATCAAATCTTTTTTAAGGCTCGATCTCTCCTGATCGTTTAAGTTTAATGCGTGGTCTCTCCGTAATGTTTAATGTTTAGTTTAATGCGCAATCTCTCCAGATCATTTAATATTTAGTTTAACATGCGATCTCTCTGGATCGTTAATGTTTTGTCTAATGTATGATCTCTCTGGATCATTTAATGTTTTAAGTTAAGGGGACGATCTCTCCGGATCGTTTGTTAAGTTAAGGGGGATGATCTCTCCGGATCATTTGCTTATTAAGTTAAAAGGGATTAAGCATGCCCATCTACTCACTCTCTGATGACGGGACTTACGTTTGCACTCTGATCCCGTCTCTCCGGTCGGGACTCTATGGCGTTCGATATCACACAGTCCATCCACTCGCTCTCCACCAAGGGGACTTGCACCTTACACTTCGGTGTCGTCTCTCCGATCGGGACTCTATGGTGTTCAAAATCAGTTATCACATTAAATATGGATTTTACAAAATTCAAATTTCAAATCGAAGCAAACAAGCAGAAATTAAATTAGTAGAAATCCTGAATGTTTATCCTAGACATCCGATTCAGAGCTTGACAAGGGACCAATATAGGTTTTGTGCGTCCAAGTGGTCTGAGATTATTATCCTAAACGGTCATCTCAGATATCCAACTCAGAGCGCGACTAGGAACCAATCTAGGTTTAGCACACGTCTAAGCAGTCTGGGGTCATTGTTGTCCTAAATAGTCATCTCAGACATCCAACTTAGAGCGTGCCTAGGGACCGTTCGGGATCCCATACACGTGTAAGCGGCTTGAGGTTATTGAAGGCAGAAAAAGCAGAAGACAAAGAGTAAGGGACGAACCTGCCCCGAACCAATCTAGGTTTAGCACATTTCTAAGCGATCTGGGGTCATTGTTGTCCTAAATAATCATCTCAAGCATCCGACTCAGAGCATGCCTAGGGACCGTTCGGGATCCCGTACACATGTAAGCAGCTTAAGATTATTGAAGGCAGAAAAAGAACAAGGCAGAGAGTAAGGGACGAACCCGCCCCCTGTTCCAACTGTGGGCTTCTGGTTTCGGCTCATGAAGTCATGTATTCATACTCTGATTTGCTACTCTAGCTCCAACATCACCCGTTCCAGGCGTTAGAGCTCATCCTAGATCTGAATCTATCATGCTCCTAGCCATATGGGAATTATTTCAGTTTGTTTTGCTCTAACTCCAGATGCTCCTGCATTGAGTCCTATTGTTGATTCCAACATTGTCCCCAAGTATCGGTTGCTTTGGATGTGGGGGCAAGGCTCGATCTTGTTCCAATCTAACTCTGGTAGCTCCTATGTTGTTCCCTAGAATTTGATTCCTATTCCCTATAGATCTAGCCATCCCTTGTTGCTCCATCCCCCGGAAGAAGCTGTCCATCATCTCCTGTTGTCTAGCTAAGATCCCATCCTACAGCTCTTTCATCATCCTTTCCATCTCCTCTCTGATCACATAGTTAGGTTGATGATAATTTGAGGACACCTCCTGGTTGCCCCCAGGCTCCGGTTGACTTGCTACAGCTTGAGATCTAGTATTAGCCCTACTCATCTTCTCTAAATCTTAGATTCAAACTTCAATTCTTCAAATCTCGTTTAAGGTTCTCAGTGAAAGCACCAAAATGTTAACCCAAAAAATCGATCGACACCTTGGATCAAGTGTGAAAGCACGAGTGCAAATAATCAGCAGCACAAATCTTAGATAAAGAATAAATAAAAAGCAGAAGTAAGAAAAAAGACACAATTTTTATAGTGGTTCGGCTGACTATGACCTACGTCCACTTTAATCAATCTTTATTATGATTATACTAGTTGAATCTCTTTGGATATCAACTAATTAGTCCTTAGATCTAAGTTACAATGAGTTAGAGTAAGTCACAAGTACAAGGGTTGACTGAAGAATCACAGTAACCTCCTTGATGACTGTTGTGAGGGAGAAGAAAGTTGAAGAAGTGAAGAAATTCCAGTAGAGTATGGCGGCTCTCTTCTTGGAAAAAGATCCATCTCTGCTTGCAGGTAGGTGAGTATTTATAGGGTAATTCAGTGAGTATGGGCTAGAAGTCCAGGTGCAGAAGAGTCCGGTTGTTATGCCAAGTGATCACCGAAAATCTTAAATCAATCTAAGTCATTGCTATGAATTGCTAGCTATCAATAGAGGATGGATCGCTAGTTATCCATCAACTTAGCATATTTTTCTACTAGAAGCATTTACTTAGTGCTACGAAGGAGCTAAGAAAGTTTGAGGGCGATCAGACTTATCTTGATAGATCGCTAGCTATCCATAGCGGATGGATCACTAGCTATCCATAGGGGATGGATCACTAGCTATCCATCCACTTAGCATATTTTTGAGCGATCTTTGTTTGGTTGTCTTCCTATCTTCTATTTAAGTGCCTTGTCCAAATATCAAGTCGTTTGGAATTAGTTTGATCATCCGTCATGGGTCATCTGGTCTAGAATAATCGTCCATAACTCACTCAAAACTTAACGAAATCGGACGAAACTTTGCAGGTACTCTCTCTAAGGTGTGTGTGACCTACCATAAATATTTGAGGTGGTGGGGCCCAATCTACATGGGTCTCTAGTGATCCATCTTGTTAGGTCGCTAGCGATCCATAAAATCAACTCCATATGTTCTCATTTTTTCTGTAAGCCTTTTATTATGTATTCTAAGTGTTATTCCAGAATTTCAAGTCAATCCTACTTCATATAAGTTCTATATGTCCATTTTAAGTTAGCTACTTTTGGTCAAACAGCTTGAATCAGATGAGTCTTCACTTCTCTAACTAGGTTGTTTGGCATGCTATGAAACTTGGTAAGCTTATCTAAGGAACATATTAGATCATGATGCAAGAGGATTGGAGGATCCACGAACGAACCTTATGGATTGCTAGCAATCCATAGGTGATGGATCGTTGGCGATCCATCATCTTGGCCAAATTTTGGTTTCCTCCTCTTGAGTCTTTCTTCATTCCTTCTTCTGGTCCTCTTGGTTGATTCTTGAGTTTTTTTGACTTGTCATAGATGTTCTGACTTCCTTTGAATTCCGTTGGGTTAAAAAACCCAGTTAACAACAACTTATGTTGGATCGGCCTGTTGATCCCTGGCCAATCAATGTTAAAAGGGAAGGCGGAAACTCCTAAGCCTAACAAGGGAAGGGAAGTGGTAGCAACAACAGTTAGTGTAAGGGTGGAAAGCACCCCTATTGTGGTAGAGGAGGAGGTGGAGCATAAAGTGACTAGCTAGGGACTGGAGGTTGACCAAAGCCTAGATACAGGGGTTGACCAGGCGGCAGGCCAACAAGCCCAAGCAGGTGAGTGGCAAACTTATTACCCAAGCATGTCTATCAAGGTAGACTGAGAGAATTGCCATCGATTATGGTCATCTAATTATATATGCACCCTTGAGATGCTGGAGGCGTCAAGGACGGAGGAGTGAACATGGGCCTCGAACACATCGAACGACATGGGCTCCTCTGGTGAAACCTCTCTACCACTAGGTCTGCCAGACAAACCAATCAACAAACAGTCATGCCCTTAGCATACGCTTATCTGAAGGGGTAGTTAGCATGATAGTGACATCGAGTCCTCAGGTGTACCCTTTATTAGGAGGAGATGGAAGATTCAACCAGATGGTAGATAGATTTTCCAGTAATAAAAACCTTATAGTCGCATAGTTTATTTTCCATACCCTTTTATTTTAAACTTTCTACTAGCTAACTTTTTTCTATCTTTTGTGTCGTAGTGGTTCAGCTCAACTTCACCACTTAGGATGCTCCTAAATAAGCGAAGATCACTCTAGTCAAGGTTTCTCACTCATAAAACGTGCAAACCTTCAAAAATAGATGACCCCTATAGCTCCCCAAGGGGGTAGCATAACCCCGACTACTCCATCGAGGACTATCATTGTTCCTATCCCTGACCTTCCTTTACAAAAATGTGTCTGCATTAGCTCTTTGTTTATTCCTTAGCCGCTGTCAGTCTAGACTCTATTCGCCGCTGCAAGCGGGCATGGATTGGTAAAAGGTTGGAGGGTACTAGTAGTGGTCCATACTATTATTTCTTCTATTCCAAGGAGGCCGAGTTACTGAGTGGCTAGCAGGATGTGGTTGGGATGATCAGTCTAGTCATTACCCATGAGACGGATAAGATTGACACAATCTGGTTTCTTTGGACGCTCAACGGGACCGCTGCCGAAGTTACTGAACAATTGCACCTGCCTAAGTCCAAAAGGATCTGACATAGCCGGAGTTAGTCCTGGACATTTGGAAGGCCTTTCTGGTGCGTCATACATGTTTAAAAAACTTTCTTCCTTTCTCCTTTCTTTTTTGCTAAATGTTTTACTTTGTAATCCAGGACCTATGTCCTCAATATCGGGCAATGGATGGCGGCACTGAAAAAGTGCACCGTGGATGAGATGAGGGTGAGATTGCTGGAGGTGAAGAAGTAGGGGGAGGTCGAGGCGAAGATGGTGGAGGTAAAAAGAGGTTGATGGACATGGAGACGGCAAGGGATGCCCATCTAGCAGCCAAGGCAGTCGATATAAAAGGCAGAGTGGTAACGAAGAAGGCACTTAACGAGGAGGCCTTGAGACGACCCAATTTTCTCACCACAAAAAGTCGCATCATCTTTAAGAAAGAAAGGGATAGAAAACAGAAAAGATAGAGAAGAAAGAAGGAACAACATCAGAATCTCAACAGCGGAATGAATAAGTTATATTAATCACATAAATATTACATAATATACAACATCAATCAGAGTTACACAGATAATACATCACATACTAGACAGTTATAAACACCTGTCTAGTTAATACAACTCGATACAACTCAAATACAACACAGAGATACCAACACAGCGGAAAACTATATATCTATACGCTGAAGCCTCCTGCTCCATTGCTCCTCCACAATTCGTCAAAACTAACCTGAATCCCTTGGCTACTCGTAAAAATTTGAGTACCCAAGAGTTTAAGAAAACCAGAAGATAAACTCCGGGTCAGGCATGGGTCTGGTGTGAGTAACAGGTTAAAGTTGCTTAACTTTGAAAATCCTTTGAAAACAAAAGGTATCACGTAAGACTCCCCACACATAAACATGGGTAAGTTTTTACCTTACGCTAACCAAACATTTGATAGGAAATCCAGTGATATTATAATATGTCTAGGGTTTTCAAGTAAATAAGAAATAGCTGAAATTGTTACATCTATTAAATTCCAGCATACTAGCCAACAAAGTGGGTAATACAATCAAATCCGAGGGCACTTATTGGAGATTGGATTCCATACAACGGCAGGGCTACCGGGGTACCGCCCGTCACAATACCTGGCCTAGATCAGCGTACCGAGGATCCACCCTAACTCCCCTGCAACACAAAGCCGGAACCACCCCTAACTGGACAGTCCCGAACAAGACAACCCCAGCAGTTGTCGCGAATCAACTGCCCACTAAGCCGAATAAAAGGGACCTCTAGACATGGGTATATCTCGCTCTTAAGTGGGTGCTACCCACGAAGCCTTGCTACGCCTCCCCTATTTTAGCCATTCTCGGTTGATGAGGCTTGAGGCTACGATTACCTTATCAGAACATATCACTTAGAATGCTCATCGTCCACCTGACGATGTTTTGAAAGCATTCAATCCATACAAGTTCGTTCCGGGTTCGAACGAAACCGAAGGCATTATCTTGTTACACTCATTTTGGAATCACCCTCAGAGTTAACGACAATAACCCTTGCACTCTGAATCTTTATCTTTACTTGAGATTCACGACCTATCGTTAATTTGGATCGATGTGGTTTTTGGATATCCAAATCTAGAAACCCGATCCCGGTCTCATCGAAATCCAAACCGTATCTTTTAAGGCCAAGTTGTTTTAAAGCTAAAACAATTCATTTCATTATCCATATACACACAGATAGATAATTCATAATATCACAGATAGATAATTCACATTGTCATCATAAATAGATAATCTATATTATCATCACACTTCAACCATAACATCCATATCATACAGCATTATTTATCTCATATCTGAGATTTCAAACCATTCAAGGCGAACAATATCATCCATCTATACATAAGCAAGGATTAATAATCACACCATTTATAATTAATTTAAAATGAATTAAATTAATTACTTAATCTCTAATTAATTTAAAGTAAATTAAATTAATTACTTCATCATTATAAATCTTGCTTACATAACCATTAATTAATTACAAATAAATTAATTAATCATTCCCTAATTCCCACCTTAATTAATCATCCTTGATCAATTATCCTTTAATTACATTCAAGTAATTATCCTTTAATTAATTTCACAAATTAATTATCCTTAACCAAATACAGTAATTAATCTTTAATTACTCTATTAATTAATTAACTATAATTAATTACATTAATTAATTACTCAAAATAACTTATTATAGATTAATTAATCTTAATTAATCAACCTTTAATTACATCATTAATTATTAATTAATGATCCCTAATTACATTTTTTAATTAATTATTCTATTTAAATTAATTACATTAAGTAATTAATCTTTACTTAAAATATAATTATTAATCACTCTTGATTAATCTTATTCAGTAATTAACTACCCTTAATTACTTTATTAAAAAAATTAATTTCTCCTTAATTAATTATCTTAATTAATCCCTTGATTAATTTCACAAAGTAATTATACTCAAATTACTTCCATTGACAAATCACCGTTCCATTAGTTACATCCGGTAATTATCCATTAATTACTTCACTAAGTAATTATACTATATTAATTACCTTAAGTAATTATACTAACAAATCATCCAATGATTATCTTAAATTAATTAAACTTAATTAATTAACTTACATTAATCATATTAAACTCAATTAATTATAATGAGTAATTAATTCTTTAATTACTTCCCTTAAGTAATTTCACTTAAACAATTTCACAAATGATTATCTCTAATTGATTAATCTAATTAATTATTAAAATTAATCACATTAATTTATTATTTAATAATCCTTAGTTAATGGTCTTTATTAACTATTTAGAACTCTTTAATTACCTTTCTTAAGTAATTTCAACTTACATTAATCATTATAAATTAAATCAATAAATCTTTAATGACACATTAATTAATCTCTAATTATTTAATTAATTAAGTGTTTAACTGTAACTTAATTAATCCTTAATTACTTGATTAATTTATTCCTAATCATAAATTAAAAATCTAATCTTACCTAATTAATGATCCTAAATTTCAAATTAATTAACCTTTAAATTAATCAACTTATAACCCTTAATTACTTATTTATTTATCCAAAATCATTAATTAATTAAAGTAATTAATCCCTCTTTAATTAACTTAATAATTTAATTTATCCTAAATCATTAAACCTTAATTAATCTTTAAGATAAATTATTAGCCTTTATAATTATTCTAATTATCATTAACAAAAGCCTTTGAAACATTTTACCTTTAAATCTTCCTTTAAATTCATTTCAAATTTAAGATTTAAAATAATTACAAATTTAACTTTTTACAAAATTTAAATCACATTTACAAAACCCTTTTTATATTCAAATGTTAAAGAAACGCTTATCAATTTTCAAAGAAATTTATAAGAGTTTTAAACCAATTCATTTAAATTCAAATCATTTTAAAATATACTTTAACATTCAAAGTTGTTTTAAACATTTTAAATTTTATAAAACTTATTTATCTCCAAACTAAGATTCAATTTAATCTAAATTTGAATCCAGATTTAAAACTTTGATTTAAACTTAGTTTAAATCTCTACTTTACATTTTAAAATTCAGTTTTAAATTTAAAAACTGACAGGTTTTAAAACCTGTAACTAAATATTTGACCCGAGCCCATACCCTAAAGACTTCGAGCCCAAAACCAAAAATCTTCGAGCAACTCACACTTCGACTCGAGTAAGAACTCGAGTAATCACTCTGCTTCCAAACTCCAACTCACCAGGCACAAAAATGCACTATGCATATGCATAGACCAGCCACCCTTCTCCATCTCGAAATCGAGCAACTCACACTTCCTCAAGTCGAAGTTCATCCAACTTTACAACCCCGACCATCAGAACTTCAATTCCATCTCGAAATCGAATTCAAGCATACTAACCCAACCTAGAACCAAAAACTGGAACCACCATCAAACCTGTAACCACTTCAAACCCCCGCCTCCGACCACTGGAGCATCAACGCCTCCGTCCATGTCCTCACCAACATCCCCCTTCCATTCCCGAGGATATGGTGGAACTCGATCCACCAGGGTAGCTGCGATGATCGAATTTCCGACCAACATAAAAACTAGGTTAAAAATCCATCTCGACCTCCTATCGTCGCCACCGTGCCTCGATCATTCACCCGATATTATTGCAAAAGCCTCTGATCACTCCACTACAACCAGAAGAAACCCTGACCCCTCAGACCATCGAGATCACCAGAGGCCACCCCAAACACCCAAACTGAACAAACAAGAACCGCAACTTCAACTTAATGCTAAAATTTGTGATTTTTCTTTTAAAAATCAAGTTTTTGTTTAGGGATTCAGATCATATACCTGAATCAATGAATTAGGATGTTTAAATTTTTGACATAACTAATGTTAGCCTGTTCTTTTGGTTTCCAGAGGCATTCAAAATTTATTTCAACTTATTTATAATTTTTAAACATAATTTATACTGAAACAAACAACTTTTGTTTAAGACTTAAGTCTAAACAGTGATTGGTTCAAGAGAGTTTGAATTTTGTTTAAAAATCTTAGTTCGAAAAATAAGAACAGAGGGATCTCAGAAAACAGACATGCACACATATCCATACATTCATATATATATATATATAGAAATGCACTTATATATATACACACAAGCATATTTATTTTCAGATATTAACATGCAACCAGATTCATTCTTAAACTTTTAGAAAGAAATGTTACTCACCATTTTTGAAAATGGATAGAGCTTTCCACTTTGAAACAGGTTTGCACTTGCTAGCTGAAAACTCTCGAAAACATGAATGCTAAAATGCTTTTGCTTCTTTGTTCTAGATTTATAAACTGCATATACGCTTTAGTTTGAAAAGATGCAGACTTCAGGTTCCAGAGATGCATAGACTTGACTTCAGATTTTGAAAAGAAGATGCTCAAGCTTGAAAATCTCAGGTTTGCAGTGATGTAGTCTCTGGTTTGTATTGATCTGGGTTGATGTTTAAACTAAAGTCTTGTTTAAATTGAACTTTTGTTTGGGTTTAGATATAATTTCTTCCAGATTCACACAGTTGTGGATGGACGAATATGAGATGAGAAGGTTGTTCTATAAAGGAAACTTATAGGTTGATTATATATATATTTGTACACAGGGTGATATTTGGTTGTACAATAAGTTCAGAGATATTTGTATTCTTCAATTTATTAGCCTGATATTTTATTTCTCATGGTGGCTGAAGCATCTATTTTGGTGGCTGAGATATGGGCATTAATTTCCATTGTCTTGTTGCACTTAATTGTTTGTACATTCATATATTTATTATGTTTCTTCTTTTGCAAGCTTAAAGATATATATATATATATATTTGTTTCTTGTTTCCTTTTTTCAGGTGTTCACTTTATTACAAAACTATATAACTAATCTTATGTATATTTATTATCTTGTATGTATATTTATTGCTAACTTAAATACTTATTTTTAACTCAAATACTTATTGTCTTGTATCCACATGTATATATTTTTTCTTATTTATTTTATAAGTATATTTTGTTTGTAATTTATTTTACTTTGTATATTTACTTCTATTTTAACTTAAGATTTATTTCTAGAAATTTTATATGTTCATTTCATATTTTATATAATTATAATTTATTTGAAATATTTATTTAACAACAACACTTATTTTATTATTCATTTTTAAAGTTTAACTATCTAATGTTCCATTTCCTTATTTATTATTTCTTTTTTTACTTATGCTAATAACAAAATGTTCTTTTTTGGCAAGGCCAGCCGGTTTTATAGTGGACCGTCCACTTTTTATTACGATGTAATAAAAACTTGAAGTACATGAGTAAGGAAAAGGCACCTTAACTACATAGAAATAAGTAAATACAGCACAGGAGTGTGACAGACATATCACAACTACAGCTAACTACTAACAAACTAAGACTCCTCCGAAGAGATAGTAAGACGCACATCATCTTCCACCTGGGAGGAAACCAAAGAGGCGTTCCCAAGTAAACCAAAATATGGACGAAACAGGAGAGCAAGTCTTGGATCATAAATATCAGCATCAGATGTGTAAATAAAAGATCGATCCCAAGTAGTATCAGCAAGCATGGTAGAATTTAACTCAGCATACGTTCCATCCAAATCAAGAACCAAGGAATCACCAGAAGGTCTATAATAAAGGCGTCGTGGGTCCGAAAGATCACCGGAAACAAATCTAAAATGGGAACCTTCAACGGGGTTAAAACGCATAGCAGACCGACAATCAACCCAACATCTCTCAGATTCTTCCAGACGACAGGCAACTCAGACGAAGTAAGAACCAGAGTAGTAGAGCAGTCTGCAGAAGGTTCAATGGGTGCAGAAGGGGATGATGGCCGAGAAAGAGAAGACGTAGGTCCAGGAACAGTTATCGGTGGAACAGGACGGACTTTGGGAACCCATTTCTTGAGCAGAGGCCGAGGGAGAGGAATCTTAGGCGCAACAGCGGAAACAGCAGTATGCTTGCAAGTAGAAACCAAGTGGCCAAAGGAGAGACAGGAGGAACAAATGTCTGGGACCCAACCATAACGAACACGAACATCCACCACATGGCCAACAGCTAGCTGAACATGAATAGAGGTAGGAAGAGGCTTACAAGGGGATATCTCAATCAGCGCCTTAGCGTACACCAGCTTATCACGTGCAACAGTATTAGCATCAAAACATTTCAATTTACCAACATTACATGCAAGCCAATTCAACCCAAGAAGCGGCTGAAGAGCAGAAGGAATATGAGAAAAATAAACCCAAACAGGGATAGAACGAACTTGTTCGTGCGCAGAAGCAACCGTTGGGGACCAAGGAGTAATTATAAACGGTCCCATCAAAAAAAGAAGGCTCAGCCTCCAGAACACGACAGCGATCCTCAGAGGAAGAGAACAACAGGAAATACATTGTGTCAACCAGCTTAACACGGAGATTCCCGCGAAGCTTCCAAGCCCTACGACAAACAGAAGCCACATCGAGAAGGCGCTGCTTTGGATCCAAAAAGAAACCAACCAAATATTCTGACCAATAGTCAATACCAGCTTGCATAACATTCGGCGGAGGGATCATCACGCCATTTTCCTCAACAATTTCAAATTCCACTGGTTCATATACACCCGCGTTACGGGGCAGAGAAGTAAAGAGCGAAGACCAAGATTTGGATACAGCCGATGAAGGAGCAGCATGTGGAAACACTTCCATGTAGGGAACACTATCAAAGCCCGCGAAAATAGGATTGGCGCCAGCAGGCG
Organism: Allium fistulosum; assembly: GCA_030737815.1. Lineage (NCBI taxonomy): Eukaryota > Viridiplantae > Streptophyta > Magnoliopsida > Asparagales > Amaryllidaceae > Allium > Allium fistulosum. The sequence goes on from CM060907.1 coordinate 292,880,333, forward strand.
AGGAGGAAGCTTGCCTTTGATCAGCAGTATTCAATACAGGGGATTTGGGATAATTATTCTCAGAACCATTTTGACAAACACCTGAAGTGCAATGAGCAATATTCTCAAATGCCACAGTACGCAACACGCTACCCAAAACAACAGACACATCATCATTCACACCAGAAACACCTACTTCATTCATATACATAGCCAAAGAACCACTAACTGGACGACAAACAATACTATCCTCGCAAGCAGTTCGGTTGCAAACAGTAGCAGTTCTGTCAGAAGAGTTCGCGGAAAGCAGAGGAGGAAACTCAGATTCAGAGAGCATAGGGGGCAAAGGTACCGGATTCCTAAAAAACCTTCCAGATCTAGTAGAAGAAGGCGTTGAAGATGGGGCAACGGGAAGGGACGGAGGGGAGGATGGCATGGAGGGAAGTGGAGGAGGACGAGAGGGAAAGAAGAACAGATCACAAACGGACGGAAAGTCGAAGACGATAAAATCAGAAGCGAACAGAAGTTCGCCAAATATCACGCCATTAAATCTAAACTTTGGGGCCTAAAACTTTGGGGCCATTAAACTTTGGGGCCATGGATACATTTATATTCCATCGCCTTTGGTTAAGCCGGTTTTATAAGTGGCCGTGCACTATGTCTCATTATTGTGGCCGCTGGGTATCGAACCGGTGCCACTACAACACAATGTAGCAACTCCACTATGTCTTTACCACTGGACCACTAGAACTTGACACAAAATGTTCTTAAGTCTATATATATATATATATTTATTTTTAAACAACATATTTGTTTTAATATTGATAAGATTATTTGATTTTAACCATTGTTATTAAGATTATATCATAAATATATTTTTAAATCAAAAGTTAAATAAGTAGAACTTGATTTTAATTAATGTGAAAAAGATATATTCTATTTTTAAAATATTGTTGAAACTCTTTATTTTAATTCCAAACCATATTTTCTTCCAGATACTTACATATATATTTGTTTTTAAACATAATAGGTTGTATTTCAATTAATTTAAATTAAATATTTATTAAAATAATACTTGCCAAAAATCCGGGATGTCACATCCCTCCCCCCTTAAAATAATTTCGTCCCCGAAATTTAAAAACAAAGATAATTTAATATCTATCTAAGATTTTAATTTTAAATCACAAGCATATATTATCAATTATATACTAACGACCATAGCAACCAATTTACCCAATCAAACAAATCCTAACTATCCAGACAAAATCGGGATAGGACTATCTAGAGTTTCCCAAGTATAAACACCAGGATACTCGCTCTACAGAACCCAAACAACTATACTACTAATCTACAGAGCTCCTACTCATCTAGAGCTACAAAACTAAATAGGATATCAAACTACAAACGAGTCTGGCTCAACACCAAAACTCCCAAACTACTGGTTCCAAAACCAGAGATGGATTATACACGTACTCCCTCAGAGATACGTGAAACACATCGAATCCCAGTCATCCAAACTGACAATTCAATCCTGAAGACCAAACACTTATCCTCACCAGAACATAAAGAAAATCCAAAATACCTCGGTGCTAGCTTCTCAATCTTACCAAACTTAAAGCTCCTTCGATTGGAGAAAACTTACTCAAAACCAAATCCCCGACTTCGAAATCCAAATTCCTCCATCTCTTATCCACCAAACTCATCTGACGATCCAGGGCTGCCTCCATCCCTACTGATCAGCTCAACCTTCATTGATGCCTCAAAAACAACTCATCAAAATGATCTACTCACAATCAATCCAAGAACACAAACTCTACTCCTCAAACATCAGAAGACTGAACTACTCTTCCTATCCGAAAAGATAAAACAGATGCACTCCCAAACTGCTTCCGCTGCACAACTCTGATCTAGAGTAGATGAAAATGCTGATGATACATACGAGCACAAACTGGACAACACATCCCAGAAATATGGTTCAACAGATCCATAAAGAGGAAATTCAGAAATTCCATGATATCCTGATCTGCTTTACCCAAAAAAAACTCCTCTCCAGGAACCCTCCTTCAACTAGCTGGACCATCGGTACCACTCATGGAATCCTAGTCGATAAGAAAACTTAATCTCCATATGCTAAGGCAAACCACTAACCTCTTCAAAGACATCCTGAAAGATCTCTGACAAACCAAGAGAACACTCAACTATCGCAAGTCACTTTTGCGATCAACCCTATCTAATATCCAAAGAAAACTGTTCTCTCTTTACCAATCAGAACAGCTTAAGCCTATTTAGCCAATCCATCGAAGAAATGGGTCCACACTGCTGCTTCTGAACTTCACCTCTAAAAAACTACTGACAGATGACCTCCTTGCCTGCACACAGAACAATCTGAGCTGCGACGCTGCCATTGAAGCCAAAGACTTCCTAATCCAAACTCCTCGAGAAACTCAGGCCTCAAAGCCAAACACAAACACCCAGCTGAATTTAGCCTCAACATCGATGCAGACACACTTCCTTAAACTTGCTCCAAAGAAATATCTTCGGAGATATCCATAGTTACTGCCTCTCATCACACAACTGCTACTTCCTGAGATACTAAGATACCATCACTAGCTTCTGCTCAACTGTTAGAATCCAAATTATACTCATCCAAACTAGCACTTCAAAAATGGACTCCGAACCCTAACAGGTTTCCTTCAGAGATTGGTGAAATCCTTACACCACAATAAAAATTCACTCGAGATGGTATTGGGTCCACAGTCTCGGCAGATACACTTCCAACCTCAACAAATTCCAACCATTGGTAGTCGTGTTACACACACCACTACCCTATCTACCTTTATAATTTATATTGGAAAACCCGAACAGGTAACCCAATAGATAGGTAGAAATAATATATATATATATATATATATATACATCAAAATTACAAATACGCTCTCTCAAGAAAGATAGAAATCACTCCAAAGCCTAGGTATTCACTCAACCTAGCGCTTTGATACCAAATGAGACGTCCCAACTTTCTCACCACAGAAAGTCGCATCATCTTTAAGAAAGAAAGGGATACAAAAGAGAAAAGATAGAGAAGAAAGAAGGAACAACATCAGAATCTTAACAGCGGAACAAATAAATTATATTAATCACATAAATATTACATAATATACAACATCAATCAGAGTTACACAGATAATACATCACATACTAGACAGTTATAAACACCCGTCTAGTTAATACAACTCGATACAACTCAAATACAACACAGAGGTACCAACACAGCGGAAAACTATATATCTATACGCTGAAGCCTCTTGCTCCATTGCTCCTCCACAATTCGTCAAAGCTAACGTGAATCCCTTGGCTACTCGTAAAAATTTGAGTACCCAAGAGTTTAAGAAAACCAGAAGATAAACTCCGGGTCAGACATGGGTCTGGTGTGAGTAACAGGTTAAAGTTGCTTAACTTTGAAAATCCTTTGAAAACAAAAGGTATCACGTAAGACTCCCCACACATAAACATGGGTAAGTTTTTACCTTACGCTAACCAAACATTTGATAGGAAATCCAGTGATATTATAATAGGTCTAGGGTTTTCAAGTAAATAAGAAATAGCTGAAATTGTTACATCTATTAAATTCCAGCATACTAGCCAACAAAGTGGGTTATACAATCAAATCCGAGGGCACTTATTGGAGATTGGATTCCATACAATGGCAGGGATACTGGGGTACCGCCCGTCACAGTACCTGGCCTAGATCAGCGTACCGAGGATCCACCCTAAATCCCCTGCAACACAAAGCCAAAACCATCCCTTACTGGATAGTCCCGAACAAGACAACCCCAGCAGTTGTTGCGAATCAACTGCCCACTAAGCCGAATAAAAGGGACCTTTAGACAGAGGTATATCTCGCTCTCAAGTGGGTGCTACCCGCGAAGCCTTACTGCACCTCCCCTGTTTTAGCCATTCCTGGTTGATGAGGCTTGAGGCTATGATTACCTTATCAGAACATATCACTTAGAATGCTCATCGTCCACCTGACGATGTTCTGAAAGCATTCAATCCATACAAGTTCGTTTCGGGTTCAAACGAAACCGAAGGCATTATCTCGTTACACTCATTTTGGAATTACCCTCAGAGTTAACGACAATAACCCTTGCACTCTGAATCTTTATCTTCACTTGAGATTCACGACCTATCGTTAATTTGGATCGATGTGGTTTTCGGATATCCAAATCTGGAAACTCGATCCCGGTCTCATCGAAATCCAAACCGTATCTTTTAAGGCCAAGTTGTTTTAAAGCTAAAACAATTCATTTCATTATCCATATACACACAGATAGATAATTCATAATATCACAGATAGATAATTCACATTATCATCATAAATAGATAATCTATATTATCATCACACTTCAACCATAACATCCATATCACACAGCATTATTTATCTCATATCTGAGATTTCAAACCATTCAAGGCAAACACATCCATCCATACATAAGCAAGGATTAATAATCACACCATTTATAATTAATTTAAAATGAATTAAATTAATTACTTAATCTCTAATTAATTTAAAGTAAATTAAATTAATTACTTCATCATTATAAATCTTGCTTACATAACCATTAATTAATTACAAATAAATTAATTAATCATTCCCTAATTCCCACCTTAATTAATCATCCTTGATTAATTATCCTTTAATTACATTCAAGTAATTATCCTTTAATTAATTTCACAAATTAATTATCCTTAACCAAATACAGTAATTAATCTTTAATTACTCTATTAATTAATTAACTATAATTAATTACATTAATCCTTAACTAATTACATTAATCAATTACTCAAAATCACTTATTATAGATTAATTAATCTTAATTAATCAACCCTTAATTACATCATTAATTATTAATTAATGATCCTAATTACATTTTTTAATTAATTATTCTATTTAAATTAATTACATTAAGTAATTAATCTTTACTTAAAATATAATTATTAATCACTCTTGATTAATCTTATCCAGTAATTAACTACCCTTAATTACTTCATTAAATAAATTAATTTCTCCTTAATTAATTATCTTAGTTAATCCCTTGATTAATTTCACAAAGTAATTATACTCAAATTACTTCCATTGACAAATCACCATTCCATTAATTACATCCAGTAATTATCCATTAATTACTTCACTAAGTAATTATACTATATTAATTACCTTAAGTAATTATACTAACAAATCATCTGATGATTATCTTAAATTAATTATACTTAATTAATTAACTTACATTAATCACATTAAACTCAATTAATTATAATGAGTAATTAATTCTTTAATTACTTCTCTTAAGTAATTTCACTTAAACAATTTCACAAATGATTATCTCTAATTGATTAATCTAATTAATTATTAAAATTAATCACATTAATGTATTATTTAATAATCCTTAGTTAATGGTCTTCATTAACTATTTACAATTCTTTAATTACCTTTCTTAAGTAATTTCAACTTAGATTAATCATTATAAATTAAAATCAATAAATCTTTAATGACACATTAATTAATCTCTAATTATTTAATTAATTAAGTGTTTAACTGTAACTTAATTAATCCTTAATTACTTGATTAATTTATTCCTAATCATAAATTAAAAATCTAATCTTACCTAATTAATGATCCTAAATTTCAAATTAATTAACCTTTAAATTAATCAACTTTTAACCCTTAATTACTTATTTATTTATCCAAAATCATTAATTAATTAAAGTAATTAATCCCTCTTTAATTAACTTAATAATTTAATTTATCCTAAATCATTAAACTAAGATAAAGTATTAGCCTTTATAATTATTCTAATTATCATTAACAAAAGCCTTTGAAACATTTTACCTTTAAATCTTCCTTTAAATTCATTTCAAATTTAAGATTTAAAATAATTACAAATTTAACTTTTTACAAAATTTAAATCAAATTTACAAAACCCTTTTTATATTCAAATGTTAAAGAAACGCTTATCAATTTTCAAAGAAATTTATAAGAGTTTTAAACCAATTCATTTAAATTCAAATCATTTTAAAATATACTTTAACATTCAAAGTTGTTTTAAACATTTTAAATTTTATAAAACTTATTTATCTCCAAACTAAGATTTAAACTAAATTTGAATCCAGATTTAAAACTTTGATTTAAACTTAGTTTAAATCTCTACTTTACATTTTAAAATTCAGTTTTAAATTTAAAAACTGACAGGTTTTAAAACCTGTAACTAAATATTTGACCCGAGCCCATACCCTAAAGACTTCGAGCCCAAAACCAAAAATCTTCGAGCAACTCACACTTCGACTCGAGTAAGAACTTGAGTAATCACTCTTCTTCCAAACTCCAACTCACCAGGCACAAAAATGCACTGTGCATATGCACAGACCATCCACCCTTCTCCGATCATCAACGACGACTTCCTCAAGTCGACGTTCATCCAACTTTACAACCCCGACCATCAGAACTTCGATTCCATCTCGAAATCGAATTCGAGCATACTAACCCAACCTAGAACCAAAAACTGGAACCACCATCAAACCTGTAACCACTTCAAACCCCCGCCTCCGACCACTGGAGCATCAACGCCTCCGTCCATGTCCTCACCAACATCCCCCCTTCCATTCCCGAGGATATGGTGGAACTCGATCCACCAGGGTAGCTGCGATGATCGAATTTCCGACCAACATAAAAACTAGGTTAAAAATCCATCTTGGCCTCCTGTCGTAGCCACCGTGCCTCAATCATTCACCTGATATTTTTGCCAAAGCCTCTGATCACTCCACTACAACCAGAAGAAACCCCGACCCCTCAGACCATCGGGATCACCAGAGGCCACCCCAAACACCCAAACTGAACAAACAAGAACCGCAACTTCAACTCAATGCTAAAATTTGTGATTTTTCTTTTAAAAATCAAGTTTTTGTTTAGGGATTCAGATCATATACCTGAATAAATGAATTAGGATGTTTAAATTTTTGACATAACTAATGTAAGCCTATTCTTTTGGTTTCCAGAGGCATTCAAAATTTATTTCAACTTATTTATAATTTTTAAACATAATTTATACTAAAACAAACAACTTTTGTTTAAGACTTAAGTCTAAACAGTGATTTGTTCAAGAGAGTTTGAATTTTGTTTAAAAATCTTAGTTCGAAAACTAAGAACAGAGGGATCTCGGAAAACAGACATGCACACATATCCATACATTCATATATATATTTAAAGAAATGCACTTATATATATACACACAAGCATATTTATTTTCAGATATTAACATGCAACCAGATTCATTCTTAAACTTTTAGAAAGAAATGTTACTCACCATTTTTGAAAATGGACAGAGCTTTCCACTTTGAAACAGGTTTGCACTTGCTACCTGAAAACTCTCGAAAACATAAATGCTAAAATGCTTTTGCTTCTTTGTTCTAGATTTATAAACTGCATATACGCTTTAGTTTGAAAAGATGCAGACTTCAGGTTCCAGAGATGCACAGACTTGACTTCAGATTTTGAAAAGAAGATGCTCAAGCTTGAAAATCTCAGGTTTGCATTGATGTAGTCTCTGGTTCGTATTGATCTAGGTTGATGTTTAAACTGAAGTCTTGTTTAAATTGAACTTTTGTTTGTGTTTAGATAGTATTTCTTCCAGATTCACACTGTTGTGGATGGACGAATATGAGATGAGAAGGTTATTCTATGAAGGAAGCTTACAGGTTGATTATATATATATATATTTGTACACAGGGTGATATTTGGTTGTACAATAAGTTCAAAGATATTTGTATTCTTCAATTTATTAGCCTGATATTTTGTTTCTCATGGTGGCTGAAGCATCTATTTTGGTGGCTGAGATATGGGCATTAATTTCCATTGTCTTGTTGCACTTAATTGTTTGTACATTCATATATTTATTATGTTTCTTCTTTTGCAAGCTTAAAGAGATATATATATATATATATTTGTTTCTTGTTTCCTTTTTTCAGGTGTTCACTTTATTACAAAACTATATAACTAATCTTATGTATATTTATTATCTTGTATGTATATTTATTGCTAACTTAAATACTTATTTTTAACTGAAATACTTATTGTCTTGTATCCACATGTATATATATTTTCTTATTTATTTTATAAGTATATTTTGTTTGTAATTTATTTTACTTTGTATATTTACTTCTATTTTAACTTAAGATTTATTTCTAGAAATTTTATATGTTCATTTCATATTTTATATGTTTATTTCATGTTTATATACTTATTGTCTCTAAATGTTGGGCAGTGTATTACTCATGGCTATTAAGGGAACCAAGAGATTACGTGCTGATAGTTATCAAATAACTATGGAATGACTTGTTCGAGAGTTTCTAGTTGGTTAATAACATCTAGGTCAAACAAGAAATCTTAAAGTGACGATATTACACAGTTCTTGCAACTTGAGAATACTATTGAATTTCAATTTGGAAACTCCACTTTGATTATAGTTAAATCATGGCATTATGTCCATCAAAAAACTATAATTGGGTCCAAGTTGAAGCATTGAAACTGAAACACTATTTAATAGAGAATTTGCCACCTTAGTTGTATGTGGTTAGTATCACTGTCAATTGCAGTTAACTCAAAGTCAAAATATTTAGCCAGAATAGTACGGTTAAAATAAATGTTATTATTGAACCAAGGACTTTGTTTATAGACTAATCGAGTTGAAATATGGATGATATTGGAATTTTTAACCAAAACCAAATTCTATAAGTCCTAATATGATATAACGTTGATAAAGAGATTGGTGTAAATATTTGTTACTAAAAGGTACCATTTGAATTTGTAGAATTAAATGTTACCGATGAGCTTTATATGTGATGAATTAAATCAAACTGTCACACCCTTAGCTAAGTTGATGTGCGAATATTAATATTTAATTTTTTAAATATTAATCGCTAGCCAAATTCACATATGTGATTCGCATAACTAAATCTATTCTATCTCTTAAACACCGTAGATTTAATTATTTTGTAATAGTTATAAATTAATTAAATTAATTATTTTTTATGAAATACTAATTATTATTATTATATTTATTTATTATATGGGGTCTATTTAGTTAAATGGGGTTATCTCTATAAATGTTCAGGATGCAATTTGTAATTTATTGGGCGTGTATACAAAAGTTGTATATGTGTGTATCGATATACGATATCAATAATGATTAAAATTGAAACTAATAAATTGTTAATAGGTTGAGTGGGTGTTTTTGTCCATTAAGGACCTTGATCCATTCAATCAAATATAACTAAATTTGTTGTTTGTAAACATGTCTCTTGCAAAGAAGGATCCATATCTGAGAGATCTAAGGAGTCTGTTTGGATCAATGCGTGTTTCTACGACCTCATCTCTAAGGTATAATTTATTTACTCATTTAATTATATATATTAATCATTATAAATCATATATATCATTTTTCACTTTTTTATATATGTTGTAGCCTGCCAATTTATACCGATTTAATATATACAATGATTTATCTATGTGATACTTCATAATATTCCTATAACTAGCAAATGATTAAAAAATTATGTAAAAGTGTTTTCGACTATAATAAAAAAAGGAATTTTTATATTATTTTAGTGTGTGTATCTATGTGTGTGTTTATATTATTTGTTAAATTAAAAGGTGGTATTGTATTTTTAAATTTGATTATTTTAGATTAAATATTTTACAAAATGTTTTCGAAAATTTAGTTTAAAAAATTCCGTTGTATTAACTTAAATAATATAAATATATACATATTATATAAATAAAACAATGTTTCCAATAATGCGTTTTAAAAGTAATTATTTTTGGTTTTGAGAAAAAATTATTTTTATAATGGAAATAAACATACATATTTTTTTAGAAACTTGGTACTTTATTATATACAAAAGAAGTTTATAAACCTTTAGCCGAAACAACTTTAAAACAAGTGAACCAAAACTCTCCCTCAAAAACTCACTCGTGCTGAAGTATATACATCAACTAAAGGTATAAAACAAAACACTAAAAAAACCAGCAAAATAGCAAACAGTAATGCTTGTCTCCAAAATATGAATTTGCCCCTTGTAGAATGACATGAAGAAAATAACTTCTCCACTATCTCCAGAAAACATTCACTTCATTCATTCAACTTAACTTACTTCATAAAAGCACAAAAATGTCGAACATCTAGATCTAGCATTTCCTCAATCTTGATAAACAACCTCTTACACCTCTAGAAATCAAACCAAAAACCAGAAGTCGGAGCGAATCCATATTGTGGGAACCTGTAACCGAAGAGAAATATACTTTGGAGCTATCAAAAGCATCAGATCTAACTTGCAAAGGAAACTCTGTCTTATTAAACAATTGATTACTCCTTTCACACCAAATATGCCATACTGTAGAAACTAAGCAGACATTTGAGATGTTTTCCTGTTGTTTGTTTTTGCATAATTCGCTAGATAGTGAACTTATAATATCCATTAACTTTACTGGTCGCAAATGGTCTATATTAAAGTGCTGCTTAATTAGATTCCATGTACTTTTTGAGTATTCACATTCAAACAATACGAGTACATATGCACGCCCAAGTGGGCCTGCATTTTACCACAATGTGTATGCATTTTTATTTGTACCTGTGGAAGTTGATTTGATAGTACCATCCTCACATTTGAACGCCGCCTAGGCAGAAACCGCTATTTTTTTTTTGTTCTGACTGCAATAACTTCTTCATATTAACTCGGAATTAGGCAAAACTTCGACCGATGAATTCCTATCTAAATTACAGACAATATGGTACACTCAGATACTTCATCTTGTGAACGCACACTGTAGTTCTCCAAGGGGACTGACAGTTTACTTAGAAAATAACATGGCACAACATCCTCATATTTGAACTCCGCCTAGTGCAGAAGCCGCTATTTTTTTATTCAGACTGCTATATTTTCTTCATACTAACTTGGAATCCGGCGAGACTTCGACAGATTAACTCCCACCTAAATTACGGAAAATATGGAACACTCGGATACTTCATCTTATGAACGCACACTATAGTTCTCCATGGGGACTGACAGTTGTACTTAAAAAAAATAACAGGCTAACACATCCCCATATTTCAACTCCGCCTAGTGCAGAAGCCGCTATTTTTTTTGTTCAGACTGCAATAACTTCTTCATACTAACTCGGAATTAGGCGATACTTCGACCGATGAACTCCTACCTAAATTACGGACAGTATGGTATAGTTGGATACTTCATCTTGTGAACACACACTGTAGTACTCTATGGTGACTGACAGTTGTACTTAGAAAATAACATGCTATATCCCCACTTCAACGCTCACTGTAGTTCTCCATGGTGACTAATAGTTGTACTTAGAAAATAACAGACTACATCCTCATATTTGAACTTTGCCAAGGAAAAAGCCGCTATTTTTTTGTTCAGACTGCAATAACTTCTTCATACTAACTCGGAATCAGACAAAACTTCGACCGACGAACTTCCACCTAAATTACGAACAATATAGTACACTCGGATACTTCATCTTGTAAACGCACACTGTAGTTCTTCATGGGGACTGAGAGTTTACTTAGAAAATAACATGCTACCACATCTTCATATTTGAACTCCACCTAGTGCAGAAGCCGCTATTTTTTTGGTTCAGTCTGCAATAACTTCTTTATACTAATTCGAAACCCGGCGAGACTTCGACCGATTAACTCCCACCTAAATTACGGACAATATGGAACACTCGTATACTTCATCTTGTGAACGCACACTGTAGTTCTCCATGGGGACTGACAGTTGTACTTAGAAAATGAGAGGCTACCATATCCCCATATTTGAACTCTACCTAGTGCAGAAGCCGCTATTTTTTTTGTTCAGACTGCAATAACTTCTTCATACTAATTTGGAATCCGGCGAGACTTCGACCGATTAACTCCCACCTATATTACGGACAATATGGAACACTCGGATACTTCGTCCTGTGAACGCACATTGTAGTTCTCCATGGGGACTGACAGTTGTACTTAGAAAATAACAGACTACCACATCCCCGTATTTGAACTCCGGCTAGTGCAGAAGCCGCTATTTTTTTTATTCAGACTGCTATATTTTCTTCATACTAACTCGGAATCCGACGAGACTTCGACAGATTAACTCCCACCTAAATTACGGACAATATGGAATACTCGGATACTTCATCTTCTGAACGCACACTGTAGTTCTCCATGGGAACTGACAGTTGTACTTAGAAAATAACAGGCTACCACATTCCCATATTCGAACTCCGTCTAGTGCAGAAGCCGCTATTTTATTTGTTCAAACTTCAATAATTTCTTCATACTAATTCAGAATCTGGTGAGATTTCGACCAATTAACTCCCACCTAAATTACGGACAATATGGAACACTCGTATACTTCATCTTGTGAACGCACACTGTAGTTCTACATAGGCACTGACAGTTGTACTTACAAAATAACAGGATACCACATCCCTATATTTAAACTCCGCCTAATGCAGAAGCTGCTTTTTTTTGTTCAGACTGTAATATTTTCTTCATACTAACTCGGAATCCGGCGAGACTTCGACCGATTAACTCCCACATAAATTACGGACAATATGAAACACTCAAATACTTCATCTAGTGAACATACACTGTAGTTCTCCATGGGGACTGACAGTTGTACTTAGAAAATAACAGGCTACCACATCGCCATATTTGAACTCCGCCTAGTGCAGAAGGCGCTATTTTTTTTGTTCAAACTGCAATAACTTCTTCATACTAATTCAGAATCCGGTGAGACTTCGACCAATTAACTCCCACCTAAATTACGGACAATATGGAACACTCGGATACTTCATCTTGTGAACACACACTGTAGTTCTCCATGGGCAGTGACAGTTGTACTTAGAAAATAACAGGATACCACATCCCCATATTTGAACTCCGCCTAGTGAAGAAGCCGCTATTTTTTTTGTTCAGACTGCAATATTTTCTACATACTAACTCGGAATCCGGCGAGACTTCGACCGATTAACTCCCACCGAAATTACGGACAATATGAAATACTCGGATACTTCATCTTGTGAACATACACTGTAGTTCTCCATGGGGACTGACAGTTGTACTTAGAAAATAACAGGCTACCACATCTCCATATTTGAACTCCGCCTAGTGCAAAAGCCGCTATTTTTTTATTCAAACTGTAATAACTTCTTCATACTAATTCAGAATCCGATGAGACTTCGACCAATTAACTCCCACCTAAATTACGGACAATATGGAACACTCGGATACTACATCTTGTGAATGCACACTGTAGTTCTCCATGGGCACTGACAGTTGTACTTAGAAAATAACAGGATACCACATCCCCATATTTGAACTCCGCCTAGTGCAGAAGCCGCTATTTTTTTGTTCAGACTGCAATATTTTCTTCATACTAACTCGGAATCCGACGAGACTTCGACCAATTAAATCCCACCTAAATTACGTACAATATGAAACACTCGGATACTTCATCTTGTGAACGTACACTGTAGTTCTCCATGGGGACTGATAGTTGTACTTAGAAAATAACAGGCTATATTCCCATATTTGAATACTATTTCTCTATAAGATGTAAAAGGGTATATTTGGAATTTCAAAAAGACACCGAGTAAATCTATTCAATGAATTCTCTTTATTAGTAGTAAAGATAGAGTTAACGATTTCCATTATTATAATGAGGGGTATTTCTGATATTTCAAAAAAACACGGTTGAATTCCTATTCAAGGAATTCTCATTATTAGTAGTAAAGATATGGTCTTTAGTTTCCTCTAAATTTTTGCAAAGAGCACATGTTGTTGTAATATTGTTGTCCTATTTTTTTACTCTGCCCAAAGTGTTAAGTCTGTTTATGATTGCAAAATAAGTGCAATTAGACATTTTTGGTGCACAAATGCTATTCCATATATGATGATACCATTTAACAATGGGTGATTTAGTCCTAGTGCTATCCTAAGCTGATTGTAAAGAAAATTTACCACAATTCGTAGGAAGCCACCACCAATAGTCTTTGTTGTTGTCTTTGTCAATATTGATTTTTTTTCAATCATGTATCTGATATTAATAGGAAGGTTAGATGAATTGAGATGCTAATTAGAATCTGAAATAAGTGGTCACTTCTCTGTTACAACCTCCCACATTACTCATGTATTGTCAGCCCAATTTAGTTCCACCATGTATCCAAGGATCAAACAACATTTTAGTACCTCTTCCATTTGCTATATTTTTGTTAATAATGCCTCTACTACTTTCTCTTGTTCTTAAAATCAGTTTCCATGTGCATTAAGCATTTGGATCTTCAGTAATAATCCAATTTTTTTGTTAGAATAGTATCTACTCCACATCCATTTGACCATTGGCTGTTGTTTTCTAAAAATTTCCATAATAGTTTGAGAGAATTTTCTTTTTGCATATCCTGCAATTTCTTTATTCCTAAACCTTCCTCCTACTTTAGCTTGGAAACAATCTCAAAACTAATTTTATGCTGTTTACCCAACCATAAAAATTACGACACAAAGAATCTATTCTTTTAATAACACCTATTAGCATTTGGCAGATTTATAACCAAAAAGAGATCATAGGGTATACTACAGACTTGATCAATTCTAACCTGCCACTCATGGTTAGAAGCCTTCCATTCTAAGCATTTAGTTCCATTTAATCTTGTCAAATAGTACATTAAAATTTGACATTTTAAGACTAAAACCGCTTAGAGGAATTCCAAGATATATGATAGGCATCATTTTCATTTCAACTGCTAAAATGTTTGCAATTTCCTATTTTCTATGTACCCCTTTACTGAATAAAAGCTTTGACTTCTTCTCATTTATAACTAGGTCAGTCTTAAATTTTTAAGTGAAGAAAAACCTTGTTAATAGCATTTTCATTATTAACACATGCTTTCGCAATGATAAGCAAATCATCAACATGTAAAATGGTTTAGAATGGGCTGACAATGATAAACCTGGGATAAATTATCACTTACATGCCCCCAACTCCAGAGAAATAGGTAGAAATTCCATAGCTATAGAAAAAATAAAGAGAAAGAAGATCTCCTTGTCTAATTCCTTTGTTGCTCGTAATAAATATATGGGCTACCCTCTATTAACATAGAAAATGTAGGAGTAAAAATACAAGTATATATCAGGTTAACCAAATAAATATGAAATCCCATACATAGCAACATATGGAAAATGAACTCTCTAATGATTTTATCATAAGCTTTCTATAAGTCCACCTTCAAGAAGATATTACTAGATCCTTTCCTATTAAAAGTCCTCATCATTTTTTGAGCGAGTAATGAATTCTCACTATATTTCTACCAGGAATAATGCATTTTGATTTGAAGATGCTAAATCATTCATATAATCTTAATTCTGTTGCATATTATGTTAGCTTCAATTTTATAGATAACATTGCAACATGAAATAGGATGGTAATCAGATATGGAAATAGCATTGTCTCTTTTAGCACTAAAGCGATAAAAGCATGATTGATTTCTTTAATGGTCCGCCCACTTGCAAATATTCCTTGCACAACTGCTACTAGATCATCATTAATAATATCCCAATGATGTCTAAAAAATTTTGAACCCATTCCATCAGGTCCTGGGCTGCTATCCTTATTAATTTGAAAAGTGGCAATTTTAATTTCCTCAATACTGACCTCTGATTCTAGAAATTTTTTTGTTGTATCTGAAAGAATTTTCTTGCATATGACATTGTCAAACCTTTGAATAACATCTGATGCATTGTACAACTCTGTTGTTTGTACCAAAAAGTAGCACAAACACCCAATAAATAAAGTAGAGAATAAAAATGAAGAAATAAAAATGGAAATGAGTAAAAACAAGCCACCAAACGTTTATAGTGGTTCGACCAATATTGCCTACGTCCACTTGAGATTACTTAGCACGCTTCGATGGCTTTACTTTTCCAACTTAGCGCTATTAAATAATAGATCTTCTTAAAGCCCCACTATTTTCTACTATAGCCGCTAAGTCATGGTTATTTAGCACCTACTTTAGCTACTTTAATATAAAAAGTTTAATTTGACCAGTTCTCTCGTAAACTAAATCAATAAATTTAGACTATGGGTCTAGGTTCAAGTACTAAGCACTAAACACAAATTAGAATTTTATTCTACTCACCAAGTCTTAATTGCATGGATCAAGATATTCTTCGATTTTGTTATATAGGACTGAAAAATGTTTCTTTTTTATACATAAATGATTTTGGAATGAGAATAAATTTACTTTGGAGATTTTATTTTATCTCCAATAAAGATTTTTGCACCTCCGCTGTTTCCAGATATATCATTGCTTTACCCCTATCTTAACTTTCTACACACCCACTGTTATAAAAATGCTAAGCACTTTAACTATACATGGATAGTCTAACTAAGTCAAAATAGAAGATCTCATGGTAACGATGTACAGGTAGTCTTCTGTACAAGTAGTCTTCTGACTTGAAGGTATTACGAATCTTAAGTAACTAGGCTATACTCTTATTATGGTTAAGTACTTGTCTTGGCGATCTTATTACGACCATAATTGGGTATGTGTTAGATTACAGATATGAGACACTACCCTAGAGAGGATTCATCTTCTTCGTTATTAAAGGTTGATATCACCATAATTGGTATACTACTTAAAAGTAAAAATTTATAGCAAGAGTAAATCGATTAATTGATAAATGTATCAGATTGAATCAAGGACTTTAATAGTTGTTTACACAACCGAATATAGATATTAACAGAGTTTTTGATCTTAGACCAAACTCAAGATATCTAATTGACGTAGTGATGATGAAAAGAATACTTATACAAAATGTCATTGCTATGTGAGCTTATTTTAGATCAAAAATTAGATTTCACTTAAATGGTCGATAAACGTTGAACTTGGTCCAAAACCGTGTTTTAGAAAAGTACGTACAATCTTCAGTTTTTAAATTGTTTACTTATTGATTGAGGACCAAGTTCACACCACAAAGTCAACACAGTTGTGTTGTTAATTATTTCTAAATTCGACCAATGGAAAATTAATTTATAAATGTTATAAATTAATAATAAATTAACAAAAGCATTGCATTAATAATTTATATCATTTTTGATTATTCATTTAAAGCTTAAATAAGATAGAATGATATATAAAAGTTGTACGTTAGTTCAGCTGGTTAAGAGCTAAATTAAATAATTAAACAATGATTCAAATAGGAGTCAACGGGGCCTTTGACCTTGCTAGGTCAATTGTATGGCTGGCCATAGATGTTCAAAATAGGAGACTGGGCTTGGTCTTCTAGGGCTTGATGAAAAGGGGAGGAAATGCTCAAATCTCTAGCTATAAATAGTCTAGCCACCACACCATTATCTGTACACTTTCTATTAACTCTATAACCTCCATTATTACCATTGGTGAAGCCTTGCTTTTAGCCTTGTAAACTGAAGTCTTAGAGAAGTACTTGAAGCTTAAAGAGGGAATTTTAGCAAACAATGTGTTAGGCTCTCAATAAGACATCGACGGTGTATGGTATCATTTCTAATCTGATATTCTAATCACAAACAAGTATATGTATAATCTCATGCAAATCAGCTTACCCCCATTAATATTATTTTAGCCATGAATAATTTAAAAAATAATATTTTTGTTTATATATATATATGTATGTATGCATGTATATTTATTTATTTTAAAATTAATTTCACGTTCAATTATGCGTATAAAATGCTTTTTTAATAGGAAATATTATATATAAAAATTTTGTAATCTTCATACAAAACAAAAAATATATTTATTAGTTCTTGTTCAAAACTAAAATAAAAATACTATTTATTTTAAACTAAGCCATAAAGTTGAAAATTCAACTATTTTGAAATTTTCAAGCTAATATAAAATTTCGACCAAGTTTTATATTTACTAAAAATGTAAATATATATTATCTACTACAATCGATATATATATATATATATATGTATGTATGTATGTATATGTATATGTATATGTATATGTATGTGTGTGTGTATCAACCTGCTTTTGAGCCAAAGCAGATTTCAACTGGACTTAGTAGATTCAAACGAGGACGAAACGACTTAAAATTTGGCAAGCACTCTTAAATGAAAAAAGGAAATAGATCGGGAAAGTTTCAACCAAAAATACACTAACAAGTAGGTACCGACTTGTTTTTGGACAACAAGTAGGTGCCGACTTGTTTTGACAATTCAGTAGATGTTGCGACTTCTTGGGACATCTCAACATGGAATTAGAACAATTTTGCAAAAGAGAAAAAGTTATTTTGAGCTAAGAAAATAGGTTTGTATCGAGCTGTTTGGACAAATAGGTTGTTACCAAGCTATTTTGGACAACAAGTAGGTACCGACTTGTTTTGCATGACCAACGATCAACAGAAACAACATGTGACACATTAAAATAAAGTAAGAAGAAGGATGCAAGAAGTTTCAAAGGGATTCAAACTAAGGAAATATGTAGGTACCAACATGTTTAAGTAGGTATCGCCATGTTTAGTTAAGTCGGGTGATTTTGCAATTTGGCATGTGACTTAGAGCTAATGTCTAGACTCTGCTTCAGGTGTATTTCTGGCCCAACACAATTGTTTCCACTATAAATACAAGCCTACCTGCATCAAAAACGGGGGCTGGATTCTCCGACTACGGAGACTCTGTTACTTCTTCATATCTAACCACTCCTTCATTAGAGTCACCTAGGAAATGATTATTTGTTGTTCTAGGTCTTAGATCAGCAAATTCTTAGTACTAGTGACTCACAAAAACCTAGAAACTCTATAGTAAATCTGAGATCCACTTGGTCGTGGTCAAATCTAAGGTAACTAGTTGTAATCTAGAGAGAAAACAACTAATAAAGGATTGAAGTGGACATAGGCCGAAGATAACATCGAACCACTATAAAAATTCTTGTGTGTTCTTTACTTTTTCTACTATTCTTATTTGTTTGATTTGGGATTTTTAATGCTTTTACATCTATTATAGAAGAACTGGCGCTTTCATCTGGTTTCTGGGTGTTAGACCCATTTTCTAGGTTAATAATATTAAGAGACACACACACATTAATATATATATATATAATTTTACTAAGATATTTATTTTGAATAATTCAATATATTTTATATTTTGATAAACTTATTTCAATTTGAATTTTAAATTTAAATTAAGCCATATATATATTTATTTATTTATTAAATGAAACATTATTTTCTTATATAATATTTTGTTATTATTTATATATTTATTTATTTTAAATTATTTTATATACTTGTATATAGATAAATGTACTATAATTTATTTAAAATTTATAATGGTAAAATACACACACATGCACACACATTATTTGTTAAAATAATATCTATATTACTCTGTTATGACATTTTATTGAGCTTAGGACACAACTATCTATTTCCTTCATAAACCCCTAGGCTACTACTCTATATGGTTTATATTGTTATATGATTTATGAATTTTAAATACGAACATCTTAACATTTACATATAAAATTAAAATAAGATAAAATTAGTAAGTCATTATTAAATGAAAATTTTATAATAAAACTTTGTTATTAACATAAATAAACAAACAAATACCTTTAATAAATTAAAATATTCTTCAAACTAATTTTATGAATTAAATAATTAATTTAATCTAGTACAAGCAAAATTTTATTTGCATAAACACTAAATAAGATCTTATGCAATTTGATTAAATGATTTTTTGTTCTTGAAATTCACCAATTTTACCCTATTGTTAATGCACGTGATTCGGCAATGGTATCAGAGCCTGTATGATGTTTATGTGAATAATTAACTAGCACATAGGGCGATACATTTCGAAAAGTCAAAGTAGATGGGTTTCTAAGGAAAATGTGCTTAAACCAAGAAGAATGTTACTCTAATTATAGACCACTCGTTAATGGGAAACCTCCTGATCACCTAGCCTTTACTTAGCTCATCAAGATGGTCGATCTCTAGAGTATTCCTTTGTGGAAGACTCAGAAGTGCTTTGAGTCTTAGGTTAATTCAAATAGTGTACTTGAATATTATAAAATTAATTTAAAATTGTTTGAATTAAGTAATCACATAATTTTATAAAAGATTATAAAATGTAATTTAAAATTGTTTTAAATTTAAATAAATAACAATGTCATATTTATGAATTAGATTAACCATTTAATTTATAAAGGAATACATATGAACACACACACACACATATATATAACTTAATAAATTATAGATGTTATAATAATTAAATGTATATATATGTATAAAGAAAAACAAGAGTTTAAATAAATAAAATCCATAAGGCTTAAGACAATATACATTTGATGTATATGAAAGATATATAATATCATGAGTTACACTCATCTCCCTTAAATGGTTGACAACACTCTACTAAATTAATTTTAAATTATGAATTTTAAAAAATGCTTTCCATCATTTATAATATATACGTAGAGTACCTTACATACTATGGTTATTGAGCAAGCTCAAGCCATTGAATAAGGTGATGTTTATATTATCTCTATATAAGTAAGAATATTTATGTAACTTTTTTTGGCACTCAAGGGTTACATAACTCCCATAAGGATATCGAGTAATGATAAGTTTAGGATATCATTGTACTTCATGATTTACTAAGAAAATTCAAGGTCATGAAGATGACTAAGAGCATAGTAAAAAGTATGTTAGGAGTTAATAAGATATAACTAGTGAAGTGTTTCTTACCGTTTAGGGGAGCTACAATCTATCGAGCAAACTCAAGGTTGTAGTAACATGATAAACAGATCCTAACACCTATAAAGGAATTTATGAAATTCTCATATTTCTTTTAGGGTTTTTGAGAGATGTAGAATTCCATGGGAGCCTAATTAGGTAAATATAATAGACCATTCTAATAAATATAAGAACATATGTAATGCTATCTAATTTACTCTAATGAATTTTCATAGATAAAATGACAATAATGAAACTATTTTTTGATTATAACATGCTACCGCTCCCAAACTATAAAGATTAGCTAAGAAGACTTAAGGTAGCACTCACTTATGAAAAGCTCTGGCATGTTGTCGCCAACGAGCCATTAGTTAAACCTTGTGAGGTGCCATACTAGAAATAATTAAGGCTTTAAAAAATTATTCAATGGACTATGAACTAGCTCATTGCCACATGGTGTAGACTATGAGCATCGAGCTCCAAAGGTACCATGAAATGAATATCTGTAAAATATTCAAGCTTTTACAAATTTTTTATAGTGAGCAATCTTATACAGCATGGTATGAGATTTTATGGAAACTATTTCACATGAAAATGAGCAAGGGCACATCAGTCCAAGATCATGTACTCGATATGGTTATGTGCATTGAAAGGTTGGTCAAGTTGATACTACGCTTGAAACCGAGCTCCATACCGACTTGATTTTTGATTTTTAACTCTATAGTTTGATATGTTCATATAGAACTTCAATATGAACTCGCTGGAGTGTACTGTCATGGACCTCCTTAATATGTTAAAGACGTCCGAGGGTATGTATATAAAGGGAACTAAGTGCAATGCTCGCTATAAGGGGTGGCTCTTCCTTGAATAGTTCGAAGAAGATAAAACGTAAGTTTAAGGGTGGTAAAGGAAAAAGCGCAAGAGAAATGTGATTGTCAATTTTACTCAAAGAAGTGACGTTGGAAGAGGAACTATCCAAACTACTTAATGACCATCAAAAGGAAGGAATCAGATTCCACTCCTAAAGGCTATTTTTCATATATAAAAATATTTACCTATATATCTTTCCTGTTCGGTTTTAGATACTTAAAGAAGCCTAAAGGGAAGGAACCAATTTCTGCTCCTAAAGGTATTATTTGTATATAAAGCTGTAACGACCCTGAAATTCCGACCCAATTTTAAAAATTTTAAAACCATTATTTTAATATAAAATGTGAAACTTACATACGATTTCAATTAACGCCCAAACTTTGTTTCTAAATTGCGCCTAGATGGTTATAGATATGGGTAAAGTTTCGTCGGAAAATACCGTAGTAAATTTCGTTCGCATTTTATTGCACGTCAGTTCATTTTAAAACGTGAAAATTTTATCTTCCGAACCTAAATATTTTTACATAGAAAAATTCTAAATCATCTTCTGACAAAGACGTCATTTTTCGTTTTTCAAAATTCGGACATCTTTAGCTCCGTCGATCTTATTCTTCGGTGTTTTGCTGCATTCTCCGTAATAGAAAATTGCGAATTTTCACAAACAACTTCCGTTGCTATTCAAACTTCACATTTGGAATGCGTCTAGATAGATATAGGCGTATGCCAAATTTCGTCAAATAATATGGAAGTAAACTTCGCTCGTCGCATTTACATATTAGTTTAAATTTTAGGTGTAAATTTTCTATCGTCCGAACTCAAATATTTTTCACAATGTTGCATAAGAAAAATATTCTGATCATGACGGCGCATTTCGTTTCGTCAAATTTCGCTTTTAATTGCTAGTTAAAATGTTCGCTCGTGCAAATGGTTCAATAAGATTTTCCACTTCGCAAACAATGTCAAACCATCAATATCTTCATACCGTTGTGTCCGCCTCGTCGCGCTGATCAAAACGGTATATTTATTTGTGTCAATCGGAGTTCGGCGTTGCAAATTATTAATTGTTTAACGGAGTGCAAACTGGTCCATTACGCCACACAAACCGGTACCCAACTTTCCAACGCTCAGAATTCTAGGAGGCTTTGGCCATTCAGAAACCCAATAGCCATCACGTTTACCAAGGACATCATTTCTGTGACCTTGAGCTCTGAACCCCTCTGTATATATCAGCTACCCTCTGTATTAATTGATTTTTCACTTCGCAGTCAAACTCTCTGGTACGTGCTCCTTTCTTCCTGCCCTCTGCTCTTCTTTCCTTCTTCCTCTATCATTTTTTTTAAATTTATTTTTTCCAGTATGAAACTCACGAAACCCATGCAATGCATCCAGCTCCAGCCCTCCACGCCCCTGCCAGCCCTGCCCAAAGCCCTGCCAGCCTGCTCCCCCTACCCAGCCTGCTCCGCCCCTGCCAGCCCCGCTTACTCCGCCCCCCAGTCCGCCCCAGCCTCGCCCAGCCCGCCCCAGGCAGCCCCGTCCCAGCCCAGCTCCCCCAGTCCGCCCCAGCCCCGTCCCTAGCCCGCCCCAGCCTGCTCCCCAGCCCCGTCCCCAGCCCGCCCCCAGCCCGCTCCCCAACCGCCCCCAGCCTGCTCCCCAGCCCGCCCCCAGCCTGCCCCAGCCCAGCCTCGCCCAGTCCTTCGACCCAGCCCGCCTGCTTCTCCAGCCCTCCAGCCCGCTTCCCCAACCTCGCCCTCCAGCTTCGCCCTCCAGTCCGCCCGCTCCACAGCCCGCCCCAGCCAGCCCTCCCCAGTCCGCTTCAGCCCTCGCCCAGCCCGCCCAGTCAGCCCAGTCCACCCAGCCTCGCTTCAGCCTTGCCCAACCGCCCAATCAGCCCCGCCCCAGCCTGCTTCCCAGCCCTCCCCAGTCCGCTTCAGCCCCAGTCCACCCGCGTCCCCAACCCGCTCCAGCTCCCCCAGCCCAGATCCGTCCAGCCGCTCCACCGTCACCGTTGTGCCTCGCATTGGCCGCAAATCGTGCTCAATGCACCTCTGTTTTATATATAAGTATATATATATAACTGTTATATTATATGGCATTATATACTTTGAAATTTTAATTTGCTAACATACAGTGTTTTACTGTGTTTATACCAGCTACTGCTTCAGAAACTTAGGCTTCCATTCAGATTATCGGATCTATCTAGTTCTTTACCTTGGTATGTTATATATATATATATTCAATCGATATATATATATATATATATATATATTGCAATAAACGAATTATTGATTAATTATTTGTTGCTTGCAGTTTGTGCTCGTTTTGCGTCGTGCTTATTAGGGTCTATTTTATCTATTTGTCTTCGTGCTTCGTCATCTTCTTTAACCATGCAAGGTGAATATTTCATTCACGACTCAACCTATTATGCTATGAAAATCAAGTGATAATTGTGGTTAATATTAATTTGGATATTAAATTGTTGATTGTTAAAATTGTTGAAATAAAATTGCTATACAAGTTAAAATGGAGTATTGATAGAACTTAAATTTTCTAAATTGACGCCATGTATTGTTGAAAAGATTTAATGTGATAAATTGTCTAAATTGACGCCATGTATTGTTAAATTGTTATGTATGTTTGCTATTGCTTGTTTATTTACTTTGATACCATCCTAGTTATCACACTGCAAGTTCCCTTTGCTATGCTTTGTTTTATATTGAATGATATCGGGTTGAAATGATAAATACCCAATTAAACAACTTGGCCTAGGATAGATAATTAAAAGTAAGAAATCCGATTGGACAACAAAAATTATTTTGAAATTGAAATCTATTTGAAATTAAGGAATGAACTTAACAATTTGTTTGGAAATTAAGTAACTAACTTAATGGATTTAATTAATGGAAAAAAATCGAAATAAATTAATAGGAATAAATTAATGGAGTTTAGTTGAAACGGATTGATAAACCTATTTAATTGAATAAAATGAATTGGCAAATTTATTTGAAATGAGATTTAAAAAAAACAAGGAAGTTTTAGAATTTAATAATTTGGAATTTTATTAGGTTTGTTAGATTTAGATTTAAAATCGGTTTAATTAAATAGATTTGAACCTTGTCATAAATTAAGTTTGAGATTTAGAAAATTTGACTTAAGTGGAATACAAAACTAACTAAAGTTTTTGGATTTAATTTAGTGATAATTTAAATTTAAAATGATTTTAAATTTAATAAAATTTATGATTATGGTTAATGTAACGATGAATGTAAATACGAATTGAAATGAATAGAATTTGGTTTAATGATGTGAACTAAAATTTACCATTTAATTGAATTAATTGGAGTATTAACTAAATTTAGGAAGTGAAATTTAGATCTTATTAAATTGAACAGGAATACTTAATTTTATTATTAACTCAATTGTTGAACTAAAAATGGCATTTGGAAAGATGTTTTAATATCCGAAATAAATTGAATCGTGAAATGTCAAACTTTGGAAGTCAAATTTGCACCTTGACTTTTGGACTTTGATTTGTTTAAACTTTAATTTAATCGACCATCGGGTAGTGAATACGTAGTTATTAAAGAGACCGGGATCGGGAATGGACATACTCTCTGTCGATACCGAAAACCACTTTAATAACTATTATACGTGGAGTGTTGATCCAGAACGAAGTGGATGTTTTGATGAACGCGTTGACTGAAGAAAGAGAACAATATTGGATGACCCCTGACATGACTAAAACAGGAGCCGCGCCAGGCCATTGAGGTTCGCCACCTCTAGCGGACACACTTCTTCAATACCATATCTATTACTTTTGTGATTCGATTTGGGTGCACCCCTTGATTTGGGAGTGTTGTTTCGCGGTGTTGAGGTAGTAGCTGCTATGCTCAACATCAGTCCGGATCACGCAACTACTAGTATCCTAGTTGGTATCACCTCATGTACCTTGTCATACTGATTATCCTATTCGCGACCACAACGTCTTGGTTTGTACCTTTAGTATATGGATTGCCCTCTGGTGACTTTCAGTTTTGGGGAAACTACGGTCTTGTATATGCTCTTGGGAATAAAATGTGTTAAGGGGGATTATGGTAACACCTTAACACTATTTTAATATTGTACTTTACTAATTAGACATTATCTATCTATCGTATTCTATTGTATATATAGATCGTTTATCGGATCCTTAGAGATGTTTATTTTATTCATCTTTAAGTTATGGACTTTTTCCCTTGCACTTGATTTTCTTGTATAAGATTTTGAATCCTGACTCGAGTGTTTCTTTTTGTATATGCTCGGGTCAGTCTGAAGCTATCCAGTTGCCGATCAAGGTTGGTTGAAGATGCTGAAGGCTTAGCATTTATCTTTATCAGTCTATTTCTATTCCTGTATTGATGTCCTAGTCTGTTGGACATTTATGTATTTTCTTTTAGTCACTTTATGTTAAGACATTGTTGTATTGTATGTAGTAGCTTCATGAACTGCTATTATGACGATGTATTTTCCGCTGCATTATTCTGTGACTATTTTGTGTCTGTGATGTTGTATTTATTCTCATTTACATTTATGTATTTATAATCCCATAATGATTCGTGTTTTGTATTATTTAAGTTGACATGTGTGGATTATTGTCAATTTAAATGGTCCAAATATACGGGTTGTTACAGTTGGTATCAGAGCTTCGGTTTCCCTAAAAACCATAGTTTGGGGTTATATAAACTCATTAGAGATAGGGTAGCAATACCTTAGAATGAGGAGAATCGATTCAATATCCAAATCCTTTCATTTCAAACTTCGTTGATTCGTTGATTGGACTTTCCTTAAAATCCTATGATTTTCTATCCTTGGTTCTAAAAATCTCTTTTGGTATTTCAGGATGGGTACCAGAGGAAACAATAGGGGAGGAAGGGGCCATGGTCCTGCTCAAGCTGCACCTGCCGCTCCATCTCCTGTCAAATTCACCACTCTTAGTAAGGAGTATACACAGCTAGGAGGTATTAAGTTTTCTGGATCCGAGAGCATTATCGAGGCTCAGCAATGGCTTAAAGGCTTAGAGAAGATATTTTCTGGTCTGGAGATCACTGATGCTCACAAGCGTCAGCTTGCTGCCTGGCAATTTCAGGATGCCGCGCAAGATTGGTGGGAATCAGTTACTTCTCGTATCGAGGAGAACACCATCACTTGGGCCCAGTTTAGGTATTAAATTATTTGGATTTCGTAGTCTAAATTCTTCTTTTAATCTTTGGAATGTTATTCATCTAGTCTATCTTTTGATTAGGGATACTTTCTCGGTACAATGGATGCCAGCTGCTGGGAAAACCCAACTTTATAGAGCTTTCATGGATCTTAAGCAAGGCAGTATGACCTTTTCGGAGTCTGAGAGGAAATTCAACAAA
This sequence comes from Allium fistulosum, assembly GCA_030737815.1. Classification (NCBI taxonomy): domain Eukaryota; kingdom Viridiplantae; phylum Streptophyta; class Magnoliopsida; order Asparagales; family Amaryllidaceae; genus Allium; species Allium fistulosum. The sequence goes on from CM060907.1 coordinate 292,907,412, forward strand.
CTTGCCAAGTTCGGCCCGGGATTGATTGATATACCCCTTCTAAAGAACGAGAAGTTCATTTTGGGAGCAAGACCAGAGTATTATGACTTGCTTACTGGCCACACTCACTGCACCTTCACAGAGCTTGTTGACTACGCTCTTAAATATGAGGCGAAGCCTAGGGGACCTACTGCCAAGGCCACTCCTACTCAGCCCTCCTCTAGCCAGCCCGGGAAGAGGAAGATGAACTTTGATCAACAAAAGAAAGCTTGGCAGAAGACTTCTGGATTGGGATACGCCCAGAAAAGCCCAATCGACCTTGCTAACATCACTTGCTTCAAATGCGATAAGAAGGGCCATTATGCTAATAGTTGTCCATCTACCGGAGCTGCTGTTCCACCACCTTCTACGACTAGGAGAGATTTATGCTATGTCTGCCTCCAACCGGGTCATTTCAAGAAAGACTGCCCAATGCATAAGCTTGGCACACCATCTGGAGTATTTGCTATCACCACTCCTACACCACCTCCACCACCTGCTCAGGATGACCAAGGTACCTTACGAAGTACTTTTTCATTACATGATTTACCTATTAGGGTATTATTCGATACTGGTGCTTCTCATAGCTTCATATCTATTGATCTTTGTAATAAGCTCAAATTAGAACCTACTCTTGCTACTACTTCCTTATGCGTCTCCAACCCTATTGGAGGACTTGCCAACCTCAGTAGAATTTGTAAAGAGGTTGTGCTCTTGTATGGAAGATATCGATTCACTTGGGATTTTTATGTGCTTGGCTTCGTAGCATTTGACATCTTGTTAGGTGCTGATTGGTTAAGGAAATTCGATGCTGTTATTTCTTGCAAAGCTCGTTCTGTTTCTCTAGTCAATGACAAGGGTCTACCGCTTGTCATTGAATGCAAATCACCGTAGAAATATGCCGGAAGCTTCATATTCTCTCTTGATTCTCACCCGGATGATCTTAGTACCACTCCTATTGTTCAAAAATTTCCCGATGTATTCGGAGAGGTCAACTCTCTACCGCCTAAAAGGGAGATCGATTTCCGCATTGACCTTATTCTTGGAGCTACTCCCGTAGTTCTCCCTCACAAAAGAATGGCTCCTAAAGAGAAAGCGGAACTTAAAACTCAAATTGATGATCTATTTGCTAGGAGTTTGATTAGGAGAAGTTGTTCTGAATGGGGCGCCGCAGTTGTATTTGTCACCAAATCAGATGGGTCTCTTCGCATGTGTGTTGATTACAGGGAACTGAACAAACGCACTCTCAAGAACCGTTATCCGATGCCTCGCATCAATGACTCATTCAATCAGCTCCATAGAGCTAAAGTTTTCTCCCAACTTGATCTTGCCACTGGGTTCCACCAACTCAGAGTAGCAGAAGATAGTATTCATAAAACAGCTTTTCGTACCGAAAATGGATTCTATGAATGGTTGGTTATGCCATTCGGTTTGACCAACGCACCTGCTTCCGCGATGTCCTTAACAAGTTTGTTCTTGTTTTCATTGATGATATTCTCATTTTATCCAAAGACAAGAAGGAGCATGAGACACATCTTGCTTATGTTCTGGAAACTCTCCGAAATCACCAACTTAAGGCCAAATTCTCTAAATGCCACTTCTGGCGAGACGAAGTGAGATTCCTGGGCCACATAGTTTCTGAAAATGGGATTTCGGTCGATCTAGCTAAAATCGCCGTAATCAATGTAAGTTCTATCCTATTCGTTATTTCTATTCAATCCCTCTTATTCCTTTCTAATTTGAAAATTTATCTACAGGATTGGGAGACTCCCAAAACTCCTATTGATATCCGTAGCTTCTTGGGCTTGGCCGGTTATTATCGTAGATTTATTGAGCACTTTGCCCGGATTTCTGCCCCATTTACTGCTTTAACTCGAAAGGATGTCAAGTTTATTTGGAGTGAGAAGTGCGAATCAGCTTTTAATAAGTTGAAGTGTAAGTTAACTTCAGCTCCATTTCTTGCGGTAATCGATGGAAGTGAAGGATTAACTGTCTATACAGATGCTTGCCGAGAAGGTTTAGGCGCTGTTCTTATGCAAAACGGAAAGGTTATTGCTTATGCTGGCCGCCAGTTGAAGATCCATGAAGTAAACTATGCAACTCATGATCTAGAGCTTCTTGAAGTTGTATTTGCTTTGAAACTGTGGATGCATCATCTTTTGGGAACTAAATTTGAATTATTCTCTGATCATAAGTCCTTGAGATATATCTTTTCTCAGAAGGATTTGAACCAGAGACAAGTCCGATGGCTTGAATTCTTAGCTGCATATGATCTCGACATCAATTATACTCCCGGGAAAGCAAATGTTGTAGCTGATGCTTTGAGCCGTAGCAAAGCATTGTCATGTTGTAATCTTGTAGAAGGCATGCTATTTCAGCTTGTTATCTCCCCATCTCTTATAGATCACATCAAAGCTAAGCAATATGAGGACACCTTGCTCTATCGCATGAAGGAGTTAGTTCTTGGTAGAGTTGGAAATGCTGACAGTAAAGTGGGAGCACAGATATATAGTAATGGAGTTCTGAGGATTGACAATCGTATTTGTGTTCCTAATGTTGATGGATTGAGACAAGCAATGCTTAGAGAAAACCATCAGTCATCACTTTCATTTCATCCAGGTGTCACTAAGATGTACCGAAATATGAAGCGATTATATTGGTGGAGTGGGATGAAGAGAGATATTTCTGTATATGTCAGTAGATACACCACTTGCCAGCAAGTCAAGGCCGATCACTGGAAGACGGCAGGATTACTTCAACCCCTAGAGATTCCGTGTTGGAAATGGGATCAGATTTCTATGGACTTCATTGATGGATTACCGAGGACCAGAAAAGGTAACGAGAGTATTTGGGTGATTGTTGATAGGTTGACCAAATCTGCTCACTTTATTCCGGTTAAGACCACTCGTACTTCTTTGAGTTTGGCCGAGATGTATATGAGAGAGATTGTTAGACTTCATGGAGTTCCATCTAGTATTGTGTGCGATAGAGACCCTTTATTCACTAGTAAATTCTGGAAGGCATTTCAGGACGTCTTGGGCACTAAACTGAATCTAAGCATAGCTTATCATCCTCAAACAGATGGCCAAACTGAAAGGGTGAATCAGATTTTGGAGGATCTGCTCCGAGCTTGCATAATTGATTTCGGTGGATCTTGGGAAGACCATCTCCATTTGGTTGAATTCACTTATAATAACAGTTATCAGGTATGTCAAAATTTCAATTTGAACAAGCAAATTTGAATTGGAATTTAACCACCTTTATATTCAGGCAAGTATCGATATGGCACCATTCAAAGCTTTATATGGACGGCCATGCAAATCGCCAGCTTGTTGGATTGAGCCTGGTGATCGATTGGTTCTTGGCCCAGATATGATTATAGAAGCATCCGAGAAGGTTAATGAGATCAAAAGAAAGATGAAGACCGCACAGGATAGGCAGAAGAGCTATGCTAATAGGCGTAGAAGGGATTTAGAATTCCAGGTTGGTGATGAGGTATTCCTTAAGGTATCACCTTTGAAGAATGTTATTCGATTTGGTCGTAGAGGGAAGCTTGCTCCTAGATTTGTTGGACCATTCACTATCACCGAGAGAATTGGTACACTAGCTTATAGAGTTGCATTACCAGAAAAATTTGAGGGCGTGCACAACGTATTCCACGTTTCACATCTTCGGAAGGTTGTACATGATCCATCCATGACCATTCCTATTGCTCAGTTAGATGAGGTTGATATTGAGCCAAATTTGACTATAGAGAGGAGACCACTTCGTATTATTGATTGGGATACGAAGCAGCTTAGAAGGAAATCTGTTAGCCTAGTCAAAGTCCAATGGAGTCCCGATGATCGTGATTGTACTTGGGAAACCGAGGAGAGTATCCGGGATTCAAATCCAGAATTATTTGTTGAAGATAAATTCCATTCGATATTTTATACTTAATTTGGTAATCTATTCTATATCCATCGTATCTCTGTTATTTGTTCTTCCACTCTTTACCTTGTTCCTTTTCGAGGACGAAAAATTTTGAGTGGGGGAGAATGTAACGACCCTGAAATTCCAACCCAATTTTAAAAATTTTAAAACCATTATTTTAATATAAAATGTGAAACTTACATACGATTTCAATTAACGCCCAAACTTTGTTTCTAAATTGCGCCTAGATGGTTATAGATATGGGTAAAGTTTCGTCGGAAAATACCGCAGTAAATTTCGTTCGCATTTTATTGCACATCGGTTTATTTTAAAACGTGAAAATTTTATCTTCTGAACCTAAATATTTTTACATAGAAAAATTCTAAATCATCTTCTGACAAAGATGTCATTTTTCGTTTTTCAAAATTCGGACATCTTTAGCTCCGTCGATCTTATTCTTCGGTGTTTTGCTGCATTCTCCGTAATAGAAAATTGCAAATTTTCACAACAACTTCCGTTGCTATTCAAACTTCACATTTGGAATGCGTCTAGATAGACATAGGCGTACGCCAAATTTCGTCAAATAATATGGAAGTAAATTTCGCTCGTCGCATTTACATATTAGTTTAAATTTTAGGTGTAAATTTTCTATCGTCCGAACTCAAATATTTTTCACAATGCTGCATAAGAAAAATATTCTGATCATGACGGCGTATTTCGTTTCGTCAAATTTCGCTTTTAATTGCTAGTTAAAATGTTCGCTCGTGCAAATGGTTCAATAAGATTTACCACTTCGCAAACAATGTCAAACCATCAATATCTTCATACCGTTGTGTCCGCCTCGTCGCGCTGATCAAAACGGTATATTTATTTGTGTCAATCGGAGTTCGACGTTGCAAATTATTAATTGTTTAACGGAGTACAAACTGGTCCGTTACGCCACACAAACCGGTACCCAACTTTCCAACGCTCAGAATTCTAGGAGCCTTTGGCCATTCAGAAACCCAATAGCCATCACGTTTACCAAGGACATCATTTCTGTGACCTTGAGCTCTGAACCCCTCTGTATATATCAGCTACCCTCTGCATTAATTGATTTTTCACTTCGCACTCAAACTCTCTGGTACGTGCTCCTTTCTTCCTGCCCTCTGCTCTTCTTTCCTTCTTCCACAGTCATTTTTTTTTAAATTTATTTTTTCCAGTATGAAACTCACGAAACCCATGCAATGCAGCCAGCTCAAGCCCTCCATGCCCCTGCCAGCCCGCTCCCCCCTACCCCGCCTGCTCCGCCCCTGCCAGCCCCGCTTCCTCCGCCCCCCAGTCCGCTCCAGCCTCGCCCAGGCAGCCCCAGGCAGCCCCATCCCAGCCCAGCTCCCCCAGTCCGCCCCAGCCCCGTCCCCAGCCCGCCCCAGCCTGCTCCCCAGCCCTGCTCCCTAACCCCGTCCCCAGCCCGCCCCCACCCCGCCCCCAGCCTGCTCCCCAACCGCCCCCAGCCTGCTCCCCAGCCCGCCCCCAGCCTCCTCCCAGCCCGCCCCCAGCTTGCCCCAGCCCAGCCTCGCCCAGTCCCCCGACCCAGCCCGCTTGCTTCTCCAGCTCGCTTCCCCAACCTCGCTCTCCAGCCTCACCGTCCAGTCCGCCCGCTTCACAGCCCGCCCCAGCCAGCCCTCCCCAGTCCGCTTCAGCCCTCGCCCAGCCCGCCCAGTCAGCCCAGTCCACCCAGCCCCGCTTCAGCCTCGCCCAGCCGCCCAGTCAGCCCCGCCCCAGCCTGCTTCCCAGCCCTCCCCAGTCTACTTCAGCCCCAGTCCGCCCACGTCCCCATCTCGCTCCAACTCCCCCAGCCCCGCTCCGTCCAGCCGCTCCGCCGTCACCGTTGTGCCTCGCATTGGCCGCAAATCATGCTCAGTGCACCTCTGTTTTATATATAAGTATATATATATAAAACTGTTATATTATATGGCATTATATACTTTGGAATTTTAATTTTCTAACATACAGTGTTTTACTGTGTTTATACCAGCTACTGCTTCGGAAACTTAGGCTTCCATTCAGATTATCGGATCTATCTAGTTCTTTACCTTGGTATGTTTTATATATATATTCAATCGATATATATATATATATTGCAATAAACGAATTATTGATTAATTACTTGTTGATTGCAGTTTGTGCTCGTTTTACGTCGTGCTTATTAGGGTCTATTTTATCTATTCGTCTTCGTGCTTCGTCATCTTCTTTAACCACGCAAGGTGAATATTTCATTCACGACTCAACCTATTATGCTATGAAAATCAAGTGATAATTGTGGTTAATATTAATTTGGATATTAAATTGTTGATTGTTAAAATTGTTGAAATAAAATTGCTATACAAGTTAAAATGGAGTATTGATAGAACTTAAATTTTCTAAATTGACGCCATGTATTGTTGAAAAGATTTAATGTGATAAATTGTCTAAATTGACGCCATGTATTGTTAAATTGTTATGTATGTTTGCTATTGCTTGTTTATTTACTTTGACACCATCCCAGTTATCACACTGCAAGTTCCCTTTGCTATGCTTTGTTTTATATTGAATGATATTGGGTTGAAATGATAAATACCCAATTAAACAACTTGGCCTAGGATAGATAATTAAAAGTAAGAAATCCAATTGGTCAATAAAAATTATTTTTGAAATTGAAATCTATTTGAAATTAAGGAATGAACTTAACAATTTGTTTGGAAATTAAGTAACTAACTTAATGGATTTAATTAATGGAAAAAAATCAAAATAAATTAATAGGAATAAATTAATGGAGTTTAGTTGAAACGGATTGATAAACCTATTTAATTGAATAAAATGAATTGGCAAATTTATTTGAAATGAGATTTTAAAAAAACAAGGAAGTTTTAGAATTTAATAATTTGAAATTTTATTAGGTTTGTTAGATTTAGATTTAAAATCGGTTTAATTAAATAGATTTGAACCTTGTCATAAATTAAGTTTGAGATTTAGAAAATTTGACTTAAGTGGAATACGAAACTAACTAAAGTTTTTGGATTTAATTTAGTGATAATTTAAATATAAAATGATTTTAAATTTTATAAAATTGATTTAATCAAATTTATGATTATGGTTAATGTAACGATGAATGTAAATACGAATTGAAATGAATAGAATTTGGTTTAATGATGTGAACTAAAATTTACCATTTAATTGAATTAATTGGAGTATTAACTAAATTTAGGAAGTGAAATTTAGATCTTATTAAATTGAACAGGAATACTTAATTTTATTATTAACTCAATTGTTGAACTAAAAATGGCATTTGGAAAGATGTTTTAATATCTGAAATAAATTGAATCGTGAAATGTCAAACTTTGGAAGTCAAATTTGCACCTTGACTTTTGGACTTTGATTTGTTTAAACGTTAATTTAACCGACCATCGGGTAGTGAATACGTAGTTATTAAAGAGACCGGGATCGGGAATAGACATACTCTCTGTCGATACCGAAAACCACTTTAATAACTATTATACGCGGAGTGTTGATCTAGAACGAAGTGGATGTTTTGATGAACGCGTTGACTGAAGAAAGATAACAATATTGGATGACCCCTGACATGACTAAAACAGGGGCTGTGCCGGGCCATTGAGGTTCGCCACCTCTAGCGGACACACTTCTTCGATACCATATCTATTACTTTTGTGATTCGATTTGGGTGCACCCCTTGATTTGGGAGTGTTGTTTCGCGATGTTGAGGTAGTAGCTGCTATGCTCAACATCAGTCCGGATCACGCAACTACTAGTATCCTAGTTGGTATCGCCTCATGTACCTTGTCATACTGATTATCCTATTTGCGACCACTACGTCTTGGTTTGTACCTTTAGTATATGGATTTCCCTCTGGTGACTTCCAGTTTTGGGGAAACTACGGTCTTGTATATGCTCTTGGGAATAAAATGTGTTAAGGGGGATTATGGTAACGCCTTAACACTATTTTAATATTGTACTTTACTAATTAGACATTATCTATCTATCGTATTCTATTGTATATATAGATAGTTTATCGGATCCTTAGAGATGTTTATTTTATTCATCTTTAAGTTATGGACATTTTTCCTTGCACTTGATTTTCTTGTATAAGATTTTGAGTTCTGACTCGAGTGTTTCTTTTTGTATATGCTTGGGTCAGTCTGAAGCTATCCAGTTGCTGATCAAGGTTGGTTGAAGATGCTGAAGGCTTAGCATTTATCTTTATCAGTCTATTTCTATTCCTGTATTGATGTCCTAGTCTGTTGGACATTTATGTATTTTCTTTTAGTCACTTTATGTTAAGACATTGTTGTATTTTATGTAGTAGCTTCATGAACTGCTATTATGACAATGTATTTTCCGTTGCATTATTCTGTGTTTGTTCTGTGTCTGTGATGTTGTATTGATTCTCATTTACATTTATGTATTTATAATCCCATAATGATTCGTGTTTTGTATTATTTAAGTTGACATGTGTGGATTATTGTCAATTTAAATGGTCCAAATATACGGGTTGTTACAAAAGCTATTTACCTATAAATATCCTTCTAGTTGGGATTTAGATACTTGATCTAAAATTCATATCTATAATTTGTTATGGAGACTTAGGAGCAAGCAGCTCATCACAATAAGGAGCGGGGAATTTCAAGTTGCTAGTTTAAATAATATGTTTTCTATTGAAACTAATAAAGTAAATGATAGTTACCTTTGGCATCATAGGCCATATTAGTAAGAAAACAACTTAAGGAGTTAAGAAATCAAGGGTTTCTACCATTATTTGATTTTGAATCATTCGATAAGTGTGAGTTGTATCTTAAAAGTAAATGGCCAAGCATCCATTTACTAGGAGTAATGAAAGAGTTGATGAACTCTTAGGACTAGTGCATAGTTATGTATATAGTCCGATGTCTATAGGTACCAAAGGTGGAGCCTCGTACTTCATACCATTCATTGATGATTTATCAAGTTATGGATATGTGTATCTTATGAAACAAAAATCAGATGTCTATGATAACTTGTTAAATATAAAAATGAACTATAAAACTAGACTAATACAGAAATAAAAATACTTTGACCTGATCAAGGTGGTGAGTACACTGAATATGGACTCCAAGAGTACCTACAAGAGAATGGAATTCTCTTTCAAGTTAATCCTTTCTATACTCCATGACACAATAGTGTTTTAAGGAGGAGAATCAAATCTTGTTAGAAATGGTTTGATTGACGATGAGTGAAACTGAGTTGCCTCTTTCATTTTAGGGATATGCACTATAAACTACAATAATTATGTTGAATAAAGCATCGTCTAAATCAGTGCCTAAGACTTTATATGATTTATGGACTGGGAAGAAACCCCACCTTAATCATCTTAAGGTTTGGGATTGTCCCACTTATGTCAAGGATATAAGTTCTATTAAGCTTGAGGCAAGATCAGTCCTATATCATTTTATAGGATATCCATGAAATTTTCTAGGATGCCTTTTTGGATAAGGAATTTCTCTCTCGAGAAATTAGTGCCGGTAAGATAAATTTCGATGAAATCCAAGGAGCTTCTTTAGAGACCGAGTATATAGACAATAATTCAACATTCATTGAAAATACGTAACCTATATAGAAGGTCTAATGCAGAATCTCGTGCTTTAGAGAGATAGTACAAGTTTCTTATTGATGGGAGAGCATGAATTAGGTCATTCATGATGACGGTCCCCTCGTGTACCGACAATCCCTGGAAGACTCTTTCTTGTGGCTTGATGCGATGAAATCCGAGAGAGATTCCATGTATAAAAAAAGTATGGACTTTAGAGGATGTACCTAAGGGGTCCAAATGGATGCAAATGAATCTTTAAGAAGAAAGTGTAGATGGAAAGGTCGAAACCTATAAAGCAAGGTTTTTTGTGGAAGGATTTCGTCAAATTCAAGGTGTTCATTATAACAAAACATTTTCTCTAATCCCCATGCTTAAATTAATTCGGATATTACTTGCAATCTTTGCTTATTATGACTACAAAATTTGGTGAATGGACACTAGAACAACATTTCTAAATGGAGATGTAGAAAATACTATTTATATGTCGCAGCCATAGGGTTTTGAGGTTAGTGGAAGCGACAATAAGGCATGTAGATGCCTAAGATCTCTTTATGGTCTTAAGAAAGCATAAAGAAGTAAGAACAAGTGTTTTAACAAGGTAATAAATAGTTTGGTTTCAGCCTATGATCTCTTTATGGTCTTAAGAAAGCATAAAGAAGTAAGAACAAGTGTTTTAACAAGGTAATAAATAGTTTGGTTTCAGCCAGAACATAGAGGAAGCGTGCGTATACAAGAAGGAAAAAAATGTTGTTATAACATTCTTAGTGTTATATATCGATGATTTGCTGTTGATTGTTAACGATGTATTGATGTTACAATCAATGAAATTTTGGTTGTTTAATAATTTCACAATGAAGGATTCAGGCGAGGCATCCTACATATTAGGTATAAAGATCTATATAGATAGATCAAAAAAGATATTTGGATTACTCTGATCTATGTAAAAAGATACCATACTAAAGTGATTTAGTGGAAAATTCCAGGCGTGGAAATGTTACAACGTTACATGAAATAATTATCCTTTCGAAGGACTTCCATCTACAGATTAGGAAAGGCAGTGCATGTCTCGAATTCCTTATGCTTAGGCAATAGGATCAATCATGTACGCATGTTATGTACAAGGTCGGATATTGCTTTTGCACTAGGTATAGTAAGTTAATATCAATATGGGAGAATAACATTGGTTGGAAGTTTAGATCATCCTTAAGTATTTAAGAAATACTAAGGATTTGTTTTTCACTTACATAAACAACAAATTCCTTATAAAGTGGTGTTTGAACTCAAGCTTTTAAAGTGATATTGACGATAGCAAGTCAGTTTAGGTTTTATGTTTACCGTCGATGAAGGTGCTATTAGTTGGAAAAGTTGCAAATAAGAAGTCGTGGCTGATTCTACCATAGAGGCTGTGTCCAACGCCTTAAACCATGCTATAAAACAAGCATTAGGGATGCGCAAGTTTATTAAGGAGCTAGGAGTGATCCCAAATATTGAAGGTCTAATGCTATTGTACTGTGAAAGTAGTGCGGCTATGTAGATTACCAAGGAACCACGATCTCACAAGAAGTCGAGAAATATCCTCTATAAGTACCATTTGATAATGAAGTTTATCAAGATGAAAAAACATGATTTCATGACTGAGAGCACTGATACAAACGATAATGTAGAGATTCATTCACTAAGGCGCTTTCTCAATCTATTTTAGGAAGATCGATTAAGGGCCTAGGAATGAGGCTCCATAATTGAACCCAAGTGCAAGTGAGAGATTAAAATAGCTAATGGTGTGCATTATGGGGAAATTATATAATTATTATGTAAACTTAAGTCAAAAAACAATCTTGTTTGAAATAATGCATGTTTTGATTTGGTTTTCTATTATATGTGTTGTTATATTGTGATATAAATAATGTATTAATTACATTAAACATATATAATAAATAAATCCATAGGAGAAGTGTATTATCGATTACAGGTGTGAATGTGTTTGCAACCATGAGTATTGAATCAATATTTAGAAAAACATTAACCCCTTAGATGTTACTCGTTAAGATATATCAAGAAAAAGATAATATACATGAATTCAAACGAGTGTACGTAACGTTCTTCATACAATGAACATGATTTACTCATGATCGTTAGGGGGACCAAGAGGTTATGCACTATTTTGCATGTATATTTTTCCTTATAAACAATACTGCACATTGTATTTTGCATGTGTTTTTCAGATTTTAAAGCGAAACTTAAATTTGAGACAATTGTGAAGAAAAACCACTAATTGAAGATTTATAATGAAAAGCATCACTAGCCTAATCGTTGCACTTCAAAATCTTTAGCAAGTGGTCATGAGTTCGAGTCATGTGCAGCACATTATTTTTTGTTGGAAGTTCATTAACCAAAAAATGAAGAATCTCCCATAGATGGCATACAATGTTCATATAAGGGGATGCATCGATGAATGGATATTTTCTTTGTAGCCAGTGGAACTCCCAAGTAGGACATATTGTTATTTATAAGAGAGAGCATCTGAGTTATTGCTAAGCACTGCTGGTTTCAAAGTTTAGAGATTCCAGCAAGTAAAATATGAGATTTTTGAAAATTTATTCTTAACCATAAGAATTTAGAAAAGCAATTTAAAGTTCCCATAATGAAGGACAGGGAATCCATAGATGGCTTAGTAAATATATTTAAAACATCAATTTAAAGTTCCCATAATGAGAGGGGTGTAATGGTAATTAGCATAAAGGAGAAGTGTCTTAAAGGAGAAGCGATGGTAAGTGAAGCTTCCATGGCATGGTGCGGGGTAAATGCAAGCTTAAAGAGCACTATTTTTATGCCTATATAAGGAGAGGCATACCACGGAGTTAGAATCCCAAATTCACAAAGCTTAAGTGAGAAAATCAATGGCTTCTTCATCTCTTATGTTCTAAATAAAATTGTTGCAAATCAACTCCACATCACTACAAATTTTTCCATAAGCCTTAGTATAATATCACAACACCTTCCACCTTGTTAAATATTGAAGAAGCAAAGCCATACATTGTAACAACTTTAATTTTGATTAACATTATTTATGATATTTAATTGAATAAATTAAATAAACTAATGTTAAATGAGAAGGAGATTGAGATTTAGTAATTAATATAGGTCGAGCCTAATTAATGAACTAATAGGATTAATTAGAACGTTGATAAGATAAAAGAATGTATGAGGAGCGCAAAATGGGAAAGGGGCATACTTCTTTAAACACATGCTCTCATTCCCATTCCCTTATTCATTCCATCAAATACAAGCAAAATTAAAAGAATAAGGGCCGACTATTAACAAAGGTTTCAAAAGGAAGATAAGCTAGAAAACAAGATCAAAGCTAGGGGAATAAAATCAAAATATAAACCTTAACATTCTTAAGCCATTCAAGGTGAATAATAATTATGCATCTCAAGTTTTGAATGCTATTTTTGGTTTTAAGTTCAAACTCGAATCTTTTTCTTATATTATACCATGCTATGATAGTTTGAATGATTATATGCTTATTGTAAATTTATTTAATTTATTTATGAAATTATTTGATAAGTTTGAGTTAGAAAACCTATCATATGACACCCAAATGACTTGAGATTTTGATACGATGTTAGAAACATTATTTTGGAAGCGTTTCTTTAATTTCATAATTTTCAGATTTAATAAGAATTTGGGTGAATTTTCTAAGGTTGGAAAAACGTTTGTTTTAGGTTTTAATTATTAAAAATAATTAAATTATATTTTTGGCCCCAAAATTTTTATATGTTAAAGAATATGGTAAATTAGATATATTATGATTTTTGGGGATTTTTCCAATGAGTTTATGGTTTTATATATATTTATTAGGTTAAAATAGCTTAATATTTATATTAAAACATTAATAGAAGTTAATGGTTTGCAAGTTGTTTTCGGAATGATAAATTCTAGTAATAGGCAGTTTTCTTAAAAGGATTATGAAAAGTATTTGTTAACTAATAAGGTTTGGACAAACAATAGAGGTTCGTGGAAAAGAATTCACTTTTATTAGCAAATATTAATTATGAAAATGTCATATCGGTAATGACGACATCGTCATTCCTCTTCATCACTGCTATGACTTCGACATCAACCCTTAGTGATGCGCACGATATCAACCTGTGTTGATATGTAGTGAATCAGTTAGGGTTAAAGTGGTTCGAAGTCAACGCCGACCCTGCCGCATGTGTTGCTATGGTGCCGCACTTATATATATGGGTATGGGGCCGCATACTCATAATGTCACCGACCCTATTGCCTTCAAAGAGCTTATTGACTTTGGTACAAGTAAGGCCGCTTATTTTCTATAAAGCAATAATGTCGCCTTTTACCAAGTTCAACACTACTGAGGCTGAGTTTTCTATAAGGGCGATGATGCCACTGCTTTATATCGGCTATACAAGATGCTACGATTTATTACTTCGGCTATAATGAAGCCGCTTATTTTTCTTTAAGGCATTTGATGCCGAGCTTTACCTATGTCGACATTAAGCTTTAAGTCCTTAAACCATGCAAACTAAGTTTTGTACCCTAGGACGCCGACACTTTATGAAGTGTGACGTCCATGTTATGGGCCTTATGGCCTTATGCTTTAAAAGTTAAAGGCTTTAACATATTTTACATCAAAGAACGGCGACGAGCTTTGTGGCGATAATGACGGCAAGCTTTATCAGTATATAAATTTTTATTATTTTGGCTTATGTTTTGAGGAGCGAAGACCCTCATGAACCATATCGTTGCCATGTTTTATCAATATAAAGATTTTATATTGTTTTGGCTTTATAGCCTATGGTTTTGAGAGGCGATGACCTTAAATGATTCCGAGCCTCATCAATATGATTTTATACAAGCATATATCATATCATAATTATTTTGGATAAAGTAAAGGACTATATTGTCCTTGTTTTGAAAGTATGATTTCAAGGGGTAAATCATTTGTAAAGAAGTATAATTTCAAGGGGTAAGTCATTTGTAAAGAAGTATGTTTTCAAGGAAATAAATAAGATATTTAGCGTAGAATTTTACTAAAGGGATTATTGTTCTTATCACTTTTGGATATATTGTGATAGGATAAAATTGACTCAAATATTAGTAAACTAGATGAGACTAGTGTAAGGTAGCGCCCTATACTTCAACTGTTAGCCCCCAGCTGATATTAGTCCAAAATTCCAGTGTGTGGGCTTTGTCAAGGGTAAGACATAAAGTGCCAGTGACTAAGATATAGGATCATGTAATATGGATGTATTTATAAACTACTTGTGTGAAATATAAAGTAAGTAAGTAAATTAATAAAGGAGTAAAGTAAATGACACTAGGGACTTTTATACTGGTTCGAACTCCCGTTCTATGTTTAATCCCAGACTCCTTTTGGATTTTAAACTAGCAGCCATCACTTAACCTGGAGGAACAGGTTTACACCGCCCGAGCAACCGAATAGGACTTGACCGCCTGATCAACCGAACATGACTTGACTGCCTGAGCAACCGAACAGTACTTGACCGCCTGAGCAACTGAACAGGACTTGATTTACAAAGTAGATTGATTGTCTTGACCTTTTGTGTTCTTTTAACAGCACAGATTTATCAATTGCAGTACACCCCTTCTATAATCTTTTACTCAAGTATGATGTGTGTAGATGTGTGTATATGAAGAATAGAAAGTTTCAGATTGCTTAAAAAAATATAGAGTTACGTTTGTAAGCAATAGATATTTGAATTCAAGAGAGCAATAGATTTAGAAAATATGATTCAAGTAAGAGCAAGAAAGTAAGTCATTTGACCTTTGAAATTCATGCATATATATAGTAGACAGAGAGTTACTACTTCTGGTGAAAAGGTTTTAACGAATAGCAATGGCTGCAACTCTCTACGAGGAAGGAAACCTTTCGGGAAGGGAAGTGTCTTTTCATAAAATATGGCAGTTTGAAACAGTTCAGTCGACTGAATCCAAAATCGTCCATGTGCATTCAAATGTGCACAGATTCAGTCGACTGACTCATGAACTCAGTCGATTGGTCTGTGTATTTTATAAAAAATATATGCACAGGATCAGTCCACTGAGTGCATGAGTTCGGTAGACTGAAATGAGTATTTTCTGAAGTTCAGTTTTGAAGGCATATTTAGAAGTTAATTTAAAAAGCCGTGAAAACTTTGATATATATATATATATATATGAGGAGTGAACAGCTTAAGGAAATATTTTAACATAGCTAACACTAGACTTAGACTCTAAACAACACACACACACACACACACACACACATATATATATATATATGAACCATACTTTAAAATGTTGAGTCCGGTCTTCGCAGTTCTTTGTCGTAGATTCATGAATCTTCGTGTCGGTTGAATTTCTTATCATTAATCAAAACATAAGATCCAACATTCTCCTCCTTTTTGATGATGACAACTCCATGAATGAATCTCGACAATATTGCTTTGTTGTTCTATATCTCCCTCTGAATAAATGCTAGCCTTATCTTTCAGTTTCTCCCTCCTCCTGGATCTGTGCTTTTATTCCTGCTGTAAATAGTGATAGAGCAATATCTTTCTCCCCTTTTGTCATCAACAAAAAGGAGAGTTGTAATCTAATAACATACATAATATAAGCATAAACATTAGTTGTACTAACATACTAGCATACACATAATATTCACATAAGATGGATCATCATACTAGCATACACTGAACAATATTACATAGAAAAATCATATAAAATACCTAGCATTGTTTCCAAGATAATAACATACCATGTTTCAAAATATTAAAAACTAAAAAATAAGAAAGCTACTTACTCTTTCTTTCATTATCGGAACTTTCCTCCTCTCCATCATCCTCTTCAGTTTCTTCATCGCCACCACTAGAATCACCTCCTTGACCTCCCTCTTCTTCTCCCTCTTCTTCTCCTTCTCGTCCTTCCTCGAAAGTTGACCAAGTGAAGTGTGGTTAAGGACGCTTTCCTGGAGCTATAGGTATATGCATGGATGTGGAGGAAGATTGTCCACAAGATAGCATGTCCCAAATGTTGTTCAAGAATCCCTTAATGTGATTGAGCTTTTTATTTACCTTAGTGACGGTTTTCTTAACACGGGAAACATTTGTCTTGACACGAGTTAGGTGTTGGTTTAAAAGCTTTTGATTTCTAGAGACGATTGTCAAAGCCTCTCGTGGTTGAGCTTGTGGTCCAATTTCTTGAATTTCATTGAATTCCCATGGAGGTTGTGGTTGTGAAGAGGCTGTTGCTTCCACTTGTGGAGCTTGTTGTTGTGAAGAAGGTTGAGGTTGACCGGACGCTTGGTTTTCTTGCCAATGTTCGAAAGTGACAATAGTATGACTTCGATATTTCTTCGGAAGTCCCATGAGGCTAAGAGTTTTGGTGTTTAGCGAACCAATTGCCGAAAAGTCCAAGTCGGGGAGAGCAATCTCAAAATGATGGATAATTCTCATAATATAAGCACCGTAGTGAATAGACTTCATACAGCCTTGGTTAAAAGTTTGGAATTCATCGAGAATTACCTTAGCCCAATTTACGGAACGTTGTCCCCAAATAGCATAAAGCGACTGAAAATCGCGCCTGTAGACCTTCTCAAAGCTACCGGTTCGGGGATTAATGGTGTGAGTTAGAGCCCGATGCATAATTCTCGCTTTGGGTCGAAGCGCTACTGCTTTGAGTTCCGTCAAGTCGTCGGAGAGAAAAAGATGGCTAACTCTATCTCGAGAATCCATATTTACTGCAATGTCGCTCAATTCTTCTCCTTCGAATGGGCACTGGAGAATCCTTCCAAGACGAGCAAGAGGCAAAAATATTTTAACTCCACATACAATGGTCCATACACAATCGTCCAGACTTTAAATGTTATGGTGGTCCAAGTTTAGATTTGCGTAGAAGAGTTTAACAAGAAGATGATTGAACTTCAAACTATTAGCATTGTAGTCAAGTAGAGATTCTAAACCACTTCTCCTTGCAAGATCTTGGATTGCATAGGATGAGAAATCAGGGTATTTGATGAAAGAGCCTTCGAAAATTCTTGAATTCTTCATTTTGTCAAATCGTTGTGCTGCTTAGTCATTGTGTAGTCAACCTTTAATCTGAGATTCGGATGGTCCAGCAATGGAAGATGAAGGCCTTGCTCTTTTTGGACGCATATTTGATTAGGGTTTTGAAGGAAAGTGATGAAATAGATGTGGAAATTTGGGGGGTTTTTGGTGAAATAGTTGCAAAGAGAACAAAATAATAGTGATTGAAATGAAAGTTTGTGATAATGTATGTTTATATGGAAAAATGAAATGACCTTTGGTACAAAACTTACCCGGTTACCAGTCTCAATCGATTGGAAATTCAATAGCAGTCGACTGAATGGGTTTAAAAAAATAAATAACAGGGTTCAGTCGGCTGACCTTATGATTCAGTCGACTGAATCATTCTCGAAAGTTTTTAGTTTATTTTTGGGGATTTCAGTCGACTGAATTCTATAGTTAGTCGACTGAATTATAGGAAAAATTTTATAATGAAAAGCAACACTCGGTCGACTGACTGTATTATTTAGTCAACTGAATTTTATGAAAATGCAAATATATGAATTTTATTAAGCAATGAAATATCTAATACAAATATAAATTTGAGAAAATAACATAAAAACAATAGAAATAAGTAGGAGAATCATTTACAGGACTTAGAAGACTTGGGAGTCATACATTCTTCTGGTTCGATTTTGGTGATTTCTCGCACTGGTTGAATGGTAGAACGATCCTATGAATTCGGAGAATAAGGAGGCCTTTGGGGAGATGGTTGATGCACATAGTTATTTGATGGAGGCGAACCACAAAATTTGAGAGCAAATTTCTCGAGTAAGCTTAGTCTACTGCTGTGATTCTTCTGCTCATTCATTTTCGAATTCACCTCCATGATCACTTCTAATATTCCTAATTTTTAAATTTTTGAAATTTTGAATTCTTTTAGCAAAGATTTTGGAATTTCCAAAAGTGTCAATTTTATGTTTCAGAAAAACAGTCCAAGTATATCTTGAAAAATAATCTACTATAACAAACAAATATTTGCTATGGTTTATGGATTGAACTTGAGTTGAACCAAAAAGATCCCAATGCAATAGTTCAAGTGGTTGTATAGTAGAAATATTCTTTGATTTAAAGGATGATTTTGATAATCTACCCAATTGACAAGCATCACAAACATTGTTTACTTTAAAATTCATTTTTGGTAAACCTTTTACTAATTCATTTTTAGATAATTTGTTTATAGCTTTGAAATTGATATGAAAAAATCTTTTGTGCCATAACCAAGGATCATTTTCTTTGGCTATTAAACACATGATAGTATTGTAATTTATATTCATATTTAATACATATATATTTTTAACTCTAAAACCTTCAAAAATAAGATTTTTATTTTGATCAAAAATGCTACACTTATCTTCAGAAAAAGATATATTGAATCCTTTGTCACACAGTTGGCTGATGCTAAGTAGATTGTGTTTTAAATTTTTAACTAACAGAATATTTGTGATAAGAGGTAAATTAGATATACCGTTATTGCTCACATCGCCTTTGCCGATGATGTATCCTTTGGAATTGTCTCCAAAAGTGACAGAGCCTCCATCTGAGTAGGTAATGTTTGTTAACATTTCTTTGTTTCCTGTCATGTGTTTTGAGCAACCACTGTCTAATATCCATTTTTCTCTCTTTTTAAGTGGTACCTACAAAATATAAAATTAACGTTGGTACCCACCTTTTTGTTAAGGTCCTAAAAGTTTAGGTCATTGGAAACCAAACCCAAGAGGGTTTAGAATTCCTTTTGAAAACAAAATCTTTATTTTTGTGAACAGTTTCTAAAAAAGATTTTATATATTTATTTCTAATTAAATAATTATTGGTTTTAGGAACCCATATCTTAATTGTTTTAGAATATTTTGAGGTTATTGAAATCGATTTGGCAATATTATCATTTTTCTTTTTAAAATTACTATATATAGAATTCCTTTTCTTAGGAATATTTTTTAATTCATGCTTATATTCTAGTCCCCTTTTATCTGAAACCGCCTGAGAATTTTTTATAATTTTGGAAAGATTCTCTCTTCCTTTGTTAAAATGAGACATTCTTAGTAATATCATTTAATTTTTTTTTTGAGAAAAATGTGTAATTCTCTAGAAATATAGGAGAGCACACATGCAACTATATATATAACACAAAGCAAGGCGCTGCCAACATGCTTGGCAGGTAGAAAAACTAAGTGTAATATCATTTAATTTTGTTTTAAGACTAGAAATGTCTAATTCCAATATTTTAATATTAGCTTTAAGATCATGATTTTCAACTAAAAGAGCATCATTCTTTTTCTTCTGAGTTTTTATTTCTTGACTTAACATAGAGAGTTGAGATGCTGTATTAGGATAAGATTCTTGAGTAGTTTCAAGTTCTTCCTCTAAAATTTGTTTCTCATCTCTTAACATGTCTACTTCAATTTCAGTCCTATTTAATTTTTCTAGAGTTTCTTTATACTTTCTTTTGATGTTTCTTAGCTTGTCAAGTAATTCATAGTTTATTTCCATTAAATCATCAAAAGTTAGATCACTTACCTCATCATTTGTGGCCATAAAACATACGTTGGCTTGTTCAGAATCACTATCTGTGTCGCTGTCTGATGATGAAGATGATTCTGAATCATCCCATGTAACAGAGATAGCTTTCTTTTTGAATCTGTCCTTCTTGTGCTTAAATTTGTCTTTCTTTCGATTAGGACAGTCTTTCTTGATGTGACCTTTCTTGTGACACTCATAACATTCTAGAGCAGAAGATGGTGGTTTGTTGTTGTTGTTATTGCTGTTGAAGCTGTTCTTGTTGTTTCTGAATTTGTTGCTCCTTTTGAATTTCAAAAACTTTTTGAAATTTTTAGTAACGAATGCCATATCTTCCCCATCTGAATATGATTCATCCTTTTCTACTTGGAATGCTATATTCTTCTTATCTTTCGCATGTACTCGTTTTGCTTGGAGATTAACTTCATAAGACATTATATTTCCTATCAACTCCTCTAGTTTGATGGTTGAAATGTCGTTAGCTTCTTCGATTGCTAAGACCTTTTGTTCCCACTTATCCGTTAGAGAGTTGAGGATTTTTGAAACAAAATCAAAGTCTGTATATTTTTCTCTTAATGCTAAAGAGAATGATATATGTCTTGGAATCTGGAGTACATTTCATTTATTGTTTCATCTTGCTTCATTTTGAAATTTTGGAACTGATTTTTGAGCATAGAAATCTTACTCTGCTTTACTTTGTTGGTACCTTCATGTGTAATTTTAAGTGTACGCCAAATTTCATAAGCCATTTTACACATGCTTACTCTATTAAATTCATTTTTGTCCAATGCACAATATAACATACTCATGGCTTTGGCATTTGCAGTAACATCCATTTTTTGTGTGTTAGACCATTGTGAATATTCTGTTTTAGGTATGGTATATTCTACTTGAGTAATGTTCCAAGTTTCATAACTATTATCTTGCATATAAATTATCATTCTAGTAAGCCAATAGTTGTAGTTCAATCCATTAAATAGTGGTGGTCGTGCAGTAGATTGACCTTCAAGGAAACTTATGCTAGTGTTGTTTTCCATACTAAAATAGCAGATAACTATGTTACGGTTATAAGATGACCAGGCTCTAATACCAAATGACAGTGACTAAGCTATAAGATCATGTAAAATGGATGTATTTATAAACTACTTGTGTGGAATATAATAAGTAAGTAAATAAATAAAGCAGTAAAGTAAATGACACCAGGGATTTTTATACTGGTTCGAACTCCCATTCTACGTCCAGTCCCAGACTCCTTTTGGATTTTAAACTAGCAGCCTTCACTTAACCCGAAGGAATAGGTTTACACCGCCTAGGCAACTGAACAGGACTTGACCGCCTGAGCAACCAAACAGGACTTGACCGCCTGGGCAACCGAACATGACTTGATTTACAAAGTAGATTGACTGTCTTGACCTTTTGTGTTCTTTTAACAACATAGATTTGTCAATTGCAGTACACCCTTCCTATAATCTTTTCCTCAAGTATGATGTATGTAGATGTGTGTATATGAAGAATAGGAAGTTTCAGATTGCTTAAAAAATATAGAGTTATGTTTGTAAGCAATAGATATTTGAATTCAAGTGAGCAATAGATTCAGAAATTATGATTCAAGTAAGAGCAAGAAAGTAAGTCATTTGATCTTTGAAATTCATGCATATATATAGTAGATAGAGAGCTACTACTTCTAGTGAAAAGGTTTTAACGAATAGCAATGGCCGAACTCTCTGCTAGGAAGGAAACCTTTCAGGAAGGGAAGTGTCTTTTCATAAAATATGGCAGTTAGAAACAGTTCAGTCGGCTGCTATAAGAGATTCAGTCGACTGAATCCAAAATCGTCCATGTGCATTCAAACGTGCATAGATTCAGTCGACTGACTCATGAACTCAGTCGACTGGTCTGTGTATTTTATAAAAAAAAATATGCACAGGATCAGTCGACTGAGTGCATGAGTTCAGTCGACTGAAATGAGTATTTTCTGAAGTTCAGTTTTGAAGGCATGTTTAAAAGTTAATTTAAAAAGTCGTGAAAACTTTGATATATATGTGAGGAGTGAACAACTTGAGGAAAGATTTTAACATAGCTAAAACTAGACTTAGACTCTAAACAACACACACACACACACACACACACATATATATATATATATATATATGAACCATACTTTAAAATGTTGAGTCCGGTCTTCGTAGTTCTTTGTCGTAGATTCATAGTTCTTTGTCGTAGATTCATGAATCTTCATGTTGGTTGAATTTCTTATCATTAATCAAAACATAAGATCCAACATAATGTAGGTTTACGCACAGTAAGGAATACATAAAGATAAGACAGGTGATAGGTTGGTGTACAAAACCTTTAGGTTTACAGTAAGCCTGGAAAAACTATGAGATTGACAGATAGTCTGGCAAACGATAGGATAAGTGTATTTAAACAGACCGTCCAATTTTCTTTAACGACCAGTTAGAAAATTTGGTATATCTAGTAGGCCCGAGTCAGCCATGTACGTTGGTAGTTACCCTGTGAAAATTAAACATTGGGATGGATAGCCCACTGATTTGACCGATGTTCATGATTACCAACGTTGCATGCATGCACATTATTTTTATATTGTTTATTTTAACTAGTTTGGTTGTAGGACTTTGATTTGCAAAAGATATATTTTTTGAAGGGATATTAGCGAGCGAAAAACCCATTCCGCTTAGCGGCTTGGTCATATTTATAAACCGAGATGACATATTATTATTCACACTGGGCTTTTTGTCCGACTAGAAGTTTATATTTTTCCCTTAAACTCTCGGATGCTCAAAATTATATTTAAGTAGGTCTGGAGTAAGGGCTTTACAAGTTAAGTGGGTTCTGGCGAATAAAGCTTCCGGAGACACAGTTATCAATATGAATGAGAAGTTCATTCATGACTGAGACCTAAGCTCTAGGGAAATTTTACCACACCTTAGGGATCCATGTGATGTAGTTGTGGAGATGGCTTTGAGAAACAGAGAGATGCTTGCTTTTTTAGTAATAATAAGCCAGTAGAAAGTTAGGGTGGACAGAATTAGAAGAGAAAGTTTTACCAGAAGAAGGGAGCTTAGAAGGGTGGAGTTGGCAAGAAAGGAAAGTTTGAGGTTGTGTGTTACAAGTGTGACAAGAAGGGACATTATGCTCGTGAGTGCCGAACTGGAAAGGGAAAGGAAGCCATTGGAAAGAAGAACATTAAGTGCTTTAATTGCGACCAAGTGGGACATTACAAGAAAAAATGTCCGGAAGTGGCCAAGGTAGAAAAAGGAAAAGTATTTGCTTTGGAACCGGCTACCTCGAGACCAACAGCTAAAGAGAAAGGGAAAGTTATGATGGAGGTACGCTTTTGATTCATGATATACTTGTTAGGGTACCGTTTGATTCAGATGCATCACATGCTTTTATATCTCGTTGTTGGGTAGATAAGCTTAAACTAGAACCCTTATACCTAATTACTTCCTTAAGGGTTGCGAATCTGATAGGAGGGTATGCAACTTTAGGGATAAGATGTGACCATTTAGAGTTTGCATTATTAGGTCATATATTTACCTACGACTTGCATGTGTTTGATTTCATGGGCTTGGGATTATTTTGGGTATGGACTGGTTAAGTAAATATGATGTTAGGATATTTTTCCAAGATAAGAAAATATCACTAAGACACCCTAATAGTAGCGACCGAATTATATAATCAATAGAGAATCCAAGTTCAAATGTCCATGCTTTATTGGGTGTAATAGAGGAGGAGGATCGATTGAATCAGGTTTTTGTGGTTAGAGAATTTGCAAATGTTTTTTTAGCCTATTACAGGACTACCACTGAAATGAGCTATGGAGTTTCGAATAGATCTTGTACCAGGAGCTGAACCCATAAGTAGACCACCTAGAAGGATGACACCTACAGAGATGAAGGAGTTAAAGGAGCAGCTAGTGGACTTAGAAGGAAAGAGTTTTATCAGACCAAGCAATTTGCCTTAGGTAGCGGCCTCAGTGTTTGTGAAAAAACCGGACGGGTCGTCAAGATTGTCCATTGATCATCGTAAGTTGAATGGAAAAACGATAAAGAACCAATATCTTCTACCGAGAATTGATGATTTATTTGATCAGTTGAATGAATCCAAAATGTTTTCCCAGTTGGATTTGGCGACAGGGTTCCATCAACTATGGGTGGCGGAAGACAGTATTCCATTGACAACATTTAGAATAAGATATGGTTAATAAGAGTGGTTAGTAATGTCATTCGGATTGACTAATTTGCCTGCTTTCTTTGTAGATTTAGTGAACAGAATTTTCTGATAGCACTTGGATAGGTTTGTATTGGTATTCATAAACGACATTTTGAAATATTCTATGGATGAAAGAGATCACGAGATTCATCTTAGAATAATGCTTGAGATGCTGAGGCAGCATTAGCTAAAAGCAAAGTTTTCGAAGTGTCATTTTTGGAAGAAGGAGGTGAAGTTTCTTGGTCATGGAGTCTCCGAAAAAAGGTTGTCAATGGATCCGGCTAAGATAGAAGCAGTTAATAACTAAAAGAGACCCAAGACGGTGACTGAGATAAAGAGTTTTCTTGGTCTAGCTGGCTACTACTGGAGATTCATCAAGGATTTCTCTCGTATAGAAGCACCAATGACTAAGCTAATAAGGAAGAATGTGAAGTATGTTTAGACCGGTTAATGTGAGGATGCATTCTAGAAGCTGAAACATTTACTGACCAATGCGCCCTGTTAGTTGTTCCAAATGGAAATCAAGATTTGGTGGTATACACTGATGCGTGGGGAATTGGACTGTGTTAGTGCAGAGTAGCAGAGTGATTGCCTACGCTTCTCGACAACTCAAACCGCATGAAGTTAGATATTCGACTCATGACTTAAAGTTGGCTATTGTAATATTTGCTTTAATGGTGTGGAGACATTACCTTTTGGAAGAACAATTCGAATTGTATACGGATCACAAGTCTTTAAAGTACTTATTCTCTCAAAAAGAGTTAAACATGAGACAATAAAGGTGATTAGAATTTATAGCTGCTTATGATTTTGGAATCGAGTACATACCGGGGAAAGGAAACAAATTTGCAGATGCACTTAATAGGAAACATCAGAATGTGGTGTTAGTTATGTTGGCTGAGTGGAAAAACTTGGAATCATTGACTACTTGTAGTGTGCAGTTAAGATCGACCGCCAGTTCTAGTCAGAGTACTACAATGTTATCGTGTTTGGAAGTTTGACCAGTATTGATCGAAAGAATTGCTTCTACGCAAAGAGATGATCCATTGCTAGCTGAAATAATTAGAAGATT
The DNA here is from genome assembly GCA_030737815.1 of Allium fistulosum. Lineage (NCBI taxonomy): Eukaryota > Viridiplantae > Streptophyta > Magnoliopsida > Asparagales > Amaryllidaceae > Allium > Allium fistulosum. The sequence continues at coordinate 292,932,877 of CM060907.1, forward strand.
GAAAGTAGAACTAGGATTAATGATTTGAAGGATTTATACCTCAACCAAAATGGATGGTTAAGAAAGAAAGGATGATTATGTGTTCCAGACGTGGGTGACCTAAGGAAAGGAGTACTTAGGGAGTGTCATCGATTGAAGTTTACTATTCATCCCGTGTGAACTAAGATGTATCAGGATATGAAGAGAAATTTCTTCTAGGAGGGCATGAAAAGGGATGTGGGCTTATGGGTAAAACAGTTTCTAAACTGGTAGGAAGTAAAGCTGAGCATCAGAAGCCTAGTGGATTGCTTTAGCCTTTGGATATACAAGTTTGGAAATGAGATTCTATATCCATGGATTTTATTGACGGGTTTCCAAGGTCAAACAGAGGAAATGAAAGTATATGGGTCATAGTGGATAGACTAACCAAGAGTGTACATTTCATTTACGTTAAGTCAACCAGGGCGGCACCTATATTAGCTAAGTTATTTATGAAGAATATTGTTAGACTATATGGGATTCCTAGTAGTATAGTCAGTGACAGAGGTGCTTTGTTCCCTGGTGAATTTTGGAAGAATCTACATGAGATATTAGGTTCCAAGCTTAAGATGAGTACCGCTTATCACCCACATAGAGATGGGCAGAAAGAGAGTGGCAATAAGGTACTTAAAGATTTATTGAGGGCTTGTGTACTAGATTTTGGCGGGTCATGGGAAGACCATTTGCACTTGGTTGAATTTTCCTATAATAATAGTTATAAGACTTATATAGGAATGGCGTCTTTTGAAGCTTTGTATGGAAGGCCATGTAATTCACCCGTATGTTAGTTAGAGGCTGGAGATAGATTAGTTCTTGGTTCGGATATGGTAAGAAAAGCCACAAAAAAGATTGAGTTGATTCGGGCTAGAATGAAGGAAGCTCAATCTAGGCAGAAAAGTTATGCAGATATGAGAGAAAGACTTAGAATTCTCGGTTGGAGATCATGTTTTTGTCAAAATATCACCCATGAAGGATGTAGTAAGGTTTGGGAAGATGGGAAAATTGGCACTGATATATGTAGGTCCATTTCCTATCATAGGGAGGATCAGGAAACTTACTTACAGGAAATAGTTACCCAGCAGTTTGGCAGGAGTCCACAATGTTTTCTGTATTTCTCATCTAATTATGTTCGAGATCCAAAGACTACTATAACTCCAACTACATTGGAAGATTTAGTAGTGGAACCAGACATGACTATAGTTAGACATCTAGTTCGTATTGTGGCTAAGGATGAGGAAAAGCTAAAGAACAAGACCGTCAGATCAGCAAAAGTCTTATGGAGTGATGAAGAGAGAGATTGTACTTAGGAAATAGAGAGTAGGATTAGGGACACTTATCCTGACTTGGTTGGTGGAATGTTTTACATCTATGCTTTTATGGTTGATGTGTGTACTTTATCGTAATTTCAAGGATGAAATCCTTTAAGGATGGGAGTCTATAACAACTCTAATTTTGATTAACATTATTTAGGACATTTAATTCTGTATATTAAATAAAATAATATTGAATGAGAATGAGATTGACTAATTAATGTAGGTCGATCCTAATTAATGAAATAATAAAATTAATTAAAACATTAATAAGATAAAAGAATGTATGAGGAGGGCAAAATGGGAAAGGGGCATACTTCCTTAAACATATTCTCTCATTCCCATTCCCTTATTCATTCCTTAAACATATTTTTCCCTTAAACATATTTTGAAAGTGGGTTTTTAATTTCATAATTTTCTGATTTAATGAGAATATTGGATGAATTTTATAAGGTTGAAAAATGGTTTATTTTGGGTTTTAACTATTAAGTATAATTAAATTATGTTTTTGGACCCGAAATTTTTATATGTTAAATAATATGGTAAATCAGACTTATTATGATTTTTGGGGATTTTTCCCATGAGTTTATGATTTTATATAAATTTATTGGGCTAGAAAAGCTTATATTATATTAAAACCTTAATATAAGTTAATGGTTTGCAAGTTGTTTTGGGAATGTTAAATTCTGGTAATGGGAAGATTTCTGAAAAGGATTTGAAAAAGTATTGTTAACCAACAAGATTTCGACAAATAATAGGGGTTGGTGAAAAAGAACTTATTATTAGTAAATAAACAGTTTTAATATTAATTACGAAAATGCCATGTCGGCAATGACGACATCGCCATTCCTCTTCATCGCTGCTATGACTTCGACGTAAACCGTTAGCGATGTGCATGATATCAACCTGTGTTGGTATGTAGTGAATCAGTTAGGGTTAAAGTGGTTCGAAGTTGGCATCCTCATCGTCAACGTCGACCTTGCCGCATGCGTTGCTATGGTGCCGCATTTATATATATATGGGTTTGGGGCCACATACTCATAACGTCGCCGACCCTATTGCTTTCAAAGTGGATATATTGACTTTGTCACAAGTAAGGCTGCTTATTTTCTATAAGGCAATGATGTCGCCTTTTACCTACTTCAACGCCATTGAGGTCGAGTTTTCTATAAGGGTGATGACGCCACTGCTTTATATTGGCTATATAAGATGCCACATTTTATGACTTCGGCTCTAGTTAAGCCTCTTATTTTTATTTAAAGCATTTGATGTCAAGCTTTAACTATGTCGACATTAAGGTTTAAGACCTTAAACTATGCAAAATAAATATTATACCTTGGGACGCCGATGCCTTATGAAGTGTGACGTCCATGTTATCGGCCTTATGCTTTAAAAGTTAAAGGCTTTAACATATTTAATATTGAAGAAGGGCGACGACCCTAATGGCGATAAGGATGCCAAGCTTTTTCAATATATAAAGTTTTATTGTTTTGGCTTATGTTTTGAGGAGCGAAAACCCTCATGGACTATATCGTTGCTGTGTTTTATCAATATAAATATTTTATATTGTTTTGGCTTTATAGCCTATGGTTTTGAGAGGCGATGACCTCAAATGATTCTGAACCTCATCAATATGATTTTATATAAGCATATATCATAGCATAATTATTTTAGATAAAGTAAAGGGCTATATTTTCCTTGTTCTGAAAGTATGATTTCAAGGGGTAAATCATTTGTAAAGAAGTATGTTTTCAAGAATAGGTTATTTAGCCCAGAGTTTTATTAAAGAGATTATTGTTCAATTACTTTTGGATAGACTGTGATAGGATAAAATTGACTCAGAGATTAGAAAACCAGATGAGACTAGTGTAGGGTAGCGTCCTATACTTCAGCTGTTAGCCCCTAGTTAATATTAATCCAAAATTCAAGTGTGTAGGGCTTTGTCAAGGGTAAGATATAAAGTAGCTTATGCACATAAATGAATACATAAAGATAAGAGAGGTTATAGGTTGTCCTACAAAACCTTTAGGTTCATAGTAAGCCTAGCAAAACTGTGAGATTGACAGATAGTCTAGCAAATAGTTGGATTAGTGTATTTAGACAGATCGTCCAGTTTTCTTCTAACGGCCAGTTAGAAAATTTGGTATATCTAGTAGGCCCGAGTTAGCCATGTAGGTTAATAGTTACCCTGAAACTAAACATTAGGATGGATAGTCATGATTACCTACGTTTAATGCATGCACATTATTGTTATACTGTTTATTTTAACAGTTTGGTTGCAAGACTTTGATTTGCAAAAGATATATTTTTAGAAGGATATTAGCAAGGGAAAACTTGTTCCGCTCAGCGGCTTGGTCTCACTTAATATCTATAAACTGAGATGACATATTATTATTCACACCAGGCTTTTTATCTGACTCGAAGTTTATGTTTTTCCCTTAACCCTCGGGTGCTCAAAATTTGATTTGAGTAGGTCGAGATTAAGGGCTTTATAGGTTAAGTAGGTTTTGACAATTAAAGCTTTTGAAGATGTGCATGAGGAAAAGCTAGCTATATAGGTGTAACGATCCAGATTTTTAGCCATCTTTATTGAAATAATTGACTAATTTTAATTATTGAAATATTAATTTTTAAAAGTCGAATAAATAAATTTTTTGATATTTGAAAATATCTAGAGATGTATTTCTGGGAGCTATACAAAATTTTCAAATGCTAATTTCTGAATAAGGAAAATAAATATATATACGTATGGAAACTTCACCATTTCAAATTTAAGATAAAATACCCATATATGTATATATATATAAATATACAAGCTTCATGATACAAATTTCAAACTTATGATGACAAAATATATATAATTATATATATGTATTTATGTTTATAAAAATAGTGTATATGTAAATCTATGTATGTATAGGTAAATGTGTGTGTATCTAAATGTATTTGTAAATATATAAGAATGTAATTATGTATATGAAAAAGAAATATTTATATGTAAATGTATGCACATATATATATATATATCTGTGTGTGTGTGCGCGCGCATATATACATATGAAACTTCGTGATAACAAAATCTAATCAAGCACACAAAACATTAAATCAAGCACACAAATAAAATCAAATCACCCACAAAATATCAATTCAACCCATGAAATCAAAGCAGCCCATAATATCACATCAGCCCATAAAACAAAAGAAGAAAAAAAATGAAAAAAAAATGTGTGAAAACCTATACCTGAAATCTCAGCCACCCTATGTGCATAGCCACCCTATTGCTTGTATTATTCCACTTCCATCCCTTTATATATATAGAGGGCCAGACCTGTTTACTTGTTCATGCTTATGAAAAATTTCACTGCTATTAAATAAAACAAAGATCTGCAAATAGAAATAGAAACAGGTTAAGTGTTAATGCTTGAAAGGGAGATAAAAAGCAGCAGTTTATCTATTGTTAACAAGTGAGTTAAACATCTCTGTCTGTTTACTGGTTAATACATACATACATACATACATATATATATATAACTGTGATTTTGAATGAATCTTTGATCTATATCAAATGTATATGTGATTGTTGTGTGTATATGCATATGTGTATGTGTGTTAGACATGAGTATTTCCACCTCTAACTCAAATACTGTACTTCTTCTTCCAAAGCTTCTATGTACATATTTGCTTTTGTTAAAAATTATTTAAAACTTTAACTTTAAAAATCAATATCTAATCATCCATTTAGTTTTACAACTTGAGACCAAAACAAAAATTGTTTGTTTTTTAGTATAGAACATGTTAAAATTTATTTCATTAAATTCTAGCAAGTAGAGAGAGAGAGAGAGAGAGAGAAATCGACACTTGACAGTGAATGGGTCATATAGGGTCAAGATTCGACTTTCATAAATTAATAAATGGATTACACTGTTGTAATCGTTGTTGAAAAACTCTATTTTTAAGATTGGTTTGGGATTTTTTGTGCTATATAGAGGTAGAGATTTAGAGATGATCGGATTTGGGGTTTTTGTCAAACTGGAGGATGTTACATACTTCCCAAGCAAAGGAAGGCCGTGAGCAATAGGTCCATTTCGGGCTATGGCAAGAGTGAAAGCAAGAAAAAGAGGAAAGAAAAGGAGGTTGCTAGCTTGGGTTTCGACTTTGGTGCTTGGATCTTGGTTGTTAGTGAGGTTAAAGGTGAGTTCACACCTCACTTTGAATGGAAAATACAACATATATAAGTATTTGACTGTATTTATGTTATTTGAATTGTTGTTAACTTATGTTAAGACATTGGCTTGAATTCTTACTTTAAAAGTAAATGACATATGTGATCCATGTATATGAACTTGAATGAACTTGGAATGGACTTGTATGACTTGAGACAAGACCTTGAACAAAGCACATATTTTATAGACGGACTTTGGTTTAGATTGGACTCGGATTTGAAAGTGCACTTATAACGATAGTCGCTATATATGCAGTTGTGAATTACCTTGTTTTTGGCGACTGCTATGGAACATTGTAGAGAGCTCCTTAGGAGTTTCTTTCAATATTTATAATGTTTTATATGTATGTTTGTTGCTATTAAAAGCTTTGATAGTAAAACGGTAAGTAACATCTCGAAAAGTGACCAAAACTTCACTTGTGCAAAACTGCCCCTTTAAACTTGATTTTTGGACTTTAAAGGTTTGAAAGGATATTTAAATTTAAGTATTTTGTTTCATTCTTTTTAAGTCTTTACTAACTCATATTAGAGTATTTTAAAAGTGATTTGAGGTATTTATGAATCTTTAAGAATTAGATGTGAATTTTTAAAGGGATATTTTGTTAAAATATATAGAAAACATATTCTTTTCAAGTTTTAAGGAAAATTGTAAAGTTGTTGTTTTCAAGTAATATTTTGGATAAATGTTTTAAAACCTATTATAAGTATTTTCAATTATTTTAAAAGTATATACAAATGTTTTCGAAAAGGGGTTAGAAGTTCTAAACGACCAAATGGTTGATTGTTTAATTACTTATTTGAAAAGTAATTAACTATGCTTAACACTAAAAGCTGACGAAGTAAGGCTTATCTATTTGTGCGAGTTAAGATTGATATTGAGTAGGGACAGTGCAATAGAGCTCTAACCTACCAGGGTTCCCTCTTGACCGAGGAATAGTAAGTCGGAAAATGTTGAAAACGTGTTAATCGTGTTGATTTCTTCTTGTTTATGGAAATCATTAATACTGTACTTAACACTAAAAGCCGATGAGGTAGACTTACCTATTTGTGAGATTCACGAATGTCTAGGAAAGGCTTCGATGCAACCAGTGCTCTAACTTACTTGGCTTCATTCCCGGACTAGGAATAGTTGAGCTGGAATGTCAGAAACGAGTTAAGGTACGAATCATGATTTGTATAAGCAATTGTTTTGACTAGATAATCGATTAATCGATTATCGAACTTGACCAAATATAACTTAAGAAATTGTCGAAGGCTTTATGATTTCATATCAATGAGAACCCCCGAGGAGGAGCATTGGTAGAAATGTCTTTAGATTTCACCTACTTTTGAAAAAACCAAAATTGAGTTAGCTAGAAATTTATCGAATTAGTTTTTAAGAGGTCGGGGTCGATAATTGCTTTACTTATTGAATACCACTTCCAAACTAGTATATGAGTTCTATGTTATAGGAGCGGTTGTGAAGTGAAATGTTATAGAGTTGAACTGTCAATCCTAAGGTTAAGTCCAAGGGAAAGGTCACCGTTAACATTTCAAACAATGCTATCATGTGGGACTGTCTATCTTGAGAAGTATTCCAAAAGAGAGGACAACGTTAGCATACGTTCGAGGACTTATGTGAGGAACCTATGTGGAGGTTCAAAATCCGTTCAAGGTGCTCGAATCCATGTAGTGATTCATGATCTATTCAAGAAGTAGGAATCCATTTGGAGATTCGTGTTCTATTCGAGTGATGAAGACTCAAGTGAGAGATGCCGAAAGTAGCCTGGTCATCTAAAATGACTAAAACAAGAGATAGGTTTCATAGCCAAAGGGAATGTAGCATTTTAGCAATCCCAAGGGTGTAGGTGACTCCATCTAGTATTACTTACAGACATGCATGCGGTAGCAATGCATTCGAAACCATGATTGTCTGGGCATTGGCCAGTTATGTATTTCCTATAGTACATTCCTCAGAGATGTACGCTGCTCGAAAGGATATCTCTGATCCTTGTGTAGGAGTTCGGATTCGGCTAGATCCGAGGAGATTTCCATGGAAAATCTACTTTGCGAACGCGCCTTAGCGGTATTGATTGTATACCTATTATTGTTGTGGCATTCACACACCGGTTATTTGATATGATTTATGTGCTACACTTTAGACATTATCTATCATATCACTGTATGTTAAACTTAATTAATGGTTGGTTTCTTTGAGGGAAAATGTTATGGGAATCTGTATGGTATCAATGGTTACTATTCTTTATTGCATATTTCCTGAGTTTCTCACACTGGTTTTGCAGACTGATCTGGGTGTTATTTTCTTATAATTCTCGGGTCATCCCCATGTATGTTTATAGATTTAGCTACGGATGCTTTGGAGCTTATGGAGAAGAGCTAGATAATTACCTTCTATATCATTCTTATTTCTACTGCATTTCTGTATTGTATATATCAGCATTGTGAGGACAGCGAGTTATAACTGTTCAGGCTGATGATAGTACTTTGGTTTTAGTACTCTGATATTTCTGTGTTTAGTGTAACCCTTTATATTGTTCCTTTGATATTATATATTATCATTCCGTTGTGAGATTCTGATGTTGTGTTCTTCTTTTCTTGTTCTATTCTTTTTTTACCCTAACCTTTTGTCTTTTCGGCACTTGGATACTCGGCACACGAATATCGTGGATGTATTTACTGTCAACGTTCGAGGGTCGAAAAGTTGGATCGTTATATCTATCATAAGGAGCTTGAGAATGATTAGTGAGGAAAGTCCATGCTGGATAGATAAATCTAGCAACTCTTAAAGATAGAATAGGGTTTAGTTTAGTTTCAGATATTGATATAAGAGATATATTATGACCTTTAATCTGGTTTTTGATTTGTATAAGCTTACTTTCCTTATGAGCTCTCCTAATATTCCAAGCATTTATGTTGTGCATCATTGGCAAACTAAATTTTGGATTTTGTTCGAGTTTCTAGTACTTCTATAAGAAGTAGAGGGGGTATTTTTAGGACAGACGTTGATTTCATCATCATTATCATCATCTGAATTGAATGAGGAAGAGTTTGGAGAAAGGACATGCTTTTTATATGATTTTAAAGAGAGAAATTTAGGTTTTGCAGCAAGCTAAGAGAAGTTAAGGCTCTAGCTTTGGGTTTCTTTTTAGTCTTAGCTTTGCTTGAAGGAATGGCAGAAGAGGCAGATTGATTAATTTGTATGGATGGATTTATTGGAGTTAAGATTGGAGAAAATTGCAGATGTTTCAAGTATGTCAAAGATTGATTTAGCACCATTAGATATAATTAAAGGATATAAAGTATATGAGATATCATATGATACATTATTAGGGTTGTATCGGTGTGCATGGAACCTTGTGCATCTAAACATTGAGGTTGCATATTGAGCTCAGGGATGATAACATCAGTACTTATAACTTGCAGAATTAAAGAATCAGGATCATTAATAAAATGGTCAACATAAGTGTTTGTAGGAACAAAGAAATAAGGAGAGAGGTAGATATTAGGAGTTTGGATGAGAACTGATATAGGATTGGTAGATTAACATGAGGGGAGAGTGAACATTTGTGATTCTCTTAGGAGTATAGATTTTTATTAACAGTTCTATCAAAAGAGGTCCCTTATTTTCCTAGTGCACGAAGCCATTTGAGTTAGCCGGGTCATTGGAATTTAGTTTAGATATAGAAGTAATTAACAGATCATTTCCAGAGATTGAAGGAAGGTTGGTTTCTAGCTTGCAAATTTTGCCCGAGGGAGATTTGGATTTGTTTGATAATTGATCAAGCTCAATTCCATTTAACTCTATATCATCATTTAATAATTCACCTTCTCCATATCTTCCAAAATATCAAATTTATTTCCAATTCAGACATTTTTATTAACCATATTTTTCTTGCCAGTTGATCTTTCATTAATTCAACCATTATCCTTCTCAGTTATCTCATTTCCAACTAGTACATCCATTCTTTCATTCATTATTTCAACCTCTATTTGATCACAGGGATCTTTTTTCATATTGTTCACTTTCTTCCTAGGATTAGTCACCTTCTTCCATATCTGCTTCTTTGGAAAGCCTTCTTTCCCATTTCCAGAGTTTTTTAGGACCACCCCATCTTTATTACTATTTAGATGTTCTCTATATTTTCCATATCTATCTTCTTTTCCTTTGGATATTTCATTCATTGTACTCTTTCCTTTTTCTTCACACGTTGCTCTTTTAAGTTAAAACTTTGACATTGTTTAAATGGGTGGTCAAATACTTTATAGTGTGTGCATATCTCATGCTTCCATAGGTAGTTAACATAAATGATCTGGGAAGAGCCATCAGGAGTTTGTACAGCAAAGTAATCAAACAATTCTTCATAAGGAGTTATTTCTATTAAACGGTTAGCATATTGAATACGCTCAAGTTTTTGAACTGATTCATCTAACCTAATAAGCTTACCCAATCAATTTTCTATCCAATTTATTCCCAATTACGACTAGGGCTGTCAATGAGTACCCGAAAAATCCGAAATCCGTCCGTATCCGTATCCGAAATATGAAAAATTATCCGATATCCAAAAAACGGATACGGATACGGATATGGCCATATCCGTATCCGATAATTATCCGTTCGATTTTTATCAAGATTATAGCTAATTTTTATGTATTTTAGTACATAAAATGATTGTCGTTTACTATTATATCCCGGTAAAAAAATTAATATGTATGTAAAAAATCAATTTTTACCGCTTAAAATTATTTTTCTTAGTGTATTTATTATTTCTATATATTTAGTACAAAAACAAATTTATGATAAATCAAAATTTTCTATTTATTTGTTTAGATTTATCAGTTGTAAACTGATCGAAGAATATCCGATAAATATCCGATATCCGTCCGCATCTGCGGATACGGATATCCGATATCCGAAAATGATTTCGGATATAGATACGGATATAGCACTACCCGTATCCGAAAGTATCCGTTTACAGGCCTAATTACGACCAAGCAAAATTCGGAATATTGGAAAGGTGGACCTATAGAGGAACAACTCTAATCTATCCACGTACATTACTAACAAGGGGATCCCATCGTTTGGTTATGAAGAGCTCGTTCCTTATAATTATCGGATAACTTTGGGTAACTCTTTGTCTATCTATTTCATCGGACGATAAGAAAAGGAAAATGGAGCCATCTGACTTGAGTTTGATGTTGCCTCGCAATTTCCAGATTTTCTTCAAGTGATCTACCACTGCAATGTACGACAACGGCTTGCCAAGGAAGAATTCCACCATATAATCATCCCAAATATGAGAACCGACTTGAATGACTTTAGGAGAGGGAAGCAAGGCTTCTCCATTGTAAAATAAATCCACCTAAATAGGCATGTACATCCCTACGTTTCGAGGCAAATGCTTGAAGAGGGAAGTCCAAGCTTGTTCAGGTTGGTGAGGAACCAAAGAGGATAAAAGAGCCTTATTTACTTGAGCAATGGTGATACCAGGAAATGATGGAGGAATAGAAGGGAAGAAAGAATAAGAGGAGGGTTGGGTGGGACAACTGGAGGTGGCATAGAAATAAAAGCTACGGGACATGCTAGGGATGAAGGAGGGATGGCCTTAGGCAAGGAGGGGTCGAGGTGAGGTGACAGGGACTTGACAGGAGCGGGAATAGAGGAAGAGGAGGGAGCTGCCATTTTCAAAAAGACTAACATACCATGGTTTACTTATTAAATTGTTTATATATATGTACTGAAAAGTGGTTTCGTTTTGTATGTTTATTTACTCAAAAAACAACATTAGTTAATTTAATCATTTTGATAATTTATACAATTTAATAAATATGGAACACACACATATATTTTATAATGTGAATTATATTTAAAATATATGTTCCTAGTTTGCTGAATTTTAGGTACCTTATTTGTATAAACAATCCTTTAGTTTGGTTATAATTCAGAGTGTGTAAATTCTACACACACATTGATATATATATATATATATATATATATATATATATATATATTAGGTGATTTGATATAAACAATACATATATAGAATACAATAAATTAGATTTATTATGGATCAAAATGGGAATTGAAAAGATTTTGGTTTGGCATTAAAGGGCCATTAAGAGAGAGTTGTAGTTTTTAATTTGCCATTTAGAAGGCAATTAATGAGAGTTTTCTCTCTAAATAACTCCTTTATATATATTTACATAAAGTTAATTTTATAATAACGTGGCAATGTGTATATATATATATAGATTACATATATATACATATACATATACATATACATATATATATATTGCACATATATATATATATATATATATATATATATGTCTAAACTGCATATATGGTATTATCAACATGTGTATACAAACCGTATACATATTTATAGTGTATTCAAACATATGTATATACTTAGGCACCTATATTCCTAATATGCATATGAATTTATCACATGTACATGTAAGTATAATATATGTATATACAATAGATATGAATCACAATATCTATCTGTTTATATATAGTTATATACATATTCATTCATTCTTGTGATATCATGTAAGTATGTTGATATATACTAAACATATTTAGAATAAATATTAATAAATTTAATTAATATGATTAGTTAAATAAATATGAAATATTTTAAAATTAAATAAGATTTTTTTAATAAGTAGTTTGGATCTATGTTAGTTAATAGACTTCATATGCCCAATAAGGTACAGATAGGGATTTTTCTAGATTTTACACATTTAACTTACTACAAATCGAACTGGGTTCCAATGATGGTATCAGAGCCCGTATAGTCTATGCAATCTAATTAGACAGTATTTAGGCCCAACTAACAAACTTTACTCTCTAATAGGTGTCTAAAATAGTAGAGTTTGGGCTTGGGGTTGAATAAAAAGTATTCTCCAATCCCCGGCTACTGGCCTAGCCCAATTGGTAGAGTAAGTCAAAAAGCTAGTCCAATGTAAGGTCTAGATTTATTTGGGCCTTGGACAAATATTCAAATTAAGATTAGAAAATTTAAAATAAACTTCGAATTTAACTGTTAAGTTTAAAATATATAAGGATATTCTTATTATGATTATAAAATAAATTTAAAAAATTTCAAAGTCATTTTGCGAAATTAATCTAATAGGTTTAGAACTTTTTATAAAATTAATATATATATATATATATGTTTATATATAGCCATAATAGTGATAGTTGAATTTTTATCTTATATTGTTTAAGATAGATTAAATACATTTTTTGAAACTTATTAAAATATTTGATTAAAATGTTTAATTAAATTAATAATTTATTTGATAAATAATCAGTAAGACGTAAATTAATTAAAATACCTACATTGATATATATGTAAATAAAAATATAAATGTTATAGTTTAATAATTTAATATGTTTTGATTTTCTTAAAATGTTTTGAGAAATTAAACTAAATAAGTTTTGAGTTGTATTAATTATTTAATTAAAATGTTTAATTGAATAATTAATTAATTAAAAAATTAAACATGTATATATATAATTATTATATGCATATTTACACATACATACATACATACTTACATACATATATAAATGTTAAATATACGTTAGGTATATAAAAAACTATAATGGTTACAATTAAATATTCTTCTAAAATAGTTTAAGATGGTTAAAGTTTAATTTTTGAAATTTTAGAATAAAATTAATCAAATTTGTTAATTAAATTAAGAATAAAAATTAGTAAAATATGATTTAATTAATAAGATACACATAAGTATTATATTATTTAATTAAATTATGATATTTGTAAATAAATTAACTTCATATAATTATATGTATAAATTAAATTTAAGTGGAATTGGAATAAGCCAAATATATTTCTGGAGTAACTTTATATGTATGGTATATACATTATAATTTCATATTTGTCCAATACTTAAATCACAAGGGTATTTTATAAGAGGTGCGTTATTCCTTAAATTGATATCACTCAAAATATGTTAAAGCTTATGGATCTTTAATATAGGTTCCCCTCTATCATTTATATGTTGATAGATTATTTGCATACATATTAGTTGTTGAGCAGACTCAAGCCAGAGCTATTATGTGCATTAATATTAATGTGTTGCCTAGATGAGGTAAGATACATGCATATATTTGTTGAGAAAACTCTGTGCATTATTCTTAGTCCATCAAGAAATGACAGGTAAGATTGAATAATCTCTCTTGATTTGTTCAGAAAACTCAAGGTTAAGGTCGAGATTAGGGCAAAGACTACGATTAGGAGTTGTTTACGATACAACTGTTAAAGAGTTAACCATCGCTTATGGACCTATAATTTGTTGAGCAAACTCAAGGTCAGAATCCGACGGCAAGCAAGTCCTAACACTCACTAGATAAATTAAATGATTTTTGTATTTCTCTTAGGGTTTTGAGAAATATAAAAATCTAGTGGTGCGTTATTACAAAAATGAAATGATTACACTTAACCTTTCTAATATTTCAAGAACACATGCAATAAAAACTAAAATTATCTACTTCGATAAATTTGTGCAACCAATTGAATTAATAAAATTGTCTATCAATTGAAATATACCAATGAACTGAATTAAGATTGACAAAGAAATATAAGAAATACTAACTGATAAGTTTGTGCAGGATCTAAATTATACAACTACTAAATACATTCGTGCATTGGTCACTTAATTATTTATTTTCCGAAGACTATGAATTATCTTCTATGAGGTTTGAACTCTAAAGAAATAAAGAATATGGGTAGTTGATCCATATCCAAGACAATACAGAAGTTATATGGTGAATGGTTGATAGAGTTAAAGTCTTAGGAGTAATAATGTACTATGTTACATAGATCTAACTCGTTGACCGATCTTGTTCATAATATAGGTATTCAATTTCTATTATATACTTTGTTATGTTATGATATAATCAATTAAGCAACTAACTTAAAGTATATAATTAAGAAATCCTTAAATAAAATGTTGTTTGATAATTGTTACAAAGTATTGTAACCATGAGAAAATCATTAGAGTATAAAATAACATATTAATTTATATATCCTTTATCAAGATATTTCGAGAGTCGATACATTCATTTAGATCAGAGTATAACGCTCCCCACATGTTAAGCAGTGCATTAATCATAGGAGCTGAGGGCACAAGGGGTTATGCGTTGATAGTTGTTATAACGTTCTCCGAATGTTAAGCAGAGTATTAATCATGGCTGCCGAGGGCACAAGGGGTTATGTGTTGATAATTAATGAATAACCATGGAACGACTCACTTGAGAGTTTTCAGTTGGTTAATATAACTAAGGCCAAACAGAAAATCCCGAAGTGATGATATTGCACAGTTCTCTTAACTTGAGAATACTGTTGAACTTCATTGTGTATACTCCACTTTGATTATAATTTAATGGTGGGATGAAGTCCATCAAACGACTAGAGTTGGGTCTAAGTTGAAGCATTGGTAATGAAATACTATTCAATAGAGAATTCAACTCCTCAGTTATATAAGATTAGTCTCATGGTCAACTGCAGTCAATTCAAAGTCAAAGTCTCCAACTAGAGTAGTACGGTTAATAATAATTATTATTATTGAACTAAGGAAACAATGTTTGGACTAACTGAGTTGAACGTGGATGATATTGGAATTTTGACCAAAACCAAATTCCATATGTCCTAAAGTGATAAAGTTGTGACGAAGAGGTAGCCACAAAACCTAGAAACCAAGTGAAGGAAGCAAGGCCATCTCACAAAATCTCAGGATTGGATCCATCTAAGTGATGGATCGGTACCGATCCAAACAGATGCCCAATTCGCCTCAAACTTTCCATGATCATCAACTATGATGCCAATAACCCTCTTCAAGCTTCAGACCATCGATCTCATGTAATTTAGTATCGATCTCTTTGATACTTGAAACTAGCAACTTCATTCCACCACTGATCCATCACTTTGAGCAAGAAATAAGCTTCATGCACTACAAACAAGATGAGAAACATGAAGCAAACAACAAGTTGCTTCATCACAAAGAGTTCAAAACAATCCACAAGACAATTTTATAGATCGGTACCGATCCATGCCTATGGATCGATACCGGTCCATAACAAATGATGATGTGGCCACGTTTGTTAGCAGGGAGTTGTTGTTGGAACGTGAGAGAAGTGATGGAGGTTGTGGAAGAGCATATCCCAGTGGTCCACAGCTATAGATAGAGGGGTAGAGGCAAATTTGAGAGGATCCTTTGGCTTCCTTGCTACTTTTCTATATTTCTTTATAATCACCAGTGGAGTGGTATCGATCCATAAGAATTATCTTGTAAAACAACGGTATAATCAAGAGAAACATTAAATGGACATAAGCATCGATCGGCCGAACAACTATAAACCTTGTGTGTGTTGTTTTTACTCGTTTTCATTTACTTTTCTTCAATTTTCCTCTCTTCTAAAGTCTATTAGGTGTTTGTGCCATTTTTGGTTCAAACATTTTAGTACTTTCACTAAGAAATACATAAACTCGGTGATTTGAGATTTGAAAAGGTTCAGAATGATGAGACAATCTGCTAGAAAAACTTCCGCTGGAGGAAATCAACAAGGTGGCAGCCAGGAGGTGTCCTTAGGATCCAACCCCATATCCATTTACATAACCAGGGATGAGATGGAGACTATGATGAATGAGAAATAGGAAAGATGATTGCCCGCCAGGAAAAGATGATAGAGCAATTCTTTAGGAGAATAGGACAGATGGGAATAACTAGAGTAGCTACAAACCAAAATTGAAGACCTGAAGCCGAAGTGCAGGCACCTGGAAGTAGAGTGGAACAAGCTGGAGTGAACCCCGCACCAACCACAGGATCGGTATCAATCCCCAAGCATGGATCGGTACTGAACCACAAGAACTCTAGGGTGTAGGTAATCTTGGCTTAGCTGGAAATGACGCACTCCACAAAGATAATGTCGAGCGTTTGAATGCGAATCAGAATGTCAAGGCATGACCGAAGGAGTATGTCCCAAAATTGCCTCTTGGAAATGGAAGACAAGCTGAGAATTCCTTTAGATGACAACGACAACTTGCTGAGATGGTGAGACGAGCAACGAGGGGTGGATTGCCTAACCAAAGTCTGGAGGATGTGAGTAGGAGTCTATTCACTCCGAGTATTCTGTATGCTTGGAATCCACCTGATTTTAAGTTACCAACGTTGGAGACATATGATGGGAAGACGGGCCCAACAGTTCATTGGATGAGGTACATCCGGCACATGGAGGTGCTGAGTGCTTTTAAAGAGGTCATGGGATGGTGTTTCCTTTTATATCTGATAGAATCGGCAACATTATGGTTTAGGTAGCTGGAAAATGATTCCATTAGCACATGGGACGTGTTAGTAAATAGATTCATAAAGCAGTTCCGGGGCCATATTTCACAATCCAAAAATGTTATGACATTATAGAGTGTGAAGCAGAGGGCCAATGAGTCCCTCAAGAATGTTTTTGACAATATTTAATATGGCAGCTACCGTGGTAGATAGGCTAGAATCGCTAGACCCATCAGTGGTTCTGATGGTGGTAGTTTCGGGGGTGGCTAGTAAAACAGATGTTAAGGTCGCTTTGGAATGGGATGCGCCGATGGATCTCCTAGAATTTTATCATGAAACCCAAAGGTACTTGCATTAGGAGGACACTGAAGTTGAGTAGGACGAAATCAATGCTGTGGATAACAGAGGACCGTCTGGAGCAGGATTTGGCAAGGATAAAGGCAAATGGAAGATAGATTTTGGCTTTGAAGGATAAAAGTGGCAAAAAAGGGAACTGAAATTCTCTTCTTACGCGGATCTGAATGAAACCCGAGAGTGGATTTACCTAGACAACAGAGGATAGATCCCTTATTGGAAATCAACAAGGAGAGAGCCCACGGACCATGAAAGGACGTCCGAAAATATTGTCCATTTCATGGGCTGGGTAGGCATAACACAAATGATTGCAGACACTTGCACGATATGATCGAGGAACAGGTCAGAAACAACCAATTATAGTAGTATGTGAAAAGCCGAGCTGCAATAGTGAAACAAGAGCAGCCATCATCCGCAGCCAATGGAAACAACCTTGGATCGAGGTCTAGGATAGTCATATCTTGATTGGGATGGTAGGAAATCAGGTTTAGTTCTCACATTCTATCTTTGCTTTCAATAAATAGTGCAAAGCTACAGTCGAGTCACTTACTCGTATATGGGATCTCGATCGGTCCCTAGGCATGCTCTAAGTTGGATGCTAGGCAGTGACACCCATAGAGGCTATTATTATGATGTTTGACTCTGTTTTTGTTAATATTTGAATTTAGATCTAGTAGATGGATACCTGCTTATTGAAATCCACTTGAAAGTGATGACAAATATTGATCGTGGTAGTCTCGATTGGATAGATGGGGCGATGACCACAAAGTTCTAGTTCCCTTGCCGAAGAGTAAGTGGATGGACATACATAATTTTGATCGCATTAAGTCCCGACCGGAGAGTTGGGATCAGAGTGCAAGAAGTAAGTCCCCTCACGAGAGAGTGAGCGGATCGGGCTCAGCAAGGGTCCAAAGAGACCATGGATTTGATTATCGACCCCGAATGACTATGTATTTGATTAACAGTCCAGAGACACCATGGATTTGACTATCAGCCCCGAGTGGCCATGGATTTGGTTAATGGTCCAAAGAAACCATGGATTTGATTACTGGTCTCAAACGACCATAGATTTGATTAACAGTCCGAAGAGACCACTTATTAGATTATCAGCCCCGAATGGTCAGGGATTTGATTGGTAATCCGGAGAGATCGTGGACTTAACTATTGGTTCGGACTAGCCATAGATTTCCACTAACATCCAGAGAGATCGAGATTTCCACTAACGATCGGAAGAGATCGAGCTTTCAACTGATGATCCGAAGTAATTAAGGACTGAGTTGGTCATCGAATGCATGACCCGGAGATATCAAAATATATACTTTTATTTTGAATGCCACTGGACCTTGAAACGATTCCTTAGCAATTATCAGATCGAGCCATTGATTTCAACTTGTGGATGCTGACTTACGAAAGAACATGGAAAGATTATATGTGAATGATACTCAAGCAAGGACTCAAGTCCTTGGCTATCATTATCTAGAATGATCTTTGACTTACAGGTGAATCCAAGGGAACATGATGGCTATGACAGCTCGATCAGTTGATAACCAAAAGATTCAACTACTAATGTTCCATCGACTTCAACATTTGTTCTTGAGCAAAGCACACCTTCCATTCACAAGGTGTGCATTAGGGTGCAAGTGTTATCCAGCCTTTTAACTAGGCAATATTTGGATATACTAGCACAATTGAACTTGAAAGCTATCGAGACAGCAAGCCTGAAGAGATAGCTAGAAAGCGTAGAAACCAAGTACAGGAAGCAAGACCATCTCACAAAATCCTAGGACCGGATCCATCTAAGTGATGGATCGATACTGATCCATAAACTGGTGTCTAATTCGCCTCAAACTTTCCATGCTCATCAACCATGATGCCAATAACCCTCTTCAAGCTTCAGACCATTGATCTCATGCAATTTGCTATCAATCCCCTCGATACCTGAAACTAGCAACTTCATTCCACCAATGATTCACAATGACCAAGAAATAAGCTCGAAGCACTACAAATAAGATGAGAAGCACGAAGCAAACAACAAGTCGCTTCATCACAAAGAGTTCAAAACAATCCATAAGACAATTTTATGGACCGGTATCGATCCATAACAAGTGATGATGTATCCACGTTTGTTAATGGGGAGTTATTGCTAGAACGTGGGAGAAGTGACGGAGGTCATGGAAGAGTATATCCCCGTGGTCTATATCTATAAATAGAGGGGTAGACGCTCATTTGGGAGGATCCTTTAGCTTCCTTATAACTTTTCTATATTTCTTTATAGTCACCCGTGGAGTGGTACCGATCCATAAGAACTATACTTATAAAATAGTAGTATAATCAAGAGAAACATTAAGTGGATGTAGGCATTGATCGGGCAAACCACTATAAATCTTGTGTGTATTGTTTTTACTCATTTTCATTTACTTTTCTTCGATTTTCCTCTCTTCTAAAGCTGTTGTGTGTTTGTACCATTTTTGGTTCAAAAAAATACCAATTAAACCACTCACTACCTTTATTGTTTTTTCTTAATGTTTCCAAGCATGCCTGAGAGTTTGAGAGCTCCCTATTGCTATTTCCAACAAAAATCAAATAAAAAATTTGAAACATAGGTGGTGCTTTAGATCATTGCATTTTCTAGAGGATGGTTCTGCCGAATCAAAGGAGCTTCATTCATTCAAGGTGCATTTCAGATGTTGTTTCTTTTTTGTAATCTCTCAATTATAAACTTGATTACATGTTAATATAGATTTGTAGTATATTTTTGAATGAATTTGTATGCACAGACGTAGTCCAACTTATCAATACACTGTTATACAATTATATGTATATACTAATCTATAGAATTCATTTTTTATTACATCTTTGTTTTGATTAACATATTTTTCGTTATTTATCTTATAAAAGGTTACATATTTTATAAATAATTTTTTAATCTTAAAACTCTAGTAGCTAATTTAAGTAATTAAATAAATTATTTTAGCTATATACATATAAATATGTACACATAATTGTTTTAAATTGGTTTTCATGTAAGTTAAGTTTGACAATAATAATAAAAACAAAATATTATAATATTTAATTTATAAATATATATTAATACTATAAAAGTAATATATATATATATATAAACAAATGTGTATATATTAATTTAATTAGCTATCTTGATATAAAATTAAATAAATAAAATTATTTTCGAAAATTATATGTCATTCAAAATATCATAATATTTTATTTTAAAATTTAATATTGTGTGTGTGTATTTATTTATTTAAATTTTTTAAAAAAATGAGTGTGATAAATAAACAATTGAATCCTAATTATTATGTACATAATTTTAAATTTGGAAAATTAATTTTAAATTTTAAAATTCTTTACTAAGTTAAAATAACCTATTCAGAAAAAATTGAATCTTAATTATTATGTACATAATTTTAAATTTTTTTGGAAAACAATGTGCATATAAAGGATGAATGTGTTTGTTGTTGTGTAAATCCCAACATCTATATACGTACACATTAACTATGTAGACAATACATATTATATTGCACGTGCACGATAGGCATAAGTTTATATTGATCTACTCTAAATATTAATCAAAATTAAATTAAAATAAATAACCTTTATTTAAATAAATAGAATAACTAAATAAAATTAGATTTCACTAAAACAAAATTTAGATTAGATCTAAAATCAATTTGAATCCGCAGGCCCAATAAAGATCCAAAATGGAAAAAATTGAAATTCACTCATTTAACCCACTACGACCAGGCCCAATTCCTTCAATGGTATCTGAGCCCAATCGCTTATGAGGTCTAAATTAACTATTTTAAGGCTAACTTATTAAAACCTACCCATTCATACGGTGTCTAGAAAGGTAATGTCCAAGGTTGGAATTATATAACCAAGTACTCTATCCTATTTGTGTACTGGCTTGGCCCGAAGGATGAAGTAAGCTTAAAGGTTATCCCAATATAAAGTCCCGAATTCATTTTGGGCTTAGGGCTAAATTTTCGAAATCTATTTTGAAAATTCAAATTATATTTAATATTTGAATGTTAAGTTTAAAATATAAAATGAAATTTTATGTAGTATTTTCAAAAATTATTTTTAAAAATTATTAAATTATTTTTAGAATTTTATTTTAAATATTTAATTAATTTCATAAATTAATTAAATAATTAAATAATTAATAATTAAATTAAAACATATGTAACGTTATATGTGTATTTATCTAAAAATGTTTAAGGTAAATAATAATAAATTTTTTGAATTTAACATATGTTATTTTAATTATAATTGTTTTAAATAATTTAATTACATGTTAGTTGGTAAATAATATACATGCATACTAATATATGTGTATATAAATACTATAAATGTTATAACCAATATTCATCTTTATATAGTTTAGGATTACTGTAATTAAATTTTTGAAATTTAAATTGAATTAATTAAAGAGTTAATTAGTTAATTGAATTAATTAAATATAGTTTAATTAATAAAATTAAAATTAAAATAAATATGATTTAATTAAATAAAGTGAAACTATAAGAAATCCAACTTAGGTTTAAGGAATAAATACATATCTATGGCACGTACACCGTGATTTCAAATGTGTTTGATGCTTGAATCATGGGGGTATTTGTAACATCCCGAAAATTTTAAATAATAAACTAAAATACTAATCAGGGTAATAATGTAATTTTACATCAACGACCCAAGTGGTAAATTTTCACAAACATTAGAATTACACCTCAGGACCTATTCCATTATGTCCAGAATGTCGTTTACAGTTATAAAACAGATATTCTTTTTAAAATTGACAAAATTAGTCAAAATCATCGAAAACTAGACCCAATGACATTTATGTAATTTTTAGTTTCGGGATTTAACCTAATAACACTAGTTTTCAACTATGAATAAGACCCTAATTCTCGCTTGTCTTCATCCTAAATCTAGGTTGTCGCATCTCTAAATCTGTAAGTACTTTTTTTCTCTTCCTCCTCTCTAATGTCTTAAATCTCTCCTCCAAAATTTGAAATAAAAATAAAACAAAATCAAACAAGAGAGAGAGAGAGAAGAGAAGAATCAAACAGTAGAAGATTCAAATTGAAGGAAGGAGAAACAACTTGGCAAAAAAGAGGAGCAGTTGATTCAAATAAAATTAAAAAGGAAATTCTATAAACGACTCTTCAAGGTGAGTGAATTGATTACGATGTTATGATGATTCATAAGTAGTTAAATTCCTTTACATTCTACCTTAAAAAATATATGATTTTTGAATTTGGAATACTAGTTTCAACTTAGAATTTATCTAATTAACGATCTCAGCTATTAAACAAAAAAGGTATAAAAGGTGGAGATCTTAAGTGGTAATTCTAAAAAATAATTATTGGAATATGGAAAAGGATATATTAGCGTACTTCATCTATAAATCTAAGGATATAAATTTGTATATCGTAAAGTTTAAGTTGATTTAGATAAATGAAAGTAATCAATACCCCTTATGATTTACCTCTAATTGATTATATAATTTGAAATATTATAGACTTTTGGTTAAAAATACATAGCTGGTTTATTAAAACGTTGTACACGATCATTAAAATTAACTAGCTGAAGTTATATCAAAAATAAAAATCGTACCAAAACAATGTTAAAATTAAATCTAGCTTGCATATGTGAATCCACGTAGAAGAAAAATGCAAATAGATTAAATAAACAAATTATTAAATTTAGAAACTACTCAACCAGACATCTAAAAGGTTAATCAAATGTCCGAATTCACTTCAAGATGTCTGAATTTCAGACAATTCAAAACAAAGAAGAAACGGCTCAAAAATGAGCTGAATTAGACGTCTAAACTCTTATTCAAACGTTTGGACTTAAAGTCAGATGTCTGAATAAGGAAACCAAACGTTTGAATACTTGTAACAAAATTTTGTACAAGGGGAATCGAAAGTTTGAATTATTTTTTAGATGTCTGAATTACTTCAGTAAGCTAGGGTTGAGCCTGGACCTAATGCAAGCGAATCGGAGGACTTGTTCCCACTTTTTTGACTTTCGAACGTCCACGGAATTGAACGGAGTCATGCAACGAGATGGAAAAGTATCACACTTGGTGACGTCAAAGATTTGCACTTCATGATGTTATAAGGCGTGGCAAGCAGTGTGGCATGCAGTTCTTATGCGATTATATGCTTTAGGGCATATGACACTAATAGGAGATTACTCGATGTTTTTGGGGCACTTTAGCCTAGACATTATGTGTATGCCCAGTGTGGTGCATATAGGATGTTGGGCACGGTTGCTCGATATTTTTTAGGAAATTTAGCCTAGAAATTATGTGTATATCCGGTGATATGCATAGTTATGGCCACTAATGAGAGGTTACTCGACGCTTTGAGGTAAAATTGTCCTAGATATTGTGCATATGCCCAATGATGTGCATAAAAATAGGATATCAGGCACTACTGAGAGGTTACTCAATGTTTTTAGGGCAATTTGGCCTAGACATTGTTTGTATGCCCGGTATTGTGCATAGGATAATGAATGTTAGCTAGTAGGTTAACTAATGCTTTTAGGGCAAGTGGGCCTAGGCATTGTGGAGTATGCTCGGTAGGATAAGATGATCATCGGATCATGTACTTGAAGTTCGTATTGGAGATTACCTACTTAGCATAGTAGTTTTGTGGTTCATCACTAAGGATGTTTATTCGTTGTTAAGTACAATTAGGGTGACT
The DNA here is from genome assembly GCA_030737815.1 of Allium fistulosum. Taxonomy (NCBI): domain Eukaryota; kingdom Viridiplantae; phylum Streptophyta; class Magnoliopsida; order Asparagales; family Amaryllidaceae; genus Allium; species Allium fistulosum. The sequence continues at coordinate 292,956,834 of CM060907.1, forward strand.
ATTACAGTTAGTATCAGGTTGTGGAAATTTAACGTGTAGTTATATATATATATATATATAGTCCATGAACATAAATGGACACCCTAGGTCATGTAGATTATAAAGATGCTAATTACTTGTGAACACCTTACACTAGTGATATAATTTATTCACTAGACTTTGTCTGATCCACTCCTTTTCTTCCCCTTTATACCAATTATAGGAGGACGGAGTAATAAGTGAGTTGACCTAGAAAGGTACGTGGAGATGGTGGCATAACACTTGAAGATTCATCAATTTAGCCATTCTTTCATGTATCATATTATATATATTAGACATACTTTTATTATAATGTTATTTGGATATTTTACCTACGCCAGACACTCTATGTACCATGGTTATTTTGAGATTATTTTACTTTGGATTATTTTCAGTATTTATATTTTATTTCCTTCCACTGTGAGTCTGAAAGTGTAGAATGTGCTAAAAATTTATTTGTCTCGGTACCATGTAATGTTCTAAACACCCAACGATTCGTACTTCTTGGCATAACGTGAGTTCAAATGCCATTTTTGGCTTTGGATTTATCGCATCTGTGTGTCCAGAGGTGCGGGCTGTTATAGTATTTCATAAGAAACACGTTATTCCATAAATCGATATCACTCAAATAAATATATTAAAGATTATGAGTCTCCAATATAAATGTTGTCCTTTACCATTTATATTACAATAAATTGCTTACATACTCTCCAATTGTTGAGAAAACTCAAGCTAGAGATGTTGTGTGTAGTATTATTAATATATGATAGTTGTAGTAAGATAAAGTATATAATTTTTAAGCAAACACAAGGTACATACATTATACTTAGGACATAGAGAAATGATCGGTACAAGTGAATAATCTCATTCGGTTTGTTGAGCAAACTCAAGGTCGAGATGAGATTTTGGCAAATACCATGGTTTAGGAGTTGTATATGATACAACTGATAATGTGTTATCCATTGCTTGTGGACCTATGATTTGTTCAGCAAACTCAAGATTGGAATCCCAAGCCAGTCGAGTCCTAACATTCACAAGAGAAGTTGAAGGATTTATATGTTTTTCTTATGCTTTTGAGAAATATATAAATCTAGTGGAAGTCTTATGAGAAAAATGAAATGAATGTATTTAACCATTCTAAGAATATATGTTATACAAGTTAAAATAATTTACATTGATAAAATTTTGCAACTACTATAGTTGATAAAATATTTATCGGTTAAAATATGCAAATGTACTGAATTAAGATTGACATAGACATATAAAATATGCTTACCAATTATTATTTTGGCATGTTGTCAATTCAAGATCCATGTAAGAACCAATATATAGCTACTAAATACATTCGTACCTTAATAAATAAATGTTTAATTTTTTCAAGACTATGTGTTGTCATTTATGAGTTTTGATCTCTTAAGCAATGTAAGAATATGGATGTTTGATCCATATTGATCATATATAAATGTTATATGGTGAACAATTGATGTTCATAACGTAAGAAACATAAATGAAATTAGTTCATACAAAATAAGAGAGTAAAATGTAATGCAAGATCGTGTATTCAATAGAATTGATTACAATAAGGATTTAGCTGTGTTAGATATAGCACTAGACCAAGAGCTACAAGATATACCTAGAAATTTGATAGTTGAAATCTCTGTTCGATCATACATAAGCCACAACTTATTCGATATTCTTAAATGTTAAGGATGATTAAATGCATTTTTGTAAAGAGTTCGTTACAATCTTGTAGTAAGGATTTCCTTTTTGATCGGTTCGACCATTTAAAAAGGAAAGCATACGAGAATGGATGCAATTAATGCACAGTTTGGATGAAGAGAGTGGATGGTCGCCTCTGCTTTATGAAGAGACATCGGAAACGAGAACTGTATAAAATAACAGTAGATACGTAACACCGAATGGGACATATGATTTCTATTTCAAAATGTATTTTCATAGAAAGTTGTTTTCTATGAAAGTTATTCTCTTGAGTTTAAGATATTTGATCTGAAACCATTGACTGTAAACTAGTTACAATGCATGAAATAATGTCTCTTAATAAGTGGTTGAATGAAGCTTCATATTTTTATGCTATTATAGTAATGGAAGAAATAGTGGGAGTATACCATAAAACACTTCTTAATGGATGCATTAAGTTACAAAAAATTACTTTCGCAAACATACGAAATATATTTTATGAAATAATAACTATTTTCAATATTGACTGAAAATAAAAATAGTTTTATTTCAATATGAATATTATGAATATTCGTTACAAGATAAACTATAATGGTGGTATATATTTTCATAAAAACTGATGTATTAAAAAGTACAAAATTATTTGAAATTTTATAATTATTTTGGAATTATGGGCTAAGCCGTAGTTTTGGGAAATAATTCTTTAATGATATGTTTATAAATTATATGGTCCTGGTGAATTGAATCTCAAACGATTAAGGACAAAGCACACATTTAGTAGGAGCAACATAAGAATTGGTGAACTCTTCATGTTGATACATATAGATGTATGCAATTGCAAGTCTAATGATACCAAAACGACTCCACAAACTTAGTTAAATTCACCAATGAATTATTAAAGACATGAACATGTGTATTTGATTCACATTAGTATGTTTATGATAAGTCCATTAAATATAAACAGGAACTAAGTATATAACGTGCAAAAGGAAATAAAATAATTCGATTTGATCGAATATGTGAGTATATTGTAAAGGAGTTCCACATGTACCTAAAAACGAATGAGATTCAATTTCAAAAGTCAATCTACCCTATGATACATAATGATGTGTCAATAAAGTGTAATCAGATTGAACAAAGTACGATTGATAGCGGTGAAGTTGAGTTAACTTCTTTATGTAAAGGTCATGTGCTTAAGATTAAGTACATAAGGTTAAAAATTAATTTCATCTAAAGCATAGTTTACAAAATAATGCAAGATAAGAGTTTATAAGAAACTCTTACACATCCTGGGTCAAAGAGTTGACATGTTGTATGGGTCGAGAGACTACATGTATTACTTATTTGTGAGTAATCTTGTCGGACCAACCCAATGTGGTTTGGGACCGACCAACATTGCTTGACTATTTTATGTTATGAACATAAATTTTCATAAACTCAAAACTAAATTAGTTTTTTACATATACAATTGTAGTCCATAAATGTTTAGTAATAGCTATTCCGCTTTACTACGAAAAATCTATTATTTCAAGAAACACCAACTTTGTAATAAAGGAATTTCTTTATGAAATTATTGGTAGTATAATGGATTTAGATATAATCCAAAGATAAAACTAATTACGAAGAATGAAATAAAACTAACCAGACATAAACAGATAAAACATAATAGAATGTCTAATTAGAATTCTCACACATTAAAGAGAAACTATGAATTTCATATCGACGTCGGGAAAAGAAGTTCATCTATTGTCAACAAGTCATAAAGAGTATTGACTCTACCATATAACACAGTGAAAAAATCCAAAATGGGTTCCAAGTATGTTATCAAAATATGATTTTGATAGTTATCCGAAGGGATATGATCCATCAGCGCAAATGTGTCTTAGAGAAGAAGACCAATTTAGTTGGAATATAGTAAGCAACGTAGATAAGAATAACGTCGTAAATTTCAATTATTGAAATTAGCATAATTGATTTGTCATTCAACATGCTTAAGTTAATTTGGATTCTACTCGCAAAAATTATCGCACGATATGATTTTAATTTTGGATTATATTTATAGATGTTGAAACTAAACATTCCAAATAATGATTTAGAATAAACAGTTCATACATAACACCAAAGTTTCTCGTAGACAATGGGAATGATACCGAGTTTATGGGTTTCGAGGATTCAATAACTAATATAAAAGTATTTTTAGGTATTCATAAGAGTTCAAATATTTTGGTAGAAATATCAAGTTGTTTGATTTTCAATCAAGATGTAGAGGAAGCATGTTTCTACAAGAAAGAACATTAAAGGTACGAAAATATTTCTAAAACTATAAGTAAATGACAAACTTATGATTGTTAATGATGTACCCATATTAAAATCTTTTTTTTTGTTTGTTTAATACTCGACATTGGATTTGAAAATGACATTATTTATAATCAGTATAGAAGGATGTTGAGAATCTCCCAAACAATATATTCAAACACCATATTATATTATTTAATCTGGAGCATATAAAATGGATTCCTTATGCACCGACAATATGAATGATCATATATGTTATTTTGTCTATTATATCGCAATTTTCTTATATAACTGGTACAGTGAGCAAATGTGATATCCAAATTAAGTTCCCTAAATAATAGTTAAGAGTACTCTCAAGTATTTACAAAATACTTAAAGACTGGAGATTAATTTAAAGAAACAACAAACTCCTTGTGAAGAAAAACTTGGACTTAAACTTCATAGGTGATATGGAGCATTTTGGGTCAATCCTAATTTCATGTTCAATTTTAGTTAAGGAGCTCTAAGTTGGAATTATTCCAAACAAAATACCATGGTTGATTTAACCAAAAGGCTGGGTACATCTCCTTGAATTATGCCATAATATAAATGCACAAATTTATAACCGGGATAGGGAAGACTCAAAATTTCGCGAATCACATGACATTATTATATGATGATAATGTCGTGATGCAGTAAGCGAAAGAACCTAAAGCCCACTAGAAGTCGAGAAAAAGACTCTGAAAAGTTCCATATGAGAAAGGTAGTTCATCAACATTAGAGAGAGAGTTGATTATAGAGTATATAGTTAAGTCAATATAGCATATCCATCCACTATAGGACTAGATCGATCGATTTTGATAAAATTGATCAAAGGAATAAGATTCCATAATTGACTACAAGCGCAAGAGAGAGATTGATAGAGTTAGAGGTATGCCCAAGGGACAGTTATATAATTTGTTACATATATCTAACACTGTGACCGATCTTGTTTATAATAAAGGTCTTAAATTTATGTTATGTGCTTTGGTATATTATGAAATAATTAATTAAATAATTGATTTAAAGTGTATAATTTGAAAATCCTTAAATAATATGTCATGTTATGATTGTTACAAAGAGTTGTAACTATGCGAAAATTATCACCATATGAAATAACATATTATCTTACATATTCCTGATCAAGATGTTTCGAGAAAAGATATGGTTACATCCGTTGAGATCAGAGTACGTAACACTCTCCAAATGTTAGGTAGTGTATTACTCATAGCTACTGGGGCACCAAGAGGTTGCTATTAATAGTTATTGGATAACTATAGAATGACTCACTCGAGAGTTTTCTGTTGGTTAATATAACTAGGTCAAAAAGAAAATCTTGAAGTGATGATATTACATTGTTTTCTCGGCTTGAAATAATATTAAACTTCAACGTGGATACTCCACTTGGATCACAGTTAAATCATGGCATGGTATCTATTCAAATGACTATAGTTGGGTCTAAGCCGAAGTATTGAGAGTAAAAAACTATTCAATAGAGAATTTATCCCTTCAGTTATATGAGGTTAGTATCATAGTCAACAATAGTTAGCTCAAAGTTAGAGTCTTTGGTCAGAGCAGTATGATTAAAAAAAATTGTTATTATTGAACTAAGGATTTTAAGTTCGGACTAATCGAGTTGAATGTGGACGATATTGGAATTTTGGCCAAAAGCAAATTCCTTAAGTCCTAATGTGATATAGTTTTAACAAAGAGAACTGCTGTAAATAATCGTCACCACCGCTTAAAATAGTAAATTTGGATTTTATCAAAATCGTGTAAGCAATAAATTCGGTCAAAATGTCACACTACTAGCTAAGGTGGCATGTGCACGTTAATATTTGAATTGTTCGGTATTAATCACAAACTGAATATGAGTTGCACGACCACAATGGTGAATACTCCAAAATACCACACAATTTAATTAAATTGGAATTGTTGTAAATTAATTATTATTTATGAAAGATTAATTATTAAATTTTAATTAATTTATTTGAATCAATATTTAATATAGTACATATATAAAAGTTATATATGTAAAAAGAGAGATCTAGATCCCCACTTTTCTCTGCTTTCTTTTCTTATTTAAGCTCACCATCCCCTATATTCTTGCTACTCTAGTTTTAGCCTCTATTCTCCCTAGCTTTTGTTACAAGGATATTCCTCACTCCTCTAATTTCCAAAATAAAAACAAATCAAATCAAATACACTAAAAATATGTGGCGATGTCTTCAGTTAGTAGCTTTTCTAGAAAGAAATGAATCCAATTTGTGGAGTTCTCTGATTCAACATTCAGTGTGCAATATCAAGGCCATAATATAAGTTACATCAGATCAATATTTATTTATTTATAAGCTTATTTATGTCATTGTATATGTATGGATTAGAGTTATCTATTATCATGGATTTATATATTTGTTTGCTGCGAATTCTGCATATGCATGTATTCCAAAAAAAACTTTTTGTATTTGAGTGTCTTTATTTTCGACCAATAAAAATAAAAAAATAAAAAATTTGAAAGCAGAATTAATTTTAAAATAATGTTTAAACTAAAATTAAAAAATTAAAACTATTGTTACATACATACTATTTATTAATTTATGTTATAAATTTTATACATATAGATTTTCACACGCATATGTATGTTAAAAATTAATTTTTTATGTGTGTGTATATATATACACAATAAATGGAAATTAAAACTTATATATATATATATTAAAAGTTTTCAAATTACAATGTATTATTATGTATATATATATATATTACAAAATGAACTATTTTCGGAGTTTATAGTTTTAAACCAAAATTAAAAAGAAATCTGCATTAGATTATAAAATAAAGTTTTTTAAAACCGCACGATTTATTAATAAAAAATTTACTCGCTAAGAACATTTCGCCAAATAAATAAATATATGGCTTTATATATTTTCTTATATTTATGGCTTTATATATTTTCGTAAATATATCCATATATATGGCTTTATATATTTTCGTATAATCTTTTTTAAAGTTTGCGTGTGTGAATATATAAATAAATATATATTATATAGTTGTATTCGAATTTGAATTTAATTTTTAGCAAGTTATTATTTTGGATCTAGATTTTTTTCAAAGTGGAATTTATCCTAAGCTATTTTAAATATGAAATATTTGAATTGGTAAATATATTCAAATTTAAATTTATACATAATTGTTTTGTGTGTGTGTATAATTTATATTATATTAACATTAAAATAACAGTAGACTGCAAATACATATATAAAGAGGCTAATGTGTCTATTGCAGTATAAATCCCAGCACTTACATACTAGCACATTGAAAAATGTGTACATCTATAAGTTGCACATACACTTACACATGTGTATGTGTGTGTTTGATACACATATACACTTTATATATCGCAATATACAAAAACAATTTTATATTAATCAATTAAAGAAAATAAAGATTTTATTTATTTAGACTGGATCAAAATCAAGTTAGAGTTCATAAGCCTAATAAGGTCCAAAATAGGAAAAAAATTGAAAATTACTCATTTAACCTGCTATATGCTCGTCCAGTTCCAGCAATGGTATCAGATCCCAATAGCCTATGCGGTTTAAATTAGCAATATCAGAGCTACTTCTTAATGCCTACTAATTTAGTAAGGCATATATAAAAGTAGCGTCTAAGGTTGGGTTTCGATAATCAAGTATTCGGCCTAACCTGGCTGTTGGCCTGGCCCAAAAGATGAGGTAATCCCAAATGTTATCCCCAATATAAAGGCCCAAATTGATGTTGGATATTGGACTAATTTTCAAAATCTATCTTGAAATTATAGGTTATATTTTAAATTTAAAAGGTTAAGTATAAAATATATAAGAAATTTTTTAAATGTTGTAAAATATTTGGAAGAAATTAATTATTTTTTGAAAATCATAATAATAATTAATTAGGATAAATAAATAAAAAGTTAATTAATTAAATTAGAAAGATATATCATGAGTTATAGAATTATGGATCTTAAGGCTAATTAAACACTAAAGGGGGGTGAATAGTGTTTTCTAACTTATTAAATCTTTTTAAAAAAAATTCAAGTTAAATATTAAATCACTAATTAACAACACATAATTATACTATCAAATAATCGAAGGTGCAATCACAGATAAAAATAAAAGCAATAAAGCAAAGTAAAGTGTAGAGAGATGACACCAAGGATTTTATACTGGTTCAGATTTCTACTACATCTAGTCCCGTACAATCGCTTGTATATAGTTCTTTTCAAATGCCAATCTTTAAATGAGCAGACGGCAAACCCAAATACAATCTCCATTCCGAGGCTACGAGACACACCTTCCTAAATTTTCGACCTCAGGATAGACTCACTTGATTTGAACGGGCTACAAGCACACCCACTAGATCTTCGAGCTAGTAAGCACACCCACTTGATTTGAACGGGCTATAAGCACACCCAAAGCAAATACAAATAGAGTTGTTAGTTTTTCCAAAGACAATTTCTTGAACTTTGGATAAAGTGGATCCTACAGCCTCTTTGACGGCACTTTGACCTTTGAATTGAGAGAGAGATGTTTCCAAAACAGTAAGAAAGTAGTATTGAATCAATACAAAGAAGTATGAATTGATTCTATATGATTTTGAAGAGATTTGAATATATTTTTCAATGGAATTTTAAGAGAGTAAGAGGAGGGAAGAAAATAAGTAATTAGTTATCAAAAAATTCATTTGCACTCCCCTTTATATAGTAAATCAATAGATATGTCCGTTCGTAAAGAGTTGCAACGAATAAACACTTCTTTTCAGAATTTGTAAAACCTCTTGGCGGCATGTATGTCGACATACTCTATGCATATATGTCGACATATGCATGTATATTTTGAAAACTTGTTTTTTTAAATGTTTTAAAAGTCCTATACTCTGCAAAATAATTTGATACTTTGTAAAATAGTTTGAACATAGCTTTTAAATGTTTTGAACTTTGAAAAACTTTTATAAAATTTTTGAAATATATTTTGATAATTTATTTTGTTTAAAAATGTAAAAGATAAAAAAATATGAGATAGAGATCAAAGATTGATGTTAAAGACTTTAACAATATAAGCTATGACTCTATAAACAAAATTATAATCGTGGGATCTTCATATCTTGTTCTTTGTACACATAAGTCTTCATGTCTATCTTTTGAGTCTTTATACTGTACAGTCTTCGATTCAACACCTATGTAATTTTCTGCACTATATACTATATAACTTTAGAAACATTAGTATCTATATTTTATATGATTGTATATGGTTGTTGTCATCGAAATCAATAACTGAGGTATTAACATATATAATGACATATGTAAATTCATCTTAAATGTTTGAGGTAATAAGTAAATAAAATTTGAAATTAATTTAAATTAATTAAAGGTATTTTAATTAAATAAAATGATATGCATGTATTATGGTATATTCGTATTACTATAAATGTTATATTATATGTATTCAATTTTAAAATATTTAAAATGAATAAAATAAAATTAATTAAAATGTTAATCAGTTAACTCATTTAAGTAAGTAAATTAGATTTCAGTTTAAAATTAATATAAAATTAAACATAATAATATTCTATACGCTAATTAAAACTCTAAACTATTATATATGAATTAAACTTATATAATATGAATATATAACAAAAGTGGAACTATAATAAACCCAAATTAAATTTAAGGAATACATACATACATTCAGTACTATACCGTGATTTTAGATGTGTTTGACACTTGATTCACAAAGATATTCCATACGAAATACGTTATTTCATAAGTCGATATCACTTAAATAAATATATTAAAGATTATGAATCTTCAATATAAGTGTTTTACTCTTCCATTTATATATTAATAAATTACTTGCATACTCTCTAGTTGTTGAGAAAACTCAAGCTAGAGATGTTATGTGTAATATTATTAATATATTGATAGACGTGGTAAGATATATGTACATATTTGTTGAGCAAACTCAAGATATGAACATTTATACTTAGACTATCATGAAATGGTATGTACGAGTGAATTATCTCTTTTGATTTATTGAGAAAATTCAAAGTCGAAATAAGATTAGGACAAAGACAAGGGTAAGGAGTTGAATATGATATAAAAGATAAAGTGTTATCCATCACTCGCAGGCCTATGATTAACCTCGAGTTTACTATGTATAAAAGTCTAATGGAAGCTTATTAATAAAATGAAATATAATGTTTAACCTTATTAATAATATAAGAACATCTGCTATGTATAAATTAAACCAAACTACACCTATAAATTTGTGCAATTAATATAATTGATGAAATTTTTATCAATTAAAATATACAATTGGACTGAATTAAGATTGAAAAATGTAAATACAAGATATACTTACCAATAAATTTTGCATGATATCATGTTAAGTCCCATGCAAGCGCTTAATTATACAACTACTAAATATATTTGTAACTTGGTCACTCACATGTTTATTTACCTTAGACTATATATTGTCTTCTATGAGTTTCGAACTCTCAAACAATACAAGTATATGGATATTTGATCCATAATCAATAACATATAAATTTTATATGGTGAACGGTCGCAATTCGTAATATACGAAATCTTGATGAAATTACTTCATTCGAAATAAGCAAGTGAACTATAGTACCATGATATGATTGATTACAGTAAGGATCGTGTTGTGTTAAATGTAACACCAAACCAAGACCAACAAGTTGGATCTAAGAGTTCGACCTTTGAATGGTTAGCTTGATCAGTTTACGTAAAGTGCAATTTATTAATTATCCTTAAATTTTAAAGATGATTGAATTCATTTTTGTAAATTTTTTATTATGGTATTATAGTAAGGATTTCCTTTTGAATGGCTTGAATATTTGAAAAGAAAAGCGAATGTATGAAAATTAGATGTAACTTAAGGAATAGTTAGGATGAAAAGAGTGAATGGTCACTCCTACTTCATAAAGAGACATCGAAACCGAGAATTGTACAAAATAATAATAGATACTTAATAAGGAATAAGAAATATGATTTCTATTCCAAAATGTATTTTTGTATAAGAAATTGTTTTCGATGGGATTTATTCTTTGAGTATAAGAGATTTGATTTTAAACTCTCGATTGTAAAATAGTTACCGTCAAAGCAAGATTTCCCGAATTTTGAAGATATCACCTTTGCATATTGGCCATAGCAGAAAAACAGGAAAGGTGACATCAATAGAGCTCATATTGACTTGGAAATTACATACTATCTTGATGGACTATCAACTAAGGAATAATCAATGAAGACTTTAATAATATGAGTTCGTTATCTTAGATATATTTTGTTAGAACACACAAGAATCTCATCATAACATCCCAAAGATTTAAAGTTGCCAAAAATAGTTTTTTTGAATTTATATAATATTGATAAAGCTTTTTATGGTTTTAGAAACTGCAAAATTCATGTACACTAGTGGACCGATAGGGCCAACCGGCGAAGGATGTTTCAAAGGTCATGTTTCTTCCTCTTCAACCAGTTACGACTTTCTCTGAAAATTTTAATGGCAACAAAAATTCCTCTTCATCAAAGCCCTTCAACATATATAACTTTGTATTGATTTCAAAGAAATTTTCAACTTTTGCTTTCTGATTCTATTCTCTAATTACCAAACCCCTAATTTCTAAAAGCTTGAAAAAATCTATGATTATTCAACTATTATACTAGTTCTTTGATTTATATACGTCCTAAAACATTTGCTCATTCAACTCATAAAGATTCTTGTGAGTTATAAGAGCTTTGTACTCAAGTCGGCAAATCGGTTTATACAGACACCACCATCGAAGATTGTTTTTATTTCGAGTTAGTAGAAAGACCTGTTCAGCGACTTAGGCATTCTGTAAACCTGTTCCTCAGGATGAAAAGAGGGTGTTAGTTAGTGAAAAACTAGAATAGAGATTCAAGGACTGGACTTAAGACAATGCTCCGAACTAGTAGAAAAATCCTAGTGTGCTAATTTCTTTATTTACTTTATCTTTATTACTACTAGTTAGCGTATTTATATTCATATACATACACTTTGTTAACTTGTCCATACACACACGATTTACTAGAATTTATTTGGTATCAGAGCAGAATCATTCGTAAACTGTAACACAGTTTAGTAAATAATATTTAATATGGCACATATATGACTTTTGTTGAAGGTCAGTCTACTGCACGACCACCACTATTTACTGAAAGTGACTATAATTTTTGGTCGACTAGAATACAAATTTATATGGAAGCAAATAGTCTTAAAGTTTGGGATTCCATGCAAAATCAATATGAAGCTCCACTTACACCATTAAGTATGTAGACTCCTGAACAAAAGACCGCTGCTACTAATAAGTCAAAAGCTATGAATATATTATTTTGTGCTTTAGATAAGAATGAATTTACTAGAGCAATGGTTTGCAAATCTACATACGATATTTGGCACACACTACAAGTCACTCACTAAGTCACAAACAGAGTTAAATAGTTTAAAATTACTATGTTAAAAAGCCAGTTCCAAAACTTTAGAATAAAAGAAAATTAAAATATGTTAGATATATACTCTCGTCTTCAAGATATCACTCATGCACTTATTGGATTAGGAGAGACCATATCTGAATTTGACACTATTATAAAAAATTAAACTTTTTAACCAATGATTGGAAAAGAAGTATTAACAATCGAAGAGGAAAATGATCCTTTACAACTATAGGTCGAAGAGTTGGTAATTTAATGGCCTATAAAGTGAATTTGTAGGCTAGAAAATGCAGAATCAGGAGAAGAAAACTATTGCATTCCAAGTTGAAGAGTATTCCAAGCTTGATGTAGATGAAATGACTTTTATTGCAAAGAATTATAGAAAATTTAAAAAGCATGCGAAGAGATGAAACATCAATGGAAAAACAATTATGTGCTTTGGATGCAACAAACTTGGTCACACGATAAAGGACTGTCCAATTCAGAATAAAGGGAAAATGAAGATCAAAAACAAAAATAAATATGATAAAATATAACAAGAAAATAAAAGTGATGAAAATAGAGAAATAATAAGAAATAAAGCTAGACTAGTTGCTCAGGGATACAATAAGGAGGAAGGAATCAACTAAAACGAAACTTTTGCTCTTGTTGCATGTCATAAACCAAGTAGAATATTACTAGCCTTCGCTTGTCACCATAATGTTAAACTATATAAAATGGATGAAAAAAGCACTTCATAAATGGGTTTATTAAATAAAATATATATATATATATAGAATAATCGCCTTTATTTAAACACAAAAATTATCCTGACCACTTTTTTAAACTTAAAAAGGTACTTTGTGGTTTAAAACAAGCATCTTGTGCTTGCTATAATAAACTTAAAAACTATTCACTTAACTCTGGTTTTGAAATGTGTAAAGTAAACTCGATGCTTTTTGTAAATCAGAATAATAATGATTTATTATTGTCCAAATCTACATTGAGGACAGTATTTTTGGATCAACTGATGAAAAACTCTGCATAGATTTTTCAGAAATAAGGAGAAAAGAATTCGAAATGTCCCACATGAGAGAATTTAATATTTTCTAGGTTTACAAATTAAATAATTTGTTAATGGTATTTTTATTTCATAAGAAGAATATTGTGAAGATTAATTAAAAGATTTAGTATTGAAAATATGAGTAGTAAGTCGTCACCAATAAGTTCGACTGTTCACTTAGACAAATATGAAAATGGTAAAGATGTTGATCAGAAACTCTTTAGAAGTATGATTGGATTTTTACTATATTTAACAAATAGTTGTCATGATGTGACGATGAGTGTGTGCCTATGTGCTAGATTTCAAGCTAATCCAAAAGTGTCACACATTTGTGTTGTTAAAAGAATTCTAAGATATTTAACTGGAACAAAATATTATGGTCTTTTCTATCCAAAAGAATCTCCATTTTAATTAGCATCATATAGTGGTGCTGATTTTGGTGGATGTCGAACAGATAGAAAAAGCACTACTGGCAATTGTCACTTTATAAAACAATATTTAGTTTCATGATTTAGTAAAAAGAAAAACTGTGTATCTTTATCAACTTGTGATGCATAATATATATCAACCACCTTAGCCTGCGCTCAAATAATTTATGTGCAACAACACTTAAAGATTTGGTGTAAATTTAAGAAAATTGCCTATATATTATGATAACATAAGTGCAATAAATTTAGCGAAAAATCCAAATAATCACTCTAGAACTAAAGACATCACCTTTTACAAGATCATATTGAAAAAGAAAATATTACTTTAAAATTTGTAAAGGCTAAAAATTAGATTGCAGAAATTTTTACTAATCCATTAAATGATAATACGTATATTAGATTGCTTAAAGAGCTTGGAATTTGTTCGATAACAGATTTAATCTAATTTTTACAGAAATGTGTATATTATCAACATGAAATTTCATAGCACTAACAAGTTTTGAAAATTAAAATCTGAAAAATAGTTTTATAATAAATTAAATTTTTTAAGAATAAAACTCATTTGTTTATGATAGGATTTTAAAATATTTTATAAAATATAAAATATAAAGTAATTAAAACAATATTATTTTAATAATATTATAACTTAAAAATTAAAACTATAATAAAATTTTATGGGTTAGCCCGCCTTTTGGTTAAGGCCGAGATATCAATAAATTGGCTATAAAAGGATGGATATCAAGATTGAAGATCGATTAGAAACAAGGGAATGATCGATACTGTCAAAATTGGACCAAGCTCCAATCAAGGTGGGATTGATGAGGAATGGTAAACAAGGCTAGGTGAGGCTACGCTTCAAATTTTAGGTCAATCGGAGTTCGTACGCTCAAGTTATGGATGGATCAATATTAGTGAAAATTGGTTTCGTATCGATCAAGCAGCTTCAGGAAGGAAATGGGTTCGCATCGATACATTCATATCGATCGCTGCGGCATTGGTTTGGATCGATCGGTCTTCGGATCGATACATCTATATCGATACTTTCGTATCGATCAAGGTGGGTATGAATATGGATAACGCACACTTTCTTTTGTGCATCTGCTTTGGATCGATAGCAGTTCGTATCGATAGCTTTCATATCGACCTATGGCATCCGATCAATACAAAGAGAAGGGTTGGGGATCAATACGAAGGAAGGAGCAAAGAATGGATACGAGGCAATGGTTACAGGGGTTTGGAAAAGCATTTCGTATTGATTAATTATTGATCGATACGAAGGACATACTCGGGGACAGCTATGCGGGATGGATACGAAGAGATTCTGGAGCCATTTCGTACCGATCACGTTTGTATCGATCGATACGAAGGAACCGTTCAAAAGATGGAGCATGAAACATGGATCACAGCGTGATAATCAGATCGAAGCGAAAGCTATGGACACGGGATGATGGATACGAAGAATCGGATCGATGCAAAAGTGATGGATATGAATTAGGGATACAAAATCATCAGCCAAACTAGGAAATTGAAACTTGAATCGATCATATCTCAAAAACTACACACTGGAATTTCATGAAATTTGGAGAGCAAAAATTTGCACCATCATCTTTCAACATAATCGATCGCAGCTCATTAGGAGTGATTCTTGATCGATACCAAATCCACTTCGATTGATCAAGGATCGATCCCAAACAACCCTAGATCGATCTTGTGGGCCCACCTACGCATGAGAAAGGGTATTCCGAGGTTTGGGGAAGATATTTCCAAATCTACTCCTATAAATAACACACTTATGCCTATTGAAAAAGGACTTTTTTTTGGAAGCTTTGACGCCGCTACTCTGCTGAAACTCCACTGTAACTTGAGTGTTATTGATTGTACTGTGGTAAATCAGTTGAGAATCATTAATAAACAGCAAACTATTCAAAGTGGACGTAGGCTACAACGTCGAATCACTATAAATCTTGTGTCTTCTCTTACTTTCTTTCATTTTAATTTTGTTATTTCTTCATTTTTACTCTCTACATCATCTGGATCTGAGATCTGTGTTTGGATATTGAGGATTTGTGTGTAAACACTGGTGCTTTCACTACTTCTGAGGTTTGTGACTAATTTTGGTTCAAAAACTTTGGTGCTTTCATTGAAAATTGAACTCAGGGATTTAGATGCTTGGATTTTGGATTTGAAAGCTTAGGAACTCGGATTCTGGGAAGCAATGGCTAAGTAATCGACAAGGAGACAGAGAACAGAAAGGAGTCAGCATTAAGGAAGTCAGGAGGATTCCTCAGGAGCTAATCAAGCCTTAATCTATATTACTAAAGACGAGATGGAAACAATGCTGAAAAGGTAAGAGGATATGATACAGAACCTACTCTGACAAGTAAGACAAGCTCGAGTGCAAAGTTAAGGGAATGGAGTTGCAAGGAATGCTGGAAATGAGGATCACGAAGTTGGAGCAGTAGGAACAGAGACAATCCAGAATCAGGACCGAGAAAACGAAACAAAATGGATGTAGGACAGAGCGGAACCATCGGGAGCGGCCTCTGAACTAGGGGCATGCCCCCGAATCATGTTGGCTCAATTCAAGGAAGGATACCAGGCGGCGTTGTGCAGTTTGGCGTTGATCGGGATATGGATGCTCGTCCAGAAGGATAGGTTTTAGGATTCCCTCGAGGACTCGGGGTGCAGGTTGGAGATAGCGGACAGAGGCTACCACTTGATGTCAACGACAGGTTAGCGGACATGATCAAACGGGCTATGAGGAGAGGATTGGTGAATAGAGATTTGGAGGATGTGAATAGGAGCCCCTTTGCTCCTACAATCAGGCAAGCTAGGAATCCACCGAATTTCAAACTACCAACACTGGAGATGTATGATGGGGAACGTGAGTCACATGGAAGTACTGGGGACATCGGAGGAATTCATGGCGCGATGCTTCCCTTTGTATTTGACGGATTTAGCAGCACTATGGTTCAGACAACTGGAAAGCGGCTCTATTGGCACATGGACGGAGTTGATCAGGAGGTTTATGAGGCAATTTCGAGTCCACATCGTGAGACCCAAGAATGTGATGAATTTAACATCAATGAAATAGGGGAAGAGGGAGTCACTTAGGGATTTCTTAACCAGATTCAATGCGGCAGTGGCTTCGGTGGATCGACCCGATCCGTCGATAGTTTTGTTGGCAGCAGTCTCAGGGATTGCAGATAATTTGGATTTTAAGATATCGTTGGAGCGGGATCCACCGATGGATCTCGGGGAGTTTTATCATGAAGCAGAAAGGTTTCTACGACAGGAAGATGCGAAGGCTGAAAGAGAGGGGAGAGAGGCTGAAGTTTATGCGGCAAAAGGTAGAGGTCCAACAAGGGAGGATTCAAACAAGGACAATAAAGGCAAAAGGAAAATGAACGACAGTGGTAACACATCAAAAAGGCAATAGTGGGAATCTAAATTCTCTTCTTACACAGATTTGACCGAAACTCTGGAAAGGACTTACTTGGATACTCGAGGGCGCCTCTAGTATCGAAGGGCGGCAAAAAAGGAACCCTCTGAATATGAGCAAGCATCGAGAAAACACCGCCTATTCCATGAGCTGGATGGGCACAACACGAACGACTGTAGGCATCTGAAGGATATTATTGAGGAACATGTGAGGAATGGTCATTTGCAACAATACATAAGGAATCGAGTTGTGGCAATGGAACCGGAGCGGCCACCGCCCACCTCAAACGAAGATGGCACTGGATCTAGGCATCATCATCAGCTTATTATCAGCCGATAGGATTTATGGCATGGAATAAGTAATAAACCCCGAAGTAATGCGGCTAAGTCACTTACACATGTACGGGATCGAGGACGGTCCCTAGGCATGCTCTGAGATGATGAAAAACTGTAACGCTTGGGTTTATGAAATCTTGTTTTCTCTTTTTTCTGCAAACTCTAGTTTCTTTCTTGGTACTATGGCTATTTCTTTTTCTTGGTTGTATGGACTTTTATTTTGTCAATTGAACTCTGTTATAATTGGATTTGGATTAATGTAATAAATATTACAGGTCACGCGGTTACGGTCCCAACCGAAGAGATAGGGCAATAACCACGAGTTACGAGTCCCTTCACCGAAGAGTGACTGAATGGACTTGAACACGGAATATAATTCCTTGACCAGATAGTCGATGCCGGAGAATATAAGTCCTCGACCGGAGGGTCGAGGCCGGAGAATATATGTCCTCGACCAGAGAGTGGAGGCTAGAGAATATAAGCCCTTGACTGGAGAGTCGAGGCCGAAGAAGGAAAACCATGGATGAGCCCTCGACTGGAAAGTCGAGGCCGAAGTAGGATAAAATGACCCGGCGAGGTCTATGGATTTGGATTTGGACCCGGAGAGGTCCCGACTTTGGATAAGGGCCCGGAGCGATCCCGGATTTGGACATCGACCTGGAGAGGTCATGGATTTGGTTATTGGTTACTGGATATGGATGGATTAGAACGAGGTTGTCGGGTTCGGATTGATTTGTAATTGGCTAAGAATTTGATTACTGGATTCGGAATCAGCTATCGACTCAGAGCAGTCGTGGGTCCAGATAGGGATATGGCTATGGATATGGCACTTGGATAGAATGGCCTGGTAATGGATTGGATTATGGGTCAGATGATATGGCTATGGATGGAATATGGACTTTGGATATTGGATTTAAAGCTATTCAAAACACACAAGGTATGTTTTAAGGGGAAAATGTTACCCCGCCTTTTGGTCAAGGCCGAGATATCAACAAATTGGCTAGAAAGGGATGGATGTCAGGATTGGAGATCGATTGGAAACAAGGCTATGATGGATATCATCAAAATTGGACCAAGCTCCAATCAAGGTAGGATCGATGGGGAATGGTAAACAAGGCTATATGAGGCTACCCTTCAAATTTCAGGTCAATCGGAGTTCGTACGCTCAAGTTATGGATGGATCAATATTGGTGAAAATTGGTTTCGTATCGATATGTTTGTATCGATCATTATGGTGTTTGGTTTGGATCGATCGACATTCATATCGATACATTTCGTATCAATCGAATTCGTATCGATCAAGCAGCTTCATGAAGGAAATTGGTTCGCATCGATACGTTCGTATCGATCGCTGCAGCATTGGTTTGGATCAATCGGTCTCCGGATCGATACATCTATATTGATACTTTCGTATCGATCAAGGTGGGTATGAATATGGATAACGCACACTTTCTTTTGTGCATCTGCTTTGGATCGATAGCAGTTCGTATTGATAGATTTCGTATCGATCTATGGCATCAGATTGATATGAAGAGAAGGGTTAGGGATCGATATGAAGGAAGGAGCAAAAAATGGATACGAGGCAATGGTTACATGGGTTTGGAAAAGCATTTGGTATCGATCAATTATTGATTGATACGAAGGACATACTCGGGGATAGCTATGATGGATAGATACAAAGAGATTCTGGAGCCATTTCGTATCGATCGCGTTCGTATCGATCGATACGAAGGAACCGGTCAAAGATGAAGCACGAAAACATGGATCACAACGTGAGAGTCGGATCGATGCGAAAGCTGTGGACATAGGATAATGGATACGAAGGCTCGGATCGATGCAAAAGTGATGGATACGAATCATGGATACGAAATCATCAGCCAACACTAGGAAATTGAAACTTGAATCGATCATATCTCAAAAACTACATACTGGAATTTCATGAAATTTGGAGAGCAAGGACTTTGCACCATCATCTTTCACCATGATCGATCGCAGCTCATTTGGAGTGATTCTTGATCGATACGAAATCCACTTGTATGGATTAAGGATCGATCCCAAACAACCCCAGATTGATCTGGTGGACACACCTACGCATGAGAAAGGGTATTCCGATTTTTGGGGCAGATATTTCCAAATCTACTCCTATAAATAGCACCCATACGCCTACTGAAAAAGGACTTTTTTTGGAAGCTCTGACGCCGCTACTCTGCTTAAACTCCATTGTAACTTGAGTGTTATTGATTGTACTGTGGTAAATCAGTTGAGAATCATCAATAAATAGCAAACTATTCAAAGTGGATGTAGGCTACAATGCCGAACCACTATAAATCTTATGTCTTCTCTTGCTTTCTTTCATTTTAATTTTGTTATTTCTTCATTTTTACTCTCTACATCATCTGGATCTGAGATCTGTGTTTGGATATTGAGGATTTGTGTGTAAACACTGGTGCTTTCACTACTTCTGGGGTTTGCGACCAATTTTGGCGCAAACACTTTGGTGCTTTCACTGAGAATTGAACTCAGGGATTCAGAAGCTTGGATTTTGGATTTATAAACTTATAATTAGTTTTAAATAATTTATAAATGAGGAAATATTCCATCTATTATTACTAACAAAAATAAACACAGCAATGAACTTTGAAATGAGTATAATGTTAATAAAAAGTTCTATGAACTAAATTTTTTTTACACTAAGATGAACCTTAAAGATAAAAGGTTTTTAAAATAAAAATTGGATACTAAAATTTTGATAATAAAACGTTATAATGAACCTTAAGTAAAATAAATAAATAAATATATATATATATATAATTATTAAAATTAACATATGATTTATTTTGTATCAAAAGGTCTTTTGTATTATTTTAAAATGTGCAAAAATATAGTGTATATATGCGCCGGTGCTATACACACAAGTTCTATCGGTGACGGAGTTTTCTACAGACGCGAATGTAGACAAAACCCTTTCCTATTATAATTTTTACTGCTTTATTTTCGCTCCTCCAATTCAATTTTTTCCTCATCTCCCATAAACCCTAGCTCTGAAAAACCCCATATAACTCAAATTTTCCATCAAAAAATTACATTTTTTATTAATGGTATGAGAAAAATGATCTATCTCCTCCATATAATTTGGTTCAATTGAAGAAATTCTCACTGATCAAGTTAGAGAATGAATCAAGAATAAAAGAGATAGAGCTATGATGATGAATGAATCTCATGGGGGAAAGCCAGTAAATTTTAGTTCTCTATCTTTACATGATGTTAGAAGTATTTTCACTAAAGCTTAACTTTTTATTATCATTAATATGGAGAATTTGAAATAAACATATATCTGAGATGTATTGCTTTATTTTATGCGAATATATAAGTCAGTTAAGATGATAATGGTCATGTTTTTCAAACTAGCGTAAAAAGGGTAGAAATCCAATTTAGCAAAGGAATTTTAGGTGCTATTTTGGATATCTCTTTTGAAGGAATTACTTTAGATGATTTGTTAATGGACGATGAGATTATAATGCGAACTAGACAGGTAGAATGGAAATTGGACCACATCAAACCTGACAAGCATAGCTTGAATTATTATTGCATTCTCCAATATAACATAATTCCTAAAATGGTTTTGATGAAATTTACTTCGAGTACGCAAACGCACCTATGCAATTCTTGGTGATTTTAGAGCCAACCGGACCCATTCAGTTAAGTATAATATGATTGAGAATAGATCGGGTAAAAGAAGGAGGTGTATCCCATATGGAAATCTGATCACCACTATACTTCATCACTTTGGTGTTCCTCTTGATGATGAGACCCCCATTCAACATCACTGTACTTCAGTCATTGGCACTAAAGCACTTCAAGCTATAAAGATTCCAGCTACTTTAGTTGAGTTTCATGTCAAGACCACCATTTATCAGCCACTACAACTACATATTACGTCTTCCTCTTAGCACCAAGCCTCTCCACGGCCTCCTTCTCCATCTAGATAGGATCAAATTATTTATACGCTTGAGAGGCAAGAGCAGCTCTTACAGTCAGTAATTGAGGAGCATAAAGAGTAGAAAAAGTAGTTGGGATTTGATAATACTTTACTTACATGACTATATGGATCCGTTCACGCTAGAAAGAGTGGAGTTATGACGAGTAGTAAGTGCAGTGTGCTCCATCCTTTGCTTGTTTTAGGTGACATGCCATTTTCTCAGCCATCTGTTCATGATTTTCAGGCAACACAAGGCAATGGTGGAGTGGGACCATCCCTTCAACAACCAGCAGGACCTACTAGGATGAGCACTACTGATAGAGGAACTAGATCTTTGGACGATGCCACTTATGCATCTGGATCTCCCACATGTCCTCCAACATCGGTCTGACATCATACTACCTTCACAGAGTCCAATCCTACTACACTGGAGGGCTATTATAATTTAGATTAGATAAGTGCTTTATCCCTAAATATGGTATCCTTGGTTGTTTCTGTTCGTTTGCATCTTGTTTTACATTTTGATTAGTATTTAGTGTGGTTGTGTATTTTCTTGTTATGACACTCTGTTTTTATTTTTGTGCATCGCGACACTTCATTTTGTGCATTTTGCTATTTGTTTCATACTGTGACCATGTTCTGTGTTTTATACTCCGTGATCCACATATTGTGACGTTCATTCTGTCACCATGTTCTGTATCTGTGATATACATTTTGGAGTATTGTGGTCTATTTTCTCCTTTTTGTGATGACAAAGAGGGAAATACACACATATACATACGTACGTACATATGTACATGCATTTGGGGGGAGTATAGATTCAGGGGGAGTTATTCATAATAGAACATTATTCATAGTCTGTGTGTGCGTGATTGCGTAAATGAGTTGTCATCATCAAAGGGAGGAGAGTGTTAGAGTAAGATTTCTTGACTTTTAATGACAACAACTTTATATATTAGCCATAACAGAAAAATAGGAAAGGCGACATCAACAAAGCTGGTATTGACTTAGAAATTACACACTATCTTGATAGACCATCGACGGTAATGTAATTTCATTGTCTTAAATATATTTTGTTAAAACTCACAAAAATCTCATCATAACATCCCAAAGCTTTAAATTTGCCAAAAATAGTTTTTATTAATTTTTTGGAATTTATTTAATATTTTTAATTAGCTTTTTATGATTTCAAAAAACTGAAAAATTCATATACACTGGTGGATCAGTGGGGCCAACCGATGCACTTGTGCAAACGAATTTTAGAGGACCCTAAAAGCCTTATAAGGATATTTCAGACGTCACATTTCTTCCTATTCGACCAGCCGTGACTTTCTTTGCAAATTCTAATGGCAATAGATATTCCTCTTCATTAAGGACTTCAACATCTACAAATTCGTATTGATTTCAAAGAAATTTTCAACGTTTACTCTCTGATTCTATTCTTTAATTACCAAACCCTTGATTTCAAGAAGCTTTCAGAAATCTATGATCCTTAAACTATAATATCATTTCTCTGATTTATATATGTCCTTAGACCCTTGCTCATTCAACTACATAAAGATTTTTATGAGTTATAGGACCTTTGTACTCAAGTCGGCAAATCAGCGTATTCAGATACAACTACCGTCGAAGATTATTTTTGTCTTAAGCTAGTAGAAAGACCCATTTAGCGACTTACGCATTGTGTAAACCTATACCTTCGAATGAAGTGAGGGTGTCAGTTGGTGAAAAGCCAAAAAAGAGATTCTAGGACTGAACATAGGACGGAGTTAAACCAGTATAAAAATCTTACCGTGCTTGTTTCTTTCTTTATTTTATTTTTTTATTACTGCTAGTTAGCTTATTTTTATTCATATACACATACTATGTTAACTTGGGTATATTTACACGATCCACAAGAATTATAGTTATAGTGTATGTAATGATCTACCTTTCTTACACCTAAAGACGATACTTAATACATCCTCGGTATTCGTGTGCCGATCATTTAAGTGTCCGAAAAACAAATCGTTTAGGGTGAAAGAAAGAAAAAGGCAGAACAAAATCTCATAAAACATGACGAGTAATATGTAATATGAATGAGTCTTTACAAAAAAAAATCATCTTCATTATACATAACATAGGAGTACATTAAACTACTATCAGCTTAGACAGTTATAACAACCCGTCCTTACAATTTAATAACGATAACTAGAACAAACAGTAGAAGAATATAAGGTATGTGAATACGACTTGGAGAATGAAACACCCCACACCCCTTAGTATACCCAAAAGGACACAGTAAAAGATGTGGTGCATTGTAGATATAACTAAAGCTAGCAGAGACTAAGATTCACAAGACAAAATAGATAGATAATAACACGGCGGAAGTAATTAAAAACAATAAGTGATTTTAAAAATTAATACTTCATAAATACTTCAGACAAACCACAAATGTTCCAAATACCAAATACAGTTGTCTTATGAAAATAAAATCTCAGTCTCATTAGAAAAACCAGAGTACAAACACAAACAGCTAGTGTCCTAGTTAGGCCGATCCCTAAGAGATAATAGTGCCTAGTGTAAGTATATGCGTCCATTAGCATCCACTAGCAAACACTTGCAACCACTAGCATCCATCATACACAACATGTTCTAATAACATGTTTACATCAAATCCTATCATCCATTGGTTAAATCCTAAGCTCTACCCTCCTAAGGGATGATAATGGAAAGAACCTATTCAAAACTAAAGATGGAAATAGGAAATTCGAAATTTACTATCAAAGAGATGTGGATATGAGATACGAATTTTCTCCTAATCAAACCAATCTTATTCGAAGTCTCCTTAACCGTGTCGGAACTACGGTAATAACTTTATAGACCCTATCCAACATGGAGGCGACTTGCGCGGTCTTCCATAAAGAGGTTCGAAAGGTGCCACTTCCAATGCTAGCTTGAGAACTACTATCTTATGCGAATTCCACTAAAGAAATATGCTTTTCCCAAGTTCTTCCAAAATCAAGAATATCCATTCTCAACCATGCGTGTCTTACAATTTTACTAACTCCATTTTATTGTTCTTCTTTAGTCTGCTCACATGAATCAACATTCCTAGGTTCTCATTAGGGTCTTATACACTCTACGGAAACTCTATTATTACTTCCAAAAGTAATTACCGCTGTCTCCTTTGTAGCCTTACGCCTTTTTAGTTACACCTAGGAAATGATTCCTATCTACTTCACATTTAGGAGTTTGGTTCGGTATTTATAGTTCCATTTAAAAAAGTAAGGTTTCTAAATTTTTAAAACATCAAATCCCAAAACCTTTGTCTTTAAAAGTGTTATCTTTAAGTTTCTATTAAATTCAAAATTACTAGGTTACTTAAAATTTTATCTTTCTAAACTTGCATCTTCACAGCTTTTTGAATTTACATTATTTCCCAAACCTAGAGGGAAAAACTTTCAAATTCTAAGTCCCAAAATTTATTCCTAGTTTTCTTTTAAAGTCCTTTTTGGTTTTCTATAAAAATTGAATTTTCAAATTCTACTTTTATTAAATTTTTCATTTCAAAAACTTATTTACTTTTTCACCAAATCATTTCCTTTTAAAAAATCATTAAAATATCCTTATGTGTTTTCAAAACATCTTCATATTACACCTAACGGTCTCATACCTTAATGTATTGGAACTGCTTTCTCTTACGAGAAATTATTAACGCTAAAATCTTCTATGAACCTTTTAAAAGAGGACTTCATGTTTATGTGAAATTACAAGGAACTTATTTTGTATTTTTTCCAAATAGGCTATACAAAATATGATGCTCCCACACCTTGTATATCTCTTTCATGCATTCCTTGTAACTTGCACAAAACATTTTTATTGGTTTCATAGAAAATTATAGCATTACTCTTTTCATCCCAATAGATTAAAGTATGTTTAATTTATATTCTCTTATGATAGACATCTTCTAATATCTAACTTGCTCTTTTCTTTTCAGAAAAAATCATTTTTAAAACTGTTTTAATATATCCATAGCCAGAAAACATTTTCTTATACTTATTTAAATAATAAGTGTATTTTACAAATCACTTTCATTTCTACTCTTAGAAATTATCTTTCAAAATTCATTTTTATTTGGGTTTAAAACCGATGTTGCGTAAAACACTGTTACTACAACCCAAAAAATACTAGTGTATGAATTTAATTAAAACTAAATACTAATAAACCTCACATATTAAGTAAAAACATTTCCTTTGGGAGTTACATACTATAACGGTAGCATTATAGTCTATGCTTCCTTTATTTTCACGAAAACATCTATTACAACAATAAATGTTATAATCTACGTTTCCGATATTTAATACTTTTTAGGTTTTTATATTTAAAATTTTTGCTAACTTACAAAGAAACTAGTGAACTATATACGTTCTGTAATTCTTCAAAAAGAATTTCACTTTTAAAAAAAATTATATCATATAAAAACCAATTTAAATTTCTTACCATATTCCCAAAAACCAGTATTTGCTTTTAAAAATATTGACAATTCTTCTTTTCAATTCTAATAATTTCATTTTATTGGGTTAGACATAAAGTGGATTTTTTTACTTACTACCCTAGGAGTATCCTTCCTAAACCTTGGAAATCTCATTTCCTTACTTAAAGTCTTTTGTTCCTGTACTCATATTTATTCTAAGGTACTACCTTTAAATCCACTTATGTGAAACAATTATAATTTCTGCAATCATCTACACGTGGCTTACCTCATTTTCTATTGTACATCCCCAATCTTTGCCTACCACTCTTTGGCTTTTCACAATCCGAGCCTAAATGTACAAAACTGTTTATCAAACTCTTTCCATGTGTAGACCTTCTCTATGCCCCATGAAATACACTTCCTTATGCCAAAAGTGATACTTCAAGAACTTTGCTTTCAACTGAAGGATGTGAAGTGTACAAAGAACCTGCTCTAGATGGATAGCATGCTCCTTCTTACTCTTGGAAAACACGAAAATGTCATCCACGAATACAATCACAAACTTATATAGGACTTCTAAAGATGCGGCTCATCAAATCTACGAAGTAGGCTGGGGCATTGGTTAGCCCAAAAAGGCATAACCAACCACTCATAAAATCCATCTGGAGTCCTAACCACTTTATAAATTTCTAAGTATTTACAAAACTCTTTTATAAATATCCAAAATCATTTATAAACTCTTTTCCAAATTTCAAGATCCCTTTTCAATATTTATAACTTCTTTTGTAAACTTTTCTTATTTAAAAATAAAATCTTTTTAAATAAACTTTAATCAATAAAGTTCCTTTGGTAAAATTAATTATTTAAAACATCTTGAAATAAACAAGTTATTACTTAAACATTTTCGTTTAATTATCTTTAAACCTCATTCAAAATAATAACTTTAGAATATCATTAATAATATATTAAATTAACTTTAAACAATATTATTATAATAATAATTTAACTTCAAAACAATATTAAATAATAGTTAATTTACTTCAAAACATCATAAATACAATAATTAATTAATTTCAAAACATCCTTAATATAATAATTAATTAATTCTAAAACAATATTAACATAATAATTAATTATTATTTTTTCAAAACATTAGACATATAATAGCCAATTTAACTTTAAAACAATAAAAATGTAGTAATTATTTAACTTTTAAATATTTTTAATATGATATTTAATAAACCTTTAAATGGAATTAAATAACTTAAATCAATGTAATTAAAACATTTTTAAACAATAATTAAATATCTTTAAAACAATAATTAAACATTCTTAAATAGTTATATGAATAACCTTTAAAGAATCATATTAATAAAATAACTAACTTTAAATCGTTATTAAACAATAATTAACTATCTTTACAACCTTATAATAAATAATAATTACTTTTAAAACCTTATTAACGAATAATAGATTTTATTAACGAATAATAATTATTTTTAAAATAACATTGATTCAATAATTACTTTCAGTTTTAGAAAGAGGCTTAGCAACCACTGTGTACTTAAACAAGTTACCATTTCATTCAATTTTACTTTTCAAGTTATAATACATGATATTTACATAGGCAGACATATGTGAAATTAAATCCAAAATTAACAATCAATTGTTAATACAACCTTTAACCAAAATTAATCAACTGGTATGTACATAAGTGTCTACACTAATCTAATAGCAGAACTGTGATTTATTCCGCTAAATAGATGTCCAAATATAACATATCGAGTTAATTATAGCAGAACGGCGATTTATTTGGTTAAACAAGTGCCAAATAAATTTAATTAGCGAAACGGTATTTTATTTCGCTAAACAGATTTTCAAATTACTCTATTTAATTTACTTTAACAGTATTGTGTTTATTTGGCCAAATAGATAGCACCCATCAAGTATAATTAATTCAACTACATTATTATCCAATTTAACGTAATTATTATCAAGCAGTTATTAATTTACCATTAATTGTACTACACCAAAATTAACAACAATTTATTTCAATGCGTTGTATTCGTCAATACAAACCCAACGCAAATATCCACAGGTTAAACGGATTAAATACGGGCGAGGTAAGAATTCTTAGAGTTAACCTAAATTTTATAGAAATAACCAAACAAATTAACAATTTCCTCACCGAAAATAAATTACGGCCCAAGCCCACCAACCCGCTTGCAATAGGAACTTGTCTTCCCCAAATTACAAAAACTTGTACTCCGTAGCCGAGAACATGTGCACAATGTTCACATGTACACCACGATCAACCAACCATACACCTAACTCTGATCATAAGCTAGCCCTACATCTCATCCTCAACACATCTAAGCCATCGCCTCCAACTTCGGTCTCTCGAAACAAATTTCGTCCATGCAAGCTGCAAGAGTTTGAACATGCACGATAACCAATCCAATCAAATCAACACCGCCTCCACCTCTGACCACCGTGACCCACGTCGCCACCGCCATTGGCACCCCCATCGCCGTTGCTACCTCCAGCCAAAGCGCGACCCCACTCGACACTTCCCTCCACTCCCAAATTTTCCGCATTCAATCCCATTAAGACCATGACCCTTAACCCTAAAATGAGCTCGACCGGACGCCTCAGCACACTGCCCAAGTTCTGATCATCACCATAGCTCCATTACAAACTCCAAACATTCGGCCTCCCATTAACTAAATCACCGTAATTTGGATTTTCTTACAAATCCGGTCGTGTCCTCCTCCACGACGAACCAAGCCACTAAAAATCACCAAATCATTTCCAAAAATCCTAACTCATCGATACAAACACACTCGTGCCCTCCGATCTACATTCCGTGATCGCTGAAAAATGATCAAAACTCGACAGCTACCGTTACATGACAATTGCCGCCGCCACACTTGTCAAGACGACAAACTACTATTTTTTAAAATTACTAGAGGTTGAGACGGACAACTTTCATGTTGGGACCTTAGGCTAAACATTTATGGATTGAGGGGTGTTGATTTTTGAAGCTTGAAAAGGATTATGGTATTTCAAATTTTCAAAAGAATAGAGGATAGAAGATGAAGAGGCCTTGCCTGTGCGTATACATGTATGTGTATACACACGTATAAGTTATGGCAAATCATACCATGTCCCCTACCCACCCTAGGCACCATAAATCATAGGGGACAAAGTGGCAGGTATGGTGAAGGGGGACAAGAGGCGGTGTACTGTGTGTACAAGTTGCTGTGTATAGGTGTATGGGTGCACCGTTGTGTACCGTGTGCATGCATTTGTGTTGTTCTAGGTATTCATTATGATACACAGCGTTCGCATACAAGCCGTGAATGCTCGAAAATAAAATATGATCACGTACAGAAAAATGACGCGATCACAAAACAACAATAAAATATACCAGTTTCAAATTCCGTTAAATCATCAAAAGTGCCAATGTTTGCCGTAAAATACATCAAATGGATGTTCAATTATTTTTCAAATGAAAATTTTCTATAAATTAAATTAAAAGTAGTCACCAAATATCAGGCAATTTTTCGAAACATAGATTCTATTATAATTAATTTCAAATTCTAATATTTAAATAAATTAAATATTCTTAAAATTAAAGTGATAAAATTCTGGGTCGTTACATTCTCCCCCATTAAAAAGAATTTCATCCCCGAAATTTAATCACATGAACACCCAATATTATTCGTAAGTCCTTATGATGTTCATAAATCATTCATATACAAAATCTGATTTGAGCACTCACTCGAATACATAGCTTACTTTCGAATTAGCATCACTCACCCAACTTCCTAGTGCGAATTCGATCAGGCTTCTTAATTAAAAACCTCAATTCTTCTTACATAGCCATAAACTATGATAGAAAACTTTTGGTTCCACATTAAGAACCCTTACCAAGTGTTTGTCATTAAAAAACGAGTGATAAATCCTTATTCGGAATGGTGTGAAACATCTTAAGTCATGTACTCGAATCTTGGATCGAGAACTATATGAAAAAGGAAAATGATCGACATACAACTTATGTACTCATCTAAAGGTTCTATATTTACCCAATTGCTGTTAACCGTCCCAAAAATATTTATGAAAACACTTTACAAAATTCCAATTTGAATCCAATATTTTAAAATGACACAACTTATTTATGAAACCTTTTCATAAAATTATCTTAAATTTATTAATTTGTATAATACTCTTCTACATCGTAAGAGTATATACAAAACATCAGATTTTTTATTCTATTCAGTTTTTAACTATTTAAATGTAGATCCAAAATAATTTTCGGTCTTAAAATTGAGTCGACTAATTCAACCTCTTTACCTAATCGGTCTGGTAAGTAGCTAAGAAGAGTAGGATGCTGGTATCCCAACTCCTTCATAGAGTCTACTTTTCTTAGACACTTTAAGGTAAAGATGTTTATTAGTCGGCCTAATATCATCAAATAAATTTTCACTTCCTAGATGTTAAAATCAAAAGACATGGTTTAATAAAACAAAGTTTATTAAACCTTCTTATTAAATTAGCTCAAATTTAGAACTACATTTATTAATCCATTCTTTAATCAAATTACCTTATTAGGAGCCAAATACCCAGGTTTTAATTTCAAAAATCCTATGAAATGGAATTATATATTTTAATCCATAGAAATATACATGTAGCCCGAGTAACTCCAAAATGATATCAAGGTACTGGGTAATACCAAATAGTATCATATATCCCTTTTCCAAGATGGGTAATACTCAAGAGAAGGGTTACTATCCGAACACATCCTTTTCCCATTTTTAGTCACTTTCGAGTCACTCGAACTAATTAATTATAAAAATACTTCTTCTTTCAAATCTTTTTTTAACAATACATACATACATATATACATTACAACAAAAAACCATATTACAACCTTTAGTTTACAACTTGCATAAACAAATAGTTGTAATATGCACTTTATAACAACAGTTTACTTTAGCTGCTGTAACAAATGTACTTTAAACAACTGCTTTTCTACAGTAGTTGTAATATATTTCTATAACAACTGCTTTTTTGTGTTCAATTGTAAATACTTATCTTTAACAATTGCTTTGTTTATTGGCAGCTAAAAAGTTCACGCTCCATCCCAAGAAAATTTTGACCGCTAAAATTTTTATCGTGAAATACAACTTAGGCCGCCAAAGTTCCTAATTCTAAACCCTAACTCCATCTCATCTAAAACATCCCATACCCCTTAGTATACCGAAAAAGGGCACACTAAAGAATGTGGTGCATTATAGGTATAGCTAAAACATCTCAGGGACTAAGATTCACAAGACAAATAGGTAAAAACGGCGGAAACATTTAAATAGTAATTCATTATTCGGAATTAAACTTCATCAATAAGTCATAAAAACAAAAGATGTCTAAAAACCCAAATTCTCATGTCTTATGAAAAATATATCTCAATCTCACATTATCAGAGTACATAAATATTAATAATCATCCCTCTCATAAGTACCAGTACATCAAAAGCCAAATGAAAAGAAAAATGAAAAGAAGAAGAATACATGAAGAACTCCGGGAATGTATCTCCAAGAAATCTGAATCTACTGTCCTCGACTATGCTGGCCTATGGGGGAGAAAAGGGGAAATAGAGGAGTGGGTCATACAATAAGTCTGGTGAGTGAAAGTAATTACTAGCATTTCTAAGAAAGATAAAGATAATAGACTAAGCAATAGTTCTAGTATGGAAAGAAATACTGAAAAGATAAAACTGGGGTAAAACACTGTTTCTGATTCTGTTTGACTGTTTGCTTTGATTGTTTCGATTATTTGCACTTGTCTTTAACTGCTGTGATTAGGCTGAAACCCTAATTCTATTTCAGTTGCGAATTTGATTAGGCTGAAATCCTAATTCTACCCGTTAATCGGCCTTCTCTCTGTTGTGCCACTATGAACCAATCATGTTGGTCGCAACAAAAGACACCTCTTAGTGTTTGGAACGTAGTAGCGAATTATTTACCCTAATCGATGCCGCACGCTCGATCATCGCCGGTACACACTAATTGTCGCCCCATGTTGTGACCTCTTATTTGCTCTAATCAACATAAGCATGCCCAGCCTCACCTAACTGTTGTGAGACCATCAGTCCTAGACCTGAAAGGAAATGCTGCCCAGCCTCACCTAGCTATTGTGAGACCATTAGTCCTAGTCCTGAAAGGGAATGCTGCCAGTATTGGTCCTAACAAACAAATTCTAGTTTGCGCCCCTTACCTAAATCCCTAGATTTGAGGTTCTATCTATTGGCCATTTATTTACCCTAATCAGCATAAGCGTGCCCAGCCTCACCTAACCGTTGTGAGACCATCAGTCCTAAACCTGAAAGGAAATGCTGCCCAGCCTCACCTAACTGTCGTGAGACCATCAGTCCTAGTCCTGAAAGGGAATGTTGTCGGTACTGGTCCACTACTTCTGTGTTTTCTTATTAACTTATTCTAAGTTTTAAAATAAGCCTCTTATGTTACTTCTTTCTTTTTAATTATAACCTATGTGTTATAACTATTCTTTTGCTTATTAACTTAATCCAAGATCTAAGTTATAAAATAAGCCTCTTCTGTTACTCTTCTATTTTCTCTTTTTTTTAGTTATAATCACTTGTTATAATTATGCTTGCAAATATCTCAAATTTTCCTATTTCAGTCAATCTCCATCTTATTACAGTTCTTCTTATTTTACATCTGATTTCTGTAAATTTAGTGTTCTTCTTATAAAACATTTACAAACTAAATTCCAACTTAAAACTGATGTAAATAAATGTAAATAACTATAACTAATTGAATAAAATAACTGAATAAAATAGACTGAAAAGAACTTATGAAATTTACTTAAAAGTTAACTATAAATAACTTATATAAAAACGGTCTCAAAATTGTAGAAAAATTACAACTATTAAGAACCATATTATTTTAAATTACTTAAAAATCTAAAATAATTACAAAACACTCACCTATGGTCCTTAGCTCTAGTCCTTGGCCTTCCCGGATCCACTTTAGGGCAGAGAATATTTTTATCAAAAAGATCTCCTCTCTAGAAAAAATTTCTATTTAGGGTCCAGCCTCAGCAATGAACCCAACTGGGAGAAAATCTGAATGAGAAAAATAGCTAGACCTGGGCTCTTATTTATAGTGTGACTTAGGGATCTTTGACCGTTGGATTTGAAGATTAAATCTGGTGCAACCACGTCTTTGGCTCACCAGGGACCTTCAGATGGAAGCACGAACGCACAAGATTGAACGAAAATAGGATTGTGACGTGTTTGCTTCGTATCTGGATGAATCTACCTCCAATAATATATGCAGGTCAACCTAGCTTCTATGGGGGTCGACCCCTAGGTCGACCCCTAGGCCCCTTTATATATATATATATAAATAAATACATACATACATAGATATATATATATATTCGTTTTTAGTTAATTTCTTGTTTCTTTCATATCTTTTCCACATTGACTCGGATTTCGACAAGTTATATATGGAAATTGATCAGGAAATCGCCATGGACCCAATGGTGCAACTCCTGTAGCTCGATTTTGACAATTTCACAAACTTATTTTATTATTTAATTAAGTCATTAATTAATTATTATAGGTCAAATCTTGGGTTGTTACATTCTCCTCTCCTTAAAGGATTTCATCCTCGAAATCTCCAAGGATAGAAGAATGAATTAAATATTTTCATCCAAATTCTATAACCAAATATTCAACCATCATCCATTACATCCATTGTCCTTAGGTTTTCTAATGCAATTTATGATATATGCAATCGTGTAGTGTCAATGTCCCTAACTAATGCAAAAGATTCGGCGGTCTACTGATTCAGTCGACCTCCTTTTTATGCAATCATGTTCGTGCTATGTATCCAAATGAATGCAAATTCCCTAATGAAAACTAACAGTTCTATATGCGTGCTACAAACATCATCCAAATGCAACAATCATATGATAATCACCCATTCATAGCAACCATGAAATAAAATAAAAATGCAAGTGCACACACATCCATATGCATATGCTTAGTGACCTAGTTAGGCCGATCCCTAAGAGATAATTGTGCCTAGTGTGTGTATATGCGTCCATTAGCATCCACTAGCAAACACTTGCAACCACTAGCGTCCAACATACATAACATGTTCTAGTAACATGTTTACATTCAGTCCTACCATCCATAGGTTGAATCCTAAGATCTACCCTCCCAAAGGATACTAAAGGAAAGAACCTATTCAAAACTAAAGATGGAAATAGGAAATTCAAAACGTACTATCAAAAAGATGTGGATAAGAGGCACGTATTTTCTCCTCAGCCTCCCATGTAGCGTCCTCTATATTATCTTCCCACTGCACCTTAACCAATGGGACTTCCTTATTCCTAAGCTTCTTGATATCACGTCCAACGATCTTGGTAGGAATGCGATGAACCGATGCTTCTCTCTCCACTTCAACTTCCTCAAGTTGACT
Source organism: Allium fistulosum (assembly GCA_030737815.1). Lineage (NCBI taxonomy): Eukaryota > Viridiplantae > Streptophyta > Magnoliopsida > Asparagales > Amaryllidaceae > Allium > Allium fistulosum. The sequence continues at coordinate 292,991,570 of CM060907.1, forward strand.
AGGTTCTACTACCTCTGCTAAATCATGCAAGCACTTTCTCAAGTGCGAAACATGAAAAACATCGTGAACTTCCACGAGCCTCTCCGGTAGCTTTATCCGATACGCCGTCTTTCCTACTCTTTCCACAATGGGGAACGGCCCTACAAATCTGGGAGCAAGTTTCCCACTTGATCCAAACCACACTACCTTTCTTAACTGAGATACCTTAATGAAAACCAAGTCCCCTACATCGAACTCAATATCCCTTCTCCGTTATCTGCATAGGATTTCTGTCTATCTTGGGCCGTCTTCATTCTTCTTCTAATCAAATCAATCTTTTCCAAAGTCTCTATAACCATGTTGGGAACAAGTAGCAAACTTTCTATAGACTCCAACCAACATGAAGGCGACTTGCAAGGTCTTCCATAAAGGGCTTCAAAAGGAGCCATCCCAATGCTAGCCTGAAAACTATTGTTATAAGCGAATTCCACTAAAGGAAGGTGCTCCTCCCAAGTTCCTCCAAAATCAAGAATGCACATCCTCAACAAATCCTCAAGAACTCTATTAACTCTCTCTGTTTGGCCATCCGTCTTAGAATGATAGGCCGTACTCAATCTAAGTTGTGTACCAAAAGCTTCTTGCAAGCTCTTCCAGAACTCGCTAGTAAAGATAGGGTCTCTGTCGCTCACTATGCCAGAGGGAACTCCATGAAGTCAGACTATCTCACGAACGTGTATAGATGTCAAATAAGGATTTGTCCTCTTACTCTTGACCGGAATGAAGTGGGTGCTCTTAGTCAAACGATCTACAATCACCCAAATACTGGTATTCCCCTTCCTAGATCAGGGTAAACCATCTATGAAGTCCATCGAAAATGCTATCCCACTTCAATTCGGGTACATCCAATGGTTGAAGCAATCCGCCAGGCCTCTAATGCTCCGTTGTAACTCTTTGTCACACAAGACACTTGGCCACAAACTCTGCTATGTCCTTCTTCATGCCACTCCAATAAAACACTCTCTTTATGTCCCTATACATCTTATCACCGCCCGGATGAATAGTCATCCGAGAATGGTGTGCCTCTGCTAGAACTGCTCTCATCAAATCACCAGTGTGTGGAACACAAAGTCTTCCATCTTTCTTAGCCATCCTTTACCATTGATGGAATAACGTTGGAGATGTCTAGAGACCTCTCCTCTGCTAACCCTTTCCAGAATATCCACAAGATCTGAATCCTCTCGCTACCTTGAGCCGACCTGATCTATGAGGGTAGGCTTAACCTTAAATGTTGAAATATTACCAAAATCTCTGATAAACTTCCTTTAATAACCAGCTAAACCTAGGAAGCTTCTAACTTCGGTAGCGTTCTTAGGGGCCTTCAAATCATGTACTGCTACTATCATAGCAGGATCCATAGCTAAACCCACTCTTGAGACTACATGCCCCAAGAAACGCACCTCCTTATGCCAAAAGTGACACTTCGAGAACTTTGCTTTCAACTGATGAACACGAAGTATACGAAGAACCTCCTCAAGATGAATAGCATGCTCTTCCAAACTCTTGGAAAACACCAGAATGTCGTCCACAAATACTACAACAAACTTATTTAGGACATCTCGAAAAACACGGCTGATCAGATCTACAAAATAGACTAAGGCGTTGATCAGCCCGAACGACATAACCAACCACTCAAAGAGTCCATTGGGTGTCCTAAATGTTGTCTTATTGATGCTATCATCAGCGACCCTAAGCTGATGAAATCTAGTAGCCAAATCAAGCTAAGAAAATACTAAAGAGCCAACTAACTAATCGAAAAGATCGTCTATCCTAGGAAGTGGGTAACAGTTTTTCTTCGTGAGCTTAATCAACTCTCTATAGTCTACGCAAAGTTGAATGGAACCATCCGCCTTTGTAGCGAAGACGACTGGCGCTCCCCACTCAGATATGCTCCGTCTGATGGAGCATTTCTCCAATAGCTCACCAATCTGCTTACTTAACTCCTTCCTCTCCCTAGGAGCCATATATCTCATGGGCAATGCCACTGGCTTAGCATTGTCATTCAAATAGATCCTAAAGTTGATCTCTCTCTTAGGGGGTAGTCCCCTAACCTCTTCAAAAACGTCTAGGAAATCTCTAACGATTGGAACTGAATCTAACTCTTCTAGTGATGAATCAAGGGAATAAAGGAAGCTCAACATGATTGACCCCTGTGGGTCGTAAGAAACCTCGAGAGTCCCTCCGCTACATGTCTCTAGTCCAATGACTCTCCTCTCGCGGTCCAATATCGTACCATAAGTGGATAACCAGTCCATCCCCAAAATCATCCCATACCCCGAAAATCCCAGTACATAGGCGTCATAATCAAACTTTGCGCCTAATATAAAAAATTTCAAACCCCTACAAATCATGGATAAATGTGCCGATCCTCCTATGGAGTTTGAAGCAAATGTAGGGTCTATAACTAGAGAAATCTAAGTGAAAACAATCAAACAATGAACTAGAAATGAAAGAATGTGATGCTCCAGAGTCAAAAAGAGTCCGAATAGGAAAATCCGAAATAGAGATCAAACCTTCTATAAAAACTTTCGTACCTCAATCTGGTCCACTACTAGAAGGTGCTGCATCTAAAGCCTGTACTTGTGCCATATGTGCGCTTGCTCTCTGCCCTGCCCTCTGAGGACAAGCTCTACAAAGGTGCCCAGGTTGCCCATAATTGTAACACCTCCCCTTCATCGTGTCCTTCTTACAGTCCTTTGTGAAATGCCCAACAAATCCACAATTATGACATTTCTCACCCTTCTTGATCTGCTTTTGAGGTCCTCCTCCTTTCTTCTTGTCCTTATCCTTTTTATTCTTCCACCACTGCTTCTTAGAGTTTTCTGATTTAGGAACCTCCTTAAACTCTTCTTCCTTAGCAGCATCTGTCATGAGAGCCATTTCCATAAGTGACTCATATGTCACTCCCATAAGTACATGTGTCAATGCCAATCCTTGGAGGGGTTGGTTCAAACCCTTAGCAAACTTGATGGCCTTCTTATGAGGTGTATTAACAAGCTCCATCCCGAACCTCGATAACTCATTAAACTATATACTCCTTCACCGAAAGATTCCATTGCTTCAGACTAATGAACTTCTCCAACTGCATGCTTTCCTCGGCTTGTGACAAGAACTTTCTCTCAAACCTTTCCCAAAATCCAAACCAACCAATGTCTCTACCCTCCATCTCTATAATCTCCCACCAGTAAGAAGCCTCTCCCTTCAGCTGCCATGGTGCAAGCTGAACTCTTTGTTGGTTCTCCAATCTTAAGAACCCAAATATCCACTCTGTATTCCTCAACTAAGCTCGTGCCTCCACGAAATCCTCCATGCCAAAAAATGTCTTGCCTCCTAGATTAGCAAAGTCCTTGCATAGCTTAGCAAAATTGATTGCTGTAGGTAGATTAACGGGATCTCCACCCATTGGTGATACATTGGGCGCTTGCCTTGCACCTCTGGTGCTGTAGCTTGGAGGTATCTACAGAACCATCCAGGGACTTGGACACCCTCTGAAAGATTTGGCGCGTCCGCCATTTTATGCAAAGAAAAGAAATCTTAAGCTCGAAAGAATCGAAAGAAGGTTGAACTGGACTTTGATGGGATTTTTTTATAAAAACTCCCTTATACTTGAAAACTATTTCTATAAGAAGAGTTTCTTTCTGAAAAATACTTTAGAAGATAGGTAACTTTTGAAAAATACTTTATTTTTAAAACAAGTTTTTAGGAATCCTGTAGCCTTAGGCTCTAATACCAAGTGAAATACCCCACGCCCTTTAGTATACCCAAAAAGGGTAAACTAAAGAATATGGTACGTTATAGGTATAGTTAAAACAACACAGAGACTAAGATTCACAAGACAAATAGGTAAAAACAGCGGAAACATTTAAATAGTAATTCATTATTCAGAATTAAACTTCATCAATAAGTCATAAAAACAAAATATGTCTAAAAACCCAAATTCTCATGTCTTATGAAAAATATATCTCAGTCTCACATCATCAGAGTACATAAATATTAATAATCATCCCTCTCATAAGTACCAGTACATCAAAAACCAAATGAAAAGAAAAATGAAAAGAAGAAGAATATATGAAGAACTCCAGGAATGCATCTCCAAGAAATCCGAATCTATAGTCCACGACTCTACTGGCCTATAAGGGAGAAAAGGGGAAATAGAGGAGTGGGTCAGACAATAAGTCTGGTGAGTGAAAGTAATTACTAGAATTTCTAAGCAAGATAAAGATAATAGACTAAGCAATAGTTCTAATATGGAAAGAAATACTGAAAAGATAAAACTGGGGTAAAATACTATTTCTGATTCTGTTTGATTGTTTGCTTTGATTGTTTCGATTGTTTGCACTTGTCTTTAACTGCTATGATTAGGCTGAAACCTAATCCTATTTCAGATGCTAATTTGATTAGGCTAAAATCCTAATCCTACCTGTTGACCGGCCTTCTATCTCTGTTGTGCCACTGTGAACCAATCTTGTTGGTCACAGCAAAAGACACCTCTTAGTGCTTGGAACGTAGTTGTGAATTATTTACCCTAATCGATGCCGCATGCTCGGTCATCGCCGGTACACACTAACTGTCGCCCCTTATTGTGACCTCTTATTTACCCTAATCAGCATAAGCGTGCCCAGCCTCACCTAACTGTTGTGAGACTATTAGTCCTAGACCTGAAAGGGAATGCTGCCCAACCTCACCTAGCTGTTGTGAGACCATCAGTCCTAGTCCTAAAAGGGAATGCTGACGGTACTAGTCCTAACAAACAAATTCTAGTTTGCGCCCCTTACCCAAATCCCCATATTTGAGCTTCTACCTATTGGCCATTTATTTACCCTAATCAGCATAAGCGTGCCCAGCCTCACCTAACTGTTGTGAGACCATCAGTCCTAGACCTGAAAGGGAATGCTGCCCAGCCTCACCTAGTTGTTGTGAGACCATCAGTCCTACTCCTAAAAGGAAACGCTGCCGGTACTGGTCCACTACTTCTGTGTTTGCTTATTAACTTATTCTAAGTTCTAAAATAAGCCTCTTATGTTACTTCTTTCTTTTTAATTATAACCTATGTGTTATAACTGTTCTTTTGCTTATTAACTTAATCCAAGATCTAAGTTATAAAATAAGCCTCTTCTATTTTCTCTTTTTTTAATTATAATTACTTGTTATATTATGCTTGCAAATATCTCAAATTTGCCTATTTTAGTCTGTCTCCATCTTATTACAGTTCTTCTTATTTTACATCTGATTTCTATAAATTTAATGTTTTTCTATTTTAATCCATATTTGCAAATTCTTCTTCTTTTTAATATTTTATTCGTGTAAAAAGGAATAAAAAGAAACAAACATTTACAGGTTAAATTCAAACTTAAAACAGATGTAAATAACTGTAAATAACTAAATAAAATAAATGAATAAAATAGCTGAATAAAATAGACTGAAAAGAACTTTTGAAATTTACTTCAAATTTAATCATATATAACTTATATAAAAATTGTCCCAAAATTGTAGAAAAACTACAACTATTGAGAACCATATTATTTTAAATTAATTATAAATCTAAAATAATTACAAAACACCCACATGTGGTCCTTAGCTCTAGTCCTTGGCCTTCTCGGATCCACTTCTAGGGTGTAAAATATTTTTATCAAAAAGATATCCTCCCTAGAAAAAATTTCTATTTAGGGTCCAGCCTCAGGCAATGAACCAAATTGGGAGAAAATCTGAATGAGAAAAACAGCTAGGCTTAGGGTCTTATTTATAGTGTGACTTAGGGATCTCTGACCGTTGGATTTGAAGATTAAATCTGGTGCAACCACGTCGTTGGCTCAACTGGGACCTTCGGATGGAAGCACGAACGCACAAGATTGAACGAAAATGGGATTGTGACGTGTTTGCTTCGTATCTAGACGAATCTACCTCCAATAATATAGGCGGGTCGACCTAGGCCCCTTTATATATATATATATATATATATATTGTTTTTAGTTGATTTCTTGTTTCTTTCGTATCATCTCCATACTGACTCGAATTTCGACAAGTTATATATGGAAATTGATCGGGAAATCGCCATGGACCCAATGGTGCAATTCCCATAGCTCGATTATGACAATTTCACAAACTTATTTTATTATTTAATTAATTCGTTAATTAATTATTATAGCTCAAATTTTGGGTTGTTACATTGTCACTCTCCTCCATTGCCATCCACGAATCTAAACCGCTCCCATCACATCGAGGAAACCCTCAACGAACCCTCATCGACGACGAAACCCTCAACAAACTCTAACTCGCTACGCTCGCGTCTTTTGCTGCTCGCCGCCATTTCGCTCGTCACCGTTGCCTTGTTGTCGGTGAAGCTGTAAGTATATTGGAGAGTGAATTTTTTTTACTTTATTTTTTTCATCACTATTGATAAATTTAGATTTTTGGCTCTGATACAAACTGATTGTAAAGGCTAGAGTTCATATAAGAAACTGATTATGCAGTTGATTAGCGATCAAAAAAGTCATTTGAACAAATGTTTGTCTCAAAACTGAGGCAGTATTCTTTACCACAAAATTATAAAGCACAAAATTAAATACAACATTGTACAAATTTCCCCAACATGTATGTATGTGAATTTAACTTTTATACTTCAAATTTTATAACATAATATTAATCAAGGTATTATCAATGTACTTTTTGCATGTATCTGTAGAATTTTGTATGTATGGAGTTAGGAGTAAAAGGCTTAATTCGAAGAAGTCAAATTACATATAATACGTGATGTACTTGCAAGCTATGTGTGAACACAATCATTTGGATAAATGAATGGACTTCTTGATACATCAGACCAGAATGAGTATTTATAATAAGTGGAGATTAGAAAGCTAAGGAAACAAAAAGTGTTTTTAGAACTCCAAGTATAATAGCAAGAATATCTACATGGTTTCTATTTTAACTCCCATTTCCATAACCGAGGAGCAATGCAAATGTGCTACAGCACTATTATGTATCACAGGCAGCTCACTGCCAAAGGAATTTCGGTCAGTTTTAGACAACATATTCGATACTTGCAGTTTTTGCTGTTCTGCGGCTTTTTAAATGTATGTGTAGCAATTTTGATCCACAATGCCAGAATGGATAAGATTTTAGGGAAACTAAAGTCAGCACTTTTATTATTAACTCAAAATAGAACCCAAAAAAATTCAGTACAAATGACTTAGTGGGTAAAAGCCAGTTTGAAAAGATACACTAGAAAACCAATATCTAAAACCACTAGGCCAAACCAAGCAATTTCCCACTAATCTCCCACACCTTCCTTGCCTTCTCTAAATCATTAGCTTCCTATGACAGCTAGTTTCAAAAGAGGTAGAGTTCTTGATCTATCTCTACTAATCTTGGTTTTGTCAAGCTTAGGTCGCTTACTACTTGCATTTCCATATCATATTATTTCAATATCTTTGACAGTAATAAAATTCTTTATAAATATATTAACATATCTGAGCAGTCTTTTTCCTGCGTCTTCTTCTAATACTTTAAATTTGTGGTTTTTTTGCAGCCATCCACATGATGTTTGTGTGGTTAATATATAAAGTTGTTGATATTTAGAGACATTGTTTAACGTGTCTATTTTTCTTGCACATTCACATGAATAAATTGGATAATTACCATGCAAACTTTTAAGATTTAATGTACTATAATAGAGTAACTAAGTTTCATAAATTACTTCTAGTGTTACACATAATCTTCAAATAAGTTCTCAATTTTCAACAATTTATTACTTGGTGTTGAATTTAACTTAAGTGGTAGACTAAGTGAATACCTAATCAGAAATCTATCTTTTACAAGAAGATGACATATGTATTGTAATAGGCACAAAGTATGAAAATCTTGATTGAGTATTCACTGCTATGTGCCCCACCCCTTTTTTATTTGGATTTTCCCCTAGAACAATGTTATATGAACACAAAAAACTAATACGACTTTGATACAAAGTCTCATATTTGTATATGTTGTACAGCTAAAAATATTATGATGTTAGGCATTCAGAATATAGCAAGATATTAGCATACAAGGATGCCAAACAAGCTAACTTTGTTAAAAGTTAGATCATTCTTATTGATAAATATAGTAATCTATATTAGGTAACTGTTATGTCACGGAAACAAAGAAAATCATTTAGTGAAGTCAAATTTTCCTTTCTCTATATAAACTTGTATTTTGTTTATCCCTTTTTCATGGTTCAGTACCATCAACATCTCTTATTCCAAAGGCTTTTAGTTTCAGTGTCTTTGTGGTTCATTAGTAATAAACTCTTTATTTATGTAAATCTTTTTGTATCATGCCAAAATTTAATCCCGTGGATAGATTTGGAAGAGGTAGGAGACTCTTGATTTAAGGGGTAAAGAATTAAACTCTATTAGTTCTATTTGATTTATGTATATAAATGTATGTTTTAGTTAATACATATTAATAAAATATAAACAACAGATATTTCCTGTTAAATGCACATTTTGATATATACATGGTAGTATCCACATTTGAGTTCTTATTCCAAACGCGCATTTTATGTTTATCTATGAGTGCTATTATGTCTTCTATTTTATCTTTCATGTTGTCATGAAATTTGTTAGGCTTGCACTCCCCTTAATTTTTTTTTGAAAACCCAGGAGAACCTGGCGGGCCGGTAAACTCCCGAGGAGGGTATAGTAAAGTCGTCCGCTGTTCCAAGCCCCCATACCCCCGGGTAAATTTATATAGGATAGGGAAGCGCATGGTAGGAATCGAACCTGGGTCTTTTTAGCAAAACTCAAGCCTCCTTTTCACTGCGCCGCACCTGCGGACGCACTCCCCTTAATTAGTTTAAACTTAACATCAATTTCAATATTTACAAGTTATTGTAATTATTTTAATTGGCTTAGTGCTTAAAATATCCCTCAAACTCTTATTATTTTATTTTATTTCATTTATTAATTTTGCAACATGTATATCATTATGCAACAAGTGGAATATTTTATTTGTGGTCATTTTGCATCATGTATATCATTATGAATTTTGCAACATGTAGAATACAATAGAATATAATTTTGAAACATGTATATAATACGTAGTACTGTGAGTTCTAGTAAAATAAAATAGAATATAATTTTTTATATTATTTGCTTAAAATGGACTGTTTATTTACATATTTACTTTAGTTGGTAATGCTAAGCTTGAATAAATTAGTAAGTGATACAGTTTACTCTCTATTTTGTAGAGTTATTTAACTCTATTAACTTTACAAATAAAATGTATGCTTAAGCAACATAGCTAGTAAGAAGCAATGCATCCATGACTACTAGTTTAAATACACGTATACGTATACGTATACTTGTCCATACTCATATACGTACACGTATATTTATATAAGCAATTCATTTATTGCTCAATCAAATCTTACTTTTATTTTCTAAATATTTATACTTGTCCATACTCATATACGTACACGTATATTTATATAAGCAATTCATTTATTGCTCAATCAAATCTTACTTTTATTTTCTAAATATTTTCAGTAAAAGTCTAATATGATTTCATACTATTTTATAAAATCTTACTTCTAATTTATAAAATATCTCATTTGCATATATATCCATTTTAAGCCTTTAAATACTTAATTGCCTAGCTTAAAATTAAGTATACTTCATATTACTATTTTATAAAATCAATACTCCATTTATAAAATCATATAATGATTTTATAAATACTAATTGAACTTCATCTCCTATTTTATAAAATATCATACCATTTTATAAAATACCTTCTTTGCTTATAAAAATCAGTCTTCTACTTAAACAGTGTTTATGAATACCAATTTAGCTTTATTAACCCTCTAATCACTTTAATAATAAGTTTAGAGCTCAAAACTAACTAAATTAGATTATTGACTATTTTCAAAACCATTTCAAATAGTCTAATTATTATTAACTAATGGTATGCACACAGTTATCACATGCAATTTGTCTCTAGTTTATGAAAATATCACCCAAAACCAATTACTCAACCCATAATCAAAATTAAGGCTTACTAGCTTTTCAAAATATGCCGATTAAGGGTTCAAACAAGAAAGTAATTAGATACTCAAGATATTTTTCTTTCAAAATGTATTAATGAAACTACTGCTTTCAAGTTTGATAGTTAATCTGTCATGTTTCCCAAGTCTACAACATATATGACTTGCAACCAATGGGAATAATATATTGAAATGATCTTATGAAAAGAAAATAGCATTAGAAAAACTAAAGCAAATAAAATTATCACGTAAGTGCTTAAGGCTTAAAATTATTAGTGCTAGAAACAGTTTGCAAGCAGGAAGCTCTCATTGTGTAAATATTATGCCCGTAAGAAATATATTATCCTTTCAAATAAGTTAATTAAAAAAACATGTTTGTTGGAAGAAGATGAACAATTTACAAGAAGGAAGATGGTATTGTGTAAATCCAGAGCATTTTAAATAAAACTCAATTTATCACATGGCTTAGTAAGGAAAACGTTTTTCCTTTTCTATTTCCTGATTTTCTTTTGAAAGAGGTTAAACTGGGCGGTAGTGTCATGTTAAAATCAAATAAATATGTGTCTACTGGTTTCATAACCTTTAGAAATACTATTTGAATTTAGATAAAGCTAACTTCCAATAGATAACCCTCGGAACTAGTGGGTAGTCCAGAAGTGCATTCAATTCTTTTATTTTAAATAGTCGATATAGTAGGAAAGGAAAAAAAATAACTAGATTTGGTTGTCTACCTCTATGTTTTTATTGCTGTTACTGAATACCAACTTTCTTCTCATTACAGTATAAAAGAAATCAAGTACTTAGAAGTCATAGGCTAACTCTATTAGCAACCCAAAATTTACTCTTAACCCTCCACTAAAATTAATTCTTATTATCTAACGTTGATATCCTTTCATGTCCACACTTCAGGAAATTTTGCAAATCCAAAATCCCCAATTATCCTTCAAAAATCAAGATTCCAGTCACTAAAAATCATTCAAAAATCTCATCGGTTGCCAAGAATACCGAAGAGAGACTATATTAGCAAAAATTTATGCATCTCTAAGAGTTGAACAAACTGAAGCTATGTAATGCTAGGACAATACATTCAATTTGTAATAATACTTCATCTTTCTTAGCACAAGGTGAATGTTGCGGAATTGGTCAATTATATTGTATTAAAAATATTTAAAGTTAAACGTGTATTCTAATATCATCCAATTCCCTAGTTTAAGAATATTGGTTTCTTTTTTCATTGTAGCTGCTAGTTTCTTTGCATGTGCGGCCAATCGGATCTGCATAAGATATGGACAAAACATGGGTCAATTTGCCAAGGTTTCATAATTTTTGATTAATAATTTCGTACTTATAACTATTTATGGTTGACTATGGATGTGTTTATTTTTTTTGTAGAATGACAAAGGAATATAGGCAAGCCGTTCGAAAGTTCATACATAAGCATGTACAAAGTGAGGGCAATCTAGAAAAAATTATTTGCCCATGTCGTCAATGTAGGAATCTTATTTGGCATTCTCCAAGAGATGTTGTGACACATTTGGTGTGTTTCGGAATTGATCCAACATATGATGTATGGATCTTTCATGGAGTAGCACGTCATTCACGAAATGAAGCCGGCGAAGTGGCAGATGCATACATAATGTACTTAGATGAAAAAAGTGGTGACGAGGAGAATGAGTATCATGTTAACGATAAACATAGGGAAAGGACTAAGAAAATGTTGGAGACAGCTGAAATTCCTCTATATCCTGGTTGTACAAGCCACACAATGTTGTCTACTACAATACTTCTTTATAAACATAAGGCTCGAAATAGTATAACCGACATAGCATTTACGGATCTTCTTAAGCTCCTTAGGGATATGCTACCTAAGGAAAACAAGCTTCCTAATTCCACATACGTAACAAAGAAGTTGACTAAATCATTTGGTTTAGGTTATAGGAATATACATTCATGCGTAAACGATTATTGTCTATTTAGAAAAGAGCTTGCACATTGTGATTTCTGTCCTAAATGCGGAAAATCTCATTGGAAAAAGAACAAGACAAAGGAAGATGGAAAGCAAGCCAAAAGAGTTGTGAAAGTTCTAAGATACTTTCCACTCATACCAAGGTTGAAAAGAATGTTTATGTCGCCGGAGACATCAGAATAATTAAGATGGCATAGCAGCAATAAAAGAGAAGATTGTAAACTACAACATCCCATAGATTCCTCTCAATGGTCCATAATTGATAGAATGCATCCTTCCTTGGCATCCGATCCATGAAATTTAAGGCTAGGCCTTGCAAGTGATGGCTTTAACCCCTTTGGTGATTGGAATTCAACGTATAGTTGTTGGCCAGTTTTTCTTGTTGCTTATAACTTTCCTCCATGAATTTGTATGCATAAAGATAATATGATGTTATCTTTATTAATTCCCAGTCCACGACAACTAGGAAATGATATCATGTGTATCTGCAACCACTTATTGAAGATTTGAACAAATTATGGACTAAAGGGGTAAAGGTGTATGATGCATACAATTATAGCGAATTTAGATTAAATGCAATTCTAATGTGGACAATAAATGATTTTCTAGCTTATGGAAATTTAGCAGGTTGCACTGTAAAAGGTAAGAGAGCATTTAAAAGGTAAGAGAGCATATCATGTTCATGACATTAATACATGTTCGATATGGCTACCATTTAGTAAAAAATGTGCATACTTGGGCCATAGATGATTTCTTGCACCTAATCATGAATATTGCAACCGAAAAAACTTATTTGATGGAACCATAGAAAATAGACAAATGCCTCCAATACATACCGGTGCTCAAATATTCAACGATGTCAAAGATATTGTTAATGAGTGGGGTAAAAAAAACAAAGGAGGAAGAGAGAGATGGTAGGAAAAGAAAAAAGGGGGATGTAAAGAAAAAAGGAATTCAAATGTGGAAAAAGAAGTCCATTTTTTATTTGCCTAATTGGAAGGTAAAATATAGCTAAAAATAAAATGTCTTTTCCTTTTCTATCCATGTCTAGTAATTAGTATTTTACTATTAATCTATTATACACATTTTTCTGGTTTTCGTAGGCACTTCCTTTGCGTAACAAACTAGATGTAATGCACGTCGAGAAAAATATTTACGAGAGTATTCTTGGTACATTGCTTGATATCAAAGGAAAATCAAAAGATGGAATTACTTCACGTCAAGATCTAGAAGTAATGCGTATAAGGAAGAAGTTGCATCCTATAGATGTTGGAAGTAAAGTTTTAAATCATGTGTTGAATCATGAGTTTTGATTCATGACAAGGAGCATTAACAAAGACTATATGGCGATAGCAACAAAAAGAGAGTAACATATACATGGTATAAACTACAAAGAGAAGAGACTTCAAAACTAGTTTTCGTATGATTATTTATTTTGTTTTTGAGTCTTAGATATGTTTGGATACTGTTAAAATCATTCCTCAAGTAGTTACATTTGCACACAAAAACAAATTATTTTCGTTTGTATATGCATTGAAATTCACTGTGCAAAAGTGCATAGGTCAGTCGACTGATTACAGTCGACCAGTCGACTGACCTGGTGCAAAATGCACAGTGAACATAGAATATATAAACAAATTTGAATTTTAGTCAACTAAGCTTCTGAACTCAGTCGACTGACCTGCATATAACGGCTATATTTTCTGAACGAATGCTTCCTCTCACGAAGAGTTTCAATCCAATTCGAAGAGTAATGGCTGCATCTATTGATTGAATCTCTTAGCAAAAGGTTGTATCTATCTATGCACTATATAAACAGATCAAAATCATTTTCCAAATCACTGATTCTTGAATAATTTACTGATCTTACTTACTCTCTATATTCTCTGCATTCAAAAGCAATCAAACCATCTTCATTGCTTGAATCCTTGAATTCATATTTATATTCTTTGATTCATAGCAATAATCTTCCATTCATATCTTCACACACACTCATATACTTGAGGATTTGATTATAGGAAGTGTGTACACACATTGACATATCTGTGTTATCAATAACACATTAATCAGACAATTTTATATACTAGTAGAAGTCCTGTTGTGACGACCCGCAAATCCGTACCCCTTGAATCGACAATAATACACACATGTTCGACCTAAGAAGCACAGACTGACGGAAAGTCAAGAGAAAGAAAAGAAGATAGAAGAAGGGAAGAGAAGAAAGAGAGAAGATAGAACAATACAAAACAATACAGAATCTCACATCGCAGCGGAAAACATATAATATCATACCAATGATCTTTACAAAACAGAAACTGTATATACATACATCAATCAGAGTCAACAATCAATCAATAGTTACCATCCTGGACAATTATAATAACATATCCTCACAAATGCCGATAATATAAACAACAACTAACAAAGCACAGCGGATAATAGAAACATGTAAGTGCATACGAAATGAAGATCTCCGGCTCTCCTGCTGAAGCTCCAAAAGCACCAAATCTAAACCTATAAATATACTCGGTCTGACCCGAGCATTGAAAGGGAAGAATGCTCGGATTAGTCTGGTAAATCAGCGTGAGAAACACACTCAACTGAATTTATTAAATTACCAAAACTTTTCCTTTATCAAAACAAAAGTATCTCGTAAGACAAGTCCACACATAAACACGGACATGTTTTTACCTTACGATAACTAAAACATCTCATATCAAATCCTCTTATATTATAGTAGTGTCTACTGTATACAAATAATATTAATCATAGCCGAAATTGTTTCATTGATTAAATTCTACCATATAGGCTCTACAATTAAAATGGAAGGCACGTAGTGGGGTTTGGATTTCCATACAAATGACCAGGTGAAGGGACTACCTTCCGAAGGGGTATACCTCTAGATGGATGTCCCGAGGCACAGAACATCTGCCCTCTACCAACACAAGACCGGCCCACCTCTATAACTAGATGGTACCGAATATGTCATCCTCCGGTCGTTGCTGACCTTTACCGAGGGCCCTTGAAGCATACAAACCACAATAATCAGATACACGACGTCATAGCGTGTAAAGATATATCCAGAAGAGGATGATCATACCCTAATGGGAGCGACCCACATAGCCCTGCCGCATCCAACCCTATTTTGGTCATTTCCGGTTGATGAGGCCAGAGAGGTAACGATTACCTTTCACATATCACAATCACATCACTTTGAATTCCACACAGCCATTTTCGTTGACTACTAATTGCCTTCCATAAAAATACAACCCTTAAGCTCATATGTCTCAAGGAGGGTGTTAAGCTAAAAGAAGTTGTCTTCTCCTCTACCACTGATGTACGTTTGTAAAAACCAATGTACGTAATCTGTAGAAATGCAATGTCAGACAAACATCCATACAAGTTGTCCAGAAACAGGACAAACCGAAGGTACTTTCCTACCACATCCTGTCGGGAAATCCCTAGGATTAGTAACGAATAGTCCTTGCATTGGATATTTCTTAATGAAGAGACCACTGCTACTGGATGTATATTGGGATTTTAGCCCCAAACGATCAACAAGCAGTCCCCCACTATGAAACTCCAAAAATATCAATATCATCACAAGCAACCTGCACAATCGTCGCATATACGTTGGTCCGAAGTGGTTTTCAGATAAATCTGATCCCGGTCTCTTCGCTCCAACAACGCAAAAGCATTTCTCAACTTCACACAGAAACTAAGTCTCATAGACTTATCACGTCTTCAAATTTCAACTTGCTACCCTTCGAGCCAAGAAGGAAGCTCGATAGATTGGAGTAATACTCCGCACTATACGAATCGACATCCTCAACACAAACGATAATCAAGCCTACACAGAAGGCTACGTACTAAGTGTACGACTAAATAGTTCCCACATCAAGTCGAGGAACTAAAATATGGCCAATACTTGATAGTTAGTTATTTAACTATCAAAGAAAACAAACAAATATTTAGCACCATAAACAATCACTAGGCCCTTTTAATTAACCTTTTATTAATTAAATCACTTGCCAAATATTCACTTCAATATATCTTTAAAAAGATATAATTCCAAAACCATTTCAACATTGGAAAACATTTCCAAATACTTATTAATAATAAGTAATTCACAATTCAATTTATTTTCAACACTTGGAAAATATTCCATATACTTAAATCAGGATTAAGTATATATTTCATTCTTTAAGGAAAACATTCTCTTTAATATCTTTTATTTGGGTTAAAACGAATGTTGCGTAAAACATCGTTACGACAACCCAAAATCAATAGTATAGGGATTCGAAAATAAGATAGAAATATAAATCCCAAATACTATACAAAATATTTCCTTTCGAAAATTATTTACTATAACAACAGTGTTATAGTCCATCATTTCCTTATTTCTCGAAAACATCTATTTCAACAATGAATGTTGAAATTTATGCATTCGATACTTACACAATTTAAAACATCTTTCAAAACATTTAATTTCATTTAAAATATCACTTCCCAAAACATTCTTTTTATTTAATATATTATTCACTGTCCAAAATCGTGAATTTAAATCGTTTACCAAATTAAAGCTTCTACACATTTTATTAAAGGATAATCCCCTGTCCAAAATCGTGGATGTACTTTTATAACCAAAATCAATACTATTTCATATTAAATTTAAAAGGATAATTCACTGTCCAAATTCGTGAATGTAATTCCATTAAATAAACTTCTATATTTAACTTATCAAATTCGATTGATTTCAGATTTATAAAATAATGTTTATAAATCCCATTTACATTTTTTAAAACTTCCACATATAAAATTCCTTTATTAACAAATTTCATTTACATCTCATTTACATTCAAAAATCCAATTTATAAGTTAATTGCTTATAAATCGTTTATTTACAAAAATCCATTCATTTTATAATTTCACAATTATAAATCTTTTTTTTACTTATAAGATTAAATTATACTTCATTTTAACACTTATAAAACTTCTTTACCATTTAATCACTTTTGATTTATAAAAATTCAATTTTATAAATCTATTACATAAACCATTATAATTATTCAAAAATCTCCATTTAAACCATTTACAAAATAGTTAGCTTCACATTTCAAAAGTCGCATTTCAATTATATTTGCCAAAACATCATAATTTTTATAACATAAAAATTATAACATTTATTTATTTAAAATAAATTTATTTACTTAACAATTAAAAATTATATATTTTCAAAATCATTTGAAATTCCTTTTTAATTTCGAAATCGTCACTTTAACATTTTTAAATTACAAAAATAGGCCCAATGCTGCAACAGCACTAAATACATCAATCACGGCATCCAAACATCCAAATATCAACTAATAACAACATATATATCAATATCGATAAATAAATCAATACTGGTGAGGAATCCATTTGGATCCCTCCAACCTATCACCTACAAAAAATATACATATTAGAAATATATGTACAATGTCCGCTTTGAGGCAGACGCTCGTACAAAAGGTCATCTGCTCATACACGGGAACGTATAGGGTCATCTGCTCCACTAGGCAGGAATATATCCAAATACCAATCAATATATATACAATATCATCCAAACAATCATCAATAATCATAAATAACATTTATTCTCACTTATATAAAAATATCAGTGAGTCAGAAAGAGTGAGTTGCACTCACATTGCTTCCAGTAGCAGTTGCAGTGTTTTATTCAGAATAAAATTAAACGCGCGTTTAATTTTATCCAAAATTTACACTAGCTCCAATCAACTCCAAACTAGCTCTAAAATGTAGTGTTTGTCGATACGAACCCAATGCAATTCGTTTCGTCAATTTTCAACCTCGTATGACAAAGTTACAGCGTTTAGAAGTTTATACGATTTTAAAATATATATATAAATCAATTTCTTTTTTTTATTTTAACCTTTTCATCATCTGGCCGTTCGATTTTCAATCCCAAATCATGGTTGTTCGCCTTTTCTTCCCCCCCATCAGGTTTCGAACAAAGATAACCCATATGGTCGTCGTTTTTGCCATCAATTACTCGACCACTTCGATCACCTAGCCTCCGATCAACCACCACCAAACGACAGCCTTAACCAAGCCCCTCCTTCAGCTACAACATCAGGGAGCTCGGCCTCCCCCATGCCTAGATAAATGCACCCAAACTCGACGACTTCTCGGCAAAAATTCGACCACCACGACGCTCAAATGATCATCATCGCCGTATGGATCTGAAGATCCCACAATGCTCTTCAATATTGCTGAAGGAAGTTTTTGCTATTAGTCAATGGATCTAGAGATTTTGAGGGAGAAAGTATGGAGCATTTTCGGCCATTGCTTTGCAAATGGCGGCTAGCCCTAGCTAGGGTTTCTGAGTGAAAAATAGAAAATTTTGCGTCCTTTTATAGAAAATTTCAAAACACTATTCACTCGAAATTTTTCCAAACTCGAAACGAAGCGTGCCGCCTAGCGTTTATAAGGCTTTACCCCTATTCCGAACGTAATGGAATATATATCGGGAGCCAATTCGATCGTATTTGGAAGATAGGTTTTCGAATCGACTATTTAAATTTAAAATTCACTTAAACATATTTCTACGCGTTTTAGCTTGCCCCGGAAAAACCGTAAGTCCGATTGACACGAAATTTTAAATCTTATAATAATTTAACAATATGGATCCAATGAAACTAGTTTCGTCGAAATCCGAGACTGTTCGAAAAATGGTCATTTTCACTCGTCAATTAAATATTAAAAATATTCAATTTCTGAAAATTAACTTTTAAATCAATTTTAAAAGTTCTCTAACATCATTCTAATTCAAATATGATTTATTACAACTTTACAAATCATTTTTATTCATATTTAATTCAAATTCCAATTATTTACACGATTTCAAATATTAAATTAACCATTTAATTATCCAATTAAATCCTGATATTTCAAATATAAGTTATTCAGCTTATAAAATTTACTTGTGAATATTTAAATCAATCAAATATACGAATTTCAAATGACAGAAATTCTGGGTCATTACACCTGTTTTGCTGCTCAGGCATTGTGAAGTCCTCTTTGGCTGCTGAGGCAAAATCCTTTTCTACTGTTCAGGTCCCTGTTCGCCTGCTCAGGGGTTATATAGACCTGTTCCTCTGGGTTAAGTGACGGTTGTTGTTTAGTGAAAATCCAGAAGGAGTCTGGGACTGGACGTAGAACGGGAAGTTCGAACCAGTATAAAAATCTTGGTGTGCTCACTTTTATTTTTACTTTACTTTTCTATCTACTATCTTTGTTTTAATCTCATACATATTTAGTATATTTCCATAATGCACGATCCACACTCTCTTTCATTTGGTATCAGAGCAAGGCATCTTATAACCGTTACACGGTTATTTGATATTTTGCTAATATGGAAAACAACACCAGCACAAGCACTGTGACTAACAATAGTTTTATTGAAGGTCGATATACTGCACGACCTCCACTATTCAATGGCATGAATTACAACTATTGGGCAACACGAATGCGTATTTATATGCAAGCCAATGGTTTTGATGCATGGAATGTTACACAAGCAGAATATACTGCACCTACTACTGAATATTCTACATGGACAGCTGCACAAAAACAAGATGCTACTGCTAATGCTATAGTAATGAATATGTTGTTTTGTGCATTAGATAAAAATGAATTTAACCGAGTTAGCATATGTAACACTTCATATCAAATATGGAAAACACTTAAAGTTACTCATGAAGGAACTAGCAAAGCTAAACAAAGCAAAATATCTATGCTCAAGAGTCAATTTCAAAACTTCAAAATAAAGCAAGATGAGTCCATAAATGATATGTACTCCCGATTTCAAGATATTTATCATTCTCTAATAGGACTAGGAGAAAAGTATTCTGACTTTGATATCGTGTCCAAAATCCTAAACTCTTTAACCGATGAATGGAAAGAAAAGTCTTAGCTATTGAAGAAGCAAACGACCTTTCTACCATGAAACCGGAAGAGTTAATAGGAAATTTAATGTCCTATGAAGTAAATTTACAGGCAAAAAGAGTTCAAGCACAAGACAAGAAAAATATGGCATTTCATGCAGAACAAGAGGAATCAGATCCAGAGGATGAGATTTAGCTTTCATAGCTAAAAAATTTAAGAAATTTTTGAAGTACAGAAAAGGAAATCGAAATAATGGCAAAAGAAACTTTAACAATAAGCCATTATCCTCAGTACTAGAATGCTTCAATTGTGATAAGAAGGGTCATATACAAAAAGATTGTCCAGAACAAAGGAAGGGAAAACAAAATAGATATAGAAAGGACAAATTCAAAAAGAAGGCATTTTCAGTGACATGGGATGACTCAGATTCTTCGTCTTTTGAAAGTAGCAATGATAGTGAAAATGAACAAGCAAATGTCTGCTTCATGGCTATTGATAATGAGGTAAATGATCTTACTTTTGATGACATGATTGAAATAAATTCTGAATTATTAGATACTTTGAAAAATCTCAAAAGAAAATATAAAGAAGCTCTCGAAAATCAAAATAGAGCAGAATTCGAAAGAGATATGCTTAAAGATGAGAAGAAAATATTGGAAGAAGAACTTGAGAAAATTCAAGATTCATTTTCTAATGTTAATTCTCAACTTACCTTATTGAGTCAAGAAATTGAGACTCAAAAAGAAAAGAATGATGCTCTAGTTTCTGAAAATCATGAGCTAAAATCAAAAGTTAAAATGATCAAGTTAGATAACACTGGTCTCAAAACTAAGTTAGACGATATTACTAGAAATGTGTCTAACTTTAATAAAGGCAGAGAAAACTATTGAAACTTCTCAGTGTATCTCAAATAAGAAAGGACTAGGTTATACTAAGAAATCAGTAGCTCCACCAAAAGTTAAGCAGAATAAGAGAAACATTTCTAAACCTAAGTCTACCATAGTTCAACCAAAAAGGGATCAAAACTCAAAAACCATAAAAATATGGGTTCCTAAAACAAACAACAGTTTGATTAGGAATAAATATATTGAGTTCTTTTTGAAAAATGTTCATAAAAGTAAAAATTATTTATATAAAGGGAATATTGAACCCTCTTGGGTTTGGTTTCCTAAGACCTAACTCTTAGGACCCTATTAAAAGTGGGTACCAACGTTATTCTTTTATTTTTTGCAGGTCCCACTTAAGAAAAGAGGAAAATGGATACTCGACAGTGGTTGCTCAAAACACATTACACGAGACAAAAATATGCTAACAAATATCACATATTCAGATGGAGGCTCTGTCACATTTGGAGACAATTCCAAAGGTTATATCATCGGCAAAGGCGATGTGAGCAATTACAGTATATCTAATTTACCTTTCATTTCCAATGTTTTACTTGTCAAAAACTTGAAGCATAATTTGTTAAGTATTAGCCAATTGTGTGACAAAGGATTCAAAATCTCATTTTCTGAGGATAAGTGTAACATTTATGATCACAATGAAAATCATATCTTTGAAGGTAATAGAGATAGAAACATATACATTCTGAATATGAAAATTAATCATAATTCAGATATGTGCTTAATAGCCAAAGAGAATGATCCTTGGTTATGGCACAAGAGATTTTGTCATATTAACTTCAAAGCTATAAACAAACTTTCTAAAAATGATTTAGTCAAAGGATTACCAAAAATGAACTTTAAAGTTGATCATATTTGTGATGCATGTCAATTAGGAAAGTTAGCTAAAACATCTTTTAAATCTAAGAAAGTTATTTCTACATTACAACCACTTGAATTACTACACATGGATTTATTTGGACCCACTCAAGTACAATCCATAAATCACAATAAATATGTGTTTGTAATAGTAGATGACTTTTCTAGATATACTTGGACTTTTTTTATGAAAAATAAAAGTGATACTTTTGATCATTTTAAATTTTTTGTTAAAATAATTCAAAAAAGGATTGAAAATTAAGAACATTAGAAGTGATCATGGAGGAGAGTTCAAAAACGACGTTTTTGATCATTTTTGTAAGAAGAAAGGAATCTTTCACAACTTTTCGTTTCCTAGAACTCCACAACAAAACGGAGTTGTAGAACGGAAGAATAGAACTCTACAAGAATGTACAAGAACTTTGTTAAATGGAAGCACACTTCCAAAACATTTCTGGGCAGAAGCCGTAGCAACTGCTTGTTATGTTTTGAATCGGGTTTCTATTCAACCTCTTACCAAAAATACTCCATATGAACTTTTTACTGGAAGAAAACCAAATATTTCATATTTTAAAGTTTTTGGATCAAAATGTTTTATATTGAATACCAAAGATCAGCTTGGCAAATTCGATACGAAATCTAACGAAGGAATCTTACTAGGATATTCAGATCGAAGCAAAGCTTATCGGGTATTTAATAAAAGAACAAATACTATTGAGGAAACTCTTCAAGTATCTTTTGATGAAAACTTTCTACAAAAACCAAGTATAAGAGATGACGAAGAACTTCCACATAACGTCACAAATACAGACAATATAAATTTTGAAGATAATGAAAACATAATTGATAATTCTGAAGAAGATGAGAATGTTGTTCATCACAACAATGAGTTAAGATCTCCACCAAGAATATTACGGGATCATCCCATTCAAAACGTCATTGGAGAAGTTAATTCAAATGTCCGAACTAGAAGTTAATTAAATCAAATGGGCCACGTAGCATTCCTTTCCAATATCGAACCTAAAAACCCTAAGGAAGCTTCTACAGACGACTACTGGATCATTGCAATGCAAGAAGAACTAAATCAGTTTGAACGCAATGAAGTTTGGGAGTTAGTTCCTAAACAAAGTGATCAAACTGTTATTGTAACAAAATGGGTCTATAAAAATAAGGCGGACGAACAAGGCAACATCACCAGAAATAAAGCAAGGTTAGTCGCTCAAGGTTATAATCAAGGGGAAGGAATTGACTACGAAGGAACATTTGCTCCTGTCGCTAGATTAGAAGCAATACGTATTTTATTGACCTATGCATGTTTTCATAATTTCAAACATTATCAAATGGACGTTAAAAGTGCATTTCTGAATGGTTATATAAAAGAAAACCTATATGTTGAAAAACCTCCTTTATTTATCCATGAGAAATATCCAGACCATGTCTATAAACTTAATAAAGCTCTTTACGGTTTGAAACAAGCACCACGTGCTTGGTACGAACGGCTTAAGAGTTATCTAATAACTTCTGGATTTCAAATTGGAAAGGTTGATCAAACACTTTTCATTAAACATTCAAAAAGGGATATTTTAATTGTTCAAATTTATGTAGATGATATCATTTTTGGTTCTACCAATGAAACATTATGCCAGGACTTCTCCGAAATTATGACCAAAGAATTTGAAATGTCCCACATGGGAGAATTATCATATTTTCTTAGTTTAAAAATCAAACAATTACAAAATGGTATTTTTATTAATCAAGAAAAATATTGTAATAATTTAATTAAATGCTTCGGAATGGAAAATACTTCTGCCAAACCAACTCCTATAAGTACAACCACACATCTCGATAGAGATGAAAATGGTAAAAGTGTTGATCAAAAATTATACCAAAGTATGATTGGATCATTACTATATTTAACAGCCAGTCGTCCTAACATAATGATGAGTGTTTGTTTGTGT
Source organism: Allium fistulosum (assembly GCA_030737815.1). Lineage (NCBI taxonomy): Eukaryota > Viridiplantae > Streptophyta > Magnoliopsida > Asparagales > Amaryllidaceae > Allium > Allium fistulosum. The sequence goes on from CM060907.1 coordinate 293,015,255, forward strand.
GCTAGATTTCAAGCCAATCCAAAGGAATCACATTTAAGAGCAGTAAAATGTATATTACGTTATCTTAGTGATACCAAGGATTTTGGACTTTTCTATCCAAAAGAGTGTCCTTTCGAATTAGTATCATATAGTGATGCTGATTTCAGAGGATCTCGTACAGATCAGAAAAGTACAAGCGGTACGTGCCATTTTATTGGAAAATCATTAGTTTCTTGGTTTAGTAAGAAACAAAATTGTGTTTCGCTCTCTACATGTAAGGCAGAATATATTTCTGTAGTCTTAGCTTGTGCTCAAGTAATCTACATGCAACAGACACTTAGAGATTTCGATATAAATTTAACAAATTCTATCATATATTGTGATGACACGAGTGCTATCAACTTGTCCAAAAATCCAGTCAATCATTCACGAACGAAATATATTGACATTCGTCATCATTTTCTTCATGATAACATTGAAAAAGGAATGATCAATTTGGATTTTGTTTCCTTAGAAAATCAATTGGCTGATATATTTACAAAGCCACTTCTCGAAAATATTTTTGTAAAACTTCGACAAGAACTCGGAATCGTCTCTTTTAAGGATTTGTAAAATTTTCTGTCCGAGTAAAATGCTACAAAATCTTTGCATTCTTTACTATTTTTAGTCTATGATTATGTTCTCTCAAGTTTTCTCAGCCTCAAATTAATTCTCTTTTTAGCATACTCTTCACCTATTTGAACTTCCTACTACCTCTTTTTTAATCATCACTTTTCTTTTTAATATCATCTTATCATTCCTATCAATTTCTGCAATTCACCATGATGTTCTACTTATTTATCCTTCTCATTTCAATGGCCTCCAATGGCCATGATGATTCCGACCAATCAACAACTGACTGTTCAACACCATCCTCCGCTTATACTTCTTCCTCTCAATCATTACCTACACCAACTCCTTGCTACGAACCTGCCAGGTTTGTATCTCCACAAAATCATACCGGAATACTCCAGAAAAGAAGAAAGCTCAGCGTTTCTTATTCTTCGGTTCTCCGTCAACTAAACAAAAGATTGATGATATGAATTATTATCAACGAGAACAACTAGAACTCCAACGAGAAATGTACTATGAGCAAAAAGTTAATTCCAAATGTCTTAACTTTCTAGAGCAACTCGGTTGGAAAATTTGTGGTTGTTCTACATCTAATGTTCATCAACCAACATCATCTTCCTATCACAATCCATGGGAACCCAGTCCTCGACCACCTCTGGTCTCACCACATACAATGACTCGTAACAATATATGGTCTCCATTACGATCGCACATTGAAGATACAAAAGTAGAGCCGGATGAACAAACGACACAACATAAAACACCTCAAAAGACACCACGAAAATCACAATCCTCTAAATAATTTTTGTGTGTCATTATCTATGTCATTTTATATATTTTATGGTGTATTCATCAACTTTTTGTATAAGCTTTGGTATATATTGGTTTTTGATTGCTTAATAGGCTCACTGTGCATTTTAATAACAGTCAGTTGACTGACTCCATCAAGTCAGTCGACTGAATACAGACCCAGAAAACTCTCGGGTTCCAGTTCAGTCGACTGACATGCTATATTCAATCGACTGAACGACGTTTCTGAGCCTTTTTACCCCCCCCCCCCTTTCCATCTCCTTTTTACCCTATCTCTTCATATTTTCACTTTTACTTTCCTCTTTTTTACCCAAATTCTATCTTTCCCAAACCCTAAAAATCCCATTTTTCATCCTTCTACCATAAAATTTACCACAAATCATGCCTCCCAAACGTTCAAAACCGCTGGATCATCCTCAACTACAGCCATAGACTCTCTCATCGCTCAATGGCTCTATGATCGGACGGTAGTGGAAAGATGGAACACAATGAAATCAGCAAGGATATTTGAAGGTTCTTTTATGGTATTCCCTGATTTTGAATCTTATAGGCTTCGAGAATTGGCTGATCAAAGTGGCTTACAATCTTTAATAGACTTAAAATTGAATAGCCATAAGATTAATCACATTATCCTTAAGCTTTTCTATGCTAATCTTAACTTAGCACATCAGCAACCTAGACATACCAACAATTGTGTGTGGAGTCTTATTTGTGGCAAACCTGTTTGGTTCTCTCTCGATCGCATTACCCATATTTTACAATCACCAAATCATGATGTCACCCTTGATGAAGTAGAATGCAACATGGCAACTCGAGATAGAATAAGTCATCAATTTTTGGACGATGATGCAACCGATGTAAAATCAATGTCTCTACGTCCTAAAGCTAGGATTATGCATAGGACCCTAATGAAAACTATTCTACCAAGGACCGGGTCATATGAGCTTGTCTATCAAAATAATTTTAAAGCTCTATATGCAATTTGGAGTAACACGCAAGTCAACTGGACACAATTAATTTTAGATGAATTCCTCTCGTTTAATCAAGGAAAAATGAATGTGATCTATTTTATGCGTCTTCTTATCAACTTGGAAGTGCCCTTTCCCGATTCCGAAGTGTCAAATGTTGGTGCTATAAACATGAGAACTCTTAGTCTCATGAAATTACCTGTTGCTCCTCCTCCTATTATGGATTATGATGCATGAAAAGTATGCCAACGTACGCGACGTCAACAACAACAAGATCAAGGTCCTTTGTTTTAACCATGTCACTCACTTACTCCTCCATCACATTCCAGAGATGACGAGATTCAACTTGCAACCTGCAGTCATTCAACCCAACAATCTATTAAGATTTTATCCCAGAACCAACTTGTTATTGACACACGTTTGAAAAGGGTTGATAAAAAGCTTCACAAAATCAAAGGTTTTTTCTCCATCTTATGGGATGCTATTTCCTATTCTACCTCTACTTCGACCATGCCATCTACAGGAAAATGCCCTGCGCCACAATTTACCTCAAGCACATCCGAGGATCACACCGGTACAGACACTAGCGGAACTAGCGGAGGTGAACATGGTGGTGAAGCATCATCTTGAGGCAAGTCTCCCGCCATTCCAGAACAAGAATATGACTGGGATGCCGATGAATAGTTGGGTGCTATCGTATTTGGATATGGTATTTTCTTTGCTCTTTTCTATCAAAGCTTGTACCTAAATAGCCTTGTGTTATTTTAGTTTATGGAATTTTATTTTCTTTTTCCTATGATACATTATGTAGCTACATCTTGGTTTGTTATGTTAGTTATGCTTATTCTATGCTTTACTGGTTATATCTACTCCTTTTTGTCGATGACAAAGGGGGAGAAAAATGTCTACTAACAAGTTTTATGCAGATTACATTATCGCTACACATTCAGAGGGAGAAATATATATAACTTTTGTTATATAATTTCTACTATATATCAATTCATCAGTTACAGGTTGTCATCAATCAAAAAAGGGGAGAATGTTGAATCATGAGTTTTGATTCATGACAAGGAGCATTAACAAAGACTATATGGCGATAGCAACAAAAAGAGAGTAACATATACATGGTATAAACTACAAAGAGAAGAGACTTCAAAACTAGTTTTCGTATGATTATTTATTTTGTTTTTGAGTCTTAGATATGTTTGGATACTGTTAAAATCATTCCTCAAGTAGTTACATTTGCATACAAAAACAAATTATTTTCGTTTGTATATGCATTGAAATTCACTGTGCAAAATTGCATAGGTCAGTCGACTGATTACAGTCGACCAGTCGACTGACCTGGTGCAAAATGCACAGCGAACATAGAATATATATACAAATTTGAATTTCAGTCAATTGAGCTTCTGAACTCAGTTGACTGACCTGCGTATAACGACTATATTTTCTGAACGGATGCTTCCTCTCGCGAAGAGTTTCAATCCAATTCGAAGAGTAATGGCTGCATCTATTGATTGAATCTCTTAGCAAAAGGTTGTATCTATATATGCACTATATAAACACATTAAAATCATTTTCCAAATCACTGATTCTTGAATAATTTACTGATCTTACTTACTCTCTATATTCTCTGCATTCAAAAGCAATCAAACCATCTTCATTGCTTGAATCCTTGAATTCATATTTATATTCTTTGATTCATAGCAATAATCTTCCTTTCATATCTTCACACACACTCATATACTTGAGGATTTGATTATAGGAAGGGTGTACACACATTGACATATCTGTGTTATCAAGAACACATTAGTCAGATAATTTTATATACTAGTAGAAGTCCTGTTCTGCTGCTCAGGCATTGTGAAGTCCTCTTCGGTTGTTGAGGCGAAATCATGTTCTGCTACTCAAGTCCCTATTCGGCTGCTCAGGGGTTGTATAGACCTGTTCCTCCGGGTTAAGCGAGGGTTGTTGTTTAGTGAAATTCCAGAAGGAGTCTGGGACTGGACGTAGAATGGGAAGTTCGAACCAGTATAAAAATCTTGGTGTGCTCACTTTGATTTTTACTTTACTCTACTATCTACTATCTTTGTTTTAATCTCATACATATTTAGTATATTTCCATATTGCACGATCCACACTCTCTTTCATCCTGTTGCACCGTGCACCTTAATAAACCAAGAGAAAGAGATTTTTTATGATAGGATGAGGAATTTGAAGGTTCCTAATGGGTATAGCTCAATATTGGGAAATGTTTTGCAAAACTGGACAAAATTTCAAGTCTTAAGTCTCATGATTATCATGTCTTGGTGCAACAACTATTGTCTGTAGCGTTAAGAGGACTTTTGCCTATTGGTACAGGGAATGCATTACTGCAACTATGCTCATTTTACAATGACATATGCCAAAGAGTGCTTGATAGAGATAAATTAGAATCATGGAGAATCAAGTCGCATTAACACTATGTGATCCTGAGAGATTCTTTCCCCCTTCCTTATTTGACATCATGATTCACTTGACAATACATTTGGGGAGGGAAGCAAGAATTTGTGGACCGGTACAATACCAATGGATGTATCCATTTGAGAGGTAATCTTTTTATGAATACTTAACGTAATCAACAAAATATGGGCTTGTGAAAGCATTTTATGCTCATATCTTGATTATAAGTATATGAAAATACTAAAGAGTTATGTTAAAAATCAAGCTTGACCTGAAGGGTGCATAGCCGAGCGCTATTCTGCTGAAGAATGCATTAAGTATTGTGCTAGATATATTGAAGATCGGTATGAATTTGGAGAAAGAAAAAATTGGAATGAAGTGCAGCATAGTGATTCCATACTCGATGGACGTCCTATTAACAAAAAAAACCTATGTTAGTTTCTGAGGAGGTGATTAATGCCGCTCATCGGTATGTGTTATTCAATACCGATGAAGTGAAGCCGTACATAGAGTAAGTATAAGTTCAACTCGACTATTCTATATGAACAAAATTAAAATTTAACTTGTACATTTTCGTATTCATAATGCACAAGGAGGAGTTGAAACGTTTGCACCCTCAGCTTTTACAAGATGATGTGGAACTATCAAAACTGTATTCAAAGACTTTTAGTTATTGGTTTGGAAAAAAGGTTGGAATAATTATATTTTCTTTCATTACAACAATTAAGCTTCATATATGCACATATTATTGTCATATATTATTATATACAACATTTTATATGTCCAGGTTAAAGATGAGAGAAATGTTTCAGATGTTAGCGAAATAATAAAATGGCTTTCGTATGGGCCTCGATCACAAGTAGTTTCTTATACTGGCTATATTGTCAATGGACGACGTTTCTATACTAAAGACAATGAGAAGTCTATGCAAAATAACGGTGTTTCCATTAAGGCGAATACTATTCGTACAGACGGGTCCGTTGAGAAAATTATTTATTATGGCATCTTACGTGAGATTTTGTTGTTAGACTATCGTTTTTTTAAGTTGCTTTGTTTAAATGTGATTGGGCAAATATTTATCGTGGGGTTAAGGTTGAAGACGGATTTACATTAGTTAATTTACATCGGTTCTAAAATCAATTTGCAAGCGATCCTTTCATCTTAGCAACACAAGCTGTACAAGTGTTTTTCTCTAGGGAAAGTAGCTCTTCGAATTGGTATGTTGTTTTGAAAGCACCTTCTAGAGGTTTTCACGAATTGGAAAAATACGAGGAGGAGGAAAACTTAACCAGTAAACCACTAGACGAGTCACTACCTAATGATAGAGATGTTGATAATGGGGATGAAAGTTACATAAGAAAGGATTGCGATGACGTTTTGGTACGAGTAAGCATTTATTATTGATATCTTGTTTTATAAGTCATCATATGCCTTAAAGTGTTTAGATATGTAGTTATATGTCTCATATGTAGATATATGTAGTCACTACTTAATTAAATATTATTGAATTACCCTTAAAGTGATTAGATATGCCTTAAAGTGTTTACATATTTGTTTGATATTATACATCGTCGTTACATATCAAAACATTCCTATAGTTAATATGATTTTAATTTTTTACATATTATGATTTTTTCCCCAGGTTGATCACTTTGTAAAAGAAGCTTGAACTTGTTGCATCCATGGGTAAGAACGAGCAACATCAAGAAGAGGTAATCATCTTGAACTTTGTATATAAATTACTCAAATAAAATAATACATTGACTGCTTATCTTGTTTCAAACTAAACTGTAATGCTAGCTTATAAGATAGACGTCATGGTTACTTCTAAATTTGACAAAGACTTTTTTATACAATAAGAAGTCCCTCAAATAAAATAATACATTGACTATTTATTTTGACAAAGACATTTTTTATCAAAGACTCTTCTTTGTGAACTGACATTAATAAAATAGTACATTATTTTGTAAAATCATAAGTAGATACATCTGTTCCACCCTATGTTCTGCCTCAATATACAATTTATCATAACTAACAAATCATGTGCTGACAAAGATAAGCTCGCCATTAGTCAGATGAATAATAAACTATGAATCATATACTCATTAAATTGACATCCTTTTATATTAAAACAACTTTATATCTCTAAATTATATTATATAATAAATAAGTTGTAAAAACAATATTAGTGAATACTCGTGTGGAATAAACCGCTTGCTACTATAAAGAAGATGTAACAATACACCACTAGCTATTGTATTTTTAACCGAACACTGTCACTAGCTTTCATACATGATTCTTTCAATGTACCAATGCTTTTGTCGTGTCTTCGAAACAGAACCCATAGAGTTTATCTAGAATGATATGATATGTTTTGCCAATGGTACTGACTTTTGCTATGAACTGTTCTTCTGTGCTTTTATTTAATGTTTTATGAAGTACTTTAACTACTTTATGCATCCCATTCGAAAATCTTCCTTTGTACAGTTCACTGAATCCACCTAAACCTTATTTGGTTGTGTATTTGTTTGTGAATTCTTTTAGATTATGTGGGCTAAACCTGGTCAGTTTTTCTTTTATGAGTTCATCTAAAAAGTTCTATGTTGATGCAAGTTCAACTTTTAATTCTATATGGATGGTTTTAGTACCAGTAATACTGTTCGAGCAACTCTTATTTTTTAGACAATACTTTGTTATTAAAAAAGCAACAACTATTAGTACGACTGTGCATGCAACTGCCAAAGCTTTACTTGTCACATAGAAATGAGAGGTAATTTATATAACATTGTTGAAGAAAAAATAAGCATATTTTATATTTTGACTTATTGAGGATGATTATAGTTATACCTGTAGAAGAGATGCTATCTGTACCCTAGATTTTGGTATTATTACTGGATGAACTTGACATGTTGATTTCAGAGGAAATAAAACCTTATTTATTCTCTTTATAATTCATCCTTGTTGCATATTATAGTTCAAAATTAAGTGCACTAGACATCATATTGTGCACTGTCACTTTTCACTTTCAAACTTTGCAGTCTGTTTCTTTGTTCTCTTTCAAGCATTTATGTTACTTGTGTGCATTTCAAACATTTCACTGGACATCACATTGTGCACTGTCACTCTAGTCTCCCCTATAACCACTATACTCCAACCCTGCCTCACCACCCTTCGACCTGCTAGTTCAACAAACACATCACCCAAATTGTTAGAATTCACTTTATTGTATTCGATGATGACAAACATAAATTTATGCTAGTAATATTTATTATGTAATTTTATAGGAATTTTAAGTTGAGTTTCAAATTTAAGGACATAAAAATGTTCGGCTCGAAGCAAGCAAATAAAAAATCGAAGAAGCAAAGTCTTGCTGCACTTGCAACTGCTCATGGTCTAACTAAGGCTAATGCTGGTAGTAGAATCTCTAAAATGAAAGATGTTAAAGTTGAAGTTTTTTGTACTCTTAAGGATCTGAATGCTAATGTTAGAAAATCTCCACGCAAGCATGGTGAAATTCCTCCACCCATCATTCCTTGTCATAATTCAACCTCTCTCTAAAACATCACTACCACACACTCATCCAATCCTCTTGATTCAACTCCCCTCCAAAACGTCATTACCACACACTCGTCTGATTCTCATGATTCAACTCCCTTCCAAAATCTGAATGCTAATGTTAGAAAATCTCCACACAAGCGCGGTGAAATTCCTCCACCCATCATTCCTTGTCATAATTCAACCCCTCTCTGAAACGTCACTACCACACACCCATCCAATCCTCTTGATTAAACTCCCCTCCAAAAAGTCATTACCACACACTCGTATGATCCTCATGATTCAACTCCCCTCCAAAATCTGAATGCTAATGTTAGAAAATCTCCACGCAAGCGCGGTGAAATTCCTCCACCTATCATTCCTTGTTGTAATTCAACCCCTCTCCAAAAAATCACTAGCACACACTCATCCAATCCTCTTGATTCAACTCCCCTCCAAAATGTCATTACCACACACTCGTCTGATCCTCATAATTCAACTCCCCACCAAAACATCACTACCACACAATCATCGAATCCCCATATTTAACCTCTCATCTACATAACACTTCTACAAATCCTCAAAGGTCTGCTTCACCTACGAATTTAGATTCTTCCTCCGAAGAGGCGAACATGTCAAAACTAAGAGAAAAAGAGGAAAAACAATGATGAGATTATTTTCTTTGACACCAAATGAGAAAGTTGAAGTAGAGTTCAATGACCTAAATCAACCTATTGGTACAAATTCCACATATTTATCATCATATCTTGGGACTCTAGCAAGAGAGATGGTACCCGTGACCATTAGTAATTGGAAGAAAGTCGAGGAATTTCACATTGGTGTTTGCATAAGCGTTTTGTTGAGTGGATGTGATATGAATAGATATGGTCTACAAGTATCTATATCTTTACTTTTTTACTAATTGATAGTGTTGAATAAAATTCTACCTCTTATTTTAGAGTATTGCTTCATCTGTTGTCCCTACAGAATCACAGGGTAAGGGAGAAATATAATAGTTGGATTCAAATAAATTTTATTCTTTTCTTTTTATTTATTTTAAAAAAGAAAGCATGAAAAATGACAATGAGACTTGAACTAAAATCTTCTAGATTTATGTTTCCTAGTGGTATGTGGCAAATAAATTTCAAGCCTATCGTATTCATACCTACTTGCTAGCACATAATGCATAATTATAAATTTATACTGCTCATTCATATATGATTACGATCATGAAATTTATGTAATTATACGAGACTTGTTGAAAAATCATATGGTTTCATCTACATATTATACCCAGCGATATACAAGTGAAATTGCTTCCGAAGCGACATAACCACCAAGGTAAATCCTTGATCATGTTTCAACTATGCACATTGATACGTGAAAAAAATGTATTCTTTCATTTATACATGAAATCATATGCATTTTATTAACTGTTCTTTTGCTTTTTAATTTCCCATTAGATAATTTTGTTGTAAGACCATTGAAGTCACTTCAAATGATTATTGAGTTTGAAGTCATTGCAAATGGTTAAGGATTACACAGTGGCCATAGAAAACAGCTATTTTCTTTAAATTTTGAGGTACTAATAACAGGACTCAGCCACTATATGATCATTAACTATCAAGTTGGCTAATAACATAACTCAATCTGATGAAGATCATTGTCATATGTGGTTAGCAGCAATTCTCAATATGGGCAACATGACTGATCATGTTGTATTCATGCAGTGCATACCTTGTAATAATACTGTTAGCAGCAGTAGCACTAAGAGTATATATATGTATGTGTGTGAGAGAAAAATGTTGTGTTTCCTTCTTGCTCTTGTATACATGCATATATTGATAACACAATTCATATTGTACAGGCAAGATTCAAGTTGGATGACGTATACCAGGATATGTTCCTTCAGATGATGGGACTGGGATGGAAAGAGTCAAAGTCAAGGCTAGTTAAAGCTATAAGAGTTGCAGTAAGGAGTCCCGATGCTTCCAACAAATTAAATATGTTAAAACCATATAATATTAAAAGTGCTCAAGAGTGGAATGATTTTGTCAACGAGAAATTAACAGACGAGTTTGAGGTAGTTTGTTTTATTTTGATGGCTATAATTGAAAAATATTTCATTACATTTTATTATACCTAATTTTAATGATTTTCTCTTATATAGTTGACTAGCAATAAATACAAAGCCATACGAGCAATGAATACGGTTCCGCACACTATGAGTCGAAAGGGGTACGCAAGACTAGCAGAAGATATGGTAAGAAGAAATAACTTATAAAATTCATCCATTATCAGTACCAATTTTTTTTATTAAACTAACTAAGTGGCATTAACTAGAGAAAGAAATAATATAATTGATTTTAAGTTTTTACTCTATACAGCATATATAGTTTGTTTATGTGATCGTTTGAGGTAAAATGTAATTGATTTGAGGTCTAAACATGTAAAAGAAATAAACAATTGATTTTTGTCAGTAGGGTGGGAGATGACATATATTGTCATTAGTTAACAATTTACATTTTGAAAAGGAGTCCGACAATTCTAGATTGGATGCAGCAATAGTTAGAATTTTGAATCTCCGACAATTTAAGTACCGACAAATATCATCATTTGTATATGCATTGATTTTTGTCAACAAGTTTTAAAACACTCTATTAAACTTGTATATGCAGCAACAGTTAGAATTCAACTGCTTTCTGCATTTGTATATGCATTTGTATAATAGGGTGGGAGATGACAAATACTAACGTATTCGGTTTTTACAGCCAATTATTTTTTTATCCAATACAGTTTAGTATTTAGTTTTTAAGCTCTTTTTGCAGAAAAAAAATAGTGGCTCATCAGACATCAGTAGGGAGGAATTGTGGTGCAGAGGCCACAAAAAAAATGGAGAAACACCGAATTCTATCATCGCCGACTACATAGTAAGGATAAATAGTACCTCAAATTATTTCTCCATTTTCCATTTTACCATTTCTTTAATCAAATTGTTTATTTCCATTTTTTTATTTCTAGCAAGTTGAATTTGATATATTTTAATTAACATGTATTTTCTCAGTTGTCTCTAATATATGAGCCTTGCATTGAATGTTGTGACATCTGAAAAATGGATATTTTTGCATTTGTGGACTAAGATAAACGAGTATAAAAACACCCAAAGTTCTCAAGGAACGATACCATTGAACAAAGATGGCGTGGCGAAGGTTTTTGGTCGTAAACATAGAGGTAGAATAAGAGGACTAGGTTTTGGGGTTGCACCAACTCAGTTTGGAGTTCGTATGTGCAGTTCAAAAAAAGTACGTGAATTGGAAAAGAAAATTACTACCTTGCAGACTCAAATGGAAGAGCTCTCTGATTTGTTCATGGCTGTAAGTTATAATTAGTTCACTGTGTTAACGAGTAATTGATATGCGGTTAAAAATTTATTAGTGCATGTCTAACATTTTTTTAAACAGAATATCAATGGTAAACAAAATGTAGCGGAAGAACCAGTAACTCCTCGTGGTAATATGCCTCAGGTATTTCTTATAGCACCATAAGTTTTAGCATCAGATAAAAAATAGACATTACATTCCAAATGTAAATTTGCAATGACTTGGATAGGAAACTGTTTTATACTCTTATTTTGACCTTGGAAAATAATAACCATATTATATATGTGACAAAAATATAATAATAGAATGGATTAAGGTAATAAGGTTTGTATTATCAAGTTCAAATCCTTTGTCAATAATTAATATTATTGCTAATATAACTTTATACTAGACAAAAGTTGACTTACCTATGTAAATAATCTCACTTCAGGCATATTTTCTTCTAAAGCAAGAACTATGTGAGAAAAAACAAGTGCAAACAGGTTAGTATTGATAAGTTTGTATTGGCAGTATGTGTAGATCCATACCATTATGTGTGAAATGTTGTGCAACTATTTAAACTCAAACATGATGTGCCATGACAAAAAATAGTAAAAAGAGTGTAACCCTTTATTCATCCCTGTTAGCAAAAGTTGATGTCTCCTTACAGTAAACCAATTTAATAACACGGTAATTTTTTGTTGTTCTAATAATAAAGTCCGGTACAACGCACTTGATTCATATAGTTGATTAAGTATTAGAAGCAAACCTTCAATTTTAGAAATACTTGACTGCATTAAATTTTGGATGATTGGATGATGATGAATTACAGCTTTGCGTGTGCTTATTTACATAAAAATGGCAACACTGGTGCTAGCTGCCATGCTGGGATGATACAACTGCTTTACCCCTGAATATAACATACATAGTATGAGTAATAAAGTGGGTTGGCCTTACACGGTTACGTAAGTAGTAATTATGCCATGGTTTGAATTTGACATTTTCATTTGTGTGTACACTAAACCGACTTTTAAGGTTAGATATGTTGAAAGATAGAATATAAGGTTAACAACATAGTAACGAATAATTTTTCGTCGGAATTTTAAGGTTAACAGGTTTTATTCTGTCAAAAGATATGTTGAAAACAATATATTTTTTCTTTCAAAAGAATATATTCTTAGATATCCTTATAATATATCACCTGTCTTAAGGTTAACAGGTTTTATTCTGTCAAAAGATATTTTGTCATAGCAAGAATAAAATTAATCTTAGATATGTTGAAAACAATATATTTTTTTATCAGAATTTGAAGGTTAACAGGTTTTATTCTGTCAAAAGATTTGATCAGAATAATTCTTCTAGTAATGACAAAGACTTTTATACCTGAATCCGGCTATGTCATGATACATATAGTAAACTGAATCGACTGATTTAACCAACTAAACCTTTAATATGAAAGCATAGAGCTTACTAGTTGAACTCATGCTCTAGTTTTCAACCAGGACTAGGTGATTGAAATTCAAGTATTCAACAGTGTTAGATAACTACAATAAACATCGTGTAATTAGGAACTGAAGTATCAACCACGTGACTATTATAGTAGTACATCTAAACTATGAAATATAGTATTCTTGGTACATTGCATGCAGTTTGTTTATAAAAGAAATAAAATAACTTTTGGCTAGGTTGAGTAGGGCTCCTTTCCATCTATTTCTTCTATATCTATATCATATCCTAATATAAAAACAGTTTGTTATTTTTGTTTGCAGTCACATCAAAGTAGCAACAACATCACAAATGGTGGTAACATACAATTTCAAAATCAGCCTAGAAAGTGCAAATTATTGGGTTGGCATGGGAATGTTGTTGCAGAAGGAACAATTGAATCTACCGATCCTACTGTTTTAGTGCATCATGTACCACTAGGTACAGATGCTTGGAAGATTTGGATCGATGCGGCAGTGGATCCCGAAGCTATTCTATTTCGGCCTACCTCAAATATCTACACTATTGGACAAGCGGTTGGGACAACTATTGCTTGGCACAAGGAATTTATCTTGTTTGATTAGTACGTGTATGTATTTTTACTAATATCTGTTACGGATTTAGTTTTGTTCTGTAACGGAGTTATGAACCCATAAATGGTGTAAACTTGAATTGATTTTGATTTTTTTTAATGTGAATGGTTCATGTTGTTTCAATTAGTTTGAACGATTATGGTTATTATAAATGAACTGTTGGTTTTAATTATAATATTATGAAATTACAGTTAATCGAAGTTGTGAAAAGATGAATTATATAGTTGTAAAAATATTTGTTGCAACTATCATCAATAGTTGTAGTAGATCCTACTACAAGCACTATAAATAGTTGTTAAAATATTAACTACAACTGCCCTAAACAGATGCAAAGAATTCAACTACAACTATGAAAAGCAGTTGAAAAAGATTCTATTGCAACAGTTATCGACAGTTGCAAAAGGGGCTTATAGCAACATCAACTGGCAGTTGTAAAAGGTCCTTTACAACTATTAAAAGCCAGTTGTAAATAATTCTTTTACAACTGAAATAAGAAGTTGTAAACAAGTGTCTAAACCCGTTGTAAAATAATCCTGCTCTATTACAACTGCGGATATAAAGACTGGCGTGCGCCAGTTGTACTGTTTTTGGCAGTTGCGATAAGATATTTTTGTTGTAGTGATATATATATATATATATATATATATTTCCAACTAAATAATTTCAATGAAATATCTAATTCAAATTTATTTTAGATCCGTTCGGATTTAAACTCATCCCAATGATAAAATAATAAAGAGAATAATTTACTAAGTGCACTATAACATTTGCCTAGGAAAACATTCGATCGCCACTTAAAAGATTTTCTAATCATCACAAAACAAATTGGGACTCATTCCCCGAACCAAACGAAAGAAAACACATCTTTCTATAAAACTTTCTTTTCTAATTATTTATACTAAAGTATTTTTAAGTAAAATTATTATATTTTTCCCAAACCTTGAAAACCATTTTCCAAAAGCACCGGAATTTAAATTCTTTGAAAATCCAACTTATTTTCAAAATATATTTTAAAATTCTGATTTATAAAATATACCGAAACATTTCTTTTAATAAACACCTTATATAAAATCCAGTTCTAACCAAACATTATCAAGGAACGATTATAGTCAAAGTGTGAAACTTAATTCACAAGGTGTTCGTTTCAATGTTCCTATAAATTCTATCTACCCGACCTATGATGGAAAAAGAAAAACTACCAATAAATCAGATAATAGTCAATGCTCAAAATTGGACGCACATGACTAAACAAATCCTAAATGATAATAATAAAATATTATCAACATCTAACAACAATCACATCATATATAACTATACTTTATTTTTGAAAATTATTTCTTTATATATAAGATATATTCCTAGGTAAAATTATTTCATTTACCAATTTAAATAATACTATGTCGATTTGCCTAGTTTAAGTGTTTAGAAAACCATATCGACACCGTGGTGCACCACGTCTCGACCAGAATTCATAAACCACTCAACCGATAAATCAATACAATATAAAACATTTTTATAGCACTGACAAATACACACTTAATATATACACTCAAACTTATTCTTAGGTCTCACTTAACCTATCTTAAATGAGTCAACCCCACCAAAGCCTAGGTGGTCGCTCAACCGAAGCTTTGATACCACGTGTAACGGTCTTCCTTTCTTACACCTAAAGACGACACTTAATACATCCTCGGTATTCATATGCTGATCATTTAAGTGTTCGAAAAAAACCAGTCGTTTGGGGGTGAAAGAAAATGACAGAACAGAATCTCACAAAACGTGACGAGTAATATATAATATGAACTAATCTTTACAAAAAGAAATCATCTTTATTATATGCAACATTAGAGTACATTAACATACTATCAGCCTAGACAATCATAACAACATGTCCTTACAATTTAATAACTACAACTAGAACAAATAGCGGAAGAATATAAGACACGTGAATACATCTTGGAGAATCAAGTTCGTCTCCTAAAAGCTCCAAAGAATCCAGCTAAATCTGGAAATATACTCGGGTTGATCCGGGCATTAAAAGAAAAATAATGCCCAGATCAGTCTGGTAAAACCAGCGTGAGAAGCTTAGATCACAATGAATTTTATTTATTGTAAAGTCCTTTAAAATCAAAGGTATCTCGTAAGACCACGTCGCACATAAACACGGATGGGTTTTTGCCTTACGATAACCAAAACACTTATATAGAAAATTCAATGATATTATAATAATGTCTAAGATACATATACATATTAATATAGCTAAAATGCTCGCATCTCACATTTTAGTGATTGGGCACAACTAAGTCTGTAAAGATACATATTGGAAAATGGATTCCATCAATGACAAGGCACTGGGGTACCACCTATCACAGTGCATCTGTAGATAAAACACATCGATAGCCTCACATGAACTCCCTGCAAGTGAAGACCATCCCTACCTCTTCTTGGATAGCATCGAATATGTCGTCACCCTGGTTAGGATCAACAACCTAAATAGGCCTCGAGCATACATGATCTAAAAAATTGATCTAGACTGGATGATGACCAAACCCTGATTTTAGTCATTCCCAGGTGTGAGGCTTGAGGTTATGATTACCTTTTTAAAATCAAATCCACTTGGAATGCTAACACTACCCTTCAGGCAGCAATACAGTGCCAGCATTCATCCATACAAGTTCGTTCTAGGTCCGAACGAAACCAAAGGCACTACCTCTACAACATCCATTTTGGAATCACCCTTGGGATTAATAGCAAGTAGCCCTTGCACTTCAAAAGCTCGATCTTCAATCATCTTTAAGATGCCTTCAGTTCGAAACACTTGAGTTGGATGGAAGTGGTTTTCGGATAAATTATACCAATCTGATCCTGATCTCTTCGAAACAGCATTCGATAGTTCTGGTAAACTCAACCTCGGTTCTTTTGGAAATAATCAGACAATACATAGGAGCAGGGATCACCCCCTAACCGTTTAAGTGGATGGATCTCCCTATCATTTGTCCTAAGAGAACAAAACGAGATTTATACGTATAGTACAACATCATCGAAGATGACTATGCCTATAACTCACGTGTTTCTCCTAGATATTTCAAAGTTATATTTTTGTCCAGATTAGATAGTCAGTTATTTAACTATCAAATAAACCAACAAGCAACAATTTCGAGATTTAATTATCCATAACAACCACTAAGCCTTAAAATAAATTTTCATTTATTTAAATCCCTTTCCAAAATATTTATTTAATATATTCATATACCTATCACACTGGCATAAGTATATTCACAAAACATTGTGAAAGATTTTTCATTTCAAAATCATATTAAAAGGGTCAAAACAAATGTTAGTTAAAATAGATTTAAGGACGGTGTTAAGTGTGGAACTGATGTTCCATACCACCTTGATTAAGATGGTCAGTTATTCGTTCTGTACCACCTTGATTAAGACAGTCAGTTAAGGGAAATTCAAATTTCAAATTCTTTTATAAATTTCTTCAATAAATCCTTTTAATAAATCTCTTTCATTTACGAAATCTCTTTTACTTAAAGTACAAATCCATTTATAAAATACTTTATAAATTGTGAGAAATGCGGATTAAGGATCTTAAGGCTAGAATTAACACTTGAGGGGGTGAATAGTGTTTTAAGAAATTTGTTAATCCTTTTGAGTTTACCTTAATTTGTTAACAATATATACACTAATCAGACACAGATATGAACACAGAATCAAACACAGATGCAAATATAAAGTAAAAGCAGTAAAGAAAAGAACACACCGGATTTTATACTGGTTCGGAGTTACCCTACATCCAGTCCCGCAACACAAGTACGGATTTCCTTTCACAATCAATTCAACAATTACAACCCTCGGTTTCAAGGCTACGAGGTACACCCTCCAGAATCACAATCCTCTGGGTAGAGATACTTAAATTCTAGGGCAACAAGTTCACCCAATTGATTTCCAGGGATACAATCACACCTTCTCTCGCTCAATTGATTACAAAAGTCTATAACTCAGATTAGCACTTGGATCTTGTAGAGATGGTGGAGAGAATCAAAACCAGAAATAATCGAGTATGATTCGATGTTGATTTCGGCAGAGTAATGGTGTAATTTTGTATAAAGGAATGTGGAAGAAGAAGAGAAGTGAAAAACCAGAAAAATATGTTATAAAATTCATTGAAACTGACCCCTATTTATAGAAAATAACAGTCATGACCATTCATGAAGAGTTATGGCGAATAGACACTTCTTTTGAAATTTGAATTTTGAATAAAACTGTCACCATGTCGACATAGTGCCTATGGGCATGTCAACATCCCTCAGTCAAATTTGATGTTTTGAATTTCTATAAAAATAATATTTATCTTATATGAAAACTATTTAAAACTTTATAAATATACTTGAATATAGTTGAAATTCATAAGTAAATATAAAGAACAATATATATATATATATTATTTAACTATAATTTAAATCGAAGTATAAATAATTTAAAAGTTAAATATATTATTTGAAAAGATAGTTTAAAATCAGAAGAAATTTTGACTTTGAAAATAAAGATGTTTTGAGGCTAAAATTATTTTAAAAACGGAATCGAGAGTTTTGAATCTTTTTAAAAGGAGAGTTTTGAAATCATTTCGAAAACAAGATAATTTTGAAAAATCATTTGAATAAAGCTTAGTGGATACAAAACAATGTCCCACTAAATTTTCATAGGTTCCATCCTACTTAGGGTTCCATCCCTTTAACGGGCTCGAAGTGGATTCCATTCCACGAATAAATTGGATATTAAGATGCCAGTGCTTTTCTACGAGTTTTAACAAATATTCCTAATAAAACAAATTTAATCTTGAAATCTTGAAATCTTGAACTCTTGATAATCTTGATACTCATGAGTCTTCTATCTCTATATCTTGAATCTCTATACTGTACAGTCTTCATTCTTGATACCTGCATGGTTAGATCTTACATATACATATATATATCTAAACTTGTAATGTTAGTATTTATATTTTATAATCTATTCTAAGGTTGTTGTCATCAAAACCATCATCTCATGGACTAACAATCTCCCCCTTTTTGATAATGACAACCTTTGTTTATAAAATATTCCTTCTATCCTAATAACTCCCCCTAAAACTAACAACTCCCCCTTAATCTATGCCTAACTACCCTATTTTATATTTCTCCCCCTTTGTCATCAACAAAAAACTTACTCCCCCTTATTCTTGGACTTCGGTACCTTCATTGATAAACTATACAACGGAATATATAATATATAGATTATGAAATAATGATACTTATGAGCATAATAACTTAATTAAAGACTATATTCATTTCAGTGTATATATATGTTTCACACACCAAACTTCAAACCAAATAAAATCAATCCACACAAAGTATCAATTCAAACCAAATTAAATCAAACAAATTAATTCAAACACATCAAACAAAGAAAGAAAATTAAACGTTACGAGGAACATCTACCCATCCATCTTCTCAAAATATAGGGTCTGCTTTAATTGCATCCTAATTCTCATTGTCATTGGTGAGAGAGACAGGAGGATGCGCTTCATTATCATCCTTATGTAGAGAGGAGATCATCCATCGTATTGCATCGAAGTGTCTCTCTTGTTCCCTGATCATCTGCATTTGACTCAGTTCTAAGTGACGTTGGTTTCATAGAATAAAAGAGAGAATATTCTTAAATGAATTGAGTGTTTCTTCAAGATTTTCAACTAGATTGTGAATAGGATTGGCCATAATTGAATTAGAGAAAGGAATGAAGGATATAGATAATAAGAAATAAATTTCAGTGAAGATTTCTGGAAGAAAAAAGGTATATATAGGTGTAGAAATTCGTTTGAAATGAATAGACATTTGGTAGTTATTCAAATTTCAAATTCAAAATCAATAATCACTTCTGACCAGTATATGTCGACATGGTCTTCTAGGGGATGTCGACATGGGTTAGTGAAAATTTATGACAACTTTAATTTTGTGAATAATTGTGTATATGTATATATTAATATAATATACTAACATTTATTCTAGAGATAAGATAAGGTAGATAACAGAAAGGAAATTTCATTTCATTACGATAATACAAAGATTAAGCATAATGAACTACATGAATATTCGAAATAAAACAAACTAAGACAAATACAATAAGATACTAAAAGATAAAACTAGTTAGAAGATGAAGATGATGAAGATAGTCCAAGTTTCTTGCTGACTTTTGAAAAGAACTTGTTCATCTTCGAAGAAATGTTATCCAACTTCTTACTAACGGATCGTTTTAAAATCCGTTGATTCTCCACAATTATCTTTTGGTTTTTGAGAAGGGTTTTATTGGATGGATTGGAAGGATATTCGATGCTTTCCAAAGAGGTTTCACCTTCTTCTTCTTCTTCAATTTCCATTTCATCCCTTTCTTTTCTTTCTTCCTCTTCCTCTTCTTCCATTTCCTCATGAGCCAAACGCTCTTCCTTTTCGGTAAGGGTTTCATAAGGTTGAAAAACATATGGGATTTTCATGAGAGAAATGTTTGAGATATTAAAAACTTTTCTTGAAATAAATTCTTCTCCTTTGAAATTTACTCCAAAATAGTTGAAAATCCGAGTAAGGTAAATTCCATGATATAAAGTGTTTTCTCCCATTTCAAAATTTTTAGGACGAAGTTCATCCAAAATAACTTGCGCCCAATTGATATCATAATTTCTGAAAATAGCAAAATGTGCTTTGCACACTTTTGAAGTAGGATTGTTAAAGTTTCCCGATCTCGGGGTCAAAATATGTTGTAAGAGAAGATTGACAATTCTTGCTTTAGGACAAAAGCTTCGGTTTTTAAATTCAAAGTTTTCATCTCCTTCAAAAATATGATGAAATGTCTCATGATCATGTTCATCGATTTTAAAACTAGAAAGATCCATTCCCGTGCTTTTGCAATTGAGAATGGTACCCAAAAGATCACAATTCAAAACAATTTGAGTGCCTTTGACACTACTCCAAATTTCATTCTCATTTCCAATATAAAAACCACGGTTTAAATTAGCATAGAAGATTTTGACAAGATTAGGATAACAAACAAAATCATTTTGAGAAGAGTCAATAAGACTTAAAACACCATTGTTTGCAAAAAGAGAATCAATTTCATAAGAAGAAAAATCTTGAAAAATAGCAAATTTTCCGGGATGGACTTTGGCATAATTAGCATAATTGATGTATGCTTTAATTGCCTCCGGATCATTGAATAATTGCTCTTTGATTTTTCTGGAAATTCTCATGGTTGAGGGGTTGCTTGAAGAAGCCATTAGAGTAGAGAGTAGAGAGCTTGAAGATATGAAGAGAGAGTTTGAATTTGAAAATGAAAGTGAAAAGATATGATAAAAGGTAGTGAATAAATAGACTTTCAAAGAACATATTCTCTAGTCAAAAGGTATCTTTTCAGAGAAATAAATGAAGTGAAAAGGTGGAGGGAAATTCAAACATTTGAATTCAAAATTTGAAATTCAAATTCAGGTAGGCATGTCGACATCATGGTAGGGGCCATGTCGACATGTGCCTTTGAATTTTCATGACATGATTTTTCCTAGGTTATCTAATATACATATATATAAATATTATTATTAATGTCTATATTTCTGAAATATTATTGTACTTATAATATATTTCAGAATGTGTCAAAAAATAATAATAATAATAAAATAATAAAAAATAGAAAATAAATTTTAAAATTCAAACAACATATCAATTCAAAATCAATCAATCAAACAATCAAGCAACTAATTCTATGCAAGCAATTTCAATCAATTGTATTGTAAACGTGTACCTTTTTCTGAGTCCATTTCTCTGAATTCGTCGGAATCGTGAACTGCGGTGAAACACAAAGTCGAATTATCCGTCTTCTGATCATCAACGATGGAGGATGAGTCAGAGTTGTCTAGAGTAGCAGTGAATGCACGTTTTCGTTTCTTTGTAGAATCATTGTTTGTAGGAGAGTTTTGCTTATCTGGATGTGGACATTTTCTTTTGATATGACCTGGTTCGTCACAATTGAAGCATTTGATAAAGTTTGGTACTGTAGTCTGATTACCGGAATTCTTAAAGTTGTTTCTCTTGGAACTATTCAATTTTCTGTACTTCAAGAATTTCCGAAAATTCCTGGTCATAAATGCTATCTCTTCATCATTATCACTGTTTAAGTTTGATCCGTCGATTAATGCATTGAATGCCATTGATTTCTTTTCAGATGCTTTGCTTTCTCTTCTCCCGATCATTTGAACTTCAAACGACATTAGATTTCCAATCAATTCTTCTATCTTTAAAGTACTGATGTAATTTGCCTCTTCAATTGCAAGTGTCTTTTGATCACATTCTAGAGTGAGAGAATTTAAAAAATTTCTGACTTGATCTTCTTCCGAAAATTCCTTTCCCAAAGATATTAAAGAATTCACAATATCTTGAAATCGACTATACATATCTGAAATAGACTCATTAGTATTCATTTTAAATAATTGAAACTGATTTGTGAGCATGGAAATTTTGGTCTGTTTAACTTTGCTTGTTCCTTCATGAGTTACTTGCAAAGTTTTCCAGATTTCATATGCAGACTTACAAACTGACACTCTATTAAATTCATTTCTTTCAAGTGAGCAAAACAAAATATTCATTGCTTTAGAATTATTTTGTGCAACAGTCTTTTGCTCAGTGGTCCACTGTGCAAAATTAGTTGTGGGTTCAGAATATTCAGTTTGTGTGATATTCTAAGTATCTAATCCTACAGATTGTAAATATATTTTCATCCTACATGCCCAATATGCATAGTTACTGCCATTAAAAAGTGGTGGTCTGGCAGTAGACTGACCTTCTACAAATGAACTAGTGTTGGTGGTAATAACAGTACTAGTGTTAGTAGCCATTTTGAAATTTTTCAAAATTCAGATAATTAAACTTTTTGAAAACCTTGCTCTGATACCAAATGTGAGAAATGCGAATTAAGGATCTTAAGGCTAGAATTAACACTAGAGGGGGGGTGAATAGTGTTTTAAGAAATTTGTTAATCTTTTTGAGTTTATCTTAATTTGTTAACAATGTATACACTAATCAGACACAGATATGAACACAGAATCAAACACAGATGCAAATATAAAGTAAAAGCAGTAAAGGAAAGAACACACCGGATTTTATACTGGTTCAGAGTTACCCTACATCTAGTCCCGCAACACAAGTACGGATTTCCTTTCACAATCAATTCAACAATTACAACCCACGGTTTCAAGGCTACGAGGTACACCCTCCAGAATCAATATCCTCTGGGTAGAGATACTTGATTTCCAAGGCAACAAGTTCACCCAATTGATTTCTAGGGCTACAATCACACCTTCTCTCGCTCAATTGATTACAAAAAGTCTATAACTCAGATTAACACTTGGATCTTGTAGAGATAGTGGAGAGAATCAAAACCAGAAATAATCGAGTATGATTCGATGTTGATTTTGGTAGAGTAATGGTGTAATTTTGTATTAAGAAATGTGGAAGAAGAAGAGAAGTGAAAAACCAGAAAAATATGTTATAAAATTCATTGAAACTGACCCCTATTTATAGAAGAACAACAGTCATGACCATTCATGAAGAGTTATGGCGAATAGACACTTCTTTTGAAATTTGAATTTTGAATAAAACTGTTACCATGTCGACATAGTGCCTATGGGCATGTCGACATCCCTCAGTCAAATTTGATGTTTTGAATTTCTATAAAAATAATATTTATCTTATATAAATACTATTTAAAAATTTATAAATATAGTTGAATATAGTTGAAATTCATAAGTAAATATAAAGAACAATATATATATATATTATTTAACTATAATTTAAATCAAAGTATAAATAATTTAAAAGTTAAATATATTATTTGAAAAGATAGTTTAAAATCATAAGAAATTTTGACTTTGAAAATAAAGATGTTTTGAGGCTAAAATTATTTTAAAAACGGAATCGAGAGTTTTGAATCTTTTTAAAAGGAAAGTTTTGAAATCATTTCGAAAATAAGATAATTTTGAAAAATCATTTGAATTAAGCTTAGTGGATACAAAACAATGTCCCACTATATTTTCGTAGGTTCCATCCTACTTAGGGTTCCATCCCTTTAACGGGCTCGAAGTGGATTCCATTCCACGAATAAATTGGATATTAAGATGCCAGTGCTTTTCTATGAGTTTTAACAAATATTCCTAATAAAACAAACTTAATCTTGAAACCTTGAACTCTTGATAATCTTGATACTCTTGATAATCTTAATACTCATGAGTCTTCTATCTCTATATCTTGAATCTCCATACTGTACAATCTTCATTCTTGATACCTGCATGGTTAGATCCTGCATATACATATATATCTAAACTTGTAATGTTAGTATTTATATTTTATAATCTATTCTAAGGTTGTTGTCATCAAAACCATCATCTCATGGACTAACATAAATTTCCAAGTTTATTTATAAAACTCTTTTATAAATATCCAAAATCATGTATAAACTCTTTTCCAAATTTCAAGATCCCTTTTCAATTTATATAACTTCTTTTGTACACTTTTCTTATTTAAAAAGTAAATCTTTTTAAATAAACCTTGATCAATAAAGTTCTTTGATAAAATCAATTATTTAAAACATCATGAAATAAATAAGTTATTACTTAAACGTTTTTCGTTTATTTATCTTTAAACCTCATTTAAAATAATAAATTTAGAATATCATTAATAATATATTCAATTAACTTTAAACAATATTATTATACCAATAATTTAACTTCAAAACAATATTAACATAATAATTAATTTACTTTAAAACGTTATAAATGCAATAATTAATTACTTTTAAAGCATCCTTAATATAATAATTAATTCTAAAACACTATTAACATACTAATTAATTATTATTACTATTTTCAAAACATTATAATTATAATAGTTAATTTAACTTTAAAACAATATAATTGTAGTAATTAATGAACTTTTAAATATTTTTAATATGATATTTAATAAACCTTTAAATATAATTAAATAACTTAAATCAATATAATTAAAACATTTTTAGACAATAATTAAATATCTTTAAAAGAACAATTAAACATTCTTAAATAATATTAGGAAATAACATTTAAATAATCATATTAATAAAATAATCAACTTTAAATCATTATTAAATAATAATGAACTATCTTTAAAACCTTATTAATAAATATTAATTACTTTTAAGACTTTATTAATAAATAATAATTATCTTTAAAATAATATTGATTCAATAATTACTTTTTAACTTTAGAAAGAGGCTTAGCAACCACCATGGTACTTAAATAAGTTACCATTTCATTTAATTTAACCTTTTAAGTTATAACACTTAGTATTTATACAGGTAGACATATATGTAAATTAAATCCAAAATTAACAATCAATTGTTAATACAACCTTTAACCAAAATTAATCAATTGGTATGTACATAAGTGTATACACTAATGTAATAGCAGAACTGTGATTTATTCTACTAAATAGATATCCAAATGCAACATATCCAGTTAATTATTGCAGAACGCTAATTTGTTCTGTTAAACAATTGTCCAATAAATTTAATTAGTGGAACGGTGTTTTATTCTGCTAAATAGATGCTCAAATTACTCTATTTAATTTACTTTGACAATACAGTGTTTATTTGGCCAAATAGATAACACTCATCATGTATAATTAATTCACCTACATTATTATCCAAATTAACGTAATTATTATCAGGTAGTTATTAATTTATCATTAAATTAAACTACACAAAAATTAACAACAATTTATGTCAATGCATTGTACTCGTCAATATGAACACAACACAATAATCTGCGGGTAAAACAGATTAATTACGGGCGAGATATGAATTCTTAGAGTTAACTTAAACTTTATGGAAATAAAAAAAACAAATTAATAATTTCCTCACCTCTAATACATTACGGCCCAAGCCCACCAACTCGCTTGCAATAGGAACTTGTCTTCCCCATATCATAAAATCTCGAACTCCTGTAGACGAAAACATATGCATTGTGTGCTCATGTACACCGCGGTCAACCTGCCATCCACCTAACTGTGATCACCAACAAGCCCTAGATCTCATCCTCGACACATCTAAGCCATCATCTCCAACTCCGATGCTTGAAGAAAATTTCGTCCACGCGTGCTCCAGCAATTTGAACATGTGCAATACCTGATCCAATCAAATCAACACTGCCTCCACCTCTGACCACCATGACCCACGCCACCACCACCGTTGGCACCCTTATCCCCACCGCTACATCCAGCCAAAGTGCGACCCCACTTGACACTTCCCTTCACTCCCAAATTTTCCACGTTCAACCCCATTGAAACCACGACCCTTAACCCCAAAATGAGCTCGACCGGATGCCTCAGCCCACCACTCCACTTTTGGTCATCGCCAAAGCTCCTCTACAACCCCAGGTAGCTCCAACTCTGATCACTTGGCCTCCTATTGAACAAATCACCAGAATCTGTATTTTCTCCCAAATCTGATCATCCCCTCCTCCACGATGAACCAAGCCACTAAAAATCACCAAATCACTTCAAAAATTCCTAACTCGTCGATACAAACGCACTCTTGTCGTCTGATCTACATTCCATGATCGCCGAAAAATGATCAAAACTCGACAAATACCATTATTTGACAAATGCCGCCACCACACTTGTCGAAACGATGAACTACCATTTTTTAAAAATACCAGAGGCTGAGACAGACAACTTTCATGTTGGGACCTTATGCTAAAGATCTACGGATTGAGGGGTGTTGATTTTTAAAGCTTGAAGGGGATTATGGTATTTCAAATTTTCAAAAGTACAAAAGGTAGAAGAAGAAGTGGCCTTGCCTGTGCATATATATGTGTGTATACACATACATATAAGTCATGGCAAATCATACCATGTCCCCTACCCACCTTAGGTAGCACAAATCATAGGGGATAAAGTGGCAGCTATGGTGAAGGGGGACACGAGGCAGTGTACTATGTGTACAAGTTGGTGTGCATATAGGTGTATGGGGTGCACCACTGCGTACCGTGTGTGTGCATTTGTGTTTTTCTGGGTGTTCATTACAATACATAACGTTCGCGTACGAGCTGTGAATGCTCAAAAGTAAAATACGACCACGTACAGAAAAATGACACGATCACAAAACAACAATAAAATATAATGGTTTCAAATTCCGTTAAATTTTAAAAAATGCTAACGTTTGCCGTAAAATACGTCAAACGGAAGTTCAATTATTTTTCAAATTAAGAATTATGGAAAAATTCTATAAATTAAATTAAAAATACGTCACCAAAAATCAAAAAATTATTTGAACATAGATTCTATTATAATTAAATTCAAATTCGAATATTTAAATAAATTAAATATTTCTAAAATTAAAGTGATAAAATTCTGGGTCGTTACAGTGTATAAAATAAACTTTTGTAGCAAATAGTTGAATGGAGATTCATATTTTATATGTTGTTGTAGTAATGACGAAAATAGTGGGAGCATACCATATAATACTTCTTAGTGTATACATCAAGTTACGAAAAATTATTTTTGTAAGTATACCAAATATTATTTATGAAATAATAATTGTTTTTAGTATCGACTGAAAATAGATATAGTTGTATTTTAACTAAATATTATGAATATTCATTATATGGTAAAACTATAATGATGGTATTTGTTTTCATAACAAAATGTGATGCATTAAAAAATATGAAAGTATCTAAAATTTAACAATTGTTTTGGAATTATGGACTAAGCCACAGTTTTGAGAAATACTTCTTTAATCATATGATTATCAATCATATAGTATTAGAGAATTGTATCTCAAATGAGTAAAGGCAAAGAACCCATTCAGTATGAGTAACATAAGAGTTGGTGAACTCTTCGAATTAATATATATGGATGCACATAGTCATAAGTCTAATAATACCAAAACAGTTCTACATACTTCATTAAAATTCACTAGTGAATTATCATAGAAGTATACATGTGTATTTGATACACATGTAGTATACCTATAATAAGTTCATAAAATATAAAATGAAAGTAATGTAACGTGCAAAAAGAAATAAAATGATTCGATTTGATCGAATAAGTAAGTATAGTGGAAAGGGTTCCTAAAGTACCTAAACAACTAAATATTCAATCTTAAAAGTCACTCCATCATATGATACATAATGATGTATCGGTAAGGAGTAATCGGACTTTGTTGAATAAAGTACAATTGATAATAAGTGTAGTTGAGTTTACTTCTTTCTGTAAGGTCATGTACTTAAGAGTAGTACATAAGGTTTTAATTAGTTCATCTAAAGCATAATTTATGGTATCATACAAGATAAGGTTTATAAAAAAAACTCCTACATATCCTAGGTCAAGGACTTGGTAGGTTGTGCAAGTCAAAAAACTGCATATAATAAATGTCCATGAGGAATCTTGTATGGACCAACTCAAAGGAGTTTAGAACGATTAATATTAACTGACTAATTTATGTTTTTAACATAAGTTCACAAACTAAAACCAAATCAATTTTACATATATAAGGAAAATTATAAAATGTTTATGAATACCTATTCCATTGCATTAAGAAACAACTGTTGTTTCAAGAAATGTCAACTTCGTAGAAAAGGAATTTCTTTTAGAAATTATTGGTAGTAAAATAGATATGATCCAAAGAAAAAACTGATTACAAGGGATGAAATGTAATTAATCAAACATAATCGGACACAACGCATTAGTGTGTCTAATAAGTATTTTCGAACATTAAAGAGAAACTATGAGTTTCATATTAATATCGAGAAAAGAACTTCTTAAGTTGTCAATAAGCCATTAAGAGTACTGATCTTCCTTATCACACAATGCACAAATCTAAAATGGATTCCAAGTACATTATTAAAATATGATTTTAATAATTGTACCCGAAGGGATATGATTCATCGTCCGCAAGTGTGTTCTTAATAAGACTAGTGTAGTTTAAATATAGATGAGCAACATTGATAAGAATAACATCGTAAATTTCAATTATTTAAATTAACGTAACAAATTCATCATTCAATGTGCTTAAGTTAATTTAGATTTTACTCATAAAATTATCATCTGGTATGACTTTGAGCTTTGGTAAATATGTACTGAAATAGAAATTCTAAATAATGATTTAGAATAGAAAATTTACACATAACAACCAAAGCATCTCGAAGTCAGTGGGAGCAATACATAGTTTTAGGGTTTTGGATATGATCCAAGAGCTGATACAAAAGTATCGTCCGATAAGCATCAGAGTTGAAAACTTACTTTGACATAAATATTAAATAGTTTGATTTTCGATTAAAATACAGAGGAGTGTGTGTTTGTAAGAAAGAACTATGGAGGTATTCCAATATTGCTTAAAGTAAATAACAAACTTATGATTATTAATGATGTACCTAAGTTAAAATCATTGTAGTTTGGTTGTTTAATACTCAACATTGATTTGTAAATAATATATTTTATAATTAGTATAAAAGAATATTGGGAATTTTTCAAATGATACAAACACCCCATATTAAAACGTTTAATATGGAGTATGTAAGATAGGTTCCTTCTGCATTAGCAATAGAAATTATCATATATACTGTACCATCTAAAATATCAAATTTTGCATACGTATCTGATACATAAAACGAATATCGAATCCGAATCAAGATCATTAAATGGTAGTTTAAAGATTCTCGAGTATTAACGAAATACTAGAGAATTATTTATAGAAACAACAAACTCCTTATGAAGGAGTTCTCGAACTCGAACATCATGAGTGATACCGAGTATAATATGTTAATATTAAATTTAGGTTCAAAAACTTTGTTAAGGAGCTTTAAGTTGGAAATGTTCCAAAACAAAAGGTTGTGGCCGATTCAACAAAAGGCTGATTACGTTGCCTTAAATAGCACCAAAGTAAAAGCAATGTGTATATAAATACAAACGCAAAAATTTATAATCGAGCTAAAGAGTGCTTACAAGTATTGAGAATGTTATGTCGTTGTTATATGATAACGATGTCATGATAGGAGCTCACTAGATGTCGAGAAACATACTTTGAATAGTTCCACACGGTAAAGGCAGTTTATTAGCATCGGACAGAGTTGATTGACAGAGTAGATAACTAAAACAACATAGCAGATCTATTCATAAAGGGATTAAGTCGGTTAGTTCTCATCAAAATGATCAAGGGGATGGGATTGAGATTCCATAGTTAGCCATAAGTGCAAGTGCGAGATTGACAGAGTTAGGGATATACCCTAAGGGCAATTCTGTAATTTAATATAAACTGTTAACTTTGTAATAAAATATCGTTTGAAATAGAAGGTGTTTTTCTTACTATATGCTTGTTATAATGTGTTATATTTTAATCTAAGTTATTTAATAGGAAATCCATAAAGGGTATGTTCTATGATAATAGTTACAATGTGGTGTAATCATGAGAAGTTAATCCAAAAAAATAAACATATCGTTTTAAATATTCCTAGCAAGATGTATCGAGACTGGATATCGATACATTCATAGAGACTAGAGTGTGGAATGCTCTCTAAATGTTGGGAAGTGTATTACTCATGGATGTTGAAGGCACCAAGGAGTTATGTATTGATAGTTATTGGATAACTATGGAATGACTCAATTAACAGCTTTCGTAGTTAATATAACTAAGGAAAAACATAGAATATTAAAGTGATAATATTACCCAGTTCTCTCGACTTGAGAAAACTGCTGAACTTCAATGTGACACTCCTCTTTAATTGTAGTTAAATCATAGTACGACGCCCATCGAATGATTATAGTTGGGTCTGAGTTGAAGCATTGGAAGTGACACTATTCAATATAGAATTTGTCTCCTCGGTTATATGAGGTTAGTATCACGATCAACCGTAGTCAACTTAAAGTCAAAGTCTTTGGCCAGAGTGCTTTAGTTAATAATAATTGCTATTATTGAGCCAAGGACTTTGTGTTTGGAATACACAAGTTGAATGTGGATAATATTGGAATTTTTACCAAAACCAAATTCCATAAGTCCTAATGTGATATAGTTTTGACAATGAAAATTATTGTAAATAATCATCACTACCGAGGACCGCTTAAAATAGTAAAACTGGACCTTATCAAAATTGTGTAAGTGATAAATTTAGCCAAACTGTCACACCACTAGCTAAGGTAACATGTGAACGTTAACATTCGAATTGTTCGATATTAATCGCTGACTGAATTTACACATATAATCGCACAACTACAATGTTGAATATTCTAAAATACCACATGATTTAATTAAATTATAATTATTATATATTAATTAATATTTATGAAATATTAATTATAATTTTTTTAATTTATTTGAATCAGAATTCAATATAGTAGGTGTATAAAAGTTATATATATACACACACATACGTATCGATATACAATATCAATAAGAATTTAAATAGGATTTAAACTATTCAAATATTATTTGGGTTTAGAAATGTAAGTGGGTCAATAAAGCCCCATGTATGGGCGGCTATGATAAGGGGGAGAGGGGTGTTGTTTAAAATATGAATTTGAATTACAGGAAAATAAGAGATAAAAAGGAAGATTAGATCCTCACATTTCTCTGCTTTCTTTTCGTATTTAAGCTCATCATCCCCTTTATTTTGCTACTCTAGATTTAGCCTTCATTCCCCCTAGCTTTGGCTGCAAAAATAGTCCTCCCTCCTCTCCAATTTTCAAAATAAAAATAAATCAAATCAAATACAATAAAAGTGGTGATCTCTTGAGTAAGTAGAAAGAAACAAACCCGATTTGTGGTGTTTTGTAACTCAATATTGAAGGTGCAACACAGAGCCACAATATAGCTAAATCTAATCAATATTTATTTGTTTATATGCTCATTTATGTCATTGTATATGTATAGATTAGAATTAGATATTATCATGTATTTATACATTTGTTTCTTGATAAGTTTGCATGTGTATGTATTTATGAAAAACCCTTTTTTATATGAGTGTTTTTATTTTTAATCATTAAAAAAAATCAAAAGTAAAATTAATTTTAAAGTAATTTTAACTAAAATTTTAAATTATAAATTATTGTTACATACATACTATATTTATTTATTTATTTAGTAAACTTTTTTTATATATATTTTCGCATGTATATGTAAATATCAAAAATAATTAATTATATATATCTTTACTACTAATAATAAGAATTCAATGAATTGAAATCAACCGTGTCTTTTTAAAATACCCGTTATGCCCCTTTCTACTTTTAGTTCACCGCATCTCTCTTCGATCGGCTTTTCCAGCCTTCCCAAAACTAAAAAACCCCATCGCTTTTGATTTCATCTTTTTGCAGTTCCACAATCAGAAACTAGGGTTTGCTCACCGAATTTCTAGATCTACCATCCTCTCCACCTTCCATTCGATCATTAATCATCGATTGATCGATCGATTATCGAGTAAGGATTATCCGTTAAACTGTGGTTTTTGATATAACATCTTCTCAAACTTCGATTATGGACTGAGCACGTAATTAAGTTGGATTTTCTGATTCAGCGTTGATAGAGAATTAAGCTCGGTCATCCTTTATTCGACATTATTAACTTTC
The DNA here is from genome assembly GCA_030737815.1 of Allium fistulosum. NCBI lineage: Eukaryota > Viridiplantae > Streptophyta > Magnoliopsida > Asparagales > Amaryllidaceae > Allium > Allium fistulosum. The sequence goes on from CM060907.1 coordinate 293,047,708, forward strand.
AATCTAAGGTAAGTATTGTTTATTTTCATTATTTACTTCAAATTTGGAGTAGTATTTGGGTTCCTTAATAGTTTATCTTTTATAATTAAATTCAAGGTTAATTTTATTTCCTATTTTGCTGATATCAATCTCTTTTGATATTGAACGACAACTTTGGCTTTTTATTGATTTTTCTAGAGTTATCTCAATGGATAACTTCTGTAATTATATTTTGTTTTCATTTCTCTAAGTGTTGCTACATTTGTTAGCTGAAATAGATTCACTCAGCAGATAAAATAGTTGCCTGCTTTTAGATATTTCATCTCCTTTACTTACATGTGCATGTGTATAGGCTGCCCGAGTATTGAGATCTTATTTTTCTTTTAGGTTACATACTTGCATTTGCATGGATATAAGTTAGTGATTGTGGCAATTTCATTACTCTATATTATTTGATGGATCAATAAATACAAACTGGAATACTTTTAAATTATAGCTAAAACTAAGCCTAATGCATGAGGGGAAATTGATAGATATTAAAATTGACTCTATTGGATATCTAAGGAGTTGAACAAAGTCTAGGAGTGTGCGACTTTATATTATGTTAGTTGTATTTTATTGTGTCTTAAGAAAAGATGTAATAATAAAATTGGAAAGATTAAGTGCAAATAAATGTATCATTGAGAGGCATCAAGTGTGAAGTTTGAGAAGATGAACATCATATACTAATTTATTTTATTTTTTCAAAATTGACTCTATTGGATACCTAAGGAGTTGAACCAAAGACCTTTGAGAACAACCGAAACTTACATTTCAATATAATCAAGATAAGCACAATAATTTATTATAATCCTACTTGAAATTGTGAATGATAGTTAGGTCCTGAAGGTAGAACTAAGAGCTCAAGACATGGTGTAAGAAAGAGTCACAAGGAGTAAATTAAGAGGTTCAGGACCAAGTATTGATACGTATCAAATTGACCCACAACAAGTCTGAAACAATATGCACGAGTTTTTTATTATTATCTAAAAACCACATTATATTGATGGAAATATAACTAAATCATCATAGATTTCTGTCTAATCCATTTAAATGATTACATATGCCCTATATGCCGTTAGCAGTAGTTTCAACCATAACCAGAAGCGTGTTAAATTGATAGATATTAAAATATAGTTATGAGAGGAAAGAAAAATGTAGCCTACAAATAGATTTACAAAATATTGGGGGTTCAGGACTTTTTCTCAAATAGTTTGAATGTGGTGGAAGTAAAGCTACCATGAGAAACATTCCATCGTCATGTTTGGTTAGGCATGATATATGAAGTACAGTAGGTTGGTTATCTATAAACCGAGCCCAATAAATTTTATGATCTACTGGGTATTAACCAGTCAATGTTTTTTTGTTCTTTCGCTAAAAGTACCAATTATTAGACATACCATAGTGAAGAAATTTGCAGAATCACTGAGAATTCATCATGGTGGAAATTGGAACTGTTCATTCCATATTATTTTGTTCGATAAAGGGAGTATACTTTAGTGAAGCCAAAACATGCTATGTAGAGACAAGTTTGGAGAACATTGCAATCATCGAATAGATCATAACAAAAGGAAAAAAGCAACGCTCATTATAAACAATAGTATAAATGTTATATGTTAAGTCCAAATATCCAAGTATGTGGTTGCAAGTCCTCATGGGCATGGATGAATATGAATATTTGATATGTTTAGGTTCAATAAGTAGTTAGTTTACAAATAACCTGATATATAGCACGAGCAGAGCTTTACTGCCTATGGTGTAAGCAAACAATTTGTGTTTTCTTGAAATGGTACAAAAGCTACCATAATAATTTATTTATTACCATAAGTTCATAGGAATCAATACCATAATTAGACTTTATAGATTTTATCAAATAAAATAGTAGCAAAATAGGAAACAAATTAGGTATATTTTGGTAGAAATGAATTCTACAAAATATTGTTTCAAGCTATCATCTTCTATTTTGACTTCTAAGATTTTTAGGACATTTTGCAAATGAAAAATATTGCTTTCGAAGGTTAGTTTCCCATTCATTTTACACATACTTTTCCCAAACTAAATTAACGGTATAGTTGTTTTGTTCTTTTACATGGTTTGTGAACTTTTTACTCTTAATTTTTTTGAAATTATTCGCTTCGCTGCTCTATTTATTTTTTATTTTGATAGGCTAGGTCGTATTGATTATTATGACTAAATTTCTTTTTGTACACAGATCATAATTGTTGTAGTTGTTGCCTCAGTAAAGGAAATACGATATTGTTGGTGCAATGACATATGTACTTGGACCTGTAATGTATGCTTTTGTGTTATGTATGATATTGAAGTATATATTTGTGAAAATGCTAAGTAATGTTGTTTTACTGAAATTCATAAATTTGTTAGTGTTTTGGATCATATTCACACCTTAGCCATGATGTACATTATGTTTCAGTATAGATTCATTTTAAAATCTGTAAACTATAAAAAGGTCCAATGATTATCAAATAATGTTTTCTTAAGTGCATAAAACTTAGCATGTCATCCTACATTCAAGTTAAATTTTCATCCAAATGCTTATTAAATATTTTGGCAATTTTTATGCCATATTTTAAATATTAATTTTGGAGATTCCCAAAATTGGTTTACTTACATATCTACTACTGCTTTAATACTTCAAATATTCATACTTACCACATTTTATGTTTCATACACATAAAACTCATTTGAAACATGTTTGCCTTTTTTATTTGATATGCAAAAATCATATTAGCATGTGTATATCGCATATTAAAAGTTCAAACTATCATTTTACTTTGATTCATAATACTAGCACTATTTGGTGACGAGTCTCATCACTAAATCCGTGACTTTTGATGCAGGTGAACATAAGAATTGAGTTGTTCTTATACTGTTCAAATGTATAACCAAGTTATTTTGTATGATGGGTGAACTATATTAATTGATTCTCATCGGGAGGTTCATCATCCAATAGATCGTCTCCATTATCTCAGTAGTCGACTAGGCTTAACGAATTGACCCTAAAGCTTGCATTTGACCGATGAAACCGGGGATCCATTGTTCCAAACTATAGCTTATCTTGAGGCACTTCAAGTGCATTGGAGACAGAGATGCTACTACTGTCAAAGGAGGACCGATGTCGACTTTTAGGGCTGTCGTCTTGGGGATAAGAGATTGGGAAAAGGCCAATGTGGGGGAGTAAATCTTTCGTAATTGGGGATCTCCTACCGGAGCATGAAGAGTGCTTCAACATTCTGGACATGCTTTGGGCCACGGGGTTAGTAAGCATTAGACTTTTGGAAGATTACCTGCAGATAAGCTCAATTTGTTGTAAGGAAGTGAGGACTGTTGTTACGAGTTTGGGCTATGTAACGTTGGGCTGGGTTTGAAGGGTAGTATGGTGAAGAGTTTATGAAATTCAATGGGTTTCTGGGCTAGCTAAATGCAATATCAGTAGGCTGGAGTGAAGATCGTTGTTGCATGATCACAGGATGTAGTGTAAACTAGAAAAAATATGACTTCATGAGCAACTGAAAAATATAATTCCATGTGCAAGAAAAAATATGATCATGGTTAGTTTTTATATAGTTCTGTTTTGCATTATAAAATTTACTGTTTTTCCTTAGTGGATTTACTTCATGAATCCAAGCAAATTATTTTTAACTATCTTGGCCTTCAAACAAAATAAATACAATTTATAACCAACTTTTATTGTTTTACCTACGTTTTCGTATCCAAGTATGCAAGGCAATGGTGCTAATTTTTAGTATTTCAGTTTCATAATGTAGCACATTTGATAATGTTGTATTTGTTTTGCTTCCTTTTTTTATAGCATTGACTCCTTTGTTTAGATTTCTCGGTGTTCAGTTATTTGATATTCAGTAGTTCTAACATTATTCCATCACCTTAATTGGTGAAAAATGATAATCAATACAAGTAGAAGCCTATTGCAATGTAAATGTTATGGCTTTAACACAGGCCTATGTGTATATGAATTAAGGAGCAATACTAATGGCATGTATTTTATATGTTTTTCATGTTATTTGACTTAAATATTGCAAATTATCACTACTGCATGTTTGCAGTTGTCTTCAAATTTTGATGGCAGTTTTTATAAACCCCTTATTCGTTTGAGGAGCTCGATCTACCCATTGTCCTTTGAGGAGCTCGATCTATCCATTATCAACGTTGATAAGTTATTGAAAGGATTATTAGATAATGATCCTTAGTCCATCGCTGAAATGAAAAAAGAAATTCCTGAAGCCAGTTGAAAGCATGGCTTTTTTTTATTTATGTTGATCAATTGTTTTGACAAAACTTGGTATGCTAGAGGCGGATCCAAGATAAATGTGAAACAGTTATACTTTTTGTAATCATTTTTATCCACATGTTTTTTAGTTATGTTGATCAATTGGTTTAGAACACTTGATGATGGTTTGTATAAAGAACATGAGAAATTTTGTTTTTGCAAAAGACAGATATCAAATTTTATAAATTTTCTCTTGCTAAAGAGGCCGAGAAGCAGGTACATATCATTACTTAGTAAAACTCGGGAACTTATGGAAATTATAGTTTCGCTATTGATTTGTTGATCTTGACTGTATGCTAATTACCTATGCTATTTGATGTTAATGCATTCTAGATAAATACCATGAAAACAACCTATATAGAAGTGTCGACAATGGTATTTTATACAGAACCAAGTTGGACAGCACTTCAATGTGATTAAGTTACCAATGAATTACTTTTCGAAGTGATCAAGGATTGTTTAGACCTTTGTTCATTTACTGTAACAAAGTTACGATTTTGACACTTCTTTTAAGAGCTCTCTCACTTGCGATTCTATTTTGTCATATTACTTTATTACAGAGGACAACTCACGGTTTCCTGCTAAATCATTTTAATCTGACTGCTATTTTGATCTATTCGACAAATAGACATGTCCCATTTTTATTCTACTTCCACCCTAATTGCGAAGCTGATTATGTCAATATGGTTAGCTAAAAGTAAATAGTAACCAGAATATTAAAGTAGCAACAAAATAAAGCACTTAAAATTTATGCAGCACCGGTTGATCAATGATTATTCATAAACTTGCAGTTTGATATAAGACAATTAATTGATTTGTTAACTTAAGTGAAGATCTTAACTGTAGGTTTATGTGCTGAACATAATTGTTTCATGCGTATTCATTTATCCATACTTCTATATAGTGTGTCTTGAAAGCTATGTATACAAGTATTTATCTCTCTCTCTTTATTTCTTTTCTTGCTTAACAATCTCATATTTTATTGAATGTCTAACTAATCTTCTTGGTGATGTAATTTAGGCATGTATTTATGATGCTTGATAAGTTATGCAAAACCATGACATGAAATCAAGACGATCACCTCATTCAATTGATATAATATCAGTCAGTTTTCTGGATACATATTGAGTAAATAAGTATGAAGAGTATAAACATGCTATAATAAGCATGAAGAGGTCACACATCGGTTTTTACATATATTGAATAAGTATAGAAGCAAGAAACTAATTCATAAATATATAGGTGCCATGAGTTGAAGTGGATAGGCACAATTTAATCCCCCATTAGAGTTGATCGACCCACCGTCCCTTTTGGAGGTCATCTGTATCAGATATGGTAAACATCAATAGGTTGTAATTAAAGGAAGAAAACAATGTGTTCATTGAAAAAGATAGTACATGTATAATGAAATATATAAAGTTCAGATATTCAAGTAACCGTCGACCACTAGCTCAAGTGGATGCGGTATAGCGCTATAAGTTGAGATTATGGTTTCGAACCTCCAAGACATCAAATGATGAGTGCCCTGCTTGAATAAAAGTACCGGTCTTATTATTCAAAGAAATTTCAAGTAACTAGATGCAGGTCCAAATGGACGTGCATATAGACTCGTATATATAATAAAACAAAAATTAAAACATTAATATATATATATATATATATATATATATATACATATATAAAAGTTTTCAAATTATAATGTATATATATTAGAAAATAAAGTATTTTCGGAATTTATAGTTTAAAAAAATTAATTAGAAATCCGTATGAAATTATAAAACGTAAAAAAGGTTTTTTTTAAATCATATAGATCTAATGATTAAAAATAATTGATTTTGTTAAAAACGTTTCAACCAAAAATTTTACACTAATGTTTTTAGGTTTAAATATATATAATATTATATATGTTCAAATTAGAATTTTATGAATTTTAAAATATAGATATGCGTGGTTTATATATTTTTGAATTAAAATAGTTTTGAATGTGCATATTTGTATTATATATAATGGTATTCAAACTTGAATTTGAGTTCTAAATAAGATAACATTTTGGATCTAGTTTGTTTTTCAAATTTGAATATATCCTATGCTATTTTAAATATGAAATATTTGAATTGGTTTATGTATTTAAATTTATATTTATAATAATTATTCTATATGTGTGTGTAAGTGTACTTATATTAATATTAAAATAACAACAAACATCAAATACGTATATAAAGGGGCTAATGTGTCTATCGTAGTGTAAATTCAAATACTTATATTCAAGCCTATTAAACCATATACACAGTTATACGTTGAACGTAAACTTACACATATGTTTGTAATTGACACACATTTACACTTTATATATCATAAATACATAAACCCAATAAGATCTAAAATGGATTTTTTTTAATTCATTCATTTAATCTGCTACATGCTGGCCAATTCAACCACGATCTGCCCCTTACCCAACATACATGACTTTGCAATGTGATAATCAAAATAATTAATTCAGTCGAATGGATTATTTATTTAATAATAAACATTGTCTTGCTAAAATCTAGGATGCCTTCAAGTTAGGTTTGTCGTTATTACTTTTAGCATACACACATATATAAAATCTATATAAATATGTGTAAATCCATTAGTAAAAGGCAAGTTATAGTTATTTTCTACTAATTAGATCATACACAATTTAAATACTGGATTTTTTTTAAAGATGGGTTAAGATTTTAATACTAGATTTATTAGAACATGTGACGAAAAATGACTAAATAATTGCATGTTTTTTATGAACATTTGTATAGATTACAAATACATAACTTTATAGATATAAATAAGAAGATGTAAATTACTTACCTCAAAATTTATATAGAGCCGACAATGTCTCCTCTTTGAGGACTTCTTCTCAATCTCAGTGTAAGAGTCACAAAATCTGACTCTAAGTTTTAATTTAGTTATTTGGAGATGGGGGTGAACAAAAGATGGAAACTAGGGTTTTATATTTTTTCTCGGAGAAACTACGACTTTGGTTATATTACATAATATCCAATACTATTTCAGAAGCTGTTGTTCCTCCTATGACCGTGTCTGGTCATGCCCTTCTATTGCTGAAGGTATTGTTTCCCTTGTGATTTTTCCTTTCGATGTTACTGGTGATCGTGTGTCTTTTAGTGCCGACCAGGCTTATGTTATTGAGTGGAATACTTTTAAGAAAGCGTGGATTCATGAGTTGTATGAGATGAATTATGATCCAGTTCGAAATGAATTCCATATGTTTGTAAGTGAAGAAGTAAGTGAAGTTAGACGTCTTTATTACTTGGTAGATGGGGAGGGACTTGTTCTTTCAGTTGATGGTGAACTTGGTGACAATAATATGGTTATTCATGAAGATGATAGTTGAGATAGGAAATTTATCTATTGCAAGAAATACTCTGGTTATGATCCGAATATTGTGTCCTATAAGTCGGGTTTTTGCATGTGGTTGGCCTAGTCTCTTCAGATGATTTAAGTGGTTCCTCCACTTCTGAGGAGGACTAGCTTTTGGTCACTTATAGTAGCTTAGGCGGTTCTGCCTATCTCCTATTTTGTATTTTCCCTTTTTAGTAGTTGAGGCATGCTATCTTACTCCTGTATTAACTATTGATTTGTTGGTAATAAAAGTGGACGGTTCGTTATAAAACCAGCTGACTTTGCCAAAAAAAGTAATATTTCTTTGTCTTAAAACAAATTTTTTTCTCTCCAATTATTAAGGCCAATACATATACTAATAAATAAATCAATAACCTCAACCCTAATAAATACAATATTCATTTTAATTATACTATATTATACCCATTTAATTAAATAAAATACGACATAACAATTATATATATTTATTAATAAAAATATGAAACGATCCACCATTTTTAACATCTAAAAATAATTGTAAACGCAAGCAAAATACGCTTACAACTAATTTCAAATGTTAAAGAAAGTGGACCGTTGATATTTAAACTTTAGCAATCCTAAGACAATGAATAAAAAAAGGAAAATCTCATAGCGGAATTTAAACGTAAATAACATTTCAAAATTAAATATTACACAATTGTTAAACATCGAATAATATTCATATAAGTACATTACCCATTTAATTTACAATAGTTATACAACTATGACGTAGGAGATATACCAAATCATATTTTGGATATGACCCTTTCCAGATCCTTTGTTCCATTCTTTACTTCCACCTGAAAACTTATAACTACACAAATATGCATATAATAAAAGGAAAATGGTCAACTATGTTTGGGGCCGTGTCAATATCTATATATCCCAATCTCAAGGTAATCTGTGATTGTTGCAAAAAAAAGACTGTCTACATACCCCTTATGGTGAATTAAGCACACGTAGTTCTATTTTATGCTCTTCTTCTGCATCCAAATACTTGTTGGTACATAATAACCATAATACCCATGCATCCATTACGACCAATGCAACAAATGCAACCAATACAAGCACAAAACAATATTCATACTCATTCATCACAACAAATCATCCTATAGGGTGATAAAAATAAAAATACACAGCCATCAAATAAAAAACAACATGAATATACTTGCATACATACTAATCATCAATTGTAGTAATGCATCATCAATATAAGTATAAATCATCAAATGTGTACTAATCCGATCAACATTAGCAACACAACATCAATCATCAAATAATCATAATTAACTACCCATCATCTAGTAGCAATAATAATAAAATATCGCATACTCATCAAAATGCGATACTGTCATCAAAAATCAAACACATGTGACAATTACAATCAGCAATTAATCACACATTCAACAGCCATCCAAATAATATATTTACATCAATTATTCTCTTAAGTATAAAATTATTTTATTATTATTTATTATAAAGTCACCTTTATTTATTCATTCGAAAAGAAATAATAATTCTTTTTAAACGATAATGTACTCTTTAAATCTTTTATTGTACTTCCATTTCTTCAAATACTTATACACATTGCAATTTCAATAATAAATAGTACTCTTCATTAAATCGCTCTTTAAAACAATATTTTTATTTTACATCAAAATAATAAGATATATATATATATATATATTAGAACCTCTTTAAATACTTTTCAGAACCAATTTATTACTATTTATTCCAAAATACAACATTTTATTGTAAATCGTTGGAACATTTTTTATTTCTATTTATCTCCGGTAGTAAATATTGTATCCAAAACACTTTTGGAAACCATTCTTTACTACTACTATTATTTAGAAAATCCCTTTTTATTTTATTTCTTAAACAATAATAATATTTCATACTACAAATACCGTAAAATCAATCATTGTGTCGTTTATGCAAAATAATATTGTTTTTCTTGAAATTCATGCTATTATGATTTAAAACTTCGTTTTATTTTACAAATAATAATAAAATTTCCAATTCAAATATTATTTTAGTTATTATTTGTTTGCGCCAAAATTGGTCACAAACACCCAATTGTCGATGAAAGCACCAATTCACAATCACAGATCACATATGGCAAGTACGTAGAGAATAAAAAATGAAGATCACTCAGAAAATTAATAGGAAAGCAGTAAAGAACATAGAGTTTATAGTGGTTCGGCAATCCGGCCTACGTCCACTTTGAATTTGATGATTTTATTGATGTATACTTGCTGGTTACAGCGGATTACAACAGTGAAATCGAGTACAACAGTAGTCTTTGAGTACAACAATGATTTGGTAGAGTATCGACGTAGAAGAGCCAAAAGTCCCCTTTCTGTAGGCTCCGGGGTGCTATTTATAGGCGTATGCTACAAATATCTCGCTCAGATTTCGGGAGACCTCTTCTGGCACGTGTGTGGGCCCACGCGATCGATCCTATGTGGTTCGCACTCGATCTGTGATCGATACGATCGATCAAGATTTGGCCCAATCGAGTCGAAATTAAGCATGAACATTCTTCAGGTTGTACGCAACCTCCTGTGAAAATTTGGCAGCATTTGGACTTGTGGATTGCGAGTTATGATCGGTGCAAGTTTATGTTGTGTAGCGTTCGAATCGATCGTTCGCCCCAAATTCCTTCTCTTCGTATCCATGCTTTTCGTATCGCTCTTTTTTAAACATTGCTTTGCATCACTTCTTTTTATCCACTGCTTCGTACCCATAGGTAGGGTTCCATTCGTATTGATCCATTAGGAGCTAATTCGTATCGACGGCTTGAATGTGCTTCGTATCGATCACCTTGAACATTGTTATTCGTATCGATTGTTTTAGCCAACCGATACGAAAGGTGGCCAGATGGAGATCTATATGAAGCATAGTTTATTTATGGATACGAAATAGCTTGATGGATACGAACAGTAGCGCATATTGATGGATACGAAGCGGCACGTTTGATGGATACGAACAGTAGTTCATATTGATGGATATGAAGCAGCAATTCATATTGATAGATACGAACAGTAGTTCATATTGATGGATACGAAGCAGCACGTTTGATGGATACGAACGAGATTTTCGCATGATTTGCATCGATCGTATCTTGAGCATACGGACTCCGATTGACTTGAAATTTGAAATGTAGCCTCTCCTAGCCTTGTCCATCATTCCCAAGCAATCCTTCCTTAATTAGAGCTCGGTCAAATTTTGATGATATCGATCATAGCCTTATTTCCAAACGATCCCCAATCCTGGTTTCCATCCTGTTCTAATCCTATTTGTTGATATCCCGGCCTTGACCAAAAGGCGGGATAACATTTGCCCCCTAAAACATGCCTTGTGGTAAGAAGGCTTGTTTTGAATAGCTCCGAATCCAATATCAAAAATCCATATTCCATCCATTGCCAAGCCATCTTATCCAAGTACCAAAGCCGGCCATAGCCAAGTCTGCGACTACTCCAAGTCGGTGTCCAATTCGAAGTCCTATAACCACAAACTTAGCCAATTCCATAGCTATCTGAATCCGTCGACCGAGCTTTAATCTATCCATATCCAACAACCAATAACCAAACCCTTAACCTTTCTGGGTTGACTTCAAATCCATAGACCTCGCCGGGTCGCGTTATCCTGTTGACCCCGACTCTTCGGTCAAGGGTTTTTATGTTCTCCGGCCTCGACTCTCCGACCAAGGACTTTTATGTTCTTCGGCCTCGGCTCTCCGGCCAAGGACTTTGTATATTCTTCGGCCTCGGCTCTTCGGCCAAGGACTTTGTATATTCTCCGGCCTCGGCTCTCCGGCCAAGGACTTTTATATATTCTCCGGCCTCGGCTCTCCGTCCAAGGACTTTTTTATATTCTCCGGCCTTGGCTCTCCTACCAAGGACTTTTTTATATTCTTCGGCCTCGGCTCTCCAACCAAGGACTTTTTTATATTATCCGGCCTCGGCTCTTCAGCCAAGGACTTTTTTATATTCTCCCGCCTCGGCTCTCCGGCCAAGGACTTTTTTTATTGTGTTTGAATCCATTCCATCGCTCTCCGACGAAGGGACTCATAATTCGCGATTACGACCTCGTCTTTCCGGTAGGGACCGTAATTGTGAGACCTGTATTATTCATTACATTGATCCAAATCCAACCATTCAAAACAAGAGTTTTTACAGCCAGCAAAAACCAAATAAATGTCTATACATCCAAGGAAAAACAAAAGTTTTCAAGAAAATAAGAAAGAAAAACAAGATTTCACAGACTCGAGCAACACAGTTTATCATCGTCTCAGAGCATGCCTAGGGACCGTCCTCGATCCCATACATGTGTAAGTGATTTAGTTGCATTACTTCGAGTTCTATTACTTATTTCAAGCCATAAATCTATTTAGTTGATAACAAGTTGACATTGCCTAGGTCCAGTGCCATCCTCGTTCGAGGTTGGCGGTGGCCATTCCTGTTCCACTGCCACATCTCGATTCCTTACATACTGCTGTAGATGACCATTCCTTACATGCTCCTCAACAATATCCCTCAAATACCTGCGGTCGTTCGTGTTGTGCCCATCCAGCTCATGGAATAGGCAATGCCTTCCCGATGCCCGTTCGTAATCAGAAGGTTCCCTTCTTATTGGCCTTCGATACCGGAGGCGCCCTTGAGTGTCTAAATAAATCCTTTCCAGAGTTTCAGTCAGATCCGTGTAAGAAGAAAACTTTGACTCCCTCCGTGGCCTTTTTGAAGTGCTACCGTTATCATTCATTTTCCTTTTGCCTTTGTCGTCTTTGTTTGGATTTTCTCTGGGTGGACCTCCATCCCTTACCACATAAGCTTCAGCCTCTCTCCCTTCTCTCTTAGCCTGTGCATCTTCCTGCCTTAGAAAACTCTCCGCCTCATGATAGAACTCCCCAAGATCCTCGGTTGGTCCCGTTTCAATGATACCTTGAAATCCGAATTGTCTGCAATTCTTAAAACCGCTGCCATCAAAACCATCGACGGATCAGGTCGATCCACTGAAGCCACTGCCGCATTGAATCTGGTCAAGAAATCTCTAAGTGATTCTCCTTTCCATTGTTTCATTGATGTTAAAGTCATCACATTCTTAGGTTTGGCTATGTAGACCCGAAACTGTCTCATAAACCTTTCAATCAACTCCGTCCATGTGCCAATAGAGCCACTCTCCAGCTGTCGGAACCATAACGCCGCTATATTCATCAGATACAAAGGGAAGCACTGTGCCATGACCTCCTTTAATGCTCCCAATACTTCCATATGCCTCATGTACCTTGTCAAGTGAACAGCGGGATATGTTCTCCCATCATACATCTCCAGTGTTGGTAACTTAAATTCTGGTGGATTCCTGGATTGCCTGATCGTAGGAGCAAAGGGACTCCTATTCACATCTTCTAGATCTCTATTCACTAGTCCGCCTCTCATGGCTCATCTGACCATCTCCGCCAATCTATCATTATCGTCAAGCTGTAGCCCTTGTCTGTTGCTTTCGACCTGCCCCCTGAGTTCACGAGGGAATCCTGGAATCCGGTCTCCTGGATGGGCATCCATTCCTCTACCAAAGCCATGTTGAACAGCTCCACCCGGTATCCTGCCAGAGGTTGGATCAACGTCCTCCAGATGTGTGCCTCCAAGTTCTGGTGTTGCTCCTGACGGTCCTGCTCCATTATGAACTCTGGTTGTTCCGCACTCCTGATCTCTATCTCCAGCATCTCCTGCAGCAGCGTTCCCTTGATTTTGCATTCTGGCTTGTCCAGCTTGTTGGAGTAGGTTCTGCATCATCTCCTTTTGTCTTTTCAGCATTCCTTCCTGCATAGCTTCCATCATCATCTCCATCTCGTCCTGGGTGATGAAGATTGAGGTGTGATTTGCTCTAGAGGAAGCCTCCTGGCTTCCTTCATGCTGACTCCTTCCAACTCTTTGTCTTATTGTTGATTGTCTTGCCATAGCTTTCCAGATCCAAGTCTTTAAGCTTTCAGATCCGAAGTCTGGTTGTAGAATTCCTGAGCGCTAGCGTTCTTAGTGAAAGCACCAAAATGTTTGTGCCATAATTGGTCACAAACACCCAATTGTCGATGAAAGCACCAATTCACAATCACAGATGGCAAGTATGTAGAGAATAAAAAATGAAGATCACTCAGAATACTAATAGGAAAGCAGTAAAGAACACAGAGTTTATAGTGGTTCGGCAATCCGGCCTACGTCCACTTTGAATTTGATGATTTTATTGATGTATACTTGTTGGTTACAGCGGATTACAGCAGTGAAATCGAGTACAACAGTAGTCTTTGAGTACAACAATGATTTTGGCAGAGTATCGACGTAGAAGAGCCAAAAGTCCCCTTTCTGTAGGCTTCAGGGTGCTATTTATAGGCGTAGGTTGCAAATATCTCGTTCAGATCTTGGGAGACCTCTTTTGGCACGTGTGTGGACCCACGCGATCGATTCCATGTGGTTCGCACTCGATCTATGATCGATACAAATGAATTTCGTATCGATCAAGTTTGGCCCAATCGAGTCAAAATTAAGCATGAACATTCTTTAGGTTGTACGCAAGCTCCTGTGAAAATTTGGCAGCATTTGGACTTGTAGATTGCGAGTTATGATCGGTGCAAGTTTGTGTTGTGTAGCGTTCGAATCGATCGTTCGCCCCAAATTCCTTCTCTTCGTATCCATGCTTTTCGTATCGCTCTTTTTTAAACATTGCTTCGCACCACTTCTTTTTATCCGCTATTTCGTACCCATAGGTAGGGTTCCATTAGTATCGATCCATTAGGAGCTAATTCGTATCGACGGCTTGAATGTGCTTCGTATCGATCACCTTGAACATTGTTATTTGTATCGATTGTTTTAGCCAACCGATACGAAAGGTGGCCAGATGGAGATCGATATGAAGCATAGTTTATTTATGGATACGAAATAGCTTGATGGATACGAATAGTAGCACATATTGATGGATACGAAGCGGCACGTTTGATGGATACGAACAATAGTTCATATTGATGGATACGAACAATTGTTCATATTGATGGTGGATACGAAGCATTTGTTCATATTGATGGATACGAAGCAGCAGTTCATATTGATGGATACGAACAGTAGTTCATATTGATGGATACGAAGCAGCACGTTTGATGGATACGAACGAGATTTTCGCATGATTTGCATCGATCATATCTTGAGCATACGGACTTCGATTGACTTGAAATTGAAATGTAGTATCTCCTAGCCTTGTCCATCATTCCCAAGCGATCCTGCCTTGATTAGAGCTCGGTCAAATTTTGATGATATCGATCATAGCCTTATTTCCAAACGATCCCCAATCCTGGTTTCCATCCTGTTCTAATCCTATTTGTTGATACCCCGGCCTTGACCAAAAGGCGGGATAACATTATTCATGAATTTCCCTAAAAAATTATAAATAATAATCTTACTAAATTCCATACTTTAATTTTAGTAAAGTTGTTAAATCATTATTATTTACAAAAATTACCCAAAATCTATAAATAACCTTATTAATCATTTATTTATTAAATTTTCTGGTTATTATCTACTTTTATTCCAATTAATTATTTCCAATTCAAATAAAAGAATTTACTTTAATTAATCATCCAAAAATACTGCAATCAACAATAATTATCCAATCAAGACATAATACATCCAAAATTTTATAATTACCATATAGTCATCCATAGAACACAATATATATCAATACATATGATTTTTTATCAACAATAACTATATATTTTATATTTTAAAATTCAATTAACCAAATTAGATAGTTGATACCAATATTCTTTTGTTAACAGCCTCCAAACTCAGTAAACTCAGCGCCAAATTATCCGAAATTCCACCACAATTTTAAGGGAAGAATCCACATATGTATCGAAGTTTGTATGCAAATGATACTATGCAAATGATACCGAGGTTAGATGTTGTTGGGGAATTTTGGTAATTTGTTAATTAATATAATAATATAATCACACATGTTACCTCCTTCAACATCCGTCGAACGCATTAGCCCCTTTTTAGACCATTGGCGCTTCCTCCTTAGTTCGTCATTGGCCATGCGACCACCATCACCAAACTCGCATGAACACGAGCTAGCCGACGCGACCACTGCCCCACTGCCAAACACCACCTTCTACGATCCCTAATTCAGCCACCGCCTCAATTTTAGGGTTGATTTTTTAGGCCAACCCAACCATTTTCGACCCATCCAACTGTATGAATCAACTTCCCATTGTCTCGCCTTCATGCCTCATCCACATCGGTTATAGTCGAGGTTTCAACGTCAATCACAAAGCCCTAAATGGACGACCGAGACTTCTCCCATTTCCGATCAACTGAAGCGTCGGATGGAAAAACGAATTTCAGACACCTCTCCACCTCGTCGAGATGTTCGAATCCATATGTGCTTCAATGAGTATCAGACATTTTGAATTTTGAAATAATTTGTAATTAGCAATTTATCCGTCCACTAAAACGAGATCAATTAAGAAGAATTTTAGAATTAAGAAAGAGAGACTGATATGATGACTACCTCCTAGATTTCTAAACGTTATTTATATAGGCAACCAGATGAGTTAAGTTATATGTAACCGTTTGGTTCGAAAATGACTGCGTATTCTGCGTTTCTATTTCATAAACCGCAACTTCAAATTTAAGAAAATTATATGGGGTTTTGAACCAAAGATCCCTATTTTCAAAGCTCATGCACAAAAAGTCCCTGCTCATAAACACATGTAAATTTGGTCCATATTTTGTTATTTTTTACCAAACTATCCTCTTTTAGAAAATCAACTTAGCATTCTTTTCAGGGGCAAAAGCGGTATAAATTAGCCAAAATCTAAAAATAGAGACCTAATTTTCATAACTTATTCGGGAGGGACTTTTCTTACATCATCTTTCAATTACAGGGACTGACAGCGATTCCTTGAAATTATATATTAAACCGATCAGGTTGGAAAGACTTTGCAACTGAAGAGCTGTCTGAACTGGCCTTTTTCATGGGCTTGGTTTTGTAAATCCCACGGGATACATCTACTCATTGCCTGCATGCGTTTGAGTAATCAAGTGGTAACTCAAGCTCAAAATTAGGAAAGAAATATGGTAAGCTGTGTTCAGTTTGGCGTCTTTATGGAATAACGTGTATAATGCATTCTATTATGTTTATTCTCCTAAGCTACATGGTATACGTACGAAAACTAAAAGCAGTAGAAGCATTATATATGTTAATATGTACGATAACATACAACGATTCTCACCGCATGCATATAATAAGAAGACATACGTGTGTTTCGATTTACTTGTACATATTCCTGGAAAAAAGCATATAAATCCAAGTCGGAAAACAGCTTCCCTATTCTAATTTCTTAACAAACGTCTACTCTTTTTCCACTACACTTTGTTCTACCATTTTAAATTGGCAACGTAGAAGTTAGACAAAAACCAAAGGAACAATTGTACCAAATCAATGTACAATTGTCTTCTTTCTTGTGATAAAAGATAAGATATTATATGTTTTTGTAGGGTAACAAAAGCAAAATGTAGAAGGCCAATTGCTTCCTTGTAGCTTGCATTGGGGTTCGAGTGGTTTTGGCTCAATGAGGAAATTTACTAATCTGAGAAATTAGAATATCAATTTTGCATTCGAATGTGACTCTTAGGACATCAATTTTGCAACAATCTCCTAATATGGTCATCCTTCATGGTAAATATGATAATGACTAGTTGACTACGCTATAATCATTCATTGAACATTCAACATTTTGTTAAAGTCTAAAATAAACGAAGAATTTGTATCTATGAACTTTGAACATTGACATTTATCATATTTAATAAAACCATCTTAATATACATTCAAATTATTGGACATGCAGAATCTAGGGAAGATAAAAGAATAAAAGCTAATGTTCTGATCATCACATGAAGTCATCGAAAACGATATCAACTTAAATGTTAAACGTATCTTCCTTTAATAAAAACGTGTTTGTACTTGATACATGATTGATGAAGAGTATTAAACAATTATTACAATAAATATGTAATTAATGATTGATGAATACACATTTTCCATCAGTTATGTGTAAGTAAAAACGCACTCTTCGTCAATGGTCAATTGTAAATACCTGTTGATATTCTAAGAATTTTATTGTGGTTTCCAATACAAACCATTCTTTTGTAGGATCCCTGCTTTGCATGGGTAAGATAACAACCTCAAATGTTGATTGATATTTAGGTAGGGTAGAAATTTTTGCTTCTTTTTGCCTAAAACACTGAATTTATTACTAAAAGTTTGATTTGCCACTGAGCTTTGTACAACAGAAGGAAGATTTCATTATTTATTTATTTTTTAGTTTTTTAACATGAGTGAAAATAGAAAAACTGATATTTTGGTGTTAATGATTTATTAATAAAAAGGGTTCGTTAATTAAGATTGGGCCATTGGCCCACTGATATAATGACTTAAACGAAATATTGTAACAAGCTGATCCGGCCCAATGTAAAACGGGCTATTACTGCTATAGTCTACTGTGCATCAATTAGTTTACAGAGAGAGCGGTGACAGCAAGAAGGAAGAGAAGAAGATGACGGTGTTCCATTTCTTCAACTGCGCTATTCTGACCTTCGGTCCTCACGCCGTCTACTATTCCGCCACTCCTCTGTATGTTTTTGTAGCATCCTATCTATACTACTGTTACAGATCTACACTTGCTACTATCTGTAGCTACAGTCGTTGATAGGGAAACCCTAATATATCAGATCCGTAGTATTTGTTTTATTTTCTGTATATTTATTTAATTGCCATGGAAATTGTCAAATTGGCGAATGATAGTTGTGGTTTGATTGTAATGGTTATGATTATTGCTAACAGATCGGAGTATGATACTTTTGGCACGTCGGTTAAGGCTGCTCTTGTTTATCTGGGAACTGCATTAATCAAGGTTACTTTAATGGCTTTTATTTTGATTATGCTGTTACACACAGGCATATATGGTATGTATGTTTGTTTATATATATGTATGGACTTAGTTTAAATATAGGCTTGGAAGAGAACTTGTTACATGAATGGGCCTGATCCGAAACTTATTACTAGAATATCCCTTGTTTTGGGTTACTATATGCGCATTAAAAATATACATATACAAATTTTATACATGTGCACTTTTGAGAATGTGCATGTATGCTTTTGATAATATGTGTGGGCATTATCAAAATGCTCATATAGCAGCATGAAAATGAGACTTTTTTTCCGTAAGTTTCAATTTGCATTTATTTGGGAAGTAAGAGCAAACCTGGTCAAAATGCCCATCATGGTAGTGCAGTTTGTTGAGTAAGTTGGTTTCCACCAGCGAGGTCGAGAGTTCGATCCACATTTGCTACATTGTTCATGTGATTTGACCGGAGAATATGTCGGGGAATGATGCATAGTTCCCGAATGTTTAAAAAACATTAGCTTGGTTCTCTAGGTTACCCCTCTTATGCTACATCCCCAAAACCAAATCTTGTTTATATGTTTATTTTACAGTTTAAGAGTATCTTCACCAAATTTGAGATCACAATTTAGCATGTTCAAAATGATAAATCAATTTCAACCGTCAGACTTAACCATTGATTTGAAATAAAATCATTGAAACTGTTAGAATGATCCAAACAATTTTTTTTTTGTGAAGATGATTTTGAATTTTATAAGAACCTTGTTGCTATTAATTATTTCCATAACTGAAGGCTGAGTATGCAATACATAGTGTGCCTTTTATGTCATAAGTATATGGATAACTCTTTGTGCTATACTAATTTTGGCGTTATAGCTCTGTTGTATTGAATGTGAACGATTTCACATCAATTTTTTACAAGTTAAACTTGTTCAAAAACATGAAGCTGTTCTTTTGCTAACGTTATCTTTCTCCGCAGCTAATATGTCTTGCAACCTTTCTTAAAGTACCCGAGAGTGATAGTTTCGATCCTTATCAGGTACCTTCTATTCAAAGCATATACTGGGTATCTGCATATAAGTGTTTAAATATGTTTGCATCATAGTCTGGCCATAAAACGATGTAGGCACAGTTATTATCTGCTGTCGTTGTAACAACTTATTTGCATACAGTGAATATTTTTTGGTCACTAATCTCTGCCTTTGGTTTTCTTACTTCACTGTCCTGAATAGGTCTTAGTTATAATAAGATCAAATGCAATGACCATGATTAGGAAAGACCGCACTGCATTTGAATATCAAATATCTTGTCCTGTTTAACATATATAAATCTACAATGGCACTAATAGTCAAAATTAAGTTAGCTACATTTTCAGATGCACACAAGCATGGGTTGATTACCTTGTACAGTGGTACCTTATAAAATAATTTGAACATAATGTCAATTAAAACTGAATGAATTTGGTTTACCAATTAACATTAGACAAGTACCAATTTTCCATTAACAGTTGATTGTTTTTGTTTTATGGAGAAACTAAATGATTTAGATTATCACTTTTAAAGTCGCTAAGCTAGCTGCAACAATTCAAGAATATTCTTAATTTTAGAAAATCATGTTAAAATTGAAATATATTGCTTTTTTGGTCCCTCAAATTTAGCCACCAAACACCGCTTGGACAAGCAATTTTCCGTTGAAGCATGGGTCTTTGTCAAACTCCAACCTTACAGTCAACATTCTGTTCGTTCACCCAATACAAGCTCTCCAAAAAGTATTTTGGACCATTCCAAATTCTTGACAAGATTGGTCCCGGACTCTCGTCGCATATAAACTACAATTCCACAAGCACATATCCACCCGGTCTTTCATATTTCCGTATTTAAACTATGTCCAAACTTACAAACTACAAATCCGACTCCACTTTCTAAAAAAATCACTAACACTCCATGACCCTGAGTATAAGGTCAATCTCCAAGAGGAGGATGATGATTTGGCTAATATTATGGCTCATAGGCTTAGAAAGAACATTATCATGCCTAGAGGATTTAGAGAGTAAAACACAATCTGAAATCTTTGCTGTACAATGTTTAGTTACATATTAAACAAAATAGAAGTTTCTTTTGTTATTTAAATTTAAGTAATTTGTTATAAGTTTGTAACAACTTTTCATGTTACTACTTATATAATGTCAGTTGCCATAGTAGTAACCACTCAGTCTGCCTATATATGAAGGACTATTTGAATGAAAATAAAAGAAATAGTAGCATATTTCTTTTCTCGTTGCCACTCTTCTATTTCTTCTCTTATTTTTGTTCTTGCAAACTAATTGGAGTTAGGTGCTTTCATTTGGTGCTTTCACTCCTTTCTCACCTCCCTAACCCTCCTCCTCTACACTCAACCACCACCTCCAATGACTCACCCACCATATCGATGAAGCAATTACCCAAATTCGAGAACAAGCCACCCCACAACAACAAATAAATTTTGAATTACCTAGAGAACCAAGCTTCGCTTGTAAACTCTAGGGAAGTATGTGCCTGCCAAACAAATACTTCGGGTACTTGTTACAGGGTTGTCAGTTTCGGGGCTCGAACTCGTGACCTTCGATCACGCAGTCCGGACCATCAACCAACTGCGCCAACCAAATAAACATTCCATGCAACCCTACTACAAAATCAACAAACATAAATAAATGACATACAAGCATCCCTCCAACAAACCACTAAAGCTCTCGTCGACATCAACACCAAACTACCCCCTAACCCACCAACATGACCTCAATCATCACTTGCCTCACAAACAGCCACTCGCCAACTACCTTTACTACCAACCTCGAACTCCACCGCAACTAGATTTTCGAAATGCAAATTTTCGCCCTTTGATGGATCTAACCTGTTTGCAGGGCCGGTCCAAAGACATTTAATGCCCTAGACGAGCTTTATTATTTCATTTCCTTTTGCCCTATTTTTTAAAAGAGAACGATAATTCTAAATGTAGAAATAAAATGAATTTTTTTATGTAGAAACAATATGAAAACTCTTTCATATATAAAACGATAATTACAAAATATTGGTCTACTAAGCCATTTAGAGTACGTATCAAAAACCAAAATGTCAACATGATATCATAGCATACTAATGTAATTAACGGAAACAACTCCTTCTAGCATTTTTTGAAGCAAATTCGTCTATTATCCCTTCATAGTTAAGCATATCCAAGTACTCATTTTCAATTGAAATAATAGATAATCCGCTTAACCTTTCTTGCGACATAGTAGTCCGAAGATATGTTTTAATCAATTTCAACTTTGAGAAACTTTTTTCTGCCGAAGCAACCGTTACCGGAATAGTCAACAAAATTCGATAAGCAACCCAAACATTCAAAAATTCACTTACATCTCGATAAGACCTCAAAAAATTCAAAATGTCAATGGATTTAGTTACTTTCGATGGTAGAATTCTTTTTAATTGTCGAAGCTCGTAGAATAATTCTTTACCACAAATATCTTGCTCTTCATTATGGAGTCAAACCTATCACATAGCTTTGAAGTATTTCCCATCGATGAGTTGAGCCGGAAAATAGAGTATAAATCTTTTGCACATATGCAAAAAAGTTTCTAGCTTTCATACATGATTTTGTCATATCGCATAAAACAAGATTAAGACTATGAGATCCACATGAAATATAGAAGGCTCTAGGATTTATATCAAGTAGCCTTTTTTACACATCTTGATGTTTACCTATATTACGTTCAATTAAGTATTTAATATTCTTGTCAATAAATTAAACTCAAGTTTAAGGAAAAAAATTATTTACTATTGTTACCTTTCATGTTCGAACCATTGTCATACCCTTGTCCTCTCACATTATTAATATCAAGTTTAAGCTCAATCAAAACATTTTCAAGCTCATTAAAAAGACCAAGTCCGGATGTATCATCCACCGTTATGAATCCAAGAAAATATTCTTCTACTTTAATGTCATTTGCATCATCAACATTCACACATCTTATAATAATGGACATTTGCTCCTTATGGCTCAAATCCGGAGTGCAATCAAGAATAATAGAGAAGTATTTTGCTTTCTTAATCTTTGTAAGCATTGCTAATTTGATCTTGTTAGCCAACAAACTTATCAATTCATTTTGTGACTTAAATAATGATTATTGATTTCATTATTTACCACCCGTCTAAGATGATCTTCCATAATTGGATCAAACCCGGCTATAAATTCTATAAGTTGACAAAAAAGCCCATTATTTTTTTCATAAATTTTCTCATTTGATCCACGAAATGGTAAATTATTTCTAGAAAGTGTTTTGACAACACCAATTATGCGCACAAGTACTTTTTCCAACGTTGTTTCTCTTGATCAATTTGTGCTTTCATTGTTTTATCGATTGTTGTTTTTTGTTGAAGCCCTCTTCGCAAATCCACCCATTTAATTAGATTTTCATTGTGCAATGGATTACCTTCATGCTCTCTTAATTTAGTAGATAAATTATGCCAATCATTAATTCCTTCATCGGCTAACTTGTATATATTTTTTGTATGCTTAAATAGCTTACAACAAAAACAATAAACTTTATCATACTCATCCGAGTACACAAGCCATTTTCTTTTATGTTCTTCTCTTCATGGATTGCCGTCGATGTAATGTTTAAATGAGAAGTGTCTACCATCAATCTTATTTCTTGGAACATATCATTTTCTTTCATTATTTTGATGGGACCATGTTGAATTAGCATAATTCGTTTGGCGTCGGTAATTTTTCCCCATAATCTCGGATCGCAATTTATATCAACATCCTTTTCAATATCAAGTCAAGTTGAAGAAATTAACTTTGAGCATGATGATATTGATGCCAATATCGAGATAAATGAAGATGAAGTGCCTAAAAATGAGGACGTTGAAATAGAAATTGAAGATCAACATGTTGTAGAAGTTGTAAACGAGGATAATAATGTACATGTACACGTTGATGTTGATGATGAAGATGTTGGGGATGTAGCTATACTTGATATTGAAAAGGATGTTGATATAAATTGCGATCCGGGATTATGGAGAAAAATTACCGACGCCAAACGAATTATGCTAATTCAACGTGGTCCCATCAAAATAGTGAAAGAAAATGATATGTTTCCAAGAAATAAGATTGATGGTAGACACTTCTCATTTAAACATTGCATCGGCGGCTATCCACGGAGAGAAGAGCATGAAAGAAAATGGCTTGTGTACTCGGATTAGTATGATAAAGTTTATTGTTTTTGTTGTAAGCTATTTAAGCATACAAAAAAACATCCAAATTAGCCGATGAAGGAATTAATGATTGACATAATTTATCTACTAAATTAAGAAAGCATGAAGGTAATCCATTGCATAATGGAAATCTAATTAAATGGGTGGATTTGCGAAGAGGGCTTCAACAAAAAGCAACAATCGATAAAGCAATGGAAGCGCAAATTGATCAAGAGAAACAACGTTGGAAAAAAGTACTTGTGCGCATAATTGGTGTTGTCAAAACACTTTCTAGAAATAATTTACCATTTCGTGGATCAAATGAGAAAATTTAAGAAAAAAATAATGGGATTTTTTGTCAACTTATAGAATTTATAGCCGATTTTGATCCAATTATGGAAGATCATCTTAGACGGGTGGTAAATAATGAAATCAATAATCATTATTTAAGTCACAAAATTCAAAATGAAATGATAAGTTTGTTAGCTAATAAGATCAAATTAGCAATGCTTACAAAGATTAAGAAAGCAAAATACTTCTCTATTATTCTTGATTGCACTTCGGATTTGAGCCATAAGGAGCAAATGTCCATTATTATAAGAAGTGTGAATGTTGATGATGCAAATGACATCAAGGTAGAAGAATATTTTCTTGGATTCATAACGGTGGATGATACATCCGGACTTGGTCTTTTTAAAGAGCTTGAAAATGTTTTGATTGAGCTTAAACTTGATATTAATGATGTGAGAGGACAATGACAATGGGTCGAACATGAAAGGTAACAATAGTAAATATTTTTATTTCTTAAACTTGAGTTTAATTTATTGACAAGAATATTAAATACTTAATTGAACGTAATATAGGTAAACATCAAGGTGTGCGAAAAAGGCTATTTGATATAAATCCTAGAGCCTTTTATATTTCATGTGGATGTCATAGTCTTAATCTTGCTTTATGCGATATGGCAAAATCATGTATGAAAGCTAGAAACTTTTTTGCATATGTGCAAAAGATTTATACTCTATTTTCCGGCTCAACTCATCGATGGAAAATACTTCGAAGCTATGTGAAAGGTTTGACTCCAAAACCATTATCGGCAACCTGGTGGGAAAGTCACATTGAAAGTGTTAAAGCAATAAGAATGCAAACATCGGAACTAAGAGATGCTTTAATTGATATTGCAAATAATTCTAAAGATGATGTTGTGATGATGGAGGCTAAAGGATTATGCCAAAATGGTTTGGAAAATTTTGAATTCTTGATTAGTTTGTGTATTTGGTTCTCAATATTAGACAATATCAATCGAGTAAGTAAAATACTTCAACGAGAGGAAATGGATATCGAAAATGCAATTACAAATATTAAGGAGCTTGTAGCATTTTTTGAAAAACTTAGAGAAGATGGATTTGAAACCATGATGAATGAAGTTAAAGAAATTGCAATTGAAGTCGGTATTGATCCAATCTTTTTGGAAAAGAGAGTTGTGCGTAGAAAAAAATAATTTGATGAAGATATCGAAGAGAATAATGATATGCAATCTCCTGAAGATAATTTTCGAGTTACGTATTTTCTTCATATAATAGATCAAGCTTTAACTTCACTTAGAGATCGGTTTGAGCAATTTAAGCTTTATGAAGGTACTTTTGGTTTCTTGTTAAACTTGAAGTTTAAAAATATTGACGATGGTGAGTTGAAGAACCATTGCATGAAATTAGAAGGTTTTTTGAAATATAATGAAGAACAAGATATTTGTGGTAAAGAATTATTCTACGAGCTTCGACAATTAAAAAGGATTCTACCATCGAAAGTAACTAAATCCATTGATATTTTAAATTTTTTGAGGTCTTATCGAGATGTAAGTGGATTTATGAATGTTTGGGTTGCTTATCGAATTTTGTTGACTATTTCGGTAATGGTTGCTTCGGCAGAAAGAAGTTTATCAAAGTTAAAATTGATTAAAACATATCTTTGGACTACTATGTCGCAAGAAAGGTTAAACGGATTATCTATGATTTTAATTGAAAATGAGTACCTGGATATGCTTAACTATGAAGGGATAATAGACGAGTTTGCTTCAAAAAATGCGAGAAGGAGTTGTTTCCGTTAATTGCATTAGTATGCTATGATATCATGTTGACATTTTGATTTTTGATACGTACTCTAAATGGCTTAGTAGACCAATATTTTGTAATTATCGTTTTATATATGAAAGAGTTTTCATATTGTTTCTACATTAAAAAAATTCATTTTAGTTCTACATTTAGAATTATGGTTCTCTTTTAATAAATAGGGCAAAAAGAAATGAAAAAATAAAACTCGTCTAGGGCATTAAATATCTTTGGACCGGCCCTGGTTAACTTTCATAAAAATTATGATGTACCTGAATTTTACAACTATGCGTACAAAAATTCAGGCTCACAAAAAATCAACTGCAATCAAAACAGCAATCGAGTTTAACTTTAAAAATAAAATTAATAGAAAACTTACATCATAAAAAATCAACAAAGCACAACAGCACAGGTAGGGCAGCAGAGCACTGAGCAAAACTGAAAATTGAAATTAGGGCAAAATTGGATTTGACGTTGTAATCGTTTGTCGCTTCCGTTCTGGTGGCGCGCGAGTGGATCTGGTGGTGCGCAGGAGGTTCCGGCGGTGATCGGCTGCCAGGATGGTGGCGTGCGAAACTGCGGCTGTCGAGAGATTATGGACGGCGAACGAGAATTCTATTTTTTTCTATTTTTTGCTGCCCCTTGCATGTCCGTTGCCCTAGACATAAGTCTTGTTTGCCTTGAGCTTGGGCCGGGCCTGCCTGTTTGATTGACTATTCCAAGCCGAATGTTTCTTCTCCTTTCATAATACACATGACGAACGTCTCGACTTAGCAAGCTTTTCCATGCAATTCTTAGCCCTCATTGGTTTAAGTGGATGCACCGAAATAAGCAATTATTATCATATAGTGCATTCACAACTGTCCAAGGACAACTATTCAGCCTGCCATCCCACATCAACACTCAAAGCACTCTTTTCAAGCTCAAACAATACTCCTCCGTCGAATAATATCAAATTCAATTTGGAACCGCAAGCAACCGAATTATTAATCTTCCTTAGAAGTCTTCCTTAATTGCTTCATCTCACCTTTAACCACAAAACTAAAATGAACTCTTCCTTCATAACTCAACTTCATTATTCGTTATCATTAACATGGCAAAATAAATAAAAGCCAAACTGGATGATAACAACATGCTTACAACCAAACCACCTTTAATCGCAACCCACCTCGTCCACTTCATACTCTACCATCGATCTTACCCCAGTCCACAACCCAACCCACAACTACCCAATAAAGTGCCCAACTCAGGTTGAACTGCAATAGTGTCAAGCTCAAAAATCATGCTACAATTGCAATGAAAAATACCAACAAAAATTGGCAGCTGCTGCTCCAACTCGAAGATGATCCAAATCGGTGGCATTAGAAGCCATAAAATTGATTGGCGTGAACCCACTTGAGATCTCCTTTCGACTCTACTAATCCAACCTCAATCCGCCTACCTGCTACTATCGACGACACCACCATCTCCATACTCGTTGATTCCAGCATTTCTCACAATTTTCTGCATTCGCGAGTTGCACGGTTTTTGGCGTTTTGGTGGGATCGAGGCCATCTCTTCTCGGTGATGGTCGGAAACAGAAAAAATCCATTGTGATGGTATTTGTAGAGATGTTTTGATACAAATCGATGACAATAATTTTTGAATTGTTTTTTACCTACTTAATTTTGTTGGATCTGATGCTGGGTTAAAGGTCCATGGCTCCAAACAATGGGTCCAACCACCGCTGATTTTAATCAATATACTAGTTGTTTCTTGCACAACACGGTAACACCCCAATCACACTAACGAGCTTCACCTTTCCTAAAAGCCCAGCTTAATTTCTTTACAACAACAACTACTATTACTATCAAGTCATTATTTCCAAACAAGACGAGATCGGTTAGAGATGGAATTCAAAATTTAATCTACAACTAGCTCCCTCTTCCCCACAATACCTAATAAGACCACAAAAAATAACCATCCACAAATCCAGTCCATACCATCCAAATATACTCATCTATTCGACAAACCATTCGACATTCCACCTCATAGAGACTTTGACCACCATAGCAACCTTCAACCTCATATGCCCAACCAATCAATGTCAAGCCCTATGATACCCTTATTTTCAAAAAAAAGAAAAAAAGAAATCGAAACTCAAATACGTGATATGTTATAAGCGAACATCATTCGACCATTACTAGCCCATATTCCTTACCCGTCCTCCTTTTCAAAAAAAGAATGTTCATGGAGATTATGTTGATTAACGAGCATTAAGTGCTATCATCATTGAAGTTTGATTTTCTATTCCTACCGTTGATGAACTACTAGATGAATTACATGGCTCAACATATCTTTTAAAGTTTGATTTACGAAGCGAGTATATTCAAATAAGGGTCTATCCGTCAAACGTGCACAAAACGACATTCCGCATGCACGAAAGGCATTAAGAATTTCTCATCATGCCATTTGGCCTTACGAATGCACGTTTCACTTTCCAAGCTACTATGAACAATATTTTTTGGCCGTACCTTCGCAAGTTTATATTGATTTTCTTTGATGACATATTGATTTATAGCAATTCAGGGGCTTCACATTCACACTTACAAATCACTTTATCTATTCTTGCTAATATTCATTTTGTTGTCAACATTACCAAGTGTGTTTTTGGGTTTCAACAAACTGACTATTTGGTTCATATTGATGGAGTTAGTGTAGACTGACAAAAAATCGTAGCGGTCCTTAACTAACCAACAAATTTAGCAACAATAGTATGTGGATTTTTGGGGTTGATAGATTATTACATATGCCTCATTAAACACCATGCTACTATTACAAGAGCAGTAATGAGAAGAATATTGCACATAGAGGAAATATGCTACTATTTCTTATAGTTTCATTCAAATAGCCTTTCATATATAGATAGGTTTTTACATTTGAGTGGTTACTACTATGTCAAGTGGTATTACATGAGTGGTAACATAAAAAGCTGTAACTAACGTATAACAAATACTGAAATTTAAATAGCAAAAGAAATTTCTATTTTGTTTTGTTATGTAACCAAACATTGTGCAACAAGGATTTCAGGTTGTGCTTACACTCTAAATCTTCAGGTTGCGCTTACTCTCTAAATCATCATCCCCTTGAAGGTTGACTTTGTCCTCAAGGTATGGAGTGTAGTGATTTTTTTGAGAAGTGAAATCGGGCTTGTAGTTTGTGGGTTTGAATATAGTTTTAAGTACGGAAATATGAAAAACTAGGGGGATATGTGCTTCTTGTGGAAGTTGTAATTTATATGCGACAATGCTAATCTTTTCAAGAATTTGAAATGATTCAAAATATTTTTTGGAGAGCTTGTGTTGGGGTGAACGAGCGGAATGTTGATGGCAAGGTTTGAGTTTGATGATGACCCATGCTCCAACGAGAAATTGCTTGTCCAAGCGGTATTTGTCGGCTTGATTTTTAATTCGGACATGAGCTCTTTGTAAGTTATTCTTGATTTTGTATAAATTTGGTCTCTAGTGAGTGCCTATTTTTCGAGTGCTTGCACTTCGGAGTTCCCCACAATATAGGCGGATACAATCGAAGGTTCACGACCATAAACAGCTTGAAAAAGGGACATCCTTATGATGGAATTTTGCACGTATTATACCATAATTCCATCCATAATAGGTAACAGATCCATTTTGTTGGACAATCACCCACAATTGCTCATAGATAAGCTTTCAAACATCGGTTGACTACCTTCGTTTGGCCCAAAGATATTCTTGTAAAATAATAATTAGCAAGTTGTTCAGCGGAAATGAAGGTGGAAAGTGCACAAAAGTGGACATATTTAGAGAGGCAATCTATCATTACCCAAATAGCGGTCTTGTCGAATGATGGTGGAAGGTGTGTGACAAAGGCCATCGATACATCTTCCTAAATTTGAGTCGGGATGGGTAGCAGTTGTAGTAAACCCTTAGGTAGTGTTGCCTGACTTAGTTTTAAGGCAATAGAGCATTGTGTAAAAAAGTATCGAATTGAATGTAAAAGTTTGGGTCGGAAAAAATCACTAGAGATTCGTGACATTGTCCCCTTTATTCCTCGGTGATCGTCCGAGCTGGAGCATTGGAATGTTGCGATAATTTTGTGTTGGATTGCATTCATTGTTCATTTTCCCTTGAACAACAAGCCATCTCTGTAGCTTTAGTTGCTTGCAACATTGGGGTCTGCTTGAATGCTTTGAATCAACGTTTGAGCTGCTCTATCAGTAATTAGAGCTTTGCTTAATTTCGTTAGTAATATGAAATTGCGGAGAAGAGAATACCGGCAATAGAGCCTTGGAGGTCCAGTGTGACAAGCTGTCGGCGGTGGTATTGGCTGAATCTGGTTTGTATCAGATCCGGAGATCAAATTCGAGCAATTTGGTCAGCCATTTTTGCTGCTTATGAGTCTATCATTTGTGTCGATAGTTGCTTCATGCTTAGGTGGTCAGTGATTATCAGAAATTGTCGTCCTAGTTAGTAGGGCCGCCACTTTTGCACTGCCGAAGTAATTGCACACGTTTTGCGGACATACGTTGAAGCTTTGTAGATGGAAGGAGGAAGTCGCTTGCTGTGATACGCAATGGGATGGTTCTTCTATGCAAGTACGACACCCACCGCAACTCCTGATGTGTCGGCATGGATTTCGAAGGGGAAGCTGAAGTCGAGGAGGGCAAAAACTAGAGCTTGGGTGAGTGCGTGTTGTAGGGAAAGAAAAGCATTGTGGGCTTTGTCAGTCCAAGCAAATTTGATGTTTTATTTCTTTAGCAAATCAGAAAGCAGACCAGCTAAATGGGCATAGTGTTTAATAAAGCGTTTGTAATGACCTATCAGCCCCAAAAATCCATGGACTGTTGTTGCTGAACTTGGATTGGCTAATTAAGGGCTGCTGTGACTTTTTGTGGGTCTACACTAACTTCATCGAATTTCATCGAATGTAATAATATGACACAAATAGTCAATTTATTGAAGCCCAAAAACACATTTGATAATATTGATAGCAAAATGATTATTAACAAAAATAGATAAAGGTGGTTTCTAAGTGTTGTAGATGTAAAGCACATGAGTTGCCATAAATCAATATGTCATCAAAGAAAACCAATATAAATTTATGAAGATACGACTGAAAAATATTGTTCATAGTAGCTTGAAAAGTGAATGGTGCATTCGTAAGGCCAAATGATATGATGAGAAATTTAATGCTCCTCGTGTCTGTGGAATGTCGTTTTGTGTACGTTTTGTGGATAGACCTTGTTTGAAAATACCCGCTTCGTAAATCAAGCTTTGAAAAATATGTTGAACTGTGTAATTCATCTAGTAGTTCATTGACCGTTAGAATAGGGAATCGATCTTTAAGGGTGATAGTATTTAATATAATCAACATACAATTTCCACGAACCATCTTTTTTTAATAAGGAGGACGGATGAGGAAAATGAGATATTAGATGGTCGAATGATGTTGGCTTGTAACATATCACATACTTAGGTTTCGATTTCAATTTTTGAAAATAAGGGTATATATAGGTTTGACGTTGATTGGTTGGGCATGAGGTCAAAGATTGATATATTGGTGAGATCTCTATAAGGTGAGAGGTCAATTGGTTTGTCGAATATGTGGATATATTTGGATAGTATGAATTGGATTTGTGAGTGGTTATTTTTTATGGGCTTAGTGGGTATTATGGGAGGAGGGAGCTAGTTGAGGTGAAAATATTTAATGAAGAAACAAGTGGTGTGTAAACATTTTTATTGGTTTATAGAAATTATGGCCGGACTTTGAGCAAAGGTGAGGCCCGTTAGTGTAATTGGGATGTTATTGTGCACATAAGAAATAACGTGTTAATTAAAATCAGTGGTGGTTGAGATAACCACATCTAGACAGTTACCAACTCGCATTCTCATCTTCCAAGTCGAGGATAGGGTATCATACATTGACGTCTCGTACCGGTGGAAACCGCTTATTTGCGACCCATGTCACTCCTTTGACCATGTGATTTCGTCATGCCAACATTTCGGTGTCGCTTAAGATAACCTTCCCCCTAAGTTTCCCCTTCCTAAGCCTCTATCTAGGCCCTGGCATGTCAAAGTTCTCCAAGCCCTCCTTTTCAAACCTTCCGATCCTCATTGTTCCTCTCCCTACCTTCAACCTTTTGGTTGACCCTCACTCCATTGCTCCGTCCCCTCCCTTTTTGATCATCAACCCTAGGTTGTCGTCTTCTCACCTGTCTAATCTGGCTCCACCATCCCCTACCCTCAGGTCCGCTCTGTCCAACCGCCCATTGATTCCCTTATTTCTTTGTCCAACCGCCCATTGATTCCCTTATTTTTTGTCTTAAAAAGAAATTGGTTAGAGCCCTCCATTTCGGTCTTACTAGCGCCAAGAGCATAGTTGAAAAGTTGGCAAAGGGACGCGGCTGGTTGGTGCAAAAAAGCTGAAACTTGATTCCATAAGAAAAGCGGTTTCTGCTATCACTGGAAATGAAAGATTTTCTCCAAGTGAGTTTCGGACGATGAGAAAGATAAGTGGGAACACTGCTAAAGACTTATGGATGATGAGATAGTCATATGCAATGATAGTGAATTCGATGCCAACAACGAGGATATATTGACTGCACGGATTGGAAGATGAAGTACATCTTCTCTCCACACACTTGGATATTGCTTCTAGCTTATTGGCCGGTTCCGTAGATGCACATGGATTTATTTTGGTTGTCTGCTTGGTTTACCCAGGTTGACATCTTTTATTGAGCTTATGTGTGACTTATTATCTTTGGTATAGTTGGGACTAGATGGTTTGTTTTATGCTTATTTGTTGGTTTTGCTATCTGGCCAGGCATGTTGGCAGATATTTTGTGATGTATGCATGTATCCTTATATATATAATATATATAATCAGTGGTGGTTCGGTCCAAAGTTTGGAGTCATTGGACCCCTAGCACAACGTCAGATCCAACAAAATTATGTAGGTAAAAATCAATCTGAAAATTATTGTCATCGAGTTGTACCAAAACATCTTGACAAATACCATTGCAATGAAATTTTTGGCCATTTCCGACCATCATCGAGAAGAGGTGGCTTCGATCCCACCAAAGCCCCAAAATTGTGCAACTCGCGGATGTAATAAAATTGTAAGAATTGCCGAAATCAACGAGTATGGAGATGGTGCTGTCGTTGATAGTAGCAGGTAGGCTGATTGAGGTTGGATTAGTAGAGTCGAAGAGCGTATGGAAGGAGATCTCAGGCGGGTCGACGCCGATCGGTTTTGTAGCTTCCTGTACCGTCAGATTTGGATCGTCTTTGGGTTGGAGGAGCAGCGGTTGCCAATTTTTGCACTTGTGACATGGTTGGTATTTTTCATCACAATTGTAGCATAATCTTCGAGCTTGACGTTGTTGCATTTTAGCCGGTGTTAGACGCTTATTGTGTATCTGCGGGTTGGGTTTTGGACATGGGTGGGATTGGTAGTAGGGTATGAAGTGGAAGTGGTGGGCTGCGATTAAAGGTGATTTGGTTGTAAGTATGTCAGTCATCATTCGGTTTGGCTTCTATTTGTTTCGCCATGCTAATTGAAATGGATGATGAAGTTGGGTTATGGAGGAAGAGTTCCTTTTGGATTTGTGGTTAAAGACCAGAAATGATGAAGCAATTAAAGAAGGCTTTTGACGGAAGGTTAATAATCCGGTTGCTTGCGGTTTCAAATTGAGTTTGATATTCTTCGACGGAGGAGTGTTGTTTTAGCCTGAAATGAGTGGCCTGAGAGTTGATGTGGGATGGTGAGCCGAATAGTTACTCTTGGGCAGTTGTGAATGCACTGTGATGATAATTGTTTGTTCCAGTGCATTCATTGGAACCAAGTGAGGGTTAGGAATTGCGTAGAAAAGCTTGCTAAGTCGAGACGTTATTTGTGGAAGGAGAAGAAACGTTCAGTTTGGAATAGCTAATCAAATGGGTTAAATCCGTCGAAGGGCGGAAGTACACATTTACGGGGTCTAGTTGTAGTGGAGAACGGAGTTGGTAGAAGTGTAGTTGGAAGGTGACTATATGTGAGGCAAGTGGATGGTGGTAGAGTATGACGTGGAAGAGGTGGGTTGCAATTAAAGGTGGTTTGGTCGTAAGTATGTCGGTTATCATTCGGTTTGGCTTCTATTTGTTTCGCCATGTTAATTGCAATGGATGATGAAGTTGGGTTATGAAGGAAGAGTTCATTTCGGATTTGTGGTTAAAGACTAGAAATGATGAAGCAATTAAGGAAGGCTTTCGACGGAAGGTTAATAATCCGGTTGCTTGCGGTTTCAAATTGAGCTTGATATTCTTCGACGGAGGAGTGTTGTTTGAGCTTGAAATGAGTGGGCCGAGGGTTGATGTGGGATGCTGGGCCGAATAATTGTTCTTGGGTAGTTGTGAATGCACTCTATGATGATAATTGTTTGTTCCAATGCATTCGTTGAAACCAAGTGAGGGTTAGGGATTGCATAGAAAAGCTTGCTAAGTCAATGCGTTATTTGTGGAAGGAGAAGAAGCGTTCAGTTTGGAATAGCCAATCAAATGGGTTAAATCCGTCGAAGGGCGGAAGTACACAATTTAAAAGGTCTAGTTGTAGTAGAGAACGGAGTTGGTAGAAGTGTAGTTGGCAGATGACTGTGTGTGAGGCAAGTGGATGGTGGGCCGAATAGTTGTTCTTGGACAATTGTGAATGCACTCTTTGATGATAATTACTTGTTCCGATGCATTCATTGAAACCAAGTGAAGATTAAGGATTGCATAGAAAAGCTTGCTTAGTTGAGGCATTGTTTGTGAAAGGTAAAGAAGCGTTCTTGGAATAGCCAATCAAACGGATTAAATCCGTCAAAGGACAGAAGTCCACATTTAAGGGGTCTAGTTGTAGTGGAGAACGGGGTTGGTAGTAAGTGTAGTTAGCAGCTGGCTATGTGTGGCAAGTGATGATTTAGGTGATATTGGTGGGTTATGGGTAGTTTGGTGTTAATGTCGGCTAGAGCTTTGGTGATTTGTTGAAGGGATGCTTGTATGTCGATTATTTATATTTATTGGTCTTATAGTATGATTGTGTGGTTTGCATGCTATCAATTGTTTTGTTGTTGTTGGGTGGCTTGTCCTCGGATTTGAGAGATTGCTTCATTGATATGACGAGTCATTAGAGGGGGTGATTGAGGGTAGACGTAGAGGGTTAGGAAGGTGAGAAAGGAGTGAAAGCATCAAATGAAAGCATCTAACTCCACCTAGTTTGCAGGAAGGAGGGGAAAAAATGGGTGAGCAACAACAAGAAGAAGATTGCACAGAGATGAAATATGCTACTATTTCTTATATTTTCATTCAAATAGTCTTATATATATATACACACACACACATTTGAGTGGCTCCTACTATGCCAAATGAAATTACATAAGTGATAACATGAAAAGTTGTAACAAACTTATAACTAGGGCTATCAATTTCCAGCACGATCCGAAGATTACATGGAAATTAGCAGGTTAACCTGACCCGTTTAAGTGGGCAGGCTATTTTCGGGTTAACCCGATCCGTTTAAGTGGGCGGTCATTTTCGGGTTAACCCGACCCGTTTAAGTGGGCGGGTCATTTTCGGATCAATTCGAATTTGACCTGTTTATACTTGTATGGGTTGATCCGACCCGATTATAACCCAACC
This sequence comes from Allium fistulosum, assembly GCA_030737815.1. Lineage (NCBI taxonomy): Eukaryota > Viridiplantae > Streptophyta > Magnoliopsida > Asparagales > Amaryllidaceae > Allium > Allium fistulosum. Next base: position 293,083,413 of record CM060907.1, read on the forward strand.
CGTGAACCCGAATTTGACCCGTTTATAACCCATTTATACCTTATACCGGTTAACAAGGAGAAGATTGAACAGAGATGAAATATGCTACTATTTCTTATATTTTCATTCAAATAGTCTTTTATATATAGATAGATTTTTACATTTGAGTGACTCCTACTTTGCCAAATGAAATTACATAAGTGATAACATGAAAAGTTGTAACAAACTTATAACTAGGGCTATCAATTTTCAGCACGATCCGAAATACGACCCGAAGATTACACGGAAATTAGGAGGTTAATCCGACCCGTTTAAGTAGGGCGGGTCATTTTCGGTTTAACCCGACCCGTTTAAGTGGGCGGGTCATTTTCGGATCAACCCGAATTTGACCCGTTTATACTTGTATGGGTTGACCCGATCCGATTATAACCCAACCCGTCCCGTGAACCCAAATTTGACCCGTTTATAACCCATTTATACCTTATACCGGCCCGACCCGACCTGTTTATAATCGAGTTACACGGGTCGGGTTGGGTCAACCCGTTTATAATCGGGTCAGGTTCGGGTTGAGCTATTTTTGACCTGATTGATAAATGGGTTGACCCGATTCATTTAAAATTAACCCGAACTCGACTTGACACGATCCGAACCCGACCCGACCCATTGACAGCCATACTTATAACAAATTGCTGAAATTTAAATGGCAAAATAAACTTCTATTTTGTTTGATATGTAACCAAACATTTTGCAAAAAAGGTTTCAGGTTTTACATTACTCTCTAAATCTTCTAGACATTATAATGTTCATTCAGGCCTATGAGCCATAGTATTAGCCGTATCAAAAACAATCTTCCTTAAGATAGCAACCACTTGTCTTTTTTTACATGCTAATACTAATCAAGCATTTGGTAAAATGTCATCAATAATGGACAAAAAGTAAATTTAGAACAGTATTCTTAGAGGGATGGAGGGAATATATTATACTATAGTAAACCTTCTAAATGATGCCAACTTGGATCGCTGAGCCTGATATGTGTTTCCCTATATAATTTTTTTTGGAAGTCGTGAATGGAATAAAATGAATAGTTCGTTGAAATGTTTGGTAATTAATTTCATCTGGTATTGTGTATTTTTTTTCTTCCTGATATTTGTATGTATGTATTGTTTTCTTAGTGTCTCTTCTGTTTCACAAAATATGCCCTTCGGCTGTTCACTAAGCTTAATTCGATTTCCAGGAAATGTTGAAAGCACTAATTGGTTTCATCGATGTTGCTGGCCTTTATTTTGCATTGACCCAATTGACTCACAGAAACATCTCCCAAAACCACAAGTTCCAAGCGGTTGGACTTGGTGAGTAGAATATAATTCTTCACACCCTTTATTTTTCTCTATGGTACTTCTACATTATTTTAAGATTGAAACCATCTAGCAACCGTATGTAAAAACATGCATGTCTTATGATTAAACTACATGTTTACTTGTAGCATTTTATACAAGGTGTGAGCAAGCCTTGAAAAGCGACATGATGCTTGGTTTACAGCTTGTAATTGATGACAATTTTTTTGACTCATGAAAATTAAAATTAAGACGAGTTACATATTCAAATATTGTACGTGGGAATACAATATGAATGGATGACCATATGGATTATGTAGTTGATATACATGTTCACAAGAGGATATCATGATACTGAAACTGATTTGTAGTTGTAATATAAAAAGAAGAAGATGCATGTGAAACATGTAGGTTCAATGTAATAAAGAGTATTAGAGGTTCTCTTACATCGACAATGACGACAAGCATCCCATATACCCTTTTTAGCAGAATTGGATAACATGTTAGTATAGAATAATAAAGGTTGACTTGCTTCCCATCTTAACCATAGATATGCTTGTTGCATTTGCTGATTTTTAATTTAATCATTATGGAATATGCATCTCATGATCCCAAAAATGTTTGCAGGTTGGGCTTTTGCAGATTCTGTATTGCACAGGTTGGCACCTCTTTGGATTGGGGCCAGAGGACTGGAATTTACATGGGAATATATTTACCAAGGCATTGAAGCTAATGCTAATCTCGTATGATAATTTTTATTCTTCCTCAGTTTTTTTGGACAGCTTGTTCTTTGAACTAGCTTAACTTAAATGTGTATTTTATATTAATCAAGGGTTGGAAAGCCTCTGCCGTTGTAGTGAATATATTTTGATGGGGCTGAAGCGGCATGGTCTCATGATTTAATTTTTACCTGTCAATAAAGAAAAAATAATAATACCAGAAATCTTTTAATGGAGAAAAACTACCCAAAACCTTATTTATAATACTATTTTGTCCTGAAGAGTTAACAATTGGCCAAGTCCACAAGTCTTCACAAAGAAGAAAATGATTTATTTGATATTGTGGATGACTAGTACATTTTTTTCATTAAAAAGCTGCTTATTTATAGTCATGAAAGTTCAAACTATTAAATTGCCCTTTGCAATTTATAAACCAAACTATGAATCTTGAAGCCTTTAAAAATAGTCTCATTTTGCAGCTCCTCCCCAAGGTTGTGAAAATCAATAGGCAGGTAAGTATGGACTAGGAATTAATCGTTTGATGGGGATCAATCGGAGCTTAGACATTTTTGATATATCACACATTTTAGACAAAATTGTAGTATTTTGTTTAATATTTATTTAATCTAAATTGGAAATTTAGGGTTTCGGATAGGTTTAGGAGTAGCTAAGGAGGTAATCTAGCCTAAACTAGCACATAGATGCTTATATGTAGCACTGAACCTCCAATAATTCATAACCCGTGCCTAAATACACGTATGAATTCTTATATGAGGTGATAAGCCTTGCTTGGGCAGTCGTAGGTGGATAGCTGGGCTTAAGCTTCGCCTTGCACCTTGGCGGGGCCTAGGCAAAGTCCTAGAAGGATTTTTACAATAGAGCTCTTCCCTCGTAGTAGTTTTTATTTATATAATAATAATATTACCCCCTTTACAATCATTATTCTGTAGTTCTGTTTCCTTACTTTATAGAAAGTTGGAATGCTTGAACTTGATTTACTGATGCTACCGAACTTAATATTTGTTGTTTTATCTTTTGTTTTAGGTGTTCAATTTATCGCTTGCTGCACTAGGATCGTTAATGTGGCTTAGAAAGAACAAGCCAAAGACTTTGATACCTATTATATATATGTGTGCATGCATTCTTGCGACAATGCCATCTATCATCAGGTTCATTCCTATAACAGATGCTTTCAGTTTCTAACCAAAACTTTGAATGTTTACTTGTTTGTGCTGTCAAAGTCCATTTTTGCTCTGTAATTCCATACGGAAGAAAGGGTACAGCTGGCATTTTAAGTCCTAAACTCCCCTAACAGAGTGATTAGATACTTAAAATAGAGAATGTATGAGGAGTTTAAAACATAGTCATATTCATATCATGTACAAATTAAGACCAATCACAACAAAAAATTGGTTTAAGTAGTTAGATAGGCAATAGTTCTATGTTTGAATTTTGATACAAAAAACAGCAGTGTTATACCTGATACAAAAGATGCCAGTTGTTTAGAATCAAAAGCGTTGGCACAGAGAACACTACACAGAAACCACGTTGTTTGATGTTTCTTGGATATATTGCATCTGGGAAAATAATAATTATGGTAATACCATTCACTGTATGAACTTATGAAAGAAGCTATTCGGTTATAAAAGCCGCTTACTCTCCAGCCTTTAACAGAAGAACTAGTGTAAGAGTATTTGAAATGGAAAATAACTGCATAATGCATGTAGCTTTAATAGAGTTAACAAGATCTATGAGCCTAGCCTTTATTGACTATGCTAAAGCATAAATGAACAATAATGAATGAGCACGAACCATTTATGCTATAACGGATTCGGACAATAAAACACCACTTGTAGATAGTATTATGTTCATGTATGTTAAAAGGCTCTTTATTGACTACGTTTATGATTGGTGAATTCGTACTTCATTTAGAAATTATTCAACGTGTTAAATTTTATCTTGTGTTGCAGCTACTTAAGGAGATCAATGGGATGGCAGCCAACGAAGGTTGTGAGTTTTGAGCTTTTGTCATCGTTAGTGATGGCTTTCATTAGTTGGCAGCTCTTCTCTGCTTGCCAAAGACCATCTTACTCTTAAAAAAGATATTCCATCATATATCGAAAAATTGCATACCTGCGAGAGAGGTCAGGCAAATATTGTGACTATAAACGTCTATCTATAAAATTGACACCATGGAAGAGTTTTATTTTAGGGCACTAGTGAAACACTGCGGATTTGGTTATTATTTCGTAGGTATATCATTTGAGCCGATTTTGTACAATTTTGTCATTCTTTTAGCATTTGATTGTCAAAATTGTTAGCATCTACTCTCATTTTTCAATTCTTTTAAGACGGTACTGTGCTTGGAATATCCTAAATAAAAATCACTATGGTGATTGGTGGTGTTCATGCATTATTGCAAAGTCTATATGACAGCAGGGCATGTTATTATGCTGTGCCAGGCCTTAAAGGTACATTTGGATCGGTTTAAATAATTCACTTCTTGGCTTTCTAGAAACCGAGAACGATGCATTTTGGCTTTTAAAAAGTAAAAAAAGTAGCTTAGTTTTGTGGATCCAAATGAACCATAAAAGTGTAGACTGACTGAGCTAATTGTTATTAGCTGGTAGTTCGGTTTTGTTCTCTTTTATCAACATTTTAGAATTTTGGTTGGGCGACATTCCTGGATTAACCAAATGAGTTTGAGTTCGATCGGTTTGTAAAGTATCCATTTTTTTTATTGGTTAACTGAATTAATTAGTCTTTCACTACATTATCGTAATTCATGATGCTGCTATATATTCTAAAACTGGTCTAGTAATCAAAATATACAAAGAGATATGGATAGATTCATGCACACTTCCGTGTAAAGTAATCAACGCCTCCCAAGTATCAGTGTTTTTTATTTTGGGAAATTTTCGCCCGCCACCTTATAATTAAAAAACTTCGGTCTCCTTCACTTCAGTACTCTATAAAGTACATCTTTACAAAAAAAAAATTGAAATTTCCACCATATGCCCCTAACAAAAAAGGGTTTCCATTCCAATAACATTTAGAGCAGTCAAAATTCTTCTAAATTGTCAAAATTATTTCGAACAACATAAATCTAATTCTACAAAATCTCATACAACTGAGAAGACAAAAATTTCTGTTGAATAGTCCTTCACTTACAATGCTTTAACTCAGAACCAACTATAGTTGCTCGATGGATCATCATACCATGATCTAACTATAATCAAAATGGAATATCCACATTAAAGTTACAGAGAATTCTGAAGCAGAGGAAACTGTGTCATATCATTATACCGAGATTTCCTGTTTGACCTATCAACCAATAGGAAACTCTCGTAAGAGTCATTTCATAGTCTTCCAATAACTACGAGTACGCAATCCCTTGGTGCTTCCAACAGCTATAAGTAATACAATGTCCAACATTTGGAGAGCGTTATACACTTTAGTCTCAAATGATGCATCGATGTCCTTTCTTGAAGCATCTTAACTGGGAATATTTAAGACAAAATATTATTTTACTTTGTGATTAATTAACATGATTGATTGCAACCAATTGCAGCTAGAATGACATATATATATATCAGAAATCAAACATCTTTATTACGAAAAAAGTAGCTACAGAGTTAGATATATGTAACAAACTACGTGATTACAATTAGTGCATACCAATAACTCTTTCATTATGAGTTACATTACACAAAGTATCCTGCTATTTTGGAAGGATATTATGATGCAAATTGGATATTTGGGAACATGGATGGCAAGTCCATAAGTTGATATGTCTTTACCCACAATGGAGCCTTAGTGCCTCAAAAGTCATCAAAGCAAACTTTGATCTCACGTTCAGCAATGGAAGCAGAATTTATAGCCTTAGATTAAGCTGGCAATAAAGCAGAATGGATTTGAAACTTTTTGAAATATATTTCATTATGGCCTAAGCTTATGACTGTTGTTTGTATTATTATAATAGCACGACAGTAATCACAAGACCTAAAAACAAAATTTACAATGGAAAGTAAAGGAACATGACAAGCATCATTGTTCTAGTGGTTAAGTGATTTGACTTTAGTGCGAGAGGTCACAAGTTCGAAACTTGCGTAGCGTGATTCGAACATTTATTGACACATGATTTGTGGTTTGTTATCCCAGTGACATGTTGTATCTAAGTATAATTTCAAAAAAAAAAGTAAAAGAACATAAGAAGAAGGCAAGAAACTATAAAATACTTGCTTAAAAATGGAGTAATATCCATCAATTTTGTGAAGTTGAGACGGAAACCTAACCTAGCTAATTGGAGATCCCATTGTCTAGGTTTAATAGGAAAACTAGTCAGAGAAGTCCCTCGTAGTGTAAAACACACAAGAATACGCATTCCTACGATGATTAAAGTGTGTTCTTGCAAAATGGTTAGAATGAATTATTATTCTTAATAATAATAATATCTTACTATAAAAGGAATATGGAAGGATATTCTTAATTATTATTACCTATATGAGAGTTATATCGGGTCACATCTATGACAGTTTGATGGCTACATTCTCTAGAGCTCTCATGAGAACAAGATCTATTCAGGACCAACATGAACAAAACCAAGTGAACTAAAATGTGTTGGATTTGTAAGCGTGATGCTTGTTGTTAGATTTACTACAAAATGCAAATAGTTCAAGACTTTAGTTTGCTACTTGTAAAGTAAATCCTATAAGTGCTCACTAAGGAAGGTTCAAGTCTGAAAGACACATCTCTAGATGCATATCAAGTCTTATTCTATGATGATTACAAAATCTCATTTGCTATACAAATGTGGGGTACATTAGAGTTTGAATAGAAACGTAAGGTATTGTTGGAAATTAAGGACTTTAATAGTCTCACGTAGAAAAGAAACTATGATTTATTCTCTTTATATACCAATGCTCAAGTCATTAAATAAACCGGAATGAGCATTAGTAGGAGCATAATGATCTGCCTATTAAGAGGATATTCTACATCATATTGTGAATGTCAAAAGATGGGTCGTGGGCTCTTAAGGTCTTGTGATCCAATAGGTCTGGGCCGAATTTAAATTTCTATTTATTCCCTCTCTTTTACTATTTTTTTATTGCTAAAGATAGCTTCTTTTCATTTAAAATTCGAATAGATATTAACAGCTCATACCCCACGACTACGTCTATTTAACGCAAATTAATATGGAGCTTCATTTTGGAATGGAACACATAATAACATTCTAACAATACTTCTTCTCTTTCAAACATCAAATTAGAAACATGGATTGAAGTTCATACATGATCCAACCTGCCTTTATAAGCCTTGGGATAAGAGTTGTATGCTACAAGACGGACATCAACGTTATCAATATACAACAAATGTGTAGGGAAGAAATTTTATCTTAGGGCATTGCAATCACAAGCCTCTCTCATTATCAAAGTCAGTTTTCCAGTTTTATTTTCTAACAAATCTTATATTATATTCATTACATAATTATTGTTTTTATCCATAGCTACTTTTGATTGCCCAACCATACGCTCATTTACTTATAAATCACAAGGTTGATCCTCTGCTTGGAAACTAGATATACAACAATCTAAGATAGAATGTTTTTGTTGTTTATTCATTTTCTGTTCTATTTTAGAATTGATCAATCTATTGCTAAACAAAATTCAATTGTTGAGAAACTAGAGCAGTTCGAAGGAGTTGATTTCAAAAGATGGAAACGGAAAAATGCTATTTTATCCCACAATTTTGACCTTGGCTCATGTAATCACTTATGGAAAACTAATATTAGATGAATTACCAGTCACAACAGAGAGTCATCATAAAGAAATTGTTGTTGGGATGCATAGTGAATTCCTTTCCAAAAACTATATCCTTAATCGATTGGATGATACTCTTTGTGATATCTATGTAACTAGCAAATCTAGAAATAAATTATGGGAGTTTTTGGAAAAGAAGTATCTCACACAAGCAGCAAGTGCGAGGAAATCCATTATTGGGAAATTTATAAATCACAAGATGTTGTATATATAAGCAGTCTATTCTTAACCAAGTTGAGGAATTATAGATAGTCATCAATGAGTTGCACTCAGAAAGCGTGTGTCTTGATGAGAAATTCCATGTGGGTGCTATTATTAAGAAACTACCCCCATTCTAGAGACATTTCGAACAAGAATTAAAAACTTGACTAAATATTCTATAGTGGGAAATCTGGTCCTACAGTTTTGAATTGAAGGAAATAGAATAAATGAGAAGAACGATGCTCCAACATATGAAGCCAGATCAAACATTGCAAAAGGAGGCTCACCCAATCCAAAGCCCAATTTTAAGAAGAAAAGGGGGAATGGTCCAACAAAAGGTACCGAGCTTGCATAAAAACAAAATAACTTCAAGATAAAGGATGTTTTGTTGAATTTGTGGAAAAAAAGGGACATAAGGTTCAAGTTTTTTTCTTTAAAAAATATCAAAATACTAATGGAAATCATGGCAAAAATCAGGAACATATGACTGCTAACATAGATTTTGCTGCTATGTTTTTAAAGGCTAACATTGTCTGTAATACCAAAGAGTGGTTGGTTGATGTCAGTGTTACAAGGTGCATATGTTCTGACATGACTTTTTTTACAACCTACCATCCAATCAAAGTTGAAAATTTGTTCACGGGGAATGCATTGTCATCTTTTGTGCAAGGAAAAAGCAAAGTGGTCCTTATGCTCACTTCTCGAAAAAGATTAACCCTCCTAGATGTAATACACATACCAATAATAATAAGGAATTGGTACTATTTTAAGTGACAAGGGATTTAAACTTGCATTTGTGTCTAATAAGTTAGTACTCACCAAAAGTGGGGACTTTTATAGGAAAAATCTATCTCATAGATGGTCTTTTCAAACTCAATGTATCACAAACTAATGTATGCTCTAATAATAATAAAAATAAGGTATCCTCTTACTTTCTTGAGTCCATTTATTTGTGGCATGAAAGATTAGGTCATGTAAATTAATGTTCAATAAAAAGAATGGTGAATTCAGGACTAATACCAGAATGCAAACCAGATTCTAGCAATATGCATAAATGTAAAATATAAAACAATCTATGAAGTCGGCAGAGATATGAATAAATGTTAAGTATAAAACAACCTGTCCCTCGTAATACCTTGAATCAATGTCGAATGACAACATTTGACTCTCGAATACTACAAAAATCAGTTTGTCAGAGTAAAATTAAAAGAAAACACCATACCAAGGTAATCGATGGAATCTTACAGTGGAATGATAACATATAATATACTAAATATACATTAATCGAACAGGATAAACAATATATATAAGAGATCGCACTGACGGAAGAAACTAATAAATAAATATCAATATAGAAAGTCGAAATACATCAACTCCCTACAAACCTATGCAGTTAAAGTGCTCGGCAGATTCAATGCGGCGGAGGTGCAAAAAGTCACAACGGGGATACAGCAAGGATATAGCGGGATATAGCGGATGACTTTATAATAGCATATAAAACATGTACTTAATGTTTTTACAAATATATAAATGGTAATTAAAAGAAAAATTAACATTCAATTGAATTATAATTAATACATAAATAATTTTAAATAAAAACATGTGCGAGTATACTATAAATAAACATAAAACTATTATATAACATAAATGAATTTAGCAGAATATTAGAGAATTTTCATTTCTGAAAATATATTAAAATCAATTAAATAAATTAATTTCATAATTTTTATAATGTATAAATGTCATTTTTAAATTCATTTCTTTTAAAGAAGATGTAGCGGAAATAGCGGAATATAGCAGAAATAACGGGATATAGCGGAAATAGCAGGGCTTAAAGCGGAAAGGCTATATTTGGGGCTATATGAAAAAATCGTAGCGGTAGAAATCCACTATGAGATATAACAGGGTTATAGCGGGGTAATAGCGGGGAATTAACTGAACAGCTATAGACGGAGTCCTGAATAAAATAGATAATACTATAAGTCTTATACATAAATACCATATTTATCATGTACTATTACAATATCAAGTATACATATCCAAAATATTGACTTCACCTCCAAAGTGCTTCAGTTGTCCTGAAAGCTTATCACTAAAAGCACCTGACTCCCAAACTACTTAATCAAGTACTCGAGAGTTGTCATTACATAAACAGATAAAGAAAAAACATGGGTCAGACTTAAAGCATGGTATATGGGGAACTATTTCAAAATAATGTATTTCAAAACTATATACAAATCAACAAGAAACTATTAAAGCATAGTCGGTCCTCTCTACAAATGTGGTTAGGGGATAATCCGGACTGTCCATAAACAAGTAAAATAAACACATCTCAAAGATAGGGAATCATATTACAACTCGCTCTTCTCCTATGATCAATGAATCAACACAACTAATACACAATGACCGATACGTAATGGTATATCATGATAAAGGTAACCTAATATACAAATACATGTGTAATCTGTAAATATCACAATATAAGTCTATCCTAGAATACAAAAAAAATAATATCAACCATCTAATATAACATGTGCACAAACATAATGATAAACACCAAACGGAGAATATAAATTGATGCCCATCATTGTGATGGGTTGAGTCCGCAATGGACATCAAGCGTTATTCAATGATCCCTATCTAGGGTCTAAAATAATTAGAGTCGGTATCGAATTGTACTATAGACATCAATCACAATTCAATAATTTCCACTGAGGGTTCAAAATAAATAGAGTTAGTACCAAATTGTATCATAAACCCCAAGTCGCATCCAAATACGATCGAACTCGTGTCGATCTCACCGTACTCTATATCAAGCATAAGTGATATACAGTCTACTCTAGATATTTAAAACCTATATGGATCCCACCGTACCCTATATTGAGCATAAGTGATATCTGATCCACTCATAGATTATCATCATCATCTCCCCCTTAGTCATCATGGATAAAATTTTGCATAACGTCTTTACAAAAGTGAACGACGGGCATGTCCTATTTAATATGATATCGAGACCACAAAGGAACACTGATGTCGTGTGTGTGTATTCACACACACATCAAATATAACGTCATGTAATTAAACATGCATATCATGAATGAAGACAGATATCTCATCATCATCTATCTACACGGATGGTCATTACTAAAAGACCAATAATATGTATGGCCACTAACCTAAGACCAATACTGTGTATGGTCACAATATAAGATCAATACCATTCATCAAAACATCTCCACCCCAAGGTCGAAATCAAGAGGTATGGACTAACTCCGCTTAATCATACATGCTCACCGGATGTGAGCATGCAACCAAACACATTACATTGCATCCGAATCCCAAGCTTTACATTGCATTACACTTTCTCGTGTAGCCCAAAGTCTTCCCAAAGTCATGCCAAAGCCTTATGCCAATTCGTGTTTAGAGTGAGGGAAAAAGCTCCCTGTTATTGCTCCCTTCCCAGGCCTTATTGCTTGGGATAGGTCCTATAAAACTATACCAACGAAATCAACCAATTCACACCATTAAGAAACTCCTAAAATCCTAACATCTAATGCAGCAAAAATGCACCTTACTTAAGTAATTAAACCAACAATCATATTGTTATATTTATTTCAATCATATTTCTTCATATTATTTATAAAAGTCAACTTATTTATAAAATAACATACTTGCATATCAATCATATTATATCTTAATATCACTTAATTATTTATTAAAACCAAGTTTAGTTATCAACAAGGCCTTAAATATTATATAGCTCATGTATATAGTTTATATATATGTGTGTGCGCGCATACGTGCGTGTGTGTACGCATGCACACGCGCACACACATGCGTGCACGCACGCATACACACATGTATGTCACAAACCATTTCTAAAGTTAATAAATCACATTATAATAATATTCGGTATTTTATAACATTAACCATACCCTATTATATGATAAAATACCCTTTGCAATTTACTAACTTCTCAAATCTCGTTTATAAAAATTCACTAGTTAGTTAATTATTGAATTACACCATAATAAACCATTATCAAGGTCAAATAAACTTCAAAGCCATTTTAAAATAAGTTTAACTTGTGAAAACCATTAATTTAGCTTTCCACCTTGTTATTAAAATCATACCCTTAACTTTTGATTAGTAATAAAATAGTAAACTAATTTAACAAAAGTATCAACTCTATCTAATTCTATTCAATACGAATAGAACACAACACACACACACACAATATCTTAATTAACTATCGTGAATATCTACTCAAACCACTCTAATCAAATGGGTAAATAATTATGCATATATATTATTCTATCTCTTCTAGGTAATATTTCTCAATATATATAAATATGAGGATTTATACTAAAACATAAATGCAGAGTAATACCGCTCACCCGAGCTATAATTTTTCAAGTGCTCGAATCCAGTCCACCCCTATACCTAGGCATTTATAATCTTACCATGAGTGCAACTGCGAAGATCACATCTCGATTAGACCTCGTATGTAAAAGATACGAATTATATACGAATCAGATAATCAATTTATTCATTAACTATAATTATTTAACTAATTACCTTAATTCCCCCTTAATCCATCATCCCCAAACAATTTCTGTGCACAACCATGCACGCACCCAACAAGGTCGCCACTTCTTTGCTCAAATTCACACTCGATATCCTATGAATCGACGAACCCATACTCCATCACGCTCCACTTCACGTGCTCTCCGGAATGGTCCTCTCCTTGTCAGGTCTGGCTCCTCCAATGAAATCGTGACCTGCTCTCCCCTCCATGGCCACTAAATGTCACGACCTCCTATAGATGATCAAAGCTCAAGGGGTTGGTGTAGAAAGATGCACGCCGCTAAGAGAAACATAATAGTGCTCTCTGTTTCGCTCAACTCCTCCTCCATCGACATCGATCCTCAACCCTAGTCGATGGCTAAAAAACATGGACCTCCTCAAGCATCGTCACACTCAAAAACACCATGATGGATTCGATGCTCTCCTCTCCATGAGTTCAACAGATATGACCTCGTCGTCTATCGTGGTTCATAGCTCCCACAATCATAGTCAACCCACAATCTCTCTTTTGGACCTGTTAAGAATATTTGGAGGGAGAAGAAAAGTGAGAGGAAAAGTCCTACGTGTGTGGGATGTATAATATATATTAATTTTTTTAAATTTCTTAGATAAATCATCGCATATTTTGAGCTTGTACGATCACATAAAACACCAGATCTCCATAAAACTCATCATCGCACATTGCCTCATCTTTTCGGTTCCGATAGTTTAAATTTAGTCGCCGTTTGAGATGGCATCCCGAGATGATAATTTCATGCATTTCGAGGTTGTTTTGGCCATGGGTTAACCTGAATCCAAAAACTCTTCAACTACACGTCTCATAATAAGGCCCTTATCCCAAAAGCATAAATCATCGGTCGAGATTCCATTGGACTCGACCACACATGTATTTTTTCAAAATACTTATAACACATAAATTGCAAATATGGACTCCAAACATAGTGATATTTATACTTATTTTGATTCGCAACGTCAACTTGGACTCACTGGAAGTGGTCTCGAGTAATAATTCAACTGTATGCAAAAAGTCAGATTTTGGACCTTCAGTTAATTAACAATTCAATATTTAAATTAATTATTTAAATATTCAATCGTTAAAATATGCGTTGTTACATTCTCCCCTCCTTCAAAAAATTTTGTTCTTGAAATTCCTATTAGTATGACAATGCAATATGACTGACCAAAATTTCCAAGCATCTGATTCTGTAAATTTCAGTAGTTTTCCCCCTTATGTAGTTAGCGTATTGTAAACTCCCACAGTACAGAATATATCTCCTAACCCTAAGGCTTTTAAAACTTCTCTTGTTTCGGAAAAATTCAGCAGCACCTCCTTTGCTTGGCTAGGTCTGGAAAAACCCAAAACAACACACACACACATCTCATATCTAAGGACATACAAACATATATATCCATTATATCTATGCTAACTATCTTACATATATACCTCTTTCTTAGCAAGAGCATGTCATTTAGGTGTGAATACAAGTGAGTAAACATCCCAATAGTGCATAACTGCTTCCATGTACCTAACATGTACTCAGTAAAGAAGGTTAAATACAATTCCAACATTAAACCTTAAATTTAAGCATGTTAAATCATATATAGCAATCATCTCAAATAAATATGCTATAACAAGCCATGCAACAAGCTTCTCTAATGCAACAAACATCTTTAATGCAATAAGCATCTCTGATAAACATATTATAACAAACTATGCAACAACACAAAATTAGAACACGTATAATCATAATAACCGATACTACCACAACCATACATGACGATATATTGGAGAGTGAACTAAAATAAGTTAGTATCTAAATATACAATGGAACCCGAGTCACATCTAAATGCAATAGACTCGTACAGATCCCACTTCGACCCCAACAATGGGCATGGATGATATGTGATCTATTTTAGATATCTATTGTTATCTCTTTCCAAACATGCTCTATAATAGATAATTACAGCTAGCTTACAAGAAACCAGACTAACAAACAAGCAACAATAAGCAACAACAACCAATAATAATCAACAAAAAACAATAACAAGCAATAATAGTCAACAACAAATAACAATAAGCAGTAACAATCAGCAACAAATAATAACAAGCAATTAAAAACAATAACAAGCAACAAAATATACAAAAAAATCCTATGCCAACATGCATGGTAACCAACAATAATCAAAACGTGCATGCTAAGCTATAAACTCCCATGAGTCTATTTGATATCCAATATGAACCAAATTCCTAAGTGGTGCAACCATTTTCATGAATATAATATATGAAAGACTATTACACCTCCCGCTACGAAAATGAAAACTTATACGATATGTTGGATCATCTATCCTCAAGACTCTCAATATAAATCCAATAATCTAAGTCTCAATTTTCCTTTTCTTTTGAACAGAACTCATTCTTTCAAAGAGAAAACTTTACCAATTAAATCATTATTAAATGACGATCTACAAACACTTGCAATTTGCTCGTGTTCAAATCACTTCAACCGCATAATGTTAATAAGAATACTATGCCAAGTGTACCGTTACGCTTGTCTATGAAAGTAACATATCGCCACTTATGAGATTATTCAAATCATTATAAAACTAGTTGAGAAGTCCATCCTTGAACTATCACAAGCAATCTTAAATATACTATACTCTAATTTTACAATGAATAAAGATCATCCAAGATAATATACGATGTCCGATTCAATCCTTTGTTTGCTCACATAATTTCTTTATTAAACTAAGGTCTGCCACCTGACTCCTCTCATGCGAACTCTGATCCAGTTCTTTGGTTCGACAACTAAAAGTTCCTCGTATGACCAGAGTCGCTCTTCGAAAGTCTCTCAATCACCTCAAGCATCTGACTCAAGTGCTAAGAATTGAGTGAAAAACCCTTGCCTAACTGGTGCAAACCACCTAGAAACTCCATGCTCGAGCTGGTGATAGGAACTATTATGCGAATGGATTGATCCCTAGAAAATACCTCTTCAACACATAAGATTAACCTCACTACCAAGGTTTACTAACATAAGGACAAATGGTTCTAACATCAAATGACCTTACACAAAACATCTATAAGTCACTCGCTCGGTCTTTGCTCATACTAGGCATCCATCGAATCCTACTTGGATGAAAATCTAGGTCATACTTCATAAACCAACTCCACTCAACTCGAAAGTTGTGCATTAAGTTTGAATGGCAGTACTCTCGGTCACTACATCTTCTCTTAGCAACTAAGGTTACTCATACAAGGTTTAACATTATAAAAGAATTTACCTAATATGAAATGTGTGAAGTTTAGTCTATCTACCAAGTAACTAGAAATATATGAATATATGACTCAAGTATCATAAAGAACATAAGAAAAATAACTTATAATTAAAACACACCTTGCTACATGTACTTCTTCCCTTATTCCAGAGCAGTAGGCTTACTAGGACCCTATAATGCTTGTAAGGGTCATCATCACTTACTCACTCCTCAGAAGTGTTGGACAATACTTCTTCAAGTGACTAAGCTAATCGTAATCGAAGCACTTATGCTTTGCCTAGCTGCATGACATTTCATCGTGAAATGCCCCTTTATGTTGCAGGAGCGACACACTATATCGGCTCTCTTCTTTGTATAAGCTTGATCTTTCCTTGTATCTTGGCTTTTGCACTTATGTTGGAACTTAGGTTTGCTTTACACCTTCGCTACCTCTATTGGTACCTCATGGGTGCTCTCATAAAAAAGAGCCATTCCTATGAGACTCTCAAATGTGGCCCCTACTAGGATAAGACTATGCAATTAAACCCCAACCGATGTATTGAGACCCTTGGCAAACCCCTTTTCCTTCTTCAGTAGAGTACTAATCATTTTAAAAATGAATTTTCCAAAAGGTTAAATGGGCTACCAAAGTGCATCATTGACAAGCAACCCTGCTGAAAATAGATGAAACATTTAAATTGCATGTCTGCTTCCTCGGTCTCAGAAGTAAACCGAGGCTCAAAGTGACGTTTAGAATCAATCTAAATCATGGCATGCTCATTAACCTCCTCTACAATTGTATCTCACCAAGCCAAAGTCTCCCTCTTTGAGATGCTGGGAAGCAATCCTCTTTATAAGAACATCCTCCCATTCCATGTATGTATCTCAGCAACAGTCTTAAAGCTCGGATATGGCCTCCCACCATGGCTAAGGAAATCATGGCATAACTTCAGAAAGTTTAAAGGTGGTGGAGCAAGAAATACTGGTGCCACAAGGGCTACACCACTTCCAACACCTACATATCTACTAGAATGTCTGCCGCTGGCAGAGCATCCCTTCACGATAGCTCAATTGTCTCTGAACCTATCAAGCATCTCAAATAGCCTACCCATAGTTGCTCGTGTACTTTGTCCACTCGTGTCGATAGCCTAAACGAAGATACCTTGCAACTAGCGATAGAAATAGATCAAATTTCCAAGGACAAGTGGTGTATGTAGTATTATATAGTAAAAAAAATACAAGTATGCTCTCTCAACATATCGCCTTCTACCAGATTGCTTAATCCAAACTATTTTACTTGGTCCCGAGTGTTGAGCCTAAGCTCTAATACCAAATGTAACAATCCCTCCCTTGTAATACCTTGAATCAACATCGAATGATATTGTTTGACTCCCAAATACCACAAAAGACAATTTTTTGGGGGTAAAATTAAAACAAAACACAATACCAAGGCATATTGATGGAATCTTACAGTGGAACGATAAAATATAATATACTGCATATACATGAATAGAACATGACTATATATTTATATAAAGCATATAAGAGACTTCACTGGCGGAACCAGTTGATAAATAAATATCAATACATAAAGTTAGAATATATCAATTACCTATAGACAGAGTCCTAAATGGAATATCTAGTACTACAAGTCTTATATATTTATCTTATATGTAAATATCATATCTGCCTTGTACTATTATAATATCAAGTATACATATCTGACTTCACCTCCAAAGTGCCCCAGCTAGCCTGAAAGCGTATCACCAAAAACGACTGACTTCCAAACTACTCAATCAAGCACTCGAGAGTTATCATGACATAAACAGACAAAGAAAAACGTTGGTTAGACTTAAAGTCTGATATGAGGGGAACTATCTCAAAATTCTGTATATCAAAACTGTATGAAAATTAATAGGAAACTACTAAAGTACAACAATTCCACTCTACAAATGTGGCTTAGTATAATCCGGACTACCCCAAAAAAAAGCAAAGTAAACCATCTCAAAGGTAAATAATCATACTATTACCTGTTATTCTCTTGTAATCAGTAAATTATCACAACTAATATAATGTGACTAGTACGTAACGGTATATCATTTTAAAGGTAACCCAATACACAGAGATATAGATAATATGTAATTGTCACAATATAAGCCTATCCTAGAATACACAAAAATATTATCAAACATTTAATATAACATGTGCGGAAACATAACGTTAAATGCTAAACAGAGAATATAAATTGATGCCCATCATTGTTGATGGGTGGAGTCTTCAATGGACATTAATAATGATTCAATGATCCCTATATAGGGTCCAAAATAAATAGAGTCAGTACCGAATTGTACTGTAGACATCAATCGCAATCAAATGATTCTTGTAGAGGGTCCAAAATAAATAGAGTCAATACCGAATTGTACCATAGACCCCGAGTCGCATCCAAATTGATCGAACTCGTGTAGATCTCACCATACTCCATATCAAAGTGATATATGATCTGCTTTAGATATTTGAGACCTATGTAGATCCTACTATTACCCATATTGAGCATAAGTGATATCTGATCCACTCGTAGATAATCGTCTTCCTCTTAACCATCATGGATTTCTTAACAAATTCGCATAATGTCTTTACAAAAGAGAACAATGGGCGTGTCCTGTATAATATGGTATCAGGACCACAAAGGAACACTAATGCCATATCGATATATATACATCAAATATAATGTCACGTAATCAAATACACATTTCACGAACGAAGACCGACATCTCGTCTCATCATCTATTTACATGGATGATCATTACTAAAAGACTAATAACATGTATGGCCACTAACATGAGACAAATATTGGGTATGGTCACAAATATAAGGCCAATACCATTCATTAAAATATATCCACCCAAGGTTGAAACCAAGAGGTACGGACTGACTTCGCTCAATCGTACATGCTCACCATTGTGACCATGCAACCAAATGCATTACATTGCATCCGAATCCTGAGCTTTTTCTTGCATTCCACTTCCACGAGTAGTCTAAAGTCTTCCCAAAGTCATGCAAAAGCCTCACAAAAACTCGTGTCCGAAATAAGGGAATTTTCTCCCTGCCTAGGCCTTATTGTCTGGGATAGGTCTCGTATAACCACATCAATGAAATCAACCAATACATACCATTAAGCAATTCCTACAAATCCTAACATCCAATTCAACAAAAATACACCTTACTTAAGTAATTAATCTAATAATCATACTATTATATTTATTCCAATCATATTTCTTCATATTATTTTATAAAAGTCTTGAACTTATTTTATAAAATAATATACTTGCCTATCAATCATATTATAGCTTAATATCAATTAATTATTTTATTAAAATTAAGTTTAGCTATCAACAAGGCCTTAAAATATTATATAGCTCATGTATATAGTTTATATATATATATATCTGTGTATGTATGTATCACAAACCATTTCTTAGGGTCTAATGTTAATCAATCATGTTATAACAATGTTCAGGATTTTATAAGGTTAACCAAACCTTATTAAATGATATAACGCTCCTTGTAATTTACCAACATCTCAAATCTCCTTTCTAAAAATTTATTAGTTAGTTAATTATTGAATTACACTATAATAAACCATTATCAAGGCCAAATAAAATTCAGAGCTATTTTAAAGTAGGTTTAACTTGCCAAAACCATCAATTTAGCTTTTTAGCTTATTTTTAAAAGGCATACTCTAAACTTCCGATTAGTGGTAAAATATATAACATTATTTCTATCACTAATATAACAACAAATTAGAGTTTAATCAATTTATAACCATGTTATAAATTAATATTAATTCTATTCAATATGAATAGAACACAATATATATACGGGATCTTAATAACTATCTTGAATATATACTCAAACCACTCTAATCAAATGGGGAAATAATTATGCATACATATTATTCTACATCTTATGGTAATATTTCTCAATATATATAAATACAGGGATTTATACTAAAATATAAATGTGAATTTTGGTGGGCTTGGAGGGGATTCGACGCTGCACTGGATAATGCCACCATGGATTTGACTCTCTCCTCTTTATGAGTTCAACGGATCTTACCTCATCGTCTATCTCGGTTGGTAGCTCCCACAATTTGAGCAAACCCGCAATCTCTCTTTTGGTCCAATTAAGAATATTTATGGAGAGAACAAAAGTGAGAGAGAAAAAGTTCCACGTGTGTGGGATGTGTATATATATTAAAAAAATATTTTTATTCAATTTCTTAAATAAACCACCACACATTTTGAGCTTATATGGTCACACAATACACCGAATCGCCATGAAATTCATCAGTACACATTACCTATTCTTTCTGGTTCTGATGGTATAAATTTCATCTCCATTAGAGATGATGCCCCGGGATGATAAGTTCATGCATTCTGAGATCCTTTTGGCCATCGGATAACCCAATTCCAAAAAAAATTAGCTGTACGTCTCACAGTGAAGCCCTCATCCCAAAAGCAAAAGCCATCGGTCGAGATTCCGCTAGACTTGACCATGCACATATTTTTGCAAGATATGTATAGCATATAAATTGCAAAAATGGCATGACTTTAAGCATAGTGATACTTATACTCTTTTTGATTCACAACATCGATCCAAACTCACTAGAAGTGGTCACAAGTCCTAATTCGACTATATACGAAAAGTCAAATTTTGGACCATCAATTAATTAATGATTCAATATTTTAATTAATTATTTAAATATTCAGTCATTAATAGTGCGAGTTGTTACATAAGTTTTAACATTAATTCACTCTGATCTTTTTGACTTTAAGGTGACACACTCATGGAGGGAAAAATTATCATATCTCATCTATAGATGGTTGCAGTAAATTATACTTAATATATAGCAAAGATGAAGACTTAGCCATATTTAAAGCTTATAAGGAAAAAGTAGAGGATCAACTTGACAAGAAAATTAAAGTCATAAGCTCTGATAAAGGAGGAGAATATGATTCATATGCATTTTTAGAATTCTGCAACTATCATGGAATTATTCATCAAACGGTTGCACCTTATTCTCCATAGCAAAATGGAGTTGCAAAAGGTAAAAACTAATCATTTAAAGGTATGATTAATTTCATGCTTAATAGTGCTGGAGTTCTACCTAATCTATGAGTGATGCTCTTTTTGCTGCTAGTACCATATTAAATAGGATCCCTCATAAAAAGACTAACAAAACTCTCTTTGAATTATGGAAAGGAAAACTTCCCTTATATAAAAAATTGCCGGTGTGGGGTTTTCTGGCTAAAGTTAGAGTTCTTCTACCTAAGCGAACGAAAGTAGGACAAAAAACAATTTGATTAATTATCTATTCATAGGTTATGCAAGCAATAGTGTAGCATACAAATTTCTGGTCTTTAAATCTTAAATACCTAACAGTCATGTAAACACTACAATAAAAAGTAATGATGTTGAATTCTTTGAACATGTTTTTCCATATAAAGGAGAAAGAAACAACACAAAAACAAAATACTATATGATGTAAGTGGTGCAGATCAATCGTCTTTATCTAAGGTTCAAGAAATCAAAGAAACAAAAACTTGAAGAGCAAGTAAAAGAGTGAGAATGACCAAGGACTTTGGACCTGGCTTTTTGACCTTTATAATCGAGGAAGAACCTCAAATTTATAAAGTTGTTATGTAGTCCTTTGAAGCACCTTATTGGATGGAAGCCATTCAAAGTGAAATTGAATCCATTATGAAAAATAATACATGGTGTTAGTGTTTTTTCCCAGCCACAACCCCAAATCGACTTAAATGTAGTAAATAAAAGAAAATTGTAAGAAATCAAAGAGAATAATGAGAGAAAAGACACAATATATAAATAGTGTTCGATAAATCTCTGAACTACATCCACTTTATTATTTATATTGGTTAGTGTTCTCTAGAATAACCAATTTTAAAGTGGATTTTCGATGTACAAAGGTTAGATCTCAGATTGGCAGAGTCTTCTTTTAGAAAAGATGATCAAAGTTCTCTAAGTCATATATTTTACCAAAAGTCTTTTTTCATATGTTGTAGTTTGTTATTTACAGGAAAATCCATGCATAGAACCGCCAAATCTCATTTTTAATCGCTCAAACATTCGGATCCAAGTTTTCATCATGAAGAATGAGTCAATTTTCACGTTTCTTGAGAATTGATCGATCGATACCGATCGATATTTTGACCAATTCTTCAACTTTTTTCTTTAAAAATTCTGAACTCTTTGAGTTTTGGGTCTCGAAGGGAAAAATGGTAATTTGGATCGATCAATAATGAACAATCCCCTCATCCTTAAAACTTTTTTTTCTCAAAAATGGCATGTACAATCATGGTAGCAGAAAAATAGGCCCAAAATCCATTGTTCGACTGGTTGGCACCGATTGATGGGTCATTCGTTACCAATCAATCAAGTTAATTTCAAGCATTCCATCCTTGATCTCCTTTTAACTTTTTGATCTATTCCTACATCATTTCGTAGTCTAGTTTGATTTGAGTCAACTTTAAGATTGTAGATAATTTGCCGGTAATACTTGCCCCTCGAAGCATGCTTTTAGGGATATAAAGCATTCTTTGATCAAGAACATGTACCGATTCTAATTGTCAGTTGTCCTCAAGTTATCTATCAAATCTTTCATAGTGAAACATCCAGTTCTCTCAAACTCACCTACGAATCAATGGTTGCTCTAGAGTCATCAAGGTCAAAGACTTATCCTTGCCTAAATGTTAGTCATAAATCATCATCATTCTACATTCTCTTGGGGTTTGTATATCATACATAAATAATATATCTTGTTGTCATGAAATATAAATCACATGTTAGTATGTAGGGTTAGGGTTTTACTCTTTGTCGAAGCATTACTTACAAATTAGTTGGCATCTCCCAACATCCCATCACAAGCAAGTCCTACCAAAACAAAGTATTACCAATAGTAATCATATGTCAAGTATCAAGGTGTCACGTTAGTGCATTTCTTCAAGTTGAAGTGTTACTTATAAATCATCTAGTATATTTTAGCATCCTATCATAAGCAAGTCCAACTGAATCAAGGCAATAATATCTATCAGTCGTTTAATTATCATAATCAAATCATGCAAAATAAGAAGGTGTTCGTACCTTGAAGTGAGGTTTTAATCTTTCTATTTAAGATAATTGCAAATCTAAATTGAGCACATCCACTCACTCTCCAAGGAGGGGAATCAACATTTAAGGTGATTCAATCCCATCACCCTTTAGTGATGGGACTTGCTATCTTATACAAGCCTATCCATCCACAATCAAGTGAGGGAATTTGCATTTCATGGTTCATCGCCTCGTCTCTTCACTTAAGAGAATGGTAATCTATCTATTTATATATCAAACATAATGGATAATCAAGTTCATGTAGTATCCCATAACAATATTGGAATCAAACATCATGTTCAAATGAGGTCATACCTAATAAATTAATGAACAGGTTGTTCAAGCAACCTTATTGTGTCCAAATCAAATTGCATCAAATGAAAACCTAAACTTATAGTTTGACCGGGGATTACTCACGGACTTAAATTTAGAGCATGCCTATGGGATCGATCAAGGTTGAAAGCATGTTTACGTGTAGGGCTGTCAATGAGTACCCGAAAAATCTGAAATCCGTCCGTATCCGTATCCGAAAATGCAAAAAATATCCAAAAATATTTTCGGATACGAATACGGATATGACACTATCCGTATCCGAAAAATATCCGTCCGTTGTGGATTTAAATATCCATTTTTTATTTTCAAATTATACTTGATTCTTCAACTAACCAAATTAAATAATTATAAAACCAAATATTATTTTCAACCGTTGGATTCTTATTATCAACATCCTGCCCTTTATCAAACCCTAGATCCAATAACAACACAAAACAGCCGCCTCTCATTCATTCAATTAAAACCTAATTAAGAAAAAAAATGGCGTCTTCTTTGTTCTTTCTCTACCGACATTAAAAACTCCTCTCGTTTATCAGACCTAATTTCAGTCTCTACTTCAAGCGACAACTGGACTACTTCGATTTCAAATGACAACTCAAGCTATTTCAAGCGACGATTCCAAATATCTGCAGTCTTCTTCAAGTTCAAGCAAAATCGATGACTTTTCAAATTCAATCTACGATGACAGCTACTTCTTCTTCGAGTCAGTGGTATGAACTCAAAGCTATTGTTTGATTGGTATTACACTGTTAATATTAGCTGGTTACTTAGTAGAGATTGTTTGGTTATTGATATTCTGTTAATACACTGTTAACATTTGTTTGATTATCTCAAAGCTATTGTTTGATTATTTCATAGTGGTATCGAGCAATTATGTAGTTAACATCTGTTTGATGGCAGCTAAAATGTTTAACATTTATAGAAATTATGTAGTTAACATTTGTTTGATGGCATCTAAAATCTCTTATTTTCAAGTAGTCTGTAGTTTGATTTTATGCCACCCATTGGACATTCTTTTACTGGACATTCACTGGTCTTTCACTGGTAGTTCTTTCATCAATTTAATCCTTGTTCTTTCACTGGACATTCACAGTATCACACTTCTTTTTCCCACCCATAAATTCTTGTCATGTCAACTATGTTGTTTGATTTTTATGCCACATTCTTAGTTGTTATCAAACTGGTCGTTTATATTTATTAACTGTGTTATTGTAGATACTTGAAAATGACAAACACGTCTTCAAGTTGTAGTAGTAAATCTATTACATGTGCTTCCAATGCTAGTGCAATGATAATTTATCTAAATTCGTTGTGCAAGAAGAAACCCAAAATTTAGACACAAGTGTGCAAGCAGAAACCCAAAATCAAGATATTTCTATAAATTTGGATAAATCAGCACCTCAAAATGCAAAGCTTTGAAATATGAAGTTTGGAAAGATTTTGATAGAGAAGTAATACTAGAAGGTGGTATTAAGGCAACTTGTAAACATTGTTCTAGAGTATTTAATGGAGCTACCACTTTAGGAACAACTCATTTGAAAAATCATACAAAAACTTGTCCAAGAAATCCTAATTGTAAGAAAATATCTGGACAACAACTCTTGACTACCAAAAGTTCTCCAAACAAACCAGTCAAATTATCGAGTTGGAGGTTTGATTAAAATAGAACTCATATGTGTTTTGCACGTATGATTGTCAAACACGATTATCCCTTTAATATGACCGAACACGTGTATTTTCAAGAATATGTCAAGAGTATAAATCCAACGGTTAAGTTTTATTTAAGAAATACTGTTAGATGTGATGTTTTGAAACTTTATACCGACATGAGAGGTGAATTACAAGAGATATTTTATAGTTTGTCATGTCATGTTAGTCTTACTACGGACTTGTGGACATCTGAACATCAAAACATAGGTTATTGCTGTATAACTTGTCATTATATTGATGATGATTGGAAATTGAAAAAAAAAGTTATTGCTTATCATGAATTGCCTCCTCCACACACTGGACTTATGCTTAGTGCTTCTATCAAGTCAAAAGTGTTACATTGGAATATCGACAAAAAACTATTTGCAATTACCATTGATAATGCTTCAAATAATGATGTTATGATAAGAGACCTTAAGGAATGGTTAGTTGGTAAAGGTGTTTTGCCTTTAAATGGCGAGTTATTTCATATTCATTGTTGTGCACATATACTGAATTTGATAATAAATGATGGGTTAAAAGTTGTTCAAACTCTCATTGAAAAAATAAGGGAGAGCGTAAATTTTACAAAGTCATCCCAAATGAGAAAACAAAATTGGGAAGTGCATTACCTCAAACTAGATTAACCGTAAAAGGAGTTTCTTATGATGTCGCAACACGATGGAATTCAACGTATCTCATGCTTGAAAGTGCACTTGAAGTGCGTCCGACATTTGAACGATTAGTTGATTTAGCTAGTGATTACAAATGGTTTCTGTCAAATGAAGAATGAGAGATAGGTCAAGAAATTTGTGAATGTTTGAAAATATTCTATGATGTGACACTTAAATTTTCCAGTGTGAAGTATCCAACGACTAATTTGTATTTTAAGAGTGTGTGTGATGTTTATGAGAGTATTTTAAGTTGGGAGCAAAATGAATATGACTATATCCGTATTATGGCAAAAAAGATGAAAGTTAAGTTTGATAAGTATTGGAATACTTGCAATCTAATGATGAGTATTGGTATGATATTTGATCCCCGATATAGGATGGCTTATATTGAATTTTTCTTTGGGTTGATTTATGGTGAAGATTCACAATTTTATGTTAGAAAAATATATAATTCTTTGAAAAATCTATTTTCTTTATACGAAAAAGAAAGCACTTCCTCTATAAATGTCTCTACCTCTACTTCTTGTGATATCTTGGAATCTTATAATAGTGGTCCTAAAAAAAGAACCAAAATTGATCTAAAGTGGAGATACTTCGTCGAGCAAAAAGTTGGAAGCTCACAAGGTTCAAAGACGGAACTTGATAAGTACATAGAAGATGAATTGTTGCCAATGGGTGAAGACGAGGATAACTTTGATATTTTGATGTGGTGGAAAACTAATAGTCCTACCTTTTCGATTCTTGTTAGAATTGCTCGAGATATTTTAGCAGTTCCAGTATCCACCGTAGCATCCGAATCGACTTTTAGTATGGGAGGTAGGTTGATAACGGAGGGTAGATCATCATTGTCTTCGGATATAGTGGAATCATTGATTTGCATAAAGGATTGGCTGCCATCAAACATTGGTTAGAATTTGCTAACATATAATTTAGATATTTGGTTGAATATAATGATTGTTTTATATAATTTATTTTTTATTCTTTGAACAGCTCATAATGTTGAGTTTGTCGATGTTGCTTCAGCTCCACTTTAGCTTCCCTTCATGTAAGCCAAGGTATGTCTAGCATTTTGATATAATTTATGTAAATTAGCTCTCATTCCTTTTTTGTTTTACTACTAATATGCATCTGTTTAGCTCACCATACCTCAGTTACATAAGTTACATAAACAGAAAAATAGCCTGTGTTATGATACATATAGCTCACCATACCTCAGTTCAATCTAGATCTATTTAGCTCATTCTCTGAACCATTCGCCATCCTTGCATTACCAGGCATGCATCAACTATCCCATTACAATTATTATATGCATCACTAGGTAATATGAGAGGACCCACTCCCTTACCCTAAGGTTTTTTTTATAAAACATGTTGTGGTCCTCTAATCAAGAGAATATCATTCTCTAACTTTTCTTCTTTCCAGGATCTTTAATCCAATATAGAAATATTGATGTGCTCAAATTATCTTAAACTTACATATATGAAAAATATAGATATAATACTTTCTATTTTAAATCAGAGTACAAAAGTTTGGAAGCAGAAAATCTGTTTGGAGATCATTAAGTGATTCCCCACATAGCAAAAGTGTTTCTGAAAATAGGTTTTCCCCAGTCATACTTATTTCTGCATAACTATTGATTTCATGCCTTCTAGACTTAACATTTTGTATGTATTTCCCATAATTTTATTACTGTATGAACTGTGTTTTTAATTGTGCATGTGTGTGTATGTTCCTGTGCATGTATATTCACAAGAAGATTTTAGTGCCTAATTTTTAAGAAAATTGTTAGTCTAAAAATAATTGAGTCTACCCTATGTTTGGGTTATTAAACTTCCCTGAAAATTGAGTTTAAAGCTTTTTGGTGCTGGTTGAACCTAGGCTCAGTAAATGGTCAGACTAGCCTTATTCAACTTGCTTCTATTCTTGGCCAAAATACATGTTATTATGTTTTCTTTCTAAAGTGACTCAAAGCCTTTATTTGCCATATTTTCTATCATCTGTAAGCACGAATTTCTCATGCCAAATACCTAGTTGTTCATTTAGTTTATAAATCCTTACAATCTCAGGTTTCCTATCATTATAAATTAATTAATCAGAAAGCTAAAAAAACTTCATTACTTAGTGAAACATTTTCAAAATAAATCCCATAAGTTTCAGCTGAAACACCCATTTAAGTCCAATACTTACAAAACAGTAAATAACAATACACTGGTTTTTCTAAGCAACTTAAACAACATAGCTTAACATAAATTTGGCATAAACATCTATTTTAACTTCAGTAAATCTGTAAATATTGCATCCAATTCCCTATGCAGCTAACTCATCCAAAGCTTGATCAATGAAATTCCTATTTTCCTGCATAATCACCATGAACTGCCTCATACAAATATGAGACACCCAATGGTGCATAAACACACAAGGGTCAGACTAATGTCTGGTATGAGTAATCTACCTAAAAACATGATTTTATATGACTTTTATTTATATTCAAATACTTTGAATGAATTAAGAAACTCAGTATCATCTTTGTGCATGTTTTTGTGAGGCATGTGCATTCATATCAGTGCAAAACAAATTATGTATGATCCAAGTGGTTTAGTTCAGAGAAAGCAATCATAAGATTCGCCAATAAAACATCATAAATCAACCAATGCAATCATCAATTCAGTCATCCAGCCCCCTTTACAAATTTACTGGCCATCAGGGACTTCACCCAAGCCTCACCTGAACCTATTTCTATTGTTCAATATCAAGTGTCATATGGTCTTTAGCTACTTTCTCTTTTTAAACCACACACTACCTGGGACATCTCTCTGTTAACCCAGCACACTCAGGCCCCTGGGTATAAACATACCATGTGTGAGCTTGCAATGTTCACCTTGCCAAGCTATATTTTGTAGCCCTAAGATCCAAAGTCCTTAGTTAAATTACTAAGTGTTATTTCCTTTTTCATAATTGTGCTAATCCCCTCTGCATCTCACTTTTCAATCGGAGAAAAATAAATAATTCAACCAACATGTATTCATCCAGAGATTGGTAAGTCATGTTCTCAGAAGCAAACATTTAATCATGAAAACAGATGTGACTTCTTTGCATATTATTTTGCCTATGGGTTTCAATGGATCAAGTTATAAACATATGGTCATAAATAGTTTACTAGTTATCTCCTCTTACCTCTGGTTCAATCAGATCCTTATTAATCTTGAAGATCTGGCTAAACCATAAGTATATACTTTGATTTGGGTAGTTCATAAAACATAGAAGCTCAGCACATGTATAACAATGCACTTCTACATTTTCCTTTGTTTCAGTTAACATGAGACATAAGCGACAACACAATGTTGCAGCCCCATATTTCCTTCCATTTTCAGACCATATATCTACAACATGAACCCTAGGATTTAATAAATACTTTATGAAGAAAACCCATAAAAAGAAATCACTCCATCTCAAAGTTAATTCACAGCACAGATAAACATTTTAAACATGAAATCCATGACTCTTATTTTTTGGGTAAATCACTATGAAGGGTTTAACACTTGAACAGATCATTAACAAACCAAAGTCATCAAATCATAAAATGAACATAACTTGCAAAAGTGAATTATTAATTCAAATAGGCTGCCTCAATATTCAGGACTTAATTCCAAAGTTTTTAGTGAGGTTACTCACCTTAATTCTTTTTTCCTAAGCCTTTCTTTTATTTTGATCCTCTGCCTTCCTCTAACTCTAATGGTCGGTGCTCCTTATTTTCTCTGGCTTATGTTTTTATTTTTCCTTTAGGTTATGGAGAGCAAATGTGTATGATCTCACTACACTAAGCCTCCTTATATAAATCCTGGCTGTTACTAGGGTTTTATGGAATTACCCAATGTCAGTTTTACCCCATAATATGATCTGCCTTACACTTGGTTCATAAAAGAAAAGGGGTATGTGGTCCTTGTTATATTTTTTCCAGAAAATAAACCTTGTTCTTTTAATCTTACCCCGGGTCATGTTATATGCATGAGTTTAATTTTTCCTAAGCAAAAAGAATTGCTGGAAATGGATAAAGTGTTTATTTAAGGGTTCATACCATTTCCATGCAAGCTTTGTTTTTCTCTCTTCTTTCTTTTTTTTACCTGCAATGCTTGTATGTGTACATGTATAACATTTGTATGCCTATTTTTGCCTAAGTCTTTTTTTATTTTTCTTTCTTTAAATAATTTTAAATATCTTATACTTTCTGCATGTATTTACTATTTCTGCCTATATATATATTTGTTTTCTTTATGCCAAACTTTTTTTTAAAGACCTGATCATATCTGCCTACATATGTATTTGTAATTTATTTATCCTAACATATATATTAACTGTTGCCTATTTTATCACACAGAAAAATGTGTGCATGTGTGTGCACCATCTTGTGTACACATTTATATTTAAACCATACACTTGCAAAACAGTTTCTATTCTTATCTATTTTTCAATGTAATTTTAAAACAAACATAAATTAATTTAAATCATTACTTCACAAAAATCAGGGTTATCACATATACCCCTCCTTTTTAGGAATTGTGTCCCACAATTCTCTCATACTTAACTTAAATATCATTTATCCAGAAAATCAATTTTTCTGATCTCAAACCATTCTCAAGCCAATCATTTGATTAAACTCTAGGCATATCAAAACAAAAATCACAATGCAATTCAATCAAAACATTCATCAGTATATATATATTTTACCTTTTATTCAATCAAATAGTTGTGGGTAATCATTTCTGATTTTATCTTCCACTTCCCATGTGCAATCATTTGGGTCAAGACTCCATTGCATTTTCACTAGTTTAATTTCTTTGTTTCTCAATTTCTTGATTTCTCTAGCAACTATGCCCACTGGCTCCTTTTCATAGATCATCCTGGGATCAATCTGCACATCCTTAGAGGATTTTAGGATTGCCTCTTTATCATGAACCCATCTTCTAAGTTGAGACACATGAAAAACATCATGCATTGCTCTTATTTCTTCTGGCAACTCTAGCTTATAGGCTATAGTTCCTATTCTTTCTAAAATTCTATATGGCCCTATATATCTAGGAATCAACTTTCCTTGTTTCCCAAACCTTATAACCTTTTTCATGGGTGATATTTTGATAAATACATAATCTCCAACATCATATTGTACTGCCTTCCTTCTTTGATCTGCATATTTCTTTTGCCTATCTTGGGCAGAAGCAATTCTTTTTCTGATCAAAGCTATCTTCTCAGAAGTTTCCTTCACATTTTCTGGTCCTAAGACCACTTTTTCCCCAGATTCAAGCCAACTTGAGGGTGATAAACATGGTCTCCCATAGAGAGCTTCAAAGGGTGCCATGCCTATGCTACTATGATGGCTATTGTTGTATGCAAATTTGGCTAAAAAGATATGATCCTCCCAACTTCCTCCCCAATCCAATACACAAGCTCTTAACATGTCTTCAAGCAATTTGTTCACAATTTCTGTTTGGCCATCAGATTGAGGGTGGTATGTTGTGCTTAAGCATAAATCAGTCCCCATTGCCTTGTGAAAACTCTGCCAAAATTTTGAAGTGAAATGGTATCTCTATCACTTACTATAGTCTTTGGTATACCATGCAGTCTGACTACTTCCTTAATAAACAACTGGTCTAGTGTACTTGCATTTCTTTCTGATTTTACTGGTATAAAGTGGGCTGACTTGGTTAACCTATCGACCATTACCCAAATACTATCATTTCCCCTCCTAGTTCTAGGAAAACCATCAATGAAATCCATTGATATGTCTTTCCATTTCCACTGTGGTATTTGCAAAGGTTGAAGCATCCCTGAGGGTTTTTGATACTCAGCCTTCACCTGTTGGCAAACCATACATTTAGATACATAGGTTGCCACTGCACTCTTCATACCACTCCACCAATAATCCCTCTTGAGGTTGTGATACATTCTTGTGCTTCCTGGGTGTATAGTGTATTTGCTTTTGTGGTAAGCATCCAAGATTTCTTACTTCAACTCATCAATTGCTGGAACACATATTCTTTTTCCTTTCTTCAAATGACCTTGATCATTCAACTGAAAACCTTCCACTGCCCCACCATTTAATATCTGAGTTTTCTTTTCAAATAAAAATGGATCTTGGTCTTGTAGCTTTACAACTTTATTCTTCAATTCTTACCCCAGAATAATAAAACTTAATTTTCCCATTTCTACATTCTCACTGCATAGGCTCATGTTTTCTATATTATGACTTTCTATCTCTGAATCAACTAACAATGATAAAGTGTTAAACTCTTTTATCATCAATTTAGCCATGTTAGCATGTTGTCTACTTAAGGCATCTGCTACTTTATTAGCCTTACCAGGGGTGTATAATATTTCAAAATCATATGAGGCTAGGAGTTCAATCCATCTTTGCTGCCTCATATTTAATTCTTTTTGTGAAAACAAATATTTAAGTGACTTATGGTCTGTATAAACTTCAAATTTTGCCCCTAACAGGTAGTGTCTCCACAGCTTAAGAGCATACACTATAGCAGCCAAGGTCATGAGTAGCATATCTTACCTCACTTGGTTTCAACTGCCTAGAAGCATAAGCTATCACTTGGTGTTGTTGCATCAATACTGCCCCAAGCCCTTGTCCACTTGCATCAGTATACACCACCAAGTTTTCATTTCCTTCAGGCACTTTAAGGACTGGAGCTTGTACTAGTGCTTCCTTTAATTTCCCAAAGGCTTTCTCACACTCTTCAGTCCAAGTAAACACTTGATTTTTCCTAGTCAATCTGGTTAATGGGATTGAAATTTTTGCAAAATCTTTTATAAACCTTCTATAGTAACCAGCCATTCCCATGAATGATCCGACCTCAGTGACATTAGTAGGCCTTTTCCAAGATTGCACTGCAATGACTTTATTGGGATCCACAGATATTCCTTTTTCTGATATAATGTGACCTAGAAAATTCACTTCATTTTGCCAAAATGTGCATTTTGAAAATTTGGCTTTTAAGTCTTCCTACCTCAGTTTCTTGAATACCATATGCAAATGATTTTCATGCTCTCTAACTGACTTAGAATAAATTAGTATGTCATCAATAAATATCAATACAAACTTATCCAAGTATTCTCTAAAAATCCTATTCATCAAATCAACAAAATAGGAAGGAGCATTTGTCAAGCCAAATGGCATTACTAAAAATTCATAAAGTCCATATCTTGTGTTAAAGGCTGTATACTTAATGCTTTCCTCTTCTACTTTCATCTGATGAAAGCCTGAAGCTAAATCAAGCCTAGAAAATATTTTTGCACCACTCAATTGATCAAAGAGATCATCAATTCTTGGTAAGGGATATTTATTTTTAACTGTGACTTTATTTAATTCCCTATAGTCAATACATAACCTAAGGGATCTATCTTGTTTCTTAACAAAGACTACTGGTGCTCCCCATGATGAGCTACTGGGTCTAATAAAACCTTTTTCTTCTAGTTCAACCAATTGCTTTTTCAGTTCCATCAACTCCTAAGGCCCCATTCTGGTTGGTCATTTAACCACTGGGCTAGCTCTTGGAATTATTTTGATTGAAAACTCAACTAGCTTGTGGTTTGGAATACCCTTACCTTCACCAAACGCATCTATATATTGATTCACTATGGGGATTTCTTCTAATGCAGACATGGGTTTTTCATTAGACAATGTAAAAAGGTTGGCTATACTTCTATTCTTGTTTGCCTCACAAAGAACAACTATTCTTTGTCCATCAGAAACTTTCAATGATATGGTGGATGTCTCCATATTTATGATAGCCTTATATCTACTCAACCAATCAACTCCTAGAATAATCCCTATGCCCGGATATTGCAACACATATAGGTCTGACTCAAACACATATCCTCCTATATTTAACCATAGTTGCATACATATCATACCCAGAACACATGAACTACCTATAGGGCTTTTAATTAACAGTGGCTTATCAACAATCATATAATTCAATTTTAATCGTTGTGCAATATCATGGGAGATCAATGAGTGTGTAGCCCCAGTATCATACACTACTGCAAAAGGTATTGAGTGAATAAGCAAAGTACCTTCAACTTGACCATGCTTTTCAAACTTGATCCCTCAACTGCCTTGCCTTTTCCTTCCAAAGCCCCTAATTTTCCTTGCTTAAAATCTGGACAATTCCTCTTTATGTGACCTTCCTTCCCATAATGGTGACATTTGAAGGATGCAGGCCTAACATTTGTGCATCTATTCTTCATATGCCCCTCTTGGCCACAGTTATAACAAGTAATCTTCTTCTTAATTTCAACAGCCCTGACTTCTTATGGTTTCTTGGTGGAAGCTATGTCTGTTTTCTTCTTATCATAAGGGTGAAATTTACCCTTTCCCTTCTTGTTTTGGTTATTCTTGAATGCCTTGAAATTCTCTCTAGCTTTATCATGTTGTTCAATGCTCAAAGTCAAATCCAAAACTTGATCAAAAGTCATGTCCTTGTATGGTAGCATGGCTCTACTAAGGCTAGGGTTCAGCCCTTGAATATATATGCCATTCTTAGCCTCCTCAGTAGTGATGAGTACTGCACCATACTTTGCCAATGATTCAAATTTCTGAGTGTACTCAGTGACATTCATAGTCCCTTGCCTTAATTTGATAAATTCCTCTAGCAAAGATTCCTTGGCTGATGCAGGGACAAATCTACCTTCCAGCATTGCTTTAAATTGATCCCATGTCACTTCTCCTTCAGGTCTTCCAGCTATGATAACCTCCCACCAATCCAAAGCTGCTCCTCTCAATTGCCTGGATGCAATTTTCCTCTTCCTTTGGTCTTCTACTTGCATGTCTGCAAAGATTCTATCCAAAATCCTGAGCCAATTTTGAACTCCCATAACTCCTTCTGTGCCATCAAAAGTTTTGCCTCCCAGGTTGGTAAAAGTCTTGAGTAGTTTGGAAAGCTCCTCATGTGGATTTTCCTGCCTATTTCCTACTCCATCCCTTATGCCTCTCATGAATTCTTGCACATTCACCATGGGTGGTTCAATTGTTCCTACATTTTGATGTCTGGGTCCTACCATAGCTCTATGGATATAACACTTAGGTTAGTCTGTTTTTCCTAATACTCTATAGATTAATTCATTTTAATCTATCACTATTCTGTCATAATAAATATTAATAGTGTAAGCACTAACAAAACAAAGCATCCAAAGTAGTCAACACCTCCATACATCCAATGCAAACAAGTTCATACAAAATTTTGCTATGTTATTTAACAACATAGCTCTGATACCAAATGAGAGGACCCACTCCCTTACCCTAAGGTTTTTTTTATAAAACATGCTGTGGTCCTCTAATCAAGAGAATATCATTCTCTAAATTTTCTTCTTTCCAGGATCTTTAATCCAATATAGAAATATTGATGTGCTCAAATTATCTTAAACTTACATATATGAAAAATATAGATATAATACTTTCTATTTTAAATCAGAGTACAAAAGTTTGGAAGCAGAAAATCTGTTTGGAGATCATTAAGTGATTCCCCACATAGCAAAAGTGTTTCTGAAAACAGGTTTTCCCCAGTCATACTTATTTCTGCATAACTATTGATTTCATACCTTCTAGACTTAACATTTTGCATGTATTTCCCATAATTTTATTACTGTATGAACTGTGTTTTTAATTGTGCATGTGTGTGCATGTTCCTGTGCATGTATATTCACAGGAAGATTTTAGTGCCTGATTTTTAAGAAAATTGTTAGTCTAAAAATAATTGAGTCTACCCTATGTTTGGGTTATTAAACTTCCCTGAAAATTGAGTTTAAAGCTTTTTGGTGCTGGTTGAACCTAGGCTCAGTAAATGGTCAGACTAGCCTTATTCAACTTGCTTCTATTCTTGGCCAAAATACATGTTATTATGTTTTCTTTCTAAAGTGACTCAAAGCCTTTATTTGCCATATTTTCTATCATCTGTAAGCACGAATTTCTCATGCCAAATACCTAGTTGTTCATTTAGTTTATAAATCCTTACAATCTCAGGTTTCCTATCATTATAAATTAATTAATCAGAAAGCTAAAAAAACTTCATTACTTAGTGAAACATTTTCAAAATAAATCCCATAAGTTTCAGCTGAAACACCCATTTAAGTCCAATACTTACAAAACAGTAAATAACAATACACTGGTTTTTCTAAGCAACTTAAACAACATAGCTTAACATAAATTTGGCATAAACATCTATTTTAACTTCAGCAAATCTGTAAATATTGCATCCAATTCCCTATGCAGCTAACTCATCCAAAGCTTGATCAATGAAATTCCTATTTTCCTGCATAATCACCATGAACTGCCTCATACAAATATGAGACACCCAATGGTGCATAAACACACAAGGGTTAGACTAATGTCTGGTATGAGTAATCTACTTGAAAACATGATTTTATATGACTTTTATTTATATTCAAATACTTTGAATGAATTAAGAAACTCAGTATCATCTTTGTGCATGTTTTTGTGAGGCATGTGCATTCATATCAGTGAAAAACAAATTATGTATGATCCAAGTGTTTTAGTTTAGAGAAAGCAATCATAAGATTCACCAATAAAACATCATAAATCAACCAATGCAATCATCAATTCAATCATCCAGCCCCCTTTACAAATTTACTGGCCATCAAGGACTTCACCCAAGCCTCACCTGAACCTATTTCTATTGTTCACTATCAAGTGTCATATGGTCTTTAGCTACTTTCTCTTTTTAAACCACACACTGCCTGGGACATCTCTCTGTTAACCCAGCACACTCAGGCCCCTGGGTATAAACATACCATGTGTGAGCTTGCAATGTTCACCTTGCCAAGCTATATTTTGTAGCCCTAAGATCCAAAGTCCTTAGTTAAATTACTAAGTGTTATTTCCTTTTTCATAATTGTGCTAATCCCCTCTGCATCTCACTTTTCAATCAGAGAAAAATAAACAATTCAACCAACATGTATTCATCCAGAGATTGGTAAGTCATGTTCTCAGAAGCAAACATTTAATCATGAAAACAGATGTGACTTCTTAGCATATTATTTTGCCTATGGGTTTCAATGGATCAAGTTATAACATATGGTCATAAATAGTTTACTAGTTATCTCCTCTTACCTCTGGTTCAATCAGATCCTTATTAATCTTGAAGATCTGGCTAAACCATAAGTATATACTTTGATTTGGGTAGTTCATAAAACATAGAAGCTCAGCACATGTATAACATTGCACTTCTACATTTTCCTTTGTTTCAGTTAACATGAGACATAAGCGACAACACAATGTTGCAGCCCCATATTTCCTTCCATTTTCAGACCATATATCTACAACATGAACCCTAGGATTTAATAAATACTTTATGAAGAAAACCCAAAAAAAGAAATCACTCCATCTCAAAGTTAATTCACAGCACAGATAAACATTTTAAACATGAAATCCATGACTCTTATTTTTTGGGTAAATCACTATGAAGGGTTTTACACTTGAACAGATCATTAACAAACCGAAGTCATCAAATCATAAAATGAACATAACTTGCAAAAGTGAATTATTAATTCAAATAGGCTGCCTCAATATTCAGGACTTAATGCCAAAGTTTTCAGTGAGGTTACTCACCTTAATTCCTTTTTCCTAAGCCTTTCTTTTATTTTGATCCTCTGCCTTCCTCTAACTCTAATGGCCGGTGCTCCTTATTATCTCTGGCTTATGTTTTTATTTTTCCTTTAGGTTATGGAGAGCAAATGTGTATGATCTCACTACACTAAGCCTCCTTATATAAATCCTGGCTGTTACTAGGATTTTATGGAATTACCCAATGTCAGTTTTACCCCATAATATGATCTGCCTTACACTTGATTCATAAAAGAAAAGGGGTATGTGGTCCTTGTTATATTTTTTCTAGAAAATAAACCTTGTTCTTTTAATCTTACCCCGGGACATGTTATATGCATGACTTTAATTTTTCCTAAGCAAAAAAGAATTGCTGGAAATGGATAAAGTGTTTATTTAAGGGTTCATACCATTTCCATGCAAGCTTTGTTTTTATCTCTTCTTTCTTTTTTTATACCTGCAATGCTTGTCTGTGTACATGTATAACATATGTATGCCTATTTTTGCCTAAGTCTTTTTTTATTTTTCTTTCTTTAAATAATTTTAAATATCTTATACTTTCTGCATGTATTTACTATTTCTGCCTATATATATATATATATATATATATTTGTTTTCTTTATGCCAAACTTTTTTTTAAAGACCTGATCATATCTGCCTACATATGTATTTGTAATTTATTTATCCTAACATATATATTAACTGTTGCCTATTTTATCACACAGAAAAATGTGTGCATGTGTGTGCACCATCTTGTGTACACATTTATATTTAAACCATACACTTGCAAAACAGTTTCTATTCTTATCTATTTTCAATGTAATTTTAAAACAAACATAAATTAATTTAAATCATTACTTCACAAAAATCAGGGTTATCACATAATACCATTCAGTTGTTATATGTTACTTGCTGTAGGATGTTTACAGTAAATGTTTTCAACATGCTAGCAGTTATAATTGCTGACTTAGCCCCACTTGAATAGTTCAAGACATTTTAAGCGCATCCAAAATCATCTCCATATTTTTTGCCGTTTCATCCATAACAGTAACAACAACACTACTTAACACTACTTAACATACAAAGAGTTATACAACCACTTTTTACTTGCTTTCGTCACTGCTTTACTATTTTATCATAAAATATATTTCACTCTTTTGCAGCTACTGTGTACTTAGGTTATGCATAGTGCAATTTTCTCATACACCCGTAGAATATTACTCTTCTCATTATTCGATGTAAATATGACTATTTACTGGTTATAAATTACCATGACAATGTTATATGACTATTTACTCTGTCTTTTGCTAATGATGTACAGTTTTTAATAAGTTATTTCAATGTGCATTTTTATAGGTGGACTGCGTTTGAAGAAGAAGAAATGATATGAAATTTGAGGAAGAATGCTCTATTTTTATTTGCTTTGTTGTGTGTGTGATGGAATATGTTGTATTCTTTTTTTCCTTCTTTAATCATCACATTAGATTGTAGTTGCTGTGTATGTAGTTCAAGTGTTTTTTATCCCAGAAGTACTTTCAGAAAATTGGATAAATGAAGCATGTCATTATGTCTTGTAACTTGTTCATGATACCCATTACATTGTGTTGTTCATTGGTACTGTTTGATTACATTATTTCTGTAAATATCATAATAGAAATCATATCTACATTGACGGATGAGGATTCTTTCGGATATCCGAAAATATCCGCGGATGCGGATATAGATATTCTTTTTGAAATATCCGCGGATAGCGGATGCGGATGCGGGTTTTATTTTTCGGATACGAATACAGCACTATCTGCATCCGTTTACATCAGTTTACAGCCCTATGTACGTGGTCTGAGATTAGACCTTTATATTTATTTAAAGAAAAAGCTAAGTAAAATAGAAATAATAAAACTTGTTTTGATCCATCCAGATAATGGGATAATCATTCTATGTCCATGTCCTCCAATACGATCAAGATCTTCTGCCATAGCAGGTGGTTGTATTGTGACACCACTATGATTTGTGCCATGGTTATTGGATTCCTCACATATCGATGCAATTAGTTGCTTAGGATTTTCTCCTCTATTAGTTCTCGCAAGTTCTTACACTTAGTCGTCTTGAGTCCATCCAACTCATGAAATAAATAGAATTTTCCAAACTTTCTCTCTCATTCTATGGGCTCCCTCTTAGGTGGTTTTCTATATTGAATCCGCCTCTTAGTTTCTGAATAAATCCTCTCCAGTGTTTTGATCAAGTCGGTGTTAGAAGCAAACTTCTGCTCCCACTTCAGATGCTTTAGAGATCTGAAACTATCATCAACCTTTCTATTTCCTTTATCCTTTCCACATCCTGCCTTAGATGTTCCTCCATCCTTAACAATGTTAACTTCTATGGTTTCAGCTTTTGTGTCTTCTTGACATAAATACCTTCCAGCCTGATAATAAAAGTCCGCTAGATCCACTATCGAATATATATTGCCAATTCCATTTAAAACTCGGTATGATCATTGACTGCCATAAGAACTATTGACGCATTTGTTTTTCAACTATAGCGGCTGTTGCATTAAACCTGGTTAAATAACTTTGTAACGATTCATTCTCCTTCTGTTTCACATTTGAAAGTAACACCACAATTCTTGGTCGAACAATATGTACCTTGAAATAGCTTACAAAATTCTCAACTAATTCGGTCATGTTCTAATGGATCCATTATCAAGTTGTCGAAGCCACATGGAAGGCAAATCAGTTAAGTACAATGGGAAGCAACGACCTATCACTTCCTTCAAAGCTACCAATACTCCTATATATTGGATGTATCTTATCAAATGACTATAAGATCGGTTCTTCCATCATACAGCTCCAGTATAGGTAGCTTGAAATCAGGTGGATTTCTTGTGTATCGAATGGTTAGGGTGAATGAGCTTCAATTACATCCTCTAAACTTTGATCTAGGGCTCTACCTCGAAGCGCCAGTCATACCATCTCAGCTATACGATCTTCTTGATCCAGTTGAAATCATTGAGGCTCAGTATGCCTTTGATCTAAGGCACCCTCATGCCCCTATTTCTGTAGGGACCTTCCAATTCTTTTCTATATGGTGACAAGTTTACGTTAGGATCCTAATTCCTCTTATGTTCTCTTCCTTGTTCAGGATTCATATTAACCCTGCTTGGTTGGAGGAATGGATTGCCACCAATCGATGTGGTCGATTGGTCATGATCGATTATGGAGGCCGAGGGTCAAGCATTATTGGTCCTAGTGCGTGTAGTCCATCATCTCTAGTATTTGACTCATTTGGTCTTGATTTCCATCTGTTCCAATCGCTCTTTGTTGCTCATTCGTTGGAAAAAGCTGTTTAAAATCTCCTCCTATCGGGCCAATAGTACTGTTTGCATATTTTCATCTTTAATTTAATTTCATCTTTGGTCATAAAATTTGAAGATGGGTTTAAGTTAGAGGATGTTGGTTGGCTACCCTCATGTTTTGATTGGTTCCGTTTGTTAGCAGTCTTCCTAGTTTTTGGATTCATCATCTGCAATGGATCAGATCTGAATTCTTCTCGATGAAAGCAAAAAAAATATTAGTAGTTTTCTACGATAACACCCCAAATTTGTCAAAACATGGTAACTAAATGAAAATTGTAAGGGATCAAAGGGAAAAAGGAGAGTAAAGACACGATATTTTTATAGTGGTTTGGAATATCTCTAGTCAATGTCCACTTTATCATTTTTTTTATTATTCAGCTCTATAACAACTAATTTTACAATGGATTTTCAATGTACAAAGGTTAGGTCTCGGATTGGAAAAGTCTCCCCTTAGAGAAGTTGACCAAAGTTCCCCAAGTCGTATAGATTTGTCAAAATCCTTTTCCACATGTTTTAGTTTGCTATTTATAGGAGAATCCATACACCAGATAACCAGATCTCATTTTGAATCGCTCAAATAGTTAAATATGAGTTTCAACATGAAGAACGAGTTAATTTGCAGATTTTCCAAACTGATCGATTAGTACTGATCGATATTTTGGTTAGTTCTTTGATTCGTTTCTTCAAAAATGCCAAAGTCTTCGAGTTTTGGCTCTCCAAAGTAAAATTGATAATTAGGATTGATTATTTTTTATCAATTCCCTCATCCCCAAAACTTATCTTTTTCTTCAAAATGCCATACAGAATCATAGTGGAAGAAAAGTGGGCTCAAATTCCATCATTTGATCAAGCAACACCGATTGATCATGATAGTTCGAAACTTGAACTTTTCACCAGGCATTCCAGCCTTGATCTCTTTGAACTTTTTTTTATCTATTCCTTCATTCTTTCATGGTCTAGTTTCTTTGGTTTGAGTCAACTTCAAAACTATGGAAATTTGTCGGCAACACATGGGTATTGGTAGATTTACCTTTAGGAAACAAAACAGTTGGACAAAATGGGTTTTCAATAAGAAAATAAGACCATATGGCACCATAAAAAAATACAAGGCTCGATTGGTAGCCAAAGGATCCCATCATAAGGAAGCACTTGGTTATTTGATACTTATTCACTAGCAAATTGAAATATCAGTTGTTCATAATATGGAAATACAACAAATGGACAAAAAAATAGAATTCTAAAATAGTGAATAGAAGAAGAAATTTATAAGGATCGACCCGAAGGTTTCACCGTAAAAGGTGAAGAAAAGAAGGTCTACAGATTAATTAAATCTTGTATGGACTTAAACAAGCACGTGAGTAATGGAATGAGAAATTACATTATACTACATTGTCACATGGATATAAAATTAATCAATGCAATAAATGCATATATATTAACAATTCCAGCATAGATTTTTCATTATTTCCTTGTACGTTGATGATATACTTATAAAATGAATAAATAGGGATGTGATTATTTCCATAAAGTAAATGTTAAAATCAAAAGAGAAATGGGATTAGCTGATGTAATACTCGAAGTTTGTATACAAAGAAACTCCGAAGGATATGTTCTAACACAATTCCATTATATAGAGTAAGTACTAAGAAAATCTAGACATTATGTCTGTAACCTGGGTTGGTTTTGGGCCAGTCGGAAGTGGGTAGAATAGGTAAACTTAAAAAAAAACATATTTCTATTAGGCCTATGAAGTCTAAAGAGATTTTAGATTGAATCTAAAATTGTTTTAAATATAAATCTTTTATTTTATCTAATTACATTTAAAAAGTTTTTGTTTTGTTTTTAGTTTACAAGTATATCAAATATTCTTGTTTATGTGAAGTGCACGTGCTATAAATAAGAAGTATATATAGTAAAGACTGTATGTACGTGTTGGGATTTACATCGCAACAGACCAATTTCCCCTATACATATGCCTTTTTCGTCCATGATATTAAGTTATATATATATATATATAATTACATTAGATAATTTTGTGTAATTAAAATCCAAAAGTAATATTAATGAATTTGGTCTCAATTAAAGAAAGGTTTCACATTAAAAGTTTCATAATTACATAAGATCTATTTTATAAATTCGAATTAAAATAATACATGTATATTTCCATGTTGTTGAATATGCGACTATATGATTTTTGTTTGATGATAATAAACATATATATATATATATATATATATATTCATTTAAATGTATTTGTTATTGTACTATTTTATTTTCATAGATTAAATATTTGCTGAATAAAATAAATAACACAGAGTTTAAATTCAAACAGATATTTTATTCAAACAAATATTTATTACAATTTTGAATAGTACAAATTCAAGCTCTCACTATATAAATACACAATTTTGGTTACAATACAAATTTGACTACATCACAATTCACAGTTACATTTGACCTCACTACATATCACTCGTTCACTCAACTCATATTTTATCTTCAACTTCAGTCCAGATTGAATCCAGCATTTGAGCAATCTACAAAAATACACACTGACGTAGTAAAATTGAAAAAGAAATATTTTTGCAGTATAAAATAAAATGTGGATTTTGAAAATAATATTTGCCTTAGTTATTTGGGTTGTTCGTAATCATTTAAATTTGAATTCATCATACACGAACAGCTTGTGACATGCACAGTGTATCATAGTACATGCCACAAGGTCGTGCACACCGATATACACTTGATAAATGAACAGGGACAGGTGAGCACAAGGTCAAACCCAATTAAAAGCCGGGTTCAACTCAAGTGAAATATAAATTAAAGTCACGACACGAGCACAAGGTCAAACCCTAGCTTTAAAGCTGGATTCAACCCAGGTGCAGTCCAAAAATACAAGTACAATAAAATGGTCAAAACGACTAAAATGGCAACAACATCAAAATTCAGTGTCGACCAAGACTGCATCAAGAAAACATAACCAGAACACAATGCAGATAAACCAGAGACCAGCCATGACCCGAGAGAAGACAAAGACAATGAACGAAGTGCACATATATACACATGGTAGTTGAAACAAATGGTTCAAACTCAACTACAACCAGATTTCATGAAACCAGAGTAGTTCAAATGCATATGAACTCGGTGGTCAGTGTAATGAATAACCAAACTGCCCAGGCTCAAAGACAAATGCAAATACAATGCATCAGTACACATGAGGACCAACTAAGTGCATCTCTACCAAATGTACACATTGACAACCACTCAGTACAGTTCAATCCAGTAAAACAAGAAATGAACTCAAATCAAGTGCACCAGTACAAAGCAGCAACCAGACCTGGCAATTAAACCTACATGAAGTCTAAACAAGTACATGAACAACAAGTAACCAAGCTACAGACTTCAAGCATAAGTGCAACATCAACACAGCAGTGGAAGAAATAGTACAGTAGTTCAAAACAACATGTAACTGAATAAGTCGAAATGCTCAGCTCGAACCAAGTACAGATCAATGCAAAAACAAGTAATCAAGTCAAGCTGCACAATGAGCATGACCAAGTGAATATACATCATGTACACAATGACTACACAATCACAGTCAATGGTGAAGCAACTCGAGCTCCAGATTGTACACAAGATGATCAAGACACTACAGGTGCAAGACTGCAACACTACAGGCATGAACACACACAGCCGAAACATTGACACAGCAGTTTTGAACAAAGAAGCCGAATTTCAAAACGAGCCAATGCATCAGAAATATCACATAAACAAAGTCAGGCCGAAGTCAAGGTCAAACATTTTTAACAGTATTAGTTTCAAAATAATCAAGCAGTGAATTTCTTAAATAGCCAGAGTCGAGCATAAAGAAAAATCAACATCGTCAAACCAGAATCGAAACCGTGGTGGCCAAGAAACAGAGAATTCAACACCGTGTCAACCAAGCAAAATATATACGAATTGGAACAAGTCAGTAATCATCTCAAACATCCAAACGAAGATCAAGTGGCCAAGATATATTGATTGACAAATTCAAA
This sequence comes from Allium fistulosum, assembly GCA_030737815.1. Taxonomy (NCBI): domain Eukaryota; kingdom Viridiplantae; phylum Streptophyta; class Magnoliopsida; order Asparagales; family Amaryllidaceae; genus Allium; species Allium fistulosum. The sequence continues at coordinate 293,128,182 of CM060907.1, forward strand.
CAAATTCATACGAACGAAAATCAAGGGGTTCGAACCCTATATAAACAATCTACATCATCGGCAATTAATCATCGAGTTCAAGCATTCAACCAGAAAAGCAAAAGAACAAATCACATACCTCAAACTCGATCAATTTCAAAGAGCCATGAGAAAATCAGAGAAACGTGCGATCGACAAAGCAAACGAAGTGATAAATCATTCATTCGATCGAGCAACTAAAGTCGGCCTCTTCGAAATTCAAAAGCCCTAATTTTCACACAGAGGAACGAACGATTGTCACAAAGAAGAAGATACGGCCAAATATATAAAAGAGAAAAGGGGATTAATTTTTACTGTTTTGTTTTGGGCCGGCTTCTATAATATTTGAGCTTTAATTTTTAAATTAGGGTTTTGTTTTATAATTGCTTTTTAAATTTGTATTTTTCTTTTTAAAACCATTGTAATTTTTAGTCGTGTGATTAGGGAACAAACTACATGGCGTAGTTTGAGAATTTGCAACTCAGTGGCTGAGTTGTGGCAGGGTTTTGAGCGTAGAGTTAGGTTAGTCGATAGCGGGTGTCGCAAGTTTATGTGTGTAAGCCTCTGACTATCTAATTTCTAGTAGAAACCTTGGGGGCAGCACGTAGGCAGGGTTTTGCCGAAGCTGGGTAAATTTGTGTGTTCTATTTTCTGTTTTTAATATTCTGCTATCATCTGAGCTGCTGTTATTCTATTGTGATCAGTGTTGAAAATTATTATATAAGCTTCCACAATAATTAATATAATTGATAGTATCACCCTATTCACCCCCCTCTAGGGTGAAATCGATCCTATAAGTGGTATCGGAGCTAGGAATAGGAGTCAAATTTTGATTTAAAAATTCGAGTTTTCAAAAATCAATTTTTATTTTAAAATTTTGAATTTTTAAAATGGCTTCTTTTAATAATGCTTTTGCAGAGGGTCAGTCGATAGTTAAACCACCAATGTTCAATGGTGAATATGCTTACTGGAAAAATAGGATGAAAATTTTTGTGGAAACCATTGACGCTTGGAATATTGTTGAGACAGGTTATAGAACTCCAACTATAACTGTAGATAATCAGGAAGTAGAAAAACCGAAGAATCAATGGACAGAGATAGAAAATAAACTATAGAATATTAATGCTAAAGCTATGAATTCTATTATTTGTTCATTGGATCAATTTGAATTTAATCGTGTCTCACATTGTCTAACTGCGCAGGAAATATGGAACACACTCGAAGTGACTCACGAAGGAACATCTCAAGTCAAAGAATCTCGCCTTGCCATGCTAAGCAACGAATATGAAAACTTCACAATGGCCAAGGAAGAAAATGTCAAAGAGATGTTCGGGCGACTTTCCAATATCGTATACAAATCAAAGGCTCTTGGAAAATCATACACCGAATTGGAAATAGTCCGAAAAATCCTCAGAGTCCTTCCACGAAGCTTTGAAGCAAAAGTAACTATCATTCAAGAATCAAAAGATTTGAAACAAATGAAAGTTGAAGAACTCATCGGAAATCTCACCACTTATGAGCTAGAGATGAAATTCAAAGAAGAGCGTGAAGGAGGAGATACTCAAAAGAAATCGATAGCTCTCAAAGGAACAACTGAAAGTAATGATGATGACGATGATGATGGTGCAGCAGATTTAGAGCTGATAATAAAGAAATTCAAAAAGTGGAATCACAAACATGGAAATTCAGCTCTAAATCAAAAATTAAAAAGCAGAATAGCCAAAGCACTAGACTACTCGGAAGAACAGAAGATCATCTGTTACAAGTGCAACAAACCCGGTCATATCAAGCCCGATTGTCCACAAAATAAATTCAGCCGTGGAAAGAAACAGAAAAAGAAAAGTTTTGTAGCCACTTGGGATGAAACAGACGAGGATGATCAAAGCACTGACAGTGAAAGTCAAAAAGCAGAATTGTGTCTTCGAGGTGATATAACTAACAGTGACGATGACGAGCCAAGTAAGGTATCAAAACTTACCCATTCTGAGTTGCTTATTTCCACGAAGTAAACGGCTGTTTTGAACGACTTAGGGAAAGATACGCTAAACTAGAATCACAAAAAGATAGTTTGATAGAATTAAATGAACAACTTGATCAATTAGTCAAAAACTATCAAAGTAGAATCCCTAAGTGTGATAAGTGTCCAACATTCGAAGAAGAAATTAAAAAATCAAAAATTAAAATTAAATCGCTTGAAAATGAAATTCTGATTTTAAAAGAGAGTGAAAACACAAGGAGAGAAAATTCTATCAAAAAGTGCACACAATTATTAAATGAAAACGAATCACTCAAATCACAAGTCCAACAATTGTCTGCTACTTTAGATAAGTTTTCCAAAAGTAAAAAATCATTGAATATGCTATTAGGGAAACAATCGATCAATATTGATAGACAAGGACTTGGGTATACTCAAATAGAACGGTATACAAGTGAAATTAAACAAGTCAATTCAATGTGCACTATTTGTAGAAAAACTGGACACGATCAAAATAATTGTTGGTATAGACCCAAACACGTGAAAACAATTCCAATTTGGGTTCCAAAAGGCACAAATATAGAATCCCTCAAAGTAAAACAAATCTGGGTGCCGAAAGGAACATATATAAATAGTTTTGGGTCTCCACAAAATTATTTTTCAAAATGTTTTGCCACTAACAACCATGGACCTATAAAAACAAATAGGTCACAAAAACCTTTTATCGTGTAGGTGTGGTGGCAGGCTAAGGAACATCAACTGTGTTACTTGGATTCTGGCTGTTCCAGGAACACAACGGGCGACAAATCACAGTTCCTTAGCCTAGTACGAAGGTGACAGAATCACAATGGACAACAACGAAAAATTTATCAACAAAGGTAAAACAGGTAACGGTATATTTATTTTGAACAATTACATTAAATGTGATAATCTGCACCATAATCTGAATTAAATCAGCAAGTAATGTAATAATGAAATGAATGTTGATAATGATTCTGACTTTTTCAAAATTGTTGGCCAATTATATTCCTATGTCAAGAACACTTTAAAAATCTCTTGAGTTTTTGAACTATTTCATATAGATTAATGATGGTGTTCTATTGGTTGATGATACATTTGGATGACTCTATTTTCATGGTTTTTTTGTTTATTGGCACGGCTTCAATTTAAAATCCAAAAGAATTTCATTCAAAAGTTGTAAAAAGGATTTTAAGGAATTTATTGCAACTTCATGATATGGTTTATAACTAATGATAATCTTGAGTGAAAGAAAGTTCAGATGCAGATTACACTCGTAATCTAGTTGATAGAAAAATTACTAGTGGAACGTGATTTGTGTTGAGACATTCAGTAGCTGCATCGTTTTTCAAAGAAAATATCTGCATATTTTTCACTTGAAATAATTTTTTTTCAAATAGCAGACATTTTTCTAAAACCCCTTCTAGAAAATCATTTTTGTTGACCTTGTTTCAGATTAGTTATTTTTGGAAAATTTGATTTTACAATTATTTTTGGATTTGATGTTAAATGACTGCATTAACTAATCTGACTCCCTATTGATTATCAAAAGGATAAATAGTGATTGAAAAAGTGATAGAGTGTTGATATTAATCATATATTATAACTTGAGATGGTATATTCAGTAAATTTCTTTAGAAATTTAAACAAGAGTTATGAAAACTTTTGTTTGATAAAAATTCCATGACCAATTCCATCTCTATCATATTTCTATCAACCATCACTCATCAAAATCCAATATAGAATGTCAATATGTGGTATTTTAAACGGGAATCATCTGTTTTTCATTTTATTATATTTTTAACAAATAAAAACATCCAAAGTATTCACTCTCATTTAAAAGTCCTCACGGTTATGCATGGGTGAAATACTTGGATTTTTGATTATGTTCTTCCATGCTCATTTAAAAGTCCTCACGGTTATGCATGTATGGAACGAATATCAAAATTGATTAATTAAATAGACAAGTTGATTCTAATCCCATTTAAAAGTCCTCAAGGTTATGCGTGGTTAGAAGATACTTGAATTCATTTATTTTTTAAAATTTTGAAATACTACTAATCTCATTTAAAAGTCCTAACGGTTATGCATGGTTAGTAGATATTCAAATTCCTGATATAAATATACCATAAATAGACACAACTATATGGTTTTATATGATGATATCATCTCTATCATTCTAAAGTGGAATATGCGTGAAACAGAGTATTTATGATTTTTGTTTGATTTTTTTATTGAAATTTAATATTTATACTCGATTGAGTTTTAATGCTATATTAATGTCTATCACTTTATTCTCTATTTTTCTGACACTATTACTCTTTTGCTGATAACAAAAGGAGGAGAGAAAATTTATGATTTTGGCAAATAAAGGTCAAATATTTTCAATTTGCATCTAAGCACATTTGCATATTTTTATTCACATGCATATATGAAGAGGGAGTTTTTGTGTAGAGAGGAAGCATTCAAATAGGGGGAGCAAATTGAATGATCAAATACATTTAATAAAATCAAAATCTTAAATATATGTTTGTTATCATTAAAAGGGGGAGATTGTTGAATAATGTGACTATATGATTTTTGTTTGATGATAATAAACATATATATATTCATTTAAATGTATTTGTTATTGTACTATTTTATTTTCATAGATTAAATATTTGATGAATAAAATAAATAACACAGAGTTTAAATTCAAATAGATATTTTATTCAAACAAATATTTATTACAATTTTGAATAGTACAAATTCAAGCTCTCACTATATAAATACACAATTTTGGTTACAATACAAATTTGACTACATCACAATTCACATTTACATTTGACCTCACTACATATCACTCGTTCACTCAACTCATATTTTATCTTCAACTTTAGTCCAAATTAAATCCAGCATTTGAGAAATCTGCAAAAATACACACTGACGCAGTAAAATTGAAAAAGAAATATTTTTGCAATATAAAATAAAATGTGGATTTTGAAAATAATATTTGCCTCAGTTATTTGGGTTGTTCGTAATCATTTAAATTTGAATTCATCATACACGAACAGCTTGTGACATGCACAGTGTATCACAGTACATGCCACAAGGTCGTGCACACCGATATACACTTGATAAATGAACAGGGACAGGTGAGCACAAGGTCAAACCCAATTAAACGGGTTCAACTCAAGTGAAATACAAATTAAAGTCACGACACGAGCACAAGGTCAAACCCTAGCTTTAAAGCTGGATTCAACCCAGGTGCAGTCCAAAAATACAAGTACAATAAAATGGTCAAAACGACTAAAATGGCAACAACATCAAAATTCAGTGTCGACCAAGACTGCATCAAGAAAACATAACCAGAACACAATGCAGATAAACCAAAGACCAGCCATGACCCGAGAGAAGACAAAGACAATGAACGAAGTGCACATATATACACATGGTAGTTGAAACAAATGGTTCAAACTCAACTACAACCAGATTTCATGAAACCAGAGTAGTTCAAATGCATATGAACTCGGTGGTCAGTGTAATGAATAACCAACTGCCCAGGCTCAAAGACAAATGCAAATACAATGCATCAGTACACATGAGGACCAACTAAGTGCATCTCTACCAAATGTACACATTGACAACCACTCAGTACAGTTCAATCCAGTAAAACAAGAAATGAACTCAAATCAAGTGCACCAGTACAAAGCAGCAACCAGACCTGGCAATTAAACCTACATGAAGTCTAAACAAGTACATGAACAACAAGTAACCAAGCTACAGACTTCAAGCACAAGTGCAACATCAACACAATAGTGGACGAAATAGTACAGTAGTTCAAAACAACATGTAACTGAATAAGTCGAAATGCTCAGCTCGAACCAAGTACAGATCAATGCAAAAACAAGTAATCAAGTCAAGCTACACAATGAGCACGACCAAGTGAATATACATCATGTACACAATGACTACACAATCACAGTCAATGGTGAAGCAACTCGAGCTCCAGATTGTACACAAGATGATCAAGACACTACAGATGCAAGACTGCAACACTACATGCATGAACACACAAAGTCGAAACAATGACATAGCAGTTTTGAACAAAGAAGCCGAATTTCAAAACGAGCCAATGCATCAGAAATATCACATAAACAAAGTCAGGCCAAAGTCAAGGTCAAACATTTTTAACAATAGCAGTTTCAAAATAATCAAGCAGTGAATTTCACAAATGGCCAGAGTCGAGCACAAAGAAAAATCAACATCGTCAAACCAGAATCGAAACCGTGGTGGCCAAGAAACAGAGAATTCAACACCGTGTCAACCAAGCAAAATATATACGAATTGGAACAAGTCAGTAATCATCTCAAACATCCAAACGAAGATCAAGTGGCCAAGATATATCGATTGACAAATTCATTCGAACAAAAATCAAGGGGTTCGAACCCTATATAAACAATCTACATCAACGGCAATTAATCATCGAGTTCAAGCATTCAACCAGAAAAGCAAAAGAACAAATCACATACCTCAAACTCGATCAATTTCAAAGAGCCGTGAGCAAATCAGAGAAACGTGCGATCGACAAAGAAAATGAAGTGATAAATCATTCATTCGATCGAGCAACTAAAGTCGGCCTCTTCGAAATTCAAAAGCCCTAATTTTCACACAGAGGAACGAACGATTGTCATAAAGAAGAAGATACGACCAAATATATAAAAGAGAAAAGGGGATTAATTTTTACTGTTTTGTTTTGGGACGGCTTCTATAATATTTGAGCTTTAATTTTTAAATTAGGGTTTTGTTTTATAATTGCTTTTTAAATTTGTATTTTCTTTTTAAAACCATTGTAATTTCTAGTCGTGTGACTAGGTAACAAACTACGTGGCGTAGTTTGAGAATTCGCAACTCAGTGGATGAGTTGTGGCAGGGTTTTGAGCGTAGAGTTAGGTTAGTCGATAGCGGATGTCGCAAGTTTACGTGTGTAAGCATCTGACTATCTAATTTCTAGTAGAAACCTTGGGGGCAGCACGTAGGCAGGGTTTTGCCGAAGCTGGGTAAATCTGTGTGTTCTATTTTCTGTTTTTAATATTCTGCTATCATCTGAGCTGCTGTTATTCTGCTGTGATCAGTGTTGAAAATTATTATATAAGCTTCCGCAATAATTAATATAATTGATAGTATCACCCTATTCACCCCCCCTCTAGGGTGAAATCGATCCTACACATGTATGTATGTATTTATGTACGTAAAATTATAATTTTAACATTTTAGAATTAGAACAATATAATTGTGAACTTGGTATTTTATAATATATATGTATATATAAGTGGGATTTAAAAGTAAACAATCTAGGTTAACTTTTAATTAAAAAGGAAGCTAGAGTTTAGGAATTTTCTTTATTAAAAACTATTAAACTTAGAAAAGTGGACAAAATATAATTTATGTAAAGTCCTTTTATAAATGGTAGACTAAAAAATATTTATTCTTACATGAAAAATGTTCCAATGTTTATATTAAAAATTAAGCATATATATATAGAAATCAGTCTTTAAGGAATAATAAATAATTGGCATAAACAATTCATTTGCAGTTGTGTATATAAGTTTTATAAAGGTACCACATGGAATGGGTTTCCCCTCTTACTATCCAAAACAACATAAGTGAAACAATCATGGTTCTGACCCAGGTAGTTCTTATTTACTACTATGCCTTCATGCGTTCCTAAGCGGTTCTCGTTTACTACTGCGCCCCCCAGCACAACCCTCCACTTAGCTACCATTTTTAGATTATTGATTAATATGTTATTTCCATCTGCCACTTCGCCCCCGGCGTAGTCCCCTCCAAGCTCCCTTTTGGCTTTGTCTTTAATCTGATACTGCCTAGAACCAACCACCCACAGTATCCTTTTAATTTATTTAAATTTAAACTGCACGGAATAACCCCACCGTAGTCTTCATATACTTATTTCATATTATACTGCTCAAAACACCCCCACACAGTCCTTATGTTTTTACTTAATTTTAACTACTTGGAACAACCCCACCGCAATCAACTATAAAGAAACCCACATGCAGTCCCTAAATATTTGTTTAATTTAGAACTATTTAGAATACCCCCACCGCAGTAATAGAAAGTTGAATGCCTCTCCTCACCTTCTCTAGGTGTGCATTCGACTAAGCGTCCCCACTCAACGTTGATAGCCTTCCAACTCTATCCCTTAGCACAGGAGTTCTTACCCCCTTACTAGCCCTGGTCTCCTCCTAAGTCCTACCTAATTGTCTTTTATTATGTTTCATTCACACCCTCCCTTGGCACAGTACACCTCTGCCCTAATCTGTGTGTTCAATTAACTCTCTACTGATTAAGTGAAAACTTCTAGATTGCGCCACAATATTTCTTCTTCATATTGCAACGCAGTTCAGTTTCTTCTATCTTTATATAATTGCGGCGTGATTTCTCCTCTACAAATTACGACGACGTTCTACTTTCCCTTTAAAGTCCCTGAATCCCTTCGACAATCTTTACCTCTTCCCTGTGTGCAGTTCCTTTATAAAACGCAGGCCACCCTCAAATCTGTACTAACAAATTCCAACATGTCTAACATCGTCTTTACACATGTTACCATATAATATATTACAATTTCACTTTTAGTTATTTGCAGCGTCCTTTATATTTCTTTTCAGCATTTTATTTGGATCTTCTTCCCTACTTATCTGACACTTGTTTTTCTGTATAAAATTACATGTGTCCCAATAGTTCCCTCTTTTCCCAGCGTAGTGCTATCACATTGCATCTTAATTTCCTCATAGAAAACCTTAATAAAACTAAAGAAAGTTCATGAACACTTTTTCTGATATATCATATCCTTTATTTTGGTTTAAGGATATTTTCCTTATTTATTTTCTATGCATACCCACTAAATAATAAAAAAATTATTTTCGGCATAAGAGATCTCTTAAACTGAAAACTCATTTTTGAAGTTATGGTTAGAACATCCTATATAATCTTCATAATATTTCAAAATCATTAAGGTAGTGAAATACATCTAAACATTCCATGTCATCTATTTTTCCCTAAATCATTCATTAAACAATTTACGTGTTAATGAAAATCCATATGAAACTCCATTATATATAATAGTTTACAACATCTTACCAAAATCATAAACTTGGGTACAGTAACAATGGGTTTAGTATTACTCACCCAGATCTTTGGGATATCTTGCTTTAGTCTTCTATATCTTCCCTTTAGCTTACATTTTGCTTATCTTCACTTCATTTGCTCTCTTTAGCCGCCACCATTAGAGTTCCTCTCAAACTTCTATTTTATTTTTGGTAGAGTGAAATGAATGAATGGAAAAGAGTAATGTTTATTGTCCCACAATAATTTGGGCTTGGGCCCACATACTCTTTTTTATTAATTCATTACCTTTTTCTTCTTATTTAGCTTGCTTAGCCCTTTTAATTAATTAATTAAATTAATCATAAATTACAGGTTGTTGTAGTCTTCCCCTTAAAGGAATTTCACTCCTGAAATTCAATTAAGGCATGGTGGCGATTTGCCAACTATCCCATGCTCACTCTAAGCATAACCATGAATTCCCAATTCATATATAAAATGTAATATTGCTATCTACTTATGCAGCAAGCAACCATAATATTCATATACATATATGGTCTACAACAATACAATTCAATACCTAGCTAGTACGCTAATCTGAAATGAACAAGTCTGGATAGGTCCCCTTAACCTTATCCTCTGTTTCCCACGTGCAATCCTCTTGATCCATGCACCATTAGACACATACTAGCTTCACCACTTTATTTCAAAGCCGCTTCTCATCCCAATGCACTATTCAAATCGACCTACACACATAAGTCATATCTGGTTTTATGACTAGGTCTTCTACTTCCCTCTAATCAACTACTGAATCTAGATCTCTAATGCATTTCCACATATGTGATACGTGAAACACATTATGAATCCCTACAAAAACACTAGGCAGTTCTATCTTGTACGCTACCTTCCTAATCCTACCAGCGATGGGAAACAGCCCCACATATCTGGGTGCCAACTTCACAGCCTTCCCAAATTGCATCACGCCTCCCATCGGAGAAACTTTCATGAACACCTGATCTGCCCATTGCGAACTCCAGTTCCTTCCTCCTTGTGCAGCATAACTCTTTTTCCTAGACTAAGCGGCCTTCATTCTAGGTCGGATCATTTCTACTTTATCAACAACATATTTAACCATATATGGTCCTAATGCAATCTTGGCCCTTGCCTTTAACCAAGTTGCAAGTGATTTACATGGCCTTCGATACAATGCCTCAAAGTGGGCCATCCCAATGCTGCTCTGGTAGCTGTTGTATGAAAACTCCAGCAAATGTAGATAGTCCACCCAAGATCCACCAAAGTCTAAAATGCAAGCTCTTAACTAGTCTTCCAGGACCTTGTTGACTCTCTCGGTCTATCCATCTGTCTTTGGAAGGTACATGGTACTCATGCGCAACACTATACCCAACACCTTCTACAAGCTACACCAGAACTCACTGGCGAACAACGAATCTCCATCACTAATAATAGTGCTAGACACCCCATCCAATCTCACTACTGCCTTCACATATTTATATGCTAACTTTGACGTAGTTCTCATGCCCTTCACTGGAATGAAATGGACACACTTAGTTAGTCTATCAACTATGACCCATGTGCTTTCATTCCCTACCCTTAACCTTATCCATCTACTAAATTCATAGATACCGAATCTCATTTCCAAACTAGAATCTCCAAAGGCTGTAGGAGCCCATTAGGCTTCTGACATTCTGCCTTCACCTACTGGCATGTAAGACATCTCCTAACATACTATCCCACATCTTTCTTCATCCCTTCTCAGAAGAAACTTCTCTTTATATCTCGATGCATCTTGGTACCTCCATGGCATATGGTGAACTTTGAACGATGGAATTCGTCCAATGCTTCCTTCCGCGGTCCTTTTGTACTCAAAACATACAACCTTTCATTCTTCCATGGTCTTCCTTCTTTATCAATGCCGAACCCCCTTAGCTCTACTTGCTCGATTCCTGAGCCCAAGCTCCTTGCTATGTCAGTGCAAAACTTGTCTCCCCTCCACAGTTCAGTAATCTTTCCTACCAGCGCAGGCCTTACTTCTAAGCATGATAGAATCTTAGAAGTACTACTCGAACCTGCACTAGACCGAAATCATACATTACATATAGATAATATTTCCAAGATGGTTCATTCTTCTATCATAGCCAAAGCACAACACTACTATATTCGGCTTAAAGCATTAGCTACTTTATTGCCTTTTCCTAGGTTATACTTTACCCAAAATCAGAAGATGCTAGAAAATTTAACCACATTTGTTGTCTCATGCTCAGCTCTTTCCGAGAAAACAAAAATCTTAAGGACTTGTGGTCAGTATACAACTCAAACCTCTCCCCTAAGAGATAATATTTCAAAATCTTCAATGCGAAGACAACCACCGCTAACTCCAAGTCATGTGTTCGATACCGAACTTCATGGGGTTGCAATTGTTTAGATGGGTATGCAATTACTTTGCCCTTCTATATCAATATAACCCCGAACCCCAAACCTGATGCATCGGTATATATGGTCATACCATCATTCCCTTCACATATCACTAACACAGATGCATTCGACAATCGATAATTTAATTCTTGGAATGCCTTCTCAAACTCCTACATAAAAAAGCTGCTCACTCTTCTTGATCAATCTCATCATCGGCGCAGGTACGGAAGAGAAGTCCTTAACGAATCTCTGGTATTAGCCAGCCAATCATAAGAAACTTCGCACCTCTGTCACAATCTTAGGTCTCTTCCACCTATTTGCTACATTAATCTTTGAAGGTTCTACTGCTAACCCTTCTTTCGAAATCATATGGCCTAGGAACTTGCCTTCTTCAAAAATGACACCTATAAAATTTTGCCTTTAACTCATGCTGTCTCAACATCTCCAGGACAAGCCTTAAGTGAACCGTGTGTTCCTCCACATCCTTAGAGTACACTAAGATGTCATCTATGAACACCAGCACATATCTATCCAACTTATCTTGAAAGATTTTGTTCATCAAGTCTACAAAGAATGCAGGTGCATTGATTTGTCCAAATGGTATTACTAGCCATTTATATGAACCATACCTCATTTTGAATCCAGTCAAAGGAATGCTTTCCTCCGCAACTCTCAACTGATGGAACCTCATAGCCAAATTGAATTGCGAAAAAATCTCAGCTCCATTCAACTGATCAAGAAGATCATCAATTCTCGGCAAAGGATATCTATTCTTCATCATCCTCTCATTCAGCTTTCGATAGTCAATGCACAGTCTTAATGACTCATCGGACTTCTTCACAAATACCACTGCTGCTCCCTAAGGTGAACTACTTATCCTTATGAAACTCTTACCTTTAAAATCTACCAATTGGTTCTTCAACTCCTCCATCTCCTTCGGAGGCATTCTACTAGGAGGCCGATCAAATGGTTTGGTCCCTGGTAGCAAGTCTATATGAAACTCTACCGCTCTTGGGGTAGCAACCCCGAAACCGGTTCAAACACATCTCAGAACTCCTTTACAACATGTACTGCTCCAAGATCCTATTCTTTTGGAGGTAAAGCAAATAAAACATCTCTATTGCCCTGCTCTAAATTCTTTCAAGGCCATATACACTATATCTCTACTACCCGAATGACTCAAAGTGATTATTCTTTCAACCCAGTGCACTCTTGCACTATACTTTTCAAACCAATCCATCCCTAAAATAACTCTGAAGCCTATGAAGTCTAACATGTAGGGATCACAAGAAAACTTACATCTACCCACCTAACTCAATGTCTAGGTCAGTGCACCTCAATCCAAGAGTAGCATACCCTCCTATCGGATTTGCTATACATATGGAAGTGACTAAATAGGTAACTCCTAACCCAAGTCTACCAACCAAAACTTTAACTATAAATGAGTGTGTAGAACCAGTATCAAATAGTACTCTAACCGGAATACTAGAAATCAAAGCCATACCTTCCAAGATTTTACTCTTGCCTCTTTCCTCGGTAGACGGTCCTTCCCTTGGTCCCTCTAAAGCATAAACATGTGCTTTTAGTTTTGGGTAGTCCTTCTTCAGATGTTCCATCTTATCGCACTTGTAGCACTTCATTCTCCCAACATTCTTAGGTATAGAGCACTTTGAAGCATAATGCACTTTCCGTCCACAATTATAGCAGACCACTTCTGCAATAGCAACCTCTCCGCTTTTCCCTTTAGGAGTTGCCTTCTTTCCTTTTGTATATGTTCTTCTTCTATGCTTTGAGTCTTATCTCCACTCTTTTCTACTCATGGTACATCCCATCATACCTTCTAGCCATATCAACCAAAAATTCAAAAAGAGACGCTAAATGGGCCATCATCTTATGATAAAGACCTTGATTCAAACCCCTAATGAGCTTCTCATTCTTCTTCATCGGAGTATTGATTATCTCCCTAACATATTTTGCCAATGAATTAAACTTCTAGATGTACCCCTCCACTGTATGGTCACTCTGCTTCAGATCAATGAACTCTCTTAATAACACACTCTACTAAGACTCTGATATGAACCGAACCTCAAACCTATCTTTAAATTGCTCCTAGGTAATCTCTCCCTTCGGGGTCTTAAGAATTATTGCTTCCTACCAATCCAATGCGTCTTCTTGGAACTGGTTTGAGGCCAGCCTTCTTTTCTACGTACCATTCGGTCCTAAGTCCCTAAATATGCGCTCACAAACCCTCAGTTAGTTCGGCACTTTAACTACAAGCTCCTTCCTTATAAAGACCTTACCTCCCAGATTTCTATAATCTTTTATCTTCTTTGGGAAGTCCCCTCTCACCGCTACAACCCTTGGCCAAACAGCCTCCTGTGCAGCTTCCCTCATCATCTGAGCCATGAACTGGCTAAATAAGACATTCACATCCATGTCCGCCTCATTTCCTGGTTGTGCTGCTTCCTCCCCTACCGCTCTAGGAACTTCTCCGCTATTTCCTCCATCAGTATTTGTACTTTCAGCCTCCCTCCTTACATTTTCCCTCCTACCGTAATCCACCCACTTTATAGATCCATCTTGCGTTTTCTGTTAAGCAAGTCTTAATTAGAAACAGAAACAAATGGAGTGAAACAATAATAAAAGGATAGATATATATTCCTATATATCTATATAGCAACATACAAGTATGTTATATATATAGTAGCACATCCCCTCCCCAGGATGTTCACTTTATACTAAGTACTGCTCCTATTTTTCTAGCTTTGTTTTACTTAAGTGTCCTTAACCTAAGCTTTGATACCAACTGTAACATCCCACACTTCAAGACTCGAAGATGAACACGGATGATGTTGCAATCATTGCCAGAATTTTGTTCCAATGACGAAAGTGAGTTCAGTATATTTAAAAACGGACTAAGTAAATAGAGAAACTAGATATTTTCATTTTACAGAAATATACTTGATATCCATTATAAATTTTTTTAACAACATTAACTTCCAAAGTCATGCCCACGAAGGGGTCAAATAAAAATAGAAAATAACATAGTAAAGTTCCAGGTTAATATATGAAGATGTGGCCTGAACTCCTTTAAGCAGCGAAAACAACATCTTTATTAGCTAACAAAGCCTATTGCTCTGTCTTTGATCTTCTTACTGCGGCCTTTATTTTAAACCTATCTATCACATAAACTCAACCTACTCAAATGAGTACCATGAGTTTATGGGGATAACAATAATAAAAACATGGGCTAGATATAAAGTCTTGTGTCAATAATACCTACACTAAAATAAATATTTAATGGGACCAAGGCATATTGTAGGGAATGAGTTTCCCCTTCACTATCCAAAACATCATAAGTGTAACAATCATTTTTCTGATGTAAGTAGTTCTTTTTTACTACTGTGCCTTCACGCATTTCTAAGCGGATCCTGTTTACTACTGCACCCCTCGGTGTAGTCCTCACTTAGCTACCATTTTTTAGATTATTCTTTAATCTTTTATTCCCATCTACTACTATGCCTCCGGCACGGTCCCCTCTAAGCTCCCTTTTGGTTTTGTCTTTATTTAATACTGCCTAGAACCAACCACCCATGGTATCTTTTTAATTTATTTAAATTTAAACTACTTGGAATAGCCCCACCATAGTCTTCATGTACTTATTTCATTTTATGCTTCTTAGAATACCCCACCATGGTCCCTATATTTTAAGTTAATTTTAAACTGCTTGGAACAACCCCACCACAGTCGACTACAAAAAACCTATATGCAGTCCCTAAACATTTGTTTAATTTGAAACTGCTTGGAATACCTCCATCGTAGTTCTTGAAAGCTGAATGTCTCTCCTCACCTTCTCTAAGTGTGCATTCGAGTGAGCCTCCTCGCTCGGCGTTAATAGCCCTTCCTACTCTATCCCTTAGCACAGGAGTTCCTTCCCCTTGCTAGCCCTGATCTTCCTCTGAGTCCTACCTAATTGTCTTTTATTAGGTTTCATCCACACCCTCCCTTAGCATAGTACATCCCTGCCCTAATTTGTGTGCCTAATTTACTCTTTACAAATTTGAAAACTTCTAAATTGTGGTGCGGTATTTCTTTTGCATATTGTGATGCTGTTCCATTTCTTTCATCTTTATATAAATGCAGTGCGGTTTGTCCTATACAAATTGCAATGCCATTCTACTTTCTCTTGAAAACCCTTAGCTCTCTTTGGCAAATCACTACCTCTTCCTTGTGTGTGCAGTTCATTTATAAAATGTTATGTCGCCGCCTCAACTCTATACTAGACAAAGCCTAACATATCTGACATTGTCTTCACATATGTCGTTGTATAATATGTTATAATTTCATTTTCTGTTATTTGCAATGTCCTTTATATTTATTTTTAGCAATTTATTTAGATTTGGTTTACTTATCGACATTTGTGTTTCCATATAATTTTATATTACATGTGTCCCTACAGTTCCCTTGTTAATCCACTTTTTAGCCAAATAGCTTTTAACTAGACTTAAAAGATTAAACAAGGACAAAATGATTTGAAAACTTGGAAGCACGGTCAGAAGAAGAAGGAAAACAACTCAGAGAAGCCTTAAACAAAATGGAGCTAAGTACATAGCTCGATGCCGAGCTATCATAGGTCGGTATCGACCTATAAATCTAATACACCTCTTGTGCTACTCCAATAACTCATGGCCAGTTGATTTTCCAATGATTTGGACGAGCAATTCCAAGGATTGACAAGAAGAAAGCAAAGAAAGTAGGATAATTCAAGTGTTATCAAGAAGATTGCAAGAATCAACTCAAAGCCGAAGGAAAAGATTTAGAGCAGCTTGAGTAGATGAAAGAAAAGTGAAGCAAGTGGAATAATTAAACTTGCGCCAAGATACATAACTCAGTACCAACCTATAGATAGGTTGGCACCAAGCTATCGTTTTGGCTCAATGCTCTCCAATTTTTCTTGCGTGACTTCAGGCTATCTTTTGGACTTCAGTGTAAGTGGGCATCTGTCCCAATACCTATGTTTCTCTATAAATACCAGCCTACCTACAACTAAAAGGGGGTTTGATTTCTCTGCCATTGGAGACTTCTTCTTCTCCTTCACTCATATCCTTTACCCCTCTTCTAGAAACTCCATTGTAAATCGGAGATCCCTTAGATTGTGGTCAGATATGATATAACTCATTGTAATCCGAAGAGAAGATAATGAATAACAAATTATAATGTGGAAATAGGCCAGAGATTGCCAAACCACTATAAAAATCTTGTGTGCCCTTTACTTTTCTACTACCTTTACTTGCTTGATCTAGTATTTCTACTGCTTTTACGTCTATTTTAAAAGAACTGGTGCTTTCATCTAATATTTGGGTGTTGATTCATTTTCTAGGTTATCATTTTGGTGCTTTCATTAGGAAGAAAGCTAAATTTCACAACCTAAAGCTTGGATCTAAAATTTAGAGATAAAGAGACCTAACACTAGATCTAAGGCTGGAGTAAGCCAACCAGAGCATGGGACAGCCAAGAAGTGTCCTCAAATTCTCATCAATCCATCTATGTGACCAAAGAAGAGATGGAGAAAATAATGAAGGAGATGAAGGATGGATTAATAACTCGACAACAGGAAATGCTTAAAGGATTTTTTCAAAGTATGGGACAATAAGAAATAGTTAGGACTGTTGGAATTCAGAACCAAGGATAAGGAGCTAATGCAGGAACATCTGGAATTGGAGTGGTGCAAACTGGAATGATGCCACACAAGTAGTACAACTTGGTACTGACCCAAATCAACTCGGTACCTAGAGAATTATACTTGGAGGCAATGCTAGTGTGAACTTGGGATGTGCTGGAATGCCAAAAGCAAACGATGTTGGAGCTAGAAATGCAAACCAGAATGCAAATGTGCAACAACTAAAGGAATATGTGCCAGAGCTTCCTCATAAGAACATAGAACAAAATACAGCCAAAGGAGTAGGTCAGAATGCTAATGTGCAGCCAGTGGAGTATGTGTTGGAGTTCCTCCAAAGGAGTAGGGGCAATACATCGCTTTTGGTCGATGACCACTATTGGACAGTGAAAACCGAATTGTTGAGTTAGTAAGGAGGATAATTAGGGGTGGACCCCCAGTTCAAAGCTTAGAGGACATGAACAAGAATCCATTCACTTTTAATATCCAGAATGCAAGGAATCCTCCCGATTTCAAGCTTCTGACGCTGGAATTCTACGATGGAAAGTCAGATCCGATAATTCATCCAATGAGATAAATCTGACATATGGAAGTGTTGGGTGCTTCTGACGAGACAATAGGGGTGGTGCTTCCCATTTTACTTAACGGGCTTGGCAGTGATGTTATTCAGACAACTGGAGAATGGGGGCATAAGCACATGGACTGATTTGGTGAACACGTTCTTAAGATTGTTCGGAGTTCATGTCTCACAACTGAAGAATGTGATGATGTTATCAAGCATGAAGCAAAGACCCAAAGATACCTTGAGAATCTACTTGACAAGGTTCAATGCGGTAGCTGCAACCATCAATAAACTGGATCCATCTATAATCTTAATCACGGTAGTATCCGGAGTGGTGAGCAAGACCGACTTCAAAGTTACACTGGAAAGGGATCCACCGATCGACCTTGCGGAATTCAACCATGAAGCTGAGAGATATTTGTACTAGGAAGACATGGAAAATGAGGATGCTGAAATTAACGCAGTGGATGATAGAGGACTATTTGGAGCAGGAAACATAAATGATAAGGAAAGAGAAGAGCCGATGATGACTTCGGAGAATAGAAACAAAAGAGAAGGGAACCTAAGTTCTCTTCTTACACTGAGCTAACATAGAGCCCTGAGAGGATATATCTGGACACTAGGGGTAGATTCCCTATTGGAAGCCAGCTAGGAGAGAGCCCCTTAATCGAAAGAAAAGATTTGGAAATTTCTGCATCTTCCATGAGCTAGATGGACATGAAATTAATGAGTGTCGACACCTTCATGATCTGATAGAAGAATTGGTCCGAAGCAACCAGCTACAATAGTACGTGAGGAACCAAACTGTAATGGTGCGGCCGGAGCAACCACCATCTACAGTGAACGCATCGAGGAACAACTAGGGATTTGGATGGAGATTTGAAACCCATGATCGAGATAGTCGGGAGTCAGGTCTGTTTCCCTTACTATGTTTTTTCTTGATTTGAACAATTAGGATAATATTAACCCCGGACCGCTTACACGTGTATGAGGCTTAGATTGGTTTCTGGGAACGCTCTGAGTCAAATGTCTAGGATGACTATTTAGGACAATAATAACCTCGGACGGCTTACACGTGTATGAAACCTAGATTAGTCCTTAACCATACTTTGAGTTGGATATTTAGGATAAACAATTAGGATTTTCGCTTGCTTGCTTTGATTTGAATGTTTGACTTTTGAAAAATCCATATTGAGTGTGATGATTGATATTGATCGCTTTAAGTCCTATCCGGAGAGACAGGACCAGAGTGCGGAGAGCAAGTCCCCTCACTGGAGAGCGAGCGAATGGACTTGTATAATATTAGTCTCTTTAAGTCCCATCTATAGAGACGGGACCAGAGTACAGGATGCAAGTCCCCTCATCGAAGAGTGAGCGGATCGACTTGGATGATATTGATCGCTTTAAGTCCCGTTCGAAGAGATAAGACAGGAGTGCAGGATGAAAGTCCCCTCATCGGAGAAAGAGAAAATGGATTTGTACGATATTGATCGCTTTAATTCCCATCCAAAGAGATGAGGCCGGATGCACGGTGCAAGCTTCCTTGCCTGAGAGCGAGTGGATGAGCTTATACGAAAAGTAAGTCCCCTCACCGAAGAGTGAGCGGATGGGCTTGGTTGGTTGTTGAGTTCCTTTGCCAGTCTCAGCAAGGATTCAGAGAGATCAAAACCCTAGAGTGGGCGATGAACGATCCGAAGAGATTAAACCCTAGATTGGAAGTTAAACAGTCTGCAGAGATGAAATCGAAGCAAGTGGAATGATTCAACTTGCACCAAAATACATAACTCAGTACCGAGCTATAGTGTAACACCCCTAATTTTTAATAACATCATTCAGAAGATTTAATTAGAATAAATTAAATAGAATAATGTAGATAAGGAGATTGAGGCTGATTAATAAATATGTAGTGGCTGTGCTTATTTAAATTAAAGGAACTTCTAAATGGTTAAGTATTAAGTAATTAAACATAAGGGCGTTAGGGTAAATAGCCGCCCATATTCCTACCATACTATTCCCATTAGCCAAACACGTTCATTTTATCACAAACAAAAATTATAATCGTAAGAAGAAAGAAGCCGCCATTAAGGAGATAGCAAAGAAGAGAAAATTAAAGTAAATCATAGGATTCAAGTTAGAAGAAATTAATCTCAATCAATCTTCAATTTTCTTATCCAATCTATGGTGAATAATAATCACTACATCTCTATTTTGGGTTTTATAATCATATGGTTTTGGATTTAAGGGATAAATTCGTTTTATGATATATTGAATGATGATATGCTTGATTTATAATTTATATGGTTTAAACAAGATTGTTTAAAGAAGATATGCATGGTTTTAGGGTAAAACTGAGATCAAATTATTTTTAAATGCCATGGAAAAATTATATGTTATGAAAAACATGATTTCAGAGTTGGGTTCCAATTTTTATAATTTTCCCAAGCCATGGAGAATTAACTATGAATTTTCAAAGGAAATATGGTTATTTGGGTTTATAAATTTATTTTGGAAAATATATTAAGAATTTGGGTCTGAAATTTTGATATGTTAGATAACACGATTAAAGTGAATTTCTAGAATTCTTGGGGATTTTTACTAAGTGATTTAGTATGGAAATTAAATTATTTTGAAAGGAGGACCTAAATGATTTAATTGTTTTGTTAATAGGAAGGGCTAATTTGTTAACAGTTATCATAGTTTAGATGTGAAAAAATGCTGCAAATATTAGCTAAATTATTTGAAAGTTAAAGATAGCCAATCAAATGTTTACAAGTAGGCAAGTTTGTTACAAAAAGTTTACTTTATTTGGTAAAAACCAGCCTTTTGCTCAGAAAAAGGGGTTTCGCCTTCTTTAGAAGAACCTTTCGACCAAGACCTTTTGCCTCCAACCTAGACGAAACCAGTCAACCAATACACAATTTATCATTCTAATGGTACGTAGTGGATTGGAGAAAGACGGAAGGTAGGGTGTCGAAAGGTAGCTTTCGAAGGGGTTAGTTCCTTTGTTTAATTTCGTTATAAAAGAAAAGCGCTTGCCTGTTTATAAAGGGGTTTCGACATGGTCAAAACCCATGGTTGCGAAAGGTATTTCCAAAAGAGGCTTTCGAAAGAGAGCTGCCGCCTATATTTTAAAGAAGTAGCTTCCAAAGGAGTTACTTAAAGTTTTATTAAAGCTTTCGAAAGGGGTAGTTTCGACCAAGTCGAAACCCTTCTATGAATTAATGACCTTTCGATGGTATTGAAGGCATCAATGCTGTTGAAAGGTACTGTTGTTTTATAAAATATAAGCCACTTCCTAATACTTTCGGAAGGGGTTAGGGTTTCGAAGGCAATGGTTTCGAAAGGGGTTTCGAAGCCAACCTTCAAAGGGTTTTACCCAGATGTTTTAATGCTTTCGAAAGGATGGTTTTGACACCATCATACTTCCCCAATACTTTTTGAAATAAAGAATGGTTTGGAAAGAGATGCTTTCGCCTATGTTCACTTTGACCAAAATGATATTTTAAGTATAAACCCAATGCTTTCGAAGGGGGACTTTCAATGGTTTCGAAGGGTAACCTTCATTGGTTTCGAAGGGGTACTTTCGAATGGTTTCGAAGCTATACTTATATAAAAATACTTTAACATGGTCGAAAGGTTTCGAATGAAATGTTTTAAACTATTCGAAAGGCAGGAGCCTAATGTTTTAAAGATATATTTTTATGCTTTCGAAGGAGGTCATCCTATGAGGTCGAAAGCAAGGTTTCAAAGGCTTCGAAAGGTTTTAAAATCCAAACTCAAATTTTAAAGGAAAAACCATGGCTAAATAAAGGAGTTTTGAAACGACTTTAAGTATGTGAATTTGAAGAAGTATTGCCTTGATAAAATTATAAGTTAAAGGGATTAACTATGTTATATATGAAATGTATTTCGAGGACCTTAAACCTACAGGAGTGGTATTGTTAAATTGTTATGTTTGCTTCTTCAAATATGAATATATTCACATGATAAAGAACCCATAACTGTATTTTGGGAGATAAAGGGGTAGAAGAACCAGCTAGGTTAACCCAGTAGTGAATATAAATTGATTAAACTCCTGAATGAGTAGGATTGCATCCAGGGAGTCGGGGAGACCAAAGTATAGGATGCCTAAACCTTGAAGTTGTCCGAGAGATAGAACCATAATAAACCCATGAAAACTATGATTATGTAGTTATTGGAGGTAACCAACAGGTTTATAGTAAACCCTTGAAAACTATTAAGGTAGGTTGGCAGGGGCTAATTGGTTGGTAGTGAACCCATGAAAACTATATCCGGATTAAGAATTGACACCAGTTAATAGGTTCTTAGTCAACCAATGAAAACTAGAATAAGAAAGAAGTTAATGGAAGCATCAGTAAGTTCTTAGTCAACCTATGAAAACTAGGATGAGAAGTGAGTTACTGGATAAATCCATAGGTTCCTAGTCAACCCATGAAAACAAGGATAAGTGGATTAGTTATTGGAATGACTAATAGGTTCAAGGGGACCCATGAATTAATTAAGTTAGTTGGCAGGAGCCTATAGGTTCTTAGTGATCCCTTGAAAACTATGAAATGGGACAGGGTGTCCATATGTAATGAAAAAGGTTATTAGTAAACCCATGAAAACTTATAGGTTAATAGTGACCCTAGAAACTATAATTTATGACAAGGTGTCAATTTAAACTGGGGATGGGAAATCCAAAATGTTTTATATATGCATATCATCATAATGTTTTGAAATGTATGTTTTAACCATTGTGGATGTAGGAGCACAGTATATGGTTTTGTAGAGGTTTTAGGGTACTAATAAGGGGAAAACCCATTCCGCTAAGCGGCGTGGTCTCACTAGATATCTAAAAGGATTGAAATGTTAGATTATTATTCATACCAGGCTTTATGTTTGACTCGAAGTTTTTTTTTCCTCTTAAACTCTCCAATACTCAATTGATTTTGAGTAGTTTGAGATTTAAGGTTTTCAGGTTCTCTTCTTAGACGAATAAAGCTTCCGGAGGCGTGTAGGAGGCAGTTAGTTATTTAGAGTTTTCTTTTCCGCTGTGTATTTGGATGTAAAGGAAAATTTATTAGCCTTACTATATACTCTGATCAACCAAGGAGGTATTTTCATATGTCGCTCTTTAGCGTATGTGTAATGATTATATTTTGTAGAACGTGGTTAACGTTTTTGGGATTATGTAATGAATATAAAATGTTTTGAATGGAATGTGGATATGTGTTTTTAAATTGTTAATTTTTTTTCCATATTCTTGTGATCTGTGTATTAATGAATCTAGCACCGCCGTATTTGGTCGTCGAAGATTAATAACTATGGATGGCTGCAGCATCCGTAGCCGTTAGTTTTGGGACTCCGAGTAGGGGAATGTTACAAGTTGGTATCAGAGCATAGGGTTATGAAACCTTAAAAGAAGGTTAAACCTAAAAGCTTTTTGAAACATAATTCAATGAATTTGAAAATATGATCGGGGTTTGGGTTAACGCTATAGTAACGTACTTGTATTTGATATATAGATATATATCTAAGTACGTGTTCCCCTCTTTCTTAAACCGTTCTTCTGTATCTTACTAAGACTCGTATGCAGATTTACGAGAAAGAGATATGGAAGCAGAAAATTGAAGAGGAAATCTAGGTGGAGGAAGCACTACAATAACCGGAAATGCTCGACCTAATACCTGGAGGAACCAAGGTCGACAGGCTAATGCTAACCAAAATGTTGAAGCTAATGTAGGTGCTGGACATCCACCAATAGATGCGGGGATGGTGTATTAGTTGCTGGCTAATCTTTTGCAAGCAGGAGATGCTGGTAATGTTGGTGGAGTTAATCCTATAGTTCCCGTTGGTTATAACTATGCTAGGCTGAGCAGAGACTACACCAGTTTGGGTGGAAAGCCTTTTGTTGGAATAGAGGATGCTGTTGAAGTTGAGAATTGGCTTTTGAACTGCGAGAGGATCAGAGATTGATGACCTAAGGATTTTAGTCTTGACCAAAGAGGATGGTTGAGAAAGAAGGGACGATTATGCATTCCGGATGTAGAGAACTTAAGGAGGGAAGTTCAGGAGGAATGTCATCGATCAAAGTTTACGATTCATCTTGGAGGGACCAAGATGTATCAAGATATGAAGAGGAGCTTCTATTTGGGAAGGCATAAAGAGGGATGCTGGCTTGTGGGTTAGGCAGTGTGTTAACTGTCAACAAGTGAAGGCCGAACATCAGATGCCAAGTGGATTTCTTCAGCCTTTAGATATTCCAGTCTGGAAATGGGATTCAATGTCGATGGATTTTATAGACAGGTTGCCGAGGTCGAACATGGAAAATGAAAGCATATGGGTTATAATGGACAGATTGACCAAGAGTGCCCATTTCATTCCAGTCAAGTCAACCAGAACGACACCTTTTTTGGCTAAGTTGTTCATGAAGAACATAGTTAGACTTCATGGGATTCCTAGTAGCATAGTCAGCGACAAGGATGCATTATTCACCAACGAATTTTGGAGGAGTCTACAAGAAGTATTAGGTACCAAGCACAAGATGAGTACAACATATCACCCATAGACGGATGTTCAGACAGAGAGAGTCAACATGTACTTAAAGATTTATTGAGAGCTTGTGTATTAGACTTTGGTGGATCTTGGGAAGATCACCTACATTTGATTGAGTTTTCCTATAATAATAGTTATCAGAATATTATAGGAATGGCGCCTTTTGAAGATTTGTATGGAAGGCCATGCAAATCGCGAGCATGTTGGTTGGAAACATGAGACAGATTGGGTCGGTTTGGTGCGGTTTGAAGCCCAAACTGCTTCCGCACTGCATCAAATGGTTAATCAAAAATATAAACCATTATACTAACCATTTAAATGGTTCCGTTTTGGTTCGATTTGATGTAATATGGTCCGATTTTGGTCCGGTCCAGTTTGAACCCATATTAAATATGAATAATAGAATTACTTCCATCAACAATCAATTTACGAAGGCAACTGTGTGAAACTTCTATACTTAAAGGTTAAAACACTTAATGTTATACAGAAATGAAAGATTGGTTCTTAATTGTATGAATATTTCAATTTGATAGTTAGCTACAAGCGAGATTTTTTTAGTAGATTAACCAATCATCAACGTTAATCAATGTATAATCATTAAGTAAAAGGGCTAGAATAAGATTATAAATAGCATTTATCCCAAGAATAAGACGAAAAATATCATACTAAAATTATAACTTCTTCCTTTATAACAACGATTATTATTAATATAAGCTGAAAACAGAATATACATCATTAGAATATAAAATGAGATAGGAGTTGCTTATATTTTTATTATAAGATTACTAGTGTAAATATTTGGTTCGGTTCGGTTTAATATGGTCAGTTCAATCGTCCAAACCGCAACCAAACCATATCGATGCGGGTCGGTTCGGTTTGGGATGTTTGCTTTGGTTAGAAGATTCGGTGTGGGTTTTCGCATCATTTTTACGGTCTGGTGCGGGCGGTTTCTGTATATCGGTGCGATTTATGCCCACCCTTAGTCGCACCTAAACAAATTTCTATAGGTCGATAAGGCCTTTGCGTATTATTTTGAAAATCAATGATATCGTTTTCATATCGAGGTTCATGATGCCACATGTTTTGGTCTTTAAGTTTTAAAATAGGCGGATGGCTTCGAGGCTCATGATTCTGCATGTTTTAGTCGTTGAGTCTTAAAACAGGCGGAGAGCCTTATCCTTTTACATCAACATGGTAGAGATGTCGATGTTAATGCATATCGATTTTATAAAGGCGGAGAGCCATTTGTTACATGATTTTAACTTCGAACCTCAGGGACGCTAAGGTATATCTTAATGAGTTTGACATGAAATCTTTTGGGGGTTACCAATGTATGTCATAATGAAATTTAAATAACTAAGGGGAAATAATTTAATTGGGGACACCAATAGAAATAAGTTATACATGTGGATAGCATGGATTAATGTTGAATATATGGGTAGCGCAAAGTTAAACATGTGGGTAACATGGGATAAATAGAAACATGTGGATAACATGAATTAAATGGCTATTGATAGGTTCATAGTCATCCCAGGAAAACTATGGGATGTACGATGGATAGTCTGCATCATACTGGAGATGGATAGTCTCTAATTGGTTAATTTAAGGGTTCAAAGTCATCCTAGGAAAAATATGAGATGCGAGATGGATAGTTTGCATTAGTTTAAATGATAAAATATGAGATGGATAGTCCGCATCATTTTAAATGATAAAATGTGAGATGGATAGTCCGCATCAGTTTAAATGATAAAATGTGAGATGGATAGTCTACATTTGTTTAAGTAAAATAAAATGTAGGATGGGTAGTCCATATGAATATAAGATGGGTAGTCAATAAGAACTTAGATGGGTAGTCTAATAAATGGGGGATGGGTAATCCGGTACATATGACATGTTAATACACTATCATATTATTTTGTTATAACCATTGTGGATGTAAGAGCATAGTATATGGTCGAGATGTTTAATTGGGTACTATTGAAGGGAAACCCGTTCTGCACAGCAGCGTGATCTCACTACATATATATTGGGTTGAGATTGTAGATTATTATTCACACCTGTCTGACCCGAAGTTTTTGTCTTTCCCTTAAACTCTTGGGTGCTCGTTTGAGTAGATCGACGGTAAGGGTTTTCAGGTTTTCTTTAGACGACTAAGCTTTCGAAGACGTGTAGGAGGCAATCTAGCTAGTAGAAGCTATATACCTATTTTCTGTAGTGTTTTGATTCTACTTTTGTGATGTAACGGAAAGTTGTATTAAATGCCAGATATTTGACTTTGATCATCCAAGGCGGAGCTCTTGGAATATGTTGTAATAATTATATTTTGTTAGAATGTGGTTTACACATGGGATTATATAATGAATCTGAAATGCTATCATAAAATGAAATGTAAAATTTGTTTTTAAAATTGTGTTTGAAAATTTTCATATTCATGTGCTTTTGGTATTATCAATATATCTAACATAGCCACATTTTGTCATCGAAAATTAATAACTATAAATGACTATAGCATCCGTAGCACTTATTTTTGAGCCTCAAAATGGAGGATGTTACACCAAGCAGTTCGCCTTGAAAAGCGGCCGCGGTGTTCGTGAAGAAACCGGATGGGTCATTAAGGATGTATATCGACTACTGTAAGTTGAATGAGAAGACGATCAAGAATAGGTATAGTTTACCGAGAATCGACAATTTATTCGATCGGATGTGTGGAGCCAGAGTATTTTCCAAATTGGATTTGGCTATAGGGTTCCATCAGCTAAGAGTGGCAGAAGACAGTATTCCATTAACCGCATTTCGAATGAGATATGGTTCGTACGAGTGGTTATTAATGTCATTCAGGTTAACTAATGCGCCAACATTCTTTGTAGATTTGTTGAACAAGATTTTCTGAGTGCACTTGGATATTTTCGTATTGGTGTTCATAGAAGACATTTTGATATGTTCTAAGGATGAAAGAGAGCATGAGGTTCATCATAGAATAGTGTTAGAGACACTAAGACAGCATCAGATGAAAGCGAAGTTTTCGAACTGTCGTTCCTGGAAGAAAGTAGTAAAGTTTCTTGGCTATGTAGTCTCAAGAGAAGGGTTATCAATCGATCGAGCTAAGATTGAAGTGGTTAATAGTTGGAAGAGATCCGAGACAATGACCGAGATAAGGATTTTTCTTGGATTGGCTGGATATTATCGGAGATTTATCAAGGATTTTTCATGGATAGCAGCACCCCCGACTAAGCTAACAAGAAAGGACGTTAAGTTTGTTTGGTCCGATAAATGTGAGGAAGCATTCCTTAAGTTACAGCATTTATTGACCAATACTCTCGTGTTAGTTGTTCCAGATGGGAATTAATATTTAGTAGTGTATACAAATGCGTGCGGAACTGGATTAGGAGCTTTGTTAATAAAGAGATGTAAAGTAATTGCCTATGCTTCTCGATAGTTCAGACCACATGAGGTTGGATATCTGACGCATGACTTAGAGTTGGCAGCGATGATCTTCGCATTGAAAGTGTGGAGATGTTATCTTTTGGGAGAAAGATTTGAGTTATACGCGGATCATAAGTCTTTAAGGTATTTATTCTCTTAGAAGGAGTTGAATATGGAACATCAAAGATGGCTGGAGTTTTTAACGGCTTATGATTTCGGTATAGAGTATACACGAGGAAACGTAATAAAGTAGTGAATGCTCTTAGCAGAAAACATAAGAATGTGGCGTTAGCTATGTTGGCGGAAAGGAAGGATCTTGAGGCATTGACTACGTATAGTGTGCAGCTAAGATCGACTGCTAGTTCTAGTCAGGGTACCCCACATTATCCTATTTGGAAGTTCGACCAGTTTTGATCAAAAGGATTGCTTCTAAATAGAGAGATGATCCATTGTTGGCCGAGAAGATTAGAAGGCTAGAGGTTGGGACTGAGATTGATGATCTGAAAGATTTTAGCCTAGACCAGAAGGAAGGTTGAGAAAGAAGGGATGGTTGTGTGTTCTGAATGTTGGAGACCTAAGGAAAAAAGTTCTTAGGGAATGTCATTGATCGAGGTTTACAATTCATCCTCGAGGAATCAAGATGTATTAGGATATGAAGAGAATTTTCTTCTAGGAAGATATGAAGATGGATTCAATATCCATGGACTTTATTGATGGGTTGCCAAGGTAGAATCGAGGAAATGAGAGTATATGGGTCATAGTGGACAGATTGACCAAGAGCTCACATTTCGTTCCCGTTAAGTCAACCAAGAGGGCACCTGTTTTAGCTAAGTTATTTAGGAAGAACATAGTTAGACTGCATGGGATTCTACTATAGTCAGTGATAGAAATACATTGTTTACTGGTGAATTCTGGAAGAGTCTACAGAAAGTGTTAGGTACTAAGCTTAAGATGAGTACCGCTTATCACCCTCAAGCGGATGGGCATACAGAGAGAGTCAATAAGGTAGTCGAGGATTTGTTGAGAGCTTGCCTACTAGATTTTGGTGGATCATGGGAAGACCACCTACACTTGGTTAAGTTTTCCTATAATAATAGTTATCAGACTAGTATAGGAATAGCGCCTTTCAAAGCTTTGTATGGAAGGCCGTGCAAGTCACCAGCATGTTGGTTGAAAATCGAAAACAGTTTAGTCTTAGGTCCAAATTGGTGAGAGAAGCAACAGAGAAAATTGAGCTAATCCGAGGTAGGGTGAGAGAAGCTCAGTCTAAACAGAAAAGTTACGCGGACAGAAGGCGTAAGGATCTAGAGTTCTTAGTTGGAGATAAGGTTTTCATTAGAGTATCACCAATGACGGGTGTGGTACGTTTTGGAAAGTCAGGGATACTGGCACCGAGATATGTTGGACCGTTCCCAGTTATAGAGAGGATCAAAAAGCTCACATATCGAATAGTGTTACCAAGCAGTTTGACAGGTGTCCATAACATTTTTCATGTTTCTCATCTTCGAAAGTATGTGCATGATCCAGAGACTACTATCACTCTGAGTGCATTGGAAGATATAGTAGTAGAATCGGATCTAACTTTGTTAGGCAACCAGTTCGGGTTGTAGCGAGAGATGAGAAGAAGTTGAGGAACAAGAGAGTCAAGTTGGTGAAAGTTCAATGGAGCGACAACGAGAAAGACTATACTTGGAAGACAGAGGACTGGATTAGGGATATTTATCCTAAGCCGTTGTGAGCATATGTTCTATATTTGTTGTATATAGATTTTATGGCTAGTAGGATATAGTAGCTTTGGTTGCATGTTAGTCATGCTTATTGTGTAGTTCTTACTGAATTTCGAGGACGAAATTCTTTAAGTGGGAGCCTGTAACACCCTTAATTTTTAATTAACATTATTCTGGACATTTAATTAGAAAAATTAAATCTTTATTCATCTCTACAGAATTTGAGTTTAGTCAATTCATTTGTGAAGAAGAGCCGCACGATAATTTTATTCGACCTAATAAAAAATGAACTCCCAATTCTCTGGCAAATACAGCCCTTTTGATCATTTCTTCACAGAAGAATAGGCTATTCTTTTTTTTTGATTGCGTTGACCAAGCGAGGTTGAAGCTGCATAAACTATTTGGATTGCCCCCACTATCACTAACCAGGGAGAAAATATAGAGTGTGCTTTACCCCTAGATGTCCAGTCAACTGCTGCGCCTCAACGCATTTCGGGGAGAACCAGCTAGCTCTGGGTTCGAGTGGCATTTCACCTTCTTCGATTGAATGACATCTCTTATGTCAATCACACCAAAGAAATATTAAATGAATGGAATTGGGATATAGATGAGAACCAACTATGTAGCATCTACATCGATAATTCAAGTATTGTATACGTCATTAGTCCGATCCTTTGTAGGAACTACCCGTAATAACGAACTTGCAAAATGGATCTGTTTATCATAAAGAGATTCGTTGTTCCTGACCCTGCTTCACCTTAATTGTTATTTGAACAAAAAGATCAGAATTATGTATATAATTACGGAGAACGAGATTTGGTTAATTAGTGTGGTCGTGCCAAACTCAATAAACTAACTAAAGTTGTTTTAAAATTTTGACCTAAAGGAGAATGAATGAGAGGGGTTACTTAGTAATATACTAGACTCTTACCTTAAACCCTCTCCCCACATTCTACTTTGATTTCCTATCATTCATTAAACAACCAAAAGGAGATATCGAGGCCGACCATTAAATCATTCTAAAGAGGATGAAATTTAGGGATTTAAAAGGAAGCAAGCCTAGTAAGTCAAAGCTGGACCAAATCTTACCTCCATACATCTAGTTTAAGGTGAATATTATCACTTATCATCTCTTTAATCCTTGTTTTGATTCAGTTATGCGTAATACCTGAATATTTTATGTTTGATTGGTTAAGTTATGATCTAATAATCATTGTTTGGATAGAATGATGGTTAATGGGAATTTTTGGAATTTGTTAGAAATGGTTTAATTTGGTTTTGGGGTTTAAACCTAAGTTTTATCCTCCAAATGATTTGAAAATTTGACATGTTAAGGAAAACATTATTTTGGTGATGGGATTTTAACTTCATAATTTTCCAAATTATAGAAATTATTTTATGAATTTTCTATGGAGGAAATGGCTAATTATGAGTTTTAATCATTTTAAATAATTAAATAAGGTTTTAGGCTCCGAAATTTTATATGATGTAGAGAAAGGTATTCTTTAATTTCTATGAATATTTTGGATTTCCCCATGTAATTTTGAATTATGAAGAATCATTTATTCTATAATAAGCATATAAAAGTTTAATTTTGTGGTTATTAGTTAATTATTTGAAATAATGTTTTGGACTTGGAAATAGGGTATGGCAATTTTTTAGTAAAGAAGATTGATAAATTTTGCTAGCCAATGAGCTTTTGACAAATTATAGAGGTTTGGTGAAAAATAATTTCTTTTTATAGTAATTTGGTAATTTTTAAGTTAATTACAGTTTTACCATGTCGATATTGGCTATGTCGAGAAATATCTCCTCATCCCAGTGGCATCAACGCGGAACAAAACAATGTCGTATGATGTCAATGAGTTTGGCATGCAGAGGATTGGTTTTGAGCCTTGTCAAGGCCAAAGTAACAAAGAGAAATAGGGATAGGCCTCGACTTGGAAATGTCGATGTTTATACTCGCCAACCTTTATAATATTGATGTCGCATTATTTTATAAGTGACTCCGAGCTTTGGGCCTCAAAGACCCAGATGGTCATCGAGCCTACCCCATGCCACTTTCAACTTGTTGTCGAGCCTAGCCAGGCCATTTTGACTTGTCATCGAGTTTACACTATGTCGTTTTTAACCTATTATCGAGCCTACCTCATGCCGATTTTATCTAGTCTTCGAGTTCCTTATAGGCGGATAGCCTATGTATCATGAGAGTCGATGACATTATTATCATCGAGGCTTATGATGCCATATGTTTAGTATTCGAGTTTTAATTGGTGGAAAACCTTATGCTTTTACATCGACATGAGATGGTCGACGCTTATATAGATCGAGCTTATAAACGGCGGAGAGCCATTAATTGCATGATTTTAACTTCGAACCTTAGGGACATTAAGGTATATCTTAGTGAGTTTGACATGAAATCTTTTGGGGGATACCAATGTATGTCATCGTGAAATTTAATTGGGAACACCAATAGAAATAATTTATACATGTGGATAACATGGATTAATGTTGAATATGTGGGAAGCATGGAATGAAGTTAAACATGTAGGTAACATGGGATAAATAGAAATATGTGGATAACATGAATTAAATAGCCAAGTGATGAGTTCATACTCATCCTAGGAAAGCTA
This sequence comes from Allium fistulosum, assembly GCA_030737815.1. Classification (NCBI taxonomy): domain Eukaryota; kingdom Viridiplantae; phylum Streptophyta; class Magnoliopsida; order Asparagales; family Amaryllidaceae; genus Allium; species Allium fistulosum. The sequence goes on from CM060907.1 coordinate 293,160,310, forward strand.
TTGGATGTATGATGGATAGTATGCATCATGCTGGAGATGGATAGTCTCTAATTAGTAATTTAAGGGTTCATAGTCATCCTAGGAAAACTGTGCGATGTGAGATGGATAGTCCGTATCAATTTAAATGATTAAATATGAGATGGATAGTCCACATTAGTTTAATTAAAAATAAATGTGGGATAGGTAGTCCACATGAATATAAGATAGGTAGTCAATAAGAACTTAGATGGGTAGTCTAATAAATGAGGGATGTGTAATCTGGTACGTATGACGTGTTTATACACTATCATATTATTCTATTATAACCATTAATACAAGAGCATATATATGGTTGAGATGTTTAATTGGGTACTAGTGAGGAGAAACCATTTTTGCATAGCGGCGTGGTCTCACTAGATATCTATTAGTTTGAGATAGTAGATTATTATTTACACCAAACTTTTCGTCTAACCTGAAGTTTTTGTTTTCCTCTTAAACTATCAAGTACTCACTTGCGTAGATTAAGAGTAAGGGTTTTTAGGTTCTCTTTTGACAAAAAAGCTTTCGGAGACATGTTGGAGGCAAAGTAGCTAGTAGGAGCTATATATCTATTTTCGCTATGTTTTGCTTCTTCTTTTGCGTTTTAATGGCAAGTTGTATTAAATGCCAGATATTTGACTCTGATCGTCCAAGAGGCATCTTCATATGTCGCTCTTGAAATATGTTGTAACAATTATATTTTATCTGAATGTGGTTTACATATGCGATTATGTAATGAATCTGAAATGCTATCATGAAACAAAATGTGATTTTTTTTAAAATTGTGTTTGAAAATTTTCATATTCATATGCTTCTGATATTATCAATGTATCTAACATAGCCGCATTTTTTCATAGAAAATTAATAACTATGGATGATTGCAGCATCCGTAGAACTTAGTTTTGGGCCTCAACATAGGGGATATTACACTCAGCCAACACACACACTATTGAGTCTTCCCCTTCTTGCCACTCCGGTTGCCTTTCCAATGCTACCCGAATAGGTCTTAAGCTTATTCTTTCCTTTTCTCTCCCCGTTGTGGAATTTTTGCCTTTTGAGTGTGTAGATTCTTCTCTAGTAGCAGTGTCGAGTTCTCCAGATTTACCAATAGGCACATCTCTATACTTTGATTTGCCAGGCTTGATTTTAAATGGAATAATCTTTAACCGGTCTACTCCACTTTCCTTCTTTACCTTGATCTTATGTATATCCTTCCTCAACCTCTCAGCATAATTTCGTGCTCAGTCGGATCAGAAGCACCTGTAATGAGCAAATCCTCCCCTTGAGACATCAAAGGATCCTCTAAATTTTCAAGAGTGTCTATCTTCTCAGATTATGGCCTTGGACCAGAACTAGTGACATGGCAGAGACAATAGTAAAAGCAGTGAAGATAATTGCAACTCCCGAGCCTTGCATAGCTAGAGGTGGAGGTAGAAGAGATGGATAATCTATCAGTTGACATACATATTGGTAAAGTTTAGTGATAGGTTCTCACGAGAACTAAAGCTTCTTAAAGATTGGAAATGGGAGAAATACTATAGCATAATCCCAGTGAGATAAAATGAATTTGCCTTCTTCGGTCCTTACTTCCTCAAGATGGACAACAATGAGAGGAATGTATGGCTCATGAAGTGCAGTCGCTACTGGAGTAGGAATCACCTAGGTTGCTTCAGAGCTAACCCTCTGGGATGTGGGAATAATTACTACTAGCTCTTGAGATTTCAAAGCAGATGTTTCGCCCTGACCCAAAGAGCTTAGGCCAGCAAGAGCTTTGGCAACATCAACAACAACAACAACTTTTTTGGCCTTTGCACCATAATAGCCCTACCGACGAGGAGAAGTTCAATATCTTAAGGGTCAATATACGTGGCCATTAACTCTTCCTCAGAGTGCATATCTTCGGCCTGAGCAAACCTCACTAGTACCTATTTCCACACGCTGGCAAGGGTCGCAGGGTAGTCTTTCCCTAGCCATCTCAAGTTCTTATTCTTGAACTTTCGATTCACCTCATGAAGGCTGGTGGGCTTAACGGCTTGCTCAGCAATGGTCAAGTCTCGGGCTTGGATAGTCTCATGTTTTTCCTTGAGAAGCTGGTCCTTTTGAGTGAGTTTCCCATTTCAGCTTAAAGTTCTCTTCGTTAGCATCCTTCGGCTGGTCCTTTACAGGAAGCTGAGTGGTGGTGTGAGCTTATACCATCTCTGACATTAGTTTGTCATCTTAGTCTTAGACTCAAGAGCAGTGTCCTTCACCTATTTCAGCTTCAATATCTCATCATCCCGGTCTTTAATAATCATATCGTAGTCAACGTTCTTCGGTTCAAATGATTGGGTTTGCGTGTAATAATCTGATTCACATCAGAGAGGGCTTTGCATAAACCTTTTCCATTTGTAACTAGCCTCTATGTCTTCTTGAACAACCTGGAGGCTTTTTCGGGCAACTTCATTCGAGATGTCCTTAATATCCTGGTTAAATTTCACCCCATGCAGAAAGAGATGTGGAAATGTAGCCTACGGACGAGGTGGATCAGGCGGGAGAGTGAACAAGGGAGCGGAGACTCCCTTAAAGGCAGGCGAGACTGTCATAATCATTGCTTGGGAGATTGGAACTTGCTAAACTAAGGAAGTTTGAGCTTGGATGTGCGACGAAACATTAGAAGAAGAAGGCCTATATCACTTAGAGGAACCTCTTAGGCATTTAGTGAAATCGTAGGACATATCTTCTTTAGTCACTCTCTTCCCCTTCTCTTTCTCCATCTTCTTGTCCTTTTCTCTCTCAGCTCTATGGGCCTCGTCGGCCTCACGATCTTTCCTTCTCCATCTCTCCTCATCTGTTTCGTAGCGATGGGGCAATCCGAAGTCTAGGCTCGATAAGAACTAGCGTAGCGAGAGAGCTGATCGTAGTAACCACGGCGGCCCATGGAACCTGAAACAAGAAATAAAGCTGAATTAATTTTGCAACTTTGGGGCAAGATTTAATGCAAGAATGAGTGTTCGTGATCCTAGTGAAGTGTATTATGTCAATGATCCCCTAAGTGCTCTATAGGTCATGCTGGTAAGGAACTAAAGTCTTGATCTCGCCACCTTCTCTTATGAGTCCTCTAGGAGAAAAATCCAAGCCGCAGCTAGCATCGTTCAAAATGTCACTGACTGTAAAGTTAACCTTACCGAGATCACTTAAGTTAACGAAAATATCCCTAAGTGAATGGCCTTAAGGCGTAGTCTCGACACGAGGAATGGTTGCTTGCTCCTTAACTCCTATAGGAATATCCGGAGTGATGTGCTCTGGAGGAGGTGATATTGGATTGATAAGGCTTTCATAGGGCATCTCTCCAAATGACTTGCCATTTCCACTATCTCAATAATCATTATCACTGTCATCCACATCTTTACCCTCCTCTTCTTCCTCCTCAATTCAGCGATTGCTCGCCCTCTCTTCTTGCGATCCCCTCATCTTCTTCTGGGATCAGAGACATTCTGCCTTCTTTATTTTTGTCACTTGGAATGCCAGTGTCGATAAGCACTTTGAACACTCCCACAATGGGCTCTTCCAAATGTACTACACTAGAGGGACCTACAATATCCTTAAAAAGACCCTTGCTAGAGCTGCGAATGGGAGCGGAAGAGCGTGTGGAGTGTGTACGAGCTCTGAAGCCACTTGGTGCAGAGGAATCGGCAATAACAAATCTGCAAAGACTTAGTAAACCACACTGCCGTAGATTGTCATTTGTCCAGAGAAAGGCGATGGTGCAGTGATGGGGCCTAATCTCCTGCCAACCTTTAAGCATATCCTTGAACACTTCACGGTCTTCATGAGTGGGGATACCTGTGAAAGATAGTGTGTTAAGTTAGAGACCCTAGATTAGAAGAATCTCAACATGTGAGGAGCAGAGAAAAACGCATACATCTGGATAGCTAAAAGCAATTGAAACCGAGCCGACAGCACACATAGAACTACTCATTTTTGAAGTACATGCGCTTATTATAAAGCATCTCAATAACTTTGCACCGACTCCAAGATTCGATTACCATGTATGACGATGACACATATCTTCTTGAAGTGGAGTATATATGTTAGTTCACGGAAGTCTGGTGCTCGATTAAATTGAGTCATGAATAGGATGTATAAATAAGTTAAGAGAGCATATCTTTTTGGGCGTATTTAGGTCCACGCTATCACAAGCACTTGGAGCACCATTATGAGAATAGTATTGAATGGAAGGACAACGCCAGTTATGCACATATAATGATTGCATGTAGTATATCCTTTTGCGAGGTTGTGTGTGAACTTACCCCTCCCTGGGAAGAAGAATGTCCTCTTCGTGAATCTTGTGCTGAAGACAAATATTGTGAATCATCCTAGCTGCCAGAATCGTCGACACTTGCTCTGGTGGATCATTTAATATTGTAATGACCCGTAAATTTCAACTGTTTTATTAATGTAATTAGTTGAAATTTTGCGAAATTTCAAACGATAAAATTTTGAAATAAAAAAATTTAATATTTGGAATACGTCTAGTTAAACATAGCAACTGGTAAATTTTCGTCCGAAAATATGAAAGTTTACTTCGCGCGTAAATTCACTTCAATTTAATCAGTTAAAAAGAAATGAAAATAAAATGTTTCCGAAACCTAAATATTTTTACATAGAAAAATTCTAAACCATCTTCTGAGCAAGATGTCAGTTTGTCGTTTTTCCAAATTCGGACATCTTTGGCTCCGTCGTTCTTATTTTCTGCAAATAGCAGTATTTTGGTACCGATATCGATTTTTATCGGATGATCGTACCACTGATTTCTATATACCGTTTTGATCGTCTCGTCGTGCCGATCTCTACGGTATATTCGATTGTCAAATTCGGAGTTCCGGTGTACGTTGCACTTTGCGTAACGCTTACCGTATCGGTACCGGTTTTGTGACATTTGGTTTTCTCGGTGAAACTTATTAGCCGTTTGTTATTACTTTATTCGAGAAGCCATCAACATTTATTACTGTAGCTATTGACCTTCACTATTCTCCATGTTTTAACAAAAGGTTTTGTTTGCAATTGATTCGTTTACACTTTCAAAAAGAGAAAATTTATCTGTTCAATGCCTATTCCTCTCCCCTTATATTCTTTTACCTGCTCCTTCACTCTTCTTCTTTTCTTCACGCCCCATTCACTTGCTGTTCCACCTTGCATGCTCGAATCCATCTCCATGCCAAGCCCAGTCCCAACTCACTACGTTACCATCATCACTTCGTCACCATCTCCCACGTCCAACCGTCCCCAGCTCCATTGGAGACAACCGCCTACACCCATCTTCCATCTCCCACGTCCTGCTCCACCTGCCGAGTCGAGACCCACGTCCACCACCGTGCCTCGAAACCTCACCATCCTACAGCCCCGCCTTCAAGACTTCTCCACCTGACGTGCCGCCCCAACCCACGCTCGCGACCCACAGCCTACCACACCTCCGCAGTCTTTGGCCAAAGCCGAAGCCATGGCACTCCACCACCCAGGCAACTCCGAGACCTTCCACGATCAACCGCTTCTCAGCCTGTACGTCGAACAACACACCTTTCTCCGCCTCCATGCCATGCATCACGCAGCCACCTACACTTGCTCGTTCTTTCCAGTGGCAGCCTTCTTCCCCGCTTATATATATATAGGTATAAGATTTATAACTTTTGTATATATATATATATATATATTTATATTTTTTTATAATATACATATTCTAATGTTGTCTTTATAGTCTAATGTATGTATAAAATTTTGGGTTGTGTGTTTTCCTGTAGCTAGTATGCTAAATCTCATATATGAGTTATGCTAAGGATTAGGTAAGGATATATTTTAAAAGGGAAGTTTTGTTTGGGTTGTTATATTTTGATTATGTCAGAAGCCATATATATAAATACATATATGCTGTAGGTACCATGTGGTAGTTTTGTGTAATAGGTGAAAAGGGAATGCATATTAGTTATGTATAATATGTCAGATTTTCTTTTAAGTAGCGTGTGTTTTTGAAACAGCTTTTAATAATATTGCTTATAGCTTAGCTTATGAATATAGTTGTTTTATAGGCAAATGTCATTCATATACTATCGATTTCAAAATAATAATATACGTACATGAGCTTATATTTGTTAGTTCCATATATTTTTAAAATCTTTCTGTTACCGTATAAGCTGGTACTATATAAACAATGTTATAGTGCAAATATATGTCTTATATATGTTGGTTATTTATGCTGTGGGTTTAGTTTATATATTTTATAAACGGTTTGTTTTCCATCTGTATATTAACTATATTTGGCACTCTGATGTATATATACACATTATAGATACGACAATATCACTTTGTATACAGGTATATGTTGTTTTCTTTATATATGAATTATGAAAGTTTGGTAGAGAACTGATGGTTTTATATATCTATAAAGTTACCGTATAAAGTTTATGTTAATAAAATAATGATTTTCGAAAGTATCATTTTATACAAAAATATGTATAGATATAGTGAAGGTATATATCCGCTATAAGCTTACAGTATATTATTCTTTAGAAAAGATTATATATGTAGTATAAAGTTGTTTATTTAAATTGGCAATATACTTATATAAATCAGTTTGTCAGTTGATGATAACCTATATACGTATGGCTTGGTAAGTCTTTATATAATTGTATGTATGTATCTTAGTCTATAAGGATGTTATTTTAAATTTAACATGTGTTACATATTATACAAGAAAGTGATATATATATTTCTATATCTACCTAAGTAATTATTTCAAAATATCATGTATATATATATTGATTTTTTTTATTTTATGTTTTTAATTTAAAACAATAATATTGAAATGTATATTTATTTAAATTAGGTTTGAATTTAGAATATGTTTTATAAAAATAGTATATTTAGTTATATACATAAGTTCGCTTATACCATTTATCTTCATCCATCCAATTCTGATTTGATTTGGTACATTTCTATTCGTCAGCTTTGTTCGTCGATTCGTTCCCATCTACTTTGCTTTGCAACCCATGCTTGGATTCGTAGCCTATTCCGTTGTCAAATCTATCTAGCCTCGAAAGGTGAGCACTCACTCACGATTAACGTTCTTTATTTATTAAATTTGATTTCAATTGAAACGACAATTGAAATATACTGCTGTTAGTTAATTACGCTGTTATATATGCTATTATCTGTATCAGTTCACCTATGACATCTGACACCATTATCTGTTAATTATTTATGCGATGATAATACAGTTTAACTGATAATTGATTGATTGTTGATGTTTATATTGGACGTTAAATTGTTAATGTTAAATTGATAAATAGTATGCGACTGAACTTGATATAGGATAGTTAAATGTTAAATTTGATTAAATGACATTTGTATAATATGACCCCTTTAACTGTTGAATCTATTGACTAGTAGGATTTGTTTAATTACATATTGAACCACTGAATGTATGTTGTTAAATTGATGATGTATGAAATTGTAAATAGATGACAAGTGAAAACCGTAATGTAATAATCTTTAATCTGCATGAAATGATAGTGTAGATTCTAGAAATGATTATATTAATTCGTACAAATAACAATGCGAATTAACACGGTTATTTCGGGATTATTTGAATTGATTATTGGATCGTTATTGTTTGATGTTATTGCTTGTTTATTTACTTTGACACCATCCCAGTTATCACACTGCAAGTTCCCTTTATTATGTTTTGATTTTGAATTGAATTGGAATCGGGTTGAAATGATAAATACCCAAATTGAACTTTGACCTTGGATATAGGAAATTAAATAAAACCCGATTGGTCAATATTTTGATTTAAAAATAAAATAAGGATTTTATTTGAATAAATATTATGGTTTTGAAATGAAGTTGAAATCTGAATTTTAATGAAAGGAAATTGTAATATTTAATAAATCTGAAACAAAATATTTACAATATAATCGATGAAAGAATGTTGTTTAATTTGAGAAATAATTGTAATTAAGTTTGAAATTGTTAAACTTTGAAATGATTTAATAATCAAGTTTGAAATTATAATTAAGTTTGAAATTATTAAACTTTTAAATTATTAAGTTTGAATTATTTAATAATTAAATAAGATTGAATTATTTAATGATTAAATTGAATTGAAATTCTTTAATAAGAAAGATTTAACTTTTGAATAAGTGAGTTTTACTTCGTAAATAATTGAAATTGAGTTTCTTTATTAATTAAGTTTTGGAAAATTATTTATGAAAGTAAATAAGTGAAATTGAATTTCTTTAACAAGAAATGAAAATGTGATATTTTTGGAATTAATGTAAGACTTGTAATTGAAAGAATTGATTTGACGAATTTAATATAATTCAAAATTGTAAGTTTTGATTTAATGAAGTTGAATTTAAGAAATTGATTTAATGAATTGGAAATTTAATTGAAATTGTTTAATGATAAATTAATTTAACGAATATTGAATGAAATCGATAAATGAATTTAAACTGATTTGAATGTTAAATTAAATTGATTTAAATAATTTCGGAATGAATTTTATATACGAATTTAAATTGATATTTGAATTGTTTTAAATAAAGATTGAAATTGAATTATAAGATTTTGAAAGTATGAATTTGAAAGTTTTGAAACGTAAATTTTGGAAATTTGTTTGGAAAGACAAATGAACGGTTGGTTTATAAATTGAAATTGAAATTGATTTGGTTTTGAAATAAACAAACGACCAATCGGTGTAATAATTACGGAAGTTATTAAAGAGACCGGAATTCGGTAATGGATATACTCTCTATCTGAACCGAAACCACTTTAATAACTATACGCGGAGTGTTGATCCAGAACGAAGTGGATGGTTTTGATGAACGCGTTGACTGAAGAAAGAGAACGATTTTGGATGACCCTTGACATGACTAAAACAGGAGCCGCGCCGGGCCATTGAGGATCGCCATCTCTAGCGGACACACTTCTTCGATACCATATCTATTACTTTTGTGATTCGATTTGGGTGCACCCCTCGATTTGGGAGTGTTGTTCGCGGTGTTGGGGTAGTAGCTGCTATGCCCAACATCAGTCCGGATCAGGCAACTACTAGTATCCTAGTTGGTATCGCCTCATGTACCTTGTCATACTGATTATCCTATTCGCGACCACTACGATTTTGATTTGTACCTTTAGTATATGGATTGCCCTCTGGTGACTTCCGGTTTTGGGGAAACTACGGTCTTGTATATGCTTTTGGGAATAAACAGGTTAAGAGGTGTATGGGCCCTGCTTAACCCTACTTTGATATCTTTATATTACTGATAGACATTATCTACTTAGCGTACATTACTACCTAGTAGATAGTTTAACGGATCCTTAAAGGATGGTTATTCCAAACATCCTTTGAGTTACTTGTATTTCAATTGCTATTTCACTTGAGTTGGATTTATTAATATAAGAATGTTAATCCTGACTCGAGTGTCTTGTGTTTTTGCTTTACGCTCGGGTCAGACTGAGTGTACCAGTATTCGAGACTCACCTTTGGAGTTGGAGCTTCGCTTGGAGATCCAGCTATCTATCCAGCTTTCAGATATTCGATGATTCCAGTGATGTATTCTGATTTGTATCTGATGTATCGTATTACTCTTCTGTTGTAAACTCTGATGCATTTTATATATTCATATAGTAGCTTCATGAACTACTATCTCTTTTAATTCCGCTGCAAATTATTACTCTGTGTCTGTGATCTGTGATTATATTTATTTACTGTATATGTTCAGTTTTGCCAAATTTAAATTAACAACGCGGTATTTTGAGCAATTCAACTCTGGCATGAGTGTCTACCTATACACTTATAATGGATGCGAATGGTCCAAAATTTCGGGTCGTTACAGTTGGTATCAGAGCTTTGGTAGCTCTAGGCAAAACTTAACATATAAGGTAAATGTATTTACAGAATCACTCTCATTCGAGTTTAAATCTTTTCCTTTGACTCAATTCCTTTGAATTTTGGAACGTTCCCCTCGGTTCCGAAATTCATTCGTGTCCTTCACTATTCGTCTTCTTTCAATCATGGAGCACCCCATAACTCCATTCTGAATGTTATCTATAATAGATCGGCGGTCTCGCCAATCTTAGAGTGATTCGTAAAGGAGTAAACTCCTTTATAATAGACATCGATTTACTGGAGATTTATGTATCCTCGGTTTACGATGCTATCTATCTCCTGCTATACCTGAATTTTATTTCTCGAGATCGGATGTTGATTTACCTCAGAATTTAGCATCGATCTTATTATCTAAGTCACGGTCGATCCGGTTAAGGTTGCCCGTAAATTAAAAAGCTTATCCGTCTCCCGATTCTGTTAATATAATTATCTTATCTCTTATTCCGAACTTATCTTCGAATCAAATTTCTCTTTGATTTGAGTCCATCAAAATTTGAATCCCTATCCTTATTTTGGAAATTCATTCCTGTATCGTCGAGAAAAGAAATGTATTTGTAAATTTATATTAAAAATGTTTTATATATTGTGTTGTTTGAGTTGTTGATGTGATTTGGGTTTCCGATCGATTCGTCTGATCAGCGCTATCGATAGGATCTCCAAAACACTTGAGCAGAGCAAACTGACACAACATTGTTTTCAAATGTAGTAAATAAAATAGTTTTGTATGATTATATTTTATATAAGTATAAATTTTTCTGAAATTAAAGTGTTAATAAATTTGTTGTCAGAAATAATAATATTTGACTTTCATTTATTGTTTTGTAAACCATTGATTATTGCATAAAATAAATAAATGAATTTATGAAACTTGGTTATAAATTGATTTGGGATTTGAAAGGAATTTAAATAAAAATTTGAGAATTTAATTTCCGGTGATTTCGAACTTTGGTTTTAAAATTTTAAAGTATATATTATTGAAAGTATTTTCGAATAGAAATCGTTTTCAAAATTTTTTTTTTTTTGAAATCAGTGCTCTTCTCTTTGTCGCTGGAAAATAATTTCGGTGATGGCGGCCGCATCATCGACATTCATTTTCGAGTTTCGAAGTGGAGATACTATTCTGTAGCTTTGCTACGGTTTTGTTTTGAAAAATATTTTTGATTTAAATTTCTTCAGTATATTTTGATTTATATATATATATATATATAGGTATCTTATTTAAAATTTAATTTGATTTGATATAATGTATTATACATATCTCTAAATTGTTTAAAGTTAATCGGAAATTTAAATCTTAAATTTTGTTAAAGGATGATTTTAATTATAAATAAAACCAAAATTTGGAATAAATATTTAGACTTGAATAATTGAATTGGGAAATTTTCATTGTATATTGTTTAACTGCATTCTAATACAACTTACCTAAATCATTCAGAAGTTGAATATGTAATTGGATAATATATAATATAAATTAAATTTATAAATAGAATTTGAGTGTTTAGAATAAATGTTATACACTAAATTTTGAATATAAAGATGTTAATAGAGTTAGATAGGATAATAAGTAAACTCAGTTAATAATGAAATAAATTTGTTTTGAAAGAATTAATAAATTGTTTTGAAAGAATTAATAAATTGAAATTTGATCAACTTATGAAAATACCTTGGAATTGAAAGCAATTAGTAAATATAAATTAATTTAAATCGAAACTTTTATGGTTTAAATTAATTTATATGGGATAAATATATGGGATAAGATATATTAAGTAGAATAAATTTAACAATAATTTGGAATAAAGAAGAATTTAAATTGCTGAAGAAAATATGATTATAGTAAAAGACTATTCAAATTTATGGTTTTATAAATTGTAAATTTAGGATAATTGGATAATAAGATAATGAATTTAGAAATAGTTGAGATTGATTTTAGTGAAATCAAATGGATTAAATCAATTATTGAATATCAATTAATTTAAATCTGAATTTATATGGTTTAAATTAATTGTTATTTTGTATTTCAAATCTATTTTTTCTGGTCGTTTCTATTCTCCTACCTCGTTCCTTTTCGGGGACGAAAAGTTTTGAGTGGGGGAGAGTGTAACGACCCGTAAATTTCAACTGTTTTATTAATGTAATTAGTTGAAATTTTGCGAAATTTCAAACGATAAAATTTTGAAATAAAAAAATTTAATATTTGGAATACGTCTAGTTAAACATAGCAACTGGTAAATTTTCGTCCGAAAATATGAAAGTTTACTTCGCGCGTAAATTCACTTCAATTTAATCAGTTAAAAAGAAATGAAAATAAAATGTTTCCGAAACCTAAATATTTTTACATAGAAAAATTCTAAACCATCTTCTGAGCAAGATGTCAGTTTGTCGTTTTTCCAAATTCGGACATCTTTGGCTCCGTCGTTCTTATTTTCTGCAAATAGCAGTATTTTGGTACCGATATCGATTTTTATCGGATGATCGTACCACTGATTTCTATATACCGTTTTGATCGTCTCGTCGTGCCGATCTCTACGGTATATTCGATTGTCAAATTCGGAGTTCCGGTGTACGTTGCACTTTGCGTAACGCTTACCGTATCGGTACCGGTTTTGTGACATTTGGTAAAACAGGAGCCGCGCCGGGCCATTGAGGATCGCCATCTCTAGCGGACACACTTCTTCGATACCATATCTATTACTTTTGTGATTCGATTTGGGTGCACCCCTCGATTTGGGAGTGTTGTTCGCGGTGTTGGGGTAGTAGCTGCTATGCCCAACATCAGTCCGGATCAGGCAACTACTAGTATCCTAGTTGGTATCGCCTCATGTACCTTGTCATACTGATTATCCTATTCGCGACCACTACGATTTTGATTTGTACCTTTAGTATATGGATTGCCCTCTGGTGACTTCCGGTTTTGGGGAAACTACGGTCTTGTATATGCTTTTGGGAATAAACAGGTTAAGAGGTGTATGGGCCCTGCTTAACCCTACTTTGATATCTTTATATTACTGATAGACATTATCTACTTAGCGTACATTACTACCTAGTAGATAGTTTAACGGATCCTTAAAGGATGGTTATTCCAAACATCCTTTGAGTTACTTGTATTTCAATTGCTATTTCACTTGAGTTGGATTTATTAATATAAGAATGTTAATCCTGACTCGAGTGTCTTGTGTTTTTGCTTTACGCTCGGGTCAGACTGAGTGTACCAGTATTCGAGACTCACCTTTGGAGTTGGAGCTTCGCTTGGAGATCCAGCTATCTATCCAGCTTTCAGATATTCGATGATTCCAGTGATGTATTCTGATTTGTATCTGATGTATCGTATTACTCTTCTGTTGTAAACTCTGATGCATTTTATATATTCATATAGTAGCTTCATGAACTACTATCTCTTTTAATTCCGCTGCAAATTATTACTCTGTGTCTGTGATCTGTGATTATATTTATTTACTGTATATGTTCAGTTTTGCCAAATTTAAATTAACAACGCGGTATTTTGAGCAATTCAACTCTGGCATGAGTGTCTACCTATACACTTATAATGGATGCGAATGGTCCAAAATTTCGAGTCATTACAAATATTCTTAAACCTACGAGCACATTCAATGGAGTCGGCTGACTCACCACTGGAATAACTGGACCAATGAACCTTGTGATTCAGATGTAGTGGTTAACTCGATCCAATAAGGATTGTAGGTGAGACCTTAGCTGTAGAAGATCCAGCTTCAGGAGGAGTGGAGGTGCCCTCACTGGACTTGAATCAAGGTGATCAACGAGTCATTCTAAACAATAAAACTTGGCGTTCAACATGGTCAAGTATGTTTTATTTTGAATAATAAGCATGTGTGACCAACATCCAAAATCCAAAGGAAGTCGACATGTGTTGACCACTCGGATTCTGAGCGTTGACTGGGGCAAGTAAGAAGTGTTAATCTATGCAGTGTTAGCCCGGTGTCCTGAACACCACGAATGGACCATCTTGTGTAGATAACTCGCTCGTGCTAGAAAAATGAGCTATGTCATGCTTTAAGATTATATTTTGGAACTTACCCATTATCGATGAGTAATTGATAACGGAGCTGCTTTTTGAAGCGATGTGGAAGATTTTCTTTTCAGAAACACAGAAAATGTAGAAATAGAAAAGCAGTTCGATGGAATTATTCGGCATGACCGTTCCTGGAAATGAATCGTTATGCCAGAAGTAGAATGATGATGAGAACTTAGCTACATTTTGTTAAGAGATAGTTGGAATCACAAAGGCAGATTCATCTTCGAAATGGCGTATGCACAACCAAGGAAAAACCCTAGAGGTCGAGAGCAACATAAATACAATCATTCCCTTCCAATTGCAAACAGCCACACCCTCGCCATCACAAATCACCAATCACTAACCTTCAAGGACATAGAATTCTGGTTGGTGGAGAGTGCTCGAGCACGAGATGAATCGGTTGGAATTGAGGGCAGTGGCAGGTCAAGCGGCGGCGGTGATTGGAGTCGTGAGGCAATGCTAGGAGGTCATGACATTTGCACTTGGTTGAAGGCAAGTAGAACTTGGTGCTATGCATGAGTAATAGTTAAGTTGGTGGCAAAAGCAATTGGTTTAAAAGCACTCGGGGCGAGATTGAAAAGTGAATGAAAAATGGTTAAGTTCCGTATTTATAAAGTATTTGGGGAAGACCAATAGTCTCGAAATTAAGAGAAACCTCTTGGTACCGAGAGCTTTTTCCTCCCTGAAACTCAGTAGAATACATAACAGAAGCAAGGCGCATTCGTCTAAAGTACAAGGTGATCTCCAGAGCATAAATCCAATCCTTAACACAAGGAACGGAATTCCAACCATACAAAGCAGTTGAAGAAATGTCAACTAAATAGGATCAATGTTTCAATGCACTGCCTGGACCATCGACTTGAATTCATAAGATAACAGTCAAGGCCTTGTCTCAATCAAGAGCTTGCTTTTTTTTCAACAAAAGTATACTCTAGGGGCAAGTGTTAACCGGGTTTTTGCCCAAGCATAGTTCGACCCTACGAACTAGGATAAGATGAAACAATTCGAGAACTTGGAAACACACTTAGACGAAGTAGAAAAGCACACTTAAGAAAATTCACCAAGATTGGAGCCATGTATTCCTATCGGTGCCAATACAATTCCTATCGGTGTCGATATGTTTTTCTTCTACTTCTTGGCTTCACAACCCCGTACAACACATATGTAACCCAAACCTTCCGTGCTCAAGTGCTTTTCTCAGAGTTTAGATAAACAATTCTCAGGTTTGAAGAGAAGAAAGCTAAGAAAGAAGGATAGTTCAAGCGTTAACAAGGAAACCATCAGAATCAACTCAAAAGACTATGGAAAAGAGTTTGGAAAGCATAAGAAAGGCGATAGAGGAGTGAAGAAAGTACAAGAATTGACTTTGCACAAGTCAATTCCTATCAGTACCGATATGATTCATATCGATGCTGATAGGAATTTATGGCTTCTGGGCCCCACATTTTCACTGTATGGTCTTCGGCTTCCTTCTAGACTTCACTGCAAGTAGACTTCTGACTCCATGATGTTGTTCCTCTATAAATACAAACTCTACTGCGACTAGAAAGGGATTTGGTTTTCTACTGGCATACACTCTACCACTTCTTCATCTTCTACCTCCCTCACAATAGTCACCTATGCAGCTACTCTTGGCAGTTTTAGGTGATAGAACCTGTCAAGCTCTTGTACTAGTGACTTGAAATATCTAATTATTTGTAAGAAACAATCAATAAAGCTATAAAGTAAACGTAGGCTAGAGATTACCGAACCATTGTGTCTTCCTATTCTATTTCTCTTATTTTCAATACTATCTACTAGATCTAGGTCTCATGGATTCCCTAGAACTCTATCTTAGATGTTGATCCATTTTTGGCGTTAACACATAATAGTTGTTGCATTTTTGCATATGTATTGAATGTTTGCTTATCCATATAGAATTGCAAGTATAGGTCATTACGTACATTTTGGATACATGGCATGGCACTTGCATTTCAAAATGTGACTAGTTCATGAGACCACCTAATATTACCTTACCTATATGTTCATATGCACTCCATACCTGCATGTACATATTGCATTAAAAAAATTTTAATTTAAGGATAATATTTGCAAATGGATTGATGGTTAAGAATAGATATTGGTTGTTTGAGTGAGATACATTTTTCCATCCTTAGATATTTCGGGGACAAAACCATTTTAAAAGGGGAGAATATAATATCCTAGAAATTTTAAGAATAAATTAAAAATATTAGTAAGGGTGTTACATAAAAGGACAAAATAATAAATTTTCACAAACGTTGGAATTAGGCCACGTGGCCTATTCCATTGTGTCCAGAATGTCGTTTACAATTAGGAAACATATATAACTTGTTAAATCTAATAAAACAGATCGAAAATAGTGGAAAATATGGCTAGTGGCATTTTCATAAATATAGATTTCGGGCCTAAATCAGAAAATCCTAGTTTTCAGCTATAAATTAGACCATAACCTCCACTATTGCTTATTTCAAACCCTAGCCATCACCTGTACATACATTTCTTCTTTCTCTCTCTTAGAAACTCATCAATCTAAACAGAACTTCATTTCTCCTCAAAATCTTCAACATCAAAAATAAAATAAAATAATACCACAATCAAAATGAAAGAAAATGAGATAGAAGCTATAAGACAAATCAACAGGGGATAGAATGGATTCCAATCAAAATAGAAGAGGAATTCCTTCGAGGTGAGTGAACTGATTATGTTATGTAGATTCATAGGTAATCAAATGTATTTATAAATTCTACCTGATCTAAAAATATAATCTTTAAATTCGAAATGGAAGTTTCAATCTAAAATTTATTTCAATTATTTAATTTCAATTTTGAATCTTAAGTGTAGATATGATAAAAAACCTAGATTAAAAAATTGTAATTGTGAAAAAAGGGGAAAAAGATAGACAAGATTATTTCATCCAAGATTCTATGAATATAAACCCTTAAAGGATAAAGTTGGTGTGATTTGATAAATGAAGAAATCAAGTACCCTTTTATTTCACCTTGATTTTGTTATGGCTTGGAATATACGTAGACTTTTCATTCGAAAACACATAGGTAGTTTAAACAAAGATATATATATATATATATATATATATATTTCTATGTGTGTGTGAATATAACCGTTGAAATTAGCAAATGGAATTCATGTAAACAAAGGTAAAGAAAATACACAGAAATTGGTTAAAACTGAAACTTAAATCTAGAAAAACACAACCAAATGTCTGACCAGACACCTGAAAATTCAACCGGACATCTGAAAATTAAACTAGTCATTTGGTTTTAGGAAATTCCTACCCGAGAGTTAGTAGTTCAAATTCGACCTTATTCAAATGTCTGAAATCCTTTTTCAGATGTCTAAAATTAAAGTCAAACGTCCGGAAAGGGAAGTCATACATCTGAACACCTGTATATTTTTTATAAGGTCAGACATCTGAAAACATTATTCAGATGTCTGAATTGTTTTAACAAGCCCAAGTTCAACCTAGACCCGGTACAGGCCAAGTAGGATGAATAGGGGAACTTGTCCTCACTTTCTCGACTTTTACGAGTTCACGTAAATGCATGGAGTAGGTGCAACGAGTAGGATCACTTCATGTCGAGCGTAGCATGGAACTCAACAAGGCATGCATTAGAGCATAATTAGAAGCTCTTATTGTTACCGGGCATGCCTGGTCACATGTTAAACATGTAGTAACCGTGGAAGGGAGACAGAGGCATCTGTGTAGTATGTCTGCACGGCTGGGCAGCGGTTGGACCTTTGAGGGAATCAGTATAGTGGTTCCTTTATGTTTTAAGTTGAATGATAAAGAGCATAGGGCACGTTTGCCATTGAGATGTTGACATGAATGCTTAGGTAGGCCAGAAATCGTCGAGGTAGTATACTCCACGTGAACCCAGGCATTATGATGTTCACTTAATGTGTAAATGTGATGTATGTAGTTCGTTATTGAGAATGTTACCTTAATGTTGATTAGGAAATTATTTATCAGGACAATATACTTGGAATTGACCTAGAGTCATTAGATGTTGGTTGTTTAACCCTCGATTTGAAACCTCTATAAGTTATTTATGGGTGTAGGTAAACTAGAATTACACTCTTGATTTGTAATGTAACCAATCCTTTATATGTAATACTTATACATAAATGGAAACCGTAGGTCATCTAGTTATAAATGAAGTTAATTGTTTGTGAAGACCATGCATTAGTAATGCAATTCATTCATCAGACTTTATCTGATCCATTCCTTTTCTTCACCTTTTATACCCACTATAGATGGAAAGGTCAGCAAGTGATTTGGCCCAAACACTGTGTGTGTGTGTGTGGAGAAGGACAATAGGTGCCCAGAGTTATATTATTTATAGCCACCCTCCATATACTATTTATTATATTATATTATCATTTAAGCATCATGTTGTTATTTAGGAACCTTATTATGCCAGTTATTATATGGACTATGTTATGTGGATACTGTTATCTAATTTTCTTTTTCAGTAATTTCATCCTTTAAATCAAAAATTAGCACAACACCTCCAATCGATAAGAAATGAGATAGATTTAATTCAAACAACAAAAAATAATAAAAACATAAAGAATTTTATAGTGGTATGACAAATTCAATGACCGATGTCCACTTTAATCTTATTAGAGTTTGGTTTGTCACTAGTACAAGAACTTTGCGTTTTGTTTTCAGATGTGGAACATGAAAACTAAGCTCAAAAATTGCCAAGTTGAGTAGAGAATAAAAGATAAAGAAGATGGAGGCCATAAAGAGTATCCAGTCCTATTTTCAGTAGCCATGGTTCTTATATTTATAGCAGAATCGTCCAGCAAACTCGACAAGTCACGAAAGATCGGGTAAAATTCTAGATCTAATAACGTAGGAAGGAAGAACAAGTCATACCAAAAGAAAAATCATCTCGGTATCAATCACAATTGTGACCGTTACCAATCTGATTTAAGCTATGTCATTTGAGACCTTTCTTCCACACTTGCTTGCATCTCTAATTCTCCAAGCCTCGTTCATAACTTTGCCATCAAATAATATCGATGTTGATATGAACTACCTCTTATGGAACTTGTCTTTTTCCTCTACAACTTTGGAGTTGATCACCTACAACTTCAGAGATGGACTCCTCACAGATAATCAACTTGTTATATTTCCTCATTCCTTAATAAGCTAAAAAGATAATAAAGGGAAAAGATAGATTTCTTAGGTCAATATTACCGATACTGGTCACTCTTGTGATCTATACCAATCCCTTTTCCTTTGCCAATTTTCATTCCAATTTCATTGAGCCATCTCCTCTGTCGATAATGAGGTAGCCTCTAAGTTCTCAAACTATTCTGCCTTCGTCCCGATGTCCAGATTCACTTGAATGTAATACTGGATAACACTTGCCCTCCAAAGTGTAATTTTGTTGGAAACAAAGCACACTTTTGATCAAGAAGGGATATGGATTCCTCTTCAATGAGTACTTTGGTTAACCAACCAACACTTCAAAGCATCGCCTCTATTCCGAGGGCATCCATTCCATCACTCTAAATAGTCGCCGTACCATTATCTGCACCAAGATCGAGATCCACATCATCTTAAGGCTGTATCATGCCCTGGCCAGGTATGAATTCCTTCTCTCTATCATTTTTATTTTCTCTTTATTTCTTCTTTCTTCACTTTTTTTAACAAATCATGTCGGTACCAATCACTTTTGATCGGTACCGACATGATTACTAAGCAAAGTTTAACCAGTATAAATGCTTGGGATTTAATATTTTTATTCTCACTTTCATTGCTCAATCCTTAATTGTTTTCAACTTTCGACTTCAAAGCTCGCTACCATCGTTATTCATCTCGGGTTCATTATCAAGCCACCGCCCCTACTTATAGCATCACCACGAGCATCCCCAACATCGTTATGGTCGATTTAATCCTCTCTTGAGGCAATTCGGCCTCAAGTTTTTCTACCTCAACCCTTCATTTTTATATCTTGAATAAAATAAGGTGGGTTCTCAAATTGGGTGCCATCAAGGCTGCCATAGGTGATGTCGCCGCCATGCCCCACTCGCTACTAGTCAGTTATGGCCAAGGGATGTGCCTGTGGTCTCGATTCATACCCGACCATCCTTCCACACTTCATTTTTCACAACCAAATCAAGGCCCAAGTGCTCTCGAAGAGGATCTCGTGTAGAACTCGAAGTTGACACCAAAGAACTCGAGTTTATCTTGGTTTTCTCAATATTTGGCATTAACTTTGAGTCATGACAACTATATTTTGGGTGTCGATTAGTTTCTTCAAGCTTTTCTCAAGCATGAGTTGAAGAATAAGTTTCATTGGACGGTTCTATGGAATAATCGCATCAAACACGATCCGACATCCGAATAAACCATATAAATCAACGTCTCAAATCACATCGTTGTTCTATGCCCCTGCAAAGAAGGATTTGTATCGCTCTAGATAACAATTCTGTTATCATTCACTCTACAACAACGGGTAAGATCTAACACACAGTTCCATCATGCGACGGAGAACATTTGCCAGCATGAGCGGGCTATCTACATAGAGTGTTCCATACACTATGCTTTGAACATAGGACGCACACTGCATAGGTTGACACTTCACTTTGCCTTGGTAGATATTCAGAACCCAATAGATCAGCACACATCGACATCCATTGGATTTTTCATAACGGTTACACAGGTTCTAGTTAAAACAAATATTTAAAGTAAAACATACCCGACTACATTTGCTATCAAGCTTTCGGTTCAGAATGACTAGGCTATCTCCTCGCTTCAAAGATAGTTGTGATCCTTCTACTCCTCTTGAGGATGGTTCTACTACCGTTTATGCCTTCATATCTACTCCGTTTGGAGTAAGACATTCTATAATAACCGAACTCCAAGGCCAAATCATTATAGCGACACCTATTCAAAATCAGCCTCTTCCATTAAACTAGCAACATGCCCTAAGATTCTTAGATAGCCCCCTGGACCAAACACCATCTTTACTAATTTCCAAATCATGTTTTTCTATCTCTCTTAAGCATGGGACCTCCAAGGATGATGTCTTACTGCCCGAGATTCATCAACAAGCGCACAATCCGCCCCAAGGGTACACCGCATGCAACAAGTACGTGTGTTTAGATGGAGTTGTCCTGCCTTTTAATGAATTCATTAAATTCTTTCTGCAAGATATTGGGTTGGCTCCCACACAGGTGCATCCCATTGGCTATGCTTTATTCGATTCCATATACATCTTGTTTATGATGCGGTTGAGTTGTCCTTCCAATTTCGGAGAGCTAATACATCTCTTAAGTTTCAAGAAAAGAGAAAACTTGCCTTCTTTGCTAACTGTTGAAGCTTAAAATCCTTGCAAATTTATCGAGGTGCTTCACAACAAGTGGAGCAATTTAAAGAGAGAATACTTCTTTGTCCGTTGTCCATTTGGATTCAACAGCTTTTTGTTGTCCAAACGTAAGTTTCATTCTCTAATGTTCTTTCCATACTTAGATTTTCTTCATCCACGTGCCTGACTTCTTTCCCATACTCTTCACAGATCTTCCCGATCGAGATCCTAGTGACACATATACCAATACTCTAGAAGCTTTAAGGAGTGTCAACTCTAAATTCCACAGCACTACCTTCCTTCTTACTAATGAGAGGCTTCACCAATATGGCCTTCTTCATCCCGAAAGATATGTCGTTCCAATTCCACTTCCTTACAAGAGGTCTTGAGCTACTATCAGTTCCTTTGCCTCCACTCCTGACCCTGGTAATGATAATTAGGGGGACGACGAAGACCATGTTGGTGAGGGAAATGTCGATGAAGGAGATGAGAGTACGATAGAGGAAAATGTGGTCAATATAGAGGAAGATGGAAAATGAGAAGAAAAAAGAGAAAGAGGGAAGAAAAAAGGAGGAGGAGAAAGAGGAGAGGAAGGAGAGAGCAAGGAGGATGATGAGGACGGTGATGAAGATGAAGACTTCGATATAGGAGAGGGCAAATAGTATGGGAAAACATCCTCAAAAGGCGATACAGCCCTTGTATCATGTTGTTCGAAGTGATTGGTAATCAAGGCAGTAAGTGTTGGATCCAAGCTTACTGCCAGTTGTAGAAGCAACTCCTCCCACGGGCTCTCTAAGAATATTTTTGGCTCCTTGGGAAATTCGAACATTCTAGTCGATGACATTTTTAACAAGAGTCCTCGAAAGTTCAACTTTCCACCTAGGGATCTCTTAACTAAAGGAGATGAAACCCCGTCTTTACAAATCATTAAGCATGGTCCATAGGATGATACTTAAGGAAATATCATCACTTCATATACCTTTAGGATCACAAATACCAACATTATGCACTCATCCTTAATTTAGTGCTTTACTATTGATATATCCTCCCTTTCTTCATTTCAGGTGCAATAGTGAGGGATCGTATAGACTATCTCCATTCAGGTATTAGTCGGCACTGCTCGTCCACCTCAAGTTCCTACTCACAGCATCTAAGTACATACCAAGAGATAGAGGTAGGAAGAAGAAGAAGAAAGGATAAAGAACATCAGGAGAAGGAAGATAGAAGGAGACACTAGGTAGAGGAGAAAGAACATTATGATTTGGGGAAGAGACTACATGATTCTCACGATCGTCCAAGTCCTGTCTCTGGCTCTTCTCAACCGTTGCTCAACCCTAAATTCTTCTGCAATAACTTCCGACAACTCAGCCTTCGGTCACCACCATATCCGCCTCCCGTAAATCCAAAGAGGTTTTAACCTATACCGCTTCACAACTAACCCCTCTAGGTCAATCCTTTGTTATTGGCAGTAAAATGCAGGCCTCATTAGCCAGCTATTTCTTAGTAAGGGTAATGTTCGACCAGAACATCAAAAACATCTCTCATCAAGACGTCAACCTCAAGGTTGAAGGAGTTAATGAAATAGTTTCCGAATAAATTGAATGGAAAAAGAAACCAGAGCCCTCTCTGACCTCAACCAAATCAATCAAGAACTATTCAATCATTTGAGTCGGAGAGGAGAAGTCACAACATATTGTGACGGGTTACAATTTTGAGCTGGAGGAAGTCATAAAGTAAAGAAATGATGCTCTCGAATCAGCACAGAATGCCAAAGAGTAAATGCAGAACTGACAACGACACACACTCAAGCCTTTAACGTTATAAAAGACTAGCTTAAGAAAGACAATCAAGAGAGTGGCATGCTTTCCATGCAAGTCAAAGCTAAGGAGGAGGCACTTTAGGATGAGGATGCAGAGCTGAAAATACTCTAAGTTGAAGTTGACAGGCTTAAGTCTAATTTGAAAGCTGAAACAAATTCCAAGGCCCCGGCTTAGGTCGACCTTGTTATGGCCATTGCCAAAATCAAAGAGCTCAAGAGCAATTTAGGAAGAGTAATGAGGAAATGAACGCCAACTTCTAGCAATTTTTCGCAAATGTCATCGAGGATAAGAATTTGAAATGGCTGAGGGACAGCCATCCCATTACACTTGCCGATGCCTGGGAGGAGATTCTCTGCCGATCGGCTAAGGCCAACGAAAGCCTGACAAAGATGAGCTGAAAGCAAAATTCCTAGATGAGGAATATATTCTAGCTCTAGAGAAAGGCAAATTTATTCTAGCTGAAGAGAACATGGTTGCGGGAAAGATGGTCGTTAAGGCACCTGCCATCCTAGCACATTGGATCAACCAGAATCATCGAGTCCAAAATCAATGGAGCTGGAACGGAATCCACAACTCTTACGATGCCTTCTACATCAATATCCCTATCTTCGCTGCTACAACTACAGTTTAGGCTTACATTCCTCCTTTGGTCAGCATGTTCAGTCATCTGTCGAAGAGGGAGAAATTACCAAATCTTTGATCAAAAAAGCTTCACCTAGAGAAGGTATTTCTCTTGTCAGTATTCTTTACTTCACAGTTCACGAACTTACAAGTCATTCATCGCTTCATCCTCCGCCACTAGCAACTCAGGAATTGGGTCCCAATGCTATCTCTACAACGTCAACCTCTATTACTACAGAGTCAATCGTTCTGACTCCTCCTTTCAGCTCCAGCTCTAGTCTAGATTCACAAGAAATAGAGGCATTGAAAGTATTGGAGGACGTCACTCAGTATTAGAAGGAAGACGTTACTATCATAACCTAGAAAGGACCTAAACAATCATATCACAATGGTAGAGAGGCTAAATATTGACTGCGAGAAAATCAAAATTAAGCTTGAGCCAGGAATCGAAAAGCTTGCCACGGCTCCGACAAGCCAAGCCTTATTCTCAAGCTTCCTCCTCTCAAAATCAAGCCTCTAAAAGGTTGGGCGCTGGTGGTTCTTTACAATCTTCTGAGCTTGC
Organism: Allium fistulosum; assembly: GCA_030737815.1. Taxonomy (NCBI): domain Eukaryota; kingdom Viridiplantae; phylum Streptophyta; class Magnoliopsida; order Asparagales; family Amaryllidaceae; genus Allium; species Allium fistulosum. Next base: position 293,184,668 of record CM060907.1, read on the forward strand.
TATTGACAAGCCTACTAACCCTATTCAATTAACTAATGAAGGATAAACTACACCTTCGAGGGGTAGCACTCCAGGAAAGGGAAAGTCTAAGGATAGAAAAGGCTCGAAGAAGTGACAATCAAAGGATGATTCCATGAGAGGTAGCAAGCAGGGGAAGAAGTAAGCTTCCAGCTTGAGGTTTTGTAAAAGTAGCTTCATTGCTTTTTGATGTATTTTGCTTTTTTTTATATAGGCTGACATTTTGTGGAAGCTCACAATAAAAAGCGAATGTAAATAAAGAACCATTTTTCTACACAGTCTTTGTTGTATTTACATTTTCACACTTTTTATTTTATCTGTCTCTATACCATTGGTATATAATATAATTATCTATGATGCTCAATCATTTATATTATACATGCCTGTGTCTGTGCAATGCCATTACTTACTGTAGTTCTGTACACATAAATAATTATCTGCAATTTCTCGGTCATATTTCATTATATAGTTATTGTTTATCACTGCCAAAGTATTTCTTTATTGGCTAAACAAAACTTTTTATTCATTCGGCTGAGTCTATGGCCTGCCATGTTTACACTAGGTCGAGTTCTATCCAACCATAGGTAAGGTTGTGGTCGGAGAAGCATCCACCTTCATATCATTTCCTGTCTTCGGGAAACAACATTCTGACTGTCTATCTATGGACATCGAACTTTGATCTCTCCTATCTTCGGGCACTGATCGAATTCGATCTTTGACCTTCATCACTTATCATCCCTAGTTCATCAGTTTATAAGTATGGTCATGGTTATAGATAGTTCAATTATTGTTCATCGATCCCTATCTTTGGGAATCAATATTTCTGATGCTTCTGAACGTCGATCTCGCCTATCTTCGGGCATTGATCGAGATCACTCATCGACTATCATCATTTATCTTCGAACAGACATGTATTGTTTGGTTGTAAACTTAGTCATTAAGTTTTGATTGTGCACCAGTTCCTATCTCCAAGAACCGATGCTTCACGGCATCCTTCATTGACCTTGCCTACCTCCGAGCATTAGTCAAAGATCGAAGGGATAATGGAGAATCGGCTGATCAACCCTTGTGTGACTATACTCCCCTGACCTGATCATGGGTCAAAGAAGTCAGTTAGTACCTATCTCTAGGTACTTGATCCTACTGCTAATCATGCAGCACAAGGTTTATATTACAAGCACACCGTTACATTGATTCTAGAACTAGCTTTATTTATATAAAAAAGATGGTAAATCCTACCTTATTACACCTCACCCTGTCAATCAGGATGGTTTATTTGTAGAAGGAAAAATAATCAAATCTATGTGAAGTAGCATCGCAATAGGTCGTTATTCCATGCCTGTGAAATTGAGATCCCATCAACAGTTCCAAGCTTGAAGGTTCCATCTCCAAGCTTTTTTTCAATCACCAAAGGACCTTCCCAATTAGGCTGAGTGCCTCCTAACCTTGGAGGACTCATTTCAAAACAAGTTCCCTTACCTCAAAGGTATGCCTTCTAACTTTGACATTGAAGTGTCATGCTATTTCAAGTGAGCAGCTACCCTCAGTTCGGCTTCTTCCCGTTTCTCATCGATCAAGATGAAGGGCTCAAGCAATAGTTTCTCATTCATCTTAGGATCATAGTGTTATCTTCGATCGGAAGGAATTTCCAATTCTATCAGAATCATGACCTCAGCTCCATAGGCCAATGTGAAATAAAATATGCCCAAACGTGGATAAAACCATTCGCTTTCAGCTTATCCACTTCTTCTTCAATGCAGCAGATCACTCCAGATCTAGAATGCGTCTCTTCTGCTTTATAGGATGGCATCTTGGATTCATGTTCAATGTGTGACATTTTATGTTTGGCGATATTCCACAAATATCAGAATGTGTCTAGGCAAAAAAATTTGGGTTTTCCAGGATTCTTTTCTTGTCTTTTTGCCAAGTTGAGAGCCAACCTTAAGGACCCAAGTAGATCATCCTTATTGATCGGGAGGTTGATCGTCAGCTCCATTAGTGCTACCCTCGCATCCATTGGATCTTTTTTGGGGTCCAAAAGCTTGTAGAACATGCTATAGGACTCAAACCAAGGCTTGGGCAGTAATTGCTATGCATCCACGGTCTTGATGCAGAGAGATTTCTCCGCACTTTTTCCCTTCTCACATAGCTTTTCTTCTTTTAGCTCAGGGACATAATATTCATGTAACAAACCATATTTTACGTACCAAAGGATCGTAAAATATTATTTTTAAATTCATATGAGGTCGTATGACTCTATAATTTTGGAAAATGTCTATTGGAGACATTTCCTATATTTAGAATTTTTCTAGATGATTTTATCTTTAGAAAATTGTATCGGGTGTAACCTTTGATAAGAGCCAAGTAAACATCTAAGACAACTTCCATTGGAATAATATGATGGTTTTCCTTTCCGTAGAGTGGTCATAATAACAATTTGGACTTTCTGACTAGAACATATGGCTTTTTAAGATTGGAAGTTTTTGAAGCAGCTTAGTAGGTAATTAGTGAGTTTAGGTGCAAGCCCAGTAACCCATTTTGGGTTTGGAGACCTTATATGGCTGAAGCATCATCTCCAAATCACTTTTATACCTTCTCCTATAGGTCTAAGCCTCTATTAATCTATTCTTCATCCAAAACCTTCTCTTTTCTCCTTCAAATCAGGTCTAAATCATATTTTAGTGATAGATTAGCAAGGAGATTCATTAGAGATCTTTAAATCTACATTTTTGGGGAAGCAAATTACACATTTGCTGTTCATTTTTGGATCTACCTCTATTTGCATGCAAAACTTGGATTTTGAGGATTTTGGTGAGTGTTATCATCTCTAATCTTACTATATATGTATCTATACATTTCAATATGTTTTAGATTCATTTTTAAAGTCAAAATTAAGTTTTAATGCTATTTTAAAATCCAACCTGTAGTAAAAATGTGAATAAATGGATTTTTGGCATTTTAGACATGTTACTTGGATATGGGATTGCCTTGATAGAATGTTAGGCTATGTTCTATACACCTTATGTGATGATTACTATGATTGATTGTGTGATTTACATGTTTGAATGTTGTTTTGGTGCATGTATGGTGCTTGATTATATGCTTGTATGGTTGAAAATGCTCATCGAAGCGAACTAGAGGTAGAAACTGTAGAGGCGGACTTCGACAAATTGGCTCTAGAGCAATTGGAGTTATATCGTTGCATAGACGATGCATGAGGGTCGACACATTAAGTGTAGCGATGGATCAACGTGACTTGAAGGGCTAAAAGAGTTATGGGGTTTTGGATTGGTTGGTGGGGGTTCGGTGGCTGGTCGGGGGAGGTTGGTCGGCTGGTGATGGTTGGTGGCTAAGTGGTGAAACGTGGTCGATGGCTGGGCAGCGGTGGACGGGTCGGTCGCTGAGTGGTGAAACCTAGTCGATGACTAGGTTGTGAAACGTGGTCGGTGGGCATAGGGGTACATGGTCGATGGCCAAGAGGTGAAGCACGTTCGGTGATGCCAGTGTTCGGGAAACCAAGCACGGAAGTTGGTTCGATAAGGGAGATTTGGTTCAGGCCTAGCTTGCCTCGGTGAGGGGTTGAACGACAAGGGTGGAGCATAGAGTATAGCTATGGACTTCGAAGCAAGACTCGGGTTGCTTGGTAGTCTGGGACATTGGCTCGGGGTAAGGGTGGTTGACCCCGGGATGGCTTTAGATGACTTTGGGATGGCAATCAACGAAGTATGACGACCTAACATGACGAGTGACTATGGCATTTGGTGGTGGACCGAAAGGACGAGTTATGCGTGACAGCTCGTAGAATAGAACATGAGATTGTGATGCTCGTGAGTAGGACAGGGTGGTCTGTGTGTACCCAAGTTAATCTACATGCACCCACGTGTTTCAACGTCTGCGTGTGTCCAGTCCTTAACCATCTGCGTCGGTAAGAGTTGAGCATCTATGGGATATTTCTACTGTTGGTATGTGTACTGAGGGATAAATGGATAACTTTGTGGTTATGATGCTCATTATTGGGACAAAATAGTCTGCGTGTACCCATATGTTTGGACGTCTACGTGTGTCCAGTCCTTTGCCATCTGCATGGGCAATGCGTTGAGCATCTAAAAGAGTTATCATACATCTGAAGCACTTGAGTGAGAGATGCGAGGTTGTGTGAAGGATGCAATATTTACTGTGTATTTAGTATGCTGTGTGATACCCATATACCCTATGTTTTCCTCTTGTGATAGTTGTGTAGCATATATCGTGTTCATGTGCTAACTCGTCGGATGTAGGGACTGGTCAGGTATGGTTGTTCATACCCTATACCCTATTTACTATATACGAGTATTATAGTACTTTCAGATAATATGTCACTCACACCAGACTGTTGTCTGACCCATATTTTGTGCTTTTCTTCTTTATTATCTTAGGTACTCTTAAATAAGTAGATTAGGAATAGAAAATATGGATAGGACATGGAGCTGTAGGTAGTACAAGCGGGAGGCTATGCTTTCATACATCTATACTTAGAGCTTACTATCACTTATATTCTGATGTGCAGTACTGCGGAGCTATGTCAGTACTTGTATTATTAGAGACGGTTATAGAGTTTATTACGGAGATTTAGCATGTATAAACTCCTTATTTCAGTTTTTGTATATTCTGCGAACCTAATGCACTTTGATGTTATTATTTGTGGTTCATTTGATTATATCACTGTCTCGCCTTTTTTACATCTATGTTGTAATATTATATTTTATCTATGCACTGTGAGATGTTCTACAGGTTCTGTAAGATCCTGTCTTTTTGTACGCTTTAAGCAGACACACGTGTCGACTCAAACCATACAAAAGGGCGAATTGTTATTGGGGTGAATAAGAAAAGGAGAAAGGAATAAAAACAAAACAAAATCTCGCAGCAGAATGACAAAATATAATAACCAAATAACAGTTCATGAAGCTGTATACAAAACATTTGATTATACTTATACAATACAAAATCAGAGTTACATACAACAGAGATGAACAATAATGCAGCGGAATATTATGAATGTAGTGAAATAAATATAATAAGTAATAATAGTACAAATCTTCGTCTTCATCCTCCAGAAAGGTCTTCAAATCCTGAAATGCTCATGCTGACCCGAGCGAATTGAAAAGACAAAACACTCGAGTCAGAACTAAAAGATCTTATGTGAGTTAAATCAACGGTAAATAAATATGAGTGTAAACGGCGTCGAAGATGTTTACGGGTTTTGACATCTCCTATCCAGTGTCTAACGTGAGTGCAGTAACTTAAGAGATGCTCAGAATTCACATCTCCTAAGGATCCGTTAAACTATCTACTATGTAGTAATATACGCTATTATAATAATGTCTAAAGTAAAGTAAACTATTAAAATAGCGTTAAGGCGTTACCCATATCCCCCTTAACACATTTTATATATTCCCATAGTCTATACAGTATCGTAATCTCCCCCGTACTAGGCGTCGTCAGAGGGCACTCCATAGGTATGGTACAAAACAAACTCGTAGAAGGTGCGCTAGGGTAGGTGACATGGCACAACTAGGCAATGCCAGGGTAGATATACCAATTACGCATCCGGACTATTGGTAACGCATAGCCGCAACTACCGCCCAACTCGAAACACACTCCCGAGTAAAAATCGAAGGGTGGCCACCAAATAAATCAAAAGTCAGAATATAGTATCGATGGAATGTTTTCAATCAGAGGAATGACCTCACTTGGCCATAGCCATCTTAAGCCAACTCATGGGAGTCGGGTCCACGTATATACCTCATATAGGATCGTCGCCACCATCCTACTTCATTCTGGAATCTCCACCGCGTACACAGTTGTCAAAGTGGTTTTCGGTATTGGCAGAGAGTATGACGATATCTGATCTCGGTCTCTTTAACAACCAATCGCTTATTACACACCGGATGGTTCTTTTACATTTCCAAAATCATTTCATAATTGATATCAAAATATCATATTCGATTCAAACCATATCACTTTCGAAATCATTACTTACTTTCAAAACCATATTCACTTATCACATTTGAAATCATAATTCGATAATTATATTTCCTTTCAAAGTCAAATTCACAATTTATACCAAATTATCGTATTCTCAAAACTACACCACTTTTAAATCATATCGTTTCAAAATCATAATTTCTTCCAAAAATCATATTCCCAAAACAGGTTAAGTCCTTGCTTCAAAATCATCATTTCAATTTATTATAACATTCAAAATTCCAACTTAGGTTATAACATCATTTGGCCTTATTTTCTTTTTTAAAAAACAATGAATTGAATTTAAACACTTTCACTTTACTTGGTTTGGAAATTTAGAAATGGTTTAAATAATTATAAATAGTTAAAATACTCCAAAATAGTTTTAATTCTAGGTAAAGTACCTTTAAATTGATTTAAGATAGTTAAATAGATTTAATTTAGATTAAATATAATTAAAATAGATTAAATAGCTTTAAAATAGATTAATTAGATTTAAAATAAATTAAAATGGTTTAATTAGTTTAAAATAAATTAAATTTGTTTAAAATAGATCAAAATAAATTATATAGTTAACATTAGTTAAATAGTTTAATAAATTTGAAAATTTAAAATAATATATTTTAAAACAGTTTACTTAAAATATGTGTTTGAAATTAATACCAATTTAAACTATTCATTTCAACATATTTGGACCATTTCAAATTTCCAAATCGACAAACCAAATTTCAATAAACTATCGAATTTCATATCGTTTAAAATCCATGTTCAAAATATCAATACGGATTACTCCCACTTCAAAATATTTCAAAGTTATTTTCAAACAAATTCAATAACTCAATTTTGATAGAATTTCATTTATACATAAAAATTTAACTTAAACTTCCGATTAAATTTTCTTAAAACAATTCCTTTTTAAACCAATTCACATTTCATCATAACTTGATTTTTCCAAAAATACTTCAATTTATATAAATCAAATTTCATTTCAAAACGTCAATTGATTAAATTCAAAAATTTAAGGATTTTAAAATCATTTAATTTAACCAATCCGGTGTCCGTATATAATTTTCTACCCTAGGGTTAAGTGATACGGATATTTATCATTTTAATCCGCAATTTAAAATGTTACGGTTATATATCATTTCAACCCGCAATCCCGAATTAATAATAAAATCCATAAAATCGCTCGAGTCTATCATTTCAACCCATAACGATTTTTTCTTAATCTATTGATCATTCGGGTATGTATCATTTCAACCCATAGTAAACTTGCAGTTTATAACGATGTAAAATAAAACATCCATTCATCCAATATCAACAATCAACATCCATTACAAACATCATCCAAATCAATCAATAAATATCAATATAGAACCGATAATCAATAACAAGTATTTATTTGGCAATTTATATTCAATAATAAATTAAATAACGATTTAATTCAAATAAATTCAAATTAACAGAGATGATGATTAAAATATACCAAACAAGCATAAATAAATTTCTAATCACATCATAAATTAAATTTAACAAACATAAGAAATTTTAGAAGTTGTGAGTGGGTTAAAACACTCACCTTTGAATTTAAATCCAAAATAGGGCCCAAATTTGAATGATCTCGGAATTCGTCCAAACCAGCGACAAAATGTCTGGAATTTCAATACGATCCCAACGGATCAAACCGCGCCCAAATCGAGTTCGTATGTAAAAGTTTTGGTAGTTAGAACATTCAAGATTTAAATTGAAAATAAAATAAAAGAAAAAGAGAAAAAAATACCCTATCCACGTCAGCAGAAAAAAAAATCGCGTCTCTCTGGTTCGAAGTCCTAGCATGAACGAGAGTATCAGCCGCCGCCGCTTAGGCAATTTTTGCCATCACCTCGCTGCGCTTCAGCCAAATCGATCGCCACCCTCGACCTTGCCATGGCCGACCGTCCACCTCCTGACCACACGCAATGCTCTGCCGACCCCCCGGCCGTACGCCGTCGCTGCCAGTCAAACGCCAATTGTGGTGAACCTGATGAGCATTAGGACGAGCGAATAATATAGATCGACCCTGCTCAACGTCCTCTACAGTGCAGCGCAACCCGATCGTCGTTTCGACGAAAATCCACCGTTGGATCGAGATTATGGCCTATGACCGACCGAGGTTCATCTTGAATTTCTGGACAAACGGTGTATTGAATTGAAAAACGAATAGCACCAGAAGATTACGCTCGTCAAGAGCTTCAAATCGATATATAATTCGATATAGTTTGTGGAGTTTGTTTTTCAATTTGATTTTGGATTTGGATTTGCAATTTGGGAATTGGTTTGTCTGCCATTGAGAAGAAGAAGAACAGAAAGAATTGAACATACAGACAAATGAGAATAAGGGATAGCTAGGGTTTATAACAGGATATTTATAGATAGGTAAGAAAATAGAAAGAATGGATAAGATTTGATTATAACGTTGAATGATAAATGGCCCGAAAAGCCCGTTCTGTCTCCGGAACGAAAATGGGTAATTCCATATATCAAAATAGATATTTTTGATGATTTCAAATTGAATGGAAGAGGTTTCAAGTCCTAATTCTATCGTATGAAGAAGTTATGGTAAAATCAATTTATTTCAAATTGATTTCAAGGCGTTTCGAGTCCGTACGATCAAATGACAAGTCTGATCGTTACGAAACTTGAAACCCTAAAATAATTCACTATTACGGATCCGATGAAACTAGTTTCATCGAAATCCGAGTCAGTGGCCAAAATGGCTATATTTCAGTTAATTAAATAAATTAATAATAAATTAATTAAATCACTTTTAAATTCAATATTTATTAACTAACAAATTTTCATCATTTTGATTGCAAAGACATTTATAATAAATTAAAATAAGTTTACATATAATTCAGGGTTCAATATTTCACAAATTACAGTGTTCAATTTCGACTGTAATTAAATCCAATAAATTTTAATTTAATTTTGATAAATTGCTTCAATTTGATTTCAACCTTTATAATCAACCAATTATAAATCTAATGACATAGTCAACATTTGTTTTATATTTCATTACATTAATATACTCAAATTTCCATCCTTATCTCCATTAACGTAATATTTAAATATTTAATTTCATTTATTTGCAATTAATCCAATTATTATAATTTGAATTCCAATAAATTAATAAATCTTGATTTACATTCTTTTTATTCAACCAATTGTCATATTATGAATAACATTAACATTATTTCGAAATATTAACTTAATTTACATTAACATGATATTTAATTACATTTATTGAAATTGATTACCAGTTTTAATTTAATAGACTAAATAAATGGTTAACTTATAATAATTGTTACCATTAACGTTTAATTACACTTATAAGTTATTATTAACAAACGAATGTTACAATTACTTCCATAACACTGCTCTTATCCAATTATCATTAATTTTATACTAATTCATCAATTAGTTCAATATCTACACTTGTTTCCTTATATTCAATTCATAGCCAAATATAACATTTAAATTATTTCCATTAATTGGCATTTCATTCAATTCATTAATTATTAACTTTAATTAACCTTGTTACGTTTCATCTTAGTTATTATTTCATTTTTAATTTACAATTTTTTTTATTTCTTTCAATATTAAATTGCCAAAATCTCACTAAATTAACAAATTTAATTATCAAAAATTACGGATCGTTACAGGTTCTGTATTTGGATTTTTCTCTTCTTTATATTCTTGGCTACCATCCTACATCGGCTGGGTACCTCCACAACTTATCACATAGATATATTGGGTACCAGAGACATAGGGCGGTCGTCACATTTGGTATTAGAGCTTAGGTTGCGACGACCCAAGTTGATACTTGAAACCATTAGAGATAAGAAAGGACCTATCGCCTTAGAATGGATCCAGCGATATATGAGAGAGCATACTTGTTATATTTTGGTTTCTAAAACTATATATTATTATATATAGTATATAAATCATATTACATTCATGGACACCATTTATTCCTTTTGGAGAGACCGACTATTTTTATTGCAGCTTGTAAGAATGAGCCGACTAACAAAGAATGCTGGTAGAAACTCCATCTATGGAGTTGGGGGGGGGGCAGGATATGGGACTGCAAACCCCGACTTGTAGAACATGTTCACTGAGATGGTGTGAAAAATGGTTTAAGATGCCCAAGATGCCCCTGCTGCAGTTGTTGGTGTGGTGCTCCTGTGCAAGCACCGAGAGCTGAATTCGCCAAATTGAGTAAGGATTTCTCTACTATGGATGGCAAACCGTTTCTTGAAACAGAATCAAACATCGAAGTGCAGGATTGGTTGGATACCTGTGAATTCATCTTTGGGGATATGGAGTTAGAAGATGTGATGAAGAAGAAGAAGCTGGCCTCTAGACAGCTCAAGGAAAGGCTATGGGGTGGTGGAATGCCATCAAGACTACTGCTCCCAAGGACCAGATTACTTGGGAGCAGTTCAAGGTAAGATTTGAGAAGTATATACCAGCCACTCAGAAGTTGGTGCTCTTTTGAAAGTTTGCTGACATGAGGAAGGAGGATATGTCCATGTCGGAGTACGTGGTTGAGTTCAACACATTGTCAAAGTATGGCCTGTCTTTTTTGATACTCCGCTTAAGAAGAATGATAAGTTCATCATGGCATTGGATGGTTACCTTGGAGAGAAGGTTGTAGGGCATATTGATGAACCATTTGAGAGGCTGGTGGAGAAGGCTCTTTGACACGAGAGTTTGTACCCTAAGCCTAAGCTGATTGTTGCTCCTAAGGATGAGCCGAAGCAGCAAGTTAGCGGGGGAGGCAAAAGGAAGTAGGAAAACAAGAAGAAGAAGAAGAAGCAATTTTAGAAGGATGGCCAGAAGAAGGGCAAGTGGGAGCCTACATGCTATAACTATGGACAGAGGGGCCATCTTAGCAAAGATTTTAGGAGCAAGAAGAAAGAATGTTTCAACTGCAATAAGCTGGGGCATATCAAGAAGGATTGCCCAGAACCACTAAGAAATAAGCAGGCTGTGTCTACTTACGCTTTGAATGTTGTTCCAGCTTCATTTAGTGTTCCATTGGCGAAGGAGAAGGGGAAGAACGTTGTTATACATGGTATGCTTTCTAATTCTGATATACCTATATGTGTTTTATTCGATACCAGAGCTTCACATTCCTTCATCTCTAATGATTTGGTAGATAGATTGGGATTAAAACCCAAAATTGTTGACCGGTCCTTGATTGTGACAAACCCAGTTGAAGGCTCTCCTAGCTTTTGCATGGTTTGTTGAGACTTCGCCTTTCGAGACATGGATATTTGTTTGCTTGTGATTGCTTTGTTGTGGGTATTGTGGGTTCAGTATTATACTGGGGATGGACTGGCTGAGGAGGTATGCGGTAGTGGTGGATTGCAAGAGGTTATTGGTGACGATTGGGATTGTGGAGGGGCGGACGGTAGTCATTGGTTGCCTGCCAAAGGATGGAGTTACGGCTAGCTAGCTATATTTGTTTGAGACTCCACAGGATGAGTTATCGTCTGTACTCATAGTGAGAAAGTATTTGGACATATTTGAAGAGGTGACCGGATTACCGCCATATCGAGAGATTGAGTTCCATATAGACTTAGTGAAGGGTGCTAGATTGATAGTTATTCCTTTGAGGCGTATGGCGCCCAAAGAGTAAAAGGAGTTGGAGGTGCAAGTAAATGACCTTTTGAGGCAAGGGTTCATTCATAGATGCATATCCGAGTGGGGTGCACCTGTAGTATTTGCTACTAAGGCGGATGGCTCTCTGAGGTTATGTGTAGATTACTGTGAGCTGAATAAGGTGACGAAGAAGAAAAAGTATCCACTTCCGCTTATTGATGAATTGTTTGATCAGCTCCATAGTGCTAAGGTATTCTCTTAGTTGGACCTTAAGATGGGGTTTCATCAATTGAGAGTGGCAAAGGAGAATTTTCCTATTACAACAGTCCGTATGCTATCTGGATTCTATAAGTGGTTGGTTATGCCATTCGGGCTAACCAATGCGCCAGAATACTTTGTTGATCTTATGAACCATGTTTTCGAGGATCAGCTAAATAAGTTTGTAATTATGTTCATGGATGATATCCTTGTTTGTTTGAGGATAGAGGAAGAACTCAAGGAGAATTTAAGGGTTATGCTCGAGTGTTGAGCATCGATTGAAGGCGAAGTTTTCGAAGTGTCACTTCTGGAGGAGGGAAGTGCGATTCTTGGGTCACGTTATTTCTGAATAGGGTATTGCTGTAGATCCTACGAAGGTGGTGACAGTACATGACTGAGATTAGCCCAAGACCGCTAATGATGTGAGAAGCTTCCTTGGACTGGCGAGATACTATAGACTTTTTATCCAGGACTTCTCTAAGGTAGCAGAATCGTTAACCAACTTGACGAAGAAGAATCAGACTTTTATTTGGAACACGAGGTATGAGCATGCGTTTGTGAGTCTGAAGGAGAGGTTGACGAGTGCACCGGTTTAAGTTATTTTGAGTGGGAATGAGGAGCTAACAGTATACACGGACGCCTGTGGTACTGGACTTGGTGCCGTGTTGATGTAGAGGGGAAAGGCTATCGCATGTACTAGTCAACAGCTAAAACCGCACAAGTGGAAGTATCCAACTCACGATTTAGAGTTGGCAGCGATAGTATTTGCTTTGAAGATATAGAGGCATTATTTTCCTGGGGAGAGGTTCGATTGTATATGAACCACAAGTTGTTGAAGTATTTATTCTTCTAAAAGGATCTTAACCTTCGACAGCAGTGATGGTTAGAGTTCTTGGCCTCCTACGCCTTTGGCATTTCCTACATGCCTGGTCAGGGAAATGTGGTCATTGATGCTTTGAATAGGAGACATGCTAGCTTGGGAACAATGTTCCTAGAGTGAAAGTAGTTGGAGTTTATTGCTGGTCATTATTTTAGGCCTTGATGTGAGCTAGAGCTGGAAGTGTTGCTAGCTTGATGTTCAGACCTACGCTGATTGAACGGATCGGTGCTAGTTATAGGCGAGATGCTAGACTAGCGGAGATCATGGCGAGGATAGTGGAAGGGGTAGATTCTGAGGAGATGACGCAGTATGGGATCAACTGTGATGGTTGGCTTCGTAAGGATGGGAGATTGTTTATTCCTGACGTTGATGGGTTGAGAGATGAGATGCTATGTGAGTGTCATCATTCGAGATTGAATATACATCCCGATGGCAATAAAATGTAGCGTGACATGAGATGGAAATTTTATTCAGAAGGATGACGGTACATTCATCTCGAAGTGCACGAACTGTCAATTGGTAAAGGCGAAGCAGAAGAAGCCGAGTGGTTTGCTGCAACCTCTCGAGATTCCCGAGTGGAAATAGGAATAAGTTTCGATGGACTTCATTGATGGATTGCCAAGGACCAGAGGATAGTATGATATCATTTGGGTCATAGTCGACAGATTAACGAAGAGTGCCTGATTCATACCTGTATCGTCAAGTAGAACGACATCCAAATTGGCTTAGTTGTAAGTGAAATAGGTTTTGCAATTCCATGGTTTGCCAAAGAGCATTGTGAGTGACCGAGACCCTTTGTTCACTAGCGGGTTTCGGAAGAGCTTACAAGAGGCGTTGGGAATAGAGCTGCATCTTAGTACGGCTTATGACCTACAAATTGATGGGTAGATTGAGAGGGTGAATCGTATTCTCTAGGATCTCTTGTGAGCTTGCATTCTCAATTTTGGTGGCTTGTGGGATGATCATCTACACTTAGTGGAGTTCACATACAATAATAGTTATCAGTTCAGCATCAACATGGCATCATTTGAGGCATTATATGGCCGATCGTGCAATGCTCCTTCATGTTGGTGGGAAGCAGGCGAGAAACTGATACTTAGGCCAAACATGATTAGAGAGACTTTAGAAAAGATCAAAATCATTCGGCAACGAATGAAAACTCCAAAGGATAGATAAAAGAGCTACACTAATAGAAGGAGATGTGATTTACAGTTCTCCATCGATGATATGGTATTCATCAAGATCTCTTTGTTAAAGAATGTTTTTCGATTCGGTACTAAGGGGAAGTTGGCACCGAGACTTGTTGGTCCTTTTTCGATACTTGAGAGGATCGAAAATCTAGCATATAGAGTCGGCTTACCTCAGAAGATGGTGGGTGCACAATGTGTTCCATGTATCATGCTTGCAGAAGTTTGTGCATGACTCGGGTGTGGTGGTTCAACCAGATCAACTTGACATATCAAGATTGAAACAAAAGCATCAAGACCTCTTAGGCCTTTTCGTATCATCGGACATGATACGAAGCACTTAGGAGGAAGACGGTATAGCTGGTGAAGGTTCAATGGAGTGAGAGCGAAGGCAATTGTACTTGGGAGAACGAGGAGAGCATGAGGACCACTTATCCAGAGCTCTTTACTTGGTGAGACTTTTGTTTATCGCGTTTACTTTCACTTTTGATATTATATAGGGTAGTTTAGTGTCCTGCATGTTAGGGTAGGCATAGATGTCATTACCTGCTTCTGTGTGCATGTTTGATCTTTGATACGGTTGCTTGTAGACGTTAGGCATATAGGATAGCTATGATTGATTTCTCCATGTTTGTGTTAGGGATTTCGAGGGCGAAATTTCTAAAGGGGGGAGAGTATAACGACCGTATTTTACATATTAGAGGATGGTAAAATATTATTATTAAATTCATATAAGGTCGTATAACTCTATAACTTTGGTAAATGCCTATTGGAGATATTTTCTATATTTAGAATTTTCCCAGTCGATTTTACCCCTTGAAAATTGTATCGGTTGTAACTTTTGATACGAGCTGAATTAGCGTCTGAGACCGCTTCCATTAGAAAGATATGATGATTTCTCTTTCCTTAAAGTGGTCCTAATAACGATTTGGATTTTTTTGTTAGGAGGTATGGCCATTTAAATATTGACAATTTTTGGAGCAGCTTAGTGGATAATTAGTGAGTTTGGGGGTAAGCCCACTAACCCATTTCGAGTTTAGAGATCTTACATGGCTGAACCATCATCTTCAAATCAATTTTACACCTTCTCCCATAGATCTAAGCCTTCATTAACCCATTCTTCATCCAATACCTTCTCTTTTCTCCTTTAAATCAAGTCTAAATCATATATTAGTGATAGATTAGCAAGGAGATTCATTAGAGATCTTTAAATCTACATTTTTGGGCAGAAAAATTACACATTTGACGTTCATTTTTAGATCTATCTCGATTTGCATGCAAAACTTGGATTTTAGGGGTTTTGGTGAGTAATTAATCATCTCTCACCTTACTATATATGTATCTATAGGTTCTAACATGTATTTTTTTATTCATTTTTAAAGTCAAAATTAAGTTTTAATGTTGTTTTAAAATCCAACCTGCAGTAAAAACGTAAATAAATGGATTTTTGGTGTTTTAGACATATTATTTGAATATGGGATTGCCTTGATAGATGTTAGGATATATTCTATACACCTTATGTGATGATTATTTTGATTGACTGTGTGATTTACATGTTTGAATGTTGTTTGGTGCATGTATGGTGTTTGTTTATATGCTTGCATGGTTGAAAATGCTCATCATAGCGAACTAGAGGTAGGAACCATAGAGATGGACTTCGACGAATTAGATCTAGATCGTTTGGGGTCATATTGTTGCATAGACGATGCATGAGAATCAGAGTGTTAAGTGTAGTGATGGAATCAACACGACTTGAAGGGTTAAAAGAGTTATGGGGTTTTGGGTCTGCTGGTAGCGGCTTGGTGGTCGATCGGGGGAAGTTGGTCGGCTGGTGATGGTTGGTGGCCGAGTGGTGAAACGTGGTTGGTAGCCAAGCAGGGGTGGACGGCTCGTTGATCGAGTGGTGAAACATAGTCGATGACCGGGTGGAGAAACCTGGTTAGTGATCGGGTGGTGAAACATGGTCGATGGCCGGGTAGGGGGACATAGTTGGGGGCCCGGAGATGAAGCACGTTCAGTGATGGTGGTTTTCGAAGGATCGAGCAAATAAGTCGGTCCGGCAAGGGAGATTTGGTTCGAGCCTAGCTTGGCACGATCAGGAGTTGGACCAACAAGGGTGGAGCACAGAGTACAGCTATGGACTTCGAAGCAAGACTCGATTTGCTTAGTAGTCTGGGGAGTTGGCTCCGGGTAAGGATAGATGACCCCGAGATGGCTCAAGATGACTTTGGGAAGATAATCAACGAAGTACGACAACTTCGATGACTCGACATGACGAGTGACTATGGCATCTGGTGGTGGACCAAAAGGACGAGTTCTACGTGACAGCTCATAAGTAGAACATGAGATTGTGATGCTCGTAAGTAGGACAAGGTAGTCTGCATGTACCTAGGATAGTCTACGTGTACCCATGTGTTTGGACATTTGCGTGTGTCCAGTCCTTAGCGATCTCCATGGGCAAGAGTTGAGCATCTATGAGATAGTTCAATTGTCGATATGTATGTTGAGGGATGGATGGATAACTCTATGGTTGTGATGCTCATTGTTGGGACAAGGTAGTCTGCATGTACCCATGTATTTGGACGTTTACATGTGTCTAATCCTTTGCCATCTGTGTCGGCAATGAGTTGAGCATCTAAAAAAGTTATTATACATCTGAAGCACTTGAGTGAGAGATGCAAGGCTATGCGATGGATGATATGTTTATTGTGTACTTAGTACGATGTGTGATACTCCTATACCCTATCTTTTCCAATTGTGATAGTAGTTTAATATATGTGCTAACTCTTTGGATGTAGGGACAAGTCGGGTATGGTTGTTCATACCTATACCCTATTCACTATATACGAGTTTTATAGTATTTTGAGATGATATATCGCTCACACCAGACTGTTATCTAATCCAAAGTTTTATGCTTTGCTTCTTATTATCTCGGATACTCTTAAATGAGTAAATTAGGGATGGCAGGTCTGGATAGTACATGGAGCTGTATGGAGTATGAGCAGAAGGCTACACTTTCATATATCTATACTTGGAGCTTACTATCACTTATATTCCACTGTTCAGTAATGTTGAGCTATGTCGGTACTTATATTATTATAGATAGTTATAGAGTTTACTATGGAGATTTGGGATGTATAAACTCTTTATTTCAATTTTCGGATAGTCTGTGAACCCGATGGACTCTGATGTTCTTATTTATGTTCATTTTATTATATCATTATCTTGCCATTTTTACATCTATGTTTTTATATTATATTTTATCTGTGCGCTGTGAGATGTCCTACAGGTTCTATATTTGGATTTTTCTATACTTTATATTTTTTATTACCGTCCTACATCGGTTGGGTACCTCCATAGCATATCACATAGATATATTGAGTACCGAAGGTGTAGGGTGGCCGTCATAATTCATGACATGTACACTAGTCGCTTTGAATAGCTCTAACCCCATTCTCCATTGAGAACTTCATCATTCAGCACCATAGGGCAAGTGCTATTCTAAAACTAGCAAGTGTCGGTCGACCTAAAAAGCATTATAAGCAAAAAAATCGTCAACAATCATGAAGGTTTGCACATGCACAATCATGCGGTCACCTTCACCAACTCCACATAATAATCAACACATCCAACCAAACCTTTTGCCTCTTCGGTAAATCTTTGAATGTGAGATTTTACATAGCTTTATGTCCTTCGGACTTATCTTCATCTATCAAATGTCTTCCTAAATAGAATATTAATCGAGCTTCCACTGTCAATCAGAACTCAGTGCACAGTTATTGACCCTATTACGGCTATAATCACCATGGGCTCAAGCGTCAGCATTTGCACCCCATTAGTATCTCTATCTAAAAAAACTATATCATCATTCATCATCATTAGTTGTTTTGCCGAAGCTCCGTCTTCGACTTTAAAATAGCTCTTCTACGGCATATGTTTTAATGAAGTCCCATATCGATCCATCTCATTCCATCTTTTCTCCACTGGATGATGTCCTTCAATTATTGTGTTGATTACAATCTTACCATCTGATCGCTTAGGCCCCTCTCCATTGGGTCCAGGTCAGTCCCTCTGAACGTTCTACCCCTGAGGTCTGGTATTCTGCCTGTTGTCCTACAAGTCTATCATGTATTGTTGTAATTTCTTTTTACACATTAGGTCTTCAATCATGTCTCTTAAATGACGGGACTCATTTGTATTGTGTCCATGAGTATTATGGAAGAGACAATACTTCCTCGAGCGTCCTTTAGCTTTGATTGCCTCCCTTCGAGGCGAATTCTTATAATTCTTGGTTCCTTGCATGACAAGGTATATATTTTCAACTGTAGCATTCAATGGAGTATAATCCTCTAGCCTTAAGTATCTTGGATTATTTTTGGTATCATTTATTTTACCTCTGGCACTTTGATTTCTTTTTTTTATCATTGTTATTGGTTCCTACATCTACAATAACGTTACCGACGCTCTCATCGATTTACGTGATAGCGATGTTGCTTTGCACAACTTCAGTAGACTATCTCCCATCAACCTTTCTGGTGACCACACCTTCCTCTTTCAAGCATAGACACTGGGTCACCTTTCGATATAATTCATTAATGGTGGGTGGATGCTTCATCTTTAGCCATTTGCCAAAATCCATGTCTAGGTGTATCCCCCGGATTAGTGTCATTAACACGATATCCTCCTTTGGATTGTTTACTTCCCTTACAATAACATTAAATCGACTCAAGAAATCCTTTAGGGTCTCTCTAACCCCCTGATGTATGCTCGACAAAGATATCACATATTTCAGTCGAGTGTTGTGGAGCCTGAATAGCTCCATAAACTTCTTTGTTAATTGATCAAACATGGATATGGATTTCGACACGAGTTGAGTAAACCACATCGTTGCTACCCCATCTAAGAATATGGGGAAACATTTACACCTTACTATGTCGATAGCTCAACACCATCCATGTGGCACTCGTATTTCAATAGATGTTTCTAGGGTATGTTGTTCCATTATACAATGGCATTATCGGTATAACAAATTTCCTATGATACTCCTCCTGGAATATGTCATTAGTTAATAGAGTCTTACTAGGTATTGAGCCCCAATCTTCCTTCTTTCTTGATTGGTTTTCATTCATTAATCTCATTATCATATCGGCAATATATTCTTCATTGGCCTAGTTCTCCAAAAGGCGAGCATCAAAAACAACCCCGAGTGTTCGATTCTGCAAATTCTCTCAGTTCATTCGATGATGTCTAAGCTCTCCTGTCTCTAGAAGAACCACTCCTTCGGACCTTCTATAATGCTTAGCTAGTTCTGTGGTGTTTGTTTGAGCACCAACATTCTATGTTCCAGTGTTCTGTCCAACATCATTGTCGTATCCTGCAAAACATCTTCAGTCTTACAGTTGATAACATCAGGTAATTGAACTCCGAGACCACCCTTATTTTGATCAGTACCAATTTGATTTTGGTCGTTACTATGTGGTCTTCCTTAACACTCCAACGGTCTTTCCCTTCGTTTTCTGTTTTCCATCTCTTTTATTATAATAAGATGAAGATGAATTCTCTTCTCCAGAACTTGAAGATGACGCATCTCTCTAGCTTTTCCTATGCCTTTGGGACTGCTGGTTCAATAAGGAAATACTTGCATCCCTCCTATCAAGGAGCACTTTCTAGCTATCTACCATCCTCTGGTTCAATTCAGCCATCAGCTTGTCAAATTCAACCTTTACTTTTTCCTGCGGAGCAGATGGTCCTGGTAAGGTAGTCATCGATTGGTAGTATCTTCATTATAGTGAGAAGTTTCGTCTTTTCCACCTACCACGATTCTAGATGTTTTGGATCTCCTCGGGGCCATTACTTCAGATCCATAATAACAAAGTTCTGCATCTAGCTTCTGGACGTTCTAATCCATAGGATTAAGCTAGATCCATCCCTTAGAAGCTTTGCTCTCAATGATAGCACAAAAATTATTGAACCAAAAATTGGCACAACACCTCCAATAGACTAGATTCGAGATATATCTAATTCAAACAATAGAAAATGGTAAAAACATAAAAAAATTTATAGTGTTTCAACAAATTCTATGGCCTATATCCACTTTAATCTTATCATAGTTTGGTTTGTCACTAGTACAAGAGCTTTGCAATTCGTTTTCAAATCTAGACAACAAAACATAAGCTCAAAAGTGACCAAGTTGAGTAGAGAATAAAGGATGAAGAAGATGGAGGCCAAAAAGAGTTCCCGGTCCCTTTTTCAATAGCCATAGTGCTTCTATTTATAGCAGAATCTCCCAGCAAATTTTCCATATCACAAACGACCAAGTAAAATTCTAGATCTAAGAAAGTAGGAGGGAAGCATGAGTCATCCCGTAAGAAAAATCATCTCGGTACCGGTCACAATTGTAATCGTTAAACTGATCTGATTCAGGCTATGTCGTTTGAGACCTTTCTTCCACACTTGCTTACATCTTTAATCCTCCAATCCTTGTTCACAACTTTGCCCATCAAATCATATCGGTGCTAATACTAACTACCTTCTATGGAACTTATCTTTTTCCTGCACAACTTTGGAGTTGATCACCTACTCCTTCAGAGATGAACCCCTCACATATAATCATCTTGGTATATTGCCTCATTTCTTGATAAGGTGAAATGATAATAAAGGAAAAAGATTGATTCCTTAAGTCAATCTATCGGTACCGATCACTCTTGTGATTGGTACTGATCGCTTTTCCTTTGCCAATTTTTATTCCAATTTCTTTAAGCTATCTCCTCTATCCATAATGTGATGGCCTCCAAGTTCTCGAACCATTTCGCCTTCGTCTCTATGTCTAGATTCACTTAAATGCTGCTTGGTTCAAATAACAGTATTTTATTCCTACTGCTATGAGATCTAAAAGTGTAGAATGCTTTAAGTTTTATATTAGCCTTTGAATCATAAAATGTTCTAAAACTCCGATGACTTATACTTTTTGGCACGACATAAGTTCAGAAGTCATTTTAGGCTTTGAATCAGTGTATCCGGATGTGCGAGTTGTCACACTAATAGTGTGACATATTGGCTGAATTTATCGCTTACACATCCTTTTGGTAAAATCTAATTTTACTCACTATAAACGGTACCCAGTAGCAACGATTATTTATACCAATTCTCTTCATCAACGCTAAATCACATTAGGACTTATGAAATTTGGTTTTGATCAAAATTCTAATATCGTCCACATTTGAATTAGTTAGACAATAAACAAATTCCTTGGTACAATAATAACATTTATTATTAACTATACTACTTTGGTTAGAGATTTTGATTTTGAGTTGACTGTAGTTGACGATGATACTTACCTTGTATAACCGAGGAGACGAATTCTTCAATGAACAGTGAAGCAAATGCTTTAACTCAGACCCAACTGTAATCGTTCAATAGATGTCATGCCACAATTTAAATATAATCAAAGTGTAGTGTCTACATTGACGTTCAATGGCATTCTCAAGTCGAGAGAACTGTACAACATCATCACTTCGAAATTCTCTGTTTAACCTTAATCATACTAACTAACAAAAAATTCTCGAGTGAGTCATTCCATAGTTATCCAATAACCATCAATACATAACTTCTTAGTGTCTCCAGCAGTCATGAGTGATACACCGTTCAACATTTGTAGAACGTTACATGCTTTGTCTCAATGGATAAAACGATATCCCTTTTTGAATCATCTTGATTAGAAATATTTAAAATAATATGTTATGTTGATGTGATAAATTTCTCATAATTACGACACATTGTAATTACTATAACTTAAAATATCACTTAAGGATTTTTTTTTATTTAATGTACTTAAATTACATAATAAACATGACAAGTATACAATAAAAAGACAAACACCTTTTTATTTTGAACGATTTTTTATTACAGAGTTAATAATTTATAATAAATTTTAGAATTGCTCCCAGGGCATAACTCTATCAACCTGTAGTAAGTCTATTTGATCCAGATTTTCATCTTATAAAAAATAAGGGCGATAACGTGTCACAGTTAAAATACATGCAAATATTAGGATGTTTGGTGTACATATGAATTGTACAAGACCTGATTTAGCCTACTCCATTAGTCGATTAAGCAGATACTCATATATTCCTGAAAGAGATCATTGGTTTGCTTTAATAAGAGTATTTAAATACTTAAAGCATACAATAAATTACGAGTTACATTACAAAAATATCTTATTGTTTTGAAAGGATATTGCAATGCAATTTGGATGTCTGGGAACACGGATAACAAGTAAACAAGTGGATATGTCTTTATGCTTGGTGGAGTAGTAGTGTCTTCGAAGCAATCAAAACATAATTGTGATCGCACATTAAACAATGATAGCAGAGTTCATAGCCTTAGATAAAGTTGCCAAAGAAGCATAATGGCTTTTAATTTTTTTGGAAGATATTCCATTATAGCCTAAGCTTATGACTGTTTTTGTATTCATTGTGATAGCATGGCTGCAATCACGAGAGCTAAAAACAAAATTACAATAGAAAGTCAAGGCACATAAAAAGAAGGTACGAAACTATAAAAGACTTGCTCACAAATGGAGTAATATCCATTAACTATGTGAAGTCAAATGAGAATATAGCTGATCCTTTGACTAAAGAACTATGTAAGGAGCAATTAATATTTACATGAGGGGAATAGGCATAAAGCATATGCAATGATACATAACCCGGTGAAAACCTAACCTTGCTAATTGGAAATCTCATGGTCTAGGTTTAACGGGAAAACTAGTTAAGGAAATCTCACATAGTGAAAGCCACACAAGAATACTCACTTCTACGATGATTGATGTGTGCTTTCTGCAAGATGATTAGGATGAATTATTATTTTTCATAATACTAATATCTTACTATAAGAGAAATATGACAAGATATTCTTAATAAGTATTACCTATATGAGAGTGATGTGAGGTCGTATCTTTGACAGTTTGATGGGTACACTCTTTAAAGCTCTCATGAAAACAAGATTTGTTCAGGACCAAAATGAACACGGCCGAGTGAACTGAAAAGTGTCAAATTTGGTACATGTGATAATTGTACTTTAGTTTTGCTACAAAATGCAAATAGTTCAAGACTTTAGTTCACTACTTGCAAAATAAATCCGATAAGCGCTCACTAAAGAAGGTTCAAGTTCGTAAGTCACCTCCCCAGATGCATATTGAGTCTTATTCTCTGATGATTACAAAATCTTACTTTCTATTCAAATGGGGGTATATTAGAGTTTGAATAGAAAATGTGGGGTATTGTTGGAAATTGAGGACTTCCAATAGTCCCACGTCCCATGCTCTAATAAGCCTTGGTCGAATTTAAGTTTCTATCCATCCCCCTCGCTTACTTATTTTTATTGTCAAAGGTAGTGTTTGTTCATTTAATATTTAAACAGATATAACTGTTCATAGCCAATGGCTATGTTTGTTTAATGCATATAAATTCGAGGCTTCATTTTGGCACAAAACACAAAATAACATTCAAAAAATGTTTCCCTCAAAAATTGAACAGAGAAACAGAGGTGTCGGGACAAAATTATATCTTAGGACATTGCAATCCTCTCCCAGTATCAAAGTTGGCTTTTCCGGTTTGATTTTCTAACTTATCTTCTACTATATTCAATATATAATTACTGTTCATGTTCTCATTACTACTTTTGATTGCCCAACCATTAGTTGTTTACTCGTAGATCATAAGATTGATCCTCAGTTTAGCAATTAGATATACAACAGTACATAGGAAATTAGGAATGCTATGCCAGAGTACGACTTTAATTGAAGTGCAAATGATTTTGCAAGGATCAACATTATCGTCAGCATGTTATTCTTTGGGATCATATTGTATTATGTACTGAAATTTTCATGTGAAATATAAGTTCTAACTATTGATTATACGGAATGACGTATAATAATTGTTTACAATCCACTTTTCATCCTTTCAAGTTCAATGTTATATACCACTCAACAACGTTATTGAAAATTGTTTCATTACATATATAACATATGTTGAAGTTAGGAACATCATGAATATTATATGACCATTTAACAACTTGCAACATTATCCATCAGAAATGTATGCTATAGTTCATCTTTCATTTGGTCGTCATTTGATTCTGATACAAGCCTGTTTGCATGTGCTTTCATTTTTCTTCTAATAAAGGTAGCAAGTTCCTTCAAAGTTGATTTCTTGGAGAGCGTAATCTGCAAAACATATTGGTAACCAAATGAGAAGGAGCATGATAATGTAATACTTAACATATGTTAACATAATGAATTTAAGCTACGTACTGGATTTAATTTGTCTTCAGCAGGATAAAACAGCAGGGTTGGAAAGTTATTTATCTACAAAACAAAGGAGGTCATATTAAAACCAATCTAAATGAGTACTGATTCACACCATAAATTTGAGCATCATGCATACCATGTAATGCCGTTTAAAATTCTCCTTTTATATATTTAATTCGGACGACATTACATTTTATCAAGAACATACACATTTTGTATCATCGAATGAAATTGGGTAATTTTCAATGTTTTTTATGGTGTGAATACTTGAAATGCTCGTAGAAAATTAGCTAACAAAAAGAATATTTTGTTACGTGTAACTTCGGATGTTCATTTAGAGATGCATCAATTCTGGCAAATTTAACACTTTTCTCCTCTTCGAAATATTTGGCCAGCTTCTCAACCTTCCTGCTAGTTGCCTCACAGTCCATGCACCATGGCGTATACACCTTTACTTAGTGATAAAATACTCATCAAAACTAGTGTAGAATATCACTTGTACTGGCTAGTAAAAATAAAAGTAAAAAGCACATTATTTGTATATGCAGTAGGATCAAGAACGGTACCTCCAGAAATATATTATGATGGCTATTCAAAACCAATGCATCAAAAGATCTACCTACGATCTTCTCAACCGATTTACCCTGCAGCAAAAAAAAAAAAAAGAAAGAAAGAAAGGATTCAATGTCAAGATTTTGCAGTATGAATGTACATAAAAAAAACCAAAGGGAACTTTGACAACAAGGGTTGATGTGGTTGAATTAGTTTAAGGAAATAAATATTTGTTATTTATTTGTTTGATGACTGCGCTATAAGAATGTGTGTGTGTGTGTTTGTAAATAAACAAATATATCTAACAATTGGAACCGACTAGCGAAAGTTATAAATCAAAGTACAGGGAGGAATTTCTTGTGTTAAGAAATCAATGAAGAAGTGTTGGTAATTATTTCCTGTATGAAAAATAAGGAATGACTGCCTTATTTTGGTGCAAACTTCTTCTATAAAAGATAGTGAAGTATATATAGGCAATAAAAAGAAAATGGAAAAAATGAATTCAACCAATGGTCGAAACATGCACAAATGGACAGGCTTGTTCAAATTAAATAAGTTTGATGGAGGAGAAAATGTTGACAAATGTGAGAAATGTTACTGAAATTTGAAAAATCCCATTTCCAATGGATAGCCGTAAGGGAGAAAATGTACTCTCATAACAAATGGGTTTGTAAAGACAAGCTTATTTGCTTAAGATAATGCACAATAGATGAGGGAAAAAAACTGCACAGCGGTGGCGCAGCAGTTGATATGGAAAGGAAGACAATGTGAAGAACAATGAGACTAGTTCAATTTAAGAAATGGAAGTCAGCTGATGAAAGCACAAATTTTAAGGAGCAAAAGACCAAGAGTGGCCTTATTGTGCTTCAAATCATTCCAGATGAGGTTGGATATATGTTCAATAGACAAGCACACACAAAAGGGTGGTATTATACTATTAGGTGAAGGTTGGAAACTATGCTGATGAAGGTGTAGTTAATCGAATCAGGGTAGTAATCATATATGTATCGAGATGGAGTGCAACAGTTTTGTTATATGAACTTCTGTTGAAAACATAAGAAAATTAGACAAAGATCCGAAGAGCGGGGGGAGGGGAGGGGGGGGGGGGGGGGGGTGAAACGAATCAGGGTTCTCTACAACAAGAACATTGTTATTGACACATCACAACCATAAGAATTTGTACTGTTAACTAATGAAAAGATATGGATTTGAATATTCAGGGGGGCCAAGGATTTTTATATTGGGCTGTGAGTTGGTTTAAGTTGTATTATGTGATAAAGATATGTTTACCATTTTATTTCCTAAATGAGACATCAATTAATAAGCTTAACAAACCGTCTGGACCAACTTCACATTATCATTAACTTTCTTTTCTTTTTTTTTGAAAAAAAAAATGTTGGTATTGATGAGGGAACGTTGATGGAACAACTGAAAGTAAAGGAATTGCCTTGACTTTCATTGGCAGAGGTAGTGGAGGTTTAGATTGGAAATTGATGGTGCAAGCTCAGAAATCCCTTACCTAAGAACTGGGTGCAAAATCTTATTGTAACGACCCGCAAAATTGATATATTTATTTTTAGTTAATCATCAATCGTCGTTCAGTTTATATTGATAATTAAAAGGATTTTTGAGCAAGGTCTTGTTTTTGAATATTTAGGCCATTCCAACGCATCCAGAAGGGTCGAAAACGAATTTTGATATAATATGTTATGCTTTCGATAAGTTGATAGAAATGGATTTTTTTTCATTTTAGACCGCTTTAGGTCCAAAATCCTGATATTTGGTTGTAAATATTTAATTAACCGAACTCTAGCAACCCCCACACTGAGCAACAGATCCTAATCACGAAATTCCTTTTTAATGGCAATGAAATCTCAGTAGATATACTCCTAGTGTATATGTTATAATTGTTTACGGTTGTTTAATGTATTTGGCGTATTAATTGAGTCAATAAACTGATATGTAAACTATGAAGACATCATGTGTTGCATTGGTTGTTTAATATTATACTGACGTTTGTTCCGTTGTGACGTTGTAACTTTGTTAATGAAAAGTCTAGTTTTAAATTATTCACCCAACAATCTATTGCTTTAATGTTTACATTTGACGTACAAGCATTAGTCAAAAATCGTTTTTTGACAACTTTAGCTGTTGGATATAGTGAGAAGTCACATTTGGTAATACAGCTTCGGTCTAGCAAAAATCTAAGCCTTGAATGAGTTTGAACAGTTAAGGATATGGTAGTTTAATAGATTAGGAGTAGAAGAGACAGCGTACCAAGTAGCGATCATATGCTTTTATATATTACCTAGTGTTTGAACCAAAAAATGAATTAAAAAGGGATTAAAATGAGCAAAAAAGAACACACAGTGTTTTAGAGTGGTTCGGCTAATCTTGACCAACGTCCACTTAGTGATTTTATTGATTATATCACCGATTTGTAATTACAAGTTCTTACGGATCGGTATAAATTCGTGGATGATTACAAGAGATTAGAGTAAGAGAGCAAGAAAATTAAAAGAATCTTAAAAAATAAACCCGTCCTTCTATTTATAGCCGTGGAAAGCCTAAAATTTTCACCCCATGATCTCCGCCTCGTTCTCCACATCCAAGATCAATTCTCTAGAAAATTTGGTGGACACCTCATCAATAATCGTGGATCGGTACCTATCCATGGGCTTGGATTAGTACCGATATGGATCAGTTGGAATGTTTTGTTTTGGCTCGATTCGTAATTAGCTTCGTGATTCCAAACTTGTTTGCACCATTATTAGCTTGTTTCTAAGTCCGCCTGATGGGTATGTGGAAGAATGAAATTGCTGATTTCAAACGTCCATGGAGATCGATGGAGAATTACATGGGAACGATAAAATGAAACTTGAAATACTCTTGGCATCATCACTTGTGAATAGTAGGAGTTGGGACTGGATTGGATAAAGCAATGTGGATCGGTACCGATCCAAGTGGTTGGATCGGTACCGATCCACCACTTTGGTGGATTTTGGATCCTCGCCTCTTGGAGTGGTTTTGTCTTCACCTTGTAGCTCTGTTCGTACCTAGTTTCTGGACTCCGATGCTATCTCTCCGGGCTTCTTGCCTCGATATCTCCAGGCTGGATTGAAAGTATTTTTGTCCAAAATATCCCGGTTTGACATTTTGGGTAAAAGTATTTTGTGCAGAAAATATTTTGGTTTGAAAATATTTCAGTCTGAACATGTTATGCTTAAGAACGTTTTGTTGCAAACATTTTGTTGCGAATATTTCATTGAACATTTGCTAAAAAAATAAAAAAAAATGTTAAATATTTTATTTAGAGATACTTTGTCTGAAAAACATTTGAGTTGAGAGGATATTTGCTAAAAAGGTAATTTGGTTGAATACCTACCTACATACATACATATACATACATACATACTATATACATACATGTATATGTATGTATGTATGTATGTATGTATGCACGTCCAGATAGGTCTGCATTTAATCACAACGTGCACGCATTTTTAGTTGCACATATGGAAGTAGATTTGACAGTAGCATTGCCAGTATAAATTGAACCCGAGGCAACGACCGAGAAGACTGAGGCAACTAAAGAACATTCATATAACCAATAACTTGAAAACATTCGTGTTTTTATCATTCCTTTCTTTTGTTTTAGTTTATTTTATACTACTGGAAATGTAAATAATACTTGTACTTTTACATGCTTATGCTCTTTTAGCCAATATGAGCTATGAGTAAAAATGTCTGAAAATACATTAGCGATTAATTGTTTATTTACCACTCTTTTGTAGATTTTTGTCTCTCATGCTTTCAAGTTACTTTTTTGGAAACCAGCTTTTAAATTACTATTTTTTCTTTTGAAAACCAGTAATTTCATATTTGTCTTTCTTAAGTTTGTATTGCTTATATATATTTTAATAGGATTAATTACCCGAGTAAAATCTTTATATTTTATTTCCATTTTAATGGTTTTTTTTCTTCATTTATTCCGGCATTCAAAAAAGAAAACATAAACCTCTAAGAATAGACATGAAAAGAATCAGAAAAGGAAGTATAAAAGAATTATTGGTTTGTATATGCAAACTTGATATTTGAACTTCGCCTAGGCAGAAGGCACTATTTTTTTTGCTCGAACTGCAATAGCTTCTTCACACTAACTCGGAATTAAACGAGACTTCGACCGATGAACTCCCATCTAAATTACGGACAATATTGAACACTCAGAAATTTCAGCTCATGGGTATATCGTAGTTCTCCATGGTGATTAACAGTTGTACTTAGAAAATAACATACTACATCTCAATATTTGAACTCCGCCTAGGTAGAAATCGCTATTTTTTGTTCAGACTGCAATAACTTTTTCATAATAACTCAAAATCAGGTGAGATTTCGACCAATGAACTCCCACCTAAATTACAGACAATATGAAACACTCGGATACTTTATCTTGTGAATGCACAGTGTAGTTCTCCATGGTGACCAACAGTTGTACTTAGAAAATAACATGCTACATCCCCATATTTGAGCTCCATCCAGGCAGAACCGCTATTTTTTATTCAAACTGCAGTAACTTCTTCATACTAACTCGGAATCAGACGAGACTTTGACCGATAAATTCTCACCTAAATTACGGACAATATGGAACATTCGAATACTTCAGCTTATGAACGTATACCATGGTTCTCCATGGTGATTAACGGTTGTACTTAGAAAATAATATGCTACATCCCCATATTTGAGCTCCGCCTAGGAAGAAGCCGTAATTTTTTTGTTCTGATTGCAGTAACTTCTTCATACTAACTCGGAATCAGGCGAGACTTCGACCGATGAACTCCCACCTAAATTACGGACAATATGAAACATTCGGATACTTTATCCTCTGAACGTATACCGTAATTCTCCATGATGATTAACAGTTGTACTTAGAAAATAACATGCTATTTCCCCATATTTGAGCTCCGCTTAAGCAAAAGTCGCTTTTTTTATTCGGGTTGCTGTAACTTTTTTCATACCAACTCGGAATCAGGCGAGATTTCGACCGATGAACTCCCACCTAAATTATGGACAATGTGGAATACTCGGATACTTCAGCTCATGTGTATACCGTAGTTCTTCATGGTGATTAACGACTGTACTTAGAAAATGACGGGCTATATCCCATATTTGAGCTCCACCTAGGCAGAAGTCGCTATTTTTTCTGATCATACTGCAATAACTTCTTCATACTAACTCGGAATCAAGCGAGGCTTCGACCGATGAACTCCCATCTAAATTACGAACAGTATGGAACACTCAGATACTTTATTTTATGAATGCACACTGTAGTTTTGCACAGTGACTAACAGTTGTACTTAGAAAATAACAGGCTACATCCCCGTATTTGAACTCCGTCTATGCAGAAGCCGCTATTTTCTTTGTTCAGTCTGCAATAACTTCTTCATATTAACTCGGTTGAACTCCCACCTAAATTACGAACAATATGGAGCGCTCGGATACTTCAGCTTATGAACTTATACCGCAATTCTCCATGGTGATTAACAGTTGTACTTAGAAAATAACAGGCTATATCCTCATATTTGAACTCCGCCTAGGCAGAAGCCGCTATATTTTCGTTCAGACTACAGTAACTTCTTTATATTAACTCGGAATCAAGCGAGACTTCAACCGATGAACTCCTATCTAAATTACGGACAATATGGAGCACTTGTATACTACATCTCTTGAACGCGCACAATAGTTCTCTATGGTGACTAACATTTGTACTTAGAAAATAACATGTTACATTCTCATATTTGAACTCCGCTTAGGCAGAAACCACTATATTTTTTGTTCAGACTGCAATAACTCGGAATCAAACGAAACTTCGACCGATGAACTCCCACCTAAATTACAGACAATATGAAACACTTGTATACTTCGTCTCTTGAACGCACACTGTAATTCTCGATGGTGACTAACAGTTGTACTTAGAAAATAACATATTACATCCTTATATTTGAACTCCATCTAGGCAGAAGCCGCTATTTTTTTGTTCAGACTGCAATAACTTCTTCATAATAACTCAAGAATCAAGCGAGACTTCGACCGATGAACTCCCACCTAAATTACAGACAATATGGAACACTTGTATACTTCGTTTGAACGCACATTGTAGTTCTCTATGGAACACTTGAATACTTTATCCTGTAAACGCACACTGTAGTTCTCCATGGTGACTAACAGTTGTACTTGGAAAATAACAGGTTACATCTCCATATTTGAAATCCGCCTAGGCAGAAGCCGCTATTTTTTTGTTCAGCCTGCAGTAACTTCTTCATATTAATTGGAATTAGACGAAACTTCGACCGATGAACTCCCGCCTAAATTACGGACAATATGGAGCGCTAGGATACTTCAGCTTATGAATGTATACCGTAGTTCTCCATGGTGATTAACAGTTGTACTTAGAAAATAACGTGCTACATCCCCATATTTGAACTCCACGTAGGCAGAAGCCGCTATTTTTTTCGTTCATACTGCAATAACTTCTTCATATTAACTCGGAATCAGACAAGACTTCAACCGATGAACTTCCACCTAAATTATAGACAATATGTAACACTTGAATACTTCATCTCTTGAACGCAAACTGTAGTTCTCCATGATGACTAACAGTTGTGCTTAGAAAATAATATGTTATATCCTCATAGTTGAACTCCGC
This sequence comes from Allium fistulosum, assembly GCA_030737815.1. Taxonomy (NCBI): domain Eukaryota; kingdom Viridiplantae; phylum Streptophyta; class Magnoliopsida; order Asparagales; family Amaryllidaceae; genus Allium; species Allium fistulosum. The sequence goes on from CM060907.1 coordinate 293,216,224, forward strand.
CTAAGCAGAAGCCGCTATTTTTTTGTTCAGACTGCAATAACTTCTTCATACTAATTCGGAATCAGACGAGACTTTGATCGATGAACTCTCATGTAAATTGCAGACAATCTGGAACACTGGGATGTTTCAACTTATGAACGTATACTGTAGTTCTTCATGGTGATTAACAGTTGTACTTAGAAAATAACAGGCTACATCCTCATATTTGAATATTATTTCTCTATGAGATATAAAAGAGTATATTTGAAATTTCAAAAGGACACCGGGTAAATCTATTAATGAATGCCCTTTATTAGTAGTAAAGATATGTATATATGAAAAGGATCAGCGGGACCCTCTATTCAGTCCTCGACCAAGTCCCCTAATTACAGCTACTCATTCCGATTTAAAAATTATATATTGTGATAAGGGAGAGAGTATTATTATTTAAATCGGAATGAGTAGCTGAAATTAGGGGCTAGGTTGGAGATTGAATAAAGGAAACTGTTAGTCCTTCCTCATACACACACACATATACACACAAATATATGACAAGAATCGCTACACCTTTAATCTTTTGGATTTTCACCATAAATTCTGATTTAAATAATAATATTTTCTCTCTTCTTCCTACACTATAGTAAGTATTATTATTTAAATCGGAACTCGTGGTGGAAGTCAATGGAGAAATGAGGTGTAGCCGATTTTTGCCCCTGTATATATATATATATAGACAAAAGATTTTGGTTAAAAGGTATTTTGAAATGAAAATATTTTGTTGGGAAAAAATTCGATACAAAAATATTTTGGGTGAAGTCAAGTACCATACTCAAGTGGCAGTGGTATGACATCGTAGGTTGAGGTCCTAGTGGTCATGAGTTTGAATCCCGACACATCAAAATGAGTACTCTGATTAAATAAAGCGCTACTTTTATAATAAAAAAGATTGGGTGAAAATATTTTGATTGATATTTAATTAAGGAAAATATTTGAAAATATCTTTGGGGAACATTTCGTGGGGATTTTTAGAAAGAAATGTCAGGCTTAAGGAGGACATACTCCAAAAGACAAGTGACTGGACAGTAAGCTATAAGCTGAAGGAGTTCGAGCACAAATGAGCTCGGGATGATGAAACCCGGGTATAAGGTCTCGACCGAAACTCCAAGATTTCGACCGACTTAGATCGGTTTCGGAGGAAGGCGAGATGAAACTAGCCCAGAAAGTTGAAGACGGTACTCAAAGATGAGGATAATTGAGGGAAAATCGAAGACAATTGAGAACAAAAACTTATCTCGTGCTTATTTCTTTCAGATTCAACCTTCTACACGTCGTCTTCCTCAAATCGAAGCCAACCGGGCATCATAGTGATTTTTTATTTATTTTCTACCCTAGTTTGGTTGGCGACTGTAATCAATGAAATAAGAAAGGAGAGTTGAAGATTTGGGCCGGCTTTGAAAATAATTAGGGTTCTGGGACTGTTGGCAATTATTTATTTTGATAATGGGCTGATTTGGTTTGGGTAAAGCAATCAAAAAGTGCTAATTTATTTAACACGTGGATTTGATTTGGATTAGTTGACGAGGGCTGACTGGTTCAAAGATGCTAATACATATTAACTAGGGTTTTGAATGTAATATTGTTTTATGTTATATTTCATTTTATTAAAAATTACATTTTCAATTATGTTTAAATTGTTTATCATTGTCTTTTCTTTAAAAGATACCAAAATTCAAAATAGAGACCGAAGCCAAAACTTCATAAATTTTCGAAATCGGCCGAAACTAATAAAATTTCTAATGACCGAAACCAAGTTCTCAAACCATGAACGAAACAAAGGAATGGAGTTTCTTCATAAGCAAACGCGACTTAGCTGAATTAGAGTTATATCCGCTTGGCTCCTCAAAAGAAATAGGGAATACGAGTATGATTCATCCATAGGATAAATGTATGATTGGCTATTTGTATCTGCTCACTCAATTTGTTTGTTTGTTTTGGTTGCTTAGGGTGGGTGTGGATAGCCGACAATAAGATGCTTTTTTTTCTTTTTAAAAACAAAAGTTAAAAATCAATATGGATGGACAAAAACTATCGACTTTAAAAGGTTAGAATCTGTTTGACTTGAATTTTGCTTTTTGCGTTTTCTATTTTCAGTATGTATATCAAAAGGCATATGAGAAGATAAAAGGATGCAAAATGATCGATTTAGAAAATGGTTTTAACATATGAAATTGAAAACAACTTTTTCTTTGTATCCTCATGCTGGGGTGTCTCGCATTGTATGTGGGTAATATAACAGAATTGAAGAAAGAAATACTCACATCATGGAAAATAATAAAGGTGAAGTGGTATATATATGAGTGGTCGCATGTAATAACAAGAAATTCTTTTTGTTGAAAGATGTTGATCAAACTCCATGTTTCTCTTATAGAGAGATGCGCGGATGAATCTGTAATTTAATATGGTAACTGTATGTTGTCGCGCGAGAGATGTGCGGATGAATCTCGAAATTCAACATCGCATTTTAGAAAATATCACAAAACATATTCTCCCTTGCTCCTCTCCCCATTGTTGTAATGGCAACAATTTTTCACCTTCTTCTCCTCTTCTACACATTTTAATATGCATATTGAAAACACAAAATGCAAAATTCTTATTAAATAGGCCATTGCTCTTTAACTTATTTTGAAAATAGTATTCTTATGTTTTTGACTTATAAAGGTATATCAATAAATAAACAATTAAAAAATATAGAAAAATTAATACCGAAAAAAATGTTTATAAAAATATCAAAACCTAAAAGAAGGCTAAACAGTATAAAAAAACTTAAAACTAACAAAATTTAAAAACAAATAAATTTCCACTAAAATTTTGAGTTTTGAAAATTCTAAATTCTCAAAATTTGAATTTTGAATTCTAAAAATTCTTATTTTCAAATTTTAAGTTTTGAAAACTTAGGTAGTGTTTGGTTTAAAAACGAATTTTGTGTTTTCGGTTTTCAATATCTATGTCAAATACGAGAAGAATGGAGGGACGGCGGAGGGGATGAAAGAAAGACGGATGGGAGAACGAATGTGATAGCGGGACGACGAATGAATGGATTGTTTCACGTGCTTGTGTTATTTTTCAAAACACGGAAAACAAAAAAAAGTTGTTTTCTATTTTTTATGTTAACTTCGTTTTCTAAATTAGTCGTTTTCGGCAATATACATGCATCATGTGCATTTTTGTATGGACGAAAACTAAAAAATAAAAACAACAAACCAAACACTACCTTAATTTTGCAAACTTCAAAATTTTAAAATTCAAATTTTAAATTTTGGAGCTTCAAATGTTTTGATTTTCAGTTTTGAATTCCAAATTTTTTATATTTCAGACTCTCATGTATCGAATTTTATATATTCAAATTCCAAAAATAAAAAAAAAATAGATTCTTAAATATCAAATTTCAAAATTCTGAATTTTCATATTTCCAAATTTGAGCATATAAATTTGAAATTTCAGATATTGATTTTTAAAATTTCAAACTATAAAATTTTGAATTATCAAAATTCAAAATTCATATTTTGACATCCCATGTTTAATTTTCCTTTTTAATTTTTAAGTTAAAAAGCCAAACTAACTTTTTTTTGACTTTTTATCATTTTCCACAAGGACATTTGAATAAGCAAAAGCCCTTTTGTTTTCGTTTGTCTGGGGCTTAATATGCTTGATTGTTTGACTATTTTGGTTGCTTAGCATGCTTGACGATTTTGATTAATCTGTACATTAGATTGTTTTGGTTGCTTTGTGTGTTAGTCAATTTGACTGTGATAGTTGCTTTGCATGCTTGATTGTCTAGGTTGTTTTCATGTTTGTTGTTTCCTTAAGCATTTCTCCTTTGTTTTAAGTGATCACTACATAAAGGCTGAGCAATATCCTGAGGAATTTGACAATTGGACCAATAAAAAGGAAAAATGTCAAATGTTGGCACTAGAAAGCGATGGCTTTAGATCGAGTAAGGGCTAAATGCCAAGCGGGAACTTGGTGAAAAGAAAAGATTTGCTGGTCAGTTTCGGATGAAGAGCAATATATTAAAGAGGTATTTTTATAGCATCTGATACTATAAATAGACACATAGAGCCTCCATTTAAACACAAAATTTTCCTCTCCATTAATAAATTATATCTTAATTGGGTGGACCTTGCAATTCCATCATCGAGATAGAGAAATATTCTCTTAGAGATGAATCTGATGGTTAATGGTGTAATAGATCGGTAGGATTATCGATGATTTTAAAATTATTTTTAGTAAAATTATATATATATATATATATTAATTTATATTGATTTTAAAAAAATTCTGTAACAGATTTATCAACAATCAACGAAGTGATCAATTGCTTAATCGCAAACTTTGGTCGAGAAAACTAAGATTATGTCGATCTGCTCGGCAAGGCGCGAGCTTTATTCCAACGCTAACAGCATCATATTCGGTGGTCAACGACCATTGATTAGTTATCGATTCAATTGGATGATCGATCCAGGTTTCAATTATAGGACGTCGAGGATACTAAAGTCGGTTGTTACATAGTGAGCAAAATGGTGGCGGTGTTGTCGCCTCCTGGGGTCTGAGGTAGGCCACAAAATTCAATAACAGGCACATCAAAGGCTAGGGTTTCGGGTAAATTGTCAATTACTCCCTCAGTTTTAAGTGTATGTTTAGTTAATATTATTTCATTATTTACAAAAAAACCTTATATCGTACAACCGTCATAACTACTACATATGAGAATCGTTTTAAGCACAACTTGTGTCATTAGGTTCGATTAAAATTCTAGACGTTTTCGTACCATTTAACCATATTTCACATATTTGTATATTACATTGTAAATTGGACATTAATATATTAAAGTGTCAATAAAATATTTGTAAATTAAACATTATTTATTACTTGAAAATTTCACATTCAAATCAAACAAATTATAAATTATTTATCTATATGTATAACTATAGATATATATATATATATAATTTATTAAATAGTATATTTAAATAATTATTATCGAAAAGTGATAAAATTGTTTTAAACATTATATTGGAATAAATATTTTAAACATATCGCTTTAAATAAATTTCAATATGACTTAGTAATGAAATTATTTTAATAAATCCCACGTTTATTCGTATTATTATTAATATAACTTAAAATTCAAATCAAATTCAAACAACAAATGTTAAATGTCAAACAACAAACATTAAAAATAATTTGACGCCAATAATATTATTTATAATAACACGCTATAAAAGATATAATGCATAATGAATTAAAAGGTAAAATTTTGAAATTTACCTCTTTTACCTCACTATTGGATGCACCTAATCCAACAATGGCATTAAAGTTTACATTATGTTATTATGAATAATATATAAAATTTGAATTTAAGATTAACTTAAATCTAAATTAAAGTTTATAAAGGTGTGCATGAATTTAAAATTGTTTTACATTTGTATTCACAAAAATCATAAATAAATTTATTAAAAATTGTTTCAAATTAAAATTTATAAAGGTTATAAATAAAATTTTAATTAGAATTTGTATTCATAAAGGTTATAAACGAATAAATTTGAAATTGTTTTGAATTTAAAATTATAAAAGTTATAAATTAATTAATTTAAAAATAATTTCAAACTATAATATAAACTAAATGTTACAGTCCATAAAACGCTACAATTGAGTTGTATACTGATTAAAATGTTAATGATACACACACACAAATATAAGATTTAATATTATAAATTTATAATTAAATTAGAGATTCTTATATAATGTATACAAAATAAAGTAATACGATTTTGAAAGTTAATATCGAAATAATGCCCATTACAATTATAAGGAATAAATACGCATATATACAATTGTATATACATACAAAACAGTAAATTATGTCATTGAGTATTGTGAATACATATTATTCCATATAAACGATAATATTCATTATTATTATTTTGTGATTATTAATCTAAAATATTCTTACTCTATATCATTTGCAATATAAACAAAAAACTACACATATTATGGTTGTTGAGCGCCCTCAAACCATAGACTATTTATAGTAGATTTATATTGTCTTTAGGTAATCCCAAAAGAATGGGTTACGAGTATATAATGTATGATTCGTTGAGCACCCTTCAGGTCTCAAAGATGATCAAGAGTAAAGCATGTACGGTTAAGAGTTACATACGAGATATAGCTAATACTACTCAATTATAGGGACTGCAAATTGTTAGAGCACCATCAAGGTTGTTGCAACATGATAAATGAATCCAAATACTCACTATAAGAAGTTATGAAATAACCACATCTCCTTTAGGGGTTTTAAGAGATGTATATTCTAGTGGAAGCATATTAAAAGAATATAACAAACTATTCTAATAAATATAAAAGCATATTACATTAATCTAACTCAACAAACCTGCACAACTAATATATTTACTAAAAAAATTTATCGATTAAAATACTAAACAAATTGAATTAAAGATTAACATGAAAATGTAAAAATTTATTGACTAATAAATTAACCTTTTAGCATGTTGTTACATAAAGTTCATGCAAGAATTGAATAATACAACCATTAAAACCAAGTAACGATAACTTAAGTATCAACTTGCTCGAGGCTTTGTATTGTCTTCTATGAGTTTTAAATTAGAAAATTAAAAAATGTATGGATATTCGAACCATATTCAGTCACATACAAATGTTGTATGGTGAATAGTCGTGTTCCATAAGACACAAATTTCGATGAAATTGTTTTATTCGAAATGAGCAAGTAAAACATAGTGCAAGATCGTGTTTAATATGAATTAATACAATGAAAATCGTGTTGTGTTGGAAACAACACTAGACCAAGGATTACAGACACACCAAAGAATTGGATCATTGAAGTGTCGGTTTTGATTTGTTTACTTAAGTGCAACTTATTTGACTTTTTTAATATGTTAAGGATGAATGAATATATTTTTGTAAAGAAATTTATTGCAGTCTTATAGTAAAGGATTTCTCTTTTCAAAAATTCGGCCATTTAAATGAGAAATCTTAAGTCTGAGAGTGCAAGCACCATAGGCACGGTCGTATGAAGAATGTGAATGATCACCCCTACTTTATCAAGAGACATAGGGAACGAAATTGCATATAATACTTGTAGACGTTAAGTAAAGAGCAAAAAATACGAAATCTGTTCAAAATGTTTTTTCTTGTAGAAAATTATTCTCTATAAGATCCATTTATCTAAGTTCGAGATGCATGATCCAAAACTTTCGACTATGAATTAGTTACAGTCTATGTAGTTAATATCCGAAAATATCATCGATATATCTCATATCGCTCCTAAGTTGATATTTTTTTCAAAATACCACTTAAAATATCGTTACCGGTGTATCGTTCGATATTTGCAGATATATTGCTTCGATATTTAGTGTAAAATGCCGGATATTTTTTTAAGAATATCGTTCATTATTGTATGTCTTGATGAAATATCTTTACAAATATCTTCATATTTTCAATATTTGTTTTTTGTATATGAATGACAATTTGTAGACGTATTAAAAATCTCAATGCACTAACTTTTTTATTTTAACCATATAGTTTTAGCTTCTTCAATAGTCTTTCAATAAAAAAAACTCTGCTTATTCTATTTTTTATATGTTTTATTTTTCTTGAATACTTTACCACTAAAGACAAGATCATGAAAGAGCTACATTTTTTAGTTATTTTTTGTTCACCATTTCTAATTGGTAAGTTAGCTTATGAAAATTCATTTTATTAGTTATTATCATGCAGGCAGAACAAAAAATTGAAGAGGGGTAAAGTTATATATTTGACATATCGATAAAAATATTCATTGGTATCAAATCAACACTGCTTATTTGATAAATTAAGTAAAAATGAAAACATCGAAACTATAATATGGAAAATTTGGAAAAGTAATATTGATGATTAGATGATTGAATAAAAAATGAATATAGTATAAAAATGAAGAAAAGAATAAACATGTACATTATACGAATTTCTAAGTTTTTATGAGCCTATATTACGATTTGTATCAAATAGAATATCTCATTGAACGGATTTTAATCTATAAACTATATCCAATAAGTCTTCGATAGTAATTCAGAATTATTTATCTAAATATTTGAATACTTAACATTAATATAATATTATAACATAATGCAATATCGTTTATAACATGTTCTATGTATGTCCGATATTTTATCGATATTATCACAATATTTAAAATATCTCATATCGGTACTTAACCGATACGTACCGATACCAACATTAACTACTTAGGTTACAGTATAAGATATAAATAGCTTATTGTAAACGATTAAACGTATTAGATAACACTTACTAATGGACACATCTATAGTTTGAAAGATCATTTTTATGTATACTAAATATTATTTATGAAATAATACATGTTTTCAATTTTGACTGAAAGTGGATGCAGTTTTGTTTTAATATGAATATTATGAATATTCGTTATAAAATAAATCTGTTTTTGGAATTCAGACGATATTATTTGTTTTCATAACAATAGTGATTTGTTAACTATGGAAAATACAAAAGCATCTAAGATATCTAATAATTTCTTTTGGAATCATAGACTAAGCTATACCGTTGAGAAGCTTTTCTTCAATCATATGATTATGAATCATATGGTACTTGTGAATTGTATTTCAAAAGAATTAACGGTAAAACAACCATTCAGCGGGATCGACAAAGTTATCAAACTCTTGGGAATGATACACATTGATGTATTTAGTCCATGATCTACAAATACCGAAAGAAGATCCATGTACTTCGTTGAATTTGCTAATAAATTATCCAAGATATGAATATGTGCATTTTGATACACAATAATTTTTGGGTAAAATATAACGTAAGCAGAAAAATATAACATGCAACAAAAATTAAAATATTTCGATTTGATCGAAGAGTTGAGTATCTTGGATACAAGCTCCAAGAGTACATAATGGAGCATAAGATTCATTCTCAAATTCACTACCTATACTACATAATGATATATCGATAATGAACAATAGAATTTTTGATTGATAATGAATGAAATTGAGTTAATTTTTTTATCATGGGGTATCCGCCTAAGTATAAGCACATATATTAGTTTGGTTTCAGCTTACGATTCCATATAAGATACGAATTGTAGGAACCTCATCTTAAATAGTTTAAGGTATGTAGTTGTCGGGCCTACGTTATGAATGTAAGTTCCGTGAACTCGAAACTAAGTTTATTTTATGTAAATCTGTAGGTAGTTCATAAAATGTTTTTAATGTTTATTTCATCGCACTAAGAAACAAATTATTCTTTCAAGACATAACATCTTTTTACCGAAGGAATTTCTTTCTAGAGAAACATTGACATTGCAAAAGATTTGGAAGTGATCCAAGATTCTAACATGAAAACATATTATATAGCTAATACAAATTTAACCAAGCCCAAAAGGACAAAGTTTATTACACTGTGTAACAGAAAATCTCACAATTGAGAAAAACTACGAGTTTTTTATCAATATCGAGAAAAGAGATTGTTAATAACGATAATCTCCTCGGTTATCAAAAAGCCATAAAGATTATAGACTCTACCACATAGCGTGATGCTTAAATCCGAAATGAATTTCAAGTACACCAACAAATTTTGATTTTGGAAATTATACCCGAAAGGATATGATCCATCAACCACAAGCACGTCTTCGAAAGAAGATCAATGCAATTGAAAACGTATAAAGCAAGTTAATGAAAAATGACCTCATCAATTTCAAATATTCAAATTAGTGAAATAATTTCGCTAGTTACCATGTTTAAATCTATTCGGATTATACTCACAAATTATCGCAAAATATGACCGTGAGTTTTTACACATTGATGTTCAAATAGAACTTCTAAATGATAATGATTTAAAGTAGACTGTTTGCACACCATAGCCAAAATATCTCGAAGTCGGTGGGAACAATAATAAGTTCATGGACTTTTTAAGATCAACACAATAACTTAAATAAACATCTAGAGGTTCAGCAGGTATTTTAAAAAAAAGTTTTGTTTCGGTTAAAATGCTCTGCTTGAATAAAGTACTGTTCTTGTTATCAAGAAAAAATAGTTTAGTTTTGGTTAAAATGCAGAGAAAACGTACATTTGTAAAAAATAAAATAGTTCATATACTAAAACATTTATAATACGATAAGTAAACAACATGTTACTGATTGACAATGATGTACCCGTGTTAAAACCAGTTAAAGTTCGGTTGTATACTTCTCGATGAAGGATTTGAAAGAGAAGTGCTTTATACCGAGTATAAGAGGATGTTGGGAATGTCCCAATCAAAATAAACATACCGTATTGAAATGATCAATATGGAGCATATGAGTTGTATTCCTAGTACACCGGTAATATAAACCTTTATATATGTTATGTTATGTACTACATCAAAATTCACTTATGCAATTGATGCAATAAGCGAGTATCAAATAAGAGTAAAAATTATTGAATTGTAATCGAAAGTATTTCAAGTATTTACGAAATATTAGAGTTAAAATTATTGAATGGTAATCGAAAGTATTTCAAGTATTTACGAAATATTAGAGTTAAAATTATTGAATGGTAATCGAAAGTATTTCAAGTATTTACGAAATATTAGAGAAATCCTTATAAAAACAACGAACTCCTTATTAAAAAGTGTACGGACTCATACTTCATAAATGATATTGAAAATAGTAAGTCAATCCAAAATTCATATTTAACCTTAAAGGCTTTAGACTGGAAATATTTCAAACGAGAGATTGTGGCATTTTCAACTATTAAGGCTAAGTACACCGCTTTGAACGGTGTTATAATGAAATCGGTATGTGCACAAATTTATAAAAAAGCTAAGAATGATTTCCATAATTGAGAATCCAATAATGGTTTATGATACCAATGATGCAACATATATTGCAATAAGAACTAACAACTCAATAAGAAATTGAGGTATGTACTTTTTAATTACAACGTGATAAAACAGTTTATATGTGATGGAGAAGTATAATCAAAGAAGTAATACAAATTTATTATTATTGTAGATCGACTTACCAACACTCTTTGTTGGTGCAGGCTAGGAAAACTAATCGAGGGTATGGTTACGAGTCACCATACTTGATCTCTAGTGCAAGTGGAAGATCAATAGAGTTAAAACTACCCTAGGAGTAATTGTGTAATTTCATTATACAACTTAACTTTTACGGTGAACCTTATCTGAAATGAAGTAAGCTTTTGGTTTTTTCTATTATATATATTATTATATTGAGATATAATTAATGTTTTAAATACATTAAATATATATATACACACATATAGAAAATCTCTGGAAAAATATTTAATTGATTGGAGTTACGAATTTGTTCGTAATCATGAGTATTGAATCGTAAAAAATAAATAGATGTTCTTAAATGTTCTTAGTTAAAATGTATCAAGAACGGGATATCAATATATCCATCGAAACTAGTGTAAGTAACCATCTTCTTATAAAGGGCGGCGAATTACTCATGACTGTTCGGGGGCACCAAGGGTTACGTACAATTATAGAAACTCACTGGGATTTATTATATGTTACATGTCAAATAAAATATCTCACATGATGATGTGCAGTAATAGTCCAACTTAAGTAAACTATGAATCTTAAGTATATAAATTATACTTTGATTATGGTCAATCACAGGACAACGAAAATCGTGTTATGGTCATAGTTGGATATAATTGAACCGCTTCAAGTAAAACACTATTTAAATGAGGATTCGTCTCCTTCAAATAGAAGATTAGTATCGTTGTAATTGTTAGTCATCTTAAAGTCAAAGTCTTTAGCCAAAACAAATTAATAATTGTTATCGGACTAAACCATGAACTTTACGTGAGACTTTGTAATTAAATATAGATATTATTAAGGTTTGACCATTGATCAAGTTCTAGATATCTATAACGATAATAAAAATAAAACTTATAAAACACATCGTTGCTTAAACGTGTTGCTTTAAAAAATAAGAAGATAGATTTTACCAACTGAACTTGTGTTCGTTGTTGTGCTTCAACAAAGTCTGTACGGACATTAATATTTAAATTGTTTAAATATTAATAAAGATTGAGTTCATACCTGGTAGAAACAACTACAATTCTCAACTTTCGTAAATAGTTTAATGAAATAATTTATTAAAAGTATAAATTAGTATGGACAAATCGATATAATTGTTATGTTAATTTATTTTATCAATATTGTTAAAGACCTGAAAAATTAACTAATGGAATATAATTATTATATGTTTATTTAATTATTTATATATATTGAAAATAATATTTATTAAATAATAAATATTTCATGATAGTCGAAATTATTGATGTTGATTAATAATTAGAGGACTGGTCATAGTGATAATAGTGACGGATCTAATTAGTTTTTTTAATAACAATAGTGATACTTTATGCAAGCATTCATTATAGTATCTCAAGAGCTCGAATCCATGACCTCTAAAATATTTGTCTAAGGTGTCGTATCTCTAACCACTTGAGCAAGAGGACCTAATTAATAAATAAAGTCCTGTATACTAAAATATAATAAGGAGATATTTTTGTAGCATCTGATGTCATAAAAAACTCACAAAGCTTTCATTTAATACACACAAAATTTTCTTCTTTCTCCATTGACAAATTAGATCTTAATGGTGAATTTTATAACTTGACCATGGAGTTAGAAAAATGTTACCTTGGAGGTTAAAATGATAATTAAGGTGTAACCGACTGGGTAGATTATCGATGATTTTAAAGCAAAATTATTTTTAATAAAATTATATATAGAGAGAGATTTTTAAATTTGATCGAAAAAAATCTCTCATGGCACATTGTTCATCGTCGATCATCAACGATCTATAACATGATCAATTGGATAATCGCAAAATTGGGGCGAGAAAACAAAGAACTTCATCGATCTGCTTGGTGGGGTGTAAACTTTCTTCCAACACTAACGACATCATCTCTGATGGTCTACGACGACAACAATGAGTTATCGATCGAGTTGAATGTCGAACTAGGATTTCGATTATACGACATTGGTGGCAAAATGGAGGATATTGGAAGGATGGTTACATGGTGAGCACGATGGTGGTATTATTGTCGCCTTCAGCATTTGAAGTGAGCCAAAATATTCAATAAAGAGAGGCGTATCAACGGCTAGAGTTGCAATTAATGTGTCAATTATCCAATGTTTTCAAGGCGCATGCCTAGGCTCAAAAAAGGCTCAGGCGCACGTTGTGCGCCTTTTTGTAGTTTGAGATGTCTTTTTGCAAAATTTAAATTTTAGTTTACAAAATAGTTGCATAAAAAATTTAAATAGTTAAATGAATTATAAAATATGATTTAAAATTTAAAATTTAAAATTTTGTTAATAAAATATTTAAATAGTTGAATGATTTATAAAATATGACTTGCGCCTTTTTGCACATTAGTGTCTTAACTACTTTGCAATTATCCCCTCAGTTTAAAAGTATGTTTAGTTAATATTATTTCATTATTTACATAAAAACCCTTGTATCTTATAACCTTCATAACTACTACATATGAGAATTGTTTTAAGTGCAACTTGTGTTATTGGGTTTCATAATTAAGTTTTGGACATTTTGATGACCTCAATGTATCAAATAACAATTCATAGGTCAATTGAATTACTTGTATATAACATTGCAAATTAGACATTAATACATTAATTCGTCAATAAAATATTTTTAAATTAACACGGTTAACAGAAAATAATAAATTAGGACATTATTTATTATTTAAAAATTTCATATTCGAATCAAAACAAATTATAAATTATTGGTATGCGTGTGTGTATATGAGCTAGGATCAATAGCCCCCTTTATTTAGCACCATTTGTAGCCCTTCTGATATCAGCCATAAGTTTATATTTAAATATTTAATACATGTGACATGAGAGAGAGAACAAATATTTAAATAAAAACTTATGGCTAATATCAAGAGGCTACAAAATGATGCTAAATAAAAGATGCTATTGATCATGTGTGTGCGTATAATTTTTTATATATAATAGTTGAATAAACATTATCTAAAATTAATAAAATTGTTTCAAGCATTATATTGGAATAAATGTTCTAAATACATCACTTTAAATAAACTGTAATATGAATTAGTAATGAAGTTATTTTTAGTAAATCTCAAATTTGAATAATGTATTCGGATTAATAATTAATAATAATAACATAACTTAAAATTCAAATCATATTCAAACATCAAAAAGTAAATATGATTTATTGTCAATAACATTATCCATAATAACACACTATAAAGGTTCTAGTGCATAATGAATTAAAAGAATTTTTTTGAAATTTGCTCATTTTAACCCATTACCGGATGCACATGGTCCAACAATGGTATCAAAACCTGCATTGTGTTATTGTTAACAATATGTAAAATTTGAATTTAAAATTGATATAAATTAAATTTTATAAAGTTTATAAATAAATTTAAAATTTTATATCTTAAAGTTTCCAAATTGCAGACGTGGGGAAGGGTTCTTTCATCAATAAATTTGAAACGATTGATGCATGAGTCAGAGGTGAGGATGAAGTCATCGTAAAAACCATAGGAGATTCATATAGCTTCAAGAATCAACAAATACAGATCGTCGAAGCAAAGAGATATAAAGGTTTGGAAAAGAAAGGGAGGAATGAGAAAATAGGCGGACAGTCCTATTTTTTGTGTGAACCTTGTTCATCAAGGTATTATTTTGCCATCTAAACCCTCCTTGTACATGGCTCTAAAATACCATTTCACGAAACAAAAAATCGAAATTTTACCCATTTTCAACAGGCTTAATTCCACCGTCCAACTAGGTTATTCACACTTTTATTTTCCTGGTTGAAACTATTTATTTGATGTTGTTTTATGGTATTTTCAGTTCTTGTTGTTTCTTCTAATTCTAATATGTTGTTCTCAAGTACATTTTTATACAACCATTCATGATGGGCACTTGTGGTATTTTCTAGTTACATTATGGTACTATGATTTCTTGATATTTAAAAAAATACTAGTTATCTTTATGTAAAATACAATATTTGTTAGCGCTCAGCAAACGGTAATAGGTCTTTTTAGCGTAAGAGTTCATCATGATTATTGGGATAGAAGCAAATAAGAATATAGGACTTTACAACTATTTTTAGAGTAGAAGTTGATGTTAACTAAAATATCTTAATAATATGTAAGGGAGAAAAGTCGAATAGAGTGGACACATAATGTAAGTCGAAGCATATGGTGGAAGTCGGACCAAATGGATGCAAGGGAAAATCAAACCAAATGGATGCAGGATAGTCGAACCTGAGGGAGACGTCATGTATGTCGAAGTGAAGGGATACACTTCACGATTAAATTGCGCATGACTAGGAGATACAAGAAGCAAGCATGAGCCAGTAAAAGGCTTTACGGTAGGAATAGAGATGGAAGTAGTGTCGCGATTTTTCATATTTCAACATCATTAGCATCAATGTTGGTTTATGAATGACACTGCATTGTGAGTCAAAAAGAGTCGTTATGCCATGAATCTTGATTAAAAAGAAGACAACTTTATGCTACGCTATGCTGTTCGAGGCGGAGCGGAGCGTTGAACGCTAAGATTGGCATTAGAGTCCAGGCGGAGTTCATGCGGAGCCTGGATGAAAATAGGCATTTGTCACATATATTTTGCGCAAACAATATCAGCGTTGAATAATTACAAATGTTATATAATATTTTTTAAATATATTGACGTTGATTAGATGATCGCTACATATTAGTTTATTATAAGTTTTTTTTTTGAAAGTCAATAGAAGTGATATGTGTGTGTGTATTTATTAATTTATGTGTGTTTATATATACAAACATATATATGTAAATGTTTCGTCAATCAGGTACTTTTATGATTTATAAAAGCAACAAATTATATTAGTAAAGTCTGTGTTATGACAATAACTGAATATTTGTATATCAAATAATCTTAAAGAACTTAAAAGGCTAAAACGATTCAAATAAAAAATTAAGAAATCAGTAAAGCCAAATTTCAAAGAAGAGAGAAATTAAAGGGTAACTTTTATTCCAAAATCAAATATAAAGAAGAACTGTTATTATTTACTAATTGATTGTTTATATGTTTTAAAAAATATTTAGAAAATTGATTCAAGCATTGAAATTCTTGAAATACAAGATTTATAATAAATAAATAAAGTAACCAGATGATTTTATTCTAAATGTGTTTAACTTAGTCAGGTAACAAAGTAAAGTTATACTAAAAACGCATATTTTCTGACGTCCCAAGAAAAACTCAGCGCTCAAACAGCGCCTCAGACAAAAAGCGTAATAAAGCGCTATTATAAAGCTGGGGCGTTTAAATTACAAAAAAGCGCCTAATCGGACCTCGGCGACGCGGCGCCCCTGACAACATAGATCCTACGTGTGCTAATACACCATCTAGCGCATTATGGATGTGGTTGATTGATATATCATTACAATATGTAAGAAATCAACCTAAATCTATGTGCACTTAATATGTACTAGAATAGTAGATATGCATAATTAAAATATATATTTTTTCTAGGATCAAAGTTAATTAATAAAAAAATATACACCATTTTAAGGAGCAAATTAAGAGTGCATGTTTACTTCCTATCATTTATGTTGATCATTCACTCTTCGTTTGAAAAAAGGTAGAAGAACATGTATTACGATATGGTCCGCCTCATCCTAATTGGTGCAATTTGGTTTATTTTAAATGTTGTTTTTTTTAAATGAGTTCGGTAGAGTGCCTTCTCATATTAGGATTTTATAATCTTAACCAGAGTTTTCTTACCATAGACTTCCGAGTATACCTTTCGGGCAGACCGAGAGCCTCAAAAGGGGAGTAGCGGCGAACATATTTTTGGTATGGGTGGACTCTCGTAAGGATTTGCATGGAGAATGACAGCGATTACTTCGGTTTATTTTAGGTTATTTGCACTTTCTTTTGCCGCATTAATGTCGTGTAACAAGCTAATGTGTAAAAGGTATCATTTCTATTTATGTAGGGCTATGATGCTTGAGTCATTATATGATGTTTATTTGATGTTGATTATATGTATTGTATATTTTCTTCTCATGATGCATGTGAAAGTTTAAATTTATTTGCATTTTATGTTTACGTATTTATATTAATGACATCAAGCGTGTACGCTCTTTTGTGCATTGTTTTCTTTTATGCTTATCATATTCACTGTTTCAAATCTCGATCATCTTGGTATGACACCCAAACGAAATAAAACACAAAATTCCATAGAAATCTCGTTTTTTTTATATATCGATGAGATATTGGTACCTTGATCAAAATCCGATTTTGATATCTCAACTAATATGAAGATTTTGTGTGGCAGTCAAAATTTTGGCGAAAGTCATGTGATAGGTAGCAAAATATAAAATTATATATGAATGCAACCAGTTGAGAGGGTTTTCGACATCAACAAAAACACAGATGCAACCAAATCGTCATCAAATGGATGCAACATAAGATATGGCTGACTGCACAAACACTGTAGTAAATAATTTTGGAATAATATTAAAACCTGTCCAGCTGGAACAAGTGTAAGAAGTGTCCTAAGAAAAAATGAATTTCATTTTGGCAGGATAAGCAAAGTCAAATCTAGAGTGAAAATTTAGCGGAAGTATAATCTTTCCCTTCATTTATCTCTCATTTGGATATTTGAAAAGAGAATCACAAAGGAGGAAAAGTTATACGGAGAGAAAATAAATTGAAGAATTTAGATATAATATCAATTAAGAGAAACCTAAAGAGTAAATCGCTAACTCAATTACACTCATCTATGATGGGATGTTATCTTCCTATTACACTTTGATATGATAAATTTTGTTATTTTCTGATTGATTTTGAGGTTTGGAGATGATTTAATTTGGTTAGAATATGACTAGATTTGATTAAGAGGATATTGATTTTAATTTCATGTTGTTTTGATTCATTAGAGAGTTAAATGAATTTGAATGTATATAATTTGATTATATTTTGTAAGAGAAATTCAACTATGCAATTCCTCAATTATACTTATATGTAATTTAATTTTGTACCATGAGATGATTAAAATCAACTACGAGCTATAAGAAGTGCAACTAGACGACTTAAAGTTAAAATTGTGAAAGAGTAAATCAAGTAAATTATTTTATTTAAGGTAGTATTTATAAATCTTATTTCGCAAGCAAATAACTCTGAATATAACTTATACTCTGAGATTGTCCTAAGAGAGACTTTAGGACTCGATATTTAAATTCAAGATGGACTCTGAGATCTCTAATAAGAGATTGGATCTTTAAAATCTCCATAATGAAACGTGATTGGAATCCAAAATATAGGATCTTGATTATATTAGAGGTGTGACACCAATCATCGATTATAATCGTATTACCAAGCTACTGACAATGAAGGTTCATGTTGTTAATAGATAACAAGCTAGACCGAAGATTGTGGTTTTTTTGTTGAATTTTATTAGGAAATTAATATATATTTATTATTACTTTTTTAATGGCTAGCATTCGTTAGAATAAACAACTGCAGATATGTCTAATTGGTCTGGATATACAACTTCGAATCTTAGCAAAGACAGTTTTCACATATTTATTTTTCCTCTTTAAACGTTCTTATGTCCTAAATCTTATATATAAAGCAAATACTTGGTCAATCGGTCAAAGTGAAGTTTTTTTTGGATTTCCCAAAATGCCATTCTAACATTATTGATTACGTTGGACTATTTTAGTAAATTCCAAAAACTTAGTGGACATGATCCGCTTTCACGTTCTCCTCCATTGCATCCATTGTTCGCTCCTCAGTTTATGATTACTATTCGGCAAGAAATCATCGGAGGAAATATTGGAAAAATTGCGACAAAGGCCTAAGATATTTCTCAAAGGTAAAATCTCCAACTTCCTTCAATAATTTCATTACTAGGGTTTTGTTTTCGTTCTCTTAGGTCAAATTCAATTTTTGATTTTCTATTTGGAGATTTATGTTCAAATTTGACTGTGCTTTCTCTTTCTTTCAAATTTTAATTTAGAGAACTAACTACAACTACGTTTCTTCTTCCTATTTCTATCATGAAAAATTCCTAATTTGGGAATTATCTATTGTTTCTACGTTGTTATTATAAGTTTCTTTCGTTTTGGTCAGTTATATTCATTGGTTAGCCTAATTGAGTCTTTTTTACTTATACAATTGTTAAGCTTTTATATCCAATGACCGTACGAAGTACTTGCATAGTTAACTTAACATATTGTTCTTATTGTTGCGAAATGAATTCATTTTGGAATGCTTTTATTGCTATATATATATACAAATATTTCTCTCATTCTTTAAATTTAGTCCCAATTTTTAATTACACTGTTGCATGCTTAGGCTATTTGTATATTGTATATGTCTTCTCCAAAGCATGTGTGCGTTCTTTGTTGTTGATTACATTAGTGATAAATGGACTGTGACATCTATGCATGAAGTTGACATTACTGACAGTGAAAGTAATTTGTTTTGTCCATTATCCATAAAGATTCTTTAAGTGTTGTAGTTGTTACTAGGACTAAATGGTGTACCCACTATATTTACACTTCCCATAACTGTATTTGACCTATAATTTTCTCTTCTTTCACTCTGTCTCTACTATGAACCCTTCTACCCGAAGTTAATTTATTTGTTATGGCATAACTACATTTTTTTATGGCATAAGAGGATGAGTCTATAAATAGCTTTATATTATAACTACTCATATACATATATAATGCGAAAGAACTTTGGAGGAGACAAACATGAAATACTTAAAAGTGGAACTAAAAATGGTGAATGTCTTCTATTTTGTAGTATTTTTATTGTTTTCGATTTTGTTTTATGGGTTTGTCTATTGAAAACTATTGAGAAGCACGAGGGCATAACAATTCATCTACTACTAGGAAAAAATTCAATCCATTTTAGAGTTAAATCGATAATTATGTTGAATTTTTGTTTAAATTGAAATGGGAAATTGATCAGCTTTTATCCACTATGAACTATTTATTTGAACGATTTTGAATTTCATAGTATCATGTTCGATGGGTACTATTGTTCAGGTAGGAAGATCAAGCATGACATACAATAATTTTTAACATCGTCTATTCATTTTCACTTTTAGGTTTAAAGGAAGTGGTCAGCAATAGTTATATGTAAAATATTACTACTTACATTTGATTTTAAATTAGAGTAAAAACACAATATGGATTTTAAATGAATGATTTTTATATAATATAATATTTTTAACGTTACTCATTCTAGCTAATTTTTAACAAGGTCAAGGAAAGACCTCAGCACAGGTGGGTAGACTTGAGAAACATGAGATAGAAGAAAAGAGATGCAGAAATTATGTTTAAGTTAAGAAAGGTAAAAGGAGCTTAATTCATCTTTTGTGCTACAGGTACATGAATGTGTAATAATTGATTAATATAAACTTCAATTTTTTAGTAATTTACTGCAAACAACTTCCTGTTGTACCATTGATTTCTAATAAAAAGTATACATTTCATATACGTTTCATAAAATTTGATGAAATATATAATTGAGCGAAAGCCAATGTATAACTAATATAACATGATCATGAAACCAAATCAAAATTTCATCCTCTAACATTTGTTTAAAAGTTAAATTTGAAGTACTGATTGATAAATAATGCTTCACCGTTATTTATATGCTTCACTAGATGTTTAACTACTTCATAAAACTCCTAACGTATTGGTAATGTATAGACATATTTTCTCATATCACTTCTTATTGTCATAGTTTACTAGAGAATTTTGAAACTGTTATTACTCTAAGATTTTTGACTTCTAAATGATACTTTGTTTATGCATGGAAAACCATAATTTAGCTATTCGCTGCAGCCTGCAACTACCTATATATTAAAATAAGTGGAAATTAGGCACAAGGGCCTCTTTAGCAAGTGAAATTAATTTCTAAGACACACAACTAAATAATTATTTTTAAGGATAATACGCAAAATAATTAGTTTCTAGGACCTAAAAACCTATGAAATTATGTCCTTGAAAGTAATTGGACAGCTGACTTTGTCCTCGAAAGTAATTATTCTGCTGACTTTGACCTTGAAAGTAATTATTTCAGATGTGTGTCCTAGAAATTAATTGGACTGCAAAGTTTGTCCTTCTAGTGAAATGCCCCTATTAATAATCTCTTATCAATGTTACATATATCTGATGAGATACCTTAATTCCAATACATGACAGGATAAAGCTACTGTTACCATTGTTATCAAGGAAGAAAAGCTTGGCTTGAAGCAGCATGTCTATTTTTGTTGTATATACCTTTGTATATATGTAAATACGGTAAAAGTTAGGTTAGTGTTATATTTGCAGGCCTATTGTTAATTGGTGTACATGAACTTACATTAAGTTAGCTCCTTTCGATTTGTTTGTTATGCTTTTGTAACATTTTTTATATCCTTCTATCATTTGTAGAAATTAAACTTTGTAAATATGACTACAAACGAATGAATAAAAGTAGTTAATAGATTATTATTTTTCTATGAGAGAAGTAAGTATCGTAAGAAAGAAAAAATGGTCACCGAGGAATTTTATCATTACGCATTTATTGTTCAGCAAGCTACCATTCTGTTTTATTCCAATAGAATTTATCAATACCATGCGTTGTTACTCATGTATCTTCAATTCGTTACCATATATACATCTGATAGCTTTTACTAATGAGAGAGGGTGAGTTAACTATACCGCTTTTGACAACCAGTTAACTTTTCTGAGCAATATTATCCCAACAATCATCCAATTAGCAAGTGCGTTGTTGATTGGTAGATGAGTGGAAAGCATGATAATGGTGGTTAGTAATCAACTGTATTTTAGTTCTTACAGATTAGTTACAAGCTACTGCCGTTGACATCAACCTTGAAAAAGCATAGAGAAAAATATTACATCAATTTAAGTCTTATAATTTTTATTATGGTATTAATGTAAAGGAAAATTTGAAATCTATACACTAACACCAAGTAGTTTTATACTTTAGCAAGTACTGATGGGGTTCTGAGGAAGTGAGTATCATGGGAAGTCCGATCTTTATGGTTGGTAGGAAAAATTCTCTATATGTTAATATGGTGGTTTAAAATTTTTTAAAAGAGAGATGATGCAAGTTTTCTAAGTTCTAAATTATTGGAAATGCTAATTTTAATATTTGCTACATTTCTTTAGATATTCATGTAATGGTTGATTTCTTTCTTTACATGTTTGATAATTTCCTAAAATAACTTAAGTCTCATTCACATTTTGGTAAACGATTGATTTGTGTATGTACACGCATAAAAAATGCAACATTACGTACATGTAAAAGTCATTTTGTAAAATAAAAAAAACATTACAAACAACGTTTTCTAATACAAATTCCTCATATGCACATGCATCGCACGTGCCAAAGTACTCGTATATATAAATTATATCCATTCTTCGTTTATTTCAGTTCTATGTTGAATAACAGTTTTTATTTTGACTTTTGTGTATCAATACTTTTCTAAATATTTGAAAACAAAAAACATTTTATTATAAATAAAATTAGCTCTTTAAATAACATTTTGTTGACTCTTTTTTTCCTTAAGCTTGATGGCTATTTTAAAAAGAAAAAAAATATTGCAACTAAAAATTAAAATTATATATGCATGTTTACATTTTCTTTTACTCCAAGAATTCATTATTTTGAAATAATTTTAACTTAATTTTTATCAAACAATGTTCTACTACATGCAAAAGTTCGATTGTTTCAAATAATTATGTATTTATTTTAAAAGTTTTTTTAATATACACGTACATTGTACATGTCAAATACTTACAACCTAATAGACAATAGCGATATGTCTTTCAATTTCATTCATAAATAGCTTCATGTTAAATTAGTTTATGTTTTAACAACTGATAAATGATGATATACTATGAATCTAAGTCTAATTAATAAACATTATAAACATTAACCACTATTTTTGATTGTTTGATTAACATTTTGAGTTACGTCAAAATATGCATTATATACGCTTTCAATTTTGTCATCTATAATTGTATTGCTAGTGACGCTAGGGTCCATATCAAAACAATAGAAAACGCAATTATTGTAAAAATATTAAATATGTGTTGAATCGCTACACTTATATAAAGTTCTGTATAGGTTTTTCATGTATTGGACTTTAATACTATGTCAACAATTAACATTTAAACTTTCAAATTCGAACTATAACACTTATCTTCTATAGATGGAGCATGTGTCGTTTATACTACTTACTATGTCTATCACATGAAGGACACGTATAATTTGTATCGTTTTTTTAACTTTTTATGTGTGGAATGTAGGTTGTTTATATTAACCATTTTATATTGCATGTACAAAGGACATGCGGGATGCACTAATTATTTTGCTTTGCATGCTGGAGCACATATGCCATTTGATCTTGTATCTTATTAATGATGTGTTCAGAATATTTATGCACTAAAATATAGTAGAACAACTCAATAAGCTAAAAATAACAAGTGATAGACTACATACCATGTCTGCCTCTGGAATCGGTTCCGACTTGTAGTATGGTGAGAGGGTGCCATGTAAAATATTTGAGCAAAATTCCTACAAACCAAATGAAGTGGTGCTAATTATCAGTATACGATTTTTAATTATTCTGGACATGGCATTGCTTGACACTTGCCTCTAAATTGCTTATTGTTAGGTCTGATTCCAACAGATATTTAGAACCAATCTTGTTATCAAATGCAGTGACCTGTGACATGATAAAAGAATTGTAATGCATTTCTTACCCCAGCAGCTCCTTGTAATTAACATACGTATTATGAAAAAATAAACGCGGACAATTAAAAGAAAAGGAGCAGAAGTCGAGCAACAGAGATTTGTCACCCAAAAAAAAAAAGACACCTTAGTTAGAAATAATTTAAATGTTCATGCAATTAAAAACTATAGCTGTCCATAAATGATGAAATAATAGGAATACCAATACAGTGATTCCTTGGACAATTACACAATTACATAACCATATCAGTAGACCATAATGAGAAATTTCAAAAAAAAAAAAAAATAGTAAACCCAGGTTGGAGAAGAATATGTAAGAAGTATGAGTTGGGATGATACAACATCCCACAATAACTGGGAAGAATGTGCATGCATTTATTTGTAAGTGGAACGAATTTTAAAGGCATAAAGATTAGAGGACACGGTTAGAAAAGGCATCATCAGCGTTTGGAATACAAGATCTAAATACAACAACTTCCATCACATGCTGTGAAATATGGTTTTGTAATAGACTAATTAAATACAGTAAGACTCACAATAGGTCGATCCGCTTCAAGCCCAAATAAAGTAAGGAAGGGTTTTGCAAGGTTATCTTCAGAAGAATCCACATAAACAAACATTATCTGTGAAAAGTGAATAGAACTAAGAAGAGGACTAAACTATTCCAAGAGGAATAAATAAAAATCGGAATTTATCTATTATAATAACAATTGTACCTTTGGCTTGTATTTTCTTGCAACATCACTAATTGTTAGCTGCAGGTGCTCAAATTCTTCCACCTTTGCAAATATAAAAACCTGAAGGATGGAACACGGTGGTTATCGTTGTAGTAAGAAATTTACTATGCAAGGATATTTAAGCAAAAAGGATAAGTTTGTGCAAGAGACTAAACCAAGTACAAGAACAGAAAAGGCAGTGACATGCGTAGAGAAAAGTGATAAATGACCTGAATTTTGACAGGGCTTGAATAGACTTTAGCTGAATTATGTTCTGTCAAAGTTGTCACTAAGTTGAACTTGTTATATTCAACAAACTGCAGAATTTTCTCTTCTTCAAAGCTATCTTCTGCATAATATTAAATATTTGTCCAATAAAGTTATTATTTGGTGCATATATCATTTCAAAGCACAAGAAACTCATGATATAACTATTCCCCATCACATAATAAAATCAAAAGTAAACCTGAAGTTAGGCATGTATAATGTCTTCGATGATCTTACGCTAAGTTTGCTATAATATTAGTATTACAAGCAATTATGTTCCACAATGAACGAAAGGGTTTAACTAATGATAATTTTAAGTTATCAGAACAATATTTGAGGGAAAAAGATCCACAAGGTTAAACGAATAGTCGAAAAATAGAGAAGATAACGGTATGAATAAAACTTACCAAAAGTTTCAAACCTCTCGGGTTCACTTTTGACAAGGCCCATAAAGTTCCTTTTAGCTACCATGTCGGGAAAAAGAACTTTAGCTATATTCAAATCTTGAACTTCAACAAATTGGATTTCATTATTGGTGGTTGCTGCTTTTACAAATTCTTCATATTCAATTCCCTGTTCAAGGTAAATAACAATTACGCAAGTATCACAAGGCAAATTATGATTGCCTTTATGTCAGCAAATTAAAACCAAGGAAGAACCTATTTACCTCAAAATTATCGAAAAGTCCAACAACGTATATCAGATGCTGCTTAACAAACTCTTCAGCAGCAGAAACTGAAGAGAGTCTGATGACAGGATCACCTGTTTTCTTTCTTGCCCAGATTACTATTTCTTCCCTAGTTAAAAGGCAACAATGGTTATAATAGATGCTTCATGAGAGGTACGAATGTACAAAAACAGAAACTGTTTCTAGGACATTTTCATTAGAATTCTTAATGGCACTAAATTATCAATGTAAAGTTTGAATACTGTTTCATTAAACAAGCATACACTAATTTATATTATGACTTGTCAACGTCATATAAAGATAACGAGTTCAATTATTTGAATAAGTCATTAGCTGGCAGTTTTGTAACTCATTTAATGATGAGCTATAAATACTTGAGTCTCTCCTTGCATACACAAACCCTCATTGCCTACACAAAAATAAATAAATAAAAGATCATGACAATATGGATTACACTAATGTCTAATTAATTATCTTTAATAATAGTTATAATACCTTCGTTGTCACACTTTTCTGTAAACATGAAATTCTCAAATATGCGGATTTTTTTTTTATTAACTAATATTGACATACATATGAGGTCATGAGTTCAAAGCCTTTTTCAATATTATTTTAAGCAACAACATAGGTGGAATTTATAATTGATTAATAAAATTGTACCATGAATCATTAGCTAAAGAAAATGAACCGATATTAATCCATCGTAAAAATAAAACGAGTCAGTTTCTCACCAACACTGCTTTTTTTCTAAAATATTTTAATATATTTTTTATTTAATGAATAAATTTTTATGTTGAGCTTTATCCAATTCTAATTTCCTTTGAAACGTTTATTTTTCTAATATTGAATTCCCAAATAATATTTAAATCATAAATTGAATTGATTTTAACATACATACATGCATATGCAGATAAAAACATACATACATACATACATACATATATATATATAGATATACACACACTTTTATGACATTTATTCAGTATCTCTATTATATTTCGAGTTGCATTATAACAAAAGATATAAAACGTAGTATATTTGTTTATATCATGCTTATTACTCAATATCATCTCCACAAAATTTTGGTTCATTTGAGTATTTTTAACATAGTGAAATTAATATTTTAAAATAACACTTAAAATAGATGTTCTAATGATTAATATTAACTTATAATGTTAATGAGCTAGAACTTTTGAAATGGTGTCATTTTTGTAGACATGTGATATGAGGTGCCATATGAAATGAGTGCTATAAGGGGAACTCGTGCGTGTGGGTGGTGCGGGGGGGGGGGGGGGGGGGGTTCACAAAGCAGATGTAGGGTATTTTTTTCTAACATGTGAATTCTCAGTCCAAGCTGACGGGAAAAAACATATCCCTTGCATAGCTTCATATATTGAAGCTAACATATATGAAAAAAAATCCCAAGCATACTAGCATTGACCGTATATTCGAGCAGACAAGGGTGAAAACATACCCTTGGCGTAGTCTCGATAACATTCAATTTAGAAACTACCCTCAATACAGCCTCAACTCTCAAAAGTCATAGTAATGGGACATTATAAATAATACCCTTGGCTCATAAAAAAGTAGAGATAATTCCACTAACAACTACACAGTATCACTTGGCAAACCATTAAAACATTCTGTCTCCCTCTTCGAGAAAAGGAAGAGAAATTACATGCTATCAATTCACTCGTTTGTTATTGGGCTTTTGTGGCAGTTCTCCGCCTTAGAGTAACCTCACCTTCATCTCCTTTAGGAATTTTTGATGACCCAATTGACAGTTTGAGACCTTCAATTGCATCCTACCTACCAAGATTTGCCTCCAAATCAAATCATGACATTTCTAATTTTCTACATCCATTCAGCAATCTCTAGTGCCTGAAGATAGGGGATCACTCACAAAGCTCTATTCAAGATCAATTTAATCCTTCACTATACTTAAGTCTTCTATGTATTTGTAAATGAAACTATTAAGAAGATGGTGAACTTTACCCATTTTCCAAAAAAAAGGGAGAATAGATAAATAAATAAAAAGATAGTGAGGTTCCACCGCAGAATTTCTGCTTCTATTGTATTTTTCATGCAAAAATTTTGTTGCATTTACTTGTTACTGCATGTTGCTATTATCTGCATATTGTTCCTTCCTCAATATCGAGTACTAACACCTCAATCCTATCATTGACTAAATCTTCATTCTCATTTAACTAAGTTTTGATTGTTTTGTCTCTGAAATCATCAATGATTTCAAACATCAACACTTTCATTTTTACTTCCACTCGTGCAAGTACAACAGCAATATGTGTGAGCTTGGTGAGTCAAAATTTACTCCCCCACATTATGTGGGATTCAGAAGTGTGATCCTCACTGGGTTCACTCTAGCGTATAGTTAGCTAATTATTACTACAAGAAAGTGAGAGCCATGCCTCATGAGTAGCTATTATGTCAGCTAATGTAACTAAATTTGTAAAAACAAAGTAACCTTTTCATTCCTATTGAAACTTCGGTATACTAAGCAACTAAAGTAGTTGTTCCATGTAAGCATGGCTAAAGTTATAACCATACCTACTGAAACGTATATGTATTTTTCATAGCAAATGCATGATGGATAAATAAAAAATCATGTAGCAATCAGGGACGTAACTAGTAGAAGGATGGGGTGGGCAGCTGCCCTACCCACAAAATTGAAGAAAAAAAATATAGTTTCGTCCCAAAACCCTATATTACATTCCATCTTATTTCTGTACTATATTCTCCAACTCCTTTTGAATTTGGATTTAAATAACTCATGTTCAACAAATGAAGCGTATGATCCTACTAAAATTCATAAAGATATGAACAATGTGAAACATGATTCAGGATTAAGTCGGATTATATGGATCCATTATTGTATCGATTATATAAGATGTAAGATGTAAGATGTAAGATGTAAGATGTAAGATGTAATTCATCGTCGTTACGTCAAAATAGAACCGTATTGACCTGATTTAAAAACAATGAATAGAAAAGAGGATGGGCGTTGCATGTAATTTGAATGACATCTATGTTAATGGAATTAGTTAAATTGTTTATTTTGATGTGCATGAAAATGACAAGATTAATTATGCTAAAGTAGCTGGGTGAAAACATTTTTTTTTCCAATTAAAGTTTAATCATATATAGCCCGCCCACCGCAAACTAAATTTCTGGTTACGTCCACTGGTAGCAATGCCAGGTTTTTATTAACAGTATAAATCCATAACCACGTGACCAGAAAACATATATTATATCAATCTCGCAATACCAATAAAAAATCACAGGGAAAGTAAACAAGCAACATACATGCTTTAAAAACCAACAGAAATAAACTAAAAATCATACCCTGTAAATCCACCAGTATAAGCAATACTGCTCCCATTAAGAAAAAGCAAAATTGTGGGATAGCCCTTAATTCCAAGTACCCCAGCACCTTTCCCATATCTCTCGGCATCAATTTTACCAACTATAATCTTACTCCCCATCTCTCTTAAATTCACCGCAGCCTCTGCAAATCTTGGCATCAAATCAGCACTTCTCGGGCACCACGGAGTATATCCAAGAACGAGTACCATCTCATTTTGATTAACGACTTTCTGTGCGTTCTCATTTGTTAATTCCAAAACTACTCTTTGCGCCTTTTTCAATGTTTCAGTATCTGTGAGCTTTGAATTTGTGTTTTCCGTCGGCTCGGTGCTGCGTTTTAATTCTTCGTCTATGGCTAGCAGCTCTTCTAACTCGTCCTCGTTGTTGTTGGTTAGTGTGGCGGAGATGAGTAGGCATTGAAAAATGATAATAATGATTGTTAATTTATACAGTTTAGAACTGAGGGGCATTTTAAAGAATGGAACTTTGTCAAGGAAGTTTGCAGTTTTGGCTTTGTTTGGGTTTAGATCTGAGGTTTAATACTGAGGGAACCAAGAAGAGGATTAAAAAGTCAAATTACTAAAATTGAGACCTTAAACGAAATCGAACGCTTACTTGATTTAGGGCGCAGCCATTGCATTTGCATCAACCCATGCGCGTGTTTTTATTTGGATAAATTGTTTCAGTAATACGTCCTAAATATTAAATTTTAGATGCCTTTCAATTTCTTTATAAAAAATTACATCTTTATTTTCAAAAAATATGCCAATGTTTGGATAATTTTACTATTTTAACATGGATCACATGTTATCATTTTCCTTAACAGGAAAATAGGCACAAAGACAAAGTTAGAAAAAAAATTAGACCGAAAGGCAACAAGTTTGATTTTTAGGCCGAAAGACAATGTTAGTTATAACTAGCATTTTGTATAGCATAAAACTGAATATAATGCTATATATAACTAGCATTTTGTATAGTGTAAAAGTTGAATATAATGCTAATTATAACTAGCATTTGTCCTTCAGTCTAAAAATAAAACTTCATGTCCTTTGGTCTAATTTTTTCTTAAAGTTTGTCATTTTCACTAATTCTCTCTTTCCTTAATAGGTAAACGCATTTAATGCACCATTTGACAGTTACTCTTAACGTTCAGTCTTATTTTTAAAATGAGATATGTAAAAGAAAAATAATTATAATATACGAGCGTTAAGACACGCGATTTGCACGTGATAATGGCATGTGATTCGCGTATGAATTGTTTTTTTACAATTATATATGATTAATACATTTAAGAGAAAATGATTTGCACAAATATTTAGTTATGTTTTTACGTTGAAATCATGTGTAGTTAATTTGAATTTTTATTCTAAGTTGCAACATCTAATTTTTGTTAGTTTGAATTTTATTTATATATTAATCAATAAACTACGGATTTGTAAATGACGTTTATTTATTATATCCTAATTTTAAGCATTTAAGGATATTTTGAATTTGTAAAGAAGTTTAATTGTTAGATCATATTTTTAAGGAATATTAAAATTGTTAATATCTGTAAAGGAGCATTTCTGTTAGTTCATGCTGACACAAAAAAAGTATGACACCAAAGATATTACAACTATTATTAAAGATATATATATATATATATATATATATATAGTGTTTTTAAAAGAAATGGATGTAACGCAACAATTAAGTTTTAAAAAGATGGAGGTAGGGTGTATATATAATTACACTATAGAGTTGCCCCCACATCTTTACTGTAATTTGGTCATTTTAGTCCAAAAGAATTAGTAAAGTAGCAAAAGTGATTGGTATCAATATATTTTTGTTTTAAGAAGTAATGGTATGAATGTATTTTTGTTTTAAGAAATAAATTTAATCGGGGACACATTGGATCTTATGAATAACGAAGGAATAAGGGTGTATGTATAATTTTATGGGTTTGAAAAATAAATTAGTAGTTAGAAACGTGAAAACAATTTTATGGTTAATTTAAATATATTTTGATTACTTATGTCCTAGCCATGTCCACGTCTATTCCCCCAAGCCGCCATTCCTCCCTTTCGTCAGATTTGCCCCCGACGTTCCCTCCTGCAACCTTGGCCTCCAAAATCAATTGCAGCCAACCTCAGACATGGATGAGGATGGCTTCGTCGCAGTCCAGTCTAAGAAGTGGCGCCGCCAACCTAAATTCAACCCTACATCTTCACACATTAGAGTTCCACCAGGACAGAGCTCCCTTGATGACCGTCCTTTACCCATCCCCTTGGAAGGAACATGTTTGAATTCTAAGGGATCTCAACGTGATGGATTTAATAGCCAACAAGCGCCTTCCTCCAGTCACAGCCGACTGCCTTTAAAGCAATTTAATTATGCCAATCTAAATAGCGGTGACTTTCTCCCTGGGAGTCGTATGTGGGTTGATGTTAATAAGGGTAACCAAATTCATGTTTGCTCTCCTTTAAAAAAATTTGAACCACATGAATTTAGCACGATACAATGTGCAAAAGTGATTACGGAGGTTGTTAGTGCTACTAGGAAACAATGGGATAACGCTATTGTTATCTATATTGTGGGATCCAAACCTCACTATTCGTTTTTAAAGCATATATTCATAGGGTTTTGAAACCAGTAGAAAATTTCTCTATTTACTCTAAAAAGAATGGATTCTATGCCATTAAATTTGACAAGAAGAAAGATTGTTATAGTGTCTTAGGAGGGGGTCCATATTTTTATGACCGAAAACTTATGATGATGAAAATGTAGAGACTGGGGATGCAATTGAATAAGGAGCTATTACACTCAATTCTGATATGGGTTCGTCTCCTAAATCTACTGTTAGATTATTGGAATGAGGAGGGTATCAATCGTATCGCTTCTGTATTGGGTAATCCTATTAAAATGGATAAATTCACCAAAGGCATCATTTACGCTCATGTTTTAGTGGAAGTCTCAAGCTCGTTTAGATATCCTAAACAGATTCCTATATTGAATGAATTCAATCAACTTATCATGCAATATGTCAAATACCAATGGAAACCAATTAAATGCCGCAACTATCAAGGTTTCGGACACTCAGAAGGTATATGTCAATGTACTAAGGTTTGGTTCCCTAAAATCGTTAAGAATGGTAATTTTCCAAAAGGCTAAATGGATATTGATAGTACAACGGGCAATGTTGAAGCTATTATTACAGAGATAACATTCATCTTCGAGCATCACAATCAAGAGAATGACATAGACCCAGATACTGATAATTCAAGAGAAAATATCAGCCATTAGAATAAAAAAAACCAACTCGATCAATAATGTCAATAATAATCACCATAAATCGAGAGTTCAGTTAAATGAAGCACAGTTCGGTGTTATACAGAACAATGAAAAAAAATTCAAATGCTCCAACTAATGATCACATTGATTCGCAAAAAAATGTAATAGATAATTCTAAAGTAATACATATAGATACTAAAGAGTTAACTAATGTTGATGAATTAGTTATTGAACAGGAGGAATCCCAACATCATCAAATTTTGCTTCCCAATTAATGAAGTCATATGCAAACATATAGAAAGCTTCAAGGAAATCTAGAACCGAGGAGTCTCCATTTGAATTCAAAGCTTCGATTCCTCTTGATGTTGTTGAAAATCCTGCATGGCATAATTTGGCGTCTCAAATAAAGAAAAAGGCCAAAAAAGACCCTAAAAAAGCAATCTGGGTCCTCTGCTCCCCTTGATAGTGCTCCTAAATCTCTTTAATGGAGTTTCTTGTATGGAATATAAGGGATTTAAACTTCCCAGCTAAACAATCTGCAGATATTAAGTCCCAATAGACATTCTTTTATTGGCCCGGCGGAAAATAAATTGCCTATAGATAATATAGCTAACTTAGCCTATAAAATGGGCACAAAATAGAGATATGCTTATAACAACATCTTAGACCAGAAAGGTGGAATCATTATTTTATGGGATTCTACTATCTGGTCTGGTATTATTATGCATTCAAATACTCAATACATTACATGTATCTTGCATAATGATGTTGGCTTTAGTCTAATTTTTATAGTTGTCCATGGTTCCAACTCAGTTGAGCAAAGAAACGAGCTGTGGAATTACATTAGTTATCAAGCCATCCAAATTGATCCTCCTTGGATCTTATTAGGGGACTTTAATGCCATATGAGCATCTCATGAAAGAATAAATAAAGGCATACCAAACTCATTGGGTGACATGGGCTTCATGAGACGCGTCATTAACTCCAAACTAGTCCAACCCGAATTTTCAGGGAATTATTTTACTTGGCGTGGCGGTTTAAAATTTTCTATTCATAGCAAAATTGATAGAGTGTTTGTGAATAGACTATGGGAAGACAAATTTCAAGAATTTGATGTTTATTTTGGATACCACTCATTGAGTGATCATACCCCGATTTTGGTCAAATTTACTTCACATCCCCTGTGTAATGCTATACCCTTCAGATTCAACGACATTTGGTGTTTAAATCCAGATTATAAAGACATAGTGGAGCAGGCATTAGATATTAATGTCTAGGGTAATCCTTTATTTATTATTTTTCAGTAAATTAAAGGCAGTAAACAAGCATTGAAAGCATGGCAGCAAACTAAAGAGAACAATCACCAAATCTGTGAAAGAATCAGAAGTGAAACAAATCTTTTATATAACTAGCTGATTCAAAATCCTTAAAATAGTGATTTGGCTAAGCAATATGGTCAGAAAACACAATATCTCTCCAGTATCATATGGAAATTTTCTATCGAAAATTCTTAAATGATCAAACCGAATGGGTTAACTTAAGGTGACAAAATTGCAAAAAAAGAATCATAGTAAAATGGCAAATTGGCAATACCCAAAACTAATAATGGGAGCAAATTCATTTTGGATGCAAATGGACTATTAATATCGGCATCAGGTAGCATTGCTAAAGAAGACATTAAGTATTTCTCAGAATTGTTCAATTCAGAAAGCATTAATTATCAATTTTCAAACATAGTGTGCAAGAAAATTATTACTGAAAATGTCAAAGAATATCTAGATGGTCCATTTTGATTAGAAGAGGAAGAATGTTGTATTTCAAATTGAAGATAATAGCACTCCTGGACCAGATGGTTTTAATGCAAAAAAATTCAAATGCCATTGGGAACGGATCAATAGAGATGTATGGAATGATATGCTTGGGATTCGGGTAAAATAATCAAAGAAATTAATCATACTTTTATTTGCCTAATCCCCAAGAAATCTGATCCAGCAACTATTATCGACTATAGACCCATAGCACTATGTAATGTTACATATAAGATTCTGGCTAACTTATTATGTAAAAGGATGGAAGATTTCTTAAACAATTAATTTCCATAAATCAAAACGCTTTCATCCCTGGAGAAGTGATCACAGAAAACTCTCTTTTGGTATATGAAATGATCATATCCTTTAAGAGTAAAAACTCAAGCAACTTATGTTTGAAAATTGATTTACATAAAGCCTATGACAAGATAAATAGAGGTTTCATTCATCATATGCTGATTAACATGGGCTTTTCTCATAAATTTGCAAATTTGATCTACGAATGTATCTCAACCCCAACTTTTTCTTTCTATTCAATGGCTCACCATATGGTCCTTTTGGTAGTAATGGAGGTTTGACACAAGGATACTCTCTATCACCTTATTTGTTTTCAATTGCTATGGAATACCTCTCAATTTTACTTGATCCTGAATATATAAAAGGGAATTTATTTCCAATACATCAAATTGAGCCTGTTATTAACCACCTCCTGTATGCTAATGACATGTTGATAATATCAAAGGCAACATAGTGATAATGCTCATGCTATAAAGAAGGTCATGCAAATGCTAGAGAATAATTTTGGTCTTACAATGAATGAACAGAAGTCTAATATGTCTTTTAACAAAGGAGCAAACAGTAAATATTCAATTGCTGACATTATTAAGGTGCAAACTGTTGAATATGCGAGTATATGATTTTTGTTTGATGATAATAAACATACATATATTCATTTAAATGTATTTGTTAATGTACTATTTTATTTTTCACATAATTAAATAAATATTTGCTGAATAAAATAAATAACACAAAGTTTAAAATCAAACAAATATTTTATTCAAACAAATATTTATTACAATTTTGAATAGTACAAATTTGAGCTCTCACTATATATATACAATTGCAATTACAATATAAATTTGACTACATCACAATTTTCATTTACATTAGCACCTCACTACATATCACTCATTCACTCGTATTTATCTTCAACTCTATTCCAAATTGAATCCGACATCTGAGCTATCTGCAAAAATACACACTAACGCAATAAAATTGAAAAGGAAATATTTTTGCAGTATAAAATAAAATGTGTATTTTGAAAATAATATTTGCCTCGGTTATTTGGGTTGTTCGTCATCATATTAATTTTGAATTCATCAAACACGAACAACTTGTGACATGCACAGTGTATCACTGTACATGCCACAAGGCCGTGCACACCAATATACACTTGATAAAATTACAGGGACAGGTGAGCACAAGGTCAAACCCAATCAAAAGCCGGGTTCAACTCAAGTGAAATAAAAATTAAGTCATGATATTGAGCACAAGGTCAAACACGAGCTTTAAGCTAGATTCAACTCAGGTGCAATACAAAACTATGGGTCAAGATACATATAACACAGCCTCGACAAAAAATTCGAATGTACACTTAAACCCAGACTGGTCGGAGAAACAAGTAATCAAGTCAAGCTACAACATGAACCAATGGCCAGATTCAAACAACAAAGTGCATCATAAATTGATACAAGACTTCAGACATGCATACAACTCAACACACCAGTGCAACCATGCGCACAAACCAAAGAGACTATGATCAAGACTTCAACATATGACAGTGAATGATGCAAGCATGGTGAATGCAATAAACTGGTCAGTGCAAGTGCAGACTACACAATCACGGTCAATGGTGAAGCAACTCGAGCCAGCATATCATATATACAACAAGCTCCAACAAAAAACACAAGCCTAGCAACATGAACACAAATGCTCAAAGCAACTCGAAGCCAGAGCAGTACAACATGAACCTGATATGCAAGACACATATGCACTGACAACAAACCACCTCAATGAACTAACTACACAAACAGAGGCAACAACAATATGCAAGCATAGCTACTACATGGTGCAGCAAATATCAAGTGAAGGCCAGGAAATCAAGGAGCAACATCATGAACTAGTTCATATGCAAACTCAGACCAAGCACACATGTAACAGTTCAAAGTTTCAGCTGCAACACACTCAAATGAACACAAATATACATGTGTATACATGAAAACAGTTCAACATGACTCAAGTGACTCAATCCAATGCAGGCAAACAAGTACAGATTCAAGTAGACAAATGAAGACATATTCAAGTGCATTGAAACCATACAGCAAGTACAACTTGACTACACATCTAACAAGGGAACTCAAAAAAGATCAAGTGAACAGCAAGTGGCACAAGACCGAAGTTAGATAACATGAGGAACATGAATTAACAAAGTCAAAATTTTCATAAATCAAGGCACTGGCCAAACTCAACGTACATAGGAATAATTCAAAGTAATGCCGAAGTCACAAACGAAAACAAGTTCAAAAGCAAATCAAGCCGTGGAAGCCAAGGAATCAAACACAAGTCATAATCAAGCCGTGTTAACCAAGTAAACAAAATATACGAATTGGAACAAGTCAGAAATCATCACTAGCATTCATACGAAGATCAGCGGCCAAGCATAGAAACAGACGAATTTAAAAATGAAAAATACGAACGAAATTATAGGATTTAGAATCCTATTTAAACTCATTCATCATTGGCCTAACAATTATCGAGTTCAAGAAAATTAACCAAAAAGCAAAGAGCTTAAAAACACATACCAAATTCAGATCGAACTCGATCAAATTGAATCGACTGAAATCATCACAGCTAGAAGATCAATTGCCCAAGCCAAACAGAGGAGATAATTACTGCGGTTGATCATATACAGGCGGCGATTCTAATCAAAAGCCCTAATTTTCGAGCAAAGGAAAATAGCAAGAGGCAGCCATATCTTTATCAAGCAAAAGAATACCGGCCGATAGTTATAAAGGAGAAGAGCAAATTGTTTTATCACTATAATATATTTGGGCCGGTCTTTTTTTATTTCCTTTGGGCTTTAGTTTTTAAATTAGGGTTTTGTTTTTAAAATTGTTTTTAAATTTTGTAATTTTTCTTTTAAACTTTTGTAATTTCTAGTCGTGTGACTAGGGGACGAACTAGGTGGTGTAGTTCGAGAATTTGCAACTCAGTGGCTGAGTTGTGGTAGGGTTTTGAGCATAGAATTAGGTTAGTCGATAGCGGGTGTTGCGAGTTTACGTGTGTAAGCGTCTGACTACTTAATTTCTAGTAGAACCTTGGGGCGGCACGTGGCAGGGTTTTGTCGAAGCTGGGTAAATCTGTGTGTTCTATTTCTGCATTTATTATTCTGCTATTATCTATGCTGCTATTATTCTGCTCTATCTGTATTGAAAATATTTTTATAAACTTCTGCATTAAATTTTTATAATTAATAGTATCACCCTATTCACCCCCTCTAGGGTGAAATCGATCCTACAAGTGGTATCAGAGCTAGGAACAAAAGCCTTTTTTGTTTTTAAAAAAAAAATCAACGACCAATTTTTGCTTTACAAATTTGAATTTTTAAAATGGCTTCTTTTAATAATGCTTTTACTTAGGGTCGGTCCAATATTATTCCTTCTGTTTTTAATGAAACGGATTTTTTGAATTAGAAATTAAAAGTGGAACTTTATTTAAAATATGTTAATGTTAAATGTTAGGATATTATTGAAAATGGGTGTGATATAACAAACGAGAAAATTACTTTGATTAATGCTCTTGCTATGCATATACTATATTCTCATATTAATCAAGATAATTTTAACTTTATTTCTCATTGTGAAAGTG
The DNA here is from genome assembly GCA_030737815.1 of Allium fistulosum. Lineage (NCBI taxonomy): Eukaryota > Viridiplantae > Streptophyta > Magnoliopsida > Asparagales > Amaryllidaceae > Allium > Allium fistulosum. The sequence continues at coordinate 293,254,170 of CM060907.1, forward strand.
CACAGGAAATCTGGAATGCTTTTGGTGCAATATATGGTCCAAAAGTAAACAACGATGAGAAATCCTCAAAAATCGACTCGGTTAAAGAAGCGTGCTTAGCAGGATTGGTAAAAGGCAGTAGTGATGATGGAGTAGCTGAGCTGGTGTTACTAATGAAGAGATTCAAAAAGTGGAACTGCAAATACAGAAATCCAGCTCTAAATCAAAAATTGAAAAGCAGAATAGTCAAAGCACTAGACTACCTAGAAGAATGGGAGATCATCCGTCACAACTGCAACAACCCCTGTCACATCAAGCCCAATTGTCCTCGAAATCGACTTGGCCAAGAAAAGAAATAAAAAGGAGAAGTTTTGCAGCCACGTGGAATACAAGTGATGAAAATAATAAAAGTACTAGCAGTGAGAGTGAAAAAGCGGATTTGTGCCTTCGAGGTGATATAACTAATAGCGATGATAACGAGCCAAGCAAGGTATGGTGGCAGGCTAAGGAACAACAACAATGTTATCTGGATTCTGGCTGTTCCAGACACACAACGGGCGACAAATCAAAGTTCCTTAGCCTAGTCCAAAGGTGACAGAATCACAATGGGCAACAACGAAATATTATTGGTAAAGGTGAAATAGGTAATGGTATATATATCTTGAATGATTTATTAAATGTGATAATCTGCACCATAATCTAAATTAAATCAGCCAATTATGTGATAAAGAAATGAATGATGATATTGATTCTGACTTATTCAAAATTGTTGGCCAATTATATTTTTATGCCGAGAATACTTTAAAAATCTCTAGAGTCTTTGAACTACTTCATATAGATGTGTTTGGTTTAATGATAGTGTTTTATTGATTGATGATTACTCTTGATACATATGGATATATTTGTTTCTGGATCTGACACTATGTTCATTTGCATGGTTTAAATTCAAATCCAAAACAATTTCATTTGAAAGCTGGAAAAATGATTTTAAGATATTTTGTTGCAACTTCACCGTCTGGTCTATAACATTCAACTAATGATAATTTTGAGTCAAAGGAAAATTCAGATGCAAATTACACTAGTAATCTAGTTGATAGAAAAATTACTAGTGGAATGTGATATTCAATAGTTGCATCGTTTTCAAAGAAAATATCTGCATATCTTTCGTTTCAAATAATTTTCAAATAGCAGACATTTTTCTTATAAAACCCCTTCTAGAAAATCATTTTTGTTGATCTTGTTTCAGATTAGTCATTTTGGAAATTTTGATTTTATAATTATTTTTGGATTTGATTTTAAATGACTGAATTAACTAATCTGACTCCCTACTGATTATCAAAAGGATAAATAGTGATTGAAAAAGTGATGAGTGTTGATATTAATTATATATTATAACTTGAGACAGTATAATTAGTAAATTTCTTTAGAAATTTAAACAAGAGTTATAAAAACTTTTGTTGGTAAAAATTTCATGACCATCTCTACTTCTATCATATTTCTATCGACCATCACTCATCAAAATCCAATATAGTATGTCAATATGTGGTATTTTTAATGGGAAATCGTTCGTTTTTCAATTTATTATATCTTTTAGCAATAAAAACATCCAAAGTATTCACTCTCATTTAAAAGTCCTCACGGTTATGCATGGGTGAATTACTTGGAATTTTTGATTATGTGCTTCCATGATCATTTAAAAGTCCTCACGGTTATGCATGTATGGAACGCGTATCAAAATTGATTGATTAAATAGACAAGTTGATTCTAATCCCATTTAAAAGTCCTCACGGTTATGCGTGGTTAGAAGATACTTGAATTCATTTTTTTTAATTTTTTTTGGAATATTACTCATTTAAAAGTCCTAACGGTTATGCATGGTTAGTAGATATTCAAATTTTTGATATAAATATACCACAAATAGACACAACTATATGGTTTTATATGATGACATCATCCCTATCATTCTAAAGTGGAATATGCATCAAACAGCATATTTATGATTTTTGTTTGATTTTTTATTGAAATTTAATATTTATACTCGATTAGGTATAAATGTTATATTAATGTCTATCACTTTATCTCCATTTTTCTAACACTATTACTCTTTTGCTGATAACAAAAGGGGAAGAGAAAAGTTAAGATTTTGGAAAATAAAGGTCAAATATTTTATTTTGTATTTTATATCTGCATCTAGGCTTATTTCCATATTTTTATTTATTTTCATGCATATATGAAGGGGGAGCTGTGTGTAGAGAGGGAGCATTCAAATAAGGGGAGAAAATTGAATAATCAAATACATTTAATAAATTCAAAATCCTAAATATATGTTTGTTATCATCAGAAGGGGGAGATTGTTGAATATGCGAGTATATGATTTTTGTTTCATGATAATAAACATATATATATTCATTTAAATATATTTGTTAATGTACTATTTTATTTTTCACATAATTAAATAAATATTTGCTAAATAAAATAAATAACACAAAGTTTAAATTCAAACGGATATTTTATTCAAACAAATATTTATTATAATTTTGAATAGTACAAATTTGAGCTCTCACTATATATATACAATTTTCAATTACAATACAAATTTGACTACATCACAATTTTCATTTACATTAGCACCTTACTACATATCACTCATTCACTCGTATTTATCTTCAACTCTATTTCAGATTGAATCCAACATTTGAGCTATCTGCAAAAATACACACTGACGCAGTAAAATTGAAAAGGAAATATTTTTGCAGTATAAAATAAAATGTGTATTTTGAAAATAATATTTGCCTCGGTTATTTGGGTTGTTCGTCATCATATTAATTTTTAATTCATCAAACACGAACAACTTGTGACATGCACAGTGTATCACTGTACATGCCACAAGGCCGTGCACACCAATATACACTTGATAAAATTACAGGGACAGGTGAGCACAAGGTCAAACCCAATCAAAAGCCGGGTTCAACTCAAGTGAAATAAAAATTAAGTCACGATATTGAGCACAAGGTCAAACCCGAGCTTTAAGCTAGATTCAACTCAGGTGCAATACAAAACTATGGGTCAAGATACATACAACACAGCCTCGACAAAAAATTCGAATGTACACTTAAACCCAGACTGGTCGAAGAAACAAGTAATCAAGTCAAGCTACAACATGAACCAATGGCCAGATTCAAACAACAAAGTGCACCATAAATTGATACAAGACTTCAGACATGCATACAACTCAACACACCAGTGCAACCATGCGCACAAACCAAAGAGACTGTGATCAAGACTTCAACATATGACAGTGAATGATGCAAGCATGGTGAATGCAATAAACTGGTTAGTGCAAGTGCAGACTACACAATCACGGTCAATGGTGAAGCAACTCGACCCAGCATATCATATATACAACAAGCTCCAACAAAAAACACAAGCCTGGCAACATGAACACAAATGCTCAAAGCAACTCGAAGCCAGAGCAGTACAATATGAACCTGATATGCAAGACACATATGCATTAACAACAAACCACCTCAATGAACTAACTACACAAACAAAAGCAACAACAATATGCAAGCATAGCTACTACATGGTGCAGCAGCTATCAAGTGAAGGCCAGAAAATCAAGGAGCAACATCATGAACCAGTTCATATTCAAACCCATACTCGAGCACACGTGTAACAGTTCAAAGTTTCAGCTGCAACACACTCAAATGAACACAAATATACATGTGTATACATGACAACAGTTCAACATGACTCAAGTGACTCAATCCAATGCAGACAAACAAGTACAGATTCAAGTAGACAAATGAAGACATATTCAAGTGCATTGAAACCACACAGCAAGTACAATCTGACTACAAATCTAACAAGGGAACTCAACAAAGATCAAGTGAACAGTAAGTGGTACAAGACCGAAGTCAGATAACATGAGGAACATGAATTAACAAAGTCAAAATTTTCATAAATCAAGTCACCGGCCGAACTCAACGTACAGAGGAATTCAAAGCAATGCCGAAGTCACAAACGAAAACAGGTTCAAAAGCAAATCAAGCCGTGGAAGCCAAGGAATCAAACACAAGTCAGAATCGAGCTGTGTTAACCAAGTAAACAAAATATACGAATTGGAACAAGTCAGAAATCATCACTAGCATTCATACGAAGATCAGCGGCCAAGCATAGAAACGGACGAATTCAAAAATGAAAAATACAAACGATATTATAGGATTTAGAATCCTATTTAAACTCATTCATCATTGGCCCAATAATTATCGAGTTCAAGAAAATTAACCAAAAAGCAAAGAGCTTAAAAACTCATACCAAATTCAGATCGAACTCGATCAAATTGAATCGACCGAAATCATCACAGCTAGAAGATCAATTGCCCAAGCCAAACAGAGGAGATAATTACTGCGGTTATACAGGCGGCGATTCTAATCAAAAGCCCTAATTTTTGAGCAAGGGAAAAGAGCAAGAGGCAGCCATATCTTTATCAAGCAAAAGAATACCGGCTGATAGTTATAAAGGAGAAGAGCAAATTGTTTTATCACTTTAATATATTTGGGCCGGTTTTTTTTTATTTCCTTTGGGCTTTAGTTTTAAAAATTAGGGTTTTGTTTTTAAAATTATTTTTAAAATTTGTAATTTTTCTTTTAAACTTTTGTAATTTCTAGTCGTGTGACTAGGGGACGAACTACGGTGGTGTACTTCGAAAATTCGCAACTCAATGGCTGAGTTGTGGCAGGGTTTTAAGCGTAGAGCTAGGTTAGTCGATAGCGGGTGTCGCGAGTTTACGTGTGTAAGCGTCTGACTACTTAATTTCTAGTAGAAACCTTGGGGGTAGCACGTAGGTAGGGTTTTGCCGAAGTTGGGTAAATCTGTGTGTTCTAATTTTGCATTTATTATTCTGCAATTATCTGTGCTGCTATTATTCTGCTCTATCTATGTTGAAAATATTTTATAAACTTCTGCATTAAATTTTTATAATTAATAGTATCACCCTATTCACCCTCCCCTCTAGAGTGAAATCGATCCTACACAAACAGGTACGTTGCCTATTATTTACCTAGGTATCCCTTTGTCACACAACAAATTAAAGACAAGGGATTTTGGCCCACTTATTGTAGAATAAATGAGAAATTCAACCATTGGACTAGCAGACAACTAAATACTAATGGAAGAATAAAGATAAAAAAAGCAGTTATTTACCCAATGGTTAATTTCTGGATGCAATTTTTCCAATTTCCAACAACTATCATAAACAAGTTAAACTCTTTATGCTCTAATTTTGTATGGAAACCTAAATCACACAACATGTCATGGGATTCAGATTGCAAGACAAAATCTAAAGGTGGCCTTGGTATTAGGAGATTGGAAGATGTGGCCAAATCAATTGCAATAAAACTAGTTTGGAAGTTTCTTCAAGGTGATAGCCTTCGAGCCAAATGGATGCACAATAAATATTATGCCAACAAGAATTTCTGGATTATGTAATTAGACAATAATGCCTCAAACACTTGGAAAACTCTGTTAAAGGCAAGGCAATGGTGTAAAGGTTTGATATATAAGAAAATAGTCAATGGTGAGGATACCAACTTGTGGGTTGATCCATGGTTGAATGGTTTATCTTTAATTGACATTTTGGGTTAGCAATATCTTACTATGGCTGATGGCCCCAACAAACAAGTCTCTCACTTCCTACTAAATAATAACTGAAGAGGAAACTTGAATTGTTTGCCTACATCCATATTTCAAAGTATATAGAACATTAAAATACATCATTATGCTCTTAGGGATTTCTGGTTTTGGCTACCTAATGCAAATGGGTGCTATGATTCAAGCTCATCATGGAACCATGTAAGAACTAGATCACCTAAATGTAGTTAGTGTAATGTTATATGGCACTCTAAATGTGCTCCTAAAATGTCCTTATATGCTCTATTGGCCAGATTGAATAATCTTAATACCAAGGACAAAATCAATAAGTGGAATAGCAACATGGATCGAAATGCAACTTATGCCTACTTCATGCTGAAAACAAAGATCGTATCTTTTTCAAATGTCCATATACTAATCAAATCCGAAACAATATCAAGAATAAATTGGGTCTACAGTAGATAAACAATATATTTGATCTGCTTCCTAACATTCAGGGTTCAAAGATGTACAAGCACTTAGTTAACATAACAATTGCTTCATTAATATAGCATATTTGGTGTGAGAGAAACTCAAGAGTATTTAAAGGTATATAGATGCCTAGCAATCTTAGATCTATGTTAATTACTCAATATTGCAAAGATGTATTTCTGCAAATCAATATAAAGTAAGAAGAAATTAGTGGTAAAGAATTTATCTTTGCGGAGTTTGATGTTAGATTAATGCCATACTCATAATGAGCGAAGATGATCTTGGCCAGCATGCTCCTCAATTTCCCCTATCTCAGTTAATTTGTGCAGATTCAGCTTTTTTGGTGGGATGTTTTCCTAATTTCAGCTCGTTTGGCCGCCATGTAAGAACATTGATTTTAACGAAGTGGTTAGTTAAAATGAAGATCGGTTTTACAACTGGATAGCATTTAAGTCTTTTGCTTTATTTTGTTTCTCATTTAGCTTCCTTGTGTTTAATTTTTATTAGGGAAAATATTTCATATGAGTGATTTTGAGAGTTTTAATTACCTTTACTTCTCCTCTACTTACTTGAGATATTGTATCCTTTTCTTCTGACTTCAATTGTAGACCATTGTGAGTCTATATTTGAAAGTAATATGTACTCTTTTCCCTTGCAAGGTACCCGTTTAGATTAGGGAGGTTGTAAGGTTTCGATGGGACATATTATGGAAGTATATGAATTTGTTTATGATAAATTATCTTTTCCAAAAAAATATTTGGAGATAGTTTGATTACATATATACCGTGAATAAAGCTAGAAGTGTAGAATTATGTAATAGTTATTACCAGTTAGATTATGTTATTTGATGTGGTTAGCAACTAACTAGCAAATGACGAATTCAGGTTGTTTGTATACTTTGACTTGGAGTATGTTCAACTAATAGGTCTTTGATTTAGATTTCATGACTGGAGATAGTATAAAATTAGATAATTAGATTCTAATTGAGTATGTTGTTAGATTAAAAATCTAGGCCAAAGTTATGTTCATTGATTTTGAGTAGTAAAAGGTACTCAAGTAAGATTGGTCTCTTAGTCAAGTATGCTAGAATTACGCTTATGCGGAGTCATTATGCAATTAATTCATTATTAGAGTTCTAAAATGAAAAGTCACAAAGTCCTTTGGGCCAATTCGGTCATTGATGACTCAAATCAAGCTCTCTTTATTATGCAGAGATTAAAATAAAACGATGAAGATGATTAACTTTCAATTCGTTCATTTCTAGGAAGGGGTACATGTCTATTTATAGGAAGCTCTAGCCTTTGGATCCACAATACATGTCATCCGGAGGGAATAGACGATCAACATTTGCTGATGTAGTAAAAGCTTTGGTGGCCAATATGCGATAGCAAGAATTTCAGACCACAACTAGGGTTATCAATTTTGGATGTATTTTCCAACACTCGATGGTTATGATTTCAGCATTTAATAGCTACGGTTCTCAGGCCCGGCCCTAGGGCAAGGTTGGCAAGCCAGCAGCCTAGGGCAACAGGGTAGGGAGGGGCAACAATCTATGAGGTATGATAAGTATATACTTTTATTACGTGTCTATTACAAATGATAATTTGTTTGAATAATAACAGATGTTTGGCTTTGAAGTAAGCAACGTAAGTTCGATTCTAGGTTAACCATCCCTAAGAATTTTTCACTTTCTACTCTACTTGAATTTTTTGATTGTCTAGGACAACCAAATTAATAAGGCAGGGCCTGATGGTTCTCAACATGCGACAACTACCTATCTTCACTATATAGTAGCTCTATATACTCGTCATTCGATAGCTTTATAATTTCAACATGCGATAGCTACCTATCTTCACTATGAAATAGCTTTGTAAACTCATCATTTAATAGCCATGGATTGTCAAACTTCGATGATCCTATCATTCAATAGCTTGATGGAACAACCTTGTGATGACTTTACAAAATATTGACCTTTGATGGAGCCCACCAATACCAAAATGCGATAGGTTTATGAATTTATCGTATAATAGCTTCCTATTTCCACAGTGTGATAGTTTAGATACATCAATTATTGATGGTTCATCAACGTGCGATGGCTCAGACATCTCAACCTTAGATTGTCTTTGGAGTCAACATGCATGGCCCAAAGGTATCAATCTTCAATAATCCTTTGGATTCAAAATGTGATGACTCAAAGATATTGATCCTCGATAACTCTTTGGAGTCAACATGCGATGGCTCAAGGGTATCAATCTTTGATAACCCTTTGGGGTCAACATGCGATGGCTCAAGGGTATTAATCCTCGATAGCCCTTTGGAGTCAACATGCGATGGCTCAATGGTATCAATCCTCGATAACCCTTTGGAGTTAACATGCAATATCACTAACACCTCATCCTTCGCTAGCTCCTGAAGTCAGTATGCGATAGCTCTAACATCTCAACTTTCGATAGTTCATGAAGTCATCATGCGATAGCTCAAACATATTAACCTTCGATAGCTTACATTTGTCATCCTTCGATAGCCTTGTTTGTCAATCTTCGATAACACTATGTCATATTTATCCTTGGAAATTTAGGTGTTACATATGTTATACTCAGAAAAGATAGAGAATATTACAAAATTGTTAAATAGAGAATATCAAATCTTGATTTTCTGAAATGTATCAAAAATTAGTCCTATATGCAATATTAGCTTGGTGACAAAGAAAAGTTACCTTAAAAACTATTGACAATGTCATTGAGTTAAGTTATATAGTACAACTACGTTAGCAAAAAAATCCAATAATGCCTCAAGATGCATATAAGATGCACATTACGTGGGTGTATTAGATACATGACATTATTTGTAGGCTCTAATGCCATTAACTTTTATACATTTTGTTGTTATCTGGAAGGAATTTCATTTTAAGGTTAAATATATGCACATTATTTAGGTAAAATATTGTAGGATTTTAGTAAAATATTTTCAATGGCTCTTATACCAATTTGACTATATTTCTAGTCAACATTGAAGTAGTGATTAATGGGGTCTTTTAATGAAGATTACTTTTGAAATGCTGTTAGAAATGTAAAACAAAGAGTAAATGAGAATTGAGAAAATGAGAATTGAATATGGTACAAGTAAAAAAATTACGCACAATGTAGAGTGCTTCAATCTACAAGAGATTTACATCCATTGTGCCTTCTTATCTTATTTCTTTTAAGCACTCAATTATAAAGAAGATTTAATGGCGATTACAAGAGCATTAAACAAGCTAGAATATATGTGTTGAGTTTCAAGTATATGTGCATGAGATCCTCTATTTTTAGCTATGAAGTTCATATCTTGGAGGCTGGGATTAATGTTTTAGATGCCAAGTTTTCCTAAAGCCATTGATTATAATTTTTGATCCACCTATGGTCAGCATGGACACCACATGGACAGAATGGTCCAGATGCATGCTAGGTGGTGGATTGTATTGTGGTGTACTCATCTCAAAGGAGAAGTACAATGTATGGAGTGATTTTTTTATAATGGCGCTTTGGCCAAAGGGATAACAAAGTACAAAGAATGGTTGTAGGAAAGGGGCGCTTTTGTTAGATAAATGTATAGTTATGGTGCTTCTATTTGAGGAACAATACGAGTCATTGTCTTCTCTTGGGGGTGACGACAGCTTCTATAAGATGTCTTTTCATATACAACAAAATGGAAATAGAAAGGGAACTGGTCGATGAATGGCCTTCACAAACAGGATAAGGTACATACAAGACTCATGGGTAGATAAGAGGGTTTGAGAGTTGGCCTTTCATGGTCATCTTGGATGATGGCAGACGGGGTAAGAAAGCGCTTGAAGAGAAGTTAGGAGGCATTGTCTGGTAGGATTTGTGAGCAATCCCCTGTAAGAAAGAAGCATATAGGGTTCCAAATAGGGATGATGAAACGAATAGTCCTTGAGGCAAGGCACGTTATGCTGACAAGCAACTAGATAATGTTAAGGAGGGCAATTATAACAACCAAACTTTCGGTACGATAATGATAAATTAAATTTTATTGTACATCAATTATTTAAGCTGAATTTTGGGACGATAGTTATTTTAAAGATATTTTATTGAGTTAGAATTTATCAACATAAGAAATTTTATCTTAGTGATTCAAATCGACTAATTCCATTTTGAAAATAAAATAAGCTCGAACATTATAAAGAGTTTAAAATAATTATATATTGTAAATAATATTTTTTATGGTCGTAATGAATGAGAATGATAATTTTATTTTGAGAAAAAAAAGATGAATTAATAAATAGAGTTATAATTTAACGAGAATAAATTATCTATGAAATAATAATAATGTTATTTGAGCAAATTATTGTATTTAAACTTTTAATTATATTGAAGTTAAATATGAAGATTTGTATAAGGAGATGAATTTGAAAAATATTAAAATGATAATTTGGATTTTTGAAGATATTTTAAAATAAATGAAATAAGTATTACTTAACATACATAAATCAATAACTAAACATTGTTATGTAATTATTGAATTTAATCACTTCTTTTATCTTTTCGAAATATATTTTGTCATATGAATGCAGGCATGTATGTGTGTGTATGTGTATATTAAATCTATTTAAATTGTAAAGAACATTATTTCTGTAAGTGGTAAGATATTAAAAATGTAAATGATTAAAGTTTGAATGCATATAAAAGAGAAAAGGAAATTAAAATATAAAGGAGCTAAATTGTAAAATTCCTTCAACAAATAAATTCATTTTTCCCTTCTTTCATTTTAAACCCGACCTAAATGGAATACCAACCCTATTATTATCCTAACCAAATGGCGACATGAAAAGGGAAAAAAATTAAATGCGCAAACACTGGACGACACCAGAAGAGAGATCTGGCACGGAGACGCGTAGTGCATCAAAGGAGAAGAAGCTCGAAACAAGCACAACCATAACCATGGCAGCCACAATAGGAGGGGCCTTTTCGATGCATGGCAAGGAGATGCGGATGTGGCAGGAGGAGCTTGGCAAGCAGCAGATTGGTGGTTAGGTCGAGAAGAGAGCCAGAGAGGAAGACTACCTAATGATAAGCCATGGACTAGGATGTATTAAAAGTTTTGGTGATTTGGGCAAAATTAGATGAACTGGGTGGTAGGCTAAGGGCATGCCCCTAGGTAGGAAGAAGAATCAGGCTCAATCCACTATGGGTAGATAGAAATTGCTTATTTCTTGTTTGTTTATAGTTATCATGCTCATACTTATTCTGTTCATAAACTTCTTTTTATGTCGTGATATGCAGTTTTTAAGTTAAAATGATATTGACTTCTCTTTTTATTTGTTTTGTTTTATGCTAGTAGTTTAATTCGACTTCTTTGGTCTTGACGAGACCCCATAAGGCAATGTCATCGCTAACCAAAACCTCCTAGCAGTACTTACTGACTGCCTAGTGTGAGGGCTTGCCCCGACCACTCCTCGACCAATGTCATCATTTATCCCCCAATCTTCCTTTGGATGAGCATACCCAATATCGTCCCTTCTACCATCTTTGAGTAGCGTGGGGCTTTCCACAGACTGTGTGCTTAAGCGATAGGGGACAAAGGATAGTCAAACAGAGATCGGTGGGGATCGCCCTTATCACTTCCTATTTGAGAAGGAGGTCGAAGTGATAAACGATGACCAGAACCCAATTGGCATCCTACATCGGCTTCACTCAATATCTTCATGGGGATGGGGTGAATGGGTTATTCTACATAGTAATGGGAACCATGATGAAGGTTGTGGATCAGTTGCATCAACCTAAGTGGGGTTGTCGGGGAATGAGATCGAGGTCATCCTTGAGGCGAATTTTCAGGAGAGTTTCTTGGTAAGCCCCATAAAATTATTCTAACTCCAATCCATTAAAGTACACTCTCATTGTTTGCTAACTGCTTCTTTGCAGGTTGGGACTCGATCCCTCCAAATCAAATAAGAGGTGGTTGAGTTGAAAAATGGACCATGGACAAGGTAAAGGCATGGTTCATCTAGGAGAGGAAGAGGGTTGCCATCGAAAAGAAAATGGAGGTGGAGAAGGCAGTAAAAGAGGCTGAAAGGGTGGCCAATGTAACGATCCCAGTTTAATGACGAATTCAAATTTATAATTTAATTGAATTTTTGGATTAAATTATGGATTTGTTTGAAATTTTCAAATTTAATAAGAAATGTATATTTATTTATTTTATAAATTGAATTTGAAACTCAAAGTAAATATTTTCAATCGAATAGAATTATAAACAAAAGTTTGATTTGGAAGTTCAAAATGAATTTTCTTTAAAAAGTAATAAAAAGTATAAAATAAAATATAAGTTATAAATTAATATTTGGTAATCAAACTATTAAATATTAACAAATATATATGAGTAAATTTGAATTTAAATATTGTATATATATGTATATATTGGATTTGAAATAAAATCTTAAATAAATGGTTTTAAAAATAAATATAGAGATATATATATACTTTGGATACTAGATAAATAAAAGATTTAAAATTTAGAAATGATGATAATTTGAATTTAAATAACATTAATGAAAATAAGATAATTAGTATTAGAGTTAAATAATAATAGATGTTAAACTGGAAATAAATATATATAAGATAACTATAAAGTAAATTAATTAGATAAGATTTAACAACAAAATAAAATCTAACAATATAATAATAAAAGAACTTCATTAGATTTCAAAGTATATGAGCAAACAAAATATATTAACATATACACTTGCAAAACAAGAAAATGCAAACGAAATACAAGACAGCAAAAGATACTCAAGTGTGAAACCAAAATAAATAAAATACAAAATAATCAAAACCATACCTTTACATACTTGTACAGCTGAAGTATGGGAAAAAATATACATGGTACAAAGCTAATAAATGCAAAGATATGTATGTGTACAAGCTCATAAATGCAGCCCCAAACAAGTTACCTCAGCCTAATTAAACAATCCAACACCCTGTACAAAATAGTATACACCCTGTTAACTTCTCATTCCCTATATATCAACCTCACTTTAGTTCGTTTCCTAAAAGCTGAGAAAAGATAAGAAGTAAACAATAACAAACTTAAACAATAGCATCATCAAAAAACCAGAGCAATAAAAAAAACTGAAAAGAGGTTAAAGGAAGAAGGGAAAAGAAAATCAAACTGCTGTTTTCAAAACAATAGTGTTATTTGTTCTTTCCTGGAAACAACGGTGAGTAAACATTTACATAGAGTCTAAGTAAATGAAGTTGTTGCATATGAATTTCTGTGTTGAAAGTGCTTTGCCTATGTTTATATATAAATAAGTCTCTGAACATTTGTGTTGATTTAAGTGTGCATGCTGTTGCCAGAGCATTCCTCTGTTCATAAGTTCAAAGTTCAAAGTTTATTTAAAATTCAAAATAGTATCATCTGATCTCTGTTCTTCTTCTGGAAAACAACAATGAGCAAACATACTCGAATCCATTTATATGTTTTGATATTTGAGTTGATGCTTGAAATATATTTGTTTAGTTGATAACTATGTCAGTATGTTTGCATGGCTGTGAATTTGCTTGTGTATATATGTATATATACAGTCATGTGCCCTTGTCCATTTTTACAAGCTTATGGAATCTGTTATAAAATTCAAAAATCATCCTATCTAGACGATTTCAGGATTCGATGTCTAAATGAAAAATAATTATAACTATGAAATGCTAATTTTAGAAATAATTTCATGAACATTTATTTTGTAGATATTTTAAAAATAGAAATGACAGAGATGATCAGATTTTAAACCAAGAAATCGAATGTCTGGGTTTCGATGTTTAATTATAGAAATGAATTCGTACTTCAAATTCTCGATTTTTGATAATCATTTTAGGATTTTTAAGAGAGTATTCAGGAAGAACTCTCGAGTTGAATGGAATTTGAATTGTTGTCAATTCCTGGTAATCAACAGTGAATTAGGAATCGTGATTTTTGGTGAAGATGACTTGGGTGTAGTAGAATCGTGGAAAAATACTCGCCAATTTTATAATACGCCGGGATGGTAGGTAGGCGTTGATTTAGGGTTTTGGGGTATGTTGGGGTTGTTGTTGTTCACGAGAAATTTTCGTCGTCGACGTAGCTTTCTAGTCGATCGCACTAAGGGGAAACGAAGCGTTGGGTAGTGGCGAAGGCTTGTGCAGGTCGGCCAGTTCTCAGGTGGCCTGAGATCGAAGCACGAGATGGATTTCTGATTAAGTTTTGCTATAGTTTTCGAGGGAGGAGCTTGATTTTGATTCAAGGTTGAAAACGTGGAACTGGGTTGTCAAGTTGATTGTCGAGATCAGCGTCGACTAGCTGGTGATGTCGGTGATGATCGGAGTTGGCTAGAGAGGCGGTGCATGTGCACCGTGCACATCTGATTCGTGTTGTTTTGGCGAAGTGGTGGAACGAAGGCTTGTCTCGGGTAAGGGTGGTAGTTTCTACGTGCGTGACTCGAAGCGTTTCAGTGTTGGACTCGTTGCATATGCAGTCGTAGCACGGGTAGGAATTGTTGCAGGCTTTTAACCTGTCTGGTTTTCCAAATTCAAGAAACTATTTTCAACTTTATAAATCCAGGTTTGAACTGAGTATCTTAAACAAAGTTTTAAATAAGTTTTAAAGCATGGACTCAAAATGAATCTGATTCTAGTTTTAAAATAAATAAGTTTAAAAAAAATGAAATGTTAAACAACTTTAAAATGTTAAAAGTATATTTTAAAAAGCGATTTGAATACTCTTGTAAATTCCTTTTATAAAACAAGTGTGTCTTTACCAGGTGATGTAAAAAGTTTTTTTAAATTGTTTTTAAACTTTGTAAAAGTTAAAGTTGTATTCATTGTAAATCTTAAATTAAAATGGAATTTGAAAGTAAATTTAAGTAAATTGTTTTAAATACTTTTGATAATGATAATTTAATCACTAATAAGAATAAAGTTTTATCTTAAAGATAATATAAATTTAATGATTTATAATTCATTAAAATTAATAAGGTAATTAAAGAATGATTTATTTAGATTATGAGTAAATAATTTAGATTAATTAATAATTAGAAATGATTAATATTGATTTAATCTAAAAAAAATTCTTAAGAAAGCAATTAAAGAAATGTTATTAGTTAATGAAGATAATTAACTAGGGATTATTAAGTAATTAAATTAATGTGATTAATTTTGATAAATAATTAGATTAATTAATTAAGATAATCAACTGTAAATTGTTAATTACTTAATGAAAGCAATTAAGGGGTTAATTAATTATGTAATTGGTTTAGAGGTTAATTAATTAATATGATTTATTAATTATGGTAATTAATTTGAGGATAATTAATAAATTAAAAGTTAATTAATAAATGATTAAAGGTCAATTAATTAAAATGGTTTATCATTAATTAATGATTAATTAACCAAGACTTATAGTTATTCATAAGTAATTAATCTGGTATAAATTAATTTTATAATCAGATATTAATTGATCTTACTTATGAATGTTTGGATTCTATTGAATGGTGAATTGTTTGATATCCCTGATTTGTGATGCTTTGTGATACATCCTGATTTATGTTGTGATCTGTAATTTACTTATCTGTGATACATATATCTGTGATCTGTGAATGAACGATAAGCGTTATAGTCATATCGCTTATCAACTATATTTCTGTGTTTTGATCTGTGATGATTGAATGATGTTGCACTATTGTGTTAAACCCCTAGACCACACACCTTTACACACATAAATATGGATTTCACGAGGAAATCGATTAAGTCACAGATTTTGAAATAATTTAAAAGGTTGAATATTTAAAACCAAATGTTTTGGAAATGGATTGAGTTTAAAGTGAAAAGCTTTTGAAATGGAATTTTAAAGATAAGACTTATTTTCGAATAACTTGATTAAGTTTTGAAATTTAAATAATTTGACTTAAATTTGAATTCAAAATTTGAAATTGAATTCTGTGATTTGAAACTAGGGATTAAAGATGTTATACTAGTTATATATGGGTTAAACCATTTTAAAAGCATGGTTTCGAGAATTTAAATTTAACCCAAGGATTTTAATTCGTCTTAAATGAATCAGATTTCCAAAATGAAAACTGTTTGTTTTAAGAGAAAAAAAGCTTTCAAATAAGAAATGAAATTCCAGTTTAATTAAAGGAATTTCAAAATGGAAATGAAAAATGGTTTTTCCAAGTTATGAATGAATTCTTTTTGAAAGCTATGAATTGAATCTATTTACTTTTAATAGATTTAAAATGGTGATTTGTTTTAAACCATTTGAAAGAAATTTTTGAAGTATTAAGTTGTGACTTAATTGAAATCCCAATATCCACATGTTTCTTGTAAATATTGCGCTCACTATTCGGTTCAGCCGGGAGAGTACCTTTGTGTCACATAACCCATTCCGAATAAGTGATACGTCGTATATGGATAGCATTTGAAGATCGGTGTTGAAGACCGGGTATTTGCGAGAACGATAGGATGACCTATCGATTGTCTATGCACTGAGTCGCGCCGGTATAGAGATTTCCTAAGTGATGGGAAATCCGATCGGGATTGTGAATACCCGGATTTGCAAGGGCTTCTTTGGAAGTGCCTTCGGTTCTGTTCGAACCCGGAACAGACTTGTATGGTTACATGTATGACATTACACTTTGAGATATAAAGCCGATTTCTTTCAAATACATTTTTGTTGGTGGCGGAGAATTTATTCTCTTAGCTTAACACCCTTCTCTGAGACGTATGAGCTCAGAGGTTATGTAGTTGAAGGTTATCAGCGATATATTCCCAATTTGGTAATGTGACATGCTGAGTGTTGTTGTGTGATGATCATCGTTTGATCATTTGTGATATGATCATTTGTTTGATCATTTATCTTTGTGATCATTACTTTGATCATCTGTTGACCCAAAGAATGGCTTTGTGCCAAAGCGTAGCTTTGTGGACGAGACTTCGTCGAACCTCACGACCCGGTATGGTCGAAACAGGAATCGTGGCAGCAAGGTTATTAGGGGATAGCGCCCCCTTAGTGTATGTCATTTCCTTCTGGATTATGAGTGGTATCATGGTATGGAGCTCAGATACTTACTTTGTGGTTGCTGCGAATCTATTACTTTGTGATTGCTTTGTGGTTGTTGGATTAGAGGTACCTCGGATAAAGGTCGCTAACAACCGGGAGGTGGCATACTCGTGTCAGTAGTTACCCAGCTAGAGGTAACCCCATCCTTGTGTAGCAGAGATCCGGTTAGGATCCGGGAACGTCGCTCCAAAGGCGTTCTATTTTACTTGGGAAGTTCCTTTGCCCGACAATTTGTTGGAAATCCATCTTCCAATACGAACTTTGTACGGTTTTAGTTGTAGAACCTGCCATTTACTTATGGTGGCGCCCCACTGTTTAGATGGTAGCTATAGTAGGCATAGTTCGAAATGTCTATGTTGGCTAAGATTGATATTCTATTTTCGAAATACTTTTTCCACTATGCACTAATAATAATATCAAAAATGATTTGTTTTGCGTAGTAAGCATCTTTGACTATTATAAGAAGAAATCTCCTCCAAGTCTGCGTTTGCATTGTGTGTGTGGCGGGAGGTCTTATGGTAGTTTCATTTTCTAAAAGCATTGCGAATTGACTTTAAATTCTTTTGTTGTTCGTTTTTAAAGATAAAATGTTTTTGTTGCTCACACCAGTCCCATGACTGATCCGGAGTTTATTGTTTCTTTCCTAAACTCTGGGTGCTCAAAATTTTCTACACGGGCAGTCTAGAGTTGGGTTTTTCAGATAGTCAAGATTAGTAGATTTTCTAGAGCTAGTTCAGTCTTTGGATATGGACTGCACTTGCTTATCTTGGTGTATCGTTATTGGGAGTTCGAGCTATTTCTGGATTGGTGCTTTGGAGATGGAGATTATCCGCTGCTGGTGTTATCTATTTTCTATCCGCTGTATTTCTTGTAGCATATCTCTGATGTATATTGATATTCATTGTATCACTCTGTTGTATCAGATATTGTATATCAATGTATTATTCTTTTTCTTCCGCTGTGTTATTTACTTAACTGTGTTATAAGCTCTGGAGAACCAGATTCGGCGTTTGAATCTACGACATTTTGAGTACAAGTGAAGTACGGATGCCGATTTTCGAAGGCCGAGTTTTTGGGTCTTTACATTTGGTATCAGAGCTAAGGTAAAACTTTAGCTCAGGAGTATAACACGTTAAGTTACTCATTAGAGATAGGGTGAAGTATCCCTAGAATGAGTGTATCCCTAAGATATCCGCCTGAATGTGTCAGTAAATTCTCTTGCTATCCATTGATAGTGAGTATGAGTGCAAGAAGAGGACGAGATAGGGGATAGAGGAATACGACTATAAATGGTCAATAACCTACAACAGTGGAAATAACTTCTCTATCAATTTTCTTTGATTCGATTCCAAATTCTTTTCATTTCTTCGTGGCAGCTCTAGAAAGAAGTTTCGGTGCGATGATGGCCCTACGAACCGTTGTAGGAAATTTTTACTTCGTATCTTCATCAGTTTCTTATCAGTTTTTGATTTAAACCTTAATGAATTTGAAATTGGAAATTTTAATGAGTTAAATTAATTAATAGAATATGAAGCTAAATTTGAATTGTATCGATAAAACGATTTCGTTTAAAATCAAATTTGAAATTTTATTGTAATTCCTTGGGTATATCGAAGTTCGAAGAGGGACAAGTTATGTATACTTTAGAATATTCCGATTTGAGTTTGGAATCCATATCTGGTGTTTGAGGAATTATAGGAGATCGAATCTGTCTATCTCTTTGTTGTTTTCGTGCCTGCAAATTTCGAGGACGGAATTCTTTTAAGGGGGGAAGTTTGTAACGATCCCAGTTTAATAACGAATTCAAATTTATAATTTAATTGAATTTTTGGATTAAATTATGGATTTGTTTGAAATTTTCAAATTTAATAAAAAATGTATATTTATTTATTTTATAAATTAAATTTGAAACTCAAAGTAAATATTTTCAATTGAATAGAATTATAAACAAAAGTTTGATTTGGAAGTTCAAAATGAATTTTCTTTAAAAAGTAATAAAAAGTATAAAATAAAATATAAGTTATAAATTAATATTTGGTAATCAAACTATTAAATATTAACAAATATATATGAGTAAATTTGAATTTAAATATTGTATATATATGTATATATTGGATTTGGAATAAAACCTTAAATAAATGGTTTTAAAAATAAATATAGATATATATATATACTTTGGATACTAGATAAATAAAAGATTTAAAATTTAGAAATGATGATAATTTGAATTTAAATAACATTAATGAAAATAAGATAATTAGTATTAGAGTTAAATAATAATAGATGTTAAACTGGAAATAAATATATATAAGATAACTATAAAGTAAATTAATTAGATAAGATTTAACAACAAAATAAAATCTAACAATATAATAATAAAAGAACTTCATTAGATTTCAAAGTATATGAGCAAACAAAATATATTAACATATACACTTGCAAAACAAGAAAATGCAAACGAAATACAAGACAGCAAAAGATATTCAAGTGTGAAACCAAAATAAATAAAATACAAAATAATCAAAACCATACCTTTACATACTTGTACAGCTGAAGTATGGGAAAAAATATACATGGTACAAAGCTAATAAATGCAAAGATATGTATGTGTACAAGCTCATAAATGCAGCCCCAAACAAGTTACCTCAGCCTAATTAAACAATCCAACACCCTGTACAAAATAGTATACACCCTGTTAACTTCTCATTCCCTATATATCAACCTCACTTTAGTTCGTTTCCTAAAAGCTGAGAAAAGATAAGAAGTAAACAATAACAAACTTAAACAATAGCATCATCAAAAAACCAGAGCAATAAAAAAAACTGAAAAGAGGTTAAAGGAAGAAGGGAAAAGAAAATCAAACTGCAGTTTTCAAAACAAAAGTGTTATCTGTTCTTTCCTGGAAACAACGGTGAGTAAACATTTACATAGAGTCTAAGTAAATGAAGTTGTTGCATATGAATTTCTGTGTTGAAAGTGCTTTGCCTTTGTTTATATATAAATAAGTCTCTGAACATTTGTGTTGATTTAAGTGTGCATGCTGTTGCCAGAGCATTCCTCTGTTCATAAGTTCAAAGTTCAAAGTTTATTTAAAATTCAAAATAGTATCATCTGATCTCTGTTCTTCTTCTGGAAAACAACAATGAGCAAACATACTCGAATCCATTTATATGTTTTGATATTTGAGTTGATGCTTGAAATATATTTGTTTAGTTGATAACTATGTCAGTATGTTTGCATGGCTGTGAATTTGCTTGTGTATATATGACTATATACAGTCATGTGCCCTTGTCCATTTTTACAAGCTTATGGAATCTGTTATAAAATTCAAAAATCATCCTATCTAGACGATTTCAGGATTCGATGTCTAAATGAAAAATAATTATAACTATGAAATGCTAATTTTAGAAATAATTTCATGAACATTTATTTTGTAGATATTTTAAAAATAGAAATGACAGAGATGATCAGATTTTAAACCAAGAAATCGAATGTCTGGGTTTCAATGTTTAATTATAGAAATGAATTTGTACTTCAAATTCTCGATTTTTGATAATCATTTTAGGATTTTTAAGAGAGTATTCAGGAAGAACTCTCGAGTTGAATGGAATTTGAATTGTTGTCAATTCCTGGTAATCAACAGTGAATTAGGAATCGTGATTTTTGGTGAAGATGACTTGGGTGTGGTAGAATCGTGGAAAAATACTCGCCAATTTTATAATACGCCGGGATGGTAGGTAGGCGTTGATTTAGGGTTTTGGGGTATGTTGGGGTTGTTGTTGTTCACGAGAAATTTTCGTCGTCGACGTAGCTTTCTGGTCGATCGCACTAAGGGGAAACGAAGCGTTGGGTAGTGGCGAAGGCTTGTGCAGGTCGGCCAATTCTTAGGTGGCCGGAGATCGAAGCACGAGATGGATTTCTGATTAAGTTTTGCTATAGTTTTCGAGGGAGGAGCTTGATTTTGATTCAAGGTTGAAAACGTGGAACTGGGTTGTCAAGTTGATTGTCGAGATCAGCGTCGACTAGCTGGTGATGTCGGTGATGATCGGAGTTGGCTAGAGGGGCGGTGCATGTGCACCGTGCACATCTGATTCGTGTTGTTTTGGCGAAGTGGTGGAACGAAGGCTTGTCTCGGGTAAGGGTGGTAGTTTCTACGTGCGTGACTCGAAGCGTTTCAGTGTTGGACTCCTTGCATATGCAGTCGTAGCACGGGTAGGAATTGTTGCAGGCTTTTAACCTGTCTGGTTTTCCAAATTCAAGAAACTATTTTCAACTTTATAAATCCAGGTTTGAACTGAGTATCTTAAACAAAGTTTTAAATAAGTTTTAAAGCATGGACTCAAAATGAATCTGATTCTAGTTTTAAAATAAACACGTTTAAAAAAAATGAAATGTTAAACAACTTTAAAATGTTAAAAGTATATTTCAAAAAGCGATTAGAATACTTGTAAATTCCGTTTATAAAACAAGTGTGTCTTTAACAGGTGATGTAAAAAGTTTTTTTAAATTGTTTTAAACTTTGTAAAAGTTAAAGTTGTACTCATTGTAAATCTTAAATTAAAATGGAATTTGAAAGTAAATTTAAGTAAATTTTTTTAAATACTTTTGATAATGATGATTTAATCACTAATAAGAATAAAGTTTTATCTTAAAGATAATATAAATTTAATGATTTATAATTCATTAAAATTAACAAGGTAATTAAAGAATGATTTATTTAGATTTTGAGTAAATAATTTAAATTAATTAATAATTAGAAATGATTAATATTGATTTAATCTAAGAAAATTTCTTAAGAAAGTAATTAAAGAAATGTTATTAGTTAATGAAGATAATTAACTAGGGATTATTAAGTAATTAAATTAATGTGATTAATTTTAATAAATAATTAGATTAATTAATTAAGATAATCAATTGTAAATTGTTAATTACTTAATGAAAGCAATTAAGGGGTTAATTAATTATGTAATTGGTTTAGAGGTTAATTAATTAATATGATTTATTAATTAAGGTAATTAATTTGAGGATAATTAATAAATTAAAAGTTAATTAATAAATGATTAAAGGTCAATTAATTAAAATGGTTTATCATTAATTAATGATTAATTAACCAAGACTTATAGTTATTCGTAAGTAATTAATCTGGTATAAATTAATTTTATAATCAGATATTAATTGATCTTACTTATGAATGTTTGGATTCTATTGAATGGTGAATTGTTTGATATCCCTGATTTGTGATGCTTTGTGATACATCCTGATTTATGTTGTGATCTGTAATTTACTTATTTGTGATACATATATCTGTGATCTGTGAATGAACGATAAGCGTTATAGTCATATCGCTTATCAACTATATTTCTGTGTTTTGATCTGTGATGATTGAATGATGTTGCACTATTGTGTTAAACCCCTGGACCACACACCTTTACACACATAAATATGGATTTCACGAGGAAATCGATTAAGTCACAGATTTTGAAATAATTTAAAAGGTTGAATATTTAAAACCAAATGTTTTGGAAATGGATTGAGTTTAAAGTGAAAAGCTTTTGAAATGGAATTTTAAAGATAAGACTTATTTTCAAATAACTTGATTAAGTTTTGAAATTTAAATAATTTGACTTAAATTTGAATTCAAAATTTGAAATTGAATTCTGTGATTTGAAACTAGGGATTAAAGATGTTATACTAGTTATATATGGGTTAAACCATTTTAAAAGAATGGTTTCGAGAATTTAAATTTAACCCAAGGATTTTAATTCGTCTTAAATGAATCAGATTTCCAAAATGAAAACTGTTTGTTTTAAAAGAATAAAAGCTTTCAGATAAGAAATGAAATTCCAGTTTAATTAAAGGAATTTCAAGATGGAATTGAAAAATGGTTTTTCCAAGTTATGAATGAATTCTTTTTGAAAGCTATGAATTGAATCTATTTATTTTTAACAGATTTAAAATGGTGATTTGTTTTAAACCATTTGAAAGAAAATTTTGAAGTATTAAGTTGTGACTTAATTGAAATCCCAATATCCACATGTTTCTTGTAAATATTGCGCTCACTATTCGGTTTAGCTGGGAGAGGACCTTTGTGTCACATAACCCATTCCGAATAAGTGATATGTCGTATATGGATAGCATTTGAAGACCGGTGTTGAAGACCTGGTATTTGCGAGAACGATAGGATGACCTATCGATTGTCTCTGCACTGAGTCGCGCCGGTATAGAGATTTCCTAAGTGATGGGAAATCCGATCGGGATTGTGAATACCCGGATTTGCAAGGGCCTCTTTGGAAGTGCCTTCGGTTCTGTTCGAACCCGGAACAGACTTGTATGGTTACATGTCTGACATTACACTTTGAGATATAAAGCCGATTTCTTTCAAATACATTTCTGTTGGTGGCGGAGAATTTATTCTCTTATCTTAACACCCTTCTCTGAGACATACGAGCTCAGAGGTTATGTAGTTGAAGGTTATCAGCGATATATTCCCAATTTGTTAATATGACATGCTGAGTGTTGCTGTGTGATGATCATCGTTTGATCATTTGTGATATGATCACTTGTTTGATCATTACTTTGATCATCTGTTGACCCAAAGCATGGCTTTGTGCCAAAGCGTAGCTTTGTGGACGAGACTTCGTTGAACCTCACGACCCGGTATGGTCGAAACAGAAATCGTGGCAGCAAGGTTATTAGGGGATAGCGCCCCTTTAGTGTATGTCATTTCCTTCTGGATTATGAGTGGTATCATGGTATGGAGCCTAGATACTTACTTTGTGGTTGCTGCGAATCTATTACTTTGTGATTGCTTTGTGGTTGTTGGATTAGAGGTACCTCGGATAAAGGTCGCTAACGACCGGGAGGTGGCATACTTGTGTCAGTAGTTACCCAGCTAGAGGTAACCCGGCCTTGTGTAGCAGAGATCCGGTTAGGATCCGGGAACGTCGCTCCAGAGGCATTCTATTTTACTTGGGAAGTTCATTTGCCCGATCATTTGTTGGAAATCCATCTTCCAATACGAACTTTGTACGGTTCTAGTTGTAGAACCTGCCATTTACTTATGGTGGTGCCCCACTGTTTAGATGGTAGCTATAGTAGGCATAGTTCAAAATGTCTATGTTGGCTAAGATTGATATTCTATTTTCAAAATATTTTTTCCACTATGCACTAATAATAATATCAAAAATGATTTGTTTTGCGTAGTAAGCATCTTTGACTATCATAAGAAGAAATCTCCTCCAAGTCTGCGTTTGCATTGTGTGTGTGGCGGGAGGTCTTATGGTAGTTTCATTTTCTAAAAGCATTGCGAATTGACTTTAAATTCTTTTGTTGTTCATTTTTAAAGATAAACTGTTTTTGTTGCTCACACCAGTCCCATGACTGATCCGGAGTTTATTGTTTCTTTCCTAAACTCTGGGTGCTCAAAATTTTCTACACGGGCAGTCTAGAGTTGGGTTTTTCAGATAGTCAAGATTAGTAGATTTTCTGGAGCTAGTTCAGTCTTTGGATATGGACTGCACTTGGTTATCTTGGTGTATCGTTATTGGGAGTTCGAGCTATTTCTGGATTGGTGCTTTGGAGATGGAGATTATCCGCTGCTGGTGTTATCTATTTTCTTTCCGCTGCTATTTCTTGTATCATATCTCTGATGTATATTGATATTCATTGTATCACTCTGTTGTATCAGATATTGTATATCAATGTATTATTCTTTTTATTCTGCTGTGTTATTTACTTAACTGTGTTATAAGCTCCGGAGAACCAGATTCGGCGTTTGAATCTACGGCATTTTGAGTACAAGTGAAGTACGGATGCCGATTTTCGAAGGTCGAGTTTTTGGGTCTTTACAGCCAAGGAGTAGGTGGGCATGGATGGAAAAGCCTCCCTTCATACGGAGCTGGAATGAGAGGTTCAACTATTTAAATCGTAGTTGGAGGAGAAGGTTGCCAAAGTTGATAATCTCAAGACTTCTCTCCTCAAGCACGAGGGTTGTCTTACCTTCGAGCCTTGAAAGATCTTGGTGAAGGAGGAGGTGGAGAAGGAAGATGAGTGATGGAACAATTGAATGACCATTACGCCGAACAGGTTCGCCACCGCCAACTTCCACTCTCCCACTAGGTTGTGACTTTTTCTTCCTGACAGTGTTTGTAGAGGTCTGCCAAGAGGGGATAGATTTGTAGAGGTCTAGCAGGAGGGGTGTAACACCCCGATATTTTACGGGAAATATAATTAAAAAGAAATTAAAAGCGCATTTGGTACAGTGGTAAAGGCGCATGTTGAATTCCGTAGTGACCAAGGATCAAGTCCCGTTGTCGCCCAAAATCCGGAGCGATGTATTTTTAGCTGGTTCGTTTTCAGCGATTTTCCAACGTATTTCAGCGTTGTTTTTGACATGTGGCGGCTTCTCATTCACTCCAGTGATGTAATATTATTAGATGGCTAAATTTTATTGGTTGAGTGATGTGTATGGGCTAGAATGGATAACCATTAAGTGTATGAAAAACCAGATTTAATCTAAAATAATCTAATGGATTATATTCACTCAAACAATCTATAAATAAACCATCTAACCTAAACCTAATCTCTTATTCAGCCGTCGCCATAATTCTATAGTAAAATTAGTGCATATTATTCTTCCGCCTTTTCTTTACTAAATAAACAAATCTCAACCAAATTAAATTATATATATATATATATTCAAGCAATTTAGGGAATTTAGAAGAATCAAAGGGAGAAAGATTAAAGCAATTTTTTTCAAATTTATGCAAGCTCAAGTGCCAGGTGAGTGAGAATTAATTTAAAATAAAAAAATAAAGTAGTTCAATTTCAGTTCTTTTCTGGCATGTTAATATGAATTAATTTCTGTTATTAATTGAGAATAGATGTAAATTATTGCAACTTCTTCTTCTTCTTCCACTTCCAAAATCTAATTCATGTTTGGTTTAAAATATGGGACATATAAATTGTCTATTCACGTTTTATGACATAAATCAGATTGAAATTTATGTAAATTATTATATATTCTTCTTCTTCCACTTCTCAATTCTAATTCATGTTTGGGTTGAAATTTGGAACAAACAAATTGTTATTCACGTTTCATGGCGTAAATAAGATTGGTTTGATTAAATTGAATTATAATTGTTATTCAATTTCTAATGGTAAAACAGGTTAGTTGAATAAATTCAGAATATGTTACTTGAATAAAATTATGGTTTTGATTGATATAATTACATAAATTTGAATATGGTTTGGGAACAAAATTGAGAAGTCTAATTGGAATAATTATTTGTTTCGTACGTGGCCTAAAAATGTAAAAGTGGAATTCTGTGTAATTAAATGGTTTGTGGCTATTGGATAAAAATTTTGTACAGATTAAATCTCTAAAAGGAGAACGTAAATTAGGGTGGAAAAAAATGTAAATTAAATGGACCCTAAAGGTTAGTGTAAATATGTAACAAAATGGCATAAAAATTACAAACAAATCATACGGACGTGAAATTGAAATACCATTTATGTAAGAAAAAGGGAAATTGTGAAATAACCAAATCGGATGTAAAAATGGGCTAAAGCAGATTAATGGAAATAAACAGCATGTAAACTGTAACGGTAAAATTAATTAATCTGAAACAGATTAATGGAAATAAACAGTATGTAAACTGTAACGGTAAAATTAATTAATCTGGAACAGATTAGTGGAAATAAACAGTATGTAAACTGTAACGGTAAAATTAATTAATCTGGAAGCGATTTGGTAGGTAGACCTTGTAAAAGTCTGAATAGGTGTTTCATGCAGTTAAGACCAAAATATAGTTTTGGTTGTACGTACTAGGAGCTGGCAAGTAGGTTCGCAAGGATGTTTGTTACCTTTCATTGGTTACTAGTACATAGGATATATAACATTCGCAATCATAAGCTTCTTCAGGCAAATCGACGCGGACAGAACATGACAAGTGTGCTCCGACGTATGCTTCTTTAGGCAGATCGTTGGAGGATTTTGCGCAGTCGACCCAGCTGCGGGCGCTCTTTCGGAGGACCGAAACTTTGGATAGGGGCAAGTCCACATTGGTGACCGAGGAGACATGAGGATAGGAGTCCAGTTTGGCGGAGCCTGAGCGCAACTTCGGGGTCCTGCGAGGTTGTTTGAGTTGGCGTCGGTCAGACGTAAGAGGCATTTTGTCACAGTGCACGGGTGAAGAGCATGACTTTCACACTGTAGCACATGGATAGGTAAGGACAGCAGGTCCGACAGGCCGATTGACGTTTAGTATTACTGCATGGTTGACTTCCCTAGAGTGACCATGGACTTTGGCTTCTTAAGAACTGTATCTAAGAAGGATTCACTACATTATATTATTCACCCTCTGCGATATCCGGGGAAGACCTGAAATTAAACTGTTTTATTCTTTCTGCTTCATTTTATTTCTCATTCACCAGACTTTATGTCTGACCCATTCCTATTTTTCCTATTTTCCCTAAATAACAGGAGGGCATGTCTACGTTGCAGTTCTTTGCAACTTGGAGGATCATTGGAGCAGTTGTTATCTTCGGCTTTTGTTTCTTTTGTTTCATGTACTTCGTTTCTCTTTTCCGTACTTTACTCTATATAAGGGGACCTATATTGTGAACTTTGTTATGTTTTATGTTTTGGCGGAGACTACTTGGTATTTTTGGTTTCAGAAATAAATTTGGGATAATGTTGTTTTTAATGAAGTTGTTTTGCTATTAATTTATAATTAGTGAAAGTTTACTTCCGCTGTGATATTTTAATCATTTTATGTTGTTGCCTTAGTCTCTGTGCTATGTTATGGATTTTTATTTCACCTGACCACCCATGCTTCTAGTCATGCCCGATTTTCAAGGTGCCTAGAGGTGCGGGGTGTCACAAGGGGGTAGACGAAATTCTTAATGCAAGCAGACCCCCTCAGCCATCCTTTCCTCGGAGAGGATAGTATCCCTAATGGAGGCTTCTACCTGTTAGGTATCGGACCAGGAGGTCCCAAAGGAGATGACTCGCGATGATAACTACCATAAAATCTCCTAAGGTTGTTGTCTTGTAATTTTTTGTTTTCGTTTTGTAATAGGCGTAGCCGTCTCTTTTTATGAAGACAAGTTATAAGTAAAAGTATCTTTTTTGTTCAACTTTGTGTATACTTCATGTTCTTTCATTTATACATCTTCTTGTGCTTCTGTGTTTGAATTCTCTATTTGCTAAATTGTTTTTTCTATGCGAGTAATCTATATAATGCCTAATATATGATTGCTAACTGTTAACAACACATGTAAAAATAAACACTCGTAAGATATTTGAATTTATATGCAAGAAAAGGTTTTCGAACTTAGCTTAGTAGTTTACCCCATCTCCGACGGATGAATATTCACAAGCATGTGGTCTGCTCCTGTTTATACCTCCTAAGTGGTCATGGAAATCCGATCACTTATTCTTGTTGACTTGAGTTGCATAACTTTTTGTAATTATTTTTGTAATTGACTTGCTTTCCTACTTGAGGTTTTCATTTTTCCATCCTTTTCTTTTTTGATGCCAAGCCCCATCATGGTGGGGCCGCTCGAACTTGGTGAAGCAGGCATGTTCTTCATGGCATAGCCTCATCATGGTGGGGCCACTCCAACTTGGTGGAGTGGGTAAGTTTTTTAAGACTTAGCCCCAATGTGGTGGGGCCAATCTCACTTGGTGAAGCAAGAAGGTTCTTTGTAGCCTAGCCCCATCATTGTAGGACCGCTTCAACTTGGCCGAGAAGGTGGTACTACAGATGTAAGAATTGGTGCAAATAATCCTGCATATCTTTACACTTGTTTCTTGTTTCACTCTTGAGGTAATATGTTGTTGGATCGAGAGCATTGGATCATAGAAAATTTTGTACAAATTTCAAAAATAATCTCTACTAACTTGATCTTATAGTGTGTTGATGCTAATAAAATTAGTGCAGTAAACCATATTTAATGCATTAAAAGATTACATTTAGATGTGTTAATAATAAAAAATTAGTGCATTAAATTATATTTAACACGGTATAATCACCCGACTTTTCAATCCTCGAATGTCGACACTAAATATATCCACGATATTCGTGTGCTGAGCACCCAAGTGCCTAATAGACAAATAGTTGGGGTAAAGTAAAAAAGAAAAGGAAAGAGAACATGAAAGAAAGAACATAATATCAGAATCTTACAGTGAAACAATAACTTAATAACAAAAGGACATTACAAAGGGTAACTCCGAAATACAGAGTAGTTTTAGAGTTACAAAACCTAAGTACTATCATCAGCTTGGACAATTATAACTTTTTATTCTCACAATACTGATACATATATACATAATACGGTGCAACAGAAATAGAAATTGATAGATAATGGAACCCTCTATCTTGCCTCCTGAACTCTGAAGCATCCAAAGTAAAATCTGCTTTACTTAGCCTACTCGACAGAGTACATAAGGAATTTAGAGAAAACAAAATCCATGTGTCAGACATAAGTCTGGTACAAGAAAACTCAAGATACATGCATACATGTAATAGTAACTTTTGAGACTGTATAGTTTACCGTAATAATTTCCCCCTCAAAAGAAACTAACCATTTATTAAGTTAATATAGTGATATAATAGATAATGTTTAAGGTGTAGAATATAAATCAGAAAATAGCTATGCTGCTTGCATCTCTCAACATAAAAATACTAGAAGTACATCTAAAACCGCTAAGGTACGTTCACATATGGATTTTCCATGGAGGCGCTTCTAATAGACTAAAGTGGACCTCCTGCACTTATCCATTAGCAATTACTAGCTAATCCTTCACTTAACCAATATTAATTAATCCATATATTAATTGGCATATAACTAAATGTCCAAACTAATATAATACAGAACTTGGATTTATTCTGCTAAACAGATGTCATCAAAAGTCTACACAATTTATTTATAATAGAACGATGTTTTAGTTTGCTAAATAAATATCCATAATATTCTATTCAATTTAATTTAACTTACTGATGTTTTATTCGGCTAAATAGATGTCATTGATAAGGTAAAATAAATTTAATGATGTTATTATTAAAGATAACGTAATTAAATTCAGTCACTAGCATTTTATCACAAATTTACTCATTGTCAAAACTATCGACAGGCTATGCCACAGTATTGTACTTATCAATAC
Source organism: Allium fistulosum (assembly GCA_030737815.1). Taxonomy (NCBI): domain Eukaryota; kingdom Viridiplantae; phylum Streptophyta; class Magnoliopsida; order Asparagales; family Amaryllidaceae; genus Allium; species Allium fistulosum. Next base: position 293,284,528 of record CM060907.1, read on the forward strand.
AAGTTTAATGCAAAAATCTATGAGTCGATCGGGTTTAAAACAAGCAAGTTGTTTCATTTTAAAGTTCAACACACATCTAATTTTTTATTATTAACAGACTAAAATATAAGATTCATACCCCGTGGCCCAAAGGCCCAAACCGCATGTGACGCAGCAGCGGAATACTCAAAATAAATGTGATGATGAAAGTAGCAATCGATGAAATAGAAGATACCGAAATGCCCAAATCCGTTGATCGAAAGATACCGGATTCTAGCTATCCCAAACACGTTGATCGTGCACGATACCGTGTTTAAAGATCTACGTTTCTTCGCACGTTGATCTAGCGCACTAGATTCCGTGAATCGGCTTCAGCAGTCGTTGATTCGAGCGCACTCGAATTCCAAAAGTGGAGATAGGAGATTACACTCAACTACCAATTTAATGAAAGCACAAAGCTAACAAACAAAAGTTTTATTCAAAATCAACTTACTTTACAAATGGCACCACCATCCCTATTTATAGGGTTACAACATACACGACTCAAAACTGGACAACACTTAGGTCGGGTACGACCTAACACAACAACGACTTACAACTTACGACCTAGTATAGGTCGTTAACGACCTAACACATCAACATTACAACACAACAACATACATCACAATGCCTTCACGACCTAAAACAAGTAGATTACAACAAGTAAACGATTTACAGTATTACAACAGTCACAACATCACGACTTAACACTTGAGCGACCTAAAAACAAGGCAGCGACCTAACTTCTCAGCACATAAGGTCGAGCGACCTAAAATGGATGCGGCTTAAGCTTCAGCGACCTAAAAACAAGGCAGCGACCTAACTTCTCAGCACATAAGGTCGAGCGACCTAAAATCTTCAGCGACCTAAGAAGTTAGCTTCTGGAATTCTTCACACGACCTAATTCTCCCCGTGACCTAACTTAGGTCGTAACTCGTTCACGCGACCTAATTTAGGTCGTAGCTCGAGACAATCTTTACTCGAAATATCGGAGCGACCTAAAGGAATGAGAACTTCGTTAGGTCGTTCGTGCGCCTTTTCTTTTAACTCGTTAGCTCGTTCGCATGCCTTAACACTGATTCCGTTGACTTGTGATCGACCTTCCCTAGGTCGTGAGCGACCTATAGATTCATTAGGTCGTGAGCGACCTAAAATTTCACTAGGTCGTGAGCGACCTAAAAACCTTGAACAATTTAAATCAGATGCGCCAGTAGATTACGCTGCATCATCCTCCCCCTGTTGACAAGAATTCGTCCTCGAATTTGCACCGTCCTCTTCCACAACAAGCTCATCCCTGTGATACGGAATCAAATATTTGACATTGAAAATATCAGAAGTATGAACATTATCAGGCAATTTCAACTGATATGCATTCTCATTGATTTTCTTCAAAATTTCCACTGGACCGATTTTTCGAGCTTTCAACTTATTATATGTTCCCACTGAAAAACAATCTTTTGTCAACACGACGTAAACCAAATCACCTTCTCTGAAGCTCACACTCCTTCGCTTCTTATCCACTAGTTGTTTATACTTCTCATTCGATGCAAGCAATCGTTCATGTACAGTCTTGTGGCACTCCTACAATTCAGTCACAAAATCACCAGCTCGCTTAATAACTCCCTTCTGATATGGTACTACTGTCAAATCTAACGGTCCCTTTGGCAAGCTTGAATATACAACCTGAAACGGACTGAATCCAGTACTTCGATTGACTGAATGATTATGTGCAAACTCTGCCTGACATAGCTTCATATCCCAACTTTTCAAGTTATCTTTCATGAGACATCTCAACAAGTTCCCCAACGATCTGTTAACCACCTCCGTTTGCCCATCAGATTGCGGATGATAGGCACTACTAAAATTTAGCTTCGTTCCAACCATCTTCCACAAACTTAACCAAAAATGGCTTAGAAATCTAGTATCCTGATCTGAAACAATAGATTCAGGTAGCCCATGCAATCTATACACCTCTTTAAAGAATAGTTGAGCAATACGGACGGCATCCGTTGTCTTCTTAAATGCTATGAAATGTGCCATTTTCGAAAACCTGTCCACCAAAACAAATATAGAATCATTTCCCCTTTGAGTTCTAGGCAAACCCAAAACAAAATCCATGCTCACATCCACCCACGGTCTAGTAGGCATAGGTAACGACATATATAATCCTGCATTTGTAGCGGTTCCCTTCGACACTTGACAGACATGACATCTCTCCACAAATCTCTCCACTTCTTTTCTCATTGACGGCCAAAAATAAGATTGAGAAATCAACTGCAATGTTCGATCTCTACCCATATGGCCTTCTTCATGTAACTCCTTTACAATTTTCATCCGTAAACTGCAATCTGGTACACATAATCGATTTCCTTTAAACAGAAAACCATCCACCAATACAAACTCATCCGTCTTTCCCTCCTTGACTTCATCTACAAACTTTGCAAAGTAAGGATCTTCAACACACAACTATGGAAGTACTTCGAACCCCATCACTTCAACTTTTGTTGTAGTTAATAAATGATTTCTTCTGCTCAACGCATCCGCCACACGGTTTGTAACTCCAGATTTGTGTTTCACAACAAATGTAAACTGCTGCAGATATCAATCCACGATGCATGCCTTGCTGAAATTTTCTCCTGTCCTTGCAGATGTTTCAAAGCCTCATGATCAGTGTATAGCACAAACACCTTGTGAAATAAGTAATGTCTCCAATGTTTAATGGCTTGCACAACAACATAAAATTCCACATCATACGTACTATATCTCATCTTTGCTCCTGATAACTTCTCACTGAAATATGCAATAGGATGCCCCCTCTGACTCAACACCCCTCCAATGCCAACCTTGGATGCATCAGTATGTAGCTCAAACAATAACTGAAAATCTGGTAATACTAGAATTGGTGCTGTCGTCAAAAGCTCCTTGATCTTCTCAAAAGCAACCCCTGCTTCCTTCGACCATAGAAATTGTTTCCCCTTCATACAATCAGTAACTGGTGCCATCACGCTACTGAAGTGTGGGATAAATCTTCGGTAGAATGATGCTAAACCATGAAAGCTTCTAACTTCAGTTATCGTCCTGGGTTGTGGCCAATTTCTGATTGCTTCAACTTTATTCTGATCCATCTGTATACCTCCTCCCGATATAACACACCCCAAAAATAAAACACTATGCATCATGAACACGCATTTCTTCGTTGCAGCATAAAATTGTTCCTGTCGCAGTACCATCAACACTTCTCTCAGATGTTGCAAGTGTTCTTCTGCGCTTCCACTGTATATCAGTATATCATCAAAATACACCACCACAAACTTCCCAATGAATGGTCTAAAAATCTGATTCATCACCCGCATGAATGTACTAGGTGCATTCGAAAGACCAAACGACATCACCAGCCATTCGTACAACCCCTCTCGTGTCTTGAACGCTGTTTTCCATTCATCCCCTGGTCTGATTCGAATTTGATGATAACCACTCTTCAAATCAATTTTCGAAAATATAGCAGCTCAACTAAGTTGATCCAACAGGTCATCCAATCTAGGCATAGGAAATCTGTATCTCACTGTAATCTTGTTCAATGCCCGACTATCAGTGCACATCCTCCACGTTCCATCCTTCTTTGGTACTAACAATGCTGGTACAGTACATGGACTTAAACTTTCCTGCACACGCCCCTGTTCAAGCAATTCTTCCACCTGCCTTCGCAACTCCTCGTGCTCCTTTGGACTCATTCTGTAGTGTGATCTATGTGGCAACACAGCTCCTGGAACAAGATCAATTTGATGTTGAATGTCCCTCAACGGCGGTAACTCCGTTGGTAACTCCTCAGGAAATACATCTTCAAATTCCTCCAGCACTGGCTTTACCTTTTCAGGAATTTCAACCACTTCATGACTCTCCCGTCCAATCAATAAAAATACTTTAGGCTCCTCTTTGACTTCTTTAACAAACTCCTTCAATGATAGCAAAGTTTTAAGTTCTTCAATCTCCTCCAACTTGCTTTCTTCTTGTTGTCGCTTCTTTGGAACTAAAGTAATTTTTGTGCCTTCAAACATGAAACTGTAACTGTTGGTACGCCCATCATGTTGCACAGCTCTATCATACTACCACGGTCTCCCCAACAACAGATGGCATACATCCATTTCCACAACATCACACCAAATTTCATCTTTGTATTTCTTCCCAATTGAAAAATTAGCACAAGCTCTTCGTCCAACTTTCACCTCCCCACCTTTTCTCAACCAAGCTAACTTGTAAGGTTTCGGATGCTTCTCAGTTTTCAATGACAACTTCTTCACAGCTTTTGTAGAGATGATATTATCACAGCTTCCTGCATCAATGACAAACTTGCAAACCCTTCCCAAGATAGTACATGTTGATTGAAAGATGTTACTCCTCAACCAGCTAGTCTCTTCCTCCTGCTTCGGTGTCAAGCAATTCCTCCTCATCATTAATGTATATCCATCATCTCCCGACAATAATTCTTCCTCCTCAACCGGTAATGAATTGGAACATTCTGCCTCCTCATCCTCATCTTCAACCTCAGCAATCATTGCTCGCTTCTTTGGCTTAGGACATTCATTGCTCTTGTGACCAACCTCTTGACAATTAAAACATTTGATACCACTATTGATCCTGGTCTTAGCATCTTCATTAACAACCGGGTTTGCAACAGCTTTCGAAACATTTGTATTGCTACTAGCCCCTTTCATTGGATTGTTGGAATTTGTAAACACACCACCACCCCTTCTTCCTTGCTTCTCCCAAGCTAGAGCTTTTTGATGTGCTTCAGCAACAGATCTGGGATCAAACATATTCACCATGTCTTGAATCTGCATTCTCAACCCTCCAACAAATCTAGCTGTCAGTTGCTCTTCTGTCTCCATGATATCATTCCTGGCAATAAGTTGATAAAATTCATCCGCATAATCATTCACAGTCTTTGTTCCTTGCCTCAAGTTTTACAAACGTTGATACATCAGAGATTGATAATTATATGGCAAGAATGTAGCTTTCATTAACTTCTTCATCTTTTCCCATGACTCAACCTTTGACTTCCCCATCCGTTCACATGTAAGTTTGGTTTGCTGCCACCACGCCAAAGCTCTACCCCTCAACCTTGTAGCAACCAACTTCACTCTACGATGTTCTGGAACTTCCTTGAAGTCAAAAATCTCCTCCACATTTGACAACCAATCTAAAAACTCCTCAGCTTGCATACCATCCTTGAATTCTGGAATTTCAGTTTTCATCCCTGATTCCCATCTACGATCATATTCTGAATAATTTCTTCCTTGACCTCGTCCTTGTCCACGAACACTACCACCATCAAACTCCTCTTCAAAATCTGATGTATATCAATGTCGATCCTGACCACCAACATCTCTACTACCATCATCTCTTCCACCAACATCCCTTCGATCTACATTCCTCCGATCACGACCATTCACATTCCGATCATCAACATTTCCATAACAATCTCAACCCATACTTCTATGATCACTATCAACACTTCTCTCTCGATTGGAATGTGGTGAAACTCTACTTCCCCCATGGTTAGACTCTGGTGAAACCCTTCTCTGATTTTGATTCATCTCTAACATCATCTTCTCTAATCGACCGATCCTTCATTAAGCTTCTCATTAAAGTTTTCGTTAATTCTTTGCTCCATCTCATCGGCCTCTTCTCTTCTATACAATGCTTCAACATTTTGATGGCGATTAGCTCTTCTCGGCGGCATTTTCAAACTTCAATTCTCGGTTTTAAATCTCAAAGTGATGCACGGCTTCAACTTCAAACTCTTCAAATAGAAATTGGCTCCAAGACTCGGTTTAGCTATGATTGGCTAAATCAAGCTCTGATACCAAATGACGCAGCAGCGGAATACTCAAAATAAATGTGATGATGGAAGTAGAAATCGATGAAATAGAAGATACCGAAATGCCCAAATCCATTGATCGAAAGATACCGGATTCTAGCTATCCCAAACACGTTGATCGCGCATGATACCGTGTTTAAAGATCTACGATTCTTCGCACGTTGATCTAGCGCACTAGATTCCGTGAATCGGCTTCAGCAGTCGTTGATTCGAGCGCACTCGAATTTCGAAAGTGAAGATAGGAGATTACACTCAACTACGAATTTAATGAAAGCACAAAGCTAACAAACAAAAGTTTTATTCAAAATCAACTTACTTTACAAATGGCACCACCATCCCTATTTATAGGGTTACAACATACACGGCTCAAAACTGGACAACACTTAGGTCGGGTACGACCTAACACAACAACGACTTACAACTTACGACCTAGTATAGGTCGTTAATGACCTAACACATCAACATTACAACACAACAACATACATCACAACGCCTTCACGACCTAAAACAAGTAGATTACAACAAGTAAACGATTTACAGTATTACAACAGTCACAACATCACGACTTAACACTTGAGCGACCTAAAAACAAGGCAGCGACCTAACTTCTCAGCACATAAGGTCGAGCGACCTAAAATGGATGCGGCTTAAGCTTCAGCGACCTAAAAACAAGGCAGCGACCTAACTTCTTAGCACATAAGGTCGAGCGACCTAAAAGCTTCAGTGACCTAAGAAGTTAGCTTCTGGAATTCTTCACACGACCTAATTCTCCCCGCAACCTAACTTAGGTCGTAACTCGTTCACGCGACCTAATTTAGGTCGTAGCTCGAGACAGTCTTTACTCGAAATATCGGAGCGACCTAAAGGAATGAGAACTTTGTTAGGTCGTTCGTGCGCCTTTTCTTTTAACTCGTTAGCTCGTTCGCATTCCTTAACACTGATTCCGTTGACTTATGATCGACCTTCCCTAGGTCGTGAGCGACCTATAGATTCATTAGGTCGTGAGCGACCTAAAAACCTTGAACAATTCAAATCAGATGCGCTAGTAGATCGCGCTGCATCAGCATGTCACAAATCTTCTCACGCCTGCAAAGAAAATCCCCCTCCTCCTGCCCAATTGCTCACCATGTAGTGGAATTTTTTGCAAATTCTTTTGTTATGAATAATAACAATACTCTTCTTTCTTTCTTTTAGTTTTCAAGCTCTAGGTAGCGAAGCACGCACCCATCTCCCCCACCGACCCCGGCACTCCCCTCTAACTACTACCACGCCTCTGCATTATCACCTTCACGGCCTGCAACTTCCCATGCATGTACAACATCCTCTCTTCCACCTTTTCATACCAACCCCAAAACCATAAGGCCAAACACCGTACTCCACAAAACCCACTGCCCAAACTACCAACCTTCCAAACCCGATAGCCTACATGCATGCACCTCCTCTTCCCACCTTCCAATGCCTACATATGCATATTCCTTCTCCCATCCAAAACCATGTGCACACACACATGTTTGCATACATGCACACATACCCAACACACACTGCCAAAAACTCCACAAACCCGCACACTTGCATTAACTAATCAATGGATTTAGTCAAACAAGCTCAAACCAAGTTATTACTTGATTTTTTTTGTGGAGTGGAAAAGTTGATTTTGGGTTTGGAAGTTCACTGCCTCTTTGCCTTTTTATTGAACAAAAATAAAATATAGGGAGATGGAAAAATGAGTAAGGAAGTGAATGAGTTTGGCTTTTGATTTCTTTTATAACCATAATATTGCTTCAATCCTAAGCTAACCAAGTAACATAAGAATTTCAAGAAATCATCATATCAAATTTCAAGCATTGTAAGACATGGTGGTTATTAGAATGAGCTTGTACCTTATTTGATAATATGGAGGATATTAGGCTAATCTCATGTACTTAAGTTGGTTTTCACACTCAAGCCATCATTCCTTTTCAAATCCATCGTATCCTATTTAAATTTCAAATCTAAATATTAAAAATATTTTATTAATTATTATTATCATTTTACTTATTTATATTTTTCCAAAATAAGATGTCTTAAACATTTAAATGTTAATTAAAGTATATACAAAGATATTACGACTTCCTATAAATTGTCATTCGATAAAAAGTTGAAAATCCAAAAAGGGGTTTCAGTCACATTTTCTGTTTTTCATCGAACTACCTATTTATGTAAACAAAAAATGAATTTTCCATCATTAGTAAAAACTAAAAGAGGCTTACTTTATTATTAAAAACCATAAATCGAATATTTAGAATAAATTAAATATTCACAAATTAAAGCAATAAAATTCCGAGTCATTACAGTCTGAATAAGTAAATTTTATTTTAAATCTTTAAACTTTTAGAACAAAATTATTTTAAAACTATTTTTTCATCTATAGACAAGGTATGGACAAATAGATTCCACATTTGAGACGACAGTTCCCTTGTCACTATCTATATCTTATTTTACTGCCACTTCTACCGCATAATAAAATTCTTATTTCTTAACCTACCCACTTTTCCCTTATGCTAAGCATGTGGCATTTTAAAAACAGACATTTTCTTCTTTTTCAGCTTAAAAATCTTATTATATAAAACTTTTGAAATATTTGCAAAAAAATTATAAAATTCAAAATTTTATTACAAAATTTTTCAAAACTTCTTATAAAAGAATTTTATTTTCCAAATCCAAGAATTTTAAACGAAAATTTTCAAAAGCATATATATTTTTCAAAACAAATCATGCCATATCCTACCCAGTTGGAATTTAGTCAATACGTCCATAGTGGAATCTATCCTACCACGCAGTAAATTTTCAATTTTTAAATTATTTTCTTTTATCTTAAAATAACAACCAACACACAAGTTCATTTATAAAATTTAGCTTTTAAGACGCAGAGGCACTGACCCATGACTTCGTAACGATCTTTCCATGTCCTTCGCTCGTCAAAATTTATCTTCCCAAAACTTTAAGGCTTTTGGGGCTTAACTTTATTTTCTTTTAGTAGCTAATTTAATAAATTCCCCAATTTATTTTATAAACTTCCAGATTTTTATCTATTTATTTTGCATTAGTTAAGTGACTATATGAGATTTCCTTACTTACACGGTTTTCCAATTAATATTGTGGTCCACCTCGAAAACCAATTTTCAAAAGGAACATTTCTCATAATATCGTACGCGTTTTACAGAAACAACTAATGCTTACAACCCAAAACTCAAAGAAACAATTACTGGAAGCTGCCTTTCAATGTCAACTGACATCTATGATGTTGTGGCCATATTACTTCTTACTTAATTAAATGGACCTTCCCAACATGCATTTTACAGTAACCCACATATCTTAATCTACCTTTTTGGCTTCTAGTAAACAAGGTCTACTCATTACTTTCATTACCATACCCAATAATGGAATAAACTATGCCTCCCCACACTGTAGTGGATAAGAAATACAAACTATGCACATTTTAAATAACTCGCTGACAACTTAGCTTGGTGGAATAACTTTTTCACCCTCTATCTTGCCTTCCTTAAGCTTGAGTCTACCAACATTCTCTATGTGTGTTTTCCATCTTATTACCCTCTATTACTATCTTTTCTTAATCCAAATTTTTGATAGTATTCTCAAATTTTTGGTACTTACTTTCTTTATTCTTAACCTTTCTTGTGAGCTTGCTCCAGAACTCGTAGGAGTGCACTTTGATACCGTCGTCATTCCTTTGTGGGTTATTCTTATAGCTTGCACACATGTCTAATAAAATATTCTTAGGCTCTCACCAATATTCCTTACATCCTACGAAATTTCTTTATTGCTACTCTATGAGCAATCATCGATATCTTCATCATAGCCTTATCTTTTACCCTGTCTTACCTAGGCAGTCGTCCCTACCTACTTCACATTAAAAATTTGGCATGCTTTTCATAACTTTTTTTTACAAAAATTGGAACTTCAAAATTTTTGAAAAACTTATCCCAAAACTTTTATTTTTAAAAGTACAAACTTAGAAACTTTTTATTAAATTCAAAAATGACTTGGTGTCTTGACTTTTAGAACAACAATTAAATATTTAAAAGTTCTTTTCCTTTTCCTTCAAATCAACTATTTCTTTAAAGCCCTTTTTCAACAACAAGGATTTCTACTTCTTAAAATTGGGATTTTTAACTCAAACTATTTATTAAATTTTGCTTTTTAAAACTCACTTCTTATATCAAACCATTTCTTTAAAAATAAACTTTACAATGTTTCCAAAATATGTTTTACAATTTTAAACAATAAAAACTGGACTAGACAAGAACACTTCCATCCTATTATTCATTCTATATCCACTTCAAATCCTTAACGGAGTCTCTAATAGTATAAGAGAGGGTTGTTCAAAAGATACTTACAATAAATACGCACAACAATAGAAAATATCTCTTTTCTTTTGTTTTTCCTTTAATTTCCTATGTTGCTCCTATTTAGATCACTAGCATTATTATTTTCAAAAATTCATAATATTATTTTTATTTTTATTTTATAATGTTATTACCATTGAAACTTCATCTACCTATACTATTCTTATTTAAATTGCTCTTTTGTTACACCTTTTCCTCTAAATTAATCGTCTTCTTAATGAACCATTACAGTGTGTTCGCCTACCGCTTTTATCTTTGGGATCTAGTCTTCTCTCCCATACTATTTACCTCATTTAAAACTAGTACAACTTCCTATTATCCATAACCTAAAAATAATTTTATTACTAAAGGATTTTACATTTTAGAAAAATCAACGAGCTATACATATGCTTTATACATTTTTTTGATTCAAAAGAAATAACTTTTTCTTAAAACCTCATTTACTGAAATTTCCAATTTAAATAATTTTAGTTCCAACTAAAAAAATTTATTTAACTAAAATGTAGATATTTTATTTTTTCAAAATTTAATATTTACTTACTTTTCAAAAATAGGGTTTTTCTATCTTCAAACAATTCATTTAAAAAATCATTTCCAATATATTATTTATATACTTTCCTCAAACTTTTTATATTAAAATCATTTGCACTTTTATTAAATTCTTTCTAATGGGTCGGACTCAGAGTGGATTTTTATTAGTCTCTTCTTTTGGACTTTTCTTCTTTTAACTTACTTATTGACTTTTCTTCCTCCAAAATATTAAAATATGGCTATTATTTTGGGGTAACTGCTACATACCATCCTTTGGGAACTTTATTAATTCTCGCTTTCGGATATATACAACACATGGACTCTTACTTTTCCCTTATCTGGAGCTACTGTTCATCATCAATCGACAATCTTATGGGTATCTATAACCATTTGGACTATCAAGGACCCAACTAGGGAGTCACGTACTATACAGCTTTAGGGACTTTCAGTATTATGCACTCAGTCTCTACTTATGTCAACACCTTTTCCATATGACCTATTTCCCATGGGCTAATAGGGATAGATATACATATTCAACTTCATTCATTGTTCTGACTCATAATATACTTATCCATCTTTCAGTGTATGGTTGCAACTATTCTATAGTCAGGATTCTTAGGATTTGGCATATAATATATTTATATTTAGGCAAAATACAAATATGTTCACTCAACATTTTCTAATTTTTTAAGATTAACTAACCCATGCTCCGATACCAATTATAACAACCCGTACCATAATGGGTCCGAATTATCGCTAAATCGAAAACCCAAGTCCACCAAAGTACGTATCATTATTTTGGCATCCTGCAGATAAATAAATGCATGTCAGAGCGCTAACGATATAAACTCACAGCGTAATAGTAAAGTATAATAAAACATATATTTACTGACCAAGATTGACACTTCCAATATCTAGTGTCCTTGTCAGTGTCAAGCATGTATAAGGAAACTTGTCCTTCTACTATTCCCGTGTTGCACCAGTACCTGTCGTTCTAAAGCTATCCTATGGGTTGTAATGAGGAGGAGGTTAAAATAAAGTTCCAATGATTGATAAATTACACATTTTATACATAACACTAGTTTATGCCGATTAACTTCCATCACATGTTATGTCTTTTATTTTACTTAGTCATCTCGACTCCACCTACGTGTACGATGTGCCCCATCTACCCGAAGTTGACCATAACTACATATGTGTGTGTGTATATATATATATATATAAATGTATAAGTACAATAACCCCTTATTAGACCAAGATACTATCCCCGCTAATATTCGTAACCCAGCACCTCATCAGGATCCATCGTCAACGCAATATCATGTCCTCGTTATCGTGCATACTAAGGAACACCCATAGTACCTAATAACCTTTTACAATAGTTTAACTGTATTCTATCTTGCCTTAAGGATTTACTTACTTATTTGCTTCTTATTATGGACACAACTCCATGGACTATGGAGGACCAAGCTCCTCGAACTACCCCACTCGTTTTGAAAGACCTCACTTAAGGGTTATCTAACCTTGCCCCCAACAAAAAAACTAGCAAAGAACTGTGGTAGTGCATGACCTAAAAGTGCCCTACACTAGTATGAGGTGTAGCCCATTTAGGCGTAACCCTCGTCTTTCCGCTGACTACTCAGGATCGCTGATGTTCTTGTCCTATGTACAACTCCTACTCCATAATATGGTACCAACACATTGACATAGCAGCGATCCTTGCTCATCGTCCCATTTAGATTACCTAATGCAATCAAGGCAATACCTTTACTAATAAAAGATTTAAGCAGGACCTACTAGGGTATCCCTTCACCTATACGCAAGCATATATAATTCCATGGGTCCTATAGTTGAATATGTCTCACATCACCATAATGTACACACAACTGCTGGTAGGCCCTTGCAGTGGGCATATTTCCGCTGTGTAACGCTACTGACATGGAATTCCAATCCATTCTAATGACTTTGTCATTCTTTTCACCTAAGTTATCTACTAACTTTAATGATTCACGCCCATCACAAACACATACTTGATGATACATACATATACATATATACATACACACACAAATATATACATACATATATATATATGTGTGTGTGTATGTATGTATGTATATGTATATGTATGCATGCATGTGTGTTTATACACACACACATATATTCATTCTTACTTGTTTAATTATTACGACTCCACTATTCATTATTAATATCATTTCTATACTTCTTTACGCGTTTACATCTTATTGAATTTAAGGTCATTTACTATTTTCTTTTAAAATGTCTAAATATCTTTTCCCATATACTTCCATTTCTTTTTGTTGTACTTTTATTTTTATTCTTTTTTTAACATTAACTACTCTCCCTTGTTTATATAATTTTCCATACTCCTTTTATTTTTAAATTACTACCTGCCTACCTTATTATTGTTTGTTATTTAGTTTTCATTTTGTCTCTATTGCATATATTCATATCTTGATTTTTAAAATTTAACTCTTATTATTATCACACTTCAATTCTTTCATTCATACTCATGGGATTTTTGCGTTTTAACACATTGGAACCACATCTTCGTCAAAAGGAAAGTTAACACTTTAAATCTCTATATATTATCCAAAAAGGGAATTTGTGTTACATTTGGAATTACAAGGAACTATATTTTATAGTTATTGAAATATACAGTATAAAATACGGTAAAATGCCCATATTTTATACATCTCTTTCTTTTAGGCATATCCCTTATCATTTCAAACGATACACTTTTATTTATGAATCTAAACTTGATAACCTATAGAAATTTATACTACAACACATTACATTCCAATGAATTAAAATACTACTTGAATTCCCATAATTTATTATGATAACTTCTAATTTTCATATACTTGCATAAATTAATTAATTAATAAATCTGGAATTACAATATAGTCTATTAATTCAGGGACTACTGCTACCCAATACTTTCTAGATTCACATACATGCAATATATAATTCAAATTACTAATCATTGAATATGTAGGAGGGGTTTATAAATTCATTACATGTATACAACTTTATCCTACAACTCCAATTTACATTTTTAGGCATATAGGAATAGGTATACAACGATATAATTCTAATATTATATAATAATGTATAATTTCTTACTCACCATTTTAGCTTCCTAAATCTCTTGATCTAATCCCTATTATTGCAGTGTTCTAAACCAATATTCTCATGCTAGAAAAGGGTTTAGATGGAAAATTCCATATTTCCATTCTTCTCTTGTGTACAATTTTCACTGTAACTTTGAAACCTTCTCTTCTTGCCTCTAGTTCTATTTCTAACTTTTCCAAGTACAGTCCACATAGTAAATTTTATTTTAAATCTTTAAACTTTTAAAACAGAATTATTTTAAAACCATTTTTCATCTACCGACAAGGTATGGACAAATAGATTCCATATCTAAAACAACTATTTCCTTTATCTCTAACTATATCTTAGTTTACTGCCACTTCTACTGCATAGTAAATTATCTATTTGCTAACCTACCGACTTTTCCTATGCTAAGTATGTGGCATTTCAAAAATCAGACATTTTCCTCCTTTTTTGCTCAAAAATCTTTTTATACAAAACATTTGAAATATCTGGGAAAATATTATAAAATTCAATATTTTATTGCAAAAATTTTCAAAACTTTTTATTAAAGTATTTTATTTTCCAAATCCAAGAATTTTGAATGAAAATTTTCGAACACACGTATATTTTTCAAAACAACATGCCGTATCCTACACAGTAGAAATTTAATCAATAGTTTAACGTCCATAATGGAATCTATCCTACCATGCGGTAAATTTCAATTTTCATAAACTTATTCTTTTATCTTAAAATAACAACCAACATACAAGTTCATTTATAAATTTTAGATTTTAAGGTGTAGAGGCATTGACCCATGGCTTCGCAATAAACTTTCCCCGTCCTTCGCTCGCCAAAATTTATCTTCTCAAAACTTTAAAGTTTTTAGGACTTAACTTTACTATTCTACTATGAGTTTATATCGTTAGTGCTTTGATGCGCATTTTTTATTTATAGGATATCAAACCAATGATTCGTACTTTGATGGACTTGAGTTTCCAATTTAGCAAAAATTCATACCCATTGGAGTGCGGGTTGTTCCATATGCTAGTGGAGAATCAACTTATATGCCTATGATATACAGAGTTTGAAATTGTTTATTTCAGGGTCGAGTTCGATTGCGATGCTTTTGTCTTAGGATTTTCTAGGTTTTGGTTGATTTTGGGTATGGATTGGATGACGATGTATGTGGCTAGCCTAGATTGTGATAGGAAGGTTGTTAAGTTGGGTACTCTTAGTGGGCGCAGCCTAGAGGTTTATTGCGATCCCACAGGTTCAGCTATCTTAAGTTACCAATATTTATTAGACCTATCACATGACGTTAGATCTAATGCCTGTAGTTAGAAGTTATCCATATGACTTTCTTGAGGTTACCTCTCTCCCACCATAAAGAGAAATCGAGTTTTGAATTTATCTTATAAAGAATGCCAGACCTGTTGCCTTACCCTTAAGGCATATGGCTCCAAAGGAGAGACGTGAGTTGAATAAGCAAGTTAATGAGCTGTTAGAGAAGGGCTTCATTCAAAGGAGTATTTTAGAGTGGGGAGCACCGGTTGTCTTTGCTACCAAGACAGATGGTTCTCTAAGGCTTTGCGTCGATTATAGAAAGCTAAATAATTTAACAAAGAATAATCGTTACCTATTCCCCATATAGCCGAACTCTTTGATCAATTGGTTGGAGCAAAGGTGTTCTTGTATCCTTATTTGGCTACTGAATTCCATCAGTTGTGTGTAGCTGAGGATAGTATTCAAAAGACCACTTTTCGTACACCAGACAGACTTTATGAGTGGTTTGTCATGCTCTTTTGGACTGACCAATGTGCCCGCCTACTTTGTTTATCTAACGAGTCAAGTTTCAGAAGGTTGCTTAATAAGTTCATGGTGGTATTTGTGGATGGCATATTAGTCTATTCGAAAAGCAAGGAGGAGCACACATTTATTTAAAAGAAGTGCTCAAAACACTCTATGAGCATAAGTTGAAGGTGAAGTTTCCTAAGTGTCACTTTTGGCATGAGAAGGTACTCTTTTGGGATATGTTGTCTCAAAAAGTGGGTTGGCGGTTGATCCTAGTAAAGTTGCTGCAGTTTAGGATTGGTATGTACCGAAGGATGCCACGAAAGTGAGAAATTTCCTTGGCTTGGCTGGCAACTATAGGAAGTTTATTAAGGACTTCACGAAGATCTCTTCTCCTCTGACTAGCCTCACCAAAAAGAATTTAGTTTTCACGTGGGACATGAAATGTGAGGATGCTTTTATTAAGCTGAAGGAGTCATTGACCATTGCACATATATTAGTATTACCCGATGGTGCGAAAGCATTTATAGTATATATCGATGCTTGTGGTATGGGGTTAGGTGCGGTCTTGATGTAAGAAGGGAGAGCAGCGAGTTATGCTAGTCGATAATTGAAAGTCCATAAGAGAAACCATCCTACCCATGATCTCAAGTTGGTGGCCATTGTCTCTGCGCTCAAGTCGTGGAGACATTATATATTATGGGAGTGGCTTGAGATATATGTGGATTATAAGTCTCCGGAGTACTTGTTCTCCTAAAAGGACTTGAATTTAAGGTAGCATAGGTAGATGTAGTTTTTAGCATCATACAATTTGATATCTCATATACTCCAGACAAGGGCAATGTGGTGGCCGATGCCTTGAGTAAGCAACATGCAGTGTTGACTCCTTTGTTTTTAGAGTGGATGCATTTGGAGTTCATTTCTACGCTCGACTTTCGACCATCATCAGGCATCACTCTGGATTGTTAGCAGCTTTGGATGTGCAGCCTGCACTTAAGTCAGAAGCAAGATAAAGAGCTAATAGATATTTTGAGAAGTTTGGTAGAGGAGAGCAGTCGAGTCATTTAAGGTGTTATACCATTGACTCGAAGGGGTGATTATAGAGAGATGGTAGATTGTGTGTTCTTCTCATTATAAATTTGATCGACATGGTACTACTAGAGTCTCATCGCACTAGGATGATCATTCATCCCAGCCAAGACAAAATGTACCATGACATAAAGAGAGTCCTTTATTGGCCTGGTATGAATAAACATGTGGCGGAGTATGTAGTCCGATGTATGACTTACTAAATGGTAAAGGTGGAGCAGAAGAAGCAAGGAGGATTGTCGTAGTCGTTGGATATTATACAGTGGAAGTGGGAGTGTATTGCTATGGAATTTATTGATGGACTACCTAGGGGTAGGAAAGGGAATGAGAGTATTTGGGTCATAATCGATCGACTGACCAAATGCACCCATTTTATCCCATTGACGAGTACGAGGACCATGATGTCATTGTTGACACTATGAGAGAGATGATTAGGTTATATGGATTTCCTTCTAGCATAGTTTGCGATCGAGATATGCTTTCCATCAACAATTTTTGGAGAAGTCTACATAAGGCTTTGGGCATCAAGTTAAGCTTAAGTACTGATTATTACCCGTAGACGAGCAGATAGATAGAGAGAGTGAATCGAGTGTTGGAGGACTTGCTTCAGATGTGTATCTTGGATTTTGGAGGCTCTTAGGAGGTTCACTTGCCACCAGTGGAGTTTACATATAATAATAGCTATCAAGCGAGTATTGGGATGGCACCATTGGAGGCACCATATGGGAGAACTTGTAGATCACCGCCGTGTTGGTAGGACACTACAGATAAGATTATTCTTAGGTCAGATATAGAAAGGGAGACATCCTAGAAGGTAGACATGATCCATAAGGGGATGAAAATCGCATGGGATAGGCAGAAATCTTATGCTAACAGGAGATGTATAGAGTTGGAGTTCGTAGAGGGTGATATGGTTTTTGTGAAGGTCTCTCTGCTTAGGCACGTTGTGAGATTTATAGCTTGGGAAAGCTAGCACCGAGGTTTGTAGGGCATTTTTCGATTGTTGGTATGACGGGGAAGTTAGCTTATAGAGTGGAGCTTCCTGAGAAGTTAGCAGGAGTACATGGCATTTTCCATGTGTCGCACTTACGGAAGTTCTTAAATTATACAACTACCATAGTCGAGCTGAATCAGCTATAGGAGGTGGAGGTAGAGAGGGAGTCACTTGTTCGCTATGCACCCACTCGTATTCTTGAGCATGGTACAAAGCGACTCCGTCGCAAAGTAATCAAGCTTGTTTAGGTGTGGTCGGAAGACGATCCAACTGAGAGTACATGGGAGTCTAAGGAGAGAATTTGAGCTACCCACCCACAACTCTTGTCTGGTACATTTCCATTTTAATCGAATAAGTATTGACTACTTATGCATTAGGATTTAGCTTTGTATACCCAATTGGTAGAGACCACTGAAAGGTAGGAATGGTTATGAACTTATCAATAGGACATGTCATGGATAATGGATGCTAGTGGATATATTTGTTGGATTGGTTCTTGCACACTTAAGTAAGTATATCCTCTAGTTAGCGCACACACTCACATCATCACTTGTTTTATTTTATTGAGTTATATGCATGTAATTGCTATATATGGATTGAATGGTTGTGCGTACATGTAGAATTGCAAGTATATTTATGTTGGATGTTGCAAACATCTTTGATACATAGCATAAGGACTTGCATTTCAGGAGGTCGACTAGATTTAGAAACCACATACTCTTTGCATTATTATAGATTCATATATATTCCACACTTGCATGTACATATTGCATTAGAAACATAACCAAGGAAAATGATTGTCAGTGAATGATGGATGAGTAGATGGTTGTAGTTATTGACTAGTACACGCAAGAGTTACATTTCTGTATCATTAGAGATTTCAAGAACAAAATCCTTTTAAAGAGAGTGAATGTAATACCTTGAAAATTTAAGCAAAAATTCAATAACATAATTAAATTAATCATAACAAGGACAAAAGTAGAATTTTTATAAACTTCCAAATTTGGCTATAAAACTTGCACAGTTACGTTCGTATCGATTATTTGGGCGATTTTCAGATATAACACTTTGAAATCGGAGCTAATATGAATTTATATATGTTTGAAAATTCATAGTTGAAAATAATTAAATATGTAAATTTGGAACGAAATAAATGTTAAGAAATTAATTAACAAAATAAAAATAGCGGTTGACAGCCTAAGGGTCACCGGTCAACATGTAGTGGTCAACCGGTCAAGACCTAGCAGTTCATCGGTTGAAATGGAAGGGCTAAAAAATTTAACGATGAACAACCCAGATTCTTATATAGTTTTACTTGGCGACGAAGTAAACGATTAACGTACAGGATTAGAATGAAGATCCTTCCAAGGTTGATCAATGGTCTGTATCAGTTTAAAACCCCTATAAGTACCCAGCTAATGTAAGCCCAAATTCATCAGAAATTTAGCCAATGACCCAAACTCTATCAATTCTTTTCTCCACAACTTATAAAATTCTTCAAAATAAAATAAATATAAAAGTATAAAGATTATAGGAGATAAATCAATCAAACAACTAACGAATGGGGGGAGATTCAAGTTGGGTTTCAAATGAAAACTTGGATCTGAGGTGAGTGGGTATATTTTTAATAAGATGATTTATATAGTGTTAATTTTATTATACCCAATCTGATTTAGGTTGTAGAAAACTAAAATGAAAATCATATTGTTTGGATCCGATATTGAATAACAAATTAAACTGATGCAAACCTATTAAATAAGAATTCATCTAGGTTAAACCCCTTTTCTAATCAAGTATAAATTCATATAAACTGTCAGTATTGTTGTTAGTAGTAACCCTAGATTTCAACTATTCCTATAAATATGAAAATTTGAGTTTGAATAAGAAATTTGGAAAATTGTAGAATTTGGTTCACTATAGTTGTCCTGTAACTCACTATAATGGAGATTCAAAGAAGAACCTAATTAATTAATAATTAACCAACAAAACAAACTAGAAATCAAAATTAAAAAATCATAATCGACGATGATCAGCCGAACGCAATATATAGAGCGGTCGACTGGTTAACGTTCCAGAAACACATTATAAACCTCGGCCTAAGTCCCAGGTTATAAATAAATTAGTTAGTTGTATATATAATATATATATATATATATGTTAGGATTAGGGAAACTAGTTCCCTATAAGGCGACACTAGGACATTGCGGGACTGGTAAATGCTATTTATCCAGCATGGGTTGATATTCAAATGGGGTAATTCTATCGCAAATGGCACTCGTAGGAGGTTCTACAATGAACACGCATCACTAACCGATGCCCGATGTAGTGTGTAGGCACGACACAACGGGAGTTCCTTGGTATTTATGGATGACGCGACGTAATGTTGTGTTGTTGTTGGATCCTGGTGCATGCAATAAGAGGTGTATTCTATGATTGAGAGGTGGACAGGAATGCAGACGATTAGATACTTCGGTTAGTCAGCATTACGAGCTCCCCCTCAATGCGTAGCTAGGGTACATGTAACACCCCTAATTTTAATAACATTATTCAGGAGATTTAATTAGATAAACTAAATAGAATAATGTACATATTAGAGTGATAAGGGGATTGAGATTTGAAAATTTAATTAGAGGCCGTGCTAATTAAACTCAAAAGAATGGGTTTATGTAAATGGTTTCTATAATAACAATAAGAGAATAAGGCATAGGGCATTATGGGGAATAACCATCCACCATATCCCCTAACCCCTAAACCCTTATTCCTATTCTCATTTCACACGTCCAAAATCATAAAACATAAATAAAGAAGAGCTAAGCCGACCATTACTTGGAGAAGAAAATTCAAGTAAAAAGCTAAGGAAACAAGCTAGAAGAATTTAGCAACATCAAATCTCAAGTCCTTATCCAAATCAAGGTGAATAATGATCAAAACCATCTCTATTTTCATTTTTAAGAGCATTTGATTTCGGGTTTGAGTTTAAATTTATTATAATGATTGTTGATGATGATATGCTTGGATTTCATGATATGTTATATTCAAACAAGTTTGTTTGATATATGTTTTATTCGATTGTAAGGTTAAAATCATTTATATTGAATTTCAAATGCCATGAGGATTTAATATGTTATGTAAACTATTATATTAGAGATGGGTTTAATTTATTATAATTTTCCAAGCTATGGAAAATTTATCATGAATTTTTGAAGGAAGAAATGAATAAATTGGTTTTAAAATTATTTCGGTTATTATATGAAGAAATTTGGGTCTGAAATTTCTATATGTTAGATAACATATTAAAAGTGAATTTTTATGATTTTTTGGGATTTTTCCTAAGTAATTTACTATGGAAATTAATTTATTTCAAATGGAGAACCTAAATGTTTTATTTGTTTTGCTTAAGGAAGGGCTTATTTGTTAAATTATTTTAATTAGATCTGAAATGAATGCGGCAGTTTTATTTTGAAAAGAATTTGAAAAGTTTATGGCAACCATTTAATTTTTTACAAATAGGCAGGTTAGTTAAAAAGCAAGCTCTTGAAAGGGCAATAAAATAGTTTTTACATAGAAATAATGTTTCGCCACTTTCAGTAGCTACCTTTCGACCCTATACTTCTGCCTCAACCTAGTCGAAACCAATACACAAGGTATCAACGTGTTGGTACGTAGTGGATTGGAGTATGGCGGTAGGCATGGAGTCGAAACCTAGCTTTTGAAGGGGTCGAAGCCTTTGTTTTACTATCCATAGAAATGCGCTTGCCTGGTTTCCAAAGAATGCTTTCGAAAGGGTTTACTATAGTTTTTGAAGAAGTCACCGCCTTTTTGTTTCGAAAAGATAGCTTTTGAACGAGTTGCCTTGTTTGTATATCAATGCTTTCGAAAGGGTAGTTTTGAACCCAGTCGAAACCATGCTGCCGACCTTATGCCTTTCGAATGGATTGGAGTCATCAACTAGTTCGAAAGGTAGCTTTTGTTTTATAAAAGTAATAAGCTGCTTCCCAAAGCTTTCAAAAGGGCTCTAGTAGCCACATAAAGGTTTTGAAGGCAATGGCTTCGAAAGGGGTATCGAAACTATCCTTCCAAATGTTTTGCTTGATTGATTAATGCTTTCGAAAGTATGGTTCCGAAGCCACCAATTCTCCCCAAACCTTTTTATATGAAGGTTGGTGGTTTCGAAAGGGGTACTTTTGTTTATATTCACTTTGACCCAAAATATATTTTAAAGGTAAACCCAATGGTTTTGAAAGAGGTACTTTCAAATAGTTTTGAAGCAATGCTTTTATGTATACTTTAATACTTTCGAAAGGATTGTTTTGATGGTTTCGAAAGGAAGGTTTTGATGCTTTCAAAAGGTTTCGAAAGTCTTATGTTTTGAGTGTTTCGAAAGGTATATACTTAGTGTTTTGAAAAGAAGATTTGAATGCTTTCGAAGGAGGTTTTCCAATGGTTTCGAAAGTAAAAGTCTAAGGTTTTGAAAGCCTTAGTTTTCAAAACAAAGAACCCAATCTCATTTTTAAAGGAAAACCCATGGCAAAATAAATGAGTTTTGAAATGGCTTTTAAGTATGGAGTTTTTAAAGAAGCTTTCCTTGATGAAGTAATAGGTTAAAGGGATTAACCATGTTTCATATGAAATTGATTTCAAGGATATTAAACCATAGATGTTGGTGTTATTATGTTATTATGTTTGCTTCTTCTAATATACATATTCACTATAAAAATGGACCCATAATTGTAATTTGGGGAGAAAGGGCAGAATAACCAGTTAGGTTGACTTAGTAGTGAATATAAATTGAGTTAACTCCTGAATGAGTAGAATTGCATCCAGGAGGTCAGGAAGATCAAAATATAGGATGCCTAAATACCAACTAAAGAAGTTGTCAGATAGACAGCTTTATAATAAACCCATGAAAACTATGTTTAGAAAGAGTTATTGGCTAGGGCTAACAGGTTTGTAGTGAACCCATGAAAACTATATCCGGATTAAGTTATTGACAGAATCAATAGGTTCATAGTCAACCCATGAAAACTATATCCGGATTAAGTTATTGACAGAATCAATAGGTTCATAGTCAACCCATGAAAACTATGATACAAGGGAAGTTATTGGAGATACCAACAAGTTCAAGGAGAACCAATGAAATAAATGTATGAAGTTATTTGCAGGGGCCAATAGGTTCTTAATGATCCCATGAAAACTATGAAATAGGACAGGTAGTCCATAAACTTTAAACAGGTTATTCATCAGCCCATGAAAACTAATAGGTTAATAGTGACCTTAGAAACCATAACTATGACAGACAGTCAAACGAATGGGGATGGGAAATCAAGAATAATTTACTTGTTTGCATATCATCATAATATTTTAAATTGCTATATTTTTAACCATTGTGGATGTAGGAGCATAATATACGGTTATCATAAGTTTTTGATAAGACAGTAGTGAGAGGAAAACCCATTCCGCTAAGCGGCGTGGTCTCACTAGATATCTAAATGGTTCGAAATGGTTGGTTATTGTTCATACCAGGCTTTATGTCTGACTTGATGTTTATGTTTTCCCCTTAAACTCTCAGGTGCTCAATTAACTTTGAGAGTTGAGGTTTTCAGGTACCTTTCTAGACGAATAAGCTTTCGCAGACATGCATAAGGCAAGCTAGCTAGTAGGAGTTCCATTCTATTTTAATTCCGTTGTGTTTTATTGTAAAGGAAAAGTTGTTTAATTGCCTATATTTAGACTCTGATCGTCCAAGGGAACATCTTCATATATCGCTCTTGGCGGATGTTGTAATAATTATATTTTCTCTAAACATGGTTCTCGAATCTGGGATTATGTAATGAATTGGAAATGATTTTAAATGGAATGAAAAGGTTGTTTAATGATTTTAATTTTTTTTACATATATATGTGTTTCTGTTATATCAATGTATCTAACATTACTGTATTCGGTCGTCGAGGATTAATAACTATGGACGACTGCAGCATCCGTAGCTGTTAGTTTTGGGCCTCCAAGTGGGGGATGTTACAGTACGTGTAGTCGCAGTTATGAGAAATTTAGTCCTATGTAGAAATTGTAGGGAAACCTTTGTGAAAAAAATATGCGTAGTCGTAATGTGAGAAATTTAGTCCCATAGAGGAAATTGTAGGATAATCCTATGTTGGAGAAGCTCTATTAGCCATTAATCGATCATTAGTTATTTGAGGTTCGATTAGTTGTTCGATCCTTGTATAAGCCTATAATACCCCTAATTTTTTATAACATTATTTAGGAGATTTAATTAGATAAATCAAATAGAATAATGTAAATGTTAAGTGATAAAGGGATTGAAACTTGAATTAATTTAATTAAGGCTGAGCCAAATATAATAATTAATGGGCTTAAAAATGGTTTTTGGTTAATTAAATTACATAAGGGTATATTAGGAATTTGCCACCCATAACCCTTACCCTTATATATTTTCATTCCTACCAATTCACTACCCATTCACGTCATTTTCAAAACTAAACGCAAGAAGGAGAGGCTGGCCATTAAAAAGAGGAATACAAATTAAAAGCTAGAGAATCAAGATTAGGGGAAATCAATCTCAATCCAATCTCCTTATCTAGATCAAGGTGAATAATAATTTCATCTCTATTTTGTTTTGAATCATATATTTTCAGTTTAAAGGTAAATTCGTTTTTATGATATATTGGATGATGATATGCTTGATTTATAATTTATATGGTTTAAAAAATATTGTTTAAAAGATGTTATGCATGGTTTTAGGGCGAAATCAAGATTAAATGATGTTCAAATGCCGTGGGAAAATTTTATGTTATGAGGAACATGATTGTAACAACCCAAAATTTAAGCTATAATAATTAATTAACGAATTAATTAAATAATAAAATAACTTTGTAAAATTATCAAAATTGAACCACGTGAGTTGCACCATTGTGTCCGTGACGATTTTCTGGTCATTTCCATATATAGATTGTCAAAATACGAGTTAATATGAAGGAGATATGATATAAACAAGAAACGAGAAAACAAAAAGAAAATAATAATAATAGGTCAGGTCGACCCTAGGGTCGACCCTCCCTTTGGCTAGGTCGACCTATGGGTCGACCTACCATGTGTATTGGTTGACCTGGCGGTCGACCCGCCTACGTACTTGGACGCAAATTTTTCCAGCTTCGTTTTGTGACGTGTTTTGCAACTTTTATCCAATCCTGTGCATTCGTGCTTCCATCCGACGATTCCCAGCGAGCCTATGACGTGGTTGCACCAGATTTAATCCTCAAATCCAACGGTCTGAGATCCACAAACGACACTATAAATAAGACCCTAGGCCTAGCTATTTTTTTCATTCAGATTTTCTCCATCTGGGTTTATTGCTTGAGACTGGACCCTAAAAAGAATATTTTTCCAAGGAGAAGATCCTTTTAATTAAAATATTTTATACCCTAGAGTGGATCCGGGAAGGCAAAGAAAAAGAGCTAAGGACCACAGGTGAGTGTTTAAGTAATTATTTTAGATTTTTAGGTAATTTAAAATAATAGGGTTCTAAATAGTTGTAGTTTTTCTGCAATTTTGAGACTGCTTTTATATAAGTTGTTTACAGTTGATTTTTAAAGTTCTTTTTAGTCTATTTTATTCAACTATTTTTATTTAGCTATTTATTCATTTATTTACAGTTATTTGTGTTTTTTTACATCCGTTTTACGTTAGAATTCAGCCTGTAAATGTTAGTTTCTTTTTGTTCCTTATTACGTGAATAAATTAATAAAAAGGATAATTCGCTAATATGGACTAAAATATAAGAACACTAGATTTACAGAAAATTTGATGTAAATAAGAAGAACTTTAATAAAAAGAATATAGACTGAAATAGGCAAATTTGACATTTGCAAGCAAGTTTATAACTAGTAGTTATAACTAAGAAGATAGAATAAAAGGGAAATTATAACATAGGTTATAATTAAGCAGAAAGAACAGAAAGAGGCTTATTTTAGAACTTAGAGTTAAGTTAATAAGCAAATATAGCAGAGATAACAAAAGAGGCTTATTTTAAAGACTTACATTATGTTAATAAGCAAATATAGCAGGGATAACGGAAGAGGCTTATTTTAAAGACTTAGAATAAGTTAATAAGCAAATAGAGCAGAATTAACAAAAGAGGCTTATTTAAAAGACTTATATTAAGTTAATAAGCAAAAATAGAAGTAGGACCCGTACCGACAGCATTCCCCTTCAGCCAGGAACTGATGGTCTCATAATAGATTAGGTGGGGCTGGGACACGCTAATGCTGTTTAGGGTAGATAAGTGGTCAAAAGATAGAAGCCCAAATCAGGGGATTTGAGCAAGAGGCGCAACTAGATTTTGTTTGTTAGGACCCATACCGGCAGCATTCCCTTTTAAGACTAGGACTGATGGTCTCAAAACACACTTAGGTGAGGCTGGGCATGGCCCTGTCAGACTAGGACTGTTGGTTTCACAACAGATCAGGTGAGGCTGGGCACACTTATGCTGTTTAGGGTAGGTAAGAGGTCAAAAGTGGGAGAAACAGATAGTGCGAGCCAAACGGTGGCCGAGTGTGTGACATCGGTGCAGGGATATAAGTCGCTATTGAGTTCCAAAGTGCTAAACATGTGTCCTTTTGCTGTGGGACCCACGGGATGGGACTAGCTCACAGTGGCTCAACCGAGATAGAAAGTCGATCAAATGGTAGAATTGGGATCTCAACCTAATTTAAAATAGGATTAGGATTTCAGCCTAATCAAAGCAGCTATCTAAGACAAGTGCAAACAATTGAAATAACCAAAGCAAATAGTTAAACAGTATTTTATTTCAGCTTTATCTTTTCCTTTATTTCCTTTTATACTAAAACTATTGCTAAGTCTATTATCTTTATCTTGCTTAAAAATACCAGTAATTACTTCCACTCACCAAACTTTTAGTCCGACCCACTCCTCTATTTCCCCCTTCCCCCCATAGGCCAGTAGAGGTAGGGACGATAAATTTCGGATTTTCTTGGAGATTCAACTGCGGATTTTTTCTTCATGTATTCTTCTCCCTTTTAGTGTTTATTTCATTTGGACTTGATGTACTGGTACTCTTGAGAGGGATGGTTATATTTATGTACTCTGATATTATGACTGAGATGGTATTTTTCACAAGACATATGTATTTGGTTTTTAAGACATATTATATATTTGGCTTTATGACTTATTTTATGGTATAATGAAGTTAAATTTTAAATGTTTCCGCTGTTTTATTTATTTGTCTTGTGAATCTTAGTCTTTGTAAAGTTCTTAGCTATACCTATAACGCACCATATCATTTAGTGTGTCCTTTTAGGTATACTAAGGGGTGTGGGGGTGTTTCACTTGGTATCAGAGCCTAAGGTTATAGGATTCCTAAAAACTTGTTTTAAAAATAAAGTATTTTTCCAAAAGTAACCTATTTTTAAAAGTAGCATATCTTCAAACAAGAAGTATTTTTTAGAACGAAACTCTTATTATAGAAATAGTTTTTCAAGTATAAAAGAGAGTTTTTATAAAAATCCCCTTAAAGTCTAGTTCAACCTTTTTTCGATTCTTTCGAGCTTAAATTTTCTTTTCTTTGCATAGTATGGCTGACTGGTTCCATAGAGCTACGGTACCTGAAGTGCAAGGGAAATCGCCCAATACAACACCATTGGTGGAGATCTCATTAATCCACCTATAGCAGCCAATTTTTCTAAGCTATGCAAGGACTTCGCTAGTTTAGGAGGCAAGACGTTTTCTGGCATAGAGGATTTCGAGGAGGCACGAGCTAGGTTGGAGGATACAGAGCGAATGTTTAGACTATTAGAATTGGAGGACCGACAGAGAGTTCAGCCTGCATCTTGGCAGCTGAAGGGAGAGATTAAAGAGGTTCGTAAGTTAAAAAGCTCTAGGAAGTCATGATGGAAGAACAAGAAGGATAAGGACAAGAGGAAAGAAGGTAGACCTCAGAAACAGATCAAGAAAAGCGGGAAATGTAATAACTGTGAATTGGTTGGTCATTACGCAAAGGACTGTATGAATAAAAGGATAAAGGGAAGGTGTTTCAACTGTGGACAGCCTAGTCACCTTAGTAGAGCTTGTCCTCATAGGACAGGGCAAAGAGTAGGAGCACCTACAGCGCAAGTATAGGCTTGGATGCAACACTTTCTAGTAATGGACCAGGTAGAGGTAGGAAAATCTCTGTAGAAGGTTTGATTTCTATTTCAGATTTTCCTATTCGGACTCTTTTTGATTCTGGAGCATCACACTCTTTCATTTCTAGTTCCTTGATTGATTGTTTGCACTTAGATATCTATTTAATAGTAGACCCTATAGTTGTTTCTAACCCCATAGGAGGATCGGCACATTTATCCATGATTTGTAGGGGTTTGAAAATTTTCATATTAGGCATAGAATTTGATTGTGACGCCTATGTATTAGGATTTTCGGGGTGTGGGATGATTTTGGGGATGGATTGGGTATCCACTTATGGAGTAGTATTGGACTGTGAGAGGAGAGTCGTTAGACTAGAGACATACAGCAGTAGGACTCTCGAGGGTTCTTGCGACCCACAGGGGTCAGTCATGTTGAGCTTCCTTTATTCCCTTGATTCATCACTAGGAGAGCTAGATTCTGTTCCAGTCATTAGAGATTTCCTAGACATCTTTGAGGAGGTTAGGGGACTACCCCCTAAGAGAGAGATCGACTTTATGATCTATTTGAATGACAATGCTAAGCCAGTGGCATTGACGGTGAGACATATGGCACCTAGGGGAGGAAGGAGTTAAGTAAGCAAATTGGTGAGCTATTGGAGAAAGGCTTCATCAGACGGGGCATATTTGAGTGAGGAGCACCAGTCGTCTTCGCTAAAAAGACGGATGGTTCCCTTCGACTTTGCGTAGACTATAGAGAATTGAATAAGCTCACAAAGAAGAACCGTTACCCACTTCCTAGGATAGACGATCTTTTCGATCAGTTGGTTCGCTCTTCAATTTTTTCTCAGCTTGATTTAGCCACTGGATTTCATCAGCTTAGGGTCGCTAACGATATCATAGATAAGACAGCCTTTAGGACACCAGATGGATTCTTTGAGTGGTTGGTTATGCCATTTGGGCTAAACAATGCCCCAACCTATTTCATAGATTTGACGAGCCGTGTTTTTCGAGATGTCCTAAATAAGTTCGTAGTGGTATTCGTTGATGACATTTTGGTGTTTTCCAAGAGTATGGAGGAGCTTGCTATTCATCTAGAGGAGGTTCTTCATACACTTCGCGATCATCAGTTGAAGGCAAAATTCTTGAAGTGTCGCTTTTGGCGTAAGGAAGTGTGTTTATTAGGGCATAAAGAAGGTCAACACATGGAAAGAATTTGAGAAACGGTTTTGTACATTTAGGTTCGGATTGTGGAAATCCAAAGAGTGGTAGGCAAAGATTGGAGATGTATAGTAGATTCAGTTGAAAAAGAAGAAAGCCCATGTGTAAATGATTGCAGGTTTCAGATAAGTGAATTTAACGGTTGCGCCTTAGATTAAATGTAAGCATAAAGGAGGAATATGAATAAAAGACTTTAGTAAGGAAATGAGATTCCCAAGGTTTAGGAAGGGTACTCCTAGGGAGTAAGAATAAAATCCACTTTATGCCTACCCCAATTAAATGAAATTGTTAGAATTGAAAAGTTGAAAATATAATTGTTAATATTTTTGAGGAAGTAAATATTAGATTTTTGAAAAAAATGGTACGAAATTTAGACTGGTTTTTATATGATTTAAATTTTGTTAAAAATGAAATTCTTTTCGAAGAACTATAGGGCATATATATATAGCTCAGCTAGTTTCTTTGAAGGTAAACAGATATTTTAAATATAAAACCTAGAGTGTATTAAGTATCGAAAACGTAGGTTGCAACATTTATTGTTGTAATAGATGTTTTCATGGAAAATAAATGGGGCATAGACTATAACACTATTGTTATAGTAGGTGACTCCCAAGGGAAATGTTTTTGCATAGTATATGAGATTTATTAGTATTTATTTTAATTAAATCCATATACTAGTATTTTTGGGTTGTAGTAACAGTGTTTTACGTAACATCTGTTTTGACCCAAATAAAAATGTGTTTTGAAGATAATTTCTAAGTAGAGAAATAAAGTGATTTGTAAGTACACTTATTATTTAAATAAGTATGAGGAAATGTTTTCTAATTATAGATATATTAAACACTTTTGAAAATGAGTTTTTCTGAAAAGAAAAGTATAAGTTAAATATTAGAAAATTAATAAATTTCATAGAAATTGTCTATTAGAAGAGAATATAGATTAAACATACTTTAATCTATTGGAATGAAATGAATAATGATATAACTTTCTATGAAACCAAATCACAAATAAAGATGTTTTATGCAAGTTATAAGGAATACGTGAAAGAGATGTACAAGGTCTGGAAAGCACCATATTTTGTATAGCCTATTTCAAAAAATATAAAGTAAATTCCTTGTAATTTCACATAAACATGAAGTCCTCTTTTAAAAGGATTCATAGAAGGTTTTGGCGTTAATAGTTTCTCATAAGAGAAAGTAATTGCAATACACTAAGGTATAAAACCATTAGGTGTAATAAGACGTGGAATAATTAGAGACAGTGTTAGTTAAGGGAGATATTATAGAGAGCCTTAGTACAAAAAGCTAAGCAGTGGAAATTTCAAATATTTTTCCATGGATTATGCGCATTGGTTGCTTGCCTATGTAGAAAGTCCCAATTTGTAGTAAGTTTGAATCTCCTCCAAGGTTAGGTAATTGGAAAGTTAAGGCGTTTTAATAAAATAATTGTTCTTATCTACTCCAGTTTTTGCAAAATTGAAAATCTATTAAAAGAAGATGTTTCAAAAACATGTAAGGACATTTTAAAGATATCTTAAAGAAAAATGGTTTGGTGAAAAAGTAAATAAGTTTTTGGAAGTGAAAAACTTAGTAAAAGTTAAATTTAAAAATCCAAATTTTTATGGAAAGTGGTAAAGGTCTTTAAAAGAAAAAGAGGAATAAATTTTGAACTTAGAACTTGTAAGTTTTCCCCTCTAGGTTTGGGGAATAATGTAAATTCAAAAAGTTGTAAGGATGCAAGTCTAGAATGATATAATGTTAAGTAACCAAGTACTTTTGAATTTAATAGAAACCTGAAAATAACACTTTTAAAGGCAAAATTTTTGGGATTTGATGTTTTAGAAATTTAGAAGCTTTAGTTTTTGAAATGAAATAATAAATACCAAACCAAACTTTTTAATGTGGAGTAGATAAGAATCATTTCCTAGGTGTGAAGGAAAAAATGTAAGGCTATGTAGGAGATAGTAGTGATTACTTTTAGAAATAAAAAATAGAAGTTTCCGTAAAATGTATAGGACACTAGTGAGAACCTAGGACCATCACTTCAGATGTGTAGACTATATACTGAGGTGATATTAGTACGATAGTAAGACACATGTGGTTGAGGATGTGTATTTTTGATTTTGGAGGAACTTTGAAGGAACATCTTCCTTTAGTGGAATTCAAGTATAATAATAGTTTTCAAGCTAGCATTGGGATGGCACCTTTCAAAGCTCTTTATGGAAGACCGTGCAAGTCGCCTGCGTGTTGGCTAGAGTCTACAGAGAGATTGCTACTTGGTCCCGACATGGTTAGAGGCTTCGAAGGGGATTGATTTGACTAGGAGAGAATACGTACCTCTTATCCACATCTCTTTGATAGTAAATTTTGAATTTCCTATTTTCATCTTTAGTTTTGAATAGGTTCTTTCCTTTATTATCCTTTGGGAGGGTAGATCTTAGGACTTAACCTATGGATGGTATGATTTGATGTATACATGTTATTAGAACATGTTATGTATGATGGTCGCTAGTGGTTGCAAGTGTTTGCTAGTGGATGCTAATGGACGCATATACTTACACTAGGCACTATTATCTCTTATGGATCGGCTTAACTAGGTCATTAGAGCATATGCATATAGATGTGTGCTCATTTGCATTTTTATTTTATTTCCATGGTTGCTATAAATGAATGATTACCATATGATTGTTGCATTTGGATGATGATTGTAGCACGCATATAGAACTATCTATTATCATTAGGAAACTTGCATTCATTTGGATACATAGCACGGACATGATTGCATAAAAAGGAGGTCGACTGAATCGGTAGACCGCCTAATCTTTTGCATTAGATAGGGACATTGACACCACACTATTTTCATATATGTCATAAATTGCATTAGAAAACTTAAGGACAATGGATGATGGTTGAGTAGTTGGTTGTAGAACTTGGATGAAACATTTATTTCATTCTTCTATCCTTGGAGATTTCGGGGACGAAATCATTTAAGGAGGGGAGAATGTAACAACCCAAAATTTAAGCTATAATAATTAGTTAACGAAATAACTAAATAATAAAATAATTTTGTGAAATTATCAGAATTGAACCACGGGAGTTGCACCATTGTGTCCGTGATGATTTTCTGGTCAATTTCCATATATAGATTGTCAAAATTCTAGTTAATATGATGGAGATACGAAATAAACAAGAAACGAGAAAAAAAAGAAAAAAAAGGTCAGGTCAACCCTAGGGTCGACCCTCCCCTTGGCTAGGTCAACCTATCATGTGTATTGGTTGACTTGGCGGTCGACCCGCCTACGTACTTGGACGTAATTTTTTCCAGCTTCGTTCTGTGACGTGTTTTGCAACTTTTATCCAATCCTGTGCGTTCGTGCTTCCATTCGACGGTTCCCAGCGAGCCTATGACGAGGTTGCACCAGATTTAATCCTCAAATCCAACGGTCTGAGATCCACAAGCGACACTATAAATAAGACCCTAGGCCTAACTATTTTTCTCATTCATTTTTTCTCCATCTGGGTTCATTGCCTGAGGCTGGACCCTAAAAAGAATATTTTTCCAAGGAGAAGATCTTTTTAATTAAAATATTTTATACCCTAGAAGTGGATCTGGGAAGGCCAAGGAAAAGAGCTAAGGACCACATGTGAGTGTTTAAGTTTTCTTTTAGATTTTTAAGTAATTTAAAATAATAGAGTTCTCAATAGCTGTAGTTTTTTTGCAATTTTAAGGCCACTTTTATATAAGTTGTTTACAGTTAATTTTTAAAGTTTTTTCAGTCTATTTTATTCAACTATTTTTATTTAGCTATTTTATTCATTTATTTACAGTCATTTACTATTATTTATAGTTATTTTTATTTTTTTACATCCATTTTACGTTAGAATTCAGCCTGTAAATGTTAGTTACTTTTTGTTCCTTTTTACGCGAATAAATTAATAAAAAGAGGATAATTCGCTAATATGTACTAAAATATAAGAACACTAAATTTATAGAAAATTTGATGTAAATAAGAAGAATTGTAATAAAAATAATATAGACTGAAATAAGCAAATTTGAAATTTGCAAGCAAGTTTATAACTAGTAGTTATAACTAAGAAGACAGAATAAAAGAGAAATTATAACGTAGGTTATAATTAAGCAGAAAGAACAGAAAGAGGCTTATTTTAAAACTTAGAGTTAAGTTAATAAGAAAATATAGCAGAGATAACAAAAGAGACTTATTTTAAAGACTTACACTAAGTTAATAAGCAAATATAGCAGGAATAACAGAAGAGGCTTATTTTAAAGACTTAGAATAAGTTAATAAGAAAATAGAGCAGAATTAACAGAATAGGATTATTTAAAATACTTATACTAAGTTAATAAGCAAATATAGAAGTAGGACCCATACCAGTAGCATTCCCCTTCAGTCAGGAACTGATGGTCTCATAATAGATTAGGTGGGGCTGGGACACGCTTTTGCTATTTAGGGTAGATAAGTGGTCAAAAGATAGAAGCCCAAATCAAGGGATTTGGGCAAGGGGCGCAACTAGATTTTTTTTGTTAGGACCCATACCGGCAGCATTCCCTTTTAAGACTAGGACTGATGGTCTCACAATACACTTAGGTGAGGCTGGGCAGGACCCTGTCAGACTAGGACTGATGGTTTCACAACAGATCAGGTGAGGCTGGGCATGCTTATGCTGTTTAGGGTAGGTAGAGGTCAAAAGTGGGAGCAAAAGATAGTGTGAGCCGAACGGTGGCCGAGCGTGTGACCTCGATGCAAGGATATAAGTCGCTATTGAGTTCCAAAGCGCTAAACATATGTCTTTTCATTGTGGGACTCACAGGATGGGACTAGTTCATAGTGGCACAACAGAGATAGAAAGCCGATCAAAGGGTAGAATTAGGATCTTAGTCTAATTTAAAACAGGATTAGGATTTCAGCCTAATCAAAGCAGCTATCTAAAACAAGTGCAAACAATCGAAATACCAAACAAATAGTTAAACAATATTTTATTTTAGCTTTATCTTTTCCTTTATTTCCTTTTATATTAGAACTGTTGCTAAGTCTATTATCTTTATCTTGCTTAAAAATACTAGTAATTATTTCCACTCACCAGACTTTTAGTATGACCCACTCCTCTATTTTCCCCTTTCCCCTCATAGGCCAGCAGAGGCAGGGACAGTAGATTTCAGATTTTCTTGGAGATTCAGCTGCAGAGTTTTTCTTCATGTATTCTTCTCCCTTTCAGTTTTTATTTCATTTGGACTTGATGTACTGGTACTCTTGAGAGGGATGGTTTTATTTATGTGCTCTGATATTATGACTAAAATGGTATTTTTCATGAGACATATGTATTTGGTTTTTAAGACATATTATGTATTTGGTTTTATGACTTATTTTATGGAATAATGAAGTTAAATTTTAAATGTTTCCGTTGTTTTATTTATTTGTCTTGTGAATCTTAATCTCTGTAAAGTTCTTAGCTATACCTATAACATACTATATCCTTTAGTGTGTCCTTTTGGGTATACTAAGGGGTGTGGGAGTGTTTCAATGATTTTGGAGTTGGGTTTCAATTTTGGTAATTTTCCAAGCTATGGAAGGATTATTATGAATTTTCAAAGGAAAATACGATTATTTGGGTTTATAAATTTATTATGGAAAATATATTAAGAATTTGGGTTGGGAATTTTGATATGTTAGATAACATGATTAAAGTGAATTTCTGGAATTTTTAAGGATTTTTCCAAAGTGATTTGCTATGCAAATTAAATTATTTTAGAAGAGGGACTTCTTTAGAAAATTAGTTTTTTTAATGGAAGGGCTTAATTGATTAACCTAACCATGGCTTAGATCTGAAATTAGCGGTAGTTATTTTGGAAAAGAATTTGAAAATTTTAAAGCAACCAATCTAGCGTTGACACGTTGCAGGTTAGTTAGAAAAAGATTTGCTTTAAGTAGTTTTAAACTTGGTTTACTCAGAGAAGTGCGTTTCGTCTACTTTGGGAAGTACCTTTCGACGCAGAAGCTTTCGCCTTCAACCTAGTCGAAACCTACTAAGCCGAAACCAATACACAAGGTATCACAAAGATAGTACGTAGTGGATTAGAGGAAGGCGAAAGGTAAGGTGTCGAAAGCATAGCTTCCCAAGGAGTCGCTACCTTGGTTTGTTTCTAAAAGAAAAGCACCTGCTTTTGTTTTGTTTTAGCCTTCGAAGGAGTCAAAGCATATGGTTTCAAAAGAGTTTTTAAAAAGGTTTCGAAAGGGTTGCCATTAACTTAAGTTTGCTTTCGACTGGGTTCCTTTACTTATGAAAGAATATTTAGAAAGAAGGGGTTCCGACTTAGTCGAAACCCTACCGTCGTTCTTTAGCCTTTCGTTGGTATTGAAGATATCAATGCTATCGAAAGGTACTTTGTTTTATAAGTTTAAGCCACTTCCTATAGCTTTTGAAAGTGGTTAGAGGTTTCGAAGGAAATGGTTTTGAAAGGGGTTTCGAAGCCAGCCTTCTAATATTTTACCCAGATGTTTTATGCTTTCGAAAGAGATGGGGCCGACGCCATTATGTTTTCCCCAATATTTTTATATGATAAAGGATGGTTTTGAAAGAGATAATTTTGCCTATATTCACTTGACCCAAATAATTTTTTAAGTATAAACCCAATGCTTTCAAAAGGGGGACTTTCAATGGTTTCGGAAGAGTTACTTCCAATTGTGTCAAAAAGGGTACTTTCAATTGGTTTCAAAGCTATGCTTCTAAAGTTAAATATTAATACTTTAACACAATCAAAAGGTTTCGAAAGGAAGGTTTTAAAGTATTATAAAGGCAGGAGCATAATATTTTGAAGATAGATTTTTATGCTTTCGAAGGAGGTTATCCTATGAAGTTGAAAGCAAGGTTTCGAACGTGTCGAAAGGTTATGTAACCCAAACTCTATTTTTAAAAGAAGAAACCCATAGCTAAATTAAAGGAGTTTTGTAATGGTTTTGAGAAGAAGCTTTCTTTAATGAAGTTATTAAACCCACAAGAGTGGTATTGTTATGTTATTATGTTTGCTTCTTCAAATATAAATATATTCACTTTATAGTGGACCCATAACTGCATTTTGGGAATAAAGGGTAGAAGAACCATCTAGGTTAACCCAATAGTGAATATAAATTGACTAAACTCCTGAATGAGTAGAATTGGATCCATGAGGTCAGGAAGACCATAATATAGGATGTTAAAACATAAAAGTAGGATATTAGCAGGGGCCAATAGGTTTTTAGTAAACCCATGAAAATCGTGTAAAGGAAAAGATATTGGCAGGAGCCAATAGGTTCATAGTTAGCCCATGAAAACTTTGTATAAAGGAAGATGTCAGAAAGACAGGTTCATTGTAAGCCCATGAAAACTATAATTTGATACTGGCAGGGGCCAGTAGGTTTGTAGTTAGCCCATGAAAATTATATCCAGATTAAGATATTGACAGATGTCAATAGGTTCCTAGTCGGCCTATGAAAACTAGGGTAAGAAGAAAGGATATTAGGGTCACTAATAGGTTCCTAGTCAACCCATGAAAACTAGGATAAGAGTAAAGATATTGGAGTTACCTATAAGTTCTTAGTGATCCCATGAAAACTATGTAATTGGACAGGGAGTCCTTAAATATTTTACCGGTCATTAGTCAGCCCATGAAAACTAATAGGTTAATAGTAATCCTAGAAACTATAACTGAGACAGATAGTCAAAAATGAATGGGGATGGATAATCCAAAATTGATTCATTTGTTTTGCATATCATCATATTATACTGTTTTGAAATTTTTTAATCATTGTGGATGTAGGAGCGCAGTATATGGTTTTAGAAGGATTTTGATGTACTAGTGAGGGGAAAACCCATTCCGCTAAGCAGCGTGGTCTCACTAGATATCTAAATGAATTGAGATGGTAGATTATTATTCATACCAAGCTTTATGTCCGACTCGAAGTTTATGTTTTCCCCTTAAACTCTCGGGTACTCAATTGATTTTGAGAAGTTTGAGAGTTGAGATTTTCATGTACCTCTTAAGACGAATAAGCTTTTGGAGACATGGAGGAGGCATGATAGCTATTTAGAGTTCTCTTTTCTTTTGATTTCGACGTGTTGTTTGTAATGGCAAAGTTGTTATATTGCCTGTATATACTCTGATCATCCAAGAGTTCATCTTCATATGTCGCTCTTGGCGTATGTTGTAATAAATATATTTTCTCTGAACGTGATCTGCAGATATAGGATTATGTAATGAATTGGAAATGTTTAGATATGGAATATGATTTTGTTTGACGTTTTAATTTTTTCCATATTCTTGTGTTTCTGTGTATCAATGAATCTAACACTACCGTATTTGGTCGCCGAGGATTAATAACTATGGACGACTGCAGCATCCGTAGCCGTTAGTTTTGGGCCTCTAAGTAGGGGGATGTTATAAGTTGGTATCAGAGCATAGGTTTAGGAAACTTTAAAAGGGAAGATAAATCTAAATGTTTTTGAAACATAATCCAATGAATCAGAAATACGATCGGGGTTTGGGTTAACGCTATAGTAACATACTTGTATATGATGTATATATATAAGCATGTGTTCTCCTCTCTCTTTGACCATTATTCTGTATCTTACTAAGTCTCGTATGTAGATTTACGAGAAAGAAGATATGGAAGCAGGAAATGGAAGAGGAAACCTAGGTGGAGGAAGCACCACAACCAATGGAAATGCTCGACCTAATACCAGGAGAAACCAAGGTCGATCGGCTAATACTAATCCAAATGCTGAAGCCAATGTAGGTGCTTGAAATCAGCCAGTAGATGCGGGGATGGCGTATCAGTTGTTAGCCAATCTTTTGCAAGCTGGGGTTGCTGGTAATGTTGGAGGAGCTAATCCTGTGGCTCTAGTTGGGAATAACTATGCTAAGCTAAGTAGAGACTACACCAGTCTAGGTGGAAAGTTGTTTGTTGGAACGGAGGATGCAGTTGAAGTTGAGAATTGGCTATTGCACTGTGAAAGAATCTTTACTGATCCAGGCTTGGATGATGGGCAAAAGAGGAGGCTAGCCACTAGTCAGTTGTAAGGGGCAGTGCTTCATCAGTGGAATAGTGTGACTGCCGGAGTTCTGGAGGAAGAGCTGACATGGGCTGATTTCAGAAGGAGGTTTGAGCAGAGGTTTCTGTCTGAGGTTACTAAGTCGGCGTTGATGAGGAAGTTCATGGATCTAGTTCAAGGAGAAATGTCAGTGATAGAGTACGCTGCTAAGTTTGATGAGCTATCTCGATATGGATATGTTATGGTTGACACTGACATTAGAAGGAATGAGAGGTTCATTCAAGGATTGAGATCTAAGCTTGCTAGAATAATCATGACCCATATCTAAGAACCATGTAATGTGGTGGTGGAAATGGCCATTCTCCATGAAGAGATGCTTGATGTGTCTGTCAAGGGAGAAGCCAGTAGAATCCCATGGTCCTCTGGGAAAGAAGAGGAAATTCTTTAAGAAAAAGGGAGCCCAGAAAGGGGATGCTGCTAAGAAGGCAAAGGCTGATTTGGCATGCTACAAATGTGACAAGAAGGGTCATTACGCAAATGAATGCCGGTCAGGCAAGGGGAAGAAAGTTGCCGATAAGAAGAATGTGAAGTGCTTCAACTGTGATCAAGTGGGGTGTTATTAGAACTAGTGTCCAGAGCCAGTCAGTGTGAATAAAGGGAATGTTTTTGCTGTAGGATCATTAGCTAAGCCTACTGTAGCTGATAAAGGAAAGACTATGACGGAAGGTATGTTTTTGATTCATAGTATGCTAGTTAGGATAGTTTTTGATACCGATGCATCATATTCATTTATATCCCAGTGTTTGGTTGATAGGTTATGCTTAAAACCCACATACCTTGTTACTTCCTTAAGGGTTGCGAATCCAATAGGAGGGTATGCAACTCTTGGGATGAGATGTGACCAGTTAGAACTTGATTTGTTAGGTCATAAGTTTGCATGTAGTTTGTATGTTTTCGATTTCGTAGATTTCAGAATCATTTTGGGTATGGATTGGTTGAGGAGGCATGAGGCCAGGATATTCTTCCAAGATGGGGAGATATCTTTGATACACCCTAATTGTCATAACCGAATTATAATCTCAGTAGAGAATTCTGGCCGGAGTAGTTGTGCTTTGTTAAGTGCAAGGGAAATGGGAGAAGATCAAAGTCAGGTTCGAGTAGCAAGAGAGTTTGCAGATGTCTTTAAGCCAGTCACAGGACTACCACCGAAACGAGCTGTTGAGTTTCAGATAGATCTTGTGCCAGGAGCTGAACCTGTAAGTAGACCACCTAGTAGGATTACACTGACAGAGATGGAGGAACTAAAGGTGTAGCTAGTGGACCTAGAAGGAAGGAATTTTATTAGACCAAGCAGTTCACCTTGGGGAACGGCCGTGGTATTTTTGAAGAAACTAGATGGGTCATTGAGGATGTGTATCGATTATCGTAAGCTGAACGAAAGAATGATAAAGAATAAGTATTCTTTTCCAAGAATTGATTATTTTTTTGATCAGTTGAGTGGAGCTAGAGTGTTTTCCCAGTTGGATTTAGCGACGGGGTTCCATTAGTTGAGAATGGTAGAGGACAACATTCCTTTGATAGCATTACAAACTAGATATGGTTCGTATGAATGGTTAGTGATGCCATTTGGGTTGACTAATGCACCTGCTTTCTTTGTGGATTTGATGAACCGAGTCTTCCGAGAGTATTTAGATAGATTGTGTTGGTCTTTATAGATGATATTTTGGTATACTATAAGAATGAAAGAGAGCATGAAGATCATCTTAGAGTAGTGCTAGAGACACTGAGGCAGAATCAGCTAAATGCGAAGTTTTCCAAGTGTCATTTTTGGAAGAAAGAGGTTAAGTTTCTTGGTCATGTGGTTTCAGAGAAAGGATTGTTAGTCGCTCTTGATAAGATCAAAGCTGTGAACAACTGGAAGATACCAGAGACGGTGACCGAGATCAGAAGTTTTCTTGGACTTGCTGGCTATTACCAAAGATTCATCAAAGATTTCTCGCGAATAGTAGCGCCTTTGACTAAGCTTACTAGGAAGGAAGTGAAGTTTGTTTGGTCCGACAAATGTGAGGAAGCATTCCTAAAGTTAAAGCATTCGTTGACCAATGCTCTAGTGTTAGTAGTTCCAGACGAAAACCAAGGGTTGGTAGTATACATTGATGCGTGTGTGACTGGATTGGGAGCAGTGCTAATGCAGAGGGGCAAAGTCATGCAGCTTAGACCACACGAGGTAAGATATCCTACTCATGACTTAGAGTTGGCTGCGGTGATTTTTGCCTTGAAGATTTGGAGGCATTATCTCTTAGAGGAGAGATTTCAGTTGTATACCGATCATAAGCCTTTAAGATATTTATTCTCTCAGAAGGAGTTGAATATGAGACAGTAGAGGTGGATGGAGTTTTTGGCTGCTTATGATTTCGTATAGAGTATACACCCAGAAAAGGTATTAAGGTGGTTGATGCTCTTAGCAGAAGACATCAGAATGTGGTGTTGGCCATGTTGGCAGAGTGGAAAGGTCTAGAAGCTCTGGACAGTTGCGCTGTGCAGTTAAGATCGACTGCTAGTTCTAGTCAGAGTACTGCCAAGTTGTCCTGTTTAGAAGTTCGACCACTTTTGATCGAGAGAATTGCTTCTAAGCAGAAGGGGAATCCACTATTAGCCGAGAAGATCAGAAGGCTTGAGGTTGGAACTGAGGTCGATGATTTGAAAGGTTTTTGTCTTGACCAAAGAGGATGGTTGAGAAAGAAGGGATGGTTATGTGTTCCAGATGTGGGGAACTTGGGGAGAGAAGTTCTTGATGCATGTCATCAATCCAAGTTTACGATTCATCCTGGAGGGACCAAGATGTATCAGGATATGAAGAGGAGCTTCTGTTGGGAAGGCCTGAAGAGGGATGTTGGCTTGTGGGTTAGGCAGTGTGTAAACTGTCAACAAGTGAAGGCCGAACATCAGAAGCCGAGTGGATTACTTCAGCCTCTAGAAATTCCAGTTTGGAAATGGGATTCGATATACATGGATTTTATAGATGGGTTGCCAAGGTCAAGTGGAGGAAATGAGAGTATATGGGTTATTGTGGACAGGTTGACCAAGAGTGTCCATTTCATTCCAGTAAAGTCGACTAGGACGGCACCTGTTTTGGCAAAGTTATTCATGAAGAACATAGTTAGACTTCATGGAGTTCCTAGTAGCATAGTCAACAATAGAGATGCTTTATTCACTAGTGAATTCTGGAAGAGTCTACAAGATGTGCTAGGCACTAAGCTCAAGGTGAGTACCGCATATTACCCACAGACGAATGGGAAGACAGAGAGAGTCAACAAGGTACTCGAGGATTTGTTGAGAGCTTGTGTGTTGGATTTTGGTGGATCTTGGGAGGATCACCTACATTTGGTTGAGTTTTCCTATAATAATAGTTATCAGACTAGTATAGAAATAGCGCCTTTTGAAGCTTTGTATGGAAAGCCATGCAAATCCAATGTATGTTGGTTGGAGACTGAAGACAGATTGGTTTTAGGTCCCGATTTGGTTAGGGAGGCGTCATAGAAGATTGAGTTGATTTGAGAACGGATGACGGAAGCTCAATCCAGATAGAAGAGTTACGCAGATAAGAAGAGTAAATACCTAGAGTTCTCAGTTGGAGATAGGGTTTTCATAAAGGTATCACCGATGAAGGGTATGGTACGGTTCGGGAAGTCAGGGAAACTAGCACTGAGATATGTTGGTCCATTCCAGATTATAGAGAGGATTGGAAAGCTCGCATATAAAGTAGAGTTGCCGAGCAGTATGGCAGGTGTCCATAATGTATTTCAGGTGTTTCATTTTCGCAAGTATGTGCATGACCCAGAGGCTACTATTCCTCCAACAGTGTTGGAAGATCTAGTAGTAGAGCCTAATTTGACTTTTGTTAGACAACCAGTTTGGGTTATTGCGAGAGATGAGAAAAGATTGAGGAATAAGACAGTCAAGTTGGTGAAAGTTTAGTGGAGCGACAACGAGAAGGACTGTACTTGGGAGACAGAGGACAGGAATCAAGATACTTATCCTGATCTGCTTTGAGGGTATGTTTATATTAGGTTTATATAGATAATTCCTAGTCAGGTAGACTAGTATGGTTGCTATGAGTCATTACAGATGATTGCTATGTTTGGTATTTAGTCCTTACTGAATTTCAAGGACGAAATTCTTTATGGAGGGGATCATGTAACACCCCTAATTTTTGATAACATTATTCAGGAGATTTGATTAGATAAATTAAATAGAATAATGTGAATGTTAAGTGATAAAGGGATTGCGACTTAAGTTAATTTAATTAAGGTCGAGCCTAATATAATAATTAATGGGCTTAAGAATGGTATTTGGTTAATTAAATTACATAAGGGTATATTAGGAATTCGCTACCTATAACCCTTACCCTTATATATTTTCGTTCCTACCAATTCACTACCGATTCACGTCATTTTGAAAACTAAACGCAAGAAGGAGAGGCCGACCATTAACAAGAGGAATACAAATTAAAGCTAGAGAATCAAGCTTAGAGGAAATCAATCTCAATCCAATCTCCTTATCTAGATCGAGGTGAATAATAATTCCAAAATTGTGCAGATTTAGCAACTGCGCCGAGGAATAAAAAAGAAGCACAAAGAGTAATA
This sequence comes from Allium fistulosum, assembly GCA_030737815.1. Classification (NCBI taxonomy): domain Eukaryota; kingdom Viridiplantae; phylum Streptophyta; class Magnoliopsida; order Asparagales; family Amaryllidaceae; genus Allium; species Allium fistulosum. The sequence continues at coordinate 293,327,417 of CM060907.1, forward strand.
AATAAAGAATTTACTCCATTATTATGAATTAATTTAGTAACTATTTCGAACAAATCTCGAAATTCTAAACTACCCGTTATCCAATAAAATCCTAAAATTCCTAATAATAAACCAAAATCCCCTATACGATTGGTTACTGCCCAACCGGAGAGCGGACAGCTAATGCGTTCCACTTATTGAACAGGGTCTATGGTCGGTCCGTGACCCCTGGATGCCGAAGGCGTCTATTTTGTTTTGAATCATATATTTTCAGATTTAAAGGTAAATTCATTTTTATGATATATTGGATGATGATATGCTTAATTTATAATTTATATGAATTAAACAAAATTGTTTAAAAGAGTTTATGCACGGTTTTAGGGCAAAACCGAGACTTAATAATGTTTAAATGACATAAGAAAATTTTATGTTATGAGGAACATGATTTTGGAGTTGGGTTTCAATTTTGATAAATTTCCAAGCTATGAAAAGATTATTATGAATTTTCAAAGGAAAATATGGTTATTTGATTTTATAAATTTATTATGGAAAATACATTAAGAATTTGGGTCTGGAATTTTGATATGTTAGATAACATGATTAAAGTAAATTTCTGGAATTTTTGGGGATTTTTCCAAAGTGATTTGCTATGCAAATTAAATTATTTTAGAAGAGGGACTTCTTTGCAAAATTGGTTTTGTTTAATTGTAGGGCTTATTAACTTAACCATGGCTTAGATCTGATATTAGTGGCAGTTATTTTGGAAAAGAATTTGAAAAAGTTAAGGCAACCAATCTGGTGTTGACACGTGGCAGGTTGGTTAGAAAAAGATTTGCTTTAAGTAGTTTTAAACCTGGTTTACTCAGGAAAGTGGGTTTCGTCTACTTTGGGAAGTACCTTTCGACGCAGAAGCTTCCTCCTTCAACCTAGTCAAAATCTACTAAGCCGAAACCAATACATAAGGTATCACAAAAATGGTACATAGTGGATTGGAGGAAGGCGAAATGTAAGGTGTTGAAAGCATAGCTTCGAAGGAGTCTCTACCTTGGTTTGTTTCCAAAATAAAAGCGCCCGCCTTTGTTTTGTTTTAGCCTTCGAAGGAGTCGAAGCATATGGTTTCGAAAGGGTTTTTAAAAAGGTTTCGAAAGGGTTGCCATTAACTTAAGTTTTCTTTCGACTGGGTTCCTTTACTTATGAAAGAATGTTTAGAAAGAAGGGAATCCGACCTAGTCGAAACCCTGCTACCGTTCTTTAGCCTTTCGATGGTATTGAAGATATCAATGCTGTCGAAAAGTACTTTTTTTATAAGTTTAAGCCACTTCCTATAGCTTTCGAAAGTGGTTAGGGGTTTCGAAGGCAATGGTTTTGAAAGGGGTTTCGAAGCCAACCTTCCAATATGTTACCCAGATGTTTATGCTTTCGAAAAAGATGGGGCCGACGCCATTATGTTTTCCCCAATATTTTTATATGATAAAGGATGGTTTCGAAAGAGATGATTTCGCCTATATTCACTTTGACCCAAATAAATTTTTAAGTATAAACCCAATGCTTTCTAAAGGGGGACTTTCAGTGGTTTCGAAAGAGTTACTTCCTGGTGTCGGAAAGGGTACTTTCAACTGGTTTCAAAGCTATGCTTCTAAAGTTAAATATTAATACTTTAATACAATCGAAAGGTTTCAAAAGGAAGGTTTTAAAGTATTATAAAGGCAGGAGCCTAATGTTTTGAAGATAGATTTCTATGCTTTCGAAGGAGGTTATCCTATGAAGTCGAAAGCAAGGTTTCGAAGGTGTCGAAAGGTTATGTAACCCAAACTCTATTTTTAAAAGAAGAAACCCATGGCTAAATTAAAGGAGTTTTTGTAATGGTTTTGAGAAGAAGCTTTCTTTAATGAAGTTATTAAACCCACAAGAGTGGTATTGTTATGTTATTATGTTTGCTTCTTCAAATATTAATATATTCACTTTATAGTGGACCCATAACTGCACTTTGGGGATAAAGAGTAGAAGAACCATCTAGGTTAACCCAGTAGTGAATATAAATTGACTAAACTCCTGAATGAGTAGAATTGCATCCAGGAGGTCAGGAAGACTAGAATATAGGATGCTAAAACATAAAATAAGGATATTGGCAGGAGCTAGTAGGTTCTCAGTAAGCCCATGAAAACTGTGTAAAGGAAAAGATATTGGTAGGGCCCAATAGGTTCATAGTTAGCCCATGAAAACTATGTATAAAGGAAGTTATTAGAAAGGCATGTACATAATAAGCCCATCAACACTATGATTTGATATTGGCAGGGGCCAGTAAGTTTGTAGTTAGCCCATGAAAACTATATTCGGATTAAGATATTGACAGATGTCAATGGGTTCCTAGTCAGCCCATGAAAAATAGGGTAAGAAGAAAGGATATCAGGGTCACCAATAGGTTCCTAGTCAACCCATGAAAACTAGGATAAGAGTAAAGATATTGGAGTTACCAATAGGTTCTTAGTGATCCCATGAAAACTATGTAATTGGACAGGGAGTCCTTAAATATTTTACCGGTTATTAGTTAGCCCATGAAAACTAATAGGTTAATAATAATCCTAGAAACTATAATTGAGACAAATAGTCAAAAATGAATGAGGATGGGTAATCTAGAATTGATTCATTTCTTTTGCATATCATCATATTATACTGTTTTGAATTGTTTTAACCATTATGGATGCATGAACACAATATATGGTTTTAAAAAGGTTTTGAGGTACAAGTGCGGGGGAAAACTCGTTCCACTAAGCGGCATGGTCTCACTAGATATCTAAATGGATTGAGATGCTAGATTATTATTCATACCAAGCTTTATGTCTGACTCGAAGTTTATGTTTTTCCCTTAAACTCTCGGGCACTCAATTGATTTTGAGTAGTTTGAGAGTAGTGGTTTTCAGGTACCTCTTAAGACGAATAAGCTTCTGGAGACGTAAAGGAGGCATGATAGCTATTTAGAGTTCTCTTTTCTTTTGATCGCTGTGTTATTTTTAATGGCAAAGTTGTTATATTGCCTGTATATACTCTGATCATCCAAGGGGGCATCTTCATATGTCGCTCTTGGCGTATGTTGTAATAAATATATTTTCTCTGAACGTGATCTGTGAATATGCGATTATGTTATGAATTGGAAATATTTAGATATGGAATATGATTTTCTTTGAAGTTTTAATTTTTTTCCATATTTATGTGTTTTGTGTATCAATGAATCTAACATCGCCATATTTGGTCGCCGAGGATTAATAACCATGAATGACTGCAGCATCCATAGCCGTTAGTTTTGGACCTCCATGTAGGAGGATGTTACGGAGCCTGCACAAGTCGTTAATGTATGTGTGTATTAAGTTAAAACCCCCTTAAGTAAAGAAACCTAGTAATTTATAGACACTTGTAGAACACCCTAGGTCACATAGAGTATTATTAAAGTCAACTGCGTATGATCAACATATTTTAATGATGTACTCATTTACCCGACTTTTGTACGACCCACCCATTTTCCTTTCTTTTTCCCCACTACATGAGGACATTTAAGCAGGTGATAGGCCCGTGATTAGTATGTGGAGATGCGATCTCAATATTAGAGTTGCTTGTTATTTTATACTACTCTCCATGTAACTGTCTATCTTATTCAGTACTCAGTATTTATCAAACTATGTATCATATTTCAATGTACTCTGGATTTGACTATGTATTTTTTTCTGGGACTATGTTTTGAGATATTTCCTAAGATGGTTATTTACTATATTTATATTTTGTTGCCTTTCATTGGGAGATCTGAAAGCGTAGAATGTCTTAGACCATATCTATGTATCTTTAGTCTCTGTAATGTATTAAAAACCCCGACAGCTTGTATTTCTCGGCATCGACACGAGTTTTAAAGTCACCCAAGGAATTGGATCGGTGTGCCGGGAGATGCGAGTTGTCACACCACCCCATGGGATCTCGTATGTATAAGTTTTCGAAGCTAGAGGCGTTTCATTCCAATGCTCCTCCACTAGGGATCTCAAATCGTATGAAGCTATAAAGATTTTAGATACTTCCTAAGTTAATATTTGGTCAAGTTCGATAGTTGATCACTCAACTATCTAGTTCTAAAAACGATCGCTTATGGAATTCAAGTTTCGTATACTTAACACGTTCTGACCTTTTCAGCGTAACTATTCCTCGGTCAAGGGTGAAGCTGGTAGGTTAGAGCACTATTTCTTTTAAACCCTTCTCAGATAGTACCCTTAACTCTCACAAATAAATAAGCGTACTTCGTCAACTATTAGTGTTAAGTATAGTGTTAATGACTTTCCATAAGTTTAAACAAACAAACATGATTAAGCCGCTTAACACTCCTAAATATCTTTTATAAAACATTTATTTATAATTTATAAACCTTTTAAAAATGATAAAGATGTATGTATAATAATTTATTTGTAAGATAGGAAATCTAAAACAATTTAAAAGATATTATATTTATTATTTTGATAAAATAATTAAATTATTTTCTTAAAACTATATATACTAAAAATATAGTTTAGAATACTTATTTATGGTTTAAACATTTATTTAAAATATTACTTGGAATATCCATTTATAATTTATTTAAAAACTTCAAAAAGAACATGTTTTCCTTTATTTAAAAATAAACATCTTACTTTAAAAATTCATAACTGATTCTTAAAAATATATAAAAATTTCAAACCATTTTTAAAATACTCTAATATATGTTAAAAAAGACTAATATAAAGATTGAAGTGAAATACTTAAATTTAAAGTCATTTCAAAGCAATTTAAAGTCTCAAATGGAAAAGATAGAATTTCTAGAATGTTGTAAAAGAGGTAAAGGGGCAAATATGGCATATTAAAAGCGTTGCAGCTGATTGTTGTGAAGGGCAATAAACTGGGCCAATTTTTAAGAAAGTTTGATTGATTTTTGATATGCAAACAAAATTTTCAGCATCCAATCATTTTACAGTAACTAGTATACACATAATATATTACAGGTATGGTGAGAAAACCCTAAGGATCTCTCTATAAATTTCATAGAAAATGCTGAACATAAGTCATTTACAAAGTGCATTTATAGCGACTATCGCTATAAAACCACTTCCAAACTCAAGCCCTATTCAACCTATGTTCAATCAAACCCTATATGCATTGCTTCAAGGCTATGCAGTAAGTCATACAAAGTCACACAAGTCCATTTTAGTTCATACACCTCAATTACATATGCCATTTACTTTCCAAAGCAAGAATCAAAACCAAATAAAACAATATAAACTTAAGCACAATATTATAGTTTCAAATAACAATATATACACATTATATTCATTCAAATGGTGAGTTAGCTCACACTTCAACAAGTAAATAATCAAGTACAAGCTTTCACTTCCTACCTCAACCTTGCAAACACCAAACTTCCCACCTTCACCTTGCTTTGCACTTGCCTAAGCTAAAATGTCCTATAAATTGCTCATGGCCAAAGGAGATGGGGGCTTATGTGCTTCAAATCTTCGAGCTTTAAGTTGATGGAAGGTGTTGTGATGTTGTAGTAGAGCTATGGAAGAAGTTTGAGGAGATTTGGAGTTGATTTGAATAGATTGTATTTAGGAAATTTATGAAGAGAGAAGAAGAATGATGAACTAGTTTAACTTTGTAAAATTGTAAAAGTGAATAAATGAGCTATACATGCCTTCGTATTGGCTTCAAGCGTTGTTGCCTAAGCTCCTTCTCACCTCCCATTTCTGGCATAGAAGGCTTACTCCCCTCATGCCTCCATGTGCTTGCCTTTCCACCTCACTTCCCTCAAAAAAATATCTCCTTTAAATATATGCTTCCACTCAAACCTTGTAGAACAATTCCTAAGTAATTTAGTGCAAATTATTTTCATCCCTTGTTAATGATTTCTTAAGTGTTTTAGTGCATGTAGAAAAAGTTTGAACAACTTATAGTGAATAAAAAGCTGTTTATCGATAAAACAATTTTTGGCCACATTATTGATATTTCTTCAAAGTATTAATTTTTGTAAACGAACTTCAAAATCAAATTTCTTATCATTATTCATTAATTAAAATATGTTTAGTAAAGTTATAAAATCACATTTATAACACTTAATTATGTTTCAAGAAGTTACAATATTCAGAGACAAGTGTTCGAAATTGTGGGTCATTGCATGCACTGAAATGTATTTGAAAGGTTACATATAGGCGTGTCAATACTAATAAATTGGTGTATTAAATCATGCTAAATTCATTGAGGAGTATTTGAATGGTTATAGTTAGGGTTATGTTATTTTGAAATTCCCATTGATTCTTAAAGCATATATGAATATGTATGATGTGTGTGTATATAACAAATATACATAAACATATATGCTTATATATATAAGTACCTAAATTTAAGTGTAGTTATGTATGTGCATATATGAGCATATAATGCGTATGTAAGTTACATGTATAGGGTAAATTGTGTAATAAGACATTGTGTAATAGTTGGCATAAAATAAACATAAATACATACAAATATAGTTATTGGGATTTATAACTACATGTAATATGTATTACTAGAACTTAAATTATATGAATATACGCACACACGTGGTCTTACATACTAATTATATAACAACATACATATTTACATATATAGATAATACATAAAATAATATATGTAGCTTAATATATCTTTATAACTTTAGGTCGTGTATATATATTTATTGAATATATATATATATATATATATATATATATACACACACACACATACATATATATATATGTATATATATTTTTGAAAATGGGTGCAGGCACCTCGTTAGAAACCTAGTTGGATCCAGAGTTGTTCGGACCAAGAAAAAAATGTATGGCATTCTTTATTACTAATCAAATCATATGAACGTTATAATATAAGCAATAATAATTCTGAGAATCTGATAGCCTACTTGATAAAAAAAGACGGCTATAACTACTCCTCAATAGTACCCATTCTCCAAGCATTTACATTTTCAATTCATTTTCACTTCATGTCCACTAATTCATCTTTAATGTGCTACATACCTCGTAAATCCCCACACACTTACTTGATCAACTAAAGTTCAGGAAATCCTTTCTTTTGGTTGACTAGCCGAGATAGATGCAACCAAACGGCTATTTTGGAATAATGAATTCCTATCCATCCCAATGGTTTCGGATCGTTCGAGTTCAGTGTTGCTACCTGCATCATTCCGATCAATTCCTCACCTTGCTAAGACTTCCAAGTTCTCTGATTTGTTAATACTTAATTGTCTTTCGATTTGATGCTTTGACCAGGTACGTAATATCCATGGTAATTTTTCTTAGCATTTCCAACTTGCTCCACCTAATATTGTAAAAGATTCTAGCGTTTTGCTCTTGCCAAATATAGTAGATAGAAGTTGTAAAACTACAGCAAGCTAAATCCTTTAGCTGGTTATTTTTTGTAAAATTAGATGATAACTCCTCTACCTCCATAGTAAAAATGAGAGAACCATGTGGATTTAATTTAATTTCAATACGAACTGAGACCCAGATATAAGCGCTAAATTCACATTAAAAGAAGATGTGATAGCAGTTTCACAGTCTTGTTCACATAACACACAACTTCGATTGATCGTGTTTGATTCTATTTTTAGTATTAAGCTTGCCCAACATTGTTTCATAAGCATAGAAATCCATCTTTCAACAATTAATATTGTTCCAGATAATGTTAGCCCAAGCTTGTTTAGTATGATGACTTCTTTTTTTTCCATACGTCCTTAAAGGAAAACTTACCACTATCCCAGACCCAAGAGTCTTCTTTACACTCATTACTAATTGTTACTTTTCTAATTAGTTCCTCTAATTCCTTAGTTTCTGTTAAGATGTGTGGAACTAATTGATTGTTTCTTATAATTATTGATTACTTTAAAGTTTGCATTTCCACTAATATCAACTCCTTCCCATCCTAATAGATCTACCATAAGCTTGTCATTAATCCAGAGGTTAAACCAAAGAGAAGTCAATTCTCCATTCGTAATACTTCTTCTAATAAATTTTAAGCCAGTTTCTCTAGCTTTTAGAATATTTTTCCATGTAGAAGAACTATTATCCACGTTCAGGGTCCAAAAATTATTTTTTGAGCAATATTTATTTCTGGGCCAAATAGATCATTGATTCCCTTTAGTTAAAAAATTCCAAAGAAGTTTCATGTATGCCGTCGTTTTCAAGTTTGATAAATTTTTGAGGTTAGTTCCCCCTTCACTTTTTGGTCTGCATAGCATCCCAAGCAATTTTGTGATGTTTGCTTCCCCAGAAGAAATCTTCACAAAGTTGATTAATTTTTCTAATTGTTGCTACATGTATTTGATATATCATCATCCAGTATAAAATCATAAGGATGACAACGTAATGAATTAGTTTAGCCTTTCTACTAATAGATACTAATTTGCAATCCCAAGCTTCCATTTTCTCTTTAATTCTATGCATCATATTTCTACAGTCACCATAATGAATGTAGTTGGAGGATAGGGGAACCCTTAGATATTTAAGTGGTAAAGAATCTTCCTCCACTTTCAGTATATTTTTTATTAAAATTTTATTTCTGCAACCATTGTTGAAATCGATCTTAGATTTATTCTGATTGATGCTAAGTCTAGCCTTTCCTTCCAAATCATCAAAAATTGCAAATAAATTAGGAACACTTTTCTCATTCGCTTTATAGAAAATCATCAAATCATTTGCATATAAGATGTGCGAAATAATAAGAGAGATTTTAGATATTGGAACAATAAATTTTTCATCAATTTGATTTTCCATAAGTATGGAAAATACTCTATTAGCGATATAGAAAAGATATGGGGAAAGGGGGTCGCCCTGTTTGATTCCATAATTACTATCAAAATATCCCTTAGATAATCCATGGATGAGAATGGAAAATAAAGGAGATGTGATGCATTCTTTTATAAGTCTAGTGAGTGCAGTAGGAAAGCCTATTATCATAAGCATATGACATATAAAAAATCTGTTAAGACATCATATGCTTTTTGTAAATCCACATTTACATACATTTTAGAAGAACCCTTCCTTTTATAATCTCTTAGTAATTCAAGAGCCATCAATATATTTTTTGCACCATATCTACCTAGCACAAAAGCAGATTGATTATCAGAAATCAAATAGGGCTGTAGGCATTTAATTTTATTACATATGATTTTTGAAATGATTTTATAAAACATATTGCAACAAGCAATATAGCAATAATCAACAATAGTGATAGATTTAACTTTTTTAAGGATAAGCACAATGAAAGTGTGTTTAACCCCTCTCACTAATTTTCCTATTCAAAAGCTTCCTTAACTACGTCCAAAAGATAAGTTCAAGTTTCCTTCCAGCGTAATTTATAAAACTTAGCAGTGAATTCATCAGGACCTGGGCTTTTTTCATCAATTGTAGAAAAGAAAATTTCTTTCTTTTTCATTTACTTTTCTTCTACATTAAATGTTTGGAAAGTGAAGTTTTTATTTCTCCTTATTGTCGATAATATTAGAATAGAAGTATATAGCCTCTTTTTCAATTTTCCCTGCATCATATATAATTTCTCCTTCTTCATTTAGTAAGGGTGGCAAGTTATTTCTATGTTTTCTCATAGAAATCTTGGCATGAAAGATCTAGTGTTAGAGTCCCCTTCCTGAATCCACCTAACTTTGAATTTTTGTTTATTATTATCATTGGCAATTTTTAATTTATGCTTTAGGTTACCATCTGCTTCTACTAGGTTGTCATATGCAGCAATATTAGATGGGTCTTCATCCACAATTTTCAACGCTTCTAAATATTTCTTTTCATAATTTCCTATAGTCAAAGTCTCTTTCTCTCTGCTTTTGTTCCATTCTTTAAGCCTCATTTTGATTTGCTTTAGCATATATATAAAATTATTGTTTCGCCCCCCGCATTTGAGCTTCAAAACCTATTCTAGAACATTCGGAATACCCCTCATTTAAATGCAAAGTGTTGCAATATCCGAGGGGAAATCCTTTGTTCTGTGAAATTTGTATCTGTAGCTTGATTAATAAAGGGTTATGATCGCCTGAATACATTGACAATGTTATAGAAACCAACCGGGGGAATAAATTTAAAAGTAAATCATTGGAAAGCACTCTGTCAATTTTTGAAGCCATACCACTTTTCCACTAAGTGAAATTGAACTCTTGTAACCTAGAATCTACAAGTCCAACCAACATAAAAAAATTGTTAAAACCTCTTATGTAGCTAAATGGAAAAGCAAGGCCCTCTTTCTTATCTTTGGCATGTACTTAATATAAATTTATACATACATATAAGTGGAAAATAGGCACAAGTACAAATTTTCATAAAATTTTTGGCTGAAGGACAAAAAGTTTTATTTTTAGGTTGAAGGACAAACTTTGAAAGATAATTAGGTTGAAGGACAATGCTAATACAACTAGCATTTTGTACAATGTAAAACTGGATATAATGCTAGTTATAATTAACATTTTGTACAATGTTTGCACAGTACAAAATGCTAACTATATTTAGCATTTTCCTTCAGCCTAATTATCTTTCAAAGTTTGTCCTTCAGCCCAAAAATGAAACTTTGTGTCCTTCAACCTAATTTTTTTTCAAAGTTTGTCCTTATGCCAAATTCCCTCTTATTCCTCTACATATAATATACATAAATAAATTTAAATATGTACTTAACATGTACATAAATGTGAATTACTAGTGGTATTAAATGCTAATTTTTTTAAGTTTTAAAATAGTTTGACTAACTCAAAATTTACTACATTTAGAATTATATACATATATGTTAAATTTATAGTTGGATCTCATATCTTATTTTCACTCCTATGTTTTGCAATATATTTAAAAAATATATGTTAAATTCATAATTCAATTTCGACTCCCATTTTACTCCTATGTTGCAACTTAGTTTTAAAATTATTTTAACCAAAAAGGTTTTTTTATGTCAAACTAGACCATATTATATATATTTATTTATTTAAACAGACTATATATTTGAATTCATTGCTTTAAAATCAAGTTTACATAATATATAGATTTGAATTCATTGTTCTACAATCAATTATAATGGCAAAATCATCAAGCAATATTAAAGAGAATATATAATTAGATTAGAGATGGATTACCTAGTTTCTTTACATTCGTTAACACTTGGAAATTAATTGTGTTTCCTCCTTGGATATTTTCTCCTTCCTTAAAGTAAAATTGTAGTCTTTTATACTTGAACAACAAACCCTGATGGAGATCTCAGTTTTAAGACAAAGAGAAATGATTATGGTGGCTAGGGTTTCATGAAGATATTATTATATATAATAGCGGAGAGCCTATCTAATTGAGTCTAGATTTAATCTTTCTCTTATAATAGCGGAGAGCCTATCTAATTGAGTTTAGATTTAATCTTTCTCTTTATAAATAAAACCAAACCTTAAATAAATAAAAGAAAACATCAATATGTATTATATAAAGTGGAGTCCTATCTATATTAATAAAATGATTAATTTTCGATCATGATGTAAAATAATTTTTAAATAATTTAAATGCCTATTCTATTTGTTTACATATTATACAACTATTTTATTAATTGAAAAAAAATACAACATTTATATATTATTTTATTAATTTGACCCTTTAATCATGTCAGTTCTCTCAAATAAATTAACATAATATTTTCATTAATTTCTCGATATAATTTATAACATTTATAAATTGGTCGTTTTTGGAATTTGCTCAAATAGTTTTAGTTGTGTGACTCATAGTTGAAAACTCAACTAGTAAATAATATCAAAATATTTAGCATCAAAGTCCATACCAGTTTTGGCTTCATTGTAGTGGTATTATGGCACAGGTTTTGTTGCTTATAGATAATCTACAAAAATCATATTCTAATTTAATCAAGCATATGCCCTTAAGCGATGATGCTCATGCATGCTTTCTTTTCAGCATAACTGTATCACTTAGATATCTAGAGTTTGGTAAATAATCAAAAATTCTAATAATATATGTAGTTAATTATCCTTGGTTCAGACGATAATAATTATCAAATAATAGAAAATACTATGACCATAGATTTTTAACTTTGAGTTCACTTCCAATTACGGTGTTATCACCTCTTATATTAGAGTAGATAAATCCTTTGTTGAATATTTTTTCACTTTGAATGACTTGACATATACTAAAAAGAAGCCATGATATGGTCATGATGCCATGAGTTGACTAAAATCAAAGCATAACCTCCTTGTTTAAGCTTCACGCTATTTTAAGGTCTAAAGACTAACGCATATTGTCATGCTGAGATCCTATGTTTTGATTTAGGTATATTTAACCTATATAGAACTCTCGACTGAGTCGTTCTATGATCATTTAATGATCAGAACTATGTAGCCCCTTGGTGACCTCGACGATCATGAATAATTTACCATCCAACATTTAGAGAGTGTTATGTACACTAGTCCCAGCAGATGCATAAATATCACTTTCTTGGTGCATCTTAATTAGTAACCTTTAAAGTTGAGTATTATTAATTTGACTTTTCAGTACTCATGATTATGTCCGATTCAGAACTAAAATCGATATAATACACTACTTAGGGATTTTCGGTCTATATATCTCTAATGCTTATAATTATTATTTATATCATATATATATATATATACACACACACACACACAACAAAAACATATAATAGGAAAAATCTAAAAATCATACTTTTATTTTGACTAACATTCGATATAGAGTTACGGTTATATATAAATTACAAACCTGCCCATATAGCACATCCTTAACTCTCTTAGTTCTCATTTGCACTTGGGCCAATTATGATACTTCATTCCCAATCCTTCGACCAACCATCCTAGAATAACTAAGAAAGAGCCTTAATGAGTGGATATGTAATATTATTATTTTGTATCCACTTTTCCAATTATACCTCTCCGTCATTAACAATTTTTTTTATCACAGGGTAGTTATGTAGAACAAATCTTGAACTTTTATTGAGCTATCAATTCCAATTGTAATCTATATTGCATCATTTTATCATGATATATTATTAGACTCTTAGTGATGGATTCCTTGATTTCTTATATATTTGATGTAACAACTCAGCTCGGAGTGTAATATTATAAATATAATTAAATCCATTTTTGGAATTAAAACAAATATTTTTAAATAAAAATAATGGATTTTTGAACAAAAATTTAGATTCTGGCAATAGTAGTTATTTAAATTTTAAATAATATTTTATGGACTGATGTATAATTTAAAAATTAACATGGAATGAAAATATAAATATGAATAAAAATTATTTTTGATCGATAAATAAGTATTAAAAATATTTTTCAAGGGTTAAAAATAAAAATGACCATACGAAAATTATTTTCAACTTTTTAAAATATTAGAAAAATATTTTCATGGTTTAGAAAATTTTTATTTGTCTAGAAATGATTTAAAACATGAAGAGAAAGAGTAGTAACAATTGCATATGAAAAGAAAATGCATTCTCTTCTAGTAAGATGGGTTTTTAGGGTCATTAACCAAACCTAAACCCTTTTCTTTTGATCAAACCAGCCAAAGGAGACATTTCTACTTCGTTCTCATTATCTTTCTAAGTCCTAAAGCTTCCTTAACATAAAAAATGGATGCTCAATCCTTATCCTAAGCAAAAATTAACTGTTTTAAGCATTGTCAAGTGAAGAACCTTAAGGTAAATTCTCCTAGTCAGTTCTAACACCACAATATCATGTAATTTATGCTAGATTTTGAATTTTAATCCATTACTTTCCTCAGGTACGTAGGATTAAGGTGAAGTTGTAGGCTATAGGAGCAAGGAAAATGCAAACTCTTGCTCCTAAGGAACTTTTAGTGAGTGTTACCTTACCTATATTATTTGCATGCTATTTACAACGAGTGTTACGGCACGCGCTTTGTGCATGATGATGGTATATGCTTTGCACGTAAATTGTTCATCTACAATTTATATATGGTTAACACTTTAAAGAGAAAATGATTTGCAAAAATATTTAGCTTTTTTTTTATGTTGAAATCATATGTAGTTAATTTAAATTTTTATTTCTAAGTTGCAACATTTAATTTTTTGTTAGTTTGAATTTTATTTATATCATTAATTAATAAACAACGAATTTGTAAATGATGTTTATTTGTTTAAATGATATTTATTTGTTAGATCCTATTCATAAGCGTAGAGAGATAGTTTGAATTTGCAAAGAAATTTAACTGTTTTAACTTTTAACTTAGTTTGAATAGTTCCAGTCTAGCTTAGAAATAATAGGCTAAAAATAATAGGAATAACATTTGCATTTAATTAGGATTTTACCGATTCTTTTTAGGTGCTTCTACGTGGAATAATAGATAATAATTAAATTATATATAAGTAAAGGGTATTTTGGGAAGTTCACGGTCGGTCCAAAAGTTTGCGCTTTCAAGCCAACTATTAATAAAGATGTATATGCTTATTGTGTATGATGAAGCTACGAATGTATATGTTGGAATTTACTGATATATTGTTTGAAATGAATGAATTTCTTGTTTCATTGACATGTTCACAATAAAATGTAATAACCTCAAATAAAAAAAAATTCATTCTCTATAAGCTTTTGATCTATCGCATGTTGTTACTAGTAGATAAACTGCCTTAAAGCAGGTTAACTGATGTAGAAAACTACTAAAATCTATAGATTTAGTTGACGATCACCAGTACCAAAGTTGATCTTGGAAATCATCAACCGGTTGATCGGTCAATAAACCCTAGGTTGAAAGCATTTCAGATATTTATTTTTGAAAATTTTGATTTAAACCTATTTTAAATTACTAATTGATATTATGAAAAATATATTTATATATTTTAAATATATACATGATTTTATAACAATTATTTTGAATATATATAAAGAGAGGTTTTAAGATACACACACACGTACATACATACATATATATAAAGTATATATTTGAAAGAAAAGGTATTTGATAAGAAAATGACTTCAAATTGGATTTAAAAATATCATATACTTTAGTAATTTCAAAAATGATTTTAATTTAGAAACATATAAAATTAATACAAGATTTAAGGAAGTATTATGGTATTATATACATAATGGTATAATGAATTGAAGCTCGATGCTATGATCATTTGTGTGTTGTATTTCTATGTAATATTTGAATGAATATAAGTTGCTCTTCCTAAGTTACATCATCCTCAACACTTTATTATGTTATAGGAATACAAGTTCTCTTATTTTTTATATTATATTATGCCATTTTCATGTTGCCTTAACTATGCTTACTATTGAATCTTGATGCTATATTATGTAAATGTCACATTGCTATATTATGTTGTATAAGAATGAAATTTTTATCATATATATATATATACACATAGGCATACTTAATTAAAGCTGATGCTATGTTCATTTGTGTGTTGTATTTCTATATAATGTTTGAACGAATATAAGTTGACTTTCCTATGTTATGTCGTCCTCGACACTTTATTATAGTATAAGAATATGAGTTCTCTTACTTTTGGTATTGTATTATGACATTTTAATGTTGCCTCAATGCTTACTATTGAAATCTTTATATTATATCCTACAAATGTCATATTGTTATAATATGTTGTATGAGAATGAAAAATTTATCCAATGCTCTATATATTTATGTCTTCTATGATCCTATTGACATGTACATATGGTATGAAATTGTTAAATGGCATCTAGATAAATAAATGACATTTTTGGAGATAAACGTTATTAGTAAGGTTGTTTGTTAATAAATAAGTAAATATGTGATGATGATTGATCAGTAGGAAGTGAGTTACTAGACATGCTAGTATCCATCCTAGTTGGACTAATTGAGTGTTGCTCCTTGAATCATGGCAGTCTAATCACTGCCACTAATAATCCAAACAATTTGTTGCATAGAAAAACCATGAGGACATATGCATGAGTTATGACTTTGATGAGATGGAAACAAGGTGATTAAAAAAACATGACAAGGAGCACCAATAAGGATGAGGCAAGATGAGATGAGAAGGTGCGGCCCATGGATCGCGTGGGGGCACCCACAACTACTGGTCAATGGATATATGGATGAAACAGATCATGATATCTTGGTGTCGACGTAGCATCAAGTCGAATGAACAAGAGTAGGATTCACTGGAGATAATCATTCCTTGTGCAGGAATAACTTAAACAATATGCTTAATGATAATAAAGATTGCAACTCATAGAGATGATTAAGAGTTATTTCTCACTTGATTAGAGTTGCAGCTATGAGTCACATTAACTAAAGCGGTGACATAGGTGTTTATTGTTATGTATAATGAGAAGTGGACAGATTTAGAATTAGTGAGTGCGTGCTGACACCATAAATTTTATTCCATATGCACTGTTACACTTACAGTTAGTTTCTAGCCTGACTCTGGATATGTTGTGTATTTAACAACCTCGAGTCATTCTGAGGTTGTTTGAAGGATGTTTTCTTTTTGTCATATATTTGTTTTGAGACATGCACCAAGGATGGAGCAGCAAATGATGGTATTATATCATATTCGTAGTATATTAGTTATCATGTGTGTGATGTGGTTTATACCATAGTTATTCGTAGTTGTATTAGACTTGTTATGTCATATTCTGATTCCTGATGATGTATTAGCGGTATCGTTGTTGTATATCTATCATTTTGGGTTGTTTGATATAGTCTGGTGTGTATATTTGTCTGTATTTTGATATGTCTATGTTCTATGACATCTATTATGTACATATTATATTTTGATTGTTCTGTTGTGATATCTTACTCTGATATCTATTATCTTTTCCAGGTTATATTTCTTATAAATGCTCCTGCATAATTTTCTCATTCCCAACAACTCATGTACATTGCTCCATGTTAAGATGAGATTTGTATTATTTTAGATGATTTCGGATTGAGAAATGTATCAATGTTGGCCCAAGGGAATTTATATAAGAGATCGCGCATATCATGTCCGTTGCTCTATTCTATTGGATAGTTTATAACCTTTAGTAGAAAAGGCACTAGGACGGGGCATCATAGCATGGTATTAGAGCATGGTTTGAGTAAATCATGAATGAGAACTTATTTGTCCATGGAGGAGTAGGTTTTGGGAAGTTACCCAATCATGAGTGACTACTGTATGAGATATATGATTTAAATATTGTTCTTTTGAATGAACACCAGGGTAGTATATTTATAAGGATAAATGTATTATTACACATACTTGTTAGTATGTTTTATATATTTGAATATACTACATATCTCTCTTTTCGAATAGAGATGAATATTTATTTAGTAGTGAGCATGACAGGCCTGGGTAGACCTAGAGTGGGTGTATCGATCGACCCTTCCAAGAATCAACCCAACGGTCAATCTATTGGTCTAGGCGGTTTTGGCATTCTTATGACCATGGTTGGAACTCATGAGGAACATCCATGGCATGGGTGTAGTTGGGATTTAAATCTGAACCCATATTCGGACTTCAAAAAGATTTACAGTGACTATACTGGCCTAAGTGGAAAGTCATTCCTTGGGAATAAAGGAATCAGGGTGTCCAATCTTAGTTAAGGACATATAAGGGGATATTTGATGATTTGGGCTTATCAAACTAGGATAAGGAAGCTGGCATCTCATCAGTTGCAGTTAGGTTCTTTAAATTGGTATGACACAATGACTGTAGAGATAATATAATAAGACATTTCATGGCATAAATTCAGAAGGATGTTCAAAGCTTATTTTCTTCCCAAAGCTGAGAAAGTGGCATTACATAGAAATTTTATGGACTTAAAGCATGGTAACTCTTTATTGCTCGATTATGTAAATGAGTTCAATGCATTATCTATGTATGGTCCGACTCTCATCAACACAACATTGAAAAAGGATGAGAAGTTCATCTTAGGGCTAAGGAATGATTTAAGGGACCGCTTACTCACTCAACTTTGATATTTATTTTAAGACGTTATCGACGCCACATTGAGATTTGAGAGAGTTCATGAGCAGGATTCAGTGGAAAGAGGACAGACTACTTAGAGTACTCATCATTTTCGGCATAAAAAATGTAACTATTTCTTTCAAAAGAGGAACCAGAAGTTTAAGAGAAGCAAGTAATCATTTAAGCCTATGTAGAAAGGTCCAAAGAAGATTCAAGACCGATCTTAGGTAGAGTGAAAAAAGACCATTTTGCTAATGAATGTATAAGTACACATCAAGGTCAAATCAAGAAGTGCTTTAATTGCAATGCGATGGGTCATATATCTAGGCAGCGCATTAAGCCAAAGTAGCAGACTCAAGGACAGATTTTCATTCTGGAGGGTCCAAGCATATTTGAGGAAGACAAAAGGAAGCAAGCTATAGTTTTGGAAAGTATTGTCATATTGCATGATCTGTCTGTATAAGTTCTCTTCAATACATGCGCAACATATTCATTTGTATTGAGAGAGCTAGTAGAGAAGCTAGATATAAATGTTATTCCATCAGTCACCTCTCTTAGGGCTGCTAACTCAATAGGCTGATATGCTACATTAGGAATGAAGTGTTATGATATCATGATTTTCTTATATGCGTATTATTTTCTATTTGGTTTACATGTGATGGATTTTCTAAGATTCAGGATTATTCTTGGAATGGACTGGCTTGAGCGCTATCAAGCTCAATATTCTATCCTGAGCGGGTGACCACACTCCACCATCCCGATCATTCAAGCATCTAAAGCTAGTTCGAGGTTTACTTTATATGCCTTAGAATCTCAAGTCGATGAAGTAAAGAAGATTCCATTAGTCAGAGTATTTTTTTCATATATTTGAGCCACTTAATAGGTTGCCACCTCGTTGATAGTTGAGTTTGGGATCATTCTTATTTCTGACGCTCAACTATTCAGTAGGCTGCCAAAATGTATATGCCTAATGAAAATGGAAGGATTAAGGTCGCAATTAGAAGGGCTTGAGCAGAAGAGCTTTATCTGACCTAGTAGCTCACCATGGGGTGCATCTGCATTATTTGTTAAAAAGACAGATGGATCTCTTCATCTTTGCATAGATTATAGAAAGCTAAAGGATCTTGCTATAAAGAATAAATATCCACCATTGAGAATTAATGATTTATTTGACCAATTAAGTACTGCCAAAGTCTTTTCTTCATTATAGGTTTTCACCAACACCAAGTTACAGAAGATAGTATTCCTCTAACCTCGTTTAGGACTAGATTTGTGTCTTATGAGTGGTTCATCATGCCATATGGGTTGGCCAACACTCCTACATATTTCATTGACCCGATGAACCGAGTCTTTAGTAGCTATTTATATAAATTTGTTCTAATCTTCATTGATGATATCCTTATGCATTCTAAATCTAAGTAAGTGCATGGTATTCATTTAAGGACTATATTAGGGATATTGAGAGATTATTAGCTCAAAGCCAAATTCTCAAAATGTCATTTATGGTAGAAAGAAGTCAAAATTTTAAGGCATATAGTTAAACAAAGAATTTCAGTCGACCCAGCCAAAGTCGAAGCTATTCAGAAGTGGAAGTGGCCAAAGATAGTGACCGAGATTTGTAGTTTCTTGAAGGTAGAAGATTATCATTGGAGATTTATCAAGGACTTCTCCAAGATCGCTACTCCACTCGCTCAATTGACATAGAAAGGAATGAAGTTTATATGGCTAGATAAATGCAAACTTTCCAAAAGCTTAAGGGGTCGTTTTATAATGCTCTTATCCTTATAGTTCCCAAAGAAAACTAGTATCTAGTAGTTTATACAGATTCTTGTGGGACAGGTCTTGGTGATGTAATAGTGTAGCATGATAGAGTCGTGTCATATGCATCCACATAGTTCAGGCCGAATAAGATCTGTAATGTCACTCATGATCTTGGATTGATAGTAGTTGTATCTACATTAAAGTTGCGGCAACATTATCTATTAGGTGAGTGTTTTGCTCTATATACTAACCACAAATTGCCAAAGTATTTGTTTTCTCAAAGAGATCTAAATATGTGGCAATAGAGATGGCTCGAATTCCTAGCCGCATATGATTTTGGGATTCAATACACTTCAGGTAAGAAAAATAGAGTTACAAATGCCCTTAGTACAAAACATCAGGTAGTTATTTCTATGATGTTGGCTGAGTGGAATGATTTAGAGTTATTATCTTCATGTGATATTCAAGTTAGGTAAATGGATGACTCGATAGCTATCTTAACTAGTTTCGAGGTTTGAATGAGCTTACTTGAGTGAATTCAGACTGGTCAGAAGGAGGATCCTATATAAATAGATCGAATTTGTCGGTTGTAGAGTAGAGGTAATGTAGATGATTTTAGTAAATTCAAGCTCGACTTGAACGATTGTTGGAGATATAGTGATAGGCTATGTGTTCCCAACATAGCCATCTGAATAAGGAGATATTAGATGAGCGCCATCGATCCATATTTTCTATACATCTTGGTGGGACAAAGATGTACAAGTGCATGAAGAGGATACATAATGAAGACATATGCGAGCATGTAAAGCGATGTGTTACATGCCAATTAATGAAGAGCAAGCATCAGACGCTCACCAGACTACTTTAGCCTCTTGAAGTCCCACAGTGGAAATGGAAGTAGGTATACATGGACTTACATTTTAAATAGTTCACTTATTTTGAAATGTAGTTAAATAGAATTGATATAGTAATGACCATAAATTTGTGTTTTGTTCCAGATTTATATGGACTTTATCGACACGCTTCTCAGGTTAAAGCAAGGCGATGAGAAAATTTGTATGATAGTCGATTGACTCTCCAAAAGTGTTTACTTTATACTAGTTCGATCAAATCGAACAACTGAGAGTCTTGCCAAGCTATTCATAAAAAACATAGTCTGTTCCGTGCTATTTATTATATGACTATGATCCTTTATTTGCTAGTCATTTCTAGCAAAGTCTACAAAGTGCCTTAGGAGTTCAACTCAACTTGAGCATGGCTAAACATCCACAATGGATGGGCATATTGAGAGATTCAACCGGATAGTTGAAGATCTTCTTAGATAATGTATTCTGGAGTTTGGTGGTTCATAGGTAGATTATCGCCATTTAAAAAAGTTCTCCTGCAACAAAAGTTTCCATTCCAACATCGGCATGGCTCCATTTAAAGCCTTATATGGAGGGCCTATCGATCTCCAGCATGTTGGCTAGAGATAAGAGATAGTTTTGTTTTGACTCTAGACTTAGTCAGAGAGATAACTGAGAAGAAAGAAATCATCGAAGACAATATGGAAATATCTCAGTTTAGACATAGGAACTATGTTGATAAGCATATTGGAGATCTTGAGTTTGTAGTGGGAGATATGGTGTTTGTGAAGACATCTCCTGTGAATGGTGTAGTCAAGTTTGGAAGAGTTGGCACACTTGATCCTTGATTTGTTGGTCTTTTTTCCTATTTTCGAGCATGTTGGTTCTTTGGCATATCGATTGGAGTTGCCCGATTACTTATATGGAGTTCACAATGTATTTCACGTTTCTCAACTATAGATTTGCATTCAAGATTTAGATATTATTCTTAATCCAACGTAGCTTAGAGATTTGGATTTGCAGCCTAACTTGACATACAACACCAAGCCTTCTCACATCATAGACTCAAAGGTGAAGCATTGAAGAATAGGAGTGTTCCGTTAGTGAAAGTTCAATAGTTAGATAACCCTAGAGATTGCACTTGAGGGGCCGGGTATTTGATTCGACGTACATTTCCCGAGTGGTTCCCAACTCATTCCTTGTCAGTATGAATTTTTTGATCAAATTTTACTGTTTTCTTTGGTGTGCGCTTGTGTATGCTAGTGTGTTTAGGTCCGTAAAGTGGTAGTAGTATTGCGTGCATGTATGTGTGTGCATGTTTTGATGATATTGGTTAAATATGCCGTTACGGAATTCTCCTTGTAAATTGTAAGGACACAATTTGTTTAAGGGGATGAGTCTACAACAACCCAGTTAGAAGCATAATATAATAAATAAAATAAAATTAGTTTTTGGGATTAAATTGAGCATTTATAAATAAAGATAATAAATTATTGGATTAAAATTGAGATTTTGCGAATGTTAGTTTTTTAAAATTTTAAAATATGTTTTATGGATTAAATTACAATTTAAAATATTATATTTATAGAGTAAAAATGAATATGAATAAAAATAAATTTTAATGGATAAATAAGTATTTAAAAATTATTTTTTTGGTTAAAATCAAAAAATGATTTTGAGCTAAATAAAATATTAAAAAATATTTTCATATTAAGGTAATTTTTTGTATGTCTAGAAATGAGTTCAAACATGAAGAGAAAGGTTAGAAACATAGCATATTAAAAGAAATGCATTTTCTTTTAAAAAGGCTTTTGGGGTCCTTAATCAAACCTAAACCCATTTCTTTTGATCAAACCAACCAAAAGTGACATTTCTCCTTTGTTTTCATTATTTTCTAAGTCTTGAAGTTTCATAAACATCGAAAATGGTTGCATGATCCTAACCCTAAGCAAAAATCAACTATTATAAGTATTTTCAAGTGAAGAATCTTAAGGTAAATGCTCAATATCTTGTAATTTATGCTAGATTTCGAATTTCAATCCATTATTTACCTCGGGTCCATATGATTGAGGTGAAGTTGTGGGCTATAGGAGCAAGGAAAATGCAAATTCTAGTTCCTAAGGAATTTTTGGTGAGTGTAACCTTATTTGTATGACTTGCATGCTATATATAATTCATTTGCTTGCTGTGTTTGATTACTTTGTGAATGTATCTGCTAGAAATTACTTAAGTATTGTTTTAAATGAAAGAATTGTTTGTTTCATTACAAGGATCATAATAAAATTCAAAAACCCTTAATTAGAAATCCCTCATTTCACTTACTATGTGCTTGTGATCTATTACATGTTATTACTAGTTAATAGAGTACCCCAAAATAACTCAATTGATGTCAAAAACCTATTGGAATTAGATGATTCAATTGATGATCACCATATGAATGTTGATCCTAGAAATCATCAACCGATCATAACAAACCACTTGATTGGTTGTTGATACCTAAGGGCAATAAACCCCAGGCTGAGAGCATTTAAGGTATTTATTTTTTGACAATTTTGATTTAAACTAGTTTAAATTAGTAAATAAAGTTTTGAAAACATATTTATATAATATATAAGATTTTGTAAAAATTATTCTGAATATATAAAGAGAGGTTTATATATATGTATGCATGTATGTATGTGTGTGTATGTGTATATGTATTTATATATATTATATATATATAAAGTATATATATTTGAAAGAAAAGGTATTTGATAAATAATGACTTCAATTTGATTTTATAATTATAATATATAATAGTAAGTTAGGAAACAATTTTATTTTTGAAATCATATAAAATTAATGTAAGATTCAAGAAAGTAATATAGTATTATACATGTGTGTGTATCTATATATATTAATGTATGTTTGTATGTATAATGAATTAAAGTTCGATGCTATGTTTATTTGGGTGTTGCATTTCTATATGATGTTTGAATTAATATAAGTTTCTTTTTCCTATGTTATATCATCTCTGACACTTTATTTTATTATATGAATACGCGTTATCTTATTTTTGATGTTGTAGCATGCCATTTTCATGTTGCGTCACCCATGTTTACTACTGAAATCTTGATGCTATTATCTATAAATGTCACATTACTATATTATGTTGAATGAGAATGACGTAATTATCCAATTGTGTGCATGTTTATGTCTTGTATGATGCTATTGACATGTACCTGTGATATGAAACACATAAATGACATCAAGATAAAGAAATGACATTTTTGAGGTTAAATGTCGTTAGTGAGGTCATTTGTTAATAAATAAGTAAATATGTGATGACATTGATTGGTATGAGATGAGTTACTAGACAAGCTAGTATTCGTCCCAGGTGGACTAATTCGAGGTTGCACCCTAAACTGTGGCAAACTGGTCCACCCTCAATAATAGTCCAAATAATCGCTTGCATGGACACACCATGAGGATAAGCGCATAAGCTATGATGATGAGATGGAAATGAGGAAATTAAAGGAACATGATCAGGAGCGCCAATGAGGACAAGGAAAAATGAGATGAGATGGTGCAACTTATAGATTATGTGAGGGCACCCATAATTATTGGTCGAGGGTGTATGGATGAAACATGTCGTGATATCTTGGCGTCGAAGTGGTGTCTAGTAGCGTGAACATGAGTAGGATACATTAGAGATATGCAAACCTCATTCAGGATTAACTTAAAACAATATGCTTAATAATAATAATAATTACAACTTATAAAGGTGATTCGAGTGATTTTTTAGTTGATTAGAGTTGCAACTATGAGTCACACTAATTAGAGCCATGACATGGGTGTTTGAACTATATATACGATCATATGTGGGTAGGTATAGATTTAGCACGTGTGACGCATTTTTATTTCCTAAACATATCACATATACACGACACCACACATTTTATTCTATATGCACCATTACACCCATAGCTAGTTCCTAGCCTGACTTGGTGATGCAGCGGATTAAACAAAAACAAGGTGATTCGATGAAAGTAGCAATCGGTGGATTGAGAAATACTGAAATGCCCAAATTCGTTGATCCGAAGATACCGAATTCTAGCTATCTCTGACACGTTGATCGCGCACGATACCGTGAAGAGAGATCTACAATTCTTCGAGCGTTGATCAAGCGCACTTGATTCCGCGAATTGGCTTCAACGATCGAAGATTCGAGCGCACTCGAATGTCGAAGGTGGAGATAGGAGCTTACACTCAACTACCGATTTTAATTGAAAGCACAAAGCTAACAAACAAGAATTTTATTCAAAAATCAACAACCTTCAAAATGTACAACTCACGCCTATTTATAGCATTTTACAATCCAGACCCTTAAGTCGTTCACGACTTACGACCCAACTTAGGTCGGCAACGACTCAACAATCCACGACTCAAGCACTTGTATTACAACCCACACAACATCACAAATTTACAACACTTAGGTCGGAACCGACCTAACACAAACGAGTTAAAAGACACGACTTAACAACATACGACTTAAAAGACACGACTTAACAGATACGACTTAACAGCTACGACTTAACAGAACATACACCACAAACATTACAACATAGCATCAACGACATAACTCTCAGCGACTTAAATCTTCAGCAACCATAGAACTTGTACGACCTAAGGCAATGCGGCATATGATCCACGACCTAAGGCGGTTGCGACTTATAGTAAGGTTGCACAATTGAGAACGCGTCATTAGTAGTTAGGCGACCTATCTTAGGTCGTAGCTCGGCAACAGTAGTTGAACGACTTATCTTAGGTCGTAGCTCGGCAACAGTAGTTGAACGACTTATCTTAGGTCGTAGCTTGTCAACAGTAGTTGAACGACTTATCTTAGGTCATAGCTTGACAACAGTATTCGAGCGACCTAAGGTCACGCTCTCTTCATGCAACCTAACTAGGTTGTAGGTCGTTAAAGTTTGGTCGGAGTGACCTAACGACTCATTTCTTCTGCATAGCCTTGGTACCTCACTAGATCGTTCCATATAAGTCGTTCGCGACCTAAAATGTTGCAACTTACTGAACAATGCACTGAGTACCTGTTGCATTCCATCCTCCTTCTTGTTAGGTCGCTCGCAACCTAAGACTTCGTTAGTTCGTACTTGCAAGCGGCCTTCACTAGATCGGTACTCTTCATCTTTTGGTTTTTTAGGTCGTGGACGACTCAAGAGTAGCTTCTTAGGTCGTGGACGACTCAAGAATTGGATAGGTCGCTCGCGCCCTATCACTTCCCCATTCTGGGCTGCATCATCCTCCCCCTGTTGAAAGAAATTCGTCCTCGAATTTAACAGTTCTTCGTCTTCGATATTCTGATCCTCGTGAAAAGGAACCAAGTGTTTGATACTGTCAATATTAACAATAGGAAGATGATCCGACATACCCAACTTATAATCTTCGTTCTCATTAGGTCGTGAACGACCTAGGTCCCTTGAGTGAGATTCCGTGGTGTCACCGACCTCTGATTGAAATGAATTTGTCCCGAATTCATCTTCTTTTCTTCTTCGAGACACTGTCTTCCATTCATTATCTGGTTTGATGCGGCTCTGGTGATAACCATTCTTGTGATTAGTGTTGTCTTGATTCATTGATGCGGCTTGACGTAAGTAACGTATTGCGCAAAGCAGACGTGGCATTAGACATGCGGCATAAGAAAGTGACCTGAGGGATATGGCATGTGGAAAAGTACGGACTACGCAGCGGATTAAACTCAGCACTAGATGCTAGATCCACTTCAGATAGCATAGAACTTCATAAGAATAGTGTCGTATACCAAATTGTTTGTGCCAATAGGAAGATGTGATATAGAACCAAAACATGTCTAAAATGTGTGACGTTATAAGGAAATTTACAATCATGGAATGACTTGGGAAACCTCGACCGAAAAATTGTGATGACTCATGCTCAGATTCTTGTCTTTCCTTATCCCGTTCAGATGTATCATCATCTTGAATCTTCCCTTGATGTGTTGCATCAAATTCCCCTGACTGAAATGAACTCCCACTTGCTTCTCCTTCAACATATTTATGTTCATAATATGGTTCCAAGCAATCGACATTGGCAATGTTAGTAGCGTGGACATCATCAGACCACTTCAACTGACAATCATTCACTTCTTCCTGTCGTATCAACCCCTTTTGTTCCTCCAGACTCATAAGATCATACGATCCTGGCAGTAAAGCAGCATCTGGTACGAGTTCAGTTTGAGGTTGAATGTCTTGTAGAGATGGTAACTCTTCGGGTATCTCTTCAGAGTATTCGACTTCAGACTTATCGAATTCTGATCCAACTTCCTCATAGACATCAAGATCTTCACTCGTTCCTTGCCGGGATAATACAAACAAGTCAGTACTAATTTCCACCTTTTCGTCAGGCTCTTTCAAGCATACAAGACTAGATTCTTCAAGCAGTTCCTCAGACATCTCATCTTCACATTCTTCAAATACTTCATCTTCTTCAGGATTCTCAAAATCAGAATCTTCTCCAGGTTCAATCATCATTGATAACTCATCATCATCTTCCATTTCATTGATGAACTATTTCAAAAATAACAAACTATCTGATTCTGCCTTCTCTTCTGTTTCACTCTTGCTTTGTTCATGCTCCTCGGAAACTAAGGAATTTATACTTGGTTGACTCTCATCCATAAGCTCAGGTGTCAAATAATAATCCTCCATTGTCAAATGAGTTTCCTCAACTACGAACACAGCTTCTTCTTCTATACTGTCAACATCAAACGTTGGCAATGAAAAGTAATCAACTTCTACTTCCTCATACTTTGACTCAATTTCTTCTTCATCATCAAATTTCGGCGGTTGATAAAAGTCAACTTCAACAGTCCTCCTCAACAAGTTACCTCCTTCATCTCTTGACAAAACTTCTTCAACCCCTGACAAAGATTCCTCAACTCCTGGCAGAAATTCTTCATCGTCGTTAAATTGTGATGGTTGATAAAAGTTAACTTCGTCATTCTTCCACAACAAATTACATTCTTCGTTCTCCAACTCGACCTCTTCATCTTCATTGTCAAACTTTAGTGGTAAGGCTGCGAATGATTCTGTAAGACCAACCTCTTCAAGCTCTTCCAACATTGGTTTAACCTCCTCAGGAGTTTGAAGCTCTTTACTTGCCTCAGACCTAACCAATGTTTCAGCACTACCTTCCGATTCGTCAACACTTTCGCTGGAAGGTAATGGACTAGTTGGTTCCTCTTCCTCTTCTGTCTCGCTTTCCGTAGAATCATCCTCATCCTCGCTTTCACATTCTTCTACAACAAAGGGTTTCTTCTGGGACTTTGTACTTTCAAAACTTCGATGGGTAGACTCCTCATACAGATAGCGCTTCATTCGATCATCAATATTTGCCTTATTGAATCCATGTACAACCGGTTTGTTGACTCTCTTAGAAACATTCATATTGCAATTAATAACTCTACTCTGATTGCTGGAGCTTGTAACCACACCCTTTCTACGACTCCCTTGACTCGTCTTCTGCAACTGTTCATCAATACGAGCTTGATAATTGTAGGGTAAGAAATTTGCTTTCATCATCCTTCTCATCTTCTCCCAAGTGACAACCTTTGATTTTCCCATTCTCTCCCGTGTTAGCTTAGTTTGCTGCCACCAATCCATAGCTTTCCCTCTCAATTTCGTAGCAATCCATTTGACTGCTATGTTCTGGCACCTCCCTAGCTTCCAAAATTTCATCAACACTCGACAACTAATCAAGGAATTCTTCTACAACCATTCCACCCTTAAATTCGGGGACCTCCATCCTCATACCCGCCTTCCATCTTTGTTCATACTCTAAAGCCATATATCGATCTCGCCCTTGCTCTCGAGCTCGATAGTGAATACGACCTCTATCTCCATTATCATCAAAATCATATCTACTTTGATATGGATCTCGACCACCATCATTCCTACTACCACCATTCCTTCGATTACGATAATCCACATCTCTCCGAACTCGTTCATGATCATGTCTATCACCAATATCAATACTTCTACGAACATGATCTTCTTCAAACTCACTTGGAGTTCCTCTCTTGTCACTTCTATATCCATGGTGATTTCTCCTCATTGAAACTGAGGATTCTCTTCTACCTTGGTATGATTGTGGCGACACCCTCCTCGCTTCTGTAACCGATGGCAAAACCCTGTTTCCTCCATGGTCCGAGATTGGCGACATCCTTCTTCGATCTTGATTCAAATCATTCATCAATTTCTCTAACCTTCCAATACCTTCATCCAACTTCTCATTGAATTTGTTCCTTATGCGTTGTTCCATTTGCTCGACATCTTCTCGCTTATACAAATCTTCAACATTTTGATGACGGTTAGCTCTTCTCGACGGCATTGTCAAATGAAACAAACTTCAATTCTCGCTTGTACAAATCGAAATGATACCAAATGAGGTACGACCTTCAACTTCAAACTCTTTGGCGCGCAAAACTTCCACGCAAAATTCAAACACTTTTCAATCTTTGATCCGAAATGAGATGGACCAAATTCTTCAAACTTGTTGCAACTTTGTGATGAACATGACGAACAACCAACTTCTCCAAATGATGTACGACTTCAATTAACTCCTCAACTCTCCAAATAAAATTGGCTCCAAGACTCGGCTTAGCTATGATTGGCTAAGTCTCGCTCTGATACCAAACTGACGCAGCGGATTAAACAAAAACAAGGTGATTCGATGAAAGTAGCAATCGGTGGATTGAGAAATACTGAAATGCCCAATTCGTTGATCCGAAGATACCGAATTCTAGCTATCTCTGACACGTTGATCACGCACGATACCGTGAAGAGAGATCTACAATTCTTCGAGCGTTGATTAAGCGCACTTGATTCCACGAATTGGCTTCAACGATCGAAGATTCGAGCGCACTCGAATGTCGAAGGTGGAGATAGGAGCTTACACTCAACTACCGATTTTAATTGAAAGCACAAAGCTAATAAACAAGAATTTTATTCAAAAATCAACAACCTTCAAAATGTACAACTCACGCCTATTTATAGCATTTTACAATCCAGACCCTTAAGTCGTTCACGACTTACGACCCAACTTAGGTCGGCAACGACTCAATAATCCACGACTCAAGCACTTGTATTACAACCCACACAACATCACAAATTTACAACACTTAGGTCGGAACCGACCTAACACAAACGAGTTAAAATACACGACTTAACAACATACGACTTAAAAGACACGACTTAACAGATACGACTTAACGACTTAACAACTATGACTTAACAGAACATACATCACAAACATTACAACATAGGATCAACGACATAACTCTCAGCGACTTAAATCTTCAGCAACCATAGAACTTGTACAACCTAAGGCAATGCGGCATATGATCCACGACCTAAGGCGGTTGCGACTTATAGTAAGGTTGCACAATTGAGAACGCGTCATTAGTAGTTAGGCGACCTATCTTAGGTCGTAGCTCGGCAACAGTAGTTGAACGACTTATCTTAGGTCGTAGCTTGGCAACAGTAGTTGAACGACTTATCTTAGGTCGTAGCTTGACAACAGTATTCGAGCGACCTAAGGTCACGCTCTCTTCATGCGACCTAACTAGGTCGTAGGTCGTTAAAGTTTGGTTGGAGTGACCTAACGAATCATTTCTTCTACATAGCCTTGGTACCTCACTAGATCGTTCCATATAAGTCGTTCGTGACCTAAAATGTTGCGACTACTGAACAATGCATTGAGTACCTGTTGCATTCCATCCTCCTTCTTGTTAGGTCGCTCGCGACCTAAGACTTCGTTAGTTCGTACTTGCAAGCGGCCTTCACTAGATCGGTACTCTTCATCTTGTGGTTTTTTAGGTCGTGGACGACTCAAGAGTAGCTTCTTAGGTCGTGGACGACTCAAGAATTGGATAGGTCGCTCGCGCCCTATCACTTCCCCATTCTGGGCTGCATCACTTGGGGTTTATTATGTATATAACAACCTTGGGTCAGTTTGAGTTTGTTCATCGGATGTTTGATTTTAGTCATATATCTATTTTGAGACACATACTAAGGATGGAGCAACCAACAATAGTGTTATATCATATTCATAGTATATTAGTTATCATATGCCATGATGTAGTTATATCATTGTTGTTCATGGTTGTATTATACTTGTTATGTCATATTCTAGTCTATTATGATGTGTTAGTGGTATCGGTGTTGTATATATGTCATTTTAGGCTATTTGATACAGCCATGTATATATGTCTTTATTTTGAGATATCCATGTTCCATGACATCTTATGTACATATCATACTTTGATCATTTTGCTGTAATATCATACTCTTGTACTTATTGTCTTCTTCTAAGTTATGCTTATATATATATATAGTCTAATATGTCATTTACTTATCTTAGCAATATGTATGTCGCTTTGCGTTAGGACAAGATAAGTATTATTTCAGCTATGTTTAGACTTAGAAAAATATTTTAATGGCCCAAGGGAATGTATATAATTGATCCCTCATATCATTTCTTTTTGCTATGCTATCAGATAGTTATTACTCTTTGGTAGAATCGGGACTGGGCTAGGGCATCATGTTTGGGCACATATACCACTTATATTATGGCACTATCCACGACAATGTACTTATCCTTTAGAGTTGAATATGCCATAACCACTTATTCGCAACTTTCCAACCTTAATTACTTGAGAATACTCTTAACTACCATTGAGTGATTTTAACTCAGAGTTGATATTTTCTTACTCAACCAAGTGCATAAGCAAATTTCATTGTTGTACATACTCCATATTAAACATTTTAATATGGTGTCTATTTATATTGATTGGGTCAATCGCAGCATCTTCTTGTATCAAGTATAAAGCACACCTCTTTCAAATCCTTCATCGAGAAGCTTACAACTAAACTTTAACTAGTTTTAACACAGGTATATCATTACCAATCAGTAGCATGTTATTTACTTAGAGTGTTAGAAATGTCGGTAACTTCTATTTTCTTTTTCATAAAAACACGCTTCATCTGCTTTATGATTAAAACCAAACTATTTCATTTTTCTATCAATATACTTGCTTAACCTCTAGATGTTTGTTTAATATCATATTTTAATAAGTTCACAAGATTTATTATTGCTTCCCTAACATTGAGACATTTAGGCTATGGTGTGCAAACAATCTCCTCCAGATCATTATTTAGAAGATCTATTTCAGTGTCTATATGCCAAAAGCTACTAGTTATATTGTGCAATAATTTGTGAGTAGAATCCAAATGGATTTAAGTACGTTGACTAGAGAAATTTCTTTATTAATTTCAACATTTGAAATTGACAAGGTCATTTCCCATCAGCCTTTCCTTATACACTTCTATCATAATTGATCTTTTTCCTAATGAATCACTTGCCATTACAAACAATCTATTTTCTTGATATCAATAAGAAACTCGTAGTTTCTCTTCAACATGCGAGATTCCTATTAGACATTTTGATGGGCCATGTCCTTTTTCGAATTGGTTAAATTTGTATTCTCTATGTAATATGTTCCTCTGTTTGAATCATGGACCGCATCCAAATCTGTTGCAACGATCCATAAAATTTACACCTAGCATTTAAATTGGTTAATTTACTAACTAATGTTAAAAGAGAATTTGTTTTCAAATTAAATAATCAAGTCGGTAAAATATTACCATTGTATAGAGGAGATTTTTCTAATCGAAATAGACTATAGACTTGCAAGGTCTAGAGTTACAGAGCGAGAGTTATAGACGAAAGAAATTTTTTATAGAACGTGACAAATTTTTAGCAAATTAACTAACCCATCCCAACCCACCGAAGTATAATTCATTCAGCCTTTAATTACTGCACCAATCATCTTTTCAAACCACTAATTCATCTCTAATCTTCTCATCTTAGTTTCCTTAATTTCCTCTTTAAGAAATTCGCCTCTATGCCAAAGTAAAGTCCCTAAATCGAAGTAAAATCACATTAATTCAAATCGAGACATGTGCAGTCTCTATATATATATAATAAAATATCATTTTTAGAGAGGTTCAATTTCAAGACAAAGGACCTACATCAAATTTAGGCTTTTTCGATTGTTTTATCGCTTGCACGTAGGTTCGAGGTGAGTGGGAGACTATCTCTAATGGTATAATGGTATATATTTGTGTATATCCTAATTTTGTATGGTAGGGATATTGCTTGATCTATAGCATAAATGGTTTATATGTTGTTATATAGTTAGGAAACAATACACCAAAACCCCCAAATATATGGTTAGATCCAATTAATATGCAATGTAGTGTAAATTGAATGATAGTTGGGATATGCATGCTTGAAAGTTTGCATTGTTATTTGACTCATATCTTTTATGTTCGGATTTGATGCTTATATTTATGAAATTTTGCTTAGGAAAGTTAGATTTAATGGATATGCAAAGAGACATAGGAGCATTGATTGAAGTTGGATAGAGTTGCTAAACAGTAGTAAAGTAGAATTTTTCTAAGTGTATGGATCAGCATCGATCCATCATGGATAGGCACCGTTCTATAACATATGGCAAATTATGAATGGAATTCGAGAAATGAAGCTTTAGATCGATGTTGAAAATCCCCAGGTCAATCGTAGATAGAGTCAAAAAAGTCCATGGGAAATCCTGAAGTTAGGAAGGCAATTTTATGGATCGGTTATATGTGGGTTCTAGGGCATGATAATGTGTCAAGAAGATAATTTTAGCTATATATATGGCTTGGACCGATCCAAAAAAATTTGAGAAAATCCTCAAGGAGCCATAAGGGCAAGCTCGGAGTCAAGCAATGAAATCCTTGGGGCAAGTTTATTATTTGGTAATGATCTATGATGATCAGTAGAAATCCATCAAAAGTTAGAAATTTGCCCAAAGTAATAGGTGAGCAGACCTGGAGTCAAGGAAGGAAATCCTTAGAGTAATTATAGATCGGTACATGACGTCGATCAGGGGTGCTTAGATCGATATTAAAGTGCTTCCCGACTGACATGAGGAAAACCTAAGGAAGACTCATGGAAGACATAGGGAAGTGAGAATTGATCTTCAAAGTGGCATATCTTTCATATACGAAGTCTTATTTAATGAAACTTTGAACGACGTGTTAATTACAACATGTTCTTCGTTATATGAAGTTTTGGAAAGAATCCAAAAAATTCTATTTTTAAGCCCTGGTCGAAAGATCCAGCCTTAGACATCAAATCTTGAGATAATAGGAAATCCAGTGGTATAATAATGGGTTGGTGGGTATAAACAAACGGGTATAAACAAACGAACTTAAAATGATAGACTATCAGTTTGGGATCTACATCCATGCTACTTTGCAATAGTTAAGAAGTAACTATCGAAGAAAAGAGGATGAGTGATAAGTCGCGTGATCCTACTACTACTACTACTACTATTATTTGTAAAGGCATAACTCTAAGTTAAAGGCATCAACTTAAGAGTGGATGACCAAACATGAGTGGCGCTCGTTTCTAGAAAGATAGTGCGTTATGGTGCTTAGCAATCAAACTTCACATACTCTTGTGTATTACTATAGGTGCGAAAGCATGACACCGAGGGCTCTTAGACGACTTATTGATGACCCAGACCATACGCTAGTCACTAATGAATGGAAGTGGATATGGATCCTTGGAAAGGGAATTGAAGATAGTCCATACCTGGCCATATATTGGTGGTGAAAACGTCTCACGTCTCAGGACACATTCTCCATAGAGTATAGTGTTCCACAATACTAGATACAATTGGTAATTTATAAGGTAATAAATGAGTGCATGAAATGTGTAGTTGTTGGGAGTAATACTCTTCTACATAGCACTCGGGACAGATAAAAATATGTGCAGGTTCCATACATCCAGATTAGAGGATGACCAGACTTTACTCGATGATATAGTAGTATAGAAAACATACTTTACTAGGTCTTTATAGTTAGACACACTATTATTGTTCTAACTTGTTGGATGTAGGTGACACATGTTAAGGTATGGTTCTATGTACCTATATGTTTCTTATTTACTATTTCATATGTTTAGTATATGCACATTTATGTACCTGATACCATGGGATAGTTTCCTCCTTACCTCAGGCTTTATGTCTAACCCGCATTTTGTCTTTGTATTCTTTGACAACTCTCAGGTACTTTCACGAGTAGATTGAGAGTCAACCGTTGAGGGGCATTGTTTAGTAGGTCTTTGAGCAGTTGGTGGAGCTCAGAGATGGTATTAGCTATTATCTAGATTAGATTTATTTTATTTATGAATAAACGACATATATGTATATATGAGATGAACTCCCTTATCTCTAGTACCCTAATGTATCTCATATACTTTATTTTCCATGTTGTACTACATTATTTTCTGTTAAATGTTTTCTCATTTTCTATGAGTTTACAGATGACGATGCATAATGGATAATTTTAGTTTTTATTACTTGAAGGAATTGGGTGTCTGATAATTGCAAATTGGATTGATGGGCAACTGTAATTAAAGCTCTCAGTTGCGGTAAGTCTTCGCATATGATATTAGAGTGCAAGTTTGACACTTGGAATATGTTGACCGATAAGTCCAACTTAAGTGGACACTAGAAATCATCATGTAATAAATTTTCTTTAAGTTAAAGTCGTTATGAATTCTTAAAGGAACAAAGTATACATATGATTTGAGTCATTTGAGCAAGGCAAATGAATTATAGTGACTAAATGAATGAGAGAATGTGTTACTTTTGACACTATACAGTATATATATGCATATTTCACCACATCATATTACTTCTAGTTCCTCTTAAGGTTGTTAATCGACTCTATTTACATATTAGCAACATAAGCCACTAAATCAAAATACCTATTTTGCAACTAGCAATGCCAGTTGTAATAGGTCTTTAACAACGGTCATGCAACCGTCGTAATATGCGAAGCTGTAGTAGAGTGGTTGCATTTTACAACTGTTTTTGACCGTTAAAAATAATCGTTGTAGTAGATGTCTACTACATCTGGTTTTGCCTATTGCAATAGGGTCTTTAAAATTATTTTTACTCGTTGTAATAAATCTTTTACAACTGGTCTTGCCATTTGTTAAAAAAAAATCAAATGAGGAAAAAATATAAACATTGCTACGGTGCACCTGTAAATTTAATATTAATTTGTAGTTGAAACTAAAATATTGTACTAATAACAACCACATTAATTCATACTTACTAAAAATAACCGAAAATGTTCATATTCAAAATGCCAAAAAGATTCATGTATTCACACCATTCGTAAATTCTTGATATAGTTACAAGACATCATAGTTCAAGCCTAAACTAACATGAGCATGTAATACATATAAAAAATAACATTAGATTTAAAATCTAGACCGAACGACATTAAAGTATACCTTTAAGTAAAGGTAGGGGCATGAGCTTATTGCATCTGCAGTGGAAATAGTTGTGATGTAAAATCAAGACCTATATAACTCAATAAACCAGATATATTATTTTAATAGCATAAGATATATTATTTTTATAAATTCAATTTCAGTCTGTAGCCCTTCACTATGAAAAAGATGTTCCTCAAATTCAACATATAGAGGTAGAGATGCGAACTGCATATTTTTATATATTTTTTATCAGCTTAAATATATTATAAAATGGACTTTAAGTGCCATGCACAAAATAATAACAGTAAGTAACATGTTGAAAATATTGATTAGAAATCCTATAATACAATTTATCATCAATTGCAAGAGGAAAAAAGCGGATTAAATTGAACAAGAGTAGAAATGACAAGATGTAGATAAATGCAGATAAATAGAAAGAATGTAACTTGGTAGGCTTTATAAGGTAACCCCTTATTACGCCTCTAATTAAGGATCAATTCCCCAATTTAAATTAATTACTTTCCTACAAATTAATATTACCTAATTATTCTAATAAAACTAATAATTACGCTCAATACGTTATAATCAATACGTTGTTAACTTTAATAATCAATATGTTAATATTATACATATACACATAAGATTCGAATAAAATATCTCTAATCACATGCAAAGAAAACGCTAATTAATTTAAATGTCAAATTATGCAAGTCACATACTTCAAACAAAAATATAGATAATATCCTTAGCCAACAACTTACTTGTATACAAAAAGGATTAATACCAAACTCATCTCATATTAATGTAATAGAATTAACTCCTCTATCTCAAGGAGCAAACCTTACAATTTGTACCTTTTATATTCTATTCAACTTTTTCACTTACCACCTTGGAGTGAAAAAAGAATTCATACTTATTTAATTCACAAAAACAGGCGATGCAAACTACGAATAATCAAAATCATACTTTGCACTTCATTTCTAACTTTATTTATTTTATAACCCTTTTACACTACAAGAGAAATCAAAAGAGATGAAGTGGAATAGATTATTAATTTATTAAATCTAAAATACAAATCTGATTCTATTATATTAATATAAAACAATTGAAATTCCAAGAGATTCAAAGATTGACATTTATTTAGGGAAATTTTAGATGCTTTGTTTTCGCTTACCAAAATTTCCTAAGATATACATCGAATCCAAATAAATATTATTCAATTACAAAAATGTGAAAAACTTGATATTTCCACTCATAAAGAATTGTTTGCGTCCTAACTAGATTTGATTCTACCACGCCCAATTCCCTTTCAGATCTCCTACTTTTGGAATATATAGCAAACTGAATTATATACAAAAATTAGATTTAAAATAAAAAACTGGAGAGAAATAGAATCAGAAGTCAAAAGAAGTAAACTTCTAAACCCCTTACCTGAAAATCCTAACCGATTCTGAAATCTAAAGAAGGGGAAGAAGATGGGATCTGATTTACATCGCTTCTAATTCTCTGTTAGATCTTCCCCTTTTTGAATATAGAACAAATAGATTGTATATATAGATTAAATTTCAGAAATCAGAAGATAAAGAGGAGAAATATTGGGAATTTAATTTAAATTAGAGATTAGAATTACTTACTAGAAAGTTTACTGTTTCTGAAAACCTAAGAGGAAAGAATTTGACAGAGTTTCGTCGTTGCTACAGAATTTTATGAGGAAAAGTGGTGGGTCTAGAGGTCTATTTATAGAGATAAAAAGGAACGAGAGCCGTTAGATTTGAAATAAACTAATCTAGGCCATCCAAGCCAATCATAACTGCATGTTTTTCACTCCCACCGGTCGACCACTGCTCAAGGGTGGTCAACTGGTCCCCCTTCTGTGACCGTTGATTTTCTACATAGTAACTTTTTAATTAATCTTCTTAATTACTTACTTTATTTTCTTACGTTACCATCTTATTTTTAAAGTTTCCTCGAATGTTAATTCTTAGATAATTTTTAAAATTAAAAATTCAAACTTATAAATTCAAATTCAAATATTTAAAATTTAAACTTGTTTGAATTAACTTCAATTTGAAAACTTAAAATGACCATAATATCTTCGTTTGAACTCTAATTTCAACATATTATATATGGAAATTGATTAAAAAATCACCACCGAGGAGGGGGTCAGAATAACGTTCTGGTGACTAGTAAAATTATACATTTTATACATAACACTAGTTTATGCCGATTATCTTCTATATCATGTTATGTCCTTTTACATTTTATTAGTCGTTTCGACTCCACACCCACGTACAACCATTCCCATCTACCATATATAAAATCATAGCTAGGTATATAAAAATATATATCCTATGGTTCCTAATTAAATCTAGATACTATCCCTACTAGTATCTTTCTATTTGCATCCCATCGGGATCCCTTGCTCTCATTGTACCAATTGTCTGATCGCTGCGCATATTGAGAGACTCTCATAGTGCCTAAGGACAACTTTTCATACATTTTCCCATATCTTATCGCCTTTTAGGGATTTACTAATTTGTTTGCTTCCTATTGTGGACTCGACTCCACGAACCACCCCAACTATTTTGAATGAATTCTTTTGTGGGTTAAATAACCTTGCTCTAACAAATGAACTAGCAAACAATCGTGGTGGTGCATGACCCAACACAGTCTCCCCTAGTAGGCAGATGAAGACCAGTCTAGGTGTAACCCTATCCTTCCCATTGACCGCTAAGGATTGATGATGTTCTAGACCTATGACAGCCCTAACTATTGACCTTGGTCCCATATTTTCCACATAGTACCCAATCCCGCTCACCATCTTATTTAAATTGCCTAGTGCAATCAAGGTAATACCCCTTCTAATTCATATTTGAAGCAGACTAGCTTTCTGTTGGGGGTATTCCTCTATCTATACACAAGCCTATACTCTCCATGGGTTTTATGGTTAGATATATCTCAAATCATTATAATGTATACACAACTGCTGGTAGCCCCTTTTAGTGGTCAGTCTTCTATTATATAACGCTACTGACCTCACATTCCAACCTATACTAATGATTAATGTCATATCATTTCTTTACTTATACTTTAATTATAATAGTTCACATCAATCATAAATGCGTATTTGAGGCTACTTACATACATACATACATATATATCATATATATACTTCCCTCATACTTAATTATCATACCTCTATAGTTTTATAGTTGACCTTAGGTCTTTACTTCATTATGCGTTTCTCATTTCTCTTTACTTTGAGTTCATTTACCTTTTTCTTTTTATCAGGTTTATAACTCTATTTCCTATTCTTCCATTTCTATTTCCATGTTATCCTTTTTTATTTTTCTTGTCTATTTTTCACATTTTCTTCTTTACTTACTTTAAATCTTTTCGGTATTCCATGTCTTAACTGTGTAAGATATTTTTATCGCATTCATATCTTACTATTTAGCTTTTGGGTTCTATTGCATCTTAATACGTTGGAATTAAATTTCTATCATAAGAATGTTAACACATTAAATTTCCACATCTTATCAAAAGGGGAAGATATTCGTGCTCTATTTGTAACTACAATGAACTATCTTTTTAGTTCTTGAAAAATACGATAAATATCCATATTTTTACATCTCTTTCTTTTTAGGTGTATTCCTTGTTATTTTTAACATCACACTTTTGTTTATTTAAACTTGATAATACATAGAAATCTACTAGCAACATCCCAAATTCCAACGAATTAAAATATCACTTATGCCCCTAAAATCTTGATAAAGTTCCTTTTAGTTTATATTCTTTTTCTACATTCAAATACCAATTTGTTATTATCAATTTCATAACAAGTTACTGGGACAACATATGTTGGCGAGTTTTTCGAATTTCATTAAATTTATTATACGTAAACAATAAATTTAAATCTAATCATTACACGATCATAGATTTATATTTAATCATTACACACTTGCAGATTTATATTTAATCATCATGTATTTACAAATGTATATCTAATTATTATGCATTTACAGAATCATATATACTCATTACAAATTTACATATTTAAATCTAATTATTATGAACTTATAGATTTATAAATAGGCATAATTAAAATAGATTACAATGAAATAAATCTAATTTTATTACAAAACTTTAATTTTCCCACTCACCTTTTTAACTATTTCCAAATCTCTTGATCTAATCCCTGTTATCTGTATTTCAACTTCTGACTCCCTATTTGGATTTCCATATAACATATATATGTACAAATCTATTAGAATTAGGATTAGAAAGAAAAGATTTAGGTTGATTATAAATTTAGATTTGGGTTTACAGTTTACCTTAGTTGTAGCAACTTGATTTGAACCTATTTTTCTGTCTCTGTCATCTTCTACAATTCCTTTAGGAGAAGTATTAAGTGACCTAATGAGATTTTTTATGATCTCAGCTAATGAGAACCACATAGGGACCTACCTTGGCTTAGGTCGTAAATGAGGGTGACTTGCTTATTTTATAGGTCTTAAATGGTAAGAATCTACCTAATTCCCATTTAAAAAGGTATTAAGTGGTTTAGGTGCTTCCTCTTACATCGTAAACACTAGTTGTGTTAGAGTTGGATAGTTGGAATGGAAGAGCCTTCGGGCTTACAATTGTAGTTATATGTATATTATGATTTTAATACGTAAGACATATTACTTTTTTAGATAATACTGCCCAGATTACTATTATGGTAAAACTTGAAATTTCTTTCAACGTATCTTGTTGTTCCAACTCCTCCTCATTTCAATAAAATAGGCTAGAGGAGATAAGGATTACTGATGGAGCAAAGGTGGGGATGCTGATTATGGTAGTTGTTTATCCGTTATTATTTTCTTATGTTCTTTTTCATGTACCTAGATTTTAAAATTTTTGTTGTTATTGTCAGTTTGAGACTTATGTAATGTGATGGTTACGTTGGGATATTTTGAGACTTTGTGATAAAATTTCTGTGTTATGAAATGACTTTTATTTACGGGTACATGTTTTATTATTATATTTTATCCATTCTGCTGTGAGATTCTGAAAGTTACATATATAGATCTGTGTTTGGTGTATTGTTTCAATTTTATTAGCTTAACTGCTCACCTTGAGATTGGTTGTTACATTCAAGATCCTCAAAATTTCCTAAATAAATATCAATCTTTGAATATGTTGGAATTTCAATTGTTTGTATTAACATGGTAGGATCATACCTATACTTGAGTTTTAGTGTAACACCCCTAATTTTTATTAACATTATTTAGGAGATTTAATTAGAATAAAATTAAATAGAATAATGTAGATAAGGAGATTGAGGTTGATTAATAAATATGTAGTGGCCATGCTTATTTAAATTAAATGAACTTATAAATGGTTAAGTGTTAGCTAAATAAATATAAGGGCATTAGGGTAATTGCCGCCCACATTCTCCACCCTTATACCATTTTGTTTAGGCCATACACGTTCATTTTGATCATAAGCAAAAATTATAACCGTAAGAAGAATAGAGGCCGGTCATTAGGAAGAAAGAAGAGAAGAGAAAATCAAAGTAAAGCTTAGGATTCAAGCTAGAAGAAATCAATCTCAA
Source organism: Allium fistulosum (assembly GCA_030737815.1). Classification (NCBI taxonomy): domain Eukaryota; kingdom Viridiplantae; phylum Streptophyta; class Magnoliopsida; order Asparagales; family Amaryllidaceae; genus Allium; species Allium fistulosum. The sequence continues at coordinate 293,369,006 of CM060907.1, forward strand.
TCAATCTTTAATTTACTTATTCAATCTAAGGTGAATAATAATCACTACATCTCTATTTTGGTTTTATAATCATATGGTTTCAGATTTAAGGGTAAATTCATTTTTATGATATATTGAATGATAATATGCTTGATTTATGATTTATTTGGTTTAAACATGATGGTTTCAAAGGAGATATGCACGGTTTTAGGGTAAAATAGAGGTCAAATGATTTTTAAATGCCATGAAAAAATTATATATTATGGAAACCATGATTTTAGAGTTGGATTACAATTTTTATAATTTTCCAAGCCGTGGAGAATTAATTATGAATTTTCAAAGGAAAATATGGTTATTTGGGTTTATGAATTTATTTTGTAAAATATATTGAGAATTTGGATCTGAAATTTTTATATGTTAGATAACATGATTAAAGTGAATTTCTGGAATTTTTGGGAATTTTTTACTAAGTGATTTAGTATGGAAATTAAATTGTTTTGAAAGGAGGACCTGAATGATTTAATTGTTTTGTTAATAGGTAGGACTTATTTGTTAAAAGTTATCATATTTTAGATCTGAGAAATGCGGCAAAAATAATCCAAATTATTTAAAAGTTTAAGATAACCAATCAAATGTTTACAAGTAGGCAAGTTTGTTATAAATTTTTTACTTTATTTGGTAAAAACAGCCTTTTGCTTAGAAAAAGGGGTTCCGCCTTCTTTAGAAGGACCTTTCGACCTAGAGCTTTCGCCTCAAACCTAGTCGAAACCTTCTAGGTCGATACCAGTAAACCAATACACATGGCATCATTCCGATGGTATGTAGTGGATTGGAGAAAGGCAGATGGTAGGGTGTCTAAAGGTAGCTTTTGAAGGGGTTGGTTCCTTTATTTTATTTGGTTTTGGAACAAAAGCACTAGCCTGTTTATAAAGGGGTTTCGGCATAGTCTAAACCTATGGTTGCAAAAGGTATTTCCAAAAGAGGCTTTCGAAAGAGTGCCACCGCCTATGTTTTAAAGAAGTAGTTTTCGAAGGAGTTACTTAGATTTTGTTTAAAGCTTTCGGAAGGGGTAGTTTCGACCAAGTCGAAACCCTTCTAAGAATTAAGGACCTTTTGATGGGAACGAAGACATCAATGTTGTCAAAAGGTACAGTTGTTTTTATAAACATAAGCCACTTCCTAATGCTTTCGAAAGGGGTTAGGGGTTTCGAAGGCAATGGTTTTAGAAACAACCTTTAATTGTTTTACCCAGAGGTTCAATGCTTTCGAAAGGATGGTTTTGGCACCATCAAGCTTTCCCAATACTTTTTGAATTAAAAAATGGTTTCGAAAGAGATGCTTTTGCCTATGTGCACTTTGACCTAAAATGATGTTTTAAGTATAAACCCAATGCTTTCGAAAGGGGGACTTTCCATGGTTTCGAAGGGTAAACTTCATTGGTTTAGAAAGAGAACTTTCAAATGGTTTCGAAGCTATGCTTCTATACATATAGGATAATACTTTAACATGGTCGATAGGTTTCGAAAGAGATGTTTTAAAGTATTCAAAAGGCAGGAGCCTAGTGTTTTAAAGATAGATTTTATGCTTTCGACGGAGGTCTTCCTATGAGGTCGAAAGCAAGGTTTCGAAGGTGTTGAAAGGCTGAAAGGTTTTAAAGCCCAAACTCAAATTTTTAAAGGAAAAACCCATGGCTAAATAAAGGAGTTTTGAAAGGACTTTAAGTATGTAAATTTGAAGAAGTATTGCCTTGATAAAAATATAAGTTAAAGAGATTAACTATGTTTTATATGAATTATATTTCAAGGACCTTAAACACATAGGAGTGGTATTGTTAAATTGTTATGTTTGCTTCTTTAAATATGAATATATTCACATGACAAAGAACCCATAACTGTATTTTGGGGATGAAGGGGTGGAAGAACCAGTTAGGTTAACCTAGAATATAAATTAATTAAACTCCTGAATGAGTAGAATTGCATCCAGGGAGTCAGGGAGACCAAAATATAGGATGCCTAAACTTTGAAGTTGTCTGGGTGATAGGTTCATGGTAAATCCATGAAAACTATGTATAAGCAGTTATTGAAAACTATGTATTAAGATAGGTTGGTAGGGGATAATTGGTTTGTAGTGAACCCATGAAAACTATATCCGAATTAAAAATTGACATTAGTCAACAGGTTCCTAGTCAACCCATGAAAACTAGGATAAGAAAGAATTTAATTGAGGTATCAATAGGTTCCTAGTCAACCCATGAAAACTAGGATAAGAAGTGAGTTACTGGATAATTCTATAGGTTCCAAGTCAACCCATGAAAACTAGGATAAGGGATTAGTTATTGGAATGACTAATAGGTTCAGGGGGACCCATTAATTAATTAAGTTAACTGGTAGGGGCCTATAGGTTCTTAGTGATCCCATGAAAAATATGAAATAGGACATGGTGTCCATGTATAATGAAAAAGTTTATTAGTCAACCCATGAAAACTAATCGGTTAATAGTGACCCTAGAAACTATAATTATGACAGGGTGTCAATTTAAACTGGGGATGGGAAATCCTAAATGTTTTTATATATGCATATCATCAGAATATTTTGAAATGTATGTTTTAACCATTGTGGATGCAGGAGCCCAATATATGGTTTTATAAAGGGTTTAGGATACTAGTGAGGGGAAAACCCGTTCCGCTAAGTGCCGAGGTCTCACTAGATATCTAAAAGGATTGAGATGTTAGATTATTATTCATACCAGGCTTTATGTCTGACTCGAAGTTTTTGTTTTTCCCTTAAACTCTCGGGTACCCAATTGAATTTGAGTAGTTTGAGATTTAAGGTTTTCAGGTTCTCTTCTTTGAAGAATAAGCTTCTGAAGGCATGCATGAGGCAGTTAGTTATTTAGTGTTATCTTTTTCCACTGTGTATTTGGATGTAAAGGCAAATTTATTAGCCTTATGATATACTCTGATCAACTAAGGGGTATCTTCATATGTCGCTCTTGGCGTATGTGTAATAATCATATTTTGCTGAACATGGTTTATGTTTTTGGGATTATGTAATGAAAATCAAATGTTTTGAATGGAATATGGAAATGTGTTTTTGAATTGTTAATTTTTTCCATATTCTTGTGATCTGTGTATCAATGTATCTAGCACCGCCGTATTTGGTCATCGAAGATTAATAACTATGAATGACTGCAGCATCCGTAGCCATTAGTTTTGGGCCTCCAAGTAGGAGGATGTTACAAGTTGGTATCAGAACATAGGTTTATGAAACTTTAAAAGACAGTTAAACCTAAAATATTTTCAAACATAATCTAATGAATTTGAAAATATGATCGGAGTTTGGGTTAACGCTATAGTAACATACTTGTATTTGATATATAAATATACATACATACATATATATAAGTACGCTTTCCCCTCTCTCAGACCGTTCTTCTGTATCTTATTAAGGCTCGTATGCAGATTTACAAGAAAGAAGATATGGAAGTAGGAAACAAAAGAGGAAATCTAGATGGAGGAAGCACCACAACCAACAGAAATGCTTGACCTAATACCAGAAGGAATCAGGGTCGAAAGGCTAATGCTGAAGCTAATGTAGGTGCTGGAAATCCGCCAATAAATGCGGGGATGGTGTATTAGTTGTTGGCCAATCTGTTGCAAGCAGGAGCTATTGGTAATATTGGTGGAGTTAATCCTGTAGTTCCAGTTGGATATAATTATGCTAGGCTGAGCAGGGATTACACCAGTCTGGGTAGAAAGCCATTTGTTGGAACGGAGGATGCAGTTGAAGTTGAGAATTGGCTTTCGAACTTTGAGAGGATCTTTGCTGATTTAGGTTTGGATGATGCAGAAACGAGAAGGCTATCCTCTTGACAGTTGCAAGGGTTTGTGCTCACTGGTGGAACAGTGTGATAGCCAGAGTTCCAGAAGAAGAGCTGACATGGGCTGATTTTAGAAGAAGGTTTGAGCAGAGTTTCTTATCTGAGGTTTCCAAGTCGGCATTGATGAGGAAGTTCATGGATCTTGTTCAGGGAGAAATGTTAGTGATCGAGTACACTGCTAAGTTTGATGAGCTGTCTCGATGTGGATATGCTTTGGTAGACACTAATATTAGGAGGAATGAGAGATTTATTCGTGGACTAAAGCCAGAGCTAGGCAGAATGAGTATGACTCATGTTAGAGAGCCTTGTAATGTAGTGGTGGAGATGGCCATCCACCATGAGGAGATGCTTGCTGTGTCAATTAGAGAGAAGCCAGTTGAGTCCTAAGGTCCTCAGGGAAAGAAGAGGAAATTTTTTAATAAGAAAGAAGCCCAGAAAGGGGAGGCTGCCAAGAAGGCAAAGGCTAATTTGGTGTGCTATAAGTGTGATAAGAAAGGTCATTATGTGCACAAGTGCAGGACTGGCAAGGGGAAGAAGCCTGCTGAGAAGAAGAATGTGAAATGCTTCAGCTGCGACCAAGTTGGGCATTATAAGAACCAGTGTCCAAAGCCAGTTAGGGCGGACAGAGGGAAGGTGTTTGCTATTGGACCACCGTCTTCTTCAAGTCCTACTGCTGTAGAGAAAGGAAAGACTGTGATGGAAGGTACGCTTTTGATTCAGAGTATACCAGTTTGGGTACTATTTGATACCGGTGCATCACATTCATTTATATCATAGTATTTGGTTGATAGGTTATGCATAGAACCCACATACCTTGTTACTTCCTTAAGGGTTGCGAATCCAGTAGTAGGGTATGCAACTCTAGGGGTGAGATGTGACCCGTTAGAACTTGATTTGTTAGGTCATAAGTTTGCATGCAGTCTGTATGTTTTTGATTTCGTAGATTTCGGGATCATTTTGGGTATGGATTGGTTGGGTAAGTATGAGGCTACACTACAAGAAAAACTATTTTTAGTTGCATTAATTGGTGGCATTTTAAATTTTGTGCAACTGTTGGTAATTTTACAATATAAAAATAAACAAAGAAACGCGGCTAATTCTCCCGCCAGTAATTCGTGGAATTTTTTGCTAAGTTTTTTGTGGCCGCTCAAATTTCCTTTACCACTTTTTCTTCTTCTCAAACTACTCCACTTAAAAAAAATTATTCGTCTCTTCCAATTTACTCCACAAGCCCTAATTTTCCTAATTCAAAAACTGCGACCGAACTAAAATAAAGCAAACGCGATTTTAAAAGCAGAATTCCAAGTTTCGCGAATCAAAATCCCAATTACCAAAATCAAAACCCCCAACCCAGACTTCGAACTGGATTTAGGTGATTGTGGAATGAATGCGGAGGCAGTGAAGGTGATTTCAAGTGGAGCGATGGTGGATCAATTCGAGGAGGCACTGCTATAAGAGACGAAGGCGAGTTTGAGTTTGAGATTTCGAACAGCTGAAGTTGCGAATTTCAGGTGTGTGTCTGCCTTTTTCTTGCTTTTAGTTTATTGTGTCAAATATTTTTTATCAGTACATTGCAAATTAGATACTAATAAAATGAAGGAAAATTTATGTATATATAATTGTAGATCACTTTGCGGGTTCAATAAAAACATGCCTATTTGCAAACTTATTAAAAACATGGGTATATTTCTGCCACATCAGTTGTACAATGGTTTTCCCAATTAGGATGTAGCAAGCATACTAGTTCGGATCAAGCTATGTTGCCCTCTTAAAGTTACTTTAGAGCCAAAAGCACTTTGTGTTGCTAGTCCATGGTAAGGAAGTAGCATTAGAACTCAAAACAGAGAAGTGTAGCTTCCGGGGATGAGGGTCAACGTATATTCTTTGTATGTATTGATTGATGGATAATAAATGAATGATTGATATGAACCATTTTCACTTTGAATACATCAGTTCATCAAGATTTTGGGGCTATGTTATATGTCACTTGTTGATTGCTTGAACACACAATATGTAAACTGTCAAGTATGTTATACGAGAGTAGTCTGAGTATGTACAATTGCTTCTTGACCACATATGGTTTCTTTGTAGGTCACAGTGATGAATGTTAGAAAGGTAATCTAAGAAAAGGCAATTGACATGGGACATTGTTAATAAAATTTGTTCCTTTTCTTTTCTTTTCTCCCTTTAAGGTGATTGAAGCAGCTAAGAAGAGACCTGAGATATTGGTTCAAGTAGGGTTGAAATACAGATACATGCCTCCTGTAGCAAAACTGCTTGATATAGTTTACAGTGGCAAACTTGGGCATGTTAAAATGGTTGCTATACATGAACATCGATTTCCATTTTTGGTCAAGGTAAAATGAATTCCCTTTTCAGTATGCAGTAGAACTATTCAGTACTTAAATGTAAGAAGTGAACAATGTTGGATTGTTTTTAATTTAATCAATTGTTAAAACTGAAAATTATTGCTAAGACACAACAGAAAGCCTACAAAGAGCATGAAGTGCATCCTATACAAATGGCGAGTTCATTTTTTTTTTCTTATCTAACCTTTTAATTTTGTGGTTGTTCAGAAATGCTTGAGCTAATTCTATATCAAATTATTTTGTAGATGCATGTATGGTCCCTAACAAATTGTCCCCAATTCAACAAGTGTAAAAAATGTGTGTATTGTCAAAATTTAACTAAATACAAGGCATGCAATTTAATATCAATGCTGCATAGGATAGTATTCTTAAGTGTCCATGAATGAAAAGTAATCATTTTATTACATCCATTTGTCAATATTTTTGTATTTGTTGTGTATTTAGTTATACATGATCCACGAAAAATGATACTTTGGGTTATGAAAGGTGTGATAGATATCCTTTTCTTTTGTCTGAAGACCCGATACACACACATATCCAGACAAGTCAAATAGAGTTTTCTAAACCACAAAGAGATATATGAAGTTTAGCAATTGAAAACATTTAACCATATAATGTAAACTGTAGATGATATTTTGCTTGTTAATTTCTGAGACTGGGTAATTTGTATAGGTGAAAAACTGGAATCGGTTCAATGTCAATTCAGGAGGAACACTGGTTGAGAAGTGCTGTCGCTTTTTTGATTTGATGAGGCTTTTTACAGCAACAAATCCTATACGCGTGATGGCTTCTGGAGCAATTGATGTTAATCATAAGGATGAAATTTACAATGGAAAGGTTAAAATTACATTTTTCGACTTGTCAAATAGATTATTGAAATCAAACATTTTGCAACATCTCTTCTGGTGGAAACATTGTGCAAAATTAAAAGATTTCATGATATGAAAGATAAAATTCATTACTTTTGCATTCCAAGCAATTTGCAGTACTTGATTCTCACTGATGGAAAGTATGAATTAGGTGCCTGACATAATCGACAACGCATACGTGATTGTTGAGTTTGATAATGGTTCACGAGGACTGCTTGATATGTGCATGTTTGCGGAAGGCAGTAAAAATGAACAAGAAATTTGTGTAGTTGGCGACACTGGCAAGGTAATATTTGGAAAATATTTGCACATAGCTTGTTTATGACATGTTTTTTAAGAGGACAACATAGCGCATATATCCAAATCTACACCCTAATTGCAAGGTAATATTTGGAAAATATTTGTGCAGACTAGACATATGCACACCCACGCTTCAATGCACTCACTAACACAGCCTATATCCAAATCTACACCCTTACACACACACAGTCCCAAACACATGAGAGTTTATATTTTTTTAGGTATATATAGTGGAGAGAGTTGCATTCAAGTACTCCTCCCTTGTTTTCATTTTAATGCACTGTTTTGATTTTGGATATCATAGTTCAGCTAGTTTGTTATAACATACTCTGTTAATCCATTGTCTTACTGGGACTTGTATGTGGGTAACATATGCATACATCCATTTATATGTATTTAAGAGTGTGGTCCTATTGCTCTAGTGTGTATACAATTGTTTCTATTGAATAATTGCTGTCACTTTTGTGGTGTTCATGTTTGCAATTATTTCCCTTCATGTCTATTGAATAAAACAGAGGTAACCCTATAAATCAAATTCACGGTTGTGTATGTGTGTTGTGTGTGTGTGTACACATGTCTGTATGTAAGTATGTATATGTATATATATGTTCATGTGTGTGCGAACTTATTTTTGGAAAAGGTGTCTTTGTCTCATGTTCTGCGGCCTATACTTTCTATTGTTTATGTACAGAGGAAGTAGGAAATAAGAGTAGGCAAATAATGTTGCAGACAAAAATAAATTAAATACTAAAAATAATCACAAGAAACATTAAAACTTATGATCACTTTTTCGTCCCAAAACCATTACATGATAAACTATATCTGGACATGGAGCTTGAATAAATATGGACATGAAAACAATGGCTTGCCTAGAAAGATGTCAAATTATAGGAAATATGTATTATTAAATTTTTCTCATCTTTTAGTCCATGTATACTTTAACCTTATCTTTATCTTTCTTAATATATATTTTTCTTGTATATTCTGTACATGCAAGGATACGATATTAGCTTCCCCGTAACAAATTCTCATTGTGAAGATATGCATAAGCACACGCTTATATGCTTCATTGTTCAATCTATGGAGGTAATTTTCTTCCACTTGCAAAAACCTGTTATGAACAAACATTTCTATTCTGCAACCTTCATGGTCAGTGTTTTAGTGTCGAATGTTAAAACTATGCTACAATCATAAAAGGACTTTTGTGTTTTTGACTTTAGTTAGGCTAATTATGCTTATGTGTTATCTGACCTTGAAGATCTATGTTTGGACGGTCAAATAAACTATATAGTGAAGGAATTCATATTAGAACTTGAATTTTAGGAACCATGGCTTTTTTCAGTGCTTTTGATATTTATTACTGGTTTTGGTTTCAAGATTTGGCGGTGTTAAACAATTGGTATCAACCAAGAATTTTTTGCAGTTTTTATATATAAATAATTATTAAAATGAAAAAAAGTAGTATGAATGTGCAGTTTCAAGGTTGGAGATGAAAGTTGAATGTGCAGGAGTAAAAGGAGAAGAATGGTGGAGGAGTAGAAGATGAAGTATGCGTGGGGTTGAGTTGGTGATAAAACTTGTCAGTTGGGTGGTGTAGGAGTTATTTGTGGTTACTGTGTTTGTGAAGGGGAGGATGAAAGTGCGTGGAGGGAATGGTGTGGTCGAATGTATGGATTGAGGAGGAAGTGATGAGGTTTCTTACTTCACCTGACGGTCAAGAAGCCCTCTGCCAAAATCTAGAAAATACAGGAGCCCTTCACCTGACGTTAGCAGAAGCCCAAAAAGTAGGTCAGCATCTCCAGTTAGAGAACCCAAGAGATTGTTGAAGCTTCGGAAGGATTTGTCTACCTTGTGAGTTCTTCGCATAACTTTCAGTCTATGACTCTGTATGTATCTACTTCTGTTGATTTCAATACAGCCATGGTCTATGTTAGTATGTACATGGTAGGAACTACCCTTCAAGTGAGGGCAGTAAGAACGATCTTTTAGTGCAGTGGTCTCATGGAGCAGGTGGCATAGCCCTTATGCTTTGCAAAGCCACTCAGGTATATATGTTATGTTAGTATAAGAATACTGTATCTTATTGTAACGACCCCAGATTTTAATTTAATTTAAATTGATAATTAATTAATTTTTGAACAAAATTTTGTGAAATTAATCAGTAAAGTGATGCGAGTTTCCCCGAACTCGAATAAATTCGGTATAAATCGTTTAAATTTAAATTTTTGTATATGAATTTAAATCATGAAGAAATGGTTTAGAAATGAAATTATATAAGATGAATTTTACAAAATCATAAAATGAATTAAAATAACAACATTAGATAGATTTTAATCATTGTTTGAACATATAAATACATTCAAATACAAATGAAAATAAATAGAACTTCATTAATAATACAAAGTAACAAGACTACTGAAAAATAAACTTTGTAAATATATAAGTATGTGCACTTGTAATATGAAACAAGTAAACAAGAAAAATATAAATATAGAATCTCAAGTATATTGCAAAGCATAAGGCAGAGTAATAAGACTAAAGGAAAATAAAGCATATTCAAGTATGTAGACTTTAAACCCAACATGACAGCAGAAGTAAAAAAATAATATACAATCATACAAGTACATACGAAAGGTAGGGGATAAGTAAGTTTGTACAAGGTAATAAATGAAGCCATCACGTTCAATTGTATCAGCCACCAAGCAAAATATAAGTATGGGCATAAAACATGGAATGGCTTGCAAAGAGAAGTATGGGCATATAGATAAATATATTTTGTACCAGGCATTTAATGCCATTATCTTCGGCCACCAAAAGGAAGAAATATCTTTGCCCATACCTGTACTAAAAAGAAAAGAAAGATGGCAATACCTGTAGACTTATTTTATATATTATCACTTGTACACTTCACTTCCTACATGTCAACTCCCCTCTGCATATACCAACCAACTTCTCTCTATTTCATTTCGTTCCTTCCAACTGAAGAAAGAAAGAAAAAACTAAAGTAAACATCACCTAAAGACTCAAACAAGCTTCAACGTAAATACAAGAAGCAGCTCTCTGTTTCAAGAAGATGTGTTTTGTGATCTTCTTCTGGAAAATGGTGAGTAAACATATTATTTGAAAAGTTTTAAGTTTAAATTAAACAGTTCATGATGCTTTAAAAAGATAGGTTGCATATGCTTTGTATTTTGTTATGTATCTATGTGTATATATCTGTCACTCTGCATATGGTCCTTCTCTGTTATGAATTACAAGGATTGATTATCATTCAAATTTGAATTTTTATCCAACTGAATCATTGTTAAGCTTTCAGTTTTTGATCAAAATAGAGATTTAACCTGGATACAAGATTTTCAGAAGCTGTTTTAAACATCTTTGGAAAGCATACTACTGTAATGCTATTTTTACTGGCAATCAAGAAATATATTGATAAATCCAACTTCTCTTTATATAAACAAATTTAAGCTATGATATTTGAATGAAAAATGATTGTTATAATGTAGTATTAATTATGAAGATGATTTCGAGATTTTATATTAAGTAACCATTTCAAAACTGGTAAATTACAGTAGAAATCAAATATAAGTAAAAATTCGATGATCATAAATTGGTGATTAGATTTCATAATCAAGTTCGTTTTAGAAAATAGTGATTTTAGAAAATGGTTTCACAAATTTTTAGTTTGGGGTTGATGTGAATTTGCGAGTTGAACGGAAAGTGGAGTTTTGCCAATTGCCGGCGAGATAATGAGCTGGAGGTGTCATGGTTGCTAGTGGTGATGGAGGAGCCTATGGTGGTGCGGGGAAAAATAGCCGGAGGTAGCAGCGACGACTGTGGCGAAGGTGGCGTAAGGTTTAAGTTTGTAAACCTAGTTTTTGAGTGAAGGGGAAAATTGTACGCCGCTGTCTCGTTCGAGCATCGAGTACTTCGTGGCTTTGGGTGATGGTAGAGGGGTGGTTGACGAAGTCGAGGTTGGAGGCTCGAGTCATCTGGTGATCGGAAATAGGGTGGTGCCGGGTGAAATTGGTGATCGGGTTTTCTGCTTGATGGGTTTGAGTGTACTCGATTTCGATTGAAGGTTCGTGACGAAGTTCTGGGTGGCCAAACGCTTTGGGTAGTGGTCGCCGACATGTGGGAAGTGGCGGTGGTGGCCAGTGCTCCGGCGATCGACTGTGCACGTGCACGATGCACATGTGTGTGTCGGAGTTTGTTTATTTGGGTAAGGGTCCTTGACTCGAAGATCGACTCGAGAAGGTTACGTGCGTGTCTCGAAGCAGTGGACGATCGGGAATGCTCGAGTTTTCGTGAGGATTTGTTCGCACGTGTCTCGGGGTAGCAGCGTTGTGGGCTTGAGTATTGGAGAAATCAGGTTTTGAAATTTAAAGGGATATATGAACCAGGTTTAAAACTTAAAGAAAATATGCTTATGGGTTTCAAAGGCAATAAGAAATGAAGTTTTTAATGTAAACGAAAATAAAGGAAATATGAACCAAAGTTCCAAAGTAATTTATTTAAAACAAGTTCTTATACCAATTTTAAAAAGATTTATTTGAAAGTTAAATTGTTTTAAAATTGTTGGGTTGTATAATTATATACTAGGTAAATTATGTAATTAGTTCCTAAATGTTTTTCAAATGAAGTCTAATGAAGTAATTAGTGAATAGTTAATGAGTGTAATAAATTATGGATCATTAACTAGTGATTAAAAGATAATAAATTAATGTAATTAATTTAAGATAATTGGGTTAATTTATTAGGAATAGTAAATTACTTGATTAATTAAGGGTTAATTAATCTAATAAATTGATTTGTTAATTAAGATTTGTTAATTAAGCATTTAAGGTTAATCATTAAAGGATAATTAATTCTAAAGGGTTATTAATTAATAAAAGTGATTAAGAAGTGATTATTAATTAAGGATTAATTAATCAATTTTTGTAATTAACTAAGGATAACTAATCAGAGCATTAATTATAAATTCAAGGTAAATTAATAAATGATTAGAGAGTAATTAATCAAATGAATTTGTAATAAATTAACATAAATTAACCAGGATTAATAATTTATTCATAAGAAATTAATCTGATTTGAATTAATCAGATAATTAACTTGATCCTACCTACGGATGTTTGGATGTTATTGAATGGGTAAATTGTTGATATCCCTAATATGTGATGCTTTGTGATATACCCTGATTTGTGTTGTGATCTGTAATTTATTTATCTGGCATGAATGTAATTGATTATCTGCGATATATATATATCTGTGATCTGTGAATGAACAATAAGCGTTATAGTTATACCGCTTATCAATTTTATTTCTGTATTCTGATCTGTGATGATTGAATAATGTTGCACTACTGTGTGAAACCCCTGGACTACACTTTTACACACACAAATGTGGATTTCACGTGGAAATCGGTTAAGTCACAGATAATTTTAATTTAATATTTTTGAAATTGAAATTTTAATTTCAATTGATTTTGGAAATGAATTTCGGTTAAATATTAAAAGCTTTTGAAATGGTGTTTTCAAAGATAAAAGCTATTTTGAATAACTTGGTAAAATTTCCAATTTAAATAATTTAAATTTGAATTTGAATTCAAAATAAGAAATTGAATTCCATGGTTGGAAATTTTAGTTAAAGATGTTATAAATATGTTATATGAATTTGAACCATTTTAAAAGTATGGTTTTGAGAATTTGGATTTAACCCAAGAACCTTAACTCGTATAAATGAATCAGATTTCCAAAATGAAAACTGTTGTTTGTTTTAAAGGAATAAAAGCTTTCAGATAAGAAATGAAATTCCAGTTTAATTAAAGGAATTTCAAGATTGAATTGAAAAAAAAATAGTTTTTCAAGTTATGAATGAATTCTTTTTGAAAGCTATGAATTGAATCTGTTTATTTTTAACAGATTTAAAATGGTGGTTTATTTAAACCATTCGAAATGGAATTTTTTTTTGAAAGCTAGGAATTGAATCTGTTTATTTTTAACAGATTTAAAATGGTGGTTTATTTAAACCATTCGAAATGGAATTGTTTTTTTGAAAGCTATGAATTGAATCTGTTTATTTTTAACAGATTTAAAATGGTGGTTTATTTAAACCATTCGAAATGGAATTGTTTTTTTTGAAAGCTATGAATTGAATCTGTTTATTTTTAACAGATTTAAAATGGTGGTTTATTTAAACCATTCGAAATGGAATTGTTTTTTTTGAAAGCTATGAATTGAATCTGTTTATTTTTAACAGATTTAAAATGGTGGTTTATTTAAACCATTCGAAATGGAATTGTTTTTTTTGAAAGCTATGAATTGAATCTGTTTATTTTTTTAACAGATTTAAAATGGTGGTTTATTTAAACCATTCGAAATGGAATTGTTTTTTTTTGAAAGCTATAAGTTAAATCTTTATTTTAAAGATTTAACGAGCTAATCAAATTGAAATGGGAATTAATTTAGAAAATCTGTGATTAAATCTTTTATTTAAAAGATTAAGGTGTGGAAATTGTTTAAACCGTTGAAGGTTGTTAAAATGAATCTTTTTGTTTAAAAGATTAAAATGGTAATTTGTTTAAACCATTTGAAAGAAAATTTGAGTAACAAGTTGTGACTTAATTGAAATCCCAATATCAATATGTTTTTAAATATTGTGCTCACTATTCGGGTTAGCCGGGAAAAGACCTTTGTGTCATATAACCCATTCTGAATAGTGATACGTCGTATATGGATGGCATTTGAAGACTGGTGGTGAAGACCGGATATTTTCGAAAATGAAAGGACAACCTGTCGAATGTCTCTGCACCGAGTTGATCCGGTATAGAGATTTATATCACTCTTTTTGTGATGGGAAGTCCGAACGTGATTAGAAAATTATCTGGATTTGCAAGGGCTTCTTTGGAAGTGCCTTCGGTTCTGTTCGAACCCGGAACAAACTTGTATGGTTACATGTCTGACATTACATTTTGAGATATAAAGCTGATTTCTTTCAAATACATTTCTTTTTGGTGGCGGAGAATTTATTCTCTTAGCTTAACACCCTTCTCTGAGACGTACGAGCTCAGAGGTTATGTAGTTGAAGGTTATCAGCGATATATTCCCAATTTGGTAATGTGGCATGCTGAGTGCTGTTGTGTGATGATCATTTATTGATCATTAGTGATCAAAGCGTGGCTTTGTGAAAAAGCGTAGCTTTGTGGACGAGACTTCGTCAGAGCCTCACAACCCGAAAATGGTCGAAACAGGAAAGATGCGGCAATGTTTCAGGGGTAGCTTCCCTAGGGTATGACCATTCCTTCTGGAAAAGGGTAGTATCATGGTATGGAACCCAGATACTTACTCATGTGGACACATTTTATTTATTATGTGTGATGTTGGATACCGAGGCCTCGGATAAAGGTCCCAAAGTACCGGGGGTGGCATATCTGAGGTTTTGTATATTCCCCGGGAAGGGGGGTAGCCGGCCTTGTTTGGTAGAGAGCGGTTTGTCTCTCGGAGCGTCCAGCCGGAGGCGTTCCTTCGTGGCATAGGAAGTTCCTTAGCCTGACCATTTGTTGGAAATCCATCTTCTAATACGAACTTTGTACGGTATTAGTTGTAGAACCTGCCATTTACTTATGGTGGCGCCCCACTGTTTAGATGGTAGCTATAGTAGGCATAGTTCGAAATGTCTATGCTGGCTAAGATTTATATTCTACTTTCGAAATGTTTTCTACACTATGCACTAATAATAATATCAAAATGATTTGTTTTACATAGTAAGCATCTTTGACTATCATAAGAAAAAATCTCCTCCAATTCTGCGTTTGCATTGTGTGTGTGGCGGGAGGTCTTATGGTAGTTTCATTTTCCAAAAGCATTGCGAATTGACTTTAAATTCTTTTGTTGTTCATTTTTAAAGATAAACTGTTTTTGTTGCTCACACCAGTCTCATGACTGATCCGGAGTTTATTGTTTCTTTCCTAAACTCTGGATGCTCAAAATTTTTCTACACGGGCAGTCTAGAGTTGGGTTTTTCAGATAGTCAGGTTCAGTAGATTATCTGGAGCTAGTTCAGTCTTTGGATATGGACTGCACTTGCTTATCTTTGTGCATCGTTATTGAGAGTTCAAGCTATTTCTGGATTGGCGTTTTGGAGATGGAGATTATCCGCTGCTGGTGTTATCTATTTTTCTTTCCGTTGCTATTTCTTGTATCATAGCTCTGATGTATATTGATATTCATTGTATCACTCTGTTGTATCAGATATTGTATCAGATATTGTATATCAATGTATTATTCTTTTTCTTCCGCTGTGTTATTTACTTAACTGTGTTATAAGCTCCGGCGACTCGAATTTAAACGGTCGAATCTATGGCATTCGAGTACGATGTAAAGTATGGATGTCGATTTTCGAGCGGGAAAAATCCGTATCATTACATTTGGTATCAGAGCTAAGGTTGAACTTTAGCTCAGGAGTATAACACGTTAAGTAGCTCATTAGAGATAGGGTGAAGTATCCGTAGAATGAGTGTATCTCTCAGATATCCGTTCGAATGCCTCAGTAAATTCTCTTACTATCCACTGATAGTGAGTATGAGTGCAAGAAGAGAATGAGATAGGGGATAGGGGAATGCGACTATAAATGGTCAATACCCTATAATAACAAGGAGGCAATCTTTTCTCTATCAATCTCTTTTGTTCAACATCTTTTCTCAATTCTTCGATAGTTTCTGGTAGATCCAGGAAGGAATTAGATATATTAATATGAGACATAAACTCCGGATGGACAAAAATTGTTTGTTTGGGTGTATTGGTTGCTTTGATTGCTATGATCGATATGTATACTTTAGTTCTAAACTGAAAGTTTTGAAAATTTTATCCATATATCTATCTATTCTTTGGGTCTAGATATGTTCTACGAATGTTAGTTATTCCTTTGGACTAACCGATGCCACTGCATATTTCGTAGATCTGGATGACCCGAGTATCTTGTGAAGTTTTAAACAGATTCGTTTTTGTATCTGTTCTTGATATTCTGATTTGGTAAGCCAAATGCAGAATAGATATTCATTTGATTTGATGAAATATTCTTCATCTATCTTTTTGTCTCCTTGGTAATTTCGAGGACGAAATTCTTTTAAGGGGGGAAGTCTGTAACGACCCCAGATTTTAATTTAATTTAAATTGGTAATTAATTAATTTTTGAATAAATTTTTTTGAAATTAATCAGTAAAGTGATGCGAGTTTCCCCGAACTCAAATAAATTCGGTATAAATCGTTTAAATTTAAATTTTTGTATATGAATTTAAATCATGAAGAAATGGTTTAGAAATGAAATTATATAAGATGAATTTTACAAAATCATAAAATGAATTAAAATAACAACATTAGATAGATTTTAATCATTGTTTGAACATATAAATACGTTCAAATACAAATGAAAATAAATAGAACTTCATTAATAATACAAAGTAACAAGACTACTGAAAAATAAACTTTGTAAATATATAAGTATGTGCACTTGTAATATGAAACAAGTAAACAAGAAAAATGTAAATATAGAATCTCAAGTATATTGCAAAGCATAAGGCAGAGTAATAAGACTAAAGGAAAATAAAGCATATTCAAGTATGTAGACTTGAAACCCAACATGACAACAGAAGAAAAAAATAATATACAATCATACAAGTACATACGAAAGGTAGGGGATAAGTAAGTTTGTACAAGGTAATAAATGAAGCCATCACGTTCAATTGTATCAGCCACCAAGCAAAATATAAGTATGGGCATAAAACATGGAATGGCTTGCAAAGAGAAGTATGGGCATATAGATAAATATATTTTGTACCAGGCATTTAATGCCATTATCTTCGGCCACCAAAAGGAAGAAATATCTTTGCCCATACCTGTACTAAAAAGAAAAGAAAGATGGCAATACCTGTAGACTTATTTTATATATTATCACTTGTACACTTCACTTCCTACATGTCAACTCCCCTCTTCATATACCAACCAACTTCTCTCTATTTCATTTCGTTCCTTCCAACTGAAGAAAGAAAAAAAAACTAAAGTAAACATCACCTAAAGACTCAAACAAGCTTCAACTTAAATACAAGAAGCAGCTCTCTGTTTCAAGAAGATGTGTTTTGTGATCTTCTTCTGGAAAATGGTGAGTAAACATATTATTTGAAAAGTTTTAAGTTTAAATTAAACAGTTCATGATGCTTTAAAAAGATAGGTTGCATATGCTTTGTATTTTGTTATGTATCTGTGTGTATATATCTGTCACTCTGCATATGGTCCTTCTCTGTTATGAATTATAGGGATTCATTATCATTCAAATTTGAATTTTTATCCAACTGAATCATTGTTAAGCTTTCAGTTTTTGATCAAAATAGAGATTTAACCTAGATACAAGATTTTCAGAAGCTGTTTTAAACATCTTTGGAAAGCATACTACTGTAATGCTATTTTTACTGGCAATCAAGAAATATATTGATAAATCCAATTTCTCTTTATATAAACAAATTTAAGCTATGATATTTGAATGAAAAATGATTGTTATAATGTAGTATTAATTATGAAGATGATTTCGAGATTTTATATTAAGTAACCATTTCAAAACTGGTAAATTACAGTAGAAATCAAATATAAGTAAAAATTCGATGATCATAAATTGGTGATTAGATTTCATAATCAAGTTCGTTTTAGAAAATAGTGATTTTAGAAAATGGTTTCACAAATTTTAAGTTTGGGGTTGATGCGAATTTGCGAGTTGAACGGAAAGTGGAGTTTTGCCAATTGCCGGCGAGATAATGAGCTGGAGGTGTCGGGGTTGCTAGTGGTGATGGAGGAGCCTACGGTGGTGCAGGGAAAAATAGCCGGAGGTAGCAGCGACGATTGTGGCGAAGGTGGCGTAAGGTTTAAGTTTGTAAACCTAGTTTTTGAGTGAAGGGGAAAATTGTACGCCGCTGTCTCGTTCGAGCATCGAGTACTTCGTGGCTTTGGGTGATGGTAAAGGGGTGGTTGACGAAGTCGTTGCTCGAGGCTCGAGTCATCTGGTGATCGGAAATGGGGTGGCGCCGGGTGAAATTGGTGATCGGGTTTTCTGCTTGATGGGTTTGAGTGTACTCGATTTCGATTGAGGGTTCGTGACAAAGTTCTTGGTGGCCAAACGCTTTGGGTAGTGGTCGCCGACATGTGGGAAGTGGCGGTGGTGGCCAGTGCTCCGGCGATCGACTGTGCACGTGCACGATGCACATGTGTGTGTCAGAGTTTGTTTATTTGGGTAAGGGTCCTTGACTCGAAGATCGACTCGAGAAGGTTACGTGCGTGTCTCGGAGCAGTGGATGATCGGGAATGCTCGAGTTTTCGTGAGGATTTGTTCGCACGTGTCTCGGGGTAGCAGCGTTGTGGGCTTGAGTATTGGAGAGATCAGGTTTTGAAATTTAAAGGGATATATGAACCAGGTTTAAAACTTAAAGAAAATATGCTTATGGGTTTCAAAGGCAATAAGAAATGAAGTTTTTAATGTAAACGAAAATAAAGGAAATATGAACCAAAGTTCCAAAGTAATTTATTTAAAACAAGTTCTTATACCAATTTTCAAAAGATTTATTTGAAAGTTAAATTGTTTTAAAATTGTTGGGTTGTATAATTATATACTAGGTAAATTATGTAATTAGTTCCTAAATGTTTTTCAAATGAAGTCTAATGAAGTAATTAGTGAATAGTTAATGAGTGTAATAAATTATGGATCATTAACTAGTGATTAAAAGATAATAAATTAATGTAATTAATTTAAGATAATTGGGTTAATTTATTAGGAATAGTAAATTACTTGATTAATTAAGGGTTAATTAATCTAATAAATTGATTTGTTAATTAAGATTTGTTAATTAAGTATTTAAGGTTAATCATTAAAGGATAATTAATTCAAAAGGGTTATTAATTAATAAAAGTGATTAAGAAGTGATTATTAATTAAGGATTAATTAATCAATTTTTGTAATTAACTAAGGATAACTAATCAGAGCATTAATTATAAATTCAAGGTAAATTAATAAATGATTAGAGAGTAATTAATCAAATGAATTTGTAATAAATTAACATAAATTAACCAGGATTAATAATTTATTCATAAGAAATTAATCTGATTTGAATTAATCAGATAATTAACTTGATCCTACCTACGAATGTTTGGATGTTATTGAATGGGTAAATTGTTGATATCCCTGATATGTGATGCTTTGTGATATACCCTGATTTGTGTTGTGATCTGTAATTTATTTATCTGGCATGAATGTAATTGATTATCTGCGATATATATATATATATATCTGTGATCTGTGAATGAACGATAAGCGTTATAGTTATACCGCTTATCAATTATTTCTGTATTCTGATCTGTGATGATTGAATAATGTTGCACTACTGTGTGAAACCCCTGGACTACACTTTTACACACACAAATGTGGATTTCACGTGGAAATCGGTTAAGTCACAGATAATTTTAATTTAATATATTTGAAATTGAAATTTTAATTTCAAATGATTTTGGAAATGAATTTCGGTTAAATATTAAAAGCTTTTGAAAAGGTGTTTTCAAAGATAAAAGCTATTTTGAATAACTTGGTAAAATTTCCAATTTAAATAATTTAAATTTGAATTTGAATTCAAAATAAGAAATTGAATTCCATGGTTGGAAATTTTAGTTAAAGATGTTATAAATATGTTATATGAATTTGAACCATTTTAAAAGTATGGTTTTGAGAATTTGGATTTAACCTAAGAACCTTAACTCGTATAAATGAATCAGATTTCCAAAATGAAAACTGTTGTTTGTTTTAAAGGAATAAAAGCTTTCAGATAAGAAATGAAATTCCAGTTTAATTAAAGGAATTTCAAGATTGAATTGAAAAAAATAGTTTTTCAAGTTATGAATGAATTCTTTTTGAAAGCTATGAATTGAATCTGTTTATTTTTAACAGATTTAAAATGGTGGTTTATTTAAACCATTCGAAATGGAATTGTTTTTTTTAAAAGCTATGAATTGAATCTGTTTATTTTTAACAGATTTAAAATGGTGGTTTATTTAAACCATTCGAAATGGAATTGTTTTTTTTTGAAAGCTATGAATTGAATCTGTTTATTTTTAACAGATTTAAAATGGTGGTTTATTTAAACCATTCGAAATGGAATTGTTTTTTTTGTAAGCTATGAGTTGAATCTGTTTATTTTTAACAGATTTAAAATGGTGGTTTATTTAAACCATTCGAAATGGAATTGTTTTTTTTGAAAGCTATGAATTGAATCTGTTTATTTTTAACAGATTTAAAATGGTGGTTTATTTAAACCATTCGAAATGGAATTGTTTTTTTTGAAAGCTATGAATTGAATCTGTTTATTTTTTAACAGATTTAAAATGGTGGTTTATTTAAACCATTCGAAATGGAATTGTTTTTTTGAAAGCTATAAGTTAAATCTTTATTTTAAAGATTTAACGAGTTAATCAAATTGAAATGGGAATTAATTTGGAAAATCTGTGATTAAATCTTTTATTTAAAAGATTAAGGTGTGGAAATTGTTTAAACCGTTGAAGGTTGTTAAAATGAATCTTTTTGTTTAAAAGATTAAGATGGTAATTTGTTTAAACCAGTTGAAAGAAAATTTGGGTAACAAGTTGTGACTTAATTGAAATCCCAATATCCATATGTTTTTAAATATTGTGCTCACTATTCGGGTTAGCCGGGAAAAGACCATTGTGTCATATAACCCATTCTGAATAGTGATACGTCGTATATAGATGGCATTTGAAGACTGGTGGTGAAGACCGGATATTTTCAAAAATGAAAGGACGACCTGTCGAATGTCTCTGCACCGAGTTGCTCCGGTATAGAGATTTATATCACTCTTTTTGTGATGGGAAGTCCGGACGTGATTAGAAAATTATCCGGATTTGCAAAGGCTTCTTTGGAAGTGCCTTCGGTTCTGTTCGAACCCGGAACAGACTTGTATGGTTACATGTCTGACATAACATTTTGAGATATAAAGCTAATTTCTTTCAAATACATTTATGTTTGATGGCGGAGAATTTATTCTCTTAGCTTAACACCCTTCTCTGTGACGTACGAGCTCAGAGGTTATGAAGTTGAAGGTTATCAGCGATATATTCCCAATTTGGTAATGTGGCATGCTGAGTGTTGTTGTGTGATGATCATTTATTGATCATTAGTGATCAAAGCGTGGCTTTGTGAAAAAGCGTAGCTTTGTGGACGAGACTTCGTCAGAGCCTCACAACCCGGAAATGGTCGAAACAGGAAAGATGCGGCAAGGTTTCAGGGGTAGCTTCCCTAGGGTATGACCATTCCTTCTGGAAAAGGGTAGTATCATGGTATGGAGCCCAGATACTTACTCATGTGGACACATTTTATTTATTATGTGTGATGTTGGATACCGAGGCCTCGGATAAAGGTCCCAAAGGACCAGGGGTGGCATATATGAGGTTTTGTATATTCCCCGGGAAGGGGGGTAGCCGGCCTTGTTTGGCAGAGAGCGGTTTGTCTCTCGGAGCGTCCAGCTAGAGGCGTTCCTTCGTGGCATAGGAAGTTCCTTAGCCTGACCATTTGTTGGAAATCCATCTTCTAATACGAACTTTGTACGATATTAGTTGTAGAACCTGCCATTTACTTATGGTGGCGCCCCACTGTTTAGATGGTAGCTATAGTAGGCATAGTTCGAAATGTTTATGCTGGCTAAGATTTATATTCTACTTTCAAAATGTTTTCTACACTATGCACTAATAATAATATCAAAATGATTTGTTTTACGTAGTAAGCATCTTTGACTATCATAAGAAGAAATCTCCTCCAATTCTGCGTTTGCATTGTGTGTGTGGCGGGAGGTCTTGTGGTAGTTTCATTTTCCAAAAGCATTGCGAATTGACTTTAAATTCTTTTGTTGTTCGTTTTTAAAGATAAACTATTTTTGTTGCTCACACCAGCCCCATGACTGATCCGGAGTTTATTGTTTCTTTCCTAAACTCTGGATGCTCAAATTTTTTCTACACGGGCAGTCTAGAGTTGGGTTTTTCAAATAGTCAGGTTCAGTAGATTATCTGGAGCTAGTTCAGTCTTTGGATATGGTCTGCACTTGCTTATCTTTGTGCATCGTTATTGAGAGTTCAAGCTATTTCTGGATTGGCGTTTTGGAGATGGAGATTATCCGCTGCTGGTGTTATCTATTTTTCTTTCCGTTGCTATTTCTTGTATCATAGCTCTGATGTATGTTGATATTCATTGTATCACTCTGTTGTATCAGATATTGTATCAGATATTGTATATCAATGTATTATTCTTTTTCTTCCGCTGTGTTATTTACTTAACTGTGTTATAAGCTCCGACGACTCGGATTTGAACAGTCGAATCTATGGCATTCGAGTACGATGTAAAGTATGGTGTCGATTTTCGAGCGGGCAAAATCCGTATCATTACATTTGGTATCAGAGCTAAGGTTGAACTTTAGCTCAGGAGTATAACACGTTAAGTAGCTCATTAGAGATAGGGTGAAGTATCCCTAGAATGAGTGTATCTCTCAGATATCCATTCGAATGCCTCAGTAAATTCTCTTACTATCCACTGATAGTGAGTATGAGTGCAAGAAGAGGATGAGTAGGGGATAGGGAAATGCGACTATAAATGGTCAATACCCTATAATAACAAGGAGGCAATCTTTTCTCTATCAATCTCTTTTGTTCAACATCTTTTCTCAATTCTTCGATAGTTTCTGGTAGATCCAGGAAGGAATTCGATATATTAATATGAGACATAAACTCCGGATGTTCAAAAATTGTTTGTTTGGGTGTATTGGTTGCTTTGATTGCTATGATCGATAGGTATACTTTAGTTCTAAACTGAAAGTTTTGAAAATTTTATCCATATATCTATCTATTCTTTGGGTCCAGATATGTTCTACGAATGGTTAGTTATCCCTTTGGACTAACCGATGCCACTGCATATTTTGGAGATCTGGATGACCCGAGTATCTTATGAAGTTTTAAACAGATTCGTTTTTGTATCTGTTCTTGATATTCTGATTTGGTAAGCCAAATGCAGAATAGATATTCATTTGATTTGATGAAATATTCTTCATCTATCTTTTTGTCTCCTTGGTAATTTCGAGGACGAAATTCTTTTAAGGGGGGAAGTCTGTAACGACCCCAGATTTTAATTTAATTTAAATTGATAATTAATTAATTTTTGAATAAAATTTTGTGAAATTAATCAGTAAAGTGATGCGAGTTTCCCCGAACTCGAATAAATTCGGTATAAATCGTTTAAATTTAAATTTTTGTATATGAATTTAAATCATGAAGAAATGGTTTAGAAATGAAATTATATAAGATGAATTTTACAAAATCATAAAATGAATGAAAATAACAACATTAGATAGATTTTAATCATTGTTTGAACATATAAATACATTCAAATACAAATGAAAATAAATAGAACTTCATTAATAATACAAAGTAACAAGACTACTGAAAAATAAACTTTGTAAATATATAAGTATGTGCACTTGTAATATGAAACAAGTAAACAAGAAAAATGTAAATATAGAATCTCAAGTATATTGCAAAGCATAAGGCAGAGTAATAAGACTAAAGGAAAATAAAGCATATTCAAGTATGTAGACTTGAAACCCAACATGACAACAGAAGAAAAAAATAATATACAATCATACAAGTACATACAAAAGGTAGGGGATAAGTAAGTTTGTACAAGGTAATAAATGAAGCCATCACGTTCAATTGTATTAGCCACCAAGCAAAATATAAGTATGGGCATAAAACATGGAATGGCTTGCAAAGAGAAGTATGGGCATATAGATAAATATATTTTGTACCAGGCATTTAATGCCATTATCTTCGGCCACCAAAAGGAAGAAATATCTTTGCCCATACCTGTACTAAAAAGAAAAGAAATATGGCAATACCTGTAGACTTATTTTATATATTATCACTTGTACACTTCACTTCCTACATGTCAACTCCCCTCTGCATATACCAACCAACTTCTCTCTATTTCATTTCGTTCCTTCCAACTGAAGAAAGAAAAAAAAACTAAAGTAAACATCACCTAAAGACTCAAACAAGCTTCAACTTAAATACAAGAAGCAGCTCTCTGTTTCAAGAAGATGTGTTTTGTGATCTTCTTCTGGAAAATGGTGAGTAAACATATTATTTGAAAAGTTTTAAGTTTAAATTAAACAGTTCATGATGCTTTAAAAAGATAGGTTGCATATGCTTTGTATTTTGTTATGTATCTGTGTGTATATATCTGTCACTCTGCATATGGTCCTTCTCTGTTATGAATTACAGGGATTGATTATCATTCAAATTTGAATTTTTATCCAACTGAATCATTGTTAAGCTTTCAGTTTTTGATCAAAATAGAGATTTAACCTGGATACAAGATTTTCAGAAGCTGTTTTAAACATCTTTGGAAAGCATACTACTGTAATGCTATTTTTACTGGCAATCAAGAAATATATTGATAAATCCAATTTCTCTTTATATAAACAAATTTAAGCTATGATATTTGAATGAAAAATGATTGTTATAATGTAGTATTAATTATGAAGATGATTTCGAGATTTTATATTAAGTAACCATTTCAAAACTGGTAAATTACAGTAGAAATCAAATATAAGTAAAAATTCGATGATCATAAATTGGTGATTAGATTTCATAATCAAGTTCGTTTTAGAAAATAGTGATTTTAGAAAATGGTTTCACAAATTTTAAGTTTGGGGTTGATGCGAATTTGCGAGTTGAACGGAAAGTGGAGTTTTGCCAATTGCCGGCGAGATAATGAGCTGGAGGTGTCGGGGTTGCTAGTGGTGATGGAGGAGCCTACGGTGGTGCAGGGAAAAATAGCCGGAGGTAGCAGCGACGACTGTGGCGAAGGTGGCGTAAGGTTTAAGTTTGTAAACCTAGTTTTTGAGTGAAGGGGAAAATTGTACGCCAATGTCTCGTTCGAGCATCGAGTACTTTGTGGCTTTGGGTGATGGTAGAGGGGTGGTTGACGAAGTCGAGGCTGGAGGCTCGAGTCATCTGGTGATCGGAAATGGGGTAGCGCCGGGTGAAATTGGTGATCGGGTTTTCTGCTTGATGGGTTTGAGTGTACTCGATTTCGATTGAGGGTTCGTGACAAAGTTCTTGGTGGCCAAACGCTTTGGGTAGTGGTCGCCGACATGTGGGAAGTGGCGGTGGTGGCCAGTGCTCCGGCGATCGACTGTGCACGTGCACGATGCACATGTGTGTGTCGGAGTTTGTTTATTTAGGTAAGGGTCCTTGACTCGAAGATCGACTCGAGAAGGTTACGTGCGTGTCTCGGAGCAGTGGACGATCGGGAATGCTCGA
This sequence comes from Allium fistulosum, assembly GCA_030737815.1. Taxonomy (NCBI): domain Eukaryota; kingdom Viridiplantae; phylum Streptophyta; class Magnoliopsida; order Asparagales; family Amaryllidaceae; genus Allium; species Allium fistulosum. The sequence continues at coordinate 293,394,809 of CM060907.1, forward strand.
GTTTTCGTGAGGATTTGTTCGCACGTGTCTCGGGGTAGCAGCGTTGTGGGCTTGAGTATTGGAGAGATCAGGTTTTGAAATTTAAAGGGATATATGAACCAGGTTTAAAACTTAAAGAAAATATGTGTATGGGTTTCAAAGGCAATAAGAAATGAAGTTTTTAATGTAAACGAAAATAAAGGAAATATGAACCAAAGTTCCAAAGTAATTTATTTAAAACAAGTTCTTATACCAATTTTCAAAAGATTTATTTGAAAGTTAAATTGTTTTAAAATTGTTGGGTTGTATAATTATATACTAGGTAAATTATGTAATTAGTTCCTAAATGTTTTCAAATGAAGTCTAATGAAGTAATTAGTGAATAGTTAATGAGTGTAATAAATTATGGATCATTAACTAGTGATTAAAAGATAATAAATTAATGTAATTAATTTAAGATAATTGGGTTAATTTATTAGGAATAGTAAATTACTTGATTAATTAAGGGTTAATTAATCTAATAAATTGATTTGTTAATTAAGATTTGTTAATTAAGTATTTAAGGTTAATCATTAAAGGATAATTAATTCAAAAGGGTTATTAATTAATAAAAGTGATTAAGAAGTGATTATTAATTAAGGATTAATTAATCAATTTTTGTAATTAACTAAGGATAACTAATCAGAGCATTAATTATAAATTCAAGGTAAATTAATAAATGATTAGAGAGTAATTAATCAAATGAATTTGTAATAAATTAACATAAATTAATCAGGATTAATAATTTATTCATAAGAAATTAATCTGATTTGAATTAATCAGATAATTAACTTGATCCTACCTATGGATGTTTGGATGTTATTGAATGGGTAAATTGTTGATATCCCTGATATGTGATGCTTTGTGATATACCCTGATTTGTGTTGTGATCTGTAATTTATTTAGCTGGCATGAATGTAATTGATTATCTGCGATATATATATATATATATATATATCTGTGATCTGTGAATGAACGATAAGCGTTATAGTTATACTGCTTATCAATTTTATTTCTGTATTCTGATCTGTGATGATTTAATAATGTTGCACTACTGTGTGAAACCCCTGGACTACACTTTTACACACACAAATGTGGATTTCACGTGGAAATCGGTTAAGTCACAGATAATTTTAATTTAATATTTTTGAAATTGAAATTTTAATTTCAATTGATTTTGGAAATGAATTTCGATTAAATATTAAAAGCTTTTGAAAAGGTGTTTTCAAAGATAAAAGCTATTTTGAATAACTTGGTAAAATTTCCAATTTAAATAATTTAAATTTGAATTTGAATTCAAAATAAGAAATTGAATTTCATGGTTGGAAATTTTAGTTAAAGATGTTATAAATATGTTATATGAATTTGAACAATTTTAAAAGTATGGTTTTGAGAATTTGGATTTAACCCAAGAACCTTAACTCGTATAAATGAATCAAATTTCCAAAATGAAAACTGTTGTTTGTTTTAAAGGAATAAAAGCTTTCAAATAAGAAATGAAATTCCAGTTTAATTAAAGGAATTTCAAGATTGAATTGAAAAAAAATAGTTTTTCAAGTTATGAATGAATTCTTTTTGAAAGCTATGAATTGAATCTGTTTATTTTTAACAGATTTAAAATGGTGGTTTATTTAAACCATTCAAAATGGAATTGTTTTTTTTGAAAGCTATGAATTGAATCTGTTTATTTTTAACAGATTTAAAATGGTGGTTTATTTAAACCATTCGAAATGGAATTGTTTTTTTTGAAAGCTATGAATTGAATTTGTTTATTTTTAACAGATTTAAAATGGTGGTTTATTTAAACCATTCGAAATGGAATTGATTTTTTTGAAAGCTATGAATTGAATCTGTTTATTTTTAACAGATTTAAAATGGTGGTTTATTTAAACCATTCGAAATGGAATTGTTTTTTTTGAAAGCTATGAATTGAATCTGTTTATTTTTAACAGATTTAAAATGGTGATTTATTTAAACCATTCCAAATGGAATTGTTTTTTTAAAGCTATGAATTGAATCTATTTATTTTTTTAACAGATTTAAAATGGTGGTTTATTTAAACCATTCGAAATGGAATTGTTTTTTTTGAAAACTATAAGTTAAATCTTTATTTTAAAGATTTAACGAGTTAATCAAATTGAAATGGGAATTAATTTGGAAAATCTGTGATTAAATCTTTTATTTAAAAGATTAAGGTGTGGAAATTGTCTAAACCGTTGAAGGTTGTTAAAATGAATCTTTTTGTTTAAAAGATTAAAATGGTAATTTGTTTAAACCATTTGAAAGAAAATTTGGGTAACAAGTTGTGACTTAATTGAAATCCCAATATCCATATGTTTTTAAATATTGTGCTCACTATTCGGGTTAGCCGGGAAAAGACCTTTGTGTCATATAACCCATTCTGAATAGTGATACGTCGTATATGGATGGCATTTGAAGACTGGTGGTGAAGACCAGATATTTTCGAAAATGAAAGGACAACCTATCGAATGTCCCGCACCGAGTTGCTCCGGTATAGAGATTTATATCACTCTTTTTGTGATGGGAAGTTCGAACGTGATTAGAAAATTATCCGGATTTGCAAGGGCTTCTTTGGAAGTGCATTCGGTTCTGTTCGAAACCGGAACAGACTTGTATGGTTACATGTCTGACATTACATTTTGAGATATAAAGCTGATTTCTTTCAAATACATTTCTGTTTGGTGGCGGAGAATTTATTCTCTTAGCTTAACACCCTTCTCTGAGACGTACGAGCTCAGAGGTTATGTAGTTGAAGGTTATCAGCGATATATTCCCAATTTGGTAATGTGACATGTTGAGTGCTGTTGTGTGATGATCATTTATTGATCATTAGTGATCAAAGCGTGGCTTTGTGAAAAAGCGTAGCTTTGTGGACGATACTTCGTCAGAGCCTCACAACCCGGAAATGGTCGAAATAGGAAAGATGCGGCAAGGTTTCAGGGGTAGCTTCCCTAGGGTATGACCATTCCTTCTGGAAAAGGGTAGTATCATGGTATGGAACCCAGATACTTACTCATGTGGACACATTTTATTTATTATGTGTGATGTTGGATACCGAGGCCTCGGATAAAGGTCCCAAAGGACCGGGGGTGGCATATCTGAGGTTTTGTATATTCCCCGGGAAGGGGGGTAGCCGGCCTTGTTTTTTGCAGAGAGCGGTTTGTCTCTCGGAGCGTCCAGCCAGAGGCGTTCCTTCGTGGCATAGGAAGTTCCTTAGCCTGACCATTTATTGGAAATCCATCTTCCAATACGAACTTTGTACGGTATTAGTTGTAGAACCTGCCATTTACTTATGGTGGCGCCCCACTGTTTAGATGGTAGCTATAGTAGGCATAGTTCGAAATGTCTATGCTGGCTAAGATTTATATTCTACTTTTGAAATGTTTTCTACACTATGCACTAATAATAATATCAAAATGATTTGTTTTACGTAGTAAGCATCTTTGACTATCATAAGAAGAAATCTCCTCCAATTCTACGTTTGCATTGTGTGTGTGGCGGGAGGTCTTATGGTAGTTTCATTTTCCAAAAGCATTGCGAATTAACTTTAAATTCTTTTGTTGTTCGTTTTTAAAGATAAACTGTTTTTGTTGCTCACACCAGTTCCATGACTGATCCGGAGTTTATTGTTTCTTTCCTAAACTCTGGATGCTTAAAATTTTTCTACACGGGCAGTCTAGAGTTGGGTTTTTCAGATAGTCAGGTTCAGTAGATTATCTGGAGCTAGTTCAGTCTTTGGATATGGACTGCACTTGCTTATCTTTGTGCATCGTTATTGAGAGTTCAAGCTATTTCTGGATTGGCGTTTTGGAGATGGAGATTATCCGCTGCTGGTGTTATCTATTTTTCTTTCCGTTGCTATTTCTTATATCATAGCTCTGATGTATATTGATATTCATTGTATCACTCTGTTGTATCAGATATTGTATCAGATATTGTATATCAATGTATTATTCTTTTTCTTCCGCTGTGTTATTTACTTAACTGTGTTATAAGCTCCGGCGACTCGGATTTAAACGGTCGAATCTATGGCATTCGAGTACAATGTAAAGTATGGATGTCGATTTTCGAGCGGGCAAAATCCGTATCGTTACATTTGGTATCAGGGCTAAGGTTGAACTTTAGCTCAGGAGTATAACACGTTAAGTAGCTCATTAGAGATAGGGTGAAGTATCCCTAGAATGAGTGTATCTCTCAGATATCCGTTCGAATGCCTCAGTAAATTCTCTTACTATCCACTGATAGTGAGTATGAGTGCAAGAAGAGGATGAGTAGGGGATAGGGGAATGCGACTATAAATGGTCAATACCCTATAATAACAAGGAGGCAATCTTTTCTCTATCAATCTCTTTTGTTCAACATCTTTTCTCAATTCTTCGATAGTTTCTGGTAGATCCAGGAAGGAATTTGATATATTAATATGAGACATAAACTCCGGATGGACAAAAATTGTTTGTTTGGGTGTATTGGTTGCTTTGATTGCTATGATCGATAGGTATACTTTAGTTCTAAACTGAAAGTTTTGAAAATTTTATCCATATATCTATCTATTCTTTGGGTCCAGATATGTTCTACGAATGGTTAGTTATCCCTTTGGACTAACCGATGCCACTGCATATTTCGTAGATCTGGATGACCCGAGTATCTTGTGAAGTTTTAAACAGATTCGTTTTTGTATCTGTTCTTGATATTCTGATTTGGTAAGCCAAATGCAGAATAGATATTCATTTGATTTGATGAAATATTCTTCATCTATCTTTTAAATTTAAACTTTTAAATTAACTTTTAAAACTTAAAAATCAAAGCTTATAATTTAATTTATTTTACTTAAAACATATAAAATAAATTAACTTTTAAAAATTAAATTCAAAATTAAATTAACTTTTAAAAGTTTAAACTTAAAACTTTAAATTAACTTTAATTTAACTTTAAATTAACTTTAATTTTACTTTAAATTAACTTTAAATTAACTCTAATTTGAATTAACTTTAATTTTAAACTTTAAATTAACTTTAATTTTAAATTAACTTAGAACTTTAAATTAAATTAAATTTAAAACTTAAAATTTTAGTACCTTCAACTAAACTGTTAAATAATTGCTTTACTGTTAACTAATTGCTTTACATATTATGCATTAAATTACAATTTACAAAAGTATTATGAATTTAGGTGCTTACATTGTCATTTTTTTCTTGCTCAGGTTGTTGGATTCACCATTCTATCGAAGGAGGGTTCGTAAGTGTGGAAAATTGATTCCTACTATTTAAGCTCAAGAAAGGACTTTATTTCATTTTTTTTATAACTTTGATAATTTATATGACATCATTTATAGTAGGATATACTTGTATAATGTTGTAGATGTTTGATTTCATATTTGAAGTCTTACGAGTTAACGTAATTGTTTGACTATCTGTTGTGCTTTCACTTGTGTAGGCATCGGACTTATGAAGAGAGCAAATTTGGACTTGATGATGCTAGCTTTCACTTGTGTATGCAACAAAGAATTATGGGTAATCAAACATTTTGTTAGCACTAGTTAGATATAACATTTATTAGTACCCGATGTGTAAATTTGTATACAAATGGTTATTGTATGTGAGTTAGGTCATTTTGTCGAAAAACTATTGTATTGGAATGGTTATGGATATTTTATTTGATTATATGGTTAATGTGTTTTTTTAACTTATTTGAATATGATGATTATGTGAGTGATTGTTGATTGATATAATAGAACCAAAATAGACCATTAACAGGAAATAATAGCATGAAAAAATGGTGTAAAACAATAAACAACTTTTAGTAGCGTTTCAAAAACGCTACCGAAATATATATAGTGGCGTTGAGTAAATGCAACCGTAAAACAGGGGTAAAGTTGGAAATTCTATTAGTAGCGCCAAAAAATCTTTTGGTGGCGTTTTTTAAACGCTACAAAAAGATTTATGGTGCCGTTTGAAAAACGTTGCCAAAAATGCATCTATAATGGCGTTAAAATAAATGCAACAAAAAATCATGGATTTTTAGTCGCATGTTTTCTCGCAGCGTTTATCAAAACGCCACAAAAAGTTTTTGTAGTGTTTTTTGAGCGCCACCAAAAATAAAATTTCTTGTAATGCTAGGATATGTTGTTAGGATGGGGAAACAACCTAGATAGTCATAACCGAATCATCTTCTCCATGGAGAATTCTAGTAAGAGTGTTTGTGCTTTGTTGAGTGTCATGTAGGTTGGAGAAGAGTTAAGTCAGGTTCAAGTAGCAAGGGAATTTGGAGATGTCTTTGAGCTAGTCACAGGACTACCACCGAAACTAGCTGTTGAGTTTCAGATAGATCTTGTACCGGGAGCTGAACCTGTCAGTAGACCATCTAGCAGGATGACATCGATAGAGATGAAGGAATTGAAGGTGTAGCTAGTGGGTCTTGTGGGAAGGAATTTTATCAGACCAAGAAATTCGCCTTGGGGAGCGGCTATGGTTTTCGTGAAGAAGCCGGATGGGTCGTTAAGGATGTGCATCGACTATCGTAAGTTAAACAAAAGGACGATCAAGGATAGGTGCCCTTTGCCGAGGATAAATGATCTATTTGATCAGTTGAGTGGAGCCAGAATGTTCTCCCAATTGGATTTGGCAATGGGGTTCCATCAGTTGAGAGTGGCGGAGGGTAGTATTCCTTTGACAACATTTCAAACTAGATATGTTTCGTATGAGTGGTTGGTGATGCCATTTGGATTGACGAATGCACCTCTTTCTTCGTTAATTTGATGAACCAGGTTTTTCGAGAACACTTGGATAGGTTCGTGTTGGTATTCATAGATGACATTTTAGTGCACTCAAAAGATGAGAGAGAGCATGAGATTCATCTTAGAGTGGTGTTAGAGATGCTGAGGCAGAATCAGCTAAAGGTGAAGTTTTCCAAGTGTCATTTTTGGAAGAAAGAGGTTAAGTTTCTTGGTCATGTGGTTTCAGAGAAAGGATTATCAGTTGATCCAGATAAGATCGAAGCTGTGAACAACTGGAAGAGGCCAGAGACGGTAACTGAGATCAGGAGTTTTCTTAGACTTGCTGGCTATTACCGGAGATTCATCAAGGATTTCTCGCGGATAGCAGCGTCTTGGACTAAGCTTAGAAGGAAGAAAGTGAAGTTTGTTTAGTCCGACAAATGTGAGGAAGCATTCCTTAAGTTAAATCATTTGTTGACCAATGCTCCAGTGTTAGTAGTTCCAGATGGTAATCAAGGGTTGGTGGTATACACAGATGCGTGTGGGACTGGATTGGGAGCAGTGATGATGCAGAAAGGAAAAGTTATTACTTACGCATCTAGGCAACTTAGACCACACGAAGTAAGATATCCTACTCATGACTTGGAGTTGACTGCGGTGATTTTTAGCTTGATTATTTGGAGGCATTATCTCTTGGGGGAGAGATTTGAGTTGTGTGCCGATCATAAGTCATTAAGATATTTATTCTCTCAGAAGGAGTTGAATATGCGACAGCAGAGGTGGCATAAATTTTTGGCTGCTTATGATTTTGATATAGAGTATACCCCAGGGAAAGGTAATAAGGTAGCGGATGCTCTTAGCAGAAGACATCAGAATGTGGTGTTGACTATGTTGGCAGAATGGAAAGATCTAGAAGCTTTGGCCAATTGTGGTGTGCAGTTAAGATCGACTACTAGTTCTAGTCAGAGTACTGCCAAGATGTCATGTTTAGAAGTTCGACCAGTGTTGATCGAGAGAATTGCTTCTAAGCAGAAGGAGGATCCATTATTAGCTGAGAGGATCAAAAGGCTTGAGGTTGGAACCGAGGTCGATGATTTGAAAGATTTTTGTCTTGACCAGAGAGGATGGTTAAGAAAGAAGGGATGGTTATGTGTTCCAAATGTAGAGAACTTGAGAAGAGAAGTTCATGAGGAATGTCATCGATCCAAGTTTGCGATTCATCCGGGAGGGACCAAGATGTATCAAGATATGAAGAGGAGCTTCTATTTGGAAGGCATGAAGGGATGTTGGCTTGTGGATTAGGCAGTGTGTAAACTGTCAACAAGTGAAAACCGAACATCAGAAACCGAGTGGGGTTACTTCAGCCTTTAGATATTCCAATTTGGAAATGGGATTCAATATCCATGGATTTTATAGATGGGTTGCCAAGGTCAAGAAGAGGAAATGAAAGTATATGGGTTATTGTGGATAGGTTGACCAAGAGTGCTCATTTCATTTCGGTAAAGTCGACCAGGACGGCACCAGTTTTGGCAAAGTTGATCATGAAGAACATAATTAGACTTCATGGAGTTCCTAGTAGCATAGTCAGCGATAGAGATGATTTATTCAATAGTGAATTTTGGAAAAGTCTACAGGATGTGTTAGGCACTAAGCTCAAGATGAGTACCACATATCACCTATAGACGGATGGACAAACAGAGAGAGTCAATAAGGTGTTTGAGGATTTATTGAGAGCTTGTGTGTTGGACTTTGGTGGATCTTGGGAGGATCACCTACATTTGGTTGAGCTCTCCTATAAGGATAATTACCAGACTAGTATAGGAATGGCGCCTTTTGAAGCTTTGTATGGAAGGCCATGCAAATCCCCTGCATATTGGTTGGAGACTGGAGACAGATTGGTTTTAGGTCCAGATTTGGTAAGGGAGGCGTAAGGACCTAGAGTTCGTAGTGGGAGGCAGGGTTTTTACAAAGGTATCACCTATAAAAGGTGTGGTACGGTTTGGGAAGTCAGGGAAACTGGCACCGAGATATGTTGGTCCATTCCAGATTATAGAGAGGATTGGAAAGCTCACGTACAGAGTTGCGTTGCCGAGTATTATGGCAGGTGTCCATAATGCATTTCATGTGTCTCATCTTCGCAAGTATATGCATGATCCAGAGACTACTATTCCTCAAACAGAGTTGGAGGACTTGGTAGTAGAGCCTGATATGACTTTTGTTAGACAACCAATTCGGGTTGTAGCGAGAGATGAGAAAAGATTGAGGACCAAGACAGTCAAGTTAGTGAAAGTTCAGTGGAGCGACAACGAGAAGGACTGTACTTGGGAGACAGAGGATAGGATTCGAGATGCTTATCCTGACCTGCTTTGGTGGTATGTCTATATAAGATTTATATAGACTAGTTGCTAGTCGGGTCGGCTAGTATGGTTGTTAGAAGATGTTACAGATGATTGCTATGTTTGCTAGTTAGTCCTTACTGAATTTCAAGGATGAAATTCTTTAACGAGAGGAGCCTATAACACCCCTAATTTTTATTAACATTATTCAGGAGATTTAATTAGAATAAAATTAAATAGAATAATGTAGATAAGGAGATTGAGGTTGATTAATAAATATGTAGTGGCCGTGCTTATTTAAATTAAATGAACTTATAAATGGTTAAGTGTTAGCTAAATAAATATAAGGGCATTAGGGTAATTGCCGCCCACATTCTCCACCCTTATACCATTTTCTTTAGGCCATACACATTCATTTTGATCATAAGCAAAAATTATAACCGTAAGAAGAATAGCGGCCGACCATTAGGAAGAAAGAAGAGAAGAGAAAATCAAAATAAAGCTTAGGATTCAAGCTAGAAGAAATCAATCTTCAATTTACTTATTCAATCTAAGGTGAATAATAATCTCTACATCTCTATTTTGGTTTTATAATCATATGGTTTCGGATTTAATGGTAATTTTTTTTTATAATATATTAATGATGATATGCTTGATTTATGATTTATTTAGTTTAAACATGATGGTTTCAAAGGAGATATGCACAATTTTTGGGTAAAACCGAGGTCAATGATTTTTAAATGCCATGGAAAAATTATACGTTATGGAAAACATGATTTTGGAGTTGGGTTTCAATTTTTATAATTTTTCAAGCCTTGGAGAATTAATTATGAATTTTCAAAGGAAAATATGGTTATTTGGATTTATGAATTTATTTTGGAAAATATATTGAGAATTTGGGTCTGAAATTTTGATATGTTAGATAACATGATTAAAATGAATTTCTGAAATTTTGGGGATTTTTTACTAAATGATTTAGTGTGGAAATTAAATTGATTTGAAAGGAGGACCTAAATGATTTAATTGTTTTGTTAATAGGAAGGGCTTATTCGTTAAAAGTTATCATATTTTAGATTTGAGAAAATGTAGCAAAAATTATGTAAATTTTTTAAAAGTTTAAGACAGCCAATCAAATGTTTACAATTAGGCAAATTTGTTATAAAAGTTTACCTTATTTTGTATAAACAGCCTTTTTCTTAGAAAAAGGGGTTCCGCCTTCTTTAGAAGGATCTTTCGACCCAGAGCTTTCGCATCCAACCTAGTCGAAACTTTCTTGGTCTAAACCAGTAAACCAATACACATGGTATCATTCCGATGGTACATAGTGGATTGGAGAAAGGCGGAAGGTAGGGTGTCGAAAGGTAGCTTTCGAAGGGGTTGGTTCCTTTATTTTATTTGGTTTTGGAAGAAAAGTGCTTGCCTGTTTATAAAGGGGTTCCGGCATAGTCGAAACCTTTGGTTGCGAAAGGTATTTTCAAAAGAGGCTTTCGAAAGAGAGTTGCCACCTATGATTTAAAGAAGTAGCTTCCGAAGGAGTTACTTAGATTTTGGTTAAAGCTTTCGGAAGGGTAGTTTCGACCAGATCGAAACCCTTCTAAGAATTGAGGACCTTTCGATGGTAATGAAGACATCAATGTTGTCGAAAGATACAGTTGTTTTTATAAATATAAGCCGCTTCCTAATTCTTTCGAAAGGGATTAGGGGTTTCGAAGGCAATGGTTTCGGAAGGGGTTTTGAAGCCAACCTTCAATTGTTTTACCCAGAGGTTCAATGCTTTCAAAAGGATGGTTTTGGCACCATCAAGCTTCCCCAATACTTTTTGAATTAAAGAATGGTTTCGAAAGAGATGCTTTTGCCTATGTGCACTTTGATCCAAAATGATGTTTAAGTATAAACCCAATGCTTTCGAAAGGGAGACTTTCAATGGTTTCGAAGGGTAACCTTCATTGGTTTCGAAGCTATGCTTCTATACTTATATGATAATACTTTAACATGGTCGAAAGGTTTCGAAAGAGATGTTTTAAAGTATTCAAAAGGCACGAGCCTAGTGTTTTAAAGATAAATTTTATGCTTTCGAAGGAGGTCATCCTATGAGGTCGAAAGCAAGGTTTCGAAGGCGTTGAAAGGTTTTAAAGCCCAAACTCAAATTTTTAAAGGAAAACCCATGGCTAAATAAAGGAGTTTTGAAAGGACTTTAAGTATGTAAATTTGAAGAAGTATTGCCTTGATAAAAATATAAGTTAAAGGATTAACTATGTTTTATACGAATTGTATTTCAAGGACCTTAAACCTACAGGAGTGGTATTGTTAAATTGTTATGTTTGCTTCTTCAAAAATGAATATATTCACATGATAAAGAAACCATAACTGTATTTTGGGGATGAAGGGGTAGAAGAACCAACTAAGTTAACCCAGTAGTGAATATAAATTAGTTAAACACCTGAATGGGTAGAATTGCATCCAGGGAGTCAGGGAGACCAAAATATAGGATGCCTAAACTTTGAAGTTGTCCGGGAGATAGGTTTATAATAAACCCATGAAAACTATGTATAAGTAGTTATTGGGGATAACCAACAGGTTCATAGTAAATCCATGAAAACTATGTATTAAGGCAGGTTGGCAGAGGCTAATTGGTTTTCGGTGTTATCGTTTTCCACTGTGTATTTGGATATAAAGGCAGATTTACTAGCCTTATGATATACTCTGGTCAACCAAGGGGGCATCTTCATATGTCGCTCTTGGCATATGTGTAATAATTATATTTTGTTGAACGTGGTTTATGTTTTTGGGATTATGTAATGAACATCAAATGTTTTGAATGGAATATGAAAATGTGTTTTTGAATTGTTAAATTTTTTTCCATATTCTTGTGATCTGTGTATCAATGTATCTAGCACCGCCGTATTTTTTCGCCGAAGATTAATAACTATGGATGACTGTAGCATCCATAGCCATTAGTTTTTGGCCTCCAAGTAGAGTGATGTTACATTTAGATAATTTATTCTATTTTATTCTTTTGATTTCACTTAAAGTATAAAAAGGGTTCTAAAAATAATAATTTGTTGGAACTAAGAAGACTAAAGTTCCAAAGTCAAGTACTTAACCATAATCAACACAGCATTTCAATTTGTTGGAATTAAGAAGACTCAAGCTCCAAATTAAACCTTAGTTTCAACCATATTGAAACTAAGAATATGATTGAACACTGAAAACTAAAAACAACAAACCTAACACTAAAAAGCTTCCCATTTTAATTTAAAGGTTCATATTTCAACTATGCGTTTATCTATAGTATTTTTTACATTATAAGGCATTGTTACAACTTAATGTGAAGAAACTGTTCTCACTACCTAATTTAGTTAGATGTGTGTATGAAAAGAAGAAGTATACAAGCGAGCATTTAAATGTTTTGACCAATGAATTCATCCCTTATAGATACCATATATTTTAAAGAAAACTTTGCCTTTGTAAATAATTTCTTTTTAGCAGATTTCATTGTTATATTGCAATAAAAAGATAACGTTTACCATTAATAAATACGGTTCAGTCAAAACAAATATATCTTAATCTAGTTAAAGTTCAAATGTTTAATTTGATGGCTAACTTATCTTCAATTCATGCATGCATGAAATGGTTCATACTAAACCAATGAAAATAATACACAACAACATCATTGTTGCAAGCAAGAAACTCACAAAACATAATATGAATATTGTTTTTTTACTTTACACACACACACGCTGACTAACAAGAACACAAATATCATAAATATCACTTTGCCATATAGTTGATATTAAACATGTATATTTTAAACAGAGATCATGATGAACCATGAAAAGATAATTTAATGTTTAACAACTAGGTATAAACAACCAAACCATTATCAAAAATAAATATTTCTAAAATTTCAAAACCAAAGAATCAAAACTCTACATACTCAAAATTAAACTAATAATTGGTTTTATATGAATAGCCAAACCATTATCAAAAAGAAATATTTCTACAACTGCCGAAATAAAGAATCAGAACTCTAATACTCAAAATGAAATTAATAACTGGTTTTATATCAATTGCTTCTTTCTCATATATATATATATATATATCTGTGTGTGTACAGTGTACACAAATATTATAACAAAATTACAGTGGCTATCAATTTGAAAGAGTGTTATCCCGCCTTTTGGCAAGGCCGTGACATCAAGGAATTAACTAGTAACCATTGACGGTTCGTCTTAGAGATCGGTTATACACAGGCTCACTATGGAAATCGATGAATTTTGTCCGAGTCCGGATCGAGCTAAAATTGATTTGACATGACAAGCGAGGCTATGAGAATCAACGTTCCAAATTTCAAGTCAATCCGAGTCCGTATGTTCAAGTTATGATCGATGCAAAATTGGGTGAAAACCAACCTCAGTTCGACTCGCTCAGTTCATATCCATCGGGGAAGCTCACTTCGACTCGATCAGCCAAAAACCACTTCGACTCCATCGCCAAAGCCTCTGTTCGACTCGCTCAGCTCCGCATCCATCACCAAGCCTCAGTTCGACTCGCTCCGCTTCGCATCCATCAGGGAAGCTCACTTCGACTCGATCATCCAATGTCCACTTCGTATCCACATAATAGAGCATGGCAATCGATGTGAACAAAGCATGGCCATCGATACGAACAGAGGGACTCTCATCGATACAAACTGGGCTAATTCAGCCAATACGAATTGGACCATCACTTTTATCGATTCGAACAGGACCGAGTCGAATAGCGATTCGAACAAGACCGAGTCAAACAGCGATTCGAACAAGACCGAGTCGAAATAAGAGAGTCGAACGAAACAACCAACCGAAGATCCTAATTCGTATCGATCATATCTCCTAATCTACAAGTCCAAATGATATGAAATTTTCACAGAAGCCTACGTGCATGCTAAAGAACGTCCACGCCAAATTTCGACTCCATCGGACACAATCTTGATCGATACAAAATCCGTTCGTATCGATCACGGATCGGACCGAAACTTCGCGGGCTTGGGTGCGCGGGCCTAGTCACATGCAAGAGATGGTCTCCCGAGATCTAAGCAGAATATCAGCCTCCTATACCTATAAATAGAGCCCTAGGGCACATAGAAAAGGGGCTTCTTCTTCTTTGAATTCTCCAACGCCCAGACTCTATCGGATCCAGATCTGAACTCCATTGCTACTACTACCAACGAATTTCATGGCTAAAAATCATAATTATCTGCTGTAACTCACTGAATTCACTTGTAATCTTTAAAGAAAGATCAATAAAGCTATCAACTTCATAGTGGACGTAGGCAATATGCCAAACCACTCTAAATTCTTGTGTCTCCTTGCATTTTAATTATTTTCATATCTGAAATTTGGAGTTTTTGTTAGATAATCCTCTTTTTCCATTTAATTTCTTCACTTTATCTCTTCAAAAACTTCCGAAGAGTATTGTGCCCAATTTTGGTACAAACACTTTGGTGCTTTCACTGAGAAGAAAAAACCTAATTTTTCTCCCGCTCTTTGGATCTCCTATCTATATCGGATTGCATAAATCCAAGAAGAAGATCCAGATCTAGAACTTTGAAGCCCTTCCATTCTATTCAGATTTGCATCAGACCTAGGAAAGGACTTTCACTAATTCACCATGGTTAGTACACGGACTACTTCTACAACTGCTGATCAGGGAGGACAGGACAGGCAGAATCCCGCACAGTTGCCTCCATCAAACCAAGATGCCGCTAGACCTTCAGATCCAACAGGCCCGGTTACCAAACAAGAGTTTCAGATGCTGCTCTAAGAATTGACCCAGAGTTGACAACAACTAACTTAACAACTGCGCGCCAACACGGAGTTGACCAACCAGTTAAATCGCCAAAGGAGCAAAAGACCCAGAAGAGACCAAGGTTCTTATTCTTCCACAGAGAGTTCAGCCTCATCTGACGGTCATTACCGATCCACGTGCCCACGGTTGGATGTAAGCTACACCCAGGCCACATGGCACCAACCTGCTTCGAATCTTGGACAACCCAGAACTGGACCATCCACTAGTCATCATACATGACTTTCATCCCGAGGAGGTGCTGCTCCTTATCATGTCACAGGCAACATTGCCACTACCACCACTACCGAACAAGGTGTTGATGCTAGAAACCAAGCTGATCCTTATCATAGCCAACGAGAGCATACTCCTGAGCCTTATGTTCCTGAGAGTGTTGAACCGAGGAGGCGAGGCACAGACCGTCGACCGCGTCTGGTCCAGACTCTCGCTGTGGAACCCGACCACACCTTAGCACAGCATTCTCCTAATGTCTGAATGCCGGATATACCAATGATGATCCGCCAAATGATCCGTGAAAGTCAAGGTCTCTCTAATGGGGACTGGGGAATCTCCCGGAGTCATACCCCTTTCACCGATGACATATTGTATGCTGAAACACCTCGGCGCTTCAGGATGCCAACTTTATCGGTTTACGAAGGGAGTTCTGATCCTAATCAACACATCCTAAAGTATGAATGGCTAATGAATGCTGCGAGAGCTGATGATGCAGTAAAATGTCGTAGTTTCCCCATTTCTCTGTGAGGCATTGCAACTATGTGGTTTACTCGTTTACCACCACGATCCATTTCTAATTTTGACCAGATGGCCACCAAGTTTGTTGAACAATTCCGTATGCACGTGGCGAGGCCTAAAGACGTTAACACTCTGTCTAGTGTTACACAAGCTCCCGAAGAAACACTTAGGCGTTACTTGGAGCGATTCCATGCTGCGTGTGCAGAAATAAGCAATTCCAATGATAACTCCATCCTGATGGCATTAGCTAAGGGAATTGACGGTGATTCCGAGTTCGGAAATTGGTTAGCTGGAAAACCACCTACGTCATTGGACCGTTTCTATTCCAAGGCAGACCAATTCTTGAGAAGGGAGGATGCGAAACAGTCTAGGAAGCAGGATGATGCAAGGCCCAACATCGAAGGCATTCAAATTAATATCACCGTTAAACAATCCGGGGAGAGCTCCAGAAAAGTCCAGTTGTACATTAAAAATAAACAGAACCAGAAAAGGGATAATGGAAACCAAGCTAAGAAACGGGATCAGAATCGTGGTCCACGACGTAGAGCTCCAATGTTCGACAATTACACACCATTGAACACGTCGTTGGAAAATGTCTATTTACAGACCTGTAATACCATGCAATACAAGAAACCTGCCCCGAAGCCGCCGACAGAAAGGAAAATCTAGACAGGGAAGTTTTGTAGATTCCATGAGAGTTATGGCCATAATACGAATGAGTGTCGTCATTTACAAGATCTCATTGAGAAACTGATACGTGAGCGGAAGTTGGATCAGTATGTGCGGGCGCCGCAGTCAAGTGGTGCAGGCCCATCAAATCAGAATCATGCACCAAATCAGGAAAGGCAAGAGGAACCCGCTCGAACTGGCGGGAGGTTGGTTATCAATACAATAAGTGGTGGCCCTCACCTAGCAGATCGAAGCTGGAAGGAAATGGAGATGTATTCCAGTTCTATCAGGCATGTGGACTTCGAGTGTTGTAGTAGTTTTGATGAAGGGGCTCCAGCCAAGCAACAGAAGACGATGACAGATGACATCGTGTTCTGGAACAGAGATGCCGACAAAGTCGAAGCCCCCACAATTGACCCGCTGGTCATCTCAGCTCAAGTAGGTCCTGCTTGGATGAAGAGGATCTTAGTTGACAGTGGAAGCTTTGTGAATATCATGTTTAAATAAGCTTATAATCAAATGAGGATGGAAGCAAAGGACTTAAAACCCTGTCAATCTCGAATCCATGGTTTCAACGGAAGTGCTACAATACCCACCGGAATGGTGGAACTACCAGTGGAGTTGGGAGTTGAAGAACGCCGGAGAGTGCGAATATTATAGTTCGTTGTGTTGGACATAGACTCCCCTTATAATGCTTTCTTGGGCCGACTGGCCCTCACTTAATTCAGGGCAGCCATTGCCCCGTGGTGTTTGACTTTAAAATTTCCCACTGATCGTGGAGTGGGAATCATTCAAGGAGATCAGGCTGCTGCCAAAGCCTATTATGTTGCTGAGCTACGGGAGGCGCAGCGAAAAGATAAAGGAAAGGGCGTAGAGGAATCTCTCCGCGTCCGCTTTGCTGATAATTGACAATTAATGCCTGGGCCTAGGCCCGGGCACCCCAGCCAATTCCTAAGGGATCTTGACCGAAGAGAAACCGAAGACGAAGAAGAATCTAAAGAAAGTCAAGCATCCCCGGCCGAATTGACGATTGATGTCCCAATTGACGATGACGATGATTCAAAAATGATAAAGATTAGGTCTCAGCTAAGCTAGCAAACTCAATAGGAATTGGTTGAATTTCTGCGGGCGAATCTTGACGTATTCGCCTGGACGCATTCTGACATGTGTGGGATCTCGCCGGACATCGTGAGCCACACTCTGAATATTGACCCGCGGCATGTCCCGGTTAAACAGAAAAGGCGTGGTATGGATCCAGAGAGATCTGCCGCCCTTAAAGAAGAAGTGGAAAAGCTTCAAGCAAACGGGTTCATTCGAGATGCGCTCTATCCTGAATGGGTGTCGAATCCCGTGCTCGTCCGTAAGCCAAACGGAAAATGGAGAACATGCATCGACTATTCCGATCTGAATAAAGCTTGTCCCAAAGACAGTTTCCCGCTTCCTAGAATTGATCAGCTAGTGGATTCGAGAGCTGGGCATGAGCTCTTATCCTTTATGGACGCGTATTCTGGCTATAATCAGATACCGATGCATTTACCTGATCAAGAACACACTAGCTTCGTAACCAATCAGGGACTTTATTGCTACAAAGTTATGCCATTCGGACTCAAGAATGCCAGGGCTACTTATCAACGATTGGTTAATCGGATGTTTGCCAATCAAATCGGGAAAACAATGAAAGTATATGTAGACGACATGCTTGTGAAGTCACAATTTTCCACTGACCACGTTAAAGACTTGGAAACTATGTTCAACATACTTCGAGAATACAGAATGAAGCTCAACCCACTGAAATGTCACTTTGGAGTTGCATCCGGAAAATTCCTCGGGTTTATCGTCAACGCTCGGGGAATCGAAGCTAATCCTGAAAAGATTTGGGCGATCAGAAATCTTGAAACTTCGAAAACTATAAAGCAAGTCTAGAGTCTCAATGGGAAAGTAGCAGCATTGAGCAGGTTCATTTCAAAGTCCAACGACAAATGCATTCCCTTCTTCGATCTGATCCGAAAAGGAAAATGAAACTTTGAATGGACCACGGAGTGTGAAGACGCTTTCCAAGCACTAGTTCAGCATCTATCCACACCACCTATCCTGTCAAAGCCTATTGATCATGAGAAGTTGTACGTATACTTGGCGATATCAGAAAACGCTATCTGCCTTAATTCGAGAAGAAGACAAGATACAGAAGCCAGTATACTACGTCAGCAAATGGTTGACTGGATCTGAAAGGAATTATCCGAAATTAGAAAAGTTGGCTTATTGCCTTGTTATTGCATCAAGAAAACTCCGACCGTATTTCCAGGCACATCCCATATTTGTTTACACCGACCAGCCGTTACAACAGGTCCTTTCGCGGCCTGAGACGTCTGGTAGGTTACTCAAGTGGAACGTCGAACTGAGCCAGTTTGACATTACTTACACTCTAAGACGGGCCATACAAGGACAAGTCCTAGCCGATTTCATAGCTGAATTTACCATTCCAGGGGACTTGCCCGAAACCAGTGAATCCCCCGAATACGTTTGGAAGCTTTATACCGACCGTGCATTAAACGATCGGTGTTCGGGCACTAGTGTTGTACTTGAAACTCCCGAAGGCCGATCCATATGTTATGCTTTGAAGTTCAATTTTTTTGCGACTAATAATGAAGCTGAATATGAAGCCCTCTTGGCTGGCTTGAAACTTGCTAGAGATTTGAGAATTATCGTAGTGGAAATTTATTGTGATTCACAATTAGTTGTGTGTCAAGTACGGGGAGAGTATCAAGCAAGATCGAAGGTTGGCTGCTTACTTAGCTCAAGTTTAGGAAGTACTAAATCAGTTTGATTATTATGCCATTTATTGTATACCTCGAGGACGCAACCATAAAGCCGATTCATTGGCGAAGCTAGCCAGCACAGGTGAAGCTCAGCAAATGGGACTCGTTCCCGTAGAAGCGTTATCCTCCCCAAGCATTGACCGGGCAGAAATAGACCGGGTATGCGAAACCGTCCTCGAAAAGGATTCATGGATGACTTCACTCAGAAATTACATTGAGCACGGAACCCTGCCGGAGTGCAGGAGTGAAAAGAGACAAGTCCTTCGGAAGGCCTCACGATTTACCATCCAGAATGGAATCATGTATGGAAGAGGGTACTCAGTCCCTTTACTCCGGTGTATCGCTCACGATGAAATTAAACGAGTATTGCACGATGTGCATGAGGGAGAATGTGGCGATCACACCGGGGGGCAAGCACTTGCCAAGAAAATACTTCGATACAGATATTACTGGCCGACCGTGAATCGCGATGCGTCGGATTATGCAAAGAAATGTGATAGGTGCCAGAAATATGCCCGAATTCCTAAAGCTCCTCCTACCGAGATAACGCAAATGGTCAGCCCATGGCCGTTTGCAATGTGGGGCATTGACATCATTGGTGCTCTACCTCTGGCAAAAGGTGGTGCGAAATACGCCATCGTCGCAGTTGATTACTTTACAAAGTGGGCCGAAGCCGAAGCCCTTGCTACCATAACAACGAAGAAAGTAATCAACTTTGTAGTTCGCAACATCATCTGTCGATTCGGTCTCCCACACACCATTATTACGGACAACGGAACCCAATTCGACAGTGCTGAATTTAAAGATTTCTGCAAATGATTTCACATCCAAAAGAAATTCTCTGCAGTTGCACATCCTCAAGCAAACAGACAGGTTGAAGCAGTTAATAAAGTTATAAAATCCATTCTGAAAAAACGACTGGAAAAGGTCGGGGGCAAGTGGGTCGATGAACTTCCTATAGCTTTATGGGCTTACCGAAAAACCCATAAGACCGTGACCGGCCACACTCTATTCTCTCTCTCTTATGGTTCAGAAGCTGTTATTCCAGTTGAACTAGAAGTACCTTCTCATCGTGTGACATACTATGATCCAAAGACAAATGCTATATTACTTGCGAAATCTCTCGATCTACTAGATGAGAAGCGTTAAGAGGCTGATTTGAGGGCAGCCGCGCATCGAAGTCGAGTCGCCCGATTGTATAACGCCAAGGTCCGCCCATGAACCTTCGAACTAGGCGATCTCATCCTAAAAAGAATTTATCCGGTCCCTTCGCATATGAAGCCGACATGGGAAGGGCAGTACGTTATTGAACGAAGGCTCGGAGATGGCACATTCAAATTATCGACCGTTGACGGTCTTACTTTGCCGAGAGCCTGGAATAGTGAAAGTCTTCACCGCTACTACACATGACAGGCTATGTTTATCCATTTAGTTTATTTTCCATTTCGCAATTTGTTTCTGCATTTCGAAATTAGAATTTGTAATAAGGCAACTGAATTTGCCATATTTTCTTATTTCAGCAATAAAATGCAATCTCTTCGAGTCAGAGCTGTGATTTACTTGAAATGCTTCATATGATCATCACTATGCACGGAGAGCTAAGTTTCACCATACGGTGGAATTTATTCAAATAGAGAGTGACTGTGATGCAACCGGTCACTCGCTAAGCGAAACCCGAGCTCGGGGACAAGCCATCACATCAAAGTCAAATACGGGTTGATACACGACAATCCCTCACTTAACTCCCGGTTCCCAGAGTGCGAGCTGGAGTATTAAAAATACATCTACGAAGAGGGTGGATCCGTCCGCCTAATGACTTCGTCCGTATCTAAACCAAGTTCGAGGAGGGTGGATCTGTCCGCCTAACGACTTCGTCCGTATCTGAACCAAGTTTGAGGAGGGTGGACCCGTCCACCTAACGACCTCACTTGTTAACTCAGGGTGGATGTGATCCGACCATCCATGATCCTGATACAACTCCGAACTCCCAGAGTGCGGGTCGGAGTATAAACATCAACTCCGAATTCCCAAAGCGTGAGTCGGAGCATAAACATCAACTTCAGATTCCCAGAGTGCGAACTGGAGTATAAAATACGTCTACGAAGAGGGTGGATCCGTCCGCCCAACGACTTCGTCCGTATTCGCACCAAGTTTGAGGAGGATGGACCCGTCCATCTAACGACCTCACTTGTTAACTCAGGGTGGATGTGATTCGACCGTCCACGATCCTGATACACCTTTCATTCCCAGAGTGCGAGCAAAATCCAAAAAACATACGGGAGATGTGACTGACCGTCTACTCGCCAACTCCGGATCCCAGAGTGCGAAACGGAGTATAAACACCAACTCCGGATTCCCAGAGTGCGAAACAGAGTATAAACACCAACTCCAGATTCCCATAGTACGAAACAGAGTATAAACGACAACTTCAAGTTCCCGGAGCGTGAATCGAAGTATAAATATCAACCCCGAACTCCTAGAGTGCGAGTCGGAGCACAAATGTCGATTCCGAGTCCCCAGAGCGTGGACGTATGATTTAAACTTAAGCCAGCATGACCAACTGCCAATAAATAAATGATGATCCCCGAAGTGCGGATATGATAATCGACAATCGGACAGGCGTGAATGAACCACTCAATCTCCGCTTGTCCCTGACATCCATTCAATGGCACTAAACTCAACACGTTATAAGCGAGAATCAATCGTTGGCTGATGTTCCACAACTCATCCCCGAGACTGGGGGGCAGGACTTAAGCATCAACCATTGACTGAAGCGGTGCGACGTCAAAATTCAACTCGCTTCCTGGTCACAAACCATGTCCACAGTTTCCGAACTTGGCAAACAAAAAACAAACTTGATTCGGGAGCTGAAACTTCACAAGTGCACTTCAGATATTGAAACACTTAGGCGAATACACAATGACAGAAAAGAAGCCAAAAAAGAGAAGTTTCATTTCTATTGTTTGTAAAAGGAGTTCGTATACAAGTTTGTTCCAAAAAATTCCTACTAGCAGGGGCCGAACCCGCATCCATACACGGCCAACAAAATGAAAGTCAAAATACACCGAATAAGCATGTCTAATCTTTCTTCTTCCTCGGCTTCCTTTTCGGTGCAGGCCCGCTAGAGCCGCCATTATCTTTCCTTTTTGAGCCTTTGCTTATCGGTGGTCGATCCCCACGCAGGGGCATGATCTCAACATCCTCCTCCGAACTCGAGTGAATAGGAATGCTGCCTGCCGGCGGAGTTGGAGGGATAGGATCAGATATGGAAGATGGAATGGCCGCACCAGTGTCGGAAAATGTGCCGCCGGGCGATATCATTCTGAGCGGAGCTGGACCGGGTGCCACCATTCCACCTCCAAAACTGCCACCATGTGCTGCTGCATCCATTTCAGCGGCGATTTGTGCCAAGATTTCCTCTTCATTAACCGCTCGAGCCTCGCTGGGAGCATCAGTAGTTGGCATCGATGAGCTTGTGGTAGGAGCGCCTTCACCCATGACGAATAGCAAGTCGGCAAGAGGGTCGCCATGACGGCGAAAGAGTTCTTCCATCAGATGCTCATCGAACACAAGCGTGCTTCCCTGCATGTCGTCAAGAAACGCAGCGGTAGTCACGGCAGTTGCTTCAGTAACGATAACCCCATGCGTTTGATATGATTCTTGAGTAGCAGGAGGCACGACCGGTGCAACATCAATCACTGGACAAAGAATAAGAGAACTATTAGAACTTAACTCGAGCGAAAATGTCGACTTAAGAAAGATATGTGGAATGTTCAAAATACCTTCCTCAGTTTGACTCATATGTGGCGGAGCGGTTTCAGTAACTTGCGCTGCAGCCGGAGACATCTGCGGCTGATCCAAATTGTAGGCAGGAACAGCTTGGGGATCGATCGACCGCAGATGAGGATTCGGGCTGAGTTGACGCTGGAACTTCAAGACTCGCCTCATGATGTTCAACCCCCGAACCCTCTCCTACTTCGAAGTGCTGGGCACCGAGTCTTTCCTTTTCATGTAGAATCATTGACTCGTGAAGAATCTTCCTTTCATCTTCATTCAAAATGCGATTTTCGAGTTCAAATTCATCCACGGCTCACCCAGATGCGCCTCCTTCTCTTCCTTAACTAGTCGGCCCAAGCATTGTAAAGGTGCGCCGGATAATCATCGAGCCAGGCTAGACCCCTGTGCCTCAGCATGTTAGCATTGTAAACAACGAGAAGGTCTTCGATGTCAGCCTCTAGCCTGGACTCGGCTGACTTCACTTTCTCCTCGACATTAGTCTCCACCCTGTGGACTTTAGCCACAGCTACATCCCGCTCACCCCTAAGCAGAACAGTTTGTTCGCATGCCTCCTAGGTCGCGTTGTTTGCATCATCCCTTTCCTTGGCCATGTCGGAAAATTTAGCCTTGAGCTCGTTAAGTTCTTTGACCGCCGCATCCCGCTCGACGGTAACTGTAGTATTTCGATGGCCCATCTCCTCCACCAAGGCAACATGTGTCTGCCTCAACCTCTCCATGGGCACATTCGCTTCGTCAGCTTTTTTGGTGGCCGCAATTTCAGATTTCCGAGAAGACTCGGCCTCAACAGTGAGCACTTGAATGATCTGGTCCCTTTGAGCAAGTTCGGTCTACATTTTCTCAAGTGCTTTGGCTCGCTCAAAGGCCACCTTGGAAGCTTTCTCTACAGCCTTTACCCACTCTCTGTACTGGGTATAGATGTCATGAACGTAATCATGCATCATGTTTTCCACCCCTGATGGAATTCTTTTCAAATGAGGTGGGAAAACATAGCCATCGAAGCAAATATTCGGAAAATCCTTCCTCATCTGAGCCAATTTAATGGCCCCTTCTCCTATGGGCTCAACTGGGACCTGCTCTGCAATTATGGAGACTGTGGTCTCAACTCTCTGAAGATGAGTCTCGGATCTAGAAGTATGAGAAGATGGCTTGTGACGAGGAGGCTCTGGTGGATGTGAAACAAGAATGGGAGGTGGAGATGGTAGCCTAAGAGGAGGTGAGCGTGATCTAGACCGATGTCGGTATTCTCTATCCCTATCACGCCCATACCTATCTTGGTTAGAGTACTCGCGATCGCGGTCTCTATCTGAGTCTCTTCTACGGGAATCATAATAGGAAGAAGCCTTTCGGGCCGAGCGAAGATTCCCGAGCATCGATCCTTTCCCAAACATAGTACCTGAAAATGAGAAACAAAGGAAGAGTTAGTGATTTCTTAAGTTGGACAATTTACAGTCATGAATCATGTAGTGCAGTGAAGTGTATGCATGTGCAACCCCCCGACCAACTAGAAATGTCGGCCGCACTCGTAGCAAGCGACCCGCTCAGTTCAAGAGCATTATCAAGCTCCTCCATCCCGGCGTCGTGTTGAAACGACACATAATCCGGAATCGGAACATCAACAAGCCCCTCAAAAGGATTCTCTACTGGCGGGGGAGGAGCCTCCGAAATTCTAATCCCTAGGACGGGCAAGGACATGACCACAGATTTTAATCTCACGGATTTAGAATGCTTGTGAGCAACTGCCTTGCCTTTTCTTCTTCCACCTGAGTCCTAGACATCGGAAGAAGGCCCAGCTTGGAGCTCGTTATCGGTGGGCGTTCTCTCCGGATCAACTTCTTCGGCTATTACGACTTCGGGCACTTTCCGCTTCACCCGTTTCTTCGAGACCGCTTTAAGCGTCCCTTCCAACCGTATGCTCTACCTCCGTTCAATCAACCCGACAGTCCTCAGGTTTCTGTCGGTTAGAACCAAGTCGATATGCCTCTCTTCGCCCAGAACCACTTGGAGGATCCGAACTAGCTCTCTGAAGTATGCACCGTCAGGTCGAGAGATTGCAGCTATAAAAGAAGAAAAGTATGTCAGTTTTGAAGTCAATTATTATTATCTCGATAGTTTAAGAGGAAGACGGTAACACTTACGTCTATCCAACCATCGCCTGGCAAATCCAGGGGGCACCGAACGTAGAACCATTCGGTTGTAAAGTAACTTAGCCTTCCCCAGGAGCCCATTACAATGTGGCAGTTCCTGACCGCTTCCAAGAAGGTAAAAGAAGGGCTGTCTCCACGACTCTTAACGTTAAATAAATATCTAATCTCGATCGGCTTTGGTGGTCGAAAGAGAATCTCCATAAACAGAATGAAGGTGTTGTTCAACAAAGCGTACCCGTTGGGATGTAGCTGGGATGGAGCTATGCCGAGGAATGATAACATCTCCCTTATATACTGATTGAAAGGGGAAGTGTTCCCGCCGTACAAGCATGACGGTTGAAAGTAGTAAACCCCTCCGGGGGATCGTGTGGCCTGTCATTCGGCCCACGCAGTAACACGTCGTCCAGCGACAAGCCGTGCCTTAAACAAATCCGTCCCATCATATCTTCGGAGATACCAGACGGCACAGAATCTTGAGGGCGATAAAATGAACCGGGCACCTGGACGCTCGTCCGGAGTTGGGTCTATAACTTCGGCTTCAATAACCGTTATCTCGATGGCTGAAGGAATTGAACTCGGGAGTTCCTGCTGCTGTGAACTTGAAGGTTCCACGACTGACTAGCTTATGAAAAATCATTTTTAAACAGACAATAACGCTCATGCATCCCCCAATGTAATGTGTGTGAGTGTATTTTGCAGTGCAGTACTATATATCACTTGAAAAGTTCTACAGAATTGGAGAAAGCGTGAAAACGATAAGACTTCAAAATTCAGTCGGAACGACCGTCATTGCTGACCGTCACAACCATGCCATCCAGTTATTAGCGATCGATCTAAGTCAGGGTTTGTTAAAGTTTCGTTAAGTCGCAATTCCATCGACGTGCTTCGATAGGTAGTTAAATATGCAAGGTAATATTTAAGTCCGGATATTCAAGAGTGAAGCTCATCGGGAATCATGTTATTAGTTATTCAAGGTTGCGTGTCCATCAAGGTCCGGGTTTATACCAGTCGTCAGGAAGTTGCTTCGAATCGATCGTCAGTGTTTAATTCCAAATTGATCAAGGCCAGGGAAGCACTAACTTCGTATCGATCACGTTCGCTCGTTGCATTTCGCATCGATACGAAGGAGTACTTTTCGAATCGATCTGAAGCCATGGACTTCGACTCGGTCACATTCGAATCGATCCAAAGCCATGGACTTCAACTCGATCAAATTCACTCGATACATTTCGTATCGATCGAAGGAGTATTCTTCGAATCGATCTGAAGCCAAGGACTTCGACTCGATCACCGGCCCTGCTCAGGCATCAAATTTTGGAGATAAAGTTTCGTATCGATCGTACAAGACGTGCCCACGCGATAATCATTGCAGATCGACACGAAGAAAGCATCATGCCATCATCCTCCACACTCCTTTTTCCTCAGATCGATTCGAACTCCATTTTACCCTTCCTCGACCTCGCACGTTGTCTACTTCCTCGAGGCAACATTTGGACATGGATTCGAGTGGAACAGCGTACGAATTTGAGTCTCATCGTTTTAGGACGGATTTTGTTCAATCGATTACCTGACTTTGATAACTGTTTAAAGGTTTCTGAATCGATTCGAAGGCAAAGGTTTTTCTTTTGAGAGGCTCAAGAGCGATACGAAAGCAAGGCAGGAAAATAAAAGGTAAAAAGTGAAAAGTGGGTAAGTCCATGGTATTTATATGGACTCAAAGTAGAAAGAAAAAAACAATTCGCCTCCCCATGGGTTCGACCAGTTGCAAAACGTCACCACGGGATCGATTCGAACAAGCCCTTCGAATCCATCAATCCTCAGACGACCACTACTTCGTATCGATCGTGGGACTTCGGTTCGAACCCATTGAGAATTGCGCTATTCGAATCCATGAAATCGAGCCTGCACCGATACGAAGTCTTCAACAAATCCATCGATACGAAACCACTGTTCGTATCGATCATCTTCGGCTCCATCCCCAGTTTAGCGACGCGAAGTGTGCAGTTCGAATCCATCAAACCATGGCATCCAGGGGTCAATATTCATCGACACGAAGGCACGTTTCGTATCCCTTAAACCCCACGTCCATCGATTCGAAATGCTCATTTCGTATCCATCAATACAATGAATACCGATGCAAAAGCAATGTTTTAGCCTTCTACACCGATTCAGGAGAGGATTGATATGAAGGAACATTCAGAAACGACAATCGAGCGTTGTTACAATTCGGATTTCACATCGATTCAGGAGAGGATCGATATGGGATTCGACATAAAATAAACTGACAACAACTCGTGAGCATCAACAAAAGTCAGGTTAACATGTATACATATGTGTGGGACTAATATTCAATATTCCGGACTTACAGGAACTGAAAACTCATTTGATAACGATTACAACAACAAACGGCTAATTGCTATCATACAGCAATCAGTTGCAACAATACAGGGTACAGCGGTTGACGGTCAACAATTTATGTTATCAAGAAAAATCAGCCAAAGATTACGGCTTTCATCGAAAAGACGACAACTATTTAGAATGAAGATTACAGCATTTCAAAGCACATCATGTTACCATAAGACGTACTTTGGGGGGAAAATGTTATCCCGCCTTTTGGCAAGGCCATGACATCAAGGAATTAACTAGTAACCAATGACGGTTCATCTTAGAGATCGGTTATACACAGGCTCACTATGGAAATCGATGAATTTTTTCCAAGTCCGGATCGAGCTAAAATTGATTTGATACGACAAGCTAGGCTATGAGAATCAACGTTCCAAATTTTAAGTCAATCCGAGTCCGTATGTTCAAGTTATGATCGATGCAAAATTGGGTGAAAACCAACCTCGGTTCGACTCGCTCAGTTCATATCCATCAGGGAAGCTCACTTCGACTCGATCAGCCAAAAACCACTTTGACTCCATCGGCGAAGCCTCTGTTTGACTCGCTCAGCTCCACATCCATCACCAAGCCTCAGTTCAACTCGCTCCGCTTCGCATCCATCAGGGAAGCTCACTTCGACTCGATCATCCAATGTCCACTTCGTATCCACATAATAGAGCATGGCAATCGATGCGAACAAAGCATGGCCATCGATACGAACAGAGGGACTCTCATCGATACAAACTGGGTTAATTCAGCCAATATGAATTGGACCATCACTTTTATCGATTCGAAGAGGACCGAGTCGAACAACGATTCGAACAAGACCGAGTCGAACAGCGATTCGAACAAGACCGAGTCGAAATAAGGGAGTCGAACGAAACAGCCAACCGAAGATCCTAATTCGTATCGATCATATCTCCTAATCTACAAGTCCAAATAATATGAAATTTTCATAGAAGCCTACGTGCATGCTAAAGAACGTCCACGCCAAATTTCGACTCCATCAGACACAATCTTGATCGATACGAAATCCATTCATATCCATTACGGATCGGACCAAAACTTCGCGGCCTTGTGCACGCGGGACTAGTCACGTGCCAAAGAAGGTTTCCCGAGATCTAAGTGGAATATCAGCCTCCTACACCTATAAGTAGAGCCCCAGGGCACACAGAAAATGAGCTTCTTCTTCTTTGAATTCTCCAATGCCTAGACTCAGTCGAATCCAGATCTGAACTCCATTGTTGCTGCTACCAACGAATTTCATTGCTGAAAATCATAATTATCTGCTGTAACTCACTTAATTCACTTGTAATCTTCAAAGAAAGATCAATAAAGCTATCAACTTCATAGTGGATGAAGGCGATACGCCGAACCACTCTAAATTCTTGTGTCTCCTTGCATTTTAATTATTTTCATATCTGAAATTTAGAGTTTTTGTTAGATAATCCTCTTTTTTCATTTAATTTCTTCACTTTATCTCTTTAAAAACTTCCGAAGAGTGTTGTGCCCAATTTTGGTACAAACAAAGAGTTAAAGGAAAAAACTTCTTTTTGTAATGCTTCCAAAATTCATTTTCCGGTTGAAATATGTTCTAAGATGTGGAAATAGATAATCTCAAATCTTAAATGTAGAAAATTCAATCACATCTAACATGAATTAAAACATAACCACTTTGAACATATTTGGACAAAATGAAGTAGCAAATAAACTGTAAAAACAAGGAAAACAAAGGTTACTTTAACATGCCATTCCCAAAATAGTTCTAAAATTTTTCTATAGCAAATAGGTACGCAATCAGAGCACTGAATATATATATAATTTATTTTTAATAAGAAAGTGTAGATTTAGAGTTCGAAGTGAATGAGCAAGGGAAAGAGAAAATGTACCTGCAAATTAATTACAAACCATAAACGATAAGAGACACCGTGTAGTAGATGGATTTGAAGTGCTTATCGTTGCGAACTGGAATTGAAACAAAAACCCTAAGTTGATTCGTTGTATAAACTTTATCACTACAACTTATCCATCTTTATTCAGATGAAAAGGAGGTGAGTGCAGACAATGACAAAGGAAGATAAAGCATCGAATTATTAATTGATGCTTATGCTCGCGATTCAGATGCACGACATCGAGTTAGCAATGGGCTCTTCACAATTAAGTTAGATTGCGGTGGAGGGAAGGTCTAGGTCTTGGATGGTTTGCAATACCAGAGGATGAGAAATCATGGCTTCCCTATCTTTTAGAAATGTCAGCATCACATGAGCATGGGGCTGCTAGCATCGATGTTGGATTATGATGGAGAGGAGGTCGACGTATTGGCTGGGTTGCGATAGGGGAGAACGATAATTTAAGGCTTTCAGATCTAGGAAGAGAATGAGTAATTTGGGATTTATGTTTAGTGAAAAAAATAAAGTTTTAGCGGTGACTGAAATTTACACTGGCGGGCTTTAAAATTTAAGCTTTACTGCCATGTGTATTTGTTACTTATCAATTATTATTTATGTATTAGTATTAATAAATTATCAATTATAATTTAGTAATTACAAATCATAAATTATTAAATATAAATTATTAAATATAAATTATTATTTATAAATTATAATTTATGAACCTTTATTTGTAATAAATATTAAATTTTAAATTATTATCATTAATTATATATTTTTGAATCATTAATTATATATCAGTAATTATAATAAGTTATTATATATTAAGTATATATTATAATTTATACATTTTTTATATATCCTAGATGATTAATTATAAAAAGTAACTATAAATTATAAATTATTATTTCAGGAAAATAGGCACAAGGACAAACTTAGAAATTTTTTTAGGCTGAAGGACATTAAGTTTATTTTTTTGGCTGATGGACAATGCTAGTTATAACTAGCATTTTGTATAGTGTAAAACTGAATATAATGCTAGCTATAACTAGCATTTTGTATAGTGTAAAAGTTGAATATAGTGCTAATTATAACTAGCATTTGTCTTTCAGCCTAAAAATAAAACTTCATGTCCTTCAGCCTAATTTTTTTTCAAAGTTTGTCCTTTTCCCTAATTCTCTCTTATTATTTATTATTTATAAATTATTTATTAATAGTAATTAATATCGTTACGTCGACTCAAAATTTTCGCTGGTTGTTAACAACATTTCCTTAAAAGAGGAAGACAAGTATAAATTTGGTTGTTTTAAATTAATATTTATAATGGTCGTGTAGAGAAAGCTGTTAAAGAGATCTATTACTGCTGCACTATACAAATAGTTGTTAAAAACAACTTTATTGCAACTGACAGTAAAAAATAGTTCTAAAAAACCCTTGTTACAACTGGCAATCAATGAACATTATAAGCAAAAAGTTGTAATAAGATCATTTTGTTGTAGTGGGTACGATACAAGGAAGAGCACAAGGACAAGCTTGGGCCATCTTTGAGGCAGCGAACGACGTTAAAGTTCCTACTTGTTTTAGGCAATTCCTAAAGACCATGCCTCAATTGACTCCTCAATCGACTACAACTGGAACTCTTGAAGTTATGTGTGGTGCAAATGTGGTGGATGCCGTAGTCATCCTAGATCCTAGAGTCGACTTCGATAAAAGATATAAGAGTTGCACCAAATTTTGGTGGTAAACCATATATGGGTATCGATTCATTCATTGTGACTCAACTTGGCTAAACATGTGCGATCGAATCTTTGACGACATGACTCTAGATAATATGATGCAGAAGCGGCTTTCCTCTCGTCATCTTTATGGTAAAGCCTTGAATCTGTGGGACCTAGTAGCGGTTGAGGTTGATGAATATATTATGCCTTGGCAAGAGTTCAAATGCCGATTTGAGACTTATTTCATCTCTATTGTAGAAAGAGATGTGCATCTGACTAAGTTCATTAACTTGTAGCAGGGAGAGATGGTGTGAAAGAGTATGTTGCTTAGTTTAACTCTTTGGTAAGATTTGACTTGGGATTGATGGTACTCCCTCGGTGAAGGTTGAGAGATTTGCTAATTTTCTACGACCCTCTATACACGACCATGTGCTTAGCCATGTTTCTCTAGAAGTGCCTTTTGAGAAGATTGTTGATATGGAAATTAGGCCGGAAAATTCTCATACAGACTCAAAGGAGGTCAAGGTAATGACCAAAGCTTCAAACAAAATGGTTTAGGAAATGAAAGGGCCAGGTCAAGATAGAGAACTTTAATAATAATAAGAAGAGGGTAGAGTTTTTCTGTAAATCTTATGGCTTGAAGGGATACTTTCACCAACCAGTGTAAAGCTCCTAAAGATAAGCGGAAGTGTTTCATCTACAATTAACCATGTCACATAAAGAATGATTGTCCAACCTTAGCAAGGGGTGGACAGGTTGTCAAAGCTTACGCATTGGACTAGGTCTCTACATCATCTTAGTAGGTTGGCAATGTGAAATACAAGAATATTGCTATGATTGGTACACTTCTAGTATTTGATTTACCAATATATGTTCTTTTTGAAACTAGAGGATCACATTCATTTATTTCTAGTAGTTTGGTAGTCTAATCTTAAAATTTGTATTATAGAAAATACCTCGGTGGTTGCTAACTTATCAGGTGATTCGACTAGCCAAACTTTGGTTTGCTAAAATATATAGGTAATCAAGGGTAGTATGAACTTAATATTTAATACATTTGTTCTTGGTTTTTCTAGCCGGGTATGGATCGGAAGAGGGAACATAGGGTAGTTTTAGATTGTGAGGGACGTATGTTCACGTTGAGGGACGATAGTGGGAGTAGACTCGATATACAGTGTGATCTTGATAATTTAATAATGATGAGCAACCATCATTCTTCAGACCTCTCTAAAGATGAGTTATTGTTAGTACCTAGAGTTTGGGAATTCCTTGATGAATTTGCAAAGATTTCCTATTTACCTCCCATTTGAGAGATTGAGTTTCTTGTCGATCTAGTTAGGAATACAAGGCTAGTAGTTATGCCTATTATAATGGCACCTTAGGAACGAGCGAGCTTGCAGTGCAGACCTAAGAATTGTTGAAGAAGGGTTTTATCCAAGGAATTTCTTATGAGTGGGGAGCACTAGTAGTATTTGCAATGAAGTCAGATGGATTAATGCTACTGTGTGTTGACTATAGAGAGCTAAATAAGTTGGCGAAGAAGAATATGCATTTATTACTCTGTATTGATGACTTATTTTATCATCTCATATGAGCTAATGTATTCTCGTAGTTGGACCTAGCCATGGGTTTCCTTCAGCTTAGAATATCTAAGGAGAATGTGCATCTTATGGAATTCAGGACACCGAAAGTGTAATCTAAGTTGTTGATCATGTAACTCAGGCAGACCGATGAACTTGACTATTATGTTAATCTTATGAACCGGGCATTCAGGCATCGGTAGAACAAGTTTGAAGTTGTGTTCATAGACGATATCCTGGTTTACTCTCAAACTAAGGAAGAACAAAAGACTCACTTGAGAGTAGTGCTAGAGACGTTGATACGACACCAATCGAAGGCAAAGTAAGCTAGTCATTTCTGGAGAAAAGAATTATGATTTTTAGGACACACCGTAAGAAACTGGGCTTTTGATAGAGTTTGAAAAACGCTATAATAGCTTACGACTTTTGATAGCGTCTTAAAGAACGCTGTGTAACGACATGCTATAATAGAGCAGAAATATATAATAGCACTAATAGAAATGCTATGAAAAGTTAGCATTCCACAACGTTTAAAGTTATTTTTTCAGCATTTACCAAACACTCTGGAAAGTTTTGATTTCATGTAAAAAAATTCAAACACTATAAGAACTATTCTATACCATTTTTATATTCATACGTATAATAAACGCTATGAAAAATGTTCTTTTGATAGCGTTAATTATACGATATGAATATAGAAACGGTATAGAATAGTTTTTATAGTGTTTACTAACATGCTACTATACCTTGCGCATAATATGCATTTCTACATTTCTTTAGCATATGGTAAATACTATAATACTTCTGCTTTTCTTATTTTACCATGAATAACATTTACTACTGGCTACAAAAAAAATTCTTCATCGCATATCATTTTATAGTGTTTCATATACGTAGATGAAATAACTTTTGATATCTATATAATCAAATAAGTCAAACTAAAAACATTTAAAAATAAACATACATCAATTATTTAATATAACCTTGTTCATTCATAATATTTCATTCGATGTAGTTAAAGCAAACACAAAAGATTACATAATTACCATTAGATTCTTCAAGACAAAGTAGTATACATCCTAATCAATGCCACGATCATAAAAGCTATAGACCCATGTGAAGTATTAGCATTTCCAATATCTTTTACACGACTTTCTTTCTTTTTACATGCATTAAAAAAGATAAGAAATAATTCAAGTTTAGTATATACACTACTAGAAACACTATTTATTGCGACGTCCACTTCCGACGGCCACCGACAGCTTGTCGTTTTTTTCCGATGGCTAGTAATTGTTGTGGCATTATTGAAAATAAAATAAACTAGCCACCTGCAGCCATCGGAAGCCGTCGTAAAAATACCCGTCAGCGGCCGTCGGAAGCCGTTAAGTCGCCAATACTTCAGTCCCAGGCCGACACTTCTTCTTCATTATCTACAACCCAAATTTCCTTCCCAAATCTCACCTCCACCACCTCCTTCACCTCCTCCACGCCATCAGCAAGCCTCCATGCCTCCAAGACTATCTCCATCTTTAATTTTCAAGTCTCTTCATTAGCTATTGCTCTTCAAGAAGGTTTAATTTATAAACCATATTTAATTTTGATTTGGTAAATTAGGGTTAATTTGTTGTTATAGTTGTTTGTAATACCCCATCGATTGTTTGTTATAGCATATTGAATGCTAATTAGGTTGTTATTATAATTTTTTATCATTTAAATATTGAAAAAAATAATTTGTTTAGTGTATATGTGCGTTAATTGGTGTATATGTGTTGATTAATTAGTGCATACATGCATTAGAGCTAGCTTGGATTAATTAGAATCGATGCTCAGGATTTAGTGTATGCGTTTTTAAGATGACGAAAATGACGATTTAGTGTATGCGTTTCTTAGAATGTAAATAAATTATTGTAAAAATTGTTGTATAATACGATTTACTTTTTATAAATCCCTCAGATAGTTTTTGGCCCGTATGGCAAGTATTGTATACGATTGTTATATGGATATTCATTTTTATCATAGAGTGGACATTTATATTCATTTGATACAATATTTGTTAGATTTGTCCCTATATTGGACAAGTTACAAACACAATAAAGTAATTATATTTTGCAAATTATTTCATTTTAAACGGTTCACAAAATTTCGACAACACTTTATTTTTGTTCCATGTGCACGCATATGTGTACGAAACAGGAAACAAAGGGGAAGTGCTGTCGAAATTTTGTTGAATAATTTAAAATGAAATAATTTACAAAATATAATTACTACTGTGTTTATAATGTGAAGTAGGATGACCAACCTTCAAAGTGTAAAAAAATAACCTAAAAATTTAAGATTATATTCATATAATTTGTGTAAATCCGTTCAAAAATAAAATTAAATAGAATAATATTATATATTTGCAAAAATTTAAATGTATGATTAAATTGAAAAATAAAGTGTCAATACGTAAATGATTAATACATTTTTATGTTTTAAAATAGGAAAAATGGTCAATTATTTTATCGATCGGAGCTAGACGTACCAACAAAAAAGAGAAATTGGAAGCTCGATAAGTGAACATTTTCAAAATGGCATACAGGTCTTTATTGAATTCGCTTTAAGTAAATACGGGAACGACGAAATTAAAAATTTGTTGTCCATGTAGTAGGTGCAAATTATTGAAGCATTTGATACCGAATATGGTAATAGTTCATTTGCGCTAATATGGTTTTGTGCCGAATTATTTGGCATGAGATCTTCATGAAGAACTTATAGCACCTACTCCCGTACATTCAGAGGAGGAGGTGGATAATGAAATTGTTTCGATGAATCTCATAGAAGATATGGTTGGAGATGCAGCACGTTCAATGTTCCCTACTTTTGAAGTTGATGGTAACGATGTTAATGTCGAAGAAGAACCAAGTATTGGAGCAATTTTTATTATGATTTATTGGATGTTGCTAAGAAACCCCTTTGGAATGGTTGTACAAGCGGTACTCAACTATATATAACCACTTT
Source organism: Allium fistulosum (assembly GCA_030737815.1). NCBI lineage: Eukaryota > Viridiplantae > Streptophyta > Magnoliopsida > Asparagales > Amaryllidaceae > Allium > Allium fistulosum. Next base: position 293,430,468 of record CM060907.1, read on the forward strand.
TTTGTATGTTGAATCAGAAAACGACGAGGACTGATTAATAGTATACATGTTGAAAAAAGGTAATTTATAAGAGTATTGATGTTACATTTTTTGTATGTTATATGTGATTATTGATGTTAAATCCTGATATGTTTACTCATAATTGAATGATATCTTCTGCCATAATAAAATAATATGTATATGACAGGTATTATAGATATCTTTCTTCAGGCATCGGAGTTCTTCGCAGTCTGGTTCCCTCTCTTCGTCTCATAGAGGGACCGTCCACCATGGAGGTGATAGCCCATCACAGGAGGCGTCGCGTACGGTGGTCAGATTGCTACCAAAGGCAGGTGGATTGTAAGTATTAAATTTACTTCAGCATTATAAACATTTTATATGATATATTAGTCATGATTTGTCTTTATCATATTTAATGCAGGAGTTTTGAGCTTGAGCCTTCGAATATAGTTCTCAGCATTTCTAAGCAGGCGTACATGAGCCGTATGACTACGTGCTGGCCCAAATGGAGTAGGATCCCAGAGCACGTACGGGAGAGCATCTGGTAGGACTTCCTGGTAAGTGTAAATTTATATATCATTATATATAATCACTTTACAATTTGCTGACTAAGTATAAATGTATAACTTATATTTTTTCAACATACGGCGATGGTAAATCTACAAGAAGAGGAAGTTTCTCTTTGCCAGCACCACTGGAACTCTAAGGTTGCAAAGAATTACCGGGATACGCTATACTTGTAAGTTTATTTTCAGTTATAAGTTATTAATAATGATCATTTTAATTAATTAGTTATAAAATATTATAATAATGTCATGTAATATTTAATTGTATTTATTTTTGCATTGAAGGAAAGATTTATGCAAGCACGTGAGCAGATGCTGGAACAATCAGGACAGGAGTAATTGACCCCTGATGAGGAGGACGCTATCTTCGACTCTGTTATGGACCCGACACAGCGAAATAGGCGCTATGACTACGTCAATCAAGCGGTAATTTATAAAAATTAACAAAGTTGTAAAAATTGCTTAATTTTTATAAAAGTTACGTAAATAACTTAAACATATTTCGACTTGTTTTGTAGGCTTGGGCCTCACAAAAGGTTTATCAAAAGGCTCAGGACAAAGCTGAGATTAATGAGCTTCGACAGCAGATTGCATAGCTGTAGGAGCAGGACCGCCTGTAGCGCAAATAGAGCAACTGAACCAGCATTTGGCCGAGTACATAGAGCAGCATAGAAGCATTCCCTTCGTCTGGTGGTTCCGGAGCCGACGAAGAGTCATGAGGTACGTTTTGCAGTGTTTGTTTTTGAAACTTGTGTATATATACAATAAAAGACAGTGAGGTTGATTTGTGTACATGTGGTGTTTGATGTTGATTTGTGAGGTTGATTTGTTGGACTGATGTGTTTGGTTGGCATTTTAGACATTGTTTATGTTGTACATTGATGTTGGATGTACATATTGATGTTGGGTGTGTGAGATTAATGATAGACGGTTTGTTTTGTATTGATGGTAATGTTTGAGTTTGAGATTGAGATGGTAATGTTTGAGTTTTATATTGTTATTGATATTGATATTGATATTGATTTTAGCTTATACATCTGATATATATTGATTTTGATGTGTTGTGACATATATTGATATTGATGTGCTGTTTGGAATTCGAATGACTGCTGTAATATAAAAAAATCACCTAGATTTCGAAGGTTTCCGACGGCTTATCAAAGACAGCTCCCGACGGCTCCAGACGGTTTTCCGGCAAATTTTCAAGCCACGTGGAGGTCTTAACTTTCGGAAAGGCCGCCGAAATTACTATCGAAACAACCGTTGGAAGCAATCGAAAAAAACATCATTGTTTCCGTCGAAAAAAGACGAAAGTCGTGTTCTCTATACCGATGTCATTTTCGACGGCTCCCGACGGCCGTCGATGGCTCGGAGCCGTCGAAAATCACTGTTTTCCTTGTAACGATACAATACGATACATCAAATTAAAATTACGGTTTAGTTTCAAATATTTGGAGAGGAATAACAAACTTTAAATTCAAATAAAAAAAATTGAAGAAAGATTAATGACAGAAAGGTAAGACTACCTGGATAACATTAGTACTTCTTGTCAAAACTCATTCCTACATTTAGAATTAAATATCGTGCATAATTGCATAGAAGATGATGCATTCTTCTTTTGTAAACTAAACTACACATCGTGAAGATGTAAACCAATAGTAGTGCGGAACCGGAAGACATTGTTTCAAAATTTAAAGAAACCATAAAAAAGGTTAAGTTCTTTACCTCTTTTATAGTGAAATAAGAACATGAGTGTTTTTGCAATAATTTGAATAAAAAAAGAAAATAGAAATGAGGCACTGATGGTTTCACGATAATGAGACTGGAAGTCCATCCAAAATAATGAACAAAGAATTTAGGCCGAGTCTTTTATAAGATAATGTACGACTGTCTTCTAAGGGTTTTAAGGGCATTTTTGTCCTTTCATATTACAACTATAAAATGCCGAACCAATATATAAGACATTGTATCAGTACATATCAGATTATCAAATAAAGAGAATATTTCTATTCACATTTTCTCAAATACAAACATAAATAGAAAATCTAACTTGGCATCAGAGCAAATCAAGCCTAACGGCAATCAACACCATGCCAAGAAGTTCATCAGATTACTGTTCATCACTTGAACTAACATTGGCTGTGTTTGTTTTCTCATCAGATTCAGAATCATCATTTGAGAAAGACCAAGATCAAGAAGGTATTTTTTCATACCTGTGCATATCTGTTAATATCAGTCTTCTGTTCATCTTTCCCACACTCAAAACAAACATCTCGCCACAAGATTCATCATCCCATAATCTGAATCTCGAGTTGTGCATGTTAAGGGATCAAAACCACCCATTACTGTTCACATTACCAGCAGTCAAGAAATCAAATACCACCAATGGGAGATGAGAACAATGACTCGTATGGAAACTCAACCGCAGACAACTGCAACTGCCAAAGGCACCTATAGATGTGATTTAATCAAGACAATTATAAGTCCTCAAAGCTAATTAACCACTACACATCTAGATGAAAGTAATTACTTGCTATGGAAATATCACGTGGGGACAGCAATTAGAGGGTATGGTTTAGAGGAATACATTCTTAGCACACTTACTATACCACCCAAATTCATTGCAGATAGTCAAGGGAAGCTTATAAGCAACAAGGAATATACAGTGCAAAAGAGGCAAGATCACTTATTAAGTTCTTGGTTGTTGTCCTCAATAAGCACTGACTTATTGCCATAAATTATTGGCTGTAAAACTTCAAATGAAATCTGGATGATAGTTGAACATACCTTCAATTCACAGTCAGCAACAAAGATCATGCACTACAAAAGGCAGATGAAAAATATAAGAAAGGATGACATGTCAATGAAGGACTACTTAAACAAAATTAAAGGCTACTGTGATTTATTAGAAGCCCCAGGTCACAAGATATCAGATACAGAAAGATCTTGACTATTATGAATGGTTTAGATGGAGACTATGAGGTAGTTGTAGTAGTTATCACATCTAAAAAAGTAATACCCTCAATTCAGTATGTCCACTCTACCCTACTTGCACATGAAGGTAGAATAGAACACAAGAAAGCATTTGACAAAGAACTCTCAATCAATTACACAGCAAATTAAAGAAATAAAAGCCAGAATAGAAATCAAGAAAACAACAACACAGTAACAAGAAATGATCAGAATTATTCAACAAATGATCAAAATTATTCAAGAAACCTTTCTGGAAGATATAGAGGAGGAAGATGGAATAATAACAATAGGTCGGAATGCCAAATCTGTGAGAAAATGGGACACACAGCCAACAAGTGTTACTTCAGATTTGATTCCAACTACAACTCAAAGAAACAACAATCCAAATGAAACATAGCAAGCATGCAGTATGATCAAAGGAGTACATCGGAAGAACAAAGAATTCATTACTTGAATATTTGTGAAGGAGCAAAGCCAGAGGACATTCAACATGAATGTTGCTATCCAGACTCAAGTGCAACATATCATGTGACTAGTAATCTGCAGAATCTAAATCTGGGGAACAAGGAATACACAGGAACACAATATATTAGTATGGGTAATGGAACTAAAATTAATATCACTCACACTGGTACTGGCACAATCAATGGGCAAAAAGTGCTGCACTTAAATAATTTGCTAAGACTGCCCAAAATAAGAAAAAAATCTTATCAGTGTTTCACAATTTGCCCTAGATAATGATTTATTTTTTGAATTTTATCCTAAATATTGTTTGGTTAAAGATATTAAGACTAAACAAACTTTGTTGCAGGGTGAGACATACAATGCTTTGTACAGATTCAATGTTACAAAAGTTAATCACTCCAGTAATCCAAGAATATGGTGCAACTTAACAGAATCAAGTTCAACTGAATGTACTAAAAGTGTGTTTGACATTTGGCATTGTAAGTTGGGTCACTCTAGTGTCAAAATTGTAAAGAAGGTATTAGAGGATAATGAAATTGATATTAAAAATATACCTGCTTCTTATGTGTGCACTTACTTTCAAATGTGAAAAAGCCATAAACTGGCCTTTCCTAAGTCTCAAACTGTATATGATAAACTATTGTAACTTATTTCAACTGATTTATGGGAACCAGCACCCACTAAATCAGACTATGGTTATAATTATTATATATCTTTTGTCGATGCCTATTCCAAACATTCATGGATATATTTTTTGAAGTCTAAATCTAAGACATGTAATGTGGTTATGCATTTTATTAAGCAAATAGAAAACCAGATAGGCCAGACTATGAAAATGATTCAGACAGATGGTGGAACAAAGTACAAAACTCTGAAAAAATATTCCGATGATAAGGGCATAGTTCATAGGGTAACATGTCCTTATAAATCATAACAAAATGGGCTAGTGGAAATGAAACATATGCATATAGTAGAGACTGGTCTTACATTGCTTGCACAAGCATCACTTCCATTGAAATTTTGGCCTGATGCCTTTGCAACAACAGTCTACTTAATCAATAGACTGCCCACTGAAATATTACAAGGCAAAAGTCCAATGGAAGTGTTATTCAATATAAGACCAGATTATAAAAGCATGAAAATCTATGGATGCCTATGTTTTCCCTATCTAAGACCATACAATTCACACAAGTTGAATTTTAGATCAACACCATGTACCTGTTTGGGATATGGTGTGAATCAAAAAGGATACAAAGTTCTGGATAGTAATGGAAAATTATTTATATCTAGACATGTTGTATTCAATGAAAACATTTTTCCTTTTGAAACATCAGGTATAAAAACAACACAAAAAGTGTACAATCCTGTAGTATCTATTCCATCAATACCACTGTATGCAAGCAATCAAGAGCAAAGAAATACAGAGGAGAGTAAAGATGACTCTGAGGCTCAACACACTGTGTCAGAGAGAGGACCAGGTCAAGACATCACATAATCACCTCAACATTTCAGTCACACTCCAACAAACTCAGGAAGTCAACAAGCTATCTATGAAGGCAATAAAGAGCAACAAAACTTGGAACAACATTCAACACAGCAAGAACAACCAACCAGAGGACATCATATGATAACCAGATCAAAAAGTGGTATATTCAAACCAAAAGTATACGCAACAAGTACTGCTAATGAGGAACTAGAGACATATGGGCATGCAATGAAAGATGAAAAATGGAAAGATGCAATGAATGAAGAATACAGTGCACTGATAAGGAACAAGACTTGGAGTCTTGTACCTCTGCCACAACATAAAACATAATTGGATCCAAGTGGACATACAAAAAAGGAATCCAGATGGAATAATCAAGAAATACAAGGCTAGGTTAGTAGTAAAAGACCATACACAACAACATGGGTTTGACTTCAATGAGACTTTTTCACCAGTAATTAAGCCAACTACTATCAGAGTAATTTTAACCATAACCTTACATAAAGGAAGAGATATTAGACAACTAGATGTAAACAATGCCTTCCTAAATTATGAGCTACAAGAGGAAGTGTATATGGAACAACCACAGGGATTCAGACAGTCAAGTACAAAAGCATTAGTATGCAAACTTCACAAAGCAATTTATGGTTTAAAGCAAGCACCCAGGGTATGGTTTGACAAATTGAATACTACTCTTATCAGTTTAGATTACAAACCAGCAAATTCAGACACATCATTATTTACAAAGTTCAACAGTGGAACTACTACATATATTTTGGTGTATGTTGATGATCTTATAATCACTAGAGATAATAAAGAAGAAATAAGTCATATTATTTAGTTCTTATATAAGCAGTTTTCAATTAAAGACTTAGGGAGACTCAGCTACTTTCTGGGAATAGAAGTGAACAGATTATCCAGCACAAAAATGCATCTAAGTCAAAGGAAGTACATCAAGGAACTACTTATCAAAACAAGAATGCATCAGGCAAAACCATTACCAACACCAATGACTAGCAACTTGCATCTATCAAAATACAAAGGTGAACCTATTACAAATGAAAAGGAATACAGAAGTGTAGTTGGTGCTTTGCAATATGCTACAATAACCAGGCCATAAATATCCTATAGTGTCAACAAAGTATGTCAGTTTATGCATCAGCCATTAAATGAATATTGGAAGGCAGTAAAGCGCATATTATGATATCTAAATGGGACACATAATTATGGCATATTGTTGAGAGAAAATAAAAATCTAGAAATCATTGGGTTTGCTGATGATGATTGGGCATCAGACCCAGATGACAGAAGATCGACTATAGGGTATTGCATCTATCTAGGAGAAAATCCAGTGTCATGGTGTTTAAAGAAATAAGCAACAGTGTCAAGATCAAGCACAGAATCAGAATACAGAAGTCTAGCACATGCAACAGCCGAAGTAATGTGGTTAACTTCTCGGTGAATTAAAAATTAACACAAGTAGGAAAACTACAACCTAGTGTGATAATTTAGGTGCGGTCTCACTATCAGCTATTCCAGTTCTACATGCAAGGAAAAAACATATGGAACTCGACATGTACTTTGTCAGAGAACAAGTAAAAAGTGGAAAAATCAACATAAATCATATACCTAGACCTTACCAGAGAAGTGACATACTTACAAAGGCTCTTTCGACAAGAAATTTCAACTGATTCAGAGATGATCTCAGAATCAAAAGCTTTAGTGACAAACTTGAGCACCAAAACCTAGATCTGATGCAAGCAAGCAAATCTGAGCATCAGGACTCAGATCTGAAGTGAGCAAAGCTCGGATCTCAACCAATCTTCTTTGCTAAGCAGCAGATCTACAGATCAAGAGTTTTCAAAAGCAAATTTGAGCATTCAAACCCAAATCCGAAGTAAGCAAGAGTAAACATCTCAGCCAATCTTCGTCACTAAGCTTACTGAGATGATTCAGATCAGATCTTATGTCTAGAGATACTAACAACAGAGTTTCTCTATTAATTTTTGAAGAATTTTATGTTTATGAAGAAGTTGGCAGAAGATTCAGATAAGGAGGAAACCCTAGCTTAAAGCAAAGGGGAGAAATAATGAACAAAGAATTTAGACCGAGTCTTTTATACAATAATGTATAGTTGTCTTTTAAGGGTTTTAAGGGCATTTTTGTCCTTTCATATTACAACTGTAAAACGCCGATCCAATATATAAGGCATTGTATCTATACATATCAGATTATCAAATAAAGAGAATATTTCTATTTAGATTTTCTCAAATACAAACATAAACAGAAAATCTAACTATCCACCATATAAAATCAAACATTTACATGAATATAGTTTAGTTACCAAATAGAAATGGATGAGCTAATATGTATACCTGTTATCAATAGTTTCACTAATGCAAAGAAGAGTTGGATCTAATTTAATGAGCAACAATGAGCATATTCCACTACCCAATTGATATGCTAAACTACTGTAATTTTGAAAATAATCAAATTATACTCTTAATAAGAATTGAATATGTAGTCGATTCGGCCTAAACGTTTGTTATACATCACAACTATGCAAAATAATACTAACCGTTAGTGTCAAAATTTGAAATGGTCAATAAATCAACATATCAACTGTAGAAGCTGAAACAATCATAGTCATAAGTTGATATATATTGATTAAAGATGTATGATGATAAAGCAAAAATCAACAGATAATTAATGCATTACTTTATGTTAAGAAAATTATTAATTATAAATGTGGTTCATAATGATTTCAAAACTCATCGATTATGAAAGAAACTGAAGCATCCGTAAAATATAATGACAAAGATGAAGAATGATAAATGAATAAGCTCTCTAACCTTTCAACACCAACTAAGGTTCTGCGGCATATGCTGGTTATGCAACCAGAAATGGTTTATAACGAACAACAAATAAAGCACTTATGCATCTAACTGTCAATTAAAGGGATAAAATGAAGCATTAATGCGTAGAAAGTATCCTAAACGTATGTGCAAATGAAAATGCACATTTGATGATATTTAAGAGTATTACTTTCCCTGGTTTTGATATATAGAAAGGATCTCCTCCCACTAGGCCATTATTTTGATCAACCATTGATTGCCTTGGTTTCAAGTCCAGGTCTTGCTCTGCCATCTGCTTCAGCCAGTTTCCACACAGCAAAATGCACTAGTTTTGCCTAATTCTTGCAACAACAATGATCTGTCAAGCTGTGCTGTTGAAATTGAGCGATTCAAACATGTACCGACCAAATTGGAGAAGTCATGAAACCCTAGGTCGACGAGGAGGAAGAAGCAATGTCGTCCGGTGATGTGCTAGGGCTTCTAGGTGAATCAGGAATTTCGTTCGGTGGTGGAGATGCTGGACCAAAAATCTGGTCCGGTGATGATCTTATTCTGAAGTGGTGATGTGTAGAATGCCGGACGAGAAATCTCATCTGATAATGGTTGGCTCGGCAGTTGATAAGGAGAAGAGATGGTTGTTTGATGAAGTAGCAATCTCATCCGGTAGTCATAGAGATACTGAACTAAATATTTGGTTTGGTGGAGGTGTGGATTTCGTTCGGTGATGATAGTATTTTTAGCAGAGGGAAGTATGGATGCCGGTCCAGATTTTTGGTTCAGTAGAAATACCGAACCAAAGTGTTGCCACTCTAGATTTTTGGTTCGAGTATGCTATGCCGATCCAGATGTCAAGTACTGATGCCGAACCTGCCGAACCAAATATTTGTCGAACCAGATCTTAGAGTTGATATGTTACAGCTGCTCTGCTCACTTTCTCATTCTATAAATACCGGAGCTTCTACACTTTAAGGGTAAACAATTTAGAGAGCAAAAACTCTACCAATTTTTGTGCTCTGTTTTTATAACCCTTTAATTGAGTGATATATTAGGGAGAATCTCCACATATGTTTTAACTCTCTAATCTTGAGTGGCTTGTAATCTCTTGTACTTGCTGAATAAAAGAAGTTGTTAGGTCTCCGTGGACGTAGGATATTCATATCCGAACCATATTAAATCTTCTGTGTCTCTTATTTCTGCTATTGTATCTGTGAGATTGCATAAGTGATTTTTTTTAAGTTGTATTGATATATAAACGGACAATATTAGATCTTGATCAAATAATTCGCTTCTGCTCAAATTAAAAATAAATTTCACTACAGTTTGGTATCAGAGCTATTGTTATTGTTCTTATTTGGACATTAATGGCTACTTCTAGTAAGTCTGTTGGTAGATCTGGTATCAATTATGGAGTAACATGTTTTGACGGAAAGGGAGATTTTGGTACTTGGAAGATGAAGATGGAGGCGGTATTAAAGGAGAAGACTTATAAGGTTGTTTCTGCGCTTGAGAAATTTAAAGATATTGATGCAGTTGATTTGGAAGAGATGGAAGATGAAGCTCTCACAACAATTCAGTTGAGTCTTTCAGATGAAGTTCTTAGAGAATTCTCTTAGAAGAAGACGGCGAAGGGACTATGGGATGCATATCAAGACAAGTCTCTCACTAATCGGATTATTCTTCAACAACAACTCTATTCGTTCAAGATGAAGCTTGGAGCAGATCTCATGGAGCATGTAGATGCTTTGACCACTTTGATTATGAACCTGAAGGCAGTGAAAGTTGATATTACCGATGAGGTTCAAGCTGTGATCCTCTTATGTTCCTTGCCTAAGGAGTATACTGCTTTCGTTAATTCCATGATTTATGGCCGTAGTAAAATTAGCCTGTCTGATGTAAAGGTTGGTCTTCATAATGAAGTGTTAAGAGGTAGATTGGCGAGCACTATCTTGGATAGTGATACCGAAGGCTTATCTATTCATAGAGGTAGAGGCCAAAGCAGGTCGAAGAAAGGTGGAGGATGGAATTTTTCGTGGTCTCAGTCCAGGGGGCCTAAGAAGTCAACTTGTCATTATTGTAAGAAGTCGGGGTACTTCATAGCACAATGTCCTAAGCTTGAAAGTAGAAGAAAAGATCCAAAGCAAGTCTCAGTTTCTACAACAGAAAAATCAGATATAGAGAGTGACACCGATGTGTTTACAGCTTCTGGCTCTTCTAGAAAGAGCAACTTATGGCTGATTGATTCTGGCACATACTATCATATGACATCTGGTAGGAACTGCTTTTCCACTTACCATGAAATTGATGGAGGAGAAGTTCTGATGGGTAATGATGCTTATTGCCATATGGTTGGTGTTGGTAGTGTAATGATTAGGATGTTTGACGGTGTTATTTGTACGATCACTGATGTTAGACATGTACCTGATTTGAGGAGGAGCTTGATTTCTATTGGGGAATTGAGTAGACTTGATTTGAAGATTGTAGTGGAAGGAGAGAAAATAAAAATATCGAAGGGTTCCATGATTGTTATGAAAGGTGTGAGGGTAGGAAATCTTTATATATTAAAGGGTACTACTGTAACTGGTGAATCAGCTTCTGTTACATCTGTTGATTCAGATTCTTCCAGATTACGGCACTTACGGATGGGTCACATTGGTGACCGCAGCATGAATGAGTTGAGAAAACGAGGATTGATTGATGGAGTTCATCGTTCAAAACATGATTTTTGTGAAGAGTGTGTTCTTGGAAAGCAGATGAAGATTTCTTTTGGTACATGAGAGCATAAAGCAAAAGCTGTCCTAGAGTATGTTCATACAGATGTTTGGGGTCCCTCCCCTTGTCAGTCTTTAGGTGGAGCCAGGTATTTTGTTTCATTTATAGATGATTTCTCTCGTAAAGTATGGGTATACTTTCTTCAGTCAAAGAGTAAAACCTTTGCCAGATTTTGAAAGTGGAAATCTATGGTTGAGAATTAGTCATGGAAGAAATTGAAAGTTCTCCGTTCAGATAATGGCGGTGAATTTGTATCACAGGAATTCATCGATTATCGTGAGTCTAAAGGCATTAAGAGGCATTACACTACACCAGGCGACCCCCAGTCTAATGGACTTGCAAAAAGGGTGAATAAAAAATTATTGGAGAGAACAAGATGCCTCAGACTGATTGCTAAATTGAAGAAGGGATTTTGGGCTGAAGCTTTATCTATGGCGGCTTTCCTCATCAACCGCACACTTTCTACTACCATAGATATGAAGATCCCTGAAGAAGTATGAAAACGAGAGCCTATTAGCTATTCATTTCTCAGAGTGTTTGGTTGCCCAGCTTATGTACATGAGAGTAAAGGGAAGCTGGAACCTAGGGCTCGCAAGTGTAACTTTCTAGGTTATATGAGAGGAGTGAAGGGATATAGGTTGTGGTGTCCTATTAGCAAGAAGATCGTTATGAGCAGACATGTGACTTTTGATGAGAAGGCTATGTTGATGGTGGAGCCTTCCTCATCGGATGACAATGAGAGGACATGTGAAGAATACCAGATACAAAGCAAGTCATCTGTTGATTCTTTCCATAGACGTTCAGATGGTGTTTCCGATGACACCGTGGTTGATGAGGATAATACCGATGTTGGTATAGAGGATCAGACTCAAGGTGGAGCTCATTCAGAACCTAGGCCTATCAGACTAAGAAGAAAGCCTAAGTGGCTTGATGGGTTTGTTGGATTGAGCATCAAAGACGTTAACTTCGATGATATGGCAACATATGCTTTGAATGTTGTCCATGATGAGCCCTGTGATTATAGAGAAACTATCATATCAGTTAACAGTTCCAAATGGTTAGTTGCTATAGAGGAGGAGATTGAATCATTGCAGAGAAATCATACTTGGGATTTGGTGCCTCTTCCCACTGACAAGAGAGCTATTGGATGCAAGTGGATCTATAGAGTGAAAGACGGTGAAAATGGTGATCTCAGATACAAGGCAAGATTAGTTGCAAAGGGTATGTTCAGAAGAAGAGGGTAGAGTATCATGATATCTTTGCTCCAATGGTTAGGCATACTTCTATTCATATTCTCTTGGCATTAGTTGCTCATTATGATATGGAATTAGGGAAACTAGATGTAAAAACTACATTCTTGCATGGTGATCTGGATGAGGAGATTTATTTAAAGCAGCCGAAAGGGTTCATTGATAGTAGCAGACCAGATTATGTTTGCAAACTCAACAAATCATTATATGGACTGAAGCAGTCTCCTAGACTATGTTATAAGAGGTTTGATAAGTTTATGCTTTCACAGGGATACTCCAGAAGTTTCAAAGACCAGTGTGTTTATTTCAGGAGATGTGATGGTGATATGATTTATTTGTTGTTATATGTTGATGATATGCTGATTGCATCTCAGAGTATGGTCATAATTAAGGAGTTGAAAGCGGAGCTCAGTAGAGAGTTTTACATGAAGGATTTGGGAAAGACACAAAGAATATTGGGTATGGAGATGAGCATGGATAGGAAATGGAGAGAGTTAAGGCTCACTCAGGTGCAGTACATTGAGAAGGTCCTCGCTCGATTTGGTATGGAAAAAGCCAAATCGGTTGGCACTCCATTAAGCTCTCATTTTAAATTGTCAAAAGATTTATCTCCCTCATCGGAAGAAGGCAAAAGGTATATGACTGAATACCTTATTCTAGTGCTGTTGGTAGTCTTATGTATGCGATGGTGTGCACAAGACCAGATTTAGCCCATGCAGTGGGTGTTGTAAGTCGATATATGTCTAACATAGGCAAATAGCATTGACAAGCAGTGAAGTTGATTATTAGATATCTTCGAGGCACTTCTTCGGTGGGCTTGTTATATGGTAGAGTGGATGGTGACATCTCTCTTCGAGGATACCGTGATTCAGATTATGCTGGGGATAAAGATGCTTGGAAGTCAGTGTCGGGCTATGTTTTTACACTTGGCATAGGCTCGATTTCATGAAGATCAAAGTTGCAATCTATTGTAGCTTTGTCGACTACCGAAGCAGAGTTGATATCGATTGTGGAAGCAACAAAGGAGGGATTATACTTACTTCAGTTGTTGAATGATCTTTCAATGGTGCAGCGGACAGTAGAGCTATTTTCAGACAGTCAGAGTGCGATTCATCTTGTAAAGAATCAAGCTTATAGTTCACGGACGAAACACATTAATATTAGAGGTTTCTTTTTTATGCTTGAGGAAGAACGAAGCAAGATCAAATTATTGAAGATGGGTACTTTGGATAATCCTTCGGATATGATGGCAAAGTCACTTCCAAAGGACAAGTTTGAGCATTGCTCAAACTTGATCAATTTGATTCCTGTTACTTGAGCGTCATGGGGCGCTAGACCCGACAACTTCTATGTTGATTGTTTGATGATGAGACAAACATATTTGAATCGAGATGGAGTGTTGAAATTGAGCGATTCAAACATGTACCGACCAAATTGGAGAATTCATGAAACCCTAGGTCGACGAGGAGGAAGAAGCAATGTCATCCGGTGATGTGCTAAGGCTTCTAGGTGAACCAGGAATTTTGTTCGGTGGTGGAGATGCCGGACCAGAAATCTGGTCCGGTGATGATCTTATTCTGAAGCGGTGATGTGTAGAATGCTGGACGAGAAATCTCATCCGATAATGGTTGGCTCGGTAGCTGATGAGGAGAAGAGATGCTTGTTTGATGAAGTAGCAATCTCGTCCAGTAGTCATAGAGATACCGAACCAAATATTTGGTTCGGTGGAGGAGTAGATTTCGTTCAGTAATGATAGTATTTCTAGCAGAGGGAAGTATGGATGCCGGTCTAGATTTTTGGTTTGGTAGAAATACCGAACCAAAGTGTTGCCGCTCAAGATTTTTGGTTCGGGTATGCTATGCCGGTCCAGATGCCAATTACTGATGCCGAACTAGATGATTGCCAAACCAAACCTTTGCCGAACCAAATCTCATAGTTGATATGTTGCAGCTTCCCTGTTCACTTTCTCATTCTATAAATAACGGAGCTTCTACACTTTAATGATTAACGATTTAGAGAGCAAAAACTCTGCCAAATTTTGTGCTCTATTTTTGTAACTCTTCAATTAAGTGATATATTAGGGAGAATCTCCACATATGTTTTAACTCTCTAATTTTGAATGACTTGTAATCTCTTGTACTTCTCTACTATCTCTACTATTAATAATGAGAATTCAATGAATAAAATTTCAACCGCGTCTTTTTGAAATTCCGAAAATGCCCTATGTCAATCAACGGAATCTTACCGTCCGTTTACAACCTCCACCACCATCTCCTTTCCAAGCACTCTTAAACATAATTTCACTATAAATTTGCATCCGACACCATCAACATAACTTTTTAAGATAAAAATGTTGTGACCACCAAAGCTATTGAATGCACGTACGTGCGATTTATACTAGTGTTGAATAAAAGAAGTTGTCGGGTCTCCGTGGATGTAGGATATTCATATCCGAACCACGTTAAATCTTCTGTGTCTTTTATTTCTGCTATTGTGTCTGTGAGATTGCATAATTGATTTTTTTTAAAAGTTGCATTGATATATAAACGGACAATACTAGATCCTGATCAAATAATTCGCTTCCACTCAAACTGAAAATAAATTTCACTAGATCCGTAGGTCCAAAATATTGGTTACTTAGACATGTTACAACCATAATCTTGGACAGAACAAGTAATTAGCTCATGGATGGAAAAAGTAATTGCATGCAATCTTATAGCATGTGGAATAAATATACAAAAACAAAAAAGGTAATAATAATATACAAACATCATCATGATAAATACGTGTGCAGAAAACCACTAGAATCGACAGTAATTGGAATATTAACTGCAGTTTACTAAGTTAGCATTCCTAGTTAACGTATATTCACAAACGATGAATCAAGGGTGCAAGAAAAACCTATATGGTTTGTTCCACAAGCAACTTTTACAATGATTTTCTTTGATTATGCAGAGATTGCTTTTGGACAAGGTTGAAATTCATAAGCTAGTTTTACCGACCCTTCTTTAGTGTTGTACTGTAGGTTGTGGTTTACTTCTGTCAGTCAAAAAAACAAGATGCTAATAATCATTAAGAATGAATTTTGTTCAACCTCATTTTCCATTCCATGTCCGAGTTGGCTATATTGTGGAAGCCCTGCAGTGCGACAAACAAAGCAGTGTTAGTGAACTGACCCATATCAACTGTACGTAAGTACCCAATACATGAAGATGGTTCATTGATAAACATTGTGAAAAATACGAACTTAGGTGTAGAAGAACCCACTACAAATGGCAACCAAACAGTGAATTCACTACCACATACACCATTTGCAGCATCCGAAACTAAACAAGCAACTGGAGAAAGCACGACTTCTACAAAGTTGATGAAATAAGACATGATGAAATTTAATCTGTAAAATAAGTATGTGCAATATACATTTTCAGAAACACTGTTTATAGCGACTTAAGGGTATTATTGGCTACTCATACATATGATTCCAGTGTAATAACAATTTGGTAACATAGTTTCTTTCTTTGATGTTCGTATCTAACTAGAGTATGAAGCATCACTCTTGTTAATTGAAATCATTAATCATAATGGCCGAAGAATATGCTTAGTAAAATACACTGAGATGCCTCATTTTCAAACTCTCTTACAACAATGCAAGTGATTAGTAATACAAAAAGGTTTATACACCCGATCACAACAAGTTATATGCTCGGAAAGAAAAAAGGTTGATACCAGAGAACAAGTCTTCTTCCTTTGTAAGTGTTTAAGTTACCTGTTTTGGAATACCTTCCTCCCTTGAATTAACTACTCCAATAGACTATACCAAGAAGGTAAGGACTTGAACATGTAGCGAGTACATACACTTGTTTACCTTACAGTAATACTGTTCATAGACTGCCTCCAGTGTTGTGGGAAAATCCACATAATATCAGTTTCTTGTGTTGACTGTTGCAATCGACATATATATCCTTAGTATTTGTTGCTCTGTTAAAGGTTCGATGCGGCTCAGAATTATCTACATTTTGTCAAACATATATAGTAGTAAACATGGAAATAATCAAGTGTGCATGCATATTCTTTATATAGCAGAGAAAATCCATAGTGTAAATATAAGTTGCTTAAAATGGGTCTACTGCATTCTTGTAAGCCTAATTTGTTAGAGAGATTCATTTCATAGATCGAATAAAGAACTAACTTTTGATCATAAAATATGCAGAGTATGTGTGTTTGTTCCTAATGTTAGAAACGAGGAGGACAGAAAAAACTAATTATATTTCATAAAATATTTTATATAAATTTTTTTGCTTGCAAACAACACAAAATGATCACATATTTATAGTGGTTTACATATTCTTACAAATAGACACGACTATTTAGATAGACACCTCTTCACTTCAATGGACACGACTCTTCACTCAATAGACACGACTCTTTAGATAGACACCTTTTCACTTCAATGGACATGACTCTTCAGTCAATAGACACGACTCTTCACCTTATTATTAATTTGAGTTTATTCTTTAACAAATTCCTCCCTTAAACTCAAAAAATTTTCATCCTTCATTCCAATCATCATCTTACAATTTTCGAGCTACACTTTTGGTAGCGGCTTTGTAAATATATCCGCCACTTGATCACGACTTGCAACATGACTCATTCGCACGTTGCCTTCCTTCACATGTTTCGAATAAAATGAAAGCGAACATCTATATGCTTGCTCCTTTCATGGTGCACTAGATTCTTTTCCAACTCAATTGCTGATTTATTATCGATTCGTATTTCAGTTGCTTCGTGCCGCTGGAGTTTTAACTCATATAACAAATTTCTCAACCATACTGCATGACATACACACAAAAATGCTGCCACATACTCCGCCTCACACGTTGACGATGTCACTATTGATTGTTTCTTTGAGAGCCATGTGAAAGCAGTATCTCCCATATAGAAGACATATCCCGATGTGCTTTTTCGATCATCTACATCTCCACACCAATCGCTATCAAGAGTAACCCACCGGCTTGTATTCATTTGTCTTAGAGTAGAGTAACCCAAGTGACTCTATTCCTCGTATATATCGAAGAATCCTCTTAACAGCCTTCAGATGTGAATATTTTGACTCCTCCATGAACAGACTTACTATGCCGACACTATACGCAATGTTTGGCCTTGTGCATGTGAGATACCGTAGATTTCCAATCAAACTTCAGTATTTGTTTGCATCCACTCGATCTCCTTCATCAAATTTAGAGAGTTTCGTACCAAGTTCCATCGGCGTTGCTACTGGATTGTACTCTTCCATCTTGTTTTTCATCAAAATGTCTTTTGCATAAGCCTCTTGTGACACAAATATTCAATTTCTTCCTTGCCTAACTTCAAGACCAAGAAAGTGTTTCATTAACCATAAATATGTCATTTCAAACTCTCGAGTCATGGCCTCTTTAAAATCTTTTATTATCTCCACATTATTCCCTATTAATATTGGATCATCAACATAAAGAGCAACAAATATCAAGTTGCATTTTTCTTTCTTTACGTATAGTGCATGCTCATTGGGACATTGTACGAACCCGTTGTCCTTGAAATAGGTATCAATTCGGGTGTTCCATGCACGAGGCGCTTGCTTTAGCCCATATAGCGCCTTCCTTAACTTCAATACTTTACTCTCCTCCCCAACTTTCATGTACCCTGGTGGTTGCTCCACGTATACTTCCTCTTCAAGCACACCATTTAAAAATGCTGATTTTACATCCATCTGATAGATCGACCACTTGAATTGTGCTGCTTGTGATATGAGAAGCCTGATTGTTTCCATTCTCGCCACCGGGGCAAACACTTCGTCATAGTTGATCCCTGCCTTTTGTTTGTAGCCCTTCGCAACTAGGCATGCCTTATACTTTTCTATCTCACCGTGGGCATTCATCTTTTTCTTATATACCCATTTTACTCCTATGGGTTGATATCCTTCGTGCAAATCCACCAAGTCCCAAGTTTCATTTATACCGATAGCCTTCATCTCTTCATTCATCGTAGCTTTCCATTTCTTATCTCTTACTGCCTCTTCAAAAGTAATATTCTCAGCATCTGCTAAGAGACATATCAAGTGTACTTCATCTGTTGACTCGTATAGGCTTGCAAACTTCGCATCTTTGGTTGCCTTGGCTCTTCTTCATTTAGATATTTGAGGTGTTATTGGTGTACGTATCGATGTAGTAGTTAATGATCCTCCTTTTTCTTCCTTCTGCGTCACTTCCATTTGGTTGTTCCAATCCCACGCGCTTTCTTCATTCACCTACACATCTCGGCTCACAACCACCTTTTTTCAATTGGGTTGAATAACTTGAAAGCTTTTGTCTTTTCATCATATCCAATGAATACGTACTTCTTGCTCTTATCATCTAATTTGGTTCTTCTTTGATCTGGTATACACGCATATGCCAAACTACCGAATACTTTTAAGTGTGATACAGTTGGTTTTTTGTCCGCTCCAAGCTTCCTGTGGTGTTTGATCTGCCAATATCGCATGTGGACACCGATTTTGCACATACACTGCACATTGTACTGCTTCTGCCTAGAATTCTTTCGGCATGCCTTTGCTTCTCAACATTGATCGAACCATGTCAAGAATAGTTCGGTTTTTTCTTTCAGCCACACCATTTTGTTGAGGTGAGTATGGTGCGGTTAAAAATCTTTTGATCCCTTGTTCCTCGCAATAGCTTGTGAATGCTGTTGACATGTACTCTCCACCTCTATCTGATCGTAAGGCCTTGATATAAAGACTGGTCGTCTTCTCTACTAATACTTTGAATTTCTTGAACATTCCAAGTGCCTCAGATTTTTCTTTCAAAAAATAAACCCAAGTCTTTCTTGTGTAATCGTCAATGAAAGTGATAAAGTACCTCTTCTCGCTGAATGACTTAGGTGTGATCGGGTCACATATGTCGGTGTGTATCAACTCTAGAGACCTCCTTGCGCGATAATTAGCCTTCTTTTGAAAAGAATTTCTTGTTTGCTTGCCGAGCACACATCCTTCGCAAAATTTCTTTGTGTAATCCATGTATGGTAAACCGTAAACCATATCCTTCTTTGCTAACTCTTTCAATCCGTCATAATGTAAGTGTCTGAACCATAAGTGCCACAGTGAGGTTTTATCCTCCACGTTGACTTGCAAACACCTTTCTCGCACTTTTCCCAGATTGAGTTTGAACATTCGATTCTTGGCCATCTCTACATTTGCAAGTAAATAGTCATTTTTGTCCTTCAAATGTAACATCCGATCTTTCATGAAAACTGAATACCCCTTCTCCAATAGTTGCCCCATGCTAAGGATGTTGCTCTTCAGTTCAGGCACGTAATAGACATCTTCAATCGACCCTTCTTTACCATCCTTTTGAGAAAAACATATTTTGCCTTGGCCTTTGACTTGAACTTTTGACGCATCTTCAAATGAAACATGTCCATTCTTTACCTTTTGCATCTCCATGAAAAAGTGTTTTTTTCCACACATATAATTACTAGCACCGGTGTCGAGATACCATATTATATCGCTGTCAGAAGCATTGTCCTTATAGGCCATCAAGAGAACACCATCGTCTCTTGTTTCTTCTTCCGCAACCAGATTCGCGTTTTCTTCCACCTTTTTCTTAGAATATCAGTCTTTTGCATAATGCCCATATTTGCCGCAGTTGTAGCACTCAACATTTGGATGATTTGACTGGCCACCTCTTCCAGGACCAAGTCCTCGACCACGCCAATTTTTTTGTCTCAGCTGGCCTTTTTCTTCAGGATTGTTTCCAAATCCACGGCCTCCACTACGGCCAAAACCACGACCTCCACGACCGCGTCCCCTTCCTCGATTTTGTTGTGCATATATCACATTGTCTTCCTTAATACTTGCCTTAGCTTGTAAAGCCTCTTCAAGTAGCTCTTGTTTCTTTTTCATCCTCCGTTGTTCATGTGCTTCAAGACAACCTACAAGATCATCGATGGTCATTTCTGCCAAATTCTTCGATTCCTCAATTGCGCATACGATGTTCTCGATATCGTCGGTTAATTATCGCAAAATCTTTCCACAAACCTTGCATCGGTTAGGTTTTCTCCATTGCATTTGAGTTGATTAACCACTGTTTGGACACTTGTGATGTAGTCGGATATTTCTTCCGATTCTTTCATTTTCATCGCTTCTAATTCACCTCGAAGAGTTTGAAGCCGCACTTGTTTAACTCGGTCGGCTCCCTTATAGACCTTTTGTAAAATGTCCCATGCTTCCTTCGAATTTGCTGCATTGGTAATTTTCTCAAATCCCGACTCATCCACTGCATGGAACAAGAAGTAGAGAGTGGCCTTGTCTTTTATACGCATTTCTTTCAATGTCATTAACTGCATCGCAATCAAGTTCGTAGTATTTTCTGTTTCTGTGTAGCCATTTTCGACTACTTCCGATGCATCTTGTGCACCTAGCAACGCACGCATCTGAATGCCCCAATTGTCATAATTCAACTTGGTTAGTCATGGAATCAGTATTTTCCCCAACGATAAACTCCTGAAATTTGCCATAGCTCTGATACCAATTTGTTAGAAACGAGGAGGAGAGAAGAAACTAATTATATTTCATAAAATATTTCATATAAATTTTCTTGCTTGCAAACAACATAAAATGACCACATATTTATAGTGGTTTACATACCCTTACAAATAGACACGACCCTTTAGATAGACACCTCTTCACTCCAATGGACACGACTCTTCACTCAATAGACACTTTTTCACTCCAATGGACACGACTCTTCACTCAATAGACACGACTCTTCACCTTATTATTAATTTTAGTTTATTCTTTAACACCTAATATACGATTTATCTGTTGTTCTTTAAAAATAATAATAAAAGAGGACATATAATAATAAAATCAAATTCATATTCATCCGTTATGATTCTATTATTCTTGGTAATTGGTTGACTTTGTAGATGACACTAAATTTAGCATAAACTAATAAATTTAAAAAGATAAAACCGTATATATCTGTACAACTAGATATATAATACTGCAAATTAGCAAATATTAAAGCTATATAAATTTACCAAGCACCCATGCATGTTTAGATCAAATGTATGTATGTATTTGTTTATGTTTACAGATATATGTGTGTAAGCTTATATCTTTTCATGAGCACATACACAAACCACACACACGCAGATATATATGGTATATATTATCCTAGAAATTATATATATCAATGTTGAGCACTAAAGATTTCAAGGTTGGATAAAGGACCATACATATTAAATGGTACATAAATTTAAATTGTGGTTCATCAATATTCCATTTTCATGCAGAATTAAACATTCCTTTTTATTTTGAAAATGATAAGGTATGGCCTATAAGTACTGTATGAGGAAAGCTTTCTCCATCACTAGCTCTTCTTCCATAACATTGCTTTAAGACAAGAAATTAAGAAAGAAAGAATGATCATGTCAAATCTTTTGTGTAGCCATTGAGAAGGCTGGCACAGGATAGAGATTGAGAATAATAATGGCGTCTTGAAGAAGAAGAAGGGGCCGTTTCCGACCAACTCCAATCAGAATAAGGCTTAACAACCAATCCAGCCTCGTAAACCGGCAAATTTCTCTCTGAATAAAGAACAAGGTCATAAATATTGGGCTGATATTGTTTTAAAGCAATCTGAGGAACCAAAAGAAGATGAATGCAATCTTGAAACAAGAAATAAAGTTTGGTGAAGGAGGCGGTTTGCAAAAGAGCCATAGAAAGCTGGAATAATTCTGTTATTGTCTTTGTCGTACGTACCAAACCCTGTTTCTAAAGAGTATATAAAACGTGTTTGGAAACCAGTTGGGGACTTTGAAATCTTTTCTAGAAAAAACAGTTTCTTTCTTGTTAAGTTCAAAGAGTTTCATGACTGCAATACAATAATTCAAAATGGTCCATATTTTTACAATGGCAAGCTCATCATTATGAGAATATGGTCTGAATCTCTGAAATTGGACAGAGATTTACTATCAACTATGCCAATATGGGTAAAATTACCCAGTGTAAATCTTAAGTTGTGGGACCGCTAGGCTTTTAGCGTTATGGCGAGCATCATCGAAAAACCCATAAAAATGGACGCAGCCATTACCATGAAGACGAGATTGAATTACACCCACCTTCTTGTGGAAGTTTCTGCGACCGATGAACTTCCAGAGGAGATCAATCTCACTCTTTACATTGGTGAAAATATTATACAGAAAGTGGAGTATGAATGGATTCCACCGAAGTGTAGCTTCTGTAAGTGTTTCAGTCACACTAGAGAGCAATGCAACCCAAAACAGATGTGGATACCCAAAACCAGTAATCAAAGCAGAGACAATTTTCAAGAAAATAGATCAGTTGAGATCCAAGAAGCAAATTCTAATAAAGAAGCAGTAAACCAGTCAAGAACACAAAAGAACAATGATCGAATTAACCAAGATTGTATCATTTTCTATCAAGAAGATAATTCAAAGGCACTCACCGATCAAGATGATCAGATCACCGCTATGGAAGTTCATCAGTTAAAAGATTATGAAAAAAGTTCAAATGTTTCAAATCAGCACAGCACATAGGAGGGTAATATTATTAAAAAGGTCTTTAGCTCTAAAACCCCTCCTATTTCAGAGTCATGTTTAGTTATAGAGAATATTGGTACAAAAATATACAATGTCTCGCATTAAGATAATAGCCAGAATTGGATAGTGGTATGGAGGAGGAGTCTCCTTCTGAACTTGCTGCAAAAGTTGAGGACATGGTTTGCATCAACTCAACATTACCTCGCAAGAAAGTTTCTCCACATAAGCAGAGCAGAGTCTAGTGACTCAGTCATGCCTCGCACAACTAATTTTGATATTTCTCTGATTAAGGTTCCTGAGTCAGAGCAAAAGGAAGAAAATGTATCAGTTATGGTTGATGCTACTGACCAGTTTGATATATCTACATTGCATATTCCAAAACCAAAAGCAACTGGTAAGTTAAAGTGAAGCAAAGAGAAGAAAGCTTTCAAACAAAAATACATCTCAATCAACCCAAATGGGATGAAATGTCTACAAGACTAAAAGCTAAGAGTGTAGATAATAAGAGGAGGGGTAAGGGTACAATAGTGTCAGGTACCATTTAACTTTCTTCTTTATTTTATATATATGACTATATTTGCATGGAATGTCAGGGGTATGAATTCCCCTGCTAAACAGTCTGATATCTTATAAATGATGAACATTTATAAGCCTACTATTATTGCTCTTATAGAAAACAAATTGAACGATGAAAATTATGAATTCTTTTGTCTTAAGTCGTCTAGCAATTGGAAATCTATAAATAATAATGATTGTGATTATAAAGGAAGAATCATTATTATATGGGATTCTAATATTTGGATAAACTTAAAAATTAATAAAGACAAGTAGTTTATAGACTGTCAGTTTAAAAATATTGGTGGTTTTTTTGATTCAAGTTAATAGTGTTTATGGTAGTAACCTTGAAAGTGAACGAAATGGTTTGTGGTGTAAACTAAAAGCTTTGAATTTAATCTATAACTTTCCTTGGATTATTTTGGGTGATTTTAATAATGTTTTCCATGTATCAGAAAAATTTGGAGGCAGTAAAATTCCTCAAAGGAAGTTTGATAGGTTAAATAATTTTCTTCTAGACACTGGTCTTATTGAACCAATTATTAGTGGAAATAAGTCTACATGGAAATTTGGGTTGGCTAAGAATATCCATTGTAAATTGGATAAAATTTTAATCAATAAAGAATTCTCAAACATTTTCTCAAATTTTGTTTGTTCAACTTTAGAACAAAATTCTAGTGATCATACTCCTTTAATCGTTAATCTTTTTATCAAAATGGATTTAAATAGTAAAGTTTCTCCTTTCAGATTTAAAAACACTTGGGATTTAGAAGAGAATTATAAAGTTTTGATGGATAATTGCTTAAATTTTTCTTGTAATGGTACTAAACAATTTCAGTTTAGTATGCTCTTGAAAAATATTAAATACAATCTTAAAAATTGGAAAAAAATAATTATTTGAATAATAATAATCTGGCTAATTAAAGAAAGGAAGGAAAATTTTTACAAAATCTTGCAGATGATAACCCAAAAGATATTGATATAGTCAGCAATTTTTTCAAGAACCAGAAAAATATGTCTACTGAAATTTATAAAAATGCAGTTAATGCTAGAGAAAAGGCTAAGGTAGACTGGCTAACTCTAGGTGATGACTGCACTAAATTTTTTCATGCTAAAATGAGTAGCAGAAAGCACATTAATAATATAGGTAATATTATTGATAATACTGGTAATCTTTCCAATGCTTATGACAGAGTTGCTAATGAAGCTATTGAGTACTATGAGAAGTTATACTTCTCTGAGTATAATGAAAAAAAAATTTCTCATATTATTTGCAAGAATATTTTAAAAGATAATGCTTTTGATATTTTACTTGCTCCTATTTCATTAGAGGAAATAAAATATATTATTTTTAATGCTGGTGATAATAAAAGTCCTGGCCCTGATGGGTTTAATGCTAAATTTTACAAAAATCATTGGGATAATATTAAAAATCAAATCTTTGAAGTCAAAAATAAATTTTTGATAAAAGGTACAATTCTTAAAAGTATTAATCATACTTTTATTACTCTAATACCTAAAAAGAAAAACCCCACTAATATAGGTGACCATAAGCCCATATCTTGTTGTAATTTCATTTATAAAATCATTTCCACTGTGTTGAGTAATAAAATAAAAAAATTTCCGCCTTTTCTCATTTCTAACAAAGTGCTTTTGTGCCTGGCAGATTAATATATGAAAATTCTATGCTAGCACATGAGATAGTAAGAAAATTTAATACCAAAAATGGTGACAGTGTTTGTATCAAAATAGATTTACAAAAAGCTTATGACAAAGTGAATAGATATTTCATTTATCATCTAATGAGTTGTATGGGATTTCCTAGTAAATTCTGTGACCTGATTATGGAATGTATTAATACCTCTACCTTTTCTATCCTTATTTAAGGTAAATCAGATGGTTTCATTAAAAGTAATAGGGGTATTAGACAAGGTGATCCACTATCACCTTATCTATTTATAATGGTTTTAGAATACTTTTCTATATTAATGGAAATAGAAGTTATTAAGGGTAATATTAATCTTATTAATAGAGTTCAACCTTGTATAAATCATCTTATTTATGCTGATGATCTAATGGTTTTTGTTAAGGCTAACAAAGATAATGCAGAATCCATTAAAAATATTTTTGACATGCTGAATAATTATGCAGGGTTGCAACTTAACATAGACAAAAGTAAAGCGTATTTTAGTAAGAATAGTAGGTATAAAAATGATGTTTTAAATGTTTTAAAAATTACTGAAGGTAATCTTCCTATAAAATATTTGGGACTGCCTTTATTAGTAAACCAAATCAAAGATTCACACTGTTCCATGTTATTGGATAAAATACAAGAAAGAATGGAAACTTGGTATTGTATACTTCTTTCTATTGCAGGAAGATTGGAGTTAATTAAATCTGTGGTTTATGCAATTATTCTTTACTGGTTACAAACTTTTCACATTCCTACAGCATCTATTAAAAAAATAGAAAGTAAACATGCTGATTTTTTATGGAGAGGTAAATATCAAAAAATCAGTTGGGATAAAGTTTGCAAACCAAAAAGTGAAGGAGGGTTTGGCATTAGAAATATGAATGATCTTAGTCTAACATGCCATTTAAAATTATTTTGGAGATTCATTAGTGCAGACTCTTTGTGGGCTAGATGGATGAAGGCTAAGTACCTTAAGAAGGGTATTTTTTGGAACATGTTACCAAATAGCAATCATTCTAACACTTGGAAGAAAATTTTAAATTGCAGAAATATTGGTAAATCTCTTTTAGAAAGAAAATTTAAGCTAGGTGAAGAAACTAGCTTATTGTTTGACCCTTGGTTCAATAATGATTCTTTTGTTAATAAAGTGATTTGGAATAATTTAGTAATTTTTGAAGATTCCAATGCAACAGTGTCTTCTATTATTATAAACAATCAATGGCAACCTCACCTTCATCCTATTACTAACCCACACAAAGATGCAAGCAGTAAAGGGAAGTTTTCCTTTAAAACTACATGGAATCCTGTTAGAAATAAATTAAGTCACCAAGGTTGATTGGTATTATTGCATTTGGAACAAGGTGAATAGCCCCAAGATGACATTCTGCACTTTTTTGTATTAAATAACAGATTGCCAACTTGGGACAAAATTAACAAATGGAGCAATAGATCTAGTTCACAATGTTCCTTATGCAATCTAGAAAATGAGAGCTCTAATCATTTTTTTTGAATGCAGTTATTCATATTTTATTTGGAATCGCATTCAAGTTAAACTGGATATTCAAAATAATGGCCATATGGATCTCAAGCAAGCTATTCATCTCACAAATATCAAATTTAAAGGCAATTCTATTGAAAGAGACCTAGCTCACATTCTAATCACTACCGCTGTCTACCATATTTGGAGAGAAAGAAATGCACGTACTCATAATAAAGCTAGCAGCAGTAAAGAGCAGAAGTGGTTACATATAGAGACTGATAGTAAGATTCTGCTTCCAAAATTAAAGAAAAAAGCGAAAGATCAAACCAAATTTGCTAATGAAGCTGAAGACTGGACGATTGAAGCAGGCAGTAAGCATCTGGAATACTTCTTAACCAATCCGAAAAGCTTTCAGACCAGTAATCATCTTTTCGAAACATATACTTTTGATAATGCCTCAAATCGAGCTCGTGAGTTCTCCTAGAGGATTGAATCAATAGATCTGAATAGTATTGACCACATATCTAGCTTGCAGACCAGTAAATATCTTTCTGAAGCTTATACTTTTGATAATGCCTTAAATCGAGCTCGTATTGCTTTACAGAGGGAAAAATTAACAGATCTGAGTCATATTGACCACAGATCTGTTAACTTCCCTAGTTCGAACCCTAATCAGAGAAATACATTCATCGATAAAGAGATTGATGGCATGAGGGGGAAATTTAATGAAGGATTGTCGTATTGGGAAAGAGGGGAGACCAGTGAAGCGAAGAAGAGTAGCCGTGATGTATAAATTTTGGTAGTGGTTTTCGCCATTATTTTTTCTTTTGTTTTCTAGAAGAGGAATGGCGGGTTATTGAAAGGTTTTTAGTCGGTGGTTTTTTTTATGGTTTTCTAGGGTTTGTATTCGGGTGGTATTGTTTTTCACCCGATTCATAATGTATGTGGGCTGGGCCCTATTTACTACTATTCAAAAAAAATGTTCTAAACTTAACCGCGTTCCCTTTTTGTTCCCTTCCTTCTACATTTTGTAACCATCAATTCCATATATGCATTTTAGTTACATCAAAATTTAAACAACTTTGAAATGAAATGAAAAGAGAGAGATACAATTAAGAGTTAGGTGGGTTGGTAATTAGGACATCTTTTGTATATTGAGCCAAAATAATACAAAAATAATTGGGAGTAAAGCAGCAAACACAGTTTATCTAAAAATGCTAGTATTCGTAGAAGAAAAGAACCAAAACAATAGAATGCCTATCCATGGTAAGCATTTTTATTTTTCAATCCAGAATATGAAAATTTATAGTTTAAAAATTGGAAACCATTTCAAACCAACGTATTTTCTAATTTTAACTTTCAAAAACATGCACATCTAAAAACGAACAAAGCACAAACCAAACACCAACCTTAGTTTTTCTATGATGCTTGTCAACTTGATTAATTTAAAAATCTTAACAAACAAATCAACTAAATTAAATAATTTAATTTTTTTAAGTAAAAAAAAAGTAAAATTGTTTTTGTTTGATTGTTAGCTGTTAAATTTTGGTGATACAAAATCACAAATAGAGGGAAATAAATATGCAAAAGAAAGAAAGAGAAGATTTTATTTCCCATAATTAATAGGAATATTTGATTATGGGTATTTATCTCTCTAATTGGATAATCAATTTATTTTTTACCATTTAATATTAACTTGGGCATTAAGTAATTGATGTTATAAATAGAGACTTGAAGAGAGAGTGTAAAAGTGTGGTGGAAAATCTATTTGCTAATTCTCTCTCCTCCATCTCTGTTCTTCTTCTCCAACAATTTTAGCCATATAGATATTTGCTCCCTTTCTCAATTTGGTTATTGATTCAATGATATTTTGTTTATTTTAGCTTTGTTCTATTAATTGTAAACAAAACTTTAGTGAATCAATAAAGTGGGTGGTTGGGTGGAATATCTTGTGTTATTGTGTTTTGATTTCAACTCCGTCTTGTTTTCAATCCAAGTTATCTCTTTGTGATTTGGGTGACAAAGATCCATTGATATAAGCTTCCGTAAAGCACTACTATTTTCATAATAAGTCGGTATAATAGCATAGATCATCGCAAATCTTAGAGTAATTTTGGTTTGAAAAATTATTGATGTCGAATATGATTTCGTTTTCGAAGATGGCTATTTTGGATGCGAAAAATTGGGGTATTTGGAAGCCTAAGATGGAGGATGTTCTGTACCTCAATGATCTTCATGATTTGATTGATGGAGATAGAAAGAAGCCCTCTAATGTAGATGAGGGAAAATGGAAGAAGATGGATAAAAAGGCGATTGCTTTGATTCGCCAATTCAGTTTTCCATCATGTGGCTTGTTGTGAATCCGCGAAGGCTTTGTGGGACAAGTTGGTATCTTTGTATGAGTCAAAGAGCGCTACTAGTAAGGATTTTCTGGTTCAAAAGTTGGTACAACTGAGATTAGATGAAGAGAAGTCTGTTGCCGAGCACTTGAATGAATTTCAAGGTGTAATAAATCAATTGACAAATATGAAGGTCAATTTTGATGATGAGTTACAGGCTCTTTTATTGATGAGTTCACTTTTAGAAAGTTGGGAAACTTTGGTTGTTTCATTGAGTAATTCCAATGCTAATGGAACTATCTCTCTGGAAACTGTTCGAAGCAGTCTTTTGAATGAGGAGCTTGGAAGAAAAGGGTCAGGTATAAAATCAGTTCAAAGTGAGGCTATGGTGGCAAGGAACTCGAAGAAAGATACAATTTGGAAGAAGAAGAACACTAATGGTAAAGGTGTTATCACTTGTCATTATTGTAATAAGAAAGGTCACATACGTAGTAAGTGTTATGCTTATAAAAGAGATCAGAAAAAGGTTGCGCATGGTGATAGTACTGGTAATGCACAGGCAGGTTTTGCTGAGGATACCGATAGTGATGCTTCTTATGATGTTCTCTTTAGTGAAAATAAGCCTTGGAAGATGGATTCGGGAGCCGGTTTTCATATTTGTAGAGATGTGAATTGTTTTTCTTCTTATGAGAAGAGTGTCGGCATGATTAGGATAGCCAATGAAGAAGAGCTACCGATTTGTGGTATTGGATCTATCCGGTTTCGTATGCATGACGGTGTGGTTAGAGAAGTCTTTAGAGTCAGACATGTACCTACTTGTTCGCATAATCTTATTTCTCTCGGTCAGTTGGATCGCCGTGGTTGCACTTATGAGACTCAAGGTGGAGTTTTGAGAGTGAAGAAAGGTGGTCGTGTAAGGATGAGTGGAGCATTGGAAGAAGGAAACCTTTCTAGCTTGGTTGGTTCTGTAGTCGACTATGGAAAGCGAGTGATGGTTGAAAGACCTAGTCCACAGCAAGGTGGAGAGGTTAATGTAGTCACTACTTATGATTCTAGCATTGAGGATCATATTTTAGACAGGGGTCTTCGTGTTGATGATGCTCGAGGGATCGATAGTGATCATATAATGAGCTCAGATCGAGTGGTAGACAGGTGTCGAGTAGGAAAATCCAAAAAGACTGTATGGAGGTCTTTGTGGTATTGCAAACGCTTTTGAGACCGATTGGTGTGGTGCACCTCATGGCGGGAGATGCATCACTTGTAGCGGTGATAGAGGTTTATAATTTGGTATGATTGAGATATAGGGAGTTATGATAGATCTAGATATGGCATGCTTGATATGTTGGAGATATGTGATTTTGCGTCAAGGTGGAGTGTTAAATTTTGGTGATACAAAATCACAAATAGAGGGAAATAAATATACAAAAGAAAGAAAGAGAATATTTTGTTTCCCATAATTAATAGAAATATTTGATTATGGGTATTTCTCTCTCTAATTGGCTAATTAATTTATTTTTTGCCATTTAATATTAACTTGGGCATTAAGTAATTGATGTTATAAATAGAGACTAGAAGAGAGAGTGTAAAAGTGTGGTGGAAAATCTATTTGCTAATTCTCTCTCCACCATCTTTGTTCTTCTTCTCCAACAATTTTAGCCATATAGATATTTTCTCCCTTTCTCAATTTCGTTATTGATTCAATGGTATTTTGTTTATTTTATCTTTGTTATATTAATTGTAAACAAAACTTTGGTGAATCAGTAAAGTCGGTGGTTGGGTGGAATATCTTGTGTTATTGTGTTTTGATTTCAACTTCGTCTTGTTTTCAATCCAAGTTATCTCTTTGTGATTTGGGTGACAAAGATCCATTGATATAAGCTTTCGCAAAGTGCTACTATTTTCATAACATTAGCAACATCCTTTATTAAAATATGATAAAAATAAAGAGTTAATAAGCATGATGCACATTAATCATTGATGGTACATTTGCATATTCGATTTTTAACCAAAGAAATTGGGAGTGGAAACCAAGCAGATCTTGTTACACTGTTTTCATCAATTAAATCAAATATAAATGAGATGTATACAAATGACCAAGTCCAGCAGCCACAACCATATATACATATTATCATATTTCTCAAAGAGCATTGCAGGTCAAGTAATGGACTAGTTCTCAAAGCCCAACGACGTGATTAAATTGCTGTTATAAATATACTGTATGCAGCAGTTTACTTTTGTGAGAAATTTTTTATTAATCTACAAAGTTTTTTTCAGAAACTCACTATAAAACTGAAAATCAATAAGAATATTTTTTCCTTCAATTCTTTCTTGGTATCAGAGCATCATCGCTTAACATCATTTTCATTTGGGGATTAAACTCATCAGAATAATCTCATCACTTGAGTTTTACTTCTCATCAGAGATTTAGATCTCATCATCTGAGAAGTAGATTCAACAAAGGAGCGTTGTGCCTAATCTGAATTTAAGAAATTTGGCTGCATCATGACTACTTCATCAAACCTTGAAGGAAATCAATCAAAATCTCAAAATCAGATCAAGAAGACAAGAATTCATCACAAAACTTAAAGAAAGTGCCATCCAGCAAAGCTTATCAGATCATATCTGAAACCGATCATCATCTGAGCCTCACAGTTGCAACAAACCTATTTGGTGAACATCTCCTATCTTTCAGAAATCCAAATCTTGATCAAGATTGATTAAATTCATCAATTTTTTTGTCTTCTACCCGATTCAAGATCATCGTGGGTGGTGAAATAAATTTAGCAACCTCTGCTAATGTAAGCAACACTCAACAAACTAGTGCAGCTGTAGAGAAGTTTGAAACACCCCACACTCCCTAATATACCCAAAAGGACACATTAAAAGGCGTGGTGCATTGTAGGTAAAACTGAAAACTAACAGAGACTAAGGTTCACAAGACAGAAATAGGTAAAAAAAGCGGAAACTAAATAAGTATTTGATTAAAACAAAGCTTTATAATTAATTCATAAATAAGTCAAATGCCAAATACAACATCCATATCTTAAAAACCCATCACGTCTTATGAAATCAAAATTCATAGTCTCAAAATCAGAGTACGTAATATCCCTTATAAATAAACCAGTACATACAAGAACAAAAGATGAAAATAAAAGAAGTACATGCAAGAAATCTCCTTCAAGAAGAACTCCAAGCCGCAGCAATCTTCTAGCTTCTCTCTTGATTGCCTAAGGGGAAAAAAGGGGGAAATAGAAGAGTGGGTCAGACTAAAAGTCTGGTGAATGATAGTAATTACTAGAGTCTTTAAGCAAGATAAAAGTAATAGACTCTACAATAGTTCTAGCATAAATAAGGATAACAAAGGAAATAGAAAAGAGATAAACAGGAAAAAATATGATTAAATATTTCTCAAGATAGATTAACTTTGATTGCTTGCACTTGTTCTGATTTAATAAGGCTAAATTCCTAATCCTGTAATTAGGATGTGACCCTAATTCTACCTTTTATGATCGGCCTGCTACTCCATAGACCTTACTGTGGACTAGCCGCTATATAACTCCCTACACAGCAGCCAATGGTATCTACGGAAGATGCACAGAGAAACTACTGTGGATTCGGACGACATATATAGCTCCCTATACATAAGGCAATGGTGTCTACTAAAGACATCATACTAAGCGCTTGGAACTCATAGCTATTATCGAGCACCCGAATGGAAGTCGCATGCGTAACTACCACCATGCCCATGCTACCTTTTGCTCCACCTATTGGGTCTTCTTATTACCTCCAACGTCCAGCATAGCGTGCCCCTCATCTCACTTCAGGCTAATGCGAGATCATCGTGTGTCTATAGAAAAATAGGGGAAATGTTATTGGTACTGGCCCTTCATCCAAACAATATCTAGTTGCGCCCCTTATCCAAATCCCCATGATTTGGACTTCTATTTGACCAATTACTACCATTCTTAGCATAAGCATGCCCTAGGGAATGCTATTTGGTACAGGTCCTACTTTCATCTTTTCTTATTAACTTAGATAAATTATTTAAATAAGCCTTTATTATCATTTTTACTTTTTACGCTTATTAATTTATCCCAAGCCTTAAAGTAAGCCCCATTATGTTCTTTTTCTTATTATAACCTACGTTATAATCATGCTTATTACTTAACCCAAGGTCTAAGTGCGAAAATAAGCTTCTTTCATCTTTTACTTCATTTAGTTATAATTCTAAGTTGTAACTATGCCAATTATCTTTAATTAGTCCAATTCTAATTATAATTAGGTGTAATTTCAGTCCAATTCCATTATTTATTACAGTCTTTATAATTTACATCTTATTTTCTTCATTCTATATTCTTACTTATAAAATACATATTCTCGTTCAATTAATTCTAATCCATACGCGCAGAAAAGGGGAATGAAGAGAATAGACACTTGCATAAAATCCAAAACATCGAAAAGATGTAAATAAAAAATAAATAATAGTAAATAAACTTAAATACTGTAAATCGACTGTAAATTAATAAAAAGTTATGTTTAACAGTAATAAAATGTAATTAATAGAAATAAACCTAAAATTACTGAAAGGAATAGCTGAAAGGAAAAACATTGAAAATAATTAAAAACTGTAAATAATTACTAAAAAAGACTATTCCAAAAATCATAGTAAAACTACAAATATTGGAAACCCTATTATTTTAAATTACTTAAAGAAATCTTAAAATAATTACAATCACTCACCTCCGGTCCTAAGCTTTTCCTTTGGTCTTCCCGGATCCACTTGGAGTTGTAAAATAATTTAATTTATAACGATTTTCTCCTTCAGAAAAATTATTCTGTTCAGGGTCCTTCCTAGAAAGGTGAACCCAATTGGAAAAAACCTCGAATGAGAAAAAGTGTTAGGCCTTGGGTGTATTTATATGTGTAGAAGTGGATCTCGGACCTTTGAATTTGGAGATTGAATAGGATGCAACCACGTCATAGGCTGAATAGAATCCATCGGATGCAGAAATGGAGGGACCAGATTAAACTAAGGGATGCAAATGACGTGTTCGGTGGCCTCTAGTTTGTTCAAACGAATTAACGTTCGTTCGCCTACCGAAATACAAGGCGGGTCGACCGGGCGGGTCGACCGGGCGGGTCGACCGGGCGGTCGACTGCCCTCTTGCCCAGGTCGACCGGCTGGTCGACCTGACCATATATTTTTTTTCTTCTTATTTTGTTTATTTTGTAACTTGGTCATATTAGCTCAGTTTCTGACATTCTATATATGAAAATTGACTAAAAAATTACAACGGACACAATTGTGCAACTTCCGTGGCTTATTTCTGATAATTTCACAGAGTTATTTTGTTACTTAATTAATTAACAAATTAACTATTACGGGTTAAATTTCGGGTTGTTACAAAGTTGGTCAAGACTGTCATCAGTCCATAAAGCCAACTGGTCATAATGCATTTGGACGAAGATAATTATCTCTTGTGGAAACTTCAGGTTGAGACTGCAATCCAAGGATATGGTTTCGAAGGTTTCATTCTTGAACCATTCCAATCCCACCAAAATGTATCACTGATCAAGAAAACAAAGTTGTCAGTAAATGAAGAGTATGTAAAGCATCATAGATAAGATAGACTCATATGTTCATGGTTGCTCTCTTCAATAAGTACAAATCTATTATCTAATGTGATTGGATGTAAATCTGCAAATGAAATATGGACAGCTATGGAAAAGGTTTTCAACACTCAATCTGCAGCCAAAGTCATGTATCATAAAAAACAGCTTCATAATGTCAAAACAGATAACCATACTATGAAAGAATACATATCCAAGATCAAAACAACTTGTGATTTGTTAGAGGCTGCAGATCATAAAGTGTCAGATTCAAAACAAATCTTAACCACACTAAATGGTTTGAGTGATGAATATGAAGCAGTGGTTGTGCTATAGCTTCTCAAAAAGCCTTACCATCAATTGATGATGTTCACTCAATCTTGCTTGCACATAAAGCAAGAATTGACAATAAGAAACCACAAGAATTAGATTTTGCTATTAACTACACTGCTAATTTCAGAAACAAAAGTTAAAACAACAATAGAGCAGATCAGTCAACTCAAAGAGGTAGCTATTCTAACAGGAAAGAGGTAGATGGAACAATAAAATAGACCAAAGTGTCAAATCTGTGAGAAAGTTGGTCACGCTGCTGTAAAATGCTACTTTAGATACTTAAATCAGAACAATAACTACCAAAGGAACAACAATTTTACTGCTAACGTGGCTCAAGCAAGTTCAGACACCCAATCAAATAGCAATAAAGGTCACAGTTCAAGTGAGATTGCAAGGCCTGAACACATACAAGATGACTGCTAGTTCCCTGATTCTGGAGCAACTAATCATATTACTAATAATCTTGATAACTTGAATGCTAGCAACATGAAGTATAGAGGTAAACGGTCAATTTTCATGGGTAATGGTAAGTGTATCAAAATTTCCCATATTGGTACTGCTTTTATTAAAGGCAAGAAATAATTATTTCTGCATAATTTATTAAAAGTGTCAAAAACAAAGAAGAATCTTATAAGTGTATCTCAGTTTGCTAATGACAATAAAGTCTATTTTGAATTCTACCCTAAGCATTATCTAGTTAGGGACATACTAACTAATGATATTCTTTTGTAGAGTGATGCAGAAAAAGGAGTGTACAAGTTTAAGTCTGTCAATTATAGCAGTCCAACAAAAGAGCAAAATTGTTGTAATCTGTGTGAGGAATAAAACTATAGAATGTATTTGATCTTTGTCACTACAAACTTGGTCACCCAAGTGTAAAAGTTGTAAGACAAATTCTTACCAAAAATAGAATATCATTTGATAATATTTCATTACCTTATTTATGCACTTATTGTCAAATGGGAAAGAGTCGTAAGTTAGCATTCAATGATTCTTTAACAGAGTACTCAAAACCACAAGAATTAGTTGGCATTGATCTATAGGGACCAGCACCTATTTGTTCAGATTTTGGGTACAAATACTACATTTTATTTGTTGATGAACACACAAGATATACTTGGATATATTTTCTAAAAACAAAATCTGAAGCATGTAACGCAATAGTAAATTTTATAACTATGGCTAAAAAGCAAACCAATTTTCAAGTTAAGACAATGCAATTAGATGAGGGAACTGAATATAAAACACTCGGTAATTTCTTTCAGAAAAATGGAATAATTCATAGAACTACATGTCCATATACATCTGAATAGAATGGCTTAGTTGAAAGAAAACATAGACACATAGTAGAATCTGGACTTACTTTACTAGCTCATGCATCATTACCCTTAAAATTCTGGCCTAAGGCATTTAATACTGCTGTATATTTAATTAATAGATTTCCAACAAAGACTTTAAAAGGAATCAGTCCAATAGAAAAAATATATGGGGTAAAACCAGATTATCATAGCTTAAGAACTTTGGGATGCTTATGTTTTCCTTACTTAAGACCATACAATGCTAACAAATTGAACTTCAGATCAAAACCATGCACTTTTCTTGGATATGCAATAAACCAGAAAGGATACAAGTGTCTTGATGATAGTGGAAGAATATTCATTAGTAGGCATGTTGTTTTTAATGAAAGTATTTTTCCCTTTAGCAAATCATAAATTAAGAAAACAAGTAAAGTCTACAATCCAAAAACCTCAATACCAGAATTACCTATATATTCTGAGGATTAACATCAAAGGGTGGCAAAAAGGACTACTGGTGATCACAATGCACATCCCATAATATTTGCTCAACAAGATTTTGAATGGACAGATGATCCCAGTCATGCCAGCCATTCACCTGCACAATAATTGGGTAATATAGATCAAAATGAAGGAAATATTCAACAAAGTAACTCAAGAAGCAGTTCAGATCATGCCAATGTTGAAAACTTACCTCACATTGAAATTCAAGTAAGATCAAGTCATCCCGTGATTACAAGATCCAAAAGTGGCATCTTTAAGCCAAAGATATATATTGCAAACTCAAGTCTAGATGAACCAGAAACTTACGAGCAAGCTGTAAAAGACAAAAACTGGAAAGCAGCAACGAATGAAGGGTATAATGCACTTATAAAGAACAAAACATAGGATCTTATATGTCCACCAGATCATAAGAATATAGTTGGATGTAAGTGGATAAACAAGATAAAGAAAAATCCCGATGGTTCAATTAGTAGATGCAAAGCAAGACTTGTTGCCAAGGGGTACACTCAACAATATGGATTTGATTTCAATGGAACTTTTTCCTCAGTAGTTAAACCAACTACCATAAGACTTATACTTACTATTCTACTACACAAAAACTGGTTCATCGGACAATTGGATGTCAATAATGCATTTCTAAATGGTATTTTACAGGAGGAGATCTATATGGAGCAACCATCAGGATACAATAAGAGTACAAACTATGTGTGCAAGTTAAATAAAGCAATACATGGCCTTAAACAAGCACTAAGAGTCTGGTTTGATAAACTGAAAGCAAATTTGACGAACATGGGATATCAGTCTACCAAATCAGATAACTAATTGTTCACCAAAATGAATGATTCGTTAACCATTGACATACTAATATATGTTGATGATCCAATTGTTACAGGTAATAACAAGGATGAAGTCAATCACATTATCTCCTATCTAAATAAGCAATTCTAAATAAAAGACCTTTGAAGCCTTAATTACTTCTTGGGGATAGAAGTCAAAAGGAAATCAAATTCTGAAATGTTATGTCAAAGAAAATACATTTCAAAACTCCTGGCTAAAACAAAAATAGATGGTGCAAACCCACAATCAACACCAATGATAAGCCATCAACATCTGTCTAAGAAAAGGGGAGAAGCCATATCTAATATTAAACAAAATAGAAGTGTTGTAGGGGCATTACAATATGCTACTATAACACGATGAGATATTGCATTTAACAAAGTTTCTCAATTTATGTAGAATCATCTGGATGAACACTGGAGAGCAGTGAAAAGAATTCTCAGATATCTCAAAGGAACCATGGATTATGGTCTATCAATAAAAGCTTGCAACGATCTAAACATAACAGGATATGCTGATGCTGATTGGGCTACAGACCCAAATGACAGAAAATTAGTTACTGGATACTATATATATGTTGGAAACAATCTAATATCATGGTGCTCAAAGAAACAGTCAACAATTTCTAAATCCAGCACTAAGGCTGAATATATAAGTGTAGCTAGTGCTACGACAGTAGTAATGTGGTTGCAAGCTGTGACGCCCCATCCTGAGACCCACATTAACAAAGAGAATTAGTTGGCAATTTTGTCTGCTAATGCGGAGAATAGGGCTGGTTAGGAGCAACCATCTATAATCTTGTCTTAAACATCTACTGCATACGTCGATAAATGATCAATATTTTTTTTATTCCAAGTGGATCGACATATCCAATAAATGCTTAATGCAAAACTATAGGTGGCTAATGGATCTATCAGAACAAAATACAATAACAGAATGCATATCACATCACTGTTTTAGTACAACACTTTTCTAAATGAAATTTCAGCTTGGTTCCTCATAAACCATAAATCTCAAAATATGAAATCATACACTCAAGACTTACCTTATATCATTGGCAAGTAAATAAAACATCGTGATGGTTCTCACTTGTCTATGAGAACTACTTATATATGATGATTAATGTTCTGTGATGTGATATGCATTCTGTTATTGTATTTTGTTCTGATAGATCCATTAGCCATCTATAGTTTTGCATTAAGCATTTATTTGATATGTCGATCCACTTGGAATAGAAAAAATATAGATCATTTATCGACGTATGCAGTAGATGTTTAAGACAAGATTATAGATGGTCGCTCCCAACCAACCCTATTCTCCGCATTAGCAGACAGAATTGCCCACTAATTCTCTTTGTTAATGTGGGTCTTAGGGTGGGGCGTCACAGCTAAGTGAATTAAAACTAAATTCAGAAGTTAAACCAACCTTATAATGTGATAATCAAAGTACTGTGTTCATGACTGCAAATCTAATACTTCACTCCAGAACCAAGCATATTGAACTAGACTTATACTTCTTTCATAAACAAGTGTTAAAAGGAAATATACAAATCAATCATATACCTGCCACCTACCAAAGGGCAGACACTTTAACCAAAGCATTATCAGCATGGAATTTCATCAAATTTAGATCTGATCTGTGAATCAACCAAAATGGAAATCACTCGGATCATCATCAGTCAGATCTGAGTAGAAACATGGAAGCAATAGAGGACTCAAGCTCAACGTCATCATCTTCCTCACAACTTGATTTGTCAAAGTGGAAACGAGCAACTCAAACATCAAAATCTCATACTAATTCCACTTCTAACAAGAAGAATAAAGCATAAAGTTGAATTTAAGTTAGAATTGAAGTGGAGCATCAACTAACTTGAAGCAATTTTCAAATAAATTAAAAAGCAGCTGCAATTTGGGAAATCACATTGCAAACCCTAACCCTAGAGTCGGGGTTGAGGGAGGAAAATGAGATGTATATGAATGACCAAGTCCAGCAGCCACAACCACAGCCACATATACATATTATCATATTTCTCAAAGAGCAATGCGGGTCAAGTAATGGGCTGGTTCTCAAAGCTCAATAACATGATTAAATTATTGTTATAAATATACTGTATGCAACAGTTCACTTTTTTGAGAAAAAGTATATCAATCTACAAAGTTTGTATCAGAAACTCACTGTAAAACTGAGAACCAATAAGGATTTTTTTCCTCAAATTCTTTCTAATATATTTTTCCACGTTTCATAACTTTGGAAAAAATGAACTGTATGCTTTTTTAACCATAGCTGCAAGAGCAATTGCAGATGTAGGAAGTCACAAGCATTGTAGAACATCATCCAAGTGCATAACATACCAAATATAAGCACAACAGGATATTTTTCAAAAAAATTATATCATATGCAGAACAAGATGCTAAATATAAGCGGAACAGCTGCAATGGAGACAACTAAAGCAATGAATGGATTAGGTTAAAATAAACTAGGTGTAAATAAATTACCTCAGCACTATTCAATTAGGGTTCTATGCTGTTGAAATAAGTAAAGGAAGGTTGGAATCAATGGCAGCGTCGTTTTTTGGCAGCCATATTTCGATTTAGATACCTTGAATGTGTCGGGTTTCTATTTAGAGATTTTGGTGGCCATGCATTTTTTTTCTTTTCTAAAAGCGACAAAGACAAGGGATTTTTTTTGAAAGTGACGAAGAGAATGAACCGACTGAGGGTTTGGAAAATACGTTTTTTTATTCCCACCGATTATAAAAAATTGCCCACCCTTTGCATAGCGTTTGATACTTCATATCTATTTATTTCATTTCTATATAGGCAGAAACACAGTATATTGGTGCTATGGAAAGCCCAGATTTTTATAGCGACATGTTGTATCTGAGCATGGGATTTCAATTGGTCCTTGCAAGTCAGCAACAGTAATGGAGTGGAAGAAGCAAGGAGTGGGATAGATACTGGTAGCTTTCTCGAATTGGCTGGATACTATAGAGGCACGTAATTTCAAACACTTCGTCTTTGAATATCTAAACTTTTGAAATATGGTTAAGTATTATAAAAGTGATTTTATAACCTTATTAAACTCCTTTTAGTTAATAACTAATGATAGGAAACTTGTTTTTGAAATTTGTATACAAAAACAAATACTTTGAAAAAATATAGATAATGTGACCGAAAATCGTTTTATCGATAAATAGCTTTTTATTCAATATAAGTTGTTCAAACTTTGTGTACATGTCTAAATAACATATGAAACCGTTAATAGCAAATAAAAATATTTTAACTAAATATGGTTAACTAAACTTACTTAGGAAAGTTTCTAGAAGGTCAAAGGTGGAAGATATTTGAGTGGAGATATTTTTCTTTGCTTTTGAGGTGGAAAGTAAGTCCCATAGAGGCGCATGGAGGGGGTGGGGGAGGGGTGATGCTTAGTTGGCTAGAAGAGGTGAGGGAAAGGTTATGGCGACCCCCTAAATGCCTATATGAGTAACCGTATGACTCTTGAAATCACTTTCACATTTTTATGCAACTTAAAGCTAAGCTCTTCATTCTCTCTTCTCTTCTAAATAACTTTCTCAAACTTAAAGCAAGTCAAATCAAAATTGCACAAGCTTAAGCTATAAGCCTCAAACAACATAGAAACACCTTTCATCAACTTGGAGTTTGAAGATTTGGAGCGCACACCCCAAAAGTCATCAAGGCCACAAGCACTCTAAGGAAAAATATTGCCGAGGCTATGAACAAGTGGAGGGTAGGAGGAAATTTTAGAGTTTGTTTGGTTGAGGTAGGAAGTGGAAGCAAAGTTTGAGGCTTGTTCTTGGTTGTTTACTTGTTGAAGGGTGAGCAAACTCACCATTAGAATGTATATAAAGTGTTCATGCGCTTGTTTAAACTATACCAAATTATTTGACTAT
This sequence comes from Allium fistulosum, assembly GCA_030737815.1. Lineage (NCBI taxonomy): Eukaryota > Viridiplantae > Streptophyta > Magnoliopsida > Asparagales > Amaryllidaceae > Allium > Allium fistulosum. The sequence goes on from CM060907.1 coordinate 293,471,987, forward strand.
ATATTGTTGTACACTTTTGTGATTCTTTCTTTGGAAAGAAAATGTCATATGTAAATGATATATTTGGACTTGTATGACTTTCTATAACTTGTTGCATTGCCTTGACATGAAGCACATAGGATTTGGTTGGACTTTGATTGAATCAGACTTGAATATTGAAATGGTTTTGTAGTAACTAATCGGTATAGAAGCAATTACAAATGCCTTGTGCTCGACATTTTCTATAATATTTTATAGAGAGATCCCTATGTGTTTTCATCATGATTGTGACGTATATTAAGTGTATTGATTACTGCAAAAAGATTGGACCTTAAAAAGATTGCTAGCATATTGAAAAATGGCTAAACTTTCAAGTATACAAAATAGCCCTAGTTCGCTGTCCTTTACAACACTTAACAAAAACATTTTCTGGTTGTTGTAGTATCTCTAAACCCATTTTACAGAATTCTGAAAATGCTATAGTTTTCGTTTTGAACTTTAATTATTTAAAATGACTTTTAGTTTAAGTATTTCTCTTTAATCTTTTTACAAGTCTATTCTAACTTATATTCGAGTATTTTAAAAGTGGTTTGGAATTCAAATATATTTTTAATAATTTATTATGAATTATTAAAGTAGAAGGTTTATTTTAAATAAATGAAAACATGCTTTTTATTAGTTTTTAAATAAATTATAAAATAGTTATTTTAAGTAAAATTTCAAATAAATGTTTAAACCGTGATTATAACTATTATAAAGTATATTTTAAGAATATATAGTTTTTTAGAAAATAAGTTAATTATTTTATAAAAATTTGGAAAAGCTTATGTAATACAAAAATCTTTTAAATTGTTTTTAGAATTTCATTAAATATATTAGCTTATAAATTAATAAAATGTTTTACAAGTAAAGATAAGTCTTTATGAAATGTTGCATAAATAATTTTTGTATTATATAAGAAAGAATTTTGTGTAAATAAATGAGAATTGGAAAGAACTTGGTATAGTCAAGAAACCAATTGAACTAAATAAGTAAGTTGTACGTAGTTCATATTATTCGCATGATAGTTCTCGATCTAGGATTCGAGTACATGATTTCGAGGTGATGTACACCAGTTTGAGTTAGGATTTTTCACTAGATTCTTGACGGTGAACACTATATACAGATTTTTGATATGATTCCGAAGTTTTCTATCATAGTATATGGCTATGTAAGGAGAATGGAAGTGTCTAATCAAGGAACCAGATCGGAGTCCGCACTCTTGAAGTCAAGTGAGATATACTAGTTCAGAAATAGAATTTATGTGATCGAGTAAGCGATCAGATTTGATATTGCATACCGATGACTTGTGTACATCATACGGGATTTGGTATAATTGTATACTATGTTTGTTTGACTTATGGAGGGTATGGGAAAGGACTCTTTGAATTGTTTGAAGTGGTATGAATAATCGACTAAGTAATAACATGAGGCGTTTGAGCAAAAGGTACACCTAGTAGTTTATTTATCATCCTTGTGCGACGAGAAGGTTTCTGAACCTAGGCAAACCGTTAGCTTTGTTTGCTAGGATTGTAAATACTATTAAGTATTAATGTATGGTTGCTTGTGTCAGAATTTTGAGGACGAAATATTCTAAGGGGAAGAATGTAATGACCTAGAATTTTGAACACTTCGTATTTAAATATTTGTATGCAGAATTTAATGTGAATAAATATGATTTTATAACCTTATTAACCCCTTTATAATTAATAGCTAATGATAGGAAATTGATTTTTGAATTTTAAAAAAAAAATACTTTGTAGAAATGCTGAAAATGTGACCAGAAAAGGTTTTGTTAAAAATCAACTTTTTGTTCAATACAAGTTGTACAAGTATTTTGGAACTTGTATAGTAATATGACAACATATAAACAGCAACTTAAAAACCTCTTTTGGTCTAATCAAACTTTTTTAAAACTAAGTAAATACATAAGGTACTAAGGACCCCTAAATCAAGGCTTAAATCAAGAAGAGTATGGTTTGTGTAAGGATATGGTTTGCATGTACTAAAGCTTGGAAGGTAGAGGGGTTAAGGGTCTTTTACCACTTCATTTTCTAGCCTATAAATAAGCACCTAAGGCTCTCTTCATTCTTCACAAATTCACTACTAAATCAATGTCTTCATCTTCTTCTTCCTCCTTTCTAACTTTCTAGAAATCTAAGCAAATCAACTCCTTTCTCCACCAAACCATTTCTATATCCTTAATACAGTATTACAACACCTCTTAACAAATCGAAGATGGAAGAAAAGGAGAAAAAATTCCTCCGACATGTCATAGCCGTGAGCAATATTGTAGGGAGGATGGCTTGGCCGTGAGTTTTTTTGGGGGGGGAGGAGGGGTGGAGGTCATGGACATGTGCAAAGGTAGGAAGAAGATCTTGGTCGTGAGCTAGGAGCAAATGGAGGTGATAGTCGGAAGTGTTTTGATGCTAGCTTGAATGCTGGTAGGAAGATGGTAGTGTTTGGTTTGAATAAATATGAGTTATCTTACCATTAATGAAAACAATAACTTGTTAATTTTCTTGTTAAAAACTTGTTAATTTACTTGCTAAAAACTATCATAATAGACCATAACTAAGTAAAGTTATAAACCTATATTTGCATGCGTTGAATAACATATTATTTGTGTATTAGTTGTGCCTTGGAAGGCCTTGGTTTGTGTTGTTTGAATGAACATATGTAATGACATATATTAGAATGTTTGGACACCGAATATGAAATTGTCCATATAGCGATAGTCGTTGTGGCCACACTTTGAATCCCTTAACGTAACTTGTGTGTTTTGGTATTTGGTGAGCATATCTTGATAAAAATTATTTTGGATATTATCTACACTTGTATAAGTGTTTTTAAAAGTGATGGATATGTTTGGGAAGTTGTGAAATTAATCAAACAAATCTAAGAAATTTGAAGTAAAAAGGTCGCTATACCGACACTTTTAAATTCCTTGTTTTCAAGATATAACATTTATTTTGGTAGAAACTATCTTAGGGGTTTCTTTACCATTTTAATAAGTAAATAGTATGTTATTCTTATTATACAAATTTCGAAGCATAAATCCTTTGATAGCTAGTTGAACGAAGTGGAAAAAGTTATAGCGAAATAGTCGCTATACGAGCACTTCGGAAAAGTACCTTGTTTCTGGAAATTTCTATAAAATAATTAAAAGATATTATTTAGGATTTTTCTTAATGTTACTAAGTGCCTGGAGTATACTAACTATTGTAAAAAGAATGGATCAAAAATCATTCGTTAAGGCACCGAAAATTAGGCACAGAGTTGTAGCAAAACATGTTAAAAACATGCAACAAAACTTTAGACAACATTTCTAGAAATGCAATCTTTGCTGTTTGAAAATATAAATTGTGTAAAAATGATATTTAAATTAAGTATTTTTCTCTAATCTTTTTAGGGTTGTTTTCTAACTTATATTAGAGTGTTTTAAAATTGGTTTCATGTTTAAATATTTTTTTTTGCAATTAATTATTAATTTTTATAAAGTAAGTGGCTTTTAAAATAAAACATGTTTATTTTTGCTTTTTCAATTATTTCCAAATTTTTTATTTTACATAATATTCTATATAAATAATTATAATATATTTTAAGTAGTTTAAAAGTGTTTTAACATATTAATTAGTATTTTAAAGGTATTCCTATATATATATATATAAGTTTTAAAAAGTAAGTTAAGTATTATATAAATATATTAAAGGAGTTTGAATTTTAATAGTTAAGTTAAAATAAATATTTTGTGGAACTACTTAAAAGTTTATCGCCTTAACCAATAAGTATGAATATGCTTTTATCTTTAAATAAATATTTTAAAGTTAATGATAAGTATAGAAATAGTTTTGGGTTGTAGTAAACAGTGTTTTAGTAACATTTATTTTTAACCCTTATTATTAATTATATTTTGGAATATAATTAGATATTTACTAATGAATATTTATTAGATAACTATAAATAAATGGTTTTGGGTTGTAGCAAAAATGTTTTAGTAACATTTGTTTTTAACCCATATTGTCAATTATACTTAGGAATATAATTGTGTATTTAATAAAGAATACTTTAAGGTTAAGTATAAATGAAATGGTTTTGGGTTTGTTGTGACAATGTTTTAAACAACACTTGTCTTAAACCTTAAGTATATTAAATCTTTAACAAGCAAGTTTAAAGTAAAATGTTTTTAAAGTATGAAATGGTTTTGGGTTTGTTGTGTTAACAACACTTGTCATGAACCCTTAAGTATAATTTAATCTTTAAAAAGCAAGTTTAAATAGAGATGTTTTTAAAGTATGAAATGGTTTTGGGTTGGTTGTGACAACTTTTGAGTAACATTTGTCTTAAGCCTTTATAAATATAATTAAACCTTTAAAAGAGAGTTTTAAAGTAAATGATTAAATGTGAAGTGTTTTAGTTTTGTAGTAAACAATGTTTTAGCAACAGTTGTTTTTTAAAAACCTTGAATTATATTTTAAATTGGAAAAATATTATAAGTATAATTAGATATTTAATAACGGAATTTTAAAGCTAATAACAAGTATTGAAATCTTTTATAAAAAGATAGAAAAAGTTATATGTTCAATTTATAAGAGAGAAGGGGTTTATAGTAACAATGTTTTAGTAACATTTGTTTTTAACCTTTTTGATTATATTTTATGTAATGAAACTTTTTAAGTGATTTGTCAATATACTTCGACCATTAAGACATATATATGAATAATTTTTAAGTATTGAAAATGGATTTTAATTAATAAAGGATAAATTAATTAAAAAGGGATTAAAAATCGTTTAGGTAACTTAATCATGCTTTTTATGAATTGATAGTGCTCGTATGTTTACTTGCTTATGGAGAGTATGCGCGACTTAATTCCCTTGTGTGATCATTCAAATTATTGTTGATTAAGACAAAATTCATCGATTCAGTCTTGGAGAGACCAGGATTGGTAAGTGTTCTACTTATCGAAAACCACTTTAAGGCTTAGATATGCGTTCTATCTCTTGAAGTGGATCTGTTTGAGATGTTGGAATCCAATTGGGGATTTCTGATCTGTTTGAGTGATGAAGACTTGTGTGAAAGATGTCGAACATAGCCTCGACATCCGAAAAATGACTAAAGATAGAGTAGGATGCAAAATTTAGGGGTTTTGCTAAGCCAGAGGGGTACACCAACTCCATTATCTAGAATATGCTTATAGATATTGCACGGGAATTTGATGATACTTAGGTTCCACGTGGTTCGGGTTTGCTCATTCGGGTGTGGGCCAGTGGTGTTTACCTTATGGTATATTTTATCTAGAGATATACGACGCTTGAAAGGTATTTTCCAATCCTTGTCATAGAAGATCGGTCTCAGTTTACTGAGGAGATTTTCGTGGGAAATCCGTTTATACGAACGTGCCTTAACGGTTTTAAGTCTACTATAATATGCTGTTGAATGTAACAAATGTAACCATTCCAACTATATTATATATTTATATTACACACCCTAGACATTATTATAATATCATTAGATTTTCTAACAGAAACGGTTTAGTTATCGTAAGGTAAAAACCCGTCCGTGTTTATTTGTAGCGTGGTCTTCCGAGAAACCTTTATTTTCAAAGGTTTTATAAATATAAAAATCCATATGATTGAGTTTCTCATGCTGGTTTACTAGACTAATCTGGATGTTATTTTCTTATAATGCTCGGGTCAGCCCCGTGTATATTTCCAAATTTCGTTGATGTTCATTGGAGCTCTTGGAGAGGAGCTGGATGTTTACCTACCATAGTATTCTTATTTTCGCTGCATTGCTCTGTTTATTTTTATCAGCAATTGTAAGGACAGGTTGATATAACTATCCTGGATGATCAGAGGTTAGTTTTCTCCGATTATTGTATCCATACAGTATTCCTTTGTAAAGATCTTTTTGAGATATTATATATTATCGTTCTACATGAGAGATTCTGATGTTTTTGTTCTTCTCTTCTTGTTCCTTTTCTTTAACCTAACGTTCTGTCTTTCAGGCACTTGGGTGCACAACGCATGAATACCATGGATGTATTGGTGTCGACATTCTGGGGTCGAAAAGGCAATCGTTACAATAACTAATAGTGGTAATATAAATATTATAATGAGAATAACATTATAGTCTCAAATTTTCTCAACACAACATTCACAACAAATCCAAACAGGAGAGCGTCGTCACCCATATAAATCAGATCAAATCAGGATCCACAAGATCAACATCGATTGGGTGAATCGTCCCTATTCTGAAATCACCATCAAATCTTGAAATCATCAATAATGAGATACCCTCAAGAAAAGTTAGGCAATGACGAGGCAATGCCTAAAATATCTCTCTTCTTATATTGTAAAATACCATCATTAAATCGCTAAAATTGATAAGAAAGATTCGAGCTAGCTCATAACAATGCCTAAATATAATCAACAAATAGTAGGCCAACTGCTCGAAGAGAATAGGTTGTCTGCCTGAAAGGAATAGGTCGTCTGCTCGAGAAGGATACGTGGTTGACCAAACTCTGGACAAAGTCTCAGTATAATCTCATCATATATATGCCTATCTACCACACCTAAACTAAAACCAAATGGATGACTGATGGGCGCACGCCTGCTCCAAAAACCCAAGGTCTGCTAGCTTTATGCTGTATACTCGGATTTGTCCCTACAACCTTAGTTACCTCGATGAAAATCATGATCCATACCACCAATGGCTCATCTACTCGTACTCTTGGTCATGACCCTGCACTGCCCTATGGGTAACACACTACTGGCCTAAGTGATACAAGACGCTAAAGGGAAACTACTCAACCGAAACCTGTGATGTGCATCAAATTCTACTTTAAAAGAAATTAAATCACTTTTTGAGTTATTCCTTTATATTTCAAACCACTAATATATAATTTAAATATTTTTATTTTTATTTATATATTCAAAGTTATTAATTATTATATTAAAGCCATTTAATAACATTAGAAAATCATTTCATAATATATTCATAAAGATGATATAATTTCAATTGAATATATATTAAGTAAAAATAAATTTTTGGAATAAAAGCTACAATAACAACTTAAAAGTACTAAATAATTTCCAAACATTGAAAATATTTTTCAGAGAACTCTTAATAATAAGCAATATCAAATAAACACAAAATTATTCTGCATTTAAATCTAATAGAAATAAGATTTAAGAAATACAAAAATATTAAAATTATTCTTGAAAACTCATAAATTACCCAGTTTAAGTTGACTGGGATAATGCTTCAGTCGAATGATCTCAGTCGAATAAAACCATAAAGGAGTCGACTGAAATAGGGTGCTGCTCTCGGGTTCGGATTTTAAACTAGTTCAGTTGACTGAATGGTTACCTCAGTCGACTAACCCAGTCGACTGAATGAGTGAAAGATCTTGTTGGTTTAAAATGTGCACTCGGGAAGAAATTTTGTACTAGTTTAGTTGACTGAATGTTTTATTTAGTTGACTAAATAGTGTAAACTTTTGGATTTAATCAAGTTCTGAAACAAGAATTTCCAATCTCACAATATCTTTCCAATTTGATTCAAATTCAATTCAAATTCAAGCAAAACTATGTTTAATAGAAGGTATCACGTGATATAAACACATCTATCATCAACTTTGAAGCTAAACAAATCGACCATGGATTCAAATACATCAATGATCAATTAAGGATTAAGTAAGGCAAACCAAGTTGTGAATGAGTATTTATTCAATTCTTGTGATCAAAATCATGCACATATAACAAATTCAATGATTAACTTTCAGTAACCATAACAAATACTTCATTTAAATGTGTAAAAATCTAATTTTGACATAGATGTGTGAGTGAATAATACTCACATTGGCTAAATAAAATTCCATAGCTAAAATTATATTCCAACTTAAACAAGAAAGCTCCACTGCTCCAAACTCAATCAAAACTTCAACTTCTTCATGAAAGTAGATGTAGCTTGATGTCGATAGCAACATATTTCAAAATTTGGAATTAATTGGATTTCATTTTATTTTGTTTTACTTAATAGAAGGGGAACGTTTTAACTTGTCTCATGAAGATAAAAGATAAAGAAACAATACCCTAGAAAATTGTAAACATGAATTGCTTTGATAATATAAAGTTGGCTTTCACTATAAAAGAAACATAAAGAGTAGTCTAGAAAAAGAATTGTCTAGACAATAGCTTCATGAAATGATACTTGGGTTTTGGGCCTCACACAACACTTAACCCATTTCAGTTCCTTTTCTTTTCTACTTTAGCAAACCATTTTCTATTCAATATAAAACACTAAAAAAATTCAAACAAAAATCATATACACATCACTAAAATGTTTGCTCAACATCACAAAATTTTATAGAATTTATATTTCATTATTTTTTTTATTTTATTTAATAAAATCAAAACTATTACCTTTGGCCCACTTAATAAAATTCTTCTTATTAATCAAAACCAATTCAAATCTTTACTTTGAAATTATTACTAACATAAATCTTCATTTCTTATTCATATATAAGAAAATGTTTTAAGAAAATGTTATTTTCATATTTTAACTTATCATACTTTAAATCATTTCTTAACTACATTCCAAACCCAATTATTGAATGACTTTCAAAACCATTCATTTAAATAAAATACAACTTCTTTTCCATTAAAATATTTTTCTAATCACATTTACTAATAATACTAGATTTTATAAAATATATAATAACCTTTATCATCTCAAAATCATTTTAAATTCATAAATATACAAAAAAATCCAAATCATTCTTAGTTAATCTTTAAAAATTCATTTCAATTAATTGATCACCATTATTATCTTTAATCTCATTACCGCTCAACACCAAGTTGTTACAGGTTTCCCCTTAAGAAAATTGCATCCTTGCAATTTCCTATAAAGAATCCATAACAAGTTAAAATAATTAGGTTTACTGCACCTTCTTAGTTTAAATCTTTATACACAATTATCAAAATAATAAACTCATTTAGAACAACATCAATTTGTTAAATTCCTCGGTGGCCTCAAAATGCAATGGCATATCATCTTGTGCCCATCGTTCTATATCATGTGCTATGAGTTGAACAACTCAATTGGGATAACACACATGTATTACAAACAAAATTACAATTTCAAAATTCATTAAACATTTGAAATAAAATTCATACTCTATTCTTAAAAAATATTCTAAAATCACAAATAGTCAAAACGTTGTACGATTTAAAATTTATAATCAATAATTTCAAACCTTTATTTTGCAAAAGACCTTTTTCAAGTAAATTTACAACTTCTAAAATATTAAACATCTTATTAATTATTATTCCAAAAATAACGATGGGAAAATAATTTGTAACTCTATTTCTTAAAAATTCTTCTTACTTTACTTTACCAAAACTTTTCAAAAACTTTGCTATTACATATACTAGATGTTGAAAATTATAAACATTTGTAAACCTAATATTTTATCAAACACTTGAAACAAAATTAAATAACTTACCCTTAGGTCCTTTTTAAAATCCTAAATAATCAAGTTATAATTTGATTTTAAAACTATAAATAATAACTTCAAACCTTGACTTACAATAAGTACACAAACATCTTTCTAAACAACCTTTTACTTTCAAAAATCCCACTTCCTAATCATTCCTATATTTACAAAAATTTAATTCCATTTATTTTCAATATTTTTTGAATCATCAATATTTAAAAATCACAATTTTCCAAAATAGTATTTTCTTATTTTGAACACAAAACAATTTTTAATATAACTCATCGTTATCAAATCCAGTCCTTCACTAAAAATATATCAAAATACTTCTTTATTCAATACTTGGTTATCTATTATTCATAATTACATACCTTTTAAAATAGAAATCAACTATAATAAAAACCATAACAATAAATATTCCAAAATTCCACTTTACATAATCTATATTCTATTATCACATAATGAAAATCTCCATTAATGCTTGAAGACATAAAATACAAAATCTTCTTTGATTATTCATTTCAAAACTTAAATTCTACTTCCATAAAATGTTTACCACTTTGTTCAATTCTTATTACAAAACTATGAAACTAATATTTTTCAAATAAAATTACTCTAGTTATTTATTTTAGTTCATTCTTAAAAAGTCTCCTCAAAACTCTTGTTAAACATAAAATAAATTCCCATAAAGCTTTTACTCTTTTCATATACTTTAACATATTCAAATAAAAATCATTTTAAGTCAAGGATTTACATATACAAATTTATACACCATAATATATCATAACATAATATATTCATACAACTTATTTAAAATATAAACAATCATTCATTATAGAAGACATTCAATCACAACATCACATAACAAACAATTTCAAATTCCAATACAAAAGTATATAGATGATGCCTCACCATCGACTTCAACTATCCACTAATACTTGATGGCTATAATCATCATATTAATACATATATACAACATATGAAAATAGAAAATTTATTATCTTCAAAAAAATAAAATCTACTATAAAGATACAAATACTAACTTTCCGGAACCTTGTGACCATATGTCTCATCCTATTGTTTAGGAATCCCTATCAAAAATGTTGATCAGGCAGATCGAATAGAATTCTTAAAGCACTCAATAGACAAATTAACACAACAATTAATTCCAAAAATTTCTTTAAAATATTTGATTCATATACATTTATATAAAATCATACTCTATATAACATCCATTTATATGAATCTTAATCAAAGGCTACACTTATAAAGATAGATTCTATCAAAAGCTTCTTAATGAAACATTTTCTTACTTTCATAAAAACATACTTCTTACTCTAAATATATATTGATCAAATTCATAAACTTAATTACATTTAAATATTTACCAGAACCCTTTACAATATTATATCACTTCCAAAAATTCAAAGAATATCAAGCACGTTCTATATATTAAAACTAATTTACCAAATATTTTTAATGATGTATATATCTAAACAACAAGTTATAAAATATAATTTTCAAAATTCATAGTGGTAACTTCACCACAGAAGACACTACAAAATCCTTGATATAGATAATTACAAAATTTAATACAAACAATTGTCAATTAATTAAACATAAATACAATCAAACAACAACTATGCCGTCAGTGGAAAGTAATACATGCATTCCTATTGTGCACTCTGATCACAATGGACTAGAACATAATAATTTATACTAAGCCACCAAAGGTAAATCATTTTATATTTTATACTCAATAAATGTTTAAAAAAATTACATACAAAATACAAATATGCTCCAAGATGATTACCCCAGTAATCATCATATTCTAAGTAATGCACACACATACACATATACACATGCTCCTATTATTACATGCTATAAACTAAATTCCAAACAGACTCAAGAGGCAAGGATTCTAAGTCTCATCTAGGCCAGTGACTCATGTCTCATATATAAAATGCATTGTTCTGCACCTTACTCTATACCAACTGCGACACCCCTACCTCTATACCCATACTATCTAAGAGTATTATATACTAATACTCTTGGATAATACAGAGAATGTGGCGACATGGGGTATACACGTGAATATTACCTTGCACGAACACCGGTACATATCTCATATCATACAAAACTCACCATAGATGTACACGGTCTTAGTACAAAGCAACAAACACGTGTGCCTCTAGGATAGAACAATACATAATACACACATAATAAATAATAAAGAGAACATAGAGTCAAAACGCAGCGATAATGTATATAACAGAAATGTATACATAGGTCCAAGATATAGATCAAATATACATTTCCACCAAAACATTAAATACATGGATCCGATTACATATCAAAAGTATACAATGACTATATATGATAATATCCTAGCCTTCATATATGCCCAACATCCATAAATCGGTCATCTCATCCCTAAACCTAAAATGTCTCGGATTGACCAGAGTATTATAAATAACACACGGTCCATACTATGTCTATAATGTAGGTGTAATATAACAAACGATAATAATTTAAAAAGTATACTGAGAATAACATTACAGTCTCAAAATTTATCAAAACAACATTTACAACAAACCAAAATAGGAGAGCATCGTCGCCCATAAAATACACATCAAATCAGGATCCACAAAATCAACATTGAATGGGTGAATCGTCCTTATCTTGAAATAACCATCAAATCCAAAAATCATCAATAACGAGATATCCTCAAGTAAAGTCGAGAAAAGACGAAGCAATGCCCAAAATATCTCTCAATCTCATATTGTAAAATACCATCATCTAATCATTATAATTAATAAGAAAGATTTGAGCTAGCTCATAATAATGCCTAAATATAATCAATAAACAGTAGGCCAACTACCTGAACAGAATAGGTCGTCTTCCTAAAAGGAATATGTTATCTGCCTAGACACAGTCTCAGGTATATTCTAATCTCATATATGCCTATCTACCACACACAAACCGAAACCAGATAAGAGACTGATGGCCGCATGCCCGCTCCAGGAACCTAGGTTCTATCAGCCACATACCGTGTAGTTGGATCTGTTCCTACAATCTTAGTTACCTCGACGAAAATCATGACTCATATCCACCAATGGCTCGTCTGTGCATAGCCTCCATCATGATCTTGCACTGCCCTTATAGGTAATAGACCGTTGGCCTAAGTGACACAAGGGGCTAAAGGGCAACCACTCTACCAGAACCTGTGATGCGCATCAAATATAATATACAATAATGATGTCACGGATCTGGGGCGCGACCCCAATATCAGGCCGTCAAGGTGGATATTGGCCAATCTAGTTCACTTTAAAAACAAAAAGGAAGCTAGAGAAAGGTAGACATACACATAGCATATACAATGGCTAATACACGGCTCTACATATAGGCCAACACATAGCTCCAAGTATACTCAACGCAGTGAGTATCACACACAACATAGCTCCATATGAGTGTCATTTACGACCAAAAGAATAATCAAATAAATATCACAACGGCATCCCATACCACTACATGTTACTAGACCTTTTATTCAGTGCTCACATATAACACTCAATCCTTCAATATTCTATATAATGGGTCTAAAGAATAACCGAAAAAGCATTACCGAATGCCCTATCCCCAATTGTATTACTAATCCGTTTATTTAAACTTTTCGTCACATAGAATAAATATCAATAAATCAAACAGAAAGATGTTATCACCGTATCATCTTAAAATATAACTCAAATCAACATCAATGGTGAATCATTCCTAGCAAAATCAATGTAGAAGGAATGATAAATAATAAAAATGTAGTAACATAATATATAAACAAATATTTTTAATAAACATCCTATACTCTTGATTAGAAATAATATCTTTAAATTTATTTATTTATATAATTGCATTAACAAATATATATATATATATATATATGTATATGTGTGTATATATATGTATGTATGTTTGTATATCCAAATCATGTTATAAGTCAATTATAATTTTAAAATCATTATCAAATTATCTATAATCAAATTCTACTTTAAAAAAAATTATATCACTTTTTGAGTTATTCCTTTATATTTCAAACCACTAATACATAATTCAAATATACGTACATATATATATATATATATATATTCAAAGTTATTAATTATTATATTAAAACCATTTAATAACATCAAAAAGTCATTCATAATATATTCATAAAGATGATCTAATTTCAATTGAATATATATTAAGTAAAAATAAATTTATAGAATAGAAACTATAATAACATCTTAAATATACTAAATAATTTCCAAACGTTGAAAATATATTTTAGAGAACTGTTAGTAATAAGCAATATCAAATAAACTCAAATTATCATGCTTTTAAATCTAATATAAATAAGATTTAAGATATAAGAAAATATTAAAACATTTCAGAAAAGTTAGAAATTACCTAGGTTCAATCGACTAGGATAATGCTTCAGTCGACTAAGATGATAAAGGAGTCAACTGAAATAGGGTGTTGCTCTCGAGTTTGGACTTTAAACTAGTTTAGTCGACTGAATGGTTACCTCAATCGACTGACCCATTTGACTAAATGAGTGAAAGATCTTGTTGTTTTAGAATGTGCACTCGGGAAGAAATTTTGTACTAGTTTAGTCGACTAAATGTTTTATTTAGTCGACCGAACAATGTAAATTTCTGGACTTAATCAATTTCTGAAATAAGAATTTCAAACCTCACAACATCTTTCCAATTCGATTCAAATTCAAGCAAAACTATGTTTAAATGAAGGTATTACATGATTAAATACATCTATCATCAATTTTGAAGCCAAGCAAGTCAACCATGGATTCAAGTACATCAATGATCAATCAAGGATTGAATAAGGCAAACCAAGTTGTAAATGAGTATTTATTCAATTCTTGTGATCCAAATCATATACATATAACAAATTCAATAATTAACTTTCAGCAATAGCAATTATCCATAACAAATACTTCATTTAAGTGTGTAAAAATCTAATTTAGACATAGATGTGCGAGTGAATAATACTCACCTTGGCTAAATGAAACTCTTTAGCTAAAATTTTATTCCATCACCTTTTATTCCAACTTAAACAAGAAAGCTCCATTGCTCCAAACTCAATCAAAACTTCAACTTCTTCATGAAAGTAGATGCAGCTTGGTATTGAAAGCAACATACTTTAAATTTGGAATTAATTGGATTTTGTTTTAATAAATGGAAGAGGAGGGTTTTTACTTTGTTTTTGTCTCAGGAAGATAAAAGAGAAAGAAACAATACCCTAGAAAATTTTAAACGTGAATTTTTTTGATAATATAAAGTTGGCTTTCACTAAAAAAGAAATATGAAGAGTAGTCTAGAAAAGAATAGTCTAGACAATAGCTTCATGAAATGATACTTGGGTTTTGGGCCTTACACAACACTTAGCCCATTCAATTCTTTTTCTTTTCTACTTTAGCAAACAGTTTTATTTTCAATATAAAACACTATAAAACTTCAAACAAAAATCATATGCACATCACTAAAATGTTTATTCAACATCATAAAATTTTGTAGAATTTATATTTCATAAATTTCTTTATTTTATTTAATAAAACCAAAACTATTACCTTTAGTCCACTTAATAAAATTCTTCTTATTAAACAAAACCAATACTTTGAAATTATTAGTAACATAATTCTTCATTTCTTATTCATATATAAGAAAAATATTATTTTCATATTTTAATTTATTTTACTTTAAATCATTTCTTAATTACATTCCAAATCCAATTACTAAATAATTTCCAAAACTATTCATTTAAATAAAATAAAACTTCTTTTCCTTTAAAATATATTTCTAATCACATTTACTAATAATACTAGAATTTATTAATTATATAATTACCTTTATCATCTCAAAATCATTTTAAATTCATAAATATACAAATAAATCCAAATCATTCTTAATTAATCTTTAAAATTTCATTTTAATTAATTGATCATCATTATTATCAATAGTTTAATTACTGCTCAACATTGGGTTGTTACATTTTCTATAAAGTTTTAACTATTTCTAGTTCTATTTTATATAGGCGCCCCCTAACCTAAGCTTTAATACCAAACTACGACATCCACCATTCAGTTACCCAAAGGTGGAGTCCCAATGTGTTGTAGTCACCTTGGAATTACCTTTCGATGATATGATAAGTTCAGTATATAAATAAAAGTCTAAGTAAACATAGCAGTTAATTATTTTTTAGTGCACAGAATAGTCCTAAAAAATTTCTTTTCTTTAATACATCCCAAAAGGTGTAGGTCAAATATAATAGAACATAAGTACACTGTCATGCTCGATATATATATATAGAGATGCTGACATGAGCACTTAAACAACGAAAACAAAAGCAACTTTTATTTGCAACTAAGCCTCCTACTTTCGTCTTCGAGATGCTTATTCGTTTGTCCCAAGTTTCCTATCCAAGTCCACAAACTCAAAATACTCAATCGAGTACCCATGATTTTTTTGGCAAAAACAATAATAAAAACATGGGTTAGACATAAAGTCTGGTATGAATAATACATTACCCTAAACATAAAATATAGTGAGACTACAGTGCTAAAGCATGAAATAGGTTTTCCCCCCACTGTTCAACAACCATGATTCATCAACATGAATAATAGCACAAATCATATCATATGAAAGTGTTACCTACACTTATTATTACGTCCAAACTAAGGTTCAATTTAGACTTTCATCTTGCTACTTGGGCATTATCCTAAATATTAGGAAAATCAATGTAATTATGTTTTCATCTGCCATAAAGGCCTTATGCTTTTACCATTACTTAAAGTCCTATTTACTTTACCTTCTACTTCTACTAAGACCTCTTTCCTTACTTATATCTTATCTTCATATTTACTCTACTTTCGGCTGCCACTAAAGGCCTTATGCCTCTCTATTTCGTTTACGGATTATAATTTAGTCATAGGGATACCACAAGACCTTGTACCCTCTATCGAAGGTATGTTAACTACGATCTTTTAAATTCCACATAGGCCTTAGTCCATTAGCTTAAACATGGTTATCTTTAGACCCTTGGTTACCACATGGGCCTTTCACCATGTTACTGAATTCAATGTCACTTTATGGACTTTAGGCTGCCACTAATGCCTTACACCTTATTACCGAATGCAATGTCATTTCAGACATTGGGCAGCCACATAGGCCTTATGCCTCACTTCCTAAATCAAAGTCTTATCTTGATTCGAGGTTGCCACCCAGTCCTTATACCTTGTCATCAAATACATTGTATCTTTTTTGGACATTGGGTAGCAATACATTCCTTACCCCTCATCATCAAATACATCATCTCTTTTCAAACATTAGATTACCACAAAGGCCTTACACTCGCTATCGTTTAATGCCATGAACAGGGTGTCAGATGCTACACAGGCCTTATGTCGTTTCATTCTTTTAGTCTTCTTTCGGATGCCACACATGCCTTCTACCATCTCATTCATTTAATATGTCATGATTAAGCTTACGGATGCCTCACAGCCTTATACTTTCTTTATGATCTTAATGTTTTAATTAGACTTTCGGTTGTCATTTATAACCTTACACTGAAACCTTAGCCTCAAGATTGTCTCTCCTTTGAAAGTCAATACATCTCAGCTATACTACTACCCTTGGTCTTGTCTTGGGGAAGCCTAGTTAATTCTCATGTTCATTTTGTCACCCTGTATCATCACCTCTCTTGGTTTCGGCATACCCCTTTCGTCTTTTGACAACACCCGCTCTCGTATGTTGCATTCACATTGACCTCCAGCTTTAGCTTCCTCCTTTGAAACTTACCTTCAGCTCTTAACTTTATGCTTATCAAGTTTATTATACTTATATGTTTACTTAGACTCTTTATCAATTCATGTTAACTTTTGGTTTTGCTCTAACCCTACAGCATTCGTACTCTCGTTTGCCACTTTAGCTCTGCTATGAATAGTAAAACCTGACACCTGAACTAGTATAACACCCAACTTTACACGAGTTACCTCCAGATTCGTTTAACCTCTAGTTTTAGTTAGTGATAATGTCCTTTATGTTATTTTTGCAACAATTTTATGAGATTTTGTCCCTTTATTACCTAGTCATATAATTTGCATGCATGAATAGGTCTCGATAACCTTATTATAGGGTTTTGACTTTCACTTTAATCTTTCAGAAATGGTTAATTTAATATGGGAAGTTACTTACAAAATTTCTAGAAATAGGTGAAACACCCCCACACCCCTTAATATACCCAAAAGGACACATTAAAAAGCGTGGTGCGCTGTAGGTATAACTAAAACTAACAGAGACTAAGATTCACAAGACAAATATAGATAAAAACAACGGAAACTTGAAATAATAATTTAGTTAAAACAAACTTCATAATTGCTTCATAAATAAGTCAAATACCAAATACCACATACATGTCTAAAAATCCAATATGTCTCATGAAACAAAAACTCATAGTCTAAAAAATCAGAGTACATAATATCCCTCATAATAAACTAGTACATAGAAAGAACAAAAGCTGAAAATAAAAGAAATACATAGTAGAAATCTCTTCTAAGAAAACTCCAAGCAGCATCAATCTATTGACTTCTCCCTTGATTGCCTATGGGGGGGAATGGGGAAATAGAGGAGTGGGTCAGACTAAAAGTCTGGGGAATGATAGTAATTACTAGAGCCTTTAAGCAAGATAAAAGTAATAGACTCTACAACAGTTCTAGCATAAATAATGATAATAAAGGAAGTAGGAAAGGAATAAACTGAAAATAAGTACGATTAAATATTACTCAATTTATAAGATAGGTTAACTTTGATTGCTTGCACTTGTCCTTGAGTTCTGCTTTGATTAGGTTGAATTCCTAATCCTGTAATTAGGATGTAACCCTAATTCTACCAGTTTTGATTGGCCTGCTACTTCATAGACCTTACTGCGGACTAGACGATATATAACTCCCTACACAACAACCAATGGTATCTACGAAAGATGCACAGAGCAACCACTGTGGATCCGGACGACATATATAGCTCCCTACACAGAAGGCAATGGTGTCTACGAAAGACACCCATACTAAGTGCTTGGAACTCATAGCGATTACTAAGCACCCGAATGGAAGTCATACGCGTAACTGCCACCATGCCTATGCTACCTATTACTCCACCTATTGGGTCTTCTTATTACCTCGAACTCTAGCATAAGCGTGCTCCTCATCCCACTTCAAGCTAACGTGAGATCACCGTGTGTCCATATAAAATAGAGGAAATGCTGTTAGTACTGGCTTGTCATCCAAATAATATCTAGTTGCGCCCCTTATCCAAATCCCCCGTGATTTGGACTTCTAATTTGACCAATTACTACCATTTTTAGCATAAGCGTGCCCTCGTCTCGCTTCAGGCTAATGTGAGACCACCGTTTTGTCTATACAGGTCCTACTTTCATCTTTGCTTATTAACTTAGATAAATTATTTAAATAAGCCTTTACATTTTTCTCTACTATCTGTGCTTATTAATTTATCCTAAGTCTTAAAGTAAGCCTTATTATGTTCTTTTTCTTATTATAACCTACGTTATAATCTTGCTTATTACTTAACCCAAGGTCTAAGTATGAAAATAAGCCACTTTCATCTTTTACTCTTTTTAGTTATAATTCTAAGTTATAACTAGGCCAATCTTTTTAGTTTAGTCCAAGTAACGTCATAATTAGGCGTAATTTCAGTCCAATTTCATTTATATTATAGTCTTTGAAATTTACATCTTATATCTCATTATTTCAGTTTCCTTACAATTTAATCCATATTCATGTTAATCCTATTTTAATCCATACGTGAAGAAGGAGGAATAAAAGAAACCTGAAAATAGAAGAAAATCCAAAGCGTAGAAAGAAGATGTAAATAATGTATAAATAACAGTAAATAAACTAAAATACTGTAAATAATCAGAAAAGCTATAATTAACAGAAATAAACTAAAATTACTGAAAAGAATAGCTGTAAGGAAATATACTAAAAATAATTCTAAAAACTGTAAATAAACTACTGAAAAGGCTATTCCAAAAATCGTAGTAAAACTACAACTATTGGAAACCCTATTATTTTAAATTACTTAAAGAAATCTTAAAATAATTACAATCACTCACCTCCGGTCCTAAGCTCTTCCTTTGGTCTTCCTGGATCCATTTGAAGTTGTAAAATAATTTAATTTATAACAATTTTCTCCATTGGAAAAATTATTCCGTTCAGGGTCCTTCCTAGAAAGGTGAACCCAATTGGAGAAAACCTAGAATGAGAAAAAGTGTTAGGTCTAGGGGTCTATTTATAGGGGTAGAAATGGATCTCAGACCGTTAGATTTGGGGATTGAATATGATGTAACCACGTCATAGGCTGAATAGGAGCCATCAGATGCAAAAATAGATGGACCGGATTAGTCAGAAGAATGCAAAACACGTCAGTCGGTTAAAAAAATCATACCATCATTCGAACGAACGAATAATCATTCGTTCGCCTCCAAAACAGCAGGCGGGTCGACCGCCTGGTGCCCAGGTCGATCGGCCGGTCGACCTGCCTATATAATTTTTTTTATAACTTGGTCATATTAGCTCGATTTCTAACGTTCTATATATGAAAATTGACTAGAAAATTACCATGGACACAATGGTGCAATTCCCGTGGCTCAATTCTGATAATTTCACAAAGTTATTATATTATTTAGTTAATTAATGAATTAATTATTACGGGTTAAATTTCGGATTGTTACAATAGGTGAACATATTATTTAGCACATTTTACGTATATTTCCATTTATTAGCCATTTTCGCTAATATATTTAATACATTAATTACTTTAAAAATTTATATATAAATAATTTGATGTGGGAAAATCATATAACTTAAAGTCCATCTCTAAAATCATGATTAGAACATCGTATTAAATTTTCATACCATTTTAAATCAATAGAATAGGGAAACATCGTCAAACATCCTTTAGTATAGTTATTTTACCCTAAAACATTAGATAGACTTTATTTATCACATATAAATGGCTTCAGCATATGAACTCTATGATATATAATTAAAATCGAATTCAAACATCAATGAATAAATAGAGTGTAGTATTATTTACCTAAGTCTATAATTTATTAGACCTTTAATTTCCTTTGATTTCTTGGCTTTTCTTCTTCTCTTTCTTGTTTTCTTCCTTAGGCCACCATTAAAAAGTTTCCTACCTTTTGTTTTAGGTGGTAAGAAGAATGTATGAATAAAATGATGGTTGCTTGTTTTATTATATCCCCTTCCCATATTTAGTTAGGTCCCTAGCCTTATAACCCTATCTTTTTTATTAATTCATCCACAAGCCCTATGAACTATATTACAACAAGTAAATGTACACCCAAATACTTATTATAAAAAGCCATTATTTATTTTAAATTGTAATGGCATAAGTAAATATGCATTACCCAAATTTCCTTAATTAATTATTAATTACTTATTCATTTAAAATTTAGGGTGTTATAACTTCCGTGATAGGCAGCCAATAAAGATGGATCATTTCACAAGAGGTATGATAAGAATTTCTTTTGCTAGAGTACGGACCAAGACTAATAATAACTTCAACTTTCCCAATGAAGTGGCAATTATAACTGAAAGAAACGAGATGTTCATGCAACCAGTAGAGTATGAGTGGAGACCAACTGTATGCTAAAGTTGCAATTGTTTTGAATATCCAATTAAATACTAAGCGTTTTAGAAGGTATGAATGCCTAAAATAAGAGAAATTAAGGAGAATGCTACTAGTAGCATGGACATTGAAACAAAAAACTGAAGAAACACGTCCAAATCAGAATGAATTAGGGAAAAATGGGCAAATAAATAGGCCAACTGAAGGCTTAAATAAAAGTGATGCAAATGCAGTAACAACAACAAAAAGGCAAATATAAATGGCAAAACAAGAATAATGAATAAGCTCAATCACACAAGCAAAGAAACTAGTTGTTCAGTATCAAGAAAAGCAATTTAGGCACAAATAATATAGAATTTACATCTAACTGAGAGTTCAATCAATAAAAGTGCAGGGAACAGCCCTGATTTACATTACAAAATAGGATATGAAACAAATAACATCATTAATACAATTGTTTTAGAGATAGAATTTATAATAAATGAGGAGACATAGGTAATACGAAGTACAAAAGAAATAGTGCATGATCTAATAATCTTAGAACAACCTAGGACCCAATAATATGTTATGTCTTAGTCCTCGAACTCACAGTCATACAACCTGGTCTAAAGGAAGCATAAGTTCTCGCATTAGACTAAAATAGAGCAGGAAACAATGGATGAATGAATCTACCTTTGAGTTTAAAGTAGAACAAAGTGCAGATATGGTGGACAATCCTGCATGGTTGAACATAATAAGTCACATAAAAACAAAAGGTAGAAAAATATAATTATCAAAGAGAAGTGTGAGTGCTTCTTCTCACATTGAAATAAGGAGTGATCACAGTCAGCTAAGTTAATGAATTTCCTAGTTTGGAATGTAAGGGGTTCCCTTCTAAACAACTAGCTATATCGCAAGTTATAAAGCAAAATTAAACATCATTAGTAAGACAACTAGAAATCAAGCTAATAGAATCCAAAACTAAGGAGGTTTCCCTCTTCTTGAATAAGAAGTTAATACATATGCAACATTGATTTGATGAACAAAGGAAGAATTATGATTATGTGGGATAAAAAGCATTGGGAGCTCTCTATTTTACATAAGAGTGAAAAATACATAACATGTTTCTTACATAGTAAATTGGGGATTGCCTTTTTCTATATAGTAATTTATGCCTACAACCAAGTGGAAAAAAAGAAAAGGACTATAGGATTACATCAAACAATAAGAAAGTAGAATCAAAATGATATGGGTAATTGTTGAGGATTTTAATGCCATATTATATTGTCAAGATAGAGTTACCATTGACATTTATAATTCTACCACTGATGCAGACTTTTTTGAATGTGTTAGGCCAAAAAATATTTTTGAACCATAAGAAACATGAAATTACTATACGTGGAGAGGTGGTTTAGATATGTCAGTGCATAACAAAATAGACAAATTATTTATCAATAAGGAATGCTATGATGAATTCCTATATTTTCTTATACATTTCACTAATCACTCCATTAGCGATGATACCCCATATAACACTTTATTTTTCTACTAGAGGGCAAAGCAAGAAGAATAATTCTTTCAGATATAATAATTCATGGTAATATATAATAGGATATAAAGATTGCATAGTGACATAAGGGAACCGTGCTTACACCAAAAATCCTTTATATCAGTTATAAATAAAAAGTTATGCCGTAAAAAAGTTGGACATGGAAAATCATACATTCGAAGTTATGTGGATGCACTAAGAAATGTATTAGATGGAGTATACATGCAACTTGTTAACCATCCAAATGATAAGCAAGTAACTTAATGTATAAACAAAAAGTGGATCAACTATGAGAACTTCTACAAAGTCGGGCCACTGAGAGCATTAAAAGGTTGAAAATAAAATGATTAACACAAAGGGATAAGCATCACATTTTTTCCACTCAAGCATACCATATCCAAACTGAATCAACATAACAAGATGATGCTGGACTCACAAGGCAACTAGGTCAACACAAATGAGCAATTAAACAGGGAAACCATTCATTAATTTACTAATTTTTTTAATTCTAATATTGTAAATTATAGTTTCCTATATGTCATTTTAAAAAATTCCTTTAGGAAAATGCTAGAGATGTAATGCACAAACCATTTGAATTATAAAAATTAAAAATAACAACCTTCCAAATAGATGATAATAGCTCACCAAGTCCATATGGTTTCAACAAGAATTTTTCGAAGTACACTAGGAGATAATTCAAAATGACTTGATTCAAGCGATGTTGGGCATATAACAATCTGGTTAGATTATAAAAGAAGTCATACCTTTATTTACTTAATCCATAAATATATGGACCCACAAACTTTATCATACTTTCGGCTAATTTCATTATGTAATGTGATATATGAAATTTTGGCAAATATGATATGCAATAGGATCAAACGATACTTAAATAAC
Source organism: Allium fistulosum (assembly GCA_030737815.1). Lineage (NCBI taxonomy): Eukaryota > Viridiplantae > Streptophyta > Magnoliopsida > Asparagales > Amaryllidaceae > Allium > Allium fistulosum. The sequence continues at coordinate 293,495,647 of CM060907.1, forward strand.
TTAATATTAATCAATTAAAATGCATTCATCCTTGGCAAATTAATTATAGAGAATCCATTACTTGCATGAAACGCTAAGAGAATTCAATAGAAAGGATACAAATAATTTGTGTATGAAAGTGGATTTTCACAAGGCATATGATAAAATCAACAGGTAATTTATATATCAAATGATTCTTTGCATAAGGTTTTCTACAAAGTTTTCAAATATGATATATGAATGAGTTCCACTATACATTTTCAATTCTAATGGATGAAAGCATTGTAGGGCACTTTTGAAGTAATAAGGGTATTAGGCAAGGGGATCCATTATCCCCTTACTTATTTGCAATTGCAATGGAGTACTTCACGGTATTTTTAGATATGGAGTGTCATGAAGGAAACATAACCCCTATTATTTCTATTAAACCTACCTATACGTATTTACTATATGCTGAGGACATTTTTAATCTTCGATAAAGCCAATGTTAAAAATATAGAGAATATTGCCAATGTTTTGAATAAAATAAAAGTGTTTGTGGGTCTAGAAATGAATAAATAGAGAACTAACATGTTTTTCTAACAAAGGGCATATTGAAAGTACAAATAGGGAATCTTATAATCACATATTTGGGTATTCCCCTATCTCATATCAACTAAAAGCAGGGGATTGTGCTATCTTGTTAGATAAAAATACATAAAAAATAATAAATGAAAAAGAGAATGCTTAACATAATTGGCAAAATTGAATTAACCAAAATAGTGATTTGTCCAATAGTCATGTTTTGGATGTAATTCTACCACATCCATCATAATTAAATTAAATTAATTAGAATAAAATCATTTGCTCTAATTTTTTATGGAAAAACAAGCATCACAATTTAAAATGGGACGATATGTGTAAGCTAAAGAATGAGGGGCTTAGAAAATTAGAGGATATCATGCAAGCGGTGTCATTAAAACTCATATAGAGATATTTACAACATGGGCACAATGGATAGAAAATATATACTATTAAGATAAATATTTCTGGATAGTGCTTGAAGATAATAATTCATCTTATGCTTGGAGGTTACTACTCAAAACAAGGTAGCAAATGAAAGGAATCACTAAGAAGAAAATTGGGGGTAGAGAAAATACAAGTTTATGGTTTGATCCAAGGATCATTGGCCTTCGCTAAAAGATTTGATGGGATGGCAAGCTACTACAATCTTGGAGGCCCCAACAAGAAGGTCCCCTCTCTCATCTCCAATGCTCAATGGAGAGTAGACACTTCAAGTTTACCTCCTTATATTGTCCAACAAGTTAACACCATCCTTATTAATCAACGTAACAAGGATGGTGTTTGGCAGTGGAAGCTTTGTAATTATGGTTAATTCACCTTTTCATCAACATGGGAATAAGTCATAGATAAACAGACTAAATTAGAATGGTGTTCACACATTTGGAGTAGTGTATGTGCCCTATAAATGGACATTCATTCCCTTCTTGCTATTTGGGCAGATTAAACACCAAAAATAAAATAAGCAAATAGGATGCAACTATAGAATTGGAATGCAAGCTATGCAAGCAAGGTGAAGAGTCCGTAGGTCATCGATTTTTTGAGTATAACTACTCTAAAGCAAGATGGCAAAGCATCAAAGACAAGCTGCAATTTAAGTCTAATGTAAGTAATAATATGGACAAGTTTTCTCTCAAATTCTAACAAGCAATTGTGGTAACAAAGCGTTCAATAAACTAATCGACATAGTGCTCACTATATTAATTTGGCATTCATGGATGGAGAGAATTCCAAAATATTAAAAGACATAGAAATTCCAGACAATATTCGATTGGAAATTCTTTTACAAGATTGTAGACAACTAATAAAGTAAGCAAGAATTAAATGTGAAGTTATAGAGGGTAAAGAATAGATCTTCACTAAGTTCGGCTACATAGTTAGACAACATGCTAGGTTTGAAGAAGAAAGCCTATTGCATGCACCAACAATCTTCGAGCAACTACCTAATAGCTAGAAACTTAGCGCTATTTTTTTTTTGAAATTTGTTAAATAAAATTAGGGCCCAAGCCCATATAAGTTTGGGTATCATCCGACTTCCAACAGCACATACAAACACTAACATATTTAGAGTTACACCCACGTCTCCATCATTTACAAACATCAACTCAACTCTAAAACAAAGAAAACTAAAAAATGGCGGAAGACAAAAACACTTCTTCCACCAGATCTACAACTCAACTCATAAATTAGCCCCACTACTTCCCCCCTCTCCTAATACGATAGATATTCGTTGAATTTGTTTCTCATTCCACTAATTTCTGGTTTCGAGCTGCTATTGCAAAAATTCTTTGACGAACTTTTAGATCTAACAAAGTTTTGCTCAAAGCCAATAAAACTGCTTGCATATGAGTAATTTCGAGGTTGATTATCTTCTTATGGTTGCTCAAAGACTATTCATGGGTATGCTTCTCCTTGGCAAGTAGAAGAATTAGGCCTTTGTTGCTCCGATCTAGTCTGTTTTGCCTTCAGTTGGAGAAGATAATTTTAAACATGCTTACTTCCAGCTTCGTTGTCCCATAACTCAGATAAGTATCTGAGATCGGTTAAGTTCTTTATCTTCTTCTTTGACTTTTGTAGTATAATTTTACTATCAGTAATGATTAGCATCCGTCTCTGCTCCTTAGTCAGTTTCTGCTCCTTAGTTAATTTAGCTTTATTATGCACTTTATTGTTTCACACTTTTTAGATTTGATAAACTGCAGTAGTTAGTATTATATAGGCAAAATCTCTTTCTAGAGACTTTGTACTGAAACTGTCTTTGATGTATTTTATTGCTTGCTTTAGTTCCATATAGTTTTTGTACTTGATACCCAAAGTTTCCTGAATGTTATTCCAGATATGAAAAGAGTAACTGCACTCAAAAAATAAGTGATTAGTGGATTCTGATTCACTTTCATACAGTGGACATAATAAATTAACAAAATACCTCCATTTAGTCATTCTTTTTTTGTTGGCAACCTATCATTGATAGCAAAATAATTACTTATTGCCATTTTAAGGTTATTGACCCTATTCCATATACATTCATACCAGTCCACAGTTGGATGCTTATTCCTAATACATTCCCATGTCTGTTTAAAAAAGAATTTCCCTCTTTTGTTTGATGTTCATTCCCAGTGGTCTGTATTTGCATCCATGTCAATTGGGATATTACATATACTTTTGTTGTGTGGGTTAGTGATTGGATTCGCTTGAGGTTGCCACTTATTTTCATTAATTATCATAGACACTACCACATCAGTTTTCCTAAAAAGCACTAAGTTACTACTCCACCCCACTCTATTAATAAAAGATTCATGTTGAAACCAAGGATCAAACCAAAAACCAGTATCTTTTCCATTCTTAAAAACTCTTTCTAACATTAATTTTCCTTGGTTTCTGCAATTTAAAATCCGTTTCCAATTATTTGATTGATTATTTTTTGGCAAAATATTCCAAAAACTATTATTGTTTTTAAGATACATATTTTTTCGTTCATTTTGCCTACAAGGATTCTTCTTTTAAAAACCTCCAAAATAATTTTAAATGACATGTAATACTGAGATCATTCATATTTCTAGTCCCCATGCCTCCTTTCTTTGGCCTACACACTTTTTCCCAACTTATCTTATGAAATCCTCCTCTCCAAAGAAAATCAGCATATTTTTTCTCCAGTTTTTTAACCGATGCCGCAGGAATATGATAGGTCTGCAACCAATATAATATAGTAGCATAAACCACTATTCAATTCTACTTGTAATTGATAATAATTCACTTGACCAAGTTTCCATTCTTTCTTGTATTTTTGCCACCAGAATGTTGCAATCACTATCTTTAATCTGATTAACACATAAAGGTAGACCTAAGTACTTTATTGGAAAGTTTCCTTCACTTACATGTAATACCTCAAGAACCTCTTTTCTGCACCTGCAATTTTTACTGAAGTATGCCTTACTTTTGTATTCATTAATCTGCAGCCCTGCATAATTATGTAAACACTCAAAAATACCATTAATTGCAAGTGCATTACATTAGTTAGCTTTCACAAACAACATTAAATCATCAGCATATTTCAAATGGGTAATAATAGGTTGCACTTTTTTAGTTGGATTAATAGTACGTTTAATGGTTTCCATTTCCATCAAAATTGGGAAATATTCCATTACCATAGTAAATAGATATGGAGATAAAGGGTCCCTTTGCCTAATTCGTCTATTGCTTTTAATAAAACCCTCTGGTTTACCTTGAATCAAAATAGAAAAAGTTGGAGTGTTTATACATTCATACACCAAATAACAAAACTTATCCGGGAAACCCATATTAGATATTATATGATGTATGAATTTTCTATTAACTCTATCATATGCTTTCTATAAATCTATCTTTAAAGAAACATTGTCATCAACTTTCCTGTTAAAATTACACACCATCTCATGAGCAAGCAATGAATTTTCATAAATCAACCTTCCTGGAACAAAAACATTCTGATTTTTTGATATTAAAAATGGCAAAAAATCTTTAATTCTATTGCTTATCACTGTTGCTATGATTTTCTAAATAAAGTTGCAACATGATATAGGTCTATAATCTCCAACGTTAGGTGGATTCTTGTTTTTTGGAATTAATGTAATAAAAGTATGGCATAAGCTTTTTAATAGCTTACCTTCATTAAAAAATTCTCTTACTATATTAATAATATGACCTTTAATCATTTCCTAGTGAATTTTATAAAGTTTTGCATTAAAACCATCTGGTCAAGGACTTTTGTTATCAGCGGCTTTAAACACTATATATTTGATTTCCTCTTCCTCAATTAGAGCAAATAAAATCTCTTCTACTACTGAATTGATATTAGTTTTGAAGATGATCTTAGGAAAATTAATTTCAGGCTCCTCTGTATTATACAAACTTTCAAAATAGGTCACTGCTTCTTGAGCAATTTTATTATAGTCATTAGGTAAAATTCCATTAATATCAAAAAAATCGCCTATATTATTTATATGTTTTCTACTTCCCATTTTAGCATGAAATTTTTTTGTACAATCATCCATCTAAGTAAGCCAATCTACTTTGGCCTTTTGCTTTAAATTCGCTGTATTTGTATATAATTCCTTTGAGAGGCAGCACTGATTAGCAAAAAACTCTTTAATGCTATTTATATCTTCGGGATTTTTATCTATTATGTCTTGTAATATTTTTACCTTCTTTCCCTTATTTTCCTATACACATCTTATCTTGGCTTTTGTCTTTATTCCACTTTTTAAGATTAAATTTAATATTCATAAGCATCTTACTAAACTTATATTGATGTGTACCTTGACATGAAAAATCGAAGCATTCATTCATTGTTTCTTTATATTCACTATCAAGAGACCAACCATTTTTATATCTAAAAGGAACATTTCTTTTTTTTAAACTATTTGCATCATGAAACAGTCTAACCAGTAAAGGGGTTTGGTCACTTGTATTCTGTTCTAAAGTATTACATAAAAAATTAGGAAATAATGTAGAAAAATCTTTATTTATTAAAATTCTATCTAGTTTACAATGGATGTTATTTTCAATACCAGACCTCCAAGTATATTTATTAAAGGCTCAATTAACCTAGTTTCTATTAAAAATTTATTGATTCTATCCAGTTTAAAAAATGATATATTATTTCCCCCAAACTTTTCATTTGAATGCATCACGGTATTAAAATCTCCTATTATAAGCCATGGAATTTTATAAGTATGATTCAAATTTTAAGCCTACAACATAAACTATTCCTTTCATTTTCCAAATTACTTCCGTATACACTAGTTATTTGAATACTAGCACCTCCAATATACTTCAAATTACAATCTATAAACTGTAAGCCTTTATTTGTACTGTTGTTTACCCAAATATTTGAATCCCAAAGCACTAAATTTCTTCCTTACCACCACAATCATTGTTGTTAACTGTTTTCCATAAACTTGATAATCTCCTATAGAATTTTTTAATATTTTCATCATTCATTTTATTTTCTATTAAAGCTCTTATTGATAGTTTATAAACACTTAACATACTCATTATGTTAGTTTTTTACCTGGGAAATTCATCCCCCTAACATTCCATGCAAAGGTTGACATATAATAGAAATATTAAAGGGATAATATGGTTTTCATACCTGACACCGATGCACTTCCGATTCTTTTTTACATAGTGTCCCTTTTATTTTAAGCCGTGTGGCCATTTAGTCCCATTCTTTTTTTAATGTATTTCTGCTCAAAGTTTACTTTCTCTTTACTCCTTCCTCCAATCCCCTTGTTATTGATGTGCAACTCTAAGATATCAATATTTACAGATATGCAGGACAGTACTGAGTCGATGCAACCCATGCCCTCAGTATTTGCAGCATTTTCTTATCGAGGGATTATCTTCTTAGCTTTAGAGCCATTTTCATTGTTTAAATGAATATCTTCATTCATACTTGTATCATTAATATCTGTAACTAAACGAGAATCTAAAAATAGGGGATTTCAAATTCCTCGACCTCTTTATTTTTATAATACCCCGCTGTTGTTTATTATCTCTATTACTTGATTTTTTTGTCTATTTTCTAAAGGCGGACCTTCATCAGCCATGAACTGATCTTCTTAATCAATGAGCTGCTCTTGGGTGTTTTCTTGACCGAAGATGATACCTCCTTGGTTAATCGGGGCAGTTGATTCATATATTATTTCAACATTATCACTTTGCTTTTTTGAAACTTGTTTCTTATCAACTGCATTTGAACATGATTCTTGATTTCTAGGAGCAGTATTATGATTTTGTTGATTCTCTAAAGTTTGGTACTCATGCTTTTTTTGTGTTACACTACTCTTTAGTGTCCAAAGCATTTGGAAACAATGCACTTTAGGGGAATCCATTCATAGATGACTTCTTGGGTGATGTTTTCCGCATTATGCAAAGTTAAGTAAATTTTTTTAGGAAGTTCATCTTCAGTAGCCATTTCTACCAGAAGACGAGCATAATTCGATCTTGTTTTCATTACAGTAGCTGTATCCATTTTAATGGGTTTTTCAATTAGACTTGCCATGACGCAAAACGCCTCTCTATCCCATAGCTGTAAATTGGCACTCGGTAGTCTAACCTATATTAGCATTGTCGTTAGTAGATCTCTGTCCAACTTTAACTTGTTAGACTACTCTCATTATAATGAATTTGCCATCATAAAAGTATGAACCATTTTTTAACACAGATTCACAATCTTTTGCTTCTTTAAATTCAATCAAGAAGAAGCCATTCTCTCTTGAATACATTTCAAACTTTCTTAATGGCTTCCAAACTCTCTAGATATTTGATTTAAAATACAAGAAGTATGGTTTGGTACCTACCACATATACGAGAACATAATTACTCCACCACTCATCATTCCTTTTGCTGACTGCCTCTTTAACCGGACCATACTTTTTGTTATTTATCTTAATAGGTGCTATGTATTCAAGATTGTAGTCTTCTTCTTTTGGTTCCTCGACAATAATATCTGCCTAAGGTTTGGGGCCTTTAGCCCTATTCAATGAGATGGCAACTGGTTTCTTGCTTTGTCAAATATTCGATCTGCCCTTATTCAAAGGTGGAAAAGAAGGCCGTTAGCTTTCTTTTACCAACATGCTGCCTTTTGCTTGAGCCGACAGCAACTCCCTATTCTTCTTGGCCTCCCTTCTTCTGTTGGTTCTGTTCTAAACCAATTGGAACCCATTACTATCTATGGTGACACCCCCCGATGGCCTTCTGATGTGAGAAGATTGATTAGAATGAAGTGGTCTAACAAGTTTGGAGGAATCAGAAATTTTAGAGTAGTTTAAGAGAGAATTTTGGTTTTCCTCCATGCCTGAAAGGAAACCCTATATCTTTCGAAGAAACCCGGCAATATTAGTAATGTCGAAAATGATAATGAGATAGGTCGGAGTCACGATGACTTGAATCAAGAAATTTTAGTAGAGGAAGGTGGAGAATTGGGGAGTTTGTCCAGTTTAGATCTGAAAGGATGAGAAACTAAACTGGGTAAGACATGAAGTGCTTAGTTTAATGCTTTTTGGACAATGAACTATAGTGAAGGTGGTGGAAAATAGATATAGGATTTAATATGTTGTACTACCATCTTTCCATTTTATCATTGTATTAGTATATAAGGGGACATATGATGGTTTTTGAGTAGGAGCAATGTGTAACACTTCTACCATTGTTTGTTCGTTAATACCAAAATTTAGTAGATGTTTTATCAAAGTAAATAAAGTATCGATTTTCAATTAAAACAAAAATGACATGAATATTTGTTAAAAGTAATTGTTATAATTTATAAAATTACAAAACTAAGGATTTTAAAACAATATTCGAAGGAAAGTAATTTTTTTTACACAAAAACAGTTTAAAAACATAGTATATCCATGCATATTCATACCCTATCAGCACACTGGTGGCAGGCTAACTGGTACAACGGAGGGCATGTCAAAGGCACATCTGGCTCATTTGATCTTAAATGATTTATTAAATAAAAACTTCCTTTGTACCATTTCTTTGATCGAGAGCATTACTCATCACTTCTCCTTATTATTTCTCCCCAAATTAAAAAAAAAACCCAACTCTCAAAATCAATTTTCATGGATCTTGCTCATCCAACACACCATTAACTCAAAAATCATTGCTTACTCCTCAGATGAATACATGGTTTGGAAATGAAAACGAAGCTATTGAGTTTTTCAGTGGAGGTAAAGTGGTAAACTTATCGGTAAACTTCTCTTATGACCATTCATTAATTTAGAAGCATTATTCGAACAAATCGGTCTTGTCAATATTTTATTCATAGATAATTATGAAGTGGATGTTTAATATTGTATGGCACTTTTCTATGCAAACTTAAAAACTAATTTCGAGAATGACAACTTTGACATATATTCTAGTGTTAATGGAATTTATATGATATTAGATGCTATAAATTTAAAGGAAACTCTAAATAATTGGGCTAATCATTTACTTTTGGGAAATCTTAAAATGAATTATAATAAAATCCTTTATGAAGTTTTTCACCAAAATAAAGGTTACTGGGTGAAAAAGAAAACTTAAGAGATAAAGCTCAATTAGTGAATTGTTCAACACACCGTAGTTCCCGAAAATCATAGTTTGGATGAAGTGTATCCAATACATCAATAGTTTACATAAGCTATCTAGGGTGGCTTAAGAGCCAATTGGGCTGATCTCATTTTGAGAAATATTGTTGGAAATCGATCAGGGAAACCAAGGTCGTATAATCCTTATGGTAATCTACTTCAGTTTTCAAACACTTTAACATTAATCTAAGGAATGCATAAGCACAGTCCTGTATTTTAGCACTGTTTTTTTACAAAGCAATACTTAAGCATATGGGAATTCAAGAGAATTTTCAGACTTATCCTCCATACACCTAAGGGGTAACATAAATATCCTATATACAAGAAGGAATTGTGGAAGAGGCTGATACATCAAATGAGTTGGCTCATCCATATCATGACAATGATGAGTAGAGAAAGAGTGCTGAAGGATCAAGAAGAGAACAAAGTTGAGCAAAAGGTGATTAGAGCAGAGATAGATAAGCATGGCAAGGAGTTAGGCTTTATTAAGACGATTCATATTTTAGTATACGGATCTACACGGACTTATGAAAGTACTAGTAGGCCGGAAAACACCCCAAGGTTTGGTATTGTCTCTAATGAGACAAATTATATACCTAATCCATCAGTTTATGATCCTAGATCGAGCATAGAAGGCAGTTGAGCATCACACATCCCTAGAGGTCTCAGAACATGGATTCCTAGAAGCCCAAAACCATATGCTCGAATCACTTTAGAGATAGATCCCACTACTCCTCCAAACTACTACCAACCTCTAACTCCACCATACGATAGATTGACGACATCATTTCAAGCTCTCTTCGTTGTTTCATTTGTTTCAACATTTGACATTATATTTATTTTGCATTATTTAGACATTAGCATTTTGTGTTGTATGGCATTAACACTTTGTATTTTTCTCCACTTCATTCTATGATATGCAATTTTTAATCTCATTTTTTGTCCATGATACATTCTGTATTTTCATTCTTTCTAGTGCATACGTTTGTTGAAATGCATTTCCCTTTTTATTGTCGATAAAAGGGAGAAGTATTTATAGCATACTGATAATGGGAGTATTATTTAAATAATAATCAATTTTTATATGTACTTGTTGTTAACGAATAAATTCGTCAACACTCCAAAGTGTAAAATAAAGAATTGCTTTAGAGGAGAGTCTTGTCTAGGTCAATAGGAGTCATCGAAGCTGAGCAAGGAGTCATCGAAGTTAGACATGAAGAAATTGGATCCATCGAGGTTGGATATGTAGCTGTCATAGTCATCGAGGTGGTGTATTAGCGCATGTCGAGTTCCATCTTTGATATCGAAGTCTGTGATGTTATCGGGAATGATGTTTTTCAATGGACAATTAATATAATGGTCATCGAGGCTTTAAAACAACTATGAGGCTCGGCGAGGTTCATAACAATGTGCATAGGGATATGCGCAACGATGTCAATACTATAAACTTAGTTAAAATCGATATGAAATTAATATTTGTAAACAGCAGATCAAGTCATGCTAATCAAGCCATTTCCATACTAATTGAACAAATCTTTATTGATGCAATACTTTCGATTTTACAATGAGCAAAATCCTCAATTCGATTTAGGATTTTAAGGGAGTAAGAAGTGAGAAAATAAAAATTCGACCCCCTAATGAAGACCCCTAGGTCTCTATTTATAGGGTTTGGTAGGCGACGAGCTTCGACATCTTTAGCTTTATCGAGTGTCAAAGGTGAACGCCTTTTTTGGCCTCGACATGAACTACGTTGTTGTGCATCAAAGTTTGTATAACTACATCTTTCTCGACATGGCCCTTGTAGTTCCAATACTCGACGCCAACACTCTATTGTTGATGTAATGTGATGTTAACTCTATTTATGGACATCAACATTGATAGATATTGATATCACATGTATGTGGTACTCTCCATTAGGCTTGATGACTTGGCAGTATTGATCCTCGACGAGCTTCAGCTACAACTGTTTATGGATTGATGGCGATGTTGAGAAGGAAGCTTGGTGTTCCTTGACGGGCCTAATAGTTTTGATGTTGATTGGAGACGTATTTGGTAACCTTCTTCCTGGGTTTATTGATGTCGATAACGGTAGTAACATTTGCCCCTTTAGTATAAGAGAAGATTTTGTTCTTTAGGACAAAAACCTAAAAATTCCTTTGTACTGCTTTATGTTTAGTGAGTTTCCATTAATAATCTCCTTTTCCTCTAGTAATGTTATCGGTTAGAGCATCCAGAACTTTCTTTAGAAACAAAACCAGAAAACCTTTTTGGAACTACCAATAGTGATATGGAACAATATCACCTTCATCATTGGGTTGTTTGTAGATCTTTTAAAATTAGACTTCCTCTTTTTCAAGTTTTTCCCTTTTTAGATTCTTAGTTCGATGCATGGTGATGTGTAATTCTTAGCTTGTCATCTAGTTGCAATTTTTATTCTTAATCCTACACTTTACTTTAATGATATGTTAGTAATTTTAAGAAATTAGATGTTCATTCAATAATAAACTAGTAAATGGTCTGGTATTAATTTAATAGAAAGAGCTGGAAAGTTATTTAAAGCCCTGTTTGGTAGTAAGAAGATCAGGGGGCTATAATCATCTTCTAATAATGAGAAGACCGAAAATCCATTTGGTGACAAGAGATCCCTATTCAGAATTCCCATCTGATAATAGCATGAAAGCACTGAATTTCTCAAAAAACCATAAATTCAATGGAAAATCCAAAAATTATCATAAAAACCAACAAGAAATCAGGATCCATAAAACCAGAAATTTGAAAAGGAAATCCACAATTCATCACAAAATTTAGTAAGAAAATCGGGAACAAAACCAGAAATTCAATCAAATCTTAATCAAAAGTTTGCTCGGAACTCATCTGACAAATAGAAAACTAAAAAGATCATTCAATAGTGGAAGAAAGTTAGAAAACAGTCTAGTAATAGCAACCTGGGTAGACTCAAATCAAAAGATTCTTAATTCTATATAGAGCCAATTCTATAGCCTCATCTAAGATGGTATACCGGCAACTTATTAGGGACTAATATTTTGAAAAGCAACGTGAATTCTCATTGTTCAAAGGAAAGTCTCCCACTAACAGGTTGGTAGTTTTTAAAATACATATAACCTATTATTACTATTGTATATTAGAGCAGAGTAGTTCCGTCAGGCCATTCAGTAATTTGGAATAGTAGTTCCATAAAATGAGTCAGTCATTTGGAGTAGTAGTTCTGTAAGACCAGTCAATCGTTCAGTAGATAGTCCCATTTAGCTGTTTAACTTTTCAGCCATTCAGCTGATAGTTCCATTCGGTTGCTTGGCCGTTCAGTAGTGCAAGTTCCATCCTACTTCTTGGCCATTCAGCAGTGCAAAGGTCCAATTAGCTTATTAATATTTATAATATATAATCCTTACCTTAAGATCTCCTTATTCTTAGACCTAGAATGGATCTATCAAAAGTATGCTTTGAACTATTTTTCAAATGACGTTACCTTTATCCTTCTAGTAAGAATGAGCTCTTTATTTTATTCCTTTTGTCATTCGATTGGTTTTAAATTTCTTTTTGTCTCGTATCTTTGCGCCTTTTCGGGATTTGCACAAATTGATTTTTCTTCTTTTTGCTTTTTCTGTTCCATAGACAATTTTATCCTTTCCATTCTTGGTTTCGCACATCTTTGTCCTTTTTATTTGAGCCACTTTTTGGGGCTTAACATTTGCTTTGAACTGTCGATATCTTTGCTCATTTTCTTTTTACCCTTTTTCGGTCTTGCCTTGGTTATGGCTGCAGACACCTTTTGTCATGTTTGTTGAAAGCACTTCGAGAATTCATTGGAGGCTTTGGTGGGTACTAGACCCTCCTCCCTATAGGAAGTGCTTCGGGTTGGCTGAAGTCTTTTTGTCCCTCCTTCCAAGAGGTGCTCCCAAAGGAGGCTTTGGTGGGTATTGGGCCCTCCTCCCTCTAGGAGGCGCTTCGGAAGAGCCGAAGGCTTTTGGGTGGGTACTGAACCCTCCTCCCTCTAGGAGACGTTCCGAATTGGCCGAAGGCTTAAAAGTAGTTTCTTGACAACTTTTTTGAGAAAACAATTTTTGGCCCACTAAAGCATTTGTGAAAAACTCTTTTGGTCTATAGAACCTTTGAAATAAGGTTTCTTTGATAAATCACAAAGCCATTTCTTGAAATTTGTTTTTCCCTTCTAAAAAGGTTTTGGGACATTTGAATTCCTTAATAAAGAAGTCTTTTCTTAGTGTTTCCATTAGGAAACGGTTTTCGAATCATTCTCATGATAGAAATACAAATCTCAAATAAGAGGCTGAATGGTCATGATTCATGAACCAATAGTCCTTTAATCAAGAGTAGGCTTTTCTAATTAGAGTTTTTTGTTAATGAGCTTTGGTAGTTTCAAAATCTTTTCTTTGGAAGATACGTGTAGAATTCCCAATAATTTTGGAAGGCTTTGAAAATGCTTTTGTCAAGATATGCTCGAATGGAATTTTAGTGTGCATTTACTAATGCTAAATAATATTTTTGGAAGATTATATAAACCTTTCTTGAAATAGAAATTTGTTTTCCCCTGATTCGTAGGGTATTTAGAAATAATCCTTTTGATTTTTGAAAGTAATTCCTCTTGAAGATATATTTAGTAAAACCCTTTTTGGCAATAAAATTACTTGTTGAAAATAAGGTTAGTGTATCCACTTCTACCTTTATATGATATAGGTAGTCGGTCCATTTCAGGTTTTTCTTATAAAAAAGAAATGTCTCATTTGCAAGTCTAAGGAGTCATGATTCATGAACTGATAGAAATTTTGAAAAAGAACATACTTTTCTTTAAGAATCCCTTCCTTTAGGAGAATTTCTAGCATTTACCTTCCGCTGAAAGTTGATTGCACAGGTTCAGATCTTGGGATAGATAACCATTTGGATATTTGGATTTGCTTTGCTTTGTCAGTGGAATCCAGAATTCTTTGGTTATGAACAATTGGATTTGTTTTTACCTATAAAGACACTTTAAATTTGTGTTAATACAAGAGGAATTTCAAGTACAAATCAAATTGGAAAATTTATAAGATAAAGATAAGTAGGTGGTAGGCAGCTACTATGAAATTCCTTGATTTGGCTGGAGTTTGAATTTGAAGTTTTAAAGCTGCATTCCCTCTTAATTTTCAAGTGCCTGAATTACTTTCTTCAAGGTGGGGAATTTTTTAAGCCTCTTTGGCGAACTCTTTCAAGAATCTTGACTTGACCGTATTCTGAACTATCTTTGCCATGAGACAGCAATTGTTAGTTTCATGTCCATTTACTTTGTGGTAGGCACGATAATATCTTCCCCTTTTAGGTTCGAGGGTTATCCTTATTTGATAGGAAATGGAGAAATCTTCATTGTTTTTTGTCATGGAAAAAATATAGGAAAGCGGTTCGTTTAAGTCTACACGATTAGATTTAGGGATCCTTATTCGGTCTCCTCCTTTGTTTTCATTCCATCTTAGCTTTTTGTTGGAGTGATTGAGACCGAACTTTCCTTCTTATGCATCTTGCTGGGATTCTTTCTTAGCGTGGTATATCTCATCCATACGAATAAATTTTTCTACTCGAAAGTGGAAGTATTGCAGATCCTTACATCCATTAATATGAAGTTCTTTCCAAAAAGGAGTTTGCTTAATTAGTCTTGATCGAACTGCTATCAGTTTGTCTCTATCGGTCGCATTTTCTGCTTTCAATGCCTCTGTATTAAATCTCTTTAGGTATTCTCCAAGAAATTCCCCTGGCCTTTGCTTGATAGTTGCTTTCATGCTAAAGTATATAGTTGGGTCTTTGAATATGTAAAACTGTGCCACAAATTCATAGGAAAACTGCTTCCAAGAATAGATAGTGTTTCCTTGGCAACTTTTGTACCACTTGATAGATGCTTCATGAAAAGTTATAGGGGAAAAGCTTGCATCTAACTACTCCAGAGGCGTTGTACAGATCCATTTAAGTTTCAAAAGTTAAAAGATGATCTCCTAGATCGGTAGTTCCATCATACTTAAGTGGGGGAATTTTGATGTGACAGGGAATCCTAACAGCCATTATTTCTTCTAAAAAGGGAGCTTTTCGAAGGTTACCATTTTTCTTCAGGTCAAGGAGTATACCCTTTATTGCTTGGTTGAGGATGTCCTTCTGGTTGGTTTCATCATTATAGTTATCTCTATTGTCTCCTTGAATTGAACTATTTGATTGGTCAAGAGGCCATTTAGCTTGACTGTCTCGGTTTTCATTTTGTTTTTCATCTTGGACTTTACTTGGAGATTGCACTTCATCTCCCCCTTCCATAAGTTCTGTTATCTTTAAAGATCTTTTAGATGGGGCCCCTTCAAGAAGTTCTCGCATGGTTATCACTTATTTCAGTAGATATGAATTTGGTTTTATTGCTTGCAAAGCTTAATAGAGTTGAAGGTTGTCTAGCTTCCATACTTTCCAAATCGAAGTTCGGGATATATTGTTTTCCAAATTCACTTGTGATGCAACTTCTTTATTTAGGATGTCATTATTGCTTTTGGAACCTATCATTTTCCTCGTGAAACAAAAGAGCTATATGCAAGTAGTTCATGGAGAGAATTATTAGAGATCGGAGGTTCGAGCGTCCTTCTAGCGCCAAAAATGTTAACGAATAAAATCATCAACACCTCAAAGTGTAAATAAGGAATTCCTTTAGAGGAGAGTCTTATCGAGGTCAATATAAATCATTGAGGTTGAGCATGGAGTCATTAAGGTTGGACATGAAGGTACCAGAGTCTTCGAGGTTGGATATGTAGCTGTCCTAGTCATTGAGGTGATGTATTAGCTCATGTTGAGTTCCAGCTTTAATATCGAGGTCTGTGATGTTATTGGGGATGATGTTATTCAATGGGCGTTTAATATAAAGGTCATTGAGGCTTTAAAATAACTACGAGGCTCGGTGAGGTTCATGACGATGTGCATAGTGATGTCGATGCTGTAAACTTAGTTAAAACTCAATATGAAACGAATATGTATAAACTGTAGATCAAATCATGCTAATCGAGCCATTTCCATACTAATTGGACAAATCTTTATAGATGCAACACTTTTGATTTTACAATGAGCAAAATCTCTAATTTGATTTAGGGTTTTAAATGAGTAAGCAGTGAGAAAAGAAAATTTCGACACCCTGATGAAGACCCCTGGGTCCCTATTTATAGGGTTTGGCACGAGGCGAGATTCGACAGCTAAGAATCTCGGCATCTTTAGCTCTATCGAGTGTCAAAGGTAAACGCCTTTTTCGACCTCGACATGGACTACATTGTGGCACATCGAAGTTTATATAACTACATCTTTCTTAGCATGGCCCTTGTAGTTCCAATACTCGACGCCAACACTGTATTATTGACATAATGTGATGTTAACTCTATTTATGGACATAAACATTGAAAGATATCGATATTGCATGTATATATGTGGTGCTCTCCATTGGGCTCGATGATTTAGTACTATTGATCCTCGATGAGCTTTAACTGCAAATGTTTGTGGATTGATGACGATGTTGAGAAGGAAGCTTGGTGTTCCTTGATGGGTCTAGTAGTTCTGATGTTGATTGGAGACGTCCCTGGTAACCTTCTGACTTTGTTTATTGATGTCGACATCGTCATGTTAATGATGTCGAGGTTAACTGATGTGTAAGGCTTCCTCGATGACATAATGATAGTGACAATCCTTGATGCATCCATGGTAACATCGACGTCGCTGTATTTAACAACGTCGAGGCTGAACGTTGTGTAGAACTTCCTCGATGACAATAATGGTAGTAACACTTATCATCATCAAAAAAGCAGAGAATGTAGAACCTGTATTTTGATGATGTCAATGAAATGTATATTATACACAACATTTGCAGATTATTGTCAAAGACCACTTATAGATGATGAATATACAAAGCAGTAGACGAGGCATTAGAGCACTAAAGATTATACATTAAGGTCACCAAGTCCAAATGGAGCTGGTATCGGCACTCATAGATATATAAAAGAGTATGTTTTCACATTGAGAAGTCGAGCCTTAGTAAAAAACATTTTAAAACCACACATGTGATCTCCATTACCTACCAAACACTGCCACATACTTTGAATACTTATTCTAATTTTTAGAATTTTTTCGGAGTTTTTAGAGTATAGAAAAACGAAGATACGAAGAAGGATGGCTCAAAAACAAATACACAGTCATGCACCGGTGCCTTACACATGGGTGTACCGGCCCCCTGATGCACCAGTTGTAGACCGTTAAGTACCGTGCATTTTTTATAAAGAAATTCTTCCACTTGTTCTTCCTCTTTGTAAACCTCTATAACCCTTCACCACACCTACCCCTGATCCTTTGCAACCCCCCAGCATCCAAATATAATTATAAAGCACCCAGATCAAAATCAAATCACTTCATTTCGCTGCTCTCTGCCTTCTTGATCTATAATTTCATACTACCTGCTACCACCTTCCATTTTCTTTGTGTATTCAACTAAAATCCTTAAATCTGCAAATTTTTAAACCTTGAGCAATCGACTGTATTCGATATTGAGTGGTTATAGGAACTTTGTAATCAGAAGTCACTGACAAATCTATGTTCGAGACATAACTATTGTGTAATTCATCTTTACTAGAAGAAGTCTTATTTTGGGAAGAACCAAGCATTGGTGTACCACCTATTCCTTTGGATTAAAAGAGGGCTTTTGTTTTGTGAAATACCGAAGGGGGGCTTTGGTACTAAATGTAGGACGGGAGGTTCAAATCAGTATAAAACTCTACTGTGGTCATTTTTATTTAAGTTTTACTTTACTTTCAGCTAACCATTTATACATAGCATATTTACATAGTTTAGCTATTTATTATCGAGCCATATTAGTCAATGCATACATACATGCATTTTTAGGAAGTTCATTAAGGACTTCTAGAAGATAGTTGTACCATTGACACAACTAAATTGACCATTCATATAGGGCACAAGGTGGGATGATGATTTGTTAGATAAAAGGAGTAATTGATTTATGCTCCTGTTTTAGTTACTCTCGATGGAACAATAGAGTTTACCATTCATACATATGCGTGTGGTACCGACCAAGGGGAAGTATTGAGGTAGAAGGGGAAAGTTGATGCTTATGCAAGTAGAATACTAAAACCACACGAGAAGAATTATCCAACTTACGACTTGGAGTTTATATCGATTGTGTTTGTTCTCAAGACATCGAGGCATTATTTGTTGGGGGAGAGATTTTAGCTATATATCGATTATAGCACTCTTAAATATCTTTTCTCCTAGAAGGATCTCAAAATTAGATTGTAGAGATGGTTCAAGTTCAAATCCTCTTACGACTTTGATGTTTTCCATACTAATGGAAAAGGAAATGTAGTAGAAGACCAACTTAGTAGAAGACATGCTATGTTAGGTTCGATGTCAAAGAGTGGATGATGTTGGAGCCCATAGTTATTTTTTAGTTTCAACTTAGATGCAAACTTGAATCCATAATATTAGTAGTCTTAGAGGTCAACGTATGCTCATTGATTGAATATTTTCTAGTTAGAGGCGAGACGTAAATCTAGTGAAAATGTTCGATTTATCATAGAATCAGGGGCGGAGTCAGAACATATAAGGAAATACCATGTAGATCATTGATGTTGGCTTTAGAATGATAATGGCTATTTATCCAAGACGTGGATGGATTTTTTGAAGAAGCACTTAGATAGCGTCATCACCAACAATTGACTACACACCCATGAGGGAATAATGTATAAAGATGCAAAACATACATTTTACTAGGAAGGTATGATGGGAGATATAGCAGAGTTCATTGAGAAATGTTAGACTTGCCAATGCGTTAAACTTGGGCTAAAGTAGTTAGTGGTCTTTTGCTTCCTTTAGAGACTACCAGTGGAAGTGGGATCATATATCAATGGGCTTCATCTATGGTTACCTAGGAGCCAAATGGGAAATACATGCATATGGGTTGTAGTAGACTATTGGACGAAGTGTGCTCATTTAATTTGTTTGAGGACAACAAGAAAAACTGCAAGATTAGCAAAGTTTATATGAAAAAGATAGCAAGACTACATGGCATCCATAAGAATATTGTGATTGATAGAGATCCCTTATTTACAAGTGAGTTTTGGCTGAGTTGTAGCAATTGTTAGGCACAGAGGTTAACTTAAGTACAACGTACCATCCATAAACTGATGGTCAGACAGAGAGGGTAAACTGCATGCTTATGATTTATTATGAGCTTGCATTCTCGATTTTCAGCGCTCGTTTGAGGACCGTCTACTTATGTTGATTTTGCATACAGTAATAGTTATTAGGTTAGTATAGGAATGGTCCTTTTCGAAGCTTTATATAGACATTTGTATCGATCACTATCTTGTTTGTGGGAATCGAATAACTAGTTGATTCTAGGACCTAATATGATATGGGAGATCACTGACAAAATTTATCTTATCTGTAAGAGAATGAAAGCAGCTCAAGACCATCAGAAGAGTTTTGCTAATAAGGGACACACCGATTTAGATTCTCCATCGGAGATTTGGTATGTCTCATTATTAATGAATGCCGACAGATTTGGTATGTTATGGAAGTTGGCACCATAGTTTGTTAGACCATTTCGAGTGGATAGAAAACCTTACATATAAGATCAACTTTCCTGAGAATATAGATGGTGTGCATATATTGAAGATCTGTATTAGCGTCAGTACAAAGTGGATATAACCATATCTTCCGTGTATCCCATTTGCGTAAATGTGTGAATGATTCTAGTGTTATCATCGAGCCAAATCAACTTGATGAAGTAGAACTTGAACTGCCAAAACCACGACCAACAAGGCCTATTTGTAGAGTTGGATAAATTACGAAGCAACATAAATGACGAAGAGTTGGAATGGTATTAGTTTAGTGAAGTGATAGTTCGGGTGATAGTATTTGGGAGTGGGGATACACTATAAGTTTATCTATCCAGAACTTTTCACTGGTACATTTTACTAGTTATGTTTTATTGCATACTTTTATACACTAATTTAGTGTAATCTAGTTACTTAATTGCTATGATCGCCACACTTGCTAGTATCAATTATATTGTTATAGTTTGTGTATGCTAGTTGGTTGTTATGTTTTCTAGGTTAATTTTTGTTTGTTTTCACAAATGGAATGTTAGGGATGAAATTCTTTTAGGAAGGGGAGGAGGATGTAACGACTCATAAAATTTATGCCTAATAATTAAAATAGTTAATTTAATATTTGGACTATTAATTTAATAATGATAGTAATAATGGAAGTTTTGCAAATTAAATGATTAAGGTATGGAAATATTACTATTATGTAGATGCGATTTTTCCCGATTGAAACGGGCTATAGACTAGCTATGTTTGGAGTTATGGAGAAAGAGTAATGGATGAAACAAGAATTTTATAAAACAGGATAGGTTTTTAGCAAATTAATCAACTCAGCCTAGCCTACTTAAGTAATATTCGGCCAGCCCAAATAGCTACAGTAATCATCTTTTAGAACCACTAATTTATCTCCAAACTTCTCATCATAATTTTCCTAACTCCGTCTCAAAGAAATCTACCTCTTGGCCAAAATAAAATCCCTAAAATCAAAGTAAAATCATATTAATTAAAATTAAGACAAGAGAAATCAATATATATATAAGCAAAACACATTTTCGGAGAGGTTCAATTTACGGACAATGGGTCTACATTAGATTTAGGCTTGTTCAATCATTTTTATCGGTTTCACGGAGGTTTAGGTGAGTGGGAGACCATCACTAATGGATATGGTCTATATTTATGTATACCCTTATTTATATGGATTTAACTTAGGGATATTGCTAGATCTATACCATAGATGTGATATATGTTTTTATATGATTAGGTTATGATTAGATATCACATAAAAAC
Source organism: Allium fistulosum (assembly GCA_030737815.1). Classification (NCBI taxonomy): domain Eukaryota; kingdom Viridiplantae; phylum Streptophyta; class Magnoliopsida; order Asparagales; family Amaryllidaceae; genus Allium; species Allium fistulosum. The sequence goes on from CM060907.1 coordinate 293,516,720, forward strand.
ACCAAATATGTGGTTAGATCCAATCAATAAAGTGTGTAATGCAAACTGAATAATAGATAGCGTGGACGTCGAAAATGGCACAACATCTACAGACCTGTTGAAATGTTGAGATCTAACAAATACTATAAAAAATTAAAGAGAACATAAGAGCATTTATAGTGGTTTGGCAATCTTTGGCCTACATCTACTATAATATTGATTATTTGATTGAGAGTCACTAGTACAAGGGATTGACAAGTTCTTATAGCATATAATAGCTAATAATATCTGCCTTGGTGACTATAAGGAGGAGAGATAGGAGATAAGAATAAAAAAGTTCCAAAAGTCCTTTTCCACTAGACATACAGTCTTTATTCATAGAGAAACTAACTAGTAGAAATAGAGGCCCACTAAGTATCGAGTCCAGATTCACATCCAAGCACAGAGGAGAGGGAGGTGACCCAATCACCAATTAAAACCACTTACTACCGATCGGTTTTGGTACTTGTCCTCGAAGATTGAGTTACTTCCAATAGTTCTGAATACTACTTGTCCATCTCTGCTTTCTTTGCTTTCTTTGCTTTCTTCTTGAGAATCCTTAGAGTTGTCCATCTATTCTTCAAGAAGAGTGCTCCATGGAAATCACTCGATCCATAGGTAAGTGTACAAGTGGTTTTAGAGGTTTAATGTTCAACAAAAAGGACTCGGTACCGAGTTGTAGGGATTGGTTCTCAGTACTGAGTGGTTCACTTCTGCTTTATCCCTTTGAAACTTCTCGGGTATTATTTTATTACCCTTCTAAGCTTGCTTCCAAGTTCATGAATCGTCTCATCTTCATTTTTCCATTCTAATTTCAATTGAGAATCTGCTTGGCTAAAAAGCCGAGTAACACTTGCCCCCCAGACTATGCATTTATTGAAAACAAAGCATGATCTGGAATAAGATAAGTTCTAACTGCCATCTTTCGATCCCAGTCAATCATTCAGGAATTGCTTTAAAGTGTTGCTTTTATTCTATAGACATTCGTTTAACTGCTTTACATAGCCGAAATTTCAACCTCCATGCTAAGGACAGGATCAACGCTCTGGAGATTGTCCCATGGCTTAGCTTAGCTTAGCTGGCTGTTTCTCCTCTTTTGCTTTTTCTTTAAGTTTTTTGTCATAAAAAACTACTCGGTAGTGAGTGGTACCACTCGATACCGAGTCCTTTCACTCAACCCTGGGTACTATAAGTACTCGGGACTTAGAATTTTCTCACCACTTTTTCACTTATCGCTTTCCACTCATGTTGACGGCTTTCAAAGCGAGACCTTAACGCTGACAACTTTCGACTTTTGCCTCCTTAAACAAATCGCTCGCCGTTGATCTCAAGAAGACACAGCCACCTCTTTGACGTTGTCACCACCGTTAGAGCATCGTTAACGATAAAAAATTTCCTACCATCAACTCCTTTTTGCTTGAGTCGAACTAATCAACATCAAGCTCTTGTGTTGTTCCCGTCACTTCAAGACAAACCAACCCTGATTCCTTTTGTCCATTCATTACATCGTCATGGTTGGTTGGCGACCTATTCATAACTGTTCGTGTTGTAGCCAACAAGGGTGATGGCAATGTGGACGGATCTCGCGAGCATAGGATTGAAGCAAATCTTGAGTTTACCAAATTGATGCTCGGGTCCGACCTAGTATGGATTTGGGTTTGGATTGGCTTTGCTTAGGGGAATTAACTAAATATCATGTCCCAAGTTTGGCATTTGCAAAGCCTTTTGATTTGTTCCAACCAATGCTCCATCGATCAACCGCCATTATTCAAACATCAATATGATGATTCTTTTTTGAAGGACGATCGCACTAGGCTATTCTATTGCATAACATTTAATTCTGCACTTCTCGTGTTCTTGTAAAAGAAAAGCTTCTACGTCGCTCTGGACAATGGGTTATCGATTATCCATTGATAATGGGTAAGATGTGATGCAAAGTTCCATTATGCGGCATGAATCGTTTTTCTAGCATAAGCGGGCTATCTTCATAGGATGGTGCATTCATCGTGTGTGGGACACGGGACTCACACTCACAGATTAATGCTTTTACTACCCCTGGTCAATGTTTAGAATCCGACTGGTGAACACACGTCGACATCCTTTGGATTTTGGGCATCAGCCGCATAGGCTTGTTACTCGAAATAAAACATACCCGACCGTGTTAAACACCAAGTTTTCCTACCCAAAATGGCCTCGCAGTCAACTTGCCTTTAGAGCAGTGCATGGGCACTACTCTTCCCAAAGCTGGGTTTGCCATGGCTCAAACTTCTACTCCTTCACCTTCTACTACCAGACCGACGATCACCGCTGATCTCCAACGAATAGTTGTTCTAATCCAGGAGCTGCCTCCCCTAGTAAACTAATATATTAGCCTCTAGGTTATAGATGATCAACCAAAATAAATGCCAACTATTCTAACTGCTAAGATGCTCCGTAACATAGGTAGACAACATGAGATTCTCGAGGATGACGTGTTGCTTCCTACTTAGGGCTAATGAGCACGCAATCCTTCATTGGGGTATATAGCATGCAATCGATATATGTGCCTAGGCGATGTTGTCATACCATTTAATCCATTTCCAAGCACAAATTTTCAAGAGTTGGGGCTGGCTCTATCCCAAGTTCACACCGACTGGTATGCTCTCCTAAGGTCCTTGTTCGTGCTTTTCGCGAATCGATTTCAACAGGCTCAAAACTTTAGTGAGTTAACTTATCTTCTGACCTTCAAACAATGGTGCATGTCACCATCATACATGATTACTGAGGCTTGGTGCTAGTGAAATGTCATCAAGAAGCTACATAATTCTTACTTCAAAAATGAATATTTCTTCGTTCAATGCCCATATGGCTTCAACGGGTGCTGGCTTTCCAAAGGTAAGATCCATCCTCTTTTCTCTTGTCATACTTGGATTCCTTCTACCCAAGTGCTTAACTTATTATTCACTTTCTCAAAGATATTCCTGCCTGAGATGTTCACGAAGAGCATGCCAATACTTTGATAGCACTGAAGGAAATTAGCTTTCAGCATCGTACCGCCACATATCTCCTGAAAAATGAGAACCTTCGACGGTGTGGCCTTCTAGTTCCCAATAGATCTGTGGATTCTATATCGTCTCCAACAAGATGTTCTATAGTGCCTACCCAATCTTCTGCCCTACTCCCATCTTTGGCGAGAACCTCCAAGAGAAGCTGAAGGTTTATTAGGTGTAGCACATGCCGAAGAACCCGTTAAGAGGGGAATAGAAGAACTAGTTATCGGCGAGGCCTTGAGGGATAGGGGATGAAGAAGCGAGAATGCAACCGATCCCCAAGGATAGTGAAAGTGTTGGGAGAAGAGATGATGGAAGAGGAAGGAGAGGAGGAAGAAGAAAGCACTGATGAGACTAATAGTCAATACGTTGCCAGTTCGGAGGGAGACGAATTATGTAGTGAGACATCTCCCGAAGGAGCTGAGCTTCCTTCCTCTCCTCGTCCAAAGTGCATCATCATCAAAACTCCCACGAAAGCTGGTAAACCTAGTGCACTGCCACCTATCGAGACAACTCTTCCAACATACTTGTTAGGAGATGTTCTTACCGGCTTGAGCAATTTTGACATCTCTATTGGCTATCTCCTCGTCGAGGGTTCCCTAAATTTCAGCTTATCACTTGGGGTGTCTTAGATGCGGTGGCGAGACATCATCTTTACTTCCATGTGAACGCGTTCTGTTGAGTACATAGGGGGTTATCAACACTATGCACTTCACTAGGATCACGAACACACATCCCTGCATTTAGTTGCATTTCAAAGTTCCAATACTTATACAATTTTTCCTCCTATTTCAGTTCCATGACTAGAGAAGATATCGAAAGCTTCAGTATAGCTATGAAGAGTCTCAAGGACAAACCCTCAATCTACATTTTTCTTGTTCTAGTTATTGGAATTGCCATGAGACCGATGAAGAAAGATTTAGAAGGAAGAAACGGGAAGTAGAGGAGGACCATAGGGATGAAAGAGAAAGAAAAAAAATCAAGGACTTGTGAACTGGATGTTTAAGAACCAGATTGAATGATCGATGGAAGTTTACATGGACGATATGCTCGTGAAGTCATGACATTCAAGAAATCATGTTGATGATCTGGCAGAGATGTTTAATGTCCCCCGGCAATACAGGATAAAGCTCAATCCCTTGAAATGTTATTTCAGTGTTACGCCAGGAAAATTATTGGGTTTCATCATCAACTCTCATGGAATTAAAGCCAATATAGAAAAAATCAAGGCTTTGAGAGAGATGTAAGCCCCAAAGACGATCTAGAAGATCTAAAGCTTAAACGGGTAGGTTGCCGCCCTGAGTCGATTCATCATTAAAGTAACTAACAAATGCATCCCTTTCTTCGAGGTGATAAAGAAGGGAAAGAGAAATTTCAAGTGGAATAAAGGCTTCAAAGACGCATTCCAGGCTCTTGTAGACCACTTGGAGAAACCTCCTATTCTCTCAAAACTGATGGATGGTGAGGTTTTGTTCTTATATCTAGCAACGTCGGTGCATGCTCTGAGCGCTGCACTTGTGCGTGAGGAATCTTGCATCCAGCGACCGGTCTACTACGTTAGCAAGCGATTGATAGGAGTAGAAAGAAACTACCCGAGATTGGAAAAGCTCGTATACCATCCATTGATCGCTTCGAGAAAGCTCCACCCCTATTTCCAGGCTCATCCGATTAATGTCCTTACCAACAAGCCTTTACGACAAGTCTTGCAATGACCTGAGACTTCCGAAAGGCTGTTAAAATGGAACATTGAATTGAGCTAGTACGATATCAACCATCACCTTCAGAGAGCAATCCACCGTCAGGCTTTGGTGGATTTCACAGCTAAATTTACTACATGAGATGATCCTCCGAAGAGCAGGGGTGAAATGGAAGTTGGATGAAAAATACACAGATGGTGCATCTAACGATCAGTGTTCTAGTGTTGGAGTTATGCTTGTTACTCCCGAAGAAACTCAATTTGCTAAGCCTTAAAAATCGACTTTCCAGCAACAAATAATGAAGCTGAATATGAGGCCTTGATTGCGTGGCTAAAGATCGCCAAAGAACTAGGAATAAAGACTCTACACATTTTCTGTGACTCGCAGCTAGTGGTATGCCAAGTTCAGATGAATATCAAGCGAAAGGAGCAAGACTAGATCCCTATTTAAACTAGGTTCATGAGTTGCTTGATGACTTTAAATACTAAACGATCACTCATATTCCCAGTCAGAAAAATGAGAAAGCTGACTCGCTTGCTAAGTTGGCTAGTTCCAAAGATGCGCAGCTCATGGGCCTAATTCCAATGGAAGTGCTTTCAACTCCGTGCATCAATCAGATGGATGTCGATTGTATCTTGGAGACCGAGCCTGAACGGGAGTCATGGATGACCCCAATTCAGGATTATTTACAGAGAAGAATCCTTCCAGAGAGAAGGAATGAGCAACGCAAAGTGCTTCGACAAGCTTCAAGAAATATCATGCAAGAAGGAATACTGTATAGGAAGGGTTTCTCTATCCTTATGTTACGATGTGTCGCTCACGATGAGGCCAAACGAGACCTGAGAAAAGTTCATGAAGAGGCATGTGGCAACCACATTGGAGGGTAGACTTTAGCAATGAAGATCCTTCGTCATGGGTATTTCTGGTCGATTTTCAATCGAGATGCAGCTGACTACACTCGTAGATGCAACAAGTGCCAGAGATTTGCTAAAATTCCAAGAGACCTATGACGAAAATTACCCAAATGGTCAGTCCTTGGCTATTTGCAGTTTGGGGTATTAATATTATCGATGTATTGCCGATATCTAAAGAAGGCGCAAAGTACACCATCGTGGAAGTTGATTACTTTACTAAATAGGCTGAGGCAGAGCATTTGGTCATGATTACTACGAAGAAAGTAATCGACTTTGTTGTTCGAAATATCATCTATCGCTTTGGAGTTCCGTAAGCAATCGTTACCAATAATGGGACCCAATTCGATAGTATGGAGTTTAAGCATTTTTGTTGCTGACACCGTATAGAGAAGAGATTTGCAGCAGTAGCACATCCTCAGGAGATTGGACAAGTTGAAGCTGTAAACAAGATTATCAAGTTCATTCTTAAGAAATGATTGAAAAAGGCCAAAGGCAAGTGGATCGATGAACTCTCATTAAATTTTTGGGCTTACCAACCCACCCATAAGTCAACGATTTTCCATTCCCCATTCACCGACGAATTGGAGGCTATGATCCCGATCGAACTGAAAGTGCCTTCTCATCGAGTTACTTACTACGATCCATGGATAAACGAGCAACTCCTTCTGGAGTCTCTTGATATGATCTATGTGAAGCGGACCGACACTGAGTTGAGAGCAGCTACACACAGATGCCAAGTCACACGATATTACAACACCAAAGTTAGAGGTATAATCTTTGAAATCGGCGATTTGGTCCTTAAACAAATCTCCCCTCGTCCTAAGAACTTAGGCCTGATTTGGGAAGGTCCGTATGCAATAAAGGAAAAGTTTAGCGATGGAACTTTCAAGCTAGCAACTGCAGATGGGATCTCACTCCCGAGGACGTGGAATAGCAAGCATCTACGTCACTATTTCACTTAGAGAATAAATTTGTAAATAACAGGCTAGAGCCGTGTAATAAGACAGGATTTTATCACTTTCCATCTTTAATCAGATAAAACGGCCTTTCATGTCAAGAAGTTCTATGTAACGACCCTAGATTTTAATTTAATTTAAATTAATAATTTATTGAATTTTTGAATTAAATTGAGTAATTAAATAAATTTATGGATAAAAATTTGTAAATTTAATTAGAAAATTGGAGCGAGTTTCCCCGATTCAAATATGAGTAAATTTGAAAATAATAAATATATAGATATATATTTGACTTGAGTTTAAATATTAAAAATTTATGATTAATAATAATTTGAGATTATAAATTAAATATAAGATAATAAATATTAAAGTAAGACAACAACACATCAACTACAAAATTCATTTGAATACGATAATTCAAGCAAACAAGTTTGCAAAGCAAAACAAAAGCATAACAAACAAAGTAAAACCTTTCAGCCGAAGTCAAGGATGGCCAAAGCAAAGAAGTTTAAAAATATATACGCTTGCAAAAACAAGGAAAAGATAAAAACACAATCAAATATATATATACATTTAAAAATGAAGAAACAAGATTGGGTAAATACTATAAGTATGAAACAAATAAATATATATCTATAAGCTTGTAAAAGAAGCACATCAAGACAAATTAAAATAACATCTTCTCAGCCGAACTAGAGTAGGGAGAATTATAAAATGTATATTGGTACAATTCTAATTAATATCTCTAAGTACATACAAATTGCTTCAGCCGAAATGAAAAGGGTACAACATAATAAATGCAAGACACAATGTAAAAGTATAATATAAAACATAAAGTACCTATGTACATGCTGATACAAGGCAACAAAGGACTGTACATACAAAATTCTTCAGCATGGACAAGATCATCAGCCGAGATTTTGTTTGGTAAAGCAAAGAAAAAAATATATATCTTTGCATTGTATTGTACTAAACAAATAATGTCACTTTGTACAAAATACAATATAGTCTGTAGACTTGCTCTCTTATACATCAATTTCCTTTGCTTCAATTCGTTCATCTTCAAAGTTGAGAAAATTTGAAGTGGTTTCATCTTCTTAAATTTAAACCAAACTCAAACAAATTCAACTCTGAAATTCCTGAAGTATTCCCAAGGCAAGGTTTTCAATGACCAAATTCAGCTTCAAATTTGCAAATCATCAGACTTCAAGTAATTCAAAGTTCAAGAGTAAAGTCTACAGCCTGGAAATAAAGAAAATTTGAAAATTTAAAACAAATTCAAACTAGAGATCAGAGAAAGGTTTCAACTTGAAAATTTCCAAGCTTCTCTGTTCTTTCTTTTCCAGGTGAGCAAACACTAATTTTAAACCAACTTCTTTGCCAAGTGAGTAACTTCACTTTTAAAGAAATTTAAGTAGGAAAATTTGTTTGCATACTATTTAATCTAAAACAAATATGAGTTATATGATATTTGTTGTGTACATATTCATGCATGGTATACATGTTGCTTCAGAGTATTCTCTGCCTATACCTCCTAGTATTCAAGTTTGGTTCAAAACAATTCAAACCTTGTGATTTTGTCTTTGTTTAAATTTAAGTTTCAAATGAAACTTGTTTGCTTGATCATAAACTCTAGTTTTAAAATCATACTTAAGTTGAAATTAAAATACGAATGACTCTGGAAACTATTAACAGAGGAATCAACTTAGAAATAGTGGAAAATTTAAACTTCATAAAGTTTTGTTTCAGAATAAGGATCTGAAACAACCTATAAAAATATGAATTTTAAAATGAAAATCAAGATTTTTAGATTGGTATTTCGAGAGCAGTTCGTTTTTGCTTGCAAATTGGTTTTCGACCAAGTTCTGGTGATCAAGTGGACTGGAGAGGTCGGGTTTTTGTCTGGAGGTGGAGGGGTCTACCATGGGTCAGGGAAAAATAGTGGATAGGGCTGCAGTTCGACGTGGCGGCGGCGGCGTAATTTTTGGGCTCCTAAACCTAAATTTTTGGGTGATCGAGAATTTGGCCACTGCGACCTCTTACGAGCATCGAGTTACTCGCGCCTTTGGGAGATGGTGGTAGGGTCGATGACGAAGTGATGGCCGAAGTTTCGTACGCTCTGGTGGCCGGAGGAGTAGAGAGGAGGTGTTGACAGGTTTTAGGGGAAGGTCAGTTCGTGTTCCAGGTTTCGTAATTACACTCGAATTCGCATTCGAGTTGAACTGGAGGAGTTGGGTGGTTGCGACCGAAGCTGGGGATGGTTTGTGACTTGCTCGAAGTTTCGGCGACGACCAGTGATGGTCGGAACTCCGGTGCACGTGCACGAGTATTTTCGTGTGCACTGGGAAATGGAGGTTTGGAGGAGAAATGGGCGACTCGGGGACGTACTCGAGGAAAACGAGGGTTGGCCTCGAAGTAAAGAGGAAGCGCGAGTTACTCGGAGTAAAACTCGGGTATTCAAGCTTTTGGCTCGGGTCTGTTGATTTTGTTTTAAAACAGTTTTAAAACTTTAAACTTAAATCAAGTTCTATCCGAATAACTCGTTTAAAACACTTTTAAATAATAAGTGTTGTTTATGACTGAGATTAAGTAAAGGTTTTAAAATGGAATTGTTTTAAAAGTTTATTTTAAATAAACTAAATTTGTTAAAGGTTCTCCTTATAAAGGTTTAAATCATTAATTAAAGTAACTAGTTGGAGAAGAATTTATTTATTAAAGGTTAATAAATAAATGAAAGTGATTAAGAAATTGAATTTATAAGGATTAGTCACTAATTGAAATTAATGTTGGATATTTTGATTTATTTAAAGTTAATTTATTATGTAACTGGTTTAAAAGGTTGATTTAATTGATATGATAAATCAAGAATAAATTAATTAATTAAGGTGATTGATAAATTTATTTATATCAAATGATTTGTAATAAATTAATCAGAATTTGATAATTAATTCATAAGTAATTAATTTTACTTGGAAATAATTAAGCTTTAATTTTATTTATGACATTATCTCTTAATAAATTATTTTAAATAAATAATGGCATTAATTAAGATAAATTGATATTCTAATTAACCTTAATTTCTTGAATAAATTAATGTGTTAATTATGAAAAGGGTAAGGTTATTAATTAAAGATTTTGATATCAATAAAGATAATTAAGAATAATCACTTATTGTAATTAATTAAAGGTAATTAATTAATGTGACAAATTAATTAAGGAAATTAATTTGAGATTAATTAAATAGTTAATGGTTAATTAATGGGCCACTAAGGATTTATTAATTAAGTTAATTAATTAAGGAATTATAAATTAATGAAGGTGATTAAGGAAAGATAATAAATTAAGGGCTAATTAATCAATGTGATTAATTAAGGATAATTAATTTAAGAATAATTTATTAATTATTAATGGTTAGTTAATAAACGATTTAAAGGATAATTAATTATATTGGTTTGTAATTAATTAATGATTAATTAACCCGGATTAGAAATTCATAAGAAATTAATTTGATATGGATAAATCAGACAATTAACTGATCTTACTTATGAATATTTGGATTTGATTGGATAATTGAATTGTTTGATATTTCTTGATCTGTGATGCTTTGTGATATAGTCTGATTTGTGTGTAATCTTTACTGCAGTTTATTTATCTGAAATTTATATATATCTGTGATCTGTGAATAAAAGATAAGCGATATAGTTTATATCGTTTATCAACTATATCCTGTATTTTGATCTGTGATGATTCATCGTGTTGCACTATTGTGTTAAACCCCTGGACTACACCATACACACACAAATATGGATTTCACGTGGAAATCGGTTAAGTCCCAGATAATGTAAATTTGATGTTTTTGAAATTGAAATTTTAATTTCAATTGATTTTGAAATTTGAAATTTTGGGTTTAAAGTGTAAAGCTTTGGAAATAGAATTTCATAGATAAAAGTTATTTTGAATAACTTAATCGAGTTTTGAAAATTTAAATAATTTGATTTAAATTTGAATTCAAGTTGAAATTGAATCCTATGATTTGAAACTAGGAATTAAAGATGATATAAATGTGTTGTATGAATTTAAACCATTTTAAATGTATAATTTTGAGAATTTGAATTTAACCCAAAGACTTTAACTCGTATGAATGAATCAGATTTTCTGAAATGAAACTGTTTGTTTTCAAATGATAAAAGCTTTCAGATAAGAAATGAAATTCCAGTTTAATTAAAGGAATTTCAAGATTGATTTGAAAATGTTTTTCCAGGCTATGAATGAAATTGTTTTGAAAGCTATGAATTAAATCTGTTTATTTTTAACAGATTTAAAATGATGTTTTGTTTAACCCATTAGAAATGAAATTGTTTTGAAAGCTATAAGTTAAATCTTTGATTTAAAGATTTAACGAGTTAATCAAATTGAAATGAGAATTGATTTGGAAAAATCTGTAAATGAATCTTTTTATTTAAAAGATTTGATATGGTAATCGATTGAAACCATTTAAAATGAAGTTGAATTATTAAGTCGTGACTTAATTGAAATCCCAATATCCATATATTTTTGAATATTGCGCTCACTATTCGGGTTAGCCGGGAAAAGACCTTTGTGTCATATAACCCATTCCGAATAGTGATACGTCGTATATGGATGGCATTTGAAGACCGGTGTTGAAGACCGGATATTTTCGAAAAATGAAAGGACAACCTGTCGAATGTCTCTGCACTGAGTTGCTCCAGTATAGAGATTTATATCACTCTTTTTGTGACGGGAAGTCCGGACGTGATTGGAAATTATCCGGATGTGCAAGGGCTTCGTGAGAACTGCCTTCGGTTCTGTTCGATCCCGGAACAGACTTGTATGGTTACATGTCTGACATTACGCTTTGAGATATAAAGCCGATTTCTTTCAAATACATTTCTGTTGGTGGCGGAGAATTTATTCTCTTAGCTTAACACCCTTCTCTGAGACGTACGAGCTCAGAGGTTATGTAGTTGAAAGTTATCAGCGATATATCCCAATTTGGTAATGTGACATGCTGAGTGTTGCTGTGTGGTGATCATTGTTTGATCATTTGTGATATGATCATTTGTTTGATCATTTATCTTTGTGATCATTGCTTTGATCATCTGTTGACCCAAAGCGTGGCTTTTTGAAAAAGCGTAGCTTTGTGGACGAGACTTCGTCAGACCTCACTCCCCGAAAATGGTCGAAACAGGAATGTTGCGGCAAGGTTATGAGGGTCGCGCCCTTTAGGGTATGTCATTTCCTTCTGGAAAGGGGTGGTATCATGGTATGGAGCCCAGATACTTACTCATGTGGATACACTTATTTATTATGTGTGATGTTGGTTACCGAGGCCTCGGATAAAGGTCCCAAAGGACCGGGGGATGGCATAGTCGTGAGTTACCTGTTACAGGGGTAACCCGGCCTTGTTTGGCAGAGAGCAGTTTGTCTCTCGGGACGTCCAGCCAGAGGCGATCCCATTCGGCAGGAGGAAAGGAAGTTCCTTAGCCTGACCATTTGTTGGAAATCCATTTCCCAATACGAAACTTGTACGGTTTTAGTTGTAGAACCTGCCATCTACTTATGGTGGCGCCCCACTATTTGGATGGTAGCTATAGTAGGCATACGATACTGGTCGTATGTCGGCTAAGATTAATATTATACTTTCGAAATATTTTCTACACTATGCACTAATAATAATAACCAATGATTTTGCGTAGTAAGCATCTTTGACTATCATTAGGAGAAATCTCCTCTGATTCTGCGTTTGCATTGTGTGTGTGCGGGAGGCCTTATGGTAGTTTCATTTTCCAAAAAAGCATTGCGGGTTTCAATTTTTTTTAAGTTCTTTTGTGTTTGTTTTAAAGATAAACTGTTTTTGTTGCTCACACCAGTCCCATGACTGATCCGGAGTTTATTGTTCCTTTCCTAAACTCTGGGTGCTCATAATTTTCCACACGAGCAGTCTAGAGTTGGGTTTCTTTTCAGATAGTCAGGTTTAGTAGATTATCTGGAGCTAGTTCAGTTTTGGAGATCATGACGGACATTGCTTATCATTGTGCATTCTGATGGTGGTTCGAGCCAGATGTTGGAGAAGTTGGATTCATTCTCTTTTGTGGTCATTTGGAGATCTCTTCCATTTGCTATTATTTTCCGCTGCTATTTCTTGTATCTCTGATATTGTTGTATCATGTTGATATCATTGTTGTATATCATTCTGGATATTGTATTCATTGGAGTTGTATATGATATCATTGATTTCTTTATTCTGCTGTGTGGTTATACTTAATGTTGTTATAAGCTCCGGCGACTCGGATTTGAACGGTCGAATCTACGGCATTCGAGTACGATGTAAAGTATGGATGTCGATTTTCGAGCGAGAAAATCTGGGACGTTACATTCTATCTCTCTATTTCTTAAGAGTTGTGACTTGATCAACTCAAATGAATTTGCATATGATTAATGCAGGAGAATAGATACTTGGAGATTGGTGCCGATCAAACTTCTGTGGCCCATGATCGGGCCCGTGAAGTCCCTTTTTGATGTCCGGAGATTGAAATCAGCTAACTCTTGCCTTCGGATTGGGGGCATGAGTACAAACATAAGACGGATATGACATAACTGTCCGCGTCCTAACTCTATCTCCTAGAGTAGGAGTCGAAGTATAAACATAAACCGTATATGATATGACTGTCCGCATCCCGACCCTTGCCTTCGGTTTGAGGGTAGGAGTATAAACACAAACCGGATGTGATACGAGCTTCCGTACCCTAACTCTCATTCCCAAAGTAGGAGCCAAAGTATAAACTTAAGCCGGATGAAACAGGTTCATCCTCAACCGTCTTTTATCCCCAGACTGGGGGCAGAAGTATAAACGGAAATAGGCATGACAAGTCGGTCTGGTCCTTAACACCTTGCCCAGAGTAGGCAGAATGGTGGGTCCACGCTCAGAGTAAAGCGGGATCCAATTTGCAGGCCTTTGGTCATTTCCTAGAGTTATGCGTGATCGAATGCTAACATCCTAGATGAGGACGTGCAGACTACGATTTTAAGTAGTTAGCTTAAACCCGCGCCTGGAGTTTGGTGCAGTTGGGACTTATTCCAGAAGGGAATATTCAAGCCACTGTCTTAAGTGGTTTACCCCCAATGATTGCTTTACATTCACTAGAATGATGCGAATCAGCAAATTACCAAATGAATTAAGGACCCGATTCGAAAATGATCACTAGAGAGATAAATCGCAAGTACATTGAATGGAAAGCGTATACCTTAAGTACTTAGAAAAATTCAAGCAAAGATTCTTACTACATAAAAAGTCTTTGTTATTGACATCAAATCAGGAAAGCTAAGTACAAGTGGTTCACACCAAAAGTGAAAAAGTAGTAACAATGATCCAAAACCCATACAAGGCCGGCCAACAAACAAAAGGAGTCTATATATGGAAAAACAAATTAGCAACTATTTATTTGGACTTCGTTTTCTTCTTGGAACCAGATGGGACTTCACTCGAGCTCTCTTCTTGCCTCTTTTCACCTATTCATATACTACCTTGGCCTTTGGAGGGAATGCTTTGTGAAGATCCAGCAGGCGCACTCTGACCGCTTCCGAGTTGAGAAATGGAGGCAGGAAAGCTTCGCGAAAATACTATCGACGTACTTCGAGCACCTCCGAACGAAAGAATGTAAACTGGAGTGAAAATGGTTTGCTTAAGCAAAGTGATCGACAACAAAGAAGGAAAAACTTCTATTTTCTTCTGCATGATTTGACTGGCAATGAGGATATCCGCCCCAAGTTTTTGCTCAACCTTATGCATGGAAGGGCCTGACAGGAACAGGGAGACCCCGGTAATAATAACTTCCTTATCAACTTGAGTCATCTGATTCTCATCATTCCATTCTTCCAACAAAGTGTCTATCATGCGCTCATCGAGGCATGGGGTCTCCTCAACCGGGATGCTAGGAATTGTTGTTGAGATCGTGATGGTTACAGACTCTGTCGTCAATATTTGTGGCCCTAGTTGAGAATTCTTGGGAGGAAGTGGAGCAATTGCAGGCTGACCTATAGCTAAAGAAATACAAAGAGGGAGGTTAGTGATATTGATCAGCGACATGTTAACTCATTGGAAAATAGGGGAAGTCAACGAGACACCTTTTTCAGTCTGAACTTCTGCATGACCTGGAGTGCTGTCAAGAGTTCCTTCAGTAATAGGGGAGAGAAAAATGAATTTCTAGAGTTGTAGCTTCTCTGGGTCATAACCAGCGTCGGTAGAGGAATCAATGGTGGAACTGGGAGCAGCTTGAGTCCCGGGAAGTTGACCAGCTATAGCATTATGATGCATAGAGCTGGAACCTTCGCCTAACTCTTTTTGAACGGTTGCATCAAGTTCCAGATGAACAAGATGTTGGTTGTCATGGAGGATTTTAGGCTCATCTCCCTTCAGAATCTCTTTTTACAGCTGCTCCATATCAATATTATCGTTGTTTATAAATTCTTTCTCTTCCTCAACAACCCATTCCCAAGCATGGGCAAGCATCAAAGGGTAATTTTCCTTGAACCACTCCAGATTCTGAAATTTGAGCACATTGACATTGTACTGAGTGATCAGTGGCTCAAACTTCTTCATCATCTACTCCTCCACCCGCTCCTCAGCCTGTCTTACTACAACTTCAACTTCTCTCTTGACGAGAGCATCAATGTCCCTAACCTTTTTAAGCGCATTGCCCCCTCAACCCTGATGGAAACTAGCTCATCGCATGCATCCTGAGAAATTTTCTATGCTTTATCTTTTTCCTTGATCTCATGCTTGAGCTTGGTTATCAATTCAGCTGCTTTCCTCTTGGCGGCATCCCTTTCCATTACAAGCTCTTTGTTACGATGATGTGCTTGCTCGATTTTGTTCAAATGTTGGATCCCTCTGCTTTGAGTGCTTTAATGACCTCCTCGGCCTTCTTATTCGCTTTGGCTTGAGGTTTTCTTGAATTATCGAGCTCAATGTTAGGAGCAACTATGATTCTGTTGTTCTCAGTCTCTATGAGTTTTTGGTTCTCTATCTCTTGCAGCCTATCTTTTGAGACTTTTGAAATCTTTTCAGCTTGCTTTGCCCATTCATTCTATTGATTATGGACATCAGTCGTGCAGTCGATGGTCCTCTATTGGACTACAGCAGCAATTCTCTTTAATTTTGGTAATAACATAATTCCATCGAAGTAAATGTTAGGGAACTCGTGCTTAAGCTTGGTCATCCGCCCCGTAGTATCTACCTGCTGCTCCTCTGTGATGGTCGGAGAAATAGTGCTTCCTTTGCCTGGCCTTCGGTGAAAGTATCAGAGCCACTCTTATGATGTTTGTGCTCAAAAGACTGATCGGAGTGAGATAATGTTGCAAATTGTAAAGGGATAGAGGCAGGTGGTGGAGCTCGAGAAGAGTCAACCGGTAGAATATCATTACGATGTTTAGGCTGCCTATCCGAGCCTCTAGAAGGAGGTGATCTGGATCTAGTTTGGCACCTAGAAGCGGAGTCATGAGAAGAACAGTCCATGCCGTAACTACTCATGTCCCAGTCATCTCTGTCGCTACTGGAGCGGTGGCTTGAATCATAGTCTCGTCCACTCCCTTGATGTTATGAGCTCGACCGGGGGCGTTGAACATGATATTCCTTCTTTTTTAGGGATCAGGATGAGTGATTTCTCTTATCCATCAAACCCGTAAAGAAAACAGGGATGAGTTAGATCGAATAGGTAAGGACGTGGGTTAAGTGTGGGTGTCATATAGCACGCGTGTGTCTCCTAATGTCCCTCTGACGGACCATGTACTGGAGCTTTACTCATTGGAGTAACCTCACTCATGCTTGTTGGAATGATGTCCTTCTCAAAGCGGGTCGAAGAACCAATGTCACCGACGCAAATGTTACCAACGTCGAAAGAGCCGAACTCCATAGGGATAGGCCCTAGACCGGCGAATGTGCCCGTTGAAGGAATAGATGTGGTCTTCTTTACACTAGTGATTGGTGGGGACTAAGTGAAAGTCTGTGTCTTCAAAATTCTCACAATCAATTTCTTTTTAGGAGCTTGTAGTGAGTCATCTCTGGGTTGTTTGGTCTGGGATCCGTGGCCCACTTCAATGTTACTTAGGTCAACCTCACCACCTGCTCCAATAATTTTTCCTTCCTCGGTGCCTTCGTGTTCTAGTTCTATGTTTTCAGCGGTCTCAACCTAAGGACTTGGAGCTAGGGGCAAATCAAGATCGATTTCGCCTCCTGCGGATGGATTATTATCATCATCATCCTCAATGTCGATAACTAAAACTATGCTGATGCTGCGGCCTTCCTCTAATAAGCCATGAGGGAGAAGGTTCTCGTCTGTCAATAAAGTTCTTATATACCTATTTTCAGTTGGGATTTCCATAAGAATACTAACGGTATCCGAAAGTGATCCGCCGCTGGGTCTTGCCAGAACATCTGTACAATAGTGAAAGATAAATTAAACATGCAGTATATAAGGCAGATGCACGGATGGCGTCCGAAATAAAACTTACATGCAGATTATAACTCAGCTTGTTCCAAGCTCCAGAGACAATTCTGCAACCCCTCATCGGCTATAAGTAAATAACAAATGGGTTTTCTTTACGGCTTTTAAAGTTATAAATGTATCAGATTTCTTCATCGCTAGGCACTCTATTCAAACGCTTAGTTAAAACTAGATAATTGCTTAGAAGAAAAGCATAGCTGTTTAGATGCCGCTGTGTGGGGGCTGGTCTCATAAAGTTTAGAACTTAACGGATGAATTGATTAAATTGTGGGATACAACCTACCAGGTACATATATCGGTTGCAAGCAATATACCTTTTGGAGAATCGTGAGCTCTCTAATCGTGAGACGATGCCACGTCATCAAATGGAATACCATGCTTACTGCATATCCTCCGAAGAGAGTCATCGATTTTGGAGGGAAAAAAATCGACTGGGCTATTTAGCATTACAGCATCTTCAAGATTATCGGATGCTGGATCTTTTTGAGGCCCATCTACCGGTTTAAGTGGATTTTCAGGGATCTATTGCTTTACATCGAGGTTATCTGGATTTTGTTGATCAGCACGTGGAATTTCCTATTTCTTCTCTTGTTGGATAGGAGTTTCCTGCGCTTGTGAAGTTGTAGCTGAGCTTGATTCTACATCAGATTTGATATATTTTGAAGGTGAAGCACCTGTAATTTGAGCAACTAGACGTTTGGAATGTCTTTGGTCCATTTCTATAAAAAGCTCGACAGATAATCAGCATTAGAAGATTAACTATAAACCATAACACCCCCCCCCCCGCTAAGTGCAATATGGTGCAGTGTGGTGATGTTCTGATTTCGGTTATTATTTAATTGTTTATTTTAGCAGTACATTTTAAAGTCTGGATGTTGCTCGACGTAACCGTTATTGCTGATCGTTCCAACAACTTAATGTTATCGGCTGTGCTTCGAAAATGTTCGAGATGAAAGAGGAATTCAGCATGAAACTCCAAGGCAAAGTTTAGTTGTGAAACTTGGAGTAGGCAAAAATTCGCCTAAGTGTGGGAGTCTTACCGACCCCACAATCAAGGGCCTCCTTCATCCCCGTCGGCTCCAAAAACCACAGCCATTAACGCCTTTCTTCATCCACATCCATGGTCGTTCCAGTTCATCTCCATCATCAAGTTTGCCATACACCTACTTAATACTGCAAATTCGAGATTCAAAAGAAGGGTTGATTCAAGTAGAAACATACTCCTAAAATTGGGATTCAGGTGGAGGCGGCTCTGGCCAAGGTGACGAGCAGCATTAGCGTCAGTCAAGGATAGGAGGCGATGGATCTTAATTGGGGAGCAAGGAATCATTAGTGGCGGCAGTTTAAAGCTTTAGATCATAGATGATTGAGCAAGTAGGGAGTCGAAGCAAGAAATAACGGGTTATATAATGTCTCAAAACCGAATTCTCAGGTCAAAAACTTGGTAAACTTTTCAAGTGTGGAGTCGGTACCGACTCCCAAACCAGGGATCAATACCGAGTCTCAGAAAAAGCAAACATATATGTACAAGCGTATGTATGGTTTATGCATATATATATATATATATATATATATGCGAATGCATATTCCCATGTGATGAGCCATGTGTGTATATACCCAATACTTTTGATTAAAGTTGAGGGAAAATTAAACTTATACCCAAGGAACTCATAGATGAAATCTATTACTTAAATAGGAAAAGAGAAACCAAAGCGTTTTCGTAGCGACACCTGTCCTTTTTCATTACTAATCCCTTTCTGCCAAACCATTAACTAACAAATTACTGTTGTCAACACGAATTTTCCATACTGCCGTTTCCAGTTCCACAAACTTCGTTGCCCACAACCACCGCTGTGACCAACCGACTTAACTTATCATCCTTCCCAACTTCGCTCTTAGTATCCTCCACTTCCTCCACACATTTGCGTACATCCCGCCTTCGATTTTCCAACCCTTCAGTTCGTCCGCGTAGTTGGTCGCAGTAATTTCATTCCGCCGGCGTCTTGACAAAGATTTCCACTACTATAGTTTCCAAGGTTAGTACCACTGACTTCCCAGTCTGAATTTTGGTTTTTTTTACCCACATCACTATAGGTGACCGACTGGCTTTGTACCATTACGTCAATTGAATTTCAACTGTGGCAAACCTAAATTTCCATTTTTTCAACCTGCTGTTCGATCTTTCACTTCGACTTAACCTTACCTCCGTTCGGTACACACTTACCTTCCCGCCCAACCCACCACCCCCGATTGTAACTGGGTACGGCGATGGTGTTTATTTTCAACCTCCCAATCTAACAAAGGTTCTCTTCTTCGCATCCACACATATTCATTATTTAGTGTTCTTCAGTACTATCACTTTGTCCATGGTTTCCGTCTGCACTGCACTGTTCGTAATGAACTACATTTCATCTGCTTTGATTGAGGTCCACCTTTTGTTTTATACGGTGAAATACGAAATAATTGTGCTTCAATTTATTTCTTCACATCAATAATTGTGCTTCTATTTATTTCTTCACATTATTCATGATTTCCTGGTTTATTTCTGATGCTGATTTAAGCTTCCCCCGGTTGCAACTGCGGTTAAAGTGCTAATAGTTTTGATGATATACCAATTTCTTTTCGGTCCTAATTACGTACAGTTTGATTCAAATGCCTTATGTGGAATAAAATTTCAAGCCATGTACAGACACATTTACTGAAAATTTACGCTGTGCTACGAGTTTACATGGAAATTACCACCGCTTCGTTGTTCACCTGCAATCTCTGATTTGTTTATTTTCATAACTCGATGACACGATTTTCAGACGCAATTCGTTGCCACTTTCGCTCATACCAATTCGTGCTTAGTTCTGTCCTTCCCGTATTTCTTCTTCAACATAGATTTTACTCAGAATTTCTTAGAAGTGAGTTCCATTCAGTTATTAGTACGTTCAACCGATTTTGTACTCCGCAGGTATATTTTAATCAGTTTTCATCTTCTAATTACTTTACCATCCCCCGTCAGCATCATACTATTTATACACACACACATATACATATATATGTATATGTATATGTACATACATATATATCACTATATATATGTTTATTTATACGTATACATATCACTGTATATCTGTATACATAGATATCTAATTGCCTTTCAATGGTAGGACTGTTTATTTTTCTACATTTATTAAAGGAAATTTACTAATTGCAAACTGAGTTTCTTCCATTATTAAGTTGTCAAAGTGCCATGTGTTTTAACTTTATAGTTTTTTACGAACAAAGTTATTACTGATTTACATGATATTGAATTGTGGTTGAAATTTATGTAACAGGTAAATTTGTGTTCTGGCATTTCTTCAAATTTGGTAGATTTGGCATATTGTTTGTCAACTATTCCGAACAAGGTATTTTGAACTTTTTGTTTACTGTGCATGTGTAACATTTCTACACACGCTTACTGCATATATATATATATATATATATATACATACATACATATATATATATATATATTCTGTTTGTTTGTATGTATTTGTCTATGTATACAGACAGTGAGTCTTCGCTTATTTGTATAAACTTTTCTTTTCAAAAGGTGTGATGCTTAGAGCATTAGCAGTATATGCGTTGCTGACTTTGTTGATCCTGTTTTAGTGGGCCTGGTTTTGTTAAGCAAAATATTAACTATTATGAAAGAGACAGATTTGAATTCCTTTATTTAAAAAAAAAAAGAATAATGAAAATGAATAAGCATACGGATATTTTTATTATCCATATTTGAATTCCTCTGTTTGAATTCCTCTACTTGAAGAATTTCCTTGAACACACAACAATACATTTTTTTTATCATCTACAAATTTTTTGCCACAATCAGTACCCCTTACATTACCAATATTGGCAAATTTAGTATTGTTCGTCAATTGAATTGGAAAATTGACCTTAATAAGTTAGTATTCAGGTTAGTAGTTGTAATGTGAAAAGGAGTACATCTCTTTATGCACGTAAATTGTTAGCCATTTGTTCAGTGATTACTATTCACTTTCTTATCTACATCTATCTATTTAGAAAGAACAAACCAGTTCAAGAGCCTAATAATATGGATATTAAAAAGGTTCGAATCACTTTACAATCAATTAGAGTGAACAATATTTAGAGCTTTAGAAAATGTCAATTTTCTAAAGATGACAATATTATACAAATTCTGAATCGTGGACATAAATAAATACCCATCAACTAAACATGTGATATAACATTTAACAGTTCACTGTTATGTTTTTTCACTCGGTGAAAGCAATTCAAGTTAATACAGGAGAAGTCGGTGATGTATCCACCGTAAAAGTAATCTCATTATCTTAACAGCGTTCGGTTTCTAAACTAAACAGTTACAACAATTTTTATGTTTTCATTTTGCATGTAAGATACTTCTTGATCTGGAATTTCCAGTTATAGGATACGTAAGTTCCAATAATAATACGATGATAGCTCATACGCTAACGAACATATATATGTATATGTATGTGTCTGCGCGCGCGCGCCACTTCTTTATCATTGACTATTACTATACAGGACAGTAAGATGGAATTTGCAGTGGCAATTTCAGTCTCATTTTTTTTCGATGCATACATGTCATTACTGTAGTATATGTACTAATTATGAATACATTTTTAGAAGTTCATATTACGTACAGTATGCTGCATTTAGTTATCTACCATCAACTATTTGTACTATGAAATTTTATCGATTTAGAGCACTTTGAAACTAATATAGACCGTTTTATATATTTTGCAAGCGACTGATGGTTATTTATGCTATTTTACCGCGAACATGGGTTTATACATTTACAATTTTGATATGCTTTTATCCTTATATTATAGATGTTACAAAGCAATCAGGAAAATATGGTTGGCATGAATCTGCACATGCATCAGTTTTTATTGTGCCGTGGTTGTGTTCGTACTTCGGAATATTGAGATCGTAATGAGTCTACTGAATTCTTTTCTGAAGACTAAATAATGTCACTACACGATCTTTAATTTTTTTAGTTAATGAAGTAGACCGTATTATTGCTGTACTTTTAGTTATTCTCCACACATATATTGAATGTAAAAGGGGTTTTTTTTATTAAATTACTGAAATATAATAACCTACATGAACAAAGCATGCCATTGTTCCCCGTAAACTTAAATTTCATGTCAACTGATTTCATATTACATCATATAGTATATGAAGCAGTGACCTCGATTCATATAAAAGTATATACATACTGTTTTCTTCTATTCAAGACCATATGGCAGGTCAAAATTGAACAATACGTTCAACTTATTAATGACCCCATATTGACTGTTGAAAAAATATTTGGTTGCATGCATCCTCTAATCGGTTTAAACTAAGTTTTCAGTTCATCCTTATACATTGTAAAGTCAAACTATCTGTTTGTAATTGATTTCTTTCAGATACCAGTTGTCATTATTATTGCCTTTTAACTTACAAAGGTAGCAATTATTTATCGACTGTTTTTGGATATATAATAGCATGTGCAGTTTACACAGTAACTGTAAATTATAGTACTTTATAAGTTTCAATATAATGATAAATCTCTGTTTTTGAAAGCAAAAGTCGATTATGCTTTGGTGCTTGGCTCTTTACCATAACTTCAACACTAAACATAGTTCCACGTCTATATTGATAGGCTCATTGCATCGTAGAAATGGAGAATATACTGGTTTAGGGTAAATAGTTCGTTCTTGCACTTGCTGCATCTCATTACTAAGAGGGGAGGCAGTTTTACTGTTCACCCGCACGATATGACAACCACAGTCATATTTCAGTCTGAGACTCTGAATTCATATCTCAACCATTTGGTTTGTTTTCCAATATACATGCTGTCATATTACTTCTGCCGTGGTTTGTTTTGAAAGGGTGCTTTACAATTTGGAAAATGAAAACAGTGCAGTTCAATCCGTTTGTCACTATTTGATGGCAACAAGCATGGGGCATAGTTCCGTACGATGTAATGACAAACTGAAACTAATGTATTTAAATAAGCCATTCCAGTAGGCAATCATATTGGATGTATAAATAGGAAGGTACATTAGGATACCGTTTGTTAATATACATATTGACCTACAACTCAGTATGCATTTGCATACAGTTTTGATCGCTGTTATATTAGAAAATATTATACCTAACTTTCTTCAATATCATATTCCCCTGATTTACAACCAGTTATGGAGCACTGTTGTATAACAAATTAGTTAATTATCACCGTCTAAACTTGAAAATGTGATGTTAAGATGGCAATATTTTATTTACTGCCATCATGCCTTACATAAAGCTCAGTTAACTGCTACCATATTTCTCTGTTCTCAGTCAGTAATGGTTAAACCCATTTGCTTCTTCGCACAGCACCATATGGCTTAAGTACCCCTAAATATAGTGTTACACTCTGAAAATGGTAATCACGATCTATTCAATTTCTATATAACACTATATATTTTACTCTGTCAACATTGGCGTTCCATAGATTTAACTTTGGAATTTCAACAATCAAAGCTGTCTGTTTACAGTTACTAAAACAAGTCTTCTATATTGTTGAAGTTACAAGACAGTGGCTGAACTTGGGCTTTGCACTGACAGTACATATATTTAACTCTGATTGCCTATTAAATTGTGGGTTTTATGGGTGACAAAGAGCATGTTATTATATTTTCAAATATGTCGATATGTCATAGTTATAATAATAGCAGTAGTAGGACGAGGAGGAGGAGGAGCTATTGTTCTTATTATTACCATTAATCCTAAACTGTAATATGAATTTGTATTAGTTGGACACCCACTTATAGGTCGGTCGGACCCAATGAACACAATTCATAATTTGTGCTAAACCTATATTTTTAATAAATTAATAAGTTCATAAAGTGTATCTTTATAGCATCGCGAGATTGAAAATAAAAAAATTCAATCTTCCAAATTAATTTTTACGTTAATGTCAACTCTGCAATGTCCAGACACAAGTTTGAGTTTGCGGAAAATTTTGTAATATCAATCCATTATTACTTTTTTTTAAGTTCCTAATTTGCCTTACAACGAAATTTTATATATAATATTGTCGTATGATTTTCCGTCATTCACTTTTCTGTTGGAATATATATTTAAGAAAAAAAAGAATTGAAGACTAGAGAGAAGAAACTTGTTCTCACTAATCCACACAACTCACACACAAAGAGAAGAAACTTTTGTTTTCACAAATAATGCTTTATTATTATTTTTCCTTAGCTTGATTGCTTAATTACAACTGAGGGGAGAGCTCCTCTATTTATAGTCCCTAATAGATCATTCTAGAATTACTTTTGCTTGATTACAAAGAAAACATAATTCTAGAAATACTTTTGCTTGGTTACAAAGAAAACATAATTCTAGAAAGACTTTTACTTGATTACAAAGAAAACATAATTCTAGAACTCTCACCCCCCCTTTAAACATAATACAAGAATTCTCTAGAAACTAATAAATCAAGTTTATATTCCAACACCCTCCTTTAAACTTGATTTTCCCCCCTTTGAGCTAAACTTTTACGCATACCAAGTTTCTTCTTTAACTCCTTGAAAATCTCCAACTTCAAAGGCTTCTTTAAAATATCGGCAATTTGATCTTGCGTCTTGCAATGCTTGACAGCTACTTCTCCTTTTCCAACCAAGTCTCGAATGAAATGATACTTGATTGTTATATTCTTGCTCCTCCCATGAAAAATTGGATTTTCGGTGAGTGCTATAGCAGAATTGCTATCACAATATATAAGGGGATTTCTTTTGGAGTATGCTCAAGTTCTTCTAGTACCCATTTAATCCATAAAGCTTGACAACTAGCTAAAGATAGTGAAATATATTCTACCTCGGCGGTTGAGAGAGCCACAACTTGTTGTTTCTTTGACATCCACGTGATTGCACTTGATCCAAAGTAGAAAACATTTCCCGAAGTACTTTTACTATCATCAACACTTCCGGTCCAATCACTATCACAATATCCAAGCACCTTAGGATCATTTATCTTTTGATAATAAATTCCATCCCCAAGTGTTTCACGCACATATCTCAAAATTCTTTTTCCGGCATCCCAATGTGTCTTCTTTGGTTGCTCCATGAACCTACTAATCAAGCTCACACCATATGTAATGTCCGGCCGAGTGGCTGTCAAATACATCAAACTTCCAACAAGACTTCTAAACAATGTTGGATCAACATATTTAGAGTTATCATCCTTACTTAGTTTCAAGCCAACTTCAACTGGAGTGTTAATTGGCTTTGCCTCTTCCATTCTAAAATTCTTCATCAAATCTTTTGCATACTTTTCTTGAGAGATAAATATACCATCATTATCTTGCTTTACTTTAATACCAAGAAAGTAATGAAGTAGACCTAAGTCGGTCATCTCAAATTCTTGCATCATACTTCTCTTAAATTCTTCAATATTATCAAGACTATTTCCCGTAAAAATCAAATCATCCACATATAAACCAATGATGAGAACGTTACATTTGTTCTCCTTGATGTAAAGAGTATGCTCAAATGGACACCTCTTGAATCCCATCTTCACAAAATAGTCATCTATACGACTATACTATTGCTCCATTCACAACTTCTTGTAGTACTCCATTCAAGAAAGCAGATTTAACATCCGTTTGATAAACTTGCCACTTATTTTGAGCAGCCAATGAAATTACCAAACGAATTGTTTCAAGACGTGCCACGGGAGCAAAAACTTCTTTGTAATCAACACCATACTTTTGCTTGTAGCCTTTCACAACTAATCGTGCCTTATGTTTTTCAACTTCACCTTGTGCATTCAACTTTGTCTTGTAAACCCATTTGACTCCAATGGGTTTCTTTCCTTCTGGTACTTCAACCAACTCCTATGTTTGGTTCCTTTCAATTGCATCAATTTCTTGATCCATGGCTAGTCTCCATTTGTCTTCCTTAGCGGCTTCTTCAAAATCAACTGGATCCGCAGTTGCATATAAAGCAAAATCAACAAATTCATCTTCTAAAATTCTTCTTGTTTCTCCATAAATCTCCGTAAGAGGTCTTGTCCTTCTAGATGTTGATTCTGAACTTAAAGATGATGAGCTTGGAGGAGAATTAGATGGTGGAGTAGGTGGAGTCGATCCTTCTTCTTCAATTGGCTCAAATGAATCATTATCAAGCAAGATACTTGTACTCTTTTTCTCATTTTTCCATTCCCATGCTTCTTCCTCATTGAAAATTACATCACGACTAATAATAGTCTTCTTTGTGATGGAGTTATATAATTTATATGCCTTGAATCTTTCACTATAGCCAACAAAGATGCACTTTTCAGATTTGTCATCAAGTTTTCCTCTCTTTTCATCCGGCACATGAGAGTAATAAATGCTTTCAAAAATTCGGAAGTGGGAGACACATGGCTTGTGACCACTCCATGCTTCTTGTGGAGTCTTTCCTTGAACACTTTTAGTTGCCGCACGGTTGAGAACATAGCATGCACATGCTACAACTTCAGCCCAAAATATTTTAAGCAATCCTTTTGTCTTCAACATACTTCGAACAAGTTCCATGATGATACGGTTCTTTCTTTCGGCCACCCCATTTTGTTGAGGGGTTGAGCGGACCGTTAGTTGATGATGAATGCCATGATCCTATAAGAAATTTCCGAATTCTTCCACCATATATTTTCCACCACGATCGGATCAGAGTGTCTTTATAGAAAAACCACTTTGCTTCTCCACAAGTGCTTTAAAATTCTTGAACACTTCAAATACTTGAGATTTTTCTTTGAGAAAGTAAATCCACATCTTGCGACTATAGTCATCAATAAAAGTGAGAAAATACAGATTACCTCCAAGAGAGTTTGTGCGCATAGGTCCACATAATTCCGAGGTCCACATAATTCCGAATGCACTAGCTCCAAAGAATTCTTTTCTCGCAGTGCCTTTTCTTTTGGAAATGGATCTCGATGGTGCTTTCCAAAAACACAACTTTCACATACTTGATCTTGTTTGCTAATATTTGGAATGCCTATCACCATATGATCTTTGCAAATCTTGGATAGAGTGCTAAAACTCAAGTGATTATAATGAAGATGCCAAAGCCATGACTTGTCATTAACAATATTAGCAAAACATGGAAATGCTTCATTTTTAATTTGCAACGGAAATATTTTTGTTGGTGTCATCTTCACTTTTGCAATAAGAACACCAGTTTTGTCTTTGATCTCACATAAATCATTTTTGAAATTCACATTATGTCCCTTCTTTAAAAGTTACCCAACACTCAAAAGATTGTGTTTAAGATCGGGAATATAATAAACATTAGAAATATAATTTGTACCTTGCTTTGTCCGTATCGGAATATCACCACTACCTTTGACAATGAGCCTTTTGTTATCACCTTTCTTGACTTCTCGTTGGACACTTTCATTAAAATTCACAAAGTAACTTTTATTTCCGGTCATGTGGTTACTACAACCACTATTAATATACCTTATATCATCAAAAGAAGCTTCTTGAACATTACAAGCAAGAAGCATACTTTCATCTTGTGTCTCCAAATTCACATGTAGAAAATTAGAATGATCTTTTTCATCATTAATTCTTTTAAAACAATCCTTTTTCATATGCCCATATTTATGACAATAATGACATTGAATATTATAAGAGTTACATCTTCCTCTTCCACTGTATCCTCCACGACCTCTTCCTCTTCCTTCTTGAGATGGGCTTGAATTTTCACTTTGAATTTGGCCTCTTCCTTGTCCTCTACCATGGGCTGATCTTCCACCTCTTCCTCTAAAACCACCACGGTTGGTGTCTCGAATTTGAAAAGCTTGCTCGGAAGGAGAGGAATCAAATTGTTTTATGCGAAGCTCATGAGATTGTAGTGAGCCCAACAATTCTTCAAGAGAGAAAGTATTCAAATCTTTTGATTCTTCAATAGCAACAATAACATGCTTAAATTTTCTTGTCATACTTCGAAGAATTTTTTCAATAATTCTTTTATCCGAAATTTCTTCACCATTGACTCGAAGTTGATTAGCAATAGAAATAGTTCTATTATAAAATTCCTCCACCGATTCACTTTCTTTCATTTTGAGTAAATCAAACTCACCTCTTAGAGCTTGAAGTCTTACCATCTTTACCTTTTCTTCACCTTTGTACGCCTTGTTGAGGATGTCCCATGCCTCCTTTGATGTTGATGCCGAAGAGATCCTTTCAAAAATTGCTTCATCCACCGCTTGATAGATAAAATAAAGAGCCTTCTTGTCCTTCTTTCGAATCTCTTTCAAGGTATTCAATTGTTGTGTTGAAAGTGTTGCTTGATTCTCCGGTTTTTCATATCCATTTTCAACAATCTCCCAAAGATCTTGAGAGCCATACAAGACCTTCATTTGAATGCTCCATTGATTGTAATTCTTTCCCGTCAAACGAGGAAGTTGAGGTTGCAACATATTGTTGGAAGTCATCCCTAAACCTTGCTCTGATACCACTTTGTTGGAATATATATTTAAGAAAAAAAAGGATTGGAGACTAGAGAGAAGAAACTTGTTCTCAATAATCCACACAACTCACACACAAAGAGAAGAAACTTGTTCTCACAAATAATGCTTTATTATTATTTTTCCTTAGCTTGATTGCTTGATTACAAATGAGGGGAGAACTTCTCTATTTATAGTCCCTAATAGATCATTCTAGAATTACTTTTGCTTGATTACAAAGAAAACATAATTCTAAAAAGACTTTTGCTTGGTTACAAAGAAAACATAATTCTAGAACTCTCACCCCCTTTAAACATAATACAAGAATTCTTTAGAAACTAATAAATCAAGTTTATATTCCAACATTTTCCTCCTTTGGCAATTGCATATATTTTTAGGCAGATCAATAAAATATAGTTTTGTCACCATACTTTTTACGATTTACTTATGTTCTGCTCTTGCACAAAAATATTGCTATACTACTATGGAAAAAAATACCATGGAAAAAAACCATGGTAGACCGACTAATGATAACAAGATATTAGATAGTCGAAATATAGACTCTAGCTAAGTATTTATAGATATTATGTACGGATGTGAAAGTGTTTCAATATTGACTAAATCCAGGATTTGAAAACTGAATAGAAATACCACTATGTTTTGAATTTTCCATGCTAATGCTATATCTATATATTCACTGCATCCCCTGTGAATTATAGTCTAACATGATATATAACCTTTCTCCATCCTTATCAAATACAACAACTACAGTTCAGCTGCATGGACCATATGGTAATTTTTTTTACCTTGCTCTAATATGAAGCTATATTGCTCTGTGAGTAGTTTCGTACTATGTATCGTAGGATATAAATTTACTGTCAATGATATAAAATTAGGTATTTGTTTATGCAAGTAATTTAGTCCTCATAAAATCCAATTTATTTGATCTATGTTTAATTTAGGGTATATGTGATTTTGAACAACAGCTGAAAAATACAAATACAATCAACGTATCATACCTATCCGCTATTTGATTGGAAAGGAGAATCTGTCATCTGATTTTGCAGTAAATGTGGATTTTCTGTTTCTAGACTTGCACGATTTTCCTTTGTAATTTTTGGTGACGGTTTCAAAAACAACCACTATTGTGATCTCACTAAACGCTCCATCTACAAACTTCTTACATTGAACAATGAGGACAAATTTCAACTATGATATACTACATGCAGCCATCGAAATTTCCTACACTCGGATCACCATCATCGCAACTGCTGAAGGCTATGAGATCCGTGCTATTCTTCCTCATCGCGATTTTGTTTCTCAAGTTTGATTTTTACTATCGCTTACAGTTTCGATTGGGATCAACAGTCCAACTGAGACTATGTAAGCATGTTTTAGTTTAGGTAAAAAGAGACCAATTGGAGAAGGTAACTCATTTTCCCTTATCCTACTCTTTTTTCCAACAGATCCGTGTTATGCAATATGTCATGATTCAATCGCTTGGTTGCTAAAAATTTGTTCAAAATAAATGTGGTTGAAAGCTATATTCTGAACATGCTTATTTTCATTGACAGAGAGTAGGTTATTGAGCTATAATAATGTTTCTGCAGAGGCACTTACATCTTTTGAACTGTTGTAAGAACCAAATGCTGGAATAGTAGATTAGGCTATAAATAATGATTTATTTAGTTTTTATTTTACTGTTAATCTTACATTTACAGTTTATCACAGTTTATGAACTTAATTAAGATAGGAAAGATAAGAGATAAAGCAACTTCAAACTTTCATCCACTAACAACTTATATAAGAAAAGAGGTTTTTATCCAGTTTAATGCTAAGTAGACATAATATCAACAGAGCATTATATGCACCTAAACTACCTTTTTTTAGTAAAAATACCAATGAAGTATTCTTAATCTCGTCTGGACATTTGTTATATGTCAGCTTTATTTTGATGTACATTTTTTCATACTTCATTGGCATTTCACGGCTAAACAAATACTCCAGCAAGACGTTTTATGCTGTCTTAAAAAATGGGTTTTTTAACGTACAGGGAAACCGGTAAAATGTGCGGGTAGGTGATACCAAGGTTTTGTACAACAATCAGCAAAAAAAACATAGTTGTCTCTGTACGAATGGATATTATTCAGGTACATATTAATAAGAAATTTTTTTGTTACTTGGGTAATATCAAGGTTCAGTAAATAAAGCATTGTGGATTCATACAAACTGGTATTCTTTTGGATTAAGGCCTTTTCCAGCTTTATTGAAATATAGATCGACAGTAAAATGATACGTCATTATACATGATATTACAAATTAATAGTTCATTCATCGTATTCAAAAAAAATTAATAGTTCATTCACACATAATTCACGTCCTTTTTATTGGTTAAGTTAACAATGTATTTTTTGACCTGTATATGATGTCAAAAACTATGGTTGGATGTAGTAATCAAACAGGTTTATTTCAAAACTGTAAACATTAGATTTTTTTCTCTTTTACATTTTCATTACGTTTAAGAATCAATTTTACAGGTTTAATTTTTTTTTGGTGTTACTGAATTTTGTTACTTGCTGAAGTGTTTATGTTTGCCAAATATTGATTTTCTTCAGTTGAAAGCCTTTTATGGAACCCGTTTTAATTTGAAGTAATTCAATATTTGTGTGGTCATTTCTCAGTTTGGATCTTTTCAACGACTTAGTATAGACAAATCTTCATGACGTGGTGCAAATTTTGCACTCCTCATGCTCAACCACTAACAATAAATTAATTCTGTCATCTAATTGCAGTATTGTACTTCCCATTTCCAGAATCAACTATCCATTGTTCTGCAATTTGATTAGTTCATATTTTGATTCTTTTTTCTAATTCTTTATAATCCAGTATTTCACTTTAATTACTATTAGGATGCGTAACATCATGAACCTTGATTTATGATCTGTCTTTAGATGTAACTGTTTTAGATACATACTGAGCTGCTTATCACTATAATTATAAGGAGGACAGTCTGGTTGGTTTAAAATTTTGTAAAAGAATGTTTGTTAGCTATGTTAAATCAAGTGCTACTATAACCATTAGCTTTATAAATCACAATGAATTCTCTGTACAACTACATGAAATAGGATATTCTGTTTGTCAATAAAATTGCTATAAACATCAATTCTAAACTGTCTTACTTGCTTTGTTGTTGATCTTTATCAAATTAACAGATGTGATTCCACTGAACAAGAATAGAAGATGTTGAAATCAGTAGAGCTTGATATCAATATACTCAATTGGAAAAGTTATATACAGTATTTTCAGTTATATATGCAAAATGTTGGTCGTTGGTTATATGATGAACGAGTAGATGCTGCTTCAGTAACAGGATTTTTGCTGTTGGATTTTATAGTCTGGTTTACAGCCAACACCGTACACACCAGATCCGTCATAAATAGCTTGAACACCATGTACTTTACAGGCTAGCACATCTACATGAACATTTTCACTTGGTTTGTAACTTGATGTATAATATACTTCCAGTTAAATAAAAATGTGCCACCATTTCCTACACTCTTTCTTCTATCGTGCATACTTAAGTCACTACAAATGACGTGTTAGTTGATATTAAATTACACATTATTTTTATTTTGCTCATCATCATCCTAACGTGCCCTATTATATGCAGACAGTGAACAAATTTGTGGACAACATAGTTGATATTTCAACTGGAACCCTGTTCATAACACAACTTTATTTTAATTGGTAATTTATCTACAAAGCGAACACATGTACATATATTACTGTTTATCAATTTGGTTCAGAAAAACTAACTTCAGACAGCCCTCTAAATAAAGTTATGTGTGGTGTGGCAGTTATTGTCATTTTCCACTACGTAAAATAACTACACCCACTTCATTGAAGTAAAACTGTACATACAGCTGTCCTTC
Organism: Allium fistulosum; assembly: GCA_030737815.1. NCBI lineage: Eukaryota > Viridiplantae > Streptophyta > Magnoliopsida > Asparagales > Amaryllidaceae > Allium > Allium fistulosum. The sequence continues at coordinate 293,549,282 of CM060907.1, forward strand.
AGATTGCACTATAAAAATGAATTAGTTATATTCCTCACTTTACCACTATAAATAATTCAAACAGTGCTTTTACACCATATCCTATTCAACATCAAACTGTTACCTCCTACTTTGTACGAATCCTACGGTACGTCAGCATTAAACATTCATCTCTTCTTGCTTCCCATTCCCTGTACGAAATACACATCAGTCTGCCCCTTTAACTTCTATGTCACTCTGTCCAGTACATGGCAGTAAATTTATGTCTGCTATCTTACTTTGCAACCTATATTCTACTTTTCTACAACCATTATATTACTCCCTATTGTTAACTCTTTCTTAATTATGCTTAACATATATAAGCATGGCTAATAGATATCAGCTACTCCCCGACTTAACCATCGGTCCTAAATGGGATTGCATCCTCGCCAGACTGTCCAAGATGTGGAATTCAATCTCCAAAGCTACAAAAGAGGTTTACTCCACTAATCTTCAACTTCTTGATGTAAAGGTTTGTTTTCATCCTGCTTTGATATGTTTACATCATATTTCCCGATTACTTTTACACTGCAATAGGATAACAATGTATTCCGTCGTAGGGTAACCAAAAGCATGCTATCGTGCCAAAGAGTTTGGTAGACAAATACTTACAGACATTCGAAGAACAATGTTTATACGAGATTGAAACACTCAACGTCTACTCTTCGCAACCTACCTACCGTCCTATAGATGAGGAGTTGATGATCATCTTCCGTCAAGTTACCCAAGTAAAAAGGCTGCCACCTATAATGTACAATATTCCTAGATACAGATTTGGTTTTGTTGATGATGACACTCTCGCTCAACGCATAAATAAGGTGGCTCAACTTACAAGTGAACACTAATTCTGTTTTACTATATGCCATGTACTATTAACCCACCCTTTCTGACTACATTATTCCACATGTTTCTTCAATGTTCCCAATTTCTCAATATATTTTACAGATATAGATGGTGTTCTACGAAGTATTTCAGATGTTGCAACAAGGACTGGATGTCAAACATCTAAGAGAGAGCTTACAGTTTGTAGTGGAATGTTCCACTTTTAACGCTTTCTTATATTTATCTTCACTTATTTGGTTCTAAACACCCTCCATTTCACTTTCACACAGTTCAAAAAATACATTTGTTACTTTGTGGGCTGAGAAGACAAACCTTATAGATGTGAGCGCTATTAATTTGGAAAACCAGCCACCCTCACTGATATTCACTTTTATGTTATTAAAACTGTTTAAAGGCAGCTTTGTAGTACTCAATTGCAATTTATCCTGTTTTGTCAACCTTATAACCAAACTACTTATTTTAGGAGAGTACCTTTTCATCAACCAATGCTATACAAATGTACTCAAACATTGATTGTCTAGACTTAGCTAATTTAGTTTCCAGGTTTCTCTCTTATTTGGTTATATCAACTACTACTGCTGCTTATTTTATGTCCTCATACTAACCCTGACCGTAATACATTAAAGAGGCACGGAAAGTGGAGGCCGTATCATTACCACAGTTGAGAGTCATCGACCAACAACTTCAACAACTTATGATCACGAAATTAGAAGTACCATAGCTAAGATGTTAGAAGACATAAGAGCTAATGACTGCCATGTAATGACATATTATTTATTTCTTCTGATATACCACCTTATTATTTTACTAACATTTCTCTCTACTTCTCCGATTTTTAGTCTAAGAAGTATGTAGTGCATGCAACTTTAATGAAGATTAACACAACATCCGGATGGAGTTATCTGTCATGCCTAATTTATCGAATGACTATGACAAAGGAAACAACCAGTTTTACCTGCCTAAAATGCAATGATAATATTGTCCATCCTGTGAATAGGCATGTGTAATTCAATCAGTCATTCACTTTGCCCTCACTTACTACCAACTGCATATACAAAGGTATCGGTTAGCAATGGAAGTTTTCGACCACACTGGTTCTGCTACTGTAATTGCGTTTGATAAAGATGCTGCGTGCTTAATCAAACGGAGCGTGGATGAGACGATGGAACTATTGAGAAAGGTACACAAATTATATGTTAAACTGGTTTTTGATTTACAGTCCTAATTCTTGACAATTAAACCATAATATATAGATACTGTCATGTTACCCCTGTCAAACTCAACTACAACTGTATAACACCATTGTTTATGTTCTTTTAGAGCAATGGTGATGAACTGATTGGTAAACTGTTCAGCAGCTTAATGGGTTTCAAAGCTCAATTTGAATTCAGACCTTCTAGCTACGACATCATCAACCATGGAAAAACACTGACTTTTAGCATAATTTCAAATAGTCACCAACCCTACAATTCCTGCACTGATCGACCTAAATCCGTGGATCCAACTAATACAACGGAAGTTTGAGGTACACAATTAACCGCCGAGTCAAGCACGGCTCGAAAACTAAGTATGTTTCTCTTTTACAGCTCTTTCTGCTGTTCATAACAAACTTGATACTGTAATTTAACTAACACTGCTGCTTTTACATTACTTAAGTTTGGAAAGTAAAGGAACGGCGAAAGTTAAGTAGGTTTATAATTCAACACATAGTCCACAGTGCTATCCAACTAACAAAGTAACAAACTAACCTAATCACTCTGCATTCCTGTAGGAGATGGACGACTCTTTCCACACCTCAGGCAAAATAGAAGATAGTGGTGGACCTGATAGTGAACCTCACTGTGGTGTGGTTAATGGTGGTTCGCAACGAAAACGTGGATGGACTTCAGAGAGGAAGAGAAAGAAGTAAGCGGTCACAGGGATAAGAGCAACATGAAACATCTTCCTCCCACAACATCAACCTATATCTGTTTTCACCCTGTTCACAGTTCCCTTTTATGTTTCAACTTCTCTGTGTATGTATTCACTATTGTACTTACTTCTCTGCTCCCCCACAAAGAGAAGTCTATTCTCATTATGTACTTCACTTTATGTATGACAGTCCCTCTATATTACTGTTTGTACCATCCTCTATTTGTGAACTGCTCAGTTGTAATGTTTATTACCATATTACCCTACCAAACTCAATCTACTATACGCAATGTTCAGACCGTCAAATATTCTCATTTCTAATCATGCCTGCAGATTCATATAAACATATACAATGTCTGTGTACTTAAGAGTTTGTACTGTTACTTTAGGCTTTGACTCATCTCATCACCCTATCAGTTTTTATGCCTTCTTTTCCTCTATTGTTGTACATGCCTACTTTCCCTGCAAACACTTTGTGCGTGTTTTCTTCTGCGCACAGCTAAATGTAGTTCTAACAGTCAAAAATTTAGCACTGTGCTATCCTTGTTTGGTGCATGTACTTTCCCCTGCAGCCAACACTGTATGCAACTCAGTCAACACGGTTAATCACTCTCATTGACTAACCTATGTACGATATATGGAGAACAGTTACATCCTTTTCCACTTTATGAAATGTGTGTACACCTCCAATTTCCGTCTTTATTAATGTATACATTTACCATATTTTGCTCCGTAATTGTTGGTCAACAACTATGCATACAACTGACTGATGTACTATATCCCATCTCTCAGCGCACTGCCTTCCAATATAAAGAATATTACTCCAGCTCTAGCTTTGACACTATTTGATTATATTTTTCTACACCACATTAAAATTTGATTTTATTCTACAGGCATACATATTGATCAATATTTACGGCTTTCGTATTTGCACTCCGTACTATTCTCCAAGCATATTACAATACTCTAGCCATGAGTTGTGTAGTAACGATTGAAGTTGTCAATTTATACAAATAATCCACTATATTACACAACAAAGCTCTATATATATATATAGACACGTACGTATGAAAACTAGTAAACTACACCCCAAACAGTGCATCGTCCCTATAGCTCTCACATACGCACCCCATGTTTAAGTTTCTCTCTTCTTCCACTGACTCTCTTTCCACTCTTTCAATTATTTAAACATAAACTTAGGGTTGAGATTAACGTGCAATTTGCATGCTACCAACCAGGTCTATCATCTATCGCTCATACACACACATACAGATATAAATAAACATACACACACAAACAAACATATATACACACATATATGTGCATATATATATATGTACACACACATGTAAGTGGTAGGCGAGGCAATATAAGTCTCCCTGCACTTAATGTCGCTCAAGTACAGCTTAACCATCACCTACATGCCCCTTAATTTCTTAACAAAAATTATTCGTACCAATATAAATTTACTTACAGAGAATAGATTAAGCGCATCGTTCATTTGTTCACAAACTAAGCACAAAGAAGTACATTTCAACTTATAAATTCATATATTGCAAAAGCTAGGTATGACTTTTAATATTCTTTCCATTAAGTAAACTATATCTAAATACAAACCAGCCACAGTTGGCAAATATTATAGTCATAGCTTAACACAAAAAACTACTCACCATCCATCGACCGCTTTGATATAAAACAACCAAATTTTGTTCACACATATCCCTTTTTCGCTCTGGACCAATTTCTTCCAATTTTAGAAATAACATCTTTTTGCCCAATCCTACCTATTCATTGCCTAATTTCAATCCACTCACATATAACAACCAACGAAGCACGCTTACGCGCTCATCACTTAATAATACTGCTTTTTCACAAAATTTAGCAACATACAAACCTTCCACACTTAAGCGCACTTTTCATAACACACACACATACACATATATCTGTATGTATGTATGTATGTATATTACATTTACCAGTATACATCAAATTATACTACAAGTCTACATTCCTTTCCTACATAAAATCCCTTTACGTTATTACACAACATCGTACAATGACTTTTTATACCAACTTGCTTACCAACAATGCCCGTGTACGTAGCACGGGCCACACACTAGTTAGTCTATAACCATCGAACTTGGAATAGAAGATTACAGGATCACATTCTAGATTTATAGTCCCAAATGTTGGCAGATTGTGACAACAGATCATTATGGTTGACAATTCACTGAATCGATTCATGAAAAGATAGCGACCATTCAAAGCACAGAGTGGAATCCTTTATGGAAATCCGGACTTGTCTCGGTTTAAAGTACATCATGTTGGAAACCAAATATATTTTAGAGGCAAGTGTTATCCTGCCTTTTGACCAGGCAGGACTCGGACAAACTCGACAGATGGAACTTGGAGTTATCAAAAGGCGGAAGGCACAAAGAGATAGCCCAGGAGTCTGAAACCAAGCACAGACAGTGCCATGAAGTCGAGGCCAAAACCATTAAAGGCGACAAGAAGATAGGATAGCCCAAGTTAGGGATCGGTACCGACTCCCACTAGGAATCGGTACCGACTCCCACTAGGGATCAGTACCGACTCCTAAATACAACTTGGGTGGACCCCATCTTCTGCCTACAGCTTATCTAGGTGTCAAAAGCCTATTTCCAAAGTTAGTTTATTAATTCAATGCATTTCTCCATCAAACTCCACGGACACTTGAAACTACAACTTTGTTCTCCTTTGACTCCATCATTTGGGCTAAGAAACAAGCTAAAACAAGTACAAACAATTATGGAATCGAGAAGCTAACTACAAGACGATTCAAGGTGAGAAATTGAAGATGCAAAATACGGGCATCTTGGGGATCAGTATCGACTCCCAACTAGGGATCGATACCGAGTCCCAACTTCTGCTAAGGTGTCACTTATAATTTTGGAAGAATTTGTCAAGTTCATGCAACAACGATTTGAAGATATTTTAGGCCCCTTACCTCTATAAATAAAGGGTAAGACTCATTTTTGGAGATCTATTGGCTTTAGCTCTTTTATTTGATATATTCTTGTATCTCTGAAATTCTAAGTGTTGGAGTTGTACCGAGCCTCAAGAACTTCTACCCCCAAGTCAGAAATCAACAAAAAATATTAAAGTGGACGTAGGCTAAGCTTTGCCGAACCACTATAAAAGATTTTGTCTTGTTATTTTATTTTTTTTATTTATATTTCTTTACATTTTATTCTCTTCTGAAATTTATGGGTGTTTGTACCATTTTTGGTTCAAACATATGTGTGTGTGTGTGTATAATTTGTTTGTATATTGATTTCATGTGTTGTGGGAAACTAGAAAAATTTGATTATAGGAATCAAATTCTATGTCTAGAGTTTCCAATTCTAGGGCTAATATGCATGTATATATTTAATAAAGGAAAAGAATATACATATGTGTTTATATTACCTATATCATGATCATGGAATTTTATTCAAAATTAAAAATTTGAATGTATATTTGTTTACTAAATAAGCATTGTAGGAAATTAATTGTTTGCAATTAATTTTACACGGATTGGAATTGGTAGAAGTTACCCTATTTAATCTCTAGTGATTAGAAATAAAAGAAGAAAAGGAATCAGAATTAAACATATTTGTAACGACCCCGAAATTTAAATTTATTTAAATTTATAATTTATTGAATTTTTGAATTAAAGGGGGTAATTAAATAAATTTTTGATAAAAATTTGTAAATTTAATTGATAAGTTGAGAGCGAGTTTCCCCGATATCTAAGTATATACTGTATAAATCATTTGAGATTAAAATGAATAATTGTGTGTGTATATATATATATAGTTTTATAAAATTAGATTTTTATTACATATCTAAGTAAATCAATACAAAGTAAACTTTAAACAACAATGTTAAAATAGAAAATTATTTATAAAGTAATAAAATAAAATACAAGTTAAAAAGGAAAGCAAGCCAAATAAATATGTACACAATAAAATATCACCTCAGCCGAAGTCAAGGATGGCCAAAGCAAAGAAGTTTAAATATATATATACACTTGGAAAAAAATAAGAAAAAGAAAAAGTAACAAAACCAATACAACATCATACCCCAGCCGAGACAAGCTTGTAAAGCAAGTGCAAACAAGAAAAAGAAAATATGTACAAAGCATGGGCAGGCAAGCCACTAAAATCATCTCAGCCGAGTTTGAAAGCTAAGAAAGTATATATGGTACAAAGCAATAAATGCAACATGCTTCAAGCATTTAATGAAAGCAACCTCAGCCATGATATTGTATAAACAAAACAACCCCTGTACACTTTTTCTTATATATCAGCCTTCCTTATTTCATTCCAGTTCGTTTCATTCTTAGCTAAGTAAAACTGAGATAGTATCACTTATAAACAAAATTTCAAATTAAACAAACAACTGGAAGATGAATTCAATAACTTCAAAGCTTGAGAGAAGAATCAACTTGATTCGAACCTGCAAAGCAAACTTCAGTTTAAACAATCTACTCAAACCAGGGATCAAAGAAGCAGGATATCAGTTTGCAACATTTCAAACCTGTTTCAAAATAAATCTGCTCCTCGGTTCAATCTTATTCCAGGTGAGTAACAATGGTTTCCGTTAAACATAAGTACATGGTTGAATTACATGATCATCTCCAGATATAAATATGCATGTGAATATGTTTTGTTTCTGTGAACATATTATGTAATACTTTGAGTATGGTGTGGATGTTTACTGGTTTCAGATTCTAAACCTATGCATAGATCAAACACTCAAGGTTTAATCTTCATTGGTGACTGAGTTTAGAGTAATATAGGATGTTATATCTTGGAATACAAACTGGTTTAAGTTAAACAATTTGAGTTGCATCTAGAAAATAAGAAAATACAGAGCACCACTTAAAACAAGTCAAAATCCAAGTGTTTAAAATCCTTATATTCAGTTATATAAATCGATTTCTTATACAAAAATAGGATTTTTAACATAAAAATCTAAATTTTTAGTGATTGAATTCGAGAGCAGTTATGGGTTGATCGAAAAATGGGTTTCGATCAAGTTCAGGTGATTGGATGCTCTATCGAGGTTGGGCCTTCGCGTATGGGTAGAAGAGTGATCGGCGCTACTGGGAAAAATAATGGGATGGTGGTCAGACCATGGTGGTGGTGGCGGCAAGTGTTTAAAATCCGTAAACCTAGTTTTGCCGTGGTTTGGTATTTGGTGTCGTTCATCGTCTGGAGATGATCGAGCGTCGCAAGGCTCTGGGAGGTGGTAGAGGAGACATTGGTGATTGAGTGGCCGAAGTTTGGAGTCGCCTAGTGGTCGGAGCGCCGAGGACTTGGCGTTGACAGGTTCGAGAGGGGAAGTGAGCTCGTGTTTCCAGGTTTGCATTTGAAGTTCTCGATTTCGTTTCGAGGTGGCGCAGCGGGTTTTGGAGATTGCGAGTTGGTCGTGGGACGATGGGTGATAGGTGGTGATGCTGGTCGATGGCCGGAAGTGGATGGAGGCGTGGTGCACGTGCACGGTGGGGTGCTCTGGTGATCTGGGTTGGCAGAGAGGAGGACTCGAAAATTTACTCGAGTAAATTCTTGTTTGGCTCGGGTGGATTCATGTTTGTCTCGAAGCAAACTGAGGGGAACTTGGGTCATTTGTTTTCAAGTTTAACAGTGCCCAGATTTTTAACAGTTTTCAAATTGTTAAGTTTTAAATTTGCAACCAATGTAAAGCTGAGTCTAAATTAAATTTTTGAAATTGTAGGGGATTTGATTTAAATCCCTTCATAACAAAGAATGGCTTTAATTTGTAAATTTAAAGGTTTTAAAAGTTAGTTTTATAAAGTGATTTAAAGTTAAATTAGCGTCCGTTTAAGCTTGAAATTTAAAACGAAATCTCAAAGGGAAGTGAAATATATAAGTTAATAATTTAGATTAATTTATGATTAGAAATTAATTAAGGAAGGAATTAGGAAATGGTATTAGTTAATGAGGGGAAATAACTAAGGATTACTTTAAATAATGAATTAGTATGATTAATTTTTTATAATTAATTTGATTAATTAATTGAGGATAATCATTTGTAAAATTGTGTAAGTATAATTACTTAATAAAAGTAATTAAGGAATTTATTACTCATTATAATTTATTGAGTTAATTAAATTTGTTCAAGTTAATTACTTAAGTTTAAATTAATAATCACTTGACGATTTGGAAAATAAAATTACTTAGAGAAGAAATAAATAGATAATTACTGAATGTAATTAATTTAATGATAATTTAAAATTTGAGTTAATTATTTGTTAATAAATCAAAGGATTAATTAATAATTATGATTAATTAAGATTTAATAATTAAAGATCAATTAATTCATTTAATTAAGAATAATTAGTTAATGATTAAGGGTGGACTAATAAATTTTGAAAGAAAGATTTTCAAATAATTGGTAATTAAATTACGATAATTAACCCGAATTAATAATTGATACATCTGATTTAAATTAATCAGTTGATTAATAAATTCACTTGTAAATGTTGGATTTGATTGAATGATTGAATTGTTTGATATCCCTGATATATGATGCTTTGTGATACATCCTGATTTATGTTGTTATCTGTAATTTACCTATCTGTGATACATATCTGTGATCTGTGGATGAAGATGAGCGTTATAGTTTATATCGCTTATCAACTATATTTCTGTATTCTGATCTGTGATGATTGTATGATGTTGCACTACTGTGTAAAACCCCTAGACTACACTTTTACACACACCAATATGGATTTCACGTGGAAATCGGTTAAGTCACAGATAATTTAAATTTGATGTTTTTAAAATTGAAATTTTAATTTCAATTGATTTTGAAATTAGAAATTTGGGTTTAAAGTGAAAAGCTTTTGAAATAGAATTTCAAAGATAAAAGTTATTTTGAATAACTTAACCGAGTTTTAAAAATTTTAATAATTAGATTTAAATTTGAATTCAAGTTTGAAATTAAATCTATGATTTGGAAACTAGGGATAAAAGATGATATAAATGTGTTTGTATGAATTAAACCATTTTAAAAGTATAATTTTAGGAATTTGAATTTAAACCAAGAATTTCAACTCGTATGAATGAATCAGATTTCCAAATTGAAACTGTTGTTTTCGAATGATAAAAGATTTTAGATAAGAAAAGAAATTCCAGTTTAAATTAAAGGAATTTCAAGTGAATTGAAAAATGGATTTTCCAAGTTATGAATGAATTCTTTTTGAAAGCTATGAATTAAATCTGTTTGTTTTTAACAGATTTAAAATGATGATTTATTTAAACCATTCGAAATGAAATTGTTTTGAAAGCTATGAGTTAAATCTTTGATTTAAAGATTTAACGAATTAATCAAATTGAAAGGGAAATTGATTTGGAAAATCTGTGAATGAATCTTTGTGAAATTAAGTGAACTTTGTGAATTGAATCTTTTTGTTTAAAAGATTAAAATGGTAATTTGATAAACCATTTGAAAAGGAAGTTTGGGTAATAAGTTGTGACTTAATTGAAATCCCAATATCCATATGATTTCTAATATTGCGCTCACTATTCGGGTTAGCCGGGAAAAGACAATTGTGTCATATAACCCATTCCGAATAGTGATACGTCGTATATGGATAGCATTTGAAGACCGGTGTTGAAGACCGGATATTTTTCGAAAATGAAAGGACAACCTGTCGAATGTCTCTGCACTGAGTCGCGCCGGTATAGAGATTTATATCACTCTTTTTGTGACGGGAAGTCCGGACGTGATTGGAAATTATCCGGAATTGCAAGGGCTTCGTGAGAAGTGCCTTCGGTTCTGTTCGAACCCGGAACAGACTTGTATGGATACATGTCTGACATTACACTTTGAGATATAAAGCCGATTTCTTTCAAATACATTTCTGTTTGGTGGCGGAGAATTTATTCTCTTAGCTTAACACCCTTCTCTGAGACGTACGAGCTCAGAGGTTATGTAGTTGAAATTTATCAGCGATATATCCCAATTTGGTAATGTGGCATGCTGAGTGTTGCTGTGTGATGATCAGTGTTTGATCATTTGTGATATGATCATTTATTTGATCTTATATCTTTGTGATCATAGGTTGATCATTTGTTTGACCCGAAGCATGGCTTTGTGAACAAAGCGTAGCTTTGTGGACGAGACTTCATCGAGCCTCACATCCCGGAAATGGTCGAAACAGGAAGGATGCAGCAAGGTTCTAGGGAGTAGCGCCCCTTAGTGTATGTCATTCCTTCTGGATAAAGGTGGTATCATGGTATGGAGCCCAGATACTTAACCTCTGTGGTTGCTGCAAATTTATTACTTTGTGGTTTGTTGGAAATCGGGGATCCTCGGGAAGATCGGTGACGATCGGGGGATGGCATACGCGTGTCAGTAGTTACCTATTTTTGCAGAGGTAACCCGGCCTTGTGTTGGCAGAGATCCGGTTAGGTTCTCGGGTCGTCTATTCCAGGGACGTACCCATCGTGGAAAAGGAAGTTCCTTAGCCTGACCATTTGTTGGAAATCCAAAGAAACAATACGAGCCTTTACGATTTCAATTGTATAACCTGTCTCCTCACGAGGCAGCTATAGCAGGCATAATATAATGGTACCTATGCTGGCTAAGATTTATATTCTACTTTCGAAATGTTTTTCCACTATGCAGTAATAATAATATCAAAAATGATTTGATTTTGCGTAGTAAGCATCTTTGACTAACATAAGAAGAAATCTCCTCCAAGTCTGCGTTTGCATTGTGTGTGTGGTGGGAGGTCTTATGGTAGTTTCATTTTCTAAAAGCATTGCGAATTGACTTTAAATTCTCTGCTATTTGTTTTTAAAGATAAACTGTTTTTGTTGCTCACACCAGTCCCATGACTGATCCGGAGTTTATTGTTCTTTTCCTAAACTCTGGGTGCTCATAATTTCCTACACGAGCAGTCTAGAGTTGGGGTTCTCAGATATTCAGGTTTAGTAGATTATCTGGAGCTAGTTCAGTTCTTGGAGTTCATGGACTGACGTTGCTTATCTTGGAGCATTCTATTGGAGACATTCTATTCCGTTGCTGATGTTATCTATTTTTCTTTCCGCTGCAATTTATTGTATCATATCTCTGATGTATATTGATATTCATTGTATCATTCTGTTGTATCAGATATTGTATATCAATGTATTATTCATTTATTCCGCTGTGTTATTTACTTAATGTTGTTATAAGCTCCGGCGAATCGGATTTGAACGGTCGAATCTATGACATTCGAGTACGATGTAAAGTATGGATGTCGATTTTCGAACGCGAAAATCCGGGACGTTACATTTGGTATCAGAGCTAAGGTTGAACTTTAGCTCAGGAGTATAACACGTTAAGTAGCTCATTAGAGATATAGTGAAGTAAACTCTAGAATGAGTATATCCCTAAGATATCCGTCTGAATGTCTCAGTAAATTCTCTTACTATCCACTGATAGTGAGTATGAGTGCAAGAAGAAGACGAGATTGGGGACAGTGGAGTACGACTATAAATAGTCAATATCATGCAACAGTGGAAACAATCTTTCTCTATCAATTTTCTTTGATTCGTTTCCAAATTCTTTTGATTGCTTCGTATCAGCTACAAGAAGAAGTTTCGGTGTGATGATGGCTCTACGAACCGTTGTAGGAGATTCTTATTTCGTCTCTTCATCGGTTTCTTATCAGCTCTTTGATTTGAACCTTAATGAATTTGAAATTGGAATTTTAAATTGAATTAAATTGACTAATAAAATATGAGGGTAAATTGAATTGAATCAATTAAAACGATTTCGTTTAAAACTAAATTTGAAATTCTATTATAATTTCTTTTGAATACCAAAGTCCGAAGAGGGACAAATTGGTATGTATTCTGAGATATTCCGACTTGAATTCGGAATCCATATCTTGTGTTTGAGGAATTATAGGAGATCACCTCTGTCTATCTCAGTGTTGTTCGTGCCTGCGAATTTCGAGGACGAAATTCTTTTAAGGGGGGAAATTTGTAACGACCCCGAAATTTAAATTTATTTAAATTTATAATTTATTGAATTTTTGAATTAAAGGGGGTAATTAAATAAATTTTTGATAAAAATTTGTAAATTTAATTGATAAGTTGAGAGCGAGTTTCCCCGATATCTAAGTATATACTGTATAAATCATTTGAGATTAAAATGAATAATTGTGTGTGTATATATATATATATAGTTTTATAAAATTAGATTTTTATTACATATCTAAGTAAATCAATACAAAGTAAACTTTAAACAACAATGTTAAAATAGAAAATTATTTATAAAGTAATAAAATAAAATACAAGTTAAAAAGGAAAGCAAGCCAAATAAATATGTACACAATAAAATATCACCTCAGCCGAAGTCAAGGATGGCCAAAGCAAAGAAGTTTAAATATATATATACACTTGGAAAAAAATAAGAAAAAGTAACAAAACCAATACAACATCATACCCCAGCCGAGACAAGCTTGTAAAGCAAGTGCAAACAAGAAAAAGAAAATATGTACAAAGCATGGGCAGGCAAGCCACTAAAATCATCTCAGCCGAGTTTGAAAGCTAAGAAAGTATATATGGTACAAAGCAATAAATGCAACATGCTTCAAGCATTTAATGAAAGCAACCTCAGCCATGATATTGTATAAACAAAACAACCCCTGTACACTTTTTCTTATATATCAGCCTTCCTTATTTCATTCCAGTTCGTTTCATTCTTAGCTAAGTAAAACTGAGATAGTATCACTTATAAACAAAATTTCAAATTAAACAAACAACTGGAAGATGAATTCAATAACTTCAAAGCTTGAGAGAAGAATCAACTTGATTCGAACCTGCAAAGCAAACTTCAGTTTAAACAATCTACTCAAACCAGGGATCAAAGAAGCAGGATATCAGTTTGCAACATTTCAAACCTGTTTCAAAATAAATCTGCTCCTCGGTTCAATCTTATTCCAGGTGAGTAACAATGGTTTCCGTTAAACATAAGTACATGGTTGAATTACATGATCATCTCCAGATATAAATATGCATGTGAATATGTTTTGTTTCTGTGAACATATTATGTAATACTTTGAGTATGGTGTGGATGTTTACTGGTTTCAGATTCTAAACCTATGCATAGATCAAACACTCAAGGTTTAATCTTCATTGGTGACTGAGTTTAGAGTAATATAGGATGTTATATCTTGGAATACAAACTGGTTTAAGTTAAACAATTTGAGTTGCATCTAGAAAATAAGAAAATACAGAGCACCACTTAAAACAAGTCAAAATCCAAGTGTTTAAAATCCTTATATTCAGTTATATAAATCGATTTCTTATACAAAAATAGGATTTTTAACATAAAAATCTAAATTTTTAGTGATTGAATTCGAGAGCAGTTATGGGTTGATCGAAAAATGGGTTTCGATCAAGTTCAGGTGATTGGATGCTCTATCGAGGTTGGGCCTTCGCGTAGGGGTAGAAGAGTGATTGGCGCTACTGGGAAAAATAATGGGATGGTGGTCAGACCATGGTGGTGGTGGCGGCAAGTGTTTAAAATCCGTAAACCTAGTTTTGCCGTGGTTTGGTATTTGGTGTCGTTCATCGTCTGGAGATGATCGAGCGTCGCAAGGCTCTGGGAGGTGGTAGAGGAGACATTGGTGATTGAGTGGCCGAAGTTTGGAGTCGCCTAGTGGTCGGAGCGCCGAGGACTTGGCGTTGACAGGTTCGAGAGGGGAAGTGAGCTCGTGTTTCCAGGTTTGCATTTGAAGTTCTCGATTTCGTTTCGAGGTGGCGCAGCGGGTTTTGGAGATTGCGAGTTGGTCGTGGGACGATGGGTGATAGGTGGTGATGCTGGTCGATGGCCGGAAGTGGCTGGAGGCGTGGTGCACGTGCACGGTGGGGTGCTCTGGTGATCTGGGTTGGCAGAGAGGAGGACTCGAAAATTTACTCGAGTAAATTCTTGTTTGGCTCGGGTGGATTCATGTTTGTCTCGAAGCAAACTGAGGGGAACTTGGGTCATTTGTTTTCAAGTTTAACAGTGCCCAGATTTTTAACAGTTTTCAAATTGTAAAGTTTTAAATTTGCAACCAATGTAAAGCTGGGTCTAAATTAAATTTTTGAAATTGCAGGGGATTTGATTTAAATCCCTTCATAACAAAGAATGGCTTTAATTTGTAAATTTAAAGGTTTTAAAAGTTAGTTTTATAAAGTGATTTAAAGTTAAATTAGCGTCCGTTTAAGCTTGAAATTTAAAACGAAATCTCAAAGGGAAGTGAAATATATAAGTTAATAATTTAGATTAATTTATGATTAGAAATTAATTAAGGAAGGAATTAGGAAATGGTATTAGTTAATGAGGGGAATTAACTAAGGATTACTTTAAATAATGAATTAGTATGATTAATTTTTTATAATTAATTTGATTAATTAATTGAGGATAATCATTTGTAAAATTGTGTAAGTATAATTACTTAATAAAAGTAATTAAGGAATTTATTACTCATTATAATTTATTGAGTTAATTAAATTTGTTCAAGTTAATTACTTAAGTTTAAATTAATAATCACTTGACGATTTGGAAAATAAAATTACTTAGAGAAGAAATAAATAGATAATTACTGAATGTAATTAATTTAATGATAATTTAAAATTTGAGTTAATTATTTGTTAATAAATCAAAGGATTAATTAATAATTATGATTAATTAAGATTTAATAATTAAAGATCAATTAATTCATTTAATTAAGAATAATTAGTTAATGATTAAGGGTGGACTAATAAATTTTGAAAGAAAGATTTTCAAATAATTGGTAATTAAATTACGATAATTAACCCGAATTAATAATTGATACATCTGATTTAAATTAATCAGTTGATTAATAAATTCACTTGTAAATGTTGGATTTGATTGAATGATTGAATTGTTTGATATCCCTGATATATGATGCTTTGTGATACATCCTGATTTATGTTGTTATCTGTAATTTACCTATCTGTGATACATATCTGTGATCTGTGGATGAAGATGAGCGTTATAGTTTATATCGCTTATCAACTATATTTCTGTATTCTGATCTGTGATGATTGTATGATGTTGCACTACTGTGTAAAACCCCTAGACTACACTTTTACACACACCAATATGGATTTCACGTGGAAATCGGTTAAGTCACAGATAATTTAAATTTGATGTTTTTAAAATTGAAATTTTAATTTCAATTGATTTTGAAATTAGAAATTTGGGTTTAAAGTGAAAAGCTTTTGAAATAGAATTTCAAAGATAAAAGTTATTTTGAATAACTTAACCGAGTTTTAAAAATTTAAATAATTAGATTTAAATTTGAATTCAAGTTTGAAATTAAATCTATGATTTGGAAACTAGGGATAAAAGATGATATAAATGTGTTTGTATGAATTAAACCATTTTAAAAGTATAATTTTGGGAATTTGAATTTAAACCAAGAATTTCAACTCGTATGAATGAATCAGATTTCCAAATTGAAACTATTGTTTTCGAATGATAAAAGCTTTTAGATAAGAAAAGAAATTCCAGTTTAAATTAAAGGAATTTCAAGTGAATTGAAAAATGGATTTTCCAAGTTATGAATGAATTCTTTTTGAAAGCTATGAATTAAATCTGTTTGTTTTTAACAGATTTAAAATGATGATTTATTTAAACCATTCGAAATGAAATTGTTTTGAAAGCTATGAGTTAAATCTTTGATTTAAAGATTTAACGAATTAATCAAATTGAAAGGGAAATTGATTTGGAAAATCTGTGAATGAATCTTTGTGAAATTAAGTGAACTTTGTGAATTGAATCTTTTTGTTTAAAAGATTAAAATGGTAATTTGATAAACCATTTGAAAAGGAAGTTTGGGTAATAAGTTGTGACTTAATTGAAATCCCAATATCCATATGATTTCTAATATTGCGCTCACTATTCGGGTTAGCCGGGAAAAGACAATTGTGTCATATAACCCATTCCGAATAGTGATACGTCGTATATGGATAGCATTTGAAGACCGGTGTTGAAGACCGGATATTTTTCGAAAATGAAATGACAACCTGTCGAATGTCTCTGCACTGAGTCGCGCCGGTATAGAGATTTATATCACTCTTTTTGTGACGGGAAGTCCGGACGTGATTGGAAATTATCCGGAATTGCAAGGGCTTCGTGAGAAGTGCCTTCGGTTCTGTTCGAACCCGGAACAGACTTGTATGGATACATGTCTGACATTACACTTTGAGATATAAAGCCGATTTCTTTCAAATACATTTCTGTTTGGTGGCGGAGAATTTATTCTCTTAGCTTAACACCCTTCTCTGAGACGTACGAGCTCAGAGGTTATGTAGTTGAAATTTATCAGCGATATATCCCAATTTGGTAATGTGGCATGCTGAGTGTTGCTGTGTGATGATCAGTGTTTGATCATTTGTGATATGATCATTTATTTGATCTTATATCTTTGTGATCATAGGTTGATCATTTGTTTGACCCGAAGCATGGCTTTGTGAACAAAGCGTAGCTTTGTGGACGAGACTTCATCGAGCCTCACATCCCGGAAATGGTCGAAACAGGAAGGATGCAGCAAGGTTCTAGGGAGTAGCGCCCCTTAGTGTATGTCATTCCTTCTGGATAAAGGTGGTATCATGGTATGGAGCCCAGATACTTAACCTCTGTGGTTGCTGCAAATTTATTACTTTGTGGTTTGTTGGAAATCGGGGATCCTCGGGAAGATCGGTGACGATCGGGGGATGGCATACGCGTGTCAGTAGTTACCTATTTTTGCAGAGGTAACCCGGCCTTGTGTTGGCAGAGATCCGGTTAGGTTCTCGGGTCGTCTATTCCAGGGACGTACCCATCGTGGAAAAGGAAGTTCCTTAGCCTGACCATTTGTTGGAAATCCAAAGAAACAATACGAGCCTTTACGATTTCAATTGTATAACCTGTCTCCTCAGGAGGCAGCTATAGCAGGCATAATATAATGGTACCTATGCTGGCTAAGATTTATATTCTACTTTCGAAATGTTTTTCCACTATGCACTAATAATAATATCAAAAATGATTTGATTTTGCGTAGTAAGCATCTTTGACTAACATAAGAAGAAATCTCCTCCAAGTCTGCGTTTGCATTGTGTGTGTGGTGGGAGGTCTTATGGTAGTTTCATTTTCCAAAAGCATTGCGAATTGACTTTAAATTCTCTGCTATTTGTTTTTAAAGATAAACTGTTTTTGTTGCTCACACCAGTCCCATGACTGATCCGGAGTTTATTGTTCTTTTCCTAAACTCTGGGTGCTCATAATTTCCTACACGAGCAGTCTAGAGTTGGGGTTCTCAGATATTCAGGTTTAGTAGATTATCTGGAGCTAGTTCAGTTCTTGGAGTTCATGGACTGACGTTGCTTATCTTGGAGCATTCTATTGGAGACATTCTATTCCGTTGCTGATGTTATCTATTTTTCTTTCCGCTGCAATTTATTGTATCATATCTCTGATGTATATTGATATTCATTGTATCATTCTGTTGTATCAGATATTGTATATCAATGTATTATTCATTTATTCCGCTGTGTTATTTACTTAATGTTGTTATAAGCTCCGGTGAATCGGATTTGAACGGTCGAATCTATGACATTCGAGTACGATGTAAAGTATGGATGTCGATTTTCGAACGCGAAAATCCGGGACGTTACAATATTCCTTCCTTCCTCATTCCTCTCACCTTCCTCCTTACATAACCATCATTATAAATATTAAGAATAGGGGAGTAGCAATTAAGTATTTTTCTACAATCTTTATTCTCTTTTTAGTTCAAAAAGTATAGAATTTATTTCATAAGTAATTGAAAAAAAAGGGGTTGGAAATTCACTCAACAACGCGTACATGTGGATTTTTAAAGCGATTTGGGTTATGATGGAAGAAAAAAATGCTACAGTTTATTGATTTGAAACAAATATAGGCTAGTCTTCATATGAGATGATTTTGGCACTAACTTTGCTGAGTTTGGAGTCTACTAAAAAAATGCTTTGGTATGGTTTATTTAATTTAATCAATTTAATTCTTAATTATAGAATAGGTATTTATCAAAAGAAAATTATAATTATTGATATGCGTTTGTTTGATATTGTGACTATTTTGGATACGTTATGAAATGTTAATTATTGTTGGTTATTGTATTATTAGGTGTTAGACTGTAATCGATTATTTATTTGAGTTTTAGACATAAAAATAGATGAAAATGATCAGATCAGATAAAGAAATGATAAATAATGAGATTTATGGATTTTGTATATTGTTTGGAAATATTAGCATTTGATGAAATAAAATGAAACTAATTGGAGAAATTTAATAAGTTTATTATTTATGAATTTCTGGGGAAATCCATATATAATAACAGAGCATATACTTTAAACTTATTTTTGAAAGTTTATTATTATTATTCAATAAAGTAAGATCTTATGGATAATAATATATTTTTTGTGAAACTTACATTGTTTTTAGATAAGTAGTAATGAATTGGTTTTGTAGTATTTTAAAGAGATTTAATATGAATATTGTTACTTTGACAAGAAATAATAATACTATTGATTTGAAAGGTAATTTGATAAAATTACTATTTTGAAATAAATACAATGTTTGAAAAAAATTGAAGTAATGTGATAGCAACAAAGTATTTAGAAAGGTGTTATCAATTTAAGAGAATTACTATTGTTTTTGAAGTAAATAAAAAGGAAACTTTATAATAAAGCATAATTAAACAAATTTATACTCAAGAGATTAATTAATGCAAATATTTTATTTGGTGGTTGTTAGTTGCTATTTAAATTATTACATGTGTTGTTCTACGATTACGGGATCACATTAAAGATAGGTATGCGATATTTTACCATTACTGCTACGAGATAAAGAGTAATTAACGATGGTTGTATGGTAATTGAGGTTGTGTTACTAATGTTGTTTGGATTAGTACACATTTGATTATTGATGTTTTGATACTATTATGGGGTGATTTGCATACATTAGATGATTTATACTTACATTGTGAAGCATTATTATAATGGATAATTAGTATGAATGTAAGTATAATTGTGTTGCTATTATTTTCTTATTCAATGATAGAATATTGTCAAATGTATGTGATGTTTAATGGCTACCTGTATAATTGATGATGTTGCACCATATGATGATCTATTTGATGGATTTGTAGGAATATTATTTTCTGCTCTTACTAATTGCATTGGTAGCATTAGTTGCGATGGTTGCAATGGTTGCATTGGTTGCATTAATTGCATTGTTTGTGATGGTTGTAATGTTTGCATGGTGCTATGGTTATAATGTACTAACTGGTATTTGGATGTAGGAGAAGAACATGAAATATAAATATGTGGGCTTGATCCCCCAAAAGGGGTACGCAGGCAGTCTTTTCCTATGCAATAGCCATCGGATCCCTTAGGTTGGGCTGGGTGGCGCAGTCCAAATATAGTTGAAACCTTTTTCGTTTTGTACGGATTTTTGAAGTTAGCAAGCGTAAGAAAGAAAAAGGAAAAGGAAGGAGATTAGTGTAGCATCTCCCATTTTGAGGCCCGAAACTATATGCTATGGATGCTTCAATCATCTATAGTTATTAATTTTTGGTAACAAAATGCGGCTATGTTAATCATATTAATAATCATAAGCACATGGACAAACACAATTTGGTAATAAACTTCTATATTTCGTTTCAAAATAAGATTCCATATTCATTACATAATCCCTTTCGCAATCCCACATTTAGAGAGAATATATTTATTACAGAATACTTCAAGAGTGATATACGAAGGTGCCCCCTTGGTTGATTAGAGTCTAATACTTGGCAATTATACAACTTGCCATGCATCCAAAATAACACAGCGGATAAATAGGAACTCCTAATGTAGTAAAATTGCCTCATGCAAGTCTCCGGAAGCTTCTTTGTCTAACTGGAAAACCTTAGAACCCTTACTCCCGACCTACTCAAATAAGTACCCAAGAGTTTAAGCGAAAAACAAAAACTTTGGGTCGGATAAACAGTCGAGTGTGAATAATAACCTACCATCTTGAATTACTAGTGAGATTACGCCACTGAGCGAAACTGGTTTTCTCCTCACTAGTATCATAACCAACATATCAACCTTATACTGTGCTCCTGCATCCACAATGGTTAAAACATAATAACATAATCATATGCACGTATGCAATGTGGATAAGTCTGACTCATCTGTCAACATAGGGTAATATCTACCCTAAGTTCACCGTTTTACAAAACTAATTATCTGTCTCAATCCATAGTTTCTCTAGGGTCACTAGGGACCTGTTAGTTTTCATAGGCTGACTAATAACCTATCAAAGCTCTTAAGGACTACCTGTCCTGAATCATAGTTTTCATGGGATCACTAAGAACCTATTGGTTTCTACCAATAACAATTTCCAATCACAGTTTTCATGGAATCACTATGAACCTATTGGAACTCTCCAATACCATCTCTCTAATCATATTTTTCATAGGATCACTATGATACTGTTGTTTTCTTGGGCTGACTAATAACCTGCCAAAACTCTTAAGGACTACCTATCAT
This sequence comes from Allium fistulosum, assembly GCA_030737815.1. Classification (NCBI taxonomy): domain Eukaryota; kingdom Viridiplantae; phylum Streptophyta; class Magnoliopsida; order Asparagales; family Amaryllidaceae; genus Allium; species Allium fistulosum. Next base: position 293,570,668 of record CM060907.1, read on the forward strand.
GAATCATAGTTTTCATGGGATCACTAAGAACCTATTGGTTTCTACCAATAATAATTTCCAATCATAGTTTTCATGGAATCTCTATAAACCTATTGGAACTATCCAATACCATCTCTTTAACCTTAGTTTTCATGGGATCACTATGAACCTATTGGATTCTTACAATGCCATACTTTCAAATCATAGTTTTCGTGGGATTACTAGGAACCTGTTAGATATCCTTCAATTACACTACTCCAGTTATAGTTTTTTATGGGATCACTATGAACCAATTGGATCCTTCCGATACTATATCTCATATCATAATCTTTTGATCAATTTGGGCATCCTAAATCTTATGATCTATTTGATCTCCTAGATGCAATTCTACTCACTAAGGAGTTAAATCTCATTATACTCACTAATGAGTCAACCTACCTTGTTATTTTGCTCTTTTATATCCCAAAATACAGTTATGGGTCATGATGATGTAAGTATGAAAATAATAATCATGCAAAATAACTAATCAAATAGAAATAATAACATATAGAATTCATCATTCAAATATGTTCAATCAATTGGCATCTTACAATTACTTAATCTTAAGTAATAACCCGATTTGGTAATTTCATATAAAAACTTGGGCTAAACAATAATTTGTTCCTTGAAAACATATACCGTTATATATGATTAATCCCTTTAATTCATATTTGAAACAAGGAAAATATAGCCCCTTACTTTACCAATTTCTCATGCCACTTTATAAACCAATTTAAAATAAAGAACATATGGCATTCATGTCACTATAACTATATCAAACCTCTATCAAAGGTTAGAAAACAAAAAAACGATTTTATAAATTATATGGCTAACAGTAGAAATCATAAGGCTATCTCACCTCTTTAAAACATACTTGTAGTTAGCGTAAAACAAAGCCTCGCCAGCATTGAAATAATGAGTAGCGACATCAATGCCGCTTGGCATTATCATCAAAATCAGTCAATTATGGTATTAATACTATAATGTCGAAAAACATATTACTTCGGCTCTATGCCATAAAACATAGGGTGTCGGTGTGACAACCCACGATATAAATTTTCTTTATATCAAAGTCAAGCAATAGCAGAATTATCGCCATAAAAAAGTTAAAATCGAAAATATTGCTTGCGGCATCACTGCCTAGAGTTATGATGTCGATATAGAAAACATGCGGCATCACCATCTTAATATAGTTGGTATTGAAATAGAGGTATGCAGCATCATTTAAAACTATGGTGAAAAATTGTGGTATTGCCCTGCGGCCTTAAGACATGCGACATCATTGACACCGAAGGCATGAATGCCAACCTTACTCATACTTCTCACTTTAACCAAGTGGATTCATTCCATACCAATTGAGATTGATATCGTATGAATACACTATAGCTAATGTCAAAAAGCATAGCTGCGGCATAGATGATTGCGACATCAATGACGGCGACGACGACAATCCCGTAATTAATATAAAAACTATTTTATTTCTATTAAAAGCATTTTTTTCACCAACTATTATTCTTTGTCAAATTTCTATTGGATAACAATATACTTTTTATCCAATTTTTTATACAAGTAGTTTTACTTTCCAAAATCATATATCAACTTTAATTAATTAATATCTTTAATTAATTATTAATTTAAATGCTTGTTTAGCTTAATAAATTCCTAATAAATCATAATCACTTGGAAAAATCTCCAAAATTCATAAAAATTAAAAAATATCATATTCTTTATCATATACAAATTTCGGGGCCAAATATATTATTTAATTATTTTTAATAATTAAACCCAAAATAAACGCAATTTCCACCTTAGAAAATTCATAAAATATTCATTTTAACTTGGAAAATTATGAAATTAAAAACCCACCTCCAAAATAATGTTTAACTCGGTATATTAGAAAAACAAATTGATTTGTGATTAATAACTTAGGTTTTACCCTTAAAACCCATTCAAATAATTTCATAAAGATTTCATAATTCATTATTCTATCCAAATAATGATCATACAACCAAAACATGGCATAAATTATCAAAATAATTTAGGTATTGCCCATAACCAAATTTGAAAGCAAACAATAGAGATGGTTCACTTATTATTCACCTTAGATTTGGATGTTGGAGTTGAGAATTGATGTTGTTTTAGCTTCCCTAAGCTCCTTCTTGAATTCCCTCTTTGATTTCGTCTTCCCTATCTTGTTAATGGTCGGCCCTAAGAGTTTATTTTCTTTTGATTATTTTGCGGTAGTAGATATGGGAATGGGTAAGTGAGAGAGAGGGCTTAAGGGAAGAAAATGAGGCTATATTCCTAATTTTCCCATCTCATTCATTCTTTATTTTATTAAATTTAAAACAATCTTACGTAATTAATTAGTTAAGACCCGACCTTATTAATAACCAAATCTAATCCCCTTATCTTACTACACATCACATTATTCTGTATAATTTATCAAATTAAATCTTCTGAATAATGTTAATCAAAATTAGGGGTGTTACAAACTCCCTTCCTTAAAAAAATTCGTCTTCGAAATTTTGTAAGGAATACATAAAAAGCATATCAATCATGCAAACATCTATAACATCATGAAACAATAATACCAGCCTAACTGACTAGCAAAAAGTCTACATACAAAAAATATAGAACATACCTCAAAACAATGCAGGATAAGTTTCTTTAATCATGTTTTACGTCTCTTAAGTACAGTCTTTCTTGTTGTCACTCCACTATACCTTCATTAACTTGACCGTCTTGTTCATTAACTTCTTCTCATCTCTTGCCACAACTCGCACTGATTTCCTGACAAAGGTCATATCTAGTTCCATACTAAATCTTCCAATGCAATTGGAGTAAGAGTAGTCTCTGGATTATGTACATAATTTCTGAGATGAGAAACATGAAACCCATTATGTGTAACAACCAGCCTTGTCGATCCTCAGAAGTCAACACTAATACATCCACGATATTCACATGCCGAACATCTAAATGCCAAAAAGACATATAATTGGGGTGAAAGAAAAGATAGTAGAATCTCACAACGTGACGAGTAATCTATAATATATCGATGAACTTTACAAAATTTTTTATATACATACATCAATAAAAGTACAATTATCTTATCATCACACCCATGATAGTTATAACAACCCATCCTTACAATTTCTGATAAATACAACAAGAATAAAGCAGTGAAAGATAAAATATGCGAATACGCTAAGGAGGATCTAGCTCATCTCCAAAAGCTCCAAAATGTCCAGAAAAATATGAAAAATATGCTTGGGTTAACCTTAGCATTATAATAAACTAACTTCCGGATCATTCTGGTAAAACTAGCATGAGAAATGCACATCGTATGGATTCTAATGTTATAAAACCTTTGAAAATAAAGGTATCTCGTAAGACCACACCGCACATAAACATGGATGTGTTAGTCCCTGAGAAGTTGGTTTTGATGACAATAACCTTAGGACTTGTTATAAAATATAAATACTAACATTATAGTTTAGATATATATGTATATGCAGGATTTAACCATGTAGGTACTAAGAATGAAGACTGTACAGTATAAAGACTCAAGATTGAAGATATCAAGATTCAAGACTCATGAGTATCAAGATATCAAGAGTTTAAGAGTTCAAGATAAGTAATTTAGTTAGGAATTTTTTTAAAACTCCTAGAAAAGCACTAACATCTTAAAATCCATTTTATTCGTGGAATGGAATCCACTTCGAGCCTATTAAAGGGATGGAACCTTAAGTAGGATGGAACCTAAGAAAAATCTAGTGAAACATCGTTTTGTATCCACTAACTTTTATTCAAATGTTTTACAAAATTATATCTTATTTTCAAAATGATTTCAAAATCTTCCTTTTTAAATCAAAAACATCTATTCTGGTTTTAAATACTTTTAGCCTCAAAATAATCTTTATTTTCAAATCAAAATTATCCTTGGTTTTAAACTATCTTTAATTATAATATATTTAATTTTTAATATTTATACTTAGATTTAAATATGAAATTATAGTAAAATTTGATATATACCAAAATATTATTCTCTATACTTATTTATGTATTTTAACTATAGTTAAGTATATTTATAAAGTTTAAAAAATAATAATAAATAGTTTTAATACAAGATGAAAGTTATTTCAAAGAAAAACAAATCACCAAAAATTGCTTAGGCCTGTCGACAACCTCAACATACCCTTGTTGACATGGTAGCAGTTTATTTCAAAATTTTAAATTTCAAAGGAAGTGTCTATTCGTCATATCCTTTCACGAATGGACATGGCTGTTGTTCTACTATAAATAGGGGTAGTTTTGAACGAATTTGTATTCATAATTTTCTGGTTTCACTTCTCTTCTTCTTCCACATTTCTTTATATACATTTTTACTATTACTTTGCCTAAATCTCCATTGAATCTAACTTGATCATCTCTGGTTTGATTCTCTATCACTATCTCAACAAGATCCCAGTGCTATTCAGAGTTATAGGCTTCTTTGTAATCAATCGAGCGAGAAAAGGTGTGATTGTAGCCTGGAAAATCAATCAAGTGAGAAAAGGTGTGATTGTAGCATAGGAAATCAATTGGGTGAACTTATTGCCCGTAAAATCAAGTATCCCTACCCAGAGGATTGTGAATCTGGAGTGGTGTACCTCGTGGCCTTGAAATCGAGGGTGTAATTGTAAGAATTGATTTTGAAATGAAATCCGTACTTGTGTTGCAGAACTGGATGTAGGGTAACTCCGAACCAGTATAAAATCCGGTGTGTTCTTTCCTTTATTGCTTTTACTTTATATCTGCATCTGTGTTTGATTCTGTGATCATATCTGTGTCTGAATATTGCATACATTTATGTTTAAATTAATATAAACTCAAATAAATTAGTAATTCATTTAAACACTATTCACCCCCCTCTAGTGTTAATTCTAGCCTTAAGATCCGTAATCCGCATTTCTCACATTTGGTATCAGAGCAAGGTTTTCAAAGTTTCATAATATGAATTTTGAAAATTTCTTTAAAATGGCTTTGTTTGAAAAAACTTGTTAATACTTGTTTAGAAATATTCAAATCATCATTGCATCATGAGGCTGCATATAATCTATACAAAAATTCAAGTTGTCTACAAAATCTTTATGATGTGCAGGAATCATGTTTTATGGGTGCTGAGGAATCAATCCACAATGGACAAATTGTGCAGATCAAAAAGAATAAATGGATACTCGATGGTGGATGCTCTAGACACATGACTGGTAATTCGGATATGCTGAATGATATAATATACAAAGACGGAGGACTGGTTAACTTTGGAGACAACTCAAAAGGATATTTGATTGGCTTCGGCAATGTCGGTAACTCTGAAATTCCTATTATTACTAATGTTCTGCTAGTTAAGAATCTGAAACATAATCTGCTAAGTATTAGTCAACTTTGCGATAAAAGGATATAAAATTAAATTTGAAAAAGATAAGTGTCACATTGAAGATAATAATTCAACCATAAAATTTGTGGGAATTAGGAAAAAGAATATTTATATTCTTAGTATGAAAGTTTCAAATAATAACCTGTGTCTTTTGGCAAATACAAGTGACCCTTGGATTTGGCATAAGAGATTTGGGCATTTGAATTTCAAACTCTTATCTAGACTGTCAAAACATGATCTAGTAAGAGGTCTCCCTAAAATGAATTTTAAAGTAGATAGTTTATGTGATGCATGTCAATTATGAAAACTTAGAAAAAGTTCCTTTAAATTAAAAGATATGATTTCAACTTCAAAACCTCTTGAATTACTTCATCTTGATTTATTTGGTCAATCTCAAATTCAGTCAATAAATCACAGTAAATATGTTTTTGTAATTGTAGATGATTATTCTAGATTTACATGGACAATATTTTTGAAACATAAAAGTGATACTTTTGAAAGTTTTAAGAACTTTACAAAAGGATTCAAAATCAACTTTCTGTAAAAATTATAATCATTCGTAGTTATCACGGTGGTGAATTTGAAAATGAAAAGTTTGAGGAATTCTGCAATAAAAAGGGAATAACTCACAATTTTTCATTTCCAAGTACTCCACAACAAAATGGAGTAGTAGAACGTAAAAATAGGACGATTCAAGAGTGTGCGAGAACTATGCTTTCAAATAGTAAATTACCAAAACATTTTTGGGCAGAAGCAGTTGCTACCACCTGTTATATTTTAAATAGAATTTTAATTAGACCTTTAACTAATAAGACATCTTATGAACTCCTTCATGGAAAGAAACCTAAGGTATCTTATTTTAGAATTTTTGGAAGTAAATGTTTTATTTTAAATACAAAAGATAACTTAGATAAATTTGATCCTAAATCCAACAAAGGTATCTTTATCGGATATTCTAAGAGAAGTAAAGCATACAGAGTGTTTAATTTAAGAACTAACACCATCGAAGAAACAATGCATGTTTCATTCTATGAAAATCTCAAATTTTTTGAAGATACAAATGATGAAGAGGATTTAATTACACAAAATCAGGAGTCAACTGAAACTAGTAATGAAATTAATCATCCTAATAAAAGGATTAAACTTTTAATATATCATCCTATAGAAAATATACTAGGAGATATGCAATCTGTTGTTACAACTAGAAATCAACTAAGTAAAACGAGCAATATAGCCTTTATATCAACTATTGAACCCAAAAGTTCAAAAGAAGCATCAACTGATGATTCATGGATTTTGGCTATGCAAGAAGAACTAAATCAATTCACTAGAAATGATGTTTGGGAACTTGTTCCTAGACCTAAAAATAAAACTATAATTGGAACAAAATGGGTTTATAAAAATAAAATGAATGAACAAGGTGAGGTCGTTAGAAATAAAGCTCGGTTAGTCGATCAAGGTTATTGTCAAGAAGAAGGAATAGATTGTGATGAAACATTTGCTCCCATAGCAAGATTAGAAGCAATTAGGATTCTACTTGCTTTCGCAAATCATAATAATTTCAAATTATTTCAAATGGATGTTAAAAGTGCTTTTTTAAATGGATTTGTAAAAGAAGAAGTATATGTTGAACAACCACCACTTTTGAAGATCTACCAAATCATGTTTACAAACTTAAGAAAGCTCTATATGGTCTAAAACAAGCTCCTAGAGCCTGGTATGATAGACTAAATTTTACTTATTACAATCAAACTTTGAAATTGGTAAAGTAGACAATACTCTTTTTATTAAAAGAAATAAGAATGATATTCAACTAGTACAAGTTTACGTAGATGATATCATTTTCGGATCAACTAATTTTGAAACGAATAAAGAATTTTCCAAAATAATGACAAAAGAGTTTGAGATGAGTCATATGGGTGAATTAAACTTCTTTCTAGGGTTGCAAATAAAACAATTAGATAATGGTATCTTTATTAGTCAAGAAAAATATGCTAAAGACCTAGTTAGTAAATTTGGTTTAACTACTACAAGTGGAAAACCCACTCCCATGGCAACCAATGAGTACCTAAGTAAAGAAAATCTCTCAAAAGATGTAGATCAAAAATTATATAGAGGAATGATTGGATCACTACTCTATATCACTGCTAGTATACCTGATATCATGCATAGTGTTTGTCTCTGTGCAAGATATCAATCCCAACCTAAAGAGACCCACTTAAAAGCTATAAAGCGTATCATAAGATACATTAAACACACCAATGATTATGGCTTATTTTATCCTAAAAATGATTCTTTTGAATTAATATCTTACTGTGATGCTGACTATGCTGGTTGTAAATAAGACCGAAAAAATACAAGTGGAACTTGTCACTTTTTAGGGCATTATCTGGTTTCCTGGTTTAGTAACAAGCAAAACACAGTTTCATTATCAACAATTGAAGTAGAGTATATTTCTGCTGCTTTGGCTTGTTCTCAAGTAATATATATGCAACAAACTTTAAAAGATTTTGGTTTAAATATCTCAAAATCACCAATTTATTGTGATAATACTAGTGCAATAAATGTATCCAAAAATCCTACTCATCATGCTCGAACTAAACATATTGATATCAGACATCATTTTCTCAGAGATAATATAAGTAAAGAAGTAATTTCTCTCGATTATATTAATTCCGAGAATCAAATTGCTGATATCTTAACAAAACCCTTAAATGAATCTATATTTACTAAATTAAGAAAAGAATTAGGTATTTGTTCAATAAATGAAATATAAAATATAAATAACAAAGTATAATTAAAAATTAAATTAAAATAAATCAAATAGTAAAAATATTAAGCACCATGTCGACATCCCCCTCCTACCCATGTCGACGTATAATGATTTTTTATTTTTGAAATTTTCCCACCAAAATTCAAATAAGTGGTTATATATCCTTCTTATTTCGAAATTTGGATCATTCTTTCTGTTCTTTCTCTGTTCTATCTTCTGAAAACATTTAAACAATGGCCTCCTCTTCCAAATCAAACAAAAATTCAACCTTTTCGTTCCCTTCTCCTACTTCTGGACCGTTTCAACGAACTACGCTTGCACGAGTGACGAAAATGGAGGATTCTTTGAAGGATGCACTGCAACTAATGACTGAAATTCAAGTGGTGCAACTTAGAATGGCCAAAGAACAAGAACGGCAAGGAAAAATCCTTAGAAATTTGCAAAAGTTTCTAATGGAAAATCATGCTAATCCGATCTTGATTGATGAAGAGTCTTCAGGAGATCAAGTGCAAGAGGACAGCGAGGAAGAAGAAGAAGAAGCCCCCATGGAAGAAGAGCATGCTGAAGATGACGATAGTGTCATTTGCGTTGGCGAAGTGTGCTTTGACAAGGATGGAAATCTTGTCGAACAACGTGGAAATTTCTGTTTCCACTATCCAAATTGTTCGATTCATAGATCTCCCATTTTCAAGGACACGCATTAGTTTCTTTTTTCTCTTTCCTATTGTTGTATGTTTTTACTTACGTTCTCTACGCACATGTAAATATAATAATATAATTAATAAATGATTTGTGTTCTTATATTACAAGTATTATCATATATAGATTCTTAGTTAGGATAGTTCATAATTTAGGACTAAAATTTTAGTTTTAGAATTAAGTGTTGATTATTTATGATAACACTATCATTATAATCACATAGTATTAGACTAAGGGGGAGTTATATAGTTTGGAATTATATAGTTTGGAGTTAGTTTGTTTTTGTTGATGACAAAGGGGGAGAAGTATAAAACAGGAAAGTTATGCATAGATTAAGGGGGAGTTATTAGTTTTAGGGGGAGTTATTAGGATAAAAGTGATATTTTATAAAAAAAAGGTTGTCATCATCAAAAAGGGGGAGATTGTTAGTCCCTGAGAAGTTGTTTTGATGACAACAACCTTAGGACTTGTTATAAAATATAAATACTAACATTATAGTTGAGATATATATGTATATGTAGGATTTAACCATGCAAGTACCAAGAATGAAGACTGTACAGTATAGAGACTCAAGATTGAAGACATCAAGATTCAAGACTCATGAGTATCAAGATATCAAGAGTTTAAGAGTTTAAGATTTCAAGATAAGTAATTTAGTTAGGAATTTTGTTAAAACTCCTAGAAAAGCACTAACACCTTAAAATCAATTTTATTCGTGGAATGGAATCCACTTCGAGCCTGTTAAAGGGATGGAACCCTAAGTAGGATGAAACCTACAAAAAATCTAGTGGAACATCGTTTTGTATCCACTAACTTTTATTCAAATGTTTTACAAAATTATATCTTGTTTTTAAAATGATTTCAAAATCTTCCTATTTAAATCAAAAACATCTATCTTGGTTTTAAATACTTTTAGCCTCAAAATAATCTTTATTTTCAAATCAAAATTATCCTTGGTTTTAAACTATCTTTAATTATAATATATTTAATTTTTAATATTTATACTTAGATTTAAATATGAAATTATAGTAAAATTTTATATATACCAAAATATTATTCTCTATACTTATTTATGTATTTTAACTATAGTTAAGTATATTTATAAAGTTTAAAAAATAATAATAAATAGTTTTAATACAAGATGAAAGTTATTTTCAAAGAAAAACAAATCACCAAAAATTGCTTAGGCATGTCGACAACCTCAACATACCCTTGTCGACATGGTAGCAGTTTGTTTCAAAAATTTGAATTTCAAAGGAAGTGTCTATTCGTCATATCCTTTCACGAATGGACATGGCTGTTGTTCTACTATAAATAGGGGAAGTTTTGAACGAATTTGTATTCATAATTTTCTGATTTCACTTCTCTTCTTCTTCCACATTTCTTTATATACATTTTTACTATTACTCTACCGAAATCTCCATTGAATCTAACTATATCATCTGTGGTTTGATTCTCTATCACTATCTCAACAAGATCCTAGTGCTATTCAGAGTTATAGGCTTCTTTGTAATCAATCGAGCGAGAAAAGGTGTGATTGTAGCCTGGAAAATCAATCAAGTGAGAAAAGGTGTGATTGTGGCCTAAGAAATCAATTGTGTAACATTCCCCCTTCTGACCGCCTCAAGTCGGTAATTAAACCAACTAGAAACGTTCAAAAAGAGGAATTGTTATTTAGTTTATAAGGTTTAAACAGAATCAGCCACAGAAACACAGAATAATAACAATAAATTAAAACAAATGAATCTTTATTTCATTACTATAAATCTTTTTTTATATACATCAGAGTTTATACAATTTAATACTGATACAGCGGAATATCTTAAAATACAATTTTCTTCTGAAAACTAAAATGATTCTTTACTCTCTCTCTCTAACTTTGCTGCTCGAAAATCTTCAAGCTGTAAAATACTCGGTCTGACCCGAGTATTACATCCAAAAGAAAATAATACACATGTCAGTCTAATTCAAACCAGTTACCAGTGCATATAGGCAGTAATAATCAAATAGACGACAGTCACAATAATTCCCGTCTATCTGATTCTTTAAACAAAGAAACCGGATAACGGTAAATATAACACTCAACAGTGTTAAACAATAAATCAGCGGATTTAAATCATCAACAGAGATAAATAAACAATTTATCAAATCGACTAAATCAATTCAAAACAATCAAAATTTGTCACTTTAAAACCATCAAAAATATTGATTGGCTGCCGTACACGCACGCGTGTACGGCCTCGCCAATACAGCATAAAAGATCAATGCATCACGACACAAAAGAAATATCAATTCAAAACTGTCGATTGTGGGTGGCTGCAGTGCACGCACGCGTGCACTGCCTCGCCAACCCGAGTAAAATGCACAAGGTCAAATCAAAATCAGATTCAACACAGGTACAAATGGCCTTGATCAAAATTCAAAATAGAGAATCAATTCTGAAGTCAGTTATGCAACAGTAACATGCACAATTTCAAATGTATACCATGTATGCAATGCAGACAACTCAAAGTCAGGTTCAAATCCAAATGAACCAGACTACAGTGAAGGCAACTAATGAATGTAATTCGAATACACTCAAGTCAAAAATCACAGATCAGGGTTCAAGAAATTCCAGAAGTGAGAGCAAATCAGAAGTAGCTCAAATACAAGTTACAAACTTCGACATGAACCAGGAAGCAACAAGTCAAGCTACAGTCACAAACAAAACAGCAGTGCACTAGTTCAAAAAGGCACAAAGTGCACAAGAGCTACAAGTGCAGACACAACAGTGAAGTGTAACAAGAACCATCAAACCAACAGCAGATATCACTAACATAACAAAAGTGAACCAGACCTCAACAATGAATGCACCAGCCTCAAGGCCAATGAATAGACAAAGCAATTGACTACAAACAGTTCAGACAAAAAGCCAGAGGAAGATCAAGTGACAACATAGGGCAGTACAACTAAATGAAACAGGTAGGAGAAGATGCAGTGAAGCATGTACAAAGGCAGTACATATATGCAATCCGAACATGTGCAGACTCAACTGGAACAACACACCAGCAATGAAGAGCATTGATACAAGGACTAGTTTCGACCAACAATATGCAAGTGAAACGAGAACCAAAAACAACATCACAGCAACCATGACAGCAGATCAAATGAAAGACTAGTGATGCATACAGTAAAACGAAGACTTCAAGAATGATACAAAGCAGACATGAATGCATCACTAAACCAAATGCAAGACCACAAGTACAACAACTCCAGACCATGCTACAGAATATACAATAAGGACAGTGGTTAATGTCGAGAAACAATCAGAAGGTCAGAGAGTATATCAATATCATCACCGAAGACATGCTATCAAATAGATGATCAAAGTCAGGTGAAGTGTTTCGAGTCAAAAGCGCTTAAATTCACAGTGAAGTTTAAATGAAAATATCACAGTCAAAGTCAAGAATTTAACAAACAAATACGAATGAAATCATAGTGAAGTCAACAAGGAACCACACGAAAACAAATTTTTTTTTTTAGAAATCAAAATCATGAGTATCAGTTTATAAACCAAGAAAATCACAAACTCGAACAATATCAAGAGCCGAAACCACTGCAAAGTCGAAGTCCACATATAATCACTTTCCAGAGATTCGAAACAAAAGAAACCCAATTTTCTTTCGCAAAGCAACCAAAGGCCGAAGCCACAGTTAATAGCCGAAGTCAAAAAAATGTTTTCGCAAAGTCAAAGCGACCGAAGTCGAAGTACCAGAGAATTCACAAATTAACGAAACATTATCTCATAGTCCCAACAGAGGTAAAAATCAAATAGCCAAGACAATACATATATATATATATACATACAAGAATGCATGTATACACATGGTTTCAATGCCTAATCAAGTGCACATAAAGGTTCAAACATCCAAAAATATTTAGCAGCAGTTTCGAAAAAAATCCAGACAACAGTAATTTCAATTTATTAGCTAAATAAATTCAAGGCCGAGAATGCTCAAGTGATAAAACCAAGGCAAGTTCGAATGCAAATCAAAGTCACAGGAAAATCGATACCGAAGCAAAGTCGAAGGGCCAAGTCGAATAACCCAAAATCAAATGAAATCGACTTCGAAACAAAGTCGAATGCCGACAAATCAAAGGAAGAATTCAACAATCAAATACGAACGAAAATCAAGGGTTACTGAATTAGATGTGAGGGGCAAAAACCACTCACCTTCGTTTGATGAAAGCCACTATCGCTCGGCAAGGTTGGCGCCGCGATGGTGAGGAACGAGCGAAGAGGAAGACTAACGCCAGAGAATCGATCAGACAAATCGAAGCCGACACCTTTGATTTTGAAAAGCCCTAATTCCGATTTCACAGAAGAACGTCACCATTTTTATTTTCTCGCTTATTTTTGTCTTAGGGTTTCGAATGAGAATGAAAGGGGATCGGGTTTGGGTTTTAACCGAGACAAGGGGGAGAGATCGTGGGGGTATAGGCCGGTATGGGTTGGGTATGGTATTTATTTTTTTTCTCTTTTTTTATTTTGTTTTCATTTAAAAATAAAGGGTGTTATTTATTTTGTTTTTATAATTCATTTCCTTTTAAACATCATCATTTATATCATTTCCATTTGGATATATCATATCTAATTTCAAAAATGTAAAGTTTTTAATTTTAATTAAATAAGATAAATTCGATTTTTAATATCCAAAGATTTTATACTTTAAAATTTCAAAGCAAATTGCCTCATTATTTATGAATCCCGATTCAATTCAAATCCAACTATATTTCTCATTTTAAATTTGAAAAATTCAAACACATTCACAATTTTAAATCAAAATTAATTTCAATTTTAAATTTAAAATAGTTTAAAAATTCGGGATCATTACAAACTTCCCTCCTTAAAACTTTTCGTCCATGAAAAGGAAAGGTTGTTAAAATTTTATCGATATTTATACCCTACACAATTTTACTAAGCTCGATACTTATTACAAATAGATGAATATAGGATTCATTCCATTTGTTTTAATCTCTCTAGTTTTGTTTATTATCTCCTTTGTTCATTGATTTCTGAAATCAAAACGCAGAAGTCTTTTACCAAAATTTCGATTTACAAAACTCAGATTCAAACTTTAAAATTCTTCACGTTAGAGATTTGCATAATATATCTCTTCCAAAGCTGTGGACTTTCAAAACATTACAAAGATCCTCTTCCTTAGTTTATTAGGTAGGAATTTTGTAATTCTAATTTCAAACTATTGATTTGCTATTTAAAGTTTGAAAATACTTGCTAACTCGAAATTTAACAAGTCCATCTTCGTTCTTATAGACATTAGGCATACGCTGGCCAGGCGCAGGTCTAAAAATCTCCAAGTACTAAATATACTTGCTTCAATTCCCAGTGAAAATACTTTTTAAAAATTCTTTTAAAAATGGATATGGAAAGCACGTTCCCCAATGGATTACATTTTACCCGGCGGTTGCGCTACTATCCCAGTAGAGTCGCTCGTAATCTGTAGATTTCTCATCTCTTAAATTTCGCCATGGTTGTCGCCATAGATTGCAGTACACACGGCGGTTACGCTACTATCCCAGTAGAATCGCTTGTGTCTGTAGGCATCTCGCCCCTCAAATTTCGCTTGGCATTTAGATTGCAGTTTACCCGGCGGTTACGCCATTATCCCAATGGAATCACTTGTAACTGTGGGCATCTCGCCCCTCAAATTACGCTAATCAATCAATCTAATCTCATCACGATGATCCATCGCGAGGGATTTCCGATTCAAATAGTCACTCTGACTAAATGGAAATTCTACGTAGCTACGAATTTCAAATGGACACTCATCGAGAGTTCCAAAACCTTCTCAAATAATAAATGGAAGGTACTTTTCCATATCCTCAGTTTAGAAAACATAATGTCATATATATGTAGTACTTCATTTCACATTTCGTACATATCATATCTATGTAAACTTACATAAGATTTCCATAATAATGACTTTCTAAACTGACGGTTTCAAATTTACCGCATTCATATATATAAGTTCTGAAAACTTACATATTCCATATTCATAACAAACTAGAGGATTTCAAAATTTTCCTCTAAGTCGATTTGGAAATTTAAGGTTATCTCAAACCTAATTCATATTCATAATTCCATTTATCATCGACTTTCACATTCGATTTGGATTTCACGTTACATCGTCAATTCTCAACACAGAATTGATGTCTACCGATATATAACCTCTGAGCTCGTATGTCTCAGAGAATGGTGTTAAGCTAAGAGAATAAATTCTCCGCCACCAACAGATATATATTTAATAGAGATCAATTGCTATGTCATCAATTCACAATGTTAGACATACAATCCAAATCATCATCTGAAATTCAAAGCTCAACTTATATTGTCTTTGATGTCGAAGTTAAACTCAATTTAACTTAACGATTCAATCTTTTTGAAAAATTTCAAATTGAACTAATTGTTCAAATTTCTCATTTAACTTTTCAACTTCGACTTCAAAAATGAATTTCAAATCATTTATTCCTTACGGAATATATTTACAACATTTCATATTTGGAAAAACATTTCCATACTTATTTAAAAATAAGTAATTCACAAATCTTATTTATTTTCAACATTTGAAAATATTCGATATACTTAAATCAAAATTAAGCATATATTTCATCTTTAAGGAAATCATTCTTTTTCACACATTTATTTGAGTTAAAACGAATGTTACGTAAAACATCGTTACGACAACTTAAAATCACTAGTATAGGGATTCGAAATTAAGATAGATGTATAAATCCCAATACTATACAAAACATTTCCTTTCAGAAATCATTTACTATAACAAAAATGTTATAGTCCACCATTTCCTTTTATTCGAAAACGTCTATTTCAACAATGACTGTTGAAATCTATGGTTTCGATATTCAATGCCTTTGAAAACATCTTTAAAACAATTAACTTCGTTTTAAAATATCACTTTACCAAAACATGTCCATTTTATTCAATAATATATTCACGGTCCAAAATTGTGAATATACTACTTTTAACAAGCTATAAGCATTTACTTATCAAAATAAGTCAGTTTTGGATTTATAAACAACGTTTATAAATTCTATTCTTATTTATAAAGACTTCAATTTATAAAGATTTCACTTTATTAACCATTCCTTCTATAACTCAGTTTTATATCAGAAATTTAATTTATAAGTAAATTACTTATAAATTCTTTTATTTTTCAACATCGATTCATTCTATAACTTCACTTATGAAATACATTTATATTCCATTTTTAACACTTAAACAAACTCATTTTACAATTCCAATATAATATCAATCTTTTCAAATCTTCTATATAAACCGTTTATAATAATTCAAAAATTTCCAATTCAAACTATTACATAAATTTGTCAATTTTCCATTTCCAAGATAATCAACTAGTTCTTTAGTAAATCCTTCATTGAATTGATTTTCACTTTAATCACATTTGATTTATTCACATTGGATTTTACTAGCATTCATTCATATTCAATTAGTTCACTTTCACTAATTTATATTCAAGTTCGTTTGCTTTCAATTCAAATCAAATTCGACTCTATTTAGATTTACTTATCTTTCTATTTAAATTCAATTTACATAGCTTTAAAATTCCATTAATTCAATTTCATTAATACTTAATGAATTTCCATACTATCAACTCTTAATCAATATTTTCTATTTTACGTTTATTAACCAATTCACTTTTACAATTAAAGTTTAATTTCCTTTATATAACTCAATTTCATATTCCTTACTTCACTTTATTAATTCATTTTGATATCAAATTCAATTTGATTCAATATTACTTAAGCTGTTTCATTTTATCTTCACTTTATTATTTTCGCTATACAGCTTAAGTTCGTATTTAATTTATTTGAAATTCTATTTTATTCAACTTTACTTAGATTTTATCTCTAAAATCATTTTATTTAACTTTTACAATTAAAGTCAAATTCATATCATTATTCAGAATTTAGATTTTGTTTTTCTTAACAAAACTGTTTAACCATTTTAACAACTGGTTTTAATTCAAATTTCCTCATTTTATAAGTTAAACAACTTATTAAATTTAAACTTTCCAATTCATATTATATAATCACTTCTCTTTTAAGTTTAAATTTCCATCTCAATAATTTATCAAATCAAGTTCATTTTATTTAACTTCCTTTAGTTAAATTTCAAATCCATATATTTATTAATGCTAACTCAATTCAATTTAACTTTTCTTAAGTTAAAAATCTTTATTTCAAAAACAATTTTATACTTCTTTAGATTTGAAAAATGTTTCTCTTTTTAAAGTGTTTCTAGTAACTATTCATATTAAACATCATAAACTAAGCTTTGTGTAAACCAAAGCTCTGATATCACTCTGTAACATTCCCCCTTCTGACCGCCTCCAGTCGGTAATTAAACCAACTAGAAACGTTCAAAAAGAGGAATTGTTATTTAGTTTATAAGGTTTAAACAGAATCAGCCACAGAAACACAGAATAATAACAATAAATTAAAACAAATGAATCTTTATTTCATTACTATAAATCTTTTTTAATATACATCAGAGTTTATACAATTTAATACTGATACAGCGGAATATCTTAAAATACAATTTTCTTCTGAAAACTAAAGTGATTCTTTACTCTCTCTCTAACTTCGCTGCTCGAAAATCTTCAAGCTGTAAAATACTCGGTTTGACCCGAGTATTACATCCAAAAGAAAATAATACACAGGTCAGTCTAATTCAAACCAGTTACTAGTGCATATAGGCAGTAATAATCAAATAGACGACAGTCACAATAATTCCCGTCTATCCAATTCTTTAAACAAAGAAACCGGATAACGGTAAATATAACACTCAACAGTGTTAAACAATAAATCAGCGGATTTAAATCATCAACAGAGATAAATAAACAATTTATCAAATCGACTAAATCAATTCAAAACAATCGAAATTTGTCACTTTAAAACCATCAAAAATATTGATTGGCTGCCGTACACGCACGCGTGTACGGCCTCGCCAATACAGCATAAAAGATCAATGCATCACGACACAAAAGAAATATCAATTCAAAACTGTCGATTTTGGGTGGCTGCAGTGCACGCACGCGTGCACTGCCTCGCCAACCCGAGTAAAATGCACAAGGTCAAATCAAAATCAGATTCAACACAGGTACAAATGGCCTTGATCAAAATTCAAAATAGAGAATCAAATCTGAAGTCAGTTATGCAACAGTAACATGCACAACTTCAAATGTATATCATGTATGCAATGCAGACAACTCAAAGTCAGGTTCAAATCCAAATGAACCAGACTACAGTGAAGGCAACTAATGAATGTAATTCGAATACACTCAAGTCAAAAATCACAGATCAGGGTTCAAGAAATTCCAGAAGTGAGAGCAAATCAGAAGTAGCTCAAATACAAGTTACAAACTTCGACATGAACCAGGAAGCAACAAGTCAAGCTATAGTCACAAACAAAACAGCAGTGCACTAGTTCAAAAAGGCACAAAGTGCACAAGAGCTACAAGTGCAGACACAACAGTGAAGTTCAAAGAAGTGTAACAGGAACCATCAAACCAACAGCAGATATCACTAACATAACAAAAGTGAACCAGACCTCAACAATGAATGCACCAGCCTCAAGGCCAATGAATAGACAAAGCAATTGACTACAAACAGTTCAGACAAAAAGCCAGAGCAAGATCAAGTGACAACATAGGACAGTACAACTAAATGAAATAGGTAGGAGAAGATGTAGTGAAGCATGTACAAAGGCAGTACATATATGCAATCCGAACATGTGCAGACTCAACTGGAACAACACACCAGCAATGAAGAGCATTGATACAAGGACTAGTTTCGACCAACAATATGCAAGTGAAACGAGAACCAGAAACAACATCACAGCAACCATGACAGCAGATCAAATGAAAGACTAGTGATGCATACAGTAAAACGAAGACTTCAAGAATGATACAAATCAGACATGAATGCATCACTAAACCAAATGCAAGACCACAAGTACAACAACTCAAGACCATGCTACAGAATATATAATGAGGACAGTGGTTAATGTCAAGAAACAATCAGAAGGTCAGAGAGTATATCAATATCATCACCGAAGACATGCTATCAAATAGATGATCAAAGTCAGGTGAAGTCTAGACAGTGAAGTGTTTCGAGTCAAAAGCGCTTAAATTCATAGTGAAGTTTAAACGAAAATATCACAGTCAAAGTCAAGAATTTAACAAACAAATACGAACGAAATCACAGTGAAGTCAACAAGGAACCACACGAAAACAAATAATTTTTTTTCAGAAATCAAAATCATGAGTATCAGTTTATAAACCAAGAAAATCACAAACTCGAACAATATCAAGAGCCGAAACCACTGCAAAGTAGAAGTCCACATATAATCACTTTCCAGAGATTCGAAACAAAAGAAACCCAATTTTCTTTCGCAAAGCAACCAAAGGCCGAAGCCACAGTTAATAGCCGAAGTCAAAAAAATGTTTTTGCAAAGTCAAAGCGACCGAAGTCGAAGTACCAGAGAATTCACAAATTAACGAAACATTATCTCATAGTCCCAGCAGAGGCAAAAATCAAATAGCCAAGACAATACATATATATACATACAAGAATGTATGTATACACATGGTTTCAATGCCTAATCAAGTGCACATAAAGGTTCAAACATCCAAAATATTTAGCAGCAGTTTCGAAAAAAATCCAGACAACAGTAATTTCAATTTATTAGCTAAATAAATTCAAGGCCGAGAATGCTCAAGTGATAAAACCATGGCAAGTTCGAATGCAAATCAAAGTCACAGGAAAATCGATACCGAAGCAAAGTCGAAGGGCCAAGTCGAACAACCCAAAATCAAATGAAATCGACTTCGAAACAAAGTCGAATGCCGACAAATCAAGGAAGAATTCAACAATCAAATACGAACGAAAATCAAGGGTTACTGAATTAGATGTGAGGGGCAAAAACCACTCACCTTCGTTTGATGAAAGCCACTATCGCTCGGCAAGGTTGGCGCCGTGATGGTGAGGAACGAGCGAAGAGGAAGACTAATGCCAGAGAATCGATCAGACAAATCGAAGCCGACACCTTTGATTTTGGAAAGCCCTAATTCCGATTTCACAGAAGAACGTCGCCATTTTTATTTTCTCGCTTATTTTTGTCTTAGGGTTTCGAATGAGAATGAAAGGGGATCATGTTTGGGTTTTCACCGAGACAAGGGGGAGAGATCGTGGGGGTATGGGCCGGTATGGGTTGGGTATGGTATTTATTTTTTTCTCTTTTTTTATTTTGTTTTCATTTAAAAATAAAGGGTGTTATTTATTTTGTTTTTATAATTCATTTCCTTTTAAACATCATCATTTATATCATTTCCATTTGGATATATCATATCTAATTTCAAAAATGTAAAGTTTTTAATTTTAATTAAATAAGATAAATTCGATTTTTAATATCCAAAGATTTTATACTTTAAAATTTCAAAGCAAATTGCCTCATTATTTATGAATCCCGATTCAATTCAAATCCAACTATATTTCTCATTTTAAATTTGAAAAATTCAAACACATTCACAATTTTAAATCAAAATTAATTTCAATTTTAAATTTAAAATAGTTTAAAAATTCAGGATCGTTACAATTGGGTAAACTTGTTGCCCGTAAAATCAAGTATCTCTACCCAGAGGATTGTGAATCTGGAGTGGTGTACCTCGTGGCCTTGAAATCGAGGGTGTAATTGTAAGAATTGATTTTGAAAGGAAATCCGTACTTGTGTTGCGGGACTGTATGTAGGGTAACTCTGAACCAGTATAAAATCCGGTGTGTTCTTTCCTTTATTGCTTTTACTTTATATCTGCATCTGTATTTGATTCTGTGATCATATATGTGTCTGAATATTGCATACATTTATGTTCAAATTAATATAAACTCAAAAAAATTAGTAATTCCTTTAAACACTATTCACCCCCTCTAGTGTTAATTCTAGCCTTAAGATCCGTAATCCGCATTTCTCACAGGATGGGTTTTTATATTATGATAACCAAATCATTTCATAGGAAATTTTCTGATATTATAATAATATCTAGGGTAAAATAAAAATTAGCCGAAATTGTTACATTGATTAAATTCTAGCATAATGTTTACAACTAAATATGTAGGGGCATGTATTGGAGATTGGATTTCCATCAATAACAAGACTACTAGGGCACCACTTGCCACAATACACCTCTAGAAAAATGTACCTTGTGCCTTACATGGACCTCTTGCGATTCAGAGCTAGTTGCCCCTTTTACCTTGCATATCAGATTACATCATTCCCTAAGCACCAAGGCTAAAAAAATAATGTGCGCCAGCTCTAGGCCCATTATTCCCGTGCATGCGCATACCAAATCCATAAATATCAATTCTAGATCGAGGAATGACCACTCCTAATGGTAGCGAACCATAACTCTGAAGCATATCCCCTATTTTAGTCATTCGGGTTGTGAGGCTTGTGAGGTCACGATTACCATTTTCCTCTCTTAGTAAATCCCACTTGGAATGCTAACACTCCCCTCCAACCAACAATGCAATGCCATCATTCATCCATAAAAGTTGTTCAGGATATGAATAAACTAAAGGTACTACTTCTACTACATACATTTTGGAACCACTCTCGGGATTATTAGCAAGTAGCCCTTGCAATTCAAAGAGCTCCATCTTTGATTCCTTTATATCGAACCAGTCTTGAATCTCTTCCAAAATGTAGAACGCGCGTATGGTTTTGGAGTGGTTACGATTAGGGGTCATCTCATATAAGTATACTCCCTCGCTTACCAATCGCTCCAAGACCAAATCGATAGTTCCGATAAACTCAACTTTGATGCTTTTGGAAATAATCAAACAACAAATACGAGTAGAGATCACCTCTGTAAAGACCCAAAAACTCGGCCTTCGAAAATCGGCATCTGTACTTCACTTATACTCAAAAAGCTGTAGATTCAAACGCCGAATTTGGTTCTCCGGAGCTTATAACACAATTAAGTATAACAGCACAGCGGAAGAAAAAGAATAATACATTGATATACAATATCTGATACAATATTTGATACAACAGAGTGATACAATGAATATCAATATACATTAGAGATATGATACAAGAAATAGCAGCAGAAAGAAAACGATAACACCAGCAACGGATAATCTCCATCTCAAAAGCACTAATCCAGAGATAGCTTGAACTCCCAATAACGATGCACAAAGATAAGCAAGTGCAGTCCGATCCAAAGACTGAACTAGCTCCAGAAAATCTACTAATTCTGACTATCTGAAAAACCAAACTCTAGACTGCCGGTGTAGAAAAATTTTGAGCATCCAGAGTTTAGGAAAGAAACAATAAACTCCGGATCAGTCAGGGGACTGGTGTGAGCAACAAAAATAGTTTATCTTTAAAAACAAATAGCAAGAGAATTTTAAAGTCAATTCGCAATGCTTTTGGAAAATAAAACTAACATAAGGCCTCCCGCACACACACACAATGCAAACGCAGAATTGGAGGAGATTTCTCCTTATGATAGTCAAAGATGCTTACTACGTAAAACAAATCATTTTTTATATTATTATTAGTGCATAGTGTAGAAAACATTTCAAAAGTAGAATATAAATCTTAGCCAGCATAGACATTTCGAACTATGCCTACTATAGCTACCATCTAAACAGTGGTGACCACCATAAGTAAATGGCAGATTCTACAACTAAAACCATATAGGGTTCGTATTGTTTCTTTGGATTTCCAACAAATGATCAGGCAAAGGAACTTCCTTACACCGAAATGGAAACGCCTCTGGAAAGACGCCCCGAGAACCTAACCGGATCTCTGCAAACACAAGGCCGACGCTACCTCACGCTTTAACCAAGCTATAACTAGGTAACTAACACACGAGCTATGTCATCCCCCGGTCATCACCGACCTTTATCCGAGGTACCTCGATCACAAAGCAACAACCACAAAGTATAATAAATTTGCAGCATCAACATAGGTAAAATATCTGGGCTCCATACCATGATATCACCTTTTATCCAGAAGGAAATGACATACCCTAGGGGCGCTACCTCTACAAACCTTTGCCGCAACATTCCTGTTTCGACCATTACCGGGTTGTGAGGCTCGACGAAGTCTCGTCCACAAAACTATGCTTTTTACAAAGCAACGCTTTTTCACAAAGCAACGATTTGATCAAAACAAATGATCAACAGCACTTCGTATGCCACATTACCAAATTGGGAATATATCACTAGTAACCATCAACTACATAACCTCTGAGCTCGTACGTCTCAGAGAAGGGTGTTAAGCTAAGAGAATAAATTCTCCGCCACCAACAGAAATGTATTTGATAGAAACCAGCTTTACATCTCAAAGTGTAACGTCAGACACACATCCATACAAGTCTGTTCCAGGATCGAACAGAACCGAAGGCACTTCTGAAGAAGCCCTTGCAAATCCAGATAATTTCTAATCACGTCCGGACTTTCCATCACAAACTGTGATAAAATCTCTATACCGGGGACCAGTCGATGTAGAGACATTCGACGAGTTGTCCTTTCGTTTTTGAAAATATCCGGTCTTCACCACTGGTCTTCAAATGCTATCCATATACGTCGTATTATTATTCGGAATGGGTTATATGACACAAAGGTCTTTTCCCGGCTAACCCAAATAACGAGCGCAATTAAAAATCATATGGATACTGGGGTCTCAATTAAATCACAGCTTAAAGCTCAAAACTTTTCATTCGAATGGTTAAAACAAATTACCATTTCCAATCTTTTAAACAAAAAGATTCATTTCAAAAACCTTCAATGGTTTAAACAATTTTCACACTTTTAATCTTTTAAACAAAAAGATTCAATTCACAAAGTTCACTCCGTTCACAAAGATCCATTCATGGATTTCAAAACAATTTCCATTTTAATTGAATAGGTTTACTTGTTAAATCTTTAAATCAAGATTTAACTTATAGCTTTCAAAACTCGTTTCCAAAGATTCATTCATAGCCTTTCAAAAACAATTCTATTTCAAACTTGTAACCTTTCAGTATAATTTGGAAATCCTTTCTTAAAATGAAAGCTGTTATTATTTGAAAACTATCAGTTTTCGTTTCGGAAAAATCCAGTTATATTTACACGAGTTAAAACCCTTGAATTAAATTCAAAGTTCCCAAATCAATACCTTTAAAATGGTTTAACCCATATATAACTCGTACAGCATCTTTAATCCCTAGTTTCAAATCATATAATTCAGTTTCAAACATAAATTCAAATTTTAAATCAAATTATTTAATTTTCAAGATATCCAAAATATCTTTAAAACTCTTTTCAAAAGCTTTTCATATTAAACCCCAATTTTCAATTTCAAAATCAATTGAAATTAAAATTTCAATTTCAAAAACATTAAATTTAAATCATCTGTGACTTAACCGATTTTCTCGTGAAATCCATATTTGTGTGTGTATGGTGTAGTCCAGGGGTTTCACACAATAGTGCAACATCATCAATCATTATAGATATACCGATAAGCGGTATAACCCATAACGCTTATCTTCATTCACAGATTCATAGATAAAGTAAATTTATCAGTCACAAAGATTCACTATTACGATTCGATGTGGGTTTCAGATAACCAACTGGAATCCGACTCCCTGTCGCATCGAAATTCAAATGTCGTTTACGGTCAAGGGTTTTCATATTCACATAGAAATATATCACAGAAACAGAAATCATAGCTCAGCACAAAGAAATTTATATCACAAAGCATCACAATCACAAACAGGGATATCAACCTGCTCAAAGCATTTCAATAATAATCAATCTATCACATAATTATATATATATATATTTCTTTAATTAATGATTAATTATCCTTAATTCAAATTTAATTAATCCTTAACTATTAATTAATTAATTAAATCTTAATCACCTTCATAGATTAATTATTTCTTAATTAATTACCTTAATTAATTAATCTTTGATTATAAATTAATTAACTCAAATTAATAATTAATTACTCTTAAATTAATTATTCTGTAACTATTAAGTAATTATAATTCATCAATTATTTAATCAATATTAACAATGCATTAATTGAATTACTTTTAAGTTAAGTTAAAAGTGTAAAATATTTAATCGTCTCCTTAATTACTTTGTTAAATCTTGTTCAAAACCACTTCTGAAAATATAAGTTTAAAATCCTTTTAACTTAAATAATTTAAATTGTTTTAAAACCTTTGATTACCATTTTCAACTTATCAACAATCATTCATTTAAAAAGAATAGTTTTAAAAATAAATTTTGACTTAGATTTCAAAGTTAAAACTGAAAAATGTAATCACCCTAGAGCTGCTTCGGGTAATACCCGAGAACTTTCCTCACTTGCTTCGAGTTTTCTCCAAATCGACCCGATAGCTTCAGTTTTTAAAAATTTTGTTTTTTTTTTAAAAAAAACAACCCGATACACACTCGGAATGACACGAGTTCACACTCGAGCCAGAACGCAGTTTTCCCGAGATCGACTTCGAGTCGAACACCTTCTTCCCCCAAATGAACAACTGACACCAGTTGATGTCGTGCACGTGCACGGCCAGAATTGTCGCCGTTGGTCGAAGCTGCAGCCACCATCCAGTCGACGTCCATCCCCCAAAGCAGCACGAACACCCAGAACTTGGATTATTCTCGGAAACACGAGTCGAGACATCACGACCCAAACAACCATCAGCACGTCATTGGCAAAACGACTCGCACCAGCTCCTCTGGCCATCAGAGGCCGTGAAATCTTGACCCGAGCTCCGTCGATGTGCAACGCCACGATTTGCACCGGTGGCGTGATGTCCGATCACCCATGGAAGGAGCGGCACTATTATTTTCGAATGCGAACAAAATGGGTTCTTAAACCCTACTTTGACTTCGAATCTAAGATTCAATGGTCTATAAATTTTTCTGGCATTTTTCTAGTGATCTATAATGCTCAAGCTACCAACGATATCGATCTCGAGAGCCACCATTGCTTAAATCATCTGATTTTGGCGAAATTCCATTTTTTCGATCATTCCCCATTCCTCAGCAAATACTTGATAAAAAAAATTTATTTCACCTTTATAAATCATCAACCTCAAAGACGATCTGATATACATATTCAACATTTGAAATCATGGTTGATGAAATCTCTATTTATATTGAGTTTGCCTATATTTTCCTATTTCTAGAGAAAACTTCTGTTAAATTTACTAACATTTATTTTTACCATTTTGAATATGATCGTACAAACTTGTTTTATTTAGATCTTAAAGCCTAAAATCGATCTGTTATAGAGTTCTAGATTCTTGAGATAGGTTTTAGAACCTGTAGGGATGAAACAGAGTTCCTGTTAATGTGCACAAACCTGTATCTCATTTTCATATATAAAAATATATACTTACAAAACACACGTTTTCATCATTCAAACTTCAACATTGTTCACGGCAAAAATTTCAAGTCTAATCAGAGAGTTCACTCACCGTGTTTTAATTAAGAAGTGAACAGAGATGCTTCTATCTTGAAACAACTTTCAAATTGCTTGCTGAAACTCCTTTCTTTGATTCTCTGGTTAAATTGAGTTGTTGTTTGAGTTGAGTTTTGTTTAGGTTTTAAGATAATATTTACTTTATATTTTTCTTAGGTTTGAATGAACGAATTGAGGTAGGAGGTGATGCATATAAAGAGAAGTATGCAGTATAATTTTGTTTGTACAATAGAGTGATACTTTTCTTCCTTGTGTAGTGGCTGATATAGTGATATATAGGAAAGTGTACAAGGTAATGTTATATTTTCTTTGTACTAAAGTTATGGGCTGCATTTAATTTCTTATCTGAGCCAATATATATATATATACATTCTTTGCTTTATAATATGAAGGTACTTGTACTGTTTTCCTTTGCAAGCACTTTCTTTACATGCTCTGGTTTATAAGCTTACATACTTATATTATTATTTTTTCCCTCTTTTCTTTAGCAAGTACATTCATATGTATCTTGTTTGTATTACTACTTACAGGCTATACATATATAATTTACCTACCTATGCTTTTACTTTATCTTTATTTGTTTTCTTTTCCTTAGTCTTATTACTTAGTTGAATGTATACGTGGTTTACTTTTGTGAGTATATTCATGATCAGGTTTGTTTTAAATCTACATACTTTATAATATAAATGAAATTCCATTTGTAACTTGTTGTTTGAATTATTCTAGTGTAATCACTTTATATTTTTAATTTATCTCGTATATACTTATCTCTATCTCAAATTTAAATATTTTAAATGTTTATTTTTAACTTCAATACTTATTATCTTGTATCTCTTTTATTTTTAAAACTAAAACTATCAAATATTAAATTTACTAATGTATTTATCCTTATACTTATGTTTTTAATATTTATAAGGTAAATTAGATTTAAAACATTTTTTGAAAGACTTCATTTTGAATTTTTCACAATTTTAAGCCAAAAATAAATTTAATTATCAATTTAAAATTGATTAAAATCCGGGATCGTTACAAATTCCCCTCTTTAAAGAAATTTCGTCCCCGAAATTTACAGGCACGAAAATAACACAGATAGATACCCAAAGATAGAGAAATAATTTTCCCAGATCAAACTGTATATCTATTTTGTATTTGGCTTATCAATTCAGAATATCAACAATTTAAAATTTTCAATTAATTCTAAATTTCCAATTTATTTAGAATCTCCTATTTCAAATTCATTAAAGTTTAAATGGAAAAACTGATAAGAAACTGATGAAGATACAAAGTAAGAATTTTCTACAACGATTTGTAG
This sequence comes from Allium fistulosum, assembly GCA_030737815.1. NCBI lineage: Eukaryota > Viridiplantae > Streptophyta > Magnoliopsida > Asparagales > Amaryllidaceae > Allium > Allium fistulosum. The sequence goes on from CM060907.1 coordinate 293,598,476, forward strand.
AGCCATCATTACACCGAAACTTCTTCTTGTAGGTTGTACAAAGAAATCAAAAGAATTTGGAAAGACGAATCAAAGAAAATTTGATAAAGAAAGATTATTTCCGCTGTCGCAGGGTATTGACCATTTATAGTCGTATTCCCATGTCCCCTATCTCGTCATCTTCTTGCACTCATACTCACTATCAGTGGATAGTAAGAGAATTTACTGAGGGGTTCAAAAGGATATCTTAGGGATACACTCATTCTAGGGTTTACTTCACCCTATCTCTAATGAGCTACTTAATGTGTTATACTCCTGAGCTAAAGTTTTAACCTTAGCTCTGATACCAAATGTAAAGACCCAAAAACTCGGCCTTCGAAAATCGGCATTTGTACTTCACTTATACTCAAAATGCCGTAATTCAAACGCCGAATCTGGTTCTCCGGAGCTTATAACACAATTAAGTATAACAGCACAGCGGAAGAAAAAGAATAATACATTGATATACAATATCTGATACAATATTTGATACAATAGAGTGATACAATGAATATCAATATACATCAGAGATATGATACAAGAAATAGCAGCAGAAAGAAAACGATAACACCAGCAGCGGATAATCTCCCTCTCCAAAGCGCTAATCCAAAGATAGCTTGAACTCCCAATAACGATGCACAAAGATAAGCAAGTGCAGTCCGATCCAAAGACTGAACTAGCTCCAGAAAATCTACTAATTCTGACTATTTGAAAAACCAAACTCTAGACTTCCCGTGTAGAAAAATTTTGAGCATCCAGAGTTTAGGAAAGAAACAATAAACTCCGGATTAGTCATGGGACTGGTGTGAGCAACAAAAACAGTTTATCTTTAAAAACAAATAGCAAGAGAATTTTAAAGTCAATTCGCAATGCTTTTGGAAAATGAAATTAACATAAGGCCTCCCGCACACACACATAATGCAAACGCAGAATTGGAGGAGATTTCTTCTTATGATAGTCAAAGATGCTTACTACGTAAAACAAATCATTTTTGATATTATTATTAGTGCATAGTGTAGAAAACATTTCAAAAGTAGAATATAAATCTTAGCCAGCATAGACATTTCGAACTATGCCTACTATAGCTACCATCTAAACAGTGGTGACCACCATAAGTAAATGGCAGGTTCTACAACTAAAACCGTACAGGGTTCGTATTGTTTCTTTGGATTTCCAACAAATGATCAGGCAAAGGAACTTCCTTACACCGAAATGGAAATGCCTCTGGAAAGACGCCCCGAGAACCTAACCGGATCTCTGCAAACACAAGGCCGACGCTACCTCACGCTTTAACCAAGCTATAACTAGGTAACTAACACACGAGCTATGTCATCCCCCGGTCGTCACCGACCTTTATCCGAGGTACCTCGATCACAAAGCAACAACCACAAAGTATAATAAATTTGCAGCATCAACATAGGTAAAATATCTGGGCTCCATACCATGATATCACCTTTTATCCAGAAGGAAATGACATACCCTAGGGGCGCTACCCCTACAAACCTTTGCCGCAACATTCCTGTTTCGACCATTACCGGGTTGTGAGGCTCGACGAAGTCTCGTCCACAAAACTACGCTTTTTACAAAGCAACGCTTTTTCACAAAGCAACGCTTTTCAACGCTTTGATCAAAACAAATGATCAACAGCACTTCGTATGCCACATTACCAAATTGGGAATATATCACTAGTAACCATCAACTACATAACCTCTGAGCTCGTACGTCTCAGAGAAGGGTGTTAAGCTAAGAGAATAAATTCTCCGCCACCAACATAAATGTATTTGATAGAAACCAGCTTTACATCTCAAAGTGTAACGTTAGACACACATCCATACAAGTCTGTTCCAGGATCGAACAGAACCGAAGGCACTTCCGAAGAAGCCCTTGCAAATCCGGATAAATTCTAATCACGTCCGGACTTTCCATCACCAAGGGTGATAAAATCTCTATACCGAGGACCAGTCGATGCAGAGACATTCGACGAGTTGTCCTTTTGTTTTCGAAAATATCCGGTCTTCAAATGCTATCCATATACGTCGTATTATTATTCGGAATGGGTTATATGACACAAAGGTCTTTTCCCGGCTAACCTGAATAACGAGCGCAATTAAAAATCATATGGATACTGGCGTCTCAATTAAATCACAGCTTAAAGCTCAAAACTTTTCATTCGAATGGTTAAAACAAATTACCATTTCCAATCTTTTAAACAAAAAGATTCATTTCAAAAAAACCTTCAATGGTTTAAACAATTTCCACACTTTTAATCTTTTAAACAAAAAGATTCAATTCACAAAGTTCACCCCGTTCACAAAGATCCATTCTGGATTTCAAAACAATTTCCATTTTAATTGAATAGGTTTACTTGTTAAATCTTTAAATCAAAATTTAACTTATAGCTTTCAAAACTCGTTTCCAAAGATTCATTCATAGCCTTTCAAAAACAATTCTATTTCAAACTTGAAACCTTTCAGTACAATTTGGAAATCCTTTCTTAAAATGAAAGCTGTTATTATTTAAAAACAATCAGTTTTCGTTTCGGAAAAATCCAGTTATATTTACACGAGTTAAAACCCTTGAATTAAATTCAAAGTTCCCAAATCAATACCTTTAAAATGGTTTAACCCATATATAACTCGTACAGCATCTTTAATCCCTAGTTTCAAATCATATAATTCAATTTCAAACATAAATTCAAATTTTAAATCAAATTATTTAATTTTCAAGATATCCAAAATATCTTTAAAACTCTTTTCAAAAGCTTTTCATATTAAACCCCAATTTTCAATTTCAAAATCAATTGAAATTAAAATTTCAATTTCAAAAACATTAAATTTAAATCATCCATGACTTAACCGATTTCCTCGTGAAATCCATATTTGTGTGTGTATGGTGTAGTCCAGGGGTTTCTCACAATAGTGCAACATCATAAATCATTATAGATATATCGATAAGCGGTATAACCCATAACGCTTATCTTCATTCACAGATTCATAGATAAAGTAAATTTATCAGTCACAAAGATTCACTATTACGATTCGATGTGGATTTCGGATAACCAACTGGAATCCGACTCCCTGTCGCATCGAAATTCAAATGTCATTTACGGATCAAGGGTTTTCATATTCACATAGAAATATATCACAGAAACAGAAATCACAGCTCAGCACAAAGTAATTTATATCACAAAGCATCACAATCACAAACAGGGATATCAACCTGCTCAAAGCATTTTAATAATAATCAATCTATCACATAATTATATATATATATATTTTTTTTTCTTTAATTAATGATTAATTATCCTTAATTCAAATTTAATTAATCCTTAACTACTAATTAATTAAATCTTAATCACCTTCATAGATTAATTATTTCTTAATTAATTACCTTAATTAATTAATCTTTGATTATAAATTAATTAACTCAAATTAATAATTAATTACTCTTAAATTAATTATTCTGTAACTATTAAGTAATTATAATTCATCAATTATTTAATCAATATTAACAATGCATTAATTGAATTACTTTTAAGTTAAGTTAAAAGTGTAAAATATTTAATCGTCTCCTTAATTACTTTGTTAAATCTTATTCAAAACCACTTCTGAAAATATAAGTTTAAAATCCTTTTAACTTAAATAATTTAAATTGTTTTAAAACCTTTGATTACCATTTTCAACTTATCAACAATCATTCATTTAAAAAGAATAGTTTTAAAAATAAATTTTGACTTAGATTTCAAAGTTAAAACTGAAAAATGTAATCACCCTAGAGCTGCTTCGGGTAATACCCGAGAACTTTCCTCACTTGCTTCGAGTTTTCTCCAAATCAACCCGATAGCTTCAGTTTTTAAAAATTTTGTTTTTAAAAAAAAAAACAACCCGATACAAACTCGAAATGACACGAGTTCACACTCGAGCCAGAATGCAGTTTTCCCGAGATCGACTTCGAGTCGAACACCTTCTTCCCCCAAATGAACAACTGACACCAGTTGATGTCGTGCACGTGCACGGCCAGAATTGTCACCGTTGGTCGAAGCTGCAGCCACCATCCAGTCGACGTCCATCCCCCAAAGCAGCACGAACACCCAGAACTTGGATTATTCTCGAAAACACGAGTCGAGACATCACGACCCAAACAACCATCAGCACGTCATTGGCAAAACGACTCGCACCAGCTCCTCTGGCCATCAGAGGCCGTGAAATCTTGACCCGAGCTCCGTCGATGTGCAACGCCACGATTTTCACCGGTGGCGTGATGTCCGATCACCCATGGAAGGCGCGACACTATTATTTTCGAATGCGAACAAAATGGGTTCTTAAACCCTACTTTGACCTCGAATCTAAGATTCAATAGTCTATAAATTTTTCTGGCATTTTTCTAGTGATCTATAATGCTCAAGCTACCAACGATATCGATCTCGAGAGCCACCATTGCTTAGATCATCTGATTTTGGCGAAATTCCATTTTTTCGATCATTCCCCATTCCTCAGCAAATACTTGATAAAAAAATTCATTTCACCTTTAAAAATCATCAACCTCAAAGACAATTTGATATACATATTCAACATTTGAAATCATGGTTGATGAAATCTCTGTTTATATTGAGTTTGCCTATATTTTCCTATTTCCAGAGAAAACTTCTGTTAAATTTACTAACATTTATTTTTACCATTTTGAGTATGATCGTACAAACTTGTTTTCTTTTGATCTCAAAGCCTAAAATCGATCTGTTATAGAGTTCTAGATTCTTGAGACAGGTTTTAAAACCTGTAGGGATGAAACAGAGTTCCTATTAATGTGCACAAACCTGTATCTCATTTTCATATATAAAAATATATACTTACAAAACACACGTTTTTATCATTCAAACTTCAACATTGTTCACGGCAAAAATTTCAAGTCTAATCAGAGAGTTCACTCACCGTGTTTTAAGAAGTGAACAGAGATGCTTCTATCTTGAAACAGCTTTGAACTTGCTTGCTGAAACTCCTTTCTTCGATTCTCTGGTTAAATTGAGTTGTTGTTGTTTGAGTTGAGTTTTGTTTAGGTTTTAAGATAATATTTACTTTATATTTTTCTTAGGTTTGAATGAACGAATTGAGGTAGGAGGTGATGCATATAAAGAGAAGTATGTAGTATAATTTTGTTTGTACAATAGAGTGATACTTTTCTTCCTTGTGTAGTGGCTGATATAGTGATATATAGGAAAGTGTACAAGGTAATGTTATATTTTCTTTGTACTAAAGTTATGGGCTGCATTTAATTTCTTATCTGAGCCAATATATATATACATTCTTTGCTTTATAATATGAAGGTACTTGTACTGTTTTCCTTTGCAAGCACTTTCTTTACATGCTCTGGTTTATAAGCTTACATACTTATATTATTATTTTTTCCCTCTTTTCTTTAGCAAGTACATTCATATGTATCTTGTTTGTATTACTACTTACAGGCTATACATATATAATTTACCTACCTGTGCTTTTACTTTATCTTTATTTGTTTTCTTTTCCTTAGTCTTATTACTTAGTTGAATGTATACGTGGTTTACTTTTGTGAGTATATTCATGATCAGGTTTGTTTTAAATCTACATACTTTATAATATAAATGAAATTCCATTTGTAACTTGTTGTTTGAATTATTCTAGTGTAATCACTTTATATTTTTAATTTATCTCGTATATACTTATCTCAATCTCAAATTTAAATATTTTAAATGTTTATTTTTAACTTCAATACTTATTATCTTGTATCTCTTTTATTTTTAAAACTTAAACTATCAAATATTAAATTTACTAATGTATTTATCCTTATACTTATGTTTTTAATATTTATAAGGTATATTTTATTTAAAACATTTTTTGAAAGACTTCATTTTGAATTTTTCACAATTTTAAACCAAAAATAAATTTAATTATCAATTTAAAATTGATTAAAATCCGGGATCGTTACAACCTCATAACTATTTAAGTGGATAGATATCCTTATCTTTTGTCCTATTTGAACAAAACAAGATTCATACGCATAGTACAAACATTATCGAAGATGATAGTTCCATATAACCCCTGTGTTTCTCCTAGATATTTGATAGATGGTTATTTAACTATCAATAAATAAAATAATCAAACATTGATTAAATTCTATGTAGGATCCACTAAGCCTCTATTAATTTATCTTTCATTAATTAAAATCCCATCAATTCTTTGATTCAAAATACTTTACAAAAGATATATTCACACACCCCCTTACTCCTTTTTAATACTTGGAAAAATATTCATATACTTATCTCACTAGTATAAGTATATTACTAAACATTATATTTTAAATATTTAGAAAATATATCCATATACTTATCTCAATGTATAAGTATATTAACAAAATTTAAGGGTGATTTCCTCTTTTCCAAATTTATATTGGAATGGGCCAAAACAAATATTATTAAAATATCTCTTACTATAAACCAAACCACATATCCTTCATTGTTAGGTATGAAAAGAATGTTTTCATACCGTCATAATTAAGAGGGATAAATTATCAAAAGCAAATCTCATCCCCTTTTATAAGCCCATTTCATATTCCAAATTCCTTTTATAAATCTTCAAATAAATTTATAAAACTTCTTTTTATAAATCTCTAAAACCCTTTTATAAAACTCCTTATAAAACTTCTTTACAAAATATCACTGTAAATCTCTGTAAATAAACCCTTTTTACTAAGTAAAACCTTTTTATAGAACAATTTAACACCTTTATTCAATTAGTTAATTACTTTTGAACATCATAAATGAATAATTAATTACTTTAAAATGTCATTAATAAAATAAGTAATTAACTTTAAACACATCATTAATACAAAAATAAATTACCCTTAAACAAAACCAAACTAGTTAACTAACTTAAACAAAATTTATGATATAATTAAATAACTTCAAATATCATTAATAATATAATTAAGTAACTTCAACCAGCTTATTTAAAATAATTAATTAACTTAAACATAATTTATACAGTAATTAAAATCAGTTATAATAAAATAAACACTTAACCTCGAATTGTTATAAAATTGAAGATATTTTAAATCAATAACTTTACAAATTTGAAAAGAGGCTTAGCGACTACAGTGGTACTAAATCAAGTTACCATTTAATTCAATTTAACTTTCAACTCACATAACTAGTTCTTGCATAACCAACATATATGTAACTCAAATCCATAATAAACCGCTAATAGCTAACACATCACTTTTCCAATATTAATTAATCCATATTTAATTAACTGGCACATGAATAAATGTCCAATTTAATATAACAGCAGAATAAGGTTTTATTGTACTAAAAAATGTCATCAATAATCTATTCCATTTAATTATAGTAGAATGGGGACTTATTCTGATAAATAGATGTCATTAATAATCTATTCCATTTGATTATAGCAAAACAGGGATTTATTCTGGCAACGGATTTCAATAATGATCTAGTCAATTTAATTATAGCAGAACGGTGTTTTATTTAGCCAAATAGATATCACCAAGGAAATATAATGAATTTAACTACGTTATTAACTAAATCAATGTAAATTAAATACAATCAGTATCATTTGATCTTTAAATTTTACTTTACTAAAAGTAACTACTATTTATACCACACTATTCTACTTGTCAGTACAAGTCTAACGCAAAAATCCATGGGTAAATGAGATTTAAAACGAGCAAGATATTGATTTTCAAAGTTAACACACTAGTATATACTTTAAAACAAATAGTTTAAATAATTATTCACACATCACTTATAAAACATAGCCCATATGCTACCCGACCCGCTTGCAACTCAAACCCTACCCACTTGCCTTCCCTCCCAAACTTAAAACGCGACCCAGGCTAAAAAAAATTGAGAACCGCCTCGTTCCTCCTCCTCCTGCAGTTGCTACAACCACCCAGACTCTACACTTCCACTGCTGACGGGACCGCCGTGCTCCATCGGACCTCTGGTTGCCTCCACGTCGAACTCGACGCCCTCTAGCCCCACCTCAGATTGAAAACCCAAACCCCATAAAAACGCGTCTCTAAACCCTAATTTCCATGCCGCCATCACCACAAGCAACCGGACCACCAGCGACCGCCAACACACCTACCCCTATACCCAAGGCTCCCTCTAGCAACAACATCAAGTCCCCTCGACTAGCGGTTCATTGAAAAAAAGATGAACTGAAAACGATTAAACATCCCTTACGGCCAACTCTAGCTACTTGACAACCTCGATCACTGCCAAAAATCCCCACTCGGTGATAGGAACTCATCCATACGTGTTTATCAATCCATGTTCATCTAAAATGACTAATATTCCATCACTTACAGCTTTTGATCAATTTCGGCCACCCCGTTCGACGAAATGATGAGCAGCCATTTTAAAAAATAACTAGAGACGAAAACAAACATCTTTCATATTGGTGACTTTGGTTGATTTTAAATGGTGTGGGTGATAGTGATTTTTGAATCATGAGATGGGGATGGTTTTCATTTAAAATAGAGAGCAGGAGTTGTCTGTGTGCATATATCAGTGTATATTTCCTTTAAAGTGAACATGTCCATTTTTTTTCAAAGCAAACTATCAACTAAACATTATTTTTAACCAACTACATAAGTATGAGTATCATTTTGAAATTAAGCTACTACTATAATATTCAACGTTCATTTCACAAAATATTTAACAAAGGTAAAAGATGTAGCGTTCTTACTTTTTTTTCTCAAATTGATGAAAATGCAAAAGATCCAAGCTTTTTTCCTAGCAATCATCCCTAATATAATTTCATAACTAAATATCAAACTTTTAGGTTAAAAGACGAGGTTTTTTCTAACTTAAGATTGGAAGAGGAAGTGAAAAGAAGATGAAGCAAAGAAGTCAAAAAGGAAAATGGAACAAACCTTTTTTATAAATCATGAATAGCCTAAGACAGAAATACCTTTAGCCTCATTTTCTTCCTACTAATCTTTTCTTAAGTTCAACCAACTACTAAACCATGAATAAAATGGTGGATAATAGAAAGGTTCATGTACCCTTTTCAACTTTCATACTCAAGCCATCACTTCAAAATCAAATTCAAATATATTTTATTTTCATTAATTCTTATTATTATGAAATTCTTTATTTATTTTTACATTTTAAAATAAAAGATGTTTATCTACACTTAATTAAACATTTAAATGCTGTTTTAAATGTGTACAAGGGTTCAACAACTTTTTTTACAACTTACTGTTTGGTGGAAACTCGAAAATCTAAAAAAGGGATTTCGGTCACATTTTCTGTTTTTCATCGAACTACCAGTTTTAGTAAACAAAATTTAAAAATGTGTTTTCTACCATTAGTTATAAATTAAAAGAGGGTTGTATGATTATTAAAGCATTAAAAGAATATTTAAAATAAATTAAATATTCATAAATCAAAGCGATAAAATTCCGAGTTGTTACATTCTCTCATTCTTAAAAGAATTTCAACCCCAAAATTTCATCTCAAACAAACAAAGAAGGAAACCAGTTAACACAAAAACTTAACCATTTTACTTTTCCTAACTATTTTTGAAATTTTTTTATAAAACACAACTTAAGTTTAAGCTTGTATAATACCCCACTACATCCTGAGGGTATATACAATTATTTGGTTCAAACCCTTTTATTTTGAATTTATTTCCATTAAGTAAACTCAAGGTCCAAATACCCATTTTTTATTCCAAAACCATTTTTCAAATGATACAATATGTTTTAACCATAGAAAATATATCTACAGCTGAGTAACCCCAAAACTATATCACGGAACTAGGTATTACCAAAAAGTATCATACATCCTTTTACCAAGAAGGGTAATACTTAAGTGAAGTGCTTACCATCCGAACACATCCCTTTCCCTTTTTTAGTTATTTTCGAGTCACTCGAACTAGTTAACTTCAAAATACTCCTTCTAATTTCAAAATTCCCTTTTTGAAACAATATCGTATATATTTCCAAACAAATAGTTTTAACAAAATATCAATTTCAAAATTTGCTTTGGGTTCGTCCGGATTTAGACTTGTTTGGATCGTATAATGATAAAGAAAATAATTTACAAAGTGTATTATAACATTCGCCAAGGCAAACATCCGATCCTTAGTTAGAAAATTATTCGGTAATCGAGACTCGTTCCCCGAACCAATCCAAAGAAAATATACCTTACTTCCAAAGACCATTTGAAATAATAATATACATATTTCCCGTTGTAAATCAAATTATGCTTCTGGGATCAAATCGAAATCTGTTTTATCAGAACAATTCTACAACAAATTGCTATATTAGCATTTCCCCACTTAGAAACTCGAAAATGAACACCGATGATGCGACAGTCATTATCAGATTTATTTTCTAGTGACAAAAGTGAGTTCAGTGCGTCCTATCTCCTAAAAAATCCCTTAGAAATATTTCTATTCATAAATACTTTCAAATAATACTATTATTATTCCCAAAAACTTGAAAATCGTTTTTCAAAAGCATTGGGATTTAAGTCCTCAAATTCTCTACTTAAATCCTTTTTATTTATAAGCACACTTTTGTAAATCAATTTCATAAAATCAACTTCTTCTATAGAATTGTTTCTCAAATATTTATTCAACATATTCTAGCTTTCCTTTAATAAATACCCTTATTAAAATCCAATTTTAACCCAACATTATCATCTAACGCCTTATAGTCAAATTGTGAAATTTAATTCACAAGTTGTTCGTTTCAATGTTTTTTCCCCAAATTCTATTTACCTAACCTATGCTTTAAAAAGGTAAATTACAGATAAATCAACAAACAATTGTCAATGCTCAAAACTGGATGAGCATGATTAAATGAATCCTAAATGGTAATAATTGAATATTACCATTTCCTAACAAACAAACACATCATAAATAACTATATTAAATTTTGAAAATTATTCCTTTATATAAAAATATAATCCTAGGTAAAATTATTTAATTTACCCATTTAAACCAATATTGTGTTGGTTGACCTTGTTCAAGTGTTTAGGAATCCCTATCGATAACGTGGGCTAGACGCATCAATCAGAATTCATAAACCGCTCAACCGATCAAACAACACAATATAAAACATTTTTATATCACTAACAAATATGCGCTCTCATATATACACACACACATATATACTCACATAGACTCAAACTCATTCTAGAGTATCTTTATCCTATTTCTAATGAGTTTACCCCACCAAAGCAAGGTTCTCGCTTAACCTTTAGCTCTGTTACCAAACTTTAACAACCCACCTTTTCAATCCTCAGAAGTCGACATTAATACATCCATGATATTCATGTGCCAAATATCCAAGTGTCAGAAAGACACATCGTTGGGTAAAAGAAAAGAAAAGGTAGAACGGAATCTCACAATGTGACAAGTAATCTATAATATATCAATGAACTTTACAAAAAAGAAAACTTTTATACATACATTAATTAAAGTATAAGTATCCTATCATCATATCCTAGACAGTTATAACAACCTGCCCTTACAATTTCTAATAAATACAACAAGAAAAAAACAGCGAAAGATAAAATATGTGAATATGCCTTGGAGGATCCAGCTCATGTCTTAAAGCTCCAAAGTGTCCAGCTAAATCTAGAAATATGCTTGGGTTAACCTGAGCAATATAAGAAAATAACATCTGAATTAATCTAGTAAATCTAGCGTGAGAAATGCATATCATATGGATTTTAATGTTATAAAACCTTTCAAAATAAAGGTATCTCATAAGACCACACCGCACATAAACACGGATGAGTTTTTACCTTACGATAACAAAATTATTTCATAGGAAATCTTCTGATATTATAATATTGCCTAGGCTAAAATGAATATTAATCATAGCTGAAATTGTTACATTAATTAAATTCTAGCATAAGAGGTTTACAACAAAATACATAAGGGCACGTATTGGGTGTTAGGAAATCAAATCTACGGTTTCGATGACAACAGCTATACAATGGAAATCGAATATGCATATATATTCATATTTACAAGTAATTGCTAAAGCAACATCACTAGAGAGACAAGAACGAGGCTCAAAGAACATTACAAGAGACGACAAGTCAATAGGATCAATGGAGCAATGACACAGATGCACATAAGCAACATACACAAGTTTCAAACGTCTGAAGACATTAGCCAGACGTCTGAAGAAATTCTCTAGAATTCAAAACAGACAGGATCAGACGTCTGGTAAATATACTCAGACGTCTGAAAGGCTACTGTATACAAAAAATATATAGAGCCAGACGTTTGAAACATATACCAGACGTTTGGAACTAAACTCTGATTTTGAAATTCAAATTACAATTGTCGCACTTGAAAGGACATCTTCGCTTCTCTTCACTGCAACTCTTCATCACCATCAGAAGCGACTATGGAACACTTGTTAATGGATGCAACTACTCAAGGAATCTCTCTACCACTATAAATAACATCAAGAATCAAAAAGAAGACTTTACCTTACTTACTTATGCTCTTTACTTTCATACTCTGATATATTCTCTAGCAATCTATACTTGTATTTCATTCTTCCATATATTCAGATCTCCTCAATCAATATTCTCTAGATATATTTATTGGAAGCATTTGTATTTAATAGTCAATATCCGTGTTATGGAACACATACTTGACAAGAACAAGCTATTGTAACCAAGCCTATTCCTCCGGGCGATGAGAGGGTGTTTGATAGTCGAATTCCCGAAGGGAAGCTTCGAGACTAGACGTAGGATGGGAGGTCCGAACCAGTATAAAATCCTGGCGTGCTTATTCTATATTTACCTAGATTAATTTTATCTTACTTGCATCATATAATCTGTCACATATACTTGCATATACACTATATGATCCACCCATATACTTTCAATTGGTATCAGAGCAAGGTTTGATCAAAATACAGTAACACGTTTTTGAATCACTTTAATATGGCAAGTATTTTTCAAGAAGGACAATCCACAGCACGACCACCACTTTTTAATGGCTCTAACTATGCATATTGGTCAACACATATGAGAATTTTTATAGAAGCTAATGGTCTAGAAATTTGGTCAGCCACTCAAGATAAATATGAAGTACCTACTACTGCTATGAACACATGGACCGATGCACAAAAAACAACAGCTTCTAATAATGCCAAAGCTATGAATGTTTTATTTTGCTCTCTAGATAAAAATGAATTTTCACGTGTTATGTTATGTACCACTACATTTGACATTTGGCATACCTTACAAATCACACACGAAGGTACAACAAAGGTAAAACAAACTAAGATCTCAATTTTGCACAACCAATTTTCTTCATTTAAAATGAAACAAAATGAAACTATTGTTGACATGTATTCTAGATTTCAAACTATTCAACATGATCTTATGGCATTAGGAGTTAAGTTTACTGATTTTGATTTAGTCTCTCGAATACTCAACTCCTTAACATCGGATTGGGAAAGAAAGGTTTTAGCTATTGAAGAAGCTAATGATCTTTCTACTCTCAAGGTTGAAGAGTTGATAGGAAATTTAATGTCCTATGAAGCTAATTTGCAGGCACGAAAAGAATTAAATTCGGAAAAGAAGAACATAGCATTCCCAACAACAAATGAAGACTCCGACTTAGACGAAGAAGAAATTGTATTTATTGCCAAAAATTACAATAAATTTAAAAAGTTTAGGAAAATGACTAAATTTCAGAAAGGAGGAAAATTAAGCTCAACAAATCAAACATCAATCAAATGCTATGAATGTGATCAATTTGGACATATGAAGAAAGACTGTCCCAAGCTCAATAATGATAAAAAGAAGAACAAATTTGAAAAGTTCAAAAAGAAGAAGGCTTTCAAAGTAACATGGGATGACTCGGATTCTTCATCATCTGATAGTGATCAAGCTAATATATGTTTTATGGCACAAACTGATAAGGTATGTCCCGAACATAGCCATGATGAATTATTAGAACTTAGCATGGAATTAGATGATAAATTTAGATAAATTAAAAAATTAAACAAAGAACATATAACCAAAATAAATAGATTAGAACTTGAAGTAGGAATGTTAAAAGATGAAAAAATTATCTTAGAAGAGGAACTTGAATTATCTCAAGAAAAAATTAAAAATAATTTGGTCGAAAATAAGGCTATTGCTATTGATTTTGATAAGACTAAAATAATAAAGGATAATTTGTTAAAAGAAAATGTCAACTTGAAGAGTACTATTGAAATATTGAAAATTGAAAATTTTGAATTAAAAGAAAAATTAGATAAAATTACAAATAATGTTTCAAAATTTAATAAAGAAAAATAAGATTTGGAAAATCTTATCAAAACTTCAAAACCATCACGTAATAGAAATGGAATAGGATTTAAAAATACTCCTAAACAAAGAGGAAATGAAGTTAAGAATTATAAAAAGACTAAAAGTTCACCTAAGTCTAATAAAAATACCAAGAATATAAAAATTTTGATTCCTAAGATAAATAATAATTTGATTCGACAAAAACATATTAATAATTTCTTAAGGAATGTAGTCTATAATAAAAATTATATTTATAAAGGTACCAAACCATCTTGGGTATGGCTACCTACTTCTTCTAACATCTAGGACCCTAACAAAGTATATGGGTACCAATTAAAACATCTTTTATTTTGTAGGTACCCAAAATAAAAAAAAGGAGAAATGGATACTAGATAGCGGATGCTCCAAGCATATGACCAGAAATTCAAAAAAGTTATCAAATATAACATACATCGATGGTGGAATGGTAACCTTTGGAGATAACTCAAAAGGATATGTCGTGGGCATTGGAGAAGTCATCAACTCTGGTATTTCTAACTCTCCTATTATTACAAATGTTCTATTAGTAGAAAATCTAAAACACAACCTAATAAGTATTAGTCAATTATGTGATAAAGGTTTTCAAATCAATTTCGAAAAAGATAGATGTAATATTTTCGATAATAACAGACAACTTATATTTGAAGGTTTTAGAAACAAAAAAATTTATGTCTTAAACATGAATATAAATAAAAATTCAAATTTTTGTTTAACCGCCAAACATGACGATCCATGGTTGTGACATAAACGATTTTGCCATACCAATTTTAAATATATTAATAAACTAGCAAAATATGAACTAGTTAGAGGTTTACCTAAAATAAATTACAAAGTAGAAAATTTATGTGGCGATTGTCAAATTGGAAAACTAAAGAAAAGCTCTTTTAAATCTAAAAATAATATTTCTACAAAACAACCATTAGAATTATTACATTTAGATTTATTTGGTCCAATGCAAGTACGATCTATAAATCACAACAAATATGTTTACGTAATAGTTGATGATTTTTCGAGATATACATGGACTTTATTTTTAAAACATAAAAGTGATACCTTTGGTATGTTTAAAATATTTGCTAAAAGTATTAAAACACAAATGGATTTGAAAATTAAAAGTATTCGAAGTGATCACGGTGAAGAATTTGAAAATGATCTTTTTACTAATTTTTGTAATAAAAAAGGAAAAAGTCATAATTTTACTTTTCCCCGCACATCTCAACAAAATGGTGTAGTAGAAAGAAAAAATCGTACGTTACAAGAATATGCACGAACACTACTAAATAGTAGTGGTCTACCAAAACATTTTTGGGCTGAAGCTATTGCCACAGCTTGTTATGTGTTGAATCGAGTAACCATACGTCTTTGACTAAACAAACCTGTTTTGAAATATTTTTTGGAAGAAAACCTAAAGTATCATACTTTAGAACTTTCGGATCAAAATGTTTTATATTAAATACAAAAGATAATTTAGGAAAATTTGACCCGTAGGCCGATGAAGGAATCTTTGTTGGATATTCGGATCGCAGCAAAGCATATAGAATTTTTAATAAACGAAATAATACTATTGAAGAAAGTTTACATGTTTCGTTCGATGAAAATCTTCTTAACCATCATACTAATGATGATGAAGAAATAATTTCAATAAAAAATACAACAAACTCTATTAATAATGATACAAATGTACAAAATAATACTTTGATATCATCTCCTAGAATTCTTAAGAATCATCCAAAAGATAATATCATTGGAGATATCAATTCTAGAGTAACTAGAAATCAACTTAATCAAATAAGCCATATAGCATTTGTATCAAATTTTGAACCAAAAAATTATAAAGAAGCTTCAAATGATAATTTTTGGATAATAGCTATGCAAGAAGAATTAAATCAATTTGAACGTAATAATGTTTGGGAATTAGTACCAAGACCAGAAGATTAATCGGTTATAGGAACAAAATGGGTATTTAAAAACAAAGCAGATGAAAACGGAAATATTGTTAGAAATAAAGCACGTTTAGTTACTCAAGGCTATAATCAAGAAGAAGGTATCGACTATGACGAAACCTTTGCTCCAGTAGCAAAATTAGAAGCCATTCGTACATTACTCGCTTTTGCAAATCATCACAATTTTAAACTATTTCAAATGGATGTCAAAAGTGCTTTATTAAATGGTCTTATTAAAGAAAACGTATATGTTGAACAACCTCCATTATTTATTCACGAAAAATATCCCGATCATCTTTTTAAATTACAAAAAGCTTTATATGGTTTAAAACAAGCCCCCCGAGCTTGGTACGAACGTCTTAAAAATCACTTAATTACATCTGGTTTTCAAATAGGTAAAATCGATAAAACGTTATTTATTAAACGAGAAAATAACGATATTTTAGTTGTGCAAATTTACGTAGACGATATTATTTTTGGTTCAACCAATGAAAATCTTTGTAATCAATTCTCAAATATTATGAAAAATGAATTTAAAATGTCTCACATGGGAGAATTAAATTTCTTTTTGGGTTTACAAATAAAACAACTTGAAAATGGTATTTTTATTCATCAAGAAAATATTGTAATGATTTATTACGATGCTTTGGAATGGATAAAATTTCAAGCAAACCAACACCGATGAGTACTAGTGTTCACTTAGAAAAAGATGATAATGGAAAAGATTTTGATGAAAAATTATATCGTAGTATGATTCGCTCCTTACTTTATTTAACAGCAAGTCGACCCGATATTATGATGAGTGTGTGTCTTTGTGCCCAATTTCAAGCAAAACCGAAAGAATCTCACCAAAGAAGCGTTAAGCGTATCTTACGATATCTATCTAGTACAAGAAATTACGGTTTGTTTTATCCTAAGGGATCATCATTTGAACTTGTTTCATATAGCGATGCGGATTTCGGTGGTTGTAAAACGGATCGTAAAAGTACTAGTGGAACAAGTCACTTTATCGGACAATCATTTATTTCATGGTTTAGCAAAAAGCAAAATTGTGTATCCTTATCTACTTGCGAGGCCGAATATATTTCAGCATCATTAGCATGTGCACAAGTAATATATATGCAACAAACGCTTAAGGATTTCGGAAAAATTATTGATAAGTCACCAATATATAGCGATAATACAAGTGCAATAAATCTATCAAAAAACCCTGTAAATCACTCGCGTACTAAACATATAGATATACGACATCATTTCTTACATGACAATGTCGAAAAAGGTATTATTACATTAGAATACGTAAATACCGAAAATCAAATAGTAGATATTTTCACAAAACCACTAAACGAACAAACATTTGTTAAATTACGTCGTGACTTAGGAATATGCTCCCTTAATGATCTTCTAACTTAACACCACATCATTATTTATTTTATATTCTTAGCCAAAAATATTTTTATCCACAAACTACAAATGATAACTCCTTTACCTAAAATTTTTTAGGTGGTTGTTTTCTGAAATAATCTATAAATAACTTTTTCACAACTATATATAAATCTTTTAAAATAAAGAATATATAGACTTCATATTTTTACAATATGTCTTCTGAAAATTCTCATCTATCCTTCTCGACACCTACAACGGATAGCTCGGCTGATACACCACAACGGCTTCCTACACCCACACCAAATAAGGAACCAATGTATAGGTGGTCCTCATATCACACGGGATTCACTCCCGATAGCAAGAAGACCAAACGATCTTTATTTGTCTCTCCTAACACAAAGGAGAAAATTGATGAAATCCATCACTATCAAAAACAACAAATAGATCTACAACGAGAACTATATTTCGAACAAAAAGTTACAGCACGTCGGCTAAGCTTTTTGGAACAAGTAGCGATGAAGTTCTATACTTCATGGAAGAAAGATGTCCATGAACCACTTCCGAAACCTTGCAATTCCTTGGATCCCTCTTCCTCATACCGTACCCCTTCCGACCCTTCACCAAGACGATTCTCTGGCTCCCCTAGAACCCACGAACGTGGAAATATATGGTCTCCACTTAAACCATGAAGGGATAACAAGTCAGAAGATCACAAAACTCCATCACCATCTGAATAGATTATATTTTTTTATATGTATATCTATGTTTATTTGTAATTTTGTTTCACATAAATAATACTAGATTTCATTTCAAACAATAGAGAATCGAGAAATAAGCAACACCATTAAAATTTAGGCTATTATTAGAAAAATTGCCTATTTCTGACGTCTGGATATGGACCTCAAACGTTTGACACTCTGATATCCCTCAAAAAATTTATCACTTTGCATATGCAGACGTCTGTTATAACCCTCCAGACATCTGAAAATTTGCTCTGCCACCTAGAAATTAAAATCAGACTATTTCACACGTCTGAACTTCAATCTAGACGTTTGAGTTATATCTCTGCCACCAAGTTTTAAAAACTTAACCTATTTCAGACGTCTGATATTTTATCTAGTCGTCTGGAAAAACTCTCTGACTATCAATTTTTTTTAAAAATTCGATCAAACCAGACGTCTAGCAGAAAAACCAGACGTCTTAAGTTAACTACTGTATTCGAATTAGGGCAAACCAGATGTCTGAATGTGCTTCCAGACGTCTGAAATTCAATCGACACTTTAAAAACACCCATATAACATTTTTTAAACTTTCATCTCTATTTTCTCAACTGCGATTTCTCCATTGACAATTTTCTTCTCAAAATCGCCTTTTTACGCTTGTTAAATTCACAATGCCTCCTAGAACTAGAAATCCCAAAATATCTAAAAGAAAACAGGACCAACCAACATCATCCTCAAATCCTCAAGTTTTCTCTGATGATCAAATAGAAAGATGGATGAATCGAGCACCACACTCAATCAAGAGATATGAGGATATAAAAAAGAAAAAGCTTCACACAGGTCCATTTTATAACCTACTTAAATTTCCAATGTATGATTTGGATGAAATGTGTGAGAATGCCGGACTTGAAACATTGATATCGTTCACTCCCAATGACGTCCAAATCGACCAATTGGCAATATTTCTTTTTTACGCAAATTTGGATAGCACTTCAGTATGGAACACTGAAGATGAAGATAATTGGATATGGTCTAGCATGTATGGCAACACGATTAGACTCACTCCTGGCATAATAGGTAGAACTCTAGGATGTTCTGATACGGGCAAAGATTTATACAATATTCCCGATATGCGCTACAAACCAAGGAATAGTATAACACATCAAATTTGGGAGGATGAAATGCCAAAATTTGCCTCTAAATATCTACGTCCAAAAGCACGACTTCTTGCTCGAATGATAATCAATACCATAGTTCCACGTATGGGAAGTCATGAGCAAGTAATCGAGTTAGAGCACAAAGCCTTATATGCTCTATTTAGCGGAACAAGGGTGAATTGGGCCAAATTTATCTTTGACGAGCTCAATCATTTTTGGACTCGATCATGGCCATCAATTATCTACCCCACATATATTATGAGACTTCTACGGGCTCACAACATCCCCTCATACTTATCAACTTTTGAAGAAATCTATCCAAAATATGCTTCCACCAAGTTTTTCTCCCTCATGCACTTACCCAAGATTTCCCCAGAATTTATATCTTTTGAAGATTGGACGCTCAATCATCAAACCAGACAAGTTGAGCCTCCACCACAACCACACAATGAACCATCTCAAGAGGAGGAACAACGTCGTGAAGCAACTCCACCTCCTCCTGCATCATTTGATTATCCAAGCCAGGATGAGATTGTGGAGACTCGAACAGAAACAAATCCAAATGAAAGCGTTCGAGATCTTACCCTTAAAAATCAACATATATTATCTCAAAATCAAAAACTTTTGGCTAAGCGTATTGACACCTTTGAAACATCTTTTGCTACACGCCTAGCAACAGTTGAAGAATCACTTTCAACTGTCCTATCGGTTCTCAAAGAAGTACTTCAACGGGTTCGCGGTCCGACACCTCCTTCTGAAGATTGGACAACCCCAGTACCTTCTCCTCCCACGAAACATTCAAAACTTTCTGAGGACGAACCTCTAAAACAAGCTTCTACATCTCCTACAAAGCCTAGCTCTTCCCAAAAAGAAGAAACAGGGGATGATCAACAAAAAGCTTCTCTGAAGGAATCATAGATTTTAGGATTTTAAGATTTCAACTCTTGTACAACTGATAAAATCTATGAATGTAATCAATTTCGAATTATTAATGAAATTTTCCTTTTGTGTGTTATCTTTGAAAATTGGCTAAAATTTTATAATTCTTTTTGATAATGCCAAAGGGGGAGAAATATAAGTATATTTATAAAACATTAGAAATAAGCACATATTCAGGGGGAGATTTATAAATTATATAAGTACATTGTATAGTTGTCATCATAAAAAAGGGGGAGATTGTTAGGAAATCAAATCTACGGTTTTGATGACAACAACTATACAATGGAAATCGAATATGCATATATATTTCTATTTACAGGTAATTGCTAAAGTAACATCACTAGAGAGACATGAACGAGGCTCAAAGAACATTACAAGAGACGACAAGTCAATAGGATCAATGGAGCAATGACACAGATGCATATAAGCAACATACACAAGTTTCAGACGTCTGAAGACATTAGCCAGACGTCTGAAGAAATTCTCTGGAATTCAAAACAGACAGGATCAGACGTCTGGTTAATATACTCAGACGTATGAAAGGCTACTGTATACAAAAAATATATAGAGCTAGACATCTGAAACATATACCAGACGTTTGGAACTGAACTCGGATTTTGAAATTCAAATTACAACTGTCGCACTTGAAAGGACATCTTCGCTTCTCTTCACTGCAACTCTTCATCACCATCAGAAGCGACCATGGAACACTTGTTAATGGATGCAACTACTCAAGGAATCTCTCTACCACTATAAATAACATCAAGAATCAAAGAGAAGACTTCACCTTACTTACTTATGCTCTTTACTTTCATACTCTGATATATTCTCTAGCAATCTATACTTGTATTTCATTCTTCCATATATTCAGATCTCCTCAATCAATATTCTCTAGATATATTTATTGGAAGCATTTGTACTTAATAGTCAATATCTGTGTTATGGAACACATACTTGACAAGAACAAGCTATTGTAACCAAGCCTATTCCTCCGGGCGAAGAGAGGGTGTTTGATAGTCGAATTCCGAAGGGGAGCTTCAGGACTAGACGTAGGACGGGAGGTCCGAACCAGTATAAAATCCTGGTGTGCTTATTCTATATTTACCTAGATTAATTTTATCTTAGTTGCATCATATAATCTGTCACATATACTTGCATATACAATATACGATCCACCCTATATACTTTCATTGGGGATTCGATTTCCATCAATGACAAGGCTACTGGTGTACCGCCTGCCACAGTACACCTCTAGAAAAATGTACTGAGGGCCTCACATAGACCCCATGCAAATCAGAACTGGTTGTCCCTTTAACATGGCATACCGTATTGCATTATTCCTCGTGCACCAAGGCTTAAAAACAACGTGTACCAGCTCTGGGCCCACTCTTCATGTGTGTGCGCATACCAACCCATAAATATCGATTCTAGATCGAGGAATGACTGCTCTTAATGGTACCGAACCACATAGCTCTAAAGCATATTCCTGATTTAGTCATTACCGAGTTCTGAAGCTTGTGAGATCACGATTACCTTTTTCCTCTCTTAGCAAATCCCACTTGGAATGCTAACACTGCCCTTTAAGCAACAACGATATGGCAACATTCATCCATACAAGTTTTTCAGGATATGAACAAACCGAAAGCACTACTTCCACTGCATCCATTTTGAAATCACCCTTAGGATTAGTACCAAGTAGCCCTTGCACTTCAAAGAGCACCTTCTTCGATTCCTTTATCTCGAACCAGTCTTGAACCTCTTCCAAAATATAGAACGCGCATATGGTTTTGGAGTGGTTACGTTTTTGAGTCATCTCATATAAGTACACACCCCCGCTCACCAGTCGCTCCAAGACCAAATTGATAATTCCGGTAAACTCAACCTCGGTTCTTTTGGAAATAATCAAACAATACATAAAAGCGGAGATCACCTCCTAACCATTTAAGTGGATGGATTTCCTTACCATTTGTCCTAGGAGAATGAAACGGGATTCAGGCACATAATACAGCATCATCGAAGATGATTGTGCCATATAACCCCGTGTTTCTCCTAGATATTTCCATAGTTAGATTTGGTCAAGATTTGATAGTCGGTTATTTAACTATCAAATAAATAATACAATCAAAGATTGATTAAACTCCATGTGGGATCCTTTAAGCCTCTACTAATTAACCTTTCATTAATTAAAATCCCTTCAATTATTTGATTCAAAATACCTTTACAAAAAATATATTCACACACCCCTTATATTCCTTTCAATACTTTGAAAAATATTCATATACTTATCTCACCAGTATAAGTATATTACAAAACATTATATTTTCAATATGTAGAAAATATATACATATACTTATCTCAATGTATAAGTATATTAACAAAACTTAAGTGAGATTTCCTCTTTTCTAAATTCATATTGAAATGGGTCAAAACAAAATTTATTAAAAATATCTCTTGCTATAAACCAAACCATCTATCCTTTGGTGTTAAGTATGAAAAGAATATTTCCATACCACAATAATTAAGTAGGATTAATTATCAAAAACAAATCTCATCCCCATTTTATAAAATTACCATCTTATTAGCCCATTTCATATTTCGAAATCCTTTTATAAATTTCCAAATAAATTTATAAAACTTATAAATCTCTAAAATGCTTTTATAAAACTCCTTTACAAAATATAATTTGTAAATCTCTTTAAATAAGCCCTTTTTACTTGTTAAAACTATTTTATAAAACAATTTATCATTTATAAACACCTTTATTCAATTAATTAATTACTTCTGAATATCATAAATGAATAATTAATTAACTTTAAAACATCATTAATAAAATAAGTAATTAACTTTGTACACATCATTAATACAAAAATTAATTACCTTTAAACAAAACAAAACTAATTAACTAACTTAAGAAAAATTATAATATAATTGAATAACTTCAAATATCATTAATAATATAATTAAGTAACTTCAACCAGCTTATTTAAAATAATTAATTAACTTAAACATCATTTATACATTAATTAAAATTGGTTATAATAAAATAAACACTTAACCTCAAATTATTATAAAATTGAAGTTATTTTAAACCTATAACTTTACAAATTCGAAAAGAGGCTTAGTGACAATAATGGTACTAAATCAAGTTACCATTCAATTCAATTTTACTTTCAAGTCATATAACTAATATTTACATAAGCAACATATATATAACTCAAATCCATAATTAACCATCAATAGTTAACACATCATTTTTCCAATATTAACTAATCCACATATAATTACCTGACACATGAATAAATGTTCGATTTAATATAATAATAGAATGGGACATTATTCTACCAACAGATGTCATTAATAATCTATTCCATTTAATTATAGCAGAGCAAGGATTTATTCTGCAAAACAAATGTCATAAATAATCCATTCCATTTAATTACAATAGAACATGGGTTTATTATGCCAACAGATGTCATCAATAATCTATTCAATTTAATTATAGTTGAACTGTGTTTTATTTGGCCAAATAGATATCACCAAGGAAGGATAAATAATTTAACTATGTTATTAACTAAATCAACGTAAATTAAATCAAGTCAGTATCATTTTATCATTAAATTTTACTTCACCAAAACTAACAACTATTTATACCACAACGTTCTACTCGTCAATACGGGTCTAATGCAAAAATCTATGGGTAAATCGGATTTAAAACGAGCAAGATACTAATTTTCAAAGTTAACACGTTAATATATACTTTAAAACAAATAGTTTGAATAATTATTCACACGTCACTTATAAAACACAGCCCATGTTTAACGGCAAATGTTCTATTGATTAGAAAAATGCTGATAAATTTTGAAATAAAATATCCGCAAGCGCACGGCGTACTATTGAAGTACGTGGCGAGTACGGATCGATCCGCGGGGAATTTTTAAGATTTTAAACTTGTTATTCAATCAAATTAGAAGAAAATGAGAGAAACTTGTTTTCTACTATTTATGAACAAAGAGAAGCTAAAACTAAAATAAAAATAAGATTAAAAACTATGAAATTAGAGAACAACTTAAGGGCCAATCCACTCTCATATTTTTGTAAATTAATCAAACAAATAATCTATGATCTCAAGTTTTGATATTAAATGAACTTATTGTTGTATTTATCATAAGTATGGTTTATTTATGTCATTAATTAACATAAAGGAAACCATCAAACTATAATACTACAAATAAGCCACCTGTTAATTCTCATGAAAATGAAGCAAAACAAAAACTATTTTTAAGTATAATCTATTTACTATTGTGATTAGTAATATAGATCATCAATTTTTTTCACATTCATTTCAAAATCAAAAATCAATTAGTAAATCATGATGTAACTTGTGTTTATATGGAATAAGAATAGATCATTTGCAAATGCAACATAAGCTATCAAACCCACTTGTATAAACTTACATCAATATCTACTTTCATGAAGTACAAATACAAGAGATCATAAATCATAGAATTGTTGAATTTACATAATACTTGAGAGCTTCATTACCCCTAAGTTGAGGGGTTTAGCTACTCATTTGTGGAATTGAAGCAACACAAGTAAATTTCAACATTAAAAAGAGAAGAAAATAGAAAATAAGCAAAGAAGAGAATGTAATTAAACTACTTACAATAAAAAGAATTAAGCTAAACTACTTGCATGAATGTAAAACTAATCTACTGACAAAGAAAAGGAAAGAGCATAAATAAAAGCATGAAAAGTAAATAAAAGCATGTAAATAAGAGAAGCGAAAGAGGCTAAGAAGCCATTTTTATTTCATGAAACATTGCTTACAATTTTGCACTCTAATTTTCTAAGTAATATGAAAGGTAGAAGATAATTTACATGTACATAAGAGGGCTATTTATACATGCATAAAACCCTAATTCTATTTTTAGGGAGCTTCCCAAAATTCCCTTTAGGAAGTGTGGCCACCAAGTAACCATTAGCCACTAATTAATCCCTCGTTAAAAGTGCATGAAGCTTTAACCTCCACTTAGTTATCCATTGTCTTCTAATTGTAGATTTAGGCAAGTGGTTGGGGTCCTCCATGTTCATGGTCTTGAATTATTTTCATCTTCTTTCCTTTCTATTCATTTGTGCATGCATGTATCTTCATATAAGCCTCTTCCATATGTATCCAAATTC
The DNA here is from genome assembly GCA_030737815.1 of Allium fistulosum. Taxonomy (NCBI): domain Eukaryota; kingdom Viridiplantae; phylum Streptophyta; class Magnoliopsida; order Asparagales; family Amaryllidaceae; genus Allium; species Allium fistulosum. The sequence goes on from CM060907.1 coordinate 293,624,193, forward strand.
CTATAAAAATCATCAAAAAATGTCCAAGTAAAAATTCTTAAATTAACACATGCACACAAATGACCATTTTCCCCTTGAATGAAGATGAAAATATGATGGTTTGAAAATAATTGAATTTTGGTTTTAACATGTAAAAATGCCCAAATATGATGTTTATTTAAATAAAAAGAGATAAAATATGGATGTAAATATATGCACATTTACGTGCACATCAAATACCCCCACACTTATCTTTTTATTCGTCCTCGAGTAAAGGAAAACTAAGATAAATCCGTTTTCATAGGGAGCATGATTGCATTGGGCTATGCAACAAGCCGTTAAACCTCTGGGTGTTCCCAGTAGGACGAGTGTTGTCTCATGAGGGTTTTCAGCGGATACTACCCACAAAATCCAAATGCAGGATGAAAATATTTACAAAATGCAAGATTTATTTACAAAGAGATGAATGTGAGTTTTTTTTGAAAATATTTACAAATAAAGGATTTACTTTTAAATCGACACAAATAAGATAAATATAAGTTTTGGTCATTGTCTTGAAAATTTAAGTCATTTACTCGTCAAAACTTCAATAAACATAAAGTTATCGTAACAAATAGACTATAGTTTAACTCGTTGTTTCAGTTGACAACATAGTGCAACTATGAAATAGATCCTTAGTTGATTATCAAAGTTTATCAAAGTGGTATTTTCATTTCTTTCCAATAACAAGTCAAATCAAACAAGTTAAAATGTTGCTTGGATTTCAATTACATACTCTCTCTTATTTGAAAATTTTATTAACAATATTTACATATGCCTAACTCAGGTAAACCGAGGCCAGATATATTACCCGTGCACTGCCTTGCGGACATATGTGAGGGGAATACAGAGTGTGGCAAGTGAACACACAAGTGTGAACACTTATCGACTGTAGGCATTATTAAAAAGAATTTATATATATACACCTAACTCAGATAAACGAGGCCAGATATACCGATCATGCACTGCCTTTCGGGCTTACGTGAGAAGCGTACAGAGCATGGCGAGTGAACACATGACTCTAGGTGTTAAAAATATATATATACATATATACAAATGTTTTTTTTTTGCAATATATATTTTTTTTAGAAAGAGAGAGTTTTGAAAAATCATCTTAGCACCATTTAACTTAGAAGATAAAAATGTTATATCCTTTACTTTAAATTTACCACTTTTTTAAACAAAGATTTTCAATTAGAACATACTTCATAATTAACACATATGAACCTTCCTATATACTAGTTAAATCATTGTTATTTGTAATCAAACTTCATTTTAATTTTTGTTAAGACAAATAAATTTTCAAAAATTTCAATATATTAACCAAAACTTATATTATCGAATAGTGTTTCTTCAAAAATAAATCAAAATGCTATAAAGAATATGTTTTTGAGATTTTGAAATTTTGAGATTTTATTTAAGTTAAAAGAAAAATGAAAATTCAAAAATGCCATGAAACTAAAAAAATGAAAATGAGACTCCCTCCCACACTTAATTTTGACTATGTCCCCACAGTCAATGCATGATATAATGAGTGTAACGGGGAAAACTATGTACATATTTACAAAAGAGGGTTAACATTCTTACTAGACGTAGCTTGGCTCATGAAGGATCATGAGCTCCTCCTCTTGGTTATTTGGTAATTCCAAGAAAGGTTTCAAACGATGACCGTTGACTTTGAAAATCGATACATCCCTGGGGTTTTCTATTTCTACCGCACCATGTGGAAAAACAGTTCGTACCACAAATGGTCCGGTCCATCTTGATTTAAGTTTCCCAGGGAATAAATGAAATCTTGAGTCATATAAAAGAACTTTCTGGTTAGGCAAAAACGTTTTCCTTAGGTTTGACTTATCATGAAAAACTTTTGTTCTTTCTTTGTAAATTTTCTCGTTTTCATATGCATCGTTCCTAAGTTCTTCTAGTTCGTTGAGTTGTAGTTTTCGGTTTTCACCAACTTTCTCAAGATCAAAGTTTAAGTTCTTTATTGCCCATAATGCTTTGTGTTCGATTTCAACGGGTAAATGGCAAGCTTTACCGTAAACTAAACGAAATAGGGACATCCCAAGGTTAGATTTAAAAGCAATACGGTTAGCCCAAAGCGCGTCGGTCAATTTTTGAGACCAATCTTTTCGATTTTTGTTAACAGTTTTCTCCTAAATTTGTTTTATTTGACGATTTGAAACTTCAACTTGGCCACAAGTATGAGGATGATATGGAGTGGATAACTTGTGGGCTATCAAGTATTTTTTCATTAAAGTTTCAAAAGAACGGTTGCAAAAATGGGTTTTGTTATCGCTGATTATTGTGCGAGGTGTGCCGAACCTCGAAAAGATTTTTCTTTGAGAAATTTCACAACAATTTTATGACCGTTGGTTTTGCAAGGAACGGCTTCAACCCATTTTGAAACGTAATCGACAGCGAGAAGGATATACAAGTTTCCAAAAGAATTGGGAAAAGGTCACATAAAGTCGATACCCCAAACATCAAAGATTTCGATCGTAAGAATGGGGTTTAGAGGCATCATATCTCATCGAGAAATTCATCCAAGCATTTGACATCGATCGCAAGTTTTGCAAAATTCGAATGAGTCTTTGAAAAGAGAAGGCCAATAGAATCCACACCGAAGCACTTTTTTTGCAGTTTTTCGAGGACCGAAATGTCCACCGCACGCTTGATCGTGGCAAAACGAAAGAACACTCCTTATCTCATTATCCGGAATGCAACGTTGGATGATTTGGTCGGGACAATATTTGAACAAGTATGGACCGTCCCAATAGAAATATTTCACTTGGGACACGAATTTGTATTTATCCTATTTGGACCAAGATAAGGGAGTTTCTTTAGTGACTAAGTAGTTCACTATATCAGCGTACCATGGGTCGATCGAAATTGAAAGAAGTTGTTCATCGAGGAATTTTTCATTGATTGGCAAAGAAGATGGTGCGTTTGGAAGATGAGACAAGTGGTCGGCTGTGACGTTATAGGATCCTTTTTTGTCTTTAATTGTAAGGTCAAATTCTTGAAGTAAAAGGATCCAACGAATCAAACGGGATTTAGCATCCTTTTTAGTGAAGAGATATCGAAGCGTAGAGTGGTCTGTGTACACAGTAATGTGTGAACCTATCAAGTAAGGTCGAAACTTTTCGAGTGCAAAAACGACAGCTAGAAGCACTTTTTTGGTTGTTGTGTAGTTGAGTTGAGCATCGTTCAAAGTCATACTCGCGTAGTAAATGACGTGAAGGATCTTGTTGATGCGTTGTCCTAAGACAGCACCAATGGCAAAGTTCGAAGCATCACACATTATTTTGAAAGGAAGATCCCAATTGGGTGCGCAAATGATTGGAGTAGAAATGAGTTCGTTCTTAAGACGTTCAAAAGATGAGATATAATCATAGTTAAAATCGAAAGGAACGTCTTTTCCAAGAAGAGTCGTCAAAGGATGAGCAATTTTGCTAAAGTCTTTCACAAAGCGTCGGTAAAAGCCAGCGTGTCCTAGAAATGATTGAATGTCCTTAACAGATTTGGGAATGTGTAGGTTTGCAATTACATCTATTTTTTCTTTATCTACCTCAATGCCTTTATTTGAGATGATATGTCCAAGGACTATGCCTTGTTTGACCATAAAGTGGCATTTTTCCCAATTCAAAGTCAAATGTTTTTCTTTACATCGATTTAGAACCAATTCGAGATGATGTAAACATTGGGAAAAAGAATCGCTAAAGATTGAGAAATCGTCCATAAAAACTTCTAGAAAGCGTTCAATCATGTCGGAAAAGATTCCAACCATGCATCGTTGGAAAGTAGCAGGAGCGTTACAAAGTCCGAATGGCATACGTCGATAACCAAAGGTACCGAATGGACATGTGAAAGTCATTTTCTCTTGATTTTCGGGAGCGATTGGAATTTGGTTATAGCCGGAATAACCATCAAGGAAGCTGTAAAATTCATGGTCGGCTAAACGTTCGAGCATTTGGTCGATGAAAGGAAGGGGGAAGTGATCCTTATGTGTTGCGGCATTTAGTTTTCGATAGTCAATGCAAACACACCAACCTATTTGAGTACGAGTTGGAATAAGTTCATTTGAATCATTCTTGACAACGGTCAGCCCAGACTTTTTCGATACAACGTGAATTTGGCTAACCCATGAACTATCAGAGATTGGGTAAATGATTCCGTTGTCGAGAAGTTTAAGAATTTCATCACGTACCGCATTGTTCATTTTTGGATTAAGCCTTTGTTGCGCGTCACGAACAAGCTTGGCATCGTCGATCAAATGGATGCGATGTTGAACAATAGTAGGTCTAATTCCCTTAATATCAGAGATCGACCATCCAATCGCTTCCTTGTTTTTCGACAGGATTGAAAGTAAAGAGGTTTCTTGATCAAGAGAGAGAGTCGCAGAAATTATGACGGGCAATGTTTCGCTATCACCTAAGTATGCGTACTTAAGGGGATCGGGAAGTGGTTTGAGGTCCAACTTTGGGAGTTTTTCAATCAAAGAGTTAGATTGAGATTCAGACTCAACTGGAAGCGATTCAAAGGGAAGGGTGTATTCAATCTCATTGGGAATTTTGTGAAACAATTTTTCGTATTCAGCTTTGCATTCGTCGTTAAAATCAAGTGTCTTGTTTTCAAAATTTTTGTGAATGGCACTAACTTCCAATGTTTGGTCACGAGGTTCGTTCGATTGGCTTTCAAGGTTGAAAATGTTGAGATCCAAAGTCATGTTTCCAAAAGAATTTTTCATCGATCTGTTACGACAGTTGATTAAGGCATTTGAGGTGGCTAAGAATGGTCGGCCTAAAATCAATGGAATTTGACTCGAGGGATTCGTCACGGATTGTGTTTCGAGAACAATAAAATCAACGGGAAATATGAATTGCCCTACTCGAATTAGCACATCCTCGATCTCTCCCACGGTCTTCTTAATGGAGCGATCGGCGAATTGAAGCGTAACTTTTGTGGGTTTGAGCTCACCTAAGCCTAATTGTTCGTACATGGAGTACAGAATCAAGTTGACACTTGCGCCTAAGTCTATCAAACATTTTTTAATCGTCTTGTCTCCAATTGTACACGAAATCGAAGGGCAGCCAGGATCTTTGTATTTTACGGGCATGGATTGAGACAAGACTTCACTCAAACTGGTGGCTAAGAAGACTTTTTTGGGCCCTTGAGTATGTCGCTTTTGGGTGCACAAGTCCTTAAGAAATTTCACGTAAGTGGGGACTTGTTGAACGATGTCAAGAAACGGAATGTTAACTTTCACTTGTCTAAAAATTTCCAACATCTTTTCCATTTGGTCCGAGTGTTTCTTTGGTCGAAGACGATGTGGAAATGGGACATGATACTCGATAGGCGGGTCTACTCGAGTAGAAGAAAAAGAGTTTTGATTGGAATTCGATTCAACGTTTGGCTCCACGTTCTGTTCAGATTCGTTCGTTGTTCTTGAAGTGTCGAGAGAGGTTTCCGGTAAATCGTTTAGGTTAACGACTTGATTATCAATTTGTTTACCAGAACAGAGAGTTGTGATAGCATTCAATTGGGTGACGTTGCTATCTTGAACAACATGGGCTTGATTTGAATTTGCGTTTTGATTTCTGGGATTTGAAATGGGTTGGCTTGGGAATGTTCCTCGTTCACGTTCGCTCACAGATGTGGCTAATTGACTCATTTGCATTTCAAGTTTTGCAATCGATTGGTTTGTGTTTTTCATATGTGAGGTCAATAAATTTTGCAAATTGCTATTTGATTGAAGGCTTTGAGTAGTTGCCTTAGCCAATGTTTCAAGAGATTTCTCAAGTGAAGTTAAACGTTTATCGTCTTGGGGAGGATGAGTAGAATTTGGTTGAAAATTTGATTGTTGTGGTTGATTATGAGACGGACCCGCAAAGTTTGGTTGAAAATTGTTGGGTTGAAAGGGAGGATTCGAAGCATTATTCGGGAATGCTTGAAAATTGGGACGAATCGTATTCGTGTTGGGATTATTTTGGTTCCACGCAAAATTCAGATGATTTCTCCAACCAGGGTTATACATTGGAGAAAACGGGTTGTTTTTGGCTTTATTGAAAGCATTGATTTGTTCGACAGAATTGGGACACTGGTCGGCTATATGATTAGGATCGTTGCATTTATAACACATCGGTTGGGAAGCTTGGTTCATTTGATTCGATGAGAAAACATTATCGAATTTTTTAATCATTGCGTCGATCTTAACTTTCAAAGCAACAGAAGATCCTATCGAGTGTGCACTCGATCGAGAGTAGATTGATTTTTCATTCGAACGTTCCAATTGGGACGACTTTCCAGCAAGGTTTTCAAGAAATTGCCAAGCATCGTCGTGATGTTGGGCAAGAAAATTGCCTTGGCACATTGATTCGAGCATGGTTCATGAGCTATTTTCGAGTCCATCATACAAATTTTGGCAAATCGTCCATTTTTCGAAGTTATGGTGTGGACATTTTATCAAAAGCTCTTTGAATCTTTCAAAATATTTTCCGAATGGTTCCCCCTTGAATTGATGAAAGTTTACAATTTTGTTTCGGATTCTACTCGTTTTTTCCAAGGGGTAGAATTTTTTTAAGAAAGCTTTTACGAATTCTTCCCACGTTTTAATCGATTTTGATGGTAAGCTGTACAACCATTTTTCAGCGTAATCCGTAAGAGCGAATGGGATTAATCGAAGTTTGATTTCGTCATCGGAAAGTTGTTGGAGTTTAATGGTTGCGCAAACTTGTTCGAATTTAGTCAAAAAGATGTCGGGATCATCGTGCTCGAAATTGGCAAATTTTGGAAGCATGGCAATTTGGTTCAAGTGAATTTCGAAATGGTTACCCGTAGGGGCTGGTATCGTGATGCAAGATGGAATAGAAACTCTATCGGGAAAGATTCTATCCACAAGAGTTCGAGGGGCGTTCTCATTCGCCATTTCGGGAGGATCGTCTGTTCAAGTTAAAGATTAGTTGTTGAGTCGCGAGTCTAACGATTTGTTGTTGTTTCACGAGTCCAAGTACTCATGCACAAGTGAAATTCGAGAAGAGAAGGAAGTTAGAAACGAGTTTAGAGAATGAAAGAAGATTTGAAAAACGAAGTGAAAAAATTGTTTTTTTTACAAGGAAGAAAAATTTTTACCAAGTGAAATTTATTTTCAAAAGGGAAGTTTGATTTTTGTTTTGTTTTTGGTTTTTCAAATTTTTATATGTTTTTTTTTGTTTTTGTATTTTTTTTTTCAAATATTTACCAAAAGGATTTTTGTTTTTTTAGAAAATGGAAATTTAATTTTTGTTTTTGTTTTTGATTTTGAATTTTGAAATTTTTTTTATAAACGCAAATGCACCAACCAACAATGCAATTCAAATAAAAACAAAGGAAAATGGCACGATACCACAGCGTGCAGAATTATTAGCAATTTATTTTTAGCGGCGATTTTTTTTAGGAAGCAAAGAAGGCAAAGCACTTATTTTTGGCAAGCAGTTTTTCCTTTTAATCTGCTTTGGCAACCTGAAAAGGAGTGAACGAAGATATATTTATTATAATTATTATTATTTTTTGGTTTTTTAGTATGTTTATCAAAGATGAAAAACAAAATAAGTGAAAAACAAAACAATTGAAAATAAAATAAATGAAAACTAAAACAAGTGAAAACAAATGAAAAATGAAAATTAAACAAAGTTGAATTTGTTTTTTTAAGACTAAAACATATGGGAATCAAAACAAAATAAACAACAATTTGAAAACAAGTGAAAATAGGTATGTTCAATGCTTCTTTTTTTAACAAACTAACACTAAACACTTAAAAAAAGAAAATATGGTAAAAGAGAAAATTTCTTATTTGAAAACAAGCTAAAAAAAAGAAAAAGAAAATACACTTAACAACCCGGCCCACCCGTTGTTTAACTAATACAAAATCAAAGAAATTCCCACTTCAGCTTCAGTCTTCTTTTTTTTTGAATTACAACTTTTCAATCTTACTTCTCAATTCTCAATTCTCAAAAGCCAAAAACTTGTTCGTCGTTCAAGCTGAGTTCGATCAAAATTAAATTAGGGATTTTGTCTACAATGGAGATTTGGGGCTGTGGGAGTTTTTGGGTTTGGTGATTTCTGTGAAGCGCGATGATGGCTTTGGTGATTAGTGGAGTTCGAGGTGGTCGAATTGGAGAAGGCGATGGAGGCGATTGTTTGTGGTGCAGGTTGAAGGCACATGGGAAGTGGTGGCTCAAAGCTGCTGTGTAATGAGTGGTTTCTGGTGAAGGTTGTGACTTGTGAAGTTGAACTTTGGGTTGGTGGCAGGAAAGATGATAGCTGTTGAAGTCTCGATGTGGGGGTTCGGGGCAGTGTAATTGTTGTTGGCAGTGTAATGGTTGTTGTAAGGGTGATTGGTACTGTGATGACACTGCAGTGGTTTGGAGTTTGCAGGGGGTTGTGCGACTGGTGGTTAGGTCAGTGAATGTAGGTTGAAGTAGTGATTGATTGGCAGGTCAGAATGTTTGAGGTGAGAAGCAAGAAGTAGTTGTAGGCAGTACTCAGGGTTGTTTGGGTATTTTGATGGTGAGGCTGTAGAATCGGGGTTTGACTATTGCAGGTGGAGGGTATTGATGATTAGTGGTCAAGTAAATGAAATGATGAAGTGGTCTATAGAGGATATGGGATGGATGTACTACAGTGGTCCAGTAAATTTATAGCCAGGTAAATGACAGTGAGGGTCAAGTGTGGACTGTAGGCAGTGTAGAAGAGATTGGAGGCTGCTGTCGTGAAGTTTGTTGTCATAGAAGTGAATGTTGTTTTGTGGATGGTGGCTGGAAGTTGACAGTGATGGTAGAAACGAGTTATATGCAGGGGGAATTGCAAGCAGGTGGTCGCAAGAATGACAATGTTGCAACAATTGTTGAATAAAGTGAATTGAATTGTGTTGTTAAAGCAGTAAGGTGAGGCACTGTGCAGGTTAATGTTTTTCATGTATGGTAGAGGCAGAATTGTGGAGGAGGTATTGTGAAGGAGGTTTGGGGGTATTGTGTATGTGGTGGTCTAATGTCGAGTAGTGCAAACAAGTGTATAGGAAATGGCAATGGTTGTATGGGGAGACTGTGATGATGCTCTGGAGGAAGGCAAGTATGGGGCAGTGGTATGTAGTTGTGGCAGTGAGATGTAATGTAAGTTTGTGACTGTTTTGTTGTTGTGGGTAAGGGAAAAGGTCAGGTAAGTGAAGTGAAGAGTGGTATGTAGTTGCACAGAGATGTTTTGGTGATGTTGAATGATGGGTGAAGTAAGACAGGAATTGAATGTTTGTTGTGCACAATTGGGCTGTGGACAGAACAGTGGTTTGTATATAGTTGAAGGGGTTGGGGTTGGTTGTGAGCAGCAGATTTGTATGTGCAGGTGTTGGTATAGACAGAGAGAGGGGAAATTGAAATGCAAAGCAATGTAAACAGTGAATTCAAATGTAAACAATTATGTTAACAAACTTGTAAACTGTGAATGTAAATAGAAAGTGATGAAATGAAAAGTTTGTTTTTTTAAATGTCTTTTTAATAGAAATGCAAAAACAACAAGAAAATCAACAAGCACATAAAAATAAAACACAAACAACACAATTTTTTTTTTTCTTTTTTTTTAAATACAAATGAACACACAAAACAAAGACCCAATAAAAAATCAAATGACAATAATTCGAAGAATAGAAAACTAAAATCAAAGCAATTTCCCGGTAACGGCGCCAAAAACTTGTTTAACGGAAAATGTTCTATTGATTAGAAAAATGCCGATAAATTTTAAAATAAAATATCTGCAAGCGCACGGCATACTATTGAAGTACGTGGCGAGTACGGGTTGATTCGCAGGGAATTTTTAAGATTTTAAACTTGCTATTCAATCAAATTAGACCAAAATGAGAGAAACTAGTTTTCTACTATTTGTGAACAAAGAGAAGCTAAAACTAAAATAAAATAAGATTAAAAACTATGAAATTAGAGAACAACTTAAAGACCAATCCACTCTCATATTTTTGTAAATCAATCAAACAAATAATCTATGATTTCAAGTTTTGATATTAAATGAACTTATTGTTGTATTTATCATAAGTATGGTTTATTTATGTCATTAATTAACATAAAGGAAACCATCAAACTATAATACAACAAATAAGCCACTTGTTAATTCTCATGAAAATTAAGCAAAGCAAAAAATATTTTTAAGTATAATCTATTTACTATTGTGATTAGTATTATAGATCATCAAATTTTGTTTTCACATTCATTTCAAAATCAAAAATCAATTAGCAAATCATGATGTAACTTGTGTTTATATTGAATAAGAATAGCTCATTTACAAATGCAACATAAGCTATCAAACCCACTTGTATAAACTTACATCAATATCTACTTTCATGAAGCACAAATACAGAGATCATAAATCATAGAATTGTTGAATTTACATAATACTTGAGAGCTTCATTACCCCTAAATTGAGGGATTTAGCTACTCATTTGTGGCATTGAAGCAACACAAGTAAATTTCAACATTAAAAGAGAAGAAAATAGAAAATAAGAAAAGAAGAGAATGTAATTAAACTACTTACAACAAAAGGAATTAAGCTACACTACTTGCATGAATGTAAAACTTATCTACTAACAAAGAAATGGAAAGAGCATAAATAAAAGCATGAAAAGTAAATAAAAGCATGTAAATAAGAGAAGAGAAAGAGGCTAAGAAGCCATTTTTATTTCATGAAACATTGCTTACAATTTTGCACTCTAATTTTCTAAGTAATATGAAAGGTAGAAGATAATTTACATGTACATAAGAGAGCTATTTATACATGCATAAAACCCTAATTCTATTTTTAGGGAGCTTCCCAAAATGCCATTTAGAAAGTGTGGCGACCAAGTAACCATTAGCCACTAATTAATCCCTCATTAAAAGTGCATGAAGCTTTAACCTCCACTTAGTTGTCCATTAGCTTCTAATTGTAGATTTAGACAAGTGGGTGTGGTCCTCCATGTTCATGGTCTTGAATTATTTCCCTCTTCTTTCCTTTGTATTCATTTGTGCATGCATGTATCTTCATATAAGCCTCTTCCATGTGTATCTGAATTCCTATAAAAATCATCAAAAAATATCTAAGTAAAAATCCTTAAATTAACACATGCACACAAATGACTATTTTTCCCTTGAATGAAGATGAAAATATGATGGTTTGAAAATAATTGAATTTTGGTTTTAACATGTAAAAATGCCCAAATATGATGTTTATTTAAATAAAAAGAGATAAAATATGGATGTAAATATATACACATATACGTGCACATCAGCCCACATTCTACCAGACCCGCTCGCAACCCAAACCGTACCTGCATGCCTTCCTTCCCAAACTAAAAAATGCGACCCAGGTTTTAAAACGAAAACGAAAATGAGAACCACCTCGTTTCTTCTCCTCCCGCCGCTGCTACAACCACCCAGACCCTACGGTGCCGCTGCCGATAGGATTATTGTGCTCCCCCGGACCTTCAGTTTCCTCCACGTCGAACTCGGCGGCTCCTAACGTCGCCTTAGATCGAAAACCAAAAATCCATAAAAACACACCTCTAAACCCTAGTTTGCCATGCCGCCGCTACCACAAGAAACCAGACCACCAGCGATCGCCAACACACTACCCCTAGACTCAAGGCTCCCTCCAGCACTAACGTCAAGTCCCCTCGACTATCGACTTGCCAGAAAAAAAATTCGAACGAAAGATGATTAAAAATCCCCCACGGACAACTCCGGCCACCTGACAACCTGGAACAACTACAAAAAAATCCCCACTTGATGACATGAACCTATCCATACTCTCCGTTCACCATTCCCTGTTCATCGAAAAATGACCAATATTCCATCACTTACTGTTTTTGATCAACTCCGACCAGCCTGCTCGACAAAACGACAAGCGAACATTTTTAAAAATACTAGAGATGAAAATAACATCTTTCATGTTAGTGACTTTGGTTGATTTTAAACGGTGTGGGTGATAATGATTTTTGAATCATGAGATGGGGATGATTTTCATCTAAAACAAAGGGCAGGAGTTGTCTGTGTGCATATATTAGTGTATATTTCCTTTACAATGAGCATGTCTGTGACGCCCCACCTCTATACTCACACTAGCCAAGGACACTACGGGGTAATGCCGTCGACGAGCACGAAGAATAAGGCTGTTGAGGAGCGACCATCTGTGTAATTGCTTTGTGCGAGTACCGATATGTCAGATAGTATGACAATTTCATTTCAAGAGGAAATCCGACATATCAAATACAAACTCAAAGCTACTACACAGTGGCTATGTGGGCTTGGAAAACAAATATAGAAATAAGCATAACACAAATCAGTTACATATATTCATATCACAAAGGCGGAAACAGATATGAATATAACACATAAAAGTGTACATCAAAAATAGTGGTCATACAAGATCCACTACATCACAAAAGAATAGGTACAAGTGCTAAGCAAAAGAATAAGTATACATCAAGGAGTCTCTATCTCAAATGTATAAAAGCAAAAACTACTAAGCTAAAGTAGTTAGCCAAAATTCAGAAGCTAGCCCCTGCTAAGAAGTCAAATGGAAGCACTTGAAACACCTCGGTCTGACTCGAGTATTATTTAAGAAGAAAAATAATAAACGGATCAGTCTAGCTATAAATATCATATGAGATGAGAAAGGATAAGATATACCACAAAAATGTATGATAACAATAATGCCATATGGTGACAAGTATACATTTGATAACAATAAAAATCATACAAAATCTCAAATCTCATCAAATATCCAAAAAAGAATATCACATTCTTTAGCTTATTCACCAAATCCTAAATATTGACAAAACATATCAATGTCAATCACAAAATTTGGTGAAACACAAATTCCAGAAATCAACAATTAGAAATCCAGAAAACACAAAGAGGGGGAGGCCTATCACAAACGAGAGCATGAAAACTCACCAACACGTATATCACAAACGGGTAGTTATCCCATGGTCACTAACCATAGAGACGGTGCAACAGCGCAGTACAATAATGGTACGCCTGAGGAACCTGAAACTCAAATGAGTCGGAACAACGACGTAGTGCAATAACGGTACGCCCGATGAACCTGAAACTCAAATAATTCGAAACAACAACGTAGTGCAATAACGGTACGCCCGATGAACCTGAAACTCAAATAATTCAGAACAACAACGTAATGCAATAACGGTACGCCCGAAGAACCGAACTCCATAAAGCCCGTAGGTCGCTAGCCTATAAAAATGAGACGAAGCTCCACAAAATGGGGTACAGTCCCCCACGCGGACAAAGAGACACTGCACATTGCAAGTCTAAATCACAAAATGATCATTCTAGATCAATAAGAAGCATAAATTACACTAAGCTAGTAAATAAATGAGTTTAGCTTTATGTCCCATAACCACTAGCTTAACTTAAATATTTACGAACAAATTGTAGATTTCCACTCGAAAATTGTCACAAGATTTCAATTGAACAAGTCTAAGAATTAACCGACGAAGTAAACGCAAGTGTTTCATACCACTTGTTTTGCTAAGTCGTTTAATTGGATTTCTCATACGAATGAGGTAAAGGTTTGTATATACTAATAAATTGGAAAACGATTTTAAAAACGAGCTTTGTATTTAAAAGTAGTGTTGAAACCGTTTTTGTGAAAGAGTTTGAGTATTTACTACTAGTATAGAAACCTTTGTATTTAAAAGTGACAATCACATAAATGATTGTAAAAACAATCTATCACCAAAAATCCACATTCGTCGACGTGAATTCCAACCATAAAAATCGATATCAAATCCCAATCAAATGGATATTCCCAAAAATCCATAAATGAAGTCATCAAAGTCGATAATAATTGACAACAACTAACCGGATCAACAAAAATCGATAAAAATTGGAAATCCACTCAAAAACAGCCAAAATAGGCAAAACTGCACAGAACTAGACGTCTGGATTTTCAATTAGACGTTTGAATTTTGTCTCTGCCTTTTTTTTCTTTTTCCAGGGACCCCTTCCACACGTCTGGATTTTTCAACCAGACGTCAAGATTTCCTTTCAGACGTCTGTATTTTCTTCCAGACGTTTGGATTTTCCTGCTAGGCAAAAAAATCAGCCTAGCCCAAAAGGGACAAAAATCCAAACCGGAAGCGATCGAACGAGCGATGGGTGCTATGGATTTTTGCCAATCGACAACCCAGCCCTATAGGCTCTTCGATACACCACCAAAAACATGTTAAAACATCCAAGATAGGATCTTTAAAGATTTTGACTTTAAAATACCAAAAATTGGAAAATTCACCAATCCAATTCAATTCAAAAGCAAATGAACATGAAATAGATACCTAACAACTATCAAAGGTATAGACATAGATGTGAGTTCAATAACTCACCTTTAAACCCAAATATAGAAATGAGAAGCTCTAAAACAAGGCAAGATCAATTCCTCTTCAATACACCTCTAGAATCTTCAATCTATTATCAAATGTGAAGTTTTTCCTAAGTTAGGTTATAGGAATTTCTAAAAGTTGAAGAGAGATTGAGATGGAGAAGATGAAGAGGATGCTTACCTAAGCTTCTCTTTGATTTATAACTTGAATTTGAATTCCTAAGAGAAACTAGGGCTTAGGAATTTTAATTTCTTCTTCCCACCATTCTTTCTAGGGCTTGAGAGTGTTAGGAAATGTTATGAATGAATGAAGAGGAGTAGAGTGGGAGTTATTAGGTAGAAGAGTTGGGTTCTCTTGTTGAGTAAGTGGACTGAAACCCAAACCCCCAAATGAAAATATCAAAATTCTAATAAACTCCAAACATATCGATGTTTATACTCAAAAAGGTCACAAATGCCATTTTGGACTCAATGGAAGTGGTCTCGAGTCTGGATTCGACCGTTTACAAAAAGTAACATTTTAGACTTTAAATTCAATAAACGATGCTATATTTAAACAAAATATTTAAATATAAAATCATAAAATATGCGGGTTGTTACAGACTCCCCTCCTTAAAGAAATCACGTCCTCTCAATACTTAAGAAGAAAATAAAGAGTAACAACCACTCTAAGGCATAACAACACAAAAGGAAATTTTGAAGTGAGAAGTTCACCTTAAGGAGCACGAGAGAGTAAGTCCGGATGTGTTCGCTCAATGAATTCTCTGGATTTCCAAGAGCAATCCTTAGGATTTGAGGACCATTGAACTTTCACAAGCGGAACATCTTTATTTCGAAGTCGTTTAACCTCCGTAGCAATGATGCGAATAGGATGTTGCTCATAAGTCAAATTAGGTGAAACTTCAATTTCTTCGATAACACCAGGCTCAAGACTAGAATCGGAATCTCTAAGACATTTTCGTAGTTGAAAAACATGAGAAACGCCATGAATAGCAGAAAATTGAGCCGGTAATAAAAGACGATAAGCCACGGAACCAATGCGTTTGGTGATGGGAAATGGGCTAATATATCGATGTGCTAATTTTCCCGATCGACTGAAACGGACAACACCCTTCATAGGTGAAACACGAATGAACAGCAAATCTCCCAATTGGACAAAGTCTCAAGATCATTCCATTCAGATATCATTATGGAAACAACTGCTTGTTGCTTTCGGCTAAGGGCATTGGCAACACGATTTCCCTTTCCGAGAATATAGAGAATATCAAGATCATAAGACGCAAGGAATTCAAGCCAACATTGTTGATGCAAATTAAGTTCCTTTTGAGAAAATAAATACTTCAAAGATTTATGATCGGTGTAGAGAACAATTTTCTCTCCCAAAAGATAATGACACCAAATTCTAAGAGCGAAAACAATGGCCGCGAGCTCTAGATCATGAGTGGCATATCTAGTCTCGGCAGGCTTTAATTGTCTAGAATCATAAGCAATAACACGTTCCCTTTTGCATGAGAATGGCATTCAAACCAATACGACTAGCATCGGTATAAACAATCAAGTCTTGGTTCACTTCGGGAATCTCAAGAATAGAAGCATCGGAAAAGAGTTCTTTTAATTTTTGAAAAGCAGCTTCTATGCTAAATTATTTATTTCATGATCGTCTTTCCCAAAAAGCTAAGGCATTCAAAATTATAATTAACTTTATGTAATCATCATTTTAGAAAAATTTACTTATTACAAGTAAATTTACTATGTCTGACTGTCTCATCATAGCGTTTAGGAGATTCCTATCGATAACGTTGATCAGGCGCATCGACCAGAATTCTTAAAGCACTCAATGGGCAATACAACACAAAATCATCTTCTATTTGATAAACATGTATCTTAAAATTTTACGAATATTCTTTGCTCGTTTTTAAGAACAAAATCCAATTATACATATAAACATATCTTATTAGAAAGATTTGCAATTTTTTTAAATTGCTGTTTTCACCCATAATCAATGAATAAAAGGACGGACTGATCGAAATATTCACAGAATACTCGATTCATAAAATGGATGAAATAAGGTGGAAGGTTTGTCAAACCGAATGACATAACAAACCACTCGTAAGAATCATAACGAGTGTGGAATGCGGTAAGGGAAACACTATCCTCCGCAACTCGTAGCTGATGAAAACTGGTGGCAAGGTCGAGCTGAAAAGACCTTAGCACCACTCAATAGATTGCTTAGGTGATAATCCTAAGACAAGCTCAAATATACTGGGAAATTCACAAACTACTTTAATGAGGGAAATAACATCTTCCTCATCATGTGGGTCTAGAGAATAAAATGATGCCACCAAATTGGAATCGAAATCATTAAGAAAAATAGAGATCTGCTTAACAGATTGAGAATGTCGAAGATGGATAGTCCACTCGGGATATAGGATATGGGCTTCAAAACGATTAAGCCAATCCTTTTCCAAAATCAATTCCGAAACCTAAATAGCGCATAACATGCAAATCGGCACGGAAAGCATAATCACATAGAATAATTTCAACATCCTTACAAAATAAACTGAGTGTTGCGGATCCACCAATCAGATTTGCAATTCTTAGTAAAGTCATCAAGCCCATAATATTTAAAGAAAAGGTAACAACTAGTTCTTTTGATATAAAATAATGAGATGAACCCGTATCAAAAAGAACTCGAATAGGATAATCATGAAACAAAATAATGCCATCAAGGACAGAATGAGAAATACCTTGACCAAGAGAAGGGTTACTAGAGGCTTGCACAACATTCATCTTTCCCTCTTTCTTGCTTTGAAGTATGGGACATGAAGATATAGGATGACCAGAACTTTTGCAATAACGACAAGTAAGGGACTTCAGACGCTTATTTGCATAGTGGTCCTTAGATCCACAATTGTAGCATTCTCCACGATTAGAGGTAGGAGTCTTTGTTTACGTAGTTGCTTGCTTCCCTTTCTTGTTAGGATTAGGTTTGAACTTATTATCGGGATGCCTCTTCTTGTTGTTATTGAAGTTCTATTTGGCACCCCCAACATCACCATCACTTTCTTTATTGGCCTCTTCAAGTCGAAGAGCGATATCTACAAGCTGATCGAAAGAAACTTCTAGTTTCAGAAGTAAAGGCTTTTTGAGATTCTTATTCAACCCATAGACAAACCTCTGATTTTTCTTCAATGGGTATTAATATACTTGACCCCATATTTAGAGAGGGATTCAAAAGATGCGACATAATCCGTCATGGAAGATTCACCTTGAACAAGGTCAATAAAGCGTCGAGCTAAAGTTACTTTTTCAGCTTCCGGCACAAACTTCAACTCGAACCTTTCTCGGAATTACTCCCAAGTAAGATCCGCTTCAACAATTTCCGAGATCAAAAGCTCATACCAATCTAATGCTCTCTCCTGGAGCATGCTAGAAGCCACTTGGACTCGATGTAGATTCACAAGATTCATGCGAGAAAAGATGCGATCGCATGTTCTAAGCCAAGCTTGGATTTCTATAACGTTTTCAGAACCCTTGAATGGCCTTCTACCCAAATCGGTATAATCTTTGCACAAGCATGCAAACCCGGATTTAGGGTGAGTAGGCTCTGGAATGGGTCCGGTGGCTTGAGCATTCTTTACAAGATCTAAAAGCTGTTGGGCAGACATGAATACGCCATCCTGAGGAGTATCACTGGATTGACCGGTGCTGGGATGGCCAGGTCTAACCATTTCTCTTCTTTAAGAAAGAAAGAAAGAAGAGGAAAAAGGTTATTCTTAGAAAAAATATCAAACAAACTTGATTGATAAAACAAGGCATCATAACAGAAAATAGGATAGAACGGGTCCTAAGACTCGGATAAATCCTAAGGCACGATTCCTAAGGGAGACTTAGGACAATGATCCTTGTTATAATATTCTATATTGTTCCAAAGTTTGGCTCTGATACCAAGCTTTGACGCCCCACCTCTATACTCACTCTAGCCAAGGACACTACGGGGTAATGCCGTCGACGAGCACGAAGAATAAGGCTGTTGAGGAGCGACCATCTGTGTAATTGCTTTGTGCGAGTACCGATATGTCAGATAGTATGACAATTTCATTTCAAGAGGAAATCCGACATATCAAATACAAACTCAAAGCTACTACACAGTGGCTATGTGGGCTTCGAAAAACATATAGAAATAAGCATAACACAAACCAGTCACATATATTCATATCACAAAGGCGGAAACAGATATGAATATAACACATAAAAGTGTACATCAAAAATAGTGGTCAAACAAGATCCACTACATCACAAAAGAATAGGTACAAGTTCTAAGCAAAAGAATAAGTGTACATCAAGGAGTCTCTATCTCAAATGTATAAAAGCAAAAACTACTAAGCTAAAGTAGTTAGCCAAAGTAAGAAGCTAGCCCCTACTAAGAAGTCAAATGGAAGCACTTGAAACACCTCAGTTTGACCCGAGTATTATTTAATAAGAAAAATAATAAACGGATCAGTCTAGCTATAAATATCATATGAGATGAGAAAGGATAAGAGATACCACAAAAATGTATGATAACAATAATGCATACGGTGACAAGTATACATTCGATAACAATAAAAATCATACAAAATCTCAAATCTCGTCAAATATCCAAAAAATATCACATTCTTTAGCTTATCCACCAAACCCCAAATATTGACAAAACATATCAATGTCAATCATAAAAATTGGTGAAACACAAATTCCAGAAATCAACAATTAGAAATCCAGAAAACACAAAGAGGGGGAGGCCTATTGCAAACGGGAGCATGAAAACTCACCAACACGTGTATCACAACGGGTCGCTATCCCATGGTCGCTAACCATAGAGCCGGTGAACGGCGCAGTACAATAACAGTACACCCGAGGAACCTGAAACTCAAATGAGTCAGAACAACAACGTAGTGCAATAACGGTACGCCAGATGAACCTGAAACTCAAATAATTCGGAACAACGACGTAGTGCAATAACGGTACGCCCGATGAACCTGAAACTCAAATAATTTGGAACAACGACGTAGTGCAATAATGGTACGCCCGAGGAACCAAACTCCATAAAACCCGTAGGTCGCTAGCCTATAAAAATGAGACGAAGCTCCACAAAACGGGGTACAGTCCCCCATGCGGACAAAGAGACACTGCACATCGCAAGTCTAAATCACAAAATGATCATCATAGATCAATAAGAAGGATAAATTACACTAAGCTAGTAAATAAATGAGTTTAGCTTTATGTCCCATAACCACTAGCTTAACTTAAATATTTACGAACAAATTGTAGATTTCCACTCAAAAATTGTCATAAGATTTCAATCGAACAAGTCTAAGAATTAACCGACGAAGTAAACGCAAGCGTTTCATACCACTTGTTTTGCTAAGTCGTTTAATTGGATTTCTCATACGAATGAGGTAAAGGTTTGTATATACTAATAGATTGGAAAACGGTTTTAAAAACGAGCTTTATATTTAAAAGTAGTGTTGAAATCGTTTTTGTGAAAGAGTTTGAGTATTTACTACTAGTATAGAAACCTTTGTATTTAAAAGTGACAAATCACAGAAATGATTGTAAAAACAATCTATTACCAAAAATCCACATTCGACGACGTGAATTCCAACCATAAAAATTGATATCAAATCCCAATCAAATGGATATTCCCAAAAATCCATAAATGAAGTCATCAAAGTCAATAATAATTGACAACAACTAACCGGATCAACAAAAATCGATAAAAATTGGAAATCCACTCAAAAACAGCCAAAATAGGCAAAACTGCACAGAACCAGACGTCTGGATTTTCAACCAGACGTCTGGATTTTGTCTCTGCCTTTTTTTCTTTTTCCAGGGACCCATTCCAGACGTTTGGATTTTTCAACCAGACGTCTGGATTTTGTCTCTGCCTTATTTTTCTTTTTCGAGGGACCCCTTCCAGACATCTGGATTTTTCAACCAGACGTTTGGATTTCCTTCCAAACGTTTGGATTTTCTTCCAGACGTCTGGATTTTCCTGCTAGGCAAAAAAATCAGCCTAGCCCAAAAAGGGCAAAAATCCAAACCAGAAGCGATCGAACAAGTGATGGATGCTAGGGATTTATACCAATCGACAACCCAGCCCCATAGGCTCTTCGATACACCACCAAAAACATGTCAAAACATCCAAGAAAGGATCTTTAAAGATTTTGACTTTAAAATACCAAAAATCCAAAAATTCACCAATCCAATTCAATTCAAAAGCAAATGAACATGAAATAGATGTTAGGAATTCATACCTAACAACTATCAAAGGTATAGACATAGATGTGAGTTCAAGAACTCACCTTTAAACCCAAATATAGAAATGAGAAGCTCTAAAACAAGGCAAGATCAATTCCTCTTCAATACACCTCTAGAATCTTCAATCTATTATCAAAGGTGAAGTTTTTCCTAAGTAAGGTTATAGAAATTTCTGAAAGTTGAAGAGAGATTGAGATGGAGAAGATGAAGAGGATGCTTACCTAAGCTTCTCTTTGATTTATAACTTGAATTTGAATTCCTAAGATAAACTAGGGCTTAGGAATTTTAATTTCCTCTTCCCACCATTCTTTCTAGGGCTTGAGAGTGTTAGAAAATGTTATGAATGAATGAAGAGGAGTAGAGTGGGAGTTATTAGGTAGAAGAGTTAGGTTCTCTTGTTAGGTTAGTGGGCTGAAACCCAAACCCAAAGCCCCAAATGAAAATATCAAAATTCTAATCAACTCCAAACATATCGTTGTTTATACTCAAAAAGGTCGCAAACGCCGTTTTGAACTCAATGGAAGTGGTCTCGAGTCCGGATTCGACCGTTTACAAAAAGTAACATTTCAGACTTTAAATTCAACAAACGATGCTATATTTAAACAAAATATTTAAATATAAAATCATAAAATATGATGGTTGTTACAATGTCCATCATTTTTTTCAAAGCAAATTATCAATAAAACATGATTTTTAACCAACTACATAAGCATGGGTATCATTTTGAAATCAAGCTAATACCTTAATATTCAACGTATATTTCACAAAATATTTAACAAAGGTAAAATGATGTCGTGTTCCCACTTTTTTCCAAAATATTTAACAAAGGTATAATTTCATAACTAAATTTCAAACTTTTAGGTTAAAAGATGAGGTTTTTTCTAACTTAAGAATGGAAGAGGAAGTGAAAAGAAGATGAAGCAAAGATGTTAAAAATGAAATGGAGCAAACCTTTTTTATAAATGCATGGATAGCCTAAGACCAAATACCCTTAGCCTCATTTTCTTCCTACTAATCTTTTCTTAAATTCAACCAAGTACTAAACCATGAATAAAATGGCGGATAATAGAAAGGTTCATGTACCCTTCTCAACTTTCATACTCAAGCCATCACTTCAAAATCAAACTCAAATATATTTTATTTTTCATTAATTCTTATTATTATAATATTCTTTATTTATTTTTACATTTTAAAACAAAAGATGTTTCTCTACACTTAACCTAACTTTTAAATGTTGTTTAAAATGTGCACAAGATTTGACGCCACTTATCTCCAACTGAGAACTCTAGGTCTTTACGCCACTTATCTGCGTAACTTTTCTGCCAAGACTGAGCTTCCCTCATCCTAACTCGGATTAACTCAATCTTCTCTGTGGCTTCTCTTACCATATCCGAACCAAGGACTAATCTTTCTCCGGTCTACAACCAATATGTTGGTGATTTGCACGCCCTTCCATACAAAGCTTCGAAAGGCGTCATTCCTATTCTAGTTTGATAACAATTATTAAAGGAAAACTCAACTAAGTGGAAATGGTCTTACCATGACCCACCAAAATCTAGTACATAAGCTCTCAACAAATCTTCAAATACCTTATTGACTCTCTCCATCTATCCATCCGTCGGTGGGTGATAAACGGTTCTTATCTTGAGCTTGGTACCTAACACTTCTTGTAGATTCTTCCAGAATTCACTAGCGAACAAAGAATCTCTGTCAGTGGTTGTACCACTAGGATTCCCATGCAGTCTAACGATATTCATCATAAACAACTTAGCTAATACAGGTGTCGTCCTTGTCGACTTAACGGGAATTAAGTGTGTACACTTGGTCGGTCTATCCACTGTGACCCATATACTCTCATTTCCCATATTTGACCTTGATAACCCAACAGTGTTATCCATAGATATGGAGTCCCATTGCCACACCGGTATATCTAAAGGCTGAATCAATCCACTTGGCTTTTGATGTTCGTCTTTTACTTGCTGGCAATTCGCATATTACTTCACCCATAAGCCTACATCCCTCTTCATACCTTCCTAGAAGAAACTCCTCTTCATATCCAAATACATCTTAGTTCCTCCAGGATGTATAGTGAACTTCGATCGATGACATTTCCTAAGAACCTCTTTCTTTAGGTTACCAACATTTGGAACACATAACCATCCCTTCTTCCTTAACCATCCCCTATGGTCAAGACTAAAATCTTTTAGAACACAATCTCAGTTCCACCTACATCGGTATACACTAATAAATATTGATTCCCGTCTAGAACAACTAATACGGGCGCATTGGTCAACGAATGTTTTAACTTAATGAATGCTTCCTTACATTTGTTGGACCAAATAAACTTCAAATCATTCCTGGTTAGTTTAGTTAGAGGTGCTGCTATTTGAGAGAAATCCTTAATGAATCTCCGGTAATGGCCAGCTAGTCTAAGAAAACTTCTTATCTTGGTCACCGTCTCGGGTTTCTTTTAGTTATTAACAGCATCAATCTTAGCTGGATCCACGGACAACCTTTTTCCGAAACTATACGACCAAGAAACTTCAATTCTTTCTTCCAAAAATGACACTTCAAAAACTTCATTTTTAGTTGATGCTGCCTCAACATCTCAAGCACTGTTCTAAGATGAATCTCATGATGTCTTTCATCCTTAGAAAATATCAAAATATCATTAATGAACACCAATACGAACCTACACAAGTGTGCTCGGAAAACCCGATTCATCAATCCCACAAAGAAAGCTAGCGCATTAGTTAACCCAAATGGCATTACTAACCACTCGTACCAACCATATCTCGTTCGAAACACCATCCTAGGAATACTGCCCTCTGCCACCCTCAATTGATGGAACCTTGTCACCAATTCCAACTAGGAAAATACTTTGGCTCCACTCAACTGATCAAATAAATCATCGATCCTTGGCAATGGATATCTATTATTTATCGTCTTCTCATTCAACTTATGGTAATCAATACACAATCTTAACGACCCATTCAATTTCTTCACGAACACCGTGGCCGCTCCCCAAGGCGAACTGCTTGGTCTAATAAAACTATTTCCTTCTAAGTCCACTAGTTGCACTTTTAACTCCTCCATCTCAGTAAGTCTCATTCTGTTAGGTGGTCTACTCACAGGTTCAGCTCCAGGCACAAGATCTATTGGAAACGCGATAGCTCTTTTCAGTGGTAGTTCCTTCACTGGCTCAAAAACATATGCAAATTCTCTTACAACTAAACCCAACTTATCGCATCTTCCATTTCTGTTGCACCCAATAAAGCACAAACATCTAAACTCGAATTCTCAACTTAGTATATAATTCGGTTACTACTATTAAGGTGTTTCAATGATATTTTCCTATCATGGAAAAATATCCTAGCACCATATCTGTCTAGCCAATCCATACCCAAAATAATCTCCAAACCTGCAAAATCAAACACAGACAAACTGCAGGCAAAAGTATAACCTAGCAACTCAAATTCTAAATAGTCACATCTCATCCTTAGAGTTGCATACCTTCTTATTCGATTAGCTACCTTTAAGGAACCAACAAAGTATGATTGTTCTATTTATAACATATCTACCAAACACTGAGAGATAAAAGAATATGATGCACCGGTATCAAATAATACTCTAACAGGTATTCTATGAGTGAAAAGCGCACCTCCCATCACAACCTTTCCCTTCTCCTATGCTGTTGGCCTAGATGATGATGTTTCCAAAGCAAAGACCTTTCCTTTATCAGCTTTGGCCGGCTCTGGACACCGATTCTTATAGTGCCCCATATGGTTGCAGTTGAAACACTTTACACCTTTCTTTTCTGCATCCTTCTTCCCCTTACCGATTCAACACACATGAGCAAATTTTCCTTTCTTATCACACTTGAAGTAGACAACATAAGCCTTCCCTTTCTTAGTAGCTCCACCCTTCTGAGCTCCCTTCTTCTTAAACAAGTTCCTCTTCTTAGTCTGATAACCTTGAGTCTCCACTGACTTCTCTTTTCCAAAAGTCGCAAGCATCTCCTCATTCTTATATCCATTTCCACCACTACAATACTCAGATCTCGGAGATGTGGCATAGTCACTTTAGCAATCTTCGGCTTCAAACCTCGGATAAACTTCTCATCCCGCTTAATCACGGTGTCGATGGTAGTATATCCATACCTAGACAGCTCATCAAACTTCATAACATATTCCAAAACTGACATTTACCCTTGCTCTAATTCCATAAATTTCCTAAGAAAGGTTGACTTGGCTACTTCAGATAAGATTCTCTCTTCGAATCTCCTTCGAAATTCAGCCCAAGTCAATTCCTCTTCTAGCATTCCAACGGTCACTCCATTCCACCAGTACGAAGCAGCTCCTTGCAACTGCCTCAATTGCAACGTCCTCTTCTGATCATCATTCAACCCTAGGTCATTAAAGATTCTTTCGTAATGCAATAGCCAATTCTCCACTTCAATAACTTCTTCAGTTCCAAGAAAAAGCTTTCCTCCAAGACTAGTATAATCATGGTTCTGCTTAGTATAGTTAATACCAAGGTTTTAAATCTCGCGCATCTCGGCCGAGATCTCGTTTTCAAGCTCGGGTGATTCGAAATAGGCTATTTCACTTGAATCTCGTATAACCCAAATCCCAAACAATATTTCATTATCTCGTCCGGTATCTTGGACGATATTTAACAGCGAGGTATCGGCCGAGTTGTTGAATTTTGAAAAAAATCAACTCTTTTTCCGTATTGGGCTGGCTCATTCTTTACCTTATATTAAACCTTCTTAATTGTACTTTTTTAAACCCTTATTTATTATATAAATCTCATTTAATCTTCATCTCTTATTTTACGGCAGCAACGAGTGTAAGAAGATGATAAAATCTACATCGATTATGGTAAGTATTTCACTTTATGAATTTCATTTAGGTTTCTGATCCAAATTAATTTACATCCGATTTCATTTTTCATTTTTCGACACTTTCTTGAGTTTTTTCCTAACCCTACTTTTTGCGGCTATAAATTTTAGGCTTGACTTATTTAACTTTATGTTCCAAATGGATTCCCAATTTGATTTCATTTAGTCTTTACTGCTATAATTTTTTTTCCTCAAGGCTTATTTTTAAGCAATAAAGGAATTCTCTTTCATCTATTAATTTCATTTGATGATTACATGTTCATTCGTATATCATTTTTTTGTTTTTCTTATAATATTACTAAATGTTTGAAAATTGTTTGTACTATGTATGCTATTTTCTACGTTTGTTTGAAATATCTATGTTATTAGTTGCTTAATGAGATTTTGTTTCCTAATAATTAAATACTATAATCAGACATAGAATATCTTAATTCTACTTATAGACTTTTGTATTTGGAAGTTATAATATTAAGATTTCCCTTGCAGCACTATAAATCATAAAAGATAGAAATGAGACATTATATTGTGTAGGAATGTTATGTGAATGATCAAACAAAGTAAAGGTGCATATGTTATGGTTTATTTCTTGTCTACTTTATCTCATATGATATTATATTGAACATTATTCATGAAATCTAGTTATTTGTTTATTTTACATGATACAAGTTATATTTTTCCATACTAAATTACTAATGATAAGCGTGCGATATATTCAAGGTAAGTGCATAGTGTTTTCCTTAAGGTAGTGAGTAGTATTATAAATTTAGGTGTATGAAAACTAATTTTTGACATGACATATGCTCCTAGATAACTCCGAAATGAATTTTAGAAACCGAGATGTGAATCCGAGATGGACGACCGAGAAGCACTCATCTCATTCGAGATCTCACCCGATACGAGATAAGCTCCCTAAATTCTTCGAGACGATACGTGACCGAAATCCGAGATTTAAAACCTTGGTTAATACTAACCGACGACACGGGATTAACTCCACTCGCATTAGCAGCATTTCTTCCAACTACTCCTATAGCTGCTCCAACATGCATCATATTGATAAAGAATTGATACATAGTCCCCATATCTACTGGTGTGGTTCCATCACTCACATTGACATTTGCATGTTGGTTAGCATTTGTCGGTCGACTCGGATTCTTTCTAGTACTAGGTCAACCATTTCCATTGGTCATGGTGCTTCCTCCACTTAGATTCACTCTTTTGTTTCCTACTTACATATCTTTCTTTCTCGTAATCCGCATATGAGTTTTAATAAGATATAGAAGAACGGTCTAAGAAAAGGGGGACAATGCATACTTTTATATATCAAATACAAGTACGTTCCTATAGTGTTATCTCATACACCAATCTTATTCTATGATTCATTAGGATTATATTTTCAAAAATATTTTAAGTTTTACAAACCTATGCTCCGATACCAAACTATAACATCCCCTATTTTGAGACCCGAAACTAAACGATACAGATGCTGCAGCCATCCATAGTTATTAATTTCCGGTGACAAAATGTGACTGTGTTAACCATATCAATAATCAAAAGCACATGAACATGAAAATTTTCAAACATAATTTAGTAATAAACTTTTACATTTCATTTCAAAATAAGATTTCATATTCATTACATAATCTCCTTTGCAATTCTACATTCAGAGAAAATATAATTATTACACAATACTCCAAGAGCGATATATGAGGATACCCCTTGGTTGATCAGAGTCTAATACTTGGTAATTATACAACTTGCCATTACATCCAAAACAACACAGCGGAAAAATAGGAACTCCTAATATAGCTAGATTGCCTCCTACACGTCTTTGGAAGCTTCTTCGTCTAACTGGAAAACCTGAGAACCCATACTCTCGACCTACTCAAATGAGTACTCAAGAGTTTAAGAGGAAAAACAAAAACTTTAGGTCACATAAACAATCCAGTGTGAACAATAACTTACCATCTTGAATGAATATATATCTAGTGAGACCATGCAGTTGAGCAGAATACGTTTTCCCCTCACCAATATCTTAACCTATCAACCATATACTATGCTCTTACATCCACAATGGTTAAAACATAATAACAAAATCATATGCAAGTGTGCAATGTGGATAAGTCTGACTCATCTGTCAACATAGGGTTATATCTACCCTAAGTTCACCATTTTACAAAACTAACTATCTGTCTCAATCCATAGTTTTTCTAGGGTCACTATGGACCTATTAGTTTTCATAGGCCAACTAATAACCTATCAAAGCTCTTAAGGAATACCTGTCCTGAATCATAGTTTTCATGGGATCACTAAGAACCTATTGGTTTCTACCAATAACAATTTCCAATCATAGTTTTCAAGGAATCACTATGAACCTATTGGAACTCTCCAATACCATCTCTCTAATCATAGTTTTCATAGGATCACTATGATACTACCAGATTCTTCCAATACTATACTTTCAAATCATAGTTTTCATGGGATCACTGGGAACCTATTGAATATCCTCCAATAACACTACTCAAGCCATAGTTTTTATGGGATTGCTATGAACTTATTAGACCCTTCCAATATCATATCTTATATCATAATCTTTGGATCAGTTCTAGACATCCTAACTCTTCTGATCTATCTGATCTCCTGGATGCAATTCTACTCACTTAGGAGTTCAATCTAATTATACTCACTAATGGGTCCACCTAACTGGTTATTCTGCACTTTTATATCCCCAAATGCAGTCATGGGTCATGATGATGTGAGTATGACAATATAATCATGCAAAGTAACTGATTATATATAAATAAGAGCATATAGAATCCATCATTCAAATATGTTCAATCAATTGGCATCTTATAATAACTCAACCTTAAGTAATAACCCTCTTTGGTAATTTCATATAAAAACTTGGGCTAAACAATAGTTTATTCTTTGAAGACATTTATCATTATATATGATTAATCCCTTTAATTCATATTTAAAAAAAGGAAAATGTAGCCCCTTACTTTACTAATTTCTCTGCCACTTTATAAACCATTTTAATATAAAGAACATGCGGCATTCATGTTGCCATAACAATATCAAAAATCTATCTAAGGTTAGAAAACAAAAACTAGATTTTATAAATTAGGTGGCTAACTGCCAAAATCATAAGGTTGTATCACCTCTTTAAAACATACTTTTAGTTAGCGTGAAACAAAGCCTTGTCGGTATTGAAATAAAGAGTAGCGACATCAATGCCACTTGGCATTAACGCCGAAATCAGTCACTTGCACCATTAATACTATAATGCCAAAAAATATAGTATTCGACTCTATGCCATAACATAGGGTGTCGGCATTGACAACCCACAATATAAATTTCCTTTATACCGAAGTCAAGTAATAGCGGCATTACCACCATAAAACAGTTATTATCAAAAATATTGCTTGTGGCATCACTGCTTAGAGCTATGCATCGATATAGAAAACATGTGGCATCGCTGCCTTAATATAGTTGGTATCGATATAGTGGTATGCAGCGTCATTTAAAACTAATGATGAAATTTTGTGGCATTGCCATGCATCATTGATATACGACCTTAAGACATGTGGCATCATTGATAACGAAGGAATGAATGCCGACCTTACTCATACTTCCCACTTGAACCAAGTGGATTCATTCCATATTAACTGAGATTGATATTGTGTGCATCCACTATAGCTAATGTCAAAAAGCATAGTTGCAACATAGATGATTGCAGCATTAATGACGGATGATGGCAATCCCGTGATAATATAAAAACTATTTTATTTCTATTAAAAGCATTTTATTTTTACCAACTCTTATTCTTTATCAAATTTCTATTGGATAACAATATACTTTTGTCCAAATTTTTTTAGAAAACTGCCACAACCATTTTTACTTCCTTAAAACATCTATCAACTTTAATTAATTAACATCCTTAATTAATTATTAATTTAAATGCTTATCCAGCATAATAAATCATAATCACTTAGGAAAAATCCCCGAAGATCACAAAAATATCATATTCTTTATTATATAAAAAGTTCGGAGCCAAAAACGTTATTAATTATTTTTAATAATTAAACCCTAAATAAACACAATTTCCACCTTAGGAAATTCATTATATATTCATTTTAACTTGGAAAATTATGAACTGAACTCCAAAATACAATTTTACATAGCATATCAGAAAATTGAACCGATTGGAGATTAATAACTTAGGTTTTACCCTTAAAAACATTCAAATAATTTCATAAAAATTGCATAATTCATTATTTTATCCAAACAATGATCATACAACCAAAACATGGCTAAATTATCAAAATAATTTGGGTATTACCCATAGCCAAATTCGTAAGCAAACAATAGAGATGGTTCTCTTATTATTCACCTTAGATTTGGATGTTGGAGTTAAGATTTGATGCTGTTTGAGCTTCCCTAAGCTCCTTCTTGAATTCCCCTTTTGATTTCGTCTTCCCTTGCTTGTTAATGGCCAACCCTAAGAGTTTATTTTCTTGTGATTGTTTTCTGGTAGTAGAAATGAGAATGGGTAAGGGAGAGAGGGCTTAAGGGACGAAAATCAAGCTATATTCCTAATTTGCCCCTTCCATTCATCCTTTCTTTTATTAAATTTAAAACAATATTACTTAATTAATTAGTTAGCCCAACCTTCTTAATAACCAAATCTCATCCCCTTATCTTACTATACATCGCATTATTCTATTTAATTTATCTAATTAAATCTTCTGAATAATGTTAATCAAAATTAAGGGTGTTACTCTTAGGTTGTATGTTGCATCTACAAGTTGTTTACCTATGATTATTTATTATGTATCATAGTTGTATTGCTTTGTAAATGCTCAATGTATAAAAGATTGAGATGATTTATTTATTTAATATACATTGTACATCCTATAGTGGTATGTACATTATTTATATTATTTCACCGGAAGGTCCCTTTTTTATGTTTACTGTTGTACACCTTTTTAGCTTAATATATCCATGATCCACTAACTTTAAAGTTTGAAACTAGTTGTAAACATGTTTTGTTAATTAGTGTTTATAATTAGTTTTAGATGTTAAAAATAGTGGGTCGTTACACTTGGTATCAAAGCTTTGGCTTAGCGATTTCCTGAGCCTTGAGTAGGTTTGACCATTAGGTTATAATAATTTGTACCTTAGATTGGGTTAGAATATAGAATGAGAGAGCATTTTGATTGATGGTTTTATGATTTGTGTGTATGTATTGTTTGTTTAACTACCATTACCTCACCTTTAAAAGATGGTTATTTATGCTGACCTTTGTATATAAAATAAATAAAATAGTAGTGTGGTAGGATGATCACTTATAAGAAGGTTAAGTGTTGGTTATGACCCGAGTGATACAAACCTGATGTTAAATTAATTGAATTCTGACTTTAATAAGATTGAGCCACTTTTATTTTAAGTGAATAATATTTATTTGGAAAATTTATGAAGTATAGATTTCCAATTTTTACATATTCTTTTTAAAAAAGGGATAAATGCTTATTTTTAACATGAAGTGATTCATTAAAACTTTTGTTGAAAAATAAAGGATTTAATTTGGAAAAATAAAATATTTTACGAAGATATTTTCAGCAAGAAAGATAAATATTGTAAAAATATTTTGTTTGAAAGTGTTTTAGTAGAAAGGTGTTTAATTAGATATTTGAAGTTAAATTCGGCCTTTAAATGAACATTTCAGTGTAGGAAATTTTTTTGGTTTTTTAAAAATCATCTTTTGGAATGTATTTTATAATGATAGTATGGCATGGAAACACTTTACTAATAAAAAGAATTTTTGTTGGTAAGTGTTCTGATTGTAAATATTTTATGAAGGATGTTTCGGTTGGAAATATTTTTTTAAAAAGAAATGTTATAGCGGGAACATCTTAGCTACAATTGTTTTGTTTGGGAACATCTTTTGAAAAATAAAGTATAAGATAAATAATATTATAAATTATATACTAAAGTTTTGAGCGGTATCTCTTTAAAAAGATGCTTTGAGGGGGAAAACTATTTAATTGATAGTAAAAGGTTTTGGAATGTTTTTGTTATAAATACATTGTTAAGGATGATTTGATTTGAAAAGTAAATGTTTGAAAAAGTAAAATATTTAATTGAATAACAAACTTTAGCAATGTTTGTTAAAAAGGTATTTTATTAAAAAGATCTTTTATTTGAAATTTTTGATTGAGAATTATAAAACTAGACTATGTAAGATGGAGTGTAAGATGATGGGGTAAGAAGTGTTTCGAGTTTGCCGAACACCCACTGTGACGATGTTACCCTTATCGTTTTTGGATGCGATTATCCCTACTGATCTGTAGGGACGTCTGGTCATTCCCTTCGGTGAAGAGATTTGAGATATAAAGAAGGGACTATCCATTTTTATGTTTGGGATAGTCACCTTGTTAGTTGTATTCATTTACTTTGAATGAATTGTTTGTATTGTATTTTTGTTTGTTAAATTAATTGCAGTTAAAAAAATTTAGCTTCTTATTTATCCATGTTTGTTTATCAACTATGTTGTGCTCGTTTGAATTAATCTCTTATGATCGTATCATGTTGTTGATAGTCTGTTTTACTATGATTGGTTTTAATTGTTATTTATTGAATGTTTATTTAATTAATCTATGTCGTGCTTATCCAAATTATTTTTCTTAATTGTATTGGTTGTTGTTTGTTTGAACCAAAAATGGCACAAACACCCAGAAAAGTAAATAGTAGAGATTAAGTAGAAGAAAGTAAATGAAAAGCAGAAGAAATCAAGTAGAAAACAAGCACACACAAATTTATAGTGGTTCGGCAATCTTGGCCTACATCCACTTGAATGATTTTATTGCCTTTGCACTAGATTTTGTGATTACAAGTAGGAGGGGTCGGTAGGGATCCCAAAGTACAATGGAGTTTGTGTGTAGCAGCAGCGTAAAGATCCTTAGAATGAACCATGCCACTTGTATTTATAGGGGTAAATGACCAAATATCCCTATAATATTTCGCCTACAGATCCTTATTATGAAGACGAAGTT
Organism: Allium fistulosum; assembly: GCA_030737815.1. NCBI lineage: Eukaryota > Viridiplantae > Streptophyta > Magnoliopsida > Asparagales > Amaryllidaceae > Allium > Allium fistulosum. The sequence goes on from CM060907.1 coordinate 293,656,881, forward strand.
CTGGAAAAAATCTCGGCTTCGGATCTCGTAGGGTTGGGGTTCGATACCGATCCCTATGTATGCATCATAGGGTCTTGTGATTTCTTGTGTTGTCTCGTCTTGATGTTGGTTTCATGTTTCCAAGGTAGTTTTTGCATAGTCATCTAGGTGTTTTTTGGTCCAAGCGATGGATCTAAGGTTGAATTGTTGCTTTAGGCCATATGTGGAGATTGTCAGTACGACGCATAGGAACTCCGAAACAACAGTTGAATTAGGCTCTATGTAGATAGAGAAGAGTGCCATAGGAGTGAGAGCCGCTTTGTGTGTACCCGTAGGGATTTTTACTGATCCCCTATGTAGGGTGGAGCACCGATCTATACTAAGTGTATTCCAAGGTGTTGCTGACTCTAGTTCTCATGGAGATCGACAGAGAATTGTATTGATTCAACAAAACAACTTTAGAAATAGGTTCTTAGCATCGAGTTAGGCATGTAGGCAGAAGATGGGGTAACCCCATAGTAGAATTGGGAGTCTGTACCGATCCTTAGAGTGGGGTCGGTACCGATTCCCAACTTGGGCGACCCCCTTGTTGTTTTGGTTTGGATTGAATTTGCTTAAAGTTCGACCTGAGAAATTCAAGTGTTTACTTAGGGCTTGACCTAAGATTTTTGTGTTTTGAGTTTTCCTTCGTTTGCTAGGAGTTAGCCTCGAGATTTTTGAGTGTTTTCTCTGAATCATTAGGGGTGGGTACCGAGTCAAGTCTAGGGATCGGTATCGAGTCCACTTTGGGATGCGCTTGAGATTTTTTAAGGATTGCTTCGGGTCTGACTCGGGGATTTCTCAAGTCTATTCTGCTTCGAGTATGACCTGAGTATTTTGTGTGTTTGCTTCAAGTTGGCTCCTCTAAAAACTTAAACTTCAAAATTTTCAAATTTTTTCGCTTATTTTTTTATTTCTTTTTTTTACCTTTTATAATATTCCCAATGTCATTGATCATTTCTCCATCGTTTGCTCATCCATTTAAGTATGTTCGAATACTGCCTGGTCAAAAGGCCGGAAAACACTTGCCCCTCAAAGTACATCTTGTTACAAACATGATGTGCTTAAATCGAGACAAGTTAGGATTGAAGGAATGGATTTCACTCAGTACCTCGAATTATCATTATCCTTTCGTTGAGTGGCTTTAATGAAGAGCCGTATCTCTAACTGTTTGTTGTGATGCTTGGTCAATATCTGCATTGTAAAAGAGGAATGTATTTTCTCGACAAATTTCTACCCTCTGTTCCATTGAGCTAGTTGATTGAGTTAGTAGGCCTTGATTATCTGAACTGATTTCTTTTTCAAAAGTTCCATTGAAGAATTCAATTCTTTTTAATTCAGGATAATGCATGTTGAGTATGCACATGCACTCGTACGTCCATGCACATACTTTTTCCATTGGCTCCCAAACATGTTCATGTGCATATAGGTCATTGCCAAGTTCCATGGAACTGTAATCACAAGTTGTTTTGTTTTTTTTATCCTAAGGCATCATTTCGGTCGTAGCCTTAAGTCGTATCGAACACTAGGCACAGGCCATATTGTTAAGCTGTCGTATCTAGCTTTCAGGTGATTATACTCCTAACCCCAGTGTTGGGTCAACGAGGTTATCACACAGACGGTCGAATCTCATCCTTATGAAGTTATATTTTTCCCGTCAGGTCTAAGGTCCGAGTTAGCGAATAGGTGGTCAGGTCACACCCATCTTGAACTTGCACTCCCCCTGTTGGATCAAAGGTAGGAGTTGGTGAATGTCCAGATCATAAATAGTGTCAGCTGATGGATGGTCGGATCACATCCATCTCGGTTTGTGCTTCTGCTTCCGTGTCAAGGGCAGAAGTTGGTGAGTGAATGTTCATGTCACATCCACCTTTGATTGGATGGTCAAAGTTGGAAAATGGACGGTCATGTCACATCCATTCTAATTTCTACTCCTCCCATCGAGTCAAGGGAGAGAGTAGGCTAATGGATGGTCAGATCATGTCCACCTAGGATCGGACGGTCGAGTTACGCTCGTTTTATAATTTTTTCTCTTCCTTTCAAGTCAAGGAAAAAGGCTAGGAGCCGGATGGTCGGGTCAAATCTACTCTAAGTTCGACGATGGATGGTCGGATCATGTCCTTTTGTGTTTAAACTCCCCTTGTTGGGTCAAGAGAAAGAGTTAAGAGACAGATGGCCAGTCACATCTGCTCGTTTATTGCTTAAACTCCCTTTGTCGGATCAAGGAAAAGAGTTAAGTTGATGGATGGTCAGTCACATCCATTTTGGTTTGAACTCCTCTGTTAGGCCAAGGGATAGAGTTAAGTTGATGGATGGTCAGTCACATCCATTTTTGGTTTGAACTCCCCCGTCAGGTCAAGGGATAGAGTTAAGTTGATGGATAGTCAGTCATATGCATTTTTGTTTGAACTCCCCCTGTCGTGTCAAGGGATAGAGTTAAGTTAATGGATGGTCAGTCACATCCATTTTGGTTTATGTTTTGGGCCTCATGTTGAGTGCAAGAATTAGTGCATGGATTGTCATGTCACATCTGCGTTAGACTGGTTCCGAGTCTATTTGAGCTCCAAGCAAGGCATAAGTGTTTTGGAAAACGCCGGGAACGAGCTTGAGAGTGGATGGTCAAGTCACATCCACTTTTGGATCACAGTCTTGCCCCTTAGTTAGGGGCAAGAGTTGGCCGATGAGCAGTTGAGTCACGCTCGCCTCGATAGAGCTCCAAAGGTCTGATCATGGGCCATAGAGATTTAATGGACACCTAACTCTGAGTATCAGCACACTACATTATTCATATGTTGTTTCATTCGAATTGGTCGTGGTAATTCATAACAAATTGCATAAAGGTAAAGTTGCATGGCTGGAAAGCCATATTATTAAAACAGAGTTTGTCTTATGAAATAATTCAAAGCAAATAGGAATAAGTTTTATTCTCAAGCGAAATAGTGACGTAGATGCTCGCTATTCAATTCCACTCCAGCCATTCATAGTTGGAAGATTACCGTTGGTGGTCTAGTTTATAATCAATCTCCTTTAAGGCTACCTAGGTTCGTCAGCACTAGGAGCGGTCTGTCCTCATTGGGGGTTGGATGTTCCTTGCCCGCTATCCTAAGGGTTTTTCACAAACTACTGGTGCATTATCTTTTGGATCAATTCTTCGATCATATCACGAAGGTGTTTACACTCGTTTATGCCATGACCATATGTCTCATGAAATCTACAGAATTTTCCAAACTTCCTCTGGTCTTCAGTTGACTCTCTCGGGGCTGGTTTCCTATACTGCTCCGAGTAACGAGTAGCTAAGTAAATATTTTTAGTTGAGTCATTCAGTGGGGGTATAGGTTTCAAATCTTGGGATTCTCGATCGCCTTCTAGAATCTGGGTTTCCGTCTAGGGCCCCGCTACGGCCTTTGCTCTGACCATTGCTCTTATTTTATATATGTTCATGGCTATATTTTCAAAACTCGCTCCGGACAGTCTCACAGCGACATTGCTTCGCACTACTTCAGCCTGATGGCCTGTATCATTGCCTCTCCTAGTCAGCGTAATTACCTTCTTGCACAAATATCGGGCCGCCCTATTGTAAAAATGATCCAAAATAGTAGGAGACTTTCTTGAAAACCATTCACCAAAGTTTATATAGGGGTAGACCCCCCTCATCAGAGCTATCAAGATTATGTTATCTTGAGGGTTGCTCACCATAGTCACAGCGGTATTAAATCTTTTCAAAAAGTCCTTGAGTGATTCCCCCGGTCCTTGGAATAAGTTGGACAACGACATGACGTCCTTGGGGCGAGTCGCATGCATTCTAAACTGCTCAATGAATTTCCTTGTCAACTGATCAAAAGAAGATATGGACCTTGGTGATAGTCGAGTAAACCACATGGTCACACTCCTTCTAGGAAGATTGGGAAGCATATACACTTGATTACATCTAATGCTCTGGCAGAGTCCATATGCCACTCGTATTTCATGAGATGTTGTCTAGGATCAGTCTTTCCTGAGTATGAGGGCATCGTCGGCATGTTGAATCTCCGCGGATACTCTTCGCGTAAGACTACTTCATCGTAGCGATTTTGACTAGGGGAAGTGCCCCAGATGCCGTTAGTTTGGCGCTGACTCTCTCTCACAAGTTGCCCTACCATCTCAGCTAAGTTCGGCTCTTGGTTACCTGTTAGGTTATGGTAATCATAATCTATTCCTTATGCTTGGCCTGTTAAACGATCCTAGTTCATGCCCCGTCTCTTAAGTTCTAGCTCCGAAAGAATCGTTTCTCTACAGCTTTGCATTCATTCCTTGGGGGTAATTCAGCAGCAAACTCTTGATTTTCAATGCCCTGGTCAGTTACAGTGCGTCCGGATTGCATTCCAATTCCAGCTTGAAGTTCTGCTTATTGGTAGATGGGTTCGGTACCAACCCCTATAGGAGGTGATCGCTACCGGCCCTTATAGGAGGTGATCGCTACCGACCCCTATGTCTAAGTGAGGTTCGATTGCACTCTCCTACCTAGAGGTTCCTGCTTCATATGCCCCATCCTTTGCCTTCTGTTCTCCAGAGGTGGTCAGATAATGAGGAATTTCCTAATTCTAAGTATGGAGGAGATGGCTCTCTCCTAGTCTTCCTAAGGTGGGTATTCAATATGGTCATCAAGTATCTATTCTCTTAGATTTGCCGATTCAACTCCACACGACTATTATGTAGCTCTTTCATCATACGCTCAAAATCAATCCCGATAATCACATCTGAAGAATTCTAGACATTAACAGCTTCTTGCTGCATATCTTCATCCATGATGTGAAGGTTAGCATTCTCTATTTCATTAGTAGCTCTTGAGGAGGCAATAGCTTTGTCTTTTCTGGGGACCATTGATGATAGCTTCCTATAGACTCTGTTGAAATTCGATTATTAGGAAAACTAGGTAAGAAGAAACTGAATCTCTTCCTTGGATTTTAGGCAATCCAATAGTAGAAAAGGATTCAAATAGCCCGAGATTCAAGTTTCTCAGTGAAAGCACCTAAATCTTTGAACCAAAAATGACACAGACAGCCAAAAAAGTAAGTAATAGAGATTAATTAGAAGAAAGTAAATGAAAAGAAGAAGAAATCAAAAAGAAAACAAGCACGTACAAATTTATAGTGGTTCAGCAATCTTGGCCTACGTCCAATTGAATGATTTTATTACTTTGCACTAGATTTTGTGATTACAAATAGAAGGGATCGGTAGGGATCTCAGAGTACAATGGTGTTTTTGTGTAGCGGTACGTAAAGATCCATAGAATGAATCATGCCACATGTATTTATAGAGGTAAACAACCAAATATCTCTTTGATATTTCGCATACAGATCCTCACAATAAAGACAAAGTCCTCCAAAAAATCATCCCCGGATCCCCAAGGGTTGAGGATCGGTACCGATCCCACTAGGGGGATCGGTAACAATCATTATGTATGCATCATAGGGTCTTGCGGAATCTTGTATTGGCTCGTCTTCATGTTGGTTTCATGCTTCCAAGGTGTTTTGCATAGTTGCCTAGGTGTTTTTTGGTCCAAGCAATGGATCTATAGAAGGTTGAATTGTTGCTCTAGGCCGTATGTGGAATTCTCAATAAGACGCATAGGAACTCCGGAACAATACTTGAATCAGGCTCTTTATAGATAGACAGATGTGCCATAAGAGTGAGTGCTACTTTGGGTGTACCCATAGGGATCGATACCGATACCCTATGTAGGGTGGAGCATCAATCTATACTCGGTGTATTCCAAGGTGTTGCTGACTCTAGTGCTTATGGAGATTGACAAATAATTGCATTGACTCAACAAAACGACTTTGAAAATAGGCTCTTAGCATCTAGTTAGACATGTATGCAGAATATGGGGTACCCCTAAGGTGGAATTGGGAGTCGGTAGCGATCCCTAGAGTGGGGTCGGTACCAATCCCTAACTTGGGTGATCCCCTTGTTGTTTTGGTTTGGGTTGAATTTTCTTGGAGTCTAACTCAAGAATTTGAAGTGTTTACTTAAGGCTTGACCTGATATTTTCTGAGATTTTCATGTTTTGAGTTTTCCTTTGTTTGCTTGGAGTCAGACCTGAGATTTTTGAGTGTGCTCTGAGTTATTAGGGGTCAATACCGAGTCAAATCTAGGGATCGGTATCGAGTCCACTCTGGATCGCGCTTGGGGGTTTTTATGGATTGCTTCAGGTCTGACTCAGCAATTTCTCAAGTCAATTCTGCTTTGAATCTGACCGAGGATTTTGCGGGTTTGCTTTGAGTCGGCTCCTCTAAAAACTTGAACTTTCAAATTTTCAACCTTTTTCACTCATTTTTTAATATTTCTTTTTTCTTGCCTTTTTATGATATTCCCAATATCCTTAGGTCATTTCTTCATCATTCGCTTGTTAGATTCGATCATTTAAGTATGTTCGAATACTGCCCGGTCAAAAGGCCGGATAACATTGTTGATTGTTTGTTTGCTTGTCGCTTGCTTGTTTTGATTGATTGTTGCTTATTGATTATTTACTAGCTTGTTTGTTATTTGGAATATTATAATTATTTATACCTTGTTTGAATAAGGAATGTAAAGAGGTTCCATTAAGATAAGCAATCGAGGTTAGAGGATTTTAGTGACTAAGGACTTGGTGGGTAGCATTGAGAAATCAAGGATAGGCAGGAGGTCGATTATACACAATTTCAAAAATATGTATTTCAAAACCAGCTTTTGGCTTCCACAAACAAAGAGTTTCTATTTCAAATAACGATTTGATTTCTAAGATAAAATGATATTTTCCCAAAAATTATTTTAATTGGTTTAAAATGAAGGTAAATATTTTGAGAAATTATTTTACAAATTAATAGTGTATTTTAGAAAAAGGAGATATTTGTTTTAAAAGAAGATGGAAGTATTAATTTGGAAACAAAAATATTTTGGTAAATGTTTTTATTTTAAGGTGTACTGGAACTTTCTTAGCAAGCAGTTCCCTTTTTGGTGTGTTGGGTGAGTTACCCAAGTCATTAGATAAGAAAACACAATGAAGGGTTCTACTGTGGAAAATGGAACAAGGATGTGTTCGAGGAAAGGAGCTCATGAGTAGAATGAGGAAGGGTTCTATTATAGAAAATGGAATGAGGACTTTGGAACTTTGATGATTGTAACTCAAGGGTGATGGAGTTATGTTTCGATAATGACGGTTCGATGGTAAATGGAGTCATGGGAATGATGTCCACAAAAGCCAGTTCTTGGAAGGGTGACCCGTGGATGGAATGTTGAACGGTTCTATCGTGGAAAGAAAGGAATGTGGAATGATTCCTTAAGATGAATAGAAACTAGATAATGCAAGGAAGGGGCTCGAATATACCTGCTAAGGGATCGTTGATACACGAAGTGTTTTCTGATGTACTCGTAAAACATGGTTATTGTGAGGAAACTCAATGGGTATGTGGAATGGTGACCTCGGATCCGTGGAATGGATCCATATACCCTGGACAGATGGAATGGGTCTAGTGTCAACTTCGGGCTGTGAGCGAGTACATGGAAAACTGAGATTTTCGTTAATCCTTGATAGTGGAATGATCATACGAGTTATCATATATCCAAAGCATACAAGTAATGCAAGGATCGATGTAGTTGAAGTACAAGTGGATGATTAAATCCTTTGAAGGTTGTAGTTATGACTAAAGACATATTATTTTGAAGATGTGACCATGGGTAGATATACATAAAATTTTAATTGATCGGTTAATGTGGTGATCGTACCATATGTAGGATCATTTTCAACCTAGAGGGGGTGAATAGGGTCTACTAAAAATTAATGCAGAATTAAAAACAAAAACAGAAAGCAATGCAGAAAAGATCACACACAGTTTTACCCAGCTTCGGCAAAAACTGCCTACGTGCTTCCCCCAAGGTTTCTACTAGAAATTAAGTAATCATTTGCTTACCAAAACACATAAACTCGCAATACCCGCTAACTCGATTAACCTAACTCTAAGCTCAAAACCCTGTCACAACTCAACCACTGAGTTGCGAATTCTCAAACTACGCCTCGTAGTTTGTACCTAGTTACACAACTAGAAAATTTACACAATTTTTAAAATAGAGAGTTACTCATATAAATAAAACCTAAAAATCAAAACTCTATTTATAAACGAAGCCAATGAAGAACTGACCCAACTTATAATTAAAATAAAGAACTTCTTCCCCTTTTTATTTTGTAGTCGCCTTGTTTCATCATGGTCTGGAATTAGGGTTTTTCGAATTGCCGCTGCTTGGAATTTGAAGTTCAAATTGATTGCCGTGATGCTTTCGTTCCTCAATTTTGCTCACTACAGCTTCAGTATCGAGTTCGAATTGTGCTTTGAATTGGTACATGATTTGCCCCTTTTTGATTTTTGATTTTGCTCGACTTGATCTCTGCCGATGATGAACTTGGGTTAATTTATAGGGAACGAAACCATATAATTTTGTTTCGTATATTTTGGTTTAACTTCTTCGTGATTTTAGCAGTTGCGTTGATTTGTAATCGAACGATTTCTGATGCATTCTGACTTGTTCACCGGTTGACTATATTCGAATTTTCTTAAATATAGTTGAGTCAGTTCCGTTCTTTGCTGCTATGACTTTGGCATTTGAATTTTAGATAACCTTGACTTGATGAATTTTGACTTGTTACCCTTTGCGATTTTAAACAATTTTCTGAATTTTAGTTGAACACTTCAATAATGTTTTGTTTGACCATTTCTTTTTGAAACGTGACCCACGGCTTTGTTCGAACTGCTTTGTTACTATGCTTTTGATCATGTTCCTCGATATAACTTACGGCTGCTTCACTGTTTATTGCATCTCTTTAACACACGGCTGCCACTTGATATGATTCTGGTGTCTGTCATTTTATTGATGTGGACTTGGAGTCTCTTGCATTGCCTTGTACTAGTTTGAACATTGTGATTTTGCTTCGAGTTAAATTGTGGTCTCCATGTATATACATACATACATATATGTATGTATATATGTGTGTGCTTCATTCTTGTGTTGTTTAAGTGAACTGCCTGAATGCTTGCATGTTGAATGCCTGTATGCATATCCATATTCATATGTATTGCTATGTTGTTGCTTTGCTTGAATCTAATTGCCCTTGTGCATGTGCCAGATACTGTGCTTGGTTGATAGGTTGAGTCTGTTGGTTTCATTTGAAGTCATGTTGTGTTGATATGTTGTTTTCAATTGAAGTTTGGTCTGAAATGTTGTATGTGTGTTTCCTTGTGTCTTTGTTCATTTGGAGTCTGCACTTGATTCTCGAGACACATGTGTACATGTATACATGTGTATATGCATGCTCTTACTTGATTATTTTGACTGACCATTGAACTTGAAACTGAATTTGATTGCCTGAGTGTAGCATGTTGGTTGTATGTTTCACTGGCTTGTTGAGTTGCCATGTTCACCTGCTTGTTTGTGCACTTCATGTTGACTGAAACTAAACTTGTACTTACTCCTGACCATTTGTTTTGCACTTGTATTCTCTGTTGCATATGTATATGCATGTTTGTGCTCTTGTATCCCTTTAGCTTGAGTATGTCTGCATTGATTAAGAGAACTGCCTTTGTTATTTCCTCTGTTGCATATGTATTCTCCAATATTTGCTGGTCATCTCCATGTAGATACATACATATATGTATGTATATATGTGTGTGATGGCTATGCTCTATCTTGTGCTAGTTGCTTCGAGTTCCATGTCCAGTTCCAATTAAGTCTTTTTCAATTTTACTGCTTCAGTGTTTATTTTGCGGATAGTTCAAATGCTGGATACAGGCTGGAATAGAGTTGAAGATCAAATACGAGTGATAAGTGAATTATGCAGTGAGGTGAAATATGTATATAAAATTATATATTGAAAATTGTGTTGTAAATGTAGTGAGAGCTCAAATTTATACTATTTGAATTTGTAATAAAATATTTGTTTGAATAAAATATTTATTTAAATAAGAATTCCGAGTTATTTATTTTATTCAACAAATATTTATTTAATTATGTGGAAAAATAAAATAATACAATAACAAATACATTTAAAAGAATATATATATGTTTATTATCATCAAACAAAAATCATAGGCTATTGTATTCTACACTTAATAATTTTGAACGTGTCCGCTTTATTTTGAATTATGACAACTGTTGATTTATATTCATTTAATTGTACATGCATTTTTAGATCAACTTGTGTTTTGTTGTAGACTTTAATTATAGTCAATTATGGTTGAATTATTGAAATGCATGAGAAGAATTAATCTACGGTTGATATTTTTTATTAACCCTTATTAGTGAATTGTATTTTACATAATATAGCTTGGATTGTATGGTTGAGAATGTGTACGTGTTACTATAGTATGTATGGGTTGGAATTTAAATTTTACATTCAGTTCATGGATGAATTTAACAGCAACATGTTAATGTTATATGGTCGTTATATATTTTGTAAGTAATTAACATGTGATTGTATTATTTCCTTACATTTTGTGATTGGACCGATAATTTATAAATTCTGACTGAAGATTTTATTAGGGGAATTACAAAGGCGTAATTCTTTTAAGAGGGAGAATGTAATGATCCGTAACTTTTGCGCTTTTAGCGTTAAAGTAATTAAAAATGAATCTGATTTAATACATAATTTTGATAGATTTGCAGTTATGGTTTAGAAGATATTGATTTTATAAGTCTAAAAGGTTTACGCCAATGACAAACAACTTTCATTGTCCAAATTTTGAAAATAGAAGTAGGTTTAGTCTAGTTGGTTAAGAGAGTAGACTTCACTTGGAGAGGTTATGGGTTCAATTCGTTCTAACATCACATTTTTGAATTTTTATAGAAAAAATGCATTATAAAGTGTATAGTCAATATATATACATGTACGCATATAAGGTAGAATGTATATGTGTGCGCCCAAATATATATATATATATATATATATATATAAGTAGTTAATCTGATGTAAGTAAATAAAAATTTGGTTTACTATGTGTAAATTTAAATTGTATGAATTATGAGTGTATTAAATATGTATATGTCTATGAATACATGTATAATCAATGCAATGGATTTATTACATATAGCTTAGTTGTTGAATATATATATAATTGGTTGTATATTATTTTCCTATGTCGTGGAAAATTAATTGTGTGGACTAGAAATTGATTGTGCATTGATTTTATATTAATTTCATATACTGAGGGAAATTAATTGCATGGACTAGCAATTGATTGTGCATTGTTTGTATATTAATTTCATATATTGAGGTAAATTAATTGCATAGACTAGCAATTGATCGTGCACTAATTGACATATATCACAATTTTTGAATACACATACACACACATAATTTGTTTATACATTGATTTCATGTGTTGTGGGAAACTAGAAAATATGATTGTAGGAATCAAATTCTATGTCTAGAGTTTCCAATTCTGAGGCTGATATGCATGTATATATTTAGTACTAAAAAGGAATATACATATATGTTTATATTCTCTATATCCTGATTATGGAATTTTAATCAAAATTTAAGATTTGAATGTATATTTGTTTACTAGTTAAGCATTATGGGAAATCAACTGCTTGGGTATAAATTAATTTTACATTGATTGGAATTGGTAGAAGTTACCTTATTTAATCTCTAGTTATTAGAAATAAAAGGAGAAAGGAATAAAAATTAAACATATTCCTTGCTTCCTCCTTCCTCTCACCTTCCTCCTTACATAATTATAATTATAAATAGTAAAAAAAAAGGTGAGTGACCATTAAGTACTTTTTATATAGTGTCATTCCTTCCTTAATTCAAAAAGTATAGAATCTATTTCATATGAGAATAGTAATTGAAAAGAAAGGATTCGGGATTCACTCAACAACACGTACATGTGGTTTTTAAAAGAGATTTGGGTTATGATGGAAGAAGAAAATACTACAGTTTATTGATTTGGAACAAATATAGGCTAATCATAATATGAAAAGATTTGGCACGACTTTACTGAGTTTGGAGACTATTGAAAAAAACGCTTTGGTATGGTTTATTTAATTTAATTAATTGAATTCTTAATAATAAAATAGATATTTATCGAAGTAAAATTATAATAATTGATATATGTTGTGATATATTGATAATTGTTTGATATTATAACCATTTTAGATATGTTATGTCGTGTTAATTATTGATGATTATTATGTCATTGAGTGTTTGACTGTAATCAATTGTTTATCTAAGTTTTGGATGTAACTGATTGATATAAAATGGATGAAAATGGTTAGACTGGATAAATAAATGATAAATAATGTGATTTATGGATTTTGTAAACTGTTTGGAAACATTAGCATTTGAATGAAATAAAATGAAACTAACTGGAGAAATTTAATAAGTTTATTATTTATGAATTCTGGGGAAATCCATATATAATAACAGAGAATATACTTTAAACTTATTTTGGAACGTTTATTAATATTATTATCCAATAAAGTAAGATCTTATAGATGATAATATTGTTTTTGTGAAAATTACACTGTTTTGAGATAAGTAGTAATGAACTGGTTTTGCAGCGTATTAAAGAGATTTAATATGAATATTATTACTTTGATGAGAAATAATAATACTATTGATTTGAAAGGTAAATTCCTATTTTGATATAAAATACAAGTTTTGAAAAGATTTGAAGTAAAGTGATTATAAGAAAGTATTTTGAAATGTATTATCGCTTTAGGAGAATTGCTATTGTTTTTGAAGTAAATAAAAAGGAAACTTTATAATAGACCATAATAAAACAATTGTATACTTAAGAGATTAATTAATGTAAAAATATTATTTGGATGGTTGTTAGTTGCCATTTAAATTATTACATATGCTGATCTACGATAACGGGATCACATTAAAGATAGGTATGTAATATTTTACCATTATTATGAGATGATGAAGTGTAGTTAACTATGGTTGTGGTCGTGTTACGAATGTTGTTTGGATTAGTGCACATACGATGATTGATGTTTTGATACTATTATGGGGGTGATTAGCATATTTTTGATTATTTATACTTACATTGTGAAGTGTTATTATAATGGATGATTAGTATGAATGTAAGTATAATTGTGTTATTATTTTATTATTATTTAATGATTGAACACTATCAAATGTTTGTGATGTTTAGTGGCTTAGTGTATAATTGTTGATGTTGCCTCGTATGACAATCTATCATGACGGATGAGTAGGAATACTATTTTCTGCTTTTACTAATTGAATTGGTTGCATTAGTAGCGATGATTGCATTGGTTACATTGATTGCATTATTTGTGATGGTTGTAATGGTTGCATGGATGCTATGGTTGCAATGTACTAACTAGTATTTGGATGTAGGGGAAGAGCAGGAAATAGAACTACGTGGGCTTAATCCCCCAAAAAGGGTATGTATGCAGTCTTTTTCTATGCAATATCCACTGGATCCTTTAGGTTGGGCTGGAATGTATAGGGTTGGGTGCAGTCTAAACATAGTTAAACCTTTTCCTTTTTGTATTGATTTGTGAAGTTAGTAGGTGAAAGAAAGCAAAAGTAAAAGGAAGGAGCTTAGATTGTATTCTCCATCCATAAGTTGTTTACCTAAGATTATTTCTCAGGTATCACCGTTGTATTGCTTTGTAAATGCTTAATGTATAGAAAGATTGAGATGAATTATTTATTTAATATACATCGTATGCCTTATAGTGGTATGTATATTATTTAATTTATTCTGCTACTCGGTCCCTTTTTTATGTTTACCGTTGTACACTCTTTTTAATTTTATATACCTATGGTCCACTAACTTTAACGTTTGAAACTAGCTGTAAGCATAATTTGTTAGTGGTTATAATTATTTTTGGATGTTAAAAATAGTGGGCCGTCATAAAAGATTTGTATTATAATATATACATATATAAATCTATAAATTTTTATTTATTTTACAAGCCGAATGTAATTCTTTTATTATATATATAATATATATGTATATTAATATCTTACTTATTTATTTAATTAATTAAAGTATACTAATTTTCAAAAATTATTATTTTTGGCTGAACTAAATATATGTATACAATTAGGATGAATTTAGATATCTATACATATATGATTTATCAAAATAGGATGTTACCTCTATGTTATGAGTCTACCAATCGCTGAACACCTAGTCGTTAGTTATTTTCGATCTAGAATTCCTTATTCTACCTCCTTGGCTACATGATGAAACTTTGTCTCATTTGCTTCATCAAAATCGGCAAATAAAGGCTAGTAGGTTAGGGTCTCATCATACGTCAAGAGAGAATGAGAGGGGTGGCTATTTATATCCAATTAGATTACAAATATTAAGCCCCTTTCTCTCTAGCCCTAGGAGACCAAGTCCCCTACCTCTTTTGCATGCTATGATCGGCCTATAAATGGGTTTGGGCATCTAAACTTTACGCTTTACCTAACAAATGATATAACAAATAAATCATTTATCTAATTAGTTTATTCAATCTCGTTCATTAATCAAATAAACGTACAATGTTTATATGTCGTTTTAAATAATTTTTAGGCTTCAAATAAATAATTGGAATGTCACTAAAATTCACTATAAAGTTGTAGTTTATTTTATTAACTTATAAAATTACTAAATTAAATTTAATATGGTCGAACATGGAAATTAACTAACCACACTGTTATGTTGACTCTCTGGTGTGAACTCGATCCTCAGTCAGTATTTAAACAATTAAAATATTGAAGTTTGTATCGACTTTGCTAAAGTACAGTATTAGGTACAAGTTCAATTGCTTATAGATCATTCCATGTGCTTGACCATAATCAAAGTATAGCCTACCTACTTAAGATTGACAGTCCCCTTTAGTCTGAAGACTACTGTATGTCGCTACCATAACATCTTCTATTTTGACTTAGTTGTATTAACTTATAAAAGGCCTTCGTCGAGACATTCTGTGGATGTTCTAAACAATCACAAGTACGTAACTCGTTAGTTCAATCAACAATCATGAGTAATACAACATCCATCAAATGGAGAGTGTTATGCACACTAATCTTAGCAGATGTATCGATATCCATTTCTTGATTCATCTTGACAAGGAACATTTAAACAGAAAGTATTTGGATATCGATTCAATAGTCATTATTCTGAGCACATTTATAACTACAATCGATAAAATACTTTTCCTAAGGAATTTCTACTTACATATGCTTAACGTATTAATTAACATTACTTATATCTCAATATAACAACACATTTAAAAGCAATAAAATTAAAAGCATACTTCATTTCGAATGTAACTCTTTATAAGAGTTAAGTTATGTAATAAGTTACATAATTACTCCTAACGAACACCCTTAATTCTGTAAGTGTTGATGACCTAGACTATATTCTTGTTGCTAATGAGTGAAATTGGATTTTTGATCCTTTGAAATGGTATCAAAGGTAATCCGTACTTGGCCTCAGGGTAACGGTCAAAACTGCTTGAGACACATTTTCCTTAGGGTATAGGGTTCCACTATACTTGATACAATTGGTTATTCGTGAGGTAACAAATGAGTGCATGAATGTGTGGTTGTTGGTGGTAGTACTCTTCACACATAACACTCGGGATTGATAAATACAGGTGTAAGTTCTATACATCTAGATTAGAAGATGACCAGACTTTACCCAGTGGCATAGTAGTATAGAGCACATACTCTACCGTACCTTTACGATTAGCCATATATTATTACTCTAACCTATTAGATGCAAGTTAAATAGGTTGAGGTATCATTATATGTACCCATATGTCACTTATCCAATATTTCATATATTTAGTATATGATCATTCAAGTACCTGACAAGTTGATATCATGGGCCAGTTTCCTCCTTACACCAGGCTTTATGTATGACCCGTGTTTTGCCTTTGTTTTGACTCCATTGACAATTTTCAGGTAATCTCACAAGTAGGCTGAGAGTTGAGTATTAAGGGGCAATATCTAGCAGGTCTTGGAGCAACTAGTGGAGCTTGGAGATGCTATTAGCTATTATCCAGATTAGGTTTTATTTTAGGTATGAATAAACAACATGTACTTATGTATATGAGGTAAACCACCATATCTCTTGTACTGTGATGTATCTCATACAATTTATCCGTCATGTTAAACTACACTATTTTCTACTATATGTGTTTCTTTTCATTGTGAGTTTGTAGCTGATGATGCATGGTGGATGGATTTTTGTTTTTATCACTCAAAGAAATGTCGTGTTCCAATACTTGCAAATTGGATTACTAGGAAAGCGTCGATTCGAGATGTTGGGAGTGATGGGTCTTCACATCCTTTACACTACCAATAACTTTTCTAGAAAGAAATTCCTTCGACAAGAAGGTGGATTACATTGAAACAACAGTTTGTTTCTCAGTATGATGAATAGGCATTCATAAAATTTTATGAACTACCTATAGACTTATATAAAATAGATTTTTCCTTGTGTTCACGAAACTTATGCTCATAACGTATGTCGAACGATGACACATTTTAAACTATTTAAGATGAGATTTCTTCCTCATTCATGTCCTATACGGAATTGTAATCTCATCTTTAGATGAAACTAAATTCAACATTTAAGTTTACTCTTAAGGACATATCCTTAAAGAAAAGGTAACTCAAATTCACTCATTTTTAATCGTATTTAGTCACAGTCTAATTAATCCTTATCAATACATCATTACATAGCATAGGGAGAAGTGACTTTGAGAATGAATCAAATTCTCTTCTTGGTACTTTTGGAAATCTTATCCAAGATACTCAACTATCCGATCAAATTAAAATTTTCTAATTCTTTTGCATTTATATTTCTATACTTCCATTTTTTATTTTATGAACTACCTAACTTTTATTTCAAATACACATGTTCATATCTTAGAAAATTTATTGGTGAATTTAATGAAGTAAGTGGGTCTTATTTTGGTATCACTAGACCTTGGACTACCTATGTGTGTGTGTGTGTGTATGTATACATACACGTATGTATGTATGAATGTATCAGTCCGATGAGTTCGTTAACTCTTTTGTCAATCTCATTAAATAAGTGTTTTGCAGTTAATCCTTTGAGATACAATTTACAAGTATCATATGATTCATACTCATATGATTAAAAGAAAGTTTATCGAATATATAACTTAATCCATGATTCCAAAAGCAATCGATAAATATTTTAGATGTTTTTGTAATTTTGATAGCTAACACATCCTAATTGTTATGGAAACAAATACAATATAACAAAATCATATTTGTTTTATAATGAATATTCATAAGGGTTTATATTAAAACAAAGCTGCATATATTTTTGACCAAGTCACAAACTAGTTATTATTTCATAAATAATATTTGATATACATGGAAGCAATTCTCAAAATATCGATGCTTTTAGTAGCAAGTATCATATGGTATGCTCCTATATTTTTTACCGCTACAGTAACAACATTAAAAATACGAAGCACCGTCAAATCATTTCCTATGGGCTATTTATTTCTTCTATTATAACTAATTTATAGTTAAGAGTTTCAGATTAAATACCTCCAACTCAAAAAAATAGATCTTATAAAGAATAACTTTCTACAAGAACACATTTAGAATAGAAATAATATTTTTGGTTCCTTATTAACCGTCTACTAATATTTTATAGAATTGCTTTTCCTTTGTTTCTTCATGAAGAAGAGGTACCATTCACCCTCTCTTCATCCCACCCATGCTAATGTTGCATCCACTCTCATACTTTCGCTTTCTTTTTTAAATGGTCAAAACTTTCAAAAATGTATCGATTTTTTTTACAAAAATGCATTCATTTATCCTTAACATTTTAACGAAATTTAATAAGTTATAGTAAATTAAACATATAAAAACCGGCATTTCAATGTTTATATTCGTATGTATGTCTATATTCCAAGGTTTAGTATTGTTTCCAACACTACAAGACCCTTATTGTATTCGGCCGTATTGAACACATAATCTCACCTTTTTATTTACTTCCTCATTTTGCATGAAACAATCTCATTGAAAATTCATATTTTGTGGAGCACAACTTTCACCATACTGCTTTTATGTCTAATCGAATATGGATTGAAAGTCCATATACTTTTATTGTTCTTGAGTTCTAAAATCATAGAAGACAATACATAGCCTTGAACAATTTATACTTAACCTACCAACCTCGAAAGCTTTAATGGTTGTATTATTCGGCTCCAGTATGGACCTTGAGGTGATAACATGGCAACAGTTAATTTAATTTTAAGTAAAATTTTACATTTCTACATCAGTCTTTAATTAAGTTTGTTCATATTTTAATCATTTTTTTTTTATCAAACGCACTAATGGTGCAAATTCATTAATGTAGATTATTATAACATCACATATGTGTTTATACTTATTATAATGTTTAAATGTGAGTCATTTCATTTATCTAATAAGGCTTCCAATAGATTTTATATATCTCTTCAAACCCTAAGAGAGACAAAATAATCTTTCAATTCCTCTAATGGGTGTAAGGATCCATATATCATGTTGCATATTACCTTGGGAAGTACTAACAAATTGCAACCCGCATAAATGGTAGGTAACACATTATCAATTATATCACACATATTTCCTTATCTTTATCCTTGCCCCCAATCTCTACATGACCTAGGGGAGTACCAACAAGCCATGTATTACATCACTCACTCTGACCTGTTATTCTATGATAGCCTAAGTTTGAATTATATACCCATAAGGGAGTGCCAACAAGGGCATATAACATAGTTACTAGTCTATGAACATTTAAGATGTTGCTACATATAATATATAGCTTAGGGAGTACCAACAACTATAAATATGCAAGTACTCTACTTAAATGTAATTAATGGAGGATGACTTGTATTTTAAAATTCATAAGTTAAAAATATATTTAAAAGTGATGGTGAGTTAAGATATAATGTATTTATTAATATTTAAATGATATCCAATATCATTCATGTACCATATTAAATATTATATGATGCCAACATCGTGTATATATATATATGTACACACAAAAAATTATATATGTATGTTGGGTCAAAAATTGAAACAACACTATCAAGTGAGAGTAAATAGATTAAATATGATAATAAACAACAAAATCATAAGAATTGTTATAGTGGTTCGGCCTCAATAACTGCCTGCGTCAACTTTAATTTTATTTTAAAAGATTTGACATGAATACAAACAAGTTTAAAGATTTCAGATCTAGAAAACAACATAAATCCGAGTTTGACAGCAATTCATGGAATTGTTAGAGCTATAGAGAAGAAAGCGAAGATCCAAAGTTCAAAAGCGCCCTTTGTACGTTGCTTTACCACTCATATTTATAAGCGAAATTATCCATCAGAGTTGCCAAATCATGGATTATCAGGTAAGAACTTAGATCTATGTTATTTGGGATGGAGAAAGAGTATTTTTCGTGAAAAAAATCTTATCGATATCGAACATAACTTGCTTGGTGCCACATCACTTTTCCTATATACCTATTTATATCTTCAAGTTTACAAGCTTCTTTCACAAAATTGCTCTATTAAATCATGTCAGTACTGACATGATTTTTCCTATACGAGACTTGTCTTTCTCTACAACATACCAAAATGGTTCACCTACTTGTTTAGAAGTTGGTCCCCCATGAGATCATCTCGGTACCGACCATTATCATGTCGGTACCAATCATATTGACTTGCTCCAACATTGCTCCAACTTCTTGCATAGCATCATTTCGAGAAACCCCTTAAGTTCTCGATCCATTCCATTATCGTCTTGAAGTACAGTTTCACTAAGAAGTTGCATGATTCAAATGTTGTATAACACTTGCCCTCCAAAGTATGCTTTCGTGAAAACAATGCATGCTTTGCATTAAGAAAAACAATCAGATTTCAACTGCATAGGATTCTATAGTTAACTAACCATCATCTTTGAAGCATCATGCCTATTCCAAGAGCGTCCGCTCATCGCTTTAAATAGTCATCGTACCATTCATTTTCCCCAGCTAAGTTGGAGCTTTTAACTTTCTTGAGACCATGTTATGTCTCGATCAGGTAGGCCTCACCTTTCTTTCTTTTATTCTCTTCATTTTTAAATTTGATGAGAAAAAACATGTTGGAACCGACCATATCATATCGTTACCTATATGATTTCCATGCGTAATTTAAATACTAACACTTAGAAATGTTTGCTATCTTATTTTGCTTCTGAGTATTCGGTTCTTCTTTGCTACCGCGACTTCACAGCCACCATCGCCCTTTGTATTCTCCAAAGCCGACGCCATCATCTTGAGCACCGCCGTTATAATTCCAGTGCTGCTACAAACTCTCTATAAAGTCGGCATCATCCTCTTCTCACATCACCAAATACCAATCTTGACCTAGGGGGGTTTCAATCTCGGCATTGCCAATGTCGCCGCCATCACGTCACCGTCGACGTTGCTGATGTCAAAGTGCCTCTGATTCAAAGTCAATATGAAACTTGTGCTCCACTTTCCTCCATGGCTAAACTAACATTGCAACTTGGAGGAGGGGCGGTTTCACCAAACTCAAATTTGACTCTAAGTTTACTAGCTTTGCCTCTAAGCTTTTACTAGTCTTTCTTGCTTGCGGTTGGCTCCGTGTCTCCAAAGCCCACACTTCGAGTTCTTTCTTAGGCCGACCCTTAATTTTATATGGGTGATAAGTCTTTACATATAAAAGTGGAGCAAACAACTTTCGTTGAATTTTTGTTGAGACTGGATTGATGACTCATTATCGATGGGACGTTTACAATAAATGGTCACATTGAACGCACTTCAGCGTTTTACTGAATAAATTGCCAACACTTCAAGTTTTGCACTACAATCCTATGTTCCTACAAAGAAACCTCTATGTTACTGGACAATAGTTCTGTTATTGTATATTCTACGATAACAGGTAAAATCTGACACATAGTTCCATAGCATAACAGAGCTTGTTTGCTAGCACGAGCAAGCTATCTGCACAAAGTGTTCGCATACATCGTGCTTTAGATGCAGGACACACACTATATAGATTAACACTTCATAGTATCTCGGTCAATGTGAAAAATCCGATTTGTCAACGCACATCGACATTCGTTGGACTCTGTACATGTAACATCCTGAAATTTTAAACCATTCGCATCCATACATGTCGGATTTGAATTGCTCAAAATATCATATTGTTAATTCAAATTTGGCAAAACTCAGCATATACAGTAAATAAAATAATCACAGATCACAGACACAGAGTAATATAACAATAATGCAGCGGAAACAAAAGAATAGTAGTTCATGAAGCTATTATATATCTATAACAGAGTTAAACAAGATACAACAGAAGTCGTGAATACATAGATGTCTCAATACAATAATCAAATACAAGAACTTAATACATCACTGGAATCAACTGAACAACTGAAAGCAGGATGGATAGCTGGATCTCCAAGAGAAGCTCCATCTCCAAAGGTGAGTCTCGAATACTATATCACTCAGTCTGACCCGAGCGTAAAGCAAAACACAAAACACTCGAGTCAGGATTAACATTCTTATATCAATAAATCCAACTCAAGTGAAATATCAACTGAAATACAAGTAACTAAAAGGATGTTTGGGATAACCATCCTCTAAGGATCTGTTAAACTATCTACTATGTAGTAATAGACGCTATTATAATAATGTCTAATAGTAAAATAAACTTACTTTTAAATAGCGTTAAGGCTTTACATTTTCCACCTTAACACATAATAGTGCCAATAGTCTATACAGTACCTGCATACCTCGAGAGGCTACGAGAAGATACTCCATAGGTACGACACAAATAGAAACTCGTAGTAAAGCTCGGTATGGTAGGTGACACGGCACAACAAGGCAATGCCAGGGTAGATATACCAATTACGCATCCGGGCTAGTGGAAATGCATAGCAGCCACTACCGCAAAGAGGTTCAAAAATAAGTTTTTTTTCACCTCGGAACACACTCCCAATCAAAATCGAAGGGTGGCCACCAAATCAATCACAAAGTAATAGAAATGTATCGAAGAAATGCGTCCGACCAGAGGTGCTACCTCATTGGCCCGAGAATCGCTCCTGTTTTAGCCACCTTATGCCAACTCATGGGAGTCGGGTCCACGTTCATACCTCAATAGGATTGTCGCCACCATCCTACTTCATTCTGGAATCTCCACCGCGTACACTGTTGTCAAAGTTGTTTTCGGTATCGATAGAGAGTATGCCCATATTCGATCCCGGTCTCTTTGCCAACCAATCATTATTATAACACCGCGGTCATTTCAAAATAGTTTATACTTCAAAACCAAAATATCATTTTCATTTCAAAACCCAAATCAATACGATATCATTTCCATTTCAAATATATCCATTTCCAAAAATCATATCACTTTCCAAAGTTATAACGCTTTCGAAATCATAGTCTTTAAAAATCAAAACACTTTGGAAATCACACCTTTGAAATCATAGCATTTTGGAAATCATAACACTTTGAAATTATAGCATTTTGGAAATCATAACACTTTTGAAATTTTAGCATTTTGGAAATCATAACACTTTCCTCTTAAACAGTTTAGATATTAAAAATAGTATATATAATAAAATAGTTTATAAAATAAAATAGTTTATATTAAATAG
Source organism: Allium fistulosum (assembly GCA_030737815.1). Lineage (NCBI taxonomy): Eukaryota > Viridiplantae > Streptophyta > Magnoliopsida > Asparagales > Amaryllidaceae > Allium > Allium fistulosum. The sequence continues at coordinate 293,679,589 of CM060907.1, forward strand.
TTATAAGTTAAAAATAGTTTATAATAAATAATTTATTGAAATGATTTTTATTAAAATAGTTTATATTAAAATAATTTATAAAGAAAAATATAAATAGTTTTAGATATAGTTTAAAAATACTTTATATAATAAAAATAGCTTCCCCAAATTTCACAAATCGATTCCAAATCAACTTAAATTCCAAAATTCAAATTTTATTTCAAACTCAATTCATCGATTTCAATTCAATTCAGTTTCTCAATAAACCATTTCAAATTATCGATTTCAAATACATATTTGAACCATAAAATAAGTCATTTCAATTTCAATATATTTCAAAGCTCTAAATATTCAACATTTCAAAACTAAATTCGATAATTTCATATATATATATATATATATATATTTATATATCAAATTCACTTTACTATTATTTTAAATTTGAAATATTCTCTTAATAAATCCAATATCATTTAAACAAACCGCAAATTACAATAAACTAAATATTTCCTTCAATTTATTTAAACTTGAAATATTCATTTAAATCACTTTAAATCAAAAATCAAGTTATAAAATCATATCTTTAGAATTTCAAATTTAATAAATTTCAAATCAAACTTATTTAAGTATAATTCTTAAATAAATATAATTTCAAATCAATTTCAAATTTATCTTTTCAACCTGAATCATTATAAACTCTATATTTGAAATATATATATATTAAATAAATACTTAAACTTATTATATATCAACTTTATTAAATCGACTTTAATACTCTTTAAAATCAATATTTATCAAAACCATATATTTCTTTTCAAAACCATAGAAATCATTTCAAAATATTTATATATAGACCAACGGTGTCTGTATATAATTCTCTACCCTATGGTCAAGTGATACAGATATTTATCATTTCAATCCGCAATTTAAATATATATATGGGTATATATCATTTCAACCCGCAATCCCAAATTTAATTCAATGAAAATCGCTTGGTTTTGTCATTTCAACCCATAACGATTTTCTTCTATTCTACAGTTCGTTCGGGTATGTATCATTTCAACCTATAGTGAATTCTATACTAATAGGGAACTTGCAGAGTGATAACAGATATGATAATAATATAACAGGCATATAACAACAATATAAATGATAGATAATGGTGTCAGATGTCACAGGTGAACAGATACAGATCATAGCATATATATAACAATGTAAATAACTAGTAGCAAAAAAAATTCAATTGACGTTCCAATTGAAATCAAATTTAATAAATATACGAACATTAATCAGAGTGATTGCTCACCTTTCGAGGCTAGAGATGAACGAAAAATACGATGAGTTACGAATCCAAAGCAAGGTGAGATGGACACAAATTTGACGATCAAAGCTGGTAGATAGAATCGATAAAATAATTCAGAATCTGAATCGATGAAGGTAATTGGTATAAATGAACTTGTATATAACTATATATAACTATTTTTATAAAACCATATCCCAAATTTAAACACATATTTAAAATAAAACATACATATTTATTTTCAATCGAAAATTTAACTTTAATATAAAATAACATCTATATATAAACTATTAAACTTGTACATTAAACCCAAAATAATATATATATATATATATAACAAATATATGTAAATCTTATATTATACTAATACATAACTAACCAAACTTCAATATACATAAAATATGGACAAAATTTAAAACAGATACATAGGAATTAAAAATACATATAGTTACAGCCTTAAACCAAAATGTAAACTCATATACATGTGAATAGCAGCTATATATAAGTAAATCATTATAATCTTACACATAAAAATAACTCAACAAACCAAAACTTATACTAGAATATACCTTAAATGAAAATATAATACAATATACATAAAATTAACCTATTATAAACTGTAACACATATAAAATACATACTGTAACAATAGATATATAAACAGGATAGATTACAGCAAACAGAATACTTTAAACATACACCTTTATGTATACTTTATTTCAAAAATCAGAACACAATATATATATATAAGTACTCCAAATACACATATATAAACTGTCTTTATAATATATATGCTTATACCAGCAACTAACTAATATATGAAATAAACTACATATATATAAAAAATATATAACTGATATACAAAATTACATTTGATACTTCCTTTCAAAGTTCCAAAAAACATACATTATATAAAATAGAGGTAAAGTTCTCAAAAGCAATGAAGAAAAAGAAAAACAGTAGAAGGCAGAACTAGATCTAATATATAATTAATACATATATATATTTATTTACGATCATATTATACTTCATATAAACAACAAAACCTATTATATTTATAGTACACTATCTAACCAATATTGAAATTCCTAGGAAACAAGGAATCTGGAAAGCAGACAAAACTTTGTATATATATAATATATGCTTCTCTAAGCATTCATAGACTTATATATAGTACTTATCAAATACTATAAGCTTATAAAATAAAATACCACAACTTGCATCATATCCTTGCATAATATATATACTATTATACACAGCATATTACTTGTATACAACATATATATGTATAAAATATACTAATACAAAAAAAACTCACGTGTAAACTTATACAGTATGAAACTAATATATATACATACAAACACCTACATATATTTTATATAAGACTGTTTATACATAGCGTACATATGTAATAATAATATAAGACATACCGAAAATATATACTTATTGGTTATCTAAATCATATATAAACCTATATAAACCTGCAAACAATTTTACTTTCGTATGATTTGAAAATCTATGCTCTGTTAGAATATATATATATACTAACATATTTTACATTATATATATAAATAAGCGTGAACAAAACAAACCAGAGGAAGAAGGAAACCTCTGCTCAGCTAAGCAAGGGTTGGGTGGCCGGCCGCTGCTATGTGTAGGAGGTGATTGGTAGGGCATGGATCTATTGAATGGCGATGCTCGGGTTGGAGGCTAGGCCGGTGGTGGGATCCAGGCGTGGCCATTGGGTTTTGAGAGGGAAGGACTCACGTGCGAAGTGGCTGAGTTTAAAGGAAGGGAGAAGGGTGATTGCGAGGTGGCAGCATGTCATTGGGAAGATGATATATACAAGTTACAGTAAAGCTTGTTATAAAAAAATTTCAAAATATAGAACATAAAGAAGAGGAAGAAATTGGGAATGTGAAATGAATTGGAAGCTAATCGTTTGATGAAAGTGAAAAGGTGGAAAAATAGCAAGGGTCGGGTAAGTTGAACCAGAAATAGTAATAGCAAACACCCATTTGGTTTATACGTTGGAAAATAGAAACACACAGGGAACAGGTATTGGTACGGCTAATCGCTTCACAGTTTCGTTGTATACCGGATTTCGAAATATACAAATGAATACACTGTTGAGATCAGTACGACGAGACGATCAAAACGGTATACAAATATTAGTGGTACGATTATCCTATCAAAAGTCGACAATCGGTACCGAAAATGCTGCTAATTCGTTAGAAATAAAATAAACGGAGCAATAGAAGTCCAATTTTGAAGAAACGAAATATGACGTCTTACTCAAAAGATGATTTACAAGTTTTCTATAGAAAAATATTCAGTTTTGGAAAACATCTTATTATCATCAATTTTAACTGATTTAACTTGAAATAAAATTACACAATAAAATAAACTTTCATATTATCAGGTGAAAATTTACCAGTTGTTATGTTTAAATAGACGTATTTCAAATATTAAATTTTTATTTCAAAATTCAATTATTTAAAATTTCACAAAAATTCCAATTAAATATATTATTAAAACTATTGAAATTTACGGGTTGTTACAGTACAGTGGCTACATAGGTTTTAATTAAAACATAGGATAATATACCTGACCTCATTCGTCATCTAGTTTTCCAATTTAAAATGATTGGTACTAGCCGATTTCATCTTAGAATCGGCACCTTCCCTTCCAACCTTCGACATAAGCAAGCTCTTCTACTGCTCAAGCATCTACTTCCACTCCCTTTGTAGTGAGAATTTCTATTACACAAGAACTCCAACTCCAACATGTCCTGGCAGTTTAGCCTTATGGCCCAGCTCCTCTATGGAAGATATACCTATTCTCCATGTCCTAGATAAATCAAACACCATCCAAATTAACTACAAAGGAAACCCAAATAATCCGTATTAAGCACGAGATTTTCAAAGACGAGGTCCTCATAACTATACTCAATCAAAGGGCTCATCTCCCGCACTTGGTATACGACATGTAATAGGTACATGTGCCTTTCTGGAGTCATGTCGCCTTTTAGTGACTTCCTTAAGTACTTCCTTCAAGAGCTCGGTTTGGCTCCTACTTAAGTGCATCTTAATGGCTATGCCTTGCTCAGTTCTTTCTAAAGCATTTTCATGATGCACCTAGCTCATCTACCCATATTTCCAGAGCTCGCTTATCTATTAAGCTTCAAAAGAAGAAAGGAAACACCTTCTTGTCTAATCATCGAAGCATTCAATCACTGCATAGTTGTTGAGGGGCTCCACAACAAGCGTAGCTATAACAAAAGCAAATATTTCTTTGTTCGTTGTCTCGAAGACTTCAACCACCTATTGTTTGTCTGGCCGTAAGTTCCTTTATCTAATACCTCCTACCCACTTGGGTTTTCCTTCCCTAAGCATCTAACATTTTCTTTGTATCCTTTACAGATTTCCCCAAATGAGTCATTTTGGATGTTCATGCCAATAACTTAGCGTTCTTGAAGGGGATTGATTCAAACCTTCATAAAACTTCTTATCTTCTCACGAATGCTCAGATCCACCACTTTCATCTTCTATAAAATGGAAAAAGCATTGACCCAAATCCACTCCCCACTAAAAGAACTCCTGTTTCCATTGGTCCTTCTGCCCCAACTCACGATTCTGTTAATGAAAACCAACGGAGTAAAGAAAACCATGGGAGCAAATCGATCGTGAGGAAGAAGGAGGAGGAGGCCAAGAGAATGTGGTTAGAGAAGGAGATGAATGGATGAATGAAGGAGAGGGTGAAGATTCGGAGAGAGACGAGGAAGACGATAATGAAAATAATGATGACGGTGGAGATAAATCGTATGGGGAAACATCTTCCAAAAGTACTATAGTCACAATACCTCCTCGATCGAAGCGACTAGTTGCTAAATCTTTAAGCTTGCACCCGGACCATACCTTGAACCAGTTGAAGAATTAACTCCTCTTGTAGGCTCTTCTGATAACATCTTTTACTCTTTAAGTGATCTTTGGAATGTTTATGCCTTTGGTTTCGAGGGAATAAGTTTTGAAGATATCCTTAATACCAGTCCCTGTGAATTCAACTTCCCTTTGAGGGACATTCTTGAGGCTGCTGAGGGTGATGAACCTCCATCTATGGGATCCATTGAACACGGTCTGTACATTACTTAGGGAAATTTTAACGCTTCACATACTCCTAGGATCACGATCACAAGAACTTATCACTCATTCTTAACACAGTGCCTCGGTTCTGACGTAACTCTTCTTCTTTTTAGGTAGAATGAGGAGACAATGCTTCAGTAAACTCCATGCAGGCATAGACCAACACCGATCTTAAAACCCCAAACCCCAAACCCTATTATCAATACCCTAACTCTTACTAGGAATCAGATTCTTAAAGAAGGAGAAGAAAGGAACAAGAGTGACGAGGTATAGAAGAAAGTCATTTCTATCGTGAAGAACAAAGATGGCATGACACCAAGAGAAAACAATATCACTTAGAAGAGCAATGGGGATCGCACTACCATGTTGGACACAACTTCGATCCTTATTAGCAGTAGTTTCCTCGCTCTCATTCTTCATGGTAACTACCATCTTCACATCAGGGCTTCCTTTTCCCTCTCAGCCTCTTATTGCTGCTATTTCTACTTCCTGATAATCCAAAGTTGTTAGCCCTATGCAATAACTACAGTCTCATAAGGCTAGAAAAGGAACTTATTCGAGTCATACCAATCCTCTCCACCCCCCGAAGGCCAATCCACTGCAATTACCACAAAGATGCTATTGACTCTACCCGGCTACTACTTGGAGGAGGTGATGTTTGATTACAACATCAAGGATCTTTCTCGTTGCAAAGCTAAAGAAGGCCTTGACAGACTTAAGGAGGTCGTGGGTAAATGTTCAAATGGAAATTTTTTTCCAAGGAATCTATGACGTCAACCGGGCTAACCAGTTGACTATCATTCCTTTGACATGGAGAGGGTCGATCATAACAGAATATGTGAGGACTACAAATGATAACTAGCTATATTCATAAAGTAAAGGGATGAAAAATAAATCAGCAAGGACACACAAGCAATAATTACTAAGCTAATTTTGGTCCACATGCAAAAGACCGTAGTCATAAATTCATAGTTGAAGACCGCACATGCTACCAATGTTAAGTTCGAGGAAAAGCTCAAAGAGAAAGAAGATCATTTTATGGTGCTTAAAGATGAAGTAGCGAGACTCAAGGCTGACCTAACAGCCAAAAAAGAATCGAAAGAAAAGGATCAAGTCGAGCTACCTGACGTCAAAAAGGAAAATGCAGACCTCAAAGCAAAGGCTATCCAAACTGATGAGGAGATGGAAGCTACTCTTCTCAAATTTTTTATTAATTTGATAGAAATGAAAAATCTATAGTGGCTAGGAGATAGTTAGCTAGAAATGCTTGTCATTACTTGAGAGGAAATCTTACGTAGGCCCAAGAGCAGTGGCCATCACGCTGACGAAGAGTATTTGAAATCAACTTTTTTGGACGAAGATGATTTGGTGGTTGTAACACCCCTAATTTTGATTGACGTTATTTAGGACATCTAATTAGATAAATTAAATACAATGTAAGATGATAAAGGAAAATGAGATTTGATCAATTAATAGGTTGTGTCTTAAGAATTAAATTAGTAAGAATGATTAAACTTTAATTAAGGATGAGGATTATGTGGAGGGCGAAATAGGAAAAGAGGCACATTTCCTTACAAAAGACCTTCCCATTCTTATTTCCTCCCTCACTTTCATTCATACAAACAAAAAATAATAAACATGGTCGGCCATTATTAAGGATTTCAAGAGAAGTAAAGTTAGGAAACAAGATTAAAGCTAATGGGAAATCAATTCAAACTCAAATCACAAGTTTCTTTAATCAAATCAAGGTGAATAATGATATACATCTCATAATATGTTTGTTCGTTTTCAGTTTTAGTATTAAATCCCAAATTATATGGTTGAGGTTACGCCATGTTTGAATGTTTGGATGATTATATGCTTATTGATGAATTTATTTATGAAATTAATTGATAAGTTAGAGTTGGAAAACATATCATATGACAGCTAAATGACTTGAAATATGGATATGATGTTAGAAACATTATTTTAGAAGTGGGTTTTTAATTTCATAATTTTTCAAGCAACTATGAATATTTTATGAATTTCTTAAGTCGAGAAATTGATTTAACTCGGGTTTTAATTATTGAAAAAAATTAACTAATGTTTTTGACCCCGAATTTTTATATGTTAAAGAATATATAATCTGATTTATTATGATTTTTGAGGATTTTTCCACTACTTTTATGATTTACTATTAATTTATTTGGCTAGAAAAGCTTGATAATTATATTAAAATATTAATTATAAAATAATAGGGTTGCAAATGTTTTGGGAATGATATTTCTAGTTTATGATAGATTTTTGAAAAGAATTTGATAAAAAAATATTGCTTAATGAGATTTTGACAAATAATAGGAGTTGGTGAAAGGAATTTACTCTTAATAGCAAACTAGCAATTTTTAAGGTAATTACAAGTATGTCATGCCGAAGTCAATGATGCCGCCTTCCACCATGCCGCGTCTATGGTCTTCGACGTCAATAATGGATTATGCATAGGATACCAACACCAATTGGTATGAAATGGATTGGCCTTGGTTGAAGTACGAAGCATAGCATCAAAGTCGATATCATGAACTTCAACGTAAGTGTAACGACCCGGTATTTTGGACCATTCAAATCGACAATAAATCCACACATGTCTGACTTGAATAATTCAAAATAACAGATTGAAATAAAAATTTGGCAAAACTCAGCATATGCAGTAAATAAATCAATCACAGAATCACAGACACAGAGTAATACAATAATACGCAGCGGAAAAGATAAAATAGTAGTTCATGAAGCTACTATATAAACATCAGAGTTAAATAAAATACAACAAAATATCTCAAATGTAGTGAAGTCTCCAATACAATAGATGACTTCTCTGAACGAATCAACTAGAAGAGCTGAAGCTGAGGCGATAGTTGGATCTCCAAAGGAAGCTCCAAACTCCAAAGGTGAGTCTCAGATGCTGTATCACTCGGTCTGACCCGAGCGTAAAGCAAAACACAAAACACTCGAGTCAGGATTAACATTCTTATATAATAAATCCAACTCAAGTGAAATATCAATTGAAATACGAGTAACTTAAAGGATGTTGGGATAACCATCCTCTAAGGATCTTCAGAACTATCTACAAGGTGGAAATATACATTTTAACACCGTGGTCATTTCAATTAAATTTATACTTCAAAACCCAAATATCATTTCATTTCAAATATATCCATTTTCCAAAATAGTATATATATATATATATTAAATGATTTAAAAAGTAAAGTATTAAAATTTCCTCAAGTCTAGCAAATCGATTCAAATCAACTTCAAATTCCAAATTCAAATTTATTCAAAGCTCAATTCATCAATTTAATTCAGTTCTAAATATACCATTTAAATTTTCAATATATTTCAAAGCTTTAATATTCAACATTTTCAAAGTTAAATTTAACAGTTTCATATGGCACTTGATTTAACTTTATTATTATTCAGGGAATATTCACTTAATAGATTCAATATCATTTAACTAGCCTTAAATTTCATTTTTACTAAATATTTCCTTAAATTTATTTAAACAAGAAATATTCATTAGATTACTTATAAATCAAACTCAAGTTATAAATCATATCTTACATCTCAATTTCAATAAGTTTCAATCGGTTTAATTAAATAAAATTCTTTATTGAATACAATTTCAACTAAATTCAAATTATCTTTCTAACCTTAACTTATTCAAATTATTACCAAAATCTATTTTGAAATATATTTTAAATACTCAACATATTATATGTATTTAAATCAATCATTCCCATTTATATATAATAATTTAAGGCTCGACATTTATTAAAACCATGTATTTCTTTCCAAAACCATAGAATTCATTTTTAAAATATTTATATATATGGACCAACGGTGTTTGTATATATATTTATCATGGTTAAGTGATACGGATATTTATCATTTCAATCTGAAATTTAAATATATACGGGTAGATATCATTTCGACCCGTAATCCCAATTTCAATTCAAATGAAAATCGCTTGGGTTTATCATTTCAACCCATAACGAAATTCTCCTATTCTAAAGTCCGTTCGGGTATGTATCATTTCAACCCATAGTGAATTCTATACTAACAGGGAACTTGCAGAGTGATAACAGATACTAAAAATATAACAATAGGCATATATCATCAATATAAATAACAGATACTGGTGTAAGGTGTCATAGGTGAACATATACAGATAATAGTAATAACAGGCATATAAATACTAGATACTGGTGTCAGATGTCACAGGTGAACATATATAGATAATAGCATATATAACAATTTAAATAACTACAGCATCATATTTCAATTGTCGTTTCAATTGAAATCAAATTTAAATATAAAAGAACGTTAATTGTGAGTGATTGCTCACCTTTCGAGGCTAGAGAACGATGGAAATGAGAAGTAACGGACATAGATACGAACACGGACACGGGCATGACACGCACACGAAGGAAAACAAAAGGCTGCTGTGACCAATTTTGGACAATGGCGAGACAAAATCGAAGCACGATGAACTGGATTCGATGGGAATCAATTATATAAGTGAACTTATATATATATATATATGCTATATATAAACTCATTATTTAATTTAAAACACATATTAAAATTTTAAATAAAACCTTTATATTATTTTGAAAATCGAAACACCTATTTAAAATAAAATATCTATATATATATATATATATATATATATATATTTAAATAAATACTTATAAAACTCATATACTCCTTTCAAATGAACATTTAAACATAAGATATATATATATATATATATATATATTAAAAGGTATTATCCTAAATTTAAGCAAATACAAACATATTATATATAACTTTTCCTTCTCTGAAAACAACATACTTACTTTATTATTATGATATTATATAAATAAACATCAATTTGCAAACTTAACTTATATAAAAGAAGGCTACAGATGGAAGATATGTTGAGAGCAAATAAATGCAACATATATATATATATATACAACATACATATGTGAGCATATCCCTTCAAATATGCAATAATATATATGCTGCTGCTACCCGGCTGCATGCGGTTCAAGTCTCGGCTGTCAGGGGTCTGAACAAAGATAGGATGGGTCTGATGCGGCGCTGTCAGGAGTGGATGGCGATGCATTATGGGTGGCTTCAGTTGTGGAACAAGGAGGCGGGGTTGAGGTCGGCTGTGGCATAGGGTTTGTATCGGGTGGTGAGAGGCTGTAAGGTGGCGGATTGGACAAGGTTAGAGTTGCTAGGGAGGCGGGTCTGCTCATTTGGCTGGTGAGTCGAGTTTGCTTAGGCTAGAATTCATGCGATGGTGATGGTTTGTCGGAGAGGGAGGCGCTGGCAAAATGGAGCTGCTGTCACGTCAGGAAGATGGCGACGTTGAAATGGTGAAGTGTTGCTCAGGTCAGGCAAGATGGGGTTAGGCTGTTGTTGCGGCCAACGGAGACAAGGGGTGGCTATTTGGGTGATGGGAGGTGGACTGTCAAGGGAAGATGCAGGCTAGAGGGGATGGCTTGGGTCTGGTGGCAGATGAGAAGGTTGAGGTGGTGGGTAAGGGTTTAGGTCGAGCATGGGGAAGGGGAGAAGATGGGTAGGCGCGACGTTAAGGAGCTATGGTAGTGGCAATGGGACGGGTGAAAGGTCAGGGCTCGGGTTCAGGCGGGTCAAGGTGGTGATGTAATGTGTGGCCGAAGCAGCTGGCATTGGTGATGCAAGCGAAGTGTACGTACGAGTTTGGAAAGGGAGATGGAGAGAGAAATTTGAGAAAGAATAATGGAAAGAGGAAGGAGAGTGAGGGGAAGCAGAGCAGTCTTTTAAATATAACGAAACGAAGAGGAAAGAAAAAGGAAGGTTATAAAACAGATGGAAAGAAACGTAAAATATAAATGAATGAATTAATTAAAATGATAAACCACTTCTATACGTTAAATATAAGAGCGGAAATTAGGCATAGGGAACCGCCGAATTCTAGCAACTAATGAATGTTATAATAAATGCAAGTTTTCGTAAAATTGCCGTTTGAAATTCGTATGGATACCACTATAAAAGTGTAAAAGTGATACTGAAATGGTTAACCGTTTTCATAGATTCTGCTGTGTACCGGACTTTAAAATTTACAATTTGAATATACCGCAGAGATCAACACGACGAGACGATCAAAATGGTACACAGATATTAGTGGTATGATCATCCGATCAAAAGTCGATAATCGGTACCAGAAATGCTGCTATTCTTCCAGAATTAAGATAAACGGAGCAATAGAAACCCAAATTTGGAAAAACGAATTTCGCAGTCTGATTCAGAATGATCTGAATAAATTTTCTCCTGTTGACATATTTTGGTTTCGGAAAACTTTTAAATTCACTGTTATTAACCGGTTTGATTTGAAATGAAATTTCACAGGAAAATAAACTTCAATATTATCAGATGAAAATTTACCAGTTGCTATATTAAAATAGACGTATTCCAAATAATAGATTTTTATATTTTCAAATTTTTATTGTTTAACTTTTCACAAAATTTCAATTAACTACGTTATTAAAACCAATCAAAATTTATGGGTCGTTACACTCTCCCCCACTCAAAACTTTTCGTCCCCGAAAAGGAAGGAGGTAGGAGAATTGAAACAACCAGACAGAAAAAATAGATTAAAAGACAAGGATAAACAATCAATTTAACTATATAAATTTTACTTGAAATATTCATTTGAAAACTTCATTTACAATTCAATTATTTTTAATACCTTAATATTTTTCAACCCATTTGTAAAATTTCTTGTTTCCTTTATAAGTATCATTTATCGGTTTAAATAACACCTTTATAAATATATGAAAACCATTTGAAAACAATTATTTTCATTATTACTTATATTTACAAAGAAGCTATTAAATCCATAATTCATAAATTTATTAATTCTATCTAAAATACTTATCAATTATTATTAATAAATCAATAATCATTTCTTTTATTATGTTTTATTTAATTAATAACTTCTAAAATATTTATAACACTAAAATTTCTATTAAACCATGTTCAAAAGGATATAGTCAACAAGGAAAAGAAGGAGGACTTGGAAAAACAGAATATAGGTGAATAAATAAAGCTGAGCAGATAAGGTAGATTCAAAAGAATAGTATCGGCACGAATAATTAATTTAGAACCATAAGAGTTTTAATTTCAAATATTGATACAAAATTTCTTTGTTGGAAATACTTTTATAATAAATTGCCTTTATAACGAAACAAATTTCCTTTCGAAAATACTTTTATAACTCGATGTTTCAACAAGTTTATCCTTGTTCCTGTAGACTCTGGTAGTGCGTTGATCAGGCGCAAAACTAGAATTCTCCAGGTACTTAGTAGACCTGTTTCAACACCAGTGAAAATACTGGAAAAACTTTTAAAATAGATATGGAAAGTACAATCCAAACAACAAAACGAACAAAACCTTTGTCTAACCATGGTTCGCAGATACACAATGGTTACGCCTGGGTCCCCCAGGAAACAATCCATATCCGTAGGCTTTCTCAGCCCTGCGAGTTACGCCATGATGACTAGTAGAATGCAGGATACACAATGGTTACGCCTGGATCCCCCAGGAAACAATCCGTACCCCCAGGCAAGACTCAGCCAAGCATTTGCGCTACTATTCGCGACCTACACAGATTGCAGGATACACAATGGTTACGCCTGGATCCCCTAGGAAACAATCCGTACCCCTAGGCAAGACTCAGCCAGGCAGTTGCGCTATGCAGTCACGAGAGAACAATAAGACCATGGGTAACGCCATGGAATTCGAAGGACACTCGAGTATCATATCCGGAAAACCAACAATCAGAGAGAATAATATCGATAGAATGAATCCAAGATGTGGCCACAAATCGGATATCAAGCAGAAGGCACTTTCCATATCTTTACTTCGAAAATATGTATCATATAGTACCTTTTCAAATCACTTTCAAATATCATACTTATATAAAATCCATTATATATAAGATTTAAATTTCAAATCAAATACTTTCCAAAATCAATAGTATATCAAATCTTACTTGTATAGATTTCAATTATATAAGATTCACTTTTCAAATTGAGTACCCTTTTCAAATCCATGGTTTTCAAATCAATTTCATACTCATACAAATCAATTTTATATAAGTTCGACAACTCCCAAATCAAGTATTTAGTAGCACAAGGTTCTCAAATTTCAATTTGTTTCAATATCAGTTCAATTTCAAAATCATATACAATTTCACCAAATTATTTCTTCTCAAATTAAATATCTTTAGTTTCAAAGTTTCCAAAATAATAGATTTAGAAAATAAATCCAAATTTCCAAATCAATATAATTTAAGACAACCAATTCATTTCCAAAATCAAATGTTTTCAAAATCATCTTATACTTACGTAAAGTCTATCTTATATAAGGATCAAAATTTTCAAAATAAATATCGCTGTATGAAATATATCAATGATATTAGAATATAAGATGTACATACGTCATCATTTCGCAAAATTACATTTGATCGCTCGCTCGATCACACAAGTTCGCTTTCGAACTAGTATTGTCCATTCGACTTCCCTAATGCGGATTTCGATATGGTTTCTCGACTAGAAGCCATCAGTCTCCTTGCATAGTCATATACTACGATAGAGAATTCTAGAATCAAGCCCAAAATCCATATCAAATATTCGCCATCAAGAATCGAATGAAAAATCCTAACACTAAATGGTGTAATTCACCTCGAACTTGTGTACTCAAACCTGGATCAAATTAATTATGCGAATAGCATACGTACAACCTATATATTTATTCCAACTTGTTAAATATATAGTTTCATAAAGATGTTACCCAGTTAAAACATTTAAACTAAATTTTATTCAAAATATTTTGAAGACCAAATTCTTTTCAAAGCATTTCAAATCTAAATTTCATATTTAGAAAAATTTAAAATTGCCTTATTCATTTACTTAACAAAATAGTTTCCACTTATTTAAATCATATTACTACATACTTTAACATACATACCAAACTTATATACTTTATACTTTTCAAAATTTCTTAGCCTTGAAAAGTTAACCTTGATTTGGAAGTGCTCGAACCTTCAAAATAGTTGAGAAATCATTTTAAAATTCAAGAGTTGGAAATCAGCAACAATCAGTAAGTAAATTTCAAAAGATAGGTTTATATCAAATTCGAAACACGAGGGCTGAACACCGGCTTACTTCAAATCATTTCAAGTATATATATACATATATCTTCCGAACATCAAATCATACTTTGAAATTTGAAATCAAAATCGGTTTCGAAAAATCACTCGAGTAGCAATGCTACTAAAGTGGCCTCTCCCCCACTATGAAACTCGAAAATCAATGTCGATGATGCGTGCACTCATCACCGAAATTATTTTCCAGCGACATAAGTGAGTTCTGGACTTCTATTTTCTCAAACTTCTTTTGGAATTTCTTCGAAATCATTCGAAACTCATTAAAATCATTGGAAACATTTCTTATTTGGAAAATACTTTTAAATCATACTATTATTATATATTTCAAAATCTTAAAACCAATTTCAAAATACCGGAGTTCAATTCTCGAATTTCAAATTTCAAACCCTTTAGTTATAAATCATTTTTATATAAATCAATTTCTTATATAATTTCAAATTTCAAATCCTTTCAAAAATTCAAATTCATATTTTTAAAAGGTATATATAGTCCTTATCAAAACATTTTCACTTTTATATATATAATATAATAATTTCGATATATAAAACAATTTCTAAAATATAAACAAGCCTGATTTTTCAAAGGATGGTTCAAGAATGGATTTCAAAACAAAGATAGAAATTCAAATTAGAGGGACTCTAATCAAATAGGATTCTAATTCGAAAATAAGTTCGAACGAAAATGAGATAATTAATTACAAAATAGAAGTCGGATATACTTATATAAATCGCGGGCGACCTTAACCGGGTCAACCGTGACTTCAAGAATATAATCGATGTGGAAATCTAAGGCAAATCGACATTCGATCGCCAGAGATAGAATTCGGCATCTAAACCAAAGATATAGAAATCTTCGGTGAATCAATGCCAATTGTGAAGGAGTTTCACCCCTTTACAAAACATTCAAAGGTCGGCGGGATCGCCTATTCTTATAGAGATCATTCGAAGTGGAGTTATGCGATACTCCAGAATCAAAAGAATACAAATAGGGAGAGACAAGAATGAATTTTGGAACCGCAAGAAACGTTCCAAAGTTCAAAGGAAATCGAGTCAAACGGAAGAGATTCAAACTCGAACGAATGTGATTCTGTAAATAAATTTACTATATATGCTAAGTTTTGCCTAGAGCCAAAGCTCTGATACCAACTGTAACGACCCGATATTTTGGACCATTCAAATCGGCAATAAATCCACACATGTCTGACTTGAATAATTCAAAATAACAGATTGAAATAAAAATTTGGCAAAACTCAGCATATGCAGTAAATAAATCAATCACAGAATCACAGACACAGAGTAATACAATAATACGCAGCGGAAAAGATAAAATAGTAGTTCATGAAGCTACTATATAAACATCAGAGTTAAATAAAATACAACAGAATATCTCAAATGTAGTGAAGTCTCCAATACAACAGATGACTTCTCTGAACGAATCAACTAGAAGAGCTGAAGCTGAGGCGATAGTTGGATCTCCAAAGGAAGCTCCAAACTCCAAAGGTGAGTCTCAGATGCTGTATCACTCGGTCTGACCCGAGCGTAAAGCAAAACACAAAACACTCGAGTCAGGATTAACATTGTTATATAATAAATCCAACTCAAGTGAAATATCAATTGAAATACGAGTAACTTAAAGGATGTTGGGATAACCATCCTCTAAGGATCTTCAGAACTATCTACAAGGTGGAAATATACATTTTAACACCGTGGTCATTTCAATTAAATTTATACTTCAAAACCCAAATATCATTTCATTTCAAATATATCCATTTTCCAAAATAGTATATATATATTAAATGATTTAAAAAGTAAAGTATTAAATTTCCTCAAGTCTAGCAAATCGATTCAAATCAACTTCAAATTCCAAATTCAAATTTATTCAAAGCTCAATTCATCAATTTAATTCAGTTCTAAATATACCATTTAAATTTTCAATATATTTCAAAGCTTTAATATTCAACATTTTCAAAGTTAAATTTAACAGTTTCATATGGCACTTGATTTAACTTTATTATTATTCAGGGAATATTCACTTAATAGATTCAATATCATTTAACTAGCCTTAAATTTCATTTTTACTAAATATTTCCTTAAATTTATTTAAACAAGAAATATTCATTAGATTACTTATAAATCAAACTCAAGTTATAAATCATATCTTACATCTCAATTTCAATAAGTTTCAATCGGTTTAATTAAATAAAATTCTTTATTGAATACAATTTCAACTAAATTCAAATTATCTTTCTAACCTTAACTTATTCAAATTATTACCAAAATCTATTTTGAAATATATTTTAAATACTCAACATATTATATGTATTTAAATCAATCATTCCCATTTATATATAATAATTTAAGGCTCAACATTTATTAAAACCACATATTTTTTTCCAAAACCATAGAATTCATTTTTAAAATATTTATATATATGGACCAACGGTGTTTGTATATATATTTATCATGGTTAAGTGATACGGATATTTATCATTTCAATCCGAAATTTAAATATATACGGGTAGATATCATTTCGACCCGTAATCCCAATTTCAATTCAAATGAAAATCGCTTGGGTTTATCATTTCAACCCATAACGAAATTCTCCTATTCTAAAGTCCGTTCGGGTATGTATCATTTCAACCCATAGTGAATTCTATACTAACAGGGAACTTGCAGAGTGATAACAGATACTAAAAATATAACAACAGGCATATATCATCAATATAAATAACAGATACTGGTGTCAGATGTCATAGGTGAACATATACAGATAATAGTAATAACAGGCATATAAATACTAGATACTGGTGTCAGATGTCACAGGTGAACATATACAGATAATAGCATATATAACAATTTAAATAACTACAGCATCATATTTCAATTGTCGTTTCAATTGAAATCAAATTTAAATAATAAAAGAACGTTAATCGTGAGTGATTGCTCACCTTTCGAGGCTAGAGAACGATGGAAATGAGAAGTAACCGACATAGATACGAACACGGACACGGGCATGACACGCACACGAAGGAAAACAAAAGGCTGCTGCGACCAATTTTGGACAATGGCGAGACAAAATCGAAGCACGATGAACTGGATTCGATGGGAATCAATTATATAAGTGAACTTATATATATATATATATATATATGCTATATATAAACTCATTATTTAATTTAAAACACATATTAAAATTTAAAATAAAACCTTTATATTATTTTGAAAATCGAAACACCTATTTAAAATAAAATATCTATATATATATATATTTAAATAAATACTTATAAAACTCATATACTCCTTTCAAATGAACATTTAAACATAAGATATATATATATATATATATTAAAAGGTATTATCCTAAATTTAAGCAAATACAAACATATTATATATAACTTTTCCTTCTCTGAAAACAACATACTTACTTTATTATTATGATATTATATAAATAAACATCAATTTGCAAACTTAACTTATATAAAAGAAGGCTACAGATGGAAGATATGTTGAGAGCAAATAAATGCAACATATATATATATATACAACATACATATGTGAGCATATCCCTTCAAATATGCAATAATATATATGCTGCTGCTACCCGGCTGCATGCGGTTCAAGTCTCGGCTGTCAGGGGTCTGAACAAAGATAGGATGGGTCTGATGCGGCGCTGTCAGGAGTGGATGGCGATGCATTATGGGTGGCTTCAGTTGTGGAACAAGGAGGCGGGGTTGAGGTCGGCTGTGGCATAGGGTTTGTATCGGGTGGTGAGAGGCTGTAAGGTGGCGGATTGGACAAGGTTAGAGTTGCTAGGGAGGCGGGTCTGCTCATTTGGCTGGTGAGTCGAGTTTTCTTAGGCTAGAATTCATGCGATGGTGATGGTTTGTCGGAGAGGGAGGCGCTGGCAAAATGGAGCTGCTGTCACGTCAGGAAGATGACGACGTTGAAATGGTGAAGTGTTGCTCAGGTCAGGCAAGATGGGGTTAGGCTGTTGTTGCGGCCAACGGAGACAAGGGGTGGCTATTTGGGTGATGGGAGGTGGACTGTCAAGGGAAGATGCAGGCTAGAGGGGATGGCTTGGGTCTGGTGGCAGATGAGAAGGTTGAGGTGGTGGGTAAGGGTTTAGGTCGAGCATGGGGAAGGGGAGAAGATGGGTAGGCGCGACGTTAAGGAGCTATGGTAGTGGCAATGGGACGGGTGAAAGGTCAGGGCTCGGGTTCAGGCGGGTCAAGGTGGTGATGTAATGTGTGGCCGAAGCAGCTGGCATTGGTGATGCAAGCGAAGTGTACGTACGAGTTTGGAAAGGGAGATGGAGAGAGAAATTTGAGAAAGAATAATGGAAAGAGGAAGGAGAGTGAGGGGAAGCAGAGCAGGCTTTTAAATATAACGAAACGAAGAGGAAAGAAAAAGGAAGGTTATAAAACAGATGGAAAGAAACGTAAAATATAAATGAATGAATTAATTAAAATGATAAACCACTTCTATACGTTAAATATAAGAGCGGAAATTAGGCATAGGGAACCGCCGAATTCTAGCAACTAATGAATGTTATAATAAATGCAAGTTTTCGTAAAATTGCCGTTTGAAATTCGTATGGATACCACTATAAAAGTGTAAAAGTGATACCGAAACGGTTAACCGTTTTCATAGATTCTGCTGTGTACCGGACTTTAAAATTTACAATTTGAATATACCACAGAGATCAACACGACGAGACGATCAAAATGGTACACAGATATTAGTGGTATGATCATTCGATCAAAAGTCGATAATCGGTACCAGAAATGCTGCTATTCTGCCAGAATTAAGATAAACGGAGCAATAGAAACCCAAATTTGGAAAAACGAATTTCGCAGTCTGATTCAGAATGATCTGAATAAATTTTCTCCTGTTGACATATTTTGGTTTCGGAAAACTTTTAAATTCACTGTTATTAACCGGTTTGATTTGAAATGAAATTTCACAG
This sequence comes from Allium fistulosum, assembly GCA_030737815.1. NCBI lineage: Eukaryota > Viridiplantae > Streptophyta > Magnoliopsida > Asparagales > Amaryllidaceae > Allium > Allium fistulosum. The sequence continues at coordinate 293,699,207 of CM060907.1, forward strand.
GAAAATAAACTTCAATATTATCAGATGAAAATTTACCAGTTGCTATATTAAAATAGACGTATTCCAAATAATAGATTTTTATATTTTCAAATTTTTATTGTTTAACTTTTCACAAAATTTCAATTAACTACGTTATTAAAACCAATCAAAATTTATGGGTCGTTACAGTAAGCCTTATCGTCTGTTTTCAATAATGTTATCGACTCCATAAGGTAGCTATGTCGCTAGTTACCTATTATAACTCTTATTTTAGAGATGCCGCTCCTATCCATATTGACATTGATATCTATAGCGGTAACGATGTCGCATATCTTCTTCATTATTATATGGCAGTGACGCCGTATTTATACTATCATTTTCGATGTTGATATTAAATGGTATTGACGCTGACCATTCTAAATGTAACCAATCCCCTATTTAAAGTTACCAACTTTATACTATGCAAACTTATGAAACTCGATACTATGCTATGCGACAATTTATTATCGCTATACAGTGTTTTATAAATCGAAGACCCATGTCAGCTATATTTATGCTGCGTTTTATCAGTATACATGGTTTTGTTGTTTTGGCTCTATGGCCTTATATTTTTAAATAAAAGAATTTAACGTGAGGGATGGGATAACCCTTCATGGCAACAATGACATCGAGTTTCATCAGTACAATGGTTTTTATTAAATTTGGCCTTATAGCCTATAGGTATGATAACCTCTAAGTGATATTGGCTTTCATCAATATCATTTTATAAAAGCATAATTCTTGGCATAAATGTTTTAAGTAAAGTAAGGGCTATAATTTTCCTTGTTTTAAGTATGATTTAAAGGTTAATTCATTTACAGAGATTTACGTTTTCAAGGAAATGAAAATGGTATTTAGCTTAAAATTTTACTAGAATTATTGTTCTTATGACCATTTGGTAAATCGTGGTTGGATGAATTGACTCAGCGATTAGAAAAACTAGATGGGACTGGTGTAGGATCACACCCTATACATCACCTATCAGCCCCTTACTGATATAAGTCCAAAATTCCACTGTGTAGGGCTTTATCATGGGTAAGACTAAAAGTAGGTTTACGTACAAAAAGGAATACACGGAGATGAGATAGGTTATTGGTTTGTCCGCAAAACCATTAGGATTAGTTGACCCTAGAAGTAGTTAGTTCCAAATAGACAATCCAGTTCTCCTCTAACAGTAAGTTAGAACATTTGATATATTTGGTAGGCCCGAGTCAGCCATATAGGTTCGTAGTCACCCTTGTCATGATTACCTCAGTAGCATGCATGCATGTGATTATTGTGTTGTTATCTAACTGCTATGATTACATGAGCATAATTATGATTAACATAAACTCAACGGATACTAGTAAAAGGAAAACCCATTCTGCTCAGAGGTGCGATCTCACTAGATATCCATTAACCGAGATGGTATATTATTATTAACACCAGACTTTTTGTCTGACCCAAAGTTTTTGTTTTTTTCCCTTAACTCTCAGTCATTTGAGTAGTTTGGGAGTAAAGTTTTCAAATTAAGTAGGTTTTGGCGAATAAAGCTTCTATGAGATGTGCAAGAGGCAAAGCTAGCTATGTCAAAAACTTTCTACTATTTATGTCCACTGTGTGATGTTATTTTGTTGTATGTATGTAATGGCAGAAACTATATCGATCTAGTACTAAACTTTGATCAACCAAGGGGCATTTGCATATCTTGCTCTTGGATTACTTTGTAATAATTATATTTTATCTAAACCTAGGCAACGTTTAAGATTATGTAATGAATATGAAATATTATCTTTGGAATGAAATGTGAAAGTTGTTTTGAAATTGTGTTAAGAAAATTTCATAGTCTTGTGCTTATGATGTTATTGATATAATTAACATTACCGCATTTTGTCATTGGAAATTAATACTATAGATGACTATAGCTTCTGTAGCGGTTTGTTTCGAGCCTCAAAATGGGGGATGTTAAAACTTGGTATCAGAGTATAGGTCTATGTAAACTAAAAGAAATTTTGAATTTAAAAAAGTTTTGAAAACATAATCCAAATGAATCAGAGAATAAGATTGGTGGTATGGGATAACGCTATAGTAACGTACTTGTATTTGCTATATATAAGTATGTATCCTATCTTATTTCTCCCATCTAGTACTTGCTATATATAAGTCTGTATCCTATCTTATTTCTCCCATCTCTCTTAAACCATTCTTTCATATCTTACTAAGATTCAAATGCAGATTTAAGGAAAGTAAGGTATAGAGGCAAGAAATGGAAGAGTGATTCTCGGTGGAGGAAGCACCACAACCAATGGAAATGTCCGGCCCAATATTAGGAGGAAACCGGGTCAACGGACAACTGCTAATGTGGATGCTGGAACACCGTAGGTGGATATGGGAGCTATGTATTAGTTCTTTGTCAACATGATGTAAGTAGGAGTTGCAGCTGGATTAGTTGATGGAAATGCTAGAGGAGCAAATCCTGAAGTTCCAGTTGTCAACGATTATGCTGTTCTGAGTAAGAATTATGCAAGACTTGGAGGAAAGTCATTTATTGGAACTGAAGATGTCATCAAGGTGGAGAATTGGCTACTGCATTGTGAAAGGATTTTAATTGATTAGGTCTGAATAATGAGCAGAAGAGAAGGTTGGCATCCATACTATTACAAACTGCATTGTACTGGTGGAACAATGTAACTATTGGGGTGAGAGAGGAGAACTTGACTTGGACAAAGTTCGGGAGGAGGTTCGTGGAGAGGTTTATGTCTGAAATTGCTAGGTCAAGCTTATTAAGGAAGTTTGCTAAGTTAGTGCAAAGAGACATGCCTATGTTGGAGTATGTAATAGATTTGAGGAGTTATCCATATACGGATATGCCACGGTGGATACTATGATTAAGAGAAATGAAAAGTTTATCCATGGATTTAGACCAGAGCTTGCTAGAGTAACCTTGTCGCATCTCTGGGATCCATGTGACGTGGTAGTGGATATGGCTTTGAGAAATAAAAAGATTCTTGCTTTATTTATCGGTAATAAAGTAGTGGAGACTCAGAGTGGGCAGAGTCAAAAAATAAAGTTCTTTCAGAAAAGGGAGCTCAAAAGGGTGAACCTGCAAAGAAAGGAAAAGCTAATGTTATTTGCTACAAGTGCGATAAGAAAGGACATTTCGCTAATGAACATCGTTTAGGGGATGGAAAGACAGTCATTGGAAGGAGGAATATTAATTGCTTCAACTATGGTCAAATTGGGCATTATAAGAATTGGTGCAAGGAACCAACCAAGGGTGAGAAAGGGAAAGTGTTTTCTTTGGAACCATCTGCCTCGAGACCCACAGTAGAGGAGAAAGGAAAGGCTATGATGGGAGGTATGCTTTTGGTTCATGGTATACCTATTAAAGTATTGTTCGATACTGATGCATTACGGTCTTTTATTTCTCATTGATTGGTAGATAAGCTATGTTTAGAAACATCATACTTAGTTACTTAAGGGTTGTGAATCCAATATAAGGGTATGCAACTCTAGGGATGAGATGTGACCAGTTAGAGTTTGGATTATTAGGTCATATATTTGCTTGCAGTTTGCATGTGTTTAATTTTATAAGCATTGGGATTATTTTGGGTATGAGTTGGTTAAGTAAATACAATGCTAGGATATTTTACGAAGATAGGAAAATATTGCTAAGACACCCTAATAATAGTGACTGAATTATATACTAAGTAAAGAACTCAAATTTTGATGTTTGTGCTTTGCTGGGTGCGATAGAGGAGGAAGACGAGTCCAATCAAGTCTTTGTCGTTAGAGAGTTTGTAGATGTCTTTGAGCATGTTACAAGACTACCACCGAAATGAGCTATTGAGTTTCATACAGATCTTGTACCTGGAGTTGAACCTGTGAGTAGACCACCTAGTAGAATGACACCTACAGAGATAAAGGTATTAAAGGTACAGCTAGTGGCTTAGAAGAAAAAGGTTTTATTAGACCAAGCAATTCGTCTTGGGGAGCGGTCGCGGTATTCGTAAAGAAACCGGATTGGTTGTTAAGAGTATGCATGATTACAGAAAGTTGAATGAGAAGACGGTGAATAACAGATTTTCTCAGTTGGATTTTGCAACAAGGTTCCATCAATTGAGGGTGGTGGAAGACAATATTCCTTTGATGACATTTCTAACAAGATATAGTTCATACAAGTGGTTAGTAATGTCATTCAGACCGTCTAATGCGCTGACTTTCTTCGTGAATTTGATGAACCGGATCTTCCGAGAGTATTTGGATAGATTTGTGTTAGTTTTTATAGATGATATTCTTATATTTTCTAGAAATGAGCAAGATCATGAGACTCGCATTAGAATATTGCTTGATACGTTGAGACAACAACGGCTAAAAGTGAAATTTTCAAAATGTCACTTTTGGAAGAAAGAAGTAAAGTTCCTTGGTCATGTAGTCTTAGAAAAAGGGTTGTCGATGGATCCAGCTAAGATGGAAGATGTCAATAATTGGAAGAGACTCGAGATGGTGACCGAGATAAAGAGTTTTCTTGGGTCAGCTGGCTATTACCAGAGGTTTATCAAGGATTTCTCCCATATAGCAGCACCAATGACTAAGTTGACAAGGAAGGACATGAAGTATATTTGGACAGATAAATATAAGGAGGCATTCCAGAAGTTAAAAACATTTATTAACAAATGCGCCTATATTAGTTGTTCCGGATGGGAATCAAGATTTAATGGTATACACAGATGCCTATGGAACAGGATCAGGAGCTGTATTGATGCAAAAGGGTAAAGTGATTACCTATGTTGCTCGATAGCTTAGACCGCATGAAGTTAGATGTCTGACTCATGACTTAGAGTTGGCTGCTGTAATTTTTGCTCTAAAAGTGTGGAGACATTATCTTTTGGGAGAACGATCTAAGTTTTATACGAATCACAAGTCTTTAGGATATTTATTCTCTCAGAAGGAGTTAAACATGAGGCAGCAGAGATGGTTAGTGTTTTTAGCTGCTTGTGATTTCGAGATTGAGTATATGCCAGGAAAAGGAAACAAAGTAGCATATGTGCTTAGTAGGAAACATCATAATGCAATATTAGAAATGATAGCTGAATGGAAAGATTTAGAGACATTTACCACATTTGTGTGCAGTTAAGATCAACGGGTAGTTCTAGTCAGAGTACTGCTATGTTACCTTGCTTAGAAGTTCGACCAGTATTGATTGAAAGGATTGTTTCCAAGCAAAGAGATGATCCATTGCTAGCTGAAAGAATTAGAAGATTGGAAGGTGAAATTGAGACCGTTGATTTGAAATACTTTTATCTTGACCAAAATGGATAATTGAGAAAGAAAGGACGGCTGTGCATTCCAGATGTGGGAGACCTAAGGAAAGAAGTTCTTAGGGAATGTCATCGATCGAAGTTCATAATTCATCCTAGAGGAACTAAGATGTTTCAGGATATGAAAAGGAGTTTCTTATGGGAAGGTATGAAAAGGGATGTAAGCTTATGGTTAAACAGTGTTTGAATTGCCAGCAAGTAAAAGCCGAGCATCAGAAGCCAAGTGGATTGCTTCAACCTTTGGATATACTAGTATGGAAGTGGGATTCCATATCTACTGATTTCATAGACAGGTTGCCAAGGTCGAATAGAGGGAATGAAAGTATTTGGGTCATAGTGGATAAATTGACTCAGAATGCACATTTCACTCCAGTCAAATCACAAGGACGACAACTGATCTAGCTAAGTTGTTTATAAGGACATTTTCAGACTACACGTATTATAGTTAGTGATAGAGATACCCTATTTACTAGCGAATTCTGGAAGAGTCTACAAGTGGCTTTAGGTACCAAGCTTAAGAAGAGTACCACATACCATCCATAGACCAATGGGCAAACGGAAAGAGTTAATAAATTCTTGGAAGATTTGTTAAGAGCTTGTGTGCTAGACTTTGGAGGATCATGGGAAGACCATCTACACTAAATTGAATTCTCTCATAACAATAATTATCAGACTAGTATAGGGATGGAACCTTCTGAAGCTTTGTATGGATGGTTGTGTAAATCGCCCATATGTTGGTTAGATACTAGGGATAGATTAATTCTTGGTCTGGTAATGGCAAGGGAAGCCGCAAAAAAGATTGAGTTGATTCGAGCTAGAATGAAGGAAGCTTGGTCTAGGGATAAGAGTTATGCAAATAAGAGACGGAAGGACTTAAAATTCTCAGTTGGAGATCATGTTTTCGTCAAAGTATCGCCAATGAAGGGTGTAGTAAGATTTTAGAAGTAAGGGAAATTGGCATCTAGGTTTGTTGGACTGTTTCATATTATAGAATGGATCGGGAAACTCGCTTACAGGATAGAGTTACCAAAAAATTTGACACGAGTTCATAAGGTGTTTCATGTTTCTCATCTTAGGAAGTGTGTTCGAGATCCAAAAACCATAATCACTTTGAATGCATTGGAAGATTAGCAGTGGAATCGGACATGACTATAATTAGGCAACTAGTTTGTATTGTAGCTAAGAATGAGAAGAAGCTAAGGAACAAAATAGTTAGATTAGTAAAAGTCCAGTGAAGTGATGACAATAGAGACTATACATGGGAGACAGAGTATTGGGATTAGAGACACTTATCCTAGTTTGTTTTGATGGTATGCTTTATGTTTATAGTTATGATTACATTTATGTACCTTATCGTAATTTCAAGAATGAAATTCTTTAAGGAAGGGAGTCTGTAACACCCCTAATTTTGATTGACATTATTTGGGACATTTAATTAAAAAAATTAAATACAATAATGTAGGATGATAAAGGAAAATGAGATTTGGTCAACTAATAGGTTGTGGCTTAAGAATTAAATTAGTAAGAATGATTAAACTTTAATTAAGAAGGAGGATTATGAGGAGGGCAGAATAGGAAAAGCGGCATATTTCCTTAACAAAAGACCTTCCCATTCTCGTTTCCTCCCTTACTTTCATTCATACAAATAAAAAACATAAACAAGGATGACCATTATCAAGGATTTCAAGAGAAGTAAAGCTAGGAAACACAGGCTAAAGCTAAGGGGAAATCAATTCAAACTCAAATCTCAAGTTCTTTTAATCCAATCAAGGTGAATAATGATATACATCTCATAATATGTTTGTTCATTTTCGGTTTTAGTATTCCAAATTATATGGTTAAGGTTATGTCATGTTTGAATGTTTAGATGATTATATGCTTATTGATGAATTTATGGAGTTTATTTATGAAGTTAATTGATAATTTAGAGTTGGAACACCTATCATATGACACCTAAATGACTTGAAATTTGGATATGATGTTAGAAACATTATTTTAGAAGTGGGTTTTTTAGTTCCATAATTTTCTAAGCAACTATGAATATTTTACGAATTTGTTAAGTGGAGAAATTGATTTAACTCGAGCTATAATTATTAAAAATAATGAAACAATGTTTTTGACTTCAGAATTTTTACATGTTAAAGAATATATAAAATCCGATTTATTGTGATTTTTGGGGATTTTTCCCATTCTTTGATGATTTATTATGAATTTATTAGGCTAGAAAAGCTTAATAATTATATTAAAATATTAATTATAAAATAATAGAGTTGAAAATGTTTTGGGGATAATATTTCTGGTTTGTGACTGATTTTTGAAAAGTATTTGATAAAGAAAATTATTATCTAATGAGACTTTGAAAACAATAGGAGTTAGCGAAAAGAATTTATTTTTATTGGGAAATTAGTAGTTTTTAAAGGTAATTACAAGTATGTCGCGCCAAAGTCAATGATGTCGCCTTCTACATTGCCACATCTATGGTCTTCGATGTCAATCATGGGCGATGCATAGGATATCAACACCGGTTGGTATGAAATGGATTGGCCTTGGTTGAATTATGAAGCGTAGCATCAAAGTTGACATCATGAACTTCGACGTAAGCATTGCCGCCTGTATTCAATAACGTCACCGACTCCATAAGGCAGGTATGTCGCTAGTTACCTATTCCAACTCTTATTTGATAGATAATGCTCCTATCCATATTGGCATTGATATCTATAGCGGTAACGACGCCGCCTATCTTCTTTATTATTATAAAGCAGCGACGCTGCGTATATACTACCATTTTCTACGTTGGTAATAAATGGTAATGTGCCGACTATTCTAAATGTAGCCAATCCCCTATTTAATGTTACCAACTTTATACTATGCAAACTTATGAAACTCGATACTACGCTATGCGACACAGTTATTAATGACTATATAGTGTTTTATAAATCAAAGACTTTAACATAGTTTGATAATGAAGAGGGACGATGACCTATGCCGGCTATATCCATGCCGTATTTTATCAATATGCATGGTTTTATTGTTTTGGCCCTATGAACTTATATTTTTAAGTCAAAGGATTTAACGTGAGGGATGTGATAACCCTTAGTGGCAACATTGACGTCGAGTTTTATCAGTATAATTAGGGCTGTCAATGGATACCCGAAAAATCCAAAATCCGTCTGCATCCGCATCCGAAAAGCGGATAATATCCGATATCCGAAAAAACGGATGCGGATGTGGATATGACGACATCCGCATCCGAAAATTATCCGTCCGTTTTTTGTCAAGATTATAGTTCAAATTATGTGTATTTTAGTGTAGTAAAAGATATTCGTTTATTATTTTATTAAGTTAGTAGTTTATATTATATGCACTAAATGCTTATTAATTGCTTGAAACTATTTATTATCATCATATTTGTTAAATTTTAACACTTTTATAATCAATGGGATAGAAAAATATTTATGTTAAACTAAAATTTTCTTTTTATAATTCTTAATTTATTGGTCGTTAGCGGATAGGATAATTATCCGATATCCGTCTGTATCCGCGGATGCGGATATCCGATATCCGAAAATGATTTCGAATGCGGATATGGCACTATCCGCATCCGAAAGCATCCGTTGACAGGCCTAAGTATAATGGTTTTATTAACTTTGGCTTTATAGCCTATAATTTTGAGTTATGATAACCTCTAAGTGATATCGACTTTCATCAATATCATTTTATAAAAGCATAAATCTTGGCATTAATGTTTTAAGTAAAGTAAGGACTGTAATTTTCCATGTTTTAAGTATGATTTTAAAGGTTAAATTAATTACAAAGATTTGTGTTTTTAAGGAAATAAAAAGGTTATTTAACCTAGAATTTTACTATAATTATTATTCTTATCATCTTTAGGTAAATCATGATAGTATGAATTGACTTAGAGATTAGAAAACAAGATAGGACTGGTGTAGGGTCATGTCCTATACTTCAGTTGTTAGCCTATATCTAATAGAAGTCCAAAATTCCATTGCGTGGGGATTTGTCATAGGTAAGACTAAATTAGGTTTACATACAGAAAGGAATACACAGAGATGAAATAGGTTATTTGTTAGCCCACAAAACCATTAGGATCGGCTAACCCTAGAAATAGTAAGTTTTGGACAGACTGTCCAGTTTTATTCTAACAGTAAGTTAGAACATTTGATATATCCGGTAGGGTCCGCCATATAGATTGGTAGTCACCCTGTGAAAACTAAACATTAGGACAAATAGTACATTGATTGGACAGAATTGTCATAATTACCCCAGTAGCATGCATGCATATGATTATTGTGTTGTTGTCTAACTATTGTAATTGTAGAAGCATGATTATGATTAACATAAATTCAAAGGACACTGGTGAGGGGAAAACTCGTCCCGATCAGCAGCGCGGTCTCACTAGATACCCATTAACCGAGATGACATATTATTATTCACACCAGACTTTTTGTTCGATCCGAAGATTTTGTTTTTCCTCTTTAACTCTCGGGTGCTCATTTGAGTATGTCGGGAGTAAGGTTTTCAGGTTAAGTAGGTTTTGGCGAATAAAGCTTCTGCAAACATGCAGGAGGTAAAGCTAGCTATGTAGGAAACTATCTACTATTTATGTCCGATGTGTGATGTTATTTTGTTGTATGTATGTAATGGCAGAAACTGTATCTGTCTAGTAGTAAACTCTAATCAAACCAAGGCGGATCTTCATATGTCGCTCTTAGAGTATTTTGTAATAAGTATATTTTATCTGAACCTAGGCAACGTTTGGAATTATGTAATGAATATGAAATATTATCTTCGAAATGAAATGTGAAAGTTGTTTTGAAATTATGTTAAGAAAATTTCATATTCTTGTGATTCTGATGTTATTGATACAATTAACATTACCGCATTTTGACACCGAAAATTAATACTATAGAAGACTGCACCATTTATAGCGGTTAGTTTCGGCTTCAAAATGGGGGTTTTTACAGAGGCCTTGGAATTAGGAAAGGAGATCTTGGTAGCAAGCATTGTAGCTACAAAGTAGGTACCTGCTAAGGCTCACGCTGGTCCTAGATCATCGGATCATGTGGAAACTTCCACTCCAACTCCAAAAGATCCCTCAATAGACATCATTACTTCTAGAGTGATCAATTCTCATGCTGCCGTAACTGAGACGTCTGTCCCTGCTGCATTTTCCACTGATACATCACCTCTCACTCCTCTGGTCATTCAACCGACCTAATCTACTCTCGAGAAGGGAGAAATCGTCAAGTCCCACCAAAGGGAACTCCTGTTGGTCAAGGTATATCTCTAGTCTCTTCAGTCTTCAAGAAACTTCATTTCTCACTTGAGGACATCACTAATTTATACATTTCTCTCTTTTAAGATATAGGACATCCATCCCTGCCCCCTCCGAAATCGGCTACTCACACTTCAAGCCCAAGTATTGTCAAAACAACGTCCACCTCCATTGCCACAATGTTCATTCCTCTATTTCCTCCCTCCAGCTTTGGTTTCGATGCTGGCTTAGAAAAAACAGGGGCGTTGGAAGGGATAAAAGACGTTGATGCATCACTTGACAAGGAGGTGACAATCGTCAATGCGAAGGACCCTGACTCAATTTAAATGGCAAATAGATTTAAGCTTGATTTCGATAAGATCAAAGTTAAGATGGAGCTGGGTACGGTGAAGCCCCTAGCCGCTTTTGGTAAATCTACATCTACTCCTAAGATCCCTTCCCTAAAAATCAAGCTATCTAAAGGTCAAGGGACTGGCATCTCAATGGCTTCCGACCCTACCTTTAAGAAACAAGAAGACTCTCTCAATTTGAAAATCGAGGAAGAAGTCTCTTCCTCAAAGAAAGTTTTGCAAAGAAAGAAGAGCAGGAGGAGGAGACAAAGGCTACCATCAGGAAACAACCCGCCAAGCTGACCACAAGGGGTAATAAGCGAGGAAGAGGGAAGTAGACGACGATCATAGCTTTTGAAGACATTTTCTTGTTGCTTTTTTTAATATTTTGTTCTTTTTTGGCATTTCATGTATATAGGCTGATGTTGTGAGTGGCCTCTGCGAACCTTATATAAAAGCTATGCAAATAAAATGATGATTTTATATTTAACCATTTTCTTATTTACATTACTACATTTTTTATTTATGTTGCCTATATACTTTCCTGCATATATAACATAATCGCTTGTAATTCAATTACATTTACATTAAAGATTTATGTGTATGTGCAATGCCATTATTACTGTAACTCTATACAAATAAATAAATTTCTACAGTTCCTCAATATTATTTCGTTACTTAGTTCTCTTTATCATCGCCAATATACTTCTTACTTGGTCAGACAAAACTTTACTTCTTTGATTAACTCTACTCATCTTCGGTTGGGTGTATTTCGCTTCAATCGGAAATAAAGCTGTACTACTTTGGCCAACTCTATGTCCATCCTTGTTTATTTTTCCCGAATGTATTCTATTCAATCATAAATGGGTCTTATTAATGAAAGAATAGATCTTATGCCTACTCCCATTTCCAAGAATCAGTGTCTTGGATGCCTATCTCTGGACGTCTGCCCTAGATTTCACCGCATTTATCATCAGCTTAGCAAATCACATTGGACTACAAATGTGGTTGTACTTGCAATAGATTCAGTTATATCCCGACTCTTATCTCTAGGAATCAATGTCTCGGATGCCTATCTCTAGGCATCCATCTTCGAACTTGCTTATCTCTGGGCATTAATGAGAAACATTCATTAGACATCACCGCTTATCTTCGGTTGAGCGCATCTCGCCAGGTTATAAGGATGGTTGTTCCTACAAAAAGATATAATTCTACACTAGTTCCTATCTCCAGGACTTGGTGCCTTAGATGCCTTTCTTCAGGCATCAATCCTTTCTCTAGCCAACTGCAAGCACTAGTCAAAGATTAGATGTGTAAGGTAAATCGTTTAATTGACCCCAGTAAGATTATACTCTTTAAACTCGATCATTGATCGGAGGAGTTAATCGATACTATCTCCGAGTACCCAGACATGGATGTTTCAAAACACAAAATGTCCGATTCTAGCATTGATCACGTAGCACAAAGCCAAACATTCAAGAGTATGGTTCCATTGATTCTAAAGTCAACTTTATTTACAAACAAAAGAATGGCAGATTCTGCTTTATTACATCTCAACCTTTCAATTAGGATGTTTTATTTGCAAAAAATACATAAATTAATTAAAGTGAAATAGTGTCGTAGATGCTTGCTATTTCAAGACCGTGGAATTAGGATCCCATTAACAGTCGATAACTTGAAAGATTCGTCTCCAAGCTTCTATTCAATCGTATAAGGATCTTCCTAATTCAGACCAACTACCCTATAGTCATAATGACCCATTTCAAAATTAAGTGCCTATCACAAAGGTATTATTTCTAACCTCATCGTTGAATTGCCTTGCTACTCTTTCAGGTGAGCAGCTACCCATAATTCATCCTTTTCCCGATGTTCGCTGACCAAGTCGAAGGACTCATGCAAAAGTTCCTCATTCATCTTAGGGCCATAATGCATTCTTCGATATGAAGGGTCTTTCACTTCAATCAGAATCATAGGCTCAACTTCGTAGTCTAAAGCAAATTAAGTATACCGAGTCACTGACTTGTGGGTTGTCCTATAAGCCTACAATGTTAGTGATAACTCATCAACCTAGTTTCCCTTTACTCTCGTTGATCTTTCCTCAAGGTGGATTTGATGATCTTGTTCATCTCCTCCACCTATCCATTTATATGTAGGTATGCTACTACCGAATTTTTTGTCTCTATTTGGTACCAATTATAAAAGTCATCGAACTCGGCACTCTCGAATTGAGTTCCATTATCAGTAATGTCTTTTATGGAACTCCAAATCTACATAAGATATTCTTCACCACAAATTTGATCCCATTCTTTATAATGATCGTGGCTAGTGGTTCCACCTCATCCTTCTTTGTGAAACAATCTATAACCACTATAGCGTATTTTTCTCTGCCCTTCGACATTAGTAGTACAATGATTATATTAATTCCCCATACTACAAATGACCATGGGCTAACCATTTATGTAAACTTTGTAATTGGGACTCTCGGTATCTTTGCAAACCTTTAGCATCTATCACATCGTCCGGTGCAATCGGCCATGTCTACGTTGATTGTTGGACAAAATTATTAATAGTGAAGAACCTTCTTCGCCAAAGTCTACCCCCAATGTGGTCACGACAACTTCCTCATGTACATTAAAAGGGATTATCTTAGTTTCATCTTTGGTGACACACTGCAGCAAGGTTGAGAATCCTCTCCTATATAACATTCCTTCTTGCATAATAAATCGTAATACTTTACGCATGAGTTTTCATCGTTCATTCTTCCATTTGGGAAGTTCCTTTAGCAAATAGTCTTTTATTAGAGATCCATGACTCATTTTCTTCCTCATCCTCCAAGATCCAATTAACATCCATTTAGTTAGTGCTCAGAGCTGACAAAGCCTCTACTGGAATGTGTCCCATAAGTTGTGCATCTCAAGAGCTGGCCAGTTTGGCTAATGAATCAGCTTTCATATTCTCTTCCTTGGGAATGTGCATTATGCTAAGTGTCATTCAGTTGTTGTTTTGGAACTTTCATCGGGTAAAGAGCAAGTCTCACTCCCTTAACCTGAAATTCTTTCTTTACTTGATAAACCACCAACTAAGAGTCACTGAATATATTCGGTGTCTTGACTCCCAGCTTTCTTGCTATGTTGAGTTCTGTAATCAATGCTTCATATTCGACTTCACTGTTCGCCATCCAGAACTCTAGCTTTAAAGCATACCATATCCTCTATCCTTTCGAGGTTACAAGAATCACTCTTACCTTGGAACTATGCTCGTTGGAGGCTTCATCTACATACAATTTCCATTGGGATAGTTGGATCACGTCCTTTTCCAATTCCACATACTAGACGGTGAACTCAATAATAAAGTCATCCAATGCCTATCCTCGTATCACCTTCCTAGGATGGTAGGTTATATCATACTGATTCAACTCGATATTCCATTTTAGCAATCTCCTTGAAGTCCAGGGTCTGTGTAGTACTTGCCTTAATGGCTGATCAGTCAATATATTTATCGGGTGGGCCTGGAAGTATGGCCACAACTTCCTCGAACAATCAACAAACATTACACCAGCTTTTTTGGCTTGAAGTCGTCCTTTTCTACTCCAGTTAACTATTTGCTGATATACTACATTGGTCTTTGGATTCTAGACTCCTCATATATTAAGGCAGGACTTAATGCATGAGCACATACTACTAGGTAAATAAATAAATCTTCTCCTTCCAAAGACTTTGACAAAACCGGTGGTCTTTCTGTATGCTCTAGTAGGTTTTGGAAAGCTTCCTGACATTCTTTCATCTAGACAAACTTTTCTTTTTCTTTCTCGAGGGTATCAAAGAATGGTATACATTTATCCGTCTCTTTTAAGATTAATCAACTCAGTGTGCCAAGTTTCCCATTTAAGCTTTGCATCTCCCTCCTTGTCCTTGGGGCAGTAATCTCTTTAAATGCTTTGATCTGCTCTAGGTTAGCTCTATGCCACTTGAGTTTACAATGAAACCCAAAATCTTTCTCGATGCTACTTCAAAAGAACATTTCAATGGATTATACTTCCGTCTATACTTCCAAAGCACATTGAACATCTCGAGAGGTCATCCATGTAAGTCATCGATTGCTGTGATTTCACAAGCATATCATCCACATAAACCACTATTGTCTGCCCGACTTGATCTTTAAACATTGAATTTACCAATCGTTGGTAAGTGATGTCGCCAGTGTTCTTCAAACCAAATGGCATCAGTTTTTACAATACAACCCTAAATTAGTAATGAAACTCGTATGCTCCCAATATGGAATGTGCATTGCTATTTGGTTGTAGTTGGAGTATGCATCCATAAAGGATAGCAATTCATGTTTGGTTGATACATCCACAAGTCGGTCAATCTTTGGTAATAGGAAACAGTCTTTTAAGCATGTTTTATTAAAGTTTGAATAATCAATTAATGTCGTCCACTTTCCATTTGGATTCTTGACCAATATAGGATTTGATGCCCATTCAGGGTACAGTGCATCACAGATTAAGCTGTTTGCTTTCAGCTTCTTTCAGTGCTGGATCACTCCGGACCAAGACTGTGTCTTTTCTATTTTACAGAAGGGTTTCTTTGGTACACATTCAATGCATGGCGTGCTATCTTCAGCAAAATTCCACACATAATGGAATGCATCCAAGTAAACATATCAAGATTTTCTAGAAGAAACCCTACCAAATCCTTTTAAATTTTTATGTAGAGCTGAGATCCGACCTTGAGAACCCGAGTAGGGTCATCATCGATCGAGATATTGATCGTCAGACTCGTCGGTGTCGCCTTCGCATCCTCTGGCTCATTTCAAGTGTTTGTTGGTTCGTATAACTTACTATTGTACCCGAGTCAGGTCTTAGGCGATTGTTGCTATGCATCAGCAGTCTTGATATAAAGAATCTTCTCTACATTCTTTCCTTTCTCACATCACTTTGCCTCGCTAGGATTTGCGACATAGCATTCTAGTTTAGTACTCTAGTCGCCTTGAATAGCTCCTACTCCGTTCTTAGTGCGGAACTTCATCATCAAACACCATGAAGCAAGTGTTATCCTAAAATTGGTATGGGCCCCTTTGGTAAATCCTTGAATATGAGATTTACATAGCTCCAGATCCTTCTCATTAATCTTCATTATCAAAGATATTAATAGAACTTCCATAATCAATTAGAACTTGATGCAAAATAGCTTGCCCAATACATCCGAAATCACCATGGGATCAAGAGTCGGCACTTCGATCCCATCCGCATCTCTGTTTTTGAAAATGATGTCATAGTTTATCGTCCTCTATTTCTTCGTCGGAGTTCCATCTTCTATAGCAAAACACATTTCTTGAGGCACGTGCCTCAACGAGCTGCCATATCTTTCCATCTCATTCCATCTTTTTTCTACTAGGTGGGATCCTCCAGATATAATATTTATAACAATCTGTCTCTCAGTCTATCTTGATCTCTCTCCACTAGACCCAGCTTGATCCCTTTGGGTATTCTACACTTGGGGTTTATCATTTATTTTTATGCTAGCCAGCGGATTCCTCACAAACTACTACAGCTTTTTCTTTCTAATCAAGTCTTCAATTACACCCCTCAAATTATGGCACTCATTGGTATTGTGCCCTTGAGTTTCATAGAAGCAACAATACTCCTCCCGGTAAAAGAGCTAAACGCTCTTTATTTTTCAGATCGCCGTCTACCAAGGAAAAGATAGACGACATTCATCATTATCAACGGGAGATGCTGGAATTACAGCGAGAGCTGTATTACGAGCAGAAGGTAAATGCAAAGCGATTAAGCTTCCTCGAACAAGTGGCTCTAAAATTTTGTGGATCGTCATCTCACAATACGGTTCACCCACCAAGTTCACCTTCGTGTCGTAACCCGTGGGAACCATCACCTCAACGTCCCCCTATCTCTCCAAATTCATGGGAACACGAAAATGAATGGTCACCACTATGACCACTTCAGGAGAATACCAAAGTTGAACCGGACGAATACCACACTCCGTTTTCTTCATCCAAGTCTTCGTAAATTTTATGTGTGTATATATATATATATATATATGTTTGTATCATATCTCTTGTATTTCTTGTTTGATTGATTTAAATATTTGAATGTTAATCTTTTAGTAATTCTTATAATCATATGTTTTGTTTCTAAAAAAAATTGTTTCAAAAGCATGTATCTTCATCCTGCTGTTTTAATACTTCCAGTCAACTAACATAGGATAACGGTTGACTGAACCTATTGTTATACACTGTTTTTTTACCCTGCAGTCAGTCGACTTATCCTTAAATTCAGTCGACTGAATTTAGCAAAATAGAGCTAAAAAGTCTCGAGAGGGGTTCAGTCGACTGAACCCCTGAAGTCAGTCGACTGACTCATATAAATTCTTTTTTAAAATACCCAAACAGTCGACTGGTTTTGAATACTCAGTTGACTGAAACTGGTAACCGAGGTTTTCTGGCCAAAAGTCACTTAAAAACAACATTCAATCTCTTCTTTTTTCAGTTTTAACTTCTTTGCTTTCGAATTTCCACCATTATTCCTCTCTCCCACTTCAAATTCGTCCAAAAAGCTCCCAACTTTTTCAAATTTAAAATCATCCTCCTCTATTTCATACCCTAGCTCAATCAATGGCACCCAAACAAGCTTGACAATCCCAATCTTCAGCGGGTCCTTCCGATTCTCATATTCAAGGGTGTTTGCACAATGAAAAAGCAGCACAACGATTCGATAAGATGAAAAATTATCGCTTCTCCGAAGGATCATTTGTGAAATTTCTCGACTTCGCTCCTTATGCAATCCAAGAGTTGGCTCGACGCAGTGGACTCTCAAATCGATTTCGCTGCAAATAACACCAAAATCAACCATCTACTCGTAAAGCTCTTCTATGCCATCCTAAACCTCGACCACCATAACATCTCAAACAATGATAATGCCGTTTGGACTATGGTATGTGGTGTTAAAGTTTTCCTTCCTCTTCAACGTCATGCTAGAATTCTTATTTGCCCGGATGAAGGAGAAGAGTTGAGCGAAATAGCCATTAAAATGGAAACTCGAGATCGTATAAGTTATTTGTTCCTCTCCGACGACTTAACGGAGCTAAAGGCCGTTGTGCTACAACCCAAGGATTGCATCTATCATCGTGCTTTAACCCATACCGTCAACTCTAGGACCGGAAGTTACGAGAAAGTTTACAGGAGGGACTTTCAATCTTTATATGCTATTTGTGGAGGTTGTCTAGTGAATTGGGCTAAAGTCATCTTGGATGAATTTCAAACATTCAACCAAAGTCGCATGAGAACAATTCACTATGGCTCATATATTATGTGTATTCTCAAGCACTTTGACATTCCTTTTGCCAACTCGGAATGCTCAACCATAGGCTCATTAAACACCAAGACACTTAGCTTAATGAATCTTCCGAAATAATATCTTGACTACACCATCATTAAATATGAGCATTGGCTTGAAAACCAATCCTCCGGTCAAGCTCAACCATCCTCTCGCAAACAAACAACTCCTGTTCAAGCCTCTACTTCATCTCAACCTCCTCCACCTAAAAGAGAAGTCACCAAGATTCAAGTGGTTGATCCTCAAGCTCGACCTCAAGAAGCCGTATCTATCATTTCCCGAAACCAACAACTTCTTCATCAACGAATTTCTCTAGTAGAATCTAATGTATCTTGAGTTGAAAAATTCGTCACCAAGGTCAACAAGAATCTCAACCATATAAAGAGTTTTCTCAACAATATTTGGGAAGCAATAACTTGCTCTCAACCTTCTTCAACTTCCATTCACGTGCCTGCTTCACATGGGAAACGACCTGCTGAGCACTTCACATGATCGACTTCAAATGAGGAACAAGAAAAAGAAGAAGGAGAAGAAGTTGGTGGTGAAACTGGCGATGAGGAGACGGAAGGCGATGAAGAAGGAGAAAGCTCAAATGAAGGAAGCAACGGTGATGAGTAGGGTTATTTCTTCTCTTCCAATCCAAGTCATTTTTTTTCTTAAATAAACTTATGTATTATTTCAAAACATTGTATATGTGTTTTTTTTGTGTGTTTAAGTAGGAGTTTCTCAAAACTAACTATGTCATTTTTTAAAAATCCTGTGTTTCTGTAGATATGTGATTAACTAGTTTTATGTGGATATGTAGTTCTCTATGGTTATGTATTCTTATTCTTGTTTTTGTGTTATGTGTTTCATATGTATCTTTGTTCTATGATTATGTGTTTCTATTTCTCTACTTTGAGACCTCTCCTTTTTGTCGATGACAAAGGGGGAGAATAAAAGGATTAATTATTTCCAGAAATATATAGCATAGATTCAGGGGGAGAGATCAACAAAGCTTGTCAAAGATTCATTCGTAGCAAATGAAGTTGTCATCATCAAAAAGGGGGAGAATGTTGGATCATATGTTTTGATTGCTGACAAGACACAACAATTCACGCATCTACGACCACGACAACAACTGGACTCATCGGCTCAATATATGGTTTGTATAGTTATAAATTTTAACAAGAGTCAATGAGTGTATATATATAGTCTAGTTAGTGCTTTGTTAAAATCTTTCCTCAAGACTCATCTCTCACAAATTCAATTTGCATTCAGTTTTAAATTCAAATACACACACACATATTTGACTGCACTAACAGTACTCAGTCGACTGACCAAGTGGTACCAATCGACTGAGTCAGTGTAAAACTTTTTATATATTACATGGACCAGTCGACTGAACACACCTGGTCAGTCGACTGAGTCTGTGCATGATTTTTTTGCATCTTCTGAATTTAGTCGATTGACCAAGCAAGTTGAGTCGATTGAATCCTGCAACAGTCACATTTTTGAATGGACACTTCCATTGATCCAAAAGTTGTCTTCATTCTGAAGTGTTGCATCCATTTCCAGAGATTGTAACTCATCGTATACTATAAAATCACTCTTGTTTCAATGTTCAAACTACCTAATTTTCTATTCTCTCTTGATCTAACGAGCATTGTATTCTTGATTCTATTATTTACAAATCTCTATACTATCATTGCTTACGATTCCACTTCCATATTCTTCAAGCTATACTAATCTTCCTATTCTTCATACACACACAATTATACACGTCATTCTTGAGGAAAAGATTATAGGAAGGGTGTACTGCAAGTGACAAATCTATGTTATTCATAACACACAAAGTCAAGTTAATCCAGTTTGTAAGAAAGTCATGTTCGGTTGCTCAGGCGGTCAAGTCCTGTTCTGTTGCTCAGGCGGTCAAGTCCTGTTCGGTTTCTCAGGTGGTGTAATACCTGTTCCTCCGGGCTAAGAGAGGGTTGATAGATAAATTCCAGAAGGAGTCTGGGACTGGACGTAGAACGGGAGTTCAAACCAGTATAAAAATTTATGGTGTCAATTTACTTTACTGCTATTATTTTCCGCACTAGTTATTTATTATATTTCATATTACTTGATATTATAGCACAGTCACTTTCATTTGGTATCAGAGCAAGGCCATCGTATAACCGTAACATAGTTATCTGATTTTTTTTAATATGGAAAACAACACCAGCACCGTAACTAACACTTCCTTTCTAGAACGTCAATCTACTGCATGACCACCTCTATTTAATGGAATGAACTATAACTATTGGGCTACTAGAATGAGAATATATATACAAGCAAGTAGTTATGAAACCTGGAACATTATGCAATCTGAATATACTATGCCTACTACTGAATATTCAGCATGGTCTAACACCCAAAAATTAGACGCTATTGGAAATGCTAAAGCTATGAATATGTTATATTATGCATTAGACAAAAATGAATTTAATAGAATAAGCATGTGTAAAACTGCTCATGAAATTTGGCGTACACTTAAAATTACACATGAAGGTACTAACAAAGTAAAACAGAGTAAAATTTCTATGCTCAAAAATCAGTTCCAGAATTTTAAAATGAAGCAAGATGAGACTATAAATGAAATGTACTCTAGATTTCAAGATATATATAATTCTTTGATAGCATTAGGAGAAACTTATACAGATATTTATATTGTTTCAAAAATCCTCAACTCACTAACGGATGAGTGGGAACGAAAAGTCTTAGCAATCGAAGAAGCTAACGATGTTTTGACCATAAAACTGGAGGAGTTGATAGGAAATCTAATGTCTTACGAAGTTAATCTCTAAGAAAAATGAGTACAGGCTCAAGATAAGAAGAATACAGTATTCCAGGCAGAAAAGGATGAATCAGATTCAGATGAAAAAGATATAGCGTTCATTGCTAAAAATTTCAAAAAGTTTTTGAAATTTAGAAAGAGCAACAAATTCAGAAATAACAAGAACAGGTTCAGCAACAATAACAACACCAACAAACCATCATCATCTGCTCTAGAATGTTATGAATGTCACAAGAAAGGCCACACCAAGAAAGACTGACCTGAGAAAAAGAAAGAAAAACATAAGCACAAGAAAGACAGATTCAAGAAGAAAGATTTCTCTGTCACTTGGGATGATTTGGAATCATCTTCATCATCAGATAGTGACTTGGATAGTGATACAGAACAAGCCAATGCATTTTTTATGGCCACAAAAGATGAGGTGAGTGGTCTAACTTTTGATGATCTATTAGAAATAAACTCAGAATTACTTGATAAGCTAAAAGACATCAAAAGAAAATATAAAGAATCTATTGAAAAACTGAATAGAACTGATATCGAAGTAGATACGCTAAGAGATGAGAAACAAATCTTAGAAGAAGAAGTTGATGTTACTCAAGAATCTTGTTTTAATATGACATCTCAACTCTCTATGTTAAGTCAAGAGATAGAAACACAGAAAGAAAAGAATGATGCTCTATTAATTGAAAATCATGACCTTAAAGCAAATGTCAAGATTTTAGAATTAGATTACTCTAGCCTTAAAACAAAGTTAGAAGATATTACTAAAAATGTCTCTAATTTTAATAAAGGTAGAGAAAATCTTTCCAAAATTATAGAAAATTCTCAAACTACTTCAAATAAAAAAGGACTAGGATATAAGCAATCTTCTAAAATTATTTCAAAGAAAAAGAATTCTTCATATAAAAGGAATAATAAAGTTGAGAAACCGAGTTCAAAATTTTCAAATTTTACTAAATTAATTAAAATTTGGGTTCCTAAAACAAATAACTATTTGATTAGAAATAAATATATAAAACTTTTATAAAAACTGTTCATAAAAATAATGATCTTATTTTCAAAAGGAATTCTGAACCCTCTTGGGTTTGGCTTCCTAAGATCTAACTCTTAGGACCCAAAATAAAATGGTGGGTACCAATGTTATTTCTGTATTTTGCAGGTAGCACCTAAAAAAAGAGAAAAATGGATACTAGATAGTGGTTGCTCAAAACACATGACAGGAAACAAAGAGATGCCAACTAATATTATCTACTTAGATGGAGGTTTTGTCACATTTGGAGATAATTCCAAAGGATATGTCATCGGCAAAGGCGATGTGAGCAATAATGGTATATCTAATTTACCTCTTATTATAGATGTTTTATTAGTTAAAAATTTGAAGCATAATTTACTTAGTATCAGCCAATTGTGTGACAAAGGATTCAATATTTCTTTTTTTGAAAATAAGTGTAGCATTTTTTATCAAAATAAAATTCTTATTTTTGAAGGTTTTAGAGATAAAAATATTTATGTTTTAAAATGAATGTAAATTACAATACAAATATGTGTTTAATAGCCAAAGAAAATGATCCTTGGTTATGGCACAAAAAATTTTGTCATATTAATTTCAAAGTTATAAATAAATTATCTAAAAATGATTTAGTAAAAGGTTTACCAAAAATGAATTTTAAAGTAAACAATATTTGTGATGCTTGTCAATAAGGAAAATTACCAAAATCATCCTTTAAATCAAAGAAAAATATTTCTACTATACAACCACTAGAACTATTGCATTTGGATCTCTTTGGGCCAACTCAAGTTCAATCTATAAACCATAAAAAATATGTGTTTGTTATAGTAGATGATTTCCCAAGATATACTTAGACTATTTTTCTAAAAAATAAAGTGATACTTTTGAAAATTTCAAGATCTTTGCAAAAAGAATTCAAAATCTCAAAAATTAAAAAATTAAAAATATTAGAAGTGATCATGGAGGTGAATTTGAAAATAAAGCTTTTGAACATTTTTTTAATAAAAATGGAATTTATCATAATTTTTCTTTTCCTAGAACACCACAACAAAACGGAGTGGTTGAAAGGAAAAATAGAATGTTACAAGAATATGCAAGGACTTTATTAAATGGAAGCACATTACCCAAACATTTCTGGGCAGAAGCTGTAGCAACTGCTTGCTATGTTCTGAATCGTGTTTCCATCCGACCATTAACAAAACACACTCCATATGAACTTTTTCATCAAAGAAAACTGAAAATTTCTTATTTTAAAACTTTTTGTTCAAAATGTTTTATTTTAAACACCAAAGATCGGCTTGGAAAATTCGACCCAAAATCCGATGAAGGAATCTTTGTAGGATATTCGGAACGAAGCAAAGCTTATCGAGTTTTTAATAAAAGAACAAAAACAATCGAAGAAACACTTCATGTTTCATTCGACAAAAATTTCAAATTTAATAAATTTTTTGAGGATGATGAAGTTATACCTAAGATAGTCACAAATACGGTTACTCAAAATAATGTTGAAGAAGATGAAAACATTATTCATAATTTTGAAGAAGATGAAAACATTGTTCATAATGAAATGAATTAAGATCTCCTTTTAGGATTTTACGAGATCACCCAGTAGAAAATGTCATAGGAGAAATTGATTCACATGTTAGAACTAGAAATCAACTTAATCAAATGGGCCATGTAGAATTTCTTTCTAATATTGAACCTAAAAATGTAAAAGAAGCCTCTACTGATGACTATTGGATTATAGCTATGCAAGAAGAGCTAAACCAATTCGAACGAAACGAAGTTTGGGAACTAGTTCCTAGACCGAGTGGTCAAACATTCATCGGTACTAAATGGGTCTTCAAAAATAAAGTAGATGAACAAGGTAATATAACTAGGAATAAAGCTAGATTAGTTGCATAAGGATATAATCTAGAAGAAGGAATTGACTACGAAGAAACGTTTGCTCCAGTCGCACGACTTGAAGCAATACGTATCTTACTGGCCTTTGCATGTTTTCATAATTTCAAACTTTATCAAATGGATGTTAAAAGTGCTTTTTTAAATGGTTATATAAAAGAAAATGTTTTTGTTGAAAAACCTCCTTTATTCACACATGAAAATTTTCCAGACCACGTCTATAAACTTAAGAAAGCCTTATACGGTCTAAAACAAGCACCCTGTGCTTTGTATGAACATCTTAAAAGCTATCTAATAGATTCTGGTTTTGAAATTGGGAAGGTTGATCAAACTCTTTTTATTAAAAGAACTAAAAAGGATATTTTAATTATTCAAATATATGTAGATGATATTATTTTTTGTTCTACAAATGAAAAGTTATGTCAGGAATTTTCTAGAATAATGACCAAAGAATTTGATATATCACATACTTATTTTCTTGGTTTACAAATTAAACAATTAGAAAATGGAATTTTTATTAATCAAGAAAAATATTGTAATAATCTAATTAAACGCTTTGGTATGGATAATACTTCCGCCAAACCAACTCCAATGAGTACAACGATACATCTCGATAGAGATGAAGATGGAAAAAGTGTCGACCAAAAATTATATCGAAGTATAGTTGGATCATTACTTTATCTAACTGTTAGTAGACCTGAAATAATGATGAGTGTTTGTTTATGTGCTCGATTTCAAGCAAATCCAAAAGAATCACATATGCGAGCAGTGAAACGAATATTACGTTATCTAAGCAAAACCAAAGATTTTGGACTTTTCTATTCGAAAGAATGTCCTTTCGAGTTAGTTTCATATAGTGACGCTGACTTTGGAGGATGTCGAGCGGATCGAAAAATTACTAGTGGTACTTGTCACTTCATTGGACAATCCTTAGTCTCTTGGTTTAGCAAGAAACAAAATTGTGTTTCACTTTCGACTTGTGAGGCAGAATACATTTCTGCAGCTTTAGCATGTGCTCAAGTCATCTACATGCAACAAACACTTCAAGATTTTGGTATAAATTTATCTAAATCTACTATTTTCTGTGATAATACAAGTGCTATAAACTTATCTAAAAATCCTGCCAATCACTCATGAACTAAACATATTGACATACGTCATCATTTTCTTCGTGATAATATTGAAAAGGATTTAGTTAGGTTGGAATTTGTATCCTCTGAGAATTTATGCACTTGCTCATGATCATGGTTTAAATGGTTTGATTTTTTATGAACCCGTAAAAGTCTTTGGTTATGATAAAAAATCTAGTTTATCACTTGTAAAACGTTTAATTATTCGAATCTATCAAAAGAATTCTTTGATTTCTTCGGTTAATTATTCTAACCAAAATTTATTTATTGGTCAGACTCACAACATTTTTTTGGCTGATATATTTACAAAACCTTTGAATGAAATTATTTTTATAAAATTTCAAAGAGAATTGGGAATTTTGTCTTCAAAAGATCTATAGTTATTTTCTTTAAAAAATATTTAAATAAATTTTTTTAATTTTTTAAAAGATTGCCAGAATTGGACTTCAAAACTCTAACCTGGCAATATAGTATTCTACCAATTTACTATATGGCGTTCCTTATCTCTATTTTTTTACATCAAATTATTACTGATTTTTTACAACCATTCCTATTTCTGGTTGTTGGTTATTTTTTCTTGGCTTTCATTTTTTTACTCTTTCCTATCTATTTTTAAAGCTTCTGTTTATTATAAATTCAAGATTGTTTTTTTGTTTCTTTCACAAAAACTCCTTGAATTCAAAAAGAAAGATTCAACCTCTTCTAATTTTCAATCATGCCTTCTCAACACAACTCGGAATCCTCCTCTCTCTCCTATACCTCTATTAGCTCAGATTTTGTCAACTTACCTACTCCAACCCCTATTTATGAGCCCATTCCGATTGTTCCACCATCCACTCACACCAGTTATACTCCTCCCGGTAAAAGAGCTAAACGCTCTTTATTTTTAGGATCGCCGTCTACCAAGGAAAAGATTGACAACATTCATCATTATCATTGAGAGATGCTAGAATTACAGCGAGAGCTATATTATGAGCAAAAGGTAAATGCAAGTGATTAAACTTCCTCGAACAAGTGGCTCTAAAATTCTGTGGATCGTCATCTCACAATACGGTTCACCAACCAAGTTCACCTTCGCATCGTAACCCGTGGGATCCATCACCTCAACGTCCCCCTGTCTTTCCAAATTCATGGGAACGCGGAAATGAATGGTCACCACTGCGACCACTTTAGGAGAAAACCAAAGTTGAACCGGAGAATACCACACTCCGTCTTCTTCATCCAAGTCTTCGTAAATTTTATGTATATATATATATATGTTTATATCATATGTCCTGTATTTCTTGTTTGATTGATTTGAATATTTTAATGTTAATATTTTAGTAATTCTTATAATCATATGTTTTGTTTCTAAAAAAAATTGGTACAAAATCATTTATCTTCGTTCTGCTATTTTAATACTTCTAGTGGACTAACATAGAATAACAGTTGCCTGAACTTGTTGTTATACACTGTTTTTTTACCTTGCAGTCAGTCAACTTGTCCTTAAATTTAGTCGACTGAATTTAGCAAAATAGAACTAAAAAGTCTTGGGATGAATTCAGTCGACTGAACCCCTGAAGTCGACTGACTCATATAAATTCTTTTTTAAAATACCTAAATAGTCGACTGGTTTTGAATACTCAGTCGACTGAAACTAGTAACCGAGGTTTTCTTGCCAAAAGTCACTTAAAAACAACTGTTCAATCTCTTCTTTTTTCACTTTTTAACTTCTTTGCTTTCGAATTTCTACCATTATTCCTCTCTCCCACTTCAAATTCATTCAAAAAGCTCCCAACTTTTTCAAATTTAAAATCATCCTCCTCCATTTCAAACCCTAGCTCAATCAATGGCACCCAAATGAGCTCGACAATCAAAATCTTCGGCGGGTCCTTCCGATTCTCATATTCGTGGGTGGTTACACAATGAAAAAGCAGCACGACGATTCGATAAGATGAAAAATCCTCGCTTCTTCGAAGGATCATTTGTGAAATTTCCTGACTTCGCACCTTATGCAATCCAAGAGTTGGCTCGACGCAGCGGACTAGAGTCTCTAATCGATTTCGCTGCAAATAACAACAAAATCAACCATCAACTTGTAAAGCTCTTCTATGCCAACCTAAACCTCGACCACCATAACATCTCAAACCTGGATAATGCCGTTTGGACTATGGTATGTGGTGTGAAAATTTTCCTTCCTCTTCAACGTCTTGCTAGAATTCTTATTTTCCCGGATGAAGGAGAAGAGTTGAGAGAAATAGCCGTTAACATGGAAACTCGAGATCGTATAAGTCATTTGTTCATCTCCGACGACTTAACAGAACTAAAGGCGGTTGCGCTACGACCCAAGGCTCGCATCTTTCATTGTGCGTTAACCCATACCGTCAACCCTAGGACCAAAAGTTACGAGAAAGTTTACAGGAGGGACTTTCAATCTTTATATGCTATTTGGGGAGGTCGTCAAGTGAATTGGGCTAAAGTCATCTTGGATGAATTTCAAACATTCAACCAAATTCGTATGAGAACAATTCACTATGGCGCATATATTATACGTATTCTCAAGCACTTTGACGTTCCTTTTGCCGACTTGGAATGCTCAACCATTGGCTCATTAAACACCAAGACACTTAGCTTAATGAATCTTTCGAAACAATATCTTGACCACACCATCATTTCATATGAGCATTGGCTTGAAAACCAATCCTCCGGTCAAGCTCAACCATTCTCTCGCCAACAAACAACTCATGTTCAAGCCTCTACTTCATCTCAACCTCCTCCACCTAAAAGAGAAGTCATCGAGATTTAAGAAGTTAATCCTCAAGCTCGGCCTCAAGAAGCCGTATCTATCATTTCTCGAAACCAACAACTTCTTCATCAATGCATTTCTCGAGTAGAATCAAATGTATCTCGAGTTGAAAAATCCGTCACCAAGGTCAACATGAAGCTCAACCATATAAAGAGTTTTCTCAACAATATTTTGGAAGCAATAACTTGCTCTCAACCTTCTTCAACTTCTGTTCACGTGCCTACTTCACTTGGGAAATGACCTGTTGAGCACTTCTCATGGTTAACTTCAAATGAGGAACAAGAAAAAGGAGGAGAAGAAGTTGGTGGCGAAACTGGCGATGAGGAGACGAAAGGCGATGAATAAGGAGAAAGCTCAAACGAAGGAAGCAACGGTGATGAGTAAGGTTATTTCTTCTCTTCCAATCCAAGTCATTTTTTTCTTAAATAAACTTATGTGTTATTTCAAAACATTGTCTATGTGTTTTTGTTGTGGGTTTAAGTAGTACTTTCTCTAGACCAACTATGTCATTTTTTTAAAAACTCTATGTTTCTGTAGTTATGTGATTAACTGTTTTCTGTGGATTTGTAGTTCTCTGTGGTTATGTATTCTTGTTTTTGTGTTATGTGTTTCATATGTATCTTTGTTCTATGATTATGTGTTTCTATTTCTCTACTTTGAGACCTCTCTTTTTTGTCGATGACAAAGGGGGAGAATAAAAAGATTAATTATTTCCAGAAATATATAGCATAGATTCAAGGGGAGGGATCAACAAAGCTTGTCAAAGGTTCGTTCGTAGCAAATGAAGTTTTCATCATCAAAAAGAGAGAGAATGTTGGATCGTAGGTTTTGTTTGCTAACAGGACACAACAATTCATGAATCTACGACTACGACAACATCCGGACTCATCGCCTCAATATATGGTTTGTATAGTTATAAATTTTAACAAGAGTCAATGAGTATATATATAGAGAGAGTATAGTTAATGCTTTGTTAAAATCTTTCCTCAAGACTCATCTCTCACAAATTCAATTTGCATTCAGTTTTAAATTCAAATACACACACACATATTTGACTGCACTGAAAAATAGTACTCAGTCGACTTACCAAGTGGTATCAGTCGATTGAGTCAGTGTAAAAAAATTTATATATTACACGGACCAGTCGATTGAACACACCTGGTCAGTCGACTGAGTCTGTGCATAATTTTTGTGCATCTTTTGAATTCAGTCGACTGACCAAGCAAGTTTAGTCGACTGAATCCTGCAACAGTCACATTTTTTAATGGACACTTCCATTGATACAAAAGTTGTCTTCTTTCTGAAGTGTTGCATCCATTTCCAGAGATTGTAACTCATCGCATACTATAAAAGCACTCTTGTTTCAATGTTCAAACTACCTAATTTTCTATTCTCTCTTGATATAATGAGCTTTGCATTCTTGAGTCTATTATTTACAAATCTCCATACAATCATTGCTTACGATTCCATTTCCATATTATTCAAGCAATACTAATCTTCCTATTCTTCATACACACACAATTATACATATCATTCTTGAGGAAAAGATTATAGGAAGGGTGTACTACAAGTGACAAATCCGTGTTATTCAGAACACACAAAGTCAAGTTAATCCAGTTTGTAAGAAAGTCCTGTTCGGTTGCTCAGGAGATCAAGTCATGTTCTGTTGCTCAGGCGGTCAAGTCCTGTTCGATTGCTCAGGCGGTGTAATACTTGTTCGTCCGGGTTAAGAGTGGGTTGATAGTTAAATTCCAGAAGGAGTCTGGGACTGGACGTAGAACGGGAGTTCGAACCAGTATAAAAATTCCTGGTGTCATTTTACTTTACTGCTATTATTTTCCGCACTAGTTATTTATTATATTCCATATTACTTGATCCTATGGCACAGTCACTTTCAAGAGTTATTCGTCCAGACCCTCTCTGACACCTTACTAGTTCTATAGCATTCGCCTGAACACCATCAGTTATGCACCATTATCTTCTATTTCATCGATCCTAGCATCCTGTAATTTCCCTCACGGTCAGAAAAAATTCACTGTTTCGACATCCAAGTCGACGTCGATATCTCCAAACAACTCGATACCGAGTCAATTTTGATCAGCACCGACCTGATTGGTCTTTTCCCGATCGAATCCATATCATGCAATTTGTCTCCTTGATGCTCCAGTAGCCTTCTTTCTCATTTTCTTATTGTCGTCTCTTCGATTCTGATTTGATGAATATCTACGGCTTCTCCAACACCTTTGAGGTTGCTGGGACATCAATGCAAAGCCTTTATCTAGCTTTTCCGTCGTAGCCTTCTTATTTTCTAACATCTTTCTATTCATCTCAGCCATCACACTATCATGTTTAGCCCTTGTTATGACTTCAGCTAGCTGAGATGACGATCTTGGAAGAGGCAATGGTTTAGTTGTTTCTTTTTAAGCATGATGAGATCCTTCATGATCACCATCGACATTCACTCTAGACTTGGAAGCATCACTCTTTAGAGGCATTTCTTTTCATTTCTTTTACTGATTCATCTTCTAAATCCAAATAACTTTAGATCCACATCAAACATTCTTAGGTCTAATTTCTGGATACTTCAAATTCAAAGTTCTAAGCTAGATCTATACCTAAGAATCATGTTTCGCAGTGAAAACATCAAAAATTTAGTTCAAAAATTGACACAGAACCCTTATATCAATCCCATACAAGAGTAAAAGTTTAAAAGCAAATATAAATAGCAAACCCATAATAATTTTTATAGTGGTTTGGCCTCAAATGACTGCCTACATCCACTTTCATTTTATTTCAAGAAATTTACACAAATTCAAACTATTCACAACGTTTTGGATCTAGAAAACAATGTAAATACGAGTTTGATGGTAATTCGTGGAGAAGTTAGATATATAAAGAAGAGAGTGAAGATCCGAAGTTCGAAAGAGCCCCTTGTACAATGCTTCATCACTCAAATTTATAAGGGAATCATCCATTAGAGTTGCTTGATCGTGGAAGTCTAGGTAAGAGCTTAGATCCACATGATTAGGAAGGGAGAACGAGTATTTTTCATGAAAAAAATCATGTTAGTACACACCATAATCATGTCGATACCGATCATAACGTGCACAGTGCCACATCACTTTTTCTTCATACTTGTTCATATCTTCAAGCTTCCAGGCTTTGTCCAAAAACTGCTCCATCAAATCATGTCGGTACCAACATAATTTGTAATATACGAGACCTGTCTTTTTCTGTAAAGTTCCAGAGTGGTTCACCTATTTCTTCAGAAGTGGATCCTTTGTGAGATCATCTCGGTATAGAGCATTATTATGGCAGTATCAACCATATTGACTTGCTCCAACCTTTCTCCAATTTACTGTGCCCATCATTCCATCATTCCAAGTAACCTCTTAAGTTCTCGATTCATTCCATCATCGTCTTGAAGTACAGATTCACTAAAAAGTCGCTCAGTTCAAATGTTAGATTACAATATATATATATATATATATATATATATCATTAATGGGTTTTAATTTTATATGCATAGGTTATTTATATAAGATCTAATTTAATTTATAATTTTAATTAATCTTATGTATATATATATGTATGTGTGTATGTATTTCTTTTATTATTTAACTTTTACCTAATAATCAATTAATCCTTTTAATTGATTAAATATATCAAAATTTTGAAAAGTTAAATTTATTCTACAATTCAAACATTTTGAATTAACTTATAGTTATAACTTTCATAGTTGTTTAATATAATTTAAGTTTGTGTAAATTAATATTATTTGTGCCTATAACCTTTTTGAATTCAAATTATTAATTTTGAATTCAAATTTTAGTTCAAATTCAAAATTGTTAAATTTGAAATTTGAAACCTTTTTCAAAATTTGAATTTCAAACTTTAATTTCAATATCTTTTCAAATTTAAAATATTTATTTGACTTTCAGGTAAATGCACTCAAACTATGCTCAAGGCCCAATATATTTTAGAGTTTACATGTTGGGTGCAAATTAGTACTCAAATAGCTCAATAGGCCTGACCGGGCTTGAGGTGCATCGATAATATTGTTGGTCCGTCTCAAACTCCTTTTGGGTGGCCCACACAAGATCCCCCATGAGTGAGTTTTACGTTCGGCCTCTCGACTCATACAGACTTCTTAAGACGCGTAAGGTTAAAAGGCAGTGCTTTGCCACATATCACCATGAGAATCCCCTGTCACGTTGGTAGCATGAATTAAGTTTGTGACTTCACTGCTACCATGTGGATGTCTCTACCAACCTCGCTCTGATATCGTTGTTGCTCGAACCTAAACTCATTATGGGTGGCACAAAAAGATCCCTTGCGAGCTAGTTTCACATATAGCCTCTTGATTGACATAACCATTCTTGGGTCGTGTTGGGTTTAAAGTCAATAATTTGTCATATATCACATTATAAGAACCCTTTATCACGTCGGTCACAACAACACCTTGCTCTGATACTATTGTTTAATTAAGTGGACCGAGCAACGAATAATTTGGTACAATTTTTTTTAAAATTCTCCAATTATAGCACTAGACCTTATAGTGTGTTAATGCTAGTAAATTGATGCATTAATCTTACTTAATAGATAGTAAGGTATTTGACATGTTACATTTAGATGTGTTAATAATAAATTAGTGCATTAAATCATATGCAATGCAGTGAGAGGTATTTAAAAGGCTACAGTTGGGGTTGTTAATGTAAATAAATTGGTGCATTAAATCATATTTAATGCATTAAAGTGTTTGAAAGTTATAGTTAGGGTTATGTTATTTAAGCTTCTCATTAGTTCTTAAAACACACACACACACACACACATATATATATATATATGATGGTAATTTACACATGGATAAGAAATATCCAAATACACACACACACACACATATGTATGTGTGTGGGTGGGTGTGTGTGTATGTATTGAAATCAAAGTGTAGTTATGCATGCATATATTTGAGCATATAATGTGTAGGTAGGTGTCTGGGTAACTTGTGAAACAAGACATTGTATTTATGTCAACGTCAAATTTACACACACACACATATGCATATATATATATATAAATTTGGATATGTAGCCGTACATTATATAATATAATATATATATATATATATACTGCTAGAACTTGCACTGTATGAAAATATATATGTACACGTGGTCTTTAATATGCATGTCAATTATATAATAATGTACATATTTACAAATATATATATGTATGTATGTATGTGTATGTATGTTTGTGTGTAATATAAAATAATGTTTGTCGGCTAATATATCTTTATAATTTTAGGTCGTGTGTATGTATATGTATATGTATATGTATATGTATATGTATATGTATATGTATGCGTGCGTATGTATACATACATATATACATACATACACATATAAATATAAATTACCAATTGTATTAAATGTCGTTGTGTTTAAATTTCAAATTTAAGTTTTTAAACAATAGTATGACTAACTCAAAACTTATTACCTCTAAAGTTACACACATATATGTTAAATTTATAACCAGATCTTAGATCATATTTTCACTTCTATGTTTTGTAATATATTTAAAACATATATGTTAATTTTATAATTCAATCTCAGATTCTATTTTTACTCCTATTCTGCAAATTGGTTTAAAATTATTCTGACCAAAAGCCTTTTTTAAGTCAAAATAAACTATATATAAGGCTGCACAAACTATAAATTTCAATTCATTGCCTCATAGTCAATTTTACATGTTTTATTAATTTGAATTCACTATTTTACATTCAGTTATAGTGCAAAAAATCATATAGTAATATTAAAGAATATATAATCGGATTAGAGATGAACTACCCAGTTTCTAAATGTTCGTTAACTCCTCAAAATTGATTGTGTTTCCTCCTTGCATATCTTCTCCTTTCTTATAGTACAGGTGCAAAAATTTCTTCTTTGCTAGTAACCCCTGATGGGATCCAAATATTGAGAGAGAGGGAAAAATACAGTGGCGGCTAGGGTTTAACGAAGACACTATTATGTATAATAGTAGAGAGCCTATATAAATGTGCATATCTCTAATCTATGCCTTCATAAATAAAACCACGCCGTAAATAAATAGGAGAATACATCAATATGTATTCTAAAATGAAGGTTGGCCTATATTAATAAAAATTAATTTTTGGCTATGATTTAGTATCATTTTTAAACAATTGAAATTCCTATCTTATTTATTTAAATATTATTCAGCTATTTTGTTATTTAAAAATTGCATACAACATTTATACATATTATTTAATTAACACTACTGCAAAACATGCCATTTGCTTCGATTGTTAAGTTGATATTGCTTCGGTTCAACGATCAGTGCAACAGAAGATGACGCAACTGGCCAAAATCTATTGCTTCGGTTGTTGGATCGAAGTAGAAGAGGTTTTTTTGCTTTTGTCGTTTCATGACGACCAAAGTAATTGACCCTCTTTTTCTTTGTGCATTTCATAAAAACCAAAGCAATTGACTATCTTTTGCTTTGGTCATTTCATGATGATCAAAGCAATTGATCCTCTTTTGCTTCGGTTGTTACATGAATATTGAAGCAAAAATAATAATATTATTTTTGGTTTTAGAACCTGAAATGGCATCAAATTTAATTTAAGAAATTTGTAAATGCATTATTACTAAAAAAATTATTGAACAATCAGTGCAATTATATCATTTATCAACATAGTTCATATTTACTACATAGACCAAAAAAGAAGCACAAATAGTATGCAATTACATTATGAAACTGCAACATGTTTACTACATATTTGTACAAACAAACTAAACTTACAAAGAAGCACTGCAACGATAAATGCTACAGTTGCAGAAGAAGAGAAGATGGTGTTATGAAATCATTGAACTGTAGTGAAATATCATTAATATAAGTTAACAAGAGTCTATATTAAGACATTATCTTATCCAATAATTAAAGAGCAAAAAGTAGTAGTACTGACCCATTTAGCCTTAGTGTAAGTAGGACCATGATCTGCATTTGCAATATAACTCATGAAGTATTGAGGGATTGAGAGGCTAAAGAAGATGGATTATCCTACAATAAAGAGATTTCGCATGGAGTTCATGTTGGTGAACTATAAGAATGAATAACCTACTACAGCTACATTAACAATTATACAAAAAAGAACATTACTATATGGATATATAAGTTTGAAAAGAAAAGTTTTGAATTTGAGAGTGGAGAATAGTAAAATATACCAAGAGTTCGGATAGAACACAGTGTACAACTGCAAATATTGGAAACAGTATGGAAGCAAATAGTGCACCATATTTCCCAATTTTGAACAATAAAAATCAGTAAGACAAGTTCAAACAATTACCTCAAAATGTTGGTTTTTATTCTTAAGATGATTAATACTGAATATGAAACATTTCAAGCTTCTTTGTTACAAAGTTAACCAGATAACGAGAAAGAAACTGAATTGGTGAAACAATAAACTAAGAAGCTTATATTTACTATGTCATAATTTGTAAGCCATATTTTCCACAGTAGTTTAATAGATTAATATTTACCCGACATAATTTATTTATTTTTAAAACATGGAGAAAAAGATCATGAAACCAGCTGATATTTGCACAACCCTTCTACTCCCAATTCTAGTTGATCCCAGTAGCCCAATATAGTTATAAAAATCAAGAAGTAGGAATTAGTTTGAAAAGGTAATACACTTACACTAAGACAGTGGAGCCAGTGCCAAATAAACTATCTAAAAGAATGCCAATTCCCTACGCATTTTAAGAAACAAAAATATCATGCGACTATTTTACTAAATGTAAAAATATCCGTTGAAATAACAATAATGTCACCAGCCATCCAATACCACGACTAAGAACATGAGCTTGAGGTGGAGTTGCACTTGCCAACCTCCCTGCAACTTTGTAGGCTTCTGTTGACTGCCAAACTGGAATCAAGTTAAGTTTTAGGACATTTTTTAATTTTATTTTCTTATCCTCGAATGCTTCTAATATAAGAGACATAAATAAACTCTTGAATATACATATAATTACCTCAATCAATGACACAATAACAGTAGCCATCATTTCAAATGCATGACCAACATAAAGGACATGGAATTCTAATCCTGTCATAATATTGATAATAATAATTTGTGAAAACTTAAGACTTTTTTTACACAAAAATAAATAAAATGCAAAGGGCTCTAGTTAGTACTAACCAAGGAGCAAAGGAGATAAGACCAAGTCGGTCAGTTCGATAATGAAACTAAGTCAATTAGGCTCCGTCGACTATAGGCTCCGTCGACTGTTAGAATGTGAGCATAAGCCCATACTACAGCTATTGACAAGAGCAGCACATTTCTCTCCAATATTAGCACTTGTATTACACTTATATGTTTAAGACATTAAATAACAAAGTAGTACATGCAAATTTTGATTTCATCTTATTTTGGTAATTTTAGTTATTGGTTTTAAGAAATCAAACCTGAGAAGCTGCAACAAAAGGACGAGCATGGGAAACCAATTTCTACACATTACACAGCCTGATAAATAAGAAATCTCATCAAAACATGCAAGGTTCAAAATTCTGGTTTTTGATTCCGTTTCAGTCGTTCAAATAATTGGAAGTTTCGGTTCCATTTCGAAAATTTCGGATATTCCATTTATTTTCCGGTTCCGGATTTTGTTACCTTTTATCTATAAAAATACTTTAATAAAACAACAATCTTGCATTTTGCATTTTGTATAACCTATTTATACGCCAAAGCCCTACAGCCTAATTTTACACCTCTTTGTTACATATGCCTAAGCCTCACTAAATCTTAGTCCAAACCCACCAAACCTAAAGCCTTATCAAAAAATTTAATAAACACAAAAATAATATCCAGCCCCTGCAGATCATCGTTCCTTTCTTCTTTCCAGTCAAGTCTAACTCAAACTGTCTAAACCCTAATGTGACAACCCGGAATTTTAAGCAATATCAATTTAATAATCTGTATTAAATATTAAATTGATTTGATATATCTTTGATTTATAAGATTTGAATTAATACTTTTCTTTTAATAAATATCTTATTGGTGAATTTTATCTTTTAAAACTAATAAATTGTTTGCTATTTATAATGTATATATATTTGTATATATTGTAGATAGGAAAGCTTTGTTTTAAATTTAACTAATAAATTATGTTTTCAAATTTCTAATATACATTTTAGTGATTTGGGAATTATGATTTATTTAATATTAAGCTTTTCAAAGCTATTAAATAAACAAATATATGGTTTTAAATACTTAAGATAAGAGTTTAATAATTTAAAACTTATTCTAGCTTTAGTTTAGATTTAAATTTATTAACAAAAAGATTTGTTTTATTTTCTTTTTAAGTATAGCTTGATAAATATGGTTTAAAAATATATATAAGTTTTCAATGCAATTTTGTCAAATGATACTTCAGTATATGTTATAAAATAAGTAATTTAAATAAAAAGATAATTTCTTTTGTTTAATTATTTTAAATTTGATAAATGGGTTTTTATAATATTAATAAATATAAATATACATGTTGAAATACAAGTCTAAGCATTTAGTTAGAAATGAAACAAATATACATAAGTTGAATTTTTATAGTTTTGTAAATCATAAAACAAACACACTAAATATCTAAACAACATTCATTTACATTCCATTATCAAATCAGAAATCTGCATAGGCAAGTGAACTAAAGAAATAACATTTAACTACATTTAAAAATGTAAAACAAGAAAATATAATACATAAGGAGATTGCCAGCCTTCAAAATAAATCTGCATGGTCAAATAACTTGTTAGAAAAGCTTGCATAGGATAAGTATGAAAACAAATGGTTCGAGTATAGGCATGCAGACTTTAGATCAACCTAATCAAAAAGATATGTAGGCTGGTAGGGAAAATAAACATTTATAAGGACAGTGGCATTTAATGCTAGTAAGGCAAATATCTTTTCTAGTACATAAGCATGTAATCTCGGCCACCAAGCTATGAAACTATCTCTGATAATTGTACAACTTGTACACTGTTTTGCATAAGAAATGATATACCTTGTAACCTGTTTTATAAGGGCATCTCCAATGGTCACGTTACATCTTGAATGAAGGCAAAAAACACCTCCCAGTCGTGAAATTCAGTTTGAATATTAAGGGTAATGTTCAGGATCCAGTTCAGGATCCTGAACTGGGCTTGGGCACCCATTTTATGGGCTCCAGAGCTCTAGCGCCCATAAAATGGGCGCCCAAGCCCAACCCCGAACGTGCCCCCCCTTCGCTGCCAATCTCCTCCAACGGCTATAAACAGCCGTATTCTCTGAACTCCAACGGCTATAAACGGTCATATTTTGTCCCCAACGGCTATAAACGGTCATATTTAAAATTACAACGGCTATAAACGGTCATATTTGTGATTTCATTACATATATAGGACTATTTTTCAGATTGTAATACACACATCTCTTCTTCTATTACAATTATATTCTCAAGTCCATAATATTGAAAGTATGTCTCATCCTTTTCAATCATATACCGAAGCGATGAATATGGATAGCTGGGATTTTGATTCTCAACCCTTTGAAAATGTTCATCCCCAAACCGCTCCCCCTCTATCCTTCCATTCTTCTGCTACATGGTCCGGTGATGAAGATAAGGATTTGTGTTATATTTACTGTTATTTTTCCAACGACTCGGTAAAGGGGAATGACCAAAGTGGAGAGGCGTTTTGGGCAAAAGTCATGACTACGTACAATAAAAAGCAAGTCGAAAAGACGAGGTCAATGTCTGCAATCACCGGTCGTTTCGGGAAGATTAATCGACAAACACAATTCTACGAGTCACAGATTCACAAAATAAGAACAGCAAATCCAAGTGGAATGGGTGGCGAAGCTGAAATGGTAGTGTTTTGAAAAATATTTTTTTTAATTTATATTCATTCTGATCACTTTGTTAATATATCATTTTGTGTTTCTGTTTTTTTAGAAGAGAATGGCGAACGATCAATTCTTGAAATTATTTCCAAGAGAAAATGGTACAAAGAAACCCCACTACTATCAGTTTGCAAACTGCTACGACTTGCTTGTTAGTCAACAAAAATGGAGCTCAAACACTGCAAAAAGCTTAAGAGATGTTCAGATGAACTCGAAGGGCAAGAAAAAAACAAGACGAACTAATTATAATTCTAGCCCAAGCAATTCATCTCAGATGGACTCTAATGTATGCCCAGATAACGAAGACGAAGAAGCAGAACCCGCATTTGATGTAGATGCTAGACCGATGGGGCAACGAGCAGCTAAGAATAAAATTGCTGTTCAATCTCAAATCGATTCTCGTTTAGCCCTAATGCATGAAAAACATGCGAGAGAAAATGCATAACGTCATAGGGGGAGTGCAGAAAAGCTTGCCGTGTTAAAAGAACTGACCGAGATTGAGAAGGGCCGGTTTGAGCTAGAACGGCAACGCCAAGAGACCTTAGTAATGGAAAAGGATGTCACCGAAATGGACCCAATTACAATGCAATATTGGATGGAGTACAAACAACGCATTGTTGAGAGTAGATCAGGAACAAAACATATGTAGTTGAAATATTCATGTGATATTTAAGTTATTGCAGTTTAAATATCCATGTACCTTCAGTTTATAGTTTCAATCATGTGTTATTTTCAGTTTTAAAATATTCAATGGGATGTCATTTATTTCGATGCATTCTGTAGACGTCAATAAAGATTTACTTCACCAAACATAAATGATATTACAAACATAAAAATTATAGCATTCTACACTTCGTTACAGAAATAAAAAGGCAAACAAATGTAAGTAAACAAAGATCCACCATCCCGAACTATTGATTTCCATGAGAATTCCAAATATGCTCTATTAAATCCCTTTGGAGTCTATTATGAATAGCAGCATTACGATATACTTCATGATTATCGACATGAATTGCGTACTGTCCTTCATTTCGTAACGTGGCTGTGCGAAACAATTCGGGGGGTTGTCTTGCCCCATCATACTCGAAATCGGGATAGTCCATAGCGCGTTCATCTTCAATGATCATGTTATGCAGAATTATACAGCAGAACATAATTGCAGCCATTTTTGATCTCTTCCACAATCTACATGGATTGCTGACCATTGCAAACCTTGCTTGAAGGACCCCAAACGCCCTTTCTACGTCCTTCCTTTGTCCTTCCTGCATTGCAGCAAATTGTTTCTGTTTTTGCCGTCATTGGGTTTGCAAATGTCTTTACAATCGTACTCCATTTGGGATAAATTCCATCTCCAAGATAATATCCATGCTCATATGTATTATGACCAAGAGTAAATGATAAGGGAGTTGACTTACCTTGCGCCAAATCATTAAACAAATGAGATCGTTCGACAACGTTTATGTCGTTAAGAGAACCTGGCATTCCAAAGAAAACATGCCAAATCCACAAATCATTAGAGGAAACCGCTTCTAAGATGATAGTAGGTTTTTTTTTCTTTGCCATTATATGCTCCATGAAAAGCTTTTGGACAGTTCTTCCACTCCCAATGCATACAATCTAGACTTCCAAGCATTCCAGGCCAGGCTTTGCTTTCATGCATTTCACGCAAGCGCGTTACATCTGCCTCGTTTGGAGAACGAAGATATTCAGTCCCATAAATGTCCACAACTGACTGACAGAAGTGATCTAGGTTTTCCAATGCCGTACTCTCTACAATACGATATGCGTCGTCAAGGGCATCGGCGGGTGTACCGTACGCTAACATCCTCAACGTTGCGGTCATCTTTTGATGCCCAATTAAACCTTGTTTTTTTGAAGCATCCTGCTTGTAAACAAAATAATTATTATTCTGCTGAATACTTTCAAGAATTCTTAAAAACAATGGACGACTCATTCTGAATCGTCGTCTAAACATCTCTGGACCGTAAGTTGGATCACGGGCAAAGTAATCTTGCATAAGTGTTTTATGAAATGCTTGCTGGTTACGGTTGATATATTTCCGACCCACCACTAAACCACCTTGTTTTCCAGAAGTTGAACCGTATGCTTCACGGTATATCTCCATCAGTTCCTCCTCCTCTTGTTGATGCGCTAACGCATACGCTTCTTCTTCAGAGTCAATGTCGCATAGCAATATAGCTTTTAGTAAATTTCCAGACATTGTTTGATATTTGAGGATGGTTGTTTGATATGTGAATGTTTTGTTAGACTTAATTGAGGTGAAAAAGTATGAGACCCAAATGGTTATATGTATAGACAAATTCTTGAGTGGTGAGAAGGTGAATCAGTGTGCAGTCAAATCAAATACTATAGCCACGTTCATCTGCCGGTCAAGATTCTCTGCATTCTTGAGTGGTGAGAAGTTGAATCAATGTGCAGTCAAATCAAATACTGTAGCCATGTTCATCTGCCAGTCAAGATTCTCTGCATTCTTGAGTGGTGAGAAGGTGGATCAGTGTGCAGTCAAATCAAATACTGTAGCCACATTCATCTGCCGATCAAGATTCTCTGCATTCTTGAGTGGTGAGAAGGTGGCCCAGTGTGCAGTCAAATCAAATACTGTAGCCACGTTTATTTGCCGGTCAAGATTCTCTGCATTCTTGAGTGGAGAGAAGGTGGCTCAGTGTGCAGTCAAATCAAATACTGTAGCCACGTTCATTTGCCGGTCAAGATTCTCTACTTTCTTGAGTGGAGAAAATCAACATCCAGTCTATAAATTCACAAATCGTTATCTGTTGAAATCATTTAAAAACTTAACATTATTCAAACTACATTGTCCAACATGACATTTAAGTCTCATGAATTGAAGTTACTTATGCAATACTACATACAAACCGATGAGATGTGCGACACTCAGGAGTTAATGGTAATTCATTTTTGGAAGACTCTGGCTGAACTGTACAACAACGACATGGGTTGTCAAGTTAGACGTACGGCTCAAGAGGTCAGGACCGCATATGGAAACTTTACTAGGGCATGCACGCGTTACACAAAGATTATTAATGAGGTAATATCGGAAAATGTGTTTGAGAATACACGTTCGACATATGACGGTCGATACAATTTAAAATACCGCACTCCGTTCATTGGCCATGATGCGTACTTCATACGCCAAAATTGGCTAGAAAGATTTGGATGGCCTTAAGATAACAATATTGGTAGATGGTTATGTAACGATCGTTAATGTGTGGAGAGCTTTCTGACTTGTCTTTTCAAATAATAATGTATGTTGTTTTTATCATTCCCCTGCTACCTGTTTGTTTATATATACGCTTTCTTATTTACTTATTCATCATTCATAATCATCTTCTTCCTCAATCACAACAATAAATTCTTCAGCGCAATGCCTTCTTGGCCTTCTTCTATCGATTGAGATGCAGGTTACGTGCCTACGGAAAGTCCACATACTGATGAGGATTGGCTTATCAATTATCAAGAACAACACTATGAAGATGTCCGCGGTCAGTTTCCAAATCTTGAGCAGCTGAGACTTCAGGAAGTGGTTGAACCACCATACGAACAACATGTTGTTCATCATGCATACGAACAACCTGAGAACCAGGTTCAAGTAGTTCAACCTCCCACTGAGCAAGAAGTTGAATCGTACCCAGTTTGTTGTCAGTTGAAGTTGTAGTACGTGCGGATGGAGAAAATATTGGTCGTCGTATCCAAATATGTCAATTCTGGCCGAATGGTTGCAATTACGCGGAATGGTTGGATAATCCTTTATGTCCAAGGGGAATAACCTATGCAAACGAACTAGAACAGGAGAAAAGACGTCTTCGACTTTCTTTACAGGAGTTGCAATTTAATCGTCACGTCTAGTATATTCATATTTATGTTCTATTATTACTGTGTCGTTTTTTATCAATGTTCTATGTTCGTATATCTTCAATTCTATTGTCACTAGTAATTTTTTTATGTGTATACACAAACATATATAATTCACAGTATATAATTCATAGTATACACAAACATATAGAATCCATAGTATACACACACATATAGAATTCACAGTATACACAAACATATATAATTCACAGTATACACAAACATATATAATTCACAGTATACACAAACATATATAATTCACAGCATACTCGAACATTATCAGCCAAAATCCAAGAAAGTGAAATTATATAAACATACACTCAGACAATGACATAAGTACATAAGATATATGAACTGCAACATATAATAAAACGTTCACTATGCATATACTAAAAGGTATACAACTAAAGGGATGCAACGTCGTCGTCGTCGTCATCACCATCATCCCCATCACCATCATCATC
This sequence comes from Allium fistulosum, assembly GCA_030737815.1. Lineage (NCBI taxonomy): Eukaryota > Viridiplantae > Streptophyta > Magnoliopsida > Asparagales > Amaryllidaceae > Allium > Allium fistulosum. The sequence goes on from CM060907.1 coordinate 293,742,451, forward strand.
TCCGTCATCGTCATCATCATCCCCATCCCCATCTCCGTCATCATCATCTCCGTCATCATCATCGTCATCCCCATCACCATCCTCCCCCTCGTCCTCATCATCTTCCTCACCCCCATCGTCCTCATCTAAACCACCAGCATCATACCCACTGGGACTAGCATCACCTCCGCCTAGTGATCCGAAAGGCTCATATATAGCAAGTCTAGCTGACAGCTGATCAATCTGCGCCTCTAGCATATGTTTATGCTGCATGTACATATCATGCATGGTGTGTGTATGTGCAAGAGTCATATCGCGAAACACACCAAGTGAAACTCTGGCTTGGTCCAATCTAGCAGCATATTACATAAAGATGATATTTGACATAGTAAGAAACTAAGCATAAAATAAAGGAAAAAGGGCAATAAACAACAAACGTACCTCATACGGAGGATATAACCCGACTGAAGGCACACCAGGAAACTCGGGGTGGTTTGGAAAGACTAAAGGCTGCTCAATCACAGTACCTATCACGTCATATGCTCTAAAAGTAGTATCAGGCTCCAACTGCATGGGAGTCTGCGAGAACTGTGACGGAATCGGGTCAAATGAAACCTACGGTACCTGAACTCTACCGGCTGCCATGTGAGGTCCTATATGATCAGAGTTGATCCCACGAACATAATCTGGTACAATGAATCTACGGGGTGCTACTCTGGCCCAATAAGAATCGTAGTATCCATCGATGAAGAAAGTACTGCTATCCACCCACCCAACCTGTCGTAGAGCATCTAAGTAATGATCGCCAATCACCCTATGTCTACCAAACATGTCCTCACACGATAAAGGATCATATGGTATACGACGATCACCGGTAATCTGATAAGCACACCTCTCTCCCAAATACCACATAGGCATAAATGCAGGTGTATGCAAAGCAACCCTACGTCTAGATAGAGAATACGCAACCATCATGGGATGGTCGTCCACCATAAGACCTGCATCTGCTAGATGAGTCCAATGTGAGGCCCAAGGAGTACGAATGATGTTACCTCGACTACGCATATCAAGCTGTGACCTAGCCTCCATCAAGTCATGCCGTACACCTAAGGGAACATGATGTACGTACTGCATAGTCTCCCATCTTCTCATCCTAGGGAAGTACTGCTCAGGAGCCTTACTAGCCATGTCCTGGATGCGGGGATGCATGTTTGCCGTGTACTCGTAGTACCATAACGGCAAAATATACCAAAAAGCGTACATCTGCTTGACATCGCCAAGCGCAAATGAATCTAGAGCGGTATAAAGGGTGCCTAATATCGCTGTGCCCCAATCAATAGTATGTAGCTGGTCTAATCTAGCAAGAGATGCTAAATAACCTAGTCGAACCGTACCTTTTTGGTTCGAAAAAAAGGTCGAACCAAACAAGTACAGCAGAAATGCTCTAGTGACTGCATCCATCATATCGGCTCTAGCTATATAAGTGGTGATGTACTGCTGCAGGTAAGTCAACTTAACAGAACCACTACTGACGCAGGTAACATCTATCAATGGTAGAAAAACAGTAAAAAGATTGGGGGACTCGTACAAATCATCAAATGGAAAAGATCGAAGACCATGTCGTCCAATCTCAATGCCAGTGAACACGTAGAAATCAACTGGGGTGAAACCAAGCTCAAAATCTGAAAAATGAAACGTATGCATGGTGGGCCACCACCTCTCAGCTAATGCCTGAATGAGAGGTCGATCAAAGGACTGAACAGGCCTAATCGACAAAAAAAGACCAAAAGGGCTAGTCTGTAGCCTCTCAGCAATAGGACCGGGAAGAGAATCATAAAACTGGGTAATACACTTAGCCCAACTACCCCGACAATGAATGTAATGGTCCTAAAGATAATTTATGAATTAATAATTTTTGATAGAGTAATAGTTAATTAATATGATTATGTGATGTACATATAAAAATAACCAAATATACTAATGTGCAATTTTTACCTGTACGGTCGTCAAAGCGGATTCGGCTCTATGTCGATAACCATCTGGAAGCTCGTGTAGTACACGTAGATCGTCTGGTGAAACTCCAGGTGGCGGCGGAACATGTAACGGTCCAGCTTGCTCCGCTGGATGTCTGTGAATCGTTCTTCGGGCGATTTTGGTTGGACACGGTGGCATTTCGTTTAGATTTTCTAATTACAAAAAAATTTAAAATGAAAGGTAGAAGATAAAATGGGGAGGGAAGGGAGGGGGATGGGTATTAGTTAATAGTAGGGGGGCAGGCGCTCATTTTATGAGCGCCTGCATTTCAGGCGCCCATTAAATGGGCGCCTGATGCCAGGCGCCCATTAAATGGGCGCCTGATGCCAGGCGCCCATTTAATGGGCGCTTGAGGTCAGGCGCCCATTTTATGGGCGCCTGAGGTCTGGCGCCCATAAAATGGGCGCCTGTCCACTGGATTTTCTGTGCGATTACGCACGTAATATTCAGGCTCCTGAATATTACATGCGTAATCCACTGGAGATGCCCTAAACATCAACCTGTAAGCTCTTTAACATATCAACTTTCATATCTTTCTCGAGCAAAATCTGAGGCATACTCCATTTTAAAAACTCCAACAAAATCTCAGTTTAAACAACAATTTTCAAAGAAAGAAAGGCCTGCCTGCATTCTTTCAATAATCTGCATGCATTCAAAGCCTTCAAATTATCTCAGCTATTTCTTCAGCATTTCAAAGAGGCAACTCAAGTTTTAAAAAGCTAATGCAAGGCCAGTTTTAAAAGTTTTCAAATTTCTCAAACAAAAGGCTCTGTTCTTTCACAAATTCATGTGAGTAACATTTTATTTAAAAAAATATATATTAAGTTAATATGGGGCATGATTTTCTCTGTGATAACATGTATATTGTATATATGTGGTTGTGCAAATTTGTGTATATATGTACACTTGTTACTCTGTTAGTCTGTTGCCTGTTGCTTATTTTTTTTATGTAGATATGTAAACAAACCTTTATCTCTTGATCTAAAAATTGTTTGAACGTAGGATGTAAACAAAAGTTGTTCGTTTGGTTATAATCTAGGTGTTAAAAATGTATTAAAGTTGAATCAACCTGAAACTGTCTCTGGTAAATCAAGAAGCTAAGTACAACTTCAAATCAGTTTAAAACAAATTTCTTGATTCAAGGATTCAGGTGTATAAAGTGAAACTACATACAAAAACATGATTTTTAAGACAAGATTTATAATTTTTAGTGTTAGGGGTAGAGAGCAGTCGGGGTTCGACTGTTTTAGACTTTTTGGGCTGCCGTGGATGATCAAGTCGACTGGAGATGTCGAGTGTTTGTCTAGAGGTGGAGGAGTGATCGGGGAAGCTCTAAAAAATGGTGGAGTGGTGGTCAGGTGAACGTGGAGGCGACGGCGTCGATTTCATTTTCGTAAACCTAGTTTTTTTGGTGCTGTGAAATTTCGTTCGTACGAGGCCATTGTTCGATCGAGTATCAAACGCTGCTAGGGTTTGGTAGAGGGGTTGTAGACGTAGCGGTGGCCGGAATTTCATGGGTTCCGGTGGACGAGGCAGCGAGGACGGCGAAGTTTCCAGGGATGGTGGTGTTTCCTGGTTTACGTTCCAGGTTTCGTGATCGAGCTCGTTTTCGATTGCAAGGGGAGGAAGTGGTGTTGACGATCTGGAGTGGGTAGGGGCGGCGTGGTCGACTTGCTCGGCGACGCGATGATGATCGGAGTCAATCATCAACGTGTGCACGTGCACCGTGCATCTTGTTTTCTGTTGAGATGTGGGTTGGGTAGGAAGAGAACTCGAGATTTACTCGAGTTAATTCTTGTTTGGCTCGAGTGAATTCATATTTTACTCGAAGTAAACTAAGGGGGACTCGGGTAGTTTTGTTTTCAAAGTTTTTACCTGTAACCAGTTTAACAGTTTAAAAATGTTGGTTTAAAAATTGTAACCAAAGTTAATCTGAGTCTAAAGTTAAATTTAATTTCCAGATTTTTGAAGTGAAGAAAGTTTATAAATTTAAATACTTTAAATAAGTAAATATTTTGAAACTTTAGGGGATTTGATTTAAAATCTCTTCATAACTAAGAATTTCTTTAATTTGTAATTTAAGGGTTTTTAAAAGCTAGTTTTTATAAAGTGATTTAAAGTTCAATTAGTGTTCGTTTAAACTTGAAATTTAAAATGAAATTTCAAAGGAAAAGTGAAATATATGTTTTCAAACATATTGAAGTGAAATTTAATCAATAATGAAAAATGAGTTTTCTTTAAGTAATAAAGATTAAGGATTAAATTCATTAACCATTAAGATAATTGGAATGATAATTGATAATTTGTATTGATTAAATTTGTAATTATAAGTTTAAATGTATTAATTTAAGTTTAGATAATAGAATAAGTAATTAATATGTAATTAAGGATCATAGATTAGACTTTAATTAATTAATGAATGGTTAATTGAACTTATAATTAATAATGATTAATGTAAGTTAGTTATTTTAGAAAAGTAATTAAATAAATGTTAATGAAGGTCATTAACTAGATTATTTTATAATTAATTAATGTAATTGATTTTTAATAGTTAATTGGATTAATTAATTTAATAATCAACATTGTAATTGTTTAAGTGTAATTACTTAATGGGAAGTAATTAAGGAATTAATTACTCATTTTAATTAATTGAGTAATTTGATTAATTTGAGTTAATTAATTTAGTTTAATTAATTTGGATTAATCACTTGATAATTGGGAGGTATAATTACTTAGGAAGGTAATTGATGAATAATTACTGGATGTAATTAATTGGATGATGTTTTGTTAATAAAGTAATTTGAGTATAATTACTTTGTATAATTAATCAAGGGATTAATTAGAGATAATTAATTATGGAGTAATTAATTTATTTAATGAAGTAATTAAGGGTAGTTAATTACTAGATGTGATTAATCAAAGGTGATTAATATTGTGGTTTAATTAGAGATTAATTACTTAATTTAATTAATTTAAATAGTAAATGAAATTAGAGATCATTAATTATTATAATTAATGTTGAAATTTAGAATGGATTTATTTGGAAATAATTAATAAATGAAGGGATTTATTAATGTAATTAATTAAGTAATGTAATTAATTTTAGTTAATTAATAAATGAAGTGATGTAAAGGTTAATTCCTATATTTGGTTAAAGATAATTAATTTGTAAAAATAATTTAAGGATAATTACTTAAATGTAATTAAAGATAATTAGTCAGGGATGATTAATTAAAAATGAATAATTGGATGATGATTAATTAATTGATTGATAATTAATTAATAGTAATATAAGCAAGTTTAATAATGATGAAGTAATTAATTTAATTTACTTTAAATTAATTAAAGATAAGGTAATTAATTTAATTCATTTTAAATTAATTATAAATAGTGTGATTATTAATCCTTGTTTATATATGATGGATGATATGGATTTCCTTGAATGGTTTGAAATCTCTGATAGGAGATAAATAATGCTATGTGATATGGATGCTTTGGTTGAAGTGTGATGATAATATAGATTATCTATTTATGTTGATATATGAATTATCTGTCTGTGATGTTATGAATTATCTATCTGTGTTGATATAGATAATAAAATGAATTGTTTTAACTTTAAAACAACTTGGACCTAAAAGATGGCGTTTTGGATTTCGGTGAGACCGGGATCGGATCTTTCCATATTTGGGGGTCCGAAAACCACATCGATCCAATTTAACGTTAGGTCGTGAATCTCAAGTGAAGATGAAGATTCAGAGTGCAAGGGTTATTGTCGTTAACTCTGAGGGTGATTCCAATATGAGTGTAACGAGATAATGCCTTCGGTTTCGTTCGAACCCGGAACGAACTTGTATGGATTGAATGCTTTCAGAACATCGTCAGGTGGGCGATGAGCATTCTAAGAGATATGTTCTCTAAAGGTAATCGTAGCCTCAAGCCTCATCAACCGGGAATGGCTAAAACAAGGGAGGTGCAGCAAGGCTTCGTGGGTAGCACCCACTGAGAGCGAGATATACCCCTGTCTAGAGGTCCTTTTTTATTCGGCTTAGTGGCAGTTGGAATTGCGCACCGACTGCGGGGTTGTTTCGTTTGGGACTGTCCAGTAAGGGATGGTTTCGGCTTTGTGTTGCAGGGGAGCGGGCGTACTCCTCGGTACGCTGATCTAGGCCAAGTACTGTGACGGGCAGTACCCCAGTAGCCCTGCCATTGTATGGAGTCCAATCTCCAATAAGTGACGTACGTATTAGTTGTGCCCAACTATGTTGGAACGTGAGATGTAAGCATTCCAGCTATTTCTGTATTTTACTTGAAAACCCTAGACACTATTATAATATAACACTACTACAAAACAGGCCATTTGCATCGGTTGTTTACCCCCCTTTTGCATCAGTTCAACAACCGATGCATATGCAACCGATGCAACAGGCTTAACACTTTTGCATCAGTTCTGAAACCGATGCAAAAAGGTTCTTTTTGCATCGGTTGTTACTAACAACTGATGCAAAATATCATGGTTGGTTGCTTGGACACAGCCCCATATTGCATCGGTTGTAATGAAAACCGATGCAACAAAGGAACTTGTTGCATAGGTTGTTGTTAAAAACCGATGCAAAGTAATCCCACTATTGCATCGGTTTTTTATAACAACCGATGCAACTAATCCCTCTATTGCATCAACTATTTATACCTGATGCAAAAAAGTCATTCTCAAAAACCATTATTACAGTACTCGAATAGACTATATATATTATTGATTATAACAAACAATTATTGCATGCAATATTACAATCATTCAAAATTAAATTTGATGGCAAATACAAACTGAATAACATAATACCAAAATGAGCATATATCAATTACAACGTTAATAATCTATGCAAAATAAGTGTGGATACATTGAACTGTGCAACCATCAACCAATTCCTTCTCAACCAATTGCCGTCATCACTATTTCTCCTCATCCAACAGCAAATAACAAAACATCATCACCTCTGCATTCTACCCATACCATCATTTCACCACTGCACAGTTTACTGCCTGTCATCCTTACCACTGCTACATTCCCATTTCAAACCATACAATCCACCACTTCACAAACACACTGCCTTTCAACCTGCTTCACCTCGAATCTCTTCCACATTACCAACCTGTTTCACAACAGTTCAAACCACCAACAACATTGCACTCAAACATCTTCATACATATCTCCACATCCCTGTACCTCATAACCACCCTTCACTGCAATCAACATCACTACTACAATCAACATTCACAACAGCAAAAACTTTTGTCTAAAACTGCCAACTATCAAGTCTTCCTCCTTTTGCCAACTATCAATAGCATAAAACATAATGGCAACAGCAAAAATTACAGTAAAATAAACATAAGCCCAAAGGCAAACCGTGTAAATGAAGTAAGCAAGCATATTGGAAAAGCAAAGAATGCACAAATGCCAAGCATACCTATTAGGAGACTCAAATCCGAGGAGAAGCGTTTGAATTTAAAGCAACCTCTAGTCAAGTCATTGATGATCCAGCATGGATTAACTTGGCTTCACAAATCAAAACAAAAGGGGTAAAGTGAGTGGATTCCTTAGCAACTCTAGAACTAAGGGAAATTAAAATACTAAGAATTAAATGACGTTGCTAATATGGAACATAAGGAGGATTGACTCCCCTATCAAAAAATATGACGAAGCTAAGCACATATACAGACTCAGTCCTATTTTTGTTAGTTTACTTGAATAGAAACCAGAAGAGAATACTATTCATACTTATATTAAAAGTATTAAACCATAGTGGGCTTATGCTTACCCTGAAGAAATGGATAACAAGAGCAAACTGATCATACTCTGGGACCTTAGCATATGGTGTAGCAGCATATTCTTCAACAACAATCAAGCTATATCATCGCTATTACAAAATAAAGGAGGATGGAGAATTATTATCACAGTGATATATGGACTGCATACTGATGTACAAAGACAAGAAGGTGGGCCTGTATAAAAGATGCATGTAATAATATAAATATTCCATGGATAATCACTTGTGATTTTAATTGTATACCACTTGATATTGGCAGAACCGGGCTTAATGACAACAACAAGAATGCAAATGGTGACTTTTACAAGGCAGTTGCAACCGTAGGCTACAAGAATCACAATATATTGGTAACTATTTTACTTGGAGTGGTGGTAAAAAATCCTAGACACATAATAGGTAACAAACTAAGGAAACAAACATGATCAAAAATGTTACGGACCATCAATATTGTTAATGCAAGTTGCAAGAAAGAGGAAAAAGAAGACGATTGTAAAATAGTTACAACAGAAGGCATCTACTGCTTCTTCGACATAGACTGCCACCCTCCAGACCATCGAACACACCACTGATACAACCATCATTCACTGCCACCCTCCAAACTGCTGCATAAGTGGACATAGTAGTTAGTATAGATTAGAATGTACAAAACATAAAACATGAAATAGTAATGAAAGAAACAATACAATAAGTGGGTTCAGGGTAAAAAGAACATAGTTTTTTGCGTGGCTCTAATGGTTCATATAAGAAACTCTGATTAAAAAAAGGGTAGATTGCAAATAAATACATTGCTCGTATGAAACTATTTTAATAAAAATAAGATAACTTAACTACTAAAAGAATTTAACTTTCTTCATATGGAATTACTGCTGATAATAGCCTGTCATCAACATAACTCCATCCCTGTTTCATATGAAACATAATTAATTACATTATTCTCATTAACAAATATATCTCATATTAATGTGTAATTTAAATGCAAGGTACCAGATATATTCGAAGAACAATAAGAGACACGAGGAGAAGTGTTCTGATCCCTGATGCTAGAACAAACCTCACTGGATCCTGAAACAAACAAGCAGAACAATTTGTCAGTCATTCAAATAGAAAATGGAAAAAATATTCTAAATATTTTGGATTATTTTCAATTCTGAAAGCTACCTTAGAAGGGTTGAAACTTGCAGCAGAGATAGGTGTTGGTAGAACTGTGAATGTTACTAAATATAAACCAAATGTTCCCTTTTATAAATTATGACAGTCAGAAAATTCTCAACTCATGCACTAGTTGTGGTATATATGCCACCATATTTGTAGAAACAAGTTACTATTATTTGTATTCATGCAGTAAGTGCCATTTGAATAACATATAAAACCCGAGTTTATATTAAAGGGTTGTCATTTTCTAACTTATATAAATCATCAAAATAAGTTTCTATAACAATTATGGAGTTCAATTCATAACATTCGTACTCAGATTTGTATGTTTTGTTATATCTACTCATGTAAGAGAAAATCAAATCATGTACAATTTCATTTTATTATTCAGATAGACAATGCGATATAGCAAATTACAAGGGAAAAATATAGCTAACAATTACCCGGTTCTACTTTATTAATTGTATTTTGTAGATTAAGAACAGAGTGCTTAATCATATACTCATGTAAGAGAAAATCAAATCATGTACAATTTCATTTTATTATTCAAATAGACAATGCGATATAGCAAATTATTACCCGGTTCTGCTTTATTAATTGCATACTGCACCTGAATCACCTGACCATCATCAAATACAACAATTTATACCAAACTGATACCTTATTCATCTTCTACAACATAACTGCACATTGACATCAGCACTGCCCACCCAACCCCCTTCTATACCAAACTGCCATCAGTTCAAAATCCACAGCTTCATCGCCAGACTGATACCTTCAACACATCATCTTCAAAAAAAAACTGTCACCACCACTTCACAGCACTTCTTCGATTTCAGCAAACCATTTCAGCAACATAGAAGCATACCCCCTAGTTTGCATCTGCTAAATTGAGAAGGTATATAAACAATCACCTATACTAAAGATATATGGTACATCATAGAAGCATACCCCCTAGTTTGCAGTATTTGAACAAAAAACAAACTTGGCAAAAAAATTGTAACAATATTACCTTGACATGTCACACTTGAGTAAATACATCATGGATGGAGAGAAGAATTTAAGTGGATGACATAATTCCATAACTCATACTTGTAATACTCCATCATTCTTTATTCAACTACCTAAAATAAAGAAAGTAATGCATATTATCTCTTTAAATATGAACAGACCGTAATCGCAGGCAATGAAAATTCACATCTCAGGTAAAGAACAAGCCATGCCAGAATAGAATGAGAAAAATGTATAAATAAAAAACAATATTGAAGAGAATGGAATGAAGACAAAATATAAAATTGCTTAAAATGGGGCAATAATGACATTATATTTAGATTAAAGTGTGTAAAAGTCTCAAAGGACATCTCTCATGAAACTAACATGTGATTACATCAACAGTAAACCGTCTGCTAAATACATTCTGTCAAGACAATTACAATGGAAATATATCTTCTAAACTATATCTCATCACAACCTTGATAGAAAATTCCATTTCAAGTCTGCATGAAAAATAAGACACATGAACCAATAACCTGAACCCTTCAGATTAATCTTCATATGATTAGCTGGAATGAAACAAAATGGCAGGTTATCACAAAAAGGAGTGTAACATTCTTGAGATAATTGAATAGACAGTGCATAGTTTATACCAGTGATATAAGCCAAGTATTCACAGTAATAAGTTTATGAAGGCCTCCAACAATTAAGGACAGGACCTTCATAAAACCTACTTTAAATGGTTTTAACAAAATATTGTAATCAGTTTTTTTGGATTATATTGAACATAAAACCTACTTGAAATGGCTATACATAGATGGCGGTGGTGCCTACTTGAAATATGCATTATATACATCTATGCCAGCTACAATTAATTAAGGCTACCAAGTAAGTCCATAGAACCTAAAACAACTACAATTAATTAAGGCTACCTAGACATATGAACTTAAAACAACCATCAGACAAAAATGCAAAAAATGGCAAATAAAACCTAAACATAGAACAACTACGAGAGATGTAACCAAAGTAAATAAACCAGACATTCGAACTATAATATAAATACTAATTATAATATAAGATAGAATCAAAGATAAATAATGTTGGAATACTTAGCTTTTTAAGCCTACTCGAACGCATCATCAGCCTGCATATCAACGAAGCAAAGTATATCAGCATGCATATGTTCCAGAACTTGATACATTTATCGTTTGCACCACCTCCAGAAGCCAATAAGTTTCTCTCAAAAGAGCACCAAACTAAGGCCTTCACTGATGCATTGTGATCATCAAATCTGTGCATGTATTGGTTTTGGTTTCGGGGCGCATTCGATGATGACATGGAAATGTCCCATATGTGCAAAAGGTCGTCATTGCCTCCACTTTCCAATTGTCGACCAGAGTTTGACCATTTTAGGCCCCATACTTCTAGTGTGTGACCTCTATATGTTTGCACTGATTATTACCTTGATTGCCACTGCCTGGTTTTTGTTAAACAGTTGACTTTTGTAAGGCTGCTAAGATTGTTACCCCACTGCTAAGCTTGCATTTTCTTCAATCAGAGCCACAAACCGCCACAGTAACCCTACCATATACACATACATCCACAAACAAACCCATCAGCCTCCACTGTGCTACATAACCACCGAGACAAACTCATCACTGAACCAGACCCACTGTCCACTGCACACATATCCACTACAGAAACCCAAATCCTTTTCATCTCCTAAAACCACTCGGCAACCTTCTAAACTTCTGCATTTACCGGACCATAATCCTCGCATTCAACAGTCATCCAACTACCCATCAACACTTTTGCCTCACTGTTCAACAACCATAACTTCACATTGTCAATTACCACAATAACACCCAGCTGCAAGCAACAGTGCAGGATCACTTGCTCCGGTTCAAAACAACATTAGGAAAACATTCGTCTGAACTTGATCTATATAATGGTTAATGTTTCTTTATCAAAGCATATGATCATATCCCATTAATTACCAACTAGCTAAAATAATTACACTGACTTGATTTCAAATCGTTCTAGCAAGTGATTTAAGTTTGTAATAAGTTTAGAAAATGATCTGTGTCAGTTATTCTTGGCTGAAAGTGACAAATTTGAAGAAATTTTCCATCCAAGTTTACTTCATTCGATGTAACAAAAACCACATGCTGACCTCATTTGCAGTTCCCATTGCTGAGCAGGAGTGAAGTCCTACAAACCATGATAAACGAATTCAAAAGCGAAGACGGCAAAAGCAACTGCCTCCTCCACCTCAACGATCTTCCAGGCGGTCCAAAAGCCTACGAACTCATCGCTAAATTCTGCTATGACATAAAATTCAAAGTAAACACTTACGCTGCGCCTCCGAGCACCTCAAAATGACAGAATCCTGCATAGAAGAGAACCTCATCAAGCAGACCGAAACCTTCCTAACCGAAGTGTTTGAAAACAACTGGAAGGAGTCCTTAAAAATCCTCGAATCATGCGAGCAGTTCCTTCCACACCAAGACAAACTTCATAAAATCCGGAACTAAAAACCAATCTCCGATGATGTAATTGTTTTTGTTGTTGTTTTTCTTTGCCTTTTTTATTTTGTGTAATGAGAAGCGGTGAAAATAATTTCTAGGGTTGTTTTTTTTGTTTTGGAGGAGGCGAAATCCTAAAAGAAACTAATGGGAAATAAGTGGCACAGAAATTTGAGATGGCGGGAATTGAAACTATTTGCATCGGATGTTGGTGATAACTGATGCAAATTTGATTTTTTATGACCTATTGCTTTCTACGTACCAATTGCATCGGTTATTAAGATAGAACTGATGCAAATAGTTCTATTTGCATCAGTTTTTACTTCAACCGATTCAATTGATGCGATGCAAATGGCCTGTTTTGTAGTAGTGTAACTGGATTTCCTATCAAATGTTTGGTTAGCGTAAGGTAAAAACTTACCTATGTTTATGTGTGGGGAGTCTTACGTGATACCTTTTCTTTTCAAAGGTTTTTCAAAGTTAAGCAACTTTAACCTGTTACTCATACTCTGTGCAGTTAAAGCGGTCGACGGATTCAATGCGGTGGGGGTGCAAAAAGTCATAACGGGGATACAGCGAGGATATAGCAGGATATAGTGGATGACTTTAAAATAGCATATAAAACTCGTACTTAATGTTTTTACAAAATATAAATGGTAATTAAATGAAAATTTAACATTCAATTGAATTATAATTAATACATAAATAATTATAAGTAAAAACATGCGCGAATATACTATAAATAAACATAAAATTGTTATATAACATATTCGAATTTAGTAGAATATTACAGAATTTTCATTTCTAAAAATATATTAAAAATTCATTTAAATAAATTAATTTCATAATTTTTATAACGTATAAATATTATTTTTCAATTCATTTCTTTTAAAGATGATATAGCGGAAATAACTGAATACAGCGAGAATAAAGGGATATAGCGGAAATAGCGGGGCTTAAAGCGAAAATGCTATATTTAGGGCTATATGGAAAAATCGTAGCGGCAGAAATCCGCTATGAGATATAGCAGGGTTATAGCGGGGCTTTAACTGCACAGTTCATACCAGACCCATGTCTGACCCGGAGTTTATCTGCTGTTTTTCTTAAACTCTCAGGTACTCAAATTTTTACGAGTAGCCAAGGGATTCAGGTTAGCTTTGACGAATTCTGGAGGAGCAATGGAGCAGGAGACTTCAGCGTATAGATATATAGTGGTTCCGCTGTGTTAGTGTTTATCTGTATTTCTGCTGTGTTGTATCTCTGTATTATATTGAGATGTATCGAGTTGTATTAACTAGACAGGTGATTATAACTGTCTAGTATGTGTTGTATTATCTGTGTATCTCTGATGTATATGATACTATGTAATCTCTTATGTGATATATTATATTTCATTCGTTTCGCTGTTGAGATTCTGATGTTGTTTTCTTCTTTCTTCTCTATCTTTTCTATTTCTCACCCTTTTCTTTCTTAAAGATGATACGACTTTCTGGGCGTAGAAGGTCGGGTCGTCTCACCTAAACTGCTTTTAAACCTATGAAAGTCGAATAGATGGAAATCGAAACATTAGAAGCCATAATCAATCGAAACATCAGTGCGGCTCTGTGCCCTAGGTTCATTCTCAAGTACTTTTAGTACTTTTTTTCAATTTACTTCTTTGAATTTGATTCTTTCAATCTTTTATAAAAGCTTCTATTTTTATCTTCAAATTTTTATTGTTTATTTTTGATTTTATTCTTTGTATAGTGATTTTATTCAACCGAAACCAGGTTATCATGCGAATTCCGGCCCGGTCAACGCTGGAACCGGGATGGTATCATTGGAATTCTGTCGTGCCAGGCTGAATGTAGAACACTAATCACATGGGCTATTTTTTAGTATTAATATTTACATGTTAACTCGATGGTGGTAGCAAGAGGGTATTATATTTACTTTTTTGCTAAAAAGGAGCATTTAGCTACTCGATATCAAAGACCTGCTCAATGTTCGATAGATATAATATATTATGTAGTGTTTGATTTGTTATTTTTAGTTTTAAGTTTTTGTCCATACAAAAACGCACACGATGCATGTATATTGTCGAAAACAACCAATTTAGAAAATGAAGTTAACATACAAAATAGAAAACAACTTTTTTTATTTTCCGTGTTTTGAAAAATAATACAAGCACGAAAAACAATCCATTTTTCCATTGTGCTTCTATCCCTTACGTTCTCCCCTCAGTCATCCCTTCATCCCCTCAGTCATCCCTCCACTCTTCTCATGTTTGACATACGTATTGAAAACCGAAAACACAAAATTCATTTTTAAACTAAACACTACCTTAGATTTCTTAAAATGCAACTACTTTTATGCTAACGAGGAGCATGCAGTTACTCGATATTAAAGGCTTACTTAATGTCTATTCAGATATATAAAATTCATAAGATATATATGATTTTGTCATGCTGTTGCAACTATTGGATTTTGTCCTGCGTATATTACAAGTATTTACAGTTCATATACAAAGAAACAAAAAAAGGAAAAATCTTAATGGTATGTGCAAGAATCTTTCTTGTGCCTTCACTAGTGTTCCCAAATGTTGTTTGTTTCTTTTAAGAGATTATCGATAATATATATGGCCATAGTTGTATGTAAATCATCGCACATAGAATCCATAATTTCTTCAATGCCTTAGCTGAATTTTAAGCTTGCACAAAGGGATTACTGCTAAAATTATCACTAAAATTATCATCAATGAATGAATAAAGCTCTACTTCACAATCATTAAGAATTGATATTCCAAACACTAGTTGTTACACACATATATAAGCATATCTTTATTAATAGTTGGCTTGGAAGCGCAATCTTTTGGTCCAACAGTAAACTTCCCAAAATACCCTTACATATTACTTTTTAAATATATTTGATATGATCTCTCCAATAAATTAGGAGATAAAATCCCTGTATAATCTCTATAATTACTTTAGACTATTCAAACCTAGATATTGATTTCAATTAACTTTCTTTAATAATAGTTGTAATAGTTTTGGTATCAACGTGAACTAACAAAAACGCCCATATATATTATCAAATCTTAATCACTTCAAAATAGAATCTAATATTAAAATTCTTTTATAAATTCAAACGCCCTTAAAAGCAGGATCTAACAATTTAACATGCTTAAATATTCAAAATGCTTCTAAAATTAAATTTCCTTTATAAATTCAAAATACCTTTTTACGAATATACAAATCTTAATATCACTTGAAAATAAAAAAATATTTTTTTGACTAATTTAAACATATACAATTTATAAGGAAAACAATTCATGCGCGAAGCTCCATAACACTCGTCTTTAATAATAGTTGTAATAACTTTAGTGTCATATTTTTTTGGTATCAACGTGCACTACCAAAAACATCCATCTGTATTATCAAATCTTAATCACTTAAAAATATGATCTAATATTAATTTTTTTTACAAAATTAAACGCCCCTAAAAATAGGATCTAACAATTAAACATGCTTTACAAATTCAAAACACTTCTAAAAGTAGGATCAAAAATTAATTTTCCTTTACAAATTCAAAATACTTTTTCACAAATATACAAATCTTAATATCACCTGAAAATAAAAAAATCATTTTTTAAACTGATTTAAACATATATAATTTATAAGGAAAACAATTCACGCGCAAAGTGCGTACCGTAACCCTCGTATACATATATACACACACTTTGGAATCAAACTAAATTTTGTTAACATATTCTTGCTTCACTCAAGCTCGTATACACAAATTTATCGTAAATTTAGATGTTCTATATATATATATATATATATATATAATATTAGTTTATTTTAGTGGTTGAATAATTGCTTTAGCGGTCGATATTGGCCTAACAATTTGAACATGCTAGAAGTTTCAAAACGATCTCATTTTTCAGAGATAATGTTCATTGTACGGATTAAACATCCCCAAATTTTCGTTTGATTTAGAATTATGGGGTGCATTAAGGTTGTAGAAGAGATATACTGTAGTGCTTCTTTATAGATACATATGTGTGTGTTGTTTAACATAAGTAAGATACCTGGTATAAATAGAACACACTATCCGATGCAGCATCCAATTGCATGTCTGAATAATTAACATCCATTCGACGATGGGTACCCATCAAGAAATATCTCAAAGGCAATGAATGAAAACTTTTAATGATCTACAACAAACATCTCAAACTAAGATGCAAATTTGTATGAATTATAGAGTGAGGATAGAATAAATTGCAAAATGAATACAACTGAAGCATTCCTTATATCATAGATTATGAGAAGTCCTTGTCCAATTTCGGACATCTTCTGGTTGTCCTTGTCAACAAAACCATTATGCATTAAGTAACATACTTTGAATTCAGGGTTGGCTGCCTGACTTTGTGCAATATCAGTTTCATGCATGGTGTGGAAATAAAAAAATCCAACCCTCTACCATGGATAGAAAAATGTGATCCAAATAGTTTGAACTCATAGCACTACATTCCATATGCCACCATTGTCTTCGGGTACCCCATGGACTCTCCCAACTAGGTTCGCCGGGCTTTGCTGACTAGAAAAATATAATTACAGACAATTAATGAACTATTTCTGTAGAAGAAAAAAGGCACAAAACATAGTTCTATTGAGTTGACTACAGAAATTATACACCAGCCAATAACCAACAGTGTACTTTATTGTGTTGAAGGTATATGTTACAACTATAGCAATAAGAGTCAAACAAAGCATTTCTACTTATATTTTTCGTTTTCGATTTACTCTCTTTAGCATTTTTTATTATCAAGGATAGTCCTCTTAGGAAA
Organism: Allium fistulosum; assembly: GCA_030737815.1. Lineage (NCBI taxonomy): Eukaryota > Viridiplantae > Streptophyta > Magnoliopsida > Asparagales > Amaryllidaceae > Allium > Allium fistulosum. Next base: position 293,759,784 of record CM060907.1, read on the forward strand.
AAAGGGGAATTTTTTAGATTGATTGTGGTAGATAGGAAATTTCAATAATTTCTTACCTTCCATAAAGCAAAGTCAGCAGGATTTTATTTCTTCCACAATAATTACTCCTCCACTTCCACCAACACGATTATCGTCTAGTTTTCGATGAGATAAGAAGCAGTAATCTGGGAAGTTTTTTATAGAGATATAAACATCTCCATCAATAGTTTAAGCATGCCATTATCAATAATCTTCCAAAATATGACACATGGAAAAATATAAAGTTGGTTGGGAAGAATAATCAGATGAGCACATATAATGAAAAACGCAAAATCAGATGAGGTTTTTTTATAAAGATATAACGTATAATTTCTTAGAATGTAGCTACTTTTGTGCTAACAAGGAGCATATAATTACTCGATATCAAAGACTTACTCAATGTTTATTCAGATCTAAAAAATTCATAAGATGTAATATATATTTCTAAGATACATAAATTTTCTTAAAAATTATTTATATTTATTAGATATTTCTATTTTGACATTCAGATCATTGGAAATAAGCAAATGATTTGCAGGAAGGGGATTATCATAATCCGATATCAACATGTCAACCAATATTTTCTTATCACTTGCATTTTGATTCCTGTACTTGATAGATATATCAAGAGTTCAATTGAAGGGAATCAACATGACATGATCATGATAAGTAAAGATAAAATAGGCTTATAAACACATAGAAGAGATTCTTCGGCTTCCATTGAACATAACCATAAAGTGCACAAATCTGTTTATTTCAATTTCACAGCAATGGAACTTTCAAATTTACAACACAGAGATGTACTGAGAACTATGGACATACATTTCTTCACTTTTCATTAGTCGATTTCAGTAACTTTAAGGAACTATTTTATGGCATACAGCTATCCCATTTTAAGGAGCAGACATAGATACAAAGGTAACATATTTGTAACTGCATACTCTGATTATGTTATACACAAATTAAGCCGACTTCAGATGAATCATAGTTAAGCTAATGAGTACACTGAAAAATAATCAGTGCTAGAGCTATAAAGTGAAGCATAATTAGGGCTATGTTATGAAAACAACGCTTAGATGATCAAATGGATTAAAATCGAGAGTCTTAAGCATGACAAAATATATTCCCTCAATAGGCATCCATAATCAATTTCTAGCGTATTTGTTTTTCTCAGCGTTTACTATCATTAAGCACTTGTTGAAACAGGTGGTTCTTAATTAATTATAACTATTTTTAGCACTAAGCACTTTTTCAATTCTTACTGAAGTGAAAGTTTGTTAGTTATAAAAACATTTGATACTGGTTGAAAACAAAGTCACTAAAAAGTAATCATCATTCACCAATAATACACATCCGCAACAGGTGGAAGTTGGCCTCCAAGAGGAGATGGTCCATCTTCACCAATAACTGAACAGAATACAGGCCTGGAGTGTCGAGGGCGAAGCACTGTCCGATGACGCGAATGGAGAACCATTCTTTAAAGAAATCTTGAGCTACACATCCACAGGCGGTATGCCTTGCCACCCATCGATAAATACGATGGGTGTGTATCGGACCACATCATCGCTTTCAACTCAATCGCACAGGTCGGTCAGCTCTCTGACCCAGCAAATTGTCTTCTCTTCCCATCTACTCTTATAGGGCTGGCCTACCAATTGTTTCTACATCTACAACCGAATAGCATCCACACTTGGGCTTAGCTTTATGCAAATTTCAAGACCAAGTTCTTTGCTTCAAAGACCCATGTCATGATGGCTAGTGAGCTATGTAACATCAAGCAAGGGCTGACGAGAATCATCAGTTCTATGTAAACCGTTTTAACAAGAAGTCCACCTCAACTAGGGGTTTCGACAAGAACAGCCTGGTTGTGGCCTTCTGCTCGGCAGTAAAATACAAGTCAAGAACGTGAAAAGAGTTACAAAAGTAGCCAGCCACATTCTTAACTGATTCTATCAATGGGCGAACGACATGATGCAGATTGTAACACCCTACAAAAAGTTACCGAAAATTTAACTAAAAGAAATTTAATTAATTATAAGGGTAAAAGTGGAATTTCGACAAACATTAGAATTTGACTACGAAATTTATACCGTTGCGTTTGCAGTGATTTTCTGAATAATTTTTACATATAACGTTTTGTAATAGAGACTCGTATGAAAAAGTTATTAATGATTTGAAATCGAAAATGATTAAAATATATATAAGAAAAAAAGTTTAATATTAGGCAAGTTCAATCGGTCCACGTCCTAGTTGAGACCGATCGACCTCTGGCGATCGACCACCCCAGACCAAGCGGTCGACCAGTCGAGCTCTTTCGACTAGGGTTTGCCTAGGCTGAACAGCCTAGATTTTATATATTAAATCTAACAGTCTAGGTCGATTCCTACATCTATAAATAGAACGCTAACCTCAAACCCTAACGCTTACATGTACGTCTGAAGTTTGTCTCTCTTCCAAATCTCTCTATCTCTTCAGAATTTCTGAAACACGATAAAATAAAAATCAAATTGAAGATAAAAATCATACAAAAAGGAGAGATCAACAAATCAAAGAAGAGGCAAGGTGGATTAGTAAAGGGAAAAGCTAATAAGAGGTGAATGGGTTATTTATTAAAATATGGAGATTTACAAGTATTTGAGTTTAATTATATATCTATTTGATCTAGGGATCTATCTGATTTAAATATGAAATAGAAGTTCAAATTATAGGTTTGCTTATTCGGTAAATTGAAATTAAATTGAAATATGAATGAAAATCTAGGTTGAATAAATATAACCCATATTTGATTTAATTTGATTTAAATTAAGAAGTTGAATTTGGTTTGTAGTAATTTTTGGGTTATAATGTGAATCTATTTAACATTCAGTTGATTTTACCCTAAACTAAATTGGAAATGAAAAAATATGCCTATATAGTTGTAGAGTCTCTCAACTAAAATCGTGGAAGTAAAATGATAAGCTGTACATAAAAAATTATTGGAAGATAACCCTTGTCAAACAAGATGCAATTTACTGTTAAAACCATGGACAAGAGTATGATGATTTACTGTTATAAACATAGACAAAAAATATGACAAAAATTAATCAGCAAAATAATAATTTATGATAAATAAAAAGACCGATCAACAGAGTTACTATACCGATCGACAGCGAGCGGTCGACCGCTACAATAGCCGACGGTCAACTGGTCTTCAAATTTCAACCGTAGGTTGAACCTTGGCCTAAGGCCTAGGTTTATATATATACATATACATGTATATGTATATATGTACATATACATGTATATGTACACACATATATGTACATGTATATGTACACACATATGTACATATATGCATATATGCACATATCTGCATATATGCACATATGTACATATATATATACATATATATATGTGGATATATAGATATATGTATATACATATATATATATGTAAATATATATAGATGTTTATATATATATATATATATATATATATATGTTAGCATATTATTAGACAAATTAGTTTCCTAATTCTTGATTTTTGGATATTACAGGACTAGATGGATGTGTACTAAGGCAATTAAGCCTAGACACTATTCATTCGGTGAATTCGATATTTGACAAAGGAGATTCGATCGCAAGTGGCGCTCATAGAAGTTTCCTCGATGGATGCCTACAAAGGTATGTAGTCCAGCACTAACAAGGGGTTTCTCAATGCATACGAAAATTAGAATTTGATACTATTGGTGGATGTCTGACGTGGTGCAATAAGTAGCGTTACCGTTAAGCTTGGACATAGATGCAGCGGACCCTAAGACGTCTTTGATGCAAGTCGGCATTGTAGGATCTTCTTTAATGTGTAAGTAAGATACATTATAGTAGTAGTTTTAGTAATGTTGTTACCATTGAGCTTGGACATGATGTAGCATACCCTAAGTTATCGTGAATGCGAGTTCGCATTGCTGGCTCCTCTCAATGCATAAGTAAGATACGTTGTAGTCATAGTTTGGGTAATGCAGTCCCATAAACGATATTTTATGCGATCTTATGTTAGGAGCAGTCCTAGAGATTATTATTCTGATTCGTTGATGATTAGTGGTTCAATTATTTGTTCGACCCCTTAGTATAAACCTCTACAAGATATTTTGGTGGAGATGTATTTGTAACTATATTCCTTATATTAATGTGACCAACCTTAGTAAGTAATTCAAAAACACAAGTAGGATACCCTAGGTCACGTAGGTTATATATAAAGTCAATTGCATATGATCACCAAAGTAATGCAACCCATTAACCGGGCTTTTGTCTGACCTATTCCTTTCATTTTCCCTCCACGATAGGAACACAAGGCAGTAGTTGATTTGGTCCAGGCATAATACATGCAAAAAGAAGCTAAACGTTGAAGTTTCATTATTCTTCGTTATTCCTCATATAGCTATTTATTGTATTAAATGTCTATCAGACTTTATATTATACTTTGGAAACATTGTATATGAACTAAGTATTTTTGGAGACCGTTTTTCTAAAATGTCTATTTTCCGTACTTATATTTTAGTTCCTTCTGATGTAAAATATGAAAGTGTAGAATGTCTTAGACTTTACCCTTGTAATCATATCCTATAATATTTTAAAAACCAACAGCTCGTACTTCTTAGCACGACATAAGACCGAAAAATCACCATAGGTTTTATTTTAGGTGTATCCGGAAGTACGGGTTGTTACATGTGGTATCAGAGCAAGGTTCAGATTTCTTAGCGATTAGGTACATATTAAGAGAATGTACTTGTATATTTTGGAGAAAAAAATTTCAAAAGGTTTCCATATATATATATATACATATATACATATGTGTGTGTATGTATATGTATATATATGAAAAGTTTTTTAAAAGGTTTTACATTTAAAGGTATAACATGAAAAATATATTCCCTCTAGTTTTATCTAATACTATCTATGGGAAAGTTGCTAATAATTCCTAATCACAAATAGTGAGAATGAGCAATTTTGCTGGGAATGGCCTGGGTGAGGCAGCTAAGGTTCCAGGCGTAAACATCCCTATATGGTTCCATTGGTATCTACAAGCGAGGGGACAAGCTGAGCCTAACCCAACCGAGGAAGCATGTTTGTAATTTTCTAATATGTATATTTATTAATACACAATGCCCTATACATTTTGACTCATATGGTAGTCTTTCCCTTACATAAACAAATAATTGTGAGTTAAAGTGAATGTTAAGATTATAATAATTGAGATGGAAAAATAAATCATTCACATTTATTAAAATTTACTCTACAAAGAAATTTTGGTAGAACTTTCTTATACCAACTAGCAGTAGCAAGTAAATTATGGAGTTAAGGGTGAGTGGAAGAAGATTAGTACCATTGCACCCGTATAATAAAAGTGTGATGTGATAGGCATAATGGGAACATGAAAGAAGGACTTCACAAACTTAGCGCAAATCTCCTGAGTTAAAGTGGAAATCCTATTCTTTTATTGGTAGTAGTTGCAAGGACTCCTTTTAACTTAAATTTATAACTAGTATTTCCTATATTGGAGTTGGACACTGTATTGGAAGATAAACTTGAGTTAACCATCTTTCAACAAGAGGGACGTAAACCCTATGCATTTAAAGCATTGTTAGATGTAGTTGGTTTGTGTAAATTAAGTCGCTTTTATCTACTCCAACTTAAGTGATAAACCAGTGAAAATGTTTTCTAAAAGTTAAAAATAGTAGACGTCTGATATTTTATGAAATGACGAGACAAACTCTATGAAATTTATTTGAAAAGTAGAATTAAAAAAATTGACAAAAAGCAATTTTCAGTAACTGCTTTAAAGCTTTTGTTTTTTTAGGCACATTCTTGCACTTACCCTTGATGTGTACTTTGTTTTTTATAATGAAAAATTTGAAAGGAAAATTGAGAAGTAAGTAAAACCCAGTTTTTGAATCTCCTTTATAAACTAGAAATTGTCAATGCTTGAAAAGGTCTTTTGTAAATATTTCGGTCATACTTTAAAATAATAATAATATGTTAAAATATCACATTTTCTTTCAAAATATGCTTTTGGGAAAACTTTTTATTTTTAAAGAAAAGCTTAGAAAAATATGTTATATTTTCGATTTTCCAAGCTAAACAGAACCGTTTTAGGGATAAGAATAAACTGAAGAAAGATTTCATGTTTTGGTCGAAAAGGAAACGCTTGTCAAATGTAACATAGGATTTTGCACTTTTAGAAACTTACTAGTTTTACGGAAATGATGTCAAAATCAAAGGTTTTGATTTAAAATTAAAGAGAAAGTATTATTATGATTATCACTTAAACTTAAAAGAAAAGAATTAAATTGGAGTTAGATAAATATGATTCTATAGCCTACAAGTACTGAAGTGACTATGGAGTTCAGAAGCATTGAAATGTTTGATGTAGAGATAGAAAGTAACATGGAGATTTACTAACCTTTTCAATCAACGTTTGAATTGGAAGGTAGTTACTAGATCAAACTTCCTATAATAGTGAAGAGTGAACTCCACTTTGTGTTTTTCTATCCAAGTATGATTTGATGAGTAGAATCTTTGTGCAAGAAGTTTTCTCGATTTAGCTTGCTGATATAAGAAGAATTTAGTTCTTCATGAAACTTGGAATGTGAGAATGCTTTTAGTTAGCTAAAGGGGTTATTGACTAGTACACCTATTTTAGTACTCACTAATAGTTCCAAGGCGTTTGCTCTATATACTAATGCTTACGGTACAGGATGGTGCATTGTTTGACGCACGAGGGTAAAGTTGTTTGTTATACTAATCCATATTTGAAGGTATACGAGGAGAGTTATCCAACCCATGATCTTGAGATGACAACTATTTTTTTTCTCTCAAGTCATAGAGGCGATTTAAGTTGTCTATAGATTATAAGCCCCTAAAGTATTAATTGTTTTAACATCATTGGAAGAGGAAGGCAATTTAGATTATTTGTGGATAGGTGTCGTTGATCCGACATTTCGGGTAATATTATGCTACACATGTTGATTTTGGCTTAGGAAGTTATAGGTACCAGGCCTGTTGTTTTTGACTTGGTGAATTATAGGTAACCAAGCAAGTAGGTTGTCATCTTATAGTATTGTTATATGGCAATATTTATAAAGCAATTGATACTTGAGTTGTCATCGCAACTGCAAGTATGTTGTTGGGGCTGAGGTGACATGAGTTCCATAAGATGTTCACTAGGCTAGGACATCATCCATTTTAGATGTTCCTAGATGATTTTTGGGTACGATGTTATTTAAGTGATGATCATTATGTCTATTGGATTAAAATGGCAAGGCATCGTTCCATCTTGAGTTGTCTCGGCCATAAAACAATTGGAATAGAATGGCGAGAAGTTATGTTTGGGGAAAAATCCCATTGAGGGGATTGCATTGAGGAATGGTAAATTTTGGAAGCTCAAACTACAAAAGATATCCTAGATGAATTTGAAGTTAAGATTGTGCAAGGGATGGTTAATTCTAGGATTTTTGTTCCCGTTAAGAAAAGATATTGCTATTTGCATGCATTGAGAATGAAGAGGTGGTTTTCGTAGAAAATAAGTTTTGGAATTTTTTGGTAAGGTTTGAAGGAAAGGATAATAGGATTCTTTCCAACAATCCTTTTTATTTGAAGAAGGCTATTTATTCAAGGAAGTTCACGAAAGGGTGACTTAGGATACATAGTTTGTGTTGTTTAATAGTTGCACGTGAACGATGTATCACTTAGTCAATTACCATCAATGCTAAAATAAATTTTGGTTACAATTTGATTAAAACATAGGACTTCACTTAGACTTAGGATTTTAATTGTTAGGCTTGAATAGGAAAATAGACCAAGTTTACCCTACTAGAATACTTGAGTGTTTACTTACTTGTATACCGAAGAACTTAGGATAACTCCTTGTAGATTATAATCGTGGTACCTACGTACCACGATTGTTGAAGAATTGGAGAAATGAATCGTAAGTAAAATGAGATAGCTTAAGTTAAATTGAACTGGAAAAGAAATTATGATATTTTCAACAGTTTAAGAAATCACCAGTTTTGGATATCCTTGGGTGAAATGGAGGAATTGCAAAAGTTTAAAGTTAGTATATTCTAGGGCGGGGCACTACTCACTTTCGAGTGGTCTTACGTTAGTATATAGAAGAAGTAATCGAAACATTACTGGATGATTTAAGACATTGTGTATATGCATTGAGAGTCGCATAAGGCTACATTTCTATTGGACATACTTGTGCTCAAGTTCTATTATGGTGCATGACGGTATCCTTTTATTTGAGTTGGTAGCAAGGACTGCAGAGCTTTGCCTATGCACGTACATTTGGATTGGAGTTACATGCCGATAGTAAATGTTGATAATCAAAGACGGAGGAAGACTGCAAGAGATGGGCAGACATGATACACATGGAGTTAAAGTCTATGGTGGGCGACATGGTCTGTGTAAGGATCTCACCACTTAGATACGTTATGGGATTGGTAGTTTGGAAAAGTTGGCACCAAGGTTGTAGGGCCTTCTTCGATTTTGGATAGAATGGAGAAGTTAGCTTATAGAGCGAAGCTCCTAAAGGGTTGGCAGGAGTTCATAGTGTTTTCAATGTGTGACACTTGAGGAAATGTTTACATAATTCAGCTACCATGGTCTAGTTGAGTTAGTTAGAAGAAATTGAAGTAAAAGGTGAGTGATTTGTTCGCCATGCATCTACCTTTATTATTGGTAATGGGATAAAGCGACTCCGCAATAAAATAATTAGACTAGTTGTAGTCTAGTTAGAAGATGATCTAGTTGAGAGTACATGGGAGCTTGAGGAGTAATTCTAAGCAACTCGTTTAGGGCTCTTTTCTGGTGAGTCTCTACTTGAATAGCTAATTACTTACATACTTAGGTTTTAGCTTAGTACATATCATAGGTAGGGATGTTGGATGCTAGCTAGGAATGGTTGCGAACGCGTCATCAGGACATGTTGTTTATGATGGTTGCTAATGGGCGTATTTGTTAAATTGACCTTTGCGCACATAGGAAAATATTTTCGGGATAGCTTGCACTCACAGCATCACTTGTTCTATTTTACCATGTTATATGCGTATGGTTGTTGCATATGGATTGAATGGTTGCCCATACATATAGACACTACAAGAAAACCTAATTTCAGTAGCACCTATTGCTAGCGTTTCATTCAAATATGCTGCCAATAAAAGCTTGAGTCATCAAATTCTGTCCCCTTAATGATACTAAAATGTTTCGCCCACCCCGCCTATATTTTGTCGAAAGAAATGTGTGTTATGCAAACCCTTCATCATTTCCCTTCTTTTCCTTTTCGTGTAATTCTCAGGAAAAAAAATCTAGGTTTACAAACTTCCTCTCCACCACTCACGAATTCATCGTCTCGTCGGCGATCTTACCATGGCGGCGACTACACTCATGATCAACTCACATCAATCCGCTCTAATCCCTTCATTTGCTGTCAGGTATCTATCGATTTCAATTTGTCGATTCCTAAATTTTTAATGTTGCCTTTTTTATCGATGTTAATTATAAATTGCTTAATAAGATCTTTACATGAATTTTGATTGTTATAAGACATTCACACAAAATTAATAAATGGTATGATGAAGTGAAAATCATATAAAAACAACATTGAAGGCACTGAAATAACAAAAATATATGTGAAGAAGCCATAAGAGCAGCTTGAAGTTGTTCAAATATGTTTTTGATGATATATAGTCATAACAAATTTTATGTGTGCAATTGTTGTAAGTTTTGGCTATCTATTAGGTGATTGCTCAGCATGCTTGCTGCTCATTGAAACATTATGCTTATGCTTAAGTACAGGTGTTGCTAGACCTTGATTAACAAAGTCAAATGATATCGGTATAGTTATGCATATGCACTATCTTGTAATTATAGGTGACTTTTTCTAAACTTAATGGTATGCTTATGATTATACTTATGCTTATGCACTATCTTGTAATTACAGGTGCCAGTTTGATAAAAAATTAGACATCGACCATCATTATACACCATTTAGCGAATCTTTGCTACTATGAAACAATTTGAGTTAAGGGAGATTTTGATTTGTAGTATGATGCAGTAGCGTTTTTTATCGCGATTTAGACTCAGTAGTAGTTGTTGGGTATTTTGTCTATCATTAATTTAAATAGTAAGCAAACTTTCAAATAGTCTACATTGCAACTCCAAAAGCTATGATTATAGTTTTTTTCCTTTGCTTCAATTTTCCCCATTGGTTCCCTCTTTTGCTTTATGTTACCATGAGCTTGACTTAGGTATTTAATCTTAATAGTAGAAATATATTTATAACTACAAAGTTTTGTATGTAGGGCGTTGAGTTGGAAGATGCTAGTCATTTTATCACGTCTAAGGCTAAAAAATGCAAAAGAAGCCAACCAAGTCCAGGTATGATTGTCTGTTAATAATTAGTGCATATTTATTCTTTTTCTCCTCCTTTACTTTCAGCACTTGGTCCTTGACATGCCATGCTGATATTCTTTTCATGGTTATATAAACATTTACTCAATATTAGTTTATTATTTATCATGCATTACACTTACTTTTCCTTTAACTCATCAACAATAATTAATGTGTTTATCTAAAACATCAGAAAAATAAAAACATGTTTTTACAATAAATTATTACAAGTGGAACTATCATATTAGAAATATATTACGACAATCATAGCTTTGTGCTATAGATTAGTCCTGCAGTAATATATTATATATGTACACATATAAATTACTATAAAACATATAATGTTCCCAAGATAATGTAGGACTTATTGCAGTTTTGAGTAGCAGGGATGCGGTTATGCCCTTTAATACCAGGGGCATGTTTAGGGCTGTTGCTTCCAAGATGGCATGCTGAAGTTTCTATTTGGTGATATAAACTATAAAAGTAGGGACTGGATTTAGTTATGTTTTTTAATGCTTGTTTATGAATTGTAAACAAGGAACATCTGAATTTAGATTTGAAGAGGAGCAAATTGATGATTGTATGTTATGTATTTGTAATAAAAAATTTCTACACTGAAGTACCGGGGGTAATACTTATGTTGTTTTGATGTGAATTGTGCCCTTGTTCGTAATTTTATATTTATACACAATAAATGCTTGACTTTTTACCTTTATTTATCAAGGGTATAAGTAATTCAACAAGTCAGTAAAAGAACTAATTGGTTGCCTTCAAAAAATTGATGGTGGTAACTAACCTGAAGTATCATGTAATTCATTCATGCATTGTACATATACAATCATATACCATGGTTTCAACAATTATAACTAGTAAAATTAATTATGCGACTGTGCCACATGTTCATCGTCAATGCTGGCCAAGAATTCAGATTGTTGTCGAACTCAGTAAAAGGTTTCCTTGACCTAAAAACCCCTTGACCTAAAAACCCCAGCAAAGATCAATGTAAGCATGTACCCATTGCGTAAAAGTATCCATTGCATTCTTGATATAGAAAGTACAACCATATCCAAACTTCAAAGTCATTGCATTTGCCATGACGAAAATTTCTTGATTCAAATACTAAGTCATGCATTTATAACTACCATCATTTACTAATGACACTCAAGTCCTTCAGGTTCTTGGGAGCAAGTATCAGAGCATACACCTTGAAGTTATCCATGCTAGGTTGGCTTTCAAGCTGAATATTTTGCTGTCTTCAGAAACTTTTTTTTTGAAGAATTCATAATTTACTGCTATTAACAAATAGTTGTACAAATGGCATGTGGGATACAATACATCATTACAACAAATTCCAATACCATGAACATCAAATAGAAGGAAAAACAAAAACAGAATTAAAAAAGAAGATGAAAATGCTTCGGCAAAGATGAATCAAAGGAGATAAAGAGCCTCCACACCCTAAAGAGTTAGAAGAAGACAAGAAGGTACTATTTCTTCATATATTTTAAACAAATTTCGTTATTTCACTTTTATACTAAATTTTGTTTGAAAAAGTTATTGAAAAGTAATTGTGGTTATGTTTCATCAGTATAATCATGATTTTGATGCTTGGTGGATTTGGTTCAACTTTAAATCGATGCTAATTACAATATTGTTCATTTAATTTTTGGAGTAACCTTCTTTCAGTACAATAACTTTTCCATTTCTTCCTTATTTATTCATAAACTCAACATATGACATAATCCATTATGCCTGAAGTAATTTTTTTGACATAAAATCTCTATGCACTCTAACCTAATAATAACAAAAGAAAGTGCATAAAATCCTCATGCACTACTGTAAAAACTGTTTTAAAATTCCCATAAGTTATAAGGTTTCAAATACAATCTACAAATATACACAAAATAAGAAACCAATACATGTTTACTATTTCAAATTTGAGTCACGTGCCCAATTTGTTTAGCAAATACAGCCAAAATCAGACCAAATTTTTTTCATTCTACCGTAGTTGATAGTTCATTAACATATCATGCTACTAAATCTATCTGTTTATATATCATGTTACTAAAATGGTATTTTTATTCTGTTGAGGTATAGGATATCATGAAGAAATACCAAGTACAATGTACTTCACATTCGCTTCATGAAAGTTTTACATTGGAAGTTAAAGTTCAGTTAAGCTTCACTAGGAATAGATCAATGACTATGATGATGAATGCTTACATATGTACTAATGGATGTAATTTGAAACACACATCAATCAGGTACATTCATTTCCCAACATGTTTTAACTGTCCTCATTTTTTTAATTATAGTCAGAATTTAATTCCAAGTAATATTATTAGGAATTCTATTTTTTTCCATGTCCTCATTTATTGCATGATCCAAAATTGATTATAATTAGAATTTCGATTTACATTATATTAAATTATAACTCTGTCCTTTTATATAACTAGCACGTTTGGAAATACATTACTATAAACTATATCATTTAAATTATTTTTCTTTGCATAAGGCGTTAATAATTGAGCTTTGAATAGTATAATATTTAGAAATGAACAGAATCCATTTGTTAAATTATGAGATGTCAGCTTAGTGGAAAAATCTGTAAAAGATGTTATTAATCGGTATGCTAGCATCATTCTTTTCTGTATAGGAGCTGCTTCGTTGCTTTGTCTGAACCTTAGCCGGCACTGTCTATCTGATGATGGATGCAAAAAACTGGCTTTTGAGTTATCATATTTCATTCGTTTTCATCTCAATTCTAATTTTAATGGTTCCTCCTTGTCCCTGCTTTATTTTCATGCCATTACATGTAACCTTTTCTGTCAAATATTTTAAACAACGAATTTGGACACAATCCTCATTATAGTGTTCATAAGTATTGTATTACGAATAGTAACAAATTGTTGTATACTTCTTATGCTACTATCACTAACAAAACCAATATATGAATACGTTAATCAAAATAAAATGATTAATATTATCTCAAGTTCATATTTTTTGTCTTCATTTGTTTTTGCTTGTAGTCCATTACCTATGCTGATGCATCACAAGTTATTTGTTATCCATTTTCAAATATTATTAACCATTATCAAAATAAAAAGAATCGTTTTATTTTGAGTTTATTATTGTTTTAGTCTTTATCTGTTTTTGCCTGTAGTCAATTATGTCTGTACTGAGCCACACTCCACATTGTAACGAGCTCGCATTTGCACTTTAGTCCATTATTAAGTTTTGCAAGTGCTCTGTCCTTTAGTACATCAGCTATCGCAAGCCTACAACACCCATTGCCTACCTGCTCTGCACTTTGGAATCCACATCTATCCTGAAGTACATGATCTCAACTACTGCATGAATTGCCTTAAGATCTCAATTTGAGCACTCTGAACTGCCTCAAGGTTCAGGTAATATATTCCTATTTTTTTTATATTCGTAACCAAAACTTTTAGGTTCATTGTAATGTGTGCAACTACTAGGAATATGGGTGCTATGGATCCCTCTTTGTATATAGGACATATAATATAATTAACATTTATCTTAAGATAATTGCTCTTTCAGCGTTATTTTAGATTACATTTTCAGCAAAAATAATAATTATCACTTAAATGCTTAATGTCATGTCCAATTCAGGTAAGTTCTTTAAAAGTGAAAAAAAGATGTGTGTTGTGCTTTTTGCCCAATAAATTTAAAATAAAAGGTTTTGTTGTATACTTGTGATTATTTGTTTGTTAAGGTTCATTTGATTTCTAATGTTGTTTTTCACCTATAAAATAGGATTACAAATTTGAAAATTATAAACAGTTTCTATGATTATTTTATATATGTGTTTTTAGCTCCATTAAGCATGACGATGTCACTTTGTCTTTTGTTTAAAGTAAGTGAGATCAAAATAGACTTTGACAACAATGAGATCTACACTAGACCTTTGAAAGAAATAAGAAAAAAACCTCTCTCCCCCAGCTTAATCGATGTGATGGAGATGGTTAAGTTGAAGAAATAGATATGTTGTGCAAGTGCATAGTTTTACAGGTGTAGAATTATGATAAATTTAGTTCTATTTTTTGCTTTAAAATAGTAGTAGCTGTTTAATCCGGCATGTCTCAGATTCTTTAAAATACTATCTGAGGCAAGTCAGGGTAAGTCCTAAAATTTTAAATGACCAGATAGGTCCTCGTCCTTTTTTTACAGGGCCTGGTTCGAGTATTTAGACAAGTTATACAACTCTGAAGGCCCATGATTTATAAAATTTTGGCAAATTAATTTTTTTGCTCTTTCTCAGCTCCGATACTGTATTATTTGTCGTATTGCATTAAATTTTACCTTTGTTTCTAAACCATGCTAATGCGATGCGATATTAATATGCTTCAGATTTAACAAAGGAAAGATCTCAAGGGTCACTTTTTAGATCGGTGTTAAAGTGCATACCGTATCTAATTGAAGAAGTTGGCCGAAATGATAAAATAACTGAAATAATCCCTCAACATGGAATAAGTATTGATCCCGGAGTCCGTGAAGAAGCGGCTCAAGTAATGAATCGAATTGTACGCATTCTCCCCAGCGCTGTTATACAGTAATGAAAGGCATGGCTAACTTTATTTTGAAATTGCCCGATGAATTTCCTCTTTTGATTCAAACGTCATTAGGTCAACTGGTAGAGCTCATGCATTTGTGGAGAGCTTGCTTAGCTGAAGAAATGTAAACATAAGAAAAGTGAAACAAAATAGTGTATACAAATGATCAAACTACGGCTGTGCTCACTGACAGGTTTGCTAAAGATGTAAACACAAGCAAATAATGAAATATATGCACTAACTTGAAGAATTACACTCACTAAACTAGGTAGAGGAAGAATGTATATACTCACATATGGATGCTGCTGTATTTCTTGAAAAGCTTGAGGTTTTGGTAGCGTTTACTACAACGCAACAAAAAGTTTTAGACTTTTAGTTGCATGTCGTATAGCAGCGTTCTCTAAAACGCTACCATAAGTTATGGTAGCGTTTTTTCAACGCTACCAAAAGTCTTTTCTGGTGTAGTGAGAACTGCTAGTATATTTATATACGATGTTACATACATATGGATACATGGCATAAGCACTTGCATTTCAGGAGGTCGTATAAATCAGGAGGCCACCTAATTTTTGCATAAGTTTATATGCATTCCATACCTATATGTACATATTGCATTAGAAATTTGAACTAAGGACAATGGTTTCCAACGGATGATGGATGAGTATACGGTTGTAAGTGTTAATCCATATATACAAGTTGCATTTTTCCATCCTTGGAGATTTCAAGGATCAAACACTTTTAAGGGGGAAGAATGTAACATCTTGCAAAAAGTTAACGAAAATTTAATTAAAATAAATTAAATTAATTATAACAAGGGTAAAAGTGGAGTTTTTACAAACTTTCGAATTTGGCTATCAAACTTGCACCATTGCATTTGTAGTGATTTTCTAGACAATTTTCATATATAAAGTTTTGTAATCGGAGCTCATATGGAAAAGTTGCTAAAGTTTAAAGATTCAAAATCGAAAATAATTAAATATATATAAGGAAAAAAGTTTTATATTAGGTAAGTTCAAACGGTCGACACCCTGGTTAGGGCCAGTCGACTAACCCAGTCCAAGCGGTCATCTGATCGAGCAGTTTCGACTAGGGTTTTCCTAGGACAAATGACCTGGATTTTATATAATTAAATTTAACGATCAAAGTTGATTTTTGCATTTATAAATAGAACGTTAACCCCAAACTCTAATCGCTTACCAGTACATCTAAACTTTCTCTCTCTTCCAAATCTCTCTGTCTCTTTAAATTTCTAAAATGAGATAAAATATAAACAAATTAAAGATAAAGATCATACAAAAAGGAGGGATCAACAAATCAAAGAAGAGGCAATTCAAGGTTAATTAGGAGATGGAAAAGTTAATAAGAGGTGAGTGGGTTATTTATTAAGATATGGATATTTACAAGTAATTGAGTTTAATTATGTATCTATTTGATCTAGGGATCTATCTAATTTAAATATGAAATAGAAGTTTAAATTGAAAGTTTTCTTATTTAGTAAATCGAAATATAAATGAAAATCTAGGTTAAATAGATAAAACCCCTGTTTGATTAAATTTGATTTAAATTAAGAAGTTGATTTGGGTTTGTAGTAATTTTTGGGTTATAATGCGAATCGATTTAACACCTTGTTGATTTCACCCTAAACTGATTTTGAAATGTAGAAATATGTCTATGTAGTTATAAAGTCTATCAACTGAAATTGTGTAAGTAAAATAGTAGGTTGTGCACAAAAAATTATTGGAAGGTAATCCTTATCAAACAAGATGCAATTTACTGTTAAAACTAGGGATAAGAGTATGATTATTTACTGTTAAAAATGTAGATTAAAAATATGATTCAAAATTTATCAACAAAAATAACAATTTACAATAAATAAAACAGACTGGTCGATAGGCTTACTATAGCTGGTCGACAACGAGCGGTCGATCACTACAGTTGTTGGTGGTCAAATGGTCATCGAATTTCAGGCGCAGGTTGAACCTTGGGCCTTAGGCCTTCGGTAATGGTCTGAAACCTCCGGCCTTAGGCCTTAGTTGCTGGCGATCACTACAGCTTGCTAGAACGTCCGAAATTCGATGACCAACCCTCGTGATACGACTGCCGAGGTAATGGTCGGCAAAACAGTAACCAAAGGCATGCAGAAGAGACACCTGCTACAAGTCTAGGTATACAAACTATACCCCTTGAATCGAGATATGGATATTATACATCTCATAACCAGAGACTGGGAACCATTTCAAAGATCACCCACCATAAGAAGGCAGGAAAAGGAATGAACCTCATGGCAGTGGAAAATACTGTGAGTTCCATTAAATCAACGGTCATTTCACCAATGAGTGCATGAGATGAAGGATAAGATAGGAAGGCCGATCCGAGAAAGAGTGCTTGTAGAGTATGTTCAACACCAGATAGATCAAAGAATGGCCCGTAACAACCAACCAGCTCAATCCTACGAACACAACAGCAATGTCGCAGCTATAACCGACATTTTGAGTATTTGTGGAGGCCCAAATATGGCTAGAAAAAGTTGAGGAGCACAGTCATGGTATTACGAAGAAGTGGATTCAGTTGGCCAAGTTTATTCATTAGAACATCGAGCATCCAAAGTGCCCAGGCTAGAGGCAGATCGGCTCATCACATTCATTATCGAGGACATTCATTGCGACCTAAAGTGTAACGACCCAGAATTTATATTAATTAAAATTTGAATATTTAATTGATTTTGAATATTAATAAATGAATTTAATAAGGCGAATAATTTTAAATTCGGATATTGGATTAAATTGGATGATTAAATCGATAAATTAATAGGTGAAATTCCAGAAATAATTGAAATCTGGATTTAATGTGATTGAAAATGATTTATAAAGTTATATTAAATCATGTTGAAGTTATAGTGATGTTATAGCACTTTTAAAATTGAATTTGGAGTTAATCTGTGAAAATTGAATATTTTAATATTTAATCGATTAGTGAAATTAGCCATTTTTGGGACAGTCTCAGAATTGGACGAGACCAGTTCCATTGGATCCGTAATAGTTTGTTATTATCGGATTTCAATTTTCATAGCAATCAGAGTTGTCGTTTGACCGTGGCAGCTCGAAACGCACCAAAATTGTTTTAATATTAATTTGGCGAGTTAAAATAGTCATTTTTCAAATAGTGTCGGATTTCTACGAAACCAGTTTCATCGGATCCGTAATGTGATATTATTGTATCATTTCAAATTTCGTGTCGATTGGATGTACCGTTTGTCCGGGGCAAGCCAAAACGCATTGAAATCGGTTTAAATCGATTTGATTTAAATTTGACTGTTTATTTCCGTAACTCGCACAAATGATTGAATTAGCTTCCGAAACACGTTCCATTGTGTTTGGAACGTGGGGTAAACCTTACGAACGCCAGGCGGCACGTGTAATTTGGAGATCGTTTGAAAAAGTCGTTTAAAATAAATTTAATATCATTTATATACGTATATATATATCTATACGTTAACAAACCCTAACCCTAAACGTTACAGCCGCCACTTCTACAATCAATAGCCGAAAAAATCGATCCTTCTCCCTCCATTTTCTCAAAATCCATGCATCGAATTGAAAAACTTCTAACTGGAAGATTGTAGAGCACAGCACGATATCTCTATCCAACGGTCGTGATGGCGTTTGGAGTGATGGATTCGTCGTAATCGGCTGAGGAACGGCGCACGTTCGAACGCGTTTTAGCATGCGTGGGGACCACCGGGATGGCGTGCGTTCTGGCCAAGGGGGCGTGGGGTTGCGGGCTGTTCGATGGCACTCTCTGATCGATGGGTATGTGAGAGATGGTGGTTGCGAGATAGGGGGAGGCGAACGTCGTTTGGGTTCGATGTTACTGGGAGTTTTTGAACGGGAAGGAGAAGCTTTAAAACAACGGCCTGATCTCATCATCACAATATCGAACGGCTCAGATCTGAATTGGTTTGAAAATAAAACAAAATTGTAATTTATTTATATTTTAATTCGTATAAAGTTTAAAATATCATATCTCTTCCATACGAGGTCGAAAAATTACGAAACCAGTTGCGTTGGGTTCGTATGGTCGAGAACTATGCTATGGAACTGAATTGGTGTCGTTTGGAGCTTGTTTGAATTTCGGGTAAAATAAACGTCCGTTTAATTTTATTCGAAATAAATCGCTATGAATTACTATCAAAAAATCACGGTGAGAATTTCTCACTCAATCGAACAGTTTCAATTTATATTTTAAACAGTTAGATTTAAAATTGTTGATTGTATGCCTGGATGATAATTTTGTCTGTTATTGATTGTTAAAATAGACATTATACGCCGTTAGTAAGCGGAGGTTAATTATTAAAAACATATACCGCGATAATTTCACATTGAAGTGAAATTGGTATTATATATGTATATAACAATATATATATATATTGGAATATATATATATATATATATATTGGAGTTGTTGATTTTCCCGCATTGTTTAGCGGATGAGACCCTATTGCGCCGCATAATAGAGGATAATATTTATTAAACCCATATACCGTGATAATTCCGTACTGGAGCGGAATTGGTATTGTGCTAACATCTGTGTATGCAGGGAAACAGGTTGGAGGGATCCAACTGGATTCCTCACCGTAGTGATTTATTTACAGATATTGTTGTATATTCTGTTATCATATGATGGTATATGATGTTTGGATGCTATGATTGACTATTTGGTGCTGTTGCATCATCGGATTCATTTTTGAAGTTTAAGATAACGATTTTGATTTTAAAGGGATTTTTAAAGTGAATTTTGAAAGTATATGTTTTATAGAATTGGTTTATTTAAATTGAGATTTTATAAACGGTTTATATAAAAGATTTATAAAATTGATATTTATAAAATTAAATATTGGAATTATAAAATGAGTTTTCATAAACGTTAAAGGAAGTATAAATGGATTCATAAGTGAATGAAATTAATAGATTTATAATGTGAAGTTATAAAATGAATAGATTTTTGTAAAATAAAAGATTTATAAGTAATTAACTTATAAATTAGATTTTTGATATGAAATCGAGTTATGAATTAAATTTGATAATTCAGGGATTTTTTTATATATAAATCGAAGTTTATGAATAGGGAAAGAATTTATAGACATTGTTTATAAATTCGAAATAAATGGGATTTGATAAATTGAATATAGGAAATTATTAAAGGAAGTATATTCGCGATTTTGGATAGCGAATTATTATTGAAATAAATTGTGTAGAAATTGTTAAAATTGGGATAGTGATTATATTCACGATTTTGGACAGTGAATATATATTATTGAATAAAATCAATATATTTTGGGAAAAGGAATATTGTTAAATGAAATAATTGTTTTAAAAGATGTTTTAAAACATGTTAAGTATCGAAACATAGATTTCAACATTTATTGTTGAAATAAATGTTTCGAGGAATAAGGAAATGGTGGACTATAACACTGTTGTTATAGTAAATGATTTCCGAAAGGAAATGGTTTATATAGTATTGGAATTTATATATCTATCTAAATTTCGAATCCCTATACTAGTGATTTTGGGTTGTCGTAACGATGTTTTACGCAACATTCGTTTTGACTCAAATAAAATTTGTGAAAGAAAATGATTTCCTTAAAGAATGAAATATATACTTAATTTTGATTTAAGTATATTGAATATTTTCAAATGTTGAAAATAAATGGATTTGTGAACTACTTATTATTAAATAAGTATGGAAATGCTTTTCCAATATGAAGTGAAATGTTTTAGATTTATCTTCAAAGATAAATTGAAATGTGGAAATTGATTTGAAATTGTTTTCAAATAGTTGAAGTGTGGAAATTATATATCTTGTAAAGATATTTTTGGAAGATAAATAATTTGGAAAATTATTTGGAATCTGATGATGTTGCGTATCTCTATTGATAGTTAAATAACCGACTATCAATAATTACCTTGAATAGGTATTTGTTGTTAATTGAATGAATTTGAATGCCACACTTATTTTTGAATAAGCGCTCACTATTCGGGTTAGCCGGGAAAGGACCATGGGGTCGTATAACCCATTCCGAATATGTGATACGTCGTTATGAATCGCATTTGATGACCGGTGTTGAAGACCGGATATTTTTGAAAACAGAAGGATCACCGTCGAGTTACTCTACATCGACTGATCTTCGATTTAGAGGTTTTATCACCTTAGTGATGGGAAGTCCGGACGTGATTGAAATTTATCCGGATTTGCAAGGGCTTCGTGAGAAGTGCCTTCGGTTCTGTTCGATCCCGGAACAGACTTGTATGGATTGTATGTCTGACATTACAAATTGAGATATAAAGCTGATTTCTTTCAAATACATATCTGTTGGTGGCGGAGAATTTATTCTCTTAGCTTAACACCCTTCTCTGAGACGTACGAGCTCAGAGGTTATGTAGTTGAAGGTTATCAGCGATATATTCCCAATTTGTTAATGTGGCATGCTGAGTGTTGCTGTGTGATGATCAGTGTTTGATCATTTGTGATATGATCATTTGTTTGATCATTTATCTTTTTGATCATAGGTTGATCATTTGTTTGACCCAAAGCATAGCTTTTGTGATAAAGCGTAGCTTTGTGGACGAGACTTCGTCAAGGCCTCAATAACCCGGAAATGGTCGAAACAGGAATGTTGCGGCAAGGTTATGAGGGTCGCGCCCTTTAGGGTATGTCATTTCCTTCTGGAAAGGGGTGGTATCATGGTATGGAGCCCAGATACTTACTCATGTGGATACACTTATTTATTATGTGTGATGATGCTACCGAGCGCTCGGATAAAGGTCCCAAAGGACCGGGTGATGACATATTCGTGAGTTACCTGTTACAGGGGTAACCCGGCCTTGTTTGGCAGAGAGCAGTTTGTCTCTCGGGACGTCCAGCCAGAGGCGATCCTATTCGGCAGGAGGAAAGGAAGTTCCTTAGCCTGACCATTTTTTGGAAATCCATCTTCCAAATACGAAATTTGTACGGTTTTAGTTGTAGAACCTGCCATTTACGTACGGTGGTCACCACTGTTTAGATGGTAGTTATAGTAGGCATACGATACTGGTCGTATGTTGGATAAGATTAATATTATACTTTCGAAATGTTTTCCACACTAGACATTAATAATAATATCCAATGATTTACGTAGCAAGCATCTTTGACTATCATAAGAAGAAATCTCCTCCAATTCTGCGTTTACATTGTGTGTGTGGCGGGAGGTCTTATGGTAGTTTCATTTTCCAAAAGCATTGCGAATCTATTTTATCTTGCTTTGTTGTTGTTGTTTAAAGATAAACTATTTTAGTTCTCACACCAGTCACCATGACTGACCTGGAGTTTATTGTTTCCTTCCTAAACTCTAGGTGCCCATCATTTTCCACACGGGCAGTCTAGAGTTAGGTTATCAGATCATTCTGGATTCAGGAGACGCTGTGGAGCTCAGTGGCGAGATGGATGACGAGACGTACCACTTGTATATGATATTATTTATTCCGCTGTGTATTCTGTATATGGACAAGTTCATATAACTGTCCAGTTGTGTTGTATATTGTTGTTGTAGACTCTGATGATGATGTGATGTATTAAATGATATAGTTCTTTGTTTTAAAGATTATTCATTTATCTATTATATGTTGTTCTGCTGCGAATGTGAGATTCTGTTTCTGTGTTTTTGTTATTTCTTCTTTCTCTTTTCTTCTGTCTTCTTCTACCTCTTCTTTTTTCTCCATAACAATTCGGTTTTCCGGCATTCGATTGCTTGGCAGTTGATACAGTGAATGTATTAATGTCGATTTTCGAGCGACGAAAAGTCGAGTCGTTACATTTGGTATCAGAGCATATGGTTAAGCGACAACCCTGCTCTGTTGGGTGTTACTCATTAGAGATAGAGTCAGTAGTACTCTAGAATGAGTTGAGTGTAATAATAGATATGAGCGCGTATTTGTTAGTGAATATAAAATTGTTTTATATTGTGATGATTGATTTGTTGAGTGGTATATGGATTCTGGTCGGTATAGTCTGTACAACTCTATCGATAGGGATCTCTAAACACTTGTTCAGAACAATTCGGCATGATATTGTTTTAAAATTGGGTAAATGAAATAATTTTACCTCAATTATATTTTGTATATAAAGAAATAATTTTTCTGAAATTATTAAAGTGTATATGATTGATTGTTTGGTTGTTAAAAATGTAAATATATATAAGTTAATAAAAGTTGTTTGAATGAGTTAAATATAACAACAATTGTGAAAGAGTAAATTGTATAAGCAAATGGATTATAATGTATGAAGTTATAATTAAAATGATATACAATGGTAAAAATAATCTTATATATAAGAAAGTGAAATTTTATAAGTAAAAGATATATAAATGTGATTTATAATCTAAACTAAAATTCTAGGGAAGTGTTTTAAAAGGATTTGATGTTTTGGAAAATTGTTTTCGAGAGATGAAAGCTCTAAACTCTTTTCAGGTCGCTGGAAAATAATTCCGATGATGACCGCGGCATCATTGGTGTTCATTTTCGGGTTTCCAAAAGAGGAATTGCTGCCAGATTATTTTAAATGAAAGAATTTTTGGAAAATTTGGATTTGGTTTTAGAAATTCAAAAGATAAATTGAATTGATTTCAAAATGTTTTTGAAAGGTTGAAAAGACTCTGGAATCCTATTTAAAATATTTATGGGAATGATAAATGAGTTGATACTTATACAATTTGAATTTTTGATAAGAATAAATTTAACTTAAGGATGGAGTTAAATTAAAGTAAGTATAAGTGAATCAATTAAATCTAAGTTGTAACTGTTGAATATAAGTAATCTAGTTTTGAACTTATAATATGAGATAATAAATTTGACTTTGGTAAAAGTTAAATAGAATTGGAATCTGAATTTAATTAATAAATGGAAACTTAAGTTAAGAAGTTAAACAAATGATGTTTGAAATGGAATATAACTTAAGTGATGTTGAATGAAGTTGATTTTGATATCAAAGTAAATTAATAAAGTGAATTTATTAAATGAATATAAACTTGAGTTATATAAATGGAATTCAATTTTATTTGTTAAATGAATTAACAATTGAATTGAATAAATGGATTGAATGTTAATCAATTGAATATAAATAAATTGATATGGAAAAATGAATGTAAGTGTTAATTCATTAAAAGCTAAATGTTATTGGAAGTTGAATAATCAAATGTAAGTCAATTTAATATCGACCAATTGAATTAAAGGTGTTAAACCAAATTGAATGTAAAATTTAATAAATTGGTTATGTTGAATATAAATTGATTGTTATATGGATATTAGTTGATTGTGTAAAATTCATTAAGTATTAATGAAATTGAATTGATCAAATTGGAAGCTAAAGCAATTGAATTCAAATTGGAAGTAAATGAATTTGAATAGAATTGAAATTGATTCAAATTGAAATTGAATTAATGTGAATTTGAATTAGTGAATGTAAACTGATTTAATATAAATGAATTAATGTTAGTAAAATCCAATGTTAATAAATCAAATGTGATTTAAATTGAAAACCAAATTCATTGAATATTAACGAGAATATTGATTTGGTTGTGAAGTTGTTGGATGATTACTGATTGATAGTTGCTTGATGGATGCATTTGTTGTTGTTGCCTTTGCTATATTGGCACATATTATGTTGCTATATGATGTATATCGATATTATTTTCTATATACATGTTCTCATTTGTTTGATTGAGTGTTTAGTAGGTGCGGATGGCGTTTGCTTCGCATTTGTAGCTCGCTTTCGCGCTATATTAGCCGTATACGCTCGCTAATAATATATAAGGTACATATCTCGGATTAAATATCGTACTTTTACACTTTTTCCCTACGGGATGCCTCATCACTTGATGAGATGTATATTTGTGATATATATACACTGTCATTTTTTTTTCGGATCGAGCCGCGCAAAGGAGGCTATGGCGAAATTTTCTGAAAATTTAAGGCGTTAGAATATTTTTGGGAAAATTGGAAAATTTTGAAAACTAAGTATGATTTGGAAACTTAGTAAAGTTTTTGTAAGAGGTTTAACTATGAATCTTGGAAAAGTTAAACACTTAAGAGATTGTAAATCTAATTTGGATGGTTTGTTTTGGAAAGTTAATAGATTTTGTATCTTGTTCTTACTTGGTAATTTCGAGGACGAAATTCTTTTAAGGGGGAAAGTTTGTAACGACCCAGAATTTATATTAATTAAAATTTGAATATTTAATTGATTTTGAATATTAATAAATGAATTTAATAAGGCGAATAATTTTAAATTCGGATATTGGATTAAATTGGATGATTAAATCGATAAATTAATAGGTGAAATTCCAGAAATAATTGAAATCTGGATTTAATGTGATTGAAAATGATTTATAAAGTTATATTAAATCATGTTGAAGTTATAGTGATGTTATAGCACTTTTAAAATTGAATTTGGAGTTAATCTGTGAAAATTGAATATTTTAATATTTAATCGATTAGTGAAATTAGCCATTTTTGGGACAGTCTCAGAATTGGACGAGACCAGTTCCATTGGATCCGTAATAGTTTGTTATTATCGGATTTCAATTTTCGTAGCAATCAGAGTTGTCGTTTGACCGTGGCAGCTCGAAACGCACCGAAATTGTTTTAATATTAATTTGGCGAGTTAAAATAGTCATTTTTCAAATAGTGTCGGATTTCGACGAAACTAGTTTCATCGGATCCGTAATGTGATATTATTGTATGGTTTCAAATTTCGTGTCGATTGGATGTACCGTTTGTCCGGGGCAAACCAAAACGCATTGAAATCGGTTTAAATCGATTTGATTTAAATTTGACTGTTTATTTCCGTAACTCGCACAAATGATTGAATTAGCTTCCGAAACACGTTCCATTGTGTTCGGAACACGGGGTAAACCTTACGAATGCCAGGCGGCACGTGTAATTTGGAGATCGTTTGAAAAAGTCGTTTAAAATAAATTTAATATCATTTATATACATATATATATATATATATACATATATATATATATATATATATATATACGTTAACAAACCCTAACCCTAAACGTTACAGCCGCCACTTCTACAATCAATGGACGAAAAAATCGATCCTTCTCCCTCCATTTTCTCAAAATCCATGCATCGAATTGAAAAACTTCTAACTGGAAGATTGTAGAGCACAGCACGATATCTCTATCCAACGGTCGTGATGGCGTTTGGAGTGATGGATTCGTCGTAATCGGCTGAGGAACGACGCACGTTCGAACGCGTTTTTGCATGCGTGGGGACCACCGGGATGGCGCGCGTTCTGGCCAAGGGGGCGTGGGGTTGCGGGCTGTTCGATGGCACTCTCTGATCGATGGGTATGTGAGAGATGGTGGTTGCGAGATAGGGGGAGGCGAACGTCGTTTGGGTTCGATGTTACTGGGAGTTTTTGAACGGGAAGGAGAAGCTTCAAAACAACGGCCTGATCTCATCATCACAATATCGAATGGCTCAGATCTGAATTGGTTTGAAAATAAAACAAAATTGTAATTTATTTATATTTTAATTCGTATAAAGTTTAAAATATCATATCTCTTCCATACGAGGTCGAAAAATTACGAAACTAGTTGCGTTGGGTTCGTATGGTCGAGCACTACGATATGGAACTGGATTGGTGTCGTTTGGAGCTGGTTTGTATTTCGGGTAAAATTAAACGTCCGTTTAATTTTATTCGAAATAAATCGCTATGAATTGCTATCAGAAAATCACGGTGAGAATTTCTCACTCAATCGAACAGTTTCAATTTATATTTTAAACAGTTAGATTTAAAATTGTTGATTGTATGCCTGGATGATAATTTTGTCTGTTATTGATTGTTAAAATAGACATTATACGCCGTTAGTAATCGGAGGTTAATTATTAAAAACATATACCGCGATAATTTCACATTGAAGTGAATTGGTATTATATATGTATATAACAATATATATATATATTGGAATATATATATATTGGAGTTGTTGATTTTCCCGCATTGTTTAGCGGATGAGACCCTATTGCGCCGCATAATAGCGGATAATATTTATTAAACCCATATACCGCGATAATTCCATACTGGAGCGGAATTGGTATTGTGCTAACATCTGTGGATGCAGGGAAATAGGTTGGAGGGATCCAACTGGATTCCTCACCGTAGTGATTTATTTACAGATATTGTTGTATATTCTGTTATCATATGATGGTATATGATGTTTGGATGCTATGATTGACTATTTGGTGCTGTTGCATCATCGGATTCATTTTTGAAGTTTAAGATAACGATTTTGATTTTAAAGGGATTTTTAAAGTGAATTTTGAAAGTATATGTTTTATAGAATTGGTTTATTTAAATTGAGATTTTATAAACGGTTTATATAAAAGATTTATAAAATTGATATTTATAAAATTAAATATTGGAATTATAAAATGAGTTTTCATAAACGTTAAAGGAAGTATAAATGGATTCATAAGTGAATGAAATTAATAGATTTATAATGTGAAGTTATAAAATGAATAGATTTTTGTAAAATAAAAGATTTATAAGTAATTAACTTATAAATTAGATTTTTGATATGAAATCGAGTTATGAATTAAATTTGTTAATTCAGGGATTTTTTTTATATAAATCGAAGTTTATGAATAGGGAAAGAATTTATAGACATTGTTTATAAATTCGAAATAAATGGGATTTGATAAATTGAATATAGGAAATTATTAAAGGAAGTATATTCGCGATTTTGGATAGCGAATTATTATTGAAATAAATTGTGTAGAAATTGTTAAAATTGGGATAGTGATTATATTCACGATTTTGGACAGTGAATATATATTATTGAATAAAATCAATATATTTTGGGAAAAGGAATATTGTTAAATGAAATAATTGTTTTAAAAGATGTTTTAAAACATGTTAAGTATCGAAACATAGATTTCAACATTTATTGTTGAAATAAACGTTTCGAGGAATAAGGAAATGGTGGATTATAACACTGTTGTTATAGTAAATGATTTCCGAAAGGAAATGGTTTATATAGTATTGGAATTTATATATCTATCTAAATTTTGAATCCCTATACTAGTGATTTTGGGTTGTCGTAACGATGTTTTACGCAACATTCGTTTTGAATCAATTAAAATTTGTGAAAGAAAATAATTTCCTTAAAGAATGAAATATATACTTAATTTTGATTTAAGTATATTGAATATTTTCAAATGTTGAAAATAAATGGATTTGTGAATTACTTATTATTAAATAAGTATGGAAATGCTTTTCCAATAAGAAGTGAAATGTTTTAGATTTATCTTCAAAGATTAATTGAAATGTGGAAATTGATTTGAAATTGTTTTCAAATAGTTGAAGTGTGGAAATTATATATCTTGTAAAGATATTTTTGGAAGATAAATAATTTGGAAAATTATTTGGAATCTGATGATGTTGCGTATCTCTATTGATAGTTAAATAACCGACTATCAATAATTACCTTGAATAGGTATTTGTTGTGAATTGAATGAATTTGAATGCCACACTTATTTTTGAATAAGCGCTCACTATTCGGGTTAGCCGGGAAAGGACCATGGGGTCATATAACCCATTCCGAATATGTGATACGTCGTTATGAATCGCATTTGATGACCGGTGTTGAAGACCGGATATTTTTGAAAATGGAAGGATTATCGTCGAGTTACTCTACATCGACTGATCTTCGATTTAGAGGTTTTATCACCTTAGTGACGGGAAGTCCGGACGTGATTGAAATTTATCCGGATTTGCAAGGGCTTCGTGAGAAGTGCCTTCGGTTCTGTTCGATCCCGGAACAGACTTGTATGGATTGTATGTCTGACATTACAAATTGAGATATAAAGCTGATTTCTTTCAAATACATATCTGTTGGTGGTGGAGAGTTTATTCTCTTAGCTTAACACCCTTCTCTCAGACGTACGAGCTCAGAGGTTATGTAGTTGAAGGTTATCAGCGATATATTCCCAGTTTGGTAATGTGGCATGCTGAGTGTTGCTGTGTGATGATCAGTGTTCGATCATTTGTGATATGATCATTTGTTTGATCATTTATCTTTGTGATCATAGGTTGATCATTTGTTTGACCCAAAGCATAGCTTTTGTGATAAAGCGTAGCTTTGTGGACGAGACTTCGTCAGGGCCTCAACAACTCGAAAATGGTCGAAACAGGAATGTTGCGGCAAGGTTATGAGGGTCGCGCCCTTTAGGGTATGTCATTTCCTTCTGGAAAGGGGTGGTATCATGGTATGGAGCCCAGATACTTACTCATGTGGATACACTTATTTATTATGTGTGATGATGCTACCGAGCGCTCGGATAAAGGTCCCAAAGGACCGGGTGATGACATATTCGTGAGTTACCTGTTACAGGGGTAACCCGGCCTTGTTTGGCAGAGAGCAGTTTGTCTCTCGGGACGTCCAGCCAGAGGCGATCCTATTCGGCAGGAGGAAAGGAAGTTCCTTAGCCTGACCATTTGTTGGAAATCCATCTTCCAAATACGAAATTTGTACGGTTTTAGTTGTAGAACCTGCCATTTACGTACGGTGGTCACCACTGTTTAGATGGTAGCTATAGTAGGCATACGATACTGGTCGTATGTTGGCTAAGATTAATGTTATACTTTCGAAATGTTTTCCACACTCGACATTAATAATAATATCCAATGATTTACGTAGCAAGCATCTTTGACTATCATAAGAAGAAATCTCCTCCAATTCTGCGTTTGCATTGTGTGTGTGGCGGGAGGTCTTATGGTAGTTTCATTTTCCAAAAGCATTGCGAATCTATTTTATCTTGCTTTGTTGTTGTTTAAAGATAAACTGTTTTAGTTCTCACACCAGTCACCATGACTGACCTGGAGTTTATTGTTCCCTTCCTAAACTCTGGGAGCCCATCATTTTCCACACGGGCAGTCTAGAGTTAGGTTATCAGATCATTCTGGATTCAGGAGATGCTGTGGAGCTCAGTGGCGAGCTGGATGACGAGACGTACCACTTGTATATGATATTATTTATTCCGCTGTGTATTCTGTATATGGACAAGTTCATATAACTGTCCAGTTGTGTTGTATATTGTTGTTGTAGACTCTGATGATGATGTGATGTATTAAATGATATAGTTCTTTGTTTTAAAGATTATTCATTTATCTATTATATGTTGTTCCGCTGCGAATGTGAGATTCTGTTTCTGTGTTTTTGTTATTTCTTCTTTCTCTTTTCTTCTATCTTCTTCTACCTCTTCTTTTTTCTCCATAACAATTCGGTTTTCCGGCATTCGATTGCTCGGCAGTTGATACAGTGAATGTATTAATGTCGATTTTCGAGCGACGAAAAGTCGAGTCGTTACATAAAGTCCCTAAATACTTGTTTTGTTTGAAATTGCATTGGATCAACCCACAATGATCTCTGGAAATTTGAATGCCTCTCCCCACCTTTCTATGGTGTGCATTCGAGTAAGTGTCCCCATCGGGCATCAATAGCCCTTCCAACCCTACCACTAGCGCATGAGTTCTTTACCTTAATAGCCCTAGGCTCTCCCCAAGTCCTACCTAATTGTCTTATGTTAGGTCTCATTCCCACCTTTCCTTGGCATAGAACCACCCTGCCCCAACCTGTCAGCGCAATACGCTCTTTACTTATTAAGGGAATGCATTCAAATTGTGGTGCAATATGCCTTTTACGTATGGTGACGCATTTCAGTCTCTTCCAACTTTATAGTTTTACAGTGCAACAT
Source organism: Allium fistulosum (assembly GCA_030737815.1). Lineage (NCBI taxonomy): Eukaryota > Viridiplantae > Streptophyta > Magnoliopsida > Asparagales > Amaryllidaceae > Allium > Allium fistulosum. The sequence continues at coordinate 293,790,606 of CM060907.1, forward strand.
ACCTTCTACATATTATGGTGCAGATCTACTTTCCCCTGAATGTCCTTGGAAAATCACTACCACATCCCCAAATGCGCAGTTTGCATATAAAATGTTAGGTAGCCGCCTCAGCTCTATACTAGACAAAGTCTGACACGTCTGACAGCATCTTTACATGTGTCACTACCTAATTCATTAAGATTTCACTTTCTATTATTTTTAGTGTCCTTTATTTTCCTTTTTGGCTTTTATATGGTTCTTGTCTCCTATTTATCTAACACTTATTTCACCGTATCGATTTAAATTTTTAAGCGACTGAGTAGTTCCCTTCTCCCTAGTGCAGTACCCACCTTATATTAGCTTATTTTCTTCATAGAAAACCTTAATAAAATCCCATAAAATTTGTGGATACCTGTTCTAATATATTTTATTCTTAATTTATATTTTTACACGTATTTTCCTATTTATTTTCCTATGTATTCTTCTTCAATAATTCATAATAAATTATTCTGACATGGAAAACCTCTCAAACTAAAAAAACCATTTCTAAAATCATGGTAAAAACTTCATATAAAATTTTTTTACCATTTAGAAATCATTAGAGTGGGAAAATATATCTAAACATCACATGTTCATCTATTTTTTTCAATACATCCATTAAACATTTTACTTGTTCAATAAAAATCCATATGAAATCCCATCATATATTAAAGTATACAAAATCATACCGCGACAAAAAAATTAGGTATGGTAAAATAGGTTTAGTATTACTCATTTAAATCCTTGAACTATCTTTCTTTAGTCTTCTTAGCTTGTGTTTCCTTATCTGCTCTTTATTTTCTCCTTTCAGGCAACACTATTTATGTTTCGTTCAAGCTTTTATTTTAGTTTCGCAAAATAAAATGAATGAATGGGAAGAGTAATGTTTATTGTCCTACAATATTTAGGTCGAGGGCTCTCATACTCTTTTTTATTAATTCATTATCTCTTTTCTTCTTATTTGGCTTATCTTGGCCTTTTAATTAATTAATTAAATTGATCATAAATTACTGGTTGTTGCAAGAGTTCTCAAGCTGGCCACTGCTCGCACTTATGTTGGGACCATCCGAAGCTTCGATGGAATAGATGCCTATGGCGTGTCACCCAGGAGTAATCCCTAGCCTATCTAGTTAGTGTCAAGCAGTGAAGCTACACCAACTACTTGCGTGTCACCCGGGAGAACCCTCGAGCCCCGCTGCACTCAGATTTGTGTTGGGACCGCCCTCCACAATGAAAACTAGGGTGGCATGGATCCCATCTCTTTGGGTAATCCCCAAAGAAAAAAAGAGCTCATCAAAGCATGGAATGAGTAAGTTTCACCTTGTTGACAAGCATGGACATCCAACACAGCAACTCCTACCCTTTCAATGTTGGCAGACTCATCCGTGAGAGCTACAACCTCAACCACTCGATTTGACCATAGATGTCCATCCCGACCGATTATGTCATAGAGTGCACGATTTCCGCATTGGACTAATACGACATAGAAACAAACTTTGATCATGATGATGACCTACACGATCCCTACATAGGAGATTCAAACATCGATAGCGGACCAGTTACCCCACTCGAGTAAATATCTGTAGATCGTGCCAACCCTAGCAAGGTTTTCTGATCAGCACTAAGTTTAACCTAGAGGTTATAAATGAGCTGGTAAAATTCTTGAAACAAAGAAAAGATGTCTTCAATTGGGGGCACACCAATATGATCAACATTGATCAAAAAATCATTTGCCATGCATTGAACTTTGATCCAAATGTAATCCATATCTATCAAAAGTGTAGATCTCTCAACCCAGAATGGTACCGAGCTTTCAATGGAGAGGTGGAGAAGTTTTTGGCCTACCACTTCATCTGGGATGCAGAATACTCGGGTTGGGTATCTAACCTAGTGCTGGTCAGAAAATCAAACGGGTATTGGAGAACTTGCATTGACTTCTCTGACCTCAACAAAGCATGCCATAAATATAGCTTTCCATTAGCTTGCATTGATCAGCTAGTAGATGCGACCAGTTGACATAAGCTCTTCACTTTCATGGACACTTATTCTGGGTACAATTAGGTTTCCATTGACCAAGAGCACATTTCCTTCATCATTAATGATGGCCTATAATGTTATCATGCCATGCCATTTAGGCTTTGAAATGTAGGCTTTACCTGCTAATGGCTTGTTAACCGCACGTATTTGGAACAATTCGGCAAGTTCATGGAAGTATACATGAATGACATACTGGTGAAGTCAAAAAAGGCCAAGGGGACATATACAGGACCTAGCCGAGACCTTCAATATACTAAACTAGTATAACATGAATCTGAATCCAACGAAGTGCTCATTCATCGCCCGGTTAGGAAAATTCCTTGGTTGTGTTGTAAGTGCAAAGGAAATTGAAACCAACCCTGGTAAAATCCAAGCCATTCAATACATGCAAATCCATAAAAGCATAAAGCAAGTGCAAAGCTTAAATAGGTTGGTTGCTACTTTAAGCCCACTATGTCCAAGAGACAACTAACTGATACCTCCTCTTCTTTGATCTCACAAAGAAGTGAAAGTCATTTGCTTGGAACGATGAGTACTCTAAGACATTTAAAGAATTAAAGCAACACTTTGCTACTCCTTCGGTATTATCCACGCCCATCGACAAGGAGGACTTGTACATTTACCTTACAACAACTAACCATGTGATCATCGCTGCATTATCAAAGAAGATGAGAAGTTCCAATGATCAATCTACTACATCTAAAAAAGGTTGTCAAGTCAAATACAAGACATATGATGATGGAAAAGCTAGCTTTTTTCCTACTCACGGTGGCATGGAAACTTGTCCATACTTCTAGGTATATCCCATTAAAGTCCTAACTAACTAGCCATTAAAACAAATTTTTAGCCGACCTGACACAACAGGCCGGCAACTGAAGTGGTCCGTCGAGCTTGGACAACATCACATTTATTTCTAGACTCATACTTCTATTAAGGATAAATCCATGGTAGATTTCATTGTCGAGTGTTCAAGCATAGACTTCGATGAAGAGGAGACCATCATTGATCAACAAACTTGGCGCATGTATATGGATGGGGCATTAAATGAGAAAGGGGAAGAGGTCTGCATGGTCCTTGTCACACCTGAAGGAAGAGAATTTTATTTTGCGTTCTGCCTCACTTTCACGGTGACCAACAAAGAATCCGAATACGAAGTAGTCCTAGCTACCTCATGATGGAAAAGGAGTTGCATGTGGATTCCATCCATGTGTTCAGTGAATCATCACTAGTCATCAATCAAATAGGCGAGCACGTCCAAGTCAAAGGAAAAACACTGGCTTTGTATGTTGTAGAAGCTAAGAAGATAATCAAAACCTTCTTGGAGTTCAAGCTAGAACAAGTACTCAATAAGCAGAATGCTATGGCCGACCAACTGGATAAGACGACAAGCAAGTAAGAAGAAACCACTCCTTCCGTCCCACTAGAGATTCGAGGCACCCCTTGATATGAGCCGGGGGAAACAACGATTATAAATTGACATCCCATCCATGGAAAACTTGATGGCTTCCCTGATTAAATACTTGGTGAATGAAGAGCTCTCAGTTGGTCATAAAGAAGCTTGGAAAGCCCTATATAGGGCTCCTTACTACATAATCATGAACATAAAGTTCAACAGATGAGGGTACTTAACACCACTTCGATGGTGCATGTCAAAAGATGAAGCCAACCAGATTTTGGAAAAGCTACATGAAGGATATTGTGGGGGTCATGTCGAAGGGCAAAACATAGCAAAAAAAGCTGCTCCATAAGGCTATTATCAGCCTATTATAATCAAGAACTCGATGGACTACATTAAGGAGTTCGACTGGTTTTAGTGGTTTGCTAAGTTCCCGAAGCCTCTCCTACCATTCTTATCTCTATGACTTCCCCTTGTTGTTTGATACTTGGAAAATTGACTTGATAGGAAAGCTGCCACATGCTAAGGGAGGATACAACTACGCCACAGTTTCCATCGACTACTACATTAAATGGGTCAAGCCCAAGCACCTTGCTAGTGTAACCACCTGTCACTCCATGTTAACTAAAAATGCATCACCCAGTAGAACCCATGGGAACTCAATGCTTCGGTTCGAACTGGGGCACCCACCACTCAATCATGTTGCACGTCACCCTGGAGAACCCTCGAGCCCCTTAATGTTATGGTTTGAGGTAGGCTCTCCCAACATCATAAAAAGACACAAAGAGGCTCGACAACCATGTGCCTAGCTTGGTGTTTGCCTGCAACTGGATAGTGCAGCTAATGCTTATATCCGATCTCACTTGCCAGCCCAACCCGTCATCTAGATAAGTTCACTTAAAATTAGCTTAGTCATTGGTTTACATGAATGTGTTGCACTCATAATTCATCTCATAATCATATACTTTTATTTATCTATTTAGTGATAACTTTCAAGTACAAAATATATAGGAACTATGTTGACTACCCAAAGTATGCTACCTTTCTAATCATGCATAAATAAGAAGTGCTAAATAAAAGTACTTGAAAAAATTCCATATGCTAAAAAGTGAATATATTCATTCACATCAAAAGTGCAGGGTATAAGGCCCTCACGTTGGGTTTACAAAAATAAATCTAGGAAGTTGGCCCACCAGTCGGTCGGGTTAGGGAGTCTATCTGCTCTTGAGTCAACGTGGTCACCGCTATCAGTCCCTCCACCTCTATCTCTACCACCACCTTAGACCGAGTCTTGATAAGGACCTTAGCTTTGAAGTTGATAAAGGAAAGTGGAAGCTGGTAGTTTTCCCTGAACAGGGACTTGGCAATGTTCTTCCACTTATCCTCCTCTGCCACCCTAGCAACCTCCATATCCTCAAATGATCGGCATCCAACCAGATGTTTGTTCAAGTCATCCCCAAAAGTTTCGACCTCCTTCTCAGTCCTTGCCAATGTGTCTTTGAGGCACCCGACCTCTTTCTCCACCATCTCCCTCGCCTTGGCTGCATCCTTCGCTACATTTTCATTCGCCTCTACTGCCTCCTTTACCTTTTCGTCCTAGGCCTTGGTCATCGTTGAAGCATCCTTGACTACCTTCCAAGCCTCCTATTTTGCCTTGACATCCTCTTGATGTTTTTGGATGTCATCCCAGATGGAGATATAGCGGTATGCAGCTAAAATAATTAGTATTAGAGAAGTACCGGTTCACAAAAAAGTAAATTCAAGATGGAAAGCATATAAGTAGGGAGACTTGGGTAAGTGTATTCACCATAGACTCCAAGGGTTCCAGCTCAAACCAGGTCTGGGTAGGCACTAGCAGACTATCGATGGACATGAGCTAAAAATCCCTCGGAAAGCAATCCATAATGTCGGGGTCCTAGGCATAGTTAACGTTCAAAGATATTTGCCCCACTAGCACCGCCTCTTCACCATTAGCTTGCCCCTCTTCATCACAAATATTCATTCGCTTGACATAAGGAGTATAAACCTTAGGAGACAAGGTCTCTCCTACCACAGACCTTTTCCTCTTCCTACTGTCAAGAGAACGCTAGGTCAATCACTCAGGTTTAGGGGGAATCTCAATGATCTCTCAGCTTGTAGCAAGCCCCTTAGGCATAGGAGGTGTAGCTGAATTGGTGAGGGAGATAAGGATATCAAACTCAAGATCGTTAGCAACTGAAATTACAAGAAGCACCGGTTAGTTCAACTACAAGAAAAAAGAGAGAAAGTATAAGTAAATTAACTACCATTTGGATCGGCCTGGCCCTGCCTTTCGACAAGATGCAAGCATGATGAGATCGAGGTGCCTAGGCTAGATTGATTGGTCCTGAAATGAGTCATGCCATATGGCACAACATCATAATAACCAGGGTATAAAGGATCATAAGCAGGATGGGGCCCAGAGGTGGGAACCACGTTTCCACCAGTTCTTGGTACCTTTAGCCCTCCCTCTACATTTATCAACTTGGAACTCTCCTCGGTATCCCATGAGACGGTCAATCTTCCACATCACAGACTGTGATGTCAACCAGCTTTAGTGGGTTAAATGTTTCCCACTGAGGCTCCGGCACAACATCACTTAGCTCATCATAATCACATTATTGCCACTCTCCAAACCTCTTACCCCTTATTCATGGTATTGTAGCCTCAGTCCTCATTAGTGATCCGTCCAACATCAGGGTCTAAGAACTAGATCTTTGTGTAGTCCCCTTCTTCTTAGTCAATTTCATTATTGGGGCGCCCCTCTCCGCCATCATAATTTGGTAATCCCTCACGAGCCCGATCCAGCAAAGGTTCGTGTATGTGACGACCCGGTATTTTGGCAATATTATTTTAATAGGAATTTAATCTAATTTAAATTAAAATACAAGCTTTTCATTTTATATGCTGATAAGATCTTTGGATATTTATCCGTTATATATGTGTTTGTAAAGGAAATTTTGATTTGAAAATCTAAAATAAATCCTGTATTGTTCAATAAAAACACAAAGTTGTATATTTTCAATATTTAATATAATACATATAAAAGGGTAATCTAAATACTAATGTTTAACATATGACATCCTACCAATATTTAAATATGAATATAAAAACATAAGTATAAAATATAAGATATAAATAGAAATATAAAATTTACAAATACAATGTTATAACTCAAATGCTTGAAAATTAAATTGCAAATAAAATGCAACTGATATGCTAACAATAATTATAATAACTTTTACCCAAACACATCATAAGGATTAAAAAGAATAACCTATATATACTTATGAACAATGCAAAGAAACAAAGAAACAGATTAAATATATCAAAATATATTACTGTATAATATATGCATAACCAATGCATAAGAAGGAAAGCTACTCACATATTCAAAATATCTTTATACATAAGTACAAAGACCAGCAAATATTAAGTATATGTAAACAAATATGAAGACATGCATTTATTTTAGCATGACATTTTGTCCCTTCAAGTTGTAAGAAAGTCTTCTCAGCCGAACTTGTTAAAAAAAATCACAACATGTAGCTTGCTCTACACACCTCACTTCCATATATTTATATATATCTTTGCTTTGCCTCATCTTTTGTTCGAATGAACTAAATAAAAATATACAAACTTCCACTTTGAAATCAAGCAATTCAAGATTCAAGAATCAAGTTCCAGATTTTCAAAGTTGAATCAAATTTCCAGATTTTTCAAACCATTCTCTGTTCAACATTTTAAAGGTGAGTAAATCTTCATTTTTAAAAAAAAAATTGTTTTAATAAATCTGTAGTGGGATGTTGATGCATGTGTTAAATTTACTATGATATTGAATACATGTTTACCTGAATACGGTTGTGTATGCATGATTAACGGTATGGAATGTCTGGGTACAGATGAACCTGTGAAGTTCATCTCTGTATATTTACAGGAGTTGTTCTTCAAAAGAAATAGGCAAAAAAATTCTCCAATCTAAACCTTATTTGAATTAGACTTGTGAATAAAAGTTGTGAATTAATTTATGATGGTAATTCTAAAAATGGATTCTGAAATTTTTAGTTTACAAATAAATTTAAAATTGGAAAATACAGTGAATCTTGATTTATGTCAGAAAATCATTAATCTTAATTCTTGCTTTGGATTATATAATTGGATTAGTGGTTAGAAATGATGAATTTTAACATGCATTTCATAATTTTTAAGTTGATATCCAATTTGGAATTTGTGAATGAAGGGTTTCGGTAATTTGATCAATTGCCGATGATAAACTCCATGATTTTAGCTAGGATTTGGATCGAAGCTTTCTGGTATGTTATGAAGTAAGGGAAAAATACGATTGAATTTTTCAATGGTGTGAATTGATGGGAATTGAAGAAACTAGGGCTTAAGCTTGCAGTTCGTTTCGGCTGGACTATCGTGACGTTTGCGGCAAGTGTAGTGGACCGGGGGTGATCGCGAGTTGATGGAAGGTAGCACGGTGATGCTACGGTGCTTGAGAAAGGTTACTGGAGCTTCCGGTGGTCGTGCGATCATCTGAGGCGATGGTTTGTGGGTCAAACAGCTGTAGTTTCTCGAGCCTTAGGGTCGAATTACGCTATGTGCTTGGATTTTCCGATCTGGGTTGTGGAGGAGGTTTCCGAGATCGTACGTGGTAGGTCGGCGATCAGATGGATGGTCGAAGTTGCTAGGTTTGGGCGCGCACGTACACACGTGTACGCTGTGCACGATTTGGAAAGGGGAAGTTTTGATCTGGAGATCGAGTCTTGGAATTTTCTCTCGCGTTTTCATCGGGTCGACTTGAAGTGGGGATAGCTGGGTTTGCCTCGGGTAGGCACGAGTAGTTTCTGTGATTTACTCGAGTTTGTTTTGGTTTAGATGTGTAATGATAAAATGCAGATTATACTCGTTGTTTAAAATAAGTAAAGAAACCAAGTTTAAGTTGAAAACAAGTTGATAAAGGAAACGAATATAAAGTTAAACTTGTTATTTTAAAGTGAAAGTAAATCAAACATTTTAAAGTGAAAATTTAATTTATATTTCAAATTTTAAAAATGTGTTGAGATGTTTGATTTTAAAAAATAATTATCTTGATTAAGTTTTAAATTCAAATTTAAAAGAGGAATTTGAATTTAATTATTAAATCAAAGTTTTAAGGTTGAAGATTGAAGTAATGTTTAATAACAGATCTTCAATTTATATTGAAGATAAATTAGTTTAAAACTTGATAATTTAAAGTGTTTAAATTTGGAAATGATTTATCTCCAAATAAGACTATTATTATGATTTTGTAAACCAAGTTTAATAATTTGTCTTTGAATTAATCAGATTTAAATAATTCAAATAATTTATTTATGGAAATAAATAAGGTTAAATTATTTGGATAATTAATTTAAGAATACTTATTTACTATAATTTGTTAATAAGTAAAGTTTAATTAAGAAAAAATGTTTTCGTAAATAATTAAGAATTTTTGAAATACAAGATATTAATTAATTAATTGTTTAATTAATTTTAAATAATTAGTTAATTGTTTATTTAATTTTAAATAATCACTTAATTATGGATTAATTAAGTGTAATTACTTAATGAAGTAATTAATGGTTAATTATTGAATTAAGAAAGGGAAATTTTCTTATGGAAGTAATTAGTGGAAATTACTCATGGGAGTAATTGAATGGAAGTGATTAATGGATAATCACTTAGGGATGATTTATACATCGAATAATTTAATAAGCAAGATGTATAAGTAATATGCGTTGGTAGTTAATTAAATTAATTAAAAATGTATGACTAAATTATCTTTCTTATGAATGATATTTGAGAGCCTTGGATTTTTGTTATTTTCTGAAATGTCATTGTGATGCTTTGTGAAATGAAATGTTCTTGCGATAAGATAGTTTGGGTTTAAACTAATATAATGTGATTATCTATCGATGAGGAATTAATGGGTAGAGGTGACACCCTGTATTTGGAGTTTGAATTGTGTTCACTTGAATAATATGGAATAACATGGTATTACTTTCGAAGAGACAGGGGTCGGGTATTAGTAAATACCCGAAACCACTTCGATTTATAACCTTCATAGTTTGATTTTGAAATAAAGAGGCTGAAATGAAATAAATCATTTAAACTTGGTCAGTGGGTCTAAATGTCAATGCTTGGATATGTTTTGGGAAATAGAATTATAACAAGTTAAGAACTCGTTGTAAGATACAAGTTACCCGGGTATTTAATAAGTTTATTTTATCAGTATTTCTGATATGAAGGGTTTACTCACGCTGGTTTCCAGCCTGACCCGGGTGTTACTTTGATGTAATGCTCGGGTCAGACCGAGTGTTACAGATTTTTCAGGTAAGGACGTTCTGGAGTTCAGGAGACGAGCTGGATGGCAGGAACGTATGGAGTGTATTCCGCTGTGATATATTGTAGTTTGTCTGGGACATGTTGATTGTATCTGCCCAGTGTTTGTGTATGTGTTGTAACTCTGATGTATTAAAGTGTAATTTGACAAGTACAGATTTCATTTGTATAACTTGTAATATTTGATATTATATTTTGATCCGCTGCGAATGTGAGATTCTGTCTTTTATTCTCTGTTTCTTCTTCTATCTCTTTCTTCTTTTCATAACTACCTAAAATTTTCGGGTTTGAAAATTTTCGAGTTGTTACAGTTGGTATCAGAGCTGAAAGGTTAAGCGAGAACCTTGGCTCTGGTGGGTGTACTCATAAGGATAGGGTCAATAGTACCCTAGAATGAGTTGAGTGTTTATATATATATGAGAAAGCGTACTTGTTATTTTCTTATATAAAGATTTTAAATGATTTTAAGTAAGGATATATTTTGATATATATAAAGCAATATTTCTTACTAATAAGTGTTAAAGTAATTGGTTGTTAAAAATTATTGGAATTAAATAAAATAATGAGAATTAGGTGTTAATAGTAATACAGCCAAATTGAAATTGAATGAAGATAAATTTGAAATGGATCCAAACTGAAATTAAAATCCTGAATTTATAGAAATATTTTCAGAATAAAGATAATAAATTGGTTTTCAGATATGATAATCTTGGTTATTATCATAAATGATTGTTGAGTTTAATAATGAAATGTTGTTAATGAGTAAGCAGATGAAATGTTTTAGATAAGTGTGACTTATAAATTGGAACTGAAGATGATCTAGATTGTGAAGTTTTAAAATCTGGGTTCAGAATTTGAAAATTGTTTCAAATTGATAAAGAAATGATAAATAATGTTATTTAATATATTTAAATGGAAGGGTCCTATTTCAACAAAAGTTGTTGGAAATTTGTTTTGAACCAAAGGTGATTTGAAATTTAAGGATAACTTAGTGTGTAAAGGAAATAATATGTATATATGGGGAATACAAATAATATCAAAAATGATTTGAAATAAACTCTAAATGTTGAGTTTTAAAATTTGAAATGAGATGTGATATCCAAGGTGATAAGTTTTTGAACTTATAAGATTATTAATGTGAAGTTTAAAATTTGAAATGGGAATTCAAATTGGGCAAGGTTGTCTAGATTAAGAAATTGAATTTAACTTTGGAAAAGTGAAATAAGTTAACAAGCAACCTGAATTGGAAATTTCAAGATGAAATTGAGATTTAACTTGGGAAGTTAAATGGTTAATTTGAATTGAAAGATCGTCTGATCTCAAGATGGGTTTGAGATCTGATGGATGTTTTAAAATAAATTGGATGATATCATTCTATTGTTATTAATAATCTTTAGATTGTGAATTGGATTTGTTTAAATGAATGAAGAAATAGATTGTAGTGATATATCCATTATTTAGCTAAAAGGGAAATTAAAATTTGGAATTAAAGAGACGAAACCACTTTGAACTTAAGGTTTAAATGTTTAAAAAGAATTGGAAATTTAAATTGTTAAGCACTGGTTTCAAAATTGAAATTGGGTAATAAATTGAATTTTTAAGGTAAAATTGTTTTGAACTCTTACTTGAATTTTGAAATAAGTTAAGTAAAGATAACTTAAAATGGAATTTTGAGAATTGGACTCAGAATTAAATTGTTTAAAGATTGGGATTATTAATTTAAAAATAAAGGTTAATTTGATTTAAGGGGTTAAATCAACTTTTGAAAATTTAACTCGAATTTATATAATTCGAGATGGTTTAAAATTGAGATTTAAATTGAATTAGTTCAAAACTGAATTTGATTTGAATTAATGGGAAATTGTGATTTATGATGGATAAGTATAAAATTCAAATGGGAAATTTGAATTGGATTAATTTGAAATAAAATTGAAGTTATTCAAATTGGGATTGAGTCAATTTAAATGTAAGTGGAAATTTAAATTGAAATGGAGATGGGGTATTAAACAGTTTGACTCTGGACTATTTTCAAAATAAGTTGTTTAATATAAACCTATTTTTCCAAACTATTTACTACACAACTTTTCTTTTTAAACCTAAAACTATCTTAAACCTGTTTTACAATTACTTTTGGAACTATTTAACTATTTTACAACTGTTTTATAAACTAATTACTATTTTTCTACTACTTTATAACTGATTACTGTTTTTACAACTATCTTACAATTACTTAACTGTTTTACAGCTATTTTACAAAATAATAATTATTTTTCAACTACTTATCTATTTTTAAAATTTTCAAGCTATTTTCTAAATTTAAACCGATTTGAGTTCAAACTGTTATTGATTAAATACCTAACTGAGATAAGAATTGAAGTGATAATCCAAATGGGGATTAAGGTAATTGTGGATAAGTGAATAAGATCAAAGTGAGGATGAATAGAAAGGAAATTGATTTAACTGATAATCAATGAAGATAAATACGTAGGATGTACGTATGTTATTCTATTCGCATAATGATTTGATCCAGATTCGAGCACAGAATTTCGAGATAATATTGTCGATCCGAGTTGGGATTTTTCGCTCGATTTTTTACGGCGAACCTGGATATGGATTTTTGATTGATTCTGGATATTCTCTATCATAGTTGTGACTATGCAAGGAGAATGACGGTTTCTGATCAAGAAACCAAATCTGAGTCCGCACTAGGAAGTCGGGTGGACGATACTAGTTCAGAAGTGAAATTGTGTGATCGAGTGAGCGATCAGATTGATATTGCGTACGAATGATATGGGGACATCGTACGGGTTTGAATGAATTTGGCATTGAAAATTTGTGGATAAAAACTGAAAAGATTTTTTTTGAAATTGAAAGTATATTTTGAGAAATTGACAATGAATAAAGGTGGAAATTGGATTTTGAAGTGGTAGATAAAAGGGTTATAAGATGATTTTTGAAATGGAAAATATATTTGTGAATATATGGGGAACTAAAATAAAATAAATTTAAAATATATATTTCTATGGTAGAAATTAACTTTATGGAAATAAAGTGGAAATTGAATATTTTTCTGAGTTAAAGTTTACTTTATAATAAAAGTAAGAAATTTGGCAAGTGACTTTATAAAGTAATCAAATTTGAATATTTGATTGGGAATAAACAAAGTTACGTATCTTTGTTATATATGATAAAACTCCCCTTATTGAATCCATTGCCAGAAGAAAAAGGTTTTTGAAAGTTTTTGAAATATACAAAGGAAACTTATATAAGTATAAGGTGATTTAAAGATTTCCCAAGAAAATTATATATATGAATATATATATATATATATATATATATATAAAAGATTTTATGGAAATGGTTTTGAGAAAAAGGTTTTGGGAACCTTTGGATTTGGAAAAGGCTTTTGATTTTTGGATAAAATCAATATTGGGATTTGGGAAAGCCTGATTTGTGAATTATCGATTTTGAGAATCGATTTTGTGTAAAAGCATTTATATGAGATTCATACTAGGTGTATGATTTGGAAAATACTATATGTGTATAGTATAAAGTGTTTTGAGATTTGCTCTGGGGAAAAAGGCGCTCCCTTGAAATGAACTTCTCAGGAGTGCCACTGGGTGGTACTGCCTTGAGCCCCAAGGAGGGAGTTTCTAAAGTTGATCCTATGAGGAGTCCGGACAAAACTAGTTTCTGAGGATTATTTGTGTAGCGAAAGTCGAGGGGCTGGTGCCCATAGAGGCATTTTGATTATGCTGTGACGATAGTGTAACCCGAAGTCACTGCGATCTACTGTAGACCATAGCGTAAGTTGTGTGTGCCGCTGAGAGCCAACAGTCTACGTTTGATTTTATATCGGTAGACTGCGACACTATGGTAACATAGCGAAAGTCATGTGTGCCGCTGAGAGCCAACAGTCTGCGTTTGATTTTATATCGGTAGACTGAGACCTATGTAGGAGTGGAGAAGTTTCATTTTGACAGCGAAAATCGTGTGTGCCGCTGAGAGCCAACAGTTACATGAACTTTTGCTGTGATGGCAACGTAACCCTGGATGTAACTGCGATCTGTTGTGGGTTCTATGGTTTAATCAGTTACATGGACTTTTGCTGCAACGGCAACGTAACCCAGGATGTAACTGTGACCATGGATGGAGGTGATGATTTCCAGAGCATTTTCACCAAAGGTATTTCCTCTATTTTCAAAAACTGTTTTCGATATTTTCAATAAAATTATTTTCCAAAGTATTTTCACTGGGTGTTGGAAACGAGTTTGCCGAGTACTTATAGATTTTCAGTCCTACGCCTGATCAACGTATGACCGAATTTCTGTGAGAACAAGGATGGACTTGTCAAAACATTGAATTATAAAAGTATTTTTATAAAAACTATTATAGAAATGTTATATAGATTCTTAAAGCAGTTTAAAAATGATCAAAGAAAATTTATCTGATTTTAAACATTTTAATAAATCTGACTTCGTTCCTTTTCGAGGACGAAAAGATTCAAAGGGGGGAGGAATGTGACGACCCGGTATTTTGGCAATATTATTTTAATAGGAATTTAATCTAATTTAAATTAAAATACAAGCTTTTCATTTTATATGCTGATAAGATCTTTGGATATTTATTCGTTATATATGTGTTTGTAAAGGAAATTTTGATTTGAAAATCTAAAATAAATCCTGTATTGTTCAATAAAACCACAAGGTTGTATATTTTCAATATTTAATATAATACATATAAAAGGGTAATCTAAATACTAATGTTTAACATATGACATCCTACCAATATTTAAATATGAATATAAAAACATAAGTATAAAATATAAGATATAAATAGAAATATAAAATTTACAAATACAATGTTATAACTCAAATGCTTGAAAATTAAATTGCAAATAGAATGCAACTGATATGCTAACAATAATTATAATAACTTTTACCCAAACACATCAGAAGGATTAAAAAGAATAACCTATATATATACTTATAAACAATGCAAAGAAACAAATAAACAGATTAAATATATCAAAATATATTATTGTATAATATATGCATAACAAATGCATAAGAAGGAAAGCTACTCACATATTCAAAATATCTTTATACTTAAGTACAAAGACCAGCAAATATTAAGTATATGTAAACAAATATGAAGACATGCATTTATTTTAGCATGACATTTTGTCCCTTCAAGTTGTAAGAAAGTCTTCTCAGCCGAACTTGTTAAAAAAAAACACAACCTGTAGCTTGCTCTACACACCTCACTTCCATATATTTATATATATCTTTGCTTTGCCTCATCTTTTGTTCGAATGAACTAAAGAAAAATATACAAACTTCCACTTTGAAATCAAGCAATTCAAGATTCAAGAATCAAGTTCCAGATTTTCAAAGTTGAATCAAATTTCCAGATTTTTCAAACCATTCTCTGTTCAACATTTTAAAGGTGAGTAAATCTTCATTTTTAAAAAAAAATTGTTTTAATAAATCTGTAGTGGGATGTTGATGCATGTGTTAAATTTACTATGATATTGAATACATGTTTACCTGAATACGGTTGTGTATGCATGATTGACGGTATGGAATGTCTGGGTATAGATGAACCTGTGAAGTTCATCTCTGTATATTTACAAGAGTTGTTCTTCAAAAGAAATAGGCAAAAAAATTCTCCAATCTAAACCTTATTTGAATTAGACTTGTGAATAAAAGTTGTGAATTAATGTATGATGGTAATTCTAAAAATGGATTCTGAAATTTTTATTTTACAAATAAATTTAAAATTGGAAAATACAGTGAATCTTGATTTATGTCAGAAAATCATTAATCTTAATTCTTGCTTTGGATTATATAATTGGATTAGTGGTTAGAAATGATGAATTTTAACATGCATTTAATAATTTTTAAGTTGATATCCAATTTGGAATTTGTGAATGAAGGGTTTCGGCAATTTGATCAATTGCCGATGATAAACTCCATGATTGTAGCTAGGATTTGGATCGAAGCTTGCTGGTATGTTATGAAGTAAGGGAAAAATACGATTGAATTTTTCAATGGAGTGAATTGATGGGAATTGAAGAAACTAGGGCTTAAGCTTGCAGTTCGTTTCGGCTGGACTATCGTGACGTTTGCGGCAAGTGTAGTGGACCGGGGGTGATCGCGAGTTGATGGAAGGTAGCATAGTGATGCTACGGTGCTTGAGAAAGGTTACTGGAGCTTCCGGTGGTCGTGCGATCATCTGAGGCGATGGTTTGTGGGTCGAACAGCTGTAGTTTCTCGAGCCTTAGGGTCGAATTACGCTATGTGCTTGGATTTTCCGATCTGGGTTGTGGAGGAGGTTGCCGAGATCGTACGTGGTAGGTCGGTGATCAGATGGATGGTCGGAGTTGCTAGGTTTGGGCGCGCACGTACACACGTGTACGCTGTGCACGATTTGGGAAGGGGAAGTTTTGATCTGGAGAAGAAGATTGAGTCTTGGAATTTTCTCTCGCGTTTTCATCGGGTCGACTTGAAGTGGGGATAGCTGGGTTTGCCTCGGGTAGGCACGAGTAGTTTCTGTGATTTACTCGAGTTTGTTTTGGTTTAGATGTGTAATGATAAAATGCAGATTATACTCGTTGTTTAAAATAAGTAAAGAAACCAAGTTTAAGTTGAAAACAAGTTGATAAAGGAAACGAATATAAAGTTAAACTTGTTATTTTAAAGTGAAAGTAAATCAAACATTTTAAAGTGAAAATTTAATTTATATTTCAAATTTTAAAAATGTGTTGAGATGTTTGATTTTAAAAAATAATTATCTTGATTAAGTTTTAAATTCAAATTTAAAAGAGGAATTTGAATTTAATTATTAAATCAAAGTTTTAAGGTTGAAGATTGAAGTAATGTTTAATAACAGATCTTCAATTTATACTGAAGATAAATTAGTTTAAAACTTGATAATTTAAAGTGTTTAAATTTGGAAATGATTTATCTCCAAATAAGACTATTATTATGATTTTGTAAACCAAGTTTAATAATTTGTCTTTGAATTAATCAGATTTAAATAATTCAAATAATTTATTTATGGAAATAAATAAGGTTAAATTATTTGGATAATTAATTTAAGAATACTTATTTACTATAATTTGTTAATAAGTAAAGTTTAATTAAGAAAAAATGTTTTCGTAAATAATTAAGAATTTTTGAAATACAAGATATTAATTAATTAATTGTTTAATTAATTTTAAATAATTAGTTAATTGTTTATTTAATTTTAAATAATCACTTAATTATGGATTAATTAAGTGTAATTACTTAATGAAGTAATTAATGGTTAATTATTGAATTAAGAAAGGGAAATTTTCTTATGGAAGTAATTAGTGGAAATTACTCATGGGAGTAATTGAATGGAAGTGATTAATGGATAATCACTTAGGGATGATTTATACATCGAATAATTTAATAAGCAAGATGTATAAGTAATATGCGTTGGTAGTTAATTAAATTAATTAAAAATGTATGACTAAATTATCTTTCTTATGAATGATATTTGAGAGCCTTGGATTTTTGTTATTTTCTGAAATGTCATTGTGATGCTTTGTGAAATGAAATGTTCTTGCGATAAGATAGTTTGGGTTTAAACTAATATAATGTGATTATCTATCGATGAGGAATTAATGGGTAGAGGTGACACCCTGTATTTGGAGTTTGAATTGTGTTCACTTGAATAATATGGAATAACATGGTATTACTTTCGAAGAGACAGGGGTCGGGTATTAGTAAATACCCGAAACCACTTCGATTTATAACCTTCATAGTTTGATTTTGAAATAAAGAGGCTGAAATGAAATAAATCATTTAAACTTGGTCAGTGGGTCTAAATGTCAATGCTTGGATATGTTTTGGGAAATAGAATTATAACAAGTTAAGAACTCGTTGTAAGATACAAGTTACCCGGGTATTTAATAAGTTTATTTTATCAGTATTTCTGATATGAAGGGTTTACTCACGCTGGTTTCCAGCCTGACCCGGGTGTTACTTTGATGTAATGCTCGGGTCAGACCGAGTGTTACAGATTTTTCAGGTAAGGACGTTCTGGAGTTCAGGAGACGAGCTGGATGGCAGGAACGTATGGAGTGTATTCCGCTGTGATATATTGTAGTTTGTCTGGGACATGTTGATTGTATCTGCCCAGTGTTTGTGTATGTGTTGTAACTCTGATGTATTAAAGTGTAATTTGACAAGTACAGATTTCATTTGTATAACTTGTAATATTTGATATTATATTTTGATCCGCTGCGAATGTGAGATTTTGTCTTTTATTCTCTGTTTCTTCTTCTATCTCTTTCTTCTTTTCATAACTACCTAAAATTTTCGGGTTTGAAAATTTTCGGGTTGTTACAGCATAGGTCACCATGGTCTTCAAGTAAGGCCATCACGAGCCATTTTTATTTGGTTTAAGTATTCTCTGAGCAAACCAAGATTGATACCGACCGAATCTAGAGAAGTCCCTGTCACAGGAACAGTAAGATAAGGAAGGGAAGAAAGATGAAAGAAAGAGAATGACAAGGAGAACTTACTAGGGACCCGGAATATACCATTCTTCAAATCGGGGTTGACCCTACAGGGAGTGAAGAAATACTTCCCCATCAAATGTAGGGTAGCTCTACTAAAGACACCAATGAAGATAGTGAGCTTGGTATTTGCCTACAAGTGATAAGAGATCTCAGCAGCATATCTGGCCTCCCGCTGCAGCCAGAGCATTGTACTTACTAGGTGGGCGATTAGCTCTGGAAGCCGAAGGTCCACATAAGCATTGTGAACCCCACATAAGAACCGATAGGAGTTGGGGATGAGCTGATCGGGAGCCATATCAAAGGCATAAAAAAAGAGAAGAGGAAGTGGTGAAGAGGCAAAGAGGCTCCAACCCTAAAGTAACCAAGAGATAAGTAAGGAAGCCTGATGGTGGTAACCCGGTTTGTCAATGACCGTGGGGTATATAACGATCCTAATGTTACAATCGTGCCAAGCCAGACATATCCATAAGATTTACCTCCCCTTCAATTATCTTGGAAGCTTTCTAGGCTTGAGGTGTTGGTAGAGATTGATCCAGAAGCAGACATCTAAAACACAAGCGACCTAGTTAAACTACAATGACCATACCTGAACCTAGCAAAATCTATGGCAATCCCGAAAAGGAAAGATGGATAATTATCTTCATGGCATGTCCGAACCGGTCACCCCATGAAAGCCGCCTCATGATTTAAACTACTTTCTAAGCCAAGTTACAGGCCATATAGCCTATATTCACTACCCTCTTTGGCTTAAACCGTAAGGTAATCCATTTAGGACTAAAACTACATCCTAATGCAGTAATGTATTTTCTTAGTTTATAGGTCATCGAGGAGATAGCCAACGGTGATCAACCGCTATTGACATGGCAACAACGGTCGATCAATTTCCAAAATATTGTCAGAAAATATAGATTTCGACCAAGCAATGACACAGAAACAACTTGAAATCGAAAGCTTTCGGGAAAAATAGTAAAGAAACAATTTATCAATAGCCATGGAAAATCCCATTTACATGGAAATGAGGAAGCATCAAAGGGGAGGAGATACTTATTGTTTACACAAGGAAGGAAGCATTGGAAGATTTGAAAACTCGAAGATGTTTATAATGGTAGAAAGGCTTTGGAAAAACTCACTATAGATTGGAGAGGAAGAAGAAGGGATGAATTTATAGGTTCATCCTCAATCATAGTCATTGGATTCGAAAGGCAAAAACATCCCAACCATCTAGGTATAATTAATGGTGTTGTCATGTCAATGGTCCCTACTCTGAATGTCAAGGTACCTCTTTAGAAAAAGAATCATCTCGATTAATCATATGCTGACATGTGGCACATGCATTAAATGCAAAGAAAGAAACTCGACTGATGGGATCTTTATGACTAGAAAAGCCCGCCTCGGCTCATAGAGAAGGGCTTGGGGTTCAAAATGTTACTTCAATTTCTCGCAAGTGAAGGATAGGCCAACCAACACATCCAAGCCTAGCCTGGTCCAAGTCAATCCGCTAACTATAATACCTCAAAAATTTTATAAATATTTCGGTAAAATATTCACAATAGAATAATGTGGAAATAATTGAAATTAATGAATTAATTAAATAAATTAAAAATAAGGAGGGGAAAATGGTCATTTTTCAAGTGTTAGAATTTAATGACAAGTCACGCAGTATTTTTGTTTGTCTCGTTTGGAGTTCGTATGATGAAGTTACGGTTGAAATAGTGTTGAGTCGAAAGATAGCCAAAGAGTTAGGGTTCGAATTTAAATTCGAAAACATACGGACTATTTTCCCTCCTTTTGTGAAGAAACTAACTCATGTAAAATATTTTGTTTCAGAAACTACTGACTCTTTCTTCTTGATCCTTCTTCCTTTCAAACCACCTAACATCAAAACCTAATAGCTCTCTTAAAACTCCACCGTATCGAACGAGGCCAAAAGTAGTGCGAAGCTATCAGACAAGGTACGTACCAGCGGTGACTTGGAGGCGGATATCTAAAGTAAGGAGACATAGTAGGTCAAACAGCAAGGATCTGGATAGAAATAAGTGTTTCGGTGACTGATTCGAGTTCTCCTCTTCATATAATGCAATCATGATCCTCTAATTATGATATGTTGGCTATAATAAAGTAGATAAATACCTATAATCATATAAAACTGGATTAATTTGGGGTTTGGGAAGGATTAGACCAATAACAGTATTTAGAAACTAGGTTAGGCTAGAATATAGTAATTTGATGATTATAAGTTGAAATTGATGAAACAAATGATCAAATTGGACTTAGAAATGAAGGACTAGGGTTTAGGTACGTTCTCAGACGATTGGAGGTGGAACAGAGGTAGCCAAAGGTGGAAACAATGATGAAAAAACCAATTTCCCAAAACTTAAAACACCTATAAAACACGTACATCGATATCTCGGTAGGCTTGGAACAATGCAAAGATGGACGAGTCTCGGCACAGGTTGAACCTGGACCCAAAAGGGCATATATAAATAAACAATGAGCGATTCAAGTCTTATTTCTTTTGTGTTTTGGAAGATGATTTGAGGCAAGTGGTGAGACGAATGTTGGTGCTATGAAGAACATGAATGTGTGTGATAATTAGTTATTATTTGAAGTGAATGTATATGTGTGTGTGTAGTTGTGATACAAGAATATGATACGATGATGGATGCGGATGTGAACGAGTCTCGGGTGCTGGTAGACAGCTTAGAATTTGTATGCGGATACAAATGTGGTCCCATGACTTAAGTATTTGGTCCAGACATGATGTTGCTCCCCTATAGTGCTTCGGTAGGCTAGAGGGAGGAAGTATATCTTAAGTGACACTAAAGGCTACGGGCGGACCAGGGCATGAGTCCAATTAAATAGCACGAGGACTACGGGCTTTCCTATAGGCTACGAGTAATCCAAGGAAGTGAGTCCTATATGCAATTGTGTATTGGCGAACAATAGGCAACCCTGTAAGGCATAAGGTCGGACCAGGGGTAAGTCTGCATAGATATGATGTGTTTTGATTTGATGTACATGACAGTTAAGTACGACGGGACGACAGAACATGTGGTGGTCAAGTGATAGACTCATATCATGTTATAGTATTATTTTTGTAATATATGTTTATTAGAGTATGGCTCGCTCACCAGACTTATGCCTGACCCACTACTATTTTTCCTTTTTATACATATATTCGGATTGATGGAGTCTAGTGATGAGATGGTATTAGAGATGGAGATTCATTTATTTATACGATATATATGGATTGTGTACCTGGCTTTGACTCTATGTATGGGTTGGGTTGTACTTGTATTATTCAGACATTTTAGACATATTGTGATGATGTGAATATGGTATTTGTTAATGTATTATAATTTATTTCCTTCTAATGTGTGACTCTGAAAGTAGCTATTACATAGTATTAGCTAGAACTTCATCTGGTATCAACCTGGGTCTTTATATGCTTATTTTATCTCAACACCAACGACTCGTCCTTTCGATTCTTGGGTTGTCAATGTCAGTTCGAGCATCAGACTCGAGGTCGAAGGGGCAGGTTATTACATTTGGAATCAAAGTTTAGGTTAGGAATTAGTATAGGAATTATGAATGTATTGAGAGAGCGTATTTGTATTTTCTATTACACACACAATATATATATAGGAATCCAAAGTACATATGCACACAGCCATTTACTATTCCAATTTTGTTTGCTATCTATTAGGAAGTTGCTAGTGAATCCTAGATAGCTGAAAAGAGTAATTCATTCGAAACTAGAACAGAGATCGATACAACCAATGGGATAGAAACTAGGGCAGGGACTAGAACCCGTGTGGATATACACGATATACCTGGAGTTAATATTCTAGTATGGTTTAGATGCTACCTTCAGGTGACATGCCAAGCTAGTGTTAACCCCACTGAACCCACAACCACCAATTCCACTACTAATCAAGATGTGATTCTAGCCCTAGTGCCACTAACTATTGACTTTCCTAAGTTATGTAAGTATTTCTCCGGCCTTGGTGGGAAGCCATTTCTCGGGGCGGAACCATACCCGGTGACCCAGGCATGGCTTAATGATTGTGAAAAGATTTTCAACCTATTAGGACTTGGTGATGGTATTAAGAGACAGATAGCAATTTGGCATTTAAAAGGTGTAACACCTCATAATATGAACAGTAGTTAATTAAAAAGATAAGAAAATAATCATTGATGTCTAAAAATCGAATTTTTGTTAATGTTGGAATGGCTACGAAACTTGCACCATTAATGTCTAAATATAGGGTAGGATCGTTAGTATTAGTATCATGTAATAAATAAAAGTATATCAAAGAGCTATGATGCGAACTCACAGTGGAATAATGAAGTATAATAAAACACACACACACATACACATACACACACACACTAACCAAGGCTAATACCTCTTGTTTCTAGTGCCCTTGTTAGTGTAGAGCATGCAAAAGGAAACATGTCCTTTCACCATTACACATCCCTCTAAATCTATCATGCGGGTTGTAATGAGGATGGGGTCAGAACAAAGTTCTAGTGACTGGTAAATTACATATTTTATTCATAACACAAGTTTATGCAGATTGTTTTCCATTACGTGTTATGTCTATTATTTAAAGCTTAATCATTTTGATTTCATGTACGCATACGATACACCCAACCTACTCAAGGTATACAATAGTTATATACATATATATGTGCCTAGATAAGTATCACGGTCCCCTCATGGATCAGGATACATTCCCCACTAGTATCGTAACTCTGCATAATGTCAGGGATCTACCAGTAGTGTCTAGGCCGAATTTCCACGTATAGCACAACAGTGTCTAGGCCGAATTTCCACGTATAGCACAACAGTGTCTAGGCCGAATTTCCACGTATAGCACAACAGTGTCTAGGCCAAATTGCTCACGAACACAGCAATAGTGTCTAGCTGAATTGCCCGCATATGCTGAGGAACCTCCCATTGGTGTGTAATAATGGCATTACAACTATTTAGCCATATTCTTATTCGTCTCAAAGACTCATCTAAGGGTTATTTAGCTAGCTTCCTAAAGACAAACAAACTTACTTTGAAGTAATTTCATATACCATATGGACCCTATACTAGTATGAGGTGTAGTCTATCTCTAGGCGTAACTCAAGTCTTTCTAATGACTGCTCCAGGACCGATGGCGCTCTCGATCTATGTGTACAGCCCTACTCCTCAAATATAAGGTACCAACCTTGCCGATATAGTGGTGAGCTTTCGCCCACCATCCCATTTAGATTGCCTAACGCATGTCAAGGAAATGCCTACTTAATAACCCTTATTGGAATTGAAGTAGACCCTAATTGGCCATTTAAGACTTCAAATACGAGGCGAACCTACATTGGTATATTCCCTAAACCTATACACGAACATATATCCCCATGGGTCCTACAGTTGGAGATGTCTCACATCAGTACAATATATAAACAACTGCTGGTAGCCTCCTGTGGAAGGCATACTTCTATTGTGCAACATTACTGACCTTGCATTCCAACCCTTACTAATGACTGCATCATTTATAGTTAATTTAAATATTTGACTGGATCTAATAATTCGCACCTGTTACAGACATATTCTTGAGATTATATAATTTTTAGCTAGAGATTATTACGCCTCCTAAACTCAATTATTAGTATTCATTTACATTTGTATGAACTTACTTCTTTCTTATTAATTCCTTAAATGTCACTTCTTTCTTATTTAACAGACTAAATACCTTTTACTGCTTGATTTCTAATTAATAAAATTACATATAATTTACTGCTCCATTTATACTATTAAAATTAAGTATAATTCACTAATTCCATTAAATTGATAGTCATCTCCTTAATTACTATAACTTTCCTAACTTACCTTAAATCACATGTATTAATTTGATAATGGAACTATTGTTATTACTTCTATTTACAATACTTTGGTTTTATAATTAGGAATTTCTATATATTATTGTATTGGAACTATATCTTCCCAAAAGGAAATGTTAACACTGTAATTTTCCATTAATTATCTAAAAGAGGATTTGTATTGTGTTTGGAAATACAAGAAATTACCATTTTGATAATTATTGAAATAGACGGTACAAAATATGGTAAATACCTTTATTTTGTACATCTCTTTCTTTTAGTCATATTCCTTGTTATTTCAAATAATAAACCTTTATACATAATTATAAAGTTGGATAATTTATAGAGATTTACATAGAAACATTATTCATTCAATGAATTAAAATACAAAGTTAAACCCCAATCTGATGTGTAACAATCTTCAGTTCATGTTGAATTACTTATAACATTAAAATAACAAATCTAGAATTTACATACAACCTTATTAATGAATTATCTCATAAATTTTAGGGATTACTTTCACCCTTACATTCTAGATTTAAGTGTATACAACCTTTAATCAAAGTTAACAATTCACAGAATACGTAGGCAAGTTTCTCAAGTTCATTGCATACACACACACACATACACACATAGACAAATTAAGCTTACAATTCCAAAATTTACATTTAGGCAAAAAAGGAACAGATTAGCAACGATATAAATCCAATAAAATATATAATTTTCCACTCATCTGTAAGCTTCCAAATAGCCAGATCTAAATCTGTTATTCCTGAAATGTGTATCAAAAGTGTATATTATTTATTTGAATTATAGATCCGTAAAGAGATTTGAATTAAACGTAGATTAAATTTATAATTTACCATTTACTTTGGCAAAGGGATTTTTGCTATTCTCCACTTATATATATATATATAATATTTTATAGTTTCTACAATTCTTAGAATTTGTTTAGAAGAGAAAATGGCAGAGCTTCGCTCTTGATTCAAAAAATATGAGAAGAAAAGTGAGGGACTGGGCCTTTATTTATAAGCGTTCGAATCAATTCTATACTATAGATTAGATTATATTAAATCTGGGCCATTCGACCTAGGGTTAGTACCAGCCACAGCCTACAACCGGTCTACCACTTCACTTTCGCCTATCGACCGCTAGTGGTCAACCAGTTGAACTTAAGGTGTGGACCGGTTAACGTTAATTAATTTACGTTGAATTGTTTCATTTCTTTACTTTATTTCTATACACACACACATACATACATACATATATATACATATATATATAATTATTTTTGATCCAAAATCTTTAAATGCTAATAACTTTTTTATTTGAACTTTGATTGTAAAATTTTATATATTAAAGTTGATCAGAAAATCGACACGAACACAATAGTGCAAGTTTTGTAACTAAATTATGATGTGTACAGAAATTCTATTTTTGGGAATTAGTAATTATTTACCAACTTTTTTAATTAACTACTGTTTAATTTACGGGTTGTTACAAAAGGTGAAGTAGTATGTTAATAAGAAGTAATGATAGCTAAAGTGCATGAGAATACTATTGCTTGAAGGATGTTCAAGTCGAGATTTGAAATGATGTTTCTTTATGGTGCTAAGAAGGATTTATTGTTGGAAAAGTTTATTCATCTGAAGTAGGGAGAAATGATGGTTACAACTAGTTTCATGAGTTAGCCTGATTTTAATTCAGGTTATTGAATATTGCAACAAAGAAGGCATTAAAGTTTGCAAAGGGGTTGAATTCAACTCTAAGGGAGTTGTAATTAAATCCGATACGGCTTCGAGCTATGTTTGAAGGATTGGTAGAGGCAACATTACTGAATTCTTTAAATGGAACTTTGGCTAAGGATCAATATAAGGAAGGAGAGGGACAACAATAAGGCAAGAGTAATGGAAATGGACCATAAGGAGGGCAAGACTAAAAAGCCGATGGTTACTAGTCATGGATGTCAAAAGGTGGGACACCTTGTAAAGAATTGTAGGATGAACCTCTTGAATGGTAAATATTATAACTGTAACCAAGTGGGATACATAACAAAGGATTGTAAAGTAGCCTAAGCTTAGAAGAAGTTGAAGTGTTATAATTGTGATCAGTATGGACACATGAAAAGAGACTATCCAGCTTTTAGGAACGAGGGTCAAATTGTGAAGGCATATGCCCTAGATGTCGTTACAACTTCTAGCAAGGCGCCACCGTCAGCACTGGAGAAGGGAAAGCAGATTGTGATGGAAGGTATGTTGATTTTAATTGATTCACCTATTCGTACTTTATTTGACACTGATGCATCGCATTCATTCATAGCGGTTACAGTAGTTGATAATTTAGCCCTTAAACCCAACATCGAACATGAATTGGTTATGGTGTTGAATCCAATAGGGGGATCTACCCATTTTCTGATATTGTGTCATAACCTAATGTTGGTCATTTATGGTTCGGAGTTCCCTTGTGAGCTATATGTATTAAAATTTTAGGGGTGCGGGTTGATTTTGGAAATGGATTGGATGTATCACTATGGGTAGTATTGGATTGTGGCAGGAGGATGGTTCGACCGAGAAAGGGTAATGGATTTGATTCTGTGTTGCGAGCCTGATATTTTTGTTATTGAGACATATTTGAATTCACTCAGCGTATCACAGGAAGACCTATCATGTATACCCATAGTGAAGGACTATCCCGATGTATTTGAAGGAGTTTTCGGTCTCTCCTCCCCAAATAGAAATTAAATTCTATATTGATCTACAGAAATATGCAAGGCCGGTTGTGATGCCTTTTAGGGATATGTATCATAAGGAGAGAAGAGAATTTGATAAGCAAGTTTTAGAATTGTTGCAGAAATGTTTTATTTAAAGAAGTATCTCGAAATGGGGAGCGCCTATTATTTTCTTTACTAAAGCAGATGGTTCCCTCTGGTTATGGATCAACTGTCGAGAACTGAATAAGCTGACAAAGAAAAATCGTTATCCATTGCCTCGCACTGACAACCTCTTTGATTGGTTAGTTGGGGCGAAGGTTTTCTTGTAGTTTGATTTAGCGATTAGGTTTCATTAGTTAAGAGTGGCTGAAGATTATATCCAGAAGAACGTTTTCCTTACACCTGATAGATTGTTTGAGTGGTTGGTCATGTCGTTTGGGCTCACAAATGGTCCAACTTATTTATTGGATTTGATGAGTAGAGTATTCCAGGAAGAGTTGAACAAGTTTGTTGTGGTCTTCATGGATAATATTCTTATATATACCGGGAGAGAGATAGAGCATGAGGTTCATTTGAGGGAAGTGATGGATGTCCTAAGGAGAAATCAGTTGAAAGCTAATTTTCTTAGTGGCACTTCTGGATAAATAAAGCTCGTTTCCTTAGGAATATAATATCAGCAGATGGGTTGGCGGTAGGCCTAGGGAAAGTAGTTGTAGTCACTGATTGGAAGACGCCGAAGAATGCTTCGGAGGTCCGTAGCCTTTTGGGTTTAGCCGGTTTCTATTGGAAGTTCATTAAGGATTTTGCAAAGATATCGGCACCTCCAACCAATTTGACAAAGAAGAACCTAACTTATACATGGAGTCTGGAGTGTGAAGTGGCATTTATTCAATTGAAGGAGTTATTGAAGAACGCTCTAGCTTTGGTTATCCTTGATGGTACCAAACTATTTACTGTGTATACTGATGCATGCAGTACTGGTCTTGGTGTTATTCTTATGCAAGAAGGAAGATTAGTAGCATATGTGAGTAAACAGTTAAAGAACCACGAGAGCAATTATCCAACCCATGACTTGGAATTACCTGTTATTGCATTTACGTTGAAGTCACAATGAAATTATCTTTTGGGTGAGAGATTTGAGTTATTTATGGACCATAAATCTCTCAAGTAATTGATTTCTCAAAAGCATCTGAATCCAAGATAGCAACGGTGGATGGAGTTCCTATCATCGTCTGATTTTGGAATTTCTTATACTCCATGGAAAGGAAACGTAGTTGTATATGCTTTGAGTAGGAAGCATGTAGAGGTGAATGCTGTGTTGAGAGGATGGAGAAATTTGGAGTTCATTTCAGAGCTTAATTTTAGACCTCGATCGAAATAAGCTCCTAGATTGTTAGCATCAATGGTGGTTAGACCCACACTAATGGATCGTATTGGCTAGGTCAAGGGCAAGATGCATTGTTGGTAAGCATTATGGAGAAGTTAGGATGGGGTGAACGATCGAGTCATTTGGATTGTTACTCTAAGGATCAAAAGGGTTATTTAAGGAGAGACGGAAGGCTATGTGTACCACAGGTTAAAGAGTTGATGGAGGAGGTCTTGGGTGATTGTCATTGCTCTAGGATGACAATTCATCCATGAAGAAATAAGATATATCGGGATGTGAAGAGGATATTTTATTAGCCAGGGATAAGGAGGCAAGTGGCAGAGTATGTGGCGAAATGTATGACGTGCCAAAGAGTGAAAGCAGAGTAAAAGAAGTTAAGTGGGCTAGTACTTCTGTTGGACATGCCATAGTGGAAGTTGGAGTGCATATCTATGGACTTTGTATATGGATTACTCGTAGAAGAGGTAACGATAGTATATGGGTGAAAGTTGATTGTCTTACAAAGATTGAACATTTTATTCCAGTTAAAAACACGAGAACCATAGCGACTTTAATGATGTGATATGTTAAAGAAGTGGTCCAACTACTTGGAGTTTCAACTAGTATAGCGAGCGATAGGGAACCACTTTTCATAAGCAAATTTTGGAGGAGTTTATAGGAGGCGTTGGAAATGGAATTGAATTTGAGCATGGAATATCACCTACAAACTGATGGACAGACAGAAAGAGTGAATATGGTGTTGGAGGATTTGTTGAGGGCTTGTATATTGGACTTTGGAGGATCTTGAGAAGATCATCTACCTTTAATAGAGTTCGCATACAATAATAGCTACCAGGCTATTATAGGCATGACATCATCTGAAACATTATATGGAAGGTCATGTAAATCACCTTCTTGTTGGTTGGATTCTATGGATAAAATAATTTTGGGTCTGGAGATGATAATAGATATCGTAGAGAAGGAGGAGCTTATAAGGAAGGGGTTGAAAGCTGCACATGACCGACATAAGTCATATGCGAATAGGGGAAGAAAAGATTTGGATTTTGAAGTGGGAGAAGGAAGGAGATTTTGAAGTGGGAGATTCGGGAGTTCGAGGAAATTTGCACCCAAATTTGTCGGCCTATTACTAGTGTTGGAGAGGATATGGAGTTTAGCGTATGAAGTTGATCTTCTGGAAAGATGGTGGGAGTCCATAACGTGTTTCGCATGTCACATTTATGAAAATGTGTAGCTTATCTAATGACTATGATAATGCCTATCCAGTTAGAAGAGGTCGAGTTAGAAGCTGAGCTGAGTTTAACTCATGGTTTGACCCATATTGTAGAACGTGGAATGAAATGACTTAGAAATAAGTTAATGAAATTGGTTAGGGTGCACGGGGGAAACGACCCAACAGAATGCACATAAGAGCTAGAAGAGAAAATGAGGGCTACTCATCAGCAACTCTTTTTAGGTACATTTGCCGATTTGATTTGATTCGGTTTCCTTAGTTAGGTTATTCTAGGATTAGGATTTGGATGCTTTGGATGAATTGATTGTTAGATTTTATATGTGATTGAATTCTCATTCATACAGAAATACATATGCTTATTTTAGGATGTTATGCATCATGTCATTTTCAAAAAAAATGTTATGCATCATGCCTAATATGTCACGTCATTGCATTCATATACGATGCATTAGTTGCATTTATGCATTGTAGGAATAGAAATTGCAAGTTCATAACATTCATACCTATGTACTATTCATATCATTTTATATATGTTATTGTTTGCATAAATTGGATGTTGTGTTTATGACTTGGTTAATGTATGTTAGTGAGTGAACGTTGTATTATATTTTCCATTCCTTAAGAATTAAGGGGACAAAATTCTTTTGAAGGTGGGAGAATGTAATACCTCGAAAATTTTATAAATATTTTAATAAAATATTAATAATAGAATAATGTGAAAATAATTGAAACTAATTAATTAATTAAATAAATTAAAAATAAGAAGAGGGCCAAAGGGTCATTTTCAGACTTTGGAATTTGATTGTGGAACTAGTGCCATTGGGACCATCTCATTTTTCTTAGTTGTGCAGTATTTTTGTTCGCCTCATTTGGAGTTCTTATGAAGGAGTTATGGTTGAAATAGCATTGAGTTGAATAGGTGCCAAAGAGTTAGGGTTTGAATTTGAATTTGAAAATAAGTGGAATGTTTTCCTTTCTTTTGTTAAGAAACTAACTCACGTACCCATATTTCATTTTAGAGACTACTGACTCTTTCTTCTTCCTCATTCGTCCTTCCAACCACCTTAGATCAAAACTTAATAACTCTCTCAAAACTCCACCGGATCGAACGAGACCAAATGCATTATAAAGTTATCAGATAAGGCACCGTATGAACAGTGATTTGGAAGCAGAAATCTGAAATGAGGAGATGAAATAGGTCGAATAATGAGAACTGGACATAAATAAGCATTTCGGTGAATGCTCCATGCCCTCCTCTTCAAAAAATACAATCATATTCTTCTAATTATGATAAATTGGCTATAATAAAGTAGATAAACACTTATAAACATCTAAAATCAGATTAACTTAGAGTTTAAGAGGGGTTTGACCTACAACAATACTTAGAAACTAGGTTAGGTTAGAATATAGTAATTTGATTATTATAAGTTGAAATTTATGAAACAGATGATCAAATTGGATTTAGGTACAGAGGACTAGGATCTAAGTATGTTCTTAGATGATTGAAGGTGGAATGGAGACAGCTGTAGGTGGAAATGGCGATGAAAACACCAATTTCTCAAAACCTGAAATAACCAAAAAACACGTAAACCATTCCCTCGATAGGCTTGAGCCTATGCACCAATGGCTGAGTATGGGCATAGGTTGAACATAGGCCTAGAAAGACCTATATAAATAAATAACGAATAATTTGAGTCTTGTTTCTTTTGTGTTTTGGTGGATGATCTGAGGCTAGTGACGAGGAGAATGATGGTGCTACGAAGAAAATGAATGTCTGTGATAATTGGTTATTATTTGAAGTGAATACACACACACACACATACATATATATATGTATGTATGTATGCATGCATGTAAGTGTATGTGTGTGTGTGTGTGTATAGTTGTGATACGATGATGAATGCGAACGTGAACGAGTCTGGGGCGCAAGTAGATAGCCTAGAGTGTGTGAGTGGATAAGAATGTGGTCCAGTCGTGATGTTGCTCCCTTGTAGTGCTTCGATGAGCCAGGATGGAGAAAGTGGATGTTAAACGACCTTATAGGCTATGGGTAGACTAGGGCATGAGTCCAATTAGGTAGCACGAGGACAATAGGCTTTCTTATAGGCTACGAGCGGTCTAGGGAAGTGAGTCCTAGTGCGATTGCATGACGGTGGACAATAGGCAACCCTATAAGGCTTGAGGCTAGACCGGGGGTGAATCTACACATATTTGATGCGATATGTTTAGATGTACATGACAGTTAGGTATGACATGGAAAAAAACATGTTGTAACCGAGCAATAGATTTGGATCATGTTATAGAATAATTTTGTTAGTATATGAAGATTAGAGTGTGGCTCACTCACTAGATTTATGTTTGACCCGCTTTTATTTTTTTTATTTATACATATATCCAAGTAGATGGAGTCTAGTGATGAGATGGAATTAGAGATGGAGATTCATTTATGTTTTGTGTCTATGATGCATATAGATGTTGTACCTAGATTTGACTTTGTGTATGGATATACTTGTATTATTTAGACATATGTATTCGACATTTTGGACATACTGTGGTAATGTGATTATGGTGTTTGTTTATGTATTATATTCTATTTTCTTCCACTATGAGACTCTAAAAGTAATTATTATATAGTGTCAGATAGAACTACATCTGATACCTACCTGTGTATGCATATGCTTATTTTATCTCAACCCCTACGACTTGTTCTTTCAATTCTCGGGTAGTTGACGTCGGTTCGGGTGTCGGACTTGTGATCGAAAGGGCGATTTGGTACAATAACAAACTTAAATGAGTGTCAAAGATAAGCCAACTAGCACTTCTAAGCCTAGCTCAATCCAAGTCAATCCATTCAATAAACACGCTAAAGATACAACCACTTGACCCAACTAAAGATGACACATCCAGCTCATTTGACTAGGCCTGGCTCAAAAGTGAATAGTCTTTGGTTTGACACCATCTCAACCCACCTACGACCTGTCCTATAACTCCCGTCTCATCACCACATGAGTGGCACGACTCATCCCCTTCAATATTTCCTTAACAATCTTCAGCCTTGTTCTTAGCGACCTTCGACAACAAGCAACCGACCATTACTGCGCAGAAGAAGCTTCTCTTCCATTTATTTCCTTGAAAAGTGCACTACACAATAAAAAGTAAAATTGAGTATACCAATTGTTGTAGCACCTCTAACAAAAGTGCACCTACTCTTGTGTCGTCTAGCTTTTCCATATGCAAAGCATGCCCCTATTGAATGACAACTGGAATGCTTTCCAACCATAATTATACCACATTTCCGACTCTCCCCCACCGGCTGAAGAGACCAGATCTATGACTAGGAATGTTTCCCTCCTATTAACTGCACAATCACAATCATCTAATGACCAATTTCAACTGCTATAATACCCCTTGCCATACAACTTCATAGGGGTTGACTTCTTTCTATAGAATTCATTTCCAACACAAATATACAAGAGTTCTTGAGTTTAGTATCATTGTGATCTTAAGTGATATTAATTTCTTAATATTTTCTTGTGGTTCCTTGGATTTGTGAGAGACCAATATAGTAAGAATCTTCATAGTGGACATAGGAAATCTTAGCCGAACCACTTTACATTTTGTGTTGTTTACATTAATTAATCAGTTACTCCTCATATTCAATTTTTAAGCCTAGTATTAGCAAGTAACCTTTGTTAATACGAATGCATCAACATGATTCCAAAGTTATCTAAATTTTTAGTCAATACATTTTGTCATCGTCTAATGATCACGGGTACGTAACCCCTTGGTGCCCCCATCGATCATAAGTAATTCACTATCCAACATTAGGAGAGTGTTACGTACACTAGTCTTAATGGATGCATCAATTTCCCTTTCTTGATGCATCTTGGCTAGGAATATTTAAAGTCGAGTACTATTACCAGATTGATTCAATAATCATGGCTATGACTAATTCACAACTATAATCGATATGCTATGCTTTTACTATTTTAAAATTCACTTATGTAATTGGTACATTGAGCGAGTATCAAATCTGAACTAAGATCACTACATGGTAGTTAATGGTATTTTCGAGTATTTACAAAATACTAGAGAATTATTTATGAAAACAACGAACTCCTTATGAATGAGTATTCGAACTCCAACATCATAAATGGTATCAAGTATAGTATGAAAATCCTATATTCATGTTCAATCTTAGTTTAGGAGCTTTAAGTGTTAATATTCTAAACGAAAGGTTGTGGCTGATTTACTCGAAATGCTAAGTACATCCCTTAAATGGCACCATAGTAAAAGCTATGTATAAATATATAAATGAACAAATTTATAACTGAGCTAGGAGTGATTCCAAATGTTGAGAATCCTTTGATATTAGTTTATGAAAACAATGTCGAGATATAAATCATGAATGAACCTTGGGCTCACAAGTAGTCAATACACAAATTCTGAATGGCTTCACAAGATAAAGTTAGTTTATCAACAATGGAAAGGAGTTGATTAACATATTAGATAATTAAAATAATATAGCATATATGTTTCAATAAGGGACTAGGTCGATCAGTTTTGAGAAAACAGGTTGAAGGAATGGGATTATGGTTCCATAATCGATCCCAAGTGCAAATAGGAGATAGGGAGAGTAGTGGTAACCCTTAAGGGCAATTGTGTTACATATATCTAACTTCATAACTAATATTGTCCGTAGTAAAGGTATTTGATTTATAATATATAATTTGCTGTATTATGATATAATTAGTTAAGAATTAATCTAATGCATATTAATTAGAGAATCCTTAAACGGTACGTTATGTGATAACTGTTACAAAGAGCTATAATCATGAGAAAATTATCATAGTATAGAATAACATGTTATTTTAAATATTACTGGTCAAGATGTTTTGAGAAAAGATATTGAAACATCCATTGAGACCAGAGTACGTAACGCTCTCCAAATGTTGGGTAGTGTATTACTCATCCATCTTAGGGGCACCAAGGCGTTATATAACCATAGTTATTGGATAATTAATAACAACTAGGTTAAACAAGAAATCTTAAAGTAACAATATTACACAGTTTTCTCAACTTGAGAATACTGTTGAGCTTCAATGTGGATACTCCACTTTGAATATAAAAAAATATGGGATAGCGACCAGCGAGCGACTATAGTTGGATCTAAGTTGAAAAATTAGAAGTGAAACACTATTCAATAGAGAATTCGTCTCCTCGATTGCATGAGGTTAGTATCATAATCAACTGTAGTCAACCAAAGAAAGATTTCTAGCCATAGTAGTATGGCTAATAATAAATGGTATTATTGACCATAGACTTTGTTTGTAGACTAACCGAGTTGAATGTGGACAATATTAGAATTTTGACTAAAACTAAATTCTATAAATCCTAAAGTGACATGGTATTGACGAATAGAACTTGGAAAAATAATCATTGCTAGAAGGAACCGCTTGAATTGTAAAATTGGATTTGAACTATGAGATATATAAGCGATGAATTTTGTTTAACTATCACGATATTAGCTAAGGTGACCTGTGAACATTAGTATTTGAATTGTACAATTTTAATCGCTGATTGAGTTCGCATCCGTAAGTCACATAATCGAATCATTCAGTCTCCAAAACACCACCCAATTTAATTGGTTTAAAATAGTTATAAATTAATTAATTAAATTAATATTTAGGAAACGTTAATTTTTGTTGTAGTTCTTATATGGAGTGTACTTAGTAAATGGGATAGCCTCTAAAATGTTCTGGGTGCTATTAGTAATTGATTGGGTGCTTATATAAAAGAATTAGTTACAATGGGACTAAGTATTTAATTGGTCCATTATGAGATCAATAGGGGCTAGCCAAAGAAGAGGTAAAAGAGGGAGAGTGATGTGGATCTAATTTTTAATTAGTTGGAGACATTTAGAGGTGACTTGATCTCTAAATTCCTCTATAAATGCAAGGCAAAATCTTACTGTTTTGGATGAACCTAATTTCTCCCTAAACCGGTAATAGTTAACCAAATAAATCATAAGGAACTGCAACTATATTTGGTGGTGATGCATCGATTGCTAGCAATAGTAATGTACATTTAGGAGATCTAAGAGATCAATAGATCAAGGTATGAGTCTAAGCCATTAGTCTCTTTACGTAAACTCTATATATGTGTTAGTGTCCAGTTACATTTATAACGAATTTATATATAGGTTAGTGTCTCCTTTTATTTATAAATGCATTAGATCTCATTAAACAACAGTTTTACAAAAACGGTTTATTTAATACAAAGTTAGAAGTCAAATATATATGTAAATAGCATAACTCAACCATATATAAACACATATTAACATATATATATATATATATATATATATTATAATTCTCTAAATTATAAATAATTTCAATATTTTTTAATGATTATTTAGTAATTGTAAAACTTTGTATTAAATTATTTTAAAATAAATTTAAATTAAATCATATTAAAAGTACATATAGTATATTAAATTATTTTAAAATAAATTTTGGCCAAATATTAAAATAGAAAAGAAAAATTTTTGGTCGAAATTTAATTTAATTATATGTATATATGTTAATTATTAGATAATATAATATATATCTTTAATGTTATAATACATACATACACACACGTGTGTGCGTGTTTCACTACAAGAAAAATGGTTTTTTGCAGCTCCATGTAACAGCCTTTGATTCAAAAAGCTGTAATTGTTCAAATTTAGTTTCATTTATAATTAAATATAAAAAAGAAAACGCTGCCTAATCACATTTCTTTTGGCGGGGAGATTGAGTGTTTTCGCGGCCACGTTTTTATTCTTTTCCCTTCCCACCAAATAACCCTTCATCTCAAATTGACAAATCAATCGCTCCGCAAATCCATCGCTCCGAAAATCCATCGCTCGAGTCGTTACATCGCTCTGCAAATCCCGCAAATCTCAAATCCATCGCTCCATTGCTCTGCAAGTACGTCGCTCGAGTCATTGGCGCCGTCCCCTTTCATCATCATTCACGTCTTCAGTTCATCGCTCGAGTCGTTGGCGTCGATAAGGTAATTCACTTAATTCGAATACTCAACTTTGGTCCTCGTATTAACGTGGATATGGATGTACGCTTCAAATGAATTGAAATAAATGCGATGTACGCTTCAAATGAATTGTTGATGTAGTGATTTTTTTGTTAATGGAGTTTGGTTTTTTGATTACTGGACTGCCTTCATAAGGGGTAGGACTAGGTGTTTGGCGATGAGTAGTTGATCAGAAGCTGGTTGATGTGGTGGTTAGTGTGCTGGAACTATGGTCTTGGTGAAGTAAGAAAAAGATTAATTATAATTATACCTGACTAATTTGAACTAGCTGCACATTTACAAAGTAACGTGTTTCCATAGCAAGAAGATTTTAAGTTCACAGAACCCCAACATGTCCTCTTGAAATATTCAAACTGGGTTTCAATGCTGAACCCATCTATTTTTACCCATCGGGAAACTGTTCATTAGTAGTTTTGCCCTCGGTATTCATAAATAAAAAATGGGGCAATTTGGAAACAACCCCGATACATCACTTATTGAAAAAATTACTTGAGAAATGAATGTATAAAGCGACAATTAGACTTGTTTGACTGCGACGTTCCAACCAACAGCTGCACAGCAACAAAAGGATTTTAGGCTTGGCACGTCCTGAATGTTGTTTCTCCGAATTTTAAAACTAATTTAAGGCCTTCGTCTACCATTAGTGAAATATTGTAGCCTCGATCAATCTTTCTCTGTTAAAAGTTTTCAAAACAAGAAGCTTGCTACAGGGCCAGAATTATATGTATTTTTTACTCACACATCTGTTCACACCTTAATCTGACATTGTTGTTTATTTATGCATTTTTTACTCAAATTATATGTATGCATTCACTATCCCTGTCAAATCTAAAACCATGTATATGTTTCATTCGAATTTTGAAATTGTCATGTAATTAAGTTTTCAAAAGAATGCAATTCTGTGTATGAGTGGATTTCCATATGTATCAATTGAACATATGCAGTTCTTAAACACGTAAAAGTTTCAACTTTCTAAATTTGGGATATGAAGTCTATTTGGCATTAAATCAACATATCATTTGACCTTGGTTATATATTGATTTTAGATGTATATACATGGTTTTGAGACACAGTTTCACATATAATTTTGTAAGTATTCTTACTTCAAACTTTGAATATAAATAATCTGTGTGGCTTTAAAGTTAACAAACTTTGGAAGATATAATAAGATTTATGAATACAAGTATTTCAGTTTATACTAGATCAGAGACAAGCTTAGGAAATTGCATGATTGTTTGACTGTTGTATCTTTGAAATCATTTTAATGTAATGTATTAACTTGATTTGATGAAGCATGGTACAATTTAACTTTAACTCATGAAATTTTGATGATATTTTGATGAAGTTAAGTTTGTTAATCTTAACATTGATTTACTTTGCAATGATCTACAATGAATTTTTTCTTTTAGTTTGCCAATTTTTTTATGGATATGACATAATCCACAAAGAACAGTGGCTTAGGTGGTGCTGGTAACCCATGCCAGATAAGAACGTGGAAATTTTTCATACCCATATAGAAGAAATGGGTGGATCTAATGATCAACCATGTACAGTTGTGAAGTGGTTCTCTTTGACTCCCATGTCATGTCTTTGCGTGGGAAGTTCAATTTATTAAAATCAAAACCAAACCTCCCATGCAAATGTAGAGCGTGCTTGTCCTATGCAAATTATTTTTGCTTCAAAGGCAAAGATTTTTCCCTATAAAATAGCGGTCGATGTTGCTATGTTATGGAATAATCACATAAATGAATTAGAACCTCATAGTTGATTAATAAGGTGATTATAATATTAAATGGAAATATGAGATTATTATAGAGGTGGTAAAAATAGAATGTTCAAAAATATTGAAACACTGCATTTTGAAAGGTGGGCATGTAATAAAATATATTCATGCAGCAACCGCGGTTATCATTTTTGCGCAAGAAGAAAATTTCAAAATTTTCAAGAAGTACTATGTACGATTGATGTAAAAAGGTAGTATTGGTGCATTTGTCAGGTAAAATTTTAGAAAGACTTGATATAATACTGAGTAGCAGTACCCTTTGAAATTGGGAAGTATTGAATTTAAAAAAGGAATCAGTTAGTAAAGAGAAGTTAAAATCGAACTATTTGGCTTACTTATTTGCCTCATAATTATTCGAACTGCATTCAGAGAAGTGGTACTGAAAACATAGGTATATGTGATATATATTAAGATTATGTACATGCAATTCCAAAGGTAGTAAAAGTAAATATAAATTTAAAATTAAGTGCATGTAGAAAGAAGTAAAATTATATCATTAAGCATATAAATGGAGATTACTAAATGGAACCACCAAATGGATTAAAATAGCAGCTAACAGCAGTAGTGAGATAAAATCCAGTATATATGGAGTATTAAGAACATAAATATACTGAAAATAATAAGATTATTTGACAGTAAGGTTTGATAGTGGAATTAAAGATATATGGCAGCATACAGAGGGGTAAGGATTTTATTTATGGCCAAAGGTAATTGTAAAGGAAAAAAAGTCAATTGATTTATTTTTGACATGTAAACACACACACATACATATGTGTGTGTAGCATAACACAAAGAGATGAATAGAAAATAATAAGATTCAACGGCTTAAGGGAACCAAAAGTCAATAACTTATTGAACGATACTAATATATTCAAGAATATAAACTATATAAATATTAAAAATACAAACATAACTATATAAAGGAAGAGAACAGAAGAAATAAAATTAGGAACAAATGGTTTTAGAAGGAAGTAGATAGGGTGTACTATCTATTCAGATAATATAACTTGCAAAATATTAATATGAGGGAAAAAGTACAAAAAAATTGTTGGGAAAGGACCACATATGACAAGCAATACTCCTGAAAATAATTCTACTTAGGAAACACCAAATATGACATCTGGTGTTACATCGCCTATAAAAACAAGTACGCTAGATTACACTTCCTTGTCACTTCCTAGTCAACGATCTTCTACAAATAATTCCCCTACCCATTGTATAAGTCTGATAACTTCTTGGTCTAAATTTGACAACACACTTTACTTGAATACGAGTTTGTTACCTTCTACAGGATGCACTCCTCGCATTGATAGAAAGGAGTTCTTTCGCCAAGTCAGGTCCATACAGTTTTGTTTTTTGTTGCTGTC
Source organism: Allium fistulosum (assembly GCA_030737815.1). Classification (NCBI taxonomy): domain Eukaryota; kingdom Viridiplantae; phylum Streptophyta; class Magnoliopsida; order Asparagales; family Amaryllidaceae; genus Allium; species Allium fistulosum. The sequence goes on from CM060907.1 coordinate 293,830,436, forward strand.
ATAGTGTATTTATTCAGCACCAAGTTATAAAAATAGTTAGGGGTGCATATGGATTGGTTATCTATCAGATTCAGTCCATTCCAATCAGATACACCAAGTTATTCAGCACTAACTTATTAATTTTTTGTTTAAGTTTTTAATTTTGTTCTAAACTCTGAACATTCATCAACATATTATTGCTTAATATGGAATTTTAACTTCAGTTTTCACTTTATTTGTAACTCATGTTTGTATTAAATACTTTATATGAATACAATATGTGCATAGATACTCAATTTTTGATGAACTAGTCATTTTCTCTATTATGTTTTTATTTTCTCTTGTAGACAGTAATATCAGCTTTGCAATCTGTGCTCCGGGAGGATTTCAAAGCCAGAGATATTGAGGTAATTCTGTGACAATACTTGGTTGAAAATTAAAGCTTGTGGTTGTTTAACTGTGGATAATGGGTTAAAGTGAGTTTTGTGTTATATTGATGACATTCAAAATAGAAATGGTTCTTATTTTAATCAGAGGTAGAAATTATGTTTTTACATTGATGACATTCAAAATAGAAATCAAAGGGTATATGCACTTAAAGATGTGAGTAGAGGTATATACACAATTGTAAGTAAATGAATGAAATTGGAAACCAGGGGAAATGAACTAATGTGGGAATAAATAGTCATATCGCTATGTGAAAATCTGAACCCTATATTATATGAACTCTTAAAATAAACAGGGGTAAATTATATTTAAAAGAGGCACATTCATTTCAGTAAATTTTTCCATATCTAAAATTAGTATGAATAATTTGTCAAAAGGTGAAAAATCAATCTTCCAAGCGTTAAAAAAAAGCAAAAAAGTGGAAATGAAAAGTCATCCCCCAGTTACCATAAAATAACAGGCTCGGAAAAGAGGGAGAAATATGACTGATGAATCAAACTAAAATAAGTGGCAAAAGTAGAGGTGGAAATGAGTCACTGTATAAATCTAATGAACTTCTAACTTCACTAATAGTAAGGCCAAAGGCAGTATAAATTCTGATAATATAGCCTGCTGTTTGAGAGCGGAAAAAGAGTTTGTTAGTGGATGGACATGTACACTTTAGAAATCATTGATACATGTACACTTACAATCTAAATGATTATGAGTGATTGATGCTAAACTAGTATTCACGTAAAGTATCATATTGGATTATGTTTTGTTATTTGGAGCATTGAGTTATTGTCTACCTTTTTAGTTTCTTTTTCGAGACTCTTTTCATAGGTGCATGCTTCAGAAATAGTTTGGTGCTAATGTATTAATGTTGTATATGATTTTGACATTGTTGTATAAGTGGATAAAATTGTTGTTAATGGCGCAAGCCAAGTATCAGGAGAGGGGTAATGCATAGACATTACTCCGGTGCTACAAAATGACGTCGTTGTAATGGAAAATTTTTTGAAAACAGTTTGGTGCTAATGTTGTATATGGTTCTGATATTGTTGTATAAGCGGATAAAATTGTTGTTAATAGCGCAAGCTAAGTATCAGGAGAGGGGTAATGCATTCTTGTTAAAAAATGGGTTACACGACTCTTTTGTTTTCATTCTTGTTGTTTTAAATTTTTTTTCATGAAACAAGGCTTTGAACTTGACTTATTGATTTGTTGTTTGACATTCTTTGTCTTCCTTGTTGTTTTTCATTTTGTTTGCATTCAATTACGATTATGTTATTTTGCTTGCATTCAATAACTGATTATTACTTTAAATTTTAGAAATTTACTTCCTCACATATTGGTTGATGATGGATAAAAATTGGGTACATCTACACAGGTAACTATATTATACTAAATATATTTTGAGAGTCAAATCTTATATTTTAACGTCAAAATTAATAGTTATTCCATTTTATTAATAGAACTAGTACTGAGTATGAGCAAGGAGCTTGGAAGTTTGTGCATGCTGCATTGAGAATTTCAAGAAATCCAGAAAAGATTTTATGTCCTTGCTTAGATTGTCGAAATCTTAGTCATCAGTATGGGAAGATTGTTGTTGAGCATTTGATTATAAGAGGAATGGATCCGTTATACATGGATGGTAGGTGGTACAATCATGGCGAACAAATAACTATAAGCAAAGATATCGAGTCTAATGACACTTATGATTTACTCAAATCCATTCATTATGAAGATGAAGATTTCATCAATCATACATATTCCGATGATGATAAAGATGAAGATAGCGCACAAAAACGAGAGGATGATTTATTAAAAAACTTGGAGGATGCCGAAACCCCGTTGTATCCTGGTTGTACCGATCAAACAAAATTATCTTCCATTATTGCCTTATATAATGTAAAATGTGAGACTGGGATGTCCGATAATGGATTCGATAAACTTCTAAATGTGCAACAACTATTGTTGCCAAAGGATAACGTACTTCCTAGGAATATTTACGAGGTGAAAAAATTTCTTAAAGTATTCGATATGGGTTTTGAGAAAATTCATGCTTGTCAGAATGATTGTTGTCTCTTTAGAAGAGAGTACAAAGATTTGGATAGTTGTCCAAAATGTGGGTTTTCGAGATGGAAGAGGAACGAACGTACAAATGAAATTATGCATGGTATTCCGGTTAAAGTTTTGAGGTATTTTCCAATCATTCCAAGATTCAGAAGAATGTTTAGATCTCAAAAAATAGCAGAAGATTTAAGATGGCATTTTAACAATAAAAGTAATGATGGAAAAATGCGTCATCCTGTTGATTCTATAACATGGAATGTGGTAGATGAGAAATGGGAATCGTTTGCAGCAGATCCACGCAACCTAAGGCTTGGCCTTGCTACTGATGGTTTTAATCCATTTTTGACATTGAGTTCCAAATATAGTTGTTAGCCCGTGATGCTAGTGACATACAATCTCTCGCCACTGTTATGCATGAAAAAAGAAAATATCATATTAACATTGTTGATTCCTGGTCCAAAGCAACCAGGAAATGATATAGATATATATTTGGCACCATTGGTAGAAGATCTGCAACACTTATGGATTAATGGAGTTCAAACTTATGATGCATTTAGTAGATCGCTTTTTACTATGAGAGCAATTTTACTATGGACGATTAATGACTTTCCTGCATATGGTAATCTGGCTGGATGTTGTGTGAAGGGTAAAAAAGGTTGTCCATTATGCGGTGTCAACACTCATCATCGATGGTTGAAGTATAGTCGGAAAAATGTCTACATGGGTCATAGGAGATTCTTACCACCATCGGATTCGTTGAGAAAACAAAAATCCTGGTTTGATAACACTATAGAAAATGGTCGTAGACCTAGAATTTTAACCGGAAGAAACATCTCTATCATTTTGAAAAACTTTCCAAATAATTTTGGAAAAAAAATAAAAAATGGAGATAATAACAGCAAGAAAGGGAAGGGTAAAAAGAAGCCAACTAAAAAGCAATATAGTAAGAAAAGAAAAAATTCTACTTTCAAACAAGATGATGATCCTGCAAAAATAGAACTATCAAGATGGAAAAAACGATCAATATTCTTTGATTTACCATATTGGGAGGTTAGTGCTATTATTTTTTAATGAATGAATTATATATATATATATATATATATATTAATGAAGTATAACAATATTATTTTTGTAGGAACTTCCCTTGCATCATAATTTAGACGTAATGCATGTAGAAAAAAATGTTGGTGAAAGCATAATAGCGACGATGTTGCATGATAGCAAATCAAAAGACGGAATTAATTCTAGAAAAGATTTGGAAGATTGGAGAATCAGGCATGGCCTTTTTGCACAAGCTCGTGGGAAAAAAACATATCTTCCACCAGCTCCGTATACATTGTCCAATTTGGAGAAAAAAATATTTTGCCAAAGGTTATATGATTTCAAGGGACCTGATGGCTATTGCTCAAATTTTAGAAGTTCTGTGTCATTGGAGGATTGTAAAATTATCGGCATGAAGTCACATGACTACCATGTTCTAATGCAACAGTTATTACCAGTTGCAATAAGAGGATTGTTGCCGAAAAAGCCAAGGAGGACAATAATTCGTTTATGTTCGTTTTTCAATAAATTATGCCAGCGTGTTCTTGATAAAGAAAAATTGCAACAACTTGATGATGAAATTATTATAATTTTGTGTGAAATTGAACGATATTTTCCACCTTCTTTCTTTGATATAATGATACACTTGACCGTTCATCTTGAAAGGGAAGCCCGATTGTGTGGACCAGTTCATTTCTGTTGGATGTACCCTTTTGAACGATATATGAAGACACTTAAACATTATGTAAGAAATCATGCACGTCCCGAGGGTTGTATTGCAGAATCCTATCTTGCAGAAGAGTGCATGAGATTTTTTAGTGAATTTTTAAAGAAATCAATACAAATAGAGGAGAAGGAAGTCCGAAATGAAGATTATGAAGATGATTCCATACTCGAAGGACGACCAATTTCAGCTTGTAAAACAATTACATTGTCCGCCAATGAGAAACAGATTGCACATTTGGCTGTGTTAATGAATATGACTGTAGTGGAACCATTTCTGGAGTAAGTAACTATTACAATTTGTTATTACCGTTTCATACAATTTGTATCAGCAAATACAACTTGGTAATTTTTTTTTGTGCGACAATAGTTTGCATTTGGAGGAGTTACAACACTCAAACAAGCGCATGGAATGTCAATGTAGTTGTTGAGAATGTTAATGCTACAACGTCTGCTCATACGGCTAATGTTGTATTATCTTCAACGGTAATGTGTATACTTTACATATTGATTTATCAAAACATATGCATTGACAAGCTTTTATTTTTAGGATCACTTTTATTTTCAAACCTTATTTAAACGGTTTCATTTGTTGCATGACAGAGCGCAAACTCCAAGACAGATATGAAATGCAAGCTGATCAGCGTTCAAGGAGCCAAAGAAGTAATTGCTGAAGGGCGTGTGGCTTCAACCGACCCTAAATCATTGGTCCATTTTTTTCCACTAGGGGAAAACGCAGTCAAAGTTTGGGTTGATGTTATAAAAGTTCCAAATGCGCCTTTGTGGAGACCTACTTCTTATTTTGAGTTTATTGAAGATGCACTTGGTTCGACGATAGCTTGGCCTTCCACGAATATTATAACCGAATCAACTTCAAGTAAGTATGAATTATCTTTTTTTTCTTGCGATATAATTTATTATGCTTATCACATCCTACGTATAATGAACTAAGTAAAATATAGTTTAAAAAAATGATAATAGTATTTAACAAAAAATTGAGTGGTGGTAGGCTCGGTTGACTGTTATGGAGCTAATATGTGGCTTCATTGACTTTGGAATTACATTTTACATGACTAGCATAGATGCCGAGTTAAACTTTGAAATATAAAAAGTGCTTCGAAGTACAATATATTGATGGCTACATGATTTTACTTTGCAGATTCCGTTAGTAATGCGCAATATCAAAGAATAATATGCTTATTTTGTTATTTTCAGTAGATCGATGTAAGAATTATTAAATAAACAAATAAGATGATGAATACAAATATAATCACAAAAAACTTATGTTAGAGAAAAAACCCCACAGTCGATATTTGAGTAACCATCAAATAGATCAAATACCACTGCGTCGTTCAAGTGTTTGCTGATTGGAGAAAGGGGTTTGGTTGTAGTTGCAGTGAACTGTGGTTGTGAATGGGGAGTTGATTGTTCGGGTGTTGAACTTGATGTAGTCACTGTCTCTTTAACTTGAAGTTGATGTAGGTGGTCTAGTTGTTGGGCTGGGTTGCTGGTGATATGACAGGCTGGTGGTGAAGTTGTAGAAGTGTAGGGGTATTGCTGTTGGTAGTTTAAGGTTGGATGATTATATGAATATGAGGAGTTTGCCAGATTTTGTAGATGGGATGTTTGGTAATGTTGCACTATTTGGTGATGAGGCCAGTGCTAATCGTTGAAGTAACATAAGATTACAATTCCATATAACAATGATACACCACGACCGTAGTTCCAAACAGCTGCTTATTATAGCAAATAAATAAAGCTAATTAAACATGCTTATATATCAAATTTAAAATAAAAAATCCATTCTTTTTTTTCCTTTTTCTGTTTTTGGTGAGAGGAATGCAAGACAAATCATGCTTCTGCCATAATGCAGTTGATGGCTTCCTTGCAAATTCCAGTCATGGTTGCCTCAGGGCCGTAAACCTTCACAATTACCAAAACAGTATAAATCAGAGAACAAGGTTTTAAAAATGAAATTAATGTTACTAATAATAAATTTTAAATTCAAAAATGTATTTTAAGTATAAATTATGGGCATTGGTAAAGGGACTCGGCCCAAAACTAAATTTGTGATGCGAGGTACGTGATAAATGAAACCAAATAAACCGATTTACTTGTATACCCTCTTTCAAAGAAAAATTCGGCAACAGTCTATCAAAGAATTAAAAGAAAAATGATGATTATCAACCAATAATCAGTTTCGAAGGGGTTCGATCGAAAAGAAAATCATAAAACGATGAAGGTCCACCGAAAAATTTGCATAATGGGGACAGTAGCAGAATTATTTTTGATTGGTTAAGAAGATGGAATTTTTTTTACCCTTCATAGCTATTTTAAGAAAATTGAAAAAAATGCTCATTACTTGTCCAAAAATAGTCCCTTTAACAATGCACTAAATTATGGATTCAAAATAATATTTCAATGTGAGTATGAATTCCAAGTTTTAGTACATGTCACTAATTCCACGTTAATTTTGCTTTGAAATCAGTAAAATCTGAAGTGTAGATTGAAATAAGTATCTTGATATTTGTTATTTTCAGCATTGGTTGAATGATTTTTCTCAACTACAATTTGTATCGGAATTCAAGGATTGAAGTGTTACTGTAGTGAACAGAGTTGAGTTATTGGTTTGTATGGCAGTAGGAATTGTATGTAATTGCAGTGATAATTTCGTGGAGAGGTAAGTGACAGCTAAGAGGTGATTGACTGTTGTTGTATTGGAAGTTGATGTTGCAAATTTGAACTGTTGATGCAATGTGTATGGTAGTAGAGCATTTGTTAAGGCTGAAGTGGTTATGTGATATGGTAGGTTTCATTTGATGTGTGCAGGCAGAAAGTGGTTATGTTGACAGTGAATGAACTATGGGTTGAATGGTTGAGTGGTTGTGGGTGTTTTGTCTTTGGTGATGTCTGGTGGGATTGGAAGTTAAAGAAATGTGGAGTAAAGGCAGAAGATGGTCAGGGATATGCTTGGTTAGGGGTGTGGTGAATGCACAGTAACAGTGATGGTGGAGGAGGAGTGTACTGATGGCAGTTATGCAAAGAGTAGAAGTGGTTCGGGGCAGTGGAAGTGGATGAAGTTGAACTTATAGGTCTATAGTTGATCGGAGACTGGTGTGCGTTGTTGTTTGTGAAGGAGTTTTTGGAATGGCATGTTGTTTGGTGAAGCAAGGGGAAGGGAGGAGTTGCAGATGTAGTTGAAAATAGAGAGTAGACATGTACAGAAACAAAAACGTAAACAAAGAGTTGAATTGTTATATACTTTACCGTAACCTTTTCTTATTTTATTGGCCTGCAACCTATTTCAGATTTAGATTATCACCAATAAACCTAGTTAGAGACCGTAAATTGAATTGTTATACTCTAACCTATAGGCTTTGAGTTCAAGGATTGTTTATTTACTATATACAAATTCAAGCTCTCTTATTATAAAAGCTGCTTCATTTGTTGTGCGATTAGTATTTGTCTACTGTTCCTACTGCTCTTTTCTAAAATTGTAGTATGAATAATATCACATCGAACTTTTTTCTTTTTGTAAGCTGCCTCTTTTGATTAACTTCGATTCGTCGTGTGTGCAACTAAATTGCATAGGGTTTGCTATCATTTGATTTCAAACCAAGGATCTAAGTCATATGCCTATCAAGTGGACTGAATCATGAATTTGTTTTCCCTTGATATCTTTTCCTACGTTACACATATTTCATTGTCACTTTCTGTTTGTCTACTATTGCATGATTTATAATACAATCTGCCATATTTTCTGTAGTGACACTTTTATTTTGAACTGCCGATTGAACATCAAGATTAATTCATTGGAGTTTGCATCTTTTGAAGCATCAGAATGTTTTTCTTTTCCCATATCTGAACATACTTCATGTTGTTCAAATTGATCATTTTCTTTTATCACCAGCAACAGCTTCAGTTTGTTTCTTTACATATTTTACCTTATGCTCAACAATGCAATTCACTGCTGAAGAGGGGATTTTATGCTTAGTTTCCTTGCTGAAGATGCTTGTCTTATCAGTATCTTTATGATATTGAATGACTCAGACCATGAACAGTCGAAAATGGAAAGGATACGAAAATGTACCGGTCTTCCTTTCTGTAAATTCTTAAAGGGGTGCCTTATAATACTTTGCATGCTTCCCTTGTTTTTTCGCAGCAACTTATTGTGATGTTTTATGCTAGATTTAGTTACGGTTAATTGAGTTGTAGATAACATACATAGGCAGTTGTCTTGAAAGCTTGTTTGATGAAGAATTTGAATTGCAAGAATGACCTATTAACATGTTTTTTCTTACATCTTCGCAATTCCAAAGTGAGCATGCTTATGTAATTTGGCTGACTTAGCTAGTGGAGGGTGAATTGTTGAAGAGGACTAGCTTGGACTCTCACAACTCATATTTTGCTTAATTTAATATACTATTTATGTAAAACAATGTTACTATCATATTTGCTTACAAACATTATGTATTAAATGTTGTATACGATTATTGTTTATTTTGAGTATGGAGTTAGTGCAACTTTAATTATGTTTAATATAACATACAAAGATTATATTTATCTCTTGATATAAAATTTTATAGCTGGTGGGATGTTTGTAAATGTAAAAGTTTGTGCATGGTAATTTTCATATTTAACAGCGTTTTAAAAACCCTGCGGAATCGGAAAAACGCTGCAGTATCTCAGGCAAAAGGAAAACGCTGTGAAATGTAAATCCATATGCAGCGTTTTTTTAGAGCTGTTAAATGTTTATTTATAAGCTTTTATAAACGCTGTGGAAAACTGTAACAGCGTTTTTGAAAATGTTGTCTAACGAAAGAAGAAGCAATGGGTAAGGACATATTACAGCTAATATTGAAACGCTGTAATAACAAAAACGCTGCAATATGTTGCTGATTTTGCAGCCTTTAAGAAACGCTGTACTAACAAAAACGCTGCAATATGTTTCTGATTTTGCAGCCTTTTAAAAACGCTGTAATAACGAAAACGCTGCAATATGTTGCTGATTTTGCAGCCTTTGAAAAACGCTGTTATATGTCTTGACTCTATTACAGCTTGTCGTTAGAGAGCGTTCTTCATAACGCTGCGAAAGGATTTCACAGCGTTTTTAAAACGCTGCGAAAGACCATTTTTCTTGTAGTGTTTATTGAATTAGTTTTGGAATTTAAAAGAAAATTTTCTTACTGACTTAATAAGGTTTTACGTGTGTGTGTATATATATATATATATATATATATTGTTTATACATATTAAAACAGTAATGTGTATTTTAAATGAATAAAACAAATATCAATTAATAAAAGAAATTATATAAAAAAGATTTTGGCTGTTATAATTAATTTTGATATAAATATACATATCTAAATTTAATTTAAGAAACTTTAACTGAAAATTTTAAAATCTAGCTTTGAATTTTAAAATATTTTACTAAGTCTTTATTGTTCCACCAAAAGTTAACACAAACCCAAAAGCAAGTAGATCTTGAGATATCAAATTAAAGTAAAGGAAAACAAGAACAAATAAGCACTTTTTATAGTGGTTCGAAAATTCTTCGACATACATCCACTTTAATCTTATTATTTGGTTGATTTTCTTCATAATACAAAGGTTACAGCTCAAATCCGACCATAATTTAGTAGATCTCGGATTTGATATGGTTTTCTTAGTGGAAGGTGGAAGAAGATATAGAAAATCCTAAGTGCCAAAGTCCAAAGAAAAGTCAAAAAAGAAAAGTCCTCTCCAAAATGCTATAAGCCTTCTACTTATAGAAGAATCGCCCACTGGAGTCATTGGATCATAAAATACTAGGTCAAACTCCAGATCTAAGAAGGTAGAAGGGGTGACAAGGTCCCGCATGCCATAAAATCATATCGGTATCGACATGTTCAGGTCGGTACCGATATGATTTGCTAGTTGCAAACCACAAATAGTCTTCCTTTATTCCATTGTCTAGCTTCGATTCGTCAAGTTTCGAGCACTTTTGCCTTAGAAATCAGATTGTTGCCAAGAAGCTTTAACACCTCTTGTACTTATCGTTTTCTGTTGAGATTTTTGGAGTTGTTTAACTATTTCTTCAAAAATGGGCTTCAAGACAACCATTTTACTAATCACTCCTCGACCAAAGTTTCAGAGTCATTCTGGTGTGTCAGAAAACATATCGGTATTGACCTGACAAATGGTCGGTATCGATCTCTCTTTCTGATGCATTTTGCACTTCAACTCTCTGAAGTCTTTTCCTTTGTCATTCCAAGCTTGTATCCAAGTCTGTGGAGTCATTCTGTCAACATTTTGAAGTCCATTCCATCTATTCGAGCATGTTCTATGGCTGTGGAAAATTTGGTCGTAACACTTGCCCCCCAATGTATGCCTTATAAACGTAAGGTGTGCTATGCTCAAGAAAAAGTACCTAGAGTGATCAATCATTGGTAGTTGAGCTCTTCAACTATCCATCGATTCAAGTCATGGTGAATCATCCGGTTCCTTCGGATTTACCCACAAATCAAAGGACGTTCTAGACCAAATAGCTAAGGACTAGTCCTTGCTTAAGTGTTGATGTAAATCGTAATCATTCTGTATTTACCCAGAGTTTTCATATCACATATCATTACCAAAGCCATCATGTGTTCTCACGGGGTTAAGTTACAATAAGTCAATAACTATATGATTCCATGTTCACCCAGGATTTATTTATCTTAGGTTAACCATATATCATGCAATCATTCGTTGTTAATCATAGGAGTGCATTGCCACCGATTGAAACATTACATATAAATCATCTTGTATCATCTAGTACCTCATTATATGTAAGACAAACTGAATCGAGGCAATGACAATCATTAATCAATTAGTAATCATTATCAAATCATAAGGCGTTCAAATTCTAAGACCAAGTATGGATCTCTCAGGATCGCACAGTCAATGTCTAATCTAGGGATGATCTCTTTGGATCGTATTTAATTCAAATCTTGATCTCTCTAGATCGTGTATTCATGTTTAGTCCAATCCGCTTGCTCTACGACAAGGGGACTTAATGTCCAAGCAAGTCCATCAGCTCACTCTCCAGTAAGGGGACCTACTATCCTATACAAGTCCATCCATTCGCTCTCCAGCAAGAGGACATGCACCTTATGGTTTATCGCCCCGTCTCTCCAATTGAAAGAACCAGTCAAATTAGTTTATATATCAGTTTTTGGGGGTGACCAATCTTCGTTGGTGTTTTGTAATCGGTACTATCAGTTATCATGTTCAAATGATTTTCAAAGTCAAATATTCATTTATAAAATCTAAATCAAAGCAACAAACAAGCATTCTAAACATTCCTACTATCGATGATTACTACTAGACATCCAACTCAAAACGTGCCTAGAGACCAATCGAGGTCTCATATATGTGTAAGTTGCCTGAGAGTAATATTGTCTTATTTATTCATTGCAATAGGCAAAATAAGGGAATTGAACCTGACCCCTATCCATCCCGATCATGGGATAATCATTCTCGATCCAGGTCCATAGTCATATCCTAATGAATTCACTACAGATGGTGAATGCTCCTACTGCATCACTGCAGTTTGGTTACTCACATATTGTTGGAGCTGGTTGCTCCGAACTTGCTCTACTATTAAATCACAAAGGTGTCTGCATTCATTCATCTCATGCCCATAATCTCATGAAAAAGGAAAAACCTTCCAGGTCTTTCCTCTCGATCCGTTGGTTCTCTCTCTTGGCCGGTCTCCTATAGGGGATCGTCCCCGTAGTATTTAGGTAAACTTTCTCCAGGATTTCAGTTAGATCAGTGTAGGAAGAGAATTTCCATTCCCTCCTTTGCTGATTCAGTCCTCTGAAGCTTTCATCAGATTTCTGCTTTCCTTTGTCTTTACTATATCCTGCTCCAAATGGTCCTTCATCATCCATAGTATTAACTTCAGCATTTTTGGACTGAGTGTCTTCCTAACGTAGGTATCTCTCAACTTCATGGTGAAACTCTATGAGATCCATCGATGGATCCATTTCTAAAGAAACTTTAAAGTTCATCTTATTAGCAACCCCAGACACTAATGCCCAGAGAACTATCGACGGATTAGGCCTATGAACCGCAGCGACTACTGCACTAAATCTAGTCAAACAACTTCATAGGATCCCTTTGGCCTTTTGCTTCACACTCAAAAGCATCATCACATTCTTGGGTCATTTGTCTCATGAATCTATCTACCAATTCGGCCCACGTGCTTGTAGACCCATTCTCTAACTGTCTAAACCACATTACAGCCAACTCAATTAAGTATAATGGGAAGCATCATCCCATTACTTCTTCATGTGCACCTAACACCTCCATATGTTGGATGTATCTCATCAGATCTAGTAGGATTTGTCCTTCCATTATACATTTCCAGTATCGACAGCTTGAAATTAGGTGGATTCTACGTGTATCAGATGTTAGGGGTGAATGGATTTCTGTTCACGTCCGTTGAACTTTGGTCTAGAGGTCCACCCCTCACTATTCTCCTTATCATTTTAGCTACTCGGTTGTTGTCATCTGATGGAGGTCCCTGATCCGTAGCTCCATTCTTCCCCCATTCCTACGGTGAGCTTCTAGTTCCAACTCTTATTACTGTTCATGCGCATTCTGATCTGCATTTTTGGCTCTAACATCATCTGTTCCTGGCATCCATTCTTGTTTTAAGCCCAAATAAACAGTACTCCTCTATAAATTCGTGTCAGTACCAACATGATTCATGTCGATACCAACCTACATTCAGGTGGGTACCAATCTGATCTGTCGACGGTATCGATATGATCTTGTCATGGGGGATCTGTTCCAATTTGCTCTGCTCTAACTCCTAATGCTCCTTCATTCGCCTTTGGACTCGGGTTTTGAGTTCCAACTGCTCTAGCCATTCTATGTTGTCCCATCTTCTTAAAAATCCATCTAACATTTCCTACCAGCGAGCCATTATTCCATCTTTCATCCCTTTTATCATTCTTTCCATTTCCTCTCTAGTCACATAGACTGACGGATTTGAACCTGAGGACACCTCTTGGCTAGTCCTATGTTCTTGTTGATTTGGTCCTACAACAACCTTGGTAGTAGGCCTCTTCATCCCTTTCAAATCCAAGCTTTAAATTGTCAAATTCTAGTTCTTTCTCGGTGAAAGCACCAAAAATGTTGTGCCCAAAGCTGACACAACACCCCAAAAGAAAGCAGATCTTGATATAGCAAATAAAATTAAAGGAAGACAAGAACAAACAAGCACTTTTTATGGTAGTTCGACAAATTCTCCGGTCTAAGTCCACTTTAATCCTATTATTTGATTGATTTCCTCTAGAATACAAAGGTTACAACTCAAATACGACCGCAATATAGTAGTCCTCAGATTTGATATGGTTTTCTAAGTGGAAGGTGGAAGAAGATATGGAAAATCCCAAGTGCCAAATTCCAATGACAAGTCAAAAAGGAAAAGCCCTCTCCAAGTTGCTTTAAGCCTTCTATTTATTGAAGAACCGCCCACCGAAGTCACTGGATCATGGAATACCAGGCCACACTCCAGATTCAAAAAAGTAGGAGGAGAGATGGGGTCCTCTGTGCCATAAAATAATTTTGCTACCGATATGATTTGCTAGTTGCAAACCACACAATCTTCCTTTATTCCATCTCTAGCTTCAATTTGTCAAGTTCCAAGCGCTTTTGCCTTAGAAATCAGGTTGTTACCAAAAAGTTTTAACACGTCTAGTACTTTTCCTTTTCTATTGAGCTTTTTGGAGCTGTTCAAGTATTCCTTTAGAAATAGGCTTCAAGACAACCATTTTACCAATCAGTCCTTGACCAAAGTTTTAGAGTCACTCTTGTGTGCTAGAAAACATATCGATGCCGACTTGACAAGTGGTTGGTACCGATCTCTCCTTCTGATGAATTTACACTCCAACTCTTTGAGGCCTTTTCCTTTTCCCATTCCAAGCCTATCTTTAAGTCTCTCGAGACATTCCTTCAACATTCTGAAGTCCATTCCATCCATTCGAGCATGTTATAAGACTGTGGAAATTTTGTTTGTAATACTTTTACTAATTCTTAACTAAATATTTTAAATACAAATTTTGAATTTAAAATCCATTGACTTATTGAATGTTAGGTTAGATATTTTATATTTTATTATGGATAAACAATTTCAAAATTTATATTTATGTTTACATATTTTATGAATATATTAAACAATGTTTTGAAATAATTAACACATTCATTAGTGGCCAATGTTTACATAGTATATATAAATCCAAATATCTAGTTATGTGGACATTAACTATGTACACCTTGCTATATAACACATTACACTTATATACACACAGGAGTATATATTGAGAACTCAAAAAATATGAATGTTAAATTAATTAATATACATTAATTAATTAAGTCAGTCAAGGACCGCTGACTCAACTAGTAAGATCTCTAGATTATGGTTCTAGAGGTTCTTGTGTTCAATCTCCTAAGACACCAAAATGAGTGTTGCAGATCTACCCACGAAGACCCATTAGACTGGTAAGATCTCTATACTATGGTTCAAGAAAATTAAATAAAACAATATTTTATTTTCAACTAATTTGATTGGATCCGTTACAACCATTAAACTTCATAGGTCGACTAAGACCCGATTATGGCATTTTTTGAAATTCACTCATTTCATCCGCTGCAGACCTACCCGAATCCAACATTTACTAAGTTTTTATGGAGTAGAAGGATTACTTGTTTATAAGTAATTCGTATATAAATGACTATCACGATAACATAAGTTTAAAATGAATAATGATTTTATATGTTCAATTTTATACTTGATCAGTTGATATTGCATAAGATTATTATTAACATGCTCACTTAAATTTTATCACCCTACATTTATGTACTTAAGGATTAGGAACTGATGACCGATTAAGGTTGTTCCATAATGAGTATGTTCAAACTAAACTCCCGAGCAAGTAGAATTGCATCCATGAGATCAAAAAGAACAAATTATGTTAGGGTGCCTTAGATCGATCAGAAGAAATGACTTAATCGATGTTTATAAAACTTAATTAAAGGGTGGAGACTGGTGTCGGGGTCGCACCCTATACTCTATTCGTTAAGCCCCCAGCTAGTCAGGTTCGCAATTCTAATGCATAGGGTTATGCTGATATTGAGGCTACAATTTTATGTTGCGCATCTGAGAAATTCATAGCAGTGGCACTCACCATTATTTTTCTTCTTAAGGGACCAAAAAACCATTTTGACTATTTTTTTCTACCATGGGAGTAGCTTGGTATTCTTTTGGAAATAGAAGTTCGTTGGATTATCTAGTTAAAATTTTGGCCTAAGTCATCCCGATAGGTTTTTAGTTGGCCTGTGAAAACTAGTATATTTATTGTGACCCTGGGAAAATTATGTCGATAATTGGATAATTTTATGGTTGGGTAATTATGGGAATGTGTGACCCTTGGGCCCTTTGAATATCATACTGTTCATTTAGACCCCTTTATGCATGATATGTTGTATTCTAACCATTATGGTTGCAGATAAATGTTATATATTATAATATACATAATGATTGTAACATACTTGTAAGGGGAAGCTCGTTCTGTGCTTCAGTGGCATGGTCTATCTATGTATCTATTTTGGTTGAGATGAAATAATATTATTCACACCAGACTTTTTGTTTGACTTGAAGCTTTTGATTTCCCCTCAAGCTCATGGGTACTCAATTGAGTAGTCTAAGAGTATTGTTTTCGGTTCTAAGAATAATGCTTCCAGTGATATATATGAGGAAAACTAATATTAGAAGTTTATTTTCATTGTGTAGTATAAATGTTCTTATCCTTGATTGTACCTAATGATAGGATTTATAACCTTCAAGTAGTTATGATTCTGATCACCCAAAAGTGCATCTTCATATGTCTAATTGTAAGTGCATATTTTATCTAAACTATGTAATTATAGGGGTTATGTAACTGGCATGTAATGAATATAAATTTGAATGAATGAAAATGCTTTGTTAAATTTTGTAAATTCTCGTGTTTTTGTTGTTAATGATAGAATAACCGATTTCATTTCTGTTATGATTGTAGCATCATTAGTATATGTTTTTGACTTTCAAAATGGGTCTGTTCCAGCATGAGCTATGGAGGATGAGTAGGTGGCAAGCATGTTTTGTATAATTGTGATAAATCTACTGCACTCTGATTATGTTTAGTTCATTTGGTTATATTGTTGTCTCACATGTTTTATATCCATGAGATTATTTTATCTTATGCACTATAAGATATACGATAGGTTCTACTTTGGATTGCTATTACTTTACCTTTGACTGCCACTCTACATCGACCGAATATCGTTATAGTGCATTATTTATGGTATTTGGGTATAGGAGGTTTAGGATGGTTGTGACGCCATGTAGGCTTTCTCTCCTAACTACATCATTAGCTTGATACATCTGATTGGAGATGTTGTCTCTTCCATAAATCCCTAATGGTGGGACTTACTAGGTAACAAATCCTTATTATCTAGTAGCATTTATCAAATGCTCTTTTGACTAGAATGTTAGATAAGCTTACATAGTCAGTCGGCACTCAATGTACTGCTGTCGGCCCAATCACGACTATAATCACCGTCGGATCGAAGTTAGTTGCTTCGACTCCATCAAAATCCTTGTTTCTGTATACCATAACATTATCGATTCTACTATATTGCTTAGTGAGAGTGCCTCCTCGATTGAATAAAACATTTCTTGTGGAGCATACTATAAAGAACTCCTATAGTGTTCCATCTCATTCTAACTCTTTTCTACAGGATGCAGGTTTCTAGATATCGTGTTTCTCACCAAATTGTGTCTAAGTAGTCTAGGACTCTCTCTATTAGTCCCTTCCATATCTCCTTAAAATTGTTACCTCGAAAGTTGATTATTTCTTTGACTATCATCTTGTGAATTCCTCACATCCTACTGAAATTGCTTATTTCTTATTAACTTCTCTGTCATATCCTTTGAAGTGCCTACACTCGTTGGTATTATTTCCATGAGTTTCATGGAATTAACAATACTTCCTAGAGTTATTTTCTTCTTCCATAACCTCTCTTGGAGCATGCTTTCTATATCTAACCATGCCTTGAGTTGAAAGTAAGATATTCTCCATCGAGTCATTTAACTCCACACACTTTCCATATCTAGTAAATCGAAAACATTTAGTGTTGTTTTTCCTTTATTATTGTTTTAGTTGTTACCATCATACTTAACAGCTCATTGCTCTTCACCACACTCCTAGATCCAGCCTAACCACCAATGTTTAACATCTTCTCCATATCTGCCTCTTCCAAGCACAAAAGTTGGTTTGTACCTTCAGAAAAATCCCTCAACGTGACTCGCTTATTCATTGCCAACCTCTTTCCGAAATCCTACTCATTGTCCACACTGCCAACTATCGCCATTAATATAAAACTATCATTTAGATATTTTTACCACCATTACAACCGTGTTGAATCTCTTTAAATAATTCTTCAATGGCTCTCTATTTCTCTGATGAATACTTTCCAATGAAAGTATATTCTTGGATTGCACGAAGTGAACCCGTAACTTATTCAATAATTTATTTGTTAATTGGTCAAATAATGATACGGATCTCAACTCCAGCCTCCAAAACCACATCATAGCTAAATTAAACCTTCCAAGAATAATGAGATGCACCTATGTTTCACTTGATCATTCACCTTGGCACCATTTATGTGCTAGCCATATTTCAGTAAGTGTTGAAGAGGATCTGTCAATCCACTATAACTTGGTATCATCAGAATCACAAATTTCCTTGGATATTATGCTATAAACAGATTCTAACTAGAGATGGTTTCCCAGTTACCCACATTTGTACTTTTAAAGCTATCTCTAGATCGCCTATTAATCGTCTCATTCATATCCCCATTCCATTATGAACAATGGTCATCCTGTGCATCACTGTATGTTTAGTTCCATGAGTGGTTGGTTTGGCCACCAACCGAACGGTCACTGTGATCATCAAAATGCCTAGGTCTCCGTGGCATTAGGGAGTCCGTTCGTCCCGATTTCCTATGAGGTCGATCAGTGTTACGTACTCTAGATTTACTTCTCATATGGGCATATCTACTAGAATTTTTTTGGTTCTTCCTCTAATTGAACTCACAACTCAACCACCAACATCACATGCATCATTTCCCTCAATATATGGGTTAACCTCAATCCATGATGGATCGGCCGTGATCCATTCTAGAGCTTGTTCCTCAACTCTAGTTCGATTGCCTTGGTTTCTTCCATCATTTGTACCTCCATCTCTAAATTTTCCTTTCCTTGGTTTGCGCCTTCCAACAAAACTACCTTCGTCTGATATAATTGGATAATTTCCACAAATTCCATGATTTATAGGGCGAGATCCTTCTCCATGCAGAGGTTTTCTTATGATGCAAATTAATTTTCTAACTTTACCATAATAGCTTGATGCTCTACTTCCATTTTTTGATCCACCGTAATCATCATTCCATCTAGTTCTTGCTTAATCACCAGATCCATAGAGGTTAAATAGTTCCTTCACTCCTTTCATCATTTATTCTAGCGGATTTTTCTTCAATGACTATTCTTCTCATATTTTTCTTCGGTCCTATTTAACAGATGCTTTTGGATATTTTCATCAAATTCGAGTAGCAACAAAAATCCTTCCTGATCTTCTATTTCTTCATGAAAGCACCAAAAAAATTACTCAATAATTTGGTGTAGCACCTGCATATATTATAGAATTTCAATGATATTATAATTCTAGATCAGTCAAGTCATCATGCCCCTTATGCCCTAGGCAATACACATGTTACAATGGGTGGGACAAAGGGTAGCAATCCCGCGAGGGTGAGCTAACTCCTAAAACCCGTACTCAGTTCAGATTGCAGGCTGCAACTCGCCTTCATGAAGCCGAAATCGCTAGTAATCGCCGGTCAGCCATACGGCAGTGAATTCATTCCCGAGCCTTGTACACACCGCCCATCACACTACGGGAGTTGGCCATGGCCGAAGTCGTTACCTTAACCGCAAGAAGGGAGATGCCGAAGGTGGGGCTAGTGACTAGAGTGAAGTCGTAACAAGGTAGCCGTACTGGAAGGTGCGGCTGGATCGCCTCCTTTTCAGGGAGAGCTAATGCTTATGCTTGTTGGGTATTTTGGTTTGACACTGCTTCACACCCAAAATGTAACGACCCGGAATTTTGAACAAATTAAATTGAAAATATTTAATTAATTTTAAATATTTGAACGATGATTTAATTTGAATCCCCAATATAACTTTGAATTTGGCGATTAAATTATAAAATTTAATCTATTGAAAGTTGAATAAAAATTTGAATCTTCAATTTTAAACTGAAGAAAAATATTTCAAAGGCTTGTAAAATTAATATTGATAACACTGAAGATAATAGAAGCTTCAGAATCGAATTTGAAATTGATTTGTTCAGTTTTGAAATCATATCGTTTGAATCAATATTTAAAAATAGCGTTCCGAGGCACAGTCTCGGAATTCGACGAAACCAGTTCCATTGGGTCCGTAATATTGAATTATTACCGGATTTCAAATTTCATATTGATCAGAGTTGATATGTGAGCACACGGTGAGTAAACACATTGAAGTTTTATCGAGATTCAATTTAAATTTGAAATTTAAATTTATCAACATCAGCACGTTCTTCTCCTTCCTTTCAGCCAGAGATTACGCCTAAGATCATGAACGAAATCGTGCAACCCATACCTTCGTTCCTAGTTAAAAGAATTGCCGAACTCTCCCTCTCTAGTTTTTCAAATCAAAGGAAACGAAAGAAAAAAATGGCCTGCAAAATCATTTCGTTCCTCTTCTAAAAATTTCGTTCTCCCTCATTTTGAAATAAATGCCGAGCCATCTTCGTTTAAACAAACCGATGGCTACTCCCTTCCTTTCTTCGTATCTCAGTTAAATATATTTGGATTACAGTTATTGATTGTTTGACTGTTTGGATGTGATACTATGTATGTATATAGTAGTTTATAGCAATATATACATATTGGCATGTGTATATATTGCAGTTGTTGATTTCCTGCACTATATAGCGGATGAGACCATATTGCGCCGCATAATAGCGGATTGATATTTTATAAATCCCATATACCGCGATATTCCACCTCGAAGTGGAATGGGTATTGTGCTAACGTCTGTGGATGTAGGGAGATAGGTTGGAGGGATCCAACTGGATTCCTCAACTGTATTTATTTATTTACATATATTGTTATATATCCTGTTTTCATATCGATATATGATGTTTGTTGTCGTGATTGACTACTTTGTGTGTTGCATCATCGGATCCATTTTTGGAAGTTAAAAATAACGATTTCGACTTTAAAAGAGATTTTTAAAATGATTTTTGAAAGTATACGTTTTATTAAAATTTTGGATTGATTCATCCTAAATAAATAAACGTTAAAATTTTAAAGTTATGAAAATTACGATTTTTGAGAAATATGAGTTTTGAAATAAATAGTTGATTAATTTATAAAATGGTTGTAATTGGGATTTTTTGAATTATTAAAAATGATGTATATAAAAGATGTACAAAATTGATATCTATAAAATTAAAAATATTGGAATTATAAAACTAGTTTTTATAAGTGTTAAAATGAAGTATAAATGGAATTCGTAAGTGAATGAAATTTATAGAATTATAAATCGTGAAGATATAAAATGAATGAATTTGTAGAATAAAATTTATAAGAAATTAACTTATAAATTGGATTTTTGCCTTTAAATGGAATATTGATCGAATTTGTTAATAAAGGAGATCTATATATCAAAGTTGTTATAAAATATAAAGGTGAATTTATAAACGTTGTTTTATAAACCCGAAATCAATTAAATTTGATAAATTTAAACATAGAGGTTTATTAAAGGGGATATATTCGCGATTTTTGATAGCGAATTATTTTTTTATATAATATGGGGAATAAAAATGTTTGGTTGAGAATTTTATCCACGATCTTAGATAGTGGATAAATCCTTGAAATTAAATGTGTAGAAAATATTGAAATTTGGTTAGTGAAGTATATTCACGATTTTGGACAGTGAATATATTATTAAGTAAAATGGATATTGTTTTGGGGAAGTGACATTAAAAATGAAGTTAATTGTTTTAACGATGTTTTAAAATATATTAAATATCGAAATCATAGATTTCAACATTCATTGTTGAAATAGACGTTTTCGAGGAAGAAGGAAATGGTGGACTATAACACTATTGTTATAGTAAATGATTTTCGAAAGGAAATGTTTTTATATAGTATTGGGATTTATATATCTATCTTAATTTCGAATCCCTATACTAGTGATTTTGAGTCATCGTAACGATGTTATACGTAACATTCGTTTTGACTCAAATAGATGTTGTTATAGTAAATGATTTCCTTAAAGAATGAGATATATAATTAATTTTGATTTAAGTATAACGAATATTTTCAAATGTTGAAAATAAATAGATTGGTGAATTACTTATTATTAAATAAGTAGGGACATGCTTTTCCAATATGAAATGAAACGTTTTTGAGATTTTATCTTCTTAAAGATAAATTGAAAGTAAATATTTGAAATCGATTGAAAATCGTATATCAATAGATATTTTGAAAATATAAATTCACTATGGAATTTATAAAAGAAATGGAAATTCATTTTGAAAATAAATATTGATTTATTTTTGAAGTGTGGAAATTATATATCTTGTAAAGATATTTTTGGAAAATAAATAATTTGGAAACTTATTTGGAATCTGATGATGTTGCACATCTTTATTGATAGTTAAATAACCGACTATCAATAATTACCTTGAATGGGTATTTGTTGTGAATTGGATGAATTTGAATGCCACACTTATTTTTAAATAAGCGCTCACTATTCGGGTTAGCCGGGAAAGGACCTTGGGGTCGTATAACCCATTCCGAATATGTGATACGTCGTAATGAATTGCATTTGATGACCGGTGTTGAAGACCGGATATTTTTGAAAACGGAAGGATTACCGTCGAGTTACTCTGCTGATCTCCGATATAGAGGTTTTATCACCCTTAGTGACAGGAAGTCCGGACGTGATTAGAAATTATCCGGATTTGCAAGGGCTTTGTGAGAAGTGCCTTCGGTTCTGTTCGATCATGGAACAGACTTGTATGGTTGTGTGTCTGACATTACAAATTGAGATATAAAGCTGGTTTCTTTCAAATACATTTCTGTTGGTGGCGGAGAATTTATTCTCTTAGCTTAACACCCTTCTCTGAGACGTACGAGCTTAGAGGTTATGTAGTTGAAATTTATCAGCGATATACTCCCAATTTGGTAATGTGACATGCGGAGTGTTGCTGTGAAATGATCATTGTTTGATCATTTGTGATATGATCATTTGTTTGATCATTTATCTTTGTGATCATTACTTTGATCATTTGTTTGACCCGAAGCATGGCTTTGTGACAAAGCGTAGCTTTGTGGACGAGACTTCGTCGGACCTCACACCCCGGAAATGGTCAAAACAGGAAGGATGCAGCAAGGTTCTAGGGAGTAGCGCCCTTTAGTGTATGTCATTCCTTCTGGATAGAGGTGGTATCATGGTATGGAGCCCAGATATTTAACCTATGTTGTTACTGCAAATTTATGTGGTTGTTGGAAATCGAGGATCCTCGGGAAGATCAGTTACGATCAGGGGATGGCATACGCGTGTCAGTAGTTACCTATTTTTGCAGAGGTAACCCAGCCTTGTGTTGGCAGAGATCTAACCGTAATGTTAGGTTATTTCTCGGAACGTCTTTCCAAAGGCATTTCCATGTGGCAATGGGAAGTTCCTTGGCCTGACCATTTGTTGGAAATCCAAACTCCAATACGCACCCTGTACGGTATTAGTTGTAGAACCTGCCATTTACGTACGGTGGTCACCACTGTTTAGATGGTAGCTATAGTAGGCATATGATACTGATCGTATGTTGGCTAAGATTTATATTATACTTTCGAAATGTTTTACACTGTGCACTAATAATAATATAAAAAAGGATTTGATTTTGCGTAGTAAACATCTTTGACTATCATAAGAACAAATCTCCTCCAATTCTGCGTTTGCATTGTGTGTGTGGCGGGAGGTCTTATGGTAGTTTCATTTTCCAAAAGCATTTCGAATAAATTTTATTTTCTTGGTAAAGATAACTGTTTTACGATCTCACACCAGTCACCATGACTAACTCGGAGTTTATTATTTCCCTTCTAAACTCTGGATGCCCATTATTTTCCACACGGGCAGCCTAGAGTTATGTTATCAGGATATTCTGGATATTCTGGAGCTTTGGAAGCAAGTTGGATGGCGAAACATACATCCGTACTTGTTTATTTATTCCGCTGTGTATTCTGTATGAGGACAAGTTTATATAACTGTCCATTGTTGTATTGAGTTGTATATTGACTCTGATTGATGTATGTATAAACTGATATAGTTCTTTGTTTTAAAAGACTAGTGATTATCTATTATATATTGTTCCGCTGCGAATGTGAGATTCTGATATTGTTTCTGTTTCTGATGTTGTTCTGTTGTTCTTCTTTCTTTTTCTTCTATCTTTTCTTCTACCTCTTCTTTCTTTTAAACCCTAATGGTTCGGTTTTCCGTTCATCTTGAGTTAATCGATGGAGATTAGTGTCTATTCAAGGGGTACGGAAAAGTGGATTATTACATTTGGTATCAGAGCATATGGTTAAGCGACAACCCTGCTCTGTTGGGTGTTACTCATTAGAGATAGAGTCAGTAGTACTCTAGAATGAGTTTGAGTGTAATAATAGATATGAGCGCGTATTTGTTAGTGAAAATAAAATTGTTTTGTATTGTGTTGACTTATCGGTTGATTGTTTATAGATTCTGGTCGGTGCAGTCTAGCTAACTGAAATCGATAGGGGTTTCTAAACTCTAAACAAGATAAACCGACACAGTATTGATTTTAAAACAAGTAAATGAGATAATTTTACCTAAAACTATTTTTGTATATAAAGGAAATAATTTTTTGTGAATTATTATGATATGTGGATGCATGGTTGTTAGGAAGTGATGATGTTAATTATCATCATTAATATATATGTGGAAATTATATATGAAATTGAAATTAAAACAAAGAATTAAGAAATAAAATCCATATACAAATAGAATTTGTGAATATGAAATATTAATGTGATATATAATTTGAAATAAAGTTCCAGAAAAATATTTGAAGAAAAAAATTCAATAATGGAATGTGATTTGATTTGAATCATGTTGAATAGAAAATTCCTAACTTGGAAAAGAAAAATAAAATGGATTGAATCCGAATAAACTACTTTGATAAATAATTAATTCATGAAATGGAAGTTGAATTAGTTAAATTGAAACTTGAATTGTGAGCTAAATGAAAAGAGATGGTTCGAATTTAAAGATAAATTCAAGTAAGTAGAAATAAATTTTCAAATGAATGGAATTTACAATTGTAAGTGAATAAAATTAAAACTGAATGTTAAACTTTGTTTTGAATATGGTAGTAAATGAAATTCAAGCTGAATATTGGAAATTGGATTTGATTTGTGATAAATAAAGTGAGGAATTGAAATGAAGTAGAATTAAAATAAATTGAATTGGTATCAATTTGAATTAGTTATAAACTAGAATGGATATGAATTCGTTTTGTTTAAAAATGAATATGTAACTTCAATAGTAAGCTAAAAAAAGTATAAGCAGTTTATATTGAAGATTTTGTAATGGAATTGGCAAAATGGTTTGAATATTGTAACTGGATATTATGCTAGTAGGATATATAGGTGTTATAAAGGAAATAGAATGTGAATTTTAATTTTGAAGATAAATTTGAATTGCTCGACAAAAGGTAAGTATTTGAATTTCAATATGAGATTTGATGATTTTCTTGTGTAGCCGCTTGGCTTTTTCTTTTCTTTTTGAAATTTGAGAGTCCGTAGGGACATTTTGTAGTCGTACCGTGTTAGCCGCGCAAAGGAGACGCTGGCGAAATTTTTCGAGAATTTCGAGTGTTAGAAAATTTTGAAAGTTTAAAATTTGAATTTAAATTTAAATTTGAACTGTTAAGAAAACAATGTTGTTTGAAACTTATAATTGAAGTTGGAAAAAGCTAGTTGAATGATAATGAATCTTTAATAAAAAGATTTAGGTTAGTAAGTTAATAAAACTATTGGATTGTGAAAAATAGTAGACGAGTTAAGGACCATTTTTCCTAACTTGTAATTTCGGGACGAAATTCTTTTAAGGGGGGAAGTTTGTAACGACCCAGAATTTTGAACAAATTAAATTGAAAATATTTAATTAATTTTAAATATTTGAACGATGATTTAATTTGAATCCCCAATATAACTTTGAATTTGTTGATTAAATTATAAAATTTAATTTATTGAAAGTTGAATAAAAATTTGAATCTTCAATTTTAAGCTGAAGAAAAATATTTCAAAGGCTTGTAAAATTCATATTGATAACACTGAAGATAATAGAAGCTTCAGAATCGAATTTGAAATTGATTTGTTCAGTTTTGAAATCATATCGTTTGAATCGATATTTAAAAATAGCGTTCCGAGGCACAGTCTCGGAATTCGACGAAACCAGTTCCATTGGGTCTGTAATATTGATATGTGAGCACACGGTGAGTAAACGCATTGAAGTTTTATCGAGATTCAATTTAAATTTGAAATTTAAATTTATCAACATCAGCACGTTCTTCTCCTTCCTTTCAGCCAGAGATTACGCCTAAGATCACGAACGAAATCGTGCAACCCATACCTTCGTTCCTAGTTAAAAGAATTGCCGAACTCTCCCTCTCCAGTTTTTCAAATCAAAGGAAACGAAAGAAAAAAATGGCCTGCAAAATCATTTCGTTCCTCTTCTAAAAATTTCGTTCTCCCTCATTTTGAAATCAATGTCGAGCCATCTTCGTTTAAACAAACCGATGGCTGCTCCCTTCCTTTCTTCGTATCTCAGTTCAAGTCGATCAACAAACAAAAAAAATTGATCGCGCGATCGATTCCTCAAGGCGACGGCATGGGGTCGCGATTCAAGGACAACCGCGAGTCGAGGCTTGCGATAGAAATGACGGCAAGTGGCGCGCGTGGGGTTCGAGCATCGGTGGATGGCGCGGAGGGGGCTACTATTGATTTGGAGTCGGGGTGGAGTACGAGCTCCTCAGGGTCACGATTCAAGCTCGAGCAGTGGCGAATCGAAGGGAGGATAGGAAATTCAGCGCGTGTCGGCGAGCAAGTGGAAGATCGGCGTTGTCGCGAGTACGGAGTTGGTTCTAGGCTTCACGAGGCCGCATGTGCGAGGTGAGGAGGCATCGACGAAATTGTCCAGTGCGGCATCGTGTGGTTCTACCTGAGTTCGAGCACGATGCCAGGATCTGGTATATCTTGTTAACATTTTGTTATTTTTCGTATATAGATTGTTTTCTAGATTCCAGTTCATATATTACAAACAGTAAAGTTTTAAATTTTGTTGATTTCAAAACAGTTTGTTTAAAAACAGAATCGGCTATATATCTATATGACAGTAAAGTAAATTCTTATTTTGCTTACTCAAGAGGAAAATATGTACATGATTTTAAACTCACAATTTAATTTTAAAATGATATTTGAGGTGATTAAATTTTTAGTTAATCAAATTAATAAATAATAATTGATGGTTCGATTTAATTCGAATATATTAATAAATTGTATAAAATTGTTATACAAGGTCAAAATTTGGAGAAAACAAACTGGAACAAAAATGGATGGCAAATTAAAAGCGAAGGTGAGATCTTCTCACTCAAAATATATTTGGATTACAGTTATTGATTGTTTGACTGTTTGGATGTGATACTATGTATGTATATAGTAGCATATAGCAATATATACATATAGGCATATGTATATATTGCAGTTGTTTATTTCCTGCACTATATAGCGGATGAGACCCTATTGCGCCGCATAATAGTGGATTGATATTTTTATAAATCCCATATACCGCGATATTCCACCTCGAAGTGGAATTGGTATTGTGCTAACGTCTGTGGATGCAGGGAGACAGGTTGGAGGGATCCAACTGGATTCCTCAACTGTATTTATTTATTTACAGATATTGTTATATATCCTGTTTTCATATCGATATATGATGTTTGTTGTCGTGATTGACTACTTTGTGTGTTGCATCATCGGATCCATTTTTGGAAGTTAAAAATAACGATTTCGACTTTAAAAGAGATTTTTAAAGTGATTTTTGAAAGTATACGTTTTATTAAAATTTTGGATTGATTCATCCTAAATAAATAAACGTTAAAATTTTAAAGTTATGAAAATTATGATTTTTGAGAAATATGGGTTTTGAAATAAATAGTTGATTGATTTATAAAATGGTTGTAATTGGGATTTTTTGAATTATTAAAAACGATGTATATAAAAGATGTATAAAATTGATATCTATAAAATTAAAAATATTGGAATTATAAAACTAGTTTTTATAAGTGTTAAAATGAAGTATAAATGGAATTCATAAGTGAATGAAATTTATAGAATTATAAATCGTGAAGATATAAAATGAATGAATTTGTAGAATAAAAGATTTATAAGAAATTAACTTATAAATTGGATTTTTGCCTTTAAATGGAATATTGATCGAATTTGTTAATAAAGGAGATCTATAAATCAAAATTGTTATAAAATATAAAGGTGAATTTATAAACGTTGTTTTATAAACCCGAAATCAATTAAATTTGATAAATTTAAACATAGAGGTTTATTAAAGGGGATATATTCGCGATTTTTGATAGCGAATTATTTTTTTATATAATATGGGGAATAAAAATGTTTGGTTGAGAATTTTATCCACGATCTTAGATAGTGGATAAATCCTTGAAATTAAATGTGTAGAAAATATTGAAATTTGGTTAGTGAAGTATATTCACGATTTTGGATAGTGAATATATTATTAAGTAAAATGGATATTGTTTTGGGAAAGTGACATTAAAAATGAAGTTAATTGTTTTAACGATGTTTTAAAATATATTAAATATCGAAATCATAGATTTCAACATTCATTGTTGAAATAGACGTTTTCGAGGAAGAAGGAAATGGTGGACTATAACACTGTTGTTATAGTAAATGATTTCCGAAAGGAAATGTTTTTATATAGTATTGGGATTTATATATCTATCTTAATTTCGAATCCCTATACTAGTGATTTTGAGTCATCGTAACGATGTTTTACGTAACATTCATTTTGACTCAAATAGATGTTGTTATAGTAAATGATTTCCTTAAAGAATGAAATATATACTTAATTTTGATTTAAGTATATCGAATATTTTCAAATGTTGAAAATAAATAGATTGGTGAATTACTTATTATTAAATAAGTAGGGAAATGCTTTTCCAATATGAAATGAAACGTTTTTGAGATTTTATCTTCTTAAAGATAAATTGAAAGTAAATATTTGAAATCGATTGAAAATCGTATATCAGTAGATATTTTGAAAATATAACTTCACTATGGAATTTATAAAAGAAATGGAAATTCATTTTGAAAATAAATATTGATTTATTTTTGAAGTGTGGAAATTATATATCTTGTAAAGATATTTTTGGAAAATAAATAATTTGGAAAATTATTTGGAATCTGATGATGTTGCACATCTTTATTGATAGTTAAATAACCGACTATCAATAATTACCTTGAATGGGTATTTGTTGTGAATTGGATGAATTTGAATGCCATACTTATTTTTAAATAAGCGCTCACTATTCGGGTTAGCCGGGAAAGGACCTTGGGGTCGTATAACCCATTCTGAATATGTGATACGTCGTAATGAATTGCATTTGATGACCGGTGTTGAAGACCGGATATTTTTGAAAATGGAAGGATTACTATCGAGTTACTCTACATCGGTTGATCTTCGATATAGAGGTTTTATCACCCTTAGTGACGGGAAGTCCGGACGTGATTAGAAAATTATCCGGATTTGCAAGGGCTTCATGAGAAGTGCCTTCGGTTCTGTTCGATCCCTGAACAGACTTGTATGGTTGTGTGTCTGACGTTACAAATTGAGATATAAAGCTGATTTCTTTCAAATACATTTCTGTTGGTGGCGGAGAATTTATTCTCTTAGCTTAACACCCTTCTCTGAGACGTACGAGCTTAGAGGTTATGTAGTTGAAATTTATCAGCGATATACTCCCAATTTGGTAATGTGACATGCGGAGTGTTGCTATGAAATGATCATTGTTTGATCATTTGTGATATGATCATTTGTTTGATCATTTATCTTTGTGATCATTACTTTGATCATTTGTTTGACCCGAAGCATGGCTTTGTGACAAAGCGTAGCTTTGTGGACGAGACTTCATCGGACCTCACACCCCGGAAATGGTCAAAACAGGAAGGATGCAGCAAGGTTCTATGGAGTAGCGCCCCTTAGTGTATGTCATTCCTTCTGGATAGAGGTGGTATCATGGTATGGAGCCCAGATATTTAACCTATGTTTTTACTGCAAATTTATGTGGTTGTTGGAAATCGAGGATCCTCGGGAAGATCGGTTACGATCAGGGGATGGCATACGCGTGTCAGTAGTTACCTTTTTTTACAGAGGTAACCCGGCCTTGTGTTGGCAGAGATCTAACCGTAATGTTAGGTTATTTCTCGGGACGTCTTTCCAGAGGCGTTTCCATGTGGCAATGGGAAGTTCCTTGGCCTGACCATTTGTTGGAAATCCAAACTCCAATACGCACCATGTACGGTATTAGTTGTAGAACCTGCCATTTACGTACGGTGGTCACCACTGTTTATATGGTAGCTATAGTAGGCATACGATACTGGTCGTATGTTGGCTAAGATTTATATTATACTTTTGAAATGTTTTACACTATGCACTAATAATAATATCAAAAAGGATTTGATTTTGCGTAGTAAACATCTTTGACTATCATAAGAAGAAATCTCCACCAATTCTGTGTTTGCATTGTGAGTGTGGTGGGAGGTCTTATGGTAGTTTAATTTTCCAAAAGCATTTCGAATAAATTTTATTTTCTTTGTAAAGATAACTGTTTTACGATCTCACACCAGTCACCATGACTGACTCGGAGTTTATTTTTTCCCTTCTAAACTCTGGGTGCCCATTATTTTCCACACGGGCAGCCTAGAGTTATGTTATCAGGATATTCTGGATATTCTGGAGCTTTGGAAGCAAGCTGGATGGCGAAACGTACATCCGTACTTGTTTATTTATTCCGCTGTGTATTCTGTATGAGGACAAGTTTATATAACTGTCCATTGTTGTATTGAGTTGTATATTGACTCTGATTGATGTATGTATAAACTGATATAGTTCTTTGTTTTAAAAGACTAGTGATTATCTATTATATATTGTTCCGCTGCGAATGTGAGATTCTGATATTGTTTCTGTTTCTGATGTTGTTCTGTTGTTCTTCTTTCTTTTTCTTCTATCTTTTCTTCTACCTCTTCTTTCTTTTAAACCCTAATGGTTCGGTTTTCCGTTCATCTTGAGTTAATCGATGGAGATTAGTGTCTATTCAAGGGGTACGGAAAAGTGGATTATTACACAAAAAGAAGCAAGAATTGTACCTAATGATATCAAATTAGTGAATAAAACGAATAATTGTAAGAAATAAAGGTAAGAGAGAAGAGAAGACACAATGTTTGTAGTATTTCAGCATATCTTTGGTCTACGTCCACTTTATCAATGCATTATTACTTTGTTGATCACTAGTTCTACCAAATTTACAATGTAATGTCGAAGTTCAATCTCGACCAGCAAAAAAGGTAGTATTTCCCCTAGGTTTTTATAAGCCAGGTTCTAATTCTTTTCTGTTGGAAACAACCTCCAATTTATAACTGATTTTGGATATTTTGAGGCTTAGATTCATAAAATCGCTGCAAATTTCTTCAATCAATCAAATTCATAATAATAGAAAAGAGATCGGACCAAAGTTGGATAATATCTCAAGGATTAATAGATTTATACCGATCCATCCATGGATCATTATTAGTCTATCACCCCGGTTTAAACTTGCTTCCACTTCTTGTCTAAATGTCTTCATGGTCCTTAATGCTTGAGATGGAAAAATCGTCTTTGGGATGGATAGGTACCAATCCATCACTCTTGCCTAAACACTTGTATTTACCCTCCAATATGCTAGAAAGCCATTCCACTTAAGTTTTAGGGGAATATTGATATTTATGATGGATCGATAGTAACCCATGTTGGATCAGTACGAATCCATGAACTTCGCTAATTTTGTCCCCTTCTTCTTTTGCTTTCCATACTTGATCGTCTTTAGAGTTCAAAGTGATGGGAACGAGTTAGCTACAACAGGTGAAATATGTAGAATTCAAAAAACATAAATCCTATTTTGGATCATACTGGACCAATGAAGTATAAGGGTTGTATTAGATCCAATATAATTAATTCAAATAAAATTCAATTTTATTTAACTTTCTTATTTATTTAATAGATGAATTTAATTAAATGATTTTATTTAGTTTATGAGTACACCATTATATACTCATGGGTATAGTATGCACGTGAAACATAGAATATGGTGCACATGGTTAAGTTATACATAAGAAGATACTAGTATCTTTGCTCTTACATATATATCAATTGCTTGAATAAAACATTTCGTAATATATATATATATATTCATAACTTTTAATTAAACATTATTTATAAATAGATTTTTAACATATTACAAAATTTGACTAAGTCTTTAATTTTAAATTTCAAATTAAAATATCTAATTTCACATAGTAAACAAATTCAAATTCAAATATGGATCTGAAATATAAATTCAAAATTTCAAATTTCATGGTTGTATTAGCAATATTTCAAAATAACACACACAAACATAAATATATATATATATAAACATAGCCGAAAATAAATTCATTAAAATATTTATATTAACATTTATATTGATTAAATGATATATTTATATAAAAGCAGAAATTTAGATGTGTGTATATATATATAAGTATTAAATATATATGCATATATATTTGGGCAAAACATTTATTTTCTAAACCGAAAATAAAAAATTATTTATAAAATACATAACTATGTATTTATTTATATATAATTAATTTATATTATAAATTAATTAGATCAAAATAAAATTTTTATTTCCAAAAACATTTTAATAAATAAAATTTTATATAATATTTTAACTTTTTTAGTTTATGTGCAAACAATTTAAATTTCTAAACAATTTTTGAAATTAAATAAAAATACAAATATAAACAAATTAATTTAAACCAAAAAAATATTTTTTTTATTTCTGGCCGAATGTATTTTTTAATGAAGAAAATATTTACATAATATTTAACTTAATTTTAAATTAAAAACAAACCATTTAAATTACTTAACAATGTTTAAAATTAAATAAATAATATTATACATATTTAAATTAATTAATTTAAACTGAATTTTTTTGGCGATATATTAAAAAAATTAATCAATGGAAAATTATAATAATACGATGATTTTCATAGATCAATTGTTAAATATTAGAGTTATATAAGAATGATGGGCAATAACACATACATACCACAGACACAGATATATATTATTTGCATCAAAATTGGTCACAAACACTCAATTAATATGATAACACCGCAGATTCAATATCCAAATCCAAACAGAATGAAGTAGAGAACAAAACATGAAGAAATGAAATTAAAATAGTAAGAAAATGAACACAAGAGAATTAATAGTGGTTAGGCTGACTCCGGCTTACATCCACTCCAAAAGTTTTTCCTTTTATTTATACTGTTGATTACCATTACAATCCATGAAATTCAAGAATAAAATGGCATAATTTAGCCAAGAGAGAAGAAAAAAAAGCCAGAAAGAAGATCACTTTACTTGAGCCAATGATCCGGTATTTATAGGGGAAGACGTGCAAATATCCAGCTGAAAGTCCGCGTGCAGAAGACCAAGGCCAAGACGGACCGATCCAGAAAAAATGGGGCCCATCTAGGCCATTTGGATCAATCGGCATGGATCGATCAAGTGCTTGACCATGGGGCCGGCAATGCCCATGGTGGGTCCCCCTCTTCTGTTGCTCCATGTTTCTGTAATTGTTTGCTTGGTTCTTCCAGTGTTTATTGAGATATTGAGCGATCATCAATGAGTTAAACTGCCAATCCGAGTGATCCATAGCCACAGTGATCCGATCCAATCCATTCCTAACCATATTGATCTAATCTGATCTCTTGCTTAGGGAAAGTGCAAATCCATACTTTGCCACTTCGTGAATGGTACTTACTTGAATACACTTGACTATCATCCACGGCCTTGCTTATAACTGATCTCTGAACATGATAATCATCTCTTCAGGCTTTCTGCCTTAATGATCGTAAATCCATTTAGCTAACTTCATGGTATCATAGCCTTGCTAAAAGGTGGGATAACATTTTCCCCCTCCCCAAAACATGCCTTGGGATTAGAAGGTGTGTTTTGAATTGCCTTAAGTCTGAAGTCCACAATACATCAATAACCAAATCTTCCAATCCAGAATTCAACCTTTTGCCAAACCGATTGTCGTAATTCACGACCACTCTGAGTTGATATCCAATTTTGAAACCATTCCAAGTTCTTAACCGAATCCATATCCATCCAAAGCCAGTAACCAAACCCACGGTCTCACCAGATCGTTTTCTAATTCCAAGGTCTCGCTGGACCAATAGCCTGGTTCATAGTCTCTCTGGACCGATCATAGCCTCTTCGAGCTCTTGTTAGACCTCATCAGTCAAACTCCGATGAAAGGGGGAATAGCGATAAGTAAGCCGACCTGCCACTCTCCGATGAAGCTACATTACTTCCTATACTCCGGTTCAGTATCCCAGAACACAAAGCGATGTCATGGCCTTTCTAGGCCGATCCTGATCTCTTTGGACCATTGTTGGACCCCACTCACTCTTTGAGGAGAAGGGCACAATGATAAGCAGGTTGATCCTGTTGCTCTTCGGTGAAGCATCCTACTTCTTGCTTCTCTGGTTCCGTCTCTCCGGTTAGAACATAACATGATCTGTGGAGTATTATTCTCTAGCCTCGATCCCCCAATCGAGGACTTAATTCATATACGAGTCCATCATGTCGCTCTCCGACGAAGGGACTCACACCTTGCAGTTATTGCCCCATCTCTTCGGTCGAGACAACCGTGACATGTTTCATTTATTACTTTTAAATCCAGATTTGAGCATTCAAAAATCCATTCATTAAATTATTAAATTTAAGTTCTTACAACCAAAAAACCAAAAATAAGAAAAACTAAATACTGCCTCTCCGGGCATGACGATTTGTCACCATCTCAAAGCATGCATAAGAACCAACCCCGATCCTATACATGTATAGGTGATCTAGCCATTTTATTGTGGAGTTTATTAGCTATTTTGTTCATGCATTCCGATCAAGAGATGATGATTTATGACCTCGATCCAAGGCCATTTCCATTTGATGCAGATGGTGACTGCTCCCGTTCCAGTGCTGAAGTTCGAGTCCTTATATATTGTAGTAGCCTGCCATCCCTGACGTGTTCCGCAACCATATCCTTCAAGTGCTTGTAAACGTTGGTGGTGTGCCCATCCAGCTTATGGAATATGCAATATTTTATTGATGCCCACTTGCGCTTAGTAGGCTCTCTCCATGCCGGCCCTCGATATGGAAGGCTGAAAGTCTATACGGGGTGGATCGTGTAGTGTATATGCAAGTATAAACAACTAACTATATAATATAACTTGATAAATGATAGTAGCAAAGTAAATGAAAATAATCACACCAGGATTTTATACTGGTTCGGACCTCCCGTCCTACGTCCAGTCCCGAAGCTCCTCTTCAGAATTTCCTTTCAACTAACCCTCACTTGACCCGGAGGAACAGGTTTACAATAGCAGAGTTTCTTTGTCAAGAATGTGTTCTATAACACAGATGTTGACTATTGAGTACAAATGCTTCCATTATATATATATCTATCTAGAGAATATTTGAATGAGGAGTTCTGAATATATGGAAGAGTTAAATACAAGTAGTTGATTGCTTAGAGATCAGGAATAGATCAGAGTATAAGAGATAAAAGCGTAAGTAGGTAAGGAGGTATCTTCTCTTGAATTCCTGATGCTATTTATAGTGATGTAGAGTCTCTATGTGTAGTTGCCTTCATTAACAATCGTTGTATAGTTGCTCCTTTTGGTGATGAAGAGTTGCAGTAAAGAGGAGCGGATGTGTCTCTTCGGATGTGACAGTTGGTGTTTGAATTTACACAGTCGAGCCTATTTTCAGACGTCTAGAAAGTAGCCTCAGACGTCTGGCCTTCATATATTTTTTGTGCCTGGTAGCATTTCAGACGTCTGAGTTTATAATCCAGACGTCTGGTCTTTACTTCTGTTTTGTGTCTGGATGTATGTCAGACGTCTGAGTTCTAGATCAGACGTCTGGTTTCTTCTGAGATTGTGAACCAGAGGAATCATTCAGACGTCTGGATAGTGCACTCAGACGTCTGAAAGTGTGCATGTTGCTTTATCTTGTGCATGTCCCATTTCTCTTCAACTTCTACTGATTTGACGTCTTTTGATTCTTCTCTTGAGTGTTGTTTTAGTCTTTCTAGTGACGTTTCTCTAGCAAGTTCTTGTATATATACATATATATGTACATTTGATTTTCATTGTATAGTTGTTATCATTAAAACCTGAATTTGATTTCCTAGCAATCTCCCCCTTATTGATGATGACAACTATACAATGTACTTATATGTAAATTTTATAAATCTCCCCCTGAATATGTGCTTTCCATTATCTCTCCCCCTTTGTCATTATCAAAAAAGAATGTGGGAATCATATTTGTAAATTCCAAAATCTTTCCTTTTGTTTCTCTGAGTACCTACAATAAATAAAAAACAATTTTTGGTACCCACTTACTATGTTAGGGTCCGGGGGGTTAGATCTTTGGAAACCATACCCATTTGGGTGTGGTTGAACCTTTATAAATATAATTTTCATTATTAACTACCATATCAAAATAATCATCAATGTATTTTTCTCTATTTTTCCAATTAACAGGAACCCAAATACATAGATAATCTTTATTCATATTTCCGTTCAATGATTTTGTACTTCTAGAGAAATTATAAATATTATTGGCCATAGCAGTATTTGAATTTCTATAAGAATTTGATTTGGACTTTACTCGAAATTTAGTACTAGCAAAAACATTTTTTCTATACATGAAAGTGTATCTAGTGCTATTTCTACGATCAGTTTTATTATATCCTAAACTATTTTTGTCATGTAAAGGTCTAGAACTAGATAAAATCATGCTTAAATCGTTTTGACCTTTATTAAATTTTGTGACTTCGGTGTTAAGTTTATCAAATTTAGCTTTAAAGTCAAAATTATTATTTTCAAAAGAAATATTACTGTCTTTCAAAATATCAATTTTCTTATTTAATTCAAAATTCTCCCTTTTTATCGTACAATTCTCATTTTCGAGAAGAAAAAATCGAGATTTTGAATTATCTAAAGATGATTGTAATAAATCATTTTGTCTTTTCAAATCCGTAATTTCTTTTGAAAAAGTTTCCTTTTCTTTATCAAAGATAGCATTTTTATTTTCCAAAACATTGATTTCCCCCAAAAGATCATTGTTTTTATCTTCTAACTGCTCATTTTCTTTTTGTAGGAAACCTTTTTGTGAAACAAGTTCTTCTACGGTATTTTCAAAACATTTAGTTTGTTTTATCAAAAATTTATTTTCCTCTTTTAAACTGGAAATTTCTTGCTCACAATCTTTTAACTTTTCTAAAGCAATTCTATTAACTTTATTCAAGATTTTACAATCTTTTAATAATTCATTATGTGCTAACAAATGATCTTTATATAAAGAATCTAAGCATACCGATTGTGATCTGAGTTTAGCCATGAAGCAATTGTTTGTTTTCTCCTTTGATTCTTCTTTATTGCTCTTCCTCTTCCTATTGCCTTGACTAGATCTCTTTACAGCCATTTATTCTAGGATGTTGTTACGATCTCTAGAATCCAAGGCTTTGATACCAATTGAAAGTCTATACGGGGTGGATCGTGTAGTGTATATGCAAGTATATGTGGCAAAATATATGATTCAACAAAACAATATTAATCTAAGTAAATATAGAATAATCACACCAGGATTTTATACTGGTTCAGACCTCCCGTCCTACGTCCAGTCCCGAAGCTCCTCTTCGGAATTTCCTTTCAACTAACCCTCACTTGACCCGGAGGAACAGGTTTACAATAGCAGAGTTTCTTTGTCAAGAATGTGTCCTATAACACGGATGTTGACTATTGAGTACAAATGCTTCCAATATATATCTAGAGAGTGTTGTCTATGAGGAACTGTATATTTGGAAGAGTAGAATACAAGTATAGATTTGCTTGAGATCAAGACTATATCAGAGTATAAGAGTATAAAGCGCAAGTAAGTCAGATGTGCTTTCTCTTGATTCCTGATGCTATATATAGTTGTAGATAGGTATGTTGAGTAGTTGCATCCATTAATGAGTGCTCTATAGTTGCTTCAGTTGATGATGAAGAGTTGTAGTGAAGATAAGCGGATGTGTCTTTTCGGATGTGACAGTTGCAAAATGAAAATACACAGTCGAGCCTATAATCAGACGTCTGGAAAGTAACCTCAGACGTCTGGCCTTCATATATTTTTGTGTCTGGTAGTATTTCAGACGTCTGGTCTTCATTTCTGTTTTATGTCTGGATGTCTTTCAGACGTCTGAGTTCAGGATCAGACGTCTGTTTTCTTCTGAGTTGTGAACCAGAGGATTTCTTTAGACGTCTGGCTAGTGTCTTCAGACGTCTGAAACTTGTACATGTTGAGTTTGTGCATCTATGTCATTGCTCCATTGATCCTATCGACTTGTAGTCTTTTGTAACGTTCTTGGAACCTTGTTTTTGTCTCTCTAGTGATGTTGTTCTAGCAAGTTCCATGTATATGTACATTTGATTTTCATTGTATAGTTGTTGTCATTAAAACCATGGATTTGATTTCCTAACAATAGATAATGGAAAGCACATATTCAGGGGGAGATTTATAAAAAATTATATATAAGTACATTGTATAGTTGTCATCATCAAAAAGGGAGAGATTGTTAGGAAATCAAATCCATGGTTTTAATGACAACAACTATACAATGAAAGTCAAATGTACATATACATGGAACTTGCTAGAACAACATCACTAGAGAGACAAAACCAAGGTTCCAAGAACGTTACAAAAGACTACAAGTCGATAGGATTAATGGAGCAATGACACAGATGCACAAACTCAACATGTACAAGTTTCAGACGTCTGAAGACACTAGCCAGACGTCTGAAGAAATCCTCTGGTTCACAACTCAGAAGAAAACAGACGTCTCATCCTGAACTCAGACGTCTGAAAGACATCCAGACATAAAACAGAAATGAAGACCAGACGTCTGGTTTATAAACTCAGATGTCTAAAATACTACCAGACACAAAAATATATGAAGGCCAGACGTCTGAGGTTACTTTCCAGATGTCTGA
Source organism: Allium fistulosum (assembly GCA_030737815.1). Taxonomy (NCBI): domain Eukaryota; kingdom Viridiplantae; phylum Streptophyta; class Magnoliopsida; order Asparagales; family Amaryllidaceae; genus Allium; species Allium fistulosum. The sequence continues at coordinate 293,869,313 of CM060907.1, forward strand.
TTATAGGCTCGACTGTGTATTTTCATTTACTTTGCTACTATCATTTATCAAGTTATATTATATAGTTAGCTGTTTATACTTGCATATACACTACACGATCCACCCCGTATAGACTTTCAATTGGTATCAGAGCCTGGGATTCTAGAGATCGTAACAACATCCTAGAATAAATGGCTATAAAAAGATCTAGTCAAGAAAATAGGAAGAGAAAGAGCAATAAAGAAGGTTCAAAGGAGAAAACAAATAAATGCTTCATGGCTAAACTCAGATCACAATCGGTATGCTTAGATTCTTTATATAAAGATCTTCTATTAGCACATAATGAATTATTAAAAGATTGTAAAACCTTGAATAAAGTTAATAGAATTGCTTTAGAAAAGTTAAAAGATTGTGAGCAAGAAATTTCCAGTTTAAAAGAGGAAAATAAATTTTTGATAAACCAAACTAAATGTTTTGAAAATACCGTAGAAGAACTTGTTTCACAAAAAGATTTCCTACAAAAAGAAAATGAGCAGTTAGAAGATAAAAACAATGATCTTTTGAAGGAAATCAATGTTTTGCAAAATAAAAATACTATCTTTGATAAAGAAAAGGAAATTTTTTCAGAAGAAATTACGGATTTGAAAAGACAAAATGATTTATTACAATCATCTTTAGATAATTCAGAATCTCGAATTTTTCTTCTCGAAAATGAGAACTATACGATAAAAAGGGAGAATTCTGAATTAAACAAGCAAATTGATATTTTGAAAAACAGTAATATTTCTTTTGAAAATAATAATTTTGACTTCAAAGCTAAATTTGATAAACTTAACACTGAAGTCACAAAATTTAATAAAGGTCAAAACGATTTAAGCATGATTTTATCTAGTTCTAGACCTTTACATGACAAAAGTGGTTTAGGATATAATAAAACTGATCGTAGAAATAGCACTAGATACGCTTTCATGTATAGAAAAAATGTTTGTGCTAGTACTAAATTTCGAGTAAAGTCCAAATCAAATTCTTATAGAAATTCAGATACTGCTATGGCCAATAATATTTATAATTTCTCTAGAAGTACCAAATCATTGAACGGAAATATGAATAAAGATTATCTATATATTTGGGTTCCTGTTAATTGGAAAAATAGAGAAAAATACATTGATGATTATTTTGATATGGTAGTTAATAATGAAAATTATATTTATAAAGGTTCAACCACACCCAAATGGGTATGGTTTCCAAAGATCTAACCCCCCGGACCCTAACATAGTAAGTGGGTACCAAGATTTTTTATTTATTACAGGTACTCGTAGAAACAAAAGGAAAGATTTTGGAATTTGCAAATATGATTCCCTCATTCTTTTTTGATAATGACAAAGGGGGAGAGATAATGGAAAGAACATATATTCAGGGGGAGATTTATAAAAAATTATATATAAGTACATTGTATAGTTGTCATAATCAAAAAGGGGGAGATTGTTAGGAAATCAAATCCATGGTTTTAATGACAACAACTATACAATGAAAATCAAATGTACATATACATGGAACTTGCTAGAACAACATCACTAAAGAGACAAAAACAAGGTTCCAAGAACGTTACAAAAGACTACAAGTCGATAGGATCAATGGAGCAATGACACAGATGCACAAAGTCAACATGTACAAGTTTCAGACGTCTGAAGACACTTGCCGGACGTCTGAAGAAATCCTCTGGTTCACAACTCAGAAGAAAACAGACGTCTGATCCTGAACTCAGACGTCTGAAAGACATCCAGACATAAAACAGAAATGAAGACCAGACGTCTGGTTTATAAACTCAAACGTTTGAAATACTACCAGACACAAAAATATATGAAGGCCAGACGTCTGAGGTTACTTTCCAGACGTCTGATTATAGGCTCGACTGTGTATTTTCATTTTGCAACTATCACATCCGAAAAGACACATCCGCTTCTCTTCACTACAACTCTTCATCATCAATAGAAGCAACTATAGAGCACTCATTAATGGATGCAACTACTCAACGTACCTATCTACAACTATATATAGCATCAGGAATCAAGAGAAAGCACATCTGACTTACTTGCGCTTTATACTCTTATACTCTGATATAGTCTTGATCTCAAGCAAATCTATACTTGTATTCTACTCTTCCAAATATACAGTTCCTCATAGACAACACTCTCTAGATATATATTGGAAGCATTTGTACTCAATAGTCAACATCCGTGTTATAGAACACATTCTTGACAAAGAAACTCTGGTATTATAAACCTGTTCCTCCGGGTCAAGTGAGGGTTAGTTGAAAGGAAATTCCGAAGAGGAGCTTCGGGACTGGACGTAGGACGGGAGGTCCGAACCAGTATAAAATCATGGTGTGATTATTCTATATTTACTTAGATTAATATTGTTTTGTTGCATCATATATTTTGCCACATATACTTGCATATACACTACACGATCCACCCCGTATAGACTTTCAAAGGCGTCCTCGAGTATCTAAGTAAATCCTTTCCAAAGTCTCATTCAAATCGGTATAAGAAGAAAATTTCGGTCCTCATCATTGCTGCTTCGATATATTGAAGTTTTCATCCACTTTCCTTTGTCTTTGCCTGAACCTTCCCCACACGATCCTCTATCCCTTGCTACATTTACCTCTTCTCTACCTGCCTTAGCATCCTCCTGCTACAAGAACCCCTCGGCTTCATGGAAAAATTCTCCAAGATCCATTGTGATCCTTCTCCAATGAAATCTTAAAGTCTGAGTCGTCCGCAATCCTTGATAAAATCACCATTAATACCATCGATGAATCCGGCTGATCCACCGAAGTAATTGCCACATTAAACCATGTTAAGAAACTCCTCAAGGACTCCCCTGCCCTTTGTTTTAGTGTTGCCAATGATATTACGCTCTTGGGTCTCGCGATGTGGACCCAAAATTGCTTTATGAATTTATCAACCAACTCCATCCAAGTACCAATAGAACCGTTCTCCAATTGCCTAAACCATATTGCAGCTATATCCACCAAGTACAATGGAAACAGCGCCATCACTTCCTTCGATGCCCCCATCACCTCCATATGCCTCATGTACCTCATCAGATGAACTGTAGGGTCAAATTTTTCATCATATGCCTCCAGTATCGATAACTTAAACTCCAGTAGATTCCTAGCACGCTTGATGTTAGGAGTGGATAGACTTCTATTCACATCTTCTAGATCCCCGTTCACCAATCCTTCTCTTATAGCTTGTTTGATCATCTTCACAAACCTGCCACAGCCATCCAAAGATAGTCTCCAATCATCATTTCCATTCTGCTCCCCGTCTTTGCGAGGGAATCACGGAACATAGTCCTTTGGACGCGCATCCTTATTCTGATCCGTACCAAACCCCACAGCATCGACCACTGGCCTACCGTGAACCGATCCAGTCTGACCTAAAGGCATACCCCCTTTGCCATGGGTGATCGATGCCTATCCCTATAGAGGGATTAGTGCTAACCCTCCTTGTTGGCCAGGGACTTCCCCCAGCTATTCCATTCCATTCTCCCGCCCATTGGCTTCGACTTCATGCTCCTGGTTCGAATTTCCTGTAGCACCAATTCCATGGTCCAGATTGCCAGCTACTACAAATCCTTAGTTTTATGTCCAACTTTTCCAATCCGCCTGAGGAAATTCTGCATCATCTCCTCTTGCCTCCTCAACATCCGCTTCTGCATAGCAACTATCATACTCTCCATCTCATTCCTAGTGATGTAGATGGAGGGTTGATTAGTTCCAAATTCAAAGGATGCCTCCTGACTTTCTCTATGGTGACTCCTAACTACCAGTGGTCTCCTTGTTAGTTGCCTCACCATTAATCCAAATCCAAGCTCCAAATCGTTTCCAAATCTACGGGTGCAAGTAACCTGGCTCTAGTACCAAAATATTTGCATCAAAATTGGTCTCAAACACTCAAATAATATGATAATACCATATATTTAATGTCCAAATCCAAAAACAAAATGAAGTAGAGAACAAAATGAACACAAGAGAATTTATAGTGGCTCGGCTGACTCCGGCGTACGTCCACTTCAAAAGTTTTTACTTTTATTTATACTATTGATTACCGTTGCAATCCATGAAATTCGAGAATAAAAATGGCAGAGTTTAGCCAAAAGAGAAGAAGAAAAGAGTCAAAAAGAAGATCCATTTCCTTGAGCCAATGATTTGGTATTTATAAGGGAAGACGTGCAAATATCCAACTGAAAGTCCGCGTGTAAAAGACCAAGGCCAAAACGGACCGATACAAAAAAATGGGGCCCATTTAGGCCATTTGGAGCGATCGGCACCAATCGGTCAAGAGTTTGAACATGGGGCCGGCGATCCCTATGGTGGGTCCCCCTCTTCTGTTGCTCCATGTTTTTATATTTGTTTGCATGTTTCTCTCGGTGTTTGTTGAGATATTAAGCGATCATCATTGAATTGAAATGCCAATCTGAGTGATCCATAGCCATAGTAATCCAGTCTGATCTGATCCTAACCATATTGATTCGATTTGATACCTTGCCTACGGTAAGTACAAATCCACACTTAGCAATTTCTTGGATGATACTTGCTTTAATCCGCTTGACTATCATACATAGCCTCGCTTATAACCGATCTCTGAACATGATAATCATCTCTCCAAGCTTCCTGTATTGATGATAGCAAATCCAATTAGCCAACTTCATAGTATCACGGCCTTGCCAAAAGGCGGAATAACATATGTATATGTGTGTGTGTGTGTAAGGTAATGTAGCAACTGCAATACATAGTGATCATTATATAATAATGAATGAATTTTACCTTGAGAGATAAGGCATAGTAACACACATAGATCCAGTCTATCTTCTTGATCTATCAGATCCACACCTACTCCTGCAAATGGGAAGCGTGCAAACACCAGATCTGTATGTATTCAATTGATTATAAGTGAATATAATTGGAAAATGAAGGTGGGGTTGATGGGTATTTTCGCCCAAAACTAGGAAGTGAGATGGCAAAGTGTAAAATAAAAAGTGGAGGCCAAAGTCTGAATTTATAAAGAGGTGTTTAGGAAAATATCTTCATACTTCTCTCTCACCATTTCAAACTTAAGATCCCTCCTTTTTCCCTATTTTTGTCGACCTTGATTGAATCCATCATGGACCAAAATCCCACTCAAGCCATTTAGGTATTTATTTGATTTAAATCTGATTTAAATCCTTATCGATATCGTCTATCGAAACGCACGTATTAAACTTTTATATCTGCACCAAATAAATTATTAATATCACCCTCAAAAAATTCTTGAGGCTGCTCCACTTTACTAAATACACCTCATACAATAAATACAATAATAATTAATATTTCATAAATATTAGTTTATTTATTTAATTTATAACCATTATAAATTAATTACATCAGGGGGTATTTCGAAGACTGAATAGATTCAGTTGTGCAACTTATAGTGTGAGTTTAGCTAACAATAAACATTTGAACAATTCAAATAGTAATGTTCACATGTCCAGTTAGCTAGTGGTATAATATTTTGAATTAATTCATCGCTTGCTAATCTCATCGGTTAAATTAAATTTTACAAATTTAAGCAGTACCTTTTATTAGTGATTATTTATGTCATTTCTCTTCGTCAACATTTATCATTTTAGAATTTACGGAATTTTGTTTCGGTCAAAACTCAAGTATCATCCACATTCACAATGGTTAGTTTATATAAACAAAGTCCTTGGTTCAATAATAGCATTTATTATTAACCGTACTACTTTGGCCAGAGATTTTGACTTTGAGTTGACTACAGTTGATGGTGATACCAACCCCATACAATCGAGGAGATGAATTCTCTATTGCGTAGTATTTTACATCTAATGCTATAATTGAGACCTAACTATAGTCGCTTGATGGTTGCATAGCCATGATTTAGCTATAACCAAAGTGGAGTATCCACATTAAAGTTCAATAGTATTCTCAAGTCGAGAGAATTGTGTAATATCGTCACTCGAGATTTCCTATCTGATCAAGTTGTTGTTAACCAATAATAAACTCTCGAACAAGTCAATCCATAGTTATCCAGTAGCTATCAATACGTAACCCTTTATGCGTCCTTTATTGATGAGTAATACACTGCCCAATGTTTGGAGAGCATTACGTACTCCGATCTCAATGGATGCATCGATATCATTTTTTGAAACATCTTGACTAGGAATATTTAAAATAATATGTTATTTAATATTATGATAATTTCTCATGATTACAACCTTTTATAATTATTATTATCACATAACATATCATTTAAGAATTTTTCTATTAAATACACTTAAATTAAATAATAATATATCACAACATAACAAGTTATCTTGAAAAACAACCACCCTTTATTTCGAGTGAGATTTTATTACATAGTTAACAATTTATAATAAATTACAGAATTGCTCCTAGGGCATACTCTTTAGCTCTCTCACGATGTTCATTCCTTCGTCATTTCATTGTCTAATTCCATTGTACTATCGCTTTGAAATGCCAAATAACACTGAACATAGTACGTAATTTATTCAAATCAAAACTATTTTACACATGTATACATAAATATAATACATAATACAAACATATAAATATAAACACACACACGTATACATCAAAGCTGATAAATATCAGCATCATAAACGAAATTTGGGTTAATGTATAAAAAGTTATTTTAAAGTTGAGCACAATCTAATAGTCAAGTTAGAAATTCCAGACACATGTATCAAAAATGAAACACACACATGTGCACACACGCATACACTCACACTCACATATATACTAAAGCTATAAATATCTGTATCACAAACGAAATTATGATTTAGTATATTGAAAGTCATTTAAAGTAATGAAAACGCTTATATTCGAGTAAGAAACTAAGATAATTTTATTGTATAGTAAATTCTTATGATTAACCAATAAAATACAATGAAAATTCATTCAATTTTTGAGGTAAAAAAATTGAAATAAGGTTTGATCAATTTATACATGGAAAGATAACATACTAGTCATTTTTTAATGAAAATTCAATAAAGAATCAAACGCAACCTCATGAATATTTTAAAAATATCTTTCGTAGAAACTTTATAATTTATGTTATTGATTTCTTTCAAGTTGAATTCAAAATGATAAGATATTTATGCAAAGGGTGTAATTTCCTTTATAGTTTTTTGTAAAATGGATACCTTTTAGATGTAGGACCAAAATTAAAAAAATACCACCTATTTTCAAATAAAACAAGATTCAAGTTTTTAACTTAATATTAGGAAGCCTTTCTCATAAATTCGACTAGTTAGAAAGCATAAAAAGAGATGTACAACTTTTAGTAGAGTTAAGATTTGAATCCATGATATTTATTATATACCATAATATCCATAAAAAATTACGACAACTTTGTTAAGATCAAAATTTTAATTTGTGACATTATTTGTAAATCAAAATTTCTGGTTATAAATACGATGACAACTTAAAAGTGTATATGTGTAAAGAAATCTTTTTTTTTCTTTTGAAACATCCACTAGTTATCTTAATTTATTTTTAATTTCACACATACACACAATATTAAAGAAAATATTACAACTATCATTAGAAAGAAATACTTAAAAGGGATCAACTCGGCATTTCTTTATGTATAATGAAGGTAACAGTATAATCTGTTATTCAGTAAGCAAATTCTCAACCAAGTGCTAAAAAATTCTAATAACATATTTTGTTAAATATTGCTTGTGTTATATCGTTCTCATTTGTAGATGTGTTCGTTTTTGAAATGTTGATTAGCTAGTTCATCTAGAGCCATGTTTTTCACATAGACCATGTATTGGGAAATTGAGTACTCTACTCTTCCCGTCAAAATGCACGGTAAAAAAAGAATATATAGGTAAAAGATTATGATATGGACTTTTGTGTCAACATATTAATACAAAACCTTCAAATTTTATCATGTGTGCCAACACTTATATATACACACTTAATTTATTTATTGTTCTTTGGTAAATGGAATAGTTTAGCATGTTGTACGCATCAAATAAAAGAGGTCGTAGCAAAACTTGATACAACCCTCTTGTATCAAAGTATTGCGCATATAGAAGAGGGGTTGTGTGATGGTTTTTAAGGGATGTAAAATTGTATTTGGTTCTGCCCAAGGTTGTAAAAATCACTAGACGGACATTGTGCGGTAAGTATGGATTATGAATTAATCGTTTAGACGAGGATTAACCGGAGTTGGACGTTTTTGGTAACTCGTGTATTTTAGATCAAATTTTAGTATATTATTTAGTGTCGGTTAATAAAAATTAAAATTTTAGGATTTTTGATGTGCTTCAAAGTAGCCAATGAGACAAGATCGCTTAAAACTAGCATATTGATGCTTGTACATGACGCTAAATCTTAAATAATGTCTTACCCATGCCTAAATACAAGTTTGGACTTTTACATAAAGCAATAAAACTTGTCTAGACGGACCTAGGCAAATCGCTATATGGTAAGCCTCGACTATAGCCTAGGTGGAGCCTAGTCGGAGGCCTAAAAGGATATTTACAACAGTGGTTCTGTCTAAAGAGTTTAAAATAGCATGTTTACTAAAATCATAACCTAAGCTTGATCTGGGTTTGTTCACTATTTCAAACCCATTATTTAAGACCGATTCGTCGAGATTTTTAACCCATTGGTTAAAATTTGTATAATAGGCACAAATATGAATATCATAACTATCATTTTAGCTTGCAACTTTTTTAAAAAGGTAACAAATTAGATAAAGGTGAAATTTATTTACCACACAAAAGTATGTAAACAAAAATTTGTGTTGACAATCAAATGATAAATAAATAAAGTATGCTCTTTCAATTTTCTTCACATCATCATCTCATCTCGAAGTGAATCAAGCAAACTCTTTCGCATTTTTTGACAATAATAGAGTATTCATATTATTTTGATTTTCCTAAATATATTTGGAAAAACCACAGTTCAAGTGCAATTAAAGCAACTACATTTTGCCGGTCCTACTAGTGGCATCATTTGAAAATGAAATATAGCATCAGCAGTTCTAAAGATACTTAGAAGTAAAACGAAAACGATGAGAGAACTACAGAGCAAATTTACTCCCATTTAAACTCCATCAAATAAAGTCATAACGTACGCAAATTTAAGGTATATTCTTTCTGAAGGAAGTTAAAACTGCAGGCCACGTAATGTAAAGTAGACCGAAACTTCATGTACAATTTTCAGGAGAGAAAAATACAATAAAATATTTTGCTTTGTAGTGTGCACAAGGCCCACAGTTTATATATCGTACTAATCAGCCTCCTGATTCAATTCAGACTAAAACAAAGGTGCCCACTGATTTGATTCAATATCATGTTCTTCTAAAGGGTAAAGGTTTAATAACAAATAGGCAGGGAGGGAAGACCTTACAAATTAATAATCAAGTGTGGTAATTTCTATTTGCTTACAGTGGACTTTGGAGTGGTAATAGTACATACCTGTTTCATTCTAAGTTAGAATAAATCTACTTATTTTTACAAATAAATTTCCCTCCACTTAATAAAGTGGTTTTGCATTGAAACATTGAATTTCAGTCCAACCAATGAGGTGAAAAGGAACAAAATATTTCAATGTCATTTCATGTTTGTTTTCTTGCCTCTGTCCTGTTAGTCTTTCCTCAAAACCTAACAATCTATATCGCCTATACAGTAAAATACTATAAATGCTTATATTTTAACATGTAAACATCAGGTGGAGGACGTACACTTAGTTATAATCCCCTCTATCATATTATTTTCCTTAAACTCAAAGACATCATACAACTTGGTTTTAAACCAAGGAGCTTTTGGATATACTCTTGTCACTTAATTGCTTTTTAATAATGCACCAAAAGAGAGGAAAAAATAAAATAAAAATAAACCATGGCTCGTTCAGCATCCTGTTTTCCACATCTAAAACCTCTATAAATTCCTACCTGCTTCCTCTTCTCTTCTCACTAATTTAGTATACCGATATTAATATTCTCAGTTCAGTCATACTCAATGGCGTTTTTTGTTCCCAAAAAGCCCTCATCAACTTCAATGGTAACTCCATCTCCTTCCTATGGCTACGAAGATGATATTAATAATAATGGTTTAACTCAGACCAGCAGCGTCACTAGCTGCCTCTTTTTAAAACCAAAAGGAACGAATGAATCAGGCTTTGGAAAATCATTGGATAAAGACGTGGTTCTTCGTAGAATTAGGCAGAAAAAAAGAGTTAATCAGATTCAAATGGCGTTTCGGTCATTTCTGGAGAAGGATGTGGAACATGATGGTTGGTTCCAAGATGCATTTTCATCCCCATAATCCCCATAATTATGATTATCTTTCTTTTGTAGCGTTTCCTTGAGTGTTGTTGTTTTCGGTCTTCAGTTGGATGAATTCTATGTAGGAAGGAAACCTTTATTATTGTACAGTATATGCTTTGTATTAAAATACTATGATGTCAAGTGTTGTGTTAGTTACTACTAATTAATGTTATATCGCAGTACTACTTTAGTTTTGTCTTTTCTGTGGTTGTTAATGTAAAAAATATGAGCAGATAATCTAGGCAGAGCAATTATTGGCCATTGAAACTAATGTGACAAGCAAGAAGATACAGAAGCAAACAATTAATTTGACATAGCATACTTTAAGATAATGTTAATGTGGGACATACATACAGTGAACTTTTGTTTATTTGCAATCAAAGAGGGGTATGTTTTGTTTTGTTGATGATGTCAGATTATGATTTTATTAAAAACGATTGGTTTAGTTAAATTAATTTGATGTTTAAAGTTTTAGTGTAACTATACCTTATCCTGCAAAATTAATTAAAATTTCATGGAGGAACAAAAGAAAATAAAGGAAAAGGATAAAAGATGGTGGTGTTAATAATGAAACGAGGTAAGGAAGAAAAAGGAGATATTTCATTCACTGAGCGTAAATCTACCCTACTTAAATCTCAATTTATGACCTAAGATGGAACTAAATTACAATATAGTCATCATAAACCCAGTAAGGCATATTCATCATTTGCATTATACAAGTTTCATTACGCTAACCCTTGAAAATGCATTTTTGAAAATGTTGGATTTTTATGGTACGGTTGGTTCACCATATTTAGTGTTGGTTTTCTTTCATACAAAAACGCAGACAATGCATGTAAATTGTGGAAAACGATCAAATTAGAAAACGAAATTAACATACAAAATAAAATAATTTTTTTTTTAAGTTTCATGTGATGGAAAATAACGAAAATATGAAAAACAATTCATCATTCCGTCGTTCATTCATCCACTCCATCATCGTTCCCTTCATCTTTCTTCCATCCCTCCGTCGTCGCTCCCCTCTTTTCATATTTTGTAATTAATATTGAAAACTCAAAATTCAAAATACAAAATAAATCAAACAGACCCTTGGCTTCTAAAAGATACGATGATTGCTTCCCCATCAACATTATGCCTCTTACATATGTCCATTCATTTGGTAAAAATATTGATTGTTGCCTACAGCAAAAAAGTTATTTCGCAGTAGCATTAGGTCATTGCAAAAGGATTTTACAACAGCCCAAAGTAGTTGTGAAATACGGAACAATCGGAATTTCACAACAACACAAAGTCGTTGCTAATTTACATTTAGCAACGGTTCTTGGCTGCTGTTAATTTATAATTTTACAACCGCTCTTAACCATTGCTAACAGAAATTTACCAACGTCACAAACCGTTGCTAAGTATTGTACAATTTTTTAAACAATTTTTATTTACTGGTTATAAAGCATGTATTTAGAATTGCTTATAAATTGATCAATTACAAGCACTACTAAACCCATTTGCATGTGTTTCGTTGCAATATCAAATTGATTTAAAATAAACAAATCAGTTCAATGACATTACAGCTAAGTTGCACAATTTCCATAGATAAAGAACATACGACATTTATGTAAACGTAAACTGGATATTACAATAACAATAGCTGGGAAGATAAAGAGACAATTCAATTAATTAAATGATTAGTTCTGCAACTGATTACCTATAACTAACTTCATATAGCCATGAGATCAATAAGATTGCGCATCAGGGAAATAGAGCCTGCAAAGGGGCCAAAATCACGCAACAACTTTTGCAAAAATTTGAAAGAAAGGACCGGAACATTAGTGCGGTTGGCAAGGATTTCTAGCTCCCAAGTAGAGGAAGAAGGTTCGAGTCTTGACAGTCGCACTTTAGCAGTCTGATATTAAAAGACGCATTTAATGATCTCTTAAATGAGTTAAAATTTCAGCATCGAAAAGTGTCTTTGTGAGGGCCATAGTTAAAAAGGGATGAGACGGTGATGGACCTTTTTACATCCTGTCCTATGCAAGTAGGTTTTTTAAAAATAAAAAATGATTGCTAAAATCAGTACACACAACTTATCTACATATGTATTATGTACATAAAGAGCAACAAATGTATATGTAACAATACAACATGTCATTCAGGTCCTCAAACTCATTAAGATCAGCAACAAATACCGTTTGAGCTTGACACTAATGGAAGAAACTTAATTCAGATTTTATCCCAAGCATTTTTATAAATATGGCAAGATGTAATGATTTTATGAAAACAGTCTACAGAAACAGTTCATCCAACTAATGCAACACTACCTATAAAATTAAAGGTATTAGATCTAAGTTTACTATAATTGATATTACAAAACTACTGAAGTGGAAGCTAATGAGAAATATGTGTCAAACTTATCCAATAAAAAACAGCAGCATGTGTAACTTCAGTAAGACAGCATGTTCTGAGCATAGCTAAATTTTCTAAGTTCTATAACTTTTAAGTTGTGCATATTATTTTCTAAAAGCTACCAACGACACTCCATGCACAAACAAATTTATTCACTCCTTATCATAGTTTAATGATAAATATAACATAGAACGCGATACTGTTATCAGCAAAATTTCCACAGTCTCAAAACAGGCTTAAGTAATTGAATCGGACTAAGGAATGGCGAATAAATGGATCAAAGGACTTGGGAATATGGTATGACGGAAAAATAAGTGAAATAACTTGAAATGAGATTAAAAAAAGTTCACTCAAGTTTCACAACTTGGCCCCATGGTTAGGACCTGACTTATGACTCGAAGAAAATGAATAAAGACTTGGGTCAGACCCGAAGAAGGAGGTGAAAAACACAAAGCACAACAACCTTAAGTCATTCCTAGAGCAAACCTGGAGCAAGTGAAAGGGCAACTCGAAGTCGAACCCGAGCTAGATCGGCACCGATCCAGGGCTCATGATTTGTCATCGATTCATGAAGCTTGGGTCGAGGTTGTTGAGCTATTTTCGTGGAAGAACGTGCACGACAGAGAGATCATGTGTAAAAATTTTGAAGCCAAATGTTAAATTTTGGTGATAAAATATCACAAATAGAAGGAAATAAATATGCAAAAGAAAGAAAGAGAAGATTTTAATGATTGCTAAAATCAGTACACACAACTTATCTACATATGTATTATGTACATAAAGAGCAACAGATGTATATGTAATAATACAACATGTTATTCAGGTCCTCAAACTCATTAAGATCAGCAACAAATACTGTTTGAGCTTGACACTAGTGGAAGAAACTTAATTCAGATTTTATCCCAAGCATTTTTATAAATATGGCAAGATGTAATGATTTTATGAAAACAGTCTACAGAAACAGTTCATCCAACTAATGCAACACTACCTATAAAATTAAAGGTATTAGATCTAAGTTTACTATAATTGATATTACAAAACTACTAAAGTGGAAGGTAATGAGAAATATGTGTCAAACTTATCCAATAAAAAACAGCAGCATGTGTAACTTCAGTAAGACAGCATGTTTTGAGCATAGCTAAATTTTCTAAGTTCTATAACTTTTAAGTTGTGCATATTCTTTTCTAAAAGCTACACACGACACTCCATGCACAAACAAATTTATTCACTCCTTATCATATTTTAATGATAAATATAACATAGAACGCGATACTGTTATCAGCAAAATTTCCACAGTCTCAAAATAGGCTTAAGTAAATCAATCGGACTAAGGAATGGCGAATAAATGGATCAAAGGACTTGGGAATATCATATGACGGCAAAATAAGTGAAATAACCCGAAATGAGATTAAAAAAAGTTCACTCAAGTTTCACAACTTGGCCCCATGGTTAGGATCTGACTAATGACTCGAAGAAAATGAATAAAGACTTGGGTCAGACCCGAAGAAGGAGGTGAAAAACACAAAGCACAACAACCTTAAGTCATTCCTAGAGCAAACCTGGAGCAAGTGAAAGGGTAACTCGAAGTCGAACCCGAGCTAGATCGGCACCGATCCAGGGCTCATTATTTGTCATCGATCCATGAAGCTTGGGTCGAGGTTGTTGAGCTATTTTCATGGAAGAACGTGCACGACACAGAGATCGTGTGTAACAATTTTGAAGCCAAATGTTAAATTTTGGTGATAAAATATCACAAATAGAAGGAAATAAATATGCAAAAGAAAGAAAGAGAAGATTTTAATGATTGCTAAAATCAGTACACAAAACTTATCTACATATGTATTATGTACATAAAGAGCAACAGATGTATATATAACAATACAACATGTCATTCAGGTCCTCAAACTCATTAAGATCTGCAACAAATACCGTTTGAGCTTGACACTAGTGGAAGAAACTTAATTCAGATTTTATCCCAAGCATTTTTATAAATATGGCAAGATGTAATGATTTTATGAAAATAGTCTACAGAAACAGTTCATCCAACTAATGCAACATGACGCAGCGGATATTCACAAAACTTCGCAACCAACGGTGCAAAGCGATGGAACGATGAAAATGTAAATGAATCGATGGATTGATGATACCACAATGCCCGAATCCGTTGATCTCGCGAGATACCGGACTTTAGCTATCTTCGACACGTTGATCGCGCACGATGCCGTGAGAGAAGATCTACGATTCTTCGAACGTTGATCTAGCGCACTAGATTCCGTGAATTGGCTTCAACAATCGTTGATTCGAGCGCACTCAAATATCCGAAGGTGGAGATAGGAGATAACACCCAACTACCAATTTTAATGGTGGCACAAGAGCACACAAAAGAAATTTTATTCAAATTGACTAACTCTTTACAATGATATCACATCCCTATTTATAGGGTTTACAACACAACACAAGACTTAAGAAAATTACAACACTTCACAACGACTTACAAGACAAACGACATAAGAAAGAAACGACCTAAACAATAACGACCTAACCAACAAATACAAACGACATAACAAAATACAGCCATGACTTAAAAAAAAGCTCTCGCGACCTAACTCTTTAGTCTGCTTCGCGACTTATCTTCTTGCGACCTAACTCTTCAGTCTGCTTCGCGACTTATCTTCTTGCGACCTAACTCTTCAGTCTGCTTCGTGACTTATCTTCTTGCGATCTAACTCTTCAGTCTGCTTCGCGACTTATCTTCTTGCGACCTAAAGCAACAATCAACGACCTAGGCTGGAGCTTCTCGTGACCTTCTGGAAAACAATCGCGACCTATGGGAGAAGCACGGCAACGACCTAATCGGCAGCGACCTTCTTCTTCTTCCTTGCGACACAAGAACCGATCTTCCTCTTCGCGACTTAGTTCGCGGCCTAGAGTAGATCGTCCGCGATCTAAAACGAGGAGCGACCTAGGGTTTGCTCGCGATTTAAAATGGAAAAGTCGCCTGCGACCTAAAGACTTCTGCATTGATTCTTCCTCACGAACTAGGGTTTCGCAACCAAAGTAGATCGCTCGCGATGATGTCGAGGTACGCACTGCATCATCCTCCCCAGGTTGAGAAAAATTTGTCCTCGAATTTACAGTTTCTTCTTCTTTGACACTCTTATCCTCGTGAAATGGAACCAAGTGTTTGATATTGTCAATGGTGGCAATAGGAAGATGACCCGGTAAACTCAACTTATAAACATTCTCATTAATTCCCTTCACAACTTCCAAACGACCCATCCCTCCAGCATCTAGCTTGTTGTAAGTACCAACAAGAAATCGTTCAACCATCAAGTAGATAGATTCGTTGCCACTTTGCGTCTTCATCAAACTCCATGCAAAGTCCACACTTACCTCCACCCATATTCTAGTATGTATAGGTAATGACATACATAAACCTGTCTTTGTCGTAGTCTCTTTCGAAATTTGATAATTATGGCTCTTCTGAACAAATCTTTCAACCTCCTTCCTTATTGACGGCCCAAAACAAGACGTTGCAATCAACTGCATGGTACGATCACAGTCCTCGTGTCTTTCTACATGTAAGTCTTTGGTAACTCTTATTCGCCAACTGCAATCAGGAGTATACAATTGCCTTCCTTCGAACAGAAACCCATCAACCAGTCTTCTCAACTCTACCTGCTCTGTCGGACACATATGATTACGTGGCATATGCGGTACAATAGCACCTGGCACTTGATCAACATGATGTTGTACGTCCTTTAGTGACGGTAATTCCTTGGACAACTCTGCAGGAACTACATCTTCATATTCATTCACCATTGGCTTAATCTCTTCGAGAATTTCAACACTTTCACTGGTTTCATTTTCATTCAACAGGAATACTTCCGCACTATCCTCCACTTCTTTAACAAACTCTCTTTTAGATTGTAGACTAGTCGAATCTATTTTCTTCACCAATAAATCACCCCCTTCATCTCCTGACACACTTTCTTCATCCTCATCAAACTTTTTGTTGGTTGTGAATTTTCAACCTCATGTTCATCAGATTTTGTTGGTTGAAAATCATCAACTTCATCTTTATCAAACTTTGGTGGTTGAAAACAATAGACTTCATCTTCCACATCAACAAATTCCTTCAAAGACAACAAAGTCTTTAGTTCCTCGATTTCCTCCAATTTGTTTTCACTCTGTTGACGCCTTTTAGGAACCAAAGTGATTCGTGTATCCTCGAACATAAAACTGTAGCTGTTGGTGCGACCATCATGTTTCACTGCTCTATCGTATTGCCATGGTCTCCCCAACAACAAATGACACACATCCATGTCAACCACATCACACCAAATTTCATCTTTATATTTCTTCCCAATCGAAAAATTAACACAAGCTCTTCGTCCAACCTTCACCTCCCCACCTTTCCTCAACCAAGCTAACTTGTAAGGTTTCAGATGCTTCTCAGTCTTTAAAGCCAACTTCTTCACAGCCTCGGTAGAAATGATGTTATCACAGCTTCCTGCATTAATGACAAATTTACAAACCTTCCCCAGAATAGTGCATGTCGACTGAAAAATATTGCTCCTCAACCAACTAGAATCATCTTCTTGCTTTGGTGTTAAACAGGATCTCTTCAACAACAAACTACAACCCTCATCTCTTGTCAATAATTCTTCCTCTTCAACTGGTAGTGAATTGACACACTCTACCTCTGCATCTTCATTCTCAATCTCCGCAATCATTGCTCGCTTCTTTGGTTTTGTACATTCATTGCTTTTATCGCCCAACTCTTGACAATTAAAGCATTTGAGACTAGTATTGACCTTTGCTTTGTTGGCTTCATTCACAATCGGCTTACTGACGACTTTGGAAACATCCGCACTGCTATTAACATCCTTGTTCTGGTTGTTGGAATTCATAAACACACCACCACCTCTCTTACCTTGCTTCTCCTAAGCTAGAGCTTTTTGATGTGCTTCAGCAACAGTTCTGAGATCAAACATATTCATCATATCTTGAATCTGCATTCTCAACCCTCCAACAAATATAGCGGTCAACTGTTCCTCCGTATCCATGATGTCATTCCTCACAATCAATTGATAAAATTCGTCCGCATAATCATTCACTGACTTTGTTCCCTGTCTCAGATTCTGCAATCGTTGATACATAAGAGACTGATAATTATACGGCAAGAATGTAGCTTTCATTAACTTCTTCATCTTTTCCCATGTAGTAATCTTTGACTTTCCCATTCTCTCCCGTGTAAGTTTAGTTTGTTGCCACCACGCCATAGCTCTTCCTCTCAAACGAGTAGCAACTAACTTAACTCTTCGATGCTCGGGAACTTCCTTAAAGTCAAAAATTTCTTCAACATTAGATAACCAATCCAAAAATTCTTCTGCTACCATTCCACCCTTGAATTCTGGAATTTCCATTTTCATCCCCGATTCCCATCGACGATCATCTTCAACCTCCCGATATGCATTTCGTACTTGGTCTCGATCTCGATAATGAACACTACATCTATCACCATCTTCATCAAAAACAGATGTACTTCGATAACGATCTCGACCATCCACATCACTATGATTACGCATATCCTTCCTACTTTGTCTTTCAACATCACGATATGGCTCATGTTCAAACTCACGTGGAGTTCTTCTCTCTTCATTTCTATACTCATGATGTTCTCCTCTCAATGAAACTAAAGATTCTCTTCTTTCTCGTTAAGATTGCGGCGACACCCTCCTCGCTTCCGTAACAGATGGCGAAACTCTGTTTCCTCCATGGTTCGAGACTAGCGACCTTCTCCTTTGACCTTGATTCATGTCAATCATCGGTTTCTCTAACTTCCCAATGCCTTCATCAAACTTCTCATTGATACGTTGTTCCATTTGCTCGGCTTCTTCTCGTCTATACACATCGGCAATATTCTGATGACGATTAACTCTTCTTGGCGGCATTGTCGAATCAAACAATCTTTATAACTCGGCTTGGACTTACAAAAGTGATGCACGACCTTCAACTAGCTCGGATCTACACTTCAACACTTCAATACAAACTCTTCTCCTTGGCTCCAAGACTCGGCTTAGCTATGATTGGCTAAGTCTAGCTCCGATACCAAATGACGCAGCGGATATTCACAAAACTTCGCAACCAACGGTGCAAAGCGATGGAACGATGAAAATGTAAATGAATCGATGGATTGATGATACCACAATGCCCGAATCCGTTGATCTCGCGAGATACTGGACTTTAGCTATCTTCGACACGTTGATCGCGCACGATGCCGTGAGAGAAGATCTACGATTCTTCGAACGTTGATCTAGCGCACTAGATTTCATGAATCGGCTTCAACAATCGTTGATTCGAGCGCACTCGAATATCCGAAGGTGGAGATAGGAGATAACACTCAACTACCAATTTTAATGGTGGCACAAGAGCACACAAAAGAAATTTTATTCAAATTGACTAACTCTTTACAATGATATCACATCCCTATTTATAGGGTTTACAACACAACACAAGACTTAAGAAAATTACAACACTTCACAACGACTTACAAGACAAACGACATAAGAAAGTAACGACCTAAACAATAACGACCTAACCAACAAATACAAACGACATAACAAAATACAGCCACGACTTAAAAAAAAACTCTCGCGACCTAACTCTTCAGTCTGCTTCACGACTTATCTTTTTACGACCTAACTCTTCAGTCTGCTTCGCGACTTATCTTCTTGCGACCTAACTCTTCAGTCTGCTTCACGACTTATCTTCTTGCGACCTAACTCTTCAGTCTGCTTCGCGACTTAACTTCTTGCGACCTAAAGCAACAATCAACGACCTAGGCTGGAGCTTCTCGCGACCTTCTGGAAAATAATCGCGACCTATGGGAGAAGCACGGCAACGACCTAATCGACAGCGACCTTCTTCTTCTTCCTTGCGACATAAGAACAGATCTTCCTCTTCGCGACTTAGTTCGCGACCTAGAGTAGATCGTCCGCGATCTAAAACGAGGAGCGACCTAGGGTTTGCTCGCGATTTAAAATGGAAAAGTCGCCAACGACCTAAAGACTTCTGCATTGATTCTTCCTCACGAACTAGGGTTTCGCAACCAAAGTAGATCGCTCACGATGATGTCGAGGTACGCGCTGCATCACAACACTACCTATAAAATTAAAGGTATTAGATATAAGTTTACTATAATTGATATTACAAAACTACTGAAGTGGAAGCTAATGAGAAATATGTGTCAAACTTATCCAATAAAAAACAGCAGCATGTGTAACTTCAGTAAGACAACATGTTTTGAGCCTAGCTAAATTTTCTAAGTTCTATAACTTTTAAGTGGTGCATATTATTTTCTAAAAGCTACACACGACACTCCATGCACTAACAAATTTATTCACTCCTTATCATAGTTTATTGATAAATATAACATAGAACGCGATACTGTTATCCACAAAATTTCCACAGTCTCGAAACAGGCTTAAGTAATTGAATCGGACTAAGGAATGGCGAATAAATGAATCAAAGGACTTGGGAAATATCGTATGACCGCAAAATAAGTGAAATAACTAGAAATGAGATTAAAAAAAGTTCACTCAAGTTTCACAACTTGGCCCCATGGTTAAGACCTGACTTATGACTCGAAGAAAATGAATAAAGACTTGGGTCAAACCCGAAGAAGGAGGTGAAAAACACAAAGCACAACAACCTTAAGTCATTCCTAGAGCAAACCTGGAGCAAGTGAAAGGGTAACTCGAAGTCGAACACGAGCTAGATCAGCACCGATCCAGGGCTCATGATTTGTCATCGATCCATGAAGCTTGGGTTGAGGTTGTTGAGCTATTTTCGTGGAAGAACGTGCAAGACATGGAGATCGTGTGTAACAATTTCGAAGCCAAATGTTAAATTTTGGTGATAAAATATCACAAATAGAAGGAAATAAATATGCAAAAGAAAGAAAGAGAAGATTTTAATGATTGCTAAAATCAATACACACAACTTATCTACATATGTATTATGTACATAAAGAGCAACAGATGTATATGTAACAATACAACATGTCATTCAGGTCCTCAAACTCATTAAGATCAGAAACAAATATCGTTTGAGCTTGACACTAGTGGAAGAAACTTAATTCAGATTTTATCCAAATCATTTTTATAAATATGGCAAGATGTAATGATTTTATGAAAACAGTCTACATAAACAGTTCATCCAACTAATGCAACACTACCTATAAAATTAAAGGTATTAGATCTATGTTTACTATAATTGATAATACAAAACTACCGAAGTGGAAGCTAATGAGAAATATGTGCCAAACTTATCCAATAAAAAACAGCAGCATGTGTAACTTCAGTAAGACAACATGTTTTGAGCATAGCTAAATTTTCTAAGTTCTATAACTTTTAAGTTGTGCATATTATTTTCTAAAAGCTACACACGACACTCTATGCACAAACAAATTTATTCACTCCTTATTATAGTTTAATGATAAATATAACATAGAACGTGATACTATTATCAACAAAATTTCCACAGTCTCGAAAGTGGCTTAAGTAATTGAATCAGACTAAGGAATGGCGAATAAATGGATCAAAGGACTTAGGAAATATCGTATGACGGTAAAATAAGTGAAATAACTAGAAATGAGATTAAAAAAGTTCACTCAAGTTTCACAACTTGGCCCCATGGTTAGGACCTGACTTATGACTCGAAGAAAATGAATAAAGACTTGGGTCGGACTCGAAGAAGGAGGTGAAAAACACAAAGCACAGCAACCTTAAGTCATTCCTAGAGCAAACCTGGAGCAAGTGAAAGGGTAACTTGAAGTCGAACCCGAGCTAGATCGGTACCGATCTAGTGCACAGGATTTGTCATCGATCCATGAAGCTTGGGTCAAGGTTGTTGAGCTATTTTCGTAGAAGAACGTGCACGACACAAAGATCATGTGTAACAATTTTGAAGCCAAATGTTAAATTTTGGTGATAAAATATCACAAATAGAAGGAAATAAATATGCAAAATAAAGAAAGAGAAGATTTTAATGATTGCTAAAATCAGTACACACAACTTATCTACATATGTATTATGTACATAAAGAGCAACATATGTATATGTAACAATACAACATATCATTCAGGTCCTCAAACTCATTAAGATCGGCAACAAATACCGTTTGAGCTTGACACTAGTGGGAGAAACTTAATTCGGATTTTATCCAAAGCATTTTTATAAATATGGCAAGATGTAATGATTTTATGAAAACAGTCTACAGAAACAGTTCATCCAACTAATGCAACACTACCTATAAAATTAAAGGTATTAGATCTATGTTTACTATAATTGATATTACAAAACTATTGAAGTGGAAGCTAATGAGAAATATGTGCCAAACTTATCCAATAAATAACAGCAACATGTGTAACTTCAGTAAGACAACATGTTTTGAGCATAGCTAAATTTTCTATAACTTTTAAGTTGTGCATATTATTTTCTAAAAGCTACACACGACACTCCATGCACAAACAAATTTATTCACTCCTTACCATAGTTTAATGATAAATATAACATAGAACGCGATACTGTTATCAGCAAAATTTCCACAGTCCCAAAACAGGCTTAAGTAATTGAATCGGACTAAGGAATGTGGAATAAATGGATCAAAGGACTTGGGAAATATCGTATGACGGCAAAATAAGTGAAATAACTAGAAATGAGATTAAAAAAAGTTCACTCAAGTTTCACAACTTGGCCCCATGGTTAGGATCTGACTTATGACTCGAAGAAAATGAATAAAGACTTGGGTCAGACCCGAAAAAGGAGGTGAAAAACACAAAGCACAACAACCTTAAGTCATTCCTAGAGCAAACCTGGAGCAAGTGAAAGAGTAACTCGAAGTCGAACCCGAGCTAGATCGGCACCGATCCAGGGCTCATGATTTGTCATCGATCCATGAAGCTTGGGTCGAGGTTGTTGAGCTATTTTCGTGGAAAAACGTGCACGACATGGAGATCGTGTGTATCAATTTTGAAGCCAAATGTTAAATTTTAGTGATAAAATATCACAAATAGAAGTAAATAAATATGCAAAAGAGAGAAAAAGAAGATTTTAATGATTGCTAAAATTAGTACACACAACTTATCTACATATGTATTATGTACATAAAGAGCAACAGATGTATATGTAACAATACAACATATCATTTAGGTCCTCAACTCATTAAGATCAGTAACAAATACCATTTGAGCTTGACACTAGTGGAAGAAACTTAATTCAGATTTTATCCAAAGCATTTTTATAAATATGGCAAGATGTAATGATTTTATGAAAATAGTCTACAGAAACAGTTCATCTAACTAATGCAACACTACCTATAAAATTAAAGGTATTAGATCTAAGTTTACTATAATTGATATTACAAAACTATTGAAGTGGAAGCTAATGAGAAATATGTGCCAAACTTATCCAATAAAAAACAGCAGCATGTGTAACTTCAGTAAGACAGCATGTTTTGAGCATAGCTAAATTTTCTAAGTTCTATAACTTTTAAGTTGTGCATATTATTTTCTAAAAGCTACACACGACACTCCATGCACAAACAAATTTATTCACTCCTTATCATAGTTTAATGATAAATATAACATAGAACGCGATATTATTATCAACAAAATTTCCACAGTCTCGAAAGAGGCTTAAGTAATTGAATCGGACTATGGAATGGCGAATAAATGGATCAAAGGACTTGGGAAATATCGTATGACGGCAAAATAAGTGAAATAACGAGAAATGATATTAAAAAAGGGTCACTCAAGTTTCACAACTTGGCTCATGGTAAGGACTTGACTTATGACTCGAAGAAAATTAATAATGACTTCGGTCGGACCCAAAGAAGGAGGTGAAAAACACAAAGCACAACAACCTTAAGCCATTCCAAGAGCAACCCTGGAGCAAGTGAAAGGGTAACTCGAAGTGGAACCCGAGCTAGATCGGCACCGATCCAGGGCTTAGGATTTGTCATTGATGCATGAAGCTTGGGTCGAGGTTGTTGAGCTATGTTCATGGAAGAACGTGCACGACACGGAGATCATGTGTAACAATTTCGAAGCCAAATGTTAAATTTTGGTGATAAATTATCACAAATAGAAGGAAATAAATATGCAAAATAAAGAAAGAGAAGATTTTAATGATTGCTAAAATCAGTACACACAACTTATCTACATATGTATTATGTACATAAAGAGCAACAGATGTATATGTAACAATACAACATGTCATTCAGGTCCTCAAACTCATTAAGATCGGCAACAAATACCGTTTGAGCTTGACACTAATGGAAGAAACTTAATTCAGATTTTATCCAAAGCATTTTTATAAATATGGCAAGATGTAATGATTTTATGAAAACAGTCTACAGAAACAGTTCACCCAACTAATGCAACACTACCTATAAAATTAAAGGTATTAGATCTATGTTTACTATAATTGATATTACAAAACTACTGAAGTGGAAGCTAATGAGAAATATGTGCCAAACTTATCCAATAAAAAACAGCAGCATGTGTAACTTCAGTAAGACAGCATGTTTTGAGCATAGCTAAATTTTCTAAGTTCTATAACTTTTAAGTTGTGCATATTATTTTCTAAAAGCTACACACGACACTCCATGCACAAACAAATTTATTCACTCCTTACCATAGTTTAATGATAAATATAACATAGAATGCGATACTGTTATCAGCAAAATTTCCACAGTCTCAAAATAGGCTTAAGTAATTGAATCGGACTAAGGAATGTGGAATAAATAAAAGGACTTGAGAAATATCGTATGACGGCAAAATAAGTGAAATAACTAGAAACGAGATTAAAAAAGTTCTCTCCAGTTTCACAACTTGGTCCTATGGTTAGGACCTGACTTATGACTCGAAGAAAATGAATAAAGACTTGGGTCAGACCCGAAGAAGGAGGTGAAAAACACAAA
Source organism: Allium fistulosum (assembly GCA_030737815.1). Taxonomy (NCBI): domain Eukaryota; kingdom Viridiplantae; phylum Streptophyta; class Magnoliopsida; order Asparagales; family Amaryllidaceae; genus Allium; species Allium fistulosum. The sequence continues at coordinate 293,894,053 of CM060907.1, forward strand.
GCACAACAACCTTAAGTCATTCCTAGAGAAAACCTGGAGCAAGTGAAAGGGTAACTCGAAGTCGAACCCGAGCTAGATCAGCACCGATCTAGGGTTCATAATTTGTCATCGATCCATGAAGCTTGGGTCGAGGTTGTTGGGCTATTTTCGTGGAAGAACGTGCATGACACGGAGATCGTGTGTAACAATTTCAAAGGCAAATGTTAAATTTTGGTGATAAAATATCACAAATAGAAGAAAATAAATATGAAAAAGAAAGGAAGGGAAGATTTTAATGATTGCTAAAATCAGTACAAACAACTTATCTACATATGTATTATGTACATAAAGAGCAACAGATGTATATGTAATAATACAACATGTCATTCAGGTCCTCAAACTCATTAAGATCGGCAACAAATACCATTTGAGCTTGACACTAGTGGAAGAAACTTAATTCGGATTTTATCCAAAGCATTTTTATAAATATGACAAGATGTAATGATTTTATGAAAACAGTCTACAGAAACAGTTCATCCAACTAATGCAACATACCTATAAAATTAAAGGTATTAGATCTAAGTTTACTATAATTGATATTACAAAACTACTGAAGTGGAAGCTAATGAGAATTATGTGCCAAACTTATCCAATAAAAAATAGCAGCATGTGTAACTTCAATAAGACAGCAAGTTTTGAGCATAACTAAATTTTCTAAGTTCTATAACTTTTAAGTTGTGCATATTATTTTCTAAAAGCTACACACGGCACTCCATGCACAAACAAATTTATTCACTTTTTATCATAGTTTAATGATAAATATAACATAGAACGCGATACTGTTATCAGCAAAATTTCCACAGTCTCGAAATAGGCTTAAGTAATTGAATCGGACTAAGGAATGGCGAATAAATGGATCAAAGGACTTGGGAAATATCGTATGACGGCAAAATAAGTGTAGAAATGAGATTAAAAAAGTTTCACTCAAGTTTCACAACTTGGCCCCATGGTTAGTACCTGACTTATGACTCAAAGAAAATGAATAAAGACTTGGGTCAGACCCGAAGAAGGAGGTGAAAAATACAAAGCACAACAACCTTAAGTCATTCCTAGAGCAAACCTGGAGCAAGTGAAAGGGTAACTCGAAGTCGAACCCGAGCTAGATCGGCACCGATCCAGGGCTCATGATTTGTCATCGATCCATGAAGCTTGGGTCGAGGTTGTTGAGCTATTTTCGTGGAAGAACGTGCACGAAACGGAGATCGTGTGTAACAATTTCGAAGCCAAATGTTAAATTTTGGTGATAAAATATCACAAATAGAAGGAAATAAATATGAAAAAGAAAGGAAGAGAAGATTTTGTTTTCCCTAATTAATAGGCATATTTGATTATGTATATTTCTCTCTCTAATTGGCTAATAAATTTAATTTTTGCCATCTAATATTAACTTGAGCATTAAGTAATTGATGTTATAAATAGAGACTAGAAGAGAGGGCATAAAATGTGTGGAAATCTATTTGCTAATTCTCTCTTCTTCCATCTTTGTTCTTCTCCTCCAACAATTTTAGCCATAGAGATTAAGACTCCCTATCTTAATTTGGTTATTGGTTCAATTTGTATTTTGTTTACTTTTATTTTGTTCGATTAATTGTAAACAAATATTGGTGAATCAATAAAGAGAGTGGTTGAGTGGAATCTCTTGTGTGTTGATTTCTGATTTCATGTCCGTTTATTTTCTATCCAAATTTATCTCTTTGTTATTTAGATGATAAAAGATCTATTGGAAAAAGCTTCCACAAAGCAAAGTTTTCACTACACCAAATATGGAGATCTTCGCCAGTAAATAGAGGTGGAGAGTGCATGGAATGGGGACCTTTTCACTTCTTCTCGATTATGAACTTCTAGCCACGACAAGTTGTAAAATCATAATTTTGAAAATTACTTGGTTGGATTCCCACCGATTTATGACTGCCGATTGTAAGAACAACTTTGTAAAAACATAGGATAAGCAATTAAAATCGTTTGAGTAGACGTAGGCCGAAGTATTCGTAGAACCACTATAAAAATCTCGTGTTCTTTTCTTGCTATTTCTTTCTTTTCTTTGATCTTTTACACATTTATTACTCAATTGGATGTTTGTGCCAATTTTTGGTGCAAATAAATACATATAATGTTGAATGTGCACACAACACAAAATAATCATTAGAACACAAGAAAAACTCAACAGTCAAATGTAAGTCAGCAATATATTGCCAATGTTTGACACAAAAATTAGTAAATACAATCAAATATCATCATTTTTTAACAAAAATAAATGATAAATATCGTATTTCAACAGAATTTTAGAGTATATATGCACTGTGTAATTAGATATCATGAGATTATTCAGTATTTCATAGTTTCATACAGCCTACTCTTGTAGCAATCATTCTTTGGTAATGAAAAGTAGACTAGCATAAGAGTGTTCAAAACGATAATCATTTGCTCACCTCAGACTTTCATTTTCGAGTGATATATGGAACCTTGTTACATGTTCTAAATCTATAAAACTACTTAAATTAATTATGTGTTAATAAAAACTATAAAATACAGATACAACATTACCTTCGATAAGATGGATGAAAAATGCGGCAAAAGAGGATGAAGAGGCATCATTAGGGTTGGATGCATGATTTGGATCAAACCGAGGAAGTGACGGCTACTAATCTGATGAGATGGTCGGTATTATGCAGTGAATTTTAGGGTGCAAGGCACGGGCGTCGGTGACTTTGAGGTCGAAGGCGAGAGAGAGGTGGAATTAGGGATTCGATATAGGAAATTCTTAAGTGTATTTTTTAGGGAAGTTTATTTTGAGCATGAGTTGTATGCTTCACAGGGTCCTATTTTTTAACTAAAATTATGAAGGTTTGCGATGATTCTAGAGCTATTGTAATGACACTATTGCTAAATCTTTTGCAAAGACTCTAGATCGTTGTAATATTGCAACGGCCTAGAGCCTTTGTGAATTTGCCCCAAAGCTACATTGCAATATTGCACATATGGTGTAGTGATAAAAAGTATATTCGAAAAGTCTAGCGGGAAAAACCATGAACAAGTAAAAAAAATATGCATGGCATAGTCATAAATAATAGATTTTAAGATGTTATTATCTTGATAAGGAGTATGATATTTCTAAACCAAAATCATACCTTATTGAAACCTTACCAAGAAAAACTCAACTGGAAAAAGCATGGTTAAGGAAAAAGAATACAATTACATAGTTTTAAACAACATATTTTAATATGTTATTTCCTAACAAGTGAATTTGATACTTCTTTAATATGAGTGGAGTTCTGGATTTGATTTCCTTGTTAAAGCTACTTGCATATGCAGCGGAACGACATATGCAAGAAAGTTCTCTATGCATAATCGCTACAATTTCCAGTCTGTTCCTTTATCACTCCTTCTCTGGCCTAACTATTTCTACCTTGGCTTGATTTGGTTAGGTACCGGTGACAGTCGTTGGTAGGATTGGCGACATTTGTTGTCAATAGATGATGTGTTAACTCACCATTACTGAGTAACTATTGCTAAAATCATTGAGCTGCAACCTAAAACTCTCATCTTCCACATTGCACTTCAAATGATTTTATATCGAAATAACCAATAATGTTAATGATGTTAGAAGAGTGAAATATGTTTTAAATGCAATTCAAATTATTAATAATAAAAAATGAGTTGGTGAAATCCATGTATGGCTTGTACAATCATTTTCAGTAATTTTACACTTATTATTATGATGGTCATGTGATAATGTAATGGAATTAAAAAAAGTACAAGAGTATATGAAGAAAAAAGTGTTAACAATTGTTAACAGACATAATGTATGTATGTTAGTGAGAGGTAATATGTATAGTGTTAATTTGTCTCTAAACTACTCCATCCTTTACAATAAGCTAAGGACACCATCAAATAACCAAATGCTTGTCGATAAAAAAATTTGGCAAGGAATAGAACGGATAGACTATAGATTTAGGCTTTATGAGTTTCTTGCATTTTGCTTGAAGCAAAAGCATTGGGTTCAGAATTATCAAGTTATGTTCATGAATGGAGATCATGTAAAATTATTCTTATTTTTCTCCTTCTAAGAATGTTATATAGTCAAAATAAATGTTAGTTATTTCTCCATTCTGCTAACCAATGTTCATTTGAGTTAATACAAATTCAAATAAGTCATCTTTTATTCTTTCTGTATTGCAAATCATTAAATAAGAAAGCTTAGTCTATCAAATGGTATGGCTAAAGTCACTTCACTTGCCAGCAAAGCATATATATTCAAAGAAACATATACTTCTAAATAATATGGATAGTCTTTTGAAAACATACCATATGATTTTTCCTTAACCGAGCTTTTTCAGTTGAGTAACCAGAATATGATTTATGTTAAGGAAAAAAATGTAAAACATACCATAAAAAATAAGTTACTTATCATAAAATTTAGACAAAATGATTTTTAATACAATCTTACTTGTCAAAATGAAACAAATGGACAAATTTAACATGTTTTTTTAACTTAGGAAACGTATTAAAAGTAATTTATCAAATGGTTTATTTAAGCAATTGAAACATGTCTAGAAATGAACGTACCTAATTGATATATGTTTCAAATTACATCCATCAATACATATGTAGGTATTCATCATCATCATTACTGATTGGTTCCCAATGAAGCGAAATTGAATTTTAAATTTCCAATGTAAAACTTTCATGAAGTGAATGCCACATCTATTGTACTAAGTAATCTTCATGATATCTCTTAATTACCTCAATAGCATAAAAAATCATTTTAGTAACATGATATATAAGCAACTAATTTAGTAGCATGATACATTGATGTTCTATCATCTAAGGTAGAATTATAAATTTTCAGCTTGATTTCTACTATGTTTGCTCCAAAAATTGGGCACATAACTAAAAATTTAAATTAACTAAAATGTATTTATTTGATTTTTTTTACAAATGGTAATACCTATTTACATCCAGCACCGAGATTTATCATGCCTAACACCACACTATATGATCGATTCTACTTTTCTCCATCTGACCAAAAGTGTATATGCTTCATTTTATTGTTCATTAACTACAGAAGGCTACTTAATTTGTAAATTCCAAAAATATGATTGAAAGTAACAAACAAGAAGAATTTATTTACTTTAGTTTTGTAGAAGATTTTCTTAAATAGGCAATTCAATAGTAAATAAAGAGGAAAAAAGTAATCTAGAGATGTTACCGTTTGAATCGTAGAAAAAATTTCACAGCCACGGGTTCTTTATTCTAGTGTCATTATGCATATCTTTGGAGTCAAAAATAGAACCTTTACGCATATCTATAAAGTCAAAAATACAAACTAAATGCAATAATTCATAAGAATATGATTTAAATTTTGCATGTTAACTTCAAGTTCAAGAAAACAAAATTTACAAATAATAATAAATTACTGAATTTTCACATGCTTGCAACTATTAATATATATCTACATAAGGTAAGTACCCAAAAAATATGGATGGTGTGGATGTTAAAGTTCCTAGTGGGATGTTATACGTACTAGAGCAATTTGGTAGATCAAAACAAAAACAATAATTTACAAATTGTTGTTATAGGATCAAACAATAAAATATGTATAGTTGTTTCATGATAATACAATTCACAATTTATAGCAAAAATGTGAAATGGTGAAAGAAACAAAATAATTGCATGACTGTATCATGGAATGATACTACTTGAATACATTACATTCAAATCTCATTCACTTGGATACATACTCAGTTTTAGAATATTTATTCCCTTTCTAGTATTAAGCCATCTAACTTTCATTGTATTATATTTAAATATCAATATTATTAGTTATTTAGTCAAATAATTGGAATGAAAAATATAAAGGTTACAATTACAGACCCTGAGCTATACACAATGATGCATCACATTCAAATAAGCGGCAATATGCACAAAAAAAAACACTAATACAAAAAGGATGGTGAGGAAATAGAAAACTGTAAAAGATCAAATGTTTATCTAAATAATCATCATTCATATTTTCCCCACTAAAGCATTTGCCTCAATTAAATCGTGCCAAAGTTCAAATGTTTGTCCAAACTAATCATCATCCATATTTTCACCACTAAAGCATTTGTTGGATCTCGATCTCAATATTGAAATTTGTATAGAAATAAAAAGAGTAAAATACATGATTGAAATAAGATGATGCCACCGATATGACGGTTTAGAGCCGATAGTTTTGTTGTTGTACTGAGAAAAAAGAAAGTGCTACAGCTATATTTGTTTGAAGGAACGTGGCAACATATTGGGAACATGGGTCGAGAAATGACATAAATGCCCTCCATCTAGTTTATTAAGTGATATAAGTAATTTCACGGGCATTTTAGGCAATGCGAAAAAGGCATATTAATGTTATAAGTTTCAAGATTATTGTTTATACAAAAAATCTTCTAGACTAACATAAGTTATAAACATGAGTGTTCGTTGTTTAAGCTACATATATAATACTGGAAAGATGAAAGACATCTTAGAAGTGTGTCATGCCTAATATAATTTAGTAAGTATCTAATAATCTGGTAGCAAGTGAGAGCCTTGTAGTACAAAATATTTATTAAAATCTAATTTGATTGGTTAAGTGAAGGTATGTGGAAACATGCTCTACTGTTATTGTTTACTTATAAATTTTATGATCGATCGATATGGAATTTAATGATTTGGTTTGAATTTTGTATGAACTCATGAACCTTACTTAGTACTGCACTTGTTCATTAGTTGAATATCTTGTTGCTTACTTGCTTAGAATAATGTGTCCATAGTTACACTATCCAAATTCAAGTGAAAGCTTCGTACTTTTTTCAAAACATAATCCATGTGCAACATACTAAGTCCAAAAATGATCGAAACAAATCTTAAAATGGTATAAGTATAATAAATTAAAAGTAGTTTGCGATTGGCAACTTAAAAGATGAGTTACGGTAATACAATAGCTTAAAAGTTTAAACTGAGACAATAAATTTTGTGTGGAAGCGATGTAGTACATGTTGTTTAATACAGTAAATGGTCTATATCCTTGTGTATGCAATCTAATTGAATGGGGACCTGCCAATTTTTAATAGAAACAATAAGCAATAAACAAAAGTTAATTGATGAATTATAAGACATGATTTACTTTTGAAGTAAAAAATCAGAAAACATAACTCGCATTGAATTTTATAAAGTATGATCATACCATTTGTTAGTTATTTGATCATATTGACATACATTGTAACATCCCCTATTTGGAGGCCCGAAGCTAAGCGCGACAGATGCTGTAGTCATCCATAGTATTAACTTCCGATGACCAAATACGGTAATAATTAATGGTATCCATAATATCAGAGGCACATGAATATGAAACAAAATTACAAATCTCACAAAAGCAACATTTCTGATTACATTTCATAAAACATGTTTCATATCTAGATTACATGATTCCATACTCGTTTCTCAGGTTCAGATAAAATATAATTATTATAAAATATGCCAAGAGCGATATATGAAGATGCCCCCTTGGTTGACCAGAGTACCATATAGTCATAACTGACACAATACGACACAGCGGAATCAAACAAAATAAAAAAAACTCCTAAATAACTATCCATTAGCCACGTGCTCGTCTCCGAAAACTTTATTCACCAACAAACTAATAACGTGAAAACCTCAACCCTCAGCCTACTCAAATCAATTTTGAGCACCCGAGAGTTCAAGGGGAAAAACATAAATTTCGAGTCAGACATAAATCATGGTGCGAACAATACTATACATCTTGGTTAGCTTTGACGAGTTTTCTGGAGGAGCAATGGAGCAGGAGGCTTCAGCGTTTGTAGATATGTAGTGTTCCACTGTGTTGGTTTCTCTGAGTTGTATTTGAGTTGTAATAACTAGACAGGTGTTTATAACTATCTAGTATGTGTTGTATAAGCTGTGTAACTCTGATGTATGTTGTATATTATGTACCACTTATGTTATTAATATAATTTATTCGTTCCGCTGTTGAGATTCTGATGTTGTTTCTTTCTTTCTTCTCTATCTTTTCTCTTTCTATCCCTTTCTTTCTTAAAGATGATGCGACTTTCTGTAGAGAAAAAGTCGGGTCGTCACAGTGGTTATTGGATATTAAGTGAGGTCACGCCGCTTAGCGGAAAGGGTTTCCCCACAGTAATATCCTTTTAAAAAAATCTTTTGCAAACCTTTATCCTACAACCAAAGCTGGTTAAAACTGTAAAGCAATATTATGTAAACATACATATCAGGTACAAATGAACTATCTGTCCGAACACTATAGTTTTGTTTGGCTAATTACTAACCTTTAGCTGACTCATGCCCACCAAACAATATAAATAAAATAATCTAACACTTGTTAGATACTCTTCTTCTAGACGATCTGTCCCTAACTTATTTGTTAGAAACTCCTCTTCTGGACGGTCTATCCCTAATTTATCTTCTCCCAGGGTCACCTAATCCTAATGGTTTTGCGGGCTCACCAATAACCTATCTGTATACAAATATATATTCCATTCTATGTGTAATCATCATTTTAGTCTTACCTGTGACAAAGCACTACCCACTGGAATTTTGGATTAAATTAGTTGGGGCTAATAGCTAATGTATAGGGCGCGACCCTATAACAGTCCCATTTGGTATTCTAATATCTGTGTCATTTTACATAGGGTAATCTTCCCAAAATTTTCCTTGAAAACCTTTTCATCTCAAATTGACTTAAAACCTTTACATCAAACTTCAACAAGGAAAATACATATACTCTATGCTTTACTCATAATCACCTTGCTATGTTATATATACTTTACTCAAATATTTGTTGAAAACATATAAACCTTTGAAAGTACCCCTTTCAAAACCAAGTAAAACCCTTATTTATAACCTAGGCCGAAAGGCCAAAACATTCCTTTCGAAACCATTCATAATATTCCTTTCGAAACCATCGAAAAACCATCCCTTCGAAAGCATTAAAACCTTAGACATCCTTCTTTAAAACATTTTAGACTGCCTTTCAAAAACATTGGAAAACCATTCCTTTCAGACCTTTCGAAACCATTGGGGAACCACCCCTTTGAAACCTTCATTTAAACCTTTCGAAAGCATAAACACCTTTATAAACATCAAACCTTTCCAAAGCATTTGGGTTCAGTTTAAAACATGTGGAAGTATCCTTTCGAAACCATTAAAAATCATCTCTTTCGAAACCATTTGGGTTCTACCTTCAACAGAGCAAAAGGATCATAAAACATTTAAGTCGAAGGCACTCTTTCAAAAGCAATTCCTAAGTAATGAAGTATTGGTGTCGAAACCAACCTTCTGAAAGCATTGGAGAAGCGGCAGGTTTTCTAAAACAAAGTATACCCTTCGAAACCATTGACTTCGAAAGGTAGAAAAGCGGCAGCAAAGGGCTTCGACCTAGTCGAAAGCATATACTTAAAACAAAGGCGCAATCTCTTAAAACCATTCTTTTAAAACCACTGACCTAATCGAAAGCAAACCAAGTCGAAAGCTATACCGTTGAAAGCAAAGCAGGCGCATTTTCATTTAAAACAAAGCAGCGCTTCGACCCCTTCGGAACCTCTGGTTTCTACCTCATACCTTCCGCTTTCTTTCCCATTCACTGCGCACCAAGTCTTTGATGCCATGCGCATTGGTTCGATGGTGATGGAGGCGGAGGACCTAAGTCGAAAGCCACCTAAGATGGAAGCAGGGTGTTGAAAGTGGTGAAACATTCAATTTGCATATAATACTGATTTTTAACCTTTTTAAGTAATCTTTTTATCTAACCTGCATTGTTTGTCAAAATCTTATTGGTTGCTAATTTTCTTTTCTAAAAGCACTACCAATATTTCAAAAATAAACAATTTAAATTATTTATAAAATATCCCTTCTCCTTTTATAAATATCTAAAAAATTATGTCCTATGCCTTAAATAATTTTATATATTCATCAAAACACTTAGGAAAATTCTACAGAAATTTCTAGAAAATCACTTTTAATATGTTTTCTAACATATATTAATTTCAAACCCAAAATATTAATTATTTAGCCGTAAATAATTTAAAACCCAAATAATCATTTTCTATACTAGAAAATTAATATAAAATACATTAATTCATAAAATTATGAAAATTGAAACTCATCTCTAAAATATCATTTCAGATCTAAATCTAAAACCGTAAAGCATTTGGATGTCATTAAATAGGGTTTTCACATTATAACATATCATAAAACCTATATGAACTCATCAACAAGCATATATAAACATTTAATCATTCAAAAACATTGCATAATCATGCAAAATATTTCGGATTCATCTTAAAACTGAAAAAACTTAAGAAAAAGAGATGTAGTCATTATTCACCATAGCTTTGAGATTATGGAGTTTGAGATTTGAATGGATTAAGTTGATTAATCTTCTTCCTTTACTTTCTTTATCTCCTTCTTCCTTGCTAATGGTGGTCGACCTCTACTTTAATTTGATATTGCAAATGAACGTATGAATGAATACCTAAGGGTTTAGGGTATGAGAATATTATTATTCCAACTTTGCCCTTGCCTATTCCCCTTGTCTATTTTAATCCATGTTAGCTCATTTTAATTTACTCATTAACTTGGCATGGCTACTTCTATTAATAACAAATCTCAATCCCCTAATCATCACATTACATTATTTAATTTAATTTAGCCAATTAAATATCCTAAATAATGTTACTAAATATATGGGGTGTTACAATCTCCCCTCCTTAAAGAATTTCGTTCTTGAAATTACGATAATGTACATAAACAAAAAATCAAAAAGGTAAAGCATACCATCAAACAAATCAGGATAAGTGTCTCTAATCCTGCTCTCAATCTCCCAAGTACAATCTTTCCCATCGTCGCTCCACTGGACTTTCACTAATCTGGCTATATTGTTCCTTAGCCTCTTCTCATATCTCGCAACTATATGAATCGGCTTTCTAACTATAGTCAAGTCCGGCTCTACTACTAAATCATCTTACACAGTCGATGCAATAGTAGTCTCCGGGTCTCTAACACACTTCCTTAGATGAGAAACATGGAAAACATCGTGGACTCCTGCCAAACTGCTTAGTAACTCTACTCTATATGCGAGTTTCCCAATCCTCTCCACAGTAGGAAATGGTCCTATGAATCTCGGCGCCAACTTCCCTGATTTCCCGAATCTAATAACACCCTTCATCGGTGATACTTTAATAAAAACATGATCTTCAACAGAGAACTCTAAGTCTTTCGGTCTTCAATCCGCATAACTCTTCTGCCTAGACTGAGCTTCCTTCATTCTAGCTCGAATCAACTCAATCTTCTCTGCAACTTCTCTAACCAAATCTGCACCAAGAACTAACCTATCCCCGATCCCTAACCAACGAACTGGTGATTTGCATAGCCTTCCATACAAAGCTTCAAATGGTGCCATCCCTATACTAGTATGATAACTATTGTTATACGAAAACTCGACTAAGTGTAGGTGGTCTTCCCATGATCCCCCAAAATGTAACACACAAGCTCTTAACAAATCCTCCAAGACTTTGTTAACTCTTTCCGTTTTCCCATCGGTCTGTGGATGGTAAGCGGAACTCACCTTGAGCTTGGTTCCTAAAATATCTTGTAGACTCTTACAGAACTCGCTAGTGAATAAGGAATCTCTATCACTTACTATACTACTAGGAATTCCATGCAGTCTAACCACATTCTTCATAAATAACTTAGCCAAAATAGGTGTCGTCCTAGTCGACTTAACTGGAATGAAATGGGCACTGTTAGTTAATCTGTCCACTATGACCCATATACTTTCATTTCCTCTACTAAATCTTGGCAACCCGTCAATAGAATCCCATTTCCATACTGGAATATCCAATGGTTGTAGCAACCCACTTGGCTTTTGATGTTCGCCTTTACCTGTTGACAGTTCAAACACTGCTTCACCCACAAGCCTACATCCTTCTTCATACCTTCCCAGAAGAAACTTCTCTTCATGTCCTGATACATCTTCGTTCCTCCTGGATGAATAGTGAACTTCGAACGATGGCATTTCTCCAAAACTTCGTTCCTTATGTCTCTAACATTCAGAACACACAACCTTCCTTTCTTTCTTAACCACCCATTCTGGTCAAGACTAAAATTCTTCAAGTCATCGCTCTCGGTTCCATCCTTTAACTTCTTGATTTGTTCAACTAATACTGGATCCTCCTCCTGTTTAGAAGCAATCTTTTCGATCATTACCGGTCGAACTTCTAAACAAGACAACACAACTGTTCCTCCACTAGATCTAGCCTTAGATCTCCACTGAACTCTACATGCCGTCAATGCTTCCAAATCCTTCCACTCAGTTATCATTGCCAACACTGCATTCTGATGTTTTCTGCTAAGCGCATCTGCAACCTTATTACCTTTCCCTGGTGTGTACTCATTCCCAAAATCATAAGCAACAATAAACTCTAACCATCTTTGTTGTCTCATGTTCAACTCCTTCTGAGTGAACAAGTACTTCAACGACTTATGATCCGTACAAAGCTCAAACCTCTCTCCTAAAAGGTAATGTCTCCACACCTTCAATGCAAATATCACTACAGCTAATTCCAAATCATGCGTTGGATATATAACTTCATGCGGTCTAAGTTGTCGAGAATCATAGGCAATCACTTTACCTCTCTACATTAACACAACTCCTAATCCAGTTCCACACACATCTATATAAACTACCAAATCCTGATTCCCTTCCGGAACAACTAATACAGGTGCATGGGTCAATAAGTGTTTCAAGCTCTGGAATGCTTCCTCACACTTATCGGTCCACACAAACTTCACATCCTTTCGCGTTAACTTGGTCATCGGTGCTGCTATCCACGAAAAATCCTTTATGAATCTCCGATAATATCCAGCCAATACAAGAAAACTCTTTCTCTCAGTCACTGTCTCAGGTATCTTCCAATTATTCACTCCTTCAATATTAGTCGGATCAATAGACAACCCTTTATATGAGACTACATGACCAAGAAACTTCACTTCCTTCTTCCAGAAATGACACTTCAAAAACTTCGCCTTCAGTTGATGCTATCTAAACGTCTCAAGCACAACTCTAAGATGAACCTCATGCTCCTTCTCATCTCTAGAGTATATCAAGATATCATCTATAAAGACCAACACGAACCTATCCAAATGCTCTCGGAAAATCCGGTTCATTAAGTCCACAAAGAATGTCGGTGCATTAGTTAGTCTGAACGGCATCACTAACCATTCGTACGATCCATATCTGGTCCTAAACGCCATCAAAGGTATACTATCCTCAACTATTATAAGCTGATGAAAACTTATTGCCAAATTCAACTAAGAAAATACCTTGGCTCCGCTCAACTGATCGAACAAATAGTCAATTCTAGACAACGAATATTGATTCTTTATCGTCTTCTCATTCAACTTATTATAATCGATACATAACCTCAAAGATCCGTCCGGCTTCTTAGCAAACACTGTTTCTGCTCCCCAAGGTGAACTACTCAGTCTAATAAAACTATTGCCTTCCAAATTCACCAACTGTACCTTTAATTCCCTCATCTCAGTAGGTGTCATCCTGCTTGGCGGCCTACTCACTGGTTCTGCTCCAGGCACCAAATCTATCCGAAACTCAATAGCTCGTTTCGGTGGCAATCCTACTACATGCTCAAAAACATTTGTGAATTCTCTAACCATGAAAACTCGATTCAACTCGTCTTCTAACTTCACAACACCCAACAAAGCATTCACCTCACAACTAAGGTTTTCTACGGTATAAACAATTTGATCACTATAGTCAGGGTGTCTAAGTGATATTTTCCTATTTTAGCAAAAATATCCTAGCATCATACTTAACCAATCCATATCCAAAATAATTTCGAACCCTATAAAGTCAAACACATGCAAACTGCAAACAAAGGTATAACCTAACAAATTAAATTCTAGGTGGTCACACTTCATCCCAAGTGTCGCATACCCTCCTATCGGATTTGCAACCCTTAAGGAAGTAACTAAGTATGTGGGTTCTAGGTTAAACTTATCTACCAAATAATGAGATATAAAAGAATGTGATGCACCAGTATCAAACAGAACGCTGACAGACATACCATGAATCTGAAGCGTACCTCCCAACATTGCCTTCCCTTTTTCCTGCATTGTTGGTCCTGATGCAGCCGGCTCTAATGCAAATACCTTTCCCCTTCCATCCTTAGCAGGCACTTTGCATTGATTCTTATAATGATCGATCTAATCGCAGTTGAAGCATCTGATATTCTTCTTCTCGATCACTTCCTTCTCCTTTCCAGTACCTCATTCGCAAAATGCTCTTTCTTGTCGCACTTAAAGCAAACAACCTCAGAGTTTCCTTTCTTCGTGGCTCCACCATTCTGAGCACCTTTCTTATGAAAGAACTTTCTCTTCTAACTTTGCCCAACCTAGACCTCCTTTGCCTTATTCTTCTCCAGAGAAACAAGCATCTCTTCATGTCTCAAAGCCATTTCCACCACAACATCACAAGGATCTCTAATATGAGGTAATGTAGCCCTTGCCAACTCAGGCTTCAAACTCCTGATAAACTTCTCATTCCTCTTTATCACAGTATCCACTGTAGCATACCCATATCTAGCCAACTCCTCAAACCTTCTAGCATACTCCAAAACAGACATTTCCCCCTATTCCAACTCAGCAAACTTTCTGAGTAAAGCAGACCGCGCCATCACAGACATGAACCTCTCCTGGAACCTTCTCTTGAACTTAGCCCATGTCATCTCCTCTTCATTCACTCCAGCCTTCACACTATTCCACCAGAATAAAGCTGCTCCCTGAAGCTGTCTCGAAGCAAGCCTTCTCTTCTGCTCATTATTGAGCCCCAAGTCTGCAAAAATCCTGTCACAATGTAGCAACCAGTTCTCTACCTTAATAGCATCCTCAGTTCCGATAAATGGCTTCCCTCCAAGCCTAGCATAATCTCTACTCAAATTAGCATAGTTTTAAACCAACGGAGCTTCCTAAGCTCCTACTCCAGCATTTCCTCCAACCACACCAGCAACAATTCCATATTGCATCATATTCACGAAAAACTGATACATAACTCCCATATCCACTTGTGGGACTCCAGCACCAACATTCACCGCTTGTGCCTGACCTTGGTTCCTTCTAGTATTCGGTCTGGCATTTTCATTTATGGTGGTGCTCCCTCCAAGATTCACTCTTCCACTTCTAGCGTTAATATCTGTATTCAAGCTTAGTGGGATAAAGAAGAATAGCCTAAGAGAGATAGGAAACTAAAGATATAGCGTATACTTATATATAGCAAATACAAGTACGTTACTATAGCGTTATCCCAAACCCCGATCTTATCTCTAATTCCTTAGGATTATGTTTTCAAAATCATTTTAGTTTAAAGTTTTTCATAAACCTATGCTCTGATACCAAGTTGTAACATCCCCTATCTGGAGGCCCAAAGCTAAGCGCTACAGATGCTGCAGTCATCCATAGTATTAACTTCTGGTGACCAAATACGGTAATGTTAATGGTATCCATAATATTAGAGGCACAAGAATATGAAATAAAATTACAGATTTCACAAAAGCAACAATTTTGATTACATTTCATAAAACATGTTTCATATCCAGATTACATAATCCCATAATCGTTTCTCAAGGTTTAGATAAAATATAATTATTACAAAATACGCCAAGAGCGACAAACGAAGATGCCCCTTTAGTTGACCAGAGTACTACTTAGTCATAACTGGCACAATACAACATAGCGGAATCAAACAAAATAAAACAGTAACTCCTAAATTGCTATTCATCAGCCACCTGCTCGCCTCCGGAAGCTTTATTCGCCAACCTACTAATAACCTGAAAACCTCAACTTTCAACCTACTCAAATCAATTTTGAGCACCCGAGAGTTTAGGGGGAAAAACATAAACTTCGAGACAGACATAAAGCCTGGTGTGAATAATACTATACATCTCGGTTATTTGATATTAAGTTAGACCATGCCGCTTAGCATAACGAGTTTCCCCTCACTAATATCCTTTTAGAACATATCTTTTGCAAACCTTTATCTTGCAACCAAAACTGGTTAAAATTGTAAAGCGTTATTATGTAAGCATACATATCAGGTAACAAATGAACTATCTGTCCGAACACTATAGTTTTGTTTGGCTAACTACTAACCTTTGGCTGACTCGGGCCTACCAGACAATATAAATAAAATAATCTAACACTTGTTAGATAATCTTCTTCTGGACGCTCTGTCCCTAACTTATCTGTTAGAAACTCCTCTTCTGGATGGTCTGTCCTTAACTTATCTTCTCCCAAGGTCACCCGGTCTAATGGTTTTGCAGGCTCACCGATAAACTATCTATATACAAATATATATTCCTTTTATGTGTAATCATCATTTTAGTCTTACCCATGACAAAGCCCTACACACTGGAATTTTGGACAAAATTAGCTAGGACTAATAACTAATGTATAGGGCGCGACCCTGTACCAGTCCCATTTGGTATTCTAATATCCGAGTCATTTTACTTAGGGTAATCTTCCCAAAATTTTCCTTGAAAACCTTTTCATCTCAAATTAATTTAAAACCTTTAAACCAAACTTCAACAAGGAAAATACATACTCTATGCTTTACTCAAAATCACCTTGCCATGTTATACATACTTTACTCAAATCTTTGTTGATGAAACATTTAAACCTTTGAAAGTACCCCTTTCGAATCCATTGAAAGTACCTCTTTCGAAACCAAGTAAAACCCTTCTTTATAACCTAGGCCGAAAGGCCAAAACATTCCTTTCGAAACCATTCATAATCTTCCTTTCAAAAACATTGAAAAACCATCCCTTCGAAAGCATTAAAACCTTAGACATCCTTCTTTAAAACACTTTAGACTACCTTTCGAAAACATTGGAAAACCTTTCCTTTCAGACCTTTTGAAACCATTGGGGAACCACCCCTTTGAAACCTTCATTTAAACCTTTTGAAAGCATAAACACCTTTATAAACATCAAACCTTTCCAAAGCATTTGGGTTTAGCTTAAAACATGTGGAAGTATCCTTTCGAAACCATTAAAAATCATCTCTTTTGAAACCATTTGGGTTCTACCTTCAATAGAGCAAAAGTGTCATAAAACATTTAAGTCGAAAGCACTCTTTTTAAAGAAATTCCTATGTAATGAAGTATTGGTGTCGAAACCAACCTTCTGAAAGCATTGGAGAAGCGGTAGGTTTTATAAAACAAAGTATACCCTTCGAAACCATTGACTTCGAAAGGTAGAAAAGCGGCAGCAAAGAGCTTTGACCTAGTCGAAAGCATATACTTAAAACAAAGGCGAAACCTCTTAAAACATTCTTTTAAAACCACTGACCTATTCGAAAGCAAATCAAGTCAAAAGTTATACGGTCGAAAGCAAAGCAGGCGCATTTCATTTGAAAGAAAGC
This sequence comes from Allium fistulosum, assembly GCA_030737815.1. NCBI lineage: Eukaryota > Viridiplantae > Streptophyta > Magnoliopsida > Asparagales > Amaryllidaceae > Allium > Allium fistulosum. Next base: position 293,911,576 of record CM060907.1, read on the forward strand.
AATGCTTCGACCCCTTCGAAACCCTTAGTTTCGACCTCATACCTTCCGCCTTCTTTCCAATTCACTGTGTACCAAGTCTTTGATACCATCCGCATTGGTTTCAATGGTGATAAAGGCGGAGGAACTAAGTCGAAAGCTACCTAAGACGGAAGTAGGGTGTCGAAAGTGGCGAAACATGCAATTTACATGTAAAACTAATTTTTAACCTTTTTAATTAATCTTTTTAACTAACCTGCCTTATTTGTCAAAATCTTATAAGTTGCTAATATGATTTTCTAAAAGCACTGCAATATTTCAAAAATAAACAACTTAAATCATTTACAAAACACCCCTTCTCCTTTATAAATATATAATACATTTAAGTCTCATACCTTAAATAATTTTATATATTCATCAAAACACTTAGGAAAATTCTACGAAAATTCCATAAAATCACTTTTAATATGTTTTCTAACATATATATTTATTTCTGACCCATAATATTAATTATTTAGCCGTAAATAATTTAAAACCCAAATAATCATTTTCTACACTAGAAAATTAATATAAAATCCACATTAATTCAGAAAATTATGAAATTTGAAACCTATCTCTAAAATATCATTTTTGATCGAAATCTAAAATCGCAAAGCATTTTGATGTTATTAAATAGGGTTTTCACATTATAACATATCATAAAACCTATATGAATAAGCGTAAATCATCAACAAGCATATATAAACATTTAATCATTCAAAAATATAGCATAATCATGCAAAATATTTTGGATTCATCTTAAAACCAAAAACACTTAAGAAAAAAGAGATGTAGTCATTATTCATCCTAGCTTTGAGATTATGGAGTTTGAGATTTGGATGGATTAAGTTGATTAATCTTCTTCCTTTACTTTCTTTATCTCCTTCTTCCTTCCTAATGGTCGCCAGCCTCTAGTTTAATTTGATATTGCAAATGAATATATGAATTAATTCCTAAGGGTTTAGGGTATAAGAATATTCTTATTCCAACTTTGCCCTTGCCTATTCCCCTTGTCTATTTTAATTCATGTTAGCTCATTTTAATTTACTCATTAACATGGCACGACTACGCTTATTAATCACAAATCTTAATCCCCTAATCATCACATTACATTATTTTATTTTATTTAACCAATTAAATATCCTAAATAATGTTACTAAAAATACGGGGTGTTACATACACACACATACACATAAATGTTTGTACATATATATGTGTGTGTGTATAATACATATAGGTGTGTGTGTGCATGCCAATATATGCATATATACTTATACCTAAATCGTTGTGATAAGAATATAATTGTCATTTAGCAAAAAAAAGAGAGGATATGTATCTTTCTAAGTCTCAAACTCAAAATTAACATATAATGAGGTAGATGTTATTAAAATTCAAACAATGTGGTAGGTTTATAATCAAATATTATCGATAAATATCTTTATCCATTGTAGTAAATAAGTATTATAATTTAGTTTACTTTTTTTTACCGAACTAACACTTTGTTACATTACACAATGATTATGATTGAAATATCAATTACATTAGAGTACATATATAAAACCTCAACGAAACCACCATTTCAGTAAGAACATAATGACCTTTGGAATTCAAATTAACCAATCACATTTATAAGTGATTCTTTTAGGAATTTCAATTTAACAACCCTGGAAAGAATTTATCAGCAAAGATCCATCCATAAGTAACTTGCGGTTATGTAAGTGACATAAAGATCCACCATAGTCTTCTCTTCCATATTAATTACATTCTAAATCACTAAAAAGAAAGTGCACACACATAAATCTAGTTATAAAATTTTCCAAATTCAATATTTAGCAAACAAAATATCTAATAAAAGAAAGAGAAGTGTGCAGTTTTATAGTTTTTTGATCATATTTGAGGGGATAAATGTTGCCTTTAACTCCATCTTTCAATTTCGAAAATAAACTATGTATCTAGCTATGGTTAATCTCAAAACTGAAATAGTGATCTAACATGGACACAAAGAAAATCAAAATTTTTGTTAATTTTCAGGAAAGTTATGCTCTAAAAACCAAAAATCATAGTTGCACCTTATAAAAATATAGATCAGACTACCTCCTTCATGGTTCAAAATAGAAAGAGTTGAGGTTTATTGGATCTCTTATAATCATTTAAACAAATCCATTATAAAATAACATACAAATTCGAAATCAAAGTAAGAAAAGAGTAAATTGGTATATAATATTAGAATCAGGTGTACCAAAAGTACAATGTTTTAGATTTAGGAAGCGACTTCTTGAGAAAGAGTAGGCCGAGCTTCAGTTTCCCTTAACCTCAGAAAGCCATTTTTGGATACTTTTCACATCATTTTTTTTCGGATTGAGGCTTGTTTGGAGTTTTGATCATAAGAAGGAAGAAAAAAGAATGAATAATGAAAGTGGAGCAGTTTTGTGAGACGTGGGATTGAATGGTGAAATTGTATACTGAAAAATGACAAATTTATCCACTATTTGGGGGATTTCGAGTTTGAAACTATTTATTAGTCAGGTTATTTTTGGAAGACTATAAAAAGCTATTGTTCATAAATACAATCGCCATTGTTGAAGCGAATGAGAAGAGCGATAGTTGAGGAAAGTGGAGGAGAGAAATGAGAATGGACTGATCGTGCCCAAAGAGGGAACTATTTTCACATGGGAAAGATAAATGACAAAATTATCCTCAGCGGTTTCTCACTTAGTACTATAGGTAGGGTTATTTCAGAAAATACCAAAAAGGCTTCACTCTGAAAGGGTTGACCAAGTATTTACTTTATATGTATGATATGATATACAAGAGTTTGAGCCAGCAATTATGCCTTATGAGAACAGAAAATTTGATCCTTGTTCTAAAACATAGGGATCTCTATCTACCATTGTAGAGGTCATGCTGGGAAGGGATTGATCAATGACCTGGATGTTATATTTCCTCGTGGTTGATGGTTTCGATGTGCGGTTCAAATGGAGGCTAGATGGGATGCTGCGTGGAAAGAATGGGTTGGATAAAGGCTAATTAGAAAGTTGTACAATGATGTGCTTGTGTCAGAAGGTAGCATTGAGCAAATAGTATATGGTGAACAATGGTGCCTTTTCCTGTAGGGAGCAAAATAAAAGGAGTGGTTATTGTACAATGATGCTTTTGTCAGATGAACAATGTTGTTTTATATCATCCATGTCAAGGGAACAATACAGGGTTGTCGCCTCTTTCTATTGGGATGACCAGAAGTTTTTGTCAAAAGTTTGTAGAGTCATGACAAAATCGTACGTGCAAAGGGATTGTTCGATGCAACATGCCGCTTATATACCCATACTATCAAAGAGTATTACTGAGTGATACTATTTGGTAATAAAAAGAATGATGCTTGTTAAAAGCGACCGTGCATGAATATTTCCTTGGGCTCACACCAAAATGTATTCTTACCTTAATAATACACAAATATATGTAACCGATATCGGCAGAAAGCAATAAACATGGGTTTACCAAGACAGAAAAATACACAATATAACCAAATAACATAGAGTCACAAAACAAAGTGAAAAATATAATATCATAATATATTTATCACAAAGTAGGTCTACGAAATGAAGTATTTGACCTACTATAAAATATACATCGATACATGTCTAATATAATATACATTCAACATCAACATATATACACACATACATAAAGATCTCAAAAGAAAATATACATATAAGTATTCAAAAATAGAATATAGTCTATAAGCAGCCTCCTTAAAAAGCCGAATATCTAAAAGGTTATTATCCCTATACCTAAAAAGTCTTAGACTGACCCGAGTGTTATATGAATAAAAATGGGTTAGAATGTGACTAGAAAAAATGTTAGAGATATTGGTGATACTTATACGATAAATAAGATCCATAAGTAAACATATGAGTATAATGACCAACTCCACAATATAAACATATAACATGCAACCATCACCAATTAACAATATACATTATACTTATGTTAAAAATAAACGATCAAACTGAGTGAGATAACAAAGTTTAGCAAGCATATGAAAACATCATCAAATCATATCATGTATATGAAATAGTCAATACTGAATATCTCGACCGACATCCCTAGTAAGAGGAAAGACTCTCGATTAATAGGTCCTAGGAGATATATCTATATGTAAAAGCATTAACATCAGATAAATACAACATAGCGATATATCTCAACCAATAGCTTTGATAAGAGAAGAGACTCTCGATTGAATGGCCATAAGAGATATATATAATAAAGAATGCATACCCGAAAACAACAAACAAGCATAATATATAACGATGCACGCACACCTTAACCAACAACTCTTACAGAGGAAAAAATTTCTACCGAATAGCCCTTTGATATATATATATATATATAAAGTTATCTCCTAATCAAAGGCTCTAATGAGAGAATAAAAGACAAGCACACAAAAAAAATTATAATATCATATAGAAAGACGATCAAGCAGCTATATCTTGGGTTAGGCTATCTAAGATGATAGACGAGCATATAGAAAGTCTCCAATGTCGTATAATAGTCATCTCTCTAATGATGTTATAACTTAGTAAGGTATAACAAATGAACCCACCTAATGTCCCAGATGGGAGATAGACAAACATACAGGGACGCTCAAGGAAACTCTAATGACCACAGCCCATTTCCTATAGTCACTAGGTAACTCCTAGAATCATGACGCTCATATCTATCTATGTGCAAGATAACATTATGCAATGGTCACGAGTCCTACTTGCCAATTGTAACAGAATATTGACCATAAGTGACATCAGGGCAATGACTCTATTAAGAGTAACGACTCTCAGCCTATAAACTCGACAAAATTGACATCACGGATCTAAGGTGCGACCCCGTGATCAAGCCTCTAAGATGGATGCTAACCAATTAGGTAAGTCCTAATTATGTATTCGTAATGACGGCGTGGATCCAATGATGTAGGTTCCTAGCAGTACTCTCGATTCGATGAGCTATGATGAGAGTAGTAACTCTCAAGTCGATAAGCCCTAAAGAGAGTAGTAACTCTCAACTTACAAGTCCTTGAAGAGTAGTACAATAAAGTATTCTCAACTACTAGCCTTAAAAAAGAAATAACTCTGGACTAGTTAGCCTTTAAAGTATTGACATGAAAAAATCTCTTAGCTTATAGTCTTAGAGAGAAACAAATCACTCAACTACTAAGCTCTAATGAGAGTAACCTCTAAATGATTCTTTAAAATTCCTAACCCCTTATCACGAGCTATAAGTGACATTTACAAACAAAAATTAACCAAAAAATATCACTTGAGTGTCCTATACCACTCATTGTTATTCGAATGTTTACTTGATGCTTGTAAACTATACTCTGTCTAATAAATAATATTCCATGCTATGAGTCAAAAGAATAACCGAAAACATATTACCAAGCATTCCATACCAACTGGTATTACTAATATGTTTATTCAAAATCCTCGTTATATGGAAATATATTCAATGTAATCATGTTTTCCATACGATGAATTAAAGGAGTAATCACAAAGTATTACTAGACGTCTTATACCATTAGGTATTACTAAACCATTTACTCAAAAATTCTTGTTATATAGAACTTCACATCATTCCACCAACCACTGATTAAAAACGAGCTTTATTACAAATACTCATTTCCCCAACCTTTACTTTAAGTTTTAGATATTGGTATAAAATTTCAACAGAATTTAAATTATAAAATTTGCATTCTGATTCAAAATCTTTACTTAATTACAAAGAAATTCTTCTTTCAAATCCTTATTTAATTTCAAAATCGCCAAACTCCTTATTTTTCCTAAGAATATACTTTTACCAAACTTCACATTTATTCAAATTACATAAAATAATATCATCGATTTGGAAACTAAATATTTATGTCCTCTTGGTAAAAGAATATTCCATTAATTTTTTATATAATCGTGAGAAAACAGATATTTAATTATAGATTTACTTATTAATTTATTAATTTTCTTTATTTTAAACCAAACAACTTAATATCTTTAAAAATAATTTATATAAAATATAGCTTTAATCATAAAACTTCAAAGATATTGGCGGTTGGCTAATGGCAACTGGCTCTACATCTTAATTAGCCATCAAGAAAATTGTTGTAAATGATAATTACTTTAAAGATATTCCTCCGGACGGAGGAGGTGGGTGCCAGGAGGGCTTCACTAATATAAGGTCTAGGAAATGGAAGAGATTTTAGTTCAAGAATCATAGACAAGTACTTGAGAAAGATGGTTTTGCGGGGGGAGAATAATAATTTCAGTAGAAATTTGGATCTGGGAAATAAATAACAATTTCTAGATTTAGCATCAGGTCTCAATGACAGAAGGTGCATACTGTCGACTCTTGGTGACATTGCTAATGAGAGTGTTATTCCTATTTAATTTAATGCCAATTCCATATTATGCTCCATGATATTTTAACAATTTGAGATGTGTGAAAATGAATTCCCAAATAGCGGGTGAGGCAAGGGAAAAGTAGAAGTGTGCAATCGCTTTATATGTAATAGGTCCTGAACCACACTATCATTACTTTAAAGCTTTCTTTAATCGTGTTTGGACACCTAAAGGAGACTTTCAAATTTATTCAAAAGATAGTGTTTTTTATATAGTTAATTTTGAAAACCAACCAGATTGTAATAATATTTTAGCTAATGGTCCTCATTTTTATGGTAAAAGACTTATATGATTAAGAGATAGGCCCCAAGGATGAAGCTCACTATAAGTTTTTTGAAATCTATACCTTTGGTTTTCAAATCTAGATACCGAGTATCAGAAGAAGGAGGGTATTAGAAGGATAACATCTCACATTCGTAAACCGATTAAATTAGATTAGATAACAAGTGGCATGATGATAATCTCGTTTGCAAGGGTTGTAATTAAAGTTGACGCAAAATTTTAATTTACTAATGAGGTGCCTATTATTGACGAGTGCGACAGTTTAATATGGAAAGAGGTAATTTATGAGTGGAAGCCACTTATTTGTACTTCATGTAAGCGCTTTGGGCATACCGAAAGAATTTGCAGTGTAGTGGGTACCTTAAAATACACTAGATTTAAACTCTAAAATTTGGAAATGTAAGAAAATTAGGATGTTAATAATCAGAACCAAAGTATGGATGTATCCAGTCAACAAGAGAAAATGTGTAATCAGAGCCAAAGCATGGATTCTAGAATGATTGCAGAGTTAACTAATATTCATTCTGATGATTTTATTGATTCTTCTAGTGTACCTAAAGAGTTAATGGTGATAGTAAAGGATTTTAGTTACAAGGAAGGGGGAAGAACCGGTACTGCTACACCCATAGCTTTTAGGTTGTGTTAAAGTTAGATTGAATGAGGTGCAAAGCCATAAGAACGGTCATAGAACATGAGAGTTAGCCTGTGGTCATGATCTTTGTTCCAACTGAAAGAATTACAACTAGAGAGCACGAGGTCACAAGTGCAATACTACACTCATAAGGGAGGCCATAAACATATTAGATCTGCACCCATATCTTAGTTTCAGTTGTTACACTGTGATACTAAAGTCGAAATCTTACATAGTCGCAAGGAGCGGGTAATGACATACCGCACTCATGAGCCCCTGATAATTGAATGGTTGAACTACACTATCAACATCTACAAAACTTATACTATGTTAACAACTTCAAGAGAGGGTTTGCATCACACATATTAAGGGCAACCTAAGTAGTATCGCACGGAGTCAGAAGTGCCCCAATGGGTTGCACATAGGGCTACTCTAGCTTCACTCCACAACAGATCCACTCTTAGGGTAGAAAGCAAAAGTATCAATGAACCTTATTAATAACTCATGCAATAAGAGCAGCTTAGATCACAGTCAGCTTAGACCACAGTCAGCTCAGATTGCAGTCAAACCAGATCACAGTTGCACAAAAGTTAAACTAACTTTCAAGCTAAGCAAATCATGAACCTTGAAGCCCAAAGCAGCTCAGGGCGATTGCACCCATGTATCAGGCAAGCGCCGTGATGTCATATCACATACAAACTAGTACGTCCTCACACCTAATATGTCAATAATGCCCCAAAGCCATTGAGTAGCTCTCTTGTTGTCCTTCCAAGGACTCATATACAAAGCTAATTCAATTGAAGTCTTCCGCCATGTTTTCAAATGTTCCCGCCACGATTTCGGGAGTTCTCACCTTCACATCAAACTTCCTGCCAAAATCACGTCAACAATCTGGGAGTATTTAATAGATAATACAGATAGACGACACTTGGCAGGATCCAAAGGCTAAAACAAAACGATAGGAGAAAGATTGTGGCAATCCATGTACACCACCTGTTTGCACCAGAAATAGTCAGAAAAACCCAAGAATAGTTTTTGTAGAGAAGAAAATGAAGAAAAGTAAAATTAAACTGAGTAAATGAATAAGTAAGCAACAGAGAATAAGCAGTAATCAAAGACACAGAGGTTTATAGTGGTTCGGCATTGTATGCCTACATCCACTTTGAAGATTATACTTTATTACTCTCTTGTGAATCTGTACAATAGTAGAACAAAGCTAGTTGATTACAATGGAGTCTAGAGTAACAAGCAGTATAAAAGATCCTCAAAATGAACCAATGGGCTTATATTTATAGGGTGATATGACGAGATATTTTGCTAGGATTTCGGCAGAAGGCACTCCAGGTCCATAGGAGCCCACCATAACGATCGGTGGTCATAATTCGTTGTTTTGGAACGACCGACATAAATAATATCGATCGTCATTTTTGCTTCTGATTGCCATGCTATCATTTGTGAGGGTTCCCACATGCCTCTAGACCTTGCTCCTAAAATATGGTGTCATTCTGAATTGTAGATTGTAAGATATCCATCGATCTTTGTCGAATATGGCACTTTGGCAATCTTATACTGATCGTTCCGAACAATCGGTAGTGAACGATCGGCGAAAATGTAATTTGGTGAGTTATGTCCTGCGATCGTTCTTGTGGGCTCCACTCTTCAATATATTGATACTTTGAAAGTTCTAAGTGGATTGGCCATGTGGATTTGGAGATATCGATCGATCTTCGCTGATTGTGCTATTTTATGGATCGTTCCCGATCGATCCATATAAATCCTTACTTTGTTCGTAACTCGAGCATACAACCTTCGATTGACTCAAAATTTGAAATGTAGCTTCACGGGGCTACGATTGTCACTCCCTACTGATTGTACCTCGATTAGGTCTCGGTACGGATCTGCTCGACCATCGTCCATAGTATTGTATACATCTGATTCCCAAGGCTGGTAACCATACATTTCTAGCCAAGTTGATGATATCACGGCCTTGCCAAAAAGCGGGATAACATTTGCCCCCAAAAGTACGTCCTGTTTGAACATGATGTGCTTTGAATCGTTGTGAGCTTCGATTGTTGTAAAGGATCCCATCTAGTTTATTAAATGGTCGTTACCTTTCCACTGAGTCGCTTTTTGCTAAGGGTTGTGTCTCCTTCTATTCATTATGACTATTGGTCGACTTCCAATAGTATGAATACTAGATCATGACTTATCGATGATCATCTTGTTGTTTTTCTGGTGATTATCATGCCATAATAATTTGGTTTTGGTCTTTCTTTGGTCGATTTCAGGTGAACATCCAATTTCTACCGATTTCAAAAAGTTGAATTTTGAAACGTGTACTAGCATGTATATGTGTTTGTACTTGATCCTCGATTATAGTTACACGTTCATAAGTCGTTGTCAAGTTTTAAAAATTCTATAAACAATCTCTACCGATTGTTATTTCCATTTTTCATAAAAATGAACATCACTGATCGTTGTTCCTTCTCTACTCTCTTTTTCTATTTTTTTTAAAATGATCATTACGATCGTTAGTGCACATAGAGGAATTTTGAATAGTTTTGGGAGGTGGTACGATCGGTAGGAATTCCAGTTTGAACGATCGGTATACCCTCTTCCCATAAATGCTTTTATACTTAACCTTTTTTTTGTCCGATCGTTTCTGGGCTTGTAGAATTTTGGATCGTTTAAAATGATCGGTGCAATTTTCTAAGCCACAAAGGATCAGCCTGTCTATTGGTAAAAAAGCATTCCACTTAGAAACTTTCATTCCCACTTCTCATTTTAGTATCATTTTATCTTTTGTCCAGAAAAGAAAGAAACAAACCGTCCAACTCCATCTCCTCCATCACTCTAAACAACGATCCAAGTTTTTTGAAGCAAGAATTAATCCTCCTCCATACTAACCATTATTGTACTTGCTCCTTTGGATCTCACTTTGATTCGAATTCGAATCTGTCGTTTTTTCTCAGATCTCAAATTTAGGTAGGATGATTTGAACTTGCTTTATGATTTGAGGACGAGACTTTGAGCTTCATCAATGTCATGGCCTTCGTCTTCTATGATGGAATTGATCAGTAAAACGATTGGAAAAGTTAAGGGAGATGGAGACTGGAGGAGGCGGTGCCCTTAACCGATCGTTTGTTGAGGAGGACGAAGTAGCAGCGTTAGGGAAGTTGATGTGTGTTTAACCGATCGTTGTGAGTGGAACTGCTGTTTGGATGTGGGATGATCGTTCTTAAACGATCGGTGATGCTTTGGAGTTAGAGGATTTTGAGGTGGAAAGGATAGAGTGGTATGATCGATAAAGTGATACGATCAGTAGATGGAGTGTAGGCAACGATCGGTTTGGAAGGCTAAGGAGAACGATCGGTGAACTTGGCCAATTATGAACGATTGGTAGATGTGGTCCAGGGGAACGATCAGTAATGAGGTATGAAGTGAACGATCGGTGTTCAACACATAGGCTCTAAAAATGGAACTTAAATAAATGGACTTGAACTTAACGATGAGCTTTGGCCTTACATATTTGAATGAACACATATGACTCATATAGGAATTGAACTGAATATTCGGTAATATATGACATTTGAACTTTGACATGAACCAATGCCTTTGACTATTCTATTGAAGCTTATCGGCGACTTGAACATAAAAATCAAACTTTTACTTGCTAACAATCGATCGTGAAACTCAAACTTCATCATTCCCTAATGACTTAGAGAAATGGTTGAGATGGCCAGGAATGACGGTCACTCCGGTCGTACCTCGAAGCCTCGTCGTCTTTTCCATCTTTAGTTCCATAAAACTTATTACTGTATTATATAGGACTTTACCGCACCACACTGGCACTCACTATGCACTGGGGGGTATAGGTTACTTTATCTAATTATGATTTTTACCGAGTTTAATAGCAATGGGTTCTAGACGTTCTAGGCGTCTTACAGTTATGCCAGCTTGATCATCTTCTAAGTAGGATAATCCTGGTGCAAAATCAAGTTCTGCAATCGAGTTTGATAGTCTGCCCTCTAATCATCATTTAGAACAACCAGAAAGCCTAGACCCATAGTGTTAATTTTTCCTCTATAGTTCCCATTCTTCCACCAGAAGTTGTTGATCCTGCTCCCGACACTCTAGAGGATGAAGTTATTCTAGAGGTTCCTGCTAATTCCGAAGCCTCTAAAAATATATAAATATAAATAAAAGTTACTAACTAGTTAAATTAAGGAAAATGCTCTTCACTGAATCTGCGTAAGGCATGGAATTTATTTTGATGGCGTATTGGTTCCATCACAGGATGATAGGGCTCATAGACCTCCAAAAGGATATACGGCGTGCAACAAATTCATATGCTGGGGCAGATGGATCATTCCATTTAACTCAAACATTCGAGAAATTCTCCACTATTCGAGGATAGCTCTAGCGCAGCTTCATCCGAATGGCTATGCTCTTCTCAATTGTATTTATATGGTATTTTATGGAGTTCTTGAATCGCTCCCCAACCATCGATGACATTCGATTAATATTCTCTTTCAAGCGATGGACAGGGAGTCTTTCATTTACATTTCTTAAGTTAGTGAAGAATTGTCAGATTCTAATTGGGGCATGGAATAAATTAAGCGCTTTTAAAAGCGAGTGGTTCTTTGTTCGATGTCCTCCCGGTTTTGCTCGACAGTGATTGAAAAGACGTAAGTGTTATCCATCATTTTTATATTAGCGTGGAAAACCGATATCCAGGCCATACTCCTAACTAAGTAATTTTTTTACAGGCACCGTCGCAGGGCTCAGCGGTAATCTTTATGAGGAGGTGGTCACGACTCTTTAAAATGCACCACTTGGAGATAAGAACATCAGATATCTTCTCATGGACGAATGCCTTGTTACTTTTTGTGTGATTGAAGAGGGCCTCAGCGTAGGGCTAACAAAAGTTGCTCAAACTGCAGGGGTAAGACTATGGGCTGCAGCCGATCAAAGGGGCAATCGAATCGATCCCGTCATGCCCCTAGCTATGGATGTTCAGGAATTCACTGATATTGATGTCGAAGGAGATAAAGGCGATGTCCTCGATCGCAGTGATGATGGATCTAGTCTTGAAGTCAAGGTCAAATCCTCGCAGACCTCATAGCCTTCGGCTCTCGATAGAAAGAATAAAAAAACAGTTGTTTGTAAATTTCCAAAAAATCATGTTTCTAATCAACTCAAGTTGTCAATGACTCCCAAGGTTGTTCAAAATGAATCCTCTTCTCAACCGTCGGAGCGTTCAAGTATGTCGCTTGATTCTTTGTCTGTTCTGCCAATACCGCATGTCCTTAACGCTTTCCACTTCACTGACATGAGTATTAATGGGTTGGAATTTCCCACCAGTACTGGCACTAAAATTCCAACTTCTAAAAGGGAAATTACTCCAATGAGCAAAGCTCCTGCATCTGGTCCGTCGGGAGGAAAAACAAGGACACTTGCACACACTTGCATCCCTCAACATTGCATTGTGCCCAACTTATGCCCTTTAATGCTTGAAGTTAATTAACAATTTTTTTCCTTTGCAGGAACGATGGTGAAGAAAAGGAACATGTTCGACTCCCTACGGAATACACAACACCAATCCTCTGGTTCACGCTCTAGTTCGTACCGTCAAGGTAGTAGTCGAGAATATTATGATTCTAGTTATCGCTTCAGTTGGGACTAGGGTCATCAGGATAGGGGTGATAGGGATAAACCACCTCAAGATAAGCGTCGATCAAGATCTAGGTCCCCTCTTCTAAAGGGATTCGATTAGCCAATTGATCGTCAGGACCCACCTATCGATTCCTCTTGTGGTCTCCCTCCCATTTCAGTTCCTCCATAGCATTTAATTCCTTTTCACTCTCAGTGGTCTAGTGATCATCGTTTCCATAGTGAATATTTTACTGCTCACAAGCCCGGCAAGGAAAGCACTGAAGTCGAAATCGCTGTCGAAGATCCTATGATCGATCTAGTTGCTCGCATGGCATAGTTTCGAGAAGAGTTTCCAAACCTATGCTTTGAAGGGTTCTTTTTCCCTCTTAATCTGAAGAGGGTCCCATACCATGCCCAAAAAATGACTATTGATTGCGTTGTTGATATCCACAAGTAGTACCATGAATGGATGAAAGCAGCGAAGAAGATGTCGAAGTATCTTTCGAGCGTGCGGTGGAAATTAAAAAGTTAAAACGACAGGAAGATCAAAATAAAAGAATTATCGATACTTTGACAAATGAGTTAAAGGCTTCTAGGACCTCTCAAGCAGAGGCCGAGGGTAAAGCTAATGTTGTCGTCAAATCTATGGAGGAGATGAAGTCCAGTCATATAGATATGGTCCAGGTATTACATCATCGAAATCAAGAAATTGCACTCAAGAGAGATACAGCTCAAAGTAATGAATCTGTAGCCTTGAAGGAGACAGCGGAACTCAAGGCTAAGCTCGAGTATGCAAACATGGAGAAAGATGATGCTTAGAAAATCGCTCAAGATGCTTGTGATGAGCTGGTGAATGTTAGACTTGAGAGGGATACAGTCGTTGAAAGGGCCAAAGATGTTGATGCACTTGTTCAGCATGAAGTAGAAGCTGCCAAGGATAAGGTTAGGGAAGAGATAATGAATGATCTCGACCCGCTTCTTATTCTTTACAATGCCAACGTTCTCAAGCATTAAAATCTAACATGGATCGTGGATGATTATCCCTACCAGCTTTGGAGCATGTGGGAATTTTTTATTGCAGAGGAAAAAGGACTCCTTAACATTGAGGAAATTGACCTGTCCATGCTGGAAGGTGAAATGCTATTGGGCGATGAATCCAAAACATTGCATGATATCTAGCTTACACTTTGGAAAGAAACTGCTGCTGCCTCTTTACATGAAGTGGGTGAAGGATCCGAGTCAACACAACCCGATATTACAACTGAATTTCCCGCAGCATCCTAGGCTATCCCTTACTCCATGGCAGATTCTTCAACCATCCCCGGGTATGATCCGGATAAGCCTTAGCTTTCTCCAATTCTTGAACGCAATTCTGAGGGTATTTCGGCTGAACTTAGGAGCCACACTGAGGAAGGTATTTCGCTGACATCTTCTGTCTTTCAAAAGGTTGGGCATTATCAGTTGATATTTCTAATCTTTTCACATATTTCTCCTCAGCTTTAAATCTATCAGGTGTCACTCCTCCTCCCTTGCAAGAGCCTTAATTGGGATCACAAGCTGCCATGATGGAATCCATTAAAGTTACAACTTCAGTCGCTGCCCAGGATACTCGAGAAGAAACCTTCGTTATCGATGGTCAATTCATGGAGGCACTGTTCAAGGAAGGAGGCGAGCCACACCATGAAATTCCTTTTGATAAGGATATCGTAATCACGGGCTCCTCCAACCCTACTGATGAGCTCAGCATTAAAGAGCCTGTTGAGAAGGAAGAGTTGTTGAAAGAGAAGGTGAAAGCTGAGCCTGATGATATGGATTTCAATGAGCCGATTCCTATCTCGCTTTAAATAATCCCTCCTGGCGGGACAATTCCCCAAGATGATGTCCCACCTTCTTTCTGGTGTTAAGAGTGCCTCGATCCCTCCTTCTTCTAAAGATGATGCCACCTCGATCCCCATAACTAAAGATGTTTCATCGAAGAAAAGTCGAGGTGGAAAAGGATCGAAGAGAGGATCGAGTGACACTTCGGATGGAGCCACTTCCAAGAAACAAAATAAAGAGAGGAAATCCAAGAAATAATCATTGGGTGATGTGATGTGTAAATAGCTTGGATGGCTACTTTTTCTTTTTATTGGTCGTGTTTGTTTGGGTAAGAGCCCCACTTTTACCTCTCATTTTGGATAAACTTGTATTGTGAGTAGCAAGTTTAGTGTGAATAAGAATTCTTTTATTCTTGTGTAGAATTCTCGTACATACTTATTTAACTGATCGAGCTATTACATTTTTCATTAAATGTATGTAGGATTCGTTGCTCGTTGGGTTGGATATCGATCTGATTTATCCATCCCAAGGCCTCCCTACGGTCATGGCCTCAAGTCATATCAAACACTGGGCTAGAGCCTTAATGTTACGCCATCGAATTGAGTGGTTTGAGTAATTATACTTCTGCCCTTAGTCTTAGGTTAGCGGAGTTAGGTAGAGGATGGTTGAACTCCATCCTTAGCGATTTTATACTCCTCCTGTTGGTTTCAGGCCAAAGTATATGAAATAGTGAGTGGTCGAACCACACTTATCTATTTGTTTATAAACATATCTGCACTCTAGGGATGAGAGTCATTTCATAGGTGGTCGGTCACACCCATTTAGCATTTATACTCATATCTGCACTCTAGGGACATGGGTTATTTCATAGTCGGTTAGTCGCACCCATTTAGGATTTATACTCATATCCGCGCTTTGGGGACGTGAGTTATTTGTAAAACTATCGAGTTCAGTTCTCTTTGGTCAGTCGTTCTACCCTCTAGTATGGGGTTTGACTTAATAAATAACGGGTCGAATCTCAATCACTCTCGAGTAATGTTGGTCCCATCGAATAGTGGGATTTAGTCGGTCGTATATCGCAACTAACATGTATTACAATGGCAAGTCACAAATATGATGGGAAATTCAAAGCTCTATTGCTGAATGGAAAGAAATGACATAATTTGTCTTACTACATATTTTGAAAAACCAAATGTTAAAGAAAATCCTGAAATTAAGTACAACTAAGTGAAAAAGAAAAACCTAAGTGAAATAGCGTCGTAAATGCTCGCTATTCCATGCCTTTGGGAGTATGATGCCATCAACAATCGCTAGCTTGAAAGTTCCCTCTCCAAGCCTCTGCTCAATGACATATGGTCCTTTATGGGTTGGATTCATATGCGACGGGGTAGGAAAAACCCGTTTTAAGACAAGACCGCCGATTTCAAAGTTTCTAGGTCGGACTTTAGTGTTGTAGTATCAGACGACTCGGTATCGATATGCAGCTTCAACTTGCCCATTCGCTCGAGGGTGAGGGACTACTGCATATCTCTTTTCAATACGATTCCGACGGCAGAAGTCTTTGAATTCAGCATTGTCAAATTAAGTCCCTTTGTCTGTTACAATAGTTCATAGAAGACCAAAATGACAGATGATGTTCCAGACAATGAAGTTGATTAGTTTCTTGGTTGTGATCGTGGCTAAAGGTTTCGCTTCGGCCCATTTGGTGAAGTAATCAACTGCGACAATAACGTACTTTGCACCACATTTAGAGATCGGTAAGGAACATATAATATCTATACCCCACATGGAAAACAACCATGGGATGATCATTTATGTAATTTTTTTTTGGCGGAGCTCTTGGAACTTTTGCATATATCTAGCACTTGTCGCATCGCCTTACATAATCAGCAGCATCTCGATTAATGGTCGGCCAATAATACCCATAATAGAGTATTTTCTTCGCTAGGGTTTGTCCCCCCAGTGTGATCGCCACATTCCCCTTCATGAACTTCCATTAAGACTCATTTTATTTCATCATGAGCGATACGTCGGAGAAGAGTAACGGAGAAACCCTTTCTATACATAACTCCTTCCTATATGATATACCATGAAGCTTTGCGAAGGACTCGTCACTTTTCATTCCTTTATTTGGGAAGAACTCCCTGTAGCAAATAGTCTTTATTCAGAGTCATCCACAACTCCTTCTCGGGCTCTGTCTCTAGTACCCGGTCAATTTCCATCAGGCTTATGCTTGGAGCATTTAATACCTCGACTAAAACCAAGCCCATCTGTTGTGCATTCCTGGTGCTAGCAAACTTTTCCAATGAATCAGCCTCTCTATTTTAATCTCGAGGAATGTGTGTAATGTCATAATACTCAAAGTCAGTCAACAACTCTTGGACTTAGGTAAGGTATGAAGAAAGTCGTTACCCTTTAGCTTGGTAATCTCCCTTGACTTGGTATACTACCAATTGTGAGTCGCAAAAGATTTCAAGAGACTTTATTCCTAGTTCTTTGGCGAGTTTTAGTCCAGCAATCAGAGCCTTATACTCGGCTTCGTTGTTTGTTGTAGGGAAATCAAGCTTTAAAGCATAACAAATTGACCAATCTTCGGAAGTTACAAGCACAATCCCAGCTTCAAAACAATGATCGTTGGATACTCCATCTGTATACAACTTCCACCGTATGGTAGGGATTTCACTGCTCTCTGGGAAATCATCCTGCGTAGTAAATTCTACTATAAAATCTATCAGTGCCTAACCCTAGATAGTCCTCCAAGGAAGATAAGTGATGTCGAATTGGCTAAGTTCAATATTCCACTTGAGTAACCTTCCAGACATCTCAGGTCACTGCAAGACCTGTCGTAACGGCTGGACGATGTAAACATTAATAGGGTGTGCCTGGAAGTATGGGCGGAGCTTTCGTGATGCAATGAGCAAATAGTATGCCAGTTTTTCTATCTTCGAATAGTTCCTTTCAGCCTCTGTCAATCACTTGCTAACATAATAGCCTGATCTCTGGATTCGATTTTCTTCGCGAAGCAATGCGGCACTTATAGCGTGTACCGACACAGTGAAATAGATATATAAATCTTCATGATTCACTGGCTTTGATAAGATGGGAGGTCTCTCCGAGTGGTTTACCAAAGCTTGAAATGTGTCTTTACAATCTTGTGCCCATTCGAAATTCCTTTTTCTCTCCTAATCAAGTCAAAGAAAGGAATGCATTTATCGGTAGCTCTGGAAATGAATCAGCTTAAGTCAGCGACCTTCTCATTCAAGCTCTGTACTCGTTTGATAGTCTTTAGCGCTTAGATATT
The DNA here is from genome assembly GCA_030737815.1 of Allium fistulosum. Lineage (NCBI taxonomy): Eukaryota > Viridiplantae > Streptophyta > Magnoliopsida > Asparagales > Amaryllidaceae > Allium > Allium fistulosum. Next base: position 293,929,715 of record CM060907.1, read on the forward strand.
GTGAATAACTCGGATCTTCTTGAGATTAGCTTTGATTCCACGGGCACTAATGATGAAACCCAATAATTTTCCTTATGCAATGCCAAAGGAACATTTCAGAGTATTAATCTTCATTTATAATGTCGGAGGATGTCAAACATTTCTGCCAAGTCTCTAATGTGGTCTCTAGACTTTTCCAACTTCACGACCATATCATCCACATATATCTTCATCATTTTTCCGATATGATCTTTAAACATTCTGTTAACTATACGTTGGTAGGTCGCCCCTGCAATTTTCAGCCCAAACGGCATCACCTCAAAGGAATATAACCCAACATCGGCAATGAAGCTGGTGTCCTCTTGATCGGGAATGTGCATCAGGATTTGGTTATATCATGAGTACGCATCCATGGAAGATAGTAATTCACGTCCCGCGGTCGAGTCTACCAGCGGGTCGATCCTTGGAAGGGGAAAACTATCTTTTAGGCGTGCCTTGTTCAAGTCCGAGTAATTAACGCATGTTCTCCATTTCCCGTTTTGCCTTTTTCGCAAGTAACATGATTAGATACCCATTTAAGGTAGAGGGTGTTGCGAATAAACCCACTGTTTTTGAGTCTATCCACCTCCTCTTTAAGAGCGGCATATCTCTCCTGATCCATGTCACGTCTTTTTTGTTTCACCAGGACATACCTCAGGTTGATATTCAATGCATAGCTCACAATGACAGAAGAGATCCTACACATGTCAGAGTGAGTCCAAGCGAACACGTCGAGATTTGATCGAAGGAATCCAGCAAGTTCTTTCATCATCGGGGGGCTAAGTTGCGATCCAATCTTTAGGACCCATGACAGATCGTCGTGGCTAACTATAATGTCAATTGTCAGCTCAACCGGTGCAGCTTTGGTCTCTTTGGGCTCCTTTTCATCATCTCTCGTATCTATATCTCTATAGAATCGACTATAGTGCTCGACCCAAGGCTCTAGTGCTAGTTGTCAATATTCAATGGCTTGGATGCAGACTGACTTGTCCATACCCTTACCTTTCTCCCTCCGTTGAGCATCCCTTAACTCAGCTACATAATAGGCACGTCCAGTCGCCTAAGCACCATGAACAATTCCAACACCATTATCTATCTGGAACTTCAAAGTCAACACAATGGGGTAAGAGCTGCCCGGAACTTAGTTAGGGCCGGTCGGCCCAAAAGAGCATTGTATGGAGAGTCGACATCCAAAACAACAAAAGGCAGAATATGCACTCTCCTACGGTCACCTTCTCCCAACTCTACAGGTAATTCAACGTAACTAACAGCTTCGGTTGTAGCACCATTAAAGCTATGAATGCGAGCTTTGGACGGTTTCAAGTCCTTGGCTTCCATCCTCATCCGATCATAAGATTTTTTGAAAATTATGTTTACAAAACTTCCACAGTCAACCAATATCCTTCTCACAAAAGCGGGGCCAATCATGGTCGAAATGACCATTGGGTCGGTCATTGGAGCTTCCACCTTATCTACATCTCTATTTCTAAACACGATATCATCTGCTATTGTACGTTGCTGTTTTGTCGGAGCTCCATCCTCCGTATTTGAACAGCATTCAAAATCCATATGCTTAATCGCGCTAGCATAGCTCTCCATCTCATGCCAACTTTTATCAGCAGTATGTGGTCCCCCGACTATTGTACTAATTACCAATTTTCCACCGGTCCGCACAGGCTCCTCATCCCTGTGCGGTGCTTGCCCTCAGTTGGGGTCAGATGTCCTCTCCCGCTATCCTGCGAGGTTTTCACAAACTGCTGTAACTTCCTTTCTCAAATCAACTTTTCAATAATATCCTAGAGATGCTTGCATTCATTTGTGTTATGCCCATAGCATTCATGAAACCGATAATATTTCCCGGTTTGTTTCTGCTTCTCGGTTGATTCGTTTGGAGGCGGCTTCCTATACTGCATTATATTGTAGGTAGAAAAATAGACATTCTCCAGGGACGTATTCAGTGGCATGTAAGTATTGTACCTTGGAATCTTAGGATTCCTCGGAATCCTAGGCTTCCTTCTTCTAGAATCCCGCTTTCGTTCTCGGCTCCTATCTCCGCCTTTCTTTTGTTGATTTGGTTTTTTCTGGACATTCACTTGAACTTTTCCAAAGCTTTCATCGGACTGCTTTATAGCAATATTACACTGTGCTCCCTCTCCATTCGGTCCTACGACATTCTTCTGCTTCGAGGATTTGTCCTTCCTTAGAAACTGAGCCACTTTTGCGTAAAAGCATTCCAACATTACGGGTGGTTTGCCCGCTAACCAATCGCCAAAATAAGATTCTGGATCAATCCCTCTTGTCACGGCCACCAATATTGCATGGTCATTCGGATTACCAATTTCTATAACAGCTGTATGGAATCTCTCCAAATAATCTTTCAACGATTCTCCTAGAGCCTGGATCATGTTGGACAGGGACATTACATCCTTGGGGCGAGTTGCGTGCATTCAGAACTGCTCCATAAACGTTGTTGCCAAATCATCAAATCTAGAGATCAACCGTTGGGGTAGCCTTGTAAACCACAACGTTGCTATTCCAAAAAGAGTTATGTGAAAACATCTACACTTAGTTACATCATCTGCTCGTGTGGAATCCATCAACCATTCATGTCTCATGATGTGCTACCTGGGTTCGGTTTTTCCTTTATAGGCAGGCATCGATGGCATGTTGAACCTCCTTGGATACTCTGCATGTAGGACATTATCAGTGAATATGGTATGGCTTCTCGAGATTCTCCAATCATCATTGGTCAAGCCTTGGATTTCTCTCGGTAACTGCCTGACCATTGCCGACAAGTCCAGCGTTTGGATAATTGGTGCCAAGCGGTGGTTGTGTTCCACCTCACATGAATGGTCCGTTCGATGTCTACGGGTTGTTCCACGCCTTCTTGGTTCAACATCTTCCCCATGTATATCTCGTAAATTTGCTTCATCATCAATTTAAGGAAGCATTTGGTCAACACTTAACTGAACTCCATCATCCAAGTCAGCGCAGCAAATCCAGTTTGAATCCCAACATGCATATGTAAGTTCCCTTCTCTAGAGAAGGGATCAGCATCGATCGTTTCTGGCAGAGCACGATGGTCTGCCTGTTGGATCCCCGAGGTATCTATGTGATATCCATCTGTTCTACGGTGCCTATGCCTATGATACTCGTTTGATGAATTAGATCTCTCTGATGCCAAGTAAGGGGTAGGGTCCATCCTAGCTTTTCCTCGTTGTTGCTGAGTGAGTTGGTTTATTAGGTTGATATTGGCCTAAAACTGCTGATGTAATTATCGACGGTTATCCATTAGCTCTCTCATTAGACTATAGAATTCAGCTCTTATAATAGAATCAGTTGGATTCTGGACTTTAACTGGTTCAGCATTTACATCCATTGGTTGACTGCTCGGGCCTACTTGCTGGATACTAACGTTCTCATTTCCTTCCATGTTCTGAGAAGTAGATCTAGTGATCCTCACCATTGTTGATAGCTTTGCTTAGATTTCTGCAAATCTGAGTAGAACGGGCAAACTTTATGAAGATAACTATGGATCTCCTTTGGGGGATTTATGTTATCCAATAGCAACAAAGGGATCCTAAAAAGCTAAGAATCAAGGTTCTCAGTGAAAAGCACCAAAATGTTTGCACCAAAAATGGTCACAAAACACCAAAGAATGGTTTTGTAGAGAAGTAAATGAAGAAAAGCAAAATTAAATTGAGTAAATGAATAAGTAAGCAACAGAGAATAAGCAGTAATCAAAGACACAAAGGTTTATAGTAGTTCGACGCTGTATGCCTACATCCACTTTGAAGATTATACTTTATTACTCCCTTGTGAATCCGATTATAATGGTAGAACAAAGCTAGCACTTGATTACAATGGAGTCTAGAGTAACAAGAAGTGTAAAAGGTCCTCAAAATGAACCAATTGTCTTATACTTATAGGATGAGATGATGAGATATTTCGCTAAGATTTCGGCAAAAGGCTATCCATCTCCTTATGGGCCCACCATAATGATCGGTGTCATAATTCATTGTTCTGGAACGATCGGCATAAATCATACCGATCGTTGCTTTTGCTTCTGATTGCCATGCAATCGTTGTTTGGGGGTCTCATATGCTTCTAGACCTTGCTCCTAAAATATGGTGTTATTCTAAGTTGTAGATTGTGAGATATCCATCGATCTTTGTCGAATATGGCACCTTGGCAATCTTATACCGATCATTCTGAACGATTGTTAGTGAACGATCAACGAAAATGTAATTTGGTGAGTTATGTCCTATGATCGTTCATGTGGGCTCCACTCTTTGATATATTGATGCTCTGAAAGTTCAAAGTGAAATGGCCTTGTGGATTTGGATATATCGATTGATTTTCGCTGATTTGTGTTGTTTTATGGATCGTTCCCGATCGATCCATATAAATCCTTACTTTTTCCGTAACTCAAGCAAACGACCTCTGATTGACTCGAAATTTGAAATGTAGCTTCGCAGGGCTATGCTTATCACTCCATACTGACTGCACCTTGGTTTGGTCCTCGTCCGGATCTGCTCGACCATCGTCCATAGTATTGTATACAACTGATTCCCAAGGCTGGTAACCATCCGTTTCTAGCCAAGTTGATGATATCACGGCCTTGCCAAAAGGCTGGATAACACCATCATATTATAAATAAAAAAGGCACTTTAGCAGAAAGGGACCTTTTTTCCACTTTTAAATACTTTTAAGAATTTATTGTACTCTGTGCCATGAAAACCTGTATTAGAACAAAAAATGAAGAAATATTTCCCCATGGATGTAGGATTCCATAACATCCAAACTGCGTAAATTCCTTGTATCCTTTACTATTTTTGCATTTTGATTTCTATATACTAGTTTTTAGTCCAAGATCTTACCTTTTCTGTACCAGAATTAAATACTAGTTCGTTTTGACATTTTAACAAACAGTTAAAGTGCAACTACCTAATTGTATAAGCATCAAGCAGCATAATTACTATCTAATGTTAAACTTAGTACTATTTAACTTTTCTAATTCAAAATCATTGAGGTAATTAGTACGATAATTACTTCATCTTTAGTTAAAATGTTGTAAGACGAAAAATCTTACTAACATTTTTGGCGCTAGAAGGTGGGTCTAAACCTCCATTTATTTCCTACATCCGATAATACTTAACTTGCATTATTTCCACAGAACATGAATCCCACTGATTCACCCCATCCCACCTGTTCAAGAACACTTGCTCTTAGCCTCAATGACTGCATACAAATCGTTTATAACTTCAAGAGCCTAAAATGGAGCAGGTGCTTTGACTGAAGTCCTTACCGATCCCTTCCTAACCGCATTCTAATCCTTCACAAACCAAATTAACTAGCGGATGAAAAGGCTAAAAAAAATTGTGGCCCAACATACTGCCCAAAGACCATCCTCTCCACCTTGGTCCATAGCTCATCGCCTTCGTTCACCTACTGCGCTGGCTATTTAACAAGGGAACGATAACGACACTCCCAATAATGGGAACGGTGGCGTTGGTTTTGTAATGACCCAGAATTTTTAAAGTTTCAAATGGGAATATTTAATTTATTTAAATATTCAAATTCGATTCGAATTTAATAACTAATAAGAAAATCAATTTGTAATAAAATGATTTGTCTTTAATGACATATTTTTAGTTTATTTTATAAGATTTTTCCATAATTTGTAATTTAAAAAATAACTAAATTTTCGTTGACGCATTTTGTGGCAAACGTTGGTACATTTGAAACTTCACATTATACGTTAACCTATGTATTTTATTACTGTTTTGTGATTGTGTTGCATTGTTGTGCGCGATCGTATTTTTATTTCTACCATTCGGGGCTTGTACGTGAATATGTTATTGTGTACTATGGCAACCTAAAACTTTCTCAAAAGAAAATAATTAAACAACACACCACCTTACCTTTGCCATTCACGCACATTATCTTTCTCCCATACCTTGCCTCACACGTTCACCATTCTCATTTGTCCTTGCATTTGACTTTTGATTCCTTAGCTCTTAAGTAAGTTTGTTTATAAATATACTCATATATACACATTCAAATGGACACTCATGCATGGACACATTCACAAGCAATTTCACATTTTTTTCTTGCAAAATGAGGACACACGCAAGAAAAGAAAAAGGGAGCATGCATGGAAAGGAAGTGGAGGCGTGTACTTTTGTATGGTGCGCATGCAAATAGAGGTGTGTGTGTGTGTGTGCAAACGAAGATGGCTTGTATATGCATGGTCGTGCATGGGAAGATGAGGGTGTGAAGGCACATGCAGGAAGGAATGGAAAATGGAGGGGGAATGTTTGTGTAGGCATGTGGGTAGAGAAGCTTTCGGGTTTGGAAATAGGTGGGTTTAGGTATATGTGTGAGCAGGTGAAGAGAGAAATGGAGAAGGAGAGGGACGTGTGCAGGTTTGCATGGATGTTTGGGATTTGGGCCTATTTGGTAGTAGGTGAGAATAGTTTTGATTATATTAGTTATAATTAAATTAGTTTTTTTTATTTTAGTTATTTAAAAGTTTAACTTCCTAATATAAAATCCTTTTAACCCACGATTTTCGACACTTGATTCATATTAACGAACAAAACATAGTAATATAACTAGTTGATAGTTTTAGTGAAGTACAAAATATTGATAAAATATTATGGATTAAATTTAATTACATTTATCGTAATTAAATAATTTATACTTCGTTTATGATATTTGTTTATCAGAATAAATCCCCGTTCTGCTATTATATTAATTTGAAAGTTAATTAATATGTTGTTTAATTAATAAATAATGTATTAGCTATTGATTGCTAATTATTGATAATAATAATAATAATAATTTATTATTATTGTTGATTTGATTGTTTGAATTGTGCTCGGCCAGTTTATGAACGATTGATTATCCATTTTTATTTGGCATGGGTTGGGTAGATACGAACACCTCGTGATTAGAATTTCACTATTTGATTATAAGGTGTTCAGTAAAAATATTTGATTAAGTAGTACTTATAATGAAAGACATTTATAAAAAATTTCAAGATATTCATATTTTAAATAAAATGGTTTCTTTAAAAAGAAATAGAAATAATTTTGGAAATAAATATTTATAAACGTCTTTTTCCTTATTTTGATATAAAAGATATTTTGGAAATAAATGTTGGTTTAAATATTTTAGATCAAAAAAGGATTTTAAAAGCTATTATTTCGAGAACTTAAATCCTGGTAGTTTTGAAATTGATTTTGAAAAGATTTTAGGAAGAATAATGATAGTATGATTGAATGTATTTGTGAGACAGTATTATTGTGAAATATGAATTTGTTAGTGAAAGAATATTCATATATATTGATTTGTTTTGTTGGGTATTGTCCATTCAATGGGATCTATCGTCAGTTGGTATCTGCGATTTTTCTACTTTCATGCAGCGATTGGCAATTTCCATGATTATATACCTGAGAGGTGTCCTAAGGAACGTTTATTACTTTAGCGAGCATTTTCCTTTGGCGGCATTTATCTTGAGTGGCATTTCCCAATCTATTTTGATACACTTTTATATATGTATTTTGATAGAAGAATATCTGGGAAATTGGCTTATACAAGTTATAGGTTTTGATTTAAACTTGAAGTTATGATTTGTTACAAAAGACATATATTATTATTTCAAAAGGATTTGAAATGAAACCAGGACTTTATTCAAAGAGATTATTTTCAAACAGGATTATATTTTGAAAATAATAAAGTTAATTAGATTTTAGAAAATCTAATTGTGAAGATTAAGCCTAATGGGTAGTTTGGGAATTGCATCTTTGTTTATGCATCGTAGGCTCCTTGAGTCCTATTTGTGGTAGGAGAACTACATTGGCTTTATCCTATATTTAATTGGGTACCTAATTAGATAGGGGTACATAGACAGTCAAAAGTGGTATTGATGCAGCCCCAATAATAATATATCTTTTTCATGTTCACTGTTTCTATTTTACCATTTATTGATGTATCTTTTCTTCTTATCATTTTATTCCGCATTTGACATGTTTATTGAGTTTGCAGGAATGACTATTGTTATCTCTCACATCAGAGTTGCAGGTAGATCTACATCAGTTAAGTTTTAGTATGTATTAAAATACACCTTGTAAAATAAATAACTACTCTAATAAGTTGTATGATTTAAATTGTAACATATACATTCAGTAGTGTTCTATATTTATCAAATGATGTTTTATATTAAATTGGCAGTTTTAAATTTGTTAGTTTTAGAACGGACGGGTTTTCAGCGATTTTGATTGGTCTGAAAATCCGGGTCATTACAGGTTTAAGAACTAATACCAAGTTGAAAGGCAAGATTCAAGCAAATTAAAAAATTAAGAAAAACCTGTAAATATTAACCCTCGGCTTCTTAAGAAACAAACTCGATTTACCCTGGAAGAGGATGAGGTCACTTCACTATTTAAGAAGGAATCATCACAGTCAAAAACCAAAGAAGATGAAATTTGTCAGTTAAAAGCCATGGCCAAACTATGCCAATAAGGAACTAGAGAGAAGATAAGGGAGGAAGGATCATCTCCATTCAGCGAGATCGTCATCGAAGCAGATTTTCCTGACAACTTCAAGGCCCCAATAATTGAAAATTTCGATGAAAATACAAACCCAGACGATCACCTCCATATGTTTAAATATCATATAGATGTTTTGAAAGTGGGAAGGATAGCTAGATACAAGCTTTTCCCGGTCTATTTAGCTGGAGCTGCAGCCAGGTGGTTTAGAAGATTTGGACCTAGGGAGGTTCGTTCACGACGACAACTATCTAGGGATTTTCTAAGACAGCTCAATTCAGGAAGAGAAACTTCACTTGATGTAAACACGATGCCCTACATTAAGCAGGGCAAGAATGAAAGTCTATGGAACTTTATTAAAGATTTCAAATCCATTGCCCTCGGGATTGGTGTGAGTGATAAAGGAGCCTTACTGATGGCGACCCATGCCGGGATCAGGAAGGGGACCCAAATACGGGAGAAGAACAGCCGGAGGTCATGCCACAACATGAAGATCTTCTATGAGAGAACTAGTAGCTATATTAGGATGGAAGAAGCTAGCTCCACTGCACAGATTCAGAAGTCTTCTGCCCCCAGCTATGATAGGAAAAGGAGGGCATAAGGGTTTCACCCATCGGTAAAGAGACGGAAGGAAGTTAACTTTTTAATAGAAACCATAGTCACTTACACTCCCAGTCAGATATTTGAAATGACCAAGTCAGAGCATGCTTATAACTTGCTTAACAAAGGGAAGAAACTAGAGCAAAAATGTGGTGGGACACACTATCGCTTTCACCGAGATAATGGTCATCATATCGACAATTGCCGACATCTGAAGAACGAAATAGAAAGACTGATCAAGAAAGGATACCTGGGCCACTTTTATAAGAATAATAGCAAAGACGGAACGGGAGGTCTGACTTCTGACCTAAATGAGAATCAGGTTAGGAACCCCTCTATGTGATAATATTAATTCATGGTGGGCCACACCCCATAGGTACGAGTAAGAAGGCACAAGAAAGGTATGTGTAGGAGACGAGGGTCCAGTAGAGGTCACTCTTCCATATCAAGCAAAAGCCTATGCCAGAGATAACATTTATAGCAGCTGATGCGACAGGGGTTGTTTTTCCTTACCAAGACCTATTCATCATTACAGTGCGGATATCAAACTACACTATGAAAAAGGTTTTCATTGATTCTGAGAGCTCGATCAATGTTATCTTCAAGTCTGCATATGATCAAATGAAACTACCACCAAAGGTCCTAAGACCAAGTCCTGAACTAATTTTTGGCTTCAACAATATTGCCACCATCCCGATGGGATCTGCGCGCTTGCTCATTACAACCAAAACTACCCCACTGCATAAGTCATTCTATGCCAACTTCCTAGTCATTGACTAATTCTCATCGTACAATGTTTTCCTGAGAAGACAAGCTTTGATAGACATGAGAGCTACCGTATCCTAGAAAGATTTGCTTATGAAGTTCAACACTCCTGCAGGGATAGGGTCAATAAGAGGCAAAAAGTTTTAACTGGAGAGTTATACAATGTAAGCCTTACTTTTAGCCAATAACATTGTTCAAAATTATTCCAGTGTCTCTTCTAATGTTTAGAATGACAATAACAATAAAAAGGTGAAACAGTTCACAGAACTACCAGAAGTAAGTACCCAAGCTAGTATAGAAATGGGTAATCCTGCACTACCGAAACCAGTAAAGAAATAAAAAAGAACATATACGCACATGATCGATGTTGATGAGTATAATTCAGTCTATGCATAGTACTTCTCCGAAGAAGTCCAAAAATAGGCAACCTTAGTAAATTCACCACTGGAGGAGGAAACAGAAAGTGAGTTGGACCCAAGATTAGGGGCATCAAAGAAAGAGTTAAAGCCTATAGATGATCTCGAAGACGTACAAATTAATTCATAAGACCTCACGAAGATTCTCAAAATCGGAAAGAATCTAAATGCAGATGCCTGTAATTAACTGATAAACTTTATGAAAAAATCAGCAGAAGTATTCGCTTGGACACACTCTGACATGGTAGGAATAGATCTGGCCATAATCTGTCATGCACTCAATACAAACCCTGATGCCCATCCTGTCAGACAAAAATGCATAACTCTAGACCAAGAAAGGTACGGTGCTCTGCACAAGGAAGTTAAGAAGTTAAAGGAGAATTGATTCATTTGGAACGTATACTACCCGAAATGGATTGCCAACCTAGTACTTGTAAGGAAGCTCAATGGGAAGTGGAGAACTTTCATAGACTTCACCAACCTCAATAAAGCTTTCCCGAAGGATAGTTTTCTCCTACCTAAAATTGATCAGTTAGTTGATGCGGCCACTGTGCACGAACTACTCTCGTTCATGGATGCGCATTCAAGGTACAATCGGATAGCCATGTATGAACCAGATAAGGAGCATACTAGCTTCATAATAGACAAAGGGTTCTACTGCTATAAATTCATTCCATTTGGGCTCAAAAACATGGGGGCAACCTACCAAAGGTTGGTCAATACAATGTTTGCTAAAAAATTAGAAAGAACATTGAAATATATGTAGATGACATGCTGTTCAAGTCCAAGGTAGCATCGAGCCACGTTTGAGATTTAGAGCAGACATTTGGAGTCCTAAGGCAATACAATATGAAGTTGAACGCATTAAAATGCACCTTCACTATCTAGTCAGGCAAATTCTTAGGATACATTGTAAGCGCGTGTGGCATTGAAGTGAATCCTGAGAAGATTGAGGCAATAAGAGGAATGGGAGTTCCAAAGTAGCCAAAGGATCTGATGAGTCTAAATAGCAGGGTAGTGGCATTAAGCAGATTTATATCCAAAGCAACAGACAAGTGCATCTCGTTCTTCGACCAGGTAAAGATAGGGTAAAACTTCAAATGGACTGAGAAATATGAAGACGTATTTTAGAATTTAAAGGATCATCTGGTCAACACTCCTATATTATCAAAACCGGTGATAGGTGAAGACCTATACATTTATTTAGCAGTAATTGGTAAAGTTATTAGTGCTATAGTGATACGAGAAGATGAAGGGACCCAAAGGCCCATATACTTCACAAGCAAGCGGCTGTCACGTGCAGAACTAAACTACTCAGTCATTGAAAAGATGGCTTACGACTTGCTCCTTACAACAAGAAAACTACGGTCCTATTTCTAGGAAAACCCATCAAAGTCCTCACAGATAAATCCATCAGGCAGATACTGCAGAAGCCAAAGACATCAAGACGCTTATTTAAATGGGCGATGAAGCTTAGTCAATATGACATCACCTATTGTCCCAAAAAGACAAATAAAGGCCAGGCACTGGCAGACTTCGTCGTGGAATGCACCCTACTAGCTAAATCTTCATTAGAGGAGGAAGCAAACGCCCCGTAGTTCTGGCAACTATACGTAGATGGGGAATCGAATGAACAGGAAGGAGGAATTGGGTACGTACTGATCACTCTAAATGGGAAAAACTATATGGAGCAGTGCAGCTCGGTTTCAAAGCAACCAACAACATGGCAGAATATGAGACTTTCCTCATAGGCCTAAGAATGACTTAGGTAATGAAGGTAACCCACATTAAAATTCGCAGTGATTCCCAGTTAATTGTGAACCAAGTGAAGGGAAATTATCAAGCGAAAGAACCAACCTTAGCGAAATATATGGAACTATCTAAGAAGTTGCTAGAGCAGTTCGAACAGTTTGGGATAAAGCAAGTTCCACGTGAAAACAATTCATCCGCTGACTCATTAGCAAAACTTGCAAGTACCAAGGTGGCTAATGAAATGAAGGTGGTAACAATTAAGCATCTAGTGGAGCCAAGTATAACAGAATCGAATCTATACCGGTCCTAACTCGTGCTCAACGGACTGTCGTTTAAGGAATCGGGGATCAGGAGATAGTAGAAAGTCAAGAACAGCCCTCAAATGAACCTTCGCCCTAGCAAACTAAGGAAAATAACTGGATAACTCCCATAAAGCAATTCCTGCTAAACGCAATCTTACCCTCGAACAGGAATGAAGCTCGAAAAACAAGATATGAGGCCCCATAATACTCCTTCTTTGATGGCACACTATACAAGAGAGGGTATTCAACCTCTTATCTTAGGGGTACGGGTCATGAGAGAAGTACCTGAGGGTCAATACGGTGATCACTTAGGGAGAAACAAGCTAGAAAAGAAAGTACTAAGGCATGGTTACTATTGGCCTATGGAGGTTCAAGATGAAAAGGAATTTGTGAGGAAGTGTGACAAATGTCAAAGATTCGCCAGTATCCTTAGACAACTATCCCATGAGCTCATCCCACTTGTAAGCTCATATCTGTTTGATATTTGGCGCATAGATCTGATAGGGCCACTTCCAACATCAAATGGAGGAGCTCAGTATGCCATATGGTAATAGATTACTTCACCAAGTGGGTAGAGACAGAACCCCTGGCCGTGATCACTGCGAAGAAAATAGTCACTTTCGTGGTGAGGAACATAATCACTAGATACGGGATCCCCTAAAGATCATCTCTAATAATGGCACCCAATTTGAAAGCAAAGAGTTTACAAAACTTTATGAGAAGAATAGTATAATTTCTTCAGTCGTTCACCCATAAGCAAATGGGCAAGTAGAAGCTGCGAATAAAACCATCAAGAAGCTAATTAAGAAAAGGCTGCAGAAAGCTAAAGGAAAGTGGGCCGAAGAGATGTCTTTAGTATTGTGAGCCTATCAAACTTCAACCAAATTACCCACAGGCCATACTCCTTTCTCACTAACATACGAACATGAAGTCATGCTTCCTGTCGGAGTAGAGATCCCATCACATAGAAGAATATCGTACAAATCAGAAAGGAATAGGAAGTTGAAAAAAGATGCCTTAGACCTCGTATAGAAAAGAAGGGATGAAGCAGCGGTAGTATCGGTCGCATATCGGCAAAGGATGCCAAAAAATTATAACGCTAGGCTCAAAGAGAGAAACTTCTGTTAATGGGACTTACTACTGCGAAGAGTAATGGTCAACACAAAGGATTTAGCAAATGGAGCTTTGTGTCTGAATTGGGAAGACCCATTAGTCATAGTAGAGGTATTAGCGACTGTGGCATATCGACTATCAAGACCTGATGGCAACCTAGTTCTAAGGACTTGGAACTCAAAGCACCTCACACCTTAATTTGTATGATCTACATTGCTTATGTAATGTACGTTGTAATTACTATTGTAAAGTAATAATACAATGAATTGGACATAGGTATATTAGACGACCTGAACTAGTATAAAAATCTCTCTACGTTAATTGTTTTGACATAGTTAAAAAACTCATGCTGGACGTAGGAATATTAGACGGCCTGAACCAGCCATATAAAAAAATGCATAATGTAAATCGGCTACTCAGCCAAATTGGACATAAGAATACCAGTCTATCCGAGCTATGCATCAAAACGAAGCTGCACAACGTGTAGCTCGACTTTCTCAGCCAAACCGATCGTAAGGATATTTGACGGCCCGAACCAGTACCAAAACCACTCTATGTTAATACTGCAAACATAGCACAGTGGTGGTACGAATGCTAGACGGTCAGAAACAATACAAAAATTTATGTGCATGCGAAGATTGCAACACGTGACCTAAATTCACAGTCAAAGCTCAGTCTTCTCCCAAGTCACGGGAAAGGCGTGCCAAACACATGAACAAATAACTTTTCGTAGCTCACTGCCATCGTTCAACAATGCAGCATATGAACGACAACATGAATCTAAGAAATGAGAATGGTGATGCTAAACTAAGAGCAAACAAACATTGCACAGTCACCGCCGTCGTTCAACAGTGCAGCATATGAATGACAACAACAATCTCAGAAATGAGAACGGTGATGCTAAACTAAGAGCAAACATTGCACAGCTCACTGCCATCGTTCAATAGTTGTTCTGACAACACAACATACGAACGACAACAACAATCTCAGAAATGAGAATGGTAACGCTAAACTAAGAGCAAACAAACATTGCACAGCTCAAAGCCGTCGTTTAGCAGTTGTACTGACAACACAACATATGAATGACAACGAAAATCTCAGAAATGAGAACGTGACACTAAAATAAAAGCAAACAAACATTGCACAACTCACCACCGCCATTCAAAAGCTGTACTAACAATATAGCATATGAACGACAATGGCAATCTCAGTAACGAGAACGATGACGCTAAATCAATGACTCTCCACAGCGCACGACTGTCGTTCAATAGTTGTGTTGAAAGCACATCATATGTCGACAACGGCAATCTTAGAAATGCGAATGGTGACACCAAGCTAAAATAAATAACTTTGTACAAATCACCGTAGTCATTCAATAGTTGAGCTAACCATACAACACGTGAACGATAACGGCCTACCACTAAGTAGCTGGACAGTTCTTGCTTAACGCACGGCAAAGGAGGCACCCAGAAAACAACCCATGGAATGCAAAGATTAGGTATGAGTAAAGACAAAGTCTACGTCAACCTACGGTCAATGCAGACTTAGGGGCAAGTGTTATACCCATAGTTTTTAAGTTGTGCTAAAGTCGGATTGAATGAGACACAAAGCCGTAAGCATGGTCATAGAACATGAGAGTTAGCCTGCGGCCATGATCTTTGTTCCAACTAAAAGAACTATAGCCAGAGAGCACGAGATCACAAGTGCAATACTGCGCTCATAAGAGAGGCCATAAAGATACCAGATTTGCACCCATCTCTTAGTTTCAACCGTTACATTGTAATACTAAAGCAGAAATCTTAGAAAGTCGCAAGGAGCAAGCAATGATATACCGCATTCACGAGGCCCCAATAATTGAATGGTTGAACTGCACTATCAACATCCACAAACTTATACTTATATGTTAACACCTTCAAGAGTGGATCTGGATCGCACATACTGAGGGCAACCTAAGCAGTACTAGACAGAGTCAGAAGCGCCCCAAAGGGCTGCACACAAGCCACTCAAGCTTCACTCCACCACAGATCCACTCTTATGAGTAGAAAGCAAAGATATCTACCAACATTATCAATAACTCATGCAACAGGTACCTCAGATCACAGTCAGCTAAGATTACAATCAGCTCAGATTGAAGTCAGCCAAGATCACGTTCGCACTAAACTAACTTCCAGACTAAGCAGATCATGAACCTTGAAGCCCAAAGCAGCTCAGGGCGATTGCACCCATGTATCAGGCAAGCACCGCGGCATCATATCACATACAAACCAGTGCAAAATCATGCCTGATATGTTAGTAATGCCCCAAAACCACTGTGTAGATTTCTTGCTGTCTTCACAAGGACTCATATACAAAGCTAATTCAAATTTGAAGTCATCCACCGTGATTTCAAATGTTTCCGCTCCAATTTCAAGAGTTCCCGCCTTCATCTCAATCTCCCCTCCAAAAGCACGTCAGCAATCAGGAAGCATTAAATAGACAATACAGATAAATGACATCTGGTAGGGTCCAAATGCTAAAAAACAATGGCAGGAGGAAGATTGTGGCAACCCATGTACATTACCATACTATAAATAGAAAAAAACACTATAGCAGAAAGGGACCTTTTACCTTTTCCACTTTTGAATACTTTTAAGATTTTATTGTACCGTCTGCCATAAAATCCTACATCAAAATATAAAAAGGTAGAAAGATTTCCCTCGTAGATGTAGGATTCCTTAACAACCGAACCACGTAAATTCCTTCCGTCCTTTACTATTTCTGCATTTTGATTTTTACATGCCTAGTTTTCAGTACAAGCTCTTACATTTTCTGTAAACACTGAATCAATTTGACATTTTAACAAACAGTTAAAGTACAACTACGTTATTGTGTAAGCATCCAGCAGCATAGTTACTACATAACGGCAAACTTAGCATAATTAACTTTGCTAATTCAAAATCATTGAAGCAATTAGTACGATAATTACTTCATCTTCAGTTAGAGTGTTGTAAGACGAAAAATCTTACTAATAGGTACTATGATGAAAGAAGATAACCGTAATCCTCAACTAATAGATTTTTTTTTTTTGAAAACGCAGGAGAACCCGACGGGCCGGTAAACTCCTGAGGAGGGTATAGTAAAACCGTCCGCTGATCCGAGCCCCCGTACCCCCGGATAAATTTATATAGTATAGGAAATCGCATTGTAGGAATCGAATCTGGGTCTTTTTACCAGAACCCAAGCCTTCTTTCCACTGCGCCGCACCCGCGGACTCCTCAACTAATAGATGTTATGAGCCAAAATGTAACTAGCGAACGTATCATAAATTCTAGCAATGATGCAGCCTGCTCCTCGGTAAGGCAAACTAGAAGGGCGAGAGCTGATGAAACCCGGTTTGAATTTAAACCTAGCACTCCACCCGATGTCATCGATAACCCTGCATGGACATATTTGTTATATCAATTTGAAACTAAGGGTGGAAGAAATAAGTAAAGCAAGATGAGAAGCTTCCCCAGTGGCTCGTAGAATAGGGGAAATACTACTAATAATAATTAATAATGTTCCTTATTTGGAACGTGAGGGAATTAAACTCCCCAATAAGACAATATGTTGTTATTGAATATGTAAATAGAACTAATCTCATGATGGTGGTGCTGTTAGAACATAAATTAGGCAAGGATAATGTGAAAGTTTTAAGCCCGATAGGGAATTTGTATGCACTGATGAAACGTCTAACAAAAGTCGGTTTTTGGTTATATGGAACCCAAAGGTGTGGAAATCAGTTCAAGATCTAGTGGAGATCAATATATCTCTTGTCTCATGCAAAATGGCGGTGGGTTGAATTTAGTTTTACAAGTATTTATGGTTTGTACACCCCAAACACATAGGTCAAATCTATAGTATGATATCAAACAGTTAGGAGAAGCTAAGGTTCATCCTTGGCTAATTGTTGGTAACTTTAACTGTGTATTATATAATGCAAATATAATAGTTTTAATCATTCTAGAATTAACGCAAACAAAGAAATTTATGACGTTTTGAAAACTGATATACATGAAATGCATTATATAGGAAATGCTTTTACATGGTAAGGAGGTAAGGATTATGTTACGCATGCTAAAATTGATAGAATTGTTCTAAACTTCTCTTTCCAGCCAACTTTTCTTAATTCTCATGCTGATATTTTAAACGATTCTATGAGTGATCATTATCTATTGTTATTAAGTTTTGCAATAGTGATGTAACAAAAAATAGTCATTTAGATACAATAATGTTTGGAGTGAAATAAATGGGTACAACAATGTTATTAGCAGTGCCTGGAACAGTAATACTGAAGGCGGTTAGAGTGTTATGTAAGTTAAGATATATTAAATGGCACCTAAAGGAATGGAATAAAGGGGAGAACTATTTTACCATATTTATCTGCATAGATTAAAGAAGAAAACAATGATCGCTAGTTATAATTGATAGTAAATCCAAATAACTCAAGTGTAGTGTGTAGCAATACAAAGGCAGCTTGTTTTAATTAGAAATGCTTATGCATAAGCAAGCTACAGAAAATAAGTATAAAAATTCCAAGTGAAATGGCTTAAAGAAGTGGATCAATGTACAAAATTCTTTCATGCTCTCAGCTGTTAAAAACAAGAAGGAGATAAAGCAATTATTTGATCAACAAGTAAGGTTGGTTTCAGAGGTAAAGGAACAAAAAAACACCACGGCCCAATTTTGTTCGGAGTTGTACAATAGCAAGGCTATACAATGCAACTTTCTAGAATCACTTGTAAGAAAATACCTTTTCATCATGACAGAAATTAATTTGAATAAGATATCTCGAAGGAAGAAACTAAAACTGCCACTTTTCAAATTAATTATAATAACAGTCTGGGACCGGATGGTTTTGGTGCAAGAATTTTTAAACTGCAATGTGATTTGGTGAAAGAAGGATTGATTGCAGCATTCAGAGGTATATTTATTTTTGGTCAATTTATAAGTGAAATAAACCACAATTTCATCACTCTTGTTCCTAAAAATGACAATCATTATCCCATATCAGACTACAGTAATAGATTTTGTAGTGAAAAAATAGAGATGTATTATTATACTCAATTCAATACAGTACATACAAGAGATAGCAGTATTTATACAATAAAAGATAATGGGCTTTAGCCCAGGATCCTAAACAGAAAATAGAACAAATATCAGTCGTTCAGATGAAGGGCTGAGATTGCTTTGAGAATGCTGAAGAGGATAAGTACCCTATGCCCGTTTTATCTTAACATCTTAACTCCCCCTTTCAATTGCGGCTATGGTTTTCCTTTCTTCCTCTTCTATCTGATCTTCGCGAATGTCTTTGATACAGAGTTTATTCTTTAGATCTTCAAAGTATTTTCGAGATAAAGCCTTTGTAAATATGTCAGCTATTTGACTTGAGGCTGGAAGGTGATTAACTTCAAGCTTTCCACTTGCGATTTGGTCTCTGACGAAGTAGAGGTCGATCTCTATGTGCTTCGTTCGAGCATGTAGCACCGGGTTGGCAGAAATTGCTACCGTGCTAGAGTTGTCACACCAGATGATGGTCTTGCGAGATAGTCTTATCCCTAATTCTTTGATTAGGGCTTCTGTCCACATTATTTCGGCAGTTGCTGATGCGACGCTTCTGTATTCGGACTCGGTACTCGAGCGAGAGATAGTTGGTTGCTTCTTTGCACACCAGGAAATGGGATTTTGACCTAGGAAGATGCAATGTCCAGTTGTGGATCTTCGATCATCACAATCTAAGGCCCAGTCTGCGTCGGCAAATCCTTGAATAGATAAGTTTCTGCTTTTATGTAGTTTAATGCCTTGATTTAAAGTGCCTTTGAGATATCTGAGTATACGTTTTACGGCTTTCCAGTGTAGATCTAGAGGTCTCTGCATAAATTGACAAACTTTATTTACGGCAAAAGATATATCAGGTCTAGTTACAGTTACATATTGAAGTGCTCCAACAATGCTTCTGTATTGCTTTACGTTATCAAATGGCTCTCCTTTATACTTAGATAAGTGTAAGTTACTTGTCATTGGTGTAAGCATTGGTTTAGCTTCATGCATTTTTGCTCTACTTAAGATTTCAGTGATGTATTTCTGTTGACTTAGGATGAATCCTTTGTCAGCAGTAGCAATTACTTCTATACCTAGGAAGTAATGTAGTTTGCCTAAATCTTTAATGGAGAAAGTTTTGTCTAGCATGTTGATAACGTATTTTATTTCTTCCTTGTTGTTGCCTGTAACTATGAAGTCATCAACATATACAAGAATGTAAGTGATATACCTTTCGCTAAGCTTTATGTAAATAGAGTTGTCAGATTTGCATACCTGATATCCCATAGAAGTTAAGGTAGTTTTTAGTTTTTCATACCATACTCTGGGAGCCTGCTTCAGACCGTATATTGCTTTATGAAGCTTGCAAACGAGATTCTTTTGGTTATTCTGAGTATAACCTTGGGGTTGCTGCATGTATACTTCCTCCTGTAACTCTCCATTTAGAAAAGCATTATTTACATCTTGTTGTCTTATGTCCCATTCATAATGTAAGGCTATAGTTAGAATAATTCTTATACTAGTCGGTTTGACTACTGGTGAAAAGGTTTCAGAGAAGTCAAACCCATATTGTTGAGAGTATCCTTTGGCTACTAGTCTTGCCTTGTATTTGATTTTGTTGCCTTCTGGTAGAGTTTTTAATTTGTATGTCCATCTGCTGCCTATTATGTTTTTGTTTGTTGGTGCTGGGACTAAGCTCCATGTTTTGTTTTTGATTAATGCACTATATTCTTCATCCATGGCTTTTCTCCATTTGTTGTTTTTGACAGCTTCATCGAAATTGCTTGGTTCCTTGTAGCTTATGTTGGTAGTGTAGACTTTTGGTTTGAATATCCCATCTTTTGATCTTGTAATCATAGGATGTCCCTCTTGTGCAGGTGCTATATCACTGCT
The DNA here is from genome assembly GCA_030737815.1 of Allium fistulosum. Classification (NCBI taxonomy): domain Eukaryota; kingdom Viridiplantae; phylum Streptophyta; class Magnoliopsida; order Asparagales; family Amaryllidaceae; genus Allium; species Allium fistulosum. The sequence continues at coordinate 293,950,187 of CM060907.1, forward strand.
GTTTGGAGGTGGTCTGTTGTCTTGATCATTATTCTGATCTTCAGACTCACATTCATCAGACTCATTGTTATATGAGTTTCTGTTATCATCCTGACCTGGTCCTTCAAAGGGCACTGTGTGTTGGAGATTTGATGCTGATTCCTTGCTATTCTCAGTACTCTTTGATTTCTCCCATACAGGTATGGGTGGTAGATATTGCTTGGCACTGTAAATCTTTTGGGTGGTTTTTATGTCTTTACTAGTGAAGGGAAACACATTTTCATTAAATGCAACATGCCTTGATATAACTATTTTCCCTTCACTGGTAAGGCATTTATATCCCTTCTGGCTAGTGGCATATCCAAGAAAAGTGCAAGGTAAAGATCTAAAACTTAGTTTATGTTGATTGTATGGTCTAATACATGGATAGCACAAGCATCCAAAAGTTTTGAGGAATGAGTAGTCTGGTTTTGTGTCAGACAATAATTCCAATGGTGTTTTATTCCTCAAAACTTTTGTAGGCATTCTATTTATTAAAAACACAGCAGTTGTAAATGCATCTGGCCAGAATTTTAGAGGCATTGATGCATGTGCAAGCGGTGTTAGACCAGTGTCAACTATATGTCTGTGTTTCCTTTCGACAATACCATTTTGTTCAGAAGTGTGTGGACATGTAACTCTGTGGTTAATCCCTTTTTCAGAGAAGAATTCTTTTAAAGTCTTAAATTCTGACCCACCATCTGTTTGTATGGTTTTGAGTCTTTGATTTGTTAAATTCTCAGCTTGCTTTATAAAGTGAATAAATGCATTCTTTGCATCAGATTTTGTTTTGAGTAATAATATCCAAGTATATCTAGAAAAAGCATCAACAAAAGATATGTAGTAGTTCATACCATAATCAGAGTTAATGGGTGCAGGTCCCCATAGATCAACTGCAACCAGTTCTAAGGGTCTGTTGTACTTTGTTAATGAACTGTTAAAGGGTATTTTGTGACTTTTTCCTAGTTGACATGATTGACACATATATGGTAAAGATGTTTCTTTATATTTGACATTGTTGTCTTTCAAAATATTTTTAACAATAGCCATACTGGGGTGACCCAGTTTACAGTGCCAAGTATCAAGAACTCTGTTAAAAACTATTGTTTCATCAATATCAGAATGATTACACCATTTATCCTTCTCCTTTGATTCACTATTTTGCACTAGATTGAACCTATATAATCCATTGTGCATTTTACCCTGTAAAAGAATATCTTTACTCAGTATATCTCTGACTAGACAGATTTTTGGGAAAATTCAAAATGTACTTGGTTGTCATTGGCAAACTGAGATACACTTATTAGATTTTTCTTGATTTGAGGGACTCTAAGAAGATTATTTAAGTATAACCCTCTTTTGCTAATTAGTTTAGCTTTGCCAGTGTGAGTGATTTTTAATGAGTTACCATTACCAACATAAATGGATTGCGTACCTTTATATTCCTTGTTTCCAAGATTCAGATTCTCTAAATTGCTTGTCACATGATTCGTTGCTCCAAAGTCTGGATACCATTCTTCATGTAGTATATCATCATTCTTGATTTGACTGTCTGGTTCATTCTGATTCTTTGAATGACTGCCTTGATTTCTTGCCTCTGATTGAGTGAGATTGACATTTGGGTTTTGATTTCTCTGAGTATTGTTTGCTTGCTGAGTTATGACAAAATTCTAATCAAATCTGAAGTAACATTTGGATGCCATATGTCCTGTTCTTTCACATATTTGACACTTGATTCTGTTGTTGCCAGTCCATCTTCCTCTACCTCTACCTCTGAAATTTTGGCTACTTCTTTGACCTGTTTGGGTTCTATCTTGCCCTTTTCCTTTAAGATTGGTGGTGTAGTTCACTGAGTAGTCAGTGTTGTTGGCTTTCTTTTTTTCGATTCTTCCTTCTTGAGATAGGAGTGTAGAGTGAACATACTGTAGATCTGGTAGAGTTCTCTGAGATGATATAACAGTGACTAGTGATTCATAGTTTTCATCCAAACCACTTAAGATGGTTAGTACTTGTTCAGATTCTGAGATTCCATGTCCAGCTGAGGCAAGTTTGTCACAGTAGTTCTTTGCTTTGGTAAGATACTCTTGCATTGTCATATTGTCTTTCTTTAGATTTTGAAATTTTTTTCTATAGTGCATGATTCTTGCAGCAGTTTGTGAATTAAAGATTCGCTCAATAGCTTCCCATATGTCGCTTGATGACTTACAGCCAATTATTTGAGATAGTATGTTCACACTTAGAGAAGACATTATCCAGGAAGCAAGAAGACTATCTTGTTTTAGATAGTTTGAATATTCACTGTTGTGTATCATACTGTCTTTATCATCTTTAACCATTTTGGGTGGAATGATTAGCATGCCATTGATATATTCTTCTAAACCATAACCTCTGATGGCTGTTTCAATTTGATATTTCCACAGCAAGTAATTATCTTCATCCAGTTGCACTGTTAAGTGTCCTTTTGGTTTGATGATTTGCAGATTTTGATTGGAGCTGATATTTCTATTGGTTGGAGATGTGGTTCCTGAGTTTTCTTCAACTCCAGCCATGGTTTTCTGAGGCAATTGGGAACGAACTGAAGTCAAGAATTGATACTTTTACTTCAAGAAAAGGGCAGGAATTGGTGTTGTTTATCAAGAACAAGTTTCTTGATAAATTTCACCCAGTGAGGATTGTTAACTGACTCGATGATGTTCAATAGAACTGAGAGATCTGCAGCCTAGCTCTTTGTGAGTTTTAGGCGAGGCAGATGAATGAAATTAGCTTGATTACGAGAAAGGTATAATCTCCAATGATGAGAATTTTCTAAGGAGATGATCAAGATAAACTTTTTCTCTGCCGTTGGGCATTAAAAAGCTCTGATACCATAATAGATTTTGTAGTGAAAAAATAGAGATGTATTATTATACTCAATTCAATACAGTACATACAAGAGATAGCAGTATTTATACAATAAAAGATAATGGGCTTTAGCCCAGGATCCTAAACAGAAAATAGAACAAATATCAGTCGTTCAGATGAAGGGCTGAGATTGCTTTGAGAATGCTGAAGAGGATAAGTACCCTATGCCCGTTTTATCTTAACAATTTCATCACTCTTGTTCCTAAAAATGACAATCATTATCCCATATCAGACTACAGACCTATTTCATACCGCAATGTCGTATATAAAATCATATCAAATATGTTATGCAATAGAATCAAGGTTTTCTGAATGATCTAGTGTCATATAATCAAAATGCTTTCACTTTAGGAAGAGATGCAAGTGATAACTCTCTGCTAGCTTATGAGATGGTTAAAAAGATTAATAGAAAAGGTTTAAATAATTTATCTCTCAAAGTTGACTTGCTAAAGGCATATGACAAAGTTAGTAGAGTATTCGCATGTCATATTCTATTTTCTATGGTGTTTTCACATAAAGTTATATCTATCATATCTAAGTGTATTTTGACCCTTCTGTTTTCTACATTGATCAATGATTCTCATCGCGGTTACATATATAGTAATAAGGGACTGAAACAAGGCAACCCCCTATCTCCATATTTGTTTGCTCTTACAATGGAATAATTATTCTTATTATTTAATTTGGAGCACTTAAAAGATAATATGGCCCTTTGTTTATAAAACAATCCTATGATCAATCATTTGTTATATGTAGATGACCTCTTGATTTTTGTCAAATCTACAGTTGAAATTGCAGTTAATGTTAAAAATGTTATATAGAAATTTGGAAACTTTGTAGGGCTTGCTATAATGTACACAAGTCTAAGTTGTTTTTTAGTAAAGGGGTAGATGTGAAAATGAGAAGAGCTGAAATTCTTTTAGTTGAAATTCAAAACCTTCCTCTTGCCTATTTGGGTACCCCCTCTTAGTTGCTGTTCTTTAAGAAGATCAAATTTTCAACTTAGTTATTGACAAAATTAAAAAAATGCTTAGTGGGTAGAGTGGAAGATTATTATCTTTAAGTGGCTGGCTGAGCAGACAACATTTAGTTAGTTAGAGCACTGTTTGCAAGCTTAAAGAAGAAGGGAGGATGGGTTGAGGAGCTTACATGATATATAGCAAATGCTCTGTCTATTAAATTATTATGAAAATATTTAGAGCAAAGAAGCATTTGGTCTAAGCGGGTACAACAAAGATATTGTGATAAAAAGCATTTCAAGGTTATCAAAGAGTATAATAACACTTCTTTCACCTGGCAATTGCTTTTAAAAATAAGGAAAATGTGCCTGAACTCGTGGAAAGAAAAATAGCAAATGGTACAGAAACAAGTGTGTGGTTTAACCCTTGAATTAATGGAGAATCATTTATCACTGTCCTAAGATGGCAACAAATGAGTTATATAAGGTTTCGAATAAGGAAGTGTCTCCTCTAATTGCTAATGCAAAATGGAGCCTCAGCAACTCCAATTTTCCCCTAATGTGTTTAATCCAATCAGCAAGGTTAATATCTACGATTTTCATAATAATGACTTTTGGGGGTGGAAACCTACCCCCAATGGAAATCTTAGGGTCCGTTTGTTTTCATTTTGTATTTTGAGTTTTGTGTTTTCAACTTGCACTAAGAAATAGCAAGAAATAAGAGGAAGATTTGTAATTCTTAGCCATTGCGCCGACCAACGGACAAAAAATGAGTTGGATTGTTCTTCATGCTTTTGTTATCTCTCGAAACATGAAAAAAAAAATAAACTTGTTTTCTATTTTACATGTTAATTTCATTTTTCAAAATTGTTTGTTTTTCAACAATACATACAATAGACGCGCTTTTGTATAGACGAAAACACAAAACTAAAAACGACAAACCAAACAGGGCCTTAGTGTTCTATCAGCCTCGAATAGCATTAGAATACAAACCAATTCATGAAAAATATATCATCATATATGGAATGTGTTATTACACCCAAAATGTTAATGAGTCTATACTTAGCATCCCTGAACAGAATGAATACTCTAGACAAAATTTAAAAATGGTGCAATATTCAATCAGTGGAATGCAAACACTGTTGCAAGCATGAGGAAACAAATGAACACTTATTTTTTCAGCGTGAGTACTTTAATCATACTTGGTAAACTACCAAGAAAAAACTTCAATTACAAGTACATATATAATCACAATGCTTGAATTTACTAGTTGATAAGTTCAAAGTAAAGGGGCCTCATACAAACTTTATAGATGTTGCTATTGTTAAGATCGTACAATATGGCATAGGAGGGGATGAGGTAAATATGGTATTTAAAAATATTTCGTAGATAAACAGATAAATAAGACGAAAATATAAATGCGAAAAGTAAATATCACACAGATATGCTCAGCTCCGGCCACTAACATGTTAGTACCAACTGTTTTTCCCAAAAATTATTGCTAGAATTAGGGATGTTACGGTTGCGGTAACCGTCATTATTACGACCAACCGTAACCGTAACCATTGTCGATAGTTATAAATTCTTATAACTATTATCGCAACCGTCTATGATGGTTAACCGTTATATTTTCAATTTTGAAGCATGTTGTACATATATTTTCAATTATATGCATTATAGATGATAAATTCATATAGCTCTAACTGTTTTTTGCAAATTTATTTATTTATTGTAAAACGTCTAATATGCATGCACATGTTATTAGTTCATGAAGGCGCATATTATTAATGTACAAGTTATTACTTTAACTTAAATTACTAATTTTTATATTTTAATGTTTAATATTATACAGAACAATCATGTATGGTTGGATGGTTAACCGCGGTTATCTAATTCTTCAACCGTTACCATAACCATTACCGTTATAGGTGGTAACCGTATGAACGGTTGGTACGGTTGAGTGGTTGATGGTTCAACCATAACAGCCCTAACTAGAATTATAAATTCGAACATTTACAACATTTGTAAAATCGCACTCCCTGCTAACCTGAATATACTAATCTCACGTCTAATAACTTTGCCTGAACTCTATCCTCGAACTACAAACCGTAGTTCGATCCTAGAAAAAATCTAGAGTTCAAAATTTAAGAGCAAAAATACAAAACAAAATATGAACACCTCTGAAATTGGAAATAATCAAACTGCAAAATTAAACATTAAGGGGCTTCCTTATGATTTTCCCTTTAATTTAGGTGTCGTTCCACAGTCATTTTATGGTCCATTTCCGTTGGAGATGCATCTGATGCGTCGTACGCCCAAACGTTCAATTCGCCTTTCCCTACTTCGTTTGCTAGTTTTTGGAATTTGATACGTTGACATTGAACGCATCAGACGCCGACATATTACCAACCCGAACACCTATAAACCAACCTCCTGCCCCTTCATCTTCTTTACAACATTATTCATCCATCTCCTCCTCTCTACTTACATATTTCTTCCAATACCGACAATGTCTAATTCGAAAACAGATTCCGACTACGAAGATACACAGGATTTGCTCGTTGTATCAATGTATTTACATAGAAGAAAGAGCGATACGATCTGAATTCACACGTTTGATTATACCGGTTTAATGTGGGTGGACGACATATTAAATAGGCATCAAGAACGTTGTCAATGAAATTTCGAATGAAAAGACTTTGTTTTCTCTCATTATGTGATAGGCTGCAAAATTATGATCTGACTACAACAGAAGAAATTAATATCAGAGAGTTGCAATATTTGTATACATCATAGTTGCAGCGCTTTCAAATCGACAAATAAGTGAAAGATTTCAAAGATCATGTAACACAATTTCAGTTTGTTTTCATACTGTTTTAGATGCTGTATAATTACTTGCTACATATGTTAACAAGCCAGATGATACTCAATTTAATACCGTTCCAGGTCATATTAGAACTTCAAACCACTACTACCCATATTTTAGAAATTGTGCTGATACTATAGACGGTATAGACATAATGGCATACTTACCTGCAGATCGAGTTATTCCATATATAGGACAAAAAGATTATGCTACACAGAATATCTTAGCAGCATGCTCATTCAATTTACAGTTAATTTTGTTATGACAGGTTAGAAAAATACTACGCATGATAGTAGAATTTTTAATTCAATTATAAATAATAAAAACTCTAACTTTCCTCACCCTTCATGTGGACAGTATTATCCAGTTGATTCAGGATATCCACTTCAACCTGGTTATTTACCACCTTATCCTAATATTAAATATCATATTCCTCATTTTTGTGAAACCGCTAATCAACCAAAATCGACAAATGAAATTTTTAATCTTTATCGTTTGAGTTTACGTATGGTAATTGAGAGAACTTTTGGAATATGGAAAAAAATGTTTATCGTTTTGAAGAATATGTCAACATACTCATTTGAAACTCAAGTTAAAGTTATCGTATCTAAAATGGCTATACACAATTTCATATGAAAATACAATAATGTGATCTAGATTGTATGGCGATGATCTCGATCTTATTTCAAAGGAATACCAGAAGGAATATTATAATATGAGAACTGCACCGAACAGAAAAGCTGAACAGGTACAACAATACGTAGGCCATGAAATGTTAACTATTCGAAATACTATAAAAGATGAAATTACTACAGCAGGGCTGCAATGTATCATTTTATATGTACTTACTACTATTGTATAATTATTTTCGTTTAGATTTTTATACTGTTCTATCATTCTAATTGAACGTGTATTACACATCAAAATAAATAATTAGTTAACTGCAAATCAATCAAATTAAAAATTACATTTTAAATACTTCGCTCTATACTCAGCTCGCAGCATACAATTCCCCATTCACTCGGTTTTCCCCAATCGAATGTCACGTTAAAATATTATGCTTTTGTTCCAAAGAACACACCCTGCCCTTAGTTTCAAGACCCTTCTTTGCCACATTCAATCTAAAAGGGATTCTCTCTTTTTCTATCTGATGAAAACAAATTCCCAAAAAAAAAAATTGCTTTTATCTTCTTCTTCCCAATGACAAAACAAATTGCTCTGCCAAGATGAATCGCCGCGAGAAAAAGAATTCACTATCGCCTGTAGGAGGCGTTCGTGCTACCTGAACCTAATCGAAAGCATCGCCTGAAACTCGAACCTGCCGTCTGATTCTTGGAGCTGCCGCCTAGAACTTTAGTCGTCTCTTCACTGCTTAGTCAGAGTTCGAGACTCCTGACAATAGAAGCTTGCCTCGATCTGAACTCCATTGTTTTCGTACATCTGAAAATTGAAGTTGCAGACTACTACTTGAAACTTGTTCTCGTCACTGCTAGATGATCAGAGCACTTTCCGTGTTGAGTGGAGTCCAAATCTGATGAGTTTGGATCTGGTTGGTGATGTCGAAGGCTTGAATGATGGGTTTGATAGACTTTCTGTCAAAATGTTTGCCAGTGTTTGTGGAGGAGACGAAATACCTATTATCGATGTTGGATGTGCTGACTGTTGCTTGGTTCTGTAGATCTTGCTAGAAATAATGGATGCGGGCACCCGCCATGCCTAGAAGCAAGCTCGGAGATTGTTGATGCTTGATGCCTTGATGCATGCGGACATGTTTAGAACTTGAGATACATTGAGATAATACACAGAGTGGAAGCTTGGATTTTGGATTGAGAACGCTGTATATATGTTGGTTTTAAGGTCTGAATATTGGATGAGATGATCGGATAAAGATGGTGATAAGATTTGAGAAAATATGTTATATTAAATATGATATTTTTTTGTATCTGATAGTGTGAGAAATTATTGGGTTTAAATTGGCTCAGTGAAGGAGAAACAGCAGCACGGGAGGAATACCAGGAGTGGAGAAAAACCTGCCATATTTTAAATGAAAAGACTTGTCATCTTTTATTGAAAAAATATCTGTATATTATTGATATTTTCAATGGAAAGAGGTAGTGTATTTTTGAGATGAATAGAATGAAGAAGACGGTGTCTTATGCTTTGATCAGTGTGGACTTGACTCTTAAATATTGTGGCTCAACAACAATTAAATCTTTGAAAAAAACTAAATCAGGACACTATAAATATGCAACACTAAGAAAAGCATTAAACACAACGCATGTTGTTAATATCAAACAGAAGTTGATTATAATATTTGTCGTTTGATAAGAACAAACTTGATTAAACTTTACATATAAAATGCAATTGTGTTTGATATGTGATATGTGTACATCATGCATATGAATATAATATGTGACAGGCGATTGAAAACAAAACATTGGTTTGATGATTTTTTTTTAACCATAACACACTACAAAAATCAAATATGAAAATATATTTGTTATCATTAAACGAAACGTATACTTTGCAATCTTCCTCTTTTGATGATAACGAACAACAAGTTAAGATTTGACAAGTATAACGCAGATTCGTTGTTATATATTGAGTGCGTACTTTATATCCTAAAATCAAAATCATAACACGATGTTTCAATATATACAAAATGCTCATCTACATATGTAACATATGTATTTGAGAATAAATTATTAAACACAATAATATTTTTTCGATATTAAAAATAAATTCACAATATCACCAAATGTTAACCGCTTATAATAGCGCACAAAAAACGCCATCACAACTTATAGTAATGTTTTAGAGAACACCGTCATACGACATGCAACTAAAAGTCCAGAACTTTCTGTTGTCTTTTCATAAACACTTCAAAAAATATCATATTGCAGCGTCCAACAAACACAATCAAAAAATTTATCGCAACGACGTGTAAAGGCCACTAAAAGTATTGTTGACGCTACTACAAAACATCATAGTAACGTTTTCATAAACTTCACCATATATATTTCGTAGTGTTTATTTTGTTACATATTCTTTTCTGTAGCATTTGTTAAACACTGCTAAAAATTATTAATTTTCTGTGCAAATTTCCCACGCCGTGGTACAATTTCCACTTTATTTTTTTCACAACATATATTATAGTCTCTAAATGATCACTAAAAATAAACAAAATACATTAATCACATAACAAAACACGACATCCATAACCATTGTGGTACAAAAGTCGCAAGATTATTATTTTATTCTATACAAGTTTCTCGTTTAAAAGGCTACATATAAAGATAAACATCAAATAAAATCACCTTAGTCCATGGTAGCATTTGAAACTCGACTCTAGCTAATCCTAGTTTCATATTCCATTAATTTAGAGAAGCTGCAAATGCAACGTATAATAAATAATTCGTTAATAGATGGATTGTTCAGAAGGATAAGATCATACATTTCTGAATAAAAGTTAAAAATGTGAGCAATGTAAAGAAAAATACCTCTAGATCGTAGAGAAATAAAACACAATGAAAATATTGCCTTTTAACATATGTAACAATCATATATTATAGATGAGACACGTTCCCTAGAAATGTTTGATATATGTAACAATCCACTGCAAAATAAACATGGGTCATATAGCTCATTTTCGGTTACAAAAGAAACTCATATACAGGTTACATATTTATGAATTATACATAGATCAACTAAACAACTTACCTGGTCTAGCAAATTACGTGGTGAACATTAATCTGCGGTCATTGTTAAATGTATGTAGAATAATTTGATTGAGATGTCATGCGAATATGTGACTTTGAAAAGAAAAATTACATGGTCTAGTAAAATATTGGATGTTTTAAAATCACGACATATGACTGGCTTTTTAGCTTCGTGGAGAAATGCAAGCCCTTTCGTTGCATGAAAGGCAATCTTCCTTCTTGTTTTCCAAGAAAGAGGAAGCAATACTTCATCATAAATCTCTACTATTAATAATGTAAATTCCACCCATATACTTTCAACCGTGTCTTTTTGAAATACCCGAAATACCCTCCTTGCATTGATCTTCCCGCATCACACATTTTTATGTTCGTATCACATCCTTTTCTTTTCGCATCGTTCTCTCCTAAAGTAAACAACCCTCAATAACCACGAATCTCATATCTACCTGTAGAGAGACCATAGATGTGATTCCACATCCAAGCCAACTCAAGATCCATCCCTTCTCCAATGCCTACTCCCACGACTGATTGATAGTTAGTCCAGTGTGTTTCCCAATCCACCATCTTCTCCGTCGTTAGTGTGATTAACGACTACGGATCGAACGACGATCCATTCGTTCGCTATTTTTTGCTTTAGATCTGAATTTGAGCCGCCATTGCAACCGATTGCATAATTTCTTCACGCACCGTTTTGCTGAGGCAGGTACAATTATGATCCTATGTTAAAACTGTTTTTTGTGTTGTGGCTAAGCCAAAATTATAGAATTCTTTAATATGCTTTTTTAATGTTTCAACTTATATCATATTTGTTAGTGAGATCAACATAGGAATTAGATCTGTACTTTATCCTTCTTTAGGTGAAACTGAGGTTTTAAATGCATTGCATCTCAACATAATTGTGGCCTCGAATGTAGAATAAACATCTCTATTTTTACTATTTTTAATGAGAATATTTATTTCCAAGCTGATCCCAACTCAATGGTATTAAGAGTCCAAGAGATTATAATAATAAACTAATATTGACAGACATGTAATGCCTAATGGCTATACATAGAAGCATGCATAGGGGATCTGTTTGAAATGTATGATAGTATGATACATCAAACTTGCATTGTTCATTGTTTCCTAAATTATTTCTCCAAAACAATTTTCAACTATTGTTAGCTCTATAACTCTTTTGGGTATAAATGCCGTTAACAAATTAGTAATGAATAAGTGCTTCAAATAACATTTGAAATTCAATATTGTTAACCCTATTAATTAATATAGTGTAAGAACATAAGGGAAAAGCGCTAACCTAAATTATTGATTTTACATCAAATAGTATTATTAGCATAGCAAATACTACAATTACATTCAAGTTAACCAGTGACAAGGATAGCATGAATTGCTATATATAGATACACAAATTAACATGCATTCTATAGTAGATAGCTAAAGGTTATAATAGGAGAAACTGAGCATGTATGTACTACACGCTCTCGTTTGGTTACTGGCTTTTCTTTGTATACATACAGAATGCCAATTAGTGCAAAACGAATTACTACTTTGATCATTTATGTTACATATGCTGATGCTTATTGTTTGATAGCTAAAGGTTATAATGGAAGAAATTTTACAAGAAGTTGATGTTTGGAGATAACTTAATGGATGTAAGAGAACTTTCACATCGATTATAGGGAGTTTTAATAAGAAAGCTAATGATGTTGATAGTAGAGTTTAACAGATGGTTACAGTTACGAGAACAAACGTGAATAGGAGTTTACCACAAATTTGTAAACAAGTTTAGCTTTTATTTTAGATTGTCAAATATTGTAAGAATTTTTATTTTTACTATAATGATTATATGTATATTTTAGGTAAATTTATGCAACAAATTAATTTTGAGTCCTATGGCTGAATAATCAAAACAAAACAAGCAATTGCAAACTCATTATATTGTGTTTGGGTAATAAGATGCTATTTTGACTTCATGATAATTGACCATTGTTTTAAGAGTTTACATGATGAAGTGTTAGTGTTACCAAAAGCATCAGCTCATGCAAACATTTTATTGTTAGAACACGAAGAAGGTAATATGTATTGGAAACAAACTCATACTGAATACTTTGGAGAGTATTAGCTAATCATATGATATAATTTGTCGACTTTTCTATTAATAATTAGTCAATTTTCATGCATGTAAGTTATTCCTACTGTACTTTTGTGCTACATGTATTTTATTTTGGTATTTATTATATGATTATCAAGTATTGTGCTACGATTATGTTATTGTATTTGGCATTTGATTCTTTAATAATAGAGTAAAGGAACATGAGTGTTTTTGTGGCAACATCATTTCAGTTGTTATATTTACCGTACAACTGACAAGATGCCTTCAATTGCAACATGTTTAAAGCTTACAATGGTTGACTTCTTTCCTAATTGCAATAATAGAGTATAGTAACCGTACACCTATTGTTGTTGAGTTACTACATAAACCAACAATAAAAATGTATCTTTCAGATTTTGAAATTCATGGATGCTTTGTGATGGATATAATGAAGCTATTAGTCAGGCTTTCAAAAATCTCTATGGGCAAAAAGATGGCTCCTCCTACAGCCTTTGTAAACAATAAATATTTGGACCTTAAGCCATAATAAAACATAAATTGTATCTCCAATGTTGATGAGGCCTGAATGATGGCATAGGCAACAAATTATAAGATGCAGATCTAATTGCAAAGGAGATAATCTGTTATTTCACTAGCCTGAACAATTTTCAAGACACGGTACCAGTTTTTTCTTCTTGAAATAATTGCACTGCAAATTAATTTATGATCGAAGGTGGTAAGGTTGGTGCTATTGGATGCAGACCATTGGTACTTTGAAAGCTACAAATACTTAAAACAATGCATTAAATGGTCATTTGTAACATAATCTAAGACTACCATTTCGGCTATGATTTTTTATTTTAGAAAGTGAAATGAATCTGAATTGTTTTTGCAATGACGGTTATTTTTCTGCAACTTTTGTTATTGCATTTCACGTCAGTTTATTGTCACATATTTTGCTCAACTTCGTTTGTATGCCATGTAAACAAATATATGCCCTTTGATATCTATGCTGAGTCTATATGTGTTTGATTGGAACTGCTACATGTTTTAATTCCTCCAGTTACGAGTGTATTGAATTGAATGATGATGTATATTGTTAAAAGAAGTTATAAATAACAAGTTCTCATTATTGACTGAAGTAAATTACTATATCATCGAACATTATAGACTATTATTGTTGTGTTTTGTCATTACTTTTCAACTACTGCTTACGTGGATTGTGGTTGATAAAGGTAAGACATAGTTTCTTCATTCTACTGTTGGAACTAAAATTCAGAACAATAGTTCAAATGTAATAATTCAATTGTTAAATAATTATAATATTTTATAATCAGCAATTAACAATATGGCTCAACGATCAAATGCAGGTCCATCTGGATGTGCATATATACTTGTGTACATAGCCCAAATAATATTAGGCAAGAAGTTTTGCTATGGTATTATTCAACAGTTCAGTATTATTATTTTTCAAGTAAAGCTGGAAAGTACTTGAAAAGAGATGGTCTTCTACACTTAGTGTATTTATATTTCTTTTGTGCATGTATGAATAATATTATTTTATATTCATGTATAAGATGCCATTTTTCTAGTTAGTATGCATGTTTCTTATTTCAGTTTAAAATTCAGTGAATTTGATCGAATTGACAACATGTAATATTTGGCTGTGCTATTGGAGAATGAAATGATCAAAATGAAGATTCATCTAAATCCAAGTTTTCTTCATATCTTGATTAATTATTAGAACGACAACAATATTATTTTTTGTGCATTTATTCTGACAATACATATGTCATACTAAAACAGTAAAAACTTAGCATTATTAAAGGTTTTCTTGAAATAATGTTGATTTTTCAATTATTTTGATTGACAATTGAAATGCATGATGTGTTGTGCAAAATCGATGTAACCACTTGAAACTACTGCCAGTGCAGAACAAACAAAATTAGATAATTGATATGCAACATAGCTAATTAGATAAATGTTTATTTCTGTAGACAACTGAAATTTGTACATTTCCGTACTGATGAGATTAGAAAAAAGAGATTTTCACTTCAAGGGCTTATTTGTGCAGGGTAATAAGTTTTAAGAACACTACTTCTGAAATATTAGTTTTAAGGACATTTTACAGGAAAAAGATAAAAGAAATTATCAATTTTTAGTTATACAGAAATAATGATAAAAGGATTTATCATTTTCCTATATAACTTAAAAAGATAAATGAATTTATCATTATGCTGTAAATTGTCCTTAAAACTAATTATTCAGAAGTGTTGTCCTTAAAATTTATTACTCTGCAAATAGAAGCCCTTCAACCTAATTTCCACTTAGAAAAATATAAGTTGAACACCAATAACTCAGACATTAAAGCTAATTGATTGCAAATTTATGTACTAACATGGCCAAGAACTAGAGGCCAACTTCACATTTACTAACTTTGTTTTGTTTATTTACTTTCTCACATTTAGTTAACACACTTGAGTTTACTGCAAGAATATATTTGTCAAGAAGCAGGGAAAATTTTAAATACAGTAAATATGTTTATGTCTATACTATATAAATTGACCATTTAAGTTATACAAAGTTAGTCACTGAAGAATTCACACCAAATATACAAACTCTTGTAAATAAATTTGGATATTTTGAATGTTTTCTACATAACAGTGGTACATCTTTAAACTGTCTATCCAGATATTTTAAGATTTATGTCCATTGGCATCAGTTAATCGATGCTAAAATAAAACTTTGATATTTTACATCAAAGGGTAGTGCGTTTGAATAAAGCACTAAGATATGTAAGAATCAATTATCAAAGACCTTGTATAGTAAGTATTGGCGTAATGTGTTGTATCGGCTGTGTATATAACGCAGATATTAAAGCATCAAGTCATCTTAGCCATCCATCAGTAATCACACAGCTGCAAATAACTCTCAGAATTGAAAGCGGATATAGGTTCTGGGCCATGAAGACCGAAGCCCAGCAAATCAAAATTAAATATAAATAGCAGTATACTCTGTGTATAAAACAGCAATTAAATTGTATCCAATCTCTTCTTCAATTTGTATCAAATTCAAGCAATAAAATATAGTTTCTTTCTCAGATTCAATCATAATATTTCTGTATCTCAAAATCTTATATGGTATCAAAGCAATTGCTTAACAACATCATACGTGATATCATCAATCAAACTCATCAGAAATATCTTCAAGAAATCATCATCTGAGTTGGTTTTCTTCTCATCAGAGATTAGTATCATCATATGAGAAGAAGACTAAATAAAGAATCACTGTTGCCATACCAGTTTTCATTACTCTGGCTGCATTAGAATTCCCTATTGAATCTTGAAGATTAGCAATCAAAATTTAAGAAAAACAGAATCAGGAAAATAGAAATCATCAACACAAGTTCAAAGAAAGTGCCATCCTGAGAAAGGCTCATCAGAATTCATCATCATTTGAGTTTTCTGGTTGCAACAAACCTGACTGTGCTTTTAATTGAAGTTCTTGATTCAGTCTTCTAATCAAGTATTGCAGTCTTCAGTTTTTTTTTTCTTTCCTCTGATAACACAAGATCATCATGGCAGATGAAGGACATTCTGAAACACCAATCAGTAGCAATGAGTCTCAACATAATGCAACAAATGCCGAAAGGCTTGTAAAAACTGTAATCAGTCCATAAAGCCAGTTGGTTACAGTCTATCTGAGTGAAGAAAACTATCTTCACTACACCAAAATACAGTTTTAGCCACCCCTCCATCCGCCTTCTTAGATACGGCTTAAAGCCGTATCAAATATGATACGGCTCCAAGCCCTACCTAATTATTTGGACACGGCTAATAGCCGTATCAAATTTGATACGGCTTGCAGCCGTATCCAATTTCGTGCCTACTATTGGCAGAAACTTTTACACCCAAAACGCATGGGTTCCCTCCAAATTAATTCGCTTTCCCTCTTGTTTAGGTACGGTTCTTAGCTGTATCATATCTAATACGGTCTTTAGCCGTATCACTTGTTGTGCCTATTTTTGGTGCGAAACTTTTACAGGCAAAACACGCCCCATACTTATCATTTTCCTCAATTCATATCATCCCCGCTTGTGTTCCTCCACTTTCCATTCCCGCTTCATAAAACCTAACTGAGTTTCTCCCAAAATTCGTCCGCCTTCCTCAATTAAACTCCTCAAAACCTTGATTCATAAAAGCTAAAAACCCTTCCTAACAATCATCTTCTCTTACTTGCGAATCAATATTGGCGGCGTCACTAGAGAGAGCATGGACGATAGGTGATTCGATTGACTACCAAAGATAGGTCAAGCGTATTATCAGCTTCTTTTTTTCCTCGGTGAAATAATTCGATTTACTGTATACAATTTAATTAAAATGTTTCAATGTTTGGATTTGCTTCAATTTTTTACGTCCTCACTCATTGTTTTTTGCATTGATTTGAATTGTGAATATCGAACATAATTGTTTCATTCTGATTTATAATTCATGAAATAAATTTGTTATCAACAAAAATTCTAAATCCTTACAACTTTTGATATCATTACTCCTTATTTTTTGTCCTTTTACATCTGATTTTACCGAAGACAAATATTCTCAGATAGTCAACTAAGTCAAACTCACAATTTGATTATTTTGAAGTTTCTAAATACCATTTTATATGGTATGTAAAATTTACCAAGTTCTTACGGAGAAAATCTGCAACATTTGACTTAATGTATTATGACTTGGTATTGCGCATATAAGGGTATGTATATCGATTATAATTGAAAGTGAAGAAGCATTTTAATGAGCATGCAAGCTGATAATCAAAAGATAAGTGGGGTCTTGCCTTGCTTATAAAATGAAACCCTAATATTGAAATGTCGGTCCATAAAAAATGAAAAACCAGTGGAATTAATAAGAATTTTACAAGCGAAGCTTGGTTCTTTGGATATTCCAAAAAAAAGGTGCTGAGGCATCTACCAAAGTCCAAAAGCGTATTTCATAAATCAGACATATTTTTAAGAAAACAACATACAAATTTGGGCTGAATTTCGTATGGGTACCATTATATTAATCGCAATACCAATAAGTGGGTCGGCTATATAAACAAATATGAAAAAGACAGATAATAAATTGCATACAGTTTAAATAAAGTAGGATAAATATGTCAATCTAGACAGTTTCCTTTGAGTAATAAATGGCATAACACACAAGACTTTGCTCTTTTGAGTCGATAATCAAGTTAGAGCTATAAAATATTTTAATGCATATAAGATGTAATTTAACTCTTTGCAATGCAATGGTAAGTGGGTTGATGGTTAAGGTGAAGGAGAGGAAGTGATGGTGAACAGATTGTTTATGTTGTTAATTTTACATAGTACTATATATATGATATGCATATATATATATATATATATATATATATATGTGTGTGTGTGTGTGTGTGTGTGTTGTGTGTATGTATGTACATATATGTATGTGTGTGTGTATGATTGTAATGCAATGGTAAAATGGTTTATGTGCATGGTAGTGAACTAAAATATGACCCTTACTGGGTTACGGTTGTATGAATGAGTCTGCTTTATGTGTGATATTCAATGATTATTCAATAATGAGCATGAGAGTACTGAACACGAGCCGTGACATTAGATTGAGCTAATTTAGAACTAAACTTTAATGCATTTCAGGAAGAAGAAAAAATCATTTTGTATGCATGCTGCCAGTAATCTGTAAAGTGAGAGTAACCTATCAAGTTACAACTGGGTTTTTCGAATATCTGTCGATAGGCTTATATATCCATGATTATATCACAATTTAATCTATAGTGTTAAATCACAAAAATAGTAGTAGCTTCCTATTTAACTTGATTGCACTGATTGACCACTTTACATGCTATTAATTTATATACTTCGGTTGTTGTAAACTAAACGATGCCATCTCCAGTCCACTCATGCTAAATGTAGTAATTCTAAAATTGATAGAACCTAAAAGGATATAGAGTTAAAGTATATTGCTTAATGATATCACCTGTTGACACTCATGTGGGAGCATGGAGAGGCCATATCATAATCCATAGGAAAATGCAGCCCAACATTAGATATGTTGACAACATTTCTTGATTCTGGAGCCAAAGTCATAAAAAATTTAACCGAACATTTCATGAATGTATGTATATTATAAATTAGAAGAAGAGAATATGTGAAAGATGTTCTTCCTGTTCCACTTCTATTATATTGATTTTAATATCGTAATTCATATCTTAAATTGCAGGCTAAATTCCAAATTTCTCCTTTTATCGTTTGGAACAACTATTACCGTCTAATTTGAAGGTATGTTGCTGTGATTTCTACTATGTTCAATTTGATATACTATGTTCAATTTGCATTCTACTATGTTACTGTCTAATTTTAAGTGTTCACCTCAGGAACTATCATAATGATACAACCTAAATGATCAAACTCTTAAAATCAATATCAAAATAGAACATTATGTAACTTTGAGTTCATGCATGGCCACTGTTTATATACATGTTCACCTTACCATGTATTGACCAAGGAAAATATATTTTCTATATTTTGTTTTCTTATTTATATTGGGGATGGTTACAAATTTGTTTTTTGGTCATTTAGTTAAGGATTCATCTAATGGGAAGTGCAGTTCACATCACAATATAATTTTGGCGCAACCTTATATTTAGTTAGAATTCTTCAACTATAAAATGAATGTTTGTAAGATTTGAAGCTTGGAATAAATTACAGTACTACCAGGAATTGAGAATGTCTGAGTTTTGAGTGGTGGTGGTTTGTGAAATTTTGGGTTGGATGTTCGATTTTTCAAGCGAGTAGTTGTTCTTTTTTTTGCAGTACTGTTCCTACCAGATTACGCTCAGTCCTCTTCATTAGTTTTCTACTTAATTTTGTGTGTTCGTTTTATTTGTTTGCTCTCAGGTGTTGTTTTGCAATTGATGTACCATCGATCATTTTGTAGGTCTTTGTATTTTTAAACAATGAGATTTACTGAATTCTATTAGGATTTCTTTGGTATGACAGGCTGCTGGTTGTATTGTTTAGTAATTTTTAATCTGAGTTATTTACATGGTTAAAGTTTTATAGGGATTGCTGAAGGTTTTATCTATGATATATTAACAAATGAAACTTTTAAAAATTGATACAGGATAAGCAGGCTATGAAACAATACGTGTTCATGATGCCATCCATAGTCGTAATTCAATAAACAGTTTAAGGTGCTGCAACATCCTACTGAAAATTCACTAGGAGGCAATTTCTCTTTTGGACCCAGTTCTAGTGAGTTAGCAGGCTCTGGACCAACTCCATTGAGTTACGGGCACTAACCCAATTTCAGGTGACACTGTCGCTTAATCTTTTATATTTGCTGCTTATTTATCTGTAGCTGCTTAATTTAAGAGAGGTAAATACATAAACGTAGTTTTGTATGGAAATTGAATCAAGACATGTAATTGAGAATGGGATGCGTTTGATATAGGGGCAACGCAACACTTTTGAATTTGGCTTCAACTCCGTTCCCACTATGACAGAGAATAGTAAGCTCGAATTATATACCCATCAACCAGCAAACATAATATTGGGGATAAGTAGTAAACGGGTTTGTTATGTTATTATAATGGGCACCCTACTAGAAAAGCTCCTTGTAATGATCGACCAAACTAACCAATTTGAAACACCTATTATGTGTTAACATAAAATAAAGAGGGGATTGTTAGTTGACAGCATAAATTAAGAAAATCCATCGAAAGCAAGATCAGAAATCAATCCCAATCCAAAACTCCATATAGCATCAAAATTGGAGAAGTTAGCAAAGAGGAAAAAAAAAGAGTTAAACCGTTAAAAATAGACTGAAAACCTTGTTTACAAAACTTAATATTAGTTGGAACTTTCCCCCATCATATCCTCCAACTTATTTGTCAGACGTCGGACTATTGTGGCCGATGACTCACCTTCTGTTTGTTCTCAGAACTTTTAGTGATAAAGTGTACCGTTTCAGATTCTGCTAATCTTTATATTAATTTCTTTTTTTTAACAAAAAAATTACAAATGCAGACTGATGATTGAAACGGACTATTATGATACTCTTTGAATGTGTAGGAATGCATGTCGCATGTCTTTGTATCAATTCTAGTTGGCGGCTTTACTGCATCTTTTCCACATTTTATACTCTCTACTCTACTGTACTCTAGCATGCTTCAATGATTATGATCCCTATCATCATCATCATTATTATTAAATAAACCTCAAACCAGATATATGAGCACCTATGAAATTGTTGTATAAGTGGATAAAATTATTGTTAATGGCGCAAGCTAAGTATCAGGAGAGGGGTAATGCATAGACATTACTCCGGTGCTACAAAATAGCGCCGTTGTAATGGCAAATTTTTTGGAAACAGTTTGGTGCTAATGTTGTATATTGTTCTGACATTGTTGTATAAGTGGATAAAATTGTTGTTAATGGCGCAAGCCAAGTATCAGGAGAGGGGTAATGCATAGACATTACTCCGGTGCTACAAAATAGCGCCGTTGTAATGGCAAATTTTTTGAAAACAGTTTGGTGCTAATGTTTAAAATAATCCCTATATTTTGAGTTCCATTTATTGAAATTTAAATAGTCCATATATTTTTACTATTTAAAATTAATTAAATATTTAAAAGCATACCACAAAATTAATTCTAGGGTTATTGTCTACTTGTTTGTCTTACATTAGAGTATCATAGTTGAAAAGAATGGTAAAAGTTCAAGATAAATTATAGTTCTGGCATCAAGAAATCAAAACATCCAACAAAAAACAAGCATGATTTCAATTGATCGTTTTTAGATTTGTGCTCTCGATTAACTTGTAAGCTCATTTTATAAAAACAAGCATAATTGTTTATAACAATGAGGCCTTCAAAAATCATTTTTACAAATCCAAAGCAACCAAAAGATTTTGAAAGAAACAGAAGGAAAAGAATTTGTTCTTTAAAGATATGCACTATGTTTACCTGGTTTAGGATGTGGAGAGTAATATCTAATAAAGCTAAAAGAATGTTAGAAGTAAAGATTAGCTATTCTGGAATTACTTGAGACTATCACATATGTAATATGTTTAGCATTATATAATATATAAAATAATAATATACTAAGATAAAAAATAATATCAAACTGTTATTGACTAAAAAAGAATTGATATATCCATATCATTTATAAATAACCAACCGAAAAATGATCATCCAACTACCCAAACAAGTTACACTCCGCTACAACCCAACCAATGGTAATCGGTCAATACAATTAATTTTCATCAATTATTTGCGTTCATGGTTCACTTATTGTTTCATTCACATAAACTCTAATAAGTGTAATTAATGAAACTGAATAATATCTTAGGTTTCACCCTAAAATCTCAAACTGTAGAAATGAAATGGTTGTTGATATTGATGTTCACTTTAAAGACATTATGCTTGGGACATCTTGAAAATAGAGGTTATGATATAGGACCCATTGAAGGGCAAGTCTCATGTTATGTTAAATATGATATAGGAGGGCAGTATGTCTTTCAGCATAGACAAACAATGGATAAATGAATCAGATCTAAGATCTACATACTATATAGACGGGGTGCAGAAGTTCATTAGTTTTGTTGAAGAAAACGATGGTAAGAAAGGATTGTATTTATGCCCTTGCACCGGGTGCAAAAATATGAAGACGATCAAATTAGATGACATTCATTTTCATTTGCTTAGATGGAGTATTATCCAATCGTATACAACGTGGTATTTTCATGGGGAAAAAGGGCGGAGATGGAAAAACAACAACCAGTTACTCATGGCAGAACTACTGCTGAGTCTGAACATATTAGGATGGAAGATCTGGTCAATGATGCAGATAGATTTCATCATTTTCAACCTACAAATTCGTTGCCTGATCATGCTAATGTTGGAGAGCAGTCTGCTAATGTTGGAGAGCAGTCTACTAAAAGTAAGAAGTATAAATCGCTTTTTGGTAGCGTAAAAGAGCCGCTGTATCCTTCATGTTCAAAAGGGATTACGAAGCTGTATGCCATTGTGAAACTGAATAGCTTGAAGACCCAATACAGCTTTTCAGATAATGGTATGACTGCACTTCTCGAACTAATAAACGAGTTACTCCCCGAAGGTAACACGCTGCCGACAACGTACTCCGACGTGAAGAAGATCATTAAGCAAGTTAGGATGAATTACAAAACTTATGATGCATGCATCAATGATTGCATATTGTGATGTGAGTGCAGTGTGTGCTAGCCCTAAGTTATGTTTCTTTTGCATAGTATATTTGATTCCAAGTGGAATTTTTTAATGTCAACATTTGAAATGTCGGACTTTAAAACTAGAATCTAAATTTTAAGAAAATATCATAACTGATTTTCAATCCAATGCTACTAGCCATTTATTAGAGGGTTTGCATAGGTTTGATACCTGTATCGCCTACTCTAATCAACCAAAGCATATTAGTGTAGGTTTGTACCAATTTTATAAACTTGTTCAGAGCTAAATTCAAGCTTTGGAGATAACCGGCTTCTCAGTCTCAACTATGTAAAATGGTGGAGTGAACTAAGCTTCTTAATTGTTTACTTAAATGGTGAAAGATGATAAAAAGAAAGTATTATTTCTGCACTGTATGTAAGTTGTCTTGAACTTATATCTGGAAACATAAATCACAAGACCAATATAAATGTGGGAAAATTTAAAATTTATCATTGTTTATGTTTCTGAAACTGCACCATATGAAGACATTTGGTAAAGTAATAACCCATTATGCAAAATTGTAGGTTTTCTTAAGTTAATTGCAAATGGATCGACTGCAAAAGTAATATGTAGCCAGTTCATCATCCCCACCGCGATTCCTGGAAATGAAAAAAAAAACGAAAGAAAAGAAAACTTAAGAATACATTGTTTAGTTAGTTTAATTTAAATAATAGTCAAGAGGGCATGTCGTGAAGAATAAAGCCACTTGACATGTTCAAATCAAAATATATCTAATGTCAAAATGTTTTTTGTACTACTATAATTTATACCCATTTTTATGTTTGCAGGTTGAATCAGGAATGATCTTTATGCAATCTTTGGTGCTAGCTAATTTTATTTGGTTTAGCAAGAAGTGTAGCAAGAGACTTGGAGTAATTCATTTGCAAAAGATTTAGTCAGAGACACTGTTATAAATGTTATACTCTGGGTTCTATTGAACATCTTAAGGTTTTGTATTGATATTGTGACTTGTGTAGCTCTTGTTTTGAGCTTAACTTCATATTTGTACTAAATGCTAGTATGTACTATTTTTCGTGTTATGTAATGATATTGTTAAGTTATTTTGCACTGCAATGCAGATTATTGAATCATTTGAATGTGCACTGCCTACAATATTATTTGTTTTCTAACATCAGTTGAGTGCGGAATTTTATATATGTATGTGTAATTGAGTACTTAGATACGGCTACTGGCCGTATCTAATGGGACAATTAGATACGGCTTAAGGCCGTATCTAATTGATACAGTAAATACGCTATTAGCCTAATCTAATTGATACATTAGATACGGCTAATAGCCGTATCTAATTGTCCCATTAGATACGGCCAGAAGCCGTATCTAATGTATCAGTTAGATACGACTTAAGGCCGTATCTAATTGTCCCTTTAGATACGGCCTTAAGCCGTATATAATTGTCCCATTAGATACGGCTAATAGCCGTATCAAAATAATAAGCTCGCCATATTTTGATACGGCTAAAAGTCGTATCAAAACAAATTCCCGAAAAAAAATTGCTTTTATCTTCTTCTTCCCAATGACAAAACAAATTGCTCTGCCAAGATGAATCGCCGCGAGAAAAAGAATTCACTATCGCCTGTAGGAGGCGTTCGTGCTACCTGAACCTAATCGAAAGCATCGCCTGAAACTCGAACCTGCCGTCTGATTCTTGGAGCTGCCGCCTAGAACTTTAGTCGTCTCTTCACTGCTTAGTCAGAGTTCGAGACTCCTGACAATAGAAGCTTGCCTCGATCTGAACTCCATTGTTTTCGTACATCTGAAAATTGAAGTTGCAGACTACTACTTGAAACTTGTTCTCGTCACTGCTAGATGATCAGAGCACTTTCCGTGTTGAGTGGAGTCCAAATCTGATGAGTTTGGATCTGGTTGGTGATGTCGAAGGCTTGAATGATGGGTTTGATAGACTTTCTGTCAAAATGTTTGCCAGTGTTTGTGGAGGAGACGAAATACCTATTATCGATGTTGGATGTGCTGACTGTTGCTTGGTTCTGTAGATCTTGCTAGAAATAATGGATGCGGGCACCCGCCATGCCTAGAAGCAAGCTCGGAGATTGTTGATGCTTGATGCCTTGATGCATGCGGACATGTTTAGAACTTGAGATACATTGAGATAATACACAGAGTGGAAGCTTGGATTTTGGATTGAGAACGCTGTATATATGTTGGTTTTAAGGTCTGAATATTGGATGAGATGATCGGATAAAGATGGTGATAAGATTTGAGAAAATATGTTATATTAAATATGATATTTTTTTGTATCTGATAGTGTGAGAAATTATTGGGTTTAAATTGGCTCAGTGAAGGAGAAACAGCAGCACGGGAGGAATACCAGGAGTGGAGAAAAACCTGCCATATTTTAAATGAAAAGACTTGTCATCTTTTATTGAAAAAATATCTGTATATTATTGATATTTTCAATGGAAAGAGGTAGTGTATTTTTGAGATGAATAGAATGAAGAAGACGGTGTCTTATGCTTTGATCAGTGTGGACTTGACTCTTAAATATTGTGGCTCAACAACAATTAAATCTTTGAAAAAAACTAAATCAGGACACTATAAATATGCAACACTAAGAAAAGCATTAAACACAACGCATGTTGTTAATATCAAACAGAAGTTGATTATAATATTTGTCGTTTGATAAGAACAAACTTGATTAAACTTTACATATAAAATGCAATTGTGTTTGATATGTGATATGTGTACATCATGCATATGAATATAATATGTGACAGGCGATTGAAAACAAAACATTGGTTTGATGATTTTTTTTTAACCATAACACACTACAAAAATCAAATATGAAAATATATTTGTTATCATTAAACGAAACGTATACCTTGCAATCTTCCTCTTTTGATGATAACGAACAACAAGTTAAGATTTGACAAATGTAACGCAGATTCGTTGTTATATATTGAGTGCGTACTTTATATCCTAAAATAAAAATCATAGCACGATGTTTCAATATATACAAAATGCTCATCTACATATGTAACATATGTATTTGAGAATAAATTATTAAACACAATAATATTTTTTCGATATTAAAAATAAATTCACAATATCACCAAATGTTAACCGCTTGTAATAGCGCACAAAAAACGCTATCACAACTTATAGTAATGTTTTAGAGAACACCGTTATACGACATTCAACTAAAAGTCCAGAACTTTCTGTTGTTTTTTCATAAACACTTCAAAAAATATCATATTGCAGCGTCCAACAAACACAATCAAAAAAATTTATCGCAACGACGTGTAAAGGCCACTAAAAGTATTGTTGACGCTACTACAAAACATCATAGTAACGTTTTCATAAACTTCACCATATATATTTTGTAGCGTTTATTTTGTTACATATTCTTTTCTGTAGCATTTGTTAAACACTGCTAAAAATTATTAATTTTCTGTGCAAATTTCCCACGTTGTGGTACAATTTCCACTTCATTTTTTTCACAACATATATTATTGTCTCTAAATGATCACTAAAAATAAACAAAATACATTAATCACATAACAAAATACGATATCCATAACCATTCTGGTACAAAAGTCGCAAGATTATTATTTTATTCCATACAAGTTTCTCGTTTAAAAGGCTACATATAAAGATAAACAACAAATAAAATCACCTTAGTCCATGGTAGCATTTGAAACTCAACTCTAGCTAATCCTAGTTTTATATTCCATTAATTTAGAGAAGCTACAAATGCAACGTATAATAAATAATTCGTTAATAGATGGATTGTTCAGAAGGATAAGATCATATATTTCTGAATAAAAGTTAAAAATGTGAGCAATATAAAGAAAAATACCTCTAGATCGTAGAGAAATAAAACACAATGAAGATATTGC
The DNA here is from genome assembly GCA_030737815.1 of Allium fistulosum. Taxonomy (NCBI): domain Eukaryota; kingdom Viridiplantae; phylum Streptophyta; class Magnoliopsida; order Asparagales; family Amaryllidaceae; genus Allium; species Allium fistulosum. The sequence continues at coordinate 293,976,900 of CM060907.1, forward strand.
CTTTTAACATATGTAACAATCATATATTATAGATGAGACACGTTCCCTAGAAATGTTTGATATATGTAACAACCCACTGCAAAATAAACATGGGTCATATAGCTCATTTTCGGTTACAAAAGAAACTCATATACTGGTTACATATTTATGAATTATACGTAGATCAACTAAACAACTTACCTGGTCTAGCAAATTACCTTGTGAACATTAATCTGCGGTCATTGTTAAATGTATGTAGAATAATTTGATTGAGATGTCATGCGAATATGTGACTTTGAAAAGAAAAATTACCTGGTCTAGTAAAATATTGGATGTTTTAAAATCACGACATATGACTGGCTTTTTAGCTTCATGGAGAAATGCAAGCCCTTTCGTTGCATGAAAGGCAATCTTCCTTCTTGTTGCCCAAGAAAGAGGAAGCAATACTTCTGCATAAATCTCTACTATTAATAATGTAAATTCCACTCATATACTTTCAACCGTGTCTTTTTGAAATACCCGAAATATCCTCCTTGCATCGATCTTCCCGCATCACACGTTTTTATGTTCGTATCACATCCTTTTCTTTTCACATCGTTCTCTCCTAAAGTAAACAACCCTCAATAACCACGAATCTCATATCTATCTGTAGAGAGACCATAGATCTGATTCCACATCCAAGCCAACTCAAGATCCATCCCTTCTCCAATGCCTACTCCCACGACTGATTGATAGTTAGTCCAGTGTGTTTCCCAATCCACCATCTTCTCCGTCGTTAGTGTGATTAACGACTACGGATCGAACGACGATCCATTCGTCCGCTATTTTTTGCTTCAGATCTGAATTTGAGCCGCCATTACAACCGATTGCATAATTTCTTCACGCACTGTTTTGCTGAGGCAGGTACAATTATGATCCTATGTTAAAATTGTTTTTTGTGTTGTGGCTAAGCCAAAATTATAGAATTCGTTAATATGCTTTTTTAATGTTTCAACTTATATCATATTTGTTAGTGAGATCAGCATAGGAATTAGATCTGTACTTTATTCTTCTTTAGGTGAAACTGAGGTTTTAAATGCATTGCATCTCAACATAATTGTGGCCTCGAATGTAGAATAAACATCCCTATTTTTACTATTTTTAATGAGAATATTTATTTCCAAGCTGATCCCAACTCAATGGTATTAAGAGTCCAAGGATTATAATAATTAACGAATATAGATAGACATGTAATGCCTAATGGCTATACATAGAAGCATGCATATGGGATCTGTTTGAAATGTATGATAGTATGATACATCAAACTTGCATTGTTGACTGTTTCCTAAATTATTTCTCCAAAACAATTTTCAGCTATTGTTAGCTCTATAACTCTTTTGGGTATAAATGCCGTTAACAAATTAGTAATGAATAAGTGCTTCAAATAACATTTAAAATTCAATATTGTTAACCCTATTAATTAATATAGTGTAAGAACACAAGGGAAAAGCGCTAACCTAAATTACTGATTTTACATCAAATAGTATTATTAGCATAGCAAATACTACAATTACGTTCAAGTTAACCAGTGACAAGGATAGCATGAATTGCTATATATAGATACACAAATTAACATGCATTCTATAGTAGATAGCTAAAGGTTATAATAGGAGAAATTGAGCATGTATGTACTACACGCTCTCATTTGGTTACTGGCTTTTCTTTGTATACATACAGAATGCCAATTAGTGCAAAACGAATTACTACTTTGATCATTTATGTTACATATGCAGATGCTTATTGTTTGATAGCTAAAGGTTATAATGGGAGAAATTTTATAAGAAGTTGATGTTTGGAGATAACTTAATGGATGTAAGAGAACTTTCACATCGATTATAGGGAATTTTAATAAGAAAGCTAATGATGTTGATAGTAGAGTTTAACAGATGGTTACAGTTACGAGAACGAACGTGAATAGGAGTTTACCACAAATTTGTAAACAAGTTTAGCTTTTGTTTTAGACCGTCGGATATTGTAAGAATTTTTAATTTTACTATAATGATTATATGTATATTTTAGGTAAATTTATGCAACAAATTAATTTTGAGTCCTATGGCTGAATAATCAAAACAAAACAAGCAATTGCAAACTCATTATATTGTGTTTTGGGTAATAAGATGCTATTTTGACTTCATGATAACTGACCATTGTTTTAAGAGTTTACATGATGAAGTGTTAGTGTTACCAAAAGCATCAGCTCATGCAAACATTTTATTGTTAGAACATGAAGAAGGTAATATGTATTGGAAACCAACTCATACTGAATACTTTGGAGAGTATTAGCTAATCATATGATATAATTTGTCGACTTTGCTATTAATAATTAGTCAATTTTCATGCGTGTAAGTTATTCCTACTATACTTTTGTGCTACATGTATTTTATTTTGGTATTTATTATATGATTATCAAGTATTGTGCTACGATTATGTTATTGTATTTGGCATTTGATTCTTTAATAATAGAGTAAAGGAACATGAGTGTTATTGTGGCAACATCATTTCAGTTGTTATATTTACCGTACAACTGACAAGATGCCTTCAATTGCAACATGTTTAAAGCTTACAATGGCTGACTTCTTTCCTAATTGCAATAATAGAGTACAGTAACCGTACACTTATTGTTGTTGAGTTGCTACATAAACCAACAATAAAAATGTATCTTTCAGATTTTGAAATTCATGGATGCTTTGTGATGGATATAATGAAGCTGTTAGTCAGGCTTTCAAAAATCTCTATGGGCAAAAAGATGACTCCTCCTATAGCCTTTGTAAACAATAAATATTTGGACCTTAAGCCATAATAAAACATAAACTGTATCACCAATGCTGATGAGGCCTGAATGATGGCATAGGCAACAAATTATAAGATGCAGATCTAATTGCAAAGGAGGCAATATGTTATTTCACTAGCCTGAACAATTTTCAAGACACGGTACCAGTTTTTTCTTCTTGAAATAATTGCATTGCAAATTACTTTGTGATCGAAGGTGGTAAGGTTGGTGCTATTGGATGCAGACCATTGGTACTTTGAAAGCTACAAATACTTAAAACAATGCATTAAATGGTCATTTGTAACATAATCTAAGACTGCCATTTCGGCTATGATTTTTTATTTTAGAAAGTGAAATGAATCTGAATTGTTTTTGCAATGACGGTTATTTTTCTGCAACTTTTGTTGTTGCATTTCATGTCAGTTTATTGTCACATATTTTGCTCAACTTCGTTTGCATGCCATGTAAACAAATATATGCCCGTTGATATCTATGCTGAGTCTATATGTGTTTGATTGGAACTGCTACATATTTTAATTCCTCCAGTTTCGAGTGTATTGAATTGAATGATGATGTATATTGTTAAAAGAAGTTATGAATAACAAGTTCTCATTATTGACTGAAGTAAATTACTATATCATCGAACATTATAGACTATTATTGTTGTGTTTTGTCATAACTTTTCAACTACTGCTTACGTGGATTGTGGTTGATAAAGGTAAAACATAGTTTCTTCATTCTACTATTGGAACTGAAATTCAGAACAATAGTTCAAATGTAATAATTCAATTGTTAAATAATTATAATATTTTATAATTAGCAATTAACAATATGGCTCAGCGATCAAATGCAGGTCCATCTGGATGTGCGTATATACTCGTGTACATAGCCCAAATAATATTAGGCAAGAAGTTTTGCTATGGTATATTATTCAACAGTTCAGTATTATTATTTTTTAAGTAAAGCTGGAAAGTACCTGAAAAGAGATGGTCTTCTACACTTAGTGTATTTATATTTCTTTTGTGCATGTATGAATAATATTATTTTATATTCATGTATAAGATGCCATTTTTCTAGTTAATATGTATGTTTCTTATTTCAGTTTAAAATTCAGTGAATTTGATCGAATTGACAACATGTAATATTTGGCTTTGCTATTGGAGAATGAAATGATCAAAATGAAGATTCATCTGAATCCAAGTTTTCTTCATATCTTGATTAATTATTAGAACGACAACATTTTTTTTGTGCATTTATTCTGACAATACATATGTCATACTAAAAAAGTAAAAACTTAGCATTATTAAAGGTTTTCTTGAAATAATGTTGATTTTTCAATTATTTTGATTGACAATTGAAATGCATGATGTGTTGTGCAAAATCGATGTAACCGCTTGAAACTACTGCCAGTGCAGAACAAACAGAATTAGATAATTGATATGCAACATAGCTAATTAGATAAATGTTTATTTCTATAGACAACTGAAATTTGTACATTTCCGTACTGATGAGATTAGAAAAAAAGGATTTTCACTTCAAGGGCATATTTGTGCAGGATAATAAGTTTTAAGGACACTACTTCTGAAATATTAGTTTTAAGGATATTTTACAGGAAAAAGATAAAAGAATTTATCAATTTTCAGTCATACAGAAATAATGATAAAAGGATTTATCATTTTCCTGTATAACTTATAAAGATAAATGAATTTATCATTATGCTGTAAATTGTCCTTAAAACTAATTATTCAGAAGTGCTGTCCTTAAAATTTATTACTCTGCAAATAGAAGCCCTTCAACCTAATTTCCATTTAGAAAAATATAAGTTGCACACTAATAACTCAGACATTGAAGCTAATTGATTGCAAATTTATGTACTGACATGGCCAAGAACTAGAGGCCAACTTCACATTTACTAACTTTGTTTTGTTTATTTACTTTCTCACATTTAGTTAACACACTTGAGTTTACAACAAGAATATATTTGTCAAGAAGCAGGGAAAATTTTAAATACAGTAAATATGTTTATGTCTATACTATATAAATTAACCATTTAAGTTATACAAAGTTAGTCACTGAAGAATTTACACAAAATATACAAATTCTTGTAAATAAATTTGGATATTTTGAATGTTTTCTACATAACAGTGGTACATCTTTAAACTGTCTATCCGGATATTTTAAGATTTATGTCCATTGGCATCAGTTAATCGATGCTAAAATAAAACTTTGATATTTTACATCAAAGGGTAGCATGTTTGAGTAAAGCGCTGAGATATGTAAGAATCAAATATCAAAAACCTTGTATAGTAAGTATTGGTGTAATGTGTTGTATCAGCTGTGTATATAACGCGGATATTAAAGCATCAAGTCATCTTAGCCATCCATCAGTAATCACACAGCTGCAAATAACTCTCAGAATTGAAAGTGGATATAGGTTCTGGGCCATGAAGACCGAAGCCCGGCAAATCAAAATTCAATATAAATAGCAGCATACTCTGTGTATAAAACAGCAATTAAATTGTATCCAATCTCTTCTTCAATTTGTATCAAATTCAAGCAATAAAATATAGTTTCTTTCTCAGATTCAATCATAATATTTCTGTATCTCAAAATCTTATATGGTATCAAAGCAATTGCTTAACAACATCATACGTGATATCATCAATCAAATTCATCAGAGAAATCTTCAAGAAATCATCATCTGAGTTGGTTTTCTTCTCATCAGAGTTTAGTATCATCATATGAGAAGAAGACTAAATAAAGAATCACTGTTGCCATACCAGTTTTCATTACTTTGGCTGCATTAGAATTCCCTATTGAATCTTGAAGATCAGCAATCAAAATTGAAGAAAAACAGAATCAGGAAAACAGAAATCATCAACACAAGTTCAAAGAAAGTGCCATCCTGAGTAAGTCTCATCAGAATTCGTCATCATTTGAGTTTTCTGTTGCAACAAACCTGACTGTGCTTTTAATTGAAGTTCTTGATTCAGTCTTCTAATCAAGTATTGCAGTCTTTGTTTCTTTCCTCTGTTAACACAAGATCATCATGGCAGATGAAGGACATTCTGAAACACCAATCAATAGCAATAAGTCTCAACATACTGCAACAAATGCCGAAAGGCTTGTAAAAACTGTAATCAGTCCACAAAGCCAGTTGGTTACAGTCCATCTGAGTGAAGAAAACTATCTTTTTTGGAAGCTATAGGTTGAAACTGCTCTTCAAGGGTATGGTCTTGAAGATTTTATTCAAGGAACCATACAATCCTCCAAAGTGTATCACTGATCAAGAAAACAAGATTATCAGTAATAAAGAATATGTGAAACATCATAGACAAGACAGACTTATATGTTCATGGTTGCTATCATCAATAAATACAAATCTCTATCCCATGTGATAGGCTGCAAAACTACAAGTGTGATTTGGATAACAATTGAAAAAGTTTTTAATTCACAATCTACAGCAAAGGTAATGTTTCATAAAAGACAGCTTCATAATATCGAAAAGGACAATCACAGCATGAGAGAGTATCTATTCAAGATTAAGTCAATCTGTGACACTTTAGAGGCAGCAAATAAGAAAGTTTCAGATTTAGAAAAAATTATGACAATTCTAAATGGGTTAGGTGATGAATATGAAGCAGTGGTAGCAATTATATCTTCTCAAAGGAATTTACTATCAATAGATGATGTGCACTCTATTCTACTATCACATGAAGCAAGAATTGATATCAAGAAACCACAAGAATCAGATTTTTTGCCAACTTTGCTGCTAACTACAGGAGTAAGAGTCAAAATAATAACAGAGGAGATCAATCTGCACAAAGAGGTGGATACTCAAAAAGATCTAGAGAAAGAGGCGGATGGAACAATAACAACATACCACAATGTCAAATATGTGAAAAACTTGGACATACAACAACAAAGTGTTATTTTAGGCTAAATCTGAACTAAGTTCCAATTCGGGGGCAAATATTCAAAGAAACTCAAGTTACGGTGAAAACATGGCACACATACAGCAAGAACCAAGCAATCAAATGGATGCAAAAAATTCTCAAACTGAAATAGCAAAGTCTGATCATATCCGAGATGAAGATTGGTACCCTGATTCAGGATCAACCAACCATATCACCAACAATTTGAGCAATCTAAACCTTGGAAATAAGGAGTACAAAGGTATGAATGTTATACATATCGGTAATGGTAAATATGTTGCAATTACACACACTGGTAAGTCATATATTATGGGAAAAAGACAATGATATTTAAATAATCTATTGAGGGTTCCACTCAATAGAAAAAACTTACTAAGTGTGTCACAATTTGCAAGAGATAATAATGTTTATTTTGAGTTTTATCCACACTATTGCTTAGTTAAGGACATCCTAACTAAGGAAATACTTTTGCAGGGTAAACAATGTAGGGGATTGTATAAGTTCAGTGTGGATAACTCAAGAAACCCAGATTTTAAAAGAAATTGGTGTAATAACTCTGAATTCAAACAGCAAGAAAATATGAGATATTTGATAAGTGGAATTGTAAACTAAGGCATCCAAATGCTACTATTGTTAAGCATGTATTGAATAAAATCAATATTTCTTTTAATGATATTTCTTTACCATATATATGTACATATTGTCAGATGGGTAAGAGTCATAAACTGCTATTTATAGACTCTAAAACTCAATACAATAAACCACTGGAATTGGTTGCTACTAATTTATAAGGACCTGCCCCCAATATATACCAACTATGGGTATAAATATTATATATCATTTGTAGATGCTTTCTCTAGATATGTGTGGATATATTTTTTAAAATCAAAGTCAGAAACTCACAATGCAGTTCTGCAATTCATAGCTCAGGCAAAAAATAAAACAAATTGCCAAGTCAAAGTCATACAAACAGATGGTGGAACAGAGTATTTGCCACTAAAGGAGTACTTTCAAAAAAGGGGAATTGATCATAGAACAATATGTCCTTACACATCAGAACAAAATGGACTTATTGAAAGAAGACACAGACAGATTTTTGAAATTGGGCTTACCCTATTTGCTCAAGCATATATGCCACTAAAATTTTGGTCAAATGCTTTTGCTACAGCAGTCTACTTAGTTAACAGGCTACCATCAAAAGTTTTAAATCTAAAATGCCCAATAGGAATACTATTTGATATCAGTCCAGATTATCAAAGTTTCAAAGTGTTTGGATGTTTATGCTTTTCATATATTAGACCCTATAATGCTCATAAATTAAATTTTAGGTCATCTCCATGCACCTTTCTAGGCTATGCTGCTAATAAAAAGGGGTACAAATGTTTAGATAAAAGTGGCAAAATATTTAGCTCTAGACATGTGGTTTTCAATGAAAGGTTTACTCGTTTAAAGAATCGGATATCAGAACCACTAATAAAGTATATAACATAAAAGAATCTTTAACACCAATACCTACTCTACCAAAAGAGATGGTACAACCTCAGGGAGAATCAGTTCAGAGTAGCATCAACCATCAAACAATCCATTCAGATTCACTGTGCACTGGGTCCAAACTTGAACCAGCTGATGAACAAACTGAGTCACCTAGTGTACCTGATCAATCATCTCAACAAAGAACCCGAGTGCAACACATTCCTCATCAAACACAAGATAATTCACAAAGTACTGATATAGAAGCACAACCAAAAATAGAGGGAACTGGCCAACAACAGACTACAACTAAGACCAGTCATCACATGGTGACTAGATCAAAAAGTGGTATATTCAAACCAAAGATTTTCGATGCAGTCCTAGATGCAGAGGAACCAAGCACACATGATCAAGCCATGCAAAATAAAAATTGGAGAACAGCCATGACTAAAGAATATGAGGCATTGATGAGGAACAAGACATGGAATCTTGTTCACAAGCCAAAGAATAAAAATATTTTTGGTTGCAAATGGAATTATAAATCAAAAATAAATGCAGATGGTTCAATTTTTGAGTACAAGGCAAGACTAGTAGCTAAAAGCTATTCACAACAAAGTGGCTTTGATTTTAATGAAACATTTTCACTAGTTGCGAAGCCTACTACTATTAGAATTGTTACTACAATTGCCTTACATAGAAATTAGAGCATCAAACAATTGGATGTAAATAATGCCTTTTTAAATGGTGTTTTACATGAAGAAGTATACATGGAGCAGCCACATGGCTTCAGGCAAAATGGGAAAGAGGATCAAGTGTGCAAATCAAATAAAACAATCTATGGATTAAAATAAGCACCAAGAGTGTGGTTTGAAAAACTAAAGGCAATAATGATCAGATTAGGCTATTACCCAATAAAATCTAATAACTCTCTATTTAAAAAATTCAATAAGGAAATATAGTTTATGTACTAATATATGTTGATGATTTTATCATTACAGGCAACAGTGAGATGGAAATCAACAATATGATAAAGCACTTAAATCAGGAATTTACAATCAAAGACCTTGGCAACCTAAATTATTTCCTGGGCATTGAAGTAAAAAGGGTATTCAACTAAGTCAAAGAATGTATATAATGGAAATTCTGCACAAAGCCTAAATGGATCAAGCTAATCCAATTTCCACTCCAATGGTCGGTAATATACATCTATCTAAATATAAAGGGAATCAATATCAAATGACAGTCGATATAGAAGTATTGTTGGTGCACTTCAGTATGCAACTATCACTAGACCAGACATCACTTACAGTGTAAATAAAGCAAGTTAGTATATGCAAAATCCAATTGATGATCACTGGAAAGCAATGAAATGAATATTAAGATATCTCAAGGAAACCATAAATTTTGGATTAACACTTGAAGCAAGCAAGACAATCAGTATCAATGGTTATGCTGATGTAAGCTGGGCTACAGATCCAGATGATAGGAGGTCAACAACTGGATATTGCATATACTTAGGTAAAAACCCCATATCTTGGTTCTCAAAAAAACAACCTACAGTCTCAAAATCGAGCACTGAGGCTGAATTAGAAGTGTAGCAAATGCTACAGCTGGGGTAATGTGGATAGAGTCTCTACTTGGTGAACTACAAGTCAAGACAGAAAGCAAAACTACTATATGGTGTGATAACTTAAGCACAATACATCTAACAGCTAACCAGGTGTTACACTCTAGAACAAAACACATGGAATTAGACCTTTATTTTGTTCATGAGCAAGTAACCATAGGTAAATTAAATGTAAACTACATACCTTCTACTTACTAAATTGCAAATATACCGATCAAACCTCTTTCTAAAGCAAACTTCACCTGGTTCAGAGAAAGATTGAAAGTTGGAAGCTTTAATGATGCTCTTCAAATTATGAAGCAGAAGGCCAATAAGGACAACAACTCTCAAGAAAACTTCAAATCCTTAAGAAAAAGTTGCTGAAGAGAAAGAGTCATTGAAGTCATTCTGCCTGGACTTGAAATCGAAGTTTGTCGAAGCTTATCTGCCTGAGATCTTGTAATAGAGTGTGATATTCTCAAATCCACACTTATCTTCAATTTGCACAACAGAATTTTTACTGATTTGTGATCAAATCGATTTATTGAGAATTTGGGGACGAATCGCTGCAAACCTTAACTGAAGTAGGGTTTGAGAGAGAGTATTGGTGTAATGTGTTGTACCGGCTGTGTATATAATGCAGATATTAAAGCATCAAGTCATCTCATCCATCTATCAGTAATCACACGGCTGCAAATAACTCTCAGAATTGAAAGCGAGTATAGGTTCTGGGCCATGAAGATCGAAGCCTAGCAAAGCAAAATTCAATATAAATAGCAGTATACTCTATGTATAGTAGCAATTCAATTGTATCCAATCTCTTCTTCAATTAGTATCAAATTCAAGCAATAAAACAAAGTTTCTTTCTCATATTCAAATATTCAATCATAATATTTTTGTATCTCAAAATCTTATAGTAAGGTTAGTGCATACATATTCAAAAGGATTTAGAAGTTTACTAAAGAAGGATATTCCTATGCAGTACACATGAAACATCCATCTAGTGCCCCCAAATCATTTTTCTCATAAAATGCAGATGGGATACTAAGTAGCCTTAATATAAACTTATCATCTGTAACTTCAAAAGAAAGCAAAAAGGAAAAGAAAGAAAAGAGCAACAAGGTATCACTTCTCCTATTTGGATTAGCAACGTACAAGTTGCAGATGAACTTTTGGTTAGGCGAAGAATTTGAAGACCATGACAAGCTTGTATCCATGTACTGTGTTGCCGACTCATGGCTGAGGCGCTTAAAGTTCAATATCATGACTTCAACTTCTCCACCTCTCACTCGACTATGAAGAAACCAAACCATTATACTCTTAAAAAAATGAAATATAGATGAAAAGAGAAACTGATGCATCTGACATTTATTTTCAGCAAATATTCTTAGTTTAGTTGCATATTTATGACTTCTTTTAGTGCTCCCATTTATTTTGTAGAGGCTTTTTACCAAATTTAATTTGCATATATAGATGAACTCTTGGTTTCAAAGGTTGTGGGGATTGCCTAGTTTACAAATATCATGTGCAAGTGGTTTGTAAAATGAAGATCAAGATGTTAGGTTATCCTCACGAGTACATAAATATTGATATATCATTCTGGTATTCTGTGGTTGATTTTTTTATGCTTCGATATACATAAACATTTTTACAGTCTAGTATATCATGCTTTGAGTTAGGTCCTTAACAGTTTAATGCATACCGTTTGGGTATTCCTTGTATGAGTGGTATGATATGTGGATGATTATTGCGTTCATATCTATAATAGGGCAATGAATTTGTGACAAGAATATATTTGTCAAGAAGCGGGAAAAAATATTTTTGAAATTTCTAACTTATTATTAACTAGTCTAACTTGTTAATGGGAGAAGCACAAGTCTATGGCTAGACCCATGGCTAAATTGACGACCATTAATAGACACTATAGGGTGGTCCTATACATCATGGTAAGAGCAAGGTTCAAAAACTCGGTTTTGGTCTCGGTTTCGGTCGTTTGTAATTTTCTTATTTCGGACGTATTCGGAAATTTTGAAAGTTTCAGTTTCGGTCCCGGTTTTGATTTTGAATGGTTTGTTAATGAAATTATAATAGTAATCCTTTTAAATAAACTTAATTATAGTAAATTAAATTACACTAAACTAGATTAATAAAAACCCAATATTTATTTTGTTGCAAAACCCAAAAAACTAACTCAAAATATCAGGCTCCACAACTCCTAAGTTAGCTTAATAACAAAACCTAAACTAAAACTAAAAAGCAAAACTCCAGCCCACCCAAACTAAATCCAGCCCACCCAAATTAAATCAACCTAAGTTAAATCAAACCCCCCATAAATCCACTCCATCCAAACATTCGTTCAATTCTACTCCAACCCTCCCTCCAAATCAAAGTCTGAAAGCAGTTCTACCCCTCATAATCAGTTGCAACCTTCAACTTAGTATATAAAAAATACAAAAAAAATTGAGACTGAATCGAGCGTGATTCGAAGTAAGAGTGCAAATCGAGTTGGCCGAGTCGAAGTAGAGATTGATTTCACGATGTAGGTAACTTTGATTTTTCTTGAAACTTTTTTGTGTTTGATTTCACTCTTTCTCCACGTGCTTGTAATACTCACGATATTTTCAAAAAAAAGTTTAATTTTTTTTTCAACGCCCTAGTCCGAAATTGGATTTCTTCGTCGGTTTCGGACTGCTGCAATCCAGTAGCGGTCTGGTACCATCGAAATTTCGAGGTACCGGTCGAAACCAAATAACATGGTATAGACCAAGGTTCAAGTACTCGGTTTTGGTATCAGTTTCGATCATTTGTAAATTATTAGTTTCGGACGATTTCGGCGATTTCAGATGTTTCTGTTTTGATTTCGGTCTTGGTTTAGATTTTGAATGGTTTGTTAATGAAAATGTAATGGTAATCCTTTTAAATAAACTTAATTATAGTAAATTAAATTACACTAAACTAGATTAATAAAAACCCAATATTTATTTTGTTGCAAAACCCAAAAAACTAACTCAAAATATCAGGCTCCACAAATCCTAAGCCAGCATAATAAAAAAACCTAAATTAAAACTAAAAAGAAAAACTTCAGCCCATCTAAACTAAATCCAGCTCGCCCAAGTTAAATCCACCTAAGTTAAATCCAACCCCCCATAAATCAACCCCATCCAAACATTCGTACAATTATACTCCAACCCTCCCTCCAAATAAAAGTCTGAAAGTAGCCCTACCTCTCCGAATCAGTCGCAACCTTCAACTTAGTATATAAAAAATACAGAAAAAAATCGAGATTGAATCGAGTGTGATTCGAAGTAAGAGTGCAAATTGAGTTGGCCGAGTCGAAGTAGAGATCGATTTCACGATGTAGGTAACTTTGATTTTTCTTGATACTTTTCGTGTTTGATTTCACTCTTTTTCCGCGTGCTTGTTATACTCTCGATTTTTTCAAAAAAATGATTTTTTCAAAAAAATGATTTTTTTTTCACTTCCGTAGTCCGAAACTGGATTTCTTCGTCGGTTTCGGATCGTTGCAGTCCGGTACCATCGAAATTTCAGGGTACCGGTCGAAACCTTATACCATGGGTCAGAGTACAATGCAAGAAAGTCAGCAGTACATCGACAACAACACATGGCAACTAAATACATCAAATTTACCAAGGACAATTTATGACCAAATCAAAAATGTCAAAATTTTCATAGACAAACATGAGGACTACTGATAACCATTGTAATTCTGTAATCGGATAGTTGTTTTGTTTTGCCACTATTTTTAGTATTTTTTTGTTAAGAGGTTTGTTACTTTCTTGTATTGTATTCTTCTATATAAAAAGACAACGATACCTCAGTTACGTTTTGAGGTTATTCCTCAAATTCTCTTATGAAACTTTTCTAAAGTTTTTACATAGATCTCTAATTTTAGCAAACTTCATTATGGTATCAGAACCATCTGACTAACGTCCATGGCAAATTCTTCAAATGATCCTCAATCTGATACAAACGGTAACGAAGATCAAACAATAGGGAACCCTGCTCCGGTGAACCCTACTCCGGCGAATTCTGGTTCTGTCAATTTTCCGAATCTATCGTGGAATCCTTTTTCGAATTCTTTAACTTCTTCACTGATAATCACACTTGATTGAATCAACTTTCTGGCATGGAAATCTCAAGTGGTACCTACGGTTATAGGCCACGATCTTGATGATCTTCTGTTTAGTAAAGATAAACCTCCTCAGTTCTTGATCAATGGAGATCCAAATCCAGCTTACAGCCAATGGAAGCGAAAAGATCAGCTCCTCCTGTCCTGGTTGCGATCTTCGATGACAGAATCTATTCTTGCTACGATAGCTTCGCACACTTCACCCTACTTATTGGAAAGCTCTCGAACATAGATTCTCCTGTCAGTCCAAGACTTATTTGCTACAACTTAAGGGTCAACTGTGTAATATTCAGAAAGATAATCTAACCATTTCTGACTATATTGACAAGATAAAATCTTTGTGATGATTTGGCTTTTGCCAGTTATATGGTCAACGATGATGATCTTAAGCTCCAGCTTCTTAATGGTCTTGGTCTGGAATATGATCCAGTTGTCTCGGGAATTACCTCTAGTAGTGAGTCAAAGTCACTTGAAGAAATTCAGGCTCTACTCATGGCTCATGAATGTAGACTTGAGCGCCACAATAATGTTGCTGATCTCACATCCAAGTTTTTTGCAAATCTCACAGTTGGATCTTCAAGATTCAATAATTCAGGCCCTTACAGACCTCCATTTCAAAACAATAGAGGAACCTCCTATGATCACACATCAAGAACTAGATTCAGACCATATAATCACTCCCCCAATCATTCTAGCTCGAGACTTTTATGTCAAGTTTGTCTATAATTGGGACATACTGCTGCTATCTATCATTACAGATTTGATAAGAGCTTTATCACACCAAAGGCACCTGCTGTTGCTCAACCTCGAGCCTATCTCACAGAGTATGAAACTGAATTGTATTCTCAAGCATATTCCTCGCCTAGTGTCCCAGATTTTGTTGAGGATTCTATGTGGTATACTGATACGGGTGCAACAAATCATGTTGCTTTTGGCATGGAAAATCTGGATTCTGCTACACCCTATGCTAGTTCTGAGTTTTTGACAGTAGGTAATGGTAAGAAATTATTAATTTCTCATATTGGTCATGCTATTCTTTCTTCTTCATCAAATTCTCCTGTACACTTAAATTCTATCTTAAAAGTTTCTGCCATTACTAAAAATTTGGTCAGTGTTTCCAAATTAACTTAAGACAATGATGTTTTTCTTGAATTTCACAAATCTTGCTGTTTTGTCAAGAGTAAGCAATCCGAAAATGTGATTCTCAAAGGGAAGGTTAGGAATGGTCTCTACATGCTTGGAGAAAGCTTCTTATAAGCTATCTACTAGTCTACAATGTCATTTAGCTACCACATCAGAGTGGTTTTCTGGTTCTTTTCATCATTGTGATGCTTTGGCATCTTCCTGTAATAAGTCTTGTTTTTCAAACACTGTGTCAAATGTTTATAATAAATTCCAAATGAATAAAGAATCTGTTTCTAGTTGTGATTCTAATCCACAAGTTTTTTCTTCATCTCTTTCTAATGATGTTAATGCGTGGCATTGCAAACTTTGTCATCCTTCATCTAGAACTTTAAGCAAAATACTGTCAAAAATTCCTAATTCAGGTTCAATAAAAGACTTAAAATTCTGTGATGCATGTCAAAAAGGTAAAGGTTATAAACTGCCTTTTTCCTTGTCCTCAAGCCGAGCTAACCAACCCTTAGAACTCCTTCATACTAATTTATGGGGACCCTCCTATACTCCATCCAAAGATGGATTCATCTATTATGTGCATTTTCTTGATGATTTCAGTAGATTCACTTGGATTTTTCCTCTAACACTAAAATCACAAGCCTTTGAGGTGTTCATTAAATTCAAAGCTCTTGTTGAGAAGCAATTTGGTTTACCTATAAAAAATATACAAGCTGATTGGGGAGGTGAGTACAGAAGGTTTGAAAGATACTTAAATGACCAAGGTATTCATTTTCAACATCCATGTCCACATACACATGAACAAAATGGAAGAGCAGAGAGAAAGCATAGACACATCACTGAAACATGACTTACTTTATTAGCTCAATCTGGTCTTGACATGTCCTATTGGTAGCATACATTTCAATGTGCTGTCTATTCCATTAATAGGCTTCCTACTTCTATTTTGGGTGATATTTGTCCCTATGAGTGTCTCTTTCATCATGAACCAGATTACAACTTCATAAAGCCCTTTGGATGCATCTTCTATCCTCACTTAAGGCCCTATAATAATCACAAGTTGAGTCTCAGGTCCGAAACTTGCATTTTTTGGGATATTCATCACATCATAAAGGATACATCTATGAGAATAAAGCAGGGAGAATTTTTATTGCTCGCAATGTGGTGTTTAATGAAAGTCAATATTCCATCTCTACAACACCAACTGAGCATCAAGTAACTGATTTTAACTCTCATCAGTTTCCTACAGCTCAATTTTCTACTAGTGCTTCATGTTCATATAATAATGATGTTTCTATTGCTGCAAATTCTAGTGCACCAAATTCACCTGAGTTATCTACCTCCAATGCTGAGATGCTTCCTAATCAAGCTGTAGTTACTTTTGTCCCTGAACCACCCTCACCAGTAGGATCTTCACCTAATCAATATCAACAAAGTCCACCTCAACCCCATACTGCAGTTGTGTCTAACACTATAGCTGTTCTATCTGAAGATCTACATGTTCCAACTATAAGGACTCATCATATGACCACAAGATCTCAACATAGAATATAAAAACCAAAAACATACTTGGCCACTCAACATCCTCTCCCTGAGTCACTCCTACCTTCTGAACCTACTACTGCTAGAGCTACCTTAAAAGATCCCAAGTGGGTTACTTCTATGAAAGAAGAATATGATGCTCTCATTAATCAAGGTACTTGGACTTTGGTGCCTTATGATCCTAGCATGCATCTTATTGGCAATAAATGGGTGTTTCGAGTTAAGCTTAAGGCAGATGGAAGTCTTGACAAATACAAATCAAGACTTGTGGCTAAAGGGTACCTTCAAGAACCTGGTATTGACTATGAAGAAACATTTAGCCCTGTGGTTAAACCAGCCACGGTTAGAACATTTTTGACATTGGATGTTTCTTTAAATTGGAATGTCAAGCAACTAGATGTTAGTAATGCATTCCTAAATACTACTCTCAATGAAGTAGTTTTCATTCAGCAGCCCCGAGGCTTTGTTGACTCTTCAAAACCAAGTTATGTGTGTATGCTACACAAAGCTATATATGGTCTTAAGCAGGCTCCAAAAGCATGAAATGATAAGCTTAAACATACTATTTTTGGCTGAGGTTTCACAGCATCTAGGTCTGATAACTCTTTGTTTGTTTATGGCTTGGGACAGAACCTAGTGCTCCTTCTTGTCTATGTTGATGACATTTTAGTAATTGGTCCAAATACGAACCTCATTTCCAAGCTAATATCTGATCTCAACACTTGCTTTTCTCTCAAAGGCCTCAGATCCCTGCACTATTTTCTTGGTGTTGAAGTCCACAGAACACCAACTGGTATGTACTTATCTCAAACTAAGTATATAACTGACTTGTTAGTTAAACTTCATCTTGAAGGAGCAAAAGCTTGTCCTAGTCCCACCAGCTCTTCTCATAAATTATCTCTCAAAGAGGGTGCTCCATTTGATGATGTTACCTTGTATCGAAGTACTATAGGAGCTTTACAATATTTGACTTTGACCCGACCAGATGTTGCATTTATTGTAAACAAACCGAGCCAATTTGTGCAAGCTCCTACATTCACACACTAGGAGGCAAGTAAGAGACTTCTCGGATACTTGGGACCATTTCAGAAGGTTTACTCATCAAACCAGCCATTATGCATGATCTTTAAGGCTACTCTGATGCAGATTGGGCTAGCTGCCTTGATGATAGGAGATCCACAGAAGGTTATGCTATGTTTTTAGGTGGCAATTTAATTTCTTGGTCAGCAAAGAAGCAACAAGTAGTGGCCCGTTCAAGTACAAAGAGTGAATTCCATGCCTTAGCAAATGCTGCAGCCGGGGTCAAGTGGCTTGTTTTCTTGTTACATGAACTGCATATCACCTTAGCTGACTCTCCAATATTATGGGTGGATAGTCAGAGTGCCTCTGCTTTAGATGCTAATCCTGTTTTTCACGCTCGAAGTAAACACATTGAGATTGATTTGCACTTCGTTCAAGACCAGATTATTGCTCGAGAACTCTCTGTGCATTATGTTCCATCAGTGAATCAAGTGGCAAACATTCTTACTAAGGCCTTACCAATTGACATATTTCAGTATCTTAAGTCCAAACATCATGTGGTATATACCCCATTTCGTTTGAGGGGGGATTATAACCAATGTAATTCTATAATTAGTTAGTTGTTTTGTTTTGCCACTATTTTTAGTATTTTTCTGTTAAGAGATTTGTTACTTTCTTGTATTGTATTCTTCAATATAAAAAGACAACAATACCTAAGTTTTGTTTTGAGTTTTTTCCTCAAATTCTCTTACGAAACTTTTCTAAAGTTTTTACTGTTGTGCAGAAAATTGCACCAATGCGGAAAGACAATAAACAGGATCTAGATTTGCCAATTTGAACACCACTTAACTAGCAGCAATTATTCTATACTCCAAATAAATAGCAAATAACTATAAAGAAAAAGTAGACACAATATTTATACTGGTTCCACTATCATCGAGATAGTGTACGTCCAGTCCAAAGGAGAGATTTTATTCCACATGAGAGAATTACAAGAGATTACAAGATAAGAGTTTACATACCAAAGCCCCAATTAGGGATAAAAAAAAGAGACACTCTATCTGGAGATCACTGGCTGAATACCAGGATGGGTTTACAATGAAGTCTACCCTCAATATATATAGCCAATATAAATTCATGTGAGTCATCAATCAAATTACCAAAATATGGTAAGAAGATAATGGAGGCAAATTACAACGGTAACAAATCACGCAAACATAGCAAGTAATTCACTCGTTCCAAAGATGGAAGAAAATAATCCCAAAGCAATGCGATTACGAAGAAAGAAATAATATGCATATCTTTTGCATATATATTATTCCATAACGTGCGCATGCATAAATTTCCTTGCCATCTCATTCAAATGCAATCTAATTATGCATTTCCATAATGAACAAACGTGATTACTTTCCCTTTTGCATATTTGTTTCCTTCTATTGTGATTTTGTATCACCAAAATTTAACACTCCACCTTGATGCAAAATCACATATTTCCAACACTCCACCTCGAGTCAAATTCTCTTCTCAAGATAAAACTCTTCAAATCAAACTCTACCTTCAACCAAAATCTCTTAACGAGATACAGACCAAAAATGAATATTTACCCAATGGGTTCCGACAAAGCCACCCCCCATCACACATTGCTAACGAGCTCAGACTATGTCCCCGCCCGCCAACAAAATGTTGCAAATATCCAAAATCAAAAGAAGGTAGATACCAAATTAATCTCAAAGCCACCAAGGCCAAAAAAAATATTCTCTCAATCACCAATCCAAATACAGAGCCAAAAAACAAAAGCCAATAGACAAGGCTAATCCAAATCTCTGTATACAAGACAAATCTCTCTCCTTCCACATACTTTATCTGCCAAACAACAATTTTTCCATGAAAATCAACATAAGACTCTCACATCAACATCGAGCCATAAAGCAGATACAAGTTTCCAAATCCACTTATCTGCCAAACAACAAATTTTCCATGGAAATCAACATAAGACTCTCACATCAACATCGAGCCATAAAGCAGATACAAGTTCCCAAATCCAGATGTCTCTTCAACACAGTAAACTCCTTATCATCAAATTTCCAAGACTGGAACACTCTTCTCTCTCAACATAATCTCCTCCACTCCATATTGCACAAAATCTTCTTTTTCCATCCAAATGAGTAATAGCATAATCACCACCAGATCTACCTCTTTTTCTAGAAGCTATTGATGCACAAATCTAAACAAATCGCCTAGCTCTGATACCAATCTGTTGTGCAGAAAATTGCACCAATGCGGAAAGACAATAAACAGGATCTAGATTTGCCAATTTGAACACCACTTAACTAGCAGCAATTATTCTATACTCCAAATAAATAGCAAATAACTATAAAGAAAAAGTAGACACAATATTTATACTGGTTCCACTATCATCGAGATAGTGTACGTCCAGTCCAAAGGAGAGATTTTATTCCACATGAGAGAATTACAAGAGATTACAAGATAAGAGTTTACATACCAAAGCCCCAATTAGGGATAAAAAAAAGAGACACTCTATCTGGAGATCACTGGCTGAATACCAGGATGGGTTTACAATGAAGTCTACCCTCAATATATATAGCCAATATAAATTCATGTGAGTCATCAATCAAATTACCAAAATATGGTAAGAAGATAATGGAGGCAAATTACAACGGTAACAAATCACGCAAACATAGCAAGTAATTCACTCGTTCCAAAGATGGAAGAAAATAATCCCAAAGCAATGCGATTACGAAGAAAGAAATAATATGCATATCTTTTGCATATATATTATTCCATAACGTGCGCATGCATAAATTTCCTTGCCATCTCATTCAAATGCAATCTAATTATGCATTTCCATAATGAACAAACGTGATTACTTTCCCTTTTGCATATTTGTTTCCTTCTATTGTGATTTTGTATCACCAAAATTTAACATTTACATAGATCTCTAATTTCAACAAACTTCTTTAACTACTGGTCATAGAGCACAAATGGTGGCAAATTCACACTCGAAGCCGCATGGGAGACTATTAAAGTGAAAAAAAGGAACAGAAGTGGCACTGCTCGGTTTGGAACAGTTGTTGTTCCCCCAAAATGGCCATGACAACATGCTTTTCTATTCTAAACAAACTTCCAAAAAAAGACATAATAAATCGATGGCATAACGAAAGCAATACAACATGTTCACTCTATACCGAGCACATGGAAACAATTTTACACATCCTTTTCAGCTGCAGCTATTCTCAATATTTGTTTTGAATCACCTAATAAATTTTTTACAACTGCAGCTTAACCAGACTAATGAGATAAGCATATTGGGCTTGATAGAGCAAAATACAATAAGGCAACTATAATAAGGCATACTGAAAGATGCAAGTGATATTACAATAACTACTCCAATTTGGCATCTATGGCAAGAACATAACAAGGGGACATTTCAAAATCTACCAGCAACAACATATACCAAATTGCAATAGATAATCTCTGATTGCAAAATTTTACTAGCAAAATCAAGGCACTACTATAAAGAAGAAAGGACAGAAGAGATAACCATCGAGGAACTCGAAAAAAGTGGAAGAGCAACCATCTGCTTGCCCGCTATTACATCTGATTACAGGCCACCGTAGTTCAAGAGACTAACTAACGGAACGAAATCAAGATTTCTGATGATCCACATAATAGGATTGCAGTCGACATTCCATTAAAAAGTGAAAGAGGAAGTTCAGAAGCATTATTTAATGAACTAATGAAGCGAAAAGGGATTTCTACAAAACGAAATACCTTAACGGCAGTAGTGACCACATCGCCAATGACACCCGGAGCAGCTTGCCACATGCCCAAACCAACCGATGGCATTTTCACTCTTGTATTCAAACTCATATATTTTGTCATTTCTAAATTGTCGCAAACTAAAGTTGAAAAGGAGAGAGGCAGTCCTAGATTTGGTTTATAGTGAAAGTTAAGCCAGAGAAGAGACGATTTTGGAAGATGAAGGTAAGGGATTTCGGGACAAATTATAACAATAAATGATTGATAAAAGAGTACGAGAGAGAAAACGATTTCAATGAAGAGGATTTTTTAGTTAAATCATTTTTTTGAGACGAAAATGATTCTAAAAGCTAGATAATGGTGTAAGGGACTGATTGAAAGAAAAATTGCTAATGGGGAAGGTACCGGTTTATGGTATGACCCCTGGGTTAATGGCTCCTCTCTTATTGACATCCTTGGTTAGCAATACTTAGCAATAAATGGAAGCCCAAACAACCAGGTCTCCCAACTCATAACCGATTATAGGTGAAGAGGAAACTTGAACTGTTTACCTCTCTTTATTGCTTAATCTATACAAAACAACAAAATCCATCATGCTAGTGACAGTGATTTCTGGGTCTGGGTGCCTAATGCTACAGGAAACTTTGATTTTAAATCTGCATGAAATCAAATCATAACTAAATCAACTGAATTCAACTGGTGCAATCTCATATGGAATAATTACTGCGCTCTAAAGATGTCTCTTTGCACTCTTATGGCCAATCTAAGCAAACTCAATACAAAAGACAAGATTTATAAATGGAACAGGAGTATTTATCTGACATGTAACCTATGCAATATTCACGCTTAAGACTCAAGTCATATCTTCTTCAATTGCACGTATTCCAAACAGATATGGGAAACATTGAGTCGGAAATTAGATATCCAACAAACTTCTGATATGGATCTTAACCATATTCTAGACATGCTGGCTAACTTACAGGGTTCTAAGTTGTATAAACATTTAATCAACATAAGTATCACAACTACTGTATGGAGTATATGGTGCAAACGGAACTCTTGTATTTTCAAAGGAATTCAAATGCCCAATGATCTTAGAACTAATATCATCATTCAAGAATGCAAAGAACTTATACATCAGATTGAAATTAAACCAGAAGACTTAAAAGAGAGAATCTATATTGGCGAAGTTCGGCAAAGTTTACATCGAATCCATATCTTTTGTTCCGATCCTCCCTTTCGTGTTGGTCGTTCTCCTCTGATCTGCATTCCTCTTGAGTTGACTGTGGCCTTTGGTTTAGCAGCTCATCGAATTCCTTGCTGAATCGCCATTTCTTCTCTCGAATCCTGAAACGCCGAGCTGATTTAAGTAAAGTTGCTGGAACTATAAATGACAGCTGTTGGAAAATTCCTTAATTAAACTTTTCCATCGGCTTAATCGGTCATTGTGCTTTTCTTTGTAGCCTTATTTTTTTATTTATTTTGTTTTATTGTTTGTTTTAAGGATGCATTTTGTATTTTGAGAGCTTGCTCCTTCATTTATCCTTCCCTTATTTGAAATTGTAATCCCCTTAGTGTGTTGTTTTATGAACCTCATTGTAAGTTTATTCAGAAATTTTTCCTTGCAAGATATCCATTTAGGTTAGGGAGGCTGTAAGGTTTTGTTGAGGCATATTATGCAAGTATATGAAGTTGTATATAATCAAGTACCTTTCCAAAAAAAACAAGCATACTGCTTACTCAACAATGTCAATCGAATTGGCGGCCCCAACATTCGAATTTCTCATCAAGTTCATCTATGCCAAACGAAAAGCGCATACAACCAGAAATTCTAGAACACATGATTTGTTAGTCATCGTCCAAATCAAGAAACCCAGTATCATCCAAAATAAATCGCAATCACATGTATGTCAAAAAATTATCCTTATTTTTCAAACATCAAACACTGTTTTTTTGAATTGTCAATCTATTTTAAAATCATTATTTGAAAAGTTTAAGTCCATAATTTGATTCACCATAAAACATGAAAGTTTCAGATATTAAAAATTTCTAATCAACCAAATTAGTTTCCAGTCAATGATAAACATATCAAAAGTTATGTCCGAAATACTACAACTTGTTTGAATAACTCAGAAACACTTTTCAAGAAATATGTTGATTTGATTACTATTTTTTAAATTTTATGTAATGAATCAGCAAAATATCAAAACATGAAAGTTAAATAGTTATCTGTGTGCTTTTCAAAACTTCAAGGATTTAAAATTTTAGAGTTGCAGTGTTCAAGTTATGATCAGTTAACTACAGCTGTGTTAAAATAGTTTTTCGATGTATATTAACCATAATATTGACCTGAATATATTTTATAAAGGATTCTGAAACGAATTAGCGAAATCTCAAAGAATTAAAATTATAGTATTTTCCCTAAGGTTTTCGGAACATCTATGATTTTTTAAATCGGAATATTAGAGCAAAATTTATAGTCCAAATCCTACAGCCGTGTTAGAAAGTTTCGCAACATGTTTCAAATATCATACCAAATTATTTGTTGGTTTTATGTTGTTTAAGTTCAAAATCTGGAGAAACTCAAAACACAAAAATTATAGGATTTTATATCTATTTTCCAATACCTATTGTATTGTGCAAATTGGAGTTTCAAAGCTTAAGATATGATAATTTTACTATAGCTGTATAAGAAAATTTGAGCCCAAAACAATGAAAAAATCGAGAAGTAGGGTTTAGAGGTCATATCTTTGCTTACCTTTGAAGATGTGCTCGTATTCACCATCGTTATCCAAAGTGCATGAACCTCCACCTTGTTTTTCTATCTCCTTCCGTTATAGTTGCTTCTTAATCCGTCTTTGTACCTAATTGTTAGAAGAAGTGTGTGGCCTATAAGAAGATATAGAACCACATTTGTTTACATTTGAAATCTTTTGGTACACAAATTTGTTTATAGAAAACCATCAATAATAACAAGCATACCCTTAGAAACCCAAATTTATTTTACTCGTTTATTTATATTCTTATTTCGACAATTATATTAACTATGTTCAATACTGCCACACGCCACACATTTGGAAAACACACTTCTCCCCTAGCAGTATTACTTGTCATTTGTTTATAAACTAGCACTTTTCCAAATCCAAGTTCTTTTCTATTATTCGCAATGAGTTGATTTCCTAATAACATACAAACGATTTTCTCCAGTTGAAATTTTTTGAATAATCAACTCGAATTCATTAACTTTAGATTTTAAAGATTATTCTCATTATTAGCTTAGAACAACGACTAATAACAATATCTCACTTTTCAAAATTATGTTTTAAGACCATATTTTAATTTTCGAGCACTTTAATTTTGGTCTTAATTTCAAGCATCTTAATTTCAAAAAGCTGGCGTTTTTCAAATTCATGTTTCAAAATCTTTAATTTTTTCAATCTCGTTTTCCAATTCGTGATTTGTTCAAATAATTTCATTTTTGTTAATTTTTAAAATCACGTTTACGTTTTCAAGGGTTATGAATTTTTTTTTATGAACAAATTCATTTTCGTAGTTCAAATATTTTTTGCAATCAAGTTTTATAATTTTCTTAATGTTTTCACTCCTTTTCCAATTTATCATCTTTCTAATATAGTGTAGAAATTTCACTTTTCAACTTGTTATTTTTCAGTTCAAGATCATCAACAGTTTTACTTAATTTATGATACAAGAGAACTGAATCGTTAAACAAAAATCACTTACACATCAGTCGACAGTCGTTGAATCCTCGTCATCACCATCCTCACTATCATCGTCTAAATCATTTTTTGTGAATTCCATCAAAAAGAATTCTTCTATTGAGTTGGTTTTGGGGAGTTCATCATCATTGTTGACTTTTTCACCATATTTTGCACCTAGAATGTTCTAGATTTCCTGTGCAGTTAAATAATTAGTGATATGGTCAAATTCAGATAGATCAAGTACAAAGTAAAAAATATTCATAGCATCAAGCGAAATATTGTTCCTATCTATCATATCACAACCATTTTCAATGATATCCTAAAATTTAAAATTAATAGATTTTAAATAAAATTTCATTTTCAATTTCCAATTTGAAAAGTCTATTCCATCAAAGGTAGGTGGACTGAAAATGGACCAACTCTCGCTAAACCTACAACAAGTGCAAGACATGGTAACGGATTTATACTAACAAACTACTTTGGTACCACTGGTTAGGATCATGCAATATACCCTTGAGTGGAGGTGAATTAGGTATTTTAAAATATTTCGTAGATAAATAAATAAATGACATGGAAACATAAATACGAAAAGTAAATGACATATGGATGTACCAGCTTCGGCCACTAACTGTTAATGCTTACTGCTACCCCTAAAGTTATTACTATAATTATATATACAATCAAAAGCTTAGAACACTTGTAAACTCGCACTCCCTGCTAACATGAATATACTAATCCTACGATTAGTAACTCTGCCTGAACTCTATCCCCGAGTCCAGAATCCTCAAACCACAAACCATAGCTCAATCCTAGAAAAAAAATCTAGAGTTAAAATTTTAAAACCAAAAATTCAAAACAAAATATGAACACCCCTAAAATTAAAAATAATCAAAATTGCAAGAATTAAACAATGAGGGGCTTCGTTGTAATTTTCCCTTTAATTTACTCTTCATATATGACCATTCAAACCCTTCTCACTTCTTTACCGTATTCAATATAAAAAGCATTCTCATTTCTTATATCCGATGAAAACAAATTCCCTAAAAAAACGCTTTTATATTCTTCTTCCAAATGACAACAAATTGACTGCCAAGTTGAATCTCCGTGAGAAAAAGTATTTACTGTAGCTTGTAGGAGATGTTCATGCTACCTGGATCTAATTGAAAGCATCGCCTGAAACTTGAACCTACCTTCTGATTCTTGGAACTATCACTTAGGCCTTTAGTGTCGTCTCATCACTGCTTAGCCAGGGTTCATAATGCCTGACAATAGAAGCTTTCCTCGATCTGAACTCCATTGTTTTCATACACCTGAAAATTGAAGTTGCAAACTACTGCTTGAAACTTGTATTCATCACTGCTAGATGTGGTCAAAGCATTTGTCATGCCGAGTCCAAATCTAACGACGGGATGCTAGTAAAAAAATCTTGTGCTTGAAGTTGGAAGCGATTTGATATGGTGTATAGCTTGCCATGCTTGATCTTTTTTATTTGTTGGTTTGCCTTGAAGTGAGGTTGTTGGCTATGCTTTGTTACGATAAGACTGATTATTTTATATATCTTACTTTGAAAAACTTTGGCTGAAATGGCTATGTCGCACCTGCTACTGGCTATGCCGTTGAGTATAGTTTGGATATGGTTGGTGATGTTAAAGGTTTGAATGATGGGGTTGATAAACTTTCTGTTGACATTGTTTGTTAGGGAAAAATCCCTTCAAATGATCAGTCTAAGGAAATAAAAAAACTCAACACAGCGGAAAACAACAGGATCGTGATTGTAGTGAGACGAAACAAACAGAGATAAACACCAGAACAGACAGTCCCAGATCTATGCAATGCAGAAAAATAAATAACATCGGTATTTATAGTGGTTCCACTACCACGAGGCAGTGTACGTCCACTTGGGGAGAGGATATTTTATTAATCACTAAAAAATTAGAGTTACAATGTTGATTCACTTTTAGAGGCTATACATAAGAAGAATTAACAATACAGACAAAATTCTGCAGAGTTTCAGCTTTCTAGGATGGCTGCCATCGTTGTCCAGAAGCTTCACTACTTATAGAGTGAAGAAATAAGGAAGGGTAGCTGCTATATAACAACCTTGGGTTTTGGTTTGGCATCCATTTGGTTCAACGCATCACTTTGGTTCGGTCAACTGGTTCGGCATTTGCATCTGGTTCGGCAAACACAGCAGATCATTTGGTTCGGCATTACCCAAAACTAATTTGGTTCGGCATAATGCCCGAACGAAATAATTGGACCGACATGCCACCGAACGAAATATTTCGTTCGATATTATTTTCCACCGCTCCAAGACTTTGTCTTCAGATCTCCTTTACCGAACGAAGCCCTAGCTTCACTTCACCGAACGAAATCATCACGAAGCCCAATCACCGAATGAAACTGCTCCTCCACCGAATGAGATTACTCGTTCGGCCTTCATAGCCTCAACACCGAGCCACAGTTTGGTTCGGTCCTCCTCAATGCCGCTCCGGCTAGGGTTTCCAACCCCGTGACCTCCTCCGCCTCTTCCTTCGAGTTGGAATTTCAGGTATCAAATTCAACAATCTCCACCTTGATACCAAATTCCCTCAAGGCATGCAACTCCATCTACACCTTCATGCTCCAAGCAATGGATACTTATCCAATGAGCTTCGGCAATGCCATCATCCATTACACTCTGTCAACGAACTCTGGCAAGGCCACCGCCTGTCACCAAAGTGTTCAAAGTACCCAGTCCGTGTACAACCTATCAATCTCCACCATGAAAACAAACTTCTCCATGAACCATCTCAACTCTCCCCCCGTGCCACCCCGTGCCACCTAGCACTTCATCAAGCGAATCAAGTCCGAGCAATGCTCGAACTTAGCAACAGGCAACGACTTGGTAAACTTGTATGTTGCATTCACCTTTGTGTGAACTTTCTGAAAATGAACTAGCTTCTCTTCACTCATCGAGACAAGGAACGAATCTCTCAGCTCAATATGCTTCGTCCTCGAGCTGAATGCTAGATTTTCAGCTAAGTGAATTGCACTCTGACTGTCACAGTACACATTCACTCCTTCGTATGTGAAGCCCAAATCACACAACAATCGCCTTAAACAAAGCGCCTCTCTAGCTGCTTCAACTGCAACTATGAGCTCTGCCTTTGTAGTAGACAAAGCCATAATCGTCTGCAACCTTACTCTCCAACTAATCGTCGTCCCACCAAGGGTGAACACATATCCGGAGGTTGATATCCTTTGATCTCTATCATAGGCATAGTCGGAATCACAAAATCCAACCAAGCTAAATCTATATCTCTGCCACCAAAGACAAGTCCGGTTTGGAGTTCCTCCAAGGTATTTGAAGATACACTTCACTGCTTCCCAATGTGTCTTTTCTGGATTCGCCATGAATCTACTCACTAATCCAACCGCTTATGCAATGTCAAGCCTAGTGCAGACTATGGCATACATCAAGCTGCCAACTGCACTTGCATATGGGACCTTCATCATATAAGTTTTGTCCTTTTCCGAGATCAGAGACCCTTTACTAGAAAGTTGTATGTGCAAAGGCATGAGTGTGATGATTGCCTTTGCCCCTTCCATGCTAAACCGAGAAAGCACCTTTCGAATGTACTCCTTTTGAGTGAGGCTCAAAAATCTTAGCTTTCTATCACTTTGGATTTCCATACCCAAAATTTTCATTGCTTCTCCAAGGTCTTTCATTTCGAATTCCGCTTTTATCTTTCGCTTTAAACTATCGATTTCACCATTATCCTTGAAAGCAATCAACATATCATCCACATACAAGAGTAGGTACACTCATCTACCATTCTTTAAATGCTTAAAGTACACACAAGCATCTTTGACACTACGATCAAAACCAAGTGAAAGCATAAAAGAGTCAAACCTCTTGTACCATTGTCTAGGCGACTGCTTAAGTCCATACAATGACTTCTTCAATTTGTAAACCTAATTTTCTTTCCCATCGACAATAAATCCTTCTGGCTGCTTCATGTAGGTGGTCTCATCCAAGTCTCCATGCAAGAAAGCGGTTTTCACGTCTAATTGCTCCAGCTTCAAGTCATGAGCTGCGATGATAGCGAGCAAAATGTGGATGGACGTATGCCTCACTACTGGAGAGAATATCTCATCATACTCCAATCCCTTTCTTTGTGAAAATCCTTTAGCAACTAGTCTAGCCTTGTACCTCCCATCATACATCACCTTGAACACCCACTTGCAACCTATGGCTCGGCTTCCTTAAGGAGGTTGTACCAAATCCCAAGTCTTGTTCTTTTTCAACGACTCTAACTCCTCTTCCATATCGCACATCCACTTCGAACTGTCACATGACTTCAAAGCTTCATCAAGATCAAGCGGCACCTCGTGAACCATATGTAGGGCATAGTCAAACTAATCACCATTGATAAGGTTCACAAACTACCAATCACCAATCCTTTCGGGCGGCCTAATAGTCCTACGACTGACCCGGGTAGGTACTGCTTCGCCTAAACTCCTTTCAGCTCCACCTTGAACTGAACTTCCTCTAGATTCATGCACATCACCAACACTACTAGAAGGTACCCGTGGACTATCCTATGATGTTTCATCAACTGCGTTTTTCTCGACAGCATCAACAACAACTCTACTATTTGACTGGAACACGGGAACTTCTTCCATCTCCTTAAGCCTATCAGAATCTTCTGATGTGGTAGGTAGCTTCTCCTTCAGATTGAACATAGCAGACTCATCAAAAGTAACATGTCTGGAATGAACAATCTTCTGATCAACAGGGTTCCAAATTCGATACCCTTTAATACCATCGGTGTATCCTATTAGTATGCCCTTGTATGCTCTAGCCTCCAACTTGTCATCACCTGTATGGTGAACATACACAAGATAACCAAAAATTCAGAAGTAACCAAGATACACTGCTTTAACTTTCCACTTTTCCTCTAGAATCTTCCTATCTATGGCTGAGCACGGAATTCGATTTATGATATGCGCCGCAGTTGATAATGCCTCAGCCCAAAAGCCTCTAGACAAGCCCGCTGTCAATCTCAAGCAATGGGCCTTCTCTAGTAGAGTCATGTTCATCCTTTCTGCAACCCCATTGGATTACTGATCGTCGAGTGTAGTGAAATGTCTTTGAATGCCATGCTGTCTACAGAAATCGAGGAACTCCCTAGAGACAAATTCACCGCCATTATCAGATCTCAACACCTTCAACCTAGAACTAGATTGGTTCTCAACAAGCGCTTTCCAGACTTTGAACTTCTCAAAGCTCTCTGATTTGACATTCATCACATACACCCATACTTTCCGAGAAAGTCATCAATAAAAGAGATAAAATACTTTGCTCCTTCAAGAAAAGGAGTAGCAATCGATCCCCAAACATCTGTATGCACGTACTCAAGTACTTGCCTCGATCTATGGAGTCCAACTCCAAAAGATACTTTAATTTGCTTGCCTAACACACACTCCTGGCAAAAGTCCATCTTGTCGAAGCTTTTTCCTTTGATCATCTTCCGTCTCCGAAGCAACTCTAAGCCCTTTTCTGAAATATGACCCAACCTGAGATGCCAAAGTTTTATGGCATCCGAAGCACGAGAACCGTCTACTCCAACACACGACAATCCAAGAATTATGGTTCCTTTCAGCAAATACAAATTTCGGAACACATCTCCTTTCATAAAAACTAGTGCACCTCTTGAAACCTTCAGACTATTCTTCTCAATAGTTACCTTGCATCCCAAAGATATCAATTGTCATAAAGAAATTAAGGACTTTCAAAGACCTGGAACATACCGGACACCTTTCAAAGTGCGTATCACTCCGTCA
Source organism: Allium fistulosum (assembly GCA_030737815.1). Classification (NCBI taxonomy): domain Eukaryota; kingdom Viridiplantae; phylum Streptophyta; class Magnoliopsida; order Asparagales; family Amaryllidaceae; genus Allium; species Allium fistulosum. Next base: position 294,007,873 of record CM060907.1, read on the forward strand.
AACATCCTGATCCTCACTGTACCTTCACCCGTTGCTCTACAACTAGCATCATCACCCATAAGAATAGAGCTTCCCACTCGTCCAACGAAAGAATTGAAGTAAATCTTATTAGGCGTCATATTGAAAGACGCCCCCGAGTCCAGCACTCAATGGTCTGAGACATCCGACACTGCTGCAGACAACACATTGTCAGATACAGACTTCTCCACCGCAAATGATGAAGACCGTCTTCTTCCTTCTTCTTCAAATGTGGACAATCCTTTTTCCAATGACCAGGTTTCTTGCAGATAAAGCACTTCCCATCCTTAGACTTTCCTCTTCTACCATTACTGGGCTTCCTGGACTTGGAACGCCCTCTAGAGTGTCAATTCTTCTTATTTTCTCTACCTCTTTCAACAAATAGGTCATGACCACTACTTCCACCTCTACTTCCTTCACTTCTCTCCTTCATCTGATCTCTCAAGCTCTCAGATAGAAGGCCTGACTTCTCATCTTCCACTGTCAATGTGTCTCTAGCGAAGATAAGGCTGTTAGCGAAACCTGTATAACACTCCAGAAGAGAACACAAAAGAATCATTGCCATTTGCTCCTCATCCATCTTCAAGTCAATTGCTTCATCTTCATCACGAGATCATCAAAGAAATTAAGATGTTCCTTCATTGAAGTATCCTCTCTCATCCGCATGGTGAAAAATGTCTTCAGTAATATCAGATGGTTAGTCAGAGATTTCTTCAAGTAGAGATTCTCTAACTTGGTCCAAATTCCCCTAGTAGTGGTCTCACTGCTAATCTCTGAGATGACATTCTCTCTCATAGCTAGTTGTAAAGTAGTAAATTCCCATTTCTCCATCTCCTTCCTTTCTGCGACTGAGATGTCAGCCGTCAACTCCTCATGGGCAAACACTACTAGATGGACTTCATTCCTCATTAGAACAACCTTCATCCTTCGTTGCCACTTCTCGAAGTCTTTAACCCCATTCAATTTCTCAATTGCTAACTATGATCCTGACGCAATATACATTCCTCTAGTATAGGGTCTTGTAACAACTAGAGTCGCTTCATCTCCTGCCATAGCGTCTAACACTCCTCAATCAACCTTGCAGCTCCGATACCAGACTATTGGGGAAAAATCCCTTTAGATGATCAGTCTAAGGGAATAAAAAACTCAACGCAGCGGAAAACAATTAGATCATGATTGTAGTGAGATGAAACAAACAGAGATAAACACCAAAACAGACAGTCACAGATCTATGCAATGCCGAAAAATAAATAACACCACTATTTATAGTGGTTCCACTACCGCGAGGCAATGTACGTCCACTTGGGGAGAGGAGACTTTATTAATCACTAAAAGATTAGAGTTACAAGATTGATTCACTTTTGAAGACTATACATAAGAAGAATTAACAATACAGACAAAATTCTGCAGAGTTTCAGCTCTTTGGGATGGCTATCATTGTTGTCCAGAAGCTCCACTATTTATAGAGTGAAGAAATGAGGAAGGGTAGCTACTATATAGCAGCCCTGGGGTTTGGTTCGGCGCATCACTTTGGTTCGGTCAGCTGGTTCGGCATTTGCATATGGTTCGGAAAATATGGCAGATCATTTGGTTCGGCATTACCCGAAACTAATTTAGTTCGGCATAATGCCCGAACGAAATAATTGGACCGGCATACCACCGACGAAATATTTCGTTCGAAATTATTTTCCATCGCTCCAATACTTTTTCTTCAGATCTCCTTTACCGAACGAAGCCCAATCACCTAATGAAACTGCTCCTCCACTGAACGAGATTACTCGTTCGGTCTTTATAGCCTCAACGCCGAGCCACAGTTTGGTTCGGTCCTCCTCAATGCCGCTCCAACTAGGGTTTCCAACCCTGTGACTTCCTCCTCCGCCTCTTCCTTCGAGTTGGAATGTCAGGTATCAAATTCAACAATGTTTTCCAATGTTTGAGACGGAATACCTATTCTCGACGTTGAATATGCTGACTGTTGCTTGGTTTTGGTTCGTTGTATTCTGGTTGTGCGTAGTTATGGCTGCAACTTGATAAGAGTGATATGATAATTGCAGTGCTTGGGATTTGTGTCTGACATCGTTATGCAGATCTTGCTAGAAAAAATGGATGCATACACTCGTAATGCCTAAAGTGGAGAAAAATGTGGGATATTTTAGATGAAAAGACTTTGTACTTTGAATTTTTCATTGCAAATATATTTGTACGTATTTGATATTTTTAATGGAAACGTTAGTGTATTTTTGAGACGATAAGAATGAGATACATAGTGTCTTGATACTTTGATCAATGTGAACTTAACTCTCTCTAAATTAAATAGTATGGATCAACAATTGAATTTTCGAAAGAAACTTTATTGCGAACTAAATCAGAACACTATAAATACACAACACTATAAAAAACATTAAACCCAACATATGTTTATTAATATCAAAGAAAATTAATTGCAATATTGACATGAATGTTATAATATATGTAAATATAAATAGTGAATATGCTATATGTTGTTTTTGTGTTTAGTCTCACATCGTGGGATTAGTTCTATCCCATGCTCCTAGGCCTTTATATAAAGGAGCTAATGTAATGAAAATGTATGATTAATCTCTGTGGTGAATAAAATATTTTCTTCCTTTTTCTCCAATGTCTTCTTATTTCATTCTATTCTATAACACGTTATCAGCACGATCTCAAAATGATCTATAAACCAGTCGAACATGGTTCATATATTAAAATGATTGACATGGTCAGTGGTCATGGTGGCAGATACAAGTAAGTGTTTGCTCGTCATATTTATTTTATAGTTGAAAATAAAGTTTGATGTTTCGGCTGACATAATTTTGTGTGGAAGATTGATACATTCCGGTTTTAAATCAAGAATTTGTAGGTCTATGTTAATATAGGATTCACTTATAGACTGTAAATGAACTTATATCCCTCTTCCCTCACTTTAATTTTGAATCATTTCGATTTGGTATCATTTTATTTGAATGATCTTCATTATATTATTGTTTGTGTTTGAATCTAAGGTTGACGTTGTTAGTTTTAGATCCAGATTTGCATTTTTCATTTAGATCTGGGTTTGTTTGATTGAATTTGATTAGATCTGAGGCACTGTATTGTTGTATAGCAAGTCTTACTCTAATTTTAGTCCATTAATGCTGCTAAATCTTAAAATGTATATGTGAACTAAACGTATGCATCACTGGATTGCAATCTATTTGCTTTAGACATCTCACAGATCAACCTTTAGGAGGGTTTTGTGATTGGTGAACATCTATTTGGGAGTTGCAATTTGATGATTCGAAAACACATAATATATACTTGAAGTTAAATATCTGTTGTCCACAACAATCATGTCATAACTGTTAATTTAGATTTGTAAATTTGCAATTCTAAAATCAATAAATTTGTAAATTTGTTTCAGATCTGGAAATTCTGGTTTAATTACTTGTAGATTCGATAGAACCCAGCTTCAAATTTCATAACTGTTAATTTATTTCCTGCGGATCTTTCATATATGATATATTTGAGTTTAAATCCAATTGATTTCCAATTTTTTTCTCTAAATATTTCAATTTGTAGCCTAGCTATAAAGTATGTTTCACTCCATGCTATCACGAATACTTTTTGGATGTATTTTTAACCAGTTTAGATCTATTATTTTATTAATGTTTGGTGTTAGTACATCATTATTTTTTTGCAATGATCTAGTTTTTTTTTTTACTTATACTCAAAATCATGTTCCCAATATCATTTTTTTTGGTTTCAACTAATAACAAAAGAAACTGCTGAATTGCTTGGTGCTTGATGGTATTAATAATTTTTGTCTCACCGATGTTCATTATTTGGATCGGTTACAGGATTCATAATTTGCAACCATGACCCATTGCTTCCTATTTAAGGTCCTTAATAATGTTTTCGATAGGGATAGAAACTTCTCTAATGACTTAACTTTAATTGAAGCTATGAACTATAAAAGTTTGGGTTTACAGTAAAATGGTATCTGCTATTTTATTCTCTACTCTCTTCTTTTCATTTTTCCAATCAGTTTTTCCTTCTTCTTCTTTTCTTAGTTATTTCGAAAAATAAAATTAAATAACAACAACACTAAAACTTTGGCGTTGGCTATTATTTTTATTCCTATATTTTGTTCAGCTAGGTCTGTGTTTAGTTTAGTATGGTATAATTTTGATTTAGCTATAATGATGCACTTCGTGGTTTTGCAACTTCATATAATCGATGAATCAAGAATGTGAAGTTCTAAATGTCTGAAAATCCAAAAATTCCAAAAGTCTCTGAACCTGAAATTCGATTTTTTTTTTCTTCAAAAATTGCAGCTTCGTATTGAACTAGCCATCTCCAAAAGAGATATCTGTGATTGCTTAAAACTAGTACATGTATAACATGTCTTATAGCAAATACATTAGTAGCACCATGATAACATGTGTTTGGAACACTATATTAGATATTCACTATTAGTTTTGATTTAACACTTAAAGTGAATTTCTAGAGTCCAAAAGGGTTGAGAACCTAATGTTCTTATAGATCTGAAAATTTGAAAATTTCATGAACTAGGATATCCCAATTTGAATATTTATTACAGTAAAGAACTTGAAGTGCAACTGGAAGAAAATGATTTGAAAATTCAGATATAAAATGGATGATAATATCTGTTATATAACAATACATATGACATGACTAATTATGCATTAATGTTGGCTCAGTGCATTTGAATTGTCTAAAAGATCAACTTAGTTTTGAGTTTAATTATCACTTTAAAAACAAAAAAAATTGTTTATGCTTTGACTTGGTTTTATCTTTTTATGGCCTGCAGCTTTGATTTGGTTCATGTTGTTGCTGAAATTCTAGTTTTAACAATTTATGGCTTGCGGCATTCATTTATGGTTTGAATAATTCCATCGTTCTTGCTATGTACTTGAGCATGCTTCTGACCACTTGTGTGTGATTTAGTGTGTATCAAAGCATTTGATATACCACTTTCCTGCAAGTGTACATTTGTACTTCCGGCATGGTACAATGTTGCACTCGAAACCCTTGCTTGTTTTATGGTTTTGTGAATTGCTCATGATATGGGCTGTTGTTCATGTACCATATTGTACATGTCCTTATTGCATACTTCATTGTGCATTTCTATGCATGAGACTGAAGTGTTTATTAAGTACTATTCTTGTTTAATTTTTGTTGCTCTTTACATGGCTAAAAAAAAAATAACAATTCCTTTTTATAGTACCTTATGATATGCGTGTTATATCATTTTTGTGTATCATGCTTATATTTTCTGTAACTGGTGTGTCTTCATCCTTCTTAATGTTACATGCAACGTCTAGAGAGCTAAAGAACATATCTACTCTATTTCTGTAAATAACAGACCTAAGGTATGAGCCACCAATACTTAAATGATGATATATGCCTACTAGACTGTGCAACTACTCATACGATTTTGAAAAATCAGAAGTTTTTCTCTGAATTATTTGAAAAGATTTCAGCTAAAGTTTCAACCATAGCAAATCTGCTAATATAATTGAAGGGTCCGGAAGAGCCCATATAGTATTACCAAATGGTACATATATCTTAATTCAAAATACATTATACTCAATCAAATTTAAAATAAATTTGTTGAGTTTTGAGGATATATAAATGAATGGCTACCATATTGGAACCATAATGAAAACGTCAAAGAATATCTTTGCGTTATTTCTAAAATTGAAAGCCAGAAGCTTATTTTAGAAAAATTTGATACAATTTCAACTGAATTATATTTCACGAAATTTGTCATAATTGAATCTCATATTTAAACATGAGCCAGAAGCTCACAAATATCACTTGAATGCATTTTATCAATTGAAAAAAGAATTATCCTCCTATTATTAATATGTATGGTGTATTTGCTAGTAGCAATATGATAATGGATCAAAATGAGAATCCAAAGATGATTATTACTTAATGTAACAATGTTTTTCAACATTGAGGGGGAGGATAAAGGGATACAAGTTCATTTTGATCATCAGTGTCAAATATTTGTTAACATGTATAATGATGCAAAATATTAAGTAACTTAATAAATTATTAATAATATCCCCAGTAGACTTTCTCCAATATATATTTGAATCCCTGAAGGATCAAAATGTGTAAACCACGTCTGAAATATGGTACAAAAGTCGGTTTGAAATACTTTTGGAGTAAGTAATAAAGATGTCAAATAAAAGAGGTGAGTGTTCTTGAAGAAACACTTAAGGGTGCTCTTGAAGAGACTGATGACATGATTGTCAAATTACCCTAGAAGTGGTTTAGGTACCTAAAATATGATAATTAAAGAGATCTCAATAAATCATGTCTAGAACTGACAAGAAATAACCATCGATGATAAATTTGTAAATAATAAAGCGCTTATGTTTATAAATAGATTAAAGATCTTGAATTAGTGGAAAACATGACTGGCCATCATGAATCCTTTACTAATAAAGAAATATGGACATGTAGTCCGCAAAGTAGTGAAAATGCTTCAAACGCTTAATATACCCCGAAGGTATACATATGGTTTAAATCATATTAAATGATGAAAGTATACAAATTCCTGAAGAATATAAATAACTTTCGTGGTTATAAAGAATGCAAAGAACAAGGAGCGTAGATTACAAACCACTTTTAATTATTGTTGTAATGAAAATCTTGATATAATTCATGATGAATAGATTACTTCCTATTTTTAAGTATTGTTGTAATGAAACTCTTAATACCCATTAAAGTGTTAGTTGCGATATGCAAATACTTATTAAAATATATAAATTTATGAAGAATATATATAACTTTTATAGTTACGAAGTATGCAAAAGACATGAAGTGTAGATTACAACCTTCTTCTAAGTATTGTTGTAATGAAAATCTTGGTATACTTCAAGATGAGTAGATTACTTCCTGCTTTTTAGTAATGTTGTAATGAAATTTTTAATATTCATGAAATATGTATAGTTGCAATACGCAAAACTGATTTGAAGCACAAAAATGAAAACACATGAAGTGTTTTTCATAAAAGTAGCATACAAAATGTATAAAATGCAAATCATATTTGAAAGAAACAATCTTAGAAAATTTGATTGTATCGAATGAAACTATTAATAAATTGTATTATTAATGAGATTCATATTTATGGATCCAGAAGTATCTATAACCAATTTGAGTTATCGAAAGACGAATATGAATTCAGAGGAAAATTTTAAATCAGGGGGAGCATCCATAAGTATTTTATAATGCACTCTTTTTTCTTAACTAAGATTTTTCCCACTGGGTTTTTATTAGTAAGGTTTTAATGAGGCATTATCTTGATCCAGAAGTATCAACTCCCCAGTAACATTTAAAATAAGTTATAATGTACTCTTTTTCCTTATTTAAGATTTTTTCCACTGGGTTTTTCTTACTGAGGTTTTAACGAGGCATTATCTTGATCTAGAAGAATCAAATGTCTTTTCAAGAAATAACATCTCAAATATGTTATTTAAGTTAAATTGTATTTTTATCTTTGACTAGGTTTTTCCCATCGGGTTTTCCTTTATAAGGTTTTTAATGAAGTACTATATTGATCCAGAAGTATCAAACTCTATTTGATTCTATAAATTATTGAAATATGTCATACTATATTGTACTCTTTTTTCCTTCACCAAGATTTTTCCTATATGGTTTTTCTTAGTAAGGTTTTAATGAGGCATTGTTTTGATCCCGAATTATCAAACTCTTTAGAAAGAATATCATTTTTAATATGATTTTACAAGTTGCACTCTTTTCCTTGTTCAAGGTTTTTCCCACTGGGTTTTCCTAACAGAGGTTCTTAATGAGGCAACGGACAATATTAATGCCAACTGAATGAATAAATGCAAGCAAGATAACAATGAGGGGGAGCAATCATCATACACGTTACAAAAGGGGCAATTTCAAGTTATCAGAGAATTCAAGATTTTAAAGACGCATATTCAAGGGGGAGTGTTATAACTTATAATATATGTAAATATAAATAGTGAATATGCTATATGTTGTTTTTGTGTTTAGTCCCACGTCGTGGGATTAGTTCTATCCCAAGCTCCTAGGCCTTTGTATAAAGGAGCTAATGTAATGAAAATGTATGATTAATCTCTGTGGTGAATAAAATATTTTCTTCCTTTTTCTCCAATGTCTTCTTATTTCATTCTATTCTATAACAATGAACAAATAAATATTAAATTTTACATATAAAGTGCAATTGTGTTTGATACTATATGTGTACATCATGCATATGAAATATAAGATACAGTCGATTGAAAACAAAACATTGCTTCGATGATTTTGTTAACTATAGCACACTCTAATAAAAATATCACATATGAAAATATATTTGTTACAATCAAACACCTATTAGTGCCACGGTGTGGCATGTGTGGGTGGAGCACAATGTTAGAACATTCCAAGATAAACATATGCCTATTATCATTATATTTGTTTATTTTTAACAATTATAATTAATGGAACTGAAAAAAGTTTATATTAAACTAAAAAATTTCATTTATATTTCTTAATTTATCAGTAGTTAGCGGATATGATAATTATCCGATATCCGTCCGTATCCGGATGTGGATATCCGATATTCGAAAATAATTTCGGATGCGGATGCGGATATGACACTATCCATATCCGAAAGTATCTGTTGACATGCCTATTATTTTTCCCCAGTACGGGTGATTTTTTTGGCCCATTGATCACTTATTTGGATTTGCAGTGGATAACCATAATTGTAAGTTAATATCTAAATATAATAAGTAATCTTTTTCATTGCAAGGCACCTACCTAGATTACAAAATTATAATTTTTCGATAAGACATATTATTAAAGCATATGAAGCGTAGTAATAAAGTACAAATTTTATAAATTAGAAACTTTACTTCTGTTTATTGGTTAATGCTAAAATCTCAATTTTCAAAGATATTTAAAATATTTACTTCAGAAATTTTCCTTTTCTCTTTTATGTTTAAATACCCAAATTTAAATTTATCACAACAAATCTTTTTAACTCTTACCATTTAGAAAAACATTATATAATTAATAATTTTTGAAATCTCCTTTCCAAAAATATATGAATACTTCAAACAGAATTTATACAAACATCTTCCACGCGTTTTTACTTACTTTCTCCTTTTCTAATCACTTCCGGTAACAAAATTAGCAATATCCACATAACTATCAAACAATGCATCATCTCCAATCAATCAATAAAACTTTCCAGAGCAATTAAGTCGTATACAGATAAACCAATTAACCATTTTCATCAAAATAGCATCAATAATAACTAATTTCAAACAACATCAACTATACTAAGACATCCAAAGGGGAATCTAAACAATAGTGCGAGTTAAATCGATAAATCACATTCGTTTCCAAGCAAAATTTCCAACCAATGCTTTATTAACCTGATTTGAGCTAGCCTAAAATAGTGCCACCACCACTGTCGCCATTAACCATCGCATCCAGAGCTTGCTACGCTACCTGAAAAACGCTACACACAGGAGCCACCATCAACGCATCCAGAGCATGGTTTTTATTTTCTTTCGTGCATTATTTATTTCCTTTTTTCGATTTCAAATTTTCTGCGTTTGAAATTTCGCGAGAGAGAAGGAAACTGTTGGGTGGGTTTGGAATTTTATGGGTTGGAAGCTGAAAAGAAAGATGTAGAAGAGAAAGGAATGGGCTTTATTTTGATTTGGTTAAGGCCAATAAAAAATAATAAGGAATGCAAATATTTCTTTCCCTTTAATCACTCAACTCCTTAGATTTGCTTAATCTAAACATCATATTTTCTTTTAAATTATAATTTACCTTGTCATTTATCTACCAATTCACTTCAAATTCAAACTGGCCTATATTTTGATAATTCAAACAAATATTTAAACTATAGAATTATTTTTCTTTGCTGATTTATTGATTTTATTAAATCGAATAATTTTTTTCTCGTCTATTTCAATTATAGAAAAGAATAATCTACGGTGCAAATTATTTTATATTCGTTACAAATATTTTATTCGAGCTTAGTATATTTTCTAAAAGGAATTTATTAATTGGTTAATTTATTAAAACAAAATTCTTTATCAAATAAGCTTCAATTCAATAAGAATATATTTTCAAAACTAATTTTTTTAATAAAAAAATTGAATTCAAACATTTTGTTTTAACTAAATTTATTTATTATAACCATATAGAAAGTAGTGTTTTTATAGATCTCCTACCTTATGATAATTGTGTCCATGTAGTTTCTTATATGGAAGATGACAGACACAAACTCATACACTTAGATTCCTTCATCCTATACCGTCTTCTATCAAGTTTAGAATTACATGATCATCCATATGGCTTTCCTAAAACAAAAACCTAATACTCTCTTCATTATCTTATCGTATGTTATGATTTTAAATAAATTCGTTAAAGGACTTTCTACTTTCGCATACGATACAATTATGTGAATTTTTTCTAAATGTCATAATTTTTGGAAAATTACAGAATCTCGTTTGTACGGAGAACATTTCAAAAATTTACAACACATAATATACATATTTGAAGAGGCATCCCAATAATGTAGCATCCCAAACATGGGAAAACAACATAATATCACATATATACCAATATAAGCATAATCACTACAAGAAAACATTCATTTTTCAGCTGAAAAATCCATCATAAATCCGTCGAAAAATCTGTGCTAGCGACGGATTTGCGATGGATACATATGGTCGGTAAATTTCAAGTCGGTAATTTGTGTCACTTTTGCGATGGAAAATAGCGTGAACTCACCGACATTTTTTCGTCGTTTGGCTAAATATTAAAACTTAATTCAAAAATATTCCAGCGACGTTTTACCAACGGAAATATATATTTTCCAAATTCATTTTAAACAATGTGTTGTCGTTAAATGCTAGCTAAATAGCGACGAATATTATTTAGGTGTACACTTTAATCTTAGATATACGTCGATAATTCTGCTGCTAATAGCGACGGTTCAACGACGTTTTATTGGTGGTTTTATTTCAAAAATTCCGCTGCTATTCTCTTTCTATCCCGTCGATAAATGTTACTTTTTATTTTTTTATTACAGCTTTCCCAACCATTAATGTTCTACATTCAATAGTAAAATAACTACATAAATACACACACACGCACGTGCACACACACACACATATCTTATATATAAAGCAAATATTTGGTCAATCAAGTCAAAGTGAAGCCTTTTTTGAATATCCACAAATGCCCATCGTGTGCATTGCTATGCGCTACTAAATAACAACACTAAAAAAGAGGCTATTTTCGTCATTTTTTATACCCTAAGTTGTTTGCTTCGGCGTTCAAAATTCTCCTCCACGAAGTCGCCTGCATTATCCACATATTTCATTTCCCCTGTCTCGAAGAACAAGTATTCAGCCTAAAGCTTAAATAACGATTCTGGGAAAAGGGAAATCAATAGAAAGAAATAAAAACCATGAAGTGATTCACTATGTAAAAGCATTAAAGAGATTCGGCTCCTCTTTCGGCAACCGTCAATTGCCAGATTTCAGCCATGGTACTCTATGAAACCCTATTTTTAGTTTTGTTTACCAATTCGCTTTTTATACTTTCATATTTCATGTTCATAGTAAATTTATTGCCATTGTATGTCAAAGATTTGGTTACTCAATGGCTAACTTCTTATTTTGATGTTCAAAAAGTAATGGTTTTGACTTATCTCTATACCCAATTCCTTTATTAACTGATTTCGCTCGTCGACATTTTTGGATTTAAAGTTCCCAACTGGCTTTAGTAATCAAATAGCTGGTGATGTGAATGGGTTTGCAAAGTATTAATGGAGAGTAATTTTCTTACAAAGTAATCCCTGGCCATTATTGATAAAGAATTTAATGCATTGGAAGGTTGAGGCTAAATTTGTCATTTTTCCCCACGTTTTGTTTACATTTCCCAAAACTACCATTATCCTTGACTCCACGTTTCAACCATTCAAGCTCTTCTCCCCCAGAAAATTTTGAAAAATGAAATTTTCGGTATTGATTAAAGCTTTGAATTCTATTTTATGATCAGATTAATGTTCCCAAGATATTGAGAATAGAGAGAATGGAGTGGGCTTGGTAATGGCAGAATAGGGATGAGACCTAAATGCTTTTTCATGTTCCAACCGAATCCAAAAATTTGTAAGCTTTTCATTGCTACATTTTCTAAGATTAAGATTTGATTTTAAAAGGTTTGATTAGATTCTATAAACGGCTAAAATCTGATTTCTATTCAAGATTAACGTATAGATAAATTATTTACATCCCAGGGACATTAAATTGTTTTCTTATGAAAAAAATGATTCTGCTCTATAATGTATGTAATAGTCATAAAAACTATTGATTGATATATATATATATATATATATATATATGTTTGCGCCAAAATTGGTCACAAACCCCAAATATCGTGAAAGCACTAGTGTATGAACACAGATCAAAAATATTGTAACACAAATCTCAGATCCAGGCAAAGCAGAGAATCACAAGTCAAGAATAACAAGCAGAAACACAGGATTTATAGTGGTTCGGCTATCTCCGGCCTACGTCCACTTCGAATGATAATCTTTTATTGATGTTCTTCGCTGATTACAGCGGATTACAACAGTAATTTTCAAGTACAAACAGTAAAGTTGAGTTCAATCTTGATTTCGGCAGAGTCTGGGCGTTGCTGGATCCTAAAAGTCCCTTTTCTGTAGGCTCTAGGGTGCTATTTATAGGCGCTCCATGCAAATATCTAGCCCAAACTTCGGGAGACTTCTTCTGGCACGTGAGTGGGCCCACGCGATCGATCCCATGAAGTTTCGACTCGATCCGTGATCGATACGAACGTAATTCGTATCGATCAAGAATTTGTCCAATGGAGTCGAAACTTGGCATGAACCTTCTTTGGCTTGTACATAAGATCCCGTGAAAATTTCATAGCATTTGGACTTGTGGTTTGCGAGTTATGATCGATACGAGTTGGTGTTCTTCGGTGGGCTGTTTGGTTCGAACCGATCACTTCGAATCGATCCATTCGAATCGATCAATGCACGTGCCTAGGTGATGACATGGTGCGCACTCTTCGGATCGATCCACCTTTTACGCTGAGTTGACCGAGTCTTATTTGCACCTTGTTCGTATCGATGGTTCGTGTTCTATTTCGTATCGATAAAAAGCATTGACTTTGTATCGATCGTTTGTAACTCTATTCACATCGAAGTTCTCAGGTTACTTCGCATTGATGGCTGGGGGTCATTTCGTACCGATATCTGGAAATGGGACCGATACGAATTGACTCTGAGTGATGAATTCGAAGTAAAACCAAGCCGAGTGGATACGAAGCAGAGGGTTCGTAATGGATACGAAGTGGACATTGCTGATCGATTCGAAACTACGAATAAGCGATGGATACGAATAGTTCCACTCTGATCGATACAAACTCGATGGATGCGAGGCGAAACCATTTTGGTCGATACGAACACATACGAGGTGAAGTCACCCTGATCGAATCGAACTCAATGGATTCGAGCAGTCCGACCGTAGATCGATTCGAACATGATGGATTCGAAATCAGATGTTCCTTGATGGATACGAACCAGGGCATACGTATCTATTCAAACGGCGTGTTTCCCTCATCTTGTATCGATCATATCTCGATCATACGAACTCCGATTGATCTGAAATTTGAAGCGTCGGCTTTTATGGCTTTTCTTGTCATGTCCTGTGAATTGCAGCTCGATCTGGACTCGGACAAAATTCATCGATATCCATAGCGAACCTGTAATGCATAACCGATATTTGTGACTAGTAATCATTGATTCTCAATTAATTTCTTGATATCTCGACTTTGCTAAAAAGCGGGATAACACTTTGCCCCCCAAAACATGTCTTTTGGCAAAAGACGTGTTTTGAATAGCTCTAAATCGAATATCGTGAGTTCATATTTAATTCACAATCATAGTGTTGTCAATCAAGTTTATGGCTGTTCGAAGCCGAACCAGTTTTCATTTCCACTTGTGGAAGCCAGCAATTGAATTTTTAAACCTCTCCGGACTATCGGTGGTCACTCCGGACCCTTGCCAAGTCCATTCCAGACTTGACGATCGAATAGAAAGATCCTATTGCGCTTCGGCGTTGCTTTCTATCCCTTACACTCTGGCACTAGCGAGGGCATATAGCGATGTCTTGGTCTTTCGAGACCGATCATAGCCTCTCCGGGCTCTTGCTGGATCCCATCCTGTCACTCTCCGGTGAAGGGGAAATAGCGTCGAGTGAGCCGATCCTGTCGCTCTCCAGCGAAGCGGCCACACCACTTGCACTCTGGTTCAGTGTCTCTGAACATTAAGCGATGTCATGGTCAAAATCCTGGGCCGATCATAGCCTCTCCGGGCTCTTGTCGAACCCCGATCCAATCACTTTCCGGCGAATGGGGAACGATGTTAAGTTAGTTGATCATGTCGCTCTCCGGCGAAGCAACTCACTTCTTGCACTCTGGACCCTATCTCTCCGCGTAGGGTCATAAAGTGATTAACTTCAGATTGACTTTCAATATTCATCCTTTAACTCTCCGGTTAAAGGTTTGTCATATAAAATTCAAGTTCATTTATTAAGTTCAAATCTTGAATGCTCAATCTCAAGCAACAAGAAAAACTAGGTACAGCCTCTCCGGGCAGAGCGGTCTATTACCATCTTAGAGCATGCCTGGGGATCTCTCCGGTTCCCGTACATGTGTAAGTGGAATAGCCATTTTATTTTGAAATCAAATCTAAGGAGCTCAATCGACCAAAGTTCAGATCCTGAACTTGGCCCTTGCCATCATGATCAATTGATGATGAGTCGTGATCCCGATCCAAGATTAGTTCGGTTAGGCGGAGGCGGTAGTTGCTCAGGTCCTACGGCCGCTGTCCGATCTCTGATGTATTGTGGCAATCTACCACTTCTGGCATGTTTTTCCACCTCATCCTTCAGATGGCGACATTCATCAGTAGTGTGCCCTTCCAGCTCATGGAATAGGCAGTATTTTCCACTTCTACGTTCCCATTCTGTGGGATCTCTCCTAAGTGGTTTCCGATAAGGGAGTTGCACCCGAGTATCCATGTATATTCATTCCAGGCTTTCCGTCAAATCAGTGTACTGTATGAACCTGGGTTCTCGGAATTTCTTCCGTCTGTCAAGACCATCGCATCTGTCATCCTGCTTTCGCTTCCCTTTGTCTGTTCCAGACTATTCTTTGAAGGCTCCTTCGCCTTGCGCAGCGTTCGCTTCTTGCCTTTCGGCGCGTGAATCTTCTAGTCGAATGAACCTTTCAGCTTCATGGTAGAATTCTCCGAGGTTTTATGGTGGGTTTCTTGCTAAAGAATCCTTAAACTCTGTGCCTTCCGCAACTCCGGCCACTGCCGCCATCAAAATCATCGATGGATCCGGGCGATCTACTGAAGCCACAGTTGCATTGAATCGCAATAGAAAATCTTTTATGGACTCTCCGGTCCTCTGCTTTATCGACGCTAAGGTCATCACACTTTTGGGTCGCGTCACGTGGACCCTAAACTGCCTCATGAAGCATTCCACTAGCTCGCCCCATGTTCTGATCGATTCCTTCTCTAGCTGCCTGAACCAAAGCACAGTCAAATCTGATAAATATAGAGGGAAACATCGTGCCATCACTTCGTCGGATGCCCCCAGCACTTCCATATGCCTGATATATCTGGTAATATGCATGGTCGGGTCTGATTTCCCATCATAAGGGTTCAGCGTGTAATTTGAACTTTGGAGGATTCCTTGCATTTCTGATATTCGGAGTGAACGGACTCCGACTAACCTCCTCTAAGCCTCCGCTCGACAATCCTCCCCTCATAATCCGTCGTACTAGTCCAGCCACTCTTTCGTCTCCATCCAGAGGTTGTCCCCTTATCATGTTTCTATCCTGCCCCCCATGTCTCATAGGGTATTCTGGGTAATATTCTTTATGTGGCTCATTCATGTTAGCGTTGGCTCTAGCCTACTGAGCTCCATCTATGGGCCTTCCACTGTCAGATCCTGAGAGTCTGCCCCCAGGTCCTTGTTGATTGCCTTCACGTTCTTCGTTCTGATCTTGAATTTGACCCCCATTGGTCTCTATGACTCTAGCTCCTTGTTCCGTATTTGCAGCCACTATAGTCAGTCCAAGGTTCTGTGCTCCAGTAGTTCTCATCTGATCAAAGAAGTTTTGCATCATTTCTTGTTGACTCTTCGGCAATCTTTCATGAATTGAATCCGCCATAGCCTCCATCTCATCCCTGGTGATGTAGATCGAAGCTTGACCTTCTCCAGCTCCAGAAGAGGCCTCTTGACTTCCCTCTTATTGGCTTCTTTCTCCTCACTGTCTTCTTATTGATTGTCGCGTCATTGTCTTTCAAATTAGAATTCTTCAAGCTTTCAAGTCCAATATCTAAGCGGTAGAATTCCTGAGTTCAATTCTCAGTGAAAGCACCAAAGTGTTTGCGCCAAAATTGGTCACAAACTCCAAATATCGTGAAAGCACCAGTGTATGAACACAGATCAGCAATATTGTAACACAAATCTCAGATCCAGGCAAAGCAGAGAATCACAAGTCAAGAATAACAAGTAGAAACATAGGATTTATAGTGGTTGGGCTATCTCTGGCCTACGTCCACTTCAAATGATAATCTTTTATTGATGTTCTTCGCTGATTATAGCAGATTACAGCAGTAATTTTCGAGTAAAAACAGTAAAGTTGAGTTCAATCTTGATTTCGGCGGAGTCTGGGTGCTGTTGGATCCCAAAAGTCCCTTTTCTGTAGGCTCTAGGGTGCTATTTATAGGCGCTCCATGCAAATATCTGGCCCAAACTTCGGGAGACTTCTTCTGGCATGTGAGTGGGCCCACACGATCGATCCCATGAAGTTTCGAATCGATCCATGATCGATACGAACGTAATTCGTATCGATCAAGATTTTGTCCAATGGAGTCGAAACTTAGCATGAACCTTCTTTGGCTTGTACGTAAGCTCCTGTGAAAATTTCATAGCATTTGGACTTGTGGTTTGCGAGTTATGATCGATATGAGTTGGTGTTCTTCGGTGGGCTATTTGGTTTGAACCGATCACTTCAAATCGATCCATTCGAATCGATCAATGCACGTGCCTAGGTGATGATGTGGTGCGCACTCTTCGGATCGATCCACCTTTTACGCCGAGTTGACCGAGTCTTATTTGCACCTTGTTCGTATCGATGGTTCATGTTCTATTTCGTATCGATAAAAAGCATTGACTTCGTATCGATCGTTTGTAACTCTGTTCGCATCGAAGTTCTCAGGTTACTTCGCATCGATGGCTGGGGGTCATTTCGTACCGATATCTGGAATTAGGACCGATACGAATTGACTCCGAGTGATGGATTCGAAGTAAAACCAAGCCGAGTGGATACGAAGCAGAGGGTTCGTGATGGATACGAAGTGGACATTGCTAATCGATTCAAAACTACGGATAAGCGATGGATACGAATAGTTCCACTCTGATCGATATGAACTCGATGGATGCGAGGCGAAACCGTTCTGGTCGATACGAACACATACGAGGTGAAGTCACTCTGATCGAATCGAACTCAATGGATTCGAGCAGCGCAACCATAGATCGATTCAAACATGATGAATTCGAAATCAGATGTTCCTTGATGGATACGAACCAGGGCGGCGTGTTTCCCTCATCTTTCCCTCATCTTGTATCGATCATATCTCGATCATACGAACTCCGATTGACTTGAAATTTGAAGCATCAGCTTTTATGGCTTTGCTTGTCATGTCCTGTCAATTGCAGCTCGATCTGGACTCGGAAAAAATTCATCGATATCCATAGCGAACCTGAAATGCATAACCGATATTTGTGACTAGTAATCGTTGATTCTCGGTTAATTTCTTGATATCTCGATTTTGCTAAAAAGTGGGATAACAATATATATACCGATTTGATGGATTGGTTGTTTAGTAAGCTTGAGTAATTAACGTGACCATAATACTTTTGTTATGAAGACCACCTAATTGCCATAATTTTCTCTATTGCAGATGATGCACAAATCCTGCTTGGAATGAGATCAAACATCCTTTAAACAAATGGACAATGAAAAACACATTTTCTAAATTGGTGAGGTACCTCATTTATTTTTATTTACTATTATATGATGTTCATGTTTATAATTTGGAGTTTTACATTATTGTGTCTGCATGTGATATGTGCGCATGTGCGTTATTTCTGGTGTGATATGTGTGCTGTGTGATTTGAAGTGTGTGCGTGTGTATTTTTATGTCCCAGGTGTATGCATATGTGTGTGTTAATAGGTATGAGTTACATTATATGTGACTGCTGCATTTGTGTGTGTGAATTTGTATTAGTGTTGTGTTATGCATATGTGTTCAAGTATGTATGCCTGCATAATAGTTTGCATATCCTTATTCTTTACATGCTGCAATATGTATAATTTCATGTGTGTTTCCATGCGAGTACTGATATGAGTGAGGGTTTGCTTACATGTGTATGTGAAGAGTTTGTATGAGTTTTTACCAAAATGTGCATGTGAAGGGATTTGCCAGTTCTTTCTCTTAAAAAAATATATGTATATATAATAATAATATATATGGAGTCAAATATATGTTTGCCATTTTGATCATTTGCTTTAAGTTTTCCTTTACAAATTGACTTTGGTTACCTTCGTATGACTATAATATGGTATTCATCCATTTGCTTTGTCACCTTCTATGTGTTTCTTTATGTTATAACTCTGTTTTCTTTTTAACAGTAGACCAAGCCTCAAAACATACACCTTTTATGCATGTCAGTCTATATTTGATCTGCCATTAGTTTGTTGATGTGTACTAATACTCAAAATGTTGCATTTTTGTAATGTAGATAACCGCTTTTTTTGTAGTTAATACCACTTAAAATTTTATATTAGCGTTGCAAATTTAATGACAAAGCTTTCAGGATCAACGAAAAAATGAACATTATTTACAAAAGTGAAACCTAATTTGTAATGTAAGCTGATACACACAGACACTAATTTGATGGATAGGTTGTCTTAGTAAGCTTGAGTAATTAACCATGACCATAAAACTTTTATTATGAAGACCACCTAATTGACACTATTTTCTCTATTGCAGACAATGCATAGATCCTGCTTGGACTTAGATCAAACATACTTTAGACCAAAAGAAAAAAAGAAACACACATTTCTTGAATTGAAGAGGTATCTCATTTATTTCCATTTACTGCTATGTGCTATTCGTTTTTATGATTTGGAGTTTTACATTGCTTATGTTCTATGTTGGTTATCTTTGTATGATTATAATATTCGTTCATTTGGTTTGTCATCTTCTATGTGTTTATTTATGTTATAACTCTGTTTTCTTTTTAACAATAGATCAATCCCCAAAACATATACTATTTACACATGTCAGTTATATTTGATATGCTATTAGTTTGTTGATGTGTGTTAAAACTAAAAATGTTAGCCATTTTTTTCTTGTTAATACCACTTAAAATTTTATATTAGCATTGCAAATCTAATGGCGAAGCTTTCAGGATCAACGAAAAAATGAACATTATTTACAGAAGTGAAACCTAAGTTGTAATATAAGTTTACACACACACATGCACACATACACACACATGTATACACATACATACATACATACATACACTGTTTTGATGGATAGGTTGTTTTAGTAAGATTGAGTAATTAACCGTGACTATAAAACTTTTGTTATGAAGACCACCTAATTGCCATTATTTTCTATATTGTAGATGATGCACAGATCCTGCTTGGACTGAGATCAAACATACTTTTAACCAAAAGGACAAAAAACACTTTTTTTTTATTAAAGAGGCGCCTCATTTATTTCCATTTACAGCTATATGCTATTCATTTGAATGATTTGGAGTTTTACAGTGCTTATGTTCTATGTTGGTTATCTTCGTATGATTATAATATGGTACTCATCCATTTGGTTTGTCATGTTTTATGTGTTTCTTTATGTCATAACTCTATTTTCTTTTAAACAGTAGATCAAGCCCCAAAACATACATTGTTTATACATGTCTGTCATTATTTGATCTGCCATTAGTTTGTTGATGTGTGCTAATACTCAAAATGTTGCATTTTTGTAATGTAGATAACCGCCTTTTGTAAATAATACCACTTAAAATTTTATATTAGCAATGCAAATCTAATGATGAATCTTACATGATCAATGAAAAAATGAACATTATTTACACAAGTGAAACCTAATTTGTAATATCATGTCATTAGTAGGTAAATCATTACCACAAGGATTGTCCACCAAATAAATTAATTTACGACAGTTTTAGTTACTTGGAAGATCCAATACAAATATAATTCATTGACATGTTACCTAAAAGTGAGTGCATAATCAAGAAAACTATCATATATTTCATGCACATATATCATTAGATTTATTTTACACCAGTTTACTCTTTAGCTTTTCCAAATACTTTAATTTTAATTTTGAAATAGTTAGGATGAATGAAATTTTTTGTTTTTATCATGATTGTATCGTTGGTGTTTTGACTTTGATGTAAAAAATGATTCACTGTTACACCTATAAGAATATTTTACAAATCAAAACTCTAGCAACATGATCTAAAAAATGTAAAACTAAATAGCATGGCATGAAACATAGAATCATCGATTCTTCACTTCATTTGTTTTTTATTTCAGTTTGGGATAATAGTTAAAACTGAGATAGTAGCTTCATCGACTTGGGTAATTAGGAAGAGGTCAAAATCGGACATTAAGTTAACTATAGCTATGACTTGATGTAGTCTATTTTTAGTCTTCTACAGTCTGAACTAACCCAAGATTTATGATAAACCGACTATGCTATTATTATTAATATTAATATCATCATCATCATCATTGTTATTATTATTAGTATTAGTTTGAATAAGGATTTTGAGGTGAATTGTTTATAACATTTATGAATTTATATCATAAAAATGAGTATGATTTCACAATTATGGTTGTTCCTTTTTCTACTAAACTCGGGTTGTAGGAATTTAGATTCGACTAAGAATCTACACGATATCATTTGTCATGTACAATATTGTAGATTCCATTCGTTATGCCCGCCTTTTTAACATTTTGTTACTGTACGAACATGTTGTTTATAGCGTAATAGATTTTTTCAGTTGCAAGTTGTGTTAAACATTCCAATTTTGTAGTATAAAATTTTACCATCCACCACCCAAGGGTTTTGTGTATATATAGTTGGTACAATCTTTTGACTTAATCCTTTAATATGTATTTCAATATTTAATATATTTGTTTAGCTTCATGATATTGTTGCTGATTGGGAATGAAACATAAATTTGATTTATGACATGAATGCTAGGAATTTTGGTTAGCTATTTGAATTTTATTACTTTAGGTTTACCAGTCCACATTTTTAGTTGTACACAGAACTATGTTAACCTTTTCTATGTATAATTTTCTTGAATTGCATCATTATTTGCATTTCTATAAATTACAACATATATTTTTCTTTCGTAGTCAGTATAGTACCTAAGGAACTTTATGAAAAAATATTTTTAATGACCAACAGGTTGAGCTTATAATGACTTAACTCGGTGATGTTTCAGTTGAGAAGGGCCAGGAGAATATCAAAACCATACGTCCTTATGGTTGGAATTTATTTTATTTAATATAAGTTTATTTATTATTTGAATTGTACTGATATATATGGTGATTGATAGATTAGGAAAGTCAAGATATTGGAAGGCAGTCAATATGATTAGGGATGCAGAAGTTAAAAGTCAATCTGAAGTTGATTGAAGGGAATGAGTTCTGGAAAGGAACTAGATTTTTATAGTTATTTTATTGTAAATTCTTAATATGTGTTTTCATATGTGAAATTTATTAGTATATAGGACCTCTTATATAACAATTACATTTGTAATAGTATGCCTGATTAGGGCATGGAGTTTTGGAATTCAATAACGAGAATTCAGAAACACTATTTGCCCTCTAGTAATGCATATATTTTAATTTCTGTGTACAGTTGGTAACCCAAAATTGATACATGGATGGTTTGAAACCCAAAGCTTATCTGAACTAGAGTTTTATGCCTGTCTAATGATATTATATCAATTATGTTTTTTTCTTTCCACAATAGGTGTAAAAACTGTACAAAAAATTCCCGATATATTAATGCGGTGGTTTAATATCTTTTAAAAGAGAGACGATGCAAGTTTTTTAAGATTCAAACTACTGGAAGCGCTAATTTTAATTTGTTACATTTCTCTATATATTCGTGTAATAGTTGACTACTTTCTTTACCTGTTTGATTATTTCCTAAAATAACTTAGTTTCATTCACATTTTGATAAATGATTGATTTGTGCATGTACATGCACAAAAATAATCAAACATTACGTGCACGTCAAAGTCTTTTTGAAAATCCAAAAAACCCTTAAAAACAACGTTTTTTAATACATATTATTTCTCATGTGCACGTGCATCGCACGTGCCAAAGTACTCGTGTGTGTGTATATATATATACACACACACACGCACGCACATTTATATAAAATGAATAGAATAAACAAAAAAGAAAATGTAACTATAAATAACAAAACCATTCAAATAATGTTAGTATCTAATACAAAACACAACACCTTACTTAGTCATAACTAATATCCATACAAAAAAACCATATAATATCTCATTTACAACAAAATCATTTCCAACTACTATACCCGAAGAGCTTACGAAGATGACGATGGCGAATTGTCTTTATAATCAGATCCATCGTGCATCTGAAGCATTGTCATCACCTTTGTCATTTGTGCTTGAAAGTTCTCTCTATCTGAATTTAACCAATTATTTCAATAAAACTACAAAATAAATCATTGTTGTATTTAACTGATATTCAACTTAAAAAACCAAAAAGTAAATTAGCACCATTAGCAATGTATAAAAGGCAAAGATAAATATCTAATTAAGAAATTTCCGTCTTTCACAATCCATAAATATGTTAACTGCATTATTTAGTATGAGTGTGATGGTTAAGATTGCCTCTTTTCTATAAATTATGTTGGTAAGAACAAAAAGAAAAGGATATAAACGACACTGAATCACTAGTTGTTTAGACTAAATCAAAGAAAGGCCTGATGCAATGACCAAGTGCTTTGCCACATCAATGTGCATTAATGGAGATTTGGTATTCACTCTAATTGACTGTATAATCGAATACACTTACAGTCAGATTTCATTACAGAGGAAAAAATGCCCAAAATGTTACCGTTTTTGCTTTTGAAACATCGTTACCTGGCCATGTTTGCAGTCTAGATACATTTTGTGCTAAGGTTATCCGCTATGAACCTCTGTTGATTGTAATATACTAACCATGTTGTTGTGTGAAATATTATTCTGTAACTATACATAAGAGAAAAATGATATTTTTTTATCTAGCATTCTGTATCTAAAAGCACAAGATATGATCAATACCACACACTCAATTAACTCTTACAAAATCGTGCAGATATGCATAAAGGTAAATAAAATATAGGAGGTTGGATTCTTACCTCAAGCATATCACCAATATTTACTATGAAAGAGTTTGCAATAGACTTGATATCAATCCACTCTCAATTATGTTTTTGAACTTGTAATCCTCCATGTAACAAAAATGTCAAAGCACGTGAATCCGTGTGGCTCCCATGTGTAACATCCCCTATCTGGAGGCCCGAAGCTAAGAGCAACAGATGCTGCATTCATCCATAGTATTAACTTTCGATGACCAAATATGGTAATGTTAATGATATCCATAATATCAAAAGCACAAGAATATGAAACAAAATAATAGATTTTAAAAAAAACAATATTTTTGATTACATTTTCAAAACATGTTCCATATTCAAATTACATAATCCCATCGCTTTCTCAAGTTCAGATAAAACATAGTTATTACATAAATACGCCAAGAGCGACATATGATGATGCCCACTTGGTTAACCAGAGTACTATATATACAGCACAACAGAATCAATCCAAAATAAAAAGCAACTCCTAATTAGTTATCTGTCAGCCACCTGCTCATCACCGGAAGTTTTATTCGTCAATCCTACTAAAACCTGTAAACCTCAACCCTCAGCTTACTCAAATCAATTTTGAGCACCCAAGAGTTTTAGGAGAAAACATAAACTTCAAGTTAGACATAAAGTCTGGTGTGAATAATACTATACGTCTCGATTATCTGATATTAAGTGAGACCACGCCGCTTAGCAGAACGAGTTTCCCTTTACTAATATCCCTTCTAAAACATATCTTTTGCAAATTATAATCCTGCAACCAAAACTGGTTAAATCTGTAAAGCAATATCATGTATATGTACATATCAGATATCAAATGGACTATATGTCCATACACTGTAGTTTTATTTGGCTAACTAATAACCCATGGTAGACTCGGGCCTACCATAAAAAAAAATCTAACATCTGTTAGATACTTCTCTTCTGGACGATCTGTCCTTACTTACTTCTCCAAGTCTAACTGATCCTAATGGTTTTGCAGGCTCACTAATAACCTGTCTTTTCTTTTTAGATTCCTTTCTGTGTGTAACATAATTTTAGTCTCACCTGTGACAAAGCCCTACACACTGGAATTTTGGACCTATTTTAGCTAGGGGCTACTAGCTAAAGTATAGGGCGCGACCCCATAACAGTCTCATCTAGTATTCTAATATCTGATTCATTTTACTTAAGGTTATCTAACTATAAAATTTTCCTTTGAAAACCTTTTCTTTCAAATTGATTTAAACCTTTAAATCATTCTTTAAACAAGGAAATTATATATACTCTTTGCTTTACTCAAATCACCTTGTCATGTTATATATTCTTTACATAAAGCCTTGTTGATGAAAACGTTTAAACTTTCGAAAGTACTCCTTACAAAATCGTTGGTAGTACCCCTTCCGATACATCAAAACCTTAAGCGAAGGACAAAACTTACCTTTTGAAATCATACCTTTCGAAACCATTCATATTCATCCTTTCGAAAGCATTGAAAAACATCTCCTTCGAAAGCTTTAAAACCTTAGACACCCAATCTTTAAAACACTTAAAACGTTGCATTTCGAAACCATTGGAAAACCTTTCCTTTTAGACCTTTCGAAACCATTGGGGAACCACCCCTTAGAAACCTTTCTTTAAAATCTTTTGAAAGCATTAAGACATCAAGCCCTTCGAAAGAATTTGGGTTCAATTTATAACATGTGGAAACACCTTTCGAAACCATTAAAACAATCTCTTTCGAAACCATTTGGGTTCTACCTTCTATAGAGAAAAAAGGGCCATTAAAACATTTAAGTCGAAAGCATCCCTTTCGAAAGCATTTCCTAAGTAAAGAAATGATGGTGTCGAAACCGTCCCTTCGAAAGCATTGGAGAAGCGGCTTGGTTTTTTTAAAACAAGGTAACCCTTTCGAAACCAATCTGGGTCGAAAGGTAAAAAGCGGCAGTCAAGGGTTTCGACCGCTTCGAAAGCATTTATTTAAAACAAAAGGCGCAACC
The DNA here is from genome assembly GCA_030737815.1 of Allium fistulosum. Classification (NCBI taxonomy): domain Eukaryota; kingdom Viridiplantae; phylum Streptophyta; class Magnoliopsida; order Asparagales; family Amaryllidaceae; genus Allium; species Allium fistulosum. Next base: position 294,033,517 of record CM060907.1, read on the forward strand.
CACTCGAAACCTTTCCTTTGAAATATTTGACTCAACCGAAAGCTAACCAAGTCGAAAGCACTTCCTTCGAAAGAAAAAGCATGTGCATTTTCAATTTAGAACAAAGCATGCTTCGATTCCCTCGGAACCTTTGGTTTCAATCCAGTACCTTCCGCCTATATCCAATTCATTACGTACCAGGTATCTGATACCATGTGCATTGGTTTCGATGGAGTCAGAGGCGAAGGTAAGGAGTTGGAAGCCTGGTGCCGAAAGCATTGACACAGGAAAAAGCATGTTGATTTGACTTTTTAAATTAACCCTTTGTACCTAACCTGCCTTGTTTGTCAAATTATGATTGGTTGCAAAGTTTTCTTTTCTAAAACTACTGCAGATTTTCAAAAATAAAAATTTGAACTATTTTACAAAATACCACTTCTCCTTTTTATAAATATATAAAACATTTAAGTCTCATACCTTAAATAATTTTATATATCCATTAAAATACTTAGAAAAATTCTACAAAAATTCCTGAAAATAAATTTTAATATGTTTTCCAACATATATAAACTTCAGACCTTAAGCCAATATGATTTGGTCATAATTAATTTTCAACCCAAAATAGCATTTTCTTCACTAGAAAATTCATATAAAATCCACATTAATTTAGAAAATTATGAAAATAAAAACCCCTTTCTTAATTATTGTTTCTAATCTAAATTTAAATTCGTAAAGCAATTGGATGTCATATAACAAGGTTTTCATATCAAAACATATCACAAAATCTATGAGAATTAGCATAAATCATCAACAACATATATATATATACATTTTATCATCCAAAACATGGAATTTTTTTTGCAAACAATTCGGATTTCATAGTAAAAACCAAAAACCATTAAAAACTTGAGATGTAGTCATTATTTACCTTAGCTTTGTGATTAAAGATGTGAGATTTGTTCTTGATTAAGTGATTTGATTCTCCCTCTTGAAATCCTAGCTTTCATCTTCTCTTGAGCTTGCTAATTGTAACATCTCCTATCTAGAGGCCCAAAGCTAAGCGCCACAGATGCTGCAGTCATCCATAGTATTAACTTCCGGTGACCAAATACGGTAATGTTAATGGTATCCATAATATCAGAAGCATATGAATATGAAACAAAATAATAGATTTCAAAGAAACAATATTTTTGATTACGTTTCCAAAACATGTTCCGTATTCAAATTACATAATCCCATCGCTTTCCTAGGTTCAGATAAAGCATAGTTATTACATAAATACGCCAAGAACGACATACGATGATGCCCCCTTGGTTGACCAGAGTACTATATATACAACACATCGGAATCAATCAAAAATTAACAGCAACTCCTAATTAGCTATCTGTCAACCACCTGCTCGTCACCGCAAGCTTTATCCATCAATCCTACTAAAACCTGTAAACCTCGACCCTCAGCCTACTCAATTCAATTTTTAGCACCTGAGAGTTTAAGGGGAAAACATAAACTACAAGTCGGACATAAAGCCTGGTGTAAATAATACTATACATCTCGATTATCTGATATTAAGTGAGACCACACCGTTTAACGGAATGGGTTTCCCTCACTAATATCCCTTTAAAAACATATCTTTTGCAAATTATAATCCTGCAACCAAAACTGGTAAAATCTGTAAAGCAATATCATGTATATGTACATATCAGATATCAAATGGACTATCTGTCCATATATTGTAGTTTTGTTTGACTAACTACTAACCTTGGCTGACTCGGGCCTACCAGAAAAAAACTTAAAATCTAACATCTGTTAGATATTTCTCTTCTAGACGGTCTGTCCTTACTTACTTCTCCAGGTCTAACTGATCCTAATGGTTTTGCGGGCTCACCAATAACCTGTCTTTCCTTTTTAGATTCATTTCTGTGTGTAAGATAATTTTAGTCTCACCTGTGACAAAGCCCTACACACTGAAATTTTGTACCTATTTTAGCTAAGGGCTACCAGCTAAAGTATAGGGTGCAACCCCATACTAGTCTCATCTGGTATTCCAATATCTGAGTCATTTTACTTAGGGTTATCCACCCATAAAATTTTCCTTGAAAATCTTTTCTTTCAAATTGATTTAAACCTTTAAATCATTCTTTAAATAAGGAAATTATATATACTCTTTGCTTTACTCAAATCACCTTGCCATGTTATATATTCTTTACACAAAACCTTGTTGATCAAAACGTTTAAACTTTCAAAAGTACCCCTTCCGAAACCGTTGGAAGTACCCCTTTTGTTGTAGTAAAACCTTATGCCGAAGGCCAAAACATATCTTTCGAAATCATACCTTTCGAAATCATTCATATTTATCCTTTCGAAAGCATTGAAAAACATCTCCTTCGAAAGATTTAAAACCATAGACATCCTATCTTTAAAACACTTAAACATTGCCTTTCGAAACCATTGGAAAACCTTTCCTTTTAGACCATTAGAAATCATTAGGGAACCACCCCTTAGAAACCTTTCTTTAAAACCTTTCGAAAGCATTAAAACATCAATCCTTTCGAAAGCATTTGGGTTCAATTTATAACATGTAGAAACACCTTTCGAATCCATTAAAACAATCTCTTTCGAAACCATTTGGGTTCTACCTTCTATAGAGCAAAAAGGGTCATCAAAACATTTAACTCAAAAGCATCCCTTTCGAAAGCATTTCCTAAGTAAAGAAGTGATGGTGTCGAAACCATCCCTTCGAAAGCAATTGAGAAGCAACTTGGTTTTTTAAAAACAAGGTAACACTTTCGAAACCAATCTGGGTTGAAAGGTAAAAAGCGGTATTCAGGGGTTTCGACCCCTTCGAAAGCATTCATTTAAAATAAAAGGCGCTACCCATTCGAAATCTTTCCTTTGAAACATTTGACTCAGCCGAAAGCCGACCAAGTCAAAAGCACTTCCTTCGAAAGCAAAAGCAGGTCCATTTTCAATTTAAAACAAAGCATGCTTCGATCCCCTCGAAAACTTTGGTTTCGACCCAGTACCTTCCGCCTATGTCCAATTCACTACGTACCAGGTATTTGATACCATGTGCATTAGTTTCGATGGAGTCGGAGGCGGAGGTAAGGAGTTGGAAGCCTGGTGCCGAAAGCATTGAAACAGGAAAAAACATGTTGATTTGACTTTTTAAATTAACCCTTTGTACATAACCTGCCTTGTTTGTCAAACTATGATTGGTTGCAAATTTTTATTTTCTAAAAGTACTGCCGATTTTCAAAAATAACAATTTGAATTATTTACATAATACCCCTTCTTTTTTATATAAATATATAAAACATTTAAGTCGCATACCTTAAATAATTTTATAAATATATTAAAACACTTAGGAAAATTCCACAAAAATTCCTGCAAATAATTTTTAATATGTTTTCCAACATATATTAATTTTCAAAGCCTAAGCCAATATAATTTGGCCGTAATTAATTTTTAACCCAAAATAATATTTTCTTCACTAGAAAATTCATATAAAATCCACATTAATTCATAAAATTATGAAAATTGAAACTCATTTCTAAATTATTGTTTCTAATCTAAATTTAAATTTGCAAGGCAATTGGATGTCATATAATAGAGTTTTCATATCAAAACATATCACAAAATCTATGTGAATTAGCATAAATCTTCAATAACATATAGATATGCATTTTATCATCCAAAACATGGCAAAACTTTTACAAATAATTCGGATTTCATACTAAAAACCGAAAACCATTAAAAACTTGAGATGTAGTCATTATTCACCTTATCTTTGTGATTAAAGATGTGAGATTTGTCCTTTATTAAGTGATTTGATTCTCCCTCTTGAAATCCTAGCTTTTATCTTCTCTTGAGCTTTCTAATGGTGGCCGGCCTTAGCTTGTACTTTTGATTTGTGTATAATGAAGTGAACTTGAGTGTTGAGGGGTTAAATGTTTAGGGTATAAGGATGCACCTTGTTCCTATTTTGCCCTTGTATATTTCCTAACCTTTAATTCTCTTTCTATTTTTTAGTTCACTTGTTTAACATGGCATGGCTACCCCTTATTTAATCAAAAATCTCAATCCATTAATCATCTTACATTATTTTATTTTATTTAACTAATTAAATATCCTATAGTGTTACTAAAAATATTGGGTATTACAGACTCCCCTCCTTAAAGAATTTCGTCCTCGAAATTACGATAAGGTGCACATCAAAACAATCAAAGGTAAAACGTACCATCAAACAAATCAGGATAAGCATCTCTTATTCTGTTCTCAGTCTCCCAAGTACTGTCTCTCTCGTCCTCGCTCCACTGGACTATAACTAATTTGACTGTCTTGTTCCTGGGCCTTTTCTCATCTCTTGAGACTATGCGAACCGGCTTTTTAACTATATTCAAATTCGGCTCTACGACTAAGTCATCTAACACAGTTGATGATATAGTAGCCTTCGGATCTCGAATACACCTCCTTAGATGAGAAACATGGAAAACATCATGGATTCCTGCCAAACTACTCGGTAACTCTACTCTATATGCGAGTTTCTTGATCCTCTCAATAATAGGAAATGAACCAACGAATCTCGTTGCAACCTTTCCTGATTTCCCAAATCGAATCACACCCTTCATCAATGACTCCTCAATGAAAACATGCTCTCCAACAAAAAACTCTAAGTCTCTCCGTCTTTTATCCGCATAACTCTTCTGCCTAGATTGATCTTTCTTCATTCTAGCTTGAATCAACTCAACCTTTTCTGCAACTTCTCTAACCAAATCCGGACCAAGAACCAACCTATCCCCGGTTTCTAACCAACAAACTGGAGATTTTCATGGCCTTTCACACAAAGCTTCAAATGGTGTCATCCCTATACTGCCCTGATAACTATTGTTATATGGAAATTTGACTAGATGTAGATGGTCTTCCCATGATCCCCCAAAATCTAGCACACAAGCTCATAACAAATCCTCCAAGACTTTGTTAACTCTCTCCGTTTTCCCATCAGTCTGTGGATGGTAAGCTGTACTCATCTTGAGCTTGGTACCTAAGGTATCCTGTAGACTCTTCCAGAACTCGCTTATGAATAAATAATCTCTATCACTCACTATACTACTAGGAATTCCATGCAGTCTAACTACATTCTTCATAAACAACTTCGCTAACGTAGGTGTCGTTCTGGTTGACTTAATTGAAATTAATGGGCACTCTTGGTCAACCTATCCACAATGACCCATATGATTTAATTTCCTCTATTAGACCTTGGCAACCCGTCAATGAAATCCATAGAAATAGAATCCCACTTCCATACTGGAATGTCCAAAGGCTGAAGCAACCCACTTGGCTTCTGATGTTCGACTTTTACCTGTTGGCAGTTCAAATACTGCTTCACCCATAAGCCTGCATCCCTCTTCATACCATCCCAGAAGAAACTTCTCTTCATATCCTGATACATCTTAGTTCTTCCCGGATGAATAGTGAGCTTCGAACGATGGCATTCCTCCAAAACCTCTTTTGTTATGTCTCCCACATTTGGAACACATAATCTTCCTTTCTTTCTCAACCACCCATTCTGGTCAAGACTGAAATCCTTTAAGTCATCGCTCTTTGTTCCATCTCTCAGCTTTCTGATCGTTTCAACCAACACTGGATCCTTTAGATGTTTAGAAGCAACCTTTTCGACCATAACCGGTCGAACTTCCAAACATGATAACAAAGCAGTTTCTGTACTTGAACTACTCTTAGTTCTCCACTGTACTCTGCAAGTCACTAACGCTTCCAAATCTTTCCACTCAGCTATCACTGCTAACACCATATTTTGATGTTTTCTGCTAAGTGCATCTGCAACCATGTTGCCTTTCCCCGGTGTGTACTCAATACCGAAATCATAAGCAACTAAGGACTCTAACAACCTATGCTGTGTCATGTTCAGCTCCTTCTGATAGAACCAATACTTCAACTACTTATGATCCATATATAACTCAAATCTTTCTCTTATAAGATAATGTCTCCACACCTTCAGTGCAAAAATTACCGCAGCTAACTCCAAGTCATGGGGTGGGTATCTGACTTCATGCGGTCTAAGCCGTCGAGAAGCATAGGAAATTACTCTATCCCTCTGCATTAACACAGCTCCTAACCCAGCCCCACATGCATCTGTGTACACCACCAAATCCTGATTCCCCTCTGGAACAACCAACAGAGGTGCATTAATCAATAAGTGTTTCAGCTTCTGGAATGCCTCCTCACACTTATCGATCCAAACAAACTTCACATCCTTTCGAGTTAGTTTGGTCATTGGTGCCGCTATCCGCGAAAAATCCTTAATAAACCTCCAATAGTAACCAGCCAACCCCAGAAAAGTTCTTATCTCAGTCACCATTTTTGGTCTCTTCCAACTATTCACGGCTTCGATCTTACCTGGATCCACTGATAATCCGTTCTCTGAAACTACATGGCCAAGAAACTTCACTTCCTTTTTCCTAAAATGTCATTTCAAGAACTTCCCCTTCAGCTGATGCTGCCTCAGCATTTCAAGCACTACTCTAAGATGAACTTCATGCTCTCTTTCATCCTTAGAGTACACCAAAATATCATCTATGAAAACCAATATGAACCTATCCAGGTGCTCTCGGAAAATCTGGTTCATCAATTCTACAAAGAAAGCTGGCGCATTAGTCAGTTCGAACAACAGCACTAACCATTCGTACGATCCATATCTGGTTCTAAACACCGTCAAAGGAATACTATCCTCTGCCACTCTAACCTGATGGAAACCTATCGCTAAATCCAACTGCGAAAATACCTTGGCTCCACTCAACTGATCGAACAAATCATCTATCCTAGGCAACGAATATCGATTCTTTATCGTTTTCTCATTCAACTTACGATAATCGATACATAACCATAACAATCCGTCTGGTTTCTTAGCAAAAACTACGGCTGCTCCCTAAGGTGAACTACTAGGTCTGATGAAATTCTTGCCTTCCAAATCCATCAACTGCACCTTGAACTCCCTCATTTCGTTAGGTGTCGTCCAGCTTGGCAGTCTACTCACTAGTTCTACTCTAGGCACCAAATCTATCTGAAACTCAATGGCCCGTTTCGGTGGCAATCCTACTACGGGTTCAAAAATATCCATGAATTCTCTAACCACAAAAATTCGATTCAGCTCGTTTTCTATCTCCACAACACCCAACAAAGCATTTACCTCACAGCTAGGGTTTTCTATGGTATATACAATTCGCTCTATACAGTCTGGGTGTCTAAGCGATATTTTCCCATCATGGCAAAATATCCTAGCATCGTACTTACTTAACCAATCCATACCCAAAATAATTCTGAATCCTACAAACACATGCAAATTGCAAACAAAAGTATGACCTAACAAGTCAAACTTTAAGTGGTCACATCTCATCCCAAGTGTTGCATACCCTCCTATCAGATTTGTAACCCTTAAGGAAGTAACTAGGTATGAGGGTACTAGGTTAAGCTTATCTACCAAACAACGAAATATAAAAGAATGTGATGCACCAGTATCAAATAGAACACTAACTGGCATACCAAGAATCATAAGAGTACCTCCCAATACTGCTTTCACTTTTTCCCTGCCGTGGGTCTCGACATAGCTGGCTCCAATGCATATACTTTGCCCTTTCCATCCTTAGTAGGCTCCTAGCATTGGCTCTTATAATGACCATCTGATCGTAGTTGAAGCATTTGATATTCTTCTTCCCGGTTACCTTTTTTGCCTCTCTAGAACGACATTCATTTGCAAAATGCTCTTTCTTGTCGCACTTAAAATAGACAACTTCTGCCTTTCCTTTCATCACGGCTCCACCCTTTTGGGCTCCCTTCTAAGGAAAGAACTTCCTTTTCTGACTCTGCCCCACCTGGAGCTCCTTCGCCTTATTCTTCTCCAAAGAAGTAATCATTTCCTCATGTCTTAGAGCCATCTCTACTACAACATCACAAGGATCCCTAACATGAGGTAATGTAGCCCTGGACAATTCAGGTTTCAACCCCATATTGAACTTCTCGTTTCTCTTAATCACGGTATGCACAGTGACGTGACCATATCTTGCCAACTCCTCATACCTTGTAGCATACTCTAACACAGTCATCTCTCCCTGCTCTAACTCAGCAAACTTTCTGAGCAAGGTAGACTTCGCCATCACAAACATGAATCTCTCCTTGAACCTCCTCTTGAACTCATCCCAGGTCATCGTTCCTTCATCCACTCCAATCATCACACTATACCGTCACACTATTCCACCAGTATAAAGCTGCTCCTTGAAGCTACCTCGAAGCAAGCCTTCTTTGCTGCTCATCACTGAGCCCTAAATTTGTAAAAATCCTCTCAAAATGCAGCAGCCAATTCCCCACTTCTATGGCATCTTCAGTCCCAATGAATGGTTTTCCTCCCAACCTAGCATAGTCCCTACTCAAAGTAGCATAATTGTTGACAACTGGAGCTTCCTAGACTCCTTCTGCAACTACTCCAGCAGCAACCCCCGCTTGCATCATATTCACGAAAAACTGATACATGGCTTCCATGTCAACTTATGGGACTTCAGCACCAGTATTTCCAGCTCGTGCCTGACCTCGGTTCCTTCTAGTATTAGGTCTGGCATTTCCATTTACAGTGGCGCTTCCTCCTCCAACATTATCTCTATGAGAATCCATATCTGCAATCGAACCTTCGTGAGATACAAAAAATAACCTAATAGAGATAGGAGACCGGAGATACAGCGTATACTTGTATATGGCAAATACAAGTACGTTACTATAATGTTATCCCTTACCCTGATCTTATCGCTAATTCCTTAGGATTATATTTTCAAAAATCAACTTTTTAGTTAAAGTTTTTCATAAACCTATGCTCTGATACCTAGTTGTAACATCCTCTATTTGGAGGCCCGAAACTAAGTGCTGCAAATGCTGCGGTCATCCATAGTATTAACTTTCGGTGACCAAATACGGTAATGTTAATGGTATCCATAATATCAGAAGCACATGAATATGAAACAAAATCACAGATTTCAAAAAAAATATTTTTTATTACATTTCCAAAGCATGTTCCATATTCAAATTACATAATCCCATCGCTTTCCCAGGTTCAGATAAAACATAGTTATTACATAAATATGCCAAGAGCGACATATGATGATGCCCCCTTGGTTGACAAGAATACTATATATACAACACAGCGGAATCAACCAAAAATAAATAGCAACTCCTAACTAGAAATCCGTCATCCACTTGCTCGTCATCGGAAGCTTTATTCGTCAATCCTACTAAAATCTGTAAACCTCAACCCTCAACCTACTCAAATCAATTTTGAGCAGTCGAGAGTTTAAGGGGAAAACATAAAATTCAATTCAGACATAAAGCCTGGTGTGAATAATACTATACATCTCAGTTATCTGGTATTAAGTGAGAGCACGCCGCTTAGCAGAACGGGTTTCCCCTTACTAATATCCCTTTTAAAGCATACCTTTTGCAAAATATAATCCTGCAACCAAAACTGGTTAAATCTATAAAGCAATATCATGTATATATATGTATCAAATATCAAATGTACTATTTGTCCATACACTTTAGTTTTGTTTGGATAACTACTAACCCTTGGCTAACTCGGGCCTACCAGAAAAAAACATAAAAATCTAACATCTGTTAGATACTCCTCTTCTAGATGGTATGTCATACTTCTCCAAGTTTAACCGGTCTTAATGGTTTTGCAGGCTCACCAATAACCTGTCTTTCCTTTTTAGATTCCTTTCTGTATGTAGCATAATTTTTGTCTCACCTATGACAAAGCCCTACACACTAGAGTTCTGGACCTATTTTAGCTAGGGGCTACTAGCTAAAGTATATGGTGCGACCCCATACCAATCCCATCTGGTATTCTAATATTTGAGTCATTTTACTTAGGGTTATCTACCCATAAAATTTTCCTTGAAAGCCTTTTCTTTCAAATTGATTTAAACCTTTAAATCATTCTTTAAACAAGGAAATTATATATACTCTTTGCTTTACTCAAATCACCTTGCCATGTTATATATTCTTTACACAAAGCCTTGTTGATGAAAGAGTTTAAACTTTCGAAAGTACTCTTTTCAAAACCATTGGAAGTAACCCTTCCGATACAGTAAAACCTTAGGCCGAAGGCCAAAACATACCTTTTGAAACCATTCATATTTATCCTTTCGAAAGCATTGAAAAACATCTCCTTCGAAAGCTTTAAAACCTTAGACATCCTATCTTTAAAACACTTAAACATTGCCTTTTGAAACCATTGGAAAACCTTTCCTTTTAGACCTTTCGAAACCATTAGGAACCACCCCTTAGAAACCTTTCTTTAAAACCTTTCGAAAGCATCAAAACGTCAAGCCTTTCGAAAGCATTTGGGTTCAATTTATAACATATGGAAACACCTTTCAAAACCATTAATACTATCTCTTTCGAAACCATTGGGTTCTACCTTCTATAGAGCAAAAAGGACCATTAAAACATTTAAGTCAAAAGCATCCCTTTCGAAAGCATTTCCTAAGTAAAGAAGTGATGGTGTCGAAACCATCCCTTCGAAAGCATTGGAGAAGCAGCTTGGTATTTTTTAAAACAAGCTAACCCTTTCGAAACCAATCTGGATCGAAAGGTATAAAGCGGCATATAGAGGTTCGACCCCTTCGAAAGCATTCATTTAAAACAAACGGCGCAACCCATTCGAAACCTTTCCTTTGAAACATTTGACTCAGCGGAAAGACAAGCAAGTCGAAAGCACTTACTTCGAAAGCAAAAGCATGCACATTTTCAATTTAAAACAAAGCATGCTTCGATCCCCTCGGAACCTTTGGTTTCGACCTTGTACCTTCCGCCTATATCCAATCACTACGTACCAAGTATCTGATACCATGTGCATTGGTTTCAATTGAGTCGGAGGCGGAGGTAAGATGCCAAAAGCCTGGTGCCGAAAGCATTGAAACAGGAAAAAAGCATGCTGATTTGACTTTTTAAATTAACCCTTTCTACCTAACCAGCATTGTTTGTCAAATTATGATTGGTTGCAAAAAAATTCACTACACCAAAAAAAGCATTTCGTAGCATTGAAAAAACGTTACCAAAACTTATAGTAGCGTTTCAGCAAATGCAGCGACACAACATGCAACTAAAAGTCCGAAAACTTTCTGTTGCGGGAACTTTTTGTTGCGTTGTAGAAAACGCTACCAAAACTTGACATATTGTAGCACTTTAAAACGCTACAAAAGTTTCAGACTTTTTAGTTGCATATCGTATTGCAGCGTTTACCGAAACGCTACTATATATTTTGGTAGCATTTTTCCAAGGCAACGAAAATCATATCACAACTGTTTACATTTTTGAAGCGTTTTTAAAATGCTACTAAAGTTTGTTAAATATTTTGCAGCATACTGTCCATGCAACCGTTCCGGTTAATGGCTTGTATCGTTTTCAGCCATCACTCGCAATAGTCTTATTAAAACCAGCAATCAATCATATAATCATCGTATTCAAATCAACAATCAACCAATCAATCACATAATCATCATATTCAAACAATTGAAATAACATGTTAATCACTTAATCGAATATGATATACATAACCATTTCGATAATAGTTTTTCGGCAAAATGAGCAAATTCACATAAACTCCATAACCATTCATAAACAAGTTTACACAACTAGTACTAACAAAATATTATAATATATATAATAATTAAAGTCATGTTCATTGCTTGATTACCGACAATTCTTTGTTGTGGCTGGTCTTCTCTTCGGAAATACTAATTACCTATAGACAAGTTTAACGGTCAACAATTAGAATTACATACATGAGTTATCAAGTAACATTTAAACATATGCATTCAACCATGAATTATCAAGTAACATTTAAACAATCAACACTATACAATCCACACTATCTACTAACTTCATAGAATTTAAAGTAACTCCTAGGAAACAACTTTCGTGCCCCAATCTTAACTGATAATTCATGTATACATGCTCTAAAAACAAATAGCAGTTGTTATTATTGTTTGGCAAACTTCCACCATATAGCAGAAGTACCTCATACAAAATAGGAGTTTTACCCAGTTCTGCCAAAGTCAAGTAAAACTTCTCTTATTAAAAGACCTATGTCATATTGGTCATTGCAATTGTGTTGTGTTTACCAAACCTTTAGAAAGTAAGATATTGTCTGGTCAAAGCTATGCTTAGCGGAGATCAGAGTTTAGATGTAACAAGTGAGGCATACTTGAGCAAGGTTTCAGATTTACTTACATAACCACTTACATGGATCACCTAAACCCTCATGGATTGCCTAAACACTGACTAATAGCATCTGAACATTAAAATGATTATATGATTCCTGATTTTTTTTCTTTCTAGAACATAATTTCATTTGAAAAAATTTAACAGGTATATGACTGTTGAAGTATGCTACTAATTTACAAAATTCATAAAGAAAGCATACAGATTAATTCTTATTGAACTCTATGAAAAATAGAAACAGAAAATTTCATAGATAACCAAAAATATATAATTTTCTGTCAGCATCCCACTGATTTATAATTCAAGGTCAAGTGATATGGGAAAAAAGGGGAAAAAGCAACTACTCAAGATGGACATTAGATCTGTTACAAGCCTATACATTTAAGCATGATTCAAGTTATCTTTAAAAGGTTATAGTCATAAAGGAGATGCACTTACAATAATTTCTACAATCACACGAGGCTGCTTTAAAGGTTTGCGGAAGTAACCAAGTCCACAAGTAAGAACAATAACGATGCATGTCTGTAGTATCACTAGTGGTAATGAAAAATCAAGAGGATTGTCTCCTTGAAATACTCCATTTTATGTTGCTTTCATAGGCAGTGCATAGACACTCCTATTAATGTTTGCCATAATCCAAATCTTCCTAAGATCATGAAACATAAAGATCAATGTATGTATATTCTGCATATTAAATACATTTGTATAATGCAATGCCTCCAATGTCATAATATAGGATATGCCTATAGTTAATATATTTGAGAGAACTTCATTTTTGCATGGTACTTGACCAGTGTCGGATGAAAATTTTGCTATCGAAAATAGTGGCCATCGCTGTTGCTTGCAAAGCCAAATAAGCAACATTGTAATCCATACTTGGTCATGAGAACAATGATATTATATTACAAGGAAAAGCTAAACTAACTCACATTTTTATTTAACTAAAGATATAATGGTTCTGCACATCAAAGGAAGTGATGTCTACTGTATATTAAAGGAAACAATTTCTTCGTATGAATGAAATCATTGGCATACTAAAAGTAGTGAATGAAACTGTAATTAGTACATGTGGAACAAACACATTTAAAATTGTTGATCGATGTCTTCAAAAAAACATGTCCAACAATATAATATTATTTGATATAATACTTTTAACTTAATCATTGTACCTGAAATAAAATTTTGTTGGCTCCAGATCTCTACATAAACCAACTTTTACATAACTAGTCCATTAATAGTTGAGTACAAAGTTGGAATGGTATCCGACCCAAACAGGTCAGATATGAAGTAAGTAATATATGCACACAAATATTTTATGCTACTAAGCTGGACCTGAATTACGTTTAGAGATACCTACGCATCCAACAAAATTGGGTATTTTCAAGAAAGCCAAAATGCCCAAACAGTATCAAACTCAAAATCCACCTACTCCTTCAATCTATAGTATCAAATAACTTTTGGAGCTTTTCCCATGCCTCAAAATCTTACACTAGACATTATGCTAAAAATACATGCATACCTTCGTCTATTATAACATACATTCATATGGAGTCCTCCAAATAGATATGCAATTTATAAAATTCGCAGCTTTGGCACGAATGACAATGTAAATACAAAAGGAAAAAAAGAAAAGAAAAATAACTTCTGAATACCCTGAAAATATTTGCGAAAAGGTTATTTTTGCAGGAATCTCCAACTTACTAGTTACTACTTATGCTTATCTTGAATAAAATTGCAATTTACATAGCAAAATTCACAGCAATTTCTCCATTTATTTCTTTTAGCCCGTCACTATGCTGCTGAGTGAAAATGCACATATTGTTTCTCCTAAATTGTTTCACGTGCTTGTATTATTTCCCAAAATGTGGAAAAAAAGTTGTTTTCTATTGTATGTTAATTTTGTTTTCTAAATTGGTTGTTTTCGACAATATAATTGCGTCGTGTGCATTTTTGTACGGACGAAAACTCAAAACTAATAATAACCAGCCAAACGCTACCTAAATTTGTTGTATGAATAAAAGTTAAAACAAGATTTTGCTCATTTCATAATCATGTAGCTGATATTTCTACACTTTTTCCAGAAACAGACTCACGAAAGAATACGTCTCTAATATAAACAAACATGTAAAGTAAAAACACTAACAATATCTGAGTTATCAATGGTCGTCACCCAAAGGACAAAATCTGCAAAATTGCACAACAGTAGATTCATTTGAATGTTTAGCATATTCATGGAGAGAGAGAGGAAAGATAGTTAATATGATTCACATACAGTGAATAAACAGAAGTTGTACACACCCATTTGGAACTCATTGTTCATACAAAATTGGTTAAAAGGCATAGCATAAATGATTGAATGCTTTTTAACACCTGCTAACATAATGCTTTTGAGCATGCATTTGCTAAGCAATGAAATAATACAGTTGCATAAACTTGTGCAGTGTAAGTAACATAGACAAATGGATGTTACACCAGTCAAAATGTAAAATAAAAATTGATGGCCACGATGCTAATTGACGACAACAACAGAGGGTGAAGAGGATAAATAAGGTAGGCAACAGGGCTACCATCCCAAATAAACACATTTAACTAACATCAATCATCTTTGGTTTCTTACAATGAAAGTGGAAAAAATGTCTACCAAATTGGATGATTTGAATTACATAAATTTATTTAGTATTTTTTTCAAAGGTAAGTTTAACAGTGAAATCGTCAACAACTTTCAGCCACCCAAATAAATGTTTCAGACATTCTTCTATTATCAGTTGATCCATATCTAAGATATTCTGACTAGATTAAGTTTTGTTTTCTTTCCTGTTCAAATGAATGAAATGGATCATAAGTTGTTATGCATTAGTCATTAGGTGATCAATGGATGTTTCTTAAGTATGTGCATAAGTAAAGACTTGTATTTTCACATTAGACTTAAGAGGAATCAAAATATACAGGAGACAACAGCCCAATCGTTGTATATTAATCAAATGTTTCTAGCAAAGCAAAAGTAGAACAAAAACGCACACCCAAAGTAACTTCCATAGCTATCTAAGTTTACTTACCCAAATTAACTGCCAGGGATGCTCTGACCATAGTTGTAACTTGCATGTTTCTTTGTTGTTGTATGTTACTGCACAGTCTTAACTTTATCTGATGTAAGCCACCGTGGTTGTAAATTAGTGCTCCAAATATTGTGCCATGATAACAATTGTAGCCAGATTTCAGAAAAACTTTGAACATCTCTACTGCTTAGCCACCTTTTCTTCAAGTTGGCCTCTTGGATCCTCCACAACTACATTTTCAACTTCAGTATTTCTGGTCACTGACAATATTTAGCGTTCTCTACCATGAAACAAAGTAAATGATGCAGCAATATCATTTTCAATAAAAAAAACTAAAACAAACAACTAACTGAGATTCCATTTACACAAATAATCCATTCGCATAAAGAATCTAAACTAAGAAAAGAAGAAAGTAATTAGAAGCATGATCCCTACATGCAAAAAGAAGTGTAAACAATAACATGAATATATTAATAATTGAAGAAGATATACGTTAGATGAAATCAAACATCTAATAACAGTGATATCGTTTTTTTGGATGCCAACCATGGCAGGTGGAGAGAAAAATAAGTATACAGTAACAGAGAAATACCTCCAAAAGCAATGAAAGCCTATATAAATATAAGATTGACTGATGTTTAAATAAAAGATGATAACCTAGCGAAATCACACATTTAACTAAAATGAGATTGTTTGTTCGAGAAAACTAATTTTTGGCTCATCAGAAATATTGTTTACCATCACTGTAAGATATATCATTTTTCATTTATAGCTGGATGTTCAAAATTTTCTTTTATATTAACACATTTAGAGCAGCCTTCTATCATTCACTGTTTAAAATTATCCATGGTTATTACTGTATAATTTACTGAATTATATACACCTCTATTGGCATGAGAATAGTTACAAAGGTATGAAATTTATATCATACTGGTGATGAAGCAATGGTCTGAAGTATATACACTTACTCTCCTATCGAGAAAATCATGTTGGCTAATAACGAACTTGCATGTATAACTTGTATAGCTGACCTGTAATACAAAGCCAACAACTATTATGAGGCCAAGAAAATTAGCTTTGGTGAGAACATATCAACTTCAAAAGAATAAAAATATATCAAAATCTAGGCAAATATGAAAAGAGCAATCAAAAACACCAAGAACGCTAGTGGATAACAGAGGAAAATGTTTCCAGAACAAAACTATTAACATTGCATACCCTGTTAAAAAGCACATCATGTCTATTGAGATGCATTGTACCATCCTTAAGAGTGCATTTCCATCTACTTTTTGTCTGAGTCACCCATTAGCATTCACAGGATAAAATAAATTGAAAAGAAAAGAACCATCTTAATATAAGTTGCTAAAAGTAACTGATAGTTAGATAATACCTTATCAAATTTAGCTAGAACTAATTATTGTATATGTGTACATTTTTAGCAAAGATCATACTATGTTGATGATGTCGTTGTAATGGAAGACCATATAACGCTTGGAGATTATGCTGCGCAAAACTCACTTTGATGCTCTCAAGATGTTCGATGAAATGCCCAGCCTAATTTGCATGCAAATTTACATGGAGTATCATCTAATCTACCTATTCTGCCATTGCAGGAGCTACGTGGCTCGACACCAAAGTCGTTATCCCCTGCTGTTGAACGAAATGCTTACTCCTCTATTAATTAAGATGGTTATATATGCATAATTATAATCTGGAAGAACTAAAATTTGTAGAGACTTGTAAAGAACGAGTTAAAACTTAAATGTAACTCCAACCACTAACAAATATAAACCACACATTTAAGTACAAACATCAAACTATATTGCATTGGCCATTGAGTGAACATATACGCTTATATTAATGACTTGCAGCAGCACGAAATTTTTTGTACTAGATCTTCCAAAAATGAAGTGCGCAAGCATGCCTTGTGTTCAAATCGATGCTTCCATTTTCAAAGATGATTTAACTCTGGTCTGACTTGTGTATAACTATGATATATTACTAAATCCATCAAAATGAAGTTCAACTCTGTACATACTCACCCATTCATTATTTAGAAAACCCATCAAAAATAAGGCGTCAAAAGGTTTAAATTAAATTAGAGCACCTTGACCTGTTCATCGTCTCCATATACTGGAAGCTCCTCCTCTTCATCGTCTTCATTACTCTCTTAATCAAATCGATCTCAAGTTGTTGAAAAGTTGGGTGAAGGACAGTGACAGGAGGTTGCTAGAAATTAATGCTAAGGTGGAATAGTTGTTTCAAAAGATGGAAATGGAGATTAATACTAACCCTAATTAAAGCAGAAAATTAAAATTGTTGTTGAAAATCTGAGGTGGAACTTTTAAAAAGGAGAGGAACAAATTTGTGTTTTTTAATTTTATAAGATTTTTAAAAAGCGGAGAAAGTTGGGAAGGAAGGAAAAAAATTAAACAGAAAACAAAAGGTTAATTAAAGCATGCGAAGGAAATAACTTTTACCAGGCAAATAAATGTAACCGCCTAATTTTTCATATCCCGCCTAACATTTGTAGTTGAAGCAGCGTTTTAAGTCATGAATTTTTCAAAAGCGGGATAACTAGAGTAAAGTATTATTAGCTGCACTTACCAAAAAACCTGCCAAATAATGCAGCAACAACAAATTTTCTTGTAGTGTTCATCTCTAAAAGTACTGCCGATTTTCAGAAATAATAATTTAAACTATTTACAAAATACCCCTTTTCTTTTATATAAATATATAAAACATTTAAGTCTCATATTTTAAATAATTTTATATATCCATTAAAACACATAGGAAAATTCTACAAAAATTCCTGTAAATAATTTTTAATATGTTTTCCAACATATATAAATTTCGGACCCTAAGCTAATATAATTTGGTTGTAATTAATTTTTAACCAAAAATAACATTTTCTTCACTAGAAAATTCATATAAAATCTACATTAATTCAGAAAATTATGAAAATTGAAACCCATTTCTAAATTATTGTTTTTAATCTAAATTTAAATTTGCAAGGCAATTGGATGTCATATAATAGAGTTTTCATATCACAAAATCTATGTGAATTAGCATAAATCATCAACAACATATATGTATACATTTTATCATCCAAAACATGGCAAATTTTTTGCAAATAATTTAGGTTTCATTGTAAAAACTGAAAACCATTAAAAACTTGAGATGTAGTTATTATTCACCTTAGCTTTGTGGTTACAGATTTGAGATTTATTCTTGGTTAAGTGATTTGATTCTCCCTCTTGAAATCCTAGCTTTTATCTTCCCTTGAGCTTGCTAACGGTGGCCGGCCCTAGCTTGTAGTTTTGATTTGTGAATAATGAAGTGAACGTTAGTGTTGAGGGGTTAAGGGTTTAGGGTATAAGGATGTGCCGTGTTCCTATTTTGCCCTTGTATATTTCCTAACCTTTCATTCTCTTTTTATTCTTTAGTTCACTTGTTTAACATGGCATGGCTACCCCTTATTTAATCACAAATCTCAATCCATTAATCATCATACATTATTTTATTTTATTTAACTAATTAAATATCTTAAATGATGTTACTAGAAATATGGGGTGTTACACCATGTCCCAAGCATCTCTCTAGCAGAGGACATCGAGGGTAATTATTCACTAGGAGTATTATAGACCCTTTCTCCTCTAAATTTTTGGTAAAAGAGTCATCGGGTAGTCCCAAACCATGTGCTATCAACTCCCACTTAACCATTCCTAATCGATCTAGTGCATCCATAAAATTTAAAAAGCTTCACTCCAACACTAATGTTTACATCTATGATATTTTCCAAACATAAAAATAAATAAAAAATCAATGAGATAATAAAGATTTTCAACACATGTGACATTTGGTTTATACTTTTTATTTAGGCTAAGGTTTACATGTAACCGACACATGAGATAATAACCCATATCCCATTTAATAATCTGATAAAAATAACAGATATAGAGAGGCGGTTAAATCGTGCTAATTTAATATGACAATAATATAAAAGTGGTAAATAGATTATTTTATTAGTCTATCTGAACCTTATTGATCATATAATAATAATAATCAGATAATACTAAAACTTCTTAAGTAGCATGGTACTCATTTTCTCCCAAGATAAAAAAATTTAGAATGAGTTTCTAGATTAGAAAAGAAGATTGACAAAAAGGAAAAAACGTTATTTTGGTAACTTAGTTATATAAACTTAGTTAGAAGTTGAATTGATTCAGGAGTTGTGCTTGCAATGTATTTTAGTTTATCTACATACCAAAAAGTTTTAAAATTCCAGCCTACACATATTACATACTGTAGTTAGGCTTGTTGTATTTGGCACTCCAACGTGTCCCTATGAACGCACGCTTCATTGATCAGTAATGGCGCCACCTTAATGAAGCTTTCGATGTGCCAGTGTCCCAATTGAACATCCCTCCATCGCCTCCTGGAACGGGCACATACGTGGTCTTGACAACACTTTCTTGTAACAAAAGGAATTCCCAATGTTACGTGCCACCAATCCCACATATATATCACATTATGCGCCATATTTTTTGCGATGTGGGACTTAATGTTCAAACCACGCACTCTCAAATGCGAGTCACACCTAACAATTCTAGGCAGCAAATACATGTTAGCATAGGCAGAATACATATTTTTGCATGTTTGGTCAAAAATAGTACAATTTTCATACTATAAGTCAACAAACAAAAACTGTTATATGCATGAAACCTTAGAACTCTAATATCTACATTTTTTTTTCTTAGATTTAGGTAAATATTCCATTGAATATTTGAATGCACAATGTGGTCAATTCTAGTCTAAACTTCACTTTGTGTCTGCCTTGAATTTATTCCATATATATTAATATAAGTTTGGGGGTTTTGATTTACCACCCTACTTCAAGATAGCATCTGAAGAAAAGTTAAAATTTTGTTTCATTTGGTCAAAGGACTTAACCCACAGTTTATCGTCTAACACTTATACTCAATCTCCTAGTGAAGAGGTTGATTACTAATTATATCCCAAATAATCCAAGATCAATAAATGATTAGAGGAAATTCTTTTCTTTCATTCTTTTTCTAATTATTTAAAAAAAGACAGGGAAGAAAAAACATAATGAGGAATTTTCATAAGGTTGTTCCAGAACTGGCATTCAGTGCAGATCAATAAGATTGTGCTCTTACATACTAATGAAAAAGTACTAATAATAACTACAGCAATAGCCAAACAAGCAAGCAAATAAGATGCAAAAATAGAAGCAAAGCGTTCAAAAAGCAATAGTAAAAGAGAAGAAAATATAATTACTCAAGAAATATATTGCTGCCATAAGGAAGATATAATGATGACCTTACACAGAATATTGTTAGGATTTCAATATACTTTAAGGTTTATTAACCATGAAACCCTAGATCTGAATATGTGACCCATATTGATTTCATTGAGAAGAAATCAGAGGAAGCTAAATAAATTAGCGGAAATCGTACATGAATCCATGGTTGTTGATTGAAAGAGAAAACGAATTGATTTTATCTTTCAAATTGACACAAACCTTAGATATGCATTATTTCCATAGAATAGATTAAGAGAATAACTAGAGTTTGTGTAATTTGAGGACCATAACCATTTATTCATAATGCTGATATTTTCTAATTTAGCCCTTCAACAAATTAAAATTATCTCGGTATCTACATATTAGTACCATGATAATTATATCTTTAAGCCTTTTAACTTTAATTCATAATTTGATAACTTTAATTAGGCTTTACACCAAAATAGCACAACATATTTTATTTTACATATGTGGACCACATGTTGAAATTTTCCAACAATCTCCCCTGGACCATATACGTAATAACCTTATAAATGTGTTTAACTTTATGAGCTTCAAATTTGCTATTTATAACATAAGGTGTTTTCGAAAAAATCTTATCCATTAACTATGCTATCAAAGGATCGAGCCTGCTTTCATTACTTTTAGTGTAACTAAATCCATCAATGTCACATATACCAACACAATCAAACGACATAGATCGATCATGAATGTGTAGCATGAAATTACATGAACTATAATCAATACATGTTTATTTCCAACCAGTCCAACTTTAGTGAGATCGAAAAAAAAGTTCAATATTTGAACTTCATGGAGTGCAAAGAAAACTTTAATACTTTATTTTTAATCGAAAAAAATGCAGAATATATCTAAAACCGAAGTATAGAGAATTGTGTCATATGACTATGCCAAATACAAACTCCCCCTAAACCAAAATATCCTTACATAAAAGTTCATCAATTGAGCCACATGCTCATGAAAGACCATGGATGATAATCCTTTTGTAAGCGGATCCGCCATAATGGAGTTTATCACAATATGCGCTATGAATTACAATATATTTTGCACTCTTCTCTGATTGGAAAATAATATGTTGTTTATTATCACAATATTACTTTAATGGTCTTTCAATTTCTTTTTCAATATTCCATAACTTTGTGATAAAATTTTGCAATTATTTTCCATTATTGGATGCCTATAACAGAAAATAAACGTTAGTTCCATGGTAGAGGAGGCTATAAGTGTTTGTATAACAACTTTACTTATATCGCTCCACCCAAAAAGAAATTATTACGTGAAGTGGATCTTTTTATTCTTGACATCCAAAATATTCGAATCATAATGCTTTATGATCTCCAACCAATTGGATCTTTTATTTATGAGCATATAATCTTTTTGTTTCTTAAAGATATCTCGTAACTGTTTTGGTTACTATCCATTGATCCACTTTTAATGTCAATAAGATATCTGCCCAATAATACACGCAATATCCATGTATATACGTCTTAACATGCATTAGACTCCACATAGCAAATGCATGAGGAATATTTTGCATTTCTTTAGCTCCAAGGATGTTCTTATATCAGTATATAAGAAAACATTTGTCTCTTTTGGCAAAAGAGAATCAATTGATTAGCAGTTTGCATACCAAACCTTTTTATGCATTTATCTAACAAGCTCTTTTGTTATAATTCAAATATCACCCCACGAATAATAACGGTTTATTTGAATCCTTAGTATAAAAGAGTAATCCATAAGTAGTTCTTAAATTGTTTCATCAATGTCTCTATTGAGAAACACGACTTTAATATCCTTTCGACGTTACTCAAAATTATAATCTGTAACAAGTTCCCAAATAATTCTAAAGAGTCTTTTAGTAAAATCAAAGAGAAAGCCTCTTTAAAAAAGAAAAAATCGTCTTCCTTTTGAGCATAATCTTTTCTATAACAAGCCATACACCTCTCCACATTACCCACTTAATCCCTTTTAGTTTTTGGATAGTTATTCATAACTAATGATCTTGTTACCTTAAGGTAGAGGGAAAGATCTCAAACTTGATTATCCTTTATAGATTTATACTATATATTCATACCATAAATCCATATTTCAAATTAATATCTTGCATGGGTTGATGGAAGCCAACAAAATCATCTTCACCATTCCATCATTTATCTTTCTGGAATGATCATTCGGAATAGTGTTTCTTCCTTTCCAAGTGGATTTCCTTAGTGACCTTGCATCTTGGGGCTGTTGAGTTTATTTTTCTTGAAACGTTAACCTTAACTTGAAGAAAATTTTGTTAAACATTGTCTTATTATGGTTCCTTTTTTACTTCTCGTCAATGAAAGGAAATAAATCCTACATTATTCGAAGAAGTAACTGTAGCTAAATCAAAGATAATGATTCTCTTTAAAGGCAATGATCCATACTTTATTTTTCCCCTAAACTCAACATCCACAAAAATTGTTGCATTTCCCATCTTGAAATTTTTTTAGTGTGGGTTTATAAAACTTGTAGCTTTGAAGTTGCTTAGAATATCAATAAAGTATTTGCTATCTTTAGTGCTTAAATCTAAAATAATTTAGTAAGATAGAATAAATAATTACATTAATCACCATATTCAAATTCAAGGCTTCATTATAAGAGGTATTTATCATGAATTTCAAACTTTTCAATTCCAATAATGTATGAATTTACTGATAGATTAATCTTATTATTTTTGAAAGAACAATAATAACCAAATTTGTTCATATTAAAAATTAGAAACCAAAATTTGTCTTAGTGACAATATAAAATAAATATCAAAAAAATCCAAAAAACATGCATATCTTTTTAGACACGACATATGTGATATCTAGTAAAATTCCTTTTATATGTCCGTAGATTTCATAAAAGAAACAACTATAAATATTTATTTTCTTCTAGATCCTTAGCAACTTCTTTATCCTTACTTATACATTTATTTACAATGTACGCTAAATGGGTAATTTCTATCTTATCATGCTTCAATTTCTCTTCTTCTTCCCACAATGCGAAATGAGCTCAATAAGAGGTCATTGTATTCTTGAAAAAAAAATAATTAATAATAATATTAAAATAGTTATACTATGAATAAAGAGATTACCAAAACATTAACAATTACTTGAGTAACTTTAATTTTTGAAGCAACATCATTCCATCAGTATTCATTTATCTTTCCCTTATTTTGACTTTATGGAATCAAGCAATATAAAGAGTGTTTGTTTCCCTTATCATTTTTGGATAAATGCTTTTTAGTTTGTAAAAAACTTATTTAAATTGATTATACCTATGGAAATCACACTCTTGAAAGCTTTTAAAATATTATACGTTATGATCATTTTACTCTTGCAAATTGAATTATCCCACCTTTTAATGTTCTACATTACATTATAAGAACATTCAACTATAATAAGGGTGGTTATGATCTTCCTAATTGTAAGAGCTAGATCCACAAAGTCAAGAAAAAAACAACATGTTCTCTTACTACTCCATAGAGTTATTCCCAAACAAGAGGAGAACATTATTAAAATTGATTGACACTTTAGTCAAATTAGCTGAAAATTGAACAAAAGTAAAGATTGACCGTACATGCTCATATCCAAATATCAGCCATAGAAAATTCAAATAATTGGTAAGTCTCTTCTCAAGATACCTAGCACAACATTAATATCAAGTCTTTGGATAATAATATTAACTGTAAGTGGTACTCTTGTTGTAATGATCAAACACTGATAATAAATTCAAGTAAAATAACAATTTTCCTTTGGAACGATTAGTTATTTGCTTGTAAAACCTTATAATTGTCACGATTTATCATCAAAAATATGTAAGTGATTTCGCCAAATATTAGTCTTCCTTTGGGTCGGCTAATGTCCGCATGAATAAATACACACAAATATCAAACATTTTCATGAATAACTAAAATAATAGAGGTCGCTTTGGTGACATGTTATTTCAATTAGCCCACTTGGAATGTTGGATATTTACAATTAGTTTGCAAAGATACACCAAAAATATATTTGAATTTATTTCTTAGTGTATGTACAATATATTTCGAGTGCTATAAAACACTCCCAAAAATACTTTAGGTCTATATAACATTTGAAAATCTCAAAATTATAACCATAGCACAATATGTTTTAATAATAGCTGTTATAATCTTTTGCTTTAAGTATGTGGTTTATATTCATGACATTCCTTAAATAAATATGATGCAAGACATCATTAATAAATCACATAACAAATGTCATGTATGTTAGAATTAAACGTCATATAACATTATACATAAATGACATAGTAAATGTCGAACTAAATAATATGAATGAATTTAGTAGCTATGATGTATATTTGAACCATTATATAGTTATACAAAATGCTATTGTATCACTTTATCTTTAATTTATTATTTGAATACTTAATTAAGGTCATCATGCATTTAGGTAAAATATGATAACTGATGCTCCTTATTTTTTGATAAACGAAGCATGAAAGTTAAAGATATTTTCTAGGTCATACATATAAAATATTTGTACCTATCAAATATAAATGCATCAAATAATAAACCATATACCTTTTCTTATTCCAAATTTAAATAAGCCGCATCTTTAATTTATTATAACCGACGCTTTTAGTGCATTTATGATAATAAGTTAATTAATTTATTACCATAACAACCAAATATAATGCATGTATGATAAAAATAAATGCAATTGACCGTTATGTGGCCTAAGATGTAAACTAGTGTGATATTAAAATTTATTTTAATAATATAATAAACATAAACACCTTAAAAGAGCATACTTTATTTCTAATAAATCTAAATTTCTGAAATAACCCATGTACCATATATATATCCAAATTACTTAATCAAAGGTTAAGTAAGTTAAAATAATCATAAAACTGGATTTATATTTCTTGCATAAACGGTTCTAAATTATATATATCTATCCATACCATTAATAAATATTAAAAGAAAATAACTATACATAACAAATCCAAAGTATTTCTCGCATTAAAATTCAGAACTTATTTACAAAATATACAATAATAAACATGTGGATACTTTAACTAACCTAAGTTGTTTTCGAAATTTAGAGGAATTTAGATTATTTACCGTAATTTAATAATTTCAAAATTCTATTTATTTCATAAATAACATATGGATCATTTAGATCTATCTTATCTTCCTACATCAAAATAGTTTCACAAATCAGCCTTTTAATTTACAATATATAGAAAATATTAATACCAAGCCAAATCCACAATCATTCCCAAAAAAATCCTTGATACATAGATTAAGCAGATCTGAAACTTGAGTAAGAAATACATGCATTCAATGACTTCTAAATGTAGTTCAGTTCAAAACTTACTCATAAAAAATGCATAAAAAAATTTCGCAACGAAATCAATGATGGGTGGCTTTAATACCACCTGTTAGGATTTCAATATACTTTAGGGTTGATTAGTCATGAAAACCTTGATTTGAATATGTGATCCATATTGATTTGGTTAAGAAGAAATTAGAGGATGGTAAATAAATTAGCAAAAGTCATACTTGAATCCATTGTTGTTGATTGAAAGAGAAAAAGAATTGATTTGATCTTCCAAATTAACACAATCCTAAGATCTGCATTATTTCCATAGAAGAGATTAGAAGAATAACTAGAACTTGTTTAATTTAAGGACCATAATCTCTTATTTACAATGTTGGTATTTTCTAATTTAGCCATTTAACAAATTAGAATTGCCTCGGTATCTGCACATTAATACTATGACAATTATATCTTTAAGCATTTTAATTTTAATACATAATTTGATCACTTTAATTAGGTTTACACCATAATAGCACAACACATTTTATTTTACATATGTGGTCCACATGTTGAAATTTTTCAACAAATATATCTACTATTAAAATTTCTATCTACAATTCTTGCTCATATATTTTGTATTTCATTTCCCTTCATCCTTGTAGTTTTCATTTGCATCAGGCTACAATGATGCAAAGATGATAATCAGGAAAAGATGGAACACCATTTCCACAATGATCATGAGTTTTTTATCAATGGATACCTTGAAGATTAAATTAAGCTTGTTAAGTAAGTTTTTATTATATGTTAAATTTCTATAATAGCGATATTATGCTCATGTAATTATTAATGAATAATAACCATGGCTTCTCTGTAATTGATTTTATTTTGTAAATGATTTTTGAAAACAAATCCTACTATTGGTATATTCAAAGTTTAATACAACAATCTACACAATCAGATGCAAATGGTTAGCTTTTGGAATTAGTTGCAAATAAATAATGCAAAGAGTCAATGCACACTTGTGAATTATTGCATATGGAATTCCATCCCTAATAAAATTCTCAGATCGATAAGAATTGGTATTTCGAAGCAAATGATCAGGCGGCTATAAGCAATTGATATGGTTGCACCATTTGCTAGCAGGCCTAGACGCAATATACTACCACCTGCAAGATTCGAAGAGTAAATATGACCACGCACATAAGGAGAATGAAGACAAATAATTAGTTTCAACTTTATTTTCTTTCTATTTTATCTGCTGAAAAATATGCATGGATTATAACTTTGTAGTATAATGCCAATTGGCCTATTATGAACCAATATTGTAACAACTCCTTTATATATAGAGAGCATATGAACGAAATGTAAAGTATCCAATGAATTAACATGGTTTCTTTTTCTCTGTATATCCTTTCTTCCTCTACAAGTCTTCTTTATTTTTCTTGCTACATTTTCTTTCCCTTTGCCTTGCTCTTCTCTTCATTGCTGCATCACACATTCTATATATATTTAGGGTTAGGTGCTTTCACTTCCTCCTCTCTTACTTTATCACCATCCCAAAACACACCGCCATGACTAGACACTTATATGAAGCATAACCCACCACCAACAAGCTATTGAAGCAATCCAAAATACTCAAGCATCCCCTAACACCCTCTTACAAAGCCAGCAAAACCAAATCAATGACATACAAGCATCTCTTCAACAAATCTCAAAATCACCAGCCAATATTGTTAGATTTTGGTTATACAATATTCTATATTTATGTAGATTCTGAAGATATTTGAGTCAAGGTGGAATTATGACTCAAATACATTGCATATTTTATGGATTTTGTAGATTTTAAAGAGTGATTAATTTTCTCTTTTATGAATTTTGTAGATTTTGAAGAGTGATTAATTGCCGCTTTTATTGCATTAAAGAAGACAAAGAACTATCTATACGGTAATTAATTATTTTGGTAGATGGAAGTATATCATTCAATTCCTTAACTGATTAGAGAATGCATTTATCAAAGTTATTATAGGTAAATATGTATAGGGTTCATTAGAGATATGTAGGAAAAAGGTTATTTTTTGTGGTTTTGGGGATTGAGATATCTTTTTAATATTTTGGCTTTCTCTTGTAATAATTTGTTGAATTAATAAAGGTTTTGTTTGGAGGAATTTATTTGTCACTGTTCTTCTTTATTTCTTATCTCTTTTAAAATATAATTATGTAAGGATCCTAAAATAAACCATAATAGTTGATATCAGAGTCTACTACATATTTTTTTTGAAGAGAGTTTTATTTATGGAGAAGATAAGTGTTGAAAAACTTAATTGGAGAAATTTGCGGTTATGAAAGGTGAAGATGAAGGATTTTCTATATCTTAATGACATCCACCAACCATTGGAGAACAAAAGAGAGAAATCTACTAATGTATCTAAAGAAAAATGGAAGACTTTAGATAGGAAGGCTACGACGACTATTCGGTATTTTTTGAAGAATACAGTGTTTTATATTGTTGCTAATGGAATATCTACTTTTGGAATTTGAAAGAAATTGAAAGGAATCTATGCAAAGAACTCTACAACAAACAAGACACTTCCAATGAGATTATTGGTAAATCTAAAGACTAAGGAAGGTGGGTGTTAACTGGGTTTTTACCTGAGTAGAGATCAAAAGGAGTTAGAACATCTTGACAAAGACGAAATGACTTGGAACTTGGCAAGAATGCTTAGAAAAAGGAAAGTAGAGGTCCTGGAAAGTTTCACCTCCAAATTGCCAAAGGTAACAACTCGACACCAAGTCATTTGACTCAATGCCGAGTCATTTTTTAGCCACTAATCAACTCATCAACTTCATATGACATATTCTTTACTCCTTTAGTGTGTGCTCAATTGTTTTTATAAGGGATTGATGACTAATCACCAAGTTTGGAGAGAAGACAAATCAAATAGCAAATCAATCAAAGTAATGAAGGAAATATCACCAAGGTCAACCAATGACTAAAGAAAAGGCATGAAACACATCAACTCGGAGATAGGATGAAGAAACAGAAGAAGATAAGTCATTTCCAGCTAAGGAAATGACTTGGTACCGAGTCGTTTGACTCAGTACCGAGTTGTTTTACAACTATTATGGCCTTGGTTTCTTTTATGCAACTCTGGGCTGACTACTAGACTTTGTTGCTAACAAGATTTCAACCCAACACCTCCTCTACCTCTATAAATACAAACCCAAAGGCAACTAAAAGTGGATTTGGTTTCTGCCATCACTACACAAAAGCTCTGCCTCTTCTTTATCTTCTATCTCCACATAATAGTCACCAAGGCAGCTACTTTAGGCAATTATAAGACTTAGAATCTGTTTAGCACCTAAACTTATGACTTATTCTCTTTTATATCTCTTGTAATCTCAAACTAACTACATCAAATCTATAAGCAACAAAGCTATAAAGTGGACGTAGAGTATACCGGATCACTATAAAATCTTGTGTCTCTCTTCTTTATTTCCGTTAATTTCCTTTTATTTCAACTATTATCTACTAGATCTAGGTCTCACGAGTTCCCTACAATCTATTCTTGAGTGTTGATTCATTTTTGGCGTCAATATTTTGGTGCTTTCACTGAGAGAACTAAACCTAAGATTTTATCTAGCTCTCTACTTTGGATTGCATAAGATCTAGAAGTTAGATCAGAAAAGTTTGCTTGGAGAAATTGAAGATTAGCCATTCCAATGGCTTCAAGGAAAGGAAAATATGCATCTACAAGATATATAGGAGCAACAATTGATGGTGATGAAGCAAACACTCACCAAACAAAAGTAAACAATGGAAATCCACTACCAGGATCTTCTACTCAACAGGAAGTTATTACTAATGGAGAGCTTAATCAGATTATCAAAGATGTTAACTAGAAATTTACTGATAGTCAGAAAGCTCTGATGGATAAGATGGATGTGTTGCTAACATTGCAACCGCCAACAATAAGAAGAACTAAAAGGAAAACTTCTCCTACAGTGGAATAAGAAATTTCCTCTATCTTTGGTCTAAACCGAAGGGATGGAAAGCAAAGACAAAAGGAAACAACTAAAGGAGTTGTAGGGGATGTTGCAAGTGTAAGTATGGGGTTCTCCTTGCATGAAGACATATCGATACCGACCCAAAACTTAAGGTGATCACTCCTCAGGAAGGCAATGCAGTGCTAGTTTCTGACTCTAAAGACATTATGCGGCTTGATGGTGGAAACTTGGAATTGAATACTGGTATTAACGAACATAACGCAAGAGATGGAGTTCAAACTACCATGGCAAGACCGATTGCACACCAATAGAACTATATAGGAGTGGTTCTCCCGAAGAATGGAGAACCTAGGATTCAGTTGGCAACCCAAGATCTTTTGTGGAGTCAAACACTTGGAGTAACCCCTAACAGCTGACCTAC
Source organism: Allium fistulosum (assembly GCA_030737815.1). NCBI lineage: Eukaryota > Viridiplantae > Streptophyta > Magnoliopsida > Asparagales > Amaryllidaceae > Allium > Allium fistulosum. The sequence goes on from CM060907.1 coordinate 294,063,919, forward strand.
AGATTACCGCGCCAGTGAAGAATACATCACTGACAAGGTAAAATGGTTGACAATGTAAAACGATCAAAGGCTGGTTATAAACACCATCACTGTAGGACCTCATCTAGCATGGAAGAGTTAGAGCAAGATGGAACGATATGCTAGTTCTCTAAAATATGCCCTTCAGGAGAGTTGCTATGCCATCAAGAATGGAGCTCCGAGAAAGCAACAAAGAATGATCACCAATGACATTGTGTTTTGAAATCGGGATACTAAAGGCATTGAAGCACCAACTCTTGACCCAATGGTAATAAAAGCGGGGCTCGATCTAGCAGTTGTGCAACGAGTTTTGGTTGATAGTGGAAGTTTGATCAATATCCTATTCTGAAAGATGTTTGACCAAATGAAAATCAGCATAAAGGATATATTGTCTGTAGAACCAAGATTCAGGGATTTATGGGAGAAACTAAATAGCCAGTTGGAACAATCGACTTACCTATAGAACTCGGAGAAGGAGAACAGAGTGTGGTTCTCATCCAGACATTTGTAATCGTTGATGAGTATTTTGCTTACAATGCTTTCTTGGGCCGACTGGCCCTTGTTGACTTTAGAATTTCTTAATCCTCATGGTGTCTCATAATGAAATTTTCAATGGATAATGGTAAAGGGTAATAAGTGGATACTAAAGCGCCGCAAGAGAATTCTATGTTGCTCAACTACATGAATCGAAGCGCCGTGAAAAGGGGAAGGATGTGGGGAAGACTCTCCACATTCGTGAACCACAAGCATAACAATTACAGAACACCTCCTGGCTCGGGGACCATAGTCGCTTCGATATGGCTATGGACACTAGGAAGAAGAGTTCAGGGGAAATGCAGATAGCACTGGAAGAGATTACAGTAACTATCTCTATCGACATGGACGACCCAACTCATGTCTTGAAACTAGATCCGTGGCTTGTAATCAAGATGCTAAGAAATTGATAACCTTTCTTCATGCTAGTCTGGACGTGTTCGCTTGGACGCATTCTTATATGTGCAGGATATCGCCAAAGATAGCATGTCATGCACTTAACATCAACCCTAAATTCACATCAGTAAGGCAGAAAAGATGCAGTCTTGGTCTGGAGCGATTCGCTGCACTGTGGATAAGCTATTGGCCAATGGTTTTACCGCAATGCAACATATCTTGAATGGATGTCAAACCATGTGTTGGTCTGAAAATCAAATGGGAAATGGTGGACATGCATTGACTATTCAAATTTGAACAAAGCTTGCCCGAAGGATAGCTTTCCATTGCCTAGAATCGACCAACTTATTGATGGAACCGCATGGCACGAACTGCTCTCATTTATGGATGTCTACTTAAGGTACAACCAGACCAGTTTTGCATGAGCCCGATCAGGAGAATACCAGATTTATTGCCGAATTGGAGCTATACTGTTATCGTGTAATGTCATTTAGTTTGAAGAACGCTGGGACCACTTACCAGAGATTGGTGAATATAATGTTCAAGGATCAGATCGGGTGAACAATGGAAGTGTATATGGATGAACATGCTAGTAAAGTCATGAATGCCTAGAAATTAACTAGACAACCTTACAGAGATGTTTGAGATTCTTCGGAAGTATGGAATGAAGTTGAATCCGCTGAAGTGTTATTTTGGCGTCTCTTTTGGAAAGTTTCTTGGATTTATTATGAACGCAAGGGGAATCGAGGCCAATCCGGAGCAAATCACCACCTTGAGGAATGTCAGTGCCCCTATAATGAAGAAGGAGATACAAAGTTTGAATGGAAAGATTGCAGCATTTAGAATATTCATCTCCAGAGCAAGGATAAATGCATACCGTTCTTCGGTGCATTAAAGAAGGGTAAGATTTTTTTTAAATGGAATCAAGACTACCATACCAATTATTACGACATATAGAAACATCACTAGTTCTGTTTAAACCAACGAATGGTGAAGGCTTACTCATTTACTTAGCAGTGTCTACCCATGCATTAAGCACGACACTTGTGCGTGATGATTCTAGGATTCAATGACCCATATACTACATTATCAAACGATCCACTGAAGATGAACGAAACTACCCAAAGTTGGAGAAGTTGGCATACTACTTGCTGATAGCATCAAGGAAACTGCGGTCTTACTTCTAAGCTCACCCAATCAAGGTAGATCAACCATTGAAACAGGTACTCTACCAGGCCGAAACTTCGGGACGGCTTCTGAAATCACACATTGAGTTAAGCCAATACGATGTAACTTATCATCTCCGTAGGGCAATTAATAGACATGCGTTAGCTGACTTCATCGCTGAATTCACAATTCGGGATGAGGAGGAGGAAGACACTATGGTCGTAGCATCACAATGGAGACTGTTCATTGATGGTGCATCAAACGAACTCTGCTCAGGATCAGGAGTTGTGCTTGAAACTCCCAAAGGACGGTCAATTTGTTATGCTATGAGGTTGGAATTTCCTACTATTAACAACGAGGTGGAGTACGAAGCGTTAATAGTGGGATTAAAGATTATGAAGGAATTGGGAAAAAGAGCTCTACACATCTACATTGACTCACAACTAGTTGTCTATCAAGTAAGAAGGGAATATCAAGCTAATGGTGCAAAATTTCCCCTTACTTGAAGAAAACATGAGAATTGCTCGACGACATTGAACATTATGCAATAACTCATGTTTCTAAAAAATAAAACGTGAAGGCCGATTACTTAGTCAAACTCGCCATTTTCGAAGATGCACAGTTAATAGGATTGGTTCCAGTAGAAGTATTGGCCACTCCTAGCATATATCAAATGGATGTGGATTGGGTTCTGGAGACTGTAGAAGAGGATGAATCATGGATGAGGCCAATCAAGGACTACCCACTTAGAGGAATACTCCCAAGAGACCAGAATGAATGAAAGAAGGTCCTTTAGAAGGTACCACGATTTATAATGCAGGATGGAGTGCTGCACAGGAGAGGGTTCCCCTCTCCCTTGCTCAGGTTTGTAACCAAAGATGAAGCAAGAAAGATCCACATGGAAATTCACAAAGGCAGCTACGGTGATCACACCGGAGGACAAACATTAGTGGAAAAGGCTCTCTACTATGGATATTTCTAGTTGACAATAAACCTAAACGCGGTAGACTACACCAAATGGTGTGGTCGATGCTAGAGATTTGAGAAGATTCCATGAGCCTCATCTTCAGAACTTATGCAAATGGTTAGTCCCTGGTCATTTGTGGTTTGGGGAATCAATTTATTCGGTGTACTACCAATAGCAAAGGGAGGAGCCAAATACGCTAACGTTGTAGTTGACTATGTTACAAAATGGGCCGAAGCGGAACCGCTTGCTACGATTACCACTAAAAAGGTGATAACTTTGTAACAAAAAATATTATTTGTAGGTTTGGAGTATCACAGAAAATCATCACAGACAATGGACTCAATTCGAGAGTGCATAGTTTAAGGAATTCTACAAGTGCTACTGGATTGAGAAAAGCTTCTTTGTGGTAGTGCATCCATACACAAACGGGCAAGTGGAAGCAGTGAATAAGATCATCAAATCCACCATAAAGAAGTGATTGACAAAAGCTAAAGGAAGTTGGGTTGATGAGCTTCCACTTGCTTTATAGGGTTACATAACGACACACAAAGTATGATCAAACACTCATTGTTTGCTTTGGCATATGGTTCGGAAGCTATAATACCAGTGGAACTGGACATCCGATCACATCATAGAAGACATTTCAATCAGAGGGAAAACAAGCAACTCCAGCTCGAACCACTCGACCAGATTAATGAGAAGCGAGAGGAAGCCAAACTGAGGACTTCTGCTCACCAGAAGAGAGTGGCACGACACTTCAATGTCAAGGTTCATAATTGTACCTTTGAATTGGGAGATCTCATCTTGAAATGAATCTTCCTGGGTACAGGAGTGTATGGCCCAAACTGGGAAGGACTCTATGTGATCGACCAGAAACTTAGAGATGGAACATTCAAGTTAGTGACTATCGATAGAATTCTGATTCCATATGCTTGGCACAACGACCCGCTACGGTACTATTACATTTGATATCTATCTATATATTTCCTATTTTCTTAACTAAGCCATCCAAGGACACTGGAGGCATTATAAATAGGTAGGACTTGCCTTTTTTCCTTCTTTTTCTCTAAAAAAGCTGGCTTCCTGAACCAATGGAATCGCGTTATTGTAAGCAAAACCATCAGATCGACGGTGAAAATCGATCCAAACCTTCTGACAACCAGTGTTGCTCTAGCAACGTCGGGAAGATTCAAAGCCGCCGAGTTGACGGGGAATATCGACTCAAACTACCGGATCGACAGGGAAAGTCGATCCAAACCGTTTGAGAATCGGCATTGCTCCAGTAATGTCGGAAAGGTTCAAAATCATCGTGCTGATGGGGAAAATTGAATCAAACTGTCGGATCGACGGGGAAAATTGATCCAAACCGTCTAAGAACCAGTGTTGCTCCGACAATGTTGGGAAGTTTCCAAACCGCCGATCGACGAGAAAAACCGACTCAAACCATCGAATCGACGAGGAAAATCGACTCAAATCGTCATATTGATGGGGAAAATCGGTCCAAGCCTTCAGAGACCAGTGTTGCTTTGGCAACATCGGGAAGGTTCCAAACCACCGAATCGATAGGGTAAGTTGAATCAAACCACTAAGTTGGTAGGGAAAATCAACTCAAACCGTCAGTTCGACGGTGAAAATCAATCCGTATCTTTTAAAGTACCAGTGTTGCCCCGACAACACTGGGCAATTGCAAACCACCAAGTTGGTTGAGGCATCAACTCATAATTGTCAGAACTTGACATTTCCCGCAGACTGGTAGTAGGAAATGGAATAAACCAAAGCCCGAAGATAAGCGACATCGTAGGAAAATCTAAGGACTTGAGCTGTTCATGCATAAGTTTCCAGAGATAGAAATTAATACATGAACGAGATCTCAACATCGAACTTGGAAGAATATGTTATGGCGAAAGATCGCGATAACGCATTTTTATGATATGAACATCCAGGTTAGCATCAGCTGATGATGTGAACTTAGAGGAAGTCGATCGTAGTCAAAAAACTGACAGCATTAAGAATCGAATGCTTGGAATCAAGCCAAAGAGTCACAAATTCCTAGAGTTAGGAATTATCCAACAAGCTTGACTGGGGGCAATCAAACGAATTGCTCATAATAACCGGTCCCTCAATGAGTGCTCGGATTCAGCATCTAGAGTAATCAACCCTATGGATTGGGGCACATACACCAATACTTGGTCGAAATAAGCTCAATCGGACCTAAATAGAAATAGCCGTGGAGTCGGAAAAATTAAGTCAAATTACAGCTCTGTCATGCCGAACAAAGTATTTTGGTAGTCGCAACAGAGCTAAGTATTGGAACATGCTAAATAATGGTAGGAATATTATTTACATGCATAGAGTTGCGGTAAACAAATAACACAGAACAACAGTACATAAAATATGAGAAAAGTACATAAGAGAGATTACAACTGAAAAGCTAATCTTTCATTGCTAATATCTTTTATGTACATGAACAAATGGTAGGGGCCGTACCCGTACAATATCAACTAGCTTCAAAAAAAAAATACATACTTGATAGAAACACTAACATGAAATGCAAAACGCTCAGCCGACACACATGCTATAGAGTCTTCCCTCTCTTGCCGCTCCGGCCCCTTTTCCTAGTCTCACTTGAATGAGCCTCCAACGTCGACCTTCTCTTACTTTCCTTTTTGGGGGTAATGCCGCCCTCCAAGTGTGCAGACTCTCCTCTTATGGTAGGGTCAGATCCCTCAAATCCTCCAGCGACTGTGCCTGCGTCCTTCGTCTTCCCAAGCTTGATTGTAGTTGGGGTCTTCTGCTTGACCTATTCTGTCTCCTTCTTCACTTGCATCCCTTCCTCCCTCTTAAGTCTCTCCACCATCATCTCTTTATTGATTGGATCTGACCTGCCTGTGATTGTCATATCTTCTTCTTTAGACATGAAGAGATCCTCTAGGTTCTACAATGCTCCTATCTACTCAGAGTCCAGTCAAGGGCCGGAGTTTGAATCTAGAATTAAACCTAAAACTACTATGGAGATAGTGGTGGAAGCAGTGAAGATGGTAGCGACTCCCAAGCCATAGGCAGTTAGAGGCAGAGATGGGAGAGACGGCTGACCTACAAGTTGGAAAACACAGTTGAATAGTTTAGTAAAGGACTCCATAGTGAATTGAAGCTTTTAGAGTACTTGAGAAATGAGAGAAATACCCAAGCCAAGAGCTTGATCATGAAATTCGACTTCAAAGCCCATTTCGTCGGTTTCCATTTTAGTAGGTAACTCAATAATTGGAGGAAGATACGGCTCATGTTGAGCTTCAAAACCTGGACAGTTGTGAGCGATTTTAGAACTAACCCCTGTAGACACGGGAATGATCGCTACTGGCTCGTGATATTTGAAAGCGGATGTTTTGCCTTGACTCGAAGAACTTGGACCAACGAAAGCCTTAGCAGTGGCTTCAGCATCGGCATGTCCATGACTTGTTTATACCTGATTAATGCTTCCTCCTAAACGATAACAAGAGTCCTAGGGTAATTATCTTCTAGCCACTTCAAGCTCCCCTTGTGCATGACTGTGCAAGCATAGAAGTGTAATATGGTAGCATCCATCCAAATCATCATGTTTTCATGTGTTCTCTGAAGTTCGACAAGATCCTCCCGAGTAACCAAGTGATCGATCTCGACCGCAAACTTGTCAGATTCAATCTTCTCTTTCTCCTAGACAATTTTGAACTCTCCTCGCGGAGCCAAGTGAGTCATGTGGCCTGCTCAGCGATGGTCATATCTCGAGCCTTGATGGCATTCACTCCTTCGGTGACTTGCTCGTTCAATTTAAATGATTCTTCATGAGCATCTTTAAGTCGATCTTTAATCACAAGGAATGCTCTTTTATGAGCCAGGGTCGCTTCTTTTAGTAATTTATCACTTGCATTCTTTCCCTTTAAGATGGCACCTCTATCTATCTTTAGCCGAGCTATCTCGTTATCATGATCCTTGATCAGTCTATTGTAGTTATCCCTTTCTACCTTAAGGAAAGAATCTGCTGGTAGTTAGCTTGATTCACATCAGAAAGAGCTTGGATAAGATATTTCCACTCAAACCTAGCTTCCAAATCCTTATGGCTGTCTCAAGATTTCAAAGAGAGGTAGCTTTGTTTATGGGTTTTATAGTTTGATCGAACTTAACCCCACATAGGAACAAGTATAGGTAAGCAGCCTAAAGGATGATGGACCCAGCTGAAGCGTATACTTCTTGGCACGTTTAGAAGTAAGGGCAGTAGTAGTAGTAATAGGTCCGAGAAGATGGGATTTCTTGTATAGTAGCAATATGAACTTCGGTGTGGGGAGGAGTGATAGATGTTGTAGGCAAGCGGTGATCATAGGAGTCCCTGTGGCACTTGTTAATATCACTGGGGGCATCACCTTCACCGTCCCTTCTTCTCTTCTCCCTACTCCCACGATCTCTCTCCGCACAATGGGCTTCATCATCAGCCTCTCTATCTTTCTTTTTTCTTCTCTCTTCATCAGTTTTATGGTAAGGATGCTTAGCTAGATTCAGAGTTTGATTTTTGTAAGAGCTAGAGTTTTGGTAGAGCTAATTGAAGAGTCCACGACCCACTGAACCTGAAATAAGGAGAAGAATGGAATTAATTTTGGAACTTCAAAATTATATTCAATGCAAAAATGTGTGTCCATGATCCTATCCTAATTTGAGTGTGTAGAGTCGATGACCTCATATATACTCTACCAACTGTATCGGTATGGTTACAAAGTCGGAGCCTCTCTACCTTCGCTTATGAAATCATCCGGAGATAGGGTGATATCTAAACCAATCTCGCCCATAATATCGTTGATTGTGAGATATTTAAATTAGCTCAAATTAATTGAGATGCCTCTTAGAGGGCATGAGTGTGTTGTGTCTCCTACAGGGGTCTCCAAAACTTGGCCTCTGGTTGGTTAAGAAGTCTCAGCAATTAGCTATTCTGAAGGAGGAAATGTAGGGAGATCATAGCTCATTTCTGGCGATTCACCACAGGACTCATCCCCTTCCTCGATGGCGTGTAAATCACTATCATCGTTATAATCTGGAGCCTCTTCCACCTCCTCTACTACTATCGATTGTTTCCCTTTTCTTCTCTAGATCGACTCATCCTCCTCTAGGATTAAGGGCACCCTACTCATATCATCCATATCCCTTCAGATATCTTCTCCAGTAGTCAATTTGCCTTAACCTCAGGAGCTTCTCCAGCCCGTACTTCAACCTATGGACCAACTACATCCCTCCGAGCTTTATCATTGGAGCTATGAGAGAGGGTAGAGGAATGGGTTTGCATTCTATAATCACTTGTATCGGGGAACTTAACCGTAATAGATCTCTCCAGGTGATGCAATCCGTACTTCCAAAGGTTTTCGTTGGTTAGAAGGAAGTCAAAGGAACGCTTGGAAGTTTTAACCTCCTTTAAAATATCACGTGTCCTCTTATGCTCGTCACTAAATTCCCAAGTCAGAATGCCTATGATGAAATAAGAAACAAGTTAGAGGCTAACAAACTCTGACTTGAGGGAAATAGAGAAATAGAAGCTTACTTCTTGACAGCCAGAGACAGTTGAACCCTCCGAATATCGAACAAAGAAGTATTCATTATTGAAAGATGAGCACTTATTATGGAAATTCTCTATCAACTTGCACCCCTTCTAGGCTTCTATGATCATGTAGGATGGACAGTCTTGCCTTCTCTTGAATTGTAAGAGATGACTCAACTCAAAAAATCTTTGTGGGTGATTTAACCTATTCATGTATGGGACATATAGAGAACTTAGGAGAGCATAGCCATTTGGATGTACTTGGAATGAAGCTAGTCTGAGTTCTTATAACACCGCCATCATTAATTGATTAAACGGTGGCACGACACCCCTTAAGCACATATAGCGGTTTCAAACAGTGAAGTATGGCGGGGGCTTATGTGTGAGTTCTACCCTTGTTGGCAAGAATTCATCATCTTCCGGAATGCTATGCTGAAGACATGTTTTGGAGTGATCTAGCAGTAAGGATCGAAGGCGTCTTCTCCAACATGTCATGTAGAATTCTGAGTCTGAGAGGCAACAGACTAAATACAGGTCCTATTGGTATTAAGGGGCCATAATACTCTAAAGTAACCGGTTTCCTTGGTCCTGTAGGAATAGATGGTGATACCAGAGCTGTCAAGGATCTAGCCTCTGAAGGTGTAGATGCTCCTTTATAGGACTTAAATTGAGTAGGTCGGAAAGTCATTCTAAACAATAAAACTCAGAATTCAACATGGTCTGGTGTGTCCTATTTTGAATGAAGTTCCCGTGTGACTAACGCCCGAAATATGAGGGAAGCCGACGTGTGTTGACCAGTCGGCCGAGCGTTGACTGGGGCAAGTGCAGTGTGTTATCTATGTGAAGTAAGTCCAGTGTCCTAAACACCACGAACGGACCATCATGTGTAGATAGCTTGCTCGTGCTAGAAAAACAAGTCGCGTCCTCTTTAAAATTATCTTTTTGAACTTACCCGTTATCGATTAAAAATCGATGAAGGATCCATCATTTGGAGCGACGTGGAAAGCCTTTTCTATTTAAAATCATTGAAGGAGCAGAAAAAGAAAGTAGTGTGATGGGATAATCTAAAACGCCCAATTTTCGAAAATGAATCATTTCATTAGGATACATTTGGCGATTGAGACTTAGCCGAGTTCTCAAAGGACGACAGTTGAAACAGGAAAAACAAAATGTGGTTCCGGAACGACATGCATTCGACCGAGGCAGAAATTCAACTCCAGCACTAATCAAGCACGCCTAAAAATTCAACTATCTCCCTTAGTTCGGCAATCAACCCAATCCAAACAACCATCACCACCATGGTTATCTCAAAACAAACCCACGCCAACCTTGATTTCATTAACTCGAGTGTTAGGTCAAATGATTCAGGTCTGAATCAACTAGGGCAGGAGTTGAATGGCGACAGTGTTGCTAGGCGGTGGCGATGGATCAACGATCGTGGTGGTAGGTCAGAGGTGATGGCGGCAGCATAGGGTATCGATCGAAGGATGGTAGACGTTAATTTAGTAGCAAAAGCCAGATGGAAACCCTAGGATAGCTCGATTGATAGATTAGGAGGGAAACAAATGAATGTGAAGAGTTAAAAAAATTCAAGCATAGAATATATAATAGAGAATAAAACAACTCGATGCCGAGTTGAACAACTTGGGCCTAGGTTATTTTTCTCTCCCTAAATGGTTCTGAAAGCATCATAGAGCATAGATATGCCAGCCTAGAGTGCAACGCTGCCTCCAGAGTGCAGATTACATCGCTAAAGCAAAGAAATGGAATTTCAAACTATTACCGAGTCGAATGATTAACGAAAACCAACCAAGTAAAAGCAGTGTCTCAGTACGACATTTAAATAACCGAATGGAATTCTTAGGATAGCAGTCCAGGACCTATCTCGTTCCAGAGCACGCTTTGTTTTTAACGGAAGCATACTCTGAGGGGAAAATATTAACTGGATTTTTACCCGAGTAGAGATCAACATGAATTAGAACATCGAGATGAAGATGAAACGACTTAGAACTTGGCAAGAATGATTAGAAGATGGAAAGAAGAGGTCCTGAAAAGTTTCACCTCCGAATTGCCAATGGAAACAACATGGCACCGAGTCGTTTAACTCAGTGCTGGGTCATTCTTTGGCTATAAATCAACTCACTAACTTCATATAACCTATTCTCTACTCCTCTATTGTGTGCTTAATTGTTTTCACATTGATTGAGGACCAACACCAAGTTTGGAGAGAAGACAACTCAAATAGTAAAGCAATTCAAGTAATGAAGGAACTATCACCAAAGTCAACCAAAAGACTAAAGAAAAGGTATGCAACACATCGACTCAGAGATAGGATGAAGGAACAGAAGAAGATTAGCCGTTTCCAACAAAGGAAATAACTCGGTATCGAGTTTTTTTACAACTCTTATGGCCTTGGTTTCTTCTATGCAACTCTGGCCGACTACTAGACTCTGTTGCTAACAGGATTTTGACCCAACACCTTCTCTACCTCTATAAATACAAATCTAGAGGCAACTAAAATAGGATCTAGTTTCTGCCATCACTACACGGAAGCTCTGCCTCTTCTTCATCTTCTATCTCCACATAATTGTCACCAAGGTAGCTACTTTAGGCAATTTTAGGACTTAAGAATCTGTCTAGCCTTTCTACTTGTGACTTATTCTCTTCCAAATCTCTTGTAATCTCAAACAAACTACATCAAATCTATAAGCAACAAAGTTATAAGTTGACATAGGCCATAAATTGTCAAACCACTATTAAATCTTTTGTCTCTCTACTTTATTCCCATTATTTTCCTTTAAATTTAACTATTATCTACTAGATCTAGGTCTCATAAGTTCCCTACATTCTATTCTTGAGTGTTGAATCGTTATTGGCATCAATAGTGGGTCAATTAGAGAACATCTCAATGATTTTCAGGCATTTATAAACCAATTTGGGACCGTAAATTACAAGGTGGATGATGAGACACATACCTTGATGTTAATGAGTTCGTTACCGGAGAGTTGGGAAATGCTTATAGTTGCTTTGAACAACTCAAATTCGGATGGAGTTATTTCAATGGGATAGGTGGTTAGTAGCTTACTTGATAAAGAGATGCGAAGGAATTATCTAATTGAAGAAAAAGATAAGGAAAAAGAGAAATTTGGAAATCCAATTGGAGAGGTGCATCTTGCAAGGAGGGGTAACCGACCAAACATGGAAAGGCAATCAAATAAGTTAAGCACGGAGAGAGATTACATCCGATATTGTTGCGAAAAACCTGGTTACCAAATAAGATTTTGCAACAAGCTTAAAAAGGATAAAGAAAACGATGAAAGCATTTAAATTAAGAGAAAGACAAGCTTGATGAAGGTAGCGATGATGAGGTGAATTTTGGTATTAGAAATGACATTTATGTATTGACGGAAAAATGGAAATGAGTGGGTGCTTGATTCGGATGCATGCTTTCATGTATGTCACCAAAAGGAAGTATTCATTAATTATAAGGAGCAAGAGAGTATGCTCGAGTCCGCTAGTGGTGTAGATGTTGGGATGAAGGGTATAGGTTCGGTTAGGCTGAAGATATATAATGAAAGAGAGGTGAAATTCATGAAAATTAGACATGTCACAGAAATTAAAAAGAATCTTATTTTAGTGGGATAGTTGGAAGGAAAAGCCTGCAACTTTTCAACTCAATATGGATTTACAACGGTTTGGAAGGGTAATAAGGAGGTGCTACATGCAAAAAGAGGAAGCAAAAATGTATATAAATTGCTTGGAAAAACCGTAGAGAATGAAGGAAGTTCTCAATTTGAAGTTGGAGATACAAATTTGTCTGAATCAAGGTGGAGCATGCAACGGAAAACCACTAAGTCTGCTTGGAGTCCTTTGTGGTATTACAAGAAAATCTGAATAGTTGATGATATGCATGTTCAATTCGGGGACATGCATATTTAGGTGGTTTGGAGGTTGGTAAAGTTTTCTTTTGAAATGGAGACATTTACTTAATTGTAATATTGGAGATTGTTAGAGTTTGAGGTTCTTGATGGAGCTTGGATGCCATTTATGGTATGTCGTATCAAGGTGAAGATTATCGTATTTTGGTGATACAATAGTCCATATTTAAGTAGATTCTGAAGATATTTGAGTTAAGATGGAATTGTGACTTAAACACATTGCCTCTTTTATGGATTTTGTAGATTTTAAAGAGTGATTAATTGCCTGTTTTATGGATTTTGTATATTTTAAAGAGTGACTAATTTCCTCTTTTATTGCATTAAAGAAGGCAAAGAATTATCTACATGGGAATTATTTATTTTGGTAGATGGAATTACATCAGTCAATTCCTTAATCAATTAGAGAACGCATTTATCAAAGTTATTATAAATAAACCTTTATAGGGTTCATTAGAGATGTATGGAAATAAAATGTTATTTTTCTAGAGTTTTGGGGATTGAGGTATCTTCTCAATTTTTAGGCTTTCTCTTGTAATCATTTGCTGAATTAATAAAGGTTTTGTTTTGTCATTGTTTTTCTTCACTTCTTATCTCTTCTAAAATCTAATTGTGTAGGGATCCTAAAATAAACCCTAACAGATATCACTGCCAAAATCTCCCCCAACCCACCAACATCTCCACATTCTACGCTCGCCTCTCAAACATGCCTCCATCCACTCCAGAATCCCTATTATTGCCAACTCCACACCATATTCTCCCATAACTGGCAAGATGTGAACTCACAACTTTCGACGTCTCTAACCCATTCAATTAGATCTTCCAAGCGTAACGCTTTTTCTCCTTCCACTCCATACTTGACGAATAACTTATCGATTTAGCAAGCTTTTATATGACGGGTTAAGCCCTTACTTGGTTCTAATGGATCCCTGGAACTAACAACTAACATCATGGCAAGCACTAATCAAAGCAATGGAGCAACATTTTGGCCCATCATCCCTTATCAGCCCCTAAAATATCCTCTTTAAGCTTAAACAGTCTTCAACCATGGAAGAGTACCAATCCCTATTTGAGACCATAAGCAGCCAAATCACTAACCTCCCCCCGGACGCCATATTAAACTACTACATATCACGCCTTAATCACCAAATCCAAAACGAACTCCTCCTACTTAGCCCCACCTTAATTTTCGAAGCCATCGACTTGTCCAAAGCCATACAAACTAAATTGAGTGATAGCAGAACCACCATTTTCAAACCTAACTTTAATCAAAGCCAACGAACCCCTCCTCAAACCCTACCACCACTACCATAACCAATCCAAAACCCACATGAACGTAGTTAATAAAGTGCCTAACTCTATAAAAACTGCAACAGTGACAAGCACAAGGTTTGTGGTATAACTATGATGAAAAATACATACCTGGGCATAAATGTAAAGCTCGGCAATGATGCTACTCATCCCCGACGAAGAAGATGACGACCCAGATCCACCATCTCTTGATCCCTTGGGCTCTGTTGCAGTTGATTTGTCGGAAATCTGATTCAAGCTCTTGTAGGCACCACCAACCCAACATTGTTTCGGCTAATAGTGCTTATCAATAACCATCCTCTCTCAATTTTAGTTGATTCGGGCAGCTCACACAACTTTATTCACCCTAGTGCGGCTTACTTCCTTGGCTTACAATGAAATCAACAATGACTATTTTCTGTGTTGGTCGGAAATGGTAAGCATCTCCAATGTGAAGGACTCTATAAGAATACTCTTGTTAAAATTGATAATCATACTTTTATCGTCGATTTTTATATCTTAAAATTAGTGGGATCTGATGTGGTATTGGGGGTAGAATGGTTGTAGGCTTTGGGTCCTATTACTGCAGATTACTCTAACCATACAATTTCTTTCCTCTTTAACCAAATGCCTATCCTCTTACAAGGCCTAAACTCCAATACCCACCCATCTCAAATCTCCTTAAACCAATTAAAGAAACTTTATTTTGCTTCCTCCATCTCTATTTATTACCACCTACAACTGGACCAAACCCCACTATTAGCCCACAAGACCAATTTGACACCACTCACCCGCAAATCAAAGCCTTACTTTTACAATTTTACTACTTTTTTGACAAACCAACAAGCCTTCCTCCTTGTAGAATCTTTGACCACCATATCAACCTTCAAAAGAATGCCCCTCCCGTTAATGTGAAACCTTATCGATACTCTTATTCCCAAAAAAAATGAGATTGAAAAACAAATTGGTGAGATGCTTCAATCCAACATAATACGCTCATCAACAAGTCGGTTCTCCTCCCTCGTGTTACTTGTCAAAAAGAAAGATGGATCATGGAGATTTTGTTTCGATTACCGAGCGCTTCATACTATTACTAAAGATTGATTTCTCATCCCAACGGTTGATGAGTTATTCAACGAACTCCATGGATCCTTTTTTTTCCAAACTCAATTTAAAGGGTGGTTATTTTCAAATCCATGTCCAACCATCAGATGTACAAAAGACGACATTATGCACTCACTAAGGCCATTTTGAATTTTTGTTATGCCATTTGGTTTCATTGATGTGCCCTCCACCTTTCAAGCCAATATGAACAATAATTTTTGCCTTACCTTTAGAAATTTATTTTGGTTTCCTTCGATGATATCTTGATTTATAGCAACATAAGGGTGTCACACCTTTTTCACTCAGAAACAATCCTAAATATTTTATTTACTCGTTAATTTTTCACAAACCCATCTAAATGTGTTTTTGGGCTTTCCCAAATTAACTATTTGGGCCACATTATCTCATTCAGAGGAGTTCAAGTTGATCCTTAAAAAATTGACGCTATTCTACAATGGTCAGTTACAATATCTCAAATAGAAATTTAGGGATTTCTGGGCCTTGCAGGCTATTACCGTTGATTTATACAAAATTATGCTCATCTAACAAGCCCATTATTTGGACCACTATAGCCTAACAAGCTGTCGCCTCCCTTCAATATGTAGTAACCTATGCTCCTATACTCCAACTACCAAACTTTTCCCTTCCAACTAAACACTGACGCATCTGGCATGGCCGTTGGCGCTGTTCTCTTCCACCAAAACCACCCTATTGCCTTCCATGGCAAACGACTACCCTCTTCTCTATGCAAAAGCCTCCATCTATAAAAGATAAATGTATGCTATAACTTCGATGGTGCAGAAATGGAATCACTACTTCTAGGGCGCAAATTCCTAATCATCACTGATCGTTAGAGTTTATGCAAGCTACTCGTTCAGACTATTCAAACTCCAATGCAGCAGAAATAGTTGATCAAATTAATGGGATTTGACTTCACTATCCAATACTACCCTGGATCTGATAATAAGTTTGCTGGTCTCACTCAATGGACAGCCAAGGCACTACTGCTCGGGTTCTCAACACCGCACTTTGATTCCACCGATGATATTCAGCAAGCAATTACAGCCGACCAAAAGCCTAGGCATTGATTCGTAACTTGCAGGCAAACTCCTTTAGCAACACTCCATTTAGCTACAGTGATGGATTAATTTTTCGAGGAAAGCAAATTTTCAATCCAAATAATATTGAACTTCAGAACCATATTATTATTGCTTACCATTATCCAAAATTTGGAGGTCGTTCAGGGAAATGGACTGCAGCTTGTATTTCTGATAACTTTTATTGGAAAGGCCTTCTTAATTCGGTAAACAAGTTTGTTTCTCAATGTCCCAGTTGTTTGCAGAGTAAACATGAAACAACTCCACCAAAAGGTCTCCTTCAGCCACTTCCAATCCCATCTCAAATTTAGGAAGATATTAGCATGGACTTTGTTATTCATCTTCCATTATCCGTAGGGAAAACTTGTATTTGGGTAATAGAAGACCGACTATCTAATTATGCTCACTTTTGTGCTCTTCCCACCTCTATAACCGCAACTCAACTCGCCACTCATGTCATACAAGAGTATGTAAGCCTGCACGGTTTTCCTTGCTCTATTGTCTCTGATTGAGATCGGGTATTCATTAGTCAATTTTGGAAGGAACTCTTTCACCTTCGTGGAATGGAACTTCAAATCGGTAGCATATATCATCCTCAAACCGATGGCCAAACTGAAGTAGTCAATCGATCCTTAGAAACCTACCTCCAAGCACTTGTTGGCAATCTTCCTAAACAATGGACTAAGTATGTACCATGGGCAGAGTGGCGGTACAACATTTGCAAACATTCCTCCATTGGAATCTCCCCTTTTCAAGCCATTTATGGACGTCTATCCCCCATCATCAATGACTATATTTCCAGCACTACCAAATCACATGACGTGGGAGAATAGGAACTCACTAGGGACCTCATCTTACACACCATCAAAGTTAGCTTACAACATGCACAACTTAGAATGAAAAATCAAGCGGACATGCATCGACTAGATAAAGAATTTTCGATGGGCTCATTGTCTTCATCAAACTCCAACCTTGTCATCAATACTATCTCTGATCCCCTCAACATAAGCTCTCTAAAAAGTACTATGGCCCCTTCCAAATCATTGAGAGAATCGGTGTTGTTGCCTCTTACTTTTACCACCCGAAACCGGCACACACCCCGTGTTACATATTTTCGTTCCCAAACTTTGCCAAAATCCTCAAGCCAGAACTTTGTCACCTTTACCCACCAAAATTACCATGCTATATAACCTTGAGGACAAGGTCAATCCTCAAGGAGGGGTGATGATACGGTTGCACCATTTGCTAGCAAGCCTAGATACAATATACTACCACATACAAGATTCAGAGAGTAAATAGGACCATGCACATTGGGAGAATGAAGACAAATAATTAGTTTCAACTTTATTTCCTTTTTATTTTATCTGCTGAAAAATATGCATGGATTACAACTTTGTAGTACAATGCCAAATGGCTTATTATGAATCAATAGATTGTAACAGCTCTTCTATATATGGAGAGCATATGAACGAAATGTTAGGTATCCAATGAATTAAAAAAGTTTCCTCTTTTCTGTATCACCTTTCTTCCTCTACAAGTCTTCTTATGTTCCCCCTTGCTGCATTTTCTTTCCCCTTGCTACGCTCTTCTCTTCATTGCTGCATCACACATTCTTCATATATTTAGAGCTAGGTGCTTTCATTTGGTATATTCAAAGTTCAATACTACAATCTACAAAATCAGACGCAAATGGTTAGCTTTTAGAATTAGTTATGAATGAATAAATAAATAAAGATATACAGGGAGTCAATGCACACTTGTAAATTATTGCATATGGAATTCCACCCTTAATAAAATTCTCAAATAGATAAGAATTGGTATTTTGAAGCAAATGATCAGGCGGCTGTAAGCAACACAACGCTGAATGCAAAACAAGGCAACAACATAACTAGTTTAATCAAACTTCGAACAAAAAAGAAATTATGATTATTCTCCAAGTGTCAAAACTACATTTGGTCCAATTTCTCCACATGAAATGTCAAAATAAAATGATAGGCTAGTCAGAAGAAATGTGGAAAAAATATAATGAGAATTATAACCATCCGTTATGTTGTAACAGCTATTTGTGCACAATATTGTTGTGGCGGATTTCAATCGAGACCACTCAAATTAAAATCCCCAAACGCAACGGAAAAGCTAGATCGTGGTAGATAGTGCAAAACAACCAAACACCACTAGAATTCAATATATCCAAAACCAAAGCACGATCACAATAACACGACAAGCAATATATGATAAGAAGCAATAACGAAAACAATAAATCACACACCGATTTATAGTGGTTCCACTAACGTCGCGTTAGTGTACATCCACTTTGAGAGATATCTTTTATTATCACAAAATAAGAAGAGTACAAGAGATTGATTACAATGATCTATTCTTTTAAGAATCAATGTTTGTGGAGATTAGAATTGAAGAAATAGAGTTTTGCCTAAACCCCTAATTAATGGAGGACTAAACCTTTGATTAGATAATTGCTTGATTGATCTCTCACCCTCATTCAAATGAAGAGAGCATATATACTGGTGGAGAAAACCCTGGCAAAAGACGAACTTGCCCCTGAAAGAAACAACACAAAACCCAGCCCAGAAAACTGCAACTCGCCGGCTCAGACGTCTGGAACAGGGCTCTAGACGTCTGGCCCATGCCTGCAGACGTCTGGATACAGGCAGCCAGCACAGTGAAATCACTTCAGTTTGCTCCTCCGAACTCCGTTTTGCAACCCGTCTTCTCCGACACCAAACTACATCAATTCCCTTCAATTCACCTTCATATAGTGTCACAAAATTTAACACTCCATCTTGACACTATATCCATCTCCAACACCAATGGTACCATACCATCAACAATCGATAGCTCTAACTACCAACACTTCTATCTTCAACCAAACATGAATGTTTCCCCAACGGGTTCAGGCAAAGCGGCCTCCCATTGCATTCCTTCAACGAGTTCAGGCACAAAGCCCCCACCCGCCAATGAAATGTTGAAAACATTCAAACACTGTCTCACCAAAGACAAGAGCACCAGGAGTGTAAACTAGCACTACACCAAGAAGATAGAACCACAATCTCGTACCAATACTCTTTCTTATCTACAACCAAGTATCTCTCACAACCGTGCCACCCCGTGGCACCTAGCACTTCTCTAAACGAATTAAGTCCGAGCAATGCTCGAACTTCCCAACCGGCAATGCCTTAGTGAACATATCCGCCGCGTTTTTCTTTGTGTGCACCTTTCGAAGATATACTTGCTTATCCTCATCCATAGCTACCAAGAATGACTCCTCACTTCTATATGCTTCGTCCGTGAGCTAAACACCAAATTCTCCGCCAAGTGAATAGCACTTTGGCTATCACATTGAACATCGATACTATCGTGTTCAATACCCAAATCACACAACAATCGCTTCAAATAGAGTGCTTCCTTCGCCGCCTCTACTGCGGCTATCAATTTCGCCTCCGTAGTGAATAAAGCTACTACGGTTTGCAATCTAGATCTCCAACTTATGGCCGTACCACCAAGTGTGAAGACATAACCGGAAGTTGACTTTCTCCTATCTCTATCACCGGCGTAGTCCGAATCACAATAACCTACCAAGTTGCAATTCATTTTCCCACTACCGCAAAAAACAAGACCATGAGATGACGTACCCCTAAGGTATCTCAATATAAGCTTCACAGCTTCCCAATGCGATTTTCCCGGATTAGACATAAAACGACTAACCACCCCGACGACATTTGTTATATCGGGCCTTGTACACACCATAGCATACATCAAACTTCCAACCGTACTTGCATATGGCACCTTTGCCATATAAGCCTTGTCTTTCTCCAAGATAGGTGACCCTTTACTCGAAAGCTTCACATGCAAAAGTAAAGGTGTATTTGACACCTTTGCATTCTCCATGCTAAACCGGCAAAGCACTTTCTTAATGTACTCCTTTTGAGTCAATTTCAACTCAAAATGCTTTCGATCCCTTTCTATTTCCATACCCAATATCCTCTTTGCTTCTCCAAGGTCCTTTATTTCGAATTCCGACTTTAATTGCAATTTCAACTTGTTGATTTCATTCTTGTCCTTCGAAGCAATGAGCATGTCGTCCACATATAAGAGTAAATACACCCAACAATCATTTCCCAACTTCTTGAAATACACACAAGCATCATTGACGCTTCTATTGAAACCGTTTTCAAGCATAAAATGATCAAATCTCTTGTACCATTGTCTAGGTGATTGCTTCAACCCATATAGTAATTTCTTCAACTTGCACACCATATTTGACTTACCATTTACAACAAAACCTTGCGGTTGCTCCATGTAAATGTCTTCATCCAAGCCACCATGCAAGAAGGCGGTCTTCACATCAAGTTGCTCCAACTTTAAGTCGTGAATAGCAACTATGAAAAGTAATATCCGTATGGAAGTATAGCGCACGACCGGTGCGAATATCTCATCATACTCCATACCCTTTCTCTGTGCAAACCCCTTAGCCACTAGCCTAGCCTTGTATCTCCCATCGTCCTTCACCTTGTAAATCCATTTGCACCCTATATCACGGTTTCCTTTAAGAAGCGGAACCAAACTCCAAGTTCGATTCTTCATTAATGATTGCATCTCTTCCTCCACGGCACAAATCCACTTTGAACTATCACTCGAATTCATGACGTCATCAAGGTCCATTGGCTCACCTTGGACTACATGAAGCGCATAGTCCAACTTATCACAAAAGCTAAGATAGTTCCAATCACCATATCTTTCGGGTGGTCTTATGGGACGACGCCCAACCCGAGTAGCAATATTTTCACCCAAACTCCTTTCGACTCCACCTTGAACCGAAACTTCTCCAGGCTCGTGTACATCACCAACACTACTAGAGGCACCACGTGGACTTTGTGATGTAACATCAACCGCATTTTTCTCATAAGCATCTTCAACTACTCTACCTCCTCTACCACTGGGACGAAATGGTGGAATAATTTCCTTCTCCTTCGATTCATCACGAACCAAGACCGGAATATCCGATGAGCTCTCATTCTCCTTGAACAATGCCGACTCATCAAAAGTAACATGACGAGAGTTTGTCACCTTCTTCGTTTCCGGATTCCAAATCCGATAGCCTTTCACTCCATCCGTATAGCCAAGCAAAACCCCCTTGAAAGCTCTTGGTTCAAGCTTATCATTACCCGGATCATGCACATAAACCGGACTTCCAAAGACACGAAGATAGCTCAATTCAATACTCTTTCCCTTCCACACTTCCTCCGGAATTTTGTTATCAATAGCCGAGCACGGAATTCAATTAATGATATGCACCGCGGTTGACAAAGCTTCGGCCCAAAATCCCTTAGACAAACCCGATGTCAATCTCAAGCATCGAGTTTTCTCTAGTAGAGTACGATTCATCCTCTCCGTAACTCCATTTGATTGCGGATCTCCCGGTGTAGTAAAATGTCTCCGAATCCCATAATGCTTGTAAAACTCTAAGAATTCTCTGGAAACATACTCCCCACCATTGTCGGACCTAAGAACCTTCAAAGACTTACCACTCTCATTCTCAACAAGAGCCTTCCATGTTTTGAACTTTGCAAATGCCTCCGACTTGGCTTTCATTACATACACCCAAACTTTACGAGAAAAATCATCTATAAAAGAAATATAATACTTTGCTCCTCCCAAAGAAGCTACCGGTGCCCGTCCCCATACATTCGTGTGCACATACTTAAGAACATTTCTTGAATCATGTTTTCCTTCACCGAATGATACTTTTGTTTGCTTTCCCAAGACACACTCTTCGCAAAACTCCAATTTGTTGAAACTCTCACCATTGATCATCTCCCTCTTCCGAAGAATCTCCAAACTCCTCTCCGAGCTATGACCCAACCTCAAATGCCACAACCTTGTTGCATCCAAGCCACGAGAACTATCAACACCTACACAAGTTTACCTTCTACGGTCTCTCCACGAAGCAAATAAACATCATGAGCCCTAGCACCTTTCATGACCACAAGTGCCTCTTTCGAAACCCGTAAACTATCACTCTCAATAGTGATCTTACATTCAAGAGAATCCAATTGCCCCAAAGAGATAAGAGACTTTCGAAGTCCCGGGACATAGCGTACATTAGTGAGAGTACGAACCCTCCGTCAAACATTCAAAAGTAATGAATAAAATGATCGAAGAGGAAAGAATTAATAGTGATCTTACATTAGTGAGCGTACATTAGTTCTTGGTCCGGATTTGGTTAAAGAAGCTGCAGAAAAGACTGAGTTAATTCGGGCTAGAATGAAGGAGGCTCGGTCGAGGCAGAAGCGTTACACAGATAAGAGACGAAAAGACTTAGAGTTCTCAGTTGGAGATCATGTTTTCGTAAAAATGTCATCGATGAAAGGTATGATCAGAATTGAAAAGTTAGGAAAATTTGCACCAAGGTTCATTGGACCATTTTCTATTATAGAAAGGATTGGAAAACTCGCGTATAGGGTAGAGTTACCGAATAGTTTGGCAGGAGTCCATAATGTTTTCCATATTTCTCATCCAAGGAAGTGTATTCGAGATCCAGAGGTTACTATTACACCGACCGTGTTAGAAGATCTAGTAGTGGAACCAGATATGACTATAGTTAGAAAACCAGTTCGTATAGTTGCGAGAGATGAGAAGAGACTAAGGAACAAGATAGTCAGATTAGTCAAAGTCCAGTGGAGGGATGACGTGAGAGACTGTACTCGGGGAACCGGGAGCAGGATTAGGGACACTTATCCTGACTTGTTTGATGGTATGTTTTACCTTTATGTTTGACTGTTGTGGGTACCTTATTGAAATTTTGAGAACGAAATTCTTTAGGGAGGGGAATCTGTAATGACCCTAATTTTAGCTAACATTATTTAGAACATTTAATTCGGTAAATAAAATAATGTAGAAAGTTAAGGGATTGAGATTTTTAAATGAAGGAGAAGTCGTGCCTTAATGAATGTGTTAACAAAAGGGAAACTAAACATAATTAAGAAGAAGGAATACAATGAGGGTAAAATGGGAATAACCTTTATTCCTATACCCTAAACCTTTCCATTCTCTCCACTTCCACATTCATTCTACATTCACAAACTAAACAAAAAACAATATTAAGCTTAGGTCGACCACCATTAAGAATATTTAAAGGGAAGATAAGCTAGGATTCAAGTAGAAAGCTTGAATAAATCATTCTAAGGGAAAACCTCAACCTTCTTAACACAAAGAAAAGGTGAATAATTAGTTTACATCTCTATTTTTTATGAATGATTTCGGTTTAAAGGTAAACATGTTTTCTTTTGCAAATATAGGCCATGTTTAGTGTTTAAAAGTGATTATATGCTATGTTGATGATTTATGGTTGATTTATTGTGTTATGTTTGAGTTAGAAATCCATTCATATGACATCTAATTGACTTGTTATTTCAATATGATGTGAAAATCGTTATTTTAGAAGTGAGTTTCAAGTTTCATAATTTTCCAAGTTAGAATGGAATTATGGTGAATTTTCTAAGTCTAGAAAATGTTTAATTTGGTTTTAATTATTTTACATAATTAAAATATAATTTTCACCTTGAAATTTTGATATGTCGAAGAAAATAATTAATTTGATTTAATTTGATTTTTTGTGGATTTTTCCTAAGATTTTAGGAGAGTTAAATAAATTATTTTAAGAAAAAAGGGCTATTTACTTAATTAAAATGGGTTAAAATATAAAATTGTTTAATATTTAAATTTCTAACTTGCGGCAGCAAATTTTAGAAAGAAATTAGTAAAGTAATTGTCAGCCAATAACGTTTTGACAAATAATGAAAATTAGGTGAAAATGAGTTACTTTATAAAGCATAAGATCAGTTTTGACTTTCGCCACCTCCATATGCTTGCTTCCATCACCATACTTCCGCTTGTAAACCTTTCGCATCCATACGAAACCAATGCATAGGTTATCAAGCATTTGGTACGTTGTGTATTGGAGTTAGGCGGAAGGAAGGGATGGTGGCGAAGACATGCTTGGGAAGAGGTTGAAGCCGCCTTTAATAGCTTTCAAACCCATTGACCCGCCTTTGTTTTAAAGTATGCTTACGAAAGGGTTGCCGCTTTTGAACCGCTTCGACACCTTAGCTACCGCATTGATACCCTTCGCCTTTGTTAAAGGCTGCCTTTATAAACCCCTAAACTAATATATGTGGAAGGAAGGCTTTCACCTTAGTTCCCTTCTGACATTATTGTTTCCACTTTTGTTAACCAAAGATTTACGAAGGGGTAGTGCCACCCATCTCCTTTCGTCATTTTAGTACCCTTTCCCTAATGCCTTCGAAGGGGATGCCTTCAAAGGGAATGCCTATCGTTTCCTTTTAATTTATAAAATAACGGTTTCGAAGCTATCTCTGCCGCTATTCTTTTACCTGAAACCAATGATTTAGAAAGTGATGCTTTCGTCACTGTTACCTTAGACCCTATATTTTTGAAAGGAATTGTTTAAGATTTTAAACAATGGTTTTGAAGGTATTGTTTTGGCTTTATAGTCTAATATTTTCTAAGTTAAAAAGGGCTTTAACTTATTTTAAAGGGACAGATAACCCTATTGATTTTAGGTTTTTATCAACATTGTATTGTGTAAAGCATATATCATGGCATAGATATTTTGAGTAAGCAAAGAGTATATTTTCCTTGTTTAAGTATGATTTAAAAGCGTTAAATCGATTCGAAAGAAATGTTTTCAAGGAAAATTGAATAGAGTGGTTAGCTCTAAGTATATGACACATATATTAGAAAATCAGATGGGATTGGTGCGGGGTCGCGCCCATACTTTAGCTAGTAGCCTCTAGCTAATATAAGTCCAAAATTCCAGTGTGTAGGGCTTTGACACGGGTAAGACTAAAGTGATGTTACATACAGAAAGAAATACACAGAGTAGAGATAGGTTATTGGTGAGCCCGCAAAACCATTAGGATCAATTGACCCTAGGAGAAGTAAGTTAAGGACAAACTGTCCAGTATTGTGTCTAATAGAAGTTAGAATATTTATTATGTCTGGTAGGCCCGAGTCAGCCAGTGATTAATAGTCAGCTAGATAAAACTATAATGTTCGGACGTATAGTCCATTGATTACCTGATTTATATGCATATATGTTATTGCTATTGTTGTTATAATCAATTTGATTATAGGATTTTGTTTTGCAAAAGATATGCTTCTAGAAGGATATTAGTGAGGGGAAACCCATTCCACTAAGCGGCGTGGTTTCACTTAATATCAGTAAACCGAGATGTAATAGAATTATTCAACCAGGCTTTATGTTGGTTTCGAAGTTTATGTTTTCCCCTTAAACTCTCAGGTGCTCAAATTTGAGTTGATTGAGATTTCAGGTATTTTAGGTTTTAGTAGGTGACGAATAAAGCTTTCGAAGATGTGCAGGAGGCAAGGATTAGTTATTTAGGAGTCTATCCATTATTGTTCCGCTGGATGTATTTATTGACTGATATGTCTATTTAGTACTCTGATCATCCGATAGGGCATCTTCATATGTCGCTTTTTGCGTATTTTGTTATAATTATATTTATCTAACCTAAGAATCATTTTGGGATTATGTAATTGAATATGAAATATTGAATTGAAATGTAGTCAGAAAAGCTGTTTTGAAATCTGTGTTGATTTTATTTCATATTCATGTGCTTCTGATATTATGGATACCGTTAACATTACCTTACTTTTTTCACCGGAAGTTAATACTATAGATGATTGCAGCATTTATAGCAGTTAGCTTCAGGCCTCAAAATAAGGGATGTTACACCTTACGATAACCAAACCATTTCTATTAGAAAATAAAGTAATATTATAATAATATCTAGGATGTGAAATATAAATAATCAACTAGTTGTGATGCAAGTGAGTGTACATCACACCAATAATAGGTATACAATTAAAACCGCTAAGGCAAATTCGCTAACTGTATAGGATTCCACAGAGATGCCGTCAATACTTCGAGAACAGTACTCCTACACAAGAATCAGAGGTATCCTCTCGAAGCATCGTACATCCCTAGCTGGTGTACCATAGAAAATACATAGCTGGCTACCAAGGCCGAGTGCATCATTCATTGCATGCATAATGATAGGTATCTTTAGGGTAGAGTCGCCTGCACCCTTTGGGTTAGCTGAACCCCCGGTCTATGAATCCTATCTCTTGTTTTAGTCATCTCCGCTGGTGAGGCTACATCTGACATTCCAACACACGAGTTACCGCTCGAACAGATCTTGACACACGAGTCCCCAACTTGAACAGATCTCAGAACCACACATGGATTCCCATATCTCAACACATCTTGGAATCGTACATAGATTCCCACATTGTGAATAGATCACGAACAACTACATGTGTTTGAGCATCTCAAACAGATCTTCAATCTCTATATAGATTCCAGCATCTTAAACCAATCTCAAACCACTTCCAAAGCATAGAACACGTATATGGTTTCGGAGTGGTACGATTTCGAGTCATCTCATATAAGTACACTCCCTCACTTACCGGGCACTCCAAAACCAATCGATAGCTTTTCGTTAAAGTTAACTCTAGTTCTATGGGAAATAAACATATAATACATAAGAGCGGAGATCACCTCCTAACCGTCTAAGCGGATGGATTTCCTTATCATTTTTCCTAGAAGAGAAAAACGAGTTTATACGTACAGTATAACATCACGAAGATAACTGTACCATATAATTTTTGGGTTTCTTCTAGATATTTCTGGAGTTATATTTGGTCACGATTTGATAGTCGGTTATTTAACTATCAAATAAACAATCAGTCAAACCAGAGGTTTAATTTCAGAAGAAACCAAGCATGATTTTACACATAAGCATCTCTAAGCCTCTTTAATTAATCCTTTCATTAATTAAAACCACTTTATAAATACTTGTATCAAAATACTTTTACAAAGATAAGTATACTACTCATTCATTATTCATTTATACCTTTTCAATGCTTGGACAAACATCCATATACTTATCTCATCGGTATAAGTATATTCACAAAAAACTACACTTTTAATACTTAGAAAATGTAACGATATACTTATCTCAATAGTATAAGTATATTCACAAAACCTTAAGAAAAAATTCACTTTCAAAACCATACTTATTTGGGTTAAAATAAATGTCATTTAAACATAGATAACAATAATCCCATAACACTTTTGGTGTAAGTAAATAGATCGTAGGGAAATATGACCAAGTATACTTACTCCCACTTTCTAACTTCAAATTTGTACTATCCCTCGATCAACAATATAGTCGAACAAGTTAGCATACTATTCTTGCCTTGACATACATTCTTAATTCTCAAGAAAAGTTTCCCTACCTTGGAATTTGGTGTTAAGTATGAAAGGAATACTTTCCATACCACCATATATAATTTAAAATGATCATTTACGGAAATCAAATCTCATTCCTTTTATAAATCTCTTTTATATTTATAGGTCCTTTTATAAATTACTAAAATTGTTTATAAAACTCCTTTTATAAATCTCTAAATTTTAAATCTCATATACTTATCACCAATCTCCGGTTTCAAGATAGAACCAAAAATTTTCCATAAACGATCATTCCATATATTACTATTAATTCACAAATGTGATTTATTATTTAAATTTATCAAAACGATATCATCTTCCTTTCATAATATATCACTTATGAATCCATTCCTTTATTTATAAAATACCATTTATAAATCCAATCCTTTTTTTATAAAATCTCATTTATAAATTCATTTTTAAATCAAAATAACAAATAATAGTATTTTCAAAATACTATAATGAAGCCTAGAGGTACCATAGCACTTAACCATTGCTATCACCATTTTCATTCTAAAAAGAATTTGAATTTTGCGACATATCAAAGTCACATCTAATATGGTCAGACTACCAAGCTTCTAGCACTCAACAATTTATATAACAAATATATAAATGAAATTAAAATCAACAGTGACGAGGGATCCCATCGAATTCCTCTACAAAACTTCCATGTATGTTATATAAGACACCCGCAAATCATTTCATATATTATCCGCTTTCAAAAGCGGCAATTCATCCAAACCAAACAATAAAACATCCAAGCATATAAATAATAATTTATATCAACACATATATCATATAGCGTTAAATCAGAGGTGAGTTATCTCACATTTGTTCCAGTTATAGCTTACGCATTCCTATTCGATCTAAAATTGAACGACGTTCGATTTTAGTTCAAAATCATACTTGCTTCAAACTCAACGAAAGCAGCTCTAATGCGTAGATAACACTCCTACGAGCATAATGCAAAAGACCACGTTTTAATTGGACCTCATATGAGTGAGATACGAGTTAATTACTAAACATGTATTAAACTAAACTAATTAACTAATTTATTTAAATTAAATTCTCACCTAAACAAAATAGGCCCAAGCCTATAAAAAGTCCGACCAGCCTCTATAGTTCCTCTCTCCC
Source organism: Allium fistulosum (assembly GCA_030737815.1). Classification (NCBI taxonomy): domain Eukaryota; kingdom Viridiplantae; phylum Streptophyta; class Magnoliopsida; order Asparagales; family Amaryllidaceae; genus Allium; species Allium fistulosum. Next base: position 294,092,468 of record CM060907.1, read on the forward strand.
TAATTTTTAAAATCACGACCAAGAAATATAAAGTCGCCTCGACCATCTTGCAACCGCCGCCGCCTCAACCATCTTTGGCCACCCACTTCCCCACTATTCAACTCGCCTCCAAACCGAGCACCCCCAGCCAACTCCACGATGAACTCGACCTCCCCCATTACTGCCAACAATGAAAATCCGAACCCAAAACAATGAACAGCCAAGACCCTAAATCGACCCATCCAGCCGATTTTGACCACTAGAGGACCCCAACTCCAGTGCCATTAGCTCTGTCACATCCCCAGCTCATTCTTGCACTCGTCGTTCCTCCCCTAGCTAACTACAACGTCGACAATTCCTACGTGAACAAAAAACGTTCATTACCCAACCATGACCAACTCCGGCTACCTGACACCCTACAACACCACCAAAAATCATGGCTTGCCGCCACGAACACAACCCAACTCTTCGATTTTTATATCTTGTTCGTCGAAAAACCATCATCATTTAACCACCACTTTTATCGGCCAACCGCCGCCACTTCGCTAGATAAAACGATGAGCGACTATTTTTGAAAAATAATAGGAATGATAACAAACAATTTTCATGTTGGAAGGTTTGGCTAATTTTGATCGGCTTGAGAGATATTAATTTTTGAATGTGGAAGGTGGAGTTTGTTTATTTACAAGAAGAATAAAATAATAAAAGAAGAAGAATGATGAGAGATGAGTGAAGTGAGTGAAAATGAGTGTAGTGAATGAAATGAAGTGAAGATTAGTGAAGTGAGGTATAGACTATAAATAAAGCAACACAAAGCTTCCAAGCAAAGTAACCATCAAATCAAGTTCTGGGTACTCCGCTGCACAGAATCATGTTCGCGTATGAACCACATATGATGGAAATAAAATTACGATCGCGTACAATAATGCGACACGATCACAATACAATAACTAAATAAACTTGTTATCTTATTTTGTGAAGTTCTCAAAAATAGCATCGTTTGCCGTAATATGCATCAAACGATAATTTAAATATTTTCTAAATTAAAAATTATGGAAAAATCTCATAAATTCATTTAAAAATACATCATTAAAAATCAAGTCGTATTATTAATAATTGATTTTCTTATAATTTATTACATTCGAACCAAATTTGAATGTTTAAATGAATTAATTCACATTTGAAACGTTAAAAAATTTGGATCGTTACAACTATTAATTAAAAATCCATTTCTAATTAGTTTAATATCAACAGCGTTAAATTTTCAGATCATTACAATTTATATTTTGAACTTGTTGTATCTGTTCCAATGTATTTATTACTATATTCTGCTCTACTTTTATTAATGCATTGTTGAATCATGTTTCACGCTCATTAATTAAAAATTAATTTATGCCAACAGTAATTTACAATACAAATCTCACATCAATATCACTTTCGCAACACAAATACACGTCATCCGTTCACCGAACTAACCTCCTTCTTGCCCCGTTCGTATATCCATTTATCGTGTCCCTTTCCGTTCATACTTTATTGTGCGAAACGAAAGTGGCATGAGAAATTGACATTTCAAACAGAATGTTTAGCCAATAAAGGGTGCAATTTTGTGTAGCGAAGGGGAAATGAAAAAGGTATTTGAAATGATATTAATTATTTTTTATTATTAAGTATATCGACAAAGGGGATGAAAATGTTAAAAATGTCTTAATTTATAAACAAAGTAAAATTAATCATTGGTAGTTATCGTTGGCATCCGACATATCTGGAGCAAACAGAACAATTTTAATAGTGCGCCCCAACTAGGCAAACCGACTGACTATAGCAATGATGAGTAAAATGCGTTCGATGCGACGTGAATTTCAACTGGGAAATAAAGCGACAAACAGACCCTTATCGCCTATAAATAGATACTAGGGTCTAAAACAAATGCAACTAATGTTCGAAGTTATTTGAAAGATTTTGTATCTTCTTCATTTGAATGTGGTTTTGATCCGGGCTAATACTATTGGCTCACCATTTTCCTTCTTTTCCAACCTAGCATTTTGAAAAAAATAACACATACCCCTGTTTTTCTTTTCCCACTCCAGTTTCTCTCAAAACTACCATTAGCTTCATTTAATCCTCTCCTTTTCTATTTTATCAGCAGTAAAATCATATCTTCCCCAGAAAATCATCTTGTAGAAAACCTCACAACCACATTGATCTTTTAAACAACAAAAAATAATCAATTTTCGATTTAAATGGAGAGAAATGTCAGATCTAAACATAATCAAGGTATCTTTCACTTCAATTTAACCTTTTTAAGTTATTTCGTTTCAGTTTGCTTTCATTTCTGTATTCATAAAAAAAATTCCTAATTTGATCGATAACGTTTGAGGGGAAAATGGTTATTGGCTCCTCCAAGTGCAAACGTAGCGAGTTACGTAGGCAATCACACTTACACAACACGAGGTAAGTAGGATAACCTAGTTTGCCCATTTCTAGTTCCTTTTAAATAAACTATACAAAAACTTATGTTCAACTCTAAAAAAAGTATACCAATTTGAAATACGTCAGAATCTTATTCATTATATTCTTCAAAATCACCATCCTTTTTTAAAAAATTAGGCTATGTTTGGTTTACCTTTTTAGTTTTTAGTTTTCGTCCATACAAAAATACGAACAACGCATGTATATTATGAAAAATAATCATTTTAGAAAACGAATTTAACACACAAAATAGAAAATAACTTTTTTTCATTTTTCGTGTTTTGAGAAAAACGGAAGCACGAGCAACAATTCATCCTTCCGTCGTTTCTCGATCCACTTCGTGGTCCTCTCCAATCTTCCGTTCATCCCTTCCGACCTCCCTTCATTCTTCTCATATTTTATAATTAATGTTGAAAACTCAAAACATAAAATACAAAATAAACCAAACGACCCCTTATCTTCTTCGTATATTCTGTCATCACTAAATTCGTCACTAGTTACCGTAGAAACAAGAAAAAGAAAATATATAGAGCGAGAAAAATACAAAAGTCATTTCAATCTAAATAATTGCAAGGACAGTTTAGTCAATTATTGAAAGCTTTGACCTGGGGACTGTAAACAAAATACACATTGTCTCAAAACTCCTGCAAATAGTTCCAAACCAAACCCCTAAAAATTTCAATCTCGTACAAAAATAGCGACGACGGAAATTGCCTCATTCTTCAGGTTAGTGGGCATTTCCCCCTTTTTTATTTCAAACGTATATTCGTTACCTTTTAGTGGATACATTTTGATTTCGATTGTTTAGAATAGATTGCAGGTATCTGGACGAACATTGATTGATAAAATATCGATTCAAAAAATGAATGAGATGTGTTCCTGATAGTTTAAATTTAATGCTTTTCATTCTTGTCTTGCAAGGCATATACCTTAAATGTCTGTTAAGTAAGAAGAAGAAAATTACCGTTGGCATCCAAAAATGCACTTCGCCTACCCAGTGGTCAACATTCAAAGTCTACTTATATGCTTGCTATCATTTTACGTTCTTTTGTTTTATCAAATATACACCCTGATACTCACTTTTATTGAACAGTTGTTTACCCCGTACAAACCATTAACGAAGACAGGATATACGCAATAGACAATCATATGGCAGTGAAGGGTTGTTGTAAAGCAATGGCGCGTGATTGTTTTAGACTAAATGATAAAAATAAACATTGATGGCAAGCAGCATATAAAATAATGGTCTCCAGACACACTTCTATGGTGCCGGCAGACGAAGGGGGAAAGGAAAACAAAACAAAACAAAACACTAGAAAATGTATACTCGGTATGTTGTTCCCATAACGTGAGTCCACATAGTTACCTGATTGTTTAGTGACAAAATCTTGTGGTTCTTAGGTACCGTTCTTTTTGCAAAATGGACAGTCGGCGTTGGCGTCTACGTCTTACGTGTCCGACGCGTCGGATGCATCAAGTGCTGTCCATTTCAAAGGAACCGTTCGCGTCAGACACGTCGGACACCATCTGACGCGAACGGTTCGTTCCCAACCGACATTTACCCCTTCACTGACTATATATACCATTCCATTTCTCAACCAAATCACCAACAAAAAAACCGAAAATCCTGAAAATTCAACAATTTCTACAAGATTCGTCGTTAATTTTTTCGGGTAAATTTTTTTATATTTGTGTTTTTCGTATTATTATCTACCATATATATATTTTTTTCAGATTTTTTTGAATTATTTTTTAAATTACTTTTTTTAGAATGTCAAGCCACTCTGCTTCTTCTTCTACCAGAACCATCGTCGACTGGAATGCCGACAGGACAAACGTGTTCATCGATGTTTATTTCAAAAACATTGATATGCGTGCTCACCGTGTCGCACGGTGGTATGAAGATATCACATTCCTGTTCAACGTAAGAACTGGTCTGAATTACAACGTTGGACAAATGAAAAGCAAGTTCGATAATCTAAAACGTGAGTGGACCCCATGGAACAAGCTGCTATAGATTCCAAGTGGCTATTAGAACGAAAAACAGGACACGGTCGGTGGATCCGACGAGTGATGGGATACAGCTGCAGCAAGGTATCGCAAATACAAACATGCATCGTCTACTCGTTTTAGGCAGTTGGACGTGATTTTTGATGGCTGCATCTGAACTGACAAATGTCAGTTCATAGTTCTACCAGATCCACATGTTCAGCTACAGTTCGACGCACAGCTTTATGACGACTATCTTAGGAGTGATGCTGCGGAGATCTCAAGTCGTAGAGCGCTTAGACAACAACGACCCACTGGTGGTCCTTCTAGGTCTGTTGGCAGTTCTTCGCATGATTTGACTCTTGCTAGGTGTATGGAAGCGAAGCAGGAGGATGTCGATTATAAAGAATGTGAGGTCACGATTTGTTTGGCTGAGTATGATAGCAAATGTTTCAATCCTTTGCATGCCCTGCTGGACAACCCCGAGCAGCTTAGGAAGACTGTTATTTATCTTGTTGCCCAGTTGAGAAGGAGAATGTAGTTTGTTTTATCTGTATTTTATTTTTTGCATTTTTATTCGGTACTTTTATTTCTGCATTTGTATTGTGAATTCTGAACTATGAATTTTATTTCTACATTTGTATTCTGTATTTAAAAATAATTAACGTAAATAAAATAATAACATAAACAAACAATAAAATAATAACTTTGCCCCTTTCGCGTTGTCTCTTTCGTAATAAGAACGCATTCCCCTTTCGCGAACTTACCCCTTTTTCAACCCCTTTCGTTTGCCCCTTTCGGTTCAAAAAAGAACGTATCCTTAATCTTCAATATTGCTTTGTAATACATAGTTAATATCTTGCAAAATTCAATGTATTTTTCTCTGTTATCCGCCACGCCAAGGACTAGATATAAATATTTTCATACGTTCTTATTCCAACACTAATATCAAGATGATTAGGTGGGTAGAGGCAATTGTTACCTGTGTGAGATAAGCTTTTATATTACCATGCACATGCGATTAGGCCTGTTAACAGGTCGAATTCGGTCCGGTTATCATAAAACCCGGATCCGAGCTCGATTACGATAATTTAAATCCGAGACCAACCAGAACCTGTTGGGTATTTTAAAGCAATACCCGAGTCCGATCAATCGGGCTTTTTAAACCCATTGGTTAATACTCGTATATCTAATTCATAATATTTATGTTAAAACCATATTTTAAAATTAAAATTTTTGTAAAATTTATATATAAACAATGTTAACATAAAAATTGGCTGGTGGTGTAGTTCACACCAAAAGTATGCAGAACATCTACATGCAAACAAACAAAATGATAAAAAAATAACATACCCACATATGTTTTGATACGATAGAAAACTAATAATTGGATCATATCCTAACCAGGCCGGGTTTTGATAAATTTGTACCCGATCCTAATAGTAACCAGATCGGTTCTAAGTCGGGTTTGGATAGTAAAGGCAAAAGTCGTAGCTGCATTAATAAGGCGGGTTCGGATCTGGGTCAGATCGAAACTCATGCAGTTGACAGGCCTACATGAGATTAGGCATGAACATAGGTATTCATTTCTCTTAGATACTTATTTCTCCAATTTATAGCTTGCAATATTAGAAAGAGAATAGTTTATACACATCACTGAAAATGTTACCCCAGCGGTAACATCTAAATGTCTTTCAATTTATTTGAATTAACATTCATATAATAGGGTATCCTTATATTATGAGATACATATAATGCTTTTTCTCCCCTTGTATGTCAACTCACCTTATATGAAAATTAGTATATATTTAGTACTCCTACATCTACAAAATAAGATAGAAGTATAATAATTTGAAGACTACAATAATGTGAAGGACAAAATTTTGAAATGGACTTCCAAAAAAACTTATTGTAAGTATAGGCCTCTTACAAAGCTAATTTCAGAAATAAGTCTTCTTTTATATAGCTTGCGCATTTATAACATGCACAAGCTATATATATGTGTGCTATATATATATATATATATATATATATATATATTAAAACATTTAAACTTGCACATATTTCGAATGCACACACATTATTTTTTTAGAATAAATTTGCGCATTGCATAAACGCGTAAATGTATATTACGTATTTGCGCATTTATGGAATGCGCAAATACAAATTCAAAACTGAAATAAACAGTTAGTCTCATTTCTTCTCCGGTTCAATCTTTCCTCTTCTATCTCACCAAATCTCTAATCCATTATCCAATATAACCCATTTTATTTCTCAATTTCAATTCAAATCAAAATAATCTATAGTTTAACTTCAAATAATAAGTTAATTTAATCTCGAAATGGAAAACTCTTCTTCATCTTGTAAAATAATTTTATTTTGGATTAATTGATTTTTTTTGGTCATGTATAACTTAGTTTGGTTATTATTGCTGTAGTTAATTAATTTAATATTGAAATGTTAGTTATTGCGAATTGATATTGAAAGCCTTAGTTTTAAATTTTAATAATGAATGAATAATTGTGTGTTAATAGCTATGTATTGGATGATAATTTTTTGCAGAATTGTCACTCGAGCTTGTTGATACAAGTGTTATTTATCTTCAACAGAAACATAATAGTGAAATTCAATCGCTTATGAAGGTATTTTTTTTATATACATTGGTTTTTAATTAAAATGCAATATAAAATATTAATTCTTATTTGTTGTTATAAACCAAAACATTCAACCTGTTAACCATTCTAGCAAGCTTAAAGAAATAGATTATAAAGATCCAAGATTAAAACAGAATTTAAGAATAGCTGGGTTTTGAAAAGTAATGCAATTTGAAGACATTAGACTAAATCATCATCTTCTTACGGCATTGTGTGATTGTTGGAGACCTGAGATAAGTACTTTTCATTTTAGACTAGGAGAAATGACTATCACATATTATAATGTTTACTATTTGTTTGGTTTATCCACAAACAGTTTCCCGATATATATTGATAATGTGAAGTATGATTAAAATGCATTGTGTCATGATTTACTTGGTATATTTACTCCTTTGAATGCAGTAAAATCTAAAAGAGAGATTAGTATGACTTGGTTTAAAAAAGAATTTCAAGAACCACTTAGAGTTGATGCGATAGATATAGGGATACTCCGTCGTAGTTGTGTTGTAATTTTGTACTTTTTAAACTGTCGGCTTTTCCCGGATCATTCGAAAGGTCGGTTTAACTTGAAATATTTGTCATTTTGGATGATTTAGCACTTTGTGGTCAGTATTCATGGCTAATGCAGTATTTTGTTATTGGTATGGAGAGTTGACAAATGTTGCATTACAAAAAACAAAATTATTAGATGGTTCTGCAACACTGCTACAATTATGGTCTTGGACTCGTTTAGTTGTTGAACATCTTGCTATAACAAATCCTGCCAATTTTGATCCAATCTTCCATATGATTGTAGGAGGAATGCAGCTAAGAGTTGGCGTGAAACTACAAAAAGTGTACAATTTTACCGTAATGAATTAGATTTATTAACGGCTGATGTCATGATTTGGGAACCATATTCGTTGGTTAATACATTTTATGGTCCTATTGTACAATGTGTCTTTCCTAGTTGGATGGCTAAGTGTCGATTAATCCTATTTTGAAACTTTAAAAATTATGTTCCGGATCGAGTGATGAGACAATGTGCATTTAATCATCGACACATTCCCGATCATGTCGTTCTAATAGATCCAAATCTGAATGATCGAAGAGCTTTGCTTAATGAAAGTTTGGCGTTATGGAATGCAAGATTTGAGCATCTTATTCAAGAACATGATCCTCCCACACTATTGAGTGAGTATAAATATTGGTATTGGAAAATAACTCGTTATTACATCTTGAAACATTTGTCTAGGAGATTAGTTGCTTATATACCTCGAGCTCCACTAGAACGTGATATGGTTAGTACTTTAATTTACAGTATCTGATGGTTTGCAAATTTTTTATACCATATGAATTGTTAAATTGTCATTTTTTATAGGTAAGCGAGATATATAGTGCTTTAGAAGTGGTTGACGAAATTCAAGACAATCTTTTTAGCCAGAGAAGGTGAAAAGTAAGTGTACCAACTTACGACATTTACTTGACTCAATTTTAGGTAGAAATAGGTTACATCGACTGCAATACCTTTGGTAGCTACTGGTGGAGAGGTTCAATAAACACAACACGAGTGGAATCACAAGAAACACATACACGAGTGGAGGCACAAGAAACATGAACAATAGCCGATGAAGGTGAACAAGAGAAGACATATACTACAATGGTAGGTGAACAATAATTGCCATAGTGGCCTCAATGGAGTGAAGATGAACAATAATTTGCATATGGCGAATAAGTTATTCTTTCAACCGAATGACCACAATGGTGGGTACAACAATAAGAAAAGTTAATATTCGGTCCCAATGAACAACAAGAATGTACTCCTTCGACTCTAGAGCAATCGCAAAGTTCACAGCCAATAACGTAACAAAGGCAGAAGAAAAAAAGACAAACACCGCTTGAAGTTAGAAGGCTTAAGGAATGAGTTATTATGGTATGTTTAATTTGATATTTTGATGTTTTGGGATGATATTTTGATGTTGGGATGATATGTTTTGTTTAATTTGATATTGGGATGATTTTGTCAGTGTTGATGTTATATGGTATTGACATTAAGGTTGATGTTATATGATCTTGATATTGTGTGGTGTTGAAATCAGTGTTGATATATAATGTTATATTGGTGTTATATTTGATAAATTGTGATATATGATGTTATAGTGGTGGAAACAGCTCTCTATTTTGAGGTCTTCGAAAATAAGGCTTACGCATTTTTGAAATGCGCAAGCTTTATTTTTAGGTAAGCTTGCGCATCTCATAAATGCACAAGTTTATTTTTATAGCCCAGAAAAACAGAGAGCTATTTCTGGGGTACAAAACTTCCATATTACATCATATAACACCACATATCATCAATATAACCAATAACAGAACATAGCCAATACATTTCATCAAAATAAATACGATTAGAGTTCAACAATGACTAAAGTTCAACACTACATATCAATCCAACATCAAAATAGACAACGTATCTTAAGTTCAACATCGCGTACATAAAAGACAACTTAACGGTCACAAGATTTCATTTTACGACCTAAAGCATCACATTTACTACATCTATTCTGTCTGGCACTTGTTTTTTGATCCATGAAACTTCTTATTCGAGCTGACCGTGGACGTTCGAAATTTCTGCGCATCGATGGTGGATGTATATATGAACCTTCGTAGACATTTCAATGACGACTATCAGGTACAGGGTGGAATAAATGAGCATAAGCGGCAATATACATAGCCGTTATGTACTAGATTGAAACCAAATCAAAATATGCTCTATTCATATAACTTGAGCCATGTGAACATGCTGCTAATACATGGGAGCACGAAAAATGATCTAAAATTGGCATGTTGCATGAATACTTGGGTGCGTTATGATCGATATCCATCGTATAATTAAGCATATATACATCTTTCACTTGCCATTCTATTCTACTACATCTCTTGTTTGCAACCAAGTTGGTTACAAACACCTAAGAATAGATTTATTTAGAGAAGTAAATGAAGAAAGTAAAATTAAAACTGAGGAATTGAATAAACTAACAGACCAATCAAAGCAATAATTAAGAACACTAGAATTTATAGTGGTTCGGCGTTGTATGCTTACGTCCACTTTGAAGACTATCTTTATTGATTCACTAACAGTTTGATTACAACGTAAGAAGTGAGAAAAAGCTTGATTATAATAAAGACTCAAGTAACCGACATCGTAAAGATCCCTTAAAGTGAACCATGGGGCCTATATTTATCGGGAAAGATGATGAGATATTTTGCAAATATTTCGCCAAAAGGCTCTCTAGGTCTAGAAGGGCCCACCATATCGATCGGCGAAGCTAACTCGATCTTTAAGAACGATCAGCCTAATGTTAGCCGATCCTTTTTCTTGTCTTCAATCTTGGTGCGATCGTTTTGGAGGGTCCCACATGCCTCTTGATACTGTTTCTTAAATATGGAATCATATTAACTTGCAACTTGAGAGATATGGATCGATCTTGGTTGAAATTGGATTATGCATTGGGACATACCGATCGTTTTTAGGACTTGGCCAAAACAATCGGCTAATAACGATTGGCTAAATCTTAAATGTAGCTTCAGGACTTGCGATCGTTTTTGTAAGCCTCAATCTTCATCTTGGTTATGTCCTGGAAGTTCAAATGAATTAGTCTTGTGGATCTTGAGATATTGGGCATTCTTTGATGACTTGAACTTTTTTATGGATCGTTCTTGGTCGATCCATGCAAATCCTTGCTTCATCCGTAACTCGAGCATATGAACTCCGATCGACTCCAAATTTGAAATATAACTTCACAGGGCCATGCCAGTTACTCCATGTTGACTGCACCTTGATTGAGTCTCGGTCTAAATCTGCTCGGCCATCGCCTATAATACTATACGTAATTGATTCCTAAGGCCGTTGACCATCCACTCCTAGTCAAGTCGATGTTATCACGGCCTTGCCAAAAGGCGGGATAACATTTGTCCCCCAAAGTACATCTTGTATCATACATGACATGCTTTGAATCGTCATAAGCTTGAACTGTCTTGAAAGAAAACCACCTGGTTCATCAAATAGTCGCTATCCTTCTGTCAGGTTGTTTTCTTGTCGAAGGTCGTAGTTTCCTTATTCGTCGTGATGATTGCTCGATTTCCAATAGCATAAACATGGGATCACAACTTATTAACAATCATCTTGTTTTTACCGTAGCAACTTCCAAGCTTCGACAACTCAGCTTTAGTTTTTCTCTGGCCGGCTCCAAGTGACTATTCGTTTTCTTTTTTTCTTTTATTGATTTCAGAAAATTAAATTTTGAAACGTATACTCGTAAGTATACGTGTATGCACCTGACTCCCGATCACGATTAAACGTTCCCGAGTCGTTGTCAAGTTAATGGAGATAACTTTATATAAATAGTTTCCGCCAGCCGTCATTTTTTCAAACTTGTCCTCTTCCCCCTCTTTTTTATTAACCATATATTTTTATATATCCATAATCCTACCTTGTTTAGAGATCAATTTCCAAATAACTCATGATTATGAAAATGATCGGCTTAAGCTAGGTTATGGAATGATCGGCATAAGGCTTGGAAGTGGATTGATTGGCGTAAGGCTTGGATAAGGAAATGATCGGCATATGGCTTGGAATTGGATCGATCAACGTAAGGTATGGATAGGGAAACGATCGGCATATGGCTTGCATAACGATATGATCGGCTTAAGGCTTAGATAGGGAACGATCGACTAATGTTTTGATAAGGATATGATAGGCATAAGGCTTGGATAGGGAATGATCAGCTAATGTTTGGATAGGGAACGATCATCTAATGTTTGGATAGGGATACGATCGGCTAATATCTCTTAAACCAAAAATGATTGGTCATATCCATTTCCTATATAATCCTCTACACTTGGTCATTTTCTTTTGTTCTTCTTCCATCGTTCCACTCTGAAACCAAAAAGAGTCAAGCCTCTTCACTTTTTTTCCTGCCGATCCAAGCAACAATTCACAACAAAGTCGTCTCCAACTTTTGAACCAATTTCAAATCCTCCTTCAGATCCAACTTTTGTAGCACGAATCTTAAACTCGCTTCATAATCTCGAAAACGAAGTGGCTAGGGATGAGAGAATCCCTACCTTTTTTACAATCGTGTGCGACAGAGATGAAGTAGCTAAGGATGAATGAATTACGATTTTAGTCGATCACCCACTGACGGAAATGGTGCTTTGAACATGAAGAAGTTGTACGATCAATCATCCATGATCATTCTTAGATGATCGACGAAGCTCCAGAACATTTGGGGCTCGAAGATCGCCTATGAACGATCGACTATGCCTTGAAGTCATTCGAACGATCGATAGGAGAAAGCTCGTGGTGAACGATCGGCCAGTATTGCCTTAGGGAAACGATCAGCCTAGATCCTCATACTCGAACGATCGGCATAGATTATAGATGAACCTTTTTTTTATATAAAATGGAATTTAGATGGATAAACTTGAACTAAACGATGATCTTTGGTCTTTCATACTTGGACAAACATTAAAACTTGTTTATGACTTGCATATGATCTGAACTGCTTATTTGGTGGTAAATTGCTTTAGAAACATGACACGAACCAATGCCTTTAACTATCATCTTGAAACTCATTGGTAACTTAGATAACAACCAAACTTTTGCTGGTTGACGATCATTCATGAAACTCAAGCTGCATCGTTTTCCAATGACATGCAAAAATAGTTGAGACAGTTAAGAATGACGGTCTCTCCGGTCAAACTTTTAAGTCTCGTTGTCTTTTCTGCCTTTAGTTTTGCACAACTTATCACCATATTAAATAACATTTTATCGCACAACACTAGCACTCACTATGCACTGGGGGGTATAGGTTACTTTACCTAAGTATGATTTTTACTAAGTCTAATAGCAATGGGATCTAGACGTTCCACGCGTTCTGCGACTATGCCAGCTGGATCATCTTCCCAAAGGAGTAACTCTGGCGTAGAATCAATTTCGGCAACTGAGTCCGATAGTCTGTCGTCCAGTCATCATTCGGAGCAACCGGAAAGTCTGGGTCCTTAATTCGATCTTTCTGAAGTCGTCCTTGTCTTTCCGCCGAAGGTTATCGATCCTGCTCCCGATACTCTAGAGGACGCGGTCATTCTTGAAAATCCTTCTGACTCGGTAGCTTCAAAAATTAAAGAAGATGCTCTCCAAAGAATTTGCATAAGGCATGGAAATCCCTTCGACGACGTGTTGGTTCCATCGTGAGATGATAGGGCTCACAGACCCCATGAAGGGTATACACCGTGCAATAAGTTTTTTATGCTGGGCGGGATACATCCCGCCTTTCAGCTCATACATTCAAAAGATTCTACATTATTTAAGGATAGCTCTAGCAACTCCATCCAAATGGTTATGCCCTCCTTAATTGTACTTATATGGTATTTATGGAGTTCCTGCACTGTCGTCCCACCATCGAAGATATTCGATTTATTTTTACTTTCAAGCGGCAGACAGGGAGTCTCTCGTTTACTTTTCTTGAGTCGGAAAAACAATGCCAGGTTCTAACCAGCGCATGGAATAAGTTAAACGCCTTCAGAGTGAATGGTTTTTTGTTTGCTGCCCACCCAGCTTCGCTCGACAATGGCTGGAAAGACATAAGTGTTACCCACTATTTTCATGATAGCATAGAAAAATGATATCCGAGTTGCCTTTCTGACGATGTTACTCCTTTACAGGTGTCGTTACCCGGCTTAGCGGCGATATTTACGAAGAGGCAGTTTCAATTCTGAAGAATGCTCCACCCGAGGACAAGAATATCGAATATTTGGTTAGGGATGAACATCTCATCACTTTTTGTTTGATGGAGGAGGGCATTAGCGTAGGGCTAAATAAAATTTCCCAAGCGGCAGGGATAAGACCATGGGCTATAATCGGTCAAAGGGTTAATCGGACCGATCCCATGGTGCCCCCAGTTATGAGTGCTCAAGAATATACTGATATTGACGCCGGGGGTCATAGAGGCTATGTACTTGGTCATAATGGTGACTAATTCAGTCTTGGAGTTGATTCTGGATCTTTGCAAGCCTCAAAACCCTTGGTTGCTGATAAGAGAAAAAAGAAAACGTTCGTATATAAGCTTCCAAGAAGTCGCCTCTCTGACCAATCCAAGTCATCGATGGCTCTTAAAGCTATTCAAGATGAATCTTCCTCCCAACTGTCAGAGCATTTGAGTTTACCACTTCACTCTCTGCTTGGTCTACCAATTCCACCCGATCTCGACACTTTCCATTTTACTGATGTGAGCATTGAAGGGTCGGAATCTCCCATCAGAATTGGCTCAGAGATCCTTACTTCTGGAGGGGAATTTACACCAATGAGCAAAGCTCCTAAACCTGGTCTGTTGGGGGGTTACACTAGGACACTTGCACATACTTGCACCCTTCAACTCTACATCATACTTGACTTTTACTCTCTAATGCTTAGAGTTGACTGACTTCTATTTTTCTTTGCAGAAACGATGGTGAGGAAGAGGAACATGTTTGATTCCCTCCGGGATATACATCATCAGTCATCGGGTTCGCGCTCTGGCTCTTATCACGGCAGTCGAGATTCTTATGATTATTGCTATCGCCCCAACCGCGACCGGGGTTATCAAGATAAAGATGACAAGGATAAGCCACCTCAAGATAAACATAGATCGAGGTCTCCTCCTCAAAAGGGTCCCGAAAGACCAGCTAATTTCAAGGACATGCCTATCGATTCCTCTCGCGGCCCTTCTACCATTCCAGTGCCTCCACAGCCTTTGGTTCCATCTCATTCTCAACGGTCGAGCGATCGCTGCCATTATGGTGAACACACTACTATCCATAGGCCCGACAAAGAAAGCACCAAAGTCAAAGCTGCTACTGGAGACTCTACGATCGAGCCAATCGCTCGCATGGCACAACTTCGTGAAGAATCTCTGAATTTATGCTTTGAAGGGTTTTATTTTCCCCCTAATTTGAAGAGGGTTTCGGATCATGTTCAGAACAGGACCTTTGATTGCGTCACTAACATTCATATGCAATATCAGGAATGAATGAAGGTAGCAGCAAAAATGTCGAAAGTTTCCTTCGAGCATGTAGCGAAGATCGAAAAGTTAAAACGCCAAGAGACTCAGGACAAAAGAATCATTGAAACTTTGACAAATGTGTTGGAAGCCTCTAGAACCTCCTTATCAGAAGCCAAAGGAAAAGATAACACTGCTATGAACTCCATGGAAGAGATGAAATCCAACCATCTCGATATGATCCAAGTGTTGCATTATCGAAACCAAGAGATAGGGCTCGAGAGGGATACTGCTCGTAATAATGAATCTGCGGCTTTGAAGGAAATGTTGACCTCAAGACCAAGCTTGAGTATGCAAATAAAGAAAAAGATGATGCTCAGAAGATTGCTCAAGATGCTTGTGGTGAGCCGTATGCGTCAAACTTGAGAGAGACAAGGCTATTGAAAAGGCCAAAAATGTCGACGCACTCATTCAATGTGAAACGGAAGCTACCAAAGACAAATTCAGGGAAGAAATAATGAATGAGCTTGACCCGCTTCTCGTTCTCTACAACGCCAATGTTCTCAAACATAGGAATTTAACATGGCACGATGAAGACTATCCCTACCAGCTCTGTCGTGCTTGGGAATTTCTCGTTGCGGAAGAGAAAAAACTTCTTAACTCAGAGGACATCGATTTATCTAAACTTGAAAATGAAATGCTATTGGGTGACGAACCCAAAACATTGCACGAAATTTAACTTTCCCTCTAAAAAGAGTCTGCGGTTTCTTCCTCACATGAAGTGGGTGAGGGATCCAGGTCGGCGCAACCCGATATTATAGAAGAATTTCCCCCGGCATCCCAAGTCATGTCTATCTCTGCAGTAAGCTCCTCAACCATTCCTGGGTATGATCCGGACAAGCCACAACTATCTCCAATTTTCAAGCGCAGTCCTAAGGATGCTTCAGCTCAACCTGGGAGTCATACCGAAGAAGGTATTCCGTCAACTTTTCCCATCTTTCACAAAGTTGGTGTGTTATCAATTGATATTTCTTATCTTTTCGCCTATTTTTTCTCAGCTTTGAATCTGTCAGGCATCGCTCCTCTCCCTTCACAAGAGCCTTAGTTGGAGTCGCAATCGGTCGCTACAGAATCTATTAAAATCGCAACTTCGGCCGCTACTCAAAATGCTCATGAAGATGCCTTCGTTATTGATGATCAATTCATGGAGGTATTATTCAAGGAGGGAAGCAACCCGCACCATGAAATTCCTTTTGACGAAGATGTCGTGATCACAGGTTCTTCCGATCCCATTGGGGAGCTCAGCATGAAAGAGCGTTTTGAAAACGAAGAACTGTTGAAAAGGAAGGTGAAATTTGAGCCTGCTAATTCGGGTTTTGATGAACCGTTTCCCGTCCCGCTCTAGATGATCCCTCCTGGTGGGACAATTCCCCGGTATGACATTCCCCTCGCTTCTGGTGCTGAGAGCGCCTCCATCCTCTTACTTCCGAAGATGATACTGCCTTGGTTCACACAATTGAGGATACTTCTTCGAAGAAAAGCCAAGGTTGCAATGGGTCGAAGAGAGGATCGAGCGGTAGTTCAGAAGGAGCCACTCCAAAGAAGCAAAGGAAAGATAAAAAATCCAAGAAATAATCTTCGGACATGTAAATAGCTTGGATGATCATTTCTCCTTTTCGTTGGTTGTATTTATTTGGGCGTGGCCTTCCACTTTTGTCTTGCATTTTGGATAGACTTGTATGATGTACAAACAGTTTAGTGTAAATAAGAATTCTTTTGTTCTTGTGTATGATTCCTGCATTTACTTGTTCAAATGTCCAAACTAACACATTTTTCATTTTATTCACTTGTGATTCGTTGCTCGTTGTATGGGACATCAATTTAATTCATCCTCCCAAGGCCTCCCTAATGTCGTGGCCTTGAGTCGTATCAAACACTAGGCTCGGGCCGTAGTGTTACTCCATCGAATTTTATCGGTTTTTTGAGTAACTATACTTCTGCCCTTGATTTTGGTTTAAGGGGTCAGATGTAGGATGGTCGATCTCCATCCCTAGCGAGTTTATACTCCTCGCGTCGATTTCGGGCCGGAGTTGGTGGAATAGTTAACGGCCGAACTCCACTCAACTATTCATTCACGTTCGTATCCACGCTCTAGGGATACGATTTAGTTAATGGGTGGTCGGATCGCACCCATTTTAGGTTTATACTCTAGTCCACACTCTGGGGGCTTAGAGTTGTTTCGCGGGTAGTCGCTCTCCACCTGATTATGTTTATACTCCAGTCTGCACTCTAGGGACTTAGAGTTTTCGCGAGTAGTCGATCTCCACCCGATTTATGTTTATACTACAATTCGCACTAAGGGGACTTAGACTTGTTTCGCGGGTAGTCGGTCTCCACCTAATCTATGTCTATACTCCAGTTTGCACTCTGGGGACTTAGAGTTGTTTTGCAGGTAGTCAGTCTCCACCCGACTTATGTTTATACTCCAGTCCGTACTATGGGGACTTAGAATTATTTTGTAGAACAGTCAGATCACATTCCCCTTGGTTGATTGATTTGCCCCCCAGGGTCTGGGGTTTGGTCCAGCGAGTGACTAATCGTATCACGGTCGCCCCGATTTTATCTCAGTTTCATAATTGGCCAGGAGTTATTCAATCATCAGATTGTCGACCACATTTGTTCCTTATGGTTTATCCCGTCCTTTGGATTGTGAATGGAGGATGTTAAATAAAAAAGTAGATTGGGCTCATCTTTTTAAACCTCATTGGGAGGTAGCATGATTGATTTATTTCAGACTCTAGGAGCCTGCTCATACATATCGGCTTCAATCAATTTTGCTATGTAATTAGCATACAATGCAATAGCAAACATAAACATTAAGGGAGCCTGAAACTTTATTCATTTAATGGAAAGGAATAACATAAACTATCTTATTTCGCATTCGAAAAATCAAATGCTAAAGCAAATTCTGAAAATAAATGCAACTGAAATGTAAAGGAAATAAATTAAGTGAAATAGCATCGAAGATGTTCGCTATTCCATGCCTTTGGAAGTGTAATGCCATCGACAGTCGCTAGGTTGAAATTTCCTTCTCTAAGTCTCTGTTCAATGACATATGGTCCTTCCTAGATTGGATTCATGTATGATGGGGTAGGAAAAACCTGTTTCAGGATGAGATCGCCAACTTCAAAGGTTTTAGGTCAAACTTTAGTGTTGTAATACCAGGCAACTCGATGTCGATGCGCAGTTGCCCTCAAATCAGCTTCTTCGTGCTTCTCATCTATAAAGTCAAGAGATTCTAAGAGGATATCTTTATTCATTTTAGGGTCATAATATGTTACTCGATGAGAAGGGACTTCGAGTTCAACAGGAATAACGGCTTCGGAACCATAGGCAAGAGCGAATGGAGTATGGCCAGTCGTGGACTTATGGATGGTTCAGTAAGCCCATAATACCAAAGGGAGTTCATCCACCCACTTGCCTCTAGCCTTCTCTAAATGCATCCTTAGAATAGACTTTATGATTTTATTTATAGCTTCAACCTGTCCATTTGCCTAAGGATGAGCGACCGCTACAAATCTTTTTCAATATGATATCTTCGACAACAAAAGTCTTTAAATTCGACACTGTCGAATTGAGCCCATTATCATTCACAATAGTTCGTGGAGACCGAAGCGGCATATGATGTTTCAGACAATGAAGTTGATTACTTTCTTGGTTGTGATTGTAGCTAAAGGTTCCGCTTCGGCCCATTTGGTGAAGTAATCAACTGCAATGATATCGTACCTCGCGCTACCTTTAGAGATCGGTAAAGAACCGATAATATCTATACCCCACATAGCGAACGACAATGGGTTGGCCATTTGCATGATTTCTGTTGGCGACGCTCTTGGGACTTTTGCACCCATCTGGCATTTATTGCAACGTCTTACATAACCAGCGGCGTCCCGATTCATGGTTGGCCAATAATACCCGTAACGGAGTATTTTCTTTGCTAGAATTTGCCCTCCAGTTTGATCGTCGCATTCTCCTTCATGAACTTATTTTAGAACATGCTTTATTTCTTCATGAGCGATACACCGGAGTAAAGGGACTGAGAAACCTCTTATGTGCATAACTCCTTCTTATATAATATATCGTGAAACTTTGCGAAGGACCTGTCACTTTTCATTTCTTTTATCAGGCAGGACTCTGTGCAGTAAATAGTCTTTAATTGGAGTCATCCACGATTCCCTTGCAGATTCCGCCTCGAGTGTTTGATCGATTTACATCATGTTTATACTTAGGGTATCCAATACTTTGACCGGAACCAAACCCATTTGCTATGCATAGCCAATTCTAGCAAACTTTGCCAACGAATCGGCCTCTCTGTTTTGATCACGTGGAATATGTGAAATGTCATAGTGTTAAAATTCCATCAACAACTCCTAAACTCATGTAAGGTATGGAGCAAGCCTTTGTCCCTTAGCCTGATAGTCTCCCCTAATTTGATACACCACCAACTGTGAATCGCAAAAGATTTCAAGAGATTTAACTTCAAGTTCTCTAGCGAGCTTAAGTTTAGCAATCAAAGCTTCATACTTAGCCTTGTTGTTTGTTGTTGGGAAATCAAACTTCAAAGCATAACAACTTGACCGGTTTTTAGGAGTTACAAACATAATCCCAGCTCCAGAACAATGATCATTAGATGCTCCATCGGTATATAATTTGCATCATACAATATGGATTTCACTACCTTCTGGAAGATCATCTTGCACAGTAAACTCTGCTATAAAGTCCGCCAACGCCTGACCTTGGATAGCTCTTCAAATGTGATAAGTAATGTCGAACTGACTGAGCTCAATGTTCTATTTGAGTAACCTTCCAGACGTCTCAAGTTGTTGTAGGACCTGCCGTAACGGCTGGTCGGGTTAAACATTGCTCGAATGTGCCTGGAAGTACGGACGAAGCTTCCGTGATGTGATTAGTAAGCAATATGGCAATTTCTCTATTTTTGGATAGTTCCTTTCTGCTCCTGTTAATGATTTACTGACGTAATACACCGACCTCTAGATCCGATTCTCCTCATGAATTTTTTTTTGAGAGTGACGGGTGTGTAGCATGAAACTACACAGCCGGTTAAGTAGTTATATTATATAATATGTGAGAGGTCGATCGACAAGCCCGATCGATGGCCAAAAAATAGGTATGAAACAACAAAATACAACTGAAGTGCTAGAGTATTATAGACCATTGCATACTAACTATAACAGTTGTTATCCCACGCTAGACTAGGACTACCTCTCCGGAGATGCACTGGTACTCCCCTGGGATTCTACAGGCTGGACGCTGCATGGCGGGAGACTCAGACGGAATGGTGCGGAGGAGCATTGACCTGTTAGAGAGGAGAAAAAGTGAGTGATACTTCTACAGGTTCCACCAAAATGGCGTGCAGGTTTCCCAAATGCGTGTGCATTCCTCTCTTTCCAAATGCACCAGCTAAAGATTGATATGAAGGTGTCCAACAGCAAATTCTGCTGATTAAACTGCCAATACTAGAAGAAAGAGGTCACGCTGGGGATAAACCCCAGAAGATAGGCACTGGTTGCAGCCCAAATTGAGTAAGAGAAATCGCATTCGAAGAAAAGGTGGGTTATTGATTCATTATGTGTTAAACAAAAGACACAGCGCGGATCGATGGGGATGTTGAGTCTGTTGAGTCTGTCTTTGGTATTACTTCTACCAGAAATTAAGCACCATTGGAAAAAAGCTATACGAGGTGAAATATTGCAATGCCAAATCCTGGGGAAGGAGAAAAGGTGACCGGGGTGGATTAGGTGTTGATAACAGGAGGCGACTGAGAATCCTTTGGAAGGTGCAAGGGCCCAGAGGAAGTGGTCTTGACTGTTAGAAGGGCGAATCGACAGGAGGATATTTGTGGCGGAGAGGAGTTCAGGAACCAGGTCTGCATCGAAGATGGAGGGTGGGCAAAGGTGCTCGGGACCAAGGGTGAGGTAGTCTTCAACTGTTGCATTTGGGAGGGTGGCGTGCGAGAAGAGGTTGGGTAGTAGCTTAGCAAGGGGCAGTTGGCCATACCAAGTGTCTAACCAGAATAGGCACCTGTTACCGCTTTCGATTTTACCTGAAAGAGGGCTTTGACTCTAGGTAGGGTTAGAAGGACCCCAGACCAGAAGGGGGATGGACGGAACCGGGTGGTGAGGTGGAGCGCCAAATGAGGGTTTGAATGATAATGTTGACATATGATCCACGATTTCCAGATGAAGTTTCCAGGTGTGAGTAATCTCCAAAGACATTTGGACAACAACGCCTGATTGAGTGTGCGGAGGTCTGTAATCCCTAACCCACCATGATTGCGGTGTAAACATACCGTCTTCCAGTTGACCAGCCTTTTTGCGTTGCCACCGTTCCAAAGAAACGAGCGCCTGATTGAGTCAATTTTCTTGATAACCCAGGATGGAAGTGTGAGGAAGGACATCCAGTATGAGGGGATAGCTGATAGGACCGATTTGACTAGGACAAGACGACCTACAGAAGATAGCGAGTGTGCCTTCCAGGTTGAGAGTCTGGATTCAATTCTAGAAATGAAGGGGAGCCAGTCAGCACGGTGGAGATTGGATGGGCGGATGGGGATGCCTAAATATGAAATGGGGAATTGGGCTAAGTTACAATTGAGCAGGGATGAGATTTGAAGGCCAAGGTCAGCGGATTTGCCGAGCATGATGACGGAGCTCTTGTTAAAGTTGATGGAGAGGCCAGAAATTGTTTCAAAGACATACAACGCAACCTTGAGGCAATGGATGTGGTTGATGTCGGTGGAAGCGAATAGGATCGTATCATCTGCAAATTGAAGGTTAGACACAGACAAATCTGAGTTTTGAAGCTTGATACCTCTAAATAAGTCATTGGACGAGGCAAGCTTGATCATCTGGTTAAGCACGTCCGCTACCAAGACAAAGATTAGGGGAGAGAGCGGGTCCTCTTGCCTTAGACCCCTGGTTGATTTAATGTGACCACCTGAAGAGCCATTGATTGAGATGGATGAGATGCTTGTGTTGAGTATCGCTTCTATCCAACCGCACCATTTTGACGGGAAACCCCTATGTTTCATAATGTCCAAGATGAAGTCCCAGTGTACCGTGTCGAAGGCTTTGGAAAAATCTAATTTTAGAAGGGTTCCAGGGGTTGATGTTCTATGGCAGTAGGAGACAACTTCTTGGGTGGCGGCGACACAGTCCAAAATGTTTCTGCCTAGTATGAAGGCGGACTGTTCCACCCCTACCAGGGGATCGATGACTGTCTGAAGTCTATTAGCAAGAACCTTTGTGATGATTTTGAATGTGGTGTTGAGGAGACTGATTGGTCTGAAAGCGGGCAGGGTGTTAGCACCGGGGAATTTGGGGAGGAGGATGATGTTGGCGTAGTTAAGGCGGGCAACTGAGGAGGGATTAGCTTGGAATTCTTCGCACATATCTAGCAGGTCGAATTTGATAGTTTCCCAATAGCGTTTAAAAAAATATGGGCCAAAACCATCTGGGCCCGCGCCCTTATAATCCGACAAGTCCTTAAGCGCGGCCCAAACTTCATCTTCGGAAAATGGGTGGTCGACAGGAATTGGGGGACAGGATGGGTATAGGAGGTTCCAGTCGATGGGGGGTAGCGTTGGTGATGACTTGCCGAGGATGCTTCGGTAGTAGTCGGTGAAGAGGCGGAGGTGATCAGACGATTCGGTGAAGCTGGAGTTGTTGAGGACTAGCTCCGTGATGTTGTTGGATCTGCGTCTGCCATTGGCCATACGATGGAAAAAGGAGGTATTCTTGTCTCCCTCCTCTAACCATTTGGCTTTGGATCTTTGTTTCCATCCAATTTCCTCTTGTTTGATTAGTCTATCGAGCTTTGATTCTAATACCTTCAGTTGGGAGTATTCGGTCGGAGTTAGGGGGCGGGATTCTTCGAGGATGTTGAGTTCTAGGATAGCATCTTGTGTGGAAGAAATGCGCGAACGAATGGAACCCCAGATGTTTTTTGCCCAAGGTTTGATGATCTTTCTGAGTGAACGGAGTTTGGAGACTACCCTGGCGGTTGCGGAATTGGAAACCACCGGTTGAGACCATGCTAGCTGAATGAAATTGTCGAAGGAGGGTTCCAAAGTCCATAGGCGTTCAAAGCGGAAGGGACGATTTAGGTTGGAGGATGAACCCGAATCCAAGATTAGGGGGCAGTGATCTGAGATAGACGAGGCTAGGCCGGAAATGATGGAAAGGGGATGCAAATCGTCCCAATTGATATTGAAAAGGAATCTGTCAAGCTTAGCTAATGACGGGTCAGATCTACGATTTGACTAGGTATAGAGTCTGTTGTTAATTGGTGGGTCAATTAGGGAACCGGAACTGATGAAGGAGTTAAATGAATCTGAATCTTGAGAGGCGTTTCCGGAGTTTCTTTCGTGGGTGTTTCTGGTGGTATTGAAGTCTCCCCCGAGTAACCAGGGGCCATTGAGGTGGGTGGCAAAGGTGAGACAATTGTTCCACAGGGTATTTCTATCGGTCGGATTCTGTGGGCCGTAAATATTGGAGAAGAAGTAAATGGTGTTGGTTTGGATGTGACGAAGTGAAACATGAAGGGCAGAAGGATGAAGGATGGTTTGACAATGGGACCATATGGATTCTCCTCATGAATTAAGGCGACACTTATGGCATGCGCTGATACAGCCAAATAAATGTACAACTCCTCATGATCTACCGGCTTTGAAAAGATAAGAGGTCTCTCCAAATGATTCACCAGAACTTGAAACGCGTCTTTACAATTTCGTGTCCACTCAAAGTTTCTTTTTCCCTTCCTATCAAATCAAAGAAAGGAATACATTTGTCGGTTGCTTTGGAGATAAACCAACTTAAGGCAGTAGCCTTCCCATTCAAACTCTACACTTGTTTAATGGTCCTTGGCACTTGTATATCACAGATAACCTGAATCTTCTCTGGATTAGCTTCTATTCCACGAGCATTGACAATAAAGCCCAAGAACTTTCCTGATGCAATACCAAATGAACAATTCAAAGGATTGATTTTCATCTTGTAATATTGGAGAATGTCAAACATTTCTGCCAAGTCTTTGACGTGGTCGCTTGATTGTCGTGACTTCACGAGCATATCATACATATACACTTCCATTGTTTTTCCAATCTAATCTTTAAACATCATATTAACTAAATGTTGATAAGTCGCTCTAGCATTCTATAATCCAAACGGCATTACTACATAACAGTACAATCCAACGTCGGTAATGAAACTAGTGTGCTCCTGATCGGGGATATGCATGGCGATTTGGTTATATCACGAGTATGCATCTATGAAAGATAGCAATTCATGTCCTGCGGTTGAATCCACCAGCTGGTCAATCCTCGGAAAGGGTAAGCTGTCTTTAGGACACACCTTGTTCAAATCTGAATAATCAATGCACGTTATTCATTTTTCGTTAGCCTTCTTCACAAGCATAGGATTTGATACCCATTTAGGGTAGAGTGTGTCGCAGATAAACCTATTAATTTTTACTTTATCCACCTCCTCTTTGAGAGCAATAGATCCCTCCGGATCCATGCCGCGTCCTTTTGCTTTGCTGGAACATACTTTGGGTCGATATTCAATGCATGGCTCACAATGGCAGGCGAGATTCCACACATGTCCAAGTGATTCTAAGCAAATATATCTAGATTTGCTCGGAGAAAACCAGCAAGTTCCTTCATCATCACAGAGCTGAGATGTGACCCAATCTTGAGGACTCGTGATGGATCGTCATAGCTGACCGTAATAACAATCATGAGCTCAGTGGCCCAGCCTTGGTCTCCTTGGGCTCCTCTTCATCATCCCTCGGATCTATACCTCTATAGAACTGACTATGGCGCTCAAGCAAAGGCTCAGGCAGCAATTGTCGATCTCCGGTAGCTTGGATGCGGACATCTTTGTCCATACCCTTTCCCTTCTCCTTTCACCGAGCTTCCCTCAACTCAGCTACATAACAAGACGTTCAGTCGCCTGATCACCATGTACAACTCCTACACCATTGTTTGTCGAAAATTTGAAAGTCAAACACCATGGGTAAGAGCTGCTCGGAATTCTACCAGGGCCGGTCGGCCCAGAAAAACATCATACGGAGAGTCAGCATCCAAAACAATAAACGGTAAGATTCGCACTCTCCTTCGCTTAACCTCTCCCAATTCAACAGGAAATTCCACATAACCAACAACTTCAGTTGCAACGCTATTAAAACCATGTATACGAGCTTCAGACGGTTTTAAATTTTTGGCCTCCATTCTCATCTGATCATATGCCTTTTTAAAGATTATATTCACTGAACTTCTACAATCAATCAAAATCCTTCTCACTAATGCAGGACCAATCATAGCTGAAATGACCATTCGGTCAATTGTTGGAGCCTCTACTTTGTCTGCATCCCTGTTTCTAAACACAATATCATCCGCCATAGTACGCTGCTATTTTGCCAAAGCTCCATCTTCCGTATTCGAACAACATTCAAAATATACATGCCTAATTGCCCTAGCATAGCGCTCCATCTCTTGCCAACTCCTGTTTGCAGGGTGCGGTCCTCCGACAATCATATTTATCTCCAGTCTTCCATCGTTCCGCGCAGGCTCCTCAACCTTACGCGGAGCATGTCCTCGGTTGGGATCAGAAGTTCCTTACCCGCCATCCTGCGCGGCTTTCACAAACTGTTGTAACTTCATTTCCCGAATCAATTTTTCTATAACATCCTGGAGATGCCTACATTCATTTGTATTATGCCTATAACACTCATGAAACCGACAATATTTCCCGGTTTGCTTCTGTCCCTCTGACAACTCTTTTGGAGGGGGCTTCCTGTACTGCATGGTATTGTAGGTAAACAGATAGATATTTTCCAAGGACGTGTTCAACGACGTGTAATTATCGTACATTGGAATCCTAGGCTTCAACCTTCCAGAATCCCTTTTTCGCTCTCGATACCTATCTTCACCTCTCTTTTGTTGATTTGGCTTAGTTTGAACGTTCACTTGGACTTTTCCAGAACTGGCATCAAACTATTTTATTGCAATGTTACTCTACATTGTTTTTCTACTCGGTCATGTGACATTATTTTTTCTAGAGGACCTAGCTTCCTCCTTTCTCAAAAACCGAGCTGCCTTTGAATAAAATCACTCCGACGTGGCAGGCGGTTTACCAGCTAGCTATTCACCAAACTCTGACTCAGGATCAATCCCTCGTGTCACGTCCATGAGTATTGCATGATCATTCGGATTACTAACCTCCGTGGCAGCTATATGAAATCTCTCCAAATAATCTTTCAACGACTCCCCTGGAGCGTGGACCACACTAGAAAGGAACATCACATCTTTGGGACTAGTCGCGTGCATTCGAAATTGCTCCACAAACTTAGTTGCCAACTCATCGAACCTGGAAATTGATCATCGGGGTAGTTTCATGAACCACTTGTCGCTATCCCGGAAAGGGTTATAGGAAAGCATCTGCACTTGGTTGTATCATTGGCTCGTGTTGAATCTATCAGTCATTCGTACCTCATAATATGCTGCCTAGGGTCGGTTTTTCCCTAGTAGATAAGCATTGACGGCATGTTGAATCTCCTTGGATATTATATGTGTAGAACATTATCCGTGAAAGAGGTATGGCTTCTCGAGATTCCCCAGTCACCGTTGGTCAAGCGTTGGTTCTCTCTCACCAACTATCTGACCATTGCCAATAAGTCCGGCGTTTGGAGGGGTGGCGTCAAGTCGTGGTCGTGTTCCACTTTACGTGTATGGTCCGGTCGTTGTCTATGGGCCGTTTCACGCCTTCTCAGGCCACCATCATCGCGATGTGCATCTCGTACATTGATTTCACCATCATCCTAGGGAAGAACACGATCAGCATTCATTCAAACTCCATCATCCAAATTAACCACATCAGCTTCTGTTTGAATCCCAACATGCACAGGTGAATTTCCTTCTCTAGCGGAGGGTCTAGCACTCCTGGAAAACCACGATGGCCTACCTGTTGATGCCTTGAAGTTTCTGCATGGTATCCATCAGTTCTGCAACATTTATGTTTATGGTATCCATCCGATGAGCTAGAGCTTTCCAACGTCGAGTAAGGAGTGGGATCCTTTCTACCTTTGCCCCGCTGCTGCTGATTGACTTGGTTCATCAAGTCGATGTTGGTCTGGATCTGCTGATTTAGCTGTCGACGACTCTCCACCAGCTCTCTCATTAAATTATGAAATTCAGCTCTAGTAATAGAGTCGGCGGGATTCTGAATTTCAACCGGATCTGCATTCGCATTGCTAGTTGATTGCTTGGGTCTCCTTGTTGAATGCTAGCAATCTCATTTCCATCCATGTTCTAAGTAGTAGATCTGGTATGCCTCACCATCATCAATCTTCTTATTTAGATTCCAGCAAATCTAAGTATTATAAACAATTTTATGAAGATAACAATGGATCTCCTCGTGGGATTTGTCCAATCGAGTAGCAACAAAAGGGATCCTTGATGGTGAGAATCAGGGTTGTCAATGAAAGCACCAAAATGTTTGCAACCAAATTGGTCACAAATACCAAAGAATAGATTTATGTAGAGAAGTAAATGAAGAAAGTAAAATTAAAACAAAGGAATAGAATAAACTAACAGACTAATCAAAGCAATCATCAAGAACATAGGAATTTATGGTGGTTCGACGTTGTATGCATACATCCACTTTGAAGACTATCTTTATTGATTCACTAACAGTTTGATTACAACGGAAAGAAGTAAGAAAAAGCTTGATTACAATAAAGACTCAAGTAACCGGCAGCGTAAAGATCCCTTAAAGTGAACCATGGGGCCTGTATTTATAGGGAGAGATGATGAGATATTTCGCTAAGATTTCGGCAGAAGGCTCTCTAGGTCCAGAAAGGCCCATCATATCGATCAACAAAGCTAACTCGATCATTAAGAACGATCGGCTTAATGTTAATTGATCCTTTTTCTTGTCTTCAATCTTGGTGCGATCGTTTTTGGGGGGTCCCACATGCCTCTTGATACTTCTTCTTAAATATGGAATCATTCTGACTTGCAACTTGAGAGGTATGGATCGATCTTGGTTGAAACTGGATTGTGCACTAGGAGATACCGATCGTTTTTAGGACTCAACCAAAACGATCGGCTAATAACGATCGGCTAAATCTTAAATGTAGCTTCAGGACTTGCGATCGTTTTTGTAAGCCTCAACCTTCATCTTGTTGATGCCTTGGAAGTTGCAAATGAATTGGTCTTGTGGATCTCAAAATATTGAGCGTTCTTTGATGACTTGAACTGTTTTATGGATCGTTCTTGGTCGATCCATGCAAATCCCTGCTTCATCTGTAACTCGAGCATATGAACTCCGATCGACTCCAAAGTTGAAATATAACTTCACGGGGCGATGTCAGTTATTCCATGCTGACTGCACTTCGATTGGGTCCCGATCCAAATCTGGCCGGCCATCACCTATAATACTGTACATAATTGATTCCTAAGATTGTTGACCATCTGCTCCTAGCTAAGTCGATGATATCACGGCCTTACCAAAAGGCGGGATACCATCTCTCTATATAAAAGTGGCTTGATTCTTCCATTCTACTTTTTTACTAATGCTTCCCACTTCGACGTTAGTTAGAACGTCCGTTCTTTTCCTTGAGTTTGACGTTCGTAAAAGTAATAGTTTAAAATGATGAAAAGTACGTGCAACCAATGATTTAATGGGTAAATTTCTTGTTCCTTTCGACATACCATTAAAGCTTTCAAACACATTCGTTGTGATCATATTGAATTTTACTCCACCATCATGACAATAAGTCCAATTTTATTCTTGATCTTTCAAACTTTTTTCAACCATGGGCCACCTTGTGGATTTACAGTCTTCAATTGTTTTCTTAGTTCGTTATATTTTACAATCTCCAACGCAATTGCACGGCATGTAGCAATTTCTGAAGCTCATCCGAACCAAACCCAACTTTCTTGAAATTTTCTTTAATATGCCAAATACAGTAGCAATGATGATCTTCAACTAGCCAAGCTTCTTTGAGCGCGGGAATTCTTTTCATACAGTCTGAGATAAATGTAATACAATGGTTACGTACAGAAGGAATAAAATTCCGCATGCAACAAATAAACCAATTCTATGTTTGTCAAGACTCTGTTTGCACAATAGCAAATGCTAACGGAAAACAACATTGATCTACATCTACACCAGTAGCTACAAGTAAGGTACCTAAATACTTCCATATAAATGTGTAAAGTATAGGACGTCAGTGTGCGAAACCATTGATTAATGGTCCAAAAGCCCAAAAATACCATCAAAAACACTATGGGTGTGAATAACATCATATACGATTCTAGGGTTGTTGCATTGCACCGCTTTAAGATATTTTGACAATTCTGCATATGACAGTTCTCAATCTCCATAAATCATTCCAATCGATTTCTATAGTCTTTATCATGCTCAAGAATAACTTACATTTATATGAAACATATTCGACATTGTCTCATGAACTGTTCTTGCAGTCATATTTGTTTCAGATTTAATTAAAGGAAGTATTTTGCTATGCATAAAGTTTGATGTTGCTTGTCAATGATTTGAGTTGATAGTTGTACTTAAACAAGTGTGATCCTCGACATATGTTTTTATTTTCCACTAGTTTTGAGATTTTCTCATCGATGGACTAGCATGCACTCTCCAAGGACATTTTCATCTACATCACATCGAACCGTATATTGATTTGCACGCGACTTCACTACTTGAAAAGAAATTAAACATTTAATCGCTCACATAATTGTTCAATGAGTTTATTTTTACTTTCAAAAATTAACCTAACCCGAGGTCTTTTTTCAGTACATTCTCTTCCAAATACTTCCACTTTTAGCTGATAGTTATCTATAATAGATTTCACCATCATCGTTGCAGTACATAAATCATCGGCTAGCAAATCTTCATATATGATTTGATTTTCATCGACATTTAAATCATCAATCTGTTGATTGTCTTCATATATGATTGCATCCTTGTTAACCTCCATGTTATCGATCCAAGTTCAATCTACATCATCTGCACTAGCTACTTGTATGTTATCCAATTGCACTTCGCTATTGTTTGCATTATCAACGTAATCACCATCATCGTCGTCATCAGCATGACCAGTGAATGCTTCTTCTACTTGATTCATTTGAAAACTACAGGTATCAAAAATAATGATAAGAGTAAAGTGTATGAAGGTAATTCAAAATAAAAATACTATGGTAAAATCATTACTCACTTGTTGATTGTTTGAAATTGATTTGAAATACTACAAGTTGGAAATATAAAGTTATCATCCATATATTGTGCTTGACTAGACGATCCTTCAACCCTTTCGTTATGTCTATTTAATAAATTTGTAAACTATCAGTCATGGTAAGTTGTCATATAAGAAGGAAGTACTGAACATTGTGTTTCTTGAAACTGTGTAGTAGATAAATGCTCTTCCATTTTGACATAGCAGAATGACATGTTTTTACAACATTAACAGGTTTTGCTTTCGTAACAAAAATTTTCACCACTCGCATTCCGACAGAAAACGTTGAATTCATACCATCGTCATCTTTCACATCAATAGCGGATGAACCATCATCTCTAACTCATTTCACCACTATTTTTAAAACATATTCAAGTAGATTGATTTTTGTCATGTGCATTGTTTAAGCTTTTTAAAACTACAATACTTTTTAGTTTTCGATCCTTTCTATTTATCATCAATATACCTAGGTTTACTGTTTTCATTAACTAACAATTCTCCATCGTAGTAAGATATAATTGGAACCGTAAACATTAACTATAAAAAAAATTAAAACACTAAATTCAAAATCTTGATTTGTGAAAAATATTAAACTAAAAGTTTCAAAATTAATATCTTGGTTTGGGAAGAAGATGATGTTTCTTTAGACAATCTTCAATCAAAAGCACTGAAATCTTCGTATTTGATAACAAATTTTGAAGAGTATAAGAAATTGAGGAGAAAATAGTTTGAGTATGAAATGGAAGAGAATATAATGGATATGGGGAAGAAATAGACATGGTTGTTTATTTTAGCCCTGAATTTGTATTTGTGCATTCCATAATTGCGCAAATACAAAATATACATAAACTCATTTATGGAGTGCGCAAACTTATTCTAAAAAGAATATTATTTGCACATTTCAAATATGCGCAAGCTTAAATGTTTGTTTTAAATATAACTTTTGGATTCAAAAATGCGCAAGCTATAAAAGGAGGTTTATTTCTACAATTTGTTTTGCAAAAGGTCTATATCTGCAATAAGTTTTTTTTTTCTTTTTGGGAGCACACTTCAAAATTTTGTCCTAATGTGAATTGATATGTACAAAAAAATATAAACAAAGAATCAACTCATGTAAACAATAGATCTGATTATGATCTAAGGTATACGGATGAACCAACTGATATAACAAAAGAGCCAAAAAAATCAGTAATTTTTATAAGAGAAATTTAGCATTATCAAAAATGAAAGCACACGTTTTTGAAAAAGATAGCACTTCCACAGGATTTTTATCTCTACATCAGTGTCAGTAAAGTACCAAAAAACAAGACCAGTTAACAAAAAAGGTGCGTAAAGTGAAATGATGAAAGAAAGAAAACTGTGGGGGGCGGGCGTTTGGGGGGGAGGTGTTGTGGGGTGGTGGCGTGGGTGGAAGAAAAAGTTATTTAGTTGCTACAGTTTCAACTTATCAATTACCAGAGGACCAAGTACACAATTAGCTAATAATATTTTCATTCTTCATAATTAATTGAATTCTAAATCCGTCGTTAAAGAGTAGTTGCCACCTAAGACTTATATGATATCAAACTCATCATCAAAATCAATATCAAATATATTACTTTTCCTTTTCTCACACATTTTGATGACCTCTGTCGCATTAAAATAAAGAGGAAAGTGAATGGGTATGTATACATGATTTGAGATGAGTTGAATACTTCATTAAAGTTTACCACAATGTAAAATTAGGTTTATAGATTTTTATTTGCAAACAATTTTCTTGATCCACCATTGTTTTTGGCTCTGTCACACACTCTATACTCATGCAAAAATATTGTTGCAAACAACCTAACAATAGTGTAACTCTTTACAACGTAGAAAACAATGGATTCCTTAATTAATTGATTAATTAATAATAATAATAATAATAATAATAATAATAATAATAATAATAATAATAATAATAATTATTATTATTATTATTAAATATAAGAATGAATGGGAAAAGAAACAAGAGGATCTAGTGATTTTAGATGAATTAAAGCTCTAATAATAAGATTTGAGTGAAATATTCACGGTTAAATCAATTTTGGAATAGTTAAAGTTTGTTTGGTTGTTAAACCAAGTCACATACTAAAATTTTGTTCCAAGCATTTTGCATATTTAGCTACAACTCAATTAAGATTAGAGCAAATCAAGAATTCTAATTTTGACTAAGCTTCAGTATGAATATAGTGTAACTGATATAAGAATCCAAAATTATCAAACCGATCGACGGGTATAAATTTTAAGTGAGCTTAACTAAAATCTAACATAATTTGTTTCAAAACTCAAAAGGGCCAACAGTGGGACGTAAAATTCCAATTAAACTAAAGTAAGAATACAGTTTCTTTTGAAAACTACAGTAAATAACTAAATAACTTTAAACCACAACCATTAAACACTGCACTGCTTCTTATTAACCGTGTATTAACTTGGTTACCATAATTGGTAAATCTGAATAACACCACAGTGTGTAAAATAATAATGACAATGATACAACTAATTAGCAATGTTAGTTGATAGTGAACTAAAATATCTAACTACTTAATTAAGGCTACAAAATCAGCAAATGAGCGCTAACAAAAATCATCCATGTATTTGTTTAGGTAAGTGTATGTATTGAGTTTAGGATAACATGTTTATGATTGCGTTTGCAAGCAGTGAGACTATACAAAGAAAAAGAAAAATATTGCTAATTATTCAGCATGAAGGCCCATGTGTCAGACAGACTTGAGATATTTGACATATATAACATAATCATTTATAGTTTTATATTTTGAGGATTAATATAATAGAAAATGAATAGCAATCCTTAAGTGATACCTGTATCCATCTTATTTACATCAGTAACACTCAAAATCAGAAAATAAGCAGTCTAATGCAGAACCTATGTATATGGCTCTACGTGTACAACATAAATTAGTATTTGAAATAGATTACAAAGTAAAATTATGGATTTTGATGTTGGTCATTTTTCTGGAGTATAATGACAACTGTGGACAATGTATGTCCTTTGATTTGTAGATATTCGCTTCAAGACACGTTGAATGACGCTTTTCTTAAGATGCAATTTGTCATCACCACCGTTTGTGGATGCATTGAGTTTGACAAACCGTCTTCCAGGACATAGCGGAGCCCGAGTATTAAACTCTCTGATCAACTGCGGCCGCATAACCGAAAACCAGTACCAACTATCTTCTCAATGTCTGTAGTGATAAGAGTATCGAGATTGTAACCTGCAGGATTGCGAACTTAATAATTTTTATAAACAGAATAAAATAGAGGTTAGAGAGAAGAAGATAATTTCCAAGTGAAGAAATAAAAAAATAATTTTTGTTTTAGGATGGTAGGCCTATTTACAGGCAACAAATAGTTATGTCGCTACAACGGTCTTATCTGTCCGCTCCAACGATTATAACTATTCACTCTAACGGTCATAACTTTTCATTTCAACGACTATATTTTTCGTTTAAAAAATATGTTCATTGAAGGTTTTTCCGCCTTTTACACTCCTCCGAGTTTGAAACCTTTGCGCCTTTTATTGGGCTAAAAAAATAATTTTTGTCCAGAAAAATATATTAATATTTTGATCCAAAACCCATACCTGGCATGGTGTCATGCTCGTGTGTTAAGATGCACGATCTCCCTCTTCAACACAATAGAAAACAAATGAATGCCGAAATGGTCCAATCTTTCTCTTGTGAGCCTTGTATTTAAAAAAAAATGCAAAATTTTGGAAATGTGAGACTATTTCCACTTCTCATTCTTCTTCTTCTCTTTTATATTAAAACAAAAACTCACATAAATTTTTAATAATTTTTTTCTAACAATCATCCATCAAATTTTAATAAAATTTCTCTTTTCAGTTGTAGGAAAAATCATGTTTAAATATAGAAGTCTTGTGGACTAGAACATATACATAGTGATAACACATCAAAGCACGTCAGGATGGAACAGTTGACTATGCATTGAATCATATATTCTTTGTGATGTACCGGATGTGTTTCACATGCGCATTTTCTAAATCTGCAGATAGTATGAATATGCTGATACATATATGACATTGTGTTTGTATCTCGGTTTCATAAAATATGCTCAGGGACTAAGCTACAGTCTCGCGGAAGGCGGCATCACTTTCGTGCATTCATATAGGTTGGTTTATAGAAAGTGCCCTATAACATACATTTCAACATTATCCATGTTGTAAACCTATCAAGTACTAGGCAGTACAACTTCCACCATTTCATTATAGGCCTCAAACACTTTACCTTAGAATGAAACATAATATTGGTTGTTCGGACTAATATTATAGTGCTTCCAATCGAATCATATGATGTATTTTTGCTTATTGAACTTAAGGTAATGAATTTCATTATGTTGAGTTGAGTTTCCATCATGAAGATTGTTTTCGATTAGTTTTAAACTCATTCTCTTTGTTATCTTCACACCAAATCACTTGTAAATCCTTTGTGAATGGATCAACCAAGTTTTGGCTAGAACTTACAAAATCTATGGTAACCACCCCATCAGTGAGAAGTTGCCTACCCTCACCGTGCCTTAGGTCAATGTATCTAGATTTGCTATTATAGACCTAGACCTGACTATATGCTCGTAATAGTGTTGCTTGACTATCACGGTGCATATATATTGATGGCATCGGTTTTGGTCGTATAAGAATTTCTAGCAGTAAATTCCTTAATGATTATGTTTCTTTGCTACAAGCAGCCAATGCTAGCAACCTTGCAAGAACCATCAATACATGTTTGTTTTTAGAGGCCTAGGATATTTCTCCCCCACTAAAAGTGAATATCCACCCATTGATCGATTTATGATCTTCACTATTATTGTTCTGATTAGTTGTCCTGTATCTTTCTATTACATTTGGATATTCACTGTATAAAATATTATAGTTCATGGTTCCTTTAAGGTATTTCAAAAATATTTTGTACAACAATCCAATGAACACGACTAAAGTTACTGGACTGATGTATGTCGGACTTTCAATAACTCTAGCATATTCTAATTGATATCAGTATTAGAATATAACTATATATTTGGGTTAAAGGGGATGGATGCTAGTTTGCAATCAAAGTGATTGAACATTTTCAAGATTTTCTCAATGTAATAAGATTGGGTAATATCTAACATTTCCTTCGTTCTTATGATTTTGATCCCTAGAATCACTTCTGCAACTTCGTGTTCTTCATGTCAAAACATGAAGATATAAACCTTTTCGTTCCTTCAAACTCGAAGTATCGGTCCTAAATATTAACATGTCATTGACACAAAAATATATATTGTTACACTTTTCCAGCACGAAACTTCCTATAGACGCATTTTTTATATTTACAAATCCTAAAACCATTGATATTATAGTTTTATTTTGGTACTTGTTTAAGACCGTAAAGGGACATGACGAGCTTACATACCTTACGCTCTTGCCCAGCCATGACAAAACCTTCTAATTGTGTCATATATATGTTCTCATCAAGTTAACAATTTAGAAATGCAATCTTAACATTCATTTGATTAATTTTAAAATTATAAATAGATTTTAATGCAACTAATATCCTAATTGTTGAATTCTTGCTACAGGTGCATATGTATCAAAATAGTTTAATCATTCATTTTTTGTAATCCTTTATTAACTAATCTAACCTTAAACTTTTCTATTGTACAATCTACTTTCAGCTTTTTCCTAAATATCCATTTACATCTTGTTGGTTTAAAACCTGGAAGTAAGTCAACTAGTTTCTATGTATGAATTCGCACAATAGAATCCATCTCATTGTTTATGGCTTTTTTCCAAAACGATGAATCCTAACACTTCTGTCTCATTATATTTTAAATGATTAGATTCAATGCTTATAGAAAGCATGACGTAATGCTGAGTAGCATCCTTTGATCCTTTAACCACATAACTGATAAAATCTGGTTTAAAAGTTTTTTTCGTTTGTATTCTTTAGTTTCTCTTGAGAGATTGACCAGTTTCATCATTATTATTTTAGCGTTCTCCACCAATTCACAAGTTGGTAGATTGACCTCCATCGTTTCATGAATAGAAGCATGCACCTCTACCGTTTCATCAGTAGATGGATTGTATGAAATAAGCATGAATCTATTTTCATTGAACACTGCATCTTTTGATTCTATTACAGTATTTACCTCAGTTGAGTTATTAGGTTCTATGATAAAAAATCTATAACCCTCGCTATCTTGAACATATCATATGAAGATACACTAAATACATTTTTTTTCTAATTTTTGATTTTGGATTCAGGTAATTTGACAATTGCCCTACAACCTCAAACTTTATTGTAGTCCGGGTTTGACTTTCTTCCTTTTCCAAAGTTTATATGAAGTGATTTTAGTTTTCTTATGTGACACTATGTTTAATATATAACACGCATTTAGTAATGTTTCACCCGAAAAAACTAGTGTTAAAACAAAAATTACACAACATTGCATTAACTATTCTTGTGAGTGTCCAATTTCTACTTTCAAATACTAGATTTTGTTGTGGTGTGTATGCAATGGATGTTTCATGGATTATACATACAGATTCAAAAAAGACATGAAAGTGATATTCACCGCCTCTATCAGATCTAGAGGGTTTTAATTTTAGAATTATATTGAGTTTCTACTTCATTTTTATAAATCATAAATGAATCTAATACTTCATCTTTACCATGCATAACATAGAAATAGCAGTATTTAGAATAATCATCTAAAATTGAAAAGGTATTTCTTTCCTTCTCTAGTAGGT
Source organism: Allium fistulosum (assembly GCA_030737815.1). NCBI lineage: Eukaryota > Viridiplantae > Streptophyta > Magnoliopsida > Asparagales > Amaryllidaceae > Allium > Allium fistulosum. The sequence goes on from CM060907.1 coordinate 294,129,688, forward strand.
ATACTGTGCATATCACATACATCACTTAGTGTTACTTATAGATTTTGATAGAAATGGTTTTCTAGCAATCTTTGTCAAAGAGCATACTTTGCACTAATCATTAAAATTATTTTTATGTTTAGGGATCACATTTGATGCAATCTTATCATGCATGCGTCTAGTATTCACATGTCCTAATCTATTATGTCATAAAGAGAATGAATCAACAATATAAGCAGAAGCATCGGTTTTATTTATATTTAGTTTAAACATATCGTCACACATGTACTCTTTTCCTACGAACACACTGCCTTTGAAAGCACATACTTATTTGATTCAAAGACTTGTTTAAAACCGGACTTATTTAATAGATTGTCAGATACAGTATTCTTTCGAACTACAGATACATAAAATACATTCTTCAAAGTTCGAATATTTCGGGTGTGAACTCCAAGTCTACCATCCTCTTCCACTTAACTCCTGTTTTGGCAGTGTTTTCCATAGAGATAATTTTCTTACTCAGTTGGTTCAAGTTTCTTTGATAGACTCTTGTCATTGCATATATGCTTAGTAGCACCAAAGTCGATACACTAAGAATCCTCTCTTTCGATCATGGTGATTTCAGATATTGTGACCACAAAGCTTTCCGATGATCGTTGTTCCTTTTCTAAATGACAATCCTTTTTAAAGTGGCATGGCTTTCCATAAATGAAACAATCATTCACTTTCTTGATCTTTTTGTTATGGAAGTTCTTGTTATTATGAAATTTTTCTCTTTTGATTAGAATAGTTTTTCAAGGCTTTATTAGCATCTTTTTCCTCCACCATGTGGACCTTCGGATACACCGTTGCTTCAAATTTTTCCTTCTACCTTAGTTGTTTTTCAGTCTGCTAATATTGTGCAAGATTTTCAGGACTCATTTCCCCCTTTTTACGTTTAAGGATTTTTCTTTGATTTTTCCAAGAATGTGGAAAATTTTCTATTATGGACGAAACTTTGATTTCTTCATTCATATTCTTATTATGCTGATTGAACTAATTTTGGATGTGCATAATATCATTGAATTGCTCTACTACCAACTTAACATCAGTGATTTCATAATTAAAAACTTAAATGGCATAAAATATCTTACCAGTTGTGTCCTCTAAAAGACACTTAACCACCAATGCATTCCAAACTTTTTTTGCAGTCGACTTAATGTAGTACATATCAAACAGGGCATCCGTTGTAGCATTGTAGATGTGCCATTTGCATATATAGTCATATTGTAAACATTTTATTCGGCCTCTGGTTTGCGCCATAGTTTCATCATTGTCTTCTTTTGGTTTCATCGTCATCTTCTTTTGGTTTTGGCGTCGTCAACAAGTATACAACTTTTCAGTCTCACCAATAAGAAATGCATCTTTTTCTGCCGGCGAACAAAGTTGACTTCGACAAATCCCTCTAGTTTGGTGAAATCTGAAGCGAACTCTTTCAAACTGTGCTATATCATTATTATATACTCACGTCCTAGGATTGTTGGTGGTATTTTTCCAATATAGCAGCAACTGTAGACATTGTTTGCATTTTGGTTTGTCGATATTCGTTTCAAGACATGTAAAATGTGTTATTCTTAAGACGCAATTTTCCCTCACCACCATTTGATAAAACAAATGAGTGCATTGAGTTTGGTAAACTATCTCTTAAGATACATTAAATCTCGTGTATTAAACTCTATGATTAACTGTAGTTGCACAATCGAAGTTCAATCCCAATTACCTTCTTAATGACTACATTGCACAAGTGACGAAATAAAAAAGTAATTTTCATTTTGGGATAGTAGGACTATTTATGGGCAATGAATAGTCATGTCCGTTACAGTGATCATATCAATTCGCTCTATCGGTCGTAACTATTCATTCAACAGCTATAATTATTCATTCCAACAACCATATTTTTTGTTTAAAAAATACGTCCATTGAAGATTTTTGTAACGACCCGATATTTTCAACCATTCGCATCCATTATAAGTGTATAGGTAGACACTCATGCCGGAATTGAATTGCTCAAAATACCGCGTTGTAAATAAAAATTTAGCAAAATCTCAGAATATACAGTAAATAAATATAATCACAGATCACAGACACAAAGAAAAATAATGCAGCGGAAGTAAAAGAAATAGTAGTTCATGAAGCTACTATATAAATATATTAGAGTTACAATGAGATATAACAGAAGAAATAGAATACAACAAAAGTCTCAATATAATAACCATGTACAAGCTGAGTAGGACAACGGAACTGAAGTAGATAGGACAAGACAAGCAGATAATCTCCAGCGATTCAAATCTCCAAGAGAGCGGAAATCCAAATCTGTGAATAACTCAGGCTGACCCGAGCGTAAAGCAAAACACAAAACACTCAAGTCAGGACGATATATACTTATATAATGTAAACCAACTCAAGTGAACTGTAATAAAGGTACAAGTAACTTAAAGAATGCTTGGGATCGCCCATTCTTTAAGGATCCGTTAAACTATTTACTATGTAGTAATATGCGCTATGTACCGTAGTGTCTAATTAGTAAAGTATAATCATATAGAAAATAGCGTTAAGGGGATGGAGAACCTTAACGCGGTCGGATCTTAAGATCATAATCGTAGTAAAGCTCGGTATGGTAGGTGACAAGGCACAATTAGGCAATGTCAGGGTAGATATACCAATTACGCATCCGGACTAGTGGTGACGTATAGCAGCCACTACCGCCCACCTCGAACAACACTCCCAAATCAAGGGTGGCCACCAAATCAATCACAAGTAATAGAATGGTTTCGAAGAAGTGTGCCCGATAAGAGGTGCTACCTCCTTGGTCCGTCAATCGCTCCTGTTTTAGCCACCTTATGCCAACTCACGAGAGTTGGGTCCACGTATATACCTTCGAATCGTCGCCACCATCCTACTTCATTCTGGAAACTCCACCGCGTACACAGTTGTTAAAGTGGTTTTCGGTATCGACAGAGAGTATGTCCATATCTGATCCCGGTCTCTTTAACAACCAATCGTTATAACCCGTGGTTATAATTTAAAAATAATTTATACTTCAAAATAGAATATCATTTCAAATCCAAATCTTTATCAAAATAAAGATTAAATCAATTCCAAACCATTTCAATATATTTAAAATATCATATCATTTCAAAACTTCATTTCAAATCATTTCAATATATCAAAATATCATATCTTTCCAAAACTTCATTTCAAATCATTTTAATATATCAAAATATCATATCCTTTCAAAACTTCATTTCAAATCATTTAATATATCAATATCATGTCTTTTCAAAGCTTCATTATCAAATCATCATTAGAGTTCAAATCCAAATATTCAATTTTAAATACCTTTTAAATTCAAAGATATCATTTATTTATTATCATTTCAAGTCACCTTTTAAATAGTTTATATTTCAATCAAAATAATTCATTTAAACCATTTAAAAGTGTAATTATTATAGTTTCAAGTCAAGTATTCAATTTTCAAAGTTTCAAACCATTTGGAGTTCATTTGCTAAGTCAAAACCCCTAATTATTAAAATTTCAGCATTTCACAGCATTTAAAAACAACTGCTATAAGTTATATTTGAAAACATTTTTAATTCAGCAAAGACAGCACTTAAAACTGCTGTTAAAACTCAGTTTTAGTTGAATTATAGTTCAAAACAGAAAAGACAGCATTTCAGAAGTGCTGCGGTAGTTCAGATTTCAAAACGAGGGTTAAATTTGGTTTCAGTATAGACTGCAGACCATTATAGCATTTCCAAAGAATGCTATAATAGGCCTGAGTTCAATATTAGTCTATAAGTTCAACTACAGCAACTACAGCATTTCAGAAATGCTGTAATAGCTCCTTTTTATCCAATTTTAGTTCAAAACAGAATCTATAGCATTTCTGAATGTTATTAAAAGTTAATTTCAGGTGTTAGTGTATTTCCAGCAATTAAATAACTTTAATTTAAAACACATAAACATTTTTAAAATCATATTTTAACATTTAAAATGTTCATTTACATATCATTTAACATATATCTTTTCACAATAAATTTCTTATAATCAAATCCAATTTTCAACAATTTACTTAGTAAATTTTAGTGTAAAAGTGTCCAATTCTTCACATTTCAACAAATAAACTTAACACTTCAAATTTAAATTACCATTTCACAATTTAACTAAATTTTCAATTTTATTTAATTAACTTAAACCTTTAATTAAAACCAAATTTCACATTTCCTAGTCAAGTTACATTTTAAAAGATCACTTTTAAACATTCATTTATTTAACTACTTAAATTCATAGAAAAATCAATAATACTTTAATAAATCACTTACATTCAAATTTAATCAAATTATCATATTTACCATTTCCAAATAAAATTTAATATCCATTTTATTTATATAACTTAAATATCATTTTTAACCAAAATTCCAAATGTCCAACTTAAGTTATATTTCAAAAATCCAGTTAAACCATTCATTAATTACATTTTTAACACATAGAAAAAAAATCATAATTTCTTTAATTCAAAATATTTCAAAATCTGTTTAAATCAAATTTCATAAATTTGTATTTTTAAAATACTTAAAAATATTCAAAACACTTTATAAAATAACCACGGGCCTGTATATAGTTTTCTAACCTAGGTCAAGTGATACGGATATGTATTATTTCAATCCGCAGTTTAAAAAGAAAAATCCGGGTTCTATCATTTCAAACCCGCAATCCCAAGTTAAAATAAATTAAATAAAAACCATTCAGGCCTATCATTTCAGCCCATAACGATTTTTCCCTATTCTAAAGTCCATTCGGGTATGTATCATTTCAACCCATAGTGATTCTAGTCTACAGGGAACTTGCAATGGTGATAACAGATATAAATAACAGAATAGCATGAAATAACAGTAACATATGATATAATAAGTGTAATAACAGGTGTGAACATCATATGATAATAATATAAACATATATAACATGATGATATACATTACAGATTCAAATGGTGTCAGTTTATCAGTTATATAGGTACATATTGTCTGGTGAGAATAACTCATCTGTTTGTGCTGGAGATATCAAAACCAATGACACAATGGAAACAAAAGCACGATGACAAGACTACGGACTTGAGTGGAGAGCGAATCCAATCTACAACTCTTGTGTACAACCCAAAACAAACAATCAAAATAGCAAAATTCAATACGACTTTAAAAATGCAATAACATTGAAATAAAAGGAGATACGACTACGCAGTCTTTTGCTTTGCCTTCTCTATTGTTTGGTATGGCTTAGGGTCTGATTTGGTTCAGATATGGTCAAGTTTTGGGTCAGGTTTGGGCTAACATAGCTCGGGTTCAAGGTGGTGTAACTTGTAGTGGAAGTTGTATTGAGGAATGGGAAGAGGTTTAAGGCAAAAAGGTAGTTTTTGGTCATCAAGGTGGTTCGACCATGGGTAGTGGGCTTGGCCTGTGGGTGCACCATGAGTGGACATAGATGGAAAAGGGTGTGCCGTGGTCAGGTCATAGGAGTGGTGGCGGCTATGGTGGTGGTTTGGGTGGTGGTTGAAGTGGATGAGCATATAGAGGTGAAATAAGCATGGATCTAGGCATCTAGGTTGTAGTTTGAGGGGTTTGGCCATCAAGGGGGTTCGGCCATGGTCAGATCTGGTGGGGTAGATGGTGGTGGTGGTCTGGAAGAGATGGAAGGAGGTGGTGGCCGTGGAATAGGGGAAGAGGCTGATCTTAATCAAGGGAGAAGGCAAGGCAAAATTTCATAGAAAAGTAAGAAAAAAAGGTAGAAAGAAAAGAGGGAGTTTACCAATTTTTTTCAAGATGGAGGCCATGACTTTTTTTTAGGGTTTTGGAGCTTGAAAATTCGTGAATAGCTGGAGGAAGACGGCTGGAAAAAAAAGAATGAGGAATAGTTAGGGTTAATTGGTGAAAGGTTAGGTTAAAAGTAAAAAGGTTAGAAGATAAAAGGGCCTTAGGAAGATAGAAAGTTTAAGGTCTTTCAAATTTCTTTATTTTAATTATATAACTTTAGATTTCTGGAAATAATAATAATCCCAGATAAAATTACGAAATTTTATAAAAATATAATAATTTATATAAATATTTATCAATTATATAAAGTTAAATTAAGAAAATAGCTAAAATAGTAAACTAGTCTAGAAATTTGAAATTGAATAGAATAAATTTTAGAAAAATTCATATGAGCTTGTAATAATTTTTTAAACATTAATAATAACATGAAATAAAAATATATTCACAAAATAAATATTTAAAATTAAATTTACATATAATTTTTAATGAAGAAATAGCAGAAAATAGGAAAACAGCCTTTAAAAATGGAAAATAAATACAGTAAATTTTGGAAAAATTCTATTATCATTTTAAAATATTAAAAGACAAAAATATACATAAAATAACATATTAACACATATTAAAACAAAATATAAGAAAGAAAATATGATTTATAAAATTTAAAATAGGAAAAATTGCACAATAAAACAAATTATACTAAAAATTGAAATGTACATAACTTTTACATTTTAACTCCGTTTTCAACGAAACGAAAAGTAGTGTTCAAGTTATTAAATCCATTTTCATAATAAAAGATAAAATTTATAATTTTCAAACTATTTAAAATTTAAACTTAAAAGTCAAAGTTTGACTATTGACCAAAATTCACATTTTCAGGAAATATTAAATTTAGTCATATTTGAAATTCTAATCCACATCAAAGTCAAAGTTTATATTTAAAATAACAAAATTTATTCTTTTTCATAAATAAAGCTTTTGAATCTGGAAAAAATCAATTTAAGAATATTTGTAAAATACAGGGTTGTTACACTCTCCCCCACTCAAAACTTTTCGTCCCCGAAAAGGAACGAGGTACGGGAAAGCACAGAAAAAGATAGAATGAAATAGAATTAAGACAAGATGATAAGAAGATTGGAATTACACCTGATAACTATTGTTATAGGTAAGTTTGACAAAATGAAGGTGATCAAATCAAGAACACAAACACGAAAAAGATCCTCTAGAGTCTGAATCACCCCTTTCACTTGACCGACGGTCTATGAATGGAAAAACAGTGTTCAGATCCAGATGAGTAACAAAGATTATCAAAGATTACAAAAAGATTTCTAAACAGAAAGATTATAGAAAGATGCTTATACTAGTCTGTAGCAAGATGAGGGAAAATAAGGACAACCAAAAGATGGTTTGAAAAACAAAATAAGATAATAATTTGAAACCATAATGCTTTGAAATCATAACAATTTAGAGGTGTTTATCATTTGGAAATCATACTACTAAAATCATAACACATTGGAAATGTTATTCTTTAAAAAAAAACATAACACTTAGAAAAATCAAAACTCCTTTTTTAAAAAATAATCTTCATTTAAACCATTTTAATTCAAGGTCAAATAATATTCATTTTAAAGTTGTAACATTTCTAAGTTCATTCAATTATAAAAATTTCCAAAACATTGTCTTTTCAAAATAGCAGCACTTATAAAATGCTACAGTAGATATATTAGTATTTCAAATCAGTTTAATATCAGAAATATTTATTTGGATATCATTTAACTTATGACTTATTTAAAACAAACTTTACTTAACTCTTAATTTAACACATAACCTAACTCTTTATTTAAAATACCCATTTCATAAATAGATATTCCTTTAATAAGTTACACTTAAAATTTCCATTTGAAAACCAAATTCTCAATTATCAAGTTTTAGTGATGTAAAAATACATTTTAACTATTTAAATCATAATTATTCATTTTCCAAGACATATCAATTTCATAAATAAAATATTTATCATAGCAAATATAACAATCAAATTCCTTTACACATTTATTCATTTAGACATCAATTAAACTATGAATTCAAGTTAAATAACTTTATTACCAAAAGTCCAATTCAATGTATTTTATTTTATCTATTCAAAGATACATTATTTATTATACAACATATTCATTTCAGGAAATAACCTTTATTAAAATTCCTAGGTTAGACTTAAGGTTCCATATTAAATCAAATTTGATTATTAAGTTATTTAAATAAAATCTCTTTAAATTCTTTTTTCACTATTTACCTCTGTTAATCTTTTATAACTAAATTTAAGTGTATAACATTTAGTATAACCACTCAAATTTTATTTATAAAATCCTTTCTATATTGTATATTATCCAATTTCATATTCAACTTCTGTGTAATTTAGGTAAGTTATATTGGAAATGAAATTGTGTGTTATACAAATAAAACTTTCCAATTCAATTATCTCAAGTTTGAATCATTTATTCAAATTTTTGATTTCCTTCTTATAACTGAAATTATTCTTTAAAATAAAATTTAAGTATTAAACTTCCGATTCCTTTCAAACCATTTAGTGATAAGTAATTATACATACATAATATGTCAAATCAAATTTTAAATCATATATCTATATATACTATAATCCAGTCATATTTTAGAAATTCAAATCAATTAGGTTTTCCAAAACAAAGCTGTAGCAAGACTACAGAATGGTCTCTTCACTTCGAAACTCGAAAATGAAAGTCGATGATGCTGCAGTCATCACCGAAATTATTTTCCAACGACAAAGAAAAGAGCACTGATTTACAAATTAAAAATCCTTTGAAACCATTTCTACTAGACATACCTTTAAATAATAAATCCTTTTAAAAATTTCAAAACAAAGTTCGAAATCATCGGAAATTAAATTCTCACATTCTGGATTTAAATCCATTTAAATTTCCAAATTAATTTATAACCAACTATTTATAATTTCATTTATAGAATGATAAATCAAGTATTATCATTTCAAATAATCAATTTAAATCAATTTATTAAGTTCCATAAATTTACTTATATAACAAAATTTATTCCATTAACCAAATTTAAAAATAATATTGTGTCAGTTTGTTCTATCAAAGTATTTTAGAAATCCTATCGATAACGTTGATCAGACGAATCGATCGGAAGCCCAAATCAACATCAACAACTCAAACAGCACAATATATAAAACAAAACAATATATAAAACAAAACATAGATTTACAAGTACAATTTAAAAATGTTTGGAGATAGTTTGGAAACAAAAGACAAGATGATTAAATAACAAAATAGGGAGATGGGTAAGCTTAAATAAATCGCGGGCAACCTTAACCGGGTCAACCGTGACTTAATGAATAAGATCAAATGTGTATTTTTTTTCTGGGGTAAATCTACATCCGATCTCAAGAGTAAATCTACATCCGATCTCAAGAGATAGAGTTTGGAATAATAAAAGATATTAGCATCTAAACCAAGGATAAATATAAATCTCTGGTGAATCGATGCTGATTATAAAGGATTTTCACCCTTTTACAAGAAAATAAGAATATTGGCGAGACCGCCAATTCACTATAAAGATCATTGGAAGCGGAGTTATGAGATATTCCAGAATCAAAGGAAGATGAATAGTGAGGGACACGAATGAATTTTGGAACCGTAGGGAACGTTCCAAAAATTCAAAGGAAATTCGAATCAAGAGGAAAAGATTCACTCGAACGAAAGTGATTCTGTAAATAAATCTACTCCATATGCTGAGTTTTGCCTCAAAGCCAAAGCTCTGATACCAACTGTAACGACTCGATATTTTCAACCATTCGCATCCATTATAAGTGTATAGGTAGACACTCATGCCGGAATTGAATTGCTCAAAATACCGCGTTGTAAATAAAAATTTGGCAAAATCTCAGAATATACAGTAAATAAATATAATCACAGATCACAGACACAAAGAAAAATAATGCAGCGGAAGTAAAAGAAATAGTAGTTCATGAAGCTACTATATAAATATATCAAAGTTACAATGAGATATAACAGAAGAAATAGAATACAACAAAAGTCTCAATATAATAACCATGTACAAGCTGAGTAGGACAACGGAACTGAAGTAGATAGGACAAGACAAGCAGATAATCTCCAGCAATTCAAATCTCCAAGAGAGCGGAAATCCAAATCTGTGAATAACTCAGGCTGACCCGAGCGTAAAGCAAAACACAAAACACTCGAGTCAGGACAATATATACTTATATAATGTAAACCAACTCAAGTGAACTGTAATAAAGGTACAAGTAACTTAAAGAATGCTTGGGATCGCCCATTCTTTAAGGATCCGTTAAACTATTTACTATGTAGTAATATGCGCTATGTACAGTAGTGTCTAATTAGTAAAGTATAATCATATAGAAAATAGCATTAAGGGGATGGAGAACCTTAACGCGGTCGGATCTTAAGATCATAATCGTAGTAAAGCTCGGTATGGTAGGTGACACGGCACAACTAGGCAATGTCAGGGTAGATATACCAATTACGCATCCGGACTAGTGGTGACGCATAGCAGCCACTACCGCCCACCTCGAACAACACTCCCAAATCAAGGGTGACCACCAAATCAATCACAAATAATAGAATGGTATCGAAGAAGTGTGTCCGATAAGAGGTGCTACCTCCTTGGTCCGTCAATCGCTCCTGTTTTAGCCACCTTATGCCAACTCACGGGAGTTGGGTCCACGTATATACCTTAGAATCATCGCCACCATCCTACTTCATTCTGGAAACTCCACCGCGTACACAGTTGTCAAAGTGGTTTTCGGTATCGACAGAGAGTATGTCCATATCCGATCCCGGTCTCTTTAACAACCAATCGTTATTATAACCCGTGGTTATAATTTAAAAATAATTTATACTTCAAAATAGAATATCATTTCAAATCCAAATCTTTATCAAAATAAAGATTAAATCAATTCCAAACCATTTCAATATATTTAAAATATCATATCATTTCAAAACTTCATTTCAAATCATTTCAATATATCAAAATATCATATCTTTCCAAAACTTCATTTCAAATCATTTTAATATATCAAAATATCATATCCTTTCAAAACTTCATTCAAATCATTTAATATATCAATATCATGTCTTTTCAAAGCTTCATTATCAAATCATCATTAGAGTTCAAATCCAAATATTCAATTTTAAATACCTTTTAAATTCAAAGATATCACTTATTTATTATCATTTCAAGTCACCTTTTAAATAGTTTATATTTCAATCAAAATAATTCATTTAAACCATTTAAAAGTGTAATTATTATAGTTTCAAGTCAAGTATTCAATTTTCAAAGTTTCAAACCATTTAGAGTTCATTTGCTAAGTCAAAACCCCTAATTATTAAAATTTCAGCATTTCACAGCATTTAAAAACAACTGCTATAAGTTATATTTGAAAACATTTTTAATTCAGCAAAGACAGCACTTAAAACTGCTGTTAAAACTCAGTTTTAGTTGAATTATAGTTCAAAACAGAAAAGACAGCATTTCAGAAGTGCTGCGGTAGTTCAGATTTCAAAACGAGGGTTAAATTTGGTTTCAGTAAAGACTGCAGACCATTATAGCATTTCCAGAGAATGCTATAATAGGCCTGAGTTCAATATTAGTCTATAAGTTCAACTACAGCAACTACAGCATTTCAGAAATGCTGTAATAGCTCCTTTTTACCCAATTTTAGTTCAAAACAGAATCTATAGCATTTCTAAATGCTATTAAAAGTTAATTTCAGGTGTTAGTGTATTTCCAGCAATTAAATAACTTTAATTTAAAACACATAAACATTTTTAAAATCATATTTTAACATTTAAAATGTTCATTTACATATCATTTAACATATATCTTTTCACAATAAATTTCTTATAATCAAATCCAATTTTCAACAATTTACTTAGTAAATTTTAGTGTAAAAGTGTCCAGTTCTTCACATTTCAACAAATAAACTTAACACTTCAAATTTAAATTACCATTTCACAATTTAACTAAATTTCCAATTTTATTTAATTAACTTAAACCTTTAATTAAAACCAAATTTCACATTTCCTAGTCAAGTTACATTTTAAAAGATCACTTTTAAACATTCATTTATTTAACTACTTAAATTCATAGAAAAATCAATAATACTTTAATAAATCACTTACATTCAAATTTAATCAAATTATCATATTTACCATTTCCAAATAAAATTTAATATCCATTTTATTTATATAACTTAAATATCATTTTTAACCAAAATTCCAAATGTCCAACTTAAGTTATATTTCAAAAATCCAGTTAAACCATTCATTAATTACATTTTTAACACATAGAAAAAAATCATAATTTCTTTAATTCAAAATATTTCAAAATCTGTTTAAATCAAATTTCATAAATTTGTATTTTTAAAATACTTAAAAATATTCAAAACACTTTATAAAATAACCACGGGCCTGTATATAGTTTTCTAGCCTAGGTCAAGTGATACGGATATGTATCATTTCAATCCGCAGTTTAAAAAGAAAAATCTGGGTTCTATCATTTCAAACCCGCAATCCCAAGTTAAAATAAATTAAATAAAAACCATTCAGGCCTATCATTTCAGCCCATAATGATTTTTCCCTATTCTAAAGTTCGTTCGGGTATGTATCATTTCAACCCATAGTGATTCTAGTCTACAGGGAACTTACAATGGTGATAACAGATATAAATAACTGAATAGCATGAAATAACAGTAACATATGATATAATAAGTGTAATAACAGGTGTGAACATCATATGATAATAATATAAACATATATAACATGATGATATACATTACAGATTCAAATGGTGTCGGTTTATCAGTTATATAGGTACATATTGTCTGGTGAGAATAACTCAGCTGTTTGTGCTGGAGATATCAAAACCAATGACACAATGGAAACAAAAGAACGATGACAAAACTACGGACTTGAGTGGAGAGCGAATCCAATCTACAACTCTTGTGTACAACCCAAAACAAACAATTAAAACAACAAAATTCAATACGACTTTAAAAATGCAATAACATTGAAATAAAAGGAGATACGACTACGCAGTCTTTTGCTTTGCCTTCTCTATTGTTTGGTATGGCTTAGGGTCTGATTTGGTTCAGATATGGTCAAGTTTTGGGTCAGGTTTGGGCTAACATAGCTCGGGTTCAAGGTGGTGTAACTTGTAGTGGAAGTTGTATTGAGGAATGGGAAGAGGTTTAAGGCAAAAAGGTAGTTTTTGGTCATCAAGGTGGTTCGACCATGGGTAGTGGGCTTGGCCTGTGGGTGCACCATGAGTGGACATAGGTGGAAAAGGGTGTGCCGTGGTCAGGTCAGAGGAGTGGCGGCGGCTATGGTGGTGGTTTGGGTGGTGGTTGAAGTGGATGAGCATGTAGAGGTGAAATAAGCATGGATCTAGGCATCTAGATTGTAGTTTGAGGGGTTTGGCCATCAAGGGGGTTCGGCCATGGTCAGATCTGGTGGGGTAGATGGTGGTGGTGGTCTGGAAGAGATGGAAGGAGGTGGTGGCCGTGGAATAGGGGAAGAGGCTGATCTTAATCAAGGGAGAAGGCAAGGCAAAATTTCATAGAAAAGTAAGAAAAAAAGGTAGAAAGAAAAGAGGGAGTTTACCAATTTTTTTCAAGATGGAGGCCATGACTTTTTTTTAGGGTTTTGGAGCTTGAAAATTCGTGAATAACTGGAGGAAGACGGCTGGAAAAAAAAGAATGAGGAATAGTTAGGGTTAATTGGTGAAAGGTTAGGTTAAAAGTAAAAAGGTTAGAAGATAAAAGGGCCTTAGGAAGATAGAAAGTTTAAGGTCTTTCAAATTTCTTTATTTTAATTATATAACTTTAGATTTCTAGAAATAATAATAATCCTAGATAAAATTTCGAAATTTTATCAAAATATAATAATTTATATAAATATTTATCAATTATATAAAGTTAAATTAAGAAAATAGCTAAAATAGTAAACTAGTCTAGAAATTTGAAATTGAATAGAATAAATTTTAGAAAAATTCATATGAGCTTGTAATATATTTTGAAACATAAATAATAACATAAAATAAAAATATATTCACAAAATAAATATTTAAAATTAAATTTACATATAATTTTTAATGAAGAAATAGCAGAAAATAGGAAAACAGCCTTTAAAAATGGAAAATAAATACAGTAAATTTTGGAAAAATTCTATTATCATTTTAAAATATTAAAAGACAAAAATATACATAAAATAACATATTAACACATATTAAAACAAAATATAAGAAAGAAAATATGATTTATAAAATTTAAAATAGGAAAAATTGCACAATAAAACAAATTATACTAAAAATTGAAATGTACATAACTTTTACATTTTAACTCCGTTTTCAACGAAACGAAAAGTAGTGTTCAAGTTATTAAATCCATTTTCATAATAAAAGATAAAATTTATAATTTTCAAACTATTTAAAATTTAAACTTAAAAGTCAAAGTTTGACTATTGACCAAAATTCACATTTTCAGGAAATATTAAATTTAGTCATATTTGAAATTCTAATCCACATCAAAGTCAAATTTTATATTTAAAATAACAAAATTTATTATTTTTCATAAATAAAGCTTTTGAATCTGGAAAAAATAAATTTAAGAATATTTGTAAAATACAGGGTTGTTACAATTTTCCTGCCCTAAACCCTCCTTCAAATTTGAAATATTTTTTAGTCATTTTTATTGGGCTAAAAAATAAATTCTTTCCAAAAACAAATATTATTATTTCAAACCAAAGTCGCTACACGGCTTGGCCTGGCACGACGGTGCGCGTGTTAAGATGCATGATATCCCTTCTCAATACCAGAGAAAACATTTGGGTATCTAAATTGTCCAACCTTTCTTTTGTGAGTTTTGTATTTAAATAAAATAGAAGTGAAAATTTTGGAGATGTGGGGCTATTATCACTTCCCATTCTTCTCCCACTCTTTCTAAATAAACAGAAAACTCATGCAAATTTTTATAGAAAAATTTCTAATATTTGAGTGATGGATGACTCAAAATACGTAGATATATAAGTAGATACGTAATAGGATGCAATAGATGTATTAAGCTAAAATCCTTTTCTAAGAATAGTTGTAGGAATCAAGATCACTCATCAACGCTAGCATACAATCATATTGAAATGATGCCATGAAAAATTAGTTTATAACTGAGTATGCTGATCTTAAAAACAATACATAAATAAATATCACTTGCAAAAAAGATTTGATAATTCAGCATTAATTTTTTACTTTAGTTTAAGAGTGTAATCAGTTGAGCTCTTAACTTTTGTATGCAAATGGTCCAAATTATTAACCAAACATACAAAACATGTATGTTTACTTAAAAATGCTACAAATACAACCTTTTCTTACTGTTGGGGAAAAAATGTAATTTTTCTTTGTAGCAAGATATAATTGCACTAATGTTTATCAAAGAATTTTTAAAAGTTGGAAACAACACTCATTTGAAATATTATTAAGTATGTGATTTTTCAGCTTAATTAATATATCTAAATGATATAAATTTTTGTTGAAGAGAAAAACCTATAAGAAACATTAAGCTACCTTGAAATTTTAATTGTACATATTAAAAATAATCATTACCTTATTACTGGATTAATTTCAATATTAATATATGTATTTACCAAACCATGGTTCCTAATTACTTAGTAAAACATCTCTGTATACAACATTTTTCAAAAAGAAAAACTTCACATGCAGTTAATAAAAAAAACTTTATGCACTGACATACTGATATTATTACTTTAAACTTCCTATGAAAGCCCAATATGTAATTTTTCTTCATTAAATTGATTGAATAAATATTATGGTAGATGAATAACGATATTTGTTTATTGTTTGTCCATGTGCCTTATAAATTGGGAACGCAAAGCGTAGACGGAATGAGAATTGTTTACATATAATCTCAAATGGTAATTCAGATATTTAGGTGGCATTGTTGGATCTTTGTGATGAATTAACATCCATGTAATGTCGATGATAGTTTCAACATCAACAGAGTTTTTACAGAATGTCTACATACAAATTATGACGACCGTCCTACACCTCCGGTACCGTAGACATGAAAAGAGTGCTACGGGGGTTCCTGACCAATGTAGAATGGTAGCCAAGGGTTAAAAGAAATAAAATTCAACACAGAACATGTAGAACATAGCACAACGCATAGATAAAATATAATATAACAACATAGATATAAAACGGGCGAGACAGTGATATAATCAAATGAACCATAAATAAGAAAAGCAGAGTGCATCAGGTTCACAGACTATACATAAAACTAAAATATAGAGTTTATACATCCCATAACACCAAAAAAAACTCTAAAATTATCTCTAATAATACAAGTGCTGACATAGCTCCACAGTACTGCATAGCGGAATATATAAGTGATAGTAAGCTCCAAGTATAGATATATGAAAGCGTAACCTTCTGCTTGTACTCTGTACAGCTCCATGCGCTATTCAGACCTATTATCCTTAATCTACTTATTTAAGAGTATCCCAGGTAATAAGAAGCAAAGCATAAAACCTCGAGTCAGAAAATAGTCTAGTGTGAGCGACATATCGTCTCAAAAGTACTATATAAAAAATCATATATAGTAAGTTTGGACGTAAGGTATGTAGAACCATACCTGACATGTCCCTACATCCAAAGAGTTGGCACATAACAATCGATATGTGCCAATCTACAATCAAAGTTATATAAATGTACTACAATCGAAGTACAATGTCCAGTGTCTAGGTTTACAATCGAAAATACCTACATCAGGTGACACCTTGGTGCAACAACAACCACGAAAAACATATCATCCATCAAACGTCATCACCGCCATTTGTGTGCGTTAGATACATGATAACTTGTATGTCACACTCACAAATGAGGGACCCAATCATAATCCCGCTTCATTGGTACTCGAATCCATGCCACTTCGAAAGGCTATGAACCAGGCCCATAATCGCAAAGCCTAGAGTAATCTACTATCGCAAGATCCGGATGTAATCATGATCCAAGTGGGCATCCCCACATACCCCTTCTTTACGAACACACTGGAAGCCTTCGAGTTATCAAAGACCCCTTGTGCACGTGTCCCCAAAATGGAACTCAATCGCTATTCCATCCTGGCTATCTCCATAGTAGGACACCATCACAAATCCCACTTGCAAGTCCCTATCGTTAGACTTGCCCTTATGGATCCTCGCCACGACTCCCAACATTAATTCATCATCTTTGGAACGCCTCTAGACACCCAACACAAGTCGTGGAGTCATCTTACTAAGTCCCAAGTCATCACGTCATCGACCTCGAAGCACCATGCCATTGCTTCACTGGTCGCTGTATGCACTACAACAAACAGGACCTTCAATAGCGTTTTAAAAACGCTATAAAAGCTATTAACAGCATTTTTACATACGTTGTATATCGACATGCAGTTATATGTCAGGGATATACAATGACAAGAAATAAACGCTGTTAAATGTCATTTTTAACAGCGTTTCCCTAATGTCATGAAATCATTTAACAGCGTTTGGTTGGGTGCAGTTAGAGATCTTTCTTAGCGTTTGTTTCGTGCTAAGATAAGATTTCTAGCGTTTTTTCAATGCTGTGATATTTATTTACAGTGTTTCCTTTTTGCAATAAATCGTGCTTTACGTTTTTAGATACAATTTAACGGCATTTTTAAAACGCTGTTAAAACTTTCAACGGCGTTTTAAAAACGCTGTGGAATGTTTTAACAGCGTTTTAAAACGCTGTGGAATGTTTTAACAAAGTTTTAAAAACGCTGTGGAATGTTTTAATTCCATTTCAGTAAACATCCGCCACAATGTATATACCACATTTCAAAATTAGCATATTATATCAATATCACATTTCAAAATCAACATATTGTATCAATACCACATTTTGGACACATATTTGATAACCAACGTATGAAATTTCATAATCAAAATACACAATATTCTTACACCAAACATAAATAGTTTGTCATCAATAGTTCAAAAACAAAATATAGAACAAGTAGCAATAGCAAAACAAAAGCAAGTAGTACATACGTTAAAACCAAAAAGTAGTTCTAGCAGCAAAAATAACTTTGATTCATAACTCGTTGCAACCTTTTTTTGCATCACAGTCATCTATCTACCTGTAAAGCAAAAGTAATGCTTGAGAATCAATTCATCAAAAAAGTGTACACAAAGTTAAATCGGATTCATAATGCAAACACTAAATATTCATCACATTATTTCAATAGGCGATTGACTAATACAAAGTATACAACATGCTATAAAATTTAAAACAAAAAAACTTAAATGAAGGTCAATAATAGTAAATGAAAGGTCACTGTAACGTGAAAGGACCATATGCCTAATTGGACAAATGCAAATACGATTCTATGTTGCTACTCTTGTAATCAAACCAAATGTTATGCATATATGATGTCTGTTTTCAATTAATTTTGCAGTTTATATTTTTCACAGGATTTAATGCAAAATGATTGAAAAATACCATATTATGCTACAAAATGGATTGCAAACACGATGTTAATACGTACCTGTTTATTTTACTAGCTCATCATTAATGCCCTAGTTTTTGGTACAAGTATATAAACTCTGGTAATAATCAATACACAAAGACTGTATTGTCACATAGTAGAGACAAAAATATATCTTGAGCCAATGGAATTCCAAATTCATTTTAGCCATGTAACATGAAACACGGATTCATGCATTTATTACTAACTTTTGTTGCGAAGCAGAAAAGGTTAAAAAAAGAAAACTTGCATTCTCTTCACAGCTCTGCGTTCTACAAAAATCTATTCATTTTTGTGGTTGTCATTTTGGTTAGTCAAACTTTGTTTATGGGTGGTACTTACACAGGTAAGAAGCAATATGCAAACAGATGATGCACTATAAATATATAGTGCTATAAACAAATGTTATATTATGGAAGTAAGTGTAAAAGAAATTTGCAGCAATGGCGGCAAAGCTAGCAAATGAAGAACATAAAAGTGGAATGGAAAAGGAGGAAATTGGTGAAGAACAAAATGTCAAATACATGGGTTTAAGCTAAACTTATATGTATGACTTATTGCAATGACAGTCACTTGTTTATGTTGAGAGAAAAATGAATATATGTCATTTTCTACGCTCCAATTCTGTTAACTAGTTGCTCATAAAAATACTCCAGTGTCAGTTTCTGAATGCAAATCTAGATAGTTGCTCATAAAAATACTCCACTGTCAGTTTCTATGAATGAAAAGAAGATTAAGTAGACTAATTGTACAAGTTAAAAGTTAAAACACCTGTCTTTTTAAGGATATTTCCTCAATTCGTTGTTTTTCCACTACAAAATATTTAAGTCTGAATTTGTTTGAATTTTTCTTTAATTTTAGCTTTGCAAATTAATATAATCAATGGATTGGGAGTATGAACAAAACAGTATAATGCAAAAGTATAATGACAACAGTAGAACGTACCTCATCAGGTATGACAACATCTCTTTAACAATTCTCAACCACCATATTATCTTCAACCTTCTGCCCTTGAATCAGTATCACAAATCACGCAGAGCCTGTCAAATAAAAATGATTTGTGAAGTTAAACACCCCACCCACACACACAAATACATCGAACATAACTAGAATTTCCGATGCCCACTAACAAGTATAAAATATTTTGCTTGTAGTAATTATTTAAAACAAATTATCAAATTATTCTATGAATTATGTACTTTAATATGCATCCAACTGATTGCTACAGACCGTCATGAGATTTTCATTTTTTAACTACGATCGGCGAATAATTGTCGAAACCATCAAATAATCGATTATACCTTAAGTTAAATTGGACTTGCCGGAACTTGCATCTGTTATAACTTTATCAACATGCCAAGCAATTGTAGTGCTGACCGCATCTTCAATATTTTATAAATCGGATGTTGGTCTCCATAGACGTGCATTTGGAGCATTTGCAACATCAACCCAAACCTTAACTGCATTTATCCCTAGAGGAACAAAATGAACCAATACTTTTGGATCAAATGAAGAGACGCGTCCTTCAGCTACAATTTCTCCCTTTCGATCCAAATCGATCAACTTGCATTTGTTATTTATCATTGAATTTGTACCCTATCAATTAAGAATA
Organism: Allium fistulosum; assembly: GCA_030737815.1. Classification (NCBI taxonomy): domain Eukaryota; kingdom Viridiplantae; phylum Streptophyta; class Magnoliopsida; order Asparagales; family Amaryllidaceae; genus Allium; species Allium fistulosum. Next base: position 294,149,750 of record CM060907.1, read on the forward strand.
TACTATTTTATCATATGATTAAATACTTGGTAAGATGAATAAATGAATTAATTATAAGTAAGTTAACCTTTCCGACAACTATAGTAGTAACCGTATGAGTAGAAGACGCTACAATATTAACCTGCTCCATAACCACCCTCGATTCAGGCCAAGCCACTTTCTTACCATTAGCTTCTCTAACTCGTGTCAAACCAACGGTCGATCTCCATAAATAAGCATCTTGATTTTTTGGATTATCTATCCAAACTTCCATTGCAGATGGTCCAAGAGGAAGATCATTCACAAGTTATGTTGGATTAGTCAAGTGAAGCCGTCCTTTAGCAACTATTTCTTCGGTCCCACTCCAATCATACAACTTGCATTTATGATCAGTGCTACCAGTTTTACTCTATTAAAGAAAAATTATTATATTAATGAATTATTATTATTTTATGTAATCAGATTAAATGTTAGTTGCGAAATAATTTAAAGTTACCTCATTGTCTTCTTTCTCCAAATGGTCTTCGTTATGCAAAACAACTCTGGTAACTGGCCATGCTACTATCTCGCCTTCAACTTCTCCAATACGTGTCAAACGAAGTGTGGGCCTCCATAAAAAAGCATATGGTTTTCTCAAAATGTCTATAATAATTTTCATAGCATCTGACCCTAAAGGACTTAGTTGGACAAGCTCATTTGGATCACTTGATAGAACTCTTCCTTCTGCAACAATTTCATCTGTCCCACACCAATCCAATAATTCACATTTATCATGTTTGCTGTCATGATTGCCCTACAATTGACCGATAGCAAAATATAATGGTTATAGAATTAATTACCCAAATTTAAATGATATCACAATATTAATACAATTTATTTTAGCTTTTGATGTGTGCTTGCTTCTCCCTAACTTTCTTTACTATGTTAAAATATATTAATACAATATTATAATTATATATTCTAAACATGCATGTTGCGGTAAACTAAAATATTACCTGATTTTTCATTAGCCCTTGAACCATCGCCTTTATTTCTAAAATTTGGTTTTGCATTTGGATTGTTTGTTTATCCCTAGCATGTGACCAAGTTGCCTTAGTGGCGGTCATACCCCTTCCCATTCCTCTGAATCATCCTGGTTTATCATGTCCTAACACTTGCGACAATGCATCATCTTTGTAACTGGTTATTGATCCCGAATGAGATCCAACAACAACGTTTTTAATTTTTTCCTACAAAGATTAACATTGATATTATAAACTAATTTTAAACTATCACATTATTAAAAAAACTTACAATAGTATCTGCAACAGCCGCGTTCACTGGTTTGCCATCTTTTCTAATATGAGATTTGACCCAAACATCAACTCTAGGAACGGGAGAGCAATCATTACTCTTCTCTTTCTACATTCAAACGATCATTTAAACAACAAATTATATCAACCAAATAGTTAATAAATATTATGGTATATAAATTAACTTTTTACCATATCTTCAGCCAATTGAGCCATGCCTCTACGGCTGCATGTATGTGGCATCTGATTTTGTCTAATAGCTCTGAATCTATCACTTACCATCTGCAGTATTCAAAAAACACAAAAAGAGAAATATTCCTTGTAACGCATCTACTATAGATACTCTAAGACATTTATATGCAGCAGGTTAGCAAAATTTCAGAAGATGCACGGAGAAAATCGGTCTCATTTGGAAGATTTTCATCCGATTTATTAGACCGGGGAAAATGGTCGATTTTTTTTCAAAAGAAGCATTTGGATGAAATTGAAATTCCTGTTCGTAAATAATATTATTAGAGTGTGTTTTAGAAAATCTAGAAAGGTACTGTCTAAAAGTTGTCTAAGCTTTCCATGTAAATGATATATACATTAGCTGTCAAAACTAGCAGAGGAATGATAAATATCTCACCATGGTTTGATCAAAATATCTTGAAATAAAATCCTATAAACATATAGAGAAATAAAGCTACATTTATCATTTTTTAAAAATTACTATAATTAAATATTGTCTTGATGTCTTGCATTTTTAAATATTTTTGAATAAAAGTTAAAAGATTAATGAATGATCAACATTTTATCACCAATATTAGATCATTCTTATGTTTTTGTAATGAAAAAATTAAACTAAATAATGCATAGCACACAAACCAAACATAGAACCAGTTTTTAAAATAAATCAACCTTCTTTAAAATGACAATCCTTTTTTGTTTTAATAGCCAGTCCTATGAAATGGCTCAACCCGTGAAAATACTGTATCAAAACTTATGTCAGATATGGATGCAGTACCAAAACTTAGATAGAAACTTCTCAATATGGATGAACGATGAGTAAAAAAAAAATGAAAACCGTGGTCTGTACTGTACAATGGGACAAGGGCCAAACTTATGACAACTGCAGTTTTACTTATTTGAAATGTAAATGACACACGTGTACATGGAAATTGACAAACGAGTACCACTACTGAAAGAAAATAGAACATGTGAACAGAAGATATTGCATTTGTTACTCAAAATGGCTATTCTCACATGCAGTATTCAAAATAATAATTAACATCACAATTCACATTAGATAAGTATAAACCATTAATGTGTTATGAATGATTTACCTTAAAGTCCGGATTTGTTTTCGACTTAATAAACTTCTTCCACTCCGTCATGGTTTTGATGTTATCTGGTTTTAGTTGAAGTCTCTCTTCTTCGTTCTTTGCATTTACTATTTTGCGAACTAGTATGCTTTTTGAAGCTCTAAAAATACATCCCATTTGCTGAAATATAGGCACCTTTTGCCATTCCTCGTCTAATTTAAATCTAGCCTGCAATATTTTTTTAAATCAACTTAATAACACAAAGGATACAATTGGGAATATATGATACACATGAATCAACTGTTCCTCAAGGAGCAATAGGAAGAAAAATACCAACAAGCTTACCAATATATTGATAAACGAATATTTTGCATCGTAAATGGATGAAACCAAGAAAAACAGATCTATGGCTGATCCATGTATCAACACAAAAAAGTGCTAAAATACGAGTTGAATGTGTTATTGTTTGTTTCTTACCTGAATGGATTCCCAAAGAATGACTTTTAATTCGTTGTTGAGATGCTTCCAATTATCCAGTGTAACCAGAACATGCTCGCGTACAAGTGGGCCTAAATAAGATGACAACTTGACCGATCCATCTCCTATTGGTTAACCTTCCCCATTAAACTCAACTTCAATTCGACTTAAAATATCTAAAGGAAGCCTTTTGACTTTTGTTCGTCCTCTAGATCTTTTTTTCAAAATTGGATTAACATCGAAATTGTCATTTCTCTCGCTTGCTTCAACAACTTCAACATTTCCTTCTTGTTGCATTGCAGTATCGTTGATGACTTGTGGAATTTCTTGAATTGGAGCATCATTATTTTCAACATTTCATTCATTCTAAATATTGTTGTTAGTCACAGTCCTCTTTCTTTTCGTATTTTTACCCATTTTTTGCAATTAAAAGTACATGTAAACAAACACTTTAGTATTCATGCATAGCTAATAAAAGTACATATAAACAAACACTAAGATATACATAGCTAATAAAAGTAAACTTATGACAAGGGAAACACTAAGATATACAAACTGTTTTCAAATCAAACTCTGTGTAAGAAAAAGAAATTAAACAAAAGAAACATAGGCGGAGAGACCCATAAATTTCAAAACGGTTGTCCTCCTGTATGTTCACATAACATTAGTTTTAGCTGAATAAAGTCATAAATTGTTAGCCTTACAATAAAGAACAAGCACACCAATTCAGATTAGACATGAAAGAACAATACTGTACCGAAAAACGAAAGTATACAGTTGCCAATAAATACGAAAACGTTGAACAGATTATTAGCCATGAACAGAGAGGGAAAAAGATCTCTTGGCCAAGTTCTATTACAATTAATGCATGAAAAGGAAACTATATACTAATTATAATGATTATTCCAAAATACAGAGTGTTTTACAGACCAACTCTGCAAAGAAATTTTCATGATGACTATTCCAAATTACAGTGTGTAACTTTGCAAACTGTCATGATGTTTCTGTTTATTATAATGTCTAACAACTAACTTTAGTTACTAGGCATGGTGTTTCTATTTATTATATACATTTAATCAGATTTAACATTTGCTGAGAACAACTAATAGACAAGCCCCCCAAATTAAAGGATTTATCGAAATGAAAATTAGTAATCGTACAGAAATATTCATATGCAACACATTAAACAAACTTCTATGGGTTTAATTTAAAAAGAACCGAGGAATTAAGTAAACAAGGACAACCGATGTTAAAAAGAACCGAGGAATACCATGCATTTTTACTTGTTCTAAAATAAATCAAAGATCGCTTGGTCATGAAAATCTCAGTGTGTTTCAGATTTCAGACGATAATGCATCACTTTAGTATTCATGCATGTACATGCAGATGAGAAGAGATACCTTCATACTAGATGAAGGTCCTCAACTCCTCTTTACTGCGAGTAGCATTTACATCTACAATAGAGTTGAATGAAATTTAGTAACTAATTTGCTTTTTTTAAAAGTAAACAAATCAATACGGATTATCACAAAGCTTAACATGACAAAACACTATCACTGCCATCCCCCACTACTACCACAGACCAACTTCAGGCACAGTTCACAAAGTGCTTAAAATTCCCAAATTAAATACCAAAATTGCACATGGGAATTTTCTTTACATGAAGAGAAAAATAACGCATAACAAAAAAGGAAGAACAAAAATCATAATGTGTATATGGGGAAGTTAATGCATATTACATAAACTACTATGATGCCTAAAACTCAATGTTCCAGAATTCAAAAGATGATGTATTACAGGTTTTGTAACTGAAATGTTAGTGTAAACTGAGCTTTTATAACACTGTTAGGCAAAGAAAAAGAGAACAAATAAAAAAAAAATGAAAGGCTATGCAAGAAAAAGCGAAAAAAACACACAAGTCTACATTATCACATAGTAATTATTTTTATTCATTAATTACAATGATGTAAACTGAGCTTTTATAGCATGTTTAGGAATTCAACAAGATAGAATACTAGATCACAGAACACTCTAGGACCTTAACCTAATCGAAGTTGAAGATGATCTATTTTATTTCAGGTCATAATATTATGCTTGTATATATATAAACACTAAAACGAAGTTTGGTAACTTTGGTTAATTTATGCATTCCCAATCTATTAAGCAACTTTGGTTAATTAAGCAACTTACTGAAACTACTCATGTATGCCTTCACAATCCTCTCTAACGTAGATAGCATCCTCCATGGAATCAACATCCCTATCGTTTTCTTCGCATTCTTCTCTAACAAAACTTACATCATCAATAGACTCATCTGTCTCTAATTCATGAAACCCTCGCGGTGGTGCCTTCAATACAACATACCAATTAGAAGAATCGTTTTCCCTTAAATAATTGATTTGTTTCGCTTGAGACGCAAGAATATACAGATCTCTTAAAAATGAAGCTTGATATTGATTGAAATTAAAAAGAGTAAACCCGTCTTCAACTTTCACTCCATTTCCTTAATTTGCCCAATTGCACTTAAAAACAGGAATATAAAAGACATGGTAGTCTAACAAAATTATGTCGGTTAAAATCCCATAATATGTGACCACATCAACCACTTGAGAGGTATCCTTTGCACTTGCTCTACACATAGTAGTGGCATCATAAGTCGCCCCGTAATTTTTAGTTTCTCTCTCAACATCTTGCGTGTGAAAATGTTGCCTGTTTATAATATATCCTTTGTATGACAATGCATTAGTATTCGGACCATATGCAATCCATTTTAACAATGTATCATGATCCTTCGATTCAATAGATATCTGGAAAAAATCAATGTATTTACCAAAGATTTTGAGAATATAATTTTGAAGCCAATTAAAGAGTATTTACAATAACTTTTTTTAATCCAATTAGCGAAGTTTTTTGTATGATTGTTCCAAAGCAATGTCGCATTTTTTTTCATACGTTGGTCTGAATTTTCCAACTCCTCAAGATGCAAACTAGCATAAAAGAAAAAAAATATAAGTTATACATGTTGTTATACACATCAAAACAAAACAAAATAGAATGCAATATTCACTTACTCTAAAAAAGGTTCCAATATAGCCACATTCATTAGGACAGCCAAATGAGCACTTTCTTTCTCGTTAAATGGCAATGTAATTGTCTCAAGCTTTGAAATTGGACGACCTTCAAGTATTGCGTGGTTTTCATAATCTTCATTTCGACCTTGTTTCTCCTCTATTGGTGATGATTTTTTTAAAAATTCACCAAAAAATCTCATAGATTCTTCCGCAAGGTAGGACTCCACAATACATCCTTCAGCTCGTGCATAGGTTCTTACATAATCTTTAAGAGTCTTCATATACCTTTCAAAGGGGTACATCCAACGAAAATGAACCGGTCCACACAATCAAGCTTCTCTTCCGAGATGAATTGTTAAATGTATCATTATATCAAAAAAAGAAGGTGGAAAATATCTTTCAAGATCGCATAAAATTGTAACGATCTCATCATCGAGTTGTTGCAGCTTTTCTTTATCAAGAACACGTTGACATATTTTATTGAAAAATGAACACAAATAAATTATTGTTTTCCTCGGCTTTTTTAGCAACAATCCTTTTATTGCAACTGACAATATTTGCTGCATCAAAACATGATAATCATGAGACTTAAAACCACTAACTTTGCAATCCTCTAATGATGTACATCTTTTGAAATTTGAGCAATAACCATCAGACCCTTTGAAATCATATAATCTCTTGTGGAAATTTTTTTTCTCACAACTTGACAATGTGTACGGAGCCGGTGGAAGATATGTTTTCTTTCCACGAGGTTGTGCAAAAAGACTATGTCGAATTCCCCAGTCCTCTAAATCTTTTCTATAATTAGTTCCATCTTTTGATTTGCTATCATGCAATATTGTGCCTAGCAAACTTTCTCCAACATTTTTCTCGACATGCATTACATCTAAATTATGTTGCAATGGAAGTTCCTGTAACAATCAAGAATATAACATTTTAGTATTATACATTTTTTGTACAATCAATGTAGGGAAAAAAATAAACACTAACCTCCCAATATGGTAAATCAAAGAAAATTGATCTTTTTTTCCACCTTGATAACTCTGTTTTTACAGGGTTATCATTCTCATCATGTTCATCTTCTTTGTTGTGAACACGCTTCCTTTTTTTGTCCATTATCTTTTTTTCCCTTCTTATCTAGTCTTTTCTTCTTTATCTTCTTTCTTTTTTTATTTCTTCTTTCTTATCTTTTCCAAAATCATTAGGAAAATCTTGCAGCATAGCAGAAATCTTTCTACCTGTCAAAATCCTAGGCTTGGTGTCTTTCTCCACCGTATTATCAAACCAAGTCTTCTGTTTTCTCAATGAGTCTGAAGGAGGTAAAAATCTTCTATGACCCATATACACAATCTTTCGACTATGATTTAACCATCGACTATGAGTGTTAACACCGCATAATGGACAAGCTTTTTTACCCTTTACACAACATCCAGCAAGATTTCCATAAGCCGGAAAATCATTTATCGTCCATAGTAAGATTGCTTTTAAATTAAAAAGTGTTTTACTAAATGCATCATAAATATCAACACCGTTATGCCACAAATGATGTAAATCTTCTACAAGTGGTGCCATATATATATCAGTATCATTTCCCGGTTGCTTTGGACCAGTAATCACCAATGTTAACATATATTTTCTTCTTTCATGCACAACATAGGCGGAAGATTATATGTCACTAGCATTACTGGCTAGCAATTATATTTAGAACTTTTAACGGCAAATGGATTGAAACCATCTGTAGCTAGACCAAGTCTGAGATTGCGTGGATCGACTGAAAATGATTTATATTTCTCATCCACTACATTCCAAGTCACAGAATCCACAGGATGACGCATTTTTCCATCGTTGCTTTTATTACTATAATGCCATCTTAGATCTTCTGCCATTTTTTTGGATCTAAACATTCTCCTGAATCTTGGAATGATTGAAAAATATCTCAACACTTTGACAGGGATGCCTTGCATGATCTCTTTTGTACTCTTATTTATCTTCCATCTTGAAGAACAACACTTTGGACAACTATTCAAATCTTTGTATTCTTTTCTAAAAAGACAACAATCGTTCTTACAAGCATGAATCTACTCAAAACCCATATCAAATATTTTAAGAATTTTTTTACTTCATATATAGTCTTGGGAAGTACATTATCCTTCGGCAATAATACATGTAACACATTTAATAGCTTATCAAAACCAGTATCGGATAAACCGCACTCACATTCAAGATTATATAAAGCGGTGATAGTAGATAATTTTGTCTTATCTGCACAATCGGGATACAATGGACTTTCTGCGTCTTCCAATTTTTTTTTATCAAATCATCTTCTCGTCTTTGTGCATCAACATTATCTTTATCGTCGGCAAAAAAGGTATGATCGACAAAATCTTCATCTTCATAGTGAACGGCTTGGAATTTCAAATCCATTTGTTCACCATGATTATACCACCTACTGCATTTGTACTTAGGATCCATTCCTTTTATAACCAAATGCTCAAACACAATCTTGTCATGATGATGAGTAAGATTTCGACAATCTATGCAAGGACATAAAAAAATTTCTGCAATTGCTAAATTTTTCTTCGCGGATTGCACAAAATTCCATACTCCTTGTTGGTACTATATACTAGTTCTATGATGAAAAATAAACAACACAAATATTACTTGTAATATTAAAATTTTAAAATTTTTGAAGTGTATTTAGTTGTGTATTATCCTATTACCTGTGTGAATGCAACTAGTCTTTCTCCATCATGAATATACACTGTAATTCCAAGAAAGTATACACTGTAATGCACATCACACATTATTGTTAAAAAGAAACATGGATTTGTGATGATTCGTTCAAATCATTTCTAATATTCCTCGGAATAACACAATTGCTGATTCGATAACTATGACATCATACTATTCCTTTTAAAGTATGTTGGACAGTTAATTTGCTGACATGATAGACCAAACTGCGGTGAAATTTCTCTTATTACATTCTTTAAATATACTTCATTCGGTACAAGACGGTCATATGACATTTCATCTTGCTATAAACGACAAGTATAGATGCATTCTACAAAATTTAATGCATACCCTCTATTATGTTTTACATCATTTCATAATTCTAAGAGTCCACATAGGCATATACATGTGTAATGGCTGTAAAAGACACTTTTTATCAGGAGTCTACAAACAGTAATATTTTATTTGGTATTAAGACAAAACGTGGCTATTTATGTAGAAAAATAAAGCAAACTATAAAATTGAAATATATGGTATTTAACAGTATAATATTTCTATAAGCGAAGAGAGAGCAACGGAAGAACAGAATTTTAAAAAATGTCATTGCCCGACAAAAGTGGCGTTTTTTATCCAACTGAGCTAATTAATTAGCTCAAATGGATTTTAAACAAATCCAGTCGAACTTCAGTAAACTAAATTGGCAATAGATGACTCTTATTAACATGTCCATCTTTAACTTAAATTGTTAGAATAGCTCTGGACATAATGGATGATTGTACAAATGACAAACTTGAAGTCAATTTTTCATTAACGCTTATACTTTTTTCTCTCTAAAGAAACAATCTGTTTATCCCTAAAGGCAGTAAGTAAACACCCCAAAATTAACTAAGGGTAATAAGTAGAATTGGTGCAGAATATACTAATAGAAGCATAATTTGACTGTCCAAAAAGCCATAATAAAAGCTAAAAATAATATAACCATTTATTTATTCGTGCAGTAAAATTGATGAAGTATATGCTAATAGAACCATTTATTTATTTGTATATTTAATACTTAGTCTCCACCTTCTTCTTTTTCCTAATATTATCATTGTTACATCAACTAACTATTTGACTATCTTTGTTTTTGAAGATATATGATCCAAGTTACATTACTCTTCTGTTTTAATTTTAAACTTGCAACTATGCATAGGTATCACCTCATATTGCACGTATACATAAGATGAATAAAAACCTTTAATCATGAAACAAAATTTATATCAGAAGTGTAATATGTCGTCAAAATACTGTACTTATTATAAGCTTAATCATATCTCACTTGAATTAGAAAATTACTAACTATTTTAGTTTATTTATATTTTTCCGTCTAACAAAAGCAGAAACAAGGAATCAGATGCATATGATATTGAAGGATAAGACCAGGCCTTGTTTATGTATCTTGATGGCCAAGATTAATCTTCGATTCAAGAAAAAAGATGTGGGTTTATCATATGTTATATAAATACATGCATACATGCATATGTATAGCTTACAATATTATATATAGTTTAACGATAAGCAATCATGTTTGATTAGCCTTACTACATATAACCAGAGAAACAATAGATAAGCATCAGTGATTAGTAGTTGAGATTCTCCAGTACAAGTTTATTTACAGTCATGATGATATCATGCCTAACAAATCCGTGTACATAATTTGACTATAAAAGGACAGAATCTGAAATCGGTATTTTTGGAATATGGGAAATGGTGAGTAGTATAATGTATGTTTATTCATTAAAAAATTTTGGACAGATAAAAATGTTTATAAACTTTTGAAACAGTAATAATATTCTCTTGTGCTAGATTGTGACATGTAACAAACTAGAGTGACATTCAATATCATGATCTCTTTGAAAAATTCTTCAAAATGGAAATGCAACATATATTCTATTTTGTATGGCAGAGAAGCTCCAAATGCATGACAGTATAATTCTATCATATACATACATACGGGTGTAGTGTAACATTAAGCAATCTAATAAAATTACAACTAATTTAGTGAACTAGAGAGAAATTATGAGATTAACACATAAAATGAATATTAAAATAAGGACAGAGAACGAAGATTTGTACCTGAGTGAATTTGTTTTATGCTAGCAACGATATGACGTGCAGTTCTAGCGACAGCTTCATCTTTGCAATCCAATAAACCTACAAATGAAATCAATATGTTATTACCTTGATTTTGGAACATTAATAATTCATAACGAAGTTGTAGATTTGGAAATATGCTACCCATAAGATTTTGTTTAAGAATTATTATGAAATTATTAGACAAACAATTACTTTAGAAAATAGATATCAGAAAAAAGATAATTAAGTCCTTAAAATATTATATATGAAGCAATAAGAACAGAAACTAAATTTTAAGTTAATTTTAAGTTATATACAGAAATCATTCATGCTCTTTATTAATGTAATGTAGGAAACCAGTTGAACATGTAATGTAGGAAACCAGTTGAACATGTAATGTAGGAAACTTCATTAGCTTTAAGTGCTATATCTATCAGTGTTTTACTTTAAGAAGCTGACATGGTATCAGTGTTAACTTTAATATAGGAAACTAGTTGAACAATCCATTCATATACAGTTCCCATGCATATATAGGAAGTGATACTTTTTTTAATTGTTGTATAATATATAATAACAGTGACATGGTATTAGTAAAATAATTAATTTACTAAAACTAATATTTATGAAGCTTATACAACAACAAAAGATTGGTTATTCAAAGCTTATAATTAGTTCATATAAATTTAGTTAACAGCCAATCTCACAAACTCTCTGGCCACAACACACATGCGAAATTAAAATGCCAAGGTATAGTAACTTTAAGCCCTAAATGATTATACAAAAGATTGAGATATGGAACTCACTTTAAAACAAAGTTAGATACTTGAACATGATATCAACAGAGCATAGTATAGGGATGAGCAGATTATTACTAAATGAACGCACATATTACTATCTACAGGAATACATTCACTTACAAATGAAGTAACACATGCACATAAATACAACTCTAGTATGTTGGCCTTCATGCTCGAGCAACCCACGCACAAAGACATGAGCTTATGCTCCAGCACTGTTCTTCACCGGTCCACAAAGAGCCATCAAAACAGTTTCAGGCGAAATTGTCGCTTGTTAGGGGCAATCTCCCTTGACTCTTCATTCGTTCTATCCTCTGGCCTATGTATGGGTGATATTCCAACCTTTATTCAATAATTCAATTATTTCTAGGCTTTAATTTCAAAGCTTTTTAACTGATTATTTATGTACAGAAGAAAATGATGGGCTGTTAGTTGAAATAGTTGGATAGTAAATTACACACATGTAATTTAAGAATTTTACTGATGTAATACCGGAGTTTAGTTTAGACCAAGATACGCATATGTAACTCTAACACGGCTTCAATGATTCATTTTATTTACTTCTATCTAAAAACCATTTTTTCAATAATTTTGATGAAATATCAACTAATTAAATATAGGTGTGATTAAATGGTTATGAATAAATTCCCTTTTAGCCTTATTCATATTCATATTACCCTTTCAATATTCTCTATGGAGGGTAAATTAATGGTAATACTCGATTAGTGTTTATTGGTAGCATCCATTTTTCTACATCTCCTTTCCACAACTGCTCGGCATTATATATAAAGTAACAAGTACACATGCATTACAAACGTGAACACAAAGCATAAATAGCATGCACAACAATTAAAAAACACGAACTGATTTGAAATAAGACACATACCAAGGCAATGCATGTAACAGACTGAGTACAGAGAAAAGATGCAACCAACAACAAAAAAGAAATGATAGAGCTAAAATTTACTGAAATTTTAAAGAAAAACAAGGGCTGGACTACTGTGTCAACCTATAGATCAACAATAACCTATTTGCTCTGCCCACTCAGCCGGCACATTGAAAACACAGTAAATTAGCTAATGGTATATCAATGCACATAATTTCATTATATTCTTAACATTTCGTTTCCGCTAGCACAACGTAGTGAACATTGGAAAAACTTTGAACTTTTTTTGCAACTGGGTAGGAAAACATATGAGATATTGGTACATTTATATACATGAGTTATAAAATGAATCTGCAGATTCCGCATAGAAAAGCATACCTGTTATCAAAAACTAATAAGTCAAATCTGTATAGAATATCAAATATGCAGTCGAATAATTATCATGTATATATCATGTGATATTATTATATTTATTCATGAATAGATTTCGACTATCACAAAGTTATGTAAGTAGTATAACTTTAAACTCCTAACCAGCTGGTTAAACATTCAATTCTCTCGCTATTGGAATATGTAAGCATGTGTAATGTTGGAATCGATTGTCTACTCCATGTTTTATAGCATGGTTATACAATTTTGGGCATCCAGATTCTACATTTTGATCTTTTTTTACATATGCACAAGGTTATTATATTCTAATTCATATTTTGAAGATTGATGAATTTAAGAATATCATTTATTTTATCCATTTTTTAATACAAACTATAGCCTATGATGTAGCTAATCTTCACTCCAAACATAATATTTGATTATTTAGTTGGTAATAAAATTACTAACTCAAAAGAGAACGTTATGAATTTTTAACTATATACAGCTCTGACTAGCATCTGAAATATTTTTTTTAAAATGATGTTTGAGAAGTTGAAAACATCCATAACTACACCAATGCCCTAATCAGGAGGAATGGTGCAAGGAGCAACTTGAAATTTTCAAAGTTCAAAATTGAAAATCTACCACACCTACATGCCTTAGATTATATTGTACACTTTTATGAACTTTATAGAGTTTGTACTTTATAGCAAAACTGTGTACTTTCTGTACTCTATCATATTTCAGTAGTTTGAACTAGAACTGTGTACGTGTTTTTTATGTCTGTACCCAAGCTTTACTTAAATCTGTGTATGACAATACATCATTCTATTATTGTTTTCAGCAATTTATCTCCACTATAGAGTAACTACTTCTGGCTTGCGTATGAAAACGTTCATAAAAACCTATGAAAACCTCGCCTAACGTCTATTTTACAACTATATATGTAAAAATAATCTATTCTAAATGCAGAACCAGTATTATAAAACCATCAGAACTATAAACCCATCACTAGCCCATGCTCGTGCATGGGTTCTGACCTAGTTATTACTTAAACTGTGTAGGTTGAAGAAATACCAGAAGGATTTCCATTTGAAATCCAGGACTAGGTAGGCAAGAACATAATACTGTTAAAAATAAATTACCAAGGTGAACAAATCAAAGTTAAGGTTTTAAAGCCTGGTTTGATTACGGCAGATGAGCCTGAAGAGGATGGAGGCACCAATGATTATTATAACAGCGTTGTAGGAAATCAATCAGAAATTCCCTTGACCATTATCATTTATAAAAGGTAAGTCGGGAAAAAAAGATTTCACCTCTTAGAGCTGTGTAGTCGGAACTAGGGCTAACGGTCGCTGACGAGCCTGTAATAGGGACAGGGACGATGACAAATGGAGATGAGCCTACAACGGGGACGACTGCAATGGAGATGGGGACGACGGTAAATGTGAAAGAGCCTGCAACAGGACGACTACAACAACGCCAATCGACTGATAAAATTTTCTCTTGGAGGAGGAATGTTTGTTATTAAATTTGGATTAGGAATTGAAATTTGGGGAAATTTTTTGCTTAATGGGAATTCATTGAAATGGAGGGAAAGGAAATAATTTTAGCGCCTTTGAGTTCTGACAGCGTGCACAACCTCGGTGTTAAAGTAATATACCAACAAATTATCGTTGCTTACGGCAACCCACTCAAAATTTTGTACTATAATGCTAAGAAAATAAACTTTTCTTGTAGTGATGAAGTCCAAGGTTATCCTGGGTCATCCCAGAGTCATCCACCCTTACCCCTCGTTAACTCATCAAAGACCCTAAACTCTGCCGCCATGTCCAAAGTTCATAGCCAAACTCCATGCTCCACCACTACCGATTCATCGTATAACCGATCCAAGCTAAATGAAAGCTAAGACACGGCTAGTCAAGCCACCTTCCTTGGTCCGGCTTCCACCATCGAACAGATCACCTCGACCGATCGTCGAACCGCCCTTCCACCAAACAGATTCCCCTACTCGACCACCAAACACCCATCACCACCAAACCGCTATATCGCTTCGGTCACAGAACCGTCCATCCCACCGAACAGCTAATCATATTCGATCATCAAGCCCAGCCCTACCACCTGTAGGATCGTTTTCACCTTAGAGAGGGGTGAATAGGGTGATACTAGTACTAGTAATAATAAAAATTAACGCGGAAATAAAAACAATAACAGAAAGTAATGCAGATGAGATCACACACAAATTTACCCAGCTTCGGCAAAACCCTGTCTACATGCTGCCCCCAAGGTTTCTACCACATATGAATTAAAAATAATATTTTACGATCCTTCGATACGTAAAATACGGGTCGTTACACAAATCTTGTTACATTGCATAATTTATTTTTTATTACTTTGTTAGAACAATATTGGTGCTCTTATTTCAATTTCAATTAAAACCACTCGAATTAAACTCTTATCGATATAAGTTGTATGCATTGACATCTACAGAATTGTATGAATGACACATAACCTCATTCTTAAGAAATATATAAAGTACTTTTTGATTAAGCTTGTTAGTGTATTCATTCAATAGTGTAATTAATCCTCTGCTAACCATATATTGAATATCAAATGCATTTCTAATAAATTAGGGGTAAATGCATGTATCAATTGAAGTAACAAATCATTATTAATTTTGGTATGATCATATCGATCTTTTATTGTATACTTTTTTTGATATATGAAGGTTCATCGTCATGGCTAATTTGAATTATAAACTCTAAATACATGGAATTACATGTATGTTATTAATTATGGTATGATCATATCGATCTTTTATTGTATCATTTTTTTATAGTTGAAGGTTCAACATCACTACCAATTTGAATTATAAATTCTAAATGCATGGCAGTACATGTATGCTATTTTATGCATGTACAAGTTGTTTCTTTCCTTGTAGCCTTAGGTACAATCATTGTTATTTATGTAAAATTTTCTCAAAGAGTACATTATTGTCAAAGTGTTTATCCATATCCATAAGATCCATCGTACTTGTATTAAATGCCGCAAAAGAATAATGATATATTTATATTTTCAATACATATATGAATAGTCTTAGGTTTATCCCTAAGATCCCTGTACAATTAGATTTTTGAAGAGAAAATGAAGAAATATGTAGTGTTGAATTTGGTGATACTATATTGATGATAAAGTATAGGATTGAATGAGCTTTCTAATGGTTCATGATTTGAAGCTTTGTATGGAAGAGTTATCGTGGTTCAAAGGAAGAAGAAGCTTGTAAACAACTTAGAAATATTTGCTATAGAAAAATAATTGATAGATTGGCCTCAAATAGTCTACCATTTGATAGCAGGAAGCACATATATTTTCCTGAGAGTTTTCCAACTGAATTCAAGTGATTCTTTACCCAACTAGTCGATTGTTTAGCCGATGATGAAATTGGTTCAAATGGATCAATCAGTTGATCTCCTTTGGTCTGTTAACTGATTAGCTATTGTAGGGTGTTATCCTGCCTTTTGGCATGGTCGTGATACCATGGATTTGGCTGAATGGATTTCATAATCATCAAGGCAGGAAGATCGAAGAGATGATTATCGAGTTTAGAGATTGGTTATAAGCAAGGCTATGGATGATAGTCAAGCGGATTCAGGCGAATGACATCCCAGAATTGACTAAGTATGGATTGGAACTTTCCATAGGTAGGGGATTGGATCGGATTACTTCTCCTAGGCAGGGGATCAAATCAGATTACTTCCCCTAAGTAAGGGAACAGATCAGATCACTATGGATATGGATACTCAACTCATCAGATCAACTCAATGGAGATCTGTCAATATTTCAATAAACACTCAAGGAACTATGCAAACAACTCAAGAAACTGAAAGAAGGCATGGAAGAGGACCCATCTTGGAGATCGTCAGACCCCATAAGGCCTCCTCGATCGATTAGTGCCAATCCCCCTATAGGGATCGATGTTGATCGCCTAGAATGACCCTAATGGACCCATTTTTGGTGAGCGGGTTCGTCTCGGTCTTGGGCTTTTGCACGTGGATTTTCAACTGAATATTTCATCCTCTTTCTCTAGAAATACAAGATCATTGGTTCAATGAAAGGGGTCTTCTTTTTGGCTCTTTTCTTCCTTCGTTATTATTCTAAGGCTATTATTTGGATTGTAATTGTAATCAGTAGTATTAATAATAGGAAAATCTTTAGAGTAGACGTAGGCCGAAGTATGTCGAACCACTATAAAATCTTGTGTTCATTTCACTTCTTTCTGTTTTAATTTAATGTTCTTCATATTTTATTCTCTACATCACTCTGTTTTGGAATTGTTGTTGGATCAGTGGTGCTTTCGCATTGTTTGGGTGTTGGTGGCCATTTTTGCCACTAACATTTTGGTGCTTTCATTAAGAAGGGCTTGCACCCGCGGATTTGGAAGTTTGGATCTCTGATTTGGAAGCTTGGATCTAGAAAGTAATGGTTAGGCAATCTACAAGGAGAATGCCCACAAAGAGGAGTCATCATGGAGGAAGTCAGGAGGCATTCTCAGGAGCTGGAGCTAATCAACTTTCAACCTACATCACTAGAAATGAGATGGAGACTATGATAGAGGCTATGCAGGAGTGGATGATGAATAGGCAAGAGGAGATGATGTAAAATTTCCTCAGGTAAATTGGATAAGCTAGAGCACAAAACCAAAAAATTGGAGCAGTAGGAGTTGTAGAAAATCAAAACTAGGAGCATGGAGTTGGAGTTAACAGGCAAGAGAACGGAGCAGTCGGGGACGAACCTCGGGCAAGTTGGAGGGATCGACATCGATCCCCTAGGCTTTGGGGGTACACCCCTAGATCAGGTCGATTTGGATCACGGTAGGCCATTGGTCGATGATGTGCGATTTAATACGGATCAGAAAGCAGATGCACGTCCGGAGGAGTATGTTTTGAAATACCCTCATGGAGTCGAGGGGCAGGCTGGTAACGTGGACTGAAGACTACATATGGATGAGAATGAAAAGATGACCTGATACGTCGAATAATGAGAGGTGGATTGCCCAACAGGAGTTTGGAAGATGTCAATCAGAGTCCATTTACCCCGAATATCAGGAATGCTAGGAACCCATCAGAGTTCAAACTACCAATATTGGAGGTGTATGATGGAATTTTGGATCCTACAATGCATATGATGAGGTATATCTAGCATATGGAGGTGCTGGGGGCATCAAAGGAAGTCATGGCAAGATGTTTTCCTTTATACTTGACGAAATTAGCTGCGCTTTGGTTTAGGCTACTACAGAATGGATAAATCAGGACATGGAGCGAGCTAGTGGACATGTTTATAAAACAATTTTGGGTCCATATTTCACGACCAAATTATGTGATGACTTGGCGGTACTAAAACAGAGGATAGGAGAGTCCCTGCGGATTTTGTTGACACAATTCAATGCAGCAGTGGCTTCGGTGGATCGGCCGGATCCATTAATGGTTTTAATGGTAGCGGTATCTGGGATTACCAACAACACAAACTTTAATATTGCACTGGTATGAGATCCACCAATGGATCTCGGGGAATTCTTCCATGAAGCGGAGAAGTTCTTGTAGCAGAAGGACGCACGAGCCGACAAACAGGAAGTAAACGTTGTGCGAGGTGAAGGACCATCAGGAGAAGGGTCCAGGATGGATAAGGGTAAACAGAAGATGGATCATGGATATGACGGATTGAATAGGGAAAGGAAGGAAAGAGGGCCGAAGTTCTCCTCTTATTCGGATTTGACGGAAAGCTTGGAACGGATTTATCTGGACACAAGAGGGCTACCCCCTATTGGAAACTAGCAAGGAGGGATCCTACGTAGTGGGAACGTAGATCTACAAAATACTACATGTTCCATGAACCGGATGGGCATACTACGGATGAATGCAGGTATTTACAAGATATGATCGAGGAACAGATCAGGAACGACAGGCTGCCGTAATACGCGAGGACTAGGGCAGCGATGGTGGAACAGGAGCGACCACCATCCGCATCAAATGGAAATGGCTTTGGATCGAGGTTATAGATAGTCATCTCCTTATCGGGATGACATGAAATAAATAATAAACTCCACAATAAAATGGCTAAGTCACTTACACATGTACGGGACCGAGGTTGGACCCTAGGCATACTCTAAGATGATGATAAACCATCGTGCCTGGAGAAGCAATGTTTGATTTTCCTTGTTTTCTAGTTTTCTGGCTGTAAGAAATTAAATTTAATCATTTAGTTTGATCCGCATTAATGTGATGAACAAAACAGGTCGCGGTTGTCCCGACCGGAGAGATGGGGCGATAACCACAAGGTGTGAATCCCTTTATCGAAGAGTGACGGAATGGATTCGTACATTATGGATTAAGCCCTAGACCGAAGAGTCAAGGCCAAAGAAAGGAAATCGGTACCGAATTGATCACTTTATGTCCCTGACCGGAGAGTCAGGGACCGAAGTGCAAGAAGTGAGTCGGTTTGCCGAAGAGCAACATGATCGACTTATTTATTGCTATTCCCCCTTTCGACGAAGAGTGATTAGATGGGGTCCAACAAGGGTCTGAAGAGACCATGATCGGCCTAGGAAGGTCATGACATCGCTTTATATTCAGGGACACTGAACCAGAGTGCAAGAAGTAATGCCGCTTCGTCGAAGAGTGACAGGATCGACTTACTTGTTGTTGTTCCCCCTTCACCGGAGAGTGACGGAATGTGGTCCAATAAGAGCTCGGAGAGGCTATGATCGGTCCAGGGGGAACAAGACATCGCTTTATGCCCCTAAAAATCCAAAGTGCAAAAGGTAGGTCGCTTCACCGGAGAGTAACATGATCAACTTACTCGTCGTTAAGTTTGGATTGAACTTGGCAAGGATCCGGAGGGACCATTGATCAGTCCGGAGAGACCATGAACTCGGATAATGATTTGGAGAGATCGTAGGTTAGCTTACTAACTTCCAGAATTTCAAACGATTATGGATTTGGATATTGACTCGGAGAGGTCGTGAACTTGGATATTGACCCAAAGAGGTCACATATTTGGATAATGATTCGGTGAGATCGAGGCTTTGGATTTGGCAAACGATCTGGTAAAATTGTGGATTTGGCTAACGGCTTTGGATGGATATAGATTCGGCTAAGGATTTGGAATGGTTTGTGAATTGGCTATCGACTCGAAACAGTCGTGGACTACGTCAATTTGGTTTGGCAAAGGATTGGATTCTGGATTAGAAGTTTGGTTATTGATGGATTATGGACTTCGGATTTATGGAAATTCAAAACACATCTTCCTATCGCAAGGCATGTTTTAGAGGGAAAATATTATCCCGTCTTTTAGTAAGGTCGTGATACCATGGATTTGGCTGAATGGATTTCATGATTATCAAGGCAGGAAGCCCGAAGAGATGATTATCTGGTTTAGAGATCGGGTTTAAGCAAGGCTATAGATGATAGTCAAATGGATTCAAACGAATGTTATCCCAGAATTGACTAAGTATGGATTGGCACTTCCCCTAGATAAGGGATCAAATTGGATTACTTTCCCTATGTAGGGATCGGATCGAATCACTATGGATATGGATACTAAACTCAATAGATCAACTCAACGGAGATCGGTCAATATCTCAACAAAAACTCAAGGAACTACGCAAACGACTCAAGAAACCAAAAGAATACATGGAGGGGGGGACCCATCTTGGGGATCGTCAGATCCCACAAGACCTCCCTGACCAATCATTGCCGATCTCCTAGAATGGCATGAATGGGCCTCATTTTTGGTGAGTGGGCTCGCCTCGGTCTTGGGCACATCGATTTTCAGCTGGATATTTCGTCATATTCCCCTATAAATGCATGATCATTGGCTTAAGAAAAGGGATATTCTTTCTGGCTCTCTTCTTCCTCCATTATTATTCTAAGGCTATTAGTTGGATTGTAATTGTATTCAGCAGCATTAATAAAAGGAAAATCTTTGGAGTGGACGTAGGTCGAAGTACGCCGAACCACTATAAAATCTCATGTTCGTTTCATTTCTTTCTATTTTAGTTTATTGTTCTTCATATTTTATTCTCTACATCACTCTGTTTTGGAATTGTATTTTGATCGGAGGTGCTTTGACATTGTTTTAGTGTGGTGGCCATTTTTGTCGCCAACATAGGGACTTTCTGAAGTAAATCTGAAGCACATTTTCCAAGGCGATTTTCGTCAATTTCGGTGGTAATTCTATTGTATTGTAAAAGAAAAGTTAAGAACATAATTGATGCATCTCTCAGAGATTAGAGTTTGTTCTATTGCTTTAGGGTATCCTTCATTGTTATTTCTTCATCTCTTATCTCCACAAAATCAATTGTCAAGGCAAATTATTATAATCAATTTCACTCTCTTTGACATTAATAAAATCTCTTCTCAAAGTGGATCTACACTAATACAATGATTGTGGAACCATTATAAAATCTCAATGTATTTTGTTTATTGCATTTTTCCTCATTGTTCTCTCTATTTTTTATTGTTATTTTTGTTGGATTGAAATATTGTCTAATTGATTGTTTTGCGTCACATGTGCAGATCTGTTTGGAGCTTTTGCTATGTTTGGTATTTATCTGCATTTAGGAATAGATTTAATTGTTTATTGATTAGATCTATAAGTTCCCTTACATTTTGTATTAGAGCATCAAGGGTATGTTGAAATGTCAGATTCAAGGAATGACTCAGCTAATCCCACAAAGGGTATTAATGTAGTGCCATATGTACAGTGATTGTATATGGTATTGGTATCACAATTGGCTATAAAGAAATGGAGTGGTGACAATTATTTTAGAGAATAAAAATGGAGGATGAAAGTAGTTCTTAGGTGGAATCAAGTACATCATGCTGTGTTTGACACACATTCGATATCGGTGGATATTTCGGGAGTAGAGAAAGAAGAGTGAAAGAATGAGCATTTACCACACTTCAAATTGCTATGTTGGAGAATGTAATCTCAGAAATTAGTGGTGAGACCACCGCTAAGGGTATTTGGGATAAATTGGAGCAGTTATATATAAAGAAGTCATTCACAATTCGTTTGATTTTTTGCGAACATTTTTCACATATAAGATGAAGGATAGGATTTAAAGGCGCTTTTGAATACATTTGATGGTTTGCTAATGAAGATGAAAGCAGTAGATTTGATTATATCGAAAGAGCAAAAGGTTATGATCTTATTTTATTCATTGCCAGAGCGGTATACGGGGTTTTCTAATAGCTTGATTTATAGTCAGGATACATTGACTCTTGGTGATGTCAAGGCAAGTCTTCTTAGTGAGAAGTTGCATGATCAAGTGAAGAAGTTGAATGGTGGCAGTAATGAGACTAGTAGTAGTCATGACTTATCTGTGGAGAGAGGAAGAAATGAGAATTCCAAGAGCAATAGATGGAGAACAAAGTCTAGAAAGTCAGACAATTGAGGGCGGGGAAAATCAATGGATTGAAATTCAAAGTTCTTTAGATGTGAGAAGCATGACCATTGAAAGAATGAGTGTTTGGAAAAGGAGGTAGAGACTTCATTGATGTCGGTGGAGAGAGTGGATGGTGAGGTAGATGAGGATGTATTGACGGCTATAGCATTAGAGGTTTTGGACTCTAATTGGATCATCGATGCGGGGGGCCATATGACGACTAATTGGAGTTTTTTTTTCATTTTATACCGACAAGGGAAACACAATTGTTATAAGAAATGGTGCTACTTGTAAATCTATGGGTGTTGACTTCATCGGATTCAAATGTTTGATGGTGTAATTCGCACACTTACTAATGTGTGCTATATTCTAGGACTTCGAAAGTCACTTATTTCTTTGGGATTGCTGCATTCTCTAGGTTGCAAAATCAATATAGAGAATGATAGTTTGACTTTTTAGGGGAGTGCCGGCTTTGATGAGAAATGAGAAGACCTACAGTTTTCATTTGTTTAAAGGCGTGACTATTGAAGGCAAAACTTAAGTTGACGTTGATAGTTCT
The DNA here is from genome assembly GCA_030737815.1 of Allium fistulosum. Classification (NCBI taxonomy): domain Eukaryota; kingdom Viridiplantae; phylum Streptophyta; class Magnoliopsida; order Asparagales; family Amaryllidaceae; genus Allium; species Allium fistulosum. The sequence goes on from CM060907.1 coordinate 294,172,774, forward strand.
TAGGATTTGGATGCGATTGGATTATGGCAATTGAGATTAAGTCATGTCTTGTCAAAGAACATAAACGTTTTTCAAAAGCGGAAATTGATCGACGTGTAGAACTTCAACAAGTTGGAGTTTTGCGACGAATGTGTAATAAGGAAGCAATTAATGGTTTCATTCGGTAAAGGAAAGCATGATTTTAGAATTGTTCTTGAGTATGTTCACACGAATGTGTATGGATTAACATTAGTTGCTTCTTTGGGTAAAGCTAGGTATTACATATCTTTTATTTATGATTTTTCTTGAAAATTTAGGTGCATTTTATGAAGGCCAAGTCGGAGGTGTTTGAGAAATTCAAAGTGTAGGAAACTCTTGTAGAAAATGAGTAGGAAATCTTTGAAGGTGCTGAGATCTGACAATGGCGGAGAATATGTTTTTGGAGAGTTTATAAACTATTACTAGCAATATGGAGTTTAGAGGCATTTTGCTATAGCATGTGATCTGCAATCAAATGAGGTTGCAGAGTGGATGAATCATATTCTATTAGAAAGCTCGATGCTTGAGATTGACATCGATTTTCTCGAAGGAATTTTTTTTCTGAAGCTTTGTCAGCCGCGATTCATAACGTGAATCGAATTTTATGCTCTACTATTGATGGAAAAATTCCGAAAGAAGTATGGAAAGAAAAGGGTATTGGTTTGAGTTATCTTTGTGTGTTTGTTTATATGCATGATTCAAGAAATGATAAGCTTGAACCAAGGGCTTTCAAAGTAATTATGCTAGGCTACATGGACAATGTGAAGGGATATTGTATTTGGAACCCGAAAATGAAGAAGGTGATTAGCTCGTGTCATGTTACTTTTGATTAGTCCACTTTGTTTAAAGAGAACGAAGCTCAGCGGATATTTCAGACCTGATTTACAACAAATCAAAAGAGATGGAAGTTATTTCCACTTTTTGGCTTAGTAGTAGAGTGGATAATGTAGTTGATGGTAACACGGTTGATGTTATATCACATGTTAGTCCACATGTTTATCTTATTTATATTGGTGATGTGCATGATACTAAAGAGAGTTCGGTTCAAGGTGGAACCGAATATGGAATGGCTCACGATGAAGCAGGCATGAGTTCAGGTGATGCAATTGTCAAATGGGTGAATCATCACACTAAGGTCGTCTGTGAGGTATGGTGGTTGGAATTTTCTCAGCTTTAATGATTATTTGGACTATGCTTTTCATGTAGTCCAAGATGAACCGATAAACATTGTTGATGTCATGAAATCAAGTGATAACTTCAAATGGATTTGTTTCATGGAGGAAGAGATTCAATCTTTATACAAGAATGAAACTTAGTATTTGGTTCCACTTCCTAAAGGTGGGTGTGCTGTTGGGTGCAAATGGATATACAAGATGAAAGACGACGGGAAATTCAAAGCTAGATTAATGGCTAAAGAGTTTGTACAATGGAAAAGAAAGGAATATGATGAGATTTTTACATCGGTGGTGTACCATACTTCAATCAAGGTATTATTTGCTATAGTTGCAACTCAAGACTTGGAGTTAGAGCAACTAAATGCAGAAATTATTTTCTTGCATTGGGACTTGGATGAAGGTATCTACATGGAGTAACCAAAATGGTTTGTTGTAGAGGGGAAGTCAAATTTTATGTACAAGTTAAAGAAGTCACTTTGTGGTTTGCACCAGTCACTTAGTTAATGGTACAAGAAGTTTGATCATTTTATGTTTGATATTGGTTTTGATACAGACATCAATGGTGCTTGTGTTATTTAAGCATTTGGAAAATAGTTGTTGGGTGTACTTACTCTTATATGTGGATGATATGCTCATAGCTTCTAAAGGTAAAGATGAAATCAACAAGTTCAAATCTCGTTTGAAATCGAAATTTGATACGAAGGATGTTGGTGGAGCAAGGAAGATGTTGGAAATATAAATTTTTAGGGATAAAAAGCGATGCGATTTAAAATTAACTCAAAAATCATTTGGTGAGAAGCTTTCATTAAAGGATTTACAGATTCAGAGGAAGGCAAGACCAACTTGGTAAGTGTGTCATATGCAAGTGCAGTTTGTAGCTTATATTAGGCAACGGTGTATACAAAGTCCGATATTGCATCAGGGGTTTAGTCGATTTTTGGCTAATAAGGGTAAATCACATTAGGAAGCAGTGAAAGTTATTCTGAGATATCTTAAAGGGACATCTAGTCATGGTCTTATGTTTAGCGATGGCGTTGATATGAACTGCAAGTTGGTTGGTGATTATGATTTAGACTACATCGGTGATAGAGATCAGAGAAAATAAACTTTTGGATATGTATCTGCTTTTGATGGCAGGGTCATCAGTTAGATATCAAGATTGCAAACATTGGTTGCTCGATCAACTAGGGGGGCGGAGTTTATTGCAGTGGTAAAGGCTGCAAAGGAGACCCTTTATTTGTGGAAGCCGGTGTGTGACTTGGGTTTTATGATTATTAGTGTTGGTGTGCATTGTGATAAAAGAGTCTTTTCTTGTGCTATTTCATTTGACGGAAAATTTGGCATTTAACTGTTAGACGAAGCAAGTTGAGATAAAAGTGTCTTTTCTAGTTGTCATGAATGAAGATAAGTTTGTTTATCTTCAAAAATCACACATAAAAGATAATGCTGGGGATATGTTAACAAAGACATTGCCGGTTGGGAAATTTGAGCATCGCTCGAACTTAATTCGCTTGATGAAGTGCTAAAGGCCACTTGGTGGCACGGTTTGGAGAGTAGTAGTTTAAATTTTTTGATGAATAGATGTGAAATGGTGATTGTATTTTGATGAGATGGTTGTTGAATGAAGGTGGAGATTAATATGATAACATGGTGTCATTTGGTGTATCGAGTTGAGGTGGAGATTGAATATATTATCGAGGTGGAATGCTGAATTTGGAGATACTATGTTGATGGAAATGTTAAGGATTGAATGGGCTTTCTAATGATTTGAATAGTTCATGATTTGGTTCAGTATGGAAGAGTTATTTAGTTTGAAGGAAGAAGAAGCTTGCAAAGTTGCAACCATGGAAGTATTGGCTACAGTATAATAGTCGATTGGATGACCTCAAGCAACTGGCTGTATGATAGCAGAAAGCCTATAAATTTCATGAGGGTTTTGTGATCGAACTTAGTTGACTATTTGGGGGCAACAGTCGATTGATTGAAGTAGTCGGTCGATTGTATAGCTAATGGTGAAATTGGTTAAATCCAGCCACCGATCCCTTTTTGTTAGTCGACTGATTAACTGGTGCAGAGACTTTCTTATAGTAAATATGTAGCATGTTTTCTTAGGGCATTTTCATCAATTTTGGTTGTAAATCTTGTACTATAAAGAGAAGTTAAGAACATAATTGATGCATCTTTTGGAGGCTAGGGTTTGTTCTATTGCTTTAGGGTTTCCATTATTATTATTTCTTCATCTCTTATCTTCACAAAATCAATTCTCAAAGAAATATCGTAATCAGTCTCGCTCTTTAATGTTAATAAAGGCACTTCCTAAAGTGGATGTACACTGGCACGATGTTATTCGAACCATTATAAAATCTCGATGTTTTTTATTTATTGCAAATTTTCTTACTGTTTTCTCTACAATTGTGATTGTTGGTAGTTTTGGATAAAGAAATTGTCTGATTGGTTGTTTTGCATTGCCCGTGCCGATCCGTTTGGGGTTTCCACTATCTTTGGTGTTTGTTTATGGTTGAAGATAGATTTAATTGTTTATTGATTAGAAATATAAGTTCCTTCGTATGTAGATAACAAATCAATTTCTCCAAATCAATTTTATTCAATTCACTAAAAGAATACAAAGAAATTCTAAAATTGAGAACAATTCTCAATTTCAAAACCCTAATTAATAACTCTCAAATCCTAAAAGAAAGATTGTGCCTATATTTAAAACAATAAATCACTTAATGGCCAAGTCACCATTTATATGGCGACACTTAAATTGCTACATCCAATTTGAGAGAGAAACATCTCTTTTTTTATAATACACATATCGATATATGCACTGTTAATTTGAACCAGTCAAAAAAAAATTTCTTTATATTTATTTTCTTTTAATACGATTTTTGTATCAAAAAATCACAACACTTCACCTTAATGCAAAACACATCACTCTAATACATACTCAATCTTCAGCTTAACTAAAACACCTAATTATGCAGGCAATCGAACATCCATCGACAACCCATTCAAAATTGCTTGTAGTACCACAAAGGCCTCCACGTAGGCATTGCATTTCCTTTGCATGCTTCACCTAGATTCAAGCGAGTTGTTTCTCCAACTCGAATTTGAGAATTCCCAACATTCCCTACCATTTTTTCAAGCAATTCATATGCATTATTGCTTCCATATTTGGCATGCAAGACCTTTCCATATGCTTTTCGAACCCTTATAGCTCCACCTCGAGCCCTTTCATCCAATTTTACAATTGAAATAATATACTTTTTAAATTTTAGGGAATTCCAAACCCTAGGGCCATTAAATTTTTTTAACTTAATTGGACTTATGCCCTTCACCTTAAAATATCTATCATTGGCAGATTCCACCTTGCATCTTTGCTTCTTATAATCAATGAATGTTTCGTTTTGATTGTATATATGGAAACATGCACTCAAATCAAGCACCTGCCAAATTCCTTTTTCTTTGTCAACACAAAGTACATCATCACTAATTTCAACACTAAAATTTACCTCTTTAGCATTACTTTCCCCTTGCTTATTTTTACTATGTGCTAATGACTTCATCGTCTCTTTATCCCTTTTAAGCTTATTGCAAAGTTTCAGCAAGCAACAAGATTTTTCATGGTAGTAGCAGATAACATTTCTTTCCATATTTGATCACTTTCTTCTTCATCTTGCAAAGTTCACCTCTTCAAGATGGTTGACGTCTTCCCTTTCTTCCTTTACCTTTCCATCCATTAGGCTCATTCTCCTTGTCTACCCATTGAGTAGAATATTAACCATCGAATCCATAGAAACAACTCTATTAGAATTTGAGTTATTTACCGCAATCACTAATGTTTCCTAATACTCAGGCAATGAACTTATTAACATCAAGGCTCGTGTCTTATTACCAACCTTATTATTCACCACTGTCAATTAATTAACAATTGCTTGAAAGTCATTAATGTGCACTTCAGTTGACACACCTTCCTAAAACTTTAGATTTATCAGCCTTCTCATAAGTAAAACCTTGTTTTTTTTATAGAGTTCTTTGCTTAAATATCCTCCAACTTCTCCCAAATTGCATAAGCAAATATGGAACACCATATTATTTTAAAAAAATACCAAATAGCCATCACAATCTTCTTGTCTAATATTTTTCATTTTGTTTATGTTATAATACTATGTGTTTTCTTTTGTTTTCCAATGGTTGGTGAAGATAATTAAAGTACAGAAAATCCTCAATATTCATCATTCATAACCTTAGTTTCTTCAATTTAGTTTTTAAATGCATATCTTATCCATCACCCAAAACTCTTTAGAAAAATTTATGTAGTAGCCTCTAATACCAATTTGTTAGGGTTATATCTTATAATCCCTACACGACTAGATTTTAGACGAGAAGATCTTAAGAAAATATGTATAACACAAGTCAAGTTCTTTAAGCTAATTTTATCCAATTCATCAAACGATTACAAAGAAACCTCACATAGAGAATTAATCTCAGTTCCAAAATTCTAAATCAATAACTCGCATATCTAAAAGAAAATTTGTATTTTTATTTATAACAGCAAAATACTTGATGGTCAAGTCATTATGTATATGGCAACAAATAAATTGTTGTATGCAATTTAATAGAGTAACGTATTCTCTTTCATTATAATATGCATATCCAAGTATGCACTATCAATTTAAGTAAGTCAAATAAATGCTCTCCCTTTTTTATATTTATTTCCTATAAATATGATTTTGTATCAAAAAATCACAATAGATGGCACGCGCTTCACGTGTGACTATAGCACATACTTCGCGAGTAAATTGTTTTTTTCAACAAATTATATGTGTTTAACATATTTAAGGGAAATAATTTTCTTAAATATATAGCAATGTTTTTGCATTGGAATCTATATGTAATCAGTTTGAATTTCACTTCTAAGTTGAAACATTTAATTTTTTGTTAGGTTGAATTTTCATTTCAATTATCAATTAATAAAGAGCTAAAACATATAGAAAGTTTAATTGTTAGATCAAATATTTAAATAATACTAAGTTTGATAATATATGTAGGAGAGCGTAATGAATTTATAAAAAAAGTATAGTTGGTAGATCCTATTTTTAAGTGATAGCAACATTTGGTAATATCTATAAAGAAGTTTTTATGGAATTTTAAGTTGACAGCAAAAGCAGGAAGAGAAAAACAATAAGACAATAAAATTTAATTATATTAATTTTTTTCAAATTTTTTGTATGATATATCACTTACCACTTCAGAAGTAAATTTATCATCTCCACCATAATCATCTTTTAAGGGGGATTTTAAAACGATTCTTTCTATAATTTTATCTCTAATGGCTAAAACTGCAGTCCTCAATTTGAAAACATTGTCAAAATTTATTATTATAAAGGAGCAATTATTTTGGTCTTCCAAAATCTCCACTTACACAACTTATGATTATATATAGCTTTCTATGTACTCAAGATGCCAAAATTATTATCCTAATCACTAAGATTTCTCATTTCTGCTCAATGAATACTTGAAATAAAGGTTAAGTGATATTTTAGTGTAAAAGAAAATAGATCTAGACATACCTGAAGCTTTAAAAGAATAATGGTTTTAGAGGTAGATGGTGGCGAGTAGTAGTGGATAATGGCGAATAACAGTGGAGAATGGAGAACGCCGAAAGTGATGAATGGTGGATACAGTTGGATTGTGAATGGCAAGAGTGGAAAGGAAAAGAAAATTTCATAAGATATTTATAGGGGTTGTAGTATGTTCTAAAATCCTATATTTAAGATATTTTACTGAAAAAATGAATGTAGGATAGCAGCTATTGATTATGTCTATTTTATTTAATAAAGATTAGCTCCCAAGATTTGGTCAAAATTGTAAAGGCTTTTACTGCATACTATTAATTAGGTTTATTTATATTTAATAAGGATTTTAGTATCACTTGATTCAACATAAAAATTATTGTTACCAACATAAATCTATGCCTATATCTAAGGCTTAGAATTTCATAAGATATTTACAGGGGTTGTAGCATTTTCTAGAATCATATATTTGACTGATAATAAAAAAAAGTTGAACGCTTTGTAATATAAGGAAGAGGATAAAATACCTGATTTAACTACTAAATCTTCAGCAAATGGATGAATTGATATCTTGCATCAACAATAAAATTTGACTGGGAAACTGAATAAATTGCGGAAATAGAAATTAAGAGCTGAATATTAGGGTGCTGCACATAAACAACAAACTTTACAGACATATACAATTACGTGTAATAGAGTATATACCATGAAAATTAAAAGAGGTGAATGCTTTGTAATATAAGGAAGAAGATAAAATATCTGATTTAACTGCTAAATCTCCAGCAAATGGATGAATTGATATCTTCGGTCAATAAAAAAATTTGACTGGGAAACTGAATAAACCGTGGAAACAGAAATTAAGAGTTGAAATTTATGGTGCTGATGTTTCAATTTTAATATTATTTTTCGTTACCTTTATAATTTTAATTTTGTTTAATTTTTTCATGAGATTGTGTATAAAGGACAATTTTGGAACTTCACGGTCGGACCAAAATATTGCTCTTTCAAGCCAACTATTAATAAAGATAAATATGATTTTGTATCAAAAAATCACAATTGATGGTGGTTTATTTTAAACATCTTTCTTGATTTGATTACTTATTAGCAAAAAGACATCAACATGCTCAATAAGTACGTGATCGGATAATAACTAAGTTTCTAAACGATCTGTTATTTTTATATGGAATAAAGGTTTGATATATCACTGTTCCTCTAGGGCATTTGATAAAACTTAAGTGCATTGCTAAGGGCAACTCATTTTATTCTTTGTAATACCTTTACTAAAATATACCATAAAATTTTACGCTATACTCTTCATAGTATCAGACCCTTTTAAGGGGCTACCAAATGCATCATTTTTTACTTTTTTTACACGGCAAACAACCGCCGACCAAAACCATTTTTCATGGCAATAAACCACCGAACAACAGTAGTTCGATTGTTGATAACTATGGAAAACGGTGTTGGTCGGCAGTTGTCGCTATGCAAAACGAATTTACGCCGTGGTTGATTTGTTTTTTTTGAAATGGTACTTTATATACAACAAATCACTGTGACAACATATCACATGTCAATAAACGTTTGAATTACACTACGCAAGTTTCAAATTTGTGACCTCTCGCACCAAAGCCAAATCACTTAACCACCGGGACAATGGTGCTTGTCAACCGTGGTTGATTGTTGTGTGAAATGACTTTGGTATTAGGAAGCGCACAAATTTTACTGCGTTTTTTATGGTATTAGGAAGATGGAAATTATGTGCTCTTAGAAATAAACAAACTTAAAAGCAGGGTTGGCCCCGAGGGAAGCCCACCAATCTCTTGGATAGAGCAACCCTCGGGCTGGGGCGACATTTAAAAAAAATAAAAAATCAACTGTGCAATATTAATTTGTGAAAAGATGCCAATTTAAATAGGAACATAAATTTCTTTAGTTCAAAGTTGATAATGCAGATTCCTTATCTTTGACCAGTCATAGGGATCAAGTTTGGAAGGGGCAACAATTTTCATTTCTGTTTATCTTTCTAATAGGGCTTGTAATTTTGGGTTAGGACAACCAATTTTCAGGACAAGGAATAAATAAGAGTCCTTATAAATACATATGTATTATTTGACAGTATGATCCTTATAACTTATTACAGAAGAAGATTTTTGACACATATTGACAATTGTGCTTTAGGTTCTAAGATGTGAAATAATCAATGTATGTATTATTATATTAGCTTTTTGGGAAAATGTAACACCCCTAATTTTTATAACATTATTCAAGATATTTAATTAGATAAATTAAATAAAATAATGTAAATAATTAGAGTGATAAGGGGATTGAGATGTGAAAATAAAATTAAGGGTCATGCTTAATTATTTAAATGGGCTTAAGAATAGTTTATAAGCAAACTAATTTACATAAGGGCACATAACCCATTACCTTTATATATTCTCGTTTCCACCTATTCACATTCATTTCTCATTTTCACAAAACATAAAATGCAAACATAAGAGGAGCCCGCCATTACTAGGAGAAAAGAGGAGAAATTAAATCTAAAACTAAGGAATTAAAGCAAGGGGAATTAATCTCAATCAAATCTTAAAGTCCTTATCGTAATCAAGTTGAATAATAATCTGTATCATCTCTATTTTGCTTTATGATCATCTGTTTTCGGGTTTAAGATTAAATCCATTTTTATGATGATTTGGATGATGATATGTTTGGATCATAACATGTTTGATTTAAATAAGATTGTTTAAATATGATTTTATGCGTTTTTAAGAGTAAAACCGATTAAAAATTAATTTTTAATGCCATGAGAAAATTTTATGCCATGTAAAACATGATTTTGGAGTTGGGTTTCAATTTTCATAATTTTCTAAATTATGGAGAATTTATTATGAATTTTAAAAGGAAAATATGGTTAATTGGAATTAGAAATTTATTTCAGAAATTATATTGAGAATTTGGGTCTGAAATTTAGATATGTTAGATAACATAATAAAAGTGAATTTCTATGATTTTTGAGGATTTTTCCTAAGTGATTTACTATGAGAATTAAATTATTTTGAAAGGAGGACCTAAATGATTTAATTGTTTCGCTTAATGGAATGGCTTATTTATTAAATTAATCTTGGTTTAGATCTGAAATTATGCGGCAATTCTTTTTGTAAAGAATTTGACAAGTTGAGGCAACCAATCATATATTTACAAGTAGGCATGTTAGTTAGAAAGTATTTTCTTGAATTGGCATTAAATCAGTTTTTACCCAGAAAAGTGGGTTCCGCCTCTTTCAAAAGCACCTTTCGACTCATAGCTGCCGCCTTCAATCAAGTTGAAACCTACCAGGTCGAAACCCGCGAAGCCGAAACCAATACACAAGGTATCAACATTGGTACATAGTAGATTGGAGAAAGGCGGAAGGCATGGTGTCGAAACATAGCTTCCGATGGGAACGAAACCTTTGTTTTTTTTCTAAAGAAATGCGCTTGCCTATTTTACTAAATGCTTTCGAATGTGTTGAAATATATTCTTTCGAAGGGGTCTATTGAATAGCTTTTGAAAGAGGGTTCCTGCCTTATTGTTTGAAGTATATCTTTTGAATGAGTTACATAGTTTCCAAACTAATGATTTCAAAAGGGGTAGTTTCGACCTAGCCGAAACCCTTCTGCCGACCCTATGCGTTTCGAAGGAATTGAAGATATCTATGCATTCGAAAGGTAACCTTTGTTTTGTAAATATGAGCCACTTCCTACAAGCTTTCGAAAGGGTTTAAGGGTTTCGAAGGCATTGGCTTCAAAAGGGGGTTTCAAAGCTAACCTTCAAGTGTTTTACCTAAATTATTTGTGTTTTCGAAAGGATGTTTTTGAAGCCATCAAGTTTTTCTCCAAACACTTTTATATAATTAAGAATGGTTTCAAAAGAGATACTTTCGTTTATATTCACTTTGGCCCAAAAGATATTTTAAAGAAAAACCCAATTGTTTCGAAAGGGGTACTTTCAATGGTTTCGGAAAGAGTACTTTCATATACTTTCGAAGCTATGCTTTTATAATTGAATGGTTTCACTTTAATACATTCGAAAGGTTTTTAAAGGAAGGTTTTAAAGTGTTTCGAAAGGCAGGAGCCCAGTGTTTTGGAAAGAAGAGTTTAATGCTTTCGAAAGGAGGTTTTTCAATGGTTTCGAAAGAAAGAATTAAAGGTTTCGAAACCCTTAGTTTTCAAAATAAATAACCCAATATTATCTTAAAGTAAAACCATGGCATAATAAAAGAGTTTTGAAATGATTTTAAGTATGATGTTTTTGAAGAAGTTTTCCTTGATTAATATGTTAAAGGGATTAACCAAGTTTTATATAAAATGATTTCAAGGATATCAAACCACAGGTGATGGTATTATTATGTTAGTATGTTTACTTCTTCATATATATATATATATATTCACATTGTAATGGATCCATAACTGTATTTTGGGGAATGGTAGAATAACCAACTAGGTTGACCCAGTAGTGAATATAAATTAACTCCTGAATGAGTAGAATTGCATCCAAGAGGTAAGGAAGACCAGAATATAGGATGCCTAAACATTGATTAAAGAAGTTGTCAGACAGACAGGTTCATAGTGATCCCATGAAAACTATGATTAGAAAGAGTTATTGACAGTAGTCAATAGGTTTGTAGTGAACCCATGAAAACTATTTCCGGATTAAGTTATTGACAATAGTTAATAGGTTTCTAGTCAACCCATGAAAACTAGGATAAGAGGGAAGTTATTGGAGTTACCAATAGGTTCAGGGTGAACCCATAAAACAATGATGTTATTGGCACGGGCCAATAAGTTCTTAGTGATCCCATGGAAACTATGAAACTGGACAGGGAGTCGATAAATACGAACATGTCAATAGTAAGCTCATGAAAACTATGAAACTGGACAGGGATTCCCTAAGTATTAAATAAGTTATTAGTCAGTCCATGAAAACTATCAGGTTAATAGTGACCCTAGAAACTATAACTGAGACAGATAGTCGAAAATGAATGGGAATGAGAAATCCAAAATTGATTTACTTGTTTGCATATCATCATACTATTTTGAATTGCTAAATTTTAACCATCGTGGATGCAAGAGCCCAGTATATGGTTTTATAAAGTTTTAGGATACTAGTGATGGAAAAACTCGTTCTGCTAAGCGGCGTGGTCTGACTAGATATCTAAATGGTTAGAGATGGTAGATTATTATTCATACCAAGCTTTATGTCAGACTCGAAGTTTATGATTTCCCCTTAAACTCTCGGGTGCTCAATTGATTTCTAGTAGTTTGAGAGTTGAGGTTTTCAGGTACCTCTTTAGAGGAATAAGCTTCCGGAGACATGCAGAAGGCATGATAGCTATTTAGAGTTCTTTTCTACTTTGATTCCGTTGTGTTGTTTTGTTGTAAAGGCAAAGATGTTTTATTGCCTAGTTACATACGCTGATCATTCAAGAGGGCATCTTCATATGTCGCTCTTGGCGTATGTTGTAATAATTATATATTCTCTAAACGTGGTTAACGATTATGGGATTATGTAATGAATTTGAAATGCTTTGAAATGGAATGAGAAAGTTGATTATTGATTTTTTTTTTAAATTTTCCATATCCATATGTTTCTGTTATATCAATGTATATAACATTGCCGTATTTAGTCGTCGAGGATCAATAACTATGGATGACTGCAGCATCCGTAGCTGTTATTTTTGGGCCTCCAAGTGGGGGATGTTACAAGTTGGTATCAGAGCAAAGGTTTATGAAACTTAAAAGAAATTCAAACCTAAAAGATTTTCAAAAACATAATCCAATGAATTAGAAAATAAGATCGGGATTCGGGTTAACGCTATAGTAACGTACTTGTATTTGATATATATATATATATATAAGTACGTATCCCCCTCTCTCTTAGACCATTCTTCTGTATTTTACTTAGGCTCGTATGTAGATTTTTGAGAAAGAAGATATGGAGGTAGGAAATGGAAGTGGAAATCTCGGTGGAGGAAGCACCACAACCAACAAAAATGCTCGACCCACCGGGAGGAACTCAGGTCGACAGGCTAATGCTAACCAAAATTCAGAAGCCAATGTGGGTGCTGGAAATCCACCAGTGGATATGGGGGCGATGTATCAGTTTTTCGTCAATATGATGCAAGCTGGAGCAGCTGCTGGTGTTTCTGGAAATGTTGGAGGAGCTAATCCTGTGGCTCCAGTTGGGAATAACTATGCTAAGCTGAGCAGGGATTACACCAGTCTTGGTGGGAAACCGTTTATGGGAATGAAGAATGCTATAGGAGTTGAGGATTGGTTGTTGCATTGCGAGAGAATCTTTGCTGGTTTGGATTTGAATGATGCGCATAAGAGGAGGCTGGCCTCTAGGCAGTTGCAAGGGCCAGCACTTCATTGGTGGAATAGTGTTACTACCGGGGTTCCGGAGGAGGAATTGACTTGGGCAGATTTTAGAGGGATATTTGAATAGAGGGTTTTTTCTAAAGTTGCTAAGTCAGCATTGCTGAGAAATTTTTTGGGTTTATTGCAGGAAGAAATGTCGGTAATCGAGTATGCTACTAAGTTTGATGAGTTGTCCCGATATGGACATGCTACTATAGACACCGACATCAGGAGAAATAAAAGGTTCATTCAGGGATGGAGACCTGAGCTTGCTAGGGCGACCCTGACACATATCCGTGATCCTTGTAATGTAGTTGTGGAGATGGCAATCTGCCATGAAGAGATGCTTGCTATTTATGCTGGAGAAAAGCCGGTTGAAACCCAGGGTCCTCAGGAAAGAAGAGGAAGTTTTTTAAGAAGAAGGGAGCCTAGAAGGGGGAGGCAGCCAAGAAGGCAAAGGCTAATTTAGTTTGCTTCAAGTGTGACAAGAAGGGTCATTATGCTCATGAGTGCCGGTCAGGCAAGGGGAAGAAGGCTGTAGAAAAGAAGAATGTCAAGTGCTTCAACTGTGACCGGGTTGGGCATTATAAGAATCTGTGTCCAGAATCAGTTAGGGTGGACAAGGGAAAGGTTTTTGCTATTGGACCATCATCTGCTAGGCCCACTGCAACTAAAAAAGGGAAGACTGTGATTGAAGGTACGCTTTTGATTCAGAGTATACCAGTTTGGATACTATTTGATACCGGTGCGTCACATACATTTATATCCCAGTGTTTGGTTGATAGGTTATGTTTAGAACCCACATACCTTGTTACTTCCTTAAGGGTTGCAAATCCAATAGGAGTGTATACAACTCTAGGGATGAGATGTGACCAGTTAGAACTAGACTTGTTAGGTCATAAGTTCGCATGTAGTCTGTATGTTTTCGATTTCGTAGATTTCAGAATCATTTTTGGTATGGATTGGTTGAGTAAGTATGAGGCTAGGATATTTTACCAAGATGGGGAGATATCACTAAGACACCCTGATAGTCATAACCGAATCATATTCTCAGTGGAGAATTCTGACCAGAGCAGTTGTGCTTTGTTAAGTGTTATGGAAGTGGGAGAAGATTTAAGTCAGGTTCGAGTAGCAAAGGAGTGTGCAGATGTCTTTGAGCCGGTTACGGGACTACCATTGAAACGAGCTATTGAGTTTTGGATAGATATTGTGTCAGGAGTTGAACCTGTAAGTAGACCACCTAGAAGGATGACACCGACCGAGATGAGGGAATTAAAGGTGCAGCTAATGGATCTAGAAGGAAAGAATTTTATCAGACCAAGCAGTTCGCCTTGGGGAGCAGCCGCGGTGTTCGTGAAGAAACCAGATGGGTCGTTGAGGATGTGTATCGACTATCGTAAGTTGAACGAGAGGTGATTAAGAATAAGTATCCTTTGCCAAGAATTGATGATCTATTTGATCAGTTGTGTGGAGCCAGAGTGTTTTCCCAGTTGGATTTGGCGATAGGTTTCCATCCGTTAAGGGTAGCAGAGGACAGTATTCCATTGACAGCATTTCGGAATAGGTATGGTTCGTACGAGTGATTAGTAATGCCATCCGGGTTAATGAATGCACCTGCTTTCTTCGTGGATTTGATGAACCGAGTCTTTCGAGAGTATTTGGATAGGTTCATCTTAGAGTAGTGCTTGAGACGCTGAGGCAGCATCAGCTAAAGGAAAAGTTTTCCAAGTGTCATTTTTGGAAGAAAGAGGTTAAATTTCTTGGTCATGTGATTTCACAAAAGGGGTTGTCAGTCGATCCAGATAAGATTGAAGCTGTTAATAATCGAAAGAGACCATAGATGGTGACTGAGATTAGAAGTTTTCTTGGACTTGCTAGCTATTATTGAAGATTCATCAAGGACTTCTCGTGGATAGCAGCGCCTTTGACTAAGCTAACCAGGAAGGATGTGAAGTTTGTATGGTCTGACAAATGTGAGGAAGCATTCCTTAAGTTAAAGCATTTGTTGACTAATGCACCTGTGTTAGTAGTTCCAGACAGAAACCAATGGTTGGTGTGTTTACTGATGCATGTGGGACTGCATTAGGAGCTATGTTGATGCAAAAGGGTAAAGCGATTGCCTACGCTTAACGACAGCTTAGACCGCATGAAGTGAGATATCCTACTCATGATTTGGAGTTAGCTGCGGTGATCTTCACATTAAAGATTTGGAGACATTATCTCTTAGGGGAGAGATTTGAGCTATACACGGATCATAAGTCATTAAGGTATTTATTCTCTCAGAAGGAGCTGAATATGAGACAACAGAGGTGGCTGGAGTTTTTGGCTGCTTATGATTTTGGTATAGAGTATACACCTAGGAAAGGAAATAAGATAGTGGATGCTCTTGGCAGAAGACATCAGAATATGGTGTTAGCTATGTTGGCAGATGGAAGGATTTGAAAGCTTTGACTACTTATAGTGTGCAATTAAGATCGACTACTAGTTTTAGTCAAAGTACCGCCATGTTGTCTTGTTTGGAAGTTCGAACAATATTGATCTAGATGATAACTTCTAAGCAAAAGACCATTATTAGCCGAGAAGATTAGAAGACTCGAGGTTGGAACCAAGATCGATGATCTAAAAGATTTTAGTCTTGACCAAAGGGGATGGTTGAGAAAGAAGGGACACTTGTGTGTTCCAAATGCTGAGGACTTGAGGAAAAATGTTCTTGGAGAATGTCATTGGTCCAAGTTTATGATTCATCCTAGAGGGAACAATATGTATCAAGATATGAAGAGGAGCTTCTATTGGAAAGGTATGAAGAGGGATGTTGGCTTATGAGTTAGGCAGTTTGCAAACTGTCAACAAGTGAAGGTCGAACATCAGATGCCAAGTGGGTTACTTCAACCTTTAGAGATTCTAGTTTGGAAATGGGAATCGATATCCATGGATTCTATAGACGGGTTGCCAAGGTCAAATAGAGGAAATGAAAGTATATGGGTCATAATGGACAAGTTGACCAAGAGTGCCCATTTCATTCCAGCTAAGTCAACCAGGACGGTACCTTTTTTAGCTAAGTTATTCATGAAGAACATAGTTAGACTACATAGGATTCTTAGTAGTATAGTCAGCAACAGAGATGCTTTGTTTACTAGCGGATTTTGGAAGAGTCTATAGGATGTATTAGGTACCAAGCTTAAGATGAGTACTACATATCACCCTCTGACAGATAGGCAGACAGAGAGAGTCAATAATGTACTCGAGGGTTTATTGAGAGCTTGTGTATTGGACTTTAATGGATCTTGGGAAGATCACCTGCACTTAGTATAGTTTTCTTATAATAATAGTTATCAGACTGGTATATGAATGACGCCTTTTGAAGCTTTGTATGGATGGCCTTGCAAATCACCAACATGTTGGTTAGAGACTGGAGACAGATTGGTCTTAGGTCCAGATCTGGTTAAAGAGGCGACAGAGAAGATTGAGTTGATCCGAGAAAGGATGAAGGAAGCTTAGTCCAGACAGAAGAGTTACGCGGATAAGAGGTGTAAAGACCTAGAATCTTAGTTGGAGATAAGGTTTTCATCAAAATATCACCGATGAAGGGTGTGGTACTGTTTGGAAAGTCAGGGAAACTGGCACCAAGATATGTTGGTCAATTCTAGATTATAGAGAGGATTGGAAAGCTCGCATACAGAGTAGAGTTACCGAGCAGTATGGCAGGTGTCCATAATTTATTTCATGTATCTCATCTTCGCAAGTATGTGCATGATCCAGAGACTACTATTCCTCTGACAGGGTTGGAAGATTTGATAGTAGAGCCTAATTTGACTTTTGTTAGACATCTAGTTCAGGTTGTAGAGAGAGATGATAAAAGATTGAGGAACAAGACAGTCAAGTTGGTGAAAGTTCAGTGGAGCGACAACGAGAAGGATTGTACTTGGAAGACATAATACAGGATTAGAGATACTTATCATGATTTGCTTTGAGGGTATGTCTATATTAGCTTTACATAGATAGTTTCTAGTTAGGTAGGCTAGTATGGTTGTTAGGAGTGGTTACAGATGATTGCTATGTTAAGGAGGAGAGCTTGTAACACCCCTAATTTTTAATAACATTATTCAGGAGATTTAATTAGATAAATTAAATAGAATAATGTAAATAATTAGAGTGATAAGGGGATTAAAATTTGAAAATAAAATTAAGAGTTGTGCTTAATTGTTTAAATGGGGTTAAGAATGGTTTATAAACAAATTAATTTACAAAAGGGCTTATTAAGAAATAACCGCACATAACCCATTACCTTTATATATTCTTGTTTCCACCTCTTCACGTTCACTTCTCATTTTCACAAAACATAAAACGCAAACATAAGAGAAGCCGACCATTACTAGGAGAAAAGAGGAAAAATTAAATCTAAAGCTAAGGAATTAAAGCAAGGGGAATCAATCCTAATCAAGTCTCAAAGTCTTTATCTTAATCAAGGTGAATAATAAGCTACATCATCTTTATTTTGTTTTATGATAATTTGTATTCAGGTTTAAGATTAAATCCATTTTTATGATGAATTGGATGATGATATGCTTTGATCATAACATGTTTGATTTAAACAAGATTGTTTAAATATGATTTTATGCAATTTTAAGGGTAAAACCAATTAAAAATTAATTTCGAATGCCATGAGAAAATTTTATGTCATGTAAAACATGATACTGGAGTTGGTTTTTAATTTTCATAATTTTCCAAGTTATGGAGAATATATTATGAATTTTCAAAGGAAAATATGGTTAATTGGAATTAGAAATTTATTTTAGAAATTATGTTGAGAATTTGGATCTGAAATTTAGATATGTTAGATAATATATTAAAAGTGAATTTCTGTGATTCTTGGGGATTTTTCCTAAGTGATTTACTATGAGAATTAAATTATTTTGAAAGGAGGACCTAAATGATTTAATTGTTTTGCTTAATGGAAGGGCTTATTTATTAAATTAATCTTGGTTTAGATCTGATATTATGTGGCAGTTATTTTTGTAAAGAATTCAACAAGTTGAGACAATCAATCATATATTTACAAGTAGGCATGTTAGTTAGAAAGTATTTGCTTGAATTGGCATTAAATAAGTTTTTACCCAGAAAAGTGGGTTTCGCCTCTTTCAAAAGCACCTTTCTACTCATAGCTTCCGCCTTCAATCAAGTTGAAACCTACCAGGTCGAAACCCATGAAGCCGAAACCAATACACAAGGTATCAACATGGGTACGTAGTGAATTGGAGAAAGGCTGAAGGCATGGTGTCGAAACATAGCTTCCGATGGGAATGAAACCTTTGTTTTATTTTCTAAAGAAATGTGCTTGCCTATTTTACTAAATGCTTTCGAATGTGTCGAAATATATGCTTTCGAAGGGGTTTATTGAATAGCTTTTGAAAGAGGGTTGTTGCTTTATTGTTTAAAGTATAGCTTTTGAATGAGTTACTTAGTTTCCAAACTAATGATTTCAAAAGGGGTAGTTTCGACCAAGCCGAAACCCTTCTACCGACCTTATGCGTTTCGAAGGAATTGAAGATTGCAATGCTTTTGAAAGGTAACCTTTGTTTTGTAAATATGAGCCACTTCCTACAACCTTTCAAAAGGTTCAAGAGTTTCGAAGGCAATGGCTTCGAAAGAGAGTTTCGAAGCTAACCTTCAAGTGTTTTACCTAAATGTTTTATGCTTTCGAAAGGATGGTTCTGAAGCCATCTAGTTTTTCTCCAAACACTTTTATATAATAAAGAATGGTTTCGAAAGAGTTACTTTTGTTTATATTCACTTTGGCCCAAAAGATATTTTAAAGAAAAACCCAATGGTTTCAAAAGAGGTACTTTCAATGGTTTCAGAAGGGGTACTTTCATATGGTTTTGAAGCTATGCTTCTATAATTGAATGGTTTCACTTCTGTACATTCGAAAGGTTTCGAAAGGAAGGTTTTAAAGTGTTTCGAAAGGCAAGAGCCTAGTGTTTTTGAAAGAAGAGTTTAATGCTTTCGAAAGGAAGTTTTCCAATGGTTTCAAAAAAAAGAATTAAAGGTTTCAAAAGCCTTAGTTTTCAAAATATATTACCCAATCTCATTTTAAAGCAAAACCATGGCATAATAACAGAGTTTTGAAATGATTTTAAGTATGGAGCTTTTGAAGAAGTTTTCCTCGATTAATAGGTTAAAAGGATTAACAAAGTTTTATATAAAATGATTTCAAGGATATTAAACCACAGGTGATGGTATTATTATGTTAGTATGTTTACTTCTTCATATATATATTCACATTTTAATGGACCCATAATTGTATTTTGGGAAATGACAGAATAACCAGCTAGGTTGATCCAGTAGTGAATATAAATTAACTCCTGAATGAGTAGAATTGCATCAGGAGGTAAGGAAGACCAGAAAAACATTGATTAAAGAAGTTGTTAGATAGATAGGTTATAGTGATCCCATGAAAACTATGGTTAGAAAGAGTTATTGACAGTAGTCAATAGGTTTGTAGTGAACCCATGAAAACTATATCCGGATTAAGTTATTGACAGTAGTCAATAGGTTTCTAGTAAACCCATGAAAACTAGGATAAGAGGGAAGTTAATGGAGTTACCAATAGGTTTAGGGAGAACCCATGAAACAATGAAGTTATTGGCAGGGGCCAATATGTTCTTAGTGATCCCATGAAAACTATGAAACTGGAGAGGGAGTCGATAAATTTAAACATGTTAATAGTAAGCCCATGAAAACTATGAAACTGGATATAAGTATTAAACAAGTTATTAGTCAGCCCATGAAAACTATTAGGTTAATAGTGACCCTAGAAACTATAACTGAGACAGATTGTCAAAATTGAATGGGAATGAGAAATCCAAAATTGATTTACTTGTTTGCATATCATCATACTATTTTGAAATGCTAAAATTTAACCATCGTGGATGCAAGAGCACAGTTTATGGTTTTATAAAATTTTAGGATACTAGTGAGAGAAAAACCCGTTCCGCTAAGCAGCGTGGTGTCACTAGATACTACAAGAAAATGGCTTCTGACTGCGTCTAGTCTTAGCGTTTTAGTATATTACGTTGTTTTATGCATTTCAGCCTTTAACAAATATAAATTTCTTTACAGAACTGCTGTTAAACACATCCCAAATGATTACAGCCCGCCACTTCATTCGTTACTTCACCGAAAATTTATTTTCCCTCTCTAAACCTAATTTCGTTTCCCAAAAAGAAATTTGTTCCCCCATCCTTCAATTTCGTCGCTGTCTCCCTGACGATTTTATTATTTCTCGTTGACTCCGCTATGGCCTTATCCTTGAATGACTCCGCTGCTTTCCAACAACCGAAACCCCATTGCCAAGTTGCGCCTCTTTCCAGCTTTAGTAGTTGATCCTAGCTTTGGTGAGGTCTGCAAGGATGAGGATCAAGCAACATCAGTTGCTTGCCTCCGATCTCAGCTTTCTCCACTTTGCCGATTCATCGGTTTTATTTGAAATAGTTTTGTATTTTTTGGGCTTCCACAGTGAAAGTGGATTGATAGAACCTAATGATTAATTGGTAAGGTTCATATTATTCTTAAAGTCTTAATATTACTTCAGTTTCCTGACTTTGTTCATTTTTGTCGAATTCACTATGATTTGACTATGTAGAAACCCCTAATTGGTATTTTTTTACAGTTGAAGCAATGTTGGTTTGAAAATTTTAGCCCACTATATTCATTCAAAACATATTTTGTTTACTACCTTTTTTGTACGTTACCTGTTTTATGAATACATGTTGCATATATTGTATTATTCAAATACTGTTAAATGGATTGCTGTTATTAGGGAATGAAATAACCACTGGTTCATCGATTGTTGTCTTAAATTCTTATGTTAGCTTCAATGCTCTGCAATAAAAAATAAATATTAGTTCGTACATACCTAAGAAATATACAAATAGTTCTAGAAAACTTACTGCAAAATGATCAACATAGGAAGTCAAGAAGATTCCATTCTTGTACGTTCATATTTGATTTGCATATAAACATGTTGGTGATGAAGAGACCCAGTGCTAAATTTAGCGAGTTTTTCCAGCTCATGCTTTTCATGATTGGTCTCAAAAGATGCGTAATATGTCCATACGTTGTATATTGGCATTGTTCATATTTAACGAGTTCTGGCGATTCTTATGACAATTAATTACAGGTGCAGTGATTTACTTTTAAGTTTTTATGACAAGATAAAGCTGGTCTTCATGCCAGTTAGCTTCGCAACATTTGTTCCTACCACTAAAGGTTCAACGAGTTACTTTAATTTATATGTCCATATGCTTATTAGGAATACAAACAACCCATTAAGAATTTATCTTTTCCTGTAGTGTATGTCTAAAAAATTATGAGAAAAAATATATTATCTGGTTGAATGTATTAAACTATATACTAATAGTTTACTCCATGATTGCTTGGAAATTCAAATTATAAATTTATGATGTTCATTAATTAACTTTATTCTGATTGCAATTGCTTTTGCTTGTATTTGCTCCTTAAATATTTTTTACTATGGCGTTCATATTAGCCAGATGCTTATTTCCTTAATGCAACTTCGAATATGTTCAATCGGCTACTCATATACTGTAATCTACTACTGTTCTGTAATGTTACTGTACATTGTTTCTTAGCTAACTATGGTATGCTGCTCAAATGATGGATGATGGAATAGTTTGGCTCTTCTATTGTTTTTGTCTGTTAAGGTAGTTTGGCGACAAGGCATCCCATTTAGTTCTTCAGGTTTTAAATACGCTATAAAATGGTTTTGTTAAATTTCTTCTTGCGGATGATTATTAAGTACTGAGGAGGGTGTAGGCCTTTCAACTTTATTTGCTATATCATATGTATTCTTTTATCAAAAACCATTCTACGTTTTAAAAATTAACACTGAATATGAAGTTTACTAATAGTGATTATATAACGAATAGAGTCTGAATATTTTAATTTGTAGATCTGTAGATCTACACAGAAATTCCAAGAGGTGCTTTAGCATATATTACTTTTATAAGAGATAAGTTTTAAATGTGTCCTTTGGCATCTAAATTTGTATTTTCAAACTGTTTGTAGGCTAAATGCTAGATACATTCTTCTTTACAGTGTTCTGTATAATTTTAAGTTGGTTTGTTTCTTTGCTCTAATTGTGATAGCATTAACGTACCCAGTTTATATAGATGACATTGAAATTGAAATATAGTTATGGTATTATTATATTAAAACAAGTTTGGTAGTACAAAATTAACATTTACTGCTCCATTACTCATATTTTAATATCACTGCAATCATTACATCTCCACATTTAATATTGGATAATGGTCATCATGCACACTAGTTAGAAAGTGAAAAGCCTAACTTCAGCATCAAATACAATTAACTGATTTCCCAAGCTATTTGGCAGTCGGTTCCTAGCAGTAAAACTCAAAGGGTTCATGGTTTATATTTTATAAGATTTAAGTACAAAACTTTAACTGGCATCTTTACCACTACATTAACTATCTATTCAAGTCATATACAATAGTTATTATCCACTCAATTACTCCTTGATTATAGATCCACTACATTTGTCTCTGTTAGTGCAGGTATGCATACCAAGAGACCTGAAAATCAACTAGACTGGGAGCATATGTAGCTGCACATCATGAACAGACTTCAATTACAACATGTATGCTCCTATATAAGTTTTATAAAAAATAACTAAATAAATTAATTAAATATTTTTTATAAACATTAAATAAGTTAATAGAAATAACTAACTTTATAAAAACCAATTAAGTTTTAAAAAGCTAAATAAATTAAATAGCTTTATAAAAACGAACAAAGGTAACTAAGTTTTATAAAATAAATTAACTAGATAAAAATAATCAAGTAGACTAAGTATTACAAAAAAATAACAAAATCATTAAAAAGTAACCAAGTTAACTAAGTCTTATAAAAATTAAACAAGTTTATAAAAATAGTCAAGTTTATAAAATTTAACTAAGTTACCTTTGTTTTATGAAAATTAAATTATATTATAAAAATTACAATCATAAATGCTTTTAAATATTAATTCTTGTCATTTTGATAATAATTCTTTTTTTCCTTTTCCAGTTGAGATAGTCATCATGGATATCACATAATTTGGCAGAGAAGTTTGAGGTATATCCACAACTGCAAAGCTTTTATATATAAGACATCACTAGTTATGAATGTTCTGTTAATGCAGCAGAATTGTTATTCTATGTTACCACTGAAATAAGAATCAAAATGGTCAACAACATGGCTTGCGATCACAATTTCACTGAAGATGATGACACCAACCTAAATGCAGTGTTCAAGAAAAAATGCAGTAGAGGTTTACTGCCATGTGTGTTGAATTGAGTACATGAATTTTGTATAAACCTTGATTCAGAATTGTCATTTTTTTCATGAAAGTCAACCATAGCATCAAATGAAGGGGAAGTAACACTGAAAGAGTATTCTTCAGGTGTACTTTATTTTTTTCTAAATTTATGCTCTGTCGATTATCCAATTTATTTGCAGCTTTGGTCCCATTATCAGAATTGCGAGATCCAATAGCAATGAAACACTATGGACTGGACAGTAATGCCGCTGTTCTTGATCTGCCTGATACTGCTTCAAGGTAGAAAAATTAAATTATGATAATCTTTCTTTACATATATATATATATATATATATATATATATATAATTTTCACTTGATGTTAGAAATAACTTTTATTAATGAATGAACCAGGTTATGAGTGTGGAAAAGCTTTACAGGTATGCTTGTGCACTATTTGATAATAAGTGTCGTATTAAGTGATTAGATGTGTGTACAAACATGTTTTTGCTTCATCTATCAGTGACTCTATTTAGATAATGTATATACACCATGATTATTACAAGGAAATCAACTCTAATATATTAGGCATTCAAATCTATCAGTGACTCTACTATGTGACAGTATAGTCTTTGTGTATTGATTATTACCAGAGTTTATATACTTGTACCAAATACTAGGGCATTAATGATGAGCTAGTAAAATAAACAGGTACGTATTAACATTGTGTTTGCAATCCATTTTGTAGCATAATATATGGTAGTTTTCCAATCATTTTGCATTAAATCCTGTGAAAAATATAAACTGCAAAATTAATTAAAAATAGACATTATAATATGCCTTGTCCATGTTACATTGTCGGGAACTTCAACACACTCACTGGCCATAACTAATTCCAAAACACCACAGTCCATCTCCTGCCTTATCCATGTATACTGCAGAGAAGTCTCTGTTTTTTGGCCTGGATTATTATCGTTAACATAGACTACTCCTATGCTTTGAAATGCATAATGCATTATGAAGTATATGAATAAATTTGGTGTCTTAGATAAGGTTAATGATATAAATGATGGTGGTTTGAGATGTTCAGATCTTAGTAAGTCTTAAGTCGGTTGAATGTGCTGATAATGTTGTTGTATGGCACTAGTATGTATGATGCTTGGGTTTGTTGTATGGCACTAGTATATATGATGCTTGGGTTTGATGTGGGTTTGATGGTTGTTTGAGTGGCTAGTTGTAGGTGATGGTGTAGTGTAGGGAGAGAACATCAACGACTGTTGAATGTATAGGGGGAGTGGTAGTTCAAAGCGGTGTTTGGTCAGTGAGTGTGAGGCAGTTAGTGCACTGTTGATGCGGGAATAGGTAGGAAGTGTTTTGATGGTTAGCACAGTGGTTATGACTGGGTGGGGTAAAGTAGCAGTTGAATCAGAGAACTGCTTACACAGTTTGTTTAAGGTAAAATTGTAGTGTTGTTGATGCATGCACACAGTTGGCAATTGAGTATTGTACGGATGCATGGGGTAGTTGTTGATGACAGGGCTATTTTGTTGAAGAAATGCACAGCAGCGGTTAGTTTTGAGGAAGATGTGTATGTAATGTTACCAGAAATGAATGAGTTAGAGGTAGTAGTAAGATGGTTCAGTTCGACAGTTTGACAGTGAAGTGTTGTTGAGTGAGGCAAAGATGTTGTGATGCACTGGTTATGTGATATGCACACTGGATCAGGCAGTGAAGTTGGTTGATGTGAATTTGTAGCATGTTGTTTGTGGCTGTTGTGATGCATAGTTTGATGGAGGTGGTTACGGATGTTGTGAGATGTGGTGGGTGTAGTTTTAGCTTTGTGTACACTTTGTGAGATGGAGGTGGTTAGCCTGTGATATATACTGCGGTTATTAGTTTTCTGCTGAAATATATGCAATAAAAACTTGATTGAATAAAAGACCTTTTTTTTCTAAGCATATTCAAAACTGTTTCCTATATTTTTCTAGTTGAATATTGCCGTTTTCAGTTTTTGTTTGTTCAAGCATGGTACATAATATGTGTTCGATGCTAAGGTTATATACTTGTATTAGTCAATCGCCTACTGAAATAGTGTGATGAATATTTAGTGTTTGCATTATGAATTCGATTTAACTTTGTGTACACTTTTTTGATGAATTGATTCTTAAGAATTACTTTTACGTTACAGGTAGATAGATGACTGTGATGCAAAAAAAGTTTACAATGAGTTATGGATCGAAGTTATTTTTGCTGCTAGAACTACTTTTTGGTTTTAACGTATGTACTACTTGCTTTTGTTTTGCTATTGCTACTTGTTCTATATTTTTTTTTTGAACTATTGATGAGACAAACTATTTATGTCTGGTGTAAGAATATTGTGTATTTTGATTATGAAATTTCATACGTTGGTTATCAAATATGTGTCCAAAATGTGGTATTGATATAATATGTTGATTTTGAAATGTGATATTGATATAATATGTTAATTTTGAAATGTGGTATATATATGCACATTGTGGCGGATGTTTGCTGAAATGGAATTAAAACATTCCACAATGTTTATAAAACGTTGTTAAAACATTCCACGGCGTTTTTAAAACGTAGTTAAAACATTCCACGGCTTTTAAAAGCAGTTATTCCACAGCGTTTTTAAAACGCCATTGAAAGTTTTAACAGCATTTTAAAAATGCCGTTAAATTGTATCTAAAACATAAAGTACGATTTATTACAACAAGGAAACGCTGTAAATAAATATCACAATATTGAAAAAATGCTATAAAATCTTATCTTAGCATGAAACAAACGCTAAGAAAGATCTCTAACTGCACCCAATCAAACGCTGTTAAAAGCTTTCATGGCACTGGGGAAACGCTGTTAAAAAGGACATTTAACAACGTATATTTCTTGTCATTGTATATCCCAGACATATAACTGCCCGTCGATATACAGCGTACGTAAAAACGCTGTTAAAATCCTTTATAGCATTTTTAAAATGCTGTTGAAGGTCCTGTTTGTTGTAGTGAGATATCTAAATGGTTAGAGATGGTAGATTATTATTCATACTAGGTTTTATGTCTGACTCGAAGTTTATTTTTTCCCCTTAAACTCTTGGGTGCTTAATTGATTTTGAGTAGTTTGAGAGTTGAGGTTTTCAGATACCTCTTTAGAGGAATAAGCTTCTGAAGACGTGCAGAAGACATGATAGCTATTTAGAGTTCTTTTCTACTTTAATTCCGCTATGTTGTTTTGTTGTAAAGGTAAAGTTGTTTTATTGCCTAGTTACACACTCTGATCATCTAAGGAGGTATCTTCATATGTCACTCTTGATGTATGTTGTAATAATTATATTTTCTTTGAACGTGGTTAACGATTGTGGGATTATGTAATGAATTTGAAATGCTTTGAAATGGAATGAGAAAGTTGATTGTTGATTTTTTTAAATTTTTTTTTCATATCCATGTGTTTCTGTTATATCATTGTATCTAACATTACCGTATTTGATCGCCAATGATTAATAACTATGCATGACTGCAGCATCCGTAGCCGTTAGTTTTGGGCTTCCAAATGGGGGATATTACATAAACCTTAGGATTCTACATTTAAATAAGTACATGTATGAAACAAATGGTATAATAAATTCAGAATTTTTTTTACAAAAACCACTGACAATACTAAAATGGTAGAGCTAATGATAATTATGGTCATACCACGCGTTGATGCAGTTTATCACTACAACAACAACCAATGACCAAAGACTAGGTCTATTGAGAAAGTTTCGAGTTTTAGCGTTACACCAAAGAAATTTTGTGCAGAATAACAGTAAATGCCAAGAAAGAAGAATATATGTTAAATAGCAAAAGAGACATCATAATTGATAGTGGTTTTGGGAAAAACTCCTACATCCACTTTCGGTGCTTTCTTTTTTAAAATGTTATATGAGGACTACAAAATTGGATTGGAAGCACTTAATAAGTTTTTACAATTACTTGAATTTAGAAAAGTACTCTTTAATTTGTATTTAGCATCTAATTTTATGTTTGTTGATTGTTCTGAGAATCGGATCCACGCTTGTTTATATAGATTTGGAGCGGATGCGAATCGATGACATGATACACCAGGTTAGAGTTGGCTGTTGGATTATTGACGTTTGGCATCCATCCATCATCTTTCTACTTGTGGTTGTAGATTGTGACACGTATTTTTTTATGCCTCTTTTTTCAGAAGTTTTACATGATGCTAACACGTGGTATCGTTGAGATTTCCTAATAACATTGTCTTGTTACTACGTGTATTCGAAGCGTTCTTTTTTAGATTAATCTTTCTTAAATATTTTGTTAAGTACCGGTAGCGAGTTTGTAGTAATTACCAGGCCCGGTTCCATGGGTAGGCAAGCAAGGTAAAGGCCTAGGGCAACCCCCCAGAAAAAGGCAACCCCCATGAAATATACATATTTTCTTTACTAGCCAGTACATAGCAGTGTCATGCTATGTAAATAGTCCTACTATTTTAAATAGTTTAAAGGTTGATAATGTCTCTTTAGTACTATACATTATGAATGAAATAATAGTATTTTGATCTAAAAGCTATAAATTAAAACATATCATGCTCTGAAATAGTAGAATCTTGAATAATATTGTACATACTTTACAGTATGAATGAAATAATAGTACTAGTACACATTATAAAAAGAAATTTATAGATCTTTTTTTTCTTCTCAATCTCAATGTTTGACTTCTTCTTTTCTTTGTAATACTGGATACTACAATTGTACCAAACTTGTAGCATGTCAGCCATTTGTACCTTTGGCAAAAACTTTAATATAATTATTTTATATTCTTGCTTAAAAAATTCATCAGTAGTTAGCAACTAGAATGAATTTAAAATGTGGAAAGAAAAAAACAATTAATGTTAATATCATAGTAACTTGCCATTGAAATATTCATCTCAAAAGCTTCTCCATACTATAAGCTGTATTTAACATTCAAAAAGTTTACATTTGATGCAAATGACTACATGTAGTAGCACAAATTTAATAATAGTTTATGTTTAAATCAAAGCATTTTGCAATAAGGGCAACAAAAAATTGAAATTGCCTTGGGCAACCCACCGTTATGAACCGGCCCTTGTAAATACTACATTCGACTCTCGATATTTGAGTCATGTGCTTAATTTAATATTAGTAGAATAATTTTTAGGTAAAGAAAAGTACAATAATCCTTGGGTATATGTTGCCTTCAACTAATGAATATTTTAGTGTCATGATATAATCATAGAAGGGTTAACAATTAGAATCGATATCCACAAATTCGTACCGAACCAATCAAAGAAGCCTTGAACCTAACCTGAACCCGATGGGTCTCGTATCGGGTCTAGATGATGAAAATTACCATTTAGTCCATAACAAATTGAACTGAACCGATCCAATCCAAAAGACCCGACCCGACTCGAAAATACCCAACCATAATACATAAAAATATGTGCATTTTAAATATTATTCCCTAACCGGATTCAAATCGACCATACTGAATCCGAATTAATCCTCTGATCAGATCGGGTCTAGTCTAGGTTTTATAATATATAATTTGGACAAAACAAAACTCGACTCGTTTAGAATCGGGACCTATTGGGTCAGGTCCGGGTCCATTGCCCAAGATTTGTCATGGTTTGTAGAAGACCGGCCATTGCACTAGGAGTGGGAGAGACTTTCGGTACATGTTGAATCCTGGTGGAGAGCATCAGAAACTACAAAGAACTCAAGTTATATCAAAAGTACATCAAATGCTGCGTTATGTGATGGGGATCATACTTTACTGTCAGAGTATAGGTGGGTTCAGATTTTATAAGTGATCAAGCACACCATAAGTTATGTGCTTACGCTCACCAATGGAGTTGCGAACTGGTTTCAGAACTACAGTCTGCTGAGGTCACTTCTATGATGAAATATCTCATAGCTTCAAAAGCTAGGGGAAAAGAAAATCTGATTGCATATGTATTAGGCCTAATCCCCTAAGATTATACTTATAAATATGATATATTCCATTTATCTAAATCATATAAACTTACTAATATATTTTAGAAATATTACCAACTATGCATTTTTTGTT
The DNA here is from genome assembly GCA_030737815.1 of Allium fistulosum. Taxonomy (NCBI): domain Eukaryota; kingdom Viridiplantae; phylum Streptophyta; class Magnoliopsida; order Asparagales; family Amaryllidaceae; genus Allium; species Allium fistulosum. Next base: position 294,202,386 of record CM060907.1, read on the forward strand.
TTTTCATTGAAGCATACAATTTAGAAATGCAAACAACTTAAATCGCATTATTGTAATTAATTTGAAGCTTTTTAATTTGGATTTATGATATAGATTACGATTTCATTATTGTGAGTTTAAGGGTTTAATTTACAATGTAAAAAGCAAGAGGATTTTTTACCTATTATGATAAAAAATAATGGTGTTTTCCAACAAAAAATAACTTCATTTAATTCACGCTGCTTATTATTTGTAGCAACATTTTAATATTTTATCCATTGAATTAGGATTCTGTATTTACTGAACCGAGTTAAATACTGCAAAACCTTGTGAACATGTTAATTGAATGCATTATTTTCATGACCAGTCAGTATTTCTTAGCCAAGTCACCCGTCAGTGTTTCTTGGTAATGGTCAACAGAAATATGTTTTCAGAATGATTTCGTACACTTGATACTATTATGCAGATTAAGCATACATAAGGTTCGGTCATCGACTGATTATATGAACATAAAAACATTTTTTATTACGATTGGGATTCTAACAGGATTTAATTTTCTATTTCCAAGGGTAAATTAGAACTTTCTTTACACTACTATAACAACTATGAATAGCGATGTAGGCTTTTGACGGCCGCCGACGGCTGTTTCCTACGGCTGTCGATCTCCGTGGCGTTTTCGTAATAAAATGTAATAGCCGTCGAAAGCCGAAACAAAGTAGCCGTTGACGGTCGTCGCTAGCCGTCGAAAATTATCATGTATACAGGCGTCTGGTCGAGAGCTGCTTCATTATTCCAATCTCCCCCAATTAATCAAAAACCCTACCTCCACCACCTCCTTCCCGTCGTCAGCCAGCTGCCGCACCTTCCCGAGCATCTCCAACTTCATCATTCTCCACTCTCGACAAGCCTAGGCCCTTCATCAATCTCCAATCATGTTTTATTCCTAAATGCTAATTAATTTTGATTTGTTAAATTAAGATTAATTTGTTGTTATAGTTGTATAATACCTCATTGATTGTTTGGTATACCCTATTGAATGTTAATTAAGTTTTTATTATAATTGTTTATCATTGAATGTTGAGAGAGAAAATTTGCGAAGTGTATATGTGCGTTAATTGGTGTATATGCGTTGATTAATTAGTGTATACGCGCATTAGGGCTACTTTGGGTTAATTAGAGTCGATGCTTAGAATTTGGTGTATGCGTTTTCAAGGTGACGAAAACGACGATTTAGTGTATACGTTTCATAGAATGTAAATAAATTAGTGTAAAAATTGTTCTATAATACGCTTTACTTTTTGTAAATCTCTTAGAGAGTTTTTGGGCCCGTCTAACAAATATTGTATATGATCGTTGTATGGATATTCGTTTTTATCACAGAACGGACATTTATATTCATCCGACACAATATTTGACGGATTTGTCCCTGTATTGGACAAGTTACAAACACAATAAAGTAATTATATTTTGCAAATTATTTCATTTTAAACGGTTCGCAAAATTTCGACAACACTTTCTTTTTAGTCCCTGTGTACACGCATATGTGTACGATACTCGGAACAAAGGGGAAGTACTGTCGAAATTTTGTTGAATTGTTTAAAATGAAATGATTTGCAAAATATAATTACCTATGTGTTTGTAATGTGAAGTAGGATGACCAACCATCAAAGTGTAAAACAATAACCTAAAAATTGTACATTATATTCATATAATAATTTGTGTAAATCCGTTTGAAAATAAATTAAATAGAATAATAATATTATATATTTGTGAAAATTTAAATGTATGATTTAATTGAAAAATAAAATGTCAATACGTAAATAATAATTAATGCGTTTTTATGTTTTAAAGTAGGAAAAAACGATCAATTATTTTATCGATCGGAGCTAGATGTACCAACAAAGAAAAGAAATTGGAGGCTCAATAAGTGAAGATTTTCAAAATGGTGTACACGTCTTTATTGAATTCGCTTTAAGTAATAATGAGAACAACGAAGAAAGTCGTTGTGCATGTAGTAGGTGCAGATTATTGAAGCATTTGATACCGGATATGGTAATAGTTCATTTGTGCCAATATGGTTTCGTACCGAATTATTTGGCGTGGGATCGTCATGAAGAACTTATAGCACCTAATCCCGTATATTCGGAGGAGGAGGTGGATAATGAAATTGTTTCGACGAATCTCATAGAAGAAATGGTTGAAGATGCATTACGTTCAATATTTCCTAGTGTTGAAGTTGATGGTAACGATGTTAATGTCGAAGAAGAACCAAGTATTGAGGAATTTTTTTTTATAATTTATTGGATGCTTGGATAATAATAAAAGACTATTCAAATATGATTATAATAAAAGACTATTCAAATTTATGGTTTTAGAAATTGTAAATTGAAGATAATTGGATAATAATAAAATAAATTTAGAAATAATTAAGATTGATTTCACTTAAGTGAAATCAAATGGATTAAATCAAATTATTGAATATTAATTAACTTAAGTTGAAATTTATATGACTTTAAATTAGTTGTTTATTTTGTTTTCAAAGCCATTTTCCTTTCTGGTTGGTTCTATTCTACTACCTTCTTCCTTTTCGGGGACGAAAAGTTTTGAGTGGGGGAGAGTGTAACGACCTGTAAATTTTAGTCGTTTATTTATTTAATAAATTGAATTTTGTGAAATTTCAAACGATAAAATTTTGAAATATAAATTTGATATTTGGAATGCGTCTAGTTAAACATAGCAACTGGTAAATTTTCGTCCGAAAATATGAAAATTTATTCCGCGCGTAAATTTACTTCAATTTAATCAGTTAAAAAGCGATGAAAATAAAATGTTTTCGGAACCTAAATATTTTTACATAGAAAAATTCTAAAGCATCTTCTGAGCAAACGTCATTTTTCGTTTTTCCAAATTCGGACTTCTTTGGCTCCGTCGATCTTATTTTTCAACGTTTTTCTTGCATTTTCCGCCAGTAGAAAATTCGAGTTTTTATAATTAAATCATACCACTGATATTTTTATACCGTTTTGATCGTCTCATCATTCTGATCTCAACGGTATATTCAATTCTACGTTTTGGTGTCCGGTACGCGGCGGTACCGACAAATCATAACCGTATCGGTATCCGTTCGAATCCATTTGCTTTCCGTGACCATTCCATTGCTCCATGAGAAATTAAATAACCGCTCACCTTTATTATTTATCGAGTCCAACCTATTAACACTTGTTGTTCCATATGTTCGATATTGTTGGCCGATTCAATTTCTCCGGCTCATACCCTGTTCGTGCTTTGAGGATAAATATTGTATCACATTTATTATTTTGTTGCGTTAAACTGCTTCCTCTCCTCTTTCCAATGTACCAGCTGTTAACTCACATAATTGCTTTACAACTTACCCATTCTCTCACGTCTTTCCACTTTAAACCTTTGCTCTTCTCTTAATAATAATATTATGTAATATATAAAAGTATATGATGTTCACCACCTGTAGCTTCCACTTCACATGAAATATAATTCATCCGCTTTAAAAACAAAACAAAAAAACTCTCGCCTCTCCACGCCTAACACCGCACCCACCGAGTCAATCGCTTTCTCCGCCCCTTCCCCACCTTTTCTCAACGCCTGGCCCCTTTCTTCGCGTTTTCTTCCTCTCCCCGCTGCCTCGTACTCCACATCGGCAACCACCCAGTCAACCCGCGTCCCTCCTCCAACCGTGCAAGCACACCCACCGGATCCACCTCCAACCGATAGCCGCTCACCACCCGTTCAAGCCTCCACGTCGGAGCATTTGCAGCCACCCCATGCATCGGCCACCCTTCCTCCTCTTCCCTCTCTCTTCCTCAAGCCGACTCCTCACCACCAGACGAATCCTACCCGACCCCACCATTGCCGACAGCACCCATCGCCTTACTTGCTGACCCGGGCCGAGCTCCATAACTTCGACACTCCTTCTCTGTGCATCAAACTCTGACATTTCGGTATATATATCATGTTATATATATATATTGTTATCTTTTTTTATATATATATATATATATATATATATATAATTTCTATAATATTTTGGGTTTAGTTATATATAGTTTATATAAGATCTTATGTATGTTATTCGTGTTCATGTCATATGTTGTTTATCTTTATAAGTATATATAGTATACTAAGTCGGTGATATATTCAGTCTCCTATTTGCTTTACTGAAGAGTGCGTTGATTTGAGTATTACAAGTACGTCTTGTATACATTGTATTATGTATATATTTGATGTTATAAGTTAGTATATTTACTAGTTAAATATATATATAACAAGTAGTGTACATATATATTTTGTGTGCATATACAAATGATATATGATTTACAGTTTCATATTTTGTTTTACATATAGATTTCTGTAAAGTTTATATATATAAAGTATTTATATATGGGTTTTATTTGTTGTATATATATATATATATTTATAGTCTTTGCTTATATACTTCAACATATATTAAATAAGAGATGTTATGTGGTTTTGGTATTGATATTTATTTACTTTTGCTGTATTAAGAACAGGAGTATGTGTATACCTATGCAGAGCTATGTTTACAGATGTTTATAGTATTTATATAGAGTGAATTGGGTAGTACAGTTGCTGTGTTATATATATATAGTATTTTATAATATATTTTATACTATATGATAAAATTTGTTATAAACTATATCTGGTTATATAAAAGTGTTTATATTGCAGTTTTAGATATGTCTGCATATATTAGCTTATATGCTATAGTATATATAAGTTATAAGACTATAGTATATAGAGAAAGATGTATATAAGTTTCTCTTAGCTTATATGAGGGTGTTATATATATAACTAGAATGACGGTTATATGCGTAATGTTCATGACATCATTTTAGACTTTACTTATAGTTTTATGTGCGTCTGGTTATACAAGTTCCGGTTATGTATATATGTTTACAATATAGATATGTTTTCGGTAACTTCAATGGGTTAATATAATATATAAGTATTTATTTAAATCTTATGTATATATGTTTGATTTGGATATATGTGTTTAATTTAAAACAATGGCTTTCAGTTTTATATGTGTTTTGTTTAAAAGCAATGATTTTGAAATATATACACATATTTAATTTAATAGGTGTTTAAATTAGCTTTGATTTGAAATTTATAATAATAATATAATGTACGTTTCATTTTGTGTTATCATACTGATTTTGGTTCTTAATTCCCAATTTATCAGCTTTCTACATCGAACTCGTCTCCATCGTGCTTTACTTCGAAATTCGTGCTCAGATTCGTAGCTTATCTCTTGGTCAAATCTCTAGCCTCGGAAGGTGAGCAATCACTCATGATTAATGTTCTTTTATTTATTAAATTTGATTTCAATTGAAGTGAAAATTGAAATATGTTGCTGTTGGTTATTACACTGTTATATATGTTATTACCTGTATATGTTCACCCATGACATCTGACACCATTATCTGTAATCATTTATGCGATGATAGTACAGTTTGATTGACAATTGATTGATTGATTGTTATTTATATTGGATGTTAAATTGTAATGTATAAAGTGATAAATATTATGCAAGTAAATTTGACGTAGGATAATAAAAATTTGAATCGACATATATGTTGAATTTGATTAGTTGAATATGACCCCTTTTAATTGTTAAATTAATTGACATGTAGAATAGGGATAATTACACTTTGAACCATTGAACGTATATTGGATTAACTGTGTAGTGCTAAAATTGAAATCGAATGACAAGTGAAGAACCGTATGAATAATTAGTGAAATAATCTTTAGTCTACACGAAATGATAGTGTGGATTCTAGAAATGATTATATTAATTTGCACAAACAACAATGTGAATTAATACGATTATTTCGGGATTATTTGAATTGATTATTGAATTGATATTGGTTGTTATTGCTTGTTTATTTATTTTGACACCATCCCAGTTATCACACTGCAAGTTCCCTTTGTATGCTTTGATTTTTAAATTGAATTGGAATCGGGTAGAAATGATAAATACCCAAATGAACTTGACCTAGGATAGAGAATTAAATAAACTCGATTGGTCAATAATTTGATTTTAAAAAAATAAAATAAAGATCTTATTTGAATAAATAATAAGGTTTTGAAATGAAATTGGAATTTGAATTTGTAATGAAAGGAAAATGTTAATATTTAAGAATTTGAAACAAAATATTAACAAAGTATTGATGAAAGAACGTTATTTAATTTAAGAAATTATTGAATTAGTTTTGAAATTATTTAATAATTAAGTATTGAAATTATTTAACAAATAAGTTTAGAAATTATTTAATAATTAAATAAGAGTGAATTATTGATAATTAAATAAAATTTGAATTCTTTGATAAGAGAAATTGAGCTTTTGAATAAGTGAATTTGAACTTCGTAAATAATTGAAATTGAGTTTCTTTATTAGTTAAGTTTTGGAAAAATTATTTATGTAAATAAATAACTGAAATTGAATTTCTCTAACAAGAAATAAAATGCGTTTATTTAAACCAATGTAAGACTTGTAATTTAAAGAAATTGATTTGGCGAATCTAATTTAATTAAATTTGAAGTTTTGATATAACGAAGTTGAACTTAAGTAATTGATTTAATGAATTGGAATTTAAATATAAATTGTTTTGAATGACAAATTAACCTAACGAATATTGAATGAAATCGATCAATGAATGAAAATTAAATTAATTTAAATGATTTCGGAATGAAGCTTATATACAAACTTGAATCAATATTTGAATTGTCAAATAAAAATTGAAATTGAATTATAAGATTTTGAAATTATGAATTTGGATGTTTTGAAACATAAATTTTGGAAATTGGGTTCGAAAGACAAATGAAATGTTGGTTTACAAATTTGAATTGAGATTGAAATTGATTTGGTTTTGAAATAAATAAACGACCAATCGGGGTAATAATTACGAAAGTTATTAAAGAGACCGGAATCGGTTAGGGACATACTCACTGTCTAAACCGAAAACCACTTTAATAACTATACGCGGAGTGTGATCCAGAATGAAGTGGTTGGAATGATGTACGTGATGACTGAAGAAAGAGAACGTTAATGGATAGCCTTGACACTTGTGTCAAATTGGAAATGACTAAAACAGGAGCCGTGCCGGGCCAAATGGGGGCTAGCTACCTCGAGCGAACACACTTCTTTGAAAACTACTCATTACTTGTTGTCGATTGGTGCACTCTTGATTTTGGGAGTGTTGTTTCACGGTGTTGCGGTCGCTGCGGCGATGCGTTCTCACCAGTCCGGATCAGGCAAACGGTAGTTTCACTACCTTGGGTATTGCCTCATGTGCCTTGTCATACTTGGATCCCTATATACGCGACCACTACGAATTTGTTTTGTGTTATACCTATGGAGTACTCCCTGATAGCCCACTAGTTTACGGTGGAGTTTACAGTGCTGTATAGACTATGATGCTTATAAAAATGTGTTAAGGGGGATAATGGTAACGCCTTAACACTATTTTGATACTTTATATTACTAATAGACATTATCTACTTATTGTACACTACTACATAGTAGATAGTTTAACGGATCCTTAAAGGATGGTTATTCCAAACATCCTTTGAGTTACTTGTATTTCAATTGCTATTTCACTTGAGTTGGATTTATTAATATAAGAATGTTAATCCTGACTCGAGTGTTTTGTGTTTTGCTTTACGCTCGGGTCAGACTGAGTGTGCCAGTATTCGAGACTCACCTTTGAAGTTAGTGCTTTGCTTGAAGATCCAGCCATCTATTCTGCTTTCAGTATTCGATGATTCCAGTTGTATTCTGATTTGTATTTGATGTATCGTATTACTCTTCCATTGTATCTGGTTTAACTCTGATGTAACTTATACATTTATATAGTAGCTTCTTGAACTACTATCTCTTTTATTTCCGCTGCATTTATTACTCTGTGCCTGTGATCTGTGATTTATTTACTGTATATGTTCAGTTTTGCCAAATTTAAATGAACAACGCGGTATTTTGAATTATTCAAGTCCGACATGTGCGGATGCGAATGGTCCAAAATAGCGAGTCGTTATAGTTACAAATACAATAAAGTAATTATATTTTGCAAATTATTTCATTTTAAACGGTTCGCAAAATTTCGACAACACTTTCTTTTTAGTCCCTGTGTACACGCATATGTGTACGATACTGGGAACAAAGGGGAAGTGCTGTCGAAATTTTGTTGAATTGTTTAAAATGAAATGATTTACAAAATATAATTACCTCTGTGTTTGTAATGTGAAGTAGGATGACCAACCATCAAAGTGTAAAACAATAACCTAAAAATTGTACATTATATTCATATAATAATTTGTGTAAATCCGTTTGAAAATAAATTAAATAGAATAATATTATATATTTGTGAAAATTTAAATGTATGATTTAATTGAAAAATAAAATGTCAATACGTAAATAATAATTAATGCGCTTTTATGTTTTAAAGTAGGAAAAACGATCAATTATTTTATCGATCGGAGCTAGATGTACCAACAAAGAAAAGAAATTGGAGGCTCAATAAGTGAAGATTTTCAAAATGGTGTACACGTCTTTATTGAATTTGCTTTAAGTAATAATGGGAACAACGAAGAAATTCGTTGTGCATGTAGTAGGTGCAGATTATTGAAGCATTTGATACCGGATATGGTAATAGTTCATTTGTGCCAATATGGTTTCGTACCGAATTATTTGGCGTGGGATCGTCATGAAGAACTTATAGCACCTAATCCCGTATATTCAGAGGAGGAGGTGGATAATGAAATTGTTTCGACGAATCTCATAGAAGAAATGATTGAAGATGCATTACGTTCAATATTTCCTAGTGTTGAAGTTGATGGTAACGATGTTAATGTCGAAGAAGAACCAAGTATTGGGGAATTTTTTTTATAATTTATTGGATGCTGCTAAGAAACCCCTTTGGAATGGTTGTACAAGCGATACTCAACTATCGGTAACTGTAGAATACATTACAATGAAATCAAAATACAACTTCACAGAAGTCGGGTTTACAGCTATAGTACAAGCTGCAAAACGGCATATGACACCCGATGATTTAATGTGCGAAAATCATTATGAAGTGAAAAAACTTATGTCTGCTTTTGGTTTGCCGTATCAAAAGCTAGATGCATGTTTAAATGGTTGCATGTTGTTTTGGAAAGAATACATCAATCTTAGAAATTGTAAAATATGTAATTAGGAAAGATACAAATCAAGAAAAAAGAAGGGAAATGAAGTTCCGTATAAGCGTATGCATTACTTACACATCACTCCTAGGCTTCAAAGGTTATATGCATCTTCTGTACCCGCGCATCATATGAGATGACACCGTGTGAGAATACAGGAAGAAGGTACGTTAACACACCCAGCTGATGGAGAAGCATGGAAGCATTTTGATAAAACATACCATGCTTTCGCAGCGGAGAGCCGTAATGTTAGACTTGGTTTATATACGGATGGATTTTCACCGTTCACTCAATTTGGTTCAAAATATTCATCTTTGTTGAATATGCGACTATATGAATTTTGTTTGATGATAATAAACACACATATATATATATATATCCATTTAAATGTATTTGTTAATGTACTATTTTATTTTTCACGTAATTAAATAAACATTTGCTGAATAAAATAAATAACACAGAATTTAAATTCAAACGGATATTTTATTCAAACAAATATTTATTACAATTTCGAATAGTACAAATTTAAGCTCTCACTATATATACAAATTTCAATTACATTACAATTTCAATCACATCACAAATTTTCATTTACAAATGTCCTCACTACATTATCGCTAATTCACTTGTATTTATCTTCAACTCTATTCCAGATTGAATCCAGCATCTGAGTAATCTGCAAAAATACACACTGACGCAGTAAAATTGAAAATGAAATATTTATGCAGTATAAAATAAAATGTGATTTGGAAAATATTATGTGCCTCAGTTATTTGGGTTGTTCGTCATCATTTAAATTTGAATTCATCATACATGAACAGCTTGTGACATGCACAGTGTATCACTGTACATGCCACAAGGCCGTGCACATCGATATACACTTGATAAAATTACAGGGACAGGTGAGCACAAGGTCAAACTCAAATTAAAAGCCGGGTTCAACGCAAGTGAAATACAAATAAAATCACAACACGAGCACAAGGTCAAACCCGAGCTATAAGCTGGATTCAATGCAGGTGAAATACAAATTGTCAAGTACATGTGTAATGCACAGTAAAGTATACAAAAACCAAAACAGCACCAGACTCGACCAAGACCACTTCTAGTAGCAGTAAACAAAAGAGGCAGTGCAACAGGACAACTTGGCTAGCATGAACCAATGCAAAGTGGTGAATACAAAAACAAGCAGCCCAAAGTTTCGACTGCAACAAAAATGAAGTACACACATACATATGTATGTACACACACATGTGCAGCTCAAAGACAGGATACAATATGCAAATGTACATAGACAGTGCACATATGAACAGAACCAACAACTTCAACCAAGCCGTGCACATGCAAAGCAAAACTGCAAATACCCAAGTGAAGCAAGAAGACTCAAGCACACATGAAGTTCAAAGTGAACCAATGGCCAATATCAGACATATGAACATGTACCTGAAACAACCATACATAATCTCTACCAAATGTACATGTCCACAATGCAACTGAATTCAAGTGAATGGCAACAACTAGTGATGCATCAGTGAAACAACTCAATATGTAAACAATATATGCAGTGCATAGTGCAGACAACCAGAGTCAATATCAAAACAACCCTGCACACATACGTGGAGTAATACAACATCTGGAAGTAGGTTTACAATTCAAATCATGTGGCCGAAGTCAAAGGGAACAAAGGTAAATAAACATCATCACAGAAAAGTCGAAGCCGTGGCAATCAAGGAATTGAACTAGTTCAAAATCAAAACCGTGGGTGTCAAAAAATCAAACAAGTCAAATTCAAAGTCGTGAAGATCAAGTAACATAAAATATACAAAGTGACAAAGTCAAAGAGATCATAAACATCCAAGCAACATCGAACGGCTAGAGATAAAATAATTGACGAATTCAAATCATCAGAAAGAACGAGAATATAGGAATTCGATTCCTATTTAAACCCAATCGTCATCGGCCGTAAAGAGCATTCGACTTCAAGCAACAAAGCATAATTCAATCAACTTGAATCAAAATCAAGTTCAAGCATATCAACCAGAAAAGCAAAGAAAATAACATACCAATTTTAATTCAAACTTGATCGAATTGAAATAGCCGAAAGCAATTCAAAGAGACAACCGATCGACGAACGCAAGGAACTGGAATATATTTATTTCGATCGAGCTATTGGAGTCGGCGACTTCAATTATACCAAAAGCCCTAATTTTCGAACAAGCAAAGGAACGAGCTGCCATTATCACAAACAAGGAACGGGCCGACATAGTTAAAGAAATAAAAGGGGAGACTTCTACATTATTATTTAGGGCCGGCCTGGTTAATTAAAATTAGGGTTTTTAATTTGTTTAATTTTGTTTTAATTGTTCTTTTTAAATTTCTGTGTAATTTCTAGTCGTGTGACTAAGGGACAAACTACGTGGCGTAGTTTGAGAATTCGCAACTCAGTGGCTGAGTTGTGACAGGGTTTTGAGCGTAGAGTTAAGGTTAGTCGATAGCGGGTGTCGCGAGTTTACGTGTGTAAGCGTCTGGCTACTTAATTTCTAGTAGAAACCTTGGAAGCAGCACGTAGGCAGGGTTTTGCCGAAGCTGGGTAAATTTGTGTGTTCTACTTTCTGTTATTTATATTCTACTATATCTGTGCTGCTATTATTATGCTGTGATCTGTGTTGAAAATATTTTATATAAGCTTCCGCAATAATTTTTATAACTAACAGTATCACCCTATTCACCCTCCCTCTAGGGTGAAATCGATCCTACAAGTGGTATCTGAGCTAGGAATAGAAGTCAACTTTTGTTTTAAAATTTTGATTTTTCAAAAATCAATTTTTTTTTAAAATTTGAATTTTTAAAATGGCTTCTTTTAATAATGCTTTTGCTGAGGGTCAGTCCATAGTTAGACCACCAATGTTCAATGGTGAATACGCTTACTGGAAAATAAGAATGAAATTTTTCTGAAAACCATTGACACTTGGAATATTGTTGAAACAGGTTATAGAGCACCAACTATAATTGTAGATAATCAGGAAATAGATAAACCGAAGAATCAATGGACCGAGCTAGAAAATAAATTACAAAATGCTAACGCTAAAGCTATGAATTCTATTATCTATTCATTGGATCAATTTGAATTTAATCGTGTCTCACATTGTCTAACTGCGCAGGAAATATGGCACACACTGGAAGTGACTCACGAAGGAACATCTCAAGTTAAGGAATCTCGCCTTGCCATGCTGAGTAGCGAATACGAGAATTTCACAATGGCCAAGGAAGAAAATGTCAAAGAGATGTACGGACGACTTTCCAATATCGTATACAAATCAAATGCTCTTGGAAAATCATACACATAATTGAAATAGTCCGAAAAATCCTCAGAGTCCTTCCACGAAGCTTTGAAGCGAAAGTTACAGAAAAGGAGAAGTTTTGTAGCCACTTGGGATGAAACGTATGAGGATGATAAAAGCACTGGCAGTGAGAACGAAAAAGCAGATCTGTGCCTTCGAGGTGATATAACTGACAGTGACGATGATGACAAGCCAAGCGAGGTATCAAAACTTACTCACTCAGAAGTACTTATATATTTCCACGAAGTAAATGGCTGTTTCAAACGACTTAGGGAGAAATATGCCAAAATTGAATCACAAAGAGATACTTTGATAGATTTAAATAAACAGCTTAATCAATTAGTTAAAAACTATAAAAGTAAGATCCCTAAGTGTGATAAGTGTCCAACATTCGAAGAAGATATTAAAAAAACAGAAATTAAAATTAAATCGCTTGAAAATGAAATTCTGATTTTAAAGGAAAGTGAAAACACAAGGAGAGAGAATTCTATTAAAAAGTGCACACAATTATTGAATGAAAATGAATCTCTCAAATCACAAGTCCAACAACTGTCAACGACTTTGGGAAAATTTTCCAAAAGTGAAAGATCGTTGAATATGCTAATAGGAAAACAAACTGTTAATACTGATAGACAAGGACTTGGGTATACTCACTCTGATTATGTTAGAAGCAAAATTAATCAAGTAAAATCCGAGTGCACTATTTGTAGAAAAATTGGACACAATCAAAATAATTGTTGGTATAGACCCAAACACATGAAAACAATTCCAATTTGGGTTTCAAAATGCACGAATATAATATCCCTCAAAGTTAAACAAATCTGGGTGCCGAAAGGAACATATATAAATAGTTTTGGGTTTTCACAAAATTATTTTTCAAAATCATTTTCCACTAACAATCATGGACCTACAAAAACAAATATGTCACAAAAATCTTTTATCGTGTAGGTATGGTGGCAGGCTAAGGAACAACATTAGTGTCATCTGGATTCTGGCTGTTCCAGAAACACACCGGGCGACAAATCAAAGTTCCTTAGCCTAGTACAAAGGTGACAGAATCACAATGGGCAACAACAAAAAATTATCGTAAAGGTAAAACAGGTAATGGTATATTTATTTTAAACGATTATATTAAATGTAATAATCTGCACCATAATCTGAATTAAATCAGCCAGTAATGTGATAATGAAATGATTGTTGATAATGATTTCTGACTTCTTCAATTTTGTTGGCCAATTATATTCATATGTCAAGAACACTTTAAAAATCTCTTGAGTCTTTGAACTATTTCATATAGAATTGCTTGGATTAATGATGATGTTTTATTGATTACTGATCACTCATGATACAAGTGGATATATTCGTTCTAACACTATGGTCACTATTTGTTTATTTACACGGCTTCAATTCAAATTCAGGAGAACTTCATTTAAAAGCTGTTAAAAATGATTTCAAGAAATTGTTGCAATTTCATGATTTGGTCTATAACTTTCAACTAATGATAATCTCGAGTGAAAGAAAAATTCAGATGCAAATTACACTGGTAATCTAGTTGATAGAAAAATTACTAGTGGAATGTGATTTATGTTGAGACATTCATTAGCTGCATCGTTTTTCAAAGAAAATATCTGCATATACTTGAAATAATTTTTCAAATAGCAGACATTTTTCTAAAACCCCTTCTAGAAAATCATTTTTGTTGACCTTGTTTCAGATTAGTCATTTTGAAAAATTTGATAATTATTTTTGAATTTGATTTTAAATGACTACATTAACTAATCTGACTCCCTACTAATTATTGAAAAAATAAATAGTGATTGAAAAAGTGATGAGTGTTGATATTAATCATATATTATAACTTGAGGCACTATAATTAGTAAATTTCTTTAGAAATTTAAACAAGAGTTATAAAAACTTTTTGTTGGCGAAAATTCCATGACCATTTCTATTCTTATCATATTTCTATCGACCATCACTCATCAAAATCCAATATAGTATGTCAATATGTGGTATTTTAAACGGGAATCATTCGTTTTTCATTTGATTATATTTTTAACAAATAAAAACATCCAAAGTATTCACTCTCATTTAAAAGTCCTCACGGTTATGCATGGGTGAATTACTTGGATTTTTGATTATGTGCTTCCATGCTCATTTAAAAGTCCTCACGGTTATGCATGTATGGAACGCATATCAAAATTGATTAATTAAATAGACAAGTTGATTCTAATCCCATTTAAAAGTCCTCACGGTTATGCGTGGTTAGAAGATACTTGAATTCATTTATTTATTTTAAATTTGGAATACTACTAATCTCATTTAAAAGTCCTAACGGTTATGCATGGTTAGTAGATATTCAAATTCCCGATATAAATATACCACAAATAGACACAACTATATGGTTTTATATGATGACATTATCCATATCATTCTAAAGTGGAATATGCGTCAAATAGAGTATTTATAATTTTTGTTTGATTTTTTATTGAAATTTAATATTTATACTTAATTGAGTATTAATGTTGTATTAATGTCTATAACTTTATCTCTATTTTTCTAACACTATTATTCTTTTGCTGATAACAAAAGGGGGAGAGAAAAGTTAAGATTTTGGCAAATAAAAGTCAAATATTTTTCTATTTGCATCTAAGCTCATTTGCATATTTTTATTTACATGCATATATGAAGGGGGAGCTTTGTGTAGAGAGAGAGAGCATTCAAATAGGGGGAGCAAATTGAATGATCAAATACATTTAACAAATTCAAAATCTTAAATATATGTTTGTTATCATCAAAAGGGGGAGATTGTTGAATATGTGACTATATGATTTTTGTTTGATGATAATAAACATATATATTAATTTAAATGTATTTGTTAATGTACTATTTTATTTTTCACGTAATTAAATAAATATTTAATGAATAAAATAAATAACACAGAATTTAAATTCAAACGGATATTTTGTTCAAACAAATATTTATTACAATTTTAAATAGTACAAATTTTAGCTCTCACTATATATATATATATTTCAATTACATTACAATTTCAATCACATCACAAATTTTCATTTACAAATGTCCTCACTACATATCACTCATTCACTCGTATTTATCTTCAACTCTATTCTAGATTGAATCCAGCATCTGAGTAATCTGCAAAAATACACACTGATGCAGTAAAATTGAAAAAGAAATATTTATGTAGTATAAAATAAAATGTGATTTTTAAAATATTATGTGCCTCAGTTATTTGGGTTGTTCGTCATCATTTAAATTTGAATTCATCATACACGAACAACTTGTGACATGCACAGTGTATCACTGTACATGCCACAAGGCCGTGCACACCGATATACACTTGATAAAATTACAGGGATAGGTGAGCACAAGGTCAAACCCAAATTAAAAGTCGGGTTCAACGCAAGTGAAATACAAATAAAATCACAACACGAGCACAAGGTCAAACCTAAGCTATAAGCTGGATTCAATGCAGGTGAAATACAAATTGTCAAGTACATGTGTAATGCACAGTAAAGTATACAAAAACCAAAACAGCACCAGACTCGACCAAGACCACTTCTAGTAGCAGTAAACAAAAGAGGCAGTGCAACAGGACAACTTGGCTAGCATGAACCAATGCAAAGTGGTGAATACAAAAACAAGCAGCCCAAAGTTTCGACTGCAACAAAAATGAAGTACACACATACATATGTATGTACACACACATGTGCAGCTCAAAGACATGATACAATATGCAAATGTACATAGACATTGCACATATGAACAGAACTCACAACTTCAACCAAGCCGTGCACATGCAAAGCAAAACTGCAAATACCCAAGTGAAGCAAGAAGACTCAAGCACACATGAAGTTCAAAGTGAACCAATGGCCAATATCAGACATATGAACATGTACCCGAAACAACCATACACAATCTCTACCAAATGTACATGTCCACAATACAACTGAATTCAAGTGAATGGCAACAACTAGTGATGCAACAGTGAAACAACTCAATATGTAAACAATATATGCAGTGCACAGTGCTGACAACCAGAGTCAATATCAAAACAACACTGCACACATACGTGGAGTAATACAACATCTGGAAGTAGGTTTATAATTCAAATCATGTGGCCGAAGTCAAAGGGAACAAAGGTAAATCAACATCATCACAGAAAATTCGAAGCCGTGGCAATCAAGGAATTGAACTAGTTCAAAATTAAAACCGTAGGTGTCAAGAAATCAAACAAGTCAAATTCAAAGCCGTGAAGATCAAGTAACATAAAATATACAAAGTGACAAAGTCAAAGAGATCATTAACATCCAAGCAACATCGAACGGCCAGAGATAAAATAATTGACGAATTCAAATCATCAGAACGAACGAGAATATAGGAATTCGATTCCTATTTAAACCCAATCATCATCGGCCGTAAAGAGCATTGGACTTCAAGCAACAAAGCATAATTCAATCAACTCGAATCAAAATCAAGTTCAAGCATATCAACCAGAAAAGCAAAGAAAATAACATACCAATTTTAATTCAAACTTGATCAAATTGAAGTAGTCGAAAGCAATTCAAAGAGACAACCGATCGACGAACGCAAGGAACTAGAATATATTTATTTCGATCGAGCTACTGGAGTCGGCGACTTCAATTATACCAAAAGCCCTAATTTTCGAACAAGCAAAGGAACGAGCTGCCATTATCACAAACAAGGAACGGGCCGACATAGTTAAACAAATAAAAGGGGAGATTTCTACATTATTATTTAGGGACGGCCTGGTTAATTAAAATTAGGGTTTTTAATTTGTTTAATTTTGTTTTAATTGTTCTTTTTAAATTTCTGTGTAATTTCTAGTCGTGTGACTAGAGGACAAACTACGTGGCGTAGTTTGAGAATTCTCAACTCAGTGGCTGAGTTGTGGCAGTGTTTTGAGCGTAGAGTTAAGGTTAGTCGATAGCGGGTGTCGCGAGTTTACGTGTGTAAGCGTCTGACTACTTAATTTCTAGTAGAAACCTTGGGGGCAGCACGTAGGTAGGGTTTTACCGAAGCTGGGTAAATCTGTATATTCTACTTTTTGTTATTTATAATCTACTATATCTGTGCTGCTATTATTATGTTGTGATCTGTGTTGAAAATATTTTATATAAGCTTCCGCAATAATTTTTATAATTAATAGTATCACCCTATTCACCCCCCTCCCCCTCTAGGGTGAAATCGATCCTACAATCTTGACCTATAATTTATTCAATACAGAATACATATTTTCACAGCGGAGAGCCGTAATGTTAGACTTGGTTTATGTACGGATGCCGACTATAAGAAAAAGTGGGAAGAAGCCCACCTGGATGGGCGCCAGTGTCTGGAATACTTGGCTCGCATGGTGGAGTAGCGACGAATTCAGGGTAAGTCTATCAGATATCACCTTAATTTATTCAGTATAGAATACATAATTTATACCTGTAAAATATAATCTTAATTTTTAGTTTGCAGGCGGAGTCGGACAGGAACTCTACGAACATGTAGAAAAATCCAGTCACAAACCGTCGTGGCTCAAAATCATTTCTACATCATCGCGAGGACCTGGTAAATTGATTAATTGCAATTACAAACAGTTATTACATTTTTAGTATAAATTTGTATGAACAACAATAATATACACCAATTATTGCAGGAAATAGCGCGTGGGGATCCCGTCTCGTATATGGACATGTTTGAGCATACTCATGCTGTCAAGCAGACAGACGACGAAGGATCAAGGTCATATGCCTGGCATGAGGATGATAAAGCATACGCCACACATGTAAGTATATTTTAAGTTATAAGTTATTAATAATGATCATTTTAATTAATTAATTATAAAATATTATAATAATGTCATGTAATATTTATTTGTATTTAATTTTGCGTTGCAGAAAACATGTGCGCGGATGCTTGAACATTAGGAACGGAAGCAGTTGACCACTGATGAGGAGGACACGATCTTCGACTCTGTTATGGATCCGACACAGGATGAATATTTAGAACCAAATTGAGAAAACGGAGAAAAACCGTCCATACATAATCCTAATCTAACATTTCGACTCTCCGCTGCAAAATTTGGATACGTTTTATCGAAATGCTTCCATGCTTCTCCATCGGCCTGATGTGTTAACGTACCCTCTTCCTCCGTTCTCACGCTATGCCACCTCATATTAGACGCAGTTACAGAAGATGCATATAATCTTTGAAGTCTTGAAGTTATGGGTAAGTAGTGAATACGCTTGTACGGAACTTCCTTCCCCTTCTATTTTCTTGGTTTGTATCTCTCCTGGTTACAAACTTTACAATTTCTAAGGTTTGCGTCTTCTTTCCAAAACAACATGCATCCTTTTAAACATGTATCTATTTTCTGATACGGTAAACCAAAAGTCGACATAAGTTTTTTAACTTCGTAGTGATTTTCACACATTTGATTATCGGGCGGCATATGTCTTTTGCAGCTTGTACAACAGCCGTAAATCCAGCTTCAGTGATGTTGTATTTTGACTTCATCGCAATGTATTATGCAATTACTGACATCTGAGTGATGCTTTTACAACCATCCCAAATAGGTTTCTTAGCTGCATTTAGTAAATCATAAATTTTTTTAGCTTCAATATTTGGTTCTTCAACATTTCCATCATCGTCGTCAACTTCAACCATAGGAAACATTGATCGTGCTGCATCTTCGACCATATTTTCTATATGGGTCGTTGAAACTATTTCGTTAACGACACTTTCAGACTCTACAGAAGTATTTGCTACAACTTCTCCATGCCGATCCCAAACATAATATTCGGGTGCGAAACCGTGTTGGCACAAATGAACTTCCACAATATCTGGTAACAAATACTTCAAATGTCTACACCTACTACACGGACAACGAATTTCTGGATCGTTTCCGTTATTACTTAAAGCGAATTCAACAAACACGTTTATACCATTATAAAAATCTTCTTTTATTGAGCCCCTCAGTCCTTTTCTTTGGTACATCCATCTCCTCCGATCAACAAAATAATCAATCATTTTTCCTATTTGACAAAATGAGAAGTTCAAAATTTAATATTTATTTTGAAGAATACAAATTCGAAAAAGATTATTTTCATGGTTGTATAATATTTTGAATTTAAAGAACAACTTCACAAATTTAAAAATATTTTCAAATAGGGCACATTTTATTTTTTAACGTAACGATTTAAAAATATATATAATTTTTTTTTTCATTGGTCGGGCATCCTACTTCCCATTACAAACACAGTAAGCATTTACATTTCGTATATTACTTCGTCTCAAACGATTCAACAAAATTTCGACAGCATTTCCCTTTTGTTCCCTGCATTGTACACAAATGCGTGTACGTAGGAAACAAAAAAGAAAAGTTAGGCCGAAATTTTATGAACCGTTTGAGACGAAGTAGTATACAAAATGTAAATGCTTACTGTGTTCATAACTTGTCCAATACAGTGACAAATCCGACAAACATTGTACCTGATGAATATAAATGGTCGTTTTTCGAAAAGAACGACTATTTATACAACGATCATGTACAACACTCGTCAGACGGGGCCAAAAACTTTCTAAGGGACATTTGTCAGTTACATGCGCGCATTTTACGAAAAAATACAGTTTTACTCACTGTTCACATTTACCAAAATATATATTAATTTAACACATTTATTCAACGTATTACATCAACTTAAGGCTGTTTTAACTTTTTTGTCATTTTTCAATACACACAATTATAATTTAGAGTAATGCATTTTTTTTGTTTCATAAGTAAATACGCGCACAATATAATACTCCTAGTTCATTCAATCAATTTATCTTATTCCAAATAACGTATACAATCGTCGAATCAAGGCATACACAACAATTTACATATACATGAACAACCACAAATTATACGTGTTTTTCATAATTTCACGATAAAAGATGAAATCGGTATACCATGTGATGCTATAAACCGTTATTACGCTATTGGAAACAATTGCAATCACTAATTCGCCCTAATTTATCAATTTATGCAAATCTAGAATTATGGTAAAAACTGAATTTTTCACAAAAATAAGAGATTATACGTGAGATTAAAAGTAATGGAGGTTGATTAGGGAGCCTTGGAAGATCCGGAAGCTAGAAATTAAGGATTGGAAGTTTGGAGGTTGAATTTGGGGGTTTTTTGATGGAATTTTCGTATGGAGAGGAGGAGGAAGAAAGCTCTCGGCTGGAGCTATAATCGCAGATTTCCGACGGCTTCTGACGGCCGCTGACGACCCGTCAAAAGCCGTCGGAAATTGGCCGTCGGAAGCCGTCGGCCCTGACTGTCGGTTTTAAGGCCTTTTCTAGTAGTGAAAATTTGATTAATTTTTATAAAAGTTACGTAATAACTTAAACATATTTCGACTTGTTTTGTAGGCTCGGGCAACACAAAAGGCTTAGGACACCGCAGAGATTAACGAGCTTTGACAGCAGATTGCACAGCTGTAGAAGCAGGACCGTCTTCGAGCAGCGCAAATGGAGTAACTGAACCAGCGTTTGATCGAGTATATGGAGCGGTATGGAGCATTCCCTTCGTCTAGTGGTTTCGGAGCCGCTGATGAGTCGTGAGGTACGATTTGCAGTTTTTTTTGAAACTAGTGTATATAAACATTGGGTGATGGTGAGAGGTTGATTTATGAACATGTGGTGTTTAACATTGATTTGTTTGGTTGATTTGTGGGGTTGATTTGTGGGCTTGATTTGTGGAGTTTGATGTTGGATGTAAATATTGGAGTCGGATGGGTAAGACTGATGATGGATGGTTTGTTTTGTATTGATTGAATATGTTGCGTTTGATATGATATTGATGTTTGAGTTTTATATTGATATTGGTTTTAGTTTATGTAGCTGATTTATATATTGATTTCGATGAGTTGTATTATATATTGTTATGGAAGTGATGCTCGGATGCAAAAAAAGTATATACCCAGATTTCCAGCGGGTTCCAACGGATCCCCGCGGCTTACGTGCCAAAATTTTCGACGGCCAGCGACGACTATCCGGACCAGACTTTCGATGGCTAGCGACGACGTGCGACGGTTTATTGAGAAATTTTCATGCCACATGGACGTCATCGTCGTCGAAAAAGCCGTCGGAAGAGCCTTCGCAATTACTTCGTCGAAGCCGCTAGAAATGGTCGAAATTCGTGGTCCGTATTCCAACGGCATTTTCGACGGCTCACGACGGCCGCCGACAGATTTGGTCATGGCTCATGATCTCGGTGAACCATTCGGTGTGAACTAAAGTTGTATACAAAAGAACAGTTTGTAATGGTTGAGAATGACACCATGTCGCTTAGTATATTCTTTCTGGACGTGAAGTTGGGTAGTAGACTTCAAAACAAACATAGTTTGTCTTGTAATTATACTTTTAAATCAATTTTCAAAATTTATATACATCCATACAGGTTTTTAAAGGGAAACATGGAACCTGATAATGTATTGATGTAATCTCTTTTCATACACAAATACGCATATGCGATGGCTAGGGTAGTAAAAATTAACAACCTCATAACGGTAACAGATCTGCACTACATAGATGAATTTAGAAGCAAGTTTGCAATGTTGTAACTGATTTATTCAAATTGGTGAACTCGTAGGATAATAATAGCCATTTGTTGGCCAAATTGCTGTGAAACTGAATACCATTCCTATATCAGGTCTGCTGTATCTCCTATTTTCTCTAATCTTAAGTGCCAATAAACCTCATCATGGACAGGCAAAATTATCAAGAATTCAGGAAGTGAGGATGTTCCACTTTAGTTGCAAGATTCTTGAAGAAGTGTCACTGGTTATGAATTATAAGGTGTGAAAAACATACAGAGATGTTGAATAGAAGCTGCAGATGCATATTACTTACTAAATTTTACGTATATTGGCAGTTGTAGACAATTATGCAGATTTACAGCTTTTCATACTTTCATTTTTCAGTTACAGTCGTCTGTACTTTTTTTTTTTTTAAAGCAATGGACAAGCTGGGGCATGGACTATTCATCTATTATAGAATTCAGATTATGGACAAAGCCGCCTTATTTGTCTTTGTTTTAGTCTCCTTCACATTGTTCACGGTAGACCAGTTCAAGCATATTCTTTTTTATTTTTTTTGCGGAAAGAACATAACGTGTCATTTTAATTCTTAAAATGAACCGAACTAACTGGGTACTGCACTGAAATAAGGCAAAGAATATTAGGTAATTTCTTTGAACTGATATTTCTTTCTTCTTTTGACTATCGTAGCCTTATACTGTTTTTCACTGGGCAAATCAAGCAATGAAGGGATTCTTAAAAAAAAGAAGTCATGTACATTAAGCTTAGTGTAGTGTTAGCAAGACCGTATTTTGTCCTTCATTCATCATATGCGATTTTAAAAAGTGTAAAACATGGTGGCCTTAGCACCACATAACCTATAACGCTAAGGGCACTATGAATACTTGATACTCTTAGCACTACGTTTAAGCTTGCTTACTTTCTTCTGGCTAACTTGAATTTTATGTTTGTTGAAAAGAAAATGATTGGACTAACTAGAAATTTCCGCTGCGTTGAAATTTTGATAAAACTACAAAAATGCAACCAATTGATTGATTGATAGTGTAATTTTCAGTTATAAAAATCATTAATACGTACAGACCCTTGACAGAAAAGTTAACACTATCATGGAACTTAGCCCATGTAATTAGCCAAAGAAATTGACCCATTATAATATTAACTATAGCTTGGATGTAACGTTAGGTTCGATTTCGTAAAATATTGAATGTGGATTCAAAATTAATAACTGTCTATTTGGAAGATTAATTTGTGTACAAGCTATATATGTACTGTTTCCTGTTCCATATGAGTGTATATTTAAATTACTAGATATTTCTCATTCATAGCCTTTTCTGTTCATATTTGCTATAGGTCGGCTTCTAGTTTATCTTAATCAAATTTATTGTATTATCACTGTCAGGGAGTATTTCAGAACAGGATGTCATATTTTTATTGTTGAATTGTCTAAGCAAATGACATCATAACCTGCCTTTTGGAGCAAACAATATGCATTTCTGGTACTGCCACATAACATAATATCTGGACCGCATACTGGGTATTTGCATATGTGTTGCATCTTTGTTACATGTATTATAAACTGTGAAATTTAATATAAACAAATATGATTGACTCAAAACTTGTTTACTGACTGTATTGGAATGAAAATGATAGTTGTTAGGTGAACAAAAACATGCTTTGTGCTAGTAGTTCAACTATATTACACAATTCATTAATTAAGTACCAGTTTCTCCATATTATACAAGAGTTAAAATCTCTATCCCTAATTTTTCCTCTCCTCATGTGCAAACATCATTTCATCAATTGATTACAAATATTTGATCAGATACATCATACCATATATTTGATCAAATATGTGGATAAGATGTGTTTGAACCAGTGTTTTAAAATCTGACTCAACCACGGTTAACTTTTGACTTTAAAGTTGTACGATATTGAAAATAAAATAAGCATGCCCGGTACATGAACCTATGGTATAATCGTGAAACCCTGAAAAAACCTCTGAACCGATTTCTTTCAACCAAATGATTCATCAAATTTAGAGAGAATACTATTGCTTCATTCGTTATTTTTTTTCACATAATCAATTCAACAAATAATTGTATGGCATTAACTATCAAATTATTTGATTATCTTATCAATCTTAGATGATACATTATTAGCGTACATTTGATGAACCTTTTTAACCGAATCTTTTTATCTTACAAAATTAGAAAATTTATTCTTCTGACTAAAGAAATCGTCGAATAAATTTTTAATTGTTATTTATAGAAGAGCTCCTTGTGGCGAGAAAGGGAAGGGGGAGATCAAACTAGAAAATAAAGTCTAAAATCATATTGGAAGACACCTCTAGTACTGAACTTCCAAACATGACAGCCATTGAACAAATTTTCTTACTAATGAAATTATAGGCATAGAGATTTATTATCAAATCTTCAAATATAATTTTTTTAAAAGTCAATATATTAATTATAATTAGTTAAAAATTTCCATTAACAATAATATTTGTACATTTAAATTTAAAAAATAAAATAACGATTAATGCGGTTCTCACGGTTTTGACTGATTGAACTTCTAGAACGTTTGATCTTACATCAACATGGTTCAACGTATGGTTTGGTTTGGTTTTCAAACCTATGGCTTCAACATATGAAGACGGAAAATTTGAGAATAGCTCATCTGATCCAATTATACAAACAATCAAACAAGCTCTTATATATATACAATCATAAAAGCTCAAAGTTTATAGCTACAATGATATATAACTGAGCTGATATACTTCATGAATACCAAGATAGTACGAAGAATGAATTATTACTTAAAAGTCAAATGCACATGGATTATGAATGAACTGTAAACATTTATACGATGGCTACTCTTGAATATTTGAAAAACGAAGGAGACTAACATAATAAGTTGTTGAGTGGTAGTGGATTCTAGCCGTTTCTCCTGACCAGGATTCCCGCAGCACCGTCATGTCTACTTGCTAAATACTTTTAGTGTCCACTTGCAATTTATTTATTCTTTTACTTCTACTTTATTCAGTTAATGGTATACTATATTATTATATTGTTTATTATACTGTAAGTAAAAGTAATTCATGACAAAAGTTGGAGAAAGAATATTTTAATTTTATTTTTTGGTGACAAATGTATAATTAACTAGTATAAATGTACAAATAGTACGAGGAATTTGCATAGCGAACAAACTAAATAGCATCTTTGACATGTTTTTTGTTTTATTTTTCATACTATTTGATTTTGCAAGCACACATTTAATAAAGAGGGAATTAGGCACATGGACAAACTTTGGAAAAAAATTAGGTTGAAGTACACCAAGTTTCTATTTTGGGTTGAAGGACAAACTTTGAAAGAAAATTAGTTTGAAGGACAATGCTAGTTATAACTAACATTATATTCAGTTTTTACAGTATAGAAAATGCTATTATAACTAGCATTATATTCAGTTTTACACCGTATAAAATGCTAACTATATTTAGGATTGTCCTTCAACCTAATTTTTTTTCAAAGTTTGTCCTTCAGCCTAAAAACGAAACTTGTTGTCCTTCAGCCTAATTTTTTTTCAAAGTTTGTTCTTATGCCTATTTTCCACTTTAATAGAGAAAATTAATTTAAAGGACAAAAATTTGTATATTTTTAACCTCAAAGACACAATCTCAGTATTTTAACCACAAGGACAAACATTCTCCTAAAAATTATTCATAAAGACAAACATTCTTTCAAAATTATTCATATGGACAAACATTGTTCCAAAACTGCTACCGAACTAAAAACTGATACCTAAAAACTGCTACTGATAACTACAAACTGATACCTAAAAACTATAAAAACTGATACCTAAAGAAAGTTGTCCTTCAGGCTAAAATACTGAAGGTCTGTCCTTGAGGCTAAAATGCCGAGAAATTTTGTCCTTGACAATAATTTCCTGTTTAATATAATGGTTTTATATCCATCAAAATTAGTTATTTAACCAATGTAATCATATTCCTCTAGCTTCTGAATTTCACATAACTTTCGTTTTATTTTGTCATGATATGTTTCTTTTTTCACACCCTTTAATTATAGTTGGACACTGTTTGCGGACCATTTTTTGCCTAGTTGGAGTTCGCGTTGCGTCAGACGCATCGGGGACGTAAGTGTGGGCCCCACCTAAATTGTCCGTTTGGAGAACAAGGGAATATCACTGGCTCAGATGCTAACCGTTGATTATCCATAACGGTCGTATTAACCCTTATAAACTCTCATTTTCTCTTTTTCACTTTACTTCCATCTCCATTTCATCATCTTCTTTGTCTCCATTTCAATGGTCGAACCATTTGATGAAAGTGGTCATTCAGGATCTGAAGCCAAACATATAATCAATATACAAACTATTAGTAGAATTAGATCGCTACAATAAGCTCCAATCGTCCATATTCACACATCTGAATACAAAAGAATTCACCGGGTTGATGCTATATTGTATGATTATCTAGAACGTTGTCAACAAAACGTCCGAATGAAAAGACTTTGTTTTCTAATATTGTGTGAGCGGTTGGAAAGTTACCGTTTAAAGGAAACGCCTGATGTTGTGTTAGAGAAATGCTAGTCATCTTTCTATATACAATTGCTTTGGCCCTTCCTATACGGCAGGTTGCTGGTAGATTTCAGTTATCGAATCACATGATTTGTGTTTATTTTCATGAAATTTTAAAAAGTGCTCTGCTAATGTCTAGAGATATTATTAGATCGGTAGACCCTCAATTTAATAGAGTACCATAACAAAATTGGAAATCAAATTGATATTACATATACTTTGAAAATTATATTGGAGCTATTAATGGTATATATGTAATTACACATGTGTCTTGTTGTAGAGATGCAACGATATGTTGAACGTAAATGTTTTGTTACGTAGAATATTTTGGTTGTATGCACGTTTGGTTTAGCATTTACGTTTGTAAAGACAAGATGGAAGGGAACTGAATATGATGCTAAATTTTTTCGTTTAATTTTAAACAATAGAAATTTGAATTTATCTCATTCACCAACAGTACAATATTATTTAATATCCACTTGACTATTTATCTCCCTATCATAATGTTAGATAACACATTTCAGATTTTAATGAAACGCAAAACCAACCAAAGCCGGAAAATAAAATTTTCAACTATTACCATTTGAGTTTACACATGACAATTGAAAGAACCTTTTGAATTTGAAAGAAAAGGTTTGCATTCTTACATACCATGTTGATATACATATATATTGTTTAAGTAAAGATTGTAGCTGCTGCAATTGGTATTTATAATTTCATACGAAGATACAACGAAGGAGACCGTGACACATGACGATGATCCCGGTCAAGCTCCGAAAGAATTTGTACAATAGTACAATAATATACGAACGTTGGGGAAGAATGATCGAGAAGCAGCTGAAAGAAATGCAACAAACTCTATGACAAACATTTGAGATAATATACGAAACAAACTACTTAATACTAAACTGCGTTAGAAATTTGTATTTTGTAACTGCACTTGTATCGTTATTGTTGTAGTAATATAACTGTACTTGTATTATTATTGTAGTTGAAATATCAAATTTTCAAATTTAGTTTCATTCTCAAAACACATCTTCTTTACAACAATACAAACATATTAACAATATAATTAGTAATAAAAAAAAATTAATAATGTCATTTTCAAATGCCTCTTTCGGTGCAAAAGAACGCATTACTCTTTCGCAAATCATTCTTCTTCTGACCCAGTTTCGTCCCCTTGATAAATTTCTGCCCACAAGAGGTAAACTGACATATATACTATATTTAGTACAATTTTGTTACCTAAAATTTACTAAATTTTATCTACAAGTAATCAAATATCTTAGATAATTTAATTTGGAATTTTGTACCCTCAAACCATTTTGTAAACTACCCCTCTTCACGTTCTCTTGTACTATTAAATGTAACCAACACCTAAATTTTTATTTATTACATATTCATTTACTACTCCATCTGACTTTTTATATTCAATCATACTCATCATTATCCAACTTCTTCCTCCGTTTGAAATAAAACTATGCATGAGAAAAACTCCTTCCATAAATCATGTTCAGCTTCTTTCTTCTTCTCTTCATCCTCTCTTCCACCATCTCAATCTTCGCCTCCGGTTGTAATCAAAATTGCGGTTCTGTCAATGTCCCATATCCTTTCGGCTTCTCCTCCAATTGCAAAATACAATTAAACTGCTCCACCTTCAACACAATATCAATAGGAAATTTTCCAGTCCTAAACATAACTTCAAGCAGCATATATCTCAACGTCTCTCCGTCATGCACTCGAGAACTGCACTCCGTATCGCAATTCTTCAGCAACAACTTCGCACTAAAGAAATCAAATGGTTTATTTTTGCGTAACTGCAGTTCCAATTCATTCTCAAATTGTTCAATTTCCACTTTGCTAATCTCTAATAGACTCAATATCCTAAGCTGTGGAAATTCCAGTGATAACGTTAGCTGTTTTACTCGTGCTCCCATGAAAGAAAGAAATTTCATAACGAAAGAAGAGATTCTTGATACAGGATGCAGTTATTTGTATTCTTCCGTAGCTTATAAGGTTGAGCAAAGCTTGTCTGCATTGATTTTTGCAGAGGTGGAACTTGAATGGTGGGTGGATGGCATATGTAACTGCTCGGAAAATGCAAACTGCGTGCATGTTATTTCTCCTGTTACTGAAAAAACTGCGTATAGATGCGAATGTACAGATGGTTTTGTTGGGGATGGGTTCAGGAGTGGCCATGGATGCTCCAAAGGTATTACCATCAATTTAGTTTTTAATGATGATTAAATTGTAAACAATATTTTGGTTGTTGTGCTTGGCATGATCATTGAAAAGAAGATAGAGACATTTTTTGAAATACCCTTCAACCGTTACAAAATTAAGTTTCGGATCCTATCATAGGTTTTACGAAAAACCCCAGTGAAATAGTGAATTTTTAACTTGACATTTTTGCATTTAAAATTACAAATATTTACATTATAAAGTACTTCATATGTATTGTAATTAACTGGATATTTCTGTAGAACGAAAATTTATAGTTTACGCCGCAAGAATGATGATTGTACACTTTAAATATTTTAGTTTGTAATACACATTGGAAATATTTATTTTACAAATACGTACCGTTTAAAATGCATATTTATTGATGGGTGTTCCAAGAAACTAGTTTTTTGGTTGAGTTTTCAGAAGGATCATCCAAAAAAATAAAAATAAAGAGATGAATTCAGAGTTTGATGATGGCAGGGGTATATTAGACTTGGTCTTAGCATGAAGCTAGAAGTGCCAAATTAAAACAAAATAGTCGTTATCTTTGAATTGACCATTTAGGAAGATGTTAATATAGTAACTTGTGGAATAAGCAATGTAGTGGCAATAACATATGAAATAACACGCTTTTTTACATATAATAATTTAGACAAATGGAAGTGGAGACGACTGATTGGTTTTTGCAAAGAAGAATTGGTCCAAATGAAAATGGTTGTTTAGTGTAGGAGTTAAGAACGTGAATTTTCAAGTGGCTATTAAAGTATGAAGTATGAACTCTCTATCCCAAAGTATTTTTATATTGGAAAGTCCATGTCAACTGTATGGAATAATCATATGAAATTGTAATTATGCAATAAAATTGTGTGGTGGCATATAATACTGGGTGCATGGATGGTGATGTTCTGAAAATGTATTATCTGCAAATGTCATAGTTGAATGAACCATTGTTCCTAGTAAACAATTACTGCATCAACTCTGTTAGGAACTTCATGAAATTAAATTAAAATGATCTAGCTGTCTTTTCAATGATAAGCTAAACCTATTCACATGATCTTTGCAGCTCATAGGAAGCCTGTCAAAACTGGTTTGCTAGCCGGAGGTAATATTCTGATCAACTGTTAAAATGCATTCTGTTTTCAACCATTGAGACTAACTACTTATCATTAAAAAAAATCCATATTTTTAGTGATTACAGCAGGTGCATCAATAACCTTACTTCTAGGTCTAGCCTTCTTCATCTACCACGTCAGGCGTCGACAAAACTCATTCAAAGCGAACAAAATAACAAGACGTCTACTCTCTGAAGCATCATTCAATGTACCATTCTACTCCTACAGAACCATAGAGAAAGCCACGGAAAACTTCTCAGAAACGCACCGACTAGGCACGGGCGCTTACGGAACTGTCTATGTTGGAACCCTAAGCAATGGCAACCTCATTGCAGTCAAAAAGATAAAACACCCTGACCCTGAAACCATATCCCAAGTCATGAATGAAGTCAAAATGATCTCCTCGGTCAACCATCCTAATTTAGTTCATCTTCTAGGCTGCTGCATCGACAAAGGCGAGCAAATCCTGGTCTATGAATTCATGCCTAATGGTACCTTGTCAGAACATTTACAAAGACAAAGAGGCCCAGGTTTTGTACATATTTTAGAACATGATTTATCACTCACTAATGCTTTCTGTTCTTCCTTGCTTTGTTTTCAAATGAAAATTTTGCAATTTTAACTGCTTTACATAGAAAACTACAAATTTAAGACACATTGAAAAAGATTTACAAAAACAATTCTTTTTCTGTCTGCATATCATAAAATAACAGTTGCTACTGGCTTGCTTTCAAACTATAAAAGAAATTTATTATTATCACGAGATTTTATGGTATATGCAACGAATGTGTATATAATTTTTTTTTATAAAATTCGAAATTTTGCATAATTTTGATAAAATTAAATTGAAAATTTTAAATAAAAAATTGCAATTTTTTCATTGAAATAGAATTTTAAACTTATAACTTTAATAACGTTTTAAAATTTTCATTTGGAATAAATGTTAATATTTGTTCATTGTGTGATTCGAACTTCTAACAATTTATTTTTACATATAAAAGTATTTTTAAAACTTCACGGTCGGATCAAAAGATTGCGCTTCTGTTTCATTAATAAATATTTAGGTTAACAGGGAGTATGTTTGTTTTGTAAACAAGCTTTGTGTTTTGCGATTTCAACGGGGGCTGTCCCTTTTCGCTGAAAAGGCATACTTTCTTTTGTGGAATAATTTTTATATAGTGGAAATTAGCCACAAGGGCCTCTTTAGCATGTGAAATTGGTTTTTATGACACACAACTGAAATAATTACTTTCAAGGACAAAACATAAAATAATTAGTTTCTAGAGCCTAAAATCCTATGAAATTATATCCTTGAAAGTAATTGGGCTGCTGACTTTGTCCTTGAAAGTAATTATTCTGCTGACTTTAGCCTTAAAAGTAATTTGTTTGAATGTGTGTCCTAGAAACTAATTGACTGCAAAGTTTGTTTTTCTGGTGAAATGCCCTTTTTATATATTCATATAATTAAATTTTCCAATTGGGTCATGGTTTAGTAGATGTGCAAGTGTTATATTTGCTTAGTTAGATAGTGCAAATTCAATTTTAGTTTGCATATTATAGCCAATCCAGAATTATGGATAACAACCATTTGTCTATGGCCCAATCTGAAATTTTGTTCATAATAACTTTTTGCCCAGGATCCACAAACACCTTGGGTGGGGCCTGTGTTCCAAATTTCATGGGAGAGGAGAATATGGTGTAAAATGATAAATTCAGAAAATGGTTTAACCCTAAAATCAAAAATGATTATTTTTCACCCCATTTGTAAAATAAAAGTGGTATATTCCACCTTTTTCTTTTTTTCCACGCCAATTGAATTACATAAACTCGTTTTCAAACCAAACAATATAGATTGTACGAATGCTATTCCAAAGAGCACCAACATTTTTACTTGCAGAAAAAAAAAGGTTGTTTTATTGCTGTTACAAAATTATTTTATACCTTCATGTGACTAATTATGATCAAAATGCATAAATGATTAACAACTTGATGTGTATGAACATTAATACTATAACTAATAAATATTTTGGATAACTATGTAATAATTTTATAATAATCGAACAGGTCTGCCATGGACGATCAGGTTGGCCATAGCAACGGAAACAGCCAAAGCCTTAGCCTACCTGCACACCCAAGTCGATCCCCCAATATACCACAGAGACATAAAATCAAGCAACATTCTACTAGACTTTCAATTCAACGCCAAAATCGCCGATTTCGGCCTTTCCCGCTCGATAATGACAGACTGCTCCCACATCTCAACCGCCCCTCAGGGAACCCCAGGCTACGTCGACCCCCAGTACCACCAAAACTACCACCTATCCGACAAGAGCGACGTGTACAGTTTCGGCGTCGTTCTAATGGAGATAATAACCGCCATGAGGGTAGTAGATTTCAACAGAGGGCAGAGCGAGATCAATTTAGCTGCACTGGCGGTTGATAGGATAGCAAAGGGGAAAGTCGAGGAGATCGTAGATCCTTTTCTGAAGGTGAAGAAGGACGGATGGGTGTTCGGGTCCGTGCACAAGGTGGCGGAGCTGGCGTTCAGGTGCCTGGCGTTTCATAGGGATATGAGGCCGAGCATGGTGGAGGTGGCGGATGAGCTGGAGCAGATTAGGGTTTCGGTTTGGGCGCCTGAGGACGGGGAGGTGGAGATGTGTACGGTGTCGCCTTTGGTTGGGGATGGGAGGGAGGGTAAAAGTGGAAGAGTGGTTTTTGTTAGTCGGAGGGTTGAGGAGGAGAAGGTGAATTCGCCTGTTTCTGTTGTTCAGGATGATTGGAAGAGCGAGGGGAGTACTCCTTCGTCTAGTAGTTTGTTGGGGTATCCCAGTCGATGACGTTTAGAAATTTGATAATGTGTTGGTGGTGAGTGTTTTTGTTAATAATTAAAGCGTTTAATTAATTGGAAGATTATGATTACATAAGGGGCTTTTGTGTACTTTCGTGAATGTCATCTTGAAAAGTAAAAGTACTTTGATCTTTAAATTTTAATATAAATTATTCTAAATGGTTTAAAAACACACATTTTATAACATGGAAAGAAAAAATGTAATCATGCAATCCTGTTCATGGGTGTAAGCGACGAGGCAAGGGCGTCCGTTTCTTTTTCTTTTCTTTTCTTTCCATTAATATTTTGTCAATTTAAAAACATGTTAAATGTTAGGATATATATATATATATATATATATATATATATATATATATATATATATATATATCAACTAAGTTGATAATTGGTTTTATGTTATGAATTTCACAATATTAGTATCAATTTGAATGCTAAATTTGATGATAAATAAGTTGTTTTATTTGAAAATTTAATTGTTAATATTTTTTTCATCCAAATTGATTGATAAAAATAATTTTGCTTTAAATTATTGAGTGTTAACCCGTTTTTGAGCCAAAACAAACTTCAACCCGGCTTAAAAAGATTAAAATGAGAAAGAAACGACTTGAAATCTTGAAGGCACGTTTAGATGTAGCAAATGAATAGCTCGGAGAAGTTTCATCTCAAAATACACTAAACGAACAAGTCGGTGCTGATTTTTTCCAACATGTTTTGCCCTATATTCCTTTACTCCAACTCCACACAAGTCATTATCTATCTCTCCCGTATGTGCCCAAGTGATTTTCAAGGGTTTTTGACAGTCTATTTCAAAAGTTGAAGAGTTAACAAAATGATAGAATAAACCAAGTAACGAAGGAACGATTATCAAAATCAACTAATAATCAATGGAAACAACATGAGATGCCACAAAATGAAGTAGGAAGAATGATGCAAGAAAGTACGAAGTGTTTCGAACTAAGGAAACATGTCGGAACCGACATGTTTAAGTCGGTACCGTTATGTTTGGTTAACTCATGGTGCTCTACAATTTTACAAGTGACTTCGGGTCGATCTCTGGACTCTGCTCCAAGTGGACTTCTGATCCAACACGATCGTTTCTCTATAAATACCAGCCTACTTGCAGCCAAATGAGATCTCTTTCCAAATCTTAAACTCTTCACTCTAGATCTGATCTCTCTACTACTGGAGACTTCTCTCTCTTCTTCACTCCTATGCTTTATCTCTCAAATATTCTAGAAATTTCATTGTAATCAGATGTAATGATCCTGATTTTAGCTAACATTATTTAGAACATTTAACTGGATAAATTAAATAAAATAATGTAGAAAGTTAAGAGATTGAGATTTATAAATTAAGAAGGAGCCGTGCCTTAATGAATGTGTTAATAAAAGGGAAGCTAAACATAATTAAGAAGGAGGAATATGATGAGGGTAAAATGGGACTAGTCTTTATTCCTATACCCTAAACCCTTCCATTCTCTCCACTTCTCCACATTGACAAACTAAACAAAAATAATACTAAGCTTAGGCCGGCCGCCATTAAGAAGATTTAAAGGGAAGATAAGCTAGGATTCAAGTAAAAAACTTGAAGAAATCAATCTAAGGGCACAGCCTTCTTAACACAAAACCAATGTGAATAAATAGTTTACATCTCATGTTTTGATAATGATTTCCGTTTTAAAGGATAAACCCGCTTATTCGTAAGTTATATTCCATTAAATGATTTGATGTTATAAGTTGATGATTTATAGAGATTTAATAAGAATTTTATGATATATTCAAAGTAGAAAACTTATCATATAACATCCGATTGAATTGAGATGTGGATATGATATGAGGATCAATATTTTAGTAGTGGCTTTCAAGTTTTATAATTTTCCAAGTTAATAAGGATTTATGGTGAATTTTCTAAGTTCAGAAAATGATTAATTTGGTTTTAAATATTTAAATGGTTAAAATATGGTTTCGGCCCAAAAGTTTGGATATGGGGAAGATAATGGTTAATCTGATTTTTGGAGGTTTTTCTTAAATGCTTAATTATGGTTAATAAATTATTTAAGTTGAAGGGATCAAATGTTTTAATCATTTTAAGAAGAATGGATTATTTGATAAAATGTTTTCAATTGTTCAATGCTGAGTTCGGCAACTTTTTAGAAAAGAATTTCGGTAAGGTAGTGGCAACCAATCATATTTTGGCAAATTATTAAGTTAGGTGAAAGGAATTTCTTTAAAAGGTACAAAATCAGTTTTAAATTAAATTATAGCTTCGCCACTTACCATGCTTGCTTCCGTCACCATACTCCCTCTTGTAAATCTTTCGCACCCATTCAAAACCAATGCACACGGTATCAAACATTTAGTACGTAGTATGTTGGAGAAAAGCGGAAGGAAAGGATGGTGTTGAAAGTATGCTTTCGAAAAGGTTGCCGCTTTTGAACTTCTTTGATACCTTAGTTGTCGCACTAATTCTTCTACCTTAGTTAAAGGCCGCCTTTTGTAATCTTCAAATAATGCATGGAAAAGGGAGGCTTTCGCTTACGTACCTTCCACATACCATGGTAGTCGCATTCCTTAATGTTTTCGAAAGGGTAGCTTTCGAATGTATCCCTTTTATACTTTGTAGTTTGTTTTGTTTTTAAACTATCGTTTCGAAAGTAATACTTTTAATTGGTTTCGAAGCTATGCTTCCATAACTTCTTGCTTGAACACAATGCCTTCGAACGGTATGTTTTAAGTGTTTCGAAAGGTATGTTTTATGTGTTTCAAAAGAAACGTCTCTAAATGTTTTGAGAGATAAGTTTTATGGCTTCGAAAGAGGATGTCTAAGATTTTAAATAATTATTCCGAAAGGTCTATTTCCAATGCACTCGAAAGGGAGGTTTTGGCCTTTCAGCCTAATGTTAAAGTATTTAACTTGTTTCGAAGGGATAGCTAACCCTAATGATTTAGATTTTCATCAGCACTATTTTGTGTAAAGCATATATCATGACATAAGTATTTTGAGTAAAGCAAAAAGTATATTTGTTTAATCATGATTTAAAAAGAGTTAATCAATTTGAAAGAAATGTTTTGAAGGAAAATTGAATAGGATGGTTAACCCTAAGTATATGACTTAGATATTAGAAGATTAGATGGGACTGGTGTGGGGTCGTGTCCTATACTTTAGCTAGTGGTCCCTAGCTAAAACAAGACCAAAATTCCAGTGGGTAGGGCTTTGTCACAGATAAGACTAAAATGTTGTTATACATAGAAAGGAATACGCAAAGTAGAGATAGGTTACTGGTGAGCCCGTAAAACCAATATGATCTGTTGATCCTAGGAGAAGTAAGTTAAAGACAGACCATCCAGTATTATATCTAACAGAAGTTAGAATATTTATTTTATCTGGTAGGCCCAAGTCAACCAGTGGTTAATAGTCAGCCAGATAAAACTATAAACTTCGAACGGATTGTCCATTGATTACCTGATTTATATGCATATATGTATTGCTATTATTGTTATAATAAGTTTGATTATAGGATTTTGATTTGCAAAGGATATGCTTTTAAAAGGATATTAGTGGGGGAAACCCGTTCCGCTAAGTGGCATGGTCTCACTTAAATATTAGTAAACTGAGATGTAATAGAATTATTCATACTAGGCTTTAGTTTGACTTGAAGTTTATGTTTTCCTCTTAAACTCTCGGGTGCTCAAAATTTAAATTGAGTAGATTGAAAGTTAAGGACTTTTCAGGTTTCGTAGATTGGACAAATAAGCTTCCGAAGACGTGCAGGATGCAAAGCTTGCTATGTAGAAGTTATTTAGTATTACTTCTATTGTGATATATTGATGACTGATATGTCTATATATCTAGTAATCACTACACCAAACAGCCTATTTTGTAACACTTTTCCGCTTTCAATTTGTAACGGTAATAACCGTTACAATTTTCTAACAAATATATGCCTGTCAATGGATACCCGAAAAATCCGAAATCCGTCCGAGTCCGTATCCGAAAATACGGATATTATCCGATATCCGAAAAACGGATGCGGATATCCAATATCCGAAAGAGATTTCGGATGCGGATACGGATATGAGCATATCCGTATCCGAAAAACATCCGTCCGATCCGAATTAATTATGATAAAAATTGTTATTATTATTGATTTATTATTTAAGTGTATCCATAAGTTTTGTTTAAAATTTATTTGAAAATTAAAGACAACGGCCCAAGCCCACCAAACAAAATTAAAGGCAAAGGCAACGGTCCCTAAGGCTAAGTACGCAGGTCAGGTGAGGTGATAACTGGTAATTGGTATTCGCTTCAAAGTTCAAACATCAATTACTAATTTCCTCAATTCAATTCTTACAGTCACAACCGCCGCTAATAAAAGAAATATCAAAACCCTAAATCGCAGATTCGCAGTAACCCTAAATCGCAGATTCGCAGTAACCCTAAATCGAAACAACCATCACAAGTCGCTCCGCCTCGCAGTCGCAGCTTCGGATCCGGCCTTTGTTCGAAACCTCGCAGCTCACCTGAGTCACCTCACTGCTCCGCCTCGCAGCTTCGGCTCGCAGTCGCAACTTCGGCTCCGGCCTTTGTCATGTTATTTACGGCTATTTAGTTCATCAAACAAAGTTTCATCTTCCCAGCAGTAAGTTTTTCATTAATTTTTCTTTTTTAGATTTGTGATGTTAAAATTTACAACAATTTCATCCAAAAAATGGGTTGAAATGATCAAACTGCAAGGCCTTCGAATTAGTACATGAAAATCAGATAAATCTAAGATATTCGATATTCGATTTAAGTGTACATTCACATGGTGCTGCTGTATTAATTAATTTATATGTACACACATCATTTAGAAATATGAATAAATGGTAAAGAACACCGAAAGAAATAATCACGTAATTTTTATTCAGACCTTGTGTTTATCAAGCACAGGTATTTCATGCATGTTTCTTCTCATCTGGGCATATTACTATTTTAATCGTTTATAATTATTTTATCTACTTTATTATTCGAATGAAAGGAAAATTCCCATTTAATTTTCTGAAAATAAAAGCAGCAATTACTGCACTATTTTTGTATTCGTTTTGGGAACTCCGACTAAAGGATGTTTCAGATGATGGTATCATTATCTGCAACAGAAAGAAATGCATTATTTAGAAGTGAATTTACAAAAGAAAGAAATGCTAC
The DNA here is from genome assembly GCA_030737815.1 of Allium fistulosum. Lineage (NCBI taxonomy): Eukaryota > Viridiplantae > Streptophyta > Magnoliopsida > Asparagales > Amaryllidaceae > Allium > Allium fistulosum. The sequence goes on from CM060907.1 coordinate 294,240,511, forward strand.
AGTGCGTAGCATGAATTTTGCAGTGGACAATTCACTGTGACACACATTTCCATGTGTCAAAGCAGAGTTTTATATTTAAAAAACATCCATTTCTTATTTTATAAATTAATTAAGGAAAACATTGATATTGTTGAATGTTGATATCCTTTTTTCAGTTTGTCCTAAATTGAAAAGGTAGTTGCCCATTTAAATCATATTTATTGACCTGGAACTTCTCCTCATTTGATGATTTACATATTAATCTGTTTAATCTTCCTTAAAATTGTTCTACGAATATTTACAGATTTTTAAAAATGGAAAACGCCTCGTCAAGTTGTAGCAGTAAATCTGTTGCATGTGCTACATCAAATGCTTGTGTCAAAGATAACATAGTTGTGCTAGAAACCACGGACTCTAGTACGCCACCAACTCAAATTATTCCAGCTAATGAAGAAATATCTGCACCTTTGAATATAAAGCCCTTAAAATCCGAGGTATGGAAAGATTTTGATAGAGAAGTGTTAGAGGGTAGTAACTGTATTAAGGCAACTTGTAAACACTGTTTAAGGATATTCAATGGAGCCACTTCATTGGGAACAACACATTTGAAAAATCATATAAAAGTTTGTCCCAAAAATACTACCAATAAAAGATTATCCGGACAACAACTTTTGACTACTAAAAAGTCTCCCAATAAACCATTCAAATTAGCTAGTTGGAAGTTTGATCAAAGTAGGACTCGAATGTGTTTTGCTCGTATGGTTGCCAAACATGATTATCCATTCAATATGACTGAACATGTTTACTTTCAAGAATTTGTTAAGAGTATTAATCCAACCGTTAAGTTCTATTCTAGAAATACAGTTCGTTGTGATGTGTTGAAACTTTATGCTAATATGAGAACTGAATTACAACAGATGTTTGATAGTTTGTCTACTCGTGTTAGTCTTACTACTAATTTATGGACATCTGAACATCAGAATATAGGTTATTGTTGTATAACTTGTCATTACATTGATGATGAATGGAAATTGCAAAAAAAGATAATTGCTTATCATGAAATGCCTTCTCCACACACTGGACTTGCACTTAGTGCTGCTCTTAAAACAAAACTATTGCATTGGAATTTGGATAAGAAATTATTTTCAATTACTGTCGATAACGCATCGAATAATGATGTTATGATAAGAGATCTCAAGGCATGGTTAGATGGTAAAGGGGTCTTGATTTCAAATGGTGATTTGTTTCATATGCGTTGTTGCACTCATGTCTTGAATTTAATTGTGCAAGATGGGTTAAAAGCAGTACATGGTCTTATTATAAAGATAAGAGAAAGTGTTAATTTCACAAAGTCTTCACAGTCTAGAAAACAAAATTGGGAAAACGCATTGGCACAAACTAGATTAGTTGGAAAAGGTGTTTCTTATGATGTTCCAACGCGATGGAACTCAACATACCTTATGCTTGAAGGTGCGATTGAATTGCGTCCCGCGTTTGAGCGATTAGTTGAGTTAACTTCAGATTATATAAGTTTGCCTTCTAGAGAAGAATGGAAGATAGGGAAAAAAATTTGTGAATGTTTGAAAATCTTTTATGATGTAACTCTCAAATTTTCAGGTGTTAAATATCCAACAACGAATTTTTATTTTAAAAGCGTGTGTGATATTTATGAAAGTATAACTAGTTGGGAGCTAAGTGAGCATGATTATATTTGTTCCATGGCACAAATGATGAGAGTTAAATTTGAGAAATATTGGAATACTTGCAATTTAATGATGAGTATTGGAATGGTTTTCGATCCTCGTTATAGAATGGCTTACATTGAATTTTTCTATGATTTGATTTATGGGGAAGATGCACAAGTTCATATTAGGAAAATCAATGATTGTTTGAAATCTCTTTTCTATTTATATGAAGAAGAAAGTGCATCCTATAAAAATGTATCTTCTTCTTGTGCATTGGATGATAATGTAAATCATGGTTTAAAAAAGAGAACAAAAATGGATCTTAAGTGGAAAAATTATAGAGAACAAAAAATTGGAAGTTTGCAAAGTTCAAAGACCGAACTTGACAAGTATTTGAAAGATGAATTATTGCCGATGGATGAGGATGACGACAACTTTGATATTTTAATGTGGTGGAAAACAAATTGTCCTACATTTCCTACTCTCGCAAAGATTGCTCGTGATATTTTAGCCGTTCCCGTTTCCACCGTAGCATCCGAATCATCGTTTAGTAGCGGTGGTAGATTAATTACCGAAAGTAGATCCTCATTATCTCCTGACATAGTGGAAGCATTGAGTTGTATTAGGGATTGGTTACCATCGGACATAGGTTAGTTATTATTACATACTAAAATTATTTTAGAATTTTAACCATTTAGTATAATCAGTTTTTTTTATTTAACAGGTAAAGATATAGAGCTTGTAGATGAAGCATCAACCCTAACATAAACTATCTATCGCACAAGGTAATTTTTTTTTTCATGTGCTGCAGCGGCACTTTCTATGTTTATTTGTCATTTTTTGCGATTTTGATTAGAATGATTTGCCACATTACTACAGTCAATATTTTTAATTGCAAGACCCATGTTTAAAAAATGCAAGTTACGAGTTTTTTGGTAGATTTTGAGAACAATGACTGAAGTGCAAAGGTGTAAACATGAAACGCATATAGATATATGCGAACATACAATGACCATTAAAAATCTATACAAAATATTTGTTGCAACTTTTGATTTTGAGAACAATGACTGAAGTGCAAAGGTGTAAACTGAAGTGCAAAGGTGTAAACATGAAACGCATTTAAATATTTGTTGCAACTTTTCCTAATTTTAGTTTAATACATAATAATACTATACTGAACAAAATATTATTTGTATTATTTAAAAAAAATAGTAAAGCTATTAAAGAAAACCTGAAGTTGTATACTTTTTTTATTTAATGTAGGAATATTCATTTAGATACCGTCCCTTTGCTCCAGTTTCTAGTTCGTATTAATATTTCGGTCTATAAGTATTCTTTGTTGCCACTGAGCCAAAGGAAGAACGTGAAATTTGATTGCTTTTTAGAGAAGTTTGTTTGTTATGTTGTTTTTTGTTTGTTAGGCACCAGCGTGAATTGATTAGTGAGAGTTGAAGAATTTCGTTTGGTTATGGTGTTCTTCCTGAACAGAGTCCCACTTCCATTAATGTTTGTTATACACTTATTAAACAGCTGTATAATGTATAAGTAAGGAATATTATGTTATATATGTGATAATTAATTATGACACTGAATAAATATATTAGTGCTTTTAGCTAGCTCATCGTCCAGCATAAACCACATATCGCGCACACAAGAATCAATTGCATTAAAGCATAATACTACCTGAAATACTAAAATAGTTTTATACGTAGGCACAGTTTATCCCAATTTACTTTTATGACAATAACAGCAAATGATGCAGTACTATCTATTAGTAAATTGGATTTCAAATTTTGAATTTCGGCAGAACACATTTATAGATTCAACATATGCCACGCCTGACTGCCTGACACATGAAGTTTACAAGTAATGAAAACGATTAGCACTGCATTCGTTGTCATATGTGCAGCACTTGCACCAAGTGCACTGCTCTGACTGTCTGACAGCAGCACTTGGTAGTGCTGCTGCTGCACCAAGTGCACTGCTCTGACTGTCTGACAGCAGCACTTGGTAGTGTTGCTGCTGCACCAAGTGCAGTAGCACTTTCTGACTGCTCTTGTTCAGGTATGCACTTACAGACTTACAGTGTTCTCCACCATGTAGTTTTCATCCCTTTCATTCTGCTTGAATGTTGATTGCTGCCTCAATCGTTCCTGCTTGGTCACTTGCATTTTTTATTCATCCTCCCCTCAATTTTAAGTTGGAATTTTATTCTTGTGGTTTCTATGTAAACAAATTTCATTGCTGAGTCTTTATGTTGTATTTTCTGACAGCAGCAGCACTTCTAGTGCAAAATAGAATATGAGTTTGAAGTTCGATATATTGGAATCATTGGATCATATTTTTGCTATGTTTTGTTTTATAGGATCGTGTGGAAAGCTCATGAGTTTGAAGATAGAACAAAGAATTGGATGTTCATTCTTCAATTTTGCAAAGAAATCGGATGCTTATTCGTCACCTTAGCTATGTTTATTTAGGTTTTATGGTTAATTATTTAAATTGTATAAGCTAATTAATTATGCATTTTGTAACTGTATTATGATTTTGTGTGGATTGTTTGTTGTTAACTTAGAAACTGAAGTATATTAGTTTGTCGATTGATTGTTATTTGAATGCTATGAATTGTAATTTTTTTGATTAAAATTTTCATTATATTATAATTCTCAATCTAGTTTTCGGATGCGGATTTTCGGATATTTTCGGATATTCGGAAATATCTGCATCCTCTTTTCGGATGCGGATATTTTCGGATATTCGAAAATATCCGCGGATGCGGATACAGATGTTAATTTTTGAATATCCGCGGATATCGGATGCGGATGCGGATGTAGATTTTAATTTTCGGATACGGATGCGGATATAGCCATATCCGCATTCGTTTGCATCCGTTGACAGGCCTAAACAGATATTTCCGTTAGAAATGTTTGTCACGGTTATTACCGTGAGTACATCTAGTAATTTCGTAAATACTAAAAAGAAATACGGGCAGTATTGTAATTTATGTTTTAGTATTACTTATTCATTTGTCACGCATAACATTTCATCATCATTTTAATTCCTCTTCAGTTCTAGGGTTTCGCCCTTCTAATTTCTTCTGCCTCTGCCGTTCTGCCACCGCCTTCAATTAATTTTTCATCTTCAAGTTCTTTGTTCTTCTCCAAAAATTACTTGTCGTCCAAACAAATTACTAATTTGAGTTCAGTCATCGTGGTGATTGACGATGATTTGGGGATTGCAATTCTCGAGTTTGATGAGGTTGATTCGACTTGTTTATTTGACCGCGGTTTGGAATTTGAATCATTGAGGTTGTAGAAGATATGCGATGTATGGAGATGCGATGGTTCGATTGATTTGGATGCGGGTTTGTGGAGGTGTCTGCGGCGATGGTATTCAGACATGGTTTTATCTGGTTCTGTTATGAATCATTGATTTTTATATTTGGGTTTTTCCTCCTTTATACTTTCTTGTTAATTAGAGTATGTAATGATATTATAATTTTTTGTTTATTACGAGTAATTCTCAACTTTAGTTTGGTTAGTAAATTCATCTAGTAATTCTTATATGCACAAAATAATTTTTTTAATCCATGCTACTATATTGTATCAATGTGTGTCAGCTTCAACGCATATCCAGGTTGCAATGAACCTTCAACCTTTTATATGCATAAACAGTGATGTGTAGAAATGTGGTATAATTATGAAGTTTATTTTAGGTTGTTGATTCCGTAAAAATTGAAATTATGGCTCTAATAAGTGTGGTTAACCATCAGTAAATACTTTAAACCAATACCATATCACAAATATACCAAAAATAAACAATAAAAGAAAAAGGAAAAATATGAACATCTCTTATTTGCAACTATCGATTACACACTTGACTTATTTACAAGATGTAAGTTGTGCTATAAATATCATGTTTGTCATAAACAATTTGTCTAAACTATTCTATAGCTTAAAGGTGGGCAATGTGAACCTGATTGGGAAGGCTGATTTTACTTATAAAGACAGGTCATCTGCTTTGTCTGCTTTGCAGCATGGTGCTACTGTTTTGTCGAGGGTTAATGTTTGTCATATATGCTTCACTTCGATGGATTCAAACTCAGTAGTCTAAATAAAATGTGATTTATACAGTGCCCATAATAAGTCAAATAAAGGGAACACATTAAACACTTATCAGGTAATTTTTTTTTCACTGGTCAAGGTATAATCGTAAATTTAATGAATGAATATTTTTTACCCTAAAGCTTCAGTTTGTACGCTTTTGTAATTTTTACAATCATAAACTTTGTGTCATTGATGCAGTGAAACAAACACTAGTGAAGGCCCAGGAGGATTGTACAAAGGAATGGGAGCACCGCTTGCTACTGCTGCTGCTTTCAATGCTCTGTTGTTCACTGTTAGAGGACAAATGGAGGCTTTATTAAGGAGTGAACCTGAAGTCCCCTTTTCTGTAAATCAGTAGGTCATATGCAGAGCTGGTGCTGGGGTTGCAGCCTCTTTTCTTGCATGCCCTACTGAATTAATCAAATGCAGGTTAGAAACTAGCCGAACTTGTTTAATACTTTAAAATTTAATCATTTGGACAAATACCAGAAATTCATCGTCAACCAACAGTTCCGCAGTTTAACTCATGAGCTAGCACTTGTTCAATTAATACCTAGCTTCATTTTCTAACATAATATGAATTAAAGTAGGATATCAGTGTACTTGAAAACGTAAATATCGGTTGTAGTTCTATTTTATATAGAAAAAATTGGAGCAAATAAAACCGATAAAGAGAAGAAAAGGTAAAATGGTTTGGATTCTTCCTTTATTTTGACCAAATTCTGAATGGTTTCATAACTCATGATTAGGCAATAGGTATTTTTGACAAGGTGGAGAGGATGCCAAACATACCAAATAATGTACGAAACAACATAATAAACACCACTGAAATTACAACTGCTATATAAAATACCTAACTGAAATGTTGGAACTAAAAGTACATAATAAACACCAAATAGAACTTATTTTTTAAATTTATTAGCTAAAAATACATTCATTTTGGTAACTACACTCTGTTGAACCACTATTTATCGGTTTATAATGTTTTTCACCATGAGCAGGTTACAAGCTCAAAGTGCTTTATCCGAGTCATCTAGTGCAAGCACTGCAGTCAAATACGATGGATCTTTAGATGTAGCTAAACAAGTCCTAAAATCAGAAGGCTAGGAAGCACTACAGTCTTGATCTTATTATATATACTATAATTACACTTCATTTAAAATGAATGCTAGGAAGCAATAGCTAGTGGTAGAACATTTGCGGCAATGAAGGACTACCAAATAGATGGAAACAAAGAAATGATGATGCTTGGGACGATGAATATAGTTGGCTCGATGACTTCATGCTACGTAGAAACTGGTATGAAAAAATATTCTATCTTATATAAAACAAAAGGGTTGCTATATCTAATTACACCTTGGTTAAGAGGCAAAATTTACCCTGAACAAAACCAAATATGATATAATTCTATATAACCACCTATAATCCGATTATCTATAATACAATAAAAGCATGAACAATACAACTGTATATAAATAAATAAACAATACTTCGGATAATAAAAGATTAACTCTTTCATTGTAGGTTTCTTGGCCTTAAGCTAGATGATTAAGTTCCTACTAAAGGTCTAAAAATAGAAAATACATATGGTTTCATGTTTTTTATCCTCTTTTATCTGGTCTAAGTGTGTTTTCATCATTTTTAATGCTAATGTCACTTCAAACTTCTTCAGTAGGTCAATTCAGTTCTTGTTGTTGATGACAAATGATTCTTTTGCAGTGAGTTGTTTGATGACAGAAATTCAATAGTTTGATGGTATGTATGTTTGATGCAATGGAAATTTGGTTTGGTCTGGTATGTATGTTTGAGGAAGGCGATGGGTGATACTATTGGACACGACTTTGGTTGTTTCTCAGTCTTTTTTTTCTTTCGAGATGATGTTTATGAACAAGTTGGTGGTTTTTTTGGGCAGAGAAGTGTATTGGGCAGAGAAGTGTACAGGCAGTGTAGGTGGTTGAGATTGGCTGTGATGACAGCTGAATGGTGTTTGTATTTGAGTGGTGAATTTGGGGATTGTTAGTCGATTTTGGAGTGGTGAATTTGGGGATTGTTAGTCGATTTTGGAGTGGTGAATTTGGGGATTGTTAGTCGATTTTGGAGTGGTGAACTTGGGGATTTAGGAATTGTGACAGTAAAGTGTGAATTGTGACTGTAATGGGGAGATTGTTTGATAGTAATGTGACGGTAAGGTAGAAATAGGGTGTTTGAAATGAGGACAGTATTGTGAAATTGTTGATTGAAGTGTACTTGATGTGGTGGCTGCAGTCTGTAGTGCTCGGTGGCGATTATGGTGCTTGACAGTGGATGGGGGAGAAGGTGGGCAAGGGAGTTGTGATGACAGGCAGATGGATGTTGACTTTGTAGTCAGGGTGGTTGAGGTATATGGTGAGGCAGAAGTTATGTTGAAGGGAGAAGGCAGTTTTGTGGAGGAAGTCGGGATGGAAGACGATGAGTTGTTTTGTAGAGGAGGAAGTGATTGTTGTTGTGAGATTATGGGGTTGAATTATGTAGAGTGGTATGTTGGTGGATGTCAGCTGAGTTGCTGCAACAGTTTTGATGGTGATCAGAAGTTGTGGCAGAGATTGTTGAGGTCAGGAAGATGACTGGCAAAAGGCAGTTCTGTTTTCTTTTCTTTTTAGTTTGAATGGATGGTGAGCTGTAGCTTGTTGTCAGTGAAGTTGAGGGGAAAGTTGTATACGTGTAGTGATGATAGTGTGCAGTGTCAGGTTGTGAGATTATGTAGCTTGTTCAAGTATGTTGAGAAGTTGTTCAAGTATGCTTGTATGCTATAATTTGTGGGGTTGGTATGAAGTATCCTTTGTGGTGTTTGTATGAAACATAAATGTTTGGTGTTGTTCTAATTATTGATCGTATGTTTTCTTAATGTTAATACTATATATTTTTTGTATAGATTGTTTGTAGCTGTAATAAAATATTGATGCGAAATAGTTTGTTTGATACTGTTTTAGTTATCACGGTTATAAGTGTTAGAAAATAATATTTCGTAATGGTTATAACTATGATATAATTTGCATTTGTCACGGTTATAAGTGTTAGAGTATCCTTTTTGGTAATGGTTATAAATGTTAGAAACTATTGTTCTGTCACGGTTATAAGTGTGAGAAATTACTATTTTGTCACGGTTATAACCGTTAGTAAATACTATTCTGTCACGGTTATAAGTGTGAGAAATTACTATTTTGTCACGGTTATAACCGTGAGTAAATACTATTCTGTCACGGTTATAAGCGTGAGAAATTACTATTTTTGTCATGGTTATAACCGTGAGCAAAGTGTGACTGAATTTGCCCACGGTACCTATTTTCACGGTTATAACCGTGACAAATTAGTTTTGTCACGCTTATAACCGTGAGGAAATTGCCTTTCTGGTGTTGTGAATCTTATCACCCAAGGGGGCATCTTCATATGTCGCTCTTAGCGTAATTTGTAATAATTATATTTGATCAAAACCTGGGAATCATTTTGGTATTATGTAATTAAATATGAAATATTAATTTGAAATGTAATCAGAAAAGCTATTTTGAAAACTGTGTTGAATTATTTCATATTCATATGCCTATGATATTGTGGATACCATTAACACTACCGTATTTCATCACCGAAAGTTAAATACTATAGATTACTACAACATTTACAACACTTAGCTTTGGGCCTCGAGATAGGGAATGTTACAACATGGCATCTGAGCGTAGGTTTATGAAAACTTAAAAGAAATTTTAAAGTTAAAATTATTTTTGAAAACATACTCCTAAGGAATTAGAGAAAAGATTGGGGTATAGGATAACGTTACAGTAACGTACATGTATTTTCTATATATAAGTATACGCTTTATCTCTATTCTCCCATCTCCCTTATGCTATTCTTCTATATCTTACAAAGACTCGAATGCAGATTTAAAGGAAGTAAGACATGGATGCTGAGAATAGAAGAGTTAACCTTGGTGGAGGAAGCACCACAACTAGTGGAAATGCCAGACCAAACACTAGAAGGAATCCAGGTCAGGCACAAGCTGCTAATGTGGGTGCCGGGGCGCCGCAAGTTGATATAGGAGCTATGTATCAGTTCTTCGTCAACATGATGCAAACTGGAGCTACTGTGGGATTAGTTGGAGGAAATGTTAGAGAAGGAAATCAAGAAGCTTCGATGGTCAATAACTATGCAATTTTGAGCAGAGACTATGCTAGGCATGGAGGGAAGCCATTTATCGGGACCGATGATGCAATTGAAGTGGAAAATTGGTTGCTTCATTGTGAAAGGATTTTTTGCTGATTTAGGACTCAACGATGAGCAGAAAAAGAGATTGGCATCCAGACAGTTGCAAGGAGCAACACTGTACTGGTGGAACAACGTTACTATGGAAGTAGCTGAAGAGGCTATGACTTAGGCATAATTCAAAGGGAGGTTTGAGGAAAGATTCATGTCGGAGATCGCCAAGTCAACTCTACTTAGGAAGTTTGCTGAGTTGGTGCAGGGAGACATGACAGTGCTTGAGTATGCTACCAGATTTGTGGAATTATCGAGATACAAATATACTACGGTTGATACGGTTATCAAAAGGAATGATAATTTCATCTGCGAATTGAGACCTGAGCTTGCTAAAGCAGCTCTACCATATATTAGGGATACGTGCGATGTAGTTGTTGAGATGGCTTTGAGGAATGAGGAGATGCTCGCTTTCTTTAATGGTAACAAAGTAGTGGAAACTCAAGGTGGGTAGAACCAAAAGAGAAAGCTTTTCCATAAGAAGGGAGCTCAGAAGATTGGAGCTGTCAAGAAAGGAAAGACGGAAATTATCTGCTACAAGTGTGATAAGAAAAGGAATTTTGCGAATGAATGTTGCTCAGGAGATGGAAAGATGGGGATCGGGAAGAAGAATATCAAATGATTCAACTGTGGTCAGATTGGACATTATAAGAACGAGTGCAAGAAATCGACCAAGGATGGAAAAGACAAAGTGTTTGCACTGGAACTAGCTAACTCAAGACCAACAGCAGAGGAAAAAGGAAAAGTTGTGTTAGAAGGTATGCTTTTTGATTCATGGTGTGTCAGTTAGAGTTCTATATTATACCGGTGCATCGCATTCTTTTATGTCTTATTATTTGTAAATAAGGTTAACCTAGAACCCTCATACCTAGTTACATCCTGAAGGGTTGCGAATCCGATAGGAGGGTATGCGACTCTTGGGATGAGATGCGACCACTTAGAGCGTGAATTGTTAGGTCATATATTTACTTGCAGTTTGCATGTGTTTGATTCCATAGGTTTTGGAATTATTTTGTGTATGGATTGGTTAAGTACGATGCTAGGATATTTTGACATGATAGAAAATTATCACTTAGACACCCTAGTTGTAATGATCAGATTATATACACCATAGAAAACCCAAATTTAGATTCTTGCGCTTTGTTAGGTGTTTATGGATGAAGAAGACGAGTTTAATCGAGTCTTCGTTGTTAGAGAATTCGCAGATGTCTTTGAGCTCGTGATAGGACTACTACCAAAATGAGCTATTGAATTTCAGGTAGATTTAGTACCAGGAGCCTAACCTGTGAGTAGACCGCCAAGTAGAATGACACCTACCAAGATGAAGGAGTTAAAGGTGCAGTTGGTAGATTTAGAAGGTAATAATTTTATCAGACCAAGCAGTTTGCCTTGGGGAGCAACCACTGTGTTTGCAAGGAAGCCAGACGGATCGTTAAGGTTGTGTATCGATTATTGTAAGTTGAATGAGAAGACAATAAAGAACAGATTTCCATTACCTAGGATTGACGATTTATTCGACCAGTTGAGTGAAGCCAAAGTATTCTCTCAATTGGATTTGGCTATAGGGTTCCATCAATTTAGAGTGGTAGAGGATAATATTCCTTTGACGGCGTTTAGGACCAGATATGGATCATACGAATGGTTAGTGATGCCCTTTGAACTAATTAATGCACCAACATTTCTTCATGGCCTTGATGAATAGAATCTTTCGAGAGCATCTGGACAAATTTGTGTTAGTGTTCATAGACGACATATTGATATATTCTAAGGATGAAAGAGATCACGAAGTTCATCTTAGGATAGTACTTGAGACATTGAGACAACATCAATTGAAGGCAAAGTATTCAAAGTGTCACTTTTGGAAGAAGAAAGTGAAGTTTCTTGGTCATGTAGTCTCAGAGAAAGGGCTGTCAGTAGATCCGGCTAAGATTGAGACAGTGAATAATTGGAAGAGACCCGAGATAGTGACTAAGATAAAGAGTTTTCATGGGTTATCTGGCTACTGCCGAAGATTCATTAAGGATTTCTCACGGATAGCAGCACCGATGATTAAGCTAACTTGGAAAGATGTGAAGTTTGTTTGGACTAATAAATGTGAGCAGGCATTCCAAAAACTAAAACATTATTGACTAATGCAACTGTGTTAGTTGTTCTAGAGGGGACTCAGGACTTAGTAGCATAAACAGATGCATTTGGAATAGGATTAGGAGTCGTGTTAATGCAGAGAGGTAAAGTAATAGCATATGCTTCTCGATAGCTCAGATCGCATGTAGTTAGATATCCAACTCATGATTTTGAATTAGCTGCGGTAATTTTTGCATTGAAGGTGTGAAGACATTATCTTTTGAGAAAAAGATTCAAGTCGTTTGCGGATCGTAAGTCACTAAGATATTTATTCTCTTAGAAGGTGTTGAATATGAGACAACGGAGATGGTTAGAGTTCAGAGCTGCATATGGCTTTGGTATTGAGTACAGACTGGGAAAAGGAAATAAGGTTGCAGATGCATTTAGCAGAAAACATCAGAATGCAGTATTAGCAACGATAGCTGAGTGGAAAAATTTAGAAGCATTGACTACATGTGGAGTGGAGATCTGAGGCTAGTTCTAGTCGAAAAACCGCCATGTTATCATGTTTAGAAGTTCAACCAATGACGATCGAAAGGATTGATTCTAAATAAGGAGAAGATCCATTATTAGCCGAGCGGATCATAAAGTTAAGGAATGGAACAGAGAGCGATGACTTGAAAGATTTCAGTCTTGACCAGAATGGGTGGTTGAGGAAGGAAGGACGACTATGTGTTTCGAATGTGGGAAACATCAGGAAGGAAGTTCTTAGAGAATGCCATCGTTCAAAGTTCACTATTCATTCGGGAGGAATTAAGATGTATCCAGATATGAAGAGAAGTTTCTTCTGGGAAGGTATGAAGAGAGATGTAGGCTTATGGGTGAGGCAGTTTTTGAACTGTCAGCAGGTAAAAGCTGAACATCAAAAACCGAGTGGATTACTTCAGCCTTTGGATGTTCCAGTCTAGAAATGGGATTCTATCTCAATGGGTTTCATGGACGAATTATCAAGGTCGAATCGAGGAAATGAGAGTATCTGGGTTATAGTTGACAGATTAACTAAGAGTGCGCACTTTATACCCATTAAGTCGACCAGGACAGCACCGGATTTAGCTAAGTAATTCATGAAGAATAAAGTTAGACTACACCAGATTGCCAAGGAGGCTCAATCGAGGTAGAAAAGTTACGCAGATAAGAGATGGAAAGATTTAGAGTTCTTAGTTGGAGGTCATGTTTTCGTAAAGGTGTCATCGATGAAAGGTGTGATCAAATTTGGAAAGTCAGAAAAATTGACACCAAGATTCGTTGGACCATTTCCTATTATAGAAAGGATCGGGAAACTCGTGTATACGGTAGAGTTACTGAATAGTTTGTCAGGAGTCCACAATGTTTTCCATATTTCTCATCTAAAGAAGTATATTCGAGATCTAGAGACCACTATTACACCGACCATGTTAGAAGATCTAGTAGTGCAACCATATATGACAATAGTTATAAAACCAGTTCGTATAGCAGCAAGAGATGAGAAGAGATTAAGGAACAAGACAGTCAGGTTAATCAAAGTCCAATGGAGTGATGACGAGAGGGGCTGTACTTAGGAAACCGAGAGCAGTATTAAAGACACTTATGCTGAATTGTTTTATGTTTTCCTTTATATATGATTATTGTGGGTACCTTATCGTAATTTCAAGGATGAAATTCTTTAAGGAGGGGAGTCTGTAGTGACCTTATTTTTAGATAACGTTATTTAGAACATTTAATTGGGTAAATTATATAAAATAATATAGAAAGTTAAGCGATTGGGATTTGTAAATTAAGGAGCAGCCGTGCCTTAATGAATATGTTAATAAAAGGGAAACTAAACATAATTAAGAAGGAGGAATATGATGAGGGTAAAACGGGAATAGTCTTTATTCCTATACCCTAAATCCCTCCATTCTCTCCACTTCTCCACATTCACAAACTAAACAAAAATAATACTAAACTTATCTCGACCACCAATAAGAAGATTAAAAGGGAAAATAAGTTAGGATTCAAGTAGAAAGCTTGAAGAAATCAATCTAAGGCCAATCTCAACCTTCTTAACACAAAGCCAAAGTGAAAAATTAGTTTACATATCATGTTTTGGTAATGATTTCGGTTTTAATAGATAAACCCACTTATTTGTAAGTTTTATGCCATTAAATGATTATATGTTGTAAGTTAATGATTTATAGAGATTTAATAAAAAATTTATGATATGTTTAGATTAGAAAACTTATCATATGACATCCGATTGACTTGAGATTTAGATATGATATGAGGATCATTTTTCTAGTAGCAGGTTTCAAGTTTTATAATTTTCCAAGTTAATATGGACATTTGGTGAATTTTCTAAGTTTAGAAAATGATTAATTTGGTTTTAAATATTAAATGGTTAAAATATGTTTTCGGCCCAAAAGTTTGGATATGGGAAAGAGAACGATTAATTTGATTTAATTTGATTTTTGAGGATTTTTCCTAAGTGCTTAATTATGGTTAATAAATTATTTAAGTTGAAGGGATCAAATATTTTAATTATTTTAAGAAGAAGAATGGATTATTTGCTAAAATATTTTCAATTGTTCAATGCTGAGTTCGACAGCTTTTTAGAAAAGAATTTTGGTAAAGTAGTAGCAAGCAATCATATTTTGGCAAATTATGTAAGTTACGTGAAAACGAATTACTTTAAAAGGTACAAATTCAGTTTTAAATTAAATTACAGTTTCGCCACTTATCATGCTTGCTTCCATCTCCATACTCCCGCTGTAAATATTTCGCACCCATTCGAAACCAATGCATGTGGTATTAAACATTTGGTACATAGTGTATTTGAGAAAGGCGAAAGGAAAGGATGGTGTCGAAAGTATGCTTTCGAAAGGGTTGCCGCTTTTGAACTCCTTCGATACCCTAACTGCTGCACAAATTCTTATACCTTAGTTAGAGACAGCTTTTTGTAACCTTGAAACTATATATGCGAAAGGGAGGCTTTCGCTTATGTGCCTTCCCATACCATGGAAGCCGCCTTCGCCAATGTTTTCAACAGGTAGCTTTCGAATGTATACCCCTTTTATACTTTTTAGTTTGTTTTATTTTCAAACTATGGTTTCGAAAGTAATACTTTTAATTGGTTTCGAAGCTATGCTTCCATAACTTCTTACTTAAACCCAATGCCTTCGAAAGGTATGTTTTAATTGTTTCGAAAGATATGTTTTATGTGTGTCGAAAGGAATGTTTCCAAATGTTTTGAGAGATAAATTTAATGGCTTCGAAAGATGATGTCTAAGATTTTAAATAATTATTTCGAAAGGTTTATTTCCAATTCATTCGAAAGGGAGGTTTTGGCCTTTCGGCCTAATGTTTTCTATGTTAAAAGTATTTAACTTGTTTCGAAGGGATGGCTAACCCTAATGGTTTAGATTTTCATCAACATTGTTTTGTGTAAAGCAAATATCATGGCATTGATATTTTGAGTGAAGCAAAGAGTATATTTTCCTTGCTTAATCATGACTTAAAAAGGGTTAAATCAATTTGAAAGAAATGTTTTCAACAAAAACTGAATAAGGTGGTTAATCCTAAGTATATGACTCAGATATTAGAAGAACAATAAGAAGATTTAAATGGAAGATAAGCTAGGATTCAAGTAGAAAACTTGAAGAAATCAATCGAAGGGCCAATCTCAACCTTCTTAACACAAAGCCAATGTGAAACGTTAGTTTACACTCATGTTTTGGTAATGGTTTTGGTTTTAATGGATAAACCCGCTTATTTGTAAGTTTTATGCCATTAAATGATTATATGTTGTAAGTTGATGATTTATAGAGATTTAATAAGAATTTTATGATATTTATAGATTAGAAAACTTATCATATGACATCCGATTAACTTGAGATTTAGATATGATATGTGGATCATTATTCTAGTAGCAGATTTCAAGTTTTATAATTTTTCAAGTTAATATGGATTTATGGTGAATTTTCTAAGTTTAGAAAATGATTAATTTGGTTTTAAATATTAAATGGTTAAAATATGTTTTCGGCCCAAAAGTTTGGTTATGGGGAAGAGAACGGTTAATTTGATTTAATTTGATTTTTGGGGATTTTTCCTAAGTGCTTAATTATGGTTAATAAATTATTTAAGTTGAAGGGATCAAATGTTTTAATTATTTTAAGAAGAAGAATGGATTATTTGCTAAAATATTTTCAATTGTTCAATGCTGAGTTCGACAGCTTTTTAAAAAAGAATTTTGGTAAAGTAGTAGCAAGCAATCATATTTTGGAAAATTAAGTAAGTTACGTGAAAACGAATTACTTTAAAAGGTACAAATTCAGTTTTAAATTAAATTACAGCTTCGCCAATTATCATGCTTGCTTCCATCACCATACTCCCGCTATAAATCTTTCGCACCCATTCGAAACCAATGCATGTGGTATCAAACATTTGGTACATAGTGTATTTGAGAAAGGCGGAAGGAAAGGATGGTGTCCAAAGTATGCTTTCGAAAGGGTTGCCGCTTTTGAACTCCTTCGATAACCTAGCTGCTGCACTAATTCTTCTACCTTAGTTAGAGACCAATTTTTGTAGCCTTGAAACTATGTATGTGAAAGGAAGGCTTTTTCTTACGTGCCTTCCCATACCATGGAAGCCGCCTTGGCCAATGTTTTCAAAAGGATATCTTTTGAATGTATACCCCTTTTATACTTTTTAGTTTGTTTTATTTTCAAACTATGGTTTCAAAAGTAATACTTTTAATTGGTTTCGAAGCTATACTTCCATAACTTCTTACTTAAACCTAATGCCTTCGAAAGGTATGTTTTAAGTGTTTTGAAAGATATGTTTTATGTATTTGGAAAGGAATGTTTCCAAATGTTTCGAGAGATAAGTTTAATGGCTTCGAAAGAGGATGTCTAAGATTTTAAATAATGATTCCGAAAGGTCTATTTTCAATGCATTCGAAAGGGAAGTTTTGGTCTTTCGGCCTAATGTTTTCGAGGTTAAAGTATTTAACTTGTTTTGAAGGGATGGCTAACCCTAATGGTTTAGATTTTCATCAACATTGTTTTGTGTAAAGCATATATCATGGCATAGGTATTTTGAGTGAAGCAAAGAGTATACTTTCCTTGCTTAATCATGATTTAAAAAGGGTTAAGTCAATTTGAAAGAAATGCTTTCAATGAAAATTGAATAAGGTGGTTAACCCTAAGTATATGACTCAGGTATTAGAAGACCAGATGGGACTGGTATGGGGTCGCGCCCTATACTTTAGTTAGTAGCCCCTAGCTAATATAAGTCCAAAATTCCAGTATGTAGGGGTTTGTCACAGGTAAGACTAAAATGATGTTACACACGAAAATGAATACATAGGGTAGAGATAGGCTACTGGTGAGCCCGCAAAACCATTAGGATCAGTTTACCCTAGGAGAAGTAAGTTAAGGACAAACCGTCTAGTATTATGTCTAACAGAAGTTAGAATATTTATTTTGTCTGGTAGGCCCAAGTAAGCCAGTGGTTACTAGTCAGCCAGATACAACTATAATGTTAGGACAAATAGTCCTTTGATTACCTGATTTATATGCATATATGTATTTCTATTATTGTTATAGTCGGTTTGATTGCTAGATTTTGATTTGTAAAAGATATGCCTTTAAAAAGATGTTAGTGAGGGGAAAGTTGTTCTGCTAAGTGGTGTGGTCTCACTTAAATATCAGTAAACCAAGATGTAATAGAATTATTCACACCAGACTTTATGCCTGACTCGAAGTTTATGTTTTTCCCTTAAACTCTCGAGTGCTCAAAATTTAATTTGAATAGATTGAGAGTTAAGGACTTTTCAAGTTTAATAGGTTGAACGAATAAGCTTCTAAAGACGTTCGGGAGGAAAAGCTAGCTATGTAGGTGTTATTTAGTATTATTTCTACCGTGATGTATTTGTGACTGATTTGTCCATTTATCTAGTAACTAATCACCCATTGGGGCATCCTCATATGTCGCTCTTGGCGTAATTTGTAATAATTATATTTGATCAAAACCTGGGAATCATTTTGGGATTATGTAATTGAATATGAAATATTGATTTTAAATGTAATCAGAAAAGCAGTTTTGAAATATGTGTTGATTTTATTTCATATTCATGTGCCTTTAATATTGTAGATACCATTAACAATACCGTATTTCGTCACCGAAAGTTAAATACTATAGATGACTGCAACATCTGTAGCACTTAGCTTTAGGCCTCAAGATAAGGGATGTTACATCTGCGTTACACTAGATTGTGGTCAGATCTGATAAAATTAGTGGTAATCTGGAGAGAAAACGACTAATAAGAAACTATAAATGGACGTAGGCCAGATATTATCGAACAACTATAAAAATTCTTATGCGTTCTTCACTTTTCTGCTATTTACTTGCTTGATCTACAATTTCTTATAATTTTACATCTATTTTAAAAGAACTAGTGCTTTTAACTGATTTTCTGTATATTGATCCATTTTCTGGATTAACATTTTGGTGCTTTCGCTAAGAACAAAGAACCAGATCTGAAGACTTGAAGCTTGAATATGAGATTTGGAGAAGATGAAGAGACCTAACTCTAAATCTAAGGCTGGAATAAACCAACCAGAGTATGGGGGCAGCCAGGAGATGTCCTCAAATTCTCATCAATCCATTTGTGTGACCAGAGAACAGATGGAGAAATTAATGAAGGAGATGCAAGACAGATTTATAACTCGACAATAGGAAATGCTTGAAGCATTTTTTTCAAAGGATGGGACAACAAGGAATAGCTAGAGCCACATGAATTCAGAACCAAGCGCTAGGAGCTAATGCAGGAACATCTGGAGTTGGAGCGAAAAAAACTGGAATGATGCCCCTACCAACAGTACAACTCAGTACCGACCCGAGTCAACCCGGTACCAAGGCAATTACACCGAAGGGCAATGCTCGTGTGAACTTGGAACGTCCTGGTATACCCGGAGCAAATGATGCTGGAGCTAGAAACACAAATTAGAATGTGAATGAGCAAAGCCCGAAAGAGCATTTGCCAGAACCTCTCCGTAGGATTGAAGGACAGAATGAAACCAGAGGAACAGGCTAGAACACTAATGTGCAACAAGAGGAGTACATGCAAGAGTATGTACCAGAATACCCCTAAAGGAGCAGGGGGCAGGAATATCGCTTTTGGACTTCATTGGACGGCGAAAATCAAATTGCTGAGTTGGTAAGAAGAATAATTAGAGATAGACCTTCAGATTAGAGTTTGGATGATGTGAATAGGAACCCATTCAATTCTAATATCCAGAATGCGAGAATTCCTTCCGATTTCAAGCTTCCAACGCTGGATATGTACGACGAAAAGTTGGATCTGACGGTTCATCTGATGAGATACATCCGACATATGGAGTTGTTGGGTGCTTCTGAGGAGGTAATGGGGCGATGTTTCCTATTATACTTAACGGACTTGGCAGTGATGTGGTTTAGACAGTTGGAAAATAGTTCCAACCGACTTAGTGAGTAAGCACTTGAGACAGCTCAGAGTTTACGCCTCGCGACCGAAGAATGTGATAATGCTATCAAGCATGAAACAAAGGCCTGGAGAGATCTTGAGAAGCTATTCGATAAGATTCAATGCGGCAGCTACCAATGTCGATAAGCTGAATCCATCGATAATCTTAATGGCGACAGTATCTAGAGTCGTAGGCAAGACTGACTTCAAAGTTGCAGTGGAAAGGAATCAACCGATGGATCTTGCAGAATTCTATCACAAAGCTGAGAGATATTTGCATCAAAAAGATGCTGAAGCTGAGGATGTAGAAATTAATTTCGTGGATGATAGAGGACTGTCCAGAAAGGGAAACGGAAAAGGCAAAGGAAAAAGAATAGCCGACGATGACTTTGGTGAACCGAAACAACGAAGTAAAGAGTTGAAATTCTCCTTCTACACTAAGTTAACAAAGTCCCTGGCAAAAATATGTTTAGACACTAGGGGGTAGATGCCCTATCAAAGCCTACAAGAAGAGAACCTACTGATTGAGAGAAAGATATGGAAAGTTTTGCATCTTCCATAAGCGAGAGGGACATGAAATGAACGAGTGTCGACACCTTCGTGATCTGATAGAAGAACTGGTTTGGAGCAATGAGCTGCAGCGGCATGTAAGGAACCGAACTATAATGGTATGGTCGGAGGAACCACCATTCGCAACAAATGCATCAAGAAAAAACCAGGGATCTGGTCCAAGACTCGAAATCCCATGATCGGGATGAACGAGTGTCGAATTCGACTTTCGCACTTTAGTTTTTTTTCTTTTCTTACATTTTACTTTTTGTATTAAGTAATAAAGACAATAGTAACCTCAGAATACATACACATGTACGGGATTCCAAATCGTCCCAAGATACGCTCTGAGTCAAATGCTTGAGATGACTACTTAAGATGATAATAACCTCAGACCGCTTACACATGTACGAGACCTAAATTGGTCCTAGGCATGCTCTGAGTCGGATGTCTGGGATGAACACTTAGGATTTTTGCTTGTTTGCTTTGATTTGATTTGAATATTTGAATTTTGAGAAATCCACATGAATGTGAAGACTGAAATAGATCACTTTAAATCCCGTCCGAAGAGACGAGATCTAAGTGCAGGGTGCAAGTTCCCTTGTCGGAAAGCGAGCGGATGGGCTTATATGAAATTGGTCGCCTTAGAGTCCTGACCGAAGAGTCATGACCGGGGTGCAAGGTGCAAGCTCCCTTGCTGGAGAGCGAGTAGATGAGCTTTTATGAAAAGTAAGTCTGCTCACTAGAGAGTGAGCGGATGGACTTGCTTGGTAAGTGAGTTCCTTTTTCGGAGAGAAAGCGGATTCAGCAAGGATCTGGAGAGATCAAAACCCTAGATTGGGCGATAAACAGTCTGGAGAGATCAAACCTTAGATTGGAAGTTAAACGGTCTATTGAGATCGAATCCTAGATTGGATCATGAGCAATTCAGAGATACCACATATTAATTTGAGTGTAAAACGATCAGAAGCGATCGAACCTTAAATGAAAATAGATTTGATAAAAGGATTTGAATGCCTTGTAATTTGATATGTGATGTAATAACTTCGAATGAAATTGGAATGATTTTATATCTAAACAACACCTTAAGCAGAGACTAAAGTCTTTAGCTACAATAGGTTCAAACCGGCCTGTGATTTGCAAGAGAACTTGAAGGAACTATATGATTCACCAGGATTAAGATTAGCAGATAGTCGGAGAGCCCAACTATCGAAGGCTGATTACTAAAAAGTTTTCTTGAGCAAAGCACACCTTACAGTCAAAAGACATACTTTAGGAGGCAAATGTTAACTCACTTTTGAAGCAAAGTGGACTTTAACCTAACTAAAAAAATTAAAATGAGGACGAAACGACTTGAAATCTTGGAGGCATATTTAGATGGAGCAAAGGAATAGCTCGGAGAAGTTTTTTCCCCAAAATACACTACTACACAAATCGAGTCGACTTGTTCATGTCAATGAAGACACGTTTTTGCCCCATATGCCTCCACTCCAACTCCACTACCTATCTCTTTTATTTGTGTCTAAGTGATTTCCAAGGGTTTTAAACGAACTATTTCAAAAGTTGAAGAGTTAACAGCTAAAATAACAGAATAATCCAAGCAATGAAGGAATGATTATTAAAATCAACCAATAATTGATGGAGACAACATGGAACGCCGCAAAATGAAGTAGGAAGAAGGATGCAAGAAAGTTTAAAAGTGTTTCGAACGAAGGAAACATGTCGGTACCAACATGTTTAAGTCGGTACTGACATATTTGGTTAACTCGTGGTGCTCTACAATTTTATAAGTGACTTTGGGCCGATCTTTAACTCTGCTCCAAGTGAAATTTTGACCTAACATGACCGTTTCTCTATAAATACCAATCTACCTGCAACCAAAGCGGGATCACTTCCCTGATCTTTAGCTCTTCACTCTAGATCTGATCTCTCTACCATGGGGATTTTTCTCTCTTTTTCACTTCTATTATCTACCTCTAAAATCCTTTAGAAACTTCATTGTAAATTTGAGATACACTAGATTGTGGTTAAATCTGATAAAATTATTTGTGATCCTTAAAGAAAATGACTAATAATAAACTATAAAGTGCATGTAGGTCGGATATTGCCGAACAACTATAAAAATTACTATGTGTTCTTTACTTTTCTGCTATTTTTATTTGCTTGATCAGAGATTTCTACTGTTTTTACATCTATTTTAAAAGAACTGGTGCTTTTAACTGATTTTCTGGGTGTTGATCCATTTTTTGGATTAACATTATATATAGATAATTTTGATAAATTATTATTTATAGATATTTTTTAGATGATCAACTCATTTTGGTTCCTTACAAATAATGATTTTTGATCAATGAATGATAAATTAATATTGATGCAACTTTTTTAAATCTCATTAGTATTTTGTATCGCCTCTTTAACATCCTATTAAATATGTGTGATTATGAAACTACTATACATAATTAGCATGTATTTTATAAGACAGTTATCCGTCTAATAATAATTTCTTAAAGATGAGTTGATGCCAGTAAAACCTTGAACACCATTATGTAGTTGAGGCGGGCATGAAGGCATGATTAATGTTCATCAAGAAGTATTATTGCCAGATAACTTTCATAACCTATATCCAAAATATTAAATTGACATGTATTTTAATAATTAGGATCACATGGAGCACATGCGTATTTTTTGGATATGAAATAAATACTTACACTTAAATAATTAGCTTGTCATTTAGGCTATGAAATAAATACTTACACCTAGATAATTAGCTTGTCATTTAGGCTAAAAATAAATACAAATAATAAAAAGGATAAGAAATAAAAGTAAAGAAAGCTCACAAAGAGATAGTCTACTTCTTCCTTCTTATAATATATTATATGCATATTATTTTGCAAAAGCTTATTCAGTTATTTTAATGGTATCGGAGTCATGGTATCATGTTTGTGTGTAGGGTACAGTCTAGCACTGTTACATTAAGATGAATATGTTAAGAAAAAAGACACTGTTAAAAACAGTATGAAACAAAAATATGGTTTACCCCATAATATGGATTTACTTAATAAATGGAAGATTCCTAAAATTGAACCAAAGTTCATTTACCAGTTAGGTACTTTTGAGAAACATTGGTTAAAACAAGTGATTAAAATCATGAAAGAATATATTTCTTTCGATAATGAATAAATGATTATAAAATTATTGAATGAAAATGGCATACGTCGTTATAGAGAATCATACAAAATTTCTACATGTTGGACTTGTGCAAATTGCGTTTAAACCCTTAACTTTGGAAGGTTTACAAGAAAACTACATAGCAGCTTTAAGAGATGGTTGAAATTTGGATTGGAAAAAATCATTTATGGGTATAATACAGTCTGGTCTGGCTCATAATACAGTTTATTTTGATGTTTGCCCTAATTTACAATTATCTTCATATGATGTTAACATACTTAATGTTATTGCACTGAATGTAAAAACACACGGTTATAAACAAGCACCAGGATCAGAAGTTATATGTATTTGTTATAGAACCACTATAAACCACTTCATACATTGAATCCATAATGTAAACTGGTTGATAAGCTCATAAATGAAAAAAATTAATAATTTTTTTTCAACAGGTCTAATATTACATCAAGAAGATCTATTAAATAGGAGGAAATACCTCTTCCAGACATTTGGTTTAATTGAGAGGGTTTCTCTCCATAGCCTAAAAAAAAATATTGTTACTCTATACAAACTCTAGAAGGAACTACTTTGATACAGATGAATAAAACTATCCATTCTTCAGTCTTATTTTGATAGACCTAATACCTCTAAAAACATAGCTTTGCTTTCCCATATATCGCCCCTTGGTTATATAGTTGAGACTCCATCAAGAGTTTCAACTTCTCAAATAAGAGAAACTGAAAAGAGATTTTCTAATGATGAACCTACGGAGAAAACTACTTCTATTGAAAAACTATAAGTTAATAAAGATGATATTGTAAAGGTATTTATAACACCCAAAAAGAGATGTAACTAAATCAAAAATAAGTTTTCATACTTAATGGATTATACATCAAAAGTAGATTTTAGCCTAGTTCTAAGGCGAGGTAAAAAATTAAATTTGAATTTAGTCTTCCGAAATGGGAGCCATTTAGAAAATGGTTCTTTCAAAATTTTACAAAGAAAGAATGGAATTATTTTCAGAATAAATTTTATAAAGGGAAAGTTTTGCATTCATCCTTATGATTATAAAAAATTAGCCTTAGATCCCTCTCAACTGCCTACTATAAATTACAACCCAATTTTTAGAAATAAAAAACAGGTGAAATTCATGGTGGTATTTGGGTAATTTTATTAATCTTAACATGCGCTCTTATTACTCATAACCACCATAATATGCGTTAGAGCGGCTGCCTTTAAATTTGGAAATGAGAGAAGTAGAAAAGGAAGAAATTCAAAAAAAGAGGGACATAGAAAAAAGTATCTAAAAGAGAATGATGTAAAATAAATAAGTTTTGAAAAGAGGGATGTGTCCCTAATTTCCACTTTAATAAATTTACATATAAAAGAGTATATTACTTCCTTTTGTTCCTTGGTTTGTATCAAACTATGATGAATAATATATTTATGTAATAGAAAGAAATTATAAACTTTTAAATGGAAATATTTGTTAGAGGAATATGTTGTTGGGAAAAATCCCTCAAGATTACCTTAGGAACAAAAAGCCAACCTTACGGAAAAACAAATAGGACCGGATTGATGGTGTGGCAAAACAAACAGCAGCTAGTCACCAGCTAAAAACAATCACAAATCAAGCAATAAAAGAAAATAACACATGAGATTTATAGTGGTTCCACTACCGTGAGGTAGTGTACATCCACTTGGGGAGAAGAGATTTTATTACTTTCTAAGAGGAGAAAATTTCACAAGATTGATAATAGAGAAGAAGAATAAGAAATACAATTGAGAGAGATAATTCTACTCATGCTAATCTCTGTCTTTATATTAATATTATTACTTAGGGTTGAAGTAATTGATTTGTGGTCATAAATCAGTGCCTCATTATTTCTCCTATCCATACAAGAATCGTTTATCCATTTGATTTTCCAGTTTCCCCCAAACATGTGCCTGATAAGATTTCTTCTTTAATAAGCTAACTAGAGAACTAATTGATTACCTCAAATCCCAAAATAATTCTTCTTCTCACATAGGTAATTTATTACTCTCTTTAATGCTATAAAAGAGGCAATATATATTTGAGTAATTATCTCGAATATCTTTCAAATCTTTTGCAATTGGAAATATTGTATCACTGAAATCAACAATATCTTCCAAATCTTCTGCATTTGGAAATATTGTATCGCTAAATCTTACAATCTCCACCTTGATACTATATTTCCTCGCAAGCCTATCAACTGCACCAACATCCTCTTACTCCAAGTAGCCCTTGAACAAGATACCTTATATACTTTCTCAATGAGCTTAAACATAGCCATCACTTATTGCACTTTGTCAACGAACTCTGGCAAGGCCATGGCCTGCCAACAAAGTGTTGAAAGTACCCTCTCCTAGTAAGACCTATCAATCTCCACAATGAAAACAAACGTCTTCATCCACCAAATCACTCTCTCATGTGCTACCCTGTAGCACCTAGCACTTCATTAAGCGAATCTAGTTCGAGCAATACAATGTGTTGCAACCTAGTAAACATATCTACTGCATTCTCCTCTATGTGAACCTTTTGAAGACGTACAAGCTTCTATTCATCCATAGAGACAAGAAAGGACCCTCTCACTTCAATATGCTTCGTCCTTGAGCTAAAAGCCAGGTTTTTAGCTAAGTGAATTGCACTTTGAATTCACTTCTATACCTTCATACACGAAGCCCGAGTCACACAAGAAACGCTTCAAGTAAAGTGCATCCTTAGCCGCTTAAACTGCAGCTATAAGCTCTGCCTCTATAGAAGACAAAGCCACAATCGTCTACAACCTCGCTCTCAAACTAACAGCTGTCCCACCAATGATGAACACATAACCTGAGGGTGACTTCCTTCAATCTCTATCACCGGCATACTCGTAATCACAAAATTCAACCAAGCTAAAATCTCTATCTCTACCGCCATAGACAAGCCTATGGTCTAGAGTCCCTTTAAGATATCTGAAAATATGCTTCACTGCCTCCTAATGCGTTTTTACTGGTTTGACATGAATCCACTCACCAATCCAACTGCATGTGCAATTTCAGGCCTAGTGCAAACCATGGAATACATTAGACTACCAACTGCACTTGGATAGGGAACCTTCTCCATATAAGCCTTGTCTTTTCCAAGATCAGAGAGTCCCTACTAAAAAGCTATTTGTGCAAAGGCATAGTTGTGCTAACTGCCTTTGCTCTTTCTATGCTAAACCGACCAAGCATTTTCAGAATATATTCCTTTCTCTTTGGATTTCTATACCCAAAACATTCCTTTCTTATCTCGAATTCCACTTTAAGCTTCAACTTCAAACTATCAATTTCAGCTTTATACTTGGAAGCATACAAGAGCAAATACACCCAATAACCATTCTTTAAATCTTGAAGTACACACAAGCGTCTTTGATACTATGATCAAAACCAAGTGAACGCATAAAACAATAAAACCACTTGTACCACTGTCTACATACAATGAATTCGTTAGCTTGCAAACCTAATTCTCTTTTCTCTCTAGGACATATCCATCTAGATGCTTCATGTAAATGGTCTCATCCAAGTCTCCATGCAAGAAAGTGGTCTTCACATCAAGTTGCTCCAACTCCAAGTCATGAGTGGCACCTATAGCAAGCAATATACGGATGGAGGTGTGTCTCACTAGAGGAGAAAAAATATCATCATACTCCAATCCCTTCCTCTGTGAAAACCCTTTAGCAACTAGTCTAGCCTTGTATCTTCCATCATCCTTCACCTTGAACACCCACTTGCAACCTATAGCTTGGCTTCCTTGAGGAGGAGGTACCAAATCCTAAGCCTTGTTCTTCTTCAACGACTCTAGCTCCTCTTCTATAGCGTACATCCACTTCAAATTGTCACCTGACTTCAAAGCTTCATCAACGTCAAGAGGCTCCTTATAAACCACATGTAGGGAATAATCAAACTGATCACTAAGGCTAAGGTTTGCATACTTCCAATCACCATACCTCTTAGGCGGCCTAATAGTCCTATGACTGGCTCGAGTAGGTACAACTTCGCTTAAACTCCTTTCAGCTCCACCTTGAACTGAACTTCCTCTAGTCTCATGCACATCACCAACACTACTAGAAGGCATATGTGGACTACTCTATGATGTCACATCAACTGCATCTTTCCCACTCTCAACAGCATCAACGACTCTACTACTAGGCTGTAAAATAGGAACCTCTTCCATCTCTTTAGGCCTATCAGAAACATCTGATGTGGTAGGTAAGTCTTTCTTAGGATTGAACATTGCCAACTCATCAAAAGTAACATGTCTAGAATGAACAATCTTCCTATCAATAGGGTGCCATATATGATACCCTTTGATACGTCCATGTATCCCAAGAAGATGCCTTTGTATGCTCTAGTCTCCAACTGATCATCACCTGTATGGTGAACATACACAAGACAACCAAAAATATGAAAATAACTAAGGTGCATGGATTTACCTCTCCACTTCTCTTATGGAATCTTCCTATTTATAACTGAGCATGGAGTCTGATTAATAAGATGCACCATGGTCGATAATGCCTCAGCCCAAAAGCCTCTAGATAAGCCCGCCATCAATCTCAAGCAATGAGTCTTCTCAAGTAAGGTCGTATTCATCCTCTCAGCAATCCAATTGGATTATGGATCACCTAGTGTAGTGAAATGTCTCTCAATGCTATGCTCTCTACAAAAGTCGAGGAACTCCCCCGAGACAAACTCGCTGCAGTTATCAGATCTTAGCACCTTCAACTTAGAACCAGATTGGTTCTCAACAAGCACCTTCCAAGCCTCAAACTTCTCAAAGCTCTCTGATTTGGCCTTCATGACATACACCCAAAATTTTCGAGAAAAATCATCAACAAAAGTGATAAAATACTTCGCTTCCCTAATGGAAGTAGCAGCAGCTGGTCCCCAAACATCTGTATGCACATAATCAAGTACCCTCTCTGATCTATAGAGTCCAACTCCAAAGGTTACCTTAGTCTGCTTACGTAACACACACTCTTGATAGAAATCAAACTTGTCGAATTCACCTTTGATTATCTTCCATCTACGAAGCAACTCTAAGCCCTTCCCAGAAATATGACCCAACTTGAGATGCCAAAGTCTGGTGGCATCCAAAGCACGAGAATTATCGACTCTAACACATGACTCTCCGAGAACTATGGTCCTCTTAAGCAAATACAGATTTCGGAACATGTCTCCCTTCATAAGAATAAGAGCAAACCTCGAAACCTTCAAAACAACCTTATCTAAAGTGACCTTGCACCCTATGAATGCCAACTGCCCCAAAGAAATCAAGGAATTTCGAATACCCAGAGCATACCGGACGCCTATCAAAGTGCTTAGCACTCTATCAAACATCCTAATTAACACTGTACCTTCTCCCATGGCTCTACAACTACCATCATTATCCATAAGGATTGCACTTCCCACTCTGTCGGTTAAAGAACTGAAGTAATCCTTATTAGGGGTCATATGAAAAGACGCTCCAAGAATCAACCATCCAATGATTTGATGCATCCGATACCACTCCGATAACATCATCAGATACAGCTTTCTCCATCGCAAATGATGAAAAACCATATTCTTCCTTCTTCTTCTTCCAATCTAGACAATCTCTTTTCTAATGGCATGGTTTCTTACAATGGTGACACTTTCCATCCTTAGACTTTCCTTTATAATTATTACCGGACTTTCTAGATTTGGAATGCCCCCTAGAATTCCAATTCTTCTTCTCCTCTCTCCCTCTCTTAGAAAATAGGCATTGACTACTTCTTCCTTCTCTACCTTCACCCATCTCCTTCATCTAATCCCTCAAGTTCTCAGATAGAAGACCCGACTTCACATCTTTACCGGTAAAAGTATCTCTCGCAAAGATAAGACTGCTAGCGAAACCTGCGTAACGATTTGGAAGGAAACACAAGAGCATCATTGCCATATGCTCTTCATCTACCTTCAAATCCAAAGTCTTCATCTTCATTAGAAGATCGTCGAAGAAACCCAGATACTCTTTGATAGAAGTATCATCTCTCATTCTCAGGGTGAAAAATGTCTTCAACAAAATCAAACAGTTAGTCAAAGATTTCTTCATATAGATATTTTCCAACTTAGTCCGTATGCCCTTAACAATTGTTTCACCACTAATCTTAAAAATAACATTTTCTCCCAAAGCTAATTGCAAAGTAGTAAACGCTCATTTTTCCATCTCTTTCCTTTCCGCGGCTGAAATTTCAACCGTCAACTCCTTAGGAGCAAACACCAAAGGATGAACTTCGTTTCTCATCAGAACGGCTTTCGTCATCCATTGCCACTTCTCGAATTCTTTATACTATTCCACTTCTCTATTGCTAAACTAGATCATGATGCAATATAGGACCCACTAACATAGGGTCTTGGTATAACTACTGGAGTCTCCTCATCTCCTACCATAATGCCTATCACCCTTTCTCAATCAACCTTGTCGCTCCGATACCAGACTGTTGGGACAAATCCCTCAAGATCATCTTAGGAACAAAAACCCAAGCTTGCGGAAAAACAAATAGGACTGGATTGATAGTGAGGCAAAACAAACAACAGATAGTCACCAGCTAAAAACAATCACAGATCAAGCAATAAAAGAAAATAACACACGGGATTTATAGTGGTTCCACTACCACGAGGTAGTGTACATCCACTTGGAGAGAGGAGATTTTATTACTTTCTAAGAGGAGAAAATTTTACAAGATTGATAATGGAGAAGAAGAATAAGAAATACAGCTGAGAGAGATAATTCTACTCATGCTAATTTCTGCCTTTATATAGAGATTATTACTTAGGGTTGAAGTAATTGATTTATTGTCATAAATCAATTCCTCATTAATTCTCCTATTCATACATGAAACGTTTATCCATTTGATTTTTTAGTTTCCTCTAATTTACATGCGCTTGATAAGATTCCTTTTTTAATAAGCTAATCAAGGAATTAATTTATTACCTCAATCTCCCCAAATAATTCTTCTTTTCACATAGGTAATTTATTACTCTCTTTAATGCTATAAAAGAGGCAATATATATTTGAGTAATTATCTCAAATTTCTTTCAAATCTTCTACAGTTGGAAATATTGTATCAATGAAATAAACAATATCATCCAAATCTTTTGTAATTGGAAATATTGTATTGCTTAAATCAACAATATCTTCCAAATATTTTGCAATTGGAAAAATTGTATCACTAAATATTTCATATATTATCCTCAAATGTCTTTTCAAATTGAAAATAATAAAAAAAACATTAAATTTTACCACATTCTCTAAATTATTTGAAAATGAAATGTTACAAATCATGGTAAAACAAATAAATCAAATTTTAGAACAAAAAAATTATGCTAATTTATAATTAAATATTTTAGGTGAAAAAATTACTTCCTTACATAATAGAATATAAATGATATTTTCTACTACAAGTAAAATCGAACCAAATGTTATTATTATGAACAAAGAATATTTTGAAGTTATGACATCCTTCAATCTTCAGCCTCCTCTTGAAACTAAAAATTTCAGACTAAAATCAATTTTTGAGTTTCAAGAGATTATTGAAGATAAATTAAAAAATCTAAATCTTAATACTCTTAATGAAGAATTTTCCCTAGATTTAGAAGAAACTGACAATCATAAACAAACATTTTAAAATGAAATTAATAAACTTGAAAATATTCAAACTACTTTGCCAAAATTTGAGAAGCAAAACTTTAACAGATTAGATGGAATAAAGATAGTTTTCCAAATAGAGAACGAAACTCCCATATAGTAATCCTCCTCATTGGAAATCCAAGTTTATATATAGAAATTATAGTTTATTTACAGAAAGAGTTCGTAAAACCCTAAGAAAGGTAGAATAATATTCCATATGAAAGTTATACTTCTAGTAAACTCATCGGAACATGTTCCAAAAGATAAAAAGCCCTATAGGTAAAGTAAAAAAGATTCAACTTGCGGGATTCTCTTATAGAAGAAAAAAGAAAAGATATTCTCATAAAAAACTAGAGCAAATAGCTCAAAGAAAAGAGATTTAGTAAACAAAACAAAATAATTGTTTGCTACAAAAGTGAAAGAGTTGGTCATTATGCTAACAGATGTAAACTAAAAGGAAAAATTAATAACTACAAATTGATAATGAATTAAAAGTGACATTATAAAAAAATTATTAAATTCTGAGTATAATTTTTTTTGAGAAGAATCTATAATAGTTCAGATTATTCAACTAATGTCGAGAATCTTAAAGCTTTGGATAATGAATTCTTGAGTTCAAATAATTGTTATGAGCCCTGTACTAAAGGAAAATATTGTTTAATTCTTATTACTAATGAAAGTGAAGGAAAACATAATTATAAAACTATTTAGCAATTTCAAGATTTAAATATTATGTTCTGAACAATAATAATGTTTTAGAATTTTTAAAATGATTAAGAATCCAAATTTACAAATTAAATAGAAAATATTCTATCGTCTAGTCAAGATACTCAAAATACTAACAATAACTAGTATTTCCTCCGAGCCATACTCAATAAATGGAGTTTATAAACTTTAAAAGAAAGGTAAAGAATAGAATATTCTACTGCAATTCAAGATCTTTTGAAAGAAGTTCAAAATCATAAAAGGAAATCCAATTTGTCAGACTTGAGAATAAAAACATTGATGAAATTTTTTTTGCTCTTGAGACATAAAAAAATAACTTTATTTGTAGAAAATCAAAATGATTTTCTAGTACTAGAAGATTTTTTTTATCTAAATTAGATATTTTTACCAATCATAATGGTTTATCAAAATTATTCTTTTAATTGATAATTACTTTCTAAAAGAATTAATTGCATCATTAGACAGTGGTGTAGACATGAATGTTATACAAGTATGAATAATTACTACTAAGTATTTTATTAAGACCGTACACTCATTATGTCATGCAAGAGGTGAAAAACTTGATATTCATTTTAAGCTACCACAAACTTATATAAAATTTGCTTTCCAAAAAGTTTTTTATTTGTAAATAGTATTGCTAGTCAAGTTATACTTCAAAAACCTTTTATTGATAAAATTATCCTTTAACAAATGTCAATGAAAATGAAATTACAGGTACCTATAAAGGCAAAAATATTACTTTTCAATTTATAACTAAGACATTTACAAAAATGTTACATGAAATGAAAAATCTTTTAATACAAGAGGCATTTGATTTAAATTTCTTAAAAAAGAAATTAATTTTCTAACTATAGAAGAAAAACTTAAAAATCCTAAATTACAAGAATAAATTAATTTTTAATAAATTCTTTAAAGAAATTTGTAATGATCATTCAAACGCTTTTTGGGATAGAGTAAGGCATATTGCAAATATTCCATATGAAGATAACTTTGATGAGAGAGAAATTCCGACTAAGGCAAGACCCTGTCAAATGAATTCTAAATATTTGGAACTATGTAAAAGAGAAATTGAATCATTTTTATAGAAAGGCCTAATAAAACCATCACAATCTCCCTGGTCAAGTACTTCTTTTTATGTTAACAAACACAACGAACAAGAAAGAGATGTTCCTAGGCAGTTTATAAATTACAAACCTCTAAATAAAGTTTTAAAATGGATTAGACTCTCAATTCCTAATAAGAAAGATTCACTACATTGATTATACAATGTTGTTATATTTTCTAAATTTGATTCAAAATCTTGATATTGACAAGTTCAAATTGCTGAATTAGATAAATATAAGACTGCTTTTAATGTTTTAATATGACATTATAAATGGAAAGTTAGGTATTTTGGCCCAAGAATGCTCCTTCAGAATTTAAAAAAATTATCTCATTACTGTGAATATATTAAAGTATACATGGATGATATTTTTGTATTTTCAAAAAATATTCAAATTCATTTTAACCAACTTGATATTTAAAAAAATTGTAAATCAAAATGGTTTAGTAATATAAAAACCTAAAATGACATTATTTCAAACAACTACAAAGTTTTTAGGCCATAATATTGAAAAACGGAAAATAATTTCAATAAATAGGAGTACTAAATTTTCTTTAAAATTTCCAAATGTAACAATTGATAAAATATGTTACAGAGATTTTTGGAAAGTTTAAATCATACGTCCTCTTATTATAAATATGTAGCCATAGATGTTGCTATTTTATATAATAAATTATAAAAGAATCATGGTCCATGGACAGAACAACATACTGAAGCTGTTAGAAAAATAAAAGAAAACATAAAAAATCCTCCATATGTTATGGTTGCTAATCCAAAATGGAATAAGGTAATTGAAACAGGTGCCTTAGACTTAGGACTTGGTGGGATTTTGAAACAGGTTTGTCCTAAATCAAAACAAGAATATCTTATTAGATTTTATTCAAGTAAATGGAACAAGAACCGAAAAATTTATGCAACCATAGCCAAAAAAATTCTTGCTACAGTAAAATGTGTCTTAAAGTTTCAAGATGATTTATATAGTAAAAATTTTACTATAAAAACATATTCTAAATCTGTTAAATATATGTTTGATAAATTTTTTAAACATGATGTTTCTAAAAAAATGTTTGCAAGATGGAAAGCTCATTTAGCTCCCTTTGATTTTGAAATCCTTCATAAATAGGGTGAAGATAATAGTTTTCCTGACTTTTAACTCATGAAATTTTACTGGAATATGATCTCTCGTGGTAAAGGAAAAATTTCTATAGTGAAGAGGAGGTAGAGGTAATATCCTTGTTCAACATGGTAATAAGAGGCTAATAACCGAATATGTTGCTTCTAGTTTGACATGAAATAATATTTCAACAAATAAAAGTATCCTTTATATAAAGAATTTATGTCTCAAAAGAAGCAACATGATGTTCCATAAT
Source organism: Allium fistulosum (assembly GCA_030737815.1). Classification (NCBI taxonomy): domain Eukaryota; kingdom Viridiplantae; phylum Streptophyta; class Magnoliopsida; order Asparagales; family Amaryllidaceae; genus Allium; species Allium fistulosum. The sequence goes on from CM060907.1 coordinate 294,274,747, forward strand.
ATGCCAACATAACTAGAAATGAAGAAAATGAGGATAATATAACCTCATATGAAGAAAATCATCATAAATAAGTAATACTAACTTTAAACTTTTTGCTCTACTAAGGGAAGATGATCCATAGTCCTTAATGCAAAGGTACCTTAATACAACATCTTATATTGCTATATCTTATAAACAGGCGGCATATTATAAAATTAACTAAAAGCCTATTAAAATGTGAAATAACACATTACACTTCTACAGATCCAAATGTTTATAATCTTAGCAAAATTATTATTAAAAGTTTCTTATGCCAGAAGAATGGGGATTATCTGCCCTAAGGTAAAAAGAATATTTTTTACCTAATGAAAAAGTTTTAGTAATATATTAGGATTATATTGAAGCATTCAGTAAATTATTTTTATATACTAAATGGAAACATTCTTGGTATATAAAAATATGTAGAGAATTTTATAAACATCCTGTATCAAATTGATTTGCCCAATAGTGGACTAAATTTGTGCCATCTATTAGGATTCATCTTGAAAATAATTAAAGAATTGTATCTGGAAGGTTGAATGCTTCGCCTAAAATAATTGAAAACGAGGAATCAAATAATTGGATTGAGTAATAGGTTTGTGTATTTCTTCATTGAATTTTATATTCCTTGGATATGGAAATGGACTCTAGAGATGGGTTATACCCAACAAAGAATTCCTTGTCTTATAAGATGCTTTTTCATGAAAATTCAGGACAAACTAACCAAATTTGATAAAACCACTGGTCAAATACATGGCCAAGAAATAATACTAATGAAAAGATAAATTATCGTCAAGAGGAAAATAATTTGAAACAGCAAAAGGAATCCCCAAGTTCATTTCAGCACGTAACTAGAAGACCCCATATGTTGAAAGATAATATCTAGGAAAGATGTCATTCACTCTTACCTTGAAGAAATAAAAAAGGATCTAATAAAGAATTTAGGAAAAGAGAGTGATGATTCAAAATCAGATACATCAATGTCGTCTTCATCCAAGACTAAGGAAACATCAGGAGGAGCTAAGAACTTATTTGATAATGATGACGATTTGACAATAGATGAAGAAGACATCGAAGTAATCTTTATCCATATTGAGAAAAATCTTGATAATACTAAAAAGGATAAATAAAAAATAATATGATAGCACACCAACCAAGTTACAGCACATTAGTTTCTTTAATAATTCAGCTTTGATAAGGCCAAAGGAAATGACAACACCGAACAAATTATAGGACAACATGAATAAAGCCAGCACATGATAAGACTGCTTTAGAAAAGGAAATGGACAACTTATAGTGTTGCTTTGATAAAGTAACCATGAATAAAAGGATGTGCCATGAGAAAATTCTCTCAATTATTTTTTGGACTCAAAGTGGGTTGAAGTCCAGAATTAAGCTCTTTTCAATTTTTGTTTCAGGTCCATCTTAGCCTATAAATAAAGGACCTCTAGTCTGTAAGAATACAGAACTTGGAAAAACTTTCTCTTCTTCCATTACTATATAAGATTTTGTAAAATAGTGTGCCTATAATATATTATAAGAAGGAAGAAGAAGACTAATTGTCCGTGAGCTTTGCTTACTTTTATTTGCTTTTCTATATCTTATTATTTTTATTATTTGTACTTGTTTTTAGCCTAAATGAAAGTTAATTATCTATGGGTTAGACTATATTCAAAACATATTCATGTGCTCCATATGATCTCGATTATTAAAATATATGTCAATTTGATACTTTTGGACATAGGTTAAGGAAGTTATCGAATAACAATACTTCTTGATAGACTATAACAACCAGTATTTTTCGATTAGGTATTTAAAAAATTAATTTAAATATTAAAATTGTTGATTAATTGAAGGTCCAAAAATCTGAACTTTTGCATATAAGCGAATAAGGATTCAAAACCATTTTTATTGAGTTTGGATAGATGTTGCTAATCAAAATGAGTATAAATATCGTTTTATTTGGAGTCATGGAATTTTTATGATTTACATATTATTATACGTATTTTGTAAAAATACGTGCGTAGTCGATTCCAGTGAGATCACTATTGATGGCTTGTGATTCTTTATTAAGGACTTCATTAAGAGATGTAAGGTTGAGGAATTTTTGGAATCGAAAAGTTTGTTAGCCAAAACGACCTCAAAATGCGTGAAATTATCATCTTGGGACGCTATCTCGAATAGCGATGAAATTAATCTCGAAGTGCTATCTCGCATAGTGACGAAATTAATCCCACCATTTCTAATATGCTAACACAAATTTAGATACTTCTAATATGAATGACCCAACACAAAACATAGAAGACATCCACTCGATCCTTACTCATTTTCAGGCAACCATCGAATCCTACCTATTCACAAAATCCAACTCACATGAATAACCCCACTATACTCGAAAGCTCGTGCATCAAGTTTGAATGACAGTACTCTCAACCGCCATACCTTACCTTAACGGCCAAGGTTCCCCACACAAGACTAATAATTACAAAGGAATCAACAAACAATATGAGGGGTGAAGTTTGGGATATGACTATGTAGTAAATCCTAAAACCAAGCATTAAGACCCTAGGCAAGCTACTTTCCCTACTTCAAAGGAGTAATAATCTTCTCCTCTCTGAATTTAGACAAAAGGTTAAATTGCCTAACTTACTCCTTTATTGACAAGCTACCTTGTTGAATATGGATGAATGCTTAAAATGCACGTCCATCTCGATGTCCGGAATAAACCGAGACTCAAAATGACGTCTAAAATCAATCCAAGTCATGGCCTGCTTGCCCAACTCTTATAGTACTATGCCATGAGGACTACATTACCTCCAATATCTATGTAACATCCCGTATCTAGAGGCCAAAATCTAAGCGCTACAGATGCTGCAGTCATCTATAGTATTAACTTCTGGTGACAAAATACGGCTATGTTAATGATATCCATAATATCAGAAGCACTTGAATATGAATAAAATCACAAATTTTCAAAAAAATAACATTTAGCTGATTACATTTCAAAACTATATCATATCCAAGTTACATAATCTCTTAACCGTTTCCCAGGTACTGATCAAATATAATTTACAATAATACGCCAAGAGCGACATATGACGATGCCGTCTTGGATAATCAGAGAAATATAGTCATATCCGAGTTAATATACACAACGAAAAAATAAACAGAATAATATGTATTCCTAATTAGCTATTCGTCAATCACCTGCTCGTCTTTGGAAGCTTTATTCGCCAAAATATCAAAACCTGAAAACCTTAACCCTCATCCTACCCAGATTTATTTTGAGCACCTGAGAGTTTAAGGGGAAACAAAAATTCGAGTCAGACATAAAGCCTGGTGTGAATAATTCAGTTACATCTCTGTTTACTGGTATTAGCTGAGACCATTGTTTGTGCCAAAAATGGTCACAAACCCCAAGTGTTGTGAAAGCACCAGTGTATGAATACAGATCAGCAATATTCAAACACAAATATCAGATCTAAGCAAACAACAAACATCAATCCAGGAATAATGAACAGTGACACATAATTTATAGTGGTTCGGCTATCTCCGGCCTACGTCCACTTCAAGGTTTTTATGATTTTATTGCTCGATGCTTGAAGATTACAATTTTGTGTGTTGTATTACAACTAATTTTCTGAGCTAAGTCTGAATCTAAGGCAGCAATGGTGATCTGGAATAAATCTGGCAGAGTCTGGGCGCTCTTTAGCTCTCAAAATTGTCCGACCCCTTTTCTGAATGACCAAGGGCTCTATTTATAGATGTAGGAGGCTGATATTTCGCCTAAATTGAAGGGAGACCAGTTCTGGCATGTGAGGGGGCCCACATGCCCGCTTTCTGGAAATCCGGGCCCACTTTGGGATCGATTCGAAGCTATGTTCGAATCGATCAAGAAATTGTCCAATCGAGCTGAAATTTGGTGTGAACATTCTTCAACATGTTCTCAAGCTGCTGTGAAAATTTCATAGCATTTGGACTTGTAGATCTCGAGTTATGATCGATTCAAGATCGTGTTTCCGATTGAATCCCTTCGTTCGAATCGATTACGTTCGAATCGATTGCTTCGAATCGATCCAAGCATGCGCTTTTGTGATGACGTGGAGCGCCTCCTTCGTATCGATCCGACTTCTATGCCGAGTTGACTGGGTCGACTCCATGATTTTAGCTGCTTCCTCTTGGTTTCGAGATAATGGATTCGAAGCCATGCTTCTTCGAATCGATCGAATGGATGTTCGTTCGAATCGATTAAAGAAAGTATTGATCGATTCGAAGTTGTCTCCACAGGGTAGATTCGAAGCACTACAACTGGATGGATTCGAAGCAGGGTCGCTAGATGGATTCGAAGGACTTCCACCTGAGGGATACGAAGTGCAGTAGTTTCATGGATTCGAAGGAACTCAAGTGTGTGAGGTCTCTGCCATTCTGATTGATGCGGAGGCGATGGATTCGAACATAGCTACTGCCGATGGATACAAAGACGTTGGTGCGAAGTCCATGGATTCGAACCGAGGCGTGATGATGGATACGAAGATGAGGCCACTTCCTTCAATTTGCATCGATCATATCTTGATCACGCAAACTCGGATTAACCTTAAATTTGAAATGTAGCCTTCTCTAGCATTGATCAACATCCCCAATTGATTTCGTCCTGATCGGAGCCTGGTCAAATTTTGACGTCATCCATTGCAGCCTTGTTTCCAATCGAACTCCAATCCTGATATCCATCATTTCTTGCCAATTTGTTGATATTCCATCTTTGACCAAAAGGTGGGATAACAACCATGCCGCTTAGCGGAATGAGTTTCCCCTCACTAATACCTTTTTCAAAACATATATATTTTGCAATTCTTCCTGCAACCAAACTGGTTAATCAAGCTGATTATATCAAAATAGCAATATCCTTTATGCTAATAAATGGACTATCTGTCCGTAAAACAGATAATATGTGAACTATCTGCCCACAACATAATAGCAAGGTCAGTTATGCTAATAAAAGGACTATCTATAAAAAAAACAATAGCAAGGTCCGTTATGCTAAAATGGACTATTATCCATAAAACTCATCTGACTGTCCACAAACTGGACTAACTGTCCAAAATCTAGGCTGATTGCCTGCAAAATGGACTAACTGTCCGAATCATTTTCTTAGGGTTAACTACCCTTTAAATTTTCCTTGAAAACCTTCTCAAAATGATTTAGTCCTTCAAATCATATATATACAATGAATATATATCTTTTGCTTTACTCTAAGACACTTTGCCATGGTATATATACTTTAATCAAAATAATGTTGATGAATTTTAATGAGGATTAGCCATCCTTCCAAAATATGTTAAAGTCCTTTTTAACTTAAAACATTTAGGCTATTTTGCCTATTCAATACATTCGAAACCTATGTTTAAAACCTTTAAACACCCTTTCGAAACCCTTGAAAGCAACTCTTTCGAAAGCTTTAAAAACCTTAGACATCTTTCTTCTAAAACCTTTAACATTGCCTTTAGAAACCATTGGAAAACCTTTCCTTTCGAAACCATCAGAATACAACACCTTTCGACTTCGTCGAAACCTCTGGGGAACCATCCCTTTGAAACCTCTTTAAAAACCTTTCGAAAGCATTAACCTAAAACTTTCAAAAGCATTTGGGTTCAATTTAAAACATGTGGAAAACTTTTGAAACCATTCAAAGTTAACTCCTTCGAAACAGTTTGAAAATGTCTCGGTCGAAAACATTGGATTATGCCTTTAAGTGGAGCAAAAGGACATAAACTCATTAAAGTCGAAAGCATCTACTTCGAAGCCATTTAATACTACCTCTTTCGAAACCAATTTGGGTTTTACTTCAAACATTGTAAAAGGTTCTTGAAAACATTTAAGCTGAAAGCTTCTATTTCGAAACCATTTCCTAAGTAATGAAGTGACGGTGTCGAAACCATCCCTTCGAAAGCATTGGAGAGTGGCCAGGTTTTTAGAAAACAAAACAACCCCTTCGAACCCTACTGGTTCGAAAGGTAAAAAGGCGATAACTAGGTGTTTTGACATAGTGGAAAGCATTCATTTAAAACAAAGATGCAACCCAATCGAAACCATTTCCTTTTAAACCATTTGACCTAGTCGAAACCAAACCAAGTTGAATGCATCTTAGTTGAAAACAAGCAGGCGCATTTTTCTTTAAAACCAAAGCAAAGCTTCAACCCTTCCGGAACCCCCTGGTTTGGACCCTATAACTTTCGCCTACATCCAATTCATTACGTACCAGTTGCCTGATACCATATGCATTGGTTTCGACTGTGTCAGAGGCGATAGTATAGAGGCAGAACCTAGTGCCGAAGGAGATGAAATAGTGAAAAACATTTTTATTTGTACCTTTAAACTATTTCTTTTGTACCTAACCTACCTTGTTTGTCTAAATACGATTGGTTGCCATATTACTTTTTCAAAAGTGCTGCCATTTTCCAGAATTAACAAATTCAAATTATTTACAAAAATTCTCCATTTTAAAATATATAAAATATTTAAGTCCCATACCTTAAATATTTTTATATACCTATCAAAAATCTTAGGAAAAATCTGGAAAAATTCTAGAAAATCTCTTTTAATATGTTTTCTAACATATAAAAATTTCAGACCCAAACCATGTATTATTTATCCATAAATAATTTATAACCCAAATTATCATTTTATTTACTAGAAAATTCATATAAAATCTACATCAATTCCAAAAATTCTTAAAATTGAAACTCATCTCCAAAATATTATTTCTGATCTTCATAATAATTCGCAACGCATAAAGATATCATTTAATAGGGTTTTACCTTAAAACATATCATAAATTCATTATGAAAAACCATAATTCATCAACAAGTATATATATTAATTACATCATTCAAAAATATGGCAAATCATTGCAAAATATTCGGAATTCATCTTAAAACCGAAAGCACAATAAAAAATGAGATGTAAACAGTATTCATCTTAGCTTTAGAGATTAAGCAGCTTGAGATTTGGATGACTTTGATTTGAATTAGCTTTTCCTTTAGCTTTTCTTAATTCTTCTTCCAATTTCCTTGTTAATGGTGGCCGACCTTGTTTTATAAAATTTTAAATGAAATGAACATGTAAATTATACACGACCATGGGTAATAGATATAGGAATGGCCTCTTTCCCATTTTACACCTACTCTATTTCAATTTAACTCTTATTTTAATTCATTGTTAAATGACACGACTATACCTTAATTAAAATCAAATCTCAATACCCTAATCAACACTATTTAATTTACCTAATTAAATATTCTAAATAATGTTACTAAAAATTTGGAGTGTTACAAACCCCCTTCCTTAAAGAATTTCGTTCTCGAAATTACGATAAGGTATACAATAAATCAAATAATGAGGTAAAACATACCATCAAACAAGTCAGAATAAGTATCTCTAATCCTACTCACAACCTCCCAAGTACAGTCCCTATCATCGTCCTCCACTGGACTTTGACTAATCTGACCATCTTTGTTCTAAGCCTCTTCTCATCTCTTGCAATAGTACGAATAGGCTTTCTCACAATAGTCAAGTTCGGTTCTACCATTAAATCATCTAGCACTGTCGGTGCAATAGTAGTCTCCGGGCCTCTGACACACTTTCTCAGATGAGAAACATGAAAAGCACTGTGGACACATGCCAAACTGCTCGGTAATTCAACCCTATATGCGAGTTTCCCGATCCTCTCAACATTAGGAAAAGGTCCAACGAACCTCGATGCCAACTTCCCCGATTTTCCAAACCTAATCATACCCTTCATCGGTGTCACTTTGACGAAAACTTGGTCCCTAACTGAGAACTCTAGATCTTTCCGTCTCTTATCTGCATAACTTTTCTGCCTAGATTAAGCCTCCTTAATTCTAGCCTGAATGACCTTAATCTTTTCTGTAGCTTCTCTGACTAAATCTAGACCAAGAACCAACATATCCCCAGTCTCTAGCCAAATACGGGAGATTTGCATGGCCTTCCATACAAAGCTTCAAATGGTGCCATCCTAATACTAGTCTAATAACTATTGTTATACGAAAAGTCGACTAAATGCAGATGGTCTTTCCATGATCCCTAGAAATCTAGAATACGAGCTCTTAAAAAATCCTCCAAGGTCTTGTTAACCCTTTCCGTTTGCCCATTTATCTGCAGATGGTAAGCGGTACTCATCTTAAGCTTGGTTCCCAAAAATTCCTACAGACTCTTCCAGAACTCGCTAGTGAATAAGCAATCTCTATCACTTACTATGCTACTAGGAATTCCATGCAGTCTAACCACATTCCTCATAAACAACCTTGCTAAAACAGGTGTTGTTCGGGTTGACATAACTGGAATGAAATGGGCACTTTTGGTCAATCTGTCCACTATGACCCATACACTATCATTTCCTCTATTTGACCTTGGCAAGCCATCAATAAAATCCATGGATATAGAATCCCACTTCCATACTAGAATATCTAATGGCTGAAGCAACCCACTTGGTTTCTGGTGTTCGGCCTTTGCCTGTTGGCAAATCATGAACTGCTTCACACACAACCCAATATCCCGCTTCGTACCTTCCCAGAAGAAACTCCTCTTCATATCCTGATACATCTTAGTACCTCCTGGATGAATAGAGAACTTTGAACGATGGCATTCCTCTAAGACTTCTTTCCTTATGTTTCCCATAATCAGAACACATAATCTCCCTATCTTTCTCAACCTCCCATTGTGGTCAAGACCGAAATATTTCAAGTCATCACTCTCGGTTCCTTTTCTTAGCTTCCTGATCCATTCAGCTAACACCAGATCCTCCATCTGTTTAGAAGCAATCTTTTCGATTAACACTAGTTGAACTTCCGAACAAGATAATACAACTGTATCTACACTAGACCCAGTCTCAGATCTCCACTGCACTCTGCAATCTGCCAATGCTTCCAAATCTTTCCACTCATCAATCATCGCCAAAACTACATTCTGATGTTTCTTGCTATGTGCACCACAACCTTGTTGCCTTTCCCTAGTGTTTACTCAATCCTAAAAGCATAAGCGACTATAAACTCTAACCACCTCTGCTGTCTCATATTCAGCTCCTTCTGAGAGAACAAATACTTCAGCGACTTATGATTTGTATATAACTCAAACATTTCTCCCAAAAGGTAATGTCTCCACACCTTCAAAGAAAAAATAACCGCAGCAAATTCTAAATCGTGTGTCGGATATCTGACCTCATGAGGTCTAAGCTGTCTAGAAGCATAGGCAATCAGTTTACCTCTCTGCATCAGCACAGCTCCTAGTCCCGTTACATACACATCAGTGTAAACCACCAAATCCTGATTCCCTTCTAGAACAACCAACATAGGTGCATGGGAAAATAAGCGTTTCAAACTCTGGAATGCTTCCTTACACTTATCAGTCCACACAATCTTCACATTATTTCTTGTTAGCTTGGCCATCGGTGCCGCTATCCGTGAAAAATCCTTAATGAAACTTTGATGATAACCAGCAACCCAAGGAAACTCTTTATCTCGGTTACCGTCTTGGGGCTCTTCCAACTATTTACTGCCTCAATCTTAGTCGGATCTACTTACATCCCTTCCTCTGAGACTACATGACCAAGAAACTTCACTCCTTTCTTCCAGAAGTGATATTTTAAAAACTTCGCTTTCAGCTAATGCTGCCTCAGCGTTTCAAGCACCACTCTAAAATGAACTTCATGCTCTCTTTCATCCTTGGAGTATATCAAGATATCATCTATGAAATCCAATACGAACCTATCAAGTGCTCTCAGAAAACCTGGTTCATCAAGTCCACAAAGAAAGATGGCGCATTAGTCAGTTTGAATGGCATAACTAACCATTCATACGACCCATACCTGGTCCTAAATGCTGTCAAAGGTATAATATCCTCTGCTACCTGAGCTGATGGAAACCCGTCGCCAAATCCAACCGTGAAAATACCTTGGCTCCACTCAACTGGTCGAACAAATCATCAATCCTAGCCAATGGACATCGATTCTTTATCGTCCTCTCATTCAACTCATGATAATCGATACAAAGCTTTAATGATCCATCCAGCTTCTTAGCAAACACTACAGTTGCTCCCTAAGGCGAACTACTCGGCCTGATAAAACTCTTGCCTTCTATATCTACCAACTGCACCTTCAACTCCCTCATCTCTGAAGGGGTCATGCTGCTTGGCGGCCTACTCACTGGTTCTGCTCCCAGAACCAAATCTATTTGAAACTCAATGGCTCGTTTCGGTGGCAATCCAACTACAGGCTCAAACACATATGCGAATTCTCTACCCATGAAAACTCGACTCAACTCATCTTCCGATTCCATAGCACCTAACAAGGCATACATCTCACTGCAAGAACCTTCTACGGTATAGACAATCTTGTCACTACAATTTGGGTGTCTAAGAGATATTTTTCTATCCTGTCAAATACCCTAGCATCGTACTCACTTAACCAATCCATCCCAAGAATAGTCCCGATCCCCACAAAATCAAACACATGCAAACTGCAAACAAAAGTATGACCTAACAGGTCAAACTCTAACTGGTCACATCTCAACCCTAGAGTTGCATACCCTCCTATAGGATTTGCAACTCGTAAGGAAGTAACTAGATATGTGGGTTCTCGGTTAGGCTTATCCATCAAACATCTAGGTATAAAAGAATGTGATGCACCAGTATCAAATAGAATGCTAATAGACATAACATAAATATGAAGCATACCTCCCAAAACTGCTTTTCCCTTCTCTTAAGCTGCTGGCTTCGAAGCAGCAGGCTCCAATGCATACCCTTTTCCCTTTCCATCCTTAGCGGACTCCTTGCACTAGCTCTTATAGTGGCCTATCTGGTCATAGTTGCAGCACCTGACATTCTTCCTCCCATCCACTTCCTTTGCCTTCCCAGCACGACACTCATTGGCAAAGTGCCCCTTCTTGTCGCACTTAAAACAGACAATCTCAGACTTTCCTTTCTTAGCGGCTCTACCATTCTAAGCACCTTTCTTAGGAAAGAACTTCCTCTTCTGACCCTGCCCAACCAGGACTTCTTTAGCCTTACTCTTCTCTAAAGAATCAAGCAACTCCTCATGCCTTAAGGCCATCTCCACTACAAAATCAGAATGATATCTAATATGAGATAATGTAGCCCTGGCTAACTCAGGCTTCAACCCTCTGATAAACTTCTTGTTCCTCTTCAAGACTGTATCCACTGAAGTATACCCATATCTGGCCAACTCCTCGAACCTCCTAGCATACGCTAGAACTGACATCTCCACCTACTCTAATTCAGCTAACTTCCTGATCAGAGCTGACTGTGCCATTGCAGACATAAACCTTTCCTGGAACCTTCCCTTGAAACCTTTCCAGGTCATAGCCTCCTCATCCACCGCAACAATCACATTGTTCCACCAAAACAAAGTAGCTCCCTGAAGCTGCCTAGATGCCAACCTCCTCTTCTGCTCATCATTGAGCCCCAATTCTGCAAAAATCCTTTTGCAGAGCAACAACCAGTTCTCTACCTCAATGGCATCCTCCGTTCCAACAAACGACTTCCCTCCAAGCTTAAGGTGGTCCCCACTCAACTTAGCATAGTCGTAGACAACTGCGGCTCCCGAAACTCCTTCTCCTCCTACACCAGCAGCAACACCTGCCTTCACCATATTCATGAAGAACTGATAAATAGCTTCCATTCTAACTTGCGGGACTCTAGCACCCACATTCTCTACTTGTGCCTGACCTTGAACTCTTCTCACATTAGGCCTGACATACCTATCGGTGCCTTCCTCTCCTGGGTTAACTCTTCCTCTTCTTCCTTCCATATCTGTATTCAGACCTCATGAGATATAGAAAATAACCTAGCAAAGATAGGAGACTAGAGATAAACTGTATACTTATATATAACAAATACAAGTATGTTACTATAGCTTTGTCTCATACGCCAACCTTACTCTAATTCCATAGGATTATGTTTTAAAAAGCATTTTTAGTTAAATTTTTTCATACACCTATGCTTTGATACCAAGTTGTAACATTCCGAATCTAGAGGCCAAAAGCTAAGCGCTACAGATACTACAGTCATCTATAGTATTAACTTCTGGTGACAAAATACGGTTATGTTAATGGTATCCATGATATCAGAAGCACTTGAATATGAACAAAAAGATTTTCAATAAACAACATTTAGCTGATTACATTTCAAAACAATATCATATCCAAGTTACATAATCACTTAACCGTTTCCCAGGTACTGATCAAATATAATTTACAGTAATACGCCAAGAGCGACATATGATGATGCCACCTTGGATGATCAGAGAAATATAGTCATATATGACTTAATATACATAGCGGAAAAATAAACAGAATAATCTATATTCCTAATTAGCTATCCGTCAGCCACCTGCTCGTCTTCGGAAGCTTTATTCGCCTAAATATTGAACCTGAAAACCTTAACCCTCAACCTACTCAAATCAATTTTGAGCACTAGAGAGTTTAAGGGGAAATAAAAACTTTGAGTCAGACATAAAGACTGGTGTGAATAATTCTGTTACATCTCTGTTTACTGATATTAAGTGAGACCACGCCGCTTAGCGGAACGGGTTTCCCCTCACTAATATCCTTTTCAAAACATAAATATTTTGCAATTCCTTTCCTACAACCAAACTAGTTAATCAAGTTGATTATATCAAAATAGCAATATCCTTTATGCTAATAAATGGACTATCTGTCCATAAAACAGATAATATGTGAACTATCTGCCCACAACATAATAGCAAGGTCAGTTATGCTAACAAAAGGACTATCTATAAAAAAAACAAGAGCAAGGTCCATTATGCTAAAATGGACTACTATCCATAAAACTGGGCTAACTGTCCACAAACTGGACTAACTGTCCAAAATCTAGGCTGATTGCCTGCAAAATGGACTAACTGTCCGAATCATTTTCTTAGGGTTAACTACCCTTTAAATTTTCCTTAAAAACCATTTCAAAATGATTTTGTCCTTTAAATCATACATATAGAAGGAAAATATATCTTTAGCTTTACTCTAAGCCATTTTGCCATGGTATATATACATTACTCAAAATAATGTTGATGAATTTTAACGAGGATTAGCCATCCTTCCAAAATAAGTTAAATTCCTTTTTAAATTAAAACATTTAAGCAATTTTTCCAATTCAATACATTCGAAACCTATGTCTAAAACCTTTAAACACCCTTTCGAAATGTTTGAAAGCAACTCTTTTGAAAGCTTTAAAAACCATAAACATCTTTCTTTTAAAACCTTTAAACACTGCCTTTCGAAACCAATGGAAAACCTTTCCTTTTGAAATCATCAGAAAACAACACCTTTCGACCTCTTCGAAACCTCTGGGGAACCACCCCTTCGAAACCTCTTTTAAAACCTTTTGAAAGTATTAAACCTAAACCTTTCGAAAGCATTTCAGTTAAATTTAAAACATCTGGAAACCTTTTGAAACCATTAAAGTTAACTTCTTCGAAACCCTTTGAAACTATCTCGGTCGAAACCATTGGATTATGCCTTCATGTAGAGCAAAAGGACATAAACTCATTAAATTCGAAAGCATCTGCTTCATAACCATTTAAAACTATCTCTTTCGAAACCCATTTGGGTTGTACTTCAAATATAGAAAAAGGGTCTTAAAAACATTTAAATCGAAAGCTTCTGTTTCAAAACCATTTCCTACGTAATGAGGTGATGGTGTTGAAACCATCCCTTTGAAAGCATTGGAGAGTGGCTAAGTTTATAGAAAATAAAACAACCCATTCGAAACCTACTGGGTCGAAAGGTAAAAAGGCGGCAGCTAGGTGTTTCAACTTAGTTGAAAGCATTCATTTAGAACAAAGATGCAACCCAATTGAAACCATTTTCTTTTAAACCATTTGTAGTCAAAACCCAACCAAGTCGAAAGCATCTTAGTCAAAAGCAAGCAAGCACATCTTTCTTTAAAACCAAAGCAAAGCTTTAACCCTTTCGGCACCCCATGGTTTCGACCCTATACCTTTTGTCCACATCCAAATCATTACATACCAGTTGCCTGATACCATATACATTGGTTTTGACTGTGTCGGAGGCGATAGTATAGAGGCGGAACTTGGTGCCGAAGGAGGCGAAACAGTGAAAAACCTATTTATTTGTACTTTTAAACTATTTCTTTTGTACCTAACCTACCTTGTTTTTCTAAATTTGATTGGTGGCCATATTACTTTATCAAAAGTGCTGCCATTTTCCAGAATTAAAAAATTCAAATTATTTACAAAAAGCCCCTTCTCCATTTTAAAATATATAAAAAATTTAAGTCCCATACCTTAAATAATTTTATATACCTATCAAAATTCTTAGGAAAAATCAGGAGAAATTTCAGAAAATCTCTTTTAATATGTTTTCTAACATATAAAATTTCAGACCCAAACCATATATTATTTATCCGTAAATAATTTATTACCCAAATTATCATTTTCTTTACTAGAAAATTCATATAAAATCCACATTAATTCCAAAAATTCTTTAAATTGAAAACCATCTCCAAAATATTATTTCCGATCTTCATAAAAATTTGCAAGGCATAAAGATGTCATTGAATAGGGTTTTAACCTTAAAACATATCATAAATTCATTATGAAAACCCATAATTCATCAACAAGTATATATATTCATTCCATCATTCAAAAACATGACAAATCATTAAAAAATATTCGGAATTCATCTTAAAACTGAAAGTACAATAAAAAATGATATGTAAACATTATTCACCTTAGCTTTAGAGATTAAGGAGCCTGAGATTTGGATGAATTTGATTTGAATTAGCTTTTCCTTTAGCTTTTCTTAATTCTTTTTCCCTTTTCCTTGTTAATGGTGGTCGACCTTGTTTCATAAAATTATAAAATGAAATGAACATGTAAATTATACACGGCTATGGGTAATAAATATAGGAATAGCCTCTTTCCCATTTTACCCCTCCTCTATTTCAATTTAACTCTTCTTTTAATTCATTGTTAAATGACACGACTACACCTTAATTAAAATCAAATCTTAGTCCCCTAATCAACACATTATTCTATTTAATTTAACTAGTTAAATATTCTAAATAATGTTACCAAAAATCTAGGGTGTTATAATCTACCACGGCTATTGGAATATTCGCAGGCGGTGAAACATCCCATGTGGTATTTAGACAGTCCCTGAACCAATCAGGCATCTCAGATTGCCTAATTAAACAATATTTAAATAGTCCCATATGATCGTATGAGCTCAAAAAGTGTGGTGATTTATTTAAGGAATTAAATACATATATAAGGCTTCTCCTCCTCAAGGAATTGAATCAAGAGCTTTAGTCCATAAAAATCGACGAGGCCAGATCTATTGGACTCGTGGCAAGATATGGATGCTGACATTGAAGGGTGCAACGAAGATTGAGGCGCTCGACATTTTCCTGCCGTCACTAAGGGTTGACGTTCAAGTGAGATATGAGGGATTTTAGGTGAAAAGAAGGGCATCGTTGAGTTTCTCTTAGCGGCGCACACCTGCAAGCGTCATCGGGCAGACCTCCTACCACCTAAGGCAAAGTGTGACATTTGGAATAGTGAATATGGGCTATAGTCGGGTTTTGCAAGAAGGGGTCGGTCATATTGAGCAGCAGTGCATTGCGGAGTGCATGTGGAGAGAAGTGCGGTGGAATCGATGGTGCAACGATTCATCAAGATTTGGATGGAAAACGAAGCAAGATGATTGGCCCATGGTTGGTGTGTGCATGTTTTGTGTACAGGAAGAGGATTTTGTTATTAGGAAAGAAAATAGATTATGGAAAAAAGTAATTAAGTTGGTTTAATTATTCTAAATTAATCTCTTTAAATTCATATCTTTCATATACGATGTCCAATCAAGACGTGATCTTCATTGTTGCACTCATAGTGAGAATATCTATGACATAGTATGGGCTTAGAACAGATTCGAACACTTGAGAAATGGCAGTTCAGATGAGCGGAATTATGAATCTGAATTTATATTTCAGTATAAATCACTACAATTTTAAATATTAAAAAATATTACCTGAAAGAGGCGAAATAATATATATATATAAGTAATTATTGCCCCATTTGATTGGATTACTTTGAGTAGATATTCAGGATGCTTGATTAAGGTCCTATATATATATTGCTTTGTTCGTATTGAATAGAGTTAGGCGAAATTGATATTAAATTATAACATGGCTATAAATTAATTAAACTCCAATTTGCAGTTATATTGGTGATAGAAATATTATTATATATTTTATTACTAATCAAAATAGAAATTACAAAAGAATTATTATGTTATTTGACAGTGTTTGATTAAGATTATAAAATCTCGAATAATGTTATAACAAGATTTATTAACTTTAGACCCTAAGAAATGGTTTAAGATATATGTCTACACATATATATAGAAATTATGTACATGAGATATATAATATTTTGAGGCCTTATTGGAATTTAAATAGAAGAATTAAGCGAAAATAAGCTATAGTATGATTGATAGGCAAGTGCATTATTTTATAAAATAAGTAAGAGACTTCTATAAAATCATACGAAGAAGATATAATTATTATATTGGTGACTTAAGTAAGATGCATTTTTGTTAAATTGTTTATATGATTGTACATATGAATTGTTATTGATATTGAGATGATAGATTTATTACTTTGGTTGTCAATTGCCTTTGTGTATGTAAATGTGCATAATATGTGTTTAGTAGTTCTGTATAGTTGGACTGGTTATATATACATGCATACGTTTATATGATTTATATATGTCTATATGTATAAATATAGCTTTGTTATGTCTGACTTAGATTAACTGGGAGATGCACAGAATATTATATATATATATATATAATATATACACACACACACATACACACAAACAATTTAAAGCATTTATATACATTTTCGGCATGTCTGACTTAAGGCTACTGATTGGTGCATAGAATCCATTGTAAAATTGGGGAGTAGTAGACATGGTCCTGAAGCAGGGGCGGAGAGAGATTGGGACGTCAATCTAGAGTAGGTCATGTACTATTCCGTAATACTCTTGGGTGCTGCGATAGGACCTACAGGCAAACTCCTTTTGAGGTGTTAGTTTTCAAGAGAGTCCATAATATAGTTGTGGGTCTCGATAGGTTCTCTTTGGTTGCTAATGGCAATTCAATATGATTTATCGATACGCAATTTAAGGGTATGTATAGTTCGGTATGCCCAACTTAGGGTTAATGAATAGTGGATGAGATATATTATACAGATATATAAATATGCGGTTCAAGTGATACACACACACACATGCACAGTTTGGGCGATTTATATATATTGGCTTGGTATATCTTATTTGTGGGAACCGGGTAGTGTGTGGCACTTCAAGAACTAATCAAGTTCCACATGAGGATGATAATATTTCAGTGTTATGTACCTGTGTGAGAAGGGTGTATGTGGGGATTAGCGTTTACATACGGTTCTGGTATGCTAGTATAGACAACTGGAAGGAAAGGACACCAACAAGGGAATTCATTGTTCCATTGAGGCACACAACCTATAGACATAGTCCCGAAGAAGGGGCGGAGGAAGGCTGGAACGCCAGTCTGAAGTAGGTCATACTGTTGCATTGCACGAACGGGTGCTGCGGCATGACCTACATGCTAATTTCTTTTAAGGTATTGGTTTTTAAGGTAGTCCATAATATATTTTTGGCTCTCGATGGGTCTCTTTGGCAGCTAACGATAATTCAGGATGGGTATCGGTTATAGAAATCCGTATTTTGGTTTTGGGTTTAGAGATGCTATGTTAGTAGCATTGTTATTGTTACACTAAATATTAACCTTCCAGCTAAGACGAAAGATCCCTAAGCACACAAGGAAAAGAGAAGCGCAACTTAAACCTTTCGATACTTCCGAAGGGATGCAAGCGTTGAAGTTCACTAACCTGAAACCTTTCGAAGGGTCAAAAGATTTCGTCTCTATTATCCATGGAATTCAAAGGAGAAGAAGGAGTCAAAGCAAGTGAGAACAACTACCTAATGACCTTTTCGAAAGCATAATAAGCCTTCCAAACGGATTGAGAGACATACAAGACACCTTTCAACAATATCGAAAGGTTTATAAAGAAGACGTGGATCATAAGTCGGCAAGGAGTAAAGAAGCAACCTTCCGATAAGAACGAAAGGTTCGCGATAACATATGAAAGGAAAACCCTTTGACAACAGCGAAAGGTTTATGAAGGCATGAAGAAAAACAGACCCTTCAATGATGACCAAAACTCCACAAAACCTTTCGACCAGGACGAAAGGTTTGCAACTGTATGGAAGAAGAGAACCCTTCGACCCAACCAAAGGTACAGAGGCGAAAGCATGGCCGCCGACATCTATAAATAAGACCCAAGGAGTTCTATTTTGTGGGACAATTTTTCCCTCTCACTTCATACTACTAATATTCAAAGAAGTGTGTTGTAACCCTAATTGAGAACCAATTTGGGGATTTTTAAAAGAGCTTATCTTGAATAAATAAGGAAGTATAATGTTTTGTTAAATCACTTGTTGTTTTACTTGAATCCTCATTAGATTAACTTTTATTTTCAGGATCAACTCCATCGGGAGGTTCTTCCCGACTAGGTCAGAAACTTAACTAGCCGAGCTGCAACTTTAATCTAAAAAAGTTGCCAACTTCTCCACTTTAACCTTCCGGTACGATCATCGACCGACCCGGGTTAACTTAAGCAGTAACCTTTCGAAGTCATTGGCTTTATGATCAGAATTCTTCACCTAAGTTGATAGTATCTTACACTTTAACAATACCTAAACCTTTCGTAACCTTCATCTAAGCAATATAACCTTTCGGTAAAGTTTAAATCCAAGAATATATGGTTTAATCCAATTGGTGGCATTCATATACCTTCCGATTAAGTTAAATCCAACTTTACTTGAGCAGTCAAACATTTTGGTAAGATTAAAAGCTCTTATGCACCGCCCAGGGATCTATTGTTTTAATTAATGTTAAAGAGATTAGTCATCTCAAACCTTTTGATAACATTAAAGATCCACTTTGAAGGGATAAGACTGAAGAATAATCATTCAGAAAACTTCACAAGATACCTTACAAGATTTACTAAGGTAAAGGTTTCTCTACTTAAAAGACCGGACCTTCCAACCATGCCGAAAGGTCCAAATCATAAACCAGCAACTGTCGAGGTTCAGCGTAAAAGTAAATCTTAATGCTATCTGGTCCTTATCTAAAACTACCTTTCCTATTTTTGTTGGAATATCCTTTGGAGATGTTGACCATAATTTTGGTTAATATTTTGGGTGCTAGAAGGAGGGCTTGAACCTCCGACCTTGTGGTTGGACTTCTCACCAAATTTTCTACCCGGACACTCTCTTAAGACTTATTAACTCCTCTTTTTGGAATAAGAAAGGGTTTACTTTGAATATAAGACTTTGAAGCCATTTGAATACAATTAAAAGATAAGGTATGGATTCAATGTTTGATGTAAGAGAAAAATTTTGTAGTGAAAAATCAATTCAAGGATCAGCAAAACCTCTAGATGTGGGTTCTAATTAACGAATGAATCATAGTCAAATATTACTTGAAGAGAAAACATTTCGCTTTCGAGCTTTACAAGTTGTTAAGAGAAAAAGACAGGATACACCCTATGACTTATGGAAATGGAATATCAATCAGGTCTGTTCGGAACTAACCAAATCACCGCTCCAGAAAAAGAAAGTCGAATGAAAAAAGGACCAATTTCAACCAATGAGAAGGACCATCTAGTTGTATTATCATAAGATCATCTTTGAGGAGGAAATGGTGAAGGATTATCATGACTTTGTACACAAATAAAATAAGATTATAAACGAAGCCCACCATTCAAGGAAAAGCCACAGACGCATAGAAAAGTTCATGACTAAAGGGCTAAAGATAGTAAGAGAATCTCCGAATGAGAGTATAAAGATTGCCAGGAGATCTCCAAATGGAATCTTAAGAACGAAAGAAAAGTCCTTGGAAAAAGACCTATGAACAATGAGAGGAAAACCTACCCCTCAAGAAGGAATATTTGAATCATGCCAAAAGAAGGTTGGACACCAGCCAAAAATGGCTTAGAAATAAAAAATCCTTAAAGAATATAATCCTACTATTGCGGTCGGAAATACCCACATCCAGATCAAGAAAGAAGGCGAATTAATAGCCTTCTCATAAAAAGAAGTCAGAATATGAAAAGAAATTTAAAGAATCGCATTGAAACTTTTACCTGATAAAGGGACATGAAGCAGATCAATGCGAGACATTTAAAAGGGACAAACCTGCACTTCCTAGGATAAGGAAAACTTAAGCAGTTTGTAAAAGATCCAATTAATCATGGAATAAGAAACTCTGTTCTCAAAACAAGAAAAATCCTACATGGTCGGGAGATAGATTCTCCTTTGTTATCCCGCCTTTTGGCAAGGCCGTGACACCAAGAACTTAACTGGAAACTGAGGACAGTTCGTCCCGAAGATCGGTTATATGCAGGCTCACTATGAATATCGACGAATTTTGTCCAAGTCCGGATAAAGCTACAATTAACATGACACAACATGCAAAGCCATGGAAGCTAACATTCCAAATTTCAAGTCAATCCGAGTTCGTATGCTCAAGATATGATCGATGCAAACCAAGGAAATCAATTCGTTCGTATCCATCATTTCGCTCTCTTCGTATCCATCTGTCCAGATCCATAATTTCGCATCCATATGTTCGCATCTATCAAGTATCCATCTATTTGTATCCATCACATACGCTCAACCTCGTGTCCACTTGGCCTGGTTCGACTTCGAATCCATAGATTGGAGTCAATTCGTATCGATCGATCAACGATCGATACGAATGAAACCTCGAACGAATGACATAAAAACGGCCCCCAGCAATCGATACAAAGTGACATGCAATCGATCGATAAAAATAGAGCAAAGACAATTGATACGAATAGAACAGCTGCGATCGATGCGAACATGGCTCAACTGGATTGATACGAACAAGATACATTCCTATGGAAGACTCAATCACTCGGCGCGAAAAGTGGATCGATCCGAGGAGTTAGCGCCACGTCAACGTGCTGGCACGTGCTCGGATCGATACGAACAGAGCGATACGAACGACATCGATACGAAGGGGACAACCTTTAATAAATTCGAGCTTGCATCGATCATAATTCAAAATCTACAAGTCCAAATGCCACCAAATTTTCATAGGAGATTGCGTACATCCTCAAGAATGTTCATGATCGATTTCGACTCGATTGGACAAAGTTTCGATCGATACGAAATTCATACGTATCGATCACGGACCGAGTCCAAATGTCATGGGATCGATCGTATGGGCCCACCCACGTGCAAGAAGAGGTCTCCCGAGATCTAAGCGAGATATTTGCAACCTAGCCTATAAATAGCAGCCCAGAACCTACAGAAAGGGGACTTTTTGGCTCTTTGACGTCCATATTCTACCGAAACCATTGTTGCATTCGAAAATCACTATTGTACTTGAAATTTACTGTTGTAATCTGCTGTAACCAGCAAGCAAAAGTTAATAAAAGTTAACCATTTCATAGTGGACGTAGGCAACATGCCGAACCACTCTAAATCTCTACGTTCTTTTTCTGTTTTTCTGATTATTGTTTAGGAGTGTTTGTTAGATAATCCTCTTTTTACATTTACTTTCTTCATTTTATCTCTTCAAACACTTTCGAAGAGTGTTGTGCCCAATTTTGGTACAAACGCATTCGTATGAAAGACTCAATCACTCGGCGCGAAAAGTGGATCGATCCGAGGAGTTAGAGCCACCCCAACATGCTGGCACGTGCTCGGATCGATACGAATAGAGCGATACGAACAACATCGATACGAAAGAGATAGCCTTTAATAAATTCGAGCTTGCATCGATCATAACTCAAAATATACAAGTCCAAATGCCACCAAATTTTCACAGGAGCTTGCGTACATCCTCAAGAATGTTCATGATCGATTTCGACTCGATTGGACGAAGTTTCGATCGATACGAAATTAGTTCGTATCGATCACGGACCGAGTGCAAATGTCATGGGATCGATCGTGTGGGCCCACCCACATGCAAGAAAAGGTCTCCCGAGATCTGAGTGAGATATTTGCAACCTACGCCTATAAATAGTAGCCCAGAACCTACAGAAAGGGGACTTTTTGACTCTTTGACATCTAGACTCTGCCGAAACCATTGGTGCACTCGAAAATCACTGTTGTACTCAAAATTTACGGTTGTAATCCACTGTAACCAGCAAGCAAAAGTTAATAAAAGTTAATCATTTCATAGTGGATGCAGGCAACACGCCGAACCACTCTAAATCTCTGCGTTCTTTTGCTGTTTTTCTGATTATTTTTTGGGAGTGTTTGTTAGATAATCCTCTTTTTACATTTAATTTCTTCATTTTATCTCTTCAAACACTTCCGAAGAGTGTAGTGCCCAATTTTGGTACAAACACTTTGGTGCTTTCACTGAGAAAACCTAGTTTTTCTCCTGCTCGTTGGATCTACTATCGACATCGGATTGCATAAATCTAAGAAGAAGATCCAAATTCAAGTAAAAAGTTCTTCCATCCTATTCGGATTTGCATCAAGTCTAGGAAAGAGCTTCGCTATCCATCATGGTTAACACAAGGACTACCTCAACTTCCACAGATCCAGAAGGACGGGACAAACAGAACCCCGTACAGTTGCCACCTGCCGATCAGAATACCGCCGGACCATCAGATCCGCAAGGCCCGGTCACCAGGGAAGAATTTCAAATGCTAATGCAAGAACTGACTCAGAGTCGCCAACAGCTCACTTAACAACTGCACGCCAACGTAGAATTGACTAACCAACTAAACCGTCAAAGACGAAGGAGATCCAGAAGGGATCAGGCTTCCTATTCATCCACCGAAATTTCAGCCTCTTCTGACTACCATCATAGATCCACGCACCCGTGACTGGACGGAAGTTACACACAGGCCACTGGGCATCAGCATACATTGAATCTTGGGCAACCGAGAGTTGGCCCGTCAACCAGCTATCAGACTGGACGCTCCTCCCGTGGAGGCACTACCCCATACTAAATTACTGACAACCGCACTACCACTTCTACCGATTTGGGAGTTGACGCTCGGAACCGAACGGATCCGACCCACCACCAATGCAACCATACTCCTGAGCCTTATGTCCCCAAAGAAAAAGAACCAAGGAGGCGAGACATGGACCGTCGACAGCGATCGGCCCCTCCTCGCATTGTGGAACCCGACCACACCTTGGCCCAACATGCTCAAAATGTCCAGATGCCCGACATTCCAATGATGATCCGTCAAATGATCTGTGAAAGTTAGGGTCTTACCAATAACGACTGGGGATTCTCCCAGAGTCATGCCCCTTTTACTAATGAGATACTTTATGTTGCACCACCTCGGCAATTCAGGATGCCGACTTTACCCGTTTATGAAGGGAGCTCTGATCCTAATCAACATTCCTGAAGTATGAATGGTTAATGAATGCAGCACGAGCTAGTGATGCAATTAACTGCCGAAGCTTCCCGATCTCTCTAGGGGGCATAGCAACTATGTGGTTTACCCGTTTACTACTTTGATCTATCTCTTGTTTTGACCAGTTGGCAACAAAGTTTATTGAGCAATTTCGCATGCATGTCGCAAGACCGAAAGATGTTAATATTTTGTCTAGTGTCACTCAAGCTCCTGGAGAGACACTCAGACGTTATTTAGAGAGATTTCATGCAGCATGCGCTGAGATCAGCAACCCTAATGATAACTCCATTCTAATGGCATTGACTAAAGGGATTGATCCTGATTCTGAGTTCGGCAACTGGTTGGCCGAAAAACCTCCTGCGTCATTGGACCGTTTCTATTCCAAGGCAGCCCAATTCTTGAGAAGGGAGGATGCGAAACAGTCTAGGAAAAAGGATGATGCAAGGCCCAGTATGGAAGGAATTCAGAGTAATGTTGTTGTTAAACAATCAGGGGAGAGCTCTGGAAAAGTGCAATTGAACATTCTAAATAAAAAAAATCAGCAGAAAGGCAATGGTAATCAAAATAGGAAACGGGATCAGAATCGTGGTCCACGACGTAGGGATCCTATGTTTGATAATTATACTACTTTGAATACATCGCTGGAAAATATATATTTACAGACCTGCAATAATATTCAGTATAAGAAACCTGCTCCAAAACAGTCATCGGAGAAACAGATTCAGACAGGGAACTTTTGTAGATTCCACGAAAGCTACGGCCATAACACGAATGAGTGCCGTCACTTGCAGGATCTCATCGAAAAGTTGATAAGAAAGAGAAAGCTGGAGCAGTTTGTACGGGCGCCGCAGTCTAGTGGTGCAGGCCCATCAAATCAGAATCATGTACCAAATCAGGCAAGACAGGAGGAACCCACACGTACTGGCGGGAGGTTAGTGATAAATACTGTTAGTGGTGGTCCTCATCCAGCCGACCGAAGCTGGAAGGAAATGGAGTCGTATGCCAGTTCTATTAGGCATGCAAGCTTCGAGTGTTGTAGTCTAGAAGATGGAACTCAGGCCAAGCAACAGAAGATGATGACTGACGACATCGTCTTCTGAGACAGAGATGCCGACAGGATTGAAGCCCCAACTATCGATCCACTTGTCATATCAGCTCAAGTAGGTCCTGCTTGGATGAAGAGGATCTTGGTAGACAGTGGAAGTTCTATGAATATATTATTCAAGCGAGCCTATGACCAGATGAAAATGGAGACTAAAGATTTGAAACCTTGTCAGTACCGTATCCATGGTTTCAATGGGAGTGCGACTATACCCGCTGGAGTGGTGGAATTACCAGTGGAATTAGGAATTGGAGAACGCCGGAGAATCCGGATGTTACAATTTGTGGTGTTAGATATAGACTCACCATATAATGCTTTATTGGGCCGACCGGCCCTAGCTGAGTTCAGGGCTGCTATTGCCCCATGGTGTTTGACTCTGAAGTACCCCCACCGATCATGGGGTTGGAGTCGTTCAAGGAGATCAGGCTGTTGGACGAGCCTGTTATGTTGCCGAGCTGCGAGATGCGCAGCGAAGAGAAAAAGGAAAGGGCGTAGAGGAATCTCTCTGCGTCCGCTTTGTTGAAAATTGACAATTGACGCCTGGGCCTAGGCCTGGGCACCCCAACCAATTCCAAAGAGATCTTGACCCAAGAGATATCGAAAGTGAAGAAAAAAGTAAAGACAGTCAAGCTTCTCCGGCCGAACTGACGAATGATGTCCCGATCGATGATAGCGATGATTCTAGAATGATAAAGATTGGATCTCAGCTAAGCCAACAAATGCAAGAGGAATTTGTTAAATTTCTCCGGGAAAACCTTGACGTGTTTCGCTGGACGCACTCCGACATGCGTAGGATCTCATCGGACATCGCGAGCCACGCATTGAACATTGACCCACGGCACATCCCGGTCAAACAAAAAAGGCGTGGTATGGATCCAGAGAGATCTGCCGCCCTTAAGGAAGAGGTAGATAAGCTTAAATCGAATGGATTTATTCGAGATTCATTGTACCCGGAATGGGTATCCAACCTTGTACTTGTCCAAAAGCCAAATGGGAAATGGAGAACGTGCATCGATTACTCTGATCTGAATAAAGCTTACCCTAAAGATAGTTTTCCACTTCCTCGAATCGATCAGCTCGTAGATTCAATGACCGGGCATGAACTCTTATCCTTCATGGATGCATATTCAAGCTACAATCAAATACCCATGCACTTACCCAACCAGGAGCACACCAGCTTCGTAACCAATATGGGGCTTTACTGCTACAAAGTTATGCCTTTTGGACTCATGAACGCCGGGGCAACTTATCAACTGTTAGTTATTCGAATGTTCGCCAATCAGATTGGAAAAACAATGGAGGTATACGTGAACGACATGCTAGTCAAGTCACGATTCTCTACTGATCACATCAAGGACCTGGAGTCAATGTTTAATATTCTCCGAGAATACAGAATGAAGCTTAATCCGTTGAAATGTCACTTTGGGGTCGCATCAGGAAAATTCCTGGGTTTTATTGTCAACGCTCGAGGAATCGAAGCCAATGCCGAAAAGATCCAGGCGATTAGAAATCTCGAGACTCCAAGAACTATAAAGCAAGTCTAGAGCCTCAACGAGAAAGTAGTAGCACTGAGCAGGTTCATTTCAAAATCCACTGACAAATGTATTCCCTTCTTCGATCTGATCCGAAAAGGGAAACGAAACTTTAAATGGACTACGGAATGTGAGGGCGCATTTTGAGCACTAATTCAACACCTCTCCACACCGCCAATTTTGTCAAAAGCCTATTGATCACGAGAAATTGTACATTTACTTGGCGGTATCAGATAACACAATCAGTGTTGCCCTAATTCGGGAGGAAGACCGAATACAAAAACCGGTCTAATATATTAGCAAACGAATAACCGGAGCTGAGAGAAATTATCTGAAACTAGAGAAGTTGGCTTATTGTCTTTTTATTTCCTCAAGGAAGCTTCATCCGTATTTCCAGGCTCATCCTATCACCGTTTACACCGACCAGCCGTTACGATAGGTCCTTACGTGGCCTGAGATGTCTGGTAGGTTACTCAAATGGAATATCGAGTTAAGTCAGTTTGACATTACTTACACTCCAAGGCGAGCCATTCAAGGACAAGTCCTAGCAGATTTCATAGCTGAATTTACCACCCCGGAGGACTTGCCCGAAACTAGTGAATCTCCCAAGTATATTTGGAAGCTGCATACTGATGGTGCATCAAATGACCGTTGCTTAGGTGCAGGGGTTGTGCTTAAAACTCCTGAAGGTCGATCTATATGCTATGCTTTAAAATTTGATTTTCGCGCGACCAACAACGAAGCTGAGTATGAAGCCTTACTTGTCGGGTTGAGACTTGCTAGAGATTTGAAAATAATGGCTGTGGAGATTTATTATGATTCACAATTGGTTGTGTGTCAAGTTCGGGGGAATACCAGGCCAAAGACCGAAGGCTGGCTGCTTACTTAGCTCAAGTCCAAGAGATACTAAACCAGTTCGATTATTATGCCATCTACTACATACCCCGAGAGCACAATCAGAAAGCCGATTCATTAGCAAAGTTAGCTAGTACAGGCGAAGCACAACAAATGGGACTCGTTCCTGTAGAGACGTTAGCTTCCCCGAGCATCGACCGGATGGAGACAGATTGGATATTTGAGGTTGTTCCTGATAAGGAGTCATGGATGACTCCGTTCAGAAATTATCTCGAGCATGGAACCCTGCCAAAGCGTAGGAGTGAAAAGAGACAGATTCTTCAAAAAGCTTCGCAGTTCACTATTCAGAATAGAGTCATGTATAGAAGAGGATACTCTATTCCTTTACTCCGGTGTATCGCTCATGATGAAATCAAACACGTATTTCATGATGCGCATGGAGGAGAATGTGGCAATCACACCGGGGGGCAAGCCCTTGCCAAGAAAGTGTTCCGATATGGATACTATTGGCCAACCGTAAATCGCGATGCATCGGATTATGCCAGAGAATGTGACAAATGTCAGAAGCACGATCGAATTCCAAGAGCCCCACCTATTGAAATAACTCAAATGGTCAGTCCATGGCCGATTGTAGTAATGGGCATTGACATTATTGGCTCTCTACCTCTAGCCAAAGGTGGTGCGAAGTTCGCCATCGTAGAAGTTGATTACTTTACCAAGTGGGCGGAAGCTGAACCCCTTGCTACAATCACAACAAAGAAGGTGATCAACTTTATAGTGCGCAACATCATCTGCCGATTTGGTCTCCCATGTACTATCATCATTGATAACGGGACCTAATTTGACAGTGT
The DNA here is from genome assembly GCA_030737815.1 of Allium fistulosum. Taxonomy (NCBI): domain Eukaryota; kingdom Viridiplantae; phylum Streptophyta; class Magnoliopsida; order Asparagales; family Amaryllidaceae; genus Allium; species Allium fistulosum. The sequence goes on from CM060907.1 coordinate 294,302,682, forward strand.
TGAATTTAAGGATTTCTGTCAACGATTCCACATTCAGAAGAAATTCTCCGTAGTTGCACACCCTCAAGCGAATGGACAAGTCGAAGCTGTTAATAAAGTTATAAAGTCTATTCTGAAGAAATGACTGGAAAAGGCCGGGGCAAGTGGGTCGATGAATTTCCTATGGCTTTATGGGCTTACCGAACAACCCACAAGTCTGCGACCGGCCACACTTTGTTTTATCTTTCTTATGGTTCAGAAGCTGTTATTCCAGTCGAGTTAGAAGTACCTTCTCACCGCATGACGTATTATGATCCGAAGATGAATGCTATATTACTTGCCGAGTCTCTCGATTTATTGGATGAGAAGCGCGAAGAGCCTGATTTGAGGGCAGCCGCATACCGAAGTCGAGTCGCCCGATTGTACAATACCAAGGTCCGACCCCGAACCTTTGAACTCGGCGATCTCGTCCTCAAGAGAATTTACCCGGTCCCTTCACATATGAAACCAACCTGGGAAGGGCCGCATGTTATTGAACGGAAGCTCGGAGATGGCACATTCAAATTATCAACCTTTGACGGTCTCACTCTTCCGAGAGCCTGGAACAACGAAGTCTTCGTCGCTACTACACATGACAGGCTCTGTTTAATTATTCAGTCTACTTTTCATTTGCAAGTTGTTTCTGCATTTCAAAATTTGAATTTGTAATATGGCAACTGATTTTGCCGCATTTTCTTATTTTAGCAATAAAATGCAATCTCTTCGAGCTAGAGCTGTGATTTATTGAATGCGTCATACAACTATCACTATGCACGGAGAACTAAATTCCACCCGACGGTGGAATTTATTCAAATAGGGAGTGACTGTGATACGACCGGTTACTCGCTAAGTGAAACCCAAGCTCGAAGGCAAGTCATCACACTGAAGTTAAAAAAGGATTGATACGCGATAATCCTTTAACCAACTCCAAATTCCCAGAGCGTGAACTAGAGTATAAACTTACAAATACAGCCTCGAAGAGGGTGGATCCGTCCACCTAATGATTTCACCCGTATCTTGACCAAGTTTGAGGAGGATGGATCCGTCCATCTAATGACCTCGCTTGATACCTTGGGGTGGATGTGAATTGACCATCCACGATCCTGATAGATTCATCGTTCCCGGTGTGCGAACGAAATCCTAAAGCCTGAACAGATTGAATGACCATCTGTCGGCCAACTCCAAGTTCCCAGAGCGTGAACTGGAGTATAAACATCAACTAACTCCGGATTCCCAGAATGCGAACCGGAGTGTCAACATAAATACCAACTCCAAAATCCCGGAGTGCGAATTGGAGTATAAGCGTTAACTCTACATCCCCGGAGAGTGGATTGGAGTTTAAACACAAACCAGATTAGAATCGATCGTCCGTAAAACAACTCTGAGTCCTCGGAGCGTTGTCAGAGTGTAAATGCAAATCGGGTGTGACTGACCACTCGTGAATCCATCTAAAGTCCCTAGAGTGTGGACATGGTTACAAACATTATACGGGTGTGACCGACCACCCGTGAAAATGACTTAAGTCCCCGGAGCGTGGACGTATTCTTGAAACTAAAGCAGGCCTGACCGACCGCTGACACACGAATGCATATCCCTGGTGTGGATGCAATCGTCGATAAATGAGCGAGTGTGATTCGACCACTCAAATTTCCTTGTTTCAGCATCAATTCAATGACGTTAAGCTCGATGTGTTGAAGGCGAAGCAGAATTGCCACTTGATCTTTACAATTCGTCCCTGAAACTAGGGGCAGAACTTAAGCGCCAATCACTGACTGAGACAGTGCAGCATCGGAGTCCGGCTTAACGCTCGGTATAGTCATGGTTTCAGGACTAAACGAATAAACTCAGATCTAATCCAAAGGTCGAAACTCATCAAGTGTACTGTACTAGAGTTCAAATGCTGAGACACTTAAGCAAATAAACGAAAATTGAGTTGAAGAAAAAATGGAATTTCATTTCAACTATTTGTGGAAGAAAATTAAGTACAAGTTTATCCCAAAAATCCTACTAGCAGGGGCCGAACCTGCATCTATACACGGCCAACAAAATCTAAAGAAATTCCTATTTACTCAAAAATAAGCCGAAGAGATGTATCCATTCTTTTTTCTTTCTCGGTTTCTTCTTTGGTGTGGACCCGCTGGAGCTGTCGCTTGGTTTTCTCTTTGAGCCCTTGACTTTCGGCGGCCGATCTCCAGTCGGGGGCATTATATCAACTTCCCCCTCCGAACTCAAATGTATTGGAACGCTTCCTAAAGGCGAAGTCGGAGGGACAGGATCAACAGTAGGAGGCAGGATAGGTACATTTGTCTCAACGACCGTTCCTCCCGAAAATATCATCCGCAAAGGGGCCGGACCAGTTCCCACCATTCCACCTCCAAGGCCACTGCCCCGGATGGCTGCCTCCATTTCAGCATTGATTTCGGCTATAATTTCCTCCTCATGAAGTGTTTGCGCATCGCCAGGGACTCCCGCAGTTGGGGCCGAAGAACTTGTCATTGGTACGCTTCCACCCATAATGAACGGCAAATCTGCAAAGGGGTCACTATGATGACCAAGGAGTTCCTCCATCATCTGCTCGTCAAAAATAAGTGTGCTTCCTTGAGCTCCATCAGTTGGTGTCATGGTCGTTGTGGTGGTCGCTTCTGTTATAATGGCCACCTGCACATGATGTGATTCTTGAGTTGCAGGAGGCATGACCGATGTTGCTCCGATCACTAGATAAAAGTAAAGGAAGGACTGTTAGTAATTACTTCAAGTAACTCTTTCGATTTTGAACAAGCGTACAAAATGTTTAGAGTACCTTCCTCAGTTTGACTCGTGAGTGGCTGAACAGCCTCAGAGATTTGCTCGCGGGCCGGAGATAACTGCGGCTGATCCGGGTTATAAGCAGGAACGGGTTGTGGATCAATCGTAGATGTGGATTCGGGCTGAATCGGCACATGAATTTCGAGACTTGTATCGTGGTGCTCGACACCAGAACCCTCTCCAACCTCCGAATGCTGAGCGCCAAGCTTCTCCTTTTCATACAAGATCATTGCATCGTGGAGAACTTTCTGTTCGTCTTCGCTCAACACCTGATTCTCGAGCTCGAATTCATCAATTGATTCAGCTTGGTGGGCTGTCTTTTCATCTCCTACTAATCGGCCCCAAGCATTGAACATGTGTGTTGGATAGTTATCAAGCCAGGTAAGATTTTTGTGCTTCAAAACTATGGCATTGTACGTAATCAGAAGATCTTCAATATCTGCCTCCAACCCGGCTTCATCCATTTTAACCTCATCTTCAACCTTAGCCTCCACCTCCCGGATTTTAAGCGATGTCGCATCCCGTTCATTCCGAAGCACCACAGCATATTCACACACCTCTTGGGCCACTTTATTTGCATCATCCTTCTCCTTGATGATTTCAGAAAATTTGGCCTTAAGTTCATTAAGTTCTTTCAGAGCAGCATCCCTTTCGGCTGTGACGGTGGTGTTTTAGTGGCCCATCTCCTCCACCAAAGCGAAATGCATTTGTCGCATTCTCTCCATAGATTTAGTTGTCCCGTCAGCTTTTTGGATGGCCTCCATTTCAGATTTCCAAGAGGATTCAGCTTCAGCATTGAGCACTTGGATAATACGATCTTTTTGGGCGAGGGCGGTCTCTAGCTTCTCAATTACCTTCGCTCGCTCAAAGGCCACTGCCGACGCCTTATACGTTGCTTTCATCCACTCCTTGTATTGGGTATAAATATCGTGGATATAGCCATGCATTATTTGTTCAGCCTCAGATGGAATTTTCTTTAAGTGAGGAGGGAAGATAAAGCCGTCGAAGCAAATGTTTAGAAAATCTTTTCTTAGCTAGGCAATTCTGATAGCCCCTTCCCCAGTGGGGCTCAGTGATGGCCTGTTCAGCAACAGTGGGAGGTTCGGCCTCAGTCCTACGACGTTGTGATTCGGGCCTAGAAGTTTGAGAAGATGGTTTTTGACGAGGAGGCTCTACTGGTTGTTTTCCATGGCCTAAAGTTTGTGTAGGGACTCGAGGAGGTGGAGAACGCAATCGGGATCGATATCTATTTCCCCTATCCCTATCTATATCCCTCTCATAACGCTCTTGGCTGGAGTAACCGTGATCGCAGTTTCTATCATCCTCCCTCCGACGGGACTCATAATACGAACTTGATGACTGGCGCGCTGAGCGGAGACTTCCAAGCATAGAATCTCTCCTATTCATCGTATCTATAAAGTAAAAGAAGAACGGAGTTAGTGATCTCTTAAAGCAAATAACTTAAGGCTGGAAACCGTGTAGTGCCGTGAAGTGTATATGTGTGTGCTACCCCCCGACCAATCGGTAATGTCGGCCGCACTGATGGGAAGAGACTCGCTTAAATCTAGAGCACTTTGAAGCCCCTCCAATCCAGTATCATGTTGAAGTGACACATAGTCCGAAATTGGAATATCAACAAGTCCTTCAAAAGGATTCTCTACTTGCAAGGGAGGTGCATCCGAAATTCTAACACCGGAGGCTGACAGGGACACTATTATGGATTTCCATCTTGAGGATTTGTGATGCTTGTGTGCAACTGCCTTGCCTTTTCTCCTTCCCTCTGAACCTTGAAAATTGTCAGAAGGCCCGGCCACAGGTTCGTCGTTCGTAGGCTTGTGTTCTTCATTACCCTCCTCAGTTATTACGACCCCGGGCGCTTTACGCTTCACCCGCTTGGTCGAAACTACCCTATGCCCTCCTTCGAGTCTTATGCTTTGTTTTCGTTTGATCAGCCCAACGGTCCTCAAGTTTCTGTCTGTTAGCACCGAGTCCAAATCTCTCATTTCGCTCGGCACTTCCTGAAGAATTCGCATTATTTCTTTGAAGTGAGCACCTTCGGGTCGTGGAATTGGGGCTGTAAAGGAAATACGATATTAGTTTCAACATCAACTTCGACTATCTCATTAACTATTGGAACAAGTGCAACACTTACGTCTGGCTAACCATCGACTAGAAACCCTGGAGGGCATCGAACATAGAACCATTCAGTTTTGAAGTAGCTCAGTCTAGTCCAAGACCCCGTAACCACCCGACAGTTTCTAACTGCTTCCAGGAACGTGAAAGAAGGGCTATCTCCCCGACTCTTAACATTAAAAAGGTATCTTATTTCGATCGGAGTTAGGGGTCGGAAAAGATGCTCCATGAATACAATAAACAGACTGTTTAGCAGAGCGTATCCGTTTGGATGTAACTGTGATAGGGCGATTCTAAAGAAAGCCAACACTTCTCTAATATATTGATTGAATGGGGGAAGCGTCCCAACTGTACATGAATGCCTATTGAAGGTAGTAAACCCTTCCGGGGGAGCATGCGGTCTGTCATTCGGTCCCGGTAATAAGATGTCGTCCAGTGACAGACCGTGCCTTAGACATATCCGCCCCAACATATCTTCGGAAACGTTGGACAGCACGGAATCTTATGGATTCTCGATAAACGTGGCCCTTGGCAGCTCGTCCAGAGCTGGATCGATAACTTCGGCCGCGATGACCGGTATCTCGATTACTAAGGGAGCTGGACTTTGAAGCTCCTGCTACTAAGAACTTGTGGGTTCCATAGCTAATCAAATCATCAAAAACCATCATTGGATGATAATAAGCCCGTGTGTTCCCCAGTGTGAAGTGCGTGAATGTGTTGTGCAGTGCTACATAATATTTCAGAAATTCTGCAGAATTTGAGAAAGTGTTCAAACGACAAGACTTCGAGATTCAACCAGAGTGACCGTCATCGCCGACCGTCACAACCGAGCCATCCAGACTTTAGAGACCGATCCAAGTTAAAGTTTATTAGGTTCAGTTAAGTTACAGTCTCATCGACGAGCTTCGAAGGGAGTCAAATATGCAAGGAAAAGGTTAAGTCCGGTTATGCAAGGCGGAAGCTCGTCAGAGTCAAATGTTCGAGGTGAAAAGTTTCATATCTGTCAAGGTCAGGACTTGGATCGATCGCCAGAAGCTCTGTTCGTATCGATCATGGGGAAGACTATTCTACATCGATCATCAGGGAGTAAGTTCGTATCGATCTTTAGGTTTTCCTTTCGTATCGATCATGGGCAATGTCTTCGCATCGATAAACATACCCGATGCTTCGTATCGATCAGGTAGTTAGTCTTTCGTATCGATCGCTCTAGATCAATGTGAACTCCCACAACCTCCTATCGATACGAAGCTGCTCCTTTACTCAATACAAAGTTCTACTGTATTTGATCGATACGAACCCCATGCACTCAGATCGATACGAAAGCTAGCTTCATAACCCTCGACACTTCTTCTTCTCCAATCGGCCTGAACTTTGTTCACTTCTCCTTCAGCTGTACTCCGACCCAATTCTAGCCCCGTCATCGTCTGAAGTGGCCATGATTATGGACAAATTAGCTTCAATCTCGACTCTCATCGTTCTAGAAATGATTATTTCAGGTAATTACCTAATTTAAACGATCGATTCGAAAGATTAAAGTTTTGTTTTGTTTGAAGGAAGAAGGGAGTTTTTATTTTTCCTCTCAATCTTTTGGTCGATATGGGCGCAGTCTGTAGAAATAAGAGCTGATGAAATTTTTCTAAGTCCAAACTATATTTATATGGACGTGAGATAAAGGCGAAGGGCGATTCGTCTTCAGGTCAAAGTGACCGGTAGAAGCAGTCCCAAAGATCATCGATGCAAAGAGTCATCTTCATATCCATCTTCCCAGATCGATCTGGAATGTAGCTGTTCGTAACCATTAATTCGAATCGATCCAGAGCATGCTTTTTCGTATCCATCGGTGATCGGTCTTCAAACCCATCGATACAAGGTGCCACTGCAAAATTATGTATCGATCACTCAGTTCCATCGTTACGACACGCCATCTATTTGAGGACCACAATAACTCGTATCCATCGATACGAATCACTTTGCAGAACCATCTACTTTGTATCAATAGCCATCGATACGAGACGCATACCCCAACATCTCAAATCGATCCAAGAGAGGATTGATATGAAGGGGTGACCTAAAACAACCACCAAGCATTGGTACAACTTGAATTTCACACCGATTCAGGAGAGGATTGATACAGAATTTGATACAAGAAAAGTGACAACGACTCACCAACATACAAACGTTAGCGAGAGTCAGACCAACATACATACATGAATGACGGGTTAACATTCAATTTTTAAAATTCACAGGGAGCGAATGCTCAACTAATGACAATCATATTACTCAATAATCAATTTTTGAATTTCACAGTTTGCTATCGTTCAATACTCAATTACAACAGTGCATAGTACAATAATTGGCGGCCAACAATTCATATTACTGAAGAATCAATCAAAGGTTACATCTTTCGACGAAAAGACAACAACCATTCAGACAAGTCGGATAAAACTGTTCAGGATGAAGATTGCAACTTTTCAAAGCATGTCATGTTCTCACAAGACGTACTTTGGAGGGCAAAATGTTATCCCGCCTTTTGGCAAGGCCATGACATTTAAGTTAATATATCTTTAAAAAAAACATTGGTGTTGTTTAATTTGTTTTAAGTAAAACTGCACTTTTAAGTTTCCTCTCCAAATAATTTTTTTTTTGAAAAATCCAAAAAAAACAGTTCAACTTTGTTTAATTTTCATTTTTCATTTGTTTTCACTTGTTTTAGTTTTCATTTATTTTATTTTAAATTGTTTTGTTTTTCGCTTATTTTGTTTTTCATCTTTGATAAACATACTAAAAAATAATAATAATAAAAATTATTGAATATATCTTGTTTTTCATTTCGGGTTGCCAAAGCAGATTAAAAGGAAGAACTGCTTGCCCAAAAATAATTGCTACTTACTTATAAAAAAAATTTGCCGATTAACAAAAATTGCTAATAATCTGCATGCTCTGGTATTGTGCTTTCATCTGAAGTGCATTGTTGGTTGCTTGCATTTGCATTTATATATACAAAAAAATTTCAAAACCCAAAAACAAAAACAAACTTCATTTTAGTTGCATTGTAAATTCACGTTTAATTTTTGTTTTACATTCATCTCATCTTATTTTCTTTTCTAAGGGCAATACCCTAATTCACATAAGGTGAGGGATTTCATCACCCTTTCCTTAGCCCACAAACGCATTTCATCATAGAATTAGACTAATAATAAAGGTTAGACATTCGACTTAAGGGTGTCACGAGCTCAACTAGGGCTTAATTATATCTTCATAATTGTTTTCTTTGAATAATTTTATTTCTTGGTATCTGGGCTATGGCAGAGTAATAACCAGTTATAAAAATTACGGTGAAACGTAAATATTATACTGGTTGTTCCTCTGAAGGTACTTAAACCTTCGGTTGCATTGCTACGGTGATTCGTGGTGCACCGATAACTCCTGCCCGTTACCTGGCTGAGAAATATTTTTGATGAATTAAGACAAAGTGTGATTATACAATTTTGGGTTAGGAGCTACTAAGCACATAAAACTGTAATTAAGTCCTTTGCATTCATTTAGTTGCATTAGTTCATGCATATTTAAAAAAAAACAAAAAAATCAAAAAAATCCAAAAAAAAATTTGTAAATTTTTCTTAACTTAGTTTTTAATTCCAAAAAAAAGAAAAAAAATCTTCTTTTTTCTTTCCTTTGAAAATTTTCAATCAAAAACAAAAAATCCAAAAAAAAATAATATAAAACCATTTCAAAAAGAAAAAAATGTTAAAATTCAAAAAAGAAAAAAGAAAAAAAGAAAAAAAAACAAAAATCAAATTTCCATTTTCTAAAAAAAAAAAAATCCTTTTGGTAATATTTGAAAATTTGAAAATTCAACAACAAGAAAAAAAAAATTACAAAAACAAAAATATATAAAAAATTTGAAAAACTAAAAACAAAACAAAAATCAAACTTCTCTTCTGAAAATAAATTTCACTTGGTAAATATTTTTCTTCCTCTAAAAAAAAGAAAACAAAAATAATTTTTCACTTTATTGTTCAAATCTTCTTTCTCTTCTCAACTTTCACTTGTGCATGAGTACTTGGACTCGTGACATAACAACAAATCATTAGACTCGCGACCCTTCTACTAATCGTTTAACTCGAACAGACGATCCTCCTGAAATGGCGAACGAAAATGCCCCTCGGACTCTTATGGATAGAATCTTTCCAGATAGAGTTTCTATTCCATCTTGCATCATGTTACCCGCCCCTACGAGTAACCATTTCGAAATTCACTCAAACCATATTGCCACTCTTCCGAAATTTGGCAATTTCGAACACGATGATCCATACATCTTTTTGACTAAATTCGAACAAGTTTGTGCAACCATAAAACTACAACAACTTTCCGATGATGGAATCAAGCTTCGATTAATCCCATTCGCTCTTACAGATTATGCCAGTTTACCATCGAACTCGATTAAAACGTGGGAAGAATTCGTAAAAGCTTTCTTAAAAAAGTTCTACCCCTTGGAAAAAACGAGTAGAATCCGAAACAAAATTGTAAATTGTAATCATTTCAAGGGAGAACCATTCGGAAAATATTTTGAAAGATTCAAAGAGCTTTTGATAAAATGTCCACACCATAACTTTGAAAAATGGACGATTTGCCAAATCTTATATGATGGACTCGAAAATAGCTCACGAACCATGCTCGAATCAATGTGCCAAGGCAACTTTCTTGCCCAACATCATGATGATGCTTGGCAATTTCCTGAAAACCTCGTGGAAAAATCATCCCAATGGGAACGTTAAAACGAAAAATCAATTTACTCACGATCGAGTGCACAGTCGGTAGGATCTTCTTTTCCCTTGGAAGCTAAGATCGACGCAATGATAAAAAAAATTCGATAATGTTTTCTCGTCGAATCAAATGAACCAAGCTTCCTAACCGATGTGTTATAAATGCAACGATCCTAATCATATAGCCGATCAGTGTCCCAATTCTGTCGAGCAAATCAATGCTTTCAATAAATCGAAAAATGACCCGTTTTCTCCAACGTACAACCCTGGTTGGAAAAATCATCCGAATTTTGCGTGGAACCAAAACAATCCCAACACGGATACGATTCTTCCCATTTTTCAAGCATTTTCGAATAATTCTTCGAATCCTCCCTTTCAACCCAACAATTTTCAACCAAACTTTGCTGGTCCGTCTCATAATCAACTGCAACAATCAAATTTTCAACCAAATTCGGCTCATCCTCCCAAGACGATAAACGTTTAACTTCTCTTGAGAAAACTCTTGAAACATTGGCTAAAGCAACCACTCAAAGCCTTCAATCAAACAGCAATTTGCAAAATTTATTGACTTCATATATGCAAAACACAAACCAATTGATTACAAAACTCGAAATGCAAATGAGTTAATTAGCCACATCTGTAAGTGAACGCGAACGAGGAACATTCCCAAGCCAGCTCCTTCCAAATCCCAAAAACCAAAACACAAATTCAAATCAAGCCCATGTTATTCAAGATAGCAACGTCACCCAATTGAATGCTATCACAACTCTTTGTTCTGGGAAACAAATCGATAATCAAGTCGTTAATCTAAACGATTTACCGGAAACTTCTCTCGATACTTCTAAAACAATGAATGAATCTGAACATAACGTGGAGCCAAACGTTGAATCGAATGCCAATCAAAACTCTTCTTCTTCTACTCGAGTAGACCTGCCTACCGAGTATCGTGTCCCATTTCTACATCGTCTTCGACCAAAGAAACACTCGGACCAAATGGAAAAGATGTTGGAAATTTTTAAACAAGCCAAAGTTAACATTCCGCTTCTTGACATTTTTCAACAAGTTCCCACTTACGCGAAATTTCTTAAGGACTTGTGCACCCAAAAACGACACACTCAAGTGCCCAAAAAAGTCTTCTTAGCCGCCAATTTGAGTGAAGTCTTGTCCCAATCCATGCCCGTCAAATATAAAGATCCTGGCTGCCCTACGATATCGTGTACAATTAGAGACAAAACGATTAACAAATGTTTGATAGACTTAGGTGCGAGTGTCAACTTGATTCCATACTCCGTGTACAAACAATTAGGCTTAGGTGAGCTTAAACCTACAAAAGTAACTTTTCAATTCGCCGATCGTTCCATTAAGAAGCCCGTGGGAGAAATCGACGACGTGCTCATTTGAGTAGGGCAATTCATATTCCCCGTTGATTTTATCGTTCTCGAAACACAACCCGTGTCAAATCCCGCAAGTAAAATTCCACTGATTTTAGGCCGACCATTCTTAGCTACCTCGAACGCCTTAATCAATTGTCGTAACGGATCGATGAAAATTTCTTTTGAAAACATGACTTTGGACCTCAACATTTTCAATCTTGAAAGCCAATCGAACGAACCTCATGACCAAACGTTGGAAGTTAGTGTCATCCACGAAAACTTCGAAAACGAGACAATTGACCTTAGCGACGAATGCGAAGCTTAATATGAAAAATTGTTTCACGAAATTCCCAGCGAAATTGAATACACTCTTCCCTTTAAATCGCTTCCAGTTGAGACCGAATCTTAACCCAATTCTTTGATCTAAAAACTCCCGAAGTTGGACCTCAAACCACTTCCTGATCACCTTAAGTACGCATACTTAGGTGATAATGAAACGTTACCTATCATAATTTCTGCGACTCTCTCTCTCTTGACCAAGAAACCTCCTAACTTTCTATTCTTTCGAAAAACAAGGAAGCGATTGGATGGTCGATCTCCGATATAAAGGGAATTAGTCCCGCTCTTGTCCAACATCGCATTCATTTAATCAACGATGCCAAGCCTGTTCGTGACGCACAACGAAGGCTTAACCCAAAAATGAAAGATGCGGTGCGTGATGAAATTCTTAAATTTCTCGACAACGGAATCATTTACCCAATCTCTGATAGTTCATGGGTTAGCCCAATTCACGTTGTACCGAAAAAGTCTGGGCTAACTATTGTCAAGAACGATTCAAACGAACTTATTCCAACTCGTACTCAAACGGGTTGGCGTGTTTGCATTGACTACCAAAAACTAAATGCCGCAACACGAAATATCACTTCCCTCTTCCCTTCATCGACCAAATGCTCGAACGTTTAGCCAGCCACGAATTCTACTGCTTCCTCGATGGTTATTCCGGTTATAACCAAATTCCCATCGCTCCCGAAGATCAAGAGAAAACGACTTTCACATGTCCATTCGGTACCTTTGCTTATCGACGTATGCCATTCGGACTTTGTAACGCTCCTGCAACTTTCCAACGATGCATGGTTGGAATCTTTTTGACATGATTGAATGCTTTTTAGAAGTTTTTATGGACGATTTCTCAATCTTTGGTGATTCTTTTTCCCAATGTTTACATCATCTCGAATTGGTTCTAAATCGATGTAAAGAAAAACATTTGACTTTGAATTTAGGAAAATGCCACTTTATGGTCAGACAAGGCATAGTCCTTGGACATATCATCTCAAATAAAGGCATTGAGGTAGACAAAGCGAAAATCGACGTAATTGCAAATCTACCCATTCCCAAATCTGTTAAGGATATTCGATCATTTCTAGGACACGCGGGCTTTTACCGATGCTTTGTGAAAGACTTTAGCAAAATTGCTCGTCCTTTGAAGACTCTTCTTGGAAAAGACGTTACTTTCAATTTTAACTCTGATTGCATCTCTTCTTTTGAACGTCTTAAGAACGAACTCATTTCTGCTCCAATCATTTGTGCGCCCAATTGGGATCTTCCTTTCGAAATAATGTGTGATGCTTCGAACTTTGCCATTGGTGCTGTCTTAGGACAATGCATCAACAAGATCCTTCACGTCATTTACTACGCGAGCATGACTTTGAACGACGCTCAACTTAACTACACAACAACTGAAAAAGAGATTCTAGCTGTCGTTTTTGCTCTCGAAAAATTTCGACAATACTTGATAGGGTCACACATTACTGTGTACACGGACCACTCTGCGCTTCGATATCTCTTCGCTAAAAAGGATGCCTAATCCCGCTTGATTCGTTGGATCCTTTTACTTCAAGAATTTGACCTTATAATTAAAGACAAAAAAGGATCCGATAACGTCATAGCCGATCACTTGTCTCGTCTTCTGAACGCACCATCTTCTTTGCCAATCAATGAAAACTTCCCCGATGAACAACTCCTTTCAATTTCTATCGACCCATGGTACGCTGATATAGTGAACTACTTAGTCACTAAAGAAACTCCCTCATCGTGGTCCAAATAGGACAAAAGCAAATTCATGTCCCAAGTAAAGTATTTCTATTGGGACGATCCATACTTGTTCAAATATTGTCCCGACCAAATCATCGACGTTGCATTCCGGATAATGAGATTAGGATTGTTCTTTCATTTTGCCACGATCAAGCGTGTGGTGGACATTTCGGTCCTCGAAAAACTACGAAAAAAGTGCTTCAGTGTGGTTTCTATTGGCCTTCTCTTTTCAAAGACTCGTTTGAATTTTGCAAAACTTGCTATCGATGTCAAATGCTTGGAAGTATTTCTCGACGAGATATGATGCCTCTAAACACCATTCTTACGATCGAAATCTTTGATGTTTGGGGTATAGACTTTATGGGACCTTTTCCAAATTCATTTGGAAACTTGTATATCCTTCTCGTTGCGATTATGTTTCAAAATGGGTCGAAGCCATTCCTTGCAAAACCAACGACCATAAAATTGTTGTGAAATTTCTCAAATAAAATATATTTTCGAGGTTCGGCACACCTCACACAATAATCAGTGATAACGGGACCCATTTTTGCAACCGTTCTTTTGAAACTTTAATGAAAAAATACTCGATAACCCACAAGTTATCCACTCCGTATCATCCTCAGACTTATGGCCAAGTTGAAGTTTCAAATCGACAAATAAAACAAATCTTGGAGAAAATTGTAAATAAAAATCAAAAGGATTGGTCTCGGAAATTGACCGACGCGCTTTGGGCTTACCGTACTGCTTTTAAAACTAACCTTGGGATGTCCCCATTTCGTTTAGTTTACGGTAAAGCTTGCCATTTACCCGTTGAAATCGAACACAAAGCGCTGTGGGCAATTAAGAACTTAAACTTTGATCTTGAGAAAGCTGGCGAAAACCGAAAACTACAACTCAACGAACTAGAAGAACTTAGGAACGACGCGTATGAAAACAGGAAAATTTACAAAGAAAAACCCAAAGTTTTTCATGACAAGTCAATCCTAAGGAAAACGTTTTCGCCTAACCAAAAAGTTCTTTTATATGACTCAAGACTTCATTTATTTCCTGGGAAACTTAAATCGAGATGGACCAGACCATTTGTGGTACGAACTGTTTTTCCACATGGTGCCGTAGAAATAGAAAACCCCAGGGATGGATCGGTTTTCAAAGTCAACGGTCATCGTCTGAAACCTTTCTTGGAATTGCCAAATAACCAAGAGGAGGAGCTCATGATCCTCCATGAGGCAAGCTATGTCTAGTAAGAATGTTAACCCTCTTTTGTAAATATGTACATATTTTTCCCCGTTACACTCAATATATCATGCATTGACTGTGGGGACACAGTCAAAATTAAGTGTGGGGGGGAGTCTCAATTTCATATTTTTTTAGTTTCATGGCATTTTTGAATTTTCATTTCTCTTTCAACTTAGAAAAAAATATCAAAATTTCAAAATCTCAAAAACATTTTCTTTTTAGCATCTTGATTTATTTTTGAGGAAACACTATGGGATGAGTATAAGTTTTGGTTAATAAATTGAAATTTTTGAAAATTTATTTGTCTTAACAAAAATAAAAATGAAGTTTGATTACAGATAACAATGGTTTAACTAGTATATAGGAAGGTTCATATGTGTTAATTATGAAGGATGTTCTAATTGAAAATATTTGTTTAAAAAATTGGTAACTTTAAAGTAAAGGATATAACATTTTTATCTTCTAAGTTAAATGGTGCTAAGATGATTTTGCAAAACTCTCTCTTTCTAAAAAAACTAAAAAAAGAAAAACACATTTGTGTGTATATATATATATATATATATATACATATATATATTTAGCACCCAGAGTCATGTGTTCACACTCGTGTGTTCACTCGCCATGCTCTGTACCCTTCTCACGTAAGCCCGAAAGGCAGTGCATGATCGGTATATCTGGCCTCAGTTTATCTGAGTTAGGTGTATATAAATAAAAATTCTTTTTAATAACGCCTATAGTCGATAAGTGTTCACACTTGTGTGTTCACTCACCACGCTCTGTACTCCCCTCACATCAGTCCGCAAGGCAGTGCACGAGTAATATATCTGGCCTCAGTTTACCCGAGTTAGGCATATGTAAATATTTTTAATATCAATAAAATTTTCAAATAAGAGAGAGTAAGCAATTGAAATCCGAGCATTATTTTTACTTATTTGATTTAACTTGTTATTGAAAAGAAATGAAAATACCACTTTAATAAACTTTGATAATCAACTAAAGATCCATTTCATAGTTACACTTTGTTATCAACCAAAACAACAAGTTAAACTATTGTCTATTTGTTATGATAACTTGATTTTTGTTGGAAATTTTGACGAGTAAATGACTTAAATTTTCAAGATAATGACCAAGACTTATATTTAAATTCTTTGTGTCAATTTAAGAGTAAATCCTTCATTTGTAAATATTTTCAAGAACTTGCATTCATCCTATTGTAAATAAATCTTGCATTTTGTAAATATTTTCACTTTGCATCTGGATTTTGTGGGTAGTATCCACTGAAAACCCTCACGAGACAACACTCGTCCTGTTGGGGACACCCATAGGTTTAACGGCTTGTTGCAAACGCTCAATGCAATCGTGCTCCCTACGAAAACGGATTTATCTTAGTTTTCCTTTATTCAAGGACGAATAAAAAGATAAGTGTGAGGGTATTTGATGTGCACGTAAATGTGCATATATTTACATCCATATTTTTATCTCTTTTCATTTAAATAAACATCATATTTGGGCATTTGTACATGTTAAAACCAAAATTCAATTATTTTCACACCATCATATTTCCACCTTCATTCAGGGGCAAAACGGTCATTTTTGTGCATGTGTCATTTGATAATTTTTACTTGGACAATTTTTTTATTTTTATAGGATATTTTGATGCATATGAAAGAGGGATTCACGATGATATATGCATGCACAAGGAAATACAAAGGAATGAAGAGGAAATAATTCAAGTTCAAGATCATGAAGGACCCCACCCACTTACCTAAATGTACAATTAGAAGCTAATTGACAACTAAGTGGAGGTTAAAGCTTCATGCACTTTTAATGAGAGATTAATTAGTGGCTAATGGTTACTTGGTGGCCACACTTCCTAAAGGGCATTTTGGGAAGCTCCCTAAAAATAGAATTAGGATTTTATTCATGTATAAATAGCCCTCTTATGTACATGTAAAGGATCATCTACTCTTTCATTTTACTTAGGAAATTAAAAGATCAAATTGTAAGCTCAATGTTATATGAAATAAAAATGGCTTCCAAGCCTCTTTTTCCTCTCTTTTCTACATGCTTATCTTTGTTTTCATGTTAATGCTTTTATTTATGTTCTTTTCTTTTCTTTGTTAGTAGAATACTTTTATAGTCATGCAAGTAGTGTAGCTTAATTCCTTTTGTTGTAAGTAGTTTAATTACATTCTCTTCTTTGCTATTTTTCTATTTTCTTCTCTTTTTAATGTTGAAATTTACTTGTTTTGCTTCAATGCCACAAATGAGTAGCTAAACCCCTTCAATTTAGGGGTAATGAAGCTCTCAAATGTTATGTAAGTTCAACATTTGTTATGATTTTTGATCTCTTTATTTGTGCTTTATGAAAGTGAATTTTGACGCAAGTTTATACAAGTGGGTTTGATAGCTCATATTGCTTATGCAAATGAACTATTCTTATTCAACATAAACACAATTTGCATAATCATTTGCTAATCCATTTTTGATTGTGAAATTAAAGTTAAAATGAAATTTGATGATCTATATTACTAGTTACAATAGTAAATAGATCATACTTAAAATAGCTTTTGCTTTGGTTTCATTTTCATGAGAATTATAAGTGGTTTATTTGTTGTATTATAGTTTGATGGTTTGAGTTATGTTAATTAATAACATAAACAAATCATACTTATGATAAATACAACAATATTTCACTTAATATCAAAAGCTAGAGATCACCAATTGTTTGTTTGTTGATTTACAAAAATTATGAGAGTGGATTTGCCTCTAAATTGTTCTCTAGTTCAATAGTTTTTTAAATCAAATTTCAATTCTAGTTTTAGCTTCATTTTACTTCTAGTTAACAATTTCTCCTCCATTTGGTCTAGTTTGATTGAATAGATTTTTAAAAATCATCAATTCCCTGCAGATCGACCCGTATTCGCCACGTACTACAAGTGTACGTCGTGCGCTTGCGGTTTATTTTAATTTAAAAATTTTTGGCAAATTTCTAAACCGATAGAAATCTTGTCGATCAACAAAGAACTTAACTGGAAACTGAGGATAGTTCGTCCCGAAGATCGGTTATATGCAGGCTCACTATGAATATCGACGAATTGTGTCCAAGACCAAATCAAGCTACAATTAACATGACACGACATGCAAAGCTATAGAAGCCAACGTTCAAAATTTCAAGTCAATCCGAGTTCTTATGCTCAAGATATGATCGATGCAAACCAAGGAAATCAATTCATTCGTATCCATCAATTCGCTCTCTTCGCATCCATCTATTCACATCCATCTATCCGCATCCATCATTTCGCATCCATCTGTTCGCATCCATCAAGTATCCATCTGTTCGTTTCCATCACGTACGCTCAGTTTCGTGTCCACTTGACCCGGTTCGACTTCGAATCCATCGATTGGAGTCAATTCGTATCGATCGATCGATCGATACGCATGAAACCTCGAACGAACGACACGAAAACGCCCCCCAACCATCGATACGAAGTGAGATGCAATCGATCAATACAAATAGAGCAAAGACAATCAATACGAACAGAACAGCTGCGATCGATGCGAACATGGCTCAACTGGATCGATACGAACATGATACATTCCTATGAAAGACTCAATCACTCGGCGCGAAAAGTGGATCAACCCGAGGAGTTAGCGCCTTGTCAACATGCTGGCACGTGCTCGGATCGATACGAACAGAGCGATATGAACGACATCAATATGAAGGAGACAACCTTTAATAAATTCGAAATTGCATCGATCATAACTCAAAATCTACAAGTCCAAATGCCACCAAATTTTCACAGGAGCTTGTGTACATCCTCAAGAATGTTCATGATCGATTTTGACTCGATAGGACGAAGTTTTGATCGATACAAAATTTGTTCGTATCGATCATGGACCGAGTGCAAATGTCATGGGATCGATCGTGTGGGCCCACCCACGTGCAAGAAGAGGTTTCCTGAGATCTGAGTGAGATATTTGCAACCTACGCCTATAAATAGCAGCCCAGAACCTACAGAAAGGGGATTTTTTGGCTCTTTGACGTCCAGACTCTGCCGAAACCATTGTTGCACTCGAAAATCACTGTTGTACTCGAAATTACTGTTGTAATCCGCTGTAACCAGCAAGCAAAAGTTAATAAAAGTTAATCATTTCATAGTGGACGTAGGCAACACACCGAACCACTCTAAATCTCTGCATTCTTTTGATGTTTTTCTGATTATTGTTTGGGAGTGTTTGTTAGATAATCCTCTTTTTACATTTACTTTCTTCATTTCATCTCTTCAAACACTTCCGAAGAGTGTTGTGCCCAATTTTGGTACAAAAATCCTTAAACTTGGACTACCTAAAATGGTAGGCTACCAATAATGGTAGAAAGCCCTTGGTCGCGCCAAGATGGCCAGGTCAAGGCACCTCCTGGAGGGAGGGCGTAAGCCTTTATCCGTGCCAAAATCAGAAATGGCCAGGTTAAAGCAGTACAAGCCCTTATTTGCATCACACTATGGCCAGGATAAGGCACCTCCTGGAGGGAGGATGGATAATCCCTTGGTCCCACCACGCTATGGCCTGGCCAAGGTACTGAACAATCCCTTAACCGCGTCATGCTATAGCCAGGTTAAGGCGCCTCCTGGAGGGAGGTCAGGTAAGTCCTTGGGTCCTGCTTTAGAATAAGCTAGCTGAGCACACCGGAATGCCGTATGAAATGTCCGACGGACTAAGAAAAGTCCATGCCTAAAATGGGCACAGCCAGAAATCGGCACCGCCTAAAATGGCAACCACCAGGAAGTGGCAACGTTTAAAACGACAAAACAGCTTGAAATAGGCATTGCTTAAGTAAGCACAAAAGTTGGACTAAAGACTCCCTACCTGAAATAGGCCAAAAAAAATGGATAAAGAAACTCGGGCCCGAGAAAGAAAAAGCATGCGAAACAATATCAAAGCCTAAAGATGGCATATTTGACAAAAAAATTATTAAAGAGAAGTCACGGACTTCTTTTCGCGAAAAATTACCAGAAATGGTATTCTGGTCTTCTATTGTTAATTACCAAAAATGGTAATTTGGCCTTCTATTATTAACTATCAGAAATGATTTTCTGGTCTTCTGCTATTAATTACCAAAAATGTTATTTTGGTTTTCTATTATTAACTATCAGAAATGATATTCTGGTCTTCTACTACTTATTACCAGAAATGGCATTCTAGCCTTCTATTGTTTATTGCCATAAATGGTGTCTTGGTCTTCTTTTGCTAGATTGGTTTTCTAGTTTTCTGATGCTTATGGCCTAAATATGGTCTTTTGATCTCCTATTATTGATACCGAATCAGCAGGTTGTTCGTTTGTTAAAAGAGTATTCCAGAATGCAGAATTCTCACATTCAGGTTTCAAAGTCTAATACCCGAATCTGGGTTTTGGGGTTCTTATTTCTAAACACCATCCATCGAAAGCCCAAATCCGGGTTTCGAATTGTTGTCAAATGCTAATATCTTATACCTGAATCTAAGTATCAAAGATTGCTGCTCATATGTACCCTAATCTGGGTACAAGGACTTCGGACTACTGTTCATCACAAATGCCCAAATCTGGGTTGAAATATACTCTTAAAATGACGGATGAGAAGATTGCTACCTCAAATCTTGGACATTAACTTCTGAGCCAGAAAAGGCAAAGTAGCAAGGGATGAGAAGGGACACAGCAATAGTAAAAATTGTCAAATGAACCACTTAAAAGCGTATCGAAGGTTACATCACAAAAGACCACACATCAGGTGATATTTACAAAATTATCATAATTTATGAAGCAATTTACGAGTAACGCAATTATGCATAAGATAAATGTACATGACCTGAACACATTAATTACAAATCTCGAGATGCATTATTAAGGGTCTCAACTACCGAGGGGTGAGCTATGTGACCAAGTGTAATGCGAAGAACTTCTTTAAGCTTATTCTCCTTTTTCCTAATCTTGTTCTCATCATCAATTGCTTTAATGTTAGTCTTTAGGGCACGGTTAAAGGCCCTATTTGTCGCCCTAAGGGTTGTGTTTTCCCTTTCCAACTCGACAATACGTTTGTCGAGCAAGTATATGTTGTGTTCCAATTTTTGATTCTTGGCCGCATAATCGTTGATGGTCCTGGAATAATTAACTTTTTGTTGCTCGTCAAAATACCGAGAGATTTCAAATTTCACTCTTTGGCACCAGCTCCCCACAACATTATCGTCTAAGCCTGGGGGAGGATTAGTCATGGTAGGAAAACTCTAGGCTGCGAGATGCTTTGACCTAGTAGTCATCATAGTCGAAAGGGTTGCTAGCGTGATCGGAGGTTTAATCTCTGGAATTTTATCACCCAGAATAAATTCTAGAGAGGCACATTGTGCCCGACTATCTTTCAACTTGAATTCTAGATCGTTTATTTGCTGGATAAGCTTAGACATCTTCTCGTCAAAGTCAATTGTGGGATTCGACTTTACCAGGCGCTTAAGCAAAATGATTGCCTCATCCTTCCTTTTAATCTCAGCCTCAAGATGGTTAATGCGATCTTTGTTATTTTTTACTATGACTTTTTGGGTGAGATATCTTTTATACCATTGTACAGCCACGCATTACCACCAAAGCACTCTAATAGCGCTTCATTTTGAGCCACAGTCGCTCCACTCTCTGCCAACAATCTTTCCCCTATAATATCAATCAGGATACCAAGTTTTGAATAAGAGAGGTTGTAGATGACTGAGGTTCCTATTTAAAAGGGAAAATAAAATAGGATCAAAATTGAGTTAAAAGATATTTTTATTGCTATAATAATAGGTTACAACTCAAGTAGCCACAAAGTTAAAAGGAATACCAAACACTTCCATTACATCTAAAGTTGAGAGGTAACATTCCTAACTTTGTCTAGAGTATTAGCACAAAGCATGACCGTTGAGTCAAAAGGTATAGTAACTACTTCAGGAGTAATAACTGGCGGACATTTGCTATAATCCCATTTTCCGACGGGTGGGCTGTCACGACCACAAATCAACTTGGAATGGAATGTCCTGATTTCTTTTAAGAGAGTTTCCTTCTCCTCCCCAAGAAAGTCCAAGCAAAAACGAGGGTATTCCAAATACAATTTCTGTAAATCCCGAAGAAAGCAGTATCTTGCCAACTTTGAAGTCTTTAAGAGGGGTACATTTTTAGAGTAAAACCTTTTCAGGTTTACATATTGACTTAAGTGGTCTCTTGAGACAACACGACCTAAAGAACTGATATTCTGAAATACCATAACAAAACGAAACCAAGTGAAGAGAGCATTACAAAAGCATGTATTCATAAGTCAACCACATGATACATATTTACCATTACTTATCGAGTTCGTACAAGACAGACTTAGAGAAAAATTCAAAAATAAATTTGTCCTTGTAATACTTAAGCCTCTCAGCAGGAAGGTCTTGGGGAATCGATTTGACCCGCGGTAAGTTCCAACATGCCCCAGGATACGGCTCAGATCCAAATTCATCTAGATATCTCCTGTGGAAATGTCTAAGTAAACCCCCACTGAATTCACCTAAGTATGAGAAATCTATGATTGAATGTCTACAATATACTCTATACAAGATGTTAACCAAAATGTCTCTTTCCTCAATCACCATCCAGAACAAGGTTATTAACTCTTTATTTTCCTTCAGTAGAGCATCATATTGGAGGTGCACTTTCTTTAATAAAGGAGCCACTTTTTGAAATTTAAAAGACGCAAGTGCGGAGGTACTCTTGTAGAAACTGTGATATTTCTCAGACAAGGCATTATGCTCCATTATTAATTTGTCTAATTCCCTATAAAGCTTGTTAATTTCTGCTTTTTTTCTTTCAAGTTTGGTACTATGGGGGTTCAGCTTCTTCTTTATCTAAAACAAATGATGTATTACTAACTGTTACCTACCAAGTGCAAACGTTTAAACAGAGAAGCCCATACCTAAGAAATTGAGATAGAAAATTGAGGAACTTGCTCACTCCTTGAAGGACCTTCGGAGTGGAATGTAGCAGTTTCCTTCTCCACGGGTTCATTCGGTCCAAAGTTTGGTGGAGGTGTATCTTTATGAGGTGATGCCTCCTTTTCATGGGATTTGGTGGAACCATTGTCGTCTTCTTGAGCACCAGAGTGACCTCCCATGTCACCATCATGGCACTGACCTCCAAGGGGGTTGTCATTGTCATCATCATCATCGTCAGCATCCCAGTTCATATAGTCATCATCCTCTTTCTCATTGGGATCTTTATTTTGGTCATCCTCTTCCTTAGAGTCAGACTCAATGTCAAACGATGGGATGTCAAAAGAGAGAGCTTTCTTAAAGTCAACCTTCCCCTCTTCACTCTCCAACTCAGAGCCCTGCTCGAATTGCTCAATTTTATCCGTCACTCTTTTGGCTAAAGTCGGGTGGAGTGAAGGAAAACTAAGGTAAGAACATTTATCATGATTATCGATATAAGCAAGCATGAGGGCATCCATATAGTAGTTCATCATCATGGGCCCCAGGGAAAAATCGACGAAATCAGAAACATGCTTTTGGAAATTGGTTAGAGTTTGGACAGGAACTTTAAGTGAAGCTCTAGGCCTTTTTAGGTTATCTTCCAGCAATGTGTTCTTGGAAGCTAAACGAGCCTTCTCATCCTCCGAGCCTTTTAAAGTAAGTTCCCTTGCAAATTTCTCATCATGGGTAAGTCAATGAGCTTGCCTCTCCACCTTAAGGTCGGCCTCACCCTTGGATAGGGAAGCTTAAAATCGCTCAGAGGTAATTCGATGAGATTGCCACTCTACTTCAAGGTCAGCTTCAACCTTGGAAAGGGAAGCCCAAACTCATTCTAGCTCAGAGGAAGAGTCATTTCGAGCAGTTGTAAGGGAAGATATTTGGCTTTTTAACTCAGCGTTTCCCTCCTGAAGCTTGGAGGATCCAGAGGAAAGTTTAGAAACATATTCATTAAGGGAAGCCCGGTTCCTGGAAATCTACGGCAAAAGAAATGTAGGTTAGCAATTAGAAAGACCCAATGATAATAAAGTTAATTAGATAGAAGCTTACCAAAAGCTGTTGCTCCATGAGAAAGCGACGGTTTTCCACCAAGTCTGGAGCAAAGGATGGCGGAGAAGAGGAAATGAAGGGTACTAATTGAAGAATAGACTTAACAAGATCGCTAAAATCAGTTAGCGAAGAAGTAGAAGATGATGATCATGGAAGGGTGTGAGACTTAGAAGGAGTCCCAAAAAGATCAATCTGCATCTGTGCCAATACAGCTGGAGAATCAGAAATTGAAATAGGCGAAATGGGAGCAGGAGACGGAGGAATTGGCTCCATAGCATTTTCTGAAGCTTCAACAACTGGACTTGTTGAAGTCTTCTTCGGAGAAGTATCTTCTTCTCCCTCATCAAGGTCGATGATTTTTGCCATTTTGGCTAGAGGAGCCTCTTTAGGAGGCCCTACTTGCCTTCTTTTCAAGAATTTTTTGGAGCTAGCAAAATATTCCATAACTTATGAGACATCTATGGATGATGAAGGAGGAGCAACTTCCCTTAAGGGCATAACAAACTTGAGAGGAGCTATAACAAATACCAGGAGATATGAATCAGACAAAATGAATCTGAGGATTCCATAAATAGAGAACACTAAGTTGATGAGATACCTGAAGCACCAAGACCAATTGGCAACAATGGAGAGAAATGATCAGCGTTTCCTAAAGAGTATAAACGGGCTCCCCGGGGAGTGAACATGATGGTAGGAGTACCAAGAATCTTTTGGCTGGCTAGCAATAAGGAATGCTTCCTTAAATTTGGAAGGGTCAAAAGCGTCAACCTACTCTTAAGATGTTTTGGAGCGGCAGATAATGAGTTGATGATTTCTTGATCAGCATTGTTGAGTGCTTTAGAAGGCTTACCTGAGAAAGATTAAAGGTTAGTCAACAAGAAACATAGAGGTAAGCAAAGATGGTATCGAAATGAGCTTACGAGGAAAAGCAAAGGCCCCGTGGACATCAGAAAAGCACTTGTCGAAAAAGAATTGGTTTTCCCAATCCTTAAACTTGTTAATACTATCCAATACCAGTTTCTTGTACACATTCACCCTATAAATCTGTTTATTAGACTTGCCTTACCTTGCCAATTTGGTTAAGGAATTTAAATTTCAAGGCCAAGCGATGGAAGTCTAGATTCCAGCGCTAGCATTTCAAGAGACATGAGATAGGTATACACGTTAGGCGAAAGCTGTATCAGAGCAACTCCAATGTATGAAAAGGAGTATAGGAATGCAGAAAATGGGAGGAAACCACCATGCCATATGTAGATGGCAGTAAATGCAAAGAACCCCGTCGAGGGGTTGTCAATAGTATCAGTGGAGCTAGGAGGAATGGCTTCTACTCCAGTAATGCCGAACCACCTCAAAATAGCATCAACTTCACTCTGGGTTTTGATGAGGGAATGCTTGGCAACGGCTTCAGCTTTAGGGGAACTCATTGTTCTGTGAGGTGAAAACGTCCCAATTAAAAACCGGTAAACAATTATAGATTTATGTGTCTATCAAGAATATAAAAGTAGACAAGTCTGTTCAGATAGAAAATATATAAGGCTAGTTTAAGCTTTCGGCAATGTCGAAGGGTTGCGATTGAGGCCTTCGGCAAAATCGAAGGGAATACAACAGCTGCTTCCAACGATGTTGAAGGGCTAATAAGGTAACTCTCGACAGTGTCGGAGGGAATAGTGACTTTAGTTTTTACTATCATGAACTAACAAAATTTAGAACAAAGTAGAAATGTAACTTTCTTAAAGCTATTGGGTCGAAAGGAAAAAGTAAGGTATTTGCTTAAGTCGCTACCTTTCGACAATGCCAAGGGTCTTATGAAAACCTGAGCTCATTGCAAGCACAACTTAAACTAAGTGGCAAGACCTTTCGGCATGAATAAATTTGGGAATTTAAAATTTCCTAAATGAAAAATGAATACCACTAATATTATAGAAAGGTCTGACCAGAGGTGTTAAGATACAACTTTGAGAATTAAAGGATTTCAGCCTTGTCAGAGGCATGTGAACGAAGGGTTTAAACCCTTTGATCTTGCCGAAAGCTCTTGGTCGGAAGGTCTAACCTTGAATTTACTTAACCTTTCGGCCACAATGATAAGGTGATCCCCAGAATACCTTCCGATGTCGTCGAAAGGTGCAGGAGAGATTAATCTAATTTTTGCCACCTCGGACTCTTCCGAAGGGGTAAGAAAGACATCTCACATCACACAATTGTGTGCTAGTGGGGCCTAGGTTTCCATAGCGGGTTTAAGAAAGCCTGTATCCGATAATAAATGCCATTTCAAATTTTTTTGAGAAACAAGTAAGATGATCTTGTTAGCAAGATTTCCCTTATCTGAAATCAAATAAATTCGATTATGAAGTATAGCATAATATTGTGAATGGACAAAAATCAATCTTAGAAAGCCGGAGGTTGAATGTAAATGTTTTGGGCATAAAAATTAAACTCTACATAAAGAGGGCTTTTCCCCTTGCAAAGACCGCCGATCTGGGATCCAAAACTGTAGTTAAAGTTTACCAAAGAACCAATTTAAGAAGAAGAGGATTTTTCCAAAAAAAATCCCAATTTGATTTCGAATTCGAGAAATTGAAGATCTGATTAGAAATTATAGCAAAGAAGATGAAACTAAAGTTTATAGAGTAAACTCAAAGAATACCTTGTTGTAATGAGTTAAAATCTGGGAAATTTTTGGGAATTCCTTTACTTGTCTGCGGTAATTTTGATTTTAGGTAAGTTATAGAAGAAAGAGAAGAAGCAGATTATATAGAGAAAAGTCGCCTTAATTCTTGAGCGTCGGATTAGACTTAAATGGACGCTTTGGATCAACGCGGGAAGATCAAGAGGTAGAAAATTTTGAAGCTTCCGGCAATGACTTGGAAAGTCAAGAGCATCCCTTCGAATGGGGGGAATGTTACACTAAATATTAACCTTCCAACTAAGACGAAAGATCCCTAAGCACACAAGGAAAAGAGAAGTGCAACTTAAACCTTCCGATACTTCCGAAGGGATGCTAGCATTGAAGTTCACTAAGCTGAAACCTTTCGAAGGGTCAAAAGGTTTCGTCTCCATTATCCATGGAATTCAAAGGAGAAGAAGGAGTCAAAGCAAGTGAGAACAACTACCTAATGACCTTTTCGAAAGCATAATAAGCCTTCCGAACGGGTTGAGAGACATACAAGACACCTTTCAACAATATCGAAAGGTTTATAAAGAAGACAGAGATCATAAGTCAGAAAGGAGTAAAGAAGCAACCTTCCGACAAGAATGAAAGGTTCACGATAACATATGAACGGAAAACCCTTCAACAACAGCGAAAGGTTTATGAAGGCATGAAGAAAAACAGATCACCATTCAACGATGACCAAAAGTCCACAAAACCTTCGACCAGGATGAAAGGTTTGCAACTGTATGGAAGAAGAGAACCCTTCGACCCAGCCGAAGGCACAGAGGCGAAAGCATGGCCGCCAGCATCTATTAATAAGACCCAAGGGTTCCTGTTTTGGGGGCCGATTTTTTCCTCTCACTTCATACTAATAATATTCAAAGAAGTGTGTTGTAACCCTAATTGAGAACCAATTTGGGGATTTGTAAAAGAGCTTATCTTGAATAAAAAGGGAAGTATAATGTTTTGTTAAATCACTTGTTGTTTTACTTGAATCCTCATTAGATTAACTCTTATTTTCAGGATCAACTCCATTGGAAGGTTCTTCTCGGCTAGGTCAGAAACTTAACTACCCGAGCTGTAACTTTAATCTGAAAAAGTTGCCAACTTCTCCACTTTAACCTTCCGGTACGATCATCGATCGACCTGGGTTAACTTAAGAAGTAACCTTTCGAAGTCATTGGCTTTATGATCAGAATTCTTCACCTAAGTTGATAGTATCTTGCACTTTAACAATACCTAAACCTTCCATAACCTTCATCTGAGAAATATAACCTTTTGGTAAAGTTTTAGTCCAAGAATATATGGTTTAATCCAATTGGTGGCGTTCATATACCTTCCGATTAAGTTAAATCCGACTTCACATGAGCAGTCAAACCTTTCGTTAAGATTAAAAGCTCTTACGCACAACCCAGGGATCTATTGTTTTAATTACTGTTAAAGAGATTAGTCATCTCAATCCTTTCGGTAACATTAAAGATCCACTTTGAAGGGATAAGACGGAAGAATAATCATTTGGAAAACTTCACAAGATACCTTACAAGATTTACCAAGGTAAAGGGTTCTCTACTTAAAAGACCAGACCTTCCAACCATGCCAAAAGGTCCAAATCATAAACCAGCAACTATGGGGTTCCAGCATAAAAGTAAATCTTAATGGTATCTGGTCCTTATCTAAAACCACCTTTCCTATTTTTGTTGGAATATCCTTTGGGGATGTTGATCATAATTTTGGTTAATAGTTATATCACTATATTTGTTTTGCATTTTATATGCTTTGATAGGGATCGTTGAATCGATCAGTGTCATAGCGGACTCCAACTATCAACAATGATAAGTACAACTTATTCTTTGTATGTCTCTTATCATTATATTGTGCATGTTATATTGTTTGGTTGATTATTATTATTGAACACTATGTGTTAGACTTATATTGTAATGTTTATATTACTCCTACATTGGTACATTGGGTTACCTCTATCAGAGTAGGCTGTTATGTTTCAGTCACATGTGCTGACTCGTTGATTACAGGAGAAAAGTAGGTTATGGTATGATTCCCTACTTTTTAGTGGGGTATACTTTAATTGTTTACTTTACTTATTTATGGGTAGTCAAGAATAGGTGCTTGACATTTTCTTACCATCACTGAGGGTTGATGTTCATTGGAGATAGGAGAGATTTTAGGTGAAAAGAAGGGCATCGTAGAGTTTCTCTTGGTGGTACACACTGTAGGTGTCATTGGGCGGAGCTCTGACCACTCAAGGCAAAGTGCGACATTTAGAACAGTGAATAGGGAGCTGGTCATGTTAAGCAGGGGTGCGTTATGGAGTACATGTAGAGAGAAGTGCAATGAAATCGACGGTGCAATGATTCGTCGATAGTTAGATGAGAAACCGAAGGTAGATGATTGACCAATGGTGGGTATGTGCATATTTTTTGTATAGGAAGAGGATATGGTTATTGGGGGAAGAAAAGTGATTATGGATATAAGGTAATTAAGCTGATTTAATTATTTTGATTAATTTCTTTTCTTTTTTAATTTGTATCTTTTGCATATGAGATCTAATCGAGACGTGGTCTTTGCCATTGCACTCATAGTGAGAATATCTATGACATGGTATGGGTAGAGACTAGATTCAGACACTT
This sequence comes from Allium fistulosum, assembly GCA_030737815.1. NCBI lineage: Eukaryota > Viridiplantae > Streptophyta > Magnoliopsida > Asparagales > Amaryllidaceae > Allium > Allium fistulosum. The sequence continues at coordinate 294,331,453 of CM060907.1, forward strand.
GAGAAATTGCAGTTCAGGTGAGTGGAATTATAAATCTGAATTTATATTTCATTATAAATCACTATAATTTTGTATATTGAAAAATATTACCTAAAAGAGGTGAAAATAATATATATAAGTAATTATTGCCCCATTTGATTGGATTCCTTTAAGGAGATATTCATGATGATTGATTTCGATCCTGTATATTTGTGTGTGTGTGTGGCAACATATATAGTGTTCTATTAGTATTGAATAGAGTTAGAAAAAGTTGATATTAGTTTATAACATTGTTATAAATTAATTAAACTTCAGTTTGAAGTTATATTAGTGATAGAAATATTATTATATATTTTATTACTATTCAAAATAGAAATTACAAAAGAAGTATTGTATTAATAGTGTTTGATTAAGGTTATTAAATTCCGAATACTGTTATAACATGATTTATTAAATTTAGACCCTAAAAAATGGTCTGACATATATGTATGTGTGTGTATAGAGAAATTATATACATGAGATATATAACATTTTGAGGCTTTATTAATAGCTAAACTTAATTTAAATAGTAGAATTAAGTGAAAATAATATATAGTATGATTGATAGGCAAGTGCATTATTTTATAAAATAAGTGTGAGACTTCTATGAGATAATATGAAGAAGACATATTTGTCAGATTGGTGACTTAAGTATGATGCATTTTTGTTAAATTGTTTATATTATTGTATGTATAAATTGTTATTGATATTAAGATGATAGATTTGTTACTTTGATTATGAATTGCCATTGTGTATGCTAATGTGCATGATATGACTTTAGTAATTCAATATAGTTGGACTGGTTATATATATACATGCATATGTTTATGTGATTTATATTTGTCTAATGTATAAATATAGTTCTGGTATGTCCAACTTGGAGCTATTCGGAGATGCATAGAATATTATATATATATATGTGGTTTAAAGCATTTAGATACAGTTTTGGCATTCCTGACTTGGGGCTACCGATTGGTGCATGGAAACCATTGTACAATTGAGTCTCACGATCTATAGACATGGTCCCAGAGAAGGGGCGGAGTGGGATTGGGATGCAAATATAGAGTAGGTCATGTTCTGTTCCGTAGTACTCTTAGGTGCTACGACAAGACATATAGGTCAACTTCTTTTAGGTTGTTAGTTTTTGGGGGAGTCCATGGTATAGTTGTGGTTCTCAATAGGTCTCTTTGGTAGCTAATGGCAATTCAATGCGATTTATCAATACACAATTTAAGTATATGTATAGTTTGGTTTGCCCCACTTAGGGTGAAAGAATAGTGGATGAGATATAGTATACAGATATATAGATATGTGGTTCAAGTGATATATATGTATATGTACATATATATATATATATATTTGAATTTGGTTAATGCGGTGATATATATTCACAAATTTCACACACACACACACATATATATATATATACATACACACAAACACATATATACGCGAGGTGTGGGTGATTTTTGTATATTGGTTTGGTATGTCTGCCTTGTGGCAACCAGGTAGTGCAAGGCACTTTAAGAATGAATCACGATCCACACGGGGACGATAATACTTCTGTGTTGTGTACCTATGTGGGAAGGTGTACGCGAGGTTTAGCATTTACATACGGTTCTGGTATGTCGGTATAGGCAACCGAAAGAAAAGGATGCAAATAATGGAATCCATTGTACCATTGAGGTGCACGACCTGCAGAAGTAGTCCTAGAGCATGGGCGGAGAGAGATTGGAAAGCCAATCTTGAGCAAGTCATGTACTGTTGCATTGTACGGACGGGTGTTGCGATAGGACATACTTACCAACTTCTTTTGAGATGTTGGTTTTCTGGGGAGTTCACAATATAATTGTGGTCCTCGACGGGTCTCTTTGGCAGCTAATGGCAATTCGGTATGGGTATTGGCTATAAATATCTATATTTTTGCTTTGGGTGTAGAGATGCTATGTTAGTAGCATTGTTATATCATTGTATTTGTTTTACATTGCAAATGCTTCGATAGGGATCATTGAATTGATCGGTGTTTATAGCGGACTCCGCCCATCAACAGTGATGGGTATCAACTTATTATCTGTGTGTCTCTTATTATTATGATTGTGCATCTTATATTGGTTGGTTGACTATTATTATTGATCATTGTATGTTAGACTTATATTGTGATGTTTATATTTCTCTTGTATTGGTATATTAGGTTACCTCTATCATGGTAGATTGTTACGTTTCTGTCACATTATATTAGTTGTACTAACTTGTAGACTACAGGAGACGAGCGGGTTATGGTATAACTCCCTACCTTTGAGTGCGGTTTAGAGTACTTGTTTATGGGCAATCTGGAGTATCCACGAGCCACATTTGTGGAGGGAAGCAGTTGTACTTCAGTAGTTTCCTGTTTATTTGTATATGGTTTTGATATACAGTATTTTGAGATAGTTCACCTCCCACCAGGACTTATGTGTGACTCGCATTTTATCTTTGTTAGTTCATGTCATGACAACTTTGGGGAACTCGATTGAGTAGTTTGGGAGGCATGTGCTTTTCGGAATATGCTTTCAGGATAGCTGGAGCAATTTGGAGGCGAAGTCGATACCTTCGATATATACTTGATATTGTAGTGATATATGACGTATATGTAGTTTATATATGAGACTAGTAGTATCTGATATTGCATTCCGAATTTCTGTATTAATATTTATTTATTACTTACTTCAATCAATCAATGTCTTATATATTGTTTATCCTGTTATGTTCATATCTATTTGATATATTATATATTACCATTCCACTGTGAGATTCTATCGTTGTGCCTTGTTTTGGTGTTTTTTCACCCCGACAAGCTGTTTTTTGTGGTATTTGGGAGTGAGACATTTTTATTTGATGTTGATTCATGGTATTATGAAGGATAAGTTATCACACAGACATTAGTCGTTCCTTCATGCCCTCCCCAGCCATATAATGGTATTTAGGGTTTTCTTAGCATCGACTCGTCTTTAGGCAGTTATTGTTAGATGAATAATTGCCCTGTAATATACATCCCAATTATGAGTAGAAGTTTCTTAATAACACAAATTTAGCGGGTTGTACTGTAGAAGTTACTATAACAAATTTACTATAGCAACTCATATTAATCTTCATGGTATCAGAGCCATGGTATCATGTGTATGTCTATGGTATGGTTTAGCATTGATATAGTAAATTAATATATAAAGTCATATATATACACCTATTATAAAACTAAGTTTTTAAATTAAATTTGATGTAGTCGTAAATGAATTTTTTTTAATTAATTTCATTCGGTCATGTTTAATTAAGTTTATTAAAAAGGAAAAATTTGATTTCAAAATTCATTTGACTTGGTAAACATAATGAAATATTAAATATGAAAACTATCACCTCTAAGATTCATAACTTTAAATATTTTTAATAAAATATCTATATGGATATTATATACATACATATATACATACATACATACATACATACATACATATTGATGTATGTATATATGTATGTACATGCATATGTGTGTATATATAATTTTAAACTTTTAATTATAAAGAATAAATTTAAAATCATTTTTTAATTGAAATGAAAAATAATAGTTATAAAGGTTATTAGTTTAAACTAATTATATAATATATGTGAAGGAACCGAGCTGGTCAGAAGCGGATAAAATAGGTAGGGTTTAAAAAAACTACTATTTTTAGATCTATTAGGCATATGAAGTCTAAATAAAGCATTAGATCCAATCTATTGTTTTAAATAAAATCTTATTTAATTTAATTTTTTTTAAAGAAGATTTAATAATTTATATTTTAATCAATTTGAGATTTATGTAAAATAGAGTATATCAAATATTCACTTGTATGTATATGTTTGCAACAATTACTTCTTTTATATTATCACTATGGTAAGTGAAGACTCAAGATGTTACTTATAGGAGGCAAATCAGTATGGGATAAGTTTTAAGAGGGCCAAATTAATTAGGAGTTACACTTGCTACTTCTATAAACAATTTACCATAATTTACTTAGGTCCTATTCTTCTACCCTTTCCTGGGAGTGGGAGTCGATGACTATTCATAGCTATTACCTTGACACCAAAGAAGAGTTCGACCCAATGCTTTATTTCTGTCCTAGTTGATCCTGATTCGTCGATTGGCTAGAATCCGTTACTTGAACGAAAATAGATCTTGTGGAATCATATTGAATATTTGACAATTATTAAATTTAGTAAAATTTATTAAATTAATTATTAAATTTAGTAAAAGTATTGCAACCGATTCTTTCGTTTCCTTAGGCCACTGGCCATCTGCTGGGAGTTTCGAGCTAGCCAGTTCCAAATCATATTGAGTAAGAATCAAAGTCTAAGGAAACATTTATTTAATTTACCTTAGCTTATGATATTACAAGTGTATCAAATACACTCATATGCATATAGTGCACATGGAACATATTGATAGTGCACATAGTTAACGTGAACATTAATAGATGTTGGAATTTACATTGCAACAAACACATTCCCATTTATATGTGCCTTTGTTGTCCTTAGTTATTGTTCAAAATTATGTGCACACACACATATACAATTATAAACCAATTTCCAATTTTGATAACAATAATAATTATAAATATATTTTAATTTTTTTTAATTACATATATTTTTGAAATCAAAGCAATATCTGAAGAATCTAATTTTGATTTTGAGTATCTAACTTAGATTTTTAATTTCTAGCAACATATCTATTTTGAAGTTTAAACTGATATTATAAAACATATATATCTCAAATGGAATTGAATCTCAATACACACACCACACAAACTGAGATGCATGCACGCGTGCACATATATTCTAGGAATTGAATTTTAATACATACACATGCGTATTATTTATAATCAAGACAACATTGTTGTAAAATAAAATGCACATTAACATATATTAATTATATATACATGTTAGGCCAACTTAAAATTTGAAACCTCCTTCCTTTTTATCTATAAACATATTAATATATACAAAGCAATGTTCAGCTATTTAAAATATGTTTGATATATAAATTTATATATGTTCATACATATATAGATGCTGTAAAATTATTTTATGTTACAAAATTATTTAAAATAAAAAATAGTTATTCACTTAAATAAACTATAATGACTGAGATGTATATACATATTATAACAACATTGTAATGCTTTTAAAAAAATCAATTTAAACACTAAAAACACGTATGTATTAGCTCCGACAACATTGGTACATATAAATTAATTATAAAGCATATGAGATCTAATTTCCATTAACATAAGGATGTACGTAAACAAAATCAAGATTGAACACTTACTAAAAGAAATTGTGTATGATTTGCACCTTGAGTGTATGAAAACTCCTAGATTCAATCGAATTCTCCAGAAATTGCAACAGCCTGAAGCTTCACTTTTGTATTAATTTTATTTGATTTGGGATTTTTTTCTTCTTCTATAAGGTCATGGAATTTTAAGGGATTCTAGAGAGAGAAGAAAAGGAGAAAACCGAATTGTTAGGAGAATTGAATGAATAAATGAAAGATTTTTTAAACGAATCATTGAAACCTTTTTTATTCCTTCCTTAAAACCTACCCTCTTTAATTCCTCGTTAAATCTCAGTCAAATCTCCTCCCCCTTACCATGTATGGTTGGCCAAGATATGTGCCTAGATAGGCCTTTAAATGTTCCAAACTCACCTAGTAATTAATTGATTTAAATCAAATTTAAATATTCATCGATATATATATTATTGGCGTCAAAATTGGCCAGCAACACCCAATTGTATGAAAGCACCAATATCCAGTCACAGATCTTAGATAGTATATAATGTAGAGAATATAATATAAAGAAAACAAATTAAAAATGAAAGCAAGTCAAAAGAGACAAAATTTATAGTGGTTCGGCTAACTTCGGCCTACATCCACTCTAGAATAATCATTTTTATTATACTGTAGTTACAGTTACAATCCGAAATCCAAGAATAAAATTGGCAGAGTGTAGCCTTGGTTGAAGATAAATACAAGAAGAAAGAAGATCCTTTTTCTAACGCCATGCCTACTATATTTATAGGGGAAGACGTGCATTAATCGGGCTGAAATTTGGGCAAAAGAACCTTTAAGCCATGATGAGGTCTCCCAAGAATTTTCAGGCCTATTTGGGCCCACCATGGAGATCGGTACCGATCCCTATTTTGGTGTCCAAATGGAGTCCGATCCCTCTGGGGTTTCCCATGATGTTAGCTACTTTCCCTTCAAATTTTGTACCATTCCAACTGATGATTTGTGAGATATCGCGTTTTCCGTGAAGTGGTATTGCATCTATTCTTATTTCAGCCGATCCCTTTGGAGGGATAGGGGCTGATCCCTCCAAACTCCTCCAAATGACATGTGAACCCTAGGGAAGTTTCTACATGTTATATTATGTATAGCCTCCAAATTTCATGCAAACTGGATTAGTAAAAATCAAGTTATTGATCGATCTTTGTTGCAATATGGTGTGAAGGCTGATTATAGCCGATCCATAGGATAAATAGGGCCGATCCCTCCAACATGTTCCAAATGATGTCTGGTCCCTATGGGGTGTTCCACATGTTGTAGTTAGCTTGTGCTCCAAGTTTCATGTCAATTGGATGTGTGGATGTTGAGATATTGATTGTTTTCCATTGAGTTGTACTTGCTTGGCTGAAATATACCGACCCCTTTTATACTGATCCCATTTTTAGGTGAAGTACTTTGCATATAACTTAAGCATACAAACTCAAAACGACTTGAAATTTGAAATGTAGCCTCGTGGGGCCTTTTTTGTCACTTTATACTGCTCTCACCCAGTTTGGGACAAAAATTAAGGTTATGTATCAATCCCTTAGGGGAAGGGATAGGCACCGATCCTCTGCCCGAGGGAGGTACTAATCCGTGCTTAGAATATTCTGAAGATTCAATCTATTGATCTCAATTGATCGTTGCTTCATATCTTTACCTGCACATGATTTCTAGACCTCACAATCATCACTCTAGGCTACTGGTCTTGATAATCATGAAGTTTATTGGGTTAAATCCGCCTGTCTACTGGCCCGGCAAAAAGTGGGTTAACAATTTGCCCCCCAAAACATGCCTTGCAATAGGATGGTGTGTTTTGAATTGCCATAAATTTGAAATCCATAATCCATTGATAGAAGCATTTTCCAATCCACAATCTAATCCATATCCACGGTCTCTTCGGATCATTCTATCTAAATTTGCATCCATCCGAAGCCAAATCCATTGCTGTTTGAAACTGATAACCAAATCCATGACCTCTCCGGGTTGTTATCTGTAACACCCTTAATTTTTAATAATATTATTCAAGAGATTTAATTAGATAAATTAAATAGAATAATGTAAATAATTAGAGTGATAAGGGGGTTGAGATTTGAATAAATAATTAACGGTCGTGCTTAATTATTTAAATGGGCTTAAGAATGGCTTATAGGCTAATTAATTTACACAAGGGCATATTAGGAAATACTGCACCTTATTAACATAACCCTTATATATATCCACGGCTTTACCATCCATTCACATTCATTTTCATTTTCACAAAAAACGTAAACAAAAGAGAAGTGTAGTCCGCCATTGCTAGGAGAAAAGAAGAAGAAGAAAATTCAAGTAAAGCTTAGAATTCAAGCTAGGGGAAATTGATCTCAATCCAATCTCCTTATCCTAATCAAGGTGAATAATAATCTATATCATCTTTATTTTGTTTTATGGTCATTGGTTTTCGGGTTTAAGATTAAATCCCATTTTATGATGATTTGGATGATGATATGCTTAGATCATAACATGTTAGATTTAAACAAGATTGTTTAAATACGATTTTATACGGTTTTAAGGGTAAAACTGATTATAATTGATTTCGAATGCCATAAGAAAATTTTATGATATGTAAAACATGATTTTGTAACTGGGTTTTAATTTTTATAATTTTCCAAGTTATCAGAATTTATTATGAATTTTTAAAGGAAAATATGGTTAATTGGGTTTAGAAATTTATTTCAGAAATTATATTGAGAATTTGGGTCTAAAATTTAAATATGTTAGATAACATGTTAAAAGTGATTTTCTTTGATTTTTGGGGATTTTTCCTAATTGATTTACTATGAGAATTAAATTATTTTGAAAGGAGGACCTAAATGGCTTAATTGTTTTGCTTAATGGAAGGGCTTATTAGTTAAATTACTCTTAGTTTAGATCTATAATTATGCTGCAGTTTTATTTGGAAAATAATTTGAAAAGTGGAGGCAAATAATCACATGTTTACAAGTAAGCAGGTTAGTTAGAAAGTGTTTGCTTTAATTGGCATTAAATTAGTTTCAGCTAGAAAAGTGGGTTCCGCCTTTTTCAGAAGCACCTTTCCACTTATAGCTTCCACCTTCAATCAAGTCGAAACCAACTAAGTTGAAGCCAATACACAAGGTATCACTAGTATGGTACGTATTGGATGGGAAAAAAGGAGGAAGTCATGGTGTCGAAACCATTGCTTTCGATAGTGGTCGAAACCTTTGTTTTACCTTCAAAAAATAAGCGCCAGCCTTATTTTAATAAAAGTTTTTGAAGGATTCGAGACACATGCTTTCGAAAGGATTTTCTAAAATGGATTTCGAAGGGGTTGCTGCCTTATTGTTTGAAGTATAGCTTTCGAATGAGTTACTTAGTTTCCAAACTAATGATTTAAAAAGGGGTAGTTTTGACCTAGACAAAACCCTTCTGCCGACCTTATGCCTTTCAAAAGAACTGAAGATATCGATGCTTTCTAAAGGTAGCCTTTGTTTTGAAAATATGAGCCACTTCCTAAAGCTTTCGAAAGGGGTTAATGGTTTCGAAGGCAATGGCTTCGAAAGTGGTTCTGAAGCTAACCTTCAAGTGTTTTACCTAAATGATTTGTGCTTTCGAAAGGATGGTTCTGAAGCCATCAAGTTTTTCCCCAAACACATTTATATGATAAAGAATGGTATCGAAAGAGATACTTTCGTTTATATTCACTTTGACCCAAAAGATATTTTAAAGATAAACCCAATGGTTTCGAAAGGTGTACTTTCAATGGTTTTGGAAGGAGTACTTTCGTATGGTTTTGAAGCTATGCTTCTATAATTGAATGGTTTCACTTTAATACATTCAAAAGGTTTCGAAAGAAAGGTTTTAAAGTGTTTCGAAAGGCAGGTGCCTAGTGTTTTGAAAAGAAGATTCGAATGCTTTTGAAAGGAAATTTTCCAATGATTTCGAAAGTAAAGATTAAGGGTTTCGAAAGCCTAAGTTTTCAAAACAAAGAACCCAATCTCATTTTAAAGGAAAACCAAGACATAGTAAAAGAGTTTTGAAATGATTTAAGTATGGAGTTTTTGAAGAAGTTTTCCTTGATTAACATGTTAATGGGATTACCAAATTTTATATAAAATGATTTCAAGGATATTAAACCACAAGTGTTGGTATTATTATGTTATTACGTCTACTTCTTCATATAGATATTCACATTGTAATGGACCCATAATTGTACTTTGGGAGAAGGGCAGAATAACCAGCTAGGTTGATCCAGTAGTGAATATAAATTGAATTGACTCCCGAATTAGTAGAGTTGCATCCAGGAGGTCAGATAGACCAGAATGTAGGATGCCTAAATAGTGAAGTTGTCAGTTAGACATGTTCATAGTAAACCATGAAAACTATGTTTAGGAAAAGTTATTGGCAGGAGCCAATAGGTTCATAGTAAACCCTTGAAAACTATGATTAGATTGAGTTATTAGCAGGGGCCAATAGGTTTGCAGTGAACCTATGAAAACTATATCCGAACTAAGTTATTGACAGATGTCAATAGATTCCTAGTCAACCCATGAAAACTAGGATAAGAGGGAAGTTATCGAAGTTACCAATAGGTCCAGGGAGAACCCATGAAATAATGATGTTATTGGCATGGGAAAATAGGTTCTTAATGATCCCATGAAAACTATGAAACTGGACAGGGAGTCCATAAACATTAAACAGGTTATTAGTCAGCCCGTAAAAAACTAATAGGTTAATAGTAACCCTAGAAACTATAACTATGACAAATAGTCAAAATGAATGGGGATGGGTAATCCTGAATTGATTTACTTTTTTTTGCGTATCATCATATTATTTTGAAATGTTTTATTTTAACCATTGTGGATGCAGGAGCACAGTATATGGTTTTACAAAGTTTTAGGATATTAGTGAGGGGAAAAACCATTCAGCTAAGTAGCGTGGTCTCACTAGATATCTAAATGGTTTAATATGGTAGATTATTATTCATACCAGGATTTATGTCTGACTCGAAGTTTATGTTTTTCCCTTAAACTCTCGGGTGCTTAATTGATTTTGAGTAATTTGAGAGTTGAGGTTTTTAGGTACCTCTTTAAACGAATAAGCTTCTAGAGACGTGTGGGAGGCATGATAGCTATTTGGAGTTCACTTTTATTTTGATTCCACCGTATAGTTGTTGTAAAGGAAAAGTTGTTTAATTGCCTATATATACTTTGATCATCCAAGGGGGCATCTTCAAATTTTTCTCTTGGCATATGTTGTAATAATTATATTTCTCTGAACGAGGTTAACGTATTTGGGATTATGTAATGAACTTGAAATGTGATTTGGAATGAAATGAGATGTTTGTTTAAAATTGTTTTAAAATTTTCCATATCTATGTGTTTCTGTTATATCAATGTATCTAGAATTACCGTATTCAGTCACCAGAATTTAATACTATGGATGACTGCAGCACCTATAGCGCTTAGCTTTTGGCCTCAAGATAGGGGATGTTATATTATCCTAATCCAAATCCTCGAACTCATCGGATCCTTGTCGAGCACAATCCGTACTTGACGACCTGAGTAGGCCAATCCATCACATTTGAGCAAAGTGACCTGCCCCTTGCCAGGCATAGTCCATACCTGATGACCTTGATCTCTCCGAATCCTTACCGATTAATTGCCTATAGTACATATGTAAATGACTTAGCGATCCTACTACGGAGTTTGTTAATTATTCCATACCACCCCGATCAATTGATGATGAGTCGATGATAATGCCTAGATCCCGTGCCATTTTCATTCGAGGTGGACGGTGGCTGCTCCTGTTCCACTGCCCAACTTGAGTCCTTATGTATTGTTGTAAGTGACCATTCCTCATGTGTTCCTCAGCGACATCCTTCAAATGCCTGTAGTCATTTGTATTATGCCCATCAAGCTCATGGAATAAGCAGTGCTTTCCTGATGTCTGTTCACGTTCAGAGGGTTCCATCCTTGCCGGTCGTCGAAGCGGAAGGTGGCCTCGAGTATACAGATATATTCGTTCTAGGGTTTCATTCAATTCTGCATAAGAAGAGAATTTAGGTTCTTCCCTCTGCCGCTTCGATCCATCGAAGCTATTGTCCATGTACCGTTTACCTTTTTCCTTTTGCTGAGCATTCAACGGGAGGTTATCTATCCCGTTCGTATTAACTTCTATTGCCTCTCCATCAGCTTTCGCATCTTTTTGTCGCATAAACCTTTCTACTTCATGGTATAATTCCCCAAGATCCATCGGTGGATCCCGTATCAATGATATCTTAAAATCTGAATTATCTTCCACTCCTAACGCTGCCGCCATCATAACCATCGATGGATCTGGTTAATCCACTGAAACAACTACCACATTGAACCTGGTTAAAAATTCTTAAGTGATTTCCTGCCCACTGCTTTATTGATGTTAATGTCATCACATTCTTGGGTCTTGTAATGTGAACCCGAAACTGCTTCATAAATCTTTCGACCAATTCCATCCATGTGTTAATAGAACCTCTTTCCAACTGTCTGAACCATAGCGCAGCTACATCCGTTAAGTACAGGGGGAAGCATCATGCCAAGACTTCTTCCGATGCCCACAGTACATCCATGTGCCATATATACCTCATCACATGCATAGTCGGATCCGACTTTTTGTCATAAACTTCTAGTATTGGTAGTTTGAATTCTGGTGGATTCCTAGCATTCCTGATATTAAGAGCAAATGGACTTCTATTTACGTTCTCCAGATCCCTGTTCACCAATCCGCCATGCATAGCTCGTCTGATCATCTCTACAAACCTATCATTGTCTTTCAGTAGTAGTCTCCTATCATCATGTCCAAGATGCCTTCCGAGTCTACGAGGGAATTCTGGAACGTATTCCTATGGATGATCATCCAAATTCCGATTCGCACCAAGCTCCATGGGATTGATCACAAGTCCTCTAGCATTGCAATCAAATAGACTCGAGGGAATGCCACCTAACCTTTGGGGATCAGTGTCGATCCCTCTAAGATGGCCAGGGACTGCCCTCGGCTGTTCTGTTCCATTCCTTTGTCCATTGGCTCCATTTCCATGTTCCCGGTTTTGATTTCCAGCGATTCCTACTGCTTCAACTCCTTGATCTAAGTTGTCATTAGCTCCTACCACTCTTTTCCCTTAATTCTATGCTCTAGCTTGTCCAATATGTTGAGGTAAATTTTGCATCATCTTCTCCTATCTTTTCAACATCCTCTCCTGCATAGCATCCATCAACATTTCCATTTCATCCCTGTTGATGTAGATAGATGCTTGATTAGCTCTAGCTCTCAAGGAAGCCTCCTAACTCCCTCCATGGTGGCTCCTTTTCGGTAGCACTCTCTTGTTGATTTCCACCATTGCTTCCTAGATCCAAGTGTCCAAGCTTCCAAATCTAAGATCCTAGCTTCCATATCCAAGGGTGCAAGCCTTCTTAGTGAAAGCACCAAAATGTAGGTGTCAAAATTGGCCACCAACACCCAATTGTATGAAAGCACTAAGATACAGTCACATATCTCAGATAGTATCTAATGTAGAGAATATTATATGAAGAATAAAAAAATTAAAAATGAAAGCAAGTAAAAAGGACAAAATTTATAGTGGTTCGGCTAACTCTAGCCTACGTACACTCAAGAATAATCATTTTATTATACCGTAGTTTATTTACAGTTACAATTCGAAATCCAAGAATAAAATTGGCAGAATGTAGCCTAGGTTGAAAATAAATAGAAGCAAAAAGAAGATCCTTTTTCTAAAGCCATGCCTGCTGTGTTTATAAGTGATGACGTGCATAGATCGAGTTGAAATTTTGGCAGAAGAACCTCCAGGCCATGATGAGGCCACCAAAGAATTTCAAGCCCATTGGGGTCCACCAGAGGAATCAGTATCGATCCCTATTTTGGTGTCCAAATGCGGTGCGATCCCATTGGGAGGTTCCCATGATGTTAGCTACTTTTCCTCAAAATTTCATCCCATTCTGACTTACGGTTTGTGAGATACCATGGTTTTCGTGAAATGGTGTTACATATATTCTTATTTCAGCCGATTCCTTTGGAGGGATAGGGGCTAATCTCTCCAAACTCCTCCAAATGACATGTGATCCCTAGGTAAGCTTCTTCATGTTATATTATGTATAGCCTCCAGTTTCAGGCCAATTGGATTAGTAGAACTGAGAGTTATTGATCGATCTTTGTTGCAATATGGTGCGAAGGCTGATTATAACCGATCCCTATGGAGGAATAGAGGTCAATCCCTCCAACTTGCTCCAAATGATGTGCGATCCTTATGGGGTGTTCCACAGTTGTAGTTAGCATGCGCTCTAAGTTTCATGTCAATTGGATGTGTGGATATTGAGATATTGATTGTTTTCCATTGAGTTGTACTTGCTTAGCTGAAATATGCTGACCACTTTGATACCGATCCCTTTTTTAAGTAAAGTAATTTGCCCATAACTTGAGCATACAAACTCCAAACGACTTGAAATTTAAAATGTAGCCTCATGGGGTCTTTCTTGTTACTTTATACTAGTCTCACCCAGTTTTGGAAAAAAATTGAGGATATGTATCGATCCCCTAGGGGAAGGGATAGGTGTCGATCATCTGCCTGGGGAGGTACTAATCCGCACTTAGAATATTTTGGAAATTCTATCTCTTGGTCTAGGTTGATCGTCGCTTCATATCATTGTCTACACTAGATTTTTGGACCTCATAATCATCACCGTAGGCTACTGGCCTTGATAATCATGAAATTTGTTGGGTTTAATCCGCTTGTCTACTGCCTTGGCAAAATGTGGGTTAACATATATTGATACGTACATATATAACTTTGGTATGTGCACTTTATTAAATACTAACCACATTAAAATAAATTAAATATATTTTAATAATTAATATTTCATAAATATAAATCAATTATTAATTTACAATAATTTATAAATTAATTATATCATGGTGTTTTGGACTATTCATCATTACTATTGTGCGACTCAAAGGTGTAAATTCAGTTAGTGATTAATATTGAACAATTCAATTATTAACGATCACAGATCACCTTAGCTAGTAGTGCGACAACTTGATTGAATTTACTACTTACAAATCTTTTTGGTGAAAGTCCAATTTTACTATAATAAGTAGTACCTAGTAGCAACTATTATTTACACTAATTCTCTTCGTCAAACCATATCACTTTAAAGTTATTGAATTTGGTTTTGGTCAAAATTCTAATATCGTCCACATTAAAATTGATTAGTCTAAACATGAATTTCTTGATTTAATAATAATAATAATAATTTTCCGTACTACTCTAGCTAGAAATTTGACTTTGAATTGACTACAGTTGACCATGATACACACCTCATATAACTGAGAGATGAATTCTCTATTGAATAGTGTTTCACTTCCAATGTTTCAACTCAGACCCAATTATAGTCGTTCAGTGGATGCCAAGCCACGATTTAACTATAATCAAAGTGGAGTGTTTATACTAAAGTTCCACAGTATTCTCAAGTCAAGGGAACTATATAACATTATCACTTTGAGATTCTATATTTGACTTTAGTTATATTAACCAATAGAAAACTCTCGAGTGAGTTATTCCATAGTTATCCAACAACTATCAATAAGTAACCCCTTGGTGCCCCCAGTAGCCATAAGTAATACATCGCCCGACATTTGGATAGCATTACGTACTCTAGTCTTAACGGATGTATCGATATCTCATCTCGAAACATCTTGACTCAGAATATTTAAAATATTATTTTATTCTAATGTGATAAAAATTTAAGGATTACAACATATTGTAATTACTATCACATAACATATAATTTTAGGTTTTTCTATTTAATATACTTTAAATTAATTAAGTCCAAATATAACAAAGTATATTATAGAAATCATACACCCTTATTACGAACAAGATTGGTTACCAAGTTAAATATTTGTAACAAATTACATAGTTTCCCCAAAGGCATACCACTAACTCTATCAATCTCTCACTTGCACTTAAGTTCAAGCATGGAATCTTTTTCCAACTCCTTTGATCAGTTTTCTCAAAAACTAATCAAGCCGGTCCCTTAGTGAGTGAGTATTCTATTTTGTTTTAATAAACTACTTCATCAATTAATTCTCTCTGATGCTGATAAACTTCCGTTATCATGTGGAACCCTTCGAAGTATGTTTTTCGATTTGGAGTATGTTTTACGTACAGTATTGCAATATTGTTGCCATATAACAATGTCGTGCGATACTCAACATTTGAAATCAAGCTTAGGTCAATTATAAATTTGTGCATTTATTTATACTTCGTTCATTATGGTGCTACTCAAGGCAATGTACGTAGCCTTTGATTAAGTCGGCCACTACTTATTGTTTGGAACATTTCCAACTCAAATTTCTTAACTCATGATTGAACATGAACTTTGGATTGTTACACTATACTTGATATCACTTATGAAGTTCAAGTCCGCACACAACTTCATAAGGAGTTCATTGTTTCTATAAGAAATGTTCCAGTATTTTGTAAATACTGAAGATTACTCTCAATTGTCATAAAGTAATCTTAATTTGGGTATGATACTTGTTCTATGTATCAAATACATAAGCGACGTATGATATTGCAAACAATATAGCATTTATGATAATTTTTGTTGCAAATGCATAAGGAACCCATCTTACATGCTCCATACTAAACAATTTAATGTAACGCATGTGTATCATTTTCGGACATTCCCAGCATCCTTTTATGCTAATTATAAAAGATGCCTTTTCAAATCCTATATTGGGAATTAAACTACCAAACTGAAATGATTTTAACACGAATATATCGTTAACAATCATAATTTTGTTGTTTACTTAAAGTTTTAGAAATATCTCTGCACCTATTAACATTCTTTCTTATAGACACACACTTCCTCCGCATTTTAATTGAAACTCAAAATATGATTTTAATGTCAAAATACCTGTATTGAACGATACTTTCGTATCAGTTCTTGGATCTATCCAATGCTCACAAACATAATCATTATTCCCACTGACTTTGACACATTCTGGTTTCTGTGTGCAAATAGTTCGTTCTAAATCTTTATTTAGAATTTCTTTTTCAACATACATGCAATACAACTTGAAGTCATACCAGGCGATAATTTTGCGAGTAAAATCTGAATTAACTCAAGCGCGTTGAATGATGAATCAATTATGTTAATTTCAACAATTGAAATTTACAATGTTATTATTATCAACGTTGCTAAGTATATTCCAACTGCATTACTCTTCTTTTGAAAAACACATTCACGGTCTATGGATCATATCTCTAAATATATAGCTATCAAAATCATATTTTGATACTATATTAGGATTTGCGCATCATACCATATGGAAGAGTCAATACTCTTAATGGATTTATCGTTAATTGAGGAAGCTATATTCTCAACATTGATAAGAAACTCAAGGTTTCTCTTTAATATGGGAGAATCCCTTTTAGACATTCCAATGTGTCATGTCTATTTTGGTTTGGTTAATTTCATTTTATCTTTTGTAATCATTTTTATTTTTTGGATCGTATCCAAATCCATTTTACTACCAATAATTTCTAAAAGAAATTCCTTTGTTATGGAGTTGTTGTTTCTTGAAACAATAGTTGTTTCTCTATGCAACAGAATAGGTACTCATAAACATTTTATGAATAACCTATATATATTTGTAAAATTGATTTGGTTTTTAAGTTTACGAATTTATGTTCATAACATAAATTTATCAATCAATATTGATTGGTCCGAAACTTATTTTGGATGGTTAACACAAGATCCCTCATGAAAAGTTTTACGTGTAATCTCTCGACCCACATAACCTATCAATTCTTTGACCAAGGATATGTAGGGGATGTTGCATCAACTCTTATCTCGTATGATTTCATAGACTTTGTTTTGGATGAAATTAAATTTAACTTTATGTACTTACTCTTTAGTGGATGTCCTTATGTAAAGAGGTTAACTCAAATTCACTCATCATCAAACGTACATTGTCCAACAGAGTCCAATTAGTCCTTACCGATACATTATTATGTGTCATAGGAAGGAATGACTTTTAAGATTGTATCTTATTCATTTTAGATACATTCAGAACTTCATTCTAATACATTCGCTTATTTTCTTTTGCTTGATATGTTATTTACTTCCGTTTTATGTAATATGGACTTATCATAGACATACTACATATCTATCAAAAGCATATGTTCATATCTAGAACAATTCATCAATGAGTTTAGTGAAGTTTGTGGAACTGTTTTGGTATCATTAGACCTATGATTGTATCCATCTATATGTATCAATCCTAAGAGATCACCAACTCTTGTTCCGCTCCCACTGAAGGGTGCTTTGCTCTTAACATTTGAGATACAATTCACCAATATCATATGATTCATAATCATACGACTAAAGAATTCTCAAAATCATGGCTTAATTTATAATTCCAAAATAATTTTAAAAAATTTCGACACTTTTGCATTTTATAATGCATCATTTTTAGTATAAATATCATCATTATAGATTTATTTTATAAGAGTATTCATATTCATAGAAAAATAAAACTATATCTATCTTCAGTCAATACTGAAAATAGTTATTATTTCATAATAATATTTGGTATGTTTATGAAAACAATTTTTTGTAACTTGGGGCGTCCAGTAAGAAGTGTTATATGGTGTTATTCCACTATTTCCTCCATTACTATAATAGGTTATGAAATATTAAGCTCCATTAAACCACTTATTATGAAATTTTATTCCACATATTGCAAGTAACTTATAGTCGAGAGTTTTAGATCAAATATCTTAAACTCGAAGAAATAACTTCCAAAGAAAACAATTTTTTATATTCAATATTTAGTATCCTTTAGTATTTTATAAAATTGCCATTTCCAATGCTTCTTCATGAAGCAGAGGTGATCATTCACTCTTCTTTCTCTAAACTATATCTTAAGTCACATTCACTCTCGTACATTCGCTTTCCTTCCTAAATGCTTGAGTCAGTCAGAAGGAAACCCTTACTATAAGATTGTAGTAAACTCTTTAAAAAAGTGTATTTGGTCATCCTTAATATTTTAGGGTATCAAAGTTGCACTTTATGTAAACCGATCAAATTGATATTTTAATGATTGAATTCCTAGATCAATTTTGTAGCTCTTGGTCCAGTGTTACATCTAACAAGATCATTACTGTAATCAATAATATTGAATACACGATTTCGCACTATTGTTTACTTTCTTATTTCGAATGAATTAATTCCATCAAGGTTTCGTACTTTACAAATTATAGCCGTTCACCATATAATATTTACATGTGATTGAATATGGGTCAAATATCTATATTTTTGCATTGTTTTATAGTTAAAAACACATAGGAGATAATACATAGTTTTGGGCAAAATAAATAGGTAAGTGACAAAGTTACAAACATAAGTTGTGTAATTAGGTGCTTGCATGAGACTTAAATTGAAGACATGCAGAAACATTTATTGGTAAGTATATTTTATGTTTCTATTTCATTCTTAATTCAGTTCATTTGTATATTTTAACCGATAAACATTTTATCAATTATAATGGTTGTAGAAATTTATTTAATTAAATTATTTTAAGTTTATAGCATATGTTATTACAATATTAGAAAGGATAAATGTATTTATTTCATTTTTCTAATAAGGCTCCCACTGGACTTTTATGTTTATCAAAACCCTAAGAAAACATTGAAATCTTTTGATTCCTCTAGTGGATGTTAGGACTTGTTGCCTTAGGAATTTGACATTGAGTTTGCTCAATAGATCATAGGGTCACAAGCGATGGGTAACACTTTACTGGTTGTATCGTATACAACTCATAACCCATGGTCTTTGCCCTAACCTCAATCTCGATCTCGAGTTTACTCAACAAATCAATAAAGATTATTCACTAACATCCACCATGTCACGATGGCCTAAGTATAATGCATGTACCTTGAGTTTGCTCAACAAATATGTGCAAGTATCTTACCTCATCTAACAATACATTAAAAGCACTGCAAAAAATATCTTAGGCTTGAGTTTGCTCAACAGCCAAAGAGTATGAAAGTAATCTATAAATATATATACATGGTAGAGGACAACTTATATATATATATATATTAAGGATTCATAATATTTAATATACATATATTGAGTAATATCAATTTAAGGAATAACGTGTTCTTATGAAAACACTCTCGTGATTCAAGTGTTAGACACATCTCATAACTTAAGTACTTTACATACATACTTATTCAAAAAATCTGTTTTTGACTTATTTCAATTCCATTTAAGTTTTATGCATTCATATTATATAATTTTATTTCGTATATAATAGTCTATAATTTAAATAACTTATATAGTATTCTTATATATTTACATATTAATTAAATCTTATTTAATTACTTTTAATTTATTAATTCAATTAACAAATTAGTTAAATTATTTTAAAATTCCAAAATTTATTTTATTCACCTTGAACAACTTATAATGAATAGAAACTATAACATTTATAGTTTTATAAATGTATATCATTATTCACATATATTGATTTATTAAGTAATTTTTAATTATTATATATTTATCAAATAAATATTCATTTAATTAAAAAGTTTTTAATTATTTTAATGAAATTCAAAATGTTAATTTGTTATTTATCTTAGATAATTTAAGATAAATGTATACACACACATATATATATATATATTACATCAACTAATAAACTTTTTATATTATTTATTTAATTTATCCAGTATAATTTTTTAAATTGTTAAAAAATATTTCAAAATAATTTAAAATAATTTTATAAATTTTATGAAGTTTAATTGTATATTTTAAATTTAGCTTTTTGAATTAAAATATAATTTAAAATTTCAACTGGATTTTGAAAATTAAGCTAAGTCCCAAAATTAATTTGAGCATTTATATTGGGGTACCTTTGGGCTTTACATCATCCATTGAGCTAGGCAACTAGCCGGGTAGGGAAAGTTACTTGATTATCCAAACTCAAACTTAGAATAACTTTTTAGACACCCTACTAAATGGGTAAACTTTACTGAGTTAGCAATGATATTGCTAATTTAGACCGCATAGATCATTAAGGCTCTAATACCATGATGACCATTCGAAAGTGAGTAAAATAGGTAGATTTTTTTTAAAATCATATTTTTAGCTCTATAAGGCCTAAAAAGTCTAAGTGGTTTATTATATCCTATATTGTTTTTTATAAAACTTAATTTTATTTAATTTTGTTCGATAGAAGGTTTAGTTACTTTTAAATCAATTTGAGATATATGTATAGTAGAGTATATCAAATATAATCTTTTGTATATGTTTGTAACAGTTGATTTTTTTATATTATCACTTTGATAAGCGAACAATCAAGATGCTTTTTATGGGAAGTAAATTAGTATGATTTAAATGTTAAGAGGGTGCAATTATTTAAGAGTTACGCTTGTTACTTTTATAAACAATTCACCATATTTTTCTTATTTTGTTTAAAGAAAGATTATTGTTAACTGATAAACTAGCCAACATCGGAATTAGACCAATGCGTTTGTGAAAGAAAAGGTTACCTACTAACACTAAGCTTAAAAATGTATAATGAGGAGAAAATAAGAAAATTAACGTAAATTTTACTAAGATGTAGAGTGATTTAGCCAACCTTTCTTAAGTCCGCCGTGTAGCTCTCTTATTATGTGTCCCTCTTACAGTTGCAAGGAATTATATGAGAATAATAAGAAAGTTAACATTTGGTTTACAATGACTATAAACTTAAGAGCTTTTAAAGGATTTTGTGTAACGACTGGCCTACACCTACGGTGTAAAACGGTAGTTAAAGGAAAGAAAAAGAAATAATATGAAGAAATAGAAGAGAAAAGAATGGAAAAGAAGAAAAAGGAAGTATCAAATAACCAAATTACCTGTCGCATATCTCATATAGCATTAAAGTAAATATAATAATCAACATAGGTATAAAACAATAGAGAGAGTAATAGCAATGTGAAATAATCATCTGAATAAAGATCCAAAAAGTTATAAAACACAATAACTGAGTTTATACAACGGGAAAGTAAATTCGACTGGTACACTGTCTCATAATAGTAAATCAACACTGTAAAGGCTCCATAGTGTCACACAATGGAAATATAATAACAAATGCACATATAAGTGTAGATAACTATCACCTCCAGTCGGTCCACCTGCAGAACTCCATAATAATCCACCTACTCTCAATCTACTCATTTAAGAGCACCCAAGATAATAGGAAGTAAAGCATAAAACCACGGGTCAGACAACAGTCTGGTGTGAGCGATATCAAATCTCAAAATGCTATAAAAGTCAATAATATATGGAATGTAGGGTATATAAACCATACCTGACCTGTGCCTGCAACCACAGAGTCAGCACATAAACATAAGTAATATGCTACTCTATAATATCGTAAAAAGGGTATACCATACTTAGTATCTGTCAAGGTACCTAGGTATCTCCACCTACAATCCCTACTCCATACTAAGTAAACTTCGGGTATCTAGGTATCTCCATCCATACCTACTCCATACTAAGTCAAGTCAGGGTAGCTAGGTATCCCTACCACAATACCGACCTAATATGACATCCCTAGGGTGATAGGTGACTAGTGAGAAACCATAATAAACATGGCAACCATCAAACAATACTAACCGTCGCCCAATGTGCCAGATATATGATGACTCATATGACCAACTCTCAAGGACTAGTGATATCTCGGTTCTCGATTTTGTTCTACCATACTTTTAGGTCCGAAACCCCCCACGGTTGTCTCTTGTGTACCTCTGTACCACCTGACCTAGACCCCCTCGGGGCGATCAAGGGTACATGACCATCGCTACTAGTCCTCGGGTATCGCCCACATATAGTACCCCTGCTCTAATCACAACAGAAAACACTCTGAGTCATCAACGATCCCTAGGCACAAACACATCCATCGAGCCTTACTCACTCGATACGGATTTGAACCCTACTGGTTCGCTATAGTTTCTAGGCACGAGCCTAACACTCAACCCGGTCCACTATCCACAGCCTCACTCCAACCCTAGTTGCCATCCATGATACTGCTCTCTGCCTGAGCTCCCAATCGATGAACCCTCTTATCATGTCAATAAAATCCCGTGATCTAGCATGATCCATACAGCCCTGATATTATCATCCCAGAGCCTACTTCATACATCATCGTGTCATTATCCGCAGTATCAGACTAGCAAGTCGAAGCACCACATCCCTGCCTCACCATCAATATCACTAGTTGTAGAATACTAACATCATATCTCTAAACTGGTTGCATGAACAAACCATCACGTCGTGCACCACGGTATCTCATCAACGTCAAAGCCAAATATCGGCTAAATCGCCAATCGACAATGGTGATGGACATTGACCACTCTACTATGGTCAATACCATCCAACTTGGTCTTGTAGTACAGACCAAAAAGAAACATCTGACATCATCCACTCTAAATCCAGACCCGTCGGCATGTATCCCAAAACCTCTTCTATAGCTCATGTTGTTCATTAGATTCCTGCGTATGCGGAACTCCCATGTACAAGATGCTACCTAAAATCAAATCATCATTAATTGACATTTTCAACCAAAAACAACAAAATAGTAGACAATCCATACAATCAAACATACAACCATATATCCATCCAAAACGTCATATATACGACGTAAATAATCCATCCATAACAATCAATGTAGGAAATAACATCAATAATAGTCTAATCTAATAATTCCGTAACTATGGCACGACGATGAAAAATAAGTGATATTCTTTGTAAATCATTTAAAAATAATTATATATTCTTTTATAAAAATATAGCTGCTGTATATGTACATAATATCACGTTTTAAAACCAAAAATCGTCCTCGAGCGTCAGTATAACAATAAACAACCAATCATAGTAAAGTGAGAGAAAATATCACTCACCTCAACCAACTCTGTCCAAACTAGTGCCAAAAGATAGATCTTGCCAATACGATCCCAACACAAGAAACTCTGTCCAAAACGGACCTCGTATGTAAAAGATATTGCCAATATAAGAATCGAATTCAAATAAACAGTTAATCAATTAAATATTTAAGCCCTTAATTACCTAATTAAGCCACTAACCTTTCTTCCTCCTTTATTCTATTGCCTCTACATGTACAGAGATGAATGCACACCACGACCGCAACTTCAAACTCCATTATCTCCTTCGTCTATCGACGAAATCTCGAACCGCCTTAGCCAAAATGCTTCTCTTCGATCTTCACCCCACTGCATCTCCACCACACGCATATGGAAAATCCGACCTGATGCTAAACATCGTGACATGGCCTCAAACATGATTTTCTCTCCTCCACCGGATCTGACGAGATTTTGCAGGTAAGTGCTATCCACGAAAAAAAATCCAACAGCGACCTCTGTTTCGCCTATCGTCGACCGTAGCTCCGCCTAGATCTAATCCTAGATCAGCCAAGAAGAGGTCATCGTCGCTAATCTCCATCGATAAAAATTCCACCATGGTCATCGTGAAGCTCTTGTCCGTACGATCTCAACAGATTTGGTCTCGCGATTTTAGGTGAAGCGAATTTGGAGATATTAACTTTTGAAGATGATTTAAGAAGAAGAAGCCATGATTTTATATTCTCTAGATGCATCAGTAATGGGAATAAGAAAAAGGAGGGAGAGATTCAATATGGGGATTATATAATATTTTAATATTCTCCCTTTATTAAATTCTTCAGTTAAATAGCTACGTGCTTCGTGTCCGTACGATCACACGACGCGTCCGATCATCACGAAACTCGTCTGCATCCATCACCTCATTTTTTTGGATCCAACGGCATAAACCGAATCTCCATCTTAGGTTGCGCCCCGGAAGGCTAATTTCGCGTACTTCGAGACCGTTTCGGACATCGGATCGTCCAATCTCGAAATATAACGATCTTTATACTCATTTTAATTAGCAACATCAATCTGAACTCAACGGAAGTGGTCTTGAGTCCGGATTCGGCCGTATACGAAAAATCACATTTTCAGGCCTTTATTTAATTAACGATTAAATATTTAAATAAACTATTTAAATATCGGATCATTGAAAATATGGATCGTTACATTCTCCCCTCCTTAAAGAATTTCGTCCCTGAAATCACAAAGCAAAGAGAACATCTCCTAACCCATCGGCCCTAAAAAATCTGTTAGATTCCGAAAAAATTCAGTAGAATTTGGACGACTAAGTCCGGAAAACTCTACTGCTACAAAGATATGTGTACAACTCATATCTTTAACTATACTAGATCATCTATAGCAATCATCAAACATGAATGCTATACCAAACAATAACTATCCCGCATGCCTAACAACCATACAAACATAAACTATCATCTCAAATGCTAACAATCAAATCAAACATGCATACATAAGATCTAACATCTAAAAATAAAATCCATGCCTATCCTAGCATGCAGAATACTAAACCATCTAGTATAAACATCTAATATGATATCTACAATTAAAGTTGAAGATACAAACAAAGTCTCATCGTCTATAGAGCTCCGGACTAACGGTCCTCATGCTCCCCACACTCTACTATATACAATCATCTTCGCTTTTGTCCCACCGAACCCTACTACTTCTTCGACCTCCTCCTAACCTAATTCGTTTATATCTACTGGCACGAATAGGCTTATGAGGTCTCCACGTCTACGGTTCAGTCTCGATATCATCTAATCCATATAACGCCAAATTTCCAAATGCCTCTTACAAGTTCTCCCAAAACCATTATCGAACAACGGGTCTCGGCCACTTACAATGCTCTTGGCACACAATGGAATCATACCAACCATCCCTTAAGCAACACAACACACAAAAATGGATGTCGTACTACTGGACTTAAGAAATACAAATCTAGCATCATCTGTCAACCAATCGACTGTGACTCAAATGCTATCTCTCCATCCTTAGTCATCGGCAATCCATCGATGCTGTCCTAAACATTTGTTCCCAGTACTCGAGAATAAACAATCTTTACGGAACCAACAACCTCGGTTGGGTCCACAATACATCATCTCTCTAGACACTACTCACTCTTTTAATTTATCCACGATCTCCACTAGTCTAGCTCAACGCCTTTGACCAATTCCAATCTGCTAAATCAAAGCAGGTCTGACGGTCAAACTAGCTATCACACTCGGCCAAAGCTCATCGAGTCCTCGATCCGTAACTAGCGATAAGCTTGGGCAATACCCACTTTAGGAATATCGCTCCCAAACTGGCATGTCTCCCACTCGAATAATAACCACCACATTTCCCTTCAAATGTCTAGGAAATTTCCAATCCATTGGAAGCTAAGAACTCCAACTCTCGCAACTAGCGAAGGTAAAGATCTTTCTCGAAGAAGAGATACTACAACAATAAGGGATCATTGAACCACTCAAACTCCTCTCCTAGCAGACAGTGCCTCCCAAATCCCCAAAGCAGACTCTATCGCTTCCAACTCCGAATCAAGAGTCGGATACTACCTCTTGTTATCACTACCGCATGCATTTAAGTACCATAAGCAAGTGCATACTATCGTCTCCTCATTCCCGCTCAGAATGAGTACTATCAACACACTCGTCAACCTCTGAGTCAGACTCAATAACTTATGCCTACACCTCTCGTCTCAAACAAAAGTCTGATTCTCTCCCATACAATAGGTCAATGATACTACTATCTTGGGTCTATCCAGATTTTGGACTACCGTGCTAAAGGATCTACAATGACATCCTACTCTGAAACAACATGAACCAAGCATCTCATTCCCTTCCTTCAGGAGTGATACCATCAAAATCTCATCACTAATCGTGTCTTGTGCTCCTCTTTCGTCCATGGGTAGACGAAAGTATCATCAACGAACACAAGCACAACCTACTCTAGTGACCATTCTAATCATGGTCCATGAGATCCTTAACATATGCTGACACAATGGTTAGCCCGAATGGCACAACCAACCAAAAATCAAAGTGGTGTACGAAACACAATAACCGACACACTCACCCAAATTACTCTCAGTTAGTGCAACCTCGCCGTAGGGTCCAACTAAGAGAACATCCTCATGCTATAGAGCCGATCGAACAAGTCATCAGCAAACGAGAGTACAACTTGTTTGTCATCTCATCTAGCTTACAACAACTAACAAACAACTCCAAAGAGCCATCCGTCCTAATGACGAACACAATAGGTGCATCCTACCCAAAAATATACACCCATGGATGAACCATCACCTAAACAGGTCATTCGCTTGCACCTCTAATCTCCTAAGCTCTTTGGACACCCTATGCCTCAAAGGCATAACTTCTGGTCCAACCACTCCAACCAGATCGATACGGAATTCTATCCCTATATGGTGGTAATCCGGTCACCTCCTCGAGTATGTCCGGGCATTCTCCAACTACAGGCACAAATGACATCCTATCATGTAGAATATCGAGCGAATATATAAGGCTCCCCTACTGGCAGCCAATCACTACCGTCCGCTCCTCCACAACCCCGATCGTCATCAACGGCATCTCACAGTCCACCACTATTCCATATCCCCTTAAGTCAGTCCATTCTTAAACTATAATACCAACCCAACTAAACCCCAACAGTCAATGTCTAACAAACAAACAACCATGGCTCAAAAGGAAAAGGTCTCGACAAACCACGTATAGGCTGGCAAAGCCTCTAACTAGGTCTGTCACGATCAAAGATCGGTAATTATCTCGAGTCTCTATCCTAATATCTAACTATCGGATCAAGGTATGAAGGAATACGAAACCTCGAGGTCAAATAAAATACGTATGGAGCCACCATATGAAGAAAGCATATCTCAAACGGTGACGCCATTTCCCATCTCTTTCACGATGGAGCAATCGACGAAACCAGAAAGGCAATCAATACATATGTTTCCCAATCTTTCCCTACTCACCTGGTAACGGATAACTCTTCGATACTAGGTACTTCCTGATCACCCTTTCGAAGCCCTTGTCAAAGTGATGAATCAATCGACTCCTAAGATGATCTCTCTACCCAATGCTAAACTTCAATACTTTTTGTGTAGGGCATCAACAGGAATATATCATACCTTGATATCATATCGACCACACACTCTAACACAAACACCGTACTTCAAATCGATGAACTCTCTAACCATTCCAGACTTCAGAAAAGTCGACATAAATCTTCTTCGAAGCGAACTATGAAATAGTTCCAAGGAAATTGACCCTCAGGAATCAAAGCTACAAAAATACTCCACTAGTTCATTGTCTGTCCTCGGGGCCATCCAGATTCTAACTTTTACCTCATGCATCATCTAATTCCAAGTCATCAAATATCCTTCTCCAAGCAACCAACCAATCTTGCTTCCCAATAGCTGACTCCACTCCAAGGAACGACCTGCCTCCTAGACTCTTATAGTCTATGTACAGCTCGACAAAGTCGACTTTAGCTAATTACACTTAAGCACCATAACCATCCAAAGAAAACTAGGCATCCAGGAAATGATCCGCACCAACTATACAAACATACCTTATCAATCGGGGAATGTGGCCCTAATCCTACCCAATACTCAACTTTAAAGATAGAGTCAATAGTAGTTTTTCTTTCATGCTAGATCATTCCTATTTTATAATAAGGATGATCTGTCTCTCATAAAGAAAACTGCATCAATAGTGCTCATGTATGCAACCCAACACATATACTATATATATACTACTATATAGTTTTGAAAACCAAAATATATAATAAATACAAATTCTCTCGTATATATACACTCTCTAGATCCAGTTAAAAGCAATAAATCCTACCCTATATCTACCCGATCGCGGTATTATCTAAGGTTAATTGGGTGACCTTTGCTTTGATACCAAATGTAACAACCACTCTAAACCTACAGTGCAAAATGGTAGTTGAAGGAAAGAAAAAGAAATAAGATGAAGAAACAAAAGAGAGAAGAATGGAAAAGAAGAAAGGAAGTATTAAATGACCAAATTACCAGTCACATATCTCACATCGCATCAAAGTAAATATAATAATCAACACAGGTATGAAATAATAGAGGCGGTAATAATAATGTGAAATAATCATCCAATTAAAGATCCACAAAGTTGTACAACACCATAACTAAGTTTATACAACAGGAAAGTAAACTCAGCTGTTACACTATCTCATAATTGTAAATCAACACTATCAAGGCTACACAGTGTCACACGGTGGAAATATAATAACAAATGCACAAATAAGTATAGCTAACCATCACCTCCATTCGGTCCACCTGTAGAACACATAATCATCCACCTACTCTCAATCTACTCATTTAACAGTACCCAAGATAATAGGAAGCAAAGCATAAAATCTCGGGTCAGATAATAGTCTGGTGTGAGCGATATCAAATCTCAAAATACTAAAAAAGTCGATAATATATGGAATAGAGGGTATATAAACCATACCTTACCTGTCCTTACAAACACAAAGTCAGCACATAAACATAAGTAATATGCTACTCTATAATATTGTAAAAAGGGTATTCCATACTCAGTAACTATCAGGGTACCTAGGTATCTCCACCTACAATCCCTACTCCATACTAAGTAAAATTCGGGTATCTAGGTATCTCCATGTAGGGTAGCTAGGTATCCCTACCACAATACCTACCTATTGTGACATCCTTAGGGTGGTAGATGACTAGTGAGCAACTATAACAAACATAGCATTCATCAAACAATACTACCTATCACCCAATATGCCAGATATATGATAACTCATATGACCAACTATCAAGGACTAGTGGAAATCCTGCTTCTCGATTGTGTTCCACCGTACTTTCAGGTCCGAAACACCGCATGGTTGTCCCTTGTGGTACCTCTGTACCACCTGACCTAGACCCCCTCGGGACAGTCCAGGGTACATGACCATCGCTACTGGCCCTCGAGTATCACCCGCATATAGTACCCCTGCTGTGAACACATCAGAAAACACTCTGAGTCATCAATGATCCCTAGGCACAAACACATCCATCGAGCCATATTCAGTTGGTACGGATTCGAACCCTACTGGTTCACTATAGTTTCTTGGAATGAGCCCTAACACTCAACCCAATCCACTATCCACAGCCTTACACCAATCCGAGCTGCCATTCACGATCCTGCTCTCTGCCTGAGCTCTCGATCGAAGAACCCTACTATCATCCCATCCAAAGCCTGAGATCTAGCATGATCCATATAGTCCTGATACTATTATCCCTGAGCCTACTCCATACATCATCGAGTCACTATCGTAGTATCAGACTACCAGGTCGAAGCACCACATCCCTGCCTCACCATCTATATCACTAGTCGTAGAATAATAACATCATATCTCTAAATTGGTTGCACAAGCAAACCATCACGTTGCGCACCATGGTATCTCATCAACCTCAAAGCCACATATTGGCCAAATCGCCAATCGACAATAGTGATGGACATTGACCACTCTACTATAGTCAATACCATCCACTTTGGTCTTGTACTTAACCGAACGGATAAGTACAAACCAAATGGAAACGTCTGACATCATCCACTCTTAAATCCAGATCCATCGACATGTATCCCAAACCCTCTTCTATAGCTCATCTTATCTTTAGATTCCCACGTGTGTGGAAGTCCAACGTACAAGATGCTACCTAAACCCAAATCACCGCTAATCGGTGTTTTCAACTAAAAATAGCAAAATATTAGCAATCCAAACAATCAAACATACATCCAAACATCCATACATCCAAACAATCATACATCCATCCAAAACATCATACATACGACATAAATAATCCATCCATAACAATCAATGTAGGAAATAGAATCAATAATAGATCTAATCTAATAATTCCATAACTGTGACACAAAGATGGAAAATAAGCGATATTCTTTATAAATCATTTAAAAATAATTATACATTCTTTTATAAAAATATAGTATATATACATAATATCACGTTTTAAAACCAAAAATCATTCCTGAGCGTCAATATAACAATAAACAACCAATAATAGTAAAGTGGGAGAAAATATCAACCACCTCAGCCAAATATGTCCAAACCAGTGTCAAAAGATAGATCTTGCAAATACGATCTCAAGAAAGAAACTATAACATCCCCCTGCTTGGAGGCCCAAAAATAACGACTAGGGATGCTGCAGTCATCCATAGTTATTAATCTTCGATGACCAAATATGGCGGTGCTAGATACATTGATACACATATCCCAGAAATATGGAAAACTTTTGCAATTTCAAAAACACATTTCCATTTTCAAATCAAAACATTTCATGTTCATTACATAATCCCAAATTACGCTAATCATGTTTAGAAAATATAATTATTACAAATACGCCATGAGCGACATATGAAGATGTCCCCTTGGTTGATCAGAGTATATAGTAAGGCTCATAAATATGCCTTTACAAACAAACACACAGCGGAAAAGAAAACACTAAATAACTATCTGCCTCCTACATGTCTACGGAAGCTTTATTCGTCTAAGAAGAGAACCTGGAAACCTTAAATCTCAAACTATTTAAAATCAATTAAGTACCTGAGAGTTTAAGGGGAAAACAAAAACATCGAGTCAGACATAAAGCCTGGTATGAATAATGATCTAACATCTCAATCCCTTTAGATATCTAGTGAGACCACGCCGCTTAGCGGAATAGGTTCTCCCCTCATTAGTATTCTAAAAATCATTATAAAACCATATATTGTGCTCCTGCATCCACAATGGTTAAAAGATACATTTTCAAAATATTATGATGATATGCATACTTGAAAATAATTAGGATTTCCCATTCCCAGTAGTCTGACACCCTGTCATAATTATAGATTCTAGGGTCACTATTAACCTTTTTAGTTTTCATGGGATCACTAAGAACCTATAGGCTCCTGCCAGTTAACTTAATCAATTCATGGGTTCTCCTGAACCTATTGGACTTTCCAATAACTAATCACCTTATCCTAGTTTTCATGGGTTTACTAGGAACCTATGGATTTATCCAGTAACTCACTTCACATCCTAATTTTCATGGGTTGACTAGGAACCTACTAATACATCCATTAACCACTTACTTATCCTAGTTTTCATGGGTTTACTAGGAACCTGTTGACTGATGTCAATTCTTAATCCGGATATAGTTTTCATGGGTTCACTACAAACCCATTAGCCCCCCTGCCAACTACTTTTAATACATAGTTTTCATTGGTTAACTATGAAACTTTTGGTATACACCAATAACTACCTTATCATAGTTTCCATAGGTTTACCATGAACCTCTTGGTACGCACCAATAACTACCTTATCATAGTTTTCATGAGTTTACTATGAACCTTTTGGTTTTCCTCCAACAACTACAAAGTTTAGGCATCCAATATTTTTGGTCAACCTGACTCCATGGATGCGATTCTACTCGTTCAGGAGTTTAAGCAATTTATATTCACTATGGAGTTAACCTAGCTGGTTCGTATACACCATTTTCCTCAAAATACAGTTATGGGTTATCATATGAATATACTCATATTTGAAGAAGCAAAACAACAATTTTACAATACCACTCCTGTGGGTTTAAAGTCCTTTAAATATATATCATAACATAGTTAATAACTTTAACTTATATTTTTATCAAGGCAATACTTCTTCAAAATTTCATACTTAAAACCATTACAAAACTCCTTTATACAAGCCGTGGGTTTTTTCCTTTAAAAATTTTGAGTATGGGTTTTCAAACCTTTCGACAACGCCGAAGGGTTACACTTTCAACCTCTTCAAAAGGTTTAATCATCTACTTTAAAAACAATGGGCTCCAACCCCTTTAATACTTTAAACACTTCCTTCGAAACCTTTAGACTTTTTTAAGGCATTACTACTGAAAATATAAGGTTAGAACCTTTCGAAACCATTGTAAAACAACCCTTTCGAAGGCATTAGAATTGAAAACCTTTCTCATGCATTGGGTTTATACTAAAAACATTATTTTGGGTCATTGATGAAAGTTTTCAAAACTACTTTCCACTTTACAATACACTAAGGGAAAAACAATTAAACCTTTCGACTGTGTCGAAAGCTCCTACTTTCGACCCCTTCAGAAGGTTGGGAAGCAGCTTGTATTTGTAAAACCAGTGAACCTTTCGACTAGGTTAAAAGCTTCTGCTTTCGACCCCTTCGAAGGGTTTGAACAAAATAAAGGCGGCAGCTCTTTAATCCTTTTGAAACCAAACCTTTCGACCTTTTCGAAAGGTTTCCTAAATCCTTTCAAAACCTAACCTTTCGACTTGTCGAAAGGTCTTATAAAACACTTATAAAACCAAACCTTTCGACCTTTTCGAAAGGTCTTTAAAACAACCTTTAGAAATTTAATCTTTCAACCTTGTCAGAAGGTCTTTTTAAAACAACCTTTTGAAAACCAAACCTTTCGACTTTGTCGAAAGGTCTTTAGTGAATAGGCAGTGATTTCTCTTTTTAAATCAAAAATAAACTAAGGATCCATCTCCTTCGGAAGCAACCCTTCGAATGCAACCCTTCAACACCATACCTTTCGACTTTGATCAATTCACTACATACCACCTGAATGATATCATTTGCATTGCTTTCAACCTTGTTGGTTTTTTAAGTCGAAAGGTCTTGTTCGAGAGGTCTGAGCCGAAAGGTTCGCCAAAGAAGGTGGAACCAATTTTTTCTAGGTAAAAGCTGATTTTTCCAAAATGTAAACTTTTTGCAACTAACTTGCCTACTTGTAAACGTTTGATTGGCTTTCATAATTTTTAAACATTTTGGATAATATTTGCCATAATTTTCCCAAATCTTAACCAATTTAACATTTAACAAATAAGCCCTTCGTCAAAAAATAATTAAATCATTTTGGTCCTCCTTTCAAAATAATTTAATTCCATATTAAGTCACATAGTAATAATCCCCAAAAATTCCAGAAATTCTCTTTAGTCATTTTATCTAACATAATAAATTTTTAGACCCGAAATTCTTAATATATTTTCCCACAATAATTTATAAACCCAATTAACCTTATTTTCCTTTGAAAATTCATAATAAATTCTCCACGGCTTGGAAAATTATAAAATTTGTAACCCAACTCCAAAATCATGTTTTCTACAACATATAATTTTCCCTTGGTATTTAAAATAATTTTCATCTCGGTTTTTGCCCTAAACTATGTATATCTCTTATTAAACAACCTTGTTTAAACACATATGAATCATAATCAAGCATATCATCATTCAACATATCATAAAAACAAATTTATCATTAAATCTGAAACCATTTGATGTAAAAATTAAAATAGAGATGTAAAATTTATTATTCACCTTGCTTGAGATAAGGAGATTAGAGATTGTTTGAGATTGATTTTCCTCTGGCTTGAATCCTAAGCTATCCTTAAATTTTCTTCTTCACTTCTAATGACCAGCCTTGCTTCTCACGGTTGTAAATATTTTTGTTTTGAGATAAAATGAACGTGCAAAACCTAATGAGAATAGTATAAGGGTGGGGTGTATGGTCATTTACTCTAATGCCCTTATGTTTAATTTCCTAACCATTTATTTAAGTTCATTAGTTTTAATAAGCATGGCCCCCTAGTTCATTAATCAACCTCAATCTCCTTATCTACATTATTCTATTTAATTTATTCTAATTAAATCTCCTGAATAATGTCAATAAAATTGGGATTGTTACAAGCTCCCTCCTTAAAGAATTTCGTCTTCGAAATTTAGTAATGACTAACTAGCAAACATAGCAATCATCTGTAACATCTCCTAACAGCCTTACTAGCCTATCTGACTAGCAACCAATATCTATAAATTTGATATAGACATACCATCAAAGTAATTCAGGATAAGCCTCTCGAATCATGTCCTCCGTCTCCCAAGTACAGTCTTTCTCGCTGTCGCTCCACTGAACCTTTACCAACTTGACTGTCTTGGTCCTCAACCTTTTCTCATCTATCGCTACAGCCCGAACTGGTTGCCTAGCGAAAGTTAAATCAGGCTCTACTACCAAGTTCTCCAACTCTGTCTGAGGAATAGTAGTCTCTGGATCATGCACATACTTACGAAGATAAGACACATGGAATACATTATGGACACCTGCCAAACTGCTCGGCAACTCTACTATGTACGCGAGCTTTCCAATCCTTTCTATAATCTGAAATGGACAATATACCTCGGAGCCAACTTTCCAAATTTTCCAAATTGTACTACACCCTTCATCGGTGACACTTTAATGAAAACTCTGTCTCCTACTGAGAACTCTAGGTCTTTATGCCTCTTATCTGCGTAACTCTTCTACCTGGATTGAGCTTCCTTCATCCGTCCTCAGATTAACTCAATCTTCTCTGACGCCTCTCTAACCAAATCCAGACCTATGACCAATCTGTCTCTAGTCTCTAATCAACATGCTAGCGATTTGCATGCCCTTCCATACAAAGCTTCAAAAGGCTCCATTCATATACTAGTCTGATAACTATTATTATAGGAAAACTCAATCAGATGTAGGTGACCTTCCCAAGATCCACCAAAGTCCAACACATAAGCTCTCAATAAATCTTCGAGTACCTTATTGACTCTCTCCATCTGCCCATCCGTTTGTGGGTGATATGATGTACTCATATAGAGCTTGATACCTAATAGTTCTCGTAGACTCCTCCAAAATTTGCTAGTGAACAATGCATCCCTATCGCTGACTATGCTACTAGGAATCCCATGAAGTCTAACTATGTTCTTTATAAACAACTTTGCTAGAACAGGTGTCGTCCTGGTTGACTTTACCGAAATGAAATGGGCACTCTTATCAACTTGTCCACTATAACCCATATGGTTTCATTTCCTCTATTTGACCTTGGAAACCCATCTATAAAATCCATCGATATCGAGTCCCATTTCCAAACTAGAATATCTAAAGGCTGAAGTAACCCACTTGGCTTCTCATGTTTGACTTTGACTTGTTTATAGTTAATACACTGCCTAACCCACAAGCCAACATCCCTCTTCATGCCTTCCTAATAAAAGCTCCTCTTTATGTCGTGATACATCTTGGTCCCTCCAGGATGAATCGTAAACTTTGATCGATGACATTCTTCTAGAACTTCTTTCCTTAAGTTCTCTACATCTGGAACACATAACCGTTCCTTCTTCCTCAACCATCCTCTTTAGTCAAGACTAAAATCTTTTAGGTCATCAACCTCTGATCCTTCCACAAGTCTTCTAATCCTCTCAGTTAAAACTGGATCTTCTCTCTGCTTAGAAGCTATCCTTTTAATAAGCACTGGTCGAATTTCTAAACAAGATAACATGGCAGTACCCTGACTAGAACTAGTAGTAGATCTCAACTTCTCCCCACAACTGGCTAAAGCTTCTAGATCCTTCCATTTAGCCAACATCACTAATACTACAATCTGATGTTTTTTACTGAGAGCATCATCTACCTTATTTCTTTTCCCAGGAGTATACTCTATACCGACATCATAAGTAGCCAAAAACTCCAGCCACCTCTACTACCTCATATTCAACTCCTTCTAAGATAATAAATATTTTAATGACTTATGATCGGTATACAACTCAAATCGCTCTCCCAACATATAATTCCTCCAAATCTTCAAGGCAAAAATCACCGCAGTTAACTCCAAGTCGTGAGTATGATACCTTACCTCATGCGGTCTAAGATGCCTAGATGCGTAAGCAATATCTTTGCCCTTCTGCATCAATATTGCTCCCAATCCAGTCCCACATGCATCAGTGTATACTACCAATCCTTGGTTACCATCCGAAACTATTAACACTGGAGCATTAGTCAACAGATGCTTTAACTTAAGGAATGCTTTCTCACATTTGTCAGACCAAACAAAATTCACTTCCATCCTGGTCAACTTATTCAAAGTCACTGTTATCCGCGAGAAATCCTTGATGAATCTCCGGTAATAGCCGGCAAGTCCAAGAAAACCTCTGATCTTGGTTACCATCTCTGGTCTCTTCCAATTATGGACTGCCTCGATCTTAACCAGATCAACTGACAATCCTTTCTCCAAAACCACATAACCAAGAAACTTAACTTCTCTTTTCCAGAAATGATAGTTGGAAAACTTTGCCTTCAGCTGATTTTGCCTCAGCGTCTCTAAAACTAATCTAAGATGAATCTCATGCTCTCTTTCATCTTTAGAGTACACCAAAATGTCATCTATGAACACCAACACAAACCTATCCAAGTGCTCTCTGAAAACTCGGTTCATTAAATCAACAAAGAAAGTAGGCGCATTCATCAGTCCGAATGGCATTACTAACCACTCATATGAACCATACCTAGTTCGGAATGCAGTCAAAGGAATACTACCCTCCGCCACTCTCAGCTGATGGAACCCCGTCACCAAATCCAATTGGGAAAATACTCTGGCTCCACTCAATTGATCAAATAGATCATCTATCCTCGGTAGAGGGTACCTATTCTTGATCGCCCTTTCGTTCAACTTTCGATAGTCGATGCACATCCTTAACGACCCATCTGGTTTATTTAGAAACACCGTAGCTGCTCCTCAAGGCGAACTGCTTTGTCTGATAAAATTTATTCCCTCAAGATTCACTAACTGCACCTTTAATTCCTTTATCTCCATCGGTGTCATCCTGCTAGGTGGTCTACTAACAGGTTCAGCTCCTAGTACAAGGTCTATCCGACACTCAACAGCTCAATTCAGAGGTACTCCAGTAACCGACTCAAAGACATCTGCAAACTCTCTAGCCATATGAACCCGACCAAGCTCTTCTCCAAACTCCATGGAATTTAACAATGTACAAACACTCCTACTGGAATTATCCACTGAGAAAATGATTCGGTTATGACTATCTGGATGCCTTAATGATAATTCCCGATCCTGGCAAAATATCCTAGCCTCATATTTAACCAACCAATCCATACCTAAGATGATCCCCAAATATACGAAATCAAAAACATACAAACTGTATGCAAACTTATGACCTAACAAATCAAGCTCTAACTGGTCACATCTCATCCCAAGAGTTGCATACCCTCCTATTCGATTCGGAACTCTTAAGGAAGTAACAAGATATGTGGGTTCTATACATAACCTATCAACCAAACACTGAGATATAAATGAATGTGATGCAACGGTATCAAAAAGTACCCTAACAGGTATACTCTGAATCAAAAGCGTACCTTCCATCACTATCTTTCCTTTTTCTGCTACAGTGGGTTTAGAAGAAGATGGTGGTCCAATAGCAAACACCTTCCCTCTGTCCGTCCTGACTGGCTCTGGACACTGGTTCTTATAATGCCTAACCTGGTCACAGTTGAAGCATTTCACATTCTTCTTCTCTGCAGGTTTCTTTCCTTTTCCAGTTCTGCACTCATGGGCATAATGGCCCTTCTTATCACACTTATAACATGTTATCCCGCCTTTTGGCAAGGCCGAGATACCAAGGAATTGATCAAAAACCTAGACTCGCTCGTTATGGACATCTAGTGCACATAGGTCTACCTTGGATATCGATGAATTTTGCCCGTGACCAGATTGAGCAATAATTGATAAGACATGACTAGAAAAGCTATGAGAGCCAACGTTCCAAGTTTCAAGTCAATCCGAGTTCATATGCTCAAGTTATGATGGATGCAAGTTGAAGGGAAAGGCCAGTTTTCGTATCCATCAGTATGCCTTCCTTCGAATCCATCAGTATGCCTTCCTTCGAATCCATCAGGCTGCCTTGCTTCGAATCCATCAATATGCCTTCCTTCGAATCCATCAGGATGCCTTGCTTCAAATCCATCACTATGCCTTGCTTCGAATCCATCAGGATGCCTTGCTTCGAATCCATCCAAACAGACTACGTTCGAATCCAACAGTTCGAACCCATCAGGTTTTCCTCTACTTCGAATCCATGCAATGAATACACTTTGACTCCATCCCATAAGTTACTTCAAATCCACCCAGTTGAGGCAGCTTCGAATCGATCAACCGTGATATACCTTGATCGATTCGAACGAACATATCTTCGAATCCACTACCTCGAATCCACTAAGTCAAAGCGGCTAAAACCATGGATTCGACCTAGTCAACCTGGAATGAAAAGCGGATCGATACGAGAAGCACGTGACACGTCACCGTTCACACGCACAGATTATCGATTCGACCCT
Source organism: Allium fistulosum (assembly GCA_030737815.1). Classification (NCBI taxonomy): domain Eukaryota; kingdom Viridiplantae; phylum Streptophyta; class Magnoliopsida; order Asparagales; family Amaryllidaceae; genus Allium; species Allium fistulosum. The sequence goes on from CM060907.1 coordinate 294,370,056, forward strand.
ATCGATTCGAAGGGGATCGATTCGAACAAAGCATGACAACCAGAAATGTGATCTTGAATCGATCATAACTTGAGATCTACAAGTCCAAATGCTATGAAATTTTCACAGAAGCTTAAGCACGTGATGAAGAATGTCCACACCAAATTTCAGCTCGATTGGATGATTTCCTGATCGATTCGAATGGGCTTCGAATCGATCCCAAAGTGGGCCCGGATTTCCTGAAAGTGGGCATGTGGCCCCCCTCACGTGCCAGAAGCGGTCTCCCTGAATTTTAGGCGAAATATCATACTCCTACACCTATAAATAGAGCCCCTGGTCATTCAGAAAGAGGGTCGGACAATTTTAAGAGCTAAAGAGCGCCCAAACTCCACCAGATTTACTCCAAATCACCACTGCTGCCTTAGATTCAGATTATAATCATAAAATCTGTCGTACTACGCTATAAGAAATTGTAATCTTCAAGCATCGAGCAATAAAATCATCAAACTTCATAGTGGACGTAGGCGAAACGCCGAACCACTCTAAATTGTTGTCTTCTGTGCAACTTACTTTCTGTTATTTGGAGTTTTTGTTAGATAATCTTCATTTTTAATCTTCATTCTTCACTTTTATCTCTTCAAAAACTTCTGAAGAGTGTTGTGCCCATTTTGGTACAAACATAACACACCACATCATCCTTTTCCTTCTAAGCTGCCTCTCTCTTCTGGGCTCCTTTCTTCTTAAAGAATTTCCTTTTTCTTCCCCAAGAACCCTGTGACTCAACCGGCTTCTCCCTAGCTGAAACAACAAGCATCTCCTCATAGTGGACGGTCATTTCCACCATTACATGATAAGGTTCTTTGATATGAGTCATAGCCATCCTTCCTAGCTCTCAAACCCCTAATGAATCTCTCATTCCTCCGGACATCCGTGTCAACCAAAGCATAACCATATCGAGATAGCTCATCAAACTTAGCAGCATACTTGATCACAGAAATCTATCCTTGGACAAGATCCATGAACTTCTCCATTAACGCCGATTTGGCAACCTCAGACAAGAACCTCTGCTCAAACCTCCTCCCGAAGTCAGTCTATGTCAACTCTTCCTCCGGCACCCCGGCTGTCACACTGTTCCACCAATGAAGCGCCAACTCTTGCAACTATCTAGAGGCTAGCCTTCTCTTCTCTCCATCATTTACGCCAAAATTGGTAAATATCCTTTCATAATTCAACAGCCAATTCTCTACTTCAACAGCATCTTCCGTTCCAACAAACGGCTTTCCTCCCAGACTAACATAGTCTCTACTCAGCTTAGCATAGTTATAACCAGCTGCAACTACAGGATTAGCTCCACCAATATTCGCAGCAGCTCCTGCTTGCAAAAAATTAGCCAACAACTGATACACCATCCCCGCAACTATTGGTAGATTTCCAGCACCTACATTGCCTTCAACATTTTGATTAGCATTGGCATGTTGACCTTGGTTTCTCCGAGTATTTGGTCGAGCATTTCCATTGGTCGTGGTACTTCCTCCACCCAGATTTCCTTTTCAGTTTCCTGCCTCCATATTCTCTTTCTCGTATATCTACATACGAGTCTTAGTAAGATATAGAAGAACGGTCTAAAAGAGAGGGAAATAAGTACTTAGATATATACCTATATATCAAATACAAGTACGTTAATATAGCATTAACCCAAACCCCGATCATATTTTTAAATTCATTGGATTATGTTTGAAAATGCATTTAGGTTTAAAGTTTCTTTTAAAGTTTCATAAACCTATGCTCTGATACCAACTTGTAACATCCCCCTATTTGGAGGCCTAAAACTAATGGCTACAGATGCTTCAGTCATCCATAGTTATTAATCTTCAACGACCAAATACGGCGGTGCTAGATACAATGATACATAGATCATAGAAATATGGACAAAATTTGCAATTTCAAAAACACATTTCCATTTTCAAATCAAAACATTTCATGTTCGTTACATAATCCCAAATTACGTTAACCACGTTCAGAAAAATATAATTATTACAAATACACCATGAGCGACATATGAAGATGCCCCCTTGGTTGATCAGAGTATATAGCATGGCTCATAAATCTGCCTTTACAAACAAACACATAGCGAAAAAGAAAACACTAAATAAATATCTGCCTCCTGCATGTCTACGGAAGCTTTATTCATCTAAGAAGAGAACCTGGAAATCTTAAATCTCAAACTACTCAAAATCAATTGAGTACCCGATAGTTTTAGGGGAAAACAAAAACTTCAAGTCAGACATAAAGCCTGGTATGAAAAATAATCTAACAACTCAATTCCTTTACATATCTAGTGAGACCGCGCCGCTTAGCGGAATGGGTTTTCCCCTCACTAGTATTCTAAAAATCTTTATAAAACCATATACCGTGCTCCTGCATCCACAATGGTTAAACATAAATTTTCAAAATATTATGATGATATGCATACTTGAAAATAATTAGGATTTCCCATTCCCAGTTTAGTCTGACAACCTGTCATAATTATAGTTTCTAGGGTCACTATTAACCTTTTTAGTTTTCATGGAATCACTAAGAACCTATAGGCTCCTGTCAGTTAACTTAATCAATTCATGGGTTCTCCTGAACCTATTGGACTTTCCAATAACTAATCACCTTATCCTAGTGAATTCAATCACCAATTTAGTGAAGGAACATTCCATCCATGCTTCTAATTGTTCCATGACTGAACAAGACATAGGAGATCACAACAGCAAATGTTGAGTTGCAATCAAGGAATGGGTGGAATGCTACTTCCTCCAATTGACCAGCTTTTAAACTCCTGAATTGACAACTATGGTACGATGGCTAATATGAAGACTGCCCTACGTTGTCTACTCTACCAACTCAAAGCATAGCTGGTCATCGCTGAACCATCTTCAAATGCCCGCATCTTAATCATTCTACGTCCACATGACTAAAAGCATGGTATACAACCTCAAGAAGACTTCCTTAATACCCTATATAGGTCTCCTATCTGGGTGAAAATTAGAAATAATCACCAATCTATGAGCCCATCTTTACCAACTCACCATCCAATCGGTATCACCAAACCACTCGAACATTGGACAATCGTGCATACATCATTCACCAGTGTTACAAGACCCCTTGGCAATAAAATGGACTTGATCATAATGTCGATTGGAGAACTTTTCCCAGTCAAGACCTATCCGTTGAAACCATCCTACGTGCAGAGCTTCCAATGAAAATTCAACATGCTAACTATGTCGGTTTACTATGGAAATACGACCCCCGACACTACCAAGGGTGACGAGTGCCATCAAACGCAGATGTCTTCCCTCATTCCTCAGAGAAGACCGTCGATCACGGTTAGATATACCAGTTATACTTCTTATATTATTGAAGTAAATGAAGAAGCTGGCAGCCCACGAATTTATCCAAAGCCCGCAGCCAGTTGCTGCCGATACCCATAAATGAATTCATCACCAGCGCTTATTTCCAGACTTTAACAAGAGAACTGGTGGATCGCCGCCGACAATTACACCAACATGTCTAGGCCATTTTTGAGTTGATGAATCAGATAAAGGATCAACATAGAAAGATAAGGAGGGGACCTGCTCCATACTCTAGATCGGAAAACTCCTCTTCTCTGAATGGCTACCGTGAACGCCAATGCCATAAGGCTGCTCCGGAAAGGATAGCTCCAACAATATGTGCAAGCCCTGTAAAACGAAGGACCGGGAACATCCGACTCCTATCAATCAAAGACTTTGATCAAATTGAACCATTTGTGTTAGACTTCCAACTGAGAAGGGCTGGAATGATGTGCAATAGCGAGCATACGACGCTGCCTCACTTATCAATGAGATTTGATCTGATCTCTTTTGAATTATTTCTAATTCAATTTCATTTACGTTGCAAAATATGACCTACTTGAATTAACCTACTTGCAAATGATGCAGGTAACCGAGTACTTAAGATTGGGTGCAAAACAACCTCCGCGGTCCATGATCAAATCATTGAGGTATCATCGTGATGAGCATGATTCGACCACTCATCGGCTACTATATGCCCCTGACTGGGGGCAAGGCATCAAAGCGAAAGAGACCGACAAGGTCAGAACTCTAGTACAAAGTGGATGCAACCGACCATCCACTCATCCACCTATGCAATTTAATTAGGAGATGTAAGAAAGATTTGGAGTTATATGTCCCAACAATGCACTCTACATCTCGTACTTGAAGCTTGCCTAAATCGGAGTCACATCAAGGGTGGATGTGATGTCACCATCCATGCATCCAATCCTACATTAGACATTTGGGATTATTTGAGGGAACACATGTTTAAAGGTCTAACCCTCAATTTAAAGTCATCAATGACTGACTGCCTACTCACTAACCATCACGAGCTGTCATTTCAACTCTCTTCCTTAGCTTGATCGAAAGAATGCAAAGTATAAATTGGACGTGACTTGACTGTCTGCTCTCCAATTCTTGCACCCGACTTAAGGGAAAATACACAACTCAAAGTGGATGTAGTTCAACCATCCTTTCCTAAGCTCGAGCACAAAGCTTGCCAGAGCACTAATCCTACTCCTTAGGCCTGGCAAAAGCGGAATCCAAATGAACATGGACGTGATCCAACCTTCCATACACTAAATCTCATCCTTCGTTGAAGGGCATATAAGTGGAAGTTAATCGGGATCCCACCGATCACTCGCTAAGTGAAACCCCGAGCTCAGGGACAAGCCATCGCATCAAAGTCAAAAAAGGATTGACAGACGACAATCCTTCATTAACTCCGTATTCCCAGAGTGTGAAGCGGAGTATAAACATTCAACTCCGAACTCCCAGAGCGCGAGTCTGGGTATAAACATTCAACTCCGTATTCCCAGAGTGCGAAGCGGAGTATAAACATCAACTCCGAACTCCCAGAGCGCGAGTCGGAGTATAAACATCCAACTCCGTATTCCCAAAGTGCGAAGCGGAGTATAAGCATTCAACTCCGAACTCCCAGAGCACGAGTCGGAGTATAAATGTAACAACCCGCATATTTATCGATTTTATATTTAGATATTTTATTTAAATATTTCATCGTTCGTCGGATTTTGGTCCGAAAAGCTACTTTTTGCAAACAGTCGAATTGGGACTCGAGACCACCTCCATTGAGTTCAAAACGTCGTTTGCGATCTTTTTTAGTGTAAGCTTCGATATGTTTGGAGCTAGTCAAAAATTTGACCATTTGCACTTTGGGTTTGGTTTTGGGTTCAGCCCCACTAGCCAACTTAATACCCCAAACTGAAACCCCCCTCTTCATTCACTCCCTCTTCCTCCACTTTTCAGTTCTAAGAAGATTAATGGAGGAGAAGAAAAAGAATTAAAACTCCAAGCCCTAGTTCTCTCTTGCAAATCAAATTCTAGCTCCAAATCCAAGTTGAAGCCATTGGTAAGCATCCTCTTCTCCTTCTCCAACTTTTTCTCCTTTCAATCTCAGGAATTTCCTAAACCTAAATTCGGGAAATGTTTCTCTTTTATCTTAGATTCAAGCTTGTTAAGTTGGAATTGAAGAGTGATTGCTCTTGCCATTGCTTCAAAGCTTCTTCTTCATTGATTTGGGTTCAAAGGTGAGATTTTTATCTCACATCTTAATCTATAACTATCTTCGATTGTTAGGTATGAATTCCTAACACTTATTCTTGTGCAAATGCTTTTGGTTTGGATTGATTTGGTGAATATTCCAATTTTTAGTGTTTTGAGTTCAATTCTTTGAAAATCCTAACTTTGATGTTTTGACCACGTTTTTGGTGATGAATCGAAGAGCGTATATGGCCGGGTAGTCGATGGGCGTAAACCCTTAGTGCCGTTGCTCGTCCGATAGCATTTCGGAAGGAATTGGCATTCATTTGATTTGGCATGGGAGTGCTGGAAACAGGCTCCGGTCGACCGACCTCAGAGTCCGGTCGACCGACCTGCTACTCTAGCATCTCCCTGCTTCTGTTTGGAAGTGCAGGTTACAGGCTCCGGTCGACCGAACTCAGGGTCCGGTCGACCGACCTGCTACCCGAGCACTTCTGTCTCTGGTCCGGTCAGCCGACTCAGGGAGTCCGGTTGACCGACCTGCTCCTATTTGCCAGTTTTTCCTATATTGCTTATTTGTTTGAATTTCCCACTTTAATCGATTCGTGTGGTCTCCTATTTGTTGTTATCATTTCTTAAGACTTTGATTTTGGCAAGGCCGAGATACCAAGGAATTGATCAAAAACCTAGACTCGCTCGTTATGGACATCTAGTGCACATAGGTCTACCTTGGATATCGATGAATTTTGTCCGTGACCAGATTGAGCAATAATTGATAAGACATGACTAGAAAATCTATGAGAGCCAACGTTCCAAGTTTCAAGTCAATCCGAGTTCACATGCTCAAGTTATGATGGATGCAAGTTGAAGGGAAAGGCCATGTTTTCGTATCCATCAGTATGCCTTCCTTCGAATCCATCAATATGCCTTCCTTCGAATCCATCAGGGTGCCTTGCTCCGAATCCATCAGTATGCCTTCCTTCGAATCCATCAGGATGCCTTGCTTCGAATCCATCAGTATGCCTTGCTTAAAATCCATCAGGATGCCTTGCTTCGAATCCATCCAAACAGACTACGTTCGAATCCAACAGTTCGAACCCATCAGGTTTTCCTCTACTTCGAATCCATGCAATCAATACACTTTGACTCCATCCCATAAGTTACTTCGAATCCACCCAGTTGAGGCAGCTTCGAATCGATCAACCGTGATATACCTTGATCGATTCGAACGAACATATCTTCGAATCCACTACCTCGAATCCACTAAGTCAAAGCGGCTAAAACCATGGATTCGACCCAGTCAACCCGGAGTGAAAAGCGGATCGATGCTAGAAGCACGCGACACGTCGCCGTTCACACGCACAGATTATCGATTCGACCCTATCGATTCGAAGGGGATCGATTCGAACAAAGCATGACAACCAGAAATGTGATCTTGAATCGATCATAACTTGAGATCTACAAGTCCAAATGCTATGAAATTTTCACAGAAGCTTAAGCACGTGATGAAGAATGTCCACACCAAATTTCAGCTCGATTGGATGATTTCCTGATCGATTCGAATGGGCTTCGAATCGATCCCAAAGTGGGCCCGGATTTCCTGAAAGTGGGCATGTGGGCCCCCTCACGTGCCAGAAGCGGTCTCCCTGAATTTTAGGCAAAATATCAGCCTCCTACACCTATAAATAGAGCCCCTGGTCATTCAGAAAGAGGGTCGGACAATTTTAAGAGCTAAAGAGCGCCCAGACTCCGCCATATTTACTCCAAATCACAACTGCTGCCTTAGATTCAGATTATAATCATAAAATATGTCGTACTACGCTATAAGAAATTGTAGTCTTCAAGCATCGAGAAATAAAATCATCAAACTTCATAGTGGACGTAGGCGAAACGCCGAACCACTCAAAATTGTTGTCTTATGTGCAATTTACTTTCTGTTATTTGGAGTTTTTGTTAGATAGTCTTCATTTTTAATCTTCATTCTTCACTTTTATCTCTTCAAAAACTTTCGAAGAGTGTTGTGCCCATTTTTGGTACAAACATAACACACCACATCATCCTTTTCCTTCTGAGCTGCCTCTCTCTTCTGGGCTCCTTTCTTCTTAAAGAATTTCCTTTTTCTTCCCCGAGAACCCTGTGACTCAACTGGCTTCTCCCTAGCTGAAACAGCAAGCATCTCCTCATAGTGGACGGTCATTTCCACCATTACATGATAAGGTTCTTTGATATGAGTCATAGCCATCCTTCCTAGCTCTCAAACCCCTAATGAATCTCTCATTCCTCCGGACATCCATGTCAACCAAAGCATAACCATATCGAGATAGCTCATCAAACTTAGCAGCATACTTGATCACAGAAATCTGTCTTTGGACAAGATCCATGAACTTCTCCATTAACGCCGATTTGGCAACCTCAGACAAGAACCTCTGCTCAAACCTCCTCCCGAAGTCAGTCTATGTCAACTCTTCCTCCGGCACCCCGGCTGTCACACTGTTCCACCAATGAAGCGCCAACTCTTGCAACTATCTAGAGGCTAGCCTTCTCTTCTCTCCATCATTTAAGCCAAAATTGATAAATATCCTTTCACAATTCAACAGCCAATTCTCTACTTCAACAGCATCTTCCGTTCCAACAAACGGCTTTCCTCCCAGACTAACATAGTCTCTACACAGCTTAGCATAGTTATAACCAGCTGCAACTACAGGATTAGCTCCACCAATATTCGCAGCAGCTCCTGCTTGCAAAAAATTAGCCAACAACTGATACACCATCCCTGCAACTATTGGTAGATTTCCAGCACCTACATTGCCTTCAGCATTTTGATTAGCATTGGCCTGTCGACCTTGGTTTCTCCGAGTATTTGGTCGAGCATTTCCATTGGTTGTGGTACTTCCTCCACCCAGATTTCCTTTTCAGTTTCCTTCCTCCATATTCTCTTTCTCGTATATCTACATACGAGTCTTAGTAAGATACAGAAGAACGGTCTAAAAGAGAGGGAAATAAGTACTTAGATATATACCTATATATCAAATACAAGTAAGGTAATATAGCATTAACCCAAACCCCGATCATATTTTTAAATTCATTGGATTATGTTTGAAAAAGCATTTAGGTTTAAATTTTCTTTTAAAGTTTCATAAACCTATGCTCTGATACCAACTTGTAACATCCCCCTATTTGGAGGCCTAAAACTAATGGCTACAGATGCTTCAGTCATCCATAGTTATTAATCTTCGACGACCAAATACGGCGGTGCTAGATACAATGATACATAGATCACAGAAATATGGACAAAATTTGCAATTTCAAAAACACATTTCCATTTTCAAATCAAAACATTTCATGTTCGTTACATAATCCCAAATTACGTTAACCACGTTCAGAAAAATATAATTATTACAAATACACCATGAGCGACATATGAAGATGCCCCCTTGGTTGATCAGAGTATATAGCATGGCTCATAAATCTGCCTTTACAAACAAACACACAGCGAAAAAGAAAACACTAAATAAATATCTGCCTCCTGCATGTCTACGGAAGCTTTATTCATCTAAGAAGAGAACATGGAAATCTTAAATCTCAAACTACTCAAAATCAATTGAGTACCCGACAGTTTTAGGGGAAAACAAAAACTTCGAGTCAGACATAAAGCCTGGTATGAAAAATAATCTAACATCTCAATTCCTTTACATATCTAGTGAGACCATGCCGCTTAGCGGAACGGGTTTTCCCCTCACTAGTATTCTAAAAATCTTTATAAAACCATATACCTTGCTCCTGCATCCATAATGGTTAAACATAAATTTTCAAAATATTATGATGATATGCATACTTGAAAATAATTAGGATTTCCCATTCCCAGTTTAGTCTGACAACCTGTCATAATTATAGTTTCTAGGGTCACTATTAACCTTTTTAGTTTTCATGGAATCACTAAGAACCTATAGGCTCCTGTCAATTAACTTAATCAATTCATGGGTTCTCCTGAACCTATTGGACTTTCCAATAACTAATCACCTTATCCTAGTTTTCATAGGTTTACTAGGAACCTATGGATTTATCCAGTAACTCACTTCACATCCTAATTTTCATGGGTTGACTAGGAACCTACTGATACATCCATTAACCACTTACTTATCCTAGTTTTCATGGGTTTACTAGGAACCTGTTGACTGATGTCAATTCTTAATCCGGATAGAGTTTTCATTAGCTCACTACAAACTAATTAGCCCCTGCCAACTACTCTTAATACATAGTTTTCATGGGTTAACTATAAACCTTTTGGTATGCACCAGTAACTACCTTATCATAGTTTTCATGGGTTTACTATGAACCTCTTGGTATGCACCAATACCTACCTTATCATAGTTTTTCATGGGTTTACTATGAACCTTTTGGTTTTCCTCCAATAACTACAAAGTTTAGGCATCCTATATTTTTGGTCACCTTGACTCCATGTATGCAATTCTACTCGTTCAGGAGTTTAAGCAATTTATATTCACTATGGAGTTAACCTAGCTGGTTCGTATACACCATTTTCCTCAAAATACAGTTATGGGTTATCATATGAATATACTCATATTTGAAGAAGCAAAACAACAATTTTACAATACCACTCCTGTGGGTTTAAAGTCCTTTAAATATATATCATAACATAGTTAATAACTTTAACTTATATTTTTATCAAGGCAATACTTCTTCAAAATTTCATACTTCAAACCATTACAAAACTCCTTTATACAAGCCGTGGGTTTTTTCCTTTAAAAATTTTGAGTATGGGTTTTCAAACCTTTCGACAACGCCGAAGGGTTACACTTTCAACCTCTTCGAAAGGTTTAATCATCAACTTTAAAAACAATAGGCTCCAGCCCCTTTAATACTTTAAACACTTCCTTCGAAACCTTTCGACTTTGTTAAGGCATTACTACTAAAAATATATGGGTAAAACCTTTCGAAACCATTGGAAAACAACCCTTTCGAAAGCATTGGAATTCAAAACCTTTCGCAAGCATTGGGTTTATACTAAAAACATTACTTTGGGTCATTGGTGAAATTTTTCAAAACCACTTTCCACTTATAATACATTGGGGGAAAAACAATTAAACCTTTTGATTATGTCAAAAGCTCCTGCTTTTGACGTCTTCGGAAGGTAGGAAAGTGGCTTGTATTTATAAAACCAGTGAACCTTTCGACTAAGTCAAAAGCTCCTACTTTCGACCCCTTCGAAGGGTTTGAACAAAATAAAGGCGACAGCTCTTTAAGCCTTTTGAAACCAAACCTTTCAACCTTCTCGAAAGGTTTCTTAAATCCTTTCAAAACCTAACCTTTTGACCTTGTCGAAAGGTCTTATGAAACACTTATAAAACCAAACCTTTCGACCTTTTCGAAAGGTCTTTTAAACAACCTTTAAAAATTTAATCTTTTGATCTTGTCGGAAGGACTTTTTAAAACAACCTTTTAATAACCAAACATTTCGACTTTGTCGAAAGGTCTTTAGTAAACATGTAAGTGATTTCTCTTTTTAAATCAAAAATAAACTAAGATCCATCTCCTTCAGATGCAACCCTTCTAATGCAACCCTTCAACACCATACCTTTCGACTTAGATCAATTCACTACATACCACCTGAATGATATCATATGCATTGCTTTCATCCTTGTTGGTTATTGAAGTCAAAAGGTCTTTTTTGAGAGGTCTGAGGCGAAAGGTTCGCCAAAGAAGGCGGAACCAACTTTTTTTGGGTAAAATGTGATTTTTCCAAAATAAGTAAACTTTTTGCAACTAACTTTCCTACTTGTAAACGTTTGTTTGGCTTTCAGGACTTAGCTTTGCATAGATGCTTCCGCTTGGATATCGGCTTATCCCTTTTTGTGTAGTTGTAGTCTTTTTGTTTGACTCTGATATGTATATTTTTGACTGGTTGTATGTAGTGTGGTCTTTGAACCACTTGTGATGTATCATTTTGTATTTTACCGGTGATGTATCAGTGTATATGTATATATATATATATATATATGTGTGTGTGTGTGTCTTTTTGCTGTTCTGTGATGTGATGTACATTTGTTGTTGTATTTTGTTCTGATAGATCCGTTAGCCACTATAGTTATGTGTTAAGAATTTGTTAAATATGTTGATTCACTTGAGAGAGAAAATTAGAGCATTAATCGACGTATTTAATATATGTTTAAGACAAAGCTATAGATGGTCGCTCCTAACCAGCCCTATTCTCTGCATTAGCATACAGTATTACTCAGTTATACTCTTTGTTAATGTGGGTCTCGGGGTGGGGCATCATAGATATCAAGCTGTGTCGCCCCACCCCGAGACTCACACTAATAAAGAGTATTACTAGGTAATACTGTCTGCTAGTGCAGAGAATATGGATGGTTAGGAGCGACCATCTATAGCTTTGTCTTACACATCTACTGAATATGTCAATTAATGCTCAAATTTTTATACATCATGTCGAATATTGTGGATCCCCTTAATAGAATTTGCAATCCTCAAGAAATAACAAGATAAGAACATCAAAAGCATCAAAACAATCAGTTTAATTAGGATAGTCGATAATACGAAGCATAAGGAAAAAGATAGCGTATCCTCTCGAACGTGAAGAAACCATAATAAGAGCATGACATTACTTCACATAAGGGAAAGAATGGTTATTCTCCTCGATTGAGAAGTAATGTCATGCCCTTATTATGGTTACTTCACGTTCGAGAGGATACCCTACCTTTTACCTTATGCTTCGTATTATCGTCTATCCTAATTAAACTGATTGTTTTAGCTAGACTGACCCGGGTATATAACTTTTAAACATTTTTGATAATATTTGCCGTAATTTTCTTAGATCTAAACCAATTTAACATTTAACAAATAAGCCCTTCCTCCAAAAACAATTAAATCATTTAGGTCCTCCTTTCAAAATAATTTAATTTCCATATTAACTCACTTAGAAATAATCCCCAAAAATTCTAGAAATTTGCTTTAATCATGTTATCTAACATAATAAAATTTTAGACCCAATTTTTTTAATATATTTTCCCAAAATAATTTATAAACCCAATTAACCTTATTTTCCTTTGAAAATTCATAATTAATTCTCCACAGCTTGGAAAATTATAAAATTTGTAATCCAACTCCAAAATCATGTTTTGTACAACATATAATTTTCCCATGGCATTTAAAAATCATTTTCATCTCAGTTTTGCCCTAAATCGTGTATATCTCTTATTAAACAACCTTGTTTAAACACATATAAATCATAATCAAGCATATCATCATTCAACATATCATAAAAACAGATTTATCATTAAATCAGAAACCATTTGATGTAAAAATCAAAATAGAGATGTAGAAATTATTATTCGCCTTGCTTGAGATAAGGAGATTAGAGATTGTTTGAGATTGATTTTCCTCTGGCTTGAATCCTAAGCTTTCCTTAAATTTTCTTCTTCTCTTCTAATGGTCGGCCTTGCTTCTCACTGTTGTAAATATTTTTGTTTTGAGATAAAATGAACGTGAAAAACCTAATGAGAATAGTATAAAGGTTGGGGTGTATGGCCATTTACCCTAATGCACTTATGTTAAATTTCCTAACCATTTATTTAAGTTCATTAGTTTTAATAATCACGGCCACCCTAGTTTATTAATCAACCTCAATCTTCTTATCTACATTATTCTATTTAATTTATTCTAATTAAATCTCCTGAATAATGTCAATAAATTTAGGGATGTTACAGAAACCGCGTCCAAAACGAACCTCATATGCAAAAGATATGGCCAATATTAGAATCAGATTTAAATAAACAATTAATCAATTAAATTGTTAAGCCCTTTATTACCTAATTAACTACCAACCTTTCTTCCTCCTTTATTCTTTTGCCAGTACATGTACAGAGATGAATGCACACCATGGCCACAACTTCAAATATAATACCTCCTTCGTTTGTCGACGAAATCTCAAACCGCTTTTGCTAAAATGCTTCTCTTCGTGCTCTCTTTGATCTACACATCACCACATCTCGTCCACGCGCATATGGAAAATTTGACCTAATGCTAAAAGTCATGACATGGCCTCGGACGCGATTTGCTCTCCTCCACTGGATCCGACAAGATTTTACTTTTAAGTGCTATTCGCGAAGAGAAATCCAATAGTGACCCCCTTTCGCCTATCATCGACCGTCGCTCTGCCTAGATCTAACCCTAAATGGTCAAGAAGAGGTCATCATCGCCAATCGCCATCGATCAAAATTCTACCACGGTCATCGCGAAGCTCTCGTCCATACGATCTCAACGGATCCGGTCTCGCGATTTTAGGTGAAGCGAATTTGGATATGATTTGAGAAAAGGAAGCAATGGTTTTCTATTCTCTGGATGCAACACTAATTGGAATAGGAAAAATGGAGGGAGAGATTCAATTTGAGGATTATATAATAATTTAACATTCTCCCTTTAATAAATTCTTCAATTAAATAGCTACGCGTTTCGAGTCCGTACGATCACACGACGCGTCCGATCGTCATGAAACTCATCTATGTGCCTCACCTCATTTTTTGGATCCAATGACACTAACTACATCTCTATCTGAGACTATGCACCAAAAGGCTAATTTCATGTATTTCGAGACCGTTTCAGGCATCAGATCGTCTGATCTTGAAATATAGTGATCCTTATACTCATTTTAATTCGCAACGTCAATCCGAACTCAATGGAAGTGGTCTCGAGTCCTGATTCGGCTGTATACAAAAAATCACATTTTTAGGCCTTTATTTAATTAATGATTAAATATTTAAATAAACTATTTAAATATCCAATCGTTAAAAATACAAGTCATTACATTTTACTTGATGGAAATGTGTATTCTGAGCATAAATGATCAATGTTTTTAACCCCTTTGATATTGCATGGCATGGGATGGTTATAGTAGATGAAATGGATGATGGATGGATGAGATTGCATAGGAAAACAAGCAGGAAGAATGTCTGGCCGTTGGTCTGGTTGCATGGGATGATGGAAGACAACTTTAAAGGTAGGTTGGAATGTGTGGCTGAGAAGATGCCACTTGTCACTTCATACCAAGCGCATGCTTTGCATTAAATGAAATTTAATGTTGGCGGCATGCTGTATGAGTATGCATGCTATTGGCAGATCCACTAAATTACCTAGTATGGCTGGCTATGTGACTTGTCATTTACTTTTGCATGTTTACATGGTAAGGCATACAAGTAGCTTCTTTTAGATTGAGATGGTTGGTCAGTTGTTGATGACACATGTTTAAGTAAAGCTGAATATGGCTAAGGACCAAATTGTAAGGAATGTGCCAGTTGACTATGGGATGACGAGATGGGCCATTTGGGACCAATCGAAGGTAATCTGTAATGAAGCCAGACCAGAGACAATGCACACTTGGATCAGGACTTGTCTATTGAGTTGGATATTGAAACCATTTTGATTTGAGCTGCCCGGCAATAGACATAGAGTGTTACCAAGTAGATGGGCTGGTTCAGGCCATACTGAGTTTTGACCAGTCATGAGCTAGCCGGTCTTACATGTGTTGGGTCGACAATAGATTAAGGTGGGCTATACTTAATCTGCTTACTAATTATACTTATAAGAATTTCGAACAATATTTTGGCCCCCAAACCCATCTATCTGACTCGAGGCAGGCTTGTGAAATCACAAAGATCATGTCCATTGGTTCTTTTGCTCTACATTTAATGCTTGCCACATGTGGCGCTTTTTCATTGGTTTAGATGGTTCACTTTTTCCAGATGTGGTAGGGTGCTTATATTTCTAACATGGATGAAGTGGTAAGCGCTTTGATTACACATAGACGACCAAAATCTAATGGCTCTTTGAATCCAATAGCTGAGATTGACAAGGTAGGTATTCAAATAGCCTTCGCCTTCTCTTCTTCCATTCTTTACCGAGAAAAAGTATTTTCAACCATTAAAGCTTTTCAAAACCTTCAAAAAACTTTGATCTTCCAAGCATTCGTTGTTCTTCTTTTTCTTCTTCTATGCAGTGAAGGCCATGGCCATGGCTTATTTTTTCAAGCTTTTTGTAGTTTTATTTTTTTCCATTACTCTTCGTGTTTCACTGCTGTTGTTTATGCTTAATAATTCTTGTCTTTGTGTTATGGCTTGGCCAAAATCTACCTTTCTTTGGCCATCTTTGGATGTCGAACGACCTTCGTTGTCATGTCAACGGTGGTCAATTGACTTTGGAAAAATATAGTGGGTGTGTACTTTTTTTATAATAATTAGCAATAATTTTGGTAATAGGCTGTAAACTAGGCCCAATTTTATGGCTATGGGTTTCAAGTAAAAAATAGAGTAACAGTTAGGGGCTATAAGGCCTATTACTTAGCGTAGTAGTTTGAGTTATGTACCAACCTTTAGGGGGTGCTCGGCTAGGGCACACCATGGAGATGGTTTTCAAGTTTCCATATAGGGATGTTGTCGAGCAAAGATGCCGAGGCTTTGTTTAACTTAAGCCACTTATTTTCATATGGCTATGTCAGGATCAACTTCTACCGACAAATCAACCTCTACTACCACTGCAAGCCTCAAGGTTGCTGAGATAGCAAATGGGAAAATTAGCCAAGCACCTAGCCGGCCACGGATGCAATGTCAAGAAGGTTTGATATCCCACCGGTGACGACCACCCTCCCCAAGGCTTCTTCACCTTCTCTTTGGGCTACTTCAAGGTGGGAGTCATTCTTCCTCTCTACCCTTAATTTTCTCAATTATGAATGTCTACGGGCTTGCATCGATTAGCTCACTCCAAATAGCTACGGGTTCCTCTATGGTCTTCATGTCAATTGCACCGAACTCAACCTTCTTGAGTCGACAACTCCTTTGGTCAATATGGTTTTTCGACTACAAAGAAAGCTGGATACTTAGTCGATACTTACTTTCACATCTAGGCTAACACCAAGTCTATTGTCTTTATAGGTGTTCCTAGCAAAGCTGCCCCGTGCTGGATGGGAAGATATTTCTTTATTCCTCATGGGATCAATCCTGAGCTTCAGCACCTCGAGTTTCAAACCCCTGATTAGCCTTTGCTTATCTCCTTTACGCTTCCTTATATTCCTTTCTTTTCCTTGCTTAACTTGCCTATTGATGGGAGCTTCCATTGGTTCTATCGGCATCGACTATGGGTTGAGTGAATGTGTTGATCGACTGAAGTTGGTCGACAACCAGGTCTGGGACCCGAGGGTGTTAGTGACTGACACCAACGTCCACTGGTTAATGAGGGTGGACCAGACAATGGTCTTGGAATGGGTTGTCCTAGTAAAGAGATTAATAGAGAAAATGAAGTAGAATGACTCCCAAGTCAAGTTCCTGAACCCCATTGTTGGGCCGATCATTGAGGCTGAAAGAAGATATGCCACCAACGTTGTAGGAAAGGAGTTTGAGGAGTAGCAACCAGTATATACTTATAAAATAAGTTATGTTGTGTTTTCTCCTTAGTGGGAAGGGTTCGATCTATAGCAATTGGTCGATGTCCTAGTCCCTCCTCATGGGTCTCCATTTGTTTCCTAGGATATGAAGGGGAGTCCTGAGGAAAGGGGGTTGGGTGACGATCAGCTAAGTTGGGCATCGATAGGGACATAGGTCTCTCCTCCAGGCCTATTCCTGTGTATGATTTACTATATGCTTGGTAAGATGTTGTGCCCTCAACGGGACTAATCAAGCTAGTGTAGGCAGTTTGGTCTCGTCATGCCTACCCCTTGCTAGAGGGCGAGGCTGGGTCGGTACAAATTGTGGCTTAATTACACTTAACAAGGGTGAGGGGATCATCTAAACCGTCGTGACTCAAGTTCCTACTACCCACACCATTCCTATTGCGCTTGCTATGCCTATCGTGCCTACAGCGCTTGCCGCACCCAAGGTACCTGCTATGTTTGGAGCTAGCAAGTAGATCATTGAGGTGCCTTCCATCCCCATATGGTCACTCTAGCTGTCCAGTGACACCGAGAGCAGGAAGATGGATGCAATTGGCCCATCCTTGGCAATTGAGATTTTTGCTCCTTTCTCGAAGTTCCTTCACATTAATGACATGGATGACCTAGTCACCTAGGAGGAGGCGGTGTCATTGGGGCATGTATCTTTGGACATTTCGCATAGCGAGGACAATAAGGACCTAGAACATTGATGTCAACTTTCCATCTCATTTCCATGGAAATCCTCTCGTGCCCTCAACTGGGTCGTACTAGACGGAGCCGTCATTCCCTAGAGATTGTGATGAACGCCCAGACCCGGAATGCCTTGCTTGTAAGTAACTAACCTTGACTTTCCTTACCTTTTTCTTTGTTATTTTTCTAAAATTAGTTTTTCAGTCCATATACCACCGCCTCCTCATCCAAGATGAGGCGAAGAAGCTCCAGAAGGACCTGAATGCCAAATGAGTGTCTCAGGCAATGGTAGAGGCCGAGGAAGGCCAAGTAAAGGAGGCAAAGAAACCAACCAAGAAAGAGGTGAAGAAGACAGTTGAAGAGGCCAAAAAGTGAGTAAGGAAGGCAGTCAAGGTAGGGGATAAGGCGGAGAAGGTAGCAGTGAACCTCAAGGAGAGGTTGGATCAATGGAGAAGGAGGCCGGCTAGTTGCGGGACGACTTGAACAAACTCCCGGGTGGATGCCAATCGAATGCGGACATAAAGGCCATTAGGAAGGAGGAGATGGATAGGTGGGTCAACAAGTAGAAGAACCTGATAATGGCTCTTATCAGGGAGAATTTTTATTTCCGATTTTATCCAAAAGTTTAATACTGCAGCCTTTTCCTAGGTCTGGGAGGATGTGGCCTAGGAAATGAGGGTGGCTGGGATGGTAGTGTCGGCCATCCTTAACTAAGAGCAGTTGGACTCCCTGACCCAGAATGCTGATGGTTGACTTCATAGATATTTTTATATCCTCTTTTTGTATCCTTAGAGGGGCAGGCTATGTGCTCCACATTTTGTAAATGGTTGAACTCTTTTTATGAAATTTTCAAAGTACTTTATTGCCTTTTCTTCTCTTGTCTTCACATGCGTAGATTGTATAGTAGCATACATTGGGTAGTCGATATAGCCTTTGTTTTTCTGCGCTTGTATATTTTTCAATAGATAGAGTAGCATTATAGTAAGGGATGACAACGGATGCAGCCCGTTCTTACAAGTCTTGTATTGGAATGACTTAGTTTGAGAGTGACTCGTATGTATGTTTAGTCAGGTTGGCGTGAACTCGGATACGAGCATATGATGGAGAGTCTGGTCATACTAGATTCGAGAGTACTCTAGAGTGACATGCTGCAAGGTTAAGCAGTAGAAGGTCTTAACATGACCCTGAGCACTATTATGCTTGAGGGTGCTCTTGGGTGACATACTGCAAGATTGAGTGGCAAGCATCCCGGGCATGGATCTGAGAGTTGAGAGGCTCGAAGGTTCTCTTGGGTTACATGCTATAAATTAACGTTGGGCCTGGCTTATTTTTATCTAGGTGCACTATGGATGCTAGAATTTGGCGTCATTCAAGGTAACAATGCTGGTCTCGACAATAATACCCCATCCCATACGAGGGTCGAACGACAATTTGGTGGGGGATATAAGACTGTGGCAGTTGCATCTTAGCTTGTTGATTCACCCCCAACATGAATGGAAGAGACATCTCACCCATACTTATAGAGCCGTGGGCTTTCCCTAAGTAACAAAGTTACTGCATGGTTATTCAATCTTGTTGGATAAGCTTGCAACCCCAACAAGAAAGTGAATGCATGGTAATTAAACCTCGTGAATAGCCGACCGACTAGGAAGGGAGCTAAGGCTCACTTCGTCCTTGGTGACGAAGTTCGGTAGTCCCCAAACAATGTAAGGAGCACATGATAATTCATCCTTTATTGGATAACCCATATAGGTGGGGGGTAGTCCCGAGATGAACCTAAGAAAGGGCTTGAATATTCTCTCGGGTGATATGCCGCTAGCTTACCACTCCTCAAGCAAGGAAGTGAATGCACGATAATTCCTCATTGGATAGCCGATCAACATGGAGGGGAGCATTGAATGGATTACACGGTCCTTGGTGGTGGAGGTCGGTAGTTCCCAAACAAGGTAATGAGCAAATAATAATCATCCTCATTGGATAGCCTTGGCAATCATGTTGAACAAGTTGGCTCCGAATTCTTTGATTTATTCTTCATAAAAAATGTATCATATAGCCTTATAATTGTGGATAGCTCTTATGCATGATAGGCTCAAAGATGCATGGCGTCCTAAGTAAATATGGGTTCTGTTAGGGTGAGAGAGGCGGTAAGCATCATATGTTAAGATGGGGCTTATGACACACAGACCTTCCCAATTAGGGTTGAGCACTTCTTCTGTCGGGTTCTTCATACTGGGAAACACCAGCGCAAAACTAGTCCATCGAAAATGAGTTATAGGAACTTCACTCTTGAGTTGTAGTGCTTAGCTATCTTCCTTTTGTAGGCTTCGGCAAAGGATTCGGCTTTGGTCCTTTGCTCTTCAACGCTTCGAGCTTGAGTAGCTCGTCATTTTCCTCAGGCTTATAGGTTAGATGCTAAGGTGAAGGGATGTTTACCTCAATGGGTAGCATGGGTTAATACCCATAGGAAAGTGAGAAAGGAGTATGGCTGATTAAAGTGCAGTTGGAAGTGTGAAAGGACTAAAGAACAAGGGACAATTCTTCGGCCTAGTTCCCTTTAGCTTTTGCAAAGGATTTCTTGAGTGTTGATTTGATGGTTTTGTTGACGGCCTTGACTTGTTCTTTAGATTGAGGATAGGAAACATAGTAGCAACACATCTCAATTTTGTTCCTTGTGCAGAAGTATTGAAAGAGGCCGCTCTCAAATTGAGTGTCGTTGTCAGTGATGATCTTCTTATGTAGACCAAAATTGAAGACGATGTTCTTTATGACGAAGTTCAAAGTCATAAGGGCGGTGACCCTAGCAAGGGGCTCAACCATGACCCATGTGGTGAAGTAGTCGATGGTGACTATGGCATGAATGTAACCTCCCTTGGCATTAGGCAGATTTCATATTAAGTCAATTTCCCATTTATCGAACAACTATAGGGAAGTCATAGGGTTAAGGAGGGTAGGAGAGGCTTTAGCGATCTTGTTTCCATTCGTGCATGACAATTAGTTTATATCGAGAATATGCATTCATGAAAGTGAAGAGACCATGTTCACTAGTTTTATCTATTAAATGATCGATATAAGTAAAAGGAAAGCTATCATTGGGATAGATTTGGTTGAGGTTGGAGAAGTTAATGTAAGTCCTCCAAGACCTATTTTGTATTCTAACTAATACTAGGTCTTCTACCCAAATTGGATATTCAGCCTCCCAACCGATACCATTAGCTAACATCTTTTCTACCTCTTTTTCTAAGAGTTCGATAGATCTTCAGGTAGAGTGATCGATGCTTTTGATTGATGGGGGTGGCTATGGGATCAATGTTGAGTGCATGGCAAATGCCCTGGGATCAATGTCGGTCGTGTCAGTGTGCCCCATGCAAAGATGTCTTTCCTTTGCTGTAGGAATTTATTTAGCTCATCTTCAACGTCCGATTGAGTTTTGTGCCGGTTTGAACAACTTTGCTAGGGTCAGCACAGTCTATGATAATAGTTCAGGTGGAGTTGTCAGCCCACCTTCAATGTTTGAAACCTCCATGCGAGGATCGAGCATGTCTTCATCAAGATCTGGGTTTGTTTCCAAGTTACATTGGTCCAGTGTGTAAATCATGCACTCTAGGACATCTTCAACCGGGACAAACATTCCTGCTTGAGTCGAGGTGTTGATGTTTCCCTTGGTTCGCATAGATGATTCTGTCAACACGGAAAGGTCAAGAGTTGTTATATGGGATGTCCCTGCTTGCCAGTTGGTTGCGACTTTATCGGCCCATGCTAAGATGAGTTCTTTGGCTCTTTAAGGAATGACCAAGGGATATGATTCCTGCCATCCCAGTCTTCACTATGGTGAGCGTTGCTAGGCTGGAGGGTACTCTCAACTAACATACCTCTTGTTGATGCAACTTTATGGCTGAGGGTGGTCTCAACATGACCTTGAGCATTACTTAGCTTAAGGGTACTCTTGAGTGAGACACTGTTAACATTTGTATCTTCAAGGGTAAGGAAGGTCCTAGCATGACCCTGAGCACTACTAGGCTCAAGGACACTCTCGGGTTATATGTCGTTTGGTTACCATGACATGAGTGGGTAAGATATTGCTGGTGGAAGGAGCTATTGATTCTTCAAAGTTGAGGGTAGTCTCGGCTTGAACCAGAGCGATGACCGGCCCAATAGTTCTCTCAAATGATTCCCCGTTGAGTGTTGCAAGTTCTTGCTGTAGCATGAGAGTGCCCTTCCATGCTTATTTGAGGGAGGGTCCTATAACACTCCCTATCCTTCTACTGGTTGGTCCTTTAAAAAGATTATAAGCAGAAGGGCATTCAACCACTACAAAGTTTATCTGGAGCTTTGTAGCAACAAAATATTAGCCTAACATTGTCATGGGCAAGGTGGTACATATTAGAATAATTCTCACAGCTCCAAGGCCATAAACTGGCAAGGCATAAGGGGTGAGGCTGGACGTAGGAATATCGAGGGCCTCAAAAACATGTATGAACATAACATTGAATGAACTGACCCCATCACGAAGGCTCGATGCACATTTGAGATGGCCATTGCAAGAGTGACAACTATATGATTGTGATGGGGGTAAGATATTGATTCTCTATCATTGGCAGTAAAAGTGACGGGCTGATCTGATTCTCGCTTGGGTGGTTTAGATGCTTGGTGCTCTAGAGGATATGCTTGGCCGGCTGAACTCACTTCCCTCTGCTTTTAGGATTATGCTTCATAGCTCTTGCAAGCTACATGTCAGCCTCCTTATTTTGTCAAAATGTCATTTATTGCTGCGATGTTGTTGTTGGGTTATTGGGGTGGAGCCGGCTAGTTGTTGCGGTTGCTTCTTGGTTCCACTTAATCTCGAACAAACTTCAAAAGTGTCACTTCGGTAAGAAGTCTTTTAATCTCTTCTTTGAGCACATGACACTCATTGGTGGGGTGGTTGTTGATTAGATGGAACCAGCAGTACTTGTCATTGTCGCATGGTTCCTACCTTCTTCCGCTTCTGGCAATGCTTGGTCTTCGAAATACATCGGATCTCAAGTTGTGAGATATATTTGCTCCATATTCTTGTTCAAAGTAGCATAGTTATTGTAATTGGACCTGTATTTGGCGCTGGTCTCTACACGCCTTCGCGTTGTTTTATTGACCATTACCACGTTGTTTGTAATTATCACGATGTAACATCTAACTCTATACCCATACCACGAAAGAGTATTGCTAAGTAATACTGTTTGATAATACAGAGAATGAGGAGATATTGGGTTGTCACATGTGAATATTCACTTGGGCTAACATTGGTACGTATTACAAAAAATTAGATAATCAAACTACTTATACATACATAGTATCGGCATAAAGCAATAAGTATGTGTGTTTTCAAGATAGAACAATACATAATATACAATGAATGATAATGAGAACATAGAGTTAATAACGTAGTGATAACATATAATACAAACACACACACACAAAAGACTAAGTAGGAAACAAAATAATCCAAATTCTCACTACCTTGAAATATAGAATGAATATTCTATGTACATCACAATACCATACATGCACAAAGTAAAATAATACATGATGATTTACAATATGACCCTTGCCACCATCAAAGCCCATCATCCACAAACTGGTCATCTAGTCCCTAAACCTGAAATGTCTCGGACTGACCCGAGTATTATATAAATAACACACGGGTCAGATAACATCCCAAAATACAAGTGTCAATATGAATCAGATTAATGATATCACAACCCAAAACTGTGAGTAATATTACCAATATAATAAGTCAGGTCAACTACGTATTAGGAGTATAATGTCAAGGGTGAATCATCCAAACATTAAACTATCTACAAATACCAGAGATCAATAACTACACCAGACATTCTCTCAGCAATGTCCATGATTATCTCTCAAAATATCATATAGTAGACATACTCAAGGTCCGTCATACTCAACATATATAAAAACATACACAAATAATAATCTAAATCAAACATATCAATAATACAAATACGACATACCCTCGGTAGCCAAGGTATCTCTCAGATAACCATAAAAGATATGTACAGGGTCCAACTCTATACTCTCAGCGTCTTTAGCTATCCTCGATAAAAATATAATCTACGTGTATGGGGTTGCATAACTTTATGGATACAGTCACATGAATTAACCAAGAGATCAACAATCACATAATGGTTATCTAGACTTTCGGCCTCATAATAAACGATTTGGATCTCAGCCAATGAAATGATCATATGGTCTTTAAGACCTGTACTAAACTACTCAACTTTCATTATCATAGATGGTCATCTTGACTCTCAGTCCTATGTGCTCTCAACATCATAAATATCTATATCTGCATCGATCATAACAAATGATCTGATTGGCTCTTAGTCATTTACATGGCAACCTTGTATAGATGAATAAGCAGTGTCTATATCAACAATAACCATACGAGAGACTGACAGCTCTCAGCCTGCCCAAGCCTTCCTTACACGCTCTCAACGCTACTCTTACATTCATCGATTACCTCGATAGCCATCGTGACCTAATATCCATCAAGGCATTATACAATAGTCGCGACACTACAAGTGCCCCAATGGTAACCGGCTGCTATCCTAGATGACACACAGACGGTGGCTCTCATCCATATACATATTAAAGGAGTGTCACAGATTCAGGGTGCGACCTTGCAATTAGGCTGGTAGGATGGATACAAGCCAAACTGGTTTACTCCATGTAATATCCTCCATATTGAGACTCGAAACTAAGTGCTGCGAATGTTGCAGTCATCCACACTAATAATTTCTAATGACAAAATGCATCCATGTTAATCATATCAATAATCGGAAGCGCATGAATATGAAATTTTTTAAATACAATGTAATAACAATTTTTCGCATTTCATTTCACAAATAAGATTTCATATTCATTATATAATCCCATTCGATCCCACATTCAGAGAAAATATAATAATTATTAAATACTCCAAGAGCGACATATGAAGATGCACCCTTGGTTCATTGGAGTCTAATACTTGGCAATTATACAATTTTCCATTGCATCCATTCAAGCATATAAAATGACATTGCGGAAAATAAATGCTCCTAATAATCGCTAGCTTGCCTCTTGCACGTCTTTAGAAGCTTTTTCGTCTAACAGAGAATCTGAAATTTTGTATTCCCAATCTACTCAAAAGAGTACCGAAGAGTTTAAGGGGAAAAACGAAAACTTTGGATCAGACAAACAGTGTGGTGTGAATAATGACCTACCATCTCGAACTAAATAGATATCTAGTGTGACCACATCGCTTAGCGAAACGAGTTTCCCTTCACTAGTATCTTAACCAAAACAAGTCAACCATATACTGTACATCCTGCATCCACAATGGTTAAAACATAATAAATAAACATTTGCATTCATGCAACATACAGTGGACTACCCATCCCAATTTATTTGACTACCCATCTTAGTTTCATCTGAATATCTATCTTAACTTCAAATGACTGTCCGTCTTATATTTATGTAGACTACCCATCTCACAAATATACATTATATGGATTATCTATCCCTTACCATATGGACTACCCATCACACATGGTTTATTATTTATGTTATGTCAACTATCCATCACACAAGTTCCATTTATTTAAAATAATGTGGACTACCCATCACATATCTCGTAGTTTTCTTAAGATGACTATGAACCCTTCACTAATCATATAAAGACTATCCATCTCTGGCATCATGTGGACTATCCATCACACATTTCATAGTTTTCCTAGGATGGCTATGAACTCATAAAATATCAGTTTATAATTAGTTTATAACTTTATTCTTCCAAGTGCTCAACCTATGTCTATTGGTATCCCTAATTAGGTCGTATAACCCTTAAACTTATAACATCTCAAAACGATATGCATTGGTATTCCCAATGATTAATGTCGGAGTTATAAAATAATACACATTGTTGTCCCCAATGAATAATATCAAATTCATAAACTTATGGCATATAGAAATATAAAACATTGGTATCCCTAAGGAATAATGTCAAAACATAAGCCTATGGCTCCCCACCATTAATATAGCAATATAAATGACTTTCGACATTCATGCCACAATAATAATATCGAACCTCTATCCAAGGTTAGAAAGTAAAATTTTAATTTTTTATAAATCATAAGGCTAACTGCCAAAATCATAAGGTTATCGAACTTCTTAAAACATAGGCTATCTTGCCTTTAAAACTTCCCTTTTTGTTTACATAAAACAAGGCCTTGTCGACAATAAAATAAAGAGATGCGGCAAAAATGCCACATGACACAGTTGCTAAAATCAATTAAACAAAGAAAGCCGACATTGATATACGGTGGCATTAATACCATAGGCCTAGATCAATTACATATGGCATCATTATAAGTATGTCACCATTATATTACTTCGGCTATTATGTCGCATACATAGAAAAATTAGCGGCATCATTGCCGCAAAATTGATTAATACTGAAATTGATAACTTACAGCATAAAACTTACGGAATGATTTAAAACCTAGATGAAGACTTGCGGCATAAATTTAAGAATGCTGAAAACTGTCGGCATTGATAACTCATGACATCAATTTATCATATACCCACAAGATGCGGTATTGCCATAACATCAACAGTGGATGTTGACTCAATGCATCACATACTTACGGCATAGGTATCACATGCATTGCTTCATGTCAATGCCGCCTTTTTCGATATCGCTTACAATTGTAAAGTGATACCGCCTATTATCAATGCCGAAAGTCAAGGCAATACCGCATATCAGTGGCATTGTTGTAATTTTTATAAAAACTATTTTATTTCTATTAAAAGCAATTTATTTTTTACCAAATTTTATCCCTTTTCAAATTTCTATTAGTTGAAAACAAAATTTACCAATTTCCTTTTAGAAAACTATCGCAAGTAATGATTTTACACTTCAAAATACATTAATTTACTTAATTAATTGATACCCTTAATTAGTATTAATTTATATGCTTTTCTAACATAATAAGTTCTTAGAAATTCATAATCTCTGGGGAAAAATCCCCAAAAATTACTAAAAATCAGAATTAATATATTGTCCCATATGTAAAAATTTCAAGGCCAAAATAATTATTTAATTATTTTTAATAATTAAAACCAAAATAAACACTATTTCCTCCTTAGGAAATTCATAAAATATTTAATTTTAATTTGAAAACTTATGAAATTAAAAACCTATCTTCAAAATAATATTTTACACAGCATACTAGACAATTAAGTTGATTAGAGATCAAAAACTTAGGTTTTACCCTTGAAACCTATCTAAATAATTTCATAAAAATTCCATAAATTATTATTCTATCCAAATAATGATTAAATATCCATAACTTGGCAAATCAATCAAGATAAATTTGGAAATTACCTATAAGAAAATTCACTCATAAAACAACAGAGATGGTTTATTATTAGTCACCTTAAATTTGATGATGAGATTAAGAATCGATGTAGTTCAATTTCCCTAAGCTTTTTCCCTTTTGAATCCCTTGGTTCCCCTTCTTCCTTCTTAGTTAATGGTTAACCTTGCTTTTGATTGTTTTAATTATAAAAATGAGGAAATGGATGGGAGGGTGAGAGTTTAAGGGATAAAAGAGAGATCTATTCCTATTTTGCCCTTCTTATTTATTATTTTATTTGTTAAGTTTAAAACAATCTTATTACTTCAACTAATTAAGGCCTGACCTTGTTAATTATCAAATCTCATCCCCATGTCCCACTACATTATTCTATTTAATCTATCCAATTAAATTTTTTGAATAATGTTAAACTAAAATTAGGCGTGTTACACGCCACGTCATATAATAGGAGTATACACAAGATAGATAGGCACACTTCGGCTCTTAGCCTAGCATTCTTAGTTCGCCTCATCTGGAATATAATACCCTGTAGACTTGACCCGGTCAAGTGACATTTACTTACAAAATGCAATCAGACAAATATCGACATGGGCATCCCGTACCAGCCAATGAGGTTTACTCGTTTGCTTAATACTGATAAACTACACTCGCATGTCTTATTCTATATCATGAGTCCAAAGAATATTTAAAAAAGTATCACCCAAAGTCTCATACTAGATAGTATTACTAATTTGTTTATTCAAATTCCTTGTTATACAGAAATATAAATCATTTCAAACACACAAGCACATAATTCATATAGCAAAGTGATATTATTTATAGGAAAATTATATTTATTCATTTCAAAGCTTATACTATGAATTGGTAATAAATTATCCCTTTTTGTTTATTCTAAAATATGAACTTTTGATCCATAAAATATATTTCTCCAAATCATATTTATATTTTAAGTCATGAAATGTACTTCAAAAATCATCCAAAGTGGATTAGCACCCATTTTATATTTTTCTTGAAATTTATTAGATATTTAAATAGTTACTAGAAATAAAAAAATCAAAATTTTCATTTAATAAATTAATATCTTTAATTTAATAATTAACATTCAATTTTAAATAAACTTTTTCTGTAATAAAATAAATATATCATACTTCTATAAGACATACCTTTTTTTAGCAAAGCTAGCCGACTTTAAAGTGGGCCGTGTCACTTATATAAATATAAAAAACAGATATTCTGCACATGCACAAAATAGCTAACATAGTTTTATAGTGGCCATACCACTGTACATACAAAACACTAGACGTCCTCCTGAGAGGAGGCGCCACTGTCATCATCAACTGTACAAGGACCCATAACATGGATAAATCCTGAGAAATGAGCCGCGATATCAGGATCATAAACTGTAGATTCACAGGAATAAATATATTTCCCATCCCAAGTGTCATCCTCCAAAATAAGTCTATTGTCATCCCCATCGTCTCCCTCACTGGATAGAACAAGACCATCACCAACAACATGATAAAATAACCGCCTCATCTCTCCATCTCCACCAACAAACATATAATAACATTCAAAATCCAGACTATATCGCATCTCTGATTTCACATGAACACAAGCCTTCCCGAGAGTACCACTCAATCAAAGGAACATAAGATACAACAGAAGGAAGCGAGGACTCAACAATAACAGGAGTAGGGGCAACAACAATGTCAATGTTACGAACAGGGGCTTTATGGATTCCTCAGGGAGAGTAGCAGAAGAAACCGGGTCAACCAAAATAGTGGGGTGTAACTTCGGAACCCAAGAACTAGTAGGAGGCCGAGGAATGGGGATCTTTTCTGGGATAGGAAGAGGAGGGTCACCTGATGGATTGGAAGGAGGGAGATGCTTGCATGAATTCGCCACATGACCAAAGGAGTGACAAATATCACAGATATTAGGTTTCCATCTATAGTGAACATCAATTACTGCAACATGGCCATCGGCAGGGCATGCTCTAAGCTTAGAAGGAAGAGGCTTGAAAGGGGTGATTTCAATCAGAGCTTTAGCATAAACGATCCTACCTCTAGCCACGGTGTTTGAGTCAAAACACTTTAGATCTCCAACTAAGCTAGCAATCCAATTCAAACCAAGCAACGATTGAAGAAAAGAGGAAATATGAGAGAAGTGGGCCAAACAGGAATAGATAACACCTAATCTCTTGCACTATCAATTCGACTTGCTCCATGATGTAATCATAAGCGGTTTACCAAAAATGAAAGAAGGCTCAGCCTCTAGCACATGCTGTCTTTCCTCCTTATTAGAGAACTTAAAGAAAAACATAGAGTTATCAAACTGAACCTGGAGACCACCCTTGAGTTTCCAACGGTTCTTACAATGTTCCCGAACAATATGATACTGAGGATTCAAATCAAGGAAGAACCCAACGAGGTAGTTAGCCCAATAGTCTTCACCAACCTGAATAACCTCCGGTGGAGGGAATGAGACCCCATCAACCTCTACAGATTTAAATGAACAAGGTATGTAATTTCCTACATTGCACGACAATGACTTAAACAACGAGGATCATTTTGGAACTTGAGGGGCAGTAGGCGATGAGCAAGGAGATGGCAGATCAGATGGATTGGGCTTGTTCACAGCATTATTTGGAATAGCAGTATTACAAACGTTCTCTTTGGCATTAACACAAATAGGTAGGGTGCACGAAGAAGTGGGATCGCGAACAACACCAGAGCCAAGGAGATTCCGACCAATCACATCCACGATCAATCCATCAGCGGATTCTAACCCAACAGCCATGTCATAGATATTAGCATTATCACATATTAATCCAACCTCTGTATCAGACTAACAGGGTGCATTAGCAGCTAAGGCTAGAATACTGGAAAGGCTGTGCTTACCAGAGGAAGAGCAACTCACACCAGCAACTCGAGTTCCATCATCAATATTAGCGAGCAAGGAAACAAGAGGGTTCGCCGAAAGTAACATTGCAGTCTCACGTGATAGATCAACTGAAGGGCTGCAACTACCAGATCTGAGGCCAATATAGGGTCTCCAAGAGATGACCCACGAACAACAGTGGCGAAAGGGCGGCCAAAGCGATTCAGAGAGGTAGGATGTTCCAGATCGGAAGCTAGGGATTGGGGCAAATCTGATTGCAGAGGCAAGGAATATTTCTTCTTTGGCATGATAAGATGAGGCGGGCGATGCGGAGAAGGGATGGACGGAAGAAGGGAGGCAGAGGTGTAGGAACACAGTCAAACTGAACGCGAGCGAAAGGAAGAAATCGCCAGAAAAGGAGGAGTCGCCACTATATTTTTATTTTGTTTGAATTTTTATATTTTTACTTTTATAAGACATACTTTTATATGTGTATATATATAATTATTATATATATATTATATAGCACAACACTAGTTGTGCAACTGATGGCACCACTAGTCGACCAACCGATGGTCAACCTGTTGCCCTATCGATGTCGCATATCTGAAGCAAATATTCATATATTTTCGACCCAATTCAATCAATCTGACTCAATTCAAATCTTTGTATACTCAAGATCTTCAATGAACATACACAGAAGAGCAATTCATATATATACACACACACACAAAAATTATTGTATTTAGACATATATTCATGTGTTAGATAACTCGCCTCAGTCTAAAGAAGCTTCCGCTTCTTCTTCTGCTTTCATCTTCACCACATTCACACTTATTGTAAACACTCCTATGCCCCAAATCTTGATCTAAACTTGAATTTCTTCTTAACAATAGGCGTAGCATGATGTTAATATGAGCAGACTTTAATTTGACAATTTATCAAAAATTATTCATTTTATTTTGATTTAAGAAAGAAGAAGGGTTTCATAGTTTTGTTTGTTCCTTTGACTTCCTAAAGCCAAAAGTGAGAAGTGGAAGGGAAGCATATGTGAAATATTTATGAACAGAATAGAAAGTTCTAGACAAAAAATTATCTGGATTTTAGTTTCATAAAATAAAGACTTAGGTTTGGCAAAATGGGATTCGACTTAAGTGTATTTATTCCTTTCTTTTCTTTTACAACTATTGTTTCGTTCAACTCAAACCACTATTAATTTTCAAATAAAAATTATATTTATAACACTTATGCAATAACATAACCTAATGGAATTTTAAAGAATTTATTTCCCCCTACACCTTTTATTTTAATTATTTATTCAAAAGTATTCAATCTAGCCCAAAATTCATTTCATAACCCAAATTTAATTCAAATCTCCACTTAAAAATTATTTCTTACTCAAATTCATATTATTCACCCATTATATAATTTTTATAAAATATTATTTCCATATTTTAACTCATTAAACATAAATAATTCTTTATTTTCATTCTGAACCCATTGAATAAATAACTTCCAAAGCTCTTCATTAAAATTAAATGAAATTTCTTTTCTTTTTAGAATAAACTTCAAATCTTATTTATTATCATTACTAAATTTATAAAACATTACAACCAATTTTTATATATTTAAAATCATTTTAATCTTCAAATATCAACATTTCTAGAAAATAATTGAACTCTTCATTTAATAATAATTTTCAATTTTAAATATTTACCAGAAAAATGATTTACCATCAAATTCCCATTTTCCCATAAAACACTTCATTATTAAATCTCAATTTTCATACAAATTCAAAATCATTCTCACTAAACATTTAAAATCCACTTTAATTAATTAAATACTATTATTAATGTTAATTTATCGTTTCTCCACACCAGATTGTAACGCAAGAGTACAAGCTTAAGTGGTGCACTGTAACACCCTAAAATTTTAATGACAATTAATTAAAAAGAAATTAATTAATAATGTCAAAAAATAGATTTTTTTACAAATGTGGAAATTTGGCTATGAAGCTTGCAGCATGTTCGTGGTGATTTTTAGATCAATTTTCATATATA
Organism: Allium fistulosum; assembly: GCA_030737815.1. Taxonomy (NCBI): domain Eukaryota; kingdom Viridiplantae; phylum Streptophyta; class Magnoliopsida; order Asparagales; family Amaryllidaceae; genus Allium; species Allium fistulosum. Next base: position 294,402,109 of record CM060907.1, read on the forward strand.
AAGTTTTCCGATTGGAGTTCAAACAAAAAAGTTAGTAACGTTTGAAGATTTCGAAACAGAAATAATTATATATGTAATTAAGGCAATAAATATAATTGAACAACATTGATTAACATTAACGGTCAAGTAACGCTTACTTAACACTTAAGTGTAATTAACGTTAATTAAAGCAAAAAGAAATTATCTCGGTTGGTTGTATAAGGAATTAAATCAACAAATAAAACATCACAAAATTTACTAACGTAATTCAACCAACCAATCGACCTATAACATTAATCGGTCGATCGCTAGTGGTCGAGCAGCGGGAGAAGTAGCGGTCGACCGGTGGATGATGTCGGCTGTTAATATACTTAGGCCGAATGGCCCATATTTAGAAGAATATTATCTAACGGTTGGCATTGATTCAAACCCCTATAACTACAGGCCTAACCTGACACTTTTCTTCTTATATTTTCTAAAACATGGATAATAACAGAGGATAATTGAGAATAATAATATGGTCGAATTAAATCGTCAAAGCCAATGTAAATTATAAATCCAGATCTGAATCTAAATTAAATCCAAATCACTTCTTAGACCTAGATTTCTAATAGATATATGTATGCTTACGGCATATGTATTCAAATAGGGAGAATAAGGGGAGTCAAACTGAAATAACAATGATTAGATCTGGAGGTTTGAAAAGCTTAAAGGTGAGTGGCAAATTATATATTTTTATATACTATTAGATTTATAGCATTGTAAGTCTATTTCTGTATGCCTAAATGTAAATTTGGAGTTGTAGGCCTAATTATACACGTGTAATGAATTTATAAACCCTACCTATATATTCTACGATTGATAACTAAGATTTGATATTGCATATACTTGAATCTGGAAAGTATCGGGTAGTAGTAGTCCTCGAATTTGATAAATTATATACTAGTTTCAGATTTATCGATTAAATGACTTATGGAAGTAAATGTAAATTAGAAGTTATCACAATAAATTATTGGGGTTTAAGTAGTATTTTTATTCATTGGAATTTAGGGTGTTGCAATGTAAATTTATATAAATTACCAAGTTCAGATTCAGAATTAAAAGTGTATTTTATTGAAATAACAAGGAATCTATCTAAAAGAAAGAGATGTATAAAATAGGGATATTCACCATATTTTGTACTGTCTATAACTATGAAAATACAATTCCTTATAATTCCAAATATAACACCAATTCGCTTTTTGGATAGGATATAGAAATTTATAGTGTTAACCTTTCCTTTTGAGGGAGATGTAATTTCAATGCATTAAATGCAAAAATCCGTAAGTATGAATTACAGATTGTAGTTGTGATAAAAGTAACTGTTAAATTGTGAAGTTAATAAATATACAATAAAGACAAGATGTAGCGACCCATGATTTAATCACTTTAAATGTGAATATTTGATATATTTTTAAATAATTAAATAATGAATTTTGTAACTCAAATAGACCTCTTTTAAATAATAACTAATGATAAGTTGTTGTAAAATTTGGTTTAAAAAAATAATTAGTTCATAAAAAACTGAAAATGTGACTGAAAATCGTTTTTTTAGATTTTCGACTTTCCATCATTTAAAAGTTGTCGGAACATGTTATACACATTAGAGTATATATGTACATATATATAAAAATAACATATGCTTTTATTATTTAAGTGATTAGTGTAAAAATATGTTATATATATATATATATATATATATATATAAGTTACCATTAAGAAATTTGACTTTTTTTTTATTATTTAGAAAGGAAAATGACACAAAAGATAAGGCACTGTTCAAAAGGAATGAAGTGATGGAAGAGTGAAAGAGGGGGTGTATATTGCAAGAAAGGAGGAAGGTGATGTCTAACTATTTTGGTGAAGGGTATTTGGTATTTTAATATAAAGGGTATTTTAGTAATTTCCCATTTCCATTTTCTATAAAAACAATTTCACCTTTTCATTTCTCACTTTACTTCATTTCTTTTCATTTTATAATTTTTATCTTCTTCCTTTTCATCCTTTTTTCCACTTCTTCCATGTCTTCTCAATAGTTTTCAAATTAAAAATCACTTCTTTTCCAGTTTTAATCCTTAAACAAATAACTAAAATAACTTCCATATTTCTCTACTTCATTTATCTACCAAAACAAAGTCCAAAACTATACTCTCAAGGTAAGGCCGAGCCCATTACCTAGGTCGAGCCCTGTTTGCCTCCTTATGGTCTTGAAAATTGATTTTTAAAAATGAAAGCCAGTTCTGTGTGTCGATTGCTAAGTTGTGGTTGTTTTGGTAAAAGTTCGTATGTGTTTAGGTGAGTAAAGCTCACTTTAAGAATCAAGTTTTAAACTTTATTATTTGTTACAACAAACTTGGTTTATTGCTGATGTTTATAAGTTTGGAATGATTATTATTTGGTTTGGTTCTCGCTTTAAAGCGGATGATATATGTGATAATTTGCAAAGGACTTGAAATGAAGTCAGAGCATTCGTAGCGATTAGGTAGCTACTACAAACTTCGAATTAAGTAATAATTTGCAAGTGACAATTTTTCCTTGCTTTATGATGTTGTTTACATTTCTATATATGGGAGCTTATGCATATAAATGTGAATGTTGCCTGGTATAGTTAACGAACTTGAATTGTTTTTTATTTCGACATCAAATCCTATGTTTCCTTTAAACTTGTTTATTACTTTGTTTTTTAAGAGCATTTTTAAAATATTTTCCAAACTTAACTTTTGTTTTTTAAACCTTTTTACAAAGTTATTTAAGTGGTTTAAATATAAAAGGGTTTAAAAACTATTTTGATTTACAATACAAGTTTTAAAAGTTATGGTCCATATAGCGATAGTCGCTGTGAATGCAGTTTGTAAAACGATAATTTTTGTGTAAACAAAAAATTGTTTCTACTTTATATTTTTTGAAAAGTCTTTTAAATATGTTTATAAGTATTAAAAAGCGAAGTTTGATATTTTAAAAATATTTTCAAAATTTTAATTAATTATTCAAATATGAGGTTTAAATTTTAACCACTTTATTTCAAAGATCAAGTTTGATTTAAAAGCAATTATCTTTTAAAAGAATGTTTTATATACAAAGGATTTCTTTGTCTGTGCCATTAGGTAAAAAAAATGTGATAAGTTATGCTAAAATGTTGACACGTTTGTGGAAAGTAAGTCCTCTTGTATTTTACATAAAAGCTACAAGTAGACTTTCCTCTATCAATGAGATCTCGAACCAGAGTTTCTAGACAAGGGATAGAGAAGCCGAAATGTCGAAAACGTGATAAGTGTAAGAGAGTTATTTCGATAAATGAGTCATGATTAATTAAGTGTATGGAAAGTACTACATCGTATACTTGACATCAAATTCCGTGGTATAGAAACTTGTATCTATCCCGAGAAGTAAGAATGTATGTCCGGGCAAGGATAGTTTTCAACTTGTCTGACTTCATTGTTGATCAAGGTATAGTACTGTTTGAAATTGAAAAGTGGTGGTAAGTATATGATTCCTATTTTTCATATGCAGACTATACTTCCACCCAGATAGTGGTTGGTCCACTATCGACAACTTGGCCAGTTTTGAAATTATCTATTGGTGGTTTGAAGAGACCGAGATCAGATAAGCATGAGTTACCCGAAAACCAATTCGAACCAACATATGCGTTCGAACTGGAAATGTCTTGAAGATGATGGAATCGAAGATGGATATCTTTAAAGTCCAAGGGCTGCTTACTACTAACCTTGAGGATGTAGTAGAAGTAGTGTGACAACCCGTACCCCAGTAGATTTGAATTTTCGCTAAATCGAAAACCCAAATCTAACAAAGTACGGATCATTAGTTTAGTATCCTGCAAATCAAACAAAATAATGCATATCAAAGCCCTAATGAAATAACTTACAGCGGAATAATTTAAAATATAATAGGTCACATAAGTACTGACCAAGGTTTGACACTTCCAAAATCAAGTGTCCTTGTCAACACTGAACACGCCAAACATCAGTACTTATCCTTTAATCTATCTTGTGGGTTGTCATGAGGAGGGGTTATAACAACGTTCTGGTGACTAGTAAGTTATACATATTATATACAATATTAGCTTATGTCGATTGTTCACTATTACATGTTATGTTGATTATATCATTAGTCGTTTTGACTCCATCCCTGCGTACAAACCGTTCCTATCTGTAATTTGTAGATTTATATTTGTGTGTGTGTATGTATGTGTATATATATATATATATCCCTTCGTCCCCTAATGGACATAGATACTATCCTCTAGTATCCCTCGTTCAACATCTCTTCAGGATTCAATGCCTCTTCGTATCCCGATCTCAACATCATATATCTGGAGGAAATCCTATAGTGTGTACCGACGACCTTCCCTTCATTAGGCTGTGTTCTCTTTGAGGATTGTCTACTTTATCTTCTTCCTATAACATGGACTCGGCTCTACTAACCATCTCGTCCATGTTTTGAAGGATTCTTGTTGTGGGTTACTAGCCTTACCCAATCAAACAAACTAGAAAACAACTGTAGCGATGCATCATCCAATTGAATCAACCTTTGTAGGCGGAGAAGACTAATTAGGTGCAGCTCTGTCCTTCCCGTTGATCACAAGGGACTGATGGCAGACCCAAGACCTATACAACCCTACCTCTTAAAAAGAATTAGTACCACATGTGTTGCATAGTGTCTAAACCAACCATCATCCGTTTGGATTACTTAGTGCAATCAAGGCAATACCCCTCTCTAACTAATTTTGAAGCAAACCTATTTTTATTGTGCAAGTCCAACCTCGACATCCTCTTAACAATCAATGTTCATTATTTCTAATGAATGTATGACTGTTTACGGAGCTTCTGTTTCAAGCACAGTCCTAACCTAAGGGTATCCCTTTCTATATACGCAAGCACATACTCTCCATGGGTCTTATGGTTGGATGTGTATTTGCATACTAACCTATTCTGATGACTCATGTCATTTTTTTCTATAAATTATAATTAAATTATAATAATTCACATCCGTCATAAACGCATGTATGAGGATACTTATATACATATTCTATATTCATGTATATTTATTCTTATATTATGCGTTTTACTTTTCTTCTTCAAGTTCATTTACCACTTCTTATTTATAATTATCATTATCGTTACTACTACATTAATTGGCTCCAACTTTAATTTCTATTCATTTCATTTTCTATTCCTTTCTATCCTTGCACATTACTCAAACTTCCTTTTCCATTGCTTCCCATTTATTTGGAATTTTTATTTCATTCTTATCTTAATGTTCAACTCTTGGAGTTTACTACATTTTAATGTATTAGAACTGAACTTTTATTCAATATATGTTAACACAATAAATTTCCATATCTTATTAAAAGAGGAGATGTTTGTGCGGTGTTTGTAACTACATGGAATTGCCTTTTTAATTTCTCTTGAAGTAGATAGTATAAAACACAGAAGTTTTCCTTATTTTGTCCATCCCTCCCTTTTTATTTCATATATGCATTCCCTGTTATTCCACACATTTTTCTTTATTTTAAACTTGATAATATGCGGACATCTACTTGCAACATTTCAAGTTCCATCACATAAAAATATCACAAAAAAACCAAAAGATTAAAACGGTCTCTTATTTCAATTTTGTTTATAATGTCAAATAAAACAAGTTCCTAATCATTACGCATTTATTAAGATTAATATTCGACATAAAAATACCAATTTAAATCATTACGTACCTGCAATTATAATTCTAATCATTACGTACTTGAAATCATAGTTTTAATCATTACGCACTTCCAATTATAATTCCAAATGATTATAAATATATATGATTCAAAATAGGTAACAACGAAATAAATCTAGTTTTATTACAAAACATGTAGTTTGCCCACTCACTTTCTATTAGCGTACCCAAATCTTGAGATCTAACCCAATTCTAAACCTTGTTATCTGTATTCTCCATTTTGACTCCCTATTCGGATCCACAAATAATATTTATACAGATCTATTAGAATTTGGATTAGAAAAAAGAGATTGGGATTTAATTTATTAATTAGAATCAGATCTATAGTTTATCTTCGATGTGGCGCCTTGGTTTGAACCTATTTTCTATTCTCCATCATCTCATATTTCTTCTTCAATGTGTATACGTGCAATCTAATTCTATTTCCATGTCTTTAGAATTTTAGAGGAGAAAAGAAAATGCAGAGCTTCCATGCTTATAAGAAAATTATGAGCTAGAAGTGAAGCCCCATGTCCTAATTTATAAAGGTTCAAATCAATGCTAATCTTTAGATCAAATGGTTTTAAATCTGTAGCACATGACAAAAATGCACTGCCGCCTACAAAAGATCATGGGTCGACCGTGGCCTATCCTAAGTCGGCTTCTCATGGTCGACCTCGGCCTTCTCAAGGTCGACCTATGATATTTTTGGGCGGTGAATTATTAATGTGAGCTGATTACGTTAATTCTCTTCCTTCTTTAGTTAATTGTGTTGATTACATTCCTCTGTTAATTGATCTTTATATTTTGTTTCCACTAATTACAAATTCTCTAAGATTTTAGTTTAATGTTAACTTTTATTAACATCTAATTAGCCTTAATTGACTTTATTACCATATTTACATATATAATTATTTATGATGCTAAAACTTCAAACATTAATAACTTTTGCATTTAAACTTCGATCGGAAAACATTATATACGAAAATTGATCAAAAAATCGACATGAACACAATAGTGCAAGTTCTTTTCCAGATTCTGACATTTGAAAAAATTCCTATTTTTCACTGTTTTATTTATTTATTAATTGATTTTTATTTTAATTAATTTCGTATCGTGGGGTATGACATGCTCTTCGCCTTAAAAGAATATCGTCCTTGAAATTCGCAAGGGTTCGATCATGTAAACCAACGCACATACATTCTGTGCTAACAATCAATTGGTGTGCAACCAATTTTTGCAATAATTCATGTACATGTGCACAGTGCATCACAATAAATATGATATGTATGAGCAATAATTTCTAATTGGCTCCTCCTATATGAATGACTCTTTTAAAACAATTTTGAAAATATGGCCCAAACGTCCTAAATATACTGATAATTTTATATCCATGCAGCTTCTAAAAACCAAAACCTTGATTTTTCATCCCAGTATTCCCTCACTTCTATGAATAGAAATATAATTCAACCAATTTTGCATTCAATTCCTACCAACCAAAATCCTAGCACACCTTTACTAATATTCAAATTTAGAAAAATCCAATTTTCTAAACTTATTCTCTTATGTTAGGAAAGGGTCTAGATGGAAAATTTCATATTTCCATCCTTATCATATATACCCATTTCTCATTGTACCTTAGGATTTTCTCTTTTGCCCCAATACTTTTCCAACTTTTCAAAGTACAGTTAGCATGAGTCAATTTTTATTTCCAAAAACCGTCTTTTTATTTGTCTACTCACTCGTCGATAAGGTACACAAGAAAACATTCCATAGACAAAACAGTTTCCTTGTCGCTCACCATACTTGTTTTACTGTCACTACTACTGCACAGCAAAATCTATACTAACGCACTTGTCATCTATTCCCTTATGTTAGTATGCAGTATTTCAAAATCTTAAAATTCATAATTCTCAGCTTTTAAAATATTTTCTAAAACTATATATATTTTTTCTCAAACTTGCACTATTTATAATCAAAACTTTCCATAAATATATTTTCATAAAAATTTTCTTTTTCAAAGTATGCATATTTAAATTTCATATATAATATTTCCATAATTCTAATATCGGGGTTTAGCCAATAATCCATCGCCCATAACAGACTTCACTTAATTTACGCAGTAAAATTTAAGTTCTAAAAACTTTTCTTTTATTTACTTAGCAATCAGCAATCGAGTTCAATTATAAATTCCAGCCTAAGGACATTGACCCATGGTTATTCAACATTCTTCCCCTATCCTTCATTTGTTGAAATTTATCAATCTTATTTAATTTCCGTTTTAGTAGTATTTAAATAAATTTTCTTAATTTATTTCTTAACTTCTAGTCTCTACCATTTCTTTTCTAATGTGTTGGTTGTCTATCATTTCTGAAATTTCATTATCTTGTTATTTTCCCATAACATTGCAGTCCATATTGAAAACAAAATAAAAGGAGCATTTCTTATAATATTGTACGCACTTTTACCCCAATAAAGACAACTAATGCTTACAACCCAATCTAGAAAAACAACCACTAGAAGTTTACCTTCAACATAAACCACTTGTGTTGTGACCCTATCACTTCATACTCAAATTGAATGGGCCTTCCAACATGTCGTCCTTTTGAAATCCTCATATCTTAACTCTGAGTTTGTCAATATCCTCCATGAGTGTTTGCCACCTCTTAATCCTATATTACCATCTTCTTTTAATCCAACTTCTTTGATGGTATTCTCAAACCTTGCACTCATGTCTAACAAAGTTTCTTAGGTTCTTACCATTATCATTTATACTATACCGGGTTCCTTACTACTATTTCATGAGTAATCATTACTATCCTCTTTACAACCTTATCCTTTACCCCGTCTTCCTTAGGTACTAATTTCTATCTACTTCTTATCCACAATCTTGGTTTGATCTTGACATTTTTTTTCGAAAATTTAGAAACTTCAAATTTTTTGAAACACTTATCTCAAAACCTTTGTCTTTAGAAAGTACAATATAGAAACCTTTTATTAAATTAAAAAATACTTGGTCCTTCAACCATTTAAAAACTTAAGTTTACAATTTTTTTAATTTTATTCATTTATTAAACCTAAGAGAGAATGTTAATAGAACTTAATTAAAAGTTTCTTCCATTTTTCTTTTCAAATCAACCTTTTCTTTGTTAAAGATCTTTTTAATTTTCACTTCTTAAAAATTGGGATTTTTAATCAGACTATTTATTATGTTTTTTCATCAAAAACTTATTCATTACGTCAAACATTCTTTTCTAAAAATGCACTTTGTAGTTTTCCCAAAACATCTTTTATACATTTTTAAAAAGTAAAATTGGAGTAGATAAGAACAGCTCTTATTTCATCATTTCTTTCTATCTCCACTTCCAATCTTTAGTGGAGTCTCTAATGTAACGAAAGGAGGACTTTTAAAAGGTACGTGCAACCAATGTGCACGACTATAGAAAATATTCATTTTCCAATGTTGCTTCTAGTTAGATTACTAATCAAATTTCTACTTACGATGTCCCACATAATTTCTAATTACTTCACTTTTTATTATATTAAAGGATCTTATACTTTAATGCATTGGAATTACCTTCCCATTTCAAAAGGAATAGTTAATGCTGTAATTCTTTATGAATCACTTAAAAGAGGATTCATGTTTTGCATGAAATTACAAGGAATTATATTTCATTTCTTTAATAAAATAGATAGTATGAAATATGGGATTTTCCATATTTTGTACATCTCTTCCCTTGCATTTTCATTTCTTATTATTTCAAATAAAACACCTTTATTTGTACTTGATTGATTCATAGAAACTTATTTTGTTATCACTATTCATTTCAATGAATCAAAAAATGTCAAATCACAACCATTACAGTAAGTCAAACCTCATTTCTATTTGTTCTTCATAATTTTCTATTATTAAACTCCTCAGCCTAAATTGCAATATCCAATTTTTCTCTTAATTTATTGTCTTCTTGCTTGAACCATTGTAATATGTTTGCCTACAACTTTGTTTTAGGGTTCCAAATCTTCTTTTCTGTATTGTTTACCCATACTCCAAACTTATACATCTTCTTATTATCCATCCATAAAATTTTACTTTACAACTTAAAATTTTCATTATGGAAAACCCACGAGCTATATTGCTCTACTATCTTTCTTTCAAAAGAAATAGCTTTCGAAAAAATTTCCTTCATTCAAATTTTTAGATTTTCAACAAATACAATTTATACTATAGCTTTATATCTACACTTCTCTTTCTTTACAAAGAAACTAGCGAGCTATATACGCTTTATGATTCTTCAAAAAGAATCCACATTTTTACCAAAACCCATTTTATGAAAACTTTTCTGTTTAACTTCCACCGAAACTTTTATTATATAAATACTTTTTCCAAAATCCAATATCATATAATTTTCTTCGAAATCCAATATTTGCTTACGTTTTCAATCACCTTCATTAAAAATCCTTTTACATATACAATTTATACTTTTCCTAAAAACTTCTTATTATTGGGTTGGACTCTCAGTGGTTGTCTAACTGTTCATTTAAGAACATCTTTCCTTCAATTTACCAACTTGTTCCTTTTTCACTATTGAAAATCCAATTACCAATTAATAGTGACCATTTCACTCCCTTCTTTAGGAACTTCCACATCTTCCACTATCCATGGCATATGGACTCTTACTTTCCCTTTACCTAAACCTATTGTACATCATCAATTGGCAACCATATGGGAATCTACAATCATTAGGCTATTAAGGCTCGATATGAAAGTGTGTATGCTTGTGCACACCAATTATGGATCGTGTAATATGGACTAACAATATATGCGGAATGTTATTTACAATTGCTATACAAGTAAATATTCAATAAACTAACTATATAGCAATTCACAGATATAGAATAGTAAATGCAGTAAACTATAAAAATCACACCAGGGATTTTTATACTGGTTCAGACCTCCCATCCTACGTCCAGTCCCAGACTCCTATTTGGATTTTCACAACCAACTACCTCGCTTCACCCGGAGGAACAGGTTTACAACACCCGAACAGCCGAACGGGATTTCGTGCCTCTTACAACACCGAGGACTTCAACAAAAAACAAATACAATTGTCGTTGACAACTTGTGCTCTTGATAACACGGATTTGTCACTTGTAGTACACCCTTCCTATAATCTTATCCTCAAAATATGTGAATGATGTTTGTGAAGATTGAAGGAAGTATATTACTTATTGAATCAAAAGATATGAAATAATTTCAATGATTCAATAAGCAATTGAAATGTTTGAGAGTTCAAGACAGAGATCAATAGAATAGAGATTAGAATAATAGAATTGGTTATCTGGAATAATGATTTCATGATGTTTATATAAGAAATAAACAGTTGTAACCCTTTGTGAAAAGGTACAAACAAAGGTCATGATCATTGGTGAAGAGAAAGAGAAGCAACCATTGAAGAAAAGGAAGTGTCTATACGAAAGGTTGCTCTCTGTTTGAAAACGGTCGACAGGTCAAAAATGGACCAGTAGACAGGAATTTGAATATATATACGTTATGTACACTTGTGCACGTTATCTGTGCATTCTGGGCAGAAACGGTCGACCGCCTTTGTTTAAACCGGTCGACCGGTTTAGTCCAGACTGCACAGTTAATGTGCACTCATACATATATACATTTATATTCAAAGATTGAAGGTATGAGATTATTTGAGGATAGATTTTAACATAAATAACACTACTAACATACCAAATAATCAACCTCTAATGTATGGAGCTCTTTGTGTCTCTTTTAAAACTATAAATAACTTCTTTTTGTCGATCGCCTTTATTTCTTTGTCAGAAATCAAAACTTTGTGACTCAACACGATTATATAGTCATGTACCATCTAGCTTTAGGGACTTTCCATATGCATATATTCTATAGTTGGAATTATTAGATTAATGTATATTATATTTATATTTATAGACAAATTACAAATATGTTCACTCAACTTTTCCTAGTTTTCAAGATTGACTAACCTAAGCTCTCATACCAAATGTGACAACTCGCACTCCAATAGGCTTAAATTTTTGCTAAATAAAAAACCCAAGTCCACCAAAATACGGATCACTAGTTTGGTATCCTGCAAATAATACAAAAGAATACATATCAGAGCTCTAATGAAATAACTTGCAACGAAATAATTTAAAATATAATAGATCACATATGTACCGACCAAGATTTGACACTTCCAAAATCAAGTGTCCTTGTCAGCACTGAGCACACCAAACACCAATACTTGTCCTTCAATCTATCCTTTGGGTTGTAATGAGAAGGGATCATAACAACATTCTGCTGACTAGTAAATTATACATCTATACATGACATAAGCTTATGCTGATTGTTCGCTATTATATGTTATGTTAACTATATCATTAGTCGTTTTGACTCCATCCCTGCATACGAACCTTTCCCATCTACACCCATGTATATATATATATATCCATGGTCCCCTAATGGACTTAGATACTATACCCTAGTATCCCTTGTTCAACACCTCATTAGGATTCAATGCCTCTTTGTATCACAATCTCGCCATTGTATATCTTGAGGAAATCCTATAGTGCATACCGATGACCTTTCCTCCATTAGGCCGTGTTCTCTTTGAGGATTTTCTACTTTGTCTACTTCCTATAATGTTGACTCGGCTCCGCTTATCGCCTCATCCATGTTTTGAAGGAATCTTGTTATGCATTACTAGAATTGCCTTATCAAACAAACTAGCAAACAACTATGGCGATGCATTACCCAATTGCATCAACCCTGGTTTGGTGGCGAAGATCAATTAGGTGTAACCCTGTCCTTCCCGTAGATCGCAAGGGACCGATAATGGACCTGAGACCTATGCAACCCTACCCCTTAAAAAAAATGGTACCACATGTGTTGCATAGTGTCTGATCCAACCATCATTTGTTAAGATTTCCTAGTGCAATCAAGGCAATACCCATCTAACTAATTTTGAAGCAGACTTATTTTGACAATGCGAGTAAAGCCTCCAAATCCGCCTAACAATCAATGTTCATTATTGCTAATGAACGCATGACTGTTTACAGAGCTTCTGTTTTAAGTACAATCTTAACTTGAGCGTATCCCTTTCTCTATACGTAAGTGTATACTCTCCATGGATCCTATGATTGGATGTATTTTTGCATTCTAACATATTCTAAAGACTCATGTCATTTTTTTCAATAATTTATAATTAAATTATAATAATTCACACCCGTCATTAACGCATATTCGAGGCTACTTATATACATATTCCATATTCATGTATATTTATTTTGTTTGCTTTTCCTACAATTCCTCTACATCTTTTTATATTTGACCCTATGTCATCATTTTATTATGCTTTTAATGTTCTTCTTCAAGTTCATTTACCACTTCTTATTTCTAGTTATCAATATCGTTGCTACTACATTCATTGGTTTCAACTTTAATTTCTATTCCATTTCATTTTCTATTCCTTTTTATCCTTTCCCATTACTCAAACTTCCTTTTTTGTTACTTGCCATCTATTTGGAATTTTTATTTCATTCTTATCTTAATGTTCACCTCTTGAAATTCACTACATCTTAATATATTAGAAATAAACTTTTACTCAATATATGTTAACACATTAAATTTTCATATCTTACCAAAAGAGGAGATGTTTGTGTGGTGTTTGTAATTACAAGGAATTGCCTTTTTAATTTCTCTTGAAATAGATAGTACAAAACATGAAAATTTTCCTTGTTTTGTACATCTCTTCCTTTTATTTCATATGTGCTTTCTTTTTTATCCCATATGTCAAACTTTTCTTTATTTTAAACTCGATAATATGCGGACATCTACTTGCAACATTTCAAGTTCCATTACATTAAAATATTACAAAAACCCCAAAATATTAAAATAGATTATTATTTCAATTTTGTTCATAACATCAAATAAAAATAAGTTCCTAACCATTACACATTCATTAAGATTAATATCCAATGTAAAAATACCAATTTAAATCATTACACACTTGCAATAATATTTCTGATCATAATGTACTTACAATTATAGTTCTAAGCATTACGTACTTGTAATTATAATTCTATTCATTATACACTTGCAATTATAATTCAAAATGATTAGAAATAGGCATATTTCAAAATAGGTTACAAAGAAATAAATCTAGTTTTATTACAAAACATGTAATTTTCCAACTCACCATCTATTAGCATTCCCAAATCTCTAGATTTAATCAAGACTAAACCGTATTATCTGTATTCTCCATTATAATTCCCTATTCAGATCCACAAATAATAGCTATATAGATATATTAGATATTAGACTGGAGAAAAGAGATATAGATTCAATTTATTAGTTAGAATTAGATCTATAGTTTACCTTTGATGTGGCACCTTGGTTTGAACCTATTTTATATTCTCCGTCATCTCCTATTTCCTCTCCAAAGTGTATAGGTGCAATCTAAATCTATTTTTATGTATTTAGAATTTTGAAGAAGAAAATAAAATGGCAGAGCTTCGGCGCTCATAAGAAAATTACAAGTTGGAAGTGAGGCCCTATGTCCTAATTTATAGATGTTCAAACCAGTGCTAATAGTCGAATCAAATAGTTTTATATCTGGACCATACTACAAAAATGCACTGTTGCCTACAAAAGATCACGGGTCGACCAAGACCTACCCTAGGTATACCGCTTATAGTCGACCTGGACCTTCACATGGTCGACATATGATATTTTTGAATGGTGAATTATTGACGTGAGAAGATGACTTTAATTCTCTTCCTTCTTTAGTTGAATGTGCTGATTACTTTCCTCTGTTAATTGATTTTACTATCATACATATTTACATATATAATTATTTCCAAAGCTAAAAATTCAAACGTTAGTAACTTTTTCGTTTGAACTCCGATCGGAAAACATTATATATGAAAATTGATCAAAAAATCACCATGAACGCAATGGTGAAGGTTTCATAGCCAAATTATGGCATCTGCAAAAATCCTATTTTTCACTATTTTATTTATTTATTTATTTCCATTTTAGTTAATTATCGTCAAAGTCCTAGGATGTTATAAGTACTCGGTTTGTTTATAACCTAAATAACTATTATGGATGAATGATGGGATTGCATTATTGCCTAGAGTAGTGTTATCATTCAAGTAGGATTGCTAAATAAAAGGTAAATAATTGCCTCGAACCTCACACTCGGGAATGACTAGAATATGGGATATGTTTTAGAGCTACACTGTTCGCTACCATTAGGCTGTGGTCATCCTTGATCAAGATTGACATTATTCCTTCTGATGTATGCTTCGGTCCTAGTAAGGTTGTTGATTGCAACCGAGGGACGATCATATTCGATATTATCCAATAAGGGGTAAATCGGTCCTAACTCATAGGGTTTTCGGTGAGGCCCTCGGTACATTTTCTAGAGGCATATTGTGAAAGGCGGTACCCAAGTAGCCTTGTCATTGTATGTAATCCATTTTCCACTACATGTTTCACGGACTCGGTTGTGCCCAAATATGTTGGAATGTGAGATACAAGCATTTCAGCTATGTTATATATTTATTTTAAACCTTTGACATTATTATAATATCACTATATTTCTATTTGAAATGGTTTGGTTATCATAAGGTAAATACTCATCCATGATTATATGCGACATGGTCATACGAGATACCTTTATTTTGAAAGGCTTTATATGTATAACAATTCATTTGCTTTAAGTTTACTCACACCAGACCCATGACTGACCAAGAGTTTTTTTTTATTTCTCTTAAACTCTTAGGTACTCTAATTTTTGAGTAGCCAAGTAGTCCAGGTTATTACAGATGCATTTTGGAGGAGTATGGAGCAAGAGGCTTCAATGTTATCCAGTCATCTATTTTATTTCCGCTGTGTCTGTATAGTATGTATCAGCACTATGGGGGCAGGAAATTTTAACTATCCCTGGCTAAAGTTAGTTCTATTATAACTCTGATGTTTTATTTTGGAAGTGACCATATGCATTATCTTATGTTCTATTATATATGATTTCCTTGCATTGTGAGATTCTGTGTTTCTTTCTTCTTATCTTTTTTTCTTTTACCCTAACGGCCTATTTTTCCAACACCTAGGTGATTGGCACACAAATACCATGTATGTATTAAGTGTCATATTTAGGAGCAAGAAAGGCATATCGTTGCACAAGATAGAAAGCAAATGATAAACAATAAAAAGGTAGGGAAGTAATAAAATGAATAACGACAAGTAATAATTTAAATAAAAGAGTGATGGAAATAAAAGTTAAAAAGAATGGGAATAAAGATTTAATAATGAGAAAGGGTGGTAAATAGAAAAAGATGTTTATATACTTTAAAGAAAGTGGAAAATGACATTAAATCGATATTAATGAAGTAAAGAGTCAGTTAAATGAAAATAATAGAATACGAGTAGTTAAACATTGGAGGCGTAATAATAAAATAAGAATGAATACGCACACAGCCTCAAGTATGCGTTTATAACGGGTATGAATTATAGCTAAAGCTTGGTTTAGATAAGAATGACATAGTCATTAAAAGCGGTTGCGAGGTCATTAGTGTTATACAATAGAAGTCTGCCAACCGCAAGAGGCTACTAGCAGTTGTATATACATTATATCGATGTGAGACATATCCAACCGTAGGACTCATGGGATTATACATTCATGTATAGATAAAGGGAATACCAAGTAGGATGTTCGTCTTGGGTTTAGTGTCATAGGACAAGTAGAGTCTGCTTCAACCATTCAGGGGGAATTAAATAACAAAGGGTATTTCCTATAATGCATTATGCAATCTAGATGGGATGGTGAGCAAGACTCGGCGCAATGACAATGTGACCAGTACCATATGTAGGAATATAAGCTGCATCATATGTCGAGGATGTCATTGGTCCTGAGCGGCCAGTTGAAAGAAACGGGATGAGGGTTATTACACCTAAACGAACTATCACTACAACAAAAAGAGCCAACAGTAGCTGCTAAAAATTGTTATAAATGATAATAATAGCGGTTTAGTAAATGCTATATATCAACATGTTATAAAAAACAATGGCCTAGTTATAGCACAAAAAAACTGGTATAAACATTCATTTTCTATAACACCTTTTATCCGCTATTGTAAGTTTTTATAGCGTTTAATAAACGTTGTATATCGACATGTTATAATAGATACCAAACTATTTGTAATACAAAAAAGCGTTATAAATTTATTTACTGGTAGTGCTTTTCTTGTAAGCTTTCTATAGCGTTTTCTAAGTGCTATGGTTTACTTTTTGCATTTTTAAAATCTACCGCATCCCTATAAATAACAATAGTCAATATATATCAAAATGCTGCATTAAGAATATTTCTATAATACAAATCCATTTAAATAATGAAAAATCATAAAAGATATTAGACATAAAGATATACACATTGCTAAACATAACCAAATATTTATACACATAATATCCCATAATTTTAACCATATTATATGCTATTATACATGTAACCACAATGCATAAAGTAGTAGCTAATGTTATACCAAAAACAAGTAGCTAGTGGTTCACATTAAAAAGAGGAAATACACCAAATCTTTCGGTCTATCACTTGTAAATGAACGAATATCTACATTAGAATTGAATATAAATATGAATATGAATAAAAAATTGGAAAATGAAGTATCTACATTAGAAAAAGCTTTTTGCTAAATATTTTTTATCAAAATATTCTAAGTATCTAAATTTCTGAATTTTTTTCCAAAGTCTCCTTTATGCAGCTAGCACAGGGAAAAATCCCAAACACAAGAAATAGATATATACGATTAGAATCACAACATATCAATCACCAACACCCGCATCGGCAAAATATCCAAATATTTACTTCTATATACCTTATAAAGTGTGTATGTCATATAGCAAACACACATGTTAAGCATTAAAACGTACCTTTTAGCAATATTAGTGAGTTCCCTAACATTTCCAAAGAAACATGAGCACGAAAAGAACCAAAAGCGAGTCTAGAGCCATCAAATACCTACATTTAACTCAAACAAACATATGAGCACATATATTTATGAATTTATACAACTAAATCCATAAACAAAGACTATGATGTTTAAACAACATTAATTTTGTACGTAGAGAACAAAAATTCTAATCAAGAGCTAGGTTCCTAACAAAAGCAGTGAATCGGATTGGTCGTATGCATTATCATCTACCTGATCAAGACTTAACTCAAACAAGTAGTTGATTTAGTTAATTTTATTATCATTAAACACTTATACCTCACAAACATTAACGGAGTAAATTTTTATAAACTTAGTTAATTTATTATTATATATATATATATATATATTTATATATTTAGTTAATTTTTATAAAACATAGTTGATTCAGTTAATATTTTGTCATTTATTGCAAGTATTAGCATTATTATTTTAAACCTAGTTAATTTTTATAAAACTTAGCTTATTTATTATTACTATTGCTATTATGATGGTTGTTTTCATTAGTTATTATTATAAACTTAGTTAATTTTCATAAACTTTAATTAAATTTTTATTATTATCATCAACGTATTTAATATTTTTAAGCTTATTTAATATTTATACAACTTAATGAATGAAGTTTATTTTTATAATCTTAGTTAATTATTATTATTATTATTATTATTATATAAATTTAGTTAATTTTTTATAACACTTACTTAACTTGGTTAATATTCTATAAATTATTATTATCATCATCATCATATACTTAGTTAATTTTTGTAAAAATTATAACTAATTATTAATACTACTTATGATTGTTGTTGTTATTAGTATTATTATTATAAAATTAGTTAATTTTCATAAACATTAGATTAGATATTGTTGTTATTGTATAAATTTAGTTAATTTTTATAAAACTTACTTAACTTGGTTAATATTTTATAATTTTTTTATTAGTAGTATTATTATTATTATCATAAAATTAGTTATTTTTTATAAACCTTATAGTTAATTTATTATTATTATTGTTATTTCTGGTTGTTGTTGTTGTTAGTATTATTATTATAAATTAGTTAATTTCATAAACATTAGTTGTTGTTGTTATCATTATTATATAAATTTTATTAATTTTTCTAAAACTTAGTTAATTTGGTTAATAATTAATAATTTATTATAAGTATTATTATTATTTTCATTATTATTTTAAACTTGGTTAATTTTTTTAAAACTTAGTTTATTGTTATTATTTCTATTATGATTGTTGTTATTTTTATTAGTATTACTATTATAAACTATATTAATTTTCATAAACATTAGTTATTGTTATTGTTATTAATTTAGTTAATTTTTATAAGCTTATTTAATTTTTATATAACTTAACAAATGAAGTTAATTTATATAATCTTAGGTAATTTATTATCATTACAACTACTACTACATAAATTTAGTTAATTTTTATAAAACTTAGTTAAGTTGGTTAATATTTTATAATTTATTACAACTATTATTTGTATAATTATTATAAACTTAGTTAATTTTTATAAAACTCTTCGTTAATTTACTATTATTGTTGTTGTTGTTGTTGTTACTATTCGTATTATTATTATAAAATTAGTTAATTTTCATAAACATTAGTGTTGCACGTGCTGTAGGAAATGTGTTGCATGTGCAAGATATCACTATACAAGTTTTTCCCACAGCTCCATCGCCAGTGGTAACATATTTTTTGAACTTTAAAGTGCTCATTTTTCTTCTTTTTACCATTTTCATGATATTCACACATTATTTATAGTATATATCTAAATTATGCATCAAGATATTAATAGCGAGTGCTCAATTTATTTTTTCAATCTCGACTATGGTAAGGACCAAAAGAAAATTGTATTGCATTGCAATGTGAATAAGTACCACATTACAGACAATTAGTTGATATGTTTATTATGTAAGGAGAAAGGAATACATTTAATCAACTTCATAATAATAATAAATGTTAAGATGACCAGCACCACTGTCGCAGTGGTTAGACGCTTCGACTATAGTGTGAGAAGTCAAAAGTTGGAAACTTGCGTTGTGTGATTCAAACATATATTGACATGTAGTATGTTGTATACTACCTAAGACTTGGAGTACTAATATGCACTACCATCTAAGTACCCAATTTTAAAAAAAGTTAAGAAAAAATACATGTAAGTCACTGAAACATAATTGTGTGGATGCCGTCAAATTTATGTCATAAAAACATACCTTTGACATCAAATGCCTCCATAATTACTATATGTAAACAGATGATAACATCAGCTAGTACCTTCATAACCTACAATATGAATTGAAACATATTTTTTAGGGTAAAATAAACTCAAACCAAAAAAAATAGAATAACAACCAGAACAATAATAAATTTATGCCTACCACTTTATTGCTCAAGCCAAAATAGTAAAAATTCAGAGAGCAACTTTGATAATGAAAATTGCATGCTTCAATTTCACCAAAGATGAATACTTGTTCTACTTTCACCAAAGAAACATAATTACCAATCGATTTGAGATATGGTAAAAAGTTGTAATGGAAATTCACTTCTTCCAAATTTCTAGACAAATGATATCTTTCCTTTAGGCTCAATTGAAAAAGATCCAATTTATCAGAAAATGCAATAATGGCTACATTGAAAATTCAAGATAACCCAATCTTTGTTGATACTCTTGATCAGATTGGGGACTCCTCCTCTTCTTCTCCTTCCACTTCTCATCCCCCATCTAACCCAATCTCCCATTCATAGCATATCTCGAGTAATGGTAATTCTCAAAAGCCGGTGAATGTTGATATTGATGAGGAAGGTTTTCAGAGGGTCCATTACAATAAGAAGGTGAACCGAAAGGACCAAGCTCCAGGTTTTCAACGTAATTATTAGAGAAAATTTGGTTCGGCTCATCATAATAATGTTCTTAAAGCAAGATCTGATGCAAGAAAATATAGTACCCAATCAAGAAATCTTTTAAACCTCTGTTGGACTCAAGAAATACTGCTTCCAGCATTTCTATGCGTACAAACAGTGCTCAGAATAAGCAGGCTAAAGCTTCTTCATGGACAGATCTACTCAAGAAAGGCGGGTTAGATTCAGACTTAAACTTACATTTTGTTGCTCAATTAATATCAACAATAAGAGAATCATCACTGTGAAAGAGGAGATTGATAAATGAACATAGAATAAATGGGAATTTTCAGTAATAGTTTATGTTTTTGGTCCTCGTCCGCCATATCATCATTTCAAGACTTTCATTTCCCGCACTTGGAATCCCTCAGGTAGTTTTGACCTTTTTACTAGAAATAATAGGTTTTCATTATCAAATTTTCAAATCTTGATGATTGTGGAAGAACTTTAAAAAGAAGGCCTTATTTTCTAAATGGCAAACTCATTATTTTGAAAAAGTGGAATAAAAAAATGAATTTGATAGGGATTTATTAAACACTATGCCTATATGGATTAGACTCCCTAAACTTAACCTTAGATTGTGGGATAAAGATGCTTTTAGTGCAATTGCAAGTGTGGTGGGTATCCCTTTGAAATTGGATGAACCAATAGCTAGAGAAACTAGATTATGCTATGCAAGAATCCTTATTGAAATAAAATGGATGCAGACTTGCTAGATGAAGCAAATATTACAATGTATGATGGTGATTGCATGGAAGATTGAATATGAATGGATCCCTCCAAGATGTGAATCATGTGCTTGTTTTGGTCATACAATTGAAAGTTGTGCTGTTAAAAAATTCTGAAAGGAAAAAAATAAGGGAAGATGGTCCAGAAAATGTTATAAATGCAAAGGAAAACACAAATACAAAAAATTTTGGATGTAGGGGTAAAAAATGGACCTGATTTGCAATTAAGAAAGTTTTCTTTTCAAAATCTTTCATGTGATTTAGAGACACGCACGAAGATTATAAATGCAGACTCTCTAGTAAGTGCAGACATTCAACAAGGTATGCATAATGAATAGAATGTTAATTCCCTTCAGATTTTGCAAGAAAAAACTACTGAAATGGCAGAGATGCTCCAGGCCCGGTTTCAGGGCAAGGCCAGGCGGCTGCCTAGGGCAACCCCCCAGGTGGGGGCAACGTACTAGTGGAGGTGGAAGGAGGGGGCAACATAATGGGGGCAACCTTTTTAGATAAATATTGTATTTTACATGTATTAAGCAAGTATTGGTGTAGCGGTTGTAGGTAGACTTTCCAGCGTTGAAGTCTTCAGTTCAAGTCCTCCCTTCAACAATATTTATAAATTTTTTTACCCCTATGTACTTTGAGTTGCCTGGGGCAACCCAGGTGGTTGAGCCGGCACTGGATAGCTCTTCCAAATACATCCCCGTCTATAATTGCAGAGATTGTTGTTCAGAAAGATACTGCTCAAGCAAAAGAAACAGGAGATAATATGAATGTTGATTCTTGTCCTCTAAAAAATCTGGATTTATCTACATATCCAACGAACACTAGCATTGCTTTTCTACCATGTTCACCTACTCCTTAGAATAGGAAGTCTTTATCTGAAAAATCCATACAAATAGCAGTAAGTGCAGTGTCATTCTTATGTTCTGTAAGTAGAAGCAAGAAAAAGAGGAAAAAACCAAAATCAAAATTAAAAGTTTAAATGATATTTCTTCTACAGAGGAAGTAGAGGATGCTGTAGATAAGGAATTTAGAGAAAAGTACATCTCCCAAAATGAAAACTGGAAGAATCTACTAAAGGTTAAAAATAACTCAACATGTAAGAAGAAGGGGAAAAAGCTGGAGGTGTAGGAAGATGAGGATAGTTACAGTGATTCACTGTAGCTACCAAAATATCCTTTGAGTATCCTTTACAATTTTTTTCATACTTTATTATAATTATGTCGATTATTGCTTGGAATGTTAGAGGACTTAGTTCTCCTATAAGAAAACTGGATGTTTCAAATTTAATTTTTGCTAAAAAGCCAAGTATCATTGATTTGCTAGAGCACAAATTGGTTAACACAAAAATTGAAGATTATCATACTAGACATCTCTCCAATTTGAAGATTATTAATAATAATCAAATGGGGGGTAATGGTAGAATTTTGATATTATGGGATGGTAATATCTGGAATCTAGTCAGCCACGTATTAAATTTTCAATTCATTCATTGCTCATTTATCAATAAAGGTGATCTGCAATTGGAAATCACTTTTATTTATGCATCAAATTTTGAAAATGAGAGATTTTCTTTGTGGAATTATCTTGAGAAATTAAATAATAAACAAATTTCTCTTCCCTAGATTATATTGGGTGACTTTAACACAACCATGCATGCATCTGATAAAAGGGGAGGCATACCAATGCCATTCAAAAAATTGGAATTTATTAACAATTTCTTTTTAAGGACTTGTATTGTAAAAGCTAACTTAACGGGTAATAGATTCACATGGAAGTCAGGTAAGTATATAAATATACATTGCAAGCTTGATAGAATTTTAATAAATCAAAATTTTATAAGTTTGTTTCCTAATTTCAAGTGTTTAACTTTACCTCAGGCTATAAGTAACCACACCCCTGTTCAAAATTTTCTCACTGAAAATTTGTTATGCAAGAAGAATGTCCCATTCAGATTTATGAATGGATGGCTTTTTAAGGACAAAGAAGTCATCAATAAATGCTTGTCATTAAAAATACAGGGCACTGCCCAATTTAAAATTTTCAAATTTCTGCAAATTGCTAAGGGGCATATTAAAGCTGGAATAATAGTAGAAACGCAAAAATCAGCTTAAGCAAGCAAGAGAAGATTGTGAGAAATTTCAGAATGCTCTTGACAATGATTGGTCAGACAGTAATATTATTAATAGTTTCTTTCAGGCACAAAATGAGCCTCCCTTCATGTGCATTCAGTTAATTTAAGGCAAAAAGCCAAAGTTGACTGGCTAGCTAATGGGGATGAAGCTAGTAAAAAATTTTATGCCATAATGTCTTGTCGGAAAAATAGAAATGTCATTGGTAAACTTATTGATGTAAAAGGGAATTTTCTAAAAGATATAAATGAGATAGAGTGGGAAGCCATTAATTATTTCTCAGGTTTATATAATACAAATTAGTATGTGGATAAATTTCCAAATATTAATACTAATTTCTCATTACAAGAAAGTAGTCAGGAACTTCCTTTAGCTCCTGTCAGTTTATTGGATATAAAAAACATTATTTTTAATGCTAACAATGACAAAAGTCTAGGTCCAGATGGATTTGGAGCAAAGTTTTACAAAACTCATTGGTCTGATATTAGTAGTAGTATCACTACGCCATAGATGACCTTCTGCAACACAAAAAAATGTTGGCTCAGGCCCGAAAAATGTTGCCATAGGTCTATGGCAACACTTTTAGGGTGATGCAATTTTTGCCGTTGCCTTAGACCTCAAAGGCAACATTTTGACTATCTAAGGCAACATAAGTAATATTGTTGCAATAGAACCCTATTTGGG
Organism: Allium fistulosum; assembly: GCA_030737815.1. Taxonomy (NCBI): domain Eukaryota; kingdom Viridiplantae; phylum Streptophyta; class Magnoliopsida; order Asparagales; family Amaryllidaceae; genus Allium; species Allium fistulosum. The sequence continues at coordinate 294,426,339 of CM060907.1, forward strand.
TCTATGGAAACACCCATAGGTATCTGTAGCAACATTCAAAAATGTTGCTATAGATATTAATTTTCTGAATTTGTGGGGCCCACAATGTAGAGCATATTTGATTTTTTAATAGAAATAAATATTTATTTAATAAAATGATATTGCATAGAATTTGATATTCAAACAGTATTTTATTTAAATAAATATTTTATTACAACATTTGAAATAGTACAAATTCCTGACTCCACTATTTTACAATTCAATGATTTATAACACTGATATTCACATATACAGATATTCCTCACTACATCACTCAGTTCACTCATTACATATGCAGTTTCAATTTATACAGACACCGACACTGACAAATATATGACGAGCCGAGCCGAAGGCGAGCCGAGTAGCGGGTCCGGGCGCAGCGCCGGTGGGGGTCCGGGGCCCCGCAGTCTGATTCATCCGATTTCGAAAGATCGAGCCTTCTTTGAAACCTGTCTTCAAGCCCATGCACTCATACACTCATGCACATTTGACTTGACTCTGTCTTCAAGCTTGTATCCAGCTGTCCAGTCTTCAATACCTGTCACATATAATTCAAAAGTAGTAATCTGGAAAATAATATTTAACTCGAACAGAAAATGAAAATATTTTTGTTATATTATTTGCCTCAGGTATTTGGGTTGTTTCTTTTCATAAGTGCATAAGCCAAACATGAATGCAACACATGGATACAAGGCAGTATGGAAGACAGCAAGCAACAGTTCAGGCAAAAATGCACAAAGGAGAAGCCAAGTGCACAAAGTAGTACTCAACACAGCAAGCAACATAACATGACCAAGAAATGCATGTACATGGATGAACATACATGCATCATAAGGCTTGGTACAAGAAACTACTCAAGTGCAACTGCTCAAGTGCAAGTTCATACTCAAGTGCAGCCATAGGCAGTGCAAGAAACACAGCAGTACACATAGGCAGCCCATCAAGCAAAAACAGTGAATGCATCTGGCATGTACAAGAGAAACATAGGCAGTAATATGATATACAGAGGACTTGGAGCATCAGTTCATGTTAAAGAACAAGGTTAGCATGGTACCAGTTCAGTCCAGACCAAGCAAAACCAACAAAGCTCAACACACATATGTTTGTATATATCGTGGAAATCAAAACTCAATGTTCAGATTAGTCAACAGTTTTAGAAAACCAAAGATCACTTTCAAAGTTCTGATTTTCAAAAATGCAGAAGTTTTCAAGTGAAGCAGTTTTCAAGAGGACAACAGAATACAAATACTTCAAGTTCTGGTTTAACAAATGCAGCAAGGTACAAAGGTATGTGAATAAGTTTAACAAAGGTTCAAGTTCTGGTTTAACAAATGCAGCAGAAAGGAGCTAACAAGCTCAGGTCAGAAATCAAAAACAAGCCAGTGAACCAAAATCCAACATACCAAATAATATCACATCGCAATTCATCATCGGCAAAGCAAAATAAAGCCAGTGAACCAAAATCCAACATACCAATACATCATCGCAATCCAATATACCAGATTTCTCAAAGTCCAACAGAAATATTAAACTCGAGATTATAGGAAATAAAGCCTATAAATAAATCCCAATTCATCATCGGCAAAAGCGTGTGAGTGTAACCAAAATCGAGAATAATCAAGTAAACTAGAAGGCAGAAAACATACCAAATAATATCACATCGCAGCCGACGACGAAGTCAAAACAATTCGAGCAATCAATCAAGGAGAACGAAGGAGCAAGCTACCAGGAACGTTTCTCACACTAGATTCGATCAATCAGAGTATCAAAGCAACTGGAATCGCGTGCCCTAGTTTTCACAGAGAGGAACGAGAAAGAAAAATCGCGTGCCCTAATTTTCACATAGAGAGGAACGAGAAAGAAGAGCTGATGGCGACGACAGCGGTGGCAAAAGGGGTTTGAACGGAAAACTTTGCTTGGCTTCCGGTTTTGGTGTCGTGATGGGGCTCTGGTTGGAGCTAGATGGTCGCGATGGGTCAGGGGGTAGCTGGGGGTGAGGGTGACAATTTGGTGGCGATGGGTCAGGGGGTAGCTGGGGGCGATGGGTCAGGGGGTAGCTAGGGATGAGGAACGAAAATATGATTTGGAAATTAGGGATTTGGAAATTGGGGGTGAGAACGAAATGTTATGAAAAGTAAAGAGGGAAAACGAAATTTTGGGACAAATTGTAGTGGTGATCCATTTTAACAATCAGATTAAATGTAGACCGTTGGATCGTATTCACGCGGATTGCTAATTTTATAAATTTTTAATTTGAATACATCTATAGCAACACTATATAAAAATATTGCATCCTGTTACACTTGTTTAGCTAGAGCAACACATTTTTATGGCTAAGGTAACACCAAAAATCCAACGTTGCAGTAGGACCAAAATTTTATAGCTATCGCAACATTTTAGCTGGCAACACCTTGCAAAAATGTTGTAGAAGGTCATCTATGGCGTAGTGTATTTTTTAGGTTATTTCTGAATTTTTGAAGATAGGGAAACTTTTAAAATCTTTCAATCATACTTTCATAACCCTTGTTCCAAAAGTTCAAAATCATATTGGGCTGGAAGATTATAGACTCATATCTTGTTGTAACTTCATATATAAAATCATATCTACTATTTTATGCAACAGATTAAAAGTGTTTTAAAAAAAATTTATTTCTAAAAACCAGTGTGCTTTTATCCCTGGCAGGCTTATTACTGAAAACACTCTTCTTGCCAATGAACAAATTGGAAACTTTAACGATAAATATAAAAGTCTTATGTGTATTAAAGTTGATTTACACAAAGCATTTGATAAAATAAATAGGCACTTTAAAATACACATGATGAAACAAATGGGTTTAACGAATAATTTTTTGCACTTATAAAAGAATGCATTGATAATGTATCATACTTAGTGATAATTAATGGCTCCCTAAAAGGATTTATTCATAGCAATAGGGGAATTAGACAAGAAGATCCACTTTCTCCTTATCTATTTACTATTTTTATGGAATTTTTCTCTTATCTAATTGATATTGAGCAAAGCGAGGGGAATATTAAAGCTGTAAATAGAGTCAGGCCCACCATTACTCATCTTTTATATGCTAATGATTTACTTTTGTTTACTAATGCAGATGCTAAAAGTGCTTATTCTATTGCAAAGATTGTTAAAAAATGGGATATTTTTGTTGGTTTAAAAGTCAATGAATGCAAAAACAAAGTATATTTCGGCAAAGGGTGCACATGCAAGGAGAAAATTTTAAGCATTCTAAAATTTAAGGAAGGTAGTCTACCAGTTAAGTATTTGGGCCTGCCTTTAAGTATGAATGGGTTAAATGATATAGATTGTTCAAGGTTGTATGACATTATTCAAGGCAAACTTGAAGGGTGGTCAAGCAAAATTTTATCTCTAGTTGGTAGACTAGAACTCACTAGTACTATCATCACATCAATTATAATGTATTGGATACAAGCTCATAATATTCCAGCAAAAAATTGAAAAAATGTGTGCAAACTTTATTTGGAAAGGTAAACAACATAAAATAGTTTGGGAAAAAGTTTGCATGCCTAGAAGTGCAGGTGGCTTAGGTCTAAGAAATATTAGAGACTTAAGAGAAGCAGAAAAATACAAGTTATTCTGGAATTTATAGATGGTAAAATCTTTGGGCTAGACAGATGAGAGAAAAATATCTCAAAAATAAAAATTTCTGGACTGCAAATGTTGAAAGCCATAATTCCTTATCTTGGAAAAGCATTCTTAGCTGTAGGGAGAATGGGAAAAAACTTTTAGAAAAGGAAGTTTAAGGATGGTAGTCCAACCAGCTTATGGTTTGACCCATGGATTTTTGGAAAATCACTTATTGATTTGCTTGGTCGGAACAACATGTATTTATTTGGAGGTGCTAATGACAAATTTCAAAGTATTATTTAAAATCAATGCTAGAATGCAAGCAATCAACAAGCAGTAAATATTTTTAGGCCAGCAATTGATCAAATCACAATAGATCAAAACCTTCAAAGAGACACTTGGATTTGGAATCTGAGTTCAAAGGAAAACATTTCTTTCAAAAAACGTGTGGAAATTTATAAAGGGTGAAGAAACTGAAGTCAATAGGCACAAAGTCATTTGGAACAAATCAAATTGCTCAAAATTGTCTCATTGTTCTTATTTTTCCATTCTCAACAGGCTTCCCACAAAAGGATAGATGTGCCAAATGGACTAAGAATGAAGAAAACAAATGTTTACTCTACAAAAATGATGTGGAAAACGCAGACCATCTTCTCTTTGACTGCTCTTTTTCAAAACATGTTTGGTATATTACTAAAAATGTTTTAAGAATCAATCAGCAGCAATCCATTCAAAGCATAAGAGAAAGTACTCAATATATTCAGAACAACTTCAAACCCAAATCAAAGGAATTTAAAAGAGCTTCCATAGTGTAAATCACTGTTATATATCATATTTGGAGAGAAATGAATCAAATGATGCATCATAATATAGAGAAAAGTAGCATTCAATTATGGAGAAATATATATATTCAGATTTCTAGATTCTTAGTAGAAAAACAAACAAGCATCATGAATGCCCTGAAGTATTTAACGCTGTGTAACACCCCATATTTTCTAACATTATTTAGGACATTTAATTAGTTAAATTAAATAAAATAATGTGGAGATTGATAGGTTGAGATTTGATTTAGCTAAGGATAGTCGTGCCATGTTAAATATAAATCAAATTAAACAACATGAAGAAATGAGCAAGAGCAATATGGGAAATATGAGAGGCTTATACCCTAAACCCTTAGGAAAGAAAATTCACGTTCATTTCATTATATCAAATGAAAATACATCAAGGCTGGCCACCATTTCCATTCTCAAGAGAAGATAAAGCTAAGATTCAAGAGAAAGAAGTTAATCAACATTTTCAATATCAAATCTCACATCTTTTAGTCTCCAAGCTAAGGAGAATAATTACTACATCCCATTTTCTTATGGTTTTCGGTTTCAAGATAGATCCAAAATGTTTTTGAAAGTTTATGCCATGTTTTGGATGAATAAAGTTATATATATTTGCTTGTTGATGAATTATATAGGTTCATATTAGTTTTTTATGATATGTTTGACATGAAAACTCTATTAGATAACATCCAAATGCCTTGGAAATTTAAATATAGGTCAGAAATGATATTTTGGAGATGGGTTTCAATTTTCATAATTTCTGAATTAATGTGGATTTTATATTAATTTTCTAGTGAAGAAAATGATTGATTGGTTTATAAATTATTTATGGCTAAAATAATAGTTATTTGGGTTTAAAATTTTTATATGCTGGAAAACATATTAAAATAGATTTTTTGGAATTTTTCCAGATTTTTCCTAAGTGTTTGATGAATATATAAAATTATTTAAGGTGTGAGACTTAAATGTTTTATATATTTAATTAAGGAGAAGGGGCATTTTATAAAACAAAATCATTGCCTGATTTTGAAAATATTGGCAGCACTTTTCTGAAAAGTTTAACCAATATGAATTTGAGAAAAAAAGGCAAGTTAGTTGAAAAGTTATCTCTTTTAAGTTAAAAACAAGAAAATAATGCTTTTAGCATGTTTCAGCCATTTTCGACATCAAACCTTCCGACCCAGACCTTTCGACAAGGTTGAAAGGTATTATAGCTTTCGACAAGGTCAAAAAACCAATCTGTATGGTATCGAGAAAATTGGTACGTAAAAAATTAGACAAGGTTAAGGTGTACTTGGTTGAAGCTTTAGTTGTCGAAGAGGTTGGAGTATATTTGTTTTACAAACAAAAAATAATACCTGCTTTGCTTTCGAAAGAAGCTTTCGACTTGGTTGCTTCGGACCAGGTCAATTATTTAAAATAAAGGTTAACATGCTTTCGAAGGGGTCAAAATCCCCTAACTGCCGCCTTTTAACCTTTCGAAGTCATTGCTTTCGACAAGGTTGAAAGATATATTTTCCTTTTAAAAAACCAGCCGCTTCTCCCATGCTTTCGAAAGGAAGCCTTCGACTTAGATGTTTTACTCTTTTATATTCTAATTGAAGTATAACCCAAGGTTTTGAAAGAGGTTTTTTAGAGTATTAAAAGGCTGGAACCTATTGTTTTAAAAAGAAACATTTTAAAGCTTTCGAAGGGGAGCTTCTAAAGGGGTCGGAAGCTAAGCTTACGATAAAGTCGAAAGGTTGCTTTCGACAAAGTCAAAAGGTTTTAAAAGAAGTTTTTCGATATGTTTTAAACTAAACCCAAAGAGCTTTCGAAAGGTTTACATGTAACACCCCCACACCCCATAGTATACCCAAAAAGGCATATTAAAAGATGTGGTGCATTGTAGGTATGGCTAATACTTTACAGACTAAGATTCACAAGACAAAATAAATAAAACAGCGAAAACATTTAAAACAATAACTTATTTATAAATCAAACTTCATAAAATAAGTCATAACCAAAATAAGTCTCAAAATACCAAATACATATGTCTTATGAAAAACACCATCTCAGTCACAATATCAGAGTACATAAATAAAACCATCCCTCTCAATAGTACCGGCACATCCATACTAAAATAAAAAGAAAACTGGAATAGAAGAAGAAGAATACATGAAGAATCTCCAAGAATGCCACTCCTGGAAAGATGAAAGTCTACTGCCCTTGCCTCTACTGGCCTATAGGGAAAAGGGGAAAATAGAGGAGTGGGTCAGACTAAAAGTCTAATGAATGAAAGTAATTACTAGTATTTTTACGCAAGATAAAGATAATAGACTTTGCAACAGTTCTAGTTATAAAATAAAATAAAAGATAAAGTTGGAATCAAATACGGTTTAACTGTTTGCTTTGCTTAGGTAATTTTGATTGTTTCAATTGTTTGCACTTGTCTTAGATAGCTGCTTTGATTAGGCTGAAATCCCAATTCTAGTTTAATTAGGTTGAAGTCCTAATTCTACCCTTTGTTCGGCCTTCTATCTCTGTTGTGCCACTGTGAGCTAGTCCCATCTTGTGGGTCCCACAACAAAAAGACACCTGTTTAGCGCTTGGAACTCAATAGTGACTTATCTCCCTGCACCGAGGTCGCACGCTCGGATACCGTTAGGCTTGCACTATCTATTGCTCCCTCTTTGGACCTCTTATTTACCCTAAACAGTGTAAGCGTTTCCAACCTCACCTCCGTGTGTTGTGAGACCACCAGTTCCTGGCTGAAGGGGAATGCTTGCGATATGGGTCCTAACAAACAAAATCTAGTTACGCCCCTTGTCCAATTCCCCTGATTTGAACTTCTAATTATTGACCACTTATCTATCATAAACAGCATAAGCGTGTCACAAGGGGAATGCTGCCAGTACGGGTCCTGCTTCTTAATTATTGACCACTTATCTACCCTAAACAACATATGCGTGTCCCAAGGGGAATGCTGCCGGTACGGGTCCTATTTCTTTATTTGCTTATTAACTTAAATATAAGTTCTATAATAAGCCTCTTCTGTTATCTCTGCTATGCTTGCTTATTAACTTAAATATAAGTTCTAAAATAAGCTTTTTCTGTTGTCTCTAATTACAACCTGTGTGCTATAATTTTGCTTATTAACTTAACCCAAGGTCTAAGTTTAAAAATAAGCTTCTTCTGCTATTTCATCTATTTTATCTTTTTATTTATAATTACATGTTATAACTATGATTGCAAATGTCTTAAATTTTTCTATTTCAATCTGTCCAATTTATTACAGTTCTTCTTATTTTACGTCCAATTTTTGAAATTCAGTGTTCTTATATTTTAGTCCATATTAGCGAATTATTCTCTTTTAATTATTTCATTCGCGTAAAAAAGGAATTAAAAAGAACTAACATCTACAGAATAAATCCCAACGTAGAATAGATGTAAATAAAATATATATAACAGTAAATAATTGTAAATACTGTAAATAATTGTAAATAATTGGGAAACTATAATTAACAGTAAATAACTATAAATAACTAAAATAGAATAGCTAAAAGAAAATAGAATTGAAAGCAAGCATAAAATTTACTTAAAAATAAACTTGCATAAAGGTTATCCCAAAATTGTAGAAAAACTACAACTATTGGAAATCCTATTACTTTAAATTACTTAAAAATCTAAAATAATTACTTAAACACTCACCTGTGGTCCTCATCTCTTTTCCTTGGCTTTCCCGGATCCACTTCTAGGGTATAAAATATTTTAATTAAAAAGATCTCCTCGGAAAAATGTTCCTTTTAGGGTCCAGCCTCAGGCAATGAACCCAGTGGAGAAAATCTAAATGAGAAAAATAGCTAGGCCTAGGGTTTTGTTTATAGTGTCACTTGTGGATCTCAGACCGTTGGATTTAAAGATTAAATCTGGTGCAACCACGTCATAGGCTCGCTGGGAACCGTTGGAAGGAAGCACGAATGCACATGATGAAGTAGAAATGGAAAAATGACATGTTCGAATCGAACTGGGCGAAGGTACATACAAAAGGCAAGGCGGGTCGACTTACCTGTCGACCCACACATGTTAGGGTCGACCTATAGGTTGACTTAGCCATGATGGTCGACCTTGCTCATTATTATTTTTCTTTTCTTATTTTCTAAATTTTTCTTTCTTTCGTATCTTCTTCATTCTAGCTCAGATTCTGACAATATATATATATGGAAATTGACCAGAAAATTACCACGGACACAATGGTGCAACTCCCGTGGCTCAATTCTGATAATTTCACAAAGTTATCGAATTATTTAATTAATTCGTTAATTAATTATTATAGCTTAAATTTCGGGTTGTTACATTCTCCCCTCCTTAAGGGATTTCGTCCCCGAAATCTCTAAGGATAGAAGAATGAAATAAATGTTTTCATCCAAGTTTTACAACCAACTACTCAACCATCATCCATTACATCCATTGTACTTAAGTTTTTCTAATGCGATTTATGATACATATGCAATTAGTGTAGTGTCAATGTCCCTAACTAATGTAAAAGATTAGGCGGTCTACTGATTCAGTCGACCTCCTTTTATGTAATCATGCCCGTGCCATGTATCCAACTGAATGCAATTTCCTAATGTTAACTGATAGTTCTATATGCGTGCTACATCATCATCCAAATGCAATAATCATGTGATAATCATCCATTTATAGCAACCATGGAATAAAATAAAAATAAAAATGCGTACACATCCATATGCATATGCTCTAGTGTCCTAGTTAGGCCGATCCCTAAGAAATAATAGTGCCTAGTGTAAGTATATACGTCCATTGGCATCCACTTGCAACCACTAGTATCCATCATACATAACATGCTCTAATAACATGTTTACATCAAATCCTACCATCCATAAGTTAAATCCTAAGTTCTACCCTCCCAAAGGATAATAAAGGAAAGAACCTATTCGAAACTAAAGATGGAAATATGAAATTCAAAATTTATTATCAAAGAGATGTGGATAAGAGGTACTTATTCATTCCTAATCAAATCAATCTTCTCCGAAGTCTCTCTAACCATGTTGGGACCAAATAGCAATCTCTCTGTAGATTCTAACCAACACGAAGGCAACTTGCATGGTCTTCCATAAAGAACTTCGACAGGTGTCATTCCAATGTTAATCTGAAAGCTATTATTATAAGCGAATTCTACTAATGGAAGATGCATCTCCCAAGTTCCTCCAAAATCAAGAATATACATCCTCAACCATGTTTGTCTTACCATCTTACTAATATCACTTTACTATTCTTCTATAGTCTACACACATGAAGCAACAATCCTAGGTTCTCACTAGTGTCCTATACACTTTACGGAAACTTCTATTATTACTACTAAAAGTAATCACTGCTATCTCCTTCGTCGCCTTACACTTTTCCATCATACCTAGGAAATGATTCATATCTACTCCACAGTTGAAAGTTTGGTTTGGTATTTATCATTCCATTTCAAAAATTAAAGCTTCTAAACTTTTAAAATATAAAATCCCAAAATTTTTGTCTTTAAAAGTGTTATTTTCAAATTTCCATTAAATTCAAAGGTACTTGGTTACTTAACATTTTATCTTTCTAGACTTGCATCCTTACAGTTTTGTGAATTTACATTATTCCCCAAACCTAGAGGGAAAAACTTACAAATTCTAAGTTCAAAACTTATTCCTCCTTTTCTTTTAAAGACCTTTATAGCTTTCCATAAAAATTTGGATTTTTAAATTTAACTGTTACTAAGTTTTTCGCTTCCAAAATCCTATTTACTTTTTTACCAAACCATTTTTCTTTAAAATATCTTTAAAATGTTCTTACATGTTTTCAAAACATTTTCTTTTCATAGATTTTCAATTTTGCAAAAACTGGAGTAGATAAGAACAATTATTTTATTAGAAACTCCTTAACTTTCCAATTACTTAACCTTGGAGGAGTTCCTAACTACAAATCGGGACTTTCTACAGAGGCCCTCTATAATATCTCTCCTAACCAACTCTATCTCTAATTATTACACTTCTTATTACACCTAATGGTTTTATACCTTAATATATTGAAACTACTTTCTTAAGAAACTATTAACACTAAAACCTTATATGAATCCTTTAAAAGAGGACTTAATGTTTATATGAAATTACAAGGAACTTATTTTATATTTTTCAAAATAGGCTATATAAAATATGGTGCTTCCCATACCTTGTATATCTCTTTCACGTATTCCTTATAACTTACACAAAACATCTTTATTTGTGATTTGGTTTCATAGAAAATTTTATCATTATTCATTTTATTCCAATAGATTAAAGTATGTTTAATCTATATTCTCTTCCAAAAGAAAATTTCTATTAAATTTATTGATTTCCTAATATTTAACAAACACTTTTCTTTTCAAGAAAACTCATTTTCAAAACTGTTTTAATATATCCATAACAAGAAAACATTTCCTCATACTTATTTAAATAATAAGTGTACTTACAAACCACTTTTTATTATACTTAGAAATTATTTTCAAAATACATTTTTATTTGGGTCAAAACAGATGTTGCATAAAACACCGTTACTACAACCCAAAAATACTAGTGTATGGATTTAATAAATACTAATGAATCTCGCATACTATTCTAAAACCTTTTATTGGGAGTCACCAACTATAACAATAGTGTTATAGTCTATGCTCCCCTTATTTTTCATGAAAACATCTATTACAACAATAAATGATGTAACCTATGTTTCCGATACTTAATACACTCTAGGTTTTTATATTTAAAATCTTTGTTTACCTACAAAGAAACTAGCGAGCTATATATGCTCTATAATTCTTCAAAAATAATTTCACTTTTAACAGAATCATATAAAAACCAATTTAAGTCTCATACCACTTTTTTTTCTTTCAAAAACCCAATATTTACTTTCTCAAAAATATTGACGATTATATTTTTTAACTTTTCAATTCTAACAATTTCATTTTATTGAGCTAAACATAAAGTAGATTTTCTTCTTACTACCCTAGGAGTACCCATCCTAAACTTTGGTAATCTCATTTACTTACTAAAGTCTTTTGTTCCTATTCCTCTTTTATGCTTATATTTATTCCAAGGCACCACCGTTAAATCCACTTATCTGAAACAATTATAATTTTTGCAATTATCTACACATGGGCTTTCTAACTGAATCTATTGTACATCTCCAATCTTTGCCTACCACTCTTTGAATTTCCACAATCCGAACCTAAATGTACGAAACTATTTCTCAAACTCTTTCCATGTGTTGACCTTCTCTATGCCCCAAGAAACACACTTCCTTAAGCCAAAAGTGACACTTTAAGAATTTTGCCTTCCACTGATTAATGCGAAGTGTACAAAGAACCTCCTCTAGACGAATATCATGCTCTTCCATACTCTTGGAAAACACCAAAATGTCATCCACGAACTCTACTACGAACTTATTTAGGGCATCTCAAAAAACATGGCTCATCAATCTACAAAATATGATGGGGCATTGGTTAGCCCAAATGGCATAACCAACCACTCAAAGAATCCATCGAGTGTCCTAAATGCTGCCTTATCGATGCTACCATCTGCGAATCCAAGTTGATGAAATCCAGTAGCTAAATCATGCTGAGAAAATACAGAAGAGCCAACCAACTGATCGAAAAGATCATCTATCCTAGGAAATGGATTACGGTTCTTCTTCGTGAGCTTATTCAACTCTCTATAATCTACGCAAAGTCAAAGGGAACCATCCGCCTTTGTAGTGAAGACAACTGGCGCTCCCCACTCAGATATACTCCTTCTGATGAAGCCTTTCTCTAATAGCTCATGAATCTTCTTGATTAACTCCTTCCTCTCCCTACGTGCCATATGTCTCACGAGTAATGCCACTGGCTTAGTGATGCAGCGCCTACCTCGCTATGTCGAGGAATCCAAGTTTGCGAAGAAGTCGCCGCTCCAAAAATCACATTTCCTTAAGTCGCAGCGAAGCCCTAAGTCGTGATTCGCTCATTTCCTTAAGTCGCGACGAAGCCTTCAGTAAGTCATCGAAAGAAACTCCTTATGTCGTGAACGACATTCCAGTCGAGTGCCTCCTCAAGTCGCGAACGAGCTATGGTAGATCGCTGAAGATTCCTTAAGTCGCGAATGAGCTATGGTAGGTCGCGAACAAAGGTATGTCGTTACCTCTTATGTCGCTGTTCATTCTTATGTCGCTCCAGTTAAGTCGCGAGCTTCCAGAAGGTCGTTGTTTCTTATGTCGTCCCAGAATCCTTATGTCGCTGCCGAAGCTTTAGGTCGCAGATTACTATGCCGCATTGTCTTAAGTCGTTTGTGATGTGTCTTGTTAAGTCGGGTATGTTGATAAGTCGTAAGACGTATTACTGTTTGTGTTGTAACTTGTTAAGTCAGGTATGTTGATAAGTCGTAAGTCATATTACCGTTTTTGTTGTAACTTGTTAAGTCGGGTGTGTTGTATTTTCCCTATAAACTAGTGTGTGGCCCGTGCTACGCACACGGGCAGTGCTGGTAATTCCCTGTAATTGTAGGTCCAATTGGATGTAGTCCGATTGTATGTTAAAGCAGTATGTAGAGGTCATGTGCGGTGCTGGTTCTTAACCCCTTCAGCTGTATGTTCAGTATTGAGGTAGTTGGAAAATGTTGTGAGAAAATAAAATAGTGTTAAAAATTTGAAGTAGGGACATAACCAAAGTGCAGAATAGTGTATCTCCAGTTATTCATTTGCAGGAACGGAGTATTGTAATCAAAAAGGGAAAACCTTGTTTACGAAAATCAACCTATCTTCTTTGAATTAAATTTATTTAGTCTAAATCCTTTTATGTGTAGTTGTTAAGTGGTTAAGGTATAATTTGTTATGGCCCGTTTTGTTGGTAATTAAGTTATGAGTTTATGTTTTGTATTTTGGTGTGGAAGAGTGGTTGGAGAGTAAGGAACGTGGAATGAGTTAGAGAGAGATTTTTTTAGTCCTGAAAAAGTGGGGATTAATAAAATTTCGTTTTTAAAAACTCCTTATTCGTCCTCTCATCTCCCCTTTATTCCCACCGTGCCGCTTTGTTATACCATGCTGTATGATTTGAAAATTGATGTTGGAATAGTGAAAAAATATGTACGAATAAATTGGGCCTTTAGTTGTTTAGTGTTTGGTTTTTGAAAAAATATATTAGTCTCAAGTTTGTGGAAATTAAAACGTTTGGTAAACACAAAGCGGTGAGAAAAGTGTTTGGTTTTGAAAATAACTAAGTTTACGTTTTGTAACGGAGCGAAGATGGGTAATTATACATTGTGTAATGACAGTGAAAATCAGAGAAGGCGTTGAAGAAGTTGAAAATGAATTGTTAACATTTATTGGTGCGTTGAAACCCAACGAAGACACACCGTCAATCAAAGGCAGTAGAGAATATGATGACCGTTGTTTTTCAATTGTAATTAAAGTAAAGAGCTGAATGTTATCAATAATAAATACGTCGACTTTTGTCGATGTACATTTCATTTTTGGCAAAAAAAGTTTCCAAATGAAGTCCACGTCGTGCAATATATAATTGTGATAAAAACCACCTAAAATGGTACAGGGATATAGCAGGTGACACATATGATAATGGTGGACAAAATTGATAGCTCATATTGCAATTTTATTCATTCAGAATGATTGAGATGATAGTTCATTGCCAATTTAGTTTGTTTAGCACAGTGACATCCCTTCTTTGAAAATTTATAGTACGGAGTTGTAGGAAGCACCCATATATAGTGGACCTTGTGACCATCTACTTTCTGTGCAGCATAGTGAGTAATTATCTTATGGACGTTGCCCGTGCTACGCACACGGGTTATTGTACAGTTCTTCATTGTGAGTATTTGTTGTGCAGTATAGTGTGCATGAAGAATAGTTGAATTCATTTTACTCTAACTTCATTTTTTTAGATGAAAAAGGCAATGAGTTTTCTTGCATAGATTGCATGATTAGCTATTTATTCTTTTCTTCCCATTTTGAACGTAAGCAGATGATTATGGTGAATGTTTATAAAATGCTTGATGTATAAAAGATTTTTAATGACTAAAATTTGGCTATTTTATGTAATTGTATGCACGATGTCAATTGACCCATGTACATTTAACATATTTTTAGAACGATTGGTAAATGTGAGTATGAACTAAATGGTTTGAATTTTGCAGCATAAGCATTTATACACATTATGTGTTGCCATATATCAAAACTATGCATATAACTTAGGAGAATTATTTTGTCTACGCTATGTGCATGGATATTATGCAACATGTATGCAGATCATTATATTTTAAAACGCAATATAGATCCATGTTATTTAATTAGTTCTTAAACTGTTATTTTGAAACAGTGACAAAAAATGTAGGTAAACTGAAATAAGAAGACATAAAACCGAAATGAAACAAAAATGACAAAAAACAATACAGTTAACGATCTTACTTATTTCAACTTGCTTAACACTAAAGCTTCAACTAAAAGCTCAACAACAATACATTTAGAAATTGACTGAAACCTAGAAGGAAATACATTTAGAAATTGACTTAATCACGAATAATTAATATCAAAATCACAGTTTCTATGAATCCTACAATAGCTGTATAGGTACAGCAAGAGGTAGATGCTCATTGCCTCCTTTGGAATAGTCTGCCACAATGCTTGAGCTTTCTCCAAATGAGCATTGGCTTCAAAAGAAATTTGAAGCATTACTTCATAATACTTGGTGCACATATAACTTCTCCAGTTGAGGAAACAATATCAAGGTTTAATTTTCTCAGCAGTTACAAAGAATGGCTTTTTGTCCTGTTCAGTGATCGATGTATCATTTTTAGAATGTATGGAAACGCTGGAAGTCTGGAAGGAGGTGGAGTGGTAGTTCTGTTAGCATCAAACAAATCATTTACTTCCTTCTATTTTCGGGCCGGCTATCTCCTTCGTACCAAAAACTACATAATAAGGATAATTGCTCTTAATTCTTCCCTCTACTCTTTATTTAGTTAAGCCCTCAATTTTAGGGTGCTGCTCTTCTACTTCATTAAATTCTATGTTTTAGTGAAATGCATTCCATTTTTCTCGGTTGGAGTTCTGCAGAGGCCGTGATTATAGAGATTAATTGTAAATTTATGTTGCTTCCAAGAACGTTGTTCATTCGCATAATTTTTGAACTGTTGTAATTATATGTAATTCCCTCATTTTCTAATTGATGTAGAAAAGTCATCATGAGTGGTTCTTTCATCACCTGTTTGGTAGTAGAACCAGATCCCTCCCAAAATGGGGAATCCATAATTTTCTTTAAAAAATCATCAGCATACATGAATATTTTTTGAGCATGGTTAATAGAAAAACAAATATTGTCTATAAGACATTTCTAAATTTGAAAGAAAAAAAATCAAAAGTCAAGCATGATGGACAATATCAAGTTTCCTACCTCTAACACTTTGTATGCACATAACCTTCTCTTGCTTAAAAGTTGTACATGGATTCATCAAGGACCACATAATCTCAAAATAGCAAGGTCTCTAGACTTTGCTTTTAGAGATCATGGGTTTCACAATTATTTATGAAGCTAATGGTTCATAACAGCAGTTGTTTTAATATCAAATCAAATAATTCGAAGCGTAAGATGTATCAAATATTTATTCTTTTTTAATATTTTCATGCTAGGAAAAACTAATTATAATTATATACTAAGAATCTCAGTATGTATATATCTTAGCATTTGAAAAGCCAAGAATCTCAGTGTGTGTCTCAGTACTTGTAAAGCTAAATTTTATTCGTAAAGCAAAGTTGAAGATGATAGTCACTATATCAAAAGGTAAATAAAAAATATCGAATTGTAGAGGAAGAACTCATGAAAACTGCATTAGAAAATATTTAAAAACCCAAAGAAATATAAATATTAATCAGTCAAATTTCGTAAACAGTAGATGCACCCGATTCATGAAATGATTCCTTATAGTTGTACAAAATAATATAGTTTGATGAAAAAAATGACCGTTTAGTTTTCTTGAGCATGATAAGTGCACTATTTGCAATCAGCTCACATGGATATGTCTACACACACATAAGCTTAAAATGGTAAGACGTAAATATAAAAGTAACGAATGTTGTCAAAACATACTTGGCCAATAGCATCCAAGTGACCCATAAACATAAACGGATTCGCAATTTGGCATAGGAAGCAAACTGGGGCATGCAGAAAATTTATCTTGAAATTGTAAAAACAAATAAATTTCATGTCAAAATCCAAATTACTGGTTTAATAAATCCATCTATAAGACCAATAATATAAGTGGAGTGATGTAAGACAAACATGTAGGCCTAACTTACCGTCATTTCTGCTTACTGTAAAACTATGATCGTAGCTTACCATCATTTCTGCTTATTGTAAAACATAACTAAATTCATTACATGGTCATAGAGACATCCACCGTCTTGGCCCGTCTACCAAAATATATGCAACAATCATGTTGAACATAACTAAATAACAAATGCTTCTATACTAATTCCATGTTAAATGGAAACAGGAACTTACTATGTGTGGGACCCGTGCTACGCACACGGGTCAGCTTGTGAATTTAGAAGAGGGCCATGTAGTAAATGGAAGTAAATACTATATGTTAGTGTAATTTGAACTATTCATACATGTGATTTAAATTGAACAACATTTTTATTTTTGATTTAGAGAAGCTTATGGTTTGAAGTATTATGGTTTGAAGTAGCGCGAGAATCTAAGAAATAGTACGCTTTTTCAATTTGTGTTATGTTAATGTTTTTCATGTGAGTCAGCATAATTTTTTTTGTAGTATGACATTTCAAATGTATGAGGTGTATGTTTAGATTAGAAAATTTTAGATGGATATTTTAAATTGTACAGTTTACTTTAACTATGATTATTTATGATGCGTTAATGATGTTTGTGATGGTTGTACTTGTGAAATACTCTAGGTTGCAAAGTAGGTTGTCGATGACAATGTCATAATCGAGTAAACAATCTTAAAGTTTGAATGATGATTTTTTTGGCAAGTATATTGCGTATTGTTGTACAACATAACAAATCAACAAAACTGGTGCATTACTGGTATAGTAATAAATTATGGTTCAATTGGCAGTAGATAGTCCAATCCACTAAGCTATTAGTCTTGCCTGTAACTGGCTTATTTAATTGAAAATGCGTTAGTGGACAACATCAACAATAAATGAACGGCTTGATCATGATGGATCTAAGCACCAAATAGAGAGCGAGTGTGGACATTACAATGAAAATGAAATGGATGGCTGCATTAAAATGATCACATTACCGAAAAGAAGTTATTAACCTTATCATCATTTTTAAACAGAGACAAACACATGATTTTGAGTGCTCAAATCTTATCATCGTTTTTGAATTAAAACTTTAAAGCCATAAATTTAATCCCTTGCCTAAGAAAGGTTTCATAAAGCTGGTGAATGCATACGAAAATATATAATCATAGTGATCTTCAATATCAATTTTTGTCCTCGGTAAGATAGAAATTCGATTTTCCCATTCCCCAAAATAAAATACTTAAGTTGGCATAATACTCCTTCGATTTGCTTGTTTATGTCCAATAATTATTACTTCGACCTTAGTGTATTCTCAAGCAGTTCCCCGAGTCATATTAAATAATCATTCAAGACAGTTCAGGCACTATGGAAAGTTGCATACCATAATGCAGAGCATAAAGCATTAAATGGACAGTAAATGCAATGACTGCTTATTCATGGTAATAGTAAAAGGTCATAATACATCCTCCGTACCAAACAAACAAATAAAAAAAAATCACACTAACTGTAGTTAAAAACATGCGTTATGAAATGAAATTGCTTGTTGTACTTGAACCCCTAACTTTTTGGTCACCACTTTTTCCTCTGTATTTCCCTACATGCATAACATAGGAAACAAAATTCAAATTCAACCACATGAAACACACGTACAACCACGAAACCAAAAAAAATTTGTATAACCATGCAGAATACAGATATTGGAAATTTAACCTCTTTTTAGAAATGGATGCGGATATATTTTAAATTTTTTTGGTATCCATTGACAACCTTGGCAATTATGAATAGAATTATGCAGAATTAATTATATGCAACTTGCAAAGCACACCAGCAACGTGCGTTGCGTGATTCCACTGTATTATATATAGGAAGTAGCCAATAGTTATGAGCCCATAATTGAAACATTAATTTGATCAGATTACAAATCTTTGATGGATCCGTTTATATTACAAATCATTGTTAAGGCACATATAATACCAATCTCTATTTACTCTAAAAATGAATCCATGCCCTATACCATATGCACTGGCAAGAAAAATCCAACGGTATATTTCATATATTACCAAATGTTTTTACTAAATTTACTTTTTCTTCTAAAAAAGTATGGATGGCAACTACGACGAATAAGCCAATATGTGTTCAATAATGGTAGGAAATCTTTGTTTCATTGATAAACTTATTGGTATTATTAACTATATCAAATGCAGAGTAAAATCGGTTTATGAAGACCATATGATCCCAATTATACATATATAAACACATACAATGAACCAAGTGCAGCGTTCCAAGTTGGAAAAAAGAACTTCATGTGCTAAAACTACAATATAAGGCAGATTATGACAGAGTTGTTGTCCAGTGATAAGCTCCCACATAAAATACCAAATGAAAATACACGACTTAAAAATCAATATTATCATACAATAGCATATCTAATGCTCAATAACTTTTTTTAACAGTATAATGGAATATTAAGAGGAAATTGTAATAACTTCGTATTAATATTGTACCTGTAAAAAACTAAGTTGTGGAAGATAGCATAAATTGAGTGCAAAGTTACTTGCCTCTTTAAGTAGATTTGTTGCCTTAGTGCTACTGAGCCTTTGCATTTCTTTTACTTTCTACTTCAGTTCTGTTACTATAGAAGAATTGTTACTCGAAGGAGCAAATTTCAATATATTTTTGACCCTGATTCGGTTTTCAAAATAATAAGTTTCAGCTGTATGATGTGTATGATCAGCTTTGTCCTATGAAATGGAATATTACATATCATTCATTATATACAGAAGGGAAAAATAGCCATCAAGTAAAGAAGACTAACAATTTTCATATCATTTTGTCTAGTTCTCTTTTACATGAAGATAGCAATGAAAAGATTTTGCAGGTCAGTTGTTATATACTAATATGATACCAAAAATAAAAGTAAAACATCATCGATGTACAACAACACCAAGGTCGTGCATATCAATATGAGTAAAGGGCATGGATCAGTCATTAGTCAAAATGCAAGCAACTACCAAGACTACTTAGATCCTTGCAGTTATATGCTAGCGAAAGGGTAATAATATGACCCATGGTAATATCATTTTCTTGTATATATTGTATAGTAGCGTTTTACTTATGATTGGGCCTTGGATCCATTTATCTCATGGAAAAGTTTCCTTAATAGTCATATCATACACCTGTTGTAAGCAATCATTTTCAATGCAAGGAGAAGAAACTAAGGGGTTTAAACCAAAGGTTGGCATAATGGATAAGATATTTCACCGTACCCCATCATGATTACATGATGTGTTAGTACTAACATATATGATTTAAAATAATATCATTCGTAAAATTATAAATATCAAGATAAAATCAAATATATCAATTATCAAATCCTAAATATTTATTTATATTGAACTTAACATTTGTGCTTAATTGTCATTAGAATTGGTTATAACTTGTGGGTATCTTAAATTCAACTAAAACGATGATTGTCTTAGCATAATTATGGCAATTTGGATGGAAAGATAATCCAGTATGGATGAACTTTTTGTAAAATAAGACTACGTGATTATTGTATCAAAGAAATAATAGTGAAAAAGAAATTAAAACAAAAAAGTTACCATTTTTTAGTTGAAGAATAGTACCATCTGTGATCATCGGCTTATGCTTCTGCAAGTTAAGAATGAAGACTTCAATCAAGAATTACTATTATGTCAAAGATTTACATTAATAACAAACCTAGAGAAAACCTAACATAAATCATGCTATGATAGCTCTTAGACATTCCCAACTTCGATTTATCATGTTTCACATTTTGGATAACAGAAAATGCATGCATGTGATTATAAAGCATCAATTTAGAGGAAAATAGAAAAGAGGTTAGTGATGATAGTTGAGTCAATTTTGAATTGATTGATCAAAATTGCTACGAAATTATTTTCATGCAACACTTGTTCATTTTGCAATTTTTTCCTATAATTTTTAGTAATGAGTCTATCTAGAAAAACATATTGCATGTAGATAATTTTAAAACAATTGGATAATAGAACATAAAGATCCAAATTGAAAAATCAAATATGAAATAAATATGAACATAATTTACTTATTCAATTAGCATCATATAAGAGAAAATATAGCAACTTCCTCAAGCATAATTGTTGAGGTCGACAGTGATACAATGGAGGAGTAAGTAATACAGATTATAGATGGATTAACTAAACATTGACACCTAATTAGATGAACATCACACATTGAAAATCCAACATAAGAGCAATGAGTTAAACCATGAACAAAAGTAATACAACCAAGGAAAGTGGGTTACTGTACATGACTGCTAGAAGACAAATAACCAATTGTTATAAAACTGTTGGTATCTACTTGATTGATTGACTATCAAATGCATGAACCAAAGATAGTCCAAAAGAGTTTAATTTCAGTGTGAACATAAACACGTAAACATTGGCAATATGAAGACACCTTAGGAATTCTACAATTTATCATTTAAGCACATGAAGGGTTGAATTGGGTTTGCAGTTTTGACTCAGAAATAGAATGTATCAAGGGGCATTTCACCAGAAGGACAAACTTTGCAGTCCAATTAGTTTCTAGGACACACATTCAAACAAATTACTTTCAATGCCAAAGTCAGCAGAATAATTACTTTCAAGGACAAAGTCAGCAGGCCAATTACTTTCAATGACATAATTTCATAGGATTTTAGGCCCTATAAACTAATTATTTTATGTTTTGTCCGTAAAAGTAATTATTTCAGTTGTGTGTTTTGGAAACTAATTCCACATGCTAAAGAGGCCCTTGTGGCTAATTTCCACATGTATCAATATATACTATGGTGAATATTTGAGAACTTTATTTTTGTTTCTAAGTGAGTTGCTTAATTTATCTCATTGTGGCGAAATTAGATTTTGTTATGAATGTTCATTTAAGTCATATAAGTAGCAATTAGCTGCTTCCACATAAATGGAAATCCATTTAATTATCAACATCTTAATCAGTAGACAGTCGCAATTGAAACCCCCCAAGGAAGAGTAAAATATGCAACAATCTACAATTTGCACAGTATTGAGTAACAATAACTACAAAAAACAAAACAATATGTGGTTTAATCTTTAGTATCTCCGATGAATCAAATCCGACAACTACTGAATAATAATATCACCACAGATTTGCTCAAAGTGAAAGCAACTTTTGTCGAACTCTAGTACAACATACTCCTAAATGCATATGAAATAAGTAAATAAAACAACAAAAAATACCTTTTGGAACTGAGGAGTTGCGATTTTATGTCATAGGTTATGGTACGAAGCTGTCAGGGGAGAAGAAGGAGCACTTTCGTCGACATGATTTTCAGTACCGCGTCTAAAAGACTCCAGAATTTTTCTTCACATTAATTGCGGTAAAATTATTTTTATACGAAATATTAAAAGGAATAGTCACTCTGTTTTGTATAAAAATAATATGGAGCAGAAACAAAAGGAGTGAAGAGGAAAGAGGAATGGTTATGAGCATGACAAAAAGGGGTTTGAAATAATTGAATGACACTTGCAATCTTTACCTGTCTTTTTCAGTTTAAAATAATTAAATGACGTGTGTAATAAATTTGGGATGTGGATTCTCCTTTCCTGTTTAAATAATTGATAGATTTGCTGCAATGTCCTATCAAAATAGAACAAATTTGAATTGAAGAATATCCTTTCTGGCGCGGATTGAAAAAATTGACTAACAAAGGGAAAACGCTTTTAACACAAAATGTTTTGTCATGATTTTGGGAGATTGAAATAAAACCACTGGACTTGATAATGAAGCAAGTGTAAATCAAATCGGAGGAGTTTGAGAATAGTGTAAAAAGGATAAATAATATAAAGGTGAGTGTAGAAAGGAAGTAGATAGTTGGAGTAATGTACATATGGAACAAATCATTTGATCATTTGTTCAATAGAATTCATAATCGTTTTTTTATTGGTATAATTATATTTTGCTCAAATTATTATCGTTTACCTTGCTTTATATCACTTATATTCAATTATACTTACATATAAATACACATACACTGATATTTGTGTGTGTACATATGTATATGTATGTGTGTTTGTGTACGTACTTGTGTAATTGTAGAAAAAAGCTTAAAAGTAGAAGTCTGCTAAGAACATCATGACCTTCATATATTTTTAAGGTTTGCAGAGATAGAAGTGTGTGTGTGAGTGTGTGTGTGTGTGTGTGTGTGTGTTTTTGGGTTTTACTGAGTCCTAGTTGTGATAGATTGGTGACACATGATATGTTCATTTTATGAAGTTACTTCTCTGAAGTACACGTTCTAGTAAGTGTGAAGTTAAAAAAGAATTCGATCAGGCAGTAGCTTTGGTACATGTTCAATCATTGAGCATGCATAAAAGTAATTTTGGTATTGATGTTTTGTTCAATACAAAAATTCTAATTCTTAGATGGTGAGAAAAAAACATGTTACATAATCCATTGAAACTTAAAATTATACATGAGATAAATTAGAAAATTGAAGCAACCCAAACCTGCCAAATCCAAATTCATTTGATTTTTCAAAGTAAAAAATCGCCAAAGATGCCGATGAATCCACCATCTGTATCATGCATCTACTGTACACTTAAAATATTCATAATTAGAAATTGGAAAAATAATTAACCGAAACTTTTGTAATAAATTTAGAGGAAATGAACAGGTGTGTGCAATGATAGAGAAGTGAACATCAGTGTTGATCATTCAAAGGTTGCAGTTTCATGAATTTAGAATGTAGAAGATTTTCAAGGATTTAAATAAAATTGGAGATTATGAAGGGAAAGCATTTTGAAGAAGAAAATGGAAGTAAATTAAACAAAACCAAACATAGTATACCATACTATCAAACATAACCAGTTGTATTATATAATACATTCAATTATCAAATTAGTTATCTATTTAATAGCAAAAAAGAGTAAAAACAAATAATCAGTAGAAGAAAATTTGCCCATGCTTGTATATTTAGTTGACAGGGTATAGTCAACAAATGCAGGCTTGCAAAAAATAAACTCTTGAAAGAAACTATGATTTGTATGGAGAAAAAGTTGGAACCTATCGAAATAAACAGAGATGAATGAAGTATGTGAAAAAAAAACTGTTCACTGAGATAAATCACTGAATCATTACAACTTCAAATATTGCTAAATACCCTAAATCAAATTATAAAGTAAATTAAAGGATACAAAATGTGGTAGTTTAGAGAAATAAATACTTAGTTTCAAAAAGAGTGAGGAACGTAGGTCCAGTTTAAATGAAGTTCAAAAACCTCGAGAATATGCAGCTTATTCTTAAAAATTAAGCAATGACGGCCACTTCTAATACTTTGAGATTGACAAAAGGTAGATTAAAAATAAAACTTGCCCGTATAAAATTAACAGGTAAATTATTATCATTATCCATGGTTCTTTGGATAAAGAGAAAAGCTGAGAAAGGTTACATTTTCCAAAATGCCTATGCTTTATTTGTTTTAGAAATAGGGTGAACAACTATCAAACTGGAAATATCTATCTACACAGTACATATGTGAACACGCACTTTTCAAAACAAACCATAGTAAATAAAATATATCTTCTGAAGAATCAAAAAATTGCTTCTTTTTTTATAGGCGTACCTTTGTTAGAAATGTAGCAAATATAGTTATCCTTTATCAAAATTTCCCACTACATATCTTCAGACAACTCTTTTTGCAAATTTGGTTGCAACTAAAACAATTGCTCTGTGAAACAGTAACAAACTGATCTGCAAACAGGTTACATAAAGCACGGTTATAACTTGTGATTTTATTTAATACAGTATGATGTCTATAAATACTATTAACATCACAAAACTAACAAAACCATGGGTCCTAGTTAAATATTTTTTTCTGATGGCATCCCAATTCACACTCAAGCTTAATATATCATACTATGTTTATCCATGGTTTATCCAATTTCAAAGTAACTTTGTTGCAGATGAGAAACTATTAGAAAATTTGACGTATCTTTGGTACATTTGTAATACTGTTAATTAATCATCAAGCTAAACTTCAATACCCAAATCCATGTCGGAACAGCCTTAATAATTTGCACTTGAATTTAGTCATTGGAATCCAATTCTTTGAGTTGACAATAAAAATCAGTGTAGTCGTTTTGATCAATTATCAGTAGCTGCTTTTGTGAAAAAATGGCCAAGCTTTTATGTTCAGGTAAAAATACATATATATTTCTATTTCTATTTTTTTCTGCCATTTGTAGAAATATAGACATGTGTAAAAAGGAATTCAAATTAGTAGTTTTAGCAAATGTTCCGTATATATCATTGTCTTACCGATATTTAATTATGCAATACTGCCAGTGCAGTATGTAAATATATGGATATGTACATACAAAAGGTGCAAAAAAGTAAAAATATTTAAGGGCCATAAACATAATGACTTCAGCTTTTGTAAAAAAATGCAGCAAAAACCTTTTTTATTGACAATAGAACTTTGATGTTTTCCCATCATAAATGTTTGGAACCTACAATTGGATTCATCCAATACCCAGTCCATAAATATTTATAGAAACTAATTGTGATTTTTCCTTAAATCTATGTGTAGATAAATAGAAACAGAAGACCACTCCATAAATATTTATACGAACTATACCCATTGTAATTTTTCCTTAAATCTATGTGTAGATAAATAGAAACAAAAGACCAAATACGTTCTTTTATAAGTACATATATAATCAATTTCAACAATAAATGCACCTAAATAATCAAATATATTTTTTGGGGTGTTTATTACAGAACACACAAATAATGTAACCTTTACATTAGGAGGCAATTAAGGTAAAATCCATCCGTAGAAATGTATCCTATTGATCCTGAAGTTAATTCAGTTAGAAACCTTTGTAAGGCTAAGTATCTTTATTGGAAGGTCACCAATAGAATGATAATTTTGTTTTACTCACTGCAAATTATATTAAACAATGAAACGTAAACTTACTACATTCCAACCTCTGCATATCTAAAGGTGTGAAAAATGCATGGCTTATACGGAACCAACAATCAGTTAGGCATGAATTAATTTTTGAAAACAGAGTTAAAAAATAATGCCTAGCAAGCTTGGTATCATATCGGTAAACATGTGTAATGCGATAACTCTGAAGCTGATGTAGTAGGCTTGATTTGCACAGTGTTACATAAATAAGAAACAGGATTAGTCGCACAACTGGATGAGATTTAAGATAGCAGAGAAATTAACGCCCCTTCGCAAAGTATGAAAATATTCCTCAAAATTCAAGGATTTGACCAACCATGGTTGATCAGTCAAAACGACCAGTTTGAAAAACAAAACAAAACAACCACTGTCGAAAACAACAGTAAACACATGAGTGAAAAACTGAAGTTATGGAATACAGGAGATGCGCCACGACTTATTTGGAGACTGAACTTTAATGGTACATCAGATCACTGTCCCATCAGGCCAAACAAACCCTAACTACTAATTTTCAGATATATCCACAATTATCAATGGAAAAAAAACATGGTATGTAGCAGAGAGTTGGAAGCACAGATCATCAAATTATGTTATACCACGCATCCTACCGGTCTGTGTTCAAATCTATATAGAATCCTAGATTTAATTTTAAAAAAAAAATCAAATTACTCACCTAAAGAATCCTTCTTTTCGAATTAGCGTTGCTCCTAACCGTTGAAGATCTACGATGAAGACAGGTTTGTAGTAAGATTAATTGGCAGGCAAAGAAACGAATGGAAGAATAGGGTTTGTAAAGCGTGAAGACGAAGTTGGGAAAAAGAAAAGGAACAGAGTAAGGGAATTTAATTTTATGGGATGGAAATAAAACAAAAGAAGTGTTTACCCAATCACCGTATAATTTGGAAATACGGTAGTAAAAAAAAGGACACGTGGCATGGTACAAATGTTTTGGTTTCTCTTTTCCTATTTAAGTAATAGATTATGTCTTTGGTGCCTTAAATCCATGTTATTAATCCATAATACATATTTCATATACACCCAAAATTCATCTAATCCCAAACGTATGGACACGTGTATATCAATTTGGTACATATAAACCTAAGTTCTAATTATGCCTCATATAAGAACATGTAGTAACGATTCTGTTCGAATTCAAATATTTAGTGAAACAAATTTGTAACTCTAGAAATTGAAGTGAATTAGATCCTTCTGACATTCAAATTAGTAGTCAAGTCCAAGTGTAGATCTTAAGTATGAAGCAAGCTTTATTAAAAAAGGCTTAGTACTAAATTATAACTAGTTATATTTTCTTATATTGAGAATGATATATGAAAGCATCAAAAGTTTAGTAGATAACAAACTTGTTTTTTTTATCTTTTCTACAGATATATACTGTTTGAGTAAAGATTGAACATATGAATCTTTCGTTAAAAAATTAAATTAAGCCCTTGTTTTATTTATCATGTTACATAGTATGCTCATAACTAATGAGTAGGATTCCCCACAGACCAAACCGATAAAAAATAATCACAAATCAGTAAACACATTTATGTGTCTAAAAAAATAACCAATGAATTTATCTATAAATACATTTATGAATACAACAACTGATAGGCAAATAAGTTTATTTAAAACCAACGAAACCCATTTTACAATTTAAGGTGCACCAACCTATGGCTAAGACTTAAATATAAAAGTATGAGCATTGTCAAAACATACTTGACTCCATAAACAAAACGGATTCATAATTTGACATAGGAAGTAAACCGAGGCATGTATAAAATTGACTTTGAAGTTGTAGATAACAAATAGATTTCTTGTCAATGTCAATACTTGTTTAATGAATTCATCCATAAGACCAGTGATCTTAAGTAGAGTGATGTGAGACAAACTTTCCATCATAAATATATGCAACAATCATGTTGAACATAACTAAATAACAAATGTTTTTAAACAGAACTAATTCCATGTGAAATAGGAACATGAATTTACTATTTAGGTATAATGATGTCGTTAGTACCATAAATCCATGCTATTCATCGATAATGCATATGTTCATTTGCAGCCAAAAATTCATCTGATCCTAAAGCTATGGACGAATCCACCATCTAGAACATGCCTCTACTCTAAAATCAAACGGATTCTTAGTAGTTAAAAAAGTTGATTGAAAAGGGTAAAATAAAGGAACTGAAACAAATGAAAAGGTAAATTACCACTTTATGAGTTTAACGGCTGATTTTGATTATTCGTCGGTGAGGTTTCATAAGATTAGGCTGCGATTAACAAATTTCAGAGTAGAGTTGAGATCTGTAGAAGAACTCGTGATATGCCTACTTGTAAAACATTGCAAAGATTTTTGAATCGAGTTTCAGTCGATTCAGCCTACGGAAAAGACGATTCTTTCATGGAATCCTTAGCAGCGCTATTGGTATTCATCAGAAAACCCAAATGACGTCGATATCACCGAACCGGATCTATAGATCTGAACGAAAATAGCAAATCTTTTGGTGAATTGGGGTTGGAAAAAAGTAGGCAGTGGCGGGGTCGGAAAAAAGTAGGCAGTGGCGGGGTCGGAAAAAAGTAGGCAGTGGCGGATGTCGATTTTGGAATTTCTCACGTCATTTTTCTGTCAATATTTTTGGAATTGGTAGGGAAATAATAACCGTCAGGTTAGAGAGAGACGAAATGAACGTTTAAGGGTATGATTTGTCCAGTAGTTTGATGTTGAGAACGGACACGTGTCAAATAAATAGGATGTGGATTCTCCTTTCCCTTTTAAGTAATAAATAGGGATGTGATGTCATTGTAAAAGGAGTTGAATTTTAAAATAAAATTTGGTTTGTGCTTCTTGCCTCCATTAAAATTGGTAGTTGAGTGCTATCTCCTATCTCCACCTTCGACATTTGAGTGCGCTCGAATCAACGATTGTTGAAGCCAATTCACGGAATCAAGTGTGCTTGATCAACGTTCGAAGAATTGTAGATCTTCTTTCATGGCATCGTGCGCGATCAACGTGTCGAAGATTGCTAGAATCCGGTATCTTCGTGATCAACGGATTTGGGCATTTGGGTATTCTTAAATTCACTGATTTATCATCGATTCACCGATTATTTCCGCTAATCGTGTGAGATCCTGGACGGATTCGATTTACATCATCGAATTCGCTTCCTTAGCTACGTCATTTGGTATCAGAGCCAGATCGCAAGAAGTTTGCTTCAGTTGGAGAATTGGGTATCGATAATTTGAAGTTTGGAGATCGGATTTGCATTGTTGAGAAGTTTGGTGTTCATCGTGTTCATCGTGAAGTCCAACAAGTTGGTGAAGTTTAATTCAAGATTTTTTTAATCGAAGTGAAGTGTGTGTTTGGATTTGTTGAATATTTGACAATGCCTCCAAGAAGAATTAATCGTCATCAAAATGTTGCAGATGTGTATCAAAGAGAAGATGCTGAACAAATGGAGCAACGAATTAGTGATAAATTCAATGAGAAGTTTGATGAGGGAATTGGTCGATTAGAGAGAATGATGCTTGAAATGAATTAAAGTAGAAGAAGGGTTTCACCTGAATCGAGCCATGGGGGAAATAGAGTTTCACCACATTCAGATCGGGAGAGAAGAGAAGAACATGATCATAGAAATGTTGACGATCATGATAGGAATGTAGATCGAAGGGATGTTGGTGGTAGAAATGGTGGTGGTAGAGATGTTGGTGGTCATGATCGACA
Organism: Allium fistulosum; assembly: GCA_030737815.1. Classification (NCBI taxonomy): domain Eukaryota; kingdom Viridiplantae; phylum Streptophyta; class Magnoliopsida; order Asparagales; family Amaryllidaceae; genus Allium; species Allium fistulosum. The sequence continues at coordinate 294,455,825 of CM060907.1, forward strand.
TCGATATGATCAGATTTTGATGAAGAGTTTGATGGTGGTAGTGTTCATGGTCGAAATCGAAACCAAGGAAGAAATCATTCAGAGTATGATCACAAATGGGAGTCCGGAATGAAAATTGAAATTCCTGAGTTTAAGGGTGGTATGCAGGCTGAAGAATTTCTAGATTGGTTATCTAATGTTGAAGAGATCTTTGATTTCAAGGAGGTTCCAGAAGATCGTCGAGTGAAGTTGGTTGCTACTAGGTTGAGAGGGAGAGCTATGGCGTGGTGGCAGCAAACCAAACTTACACGAGAACGGATGGTGAAGTCGAAAATTGTTGCTTGGGAGAAAATTAAGAAGATGATGAAGGCTACATTCTTGCCTTACAATTATCAATCACTCATGTATCAGAGGTTGCAGAATCTGAGGCAAGGGACGAAGACTGTTAATGATTATGCTAATGAGTTTTATCAACTGATTGCTCGAAATGACATTATGGAGACGGAGGAACAATTGACTACTAGGTTTGTTGGGGGGTTGAGGATCCAGATCCAGGATATGGTAAATATGTTTGACCCTAGATCTATGGCTGAAGCGCACCAGAAGGCGTTGGTTTAGGAGAAGCAGGGAAGACGAGGAGGTGGTGTGTTTCGAAGTTCCAATACTCAAAGCAAGGGTGCTAGTGGGAGTTCCAATATTTCTAAAGCTGACAGTAAACCAATTGTGAATGAAGTTGCGAAGGCGAAGGTCACACTACTACAAAACAGACCATTTGCATCGGTTGTTTACCCCCCTTTTGCATCAGTTCTACAACCGATGCATATGCAACCGATGCAACAGGCTTAACACTTTTGCATCAATTCTGAAACCGATGCAAAAAGGTCCTTTTTGCATCGGTTGTTACTAACAACTGATGCAAAATATCGTGGTTGGTTGCATCGGTTTTTTATAACAACCGATGCAAACTAATCCCTCTATTGCAACAGCTATTTATAGCTGATGCAAAAAAGCCATTCTCAAAAACCATTATTACAGTGTACATATATATATATATATATATTATTGATTATAACAAACAATTATTGCATGCAATATTACAATCATTCAAAAATTAAATTTAATGGCAAATACAAACTGAATAACATAATACTAAAATAAACATATATCAATTAAAGTGTTAATAATCTATACAAAATAATGGTTCATACATTCATTTTCATTTCATTGTTGCATTAACATTGGCATTGTTGTTACATCATTGTTACAATAGCATCTTAATTAACATTGCATTTTTTCTCCCTACAATTACTCACTAACTCCTCTTACAAACTTCACTGTTAAAGTCTGCAGAACTTCACCCAAATCTCCTTCAAATTCAACACTGCATCAATCAACCACCACTACAGTCCCCTACTTCACTGTTGGTTGTGAGAGAGTGTGCTTATTTTCTCCCAAATAAAAGACCTTACAGACTAGCTTCATAATACAAAATCCAAAATAATAACAGAAACATTCAAAATACAAAATTCAAATTGATGGAAACACTATAAATGTTTAGTATATCCTAAAAATTAGATCTAACAGATAAGCTTCAAAATACGCAATTCAAATTGATTAAAAAAACACAACAAATGTTTAATATCTTCTAAAAATAAGATCTTATAGATAAGCTTCATGATAAGAAATTCAAATGCCATAAACTTTGAAATATAAATGGTAAAAAGGTGGTTAGATATCTAACTACAAGAATAATAAAAGACTATTCCAGATAAAATAATAAAGTCTATAAGCATCTATTCGGTAAATTCTAACACCACATATAATCCATCACGAAACCAGAATCTAGTCCTAAATTACTGAAATTAAAATAATTATTTTTCCAACATCCGCATTTACATACCATACAACTACAGAATGCAACTACAAATGCTTGAGTAACACCAGAGGCAAGATACCGATTATATTCTCTTTCAAGCATGAAGCACGTGCCAATTGTCCTCTTATAACATAAATTTTCTGCAAACAAAAAATAGAAAATAAACAAAATTTGTAGATAAAGAGCTCACCGGTTAAGAAGGAGCTAGCCTAGCAATTCTATGCAATTTGAAAACATAAGATGTCTCAAGATGTGCAAGATCTTTATGAGCTTTCACCTGGAAAAAGTAGAATGAAAGAAAAAACTGGGTAAACTTATTATTTTACAATATTATAAACTGACACTCAAATTACTTTAAATACCATACATTGTTATAAAGCTTTGATGCTGTCACCGGTTGGATAAAACTCGTGTATCTGTGGAAATTATATGCAGGTTAGTCATCAACTTTCATATTTGAAATCATATTAATGAATAAGTTAACAGATTGATGCCTACTCACACATATCATTTCAAACTATACTGCTAAACACTTCATATTCACATTAACTCGCCAGAACACTACAGAATTGCCATTCTCTATACTTCACTTCACATTACCTAATTGCTGCAACCATCCCCTACAGTTCAACCATTAATACTCACATCATTTCCTACTCTAATTCATCGTTTCTATACCCTTCTCCTATCATTTCCTGAAAATTGTTGTGAATACTCTCTTTAAACATTGATCAAAATACCATCATGAGTTAAAAACATTTGATTTTGAGTTGTAAAAAATACAAAGTGTAGAAAGAGCTCCACATGACACCCAAAATATGTATAAGAAAAAACTGAGGATTAATGAAAGTGAATAACCCATACCTGAGTTTCAGAAAGAACATTGTTTTCAATATTTTTACCCATTAAACTGAATGAATTGGTAGTAGATGGATGACTAAAGGTTAATGTTCAATGTTATTTGTTTTCAACTAGTGTTTGCTGCCAGTATACTGTTCATCCAATATAAAAGTAGTTTAAAAATTATGCGAATAAAATCAAACCAAAATTACTTTCAACATTGGCAATTTCTAAATTTATTTTTATTCTTCATAGTTCAGCACCCTTTGATACAAACTACAGAACCTTTTTTTTATATATTTTATGAAAATTTCCATCATTCATACTGATTTTCTATTTACCAACATTAAGCGAGCTAGTGGAGTAAATATACAATTTGGTAATCCATAATTGTAGACGACTACAAATTACAATACAATAATTTATAGCATGTAAGTTATGATAAACATTCTAGTATAACTTTTATTATTATGTCATATAAATTATGTTTGACAGTTTTATACTAACATCAAAACTGCCGCTTGACCTGTTACTAATGAGAAAATTTAATAAAGGCAGAAATCAACAGACCTATATAGTAAACAATATCCAAAACAGACATATGATAACTTAGATAAAACTGGGAAAAATAATGCCGATGAAAATCCTTACAGACAAGGGATGTCCCATGTGTATCCCATAACACCATAACATATACGACTAAATATTATGGTCGATGATACATGTAGCATTTATATGTTCATTCAGTACTGCTGAAGATCTCAATTTGCAGTATTCTACCGCTTAATAAATCCAATTTGATTGTATATGTATAAATGTTGCACTGATCTCAAAGCATATATATTGTCAAATTGGACAGAAAAGTATTAATATAACTGATTTAGTTCAACTCATGATAGATTTACAAATTTGGCATATGAAAAAGCCTGTATTGAGCATTTGACCCTTTGACATATGTGATGATGGAAGCATAATATGATCAGTATAATAACAACATAACATATATATCAATCCTTTACAAATGTGCTTATTTCCTCCAAAATATAATTGATCGTGTAGACTGTTCCTAAATCTGGCAAACAACCAATGATTAGTCTACTTAATCAAAGATTTAACATCATCAATTAATCATTATCCAAACGATTAATGTTTCCCAGGTGTTAAACATATCTCAAACCCAAATTAATTAAAACTAACATAATGATTGATTACTTATACATAATTAACAGGCTGGAATTCCCTAATACAGATCACATGGAACAATCTATCAAGATGCTCAAAGATTAATTGTTAAACAAAACAAGCGACAGGCATAACAAAGAAACAAAAATATATCTTATGCGACTTTAAATACACATACGATAAAAAAGATATGCTCATTAATATGAGCACTATATGCTATACATGCATGCATGAAATTCAATAAAGCAATATAAATATAGAAGGAGAAAACAGAGCTAATATGAGTTGCTTCACTTGTCCGGGGGCATGGAGTTTATCATAACACTCCTTGCCCATTCCTTGTCCCTCTTGATCGTGCCATTTGTTTACTATCTCAACCCCATCATGTTTTTTATTTCTTTTAATTACACCGTTTTATTATTTTAAGAGAAATGGATCTGTTCGATCAAAGCGTTTTGCAGTGAAATGCTACCGCCAGTTGTTCATAAATAACACAAAGTTACATCAAAAATGGTACAAAGTCCTTCTACGCATTATAACAAATACTTTTATAACTTTACTTCTACGGTGTATCATTTCAAAAGGTACATCAAAAACTTGAAACAAAGAAACTATGAGACAATGAAGCAAACCTCAGATGTCAAACATACATAGTATTAGTAAATAAATGATTATAAATCGTAGAAGAAAATTTACTGATATTTAACAATCTAAAGAACGCATACTGTTTTCAGGCTATACATTAAGTCGTTAACAAGAACATCCCATCCAAAACACACAGACAAAGAAACAGGGAGAGAAGAGAGGCTAATAAAAATGTCACAAATTCACCAATCATAAAAGGGTTACAACAACCCAGGATTAACAAGAAAAGATATATCGCTACCTTGAAAATCAATGTATCGAACAATGAAGCTCCTATGGTGGTTTGGGTCTAGCATTTGAATCCATGGCACACGGACAAGAAAATGATGAGGATTAAGGCAATGATTATGCCCAAGACTATGTGTTTGTGCTCAAATCAAATAAACGGTACAAGATTTCTAAAATTAAGTTTTTACTATTTTACTTCAACTAAACAATTCAATTCATTCACCAATTTATCCAAGACAGTAATTTAGTTTAGAGAAATCAGTAATTATAGATATAGGTGCGTGAGATTATTATCTCACCTCGATGAAAAGAAGTATGCCACCTGTCATCGCTGTTGAGCACCTCCATCGCACCCAGATTCACACCTCCATAACTCGCATCACCAAAACGTACGTCGAAGCGCATGCGACCTTCCTTATCGCCTTAAGATGTTGATGACGTTCGACCTCACCTTGCCCTAACATGCTTGAAACATGCCTCCTCACAATAGCCTCTGACGACGTACGCAAGGCTTATTGACTGTATTTTGTTTGAGTTTGGAATTAATACTGAAGGTGGAGATGAAAAGAAGATCTGGTTTAAGCTGGACTGTAAAATTATTTGGCGACGGAATGAAAATTTGATGGAGAAACGAAAATTTGAGAACAAAAATATTAGCGGCAAACAAAAATGATTTGGCGGCGAACAAAATTTACTGTAGTTGCATCGGTTGAATTTAAAACCGATGCAACTAAAACTATTTGCACGTACCAATTGCATCGGTTGTTGGTGACAACTGATGCAAATTTTTTTTTATATTACCTATTGCTTTCCACGTACCAATTGCATCAGTTATTAAGATAGAACTGATGCAAATAGTTCTATATGCATCAGTTTTTACTTCAACCGATGCAAATGAGGCGAAGCAATAAGCACTTTTTATAGTAGTGTCAACAACAGTTTCAAGCGTTATAATTGCCAGGAAGTGGGTCACAAGAGTAATGAATGCCCGCAACCGAAGAGGCGAGCTATGATTGCTGAAGTGGAAGGTGAGGATGTTGATGAAGGTTATTCTAGTCCAGTTGAGGAGGATGAACATGATATCGCGTCGGGAGATGAAGGATGTAATCTAATGTTGAGAAGATCATGTTTGACACCAAAGCAGGAAGAGGAGGCTAGTTGGTTGAGGAGTAATATCTTTCAATCGACATGCACTATACTGGGGAAGGTGTGTAAATTTGTGATTGACGCGGGAAGTTGTGACAATATCATTTCTACCGAAGCTGTGAGAAAGTTGAAGTTGAAGACGGAGAAGCATCCAAATCCTTAGAAGTTAGCGTGGTTAAGGAAAGGAGGAGAGGTGAAGGTGGACAAGCGAGTTCATGTTCCATTTTCTATTGGGAAGAAGTATAAAGATGAGATCTGGTGTGATGTGGTGGAGATGGATGTTTGTCACTTGCTTTTGGGAAGACCATAGCAGTATGACCGTGCAGTGCAGCATGATGGTCGAACCAATAGCTATAACTTTATGTTTGAGGGTACTAAGATCATTTTAGTTCCGAAGAAGAGACATCAAGGAGAGAGCAAGTCAGAAGAGATTGAGGAGCTGAAGAATTTTTGACTTTGAAGGAGTTTGTTGAAGAAGTAGAGGAGAGTCCAGAGGTGTTCTTGTTGATTGGACATGAAGCTACTGAATCTGTTGAAGTTCCAGAGGAAGTAAAGCCAGTGTTGGAAGAATTCAGAGATGTGTTTCCTGAAGAGTTGCCAAAGGAGTTACCACTGTTGAGAGATATTCAGCATCAGATTGATCTTGTGCCAGGGGCGGCATTACCTCACAGGCCACATTACAGGATGAGTCCTAAGGAGCATGAGGAACTGAGAAGGCAGGTGGAGGAGTTGTTAGAACAAGGGCGTGTTTAGGAAAGCTTGAGTCCTTGTGCAGTGCCAGCCTTATTGGTACTGAAGAAGGATGGGACTTGGCGGATGTGTACGGACAGTCGGGCTCTAAACAAGATCACTGTGAGATACAGGTTTCCTATGCCGAGGTTCGATGATTTGATTGATCAGATGAGTGGAAGACTGCTTTTAAAACTAGGAAAGGTCTATACGAATGGCTGGTTATGTCGTTTGACTTGTCAAATGCTCCTAGTACTTTTATGAGAGTGATGAACCAGATTTTCAGACCATTTATTAGGAAGTTCGTAGTAGTTTACTTTGACGATATTTTGATCTATAGTAGGAGTATGGAAGAGCATATCCAGCATTTGCGAGAAGTGCTGTTGATTCTACGATATGAGCAATTCTATGCAGCAACGAAGAAGTGCGTGTTCATGACGCACAGTGTTTTGTTTCTAGGATATGTTCTATCGAAGGAGGGTATTCAAGTGGATGAAAGCAAAGTGGAAGCTGTCAGGAGTTGGCCACAACCCAAGACAATTACTGAAGTGAGGAGTTTTCATGGGTTGGTATCTTTTTATCGAAGATTCATTCCACATTTTAGCAGTGTGATGGCACCTGTAACCGATTGCATGAAAGGAAAGAAGTTCGTGTGGACAGAGGAAGCAGAGTTAGCTTTTGAGAAGATCAAGACACTTTTGACCACAGCACCCATTCTGGTACTGCCGGATTTTCAGATATTGTTCGAGTTACACACTAATGCTTCGAAGGTTGGGATTGGTGGAGTATTAAGTTAGAATGGAAGACTGGTTGCTTATTTCAGTGAGAAGTTGTCTGGATCCAAGTTGAGATATAGCACTTATGACGTGGAGTTTTACGCAATTATTCAAGCTGTGAAGCACTGGAGACACTATCTGTTTTAGAAGGAGTTTGTTCTTTATATGGATCATGAAGCTTTAAAGCATTTGGAAGGGCAGGACAAAATTTCAGCTAGACACGCTTCATGGGTCACGTATCTGCAGCAGTTTACTTTTGTTGTAAAACACAAACCAGGGGTGACGAATCATGTAGGTGATGCCTTGAGCAGGAGGATTCATTTGTTGGCAACGATGAAGGTTGAAGTGACAGGATTTGAACTATTGCCAGAGTTGTTTGAGGAAGATCCTTACTTTGCGAAGATTGTTGAGAAAGTCAAGGATGGGAGTACTGATGAGTTTGTGTTGGTAGATGGATTCTTATTCAAGGGGATTCGATTGTGCGTACCAAATTGCAGCTTGAGAATGAAAATTGTAAAAGAGTTGCATGAAGAAGGACATGTTGGTTGGGATCGCACATTGCAGTTGATTTCTCAGTCTTATTATTGGCCCTCGATGAAGCGGGAAGTTGAAAAGTTTGTTCGAAGATGTCATGTTTGTCAAGTTTCGAAAGGGACAGCTACAAATGCGGGTTTGTATATGCCTTTACCTATTCCTACAAAACCGTGGGTTGATGTAAGCATGGATTTTGTGTTGGGCTTGCCGAGGACTCAACGGGGAAATGACTCTATATATGTTGTGGTTGACCGTTTCTCGAAGATGGTACATTTTGTTGCTCGTAAGAAGACGGAAAATGCAGTCCATGTGGCACAGTTGTTCTTTAGAGAGATCTATTGCTTTCATGTGTTGCCTGAATCTATTGTATCAGATAGAGACACTCGTTTTCTGAGTCATTTTTGGATGAGTCTATGGAGAATGGTCGGGACAAAGCAGAAATTCAGTAGTGCTTATCATCCACAGACAGATGGACAGACTAAAGTTGTAAACAGATCCCTAGGTAATCTAGTGTGATGCCTCGTGGATGACAATTTGAAGAGTTGGGATTCGAAGTTATGTCAAGCTGAATTTGCACACAACCATGCAGTTAATCGTAGCACTAGCTTTAGTCCATTCCAGGTTGTGTACTCAACAATTCCTAAAGGACCGTTGGATTTATTTGTAGTTCCACAGCAGAAAGGAGTGATCAAACGGGATAGTGATTTTGTGAATAAATTGCAAGAGTGTCACAAGGTTGTGCAGGAACGATTGCTTAAGGCGAATGAGAAATATAAGCAATCCGTAGATATTAAACGATGACATGTTGACTTCAAAGAAGGAGATTTTGTATATGCAGTATTGACCAAGGATCGATTTCCTGTTGGTACTTTCAACAAACTAGCTGCTAGAAAGATTGGTCCTTTGGAAGTCGTGAAGAAGATTAATGAGAACGCATATTAGTTGAGATTACCGGATCATATTCATACTGCTGATGTTTTCAATGTCAAACACTTATATCCGTATTATGGAGAGATGCTTGAAGAGGAGAGCGTGAATTCGAGGACGAATTCTTTTCAACCAGGGGAGGATGATGCAGCGCCTACCTCGTTATGTCGAGGAATCCAAGTTCGCGAAGAAGTCGCCGCTCCAGAAATCGCATCGCAAGCATCGCCAGTAGGTCGCGAAACCCTAAGTCGTGAGTCGCTCATCTCCTTAAGTCATGGCGAAGCTTTCAGTAAGTCATCGAAAGAAACTCCTTATGTCGTGAACGACATTCCAGTCGAGTGCCTCCTCAAGTCGCGAACGAGCTATGGTAGATCGCTGAAGATTCCTTAAGTCATGAACGAGCTATGGTATGTCACGAACAAAGTTATGTCGTTGCCTCTTATATCGCTGTTCATTCTTATGTCGCTCCAGTTAAGTCGCGAGCTTCCAGAAGGTCGTTGTTTCTTATGTTGTCCCAGAATCCTTATGTCGCTGCCGAAGCTTTAGGTCGCAGATTACTATGCCGCATTGTCTTAAGTCGTTTGTGATGTGTCTTGTTAAGTCGGGTATGTTGATAAGTCGTAAGTCGTATTACTGTTTGTGTTGTAACTTGTTAAGTCGGGTATGTTGATAAGTCGTAAGTTGTATTACCGTTTTTGTTGTAACTTGTTAAGTCGGGTGTGTTGTATTTTCCCTATAAATAGAGATGTGATGTCATTGTAAAAGGAGTTGAATTTTAAAATAAAATTTGGTTTGTGCTTCTTGCCTCCATTAAAATTGGTAGTTGAGTGTTATCTCCTATCTCCACCTTTGACATTCGAGTGCGCTCGAATCAACGATTGTTGAAGCCAATTCACGGAATCAAGTGCGCTTGATCAACGTTCGAAGAATTGTAGATTTTCTTTCATGGCATCGTAGGCGATCAACGTGTCGAAGATTGCTAGAATCCGGTATCTTCATAATCAACGGATTTGGGCATTTGGGTATTCTTAAATTCACCAATTTATCATCGATTCACCGATTATTTCCGCTAATCGTGTGAGATCCTGGACGGATTCGATTTACATCATCGAATTCGCTTTTTGGCTGCATCACTTAGCATTGTCATTCAAATAGATCCTGAAGTCGATCTCTCTCTTAGAGGGTAATCCCTTAACCTCCTCAAAGATGTCTGGGAAATATTTGACGACTAGAACTGAATCTGACTCTGCTGATGATGAATCGAGGGAATAAAGGAAGCTCAACATGACTGACCCCTGTGGGTCGTAAAAAACCTCGAGAGTCCTACCGCTACATGTCTCTAGTCTAACGAATCTCCTCTCACAGTCTAATATCGCTTCATAAGTGGATAGCCAATCCATTCCCAAAATCATCCCATACCCCGAAAATCCAAATATGTAGGTGTCATAGTCAAACTCTACGCCTAGTATAAAAATTTTCAAAACCCTACAAATCATAGATAAATGTGTCGATCCTCCTATGGGGTTTGAAACAACTATGGGGTCTACTACTAAATAGATATCTAAGTGCAAACAATCGACTAAAGATTAAAGAGTGTGAGGCTCTAGAATAAAAAAGAGTCCAAATAGGAAAATCCGAAATAGAAATCAAACCTACTACAGAGACTTTACTACCTCTATCTGGTCCACTGCTAGAAGGTGGTGCATCCAAAGCCTATACTTGCGCTCTAGGTGCGCCTGCTCTATGCCCCATTCTCCGAGGACAAGCTCTACAAGGTGACCAGGCAGTCCACAACTATAACACCTTCCCTTCATCATCTTATTCTTACAGTCCCTTGCGTAATGACCAACCGGTCCACAACTATTGCATTTCCCACTTTTCTTGATCCGCTTCTAAGGTCCTCCTTCTTTCCTCTTGTCATTATCCTTCTTGTTCTTCCACCACGGATTCTTTGAGCGTTTTGACTTAGGAACCTCTTTAAGCTCTCCTTTTAGCTGTCTAGCACATGTCTCCTCGAAATCCTCTATGCCAGAAAACATCTTGCCTCCTAGACTAGTGAAGTCCTTACATAGCTTAGAAAAATTGGCTGTTGTAGGTGGATTAAAGGGATCTCCACCTACCGGTGCTGTATTGGGCGCTTGCCCTTGCGCTACGGGTACCATAGCTCTACGGAACCAGTCAGCCATACTATGCAAAGAAGAGAGAGTTTAAGTTCAAAAGAAGGTTGAACTGGACCTTGAGGGGATTTTTATAAAAAACTCTCTTTTATACTTGAAAAACTATTTCTATAATAAGAGTTTTTTCTGAAAAATACTTCTAGTTTGAAGATATGCTAATTTTCAAAAATAGGTTATCTTTTGGAAAAATACTTTATTTTTAGAACCATTTTTTAGGAATCCTGTAACCTTAGGCTCTGATACCAAGTGAAACACCCCACACCCCTTAGTATACCCAAAAAGGGCACACTAAAAGATGTGGTGCATTGTAGGTATAGTTAAAACTTTACAGAGACTAAGATTCATAAGACAAAATAAATAAAACAGCGGAAACATTTAAAACAATAACTTATTTATAAATCAAACTTCATAAAATAAGTCTCAAAATACCAAATACATATGTCTTATGAAAAACACCATCTCAGTCACAATATCAGAGTACATAAATAAAACCATCCCTCTCAATAGTACCAGCACATCCGTACTAAAAGAAAAAGAAAACTGGAACAGAAGAAGAAGAATACATGAAGAATCTCCAAGAATGTCACTCCTGGAAAGATGAAAGTTTACTTCCCTTGCCTCTACTGGCCTATGGGGAAAAGGGGAAAATAGAGGAGTGGGTCAGACTAAAATCTGGTGAATGAAAGTAATTACTAATATTTTTAAGCAAGATAAAGATAATAGACTTTGCAACAGTTCTAGTTATAAAAGAAAATAAAGGAAAAGATAAAGCTAGAATCAAATACGGTTTAACTGTTTGCTTTGCTTAGGTAGTTTTGATTGTTTCGATTGTTTGCACTTGTCTTAGATAGCTGCTTTGACTAGGCTAAAATCCCAATCCTAGTTTAATTAGGCTGAAGTCCTAATTCTACCCTTTGATCGGCCTTCTTTCTCTGTTGTGCCACTGTGAACCAGTCCCATCCTGTGGGTCCCACAGCAAAAGGACACATGTTTAGCGCTTGGAACTCAATAACGACTTATCTTCCTGCATCGAGGCCACACGCTCGGCCAAATGTTAGGCTCGCACTATCTATTGCTCCCTCTTTGGACCTCTTGTTTACCCTAAACAGCATAAGCTTGCCCTACCTCACCTCCATGTGTTATGAGACTACCAGTTCTTGACTGAAGGGGAATGCTGCCGATACGGGTCCTAATAAACAAAATCTAGTTGCACCCCTTGTCCAAATCCCCGGATTTGAACTTCTAATTATTGACCACTTATCTACCCTAAATAGTATAAGCGTGTCCCAAAGGGAATGTTGCCGGTACAGGTCCTACTTCTTAATTATTGACCACTTATCTACCCTAACAGCATAAGCGTGTCACAAGGGGAATGTCGCCGGTACGGGTCCTATTTCTATCTTTGCTTATTAACTTAAATATAAGTTCTAAAATAAGCCTCTCCCGTTATCTCTAATATGCTTGCTTATTAACTTAAATATAAGTTCAAAAATAAGCCTTTTCTATTGTCTCTAATTATAACCTGTGTGTTATAATTTTGCTTATTAACTTAACCCAAGGTCTAATTTTAAAAATAAGCTTCTTCTGCTATTTCTTCTATTTTCTCTTTTAAGTTATAATTACATGTTATAACTATGCTTGCAATTGTCTTCAATTTGCCTATTTCAATCTATATTCAATTTATTACAGTTCTTCTTATTTTACATCTAATTATGTAAATTTAGTGTTCTTATATTTTAGTCCATATTAGCGAATTTTTTTTTTAATTATTCCATTCGCATAAAAAGGGAATTAAAAAGAACTAACATCTACAGAATAAATCCCAACGTAGAATAGATGTAAATAAAATATATATAATAGTAAATAATTGTAAATAACTGTAAATAATTGGGAAACTATAATTAACAGTAAATAATTGCAAATAACTGAAATAGAATAGCTAAAAGAAAATAGACTGGAAAACAAGTCTAAAATTTACTTAAAAATAAACTGTAAATAAACTTGCATAAAAGTTATCCCAAAATTGTAGAAAAACTACAACTATTGGAAACCTTATTATTTTAAATTACTTAAAAATATAAAATAATTACTTAAACACTCACCTGTGGTCCTTAGCTCTTTTCCTTGGCCTTCCCGAATCCACTTCTAGGGTATAAAATATTTTAATTAAAAAGATCTTCTCCTCGGAAAAATATTCCTTTTAGGGTCCAGCCTCAGGCAATGAACCCAGATGGAGAAAATCCGAATGAGAAAAATAGCTAGGCCTAAGGTCTTATTTATAGTGTCACTTGTGGATCACAGACCGTTGGATTTGAAGATTAAATCTGGTGCAACCACGTCATAGGCTCGTTGGGAACCGTCAGATGGAATCACGAACGCACATAATGGAGTAGAAATGGAAAAATGACGTGTTCGAATCGAACTGGGAAAAGGTACGTACAAAAGGCAAGGCAGGTCGACCTACCTGTCGACCCACACATGCTAGGGTCAACCTATAGGTCGACCTAGCCATGGTGAGGGTCGACTTTGCCCATTATTATTATTTTTCCTCTTCTTATTTTCTGAATTCTTCTTTCTTTCGTATCTTCTTCATTCTAGCTTTGATTCTGACAATCTATATATGAAAATTACCACAGACACAATGGTGCAACTCCCATGGCTCAATTTTGATAATTTCACAAAGTTATTTTAGTATTTAATTAATTCGTTAATTAATTATTATAGCTTAAATTTTGGGTTGTTACATTACGTTTTAATGGTTTAATGCTTTCGAAAGGTTTTATTTTCTGAATGGTTTCAATGGGGTCGAAAGCCAAGCTTTCAAAGGAGTCAAAAGATAGCTTTTGAAGGGGTCGAAAGTTATCCTCCGACAAGGTCGAAAGGTATCTTCCGACAAGGTCGAAAGGTCCTGTATTTTGATGGTTTCGAAAGGTTTGAAATGGAAAGTTTTTCCAAGGTTTTCTAAGGCAATGTTTTGAAGTGTTTTAAGATGGGATGTCTAAGGTTTTAATGCTTTCGAAAGGAAGGTTTTCAATGGTTTCGAAAGGTTTGAATGGTTTTGAAAAAGATGCTTTCAAAGGTTTAGAAGGGGTACTTTCAATGGAATCGAAAGGGGTACTTTCAAATGTTTAAATGTTTTCATTAGCTAAGGTTTAAGTAAAGTATATATATAACATGGCAATATTATTTTGAGTAAAGCATAAAGATTATATATTTTTCCTTGTGTTAATTTGATTTAATGGTTTTAAATCATTTTGAAAAGGTTTTCAAGGAAAATTATGGGAAGGGATCCCTAAATAAAAATGACTCGGATATTAGAATACCAGATTGGACTGGTATAGGGCCGCGCCCTATACATTAGCTATTAGCCCCCGCTAATTGTTGTCCAAAATTCCAATGTGTAGGGCTTGGTTAGGTAGACTAAAATTATGATTACACACCGAAGGGAATATAAATTTGTATACAGATAGGTTATTGGTGAGCCTGAAAACCCATTAAGATCAGGAAAATCTGTGAGATGATTAAGCTAGGAACAGACCGTCCAGAAGCGAAGTATTTAATAGAGAGTTAAGGACAGATAGTTCAGAAGAGGTGTGTCTAACATATGTTAGATTAATTTTTTTTCTATTGTCTGGTAGGCCCGAGTCAGCCAAAGGTTAAAAGTTAGCCAAATAAAACTTATGTGTTTGAATAGATAGTTCATTATTATCTGATATTTATGTATGTTTACATAATGATGCTTTACATTATTTAACCAGTTTTGGTTGCAGGAAAGGGTTTTGTAAAGATATGTTTTAAAAGGATGTCAGTGAGAGGAAAACCGTTTCGCTAAGCGGCATGGACTCACTTAACATATTAAACCGGGATGTATAGTATTATTCACACCAGTCTTTATGTCTGACTCGAAGTTTATGTTTTCTCATTAAACTCTTGAGTGCTCAAAAATTGATTAGAGTTGACTAAGGGGTTAAGGTCTTTTCTGGTTTTAGTAGGATGAAGAATAAGGCTACCAGAGGCATTTAGGAGGCAAACGGATAGCTAATTAGGAGTTGCAGTTTTATGTTTTGTTGTATTTCCGTTGTGTTTGTATTAAATCGGTTATGATTATACGACTCTGATCATCCAAGAAGGTATCTTCATATACCGCTCTTGGCGTATTTTGTAATAAGTATATTTTATTCGTGCCTGGGAACGTATTGGGATTATGTATTCAGAATAAAGAACATTTGGTTTTAAAATGTAATGAAGAAAAGTTGTTTTGAAATCTGTGTTTTGTTTCATATTCAAGTGCTTCTGATATTATAGATACCATTGACATAGCCGTATTTAATCGCCGGAAGCTAATGCTATAGATGACTGCAACATTTGTAGCGCTTAGTTTTGGGCTTCAGATAGGGGATGTTACACTCTGATTCTAATAAACTTGATAATTATGAGTATAGAGTTGAGGATTTCTTTCAAAAGGGGAAATTCACTACTAATATTTCCCAAAGGAGTCACAATTGCAACTGCCATTGTCACATTTATGCTTCTAGTAAGACAAATCCATCTTTAGGTCAAGACAGCAGCTCCTCGGGTTATCTTTCTAAAGGCGGCCATTTCAAAACTGTAGACAAAATTTTATTCTACAAAGGAAGTATACATAATTGTATTACTAGTAATGATAGTTTATATCATATTATGAACAATAATACTTGTTGTTTACCTGCTATAGCCCAGTGGAGCTACCGCTCTTCCAGTAATGTTCCCGAGGAGATTACGTTGATGTCAAACAAAGATTACATTCATCTGAATGTTAGCGATAGGAGAATGGGGAACTTTTACTACAAAAGCTTGCTAAATAATAGATTTTATCACTTATCTAGTTGGTGTAGAGGTGAAAGTAGTAAGCTTTTCGAAGAAGTCTCTCAAGTTGGTAGCAACTCTTCCAACCGTCACTATTCTGAAGATGAAATCATAGATCTGGAGAATAACAACAGATTTTGGAAGTTAGAGAGGCTTACTTCGAAAAATCCTCATTTTGCTAGTGAAAAGCTTCAGGCTTCGAAAGCTAAAGCTTCTCGTAAGGGGAAGGAGATGTTGTGGAAGCCTCCGTGAAGTGAAGATTGAGAGGAGGATGAAAGTGAGCAATATTGCTGGAAGATATCGGTCTTAATTGAAGGAATTGCTAATGGATCTGAAGTCGCCATTTTCTCTACTCATAAGCAAAAAGGAAATATTGCGGCTAGGGTTAAAGTTTGAGATAATTGATGTTGTTTATCTGGTGTGATTGTCGGCTTGTGGGCTGTTGTATTTGTATTGGCCTTGGGCTGTTTGATTTATTTTTTCAAAAAAAAATAAAAATAAAAAAATAAAAATAAAAAGATTCATAAATTGGCCATAAGCAAGTGTTTATTATTTAATTTGCAATGTGGGTAAAAACCAAAAAATATATTTACATCCTCTCTGTTCACTTCTTTGATAATAGTAAGTAATAATACCGAAGATAAAACAAATAATTATAGATATGAAATCTCTACAGTAAAGCTGCATTTACATACAAATTAGGACAAATTGATCATTTTATCATTTTAAGTGGTGGCTTTTGCTACAGTTAAATTTCAAAAGGAACATAGGCTGAAGTTTAAATGTGATCGTATAACGATACAACAACTATTTTAGGCAAGCAATTAATATTATTTTTCTAAAAACCCAAGCCCTTTCAATTCTCTCTCAACCTGTTCATTGTACAAAACTAGAGAAACAAGGAATGATCATCAACTCCCTAGAAACGAAAAGCCTAGTAGTTTTAGACAGTGTCGGGCAGAAGGCCCCGAATTAGCAAAGAGGAAACTTCTAAGCTTATTGCTAGGCTACATAATCGTATGATTTCGGGCTTACCAAAGTCAACAGCAAGGGTCCCATGTAGTAATTTTATTTTCATAAAATAAGTGCATGCTTATTTAAATATGTATATATGCTACAGATTCCTATTTTTCTCACATCATCCAAGGAAAATAGCTTACATAGTACAAAAGCAACATAATTTTAGTGGATTAAAATAGGATATCGATGATCCGAAAAAGCAGAAGTTCCAAGCAGAAATGCTTATCAATCATGAAAAATAAAATGAGAAACAAAATCATATTACTTTAAAGAAAAACACAAAATGTATCTTCAATATCAAAAACATATGTTTTCTTATAATGCATACATAGGAAAACATGTAATAAGCTAGCTATGATCTCATGTAATAAGTTGGCTGATTGGTTGTATGTGTATTCTAGTACACATATAAAAAAACTAAAATATCAAACTAGTGCATTTAGGCCATACTGAAACTTCTATGATTTGTTTTGTAATTTGTATTTAATTTAGAGGCCTTCATTCATTACCGTGTGTTCATTGCCCCCACCATGTAACGACCCGTAAATTTCAACTGTTTCAATAACGTAATTAGTTGAAATTTTGTGAAATTTTAAACGATAAAATTTTGAAATATAAATTTGATACTTGGAATACGTCTAATTAAACATAGCTACTGGTAAATTTTCGTCCGAAATTACGAAAGTTTATTTCGCGCGTAAATTCACTTCAATTCAATCAGTTAAAAAGCGTTGAAAATAAAATGTTTTCAAAACCTAAATATTTTTACATAGAAAAATTCTAAATCATTTTCTGAGCAAGATGTCAGTTTGTCATTTTTCAAAATTTGGACATCTATTGCTCCGTCGTTCTTATTTTCTGCAAAATAGCAGTATTCTGGTACCGATATCGATTTTTATCGGATGATCGTACCACTGATTTCTATATACCGTTTTGATCGTCTCGTCGTGCTGATCTCTACGGTATATTCGATTGTCAAATTCGGAGTTCCGTTGTACGTTGCACTTTGCGTAACGCCTATCACAACGGTAACCGTATCGGTCACGCAACTTGCCTTTTGTTGTGTCTGTGAGCATTCATTATCCATCGGTTTAACTATAGACCCATTTCCAATTCTTTTCCTTGAATTCAAACTAGTGGCTATCACTATTCCCACCGTATAAAAAAAAAAAAAAAAACTTAACGGATGCTTATCTTTATTTCACACTGGATTCGCGTGCTGGCTCCAACTATTCCACCGATTCAATTTACAAGATATCTGGTCGATTTTTCTTTTGGGAAATATACAACAGGCGTGAATGCTTTCACATTCCTATCACCCAAGCTTATTCATACATTTTGTTTGCCATGCAAGCTCTGTCCTCATTCCTTTCTTCTGCAAAATTTTCTCAGTAAGTCTAAATACTTTTCCTCTTCCTCTTCACTTTTTGTCTACTTTTTTTTTTTTTCTTCATTGATCGGCCACCATTATTAGCCGTTCCCTCATCTCCTCCTCTCTACGCCTCCGACACCCACCCCATCACGCAGCCCCTCCAACCATGCTCTACGCAAATCGAACCACCTCCGCTCGCCTATTTTTTCACAGCCTCCATGCCAACAAAACCCACCAGCAGCCGCTACATCGATCCCCATAACCGGTCCCCACCTCCTCACAGCCTGGCCGTAGCCTGCATGCCCAGCCACCCTTCCACTCCGCTGCCCTCAACCGCCACCACACTGATAGCCCCGCAATCCAGCTTCCTAGCACCGCCAGTAGACCGACCCGACACCTTCCCACTTGCCGACAAACGTAGCCTCGTCCTTCAACCCGGTGCCGCCTTGCTTTTCTCCGCCTTTACCTTTCACCTTGCCAATCACGGCACACAACATCACTCATTCGCTTTCCACCCTGTCGCCATGTCAGCCATCGCCGGCTCGGCCTCAGCCTTCCTCCCCTTCACACGTCGGTCACCCACAGCTCATCTGCAACCCTTCGGCCTTCATCTTCCCATTCTCGTTTTGCCTCTCTGATGATATAAGGTATTATACACATCGGTCATTATATATTGATTTTAAAATATATAAAAAGTTAAGTTTAAAATATATCAGTTTATACATTTTGGATCTATTGCTTATACAGTATAGGTTATAGGTAATATAATAGGTATAACTATATGCAGTTTGTATATATATATATGATAGTATGTTGAGTTTAATTTTATAAAACTGTGGTGGTACATATATAAGTTGTTAGTTGTATATTTATGTGTTCGGCTAAGCTATGTAAGTTTTATAAGTATATAGTTGGAATAGCTTTAGAAAGTATATACTGTTTAAAGTATATAATATTACAGTTTTATATAATTATAGTACAGTGACAATTATGTATTGCATAACATTTTGGTTGTAGTTTCTTATCTGTTGGGGATTTTAAATACGCTATGACTGCATGTATATAAAAATATATGGTTAGAGTGTTGTCTGCATCAGTAGTTACACATGATAGATTTTATGTAGTGATAATGTTAGCCTTGTATTTGAGTTCGAAGAATGAATATACATAACTAATCACCACCTGATTTTGTATATACGATTACATATTTACCATGGTTATAGTCGGATGAGTATAGACAGTATTATACGTATAAGTTTTATTGTCTGTGAAGTTCACATGTTCATGTCCATATCTTATAAATGAGTTTTGAAATACATGTATATATATTTGATAAAAAAAAAAAATTTGAAATTAGAATATGATTTTGTATATATATACACAATTTTATATGTTAGATCTATATTAATTCACTTATACTATTTATCATCGATCCAGTGCTGATTTGATTTCGTCCATTCCTATTTATCAGCTTGTCCGTCAAATTCGTGCCGATTTTTCTTTGCTTGGATTCGTAACTAAATTTCAATGTCCGTATCAGGGTGCGTATCTGTGTCATCTTCAGTATTCTCTAGCCTCGAAAGGTGAGCAATCACTCACGATTAACGTTCTTTTATTTATTAAGTTTGATTTCAACTGAAACGACAATTGAAATATGCTGCTGTTAGTTAATTACACTGTTATATATACTATTACCTGTATCAGTTCACCTTTGACATCTGACACCATTATCTGTTAAATTTTATGCAATAATAATACAGTTTGGCTGATAATTGATTGATTGTTGATGTTTATATTGGATGTTAAATGGTTGATGTTAAAATGATAAATAGTATGAAATTGAACTTGATATAGGATAATTAAATGTTAAATTTGATTAACTGACATTTGTATAATATGACCCCTTAACCGTTAAATTTATCGACACGTAGGATTTGTTTTATTACACTTTGAACCACGGAATGTATGTTGTTAAATTGATGATGTATGAAATTGTAAATGGATGACAAGTGAAAACCATAATGTAATAATCTTTAATCTACATGAAACGATAGTGTAGATTCTAGAAATAATTATATTAATTCGTACAAATAACAATGCGAATTAATACGGTTATTTCGGGATTATTTGAATTGATTATTGGATTGATATTGATTGTTGTTATTGCTTGTTTATTTACTTTGACACCATCCCAGTTATCACACTGCAAGTTCCCTTTGATATGTTTTGATTTTGAATTGAATTGGAATCGGGTTGAAATGATAAATACCCAAAATTGAATTCTGACCTAAGATAGAAAATTTAATAAAACCCGATTGGTCAATAATTTGATTTAAAATAAAACGAAAATTTTATTTGAATAAATAAAATAGTTTTGAAATGAAGTTGAAATTTGAATTTTATTGGAAGGAAATTGTAATATTTAATAATCTGAAATAAAATATTTACAATGTAATCGATGAAAGAATGTTGTTTAATTTGAGAAATGATTTAATAATTAAGTTTGAAATTATAATTAAGTTGAAATTATTAAACTTTGAAAGTATTTAGTGATTAAGTTTTGAATTATTTAATACTTAAATAAGATTGAATTATTTAATGATTAAATTGAATTGAAATTCTTTAATAAGAAAATTGAACTTTTGAATAAGTGAATTTTACTTCGTAAAGAATCGAAATTGAGTTGCTTTATTAATTAAGTTTTGGAAAATTATTTAAGGAAGTAAATAAGTGAAATTGGATTTCTTTAACAAAAAAATGAAATGTGATATTTTGGAATTAATGTAAGACTTGTAATTGGAGAATTGATTCGACGAATTTAGTTTAATTCGAAATTGTAAGTTTTGATTTAATGAAGTTGAACTTGAGAAATTGATTTAATGAATTGGAAATTTAATAGAAATTGTTTTGAATGATAAAGTAACTTAACGAATATTGAATGAAATCGATAAATGAGTTTAAATTGATTTGAATGTTAAATAGAATTTATTTAAATGATTTCGAAATGAAACTTATATACGAACTTGAATCAATATTTGAATCGTTTTAAGAGAAATTGAAATTGAATTATAAGATTTTGAAATTGTGAATTTTGAAGTTTGAAACGTAAATTTATGGAAATTGGTTTTTGAAAGACAAGTGAAATGTTGATTTACGAATTGAAATTGAAATTGAAATTGATTTGGTTTTGAAATATATAAACGACCAATCGGTGTAATAATTACGAAAGTTATTAAAGAGACCGGGATCGGTAATGGATATACTCTCTATCCGAACCGAAACCACTTTAATAACTATACGTGGAGTGTTGATCCAGAACGAAGTGGATGGTTTTGATGAACGCGTTGACTGAAGAAAGAGAACGATTTTGGATGACCCTTGACATGACTAAAACAGGAGCCGCGCCGGGCCATTGAGGTTCGCCACCTCTAGCGGACACACTTCTTCGATACCATATCTATTACTTTTGTGATTCGATTTGGGTGCACCCCTCGATTATGGGAGTGTTGTTTCGCGGTGTTGGGGTAGTAGCTGCTATGCCCAACATCAGTCCGGATCACGCAACTACTAGTATCCTAGTTGGTATCGCCTCATGTACCTTGTCATACTGATTATCCTATTCGCGACCACTACGATTTTGATTTGTACCTTTAGTATATGGATTGCCCTCTGGTGACTTCCGGTTTTGGGGAAACTACGGTCTTGTATATGCTTTTGGGAATAAACAGGTTAAGAGGTGTATGGGCCCTGCTTAACCCTACTTTGATATCTTTATATTACTGATAGACATTATCTACTTAGCGTACATTACTACCTAGTAGATAGTTTAACGGATCCTTAAAGGATGGTTATTCCAAACATCCTTTGAGTTACTTGTATTTCAATTGCTATTTCACTTGAGTTGGATTTATTAATATAAGAATGTTAATCCTGACTCGAGTGTCTTGTGTTTTTGCTTTACGCTCGGGTCAGACTGAGTGTACCAGTATTCGAGACTCACCTTTGGAGTTGGAGCTTTGCTTGAAGATCCAGCCATCTATTCTGCTTTCAGTATTCGATGATTCCAGTGATGTATTCTGATTTGTATCTGATGTATCGTATTACTCTTCTGTTATAAACTCTGATGTATTTTATATATTCATATAGTAGCTTCATGAACTACTATCTCTTTTATTTCTGCTGCACTTATTACTCTGTGTCTGTGATCTGTGATTATATCTATTTACTGTATATGTTCAGTTTTGCCAAATTTAAATTAACAACGCGGTATTTTGAGCAATTCAACTCCGGCATGAGTGTCTACCTATACACTTATAATGGACGCGAATGGTCCAAAATGGCGGGTCGTTACAGTTGGTATCAGAGCTTTGGTAGCTCTAGGCAAAACTTAACATATAGGGTAAATGTATTTACAGAATCACTCTCATTCGAGTTTCAATCTCTTCCTTTGACTCAATTCCTTTGAATTTTGGAACGTTCCCCTCGGTTTCGAAATTCATTCGTGTCCCTCACTATTCGTCTTCTTTCAAATTCTGGAGCACTCCATAACTCCATTCTGAATGTTATCTATAATAGATCGGCGGTCTCGCCAATCTTCGAATAATTCGTAAAGGAGTAAACTCCTTTATAATAGGCATCGATTTACCGGAGATTTCTGTATCCTCGATTTACGATGCTATCTATCTCCTGCTATACCTGAATTCTATCTCTTGAGATCGAGTGTCGATTTACCTCAGAATTCTACACCGATCTTATTTTGAAGTCACGGTCGACCCGGTTAAGGTTTCCCGCGATTTATATAAACTTATCCATCGCTTTATTTTGTTATTAAATTATCTCATCTTTGTTTCAAACTTATTTTCGAATCAAAATTCTCTTTGATTTGAGTCCATCAAATTCGAATCTCTATCTTTGCTTTGAAATCTATTCTTGTATAGTCGAGCGAGGAAGTGTATTTGTAAATTTATATTTAAGATGTTTAAAATATATTGTGTTGTTTGAGTTGTTGATGTTGATTTGGGTTTTCGATCGATTCGTCTGATCAACGTTATCGATAGGATTTCCAAAACACTCGAGCAGAGCAAACTGACACAATATTATTTTCAAATTTGGTAAATGAAATAATTTTGTTTGACTATATTGTGAAAATATAAGTAAAAAATTTTCGAATTTAATAAGTTAATTAAATTGGTTGTTTGAAATGATAATATTTGATTATCATTTATTGTTCTAAATGAATTTATAAACGTGGTTATAAATTGATTGGAATTTGAAATGAATTCAATTCAGAAATTTGAGAATTTATTAGTTTCCGGTGATTTCGAACTTTGGTTTAAAATTTTAAAGTATATATTATTGAAAGTATTTTCAAATAGAAATCGTTTCAAAGAATTTTAAAATGTTGAAATCAGTGTTCTTCTCTTTGTCGCTGGAAAATAATTTCGGTGATGGCGGCCGCATCATCGACATTCATTTTCGAGTTTCGAAGTGGAGAGACTATTCTGTAGCTTTGCTACGGTTTGTTTTGAAAAAAAAAAAAAAAAAATTTGATTTGAATTTCGTCAGTATATTTTGATTCACATATATATAGGTATCTTATTTTAAAATTTAATTTGATTTGATATAAAAATATTATATATATCTCTAAATTGTTTAAAGTTAATCGGAAATTAATTCTTAAATTTTGTTAAAGAATGATTTTAATTATAGATAAACCAAAAATTTGGAATAAATATTTAAACTTGAATAATTGAATTGGGAAAATTTTATTTGTATATTGTTCAACTGCATTCTAATACAACTTACCTAAATCATTCAGTAGTTGAATATGTAATTGGATAATATATAAGATAAATTGAATTTATAAATAAAATTTAAGTGTTATAATAAATGTTATACCCTTAAATTTTAACTATAAAATGTTAATAGAGATAAATAGAATAATAAGATAATTGAAAAATAAATTTTGTTTTGAAGGTCAATTAATAAATTGAAATTAGATCAACTTATAGAAATACCTTGAAATTGAAATCAATTAATGAATATGAATTAATTTAAATTTAAATGGTTTAAATTAATTTATATGGTTTAAATATATGTAATAAGATATTAAGTGAAATAAACTTAATAAGAATTTGGAATAAAGAAGAATTTAAATTGTTGAAAACAAAATATGATTATAATAAAAGACTATTCAAATGTATGGTTTTAGAAATTGTAAATTTAAGATAATTGAACAATAAGATAATGAATTTAGAAATAGTTGAGATTGATCTTGGTAAAATCAAATGGATTAAATCAATTATTGAATATAAATTAATTTAAATTTGAATTTATATGATTTAAATTAATTGTTATTTTGTATTTCAAATCTGTTTTCTTTCTGGTTGTTTCTATTCTCCTACCTCGTTCCTTTTCGGGGACGAAAAGTTTTGAGTGGGGGAGAATGTAACGACCCGTAAATTTCAACTGTTTCAATAACGTAATTAGTTGAAATTTTGTGAAATTTTAAACGATAAAATTTTGAAATATAAATTTGATACTTGGAATACGTCTAATTAAACATAGCTACTGGTAAATTTTCGTCCGAAATTACGAAAGTTTATTTCGCGCGTAAATTCACTTCAATTCAATCAGTTAAAAAGCGTTGAAAATAAAATGTTTTCAAAACCTAAATATTTTTACATAGAAAAATTCTAAATCATTTTCTGAGCAAGATGTCAGTTTGTCATTTTTCAAAATTTGGACATCTATTGCTCCGTCGTTCTTATTTTCTGCAAAATAGCAGTATTCTGGTACCGATATCGATTTTTATCGGATGATCGTACCACTGATTTCTATATACCGTTTTGATCGTCTCGTCGTGCTGATCTCTACGGTATATTCGATTGTCAAATTCGGAGTTCCGTTGTACGTTGCACTTTGCGTAACGCCTATCACAACGGTAACCGTATCGGTCACGCAACTTGCCTTTTGTTGTGTCTGTGAGCATTCATTATCCATCGGTTTAACTATAGACCCATTTCCAATTCTTTTCCTTGAATTCAAACTAGTGGCTACCACTATTCCCACCGTATAAAAAAAAAAAAAAAAACTTAACGGATGCTTATCTTTATTTCACACTGGATTCGCGTGCTGGCTCCAACTATTCCACCGATTCAATTTACAAGATATCTGGTCGATTTTTCTTTTGGGAAATATACAACAGGCGTGAATGCTTTCACATTCCTATCACCCAAGCTTATTCATACATTTTGTTTGCCATGCAAGCTCTGTCCTCATTCCTTTCTTCTGCAAAATTTTCTCAGTAAGTCTAAATACTTTTCCTCTTCCTCTTCACTTTTTGTCTACTTTTTTTTTTTCTTCATTGATCGGCCACCATTATTAGCCGTTCCCTCATCTCCTCCTCTCTACGCCTCCGACACCCACCCCATCACGCAGCCCCTCCAACCATGCTCTACGCAAATCGAACCACCTCCGCTCGCCTATTTTTTCACAGCCTCCATGCCAACAAAACCCACCAGCAGCCGCTACATCGATCCCCATAACCGGTCCCCACCTCCTCACAGCCTGGCCGTAGCCTGCATGCCCAGCCACCCTTCCACTCCGCTGCCCTCAACCGCCACCACACTGATAGCCCCGCAATCCAGCTTCCTAGCACCGCCAGTAGACCGACCCGACACCTTCCCACTTGCCGACAAACGTAGCCTCGTCCTTCAACCCGGTGCCGCCTTGCTTTTCTCCGCCTTTACCTTTCACCTTGCCAATCACGGCACACAACATCACTCATTCGCTTTCCACCCTGTCGCCATGTCAGCCATCGCCGGCTCGGCCTCAGCCTTCCTCCCCTTCACACGTCGGTCACCCACAGCTCATCTGCAACCCTTCGGCCTTCATCTTCCCATTCTCGTTTTGCCTCTCTGATGATATAAGGTATTATACACATCGGTCATTATATATTGATTTTAAAATATATAAAAAGTTAAGTTTAAAATATATCAGTTTATACATTTTGGATCTATTGCTTATACAGTATAGGTTATAGGTAATATAATAGGTATAACTATATGCAGTTTGTATATATATATATGATAGTATGTTGAGTTTAATTTTATAAAACTGTGGTGGTACATATATAAGTTGTTAGTTGTATATTTATGTGTTCGGCTAAGCTATGTAAGTTTTATAAGTATATAGTTGGAATAGCTTTAGAAAGTATATACTGTTTAAAGTATATAATATTACAGTTTTATATAATTATAGTACAGTGACAATTATGTATTGCATAACATTTTGGTTGTAGTTTCTTATCTGTTGGGGATTTTAAATACGCTATGACTGCATGTATATAAAAATATATGGTTAGAGTGTTGTCTGCATCAGTAGTTACACATGATAGATTTTATGTAGTGATAATGTTAGCCTTGTATTTGAGTTCGAAGAATGAATATACATAACTAATCACCACCTGATTTTGTATATACGATTACATATTTACCATGGTTATAGTCGGATGAGTATAGACAGTATTATACGTATAAGTTTTATTGTCTGTGAAGTTCACATGTTCATGTCCATATCTTATAAATGAGTTTTGAAATACATGTATATATATTTGATAAAAAAAAAAAATTTGAAATTAGAATATGATTTTGTATATATATACACAATTTTATATGTTAGATCTATATTAATTCACTTATACTATTTATCATCGATCCAGTGCTGATTTGATTTCGTCCATTCCTATTTATCAGCTTGTCCGTCAAATTCGTGCCGATTTTTCTTTGCTTGGATTCGTAACTAAATTTCAATGTCCGTATCAGGGTGCGTATCTGTGTCATCTTCAGTATTCTCTAGCCTCGAAAGGTGAGCAATCACTCACGATTAACGTTCTTTTATTTATTAAGTTTGATTTCAACTGAAACGACAATTGAAATATGCTGCTGTTAGTTAATTACACTGTTATATATACTATTACCTGTATCAGTTCACCTTTGACATCTGACACCATTATCTGTTAAATTTTATGCAATAATAATACAGTTTGGCTGATAATTGATTGATTGTTGATGTTTATATTGGATGTTAAATGGTTGATGTTAAAATGATAAATAGTATGAAATTGAACTTGATATAGGATAATTAAATGTTAAATTTGATTAACTGACATTTGTATAATATGACCCCTTAACCGTTAAATTTATCGACACGTAGGATTTGTTTTATTACACTTTGAACCACGGAATGTATGTTGTTAAATTGATGATGTATGAAATTGTAAATGGATGACAAGTGAAAACCATAATGTAATAATCTTTAATCTACATGAAACGATAGTGTAGATTCTAGAAATAATTATATTAATTCGTACAAATAACAATGCGAATTAATACGGTTATTTCGGGATTATTTGAATTGATTATTGGATTGATATTGATTGTTGTTATTGCTTGTTTATTTACTTTGACACCATCCCAGTTATCACACTGCAAGTTCCCTTTGATATGTTTTGATTTTGAATTGAATTGGAATCGGGTTGAAATGATAAATACCCAAAATTGAATTCTGACCTAAGATAGAAAATTTAATAAAACCCGATTGGTCAATAATTTGATTTAAAATAAAACGAAAATTTTATTTGAATAAATAAAATAGTTTTGAAATGAAGTTGAAATTTGAATTTTATTGGAAGGAAATTGTAATATTTAATAATCTGAAATAAAATATTTACAATGTAATCGATGAAAGAATGTTGTTTAATTTGAGAAATGATTTAATAATTAAGTTTGAAATTATAATTAAGTTGAAATTATTAAACTTTGAAAGTATTTAGTGATTAAGTTTTGAATTATTTAATACTTAAATAAGATTGAATTATTTAATGATTAAATTGAATTGAAATTCTTTAATAAGAAAATTGAACTTTTGAATAAGTGAATTTTACTTCGTAAAGAATCGAAATTGAGTTGCTTTATTAATTAAGTTTTGGAAAATTATTTAAGGAAGTAAATAAGTGAAATTGGATTTCTTTAACAAAAAAATGAAATGTGATATTTTGGAATTAATGTAAGACTTGTAATTGGAGAATTGATTCGACGAATTTAGTTTAATTCGAAATTGTAAGTTTTGATTTAATGAAGTTGAACTTGAGAAATTGATTTAATGAATTGGAAATTTAATAGAAATTGTTTTGAATGATAAAGTAACTTAACGAATATTGAATGAAATCGATAAATGAGTTTAAATTGATTTGAATGTTAAATAGAATTTATTTAAATGATTTCGAAATGAAACTTATATACGAACTTGAATCAATATTTGAATCGTTTTAAGAGAAATTGAAATTGAATTATAAGATTTTGAAATTGTGAATTTTGAAGTTTGAAACGTAAATTTATGGAAATTGGTTTTTGAAAGACAAGTGAAATGTTGATTTACGAATTGAAATTGAAATTGAAATTGATTTGGTTTTGAAATATATAAACGACCAATCGGTGTAATAATTACGAAAGTTATTAAAGAGACCGGGATCGGTAATGGATATACTCTCTATCCGAACCGAAACCACTTTAATAACTATACGTGGAGTGTTGATCCAGAACGAAGTGGATGGTTTTGATGAACGCGTTGACTGAAGAAAGAGAACGATTTTGGATGACCCTTGACATGACTAAAACAGGAGCCGCGCCGGGCCATTGAGGTTCGCCACCTCTAGCGGACACACTTCTTCGATACCATATCTATTACTTTTGTGATTCGATTTGGGTGCACCCCTCGATTATGGGAGTGTTGTTTCGCGGTGTTGGGGTAGTAGCTGCTATGCCCAACATCAGTCCGGATCACGCAACTACTAGTATCCTAGTTGGTATCGCCTCATGTACCTTGTCATACTGATTATCCTATTCGCGACCACTACGATTTTGATTTGTACCTTTAGTATATGGATTGCCCTCTGGTGACTTCCAGTTTTGGGGAAACTACGGTCTTGTATATGCTTTTGGGAATAAACAGGTTAAGAGGTGTATGGGCCCTGCTTAACCCTACTTTGATATCTTTATATTACTGATAGACATTATCTACTTAGCGTACATTACTACCTAGTAGATAGTTTAACGGATCCTTAAAGGATGGTTATTCCAAACATCCTTTGAGTTACTTGTATTTCAATTGCTATTTCACTTGAGTTGGATTTATTAATATAAGAATGTTAATCCTGACTCGAGTGTCTTGTGTTTTTGCTTTACGCTCGGGTCAGACTGAGTGTACCAGTATTCGAGACTCACCTTTGGAGTTGGAGCTTTGCTTGAAGATCCAGCCATCTATTCTGCTTTCAGTATTCGATGATTCCAGTGATGTATTCTGATTTGTATCTGATGTATCGTATTACTCTTCTGTTATAAACTCTGATGTATTTTATATATTCATATAGTAGCTTCATGAACTACTCTCTCTTTTATTTCCGCTGCACTTATTACTCTGTGTCTGTGATCTGTGATTATATCTATTTACTGTATATGTTCAGTTTTGCCAAATTTAAATTAACAACGCGGTATTTTGAGCAATTCAACTCCGGCATGAGTGTCTACCTATACACTTATAATGGACGCGAATGGTCCAAAATGGCGGGTCGTTACACACCATCACCATTCTTTCTCTGTTGCTATCACTCATTCCTTGCAATTTTCAATATGCAATTTCTACTTTAAATTTGTCATTAATATAACTCTCCTACACACACGGTCATTCATATAACAGGGTAGTAAAAGTGTTTTAAAGAAGATGAGATAATTTTGCACTAAAATAGTATTTCATTCAAATCGCCATCAATAAGTTTGTACAATAGTATTTATACTGCTCTCGTATACACCGAGTTATTTGAAATAACGTTAATGGGCTGAGTACCCGGCCCGGCCTATAACTAATTATAAGATATAGGATAATAATCATTCTCGAACCATTTTATTTCTCTAACTCCCCTCTTCAATTCCATCTAGGGTTTTCTTTTCTTCCTTCGACTCTCCACCGCTACCTCTAATTTTAAGTTCCTCCTTTAATCTGATGAAATTTTTAGTTGATAGCGGCTTCGTAAGAATGTCTACTCACTGTTAAAAGGATGGAACATGATTCACTTTCATTCTCCCGTTTAAAACTCTCTCACGAACAAAGTGTAAATCAATCTCAATATGCTTTGTTTGTGAGTGTAAGACTGGATTAATGGCAAGAGATACCGTGCTAAGATTATCGCACTAGATAATCGAAGTATTTTTTAGATCAATTTTAATTTCATGTAAAAGAGACTCAATCCAAGTGATTTCTGTTGCAGTGCTGGCTATTGATCTATATTCTACTTCAGTGCTGGAATGTTAAACTGTAGCTTCTTTCTTGGAGCTCCAGGTAATAGGGTTGCTACCCAGATAGATGCAAAACCCTGATGTCGACTTTCTATCATTGGGGTCGGTAGCTCAGTCCGCATCTGAGTAAGCTTGTATGTTTAATTCTTTTGTGTTGTTGAAGTGTAGACCATGATTTAATGTTCCTTTTAGGTAACGTAAAATACGTTTTACAACTCTCCAATGGTCACTAAGTGGTTTATGTATGTATTGACAAACTTTGTTTACACTGTAGCACACATCTGGTCTAGTTATAGTAATGTATTGCAGAGCACCCATGATGCTTCTATATTGTCTTTCATTAGCAATAGCTTCACCTTTGTCTTTTGAGAGTTGAAGGTCGCTAGTCATAGGAGTAGGTAAAGATTTGGCTTGATCCATGCTTGCTCTTTTTATTATGTCAAGTATATACTTTTTTTAACATAGAAACAGTCCTAAATTTGATTTGCGTATAACTTCTATGCCCAGAAAGTAATGTAGATCACCCAGGTCCTTTATAGAGAAAGCTTGATTCAAGTGAATGATAGTCTGATCTATGATTTTACTGTCATTCCCAGTGATAATAATATCATCAACATATATCAACATGTATGTGATTTTGTCTTGTTTGTATTGAATATATAAAGAATTGTTTGATTGTGTTGGTGCAAACCCTAGTTCCAACAAGGTTGACTTGAGCTTTTCATTCCAGACACGAAGACCTTGTTTCAATCCATATATAGCTTTGTGTAGTTTACATACCAACCTGCCATTGACTCCTTTCTTATATCCTTCAGGTTGTTCCATGAATACATCCTCTTTTAGATCTCCATTGAGAAATGCATTGTTAACATCCAACTATCTAATTCTCCATTTCTTATGCAGTGCAATAGTTAAAATAACTCTTATTGTAGTTGGTTTGACCACATGGGAGAATGTTTCATTAAAGTCAAAACCATATTGTTGATTATATCCTTTAGCCACTAGTCTTGCTTTATATTTGGATATGCTGCCATTTGGGTTTCTTTTAATTTATAAGTCCACTTACACCCAACTACATTGCTGTCCTTTGGTATAGATACAAGGCTCCATGTCTTATTTTTGATAAGTGCTCTATATTCTTCATCCATTGCATGTTTCCAATTGTTGTTTGTACTGTCTTCTTCATAGCTACTTGGTTCTGTTTGATCCAACTGTGCATTGTATACTTTAAGCTTGAAAATTCCACTTTTTAATCTTGTGATCATATGATGTCCTGTCTTTGCAGGAGATGAGTCATGACTACTGTTGTTTTCATCAGTGTGTTGAGACTTTGAGGGAGATGAATCTCCTTGCTCTGGGTTGTTATCTGTTGAATATGCGTGTATATGATTTTTGTTTGATGATAATAAACGTATATATATTCATTTAAATGTATTTGCTATTGTACTATTTTATTTTCACAAATTAAATAGATATTTGCTGAACAAAATAAATAACACAGAATTTGAATTCAAACAGAAATTTTATTCAATCAAATATTTATTACAATTTTGAATAGTACAAATTCAAGCTCTCATTATATAAATACACAATTTTTTCTACAATACAAATTTGACTACATCACGATTCACATTTACATTTGACCTCACTACATAACACTCGTTCACTCAACTCGTATTTTATCTTCAACTTCATTCCAGATAAAATCCAGCATCTAAGCAATTTGCAAAAATACACACTAACGCAGTAAAATTGAAAAAGAAATATTTTTGCAGTATAAAACAAAATGTAACTTTGAAAATATTATTTGCCTCAGTTATTTAGGTTGTTCATCATCATTTAATTCTGAACAGCTTGTGACATACACAGTGTATTACTATATATGCCACAAGACCGTGCATGCCGATATATATACACTTGATAAATTTACAGGGACAGGTGAGCATAGGTCAAACCCAAATTATCGGATTCAACTCAGGTGCAATATAAATGAAGTCACAAACAACCAAGATCAAAGGCGCAGCAACCAACAAATACAAAGTCAAGACAAGAAGGCAACACAAACCTGACTCGAGGCTACAAACCAACAAGTCATGAACAGTCCAGATATGCAATCCAGACTCAAATGCATTCAAGCATCAGAACAATATCAATGACTATGTTGCAAACATAATGAAGATCAAATGACACAATGAAACTACAGTTGCAAACAGGTACAAAGACAAAGACAATGCAGACATGTCAAACTGGACAAAGTCATAGACCAGAGAAAAGTAACAGCACGAAGTCGAAGTCAGGCATAACAAAGTCATAATATCAATGTACATGACTCAAATTACAGTATCACTAAAACATGGACAATGGAGTACATAGCTACATGAAGTCCAACAGCAAATGAACATCAAAAATGAAAACTGCAAACTGAATCAGCATGTACAAACTAGCATCAAAATACAACAAAATAACAATGACAACAAATGTATAGCCACAACAATGCAGAAACTACTCCAAACGAAGATGTATAGACATAAATGCATATATACATGCAAGCAATCAAGTACAGCAGCCTCGAGAAGGAGCAGTTATAATCAAGTCAAAGTCGAAGCCACAGTTAAAATGTCGAAAACAGTAATGACCAAGAAATCAAAGTCAAGCCGTGGCCATCACGAAAGGAAATCAACACCGCGTCAACCAAGTAACACAAGTATATACGAATTGAAGAAGTTAGAGATTAATCTCAAGCATCGATACAAAATCAACCGGCCGAGATAATCAAGTGACGAATTCAAACAAATGAGATATGAACGAAAATATAGGGACGAGAACTCTATTTAAACACTATACATCATCGGCAAAAATTCAAGATTTGAGTTCGAATATAACAGAGAAAACGAACATCAACTCAAATCAAACAATCAAATTCAAGCATCCAAAACCAGCAAGTAAAAGGAGAAAATTACATACCGAAATCATCAAGTCGAATTCGATTAAAACTGAAGTTGCCGCCAGCATATAATCAAACGAAGAACTGAATCATCATCAATCAAATCGACAAAGCCGGCAACTTCATCACGAAGCCCTAATTATCAAAAGAGGAACGAGCAAGCAAAGGAACGAGGCATTCATTTTCTCAGAGCAAAGGCCATAGAAATAAAAGAGAAAAAGGGCCGGCAATTTTTAGTGAAAATTTTATTTGGGCCGGTTTCTTTATTTGAGCATTAAAATTAGGGTTTTGTTTTTATATTGTTTTGTATTTCTCTTTTAAACAACTGTATTTTCTAGTCGTGTGACTACGGGACAAACTACGTGGCGTAGTTTGGGAATTCGCAACTCGGTGACTGAGTTGAGGCAGGGTTTTGAGCGTAGAGTTAGATTAGTCAATAGCGGGTATAGTGAGTTTACGTGTGTAAGCGAGGGACTATCTAATTTCTAGTAGAAACCTTGGGGGCAGCACGTAGGCAGGGTTTTGCCGAAGCTGGGTAAATTCTGTGTTGTTCTTTTCTGCTTTTATTATTCTATTGTTATCTGTGCTGTGTTTATTCTGTTGTGATCTATGTTAAAATTAATATACACTTCCGCAATAATTTTTATAATTAACACTATCACCCTATTCACCCCCCTCTAGGGTGAAATCGATCCTACAAGTGGTATCAGAGCTAGGAATAGGAGTCAAATTTTTGTTTTAAAAAAAATTCAATTTTTCAAAAATCAATTTTTATTTTAAAAATTTGAATTTTTAAAATGGCTTCTTTTAATAATGCTTTTCCTGAGGGTCAGTCGATAGTAAGACCACCAATGTTCAATGGTGAATATGCTTATTGGAAAAATAGGATGAAAATTTTTTTGGAAACCATTGACGCTTGGAATATTGTTGAGACAGGTTATAGAACTCCAACTGTAGATAATCAGGAAATAGAAAAACCGAAGAAGCAATGGACAGAGATAGAAAATAAACTACAGAATATTAATGCTAATGCATTGAATTCTATTATTTGTTCATTGGATCAATTTGAATTTAATCGTGTCTCACATTGTCTAACTGCGCAGGAAATATGGCACACACTCGAAGTGACTCACGAAGGAACATCTCAAGTCAAAGAATCTTGCCTTGCCATGCTAAGCAGCGAATACGAGAACTTCACTATGGAAAAAGAAGAAAATGTTAAAGAGATGTTTGGACGACTTTCCAATATTGTATACAAATCAAAAGCTCTCGGAAAATCATACACAGAATTGGAAATAGTCCGAAAAATCCTTAGAGTCCTTCCACGAAGCTTTGAAGCAAAAGTAACTGCCATTCAAGAATCAAAAGATTTAAAACAAATGAAAGTTGAAGAACTCATCGGAAATCTCACCACTTATGAGCTAGAGATGAAATTCAAAGAAGAGCGTGAAGGAGGAGATACTCGAAAGAAATCGATAGCTCTCAAAGGAACAACTGAAAGTGATGATGATGACGATGATGATGGTACAACAGAACTAGAGCTGTTAATAAGGAAATTCAAAAAGTGGAATCACAAATATGGAAATTCAGCTCTAAATCAAAAATTAAAAAGTAGAATAAACAAAGCACTAGACAACTCGGAAGAACAGAAAATCAATTGTCACAAGTGCAATAAACCCGGTCATATCAAGCCCGATTGTCCACAAAATAAATTCAGTCGTAGAAAGAAACAGAAAAAGAAATGTTTTGCAGCCACTTGGGATGAATCAGACGAGGATGATCAAAGCACTGGCAGTGAAAGTGAAAAAGCAGAATTGTGTCTTCGAGGTGATATAACTGATAGTGACGATGACGGGCCAAGTGAGGTATCAAAACTTACCCATTCTGAGTTGCTTATTTATTTCCACGAAGTAAACGGTTGTTTTGAATGACTTAGGGAAATATACGCTAAACTAGAATCACAAAAAGATAGTTTGATAGAATTAAATGAACAACTTGATCAATTAGTTAAAAACTATCAAAGTAGAATCCCTAAGTGTGATAAGTGTCCAACATTCGAAGAAGAAATTAAAAAATCAGAAATTAAAATTAAATCGCTTGAAAATGAAATTCTGATTTTAAAAGAGAGTGAAAATACGAGAAGAGAAAATTCTATCCAAAAGTGCACTCAATTATTGAATGAAAACGAATCACTTAAATCACAAATCCAACAATTGTCTACTACTTTAGATAAGTTTTCCAAAAGTGAAAAATCATTGAATATGCTATTAGGGAAACAAACCGTCAATATTGATAGACAAGGACTTGGGTATACTCAAACAGAACGGTATAGAAGTGAAATTAAACAAGTCAATTCAATGTGCACTATTTGTAGAAAAACTGGACACGATCAAAATAATTGTTGGTATAGACCAAACACGTGAAAACAATTCCAATTTGGGTTCCAAAAGGCACAAATATAGAATCTCTCAAAGTTAAACAAATCTGGGTGCCAAAAGGAACATATATAAATAGTTATGGGTCTCCACAAAATTATTTTTCAAATTATTCTGCCACTAACAACCATGGACCTATAAAAACAAATAGGTCACAAAAATATTTTACCGTGTAGGTGTGGTGGCAGGCTAAGGAACAACATCAGTGTTATCTGGATTCTGGCTGTTCCAGACACACAACAGGCGACAAATCAAAGTTCCTTAGCCTAGTATAAAGGTGACAGATTCACATTGGGCAAACAACGAAAGATTGTCGTAAAGGTAAAATAGGTAATGGTAATTATTTTGAACGATACATTCAATGTGATAATCTGCACCATAATCCAAATTAAATCAGCCAGTTATGTGAAATGATTGATGATGTTAATTCTGACTTATTCAAAATGTTGACTAATCATCTTTGAATTGCTTGGATAAATTGATTTCTGATTACTCATGATACAATTAGATATATTTATGACACTATGCTCACTGCTTGTTTATTTCAATGGCTTTAATTCAAATTCAAGAGAACTTCATTTAAAAAACGGTTAAAAATGATTTCAAAGAAATTTGTTTCAGGTTCACAAGTCTGGCCTTTAACATTTAAACAACGATAATGTTGAGTGAAAGAAAAATTCAGATGCAGATTACACTGGCAATCTAGTTGATGAAAAATTACTAGTGGAACGTGATTTAACATTTAGTAATTGCATCGTTTTTCAAAGAAAATATCTGCATATTTTTCATTTCAAATAATTTTCAATTAACAGATATTTTTCTTAGATAAACCCTTCAAGAAAATCATTTTTGACCTTGTTTCAGATTAGTTATTTCAGAAAATTGATTTTATAATTATTTTTGAAATTGATTTTAAATCACTACATTAACTAATCTAACCCCCTACTAATTATCGAAAAGGTAAATAGTGATTGAAAAAGTGATGAGTGTTGATATTAATCATATATTATAACTCGAGACGGTATATTTAGTTAATTTCTTTAGAAATTTAAACAAGAGTTATAAAAACTTTTTGATTGGTAAAAATTCCATGACCATTTCTATTTCTATCATATTTCTATCGACCATCACTCATCAAAATCCAATATAGTATGTCAATATTTGGTATTTTAAACGGGAATCATTCGTTTTTCATTTTATTATATTTTTAACAAATAAAAACATCCAAAGTATTCACTCTCATTTAAAAGTCCTCACGGTTATGCATGGGTGAATTACTTGGATTTTTTATTATGTGCTTCCATGCTCATTTAAAAGTCCTCACGGTTATGCATGTATGGAACGCATATCAAAATTGATTAATTAAATAGACAAGTTGATTCTAATCCCATTTAAAAGTCCTCACGGTTATGCATGGTTAGAAGATACTTGAATTCATTTATTTTTTTAAAGTTTGGAATACTACTAATCTCATTTAAAAGTCCTAACGGTTATGCATGGTTAGTAGATATTCAAATTCCTGATATAAATATACTAGAAATAGACACAACTATATGGTTTTATATGATGACATCATCCCTATCATTCTAAAGTGGAATATGCGTCAAACAGAGTATTTATGATTTTTGTTTGATTTTTTATTGAAATTTAATATTTATACTAGATTGGGAATTAATATTATATTAATGTCTATCACTTTATCTTTATTTTTCTAACACTATTACTCTTTTGCTGATAACACAATGGGGAGAGAAAAGTTAAGATTTTGTAAATAAAGGTCAATTATTTTATATTTGCATCAAGGCTCATTTGAATATTATGCATATATGAAGGGGGAGCTTGTGTAAAGAGGGAGCATTCAAATAGGGGGAGCAAATTGAATGATCAAATACATTTAACAAATTCAAAATCTTAAATATATGTTTGTTATCATCAAAAGGGGGAGATTGTTGAATATGCATGTATATGATTTTTGTTTGATGATAATAAACATATATATATTCATTTAAATGTATTTGCTATTGTATTATTTTATTTTCACAGATTAATAGATATTTGCTGAACAAAATAAATAACACAGAATTTGAATTCAAACAGAAATTTTATTCAAACAAATATTTATTACAATTTTGAATAGTACAAATTCAAGCTCTCACTATATAAATACACAATTTTTTCTACAATACAAATTTGACTACATCACGATTCACATTTACATTTGACCTCACTACATAACACTCGTTCACTCAACTCGTATTTTATCTTCAACTTCATTCCAGATAAAATCCAGCATTTGAGCAATCTGCAAAAATACACACTAACGCAGTAAAATTGAAAAAGAAATATTTTTGTAGTATAAAAAAATGTAACTTTGAAAATATTATTTGCCTCAGTTATTTGGGTTGTTCGTCATCATTTAATTCTGAACAGCTTGTGACATACACAGTGTATCACTGTATATTCCACAAGGCCGTGCACACCGATATATATACACTTGATAAATTTACAGGGACAGGCGAGCATAGGTCAAACCCAAATTATCAGATTCAACTACGGTGCAATATAAATGAAGTCACAAACAACCAAGATCAAAGGCGCAGCAACCAACAAATACAAAGTCGAGACAAGAAGGCAACACAAACCTGACTTGAGGCTACAAACCAAGAAGTCATGAATAGCCTAGATATGCAATCCAGACTCAAATGCATTCAAGCATCAGAACAATATCAATGACTATGTTGCAAACATAATGAAGATCAAATTCCACAATGAAACTACAGTTGCAAACAGGTACAAAGACAAAGACAATGCGGACATGTCAAACTGGACAAAGTCATAGACCAGAGAAAAGTAACAGCACGAAGTCGAAGTCAGGCATAACAAAGTCACAATATCAATGTACATGACTCAAATTACAGTATCACTAAAACATGGACAATGGAGTACATAGCTACATGAAGTCCAACAGCAAATGAACATCAAAAATGAAAACTGAAAACTGAATCAGCATGTACAAACTAGCATCAAAATACAACAAAATAACAGTGACAACAAATGTATAGCCTCAACAATGCAGAAACTACTCCAGACGAAGATGTACAGACATAAATGCATATATACATGCAAGCAATCAAGTACAACAGCCTCGAGAAGGAGCAGTTATAATCAAGTCAAAGTCGAAGCCATAGTTAAAATGTCGAAAACAGTATCAAGCTCGAACTAATCCAAAGCCAAAGTCAACAAGCCAATAAGAATTTCAAACATTGAAGTTCCAGACAATTTCAAGTTCGAACAAGGCCAGAGTCGAGCACAAAGAAAATCAACATCGAAGCCATGTTTCAAATCAAAGTCAGAGACGTAATGACCAAGAAATCAAAGTCAAGCCGTGGCCATCACGAAAGGAAATCAACACCGCGTCAACCAAGTAACACAAGTATATACGAATTGAAGAAGTCAGAGATTAATCTCAAGCATTGATACAAAATCAACCGGCCGAGATAATCAAGTGACGAATTCAAACAAATGAGATATGAACGAAAATATAGGGACGAGAACTCTATTTAAACCCTATACATCATCGGCAAAAATTCAAGATTTGAGTTCGAATATAACAGAGAATACGAACATCAACTCAAATCAAACAATCAAATTCAAGCATCCAAAACCAGCAAGTAAAAGGAGAAAATTACATACCGAAATCATCAAGTCGAATTCGATTAAAACTGAAGTTGCCGCCAGCATATAATCAAACGAAGAACTGAATCATCATCAATCAAATCGACAAAGCCGGCAACTTCATCACGAAGCCCTAATTATCAAAAGAGGAACGAGCAAGCAAAGGAATGAGGCATTCATTTTCTCAGAGCAAAGGCCATAGAAATAAAAGAGAAAAAGGGCCGGCAATTTTTAGTGAAAATTTTATTTGGGCCGGTTTCTTTATTTGAGCATTAAAATTAGGGTTTTGTTTTTATATTGTTTTGTATTTCTCTTTTAAACAACTGTATTTTCTAGTCGTGTGACTAGGGGACAAACTACGTGGCGTAGTTTGGGAATTCGCAACTCAATGACTGAGTTATGGCAGGGATTTGAGCGTAGAGTTAGATTAGTCAATAGCAGGTATAGCGAGTTTACGTGTGTATGCGAGGGACTATCTAATTTCTAGTAGAAACCTTGGGGGCAACACGTAGGCAGGGTTTTGCCGAAGCTGGGTAAATTCTGTGTTGTTCTTTTCTGCTTTTATTATTCCGTTGTTATCTGTGTTGTGTTTATTATGCTGTGATCTGTGTTAAAATTAATATACACTTCCGCAATAATTTTTATAATTAACACTATCACCTTATTCACCCCCCCCTCTAGGGTGAAATCGATCCTACATTATCATCATTTTGGTATGTGTCATTAAAATTGTTGGAGACCTCTTGAGAACCATGACCTGATCCAGTTCCTTCTCTGGATAAAGTGAGTTGTGGTTCCTTTCTTTTCTGCAAGTCTTCATCAATAGGGTTAGTGTCTATGCCAGAAACAACAATTATTGAGGGTATGAAAATATTGCCTTTGTCATACACGTTCTTTGTTGTTTTGACACATTTATCTGCAAATGGAAAATTACTTTCATTAAATACAACATTCCTTGAAATAACTATCCTACCATTACTACACAAACATCTGTATCCCTTCTGATTACTCGCATAACCTTGAAAAGTACATGGATTTGACCTAAGACTTAATTTGTGATTATTGTAAGGTCTAAGACATGGAAAACATAGACATCCAAATGTCTTTAGATCATGATAGTCAGGTTTGACTCCAAATAGTACTTCAATGGGATTCATATGCTTGAGTACTTTTGTAGGAAGTCTATTAATAGTATAAACTGCTGTGTTGTAGGCCTCTGGCCAAAATTTCATAGGTAGGGAGGCTTGTGCTAACAAAGTTAGCCCAGTTGTGACGACCCAACTTTCTATCACCAGAAAGTTGCATCATCTTTAAGAAAGAAAGGGATAGAAACGAGAAAAGATAAAGAAGAAAGAAGAAACAACATCAGAATCTCAACAGCGGAATGAATAAATTATATTAATCACATAAATATTACATAATATACAACATCAATCAGAGTTACACAAATAATACATCATATACTAGAAAGTTATAAACACCTGTCTAGTTAATACAACTCGATACAACTCAAATACAACACAGAGATACCAACACAGCGGAACACTATATATATCTACAACGCCGAAGCCTCCTGCTCCAATGCTCCTCCACAATTCGTCAAAGCTAACCTGAAACCCTTGGCTACTCGTAAAAATTTGAGTACCCGAGAGTTTAAGAAAAATAGAAATAAACTCCGGGTCAGACATGGGTCTGGTGTGAGTAACAGGTTAAAGTTGCTTAACTTTGAAAATCCTTTGAAAACAAAAGGTATCACGTAAGACTTCCCACACATAAACATGGAAAAGTTTTTACGTTACGCTAACCAAACCTTTGATAGGAAATTCAGTGATATTATAATAGGTCTAGGGTTTCCAAGTAAATAAGAAATAGCTGAAATTATTACATGATTAAATTCCAGCATACTAGCCAACAAGTGGGTAATACAATCAAATCTGATGGCACTTATTGGAGATTGGATTCCATACAATGGCAGGGCTACTGGGGTACCGCCCGTCACAGTACCTGGCCTAGATCAGCGTACCGAGGATTACTCTCAATCCCCTACAACACAAGGCCGGAACCATCCCTTATTGGACAGTCCCGAACGAAACAACCCCAGCAGTTGTCGCGACCAACTGCCCACTGAGCCGAATATAAAGGGACATCTAGACAGGGGTATATCTCGCTCTCAAGTGGGTGCTACCCACGAAGCCTTGCTGCACCTCCCCTGTTTTAGCCATTCTCGGTTGATGAGGCTTGAGGCTACGATTACCTCATCAGAACACATCACTTAGAATGCTCATCGTCCACCTGACGATGTTCTGAAAGCATTCAATCCATACAAGTTCGTTTCGGGTTCGAACGAAATCGAAGGCATTATCTCGTTACACTCATTTTGGAATCACCCTCAGAGTTAACGACAATAACCCTTGCACTCTGAATTTTCATCTTCACTTGAGATTCACGACCTATCGTTAATTTGGATCGATGTGGTTTTCGGATATCCAAATCTGGAAACCCGATCCCGGTCTCATCGAAATCCAAAACGTATCTTTTAAGGCCAAGTTGTTTTAAAGTTAAAACAATTCATTTCATTATCCATATACACACAGATAGATAATTCACATATCACAGATAGATAATTCACAATATCATCATAAATGGATAATCCATATTATCATCACACTTCAACCCAAAACATCCATATCACACAACATTATTTATCTCATAACTGAGATTTCAAACTATTCAAGGAAATCAATATCATCCATCATATATAAACAAAGATTAATAATCACCATTTATAATTAATTTAAAATGAATTAAATTAATTACTTCATCTCTAATTAATTTAAAGTAAATAAATTACTTCATCATTATAAATCTTGCCTACATAACCATTAATTAATTACAAATCAATTAATTAATCATTCTCAAATTTCCACCTTAATTAATCATCCTTGATTAATTATACTTTAATTACATTCAAGTAATTATTCTTTAATTAATTTCACAAATTAATTATCCTTACCCAAATATAGTAATTAATCTGTAATTACTTTATTAATAATTAACTATAATTAATTACATTAATCCTTAATTAATTACATCAATTAATTTCTCAAAATCACTTATTATTGATTAATTAGTCTTAATTAATCAACCCTTAATTATATTTTAATTAATTATTCCATTTAAATTAATTACATTAAGAAATTAACCTTTACTTAAACCATAATTATTAATCACTCTTGATTAATCTCATTCAGTAATTAAATACCCTTAATTACTTTATTAAATAAATTAATTACTCCTTAATTAATTATCTTAATTAATCCCTTGATTAATTTCACAAAGTAATTTAATCCAAATTACTTCCATATTTAAATCATCTTAAATCAATTACATATAGTAATTACCATTAATTACTTCATTAAGTAATTACACTTCATTAATTACATTTAAGTAATTATACTTATCAAATCATCCAATGATTATTTAAATTAATTAAACTTAATTAATTAACTTAAACAAATCAAATTAAACTCAATTAATTATATTAAGTAATAAATTTATTAATTACTTCCATTTAGTAATTACACTTAAACATTCTCACAAATGTTTATCTTTAATTAATTTATCTAATTAATTATTAAAATTAATCACATTAATATATTAATTATTAAATAGTCTTAAGTTAATGACCTTCATTAACTCTTTACAATTCTTAATTTCTTTTCTTAAGAAATTTAACTTAATTAATCAATATTAATTACAATTTAATTTATCCTTAATAACCAATTAATTAACCACTAATTATTTAATTAATTTAAGTTTTTAACTGTAACTTAATTAACCTTCAATTACTTGATTAATTAATTCCTAATCATTAATTAAAATCTAATCTTATCCAATTAATGATCCTTAATTCCAAATTAATTATTCCTATTAATTAACTTAAAACTTAATTAATTAATTTTAAACTCTTAATTACTAAATTAATTAATCCAAATCATTAATTAATTAAATTAGTTAATTGTCCATTTTTAATTATCTTAATAATTTAATGAATCCAAATCATTAAATTCTAATTTAAAGATTTTAAACTAAATTCCTTTTTAATTTTCCAATCATTAAAGTATACTTTAACCTTTAAACTTATTTACATCATTTAAAGTTATAAACTTTATTCTATTTTCAAAACCTAAGATTCAAATTCAATTTGAATTTAGATTTAAAATTCTGATTTAAACTTGGGTTTAAATTCTGTTTCAGATTTTATATTAAATTTTAAAATCTAGAAAACTGTCAAATTTGTTTTTGAATCCTGAAAACCCTCTTTTAAATATTTTAAAACTTTTATTTCATTCCAGATTAGGATTCAAAAATATATTTGAATCCACACTTCAAACTGGATTTAAACTTGTTGAAATCTACTACATAAATTAATTTCATTTGAATTTATTTTAAACTCAAATTACTGTCAGGTTTTATTTTTTTACAAAAGCCTGGAACAACCATTGACTCGAATCGAACAAAAATTACTTCGAGTCATTTCCTTCTCTGCTTCGAGTCAGGTACTCGAATAACTCGAGTCAATTCTGAGTCTTCTCTCTGCCTCATCCCAAACAACAGGAACATCCAAACATCAGAGCTCGTGCACGTGCACGATCACCAGAACCGCCTCCGACCTCCGATGACCTCTCCGGCATATCACTTAACACCCATACCTTCGATCCCTACCTCCAAATCTCACACGCAAGCTACAGATTGAAATCGAGATACGCAGATGAACAGGCAAACAACCCATCACCAGAAACTGTCTTGAATATGGCACCTCCGATCACCGGAACATCAACCACCCCGGCCACGTCTTCGACAACGTACCTACTTCCATCCACCAAAATCGCATGCAACTCGATGCACGATCGAAGCCACCCCGATCAAATTTCCGATCACAGTCCAAACTTGGTTTAGAAACATCAACAACCTCCCAATGCCATCACCAACCTCTGATCGACATTCTGCTATTTTTCCTTCAACCTTCGATCATCCTTCTTCCTTCAGACAGAAATTCGACCACTCAAACTACTGAGATCCAGAGACAACCTCAAAACCCAAAAATTTGGTCAAACCCAACATGCTCTCTCAATCTACTACTAGAATTTGTGATTCTAGTTTTAAAAATCATAATTTCATATAAGAATTCAAGTTATAAACCTGAATTGATGTTTTGGGATGTTTGAGATTTTACTTTTCTTAAGAAATTACTGTTCTTATGGTTA
Source organism: Allium fistulosum (assembly GCA_030737815.1). Lineage (NCBI taxonomy): Eukaryota > Viridiplantae > Streptophyta > Magnoliopsida > Asparagales > Amaryllidaceae > Allium > Allium fistulosum. The sequence goes on from CM060907.1 coordinate 294,500,775, forward strand.
TAAAGAGACCATCGGATTTTATTTTATCTTAATTATAACTTTTAAACATAATCCATCTTAAACATATTACTTTTGTTTAAACATAAATTCCTAACTAAGATCAAATCAAGTGGTAAAGTATTTTCACCAAAATCTTAGTTTAAAAAAAACAAGCATAGGCAGACAAATTCAGGGCATATATAAATTCATATACATTCACAGTCATATATAGATACAGTAATGCATTTACAATTATACACACAAGTATACTAATCAATCATGCAACCAGATCTACTTAAGTTTTTAAGAAAAAGTGTTACTCACCTGTTTTTGAAGATGAAGAACAGAGCATCATTTTGAAAACAGACTTTGATACTTTAAAACTGGAAAATGTTTTTGAAAGTTGCTACCCTGTTGTTTTGATTTCCTGAAAGCTTTGCCTTGTTTAAACTGGAATGCTTTAAGACTTTTGAAAACTTGAAACTGGAGACTTAGTTGAGATGAACTGTTGTAAAGCTTCAGTTGAAATATATTTTCTAGTATGCTAAGTTTTCTTTGTAAACGAAGTGAAATGAGATAGGTTGATAAATAGAACAATGTTTACAGTATGATATTATTCACTGGTACACTTATTAAATTGAGTCAGAGATTTTTTTTCTATAGAGGGGCTGAAATGATCTTATTGCTTGCTAGAGATGTTAGCATTAAATGCCATTGTCTCCTCATGTCTACATACTATCCCTTATCTTATTTCGTAGGGTACTTATATAATTGTATATAATTTTTCTTTCCTTTCAAGTGTACCAACATGAATATATATTTCTATATCTACTACAAGTGTACATAGATTTTTCTTTCCAGCATATCTAAACTTCATATATAAGATTCCTTTGCCTCGTCATGCTCTTATACTCTATGTATATAATACAAAGTTGCTATAGTTATTTGTATTGGTTTATTACTTAACTTATATCCATATACTTTTATACTTAAACAAATTTACACTTTTATCTTTCTTTTATTTTTATTTTTTTTAAACTTAAACTATTCAATACTTCATTTACTTATTAATATATATATATATAGATAAATTTTAAGAAATAAAATAAAGCCAATTATATAAAAGCATATACAATTATCTTTAAATTCAAAAGATCTAAATATTTATCCTTTGAACTTTAAATTCAAATTCAAATCAAATTCTAAAATACAATTTTTAAAATCAAGTTATATATATACATATATAACAACACATTTAATTTGAAAATAACACTACTATTTTAAAATCTATTTATATTCATATATATAACAATACATTAATAATGTTATTTGAAAATAATGATTTGTCAAACTTAAATAATTTATAAAAGAGATTATAAATTCCTATTATCATTAAATGGGTTAAGGTATCATATTTATTAAACAATATTTTAAAACAAACCTTTTAATAAATCTTAAACTTAAGCTAAGATATAATTTAAATCAATTAAACATTTATCTTAAATATTTTTAAACTATACATTTTAAATTAATTCAAAATTTCCAAATTACCAAAATATATTAGAATTATAAAATATGCCTTATTAATTATATTTACAACAAAGCTCATCTATTTACAATATATATAAATTTATATACATTATAAATAGAAAATAATTTATTTAGCTTGTAAAAGATAAATTCACAATTTAAATGTTTATTAAAAGAAGAATTATTAAATCAATTCAAATTTATCAACAAAAATCAACAAATCAATTTAAATTTTAATACAGATTATTAAATTGATATTGCCAAAAATTCGGGATGTCACACCAGTTTCTACTATATGCTTGTGCTTTCTTTCAACAAGCCCATTCTGTTCTGATGTATAAGGATAAGTTGTTTTGTGAACAATACTCTTTTTCAGAAAGTATTCTTTTAATGACTCTTATATTCTCCACCTCCATCTGTCCACAATATTTTGAGTTCACCATTTGTTGGTTTCTCAGCTTGTGTTATGAACTATATAACTGCTGTATGTGCATCTGACTTTGACTTTAAGAAATATAACCAAGTATATCTAGAATAGGCATCAACAAAAGATATATAGTACCTGAAACCATAGTCAGAGTTTACTGGTGCTGGCCCCCATAGGTCTGTAGCCACTAGTTCTAGTGGTTTACTAATAATAGTGTTAGAATCAGCAAATGGCAATTTGTGACTTTTGCCTAGTTGACAGTAAGTGCAAAAATATGGTAAAGATACATCAAAAGAAATATTATTGTTCTTAAGAACTTGTTTTACAACATTTACACTAGCATGACCGAGTTTATAGTTCCATAGATCAATAGTTTCTTTGCCATTCTTTATACATGATTCAGAACTATTACACCACATATTTCTAATTTTTCTTTTTCTTGTATTTCCAAAGTTGAACTTGTACAGACCCCTGTCCAATTTACCCTGTAGTAATATATCTTGACTTAGTAAGTCTTTTACTACACAAAATTTAGGGTGAAACTCAAAATACACATTGTTGTCATTAGCAAACTGAGATACACTCATTAAATTCCTTTTAATTTGAGGAACTCTTAACAAATTATTAAGGTAAAGATGTCTTTTACCTTAAATACTACTAGTTCCAACATGTGTAATATTTATGGCTTCACTATTTCACATATGTATAGTATGCATACCTGTATGTTCCTTATTGCCAAGATTGATATTTTGGAGATTATTTCTGAGATGATTGGTGGCACCTGAATCTGGATACCAATCTTCACTTATGATGTCCTCTGGTCTGGTAAGTCCTTCTGAATTTAAGTGTTTCATTCTTGCGCCTTCTGTCTGATTATTTGATCTTTGGTCCATGTGTGCCATGTTTGCACTGGAACCATAGTTTCTTTGATTTCCTTGACTTTGCTGACTTGGGTAATACTCAGTATTGAGTCTAAAATAGCACTATCTTACTGTGTGTCTAGGCTTTTCACAAATTTGACATTTTGTTATGTTGTTGTTCCATCTATTATTTCTTCCTCTTCCTCTCTGACTGGTACCACCTCTTTGATTTTATGATTCTTGTCTGATATTTGAATTTTCTTGTCTTCTTCCTTGAGTCTTGTTTTTAGAACTTGAAGAATAGTTTTTTGACAGATCTGTATTACATTCTTTTCTTTGCTCTACCCTCCCTTCATGTGATAGGAGAATTTAATGAACATACTGCATGTTGGGTAGATTTTGTTGAGATGAAATGATTACAACAACAGATTCATATTCAGTATCAAGACCATTTAGTATAGTGAGAATTTGCTCAGTCTCTGACACTGTATGACCAACAGTGTCAAGAAGATCACAATATAATTTTATCTTGGTTAAGTACTCTCTCATTGTCATATTATCCTTCTTTAAGATCTGCAGTTGGCGCTTGTAATACACGATTCTTGCTGCTGATTGTGTGTTGAATATTTGTTGTATTGCAGTCCATATCTCATAGGAAGTCTTACATCCAACAATTTGTGACAACATGCTTGAACTGATGGATGATAGCAGCCATGCTGCCAGTAGACTATCTCGTCTCTAGTAGTTGATGAACTCCTTGTTGATGACTCTTTCTCCTTTGTTGTTTGTGATCATTCTTACAGGTGTAATAACAGTGCCATACAGATAATCTTCTAGCCCATAACCTTTTATGCTGGTTTCGACTTGATATTTCCATAATACAAAGTTGTTTTCATCTAATGCAGTGGTGACTAAATGATTCTTTGGTTTAATAATGTTGCAAGAGTTCATTTCAGGCTCAGCTGGTTCTTGATTTCTTGGTTTTTACCCTTCCGGATTCTTGTTTCCACTTAATGTTGTAGATGAAACATCATCGTCTTCGGCCATGATGGATTAACAGGAAGTGATGTTGAGATTCTTGATGGGAATCTATCACTATGCAGTCAGACTTGCAAATCTTGAGGCAAGATTCTTGGCGAGGCACTTTTGATGGGGTTTCTTGATGATTGATATGATGAGAATGATGATACAACAATCTCAGATGATGAGAATGCAAAAAAATACTGGGAGCAACCGAAGGTGGTGGATGATGATCTTGATCTGGTACCCCTTTAAGACGGCTCAATGATGCTACAAACTATTCTCTGATGAGATTACTGTCGTTTGACAGTTTTATGGCTTTGATACCATAAAAGTGTTTTAAAGAAGATGAGATAATTTTGCACTGAAATAGTATTTCATTCAAATCATCATCAATAAGTTTGTACAGCAGTATTTATATTGTTCTCGTATACACTGAGTTATTTAAAATAATGTTAATGGGCTGAGTATCAGGCCCGGCCTGTAACTAATTATAAGATACAGGATAATAATCATTCTCGAACCATTTTATTTCTCTAACGAAATTTTGGTTTGCCTTCAAATTTCATCTGCAAGCATGATCATATCACTTGTCATCTTCCATTTCATCTGCAAACATAAGTTAACATTTTTCATTATTTTTAAGTCCAGTTGTAGTTCTTAACGGAACCGAAGAAGCTAAAAGCATAAAAGATGACTAGGCACAAAAGATTATAGCTTTGAAGTGAATAAGTTAAGCAAGAAACAATGATATGTCAATGTTCCCTTTAGTAACAGTTGCAAACCATATATAAATTAATTTTATCCTTAATCTTATTCGAAAATAACTGACGATGGTTGTATTGACTCTTTGGTGTAAACTTATTCCACAATCAATATTTAAATAATTTAAATATCAAAGCCTATATGGACTTTGGTAAAGCACTATGTAGGGTCAAGTTAAATTCTTACATATTTTTTAGGAGAATTCATATTCTGATCAAATATAAGTTCACCTAGTAATAACAGTATGTAAACGTATTCTATTCGTCATCACTGTATCATTTAGATATCAAGAGTTTTGTCAAAGGTCCATAAATATATTAATATCCTTATTAATTGTGTAGGTAACTTTAAAGTGCTTAGTTCAATCCAATAATGTTTATAAATTAACAAGTTTACTTTGAAAAAAGATTTTGACTTTGTGTTGACTTACCAATTATGGTGAAACCGACGTTCTATAACGAAGGAGACGAATTCGCCCTTGAGTAGTGTTTTATGTAACGACCCCTATTTTTATGCATCAGCAGGAATATTATTCTCATAACCAAAATGGTTATGATTAGGATGTAACTTTGGGGAATGTTGAGTATCGACATTTTGACCCTTAGAATTAATTATGAATGGTTTTGACCTTGAAAATTTGTAAGGGTTATAACTTTTGATAGAATCCAAATTTGGGTGTGAAACCACTACTAAATGAAAGATTTGATGGTTTGTCTTTCCTTGGAGTGACCATAATTGATTTTTGGCCTTACGGTTTAGGAGATATGGCGATATGAAGTTAGATAATTTTTGGATAAATTAGTGGGTAAATAGACTAAATCCATAATTAGCCGACTAACCCATTTCAGGATTGACGGGACAACCCCTAATCATTATTCAATCTCCCAAAAACATTCTCTGACATCCACTAAAACTTCCATTAGCAAAACCATCCTAAATATTTACTTAACGAGCCTAGACAAGAAATTGAAGAGGGATTATCAAGGGGATCAACTAATCTACTAATTAGGTGCATTCAGATTCATGCTGCATTAGATCTACCTTTATTTCATTGCTACTTGGTTATACACCCCTAGGAAAATGATCTATCATCTCTCACTAACCTAAATGCTTTTAAATGCATAAAAATGTGTTTTAAAGTCATTTTTCAAAAAAAGACTTTTAAATGATTTGGATTTATAAATATTTTATAAGCGAATTTAAATTAATTTAAATGGTTTCAGATTAATTTTGTTTGAATTTCCATACATATTGTGTCATATGGATGTTAGTTTAGATTATGGATGATACGAGCTTATATTATATAGATGTTAATATTTTCAGTAGAAACTTATTCAATACCGTATAAAAAAATTAGTGATCAGTATTGTAGATACGTAAACAATACTATTTAAAATTTTAGGAATATTAATATATGGAGAGAAATAAAAACATTCGAACTTCACCATATCCTCCAGTTGCACCTTATGCATCTTTCATTGTATCATCCTCTAAAGGTCCTTTGCCTATTTTTAACATCAAGTAAACAAAAATTATAATAGACCAAAATTTCTAGGTCAAATTAAATCAGCACTGTAACTACCCGGAATTTCACCGTTTTAATTTGTGAATATTTAATTCATTTTAAATATTCAAATATTGGTTTTTATAATAAAAATAAAAATCTTCTAAGAAAATAAATAATGATGGTGAAATAGTTTTAAAATTTTGTTTAAAAAAATAATTAATTCGAAGAAAAATCGAAAATTTGATCAGAACTCGTTTTCCAAGTTTTCGACTTTTCATTGGCTAAAAGTTGTCGAAAACATTGTGAACTCTTTACTGTATATATACACATTTATAAATAAGTTAGGATATATATATGTGTGTGTGCGTGTGTGTGTGTGTGTTAGTATATACACACACATACGTATATACTTAAGTATGTAAGATTTGTAATATAATTTAATAAAAGTAAAATGTCACATCCTAAGCCAACATAAGTACAATTAAGTACTAGTTCATGTTTATTCATGTTGGTCAAGGAGTACATGAGGGGGTGTAACACCCCTAATTTTTAATGACATTATTCAGGAGATTTAATAAGGTAAATTAAATAATGTATATATTAAGTGATAAGGTGGTTGGGATTTGAAAATAAAACTAAGGGACGAGCTTAATTAAATAAATGGGCTTAAGAACGGTTTATAAACTAATTAATTTACACAAGGGTATATTGGGAAATAGTTGCACTACCATAAAACTTATATATATCCACGGCTATACCCTCCATTTACATTCAATTCTCATTTTCACAAAACTTAAAAATGTAAGAAAAGAAGAGCTTAGAGGCGGCCATTGCTAGGAGAAGAGAAAATCCAAATCAAGCTTAGGATTAAAGCAAGGGCATGAAATCTTAATCTCAATCCAATATCCTTATCCTAATCAACGTGAATAATAATTTATACCATCTCTATTTTGTTTTATGGTCATATGTTTTTGGATTTAAGATTAAATTCGTTTTTATGATGTTTTCGATGATGATATGCTTGAATTATAATTTGTTCGATTTTAACAAAATTGTTTAAATATGGATTTATGCGGTTTTAGGGCAAAATTGATTGAAATTGATTTTTGAATGCCATGGAAAAAATTTATGTTATGTAAAACATGATTTTGGAGTTGCGTTTTAATTTTGATAATTTTCCATATGAATTTCCAAAGGAAAATATGATAAAATTGGGTTAAAAATTAATTTCGATTATTTCAGGAAGAATTTGGGTCTAAAATTTTGATATGTTTGATAACATGATGGAAGTGAATTTTTGTAATTATTGGGGATTTTTCCTAAGAGATTTAGTTTGGAAAATAAATTATTTTAGAAGAAGGATTTAAGTGCAATTTTGGTTTTCCTTAATAGAAATGCTTAGTTGTTAAATTTTCCTTGATTTATATCTGATAACAAGCGGTAGTTATTTTGTAAAGAATTTGAAAACGTTTAAAGCAACCAATCAAAGGATTACAAATAGACAGGTTGTTATAAAGTCATTACTAAAGATATCATTAATTCAGCCATACCTAGAAAAGTTGGTTCCGCCTCCTTTAGAAGCACCTTTCGACTCCAAGGCCTCTGCTTCGACTCAGTCGAAACCAACCTAGCCGAAACCTACTAAAGCCAAAACCAACACACATGGTATCAATGATATTGGTGCAAAGTGGATTAGTGAAGTGCGGAAGGCAGGGTGTCAAAAGCATTTCTTTCGATAGAGTGGAAACCATTGTTTACTTTTAAAAGTTATGCGCCTGCCTTGTTTTTGAAGGGTGCTTTCGGCCAAGTCAAGACCCTATTTCTTTCAAACCTGTTGTTGTTTTTCTTTGTTTAAAAATAGAGCTTTTGAATGAGACCCTTTGTTTATAAAACAATGCTTTCAAACAAGATAGTTCTGGCCTAGTCGAAATCCTGCTGCCGTTCTTTTACCTTTCGAGAGTACTGAAGTCTTCAATGCTTTCGAAGGGTAGCCTTTATTTTAAACTTATGTTAAGCTACTTCCTATATGCTTTCAAAATGGTTCATGGGTTTCGAAGGAAATGGCTTCGAAAAGGGGTTTCGAGGTTAACCTTCAATGTTTTACTTAAGTGTTTTCGAAAGGATGGTGCCGATGCCATCAAACTTTCCCCAAACAATTTTATATAAAGAATTAAGGTTTCAAAAGAGAAGTTTCCATATACATTCACTTTGACCCAAAAGATGTTTTGAGTAAACCCAATGGTTTTGAAAGGGGCACTTTCATTGGTTTCGAAGCTATGTTTCCAAGGACTATTAAGTAAAGTTTTGATACTTTCGAAAGGTATATTTTGGTTTTGAAAGAGATGATTTAAGAGCTTCGAAAGGTCTATATTTGGTATTTTGAAAAGAAGTTTTCTATGCTTTCAAAGGAGGTTATCCAGGGGTTTCAAAAGTAATTTTTTAAGGTTTCGAAAGCCTTAGTTTTCAAAACAAATAATCCAATCTCATTTTAAAGGAAAACCATGGCATAAATAAAGTGTTTTGAAATGGAGTTTTTGAAGAAGTTTTCCTTGATTAACGGGTTAAAGGGATTAACCAAGTTTTATATAAAATGATTTGGAGGATATTAAACCACAGGGGTTGATGTTATTATGTTTGCTTCTTCATATATGTATTTCAATATATTCACATTGTAATAAACCCATAACGGTACCTTGGGGAAGGGTAGAATAACTAGCTAAGTTGACCCAGCAGTGAATACAAATTATGGATACTAAAATATTAATTAAAGACATTGGCATGGGCTAATAGGTTCACATTAAACCCATGAAAATTGTGTATAGAAAAAGATATTGGCAGGAGTCTATAGGTTCATAGTAAGCCCATGAAAACTATGTATAAACGAAGATGTTAGGAAGACAAGTTCATAGTTAGCCCATGAAAACTATGATTTGATATTGGCAGGAGCCAATAGGTTTGTAATTAGCCCATGAAAACTATATCCGGATTAGGATATTGACAGAATTCAATAGGTTCTTAGTCAACCCATGAAAACTTGGATATGAGGAAAGATATTAGAGTTACCAATAGGTTCAAGGAGAATCCATGAAACAGTAAAGATATTGGCAGGGGCCAATAGGTTCTTAGTGATCCCATGAAAACTATGAAATCGGGCTGGGAGTCCATATACATTAAACAGGTTATTAGTAAGCCTATGAAAATTAATAGGTTAATAGTGACCCTTAAAACTATAAATAAGACAAAGAGTCAAAAAATGAATGGGGATGGATAATCCAGAATTGATTTACTTGTTGCATATCATCATATTATGTCGAACTACTATGTTTTAACCATTGTGGATGTAGGAGCACAATATATGGTTTTATAAAAGTATATGCTAAGATTTACTTGTGTCTTAGTGATATCTGTATTTGTTTATAACTCCATCCTTCTAATGTCAGCGTCTATAGTGCCATATCCATATCAAGATAGCTCATCAAACTTAGTAGCATACTCGATTGCTGACATATCTCCCTGAACTAGATCTATGAACTTCCTCATCAATGCCAACTTGGCAACCTTAGATAAAAACCTCTGCTCAAATCTCCTTTTGAAATCATCCCACGTCAATTCTTCCTTTGGAACTCCGGCAGTCACACTATTCCACCAGTGTAGCGCTGCCCCTTGCAACTGCCCGGAGGCCAACCTCCTCTTTTGCTCATCATCTAAGCCCTGATCGGTAAAGATCCTTTCACAGTGCAATAGCAATTTACAACCTCAACGACATCCTCCGTTTCGACAAACGGATTTCCACCCAGATTGGTGTTGTCTCTGCTTAACTTAGCATAATTATTTCCAACTAGAGCTATAGGATTAGCTCCTCCCATATTACCAACAACCCCAGCTTACAAAAGATTGGCTAACAACTGATACACCATCCCCACGTCTACTGGTGGATTTCCAGCACCCATATTGGCTTCTGCATTTTGGTTAGCATTAGCCCGTCGACCTTGGTTCCTCCAAGTGTTAGGTCGAGAATTTACATTCGTTGTAGTGCTTCCTCCACCTAGATTTCCTCTTCTGTTTCCTGCTTTCATATCCTCTTTCTCGTAAATCTGCATATGAGCCCTAGTAAGATACAGAAGAATGGTCTAAGAGAGAGGGGAACATGTACTTATATATATCTATGTATCAAATACAAGTATGTTACTATAGCGTTAACCCAAACACCGATCATATTTCGGATTCATTGGATTATTTTTCAAAAAGCTTTTAGGTTTAAATTTTCTTTTATGTTTTCATAAACCTATGCTCTGATACCAACTTGTAACATCCCCCTACTTGGAGGTCCAAAACTAATGGTTATGGATGTTGCAGTCACTCATAGTTATTAATCCTCGGCGACCAAATACGGTGGTGTTAGATTCATTGATACACAGAAACACAAGAATATGGAAAAAAAATTAACAAATCAAAACACATTTCCACATTCCAAAACATTTCATGTTCATTACATAATCCCACGAGCATTAATCACGTTCAGAAAAATATAATTATTACACATACGCAAGAGCAACATATGAAGATGCCCCTAGGTTGATTAGAGTATATACAAGCAACATAACAACTTTGCCTTTACAAAACAACACAGCGGAATCGAAGTGAAAAGAACTCTAAATATCTATTCTGCCTCCTGCACGTCTCCATAAGCTTATTCGTCTAATAAGGTACCTGAAAACTTCAACTCTCAACTACTCAAAATCAATTGAGTACCCGAGAGTTTAAGGGGAAAACATAAACTTTGAGTCAGACATAAAGCCTTGTATGAATAATAATCTAACATCTCAAACCATTTAGATATCTAGCGAGACAACGCCGCTTAGCGGAACGGGTTTTCACCTCACTAGTATCCTAAAACCTTTATAAAACCATATACTGTACTCATGCATCCACAATGGTTAAAACATAGTAGTTCAACATAATATGATGATATGCCAACAAGTAAATCAATTCTGGATTACCCATCCTTATTCATTTTTTTGACTATCTGTCTTATTTATAGTTTCAAGGGTCACTATTAACCTATTAGTTTCATAGGCTTACTAATAAACTATTTAATGTATATGGACTCCCTGCCTGATTTCATAGTTTTCATGGAATCACTAAGAACCTATTACTAGATATCTAAATGGTTTTAGATGGTAGATTATTATTCATACCAGGCATTATGTTAGACTCGAAGTTTATGTTTTCTCCTTAAACTCTTGGGTACTCAATTAACTTTTGAGTAGTTTGAGAGTTGAGGTTTTCAGGTACCGCTTTTAGACGAACAAGCTTCTAGAGACGTGCAAGAGTCATAATAGCTATCTAGAGTTCTCTTTTATTATGATTCCGCTGTGTTATGTTGTAAAGGCAAAGTTGTTAAATTTCCTATATATACTCTGATCATCTAAGGGGCATCTTCATATATCGCTCTTGGCGTATGTTGTAATAAGTATATTTTCTCTGAACGTGGTTCTCATATTGGGATTATTTAATGAATTTGAAATGTTTTGAAATGGAATGAGAAAGATGTTTGTTGATTTTTAAATTTTTCCATATCCATGTGTTTCTATTATATCAATGTATCTAACATTACCGTATTTGGTCGCCGAAGATTAATAACTATGGATGACTGCAACATCCGTAGCTGTTAGTTTTGGGCTTCCAAGTGGGGGATGTTATGGGGGGATAAGCATTTTCGTGAGTTTCAAGGTGGGAGACAAGGTAGATGATATGGCGCAAGGTAGTGGAGGGTAAAAGTACAAGGGTAGTTTAGTAATTTGTTATTTTCATTTCATATATAAGTAAATTCCTAACATTTCTCTTATTTTTATTTCATTTTTACATTGCAAAATATTTCTTCCAAGCTTCATAAAACCATCTAATGGGTTCCATGTGCTTTTAAAATACTAAAAAAATCCTAGTATATATCACTTCTAAAACTTCCAAAACCTTGTTTAAACCTCCTTCATCCATTTCTACACCTTTCTCCTCCTTAAACAAGCACCAACACCCCATACTCTCCTATGGCCCAGTCCTTTGTCCTTTAGGCTGAACCACTTTGGGCCCTTAGGTTATCAAAAATCCATTTTTTTAATAAAGCTAAGTGAAGAGCTAGGTCGCATACAAGTTACAACATAAATTCATTAAACTTTTGACTTATATTCAACTATCGACATGTCTTCTTGCTTGAGATCCATGAAACTTCTACATAATCGAGTTCTGCCCGTAGCTGGCATGAATTGGTCTTTGAATACTTCTTTGTATCTAGGCCATGAGAACTCATCTTCTGGAACATTTGCAAGGACAGAATTCCACCATGCAGCTGCACCCTTTTGCAATTGCCATGATGCCAAGAATCATTTCTGATCATCTGAAATGTCCAAATCTTTAAAAATCTTCTCCAATGACCTTAGCCAAGCTTGTAGTTCAAAAATGGATTTGATACCCCTGAAAGGTTTTCCACCTAGGTTTGTGTAGTCCTAGCATAGAATTGCGTAGTTTACTCAAGGCTGCACAAGAGCTACTACTTCAACAACTATTCCACCTCTTCTAACATTCGGAGTTCTTCCATTACTGGTTGTTGCTACTATTTCCCTTTCCTCGTCCCCTTCTAGTACTCATTCTTACTATCTGAATAAAGTAAGATATCTTTAGAATACATGAAAGTGGTTATTTTAGGAAAAAGAGCATAAAACCAACCATAAAAATGCTGATTAGAACTACATGGAAACACACGCTCAAAGACTGAACTCATTCTAGGGTACTGCTAATCCTATCTCTAATGAGTTGACCCCAACCAAGGCCTAGGTGTTCGCTCAACCGAAGCTTTGATACCAAGTGTGATGACCTACCTTTCTTACACCCAAAGACGACATTTAATACATCCTCGGTATTCATGTGGCGATCATCTTAGTGTCCGAAAGACAAGTCGTGGGGCAAAGAAAATAAAAGACAAAGAAAACAAATACAGATTTTTCTCACAACGATGGAGTTACATAAACATAATCATAGAATAGTACATACGGTTACTCCAAAATATTACATCAAAGTTACAACAAGTACTATTCCCAATAAGGACAGTTATATTAGTTTACCTAAATTACTAATACATAATGTACAGTCACATCAGAAATAAACATAACTACTAGATATAGTGAAAGCTTCTACTCCATACTGCTTCCCAAAATGCTCCAAAGTAACCTGACTACTTGGCTACATATAAAAAATTTGCGTACCTAAGAGTTTGTGGGAAAGAAATACAACTCCAGGTCGGACATGGTTTTGGTGTGAGTAAAGCATAAGTTTAACTTTATAAAAACCTTCAAATCAAATGTATCTCGTAAGACCATGCTGCACATAAACATGGATGAGATTTTACCTTACGATAACCAAAACATTTTTATGTAAAATCTTCTGATATTATCATAATGTCTAGGTTTAAAACAAATATAGAATCATAGCCAAAATTGTTATATTATTAAATTCCAGCATAATAGGTATACAATCAAGTCCGAAGGCTCGTATTGGAAAATAGGTTCCAACAATGACAAGGTAAGGGAATACCCTTCGTATAGTACACCTCTAGATAAAATGTACCTGGGATTAGACCTTGAATTTGGCCTCCCCTTGCTAACACAAAACCGGGATACCCCAGAACTTGGATAGTACCAAATATGATCACCCCTTGATTGCGATCAAAAACCATAAAAGGATCCAAAGCATATGTAAAATGTAGACATCGCTCTAGATTTGGCGATGATCATACCCTACCTGGCGTGACCCACACAGCCTTGCTCCATCTACCCTGTTTTAGCCACCTCTGGGTTATGAGGCTTGAGGCTATGCATTTGCCTTTCCTCCTAGCAGACCATCTTGGAATGCTAACATTGCCCTTCGGGCATCCAGTGCAATGATAACATTCATCCATATAAGTTGTTCCGAGATCGAACAAACATTCTACATTTACTATCTTCCATTTTTGGAATCACCTTAAGGAAGAATAGTACATCTCCATAGTATACTTTATAATGATCTATCGCAAACGTTATTAGTTTGGAGTGGTTCAGATAAATTATACTTATCTGAAACCAGTGTCTCCAAACTAAGCAATAGTTCCCAGCTAACTCAATTCCGGTCCTTTTGGAAGTATGTAACCAGTATTCGAGTCCTTACCGGGGAACTCTAATATACACAACATACTTCCCGAGTTAAAACATGTCAAGTTATAAATAGCGGACAATCCACTACTCAGGGTAATTATACAGAGTTTGCGTATGAATAACTATATACTTAATTTAAACATGACCCATTGATAGAAATTAACCCTCCCATATCTATCATGTTTTCGATATTCGGCCTTACTCTATCTCTCGTATAGAAATAAATTCTAGATCTCACAGATAGAGGATCGGCCTACTCATCGGCTTTTAGTGCTACATATGAGATGACTTACTTCCCGTAAATGAGTCACCATATTAGCATTAGTTTCATTTTTGAGGTTACTTAAAGATAATCGACAAAGAAATCCCTTGATTTAAAACACCTTTTAAAAAGAAAAATAGTGTTAACAAAACAATTATTTATAAATAATTCAATTTTAAAATTTAGAAACCTTTATTAATAAATTAAACAATCTATTAAAACTTTATTAAATAATAATTAAATCTTAATTAAGTCCTACCTAATTATTTATTAAGCAATAATTAAACCTTTTATCACTAAATAATTAATTAATAATTAATTTTTAAATATATAATTATATAATAATTAACCTTTTATTAATTAACTAATTGTAATAACTTACTTGATTAACACTTAAGTACAAATTACCTTTGCTAACTAATGATTAAATATTAATTACCTTAATTAATTAATTAATTTCTTTTTATTACGTAGTGTATGTTCGAAAACTCTTTTCAAAAAGATATTTAAGTGAAAACAAACTTAGATTCCAAAAAAAGTTCGATTCCTCGAACTCACTTATATCGACTATAACTATACGACCCGTAATTTTAAAAATTGAAATTTTATTTCCTAAGTCTTTTCCAAAATTTAACTCTTGGAAAACTTTACTAAAACATAAAGGTATATTCTTGAAAACTAAAGCAAGTTTTAAATTCGAAAATATCTTAAAATTTTAAAACCAAAGATTATAGTTTTATATACAAGAGATTCCATGTCACTTAAGTTAGCAAAAGTGCTAGCTTCCTTAGCATACAATCATTTATTCAATATCATAGCATACATAATTACATCACAACCATATCATAACATAAAATGATGTCATAACTAACATATACAAATAAGGATTATAACTTGCAACTAACTTGACATTTCAATTCTTAAATTCCAAACTATTTGTCATCTCATCCAAACACATACACATTTATACATGCCAACACAATTTATATACAAACAACATCATATTTTTATAATAAAACAAGCATATATTTAAGTTTATAAAACTTAGTTAAGTGTTAGATCTTTACTTACCGAAAGTCAACGAAACTAAGCTAACTTCCACTCCAACTTGAATACAACCCAGAACTTTGCCTTGCCTTTCTAAAAATGATAACTTTATGGGCTTATGGGTGAAAAAGTGGATCGGCTAAGGGCTTGTAGTGTGCAGCCAAGGTGGTTTACGGAGGGTGTGGACTTGCTTTGTAGAGGAGAGGTGTCGAAATGAGGAAAGAAAGCTTTAAACAAGGATTTAGAAGTTTGAAAATCAATATAAACTAGGTTTTTAAACTTCGGAATTCTTTTTGGAAGCCATTAGTATTCATGAAAACTAGGAAAGGTTTTTTATAAAATGGAAATGGAATGATAAAATGAGAGGAAATTATGAAAATTTGTATATATATACAAAGTACAAGAATTAAATTACCATTTCACCCCTAAGTATATAACCTCCCCTAGATTTTTAACACATCATTTTTCTTGTCACCTCCCTCCATTTACACATTTTCCCCTTATCTCCCTTTATTTTTCCAAGCCAACATGCATTTATCATCTAAGTACTTTATGTTTCTAAAGAGATGAAAACTTATGTCCTTTTATTTACATTTATATTTTGTTTTTAAACATTTGCATAAAAAGTCATATCATATACTATATGTTTCTTAAGTTAATATATATATATATATATATATATTAAAATCCTAACTCATTTATAAAAGTGTGTATATGTGTTACACAAATGTGCACAATGTTTTCTGACAACTTTTCCAAACATAAATGTTGAAAATTCGGAAAACGATTTCCAGGCACATTTTCTATTTTTCTTTGAATTAATTATTTTTGTAAACAAATTTCAAAAACTATTTCACTATCATTATTTATTATTTAAAAGATGTTTATTCGAGTTATAAAATCCATTAATTAATTATTAAAAATATATTTAAATATTCATAATTAATGTGATTAAATCCTGGGTCGTCGTACTCTTCCCCCTTAAAAGAATTTTGTCACGAAATTAGCAAACAAAGAGATAACTCATAATAACTCAAACGGTTATATATTATCTATCATGAAATCCATAAAAAGATCATACACTAAACATCCATAACACAATAATGCATACACAATACATACAAATAATGACTATCACAACATTAATTCTAAGTAGGCTTCCCACATCTAATCCAACGTCTCCCAAGTATAATCACGGGGATCCTCGCTCCACTGAATCCTTACTACCTTCATCATCTTATTGTGCAACCTCTTCTCATCCTGATCTACAATATGAACTGAATGTTTGATCACCGTCATCCAAATCATCTTGAACCGATGATTCTACAATCAACGAAGGGTCATGAACAAATTTTCTCAAATGGCATACGTGGAAAACATTATGAACCCCCGACAACCTTTCTGGTAATTCAACCTTGTAGGCGAGCGGTTCAACCCTTCCATTAATCTTAAAAGGTCCAATATACTTGGGTTTCAACTTCCTAGCCCTTCTAAATCAAACAACTCCTCTGATTGGGGGCAATCTTCACAAATAAAGAGTCTCTAACTTCAAATTCCAAATCTCTTCTCCTTTTATCGGCATAACTCTTTTGTCGATCCTTGGCTTCCTTCATTCTTCTCTTTATCACTACAACCTTTTCAATAGCTTCCCGGATCATATCTTATCCAAATACTAGCCGATCTCCTGTCAATCCAACATGCTGGTGATTTGCATAGACGTCCATAGAGAGCTTCATAGTGTGCCATGATGATGCTTGCTTGATAGCTATTATTGTTGGAGAATTCTACTAAGTGGAGATGATTTTCCCATGATCCTCCAAAATCCAGAATACATGCCCTCAGAAGATTTTCTAGAATCTGTTTCACCCTTTCCGTTTATCCATCCGTTTGGGGGTGATATGTTGTGCTCAAGCTTAGCTTTGTTCCTAAAGCCACTTGCAATGCCTCCTAAAATTTACCAGTGAAGATGGGATCTCGATCACTCACAATACTCACTGGGACTCTGTGCAATCGAACAATCTCCCTCGTATAAATTTTCGCCAAAGAAGCTGCAGTTCTTGTCGGCTTTATTGGGATAAAATGAGAACTCTTCATTAGCCGGTCCACGATAACCCACACACCTTCTTTCCCTTTTCTAGATCTAGGTAAACCATCAATAAAATCCATTAATATCATCTCCCATTTCTAATCTAGAATTTTCAAGGGGTGAAGTAGACCATCCGTTTTTTGTGATCGCCTTTTATCTACCGATATATCAAACATCTATCGACAAAAATTAAGACGTCCCTCTTCATTCCGGGCCACCAAAATACTCGTTTCATATCTCGATGCATCTTAGAAGCACCTGGATAGATATTCAATTTGGATCAATGGCATCCTAATAAAACTTCTTGTCTAACATCATCGATATTAGGGATATAGATCCTCCCCTTAAAATGCAATATGCCTCGTTTACCTATCTCAAAACTTGCACATTGCCCCTCCTCAACATCCTTGATTATCTTCGTTAAACTCTTGTCCTCCCTTTCCTTACTAGCAATCCTTTCCAAAAGAGTTGGTTTAACTTCCAAGAGACCCAACACTGCATTCCTACTAAGAGCGTATGCCACAAATTTTCTTTTCTTGGCGTATAGAGAATATCCAAGTCGTTGGCTTCTAGGAACTCCAACCATCGCTGCTGCCTTAGGTTCAGATCCTTCTATGTGAAAAGGTACTATAGGGACTTATGATCTGTGAAGAGCTCTAACTTTTCACATATTTAAAGAAGGAAATTACTATCTAGGATCCCTAAAGATTAGAAATAAACAAAAGATGAAATAAGGATTCTTACCCAGCAAGTAATGCCTCCACATCTTTAATGTAAATACTACTGCTAACAGCTCCAGGTCATGCATTGCATAAAACTTCTCAAAAGGCCTTAACTGTCTACTTGCATAGGCTATAACCTTTCCATGTTGCATCAGCACTGTGCCCAAACCAACTCTGCATGCGTCCTTATAAACAGTTAATCCTTCTCCTCCATCAATAATAGCCAAAATAGAAGCACTAGTTAATCTCTCTTTTAACTCGAGAAATGCACTCTAACACTTCTGAGTCCTCACGAATTTAACATCCCTCTTTGTTAGCTTAGTTAGGTGAGAGGCGATCTTGAAGTAATCCTTTATGAACTTTCTACCATAACCAACCATCCATAAAAAGCTTCTCACTTATATGGGAGTTTGGGATCTTTTGAAATCTTGCACAGCAGCTAACTTAGTCGGATCAACTAAGATGCCATCACCTGATACAATATGTCCTAGGTATCTCACTTCTGGTTACCAAATGTGGCACTTACAAAACTTAGCTTTAATAATGTTTTACCTTAACGTTTCCAACACCACTTCCAAATTATGTTTGTGCACTTCCTCAGTCTTTGGGTATATAAGAATGTCGTCGATGGAAACTAACATGAACTTATTCAACACATCCCTAAATACTCGATTCATAAGATCAACAAAAAATGCAGGTGCATTGGTCAGCCCAAAAACCATAACCAACCGCTCACAGAATAAATTGGATCCTCTAAAAGCAGATAAGGGTATATTATCCTTCGCTACCCTTAACTGATGGAAACTCATTGCAAGGTCCATTTGGGAAAATACTATAGCTCCATGAAATTGGTCAAACATATCATATATTCGGGGTAACAGATACTTATTTCAAATGGTATGCTTGTTTAATTCCCTATAATCCACACATAATCTAAATGACCATCGGACTTAGCTACAAAAACTACTGTTGATCCCCAACTTGAATGGCTTAGCCTAATCAATCCTCTTCTAAACAAATCATCAGTTTGATCTTATAACTCATGATTCTCTCTTCGGGCCATTTTACGTAGGGGTTGAATATAAGGTCTCGCACGAGGAACAAGATTACTACGAAATTCAGTTTCCCGATGGGGAGGCAAACTGCTAATCGACTCAAACATATTAGGGAAATCTTTAACAACTTCTATCGATCCTAACTCTTCCTGGGATGATTCTAAGGCATATAAGAAACTATAAAATAACTTGCTAGGCTCATCACAGAGTACCACCGCTAAACTTTCTAATTTGGTTACCAAAGATATTGTTCTTCTAACACAATCCACAATCACTCTATTTTTTGCTAGCCAATCCATACCAAGTAAAACATCAAATCCCTTAAAATCTAGAACAAATAAGTCACATGAAAAGTAGTGGGTAAGGTATGAAGCTCGCACATCTTCACAAACCATACATAGATTAGTTATGCCTCCTATTGGGTTTGACACACAGAGAGGATTTTCTACGATATTAGGGGAAAGTTGAAATTTTCTAACCAAATCAAGAGAAATAAAACTATTGGAAGCCTCAGTATCAAACAAAACTAACAAAAACTCCATTAATAATTAAAGTACCTTCCAAGACTCCCTTCACTTTCATAGCTCCTGAAGGTAAGGGTTTGTCCTTGATTGCATAAACTTTGGTCGTTGTCCTTTCTTCAACAGTGGGCGGTCCTTAACCATATGCCCCGGCTGTTGACAATTGTAACAAAGCTTTTGAACCATCGGAGAGATAGGTCCCTCCCTTCAACAAACTTTAGAAGTATGAACCTTTTGCTTGTAGTTAAAACATTCAATATCTTTGAAACGGTTTCATTGATCTCCTCCTGTAGGTTTTCCCTTTCCCTGCTTCTTCTTTTAGTTTGGATTAAACTTCCTTTAATATGGGTTAATTTTACCTCCACTAGGTGTTGCTGCTGCTGTTGTTGGCTTTTTCTTCAAAAGCACTTCATACTGTAAGGCCATATCAAGTAATCCATATATGATTCCTTTACATAAGCCATCATCTTTTCATGGAACTCTTCTCCCGTACCCAATATTAACATCTCATTTTTCTTTAATGGTGTATCAATAAGTCCAGGGCCGAAATGAGATAATTCATTAAACTTTAACTCGTATTCAGCTACCGATATGTCTTCTTGCTTAAGATCCATGAAACTTCTATATAATTGAGTTCTGCTCGCAACTGGTTTGAATTGGTCTTCAAATACTTCTTTGAATCTAGCCTATGATAACTCATCTTTTGGAACATTTGCAGTGACAAAATCCCACCAAGTAGATGTATCCTCTTATAATTTCCATGATACCAAGAACTGTTTCTGATAATTAGAAATGTCCGAACCTTTGAAAATTTTCTCACATAACTGTAGCCAAGCTTGTACTTCAATGATGGATTCGGTACCCCTGAAATGTTTTCCTCCTAGGTTTGTGTAGTCCTTGCATAGAGTTGTGAAGTTTACTCAAGGCTACACCAAAGCTATTGCTTTAATAGCTATTCCACCCCTTCTAACATTCGAGATTCTTCCATTTGTGGTGTGCTACTAATTCCCATTCCTCGTCCTCTTCTCATACTCATTCTTACTACCTGAATAAAGTAAGATATCTTTAGAATACATGGATAAGGTTATTTTAGGAAAAAGAGCATAAAACCAAACATAAAAATGCTGATCAGAACTACATGGAAACACACGCTCAAAGACTGAAATCGTTCTAGGTACTACTAACCCTATCTCTAATGAGTTGACCCCAACCAAGGCCTAGTTGTTTGCTCAACCTAAGCTCTGATACCAAGTGTGACGATCCACCCAAAGACGACACTTAATACATCCTCAGTATCCATGTGCTGATCATCTTAGCTTACGAAAGGCAGGTCGTGGGGTAAAAAAAATAAAAGACAAAGAAAACAAATATAGATATTTCTCACAAAATGCGTCTGTATCCCTCGGGTATATTTCTAGAGGTGTATCATCGGAAAGTAGACCGTTATCTTTCCATCGTTGGAACCACTACAAAAAAAACATCTTATTACAACATCAAAAAAACGTTGTAATAGGGGTTTCACAACATTTTTGCAAACATCGTCTTAGGCCAAGTTGTAATAGGGTCGACATCTTTTACAACATTTTTATTGAGTTGTAAGAAAATGTTGTAATAAAGTTTACTACAACGTTTCTGAGATGTTGTAATATACTCTTTTGCAACTATTATCTATTGTTGTAAATCACTAATATAAAAGCCCTTTTACAACGCTTTTAAATTTTTGTGTAGAAGTTTATTACAACATTTTGGAAACGTTGATTTTTTAAAACTTTTTATTGATGTTGCAGTATACATGTTTATATCTGTTTTTTAATGTTGCAAAAACATTACTATGATATTATAAAAAGTCGATTATAAAAGGTCATGCATGTAGTGCAGCTTCTTGGCTAGCTTAATATCACGTCACAACAAATACAATAGTATAACCACGGTAACTTAAATACATGAAACACAAACAAAAAAGAAAACTTTTCCAAACTACTTCATTTGAAATAAGTTAACACATGTTCCAATACAAACAAAATATCAAAGGTTCCAACATAATATCATAAGCTCCAACAATATACACATATGTTGGACCATATATATACAAACAAAAAGATCAAAACATACCATAGCACAATGGTCTAATCGACAACAGCGACAAAATCCTTATGCCAAGCAATCGTTGTTACTACAACTTGCTGAATAGTGCGTGCTTCTGAAGTCTCTCCACAATGAAGCTTGATGTTCCATTGACACGTCGACCTAAGTTTTCCAATTATCCACGCCAAGAGGAATATGGTTTACCAAAGTAGTGGGATCAATAGATGCGAACGTTCCTTTAGCAACAACCTTCTTCTACCAATTAAGTAGCTTGCATTTTTTTGGAAGTTGCATACGACTATTTGGAAAACTAGTACTGCAATGTTGTGACAATGTGCATGATGTATGTATCTGCAAGAATGATAAATTAATTACATATTAAGTCTCATAAAAGAATAATACGATAGAAACTTATTTTCTCTTAAATGAATGAACATAAACTAGGCGTCTGAAGTTTATTGCATTGTTGTATAATATCATCTAAAGATCTCAAAATAAAATTTGAACCACCAAAACAAAATTATGCATATACGAACTCACAACACACTTACAACCTTGGTTGAAAGTTGATTTACTTTCCACCGATTAAATGGAATCTGCAAAGATTTTTTTTCGCTTAAAATATTAATCTAATGGGCCTAACATTTGCAAAAATGGGTTTTATTACACTTAAAATTGCACCATTTAAAAATAACTTGAGAGTTCAAAGATCTGCACAAGTTAAATTAGATCAGTCCTTTTGAACATGCAAACTCTACAAAGCATGATATGGTGAAAAGTTACTGCACCATAAATCTATATTTATATTTGAAGTGCATGATACATGCTTAAAAAGAACATACAACTGCAACATTTTTGTTTAAGCTCGAATATTTAGAAACTAGGTTACCTTGCACAGGAAGTTCAAATAAATATAGAGATATTAAAATGATCATAGGCAAAAACAACTTCAAGAAACTACTCTAGCTATCATCAGCATAGCTGCCATTAGTACTAGTATCGATGTAAAAATATGGATCAACTCCATCCACTATCCTACCTCTGTAAAAGAAGAAAATAAAAATATTAAAACACCTGAAAGTAAGATATTTGGTATATAAAATGTTACAATCAGAAAATCTGTATTCAAAACAATTCAGTAAATAAAGCTCCAATTTGCTGAAAATTCAACTTAAAATAAAACTCCAACACACTAATTTTTGATTGAGTTTGTTGAATATCGGTTTTTTTACAAATTAGTTGGAAATTTTTAGTAAACTGTGTAAATCCCTTTTTTATGAATATATAATTACAATATAGCCTCTATTTGTTTTGATCTGATTGTACACTTTTGATCCGACTATACACTTTTTAGCTTACAATGTTTGCACTTGTTTTGATCTGAATATTGGATAAGATCATGAACACTTTCAAGTTACTTTTTTTGGTTTTGCTCCTATATTTAATGCAAAATGGTTGATCGGTTGATCCTCATCATGATGAGGCATAATAGTTTGAGCATAAAAATAAAGAAAAGAATAGTGAAGCGCATACTTTATATAATACCAAAAAGGATAACATTATTGGTAGCATGATGCAACAAAAGTACATGAGTAGAAACTTACTGAGTACATGCAACTTCAACTGCTTTTAAACCGAGTATTGTAACATTGCTTGGTATAGTCGAATCAAAAATAGGTAGCATGCATGCTTCTGTCTCCTTCTCCTATCTGAAGGATAGTCTATCAATCAGGATGTATGTTTCAACTAGCCAGCCAAGAGCAACCCTAAGAGACCAAAAAGGACCAACAAGTTCTTGCATAATGGCACATGTCTTAGTGCAGGTGATAAATGAATACAGCTGAGTACATCAAAACATGGTTAGTGTTGCAATACATCAGAAATTTTATCTTCATTGATTCATTAGGATTCAGTAATGATATAAGCAACCATCAATAATGTAAACAGGATATGAAATAGGGGTATCTCTCTCAAATTTATACAGCAAGAATGCATTGTACTTATGAATTTTAAAAAGTGCCAGATTTGTATAGTAAAACTGTCATAATGTAATCTAGTGCCAAATAAAATTTTAAAAATAAGAACATCACAATATATGATACCTGGATTTTAAAAAGTGACAAGAAAACCATATCCCAACCATTTTCATTCTAATGAGAAAAATAAATCCCATGTTTAAAATATTTAAGGAAGACAAAAAAATTATACATAAGTTCAAAATTTCTTCGTACGTTCAGTTACCAAGTCGTCTGATTTTAACGAGGGAGGTGGCGACCATGGCGAGGATGGAGACAAAGAGGCCGATGCGGCCATGGTGAGGGCGACAACCTTGGAGATGATGGAGATGTAGAGGCTGATGCGGCCATGGTGAAAAGCAGTGGTAGTGGAAAATTAAGGTTTGGCAAGGGTGACGACCATAGCGATGATGGAGATGAAAAGGACAATGTGGCCATGGTGAAAGGCAGTAGTGGTGGAAAAATTTAGGTCGGATTTGGGAGGGAAACACGTAATTTAGGAGGGAAATGAAAATTTGGGACTTTGGATTTGGGAGAAATGAAGTTTCCAGTGAAATTTACTTAAGGCGGGTTGGCCTTTAAAATTGAAGTTTTACCAAATCTTTGATTTGGAGCCAAAATAAAAACTAGTACATGATAAAGAATCATGTTACAAAAGTGAATCTCTAGATTTATATGAAAGCACTATTTTGTGTCATACACAAATTGCAACACTTTGTATCATACACAAGTTGGATTTTTTAACATTTACAAATATTCTAAAATTTTAAATATTAATAAAAAAAATTAATTTATTAATATTGTTGAATTTTATGAAAATTTCAAAATTTTGTTTTAAAATTTTAAGAATAATTTTAAATTTAGTTTAGAAAATTTCAAAATTTTGTTTTTGAATTTTATGAATAATTTTAAATTTAGTTTAGAAAATTTCAAAATTTTATATTTTTAAATATTAAATACTAAAATTAAAGGATAAATATTATTTCTTAATTACTAAATATTTCTATTAATGCTAATTATTGAATATTGAATATTACTATAAATTATTATTTAATAGTAATTATTAATTAATAACTACTAAAAATTAATTATTGAATAATAAATATCACTTCTTATTTATTAATTATTAATTATAACTTCTTAATATAATTATTTATAAATAATTAACCCATCTATGTTTTCGTTTGTAAATTATTAATTGTAAATTACCATTTATAAATTATTTAAGTAAGTATTAAATATTTTTTATTAATTATACTTTACAAATTGTTATAATATTTTAAGCAATACTAAACATATTCAAAAAAATTAACGTAAACGTACGAATAAACCTAATTTAAAAAAAAAGTTGTAGTAAATTAATATCTTGTTGTAAAAATCAACGTTTTTAAAACTGTTGCTAAAAGGGTAATATGACAACATTTAGAAATAAAAGTTGTAAAATCCTTCTTTTTGACAACGTTTTTGAATAAACCGTTGCAAAAAAACTTGTTTTACAATGTTTTGTTAACAAACGTTGTAAAAAGGAAGGATTTTACAACGTTTTTATAGAAAAAGTTGTCAAAAAGTGTTTTTTACAACGTTTAATAAACAAACGTTGTGAAATAGAAGTTGTAAAATTAGTGTCAAAAAATTTCCGTCCGTAAATTAATGCAATTTGCAATGGGTCGGTAGTGAATATGATAAGTGGACGGTGATAATACAAAAGAATTTGACATAGAAAATGATTAAAATTATTCCTTATAAATCGCTCGAAAATCCATCGCAAATTTAGTAAATGGGAAATTCCGCCATTACACGCCACTATTTTCAGCATTTTTTGTAGTGCTGGTTGTTTCTTTTATTATTACGAAAAATTCTAAGGAGCGAGAATTTAGAATATAAATTATTAAGTATAATTTACTAATTATTCATAACTAACTATAATAAATTATTAAATATTAAAATAATTATTGATTATATACGACAATTAATAATTAATAATTATATATTAATGATTCGTTATTAATTATAAATAATTAACACATATATGTTTTTATTTATAAATTATTAATTATAAATTAAAATTTATAAATTACTTAAGTAAGTATTAAATATTTGTTATTAATTATAAATTACAAATTAGTATAATATTTTAAGCAACACTAAAAATATTCAAAAAATTTAACATAAAATCTATAACTAAAACTACTTTTAAAAGAAGTTGTAGTAAAATACTATCTAGTTATAAAAAAAACATTGTTTTTACAATATTTTTAAAATTGTTGTTAAAATAAGTAATATGACAACGTTTATGAATAACAGTTGTAAAAAGTTAAAATTTTACAACCTTTCTTAAACAAACGTTGTAAAAAGTCCTGTTTTACAACTCTTTAAAAAAACGTTGTAAAAACGAAGGTTGTGACAACTTTTTCTTTGAAAACGTTGTAAAAAGGTAAATTTTACAACATTTACAAGACAAACGTTGTAAAACAAAAGTTGTAAAAAGGTGCTTTTGTTGTAGTGAACCCATTCTCCAATAGGAACCTTTACGGATTTAGATGAGGCCAACTATGTTGAACGTGAGATGCAAGCATTTCAACTATATTCCATATTTATTTTAAACCTAGATACTATTATAATATCACTGGTTTTTTATAATAAAATGTTTTAGTTATCGTAAGGTAAAAATCTGTCTGTGTTTATGTGTAGCATGGTCATACGAGATACTTTTTATTTTGAAAGGCTTTTCAAATATAGTAATCCATATGATTTATTTCAAGGGCATTGTTTTCCTATAATGCTCAGATTAACCCGAGCATATTTTCTAGATTTAGCTAGATCTTTTTGAGCTTTCAGGAGACGAGCTAGATTCTTCAAGACATATTCACGTATCTTATATTCTTCCATTGTTCAGTTGCTTTGTTATCTGTCTGTATTTATCAGTAATTGTATGGACAGACTATTATAACTATCCAGGTTGATATTAGGTTAGTGTAATCTAATGTTGTATATATAATAAAGTACTTTTCTATTTGTAAAGATCATGAGTATATTATATATTTCTCGTCACGATGTGAGATTCTATTCTATCTTTTCTTTCTTCACCCTAGATAACTTGTCTTTCGGACACTTAAATGATCGACACATGAATACCGATGATGTATTAAGCGTCATCTTTAGGTGTAAGAAAGGCAGATCCTTATATTAGGTATCAGAGTGCAAGGTTAAGCGAGAACCTTGGCCCTGGTGGGGTAAACTCATTTAAGATAGGATAAGTGAGATCCTAGAATGAGTATGAGTGTATTATATATAAGAGCGCGTATTTGTTAGTGATTACAAAATGTTTTATATTGTATTGATTTATCTGTTGAGTGGCTTAAGAACTTCGGTCGAGACATGGGATGCCACGGTATCGATAGGGGTTTGTAAACACTTGAACAAGGCAAACTGATACAATATTGTTTTATATTTGGTAAATGAAATAGTTTTACCTAGGTATATATTTTATATACAAAGGAATAGTTTTCAAAAAAAATTATGTAGATATATCTTAAATGTATCCCTCCTCAAGTATCCTTTCTTAGAAAATCCCTCCTTTGGGTATCTCTTTCTTTGGAATAATCTTTTCTTAGGAATTCTGTCGTGGTAATCCTTTCTTATTAACCTTGATTTGGAGTAACCTTATTCTTGTAAATATTCTAAGGTATTTGATATGAATTCAGGTAGCAAAGAATTATGAATACTGGTGTTCTTGAATCTAAGCCGTAAGTGGTTGAGGAAGGGCTGCAAGATTAAGCCTCAATGGACTTTGCTTTGTTATGTCGTGACTTTGAGATTTTGAGTAAAAGGAAGTTCAACGGTACTGAGTCTATCATCCAAGTTAATATTTAGTTGGGCTTGTGTGACAAGTTACATGGAGACATGATGAACTGTATTCAAAGATCATTCGAGAAAGTAATAAGAAATGCTCTACGATTTGATGATTTGTCTCCAAAGCTGCCTACTACAACACCGATTGGGAATAAGAAGCACAAGCCCAAGACTAATGTGCCCAAACATGGTTGCTTCAGGTGTGGAAAATATATTCACTTTGTTCAGAAATGTAAGTTGGGTAAGAAAAGAAAAGTGGTGAAAGAAAAAGTCGCTAAGGTACCAAAGCTAGAGACGCAGATTACACTAAAGGATTGTTATTATTGCCACCAGATAAGTCATTTCGTCAAAGATTTTCCTATTCTTAGGAAAGAGGCGTAGCCTAGGCCTTTTGTTTTCATTTTAGCACCATCCACATCGGCAACAACTAAGGGGAAGGCGGTTATGGAAAGGTTGGTTTAGCATTAGGAATATTTAAGGCTAGTAAGGAAGTAGTATCCTATGTTGTTTCTTATTTAGTATCTTCTATTGTATTATATCTTTTGGAGTGTAGTTCCATTCTATTATGGAGTCACTCGGCTTGTATGTAGGGTTGTTTTAGTTTGAATGATGTTTAATATATATAATGTTCCTTCTGTTGTCATTTGTTTGATATTGGTTCTTATTATAGTTTTATCTCTCTTAGCCTTGTAGATAGACTAAGACTTGAACCAATATGGTTCATGACTTTATATTGTATCAAACTCAGTAGGGTAAGGGTTGACCCATCATAAGTTACTTTAATTAGAAAGTAGGTTAATAAATAAAGTCAAAATTGAATTAATTTAATGAGAAGATTTAATAAGCTTGGTTTTTTTTAAAATAGTGTATTTTGGATTTTAAAATCTTGGTGGTAAATTTTTATTTGATGTTATTAAGCTGACTAATAAACACCTTTACCTTAGAAGTGTCTAAAGAGAAGTAGACTCTAGGATAGAGTTCAGATACCAGCATCCTACTCTTCTTATCTACTTACCAGACCAATTTGGGTAAAGAGGTTATATTAGTCGACTTAAATTTGAGACCCAAATTATTTTGGGCCTACATCTAAATAGTTAAAAGTGAATATGATTTT
Organism: Allium fistulosum; assembly: GCA_030737815.1. Taxonomy (NCBI): domain Eukaryota; kingdom Viridiplantae; phylum Streptophyta; class Magnoliopsida; order Asparagales; family Amaryllidaceae; genus Allium; species Allium fistulosum. The sequence goes on from CM060907.1 coordinate 294,529,805, forward strand.
AAAATCAGATGTTTCGTCTGTACTCTTAGGATGTAGGAGAATAATGTACAAATTAATAAATTTAAAATGATTTTTTGAAAGTTTTCATAAAATATTTATTATATTTAAAATGTTGGAATCTAAGTTGAAATTTTTATGAAATGTTTTCATAAGTATGGTGTTAGAGGGTAAAAAGTAATTGAGTAGTAGGGACCCTTAAATAATTATGTGGTAGATCCTTCCTTCTTTTTATATAATTCTCGATCCAAGATTTAACAACGTGACTTGAGGTGTCTCACACCATTCCGAATAAAGATTTATCACTCGATTTTTAATGGCGAATACTTGATGAGGGTTCTTAATATGAAACCAAAGTTTTCTATCATAGTATATGGCTACGTAATGAGAATGGAGGTTTCTAATTAAGAAGCCTGATTAGAGTTTGCACTAGGGAGTCGGGTGAGCGATACTAGTTCGGTGGTAAGATTATATATTCGAGTGAGTGATCAAATCAGATTTTGCATAGGAATAATCTAGGTACATCAAACAAACTGATGTATAGTGTTAATTTTTCTTAGGATTATTGTTTCTAGGTTGAGGTTGTGGAAAAATTTCGAGGATGAAATTCTTTTAATGTGGGAGAGTGTAACGACCCAGAATTTCACCGGTTTACTTGTGAATATTTAATTAATTTTAAATATTCAAATATTGGTTTTTATAATTGAAATAATACTCTTTTAATAAATATATAATGATGGTGAAATAGTTTTTAAATTGTTTAAAAAATAATTGATTCGAAGAAATTTTGAAAATGTGACCGGAATTCGTTTTCCGAATTTTCGACTTTTCCTCGGCTAAAAGTTGTCGAAAACATTGTGAACTCTTTAGTGTAAATAAACACATTTACAAATAAGTTAGGATATATGTATGTGTGTGTATTAGTATACACACACATATGTATATACTTAAGTATGTAAGATTTAAAATATAATTTAATAAAAAGAAAATGTCACATCCTAAGCCAACATAAGTACAATTAAGTACTAATACATGTGTTTGTACCAAAGTTGGGCACAACACTTTTCGGGCGTGTTTGAAGAGATTAAAGTGAAGAATATAAATGGAAAATGAGGTGATCTAACAAACACACCAAAAACAAACAAACAGAAGTATGAAAACGCAGAGATTTAGAGTGGTTCGGCGTTGTAGCCTACGTCCACTATAGAAAGTTTACTGTTTATTGATAACTCTCGCTGATTACAATTGTTTACAACAGAGCACTTGAGGTACAATGAAGGTTTTGGCAGAATATCAGCATTCGAGAGTCAAAAGTCCATTCTTAGAAGGCCTAGGACTGCTATTCATAGGTGTAGGCTGCAAATATCTCACTCAGATCCTAGGAGACCTCTTCTCTCATGTGGGTGGGCCCACATGATCGATCCTTGACCATTTGGAATCGAGCCATGATCGATACGTACACAATTCATATCGATCCAAAACAACTCATTTTGGGCTGAGATCGATCATGAGCATTCTTGAGGTGGTACGCAAGCTCCTGTGAAAATTTGGTATCATTTGGACAAGTAGATTTTGAGTTATGATCGATCCAAGTTTGAATCTGTAAAAGGCCGCCGAGTTCGTATCGATCCCATTCGTATCGATGGCTCTGTATCCATGCTAGCTTGTATCGATCAGAATGACATGTCGCTATATTCTAGGATCAATCCACTTTTCATGTCGAGTGATCGAGTCTTCCACTTTTACATGCTTTGTTCGTATCGATCTGGAGTATCCTTTTCGTATCGGTGGTTTGCACTTCTTCGTAACGATGCTTTGTAACCGCTTCGTATCGATGCGAACCTATGTATTTTGTATCGATGCCATTTCGTATCGACCATTCCACACATCCTTTGTATCGATGATTTTAGTGGCACGTTTCGTACCGATCGTTGGCCGATCGATACGAATTGAGTTGATGGGGAGATCGATACGAAGCATGTACGAACGAGATCGATACGAAGTGTTGTTTATTGATGGACACGAAGTGGACTAAACGTGATGGATAAGAAGCAAGGTAATCATTGATGGATACGAACTGATGCTTTCTTGAGGGATGGATACGAAATCCCATGGATACGAATAAGGTCGGCTTTGATGGATACGAAGGAGGTTGAATCATGATGGATACGAAATGAGGCTTCCTTTGTGCATCTTGATCGATCAATATCTTGAGCATACGAACTCCGATTAACTTGAAATTTGGAACATTGGCTTCCATAGTTTTGCTTGTCGTATCATATCGATTGTAGCTCGATCCGGACTCGGACAAAATTTACCAGTATCCATAATAGACCTGTGTATAATCGATCTTCAGGATGGACTGTCTTCGGTTTTCGTCAATTCCTTTGTGTCACGGCCTTACCAAAAGGTGGGATAACAACATGTTTATTCATGTTGGCTCAAGGAGGACATGAGGGGGGACAAGAATTTTCATGAATTTCAAGGTGGGAGACAAGGTAGATGATGTGGCATAAAGTAGTGGAGGGTAAAAGAACAAGGGTAGTTTAGTAATTTGCTATTTTCATTTCATATATAAGTAAATTTCTAACATTTCTCTCATTTTTATTTCATTTTTACTTTGCAAAATCTTCCTTCCAAGCTTCATAAAACCTTCTAATGGCTTCCATGTGCTTTAAAAATACAAAAAAATCATAGTTTATATCACTTCTAAAACTTCCAAAACCTTGTTTAACCTCCTTCATCCATTTCTATACCTCTCTCCTCCTTAAACAAGCACCGATACCCCATACCCTCCTATGGTCGAGCCCATTGTCCTTTAGGCCAAACCACTTTTGGCCTTTAGGTTATCAAAAATCTAATTTTTAATAAAGCCAAGTGAAGAGCTAGGTCGAGCACTGGTTATAGCATAAGTTCGCTTAGTTTCGTGGAGTTTTGGTGAGTAAAGATTAGACTTTTAATTAAGTTTCCTAAGTATATTTGCATGCTTGACTTGGAATGTAAAAATGGAGTTTATATGGATAAAAATGATGTTGGATTGTATATATGTAATTGTGCTTGGTTGTGATAATAAATAGTTTGGGATATGAAATTAAAAAAGTCAAGTTAGTTTGCAAATTTCAAATCTTGTTTATGATTGGTTGTGGTATGGTTGTGATGTGGTCTTGTATGTTGTATAAATTAATATGTGATTGTATTCTAAGAAAGTGAGCATATTTCTAATTTTTAAAACGACATGTTATCCCTTGTGTAAAAACCAAAATCTTTGGTTTTAAAGATTTGCAAAATGTTTTCAAGTTTTAAACTTGTTAGTTTTCCGAAACACCCCTTTCTATTTTACAAAATGATGAAGTTCCAAATGTTAAGTTTTAAAGATTTAGAAAACCAAATGTCAAGTTTTGAAATTTAAGGTCGTATAGCGATAGTTACTATAAACGCAGTTCATAAAACGAACTCTTTTGCAAATTTAAATTTGTTAAATCTTAAGTATCATTTTGAAAAGTGCTACAAAAATTATTATAAGTATTTAAAAATATATATTATTATTTATTTAATTATTTATTTTTTCCAGTAATTATTTAATTAATTAATGTAATGAATTTTAGGAAATATTTTAATTAATTCGATCAAGAAAATGGCATCTCCATCTTATTCTTTCGTGCATCCTCATTCAAATCTTTTCAACTCAAATTCCTTCACTGGCTTCATTCCTATTGATAATCGTTCGAACGCCCAAGTTTGAAGGCGACTTTAATTCTCGCATCTAATCCAGTTTATCACAATTCTACAACTAAGAGATGGATTGGTTTTAGAAGAGGGTAGAAATACTGTTTTAGATGCGGAGGCTTATCTCACTTGGCTAATTCTTATCGCGATCCCATCAGATGTTTTGAGTGTGGTTTCATTGGTCACAAACAATTCAATTGCTCGAAGAAATCTAAATCTTCCACTGACAAGTTTATATCTGAGAATTCTTCTACTGGGAATAGGAGAATTCTTTCTTTAAACGATCATGGATTTCAATTTGTGTTAAAGAGTATGAAACTTATGCAGATTTTACTGGACAATCTGTAGGTACAAAGAAATGATGGAATGAATTGTTAGAGGATTTATTCAAACACTTTAGTGTGATAAATGAAGTCAATGTAGGTAGTAAGATAGAGAGAAATTAGGCGATTCACTTGATTATTTTGGAGTTCTGACCTTACTTCGAAAGGAAACGAGAGTGCTGGTGATGAAGATATTCTTTCGAATGGTTTAAAAATTTATTCTTGCAATTCGACTAATGATAATTTAGGGCTATCAACCGACGATCAGTTTGATTTCTTTCGTCCGAATCCACTATTTTTTTAACCTGAGATAATGGTGTTAAACATGAATTCTAACTGCCATAAAGGAGTATCATATCTTGTAGCAGAAGAAGCTGATAGCGTACAGAAGGAAGATCACATATTTGTACATTATAAGAACATTAAGCTTAAGGCTAAAGGTTGTAAGAAAAAGTATAGGGAGGTTGATACATCTAATTGCTTTGATAGTCTTGTTTATTTGGATGATACTTTCTATTGCTCTGGTCTAATTCATGATTCAGTAAATGTTAACACCTCTCTTATTCACGACTTAGCGACCTATTCGACTAACCGACCTAAGGGAATAAGCAACTTAACTATCCAAGGCATAAACGACTTAACGACCTATAGCAGGGCACGACCTAACGACCTAAAGCACAAAGCGGCTCAATATGGCACGACTCAACGACTTAGGGAGCTCCAACGACCTAGCGACCTAAAGACTCCTACGACTCAACGGGTTAATGACCTAGCAACTCAATGAAGGCAACGACCTAACGAGTTAAGGAAAGAGCGACCTAACGACCTAACAAGCTTCAGAGTTAAGCCGCATGCGCACTGCCTCTTCCATTAGGTCGCTTACGACCTTAGCAAGTCGAGATAACTCCTGTGCTACACACGCTAAGTCGCTCACAACATATATCTCGTCCAGGATGGCTCCATTAAGTCGCTAACGACTTATGCTACCTCGGGATCGCTCTTAGGTCGCAACTCCCTAGGTCGCTCATGACCTATGACATGGCCGACCTAAGCCCAACTTTTCCTATAAATACCCCGCCTACTCCGCACTAGAGGGGGGATGATTTTTCGAGCGCCAAGACTTTGCTGTTTTCACTACTTCTACACTTTCTCCAACACTTCAAATGCAAAAGACACTTCAAAGAACCTTCGGAAAAGATCAAGTTCATTCAACATGAATTCAAAGAGCTTTTCTGCATCAAAGTTCTAACTACCTGTCTTAGTTGTGTTGTAATTGAAGAATTATTATCTAATTTGTAATCAAATCAGTAATAGAAGAGATTAAGTGGACGTAGGCTTGACTTTGAGCTGAACCACTATAAAAATTGTTGCCTCTTTACTATTTTCTATTATTTCCTACTTGCTTTTAGTTCCCATACCAACGGGTGGTGCTATCGCTATATCACAACTCACACTGGGGTGTTAGTGTACATTTTTAGCGTTAACATTTTTGGTGCTTTCATTAAGAGCTGAACTCAGGGGTGCTATCATCATTGCATCACAAAGATTTGTGGAAAGGCTCTCCCTAAGAACCAGAAGTCTATCCGAAATTATGGCTCCTGGAAGGAAAAGTACATCTACTAGATCTGGAAATGCTTATGACAACACCGCCACTTCTCCCACGTCAAATCAAGTGGCTCCTAGTGTTGGAGTCACAAGGGCGGAATTGGATGCTGTAGTGTCTGGGTTGTATCAACAAATGGAAGCCCAGAACACTTTGATGTTGGACAAGTTGAATGCTTTGCTTGGAGTTAACCAGCAACCAGAAAATAATGAAGAAACCTTTGCTGAGGATGTTCATGATTCCCAAGGGAAAAGTATTCCTCAGAGGGCAGTTGGCACCGCCGAAGGGCCACCTCCCCAAGCTGGAGGTTCAAAGCCGCAGCCAACTCTTCGTGAACGTTTGTCCAGGCAAACTTCCGAAAAAGTAGCTGACGTCTGTCCCACGGGGCCTCTAAAAGATGAGGAGTACCTCTTGGGAATGATTCGACAAATATGAAGGAGAGCATGCAAAGGGAGGAAGACGAAAGTGATTGGGGGTTTGCTCCAAGCAAAACTCCTTTTACTGAAAGAATTCTGAAGGCTGAATTTCCGAAGAAGTTTGTTCCCCCCACTATTCCAACTTATCGGGGGACAAGTGATCCTAACCAGTTCTTATACAAGCATGACTGGCATATGACAGGAGCCAGAGCAACAGACGAGATCAAGTGCAGATACTTTCCTGTGTACTTGGAGGGAGTGGCCTTGCTTTGGTTCACGAAGCTGCTAGTTCGATCCGTGGCTCAGTTCTTCGACCTAACTCGGAAATTCAGAGATCAGTTCAGGTTATATGCTTCGAAGTCCAAGGATATAATGTCACTATCCAGCCTCGAACAAAGCCCCGGAGAGTCTATCAAATCTTTCTTAAACCGCTTCAATATAGCCTTGGCCGAAGTTGATAATGCAGAGCCTTGGATGATTCTGACTTACTTGATGCGAGCTATTGACAAATCAAGTGAATTCGGAAAATAACTAAAGATGAAAGAGCCAAATTCACTTGAGAAGTTCTACAAGAAGGCCGATGAATTCATGCGCTTAGAAAGCCTTCCTGTGCCAGCAAAAGTAGATGTGGCTGGAGTTAAGAATAACAATGTTGCTTCTAACAAAAAGGAATCTGGTGGCCAGAAGAGGGAGAATAACGGTGGGAAAGAGCAGAAAGATGTGAAGAAAATTCGCTACTTTAAACCTTCAGATTTTACTCCCTTAATTGATACTCCAGAAAATATCTTTTTCGCAACCAAGGATGCTGTCGAATACCCCAATCCACCAGAGATGAAGCCTGGGAAAAATGTTGTGCATAATGGGAGGTTCTGTCGGTTCCACAATCAACCTGGCCACGACACTAATGAATGTCGCCATTTAAAGAATTTGATTGAAGAGCTGTTGAGACAGAATAAACTACAACAATATGTGAAGAGAAACAGAAGTGACCCGACCTCATCTACTCAGGGGCAGCAAGTTCCTGCTCATCAATCCGACTTAGGTGAGAGGACTGCAGCGTAGGAATCTGAAAGGCCTATCATTAATGTTATCACAGGGGGTCCTCACCCAGCGGGCAGAAGTTGGGGTGAAATGAAGAGATATGCTCACGCTTTGAGATATGCCCCGACGGAAGAAAATGTTTTTATCTTAGAAGATGCTGCACCTTTAAAACAGCAAAGAACTTTTAACGATGACATCATATTCCGGGCTAGAGACTCTATTGGTGTTGAGGCTCCCACCATAGATCCCTTGGTGATATCCGCAGGCATCGAATCAGCCATTGTAAGAAGGGTGCTTGTTGACTGCGGCGCCTCTTGCAATATCCTCTTCAGAATGACATTTAATCAGATGAAAATTCCCATGGCGATGTCCAAGCTTCCTCACAGAAAATTGTTGGGTTCACTGGAGAACCAAAACAACCTATTCGGAGAAGCGGAAAAGAAGGTGGTCCGAAAACAAACTTTTGTGATTATTGATGAATTCTCCGCTTACAATGCCTTCTTGGGTCGACCGACTCTTGCCGCATTCAAGGCCATTCACGCCCCATTGTGCCTGACAATGAAGTTCCCCACTGATAATGGCGTCGGTGTTGTGAAGGGGGACCAAAATGTCGGGCGAGAATGCTATCTCATAGAGTTACGGGAAAGAAAGAAAAGAGAAATGGGTAAGGGTGCGGCAGCTCCGCTCCGCATCAAAGAGCCCACCTTGTAGCAATTACGGGGTGGACCCTGCACTGGTGAACATAGTGATGCATGAAAAGAGATTGATCCAGAAAAACCAGTGCAGGGGAGAGTAGAGTGGTGCCGGTGGAAGTGACGGTACCAATACCTGTTGTCCTAAATGATCCAAACAAGGTGCTGAATGTCGGTTCACAACTCGGTGTGACGGTTCAGAATATGCTGATATCATTCTTGAAAGCAAACCTGGATGTATTCGCTTGGAGTCATGCCGACATGTGTGGAATATCTCCAGAAATCGCAGTGCATGCTTTAAATATTGATCCAAAATTCACACCCGTAAAGCAGAAAAGAAGAACCCAGGGTCCTGAAAGGTCGATAGCATTAAAAGAAGAAGTAGATCGGCTCATGGAAAATGACTTCATCAGAGAATCCACTTATCCAAATTGGGTTTCTAATCCGGTGTTGGTTAAAAAAGCAAATGGGAAGTGGAGAGTATGCATCGACTTTTCAGACTTGAACAAAGCATGCCCCAAAGACTGTTTCCCATTGCCCAGGATTGATCAGTTGGTGGATGGAACAACCGCGCATGAATTATTGTCTTTTATGGATGCTTACTCAGGATATAATCAAATCATGATGCATGAGCCAGATCAGGAGGACACGAGCTTCATCACTAATGTTGGTCTTTGTTGCTATAAAGTCATGCCCTTCGGACTAAAGAACGCGAGGGCAACTTATCAAAGACTTGTTAATGCCATGTTCAAACCCCAGATTGGCAAGACTATGGAAGTATATGTTGATGATATGTTGGTGAAATCAAAGAAGGCAGTAGACCACATGGATCATTTGGTAGAAATGTTCGTGGTTCTCTGAAAGTATGGGATGAAGCTAAATCCTCTATAATGTTCATTCGGGGTAGAGTCCGGAAAATTCTTGGGTTTCATTGTGAGTGCTAGGGGCATCGAAGCTAATCCTGCTCAGATTACTGCTTTAAGAGAAGTCAAAGCCCCTAGAACAAAGAAGGAATTGCAAAGCCTCAATGGGAAAGTCGCTGCTTTGAGTCGGTTTATTTCCAGGGTCACTGATAAATGCATTCCCTTCTTTGACGCTCTGAAGAAAGGAAAGAATAACTTTGAATGGACTCCTGAATGTCAGAAAGCTTTTGATGAACTGATTCGTCACATGGAAATGCCTCCAGTACTTTCTCAGCCCAGCAATGGTGAAGATCTTTTCATATACTTAGCGGTTTCATCTCATGCTCTCAGTGCAGCATTGTTACGGGAAGACGCAAAAGTTCAGCACCCGGTTTATTACATAAGCAAAAAGGTTCACTGGGGCAGAGATGAATTATTCAAAGCTGGAAAAGCTCGCCTATTGTCTATTGATTGCGTCCAGAAAGTTGAGGCCATATTTCCAGGCTCATCCTATTAAAGTCCTCACTGATCAACCTCTAAAGCAAGTCCTATTTCGCCCTGAAACTTCGGGTCGTCTTCTGAAGTGGAATATTGAACTCAGCCAATATGATATCACCTACCATCCCCGAAAAGCAATCAATGGACAAGCTTTAGCAGATTTCATTGCAGAATGCATAGATAAAGGTGGCAGTGAGGAAGAGGTGACTGATGACATCCCGATCCGATGGAAATTATATGTTGATGGTGCAAGAAATGACTATTGTTCCGGAGCTGGGGTTGTGCTTGAAACCCCCGAAGGGCGGTCATTGTGCTATGCATTGAGATTAGAATTTCCTTCAACAAATAATGAGGCAGAATATGAAGCTCTTGTTGCCGGATTGAAGATTGCTAAAGAACTGAACATCAAAGTATTGCAGATCTTCAGTGATTCCCAGCTTATTGTATACCAAGTCAAGAAAGAGTTTCAAACTAAAGGAGGAAATCTGCCTGCTTACTTGTCAAAGGCCTGGGAGCTTCTTGATGATTTTGATCATTATACAATAAGCCATATACTCCGAGAAGAGAACATGAAGGCAGATTCTCTCGCAAAATATTCAAGCTCTAGCGAAGCTCAATTATTGGGATTTGTCCCTGTGGAAGTCTTGTCAGCTCCAAGTACTGATGAGATGGATATTGACTGGGTTATGGCTGTATCTCAAGAGCAGGAGTCGTGGATGACCCCGATCAAGGAATATATACTCAACGGCTCCCTTCCAGAAAACTCAAAAGAGCGCCAGAAGCTGTTAAGAAAAGCCCCGAGATATGTAATTCAAGACGGCCATTTGTACAGACGAGGATTCTCGATGCCATTACTCCGATGTGTAACCAAGGAAGATGCTAAGACAATTTTAGCTGAGGTGCACGGAGGAGAGTGTGGGGATCACTCAGGTGGCCAAACTCTTGCAAAGAAAATTCTCCGCTATGGGTATTTTTGGCCAGATATTAATCGAGATGCTGCTAGCTACTCCCGAAAGTGTGACAGATGCTAGAGATTTGCAAAAATCCCAAGAGCACCTTCCACCGAGCTAACACAGATGGTCAGTCCATGGCCATTCGCCATTTAGGGGATAGATCTCATTGGGCCTTTGCCGATTGCCAAGTCCGGAATCAAATATGCTATTGTTGTTGTTGATTATTTCACTAAATGGGCTGAAGCTGAACCATTGGCTACTATTACCTCTAAAAAGATGATAAACTTTGTGACTAAAAATATCATTTACAGGTATGTTGTGCCTCAGAAGATAATCACAGACAATGGTACCCAATTCGAAAGCGAAGAATTCTAGGACTTTTACAGGCGATTCAAGATCCAAAAGAGCTTCTCAACAGTGGCTCATCCGCAGGAAAACGGGCAAGTGGAAGCAGTGAACAAAATTATCAAATCAACCATCAAAAAACAGCTGGAAAAAGCAAAAGGTGGTTGGATTGATAAGCTGCCACTAGCACTTTGGGCATATAGAACTACCAACAAAAATGCGACTGGGCACACTCCATTCTCATTAGCATATGGATCAGAAGCAATGATTCCAGTGGAAATAGAGGTCCCCTCACATAGGAGAATTCATTTCAACCAAGCTAAAAATGAAAAGCTACAACTTGAAGCACTTGACTTGCTTGATGAAAGAAGGAAAGAGGCTGAGCTCAGAGTTGCAGCTCATCAGCTAAGGATAGCCAAGCACTTCAATTCTAAAGTTCGCCAACACAGCTTTGAAATTGGGGATCTAGTCTTGAAAAGGGTCATGACAGCAACATGAGTGTTTGGGCCAAACTGGGAAGGGCCATATGTCATAGGCAAAAAACTTCTTGATGGCACTTTCAAGCTCACAACTGTCGAAGGAGATCCAATTCCGAGAGTCTGGAACAACAATCACTTGCGTCCATATTTTACTTAGAAGCTATGCTTAAATTTGTAAAATGATTGTCGATGTATCATTCTTGTATTGTAAGCCATTGTAAAATCAGTGTGAATCAATAATAAGAACTATAAAGTGGATGTAGGCCCAATTCTTGGCCGAACCACTATAAATCTTGTGTTTTCTACTACTATAAAATGCCTGTCTCATTTCGATGTGCAAATATTTTAAATATGTTGCTAAAATTTCGATTTAATATTGCAAGCTATCAAAGCAAAACTTACCTATTCAACACATCACAAGGCCAGGCGATTCCTACAAATCACTCAACAAACAAATGACAAGCCACAAAAATTCCAAATTCAATTCCTACATAAGAAGTGCTTCTCACAAATAGTTGGTGATTCCACCAAAGGGGCACCTTCCTAACGTAGAGGTTCCAGGTCCTTTCTAACTGATTGCGATCGTTTGTGCAAATAGACATCCGGTTAAGTAGCTTGCGCCTGCCCCGTGGATTCACTTAACAACGAAGTACACTTCTCTGGAAGAATCAAACAACTTGCAAAAGAAAGGGACATGTACTTAGAGGTGATAACGAGGAATCGATGAGGGACAGATGGTGAAAAGACATGGGCAAGCAGACAAAAACAGCCAAAATGGAATCTTGTCTCTCAACAAAAAGTTGGTGGGACCACCGAAGGGGCACCTTCCCAAAGTGAAGGTTCCAGGCCCTTGCTAGTTAATTGTGATCGTTTGTGCAAACAAACATCCAGTTAGGTAGTTTGCGTCTGCTCTGTGGATCCACTTAACTATGAGATGCAACCTTCCTGGCAAATGAAACAAAAAAGCCCTCTTCGGAGGCACACTTCTACTCTCAAGGGAAAATCAATTTCTCCATAATGAGAACATTCTTCCCCAAAAAAGTTGAAGTGCCAAATAAAGCCCTCTAACGAGGCACGCCGAAAAATGAAATGTTTTTCTCAAACAAAAAGGTTAGTGGAACCATCGAAGGGGCACCTTCCCAAAATGAAGGCACCGGGCCCTTGCTAACAAATTGTGATCGTCCGTACAAACGAACATCCAATTTGGTAGCTTGCGTCCGCCCCATGGATACATTTAACTGTGAGAAGTAACTTTCAGGCAAACAAAAAAGCCCTCTTCGGAGGCACACTTCTACTCTCAAGGGAAAATCAATTTCTCCATACTGAGAACATTCTTCCCCAAAAAAGTTGAAGTGCCAAATAAAGCCCTCTAACGAGGCAGGCCGAAAAATGAAATGTTTTTCTCAAACAAAAAGGTTGGTGGAACCACCGAAGGGGCACCTTCCCAAAATGAAGGCACCGGGCCCTTGCTAACAAATTGTGATCGTCCGTACAAATGAACATCTAATTTGGTAGCTTGCGTCCGCCCCGTGGATCCATTTAACTGTGAGAAGTAACTTTCAGGCAAACAAAAAAGCCCTCTTCGAAGGCACACTTCTACTCTCAAGGGAAAATCAATTTCTCCATAATGAGAACATTCTTCCCCAAAAAAAGTTGAAGTGCCAAATAAAGCCCTCTAACGAGGCACGCCCAAAAATGAAATGTTATCTCTTGAAAAAGTCGTTGATGGAACCACCGAAGGGGCACCTTCTCAAAAAGAAGGTTCTAGGCCGCAGCTAACTACTCGCGATCGTTTATGCAAACAAATATCCGATAAAGCAGCTGACGCCTGTCCCGTGGGCTCACTTAGCGGTGAGATATAACCTTCTGTCAAACAAATCAAAGCCTTCTTCGGAGTCCCGCTTCACCGCGTAGGGGAATCCACTTCTCAAAAATAAAAGTGACCATCTCCGAAAGTTGAAGTGTAAAAACTTTTTCTAAAAAAAAACAAAGAAAACTTCTCCGATACAAGGCACACTCTACTAGAGCAGAATAATATTTCCTCAAAATGGAAGAATTATTCTCCATAGTAAGAGTACAAGTCTTTTCAAAATGGAGAAGATTGCAATAAGCCGTGGTATCGTGGCAATCTAGCTACATTAATAAAAGCAACGCTCAAGTAGTATACCACGAGCTCACTACAATATCATACAAAGTAAATAAAGAAACTTGTGCGAAAATAAGGAATAAATGCATTCACAAATACAGACAAAAGATTGTACAAGTAAAAAGAGTCATTCTATTCCATACTATAAAAGATTTGTATACATGTGCAGATTTCAAAAAGCGGGGGCCGGTACCCGCACAATCTCCAGTCGATACAAGTCTTTAGATACAAGCAAAAAGCAAAAAAGCAGAACAAGAAGGATAAAACCAGACTCGTTACTTCTTCTTTTTGCCGCCTTTGGAGCCCTCGCCTGGCCTAATGGTTAACTTCTTGAGTCGGCCTGAACAAGTCGAGGAAGAAGGAGAAAGAGGTGCAATTGGGTCCTCTTCCGCTTTCTCGTCGCTAGCAGAAGCGCCCTTCTTTTTCTTCGAAATTCCACGCTTTCCCCTCTTCTTTGAAGAAGATTCATTACCCGGAGTGATAAGATCAATCAGCTTTGTATCATCGGCAGTAAATTTCTCCGGGGTCCTCTCACCCTCCTTAAGTTCTTCAGCTTTCTGCTCTTGTGAAGCGGCCGGGTCATCTAAGCCTTGAAGAGCTCCTATTTGTTCTTCTTGCGACCTCGGTTGAGAAGCAGAATAAGGAGTAACTTGAAGTGGTGGAGGGGCAACAGCTGGAGGAGGCGAAGCCTGTACAACACTTGTTGTTTTCACTATAGAAGAAGAAAAGTTAAACATCAGTATTTCTCGCAAAGAGAGGAGATAGTGGCACGTCGAGGCTTAAGTAATAAGCAAGAAGTTCATCGAGCTCATGTGAAGCAAACAAGTAGTCCACTTAAGCTGGATCAGTGTTGAAGTTACCTAGAGAGATTGGCTTTATCACGTCAATTTCAAAATCTTGGGCTTCGGTGTCTTCTTGGGCCTCATCTTCAGCATGAGCAGTTTCAGTTTTGGTTTTGGTAGGAGGCGGAGAGTGGGAACTGGAGCCAATAGTATCGATGTCGACCGAAGCCGAAGGACGAGTTGGGTCGGTCAAAGGTCCCTTCCCTAGATGCTCTCCTTCCACCGCTTCGGCTCGTTCCTTGGCAAGTTGTTCTTTCCCACTGGAAAGGGCGGCACGACCCTCATCATCCAAATAATAAGCCTCAAGATCCTCCTCAGCGTAGCCAGCATCTCTAAGCATTTCAACTACTGCCTCCCACACTTCAGCCAGGGTAACCTCATATTTTGGGCCCAAAAATGAAAGGCTACCACGCCCCAAGAAGCTGAGAACATAAAACTCGAATAGAGTGGAGCTAATGTTGGCCTTAGTCGCCTTATGTGAGTGTTCAGCTGCTGCTTTTCCAGCGATGGCCTCGTCACGCTCCTTTTCAGCCTTAGAAAGCTGGGCCTTTAACACTGTAATCTCCAAATCTTGGGAGTTAGTCTTTTCCCGCAGCTGAGCAGCATCTTTACGGTAGATTTCCACGATTTTCCGCTCCGCCTCAAGTTTAGCCTCAGCATCTCGTTGAGTAGCGTGGGCGTCTCTTACTTGCTTTTGAAGAACCTCTTCCTTTTGAGTATAAGAAGTGGAAGAGGTGGCAAGATCATCTTTAAGCTTCTTGATTTCAGCCTCAAGTTCCTCGTTATGGGCGGTGATGCTCTTCATCTCCGTATCATGCTGATCAAGAACTTTTAGCCACTCAGACTTATCATTTTCCATGGTCAGCATAGCCTCGAGATTTAAACGATTTACTCTTTGAATCTCATCAACTAGTTTTTGCTAGCCGGACATTCTTTCAATATCAAGCTTGACAGCGTCGAGATTTCTTAACATGGCCTGTTTATCAATTGGAACCAAGTCCAGATCGAAACGTACTCCTTTCAAACACCAATGCGGAAATCGGCTTTGGAGTGCGGATGGAGGCTTCTCAACTTGATAAGGAGGCCTATTAATGATTGCTTGAATTTTAGCTCTTTTAAGGGCAGGAGAGCTAGAAGGGATGTCTAGAGAGATAGAAGCAGCAGGCACTTTAGAAATTTCAGATGTAAACGTTTCGTTGAGCTTGGCTCGCTTGCTTGAACCTTCAGCTACATGACTCTTCCCCTTGTCATTATAAGACTTTCTCTTATGGGAATCATCATCCCTTTGGTAAGAGTCATGTCGGTCGTCTCTTCTTCCATAACGCTCCTCATAAGCCTGCCTTTCGTGAGCTTTCCTAGCTGCTCTTTCCTCATCAGTCTCCCTAGGGGCAGGAAGATAGCGCCTGGGGTCATAAGAATCATGCCTCGCATAGCGTTGAAAGTCATCGTAATATGAGCTGCTGCGTCCCATGGGAGAACCTGAAAGTGAAGAAGAGACAAAATTTAGAAATCTTCGAAATAAAGAAGCTAAGTGCGCATAATTGCCAAAAATCCTAAGTGTGTGTGTGGCGTGCGAACTACGTGCGTCAAGCTACAAACCACTCTTTGGCTTAGGAGTGATGTCGGCTTTTGCAGTAGGAGTCAACTCTTGGGTTGATGGAATTGATCGCAGGACAGATGTCGCTTCGATTGCTGGAGAAACAAGCTTAGAAGTGGTGGTGTCATCTTTAAAGAGCTCATGGGAAGTCACCATAAGATCGCTAAGCCTTCCAAAGATATCATCACCATCATGCCCAACGGAATGGGTCATATCAGCAGTGCCCTCTTCAGCACGTTTTACACTCTTCGTAACGGAACTTTCTTTCTCAGCTTCCTCATCAGCTTCTTTAGTAGCCTTCCCAGAATGTTGAGGAAATTCCTCTTCTTCAATAACTGGGGGAAGTTTAGATTTGCCAGATAACCCCACACCATCAGCGGAACTGGAGCATTTCACTAATGAAGCCTATATAATAGGTTCCTTCGGTGCGAATTCCTCTGCGGAGGCTGGGGCATCTGACGCTTCTGCTTGAGAACTGGGGGCATCATGGGACTGAATGGATCGAGAAGAGTGCAGGAGTCCGAATTGGTGCAAAAATTCGTTCTTCTGTAAAAACTTAATACTTCTCTCATTGATAGCTACGGCACTCAATCTTTCGAAAGTCAATTTGTGACTAGAATCTTTAGAGGGAGGAGGAAGTGCTGCAAAAGTAAAGAATGAAGTTAGCACTTGACGACTCGAATTTTTAAAGGCTCAGAAATGAAGTAAACGGAGATAGGTAGTCTTACTTCCTACTCTCCAAATACCGTAGAATCCTGGGGGGCAACGGACAGAGAAGAACTGGTTTAAAAACCCGTGAGCGCTCTCGGGAAGATCCATAATCAGCTTGTGGTTTCTTGCGCTCCTTACAAGAGTAATGGAATGGTGATCTTTGTTCCTCCCGAATGAACACAAATAGCAGATCTCCTCGAAGCTTGGGAGGCGGTTAAGCGTCCTCCTAAATAGTACGCACAACCCCATCAAAATGGCATAGCCATTAGGGTGTAACTGGAATGGAGAAATAGTTAGTCGAAGGAGGAGTGTTCTAAGAAAATCGTTGAAGGGGGGAATAGCTCCATTCAGACACATTTGACGATTGACTGCAATGAAGCCAGGTGGCGGCCTATCGGCAGTGTCATTTACCCCAGGAAGCAGAGCATCTGCTTCAGCAATGCCGAATTGAATACATAGCTGGCTGAAAGCCCGTTGGTTCAATGTAGTTGAAAATCTTTCCGAAGGATTCTCCAAAGGGTCAGCAATTGGGAAAACCTCATCAGTACACTCTTCTATCTCTTCTTGCACTTGTTGAGAAGCCATTCTACACAAGGAACTGGACATTCAAATATGAAGGTGCACGTTTCCTAAAAGCGTGTGAAGTGTTGTGCAAAGCTACTGAAATAACAAGTAAATAAAGTAAAACTTGAAATAATACTGGTTGGCGCACGTCAATTCAGGAAGATTCAAGGCTTGTTATTGGATCAAAATTAAGTGTAGTATCAATGCAGATAATATTCAGCGATAAGCAGTTATAACTGTATGAATTTTGCGTTGATGCTTCATTTAAGTTGGTTGATTCACAACATTTCATTTTTAATTAGATTCATATTATTTTACTTAAGTAAAATATTATCTCTTTGACCTAATCCATCACTCGATGTGGGCAGTTGATGATGAGTATATTCGTCCTAGTTTTCTGCAAATGTTGTATTTAACAAGTTATTAGCTTAAAAGTTAATACAATCTGTGAAAGAGTGCAATAAGTTCAAGCAGTTCATTCTGGCAGTTCAAGTTGGAAATTCAATCAAGTTCTGTCAAATTCTACAAGTGTTCAAGTCCTGTTCATTCCTTAAGTCGTAAGAACGACTTAAGTTAGCTCGGGACTCTTTAGGTCGTCCAGATCATGTCCAAACGACTTAACATAGGTCGGGCTTCCCTAAGTCGCTCTGCTCGAGTTATGGAGTTCATGAGTCATGTTCCTACGAGTTAAAGCTATGCTGTGGGTTAAATTAGGTCGTGCTGATTCTTTAAGTCATTTTGCTTTAAGTCATGAGCTATTCTAGCAAGTTAAGTCACAAGTCATATGAGTCGCAGTCCCTTATGTCGTTCAGAGTTTGGATGTTAAGTCGTTAAGTCGTTCACTAAGTTAAGTCGTGCGATTCATGTCCAAACTGCTAAGCCCTAGGTCGTTCGAAGCTCCTAAGTCGGGCACTTTCTAACTCTCCTTAACCCACTAACTCCTCTTCATTCAACAACTCGCTTAACTCGCTAACCCATTAACTCATAACCCGATAACCCGTTAGCATCTCCACAATGAAATCCATCATCTTTCCACACCGCCAAATCATCCAGACCGATTCGAATCGCCTCAGATCCATCATAAATCCGATGCACTGCTGTGTTCTCATGAATTACAATGACAACATGTCCAATGACGATAAAAAAATCGATCGTAACATGACTCGTTGTGAAATGCGGCACATGAAATCGGATTAGGGTCGGAAAATGGGGGATTCACGATTCGGTGATGGTCGTGGTTGGATAATGATCGGATTCACTTACGTAATGTGATGGTGAAGATGATCAACGACTGGTTAGTTTGAATTCGTCTTCGAGAGCTCGGAGATTCTTCAATGGCGGGTTAGATTGTTAGAGCAGGTAAAGAGAAGAAGGAGCGACCTAAGCGACTTATATACAGGGGAAATGGAACTCGAATCGGCGCGAACGACCTAGCTTTCTCATAAGTCGCTCACGACTTAGCGACTCAGGATGGCGCGAGTTAAGAGGCATCGAAGCAAAACGACCTAGCCCCTAGGCATATACTTTGAGGGGCAAGTGTTAACACCTCTCTTATTCACGACTTAGCGACCTATTCGAATCAACGACCTAAGGGAATAAGCGACTTAACTATCCAAGGCATAAACCACTTAACGACCTATAGCAGGGCACGACCTAACGACCTAAAGCACAGAGCGGCTCAATATGGCATGACTCAACGACTTAGGGAGCTCCAGCGACCTAGCGACCTAAAGACTCCTGCGACTCAATGGGTTAACGACCTAGCAACTCAATGAAGGCAACGACCTAACGAGTTAAGGAAAGAGCGACCTAACGACCTAGCAAGCTTCAGAGTTAAGCCGCATGTGCACTGCCTCTTCCATTAGGTCGCTTACGACCTTAGCAAGCCGAGATAACTAATGTGCTACACATGCTAAGTTGCTCACAACATATATCTTGTCCAGGATGGCTCCATTAAGTCACTAATGACTTATGCTACCTCAGGATCGCTCTTAGGTCGCAACTCCCTAGGTCGCTTATGACCTATGACATGGCCGACCTAAGCCCAACTTTTCCTATAAATACCCCGCCTACTCCGCACTAGAGGAGGGATGATTTTTCGAGCGCCAAGACTTTGTTGTTTTCACTACTTCTACACTTGCTCCAACACTTCAAATGCAAAAGACACTTCAAAGAACCTTCGGAAAAGATCAAGTTCATTCAACATGAATTCAAAGAGCTTTTCTGCATCAAAGTTCTAACTACCTGTCTTAGTTGTGTTGTAATTGAAGAATTATTGTCTAATTTGTAATCAAATCAGTAATAGAAGAGATTAAGTGGATGTAGGCTTGACTTTGAGCCGAACCACTATAAATATTGTTGCCTCTTTACTATTTTCTGCTATTTTCTGCTTGCTTTTAGTTCCCGTACCAACGGGTGGTGCTTTCGCTATATCACAACTCACACTGGGGTGTTAGCATACATTTTTAGCGTTAATAGTAAATAAAAATACTGAATCCAAGTGCTTGATAATTGAGGAGGTTTCAGGCAGTAAATTGCTTAAGTCAAACGATACATCAATTTTTGGTTTGTGTAATCAGTTGAATAATGGATTGGATTCAGGGGTGGAGGAGATTATTTCTCAGGCAGAGGAATTCCAAAATGCTGATATCAAATCCTTAATATCTACTGGTAGTTATCAAGAAATGAAGGATATAGTTGCTTTTGAAGATTTAGATATATTCATAGATAGCTGTGTTTCTAAAGCAAAGTCAATTTATGGTAGTGATTTGCATGATATATTGACAGATTATAGATTGATGGTCATGGTATGTTGAAGAATGGGAGTGACATGCACAGAGTATCTGAATTGAAGTGTCCTGGTAGTGATACGATTATTGATAACAGGGAAGTAAGTTATACGGTTATTGATATGGTTGATATTCAACCTTTATCTATGGTTTCCAAAAATGATGTGGGCTCTCAAGTTAATGATCAAGGAAGAGAGTGTAAAGATAGTGGTGGTTATGCTATTGTGGATGGTTTTGAATATGCACTAAAAGATAATGCTATGGTTATTGGTAATTCTGGTGTTGCTGTGGCTGTTGAATCCATTGAAGAGAACATTGGCAATATGTATTTGACTGACACTGTGTCTTTTCAGTGTTATAAGAATGATGGATTGGTGGTGACAATTGATAACTCTGCTGGTAAAACTGACATTCTAATGGTGCACAATACAGATATTAATGTGTGCATGTCTGCTGATACTGTGTCAGCTGTCTGTTACAATAATGTTGATACTATCTCAATAGAATCGAGTTTTGAATCGTTAATTCTTGCTGATGATATTTCATTGAATATGGATCCTTCTATGTTGGATATCAGCTGTTTAAATTCTTGTAATGAGGTAATTGTGGGAGAGTTTAAATCTGTTGCTCATGATGGTTTGAAAGATTCAGTAAAAAGTACTGCTGTTGTTAGTGATTTGGTTAGGGCAGTTCCTGGGGCTGTTGAATCCAAAGTAGGGGATTTGGTTAATTTGTGTTTGTCTATGCTGGAGCACTATCCTGTGATGAGTAGCAGTTTAGAAGATAGGGTGGTAGCCTTTGGGTATTCTTTAGCGCAGGGGTCAGTGTTGTTTTATTCTAATTCTGAGATGGTGAAAGTTGTTGTAGTTGTGGATGGTTCTAAGCGTGTTGATCGTTTTTCATCAGTAAGGTGTGGCATAGCAGATTGTAAATTTGGTTTTGAGTTTCTATCAGAGAAGGGTGTTGGCGTTTCTTTATTTCTTGACTTTAAAGGGGTAGTTCGATCTAATGTTGGTAATTCTGCTGAGGTTATGAATGAGAGTGTGAGGTTGAACATATCTGATACTTTGACCGAAGAAGTCGAATCTGAGCGGTCTGTGTATTATCATATTGGGGGCTTCATATTTGTAATGTATTGTTGTCTTGCATCTATAGGTAAATTTCCACGTTCTCCTATTAATGTTTGTGATTCGACTCATACATTCAAATCTAGTAAAAAAAATAGTAAGAGTTATTCATCACCAAATATTAGGAGAAGTCCTTGTTTAAAATTTAAAGCTTCTAATTCATATGCATGAGGTTTGACGATTTTTTGGGGAATTTTATGGTGATTGTTGTTTTGGAGATTGTACGTGGCTTGAGCAGATGTTGTTTGTTATTTTGAGGTTTTTTTCAGGTATGGTTGTTGAGGTGGAGATTGTGGTAGTTGTTATTGATGGCATCTTTTCCTTTAGAGACATTTCAGGCTTTAGTTTCTTGATAGAGTTGTTTGTTTAGGGAGAGTCTTTAGTTTCTTAGGCTTTTGGAAGGGTTTTATTTTTTATTTTTGTATTGGGAGGTTTTTTGCTACCTACCAGGCTTGTTGGCAGCTCCTGTGTTTTGTGATATATAAATATGTACATGTGTGCTCTCCTCTACTGGAGAGGATTGCACATTTCTCTAAAAAATTAATTAATTAAGGTAATTAGTACTTAATCATTAGTTAACAGGGTAATTAGTACTTTAGTATTATTCAAGTAAGCTTATTATAATTAGTTAATTAATAAAAGGTAAATTATTTTTTAATTAATATTTAAGGATTAATTATTATTTAATTAATATTTAAGGATTAATTATTATTTTAATTACTTATTAAAGTCTAAGTATCAAGTATTTATCTATTTTAAAAGGGTTTAAGTACTGATTAATTATTAATCAAGTTAAATTTAAGTTAAGATTTAATTAAAAACTTAATTATGATTTAACTATTTTAAATTAAGGTTTAATTTATTATTTATGTTTTAATTAAAGATTATTTAATCAATTAATTGAGATTAATTAATATTTAATTATTTAAAAGTTTGAATTATTGTTTAATAATTAATTAAAGATTAATTAGGGTTTAATTATTTATTTAAATGGTAATTATTATTTAATTATGTATTAAATAGTTAATTATTGTTTAATTACTAATTAAAGGTTTAATTATTATTATTATTAAAAAAAATTAAATGGTATTTAAATTTTGAATAAAAGTTTTAAAGTTATAAATCACTTGATTTCTAAATATTGGTTTTGTTTTAAAGTAACTCTCTTTTAAAAGAAGATTTTAATCCAAAGGATTTCTTGTAAACCACCCTTAAGTAGCCCCTATGGAATATGAAACCAATGACATCTGTTTAGCAAAACAAAACAACGTTCTGCTAATTAAATTATATTTGACATATGTTTGGTAGAATAAATCATAGTTCTGCCTTAATTCATCAAGTAGATTATGATGACATCTATTAAGAAGAAGTAAAATTCATTCTGTTAGTATATTAACTTGGACACGTGTTTAGCAGAACAGACCCTCGTTTTGCTATTTTATTGACTTGGACATTTACCCATATGTTGATTGATTGTTATTGGTTGTCCTTTACATATCTGCTTGTTATGTAGTACTCATGTTATAACTTGAATAGGTTAAACCTAATTAAATGAACTATTATGGTCACTAAGCCTCCTTCTGCTTTTGTAAAGTCCAATATTTCATTTTATCCTTTTTGGAATGGTTTAAGTTTATTATTATTTTAAATATGATATTTAAAAGATAGTTAAACAATTATTTATTAAATGTTTAAAATTAATTTAATCTTTTTAAATGATTGTTTAAAATCAATGTTTTGTTAATATGGTTTAAAATAATAATTAAATGAAGAATATTTTAAATAATAACCTGTTTATTTATAGGTGTTTTAAATAATTTATTTTATCAAAGGAACTTTATGGATTAAGTTTTATTAAAGGAGTTTTGTTTTAAACAAAGAAGTTTTATAAATGTTTTTGGTGATTTATAAAGAGTGCTATAAATGGTTTTGAATACGTATAAAAGAAATTTTACAAAATGATTTGGAGTTTTGGGTAAATGAAATATTATGTACAAAGAGAATTGTTAAAAGGATTTATTGAAGGAAATTATAAAAGAATTTGATATTTGATTTCCTTTAACCGACCTTCTTAATTTTGGTGATATGGACATTCGATCTACACTTAACACCAAGGGAATATTGTTTGAGGTTATCTTTATCTCCAATTTAAATAACATTTTGCTTTGATCCTTTGATATTATTTGTAAATGAGAAACTTTTCATAAATATTTTATGAATATACTTATGTCAGTGAAATAAGTATATGGATGTTTCTGATAAACGCTTTTGAAAAGGGATTTTTATAAATGAAAGAATTGTTTTGAAGCTTAGTGGTTGTTATGGGTAATTAAATATCTGAATCATTTTTTGCTTGCTTAGTTGATAGTTAAATAACCGACTATTAAATCTGGACTTATTTTAACTCAAGAAGTATCTTGGGTATATTCGAGTTCCCCAGTAAGGACCCGAATACTTATTTCATACTTCCAAAGAACGGGAATTGAGTTAGCCAGAAATTATCTCTTAGTTTGGAGACACCAATTTTTGGATTTATCCGAACAACTCCAAATTAATAACGTTCGTGATGAAGTATGATATGGAGCTATGCTATTCTTCTTGAGGTTGATTTCAAAATGGAAGATAGTAAAATTTTGAATGCTTATTCAATCCCGGAACAAATTGTATGGATGAATGCTAGCATTGCATCTCTACATGGAGGGTAGTGTTAGTATTCCAAGATGGTATGTTAGTAGAAGAGATAAAAGCATAGCCTCGAGCCTCACAACCCAGAAGAATGGCTAAAATAGGGTATGCAGCAGAGCCATGTGGTTAGCTACTATTAGGAGCCATCTTCCCATTCTAGATTGTCCCTTAGAGTTGTTTTGCACGCAGGCATTGAGGGGCAAAGTAAAGCAGCCTTGATGTTAAAGGGGAGAGGTAATTCGGCTTGTCATGTTAAAGGGGCAGACCAAATCTGTGTAGTAGAGGGGCAGATGTATCTGTAGCCCTCGAGTACATTTTCTAGAGGTGTATCATTGGAAGGTAGTCCCTTACCTTTCCATCATTGGAAACATTGTCCAATACGAACCTTTACGGGTTTAGATGTGCCTAACTATGTTGAAATGTGATATGCAAACATTTCAGCTATATTCCTTATTTATCTTAAAACTAGACATTATTATAATAGCATTGGATTTTTTATAATAAAATGTTTTAGTCATCGTAAGGTAAAAACACATCCTTGTTTATATGCGGTGTGGTCTTACAAGAAAGTTTTTATTTTGAAAGGTTTTTCAAATATAGTAACCCATATGATTTGTTTTGAGCTTTTCTCATGCTGGTTTTACCAGACTAACCCGAGCATTGTTTTTCTATAATACTCCGGTCAAACCTAAGCATATTTTCTAGATTTAGCTGGATCTTTTGGAGCTTTCAGGAGACAAGCTGGATTCTTCAAGACATAGTCACGTATCTTATATTCTTCCGTTGTTTTGTTGCTTTGTTATCTGTTTGTATTTATCAGCAGTTGTAAGGACAGACTGTTATAACTGTCCGGGTTGATAATTAGTTAGCATACTCTGATGTATACCTAATAAAGTTCTTTTCCTTTTGTAAATATCATGTGTATATTATATATTTCTCATCATGATGTGAGATTCTATTCTTTCTTTTTTTCTTCACCCCAAATGACCCGTCTTTCGGACACTTAAACGATCGACAAATGAATACCGAGGATGTGTTAAGCGTCATCTTTAGGTGTAAGAAAGGTAGATCGTTACAAGCACATTTAAGATGGAAGAAAAGTTATGATATTCAAGTTAAGCTTTGAGTGAGCTCCATGTCCTGCTTCAACAAAGCTTTAGGTCGAGCATCGAGTGAGCTTATGGTAAACTTCAAACTCCTTGATTTCTTCGAGCCTGTACATTTTTAAGTGCTTCCATCTTATCTCAAGCGCCATGCCAGTTTAACTTTTTCATCTTCAAGTTCTACCCTATTTCGTCCCCTTGACGAGCAACGTTCGAATGATATGCTTCGATGAGGGCTGTAGGGTCAACTATGGATCATGCTTTTGCATGATCCAAGTATCACTTCAAAGTATTCTTCGACTCCAAATTTGAATGGCATGCAGCTTACTTTGGGGAAAGCTCCTAGTTGAGTTTTCTTTACTGTTTCACTATTTTCCAACCATATCTTTGAGTAACTCTTCAAGTATACTTTGAGTAGTACCTCAAAAAAATATTTGGGTATTTAATTAAGGATTTTCATTATGTTTTTTAGCCGCAGTTGATCTATCCTCTATCGATCTTCTGGTATAATCCAAACCAATTATATTTGCAATTATACCACCCCTTACTATATCATTTCTGTTATCACACCGTTGTATATGGGGGACCATCATTTGACAAATACAAGTACTCTGAGTATCATTAAATACTGGCATAACATTGAGGGAAATGGATATGGCTATAGGTATTGGAACCGAGCTGGCCGAAAGTGGGTGAAATAACTGGATTTCATTTTTACCTTATTCTAGATCATAATGGGCCTATAAAGGCTAAAGGGTCGGACTATATCCAATCTCGTTAATTTAAATATAATCCAATTTTATTTAATTTTCTTATTTATAATTAATGAATTTAATTAAACTAACACTATATATATAAAGTATTTGTATATCATTATATACTCATGTATAACGTGCACGTGCGATATAATAATATGTACATAGTCAGTGTATATACATATATACAAATGATGGGCCTTGCATCTATAACATATGCATTGGCCATTTATATATGCATTGGTTGTCTCAAATATTATTTAGCGTGTGTGTGTGTATATATATATATCTTTTGAAAATAATTTTATGTTAAATAATATATTCTATTCTTTTAAATATTTAATTATATTTTGAATAAGTCAATAAAGTTTGAATTCAAAATAACATCTAAAATATCCAACATTTTGAATTTAGTATATAATTTGAATATTTAATTTAGATCTATAAACTACAATAAATATCATTATATATATACATATGTGTGTGTAATATGAAATAGTTTTGATGCCAAATATATTTATTTTTTTAAAACATTTATGATTCCATAATAGATTAAAGAATATATTTATGGCAATAAAATAAATATTATATATATATATTTACATTAATTCTTTTCAGCAAAAAATTATGCACACACACACACAAAATCTGATACCATTTTATTTTATTATAGTACAAATACTACTTTTAAAACATTAGATGCAAATGCATTAAAAATAAATATTTCAAAAAAAATACTAAAATAAATTTTCAAAATATATTTCTTAAATATGGAAAGAATTTAGGTATGTAATTAATTTTAAGTTAATTTATACCGTATCACTTTGATATAAACTAATTTGAAATTACAAACAACAATTTAAAATAATTATAAATTAATATTAACGTTTTAAAAATAAAATATACAATATTTATCTTGCATGGCCCAAAGTGAAATGTAATAAAATTCCCTTTTTAATACGAGTTAACAATGTTAATTATCATAACCCAATCAATGATATTAAATTATACATTAAAAAGGAGACAACGGATGCATATACAAAATCGTTGTATATATTATCAGCTACATAATAGATATGATATAAAGTGTAAATCTGAATTTATAACTTTAGGATGATGCTTTTGAACACATGTTGGTTGATGTGTTCTCCTAGATCCATGAATTGATCTCCTAGCATTGTAAAAATTTGAATACCACTACTTTAGTTGATTTAATGTAATATAGGACAAATCTATTTTCTTTCAATGGAGGGGAGAAGATCCACACGTCCATGGATTAGAAGCAAGGAGGATGAACTTAAAAATTGAAGGGGCATGTTCATTTGTATAGAGAAAAGGAAAGAGACAATTTTTCCTCCTTTTATTATTTCTTAGTTTATTCATTCCAGATTAAGATATATAATTTCAAAGTCAAAACAAACCTCATCCCCTTAACTTATGTTTGGCTATAACATGGCCTTCATGGGCCGTCAAATCACTTTAAACCCATTAAGTAGTTAATATTATTTAAATTATTTTTAAATGTGTATCGATATTGTATATCAATATGTACGTATATAACTTTTATATACACAACCAATTAATTACTAATGACACCTTTAAATATTAATAGCACCCAATATTTCAAATAAATAAATAATTAATATTTCATAAATATTAATTAATTTATAATAATTATAATTCAATTAAATCATATGGTGTTTCAGATAAATCACCAAAACGGTTATGCAACTTGTGGGTGTAAATTCAGTCAGCGATTAATATTGAACTATTCAAATATTAACGTTCACTCGTCACCTTTGACAATAGAGTGACAGTCTAACCAAATTTATCGCTTGTGCATCTTCATCTATAAAATACAATTTTACAATTTAAGAAGTACGTTTTAGTAACTATTTTTTACTCCAGTTCTCTTCATCAATACTATAACACTTTAGGACTAATAAAATTTGGTTTTGGTTAAAATTCCAATAAAATCCACATTCAACTCGGTTAGTCCTTAAATAAAGTCATTAGTTCAATAATAACATTTATTACTAACCATACTGCTCTAGCTAGAAATTTGACTTTGAGTTGACTGCAATTGACCGTGATACTAATCTCATATGACCAAGGAGACGAATTTTCTATTGAATAGTGTTTCACTTCCAATGCTTCAACTCAAACTCAACTATAGTTGTTCAATAGGATGCTACACAACAATTTAACAATAATTAAAGTGGATTATCCACATTGAAGTTCAATGATATTTTCAAGTCAAGAGAACTGTGTAATATCACCACTTCTAGATTTCCTACTTAACCTTAGTTATAGCTAACAAGTAGAAAACTCTTGAGCGGTTCATTTCATAGTTATCTAACAAAATATCAGTACATAACCCATTGTGTGACGCCATACCCCGATACCCATATTAACAAAGAGCATTATGGAGTAATACTGTCTGTTAATGTGGAGATTAAGGCTGGTTAGGAGCGACCATCTATAGCTTTGTCTTAAACATGTATTGAATACGTCGATTGTGTGCTCTAATTTTTTTCTTTCTCAAGTGGATCGGCATATCCATTAAATGTTTAATACAAAACTATGGTGGCTAACGGATCTATCAAAAAAAAATACGACGACAACAAATATAACAGATCACAAAACAGCAATCAATCATATATATACATATACACAGATACATCATAGTACAATACAAAGTGATACAACAGAAGTGGTACATAAACCACAATATATACATTGAGTCAAAACGAATAGATACATATCAGAGTTTACAAAACACTTCAAAAACTACACAAAAGATGACAAGTAGATAATCCAAAGCGAAAGCAGCATAGAGAAGACCTACGGCAGGTGTCTAACCTGAAACAACTCGGTCTGACCCGAGTATATAAAAATACACGGGTCAGTCTAGCTTAAATAAACTGATTAGCATGTGAGAAATGAAGTATAAGGGTAAAGGACAACGTTTCTTCTTGAATGAAATGAAGTAACACTAATGTATATTAACACTTCATGTAAGATAATATCACAACAATATATCAACTACTAAGTATCATAAAAGGATATCTCGAAAGAAGCAAGATAACAAGAACATCAATTAAACTCAATTAATCGCCTCATATCATCGACATATGCAAAAGTCAATATAATGGTGTTCATAAACCATAACTCCTAAGTAGGAGATCACAAGACTCAAAATTCGCCAAAGAATGACCATCACAAATAAATCCTAAAATAGGAAACCTCAAATCTCGAAAATACGCCAAAGGATGGCAATCACAAATACCTCCCGAAAAGGAGATTATAAATCTCAAAATAAACGCCAAAAGAGGGCAATCACAAATCATAATATGTAGAACTCGATTAAGAGTTCAACCTCCAAAAATGTAATCACCACATAATAATGTCTCAAACGGCTCAAAAGGCCAAATAATCTCGAAATGGCAATACATTTGGAAAATCAAAAATAAATCATGAAAACATCAAAAAAGATAGCATGTGCTTAATAAAATGGCCGAAGCCCGCCAAGTACTATATCTCAAAATAAGGCGCCAAATATGTACCGAAGGACAAAACATCCCGAAGGACAACATCTCGAAGGACAAAACATCCCGAAGGACAACATCCCGAAGGACAAAACATCCCGAAGGACAACATCGCGAAGGACAAAACATCCCGAAGGACAACA
Source organism: Allium fistulosum (assembly GCA_030737815.1). Lineage (NCBI taxonomy): Eukaryota > Viridiplantae > Streptophyta > Magnoliopsida > Asparagales > Amaryllidaceae > Allium > Allium fistulosum. The sequence continues at coordinate 294,558,790 of CM060907.1, forward strand.
TCCCGAAGGACAAAACATCCCGAAGGACAAAACATTTCGAAGGACAAACGACCCAAAGGTCCAGTACTGGCAATCAACCCGAAGGTCCATAAAAATAGCCTCAAACGAATAAGTCCGGAATTAACCGAAAAAGTAAACGCATGTGTCCCATACCACATGTTTTACTAAATCGTTTAATTCACTTTCTTATACGCTCGAAGAGTGCAAAATTAACTTTAAAAGAAAAGGTCTGGAATTAACCGAAAAAGTAAATGCATATGTCCCATACCATATGTTTTACATTTCTCTTCCTCATACGCTCGAAGAGTGCAAAAATGTGTATTTTATATAGAAATTAATTTGTTTTGAGAAAACTAGTTTAAAACAATTTTCTGAAATCGTTTGGAAAACATTCCTTTGAAATTTCTCTTTATTATAAAGAATATATAGTTTTAATAGCTTTAAATTAATTTATAAATAATATAAAATATTTATTTCAAAAGCTATTTTATTATAAAAATCTTTCCAAAATTGTTTTAGAAAACCCGTGCTCGAAAACAAAGGAAATCATCGAAAACACCAAAGAAATCGACATTTGAAATCATCTCAAAACCATGTCATTCCGATGTTCGGAACAACCATAATGTTAGCTTACCTATTGATAGGTAAAAGCCCTTCAAAACAGCTCAAAAATATCACTAAAACTTGTTGCAAAGTCACCGATATAAGCTAGAGAAAACAATAGAACAAAAGAAAGAAAGTTGCAGAAATAAGCAAGCACAGGTCGACCTATGCAATGTATGGGTCGACCCTAAGGTCGACCCATGATGGTGTTAGGTCGATCATCAAGTCATGATTTCCTACAGCGTTTTCTACCTTGTTCGATCTAGTTTTTGAGCAATTGTTTCAGGCAGTTACAAGATGAAGTACACTATGAAATTTAACATGCACCAACAACAACACATGGAAAACAATCCAGAAAAATTCCGGCATGATTTCATGACAAGACTAGATGGATATAAACACAAGAAGAAGGACTATAGAATAGCTTTTACTATAAACTATCAAACAACATATTTTTGTTTATAGTAAGCTAATATTATCACTTTCAGCTTGCAAACTTTTGTTTAAGCTAGATTTTGTGAGTTTGCAACTCACCTTAGCAAAATTACTGAGCAACTTGAGCAAATATCGAGGAAGGTAGGAGCTTTGGCCTTGTTTCAACTGAAGGAACCTGTAAATAGAAAGTATACGGACATGCAAATAGGAAGAATGAAGTTACAGACAATACCAGATCTCAAAATTAGAAACTGATGAAATAGATTTGGTTTTAGAATTGATTACCTATTTTTAATAGCTTCAATTTGAAAATTTTGCAAAGAAATGGAGAAATTGGAGATTAGATTTTTAAAGAGGAAGAGGTTTTCTTGTTTCTTTGTTTACAGCTTGAAGAATGAGCGGTACATACTAACTTTTAGAAGAAGATCATTTTCTTCTTAGATAAAGATGTATTTGGGCTTAACCCAATAAGAAAAACAAATAGATTAAAATACCAATTATCACTAAAACACTTATATTTATAACCAAAACAATTTATTTTCTCATGTTTTCAACTTTTATAAAACCAAACTAACATGTTTTATGTTCACAAAAATGTTTTACAACATATAAGAGATATTTTAGCCATTTAAAATTATTTTCATCGTTAAATTCTTATTTTAATTAAATACTCAATTTACACTATAATTTACATAAAACACTATTTTAACAACAAAAATTTACACAAAAAATATTTTCTTGTCCAATTAAATATAACAAACCATATTAACATTATTTTTACACACAAATATTATTTTAAAACAAAATTCCACCTTTTATTTACAAAAAAAATATCATATTAAATTCAAATACTTCATTTAGAATTAATAAAAATCACATTTGGCAATAACTTCCAAAATTATTTCATTTTATCAAATTAAAACCATATAATGTTCATTTTTATCACAAACAACCAAAATAAAGTTTTTAAAACCTTATTTTCAACATTTTATATTTAAAACCCATTGTTTATATAAAATAAACAATTTTAACAAATTTCCATCTCCAAATTGTTTTATTTCTCTATTATTAAATTATAACCACCGTTATAATTTAATATCACAAGTAGTCACCAAAACCAGGGTTGTTACACATTGGTACCCCAACAGTCATGAGAAATGCACTACCCAGTATTTGGATAGCATTATGTACTCTGGTCTCAATGGAGGAATCGATATTCTTTCTAAAAACATCTTGACCATGATTATTTAAAGTAAAATGTTATTTTATATTGTGATTAATTACTCATGATTGCAACTATTTGCAATTACAATCACATAACATTTCATTTATATATTTTATTATTTACATACTTTGAATTAACTACTTAATTATTTATATCACCGTATAACAAAGTATACAATAAAAATCAAATACCTTTATTATGAACAAGATCGGTCGCAGAGTTAGATATATGTAACAAATTACATAATTGCCCCTAGGCCATATCCTAACTCTCTCAATCTCCCACTTGCACTTGGGATCAATTATGGAAATGTATTCCTTCAATATCAATTAATTTTCTTAAAGCTCATCAAGTTAGTCCCTTAGAGAACGAGCATGGTATGTCATTTTAATTATCTACTCTGTCAATCAATTCTCTTTGACGTTTATAAACTGCCTTTATTGTGTGAACTTTTCGGAGTATGTTTCTCAAGTTCTAATAAGCTCTAGGTTCTTTCGTGATTTGTATCATGACACTGATATCTTATAGCAATGTTATTAGATTCTCAACATTTGGAATCATCCTTTGGTCAGTATAAATTTATGCATATATATATATATATATATATATATATATATATATATGCACATTGCTTTTATTGTGGCACTATTTAAGGTGATGTACATAGCCTATTGGTTGAGTTAACTACAATTCATATTTCAAATATTTCCAACTTAAAGCTCCTTAACCGAGGTTGAATATGAATTTTGGATTTACATATTATGCTCGATATCGCTTATGAAGTTTGGGAAGATAGTTATATCTTTCAAAATGAGTCTTTAAAGTTAATTATTTGAAATTCGTCCTTGTATTCATTAATGATGAGTGAAAGCAACAATTTCAATTGCAAATCTTTCTAATAGAAGATATACTTATAAGTATAATTGGATTCTGTTTATATGTATATATATATATGTGACTGTTGTTCTGTGATCTGTTATATTCGTTGTTATTATATTTTGTTCTGATAGATCTGTTAGCCACCGTAGTTTTGTGTTAAACATTTATTGAGTATGTCGATACACTTGAGAAAGATAAATAAAAAAAATTTAGAGCACCCAATCGATGTATTCCATACTGGTTTAAGACAAGACTTGTAGATGTCGCTCCTAACCAGCCTTATTCTCTGCATTAACAGACAGTATTACTCCGTAATGCTCTTTGTTAATCTGGGTCTCAGGGTGGGGCGTCACAGCTTGGTATCGGATATTCTTTCATATGGAGTTTGTTGTTTCAATAAACAATTCTCTAGTATATCGTAAATACTCGAGAATACTCAAAACTGTCATTTAGTGACCTTGATTCGGATTTGATTGCTTTATTTATCAAATACATAACTGAAATGCAATATCATAGATAATACAACATGTATTTTAATTCCTATTACCGATACATAAAAAATCCATCTTATATGTTCCATATTAAACATTTTAATATGGATTCTGTGTATATTGTTTGAGACAATCCCGACATCCTTTATAAAAGATGTCATTTTCAAATCCAATGTCATGTATTAAATAATAAAACTAAAATGATTTTAACATGGGTATGTCGTTAACAATTAAGTTTGTTATTTACTTATAGTTTAAGAAATATTTTAGTATCTTTAATGTTCTTTCTTATCAACACACATACTTGTTAGACTGAAAATAAATCTATTTGATTTCTTTGTCAAAATATTTTCTCAATTCTGATGTTTATTGAATGATACTTTCATGTCAGTTCTTTGATCTTATCCTAAACCCACAAACTCAATACCACTTCCAATGATTTTGAGACACTTTAGTTTTTATGTGAAAATATCATATTATAAATAATTATTCAGAATTTTTGTTTGAATATATACGTACCAAACTCAAAATCATGTCAAGTAATAATTTTATCGAGTAATATCTGAATTAAGTTTAGCATGTTGAATAATAAATCTATTACGTTAATTTCAACAACTGAAATTACGTTTTTATTCTTATCAACGTTTCTTACTATATTCTAACTGCTTGGTCTTCTTCTCGAAGGCACATTTGCAGCCGATGGATCATAGCCCTATGGATATAATTATCAAAATCATATTTTGATAACATACTTGGAATCTATTCCGGATCTGCGCATCATGCCATGTGATAGAGTGAATGCTCAAGCTTATTGGCAACCGAGGAAAGTCTTTCTCAATGTTCATATGAACCTCTTGGTTTCTCTTTAATGTGCGAGTGTTCTTATTAGATATTCTAATGAGTTATGTCTATTTCAGGCTTAGTTAATTTTATTTCATCTTATGTAATCAATTTTATCATTGGATCGTATCAAAATCCATTTTACTACCAATAATTTCTAAAAGAAAATCCTACGTTACGATTTTTGTTGTTTCTTGAAACAACAATTGTCTCTTAATACAATAGAACAGGTAATTGTAAACATTTTATGAACCACCTTTATATATGTATAAAACTGATCTAGTTTTTAGTTCATGAAAGTTGATTTTCATAACCTAAGTTACTCTATAAATATTGGCCTACTCCAAACTGTTTTGGGATGATCCACACAAGGTCCCTCGCAAATTAATATTACGTGCATCATCTTGACTTACACAACCTATCAACTCATTAACCTTGGATATGTAGGGATTTCTTTTAAACTTTTATCATGTATGACCATGTAAACTATGACGTAGTTGAAATGAAGTATAACCTATGTACTTATTCTTAAGTACACATCCTACTAGAAAGAAGTTAGCTCAACTTCAATCATCATTAATTGTTTATTGTCTAGCAAAGTCTGATTACTACTTATCGATACATCATTATGTACCAAAGGGTAAAGTAAATTCTGAGATGGAATCTTATTCATTTTAGGTACATTTGAAACACTTTTCCAATATGTTCACATATTCGATCAAATCGATCGTTATTCTTTAGCACATTATATTATTTACTATCATTTATATTCTATGAACTTATCATTAACATATTACATGTGTATCAAGTATACATATTCATGTCTATGATAATTCATTGGTGAATTTAACGAAGCATATGGAACAATTTTGGCTTCATCAGACCTAGTTGCATACATCAAGATGTATCAATATGAAGAGTTCACAATCTAGATGTATCATTTCTATTTTGGATCGGTTGGGCCTATAAAGTCTGAAAAATTATTAGATCCAATCTAAGGAAGTTTAAATAAAATTTTATTTTATTTAAATTGTTTAAAAGGAGTTTTAAATTTAGTTTGAAATTAAATATATAATAATGAATGTATCAAATACATTCATGTGTGTATAGTGCAAGTGCAACAAATAAACGGTGTACATAGTTATTGTGTACGTATATAGATGTTGGGATTTAGACTGCAACGGACACATTCACCCATTATATGTCATTATTGTACATAGTTTATTTTAAAATTATATATATATATATATTTTACTTACATATAATATGTTATAAAATTATTTTAGCTAATTAAATATATACAAATGTTCAAAATGGCAATCAGTTATGTTAAAGTATGCAATTAATAAGGAGAGAAAAAGGTGGAGGAGTTATCTCATTTCATTTACTTATCTTTAATGCTATTTCAAAACAATTTGAACATTAAAACACATATATGTATGCTTATATGACTAACTACAAACTATGTTTTAAATTGAAATAACACACATAGATATATAAACATATATATACTTTGTAATCTATTATATGTTATTGATTTTATTTGAATTTGTTTTAGGAATTTTTTTATCATGGAGGCCATTAAGGGAGAGGAGGAGAGCAAGAGAAAGAAATTAAAAAATAGTTGTCAGGGAAATAATGATGGATTGAGTAAGAGAGAATATGTTTTGAAGGAAACATTAAAACCTTTCAAATTTCTTCTTTAAAACCTTTCATATTTAATTCATAATTAAATCTCATCAAATCCTCTTTCTCGTGTTCATATTTTCAGTAGAAGAAATATAATTAAAGAGAAAATGGCAAAAATCATTTTTTAAATGAGATTTAAGTGGGTCATAAAGATGTGTAAAGGATGAAGATTTAATTCATTCTTTTAATTGTTCCTTTGGATTTTCATCGAATTTGAAACCTCTTCCCTTTTCAACATGCATGTGGACCTCAAAAAAAATCCCAAAACTAATTAGCAATTAATCTATTTAAACCCAATTTAAATATTTTAGCGATACCGTATATCAATACGCATGCTTATAACATTTATATATGCACTTTATTAAATGCTGATGGTATTCAAACAAATCAAATAAAGTTTAATAATTAATATTTCATAAATATTAATTAATTTAATTAATGTACAATAATTTATAAATTAATCAAATCGTGTGGTTTATGGAAAGCATTCATCATGACGATTGTGCAACTCAAATGTGTAAATTCAATTAGTGATTAATATCGAATAATTTGAAAATTAACTTTCACACGTCACCTTAGCTAGTGGCTTGACATTTTGATTGAATTTATCGCTTACACATCATTTTAGTATAAATCTAGTTTTACATATTATAAATGCTACTTGATAGTGACAATCATTTATACCAATTCTCTTCATCAATATTATTTCACATTAGGACTTTTGGAATTTGTTAACGGTCAAAATTCCAATATCGTCCCTATTCAACTTTGTAAGTGCAAGCATAAAATCTTTGGTTCAATAATAACAATTATTTTTAACTATACTGCTCTAGCCTTAAACTTTGACCTTAAGTTAACTTAACTTGACCCTTTGATACTAACCCGATATAACTAAGAAGATGAATTCTTTCTTAAATAATGTTTCACTTCCAATGCTTCTGCTTGACCAAACTATAGTCGTTCGATGGATGCAGCGCCATGATTTAATTATAATTAAAGCGGAGTTTCCACATTGAAGACCAACAATATTCTCAAGTCAACAGAACTGTGTAATTATGTCACATCAATATTTTCTGTTTGACCTTAGTTATATTAACCAATAGAAAACTATCGAGCGAGTCATTTCATAGTTATCCAATAACCATCTGTACGTAACCACTTGGTGCCCCCCAACAGCTATGAGTAATACAAGCCCAACGTTGGGAGATCGTTACGTACTATAGTCTCAATGGATATATCTATATCCAGTCTCGATATATCTTGACTAGGAATATTTAAAACGATATATTTATTTCATTGTGATAAATCACTCATGATTACAACACACTATAACCGCCATCATAAAACATACCATTTATGTATATACTTTTAATAAATAATTAATATAACTCATTATATCAAGTATATAATAGAAAGAAAACATCGTTTATTTTGAACAAGATTGCTTATTGAGTTCGATGTTTGTAACAAATTACATAATTGCCCCTAGAGCATACCCCTAACCCTATCATATATGACTTTTATATATGTACCCAATTAATTACTAACTAATGACACCTAAAAAATATTAAGCACCCAATATATCAAATAAATGTATAATAGATATTTCGTACTAATTAATTTAACTAATTTATAATAATTATAAATTAATTAAATCGTGTGGTATTTCGAAGAAATCACCAAAATGGTTGTGCGATTTGTAGTGTAAATTCAATCGGCGATTAATATAGAACTATTTGAATATTAATGTTCACTCATCATTTTAACTAGCAGAGTAACAGTTTGGTCGAATTTATCGCTTATACATCTTTATCGATAAAATCTAACTTTAAAATTTAAGTGGTGCCTTTTAGTAGTGATTGTTTACACCGATTCTCTTTGTCAATATTATATCATTTTAGAACTTATCGACTTTAATTTTGGTCAAGATTCCAATATCGTTCACATTCAACTTGGTTAGTCCTTTAACAAAGTCCTTAGTCTAATAATAAAATTTATTATTAATCGTACTACTCTAGCCAAAGATTTGACATTGCGGTGACTATAGTTGAGCGTGATACCAACCTCATATAACTAAGGAGACGAAATCTTTATTGAATAGTGTTTCTCTTTGAATGTTTTAACTAAGACCCAATTATACTTGTTTAATGGACGTCATACCACGATTTAACTATAATGAAAATGGATTATCCATATTGAAGTTGAACATTACTTTCAAGTTGAGGCAATCAAGTAATATCATCACATCGAGATTTCTTATTTGACGTTAGTTATAATCAGTCAATGGGAAACTCTTGTGTGGATCATTCCATAATCATCCAATAACTATCAGCACGTAACCTCATGGTGCTCCAACAGCCATAAGTGATAGACCGTCTAAGATTTGAAGAGCTTTATTTTTCTGGTTTCAACGGATGTGTCGATATCATTTCTCGAACATCTTGAGCATAATAACCTAAAATTAAATGGTATTTTATATTGTGATCAATTTCTCATAATTGCAACTATTTTGCAACTGTAATCACATAATTTAAGAATTTTCTTATTTATATATTTTAAATCAATTACCTAATTAATTATAGAAATCAAGTACCTTTATTAAGAATAAGATTGGTAACATAGTTAGACATATGTAACAAATTACATAATATCCTTTAAGACATACCTCTAAGTCACTCAATAGGCTTTAACCCTAAATCTCAAAAGTATGGAATATGTTTTAAATCCTAATTCATTTATCTTCTAAAAAATCCATTTCTTAGATCGTTAGCTTAAGAGAATTAGTTATTTTGCGTTGGAAATCTAAGTTATTACAATGGCTATAGACCTGTAGTATCTACCGTAATCCATTTGTTGTACCTCGACCTGAATTTGCAATGTCTTTGCGACCGAGGCATGGACTAGGTCGCTCTCTTTAAGACGTTTCGCCGCTATGCTGAAATCGTGCAAGATAGTCAGTAATGCAGCATCGCCTTCAGGGTAAACAACCATATATATCAACATCAATAGCCTCTTACACAAAGGTCGTTGAGTCGGTGGCACATAGCCATATATTTTTCTGTATCAACTGCTCGGTTTATACATAAAATTTCGAGAGTAAAAACGAGATTTTTTTTTCTTTTTTTTACCGAATCATGAGAATTTACCGAATCTTATTAACAAGTCAAAACCAGTTTAAAATATTAAAATACTGGAAGAAAACATTGGATGTCGAAAAGATTGATTATTTCTCTTGTAAATATCATATTTAAATAGCACCACTCTATAGTTCCGCAGAATGTGGGACTAGTCATTAAGAGAGATATTATATATTCTTCTCAATATTTTTTATAATTCACTTTAAAACCAATATTTTCCAACATCACTACTTACTTGTGGTTTGATGTACACAAAATTGTATAAATCCTTAGCAGGACATCGAGTATCAAATATACAGTAAACACCGTTAAATTTGGAATAGTATAGGATACTTAAAACTCACTAGCATTGTTGACTAAACTTACTAGTTCAATGATCAACAATCAATAATCAACGCTGCATTCAATAGATTTCGTTTTCTTGAATGCATTATTGGGTAGACTTATTAGATCTACTTAAACCATAAAATCGTTTATACTCCCTTGCACTTAATGAACTACTCACAGGTTTGATAATTGATGAATTTATTGGAGTTAACTTTGGTTTCGTGTAAACGAATACAAATTCCTTGATATAATAATTTGTCCAGACAAAATAACTCAAGCCTTAAAAAGGAGCATTCGAAGAAAAGTACTATAGTTTTGTCATATACAATGAATCAAAATTACAGCTGTTTGCGATCAAGAGATAAAAGGAAAAGTACTACACCTTCAACATTTTCAATCATATGAAGTTTTAATAATTGTCACTGATGTTACCATCACAAACTTATCAAAAAGATGTACTTTTATGATGTGAGATCGTGAGACTATAATAATGTGCATAAATATAAACTTAATCATTCTTTTGTAATGTGAAAGTTTAATAATGTCACAGGAATTAAACACATACTTAAGTATCCTATATTGTGTGTGTGTGTGGGGAGAAGGATTGAAGCTTTTTTGATACGTGATAATTGGGCAAAATGCATAGATAGATATATTATAGTTAAATGCTGTGAGATAACGAAAGCAAAGGATGAGTCATCAATTATAACTACTACCAATAAATAATGAATGAGAGCAACAGGAATACTATAATTGATTAGATGAAAAGGATAATAATACATATTTATATAATATAGAAATAAAACAAGGGAAGCAGGTTAATGTTGTAACGTTAATAAATATAAATGAGGACAAGCGACATCATATTGTCCTTGTGGTGAAAGCATCTCCGTCTCTTATGCGTTGGATCCAATGCTATTTTTTATCGCCAATGAATGAACTTTGGGTTTCAAATTGCATAACAAATATAAATATGTATACGAAATGGAATTAAATATCTATAATGGAATTAAATGTCTATTTACTTATAAGTTACTCTAATCAAATAAGATGGCTTTCTGTGAGAAAGAAAACACAAGGCACAAAAGAAATGAAGAAATGATTATTTTCCAGCATGCTTGTTCACTGGATTCCTTGCTCTTATATATAGAGCTTTTACAATTCTTGTAACAAACTTTAGCCTGGTGGCTATTTCACTACCAATACATTTTATAAGAAAATAAAAACAGTAAAAAAAATTTGTTATGTAACTTTTGTCCCTAGTGCTAGTTGGTTACTGCATATATTTGCAATTGATTCCTTATGTTGTCATGTGCCTCTCTAATCCCTGTAACGTGTAGGAAGTTTGTGTGCTCTTCTAGACCTTGAAGCATCAACTTGAGGAGGTAATGACCGAGTAGTATCACATTGTTATAATATCGTATCATTACCATCCCCTCCAAACCGACCTTGTCCTCATGGTCAAAAATACTCTCTGTTGAACGTACTACCGGAATCAAAAATGAAACTTTTCTTTTACTCATCATTGTCTTGGATTCAACCAAATCCTGTAAATAGAGTTTGCAATCATTTTCTTTCCATTTCATAGATGGATTGAAATTGGACATAACCAATAATTGCAACTTATTTATCGTATCATCGTGTGGATTCATAGTCGTGGCACAACGAAGATAAACATCATCATAGTTGGATAAGTTGTTAATAATCAAAATATGATCATGAGACTTAACAACAACTTCATCAAAATTTTCTATAATATCATTTATGGCTTCCAACTCCATGCTTGCATCATATCGCTCTGATTCTTGCTTCTCAACTACGTCAATATTGATTTGTGCAGATGGTGGAAATCGTATTTGTTGTGTAGGTGGAGGAACGGAGGAAATAGTGGACTTTAGCAGTTTTAATTTTCCAACAAAAGTTTCAGTTGGACTGGAAATGGTATTTTGGCCCATTGAAACTATGGGTTGTCCCTTGTAATTGAAAGTCGGAGTTGTGATTTTGTGGTCTGTTGTTATTGGACCAATATTTTGCAATCAACTAATTCCGAAAACACAATCCGGTCCACTGCTAGTGAGCAAACGTAAATCAGTTAGAAAATCTATACCATTAATTTGCACAGAAACATCGCAACAAACAGCAAACGAGCGCAGCCTCTCTCCATTTGTGACGCAACTAAAATGTTCTGATGATCATCTGCTTGCAGCCCTAAGAATCGCGCAGCCCTGGGATGTATATAGTTATGAGTGCTTCCTGAGTCAATCAAAATTGAGATTGGCTTGCTATTGATGGCTGCTTGGAGATGCAACAACCTGGGCTGTGTAGAATCGATGAGGGCTAGGAAGAAAACTTCATGTCGTTGCTCATCTCTAGTACTTGAATGTTGTGGCAATGGATTTGGTGGGTCATTAGCTAAGGGGTTGTATGGTGTCGTATTAAGTTCCGGTAGAATCAACAAGATGTGTTGTGGCTTACATGTGCGTCTGATACTTTTCGTCACAATTGTAGCAAAGGCCATGTTGTTTTCGTTGTTGCATTTCGATTGGTTTTAGTCTTTTGATTGTGTAGGATGGTTGTCGAGTTTGCCATGGTGTTGTGTAGTGAGATGTTGGTGAAAGAACATGAGGTGTTTGATTGAATGTCTGGGTGGGGGTTGGTGCAACAGTAACGAAGTGGACAATTTAGCAAGGGTGGTTTTAGGAAAATTAGGGCGATGGTCATTGTATCTTTTTCGAGGAGCTTCGCTGGGTCGATAGATTCGGATATAGTGGTGGGTTTGATTATGAGGAGCTCATTTTGGATGTGAGGCTTTAAACTAGAGATGAAGCATTGGAGTATGGCATCGGTTGGTAGGGTTATGATTCGGTTATAAAGTGTTTCGAATATGGATTGGTAATCGTCGATGGTAGTTGTTTGTCGAAGTATGAAGAGGGTGACTTGGGGGTTGTTGAAAGATGATGGTCCGAAACGTTGCTTGAGTTGTGTTGTTAGCACCGACCAAGAGGAAAGTTGCTTGTTCTGGTGCATCCATTGAAACCAAGTGAGGGCTTGACCCGTCATGTAGAACCTAGCGGGATCATGATGCTTTGTTCATCGGGGGTGTTATGGAAGGTAAAGAATCTCTTGGCTTGGAAAATCCAATCGAGAGGATTTGGTCCGTCCCGTCAAAAGTGGTAAGCTCCTATTTGGATGGTCGTGTGGAAGTGACATTGCTGTTGGTAGAAGAGGAACTTGTCGGTTTTGTTGATTGGTTATAGCGAAGGTGATGGGTGATGTTTGTGAAGGTGGGGTGGAAGAGGTGGTATTTCTTTTTGCGGAAAGGTTGGAAAAGTTTTGAGTGAGTTGTTGGAGCATGAGTTTCATGTCGGAGATACCGGTTTGGATGGAGTCGATTGACTGTTGATGGAGGGCGATGGTGTCTTTGAGTTGTTGGATGGCTTCGTCGATGTGGCGGGTCATGGTGTAGTGATATGGAAATGGCCGAAGGGTAGGGACGTGATGATTGCAGTGGTGAAAGCACCAAATGATAGATACAAGTTCTCCGTTAAGTGATTTACTGCAAAATAAAAGTATGTAGAGGAGAAGAGAGAGAGAGAGAGTTAGAGGAGGAAGAAGTAAAGAAAAGAAGAAATGATTATTTTCCAGCCTGCTTTTTCATCCTTGCTCTTATATATAGAGCTTTTACACCACAATTCTTGTAACAAACTTTAGCCAAGTGGCTATTTCACTACCAATGCATTTTGTAAGAAAATAAAAACAGTAAAAAAAGTTTGTTATGTAACCTTTGTCTCTAATGCTAGTTGGTTACTGCAGATATTTGCAATTGATTCCTTATGTTGTCATGTGCCTCTCAAATCCCTGTAACGTGTAGGAATTTTGTGTGCTCTTCTAGACCTTGTAGCATCAACTTGAGGAGGTAGTGACCTAGTAGTATCACGTTGTTATAATATCGTATCATTACCATCCCCTCGAAACCGACCTTGTCCTCAAGGTCAAATATACTCTCTGTTGAACGTACTACCGGGATCAAAAATGAAAACTTTTCTATTAATCATCATTATCTTGGATTCAACCAAATCTTGTAAGTAGAGTCTGTAACCATTTTCTTTCCATTTCATAGATGGACTGAAATTGGACATAACCAATAATTGTAACTTATTTATCATATCAACGTGTGGATTCACAGTCGTGGCATAATGAAGATAAACATCATCATAGTTGGATAAGTTGCTAATAATCAAAATATGGTCATGAGACTTAACAACAACTTCATCAGTTTTCCATAATATCATTCATGGCTTCCCACTCCACGCTTGCATCACTTTGCTCTGATTCTTGCATCTCAACTACATTAGTATTGATTTGTGCAGATAGTGGCAATCGTATTTGTTATGTAGGTGGAGGAACGGAGGATACAGTGGGATGTAGCAATTTTGGTTTTCAAACAAAAGTTTCAGTTGGGCTGGAAATGGTGTCTTGGCCCATTAAAACTATGGGTTGACCCTTGTAATTGAATGTCAAAGTTGAGATTTTGTGATCTGTTGTTATTGGACCAAGATTTTGCAACCAACTAATTCCGAAAACACAATCCTCTCCACTTCTAGTGAGCAAATGTAAATCAGTTAGAAAATATGTACAATTAATTTGCATGGAAACATCGCAACAAACAACAGACGAGCGCAGCCTCTCTCCATTTCAGAACACAACTAAAATGTTTTGATGATCATCTGGTTGCAGCCCTAAGAGTCGCACAGCCCTAGGGCGTATATAGTGATGAGTGCTTCCTGAGTTAATAAAAATTGAGATTGGCTTGCTATTGATGGATGCTTGGAGACGCAACAACCTGGGCTATGTAGAATCGATGAGGGCTAGGAAGGAAACTTCATGTTGTTGCTCATCTATAGTACTTGAATGTTGTGGCAATGGATTTAGTGGGTCATTAGATACGGGGTTGTATGGTGTAGTATTAAGTTCAGGTAGAATCATCAAGATGTGATGTGGCTTACATGTGTGTCCGTAATGATACTTTTCGTCACAATTGTAGTAAAGGCCCTATTGTTTTCATTGTTGTATTTCGATTGGGTTTAGTCTTTTGATTGGGTAGGATAGTTGTTGAGTTTGCGCTAGTGTTGTGTAGTGAGATGTTGGTGAAGGAACATGAGGTGTTTGATTGAATGTCTGGAAGGGGGTTGGTGCAACAGTAATGGAAGTGGACAGTTTAGCAAGGGTGTTTTTAGGAAAATCAGGACGATGGTCATTGTATCTTTGTTCGAGGAGTTTTGCTAGGTCGATAGCTTCGAATATAGTGGGGGGTTTGATTATGAGGAGCTCATTTTGGATGTGAGGCTATAAGCCAGAGATGAAGCATTGGAGTATGGCATCGGTTGATAGGGTTGTGATTCGGTAACAACGTGTGTCGAATGTGGATTGGTAATCGTCGGTGGTTGTTGTTTGTCGAAGTTTGAAGAGGGTAGCTTGGGGGTTGTTGGAAGATGATGGTCCGAAATGTTGTTTGAGTTGTGTTGTTAGCACCGACCAAAAGGAAAGTTGCTTGTTCCGCTGCATCCATTGAAACCAAGTGAGGGCTTGACCCGTCATGTAGAACCTAGCGAGGTCAATGCATTGTTTATTGGAGGTGTTATGGAAGGTAAAGAATCTCTCGACTTGGAAAATCCAATTGAGAAGATTTGATCCATCCCGTCAAAAGTGGTAAGTTCATATTTGATTGGTCGTGTGGAAGTGATATTTGCTGTTGGTAGAAGAGGAACTTAACAGTTTTCTTGATTGTTGATAGCGGAGGTGACGGGTGATGTTTGTAAAGGGGGGTCGGAGATGTGGTATTTCTTTTTGCGGAAAGGTCGGCAAAGTTTTGAGTGAGTTGTTGGAGCATGAATTTCATGTCGGAGATATCGGTTTGGATGGAGTCGATTAACTGTTGATGGAGGGTGGTGGTTCTTGGAGTCGTTGGATGGCTTCGTCGGTGTGGCGGGTCATGTTGTAGTTATACGGAAATGGCCGAGGGGTTAGGGAGGTGATGAGTGTAGTGGTGAAACCACCAAATGATAGATGCAAGTTCTTTTTTAAGTGATTTATTGCAAAATAAAAGTATGAAGAGGAGAAGAGAGAGAGAGTTAGAGGAAAAGGAAGTAAAGAAATGAAGAAATTATTATTTTCCAGCCTGCTTTTTCATCCTTGCTCTTATATATAGAGCTTTTACACCATAATTCTTGCAACAAACTTTAGCCAGGTGGCTATTTCACTACTAATACATTTTGTAAGAAATAAAAAACATTAAAAAAAGTTTGTAATGTAACTTTTGTCTCTAGTGCTAGTTGTTTACTACAGATGTTTGTAATTGATTCCTTATGTTGTCATGTGCCTCTCTAATCCCTGTAACGTGCAGGAAGTCTGTGTGTTCTTCTAGACCTTTTAGCATCAACTTGAGGAGGTAGTGACCGAGTAGTATCATGTTGTTATAATATCGTATCATTACCATCCTCTCGAAACAGACCTTGTCCTTAAGGTCAAAAATACTCTCTGTTGGACGTAATATCGGGATCAAAAATGAAAAATTTTCTTTTACTCATCATTGTCTTGGATTCAACCAAATCCTGTAAATAGAGTATGCAACCATTTTCTTTCCATTTCATAGATGGATTAAAATTGGACAAAACCAATAATTGCAACCTATTTATCATATCAACATGTGGATTAATAGTCGGGGCATAATGAAGATAAACATCATCATAGTTGGATAAGCTGCTAATAATCAAAATAAAATCATGAGACTTAACAACAACTTCATCAAAAATTTCCATAATATCATTCATGGCTTCCAACTATACGCTTGCATCATCAACTACATCAATATTGATTTGTGCAGATGGTGGCAATCGGGGGTGTTATGGAAGGTAAAGAATTTCTCGGCTTGGAAAATCCAATCGAGAGGATTTGATCCTTCCCGTAAAATGTGGTAAGTTCATATTTGGGTGGTCGTGTGGAAGTGATATTTTCTTTTGGTAGAAGAGCAACTTGTCAGTTTTCTTGATTGTTGATAGCGGAGTTGACCGGTGATGTTTGTGAAGGGGGGTGGAAGAGGTTGTATTTCTTTTTGCGGAAAGGTCGGCAAAGTTTTGAGTGAGTTGTTAGAGCATAAGTTTCATGTCGGAGATATCGGTTTGGATGGAGTCGATTGGCTGTTGATGGAGGGTAGTGGTGTCTTTGAGTTGTTGGATGGCTTCATCGATGTGGTGGGTCATGGTGTAGTGATATGGAAATGGCCGAGGGGATAGGGAGGTGATGAGTGTAGTGGTGAAAGCACCAAATGATAGATACAAGTTTTCTGTTAAGTGATTTATTGCAAAATAAAAGTATGAAGAGGAGAAGAGAGAGAGAGAGAGTTAGAGGAAGAAGAAGTAAAGAAATGAAGAAATGATTATTTTCTAGCCTAGTTTTTCATCCTTGCTCTTATATATAGAGCTTTTACACCACAATTCTTGTAACAAACTTTAGCCAGGTGTTTATATCACTACCAATGCAGTTTGTAAGAAAATAAAAACAATAAAAAAAGTTTGTTATGTAACTTTTGTCTCTATTGCTAGTTGATTACTGCAGATATTTGCCATTGATTCCTTATGTTGTCATGTGCCTCTCTAATCCTTGTAACGTGCAGGAAGTTTATGTGCTCTTATAGACCTTATAGGATCAACTTGAGGAGGTAGTGACCGAGTAGTATCACATTGTTATAATAACATATCATTACCATCCCCTCGAAACCAACCTTGTCCTCAAGGTCAAAAATACTCTCTATTGGACGTACTACCGGGATCAAAAATGAAAACTTTTTTTTACACATCATTGTCCTGGATTCAACCAAATCCTGTAAATAGAGTATGCAACCATTTTCTTTCCATTTCATAGATGGATTGAAATTGGACATTACCAATAATTGTTACTTATTTATCATATCAACTTGTGGATTCATAGTCATGGCATAACGAAGATAAACATCACCATAGTTGGATAAGTTGCTAATAATCAAAATATGATCATGAGACTTCACAACAACTTCATCAAAATTTTCCATAATATCATTCAAAGCTTCCAATTCCATGCTTGCATCATTTTGCTCTAATTCTTGCTTCTCAACTACATCAATACTGATTTGTGTAGATGGCGGCAATCGTATTTGTTGTGCAGGTGGAGGAATGGAGGATATAGTGGACCATAGCAGTTTTAATTTTCCAACAAAAGTTTTAGTTGGGCTGGAAATGGTATCTTTTATAGGTTGTCCCTTGTAATTGAATGTCATATTTGAGGTTTTGTGGTCTGTTGTTACTGGACCAAGATTTTGCAACCAACTAATTCTGAAAACACAATCCGCTCCACTGCTAGTGAGCAAATTAACATCAGTTAGAAAATCTATACCATTAATTTGTATAGAAACATCGCAACAAACAGCAGATGAGCGCAACCTCTCTTCATTTCCGACCGTGACTAAAATGTTCTGATTATCATCTGCTTGCAACCCTAAGAATCATGCAGCCTCAGGGTGTATATAGTTATGAGTGCTTTCTGAGTCAATCAAAATTGAGATTGGCTTGCTATCGATGGCTGCTTGGAGAAGCAACAACCTGGGCTATGTAGAATCGATGAGGGCTAGGAAGGAAACTTCATGGCATTGCTCATCTCTAGTACTTGAATGTTGTGGCAATGGATTTGGTGGAACATTAGCAACATGGTTGTATGGGGTCGTATTAAGTTCAGATAGAATCATCAAGATGTGATGTGGCTTACATATGTTTCCGTAATGATACTTTTCGTCACAATTGTAGCAAAGGCCCTGTTGTTTTCGTTGTTGCATTTCCATTGGATTTAGTCTTTTGACTGGGTTGGATGGTTGTTGAGTTTGCGCTGGTGCTGTGTAGTGAGATGTTGGTGAAGGAACATGAGGTGTTTGATTGAATGTTTAGGAGGGGGTCTGTGCAACAATAACGGAAGTGGACAGTTTAGCAAGGCTGGTTTTAGGAAAATCAAGAAGATAGCCATGGTATCTTTATTCGAGGAGCATTGCTAGGTCAATAGCTTTGGATATAGCGGTGGTTTTGATTATGAGGAGCTTATTTTGGATGTGAGGCTTTAACCAGAGATGAATCATTGGTGTATGGCATCAGTTGGTAGGGTTATGATTCGGTAACAAAGTGTTTCGAATGTGGATTGTTAATCATCGATGGTGGTTGTTTATCGAAGTTTGTAGAGGGTGGCTTGGGGTTGATGAAAAATGAGTGTTTGAAACATTGTTCGAGTTGTGTTGTTAGCACCGACCAAGAGCAAAGTTGCTTGTTCTGGTGCATCCATTGAAACCAAGTGAGTGCTTGACCCCGTCATGCAGAACCTAGCGAGGTCAATGCGTTGTTCATCGGGGGTGTTATGGAAGGTAAAGAATCTCTCGGCTTGGAAAATCCAATTGAGAGGATTTGATCCTTCCCGTAAAAAGTGGTAAGTTCATATTTGGGTGGTCGTGTGGAAGAGATATTTGTTATTGGTAGAAGAGGAACTTGTCGGTTTTCTTGATTGTTGATAGCGGAGGTGGCCGGTGATGTTTGTGAAGGGGGGGTGGATGAGGTTGTATTTATTTTTGCGGAAAGGTCGGCAAACTTTTTGAGTGAGTTGTTGGAGCATGAGTTTCATGTCGGAGATATCGGTTTGGATGGAGTCGATTGGCTGTTGATGGAGGGTAGTGGTGTCTTTGAGTTGTTGGATGGCTTCGTCAATGTGGTGGGTCATAGTGTAGTGATATGGAAATGGGCGAGGGGATAGGGAGCTGATGAGTGCATTGGTGAAAGCACCAAATGATAGATACAAGTATTCTGTTAAATGATTTAATACAAAATAAAAGTATGAAGAGGAGAAGAGAGAGAGTTAGAGGAAGAAGAAGTAAAGAAATGAAGAAATGATTATTTTCCAGCCTACTTTTTAATCCTTGCTCTTATATATAGAGTTTTTACACCACAATTCTTGTAACAAACTTTAGCCAGGTGGCTATTTCACTACCAATACAGTTTGTAAAAAAATAAAAACAGTAAAAAAAGTTTGTTATGTAACTTTTGTGTCTAGTGCTAGTTGATTACTGCAGATATTTGCAATTGATTCTTTATGTTGTCATGTGCCTCTCTAATCCCTGTAACGTGCTGGAAGTTTGTGTGCTCTTCTAGACCATGCAGCATCAACTTGAGGAGGTAGTGATCGAGTAGTATCACGTTGTTATAATATCGTATCATTACCATCCCCTCGAAACCGACCTTGTCCTCAAGGTTAAAAATACTCTCTATTGGACATACTACCGGGATCAAAAACGAAAACTTTTCTTTTACACATCATTGTCTTGGATTCAATCAAATCCTGTAAATAGAGTATGCAACCATTTTCTTTCCATCTCATAGATGGATTGAAATTGGACATAACCAATAATTGCTACTTATTTATCTTATCAACACGTGGATTCATAGTCGTGGCATAATGAAGATAAACATCACCATAGTTGGATAAGTTGCTAATAATCAAAATATGATCATGAGACTTAACAACAACTTCATCAAAATTTTCCATAATATCATTCAAAGCTTCCAATTCCATGCTTGCATCATTTTGCTCTGATTCTTTCTTCTCAACTACATCAATATTGATTTGTGCAGATGGCGGCAATCGTATTTGTTGTGCAGGTGGAGGAATGGAGGATATAGTGGACCGTAGCAGTTTTAATTTTCCAACAAAAGTTTCAGTTGGGCTGGAAATGGTATCTTTTATGGGTTGTCCGTTGTAATTGAAAGTCATATTTGAGGTTTTGTGGTTTATTGTTACTGAACCAAGATTTTGCAACCAACTAATTCTGAAAACACAATCAGCTCCACTACTAGTGAGTAAATGTAAATCAATTAGAAAATCTATACCATTAATTTGCATAGAAACATCGCAACAAACAACAAACGAGCGCAACCTCTCTCCATTTCCGACCATGACTAGAATGTTCCGATGATCATCTGCTTGCAGCCCTAAGAATCGTGCAGCCTTAGGGTGTATATAGTTATGAGTGCTTCCCGAGTCAATCAAAATTGAGATTGGCTTGCTATCGATGGCTGCTTGGAGACGCAACAACCTGGGCTATGTAGAATCGATGAGGGCTAGGAAGGAAACTTCATGTCGTTGCTCATCTCTAGTACTTGAATGTTGTGGCAATGGATTTGGTGGAACATTAGCTACAGGGTTGTATGGTGTCGTGTTAAGTTCAGATAGAATCATCAAGATGTGATGTGGCTTACATGTGTTTCCGTAATGATACTTTTCGTCACAATTGTAGCAAAGGCCCTGTTGTTTTCGTTGTTGCATTTCGATTGGATTTAGTCTTTTGACTAGGTTGGATGGTTGTTGAGTTTGCGCTAGTGATGTGTAGTGAGATGTTGTTGAAGGAACATGAGGTGTTTGATTAAATGTCTGGGAGGGGGTCCGTGCAACAGTAACGGAAGTGGATAGTTTAGCAAGGCTGGTTTTAGGAAAATCAGGACGATGGCCATTGTATCTTTGTTCGAGGAGCTTTGCTAGGTCAATAGCTTCAGATATAGTGGTTTTTATTATGAAGAGCTCATTTTTGATGTGAGGCTTTAAGCCAAAGATGAATCATTGGCGTATGGCATCGGTTGGTAGGGTTGTGATTCGGTTACAAAGTGTATCGAATGTGGATAATTAATCGTCGATTGTGGTTGTTTGTCGAAGTTTGAAGAGGGTGGCTTGGGGGTTGATGAAAAATTAGGGTCCGAAACATTGTTCGAGTTGTGTTGTTAGCACCGACCAAGAGGAAAGTTGCTTGTTCCGGTGCATCCATTGAAACCAAGTAAGGGCTTGACTCGTCATGCAGAATCTAGCGAGGTCAATGCGTCGTTCAGCGGGGGTGTTATGGAAGGTAAAGAATCTCTCGGCTTGGAAAATCCAATCAAGAGGATTTGACCCTTCCCGTACAAAGTGGTAAGTTCATATTTGGGTGGTCGTGTGGAAGTGATATTTGCTGTTGGTAGAAGAGGAACTTGTCGGTTTTCTTAATTGTTTATAGCGGAGGTGACCGGTAATGTTTGTGAAGGGGTGTGGAAGAGGTTGTATTTCTTTTTGCGGAAAGGTCGGCAAAGTTTTGAGTGAGTTGTTGGAGCATGAGTTTTCTGTCGGAGATATCGGTTTGGATGGAGTCGATTGGCTGTTGATGGAGGGTAGTGGTGTCTTTGAGTTGTTGGATGGCTTCGTCGATGTGGTGGGTCATGGTGTAGTGATATGGAAATGGTCGAGGGGGTATGGAGGTGATGAGTGCAATGGTGAAAGCACCAAATGATAGATACAAGTATTCGGTTAAGTGATTTATTACAAAATAAAAGTATGAAGGGGAGAAGAGAGAGAGTTAGAGGAAGAAGAAGTAAAAAAATGAAGAAATGATTATTTTCCAGCCTACTTTTTCATCCTTGCTCTTATATATAGAGCTTTTACACCACAATTCTTGTAACAAACTTTAGCCAGGTGGCTATTTCACTACCAATACAGTTTGTAAGAAAATAGAAACAGTAAAAAAAGTTTGTTATGTAACTTTTGTCTCTAGTGCTAGTTGATTACTGCAGATATTTGCAATTGATTCTTTTTGTTGTCATGTGCCTCTCTAATCCCTGTAACGTGCAGGAAGTTTGTGTGCTCTTCTAGACCTTGTAGCATCAACTTGAGGAGGTAGTGACCGAGTAATACCACGTTGTTATAATATCGTATCATTACCATCCCAGCGAAACCGACATTGTCCGCAAGGTCAAAAATACTCTCTGTTGGATGTACTACCGGGATCAAAAATGAAAACTTTTCTTTTACTCATTATTGTCTTGGATTTAACCAAATCCTGTAAATAGAGTATGCTATCATTTTCTTTCCATTTCATAGATGGATTAAAATTGGACATAACCAATAATTGCTACTTATTTATCATATCAACATGCAGATTCATAGTCGTGGCATAACGAAGATAAACATCACCATAGTTGGATAAATTGCTAATAATCAAAATATGATCATGAGACTTAACAGCAACTTCATCAAAAATTTCCATAATATCATTCAAAGCTTCCAATTCCATGCTTGCATCATTTTGCTCTGATTCTTGCTTCTCAACTACATCAATATGAATTTGTGCAGATGGCGGCAATCGTATTTGTTGTGCAGGTGGAGGAATGGAGGATATAGTGGACCGTAGTAGTTTTAATTTTCCAACAAAAGTTTCAGTTCGGCTGGAAATGGTATCTTTTATAGGTTGTCCCTTGTAATTGAAAGTTAGGTTTGAGATTTTGTGGTCTGTTGTTATTGGACCAAGATTTTGCAACCAACTAATTCCGAAAACACAATCCGCTCCACTACTAGTGAGCAAATGTAAGTCAGTTAGAAAATCTATAACATTAATTTGCACAGAAACATCACAACAAACAGCAGACGAGCGCAACCTCTCTCCATATTCGACCACGACTAAAATTTTCTATGATCATCTGCTTGCAACCCTAAGAATCGTGCAGCCCTAGGATGTATATATTTATGAGTGCTGCTCGAATCAATCAAAATTGAGATTGGCTTGCTATTGATGGCTGCTTGGAGACGCAACAACCCGGGCTTTGTAGAATCGATGAGGGCTAGGAAGGAAACTTCATGTCTTTGCTCATCTCTAGTACTTGAATGTTGTGGCAACGGATTTGGTGGGTCATTAGCTACGGGGTTGTATGGTGTCATATTAAGTTCAGGTAGAATCATCAAGGTGTGTTGTGGCTTACGCGTGCGTCCGTGATGATACTTTTCTTCTTAATTGTAGCAAAGGCCCTATTGTTTTCGTTGTTGCATTCTGATTGGGTTTAGTCTTTTGATTGGGTAGGATGGTTGTTGAGTTTGCGCTAGTGTTGTGTAGTGAGATGTTGGTGAAGAAACATGAGGTGTTTGATTGAATGTCTAGGAGGGGGTTAGTGCAACAGTAATGGAAGTGGACAATTTAGCAAGGGTGGTTTTAGTAAAATCAGGACAATAGTCATTATATCTTTGTTCGAGGATCTTCGCTAGGTCGATAGCTTCAGATATAGTGGTGGGTTTGATTATGAGGAGCTCATTTTGGATGTGGGGCTTTAAGCTAGAGATGAAGCATTGGAGTATGGCATCGGTTTGTAGAGTTGTGATTCGGTTACAAAGTGTTTCGAATATGGATTGGTAATCATCGATGGTGGTTGTTTGTCGAAGTTTGAAGTGGGTGGCTTGGGGGTTGTTGAAATATGGGGGTCCGAAACGTTGTTTGAGTTGTGTTGTTAGCACCGACCAAGAGGAAAGTTGCCAGTTCTAGTGCATCTATTAAAACCAAGTGAGGGCTTGACCTGTCATGTAGAACCTAGCGAGGTCAATGTGTTGTTCATCAGGGTGTTATGGAAGGTAAAGAATCTCTCGATTTGGAAAATCCAATCGAAAGGATTTGATCCATCCCATCAAAAGTGGTAAGTTCACATTTAGGTGGTCATGTGGAAGTGATATTTGTTGTTTGCAGAAGAGGAACTTATTGGTTTTGTTGATTGTTGATAGCGGAGGTGACGGGTGATGTTTGTGAAGATGGGATGGAAGAGGTGGTATTTCTTTTTTGCGGAAAGGTTGGCAAAGTTTTGAGAGAGTTGTTGGAGCATGAGTTTCATGTTGGAGATATTGGTTTGGATGGAGTCTATTTACTGTTGATGGAGAGTGGTGGTGTCTTTGAGTTGTTGAATGGCTTCGTCAGTGTGGCGGGTCATGGTTGTAGTGATATGGAAATGGCCGAGGGGGTAGGGCGGTGGTGAGTGCAGTGGTGAAAGCACCAAATGATAGATACAAGTTCTCTGTTAAGTGATTTACTGTAAAATAAAAGTATGAAGAGGAGAAGAGAGAGAGTTAGAGGAAGAAGAAGTAAAGAAATGAAGAAACGATTATTTTCGAGCCTGCTTTTTCATCCTTGCTCTTATTTATAGAGCTTTTAAAAATTCTTGTAACAAACTTTAGCCAGGTGGCTATTTCACCACCAATACATTTTGTAGGAAAATAAAAACATCAAAAAAAGTTTGTAACTTTTGTCTCTAGTGCTTGTTGGTTACTACAGATATTTGCAATTGATTCCTTATGTTGTCATGTGCCTCTCTAATCCCTGTAACTTGCAGGAAGTTTGTGTGCTCTTCTAGACCTTGTAGCATCATCAACTTGAGGAGGTAGTTTCCGAGTAGCATCGCATTGTTATAATATTGTATCAGAAAGCTGCTTAAAAGCAAACAATACTTAAAAACCACAAATAAAAACCACAAATAAAAACTACAAAATTCCAAGTTAATTTCTACCTTCAAACTACTTTTGTTAAAATATTCACCTCGTTGTGTTGCAGCATTAAAAGCCCCAATTTTCATATTAGAAAAATGATTTGATTATTTACTTCCATATAAAGTGAAATTCTGGAGGCATTAGTAAATAAATCCTTGATTAAACTTATATATAATAAATAAAACCTTGATTAAACTAATATTTATTTGATTAAATCACTGAAAATAAATGTCACTGTTTTTTAGGTCGATTCTTCGAAGTTCAAATGCTCTTTGTCCCTCCTGCCCATTTAATTAATAGCCCCTGTACCATTGAGGTTTATCTTCTCAATAATGGTGGATAGGAATCAGAACTCGAAAGGGAAAGCTTGGTTTTGGGTTACTGGATTGCCTAGTGATGTCGAAATCGAAGTAGACGAAATGAGTTTTCATTTTCACAAGGTAGTTTTGAATCAGTTATTTCATAATCCAATCTTCTTATGAAGAAAAATGTAACACAAATCAGTTATTCCTTATTTGTAATTTTCAGTTTCCATTATTTTCCAAGTGCAAAAAACTCCAGGACCTGATCACGGATCGAGAGCAAAACCCTATAAATCAAGGAGACGAAATTCGGAAGGAATTGAAGAAATCGAAATTCCTAAAATCACACTCAACTCATTTCCAGGCAGCTCCGAAATATTCGAACTCGCCGTCGAATTCTGCTATGGCGTTATAGTAAATTTTACGGCGTCTAATGGAAGAACTCTTAGACTTGTTTTGGTTTGTTGTGTTAGCCATGGTGGTAGGGCGAGGTTGCAGGAAGAAGTGGGACAAGAATGGAGAGTTACTGCAAGAAGTATGGGGGAAGTAGAGAGAGTTCAGTTATCTTGTAGGAGAAGGAGAAGGAGAGAATGGTGGAGTAGTTGACAGTAAAGGAAAATGCAAGAAAATGCAAAAGATAATACAAGAAGAAGTGAAAAGAGAAAATTAGGGTTTCAATTCACTTCATGCGTGCTTCAATTATTACAACTTCTTATATTAATCGAAAGTGTGTTGGAAAGGGCACCTCATTTTCCTTTCTAATATCATTGTTAAAAAATAACATGAAATTTTATACTATGCTTTTTCTAATACCAAACTTTCTAAGAGGTTACCAAAGATATCATTTTCGAATCTTTTTTCCACGGCAAACAACCGCCGACCAACACCATTGTTCCCGGTGATCAACCACCGAACAACAATAGATCGATGGTTTATGGCCGTGAAAATGGGTGTTGGTTGGTGGTTGTTCGCCGTGCAAAATGACCTTACGCGGTGGTTGATTGTCGTGTAAAATGATTTTGGTATTAGGAAGCACACAAATTTTATTGCGTTTATTATTATTTTTCTATGGTATTAGGAAGAAGTAAATTGGGTGCCCTTAGCAACACACTATATAAATATGTACATCATTGTAACAGCCTACATACGAACACAAACCATCCAAAGGAGCCCAGTCCAACTCTTTACTGTTCAAAATTACTTGTTCAGCTGGCAAATTAGGTGCGGGGATAATACAGGGATAATCTGGACCACCAAACAATTACTACACCCTGAAATCCATAATTGATTTTTGGACCCGTATGATCTGTGCTAAAAATAGCCAGTCTTTGCCGCAAAACTCATTAAAAATGTACTTTTAACACCTACTTCAAAGACTTCAGGTTTTTTGGTCTTTAAAGAAGACCTAACCAAAGACTAAATCATGTAGCCTTAACTAAGAATAAAAAGGGCCACGTATTAGATTTTAATAGATCTTTAATATCAAAAAAAGTATCTACATAAGCGACGTTTGATCTTCACCGTTGATTCTCTTAGCTACAAAATCGCAATCCACAAACTCCGCACTAACCTAGCTCTTATGACTACTTTACAAATATGTGGGTTTTCGCAAAAAAATAAATAAATAAGAAAGAAAAAAGCAAAAGAAAAGAAAAAATGAAGAAGAGAAATATCTGAAAAGATCAATGGCGATGGATAATGGATGGTGTAGTGAAGAAGAAAAAGGTTTGCTTTCTCAAAATTTAGTTCGATGTCTATCAGATTTACAATTTTTAGTTCGTTCTTCTCATCATTTTGCAAAAATCCTCGTAGACTGGATCTAATTTCAAATTGATAATTAATTTGATATCTTTTATTTTATTTTGTAAATTAGAATTTCATTTTTGATCGTTTTCTTTGATTATTTTCGAACACTGTATAGACTAATTTTTGACTTTTAAACAATAGTACTTCACATCACATACTATAGCACTAATATAGTAATTTGTTTTCGAGTTTACACTAATTAGCTAGATGTGGGATGTGGTAGTGAAACTATGTAAACTTTATTACATTTTTAATTCCCTATATGCTTGCAGAAGTGTCAGTACTAGAAAAGAAGCTGATTTTCAGTAACGCCTTAGTGACGCGATGACGATGCGGCGTCGCTAATGTCTATGTCATCACTAAGGCATGACTAATTACCAATGCCTTGGTGATGCAACTTTGATTAGAGACGCTTTATCTATGGCGTCATTAATTCCCTACGTTAGTGTGAATCGATGAAAATTAGCGACTTCGTTGTGACATCAACTTCCTTTTCTTTCTAATTTTCATTGGCATTCATAATGGCATCCTAATTTGCTATGCCTTCGAAATAAAAATTAAATTATGTGTATAACTTTTTAATTTGAATTTGAATTTAAATAAAAAATTAAATTACATAATTTTGTTTCATCCAACCCGGTTTGATTTTCGACTGCATTACTTATATGAGATTTTTCGATAATGAACATACATTGATAAATAGTTAAATTTGATAATATGGAATGTCACGTGTAGAAGGAATGATACATAATCATATATTCAACCTTCTCATACAATATTAACGAATGTGTATGGTTGGATTATGAAAATCCGAAATTATATCTTAATTATGATAAATAAATTTAAAATTGTATATTAAAAATAAATTTAAATTATAATAATATTTAAAATATAATTAAAATTTTAAATATAAGCTGTAACTATTTAATTGCACCATTTAAATTATAATAATACCATTTAACATATTATATGTACCATTTAATTACATTATATAATAAATTATACAATAATTTGAAATTTTAGTTATATTTTAAATTTTACTTAGATAATAACATTCGGCAAAACAAAATACATTCTATTTCTCATCAACTATCCACATCAATATCAAAAAGTAAATAGGGGACGTTGAACTAAATCCAACCACGATTTAATGTAAGCCATAGATTGCTCCACCCTTTCAAGTTTCCATCGCCCAAAATTTCACTCACAAAATGGAAACAAAACTCAAATCCTCCCCCAAATTTAACCTTCATCAACCAGCACTAAACCTAATTTCACAAATTCAAAAGGTAAAAAGAGAATCAAAATGTCAGAAAGTGAAAAGGGAGGAAAGGGATTAGGAAAGGGATGAGCGTCTTGCTAGCCATTTCACAAATCAAAAAATGTTATTGGGTGTATAAGGTGGTTCTGTGTCATCTATGTCGAGGTGCTGATTGGGATTAAAGTCGCCTTTGGGTAGCACCAGTAAGATCCATTGTGTTTGACATTTATGGCCAGATGGATACTTTTGGTTGCAGTTGAGACATAGCCCTTAAGCTCGCCATTGCCGCGCCTAAGTTGCTGGTAGTCATTTGATTAGGCGTGGTCGGTTTGGTAGCTAAATTGGTGAGGGAATAGGAGGCAATAAGAGTAATGGTGGTCGTGGGTTGTTAAAGGATGGGTTTGGATTGAAGGGGCTAAGAATTTTTCTTTCTACAAACTTTGACATGCAAATGGCTTCAATAGACGTTGGTTTGATGAGTGCAGTCATTCCATATTTGTGGTTTTAATCCCGTAATTAAACAATTCATTATGGCATTGGGAGGTAGATTTGTAACTTAGTTGCTTGTAATTTCGAACAAGCATTGATAATCATCAACCAACCTGATTTTCTCATGTACATCACATTGCCACCATGTATGGCAGTGTGCATTGGAAGCCTGGTACATTGATTCCTTTTAATAATATAAAAAAAAAGATATTGCAGCTAGTTATATAAATAAAGTTTCTTTGATTTTAATTTTAAGCTTTTATAACCCTGAAAATGTACCGAAATCTCCATAATTATAGGCGGCTTCTCGAAATTTTCCTCATCCAAAGCATTTGTATGATGAGTCTGTCTTTGGTAAATCACTAGATGGGAGCGGTTCTCCTTAGGTATGCTTGTAAAATGTATACTAGCATTGTTGATAATGAAGAACTGGGGCTAGTAATGGAAAATAATGAAGAAAAAGAAGATGAGTCGAAGGAGAACATAGAAGTTGATGATAATGACGATGATGAACATAACATCCTTGTTCAAAGTTGTTGGCACAAAAAGTTGGACAAATACCCGATCAGAATGTAAGTAGAGAAGAAGTGAAGAAACTAAATGAAAAATGAAGTAAATAACATGCAAGAATTTATCACTACAACAAAGTAGACCTTTCACAACGTTTAAAAAATGCTGTAAAAATCTATTAACAGTGTTTTTGAATATGCTGTTTAACTACATGCTATGATAAGTCCGAAACATACCACAACAATAATGAAAACACTATAAAAAGATTGTTTTCAACGGCGTTTTGTAGGAGTTATCAAAACATTTGATAGCATTTATGTCGACGAGCTAAATCATTTTTCTTATCGTTGGGCTTCTGCTATCAAACATATTTAATAGCAGTTATAACCTCCTATGATAACTTTTAAACACCATTCTTATTGTTGCTATAAGTTCTTTTAACAACATTTCTGTAGCTGCCGTGATATTTTTTATAGCATTTTTGTGTTACTAAGAGTGTTATTTACCGGAGCGTTTTGTGTTGCTATGAGAGGTCTTTTTATTAGTAAGGAACTAGTTTATAGCATTTTTGAGACGCTGTTGAAATTTTCAACAACGTTTTTTTAGTGCTATTGAATTTTGTATAGTTTTAAAAACGCTGTCGTCTAGGGTCTATGCATTTCTCCATATATAGATTCCCGTTCTATACACGGTAACAATTTATATATAGCATTGTAATATAAACACATACATTTCATAATCAACATATTATAATAATCACACATTTCATAATTAACACCATGTTATATTAATCAAATACCTCACAATAATCATGTAAGGTTACATGATAAACATACGTCTGTAATATCCTTACATCAAATCATATATAATACATCCAAATATTTCATAATATAGAACAAGTTCCCGCTAGTGACCAAAAATAGTAATACATATAAGCATACAAACCAAAATGTAGTTCTGGCATCAAAAGTAACTATGAATCCATAATTTGTTGTGGCATGTTACTACTTTTTGCACCAAAGATATCTATCCACTTGTAAAGTAAAACTTCTTTAGTTATACATATTTTAATTCACCATATATAAAACTAGGAATGATGAATTATATTTACAAACAAACTCAAACTGCATAAAACTTCACACCTAAAACTTTCAACACCTCGGGCCTGCCACACATGTATGACACTCACATAGGCATGACACATAGTTATGGCACTCACATAAGAATGACACATAGGCATGACACACAGGAATGACACTCACGTAGGCATGACACATAGGTAGAATCGCAAACACGCTCCAGTTCATAAGCAGCTTGCCACACAGGTATGACACAAATAAGTAGAATTTGAACTACGATATTAATTAACTTTATTTCTCTATGATAACCTGGCCTTTATAGGTTGAATCAATCGCTAAAGTCAAATGGATCAAAATATTTGTTTATAAGTTAGAACAATAAAGTATTTAGGTTATTAGTCAGGGATCTATGTTCGATTTAGTTATCGAGATTCACTTTTACCGTTACTTTATTTTAAAATTTGGCTACACTATATTTACAATCAAATGTTTTTACTATCATTGATATTTTCCAAAGATGAAAATACCTTAAATTTACAAGTAAAACTTATCATATTAGCCTTATAAGAAAACCAAAACAAGAACATTTTGCTTCAATTTTCTTACAGAATAGAAATTCATTTTAAAATTCTAAAATATCTAACTGTGTTTTAGATAAGTTAAATTAAATTTACAAGTCAAAGAATAATATAGTTAGTGTGATGACTTCTAAATTGAATAAAAGTTAACGATTCCTCAATAATGACAATGACACATTGACAAAGCTTCTTGGAAACATGTTCATGGAAAATAAAATAAAGAGCTTCAATAAAATGGGGTTTAATGGAGAAAAATAAAAAAACGTCAATGTACATACCATGCCCAGTTCAAGGCCACATAAACTGCATGCTAAAACCTACACAGGCATGCCACACAGGTATGACACACATAGTAAAAGCTAATTACTAAAAGAAATCTAAGGATGTGTGTTATTTGGCCTTTTGGCCCTGCTGTATTCAGACTCACTTGACAAGTTAGACTGGACGATCATTGAGGAAGACAGTCCGAAGAGATGATTATTAGGCTCAGAGATTAAGCGCAGGTAATGATATGAAGCAACGATCAACTGTGACCAAGATATAGACTTTCTAGAATATTCTAAGTATGGAAAAGTGCCTCCTCTAGGCAAGGGATTAGTGCTTCTCCCTTTCCCTAAGGGATTGATACCTATCCTCAATGTCTGTCCCAAACCGGGTGAGATCGATACAGAGTGACAAGGAAGGCCCCATAAGGCTACATTTCAAGGTTCAAGCCATTTGGAGTTCGTATGGTCAAGTTATGGGCAAATTACTTCACCTATAAAAAGGGATCGCTATAAAATTGACCGGTATAAAAGGGATCAGCCATATTGAGCTTTTACTTCATATTGCAACAATGATCGGTCAATAACTCAAATCTACAGATGCTATCAACCTGAAACTTAGAGTATAAGCACGTTAAAACATGGGAAACATCCACTAGGGATCGCACCCCAATCGGAGAAGATTGGAGGGATCGGTACTTATCCCTTTAGTGGGATCGGCTGAAATCAGAATGCATGCAACACTTCATTGAAAATGTGATATCTCACAAACAGTAAGTCAGAATGGAACGAAATTTGGAAGGCGACTAGCTAACATCATGGGGACCCACCAAAGGGATCTCACCCCATTTGGACACCAAAATAAGGATCGGCCCCCATGATGTTAGATACTTGCCCTCCAAATTTCGTGCCATTCTGACTTACCATTCGTGAGATATCACGTTTTCCGTGAAGTTGTGTTGCATGCATTCTGATTTCAGTCGATCCCTCTAGAGGGATAGGTACCGATCCCTCCAATCTCTTCTGATTAGGGTGCGATCCCTAGGGGTGTTTCCCATGTTGTAATGTGCTTATACTCCATGTTTCATGTTATTAGCATCTGTAGATTTTAGGTCATTGACCGATCTTGCGATATGAAGTGAAAGTTGATTATGGCCGATCCCCTTTTATAGATGAAGTAATTTGCTTATAACTTGAGCATACGAACTCCAAACAACTTGAAACTTGAAATGTAGCCTTACGGAGCCTTCTTTGTCACTCCATATCGATCTCACCGAGTTTGAGATAGACATTGAGAATAAGTATCGATCCCCTAGGGAAAAGGAGAGGCACTAATCCCCCGCCTAGGGTAGGCAATATGCCATACTTTGAATATTATGGAAAGTCTATATCTTGGTCTTGGTTGATCGTTGCTTCATATCATTGCCTACGCTCTGAGCTAATACTCATCTACTCAGACTATCTTCTTGGATGATCGCCCAGTCTAACTTGTCCAGTCAGTCTGAATATAGTCGGGCCAAAAGGCCAGATTACATTTGCCCCCTAAAGTACGTCTTGTTGTGTACATGACGTGCTTTGAATTGATGTTAAATTAGGGTCATGGTAGAAGATTCCACTCAGTGTCTCGAATGGTTGTTATCCTTTCGTTGTTGTTGAGCTGCTTTGTGGAGAGTCAAATCTTTCTCTGTTCGTCCTGACGCTTGGTCGTTATCATATGATGTATGTTCTGGAATTGAATCGGTCGGTAATTGTCTGCACTCAGTTTCATTGAGCTGATTAGTCAAGTTCGTATGCCTTGGTTACCTGATCCAATTCTTTCTCTGATTTCCTTATATAAGAATCCAATTTCTATTGGTTTCAAGAAATTGAATTTTCAGGATGTACGTGTGCACGTTCAGGTACACGTTTTTTTTGTTGGCTCCCGGATGCGTTCATATGCTCACTGATCGTTGCAAATTTGGTAGAATGCAATTCAATAATTTGCATTTTTTTATCCACCAATCCTTCTCACTCCAAATCTTGTGGATATAGGATGAACAGATTAGAGAAGTTGATGTTGAAGAGATCACTGATGACGATTGATTATGGGTTTGAAGCATATGGGTCGTTCTTGAGGTTAAATGTGGCCTTCTGCATTTGATCACTTAGGAGATGAAATGAGGGGCGGTTTCGATCAATTGCAGGCATGGTTAGGCTTATATATTAATGGCAAGAAGAATGGTATTTCTTCAAAAATGATTTTGAGTGTAGGACTTCTCTCAATATTTGTTTGATTTTGTCATGGCCAATTCATCAAAGTAGGGGAATGGATAAACCCTTCCTATACATGATTCCTTCTCAGATGACGTAGCATGAAGCTTTACGGAGGATCTACCATTTTTTCCTCCATTCGGGAAGGATTCCCCATTGTAGATAGTCTTCTATAGGAGTCATCCATGACTCCTTGTTTGGCTCCATCTCCAATATCCGGCCGATCTCCATCTGGTCAATGATTAGAGCATTAAGTATTTTGACTGGGACTAAGCCCATTTGATGTGCATTCCCTAAACTGGCATAATACTAGCTCGGAATCGCAAAAGATCTACAAGGTTTCTACTCCCAGTTCTTT
The DNA here is from genome assembly GCA_030737815.1 of Allium fistulosum. Classification (NCBI taxonomy): domain Eukaryota; kingdom Viridiplantae; phylum Streptophyta; class Magnoliopsida; order Asparagales; family Amaryllidaceae; genus Allium; species Allium fistulosum. The sequence continues at coordinate 294,592,690 of CM060907.1, forward strand.
AGCAAGCTTGGCAACCAAGGCTTCATATTCAGCTTCATTATTTTTCATAGGGAAATCGAGTTCAGGGAGTAGTAGATATATCTTTCCTTAGGAGTCGCTAACACAACTCTAATGCCCGAACATCGGTCATTGGATGCTCCGTCCATGTACATCTCCTACCAAATGGTCGGTTCTACACTGCTCCTCGGATAATCGCCTGGTATAGTAAATTTGACCATGAAGTCCGCCAGTGTATGTCCTCGGATAGCTCTTTGAGGGAGATAAGTGATGTTAAATTGTCTCGATTCATTGTTCCACTTAAGTAGTCTTCCAGACGTCTCAGGTCATTGTACGATCTATCGTAACAGCTGGTCGGCATAGACGTTAATAGGGTGAGCCTGTCAATTGCTTGCTTAAATAATATACCGATCTTTGGATCCGATTCTATTTGCATAGCATTACGGTGCTTATGGCGTGTACCGACATGGCTAAATAGATGTGTAAACCTTTGTGATCTATCGGCTTTGACAAGATGGGAGGTCTCTCCAAGTGATTCACAAAAGCTTGGAAGGCGTCTTTACAATCCTATGTCCATTCAAAATTCTTTTTTCCTCTTTAAATCAAATAAAAGAAATGAATGCATTTATCGGTAGCTCTAAAAATAAATCGACTAAGGGAAGCAACCTTCCCATTCAAGCTCTGCACTTATTTGATATTCTTTGGCGCTTGGATGTTGCGAATAGCTTGGATCTTCTCTAGATTAGCTTCGATTCCGTAGGATTTAACGATGAAACCCAAGAACTTTCCTGATGCTATGCCAAAATAACACTTCAAAGGGTTAATCTTCATTTTGTAGTATCGGTGAGTATCGAACATTTCTACCAGGTCTCTAATGTGGTCGCTAGATCATTGTGACTTCACGATCATACCATCCACATATACCTCCATTGATCGCCCAATCTGGTTTTTAAACATTCGGTTGACCAGTCTCTGTTAAGTAGCTCCAGCATTCTTTAGTCCAAACGGCATCACAACATAATGATCTGGCTCTAGATCGGTAATGAAGTTGGTGTGTTTATGGTTGGGGATGTGCATCAGGATCTGGTTGTTTCTGGAGTACATATCTTCAAATGAAAGCAGTTCATAACTAGCAGTTAAGTCTACCAGCATGTCAATCCTCAAAAGTGGAAAGCTGTCTTTCTGTCATGCCTTGTTCAGGTCTGAGTAGTCGGCGCATGTCCGCCACTTTCCATTAGCTTTTCTCAAAAGAACTGGATTGGATACCCATTTCGGGTAGAGGGCGTCGTGGATAAACCCATTGTTTTTGAGTTTATCCACCTCCTCTTTAAGTGCAGCAGATCTCTTCGGATCCATGCCGCATCACTTTTGGTTCACTTGGACATGCCTCGGGTTGATATTCAGTGCATGGCTCACGATAAACGACGAGATCCCACACATGTTAGAATGGGTCTAAGTGAACACACAAAGATTCTACATTGGGTAAAGCCAGCTAATTCCTTCATCATCATTGCACTGAGCTGCGATCCGATCTTTAGGACCCGTGATGAGTTGTCGCGACTGACTGTAATGTCGATCGTTAGTTCAACGGGTGTGGCCTTGGATTCTTTAGGCTCCTCGTCTTCATCTCTTGGGTCTATATCTTTATAGAACCGACTGTGGTGTTGTTGCTTGATATTGTCCTTATGTTGTGGGATGAAAAATTCTTAAATGGATTTTCCCAAGCAATGGGATCTATTCTGATCCCTTGTATTAATGGGACTTAAATAGTTTTTAGTTTGACATGAACATATTAGACCATATGAACTTGAAATCGAATAATGGGATATGCCATATATGACTTGCATACTTAAACTAGCTTGTAGTCTTGAACCAAATGTTTACCACTTCAGACTTGAATAGATTAGCATATTTGTACTTATACAGATTGTAACATGTACCCTAAGTGAACTTGAATATGAATGTCAGATACCTATATGCCGATAGCCGATCCTTGAGTTCAAACGTAATTTTTTTGCGTAACAATCAATGTGAAATTCGGTTGGGACGGTCAATGATGATGGTCACTCCGGTTGAATCCCAGAGTCTTGTCATGAGCTATTGAGTTTGATAGTGATGGGTTTTAGATGCTTTTAGGAATTATCTACGATGGTTGAAGATCAGACGAAAAGGAGCATTGAATCAAACACCAAGCAGAGTTTATTCTTATGAATTCGAGTAATATGCTTTCCATTCAATGTATTCGCGATCCATTACTCGTCGTTCGGGTTAAAGTGATGGTTAGTTGCCAATGAGTCTTGGCATCGATCCAATGATTCTATCTCTAGGCATCCTTTCGGTCATAGCCTCGAGTCGATATAAACACTAGCATGAGTGACAATATTGAGCTATTATTTTCATCTTTTGGACGATCACACTTCTGCCCGCAGTCTTGGTTTGATAGGCATACTGCATGGACAGTCGAGTCTCATCCTAGTCGTGTTTATACTTCCGCCTAAGCTTTGAAGACTTAGAATTGGTTGATGAATGGTTGGTTTATAGTCACCTTATTTTTCTCTCGTGCCCTCAAGTCTGAGGCATACGTTCGATAAGTGGGAAGACATGTCATGTCCACTTTAGTTTTATATTCTTTCTCGTCAAATCGTGGAACCATGTTAATTGATGAAAGGCTGAGTCACGTCCGCCCTGGATTGTATTCTGATTTTTCCTTCCAAAGGAATACTTCGATGCCTCATCGGATTTCGGGTATGAGCTGGGTACTGGACGGTCAATCACGTCCACTTTTGGTGTGGATGTTGCCATACTCTAGGTAGGACCGAGGAATGGATGGTTATGTCACATCCAATCTGTGATTGACGCTCCCTCTATCGAGGGCAAGTATCAGTGTGTGGACAGTCAAGTGATTTCCGTTTCGTATTGCTCTTCCAGTCAGATCATGGTAAGAGTCAGCGAATAAATGGTTGCGTCTCATTCATTCGAAGCTGGACGGTCACTCATGTCCATTTTTGATTCATATTCTTTCACCAGATCTAGAGGTACAGTTGGCTCAGGTGTAGTCAGGTCATGCTCATCCGGTTTCATACTTCTCCTGATGGATCGAAGGAGGGCTTTGGAGAATTAATGATCAAGTCACACTCATTTCATGGTCTATTCTCCTATCTGCACTCTGGTGATTGAAGATTTTCGAAGGACCTCTGGGTCACATCCGTTTATGTTTTCTATGGGTCGATATTAACCGTCGACCCAACGGCACGACATGGAAAGTTTGGATCGATATTGCTTGTCGAACCGGTAGTACGATATAGTCGGTCACCCGTAACTTCGAACGTCGTTCTGAATGGTTTTGTATTAAGGTATCCTTGTAGTCATTTCCTTAAGTTGTAAAGATTACCAAGGCAGAGCTGTAGTGAGATGCCGTACTCGGCTTGTAGTAGTTTGTACTCTCGTTCCCATTCTTGGGTTAGCAGAATTAGTTCGTGGATGATCGAATTCCATCAGTAGTGAGTTTATACTCCTCCTGTTGAGTTTAGGTCAGAGTGTATGGAATATTGAGTGGTTGACCCTTACTCATCTATTTGTTTATACTCATATCCGCACTCTAGGGATAAGAGTTTATTGGCGGATGGTCGAACCGCACCCAATTTGTGTTTATACTCCAATCTGCATTGGGGGACCAGAGTTATTTGCTAGACGGTCAAACCGCATCCATTTGGTAAGTTTATAATCCATCTATTATGGCATATATTGGAGTTAACGAATGAACGATCATGTCGTATCCGCTTTATATTGGATGGTCGGGTTGCATCCTATTTTATTGTTATACTCTAGTCCATTCTAGGGGAACTGCATTGTTGATAGGCGGTCGGGTCGTGCTTGTTTAGAGTTTATACTGCGGTTCACGCTCTGGGAACTAGAGTTGGCCGATGGGTTGTTAGTCACACCCATTTGGTGTTTATACTCCAGTCCACGCACTAGGGACCAGAGTTGGTTGATGGATTGTCAATTACACCCATCTGGTGTTCATACTCCAGTCCGCACTCCGGGGACCAGAGTTAGACGATGGGTAGTCAGTCACACCCATTTGGTGTCTATATTCCAGTCCGCATTCTAGGGCCAAAGTTGGTCGATGGACGGTCGTACCGCACCCATCTTTTTGATGTTTATACTCCGATCTGCACTCTGGGGACCAGTAGGCAATGGGTGGTCAGTCACAGCCATTTGTGTTCATATTCCAGTCCACGGTCTGGGGACCAGAGTTGGTCGAGGGATGGTCGTACCGCATCCATATTTTTGGTGTTTATACTTTGGCCCGCACTCTAGGGACCAGAGTTAGTCAATGGGTGGTCAGTCGCACCCATTTGGTGTTTATATTTCGGTCCACGCTATGGAGACCAGAGCTAGTCGATGGATGGTCATACCGCATCTATCTTTTTGGTGTTTATACCCCAGTCCACACTCTGGGGACCAGAGTTAGTCAATTGGTGGTCAGTCGCACCCATTTTTGATTTATACTCCAATTGTCAAGTTGAGGTAAGAATTGTCGAATGAACGGTCGAACCATGTTCATCCATGAAATGGAATTCTACCCCCAGCATCAAGGAAAAAATTTGACAAATGGACGGTCAATTCACATCAACTTAGTTATTGTAGCTCCTCCAATCAAATTGAGGAAGGGAGTAAGTGATGGATGGCTAGATCACATCTATGTCTGTGTTGGACGATCAGGTCTCGTCCAATTTGCTTAGTACTCCTCCCAACAAGTCAAGGGAGAGAGTTGTCGGGTGGAAGATCAAGTCACATCCACCTCAAGCTATAGTCATGTCCACGTGTTGAGGGTAGTGGTTGATGAGTAGGCAATTAGTCACGCTTGCTTTAAGTCGAGCTTCCGAACTGCCCCCTGTGTCTAGGGCAGGAGTCGATGTGTAGATAATAAAATCACGTACAGTTTAGTTAGATCCTTGCATCGCTGAGCTTTGGAAGAGGCATAAGTATTTTGGTGAACTTAAAGTGCGGGCTGTGAAGTGGATGGTCGAATCACATCCACTCCGAGTCCTACTTTGGTCTCCAAGTCAAGTGCGAAGGTTGCTGAGTGGACGGTCAGTCGTGTCCACTTATTATTGGATTCTGACCTTGTCGGGCTCTGAGTAAGGCATAGATGTTCTGTTAGAATTAAATCACAGAGTAGGAATTGGATGGTCGAGTAACACCGACTTTACATTTCGAGGCCTTGCCCCCAATTCAGGGGCATATGGTAGCTGGGTCAATCACCCTGGTCTTGATGATCCTCCAAAGGTCCGATCATGGTCTATGGAGGTTGGTTAGCACATAACTCTAAGTACTTGGTCACCTGCATCGTTTGGAAATAGTTTAGTTCAAGTCAGTCGTAGTTCACAACATAACTGAAATTGAAATAAATCTTATTGATAAGTGAAGCAACATCATATGCTCGCTATTCCACTTCGCCCCAGCCATTCTCAGCTAGAAATCGATCATATGTGGTCCAATTGATAATCAAAGTTCTTTATTGATAGGCATCAGATGTTCCCTGCCAGCCTTTATGTGGGGCTTGCACATATTGTCAATGCTTTCCTTTCCAGATCAGCTTTTCAATCCCATCTTGAAGGTGTCTGCAATCGCTGGTATTATGACCGTGTGTATCTTGAAATATACATTTCTCGGATTTCTTCTGCGTTTCGATGGACTCTCTCGAGGCTGGTTTCGAGTATTGCTTCGAGTCGTGAGTCTCCAAGTAGATGCTTTTGATTGAATCATTCAAAGGAATATATGAGTTGAATTTTAGGACTCTAGGTTGTCTCCTAGAATTTGAGTCCTCATTTTTGGCATCATCGTTACTCTTGTTTTGAACCCCTCTAACCATCGGGACTACATTATTTCCTGTCAATATTAGTCTCACATCCTCCATGCGTAAGCATTGATTCGCTTTTTAATAGAAGTGATCCAAAGTCGTATGAGGCTTTCCAGCTGACCAATCGCTGAAATCTAACTTGGGTTGATTCCCCTTATCAATGCCATCAGTTTGATATCCTCGTGGGGAGTGCTCACTTCAGTAATGGCGACTTTGAGTTCATGCAAGAAGTCTTTGAGCACCTTGCATGGCATTTGGAATAAGTTGGGTAGTGACATTGCATCCTTGGATATTCTGTTCATAGAACGGCTTTAGTGAATGGATTCTGATGGGAGAAGATGCTCCGATTGTCGTTGATCTGGTCTTAGCTCTCTCTAACAAGCCATCGTACCATAGCTGCCAAGTCAGGTGTTTGGAAGCTGGTAAGTTGAGGACAGTCGTAATCTACCCTGGAGGGATCGATATAGCTGTTTCGGAGGGATCGGTATTGGCGTATTCGGAGGGATCGGTAGTAGGTATTGAGGGATCGGCTATTTTGGCCTTGAGAGAGGGATCGGCCATTTTGGCCTTGACAGAGTGATCGGTTATTTTAAGGGCTTGGCCATTGCATTTGGAGTCTGAAACTTGGCAAGGCTTGACTATATATGGGAGGGATCAGGTACGATTCCGTTCCTTATGGGGGATATAACTATTTTTTGGCCCTGTTAACTTGAGCGCAACTTCATCATTCGATCCTAAGAACTTGCATATATGAGTGAATCTGATCCATTTCAAATGGATATAAACATATGAACAACTACAAACTAGAACAATAGCATCATCCTTTCCTTCAACTCCATGGGGAGTTGATTTAATTCTTCTAACCATGGCTGTCCGCTTTCTTTAGATTTCCTTCAAATCTGAGTAGAATAGGAAGTTTGTCGGTAGATAACCAGATCTATCTCGCGAATATAGGAATCCACAAGTATATGATGAGATCCAATATAATTGAGAATTCAACTTCAATGAAAGCATCAAAATGTTGATGCCACAAATAGGCATCAACACCCAGTAGAATCTAGTAGAGATTAAATGAAGAATGAAATTAAAATAGAGCAAATATCTTAAATGAACGCACATATTTTTGTAGTGGTTCGGCAATCTTGGCCTACGTCAGCTTTATATTTTTATTGATCTTGCACTTGATTATGATTACAATAATGTTTGGATCAGCTGGGATCCAATAGTACAATAATAAAGAATAAAAATGGAAGAGCATTGGCAGTAGAAAGAAGGATCTCTTTTCTGACGCTATGCCCGCTGTATTTATAGGGGAATATGTGCATGGATCGGGGTGGAATTTTGGTAGAGGAACCTTTAGGCCAAGACGAGGCCACACAAGAATTTTGAGGCCCATTGGGGCCAATCCTTATTTTGGGCCCCAATGGGCCTCAAAATTCTTGTATGGGCTCGTTCTGGCCTGGAGGTTCTTCTCCTGAAACTTCAGCGCGATCCATGCACATCTTCCCCTATAAATACATCAGGCATAGCATCAGAAAAGAGATCCTTCTTTCTGCTGCCAAGGCTCTTCCATTTTAATTTTTAATTTTTGTACTAATGGATCCCAGCTGATCCCAACATTCTTTTTTTTTTGAGCGACACGGTTGTGTAGCGTGGCACTACACAGCCGATTAGATATCATATAAATAAGCAAATAAATACTGCGATCAACAAGCCTGATCGCTTGGCCAAAATGTATTGAGAAGCAGTAAGCTAGTCATAGTGAGACAGAGTTATATATACAAAATACATATAGCGAAAAACAGTGATGAAAAGGCCAGAGTTAAGTCGCGGTTTAGTGGTGCCCACGATGCCTGTCAGGAGGAACTGCTGATGTGCTGCCCGAGGATTCAGCCTGTGGAGAGCTGGGGTGAGGAAGTCTCAGCCTGAACGGAGCGGAGAAGCTACGACCTGATATAGATGAGAAATGGTGAGTAATACGTCTACAGGTTTCTTCAAGGCTAGATATGGGCTTGCAGAATACACGAGCATTGCGCTCGGCCCAGATCCACCAACTGAAAATAGCAACCGTGAGATCTAGGTGATAGTTGGGGGGGTCGTTCTGCCAATGGTCGAAAAATGAGGTGAACGTGGGAATATGTCCGAGAATGTGAGCAGTTGTCGCCGCCCAGACCCTGACAGCAAAATCACACTCGAAGAAGAGATGTTGCAAACTTTCTGTTGAGGTGGAACATAGGACGCATCTGGGGTCTACTACAATGTTATGGCGGAGGAGTCTGTCTCTTGTGTTAATTCGCCCTTGGATGAGGCACCACTGCAGGAAAGCAAAGCGTGGCTGAATCTTGCACTTCCAAAGTCTGGGGAAGGTGAATAGGCGTCCTGGGTTGTTTAGGTGAGCATAGCAGGAGGCAACAGAGAAGCCGGATGAGGGGTTGGGTGCCCAAGTGAAGGAGTCTGGTCGGGAGTTGAGGTGGGTGTTGCGGAGAATTGAGGAGACGAGGTGGATCTCGGTGAGGGTGGAGAGGTCAAAGTAGGAAGCCGGGAGAAGCTGAGCTGGGCCCGAAATGGAAATGTCGGAGATGGAGGTGAAGATATTTGTTGTATGAGCGAAGAGGTTGGGGAGGATGGAGGAGAGTGGAAGTTGATTATGCCATGTGTCTAGCCAGAAGAGACAATTAGCCCCATTTCCCAGGTTGACGTGGAATAGCCTTTTAACACGTGGTAGGGTTGAAACTACTCCAGACCAGAAGGGGGATGGTTTGATGCCAGTGGGGGCGTGGAGGACTAGGTGAGGGTTAGAGTGATAGTGTAGGGAGGTGATCCATGATTTCCAAAGGGTGGGGCCAGGGGTTAGGAACCGCCAGAGCCATTTGGCGAGGAGCGATATGTTGAAGTCAATTAGATTAGTGATTCCAAGGCCGCCGTTTCTCAGGGGTAGACAGGCAGTTTGCCAGTTTACGAGCCTCTTTATGTTGCTACCGTTCCAAAGAAAGGAACTTCTGATTGAATCGATTTTTTTGATTACCCAGGAAGGGAGTTTGTACAATGACATCCAGTAAGTGGGGATCGATGATAGAACGGATTTAACGAGGACTAGGCGCCCTGCTGAGGACAAGGAATGAGCTTTCCATGAATGAAGTCTTTTTTCTATCTTGGCGATGAGGGGGAACCAATCGGATCTATGCAATTTGGTTGGACGGATAGGGACTCCGAGGTAGGAAATGGGGAAGTGTGTGATCTTACAGTTGAGCAGGCTGGAACAGGTTGGCCCGAGGTGATCAGCTTTTCCGAGCATGATGATGGAACTTTTGCTAAAGTTAATGGACAGGCCCGATATGAGTTCGAATGAATATAGGGCTACTTTGAGGCAGTGGATGTGGTTGAACGTGGGTGAGGCGAATAGAATGGTGTCGTCCGCGAATTGGAGGTTGGATATGGTTAGGTTAGAATTGGGGAGGTTGATGCCCTGAAAAATGTTGTTCGAAATTGCTAATTTGATCATGCGATTGAACACATCGGCCACCAGAACGAAAAGCAGGGGAGAAAGTGGTTCACCTTGTCGCAGTCCGCGGGCCGATTTGATTAGACCCCCCGAGGTCCCATTGATGGTTATCGAGGACATGCTTGAGTTGAGTATAGAGGATATCCAGTTACACCATTTTGTGGGGAAGCCTCTGTGTTCCATTAACTCCACTATGAATTGCCAGTTAACAGAATCGAACGCTTTTGAATAGTCTAGTTTGAGTAGCATTCCTGGTGTTGAGGTCGAGTGGCAGAAGGAAATGATCTCCTGGGTCATTGCTACACAGTCCATGATGTTACGACCCGAGATGAATGCAGATTGCTCGATTCCAATAAGGGGGGCTATGACGCTCTGGAGGCGGTTGGCTAGGACCTTGGTTATGATCTTAAAGGTTGTGTTTAGGAGGCTAATGGGGCGAAAGGACGAGAGGGAGGTGGCGCCTGGGGATTTTGGGAGAAGGATGATATTTGCGTAGTTGATGCGGTCTACAGAAGTTGGATTGGTATGAAATTCAGAGCACATTTCGATGATGTCAAACTTGACGATTTCCCAGTAGTGTTTGAAGAAAAGAGGCCCAAAACCATCTGGGCCAGGAGCCTTATCATCCGACATGCTTTTAAGCGCTGCCCAAATTTCTTCTTCAGTGAAGGGATGGTCAATGGGGATGAGGGGGTTAACCGGGTAGATCAGTTCCCAATCGATTGAGGGGAGAGGAGGGGGGTGAAAGCCAAGAATGGATCTGTAGTGGTCAGTGAAGAGTTTGAGGATGGTCGATTGATCAGTGGTAGTGATGTTGTCATGAGTGATTTCGGGGATGTGATTGGATCTACGTCTGCCGTTGGCAAGACGGTGGAAGTAAGCAGTGTTCTTGTCTCCGTCTTCGATCCATTTCGCTTTGGACCGTTGTTTCCAGCCTATTTCTTCTTGCAGTAACAACCTGTCGAGGTCCGCTTCCAGCTCTCTCAGACGAGAGCGGTCCAGTTCGGAGAGCGGGGAGGTTTCTTCCAAGATATTAAGGTCTAGAATCTCATCTTGGATGGCAGAGATGCGCAAACGAATGGAGCCCCAAACTGATTTGGCCCAAGGTTTGATGATTTTTCGGAGAGAGCGGAGCTTGGAGACTACCCTGGCTGTGGCAGATTGGATGGGGGAGGGCTGAGTCCAGATTTCTCTGATGAAGTTATCGAAAGATGGCTCGAGGAGCCAGAGGCGTTCGAACCTGAAAGGTCTGTTGTGGCAAGCGAGGGATCCCGTGTCTAGGAGGAGTGGGCAATGGTCGGAGATAACAGTGGCAAGGCCCGAGACGATGGAGAGGGGGAATAAGTCTTCCCAGGCTGGGTTGAAAAGGAAGCGGTCTAATTTTGCGAGTGAGGGGTCGGATCTACGGTTTGACCAGGTGTAAAGGCGATTACTAATGGGTGGGTCAATTAGGGAGCACAGGTTGATGAACTGATTAAAGGCTTCGGAGTCTTGGGAAAGGTTGCCAGAGTTCCTTTCTGTTGGGGATTTGGTGGTATTGAAATCTCCCCCAACGACCCAGGGGCCATTGATATGTGAGGAGAAGGAGAGGCAGTTTGTCCAGAGATCGTTTCTATCTCGAGGGTTGTGTGGGCCATAGATATTTGTGAAGAAGAAGATTATGTTAGTTTGTAAGTGTCGAAGGGCTACATGTAGGGCAGAAGTGTGATAGAGGGTTTGGCAGTGGGACCACACGGATTCATTCCAGGCTGTCATTATACCACCGCACGAGCCGACAGCATTAATGTGGGCCCACCCAGTTAGGAACGGCCCACCGATCTGTCTGAGTATGTTGGGGTTTGGGTCTGATAGTTTAGATTCTTGCAGGAAAAGAATGTCTACTTTATGAGGGGATATGACAAGGCTAACAGCGTGTCTTTTGCTGGGGTCCCCTAACCCCCGTGTATTCCAGGATATTAGCTTCATTGGGAGAATGATAAGCGCTCCGATTCTAGTGCCTGCATGGAGGAGTAGTGTTCTCCATGCAGGTTTACTCCCATGCACCGTGCCATTTTTTTATTTAAGCTTTTATTAAGGGACGAAAAGACAACGTGTTTAAAGAAACTACCAGGATGAGATGCTGCTCTGTCCAGTCTGGAGCTACGACGCACCGCTGTTGGTGTGATTGGCTGAGACCACTGTGCGACCGCTTGAGTGTCGGGCTGAAGCTCTTGATTAGACCTAGGAGGGGCCGCTTGACTGAGTTCCTCTGGGCTGTGGACAGGGAATTGAAGAATGGGAGAGGGGGGGTCAGCTTGGAGGGGGAATGAAGGATCTGCACCGGGAGAGATTGGGTGTCTGTATGAGGGGCAGGGTTAGGGGGAGGATGGGGAGGGACGGATGAGGTTGGAGGGGTTGGGATTTGCTGGAAGAGCGGGGATGAGAGGTCCAGGTCAGAGAAAGGGTCCCACCTGTGTTCCTGGGCTGGCCATGGGTCCCAACCCCTTGGACCCACCACCTCGAAGGATTGATCGTAAATAAGGCCAGGCGCCGGAGGGGAGCCGGAGAAGATGGGGGAGTAGTTCAGGACGTCAAATCTGTCGTCCGACTCTAGGTCGTCAATCTGGATGTGTTGCTCAAAGAGGGGGAAGTGCCTTTCGTAGTCGAATCCCAGCAGGTGGTTCTCTGGGCGTCTGTTCGGGTGCTCGTGTTCCCATCTTTCTATACGTAGGAGGTATTCAGTGTTGTTAAGGACTGAGACATAGGATGATGGGGAGATGATGCCACTATAGAACTGGATTTGGATGTATAAAAAACGGTGGTCAAGCTCAGCCCATTCGCAGTCGTCCTGAGCCAGGAACCTACCTACTGGCTTAACAGCTTCCGAAATGGCTTCTGAGTTGAAACGGAGTAGTTCAGGGAACCCAGAGATTCTTGCCCATGAAGGTGGGTCCAATGTCGGCGCGGGGCGGTCCAGCTCAGACCAGGGGTGGAATTGTATAGTTCCCGCGGTTGTAGGGATGGTCGATCTTTGGAGGATTTGGTCTCTGATTAAGAAAGAGGGGCAGTAGAAGATGAAGCTGTTGTCGGACTGAAGCCAGAGAGGCCAGTCTCTGTGTTGGAATGTAGAGGATAGCGTGTGGCGGAGGGAGTCTAAGGACCAAGTGCCAGAGATAATGTTTGCGACGAGAAGCAGTGATGGGTCTGCCATTGTGAAAGTTTTAGGGTTCGAAGATGAATTATGATGCTGTTTAGGGGATTGAGGTGGGCTATGAGGAGTTGCAGGGGAAATGATTTGTCTAGGGGAGCTGAAGGGTTTCGCACGATCTGAGTGGGGATTGGACATTGGGGCCCAACGGGCAGAGGGATGTTTGTCCTTAGTGGAAGAGGAGGGGACTTTGCTAGTTATTCGAGCCTGAGGCTGACTAGGGATTTTATTGGGACAGTGAGATTGAGGATGCCCGAAAAATCCGCACTTATAGCAAATCTTTGCATCTCTGCAAGACTGCGCCACGTGTCGGAGGCCTGCACAGCGAAGGCAACGGTTTTCTTTTTTTAGAAATTCAACCGTATGGCGCACATTTTTGAAATGAGGCAGTGGGTGGCGTCTTCTGGCCGGGGGGTTGGGCAGGAGGGGGGAACGAGGAGCAGAACTCGCAACCTGTGCATACGTTTTGGCAGGTATCTCGATGCACAGCGGCTGATTGGATCCGGGTGGAGGCGGGGGGACTCGGGGTGGGAACGCATGCTGGGTGGGGGCGCCAGAGGAGGTGGGGGATGAGGGGGACAGAATGGAATTGTATTTGCTGGGGACGAAGGAGATGGGGGGTGCGGCAGGGGGGACTGAGGACGCCATTAGAGGAATTGTATTTGCTTACTTTTGAGCCAAAGCAAATTTCAATTGGACTTGATCCCAACATTCTTGTAATCATAATCAAGTGCAAGATCAATAAAAATAGTGGACGTAGGTCAAGATTGTCGAACCACTATAAAAATATGTGTGTTCATTTATGATATTTGCTATGTTTTAATTTATTCTTCATTTAATCTCTACTATATTCTTTTGGGTGTTGATGCCCATTTTTGGCATCAACAATGTGCCTTCAAAGAATTTGATGGTTGAAAGGAGAAGAAGGAAGAGGCTTAACGATATTCTCTCTATGCTTAGATCTGCAGTTCCTAAGACCAGCAAGGTTCCTTTGTTTGTTTTTAGTTTATTAAATCACGTGAACTAGTAATAAAGGATGCAACTTACCGTGCTAGTGAGGAGTATATAACAGATATGGTTAAATGGTTGGTAGAGGTAAGCAGAGGTAGAAAAACTAATGATTGGGGTTCGACTCCAAGCATAACTCCCTTTATGGAAAACATTCGGAGGGAAGAGTATACAAGGAAGTTTACGATGCCGACAATGTCCTCATATAATGACTTGTAAAGACCTGTGAATTTATCATTTTGGAAATAGTGTTTAAATTTAAAAATATTCAAATATAATTTTTTAACATAAATGACAATGTTTCAAACAATAAATAATATTGGTAATCTTATTTGAATCAATATTTACAAAAATACACACTTAGGAAAATATCGATAAAATGACCAAAAATCGTTTTATCGATAAACAACTCTTAGACTCTCCAACATCATGCACGGAGCTGGATACATACACTCATTTATCTATATGAGTGAGAATATGTAATAAAATTATTTACTTTATTTTTGAAAAGAAAATGTCATTATTGATATTACTATTTTTGAATAATTGATTTTTGAATAATTTAAATTGAGTTTAAATAATTTAATAATTATTTCAATTATCAAATTAGCCCTCTTAAATATTATATAATGATAGAAATGTTATTATCAAACTTTGTTTACAGATATATATATATATATATATATATATATATATATATATTAAATAAGAAGTGAAAATATGACTAGAAATCGAAATCAAAATTTTGTAACGATTCAATGTAGAAAAGTTGTGCAACGTTGTGAATTATTTGAGATATACATATGCACACATACATGTACATATACATGAATACATTCACATGCACATGAATATACGTGTGTGTGTGTGTATACGCACAAATAAATAATAAAAGATAAAAGGAAAATATCATGATATTTCTTTAAACCCAAAGTCAACCTCTTACACCCAAAGTACAAGCACATGGATACACACATGGCAAGGGAGTACTTCGGCTGTGAGTGATGAGGTAGGAGGAGGGAGTGCTGGTGAGGAAATGGTGATGTGTGTGCGCATAAATATCATGATATTTTTTATCACTTCTTTGCCTATAAATACCACCATCCATCTTCACTTCATTTGCTCATAAATTGCTAAGCTTTCTTCACTTCTCCTCTCCACTTTAATGGCTTCCTACCTCCAAAAATTAATGAAGAAAATTATGGCAAAAAGTAATTAAAATTATATAGTATATATATATTATCCATACACCTCCAAACTAAAGCAAATATCCTCCTTCTCCCTCTCTAAACCCACTGCCACACCATCCACCACCCAAAGGCCGAGCCTTTCCTCTCTTTCAAGCAAGGCCGTGTGCACCCAAGCATCAAAGGCTAAGGCTAAGCCCATCTAGGAGCTTTAAACAAAGCTTAGCAAGCTAAATTTTCCAAATAGTAAAGCTATAGTCATTTTGAAGTTAGTTCGATTGAATCTAAGGTGATAAACTCTATTTATATATGTTATATTGGATGATATATATGTTTGGCTATGCTTGTTTATGATGGTTGTTTGTCACGTTTGAATATGATAATATGTTTGTTTGGTTATGAGAAATATTCACGTTTAATACACATCGAAATTACACGAACGAAATCACTTTCCGTTATGAATTATAAAAGTGTTACGATTTTGGTTAAACCTCTTTAAAATGGTTTAAAATGTTTTATAAACACTAAAACTCATTTTGGAGAAGTTTCAACAAGTTTTGAAAATTTAGTCAAAAATAGACGCATCGCGTAACAGCAGTTCGTGATTTCACGTCGTAATAGTTTCGATCCACTTATATGATGGAATCAAAGTTGGAATTCTCTAGACTATGAATTTTCCAAACTCCGATAATCATTGTTTTCAACAAAAGAAATAGATCGAGATTTCATTTAGTAGATTTTGAAATATGAGCAAAACAAGTTTTCAAACTAGTCGCGCTTTGGCCGATCGAAAACCAAAGTGATAAATTCTTTAAATTGGATATATTTAATTCTTAAAAAATATGAAATAATTTCTATAAATATATTAAAATGTTTTAAAAGAGATTTGGGAATATAAAAATGGATTTCTAAATGATAGAAAAGTTGTTTTGGTCAAATAAGCCTTAAAATCACTATTCGTAGCACTTTTTACAACGGGTTTTTATAACTTTTAAAATATAGATTTAAACTTAATTATTCTTTCCCAAATCTTTTATAAATGTTTTCAAATAAATAATTAAATATTTTAAAGATAATATGGAGGTTTTATAATTTATTTTAAAGAATTATATAAATGATTTAAAGAAAAGTTGTTATAATTAAGTGATTTAACCTTGGCTCTAAAAGCCGATGAGTAGGCTTGATTTTTCTATTGGTGAGATCCGAATGCGAGTTGCTTAAACTAAGGAGATGTTTAGGAGCAACCAGCACCCTAGCTCACTTAGCCTCTTTCCTGGGCGAGAGATATATAAGGTCGAAATGTCAGAATCGAGGCAAATATAAAAGATTCAAATTTATAAATTTAATACAACTTGGATTGTGTAGAAATAATCTACTTATACTTGGTATTAAATTCTAAGGAGGGCACCCATACTACCCATGTGAATTTAAAAGGTGATTCCACTGTTATTCGATGGATAGTTAAGGTTGAATACGGAAATTTATATTGAGTAGAATTAGTATAATTTCTATCGAAGCTTTTTACTCAATAATGTTTTCTAACATGATTTATGAGAAATGATTTGGTTTTTCTCAAAGTTAAAGGGAGGTTAATAATCTTGTATATACTGGAAAAGAAATGATATATCTCTAAAAGATGTTTTATCGATAATTGGTTCGGAGAGACCGAGATTGGATTTGGGTGATTCCTATCCGAAAACCACTTCGAACTAGTGTACGTTCGAAAGTGAAAACATGATATAGGCAATGGTTTTGAAGATGGTAATCTTCATAATGAAATGGTACTTGCCACTAGCCCTCGTTTTCCATATTATATACATATGGTGGCAGTAGTACTAAAATTTGAAAATCTTTAATGCAAGGACTTCTCGCTACCAATCCTAGGGGTGATTCCCGAAACATGATGTAGTTGGAGAGTGCCTTTGGTTTTTCATGTTCTTGGACAACTTGTATGGATGAATGTTTGACATTGCATTTCTAAAATGCACATGCATTGATGTTTACAAACATACATCTTTTTGGTGTTGTAGGAGGTAACTCTCCTATACTTAACACACTTCTCTGAGATGTACGAGCTCAGAGGTTGTACATTTGTGGAAACAATAGTTTGTGATGGAATTGGCATTATGGAATTCAAGTGAAATGTGTGCTATGAGAAAGGTAATCTTTACCTCGAGCATCATCACCCGGGAATGACAAAAACATGGTAGATGCGGCTGGGCTATGTGGGTCGCACCCATTAGGGAATGGTCATCCCCTTTCTAGATTACCCTCTATATGTCGGGTATGTTGTGTATGCTTTGAGATCTCAGTAAAGGTCGGTAACGACCGGGGTGATGCAATATTCGGTACTATCTATGTTAAAGGTAGGCCGGTTTTGTGTTGGTAGAGGACCATATGTTGATGCCTCGGTGCATTTTTCTAAAGATGTACTATCAGAAGGTAGTCCCTTGCCTTGTCATTGTATAGAATCCATACTCCAATATAAGCCTTTATGGTTTTAGTTGTAAAACTATTATGCTGTCGAATTTAACAAATGAAACAATTCCATCTATGATTAATATGTTATTCGAATTTTCAAAGAATGTCATTAAAGATAATATCCCTGATTTTACGTAGCAAATGTTTTGGTTACCATAAGGTAGAAACTCGTTCCTTGTTTATATGCAATGTGGTCTTATGAGATACCCTTGTTTTAAATATCTGTACTTTCGGTTTCTTACACCAGTCTCATGACTGATCCGAAGTTTATTTTCTTTTCCCTTAAACTCTGGGTGCCCTAATTTTTTAGGCAGCCAAGTAGTTAGGTAGCATGGAGAATTTCGAGAAGGAGCATGGAGCATTTTGGGTCCTTTGTAGAAAGTTATCTATTAATTCTGCTGTATTATGCATGATGTATAATGTATCTACCAACACTTGTACGGATAGGCAGTTATAACTATCCTTGCTAGATTAGTACTTATTAGAACTCTTATGGAGTAACTAAGAGTTATTGAATGTACTACTCATATGTATAATTAAATGTTGAATACAATATGAGATTCTATTTTGTTTGTCTTCTACCTTTATTTCTTTTACCCTATGATAATCTGCCTCTCCTGCACTTGGATTTGCGGCAAGTGAATACCGAGGATGTATTAGTGTCGATTTCTAAGGGTTGGGAGGTGGGTCATCGTATTTGGTATTAAAGCTTATGGTTGAGCGAATACCTAATCCTTGATGGGGTTAACTCATTAGAGATAGGGTTAGTAATGCCCTAGAATGGGCTTGGTTGAAGAGCGCACATTTGAAATTTTTATCCGAATAAGTATAGTTGAGTTTTATGCCCATTTCCTAAGGTAATCTCATTATAATTCTAAAAATGTTTCCTTACTATATGCAGAGAGTAGGAGATCAGTAATAGAAGAGGATGAGGAAGGCGAGGTAGCATGACCACGGCTACAAACGATCAAATGGTATAGTAATTGAGGAAGTGGTAATCCCAGTGCAACCTAAAATTAACTTTGCCACTCTTTGCAAGAATTACAACAGCTTGGGAGGGAAACCATTTAGAGAAATGGAGTCCATTATTGAAGAAGAGGCGTGGCTTCGATCATGTGAAAGGATCTTTAAAGAATTGAATATCAGGGATAAGTAGAAAAGGTTCTTAGCTTCTTGGCAGTTATAAGAAGGAGCTCTAGCTTGGTGGGAGTCCATAACTCTGAATGATTCGGAGGACAATTTCTCGTAGGAAAGGTTTAAGGATGTATTAAAAGAGCAATACATGCCAGTAGCCGGAAGATCCCGTCTCTATAGAATTTTTATGGACTTGAACAAGAAGAACTATCCATGGAGGAATATTCCCATTAGTTCAATGAACTATCTCGCTTTAGGCCTAGTTTGATAGACACGCCCCTAAAAAAGAATGAGATGTTTATTGTAGGAATGAAGGAATAATATCAAGGCAGGATGACTGCTCATGTAAAAGGAACCTTTATGGACCTAGTAGATATAGGCTTCCAATATAAAGCCTTAGACAAGAAGAAATTAGTACCTACTCTAGGAAATAGTAACGATTAGAACAAGAGAAGAAGCCATGGTAAGGAAAGACCGGGGGAGGATCACATGAGAATCGTTTTAAGGATGTGACTTGTTATAATCACTAGAAAAAGGGCCATCTTTCTTCAAATTGTTGAAATCCTAAAGTGCAGCAAGGAACTATCTCTCTTATGGTGCAGACAAGTCTCTGAAATAACTGCCACAAACCTGGACATTGGAAAAACTAGTGCCCATTAATGAAGAAAGGAGAACATGCTAGAGTTTTTTCCATAAAGGGTGCACCCTCAACCTCCGTAGATGTAAAGGTAAAAGAGTTCTAGAAGGTAACATCTATGTTAATAATGACTTAGTTAGTATTATTCAATACAGGAGCTTCTCATAGTTTTATCGTAAAGAGATTAGTAAAAAATTAAATAATCACAAAAATAGTAGATACCCCTATTTGTGTGTCCAACCCGCATAGGGGTTATGACTAATCTTTGTATGGTTTGCAAGGATATCCAAATCACTTACCCTCCCCATCATTTTTCATGTGACCTATTTGTCCTTGACTTTATTGGATTTGAAGTTTGACTTAGTATGGATTGGTTATCCAAGAATAAAGCTATTCAAGGTTGCATTAAGAGAATGGTTTCTTCGTGGACCAACTTCGGAAAATTCATAGAAATATTTTGTGAAGAACCCAATCCAGTAAAGCATAGTTTCTTGTATGCAATTGACTCATCTCAAAAAGGTTTAGAGATGATACCGATCGTTAAGGAATTTCAGTACGTTTTTGAGGAAGTTAAAAGTTTGCCCCCATATTGGAAAATTGAGTTCTGCATTGACTTAATTCCTGGTGTAAGACCCATTATTCACCCTATTCGAAGGATGGCCCCAAAGGTGATTGAGTTGGAAAACTAAACCGATGTGTTTTTAAAGAAAGGACTAATTAGACCAAGTCGCTCGAGTTAGGGCACAACTGTGGTTTTTGTTGCAAAATCCAATAGATCCCTTAGGCTTTGTGTAAACTATGAAGACCTAAACAAGCAAATGATTAAAAACAAGTATCCTCTACCCCGCATAGATGATTTGTTTGATCAAATTCATGGTTCCCGGGTACTTTCACAAATGGATTTAGCTACAGGATTCCAACTAAGAATAGTTGTGGATGGCATTCCATTAATTGCATTCAAAGGTCCAGATTGCTTTTGTGATTGG
This sequence comes from Allium fistulosum, assembly GCA_030737815.1. Taxonomy (NCBI): domain Eukaryota; kingdom Viridiplantae; phylum Streptophyta; class Magnoliopsida; order Asparagales; family Amaryllidaceae; genus Allium; species Allium fistulosum. The sequence goes on from CM060907.1 coordinate 294,612,675, forward strand.
TTAGTTATGCCTTTTGGGTAGAGCAATGTGCCCGCTTATTTTGTAGACCTTACGAATAAAGTATTCAGAGATGTGCTAAACAAATTCTTATTAGTTTTTATCGATGATATTCTTATCTATTCCAAAACCGAGGAGGAACACGAAAGGCATCTTAAGATTGTGTTGGAAATATTGAGAAGAAATGTACTTAAAGCTAAATTCTTGAAATGTCACTTTTGGGGGAAAGAAGTAATATTCCTTGGGCATATTGTGTTAGGAGAAGGGATCTCAGTAGATCCAGGAAATATTTCAGCCATACGAGATTGGAAGCAACCACAAACTCCGACAGATGTGCGAAGCTTCTTAGGATTAGACGGATACTACAGGAGGTTTATTTAGGATTTCTCCAAGCTTTCCTCCCACCTAACAAAGTTGGCTATAAAGAATGTTAAATTCGATTGGACACCGAAATGTGAAGCAGCATTCCAAGAGCTCAAGAAAAGGTTAATTACCGCACCCTTTAGCCATTGCCGATGGAAGCGAAAGTTTAACTGTCTATACTGATGTTTGCGGAGAAGGTGTAGGTGCGGTTCTGATGTAGCATAGAAGGTTATCGCTTATGCAAATAAGCAACTAAAGACACATGAAAGGAATTATGCAACACATGACATAGAATTATTAGCCATTCGCATTAAAAATGCAGAGGCATTATTTACTAGGTAAGAATTCCTTACGGTTTATTTTAATAAACTTTAATTGACCTTAGTAAATAATATTCCTACTTTAAAATATGCGAAAAGTTCAGTCTCTTCATAGATCACAAATCTTTGAAGTATCTTTTTACTCGGAAGGACTTAAATATAAGACATCAACGTTAGTTATAATTTCTCGCATCATCTGATCTTGATATTTTATACACCCTTGGGAAATTCATTGTAATAGCGGTGCGCTAAGCAGAAGGCATGACGTTATAGCTTATTTAGTGGTACGTCCAACCTTGATTGATCATATAAAGGAGAACTAGCTTAGGGATCTGTTCTTTGCAAGGATAGCTAAGGAAGTTAAGGAGAACATGATACCGGGAAGACGGACGGGATTCAATGTCTATGAGCAAGGAATTTTACGAATGCATGATAGAATTTGTGTTCCGAATATTGATGGGATTAGGTAGGAAATTCTAGCCGAGTGCCACAATTCTCGACTTGCAATACATTATGGGGTTACTAAAATGCACCGAGACATGAAAAAGACTTTTAGGTGGGAAGGAATAAAGAGGGACATTTCCATCCATGTTAGCAGATGTGCAAATTGTCAGCAAATCAAAAGCGATCAATAAAGGACTGCTAGATTACTTCAACCTCTTGAGATTCCAACTTGGAAGTGGGACCATATATCGATGGATTGCATCGACGACTTACTTTGAACAAAGAAGGGAAATGAAGGTGTTTTGGATTATCATAAACCAATTGACAAAGAGCACACACTTTATTTCAGTAAAGCCAACTAGGACAACCTCAAGCTTAGCTGAAATATATATGAGAGAAATTGTTCGATTACACAGAGTTCCAACTAGCATAGTGAGTGACCGGGTTCCAATTTTTACCAGTCGGTTTTGGGAGGCATTATAGATGGCTTTGGGAATGAAGCTGGATTTGAGAACCGCATACCATCCCTAAACTGATGGGAATACTAAAAAGGTAAACCGAGTATTGGAATATCTTTTGAGAGCTTGTACCTTAGATTTTGGAGGTTTATGGGAAAACATCTTCATCTTGTGGAATTCTCCTACAACAACAGCTACAAGGCAAGTATTGATATGGCACCTTGTGAAGCTTTATATGGTCATCCATATAGATCCCTGTTATGTTGGATTGAAATAGGAGATTGGTTAGTACTAGGCCCCGATATGATTCGAGAAGCTTCAGAAATGATCTAGAAAAGGCTGAAAGAAGCATGAGGCAGATGAGTTACACGGATCAAAGGCGTAGGAATTTGGAATTTTTTAATGGGAGATTTGGTATTTTTAAAGATCTCTCCCATGTGGGGGTAGTGAGATTTGGAAGAATTGGAGCTAGCACCTCGATATATTGGATCTTTTCCCATTCTTGACCAGATTGGCCCCTTAGCCTATCGAGAAGAATTGCCAAAAAGACTGTCGGGTGCACATAATGTTTTTCATGTAACCAATTTATGGAATTATGTGTATGACCCGGAACAAATTATATAGACTGCGGTACAAGAAGATTTGGAAGTGGGACCTAACTAGACGGTTATCAAACAGCCTAATTGAATCATGGATCATAATGAGAAGCAATTAAGGACAAAGGTTGTGCGATTATTTAAAGTTCAATGGATTGGTAATATTAATGATTGCACATAAGAAACGGAAAATAGAATGAAAAGGGTTTATCCTAGGCTTAGGATAGATGTGTAGCCTATATGTATGTATTGTATCATCACAGTGTACTCACCGCCTGTGGTGTAGTCACTTGTTGTATCTTTATGTGCATTTCATCATATATATATATATATATATATATTCCTTTTTGAGTTATCTTCTTGTCATAATTTCGAGCACAAAATTCTTTTAAGTGGAAATTCTATAACGACCCGTGAATTTATCATTTTGAAAATCATGTTTAAATTTAAAATTATTCAAATATAAGATTTTTTTTAACATAAATGATAATGTTTTGAACAATAAATAATACTGGTAATCTTATTTTGAATAACTATTTACAAAAATATACACTTTGGAAAATATCAATAAAATGGCCGAAAATCGTTTTATCGACAAAAAGCTCTTAGACCATCCGACATCATGCATGGTGGTAGATACATAAACTCGCTTATCTATATGAGTGAGAATATGTAATAAAATTATTTATTTTATTTTGAAAATAAAATGTCATTATGACATCATTAATGATATCACTATTTTTAAATAATTGATTTTTGAATTTAAATTGAATTTAAATTATTTAATAATTATTTTAATTATAAAATAAGCCATCTTAATTTTTATATAATGATAGAAATATTATTTTCAAACTTTGTTTACAAATATATATATATATATATATATATATTAAATAAGAAGTGAAAATATGATCGGAAATTGAAATCGAAATCTGTAACGGTTCAACATAGAATGGTAGTGCAACGTTGTGATACATTTGAGATATACATATGCACATATACACGTAATATACATGAACACATTCACATGCACATGAATATACATATATATAGACACACACACACAAATAAATAATTAAAGATAAAAGGAAAATATCATGATATTTCTTTAAATCTAAAGTCAACCTCTTACACCCAAAGTATAGCACATGGGTACACACATGGGGGTGAGTACTTCAGCCATGAGGGATGAGGTGGGAGGAGGATGGGCGGTGAGAAAATGGTGATTTGTGTGCACATAAATATCATGATATTTTTTATCACTTCTTTGCTTATAATTACCACCATCCATCCTCAATTCATTTGGTCATAAATTCCTAAGCTTTCTTCATTTCTCCTCTCTACTTTAATGGCTTCCTACCTTAGGAAATTAATGAAGAAAATTATGGAAAAAAATAATTAAAATTATATAGTGTGTATATATTATCCTAACACGTCCAAACCAAAGCAAATATCCTCATCCTTCTCTAAACCCACGGCCACACCATCCACCACCCAATGGCCAGGCCTTTCCTCTCTTCCAAGAAATGTAATGAGAAACCAAGCATAAAAGGCCAAGGCCGAGCCCATCTACGAGCCTTAGTGCAAGCTTAGCAAGCTAAATTTTCCGAATAACAAAGCTATGTCATTTTAAAGTTAGTTCGATTGAATCTAAGGTGAGAAACTCTATTTATATATGCTATATTGGATGATATATATGTTTGGCTATGCTTGTTTATGATGGTTTTTTATCATGTTTGAATATGATAATATATTCATTTGGTTATAAGAAATATTCATGTTTAATGCACGTCAAAATTACACGAAGGAAATCAGTTTCCGTTATGAATTATAAAAGTTTTACGAGTTGGTTAAACCTCTTTAAAATGGTTTATAATTGTTTTATATACACTAAAACTCAATTTGGAGAGGTTTCAACATGTTATGAAAATTTAGTCAAAAATAGGCGCATCGCGTAAGGGTAGTTCGCGATTTCACGCCGTAATAGTTTAAATCCATTTGTACGATGGAATCGGGGTGGGAATTCTCTGGAACAGAAATTTTCTGAACACTTATAATCATAGTTTTTAAACAAAAGAAAGAGACCAAGATTTCATTTAATAGATTTTTAAAATATGAGTAAAACAAGTTTTCAAAATAGTCGCGCTTTGGCAGTTCGGAAACAAAAGCGATAAATTCTTTAAATTGGACATTTTTAATTCTTTAAAAATATGAAATAATTTCTATAAATATATTAAAAAAATAAAAGAGATTTGAGTTATAAAAGTGGATTTATAAACGATAGAAAAGTTGTTTTGATCAAATAAGCCTTAAAAGCACTATTCGTAGCACTTTTTGCAGCGGTTTTTAATAACTTTTGAAATATAGATTTAAAGATAATTATTATTTGCAAAATCTTTTATAAATGTTTTCAAAAAAGTAATTAAATATTTTAAAAATAATATGGAAGTCTTATAATTTATTTTAAAGAGTTTAAATAAATGATTTAAAGAAAAGCTGTTATAATTAAGTGCTTTAATCTTAGCTGTAAAAGCCGATGAGTAGACGGGATTTTTCTATTTAGGAGATCCGGATGTGACATGCTTAAACTAAGGAGATATTCAGGAGTAACTAGTGCCCTGGCTCACCTGACCTCTTTCTTGGGCGAGGGGTTGATAATGTCAAAATGTTCGAAATGAGGCAAGTATAAAAGATTCAAATTTATAAGTTCAATACAACTTGGATTATGTAGAAATAATCCTCGTATACTTGGTATTAAATTCCAAGGAGGGAACCCATACTATCCATGTGAACCGTTATTTGATGGATAGTAAAAGTTGAACACGGAATTGATATTGAGTAAAATTAGTATAATTGCTATCGACCATTTTTACTCAATAATGTTTTCCAACATGATTTATGAAAATTGATTTGGTGTTTCCCAAAGTTAAAGAAAGGTTTAATAATCTCTTATAAACTGGAAAAGAAATTATATATCTCTAAAAGACGTTTTATCGATAATTGGTTCGGAGTGATCGGGATCGAATTTGGATGATTCCTATCCAAAAACCATTTCGAACAAATGTACATTCGAAAGTGAAAACATGATAAAGGAAATGATTTTGAAGATGGAGATCTTCATAATGAAGGGCTACATGCCACTAGCCCCTCGATTTCCGTATTATATTCATATGGTGGCAGTAGTACTAAATTTTGAAAATCTTCGATGTAAGGACTTCTCGCTACTAATCCTAGGGGTGATTCCCGAAATAGGATGTAGTAGGAGAGTGCCTTTGGTTTGTCCTGTTCCTGGACAACTTTTACGGACGAATGTATGACATTGCATTTCTAAAATGCACATACATTGATTTTTACAAACGTACATCTGTTTGGTGGTGTAGAAGGTAACTCTCCTATACTTAACACCCTTCTCTGAGACGTACAAGCTTAGAAGTTGTACATTTTTGGAAATAAATAGTGTGTGATGGAATTGGCAATGTGGTATTCAAGTGAATTGTGTGCTATGAGAAAGGTAATCGTTACCTCGAGCCTCATCACCCGAGAATGACAAAACAGGGTAGATGCGGCAAAGCTATATGGATCGCACCCACTAAGATATGTTCATCACCTTTATAGATTATCTTGTATATATTGGGTATGTTTTGTATGCTCTAGGATTCAGGTAAAAGTCGGTAACGACCGGGGTGATGTCATATTCGGTACTATTTACGGTAAAGGTTGGTCGGTTCTGTGTTGGTAGAGGACCATTTATTTTTGCCTCATTGCATTTTTCTAGAGATACTGTCGGAATGTAATCCCTTAACTTGTCATTGCATGGAATCCATTCTCCAATACGAGCCTTTACGTTTTTAGTTGTAAACCTATTATGCTATCGAATTTAACAAATTTAACAATTCCAACTATGATTAATATGTTATTTGAAAGTATTTTCAAAGAATGTCAATAAAGGTAATATTCTTGATTTTGTATAGCAAATGTTTAGGTTATCATAAGGTTAAAACCCGTTCCATGTTTATGTGCGGGGTGGTCTTATGAGATACCCTTGTTTTCAAATATCCATACTTTGAGTTTCTCACACAAGTCCCATGACTGACCCGGAGTTTATTTTCTTTTTCCTTAAACTATAGTACCCTAATTTTTTCAGGCAGCCAAGTAGTTAGGTAGCATGGAGCATTTCAAGAAGGAGCATGAAGCATTTCAAGAAGGAGCATGGAGCATGTAGCATTTTGGGTCTTTTGTAGAAAGTTATCTATTAATTCCGCTATATTATGTATGATGTATTATGTATCTACCAGCACTTGTAAGGATAGGCAATGATAACTATCTTGGCCGGATTAGTACTTTCTAGAACTCTGATGGAGTAATTTGGAGTAATTACATGTACTACTCATATGTGTAATTAAATGTTAAATACGATGTGAGATTCTATTTTGTTTGTCTTTTACCTTTATTTTTATTTACCTTATGATAATCTACCTCTCGAACATTTGGATTTGCTGCACATGAATAATGAGGATGTATCAGTGTCGATTTCTGAGGGTCGAGGAGATGGGTCGTCACATGACTGCTGATCCCAGGCAGCTTGCTCAAGTATGAGTGGCACATAGATGCTGCCAGGGTTATGGATACGTTGTACGGTGTAGATGTTTTCCTATTTTCTTGAAAGGTTTTGCATCAATGTGGTTCACCAGGCTCATGCCGAGATCTATATCGACCTTTATCGAGTTGGTAACGAAATTCATGGAGCGGTTTTGGATCCATGCTACTCGACCTAAAGACGTGATGTCCTTATCGAGTTTATCTCACGGGTTTAAAGAGTCGTTGGAAAGGTTTCTGAATTAGTTTAATATTGTTGTTACAGAAATGATAATCCAAAGGAAGATTTGGTATTTATGGCATTGGATTGGGGCATATACCTTGACAAGAATTTCGGTAGATGGCTAAAAATGAAGCTATTATAACAATGGAGAAGTTCCATCGGAAGGCTAATCGGTTTCTGCGACTTGAAGAGGCAAGTCTAGCTATAGGAAATGCTGATGATAGACAATATAAAGAACTTACCATAGTAACATGTCGTTAAATATGCTGGAGAAAGCTCTGGTAACTTGACGACTAATATTGGCAATTCTGGTAACCAAAAGAAAAGGAATCAAGGTCCTGGCAGAAAGCTTAATGAAAGCAAAACGCGCCCGAGGAATATGAAATTGGATGACAATACACCCCTAAATGATACAATAAAAACATATATCTTGCTACTCAAGGAACGGAGTGATATAAAAAGCACCCAGGAAGGATGCGATTGATCAGGAAAGGCACTTCGAAAAGTGTTTCGTTTCAATGAAACCCATGGACACAACACAAATGAGTGTCGACATTTGAGAGATCTTATTGAAGAGCTGATAATAAAGAATAAGCCCCAGTAGTACGTTACAGAGTTGTAGGAAGGTGGTCAAGCTGCACGACCTCAAGGGCTGCCCGCCCAAGTGAATCAGCTTGGACCAAGTAGAGAAGGGCCTAGGCGAAATGATCGAAGATTTGTTATCAATACCATAACTTGAGAAACTCATCTGATGGAGAAAAGATGGAGGGAGATGGAATGGTATGTGAGCTCAATAATGCACATACAATAAGTGGATTACTTTGCTATATAAAACGAAGCTCCAGCTAAGCAATAAAGGCTGATAACGGATGATGTTGTGTAATAAGAATAGGGATGGTGAAGGAGTTGAAGCACCAACTTTTGACCCCATGGTAATAATAGCATGAATAGGACCGGCAACAATACGTCGATTCTTGGTGGATACTAGAAGTTCCATAAACATACTATTTAGAAGAACATTCGATCAAATGAAGACTAACATGAAGGAGGTTATAGCTTGTAAAACCAAGATCCAAGGCTTTACAGGCGAAGCTAAACAACCAATCAGGGCGATCGATCTACCCATGGAGTTAGGTGAAGGAGATCGTAGATAGTCCAGATTCAGCAATTCGTTATAGTAGATGAACACTCGGCATATAATGCTTTTATGCACCGATCGACCCTTACTGATTTTAGAATAGCACTAGCTACTTGGTGTTTAATGATGAAGCTCCCTATAGAGAATGGGGTCAGATCGGTAAGAGGAGACCAGATCATTGGAAGGGAATGTTATGTCACGAATCTAAGGGGAACAAAGCGATGGGAGAAAGGTAAGGATATGGAGAAGACTCTCTGCATCAGTGATTTGCAAGCATAATGACTAAAGCACGGCCCCAAGCTCGGGAACCAAAGCTGGTTTGACAAGTCTATGGATCCCAGGAAGAAGTTAAGGGAAGTGTGAGCGGCACCGGCCGAGCTAACAGTGAACATCTCGATCAATATGGACGATGCAACTCAAGTTCTAAAGAGTGGATATCAGCTTTGCTTTAACTTAAGAATTAAATTCGTTAATTTCCTCCAAGTGAATTTGGACGTGTTTTGCTTGGACGCATTCGGATTTGAGTGGGATATTGCCAAAGATAGCATGTCATGCACTGAACATTGATTTAAAGTTTACACTGGTCAAACAGAAAAGATGCATGCATTCTGGGTCTGGAGCGATCCGCTGCATTGAAGGAAGAAGTGGAAAAGCTGATGGGAAACAACTTTATTCGCAATTCTTTATATCCTAAAATGGTATCAAACCCCTGTTGGTCAAGAAATCAAATGGAAAATGGCAGACTTATATAGACTACTCGGACTTGAATAAGTCATGCTCGAAGGATGGCTTTCCTCTATGTAGAGTTGGGATAGCATGGGATGAGCTACTCTCATTCATGAATGTTTATTCCGGTTATAACAAGATTCTGATGCATATACCGGATAAGGAAAATACCATTTCCATAACGGATTTGAGATCATACTACTATCGATAATGCCGTTCGGTTTGAAGAATGCCTGAGCCACATACCAGAGATTGGTGAATTCTTTATTCAAGAATCAAATTGGAGGACAATGGATGTATACACGGACGACATGCTTATGAATTCACAAGTATCGCAAAACCATTTAGATGACCTATCAGATATGTTCAAGGTCTTACGGAACTATAGAATGAAGCTGAATCCGTTGAAATGTTCTTTTGGGGTAGCATCGGGAAAATTTCAAAGATTTATTGTTAATACAAGGGGCATTGAGGCCAATCCGGAGCAGATTAACGCCTTAAGAAACGTAACACCTCCTTCCAAGCCTTGGTTGGGGGGTATGCTCTCAGGGGTCAATCGGATAATTCAGCCCTAATCTTTAAGAATTTACCATTGCGCGTAGTTTAGCAATGTCGGGAAGGAAAATCCATATAGGAGTCGATTGAATAATTCAGCTCCAACCTTCAAGAATTTTTCATTGCTTATAGATTGGCAACTTGAAGAAGGAAAACCCATATAGGGGTCGATCGGATAATTCTACCCGACCTTTAGGAATTCGTCGTTACCTAGAGATTAGCAATGACAAGAAGGAATAACCACTTAGTGGTCGATCAGATAATTCAACGTTGACCTTTAGGAATTTGTTGTTGTCTACAGATTGAAAATAATAAGAAGGAATAACCATTTGGGGGTCGATTGGATAATTCGACCCCGACCTTCAGGAATTTTACGTTGCTTGGAGATAGGCAACGTCAAGAAAGAAAAACCATATAGGAGTCAATCGGATAATTCAACCCCGATCTTCAAGAATTTGCCGTCGTCCAAAGAAAGGCAATGTCGAGAAGGAAAAGTCACCTATGGGTTGATCAGATAATCTAATCTTGACCTTCGGGTGTTTTCCATTGCCCGAAGCTTGGAAAAGTTAAGAAGGATTGACCATGTACGGGTTGATCGGATAGTTCAGACTCGGTTAAAGGTGTCGACCATTGCCTTGAAATTAGCAACGTCAAGAAGGAATGTTCGAAATCGAGCGATTAAACCGTCGACTCCCGGAGGCAGGAACTGGCGTACGAACTAGATTTCCACAACCACGCTAGCGGCCTAGCATGACACTCTTGGATGATGATAAGTGAGGGTAGTTGTTAAAAATACAGGACAATTACTGTAACAACCCTATGTCAAGGATCAAGTAATTAAGATTAAATAATAAATTTTTAGATAATATTATAAGTATAATGTGATAATTAGTGGATGGTGAGTAAAACAACTTACTAGATATGATTAAAGGTGGGAAAAAACTCCAAAAAATGGTGACTTCTTATTTTGAAAAATGGTGACTTCTGGAAACATAATCGCGTCTCTAATTTGCATTTATCTCTCTAATCTACCTTCTGTTGGGTCTATCACTTCGGCTTCTAGAAAATCGCATTTCAGTCGCGTTTAGCTATCTCCGCTCTAATAGATTTCTCATTCGACTTCATTTAGCTGTATATAATGGTTCGATTCTTTTCCAGTAATTGTCAGCGCTTGATATCACCAGCTTTCCCTCATTGCCCACTTTCACTTCCAATGCAGCTCGGTGTCAAGGGCTGGATACCAAGTTCGGGTCATCTGACCCGGTTGTTTCTATGTTGGTGCCAGTTCATATGCTACTTTAGGGGAGAATGCTATGCCACCAGTTGCTGTGAACAATTCTGATTTGGCTGTTGGTGGTTCCTATTTTAGCTATGTTTTAGTTTTGGTGTGGTTCCACTTCAATTGCACCGCTCCAGGCCCCCGCCTCTACTTTGATGACTATGGAAACCACTAAATCCTTATTGGTTAATGATGTTAATAATCCATGTCTAGTTGGATTTGTCGAGCCACCCAAGTTAGTTAGTGGCTGGTCTTCACTGTTTAAGAATACGCCTGGAAATACTGGTTCTTCTGTTCCCAAACAATATGTTGTTGGATTTTCGGACAATCCCGTCCCTCCTCCTAAAGAAGTTATTAATGTCGGTATTGATTTTTGAAGGACTATTTAGTTGGTTTCTTTTGGATGAGGCTCCTCGCTACTTTATTGTGAAAATGCAAGTCCTTAGGATGAGGAAATTGCATGGTTCGGTTTCTGTTAAGTGTGATAACTCGATGTACTTTTTTAAATTTTCCGATCTTCAGGAGAGATCCCATGTTTTGAAAATGGACCCAATTATTATAGAAGGTAAAGTGTTTGTCATCACGTAGTGGAATCCTTCCGTTGACCTCACAAGTGAGCAAGTTTTACCTATACCCATCTGGGCTCATATCTCCAATATTCCCTCAATTTTCCAATCGCTTGATGGAATCAATTGGATCGTTAATCATATTGGCCAGCTTATTTGTTTTGTAATTTCCATTGAGCATAGGCAGCTTCTCTATTTCACCAAGGCTCTCGTCGAAATTACCCCCTACACAGTTGCATACTCGTATTCCTATTTCCTTGGCTGAAGATAGGGTTGCCTTCGTAGACATATCGTACTGGTGGAGCCCACCCATTTATGATCATTGTCATTCTTTTGGCTATATTATTACTTCTTGCACTCTTGCTAGTACCGTGCCAGATTAGCTCCCCCCTAAGATTCCCCTACCAAGGGCTCTATCCTGGCGATGGAAGATCAAAGCTCCTGTCTTCCCCCATTCCGACCTACTGCTCAGTCTCGGCCTCTTATTTCCTACCCCTTCCTCTATCCTCCATATTGTCCCACCGTCGATAGTGCCTCATTCGACCGGCGTATGGCTCCCTCCCTTATGTCGCCTCCATGATCGTTTGGCTTCTCCTCTATCTAATCCTAATGTTTGTCCCCCCGCGTTAACCATGATCATTATAACCCTATTGTTAATTACTTAATTAATTAAGTCTAATTATAGATAATAAATTTTTATTTGTGATTTTTGAAATTAATTGTGAAATTAAATCTAATTTTGCAAATAAATGATTTATTTTATCTTAATTAATTTTATGAAAATTCTGGGAAAATATTGTGATTTAATTAAGTGTCAATGTTGTGATTTATTGTTTAAACTGAGGATTTTAATTTGTTAATGGGTTTCGATAAATGGAGAAATTAATTTTTGATTTTGTAAAACATTGTTAGTGTAGAAGTGGTGTTTTATTAAGTGATAAAACAAATTGGAAATTAGTAAAACTTTACTTCCCTTAAAGATTTTGCAACACTTCTCTTATTGGGTGCTTACCCAAAACCTATTAGGCCCATGTAGGAGAGAAATAAGAAGTACATATACTTCTTTCTCCCTTCATTCTTCTACTCAAAAATCCAAAAAACAAAACTCTCTTGTTCTCTAAACCCTAGAATCAAAATCATCCCCAAATCAAGATCAAAACAAAGGGCTTTTGATCAATACTTGTAGAAATCAAAGCTAGGTAATCTTCTCTACCTTCTAAACCCATGAAAATATGATTTTTATTTCGTCTTTAATCTTATTGCTGATGGTTGGATTTAAGTTTTTGAGGATTTAGGTTTATTTGAGATTAACAATGACATTGTAAGGTAGTAGTAAGGCTTTGGGCAAGATTAGCAAGCTATAGGAAGCATTAAAGGTGAGTTAATCACTCACATATCTATTCTAAATCTTTGTTTGCTACACATAATTTTTTGAATAATTTTTCGATTGAATTGCTTGAAATATGGTTGTAAACTTGTGTGATTGTTTGATTGTTGGTTATGAAAATTAAATGTTAAAATCATTACAGTAAAACAGCGATATCATAGTGTAGAATAATTCAAAATGACTCAATCACTTTGTGGTAGAGAGTTCCTTCAGTTAGCTACAAGTTCTCTTTTAATTGCTTGATGAAATTCTGCAGTATATGGGGTTGAAATTGAGTTTGAAACTGATGGTGTCGCACTGCACTTTGTAATTGGCTGAGTTTAAACTTGAAATTACATCGGCTATAACTTTTTCATTACTTACCAGAATTCAATAATTATTGACATTCTAGAAATATTAGACTATGTGCTACAACTTTCATGTTTTGAGTTTTGTAATATTTTGTGTTTTACATGAACGAAATTACATTTTAGTGTCGTTGTCCTTAGGATAAACGACAGTGATAATGATGTAAAAATCTGATAATTGTTTCAGTCATAACTTTTGAACTGTAACTCCAAAATTGGTGATCATTTTTTTGTTGGAAAACTAAGACTTTTATCTACAACTTTAATATTTTAAGTTTTGTAAAATTATGAGATTATGTAGCCAAAACTGCAGATCTTTAAATCCTAAATTTGAGTTAAATGAAATAAATAGATAAGCTTCGTATACAAGTAATTTTACGAAAGAGAATTATTTTGTAACATCCCCCACTTGGAGGCCCAACACTAAAGGCTACAGATGCTGTAGTCATCCATAGTTATTAATTCTTGGTGACCAAATGCGGTATTGTTAGGTGCATTGATACAATAGAAATATATGGGTATGAATTTTTTTTAAAACCAATAAACAAATTTCTCATTCCATTTCAATCACATTTCAAAGTCATTACACAACCCAAATTCGAGAACCACATTCAGAGAAAATATAATTATTACAAACTACACCAAGAGCGACATATGAAGATGCCCTTTTGGACGATCAGAGTCAAAACATAGGCAAGTAATCAACTTTGCCTTTACATCAAAACACAGCGGAATAAAAGAAAAGAAATCCTAATAGCTAGCTTGCCTCCTACATGTCTCCGAAAGCTTATTCGTCTAAGAAGTACCTAAAAACCTCAACTCTCAAACTACTCAAAATTAATTAAGCACTCGAGAGTTTAAGGGGAAAACATAAACTTCGAGTCAAGACAAAAAGCCTGGTATGAACAATACCCTACCATCTCGAACTATTTAGATATCCAGTGAGACCATACCAATTAGCGGAACAAGTTTTCCCCTCACTAGCATCTTACCTAAAAATTTATAATAACCATATACTGTGCTCCTGCATCCACAATGGGTAAACATAGGAAGTTAAAATATCACGATGATATGCAAACAAGCAAAATATCCTGGATTTCCCATCTCCATTCATTTGACTATCTGTCTCAGTTATAGTTTCTAGGGTCACTATTAACCTATTAGTATTTCTGGGCTGACTAGTAACCTGTTTAAAGCTCAAGGACTATCTGTCCCGTCTCATAGTTTTCATGGAATCACTAAGAACCTATTGGCCCCGCTAATAACTTCATTCAATTATTTCATGGTTTTCCCTAAACCATTTGGTATCTCCAATAACTCCCCTTATATCATAGTTTTCATGAGTTGACTATGAACCTATTAACTTCTGCCAATACCTCAATCCGGATTTAGTTTTCATGAGTTCACTACAAACCTATTGGCCCCTGCCAATAACTCTTACTAAACATATTTTTCATGGGTTTAATATAAACCAGTCTAAACTAACAATCTCTTAATTAGTCTTTGGGCATCCTATATTCAGGTCTACCTGACCTCCTAGAGGCAACTCTATTCATTTTGAAGTTTAACTTAATTTATATTCACTACTGGGTCAACCTAGTTGGTTATTCTGCCCTTACTCCCTAAAATACAGTTACGGTCCATTACCTAGTGACTATATTTATAGAAGAAGCATATACAAAAATAATACCAACATCTTTGGTTTAATACCCTTGAAATCATTTCCCCCTGAAATTTGGTTAGTCCTTTTAATCCATTATTTTTATCAAAGCAAGTTCCTTCAAAAACTCCAAATTTAAAAGCATTGTAAAGCTCTTTTAAAGTGCCATGGGTTTTTCCTTTTAAAAATGAGATTAGGTTCTTTGTTTTGATAAATAAGGCTTTTGAAACCTTAAAACTTTTCTTCGAAACCATTGGAATACCTCTTTCGAAAGCATTCAAATATTCTTTTCAAAACACTAAACATATGCCTTTTAGAACACTTTAAAACATCTCTTTCGAAACCACTAAAATATACCTTTTGAAAGTATTAAAGCATCACTTGCTAATACATAGAAGCATAGCTTCGAAACCATTTAAAAGCACCCCTTTCGGAACCATTTGGTTTAATCTTAAACATATCTTTTGGGTCTAAGTGAATACAAGCGAAAGTACCCCTTTCGAAACCAATAATCTTCAAATAAAAGAGTCTGGGGAAAAACATATGGCTTCGGAACCATCCTTTCGAAAGCTTTTATCCTTTAAGTAAAACAATTGGAAGATTAGCATCGGAACACCTTTCGAAGCCATAGCCTTCGAAACCTTTAGTATAAGTGGCTACTGGAGCCTTTTCGAAAGCATTGATTTAAAAACTAGGCAACTCATAAAAGCTACCAGTGACACCCCGCATTTTTAGATAATTAAATAAGAAAATAACGATGAACAGTAAAAATAAGCATTTTTGGAATTGTCCAAATATGGCCTTGAAACTTATACCATTGTGTTCGTGGTGAATTTCTGATCGATTTCCATATATAACTTGTCAAAATCCGAGTTAATATGAAGAAGTTACGAGAGAATAAGAAATTAGAATTAAACGAAAAAAAGGGAGCAAGACCCTATCGGTCGACCAGCAAAGCACAAGGGTCTACCTATAATTCGACCCGCAAAACACACAGGTCGACCCGCATTTTGCCTTGGACGAGAAATCCTCTAGGGATGTGCCGAAGATATAAATTTTAATTTTTGTGCGACCTGAAGCGTTGTTTTCTGGATCCAATGATTCGCAGCGAGCCTGTGACGTGGTTGCACCAGATTCAATCCAATAATCCGACGGTCTGAGATCCCTAAACACCACTATAAATAGAACCCTAGCCCTAGCTATTTTCTCACAATCAGATTTTCTCCAAATTGGGTTCATTGCCTGAGGCTGAAACCTAAATAGAAAATATTTCTAAGGAGAATATCTTTTTAATAAAAATATTAGATGCCTTAGAAGGGGATCCAGGAAGGCCATGGAGTAAAGCTAAGGATGACAAGTGAGTGGATTTAAAGTATATCTCTTTTATGTTTATGATATATAATATCATTAGATTCCCGTTAAATATTTAATTCCGCGTTTATTTCAGTAGTTAGTTCTACTAATTAGTTATGTTGAAACTGTAAATTTTATAAGAGAAGTGTACTTATATTTAAATGTTATTTATCTGGAAAAAGAAAGGAATCCAATTAAATATAAGTAATATTAGGCTTAAAAGTTGTAGGGAAAGGCATAAGCCTAAAAGTGAGAAATTTACATCAAATTGTGTTAAAACGGGAGAAATGAATTAAAAAGGGGAAAATCTAAATAACTTGATTTGGAATTTAGTGATAGATTAGTTGGTTGGTTTAGAAAAGGTAATACATTTCCATAGTTTAATATTGTAAGAACAATGATAAACATAATTGCAAGATTAAAAGCAAGAAAAATGGAATTAGTGCAAAATAGAGACATTACGTATTTTGCATTACCCAATAATTAAAGAAACAATAAAAGAAATATCTTGCGGTTACGAGTTACTGTTTATAGCAATATTTAATATTAAAATATGGAAATGGATTTTTAGTACAGTTTTTGTAACCAACCAAATAGAATAGAACTACTTCCTAGAATAAAAGAGGATAACGTGAAGCGTTAAAGAAATTAAAGAAGAGGAAATAATCAAGTTAATTATTTGACAAGACTAGAAACAATAAACAGAATATGTGACTAGATCTGCATTTACTACGCATATAGTAGAATAAAAAGTAAAGCAGTTATTATGATAAGTAATTTGTGACAGTGGGATATAGTTTCAAGCTAAGACTGTCATATAATATAAGAGAACTAAAGAAAATTTAGTATCTTAATAAAAGAAGACAGACTAGAATAGAAAAGAGACACTTGCAATTACATTTATAACATGTAGGTTATTGTTAGCGCCAAAATTGGTCACTAACACCCAAATCCAGATGGAAGTACCAAACACCAGTCATAGATCACAGAAAGAGTGTATGTAGAGAGTATAAATATGAAGAGCGGTAAAAATTAAAATGAAAGCAATAAAGAACAACAGATTTTATAGTGGTTCGGCTAACTCCGGCCTACGTCCACTCCAGAAGTTTCCTTTTTATTGCTGTAATAATCGATTATAGTTACAAGATGGTAGAGTAACCTTAGCTTTAGGAAATAGAAAGCAAGAGAGAGCCGAAGAAGGTCCCTTTTCTGAACCCCAACATGCTGTATTTATAGACAAATCCTGAGTTGTTGGGCTTTCTGAGTGACCCAGGCCCACCAAGGTCATAGCCAAGCCAACATCCCTCATCGAAAAGACCCACATTGCCGTGCCGACCGGCCTATGCCGAACCACTCCACCAACGACCGAGCCACATATGGACTTCCAACCTTCACCGAATGACATCTACCGTCCCGCCAATGCCGATCCACATCTCCTGGGCACGACTCGAAGCAGTTCTATCCAAGGTTCGGAGTAAACTTGCCTGCAACTCGAAGCAACCAAGTGTCGAACCTCCTTCCTTAAAACCCCGACCTACTGCTATGCCGACCTACACATGCCGAATGGAAACCAAGGCCGAACGGCAACGCCGAGTGACTCTGACCGAACCACAATGCCGAGCGACATCCGATGCCGAGCGAGGTACAATGCCGAACGACATCCAATGCCGAATGACTTCCAATGCCGAACGAGGTACAGTACCGAACGACGTCCAATGCCGAGCGACTTCCAATGCCGAGCGAGGTACAATGCCGAACGACGTCCAATGCCGAGCGACTTCCAATGCCGAACGAGGTACAATGCCGAGCGAGGTACGTTGCGGACCCACATCACCTTGCCAACCCAAACCATGCCGAGCCGCCTCTAACGCCGAACCATCCCACCAATGCCGAGCCACCTATGACCGAACCATCCAAATGTCAAGCGGCATCTGCCAACCTACCTAGTCTGAGCCATGCATATTGAACCATCCTTGACTGACTGTCTATCCATCCAGCTGGCTACAACCAATCGTATTCCAGTCTCGACAAATGAGCAATCGATTCGGTTAAATCCACCTGTCCACGGCCTCGCAAAAAGGCGGGTTAACATTTGCCCCCCAAAACATGCCTTGCCATCGGAAGGTGTGTTTTGAATAGTCCCAAGTCCGACTTCCGAAGTCCGTATGTTATCCACATCCATACTTTTCGATTCATAATCCAATCCATTTTATCCAAGTGCCATTGCCGTACCCTTATCCGAATCCATGACTACTCTAAGTCGATATCCGATTCCTTTTCAGTAACCTTATCCTCATCCAATTCCACATCCATCTGAACCCGACTACCGAGTTCCAATCCATCCATATCCAATAACCTATAACCATATCCGTGACCTCTACGGGTCGATATCCAAATCTGGGACCGCTCCGGGTCCTTGTCCGAATCCTTAGCTATTCATAGCTAATATCCAAATCTGTAACCTCTTCGGGTTCTTGCCAAGCGCAACTTGCACCTGACGACCTATGTCAAGTAATACCATGGTGTTCTTGGTTCAGTGTCCTTGAACATTGAGTACTGCCATGGCTTAAGTCCTAAGCCGAATCCTGGTCACTCCGGACCCTTGCCGAGCATAGTCCATACTCGAAGACCTGAAATAGTAACCGATAGATAATATGTGGCCTAAATCCTAGACCGTATCCTGGTCTCTCCAGACCCTTGCCGAGCATAGTCCATGCTCGACGACCTTTTAACCAAAATCCAGAGGAAAGTCCAATCAAAATCCAATCCGAAATCCAAATCCATCCAGAAAACCAGAGATCCATATAAAAAATCCTAATCAAAATCCAAATCAAAAATCAAACATCCAAACCAAAGAAACCAACAAAACCGGGAGTTCAAACCAAACTCTAAAAACCAAAGCGGAAAAAGCAAATGTCCAATCCAAAAGGAAAAAAATAGGTTTCACAAACTGGAGCATCTCAACAAACCATCATCTCAGAGCATGCCTATCTCCGACCCCATACATGAGTAAGTGATTTAGCCGTTTACCCGAAGTTTGCTACTTATTCCAAACCATCACGATTAGTTGATGACCAACCAACCATCATTCCTGAGCCTCGGGCCATCGTCGCTCAAGGTAGGCGGTAGCTGCTCTTGTTCCACCGTCGCATTCCGAGTTTTGACATATTTCCGCAACTGACCATTCCTTACATGCTCCTCGATTATATCCTTTAGATGTCGGCAGCTGTTAGTATCATGCCCGTCCAGGTCATGAAAGAGACAGTGCCTTCCTGATGCCCTTTCACGTTCTGTGGGTTCCCTCCTTGCTGGCCTTCGATAGGGAAGGCGATCCCGAGTATCCAAGAATATCCGCTCCAATGTTGCATTCAATTTTGTGTAAGTGGAGAATTTTGGTTCTCCCCAGCGCTTCCTTTTCCATTTATCCTTGTCTTTACCCGAGTTTTCATCGGGCGGTCCTCCATCCTTAACCATGTTTACTTCCATTGACTTCACATCCAAACATGCATCCTCTTCTCAGAGAAACCTCTCGGCTTCATGAAAGAATTCCCCGAGATCCATTGGTGGGTCCCGTATCAATGATACTTTGAAATCCGAATTATCCCTAACTCCCGATACCACAGCCATCAGAATCATTGATGGATCCGGTCGATCCACTAAAGCAACTGCTGCATTAAATCGAGTTAAGAAAGTCCTGAGCGATTCATCTGCCCTCTACTTAACTGATGTCAATGTCATCACGTTCTTTGGCCTTTTTATGTGAACTCGAAACTTTTTCAAGAACCTATCCACCAGTTCTGTCCATGTTCCAATAGATCCATTTTCCAGCTGCCTGAACCACATAGCAGCTATATCCGTCAAGTACAAGGGGAAACACCGAGCCATAACCTCCTCTGATGCCCCCAGCACTTCCATGTGCCTCGTGTACCTCATCAAGTGGTCAGTGGGATCCGTCTTACCATTGTACACTTCCAGAGTGGGTAGCTTGAAATCGGGTGAATTCCTAGCTATCCTAATGTTACGGGTAAACGGACTTTTGTTTACTCCCTCCAAATCCATGTTTGTCAAACCTCCGCGAATAGTTCGTTTGATGATGTCAGCCAATCCATTGTTTCCAACCGAGGGTTGCCCCTTATCTATATTTCCTAACTGCCCTCCAAGTCCTCGAGGGAATTCTAGCACATACTCCTCGTCACGTACTTCTGCATTCCTGTTGGCGTCAGTCTGTACAGTGTCATCTGGTATCTCTCCATGGATTGGTCCATCATTACCTGGTGGTGTGCCCCCGAGTCTAGGTCCATCCAGATTGATAGTTGTTTGCTGATTGGGAGCTGCCCCCTCCTGAATCACTCCATCTGCCTGCTGGTTGAGTCCCTCTAATCTAGCTCTAAGAGCTTAAGATATGTAGTTCCCGATTGTCCAAATTGCCTAAGAAGAGCCTGCATCATCTCCTCTTGCCGTTTCATCATCTGTTCCTGCATAGAATTCATCATAACCTGCATCTCATCCCGAGTTATATAGATGGGTGCATGATCTTCTCCAGCTCCAGAAGAGGCCACTTGACTTCCTTCCTGATTGCTCCTTTCCACTACTTGCTTTCTGGTTAGTGGTCTAGCCATTGCTTTCTGAAATCCAAATTCCCAAGCTTCTGTATCCAAAATTCAAGCTCCAAAATTCCCGAGTGCTAGCTCTTCTCAGTGAAAGCACCAAAATGTTAGCGCCAAAATTGGTCACTAACACCCAAATCCAGATGGAAGTACCAAACACCAGTCATAGATCACAGATAGAGTGTATGTAGAGAGTATAAATATGAAGAGCAGTAAAAATTAAAATGAAAGCAATAAAGAGCAACATATTTTATAGTGGTTCGGCTAACTCCGACCTACGTCCACTCCAGAAGTTTCCTTTTTATTGCTGTAATAATCGATTATAGTTACAAGATGGTAGAGTAACCTTAGCCTTAGGAAATAGAAAGCATGAGAGAGCCGAAGAAGTCCCTTTTCTAAACCCCCACATGCTGTATTTATAGACAAATCCTGAGTTTATGGGCTTTCTGAGTGACCCGGGCCCACCAAGGTCATAGCCAAGTCAACATCCCTCATCGAAAAGACCCACATTGCCGTGCCGACCGGCCTATGCCGAACCACTCCACCAACGACCGAGCCATATATGGACTTCGAACCTTCACCGAACGACATCTACCGTCCTGCCAATGCCGATCCACATCTCCCGGGCACGACTCGAAGAAGTTCTATCCAAGGCTCGGAGTAAACTTGCCTGCAACTCGAAGCAACCAAGTGTCGAACCTCCTTCCTTAAAACCCCGACCTCCTGCTATGCTGACCTCCACATGTCGAATGGCAACCAAGGCCGAACGCCAATGCCGAGTGACTCTGACCGAACCACAATGCCGAGCGACGTCCGATGCCGAGCGACGTCCAATGCCGAGCGACTTCCAATGCCAAGCGAGGTACAATGTCGAAGACGTCCAATGCCGAGCGACTTCCAATGCCGAGTGAGGTACAATGCCGAACGACGTCCAATGCCAAGCGACTTCCAATGCCGAACGAGGTACAATACCGAACGATGTCCAATGCCGAGCGACTTCCAATGCCGAGCGAGGTACAATGCCGAACGACGTCCAATGCCGAGCGACTTCCAATGCCGAACGAGGTACAATGCCGAGCGAGGTACGTTGCCGACCCACATCACCTTGCCAACCCAAACCATGTCGAGCCGCCTCTAACGCCGAACCATCCCACCAATGCTGAGCCACCTGTGGCCAAACCATCCAAATGCCGAGCGGCATCTGCCAACCTACCTAGACCGAGCCATGCATATTGAACCATCCCTGACTGACTATCTATCCATCCAGCTGGCTCCAACCAATCGTATTCTAGTCTCGACAAATGAGCAATCGATTCGGTTAAATCCGCATGTCCACGGCCTTGCAAAAAGGCGGTTTAACAGTTATAAAAGAAAGAAATGAATATAAAAGTGACAATTGCAAGTATAATTGTACAAGTAGGTTATAATTAAAAAGAAAGTAATAGAAGAGGCTTATTTTATCAAACTTAGATCTTGGATTAAGTTAATAAGAAAAAATAATAGAAGTGGCCCATACCTGCGGCATTCCCTTTAAGGTCTAAGATTGATGGTCTCACACATAGGTGGGGCTGGGCTTGCTGATTAGGGTAAATAAGTAGCCAACAGAATAAGAAAAGTAAACTATATGAATAACAAAAGATTAGACGTAGGGTCTAATAAAATGGTAAGATGCGTTTGGAGCAGCTCGAAAGAGAATCTGGATAAAGAGCCTAACGAAGTAGTTCATCGTAGATTTTAGTACAGAAAGAGCACGTCCAACTTAGTTAGTTTGGCCTAGAAGGAAGTACGAGACTTCAACGGGACGTAAGGATACTATAGGATGGCCCTCTGAGGTAGGCCTAACGAAGCTGCACCTCGGAGGTAGGTCTGTAGGTGTTCCATCAAGAGAGTATGACTTGACTGCTTTTGCATTGCAGGCCTAATGAAGCGGACCTTTGTAGGCAGTCAAAAGGTTGGTGATGGAGTAGGATATTCGTATGACACTATACTCTAGTTTGCGAGTAGGTTATAGTGGGCAGGATCCAAAAGGATAGTTGCATGCGGAGATTAAGCCATCATCAGTCAGAGTGAGTTCGGGAAAGACTAGAGTTAAACCAACAGGCTAATGATTCTTTCACTATCGAGACATTGGATGAGGGACACAACCAATTGGATGTTTAGATGTTTGTAGTAGGGCACGTCCACTTAGCTCTTAAAAGGTCTTTCGATTAGTTGAGGGAAGGCTGCGTGGGGCCATAGCCACGATGATAAAAGAGACATACCAAGTAGAATATATGTATTGTAGGCCTAACGAAGCGGACCTTTACAGATATAGAAAATCCCCGACTGAGTTCCGTACAAGGTAGACCTTGTTGGCGGAATTCAGGGAGTAGACAGAACAATTACATGTAGTCCTCAAGGTACGCACTGGGTGGTACATTTTGGAAGTCCAAGCACTATTATAAACTAGTGTGGATGCAGTTTCACGTTTTCATAGTAGAAGATGGAACATTTGTATTATAGGCCTCACGAAACTGTCCTTTACAAATATAGTTACAGTACGCTCTAGTAGCAAGATGATGAAGTCCTTTTCGAGGAGGATACAAAAGGTACTATGGGTAGTACCTAGGACCGACGCGGTCTTTAAGCATGTAGCTATATATATATATGTATTGGTTATTAGGTCTTAATCTACTAGGGAGTAGATGGGTACGATTCACGCATAGAGGCGAGAGTATTATAAACCCAATAAACCTAATATAGCAGAAAATGGAAATAGAACGATATATTTAGAATTATGCTTAGAACTGTATAATTTGTCCATTCACCAGAACTTTAGTTCTGACCCCCTCCTCATAACATCCAACATGTTAGATAGATGGCAGAGATTTTCCAGTTTTGAGACACTTGCTTAGAAAGTGTTATTACCTTGTACTTACTATTATATTTTAGTCAGTTCTGCTGTGAGATATTAATTTGAGCTCTGATATATTTATCTTTGCCTATTCGCAGGATACCAGATACCCAACTCGGGCTTTAGTGGGCTTGAATTTTAGCATTTATGCGTAAAATCCGGACCCACTGGAATTCGGGCTGTTACATTCGGTATCAGAGCTTAGGTTAGTAGGTCCTTAGTAAATTAGGAAATATGAGTGAACGTATTTGTATTTTTGAATAAAATATAAATATATTATGTACTAAAATCCAAATAGTCCCCAACTATAGATTTTAACATATAGAAAGTTTTTAGAAGTATATTTGTGCATAGTTTGCTAGTTGGATTTGGGATGACCCAAGGATGTTGAGCCCTATGTTATTGCCGATTTATAGTGTACAATAAGCTATGTTTTGAGAGAAGATTGGTATCCATATGTTATAGGAAGTGGGAAAGTTCCCTAGGGATAGTAGGGAGAGTATTTTTATTTTGGAAAGAATAAGAGATTTTAGCAAGGAAATGAGATTTCCAAGGTTTAAGAAGGGTATTCCTAAGGTTGTAAGAAGAAAATCCACTTTAAGTCTAGTCCAATAAAATGAAACTTTTGGAATTGAAAAGTTGAAGAATATAATTGTTAATATGTTTGAGGAAGTAAATATTGGGTTTTTGAAAAAAAAGTGGTACGAAATTTTAATTGGTTTTTATATGATGTAAATTTTGTTAAAAGTGAAATTCTTTTTGAAGAATTATAGAGCACTTATAGTTCGCTAGTTTCTTTGTAGGTAAACAAAGATTTTAAATATAAAAACCTAGAGTGTGTTAAGTATCGAAAACGTAGGTTACAACATTTATTGTTGTAATTGATGTTTTCGTAAAAAATAAAGGAAGCATGGACTATGACACTATTATAGTAGGTGACTCCCAAAGGTAATGTTTTTACATAGCATATAGGATTTATTAATATTTATTTTAATTGAATCCATATACTAGTATTTTTGGGTTGTAGTAACGGTGTTTTAAGCAACATCTGTTTGACCCAAATAAAAATATGTTTTGAAGAAAATTTCTAAGTATAGAAATAAAGTGGTTTGTAAGTACACTAATTATTTAAAGTATATGGAAATTTTTTCTAGTTATGAAAATATTAAAACAATTTTGAAATGAGTTCTTCTGAAAGAAAAAAGATGTAAGTTAAATATTAGGAAATTAATTTCGTAGGAAATGTCTATTGTAAGTGAATATAGATTAAACATACTTTGATCTATTGGAATGAAATGAATAACGATATAATTTTCTATGAAACCAAGTCACAAATAAAGATGTTTTGTGCAAGTTATAAGGAATACGTGAAAGAGATGTACAAGGTATGGAAAGCACCATATTTTGTATAGCCTATTTTGATAAATTATAAAATAAGTACCTTATAATTTCACACAAACATGAAATCCTCTTTTAAAGGATTCATAGAAGGTTTTAGCTTAATTGTTTCTCATGAGAAAAAGTAGTTCCAATACATTAAGGTATAAAACCATTAGGTATAATAAGAAGTGTAATAATTAGAGATGGTGTTAGTTAGGAGGGATATTATAGAAAGCTTTAGTAGGAAAGCTAAGCAATGGAAATTTCATGTTTTTCCATTGATTATGCGCATTGGTTGCTTGCTTTTGTAGAAAAGTCCCCATTTGTAGTAAGTTAGAAACTCCTCCAAGGTTAGATAATTGGAAGAGTAGGAATGTTAAGAGATTTTTTTTGATAAAATAATTGTTCTTATCTACTCCAGTTTTTGTAAATTTGAAAATCTATGAAAAGAAGATGTTTTGAAAACAAGTGATGACATTTTTGGAAGTCAAGAAAAAATAAATGTTTTAAGGACAAGCAAGGCATGTTTTAAAGAAAAATGGTTTGATGAAAAAGTAAATAATTTTTTGGAAGAGAAAAACTTAGTTAACAGTTAAATTTAAAAATCCAAATTGTTTTTTATGGAATGCTGTAAAGGTCTTTAAAAGGCAAAGAGGAAAAAGTTTTGAACTTAGAATTTGTAAGTTTTCCCCTCTAGGTTTGGGGAATAATTTAAATTCAAAGAGCTGTAAAGATGCAAGTCTTGAAAGATAAAATGTTAAGTAACCAAGTACTTTTGAATTTAATAGAAAGTTCAAAGTAACACTTTTAAATGCAAGGATTTTGGGATTTGATGTTTCAAAAATTTAGAAGCTTTAATTTTTGAAATGAAATGATAAATACCAAACCAAACTTTTAAATATGGAGTAGATAGAAATCATTTCTTAGATGTGACGGGAAAAGTGTAAGGCTATAGCAGTGATTACTTTTAGTAGTAATAATAAAAGATCCCGTAAAGTGTATATGACACTAGTGAGAACCTCGGAATGTTGCTTCATGTGTGTAGATAGAAGAATAGTGAAGTGATATTAGTAAGATAGTAAGACACACGTGGTTGGGACAGGTGGACCTTAGTTGGGGGGAAAATGAAAGGTAAAGATAAAGAGAAAATTTCCCCAAACTTAGTTGTCTTTTTAAATAGAGACTGCATAGATTGAAACCCTTATTCGTTGCAGTAAATGAGACTTGGTTATTCCATTTTGAGTATGGAATGGAAGAGATGAATAGATCATATTCATCGTGAGTAATATAGCGTAAGTTAGTAACGAGTAATAGGCGGCAGGAGGAGCATTTGAGTTACTTGGATTCCTAGAGTAGGACCCTTCTGTGTCAGAGTGGACATGGTTCTAGACCTCCTAGCCCTAGATGATAGTTGTGTTTAGCTGCTATATTTACCTATCTAGTATCGCTTTGTAGTAGGACTTGTTTTCTCTTTTAATTATGAGATTGTACTCCTATGTAAGCATTTAGCTTCTACCTCCACGCGGCATTGCTCCGTCAGGCTTTCGCCCATTGCGGAAAATTCCCCACTGCTGCCTCCCGTAGGAGTCTGGGCCGTGTCTCAGTCCCAGTGTGGCTGATCATCCTCTCGGACCAGCTACTAATGCTCCCATTTTTAATAAGATTCCCGCTAGAAGCATACATGTACTGTAATGTGCTTTCTGCTCGTTGCATACCTTGATCTACTACAGTACGAATAACATCTAAAGCGGCTGCTTGCGCAGTATAGGGTGTTCCCCTTCTTGTGCCTTTGAATCCAGAAGTACCGGCGGAGGCCCAAGAAACCACTCGACCTCGTACATCTGTAACAGTTACAATGGTATTGTTGAAACTGGCTTGAACATGAATAACTCCTTTTGGTATAGAGGCCAACGATAGACAATAACTCCCCCCCGAACACAGCTTACAACTTTCATCGTATTGTGCTCTCCAAAGAGCAACTCTTCTCAAAATCTCAAAAGGTGCTGAGTTGGAATCCCATTCATTCTAAGGATTCTTGTGGTTCCGGAGAATCCAGCTACAGGAGAACCAGGAACAGAGAGCTCTCTCCCTTTTTCCGCCCGACTCTTTGGTCTTAAGAATGCTGGTTTTATTTTAAGAACGAGTGATTGCCCCTTCATCGTCGAGAGGGAAACAGCCCGGATCACCAGCTAAGGCCCCTAAATGACCGCTCAGTGATAAAGGAGGTAGGGGTGCAGAGACAGCCAGGAGGTTTGCCTAGAAGCAGCCACCCTTGAAAGAGTGCGTAATAGCTCACTGATCGAGCGCTCTTGCGCCGAAGATGAACGGGGCTAAGCGATCTGCCGAAGCTGTGGGATGTCAAAATGCAGGCCAACGATAGACAATAACTCCCCCCCGAACACAGCTTACAACTTTCATCGTACTGTGCTCTCCAAAGAGCAACTCTTCTCAAAATCTCAAAAGGTGCTGAGTTGGAATCCCATTCATTCTAAGGATTCTTGTGGTTCCGGAGAATCCAGCTACAGGATCCTATTGTTGTAAATCAGTGATGATTAGTATGATGCTCTTTTTCTGTGATGTTCACTGGAAGAGAATAAAAACATAGGATGTAAGCAATGAAAGAAAAGTAAAAGCCAAAAGGAGTAACTAAAAGGAAAACAACAAATTTAAAGAAAGCGATGGAAACGTCAACAGAAAAATTTGAAAAGAAAAATTTTCTTATGTGAACTAAGCTTGAGAAAGAAAATAGAGATTTTTATAGAATAGCAGCAAAGGTTCCAAGTACCGAGAAAGAGGTGCACTAAAGTAAAATGGTAAATGTGAGGTTTTCCATTTTCTACCTTCTTTCTGACATAAGAAATCGAGTTTGGAAAATATTAGATTTTTCTGAAATTCGAATATTAAAAGTTGTGTGGCAGGATTTGGATGTAAAATTCATTTAACTACGCCCCTATTCAGTAGGAGTGTGGGAAAAATTGGATGAAAAATGTTTTGAGTTTTCAAAGATTGCATTCATATAAAAATTGCAAGTATATTTAGGATGTGTGCATCATATTTTAAAAATGAGTTTTTAAAGAAGAAAAGAATTCATATAGGAGGTACCGCTTAGAAATTCATGTACATGCATATATTTTATGTTGAATGACACTTTGCACAAGGACACGGATGGTCGCAAAATTGGATGTACACAAAATGGATGTGATTGATGCGAGGAATTACATAGTTTTACCCTTGTCTAATTTCGGGGACAAAATTTCCTAAAGGGTGGGAGAATGTAACACCTCGCATTTTTAGATAATTAAATATTCAAATAACGATGAACAGTAAAAATAAGCATTTTTGGAATTGTCCGAATATGGCCTAAAAACTTATACCATTGCGTTCGCGGTGATTTTTTGATCAATTTCCATATATAACTTGTCGAAATTCGAGTTAATATGAAGAAGTTACGAGAGAACAAGAAATCAGACTTAAACAAAAAAAGGGAGCAAGACCCTATCGATCGACTAACAGGTCAACCAGCAAAGCACAAGGGTCGACCTATAGGTCGACCCATAAAACACACAGGTCGACCTATAGGTCGACCCGCATTTTTCCCTGGACGAGAAATCGTCCAGGGACGTGCCGAAGTTATAAATTTTGATTTTCGTGCGATCTGAAGCGTTGTTTTCTAGATCCAACGATTCGCAGTGAGCCTGTGACGTGGTTGCACCAGATTCAATCCAATAATCCGACGGCCTGATATCCCCAAACACCACTATATATAGAGCCCTAGGCCTAGCTATTTTCTCACAATCAGATTTTCTTCTAATTGGGTTCATTGCCTAAGGCTGAACACTAAATAGAAAATATTTCTAGGGAGCATATCTTTTTAATAAAAATATTAGACGCCTTAGAAGGGGGTCCAGGAAGGCCATAGAGTAAAGCTAAGGATGACAGGTGAGTGGATTTTAATTTTATCTCTTTTATGTTTATGATATATAATATCGTTAGATTCGGGTATATTTAATTCGGCGTTTATTTCAGTAATTACTTCTACTAATTAGTTATGTTGAAACTGTAAATTTCATAAGAGAAGTGTACTTATATTTAAATGTTATTTATCTAGAAAAAGAAAGGAATCCAATTAAATATAAGTAATATGAGGCTTAAAAGTTGTAGAGAAAGGCATAAGCCTTAAAGTTAGAAATTTACAGCAAATTGTGTTAAGACGGGAGAAATGAATTAAAAAGGGGAAAATCTAAATAACTTGATTTGGAAGTTAGTGATAGATTAGTTGGTTGGTTTAGAAAAGGGAATACATTTCCATAGTTTAATACTGTAAGAACAACGATAAACGAAATTGCAAGAATAAAAGCAAGAAAAATGGAATTAGTGCAAAATAGAGACATTACTGTATTTTGCATTACCTAATAATTAAAGAAACAATAAAAGAAATATCTTGTAGTTACGAGTTATTGTTTATTGCATATTTAGTATTAAAATATGGAAATTGATTTTTAGTATAGTTTTTGTAACCAACCAAATAGAATAGAACTACTTCCTAGAATAAAAGAGAATAACGTGAAGCGTTAAAGAAATTAAAGAAGAGGAAATAATCAAGTTAATTATTTGATAAGACTAGAAACAATAAACAGAATATGTGACTAGATCTGTATTTACTGCGCAGATAGTAGAAAAAAATGTAAAGAAGTTATTATGATAAGTAATTTGTGACAGTTGGACGTAGTCCCAAGCTAAGACTGTTATATAATATAAGAGAACTAAAGAAAATTTAGTATCATAATAAAAGAAGACAGACTAGAATAGAAAAGAGACACTTGCAATTACATTTATAACATGTAGGTTAAAAAAGAAAGAAAAGAATATAAAAGTGACAATTGTAAGTATAATTGTAACAAGTAGGTTATAATTAAAAAGAAAGAAATTGAAGAGCCTTATTTTATCAAACTTAGATCTTGGATTAAGTTAATAAGCAAAAATAATAAAAGTGACACGTACCGGCAGCATTCCCTTTCAGGTCTAGGACTGATGGTCTCACACATAGGTGGGGCTAGGCTTGCTGATTAGGGTAAATAAGTATCCAATGGAATAAGAAAAGTAAACAATAGTAAAAGATTAGACGTAAGGTCTAATAAATGGTAAGGTGCGTTTGGAACAACCCGAAAGAGAATCTGGATAAAGAGCCTAATGAAGCAGTTCATCACAGATTTTAGTACAGAAAGAGCACGTCCAACTTAGTTAGTTCGGGCTAGATGGAAGTACGAGACTTCAATGGGATGTGAGGATACTCTAGGAGCTGCACCCTTGGAGGAAGGTCTGTACGTGTTCCATCAAGAGAGTATGCCTTGACTGCTTTTGCATTGCAGGCCTAATGAAGCGGACTTTTATAGGCAGTCAAAAGGTTGGTGATGGAGTAGGATATTCGTATGACACCATACTCTAGTTTGCGAGTAGGTTATAGTGGCCAGGACCCAAAAGGATAGTCGCACACGAAGATCATGCCATCATCAGTCAGAGCGAATTCGGGAAAGACTAGAGTTAAACCAACTGGCTAATGATTCTTTCACTATCGAGACATTGGATGAGGGGCACAACAGATTGGATGTTTAGATTGTTTGCAGTAGGGCACAGCCACTTAGCACTTAAAAGGTCTATCGATTAGTATGGGGGGCTGCGTGGGGCCATAGCAACGATGAGAAAAGAGACAGACCAAGTAGAATATCTGTATTGTAGGCCTAACGAAGCGGACCTTTACAGATATAGAAAATCCCCGACTGAGTTCCGTACAAGGTAGACCTTGTTGGCGGAATTCAGGGAGTAAACAGAACAATTACATGTAGTCCTCAAGGTACGCACTGGGTGGTACATTTTGGATGTCCAAGCACTATTATAAACTAGTGCAGATGCAGTTTCACGTTTTCATAGTAGACGACAGAACATCTGTATTGTAGGCCTCACGAAACTGTCCTTTACAAATGCAGTTATAGTACGCTCTAGTA
The DNA here is from genome assembly GCA_030737815.1 of Allium fistulosum. Taxonomy (NCBI): domain Eukaryota; kingdom Viridiplantae; phylum Streptophyta; class Magnoliopsida; order Asparagales; family Amaryllidaceae; genus Allium; species Allium fistulosum. The sequence continues at coordinate 294,643,565 of CM060907.1, forward strand.
GCAAGATGATGAAGTCCTTTTCGAGGAGGATACAGAAGGTACTATGGGTAGTACCTAGGACCGATGTTGTCTTTGGGCATGTAGCTATATATATATATATATATATATTAGGTCTTAATCTACTAGGGAGTAGATGGGTACGATTCACGTACAGAGACGAGAGTATTATAAACCCAGTAAACCTAATATAGCAGAAAATGGAAATAGAACGATATATGTAGAATTATGCTTAGAAGTGTATAATTTTTCCATTCACCGGAACTTTAATTCTGACCCCCTCCTCATAACATCCCACATGTTAGATAGAAGGCAGAGATTTTCCAGCTTTGGGACACTTGCTTAGAAAGTGCTATTACCTTGGTGATTATTTACTTACTATTATATTTTAGTCTGTTCCGCTGTTAGATATTTATTTGAGCTCTGATATATTTATCTTTGCCTATTCGCAGGATATCTGATACCCAACTCGGGATTTAGTGGGCTTGAATTTTAGCATTTATGCGAAAATTCCGGAACCACTGGAATTCGGGCTGTTACACTACCCTTTGTGCAAAAAGGCGGCAACCTCTTCGAAAGTTATGTTAAACCCTTTCGAAAGCATTCTTTTAAAAGCAAGGCAGGCGGCGTTTCTTTAGGAAGAAAAATGAAGGCTTCGATCCTTCGAAAGCTTGGTTTCGACTCCATACCTGCCGCCTTTCTCCAATCAACTACGTACCAAAGCCTTGATACCTTATGTATTGGTTTCGACTTTGTTGAGGCGGAAGTATAGGGTCGAAAGGTAGCTACTGGAAGTGGCGAAAAAATAAACTTATGCAAAACTGTTTTTATTGCCTTTTTAAGTAATACTTTTCAACTAACTTGCCTATTTGTAAAAATATGATTGGTTGCCATAAACTTTAACAAAATCTTTTCTAAAAGACTGTTGAATTTATTCAGGAATTAATTAAAAATAATTAACAAAATAACACTTCCATTTAACAAAACAATTAAGACATTTAAGTCCTTCATCTTATTTAATTTAATTTATGTAATAAATCACTTAGGAAAAATCCCCCAAAATCGTAGGAATTCACTTTTAATATGTTATCCAACATATATTTATTTTGGTCCCAAATTCTTTATCTAATAGCCAAAATAAATTTTTGAACCCAATTATTCATATCTTCCTTTGAAAATTCATAATAAATTATCTATGGCTTAGATAATTACAAAAATTTAAACCCATCTCCAAAATAATGTTTTACATAACATATTTAATCCTTATGGCATTTGAAACCCAATATAAATGATTTTAGCCTTAAAATCGAAATAAATATTTATCAAACATACTTGTTTGAATCAAACATATCATGTAATCCAAGCATACCATCATTAAAATCATCACAAAGGATTTAAACTTAAACCTGAAATCAAAAGCTCATTAAAAACGAAAATGAGATGGTTTTGATTATTAATCACCTTGCTTTGGATACGAAACTTGAGATTTGAACTTGCTTAATTCTTCTAGCTTGATTTCTTAGCTTTTAATTGAATTTTCTCCTATTTTCCCCTAGGTGATGACCGACTTTCTTCTTATTTTATGTTTTAGGATTTTGAACTTGTGAAATGAAAGTAGAAATATGGGTTCAGGGGTTAAGGGTTATGGTGGACGGCTATTCCCCATAATACCCTTGCCTTATTCTCTTTTTAGTTAAATTATAAAACCATTTCCATAAACTCATTCTTTTAAATTTTTATTTGATTAAGCACGGTCTCTAATAAATTTTCAAATCTCAATCGCCTTATCACTCTAATCTTTACAGTATTCTATTTAATTTATCTAATTAAATCTCCTAATGTTATTTAAAATTAGGGGTGTTACAAGCTCCCCTCCTTAAAGAATTTCGTCCTCGAAATTTTGTAAGGACTAAATACTAAACATAGCAATCATCTGCAACATCTCCTAACTACTATACCAGCCTACCTGACTAACAACAGTCTATATAAAGAAAATATAGAACATACCCTCATAGCAGTTTGGGATAAGTATCCCTAATCCTGCCTTTTGTCTCCCAAGTACAGTCCTTCTCGTTGTCGCTCCACTGAACTTTCACCAACTTGACTGTCTTGTTTCTTATCCTCTTCTCAAATCTCGCCATAACCCGAACTGGTTGTCTAATAAAAGTGAAATTCGGTTCTACTATTAAATCTCACAACTCTATCAAAGGAATAAGAGTCTCTGGATTATGAACATACTTGCGAAGATGAGATACGTAAAACACATTATAGACACCTGCCATACTGCTCGGCAACTCTACCCTATATGTGAGCTTTCTTATCCTCTCTATAATTGGGAACGGTCCAACATATCACAGTGGCAGTTTCCCTGACTTTCTGAATCGTACCACACCATTCATCGGTGATACCTTAATCAAAACTCTATCTCCAACCGAGAATTCTAGATCCTTACATCTCTTATCTGTGTAGCTCTTCTGTCTAGACTAAGCTTCCTTCATCCTTTCTTAGATCAACTCAATCTTTTATGTCTCCTCTCTAACTAAATCTGGACCCAAGATGTCTCTAGTTTCAACCAATATACTAGTGATTTGCATGGCCTTCCTTACAAAGCTTCAAAAGACGCCATTCCTATACTAGTCTGATAACTGTTATTATAGGAAATCTCAACCAAGTGCAGGTGATCTTCCCAAGATCCACCAAAGTCCAATGCACAAGCTCTTAACAAATCCTCGAGTACCTTATTGACTCTCTCTGTCTGTCCATCCGTCTGACGGTGATATGCAGTACTCATCTTGAGCTTGGTACCTAACACCTCCTGTAGACTCTTCCAGAACTCACTAGTAAACAAAGCACCATGGTCACTGACTATACTACTAGGAATTTCATGCAGTCTAACTATGTTCTTCATGAACAACTTAGCTAACACAGGTGTCGTCCTAGTAGACTTAACTTGAATGAAATAGGCACTCTTGGTCAACCTGTCTACTATGACCCATATACTTTCATTTCCTCTTTTCGACCTTGGCAACCCGTCTACAAAATCCATGGATATCGAATCCCATTTCCAAATTGGAATCTCTAGAGGTTGAAGCAATCCACTCGGCTTCTAATGTTCGGCCTTCACTTGTTGACAGTTCGCACACTGCCTAACCCATACGCCAATATCTTTCATTATACCTTCCCAGTAGAAGCTCCTCTTCATATCTTGATACATCTTAGTTCCTTTTGGATGAATCGTTAATTTGGATCGATGACATTCCCTAAGAACTTCTTTCCTTAAGTCCTCAACGTTTGGGACACACAACCATCCCTTCTTTATCGACCATCCCCTTTGGTCAAGACTAAAGTCCTTTAGATCATCGATCTCCGATCCAACCTCAAGCCTTCTAATCTTCTCGGCTAATAATGGATCCTCTTTCTGCTTAGAAGCAATCTTTTCGATCAATACTGGCCGAACTTCCAAACAAGACTACATGGCGGTGCTCTGACTAGAACTAGCAGTCGATCTTAACTGCACACTACAAGTAGTCAAAGCTTCTAAATCTTTCCATTCTACGAACATAGCTAACACCATATTCTGATGTTTTCTACTAAGAGCATCTACTACGTTGTTTCCTTTCCTAGCCATATATTCTATATCAAAATCATAAGCTGCTAAAAACTTCGGCCACCTCTGCTGTTTCATGTTCAACTCCTTCTGAGAGAATAAATATCTTAAGGACTTATGATCAGTGTATAAGTCAAATCTCTCCCCTAAGATAAAATGTCTCCATATCTTCGATGCGAAGATCACCACAGCCAACTCCAATTCATGAGTAGGATATCTCACCTCATGTGGTCTAAGCTGTCGTGAAGCATAAATAATAACTTTACCATTTTGCAACAACACAGCTCCTAATCCAGTTCCGCATGCATCGGTATACACCACCAACCCTTGGTTTCCGTCTGGAACCACTAACATAGGCGCATTGGTCAACAATTGCTTTAATTTAAGGAATGCTTCCTTATATTTGTTAGACCAAGTATGTTTCACATCCTTCTTGGTTAACTTAGCCAAAGGCGCTGCTATCCGCGAGAAATCCTTAACGAATCTCCGGTAATAGCAAGCAAGTCCAAGAAAACTTCTCGGTCACCATCTCAAGTCTCTTTCAGTTATTAAGAGCTTCGATCTTATCTGGATCGACTGACAAACCCTTCTTTGAAACCACATGACCAAGAAACTTAACCTCTTCCTTCCAAAAATGACACTTGGAAAACTTCACTTTCAGCTGATGCTGCCTCAGCGTCTCAAGCACTACTCTAAGATAATCTTCATGCTCTCTTTCATCTTTAGAGTATACTAAAATGTCATCTATAAATATAAATACGAAACTTTCCAGGTACTCTCGGAAAACTCAGTTCATTAAGTCTACGAAGGAAGCTGGTACATTTGTTAACCCGAATGGCATTACTAACCACTCGTACGAATCATACCTATTTCGAAAGGCTGTTCACGGAATACTGTTCTCTGCCACCCTTAACTGATGGATACCTGTTGCCAAATCCAATTGGGAAAATACTATGGCTCCACACAACTGATCAAATAAATCGTCGATTCTCAGTAAAGAGTACTTAGTTTTGATCATCCACTCGTTTAACTTACGATAGACGATACACATTCTCAACGACCTATCCGTTTTCTTTATGAACGCCCCGGCCGCACCCCAAGGCGAACTGCTTGGTCTAGTAAAATTTCTCCCTTCCAGATCCACTAGCTGCACCTTCAATTCTTTCATCTTGGTCAGTGTCATCTTGCTAAGTGGTCTACTTACAGGTTCTGCTCCTGGCACAAGATCTATCTGAAATCAACGGCTCATTTCGGTGGTAATCCTATAACCGGTTCAAAAACATCTGTAGATTCTATTGCTACTTGAACCTGACTTAACTCTTCTTGTACTTCCATAGCACTCAACAGAGTATAAGCATTCCGGTCAGAATCCTCCACTGAGAATATAATTCAGTTATGACTATCAGGGTGTCTCGGTGATATTTCCCCATTTTGGCAAAATATCCTAGCATCATATCTACCCAACCAATCCAAACACAAAATGATTTCGAAATCTACGAAATCGAAAACATACAGACTGCATGCAAACTTATGACTAACAAATCAAGTTCTATCTGGTCATATCTTATTCCTAGAGTTGCATACCCTCCTATCGTATTTGCAACCCTTAAGGAAGTGACAAGGTATATGGGTTCTAAACATAACCTATTTACAAACACTAAGATATAAACGAATGCGATGCACCGGTATGACATAGTGCCCTAGATGGTGTACTTCGAATCAAAAGCGTACCTTCCATCATAGTCTTTCTTTTCGTAGGAACAGTTAGCCTAGTAAACGATGGTCCAACAACAAAGACTTTTCCCTTGTCCGCCCTGACTGGTTCTGGACTCTGATTCTTTTAACGCCCCACCCAGTCGTAGTTAAAGCACTTCATACCCTTTTTGTCGGTGGCCTTCTTCCCTTTGCCAGTTCTGCATTCATGAGCATAATGACCTTTCTTGTCGCACTTATAACAAACCAGATTAGCCTTTGCCCTCTTGGCAGCTTCTCCCTTTTGGGTTCCCTTCCTCTTAAAGAACTTCCTCTTCTTGCCAAGAGAACATTGGGTTTCACCCAGCTTCTCCTTCCCATAAGTAGCAAGCATCTTTTCATGTCGGATTTCCATTTCCACAACAACATTACAAGGATCACAAAGATGTGGTAAGGTCGCACTAGTAATCTCGGGTCTTAGTCCCCGAATAAACTTCTCATTTCTCTTAACGACAATGTCAATAGTAGCATACCCATACCTAGATAACTCGTCAAGCTTCGCAGCATACTCAATCACTGGCATCTAGCATTGCACCAAGTCCATGAACTTCTCAACAATGCAGACTTAGCAACTTCAGACAAAGACCTTTCCTCAAATATCCTACGGAATTCCGCCCAAGTCAATTCTCCCTCTGGAACTCCAGTAGTGACACTATTCCACCAATAAAGCGATTTCCCCTACAGCTGCCTTGGGGCTAGTCTCCTCTTCTGCTCATCATTCAATCCCAATTCAGCGAAGATTTCCTTACAATGAAAAAGCCAATTCTCAACTTCTATAGCATCCTCTGTTCCCAAAAACGGCTTCCCACCAAGACTGGTATAATCTCTGCTCAGCTTAGCATAGTTTTTTCCAATTGGAGCTACTGGATTAGCTCCTCCAAAATTCCCAGCCACTCCTTCAACTGCTCCAGTTTGCATCGAATTGACGAAGAACCGGTACATTATCCTCATATCTACTGGCGGATTTCCAGCACCTACGTTGGCATTTTCATTTTGATTTGCATTTTCCTATCGACCCGGGTTCCTCTTGGTATTAGGTCGGACATTTCCATTTGTTGTGGTGCTTCCTCCACCGAGATTTCCTCTTCCCTTTCCTATCTCCATATCTTCCTTTCTTGTAAATTTGCATATGAGCCTTAGTATGATACAGAAGAACGGTCTAAGAGAGAGGGTAATATATATATATATATATATATATATATCAAATACAAGAACGTTACAATAGCATTAACCCATCCCCGATCTTATTTTCTAATTCATTGGATTATGTATTAAAAATTCTTTTAAGTAATTTTTATTAAGTTTTCAAAAACCTATGCTCTGATACCAACTTGTAACATCCTCCACTTGGAGGCCCAAAACTAACGGCTACAGATGCTGTAGTAATATATAGTTATTAATTCTTGGTGACCAAATGCGATAATGTTAGACGCATTGATACAACAGAAACACATGGATATGAAATTTTTTAAAACCATTAAACAAATTTCTCATTCCTTTTCAATCACATTTCAAAGTTATTACATAATCCCCAAATTCAAGAACCACGTTCAGAGAAAATATAGTTATTACAAACTACGACAAGAGCGACATATGAAGATGCACCCTTGAATGATCAAAGTCTAAACATAGGCAAGTAATCAACTTTGCCTTTACATCAAAACATAGCGGAATAAAAGAAAAGAACTCCTAATAGCTAGCATGCCTCCTGCACGTCTCCAGAAGCTTATTCGTCTAAGAAGTACCTGCAAACCTTAAATCTCAAACTACTCAAAATTAATTGAGCACCTGAGAGTTTAAGGGGAAAACATAAATTTTGAGTCAGACAAAAAGCCTGGTATGAATTATAACATACCATCTCAAACTATTTAGATATCTAGTGAGACCATGCCACTTAGCGGAACGGATTTTCCCCTCACTAGTATCTTACACAAAAATTTATAATAACCACAATGGGTAAAACATAGAAAGTTAAAATATCATGATGATACGCAAACAAGCAAAATATCCTGGATTTCCCATCCTCCTTCATTTGACTATCTGTCTCAGTTATAGTTTCTAGGGTCACTATTAACCTATTAGTTTTCATGGGCTGACTAATAACATGTTTAAAGCTTAAGGACTATTTGTCACATCTCATGTTTTCATGGTATCGCTAAGAACTTATTGGCCGTTGCCAATAACTTCATTCAATTATTTCATGGGTTCTCCCTGAACCTATTGGTATCTCTAATAACTCCCCTTATATCATAGTTTTCATGGGTTGACTATGAACCTGTTGACTTCTGCCAATAATTTAATCCTGATATAGTTTTCATGGGTTCACTACAAACTTGTTGGCCCCTGCCAATAGCTCTTACTAAACATAGTTTTCATGGGTTTACTATGAACCTGTCTAAACTGACAACCTCTTAATTTGTCTTCAGGCATCCTATATTCTGGTCTACCAAATCTCCTGGAGGCAACTCTATTCATTCAGGAGTTAACTTAATTTATATTCACTACTGGGTCAACCTAGCTGGTTATTCTGCCCTTACTCCCCAAAATATAGTTATGGTTCCATTACATAATGACTATAACAATAAAGAAGCATATACAAAATAATACCAACATCTTTGGTTTAATAACATTGAAATCGTTTCCCACTGAAATTTGATTAGTCCCTTTAACCCATTATTTTTATCAAGGCAAGCTCCTTCAAAACCTCCAAATTTAAAAGCATTTTAAAGCTCTTTTATAGTGCCATGGGTTTTCCATTTAAAAATGAGATTGTGCTCTTTGTTTTGAAAACTAAGGCTCTCGAAACCTTAGACCTTTACTTTCGAAACCATTGGAATACCTCTTTCGAAAGAATTCAAATCTTCTTTCCAAAACACTAAACATATGCCTTTCAGAACACTTTAAAACATCTCTTTCGAAACCACCAAAACATACCTTTTGAAAGTATTAAAGCATCGCTTGCTAATTTATAGAAGCATAGCTTCGAAACCATTTGAAAGCACCCCTTTCAAAACCATTTGGTTTAATCTTAAACATATCTTTTGGATCTAAGTAAATACAAGCGAAAGTACCCCTTTCAAAACCAATAATCTTCAAATAAAAAAGTTTGGGGAAAAGCAGATGGGGTTGGAACCATCCTTTCGAATGTTTTTATCCTTTTAGTAATATAATTGGAAGGTTAGCGCTGAAACACCTTTCAAACGCATATGCTTCGAAACCTTTAGTATAAGTGGCTACTAGAGCCCATTTGAAAGCATTGATTTAAAAATAAGGCAACTCGTTCGAAAGCTATCCTTTAAGAAAAAAGGCTGCAATCTCTTCGAAAGCTATGGTAAACCCTTTCAAAAGCATTCTTTTAAAAGCAAGGCAAGCGGCGTTTCCTTAGGAAGCAAAACGAAGGCTTCGACCCCTTTGAAAGCTTAGTTTCGACTCCATACCTACCACCTTTCTCCAATCCACTACATACCAAATCCTCGATAGCTTGTGTATTGGTTTCGACTTGGTTGAGGCGGAAGTATAGGGTCGAAAGGTAGCTACTGGAAGTGTCGAGGCAATAAACTTATGCAAAACTGTTTTTATTGCCTTTTTAAGTAATACTTTTCAACTAACTTACCTATTTGTAAAAATATGATTGGTTGTCAAAACTTTAACAATTTTTTTTCTAAAAGACTGCCGAATTTGTTCAGGAATTAACTAAAAATAATTAACAAAATAACACTTCCCTTTAACATAACAATTAAGACATTTAAGTCCTCCATCTTATATAATTTAATTTACATAGTAAATTACTTAGGAAAAATCCCAAAAATCTTAGAAATTCACTTTTAATATGTTATTTAACATATATTAATTTCGGACCCAAATTCTTTATCTAATAGCCAAAATAAATTTTTAAACATAATTATTCATATCTTCCTTTGAAAATTCATAATAAATAATCCATGGCTTGGATAAATACAAAAATTTAAACCCATCTCCAAAATAATGTATTACATAACATATTTATTCCTCATGGCATTCGAAACCAAATATAAACGATTTTAGCCTTAAAATCGAAATAATCATTTATCAAACATACTTGTTTGAATCAAACATATCATGTAATCTAAGCATATCATCATTAAAATCATCATAAAGAATTTAAACTTAAACCTAAAATCAAAATCTCATTATAAACTAAAATGAGATGGTTTTGATTATTAATCACCTTGCTTCGGATAAGGAACTTGAGATTTGAACTTGCTTAATTCTCCTAGCTTGATTCCTTATCTTTTAATTGAATTTTCTCCTCTTTTCCCCTAGGTGATGACCGGTTTACTTCTTAGTTTATGTTTTAGAATTTTGAACTTGTGAAATGAAAGTAGGAATTAGGGTTTAGGGGTTAAGGGTTATGGTAGATGGCTATTCCCCATAATACCCTTGTCTTATTATCTTATTAGTTAACTTATAAAACCATTTCCATAAACTCATTCTTTTAAAAATTTATTTAGTTAAGCACGGCCTCTAATAAATTTTCAAATCTCAATCCCCTTATCACTTTAATCTTTACATTATTCTATTTAATTTGTTTAATTAAATCTCCTGAATAATATTATTTAAAATTAGTGGTGTTACATATTTATATTCATAAATCTTAGAATTGTTTCAAAATTAAGTTAATAGATACTATAAATGATTTTTAGCAAGTTATTTTATATACTAAGCATGGTTAGTAAAATATTTATGGATTTTGAAATATGACTTTGGAAATACAAACTTCATCTATTTTTACATAAAAGTGATTATGGAATTGGAATATAAGTATTACGATTTTATTAAATAAATGATTTAGAATTCATGGAATTATGAAATGTAGTTTTGAAAAGTATAAACTTAGTTTATTTCTAAATAAAATGGCTATATTTTAATATGTATTTAGAAGAGTAATTAAATATGGTTTTAAAATATGATTTTTTGAATAATATAACATATGGAAATTTGAGACAACTTTGTGTATATAAGTAAAATCTTGGAATAATTCAGAGTTATGGAATATTTTAGAAAATTTGTGAATATTTTTATAAAGTTAAATAATAAACAAATTTATGGAAAATTATAATAAGTGTTTCAAATAATAAACTCAAAAGAGAAAAATGTTTTGAGATCCTTAATTCTATAATTTGAGGATTACTAATAATCGACTTAGTGTTATCGATTGGTTTAAATGCTTTTGAATAATGCTTCGTCGAATATGGCATAACTCATTAAATAGAATGTTTGAGTGGAACTTACTGGTCCATTAGCGAATACTCAAATTTCATCGGGTAGTATGGGATGCCTTGGTTAAATTTGTGTGATTGCTGTTAGGAGGTATTTTACACTTTATAGTCGTATTCTCTTCTGGTATGCGACAAGTAGTTGCTAGATCCTCAAAAGAATATAGTTCAGGTTTTCTGGTGGTATCCGTAATAAGTGATATTTACTAGCTTTTAGTAAGTACTTGGATTTCACCCAAGGTATGGGACGTATTGGATAAGTTCCAGTGATTAATAAAGGCAATAGTACTTGGCACTTTAGAGTTTACTCTCTTTTGGTGTGCGGCAGATGCTGCTAGATCCTTAAGAAGTTTATTCCTAGATTTCTTTTCAAACATAATAATATAATAATATTAAATAAATGTAGATTTATCGAGTCATGGTATCTACGATCATCTTGATTGGTATGGACTATCCTTGAGAACATTCTGTGATTCTGTGTCCACGGTCTGAGTATGGTACTTGGTATCGGATCGGTTCGATTGATACCAATTTGTTTGTTTGCCACAGGTTTGAGCATAATCATTATAATTGTTTTGGACGATCATTATAATCGATTAGGATTAAGATCTCTTGGATTCTGGAAATTAGGATTCTATGACTATTCTATGTCAGTGAAATAAATATATATATTCTTGTGTCTTGTGATGGATTCTAAATTAAATTATTGATATTTGTATGCTTAGAGATGTTGTGCTTTGTTTTGTGAATTCAGTGTTTAACGACAAATTTGTGTTCGTGACCTAAATGTATAAACCCGTGTCTTGTGATGAATTCTAAGTTAAGTTAATCCCATGACTTGTTATTTCTTGGACATTTGTATTACATATATTTTATTTGTCCTTGTGTTATATCTTGTTTTCACCCTATTGGATATTTAGAGATAGTCTAACCTGGGTGTTATTTTTCTCAGGTCGGGCCGAGACTTTTCAGGTTACAGGACAAGTTGACCTTTGGATGGTTGTGCTAGCAAGGAGATAAACATTTGGACTTTTAGTTTAACCCTTTTAGGAAATTTGGACTTCATATATTAAATATATAACTAAGATTAGAGAATTGTAAACTTGTATATTATTGACTCTAGTATTTCATTTTGTAGACTCACAGTTTGTATAAGTATAAATGTTTATTATTCCGCTGTGATCTGTGACTGATGTTTATATGATATATTGTTCTGATTCTGAGAAATCAATGTGTTTATTACTTTGAATTAATATTGTACACGTCAAATTTCAGTTCATATATTAAGTAAAAAGATATAAATTACATGTCAGTGCTAGTATAAAGATATGTTGACATTTGATCGCCCTTAATAAGTCGTATTCTTCGAATTAGCATACAACAAATTACTTGTAATGTTCTTTGCTAAACTGGGTATAGCGGTGGGGTCGTTATAGTTGGATTCAGAGTTGTGTCAAACATTATATCATATAATATCATAGATCTAAACCTACTAAGACTTAGAGCCATGTCCTTTGGGGTGTGTAATAGATAGTTTTGCTAATTATCTATATAAGGATAGGAATATAAATGATTATCGGGATAATCATTTAGGGCAAATTTTGATTTAAAATTACAAAACTGATAAATTGTAATTTGTGATATTAAACTTTTGGAGAATAATATGTTAAAATCCTTTGGTGTTTGGAAAATTATTTTGACAGTTCGGAAAAATTAAGTATATGAGTTTGAAATTTTAAATGAACTTGGATTAATCAGAGTTGCGCAACGGAATTTTAGTAATTGAACTGTTCTGCTAATGTCGACTATTAAGTTTTGGTTGATTGATTGTTAGAAATTGATTACTTGGTTGTATTTATTTAACTTAGATGCATGGATGCTTGTGATAATAAAATATATATAGCTAAAAAAACTTATAACTATCTATTGTGTTGGCATGTCCGGATATTGTTTAAGGATTCTGATCGATATGTGGGACGCCATGTTATCGATACGAGTTCATAAATATCGAACAAGACATTTTGACTTAAGAAATAATTAATTTGGGAATTTGAAAAATAATTGAGTTTAAAAAATTAATTTAAAATAGTATTTTAGCTGTCAAATAAATTATGAGAAGTGGAGAGCCTGGCGAGGCAATGTTGACATTCTAGATAATCAACTTTGCAGCCAAGTGATGAAATGAATCACTAAAATTTTGTAGCTTGATATTATTTTATATAATGTGATAAGTTAAGAAAAATGTAAAAATTTAGGAATTTGATTATAATAAGATTGAATGGTTGGAAATTTTTTGAAAAGAGAATTAGTGCAATTCTACTTTTATTTTGTGAATTTAGCTTTTAAATTCTTTAATTTTGGAATAAGAAGTTAATTGGAAATTGTTATATATATATATATTAATAAATAATATTTGAGAAGGAATTATTTTTGAGTTATATATTGATTTGGAGTTGATAATAATATTAAGTAAATAATTTGAAACCTTGATATTATAATTTGTGAAAATTGAAAATTTAAGAAAAATAATTTGGAAAGATGTAAATTATGGAAAGATTTATTTGGAAATTTAAATTACAGATTTCTTTGGTTAAGAAAATTACGAAGGTGCAATTTCTTTAAGGGGAGGAGTTTGTAACAATTTGTTGTTAATTACCTAAAAAATTAAGTTTAATTATGGATAATAAATTTTTATTTGTCATTTTTCAATTTAATTGTGAAATTAAATCTATTTTTGTAAACAAATGATTTTTTATCTTAATTAATTTTATGAAAAATTTAGGAAAATATTGTAAATTTAATTAAGTGTTAATGTTGTGATTTATTGTTTAAAATGTGGATTTTAATTTTTTAATAGATTTTAATAAATGGAAAAATTAATTTGTGATTTTGTAAAACACTGTTAGTGTAAAAGCGCTGTTTTATTAAGTGACAAAACAAATAAGAAATTAGTAACACTTTGCTTCTCTTAAAGATTTTGTAACACTTCTCTTATTGGATGCTTACCTAAACCTATTAGGCCCATGTAGGAGAGAAATAAGAGGTGTGTATACTTCTTTCTCCCTTCATTTTTCTGCTCAAAATTTTGAAAAACAAAACTCTCTTATTTCTCTGAACCTCGGAATCAAAGTTATCCCCAAATTAATATCAAAACAAAGGGCTTTTGGTCAATACTTATAGAAATCAAAGCTAGGTAATCTTCTCTACCTTCTAAACCCATCAAAGTATGATTTTTATTTCGTTTTTAATCTTAGTGCTAATTGCTGGATTTATGGTTTTAAGAATTTAGGTGTATTCACTATGCCACAAAGTGAATAGACAACGACGATAAACAACATAAGGTAGATTTGCTGTTATCCCAATATTTACCACTGTTTCACACAACACATGGAAAAACCATCTATTGTTTGTCATAGCCTATGGAATCTTTGTTCTATTGAGATTTCATCCATGCCATTCAGACAACATTTTATCTGTTGTCTGATTGAAATTATTATAAATTTCATTTTGGCTCCTTATCAAAATTTTGGTTTCCCTCTCAATATTGCTTAGATTTTTTTGTAGCCGCATCCTTCTAATAATTCCCCCTCTTTCTTTCATTTCTAGAGGAAAAAATGGCGTTCGTTCCATTAATTATTTTCCTCACCGCCTTCGCTTATCCCTCCTGCTAACCATCGCCTGCTGCCGACCCAAGCCTTCTCCCATCCCGAAGATGTTTTTCGATAAACTTAGGGTTTCATAACCGGAGCCACCTTTTTCATCTTCGTTCTGTAATAGTTTCATGAAAGCCACTGTCTAAAAGTTAAGCTTTGAATCACCTTGCTCTCTTCCTTCCCTGTAGATTGCGTACTTTGATTTACTTACTATTGATGGTTGCGGCTCCTCCTTATCGAGTGTTCTTCGATTGATACTCGTATGATTTATGCTCCTTTCAATTTATATTATTCTCGACTTCTAATCTATGGCCGATGATGATTTGGTTTCTTATATAGGAATTTATTTCCTAAATACGTGAATATATGATTCGATTTGAATTTTTCAAATTATTTTGCTTGGCTGTCGATTTATGTTTGAACGCTCTTGATGATTTTTTTATTCTTGAATTTCTGCTTTAGTTTCCGTTTGCTAATTCGATTGCTATGTTGGACATTGTTTTACATTATGTTGCCTGACCATGTGCTCTTGACTTCATGTTTGAGTTAGTGGATTGCTATGTTGGACCTTGTTGTCCAGGCAGTGTTGATTTTAACTGCCATGTTCAAGGCAGTGCACTTCAACACTAAACATGTGTTGCATATATACATGAATACATAGGGGGGTGTGTGTGTATCTGTGTGTGTGTATCTGTTGCTCACTATACTTATACTTGAACTTATGTGCTTATGCACTTTCATGTGCTTATGCCTTTACTCGTTTGTGCACTTTCATATGCTTGTGCCTTTACTTCATGTTGTTCTGTTTGATTACTCACATGTGCTTTGGTTTCTTATATACAATTTCATGTGCACTTTCATGCGCTTGTGCCTTTACTTCATGTTCTATTTACTAATTCGATGGTTTGAACAACCTGTTGCTCAATATGTACATATATACATGCATATACATATGTGTATATGTGTATATTAGTTATGCTATCTTGGTTCATCCATGTATATAAATGCATGTATGTGTTCTATGGTTTAGCCTTGTTCTATGGTCTAGCCTTGTTCTATGGTTTAGCCTGAAACTGATACTTGTTTACATGTTGCATTGTTGTCTGCACTATGTTTTTACTTGGATTAGTACTTTGTAGTAAGCTTAACTATCGGTCGAGGTAAAGGTTTGCACTTTGATTCCAATATCATCCATGTATATACATACATACATATGTATGTATATATGTGTGAATGTTGGTGGTTCGAATTTGTGGTCAGTGTTAGCATCTTGTTCAATTTTGCGGCACTTGTTCAATTTGTGCCTTGTTTAATTTGTGGCACTTGTTCAAGGCAGTGATATGAAACTGTTAGTGATATGGACTTGTTATTATTCAATTTGTGGCACTTGTTCAATTACTGACATGTTTGAACCTATAAGTCTGGTTTAACTCTTTTATATTCTGTCAATTTTGTTTTATGACTTTGAAGCTTTGTTTGATGGTGCTTTGATGGGCTTTGCTTTGATTTAATGGTGCATTGCCACTGCCCTCTTAAAAGTAGTGCACACTATCACTTTTTGAACTTTTTGATCTTTGCTTGTCCTTGTTGTTGAATTGTTGAAACTTGTTTTTGCTTTGAATTTCCATGCATGTACATACGTATGTATAATATTGATAGTTAATCTGGTTTGTGCACTTTCTTGTGCTTGTGCCTTTACTTGTTTGTGCAACAGTCTATGAGGTTTAATCGATGCCCGACCTTGTGGTATTCACAGTGATACATTGTGCATATCATAATTTGTTCGTGCACATATATATTTGTTCCTGTCTAAAACATGTAGAGAAAACTAACCCATGAACTGAGGTAATATTAATATTTAAATTCAATTTAATTATGCAATTTAGGTTTGTTTCCATTTCCATTTACTCCGTTGTTTATCTGACATGTATAAGAGATGGCTGGATACAAGTTGGAGCAAGCAAATCAAGATCAACACATCAAAAATAAACTCGAGTGAATGTGAGTAAGAGCGAGTAAAATAAGGTTATATATGAGAGTGTAGAGAAAAGTTGTATATATGAGAGTACTAGTGAAAGTTGTATTGCATTTGAATTTGATTTTAAATAAAATATTTGTCTAAATAAAATTTCTGTTCATTTATTTCATTTTTCAAATATAATATAATTGTAATCGGTATGCATATCAGTTAATATATATGTTGTATAATAGAAAATTCTAGAAGTGATACTACAACATTAAATAACAAATGTTTTTTTTTGTGTTAGTGCATATCAGACAACGAGGCATATCTATTGTCTGATGTGAAATGAGATGGCATGGATATTAATGATAGATATATATATACATGCAATCAGACAACAGAGCATATCTATCGTCTGATGCGTTTTCCCCATAGCGATTTGAGATTAGCAAAGAGGTTGCAAGGTAGTACCAAGGCATTGGGCAAGGTTTGCAAGCTATAGGAAGCATTAAAGGTGAGTTTATCACTCACATATCTATTTCTAAATCTTTATTTGCTGCATATAATTGTTTGAATAATTTTTTGATTGAATTGCTTGCAATATGGTTATAAACTTGAGTGATTGTTTGATTGTTGTTTGCTAGAAATTAAATATAAAAATCGCTGCAGTAAAACAGCGGGTGTAAAATAATCCAAAATAACTCAATCTTCTTGTGGTAGAAAGTTTTTTCAGTTAGCTACAGGTTCTCTTTTAATCACTTGTCGAAATTCTGTAGTTTATAGGTACAAAATTGAGTTTGAAACTGATGGCGTCGCACTGCCTTATGTAATTGGCTGAGTCTAAACCTGAAATAAAGTTGGCCGTCACTTTTTCTCTACTTATCAGAATTCAATAATTCTTTATGTTCTAGAAAGCTTAAACTATGTTCTACAACTTTTATGTTTTGAGTTTTGTAATATTTTATGGTTTACATGGTCGAAATTACGTTTTAGTGTTGCTATCCTGAGAATAATTGACAGCGAATAATGAAGTTAAAATATGAGAATTGTTTCGGTCATAACATTTGAACTGTAACACCAAAATTGGTGTTCTTTTTCTTGTTGGAAAACTTAGACTTTTATATGCAAATTTCATGTTTTAAGTTTTGTAAAATTATGAGATATATGTGGTCGAAACTGTTGATCTTTAAACCCTAAATTTGAGTTAAATGAAATAAATAATTAAATAAGCTTCATATACAAGTAATTTTACAAAAGAGAATTAGTTATATTTATAAATCTTAGAATTTTTTTAAATGAAGTTAATAGATAATATAAATAATTTTTAGCAAGTTATTTTATAAATTAAGCATGATTAGTAAAATATTTTTGGATTTCGAAATATGATTTTGGAAATACAAACCTAGTCTATTTTTACATAAAAGTGATTATGGAATTGGAATATAAGTATTACGATTTTATTAAATATGTGATTCAGGATTCATGGAATTAGGAAATGTAGTTTTGAAAATTATAAACTTAGTTTATTTTCTGAATAAAATGGTTATATTTTAATATGGATTTAGAAGAGTAATTAAATATGGTTTTGTGAATAATATAACATATGGACGTTTGAGACAACTTTTTGTATGTAAGTAAAATCTTAGAACAATTCGGAGTTAAGGAATATTTAAGAAAATCTACGAATATTTTTATAAAGTTAAATAATAAACGGATTTATGAAAAATTATAATAAGTGCTTTAAATAATGAACTCAAAAGAGAAAAATGTTTTGAGAACCTTAATTCTATAATTTGAGGTGTACAAATAATCGACTTAATTTTATCGATTGGTTTAAATGCTTTCGAATCATGCTTCCTTGAATATGTTATAACTTATTGAATAGAATGTTTGAGTGGAACTTACTAGCCAATTAGTGAATACTTGAATTTTACCGGGTAGTTTGGGATGCCTTGGTTAAATTCATATGATTGATATTAGGAGGTATTTACACTTTAGAGTTGTATTCTCTTCTAGTGTGCGACCAGTGGTCGCTAGATCCTTAAGAGAATGTAGTTCAGATTTTCCGGTGGTATCCGTAATAAGTGATATTTACTAGCTTTTAGTAAATACTTCGATTTCACAATACGTATGGGACGTATTGGTTAAGTTCCAGTGATTACTGAAGGTGATGGTATTTGGCACTTTAGAGTTTACTCTCGTTCGGTGTGCGGCAAGTGGCTGCTAGATCCTTAAGAGGTTTATTCATGGATCTCTTTTCAAACATAATAATATAATAATACTAAATAAATGTAGATTTATTGAGTCATGGTCACTACGATCACCTTGATCGGTGTGGACTATCCTTGAGATCATTCTATGATTCTATGTTCTCGGTCTGAGTATGATCCTTGGTATCGGATCGGTTCGAGTGATACTATTTTTTTTCTGTTTGCCATGGGTTTGAGTACAATTGCTGCGATTGTTTTGGATGACCATTATGATCGGTTTGGATTAAGATCTCTTGGACTCTATAAATTAGGATTCTGTGACTATTCTGTGTTAGTGAAATAAATAAATAAATATTCTTGTGTCTTGTGATGGATTCTGAATTAAAGTATTGATATTTCTATGCTCAGAGATGTTGTGCTTTGTTCTGTAAATTCTGCGTTTAGCGACTAATTTGTGTTCTTGACCTAAATGTATAAACCCGTGTATTGTGATGAATTTAAGTTAAGTTAATCCCGTGACTTGTTATTTCTTGGACATTTGTATTACATATATATTATTTGTTCTTGTGTTATATCTTGTTCTCACCTTATTGGATATTTATAGATAGGCTGACCCGGGTGTTATTTTGCTCGAGTCAAGCAGAGACATTTCAGGTTATAGGACAGCCTAACCTTTGGATGGTTGGGCTAGCAAGGAGATAAAAATTTGGACTTTTAGTTTTTCCCATTTAGGAAATTTGGACTTTATATATTAAGTATATAACTAAGATTAGAGAATTGTAAACATGTATATTATTGAGTCTAGTATTTCATTTTGTAGGCTCACAATTTGTATAAGTATAAATGTTTATTATTCTGCTATGCCCTATAGGTGATGTTTATATGATATATTGTTCTGATTCTGAGAAATAAATGTCTCTATTACTTTGTATTAATACTGTACACATCAAATTTTAGTTCAGATATTAAGTAAAAAGGTATAAATGACATGTAAGTGTTAGTATAAAGATATATTCACATTCGATCGTCCTTAACAAGACTATTCTCTAGATTCATAGACAACATTATTTGTAATGTTCTTTGCTAAACTGGGTATAGCAGTGGGGTCGTTACAATCTTCCTCCATGCAATTCCTCTATCACTAATATTAAGAATAAATTTGTCCATGCTATCATTTCTAATCCTCCTGTTGCAGAAGGCATTGCTTTGGAGTTGGCTGAAAAATTGGCTGAAGGTACACATCAAATTTGGAATAATTGGGCTGGGACTTGGTCGCATAAGGATACCAGTTTATGCTACCATTCAAATTGGAAAATCTAATATATTTGGATTTTAGACGAAGAGAAGGATAAGCGGGAACTCGACTGTAGGATCATGGATGGCGCGGTTGTCCTCCGCAATGATGGTGAATTCAATGTCAATAGCGAAGAGGTTCTTGCTGCTTTGGATTGGGACCAAAAATATATCTTCTCTCCATGCAATCCTTGCTATGGCGCAGAGCTCATTGGCTGGTTTCGCCGGTGTGCGTGAATTTAGATTTGTTGTCCCTTTGATATTCCATCTGTGGGTTTGTTATATTATTGTTGGTATTTGTCATTTTGTTAAACCCATGCATCTATGATATCATCACCAAACTCAAAAGAGGTATTTCTTATACCAGAGGTAATTTCTTGCCTTACTTCATTCCAGATGCCGATATGAGAAATGTCTTGACCCTTAAAATTCTTAAATATTCTATGTTTCCAAGTGACAAAAATAATTTTTTTAAGAATCAACAGTAACAGCATGCTTTCACCATCCCTTCACCTTGTTGCTTTATAAATGTGACTCCATTCAATATTACTGACTCTAGAAGCATTAACTCGACCTAGCAACAACATGAGATGTTACCATAAAGGAAATATAAATTTGCAGTTGAAATATAAATGTGTATTAGTTTCTGCATCCTCAAGAAAAAAGACACAGAGGATGTCAATATGCATCCCGATATCAACTAGCTTAGCATGAGTGAAGAGAGCATTCCTCATCACCTTCCAGAGCAGCAGATTATCCTTCTCCCTGACAATATTATTCCACACTCTATTATACCAAGCAAACTAGAAAGAGTCACCATGCATCATCAAGCAGTTATAAACAACAGAAACAGTGTGTGGTTTGAAATCAGGCGACCACACAACCATGTCAACTTGAACAGAAGGGTAATGTTGCTACTCAATTTCATGCTAGTGGTTTCTGATAGAATGGTTACTGGAATAAAGGAGGGATATGCAACAATTGGTTATGTAGTCACTGGCAATAGCATCAGTAGGAACCCCAAATTGGATTCTATGACTAAATGACATGCTTTACCAAGGATCAATCCCCACTTGGCCCATGGGTCATTCCAAAAACTTATATGGCCAAGAGGAGAGGCCAGATGAGTAAGATTTGGTAGAAATTCACATCTGAGTTTGAGGATAGTCCTCCAAATCCAACTGCAATGTTGAGGGATGTCCATACCTAGAATCACTTGTTCTTGAGATTGTGCTTGACAGTCCAAGTAACCCATATATTGTTCTTCCTGCTGAGCAAGTTTTCAAAGTGAGAACTAAAAGCTGTCTTATTCCAAGAATGAAGATTCAAGATACCCAGGCCACCACATTTCCTTTTCATTTCAACTTTCAAAAAGCTGTTGGGTTTAAGTTTGTTGGAGTATATACATCCATGCCACAAGAAATTACACGTAGCTCTCCTTAACATCAAAATATGCTTCTTGGGTAAAATAAAAGTTCTACACCAGTAAGATGTATAAGCTTGTAATACAGACCTGATGAGAGTAAGCCTGCCAGCTTGAGTCAACATTCTATTGGACCAACAATTCATTGAACTGGTGATCTTAGCATATAAGCCAAGGCATTGTGTAGTGGTAATGGTAGATGAGGCAAGAGGAATTCCCAGGTAAGTAGAGGAATCTGGTGGATGAGAAAATCCAAATAGAAGTCTTAATGATGAAGCAGTCTGGAGTGGAACTCTAGCAATATAAATGCTAAACTTGGTGAGGTTGATAGACAGGCCAGAGAAAGAGTGAAATGTGCTTAAGACCACCATGATGGAAGAGATGGAATCAGGAGTTGGCTTGGTGAATATAATGCGATCATCAACGAACATTAGACAGGTGAATAGAGGCTCTTTACATTTGGGATGAAGACATATGTTTTTACTGGCCACTTTTTTGTTTATCATGGCTGTAAAGACTTCCATGACAAGTATGAAGAGGTAAGGAGACATCGGATCACCTTGTCTGATGCCTCGCTTGCTGCTGAAATAACCAATGGAGGTGCCATTGTAACACAAGGAGAAATGTATTGTGGAAAGGCATGTGTAAATCCAAGCAGCAAAATGATCAGGAAACCCCGTTCTAGCTAAAACCCTGGTGATCGTAGTCCATTGCAAAGTGTCATAAGCTTTCATGATGTGAAGCTTTAGCATAGCTCGAGGAGAAATATATTTCCTATTACAATCTTTTAATAATTCATGGGTCTGTAAAACATTATCGAGAATGCTTCTATCAAGGAGAAATGCAGCTTGGTTATTAGAAATAAGGGAAGGTAAGTCAATCTTAAGCCTAGCAGGTATGATTTTAGCTATACATTTATAGGGAATATTGCAGTAGGCAATAGGCCTAAATTCAGTGACCAGAGAGGGGTGATCAGACTTAGGAATGAGAGCATGATTGGTCACATTGATGCCAGAGAGCATTCTATTTTTGGAGAAAAAGTTTTTAACAGCCTTGCAAACAACTAGGCCAATTATCTCCCAACAGGAAGTGCAAAAGAGAGCATTATACCCATCAGGACCACCACAAGATTTTTCTAAAAAAACATTTCTTAATTTCACTGTCAGTTATATGAGAGGATATCAGGTTGATATGGTCCTGGTTAAGGCTAGGAAGATGAAGATCATCAGTGATACTCAAGTCTGGTTGAAAATTATCCTCATTACCAAGAATACCAGAGAAGTAATCAATGAAAGCCTTATCAATAAGATGAGGGGAAGAGACTTGGTTACCCTGCAGGTCACTTATGGAATGTATTTGACTCCTAGCTTTCATGATGTCAAGCTAATTAGTGAATGCTTAATTATTGATTATTTATATAAAAGATTGAGAATCTATTTATTTATTGTACATAATAAATTTACAATAGAAATCAAATCTTTGTTAATCTTAGAATATGTATTTACTATTAGTTCTTAGTAATTATTTTCCTATACAAGATACAATATTACGAATGATTATTTTTAGGTATCGATTCGAATATTTTACATTTATAATTATTTATATAAAATCTGAAATCCATTGTTTCCTATTGACTCTTTTCTAGGTACATTGAATTAAAAAGAAATAAATAATTCACCATTGATATTGATTTGGTTGATGATTTAGGATGAAACGGTGATGACATCCTTCTATATGATTTTGTGATTTGTATTTTATGTGATGAGAAATATGAATAAATGGATTAATGATACCATCTGGTATGAAACTTTCGGTAACTCTTTTATGGTTATTCTTTTGATTCATTATATAGAATATTGGAGGAGCAAGTGTAATGTATGAGCACTGAATAAATGGATTAGTAACACGCAGTGGTATAGGATGACGTTGTGTTATTTATTCAGTTATTCTTTTCTCACGGATGAACTCATACGGGAGTATGTTGTGAGTGTGACTCACTACGATGAGTATATGTGGAGGCTTCTTGTTAGCCACATATTTTGCGTACATTATGTGTCTGCCTACCTTTGTCAGGCTCCCTTTATGATTCGGGAGTGAACCAGATTGGCCAGCATCCACCTTGGCAGCATGATCGGGGATGTCACGCCCTCGATCTGTGACACCATTGCTTTTTTTATATTTGATGCACATCATTGGATTTGGTTGCCTCTTGTGTCGCATATACCAGCAAACAGTTACCATAGAGGCACATGTCTGTAGTCGAGACCGAAGAGGCTACACATTGTCGAGCCTATGGTGGATCATTGTCACGATATTGAGATGGAAGAGGTAATGGTAATTGATGATTGTAGGAGTCATGTCATATGGGCCACGTGTGGCTTCTGGAGCAAGCAGATGTGTTGTCAGTCTTCCGTCTGGTTTTGGTGTATGTGTATGCATGTGGGTGGTAGATAGACGTATATTATGTATGGATGAGATTATACCTGAGATTGTGTCCAGACTATGGTCAACCCCATATCTTTCTTAGGCAGATGGACTATTCTTTATAGACAGACAGCCTACTTTTTATTGAATTTTTTTGGATATTGTTATGAGCTGGCTCAATCTTTCATGTTGATTTTATTGATTGAAAATGGTACTTTATAATATGAGATTATGAGATATTTTGGGTATTGCTTTATCATTGCCTAACTTCACTTATGGATATCTCACTATTGATTGTTTCTAGATTTAAATGATGATTTCTGGATATGTATGATTCACCTATCTGTGTTAGTTCTATCATTTCTGATTTGCTGTGTTTCTATATACATGATGACATCTTTTGATATCAGTTTTGACTATTTTATATGGATAGGAGTTATTTAAGTGATGTGATGCCTTGATGATTATTTATAGCATTGTACAAATATTCATGTTATGATTTTATTATCTATGTTAGAGATATCATATTATTATTCCATATTTACACTGTGTTACCCATATTATAGATCCTTGATTAGACATAGTCTGACCCGTGGGTTATTTTTTAATGCTCGGATCAGTCCGAGACATTTTAGGTTCTCGAACCACTTGACCAACATCTCTATTAGTGGGATTTGCGGAGATTTATGTTAGAATTTTTGTATGATATTGTATGACATTGGTTCATTGTATATATGTATGTGATATTGAGTTGTATATTGGTTGTTCATCATGTATATTGAGATAGTTGGTATTTGAAGTATTTGTATCCAAATAGTACAATATATTATATTATATATTGTCGCTACGATTGACTTTGTATTCTTTGTACATTATGCGTTGTTCTATCCTAGAGGCATACATGTTTATTGCTTTGTACCGATACTGTGTACGTAGAGGTGAGATGTTTATTGATGTTTTAATACATACCAGTATTAGTCCAAGGGAATATTCACATGTGTACCCCACATAGCCTCATTCTCCATATGACCCTATAATACTTTAGGATAGTATGGGTATAGAGGTGGCGTGTTACAAAATAGTATCAGAGCAGGTTCAGAACAATACATTGTATATTAGAGATATGAGTCGTAATAGTAGATGAGCCTTAGAGGCTCTGACCCTTGGGTGTATTAGGTAATTTTATATATTAATATATAGGATGATTACTGGGGTAGTCATCAAGGGATGTATTTGTGCTTTTATAAATATATGTATTTAAATATATAATTAATTTCTTTTCTTTTAGGTATAAAGTTTAAAATGGTTGGAGTAGCAAGGACGAAAGAAGTTAGTCCAACTAGTAGTACTTATATTTATGATTTTGGATGGTTTGTATTGTACTGTAGTGTTTGATTTGATATTGTGTTAAGTTTTGATTTGATTTTGACCATAATATATGGCAGAAAATTTATTTATTTGTTTCCTATGAATGCATTTATTTTAGTCCCTTGAATTTGTTTAGTTATTTGAATTTGCTGGTATTTAATTTAATTTTTAAATTTGTGTTCATTTATTAAAGATGTGAAATGAATTTCGTTATTTGGTTTATATTTGTTATAAATAAATGAAGATGAATGGTGTTTATTTGATATTATAAAATGTTTGTTGAGATGGTTTAATGTAAAGTATAATTACATATATATGATAGTAATTAAAGGTAATATGAAATCTTTTTGACGTTGTGAAGTATTTAATAGAAGTAAAGATTTAAAATATTTCCAAATATTGATTATTATCATCAAATGATTCTGGAAGTCAAGTGAATGTTTTAATTAAATTTTTTTTGAAAGTTTTATATTATAAGTGTAGTATTAAATGAGGATTTGAAAATAAATTTAAAGGATATCGTAAAAGTTTAGTGTAACTAAATTGTTACAGATTTCTCCTTATAGGAAATGCGAGGACGCAATTTTGTTAAAGGGGAATGTCTGTAATAACCCTGTGTCAGGAAGCAAGTAATTATTATTGTAATAAATTTTTTAAATAAAATAATAAATATAAAGTGATAATTAGCGAATGGTAGATAAAATAACTAATTAATCTGCAAGTAGGTGAGTAAATACATGTAAATTAGAAAATTATTATGACAAAGGAATTTAGTTAATTAAAGAAGGATTTTTAAATTTGTATTCAAAATAATTTAACCAATAAAAGAAATAAACTATAAAAATATAAAAGAGAATGTATATACTAAGTAAATATGGAAAAGTTTACTATTACAAATTAATTAACATATACAAGTTTTTATATCTCAAAACTCTAGAGTTTTCTAAATCTCAGGAGACTTCACTCGCACCTATAAGTAAATTACACTGCTAATTGACAAGTGGGATGTATCTTCCACTGTAAACCAAGAATCCTATTATTGCTCTTAATTCAAACAAGCCAAACAAATAAAAGAAATTAGTAAAAATTCTCAAATTTAAAGGGGAGCTTCCTGATATGTTTCTTCATCATCTAGCAAGAAGAAACCTCTATATAAAACATTGATTTGAACACTGATAATGTGACGCCACACCTCTATACTTACACTAGCCAAGAATACTATGGGTAATGCCATCGACTAGCATGAAGTATAAGGCCGTTGAGGAGCGACCATCTGTGTAATTGCTTTGTGCGAGTATCGATATGTCAGATAGTATGTCATGCATATCATTTCAAAAGGAAATCTGACATATAAAATTACAAACTCAAAGCTACTACACAGTGGCTATGTCGCCTTCGGAAACAAATATAAAATAAGCATAACATAAATCAGTCACAGATATTCATATCAGTAAGGCAGAAACATATATGAATATAACACATAGAAGTGAACATCAAAGTAGTGGTCATACACGGTCCACTACATCACAAAAGAATAGGTACAAGTGCTAGACAAAAGAATATGTATACATCAAGGAGTCCCTATCTCGAGCATAAAAAACAAAAAATACTAAGCTAAAGTAATTAGCCAAAAGTCAGATGACGATCCCTGATAAGAAGTCAAGTGGAAGCACCTGAAACACCTCGGTCCGACCCGAGTATTATTTAAGAAGAAAAAATAATAAATGTATCAGTCTAGCTATAAATATCATATAAGATGAGATAGGATAAGAGATATAACAAATATATATGATAACAACAAAAATCATACAATATCTCAAATTTTCTCAAACACTAAAAGGAATGTCATATTCTTTATTTTTATTCACCAAACCACAAATATTGATAGAGCTTATCAATGCTAATCACAAAAATTGGTGAAACACAAATTCTAAAAATCAATAATTAGAAATCCAGAAATCACAAAATAGGGGGAGAGGCCTATCACAAACGGGAGCATGAAAACTCACCAACACGTGTATCACAAATGGCACGCTATCCCATGGGTCGCTAACCCATAGAGCCGGTGCAGCAACGTAGTACAACGGTACGCCCAAGGAACTTGAAACTCAAATAAGCCGGAACAACGACGTAATACAATAGTACGCCCGATGAACCAAACTCCATAAAACAGTTAAAAGGATGTGGGTCGTTAACCCACACAAATGAGACGAAGCTCCATAGAACGGGGTATAGTCCCCCACGCGGACAAAGAGACATCGCATATCACTAGTCTAAACCACAAAATGATCATCATAGATCAATAAGTGTAAATTACACCAAGCTAGTAAATAAATGAGTTTAGCTTCATGTCCCATAACCACAAGCTTAACTTAAATATTTATGAACAAATTATAGATTTCCACTTGAAAATTGTCACAAGATTTCAATCGAACAAGTCTAAGAATTAACCGACGAAGTAAACGCAAGCGTTTCATACCACTTGTTTTGCTAAGTCGTTTAATTGGATTTCTCATACGAATGAGGTAAAGGTTTGTATATACTAATAGATTGGAAAATGGTTTTAAAAATGAGCTTTGTATTAAAAGTAATGTTGAAATCATTTATGTGAAAGAGTTTGAGTATTTACTACTAGTATACAAACCTTTGTATTTTAAAGTGACAAATCACAGAAACGATTGTACAAACAATCTATCACCAAAAATTCACATTCGACGTGAATTAAAACCGTGGAAATCGATATCAAATCCATCAAATGGATATTCCTAAAAATCCAGAAAAGAAGTCATCAAAGTCATTAATAAATGAAAACAACTAACCGGATCAACAAAAATCGATAAAAATTGGAAATTTGCATAAAACAGGCAAATTGGCTGATTTTAACAGCACCAGACGTATGGTGGTTCTCCCAGCCGTCTGAGTTGAAGGTTTGGAATTTTTCCAGATCACTCAGATGTCTAAGCCGTAGATTTG
The DNA here is from genome assembly GCA_030737815.1 of Allium fistulosum. Taxonomy (NCBI): domain Eukaryota; kingdom Viridiplantae; phylum Streptophyta; class Magnoliopsida; order Asparagales; family Amaryllidaceae; genus Allium; species Allium fistulosum. The sequence goes on from CM060907.1 coordinate 294,671,483, forward strand.
GAATGTTTATTGCTTTGCCTCAAATGTTTGAGTGTTTTACCAGACGTTTGAGCTGAAGCTCAGGGCAAAATTTTCCTAGGCCATTGATGGCCAATTCAACTCGGAAGCGATCGAATGAGCGATGGCGGCTAGGGATTTATGTCAAGCGACAACCCAGTCATATAGGCTCCTCAATACACTCCAAACAACATGTCCAAACGTCCATAGTAGGATTTTCATAGATTTTGACTTCAAAATATCAAAATTGGAAAATTCGCCAAACCAATTCAATTCAAAAGCAATTGGACATGAAATAGATGTTAGGAATTCATACCTAACAACAATGAAAGCTATAAACATAGATGTGGGTTCAAGAACTCACCTTTAAATTCAAAAACAACAATTGAGAAGCTCTAAAACAAAGAAAGATTAATCTCTCTTCAACTTCAACGGTAGAAGCTGTAATCTATGATCATAGGCAAATATTTCCTAAGTTAGGTTATAGGAAATTATGAAAATTGGAGAGGGATTGAGATGGAGAAGATGAAGAGGATGCTTACTTAAGCTTCTCTTTGATTTTGGAACTAGAACTTGAATTTCCTAAGAAAACTAGGGCTTAGGAATTTTAATTTCCTTTCTTTTCCCCCATTTTTCCTTTTGCTTGAGAGTGTTAGGAAATTATGAGTGGAATGAATGAAGAGGAGATGAGTTAGGGTATTTGGTAGAGGAGTTTGGGTTATCTTGTTGGGTTAGTGGGCTAGAACACAAACCAAAGCCCAAACAAACTACCAAAATCCTAATCAACTCCAAACATATCAATGTTTATACTCAAAAAAGTTGTAAACGTCGTTTTGAACTCAATGGAAGTGGTCTCGAGTCCAGATTCGACTGTTTATAAAAAGTCATATTTTGGACTTTAAATTCAACAAACGATGCTATATTTAAATAAAAAATTTAAATATATAATCGTAAAATATGCGGGTTGTCACAGACTCCCCTCCTTAAAGAAATTGCGTCCTCGCAATACTTAAGAAGAAAATAAAGAGTAACAACCATACTAAGGTATAATAACACAAAAGAAAATTTTGAAGTGAGAAGTTCACCTTAAAGAGTAGGAGAGATTAAGTCCGGATGTGTTCGCTCGATGAATTCTCTAGATTCCCAAGAACAATCTTTAGGATTTGTGGACCATTGAACTTTCACAAGCGGAACATCTTTATTACGAAGGCGTTTAACCTCCGTAGCAATGATACGAATAGGATGTTGCTCATAAGTCAAATTAGGTGAAACTTCAATTTCTTCAATAACACGGGGCTCAAAAATAGAATCAGTATCTCTAAGGCATTTCTGCAGTTGAGAAACGTGGAATACGTCATGAATAGCAGAAAATTGAGCTGGTAATAAAAGGTGGTAAGCCATGGAACCAATGCGTTTTGTGATGGGAAATGGGCCAATATATCGAGGTGCTAACTTTCCCGATCGACTAAAACGCACAACACCCTTCATAGGTGAAACACGAATGAATACCAAATCTCCCATAGGAAATTCCAAATTCCTTCTTCGGTTATCGACATAGGATTTTTGTCTACTTTGTGCTTATTTCATCCTATGACGAATAAGGTCAATCTTTTCTGTGGCATCACGAATAAAATCTGGATCTAAAACCAGCTTCTCGCCGGCTTCAAGCCAACACGAAGGAGATCGGCATGGCCTTCCGTAGAGTGCCTCGAAAGGTGCCATACCAATACTAGTTGGAAGCTATTATTGTAAGAAAACTCAACAAGAGAAATATGATCTTCCCAACTTCCACCAAAATCAAGAACACAAGCACGAAGAAGATCTTCAAGAGTTTGATTCACACGCTCTGTTTATCCATCGGACTGAGGATGATAAGCGGTGCTAAAATTAAGCTTCGTTCCCAAAGCTTTTTGAAGTCCTTTCCAAAATCCACTACTAAATAATAGATCAAGATCGCTAACAATAGAAGTAGGAACTCCATGCAATTTAACAATTTCTTTAACATAGAGTTTGGCCAAAAGAGGTACGGTCCGAATGGACCGAACGAGAATAAAATGGGCGGATTTTGTAAGTCTATCCACAATCACCCATAGACTGTCATGACCCGAACGAGAACGGGGAAGACCGTCAATAAAGTCCATGGTGACTTGATCCCACTTCCAAACTGGAATGTCCAAAGGTAGCAATTACCCACCGGGCCTTTGATGCTCTACCTTTATGAGTTGGCAAGTCATGCAATGCTTAATAAAGTTAGTAATATCAGATTTCATTCCATCCCAATAATAAAGTCATTTCATGTCCGCATACAATTTACAACTACCGGGATAAATGGTAAATTTAAACTATGAGAATATTCTAAAATGTCTTTACGAAGATCACCAATATTTGGCACAATAAGTCTACCAAATTTTTGAATGCCCCCACGAGCATCGATTTCAAAGTCTTTCTGACCACCAATATCATTTCTATCCCTACAGCTTTGGCTAAGATGAGCCAATTCAGGATCTTGCTTTTGAGCTTCAAGGATGCAGTCTAAAAGATAAGGATGAGCCTCAAGGCTACATAAAACAAGAGATGAACACAAATCGGATTCACGATATCGAATCTCACAAGTATACAAAGTCTAGAGATCATTCCATTCAGATATCATCATGGAAACAACCGCTTGTTGCTTTCAACTACGGGCATCGGCAACACGATTTCCCTTTCCGGGAGTATAGAGAATATCAAGATCATAAGATGCAAGAAATTCGAGCCAACGTTGTTGATGCAAATTAAGTTCCTTTTGAGAGAATAAATACTTTAAAGATTTATGATCGGTGTAGAGAACAAATTTCTCACCCAAAAGATAATGACGCCAAATTCTAAGGGCAAAAACAATGCCCGCAAGCTCAAAATCATGAGTGGCATATCTAGTTTCGATAGGCTTTAATTGCCTAGAAGCATAAGCGATAACACGTTCCCTTTGCATGAGAACGGCTCCCAAACCAACACGACTAGCATCGGTATAAACAATCAAGTCTTGGTTCCCATCGGGAATCACAAGAATAGGAGCATCAGAAAGGAGTTCTTTTAATTTCTAAAAAGCAGCTTCACATTTGTCTGACCAAATGTACTTAACTCCCTTCTTTGTCAAACTAGTAAGTGGTACGGAAATTTTAGAAAAGACTTTTATGAACCGACGGTAATAGCCCGCTAATCCAAGAAAGCTACGAATTTTCATCACATTCTCCGGTCTCTTCCAATTTTGAATAGCCTCAATCTTTGAAGGATCCACAGAAATTCCGGATTCAGACATAATATGTCCTAAGAATTTCACACGGGATTACCAAAAGTGGCACTTAGAAAATTTTGCTTTCAATTGATTTCTCCTAAGAGTTTCCAACACAATTCGAAGTTTTTTTTCATGCTCTTCCTCGGTTTTAAAATAAACAAGAATATCATCAATAAAGATGAGAACAAATCGATCGAGGAAGTCTTTGAAAATTCGGTTCATAAGGTCAATGAAATAAGCTAGAGTATTCGTTAAACCAAATGGCATAACAAGCCATTCATAAGATCCATAGCGAGTATCGAACAAGGTCAAAGGAATGCTATCCTCTGCAATACGAAGCTGATGAAACCCGGTTGCTAAGTCTAACTGTGAAAAGACTCTAGCACCACAAAGTTGATCGAATAGATCATCAATCCGAGGTAAGGGATATTTATTCTTGATAGTGAGATCATTAAGCTTGCGGTAGTCAACGCAAAGCCTAAGTGTACCATCGGATTTCTTCACAAAGATAGCTGAAGCTCCCCAAGGAGAGGAACTAGATCGAATAAACTGTTTTGCTTCTAATTCGGATAATTTTTTACGCATCTCCTCGTTTTCCTTATTGGACATACGATAAGGAGGACGAGTGATAGGTAGAGCTCCAGGGATTGGATTAATTCTGAACTCAATTGCTTGCTTAGGTGGTAATCCTAAATGGGCTCAAAGATATCGGGAAATTCATGAACAACGTGAATGAGGAAAATGGCATCTTCCTCATCATCATTATCGTCATCATGTGGATTTAGAGAATATAAGGATGCTACCGAATTGGAATCTGAATCTTTAAGAACAATAGAAATTTGTTTAACAGATTGAGGATGTCGAAGATGGATAGTCCTCTTGGGACATAGGATGTGGGCTTCATAACGATTAAGCCAATCCATTCCCAAAATCATTCCAAAACCTAGATAACGCATAACATGCTAATCGGCTCGGAAAGCATAATTACATAAAATAATCTCGACATCTTTACAAAACAAACTGAGTGTTTCAGATCCACCAACCGGATTCGCAATTCTCAGTGAAGTCATCAAGCCCATAACGTTTAAAGACAAAGTATCAACAAGTTCCTTTGATATAAAAGAGTGAGATGCACCCGTATCAAGAAGAACTCGAATAGGATGATCATGAAACATAATAATTCCATCAAGGTCGGAATGAGAAATACCTTGACCAAGAGAAGTGTTACTAGGGGCTTGCACAACATTCAACTTTCCCTCTTTCCTGCTTTGAAGTTTGGGACATGAAGATATATGATGACCCGAACCTTTGCAATAGCGGCAATAAAGGGGTTTCGGACACCTATTTGCATAATGGTCCTTAGAACCACAATTGTAGCATTCTCCATGACTAGAGGTAGGAGTCTTTGCTACCAAAGTTTCTTGCTTCCCTTTCTTGTTGGGATTAGGATCTTTGAACTTACTATTGAATTGCCTCTTCTTGTTGTTGTTGAAGTTCTGTTTGGCACCGACAACTTCAACATCACTTTCTTTATCGGCCTCTTCAAGTTGAAGAGTGATATCTACAAGCTGGTCGAAAGGAACTTCTAGTTTCAGAAGTAAAGGCTTTTTGAGGTTCTTATTCAACCCATAGATAAACCTCTGATTTTTCTTCAATGGGGTATTAATATACTTGACCCCATATTTAAAGAGGGATTCAAAAGATGCGACATAATCTGTCATGGAAGATTCACCTTGAACAAGGTCAATAAAGCGTCGGGCTAAAGTTACTTTTTCAGCATCTGGCACAAACTTCAACTCGAACCTTTCCCAGAATTGCTCCCAAGTAAGATCCACTTCAACAATTTCCAAAATCAAAAGCTCATACCAATCTAATGCTCTCTCCTGGAGCATGCTAGAAGCTCACTTGGACACGATATAGATCCACAAGATTTATGTGTGAAAAGATGTGATCGCATGTTCTAAGCCAAGCTTGGACTTCTAAGACGCTTTCGGAACCTTTGAATGACCTTCCACCCAAATTGGTATAATCACTGCACAAGCGTGCAAACCCGGATTTAGGATGAGTAAGCTCAGGAATGGGTCCGACAGCTTGGGCATTCTTTACAAGTTCTAAGCTGTTGGGCAGAAATGAATACGCCATCCTGAGGAGTAGCACAGGATTGACCGACGCTGGGATGGCCAGGTCTAACCATTTCTCTTCTTTAAGAAAGAAAGAAAGAATAGGAAAAAGGTTATTTTTAGAATCAATATCAAACAAACTTGATTGATAAAACAAGGCATCATAAAAGAAAATAGGATAGAACAGGTCCTATGACTCGAATTAAATCCTAAGGCACGATTCCTAAGAGAGACTTAGGACAATGATCCTTGCTAGATTATTCTACATTGTTCCAAAGTTTGGCTCTGATACCAAGCTACGATGCCCCACCTTTATACTCACACTAGCCAAGAACACTACGGGTAATGCCGTCGACTAGCACGAAGAATAAGGTTGTTGAATAGCGACCATCTGTGTAATTGCTTTGTGCGAGTATCAATATGTCAGATAGTATGTCATGCATTTCATTTCAAGAGGAAATTTGACATATCAAATTACAAACTCAAAGCTACTACGCAATGGCTATGTGGCTTTCGGAAACAAATATAAAATAAGCATAACATAAATCAGTCACAGATATTCATATCACTAAGGCAGAAACAGATATGAATATAACACATAGAAGTGAACATCAAAGTAGTGGTCATACAAGGTCCACTACATCATAAAAGAATAGGTACAAGTGCTAGACAAAAGAATATGTATACATCAAGGAGTCCCTATCTCGAATGTATAAAAAACAAAAACTACTAAGCTAAAGTAGTTAGCCAAAAGTCAGATGACGATCCCTGATAAGAAGTCAAGTGCAAGCACCTGAAACACCTCGGTCTGACCCAAGTATTATTTAAGAAGAAAAAATAATAAACGGACCAGTCTAGCTATAAATATCATATAAGATGAGATAGGATAAGAGATATAACAAATATATATGATAACAACAAAAATCATACAATATCTCAAATTTTCTCAAACACTAAAAACAATGTCATATTCTTTATTTTTATTCACCAAACCACAATATTGATAGTGCTTATCAATGCTAATCACAAAAATTGGTGAAACACAAATTCTAGAAATCAATAATTAGAAATCCAGAAATCATAAAAAGGGGGAAGAGGCCTATCACAAACGGGAGCATGAAAACTCACCAACACGTGTATCACAAACGGGATGCTAACCCATAGAGCCGGTGTAGTGACGTAGTACAACGGTACGCCCGAGGAACCTGAAACTCAAATAAGCCGGAACAACGACGTAGTACAACGGTACGCCCGATGAACCGAACTTCATAAAACGGTTAAAAGACTATGGGTCACTAGCCTGAGACGAAGCTCTATAAAATGGGGTATAGTCCCCCACGCGGACGAAGAGACATCGCATATCGCTAGTCTAAACCACAAAATGATCATCATAGATCAATAAGTGTAAATTACACCAAGCTAGTAAATAAATGAGTTTAGCTTCATGTCCCATAACCATTGGCTTAACTTAAATATTTACGAACAAATTATAGATTTCCACTCGAAAATTGTCACAAGATTTCAATCGAACAAGTCTAAGAATTAACCGATGAAGTAAACACAAGCATTTCACACCACTTGTTTTGCTAAGTCGTTTAATTGGATTACTCATACGAATGAGGTAAAGGTTTGTATATACTAATAGATTGGAAAATGGTTTTAAAAATGAGCTTTGTATTAAAAGTAACGTTGAAATCATTTATGTGAAAGAGTTTGAGTATTTACTACTAGTATACAAACCTTTGTATTTTAAAGTGACAAATCACAGAAACGATTGTAAAAACAATCTATCACCAAAAATTCACATTCGACGACGTGAATGAAAACCATGAAAATCGATATCAAATCCATCAAATGGATATTCCCAAAAATCCAGAAAAGAAGTCATCAAATTCGATAATAAATGAAAACAACTAACCGGATCAACAAAAATCGATAAAAATTGGAAATTTTTATAAAAACAGGCAAATTGGCTGATTTTAACAGCGCCAAACGTCTGGTGGTTCTCCCAGCCGTCTGAGTTGAAGGTATGGAATTTTTCCAGATCACTCAGATGTCTGAGCCGTAGATCTGGAATGTTTATTCCTTTGCCTTAGACGTCTGAGTGTTTTACCAGACGTCTGAGCTGAAGCTCAGGGCAAAAATTTCCTAGGCCATTGATGGCCAATTCAACTCGGAAGCGATCGAATGAGCGATGGCGGCTAGGGATTTATGCCAAGCGACAACCCAGCCCTATAGGCTCCTCAATACACTCCAAACAACATGTCCAAACATCCATAGTAGTATTTTTATAGATTTTGACTTCAAAATACCAAAATTGGAAAATTCACCAAACCAATTCAATTCAAAAGCAATTGGACATGAAATAGATGTTTGGAATTCATACCTAACAATAATGAAAGCTATAGACATAGATGTGAGTTCAAAAACTCACCTTTAAATTCAAAAACAACAGTTGAGAAGCTCTAAAACAAAGAAAGATCAATCTCTCTTCAACTTCAACTCTAGAAGCTCAAATCTATAATCATATGCAAATATTTCCTAAGTTAGCTTACAGGAAATTATGAAAATTGGAGAGGGATTGAGATGGAGAAGAGGAAGAGGATGCTTACCTAAGCTTCTCTTTGATTTTGGAACTCGAACTTGAATTTGAATTTCATAAGAAAACTAGGGCTTAGGAATTTTAATTTCCTTTCTTTTTCCTCATTTTTCCTTTTGCTTGAGGGTGTTAGGAAATTATGAGTGGAATGAATAAAGAGGAGATGAGTTAGGGTATTTGGTAGAGGAGTTTGGGTTATCTTGTTGGGTTAGTGGGCTAGAACACAAACCAAAGCCCAAACAAAATACCAAAATCCTAATCAACTCCAAACATATCAATGTTTATACTCAAAAAAGTTGTAAACGTCGTTTTGAACTCAATGGAAGTGGTCTCGAGTCCAGATTCGACTGTTTACAAAAAGTCATATTTTGGACTTTAAATTCAACAAACGATGCTATATTTAAATAAAACATTTAAATTTATAATCGTAAAATATGCGGGTTGTTACAAATAAATTCACTGTAAGAGAAAAAAAAATCAAGAAGAAGGAGAAGCTTGAGCAAGTAATTAGGATATTTCACATTTAGGTGAGTAGATTACTCACATATGTGTCTAATTGAGTTGTGAAATTACATCTAAACTTATATATATATATATATGTATGTATGTATGTATGTATGTATTTGTGTGTATGTGTATATGTGTATGGTACGACCACTAAATTATGTGTTATAGTCTCAGAAACCCTGTCTTGTAATTGAGTAATTTGATTTATAGCTATTGTTTTTTTTGCACATAAGTATATGAAATGGAAGGTTATTGGTGTATGTGCTTATGCTGGTGCGTGTATTAGAGTATGTGTGTGTGTGTGTTGTTGAGTGTGTGTTTGTGCGTATGTGTGTAAGGATACAGTTTTTGATCATGTGTGAGTTTCTGGGTGTTTAGATATTAGTGTATATATGTGTTCTGTTGTGCATGAGTACATTTTTTGTGCTATATAGTATGTTCATGTGCGGTGTATGTGTTTTCATGTGTATCGTTATATATAAATTTATCTATAGGTAGCTATGTGTTGTGTATTTTAATGAGCAGTGTGTGGGTGCCTGTGTATCTGGTGCCTTATGTTTTCCTCTGTGTATGGGTTAGTGTGTGTACTGTTATGTGAGAATATTTGTGTGTTCATATTCATGAGCTTGTACACATGTTGTTCAAAATTTTCCTAGTGCATCTTTTTGCTGAAGCTTGCATTCCCTGATTATATTTAAATGCTTATATTCATGTTCCGTGCATAAATGTAGGGGTATTGTGTGTGTAATTATATATGAATATTTACCTTTATAATCATGTACATTTAAACTTTCATTTAGATAAAACAAAATAACTAAACTTATTCCTTTTTATATTTTTATATAATATATGAATATAAAACAATTTAAAAAATGAATTTAATAGTATTTGTTAAATGGAAAGAAATTATGCAATATTTCTTAATTAATAGCTTATAATAATCGAAGTATAATATAGCAATATTAATGTATTACTCAAATTTTAAATTATTATATTGAATATGTAAATATTATTTGATTTGGAAGTTTATAATATGTCAAAAACAATAATTAGTTATAAAAGGAAATTGAGATATTTCTTATGTAAATTTCTAGTATAATATACTATTGTTTGGTATCAAAGATGGGAATGAGATTCCTAAAGTAAGTAGTATATGTTAAATTTTTATTCCGCATTATAAAAGATGGCCAAATTAATTATATATTATAAAGAAAATATTATAATTGTGTTTAGACAATTCTTGAAGTAGACCTATGATATTATTTATTATTCATTTTCACTCGTCGATTTAGGTTATATAAGACTAAATGTTGAGTTGGATTATCAAATATTGATTTGTTTGTTTCATATATGTATATATATATAGACACACACACACACACATACATAAATATATTCAAAATTTGTTTAATCTATTCTATTTTGCTTTTCCGATTTTACTTCTTTTGTTATATACCAGCGCTTGAATTATATGAATGTAATAGAAGCTTGATAAATTAGTAATGCGAATTTAATTATACTACTTAAGTGATTTTAATAATCATGTTATAATATGTAAAAAAATTATATATAAATATAATTCAAGTTTTGAAAAGGTATTTAATTAATTATAAACAAATTTAACTAATTGAGTGTTTTGTAATTGTTATCCGACCTTTTGACCCAACTATATCCGGACTAATCGGATGAAACAGACTCAATTGTCATCAGGATCGATGTATCAGAATAACGATCACGAAGCCTAGAGATCGGGCCTAAATGATAGTATGAAGCGGTAGCAAAGAAGAAGCTAAAGGAGAACTCAACAAATCACTTAGAGCAAGGAAGTTCACTACTTCTTAAAGCTGGATTGGGTATGATCCATATTCAATACTATGGATCGTATCGTATCAATTACATAGCTCAATTCAACGATGATCGATCGGGATCTCAAAATCTACAAGTCCAACACACTTGAAACTTTTAGAATATTAATATATTGGATAGAGGAGTCCTCACAAATGATTTCATGTCAAAATAAGCAAGTTTGAACGATCGGTATACATCGTTCACGAACGATCGTACTATTTCAGCATGAACGATCCAATTCAATGAAGATTGGTCAATATCTCACAGACCACAACTCAGAATGACACCAAACTTTTAGAGCATGGTCTAGAGGCATGAGGGAGCTCACAGAAACGATCTCACGTTTATTGGAGCACAAATGAATGATCGGTAACGATCCTTCCAACGATCGTGATGGGAACCACGATTGTTCTGGTGGGCTCCTATGGTCTGGAGAGTCTTCTGCCAAATTTCCAGCGAGATATATCACCATCTTCACCTATAAATACATACTTCTTTCTTCATTTAAAGGATCTTTAGGCTACTTTTGCTCTTAACTCCATTGTAATTAGATGCAATTATCAACAATTCATTATGCTCAGTTTACAAAGTGATTAATAAAGCAGTCTGTTCAAAGTCAACGTAGACAAACAACGCCGAACCACTATATATCCTTGTGTTTCTGTTACTACTTTTATTGATTGCTAATTACTTAATATTTTCCCCTCTTTTCATTTTACATTCTTCATGCATTTCGCTTTAAAACCTCTATTGGGTGTTTGTGCCAATTTTTGATGCAAACATTTTGGTGCTTTCACTGAGAAAGCTTAATTCTCGATTTATTTGGATCCCTTTATTACTACTGGATTGCATAAATCCCCCAAAGGAGATCCATAATTATCTTCAAGAAGCTTGCTTGTTCTATTCATATTTGCAAAATTCTAAGTAAAGCTATTAACAATGGTTAGGAAACCAGATCTAATTCTTAGAACGCGGAAGGAAACGAGAACGCTAGCATCCAGCAAGGAGGTCCGAGTAATTAACCAGTGGATGTGAATGCTACCAATCCAGTTGATCTCCAGAATCCAACTGATTCCATTACAAGAGCTGAATTTCAGAATCTGATGAGAGAGCTAGTGGATAGCCATCAACAATTGAATCAGCAAATTCAAGCCAATATCGATCTAATGAACCAACTCAGTCAGCAACAATGTAGGAAAGCAAGGAGAGATCCTACCCCCTACTCTACATAGGAGAGTTCTAGTTCATCGAACGATTATAATCAATGTAGACGCCACAAAATGGGCTGATACCACACTGAAGCATCAACCCGCCTTCCACCGATCGTTCCAGATAGAGCGACAATGATCAGTGTCGATCCATTTGGAACAATCGGTACCGATCGTTCTCTGGAAGGACGATACAAACCAGTGACAACATAGTTACATACCGATGATGCTACTTTCAATCTGGATGCTAGAGTTCAAGTGAATGCTAACCAATTACTTCCCCGGACTGACGATGAAGTGAATGTACATGATATACATTGAGAGGATGTTGAACCAAGAAGGCGTGGAATGGCTCGTAGACATTGACCGGATCATCCACGTGAGGTGGAACATAACCACCGCTTGGCTTCGACTATCCAAACATTGGACTTGTCGGCTATGGTTAGACAGTTATTGAGAGAGAGCCAAGGCTTGACCAATAATGACTGGGTAATCTTGAGAAGTCATACCCCGTTCATTAACAATATCTTATGTGCAGAATATTCAAGGAGGTTCAATATGTCGTCGATGCCTGCCTATGAGGGAAAGACCGACCTCAGGCAGCACATCATGAGATATGAATGGCTGATGGATTCCACATTAGTAGACGATGCAACTAAGTGTAGATGTTTTCCAATGACTCTTTTTGGAATAACAATGATGTGGTTTACAAGAATACCCACACGGTCAATCTTTAGATTTGATAATTTAGCAACAAAGTTTGTGGGGCCATTCCACATGCACGCAACTCACCCCATAGATATAATGTCCCTCACCAGTGTGATCTAGGCTCTGGGAGAATCACTAAAAGATTACCTGGAGAGATTCCATACAGTCGTCATGGAAGTTAGTAATCCAAATGACCATTCAATTTTGATGGCGGTAACAAGAGGGATTGACCCAGATTCCGATTTTGGCGACTGGTTAGCTAGCAAACCACCTACAACATTGGAGCATTTCTATGCAAAGGTGGCTTGGTATTTAAGAAAAGATGGAGCCAGATGCTCTAGGAAGAAGAATGTTATGGAACCAAGTGGAGAGGGAGTATAGAGTAATATTGCAATGAAGAAGTCTAGTGATAGTTCTGGAAAAGTTCTAATAAATGTCCAAAATAAACCGAGTAAGCAAAAGAAAGGCAAAGATAGGAGCTGAGAACGAAAGAGGGATTCTGGAAGAGAAAAGCCTAGGATTCCGATGTACGAAACCTACACGCCATTGAATACATCTCTAGAGAATGGCTATTTATCTACCTGCAATACCATGCAGTACAGGAAGCCACCTCCAAAAGAATCAACGGAGAAGTAGAAACAAACTGGAAAGTATTATTGGTTTTAGGAATGTTATGGTCATAACAAAAATGAGTGTAGGCGTCTCCAGGATATTATTGAGAAACTGATTTGAGAAATAAAGTTACATCAGTTTGTTAAAGCCCCACAGGATTTCGGCCAAGGGACATCCGACCAACCGGGGACAAACACTGCACATTGCTGAGGAGCCTGCATGGACTGGTGGAAGATTAGTAACTAATACAATAGTCGAAGGACCTCATCTAGCTGATAAGAGTTGGCATGAGATGGAGCGCTACACAATCGCGATTAAGCATGTGAATTTCAAATGTTGTTCGAGTATAGAAGACGGGCTCTGGAAAAAAAGCAACATATAGTGACAGATGGCATTGTGTTTAGAAACAGGGATGTAGACAAGGTCAAGGCACCGACGATTGATCCAATGGTCATTTCGGCCATGATCGGCCCCGCTTTAGTGAGGAGGATTTTAGTTGATTGTGGAAGCTCTGTAAATATAATTTTCAAAAAATCTTATGATTAGATGCGGATGGAAGCCAAGGATTTGAAACCATCTAAATCTAGCATGCATAGCTTTAATGGTGCTATGACCAAAGCTATTGGTTATGTTGAATTGCCCATAGAGTTGGGAGAAGTGACCGCAGGAGAGTGCGAATTTCGCCATTTGTTGTTTTGGATGTTGACTCTCCATACAATGCATTTCTGGGCTAATCGGCCCTAGTTGAGTTTCGGACAGCTCTTTCCCCATGGTGTTTGACTTCGAAGTTTTTGACATATAATGGTGTTAGAGTTGTTCATGGTGATCAAGCGACCGGACATGCCTGCTATGTAGCTGAATTGTGGAATGCACAATAGAAGAAGAAATGTAAAGGTGAGGACAAGTCTCTCCACATCCAAGCCACTGAAGATTGATAACCAGTGACTGAGCCTTGGCTCGGGCACCACAGTCAGTTCTATAGAGACATAGATCTGAGGGATAAGGAGGAGGAGTCCAAAGAGAGCAACGCTTCACTGGTTGAGCTGCCGATTGACATTACATGTAGCCGTGATGACCCATCACAGGTCCTAAAGATCGGATCACAGCTTAGCCCCCTGATGCTGAAAGAACTTGCTAGTTTTCTCTGAGTGAATCTCTATATGTTCACTTGGACTCACTCTGACATGTGTGGGATCTCGCCTGCCATTGTGAGCCATGCATTGAATATCGACCTGAGGCACATCCTAGTGAAACATATGGATCTGGAGAGATCTACCATAAGGTGGATAGGCTCAAAGACAATGGGTTTATTCATGACGCCCTCTACTCTAAATGGGTATCTAATCCTGTACTTGTGAGAAAGGCGAATGGGAAATGGTGGACATGCGTTGATTACTCGGACTTGAACAATCCGTGCCCAAAAGACAGTTTTCCATTTCCAAGGATCAACCAGCTGGTAGAATCAACTGCAGGGCACAAATTGCCATCATTTATGGATGCGTACTATGGATATAACCAAATCCTATTGGACATTACAGATCAAGAGCACATCAGCTTTATTACCGATTATATTGCTATGTGGTGATGCTATTTAGATTAAAGAATGTTGGGGCAACCTATCAACATCTAGTCAACAGAATGTTTAAAGATCAGATCAGAAAGACGATGGAGGTATATGTGGATGATATGCTCATGAAGTCAATATGATCTGGCAACCACATTAGAGACTTGGCAGAAATGTTCGATATCCTCCGATATTACAAAATGAAGATCAATCCTCTGAAGTGTTCTTTTGGTATTGCATCAGGAAAGTTCTTAGGTTTCATCGTTAATGCCCGCAGAATCGAAGCTAATCCCGAGAAGATCCAAGCTATTTGCAACATCCAAGCGCCAAAGAACATCAAACAAGTACAGAGCCTGAATGGGAAGGTTGCCGCCCTGAGTTGATTTATTTCCAAAGCTACCCATTAAGGCATAATTGCCTAACCGCTAAGTTCGACAGTGTAACATTAAGGCTTGAGCCTAACATTTGAATATGACTCGGGGCCACAACCTCAGGGTGGCCATGAGATTAATGAATCGAACCACTATCCGAGCTAATGAGCAACGAATTACAGGTACATTGAATCGAAAATGTAATAGCTCGTTCACTTAAGCAAACACACATAAAAGTTCTATGAAGGCAAGAGAACATTTATTCATATTAAACATGTAAGTTGCTGTACAAGTTTATCAGAAAAATGAGAATTATGAGCGGGGGCTATACCCGCACAAACATGGCCAATAAAAGAGAAAGAGTAGCAACATAAGCTATCTACACATCAAGCCGACACGACGGCTACTTCTTGGACTTCTTGTCCTTCCAGGATTACTTAGGTGTGGATCCACTCGAACTATCACCCGGCCCTCTCTTCGATCCCTTACCACCTCTACTTCTTTTTAGAGAGACTTGCTGGATATGAGGATCGAGGCAGCGTCATGCATAGAAACATGAGAGATCTCATCCCCTGGAGTCAACCTGCCTGGAGGAATGACTTGAAGCGGGATAGGATCTGGATCATTGGGGCCCACGTCAGCTGGCTTAGCCTTAGCCTATTTCTTCAATGACTCTTCCTTTTCACTACGCTCCTTTAGATTGAGTTTGTTAGTGGGATCAGAGGTACCCATGATCATGATGTCACAATCAATGAGAATTTCATGGCATGAATCACTACTTTCCCTCAACAATGCGTCCACCATATGTTCATCAAATATGAAAGCCTCCTCTTTTGGAGAGTCCAAGTCGTAGTCAAGGTTGTAACTGTAACAGAATCCATTGTGGGCACTAAAGGCCTCGATAGGGATTCTAGAAAAGGAGAAACTAAACCTGGAAGACCTAAAGCTAAGGAAACATAGCCAAAAATATTAGAAATATCAATCGACAACACCCCAACTCCCTAAAAGATGGGAAATGTCAACGAGATGCCTTCTTTGGTCTGGCTTCCGAGATGAGCTAGAGCACCTTCTGAAATTTGTTTTGGAATTGGAAAAAGCTCACTGTGAATTTCATATTGAGGCTTGTCCAGGTTATATCCTGAAATAGTGGAAAAACCCATGGTAGTGCTAAGAATACCCTGAGACACTGGGGTAGATTAGTTGCAACATCGAGTGGCGCAGACCCGGAACCTTCACCCGCTTCATGTTGAGAGGCCTTAGCTGGCTCTTGCTGAAATACAAGTTGGGCATCATGTGAAATTTTGGGTTTATTGCCCAGTAAGATGTCGCCTGCAAACCTCATCATATCAATCTCCTCTACATTGAGCGTTCTCTTCTCTTCTGCAACTAGAAATTCCCAGGCATGCAAAAGCTGATAAGGATAGTCATCTCAAAGCCATTCCAGGTTTCTATACTTAAAGAACATTGGAGTTGTAGAGAACAAGTAGTGGTTCAAGCTCATTCATCACTTCCTCTCTAGTTTTCTCCTTAGAAGCATCCAACTCACGCTGAACGAGGGCATCCGCATATTTAGATTTCTCAATGGCTGCATCCCTTTCGAGCCTGACACTCATTAGCTCCTCGCAGGCATCCTGGCCAATCTTTTGTACCTCATCTTTCTCCTTAGTTTCACGTTCAAGTTTAGCTTCAAGTTCAGCTATCCTTGTTTTGGGCTGTCTATTTTAAGCAAAAGCTGATGATTTCTATGGTGCAGCACCTTGACCTTATCCAGATGTCCAATCTTTTCATATTCTAAAGCCTTGACGGCGGTCTTAGTTTTTCTCTCGGCCTCAGCCTGAAAGTTCCTTGAAGCATCCATCTCGTTTGTTAACGTTTCAATAATCCTCTTATCTTGGGCCTCTTGGCACTTTAGTTTTTCGATCTCTACCGCTCGTTCGAAGGATACTTTGGACATTTTCTCTGCAGTTTTCATCCACTCATTGTACTGCTTGGGGATATCAGTAACACAATCCATAGTCATTTTTTGAACTTTTTGGGGGACCATTTTTTGATTAGGAGGGAAGAAAAACTCACCAAAGCATAAGTTCAGAAACTCTTCCCTGAGCATGGCTATGTGAGTGGCTGGATCGATTTCATGCTCCTCGGCAGTTGTCGCAATGTCAGCACTTTCCTTGCCCGACTTGTGGAGAGCCACGTGCTCGCTATAACGACGGCGGTCACTAAGTCACTGAGAATGAGAAGGGACTATAGGATGTGGAGGAACTAGAACAGAAGAAGGACCACGAGAAGAATCAATAGGCGGGTCCCGACGATCAGTTTGCTTTATAGAACCCTTTGGAGGAGGGGATCTAGATTTTGATTGATCCTTTCATGGACGGACCTGTCTCTGTCACCTCTATCCCAACAATCTTGATCCCGACTAGAGAGATACCTTGAATCGTACTCACAACTACCGCCTTGACGATACGGGCCTGAATGTGAGCCCGAAGTTTACCGGATAAGTCCTGGAGAGACTGGAATATATTCCTCTTCTTCACCATGGTTCTTATAAAGGAAAACAAGAAGTGAATCAACTTTAAATATTAAAGGGTAAAAGATTAATGTGGTGCAATGTCGTGAAGTGCAGGTATGTGCAAGTGTCCTTGTGTTCCCCCGATCAGACCAGAGTTGGAGCTTTGCTCGTAGGATTAACCTCTCCTTTAGTAGTAGATGGGATTTCTACACCGGTTCTAGTAGAAGAGTCTGACCCACCGACGCTCATATCAGTAAAGTAAAAAGTTTCAATGTCGTGTGGAATCGACAACTAAGATAATGAGTTAAATGGTTCACCTAAATGTTCAAACGGTTGAGAGGCGGACTCATCCGGAATAACTTGAGGATTAGCAGACGCTTTAGACTGATTGGAGAGATGACTCTTTGGAAATCGATAGACGAGTTTCTGTCCCTTTCTTTTTTCGAGTGCCGAGGGCTGTAGGGTCTGCAAGGATTCGGCTGCAACCCCAGGACTAGATCCTTCGTTATCACAACTGGGCTTGTTACCTTCATCTTTTTCAACGTCTATATCTATGACCTATTGGGCTCCCGTTACTGGGGGCACGACAAGATCAACCCGGTTACCCTCTTAACCAACTACGGCCCGCTATCTTGCCACTGTAACTTGAGCAGTATTCACTAGCCCTATGCTCCGGTCTTCTTCTATCAGATAAAAGGTAATGAGACGTTCATCACTAAGGAGGCACTTTATATTTCTATCTTCTAGCGGCACATCCTTAAGAGTCGAGACTCCTTCCTCAAGATGTTTACCTTCGGGTCATGGGATAGTGCATGTAATAAATCAAAAACTGCTTATTCTAGGATACGACCAGGATATAAACGTATGAATTAAGGTAAAGAATGACACTTTCGTCTTTCCAACCACCGACGAGCGAAGCCAAGTGGACACTGCTCAAGGAACCATTCGCTTTTGAAAGTGCTTAATTTATTCCAAGTACAAGTTAAGATTTGGCACTTCTTAACTGATGCTAGAAATATAAGCGAGAGACTCCTTGTTCGTTGCTTGAAGGTGAATATGAATCGAACGTCTTCGATAGTTGGAGGGCGATATAAGAACTCCATAAACACCATGTAAATACAATTGAGAAAGGAGTAGCTATTCGGATGTAGTTGCGTTGGGGCTATCTCAAGTAATGTGAAACCTTGAAGATATATGAGTTAAACGGTGGGACGCATCTAGCCCAGCACATAAATTTGTTGCATGTCGTATACCCCTCCGGAGGCCTATGAGCTCTATCGTCCCATGACGAGACAAGTACACCGTCAAATGAAATCCCATGTCTCTTACAGATTCGGTGAATAGCAGCTTCACTAATCTTTGAGAATACGGAATCCAAAGGATCTTCCAAGAAGACTGCATCCTCCAAAGTGTCAGAAGCAGAATCGATGATTTACATTGGGAGAATAGGAATGACGGAGAATAAATCAAATGGTGGACTATAGCTTTTTGGTTGCTCAGATTGATGACTAGAGGACGGGCTATCTAATTTAGTGGCAGAACTCGACTCGGCGTCAGAATTGCTGTGCTGAGAAGATGGTCCAGCGGACATAGCTGCAAGATGTTCTGAACTTTTGGAATCCACCGCTGTTGAACTTAGTAAAAAAATCATTATTAGATAAAGTAACCAGTACCCTCCCCCCTCCCCTCAATGCAGAGTGAGTGCTACTGTTGTGTGGTGAAGTGCCATGCAATATGGTGATAAGTTATATAGAATTAAAGGCCGAAAAGATGACGAGACATCGAAGTTTGATCGGAGTGACCGTTATTGCTGACCGTCTCAACCGGTTCTCTACAGCATTAGGGAATGATTCAGCCTGAGCCTAAAGATCGATTTTCAGTAGTTTGAGGATTGAATTTTATGTTCATAGGCAGATGAGCTTCACAAGAATTCTCCAAGGCATTTGTCCATGTTATAGTTCGAACATCGTATATGTCACAGTTTGAAGTTCAAGTCATATGCAAGTCGTATGTGTTCACTCAAGTGTTCAAGGTCGAATCTCATTTCAAAGACCAAACTCATATGATTGGATTTGATTTTAAAGATCGTTGCTGCAACCGATCGTTTCGTCAAGCCGATCGTTCATAAATGATCGTTCCATAACGATCGTCCATAGTCAAGCCAGATGCCACACCATTCCTTTAACTGATCGTTCACACCATTCCTCTAACCTATCGTTCACTGCATTCCTCTAACCGATCATTTCTTCGATTATCCATCCGATCGTTCACATTGATTCTCCATCCAATCGTTTCGATACGATCGTGTAATATCCAAATCGTCACCATATGATCGATTATATGCTACATCGTCCACAACCGATCATTCCAGTATCGATCGTATCCATACCTATTTTCATTTCCCATCACTGAAGCATCGTTCCTCACCAAAGTCGCTATTTCATCCAAGAAGATTAGTCAAACACTTCTTCCCAACAACTCAACCCCTTCACCATCTCCAAAACGATCGATATGTAGCAAACGATCATTGTAACGCCTCGCCTCTTCCAACCTTCTTCAAATCTACCAACTTCGTCATCTTCATCGAATGCCTCGAGGTCAACAAAGCTGAAATCTTGCTATCAAATCTGCATACAACCAAAATCGACCCACCTAAATTAGAATTCGAAGAGTGGAAATGGTTTGAGTTTAATTCTACCTGAGATCTGGAGAGGTGAATATAACGATGATTGATATAGAGAGAAGGACGTGGGATTGGAAATTAAGTGGAGGAGGAACGATCTTTTATTTGGAGTTTTGGGTCGTGATTTGGAATGATAAAGATGAAGGAAGAGCAATTTTCTTTTTTTGATTTGAGTTAAAATGATGCAAAAGTCAATAGAGAGGATGGAGCAGCTAAGTGAAAAGTATTTATATAAGAATGGGCCAAACCTTTAAAAACCCTTGAAGTTAGTCTATAAGATCATTCCTTACCGATTGTTTCATAATGATCGCCCTGTATCATTGTATAACGATCGTTCATTGAGAACGATCCATTATTCTCTCACACCTACTAATGATCGGATACGATCATTCCTAAAAAAGAAATAAAAAAGGAAAGGGGACTTGACAATGACTTGTGAATGTGTAATCATGATCGGGGTTCAGGTATGAATACATATAAGTTCTAATATACGTACTGAAAATTCAATTTTTGAAACTAACAAAAATTGAATTCTCACCCGAAACCAATTAGAGAAGAGTCTAAGCCAAATTGATGGAACCTAATAATCACTGGAAACAAAAAATATAATCATAGACAAGTCGAAATCCAGTATTTATACCATTGGAAATCGACTAATAGTTATGACAAATAGAAGGAGATCGACTTTCAATAAAAATGACTCAATGAAATGATGGCGACTGTTCAATTAACTGGATAGAATCCTTTTCGATGATAGAAATTTTCAACAATTCAAAGCACGTCATGTTCAAACTAGACATACTTTGAGGGGGCAAGTGTAACGACTCGGATATTCGCGTTCGAAAATCGACATCCGTACTTCACATTGTACTAGAATGCCGCAGATTCGATCATTCAAATCCGATTCGCCGGAGCTTATAACACCATTAAGTATAACAACACAGCGGAAAAAGAATATATCTATTACATAACATTGATACAATGACAGATACAAAATCTGATACAATATGATACAACAGAATGATACAACAGATATCAATATACATCAGAGATATGATACAAGAAATAGCAGCGGAAAGAAAATAGATAACACCAGCGGTGGATAGAAAATCTCCAATAGAATGCTCCAAGATAAACAATGTCAGTTCATGAACTCCAAGAACTGAACTAGCTCCAGATAATCTACTAAACCTGAATATCTGAAAAACCCAACTCTAGACTGCCCGTGTGGAAAATAGTAGGCACCCAGAGTTTAGGAAGGGAACAATAAACTCCGGATCAGTCATAGGACTGGTGTGAGCAACAAAAACAGTTTATCTTTAAACAAACAACAAAAGGCTTTTAAACATTGAAACCCGCAATGCTTTTGGAAAATGAAACTACCATAAGACCTCCCACCACACACACAATGCAATCGCAGAATTGGAGGAGATTTCTTCTTATGATAGTCAAACATGCTTACTACGCAAAAGAAATTCTTTTGATATTATTATCATTAGTGCATAGTGTCGAAAACCATTTCGAAAATATAATATAAATCTTAGCTAGCATACAACCATTATTGTATGCCTACTATAGCTACTACGTTCAATAGCAGGTTACCGCCACATTCCATAGCAGGTAATACAACTAAAACTGTACAGGGTTCGTATTGTTTCTTTGGATTTCCAACAAATGATCAGGCAAAGGAACTTTCTTACCAAAATGGAAACGCCTCTGGAAAGACGCCCCGGATCCTAACCGGATCTCTGCAAACAAAAGGCCGACGCTACCTCACGCTGTACAGCTGTAACTAGGTAACTAACATGCGAGTCATATCATCCCTCGGTCGTTACCGACCTTTATCCCGGGATCCCGAAAACCAACAAAGCAACATCATATAGTAATAAATTACCGTGTCCACACGAGTTAGGTATCTGGGCTCCATACCATGATACCACCCTTTATCCAGAAGGAAATGACATACCCTAGGGGCGCTACCCCTACAAACCTTTGCCGCAACATTCCTGTTTCGACCATTACCGGGTTGTGAGGCTCGACGAAGTCTCGTCCACAAAGCTACGCTTTTTCACAAAGCCACGCTTTTTCACAAAGCCACGCTTTTTCACAAAGCCACGCTTTTTCACAAAGCCACGCTTTTTCACAAAGCCACGTTTTTTCACAAAGCCACGCTTTTCATAAAGCACGCTTTGACCAACAAATGATCATCAGCACTTCGTATGCCACATTACCAAATTGGGAATGTATCACTAGTAACCATCAACTACATAACCTCTGAGCTCGTACGTCTCAGAGAAGGGTGTTAAGCTAAGAGAATAAATTCTCCGCCACCAACATAAATGTATTTGATAGAAACCAGCTTTACATCTCAAAGTGTAACGTCAGACACACATCCATACAAGTCCGTTCCGGGATCGAACGGAACCGAAGGCACTTCCAAAGAAGCCCTTGCAAATCCGGATAATTTCTAATCACGTCCGGACTTCCCATCACAAAGGGTGATAAAATCTCTATACCGGGGACCAGTCGGTGCAGAGACATTCGACGAGTTGTCCTTTCATTTTCGAAAATATCCGGTTTTCACCACCGGTCTTCAAATGCAATACATATACGTCGTATCATTATTCAGAATGGGTTATACGACACAAAGATCCTTTCCCGGCTAACCCGAATAACGAGCGCAATTAAAAATCATATGGATACTGGGGTCTCAGTTAAATCACAGCTTAAAGCCCAAAACTTTTCGTTCGAATGGTAAAACAAATTACCATTTCCAATCTTTTAAACAAAAAGATTCATTTCAAAAACCTTCAACGGTTTAAACAAATTTCCACACTTTTAATATTTTAAACAAAAAGATTCAATTCACAAAGTTAACCCCATTCACAAAGATTCATTCATAGATTTCAAATCGATTTCCATTTCAATTTGATTAACTCGTTAAATCTTTAAATCAAGATTTAACTTATAGCTTTCAAAACTCGTTTCCAAAGATTCATTCATTGCCTTTCAAAACAATTCCATTTCAAGTTAGATTAACTCGTTCGGTCTTTGAATTAAAGACCCATTTCATAGCTTTCAAAACATTTCAATTCCATTTCAAACATGAAATTCTTTCAACACAAATTGGAAGTTCATTACTTTTGTGAAAGCTTTTACTATTTGAAAACAAGTAGTTTCGTTTCATAAAAATCCAGTTATATTTACACGAGTTAAAACCCTTGAATTAAAATTCAAATTCCCAAATCAATATCTTTAAAATGGTTTAACCCATATATAACTTGTACAACATTTTTAATCCCTAGTTTCAAATCATAGGATTCAATTTCAAACTTGAATTCAAATTTAAATCAAATTATTTAAATTTCAAAACTCGATTAAGTTATTCCGAATAACTTTTATCTTTGAAATTCCATTTCAAAAGCCTTTCACTTTAAACCCGAATTTCCAATTTCTAAATCAATTGAAATTAAACTTCAATTTCAAAACATTAAATTTAAATCATTTGTGACTTAACCGATTTCCACGTGAAATCCATATTTGTGTGTGTAACAGTGTGGTCCAGGGATTTCACAAAATAGTGCAACATCAATCATCACAGATATATCGATAAGTGGTATAATCGATAACGCTTATCCTCATTCACAGATTCATAGATAAAATAAATTTATCAGTCACAAAGATTCATCATTACAATTCGATGTGGGTTTCGGATAACCAACTGGAATCCGACTCCCTGTCGCATCGAAATTCAAGTGCCGTTTTACGGGCCAAGGGTTTCATATTCACATAGTAATATATCACAGAAACAGATATTTATATCGCAGATAAGTAAATTACCGATCACATCATAAATCAGAGTATATCACAAAGCATCATATATCAGGGATATCAATCAATAGAAAGCACTCAATAGAATTCAAATATTCATAAGTAAGATCAATTAGTTATCTGATAAATTTAAATCAGATTAATTACCCATGAATTCAATTACTAATCTTGGTTAATTAATCATTAATTAATTACAAATCATTCTGATTAATTATCCTTTAATTATTAATTAAGAAATTGATTAATTATTCTTTAATTACTATCATTAAGTAATTAACTCTCAACAAATTAATAAATCCTTAATTAATACTTAATTAACTTTTAAATCATCATCTGGAAACATAGTTTAAATGGGTTTAAAAGTTTGAAATTTTTTTTTAAGTAAAACTGTTTTATAAATCAAGCTCGAGACCTGCTCTGAGTCATCCGCGAGAGAATCTCGTGTTTGCTTCGGGTCGTTTCAAAAATCAACCCGAGTGCCAAAATTTTCAACTTAAAATTTTGTCTAAGTATTTTCGACCTGGTTCTCCATCATTCTACTCGGGTCCCCCAACATGTTCTTCGAGTTCGTCACAAAATTTCCCCGAGTAAATCACGAGATAACTCAAGCTCCTGTACTTCATCTTCCCCAATCCAGCAAACCCAGACAACAAATGTGCACGTGTGTACGTGCACACGTGGTCGCCGCCCCTCCGGCCAACTTCGCGACCACCCACGAGTCACCCTCTACCTCGTCGACGAACTCCCTGCCCAGTTCGACGTTTCCTTCACGAATTCAAAATCGAACAAATCTGTTCATCCTGGAACCCAACCAACATCAGTAGATCGCCTCGTCGACACAACTTCGACCATCTGATGCCCCGAGCTTCCAGCCTCGACTTCGTCAACCACCCAGCCACCACTACCCAGAGCCTTGCCCCACTCGATGCTCCATTGAGGCCGCGGCGATCGAAAGTTCGATAACCATAGAAATTAGGTTTACAAATTTAACCCCTTCGCCGCTGTCGCCACCGTGGCCAATGCCACCTCCGGCCTTTTTTCCCATCACCACCGTAGCCTCCTCCACCACCTCACACAACCTCGACTACCCCAGTTCACCATCACGCCGAAATAACGTTTACACTACAAAGTCGAACTGCTCTTTCAACAGTCCACTAAAAATCCTCAAATACATCTTAAAAATCATGGCATTAAGTAAGGATTAAAGCTACATACTTGAATTGATGTTTTGTTAAATTCGAAATTTACTAGTTTAAAGTTTCATCGGTAAAAATCTTTCCTTTTTTCTTCTTCGGCACACCCATTCTTCCTAAAATTATTTTTAAGTTATCACTCCTGCCTAAACATACCTTTTTTCATTTAGAATCCAAAGGCTAATATTGATTAGAAAGCTAGAAATTAAATTTCTTAGTTGATGAGCATTATTCTGGAACTAGACAGAGAAGGAGATACATAGCCCAGCACTTCAAATTTCAAATACATATGCTCACAGAGTCGAAATAGAATGATAACTAAGTATCCAGGTTAAACAAAGGTCATTCATGGAATAAATTTTACTTAAGCTTTAATGTCATATGGTTTACTCACTGTTTTGGGTTTTAACAGAGAACAAGGTGAATATATAAACCTATACAGTCATGCATCAATTATCCCAGGCAATCGCATAATTACTTCCATAGAAACCACATTATTTTGATTGTTTATCACAAGAAATATCATATAAAGGGATTTATTTATCAAGTTAAGAGTTTGCTCACAGTTTTTTTTCCAGGAAAGAACAGAGATGCATTTTTGTTGAACAGGCTTCGAATTTACAAGCTGAAGATCTTTTTCTTTGATATATAGCTTGAGTTGATTTGTATTGTTAAAGTTTGAATTAAGAACAAATATTTTTCTTTTTGATGTGTACTTAAGCCTAGAGCTAAAGTCAGAGGGATACATAGAGATACTCACCACTATATTCATACACAACACAGAGATATGCTGAAAGGTATACTCAAACAAAATGAATTCCAGGAAGAAACATGTAACAGAACAACTATACTTAAACAATTTTTAGATTATGATGTTACTCACAGGTAAAAGAAACAAAGAGGTCTAAAAAAATATTTGCTCACATTGTTTTCCAGAGAAGAAGAACAGAGTTGATGAAGAACCAGACTTGAACATTTGCAAGTTGATATCTTTCTTTTCCTTTTGTTGATCTCTGATTTGTATAAATTAAATAGTTGTTTTAAGTTATATTTTGTTTGAGTTTTGATGATGGTATACTTTAGTTTTTTTATTTCTTTTTCACAGCTCAGAATAATCGAGACTGAGGTGAGAAAGTTGATGTATATGGAAATGAGTTGCTGGTTATGCAATTTGTACAGGTGATAATTCTTGGTTTGTACAAAAATAGGCAGGGATATTTTTTCCTTTAGGTGGTTGAGATTTCGAACTGACCATTTGTTTATGCTAGAGATGAAAGCATTCAATGCATGTGTACCATATGTCTTCTTTGCTTATCTTAGTTGTACAAAAGATGTTTTATTTTTATCTTTTCTTTTTATATTGCCTGACCTTGCTTTGTTTCGGCTCTTCATTTTGTTCTCTTTTCTCTAGTCTTGTGTACTAAAGATGAAAACATTCATTACCTTGTACCATTAACCTTATTTTATTTGCTTCTTTCGGCTGTTACATGTTTGAGAAATCATGATGGCTTCTATACCTTGTGTATTTGTATTTCTTTATTATTCAAGTGTTCAAGAATATATATACATTTGTTTATCTACTGGTTTCATTCCCAAGTGTACAAGTTTCTTTTACAAGCTTCATTTGTTTATACTTGAATGTATATAATGTTGTTTTAGTTATTTGTATTAGTTTAACTTAGGTTGCATACTTGTCTTTATACTTAATTGAATATATTTTATTTTGTTTTATTTCTATTTGTACTATTTGTATTGATTTAATAACATGAGGTTAAAATATATATTTACTTTATATCTTATATAATTTGTATTTTTAAACCATTTATTTTAGATTTAAACTCAAATTCAATATATATACAATATTTTTAATTTAAATGATTCATCCAAAATTTATTCGAAGATCGGGGAAACTTGC
Organism: Allium fistulosum; assembly: GCA_030737815.1. Taxonomy (NCBI): domain Eukaryota; kingdom Viridiplantae; phylum Streptophyta; class Magnoliopsida; order Asparagales; family Amaryllidaceae; genus Allium; species Allium fistulosum. Next base: position 294,698,425 of record CM060907.1, read on the forward strand.
ATCACTTAAATCGATTTATTTCACAAATTTTATTCAAAAATTCTTTAAATTATCAATTTAAATTTATATAAAATTCGGGGTCGTTACAGACTTCCCTCTTAAAAGAATTTCGTCCTAGAAATTGCCAAGGAGACACAAGATAGATGAAGAATATTTTATCAAATCAAACCGAATATCTATTCTGCATTTGGCTTACCAAATCAGAATATCAAGAACGAATCTGTTTAACACTTCCCAAAATACTCGGGTTATCCAGATCTACGAAATATGCAGGGGCATCGGTTAGTTCAAAAGGATAACTAACCATTCGTAGAATATATCCGGACCCAAAGAATAGATAGATTTGTGGATACAATTTCAAAAAAAATTCAGTTTAGAAACTAAATTATACCTATCAACCATAACAATCAAAGCAAACAATCATCCAACAAACAATTTTGGCCTTTTGGAGTTTATGTCCCATTTTAATACATCGAATCTCCTTCCTGGATCTACCAGGAACTATCGAAGAATTGAGAAGAGAAGACGAACAAAATAGATTGATAGAGAAAAGATTGTTTCCATTGTTGCAGGGTATTGACCATTTACAGTCGCATTCCCCTGTCCCCTATCTCATCCTCTTCTAGCACTCATACTTACTATCAGTGGATAGCAAGAGAATTCACTGAGGCGTACGGACGAATATCTTAGAGATTACTCATTCTAGAGTTTACTTCACTCTATCTCTAATGAGCTACTTAACGTGTTATACTCCTGAGCTAAAGTTCAACCTTCAGCTCTGATACCAAATGTAACGACTCGGATATTTGCGTTCGAAAATCGACATCCATACTTCACATTGTACTAGAATGCCGCAGATTCGATCGTTCAAATCCGATTCGCCGAAGCTTATAACACCATTAAGTATAACAACACAGCGGAAAAGGAATATATCAATTACATAACATTGATACAATGACAGATACAAAATTTGATGCAATATGATACAACAGAATGATACAACAGATATCAATATACATCAGAGATATGACACATGAAATAGCAGCGGAAAGAAAATAGATAACACCAGTAGTGGATAGAAAATCTCCAATAGAATGATCCAAGATAAACAATGTCAGTTCATGAACTCCAAGAACTGAACTAGCTCCAGATAATCTACTAAACATGAATATCTGAAAAACCCAACTCTAGACTGCCCGTGTGGAAAATAGTGGGCACCCAGAGTTTAGGAAGGGAACAATAAACTCCGGATCAGTCATAGGACTGGTGTGAGCAACAAAAACAGTTTATCTTTAAACAAACAACAAAAGGCTTTTAAACATTGAAACCCGCAATGCTTTTGGAAAATGAAACTACCATAAGACCTCCCACCACACACACAATGCAATCGCAGAATTGGAGGAGATTTCTTCTTATGATAGTCAAACATGCTTACTACGCAAAAGAAATTCTTTTGATATTATTATCATTAGTGCATAGTGTCGAAAACCATTTCGAAAATATAATATAAATCTTAGCTAGCATACAACCATTATTGTATGCCTACTATAGCTACTACGTTCAATAGCAGGTTACCGCCACATTCCATAGCAGGTAATACAACTAAAACTGTACAGGGTTCGTATTGTTTCTTTGGATTTCCAACAAATGATCAGGCAAAGGAACTTTCTTACCAAAATGGAAACGCCTCTGGAAAGACGCCCCGGATCCTAACCGGATCTCTGCAAACAAAAGGCCGACGCTACCTCACGTTGTACAGCTGTAACTAGGTAACTAACATGCGAGTCATATCATCCCCCGGTCGTTACCGACCTTTATCCCGGGATCCCGAAAACCAACAAAGCAACATCATATAGTAATAAATTACCGTGTCCACACGAGTTAGGTATCTGGGCTCCATACCATGATACCACCCTTTATCCAGAAGGAAATGACATACCCTAGGGGCGCTACCCCTACAAACCTTTGCCGCAACATTCCTGTTTCGACCATTACCGGGTTGTGAGGCTCGACGAAGTCTCGTCCACAAAGCTACGCTTTTTCACAAAGCCACGCTTTTTCACAAAGCCACGTTTTTTCACAAAGCCACGCTTTTCACAAAGCACGCTTTGACCAACAAATGATCATCAGCACTTCGTATGCCACATTACCAAATTGGGAATGTATCACTAGTAACCATCAACTACATAACCTCTGAGCTCGTACGTCTTAGAGAAGGGTGTTAAGCTAAGAGAATAAATTCTCCGCCACCAACAGAAATGTATTTGGTAGAAACCAGCTTTACATCTCAAAGTGTAACGTCAGACACACATCCATACAAGTCCGTTCCGGGATCGAACGGAACCGAAGGCACTTCCAAAGAAGCCCTTGCAAATCCGGATAATTTCTAATCATGTACGGACTTCCCATCACAAAGGGTGATAAAATCTCTATACCGGGGACCAGTCGGTGTAGAGACATTCGACGAGTTGTCCTTTCATTTTCGAAAATATCCGGTCTTCACCACCGGTCTTCAAATGCAATACATATACGTCGTATCATTATTCGGAATGGGTTATACGACACAAAGATCCTTTCCCGGCTAACACGAATAACGAGCGCAATTAAAAATCATATGGATACTGGGGTCTCAGTTAAATCACAGCTTAAAGCCCAAAACTTTTCGTTCGAATGGTAAAACAAATTACCATTTCCAATCTTTTAAACAAAAAGATTCATTTCAAAAACCTTCAACGGTTTAAACAAATTTCCACACTTTTAATCTTTTAAACAAAAAGATTCAATTCACAAAGTTAACCCCATTCACAAAGATTCATTCATAGATTTCAAATCGATTTCCATTTCAATTTGATTAACTCGTTAAATCTTTAAATCAAGATTTAACTTATAGCTTTTAAAACTCGTTTCCAAAGATTCATTCATAGCCTTTCAAAACAATTCCATTTCAAGTTAGATTAACTCGTTCGGTCTTTGAATTAAAGACCCATTTCATAGCTTTCAAAACATTTCAATTCCATTTCAAACTTGAAATTCTTTCAACATAAATTGGAAGTTCATTACTTTTGTGAAAGCTTTTACTATTTGAAAACAAGTAGTTTCGTTTCATAAAAATCCAGTTATATTTACACGAGTTAAAACCCTTGAATTAAAATTCAAATTCCCAAATCAATATCTTTAAAATGGTTTAACCCATATATAACTTGTACAACATTTTTAATCCCTAGTTTCAAATCATAGGATTCAATTTCAAACTTGAATTCAAATATAAATCAAATTATTTAAATTTCAAAACTCGATTAAGTTATTCTGAATAACTTTTATCTTTGAAATTCCATTTCAAAAGCCTTTCACTTTAAACCCGAATTTCCAATTTCAAAATCAATTGAAATTAAACTTCAATTTCAAAACATTAAATTTAAATCATCTGTGACTTAACCGATTTCCACGTGAAATCCATATTTGTGTGTGTAACAGTGTGGTCCAAGGATTTCACAAAATAGTGCAACATCAATCATCACAGATATATCGATAAGCGGTATAATCGATAACGCTTATCCTCATTTATAGATTCATAGATAAAATAAATTTATCAGTCACAAAGATTCATCATTACAATTCGATGTGGGTTTCGGATAACCAACTGGAATCCGACTCCCTGTCGCATCGAAATTCAAGTGCCGTTTTACGGGCCAAGGGTTTCATATTCACATAGTAATATATCACAGAAACAGATATTTATATCGCAGATAAGTAAATTACCGATCACATCATAAATCAGAGTATATCACAAAGCATCATATATCAGGGATATCAATCAATAGAAAGCACTCAATAGAATTCAAATATTCATAAGTAAGATCAATTAGTTATCTGATAAATTTAAATCAGATTAATTACCCATGAATTCAATTACTAATCTTGGTTAATTAATCATTAATTAATTACAAATCATTCTGATTAATTATCCTTTAATTATTAATTAAGAAATTGATTAATTATTCTTTAATTACTATCATTAAGTAATTAACTCTCAACAAATTAATAAATCCTTAATTAATACTTAATTAACTTTTAAATCATCATCTGGAAACATAGTTTAAATGGGTTTAAAAGTTTGAAATTTTTTTTTAAGTAAAACTGTTTTATAAATCAAGCTCGAGACCTGCTCTGAGTCATCCGCGAGAGAATCTCGTGTTTGCTTCGGGTCGTTTCAAAAATCAACCCGAGTGCCAAAATTTTCAACTTAAAATTTTGTCTAAGTATTTTCGACCTGGTTCTCCATCATTCTACTCGGGTCCCCCAACATGTTCTTCGAGTTCGTCACAAAATTTCCCCGAGTAAATCACGAGATAACTCGAGCTCCTGTACTTCATCTTCCCCAATCCAGCAAACCCAGACAACAAATGTGCACGTGTGTACGTGCACACGAGGTCGCCGCCCCTCCGGCCAACTTCGCGACCACCCACGAGTCACCCTCTACCTCATCGACGAACTCCCTGCCCAGTTCGACGTTTCCTTCACGAATTCAAAATCGAACAAAATTGTTCATCCTGGAACCCAACCAACATCAGTAGATCGCCTCCTCGACGCAACTTCGACCATCTGACGCCCCGAGCTTCCAGCCTCGACTTCGTCAACCACCCAGCCACCACTTCCCAGAGCCTCGCCCCACTCGATGCTCCATTGAGGCCGCGGCGATCGAAAGTTCGATCACCATAGAAATTAGGTTTACAAATTTAACCCCTTCGCCGCTGACGCCACCGTGGCCAATGCCACCTCCGGCCATTTTTCCCATCACCACCGTAGCCTCCTCCACCACCTCACACAACCTCGACTACCCCAGTTCACCATCACGCCGGAATTTGACCAAATAACGTTTACACTACAAAGTCGAACTGCTCTTTCAACAGTCCACTAAAAATCTTCAAATACATCTTAAAAATCATGGCATTAAGTAAGGATTCAAGCTACATACTTGAATTGATGTTTTGTTAAATTCGAAATTTACAAGTTTAAAGTTTCATCAGTAAAAATCTTTCCTTTTTTCTTCTTCGGCACACCCATTCTTCATAAAATTATTTTTAAGTTATCACTCCTGCTTAAACATACCTTTTTTCATTTAGAATCCAAAGGCTAATGTTGATTAGAAAGCAAGAAATTAAATTTCTTAGTTGATGAGCATTATTCTGGAACTAGACAGAGAAGGAGATACATAGCCCAGCACTTCAAATTTCAAATACATATGCTCACAGAGTCGAAATAGAATGATAACTAAGTAACCAGGTTAAACAAAGGTCATTCACCGAATAAATTTTACTTAAGCTTTAATGTCATATGGTTTACTCACTGTTTTGGGTTTTAACAGAGAACAAGGTGAATATATAAACCTATACAGTCATGCATCAATTATCCCAGGCAATCGCATAATTACTTCCATAGAAACCACATTATTTTGATTGTTTATCACAAGAAATATCATATAAAGGGATTTATTTATCAAGTTAAGAGTTTGCTCACAGTTTTTTTTCCAGGAAAGAACAGAGATGCATTTTTGTTGAACAGGCTTTGAATTTACAGGCTGAAGATCTTTTTCTTTGATATATAGCTTGAGTTGATTTGTATTGTTAAAGTTTGAATTAAGAACAAATATTTTTCTTTTTGATGTGTACTTAAGCCTGGAGCTAAAGTCAGAGGGATACACAGAGATACTCACCACTATATTCATACACAACACAGAGATACGCTGAAAGGTATACTCAAACAAAATGAATTCCAGGAAGAAACATGTAACAGAACAACTATACTTAAACAATTTTTAGATTGTGATGTTACTCACAGGTAAAAGAAACAAAGAGGTCTAAAAAAAATATTTGCTCACATTGTTTTCCAGAGAAGAAGAACAGAGTTGATGAAGAACCAGACTTGAACATTTGCAAGTTGATATCTTTCTTTTCCTTTTGTTGATCTCTGATTTGTATAAATTAAATAGTTGTTTTAAGTTATATTTTGTTTGAGTTTTGATGATGGTATACTTTAGTTTTTTTATTTCTTTTTCACAGCTCAGAATAATCGAGACTAAGGTGAGAAAGTTGATGTATATGGAAATGAGTTACTGGGTATGCAATTTGTACAGGTGATAATTCTTGGTTTGTACAAAAATAGGCAGGGATATTTTTTCCTTTAGGTGGCTGAGATTTCGAACTGACCATTTGTTTATGCTAGAGATGAAAGCATTCAATGCATGTGTACCATATGTCTTCTTTGCTTATCTTAGTTGTACAAAAGATGTTTTATTTTTATCTTTTCTTTTTATATTGCCTGACCTTGCTTTGTTTCGGCTCTTCATTTTGTTCTCTTTTCTCTAGTCTTATGTACTAAAGATGAAAACATTCATTACCTTGTACCATTAACCGTATTTTATTTGCTTCTTTCGGCTGTTACATGTTTGAGAAAACATGATGGCTTCTATACCTTGTGTATTTGTATTTCTTTATTATTCAAGTGTTCAAGAATATATATACATTTGTTTATCTACTGGTTTCATTCCCAAGTGTACAAGCTTCTTTTACAAGCTTCATTTGTTTATACTTGAACTAGTGCGAACCCGTGCTTCGCACACGGATGTTGAAAAAATATTGTTCTTGCATAGGTCATATCCAAATGTATAAGAAATTTAATACGGTGGTAATGAAAAAACATTTTTGAACGATAGTGTTACATCATGAATAACAATTTGGTAGGATAAAGAATACATAGATATATTTGGTTATGATAATCATAATTAAAATCGAAAAAACAATTACAGTGAATATGTTAAAGTTCACAGACTATTTAGAGGATAATGTGTTTAAAATTTATCCGCTAATGCATAGATATATTCACTGTGGCATATAACGCCAATGTTGTTGCTTTTGCAATTACACAGCTGCTTAAATGTGCATAGATATAGTTGAAGTATTCACTGTGAACTGCAGACACAAAGACACAGTGCAGTTCGATTCAATTAAATAAGAGTAACAAAAGATTTTTGTAATGGGGAGAAATATAGTAATAGGATGAAATTTGTAAACAGTCAGGAAAAGTATTTGTCAACAGCTGAAAAAAGGGAGCAAAAGAAAAAAGAAAAAAGCAACAGATGTATTACAGGAGAAAAGTAGTAAAACAGAAGATTCAATTGAAATAGAAATGATGATGCAATATGAAAATAACATGGGTTCCAATATAAATTACTATTGTTCACCAAATCTGGTCTATGTCGATGTAGGGTACAAAACACGGCATACAGCAGGTCGCAGTAACCAATATTTGAAAATATCCAAAACATATAGAAGAGAACAATTGTGAGAAGTCCATTCATTTTTTAGCCTCAGAAATAACTGCTAGCAACGCGTGTATGATATTGGCTTGAGCGCAAATAGGTGATGTTTTCTTGGCCTTAATAGATGCATTACATCAGTCAATTATTTTAACCATTGAAGGTATTTGTACCTGCAGCCAAAAAAGGCAAAAGTGTCATTGATGCAGTATTATTACTAAATTCTCTCACTGCTCGTCTGACCTATTAACTATATCTAATAATCAAACTATGACTACATAATCATCTATACAAAGATACATTCATCAATTGTTTTCTAGAAGTTTTTCCGACGGTGGTGGTGCAAGTGATTTTAGAATTTACTGCAAAAAAATAAAAAATAAACTCTTTTAGGTGGTTATCAACATTATTCTCACTACAACACATGTTTTGACCCAGCACTTAAACTGTGCATCTACCTTAAGCCCGAATACAACAACTTATATGCTTATTGTATTATTGATCATCGTAATTGTAAACGAAATTGAGTAAACTTAGCCAAATTATGTCATCAAACCTGGAAGCAATGTATTAAACGCTAAGTTGCACGGTTGAATCAAGCATTAATTATGTGGAGTCATTATTTAATCATCTCTAGCTATCAAAAATCAAAATTCATTTTTCAATTATATTTTCATAATGCGGTTAAATAACTATCGTTAACATCAAATAAAATTATTACTACAGCTAAATTAGTATTGCATCACACAAATGTAGTTAAAATATTCAAAAACAATAATTGCTTAATTTCAAAAATACTGCAAAATAATAACCGCTTTTGCTTAATGCATTTAAATTTTAACTACAGTAAGCTCGAATAAATCATCGTGTACAACCAAAATTATTACTGCATCACATAAATATAGCTGAAATATTCAATTTCTACCATGCATAATTCAAAATTGTCATTAAATTATAACTGCATTTTATTAATGTAGTTAAATTTTAATTGTATTAAGATTGAATAAATTCCTGAAATGTAGCCAAATTTATTACTTCATCACATAAATGTGTTTAAAAATCTTCAAATATAGTTAAATTTACCCAAAACTTGCTGGTAAATTATAATTGCATTTTCTTAATTTCATTAATTTATAACTGTTTTAAAATTGAATAAAATTATCAAATATAGTCAAAATCATCAATAGTAAATGCAATAAAAAAATGCTAACGTAGTTAAATTAATTCAAAAAATGCCTATAAATTATTACACCATTTTTTGATGGGGTTAAATTATAACTGCACTAAGTTTGAATACTATCAAACACAATCAAGATTATTACTTTATTACATAATGTAGTTACAATATTCAAAGGCAACCATAATTGTATAATTCAAAAAAGATATTCCTTTCAAATATGTTAAAACATAATAAATACATTATAATAATCTAGGTAAAACTACTATGTAATGTTTATGATCATCATAATAATGCTGTTACAGAAACGCGGTACACAGCGGTGACACAAAATAATTGTGCAATTAAAGCTGTTATATAAAATTATGATTTTAAAAAATTTATTTTTGGCTATCAACAATGGATATCATTGGAAAGCAAATTAAATTTGAGATTTAATAGTGAAAACGATCCTTAAATTTTTCATAATATGCACACACATGTGTGTATGTATTTGTACATATGTATATGTGTGCAAATACATATATATATGTGTATATATACATATGTCTAAAATTAATTTGACAGTATATGTAATTGAACAAAAGAAAACATTAAAAAGTTGATTTTGTTGAGTATATCAGCAATTTGACAATAAAAAAGCAAACAGTAAACAACAGTAACTACATGGGTGAAAATACCATCAAAATTAGCAACAAATCATGCAAAAGAAAGTGTTACAGAATGAATGCATGGTTGATATAGATCTAGATTAAGAACCGTGAATATTTCCTCAAACTCACTTTTGTACTCTTTGAGTAGAGTTTTAAGGCAGTCCATCATGAGTGGGCTATTTTTACTTTCAAGCAGTTTCTTTAACTGTATGAATATTGGGATAACATTTTGGGTTAAATTCATTTTAGCAACATGGCTTATTAACAGTAGTGATGTGATTCAGACCAACACAAATGCTAAACGTTATCTGCTAAGTGAAAGTCTCTAAACATAGGTTTAACAATAAATTAAAAGCAACTAAGTAATGTTCATAAATTGTACTAACCAAAACGCATTGCAATAAAGTTTGTTCAGCAACTACCCTACCAATCTTTAAACAAATAATTTAGTACGGCTCTAAAGGTTGAGTATTTGACATACAGTAAATAATGAAACATTTTATATTTTTAAATTAGCATGTATTCTATGTATCTCGTTATATGACACTAGTGCGAACCCGTGCTTCGCACACGGATGTTGAAAAAATATTGTTGTTGCATAGGTCATATCCAAATGTATAAGAAATTTAATACGGTGGTAATGAAAAAACATTGTTGAACGATAGTGTTACATCATGAATAACAATTTGGTAGGATAAAGAATACATAGATATATTTGGTTATGATAATCACAATTAAAATCGAACAAAACAATTACAATGAATATGTTAAAGTTCACAGACTATTTAGAGGATAATGTGTTTAAAATTTATCTGCTAATGCATAGATATATTCACTGTGGCATATAACGCCAATGTTGTTGCTTTTGCAATTACACAGCTGCTTCAATGTGCATAGATATAGTTGAAGTATTCACTGTGAACTGCAGACACAAAGACACAGTGCAGTTCGATTCAATTAAATAAGAGCAACAAAAGTTTTTTGTAATGGCGAGAAATATAGTAATAGGATGAAATTTGTAAACAGTCAGGAAAAGTATTTGTCAACAGCTGAAAAAAGCGAGCAAAAGAAAAAAGCAACAGATGTAGTACAGGGGAAAAGTAGTAAAACAGAAGATTCAATTGAAATAGAAATGATGATGCAATAAGAAAATAACATGGGTTCCAATATAAATTACTATTGTTCACCAAATCTGGTCTATGTCGATGTAGGGTACAAAACACGGCATACAGCAGGTCGCAGTAACCAATATTTGAAAATATCCAAAACATACATAAGAAAACAATTGTGAGAAGTCCATTCATTTTTTAGCCTCAGAAATAACTGCTAGCAACGCGTGTATGATATTGGCTTGAGCGCAAATAGGTGATGTTTTCTTGGCCTTAATAGATGCATTACATCAGTCAATTATTTTAACCATTGAAGGTATTTGTACCTGCAGCCAAAAAAGGCAAAAGTGTCATTGATGCAGTATTATTACTAAATTCTCTCACTGCTCGTCTGACCTATTAACTATATCTAATAATCAAACTATGACTACATAATCATCTATACAAAGATACATTCATCAATTGTTTTCTAGAAGTTTTTCCGACGGTGGTGGTGCAAGTGATTTTAGAATTTACTGCAAAAAATAAAAAATAAACTCTTTTAGGTGGTTATCAACATTATTCTCACTACAACACATGTTTTGACCCAGCACTTAAACTATGCATCTACCTTAAGCCTGAATACAACAACTTATATGCTTATTGTATTATTGATCATCGTAATTGTAAACGAAATTGAGTAAACTTAGCCAAATTATGTCATCAAACCTGGAAGCAATGTATTAAACGCTAAGCTGCACGGTTGAATCAAGCATTAATTATGTGAAGTCATTATTTAATCATCTCAAGCTATCAAAAATCAAAATTCATTTTTCAATTATATTTTCATAATGCGGTTAAATAACTATCGTTAACATCAAACAAAATTATTACTACATCTAAATTAGTATTGCATCACATAAATGCAGTTAAAATATTCAAAAACAATAATTGCTTAATTCCAAAAATACTGCAAAATAATAACCGCTTTTGCTTAATGCATTTAAATTTTAACTACAGTAAGCTCGAATAAATCATCGTGTACAACCAAAATTATTACTGCATCACATAAATATAGCTGAAATATTCAATTTCTACCATGCATAATTCAAAATTGTCATTAAATTATAACTGCATTTTATTAATATAGTTAAATTTTAATTGTATTAAGATTGAATAAATTCCTGAAATGTAGCCAAATTTATTACTTCATCACATAAATGTGTTTAAAAATCTTCAAATATAGTTAAATTTACCCAAAACTTGCTGGTAAATTATAATTGCATTTTCTTAATTTCATTAATTTATAACTGTTTTAAAATTGAATAAAATTATCAAATATAGTCAAAATCATCAATAGTAAATGCAATAAAAAAATGCTAACGTAGTTAAATTAATTCAAAAAATGCCTATAAATTATTACACCATTTTTTGATGGGGTTAAATTATAACTGCACTAAGTTTGAATACTATCAAACACAATCAAGATTATTACTTTATTACATAATGTAGTTACAATATTCAAAGGCAACCATAATTGTATAATTCAAAAAAGATATTCCTTTCAAATATGTTAAAACATAATAAATACATTATAATAATCTAGGTAAAACTACTATGTAATGTTTATGATCATCAAATAATGCTGTTACAGAAACGCGGTACACAGTGGTGACACAAAATAATTGTGCAATTAAAGCTGCTATATAAAATTATGATTTGAAAAAATTTATTTTTAGCTATCAACAATGGATATCATTGGAAAGCAAATTAAATTTGAGATTTAATAGTGAAAACGATTCTTAAATCCAATCAATGCAGAAAAAGTTATCACATTTTAAAGTTTGGAATATAAAGAAATTAAAAATGTGACTTTTCAGTTGCCAAATTTCAAGAGGGGCTGTGTGAGCTTGAAATTCAACTCACTAATAATAATATAGTATAGATGTATATAATGTTGTTTTAGTTATTTGTATTAGTTTAACTTAGGTTGCATACTTGTCTTTATACTTAATTGAAAATATTTTATTTTGTTTTATTTCTATTTGTACTATTTGTATTGATTTAATAACATGAGGTTAAAATATATATTTACTTTATATCTTATATAATTTGTATTTTTAAACCATTTATTTTAGATTTAAACTCAAATTCAATATATATACAATATTTTTAATTTAAATGATTCATCCAAAATTTATTCGAAGATCGGGGAAACTCGCATCACTTAAATCGATTTATTGCACAAATTTTATTCAAAAATTCTTTAAATTATCAATTTAAATTTATATAAAATTCGGGGTCGTTACAGCAAGTGTTATCCGGCCTTTTTTGACCGGCTGTTTCTGGACCAATCGGATGAGACAGACTCAATTGTCATTAGGATCGATGTATCAGATTAACGATCACGAAGCCTAGAGATCAGCCCTAAATGATCATATGAAGAAGTAGCAAAGTAGAAGCTGAAGGAGAAATCAATAAAACAATTAGAGCATGGAAGTTCACTACTCCCTAAAGCTAGATTAGGTACGATCCATATTCAATACTATGGATCGTATCGTATCGATTACATAGCTCAATTCAACGATGATCGACCGATATCATAAAATATACAAGTCCAACATACTTGAAACTTTTATAATATCAATATATTGATGAGAGGAGTCCCCATAAATGATTGCATGTGAAAATGAGCAAGTTTGAACGATCGGTATACATCATTCAAGAACGATCGTACTATTTCAGCATGAACAATCCAATTCAATGAAGATTGGTCGATATCTCACCAACCACAACTCAGAATGACACCAAACTTTGGGAGCATGCAATAGAGGCATGTGGGAGCTCACAGAAACGATTGCACATGCATTGGAACACAAATGAAAGATCAGTACCGATTGTTCCAGTGATCGAGATAGGACCCACGCTCGTTTTGGTGGGCCCCTACGGATCTGGAGACTCTTCTTCCAGATTTCTAACAAGATATTTTGTCGTCTTCACCTATAAATACAGACTTCTTTCTTCATTTAAAGGATCGTTAGGCTACTTATTGCTCTGGACTCCATTGTAATCAAGTGCAATTATCAAAAATTCATTGTACTCAGTTTACAAAGTGAATAATAAAGTAATCTGCTCAAAGTAGACGTAGGCAAACAACGCTGAACCACTATAAATCCTTGTGTTTCTATTACTGCTTTGATTGGATACTATTTCCTTACATTTCCTCTGTTTTAATTTTACATTCTTCATTTATTTCTCTTCAAAACCTCTATTGGGTGTTTGTGCCAACTTTTGGTGCGAACAGTAATTATTTAGAATAGTATTAATTATAGTAAATCATGAATAATGGTTATATGTAATATTTAATATTGTAATAATTTATATTAGTGAACTCTTAAAGATTGAGAATCTACTTAATTATTGTACATAATAAATTTATAATATAAATCAAATCTTCGTTAAACTTAGAATATGTATTTATTTTTTATTTCTTAGTAATTATTTTCTAATACAAGATAAAATATTGTGAATGATTATTTAAGGTAACGAATCAAATATTTTATATCTATGCATATTTATATAAAATCTAAAATCCATTGTTTCCTAATTACTCTTTTCTAGGTACATTAAATTAAATTATATGAATGATTCACCATTGATATTGGTTTGATTGATGATTTGGGATGACGGCGATGGCATCCTTATATATGATTTTGTGACGTTTAGTATTTTGTGTGACGCGAAATTTGAATAAACGGATTAGTGATGTGGTCTGGTATGGGACTTTCGGTAACACTTTTTTGGTTATTCTTTGGACTCGTTATATAGAATATTGAGGGAGAGAGTGTGATGTATGAGCACTGAATAAATAGACTAGTCACACGCGGTAGTATGGGACACTGTTGAGTTATTTATTCGGTTATTCTTTGCTCCTGGATTACACTCATATGGGGGTATATTATAAGTATGGCTTGTTGCTGTGAGTATATATGGAGGCTACTTGTTAGCCATATATTTTATGTACATTATCTGTATATCTACCATTGTCCGACTCCCATTGTGTTTCAGGAGTGAACTAGATTGGCCAGTATCCATTCAGGCATCCTGATCGAGAATGTCACGCACTCTGATCCATGGCACCGTTGTTGTATATTACATTTGATGTGAATCACTAGATTTGGTTGCCCCTTGTATCGCATAGGCCCCCAATTGGTTACCATAGGGGCATATGTCTATAGTCATGACCGGAGAGGCTACACGTTGTCGAGCTTCTGGTGGATCATTGTCATGATACCAAGAGGGGAGAGGTAATGGTAACCGATGACTTTAGGAGTCGTGTCATATGGACCATGTGCGGCTCCTAGAGCAAGTAGACATGCTGCCAGTCTTCCGTCTGGTTCTAATGTACGTGTATGTATGTGGGTGTTAGATAGACCTATTTTATGTATGGATGAGATTATACCTGAGACTGTGTCCAGAGTATGGTCAACTCTGCATCCTTCTTAGGAAGACGCTCTACTTATTATTGATTATATTTGGAGCGAGATGGCTCAATCTTTCTTACTGATTTGATAATGATACTTTACAATAGGAGATTGAGAGATATTTTGGGCATTGCTTTGTCATTGCCCGACTTCACTTGTGGATATCTCATTGTTGATTGTTTCTGGATTTAAATGATGACTTCTGGATAGGTATGCTTAACCTTTCCATGTTAATTCTGTCATTTCAAATTTGATGTGTTTCTATTTGGGTGATGACATCTTTTGATATCAGTTTTTACTTTTTCGTATGGATTTGAGTTATTTAAGTAATGTAATGCCTTGATGATTATTTTAGTATTGTACATATATTCATACCATGGTTTGATTATTTTTATTATAGTATTATATCATTATTATTATTCCATATTACACTGTGTTACTCATATTATAGATCCTTGATTAGACATAGTTCTATCCGTGTGTTATTTTATACTGTTCCGATCACTCCAAGACATTTCAGGTTCAGGGACCACTTGACCAGCATTTGCATTAGTGGGCTTAGAGGAGATTTATGTTAGGATTGTTGTATGATATTGTATGACATTAATTCATTGTATATATGCATGTGATATTGAGTTGTATATTGATTGTTCATTGTTATTAAGATAGTTGGTACTTGAAATATTAGTATCCAAATAGTACGATATATTATATTATATATTGTCACTACGATTGACTCTCTGTTCACAATATATTCTATATATTATGTGTTGTCATATCCTGGAGGCAATGTGTTTATTACTTTGTATCGATACTGTGAATGTAGTGGTGAGATATTTATTGATGTTTTAATACATACCAGTATTAGTCCAAGGGAATATTCGCGTGTGTAACACACATAGCCTCATTCTCTGTATTATCTGACAGTATTACTCTGTAATACTCTTGGATAGTAGGGTATAGAGGCGGGCTGTTACATGCATTATCAGACTCTTTTGGTCTATGAACAGAACCAGGAAAAAACAACCGGACTGGGGACAATTGGATGATTTGCCCCGTAATGTTCAATTCCTATTAATGCCTCATTTTTGGCATTTGGAAAAATGAGTTCCATGAACAGGATTTGCTTCGCGGTAGAAATATATAAACAGGAAATAAATATTGCAGGTGATGCTTCCCAACGATAGGGAGCAACATGGAACTTGGACTATTTATGGTAAAAATCGATCGAAGGAAACTTGACCTAACCAAAACAGGAATAACCATGGAGCTAGTTCCATTATGATTATGTTTCACCAAACGAAGCACTTTGGCAACTGTAAACAGAACTAAACATCAGGATATACTTAAAGCGATTGCAGTAATTTTATTTATAAGCATGGGGTTGTAGTAAATAAATCCATTGTAAGAGATAGACATATATAATGTAGGAAAATTGTAGTACATATAGTTATATTATATATGCAGATGGTTATTCATAAATAGGCACTGTATATAAAATACGGAAAAGTAAGCAGAATGAAGAATACAAAACAAAACGTGATCCATTATTACTTTAATTTTTATATACAAAAGTAGCGGGAACCATTCCCACACAAGCACGACCTATTTAAAACACAAAGAAAAGACAAAAGTACAACAGAAGGGTCATTAGACCTACAAGCTTCAAGAATCCTTTACTTATTCTTTCCTCTTCTTCTGACCTTACCATTGGAGCTGTCGGGTTGCTTCCCGTGCTTCCATTCATCTTTGATTACCCTTCCTTTTGGGATGTCATCCTCGGACTGGGTAGTCTCGCCTCTAATGGTGGTATGAGGCTCTTTAGGCTTCCCAGTAGGGGTCTTAGTAGACTTGATCTTCAGGTACTTCAGCTTAATCAGGGGAAGCTTGGGGATAGGTTGTGAGCGCAAAGTTGACACACTTTTCCATACCAGGATCCTTCTTAATCTTGACCTTGGAAAGGTTAATCTTCGGTCGCTCCACCATAGTAATCTGATCAGTCGGGTCTGTAGCACTTGTAATATTAAGGTCTTCCTCCAAGGATAGGTAAACGTCCTCCAAGTTCTCCAGTACAGCTATCTTCTTGGAGTTAGGCCCTGGACCAGAACTAGGAGCAGCATCATGAGCAATATGTCCTATATAGATGGAGGTCGATGCGGTGAAGTTCGCATTAGGACCCAAGCCTTGAATGGCCAATGGTGGAGGAGGAAGATGCGGATGTCCTACAAGTTGGAAAATAGAGTGATAAAGGTTAGAGATTCACATGAGAATTGAAGCTTCTTGAAAATAGGTGAAATAAGTGATATACGTGTGACCGAACTTTGCTGAGTAGAAGACATGGAGATTTCCCCTTCTTAAAATGAGTACTGGACCGGTCGGTCTACAAAGGAAGGAATATAAGGCTTAACGTGAGAAGCTGTTGGGGATGCTAGAATAGTTTGAGTGGCCCTAGAGTTGGTCCCTCAATCTTAGAAATATATGCCACGGTCTCTTTTGATTTTGTAATGGATAATTCCACTAGACCGATGCAGTTGGGCCAGTAGGAGCCTCGACAGCAGCATCCTTTGCCGTAAGAATGGTCTTTCCCTCTTTGATTTTAATTATATCGCCTACATCAAGGTACTTGGCCATTAGTTCTTCTTCGATGAAGCCTTCATTGACTGCTTCAAAACGACATAACACCTCCTCCCAGGCACTGGAAAGAGTTTCAGCGTATGTGTTCCCCAGCCACTTTAAGTTCTTATACATAATCACGTTTGCGAAGAAGTGCTTAAGGGTGTTATTCAACTCTTCCTTCTCCTTGGCCTTCTCCTTCTTAAGATCTTTCAGCTCCTACGCAATGACCGCATGTTCAATTTCACCATCTAGCTTTCAGCCTTAACCGGTAGTAGGTCATTGGCAAGTTTCTACATTTCTGCATGGAGCTTTCGAATTTTGACTGCCTGCTCTTCAACGGTCTTATCCCTAGCCAGAATAGTCTCATCTTCTGCGATAAGGGCCAGGTTATTCTCAATGACCTAGGTTTCTGGGCGACACCCACCTCGTGTGTAGTTTTACAAGGTCTTTTAGCACGAGCTCAGCGTTAGTATGGGCTGTCCTCATCTGTGCCATAAGAATTTCAGCCTTGGCCTTGGGTTTTAGATCATCGTCTCTCTTTGTCGTCGTCTTCTCAAAGTCTCCCTTATACCCCGTAATGAGGTCATCATAATTTTTCTTTGTGGACATAAAGGTTCGATATTTATGTAATTGATTTTATTGACCTCAGAGAGGGTGAAGGCTAGCCTTTTCCATTCATAGCCCTGGTCGACTAACATTTGAATCCGTCAAACATCCTAGTTTGCTTCTTCCTTCAGAATATTTTGGACATCACAGTCGAATTTGATGTTGTGAAGGAAGAGATCTAGAAAAAAGGTCTACATGAAGGACGATGAAGCAGGAAAAGGAGTTGAAGGAACAAAGAATCCTTTAGAATGCAGAAGTATGGTCATGGCCAAGGACTTTAAAGGAGGAATTTGTTAGCGAAGAGGAAGCTAAGGTGTAGTATTGGGCAAAGGAGCACTAGAAGAGGAGCCCTAATGATCTTGTAACTCTTTATGTCTCTTGGTTTGATCATATGACAGGCTCTTTTTAACCTACCTCTTATTTCTTTCTCTTTCAGCTCTGCAGTTATCCTACGCTTCTTGTTCCTTCCTTCTAAGCCTCTCCTCGTCACTCTCACGAAAACCTCGACAACTAGAGTAGGATGGATATGGATTGGGGATCTGACCTCTGAAATCGTTTTTGCTATGCTGAAACTTTTGGTATCTATCACTAGTCGTGGAACCTAAAACAAGAAGATAAATTGTATAAGTATTGGAATTTCAGAATACTGGTGAATGAAAGGAAGTGTGTCTGTGATCCTACTAAAGTGTAGAGTGCCTATGACACCCTAAGTACTCTACAGACTTGTTTGCATGGAACTAAAGATGAAGTCTTGCCACCTTCATTCAGGATTCCCTCAAGGGAGAAACTGAAGTTTGGAGAACCTTCAGGAAGGAGATCGCAATAAAGATATCAAAATCACTTAAGCCAACAAAGACGTCTCCTAAGGAGCAAGTTAGAGGAATTGTATCAACCGATGCAATATGCTCGGTTCCCAAGCTTGCTTGAGGCATTTGATGACAATGTGCTTCAGACGAGGAGAAGAAGGAAGCCTAGTCCCTTTGGGAGATGTCTCACTACACGATTCATCTCATTCTGAACTGGCGACGTATTCACTATCATCCTCATCGGCACTTTTTTCTTCCTCCTCTCCTTCCTCTTCCCTCATCTCTTCCTTCCCTTCTCTCCTCCTTGTACTTTCACTCCCTTTCACGACTAGCTGCATTCTAGCTTCTTTATCCCCTTCACTTGAGGCCTCACTTGCAATCTGTTCTTCTATTCCACTCTAACCATGCTCTTCGGCCTATACCACACCTATTGGCCTTCAGTTTCCCTTTGGAGGTTCTCGATAGAGCTACAAGTGGGGGCAAAAGATTGGTAAGGCACTCTAGAACTTCTTAGTGGACAGGATACTAGAACACCAGATCTATTGGAAAACAGAAGACCACATCGACGGGGGTTCTCATTTATTAGGAGGTGTGCGGTGGTGCGATGCTGGAAGCTAATTTCGTTCAAAGCCATTAAAGTATCGGCATGCTCATCACAAACATCTCAAATAGGAATGTCTATGAGGAAGTACACAATAAGTTAAGCACGTGGGCAGACGGAATCCAAGTATGGCAAAGGAAAAGAGAAGGGGGTCTCACTTCTGGAAACCAATGCCTATTGAAGCCATACGAGCATCGAACGAAGAAATATTCATCCTTGAAGTAAGAACGTTTATTATGGAGCTTCTCGATGACCTTGCACTTGCACTAGGCCTCGATAATCATGTATGACAATGAGTCGTGCCTTTGTTTGAAGGTTAGAAGATAAGTTAGCTCGTTGAAGTTTGGAGGCTGTTGAAACTGATTTGCGAAGAGCACGAATAGGGAGCTTATAAGAGCATACCCATTGGGATGAACTTGGGGCAAAGGCAGCCCGAACTTTTGAAGAATCATGCATAGAAATGGACTGAATGGCAGGATAGCACCGTCTAGAGATATATATGGATTGTATGCCGTATACCCCAATGGAGTATTGTGTGCTCTTTTGCCCCGTGTAGGAAGTAGCATGTCATCCTCAGGAATCTCATGTTGTCTACATATATTGCGGAGCATTTTGGTGCTAGGGATAGTTGGCATCTTTTGGGTGGATCATCCAGAATTTAGAGACCAATATATTATGTAGTAGAGGAGGCAGTTCTTGGAATGGAACAACAAAAATCCTCTATAGCTCTACGAGGATCGTTCATCCAGAGGCAGGAGGTGCAGTAGTAGCAGTTTGAGCCATAGTAAACTTGGCTTCACGAGGAGTGTGTAACATCCCATACTTTAAGGCCCGAAGCTAAGCACTACTGATGCTGCCGTCATCTATAGTATTAACTTTCGGTGACAAAATACGGTAATGTTAATGGTATCCATAATATCAGAAGCATATGAATATGAAATAAAATTAACATAGGTTTCAAAAACACCTTTTTTGGTCACATTTCAAATCAACATTTCATATTCAATTACATAATCCCAAACGATCCCCAGGTTTTGATCAAATATAATTATTACAAATTACGCCAAGGGCGACATATGAAGATGCTCCCTTGGACGATTAGAGTACTAGATAGACATATCAGTCGTAAACACATGATAGCGGAAATAATACTAAATAGCTCCTACATAGCTAACTTTGCCTCCTGCACGCCTTCGAAAGCTTGTTCGTCCAACCTATTAGACCTGAAAAGTCTCTAACTCTCAATATACTCAAATTAAATTTTAAGCACCCGAGAGTTTAAGGGGAAAACATAAACTTTGAGTCAGACATAAAGCCTGGTGTGAATAATACTATTGCATCCCGATTTACAAATATTAAGTGAGACCATGCCGCTTAGCAGAATGGGTTTCCCCTCACTAGTATCCTTTTAAAAGCATATCTTTTGCAAATTAAAATCCTGCAATCAAACTGATTATAGTAACAAGAGAAATAACATATATGCATATAAATTAGGTAACCAATGGACTATCTATCCAACATTATAGTTTTATCTAGCTAACTATTAACCGTTGGCTGACTCGTGCCTACCAGACATAATAAATAATCTAACTTATGTTAGACACAAAACTAAATGGTCTGTCCTTAATTTTCTTCTCCTAGAGTCAACTGATCCTAATGGTTTTGCAGGCTCACCAATAACCTATCTTTTCTCTGTATATTCCTTTTTGTGTGTAACATCATTTTAGTCTTACCTATGTCAAAGCTCTACACACTAGAATTTTGGACTTATTTTAACTAGGGGCCAATAGCTAAAGTATAGGGCGCGACCCCATACCAGTCCCATCTGGTCTTCTAATATTTGAGTCATAAACTTAGGGTTAACTACCCTATCCACTTTCCCTTGAAAACATTTCTTTCAAATTGATTCAACCCTTTTAAATCATACTTAAACAAGGAAAATATACCCTTTGCTTTACTCAAAATACCTTTGACATGATATATGCTTTACACAAAACAATGTTGATAAAAACCTAATTCAACTAGGTTACATATCCCTCTAAGACAAGTTAAAGCCCTTTTTAACATAGGAAATATTAGGCTTTTAAGCCAAAACATCACCTTCGAAACCCTTTTTAAA
The DNA here is from genome assembly GCA_030737815.1 of Allium fistulosum. Taxonomy (NCBI): domain Eukaryota; kingdom Viridiplantae; phylum Streptophyta; class Magnoliopsida; order Asparagales; family Amaryllidaceae; genus Allium; species Allium fistulosum. The sequence goes on from CM060907.1 coordinate 294,719,890, forward strand.
ACCTTAAACAATACCTTTCGAAATCATTGAAAACAACCCTTGCGAAAGCATAACTTAAAACCTTAGACATTCTTTTTCTAAACATTTAAACTTATCTTTCGAAAGCATAAGAACTTTCCTTTCGAAACACTTAAAAAATATATCTTTTGAAACACTTTTAATATACCTTTCGAAAGCATTAGGTTTAAGTAAAGGTTTATGGAAACATTGCTTCGAAACCATTTAAAATTATCCCTTTCGAAACCATTTAAAATTATCCTTTTCAAAACCATTGGGTTTAACATTTAATATAATTAAGGGTCATAAAAGAACAAAGGCGAAAGCATTGATCCTAAGCAAAAGAAAGAGGATAGTTTCAAAACCCACCCTTTCGAAAACATTGCCTTCGAAATTGTTTAAAAGTGGCTAAACTTCCCTTTCGAGAGCATTGAAAAGGCAGCCTCTAAGTAAAAAGGCGAAAGCACCCATTTGAATGCATTGATTCGAAAGGTGTGAATGCGGTAGCTAGGTTTCGCATAAATTCGAAAGCGGCTATCCCTTCGAAAGCTTCTTTTTTTAAAAAACAAAAAGGTGGCAACTCTTTCGAAAGCTCTTTTCTAAAAATAAGGCAAGTTGATTGATTTGAAAGCTAATATAGTTGGCTTCAACCCCTTCGAAAGCATCATTATAAACAAAAGTAATTCAAAGTTAATAAGAATAGCTTCTACCCTTTCGAAAGCAAGGTTTTGACACTGTCCCTTCCGCTTTTCTCCAACGCACTATGTATCTATTGCTCGATACCATGTGAATTGGTTTTGAATGGATTCTTTAGCAGAGGTATGGTGTCGAAAGCTAACAGATTGAAGTGGCGAAGTAGTAAATCCAAGAAAAACTGGTATTTAGCCTTTAAAAGAAATTTTCTTTCACCTAACTTGCCTTATTTGTCAAAATGTAATTGGTTGCCATTTCTTTATCAAAATCCTTTTCTAAAAGTGCTGTCAAATTCAGAATTATCAACTAAAACATTTTAACATATAAGCCCTTCTCCTTGATAAAACATATAAAACATTTAAGTCCTTCAAATTAAATAATTTTATAACCATAGTAAAATACTTAGGAAAATTCTCCAAAAATTACCATAATTCACTTTCAATATGTTTCCAGCATATTTAAATTTCAGACCCAAAATCATTATAGAATTGCTTTAAATAATTTAAACCCAATATCAACAATTTTCTTTAATAGAAAATTCATAATAAATCCACAATAACTTAGAAAATTATGAAACTTGAAACCCACTTCTAAAACAATGTTTTCGACATATATAAAAAATGCAAGTCATTTGGATGTCATTTAATGGGTTTTTCCAATCTAAACTTAACACAAAATATATATAAAACAATATAAATCATCAACAAGCATGTATATTTCCATATAAACAAACATAACATGGCATATTATTTGCAAAATAATTCAGATCAAACCTTATAACTGAAATCATTATCAAAAGTGAGATGTAAATCTAATTATTCACCTTTTCTTGGTGTTAAGAAGGTTGAGATTTGTCCTTTGATCAATTTCTTCAAGCTTTCTACTTGTTTCCTAGCTTATCTTCTTTTGATTCACCTTAATGGTGCATGGTCGAGCTTCACTTAGATTCTTTTAGTTTTGTTTGTGAATGTTAAAAATGAACCAGGAGTAGAGAATGGAAGAGTTTAGGGTATTAGAATGAAGGGTCTTCCTATTTTACCCATGCCATATTCCTCTTACTTACTTATTTTGTATTTCCTTTTGTTTATACGTTCATTTAGGCATAACTCCTTTCTAATTAACAAGCCTCAATCCCTTGACTATCTACATTATTATATTTAATTTGCCCAACTAAATATTTTAAATAATGTTAGTCAAGATTAGGGTCATTACAGAGTGGATGTCGTGGCACCGGTCTGAAAACAAGGAGACCGATGAGTCATTCTAGAATGGAAAACTTGGCATTTAACATGGTCAGGTATATACAATTTCAAATATTAATGTGGGTTGCAAAATTATGGATCTTAAGGCTAATTAAATACTAGAGAGGGGTAAATAGTGTCTTCTAACTTTTGCAAGTCTTTTTAAATTTCTTTTACATCTAATTTTAAATCACAGATTTTCAATACATAAGTATATCAACAATCAATCAATGATGCAATCATAGATAAAACTAAATGCAATACGGTAAAGTGGAGAATTAGAGAGATGACACCAGGGATTTTATACTGGTTCAGATTTCTCCTACATCCAGTCCCATACAATTGCTTGTGTAGATTTCTTATCAAATGCCAATCTTTAAATGAGCAAAAGGCAAACCCAATTACAATCTCGATTCCAAGACTACAAGAGATACCCTGTTGATTTTCTAGGCTCTGGGTACACCCACTTGATTTGGATGGGCTACAAGCACACCCACTTAGATTTTTGGTCTACAAAGCATACCCATTTAATTTGAACGGGCTACAAGCTCACCCAAGCAAATACAAATAGAGTTTGATAATTTTCCCAAAGACGATTTCTTGAACTTTGGATACAATGGATCCTATAACCTCTTGGATAGCAGTTTGATCTTTGATTTGAGGGAGACATGATTCCAAAACAATAAGATGGTAGTATCGAATCAATACACAAAAGTATGAATTTATTCTAAGTGATTTTGAAGAGAATTTGTTATATTTTTAATGGAGTTTTCAAGAGAGTAAGAGGAGGAAAGAAAATAAGTTAATATCTACTAAAAAATTCGGTTGAACTCCCCTTTATATAGTGTATAAATAGATGTGTCCGTTCGCGAAAAGTTGCGACGAATAGACACTTCTTTTCAAAATTTGAAAAACCATTTGGCGGCATAGATGTTGGCATACCATCTGGGCATATGCTGACAAATGCTTGTAAAAGTTGAAAACTTATTTCTCTTAAAAATGTTTTGAAAACCCTATACTTTGTAAAAAAAAGTTTGATACTTTGTAAAACACTTTAAACATAGTTTATAAATATTTTTATCTTTGAAAAACATTTATAATATATTTTTAAATATATTTTGAAAATTTATCTGTTTAATAACATAAAAGATAGAAAAATAAGAGATAGAGATCAAAGATTGCTATTAGGGACTTTAACAATATTCTATGACTCTATATACTACATTATAACCTTGAGATCTTTATATCTTAGTCTTGGTACTCATGAATCTTCATATCCATTTATTGAGTCTATTATATCATACAGTCTTCGATTCAACACCTATATAATATCCTGCGTTATATACTATATAACTTGGCAAAACATTAGTATCTATATTTTATATGAAAGTATATTTTGTTATTTGGGTTGTTATCATCAAAATCAATAACTAAGGTATTAACAATCTCCCCCATTTTGATCATGACAACCATTAAATTTTATGTAAATAAAATATGATGTAACTTCCCCTAAATTAAATAGTTCCCCCTGAATATATGCATATGTATATTTTATATTTTCTCCCCCTTTGTCATCAGTAAAAATGGAAGAAAAAATAAAAACTCTCCATCGCTAAAATACTTAGAAACTATAGAGTCAAAATCAATAACTGTATACTGAAATAATTAAAGCGCACTAACCATGATTTTAAGTATGATAATTATATGGTGATTATGATATGATAATGTAGACTTATAAATAAAATAAGATTTTATTTATCCTATTCAAACCAAAGATATCAAATTATCAATATAAACAATCAAACTAAAGCAAACAAATCCAATCCAAATGTATATACCAAACCAAACAAATCAAATTAAATCAAATCTTAAGAGTATTAATATATATATATATATATATATATTTACATATCCAAACAAATCCAAACCAAATAACTAGACATTTCGTGGAACTTCAACCTAACCTTCGGATCCAAAAATTGGATCTGCTTTGATGGCATACCAATCTTCATTATCTTTGTTAATAGTGCATTCTAGATTGTTGTTTTGATCATCTTTGATTAAGGAAGAAATCATCCACCGAATGGCATCGAAATGCTTCTCTTGTTTTTTGATCATCTACCTTCACTCTAAATGCCCTTGATTTCTCAAGATAGAATATTCTTGAAAGATTGAAGTGTTTCTTTAAGATTTTCACAAAATTTTTGATGCGGAGAAAACATTTTTAATAGAGAAGTTTGAGATTGAAAGAGAATGAAAGAGTAGAATAAATAATGATTTTTTTGGTAGAAATAGGCTTATAAAGGAGTGAAAATTCTAATGATGAATAATGATTTTCATATAATGTAGGTTGCGAAATTGTGGATCCTAAGGATAATTAAACACTAGAAGGGGGTGAATGTTATTTTCTAACTCTTGTAAATCTTTTTAAATTTCTTTCAATTTTAATATTAAATCATGGATTTTCAACAAAGAAATATATCAACAATCAATCACGGATGCAATCACAAATAAAACTAAAAGAAATAAAGTAAAGTATAGAGTTAGAGAGATGACAGTAGAGATTTTATAATGGTTCGGATTTCTCCTACATCCAATCCCGTATAATTGCTTGTACATATTTCCTTTCAAATTCCAATCTTTAAATGGGCAGAAGGCAAACCCAATTACAATCTCGATTCCAAGGCTATGAGACATACCGTTCAAATTTTCCAGGCTTAGGGTACACCCACTTGATTTGGATGGGCGACAAGCATACCCACCTAGATTTTCAAACTACCAAGCATGCACATTTGATTAGAATGAGCTACAGGCACACCCTAGCAAATATAAATAGAGTTTGAAGATTTTTCCAAAGACAATTTCTTGGAATTTGGATACAGTGGACTTATAGCCTCGTAGATAGCACTTTGACCTTTGATTTCAAAGAGAGACGATTCTAAAATAGTAAGAAACTGGTATTTAATGAATACACAAAAGTATGAATTGATTCTAAGTGATTTTGAGGAGAATTTGGTATATTTTTGATGAAGTTTTCAAGAGAGTAAGAGGAGGGAAGAAAATAAGTTAATAATTACTAAAAAAACTCGTTTAACCTCCCTTTTATATAATGTATAAACTAAATTGTCTGTTCATGAAGAGTTGTGACGAATAGACACCTTTTTAAAATTTGGAAAACCATTTGGCGGCATGTATGTCGACATATCATCTAGGCATATGTCAACATTTGCTTGTAAAAATTGAAAACTTTTTTCTCTTTAAAAATATTTTGAAACCCTATAGTTTGTAAATTAGTTTGATATTTTATAAAACACTTTAAACATAGTTTACAAACATTTTGATCATTAAAAAACTTTATAAAATATTTTTAAATATATTTTGAAAATTTACTTTTGGTTAAAAATAGAAAAAATAGAAAAATAGGAGATAGAGATCAAAGATTGCTACCAGGGACTTTAACAATATTCTATGACTCTATATACTATATTATAATCTTGAGATCTTCATATCTTGATCTTTGTACCCATGAGTCTTCATGTCCATTTCTTGAGTCTTTTGTACTGTATAGTCTTTGATCCAACACTTTATATAATATCCTACACTATATACTATATAACTTGGCAAAACATTAGTATCTATATTTTATATGAATGTATATTTTTGTTATCTGGGTTATTATCATCAAAATCAATAACTAAGGTATTAAAAATTAAATCCATGTGACCTACACCCAAAATCTAAAGTATGTCGATGCATGTTGATCGATTAGATTTTGAGCGTTGATCGAGGAAAGTGAAATTGTTAATCTTTGCAGCGTGAGATCTATGTCCTGTACGTGAAAAAAAGACCTTCCTACGTAGATAGCTTGCTCGTGCTAGAAAAATGAGCCACACCGCACAACGGAACTGTGCATCGGATCTTACCCATTATCATGGGATAATCAATAGTAGAACCGTTGTCCGGAGCGATGAGCAAGTTTTTCTTTTACGGCAACATAGGAAGTGTAGTGAAGGGACATGCTTGAAAAGGAATTATTTGAGTGTTGGAATGCAACAATAGGACCATTCTTGGGAAAGGGATCATCCTATTGGCACTGGAATGGGTAGATGCTAAGCATAGAGCGGGGAAAATCAAAAGACTTTACAATCCAAGGGTTTGAATGAAGAAATGAAATTGGTTTCCCCAGGCACAAATAAGGTCAAGCTCGGGCACTTGCTTGAAGAAACCTAAAGCTGCTCTGATCTAACGCAAACATTCCTTTCATCATCGCCAATGGTGACCGAATCACCGATTGAAGCCCACCTAATTACTATAAAATATCGGATCTTGAAGTTGGAAAAGGGCACGGGGTTGATCTGCCTTAAGACAATGATGGCAATCGAAGTCAGTAGCAATTGACGGCGTTCTAGATTTGGTGATGAACTTGAACTACCGGCGGCAACTTTTGGTGATCGAAGGCGAACAGTTTTTGGCAAAGGAAGTCGAAGCTTAGATGATTCGGTAGGGAGAAATTTCGCACGAGTAGAAGGAAATGAGGAAAAAGTGTGGAAAATCTTCTAAGTCTCGAGTACTTATAGTACTTGGGGTCAGGGTCAAGTAAAAGAACTCGGTACAAAGTGGTACCACTCAGTACCGAGTGGTATTTTCGAGCTAGAAATTATGTGATAAATAAAGGGGGAAAGAACAAGCTTGACCAAGGCATGGAACAATATCCAGAGCGTAGATCTTGTCCTTGGCGTTGAGAATGGAATTCCCGCTACGTAGAGAATTTAAAAGAATATTTACAAAATGAAAGCAATGCTTCAAAGTGATTCCTGAACGATCACCCGAAGCCAAAAGATAGTGGTTAATACTTGTCTTGCTCCAAAGCATGCTTGTTCTTAACGAAAGCATACTCTGGGGGGCAAGCATTAACCAACTTTTTAACCAAGCAGATTCTCATTGGGGATTAGAATGTTAAGGTGAAGATGAAATGATTCATGAACTTAGAAACATACTTTGAAGGGCTATATGATCACACTGAAAAAGTTTCAAAGGCATATGACCATAAAGCGACCGCTCAATACCGAGCCAAACCACTCAGTACCGATCCCTTTTTATTATCCATGGGATCCCCTAAACCTCCTACACGTGAAGCACTAGCTCAAGTGATTATCATGGAGTGCTTTTCCTAAGGAATAGACAAGCAACCCTGAGGATTTCCTAGATGAAAGCATAGAAAGCGGGCCAGGACAAGCAGTATTAAAACTTCTCAAAAACAACCCAATCTCAAAAGGAAAGCGCTCGAAGTGCAAAAGGTTGAAGATAGAAGACCAAAAGGAAGGAGTAGGGGGGATTTCCCCCATAAAAACCGATCGGTACCGAATTGAACCACTCGGTACCAAGTGGTTTTTGTTAATGTTTGGGCTATCATTCTCTCTTCTACATGCTTATGCTTTGATCTAAACTTCATATCTCATGGGCCCTTGGTTCTGCTAGGCGATTTCCCTATAAATATAAACCCTATGGCTACTGGAAAAGGACTTTTGGCTCTCTTTTTTCATCTCTTATATCTCCTCTCCATAGTTATTATGACATATATTGTTGGCTATTCTAGGCTTTAACAACTTGTCAGTCCCATGCACTAATGACTCTTAATTAGATAATCAATAAATTATAATGGACATAGGCCAAAGATTGTCGAACCATTATAAAATTTTGGTATCTTCTTTACTTTTCATATATTTCTTCCTAGATCTCAACTTTTTTATAGGTTTTTAGGTATTGCGCGATTTTTGGCATCAACAATAATCAAATGTTTGTTAATTAAAATATAAAAATATGTGGTGATATAGTTATATGTAACTATAAAGGTTATAGTTGAAAATTTTATCATAAATTGTTTAAGGTAAATTAAATAAAATTTATTAAATTATTTAATTACAATGTTTAATTAAATAAATTATTTATTTATAAAGTAATTATTTAAATGTTAACTAATTAAATTATGTATGTTGATATATATGTAAATAAAACTATAAAGGTTAGAGTTCAATGACTTAAATGTTTTGAGTTTCTCAAAATTGTTTTGAGAACTTAAACTAAATAAATTTTTGAAATTTATTAAACATTTAATTAAAATGTTTAACTCATTAATTAATTAATTAGTTAAACAATTAATACACACACACACACAAATATATACATATACATATATATATATATATATATATGAAACTATAATGGTTATAGTTGAGTATTCTTCTTAAACAGTTTAAGATGAATAAAATAAACTTTCAACTTTTTTAAATGAAATGTATTTAAAGTAGATAATTAAATTAAAGAACTAAAATTAATTAAAATGATTTAACTAATAAGGTTAAAGTGAATTAAATATGATTTAATAACTCCTACACTTGTAAGTACATTAAATTTAACAAAAGTGAAATCATTTTGAAGCCCTAGCATTGGCCTCCTCCTCTTTTTCCACCTCTCCCAACCTTTCAGACTTTCCTCCCTTACCAATCTTCACCAAACCTCCTCTTCGCCCTCCTGACCCCAGTCCAACAACTCTTGTAACATCCCTTCTTGCTGATCCAACCATTCTCCTCCTAGCATGTCGTCCAACCATCTAACCTCAACCACCTCTACTCTTCCAATTCTCAGATTCCTGATATTCCATCAGCAAGTTACGACCCTACCTCCTCCACGCTGCCACTCTCTTTAGCCCCATCCCTCTCGAGCCCTAGTTTAGCTAAATCCACTTCTTCAAATGTTCCAAATCTGCAACCATCAGCTCAAGTGGTAGTTGGAGTTCGCTGTTCAAGAAACTACCAAAAAAACGCTGGTAAGTACAAGCCTAGGAATTTCTAGATCTCCTTATCTAAAACAAAGTCAATGATTCAGCCCAAAGAAGTTGTTGATGCTGGAACCAAATACTGGGAAAATTATTTAGTAGGATTTTTTGTCGATAAATCTTTATCTTACTCTGCAATGCTCTATCACCTTCGCCTTGTTTGGGGGGATCTAAAAGGAGTTAAAGTTAAATCAGATGGTAAATTATTTTTCTTTCTATTTGAGGATGAGAAACATAGATTGAAAGTGTTAGAATCAGATCCTATAATTATTCGTGGGAAGGTTTTATAATTACTCAATGGAATCCAACCATTGATTCGGCATGAGAGCAAATCAAATCGGTGCCAATTTGGGTGTATCTAACAAAAAATCCATCGCTACATTGGTCCTGGGTTGGAATTGATTGGATTGCTAGCTATTTAGGAAAGGTGATTTGTTTTGATGAATCGACCAAGAGGCTTGAACGATTTGAGTTTGCAAAAGTGTTAGTGCAGATTGAACCATCTAAATTGTTGCCGAGTCAAATCCCTATTAAAGTTGCAAAAGTTAAGGACGCCTATGTTCAAGTTGAATATATGTGGAAGCCGAAAATATGCGATCAGTGTAAAGTTTTTGGTCATACCAATGCAACTTGCAACTCCCAAATCAAAATTATCCCTACTGTACCACAACCACAAAAACTTCAATCTAATAAAGAAAATCTTCCATCTAATTCTGACCAGGCATACTCAGGTCAAAGAAATGCTGTTAGACACACTACGAAGTTCTCACAAAATAAAATGTTTCATAGAAACCGTAAATTTTTTATCCAATCAATTAAAGACAGTATCACATGCCCATCTACTAGCTCTACCAGTTGTTTTATCCCCATTGGTCAAACTGATCCTTCTACTAGTCTTGTTAATCTGTTAACCATTAATTCCAATCCCTCACATCTAGCCACATGTCCTTCCTTTTCTCTTGCCTCAACATCACTAATTAAGTCATCTACCTTCCATTCAATGCAATCTGATCATGCAAATCCCATGCAAAACTTTGTCCATGTTAATAAATTTAGCATGCTCCAAAACTCTTCTCCTACCGATCTAGTTTCTATCTAGTCTACCAAACCATATATTCGAACCCACTCTTCCATCTACCATGCAAATAGTACACAGCCTGCTGGTCTTACAATTGATGGATTGGCCTCTGCCTCTTCATTTAATTCATCTTCCATGTCCTGCCCATCCTCCATATCCCCTACCTTTTTTGCCATGCTTAAAATTCACAACCTTTCATCCACTTCAACCTCTTCGTCCCTTTCTACCCTGAACACATCCAGCATGCACAATATCATGCATATGCATATAACTCCTATCGTACCCAGTCCAAAAAATTTCCTTTCATCCCAAGGCACCTTATTTTCCTCCCCATTGAATGTCACCACTGCTACCCCACCTAACCTTATTTCTCCTAGATCCAACTCGCTATCTAAGATGACATGCCCTAACCACAATCTAGTAGGTGATATTGTTAGAAATTATCGCTTTCCAACCAATCAAGTAGTCCGCAAGATTTCTCAATGAGTCACGAGAAGTAGATCGAGAGATCGTGACAAGGGTCTGTCCTATCCTATAGAATCCATCATTCCTATTACTTGTTCCACCACCACCCCGAACTCCCAGGCTATAATTATCACCGACTGAAACAAGCATTGTTAATGATTAGCAACATTGCAGCATGGAACGTTAGGGGTGGGAATGACATCGCTAAGGAAAAAAAATCAAAAGAATCATTTATGACCAAAAGATCCAACTTATAGCTATATTGGAAAACAAGTTCAACATTCAAACTGTGAAAAAAGCAGGTCAACACATTCAACCCTCGTGGAATTATATTCACGATCTATTAGAAACTCCTTTTGGAAGAATTGTTATTATGTGGAATCTGGAAATTTTCAACTTAACCCATATTCTTCAAACCAATCAGTTAATCCATACCTCTATCATCCGCAAGGCCTCTAACTATGAATTTCTATGTACTTTCGTCTATGCTCTTAACACTCCCGCAGCTCGACAACCTATGCTGGATTGCCTGCCTACCCGCAATCCCCCAACAAAGCTTGAATTGTGCTTGGAGATTGGAATTGTATGCTTGAATCTGGTGATAGACTAGGAGGAAATCCTTTATCTCATAATGAGATTCTGCCTTTAAATGCTGTCGCAATGAATTCCTGCCTTATCGAATGCAAATCCCAAGGTTTATTTTCTACTTGGAATAACAAATCCAAATCTGGAACGCACACCTTTTCTAAGCTTAATAGGATTTTTTCAACCAGCAAGCTCTCACTGATTGGCCCTGCATTTCTTATGATGTTTTGCCACCTATCCTTTCGGACCACTCCCCTTTGTCCTTATGTTTTGGCCCACCCATCCCAAAACCCCCATGCCCTTTCAAAGTTTTTTGATGCTTGGACCATTAACCCAACTTTCCTTGACACTATCGTTGTTACCTGGTCCACAACTTTCCATGGTAACCCCATGTTCATCCTCCAAGCTAAGCTTAAACATACCAAATTCATCCTTAAGGAGAATTTTGGTGATGGCTTCAAGCAATCCTCTAAAATCCAGTAACAACTTGCCCAGGTGCAACATAATCTAACTCTTAATCTTCTTAACAATGATTTGTCTTTGCAAGAACACCAATTGGCAAACCTCTTGCACAAAGCTCATCACTTGAAGGCTAGCATGATCAAGCAAAAATGTTGTGATAAATTGGAAGACCAGGGTGATAAAAATACAACATTTTACCACAATTTTCTTAAATGCAGATCCAACTCCAGAATCATTTCTGCAATTCGTGATGACCATAACCAAATTCATGAGGGCTAGGAAGCTATATCTAAAGCATTTGTTCAACACTTTACTAACTTATTTGGATCCTCTAATCCCTAGAAAATCAACTCCAGTTGTATTGACCACCTTGCTTTTCCTAGTTTATCTGATGAACACTATAGCTACCTTCAAAGCAGTATTACTGATGATGAAATAAAAGAAGGCCATTTTGCAATCCCAAAATCTAGCTCGGGTGGCCCTAATGGTTTCAACTCCTCCTTCTTCATTTGTTATTGGCAGATAATCAAGAACGATTTCCTCAAAGTTGTCCATAACTTTTTCACAAGTTGTAAGATGTTATCTGGTATTAATGCTACGACCAGCGGCATAATCCCTAAGACCTCGTACCCAACCCAAGTTTCTCATTTTTGACCCATCAGTTACTACAATACTATTTATAAATGCATTTCCAAAATTCTTGGATGAAGGTTTATGTTTGTTCTTCCTAATATCATATCCATCAACCAAAGTGCTTTCCTTAAAGATCGTAACATTATCGATAACATTTTGATGTCCCATGAGCTTCTTCATGGGTACGATGGAAATCAATTGAGCCTTAGATGTTGCCTAAAAGTTGACTTGAAGAAAGCTTACGATTCGGTGAAGTGGAAGTCTGTCTTTTATGCTCTCACCAGAATGTGTTTTCCTTCAATCTATATCAATTGGATCATGACTTGCATTCAATCCCCAAAGTATTCAGTTCAAGTTAATGGTCAAATTAAAGGCTATTTCCAAGGAACCCAAGGAATACCCCAAGGAGATCCTTTGAGTTCTTAATTGTTCCTCATTATTATGAAGATGCTCACTATCTTGCTAAAGGATAAATACCTTAACAACCTCGTTGACTATATTCCAAAGTATCATGACCTCCGTATTTCCTCTTTATGTTTTGCAGATGATCTTATGATATTCTCCAAGCCCAACATGTAATCTGATCACTCCATCTCTATGTCTCTTCATCAATTTAAAAGCCTATCAGGTGTTCAGATTAATGCACTGAAATCTTCCATCGTTATCTCTGGTTTGAATCCTGTTGCCAAAAATGAAATTGTTTTTTTGGGCTTCCAGCTTTACTCAACTGCCCTCACGTATTTAGGAGTGCCCCTTACCTCTACCAAAATTCAAAATCAACATTTCCTCCCATTATTTTAGAAAATTACTGTGAAAATGAAGAGCTGGTATGACAAGTTCTTATCAATTGCAGGAAGGAATACTATCATTAAATCGATAATTTTTTCCATGCAAGTTTATTTTTCTCGAATCTTTATTCTACCAAAGAAATTGCTTCATATGGTTGAACGAACTTGCTGCCACTTCCTATAGACCAGAAATCCACATTCAAGGAAGCCCATTCCCATAGAATTTTGAATCTATCCAAATGGAATGAAGCGACCTTTTCCTTTCATATCAATACCCTTGTGAATAGCAGCTCCTCTGTGTGCGCTTCTTGGTGCAGGAAACATTATATTAGATCATCGAACTTTTGGAGTCTAGATAAGAAACAAAATGGTAGTTGGGTTTGGAGTAGCATCATATGATCAAGGGATCGATTGCATCCTTATATGCAGCTGGCTATTTCTAGGAGGACCTCTACCTCCTTCTGGAGTGCCCCTTGGGCAGCTAAAGGGCTGGTTCTTTCATCTACCTATGATGAGAAAATTCAAAGTGGGGTGCCACTTCAAGCTAAACCTGACACTTGCATTTTCAATGGTGCTGTGTCCCTACCGAGAACTAGTAACCCTAAGATTTTGGCAGTTTGGAGGTAACGTGAGACTGCTAAACCTATATTAGAAGGAATATATAAACTGATGAGGGGTTGTCCACCCAACAAACATTCTATCAGCCTTGTCTATAAACATCTAACCTTGGATCCCATTGAGATCATCCACTCTGGGCACTCTAGAATCTAAGACAGTTTGGGAAATCCAAAGTAAAATATATTTTTGGGGAGAGTCATCAATAATGCAATTCTAACCTAACAAAAGTTATGCAATATGGGAATGTTAATTACAGTCTTTATCATGGAGATAATGAGACCAGCATGCATCTTTACTTTCAATGCACCTATGTGAAGGAAATATAGGGAGAAGTTCTTAAAGTTGGAGGCTATCATAATCTTGGAGCAAACAATTCCATCGAATGGGACACAATTTTTATGGCGACAAGAGGGAAGAACACTAAATCCAAGATCCTCCTTCTATCTTTGAAAACTATCTTACTAGAAGTTTGGAAAGAAAGGAATGGTAGGATCTTCTCTAACATTGCCTAATCATCGAAGGATATAGCCCATCGGTGCTTGGGAGAAATTAGAATGATATTTTCTTGGCGTGAACAGTTTAGCGCTAACATAGAAGATAGGTTAATTCTAGGAAGATGGCTTTAGTTTAGTCTATTGTCTAAGTCCTAGTGACTTAGTTTTTTCTGTAGTCTGAGTCCATCCTTTTGTACATCTTGGCTCCCTTTTAATACAAAGAGGTAATGGTCCTCTTATAACCTTGCTTAAAATGCAAAAAAAGGATTTAATTAAGAATATACATACAAATATTGTATAAGTTAGTTAAATTATGAATGGTTATAAGTAAGTATTCTTATAAAACTATATATGTATAACCTAATAAAAGTGGAACTAAAACGAACCCACATAGATTGTACATACGTAAAGTACATATACCTTGGTTTAGATATTTCCAAGACTTGAATCACGAGCATATCTCATAAGAAATACATTATTCTTAAAATTGATATCACTCTAATGTTTATATTGAAGATTCTCTATTTTATAAAGTTGTCATTTATCAATTGTTAGCACCAAAATTGGTCACTAACCTCGTAGAGAAAGATTGTGTAGAGATATAATTGATGAAAATAAATTAAACAAGGAAGAGAATGCTAATTTAAAGGTAGAAAATAAGAACACCAAATTTATAGTGGTTTAGCGTAATTGCCTACGTCCACTTTGAGGTTAAACTTTATTGATCTTCTTAATAGTTGATTACAAATACAATTCGTGAATCAAATGCTTGAATGGAGTTGTTAAGTAGAGAAGATGAGTCTCAAAAATGGCAGAGTCTCCCCGGTGTTCTCCCAAAAAGATCCCTTTTCACTGTGACCATGCCCCTCTATTTATAGACAAAGATGGACTGGACTTCCCAGATGGGCTCGGTAGCCGAACACTCTAGCCCAATCGTAGTGGTTGCTGCATGCCGAACTAGGTAGGCCGAACAGAATGATGCCGAATAATCCTTCCTATGCCGAACAGTATGCTTGATGTGTGGGAAGTGCAGAGTAGTTGTCAGTCGAAGCCGAACGTGCCTCTGTCCGAAGTGCTTGACCGAGCAACGCTCTCTGGCCGAACGATGCATTTTGGCCAAACGATACCTTTGGAACGATCCTGCCATGTCGAGTAATCATATACGCCGAACGTCTTCTAATGCCGAGTACTCTTGGATGCTGAGTACTCCTTGACGCCGAGTGCTATTGGATGCCGAGTACTACGCCGTGTACTCTTGGATGCCGAGTACTCCTTGACGCCGAGTGCTATTGGATGCCGAGTACTACGCCGAGTACTCCTGGATGCCGAACACTCCCTGATGCCGAGTTCCACTGGATGCCGAGTACTACGCCGAGTACTCCTGGATGCCGAACATTCCCTGATGTCGAGTTCCACTGGATGCCGAGTACTACGCCGAGTACTCCTAGATGCCGAACATTCCCTGATGCCGAGTTCCACTGGATGCCGAGTACTACGCCGAGTACTCCTAGATGCTGAACACTCTCTGATGCTGAGTAATAGTTTCCTGGTCAAACCTCTAGGAAACACTTGCCCCCCAAAGTGTATCGTGTGGCCGAACGTGGTACGCTTTGAATCATTTCGTCACGTCTCAAACCCTTGGCTAACCTCGAACGGAGATGCCCCTTTTGTGAATTCCAGCGATTCAGGTCTGTGCCGAGCGTGTTCCAAATGCCGGACGAGACATTCGTAACTGAACGATGCTTCCTTGCCGAACGATACTTCAGTGTCGAACCATTGTGCGCCGATGCCGAACGATATGACCTTGACCGGTTCCACCGGATATGGCCTTTTCGACTTCTCCTTCTGTCCTATAAAAGTCGATACCTTCTTCCTCCTTCTCTTTTCACGCTCACTTTTCCTATCTTGTTTTCGAGAAACTCGCCTGTCAACAATCTTCAAGGACTTAATAACTCTTCCTAACCTATTCGGCGCTAATCAAAACCGCGGCCTCAACTCCAAATTTCTCCAAGTCGTGATCTTCTAACTAGGTAACAATCCCTCTAACTAAATCCACAAAGGGGTTCCAACATGAAGCTCGAGTCCGTAAATTGTAGATGTTGCGTGGAATTTTAGGGCCAGATGATGTGGAGGAAGGTAGGAGTTGGTTGGAATGCCAAACAGGATGGTTCGGTGTGACTCACCGAACGATTCGTCTTTGTGGTTCGATATGGATGGAGGAAGAAAAGGGGTATGAGGTCGCTATAGAGGACGGTGTGTCGAGCGTTGGCGCTCGGCGTAACCTTGGATCGGCACGATTCGTCATATGTCGGGCAGTGCAATGGAAAGTTGTGGAAGGAGTATGAGCCAAATAGGATGTCGAATGTTGTCCCGGCCGAACAAGATTCCGGCCGAATGATGCTTTTCCGAACAGTCACAAATGCCGAACCACCTTGGGTGCCGATCAGTATAAATGCCGAACAACATAAATGCCTAACAATATAAATGCCGAACAATACAAACGCTGAACACCATAAATGCCGAACAATATATAAATGCCGACCAATACAAATGCCGAACAACACAGATGTCGAACCACATGAATGCCGAACGTTTGTGAATGCTAAAAACTGTTCTGGCCGGACAAAACTTAGCCGAATATGCCGAACAATACCTTTAGCTGAACAGGAACTAGGCCGAACACTTATTAACCTTGCCTATTCATATAGCAAAACAAGGACCAGGACTTAAGCACACTATCACACACAAACCTGAACTTAGATTAACATTCGTTTTCTGAATTTGAAACTGTAGTCACCACAAGGCGGGCTTTTTGAGACGGTCAGCGATGACGGTCTTCGAAGGCGACGATTCGAAGCTCATCTATATATCTTTGAAATCTCTAGATTCTTATTGCTTGTACACGATTGCTTGCACTAGTTCACACATCACGCGGGGGGGGGGGATTTGTGTTGTTAATTCTAACGTTCAACGTTTTTCTAAGTATAGTTTTCTCGGGCACTTAGCCAGATTCATTATTTATTGGGGATGTCGAGAAAGTCTAGCTCCGCCATTATATCCGACTGGCCTGGGCCGTCATCAAGGCAAGAAGCCGCTGATACTTCTAATCCGTCGACTTCCCCTGCTCATAACTTAGCACCTGATGCCCTGGAAGCAACAATTCTACTGGACAATCCGATCGACTCACAAGCTTCAAAGATCAATGAAGTCGCACTCCGACGGATATGTTCCATCCATGGGATTCCTTTCGCCGATGTGTTAGTCCCTTCGCGACACGATCGTCCTCACCTGCCCCCAGTCGGATATACCACTTGCAACAAATTCATGTGTTGGATGGGCAGCGTGCCTCCATTTAACTTGTTCCTTCGGGACGTATTGCAGTACATCGACATTGCTCCGTCGCAGCTACATCCGAACGGTCACGCGTTTCTATATGGGACCTATCTACTCTTTATGGTCGTCTTCTCTAGACCTCCACCCTCTGGCAACATCAGATATATCTATATGATCAAGAAACGGAAAGACAGCCCTTCCTTCATGTTCCTCGAGCCGTACCACAAATGCCAAATCTTGACAGGAGCATGCAGTAAATTCGCCCTGTACAAACAGGAATGGTTCTACGTGCGTTGCCCCTCTGGTTTTGCAAGGAGATGGGTTGAAGGCAGTAAGTCTCTTCGCTGAGTCATCATTCGCGATTAAACGAAGTCATGCTTTTTCTAACTCCTCGTTTCATCTTTTTTAGGTATCAACCCGCGTCCGGAGGGACGAGGATATTCTGAGGCCGTTGAGGCCATTAGAGCTCTTCCTGCCGAGGAACGAGACAATCGGACCATCATTTCAAACGAGTCATTGTCGAGGTTTGGCTTGCTTGCCCCTGGTCGCCGGATTAGCCTTCCGGAGGGCGTTTCTATTCCCAAGCCAGCATCCGGTAAAGGGAAAAAACAGGCCAGATCGTCATCACGCCGCGCTTCCGATGCGCACGAAGAAGGCGAGCACAAAGTGGATGAAGCTCCTGAGACCCAAGGCGAGAATGTGGGTCCTGCTTGGAATCCGGCTGTCGAAGTTCACGACATTGAAACGTCGTCCTCCCCTTCGAAGGGAAAGAAGAGGTTAAAATATAAAATTCGGAAAGAGAAAGTTGGTGGCACTTCAAAAGTTATACCCATCCCGACCGAGAAAGAGGCTTCCTCACAGCACCTGGAAAGTTCTCTAAGGGGTTTGTCAAATCTCTCTATCCCCGATGATATACTTACTTACGGGTTTGACGATCTTGAAGCCCTTAATCTTTCTTCGCCCGCTAGAGGCAATGCGGGAGTCCAACTCCCGATCCAAGGAGACAATACTCCGATTAGTAAAGATAAAAGAACTGGTCCGTAGGGGGGAACACTAGGACACACACGCACATACGCATTCCTTCATACACTTCAAGTTTTTTCTCATTTCTCGGATTTTTCTTAACTCGTTGTTATCTCCATTCCTTGCAGGTGATATGGGGTGCTCTCACGGATTCGATCGCCTTCATGGCTCTTCCATATTTCATCATCCCGGACGGGACTCAAGTTCTGGCAGACGCAGGGACAGAGATGATTATGAAGATAGAGACAATCGTCCCCGCGAGTCGTCTCACCGTAAGAAGGCATATTCTCAATCTTCACAGTCCCGTGATCCTCTTCCTCCAACTGAGCCGGATAAAGAGAAGTCTTCCCAGAAGGGTTACCAATCTGATGCTCCTGAGAACAACACTCCGGTTCATCGAGTACAAGGCAAGTTCGGGAGCAACGAAAAAGAGCGGAACTTCCAAAGCCTCCTCCCCCTACTCCCGCGGTTGATCCAACTGTAGCGGAAAAGATGGGCGATCTTAAGGCCAAGTTTCCAAAAATTTGCTTTGACGGTCTGAAGTTCCTCCCGGCTATTCACCATATTCCTGGGCACGTGAAGCAGAGTGACATTGCCTGCAATAACGACGTCTATGTTCAACATGACGTGTTTGTGCACTTGGTTGAAAAGATCTCGGAGGTGTCCATTGAGCGTCAATATGAGATTGATCGCCTGAAATTGGAGGCTGGCTGCGACAAGAACATCATCAAGCATCAAGACGAAGAGCTTGCCTCGTATAAGTCGAAGCTGGAAGCCGCTGAACAAAGCGCAAAAGATACTGCTGAGGCAGTTACTCGTTTAGAGATGGCTCACAAGAAGGAGCTTGATGAAGTAGTCCAGCGCAGCGGTGCCCTCGCCCTAGAAAAAGATTCCGTTCAAAAAGAAAGGGACGCGCTCGCCATACAAGTCAGGGAGCTGAAAGAGTTACTCTCTAAGGAGAAAGAGGACAAAGTAGCTACTCAAGAAGAATCACAACGATATTGTGATGAAATCGTCGCTACTCGGCTTCTGAAAACAAAGCTTGATGACGAACTTGCTGGGGTCGAGAAACTGAAGGACGAAGCCCGTGAGGAGGGCAAAAGAAAAGCTGCGGAAGAGATTGACTCTCGCCTCAAGGTGGCCACATAAGCCAGCAGGGAAGAGGTCAAATGCATGTTTGACCCGTTGATTGCTGAGTATGGAGCCCGCGTCCTTATGCATCGTGACTTAACATTCTTGGGCGATGGCTATCTCGAATACCTAGCTGAGGCCTGGGAAACCTTAGTAAAGATCAGGAAAATCGAGTCGGGCTCTGAAGAGGTCGATGAGGATGCCTTGGTGAAGGAGTTTCTTAGAGGGAATGAGCCAGCGGATCTATCCGCAGCTTTAGCGCTTTATAACAAAGGCTCCCCCCTTCCAAAAGAGAAAAGTGATGAAGCTGGCCCATCTGGGGCTGAGACTACGGCTCCTCATATTGCTGCTCCTCCTGCTGCTCAACCGGCCGGTCGGCCGACACTTGACCCGTTCGAGCAGCATGCCGGCTATGATCCTGAAGATTCCGGGCTTGGCGTTCATGTGCTATCTCCTATTCTGGAGGGTGAAACCCCACGCGCAACCGATAGCCAACCAGAACCCGGTAGGAAACTCTTCTTTCCTAGAAGTCAAAAGATCTTGTTATTTTCCAGCATTTATTCATTCTAATGTTCATTCTTTATGTTTTCATGCAGGCTGCTCTGACCCCGAGCCAACTTCGAGGAGCGATGACGCCAAGGAGGAGGCAGAGAAAACAAGCAACGTTGTTCACACGGGAGTAACTCCTGGTCCCGATGCTCAAGTGATTGGGGTGCTAGATGATGATAAGCTTGACACTTCATCTCCTGCCGAAGGGAGTGATGAAATCGAAATCACTGGCGCCTCTGAGCATACTTCAAAGATGAGTATGAAGGACTGCCTCGCCGAAGAGGAGAAAAAAAAGGTCGAGGTCAAAGTTGAACCTGGAATACTGGAACTTACCGACCCGCGGAACAGACCTTTGAAAATCATTCTCCCGGGCAGGTCCAAACCACTAGATGTTCCGTCTCCTACTCCTGACTCTGCTTCTTTAGCAAGCAAGAAATCCAAGAAAAAGCGTGAAGGAGAGGAGTCGTCGGAAAAAACAAAGGAAGACAAGAAGAAGAAACCGAAGAAATAATCAATACACTCGTTCAACGAGCTTCATGCTTAAGTCTTGTAGTTGCTTTTATCTTTTGTAGCTTGTAGTTTGTATAGATAGGTTCTTAACTCTGAGTTTTGTAGGAGTAACTGTGTAACCCCATTTTGAACTATTGAATGAAGTTTAGTTTCTTTTTCGTTTGAATAATTTTCTTGCTTTTCTTTGGTTTGCTGACTAACTGTAGTCATAACTCAATTTCTTATGAGTTGCATTACCTCCCAATCCATTCTCGTGTTGTTCAAACATCTCCAGACGTGGCATACTTCTTGTTCCACATTTCTCGATTACTTAGACTTTTTTCTAAATCTGCGCTCCGGGGATTTAGAGTAAGTTGATCCGCCTTCAGGGGATTTGGAGGTTCGCATCGTTTACACTCTAGTCCGCACTCCGGGGACTTAGATTACTCCGATCCACGCTCTGGGGATTCAGAGATTTGAAATCGTTTATACTCTAGTCTGCACTCTGGGGACTTAGAGTACTCCGGTCCGCGCTCTGGGGATTCGGAGATTTGAAATCGTTTATACTCTAGTCCGCACTCTGGGGACTTAGAGTACTCCGGTCCGCGTTCTGGGGATTCGGAGATTTGAAATCGTTTATACTCTAGTCCACACTCTGGGGACTTAGAGTACTCCGGTCTGCGCTCTGGGGATTCGGAGATTTGAAATCGTTTATACTCTAGTCCGCACTCTGGGGACTTAGAGTACTCCGGTCCACGCTCTGGGGATTCGAAGATTTGAAATTGTTTATACTCTAGTCCGCACTCTGGGGACTTAGAGTACTCCGGTCCACGCTCTGGGGATTCGGAGATTTGAAATCGTTTATACGCTAGTCCACACTCTGGGGACTTAGAGTACTCCGGTCCACGCTCTGGGGATTCGGAGATTTGAAATCGTTTATACGAGTCCGTAAATCATACAGGATACTGTAGTTCGTCATTGTTCCATGCTCGGGGGAGTGTCGTGCCATCAACAGTCGCTAGCTTGAATGTTCCTTCTCCAAGCTTCCGTTCAATGACGTATGGACCTTCCCAGCTGGGATTCATACGCGATGGTACCGGGAAAACTCGTTTCAGAACGAGATCACCTACATCAAAAGTTCTTGGGCGGACTCTGTCGTCGTAGTAACGCTTGACTCGGTGTCTATGCGCTGCCGCCCTTAATTCGGCCTCTTCATGCTTTTCATCGATGCAGTCCAGTGATTCCAACAAGAGGTCCGGGTTCGTCTTGGGATCATAGTACGTCACTCGGTGTGATGGAACTTCAAGTTCCACATGTATAATGGCTTCCGAGCTGTATGCCAAGGCGAATGGAGTGTGGCCGGTCGCGGACTTATGGGTAGTTCTATAAGCCCATAGTGCTGTTGGGAGTTCATCTACCCACTTGCCTCCAACCTTCTACAGACGCTTCTTTAGTATGGACTTGATTATTTTGTTAACGGCCTCGACTTGTCCGTTGGCTTTTGGGTGTGCAACGGCGGCGAACTTCTTCTCGATGCCATACTTTAAACAGAACTCTTTGAACTCTCTGCTTTCAAATTGCGTCCCGTTGTCTGTAATAATGGTGCGAGGAAGGCCAAAGCGGCATATAATGTTTCGTACAACGAAGTTAATGACCTTCTTAGAGGTGATTGTGGCCAAAGGCTCTGCCTCAGCCCATTTTGTGAAATAGTCGACTGCAACTATCGCGTATTTCGCACCACCTTTGGACATAGGCATAGAGCCGATTATGTCGATTCCCCAAATTGCAAATGGCCAGGGACTAACCATTTGTGTGAGTTCCATTGATGGAGTCCTCGGGATTTTCGCATGTCTTTGACACTTGTCACATTTTCTTGCGTAGTCTGCAGCGTCCCGGTTTACGGTCGGCCAGTAATATCCGTAGCGGAGGACCTTCTTTGCTAGCGTTTGCCCCCCAGTATGATCGCCACATTCCCCTTCGTGAACCTCTCTTAAGACCCGCTTTGTCTCGTCATGAGCGATGCACCGTAATAATGGGACTGAGAACCCTTTTCGATACATTAATCCATCCTGCATCACGTATCGCGCGGCCTTTCGAAGGACCTGCCGTCTTTCGCTCCTTTTTTCTGGTGAAGTCCCGGTCGTAAGGTACAGTTTGAATGGGGTTATCCACGATTCCTTCTCGATTTGCGTTTCCAATATACAATCAACTTTCATCTCGTCTATGCTCGGGGCGTGCAAGGCCTCAACGGGATACAATCCCATTTGCTGTGCATCGCCTGTGCTTGCAAACTTAGCCAACAAGTCGGCTTCTTTATTCTGTTCGCGCGGGACATGCGAAATGTCATAATGCTCGATATTCAACAGTAGTTCTTGGACCTGAACAAGGTACGGAGCAAGCTTCTGTCCCTTGGCTTGGTAATCTCCCCTCACTTGGTAAACCACCAACTGTGAGTTAGAAAAGATCTCAACTGATTTGATCCCGAGTTCTCCGATGAGCTTCAAGCCAGCAATCAATGCTTCATATTCTGCTTCGTTATTTGTAGCTGGGAAATCAAGCTTCAAAGCATAACAGATTGATCGATTTTCTGGAGTTATAAGAACTACACCCATGCCGGAGCAACGGTCGTTGGATGCCCCATCAGTGTATAATTTCCATCGGACGGGGGGAATGGCGTCATGATTATCCGGTTCTATGGGCATAGTAAACTCAGCGATAAAATCTGCTAATGCTTGCCCTTGTATGGCTCTCCGTGGCAAGTAGGCGATATCGAACTGGCTTAACTCGATGTTCCATTTTAGCAATCTTCCTGAAGTTTCTGGTCGTTGGAGTACCTGCCGCAGGGGTTGATCGGTATAAACACTGATTGAGTGTGCTTGAAAATATGGGCGTAGCTTACGTGATGCAATCACCAAGCAATAGGCCAATTTCTCGATTTTAGGGTAATTTCTTTCTGCCCCCGCTAAACGCTTGCTAACATAATATACCGGCTTCTGGACTCGATCCTCCTCACGAACTAAAGCCGCACTTATCGCATGCGGGGATACAGCCAAGTATACGTACAACATCTCGTGGTCTACTGGCTTTGACAGCACTGGTGGACTCTCCAGATGCCTCACCAGATCCCGGAATGCTTCCTCATAGCTAGACGTCCATTCAAAATTCCTCTTTCCTTTCTTTATTATATCAAAGAACGAGATGCACTTGTCGGTTGCCCTGGATATGAATCGACTTAGCGCAGCTACTTTTCCGTTCAAGCTCTGTACCTGCTTTATAGTCCTGGGCACTTGCACATCTCGAATAGCTTAGATCTTTTCTGGGTTAGCTTCAATTCCTCTAGCATTGACGATGAATCTCAAAAACTTCCCCGACGCAACGCCGAAGGAACACTTCAGAGGGTTGATCTTCATCCCATAAAACCTGAGTATGCCGAACATTTTAGCCAAGTCTCGTATGTGGTCGTTTGACCGTCGTGACTTCACGAGCATGTCATCCACATAGACTTCCATCGTTCTACCAAGCTGGTCCTTGAACATTCGATTCACCAAACGCTGGTAGGTTGCTCCTGCGTTCTTCAATTCGAAGGGCATTACTACATAGCAATATAGCCCGACATTTGTAACGAAGCTGGTGTGTTCTTGGTCCGGGATATGCATCGGGATTTGGTTGTATCCTGAGTATGCGTCCATGAATGATAACAGTTCATGTCCTGCGGTGGAGTCGACCAACTGATCGATCCTGGGCAAAGGGAAACTGTCTTTGGGGCATGCTTTGTTCAAGTCGAAATAGTCTATGCAAGTTCTCCATTTCCCATTCGCCTTCTTCACCAACACGGGGTTGGATACCCATTCAGGGTAGAGGGCGTCGCGAACGAACCTATTAGCTTTGAGTTTGTCCACCTCCTCTCTGAGAGCAGCGGACCTCTCCGGGTCCATTCCTCTCCTTTTTTGTTTAATCGGGACGTATTTCGGGTCTATGTTCAACATGTGACTCGTGATGGCGGGTGAAATCCCACACATATCAGAATGCGTCCAGGCGAAGACATCAAGATTCACCCGGAGGAAGTTGCTAAGGTCTTCAGCCATCGTGGGGCCAAGCTGTGATCCGATCTTTAGTATTCGCGAAGGGTCGTCTCGACTGACTGAAATGTCAACCGTTAATTCAACTGGCGCTGCCTTCTCTTCCCTGGGTTTCTCATCGTCGTCTCTCGGATCTATGTCTCCGAAGATTCGAGAATTACGCCCGAGCCAGGGCTCGAGCACTACTTGTCAATTATCCGTATTAAGGATGCAGACGGGATTGTCCACAACCTTTCCTTTCTCCCTCCGATGGGCCTCTCGGAGCTCAGCCACATAACAGGAACGACCAGCTGCTTGGTCGCCATGAACAATACCTACTCCTTTGTCAGTCAGGAACTTCAAAGTTAAGCACCACGGGGTTAACGCTGCCCTAAACTCAGCTAGGGCCGGTCTACCCAAGAAAACATTATACGGAGAATCCACATCCAAAACTACGAAGGGTAGGATTCGCACTCTGCGACGCTCGCCTTGCCCCAGTTCAACTGGTAACTCAACATACCCCACTGCATCGGTTGTTGCGCCGTTAAAGCCGTGTATACGAGCTTTGGACGGTTTCGAGTCTTTTGTTTCCATTTTCATTTGGTCATAAGCCTTCTTGAAGATGATGTTGACAGAACTTCCGCAATCAATCAGAATTCTTTTCACATATGCTGGTCCGATCGTCGCAGATATGACCATCGGGTCGATGGTTGGAGCCTCTATTTGATCAGCATCTCTGTTTCTGAACACTATATCGTCTGTCATTATGCGCTGCTGCTTAGCAGGGGTTCCATCCTCCACGTTCGAACAGCACTCGAAATCTACATGCTTCAGGGAACTTGCATACCGCTCCATCTCTTGCCAATTTTTATCTGTGGGGTGAGGTCCGCCGATAATTGTATTTATGACTAGTCTACCCACGATCCGGGCAGGCTCTTCGGGATGACGCGAAGCTGGTGCAAGACCTGGGTTGGACGTTCCCTGTCCTCCTTCCTGTGGATCCTTCACAAATTCTTGCAACTTCTTTTGCCTGATTAACTTCTCGATAGCGTCGTGCAGGTGTCTGCACTCTTCCGTATTGTGCCCATAAGTCTCATGGAAGCGACAATACTTCCCGGTTCGCTTCTGCTCCTCGGTTGATTCTTTTGGACGTGGCTTTCTGTACTGAAAAGTATTGCAGGTAGATAGGTAAATGTACTCAAGAGGCGCATTCAGCGGGGTATACTCGTTGTAGCTTGGAATTCTCGATTTCCACTTCCCCGCTTCTCTCTTCTTCCCTTGATTTCTTCCTTCGGACTCCTTAGGCTGCCCAGGCTTGTTCTGGACATTGACTTGGACCTTTCTCGAGTTGTCTCCGGACTGCTTCACAGCAATGTTGCTTTTCACGGACTCTTGGATAGGTCCTGGTGCCTTATCTCGTCTTACCCACCTAGCTTCCTCTCTCCTTATGAACTGGTGTGCCTTTGAGTAGAAACGCTCTAGCGTAGTCGAAGGTTTTCCTGCCAACCAGTCTCCAAACTCACAATCTGGATCCACACCTCTCATTACAGCCATTAGAATCGCATAATCATTGGGATTACTGACTTCAGTCGCCGCAACATGGAATCTTTGTAAATATTCCTTCAATGACTCCCCAGGATTTTGGATTACACTTGACAGAGACATTACGTCCTTTGGACGAGTAGTGTGTATCCTGAACTGCTCAATAAACTTTTTTGCCAACTCCTAGAAATTTGATACGGACCGCGGAGGAAGTCGGGTGAACCACATAGTAGCGATCCCAGACAGAGTAATTGGAAAGCATCTACACTTGGTGGCATCATTTGCTATAGCTAAATCCATCATCCATTCGTACCTCATGACATGCTGTCTAGGGTCAGTCTTTCCCTCATACGCCGGGATAGTAGGCATACTAAACCTCCTGGGGTACACCGCTTGCAACACAACATCTGTGAATGGAGTATGACTTCTTGATATTCCCCAATCATCATTTGATAATCCCTGATTCTCCCTCATCAATTGCCTGACCATGGCTGTCAGATCTGGTGTCTGTATGGAAGGCGGAAGGTTAGAGTCTGTTCTACGCGACTGTCCATGTTGATGCCTCCTTTCCTGGCGATCTGCCAATCGTGCGTCTTGAGGTTCGACATCATTAGCGTTTTGATGGTCTGGGTCTCCAGCCTCCATCTGTACTCCAGTTCCTAAGTTTCCAGCTCCGACTTGGTCACGGTTTCCAGCTGTTTGAACAGCAGCACCTGTCCGTGCAGCTTCAGTCTTACGGCGTCTACGCCTGGGAGGTTCATCAGAAGAAGTTGAGCTGTCGGATGAGGAATAAGGAGCGGGATTGCCCCCAGCATTCTGTTGCTGCTGTTGAGTGAGTTGTGCCATCAGGTTGGCGTTCGCTTGCATCTGCTCTCCTAGTTGTCTCCTGCTTTCCTTGAGTTCTCTCATCAAGTCGTTGAACTCTATTCTGGTGACAACTGGAGTTTGGTCCTGGGTGGCAATTCCCACACCCGGAATCGCTGGTTGATTGCTAGGTCCTGCTTGTTGCACGCTAGCAGTCTCATGGGCATCCGCATTATGAGAAGCTGACCTGGTACGTGGTCTTGCCATTGTAGAGTTATTGGTAGGAACTCTGAGTAGAATCAACGGATGTCCTATCAATGAGTCGAATCTTCTTTGGGGGATTTATTCAATCCAGTAGCTTCAAAGCAGATCCTTGAGGTCTGAGAATTCAATTCTCGGTGAAAGCACCAAAGTGTTAGCACCAAAATTGGTCACTAACCTCGTAGAGAAAGATTGTGTAGAGATATAATTGATGAAAATAAATTAAACAAGGAAGAGAATGCTAATTTAAATGCAGAAAATAAGAACACCAAATTTATAGTGGTTCAGCGTAATTGCCTACGTCCACTTTGAGGTTAAACTTTATTGATCTTCTTAATAGTTGATTACAAATACAATTCGTGAATCAAATGCTTGAATGGAGTTGTTAAGTAGAGAAGATGAGTCTCAAAAATGGCAGAGTCTCCCCGGTGTTCTCCCAAAAAGATCCCTTTTCACTATGACCCTGCCCCTCTATTTATAGACAAAGATGGGCTGGACTTCCCAGATGGGCTCGGTAGCCGAACACTCTAGCCCAATCGTAGTGGTCGCTGCATGCCGAACCAGGTAGGCCGAACAGAATGATGCCGAACAATCCTTCCTATGTCGAACGGTATGCTTGATGTTTGGGAAGTGCAGAGTAGTTGTCGGTCGAAGCCGAACATGCCTCTGTCTGAAGTGCTTGACCGAGCAACGCTCTCTGGCCGAACGATGCATTCTGGCCAAACGATACCTTTGGTCGAATGATCCTGCCATGTCGAGTAATCATATACGCCGAACGTCTTCTAATGCCGTGTACTCTTGGATGCTGAGTACTCCTTGACGCCGAGTGCTATTGGATGCCGAGTAATACGCCGAGTACTCCCGGATGCCAAACACTCCCTGATACCGAGTTCCACTGGATGCCGAGTACTACGCCGAGTACTCCTGGATGTGGAACACTCCCTGATGCCGAGTTCCACTGGATGCCGAGTACTCCTGGATGCCGAACAATCCCTGATGCCGAGTTCCACTGGATGCCGAGTACTACGCCGAGTACTCCTAGATGCCTAACATTCCCTGATGCCGAGTTCCACTGGATGCCGAGTACTACGCCGAGTTCTCCTAGATGCTGAACACTCTCTGATGCTGAGTAATAGTTGCCTGGTCAAACCTCCAGGAAACATCAATTGTATATTGATAGATTACTTGCTTAACGCTAGTTGTTGAGTAAAGTCAAGTTAGGGATGTTATGTGTAGTACCATTAATATATTGTTAGACGAAGTAAGATACGTGCATGTATTTGTTGAAAAAACTCAAGGCATGTACATTATACTTAGGTCATCTGGAAATGATAGGTAAGAGTGAATAATCTCTCTTGATTTGTTGAGAAAATTCAGGATTGAGATCGAGATTAGAGCAACAAACAATGTTAGGAGTTATATTTAGTACGTCCAATAAGGAGTAATCCATCACTTGTGGGCATATAATTTGTTTAGAAAACTCAAGGTACGAATCCTAAGGCAAGCGAGTCCTGCTAGAGGAATCAAAAGATTTCTATATTTCTCTTTGTGTTTTGAGGAATGTAAAAATCTAGCCGGGGCCTTATTAGGAAATTGAAATGATAACTTTTAATTTTTCTAATATTGTAAGAGCATATGTTATATAAAATACCTACTTCAATAAATTTGTGCATCCAATATTGATAAAGTTGTTTATTAATTGAAATATATAAATGAATTAAATTAAGATTGACAAAGAAATATGTAATATACTCATCAATATGTCATTTGGCATGTTCTCACTTGAAGACCTATATACAAGTCAAACTCATACAACTACTAAATACATTTGTAACATAGTCACTTAAATGTTTATTCGCCCCAGACTCTATATTGTCATCTATGGGCTTTGAACTTTCAAGCAATATGAATATGGATATTTGTTCCAAATTATATCACATATAAATGTCGTATATTGAACAGTAATGTTTGTAGTGTATGAAATCTCATCAAATTCTTTCATTTGAAATGAGAAAGTAAACTATAATCCAAGATAACAGGTTTAGCACGATTGAATGCAATATGAGCCTTGTTGTGTTAGTAGTAACATGAACCAAAAAATACTAGATAGACCTAGAATTCGATCAATGAAATGTCGGTTCGATCCGTTCACTAAAGTGCAACATATACAATATCCTTAAATGTTAAGGATGTCTAAAGTTTCTATTTTAAAGAGTTTGGTGCGATCATATAGTGAGAGTTTTGTAACAACCCGCCTTTCGAACAATTAAAAGTCGGCATCAAATACATCTGTGGTATTACAATGTCGAACATCCAATCGCCAAAAAGGTAAAGTGTTAGGGTAAAATAAAATGAACAATATAAAAGGAATAGGAAAAATCATAATCTCACAGCGGAACGATAACATATAATATAACAAAGACAGTAAAATGCCACTCTAAGATACATGGTATATCAAAGTTAAAAACAAAACTCATCAGCATGGATAGTTATAACTTCCTGACCTTATAGTTGTTGATGGATATATATAATAGTACAGCGGAGATAAAAATATTATGTAAGGTGAACATCCAGCTCTACTCCATGAGCTCCACGTCCCAACAACGACGACCTGGAGAAATACTTAGTTTGAACAAACCATTATAATAAAATAACACCCTAATCAGTCTGGAAATACCAGCGTGAGAAAACTCAAGTAATATGGTGAACATATAATAATTTTGTGAGGCCACGCCGCTAAACACGAAATGGGTTTTACCTTACAAGAAACAACTTCCATATGTGAATGAACGAAAATAAATTAAAATAAAACCCAAACTTAAAAGAATAGGCATAAACAAGATCAAAATCCATACTTAAAGAATGGACACAAATAATTAAACATCAAGAAGAGTTCTAGTCACTTCTTGATGAAATTAAGAAAACAATTCCAAGATCTGAATCAATAAGGAAAAAGGAAGTTCTCCAACAATGACTAGGAGGGTGCACCCCCTTTGCAAAAAGTATACCTTTAGAAAATATACTTGAGAGGGTCATATACTATGTGACTCCTCTTGGAAACTCCAAGCCAGACCCTACCAACCTTACCGAGTATCCGAGTATTTCGCATCTCTATGCGCATATAACCGAATCCAATCTAGAGTAGATGTAAAGATACCCTAATAAGAGTAACCCCACATAACTTGACTTCTACTCACTCTTTGATTTTAGTCATTTCCGAAAAAGGATATCAATGCTCAAATAGCAACAAATCGTCTTGAATTGACGATGCATAAAGGAGAAAGCTAATTCAATAGTCAATAAATCTAGTATTGACAATAATCAAAATGATCGTATATCAAAAATAAATCTCCTACCCTTACCATTACTCGTCGATTTCAAACTTGTATTATACCTCGGCTGAGAATAAAGCCAGGCAGGTTAAGGTAATATTACCTCTAGGCATTGCCTTGACAACAATTTTAACCTTCGATATAAAAACGAGTTTACATACCTCGACATTTAGAGCTAAGAGTATGACTATATCCTTTCTATATAAGCAATATCGATTATGGAAATTAAATTTGTTATCTTTTCCATAACCAAATCCACCTTTTAAACTTCTAAAACGCAAACTTATGCTTGGTTTTCACATCACAAATATATGTAAACACTTTAAAATTACTCTTAAAAAATATTATTTTCAAAGAGCTAATTATATTTCTAAGTGTAATAAAAAGAAGGGTCGACAAAATTGTCATTAAAACATTATTTACTATAAACCTAAGGCAATTTACACTTAACTTTATTTTCAAACACTTCCTTTTAAAAGATTTTCTCATTTATAAACTATCATTTATAAATTTTAAATAACATTTATTATCCATAAGATAATGAATCAATTAAAACGCTTTTATAAATTTAAAATAATGTTAATCATCCTACAAGATATTGATATAATTCTTTTATAAATTTAGTACCACATTAATTATCCCAAGGGACAATTAATCAGATTTGTAACAACTTAAATAAATCAATTAATTAACTTTAAACACCTTTATTAAATCAGTTAATTAACTTTAATCACTTTTATTAAATCAATTAATTAACTTTAAAACACTTTTATTAAATCGGTTAATTAACTTTAAACATCATTAATAAAAAATTTAATTAACTTTATTATAGTTAAATAATAATGAAGAATATATTTAAACCTCTAATTCTTTTCAAATACTCATACTATCCTTACAAAAATCATCTGAAAAGAATTCACAAAATATTTATGGTAAATAACCTTACAAATTTAAACAACATTAATTATCTCGAAAGGTAATTAAATCCAATTTATAATCTTCTATAAATTTAAAATGACATTAATTAACTTGAAAGATAATTAATCTAATTTTATAATCTCTTTATAAATTTAAAATAGCAATAATTATTCTGAAAGATAATTAATTAAACTTATAACTCCTTTTTATAAATTTTAATTAACACAGTCTCAAATTACTTGAAAATATTGTTTAAATAATTTCAATATGCAAAATCACTACTAAACGTTTATTTTGTAAGGAGATGATATTTCATAAGTGATGGTCCATCGATAATCGTTGTAACAGCACTTACACAATCAGATAGCATGTCACAAATATTTCAACCAAACAAGAATATAAGCAACATCAGAATAGTAAATTAATATTAGCGAGAAATCCCTTAGTTCTCCCTACAAAAGTCCCATGTAAATCACACAGATGTATGTGTGTTTTCGAAGTGTTCCATAGCGACCTATTCGCTATGTACAACCCGGCTTTTTTTTGCCCCCTACAACACAATAGTTCTTTATGTCATCTGTTTATCGAGCGAGAATTTAAAATCCAAACAAACAACCAAAAAATAATATAAACTATAGTCCAAGCATTCAACAATAACTTATAGCAACACAGATATCATATAGTTTATTTAAAGGTGAGTTAACTACTGAAATTCTAGTTGACGCCTAAGCATTTCGGTTTGAACTAAAATAGAATGACATTAGATTTTAGCCCAAAATTCCACTTGCTCCAAATCCAATGAAATCTTTCCAATGTGTACCTAACATGGCTACGATTCTAACCCAACTGACCATGTCCAAATACAACCTCTTATCGATTTTGTTAAGATTTTGCATTTGAAAATATAATTAAATATATTAATCATATTACTTAGCTTAATTACCCAACTTAATTCTTCTTCCCCAATGACTAATTACCCTAGCCCGTACACGAACGCGTGCACCTCTTTCTCGTACACACACACGATAACTTGGCCTTTGCTCAACGGAAACAAAATCCGATAACTCCGTTAAACACCATCCCTCCTCCTCTCCACATTGGCCATAACCATGTAAGGCATGAACCACTCCTTCAAATTGCGACTAGACGAGCTCCAGTTCCCACCAAAAATGTCGCAACTCTATGCACTCGACCGCACCATCTATACTTATCACCACCGCAAGCCCTCGCCAAGAGAAACATGAATCCAAGGTCTATGTCACCAACCATCACCAAAATCTCCTAGAAACTCAAACAATAGTTTGCCTACAACCACGACCAAAATGTCGAACAACACAAACTACATCCCACCACTCAAAGTGGGTATAGGATCGTAGATCTATTCACAACGGTACCAAAGATCCTTGTTTTAAATTTTTTCGTTGAGAAATGGATTTGATTTTTAATTTTAAAGATGATGTCCATTATTTTGTTTTACTGCGTTTGAAAAATCAAAGGGAAAGAAGGGAAGCATGTTGAAAAATAAGATAAGTGATAAGTTGTTTAATTTTTATGAACAAAACAATATGCTTTACTTCCACAACAAGTTAAACAATATTCTAAAGTTAGCCACAGATTCCCAGAAAACCATCATATCAAGTCATTTTCAAAATCTTGAATTTTGATTCTGGTTTAATTTAAAATTGTTTTGAAAAGAAAGTTTTGTGGTACCATGCTACACAATATCACGTCCGTGTAAGAACCACAAACCATAGAAATAAAAATATGATAGTGCACCAAATACGACACGATCACAAATCGATAGTAAAATACACAGATTATTTCATTTTGTGAAATTTCACAAATATCATTGTTTGCCGTAAAATACATTATATGAAAATATAATTATTTTTCAAATCAAAAGTTATGGAAAAATCCCATAAATTCAATTAAAAATACTACAATAAAAATCAAGCCGTTTTATTAACAATTGATTTTCTTGTTAATTATTCGAACTATTTATTTTTGTAAATAAATTTACAGAATAAATATTATTTATTAATTAAAAGGAGTTAAATAAGGCTACATCTAAATAATCCCTATATTTGAATTTAAGTTATTAAACTTTTAAAAACTAATTACTTAAATATTTAAAATTAATTAAATATTCAGAATCTAAATAATAAAATTCCGGGATATTACATTCTCCCTCCTTAAAAGAATTTCGTCCTCGAAATTCCTAAAGGAAGAAAATATCTTCAAACCCTTATGGTTTAAAAACTACTAATTAAAATGAGCTATTAAACTTTCTAAAATCCCTTATTTTATGAAAAATTTCGACATCACCTCTTTTGCGCAATTGTTTCGGAAAAATACAACACCCCACAACTGGTCCAAATCAACCAAAAGAAAACAAAAGCCAAGTGGCTTCCCATATTTCAGGCATAAAATCATTAATCAATTGCCAATATCTAAATCTACTACGTAACTCTTTTGCCTTCGATTTTTATTTTTGCAAGCAAATCACTACCCCGATGCAAATACAGGTGTGTAAGAAATCAAATAGTGATCTCTTGTTTCCATGTACCTATCTTAAAATTACATAATCGAAAAGAGTACCATGCTTACAAAAGGGCGATGCACAAGTTATTTCTATCATAAGCACAAGCAATATCATAAATATAACAACCATATGCAACAAAAGTACATAGAATACTCTGTAATAAATACTATGCATCCAATCTTTTCAAAAGGTAAATTTAGAACTAATTGCCTAGGTTTTTATATTCAAAATATATTTTAAAATTCCTCCAAAGGAAAATATATCAAAACCAAAATCAATTATGATAAGAAGAGGGCTCCTCCTACCGAAGCATGGTATAACTCTAGAGTCAAAACAACACGGAGCATCCAGTGGTATTTCGGTTCCTCCAAAAACAACACTAGAGAAAACAAATATACTTGGTGAGTCTTCCAAATTAGAAAACTCTCAATCGCCCAACTTTAGTCATAACCAAAAATATTTGAAAAATCACTTCACAAAACTCCTTTCAAATATCTTGAAATAATAATACTCCACCAAAATTTTCAGAACATTGTTATTATTAGTTCTTTCACGAATTCTTTTCGAAATCACTTCTTTCAGAAGCGCTAGGATTTAAATCCTAATAAACAACTTTATAAACCATGGTCTATAAAATCACACTATCAATCAATCAAATTCCATAATCGAATAAACTAACGCTCAACGTTATTTAAAATGTTAAATGACTGAAAAATAAAATTTAGAATTTTGCTTAGGTTCACAACTTTCTTGATCATCTAAGGATATAGATAATTTTCTAAGTGTACCATTGCGTTCATCAGCCTTCGGATATTGCTTAGAAGATTATCTAAGCTCTCTTAAAAAAATTGAAAGTTACTCTCTAACTTTCCTAAGCTATTGAACAAAGTATACAAATATACTTAAGCCCATATGATGTACAAAAATCATCTATATGCAATATTTGTTCTGACCACCCATATGATGCATAAAAATCATCCGTACACAATATTTGATCCGACCACTTGCTCGGATATATAAACTTCACTTCCAAATGAGTATTTCCCACTTGACCTCCATAGTGCGGACTTCGATCAAGTTCCCTGATTAGAAATCTCCGTTCTCCTTGCATAGCCATATACGATAATAGACAACATCAGTATCATATCAGGAATTCAGATCAAGAGTTCAATAATAAGAATCAAGTGAGAAATCCTATTTTGGACTAGTGTAAATCACCTCAAAGTTATGTATTCAAACCTTATATCAAGAACCTTGCGAATAAAATGATCTACGTACAACTTACGTACTTAATCCGATTGGTTTCTGAACTACACCAATCTCTTTTTGAATCATTTTCAATTTTATTTCCAGTATTTCATTCAATACTAAAATTATTTATTAATTACTTCATAAGTTTCACTTATGTTTACAAACATTTTATAAAGACATTTCTTTATAGAACATTAAATCAAAACTTTCTCCACTTTTATTTACTTATATAATACTACTCTACATCCTAAGAGTATATACAAAATGTTAATTTCTATTTTATTTATTTATTATTTATTTTTAATTTTTTCAAAATTCAAATGGAGGCGCCAAACAAAATATGAGTCTTAAAACTGAGTCAACCTTTCGACAACTTTGCCTCAGAGTGTTCTAAGGAAAGATGTTTAGGGTTGGCCCAATAACAATAAATAGGTTATACAACTTGGAAGTTTTAAACAAAACTACGGTTTTAACAAAACAATGCTTATTAAAACCTTAATATCCAATTTAACCCATTCAAAACTTGAGTTAAATAATCTCTTTTCTATACAAGAGTTAAAAAAATTCATTTATCAAAATAACTCTTATTTTAAATCAATTTCCTTTAAGGAAACTTAAGACTAAATACCCTGTTTTTATTTCAAAATCCTTTTAAAATCATACTACATATATTTCTACATATATAAAACAATTTTGACAATTTATTCATTAACACTCACTTTGGGTTCATTCAAACTGGAACTCGTTTCGATCACGTAATGATACAGAGAATAATTTCTTAAGTGCACTACAAAGTTCAACTAAGCAAATATTCGATCATCACTTAGAAGATTATTCGGAATACCAAAAAACTAATCAAGATGTTTTCCCTGAATTACCCCAAAGAAAATGCGTTCCATTTAAGATTTCTCTTCCAAAATATTTATACTTATAAATACTTCCAAGTAATACTACTATTACTTTTCTCAATAATCCTTTTGAAATCATTTCAACCAATATCGGGATTAAATTCTTGAAATCTCTATTTTTAAATCACATTTTATAAACCAAATTTATATAAAATCAGTATTATAATAACTCTTCTTTATTATAATAAAAAATTTCTCAAATATTTATCCTCTAAATGCTTATTTTACCATTTAGATTACATTAAACAACTTTTATTAAAAGTTTAGCTTTTAAATCAATATTATAAAAGATGAATTTTTAACTTAAAATTTTCGCTGAACACCTTATAGTTAAATTGTGAAACTTAATTCAGAAGGGGTTTGTTTTAATGCACTCACAATTATAAAAAATAAACAGTCATAAACTGGTCAAACATAAATTAACAACTAACAAACAATAGTCAATGCTCTTAACTACTCCAGCATGACAAATCAAACAACAATGATGATAAATAAATATTATCATCCATAAACAAACATACCATAAATAACTATATGAGATTGAAAATTATTCCTTTATATATCTAAAATATATGACCCTAAGTAAAATATGTCATTTACCAAATTTTCAAAAATCAATATCGTGTCTATTTGCCTTGTTCAAGTGTTTAGATATCCCTATCGACACTGTGGCATCCCACGTTTCGACCAAAATTCGTAAACAACTTAATAGACCAATTATCACAATACGTTTTTATAGCAACAAAAAATACCTTCTCATTTATATAATACTCTCAACTCATTCTATGATGTTACTTACCCTTTCTCCAATGAGTTCACCCCACCAAAGCCAAGGTTCTCGCTTAATCTTCAGCTCTGACACCAACTGTAACGATCTGCCTTTTTGACCATCAAAAGTCACCAAATACATCTGCGGTATTCCAATTCTGAATATCCAATCGTTAAAATGGCAGACTGTTAGGACAAAATAAAAGGAACAGTAGAAAAAGAACAGGAAAAATCAAAATCTCACAATGGAACGATAACATATAATATAACAAAGTCGACAAACTATCACTCTAAAATACATGGTATATTAGAGTTAAAAACAAACCTCATCAGCCTGGACATTTATAACTTCATAAATAATTAGATGGAAATTTAATTTTTGTGACAAGTGAAAATGTGAATTTGAATTGTTTTTTATAAATGAACAATTCATGTATTATAATCATTTTAAATTGTGGAAAAAAATTATCCCAAAAAAACCTTACAATTGTCGATGGGTATACATAGTAATACAGCGGAAATAAAAATATACGACATGTGAACATCCGCTCTACTCCATGAGCTTCATGTCCCACCAATGACAACCTAGAGTAATACTCGGTCTGAACCAAGCAATATAATATAATAACACCCAAGTCAATTTGAAAATACGAGCGTGAGAAAATTCAAGTAATACGATGAACATATAATAATTCTGTGAAACCACACCGCTAAATATGAAATGGTTTTTACCTCATAAGAAACAACTTCCACACATAAATGAATTGAAATAAATTAAAACAAAACTCGAACTTGAAAGGATGGGCATAAACAAGATCAAAATCCATACTTAGAGAATGGACACAAATAATTAAACATTGAGAAGAGCTCCAATCACTTCTCGATGCAATTAATAAAACAACTCAAAGATTTGAATCAATAACAAGGAAAAAGGAAGTTTTCCAACAATAACTAAGAGGGTGTGCCCCTAACCGAAAGTATACCTCTAGAAAAATACTTGAGAGGGTCATATACTCTGTGACTCCTCTCGTGAACTCCAAGCCGAACCTCGCCACCAATCCGAGTAATCTAGTATTTTCCATCTTCGCGTGCATATAATCGAATCCAATCTAAAGTAGATGTGAAGATACCCTAATGAGTGAAACCCCATATAACTTGGCTTCCACTTGCTCTTTGGTTTTAGTCATTTTTGACAAAGGACGTCAATGCTCAAATGAGCAACAAATTGTCTTAAATTAACGATACACAAAGGAGAAAGCTGAATCGATGGTCAATAAATCAACTATTGGAATAGTCGAAATAATCGTATATTGAAATTAAATCTCCTACCCTTACCACTACTCGTCGGTTTCAAACTTGTACTATCCCTCGGATGAAAATGAAGTTAGGCAAATGAAGGTAGTGTTACCTCTAGGCATTGCCTTGACAACAATTTTATCCTTCAATATAGAACAGAGGTTCCATACGTCGACGTTTAGTGCCAAGAGTATGACTAAATCCGTTTCATATAAGCGATATCGTTTACAGAAATTAAATTTCTTATCTTTTCCGTAACCGAATCCAACTTTTAAACTTTTAGACCCCGAACTTGTGCTTGTTGTTCACATCACAAAATATTTGTAAAACACTTTTAAAATACTCTTTAAAAAATATTCTTTTCAAAGACCTAATTATATTTCTAAGTGTATTAAAAAGAAGGATAAAAAACAATTGTCATTAAAACATTGTTTACTATAAACCCAAGACAATTTACACTTAGCTTTGATTTCAAATAATTCCTTTTAAAAGAGTTTATCATTTATAAACTATCATTATAAATTTCAAACAACATTTCTTATCATAGAAGATAATAAATCAGTTAAAATGCTTTTATAAATTTAAAACAATGTAAATCATCCTTAAAGATATTGATATAATTCTTTTACAAATTTAAAACCACATTGATTATCCTAAGAGACAATCAGATTTGTAACTCTTTAAATAAATCAATTACTTAACTTTAAACACCTTTATCAAATCAGTTAATTAATTTTAATCACTTTTATTAAATCAGTTAATAAACTTTAGAATTCTTTTATTAAATCAGTTAACTAACTTTAAAACACTTTTATTAAATCAGTTAATTAACTTTAAACATCATTAATAAATTATGTTAATTTAGTTAAATATAATTAAGAATATATTTAAACCTAAAATTCTTTTCAAATACTTATACAATCCTTAGAAAACCCATCTGAAAAGAATTTAAAAAATATTTAAGGGAAATAACCTTTATAAATGTAAATGACATTAATTATCCTTAAAGATAATTAAATCAAATTTATAATCTTTTATAAATTTAAAAATCGGCATTAATTATCTCGAAGGATAATTAATCAAATTTTATAATCTTTTTATAAATTTAAAGCAGTATTAAGTGTTCTAAAAGTTAATTAATTAAATTTATAACTCCTTTTTATAAATTTTAATCAACACTTATCCTCTGTTTTCAAAATTCTCAAATTACACGAAAATATAGTTTAAACAATTTTCACGGTGCAAAAATACGACTAAACATTTATTTTGTAAAAATACAAGCTCAAAATCAACACACAACAAAAGTTTAAGGAAATGATTTTTCATAAGTGATGGTACAGAGATAATTGATGTAATGGCGCTTACACAATAAAATAGTTTGTCACAAATATTTCGACTAAACAACAATATAAGCAACATCAGAATATAAGTAATTAATATTGTCCAGAAAGCCCTTAGGGTCTCTCTACAAAAGTCCCTGTAAATCACATAGATGTATATGTGTTTTCGAAGTGTTCCATAGCAGCTTATTCTCTACATACACATTGACATTCCTTTTATTTTTTTCTGTTGCAACACAATGGTTATTTACGCCATCCGCTTGTCGAGCAGAAATTTAAAATCCAAACAAACAACCAATTAATATAAACCATCATCCAAGCATTTCACAATAATTTATAGCAACACAAATATAATATAGTTTATTTAAAGGCGAGTTAACTCATCGAAATTCTACTTGGGGCCGAAGCGTTTCGGTTTGAACAAAAATCGAACAACATTAGATTTTAGCCCAAAATTCCACTTACTCCAAATCCAACGAAATCAGTTCCAGCACATAACTAACATTCCCACGAGTATAACACAACTAACCTCGACCAAATCCGACCTCATATGCAAAAGGTATCGATTTTATTAAGATTTTGCATTTAAAAATATAATTAAATATATTAATCACATTACTTAGCTTAATTACCAAATTTAACTCCTTTTCCCCAACGACTAATTACCTTAGCATGTACACGAACATCGTTCACCTTCTTCTCATACATGCACGCGATAACTTGGCCTTCGCTCAACGGAAACGAAATTTGGTAACTCTGACCAACTCCTTCCCTCCTCCTCTCTACGTCGACCATCCCTATGCAAAACACAAACCACTCCTTTAAATCGCGACTAGATGAGCTCCGGTACCCATCAAAAATAATTTAATTTGATCAAATAAGTAAGTTCATTGGAAAATAGTTCCAAACGAATCAGAATGAATAAGATTCAATCTCAAAAGACACTCTCCCTATGATACATAATAATGTATAGATAAAGGACAATCAAACTTTATTGGACAAAGTACGATTGAGACGGAGTGAAATTAGGCTAATTTTGCTCTATAAGGATATATACTTAAGAGTAAGTACATATGTTAAATATAATTTCATCTAAAGCCAAGTTTGTAAGATCATATTAATATAAGGTATGAATTGATAAGAAACCCTAATCTAAAATAGTTTAAATGTGTGGTTGTCTGATTTATGTTATGAACATAAGTTATGTAAACTTAAAACAAAATCAGTTTTTATGTAAGAATAGAAGACAATTCATAAAATGCTTACAAAAGCTTATTCTAGCATACCTAAAGACAATTATTGTTTCAAGAAATGCCACCTTCATGGTGAAGTAATTTCTTTTAGTTATTAGTGGTAGTACAATAGACCGGATATGATCCAAAGACTCTAATATGTAAACTAATTACATAAGGTGAAATAAAAACAACCAAGCCTAGAACAGGAACAACTCATTAGAGTGTGTGATCATAATTCTTGTACATTAAGGAGAAACTATGAGTTTCTTATCGATTTCAGGATAAAGGATTGTTAGTGATAAAAATCTCCTTGATTATCAATAAGCCAACCTACCATATGGCACGATGCTTAAATTCAGAATAGGTTCTAAATACATCATCAAAATATGATTATGATTTTGATAGGGGTATGATCCATCGGCCACAAGTGTGATTTCAAAAGGTAAAGCAATGTAGTTGTAATATAGTAAGCGACATTGATGAGAATAACATCATAAATTTTAACTGTTGAAATTAACGTAACATATTGATCATCCAACGTGCTTTAGTTAATTTGTATTTAAATTGAAAAATTATCGCCTGATATGACTTTTAATTTTGGTACTTCTTTACTTAGAAATTCCAAATAATAATTTAGAATAGACTGTTTGCACATGATAAACAAAATGTTACGACGTCAGTGGGAGTGATAATTGTGTTTGTAAATGTTGGATAATATCCAAGAACTGATACAATTGTATCACTTGACAAGCCTTAGAATTGAGCAAATATTTTGATAGAGAAATCAAATAGTTTGATTGATAGTCAAAATGCAGAGGAAGCCTATGACTGTAAGAAGGAATATTTATGAGCTACTAAAATATTTCTAAAATTATAAGAAAGGGTGTTAGGATTGTCTTGAATGATAAACATAGATACCATATTAAAATGTTTAATAGGGAGCATATGAGATTGATTCCTTAGGTATTATGAATTATCATACATGTTATGTTTTCTACTATATCACTATTCGTCAATATTGCTAAATGGTAGTTATGAGCATTCATGAGCATTTATGAAATACTAAAGAATAACTTATGAAAACAATGAACTTCTTATGAAGGAGTATTTAGACTCAACCATCATAAGTGATATAGAATATAGTACGTCGATCGTATATTCATATTTAACCTTAATTAAGGAGTATTGAGTTGGAAATGTTCCAAACGAGCAATGGTGGTGATTCAAACAAAAATCTAAGTACATCGCCTTGACTAGCGCCAGATTGAAAGCGGTAAATATAAATGCACAAATTTGTAACAAAGCTAGGGGTGATTCTAAATGTCGATAATCCCATGACATTACTTTATGAAAACAATGTTGTAATGCAGATCGTAAAAGAAACCAGGGCTCATAAGATGTCTAAACACATGCTTTCAAAGTTCCACATGATAATGTCAGTTTATCAACAATAAAGAACTATAGGTAGATAG
This sequence comes from Allium fistulosum, assembly GCA_030737815.1. Taxonomy (NCBI): domain Eukaryota; kingdom Viridiplantae; phylum Streptophyta; class Magnoliopsida; order Asparagales; family Amaryllidaceae; genus Allium; species Allium fistulosum. Next base: position 294,762,031 of record CM060907.1, read on the forward strand.
AGTAGACTATATACAATACAACAAATTCGTTCACTAAGGGAATAGCTTGATCATTCTGAAATTGATTAGAGGAATGAGATTATGATTCCATAATTGACCCCAAGTGTAAGTGGGAGATTGAAAGAGTTAGTGGTATGCCCTAGGAGCAATTATGCAATTGTTACACATATCTAACTCTGTAGTTAATCTTGTTTGTCAATAATGATTATGTTTTCTTTTATAAACGTTGTTATATTTTGATAAAAATAATTAAGTAATTAATTAAAAGTATATAATTATAAATTCCTTAAATAAAAAGATATGTGAATGTAGTTGCAAAGAGTTGCAACTGTGAGTAATTAATCGTAATATGAAATAAAATTTTGTTTTAAATATTATTGGTCAAGATGTTTCGAGAAAGAATATTAGTTCATCCATTGAGACTAGAGTGCGTAATGCTGTCCAAATGTTGGGCAGTGCATAACTCATGGATGTTGGGGGTGCCAAGGGGTTACGTACTCATAGTTATTGGACAAATATAGGATGACTCATCCAAGAGTTTCCTATTGGTAAATAACAACTAGGTCAAATAGGAAATTTCAGGGTAATGTAGTTCCCCCAACTTGAGAATACTATGGAACTTCAATGTCAATACTTCATTGTAATGATAATTAAATCTGGGCACAATGATACATCAAGCGACTATTTTTGGGTCCAAGTTAAAGCGTTGGGAGTGAAATGGTTAGTATTACGGTCAACATGTGCAGTCAATTCCCGGATATTGCCCCGATATATCCCCGATATATCTCGTAGCGGACTTTTGGGGCAACGATATTACTATATAGCGGCCCAATATAGCGGTTCCGCTATTATCCCCGATATTGCGGCAATAATCCGCTATATCCCCGATTTTGTTGCTCCGCTATATCCCCATTTCATATAAATAAGCATTTTGCTTGATGTATTGCTTTTATGTTTTATGGTAACTTCGAAGTTGATGTAACAATGGTATACGTGGTTGGTTATTATAACTAGTTCTAACTTTATAAGTGTCAACTTTGTTTATCTTTACTTTATTATAACTTTTTTTACTTGGTGGGAAATAATAAGTAATACTTGTTCCTCTTTTTAATGTAGAATGTTCATCATTCCTCTTTTTAAAGTCGTCTGCTATATCCTGCTATATCCCCGATATATCTCCGCTACAACTTTTTGCACCTCAAACGCTATGGAGCGGCAGGGCGCTTTAACTGCATAGCGGTCAACTTAGTCAACTCACAGTCAATATATCTAGCTAGAGTGGAATGGTTAATAATAAATGTTATTATTGAACCAAGGACCTTTCTTTTTTGGACTGATCAAGTTGAATGTGGATGATACTGGAGTTTTGACCAATACCTGGCTCCATACATCCTAATTTGATATAGTGTAGGCGAAGAGAATGGTTGTAAATTATTGTCACCATTGGTTCCACTTAAGATAATATAAAATATATTTTTATTTAAAAGGTCTGCATACTATGAATTAAGCTAAACTATCACACTACTAGCTAAGGTGATATGTGAACGTTAATATTTTAATTGTTCAAGATTAATTGCTAAATGAATTCACACCTCTAAGTACATAAGCATATTTGTAAGTTCTCCAAAAACCATACAATTTAATTAACTCATAATATATTTAAATTAATTAATATTTAGGAATACTAATTATTATTTGATTAGTTTAATGTTTTGCAGTTGTTTATAATTATTTTAATGCATATATAAGAGTTATATTTATGCACATTGATATACAATATCGGTATAACTTTAAACATGTTTATAAAAATATAATTTCATAAAGGGATTTATGAAAATTTTGTGTCGTTTGATGGCATGTTGGGTCAGCCACATCTTGAGAAGAGAGAAGGATGGAGTGAGAGAAAGTTAATGGATTAATTATGAAGTTTAACTTAAAGAAAAGGAAAGATTTCATTTTATTCAAACAAAAAAATCCACTAACTTTATTCTCATTCATTCATTTTATTTTCTCTCCTCCTTCACAAAGCCACGGCCGAAAATTAAATCATCCCATCCAAAATAATCAACACCAAATCAAACCAATACATCATATAAAATAAAAGCTAGGTGGTTCATCCTTCTCTTGAAAAGTTGGGTTTGGATTTACTTAGAGATCTAAGGAGAAATCTCAACTCAAAATATTACCAAAGGCAAGACTTTTCAGATTCAGTTACTCTGTTTATTTTATTTATTCTTGATCTTCAACCCTGATTAAATTCTAATATGTGTGTATATAGATTGCCACTGATTAAATCTAATCTAAAATCTCTTGTATGTTGTTATTTTATTATAAAATCAATCTTATGATTGATTTATTTTTTGTATTCAAATTGGTTGTTGGATCTAAAATTAATAATTAATGTACATTTGATCTGTTGTAATATTTACACTTGTTATAACAATTTAATTAATTTATAGCCTGATCAAAATCAGTTACGTGTTTGATTCATTTTACGTACTGATATTATTTGTTGGATTTGAAATAATTAGGAATGTGGATCTGAATTATTGTAATAAATTTATATTTGTTTTCACTATTTAGTTTAGTTATATTTATGGATATGACATTTAATTAATTGAATATTATATGTATATGTTCATATGCCTCATCTACATGTTATCCAAAATTGTACACCAGCATTAAGTTAAATATTGGTATAGTTAATTTTGGTTTTGTACACACACACACATATATATATATATATGTGTGTGTGTGTGTGTGTGTGTGTGTGTGCGTGCGCGCGCGCGTGTGTGTATGTGTATATATATTCAACGATCTACTATTTATTTAAATATGTTTATTTGAATTTTAAATTTTGAATTATAGTATACACATATATGTATATGTATATATGGATTGTTCAAATGTTAATCATAATCTGTTTTAAATTTTGGATATCTTATTGTAATTAAGCATGGAAAATTTTCATATAGTATTCTATTATAAGTCAGTGTTTGTAAGAGAGGATATCTAAAATATTACCTTATTTTATTTCCTTTTAGTTCTGATTTATTAGATGTAGACCTACATCTTCACTATCAATCAAACATTATCTTATTTTGAAATATCTAATTTTATTATATAGATTTGTTTCTCATAATTTCATATATGTATATTGTTAACCCAAAAAATGGATCATCACCCTGGTATGATTATGAAAGCACCAGTCCTGTTTATCAGGACAAATAAAGTAGACCTAAATACTCTCCAAAATGCAGAAAAGGCAAAATAAAGTAAAGAAACATAAGATTTTTATAGTGGTTTGGTTTTTAACGAAACCTACATCCACTTTATAGATTTTAATGATAGATTGACTGTTGATCACAAGTTCAAACAGTTTACAATTATAATAATTGAACAAGGAAAGATCATACCACCATTGATGGAGACAAAAGGAAGGATCTCAATTGTCCCATGGTAGCCATTGTGAGGAAGAAGAAGGTTGAAGAATCTTAGTAGCAGAGTTTTCAATGATCAGAGCACCAGCTCCCTTCTTGTTGAAGATAAGATGGTATTTATAGTATTTTGATAGCACTTGGATCAGAACTAGAGCACTAGAAGCTTGTAGTTATCCATAGGAGGAGGTACTTAAAATTTGGGGTTGTCTGGAACTAACATTTTGGATCGGTACCAATCTGATCCAATCGGATAGGTACCTATCCGATTGGATCGGATCGGTACCGATCCAAAATGTTTTGCAATTTTTACACAACTCCTATTTCATTGGCTTCCTTTCTTGCATGTGAGGTTCTCCATGTGATTTCATGGCTTGTTGACTTATTTCGATGATGGTTCGCCCGTAAATTAGATTGAACTGTAATCTGTATCGGATAAGTCGACTTCTTCAACTCAGATGCTTAAAATGTTATCAAAATTGGTAGATAAGTTTAGGAGAGATGTAGGAATATCATGCATGTGAATTAGAGAATCCACAATTCAATAATTTGGATCGGTACCGATCCAACTGGATCGGATCGGTGTCGATCCAAATACTTGGTGTATTTTTGGTTCAAACTCCCAGGGTTTCTTTATCATGTACTTTTAGATCTTCCGATCAAGTTTTGAGTTGCTCTGGCTCAGTTTGAATGTTTTAACTCCTTCTAAACTCTGCTGGGTTAAAAACCCAGTTAACATTTGCCCCCTAGAGCATGCTTTTGTTGGAAATAAGGCATGCTCTGGAATTATTTATCTTGCGGCTTCCGTTTCATGGAGCTTTATTGGTCGTATCTAGCTTCCTTGAGTAGTTGCCTATGATGTTCTAGCTAAATATCTAGTTCTTAGTGGAAATCTTCATTGGTTATAATTGTAGAGTGATCTTGACTCGACAACTTCCAGAATGAATACGAACATCGAGTTGGGCAAACAAGGAAGTTTGAGGTCATTTGGGGGAAATAAATTGGATCGGTACCGATCCAATTGGATCGGATTAGCGCCGATCCAAGTACTTAGGATAATTTTTCCGCCTTTCTCTTTTTTTATAAGAGGGGTCGGTTCTCCAATTTCCACTTTATTTTTTCCAGCCGAACTGGACCAAAACCCACGAACCTTTCGCCAATCCATCACCTACCATTGCCAGAGAGCGCCGCCGTTAGTCCCCACTAGCGCTACCTACTATCGCCGTCTGAAGTCACCGCCACAATTACACCTGCCTTGGAGCTCTACCGATCCAATTCACCCAACAACCTAGTTTGAGCTATCTTGAATCGAAGATCATCATTTTTCTCAATTTTGAAGGTCGGTAGAGTGGATTTTGAAGTGATATTACATCATTGATCAATGGTGTGGTTTTGTTGATGATGGATGCAGTGGAAGATTCAAGTTGACTTTGGTTTTGTGGAAGAAGATAGTAAATCGAGTCTGAAGTTCTTCATGGAACGAAGCCAGGGTTTTGCCCTAATGCTTGACATGTTTTGCTATCTTCATCCACAGAATCAGGATTAACTTATACCAAGTTTCACGGTCGATTCTGGCATGACATCCTGTGGATTGCATATTGATTTTAGTTTTTCTGGGAGGTGATAATAACTTATGATAACATCTTGCATGCAGCTTAGGTTGTTATCACTTTCTAGGAAACTAAAGTCGACTTATGCTAATAATTTTCTTCCTCATTCAGACTCATCAGTACACAATTGCTCGTATCGGTTTGGTCTTGTCACTGCATAGTCGATGTACCAGGAACAAGAAGAGCTTTCTGTGTATCTTCGGACAACGGATCTGTTATAGATCATTGATAATGGGTAAGTGTAGAAGAAAAGACATTAATAGCCGATACGGGTCGCTTTTTCCATGTGAGTGAGCCATCTATACGGAATGATCTGTTCAAAACGCCGAGCCCGTTATCACATAGATTACACATCCCATACACTTACAATTAATATTTGGAGTTCGATCGGTGATTGGTACATGTCAATTACCTCCCGAATTCCGAGCATCAACCAAGTTGGATGTTTACAGTTTAAGGATTTGGCGCACCTGACCATTTTGAACACAAGCCTTCTTATATAGAATGATGCGCAAATCCTCCTGGCGCAAGTCAGTTGAAGGAAGCTCACCTATTTCTGAAGTGGAGTCTTCATCGATCCTAGCTGGACCTGCTACTTCCATGGCCTAGAGGCAATATAGTCGTCTGATCCAAGTTGGCCCCATCGTCGACCACACTCCCCCCAACTTCAGGGTTCTGCTTGATCATCCGGAGAAATCCTCTTCAATCCTCACACACAGGGTTGCGAAGCATTTGCTTGCAATATGGCATCTTGAAGGACGACGTGCTTATGCAGTCAAAAGGGTAATTCGCCCATAGGCCACCATTCGGACATGTGGTTTACCATCGCTACATGTGCATGTATGGTGCGGTGCCTTCATTTAATCACTTTCTTATGGCAACCCTTCAGAACATGCGGTTGGCTTCATTCCAAATCCTCCCGAATGGTTATGCCATGCTAACCTGCATGTATATCCTGTTCATGCAAACACTCAACTGCACCCCGAGCTTTGCTGAGCTATAGTATCTCCTGTTATTTAAAAAGTGGGAGGCTAACCCATCACTCATTTATACCGATGCGCAACGCACTCGAAAGCTTATACTTGATCTTCCTAGCAAGGTTCCCTCATTCAAAAATTAGTTATTTTTTTCCAAGTGTCCAGAGGGATTTACCCGTCTATGGACCACGAGGAGTAAGTTTCTTTCACCATGCCATGAATTTCCTTTAGCTGCTAAGAAGTCTTTTGAACGATCATCTACTCTTCTACAGTTCTCCTAAAGATTAACAAAGTCCCGATGCTCGGCCCTGTTCTCAGTGCCTTGAAAGCAGTCGATGCTCGAGAGTGCACGATCAGGTTTCTGCTTATAGATGAAAATCTTCTTCGGTGTGGGCTCTTAGATCTCAGGAGGTCTGTTGGATTCGTTAGTGCCCTTTCTTGCACTAAAACCCGAACTCGCTCAGTTTCCTCTTCTCATGATTCTGACGAAGGTGACGATGACAATGATGAGGAGGAAGAAAGTGACTCATCCGACGGGTCAGAGAAAACTTCTGAAGAGGCCCATGTTCAATTGAGGTTGATAATTCGCCCAAGATACCTTCGATCCTAGAAGAGATAGAAGAAGAGTTTGTTCATTGGACGAGTAAAGCTCCATTGATTGAGGGAAAGGCGGAAGGAGAGATCGGTGAGTGCTCCCTTTAATCAAAGAAGAAATAAATTGGGATACAGATACTGACAAAGGCGATGTCAATTTAGGTGACAAGGCCCCAGAGTTGAGTCCCGAACTACTCCCTCGCCTCCTTCAAAGGAATGTTTTGAAGAAGCTCCTCCCAAGGACGAGCCTGTCCCCAGTCCTTTGCTGGAGGGTGTCGATTTTGACTTGGGAGATGCGAGCGACATTTTTGTAGATATGGGTACCCTAATGGGTGACATTACATCGGAAGGGTTGCCTTCCTAGCCTACCCAAATCATTCCTACAAAATGGATGTCCTAACGTTAATTGGCGACCGATCCAGTTTGTGTATTCTACTGGGTCATTAAACTATAGCACACAATTCACTAGGATCACGCGCTTCATTGTTATTCTCTTAGGATATTTTGATCCATCAAACGCCTTTTTCTGAAGTCGTTTTGTTATTTGCTGCAGAGATCATGTCTCGTGGCTTCTACAGCTATCTTAACTGAGTACTTGAGTCTCAGCATTCAAAAAGGTTTTCATCTAGATAATACACCTCCCGTGAAACTGATGAAGAGAGAAGGAGGAGAAAAGGTAAGGAGGCAGAAGAGCATCGTTGAACTGAGAAGGATCAATACCGCAATAGAGGAAGAGGCTATGAGAAAAGGAAAAGCCCGATTAAACGGGAAGATCTATCAAAGAAGCTGAAGAAAGATCAAGAACATGCACCCACCATACAGCTTCCTACTTCTACTTGGATCGTCGTTGCTGCTTCCGACGTCGTGACCTCCTCCACTCATGCTGCAGTGGGCGCTTCTCTCCAATTTCAAGGCGAGCCTCCTACATTCTCCCTACCGGTTTGCCGTTCCTGCAGGCTGCATTTCCCAACTTGTTCTTAAAGGGGGTTGTTTTCGATAAACACGACTTGAAGTCAGTTCATGCAGAATCTATTTACCTCATCTCCATGCGATTCAGAGCGGCTTGGAGAAGCAGAGGGGTAGGAGAAATTATGCAAGCATATTTTTACTGTTAATCGAAACAATTACCAGGAGATTCTCTCATTCGAGTCTAAAAAAGATGAATACGAGAAGCAGCTTGCAGACCATGACTCGGAGATTTAGAGATTGAAGAAGGAGAGGGATGATTCCCCGAAAAGAGAAAGTAGGGATGCTTCTTTATTCAAGGAGCTAAAGGATTCTTCCAACCGAACTGCACTCATACTCAGAGATGAAATAAAGAAGCGCCACACCGATGAGGCGGCTTTGAAAGAAAAACTGAAGGCAAGCGAGATAATGGTCGAGGCAGAGAAGAAAGTCGCCATCGAACAATCCTAGGAAATTACCTCTCTAAGTGTGCAAATTTTGACTTTGGAGATTGAGAAAAATCAACTGGCAGTAGAGAAGGCAAGCACGGAAGTTAGCCTTTCAGAGCTCTAAGATACTTTTGCTAAGAAAATGGAAGGCTTGGATGCTACCATTTTAGGCTTCTATGTTAATTTTGAGCATCATCCAGGTAGCCTCAACTACTTAGGTCCATTGTTCCCTCGCACACTCACTGTAGTTTGGGAAGAAGTTCTGACCCGGTTTTAAGACATGGGCGGAACTCTGAAGAGGAGCTGGTTCAGGCCTACTTGAATGAAGAATCTCGCCTAGCTCTAGTGGAAGGCCAGAAAATCCTAAAGCTAAAGAGGAAGCATGAAATCATCAGTGTCACGGCCACCACCGAAGAGGCTGCTACTAAACATTTTCCTTCAGGCCCGGGCGAGCCATCTTCACATCTTCATACCAGCGAAGGGATCGTTGCCACTTCCCCTGTAGTCCTACAGCCGTCGAAGGAAGGCAACGACAAAGGCTTCGAAGTCGTTACACATGAACAAACCCCCACAACGGGTAACTTTCTTATCTCTTTCGTGCTTGAAGATTTTCAATTCACGCCTGAAGAGATTGCCAAGATAACCATCCTTTATTCTGATATTGTAGATCAACCTTCTCTTCCTACTGAATTGCCTTCTTATCACGATGCCGAGTCTACTGTTATTTTAACTACATCAACCATCGTCTTCGCTTCGGCCTCGCAACTTTGTTCACATTCTGAACAAATCGCGGCGCTGCATGGTTTGGACGACCCCTCTATTTCTCAAGAGGAGAGCTTGGTAGCTGGTGATACATGTGAGAAAGCAGACCAAGGCAGCCAACCAAATAGAGCAGAGGCTGAGCAACCAAAAACCGAGCAATAGATGATCACGACGAAGAAGGAGAAGGTTGAAGCACAGAAGAGGTCATCAAAGAGCTCTCACCGATCTCGCAAGCATAAAGGGAAAGGAGGGTCCACCAGCGGCCATGGTTCAGAGAATGAAATTGCCCTGGGAAAGGATAAGCCCAAGAAATTGCAAATTAGAGGCGGGAAAGGAGACCGGGGAAGCGGTGAGAAGACGTCTTGATTTGTCTTTTCCTCCTTTTGTTGTTTTTTTTATCACCTTTTGTAAAAGTATGGAGTCTGCACTTAGCACTTTTCTTATTGTTATCACAGTGATATTTTGTATTTTCCTATTATTTTGTTGTATTGTATGGGCACAACACCTGCTGTGTGTTATTGTACATTGAAAACATTATAAGTAATACAATGTTGTCATTTTGATTGTAACTTTATTTGTCTACTTATCTATGTTTCATGCACTTATGCTAATATTATTTATCACTATTTTATCTAGTCATGTAATCACTGCCAAAATTCTTTGTTTGGAGTAACAAAACTGTGAAGTACTTGGTTTTTGGGTTGGGTATTGGTGTGTGCACCCCCCAGTTCACGGTGTTGTTTACTTCAAACACTAAACAAATGACCGGTTGATCCGTTTGATCCCTCGGATGTCTGTAACCGAGTCTATTTTGTGGTTCCTATCTCCAGGAACCCATGAGTTGGGCATCTCAATTCCAGAGATTTTGACGGTCAACAATCGGAATTCTTTTTCTGATTCATTGTAACGATCCAGAATTTTTGAACCCGAAAATTCCAGATAGTTAGGGAAAAGAGATAGAAGAAGAAATAGAAACAACACAGAATCTCACATTTGCAGCGGATCAAAATATAATATCAATAATAGCATTTATACAAAGAAAAGCTGTACTTGCCAATTTATATACAATACATCAGAGTTACAACCATTACACAATCACTGGACAGTTAAAATCAACTTGTCCCAGATAAACAACAATATATCACAGCGGAATACACTCCATACGCTCCTGCCATCCAGCTCGTCTCCTGAGCTCCAGAACGTCCTTACCTGAAAATCTGTAATACTCGGTCTGACCCGAGCATTACATTAAAGTAACACCCGAGTCAGGCTGGAAACCAGCGTGAGTAAACCCATATAGCTAGAAATACTAAGTTATAAAACTCATTTGAAAACCAGCGTAACTCGTACCTCACTACGAGTTCTTATCTTGTTATAGCCAAACACTTATTTCTCAAAATAATATCTAAGTACCGTTTCTTAGTTTCAATGGTCCAGTTACTTAATTTATTCCATTCCAGCCTATTTGATTTACAAATCAAATCTATAAAGAATGATAGATTTCTAATCGAAGTGGTTCCAGATATCGCTGATATCCGATCCCGTCCCTTCGAATCAAATGTCATCTTTCAAACCAAGTTGTTTAAGTTAAATAATTCAATTAAACTTCAGAACAACATATTCACACAACAATTCATCACAGATAGATAACTTACATTATCACAGTTCAACCAAAGCATTTCATATCACAGAACATCATAATTTATCAGACTAGAGATATTAATCAATCCAAACATTTAATACAATTTAATCATCCATAAGCAAGATTAATTAGCCCATTTCTAATTAATTTAATTAATACAAAGTAGATTAATTACTTTTATAAATCCTGCTTAATTAACATTAATTAAACCGTTTAATTAATTATTGAAATTAATTAATTATTCTTTAATCATTTAATCGTTCACATTAATTAATTACCCCTTAATTAATTACATTAACAAATTATCCTTCAAATCATAAATTAATTAACTTTTAATTATTAATTAATTATCCTTAAGTTATTAATGAATTACCTTTAATTAATTAACTCTTAATCAATAATTAAGCTCTAATTACTTCCATTAACTAATCTTTAATTATTAATTAATTAAATAATTAATTAATCTTTTTTTTTCATTTATTTATTAATTAATCTTTAATCACCAACCTTAATTAATTAAAAGATAAGTCAACTATCTTAATTAACTTCTCAATTATTAAAAATCTTATTTAACTAACTTGTTAACCTTTAACATTTCACTCGAGTAAAACCTGGTTATATTTACTTAAAACCTGAAACAAAGTTTCTTTTTAAAATTCAAAAACCTAATAGTTAAAATAAAAACCCGAGCCTACCCACATGACACTCGAGTCATACCCACAAAACACTCGAGTCATACCCGGAAAAATTCCCGAGCAACTCACAGTTTAATTTCTTCGAGACGAACCACTATCTTCTTCTCTGCTACTTATCCCATCAGCAAAACAAACCGGACACACATATACATGTGCACAGGCACACACGATCAACGCCGTTGTGACCGATGCTGCCACTGTCTTCAGATCGCTGATGCCTCACTCGAACGACCCGACCACCCAGATCTTCGATCAAACCTGAAATTCGAAATCGATCAAATTGAACAACAACCAAAACCAAACCAGATCGCAACGTCACCCCGTACCGCCACCTTCGACCACCAGAGACCACGTCATCACGCCTGGACCTTCGCCTTACTTCCATCTTTCCATTCCTCCACCTATGGTCCACCTCGATGTCACCACGACGTCGAGAACACCCTGTAAACAACCCTGACCAAAAACACTGACAAAACCCTAAATCTGCCTCGCCGCGCCACCACGGAGAACTGAGAAACCTCCGGCCAATTTTTCCAAAACCTCTAACCCACGAGCATGCTCCAGCAACGACCCCGACCTCCCCATAACCTCAAGTCGCCAGAAATCGACGAAATTCCATTTCTCGTTCAACCCGAAATTTCTCAACCAATACTTACTTAAAAATCTTGACATTTATATTAAAAATCATAACTTTTAATAACAAATCAGATTACAAAGATGAAACTTGAAATTAAAAGAATCAATTTTTCTATTATATTTCCTTCTAACTGTAATTTCTTAATTACCAGATAATTACCTACTAATTCTACTGGAAAATATTTTTAAAATTTGTATTACATCATAACAAACAGTTTTTCTTTAAACATCATAAGCTATAATTGGTTAGATGGAGAGATATGAATTTATTTATTATTATTTTTGAGGGGTTTTTTTAGCTTGTTAAACAAAACAGAGTCATACATATATTCACACAAACATGCTCATAGTATTTCATACATATATAAAACATATTTATACTTCATGCAAACCATTTCACAACATTTCATCCATTATTTATCACATGCATCAGAGAATAAGGTAGATTTAGTTTAAAAAGTGAAGGTTTACTCACAAGCATGCATTTTCAAACATGTTTAAACATTAAAAGAGTAGAAGTTTACTCACAGATTTGATAAGCAGAGAGATAGAGCCTTTCTTTGATCTGGAACTTGAATTTGAATCTTGAATTGCTTAATCTTTTAAAAACTGATATGCTTAGTTGTTACTTCGATTAAGAACTGGAACTTTGAAATCTGAAGTTTAGTTGTTGTTGAAAATTTTTATATGTTGTTATACTTAGTTCGAGTGGAACAAATATAAGACAAGGCAGTGATACATATTAATAAAGAGTGGAAATGTACAGGGTGAGTATATTTTGTACAACAAGTCAGAGATATTTTTCTTTGCTCTTTTGACTAGGCTGATTTTCTTCTCCTCTTTTAGGTGGCTGATATGATACATTTTGGGCTATCATTAATTACAATTGTTTTTTTCTCAAGTCCACATACTTATCTTTATTCATTTGTTTGTACATACTTGAATATATTTCTTTTTACAAGTTGGAAACCTATACTCTGGAAACAGAAAAGGACGAGCATTCATATACACAGATCAATACACATATACTCAGACATTTCTACTTATATATATACATATAAAGCTCAAACCAATTCCAGAAACCACTACTCAGATTTTTATCAACTTAAGGCTTAAAAAAATGGTTTAGTCACTTGAAAAATGTTTGAACAGAGAGTAGATTTTGTTCCTGAAAAGTTGTTAGCTTGTTTCCCCTTTGATCTTCTTGTTGTTTAGTTGAGTTGAGTTTGGCTTTGTGTTTCAGTTGTAAGGTAGAAGTGTTTATGTTTAGTTCGAATGAAAGAAAATGGTAGAGGAAGATATATATATATATATATGAGTAGGGTCCTCATTTCATTTTATTTTATACATTTTTTTTATTTCTATTTCTATTTTAAATTTAAACTATCAATTACTTAATTTATGTTCTTGTATAGATATATATTTATACTTATTTCTAATGTTAATAAGATAGATTTTATTTTAAATATTTTTGAAAGACTTTATTTTCAATTTTCAAAATCATAGTTTCTTTGCAAATACACACGTGTATATATACATATACATACATATATATATATATATAAATAGTAAATGGCCCAAAAAATCTTATTTGTTTCTAAAATGATAAATTGTATCTTAATTATCAAAGATTCATTTGTTTGACTGGTTAATATTAATATTTCAATAATTACATCAGTTGATCACCCGATAAATAAACATTAAAATCCGGGTTGTCACATTCCTTCCCCCTTTAGAACTTTTCGTCCTCGAAAAGGAACGAAACCAGAATTAATAAAATGCTTAAAATCAGATAAATATTCTTTGATCATTTTTAAATCACCTTATCTATATAGTATTATTTCAAAGTAGTTTTTATAAAAATACTTTTATAACTCGATGATTTAACAAGTCTATCCTTGTTCTCATAGAAATTCGGTCATACGTTGATCAGGCGTATGACTAAAAATCTGTAAGTGCTTGGCAGACCCGTTTCAACATCCAGTGAAAATACTCGGGAAAATAATTTTATTGAAAATATAGAAAATAGTTTCGAAAATAGCGGAAATATCTTTAGTGAAAATGCTCTGGAAAACATCACCTCCATCCATGGTCGCAGTTACATCCTGGGTTATGTTGTCATCGCAGCAAAAGTCCATGTAACTGTAGGTCTCCGCGCCCTTCGATTACGCCATGGAACCCACAACAGATCGCAGTTACATTCCAGGGTTACGTTGCCGTCGCAGCAAAAGTCCATGTAACTGTAGGCTCTCTGCGGCCTCTCGATTTCACTGTCAAATGAAACTTCTCCTCCCTTATATAGGTCGCAGTCTACCGATATAAAATCAAACGTAGACTGTTGGCTCTCAGCGGCACACACTACTTTCTCTATGTTACCATAGTGTCGTAGTCTACCGATATAAAATCAAACGTAGACTATTGGCTCTCAACGGCACACACGACTTTCGCTATGGTCTGCAGTAGATCGCAGTGACATCGAGTCACACTGTCGTCACAGCATAACCCAAATGCCTCTGTAGGCATCTGCCCCTCGACTTTCGCTACAAAATAATCCTCAGGAACTAGTTTTGTCCGGACTCCTCACAGGATCAACTTTAGAACCTCCCCCTTAGAGGCTCAAGGCAGTACCAACCTATGGTACTCCTGAGAAGTTCATTTCAAGGGAGTGCCTTTTTCCCCAGAGCCACTTCAAAACACTTTATACTATTCACATATAGTATTTTTCAAATCATACACCGAGTATGAATTTCATATAAAGCTCCTTTACAAAATCGATTCCCAAAATCGATAATTCTCATGTTAGGCTTTTCCAAATGCCATAGGTTCCCAAAACCTTTCCTCAAAAATCATTTTCACAAATCCTTTTTATAAATACATATATATAAAAGTGTTGAAAAATCTTTGAATCAATTTGTACTTGTATAAATTCACTTTTATACTTCACATACTTTCAAAAATCATTTTCTTCTGGCAATAGATTTAACAAGGGGAGTTTTTCATATATAACAAAGATATTTAACTTTGTTTAGTCCAAATCAATATTCAAATTTTGATTTATCAATACTTTTCTTCATAGAGTGAATCTTTAATCATAGAAATTTCCAATTTTCATTTTACTTCATCATATATTTCACAAAATATACTTTCAATTTCAAAAATCATATTACAGTCCTTATCTCCAATTCAATATCAATTTCATTCAAACTCGTACGATGTCCACATATCATTCGTACGCAATATCAATCTGATCGCTCACTCGATCACACAATTTCACTTCCGAACTAGTATTGTCCACCTGACTTCCTAGTGCGGACTCAGATTTGGTTTCTTGATCAGAAACCGTCATTCTCCTTGCATAGTCACAACTATGATAGAGAATATCCAGAACCAATAAAAAATCCATATCCAGGTTCGCCGTCGAAATCGAGTGAAAAATCCCAACTTAGATCGATAATACTATCACGAAATTCTGTGCTCGAATCTGGATCAAATCACTGTGCGAATAGAATAATATACGTACACCCTACGTATTTATCATTATTGATTATTAGCTAAATCAATTCTCTTTTACTTCACATTCATTTAGATTTCTATCACTTATTCACAATTGCTCCCAATTTCCATTTGGGTTAATACTTCAATTCTTATCTCAATTGGTATTCAATTATAGACAGTTTGAACTCTATCCAGCTTAATTTTAGAAAATAGCTTGAAAAATTAAAAATAGGTAAATAGTTGGAAAATAATTATTAGTTTGTAAAATAGCCGTAAAATAGTTAAGTAATTGTAAAATAGTTGGAAAATAGTTAAACAGTTATAGAATATTTAAGTAATTGTAAAATAGTTGTAAAATAGGAATTAATTATAAAATAGTTGAAAAATAGTAATTTGTTCCAAAGATAATTGTAAAATAAGTATAAAATAGTTTGGCTTTAAAAAGAAAGATTGTATAGTAAGTAGCTTGGAAAAATAGGTTTATATTAAACAAAATTATTTTGAAAATAGTCTAGAGCCAAACTGTCCAACTTTCCAATCCCCATTTCCAATAAATTTCCAATTTCCACTTCCATTTAAATTGATTCAATTTTAATTCAATTTAAATTAACCTTAATTTCTATCCCACATTCAAATCATCTCCCATTTGAATTTTAAACTTATTCAACTTCAATTTCACTTCAAATTATTTCAATTCAAATTTTCCATTTAAACTTATACGTATCCATCTTTTGTCACTATTTTAATTAATTCAAATCAAATTCAATTTGAACTAATTCTATTCAAATCTCAACTTAAAATCATCTCAAATTATATAAATTCGAGTTAAATTTTTTTTAAATGTTGATTTAATCCCTTAAGTCAAATTAACCCTTACTTTTGAATCAAATCAACCTTTATTTTTTTTATTTAACAACTTAAATCTTTAAACCATTTAATTTTGAATCCAAATTCCAAAATTCCATTTTAAAATTATCTTTACTTAACTTATTACAAAGTTCAAATAAGAATTCAAAAACAATTTAATCTTCAGATTCTAATTTATTATCCATTTCTAACTTCAAAACCAATTCCCAGTTTCATAGATTATTTATAACAATAGAATGATATCAGGATAAATAAACATCCAAATTTATCCAAACACCAATTAACATCATCCATTTCTATTTCCAAATCTCAAACCCATTTTGAGATCACTCATAACTCCTATTTAAAATCAACCATTTAACTTTCCAAGTTAAATTTCAATTTCTTTAAATTTCCCATTCAAGTTGTTCATTCAAACTTATTTAACTTCTCCCGAGTTAAATTCAGTTTACTTGATCCAATCACCTTACTCAAATTCGAATTCCAACTTCAAATTTAAAAACTCTTTCCCTCTTATAAGATTAAAACTTATATCACTTTGGGTTTTTACATCACACTTCAGGGAAAATCAAAACTCAATACCTTAGAGTTTATTTCAAATTATCTTTGATATCATGTATATCCATACATATATACATATTTATTTCTTGGCCCTTCCAGACATGTTTTTTTTAATTTTTAAACCACCTTCGGTTTTAATCTCAAATCAAACTTTCAAACAACCCATTATTTGCAACAAGTCTCCTTTATTCAAATAATACTTATTTATTATTTCTTTTAGCATTTTGGAAAAATTTTCAAATTTCTGGACCTAGATTTAAAATTCCACAATTTAGGTATTTTCAATTTTATAAGTCATACTTCACTTAAACATTACAATCACTTATGATAATAACAAAGATCATCATATCTAAAACCATCCATTTTCATTTTATTCTGAAATACTTCTCCAATTCAAGATTTCAATTTCCGTTTGACTCCATTTCAAACTTTTTATTTAATTTCGGTTTGGTTGTATTATATTGCTTCTTAATTTAATTCTAATAATCTAACAGGCAATTTCCTAATATTTATTCGAGTGAAATATTGCTTTATATATCAAAATATATTTTTATTTAAAATCTTTATATAAGAAAATTACAAGTACACTCTCATATATATATATATATATATATAGTCAACTCATTCTAGAGTACTACTTACCCTATCCTTAATGAGCACACCCACCAGAGCCAAGGTTTTCGCTTAACCTTCGCTCTGATACCAACTGTAATGACCCGGAATTTTCGAACCCGAAAATTCCAGATAGTTAGGGAAAAGAAGAAAAGAGATAGAAGAAGAAATAGAAACAACACAGAATCTCACATTCGCAGCGGATCAAAATATAATATCAATAATAGCATTTATATAGAGAAAAGCTGTACTTGCCAATTTATATACAATACATCAGAGTTACAACCATTACACAATCACTGGACAGTTAAAATCAACTTGTCCCAGATTAACAACAATATATCACAGCGGAATACACTCCATATGCTCATGCCATCCAGCTCGTCTCCTGAGCTCCAGAACGTCCTTACCTGAAAATCTGTAATACTCGGTCTGACCCAAGCATTACATTAAAGTAACACCCGAGTCAGGCTGGAAACCAGCGTGAGTAAACCCATATAGCTAGAAATACTAAGTTATAAAACTCATTTGAAAACCAGGGTAACTCGTACCTCACTATGAGTTCTTATCTTGTTATAGCCAAACACTTATTTCTCAAAATAATATCTAAGTACCGTTTCTTAGTTTCAATGGTCCAGTTACTTAATTTATTCCATTCCAGCCTATTTGATTTACAAATCAAATCTATAAAGAATGATAGATTTCTAATCGAAGTGGTTCCGGATATCGCTGATATCCGATCCCGGTCCCTTCGAATCAAATGTCATCTTTCAAACCAAGTTGTTTAAGTTAAATAATTCAATTAAGCTTCAGAACAACATATTCACACAACAATTCATCAGAGATAGATAACTTACATTATCACAGTTCAACCAAAGCATTTCATATCACAGAACATCATAATTTATCAGACTAGAGATATTAATCAATCCAAACATTTAATACAATTTAATCATCCATAAGCAAGATTAATTAGCCCATTTCTAATTAATTTAATTAATACAAAGTAGATTAATTACTTTTATAAATCCTGCTTAATTAACATTAATTAAACCGTTTAATTAATTATTGAAATTAATTAATTATTCTTTAATCATTTAATCGTTCACATTAATTAATTACCCCTTAATTAATTACATTAACAAATTATCCTTCAAATCAAAAATTAATTAATTTTTAATTATTAATTAATTATCCTTAAGTTATTAATGAATTACCTTTAATTAATTAACTCCTAATCAATAATTAAGCTCTAATTACTTCCATTAACTAATCTTTAATTATTAATTAATTAAATAATTAATTAATCTTTTTTTCATTTATTTATTAATTAATCTTTAATCACCAACCTTAATTAATTAAAAGATAAGTCAACTATCTTAATTAACTTCTCAATTATTAAAAATCTTATTTAACTAACTTGTTAACCTTTAACATTTCACTCGAGTAAAACTTGGTTATATTTAACTAAAACCTGAAACAAAGTTTCTTTTTAAAATTCAAAAACCTGATAGTTAAAATAAAAACCTGAGCCTACCCACATGACACTCGAGTCATACCCACAAAACACTCGAGTCATACCTGGAAAAATTCCCGAGCAACTCACAGTTTAATTTCTTCGAGACGAACCACTATCTTCTTCTCTACTACTTATCCCATCAGCAAAACGAACCGGACACACATATATATGTGCACAGGCACACACGATCAATGCCGTTCCGACCGATGTTGCCATTGTCTTCAGATCCCTGATGCCTCACTCGAATGACCCGACCACCCAGATCTTCGATCAAACCTGAAATTCGAAATCGATCAAATTGAACAACAACCGGAACCAAACCTGATCGCAACGTCACCCCGTACTGCCACCTTCGACCACCAGAGACCACGTCATCATGCCTGGACCTTCGCCTTACTTCCATCTTTCCATTCCTCCACCTCCGGTCCACCTCGATGTCACCATGATGTCGAGAACACCCTGTAAACAACCCTGACCATAAACACTGACAAAACCCTAAATCTGCCTCGCCGCGCCACCACGGCGAACTGAGAAACCTCTGGCCAATTTTTCCAAAACCCCTGACCCACGAGCATGCTCCAGCAATGACCCCGACCTCCCCATAACCTCCAGTCACCAGAAATCGACGAAATCCCATTTCTCGTTCAACCCAAAATTTCTCAACCAATAGTTACTTAAAAATCTTGATATTTATATTAAAAATCATAACTTTTAATAACAAATCAGATTACAAAGATGAAACTTGAAATTAAAAGAATCGATTTTTCTGTTATATTTCCTTCTAACTGTAATTTCTTAATTACCAGATAATTACCTACTAATTCTACTGGAAAATATTTTTAAATTTTGTATTACATCATAACAAACAGTTTTTCTTTAAACATCATATGCTATAATTGATTAGATGGAGAGATATGAATTTATTTATTATTATTTTTGAGGGTTTTTTTTAGCCTGTTAAACAAAACAGAGTCATACATATATTCACACAAACATGCTCACAGTATTTCATACATATATAAAACATATTTATACTTCATGCAAACCATTTCACAACATTTCATCCATTATTTATCACATGCATCAGAGAATAAGGTAGATTTAGTTTAAAAAGTGAATGTTTACTCACAAGCATGCATTTTCAAACATGTTTAAACATTAAAAGAGTAGAAGTTTACTCATAGATTTGATAAACAGAGAAATAGAGCCTTTCTTTGATCTGGAACTTGAATTTGAATCTTGAATTGCTTAAACTTTTAAAAACTGAAATGCTTAGTTGTTACTTCGATTAAGAACTGGAACTTTGAAATCTGAAGTTTAGTTGTTGTTGAAAATTTTTATCTGTTGTTATACTTAGTTCGAGTGGAACAAATATAAGACAAGGTAGTGATACATATTAATAAAGAGTGGAAGTGTACAGGGTGAGTATATTTTGTACAATAAGTCAAAGATATTTTTCTTTGCTCTTTTGACTAGGCTGATTTTCTTCTCCTCTTTTAGGTGGCTGATATGTTACATTTTTGGCTATCATTAATTACCATTGTTTTTTTTTCTCAAGTCTACATACTTATCTTTATTCATTTGTTTGTACATACTTGAATATATTTCTTTTTACAAGTTGGAAACCTGTACTCTGGAAACAGAAAAGGATGAGCATTCATATACATAGATCAATACACATATACTCAGACATTTCTACTTATATATATACATATAAAGCTCAAACCAATTCCAGAAACCACTACTCAGATTTTTATCCACTTAAGGCTTAAAAAAATGGTTTAGTCACTTGAAAAATGTTTGAACAGAGAGTAGATTTTGTTCCTGAAAAGTTGTTAGCTTGTTTCCCCTTTGATCTTCTTGTTGTTTAGTTGAGTTGAGTTTGACTTTGTGTTTCAGTTGTAAGGTAAAAGTGTTTATGTTTAGTTCGAATGAAAGAAAATGGTAGAGGAAGATATATATATATATATATATATATATATATATATATATGAGTTGGGTCTGTTACAGTGTATTACTATCTCATTTCATTTTGTTTTATACATTTTTTTATTTCTATTTCTATTTTAAATTTAAACTATCAATTACTTAATTTATGTTCTTGTATAGATATATATTTATACTTATTTCTAATGTGAATAAGATAGATTTAATTTTAAATATTTTTGAAAGACTTTATTTTGAATTTTCAAAATCATAGTTTCTTTGCAAATACACACGTGTATATATACATATATATATATAGTAAATGGCCCAAAAAATCTTATTTGTTTTTAAAATGATAAATTGTATCTTAATTATCAAAGATTCATTTGTTGACTGGTTAATATTAATATTTCAATAATTACATCAGTTGATCACTCGATAAATAGACATTAAAATCCGGGTTGTCACATTCATAGTTATGCAACGTTGTTGGATTCATGCCCATTACTCCTGATAGTGGGAGTGGATTGATTCTTGTTGGTCCTACAATAAACGGGTTTCCAGGTATTGCCGGGACAATATCGGTACCTAAGAGTGTGTGTGGCTTTTGAAATGTGGCCTTTTATGAGTGTGCGCGGCTTATGGGATGCGCGACTTTTGGGATCAATATGACCCATCGATCCAGAACGGTTTGGAATTTCCCGACGTTAACAACCTTCAAGTAACGTGAGGGGATCATGTTTCAAGAGCATGGTTCCACGGCTCAAGGAGTAATGTGCGGCTTATGGGGGTGTGCGAGTTGCACCTATGTCCGTAACCAGACCCGCAACCACCTCGATCAGCAATCCCAAATCAACTTCGACTTCCCCGAAATCCGAACCTCAAATCACCATAAAATCATGACCGCACCCCTCAACCCCACAGTCGTGAATTGGATCGGCAATTAGTAGTAAAGCACAGAAATTGATTCACGAAATTGATTCGTGAAATTGATTTTGAGAATTTTGTTGAGAAATTTACTCATTCACGAATGTGAATTTGGTTCCTAATACGTGTTCTCTGATATGTTTAGCATAATTCGTTACTTTTCTTGTTGGGCCAGGTTTTGAGTATTGGATCGGTAGTGTTATTATAATTGTGTTTTTGTTTCTTTGTTTAAAGAAGGTTGAGTTGTTGCTTATTGTTGAAGTGTTTAAAAAAAAGGATAAAACAAATAAGTTTTGTTTGGAAATCTTTTGTTTTGTTTCCTTTGATTTCGGTAGTTTTGTTTTGTTTGGAAACCTCACTTTTGAGTTTCCTTTTCAAAAAAAAATTGTATATATCTTGTTTTTAATTTCAAGTTGAAGAAGCAGAAATTCAAAGGAGAGGAACTGCTGGCAACAATAATTGCTTCGCTTTGCATGCCAATATATATATATATATATATATATATATAAACTGCTTGCTTACTTATCTATTGTTTTATTAGTCTTGCATTGTTGTTTACTTGCATTTGAAAAAAAATCAGAAAACCAAAAACAAAAATCATTCGTATTTGCATTGTTAACACACGTTTAATTTCTGCTTTGCATTTCATCCTAGATTTTGATTAATAATAACGATTAGACATCGATGACTTTTAATTGTATATTGACAAGTTGTCTTCTTTGAACAATTTAATTTCTTGGTGTCTAGGCTACGGCAGAGTAATAACCATTTATAAATATTACGGTGATTCGTAAATATTATACTGGTTGTTCCTTTGAAGGTACTTAAACCTTCAGCTGCATTGCTATGGTGATTCGTGGTGCACCAATAACCCCTGTCCGTTACCTGGCTGAGAACTATCTTGTTTATCTAAGACAATGTGTGATTATACAATTTTGGGTTAACTTAGGATAAATCATTTGTAATTAACTCTTGCATTCATTTAGTTGCATTAGTTCATGCATATTTAAAAAAAAACAAAAAGAATTTCAAAATCCAAAACTAAAAAAATTGTAAATATTCCTCTTCTTTTTCTTTGAAAATTTTAAATCCTTTTCCTTTGAAATTTCAAAAATCCAAAAAAAATTTAGAAAAAAAAAACAATTATAAAACCTTTTCAAAAACAAAAAAAATTGAAAAACAAAAAAAAAACAAAAAAAAACAAAAATCAATTTCCCTTTTGAAAAATAAATTTCATTTGTAAATATTTTTCCTTTTTAAAAAAAACATTCTTGAAAATGTCCGAGTTTCCCCACTCACTTGAATTTTACAATAGTTGTGAAAATCAATATAATCCATATGATTTCATTCCAAATTCGCATGGATATTTTAACGACAACTATTCTTCAAACAATTCGAATTTTGAACAACAAAGTTTTCAAAATGATGACCAACCCTCGACTCTCGAAAATTGCATTTCATCTTTACTTGAATTCTCTACACAACAAAATCAAGAGATAAATGATTTGTGTAATTCTTATTTGTGTAATAACTCAAGTCAAGGATTTCAAAATTTGAATTCAATTCAAAATTCAAACGATTTCAATTATAACCCATGTCAATTCAATTTTGAACTCCAAAATGAATTTCAAAATCAAAACGAAAATGTGATCCACTTTTCAAATAATTTTGGCAATGGGAATAATCTCGACTATGATGCAATTGAAATTTTTTGTCCTCAACAAATCCAAATCGAAAATTCTCAAGTCAATAATTATAAATTGGATTTTGTTGAACAAATGAACGAAATTTACAATGATCACACGGATTGGTTGTTTGAAACTTATATGAAACAACGTGAACAACAAAACCAAATCCGAACGTGTGACGAGTTAAGTAATAATCCATCTTTTACCAAAATCGACGATTTTCAGATAACACATTTTGAAATTGAAAATAATAATCTTAATGAAGTTGTTGAAACATGGTAATTGAGTTGGATCTCAATTCTTTTGAGGGTGTGGAACCAAATTTAAAATTCGATCTTCCTTTTCTCGATTTCGAAAATTTGAATACAACAACTTTGGAATTTGAACTTGAGATACGCAATGAAGTTGTTGATAATCCAACAAAGGAAGACGAATTTAATGAACACGAATTTTTTGAACTTTTCGGTGACGAGTTGTTAAATTCCGACGGGGAAGATTTAAATCATCACTTTGATTTTGAAATCAATAATTCTGAAGAAATTTTCAATGAAGAGCTTGACTTTCAATTTGGTGAAAATAAACTTGAATTTCAATCACTTATTTATCGACCCCAAAAATCATCGAAAAGGAAACAACTCGTACGATTTTTAACAAAATGACATTCGTTTTTCCGAATCAACAATCAAGTTTGAAATCTTTTACGATTTGGTTTTTTGAGCTTAAGCTGTGTCTCGTATATTTGGCCAGACAAATGAATCGGTCGTTGGAAGACCGTTTCATTTACTTTTTGACGATATACTTTCTGATCTCGTGTATATACCGTTAATTTTCATTTAAATAAAGGTCATGTTTTTATTTTTATTTTTTCTCCTTCCACTTGGGTTGACTGTGGGGACACAGTCAAAATCAAGTCTGGGGGGGAGACTCATCATCATTTTCGATTTTTCATGGTTTATTTTTAATTTTTCTTTCCAAAATTCAAAAAAAATCTCAAAAACAAAAAGAAACAAAAAAAAATTTAAGCATTTTTATTTTTTATAAAGAAACACTGTAAGATAAATATTTGGTTTTGGTTTATTAAATTGAAATTTTTGAAAATTTATTCGTCTTAACAAAATAAAAATGAAGTTTGATTACAAAGAATAATGGTTTAACTAGTCTATAGGAAGATTCATACGTGATAATTATGAAATATATACTAATTGAAAATCTTTGTTTTAAAAAGTGGTTGATTTAAAGTAAATGATATAACATTTTTTTTGTCTTCTAAGTTAAAAAGTGCTAAGATAATTTTGCGAAACTCTCTCTTTCAAAAAAAAACACAAAAACAAAAAAAACATTTCTTGTATATTTGTATATATTTTTTAATAAACACCTAGAGTCATGTGTTCACACTCGTGTGTTCACTCGCCATGCTCTGTACCCTTCTCATGTAAGCCCGATAGGCAATGCACGATCGGTATATCTGGCCTCAGTTTATGTAACGACCCACTATTTTGGACCATTCAAATCGACAATGAAACCACACATGTCTGACTTGAGTAATTCAATACCGAATTGTTAATTTATATTTGGCAAAACTCAGAATATACAGTAAATAAAATATAATCACAGATCACAGACACAGAGTAATATAATGCAGCGGAAACAAAGAAATAGTAGTTCATGAAGCTACTATATAAATACATCAGAGTTAAGTAAGATACAATAGGAATACCAAGATACAACAGGAGTAACAGTATGATAATCAGGTACAACTCAGAATACAATTGGAATCAACTGGATAACAAAATGAATAGATATCTGGTTCTTCAAAGCAAAACTCCAGCTCCAAAGGTGAGTCTCTAATGTTGTATCACTCAGTCTGACCCGAGCGTAAAGCAAAACACAAAACACTCGAGTCAGGACATACATACTTATACAATGTAAACCAACTCAAGTGAACTGTAATAACAGGTACAGTAACTTAAAGAATGCTTGGGATCGCCCATCCTTTAAGGATCCGTTAAACTATCTATTATGTAGTAATATTCGCTATTATAATAATGTTTAATATAAAATAAACATACTTTAAATAGCATTAGGGCTTTACACTTAATCTGAACTCACCCTAACACGTAATAGTCCCAGTAGTCTATTCAGTATTAGCGTACTCCCAAAAATGTGGGCTACCCTCGATACTCCATAGGCTACGGGAGAAATCACAACTCGTAGTAAAGCTCGATATGGTAGGTAACACGGCACACAAGGCAATGCCAGGGTAGATATACCAATTACGCACACGGGCTGATGGAAACGCATAGCAGCCACTACCGCTCCACCTCGAACAACACTCCCAAATCAAGGGGTGCACCCAAACAAATCACAAAGTAATAGAATGGTATCGAAGAAGTGCGTCCGATAAGAGGTCCTACCTCATTGGCCCGAGATCGCTCCTGTTTTAGCCACCTTATGCCAACTTACGGGAGTTGGGTCCATGCATATACCTTAGGATCGTCGCCACCATCCTACTTCATTCTGGAAACTCCACCGCGTACACAGTCGTCAAAGTGGTTTTCGGTATCG
Organism: Allium fistulosum; assembly: GCA_030737815.1. NCBI lineage: Eukaryota > Viridiplantae > Streptophyta > Magnoliopsida > Asparagales > Amaryllidaceae > Allium > Allium fistulosum. Next base: position 294,787,938 of record CM060907.1, read on the forward strand.
ACAGAGAGTATGTCCATATCCGATCCCGGTCTCTTTAACAACCAATCGTTATTATAACCCGTGGTTATAATTTTAAAATAATATTTTATACTTCAAACTAGAATATCGATTCAAATCCAAATCTTTATCAAAATAAAGATTAAATCAATTCCAAACCATTTCAATATATCAAAACATCATATCATTTCAAAACTTCATTTCAAATCATTTTAATATATCAAAATATCATATCCTTTCAAAACTTCATTATCAAATCATCATTTGAGTTCAAATCCAAATATTCAACTTTAAATACCTTTTAAATTCAAAGATATCATTCATTTATTATCATTTCAAGTCACCTTTTAAATAGTTTATATTTCAATCAAAATAATTCATCTAAACCATTTAAAAGTGTAATTATTATACTTTCAAATCAAGTATTCAATCTCCAAAGTTTTAAACTATTCTGAGTTCATTAACTAAGTTAAAAACCATAAACATTGAAAATTTCAGCCTTTCACAGCATTCAGAAAAAGCTGTTAGGTTATTCTTGAAAACATTTTTAATTTAGCAAAGACGACATTTTAAAACTGCTGTTAAATCTCAGTTTAGTTGCAATGTAGTTTAAAACAACAAAAACAACATTTCCAGAAATGCTGTAATAGCTCAGGTTTCAAATTAAAGGTTTTAATTAAATTCAGCAAAGACAGCAGACCACTACAACATTTACAAAACTGCTGTAATATGCCTAAATTAAGTTTTAAGCCTTTTAATTTACTACAGCAACTACAGCATTTCAGAACTGTTGTAATAACCTCGTTATAAAGCTTTTAGTTTATTTACAGAAACCATAGCATTTCTGAATGCTATTAAAAGTATTTTCCAAACTTTAGTGTATTTCCAGCAAATAATAAACTTCAATTTAAACCATTTAAACATTATAAAAATCATATTTTTAACATTCAAAAATGTTCATTAAAAATACTCTTTTAACTTATGACTTTTATAAAGTAATTTTTACAATAAAATCCAACTTCCAATAAATCACTCATTAAATTCAAGTGTATAATTTTCCAAATTTTGCATTTGACAATTTATTAACACTTACATTTAAATTACCATTTCACACATTAAACTAAATTTCCAATTTATTTAATTAATTTAAACCTTTAATTAAAACCAAATTTCACATTTCCAAGTCAAGTTAAAATTTAAAATTTCACATTTAATCCTTCATTCATTTAACCATTTTAGTTCATAGAAAAATCAGAAATACTTTATCAAGTCATTTAAATTCAAATTTAAATCAAATTATCATATTTCCCATTTTCCAAATAAAATTAAATTTCCCTTTTATTCATAACTTAAATTCATTTTTAAACCAAAATCCAAATTTCCAAACTTAAGTTATATTTCAAAATTTTCAATTTAACCATTTATTTATTTACATTTTTAACTTATAGAAAACTCATATTTTCTTTATTTAAACAATTTAAAAATCTATTTAAATCAAATTTCCATAAAATTTTCACTTTTAAAATACTTAAAAATAATTCAAAACACTTTAAAAATTAACCATGGGTCTGCATATAGTTTTCTAACCTAGGTCAAGTGATACAGATATGTATCATTTCAATCCGCAGTTTACAAAGAAAAATCCGAGTTCTATCATTTCAAACCCGCAATCCCAAGTCAAAATAAATTAAATAAAATCGTTCAGGCCTATCATTTCAGCCCATAACGATTTTTTCCTGTTATAAAGTCCGTTCGGGTATGTATCATTTCAATTCATAGTGATTTTATACTAACAGGGAACTTGCAGTGTGATAAACATATATAAATGAACAGTTAACCATATATAGCAGTAACAGATGATATGACAGATAAATAAACAGGTTTAACACCGTATAATATAACATAAGCAGGTATAACATAATATAATAATTCTACACTTTCACTTGCTATCAATTCACAGTGGTATAAGTACAAATGTCAGGCGTGATTACTCACCTTTTTACGCTGGAGTTAGCGATCAAAACACACAGAATATGTTGGGTGCGTTTCCACCACCACCGAACCAAAGGGAAGAAGGCACCACCGAATCACTCACCACCGAACCAATCTACTCCCGGACCAGAGTATGACGACCGCCCATCACCGCTGCACTTAAACATAGAACTAGTGCGCTGTAAAGTGTGCCAGGCTGCCATGGACGATTGTCAGGGTAAATTAAAACAGCAGAATCTATCGTATTGCTCACAGCGCATGGATAAAATACAATAGAGAATATATATAGTGAAGCTTCACAGAATAGAATCTCTTCAATAAAACTTCATAATAGTTGAATACAACATCTGAATAGTCAATACATTAAGCCTCACTACATAACACTCAGAGAATTATACAAAGCAGCGGAACATCCAGTACATATAGTAAGAAAATAATAGGCAAGCCTCCCGCTCGTCTTCGTCATCAGCATCGTTGAAAGCAAGAACAGCACCTGTCACCTGCTACCTAGTATGCCCGTCCCAAAATGGACGAACAGCCTAAGGCAATAAGAGTTAAAACATAAAGCCTTGAGTCAGACAACAGTCTTAGTGAGCGGTAAATTAACTAACAACATACCAAAAGAGCATAAAGGAAAAAGGAATAGGAATCCAACCCTCCCACTCCACCTCTTTCTACAGAGATAGCCCCAGACACACACTAAGCAGAAGCAAACATAGCCAAGCATACAATTTAAAGTAAAGCGATTATCACTCGAGTCAAGGGCGATGTTTTCCAAGTACAAACCCCCAAGGCCTAAACCAAGATCAGATAAGCACCCAGAAAATACCGCTCTTGAGACCGAATGACGATACAACCAAACATCCATGACTCTGGCTATCACTGTTATCATTGCTTCGATATCATCGTTAATTGAATGACCGGCTCATTATTTCATCCGTCCGTCAAGGGCTAATGGGAACCTCGGTTCTAGACATAACTCAGCACGTCGTCGTGACCCGTGCCTAGGACTATCGAATCTGCCCAGAGTACTCGACTACCAATCAGTAGCCTTCAGGGACTATCGAATCTGCCCAACGTACTCTTGCTTTGAGCATGCTAGAACCTTCAACAACGTTGAGATCTCAGCCTTCTAGTCATCCTCCTCGACGACTATTTTCATACTAGCTCAAGCGCTTCTCGAGCAAACCATTATCCTCAAACTCGAACCATATCACCGAGTTATCAACATGCTTGGAATGATCCCGTATGGATTAGACCAAGACTATCTCATATCTTGCCTCACTTCATCACATCCTAGCAAAGCCCCATCTCAACATCATCATCATCAAACCTATCCATATGAGCTTCATCATCCGCTACATATGCCACGAGCAGCTTTCCCAATTCAAGAGCCTTTCACTTAGCTTTTGAATCATCTTCGACCATCTTGTCTAAATCAAATCATCAATCATCTAATTCATAGCAATCAATCAAGTCAAACATTAATCCAAGTAATAAAGCATTCAAATATGATCTAATGAACAATTATAACAATAATGGCAATTTCGTAAATAAAGAGTCTAAAGTCTAACAAGCATGAAAACATGAGCAATATCTCTATAATCTTGATGAATGAACTTGGATAGGTTAACATGTAGTAAAATGGATGTCAAATCATCATGAACAATAGATCTATACTTAAGTTTATAGAAATGCATGGAAATCACTATTTTAACACCAAATCAAGCCAACGATCCGATATACTCCTTTGGATCCGTGTGAGAGATAATCACCACTCGCCAAATCACCTAAACACCTCAAAAGCAACACACTTCAGATCTGGACAGCGAAGGATCTAACTCGATCTATCACAAATCCGCTTCAAACGATGAAATCACTCTTCGAAGAATGTAGATCTTCAACTTTAGCTCTTGGATCTTCGATCTTGGATGGAAGTACTAAATTAGAGTGGAGAAAAGAAGTGAAGAAGTGTAGAACTCGAGCTCTCAAAATGGCAGCACTTCGTCGCTTCAAAATCCGGATCCCAAAAATGAAGAAGAACCCACCTATTTATAGGCTGAATTCTCCTTAGGTCGTTCGCTCGGAGTTAGGTCGTCCACGACCTAAGAACCCTACGACCTAAAACCCAACGACCTCAAATCTAACAGCTCCAACCTACGACCTAACACACGCGCTTCTACGACCTAACAGATAAGCGCTTCTACGACCTAACAGCACAAGCGCTTCTTCTCGACCTACGACCTAACGACTTAGCGCATCAGCGCACTTCTACGACCTAACACACACGCGCATCCTCGCGACCTACGACCTAACTCAACACAGAAGTTCACGACCTAACTCCTTAGGTCGTCTAACGACCTAACTACGCTAACTCGCTCACCACTAGGTCGCTTACCACTAGGTCGCTAACTCCTATAGGTCGCTAACTACTAGGTCGCCAACTCTTACTAACCCTTAGGTCGTAAACTCCTTAGGTCGTCTACTACTTAGGTCGCTCGACCGACCTAAACTATCACACGACCTATCTATCACACGACCTAACTTCTTAGGTCGTTCCAATCCCTAGGTCGCTCCACTTCACTAAGTCGTCTACTCCTTAACTCGCCAACTTCCTTAGGTCGCTCCAAACTCTCATACGACCTAAGACTTAGACTCTGGACAACTTATCAACAATGCGACCAATTGACAACTGTTTTACGATGTTTCGATCCGTAAAAATACGGGTCGTTACACAGAGCCACTGTCGAACCAACATATTCCCGGACCAGAGCCACTGCCGAACCAACCATCATCGATCCAGCGCCATTGCCGAACCAACCGTCACCGAACAAGAACCACTGCTGAACCAACATATTCTCGGACCAGAGCCACTGCCGAACCAACATATTCCCGGACCAGAGCCACTGCCGAACCAACCATTACCGAACCAAAGCCACTCCAACCACCTCTGAACCAAGGTGTTGCTGAACCAACCTGGCCAGGCCAGATTGTACCAGCCCAGGCCCACCAGCAGCTATATACATCCAAGACCCCTACCCCCAGCCTCACTCTATAAATAGAGGGGTAGGGGTACAACAATGGGGGACAAGTTTGAGAGCTCAAGCACGGATAGAACTTTCAAAAAACTTTCATATACTTGTATCAAAGCTTTGTACTTGTAATCTGAACAAGAAAGGAGAAATAATATATAAAGTGGACGTAGGCACATTCTGGCTGAACCACTATAAATCTGTGTGTCTTTTACAGTTTAGTCCCTGCTTTTTTCATATTTGCGTAAATCATCCAGATCACTAAAAGCAACATAAAATCAACTAAAATCATACGACTTGGAGGTGTTTTCCCATTTTTTGTGCAAACATTTTTGGTGCTTTCACTGAGAACGCTGAACCCCGGACTTCAGCTTTTCCCACTTAACTTTCTTCCTATCAGCATCGCACATTGCTTGGAAGACATGCCTCCCAAGCAGAAGAAAGATGTTAACAAAGGAAAAAACATCGCAACCAGCAGTCTTCCAGATCCAGTGGTCACAGATCAAGTAAATCATCCCCTCCCAGCAGCAGTACCAAATGAAGGCCAGGCAAATCCGACAACCCCTGCCACAGAACAGCCGGCAGAAATTACTAGGGCAGATCTAGACAGGGTTACGGCCGAAGTGACTAACCGCTTCACATCCCAGCAGGAAGCCTTGGTGGACCAACTCATGTCATGCTTAAGGGATGCTGAAGAGTCCAACCGCAACACTGAATCATGGGGTGAGTCCCAGTCTGGAGAATCTCAGAGACAACAAAGATCTTCCTTCTTCGAAGGAGCTAACGACAGAAGCGGCCATGGTAGGAGTCGAGACCGAGCTCAGCCCGAAGTTAGGCCTAAGGAAATGCTTGGAACTGAACCCAACGGGGGAGGTACCGGGCGGAGGTCAACTGTAGCCGAGCCTGTCGTACTGCCTAACCACAGAAACACCAGTGAACGGGGCCGAGCTAGAGTCCAGCCCAAAGTTGGACCCGAGGAAGTGCTTAGATCAGAACCCAACAGGGGAAGATCAAGGCAAGGGCCAACTGTAGCTGACCCTAGCATGCTCCCAGAAGATCAAAGATAGCCACTGGAAAATATCAGGAATGATAGACGATATCATCCCTACAGGTCATCTGGACGGAATCAGTCCCACAGAGCAGAACCGAACTCATTTCTATCTGCTCCAAATTCTGATGAAAGGATGGCACGCTTGTTCAGAGAGTGTGTCCAACGGGATCAAAGAGATCGAGGGATAGGCGCTAGGGTAACCAGCCCCTTCGCCCGCAATATCGAAATTGCCATCACCCCCCGAGAATGGAAAATGCCAATAATGGAACCTAACAAAGGAACCTCCGACCCCGTTGTACACTTACAGAGATACACACAGCATATGCTCATGAGTGGAGCAACAGAGGGAGTACTGTGCAAATTCTTTCCACTATTCTTAGCAGATCTAGCTACCTCCTGGTTCTGTCATCTACCCCAAGGATCCATCAGCTCGTGGGAGATGCTGAAAGAAAAGTTTATCAGCCAGTTCCGCATTCATGTGGAACAACCCAAGGACGCTTATTCCTTATCCAGTATCAAACAGAAACCTAGAGAGAAGCTGCAGCAATACCTAACCCGATTCAATGCCGCAGCGGCCGCAGTCCAAGATGCCGATGTGAAGCTTATCTTAATGGCCCTCTGTAGTGGTGTGCATGCGGATACTAAATTTGCTAGAAGATTGACAAAAGAAAAACCAGCTACTTTACCCGATTTCTTCCATGAAGCCGGGAAATATATGAGGCTTGAAGACGCTGCCACTGAGGGGAAGTCAGGGCAACAAAATAAGGCAGCTCACGGCAACACGCCCGCTGTAGCAAAGGACGTTCGAAGAAATGATTCTAGAGACAATGCTGGGGGCAAGAAGGGAGAAAAGCGCCTATATCGGCCAGGACCGAGATTCGACACTTACACTCCTTTGAATGAAACCATCGAAAACATCTTCCTTGCCACCCAAGACGAAGTTAGATACAAACGCCCACCATACAAGAAGGAATCAGATAACGCACTTAAATCTGGAAAGTTCTACCGCTTCCACGAATCTCATGGGCATGATACCAATGAATGACATCATCTCCGGGACTTGATTGAAGAACACATCAGAAGGAAGAGACTGGAACGCTATGTAAAAGGTCAGAACAGGACTCCAGCTCTTGCCAATGAGAATCCAAGGCTACCCTCCCCAGAGATAGGCAGAGGAAACCGCAACACTAGCGGCTCCAGTCAAGAGAAGATAGTGGTCCATACCATCTCGGGAGGACCACACATCGCCGACAGAAGCTGGGTAGAGATGGAAAGATATGGAAAGTCACTTAGAAACAATGAAGACTGCGTTAACTCTGTTATAGAAGAACGCCACCCGAAGCGGAAAGAGAGTGATGACATCACATTCAGTAGGCGTGACCTAGAGGGGAGGCAGTACCCTCACATGGATCCCATGGTTATCTCTGCCCGGCTCGATCCAGCCGAAGTTTTCCGAATTCTAGTAGACACTGGAAGCTCAGTAAATATCCTATTCAAGCATGCATTCGACAAAATGAAACTGTCAATAAAGGATGTTTCTCCCTGCAATAAACCACTACACGGTTTCACTGGAGATGCGAAGATGCCCCTCGGTCAACTGGACCTCTTTGTTGAAATTGGAAGTCATCCCCGCTCCGTTGTGCGGAAACAGACATTTGTGCTGATAGAAAACCACTCGGCCTACAACGCCTTCTTAGGAAGGCCAGCCTTATCTGACTTCCAAATTGTCCTGGCCCCATGGTGCCTAAAGATGAAATTTCCAACGGACAATGGAGTAGGGGAAGTAGAGGGAGACCAGGACATTGCTCGAGACTGCCATGTAACTGAACTTCGCAACAACCACAGGAAGGATAAAGGGAAGAGTGTTGAGATTGCCCTCTGCACAAAAAGTTTGGAAGCATAGTAACTACAGAAATCCCATCCTCTTCGATATACCAGCGACCCTTTCAATGAATTAGACCCCAGGGACAAAGAGGAGGAGGGCACCGCCGAGCCTGCAAAGGCTATGGAATTTGTATCTGTAGACCGACATGACTCGAGTAGACTATTGAAAGTCGGGTCCCAACTAAAAGCAGAATTGAAGGAACAACTCATTGATTTTCTCCGCCATAACTTGGATGTATTTGCATGGTCACACGCTGACATGACCAGAATCTCCCCTGACATAGCATGCCATGTACTAAACATTGATCACACCAGGGCGCCAGTAAAAAAGAAAAAGAGAAGTGTGGGGGTAGAACGATCAGCAGCCCTCGATGAAGAAGTAAAAAACCTACTTGCCAATGACTTCATACGAGAAGCCATCTACCCAGAGTGGATCGCCAACCCGGTGCTGGTAAAGAAGGCTAATGGGAAGTGGCGAACATGCATTGACTTCTCCAACTTAAATGACGCCTGCTCGAAGGATTGCTTCCCACTTCCCCGAATCGATCAGCTTGTGGACAGCACAGCCGGGCACGAACTCTTATCTTTTATGGACGCATACTCAGGATATAACCAAATTATTATGCATGATCCCGATCAAGACCACACTAGTTTCATCACTGATCGGGGATTGTACTGCTACAAGGTAATGCCTTTCGGACTTAAAAACGCAGGGGCCACCTATCAGCGCCTCGTCAACAAGATGTTTGCAGGGTTAATAGGACAAACTATGGAAGTTTATGTGGATGACATGCTGGTAAAGTCAAGGGGAGCCGACGATCACGTAAGCCACCTGGATGAAATGTTTCAAGTACTTCGCCAATATGGAATGAAGCTGAATCCCCTAAAGTGCTCCTTCGGAGTATCATCAGGAAAGTTTCTGGGATTCATCGTCCATGCCAGAAGGATTGAAGCAAATCCTGAACAAGTCCGAGCTCTGAAAGATATCAGGATACCTTCTACCCGAAAGGAAATGCAGAGCCTAAATGGGAAGGTGGCCGCCCTGAGCAGATTCATCTCCAAAGCGACCGACAAATGCATCACCTTCTTCGAAGCTCTGAAGAAACAGAAAGGAAAATTCGAATGGACTGATGAATGCTTAACAGCTTTCCTTAACTTAATCGAACACCTCCAGAGACCACCAGTACTCTCAACTCCGAACAAAGGCGAAGAGCTATACCTATACCTTGCTGTGTCATCTCATGCTCTAAGCGCCGCATTGGTTAGAGAAGACGAACGCACGCAGCGGCCAGTATACTTCGTAAGCAATAGGTTTACAGGGGCTGAAGCCAGATATCCTAAACTTGAGAAACTAGCGTACTGTTTGCTAATCACATCACGGAAACTGCGTCACTACTTCCAGTCCCATTCCATCAGAGTTCTGACCGATCAACCACTGAGGCAGGTACTCCATCGTCCCGACACTTCTGGGCGACTACTTAAATGGTGCATTGAACTAAGTCAATACGATATCACCTACCATCCTCGCACCGCCATCAAGGGACAAGCCATGGCCGACTTCATTGCCGAATTCACTACCAACGAAGGTAAGGAGCAATCGGAAATAGCAGAAGACATCAAGTGGAATCTCTTTGTGGATGGTGCGTCAAACGAACAAGGCTCGGGGGCAGGTGTGGTAATAATCACTCCCAGGGGAAATAAGCTATACTATGCTATAAGGTTGGAATTCGCGGCCACCAACAACGATGCAGAGTATGAAGCAGTGATAGCTGGATTAGAACTTGCCTTAGAAATCGGAGCCAATTCTTTGTGTCTTCATAGCGATTCTCAACTTATTGTAAATCAAATACTAGGAGAATTCCAGGCTCGAGAAGAACGACTCGTGGCATATTTAAAGAAGACCAAGTTGCTTCTCAATCGATTGGATCGCTATTTAATCAAACACATCCCTCGGGAAGAGAACCAAGAGGCCGACGAACTAGCGAAGCAAGCTAGCATGAGAGACGGCGCTATTTCCGGAGCAGTAGCCATCTCAAAGCAACTGACCCCAAGTTTTGAGCAAGTGAATCTGATAGCTGCAACCGAAGAAGCAACTTGGATGACTCCCATCCGAGACTACTTACAAAGCGGCACACTACCCAATGGGCGTAATGAAGTCAAGAAAATCTTGAGGAAATTCCCGCTACACAATACAAGAAGGCATCCTCTATCGGCGCGGATTCTCTAACCCCTTATTAAGGTGTGTCGCTGGAAGGGAAGCCAAGGAAATCTTATCCAACATCCATCAAGGAAGCTGCGGAGATCACACTGGAGGGCAGACTTTGGCAAAAAAGATACTCCGATATGGATATTTCTGGCCCACCTTACGCAAGGACGCCTTAGATTTCGTCAGAAAATATGACAGATGTCAGAAGTTTGCTAAGATTCTGCGGCTACCAACAACTGAGATTACTCAAATGACCAGCCCCTAGCCCTTTGAAGTATGGGGAATTGACTTGATTGGCGAACTGCCAATGGGCCGAGGCGGGGCCAAATATGCTGTAGTGGCAGTCGACTATTTCACCAAATGGGTGGAAGCAGAACCCCTAAATAAAGTATCTTCAGCAAATGTTATTAACTTCTTGATCAAAAATGTTCTATGCAAGTATGGAGTCCCATTCAAAATCATATCGGACAATGGACTTTAGTTTGACAGCGAGGAGTTCGCCAACTGGTGCCAAGAGCACGGAATTCACAAAAGCTTCTCATCCGTAGCTTATCCCCAGGCAAACGGACAAGTCGAAGCCGTCAACAAAATTATCAAAACTCTAATAAAAAAGAAACTCGAAAAGTCAAAAGGCGCTTGGGTGGATGAACTTCGTACAGCACTGTGGGCCTATTGCACATCTTTCAGAACATCAACGGGGCATACTCCTTTCTCTTTGGCATACATATCGAAGGCTATGCTCCCAGTTGAAACTATAGTGCCTTCCCACCGTAGGATCCACTATAACCCAAAAGAAAACGAAGAACTCCTCCACATGTCTTTGGATCTAATTGAAGAGAGAAGAAACAATGCAGCACTCAAAACATCAGCTCACAAGCAAAAAGTGGCAGCGCAATACAACTCCAAAGTCAAGCATCGTAGCTTACAAGAGGGAGATCTTGTCCTCAAGCGAATCTTCCCGCGCCCTGGAGCACTAGATCCAATCTGGGACGGACCGTATGTAATTCATAAAGATCTCCACAATGGAGCTTATATTTTGTCAACAGTAGACGTGGAGGTGTTCCAGAGGGCATGGAACATCCAACACCTTCGTCGATACTTTTCTTAACTTGTACTGCCCATATGAAGTGAATTAACAAAGACAATCAGTGGACGTAGGCATTTTCGTGCCGAACATTGACTTGTTCCTTTATATCTTGGCTGCTTGTTAACTTTATCCTTTTCTGTTGAACAAAATCCTGTGCAAATAGTATTTTCATTCAAGGCAGTCCACAGCGCGACTTCTCCTAGACGAGACCTAACGGGTACTATACGAATTTATGCCCTCGCCAATGAGACACTTTTGCTCCGGCATCCCTCTGCTGCGGGTTAACTCATTGCTCGCAACGGCCCTCAAAGCCAACTGTAATGAGCCGATTATAAGCCACCGAGAAGGCCGACTATAGCCAAGGCAGCTCATTACGGCGTTCGGCTCGCCGGCAACTGTGAACCTACTTTAAGCCCCAACATAAGGTGTGGCCAGCCAGGGGTAGTTCACGGTTGACGATCGGCACCCACGCTAGCCGGCCACAGTAAATCGAATAATACCCACGATTACGGGCCATAATGGCCCGGATAGTTACTGTGCGTGATCTCGGCTCCGATGTGTCTTAAGTACGGCTGTGGTAAAAAAGATTAACTCCCCGCGGAGGCGTAAGATGGGGACAAATGTCTCCAAGACCCACAGCTAGGGAAAGTGACTACAAAGCCCATTTGCCACGAACTTAAGCACATCGAAGGCCTTCCGTGATGGGAAGTTTTACTATTTCCCATATTTCAATTTTATTTAAAAAAAATTCCTCCTATCCTCTATAACGATCCCTAAAGTACAGGACACAGAATAGGAGACATTCGCTAATGGGAGTGGGAACTCACAACAGGACACTAGGCCGCATCCCATACTCAGTCACACAAGACATTCAAAGCTGCCATCTACAAGTAAAATATGAAGGGCGGTATTTTCTTCTTCCGTGTATAAATACGTGGCTATAATTTATTCACACACCACACTAACATTGTAAGACATGAAATTATGTTTTAAGCAAGAACTTGACATCAAACACAACTGAATTACAAGCATATGCATAGTTATATTTCTCATACAACATGTCAAAATAACAAAAGCATTCAAATACGACAGAATCAGCTAAAGTTAAAAAATTACACGTCAAGAATAATGTTGTTTATTACAAGTAACATAATTACAACCTAAAAGTTACGTTACTATTTTAAGACTAACATATACAACAATGTCAAGTCCACAAAAAGATATCCAGGTCAAATCAAGGAGCCGGCTACGTCGGAGCTTTACCCTTGTCATGTTGCCCACATGTCCGGTCAAGGAAAGAATTCATTAGTGATAAGCAACCAAGTTAACGGAAAGACTAGAAGGGAAGACTTACCAGCGCCCGCTTCCTGACCATCCTGATCATCATCCTCTACTGGCACACCTGCCTCCTCAGTAGCAAGCAGCCGCATACCCTCCTTCACCGTCACCTTCTCTACCGCTTCCGCTCTCCACCTCACCTCCTTCATCCTCGCCTTTTCCCCCTCCACTTTTTCCTCCTCCTGAACATCTGGATGTGTGCTGGGAGAGGGTCTATCGGACTTCTTGAGTTTCTTCCCCCCGGCGACTGGATGCATCGAGAAGGGTCTCCTTTTGTTGATCTTCGTCGTGGCCCCTCCTGTAGCTTTGGCAGCCCTCTCCTCCACCGTGTCTCTCTGCTTGACCACAGACTGATGTGGTAGAATCAGGTTGTGCCCTAGAAGTGTAGCGTTCCTGATCAAGTAAGAAGCCGACCTATCCCTTCTCGAAATGGCTTCTATTTCCGCAGCCATCTGAACCAGGCGGTCATTCTCTACGACCGCAAAGCCACCTGTCGCTAGCAAGAAATAAAAACACATAAGAAGAAGCATTGCAGTCAAAACGGAAATTATAAATAAGCTTCAAACTTACAGCCGGAACTGAAGTGACGAATAGAGACAGAGTCATCCTTGACGAAAAACCATCCTTTCTTGAATATGCTGAACTTCGAATATAAGTCCAGGACCGGCTTGAAAGACACGGCTGATTCCAAGCTGATATATGGAGACCCCTTCTTATAGCCTCTCAAATTGTACAAATACCGGATCTCCCGGTTGGAGGGAGGATGCCCGTATCTCCTCTGGAAAATGACGAACAGGCTCACCAGGATGGCGTAGGAGTTAGGCTGAAGCTGAAATGGAGCCACCTTCAAGTAGGTGATGAAGCTGAGTATCCAAGCATTGATAGGGGAATGGCCCCATACATACAATGGTACCTACTATAGGCGAAATATCCTTCGGGGGGATTATATGGCATCCCTCCCTACCCCGGTATTAGCATGCGCGCTCTGTCAATCCCAAAGGAGCGAGAAATGACGTCAAGCTGCTCGTCTTTGAGAGAGCTAGGGAAACAGTCAGGAGGTGAGTTCAGAAGCTCCTGAGGGTCGTACCCATCTACTAGTGACCTTGGAGTGGGCCCATGACGTCCCGGTCCTGACTGAGCTGGGGGCACTATGGAAGGATCTTCTCTGTCATGGGATTTCTTCTTTTCTGATCGAGTTTCAACCTTATGAGACATTTTCTACAACACGAGGGAACACATTGTTAGAATAAGGATGTAGAGACATAAACAAGCAAGTACGTACGGCATGGAATATCGTTCATAATTCAGAACTTAAAAGCCCGATCGGTAGTTCGGGACTAAAGTTCATTTGGCGCTCAAGTTCATCCAGTAGTTCAAGGCCTGGAATTCATTCGGTACTCGTGCTCTCCGATCCTATTCGGTAGTTAAATCACAACAGTTCGTTCAGCAGAAGGAAAACCCTCACCTGGTCCGGTGGTCCAGACTGGTTCGGTACTTAGTTGATTCGGCAATTTCAAACAGTCGAGTCTGGTTCGGTACTTGATTGGTTCGGCTATTTCAGACGATGGAAGATGAACAGAGACATGAAGCCTGTATTTATAGGCAAACAAGGATGACCGAACCAACTGGTTCGGCACGTAGGACCGAATGAAACAAAGCCCGACATATGTTGGCATATGCCCCACTTTGGGGGGCAAATGTTGGGTGTGTTTCCACCACCACCGAACCAAAGGGAAGAAGGCACCACCGAATCACTCACCACCGAACCAATCTACTCCCGGACCAGAGCCACTGCCGAACCAACATATTCCCGGACCAGAGCCACTGCCGAACCAACCATCATCGATCCAGCGCCACTGCCGAACCAACCCTCACCGAACCAGTGCCACTGCCGAACCAACATATTCCCGAACCAGAGCCACTGCCGAACCAACATATTCCCGGACCAGAGCCACTGCCGAACCAACCATCACCGAACCAAAGCCACTCCAACCACCTCTGAACCAAGGCGTTGCCGAACCAACCTGGCCAGGCCAGATTGCACCAGCACAGGCCCACCAACAGCTATATACATCCAAGACCCCTACCCCCAGCCTCACTCTATAAATAGAGGGGTAGGGGTACAACAATGGGGGACAAGTTTGAGAGCTCAAGCACGGATAGAACTTTCAAACAACTTTCATATACTTGTATCAAAACTTTGTACTTGTAATCTGAACAAGAAAGGAGAAATAATATATAAAGTGGACGTAGGCACATTCTGGCTGAACCACTATAAATCTGTGTGTCTTTTACAGTTTAGTCCCTGCTTTTTACATATTTGCGTAAATCATCCAGATCACTAAAAGCAACATAAAATCAACTAAAATCATACGACTTGGAGGTGTTTGCCCATTTTTTGTGCAAACAGAATAGATTCCAAAAAGTACGACAAGCACGATACAGCACGACTTTTGATTTGAATGAATAGAGAGCCTTGATATTTATCTTGTAAACAATAACAAAAAAAAGACAATATACACATAAATATTCAACACAAAACAATGTTGAAACAATGAAGATAAGAAGCAACAAAGGAATAGATTACTTGACCATGCTTTAACCATTCAAATGCTTGGCCTAGGAGATTCTTGGGCTCAGCCATGATCAGGTATAGACCTGAAATGCTCGGCTATGGTCAGGTTAGTGGAAGACAAAGCAAGGGTTGGTGAAAAGGTAGGAGTCTGTGAAGGCAAAGAGGCATGGAAATGAGTTTGGTTCACCATCTAGGCTCGGCCTATGGGTCAATTGGCTCGGCTCATGCTTGTTTCAGATCTGGACAGAGGTCATGATGATGTGTAGTGGTGGTAGCAAGGTGGTGGTGGCGGCTAGAGATGGTGGCCAAGGTGATGGATGAAGGTATGTTGCAACTAGTGGTGGCTATGCATTGTTTTAAGAGATTTGTTGCATTTTTGGTGGAGCTTTCATCATGGGATGGTCATGGCACTTGCTGGTCAGAGGAGGAAGAAGTTTGGCCGTGGATAGTGTGGGAAGGAAGTGGTGGTGGTCGGTGGAGGAGACGGTGGAGGCTATGGCCGAGCATGGTAAGAGAAATCATGGCCAAAAATCATTGAAAAACAACAGAAAATGAAGAGAAAGAGTGAAAAAAGAAGAAGAAGCCATTACCAAACTTCTTTGGCCATGACTTTGCTAAAATGAGAAGCTTTTCTCACGTAAAAAACAATTAAAACTCACGGCTATAGCTGAAGGAAAGAACGGCCAAGGTTAGACAATGAAAAGGCAAGAAGATGAAGAGACTAGAAAAGGAAGAGTCACGAGTTACAAGCACAAAGTCTCTTTGAATTTCCAAATTCTTTTAATTAAATAAAAACAAATAAAAATTCAGTAAATGAATTTTAAAACTGAAACAAAGTAAAATAAAATGGAAATAAATAATTAAATTTAAAGAAAATAAAAAAAGAATTAAAGAAATTGCTTAAAAATTGGAAACAGGCTCAAAAATTACAAATAAATTATCACTAGCTTTGGAAAATTATTACTATACTTCTAAACCAATAAAAGTCAAGTAAGATAAAATAAATGCTGAACAAAATAAATAAAAATGAAAATAAATAATTATCTTTAGGAAAAATAGAAAAATAAATAAAGAAATAGCTTATTTAATTGAATTAGACTTACATTTCAAACAAAATGCAATTACTTTGGAAAATTATATCAACACTTCTAAACAATTAAAAGATCAAGTAACATAAATAAACGTTGAAAAAAACGAAGTGGGAATGAAAATAAAATAAGGTTTTAAGAAAATAGAAAAATAAATAAAGAATTACTTTAATTAATTGAAACTAGAAATTAAAATTTGTAAATAAATTGCAACTGACTTGGAAAATTCCAATTGTTCTTTTAAAAATGTTTTAAAACCAAAATATATACATAACATGTTATTTTACCCATATAAATATACATTAGAACATTACATGACCAAATAAAATATTATTTATATAATTTAAAATAAACAATTTTGTTAAATACAACAAATTACACACAATATTTAGAAGGGCATAACTTTTACATTATAAATCAGATTTCAACGAAACAAAAAGCAGTATTCTTGAAATTTTATTTACTTTCATAATAAAAGATAAAATTCAAAATTTCATCATTTTAAAATTTTAAATTAAAAGTTAAATTTTGACCATATTGACCAAAATTCACATTTCTGGAAAATATCTTATTTATTCATGTTTGAAATTATAATTCACATTCAAAACACAATTTATATTTAAAATAACAAAATTATCTAATTTAAATAAATAAAATATTTTTTTAAATCAGGAAATTAAATTAAAGTAATTAAAATATATAATTAAAATATTCACAAAATACAGGGTTGTTACAGTTTATCTGAGTTAGGTGTATATATATAAAAATTCTTTTTAATAACGCCTATAGTCAATAGGTGTTCACACTCGTGTGTTCACTCGACACGCTCTATATTCTCCTCACATCAGTCCACAAGGCAGTGCATGGGTAATATATCTGGCCTCAGTTTATCTGAGTTAGGCATATGTAAATATTGTAAATATTAATAAAATTTTCAAAAAAATGGAGAGAGTAAGCAAATGAAATCAAAGCACTATTTTAACTTATTTGATTTGATTTGTTATTGAAATGAAATTAAATACCACTTTAATAAACTTTGATAATCAACTAAGGACCTATTTCATGGTTACACTTTGTTATCAACTAAAACAACGAGTTAAACTATTGTCTATTTGTTATGATAACTTGATTTTTGTTGGAAATTTTGACGAGTAAATTACTTAAATTTTCAAGATAATAACCAAACCTATATTTAACTTATTTGTGTTAATTTAAAAGTAAATCCTTCATTCGTAAATATTTCCAAAAACTCACATTCATCTCTTTGTAAATAAATCTTGCATTTTGTAAATATTTTCATCATGCATTTGGATTTTGTGGGTAGTATCCACTGAAAACCCTCACGAGACAACACTCGTCCTACTGGGGACACCCAGAGGTTTAACGGCTTGTTGCATACGCTCAATGCAATCGTGCTCCCTACGAAAACTGATTTATCTTAGTTTTTCTTTATTCGAGGACAAATAAAAATATAAGTGTGGGAGTATTTGATGTGCACGTAAATGTGCATATTTTTACCACCATATTTAATATATTCAAATTAAATAAATGATCATATTGGGTATTTTCACATGTTTAAACCAAAATTCAAATTATTTTCAAATTGTCACATAATCATCTTCATCTAAGGGCAAAATGGTCATTTTTATGCATTTATTAAATTGTGAAAATTTACTTGGAATTTTCTATGTTGTTTTGTAGGAAATTTGGTGAATTTTACAAGTGGTTACATGATGATATATGCATGCACAAGAGTGAAGATAACAAATGAAGATGGAAATAATTCAAAGTGAAGATAATGGAGGACCCCACCTACCCACCTACCATAATGTACAAATTAGAGGCTAATGCACATGCTTATGGAATTAATGGCTTCCTGTACACTTAAATGAGGATTATTTGAAGCTAATGATTACTTGGCCTCCACACTTCCTAAGAAGGTATTTTGGGCATTCCCCAAAAATATGAATTAGGGTTTAACACATGTATAAAATCCCCTTATGTTTCATGTAACCCTCTTCTCCCTTAGTTTCTCTTTTAGGCTCTCTTCTCTTAGTCTCTTCTCTTAGGAAAATAAAAAGAAAGCACTCTTTATCTTTTCATGGCTACTTAGCCATTTTTATTTTATGTAATCTTCTTTTCTTTTTATGCAATGTTAATTATTGTTTTCTTTTAATTACATGTTCATTCCCTTTCATGCTAGTAGTGTAGATTTTCTTTTATGCAATTAGAATAGTTTTCTTTCATTTAGCTTTCATTTTGCTTTCTTTTTGGTTTCATGTTGCAAGCTACATTTGTTAATCAAATGACAAATATGAGAGGCTAAACCCCTTCAATTTATGGGTAATGAAGCTCTCTAATTATGAAGCTTCAACTATTTTTTAATTCATGCTCTCTTTTTGTGCTTAATGAAGAATGATTGAAGTGGTTTCATTGTTCTTTTTGCCTTGAATTTGATAGTCTATATTGTTGACACCAAATAGGCTATACTTAAACAATCACTAACACAAATGCCTCTTCATCAAAATATGATTATGGCAAAAGAAAGTGATTTGAAATTAAAATTTGATGGTCTATATTTCCAATCAATAGTTAATAGGCCATACTTAAAATAGATTTCATTTTCATTTTCATTGTCAAGTTTCATGAAAGATAGTAAGTGGTTTAAGGGGTGTGTCAAAGTTTGATGGCTTATGTTGGCTAACTAATAGCACAAATATGCCATACTTATGATAGGCACATCAATTAAAGCACTAATGACCATAAAAGAGAGATCATGATTTCATATGTGTTGAACTACATAATCTAGAGAGTGGATTTATTCTCTAAATTGTCATTTAACTCTTATATTTGAATTTCTTTTCTTTTAGTTAGTTAGCTAATTTTCTAGTTCTCTAACTTAACTTTCACTCGACTTTGGTTTAATTTGATTGAATAGATTTTTAAAATCATCAATTCCCTGCGGATCGACCCGTATTCGCCACGTGTTACATTCATACACCGTGCGCTTGCGGTTAATTTTATTTCTAAATTCGTTCGGCTATTTTCTAACTCGATAGACATTTAGCCGTCCGAACATGTGGCTGGAGCTACACCGGTTCTTAGAAGGCGGGAATCAGGTTCCATCGATCCAACGGTTTGGGTCGATTTGCTTCCGTCGACCTGGCGGGTAGGTGGGGTGTACTTGAGCGTGGTTCTACTATCTCAAATAGCGATCAGGTGATTTTGAGTCGATTTGACCCCGTCGACTCAGCATGTTACTATTCTAAACACGGTTTTATTGGTTCAAAAAGCAAAGCAATTTTATTAATGAAAGTTGGGCAAGTCTTGCCTATTTACAATTCCTCCGATATTCCGGGATGGCTTATTTGCTAGAAATAGGAAATACATAAGATAGTCTTAGATAAAGTAAGGGTGTGGCGATTCACTGTTCCATGCTCGGAGAATTTGGGCTCCATTAATAGTTGTTGGCTTGAATGTGTCATCATCTCCTGTCCGATCACATAGGGTCCTTCCCAATTTGGTTCGGATGCCTCCAGTACAAGGTAGACCCTCTTTAGGACAAGGTCTCCCACCTCGAAGGTACGGTTATGAACTTTGGAGTTGAAGTACCATGCAACCCTTTTTTGGTGAGTAGCAGTCCTTAATTCAGCTTCTTCCCTCTTCTCATCGACCATATCGAGCGACTCGAGTAAGAGCTACTCGTTCTGCCTTTGATTGAAGTTTCACCTTCGATGACAAATGACTTCTAGCTTAACCGGGACCATTGCTTCTGAATAAGCCAGGGCGAACAGAAAGTTCCCAGTTGCAGATTTGTGTGTTGTCCTATAAGCCCATAGTGCAAGTGGAAGTTCATCGACCCAATTTCCTTTCGCTTTAGTTATCAAATTTTTGATAGTGGACTTGATGATCTTGTTTATTGCTTCCACATGCCCGTTTGCCTGTGGATGTGCGACAACAGAAAAACTTTTCTTAATTTGGAAGCGTTTGCAAAAGTCTTTGAACTTAGCACTTTCGAATTGAGTCCCATTATCCGTGATGATTTTCTGTGGCATACCAAACCTGCAAATAATGTTTTTAGTAACAAAGTTAATAATTTCTTTGTGGTAATAGTGGCTAGCAGTTCCGCTTCGGCCCATTTGGTGAAATAGTCAACAACAACGATAGCATATTTGGCTCCTCTGCCATTGGTAATACACAAATCAGATCGATTTCCCAGATTGCAAATGGTCATTGGCTGACCATCTATGTTAGCTCCGTCCAAGGAGTTATTTTGATCTTGTTGAATCTTTGGCATTGGTCGCACCGTCTGGCATAATCTGCTGCATCGTGGTTTACTGTTGGCCAAAAATACCCATACCAGAGAACTTTCTTTGCAAGGGTTTGCCCCCCGGTATGATCTTCGCAATCGCCTTCATGAACTTCTCTTAGGACCCTTCGAACTTCATCGTTGGTCACACATTTGAGGGACGGCTAGAGAATCCCCTTCGGTAGAGTATCCCATCCTGTATCATGAATCTCCGTGCCTTTCAAAGAAGCTTTTTCCACTGATTCCTGTCTGCGGGAAGAGTTCCTGTGAGCAGATAGTCTTGATAGGCTTTATCCATGTTTCTGGTTCCTTGGTTGTCTCTAAAATCCAGTCGATATCCATCCCACCAATGCTTGGAGTGGTCAGGGTTTCAACCAATACTAGTCCCAATGACTGAGCTTATCCGGAATTGGCCAGTTTGGCTAGATAATCCACCTTCGTGTTCTGTTCCCTCGGGATATGAGTTATTATTTAATGCTCTATATCGCCCAGCAGTTCCTGCACTTTAGATATGTATGGGGCGAGGTTCTCCTCCGGAGCCTGGTATTCGCCTTTCACCTGACAAACGACTATTTGAGATTCGCTATAGATGTGTATGGACTTTATCCCGAGTTTGTTCACAACTTTGAGCCCGGCTACCAATGCTTCGTGTTCTGCCTCGTTATTTGTTGCAGGGAATTCCAAGCGCAAGGCTTAGCAAACGGATCACCCTTCGGGAGTCTCAAGCACTACCCCGCTCCAGAGCAGAAGTTGCTAGATGCACCATCAATGAACAACTTCCAATGTGCCCTCACTTCGGGGGTCATTTCTTCCTCGTTATCTCGTATTGTGAACTTAGCAATGAAATAAGCCAGTGCCTGGCCATTGATTGCCTTTCAAGGGTGGTATGTTATTTCGTACTGACTTAATTCAATGTTCCAATTGATTAGCCGTCCCGAGGCCTCGGGGTGGTATAACACTTGCTTCAAGGGTTGATCTGTCACCACCCTGATCGAATGCGCTTGAAAGTACGGTCGTAACTTTCCGGATGCGATCAAGAGGCAATATGCTAGTTTTTCCAATTTTGGATAGTTCTTTTCTGCTCTAGTGAACCGTTTGCGGATGTAATATACGGGTCGCTTGATCATAGCTTCTTCTCATATGAGTACGGCACTCAATGCATGAGGCGAGACAACTAAGTAGATGTACAAATCTTCTCCGTCTATCGGCTTGGATAGGATTGGCGAGGTTTCCATATGTCGCAGTAGTTCTTTGAACGCAGTTTTACAAGCTTGATTCCATTCGAAGTTCTTCTTTCCCTCCTTTAGCATGTCAATGAACAGTATATATTTATCGGTTGCTTTTGAGATAAACTGGCTTAGTGCCGCAACCTTTCCATTTAAGCTTTGAAACTCTTTCCTATTCCTCGAGGCCTCGACTTGCTGTAAAGCGGTAATTTGTTCGGGATTTGCTTCGATGCCTATGGCGCTTACGATGAATCCCGAGAACTTTCCAGAGGCTACCCCGAATTGACAGTTAAATGGATTGAGCTTTATTCCGTATTTGCGGAGTATCTCAAACATTTCGGTGAGGTTATCCAGGTGATTTGCAGCTATGCGTTATTTAACTAACATATCATCTATATAAACTTCCATAGTCTTCCCAATCTGATGTTTAAACATAACGTTCACTAGTCATTGATAGGTTGTCCTAGCATTCTTTAAGCCAAATAGCATCACTTTATACCAGTATAGTCCCAGATCAGTAATGAAACTGGTATTTTCTTTATCGGGTTCGTGCATCATGATCTGGTTGCATCTCGAGTATGCATCCATAAATGATATATAGCAATTCATGTCCAGCCGTCCCGTCCATGAGCTGATCGATTCTAGGTAGAGGAAAGCTGTCTTTTGGGCAAGCTTTGTTTAGATCCGAGTAGTTGATACAAGTTTTCCATTTCCCATTGTACTTCTTGACTAAGACTGGGTTGGATACCCATTCAGGGTAAGTTGCGTCACAGATAAAACCATTCGCCATCATTTTATCCACTTCTTCTCTTAGAGGTTTGGACCGCTTGGGTCCCAGGCTACGCTTTACTGCTTCACTGGAGTATACTTGGGATCAGTGTTAAGTGAGTGGCATGCGATCTCCAGTGACACCCCGCACATACCGGAATGTGTCCAAGCAAATACATCCAGATTGGCGTGAAGAAATTTTATAAGTCCATGTCGTATCCTGTTTCCAAGATATGATCTGATTTTTAGGACCCGTGTTGGGTCATCCATATCAATTGGGACAGACACCATCAATTCTGCCAGTGCTGCTTGTTCCTCCACTGAACTCTTCTTTCTAGGGTCCAAAGCCTTATCAAATCGGCTGTGGTCCCCAAGCCAGGGGCAGCTCTGTAGTTGCTATTCGGTAGGTTCACGAATGTTGAGAGTTCTCCCCAAATTCTTCCCCTTTTCTTTTCTTTTAGACTTGCGTAGTTCTACGATATAACATTCTCTAGCGCCACTTTAGTCTCCTTTGATCTCCCCAACAGCATTTTCCATCGGAAATTTCATAGTTAGACACCATTGAGCTAAAGCAATCCTAAAATCTGCTAAGGCGGGCCACCCTAGGAAGGCATTGTAGGTGGGAATTTCATCTACGATCATAAATGGTTTGGATGAGGGTGACTCTTCGGTCGCCTTCTTTGAGTTCTACGGGTAAATTAATCATTCCGATAGGTTTTTTGGGTTGACAAGTGAATCCCTGGATCTTTGTTCGGCAGGTGGATACATCTTTCATATTGATCTTCATCTGATCAAAAGTGCATTTGAAAAGGATATTCACAGAACTACCGTTGTCTACCAATACTTGTCGGACCATAGCGGGTCTGATTCCTACTGTCACAACCATGGGGTCGAGAGTTGGAGCTTCTATTCCTTCAGTGTCTCGACTCTTGAATACTATGTCATCGTTTAGGGTCCTCTACTGCTTGGCAGGGGTTCCATCTTCGATCGCAAACACAAATCTTTCAAAACATGCTTTAATGAGCTCGCATACCACTCCATTTCCCCCCAGCTCTTCTGCACGAGATGTGGTCCTCCAAATATTGTTCCAATGATGAGCCTTTGGTCAGTCCTTTTGGGTCCCTCTTCGCTAGTTCTAACTTTATTCCCTCTATCATTAGGAGCCTAAGGCGCTACGGGTTGATCAAAATTCTATGATTTCCTCACATCTTGCTGAAGCTTGTTTTCCCGAATCAGCCCCTCAATCAAGTTCTTCAAGTGACAACACTCATTCGTGTTGTGGCCATGTGTCTCATGGAAGCGGTAATACTTTTCGGAATGCTTTTGTTGTTCTATTGCTTCTTTTTTAGACGGCTTCTTGTACTCTTCCATCCCCTGTGTCGCAAGATAAATGTTTTCTGGAGTATCATTGAGCGGTGTGTATTCTTTGAGCCTCAAACCTTTGAGTCACTTTCTACTTCTGTTTCGTTTGTTGGAATTACGATTCTTCCTTTTCCGATTCCCATTTTTTTCTGCATTCCCTTCAGCAGTCCCAGAGGTATTTATGTCTTGGTTTATCACCATACCACTCTGCCTAATGTTGTTTGGTTGTAAGTTAGCAGATTTCTTTTCTAATTCCTGTGCCTCTTCCAATCTCAAATACTAGCTTGTGTTTCGGTTGAAATCCTTCCTAGTGGTAGGTTGTTTTATTTTGATTTATTTCCCGAATTCAGTTTCGGGGTGGATAGCGCGAACCAAGGCCACGAAAACCAGTTTGGATTACTTACTTCAGTCACCGCGATGTTGAACAGATTTATAAAGGACTTTAGACATTCATTTTTCCCCTGGAATAGGCTGGATAAGGACATCACGCCTTTTGGTTGTGCCATGTAAAGCAATTCCTTTCAAGAAAATTGGGAAGCATCTACATCGAACGGCATTCGAAGCATTTGCTTCATCCATGTACCAACTGTACTTATACAAGCAGGGTTTCGGGTCTCTCGTCCCATCTAAGACAGAATAGTTGGCATAGTAAACTTTTTAGGGTACCGCTCATTCAGAATGTCACCAGTGATGAGAGTCTGACTTGGAGCGGATCTATATTCATCACCCCTTCTATCTTTACTTTTAGCTATTATTTTCTTGACCATGTCTGCGATATATGCCTCAGATGTTCGGTAATCTGGGGGTTGGCTCTTAGTGACTACACCAAGTGTTTGATTTTGCAAACGATCTTGGTGAGGGGCTGAAGCCTATGCTCTCCTATCTTCGGAAGAGCCACTGCCTCAGGGTTTCGTTGGCTTACGGTTGGTCTGGAAGGGGCAGTTTGGATCTCTCTAGCATCATTGAATGCATTGGTATTTCCTTTCAACTTATCATCGTCAAGTCGCTCACCATCTTCTTAGTCGGAGAGATTCATAGCTATTATCTGGGTTTTTAACCTAGCAAGATCCAATAAAAGACGGAATAAGATGATGAAATCAAAATGGCCCGAAACTCATATAAATAATATAAATAAAGCATCAATTGAATTTGATTAAACCAAGGGACCTGAGTCCATTCAGTCCAATTCAGCAGCTAAGTACAACCAGCTAGTAAATCATCATCGAAACGGGGCAACGTGTAATGAGGCTACACAAACATTGTCGATTCAAGGCCATAAAAGCATTCCAAACTTCAAGCTCCAAAAATAATCCAAGTGCTTGGATCGCTAGTGATCCATGCTCTATGGATCGCCTGCGATCCATGCAATGTAACGGTCCACGGAGGAAACAAGGGCTAATGAGCATAAGAAACAGAGTACAAAAGTACGCTAAGTGTATGGATCGCCAGCGATCCATATGGAGCCACACTACTTGCGACCTAGCATGGTGAGGTACTGTAGAGAAGGCAGCTAAGTCATTAGCTCGTGAGTGAGATAAATCTATGGATCGCTAGCAATCCATAGACCATGGATCGCTGGCGATCCATGGTTTTGGCTCGGATCACGAGCTAAACTTCCCTAGGTCGTCCTGTGTCCATCTTTGAGCAATTGACGAAGTGGCATGGCCCTGAAGCTCTCTGATCTCTATAAATATTGTCCTGCATACAACACATAGAGGATCTTCTCCGGACTGGTTGTTGAAGCTCTGCTATAAATTTTCTTCACTCTCTACTACCCTCACAACAATCTCCAAAGGGATTCACTATGATTCTCCAGTGGATTCCAACTCTGGGGATTCAATCTAGCTAAGGATAATCAAAGGCTTTGTAATCAAACACTACATGTAACAGCAATCAGTCATAATAAAACTATAAAGTGGATGTAGGCTTCGTTAACAACTGAACCACTATAAAAATTCCTTGTCTTATTTCTTTTACTATTTTTTTCTATACCTATTATCTGTGTTATTGCTCTGTCAGAACAAGACCGGTGCTTTTAAACTCAAACTCGAGTGTTAATCCATTTTTTGGGTTAACATTTTTGTGCTTTCACTAAGAGCTCCAACTCAAGATCCAGATCTAGCTATTTACTTTGGATCTCATAGGTCCAGAAGTTAGAACCCCAATCTTTACCTGAAGAATCTACCACTTGGAATCAATGGCTCCTGGAAGAAGAACTGCCTCTGGAAGATCCATAGGGGTAGTGATAGCCGGAGAAGATGTTAATCCCCAATAAACAGAAGTAAGTGGCGATAACTTGGGAAATCAGGCGCCAACATCCTCCAGCCCACATGAAGTTGTCACCAGGGATGAGTTGAATAAGATGGTTAATGAGATCAACCAGAAAATGGAAAATAGTCAAAAGGCTCTAATGGATAAGCTTAACGCTCTCTTAACCCTACAGTCAAACCCTGCACCAAGGACTATGCTTGAACCCATGACTGCTATAGAACAAGAGAATTTCTCTGTTTTTTGGTCTACATAGAAGAAAGGGAAAACAGCCACAAAAAAGGGTGACAACAGGACATAATGTGGAAGAGAATGTGAAAACTCCACCCGCCGCAAGGCAACCAATTATGAACATGAATCAAGTGGCTAAGACCCTGTAGGAAGAAAAAGCTATAGATCTCTCTGGTTTAGAAGATGGAGAACAAGACAATCAAATGGAAGAAAACGCCAATGCATTCAATGATGCTAGAAACGTCCAAACTACCCCAATCAGGCCAATGATGTGCACGTAAATGTGCATATATTTACATTCATATTTTATCTCCTTTTATTTAAATAAAGATCATATTTGGGCATTTTTACATGTTAAAACCAAAATTCAATTATTTTCAAACCATCATATTTTCATCTTCATTCAGGGGCAAAATGGTCATTTGTGTGCATGTGTTAATTTAAGAATTTTTACTTGGACAATTTTTATAACTTTTATAGGATATTTTGATGCATTTGGAAGTGGGATTCATGATGACATATGCATGCACAAGGAAATACAAAGGAATGAAGAGGAAATAATTCAAGTTCAAGATCATGGAGGACCCCACCCACTTACCTAAATGTACAATTATGAGCTAATGGACAACTAAGTGGAGGTTAAAACTTCATGCACAACAAATGATGGATTAATTAGTGGCTAATGGTTACTTGGTGGCCACACTTCCTAAAGGACATTTTGGGAAGCACCCTAAAAACGGAATTAGGGTTTTATGCATGTTTAAATAGCCTATTTGTGTACATGAAAAGAGGATCTACTCTTTCATTTTACTTAGGAAATTAAGAGATCAAATTGTATGCTCAATGTTCTATGAAATAAAAATGGCTTTCAAGCCTCTTTCTTCTCTCTTTTCTACATGCTTTCCTTTGTTTTATTGTTAATGTTTATTTCTATGCTCTCTTTTCCTTTAATGTTCATAGCTTAGATTTACATTTATGCAAGTAGTGTAGCTTTAATTTTTATGCAATTAGTTACTAGTTAATCTCTCTTTTTTCTTTTGCTTAGTTTTCATTTCTTTGCTCTTTCATGTTGAAATTTACAAGTGTTGCTTCAATGCCACAAATGAGTAGCTAAACCCTTCAATTTAGGGGTAATGAAGCTCTCAAATATTATGTAATTTCAACATTTTATGATTTATGATCTCATTTGGTTTAGGCTTCATGAAGTGAGTTTTGATGCAAGCTTATACAAGTGGGTTTGATAGCGTATATTGCTTATGCAAATGAGCTATTCTTATTCAATATAAACACAAGTTGCATCATCATTTGCTAATCCATTTTTGATTTTGAAATGAAAATAAAAATGAAATTTGATGATCTATATTACTAGTTACAATAGTAAATAGATCATACTTAAAATAACTTTTGCTTTGGCTTCATTTTCATGAGAATTACAAGTGGTATAATTGTTGTATTATAGTTTGATGGTTTGAGTTATGTTAATTAATAACATAAACAAACCATACTTATGATAAATGCAACACTTATTTCATTTAATATCAAAGTTAGAGATCATAAATTCTATGTTTGTTGATTTACAAAAATATTAGAGTGGATTTGTCTCTAAATTGTTCCCTAGTTTAATAGTTTTTAAATTACGTTTGAATTCTAGCTTTAGTAGTTAACAACTTCATTTCACTTTGGTCTAATTTGATTGAATAGGAAATTTTAAAATCTCATCAATTCCCTGCGGATCGACCCATATTCGCTACGTACTACAAAGTGTACGCCGTGCGCTTGCGATAATTTTTAATTTAAATTTGTTCGGCTATTTTCTAACTCGATAGACATTTAGCCATCCGAACAAGTTTTTGGCGCCATTGCCGGGGACATCAAGCCAAACAATGAATATCAAGCCAAACAAGTTTTTGACGTACTTACCACTGCAGCTCCTACCATAACATCAAGCCAAACAAGCCTACTCAACAGCCTACTGACATTCTCCACTGTCTGCTATTCACTTCTACAATCACTGTCCACTTCGATACTGCCACCACGCAACTGCAAATCAAAATCACCATCATTACAATAACATCCACGATCAACACTTGCCACCAAAAAAAAATTTACTGCCTTGCCCAATCCCTCTGCCGACCAGAGACTCACGCAACATCAAACCGCCTGGTCCTCTCTTCCATAATCCTCAACAAACTTGCTTCCAATCACTGCCTCTCGAACCCACGAACAACCAAAAGCAATCGAATTCCTACACCGCGACCTCAAATTGAAACCCACAACAGACAATCGCGACCTCCTCCCCTCTACTGCAAACCCGCGAGCGACCTCGTCAACAATCACCACTCATCCTCGACCAAATTCCTCTACGCTAAACCACGAAACTGCCTTACCCCCCTCCCCCTTTTATCAGCAATTGAACATTCAAACCAAAACTCACACTCGAACTCGAAGCACAACATCGCCCATGCCCCAAATCGAACTCGCAACTCCATCTTCTCAATTGCCATCACCTTCACCATCACTTGCGATTCAGGACTGTCAGGGGATTCGCTTTTGCTCCTCAATGAATTGCGGACAACTCATAACACGATTTTAGGAATTAGTTGATTTTGGGAATTTCGCATTTTGGAAATAATTTTGTTCGATGATTTTTTGATTGAGAAGGAGGTGATTTTTGTTATTGCAGCAGTTACACTAAGTATTGATTTCTTAGGTAGGTAGCGTGTTGGGCCGGGTTTGGTTAGTTTTAAAGGCTGAGTAAAAAAATAAACAAATTGTTTTGTGGAAGTAGTTTTAAAATTGTTGTTTATTTTGTTTTCTTAGTTTGTTTCAATATTATTTTTTTTCGGTTTCTTTCTCTGTTCCATAAAAAAAACTCTACTTTTAAGTTTCATCTCCAAAAAAAATCCGAAAAAAAATCAACTTTGTTTAATTTTCATTTTTCATTTGTTTTCACTTGTTTTAGTTTTCATTTATTTTATTTTCAATTATTTTGTTTTTCGCTTATTTTTTTCATATTTGATAAACATACTAAATAATATAAAAAAAATTGTTGAATATATCTTGTGTTTCATCTCAGGTTGCCAAAGCAGAAATTCAAAAGGAAGAAATGCTTGCCCAAATAAACTGCTTTGCCTTGCTAAAAAAATTGTCGCTTAAAAAAAATTGCTAATAATCTACACGCTTTGGTATTGTGCTTTCATCTCTAGTGCATTGTTGGTTGCTTGCATTTGCATTTATATATACAAAAAAAATTTACAAAGTCCAAAAACAAAAACAAACTTCATTTTAGTTGCATTGTAAATTCACGTTTAATTTTTGTTTTGCATCCATCTCATCTTATTTTCTTTTCTAAGGGCAATACCCCATTCACATAAGGTGAGGGATTTCATCACCCTTTCCTTAGCCCACAAACGCATTTCATCGTAGAATTTGACTAATAATAAAGGTTAGACATTCGACTTAAGGGTGTCGCGAGCTCATCTAGGACTTAATTGTATCTTCATAATTGTTTTCTTTGAACAATTTTATATCTTGGTGTCTAGGCTACGGCAGAGTAATAACCAGTTATAAAAATTATGGTGATACGTAAATATTATACTGGTTGTTCCTCTGAAGGTACTTAAACCTTCGGCTGCATTGCTATGGTGATTCGTGGTGCACCGATAACCCATGCCCGTTACCTGGCTGAGAAATATTTTTGCTGATTTAAGACAAAGTGTGATTATACAATTTTGGGTTAGGAGCTACTAAGGACAGAAAACTGTAATTAATTCCTTTTCATTCATTTAATTGCATTAGTTCATGCATATATAAAAAAACAAAAATCCAAAATCCAAAAAAAAAATTGTAAATTTTTCTTAACTTAGTTTTTAATTCCACAAAAAAAATTAAAACCTTCTTAAAAACAAAAAAACAAAAATTTGAAAATTCAGAAAAAAATATAAAAATTTGAAAAACCAAAAACAAAACAAAAATCAAACTTCTCTTTTGAAAATAAATTTCACTTGGGAAATATTTTTCTTCCTCTAGAAAAAAAATTTCACTTCGATTTTCAAATCTTCTTTCATTCACTAAACTCGATTCTAACTTCTTTCTCTTCTCGACTTTCACTTGTGCATAAGTACTTGGACTCATGACACAACAACAAATCGTTGGACTCGCGACCCTTCTACAAACCGTTTAACTCGAACAGACGATCCTCCCGAAATGGCAAACGAAAATGCCCCTCGAACTCTTATGGATAGAATCTTTCCCGAGAGAGTTTCTATTCCATCTTGCATCACGTTAACCGCCCCTACGGGTAACCATTTCGAAATTCACTCAAACCATATTGCCACTCTTCCGAAATTTGGCAATTTCGAACACGATGATCCATACATCTTCTTGACTAAATTCGAACAAGTTTGTGCAACCATTAAACTCCAACAACTTTCTGATGACGGAATCAAACTTCGATTAATCCCATTCGTTCTTACGGATTACGCTGAAAAATGGTTGTATAGCTTACCATCGAACTCGATTAAAACGTGGGAAGAATTCATAAAAGCTTTCTTAAAAAAGTTCTACCCTTTGGAAAAAATAAGTAGAATCCGAAACGAAATTGTAAACTTTCATCAATTCAAGGGAGAACCATTCGGAAAATATTTTGAAAGATTCAAAGAGCTTTTGATAAAATGTCTACACCATAATTTCGATAAATGGACGATTTGCCAAATTTTATACGATGGACTCGAAAATAGCTCACGTACCATGCTCGAATCAATGTGCCAAGGCAACTTTCTTGCCCAACATCACGACGATGCTTGGCAATTTCTTGAAAACCTCGCTGAAAAATCATCCCAATGGGAATGATCGAATGAAAAATCAGTTTACTCACGATCGAGTGCACACTCGATAGGATCCTCTGTTGCTTTGGAAGCTAAGATCGACGCAATGATTAAAAAATTCGATAACGTTTTCTCATCGAATCAAATGAACCAAACTTCCCAACCGATGTGTTATAAATGCAACGATCCTAATCATATAGCCGATCAGTGTCCCAATTCTGTCGAACAAATCAATGCTTTCAATAAAGCCAAAAATGACCCGTTTTCTCCAACGTACAACCCTGGTTGGAGAAATCATCCGAATTTTGCATGGAACCAAAACAATCCCAACACAAATACAATTCGTCCCAATTTTCAAGCATTTCCGAATAATGCTTCGAATCCTCCCTTTCAGCCCAACAATTTTCAACCAAACCTTACGGGTCCGTCGCATAATCAACCACAACAAAATGCTGCTCATCCTCCCCAAGACGATAAACGTTTAACTTCACTTTAGAAAACTCTTGAAACATTGGCTAAAGCAACCACTCAAAGCCTTTAATCAAACAGCAATTTGCAAAATTTATTGACTTCATATATGCAAAACACGAACCAATCAATTGCAAAACTCGAAATGCAAATGAGTCAATTAGCCACGTCTGTGAGCGAACATGAACGAGGAACATTCCCAAGCCAACCCATTTCAAATCCCAGAAATCAAAATGCAAATTCAAATCAAGCCCATGTTGTTCAAGATAGCAACGTCACCCAATTGAATGCTATCACAACTCTTCGTTCTGGGAAACAAATCGATAATCAAGTCGTTAATCCAAACAATTTACCGGAAACTTCTCTCGATACTTCTAAAACAACAAATGAATCTGAACAGAACGTGGAGCCAAATGTTGAATCGAATGCCAGTCAAAACTCTTCTTCTTCTACTCGAGTAGACCTGCCTACCGAGTATCGTGTCCCATTTCCACATCGTCTTCGACCTATGAAACACTCGGACCAAATGGAAAAGATGTTGGAAATTTTTAAACAAGTCAAAGTTAACATTCCGCTTCTTGACATCGTTCAACAAGTCCCAACATACGCAAAATTCCTTAAGGACTTGTGTACCCAAAAGCGATACACTCAAGTGCCCAAAAAAGCCTTCTTAGCCGCCAGTTTGAGTAAAGTCTTGTCCCAATCCATGCCCGTAAAATACAAAGATCCTGGCTGCCCTACGATTTCATGTACAATTGGAGACAAGACGATTAAAAAATGTCTGATAGACTTAGGCGCGAGTGTCAATTTGATTCCATACTATGTGTACGAACAATTAGGCTTAGGTGAGCTCAAACCCACAAAAGTCACGCTTCAATTTGCCGATCGCTTGATTAAGAAGCCCGTGGGAGAAATCGAGGACGTGCTCATTCGAGTAGGGCAATTCATATTCCCCGTTGATTTTACCGTTCTCGAAACACAACCCGTGACGAATCCCTTGAGTCAAATTCCATTGATTTTAGGCCGACCATTCTTAGCCACCTCAAATGCCTTAATCAATTGTCGTAACGGTTCGATGAAAATTTCTTTTGGAAACATGACTTTGGATCTCAACATTTTCAATCTTGAAAGCCAATCTAACGAACCTCATGACCAAACGTTGGAAGTTAGTGCCATTCACGAAAACCTCGAAAACGAGACAATTGACCTTAGCAACGAACGCGAAGCTGAATATGAAAAATTGTTTCACGAAATTCCCAGCGAAATTGAATACACTCTTCCCTTTGAATCGCTTCCAGTAGAGTCCGAATCTCAACCTAATTCTTTAATCGAAAAACTCCCGAAGTTGGACCTCAAACCACTTCCCTATCACCTTAAGTACGCATACTTAGGTGATAACGAAACGTTACCCGTCATAATTTCTATGACTCTCTCTCTTGACCAAAAAACCTCCTTACTTTCTATTCTTTCGAAAAACAAGGAAGCGATTGGATGGTCGATCTCCGATATAAAGGGGATTAGCCTTGCTATTGTTCAACATCGCATCCACTTAATCGACGATGCCAAGCATGTTCGTGACACGCAATGAAGGCTTAACCCAAAAATGAAAGATGCGGTGCATGTTGAAATTCTTAAACTTCTCGACAACGGAATCATTTACCCAATCTCCAATAGTTCATGGGTTAGCCCAATTCACGTTGTACCGAAAAAGTCTGGGCTAACCGTTGTCAGGAATGATTCAAACAAACTTATTCCAACTCGTACTCAAACGGTTTGGCGTGTTTGCATTGACTACCGAAAACTAAGTGCCGCAACACGAAAAGATCAATTCCCCCTTCCTTTTATCGACCAAATGCTCGAATGTTCAGCCGGCCACGAATTTTACTGCTTCCTCGATGGTTATTCCGGCTATAACCAAATTCCCATCGCTCCCAAAGATCAAGAGAAAACGACTTTCACATGTCCATTCGGTACTTTTGCTTATCGACATATGCCATTCGGACTTTGTAACGCTCCTGCGACCTTCCAACGATGCATGGTTGGAATCTTTTCTGACATGATTGAGCGCTTTCTAGAAGTTTTTATGGACGATTTCTCAATCTTTGGCGATTCTTTTTCCCAATGTTTACATCATCTCAAATTGGTTCTAATCGATGTAAAGAAAAAAATTTGACTTTGAATTGGGAAAAATGCCACTTTATGGTTAAACAAGGCATAGTCCTTGGACATATCATCTCAATAAAGGCATTGAGGTAGACAAAGCAAAAATCGATGTCATTGCAAACCTACCCATTCCCAAAACTGTTAAGGACATTCGATCATTTCTAGGACACGCTGGCTTTTACCGACGCTTTGTGAAAGACTTTAGCAAAATTGCTCGTCCTTTGACGACTCTTCTTGGAAAAGACGTTCCTTTCGATTTTAACTCTGATTGTATCTCTTCCTTTGAACGTCTTAAGAACGAACTCATTTCTGCTCCAATCATTTGTGCACCCAATTGGGATCTTCCTTTCGAGTGTGTGATGCTTCGAACTTTGCTGTTGGTGCTGTCTTAGGACAATGCATCAACAAGATCCTTCACGTCATTTACTACGCGAGTATGACTTTGAATGACGCTCAACTCAACTACACAACAACCGAAAAAGAGCTTCTAGCCGTCGTTTTTGCTCTCGAAAAATTCCGACAATACTTGATAGGGTCACACATTACTGTGTACACGGACCACTCTGCGCTTCGATATCTCTTCGCTAAAAAGGATGCCAAATCCCGCTTGATTCGTTGGATCCTTTTACTTCAAGAATTTGACCTTACAATTAAAGACAAAAAAGGATCCGATAACGTCATAGCCGATCACTTGTCTCGTCTTCCGAACGCACCATCTTCTTTGCCAATCAATGAAAACTTCCTCGATGAACAACTCCTTTCAATTTCTATCGACCCATGGTACGCTGATATAGTGAACTATTTAGTCACTAAAGAAACTCCCTCATCGTGGTCCAAACAGGACAAATGCAAATTCATGTCCCAAGTAAAGTATTTCTATTAGGACGATCCATACTTGTTCAAATATTGTCCCGACCAAATCATCCGACGTTGCATTCCGGATAATGAGATAAGGAGTGTTCTTTTATTTTGCCACGATCAAGCGTGCGGTGGATATTTCGGTCCTCGAAAAACTGTGGAAAAGGTGCTTCAGTGTGGTTTCTATTGGCCTTCTCTCTTCAAAGACTCATTCGAATTTTGTAAAACTTGCGATCGATGTCAAATGCTTGGACGAATTTCTCGACGAGATATGATGCCTCTAAACCCCATTCTTACCATCGAAATCTTCGATGTTTGGGGTATAGACTTTATGGGTCCTTTTCCCAATTCTTTTGGAAACTTGTATATCCTTCTCGCTGTCGATTACGTTTCAAAATGGGTCGCAGCCGTTCCTTGCAAAACCAACGACCATAAAATTGTTGTGAAATTTCTCAAAGAAAACATCTTTTCGAGGTTCGACACACCTCGCACAATAATCAGTGATAACGGAACCCATTTTTGTAACCGTTCTTTTGAAACTTTAATGAAAAATACTCGATCACCCACAAGTTATCCACTCTGTATCATCCTCAGACTTGTGGCCAAGTTGAAGTTTCAAATCGATAAATAAAACAAATCTTGGAAAAAACTGTGAATAAAAATCAAAAAGATTGGTCTCGGAAATTGACCGATGCGCTTTGGGCTTACCGTACTACTTTTAAAACTAACCTTGGGATGTCCCCATTTCATTTAGTTTACGGTAAAGCTTGTCATTTACCCGTTGAAATCGAACACAAAGCGTTGTGGGCAATTAAGAACTTAAACTTTGTTCTTGGGAAAGCTGGCGAAAACCGAAAACTACAACTCAATGAACTAGAAGAACTTAGGAACGACGTGTATGAAAACGAGAAAATTTACAAAGAAAAAACCAAAGTTTTTCATGACAAGTCAATCCTAAGGAAAACGTTTCCGCCTAACCAAAAAGTTCTTTTATATGACTCAAGACTTCATTTATTCCATGGGAAACTTAAATCGAGATGGACCGGACCATTTGTAGTACGAACTGTTTTTCCACATGGTGCCATAGAAATAGAAAACCCCAAGGATGGATCGGTTTTCAAACTCAACGGTCATCGTCTGAAACCTTTCTTGGAATTGCCAAATAACCAAGAGGAGGAGCTCATTATCCTTCATGAGCCAAGCTACGTCTAGTAAGAATGTTAACCCTCTTTTGTAAATATGTACATAGTTTTTCCCCGTTACACTCATTATATCATGCATTGACTATGGGGACACAGTCAAAATTAAGTGTGGAGGGAGTCTCATTTTCATATTTTTTTAGGTTTCATGGCATTTTTGAATTTTCATTTTTTTTAAAGTTAAAAAAAAATCTACAAAATTTAAAAATCTCAAAAACATTTTCTTTTTATCATTTTGATTTATTTTTGAAGAAACACTATGGGATAAGTATAAGTTTTGGTTAATATTGAAATTTTTGAAAAATTGTTTGTCTTAACAAAAATAAAAATGAAGTCTGATTAAAAATAACAATGGTTTAACTAGTATATAGGAAGGTTCATCTATGTTAATTATGAAGTATGTTCTAATTGAAAGTCTTTGTTTAAAAAGTGGTAAATTTAAAGTAAAGGATATAACATTTTTGTCTTCTAAGTTAAATGGTGCTAAGATGATTTTGCAAAACTCTCTCTCTTAAATATATATATATATATATATATATATATATATATATAAAATATAATAACATCCAAAGTATTCACTCTCATTTAAAAGTCCTCACGGTTATGCATGGGTGAATTACTTGGAATCTTTGATTATGTGTTTTCATACTCATTTAAAAGTCCTCACGGTTATGCATGTATGGAACACATGTAAAAAAAACACAAAGAACAGACTTAATAAAAACCACCTACGGTCGATAGGTGTATGCATGAAAGTGTGTGCACTCACCATGCTCTGTACTCCCCTCACATAAGCCCGAAAGGAAGTGGATGGGTGGTATATCTAGCCTCAGTTTACCTAAGCTAGGTGTGTAATTTTTTTTCTTACAAATAATAAGAGAGAAAGCAATTGAAATCCTAGCACTATTTTTACTTATTTGATATGATTTGTTATTGAAAAGAAATGAAAATACCACTTTAATAAACTTTGATAATCAACTAAGGATTTATTTCATAGTTACACTTTGTTATCAACCGAAACATCGAGTTAAACTATTGTCTATTTGCTATGATAACTTGATTTTTGTTGGAAGTTTTGATGAGTAAATGACTTAAATTTTCAAGATAATGACCAAGACTTATATTTAACTTCTTTGTGTCGATTTAAGAGTAAATCCATCATTTGTAAATATTTTCAAGAACTTGCATTTATCCCATTGTAAATAAATCTTGCATTTTGTAAATATTTTCACTTTGCATATGGATTTTGTGGGTAGTATCCGCTGAAAACCCTCACGAGACAACACTCGTCCTACTGGGGACACCCAGAGGTTTCACGGCTTGTTGCATACGCTCAAAGCAATCGTGTTCCCTACGAAAACGGATTTATCTTAGTTTTCCTTTATTCGAGGACGAATAAAAAGATAAGTGTGGGGGTGTTTGATGTGCACGTAAATGTGCATATATTTACATCCATATTTTATCTCTTTTTATTTAAATAAACATCATATTTGGGCATTTTTACATGTTAAAACCAAAATTCAATTATTTTCAAACCATCATATTTTCATCTTCATTCAGGGGCAAAATGGTCATTTGTGTGCATGTGTTAATTTAAGAATTTTTACTTGGACAATTTTTATGACTTTTATAGGATATTTTGATGCATTTGGAAGTGGGATTCAAGATGATATATGCATGCACAAGGAAATACAAAGGAATGAAGAGGAAATAATTCAAGTTCAAGATCATGGAGGACCCCACCCACTTACCTAAATGTACAATTATGAGCTAATGGACAACTAAGTGGAGGTTAAAACTTCATGCACAACAAATGATGGATTAATTAGTGGCTAATGGTTACTTGGTGGCCACACTTCCTAAAGGGCATTTTGGGAAGCACCCTAAAAATGGAATTAGAGTTTTATGCATGTTTAAATAGCCCACTTGTGTACATGAAAAGAGGATCTACTCTTTCATTTTACTTAGGAAATTAAGAGATCAAATTGTAAGCTCAATGTTCTATGAAATAAAAATGGCTTTCAAGCCTCTTTCTTCTCTATTTTCTACATGCTTTCCTTTGTTTTATTATTAATGTTTATTTCTATGCTCTCTTTTCCTTTAATGTTCATAGCTTAGATTTACATTTATGCAAGTAGTGTAGCTTTAATTTTTATGCAATTAGTTACTAGTTAATCTCTCTTTCTTCTTTTGCTTAGTTTTTATTTCTTTGCTCTTTCATGTTGAAATTTACAAGTGTTGCTTCAATGCCACAAATGAGTAGCTAAACCCTTCAATTTAGGGGTAATGAAGCTCTCAAATATTATGTAATTTCAACATTTTATGATTTATGATCTCATTTGGTTTATGCTTCATGAAGTGAGTTTTGATGCAATTTTATACAAGTGGGTTTGATAGCTTATATTGCTTATGCAAATGAGCTATTCTTATTCAACATAAACACAAGTTGCATCATCATTTGCTAATCCATTTTTGATTTTGAAATGAATGTAAAAATGAAATTTGATGATCTATATTACTAGTTACAATAGTAAATAGATCATACTTAAAATAACTTTTGCTTTGGCTTCATTTTCATGAGAATTACAAGTGGTATAATTGTTGTATTATAGTTTGATGGTTTGAGTTATGTTAATTAATAACATAAACAAACCATACTTATGATAAATGCAACACTTATTTCATTTAATATCAAAGTTAGAGATCATAAATTCTATGTTTGTTGATTTACAAAAATGTTAGAGTGGATTTGTCTCTAAATTGTTCTCTAGTTTAATAGTTTTTAAATTACGTTTTAATTCTAGCTTTAGTAGTTAACAACTTCATTTCACTTTGGTCTAATTTGATTGATTAGGAAATTTTAAAATCTCATCAATTCCCTACGGATCGACTCGTATTCGCCACGTACTACAAAGTGTACGCCGTGCACTTGCGGTAATTTTTAATTTAAATTCGTTCGGCTGTTTTCTAACTCGATAGACATTTAGCCGTCCGAACAGCCAACTAGGTGGAAATGGCGACCCGCAGAAGTAGCTCTCCTAAAGACAGGAGAGCCTAGGCTTCAACCCACGCGCCAAGACCATTTTCTAAGCCAAACACTTGGTGTAGTGATTGATTACCGTCCCCAGGATTACTGGACATCAGAGGCATACATAGCAGACATGGTCAAGCGGTTGATGGATGAGAGTAAAAACTGAATAAATGATGAATGGGGATCTGCTCCAAGTCGGACTCCCTTTACCGATGATATCTTGAATGAAGGTATCCAAACAAATTCACTATGCCAGCTATCCCCTCCTACGAGTCGTTGAAATTTTTTATGAACCAGTTCAATACCGCGGTGACGGAAGTAAGCAACCCCGATGAGGATATGTTTTTATGGCATTAGTCCATGCCATTCACCCGAAGACTGAATTCGAGAAATGGATTAAAATGAAGCAGCCTACCACCAGGAATGACTTCAATCGTAAAGCAAGCCAGTACTTAAGATTGGAGGAAGCTCAGGAGCTGGAAAGAAAGTATGTAGGTGTGCAACCGATTAAAATCGGATAGAGCGATGTAGTGATGAATCAGAAAAGCGCGATTCTGGAACTGCTCAAGGAGTCGCGGGAAAAGATGGGAATCAAAAGAGGAGAAATCAAAACTCCAATAAAAGATATAGTAATGGCAGCAACAAAAGATTTAAATAGTTTAGACAGCAAGATTATATCTCCCTAAATGACACTCCGGAGAATATTTATCTCACAACACAGGAAACCAAAGAATACAAGAAACCCCTAGAAGAGAGGCAACTGAGCAGCAGAAGCGCTCGGGGAAATTCTGCCACTTTCACGAGACACATGGCCACAATACAAATGAATGTCGCCACCTAAAGAATCTCATCGAAGAGCTGATTCGAGACAATAAGCTCTAGCAGTACGTGAAAAAGCCACAAAATTCCAATCAACCGGCGGCCCCTCATCCTCCTAGGGAACAAAGAAATCAACCTAGAACCACTGAAGAAGGGTCGAAACGAACTGACCAAAGGCTTATTATTGGACCGATATCCGGGGGACCACATCCCGCGCAAAAGAGTTGGGGAGAAATGGAACGGTACGCAAGTTCGTTGAAACATGCTCCAAAAGACTCATGTCTCACTATAGATAGTGAAACTTTGGTCAAGCTGTAGAAGGTTTTAAGTGACGATATAGTGTTCCGCGATCGGGACACCGAAGGAATCGAAGCTCCGACTCTCGATCCGATGGTGGTGGCAATAGGAATCGGACCCGCCATAGTCCGACGAGTGTTGGTCGATAATGGCTGTTCTATTAATATAATTTTCAAACATACTTTTGACCATATGAAAATCGACATGAAAAGCATGTCTACATGCCAAACAAAGATCCAAGGTTTCACTGGCAAACCCAAGCAACCTGTGGGAACAATTAACTTGCCAATGGAACTCGGAGAGGACGATCGAAGGATCACCCTCATTCAGACTTTTGTAATTGTGGATGAAATGTCAGCATATAACGCCTTCTTGGGGCGGCCCACTCTAGCAGATTTCAAAATAGCTCTGGCCTAATGGTGTTTGACCATGAAGTTCCCTACTGCAAAGGAAAAAAGGAAGGATGTGGATAAAACTCTCCATATCCATGAACCCTCTAAATAACAACTATAGAGCCGCCCTGGCTTGGGGACCATAGCCGATTCGATAAGGCTTTGGACAATAAAAAGAAGAGCCCGGGGAAGGAACATGCGGCACCGGTAGAATTGACGGTGTCCGTCCCTATCGACATGGACGACCCAACTAAAGTTTTGAAAATTCGATCGCATC
Organism: Allium fistulosum; assembly: GCA_030737815.1. Classification (NCBI taxonomy): domain Eukaryota; kingdom Viridiplantae; phylum Streptophyta; class Magnoliopsida; order Asparagales; family Amaryllidaceae; genus Allium; species Allium fistulosum. The sequence goes on from CM060907.1 coordinate 294,828,682, forward strand.
CTATAAACAAGATGAGTATGAAGCTTACCAAATTTCTACGCGCCAACTTGTATGTGTTCGCTTGGACGCATTCTGATATGTTTAGGGTGTCTCCAGAAATTGCATGTCATGCGCTTAACATAGACCCCAAGTTCACACCAGGAAAAAAACGGCGTAGCTTAGGTCCCGAACGATCCAAGGCGCTAAGAGAAGAAGTGGACAAATTAATGGCCAACGGTTTTATCCATGATGCAACCTATCTAGAGTGGGTACCTAATCCGATCTTAGTCAAAAAGTCTAACAGTAAGTGGCGAACCTGTATCGACTACTCAGACTTAAACAAGGCTTGCCCAAAAGATAGTTTCCCTCTCCTTAGTAGACCAACTTGTGGACGGAACAGCAGGACACGAGCTGCTATCATTCATGGATGCATACTCTGGATACAACCAAATCCTAATGCATAAACCCGATCAAGAAAATACCAGCTTCATAACCAACCTGGGCCTATACTGCTATAGAGTAATGCCATTGGGCTTGAAGAACGCAGGGGCAACTTATCAAAGCTTGGTAAATACCATGTTCAAGCGGCAGATCGGGAAAACGATGGAGGTTTATGTAGACAACATGTTAGTCAAATCGTGAGCAGTTGTTAACCACCTGGACAACCTCGCTGAAATATTCGAAATACCCCGAAAGTATGGGATGAAACTCAATCCGCTCAAGTATCACTTTGGAGTGGCCTCTGGGGAATTCCTAGGATTCATGGTAAGTGTTAGGGGCATCGAAGAAAATCCTGAACAAATCATGGCACTATGAGAAGTCCAAGCTCCAAAGAATAAGAAGGAACTACAAAGTTTAAATGGAAAAGTTGGAGCGCTAAGTCGATTTATCTTGAAAGCTACCGACAAGTGTATACCATTCTTTGATGCGCTGAAGAAAAGAAAGAAGAACTTCGAATGGGGTGAAGTTTGTCAAACAGCATTCGAAGAACTGCTGTGGCACATGGAAGCTCCGCCAATCCTATCAAAACCCGTGGATGGGGAGACTTGTTCATTTACTTAGCAATCTCACCCCATGCATTGAGCGCCGCTCTGGTGCGTGAAGTAGCAAAAATCCAATGGCCCGTGTATTACATTAGCGAGCGGTTTATTAGAGCAGAGAAAAACTATCCAAAACTGGAAAAGCTAGCGTATTTCCTCTTGATCACATCTAGGAAGTTACGGCCGTACTTTCAAGCACATCCAATTAAAGTGTTGACTGACCAGCCCCTGAAGCAAGTGTTATACCGACCAGAAACTTCGGGCGACTACTTAAGTGGAATATAGAGTTGAGTCAATTTGATATCACCTAACACCCAAGGAAAGCCATCAATGGGCAAGCATTAGCCGACTTCATCGACGAATTCACCGTACGGGATGACGAGGAAGAAGTTCAGCTGGAAGTAGACACGCAATAGAAACTCTTCGTCGACGGCGCATTTAACAACCTATGTTCGGAAGAAGGAGTAGTGCTTTAAACATCCAAAGGGCGAGCCATTAGCTATGCTTTGTGCTTAGAATTCCCTGCTACAAATAACGAAGTGGAATACGAAGCACTGATTGTCGGACTGAAATTTATGAAAGAACTCAAGATAAAATCTATTCACATATACAGTGACACCCAGCTGGTCGTCTGTCAAGTAAAAGGGGAGTACCAGGCACGTGGGGAGAATCTTGCCCCGTACATGTCCAAAGTACAAGAACTGCTAAGTGACATCGAACACTACACTATAACTCACATTCCATGGGAGTAAAACACCAAGGCAGATTATTTAGCCAAACTGGTAAGTTCCGGAGAAGCTCGGTCATTGGGACTAGTCCCAGTTGAAACTCTAACCAACCCAAGCATAGACGAAATGGAAGTTGATTGGATCCTCGAAATCACCATCTAACCAGATACGTGGGTAACACCGATGATATGCACGTAAATGTGCATATATTTACATCCATATTTTATCTCTTTTTATTTAAATAAACATCATATTTGGGCATTTTTACATGTTAAAACCAAAATTCAATTATTTTCAAACCATCATATTTTCATCTTCATTCAAGGGAAAAATGGTCATTTGTGTGCATGTGTTAATTTAAGAATTTTTACTTGGACATTTTTTGATGATTTTTATAGGAATTTGGATACATATGGAAGAGGCTTATATGAAGATACATGCATGCACAAATGAATACAAAGGAAAGAAGAGGGAAATAATTCAAGACCATGAACATGGAGGACCTCACCCACTTGCCTAAATCTACAATTAGAAGCTAATGGACCACTAAGTGGAGATTAAAGCTTCATGCAATTTTAATGAGGGATTAATTAGTGGCTAATGGTTACTTGGTGGCCACACTTCCTAAAGGGCATTTTGGGAAGCTCCCTAAAATAGAATTAGGGTTTTATGCATGTATAAATAGCCCTCTTATGTACATGTAAATCATCTTCTACTCTTTCATTTTACTTAGGAAATTAAGAGATCAAATTGTAAGCTTAATGTTACATGAAATAAAAATGGCTTCCAAGCCTCTTTCTTCTCTCTTTTCTTCATGTTTTTCTTTGTTTTATTGTTAATGTTTATTTCTATGCTCTCTTTCTCTTAATGTTCATAGCTTAGATTTACATTTATGCACTAGTCTAATCAATTTTCTTTTGGTAGTTAATCTTCTTTTTCTTTGTTTATTCTCTACCTTTTTTCATTTTCAATGTTGAAACTTACATGTGTTGATTTGATAACACAAATGAGTAGCTAAACCCCTTCAATTTAGGGGTAATGAAGCTCTCACATATTACGTAATTTCAACAATTTTTATGATTTATGATCTCTTTGTTTGTGCTTCATGAAAGTGAATGTTGATGCAAGTTTATACAAGTGGGTTTGATAGCTTATATTGCTTATGCAAATGAGCTATTCTTATTCAACATAAACACAATTTGCATCATCATTTGCTAATCCATTTTTGATTGTGAAATTAAAGTAAAAATGAAATTTGATGATCTATATTACTAGTTACAATAGTAAATAGATCATACTTAAAATAGCCTTTGCTTTGGATTCATTTTCATGAAAATTATAAGTGGTTTTTTTGTTGTATTATAGTTTGATGGTTTGAGTTATGTTAATTAATAACATAAACAAACCATACTTATGATAAATACAACAATATTTCACTTAATATCAAAGCTAGAGATCACAAATTGTTTGTTTGCTGATTTACAAAATATGAGAGTGGATTTGCCTCTAAATTGTTCTCCAGTTCAATAGTTTTTAAATCAAATTTTTATTCTAGTTTTAGCTTCAATTTATTTCTAGTTAACAATTTCTCCTCCATTTGGTCTAATTTGATTGAACAGATTTTTAAACTCTAACAATTCCCTGCGGATCGACCCGTACTTGCCACGTACTTCAATAGTACGCCGTGCGCTTGCAGTTATTTTAATTTTGAAAATTTTCGACTAATTTCTAAACCGATAGAAAATTAGCTTGATTAACAGCCGATAAAGGAGTGTTTACTTACATGGACTCTTCCAACTGACCGGAATTAACAGAAAAAGCTTCTCCGAAAGCCACCATGATTCATGATACAAGATGGAGTACTCTACCGAAGGGGATTCTCGACCCCCCTCCTAAGGCGCGTGTCCGATGACAAAGCTCGATGAATCCTAAAAGAAGTGCATGAAGGCGAATGTGGAGACCACACTAGGGGGCAAACCCTGGCAAAGAAAGTCCTCCGGTACGGATACTTCTGGCCAACAATAAATTGCGATGCTGCAGATTAAGCCAGGAGATGCGATCGCTACCAAAGATTCAGCAAAATTAAAAGAACTCCTTCAATAGAGCTAACGCAGATGGTCAGCCCGTGGCCATTCGCAATACGGGGAATGGACTTGATTGGCATCCTACTGATAGCAAAAGGAGGAGCCAAATATGATATAGTTGTCGTAGATTATTTCACAAAACGGGCTGAAACGGAACTGCTGGCCAGCATGACCACAAAGAAAGTCATTAACTTTGTTACAAAATATATTATTTGTAGGTTTGGTGTGCCATGGAAAATTATCACTGACAATGGAACCGAATTCGAAACCACCGAGTTCAAAGACTTCTGCAAATGCTTCCAGATTGAGAAAAGCTTCTCAACAGTAGCTCATCCGCAAGCAAACGGGCAAATGGAAGTAATAAACAAGATCATCAAATCCACCATCAAAAAGCGACTAACTAAAGGTAAGGAAAACCGGGTTAATGAACTTCCACTCGCATTATGGGCTTACCGAACCACCCACAAAGCGGCAACCGGCCACACTCCATTCGCCCTGGAATACGGCTCAAAGGCAATAATCCATGTTGAATTGGAAGTCCCCTCGCACCGAAGGAAAATTTTCAACCAAAAGCAAAACGAGCAGCTACTACTCGAATCGCTAGATATGATCGATGAAAGAAGGGAAGAAGCTGAGTTGAGAACTGCCGCCCACCAAAAAAGGATCGCACGGTACTTTAACTCCAAAGTTCACAACCAAACTTTCGAAGTGGGAGATCTTTTGCTCAAGCGAGTCTACCCCGTTCCGGGGGCCTTTGGACCAAACTTGGAAGGACCGTATGTCATCAATCAAAAACTAAGAGACGGAACTTTCAAGCTAACAACCATCGACGGAATTCAAATTCCTAGGGCCTGCAATAGCGAATCACTCCGCCATTACTTCTTTGAAAACTACTTTATGTATCTCTATTTTTCAGCAAATAAGCCGTCTTGGAATGCCGGGGGCATTGTAAATAGGCAAAAAATCTGCCCTGCTTTCCTTAATAAAATTTGATTCGCTCTTTTGAACGACAAAACTGTGTTCATAATAAATACCCGCCGGGCCGACGGAAGCTAATCGACTCATAAGGCTTGATCGGCGGAACCCGATCCTTGCCTTCTAAAAACCGGTATTGCTCCAACAACATCGGGAAGGCCCAAAACATACGCTCCTCGCGTTGCCCAAAAATAGGCAACACCGAGGAGCACCAAAAGCTGCGCATCCCATAAGCCGCGCCAAAACGTATGCTCCTTGCGTTGCCCGAAGATAGGAAACGCCGAGGAGCACCAAAAGCCGTGCATCCAAGCCGCGCCAAAATGTATGCTCCTTGCGTTGCCGGAAGATTGGTGACGCCGAGGAGTGCCAAAAGCCGCGCATTCCATAAGCCGCGCCAAAACATACGCTCCTCACATTGCTCGAAGATAGGCGTGCCGAAGAGCGCTAAAAGGCGCGCATTCCATAGCCGCGCCAAAACATACGCTCCTCGCGTTGCCCGAAGAAAAGCAACTTCGAGGAGCGCCAAAAGCCGTGCATTCCATAAGCCGCGCCAAAACATACGCTCCTCGCATTTCCCAAAGATAGGAAACGCCGAGGAGCGCCAAAAGCCGCACATTCCAATAGCCGCGCCAAAACATACGCTCCTCGCGTTGCCTAAAGATTGGCAACGCCAAGAAGTACCAAAAGCTGCGCATTTCGTATGTAGCAGACTAACTCTTAAAAAACTCAAGTTCCCCACGTTGCCCGAAGATAGGCAACATCGAGGAACATCGCCGAAAAATCACGCTCCTAAAGCGTAAACTCCTCACGTTGCCCGAAGATAGGCAACACTGAGGAGCATCAAAACCAAATCGACGGGCCATATCGATCCCGAACTCTGCGCATCTCATAACCAGTGCATCGACCACTTCTATGATTGGGAATAATGGGCACAACTCCAACAAAATTGGAGTGATACGAACCAACAGGAAAGTTTCAACTGACGACACTTGATTATTAAAGCTGCCCTCAGTCAACCCATGCAATGTGCTCCTCAAAAACATGCATATATTGCATACCTGCCGGAATATCACAAAAAACTTGGATTACATGCCAAAGTTGCAAAACTTCCAGAAAAAGGAAAATCAAGCTGCTACTTAGCCAAATTTCGAGTTTAATATGAAAGTTATCTAAACCATAAGTTACCAGTTATTTAAAGTAACAGCCCTGTGAACTGGGGAGCATACGCCGGTACTCAAATAAAAACAGCCGAAAACAATAAGTTCACAAGTTCTATTACTCCAAACAGAGAATTGTTGCTCCAAATAAAAGAATTTGGCGGCAATTACAAAATTAGATAAGTGTAAAAAAACAAGCATAAGTACACAGAAGACATATGAACAGACATATAAGAGTACAGTCAAAATATCAATGTATTGCTTATAATTTTCTTTGTACAGGGTTAAAACGTGGGGGTCGTACCCACACAACATCGGCCAACAAAAAGAAAATGCAGACTCCACAGCAAAAACATTAGTGCAAACTCTACACTTGAACAAAATGACTCAGAAAGAACCAAAATCAAATCGGTCTTCACACAAGCTCCTCAATGCTTCCTTCCACCACTCCCCATTCCGCCCTTTGTTGGAAGCTTCTGCTTCTTCTCAGGAGTGATGTCGCTGCTGGTAATATCAACAAACTCCTCGGTGGCAATGTCCTCCTTTAGCTCCACAACCTTCTTAGAAGATTCTCCCTTTGCCTTGTGCTTTCATGATTTTGGGGAGCTATTCCTTGATTGCTTCGACCTTTTTCTTCTTGATAGCGACCAGTTCGTGCTAAGTCTTACGAGGCTGCTCCATCTAAACTTCCTGCTCCTTAATTTATGCCGATGTTACATCGCCTTCCAAAGACAAGGAGGGGTCATCCAGGCCATGAAGCACGACTATCTTTTCGGACTCTGGCCTTGGCTGCGAGCCAGACACGAACATGGTAATAGGAATAGGAACAGAGACGAGCATGGAGGTTGTAGAAATAGTAGCGGGTCCAGGAGCTGAGGAAGCTGGCACATCAATAGGAAAGGTAGACAGACCTATAAGATCAAAAACGAAAGCATTAAATTCTTCCTGCTCTTGCAGTATAAGTTGGAAGCTCTCGAACTCAGAGGAAGCAAGAACATTACCTGCACCGGAGGAATGGTCGAGAATGTTGACTTCATACTCACCACCTTCGCCTTCTTTCGATGGCTCCACTACCTGAGGAAGAGTCTCAAGCTCTGAACTTGCTGGCAGGTCATGGGGCTGCCCTGATGATTCACTAGCGCCAGAAATAAAAGGCATATCAAGCACTTCGGTGGCAGCTGTCAAGGCAGCATCGGTGGCTTCTTTCTCTCTTTCGACTCGTAAAATTTCCCGACCGTCGCGCAACGCTTTCTTTGATTCCTCATTAAGGTAAGCATCCTCCAACTCCCGCTTGGTGTGGACGTCACCGCTTTCAGCAAAATGGAACAAGATTTCTTCTTAGACCAAAGCGAGGGTGCGCAGGAATTTCGGACCCAAGTAGTTGAGACTCCCCTGGTGCAACAGGGAGTTAACATAGAAATTCAGGATGGTCGCGTCCAGTTTTTCCATCTTTCTTTCAAAAGCATTTTGATGCTCTAAGTAATCCGCGCTAACGGCGGCCTTCTCAACTTCAACAGCAGACTCATCGGTGCTGAACCGCGTGACCTGAGCCTATTACCTGGCAATTGTCTCAGCTTGGTCGAAAATAGTCTTGTTGTGCCCCTCAACGATGAGGACATGATTAGCAATGGTTTTCCTTTGAGCCTCGATGGTCGTATTGCAGGCAGCCACTTCTTCTTTTAATTTTGCATCTTCGGTGTGAGCCATTTTTATCTCGTTTCTATAGATGATCTCAATTCTAGCACGCGTCTCTTTCACTTCTTTTAGCAAGTCGATGCTCCTCTTGCCCTCTTGCAGTGTCGCTGCTTTCTCCTCCTCTAGCAGTTTAATTTTGGCGTCGCGTTCTGACAGTTTTTTTTTGAAATCATCCTTCTCTGACTCGAAAGAGAGGATTTCTTGGTAGTTATTGCGATTAGTATTCGCTAGCTACTTACACAATTTTTCCCACCCTTCAGCTTGGTCTAAATCGGGCTGAATAGCTTGAAGGTGTGGCATGTACAAATCTTTACAAACCGGGTGCAAATCGCGGTCAAACTTAACACCCCTAAAGAACCATCCAGGGAGCGCTGCCTCGAGCTTAGGTGGGCCTGAAGGAAGGATGTAGGCAGGCCTTCGACGGGGACATGAAGTACCGGGAGCAAGCACAACTGAAGATGGTAGGATGCAAGTTGAAGGCGGAGCAGGAGCTGAAGTGACGAGGGTTTCTTGACCCGTTAAGGAGCACATCGAAGCGGAAACATGTTGTTTCGAAGAATGTGAACGGTGATCGAACTTTAATCTCTTCGATGGCTCCTCCCACTCATCAAACGACCTCCACTTCTCGTACCCGCCTTTGTATGATCGGCTCCGATCTCTTTCCTCTTGGCGATAGGTCTCGGCTTCCAAATCCTTTCTTCTCCTGTACTCTTCCACCGTCTCTTGGGATTGATGACGCCTAGACTAGCACTAAAAGTCAGTGAATTCCTTAAAGTCATCATAGAGATCGTGTCCTCTCATCATACCTGGCACAAAGCATAAATAAAAGATTTTAGAAGAAGAAAATAGGCACGGAAAGAGTGTAAGAAAGTGAGTGTAATCCTAATGAGATGTGTAGTGTGTTTCGGGGAAAGGCCTAAAGCGTCCTCACGAACCAGATCGGGCGGCCGTCATGGGAAAAACTGGACTAACTTCGGGCACAATACTGCCCGAATGGGGGGCACCTCTTCAAATTTAGAATCTTCCCCCATAAGCGCACCAAAATCAATGTAGACGTCGCTCAAATCTCCGAACTCTACGCCAATATCTTTACCTAGGGAGTCCTAACGCTCTCTGTTTTCTGGGGCATTGTCTTTATCGCTCTCATCTGGAGGAGGAGAGTTCGAAAGGACGGGACTCATGCCCGGAGTCTCATCGCATGATTCTGATTCCTCATCATTGGATTCTGCATAGAAGTCGTCACTGGAAGTGGACTCGTCGCTACTACTCTCGAGTTCCCCCTCCTCTTTATCTAAGCCCTTGTGGCCTTGCCTTCCTTCTGTTGGAACTCTTCTTCTTCCTCTTATAGGATAGGAGGCATTCTGACCGAGCCGCTAACTCCAGTCGCAGTAGCATCTCTTCCTTCATGGGCCTCTTAGGCTCTAGACACGCCCTCTCTCTCATGAGAAGCGTCTTCTTTAGAACTACGAGAAGAAGAAGTAAATCGTGTGCGAACCCTAGACCGAGTAGGGGAGGGGACTTCAACTTTAACAGCGGATATCCCCGGATGCAACAATCTGTATCGGAGCAAGTTCTCATCGGTCAGCAAGGCTTTAATGGACCTTTCTTTAGCATCAATAGCCTTTAGGGTCCGAAGAAACCTCATCATGGGACACGTCCCTATTTGGACTTTGGATAACTGCAAGAAGTATGCAACTTGTTGGGAACTCCATAGCAATGCATCAGAACTCGATAAGTATGAAAAGGAACTTACCCCCTTTCATCCAAAGGTGGTTAAACCCCTTAGGGCATCTAACGAAGAAATATTGTGCCTTGAACTGGGACAAGTTGCTCTGCAGATGCAAAACGATTTTCTGGTTCCTTTGAGCTTCAATTACGATCAAGGATGGACATTCATCCCTCCTTTTGAATGATAGAAAGTACCGCAACTCCTCTAAGTTTAGAGTAAGGTTGAACATCCGCATGAAGAGAACATGCAAGCAAGTCAAGATAGCATAGCCGTTGGGATGAATCTAGAACGGGGCTATGCCTAAGTCGGAAAGTGTCTCGTGCAAAAAGTTGTTAAAAGGAGGACAACTCCATTAAAGCACATACCAATGGAAACCGGTTCCTGGAGGAGGCATGTGAGCAAACTCGTCTTTTTTCGGTAGACGTACATCCTCTTTTGGTATACCATGCTGCACGCAGATATTGTGCAAAACTTTAGCGGAGACCACTGAAGAAGCTCTCTCTGGTGGGTTGCGTAGAACTCTAAAGTTGGGAGGCGTTCGATCCAAGACTGGTCCAACCGGAGCCAGCTAACCGTATTCTGCTTGTGAAGTAGTAGGAGAAAGAGCGATGGATGATGACACGACGGCTGAAAGTGTCGGACTTCCTCCACTCGATTTATGGCATGAAGATGGGTGCTTCATTCTAAAACAACGGAACTCGCATTCAAAACGGGACACCGAGCATGCAACAAGCAATCAAGATAAGTTGAAATCATCCGGAAGAATCGCGACCGATTAGTGGTGTGTCGTGCAGTATAAGCTATGGAACTTGGCACAAGTCAATTTTGGCCTAATGGACGATGATAGCAAAACGCGTGAAGCACTAGGCAAAGGCTCGAATGTCGTTACGGGAAAAAACTCAAGACTCGATTTACTATCTTCCTCTATTAGACCGCAATCAACTCAAACTTCTCAAGATCAACATCGCAAATACAAACTCGCAATCAAACAAACACTGCGATTAGCAAACCCACCTCGGATTGAACTCTAAAACACAGGAATGATCGAAGACTTAGAATCAGTGAGCCGTGGATGGATCGGTGGCGAGCTAAGGGATGGATCGATGGCGACTCAAGGCAATGACAAGCTAGGATTTCGGTGAGGAATGATATGAGAATCACTGGGAAAAGTCACGGCAAATCCCTGGAAGGAATCACGGTAAGTGACGAGGTTAGATCGATGAAAAGGTATGGATCGAAGCACTAAGAAGGATCGAATTGCCTATGGTTGGATCACACGAAGACAAAGTACTCAGATAGCATGAAGCAAATGAACTGGCTCGGCTCGAATAAGTGAACAGGTCGGCTCGAGTAGGCTTATATAAGCCAAATGAAAACTAAAAAAGGCAAAAAATTCCCAAGTGCTCGGGTCGCTAGCGATCCATCAGTTATGGATCGCCAGTGATCCATCAGGTATGGATCGCCTGTGATCCATTGACTACGGATCGCTTGAAATCCATGGAGTCGCCCACTGTCGACTCCAAATTTGCACCGTGACATGCTCCTACCGCTTCAAGGAATTCCGAGAGATTATGAAGAGTAGTTTGATCTGTTATAACAAGTAGTAGCAGAAGAGATCAAAACTAAGCGATCAACATTGTGACCTACTACATACCCGCAAAATTATAACACAATCACTTGGAATTCCACAAGCAGATATTAAAAGCGATAATTCTAGAGCACGCATTGTCTCCAACGAAGACGTACTCTGGAGGGCAAATGTTATCCGGGTTTTTAACCCAGCAGGATCCAACAAAAGATGGAATAAGATGATGAAATTAGAATGGCCCGAACTCATATTACTAAAGCTTTGATTGAATTTGATTAAACTAAGGGACCCGAGTCCGTTCAGTCCATTTCAGCAGCTAAGTACAACCGGCTAGTAGATCATCCTCAAAACGGAGCAATGTGCAATGAGGCTACACAAACAACATCGATTCAAGGCCATAAAAGCATTCCAAACTTCAAGCTCCAAAAATAATCCAAGTGCTTGGATCGCTAGCGATCCATGCTCTATGGATCGCATGCGATCCATGCAATGTAACGGTCCATGGAGGAAACAAGGGCTAAGGAGTATAGGAAATAGAGTACAAAAGTACGCTAAGTGTATGGATCGCCGGTGATCCATACGGAGCCATGCTACTTGCGACCTAGCATGGTGAGGTGATGTAGAGAAGGTAGCTAAGTCATTAGCTCACGAGCGAGCTAAATCTATGGATTGCTAGCGATCCATAGACCATGGATCACTAGCTATCCATGGTTTTGGGTCGGATCGCGAGCTAAATTTCCCTAGGTCGTCCTGTGTCCATCTTTGAGCAATTGACGAAGTGGCCTGGCCCAGAAGCTCTCTGATCTCTATAAATACCGTCCTGCCTGCAACATAAAGAGGATCTTCTCTGTACTGGTTGTTGAAGCTCTGCTGGAAACTTTCTTCACTCTCTACCTCCCTCACAACAATCTCCAAAAGGATTCACTGTGATTCTCCAGTGGATTCCAACTCTGGAGATTCAATCTAGCTAAGGATAATCAAAGGCTTTGTAATCAAACACTAATTGTAATAGCAATCGGTCATAATAAAACTATAAAGTGGATGTAGGTTTCATTAACAGCCGGACCACTATAAAAATTCCTTGTCTTCTTTCTTTTACTGTCTTTTTCTATACCTATTATCTGTGTTATTGCTCTGTAACAGGGCCGATGCTTTCAAACTCAAACCAGGGTGTTGATCCATTTTTTGGGTTAACAATAACTATATCTTCCCTTGGGGTTTTCGCTCCAAGATTCAAGTTTGTAACTATTTCCTCGCAGTTGGTGTATGTTTGTGTTTCCTTCCATATTAATTCCTATGGTTCCACCTATCACTCATTTCTGCTGTTGCTTTATGTTTATCATGTTTAGGCTAGAGACGGAAGAATTTTCTTGTTCCATGGCAGCCATGGACTCTGTCATGGTTCTTGGAGCAGCATGTGACTATAAGTTCAATAGAGCATTCGATTTGTCCATAAGAGCTCTTTGGCTATTTTATATCTTCTGATTAATTTCATCAACCATTTTATTTAATTCATCTCTAGTGACAATTTCACATTGAATAGAGAATCCCAGCACCTGATCTCCTGTGTTGGCGCCATTAACTTCAATTTCTGAGGATTGATCTCTTCTCCAGCAATTATAGCTCTATGGATCTTCCAGAAGCAGTTCTCCTTCTTTCTGATGCTATTGATTCTCAATAGCAAATCTTCTAGTAGAGATTGAGGATCTAACTTCTGAATCTATCTGATCCAAAAAAGATAGCTAGATCTAAGCCTAAGTTTAATTCTTAGTGAAAGCACTAAAATGTTAACCCAAAAAATAGATCAGCACCCTGATATGATTGTGAAAGCACCAGCCCTATGTATCAGAATAAATAAAGTAGAGCTAAACACTCACCAAATTGCAGGAAAGGCAAAATAAGGTAGAGAAACATAAGATTTTTATAGTGATTCGGCTGTTAACGAAGCCTACTTCCACTTTATAGATTTTATTGATTGATTGACTGTTGATCAGAAGTTCAAACTGCTTACAATTCTAATTATTGAACGAGGAATGATCAGACCACCTTTGATGGAGACAAAAGGAAGGATCTCAATTGTCCCATAGTAGCTATTGTGAGGAAAAAGTAGATTGAAGAATCTTAGAAGTAGAGTTTTCAGTGATCAGAGCAGCCAGCCCTTTTCCTGTTGAAGATGGGATGGTATTTATAGGAATTTGATAGCACTTAGATCAGAACCAGAGTATCAAAAGCCTGTAGTTATCCATAGGAGGAGGCACATAAAATTAGGGGTGATTTGGAACTAACTTTTTGGATAGGTATCGATCCAAAATATTATGCAATTTTTGCACAATTCTTATTTCGGTTACTTCCTTTCTTGCATGCGAGGTTCTCCATGTGATTTCATAGCTTGTTGACTTGTTTTGACGATGGTTCACCTGTAAATTAGATTGAACAGTAATATGAATCGGATAAGTCTTGACTTCTTCAACTTAGATGCTCGGAATGTTATCAAACTTGGTAGATAAGTTTAGGAGAGATGTTGGAATATAATGCATGTGAAATAGAGAATCTAGAAGTCAATAATTTGGTACCGATCCAACTAGATCAGATTGGTGCCGATCCAAATACTTGGCGTATTTTTGGTTCAAACTCCCAGGGTTTCTTTGTCATGTATTTTTAGGTCTTCCGGTCAAGTTTCGAGTTGGTCTGGCTGAATTTGATTGTTCTAACTCCTTTTGAACTCTATTGGGGTCGTTAAACTATAGCACATACTTCACTAGGATCACGCGCTTCGCTGTTATTCTCTTAGGATATTTTAATCCATCAAACGCCTTTTTCTGAAGTCGTTTTATTATTTGCTGTAGGGATCATGTCTCGTGGCTTCTACCATGATCTTAACTGAGTACTTGAGTCTCAACGTTCAGAAAGGTATTCATCTAGATACTATACCTCCTGTGAAACTAACAAGGGAGGAGGAGGAGAAAAGATAAGGAGGCAGAAGAGCGTCATCGAAACGAGAAGGGTCAATACTGCGACAGAGGAAGCGGACACAAGAATAGGAAAAGTCCAATTATACGGAAAGATCCATCAAAGAAGCTGAAGAAAGATTGAGAACATGCACCCACCGTACAGCTTCCTACTTCTACTAGGATCGTCGTTGCTACTTCTGGCATCGCGACCTCCTCCACTCACGCTGTAGTGGCCGCTTCTCACCTAATTTCAAGACGAGCCCCTAACATTCTCCCTGCTGGTCCGCCACTCCCGTAGGCTACATTTCCCAGTTTGTTCTTAAGGGGGTTGTTTTCGATAAACTCGACTTGAAGTCAGTTCACGCATAATCTTATTCACCCCATCTCCATGCGATTCAGAGCGGCTTGGAGCAATCCGAGGGGTGGGAGAAATTATGCAAGTAACTTTCTACGGTTAATTGAAACAATTACCAGGAGATTCTCTCATTCGAGTCCAAAAAATATGAATATGAGAAGCAGCTTGCGGACCATGACTCGGAGATTGAGAGATTGAAGAAGGAGAGGGATGATACTAAGAAGTCTAAATTGCATGTATATATATAGTACATAAATATATGTATACAAACCATATACACATATCATAGTATATCAAACAATTACATATGCTTAGGAATTTATATTCTCGATATTCATATGAAATTGTCATATGTATATGTAAGTTTAATATATGTGTATATACTATAGATATAAATCTGAATATCTATAGTGTGAGTGCATAGTTATACACATGTTTATATTTCATTATGTTCTGTTGTTATATCATTGAATGTATACATGATTTAAAATAAAACATTTAGTTAGATTAGTTAATGTGAATAATTAATAAGTATAAAATTTTATTAAATAAAATATGATTTTATAGAATAAGTAGATTAGATTTAGTGAAACCCACTCAAAGGCATATTATTATCCAAAGAGGAAAAAAATTGAAATCCGCCAATTTCACGCATGTAGATCAACCCAGTTCCTTCATTGGTATCAGAACCCAAATGGTCTTTGCGGTCTTATCAGAGGAATTAGGGCCAACTTATTAAGATTACCTATCTGATAGGTGTCAAGAAAAGTAGTGTCTAAGCTTGGAGTTGAATAATCGTGTATTCTCCTTTCCCCGACTATTGGCCTAAACCAATGGGTGGAGTAAGTCCAAAAGGTTTTCCAATAGTAAAGACCCAAATTGATTTACACCATGGGTTAATTTTTAAACTTAGATTTGAATATTCAAAAGATATTTTAAATTTAGATGTTAAGTTTAAAGTATTAAAGGATATTTTATAGATTTATAAAATAAATCTAAAATTTTCAAAATTGTTTTGAGAAATTAATGGAATATTTTTCAAAAAATATAAATATTTAACTAGTTTGATTAATTAAGTAATAATCAAATTTTAGTTAATTAAAATATACATTATGTAGTGATATAGGTATATGTAACTACAAAGGTTATAGTTAAAAATTTATCTTAAATTGTTTTAGGTAAATTAAATTTGTTAAATTATTTAGTTAAATGTTTAATTAAATAAATTATTTATTTGATAAATAATTACTTATATGTTAATTTTTGATATTATATATGCCCATATATATATATGTGTGTGTGTGTGTGTAAATAAAACTATAAAAGTTAGAGTTCAATAACTTAAATGTTTTGAGTTTCTCAAAATTGGTTTGAGAAATTTTGTGTTAAAAATGAAATCAGACAAGCTAGCATACTATCCTTGCCTTAATAGACATTCTTAATTCTCAAGATAGAGATAAGTTTCCATGCCTCGAAATTTGGTGTTAAATATGAAAAGAATACTTTCCATACCACCTTAAATTAAAATGATCATTTATTAAAAACATTTTTTCCTTTTATAAAACTCCTTTTTACAAATTTCCAAATTCAAATCTCATTCCTTTTTAAAAACTTCTTTTATAAATCTCCAAATTTATTTATAACTCTTTTTATAAAACTGCAATTTCATTTATAGCTTTTATAAAATATCATTTATAAAACTCCTTTTATAAATCTCCTTATTGAACATCATTTATAAATTTCCTTTATAAATTTAATTTATAAATCTCGCTTATAAAACTTCATTTATAAATCTCATTTCTATTTACCAAACTCCTTTATATAAATCTTATATACTTTTCATAAATGATCATTCCATATATCACTATAAATTCGAAGATGTGATTTATTATTCAAAGTTATAAAAATGACATCATTCCCTTTTATAAAATATGATTTATAAATCTGTTCTTTTATTTATAAATTAACATTTATAAATCTCTCTTTTATTTATAAAATACCATTTATAAAACTATCTTTTATTTATAAAATAATATTTATAAATCTATCCTTTTTATAAAACGTTTTATATAAAACATTTCACAAATATTTATTTCGAAATATATCTATCTTCTTTTAAAAACAGAATCACTTTATTATAAAACATATAAATTTCCTTTATTTTCTTTTAGAATAAACATTAACTATTACAATAATTTTTTTATAAAAATCAATACTTACTAAAATACTTTTAAAAAAATTTACATATATATATTAGAAAATAATAATAAAAAGATTGAAGTAAAATAGAGGAGTTCAAAACCCATTTTAAATAAAATATCACAAAAACTCCAAAAGAAGTTGGATTTAAAACCATTTATCCGAATCAAAACCATTTCCAAATCAATACATCAATTAATAGTATTTCAGAATAATATAATGAGGCCAATAGCTACCATAGCACTTAACCGATGCTATTACTACCTTTAACACTAAAAAGGTTCAATTTTTAACATATATCAATGTCACATCCAATATGGTCAACTACTAACTTTTGACATTTAACAATTTATATAGCCAAAATTTAAATCACAACAGTGAGAAATACGGATTTCTCTACAAAATTCTGTATACTCCATTCTAAATGTCATTCGCTTTTTAAAAGCGGATATTCATTTAAACAGGGAAATAATAATTTATGTCTACTATATATCACTATGGTATTCATTCAGAGGTGAGTTAGCTCGCCGAAAATTCAGTTTACCTTAAACATTCTAGTTTGATCTAAAATTGAACGGCATTATCTTTTAGCTTAAAATTCCACTTGCTCTAAATTTGATGAAACTAATTTCAGCACATAGATATCACTCCTATGAGCGTAATGCAAAAGACCGTACCCCGATTGGACCTCGTATGAGAAAGTTATTGATTGTATAAGATTTCGATTTAACTAATTATATTAATTTACACTAATTACATTTTAAAGGTTAATTACCCAAACTAAACCTTCCTTCCCTTCGAAATAACCTTCCTAGACATGCACAGGAATGTCCACCGTGCACACCCAAAGTTGATCATCCTACTTTCCACCTTTCTCTCTCGTAAGTCCATGAAATCACACAACATCGATTCCACTCAACTCCTCTTCGCGAGTGCTTCAATCTCGACCAAACCTTGCAAAGCTCGATCAACTCTAATGTGATGCAACCTAGAGCTCCTCCCATCGACCATACATATGTCGTTTTCATCTGAAGTAGCCACACCACTTGATTTTGCCTCCACAAGCTTGCGTTCGCATGAGAAACGCGTATCCAACATCGCCTTTACTTCATTCACCCTAAATCAACCATCACTTCAAACCCTAGCTTCGGTCTTGTCCACATCGACAACCCAAATACGATCGCACCTCACTAAACCCATATAGATTTGTAGATCTCTCCATAACAAACTCAAAGATTTTTATTTTGCATTTTTTCGTTAAGTATATGAATTGATTTTGGATTTTGAAATATATGGATTATATTTTCTTTTACAGTAAAAATGAAAAAAAGAAAAAGATAAGGGAAAGTTAAAAGGTAAAATTGAAATGAAAAAAGTCTTTGAATTGAATGCTTGGTTTAGTTTATATTACAATTTACGGCACCTCGCTATACAGAATTCCGTTCACGTAAGAACCGCGAAGGAGAAAACAAAAATACGATCACGCACAAAACTTGATAAGATCTCAAAACAATAACACAATACACTGGTTATCTTATTCTATAAAATTTCAAAAATACCATCATTTGTCGAAAAATACGTCAAATTATAATTTAAATATTTTTCAAATTAAAAATTATGGAGAAACCAAATAAATCAAAATAAAAAACCTCATTAAAAATTGAGTCTTTAAATCAACATTTGATTATTATTATTATTATTATTATTATTTATTAAATTTGAATCAAATCTGAATATTTAAATAAATTAAATATTCTCATTCGAAACATTAAAAATTCTGGGTCGTTAAACCCGAGTACTTTTCCTAGGTTTAGCAATGGACGTTTGGAGCTTCAGGAGACAAGCCAGATACCTCCAAGACCTAACATATTTTATTTTCCACTGTATTTCGTATTTTGTATTTACCAGCATTTGTAAGGACAGACTGTTATAACTGTCCTAGTTGATGATAGGTTAGCTTTCTTTGATTGTTGTCTGTATATTTAAGTTTCTTTTGTAAAGATCGTTTGGATATTATATATTACTCGTCACGATGTGAGATTTTGTTCTATCGTTTCTCTTTCACCCCCAACAACCCATCTTTCTGGCACTTTGATTTTCAGCACGTGAATAATGTGGATGTATTATTATTGACTTTTTGAGGGTCGAAAAGGTGGGACATACAATTGGTTTTGAGTTTGAAAGTTAAGTGAGAATCTTAGCCTTGGTGAGGTAAACTCATTAGTGATAGGGTAAGTGACATCCTAGAATGAGTTTGAGTGTATAATATATGAGAGCGCATATTTGTTAGTGCTATAAACATGTTTTATATTATGTAGAAATTGGTAAATGAAATAATTTGGTCTAGGTTTTATGTAAAAGAATAATTTTCGAAAATTATTATATAGTTATTTTTGTTGTGATTGTTTGTCCAGGAATGATGATTTTTATTTATCATTATTTGATGATTGATTATTGGTGCTCAGCCACTTTATGAGCATTTGTTGTTTGAATTAAATACGAACACCTTATGAATTCAATTTCTTGATTTGACTATAAGGCATTCGTTAATAATGCAAGTTTACTTTGTTAAAGGGTTATTGTAAGAAGGAATGATTTTCTAAATTTGGTGTATAAGATGTGTCTTATAAAATAAAGAGGATTGCTGAGAATTTAAATCCCGGTGTCTTTGAGGGAGATTTCAAATGATTTTTGGAAAAAGTAATAATAGTTTTACTTGAAAGTATTTGTAAATGTGAGTATTTGCAATGATAATTTTGATTAAGAGACATTTTCATAGGATAATTCAAGGAATAAGTCTCGATTAGTTTTTTTGGTAATCTGAATAATCTTCTAAGTGAAAATCGGATGTTTGCTCAAGCGAACGTTGTAGTGCACTTAGTAAATTATTCCTTTTGTCATTGTACGATTGAAATGAGTTTGAATACAAACAAACCAAAAGCAAGTTTTAGTAAATAAAGTGCTAAATATATTTTATATATATATGAGAAATATATACAATATTGTCTCAAAATAGGATTCGAAAAATAACAAGAATTTTTATGTTAATGGTTTGAGTGACTCGGAAATGACTATAATAGGCAAGAGATGTGTTCGGATGGTAAGCACTTCTCTTAAGTATTACCCTTCTTGTTAAGAGGATGTATGATACCATTTGGTAGGACTCAGTTCCTAGATATTATTTTGGTGTTACTCGGTCTATATGTATATTTTCTATGGATTAAAATATATAGTATCATTTTAAAAGGGTTTTGAAATAAAAACTGGGTATTTAGATCTTATGTTCCTTAAAAAGAAAATGGATTCAAAATAAAATGATATTTGATAAAATAATGTGTTGATAAATGAAATTTTTAATATGAATTTAAACCACTCTTGGTTAGAGAAGAAATTATTTAACACAAGTTTTTAAATGGGTTAAATTTAATAAGAAGATTTTAATGAACTTTGTTTTATTAAAACTACATCTCTTATTTTAGCATCTAAGTTTTATAAATTATTTAATATTATTGGGCCGGCTAAAAAACATCTTTACCTTAGAGATGTCTAAGGAAATGTAGACTCTAGGACTAAATTTCAATACCAGCATCCTAATCTTCTTAGCTACTTACCGGACTAAATGGGTAAAAAGGTCGAAGAGGTTAAATCGATTTTAATACCCAGAGCATCTAAATATAAAGGAAAACGAAAAGATAAAAGATTAAACCGGATAGTTGTAGACCAAATAGTAGTATCTAGGCAAGGCTAGGTGCAACCAGTGCCTTGGCTTACCTGACTTCGATTCCGGGTGAGGGATAGAGAAGTCGAAACGTCGGAAGTGTGATAAGTATAAGGTGTTAATTTTTATAAATAGTTCATGATTAATTAAGTATATGGAAGGTATTTCATTGTATACTCGACACTAAATTTTGAGGTATGGAAGCCTATTTCTATCTATGAGAGTTTAAGAATGTACATTGAGGCAAGGATAGTACTATAACTTGTCCGACTTTATTGTTAATCCAAAGGTAGTATGGGTTTGAAATCAAAAATTAATGATAAGTATATGCTATCTGATTTTCCATATGTAAACTATATACTTACACATGATAGTGATTTATTCTCAATCGATAAGTTGACCTAATTTGACTAAGGAAGTATGTGATAGCTTCACGATTTCACATGGTTTGAGATTCCCTAGGGATAACTCATTCCGATGAAACGTCTCTCACTTTAAGGGGTATATTAAAGATCCCCTTAGGACTATTATATAGTTCACTTACTTCTAAAAGAAACGGGATTGAGTTAATAGAAAACTATCGATAGTTGATTCGGAGATACCGGCATCAGATAACCATGAGTTATCTAAAATCCACTTCGAATCGGCATAATCGTTCGAATTGGAGACATCTTGAAGATGATGGAAATCAAAGATGGAGTTCTTTAAAGTGCAAAGGCTACTTGCTACTAATTCTGAGGGTGACTCCAAAAAGGATATAGTAGAAGTAATGCCTTTGGTTTGTTCATATCCTAAACAACTTGTATGAATAAATGCTGGCATTGCATTATTGCTTAGAGGGTAGTGTTAGCATTCTAAGTAGGATTTGCTAAAAGGGTAATCGTTTGGGAATTGAAAAAACAGGAGTTGTGCCATAGGGCTATATGGGTCACACCCATTAGGATATGGTCATCGCCTGATCCATATCGGTAGTAATGGACTTACGTTTGCTTCGGGCTCGGTATGGTTGTATGCAACAACCGAAGGGTGATCATATTCGGTACTATCTAGGAAGGGGTAGGCCGGTCCTGATTTGTAGAGGTGCAATAGGTTTGCAGCCTCGATATATTTTCTCCAGGGATGTACTGTACGGAAGGTAGTCCCTTAACTTATTATTATATGGAATCCATTTTCCAAAATGTGCTTTGCGAACTTAGCTGTATACCAAATATTTGCTGGAATGTGAGATGCAAGCATTTCAGCTATGTTATATATTTATTTTAAATCCTAGAAATTTTTATAATAACACTAGATTATCTAATAAAATGGTTTGGTTATCATAAGGTAAAAACCATTCGTTTTATGTGTGATGTGGTCTTACAAGGTGCAGGTTTTATAACATGAATAATCCATATGATTTGAGTTTTCTCATGTTGGTTTACTAGATGGATCCGGGTGTTATTTTCTTATAATATTCGGGTCAGACCCGAGTACTTTTCCCAAATTTAGAAATGGACGTTTGGAGCTTTAGAAGACGGGTCGGATGCCTCCAAGACCTAACATATTTTATTTTTTTGTTGTATTTCTTATTTTGTATTTATCAGCATTTGTAAGGATACGCTGTTATAACTATCCAGGCTATTATAACTATCTAGGCTAATGATAGGTTAGCTTTCTTTGATTGTTGTCTGTATATTTAAGTTTCTTTTGTAAAGATCATTTAGATATTATATATTACTCGTCATGATGTGAGATTATGTGTTATCTTTTCTTTCTATCACTCCAACAATCTGTCTTTCTGGCACTTGGATATTCGACACGTGAATATTGTAGATGTATTATTGACGACTTTTTGATGGTCGAAAAGGTAGGTCGTCACAGCATACCTAGAGTCTCGACATCAAGCAGGCTTCCCAAGTATTGAATATGATGACAAGCAAAGTTTTGCAGTAACGTTCAAATAAATCTTAATCATCAACCACACAAGCATTCAGACATTACTTATTCTTATCAAAGCAAAATCATGATCTAATCTTATGAAAACATAGAAACTTCTCAAGTAGAACAAAGAAAATTAACACAAGGTGAACGCAAATCAATTCCAATTCAAAGCTCTATAATAGGATTTTTATTTTTCAAGATAAAGCTTCATCATTAGTCAAGTATATCCAGTAAGGCTGCGGGGTTCTAAGTTGAAGTGACATAGAGCGCAGCATCAAGCAACTTACCTTAGAGGTAGCACATCATCTCAGCAAGCTTTAGACCAAGGCAGCTCCACTCGAGTCTAGAGCAACACAAATAATTAGCAAGGCAATGTGATTCGAGCAAGGAGTAGATTTAAGTCTCTAGTGAAGCAACTCTAGATATCAAGCACAAAGCCCACTAATTTAGATTGGACGAAGACGTGGTAGTGAACTTCAGGCTACGAGAAGCAAGGTAGCACTTCATCATCGAGAACTGCAGGGTCGGCATCCCCTTGTCCTCTCAGGAAACTCGTGAATCTTCACATCGGAACCAGACGATGCAACTATATTAGTTCAATGAACAACCAACCATGCAAGCATCTTTGAGCAGTAGAGACATAAACACAAATAAAAAGGATTCCCTTCCCACACTAATAGCTCATTAAGAGGTAAAGTCATATTCTCCGTAATTACCATGTGATAAAACATTTATCGCGGATGGGATGCATTATCTAAAAAGTAGTATAATAATACTATTATTATAGATCTACTCACTAAGGCCCTTTATTGGTTTAGTCAAAGAAATTGATCGAGGGTTTGATTATGAATCACTATAATTGGCTTCAAGTCCAAGTGGGAGACTAATAGAATTAAGGGTAATACCTTAGGGCCAATTATGTAATTTGATTATATAAATTAGTTCTTATAGTAAATTTTCTTTGAAATAAAGTAACCTTTTTATTTTATTTTCTATTGTAAATATTGTTATATTATAAAATAATTAGGGACCACCAACTCAAGTGGCAAGTGGAACGTGTTAGAACCATATATATGGTGTTTTGATGATAGCAACCATACAATAATGCTACTAATATGATTATTAAGTTATTTTAGGTCAAAACGATGATGGAAAAGGTAAAAAATAAATTGGATAAAAATTTGCGAAGCTGGGACTCGAACCCACGTGGGCTGAGAGATGAGCGCATGCTTTTACCACTAAACTAAGCAAGCTTTTGGAAATTATGCTTATTCAGTCGACTGAAATCCTTGCTCAGTCAACTGAACTAGCCTAAGTTGACTAACTTATAAAAAAACACCCGTCTGAATCAAGCCTGAAGTTTTGGACCAAAATTGGCCACTTTCAGTCGACTGAATTTGATCCTCAGTCGATTGAGCTAGTACAAAAACTGTTATTTTTTTGAATTGGTGCCATCGTGTCTCTTCGCTCCAGAAGTTGCATCTCTTCGCTCCTGCAGCCACTTCTCTTCATCAATGGCGAATTTGGAAGGTTGCACCCCTACATTTGCATCCCCACAACAACTATATAATCCCCTAACCATTCTTGAATCTATATACATTGAAACAAAAACAATATGCTTTGAATTCTAGGCCTCAAACTCTCAATTCCTAAGCAATACTCCGAATTCCACGAAATTCATGTGATTTAGAGATATCGACTAGTGTGCTTCATGTTAGGAACTGGAGATAGTGGTTTTGATGACAACAACCTTTTTAACTTATTTTATTATAACTTATATACTAACACTATTGTCTAGATATATATGAATGTTATTATGCAGGATATATATAAGGCAGGTACTGATTATTGAAGACTGTACAGTATAAAGATCAAGAATGAAGAAATCAAGTTTGAAGACTCATGAGTATCAAGATCAAGATTTCGAGATATGTGTCTAGTTTATTGTTAAAACTTCATAATAGCACGGAAATCTTCATTCCATATTTCATTTGGGATGGAACCCATTTCTACCTTCTTATTGGCTTACAAACCCACGACAAGTAGCTTACAAACCTACGACAAGTGGCTTACAAACCCACGAACATCCTGGTTTTGTACAAGTTCTCGAGTCCTGATGTGATGAGATATTATGCAGGAAGAAGCTTGCAAAACTACATCAAAATAGTTTTTCAAAATGATTTTCAAAACTGCTTTTCAAAATGTTTTAGCCTTAAAAATTATCTTTTCAAATGATTATCAAAAAAGATGTATTAGCCTTAAAATATTATTTGTTTTTGTTTTTTAAATAAACTCTTGTATTAAACTTCACATTTTTTTAACTAAGGGA
The DNA here is from genome assembly GCA_030737815.1 of Allium fistulosum. NCBI lineage: Eukaryota > Viridiplantae > Streptophyta > Magnoliopsida > Asparagales > Amaryllidaceae > Allium > Allium fistulosum. The sequence continues at coordinate 294,853,129 of CM060907.1, forward strand.
TGTCGACATCATAGGATACCCCATGTCGACATGGTGGCCGTTAATTTCAAAAGTTTCAATTTTCAAAAGAAGTGTCTATTCGTTTAAATCTCTTCACAAATGGTTATGACCGTTACTGGTCTATAAATAGCCTTTATAAACGAATTTTTTAACTAACAATTTTCTTATTTTCTTCACTCCTTCTTCTCCATAAATTCATATTCTAAAATTTTCGTATTTTTAAGATCGTGCCGAAATTCTACCGAATTCTCAAGTGAATCAAATTAGAACCTCATTCTTGTTTGATTCTGTGCCCTCTCTCGAAGATCAAAGTGCTATTCAGAGTTATAGGATCAATTTGTAATCAAATGTTTATCGAGTCTCTCTATAAGGTGTGGTTGTGCCTGGAAATCAATTGGGTAATCTTGTGGCCCGTAAATCAAGAGAGTTTGCCCCGAATTCGAGAGACAAGAGGGTACCTCAAGGCCTTTAGAAATTGAGGATTGTAATCTAGACATTGATTGAATAAAAATCTGTATGAGGTGTTTTGCCTTGGTACAGGACTGGACGTAGGGTAACTCTGAACCAATATAAAATCCGGTGTGTTCTTTCCTTTTACTGTTTTTTATTTACTTACTATATTTGTGTTTGATTCTGTGATAGTTATATGATTAAGTTCTGCATTTGTTTATAACATAATTTTTAAATTAGTCCATATAAGTCTTTGAATCCATTAAACACTATTCACCCCCCTCTAGTGTTAAATTAGCCTTAAGATCCTTAATCCGCACTCCCTTTCAATTGGTATCAGAGCGTAGGTTTTCATAGTTTTCAGAATTTGAAACTTGAAAAGTTAAAATGGAATTTTTAGGAAATTTTGTTAATACTAGTTTGAATTTATGCATTTCATCAAACTATCATAAGTCTGCTTATAGTTCTTATGAAAAATCAAGTTATCTACCGAATTAGTTTATTATGTGGGAACAGACATGTTACATGGCTTTTGAAGAATCAACAACCAATGGACAAACTGTGCAAATTGAGAAAGATAAATGGATACTTAATAGTGGCTGTTCAAGGCATATGATTGGAAATCCTGAGATACTCAATGACATTATATATCAAGATGGTGGATTGGTCAACTTTGGAGATAACTCAAAAGGATATGTGATTGGCATCGGCAATGTCGGTAATTCTAAAACTCCTCTTATTTCTGATGTTTTGCTAGTTAGGAATTTAAAACATAATTTGCTTAGTATAAGTTAACTATGTGATAAAGATTTAAAATTAAATTTGGAAAAGATAAGTGTCACATCGAAGATAATAAGTCAAATATTATCTTTGTAGGAATTAGGAAGAAAAACATTTACATCCTTAGTATGAAGTTTCAAATGATAACTTATGTCTTTTGGATAATACAAGTGACCCTTGATTTGGCATAAAAGATTTGGTCGTTTAAATTTCAAACTGTTATCTAGGTTATCAAAACTTGACTTAGTTAAAGGTCTTCCCAAGTTAAACTTTAAAGTAGATAGTAATGTGATGCTTGCCAATTAGGAAAACTTAAGAAAAATTCATTCAAATTAAAAGATATGATTTCTACTTCTAAACCTCTAGAATTACTCCATTTAGATTTATTTGGTCCATCTCAAGTTCAATCAATTAATCACAATAAATATGTATTTGTAATTGTAGATGATTATTCTAGATATACTTGGACAATTTTTTTTAAAACTTAAAAGTGATGCTTTTTATTTAAGAATTTTGCTAAAAGAATTCAAAATCAACTTTCTTTAAATATAAAAACTATTTGTAGTGATCATGGTGGAGAATTTGAAAATGAAAATTTTGAGAATTTCTATAATCAAAAAGGAATTACTCATAATTTCTCTTTTCCAAGAACTCCACAACAAAACGAAGTGGTATAACGTAAGAATAGAACGATTCAAGAGTGTGCTAGAACAATGCTTTCTGATAGTAACTTACCTAAAAACTTTTGGGCTGAAGCAGTCGCTACAGCTTGTTATATATTAAATAGGATTTTAATTAGACCATTAACTAATAAAACACCATATGAATCACTTTACAATAAGAAACCCATAGTGGCTTATTTTAAAGTTTTTGGTAGTAAGTGTTTTATTCTTAATACAAAAGATAATTTAAATAAATTTGAACCTAAATCTGACAAAGGTATCTTTATCGGATATTCTAATAGAAGTAAAGCATTTAGAGTTTATAATTTAAGAACTAACACTATTGAAGAAACAATGCATGTATCTTTTGATGAAAATTTTAAAGATACTGTACAAATAGAAGATGAAGAAGATTTTGTAACTTTAAATAATGAACCTAATGAAACTAATTGTGAAATCATTCAACCTAATAAAAGAATTAGGCTATTAAAAGATCATTCTATAAAAAATATAATAGGAAATATTGAATCTATAGTTAAAACAAGAAATCAACTAAATAGTATGAGTAATGTAGCTTTTATATCAACTATCGAGCCTAAAAATCAAAAGGAAGCATCATCTGACAATTCATGGATTCTTGCTATGCAAGAAGAATTGAATCAGTTCACTAGAAATGATGTTTGGGAACTTGTTCCTAGACCTGAGGATAAAAGTATAATTGGAACAAAATGGGTTTATAAAAATAAAATGAATGAACTTGGTGAGGTCGTGAGAAATAAAGCTCGTTTAGTCCCGCAAGGTTATTGTCAAGAAGAAGGAATTGATTATGACGAAACCTTTGCAACCGTAGCAAGATTAGAAGTTATCAGGATTCTACTTGCTTTCGCAAACTACAATAATTTTAAGTTATATCAAATGGATGTTAAAAATGCTTTTCTAAATGGTTTTGTAAAAGAAGATGTTTATGTTGAACAACCTCCACTCTTTGAAGATAATAAATTTCCAAATCTTGTATATAAATTAAAGAAAGCTTTATATGGTCTGAAACAAGCTCCTAGAGCCTGGTATGAAAGACTAAGATCTTATTTACTACAATCTGGTTTTGAAATTGGTAAAATAGATACAACTCTTTTTATTAAAAGAAACAAAAATGATATTCAATTAGTACAAATATATGTAGATGATATAATATTTGGATCAACTAATAACATAATGAATAAAGAATTCTCAGATATAATGACTAAAGAATTTGAAATGAGTCATATGGGAGAACTAAGTTTCTTCTTAGGACTTCAAATCAAACAATTAGATAAAGGAATTTTCATTAGTCAAGAAAAATATGCTAAGGATTTAATTAATAAATTAGGATTGACCACTTTTAGTGGGAAACCAACTCCAATGACAACTAATGTAGCTTTAAGTAAAGAAGATAAATCAAAAGATGTTGATCAAAAATTATATAGGGGAATGATTGGTCCGCTGCTTTATATAACAGGAAGTCATCCTGACATCATTCATAGTGTCTATCTTTGTGCAAGATACCAATCTCAACCTAAAGAAACTCACTTAAAAGCTATTAAAAGAATTTTAAGATATGTAAAACATACTTTAGATTATGGTTTATTTTACCCTAAAAATGATGTATTTGATTTAATTTCATATTGTGATGCTGATTACGCTGGTTGTAAATCAGACCGAAAAAGTACAAGTGTAACTTGTCACTTTCTAGGACATTCTCTGGTTTCCTGGTTTAGTAAGAAGCAAAACACTATATCCTTGTCAACAACTGAAGCAGAATATATCTCTGCTGCTTTGGCTTGTTCTCAAGTTATATATATGCAACAAACTTTAAAAGATTTTGGATTAACTATAACTAAATCACTAATTTATTGTGATAATACTAGTGCAATAAACCTATCTAAAATCCAACTCATCATGCTAGAATAAAACATATGATATTAGACATCATTTTCTTAGAGATAATATAAGTAAAGAAGTCATAACTCTTGAATACATTAATACCGAAAAACAAATTGCTGATATATTAGCCAAACCATTAAATGAACAAAACTTTACTAAATTTAGAAGAGAATTAGGTATATGTTCATTAACTGAAATATAAATTATAAATAATACAAGTATAGTTAATAATTAATATAAATAAAAATTTCTCAAAAATTGAACTGGCATGTCGACATGACCCATCCCCCTATATCGACATACAGGCCGAGATTTTCAAATTTAAATTTCCCTCTAAAATTAGTTATTTGGTTATATATTTATATATTTCGAATTTTACTCCTTTTCTCTGTTCTATTTTTTGTAATAAACTTCTAAAATAGAAAATTAATGGCTTCCTCTTCCAATAATGAACCTTCTTCACCCACTCACTACAACAAAAATGGCCTTTCGCAGCGTTTTAAAAACGCTGTGAAATGCTTTCGCAGCGTTATGAAGAATGCTCTCTTTCAACAAGCTGTAATAGGGTCGGAATATATTGCAGCGTTTTGAAAACGCTGTAAGAAATATTCCATATTGCAGCGTTTTGCCTTTTTGCAGCGTTTTAGAAATGCTGCAATATGTCCTAACCCTACTATAGTTCGTTGTTAAACAACATTCTTCAAACGCTGCGAATGTGTTTCACAGCGTTTTTAAAACGCTGCGAAAGTAAATTACTACGTTTTTAAAACGCTGCAAAAAGATTTTTCACAGCATAGATAAAACCCTGTAGAAAGCCATATATTTTTATTAATTTTCTAGAACAGACCCTTGAATTAGCTGAGATGTATAAAACATATTCAAATGAAACAATAACATTAATCATATAAACACATTTAAATAGTTCAACACATTATATATAATAAACATATCCATATTTACATAATATCTTTATAATACTTTGTTCTTATATTCTTTACCATGTTAAACATAATGCAGAAAATAATAAATTATGGCCAACAAAATTACTTATTGGTAATGAATCGTTGAAGTTTATATCAAAACCTTCCAACAACACCAAATATTTTTCCAAGATTTTGCCTTGAATAATCCTTTGTTCGAGAATGGAGCAGGTGGGCTGAGGAGATGAATGAAGCAACCAATTAACAATGGTGACCAGTTCTGTCGTATCCAGCTGAATATAATGCAAAAAAGGATTAGACTGTTGTATTGGCAGTATGCATTGACATATGCAATTAGCTGAAACAAAGACTAATACAACTGCAAGCAATGACTTTCACAAAGAAATTGAATAGAAAATGAAGCAATAAAATAGCGTTTAACAATAATGACAACTGGAGCAGCAATATTCTAAAGCCAACGGACTATGAACTGAATATGAAATGTGAACTGAATATCATGATGATCAATCAAACTACTGAACTAAAGAATGCTAACTAAGTGACATAAGATGGAAGCAACTAATTAGCATGTATGGAATGGCATGACGATAATTTGAGTGAGAAACATAAGGATTAGTCAGGGGTACCAGATTAGATAGAACTGAAGAAATTATTAAAATGTGCAATTGTCAGTTATGCACATGCACAAAAATGCAAGATTATTACAATCCCATTTGAGCCAGCAATATGCATTTAGATTTAAATAATGAATTTCAGTTGTAAGCTGTTAAGCTCGTGTACCTGTAAGTGTGAAATTTTTGAGAAATTTAGTTAATTTTTATAAAACTTAATTAGCTTAGTTAATATTTTATAATCTATTATTATTATAAACTTAATTAATCATCATTATATTATTATAAACTTATTAATCCTTATAAAACATAGGTAATTAGTTAAATTAGTTAGATTATTATTATAGATTTAGTTGTATTTTATTTTTTATAATACTTAGTTAATTTTTATAAACTTAGATAGTTTATTATTATTATTATTATTATAGAAAATATAACAAAAGCAAAAAAACATCACTTGCTTACTACAAAAAGATGCAGATAGATGGCATTACTTATAGGAGTTAGTTGCATGGTTAATACCTTAAGAGCATGCAGTGCATCAGTGAAATCTATAGTGATAAAGTAAATTTATCCACTATAAAGCATTAGTTTTTAGGTCCTGACATCTGCACATATAAAGCATCTAGTCTTCAAATAATCAACCTAAGCAAAAAAAAAGAAAAAAAAAAGAATTTATCCACTCTGCTTACCGTTCCATTACGGAATTCTCCAGCAACACCTAATTGCACCCACAAAGCTCTTGATATCAGAAAAAGGACAAAAAACACCCCCAAATACAACGGATTTCTGCCCAAAAAGAAGGTAAAATAAGCACTTATGTACTTGTAAGCTTGAAATAATATAACAATATAACTTACTTCAAAAGCACCATGAATTCATTTTACCCAAGGATTGCAATCATCGCGATTGCCCATGGTGGAGGTAACCAACTGTTGCCGCGCTTATGAGCTTCCTACAAAACATAACATAATGCAATGAAATAAAAGTGATAAAGTAAATTTCAATATCGATAAGAGAAGGAGAAATGTACATGTACCTGTGCAGATATTGCTTGAGAAACTGTATATTCGGTTTCTGTTTTAAACTGTCTCCATACCGACTTGCATTGTACTGGAGTTATCAATGTATCTTTTGGAGATATCTGAACTCATGAACATAACTCATGAATTTATAATTTGATTTTCAGGGATATTAAAGTCGCCTAACTAAGCGGTTAACAATACACAAAGAAATAGTGTTAACTACATCCATAGGAGCTACTCTGTGGCATAGTAAGCAACCAGAAGGCAGCTACCTTTGGATCTTTCATGCTATGGGCAATATTCTGAGAAATAACAAATGAAATAGCATGAACTGTGGTAAGCATCCAAAAATTGTTGAGACTGATGTTCAAAACAAGGTCAACTAGTCAGACAAGGTAATAGATCTTCGAAAATGTATGTCACGTTTTCCTTGACTATAACATTGTTATTGATACTACCACACCAAAAGAAGTTTGTGATTTTGTTGAAGCTGTAGTTAAAGTTTACAGTTCAAGTTCAATAACACGAAACAAAATAGGATGATGTATATAGAGTATATTCACCTAGAAGGAGATAATATAAGTAGTAAGAACCCTATAACAATCTTGGTTACATAGCTATAGCAATATAACCACAATGCTTGCCTCATAGGGGTAATCCATCTTCTTCAAAACATTATAGGCTTTCCATGGAGGCTATATAATCTGAAAATGTTTAAAAAGTGTCATTACGTAAGTAAGATGAAATCTCAGAAGTTACAGCTACTTTATAGTCTGTATTATATTGTTCAATAGTATAACGTTACATCTAGTGTGAAAATTATCTCATTTGATTTGGAATTCCAGTAGCTTGTCTGCTACTGGCGGCAGCTGTTCTCACCTCACTTTGACATTTTGATAGGAAGTAAAAAGAAAGAAACAACCTCAATTTTTATTGTATGAACATATATATGAGTTTAATCATCAGCATAAAAACACAAAGTAAAAATATTCGCTTCAAGTTTACATTTCAGTGTGGGTTTGTCTTATAAAAATTTAGCCATATGCATGCATGTATAACAAGAGAAAGGAGGTTATATTGCTGACACAAAACACCAAACTATCTGTTATTAGTGTTGTATTTATTACCAATAAGAAAAGGATTTCATGATGATTAGGTCATATTTGTAGGACACCAAAATGTGTTACAGAGGGTATAAAAGTGGAGATCAATTGAAGAAGAAAAAAGGTAAATTGGCTATTCATATTCATATAGCCAACACCACTCCACCGATTAAAGATGGTGATCAATAAGAAAGACAAAGTTTACTACAGTACAACAATAACATAATGCAATTTTTTAGACATATACACAATTCATGATAAACAGCAAATCTATCATATTATAAAGTACATAATATAACAAACAAATTTAGTACTCACATCGTCTGCCGAAATCCTGATTTGCAACTGATTTTTACACTCTGGGCAACTCATCACGCCCTGCAACATTGAATTAAATTAAATGGGCCTAGGTATGTAAATTGATGAAATCATTCACCCAATTTCTAAGATGCAATAGATTTCTAAGAATAGCTAGTAATGTTAACTGACAGTTAAGTCTGCTAGGTTTAATACATTGGTATAATACTAAAAAGCTGTTTCTTTTTTTCTCTCATGTCAATTTCATTTAATTTGATTTCTCTATTCCTGCATGTTTCCTATCTATTTTTTTCTTGTCTCGTTCTTGCCTCTTCAATTCTCCCTCTCCCAACTTTCTCCTATGTTTAAAATTTATACAGATTAGATATTATATTCTCAAGCTTTAAGACTACATTTAACTCTTTAATCAGTATAATAAGCATTTTCTGATAAATCGATATGAATTTTTTTTGTAAAAAATAGCTAACCATAATTGAAAAGGTTGTATCAATATATGTTCATGTTTATGAACATAATATTTTATGGCATTTAGTCGATAATATTTCCAGAAAGAAAAAGTAGAACCTGAAAACATTAAAATGCTAAATGTTATAAACACAAACATAATACTGGAGCCTTACCAAACTTGCCACATGACAAAAAACAACCACCTACTTCCCACAATCATTGAATTCAGACAAGCTCGAAACCAGTGGTCTCTCGTATGAAATTTTGTTCTGACCTATACCAGATCTCGATGGTCTCCTTTCTCTATTGCAACAAGTTCATCCAGCTTTGCACTCATCGAAACATCACATTGTTGAGCCTCTTCATCAATGAGATACTCCAACATAATTAATTTGTTAGAATTTTCAAAGTGCTTAGGGAGTCCACTCATTTACATTTTCAAGCATATCCAAGCCGAAGCTCGACAATTTCCTAGTCAACGATGGTTAAACCAAATGAGAGACCAATGAATCTACTCTGGTAGGGTCGAAAGACTACAAAAGAGGAGTCATTCTCACCCTCATCTGTTTGGTTTTCATCTTGCACTACATCAATGTCTTCTAAAGTTATGGCATATGGTATTAGATTACTGAACAGCTGTAACTACCTCAAATTTGCATTGTACCTCCTTAAATTTAACTCCAGCAATACTGGCTTGATGAGGCACCGATACTTCTCCATACTTGTTTATTATTTGTTGCACACTTGCTGCATATTTTGTTTTTGTATCACTGCTGTTTTCTTCATGAGCTACCTCACTTTTTGCAGTTTTCTTCATGAGCTGCAGTTAATTTAGTTTATTTTTAAATTTAGTTAATTTTTACAAAACTCTTAGTTAAATTTAGCTAATTTTTATAAAATTTAATTAATCTAGTTAAAACTTTATAAAACTTAATTGTAATAAAACTTGTATGATTTTTATAAAACCTGTATAATTTTTATAAAACTGGTACAATTTTTATAAACCAGTTATAGCATTGATGAAGTATGCATAAAATCAATATTGTTGGTGCACATATTTGCATAGATGTAAAATTAAACTAAGACCGATATAGATGCCTTATTAGTGTTGTAAGAAACTAGCACCAAATGATTGTCTAAAAAGAATGTAAGTTGGCTTTATGCATAATAAATCAACATCTAATTTATGTTAAAAACCATTTTCTATTACCAAACTAACTTTATAACCTCAAGCTAGATATATGTATACTATAGTATGAAACATGCACTCTACATATTTATCAGAGTTAACAAATTATTTACGACAATGACGATTTCATAATTTTTTAAAGGGACAATTATGCTAAATGTATAACATTCAATTATGTGCAAGGGATATATATGAAAAGGGTAAAGTAAATCTTTAACAAAAGCCGCAACAATTAAGTATTTTTTTCAACAGTTCCCTGGTAATTAAAAATGCAGCAAGCAAAATAGCACAATCATATAAAAACGACAATAATTTAATGTTGAAATAGCTAACGTGGCTTGTTATAATTACACTGCTAGTGTGAATATCTTTAACAAAAACAAAGCCCACAAGCAAGCACACCTTTCATATCTCATGTGCCTTTTATATATATAAACACACACACACATTTTTCAACAATAACCTGCATGCGTAGTTGACATATTAGACTCCTACTTCCCTCACCCTTTATTTAATTTGTTCTTTTCCAATTTCAATTTTTCCAAAGCTGATCTACTTCACAAATTTTACCATGGATCATGAAACAAAAGATTTAAATAATACGGTTATCCATATTCCTCTCATCAACACGATCGATATCAAACCCGAAGTTCAGTTCAACATGGCTTTGCAACTTTGTATAATAAATCAACATCTAATTTATGTTAAAACTAACATGGTTTGCAACTTTGTTTGCCTGGAACAGTTGTTAACCTCAACCAAAGTTCCTCTCTCGTAAACTTCAAGAAAGAAAGACTCCCAAAAAAATTTCAAAATCTGAAATCAATAAAGCATGGAATCAAAGACATTTCTAGTTGGAACCCAATTTTTCTGAATTCGAACAAATTTTGAACTAAAAATCCGATTGGAATCAAAAATATAGAGTCCCATACCATAATCGGAGATGAGGAGCTATCGGCATGGACTTGACGGCAAAGATCTGTTGACAAGCGTTGATGGGGAGGAACCAGTGGAAAAGTTGCAGCAGGGATCGTTGAGGTTGGAGAAATCTTTTTAATGATTGGGGAAGCGTGGAATGAATGCGTATAGGAGTAGGCTACTTGGGAATTGAAATTTTTGGGAAAGAAGGAATGAAAATTAAGGGAAATAGGCGGTGTAGTGAATTGTTGGCGCGCATAGAATTGGTTTGGGCAGCGTTTCATAAGTTTTATTTACAGAGTTAAAATGTTTAAAACTGCATTTTTATTAAAACGCTGCAATCCATAGCTGCCAAAAAAAAGTTTTCTTGTAGTGACTTCTCCTCATTCTGGCCCTTTTCAATGTTCCACACACGTACAAGTCATCAAATTACAAGAGAAGATGAAAGATTTGCTTCAAATGATGATAGAAATTCAAGTAAGTCAACTACGAATGGCTAGAGAACAAGATAGGCAAGGCAGAATTCTTAGGAATTTACAAAAAGTCCTTATGGATAACTGCCAATCCCATTGTCATCGAAGAATCATCACAAGCCATGAATTCTGAAGAAGAAGAGCCTCTAGAAGAACCACAAGAGGATCAAGAAGAAGATCATCCTCTGCCGAATCCAGATATTCGTATGGACAAAGACAATGGCGTGATTTGCGTTGGAGAGGTCCTTTTTTACGCTAATGGGAACTTGGTCGAACAACGTGGAAACTTTTGTCTTCACTATCCAAATTGTTCGGTCCATAAATCACCAATAGTTAAGGGTCCTCGTTAAGCGTTTTTCTTTTTTCTTTTTCTAGATTGTATATTGGTTATTTAAATTGTATATAAGTGTTATCTTAATTAATGTTCTTCTAAAAACAATTTTTGGTTATTATTCTTATGTCATATGTTTGTTTATCTCATTCTCTATTAAGTTCAAGGTTTATAGGTTATTATTGTTGATGACAAAGGGGGAGAAGTTATATAAAATAGTAGGCTTGGAGTATGGGGGAGTTGTTGGTGTAAGGGGGAGTTATGGTATGATCGAAGTGGTAAGTATATTTTATAAGGTTGTTATCATCAAAAAGGGGGAGATTGTTAGGAACTGGAGATAGTGGTTTTGATGACAACAACCTTTTTAACTTATTTTATTATAACTTATATACTAACACTATTGCCTAGATATATATGAATGTTATTATGCAGGATATATATAAGGCAGGTACTGATTATTGAAGACTGTATAGTATAAAGATCAAGAATGAAGAAATCAAGTTTGAAGACTCATGAGTATCAAGATCAAGATTTCGAGATATGTGTCTAGTTTATTGTTAAAACTTCATAATAGCACAGAAATCTTCATTCCATATTTCATTTGGAATGGAATCCATTTCTACCTTCTTAGTGGCTTACAAACCCACGACAAGTAGCTTACAAACCTACAACAAGTGGCTTACAAACCCACGAACATCTCAATTTTGTACAAGTTCTCGAGTCCTGATGTGATGAGATATTATGCAGGAAGAAGCTTGCAAAACTACTTCAAAATGGTTTTTCAAAATGATTTTCAAAACTGCTGTTCAAAATGTTTTAGCCTTAAAAATTATCTTTTCAAATGATTATCAAAAAAGATGTTTTAGCCTTAAAATATTCTTTATTTTTGTTTTTTAAATAAACTCTTGTTTTAAACTTCACATTGTTTTTAACTAAGGGATGTCGACATCATAGGATACCCCATGTCGACATGGTGGCCGTTAATTTCAAAAGTTTCAATTTTCTAAAGAAGTGTCTATTCGTTTAAATCTCTTCACGAATGATTATGACCGTTACTGGTCAATAAATAGCCTTCACAAACGAATTTTTTAACTAACAATTTTCTTATTTTCTTCACTCCTTCTTCTCCACAAATTCATATTCTAAAATTTTCATATTTTCAAGATCGTGTTGAAATTCTGCCGAAGTCTCAAGTGAATCAAATTTGAATCTCATTCTTGTTTGATTCTCTACCCTCTCTCGAAGATCAAAGTGCTATTCAGAGTTATAGGATCAATTTGTAATCAAACGTTTATCGAGTCTCACTATAAGGTGTGGTTGTGCCTGGAAATCAATTGGGTAATCTTATGGCCCGTAAATCAAGAGAGTTTACCCCGGACTCGAGAGACAGGAGGTTACCTCAAGGCCTTTAGAAATTGAGGATTGTAATCTCGACATTGATTTAATAAAAATCTATATGAGGTGTTTTGCCTTGGTACAGGACTGGACGTAGGGTAACGAACCAGTATAAAATCCGGTGTGTTCTTTCCTTTTACTGTTTTTTATTTACTGTATCTGTGTTTGATTTTGTGATAGTTCTGTGATTAAGTTCTGCATTTGTTTATAACATAATTTTTAAATTAGTCCATATAAGTCTTAGAATACATTAAACAATATTCACCCCCCCCCCCCTCTAGTGTTAAATTAGCCTTAAGATCCTTAATCTGCACTCCCTTTCACTTCATCTCCACATCCCATATTCTAGTTGAATAAACTCCTTAGCCTCTACACCTCCACTTAATATAGTTTAGTCTGGTTATAGGAGTTATTGTACATCAAAGTGACATTCTATATATCAAGATACTTTGTGTCAGAATGTAACATTTGTTACACTACTTGTAATTGCTGTTAAAGCCTTGTTTGGTTGTTCAGGTGGAGTCTGTAAACCTGTTCCTCTAGGTGAAGTGAGGGTGTTGATAGTGAAATTCCTAAGAGGTGCTTATGGAGTGGACGTAGGGGAGGTGCTCCGAACCAGTATAAGATCGACTGTGTTGTCTAATATTTTATTTCCGCCGCATTTACATTGTTTACAACTATTGGCCATCTTTGATCCTGTGCATAGCGACTAACAAGTGGATCGGTGCCCGGAATTCTATCGATCGTCACAATATCATAGAATAATGGCCAAAAAGAGAAGATCCAGTCAAAGCTCAAAGACAGTCGAGAAAAAGCAAGTTTCTGGAAGCGAGCAACAATCAACAGAATAAGGTACATGTGTGGTATGGCTAATCTCGAATCAAAATCGGTATGCTTAGATTCTATATATAATGATCTTTTACAAATGCATGAGAAGTTATTAAAAGATTTTAAAGCATCATAAAGGTCAATTCTATTGATTTAGCTAAATTGGATGATTGTGAGCGTAAAATTAGTATTTTAACGGAAGAAATTATAAGTTTTAGTAAAACAAACTGAAGTTTTTGAAAATATTGGAAGAACTTGTTTTACAAAAAGATTTTCTATTACAAGAAAATGAGCGCTTAAATGATAAATATACCGATCTTTTAAACGAAATTGAAGTTTTGCAAAATAAAAATATATTTTTTGGAAAATTCTTTAAATGATTCTAATTCTAAACTTTTATCTCCTGGAAAAGAGAACAGGACTTTAAATGATAAGAATCTAGAATTAATTAAAGAATGTGAATTTTTTTAAAATATTGATTTGCAAAAAGAAATTTTTTATTCCAAAGCTGTTTTTGATAAATTAAATGAGAAAATCACAAATTTTAATAGAGAAAAAAATGATTTATCTTCCTTAACTACTAATAGCAAAGCTCACAATAATAGAACTTGTTCAGACTATAAACAAGATAATTGTAGAAAAGGTGCTAGATATGCATTCCTGTATACACATTTTAATGCTAGTACTAAATTTAGAGATAGTTCTACAATTAATCCATGTCATAATAGTATTATGCTTAAAAATAGAAAAAATGTTTTGAATACTAAATCAACGACAATTGATGTTGATATATAGGTTCCTACTAATCTAACTGATTATAATAGACAATCATACATTAGCAATTATTACGACACTGTGATTAATGGTGGAAATTATATTTTTAGAAGATCAACCACATCCACCTGGATATGGTTTCCTAAGTCGTAAACCTTATATCTATTGTAAAATGAGTATCATTTTGCTTACATTTGACATATCTATTGGATACTCATCGCTTTACAATAATGTTAAAAAATATATTATTTATGACTTCTCTATGATATTATCCATTTATTTTTGAATTCTCATTCTTTTTGTTAATTACAAATGGGAGAAATAATGAGCATATTGATAGGGGGAGTACATGGTAAAAAGTTAAAGAGAAACATTATATTTAGGGGGATTTTTTATATCATATAGTGCGCCAATGCTATTATCCCTTTTTGTTGATGACAAAGGAGGAGGAGAACGCGTGCTTTAAATATTTTGTATTAGCATCTATATAAAGTTGAGGGAAATAAACTTATTATACATAACATATATTTAGGGGGAGCTATTATTTTATATTATAAAGTTGTGTGGTTGTCATCATCAAAAAGGGGGAGATTGTTAGAACCATATATATAGTGTTTTGATGATAACAATCATACAACAATGCTACTAATATGTTTATTAAGTTATTTCAGGTCAAAACGATGATGGAAAAGGTGAAAAATAAATTGGCTAAAAATTTGCGAAGCTGGGACTCGAACTCGCATGCGCTGAGAGATTAGCACATGCTTTTACCACTGAACTAAGCAAGCTATTGGAAATTATGCTTATTTAGTCGACTGAAATCCTTGCTCAATCGAATAAACTAGCCTAAGTTGACTAACTTATAAAAACCAGCCGACTGAATCAAGCTCAAAGTTCTGGGCCAAAATTGGCCACTTTCAGTCGACTGAATTTGATCCTCAATCGACTGAGTTAGTACAAAAACGACTATTTTTTTGAATTGGTGCCTTCATGTCTCTTCGCTCCAGAAGTTGTATCTCTTCGCTCCTACAGCCACTTCTCTTCATTAATGGCGAATTTGGAAGGTTTCACCCCTACATTGGCATTCCCACAACAACTATATAATCCCCTAACCATTCCCGAATCGATATACATTGAAACAAAAACTCTATGCTTTGAATTCTAGGCCTCAAACTCTCAATTCCTAAGCAATATTCCGAATTCCACGAAATTCATGTGATTCAGAGATTTCGACTAGTGTGCTTCATCTCCACATCCCAATTCTTGTCGAATAAACTCCTTAGCCTCAACACCTCCACTTAATATAGTTTGGTCTGGTTATAGGAGTTATTGTACATCAAAGTGACATTTTGTTTATCAAGATACGCTGTGTCAGAAAGTAACATTTGTTACACTACTTGTAACTGCTGTTGAAGTCATGTTTGGTTGTTCAAGCGGAGTCTGTAAACCTATTCCTCCGGGTGAAGTGAGGGTGTTGATAGTGAAATTCCCAAGAGGTGCTTGGGGAGTGGATGTAGGAGAGGTACTCTGAACTAGTATAAGATCTATGTTATCTACTATTTTATTTCCGTTGCATTTACATTATTTACAATTGTTGGCCATCTTTGATCATGTGCATAACGACTAACAGAACGACGCTCTAAACTAAAGTTTTAAAGGTTGCGGGCTCGAACCACTGAGACACAAAAATGAATGCTCTTCTTAAATAAAGTACCATGCTTATTCTAAAAAAAATCAACAACATCAAATATATACATATAGAGAATTCTTAGGAAGGTACTTAATCAATCGTAATTACAAATGTTTTGTAACCAAGAGTACTGAATCGAATAAAGTAAACACTTATCCTTAAATATTATTAGTTAGGATGTATCGAGAATAGGATATCAATATATATGTTAAGACTATTGTATGTAACACTCTCCACATGATGGACAGGTAATTACTCATGACTGTTGGCGGAACCAAAGGATTATTTATGTGTAGTTGATTGGAAAAGTTATAGTACGACTCACCAACAGTCTTTAATATGTTCAAAGTCAAAAAGAAGATCTCAAGTGATGATGTGCAATATTCTTTTGACTTGAGAATGCTATGAACCTTAAGTTTCTAAACTATAACTTGATCATGGCAAATCATATGACAACGATGATCATGTTAAGGCCACAATTGGGTATAAGTTGAAGCACTTAAAGTGAAACACTATTCAAGAGAGGATTGTGCTCCTTTGAATAGAAAATCGATGTCATCATAATTGGTAGACAATGTAAAGTCAAATTCTTTGGTTAAAACAAATTGGTTACTGATAAATGTTATCAGATTGAACAGTAGACTTTACTGTTGCACTTCGCACTTAACAATGATTATTATAGAGTTTTGACCATCAACCAAACTCTAGATATATGAGTGATATAGTGGTACAAAGGGAAAACATGCACAATATATTATTACTTAAGGGTGTTTCTTTAAAAGATAAGGAATTTGAAATTAACTATATAATATGTAGCAACTGAAGTTGTATCCACTAATATGCTTCACCAAAGTCCATGCAGGATTTAGTACTTAAACTATTTGAATATTACTGAGGATTGCATTCACACCTAGAAGTCCATGAAGGCATTAGTACTTAAACTATTTAAATATTATCGAGGCTTTTTAATCATTATGGAGAGTCGTATTGATTAATTAATTATTTTATCAATTTTGTTAGATGGCTGAAAAAATTCACTAATATGATATAAAATTATTATACGTTTATTTAATTATTTATATTGGCTAAAACTAAACTTAATATATCATAAATATTATATGGGAGTCAAAATTATCAATATTGAAAATAATTAGAGGACTAGCCAAATTGATAATAGCTAAATGGTTTATTATTAAATTTGGGTTGATGGGTCTAATTAATAAATATAGTTTGTCCCACGGAATATATTAAGAACTAAGGAGATATTTTTATAGCATTTGGTGCTAGAAATAGACCAATAAAGCCTCTATTTAATAGACATGGTTTCTTCTCTCTCCATTTAAATATATCTTAATGGTGGACTTTGCAACTCCATCACTGAGTTTGAGAAATGTTCTCTCTTGTGGTGAGCAGATGGTTCAAAGGTTTAACGGTTGGTGGGAATATCTAGTATATCAAAGTTTTATTATAGTTTTCAAATATATATATATATATATATATATATATTCATTAAAAAATGAAATATTTGGAATTTAAAATTGCACACATATACATACATATATACATATATATATATGTGTGTGTGTATGTGTATGTGTGTATCTATGTGTGTGTGATTATTTTGATTTTAAAATTTTATAATTGAGTAAAAAATATCATGTGTGCACTTGCATATGATGTGTGCATCATCGTTGGAGCGTTGGTCGTGCACCTTGACCATCATTGTCGATGTCATCTTAGTCAAATGAATGTGGGAAGGTGATTGCAGTCATCAGCAGTAGCACAGATGACCCAAAGCAATGGCAATGTCCAAAAGAAATTGTCTAACTTAAGACTTTCGTGTACATATATCATCGAAGATGATAGGTGTGGTACCAGCGAGAGAACTTAGAGAGGGGAGGCGATTGTTATCAAAGGCAGAGCTGTTGTTTACCTATAGCGGTGGAGGAAATTCATAGGTCATCAGATTGTGGTGGTTAGGTTTTGAGAAGAGGGATGTGAAGTTTTATCTAAGTTCTTATCAATTATAAAATTACATCTTAGTCCTTACATTTTAAACTCTTAAACACGTATAATTCTCACATATCAACTCCATTTTATATACAACTACCGATGTTTAGGTAGTTATAAATTTTCAAGCACACTGAAATTTGAAACTGTACTTTTTACATTATATATGACATTATAAATAAACTAAAAGAATAGTAAATTGTTAAATAAATAATTTTTTATTAACATTATTAATCCAAAGTTCATATATTATGATGTTTTTAGTCAAGTTCAATTATCTGATATTCAAACTTAAACAAAATAATTTGTTATATATGTAAAAAATCATTAAATCGTACATATTTTAAGTTAAATTTAAATTAGTAATAAATTTATTTTGTTAATATTTCTTTAAACAAATAGTAACGTTGTAAATTGGACTAATATAATTATGTATAATTATAATATAATTATGTATAATTATAATATAATTAGGATTAGATTTAAAACAAAACCTTCCTTAAATCAAAATAAAATTATATTTGATTTAGTGTCGCAAAATTATTTATCATAACACAAGTTAAAGAGCTAGTGCAATAACTAATAAAAGTAAAATCTTGAAATTTTCCCTATTTTATCCTGTTGCCAATGCACTAGATCCATAAATGGTATTAGAGCCCGCATTTTGTTATTATGAATAGTTATCAACATATAGGGCAAACTATTGCAAGTATAATTAGATGAGTATACAGGAAATGGGGCTTGACTAAGGAGAAAGTTACTTGAATTAAGGAACGTCCTAACAAATGGAAAACCTTCCCACTCCTAGCCCTTACCTGGCTCGTCGAAGTGGTCTATTTCAAAGGTACTCCCTTAGTGAAACCAAAATGTGTTATGCCTTGGGTTTATTTAAATAAGAGTATTTGAATAATATATTGAATTTGAATTTGAAGTCGGTTTAAATTAAAATTAAAATTTATAAAGGTAATAAATAAGTTTTTAAAATAAAATAATTTTTTTCGCAAAGGTTATATATAATAAATATTAGATTGTTTAAATTTAAATTTGTAAAAGTTATGAATTAATGGATTTGAAATGTTTTTTAATTTGATATTATAAAAGTTATAAATAAGTAAACTAAAAATAATTTTAAATTATAACATGTACAACAAATGTTATTGTTCAAAAAGGTTACAATAAGGTTGTAATATTAACTAAATTGTTAATTAATATCAGTATATACGGAAATTTAAGATTTAATGTTATAATTAAATAATAGAATCTTATATAATGTGTATAATAAAAAAATAAAAAATATTATTTTAAAAGTTAAAGTTGAAATAAGACTCATTATAGTTATAAGGAACGAATACATCTGTATACAATTAATATACACGTAAAATGGAAAATGTTGTTATTAAATATTGTGAATACTTATAATTACTTATAGACGATGATACTCCCTATTATTATTTTAAGATTATAAATCTAAAATAATGTCACTCTTCATTTACAATATAAGCATAGCACTATACACACTTATGGTTGTTGAGCACCTTCAAGCGATAAACTATCCATGGTGATGTTTATATTGTCCCTGGATTGGTAAGGATATTTTGCAGCTTTCTTGAAAACTCACAAAAGTTACAAAATTATCTTAGGCAATCATGAAATGATTAATTATGAGTATCTAATGTACTTTATGATTTGTTGAGCATGCTCAAGGTCACAAAGTTTATTAGAAGCAAAGAATGTATGGTTAGTGGTTACATATATACGAGATATAACTAATAACCTGTTATTTACCATTTATGAGAACTACAATTTATTTATTAATAAGTTTGGCTATAACAATTCTATTTTGTAAATTTGAGAAAAAGGATAGAAATATATATATATTTATATAAATAGACATATGTTTACATACATATAAATATAATGATTAAAATAAAAGATGTACTTCACAAATGATTGTCATATATATGTGTGTGTGTGTGTGTATGTGCGTGTATGTATGTATATATAAACACACACACATACATACACATATATATTGAATTAAGATTATAAATTCATATATATATATATATATATATTCGTAAAAAAATGCTTTTTGTGAATTATAATCGAATATAATCTATGAATTATGGTGATATATTTGAAGTGAATAAATAGAATTTACTTTGATGAAAGTTCCTTGTGTTGTACACGTTGAAATTATGGACTGACCTTTGAAGACTCATTTTCAATTCTAGCTATGGGTTGCAAGACCTGGCTTGAAGTTCTCTAGTGTAGGAGATGAAGTGGAGATGGAGAACTTTTCTATAACGGAGGTGAGAAAGAAGAGTAATTTTCTCTCCTTTTTCTTAATAGAATTGGTATGTTTCACTCAGGAGGAGTGACGATATGGGTTTGTTTATAGTGGGAAATAAATCCCATTTATTTCTCCACATTTGACCCTTCCTTTCCCTATTTGTATGGTTGGTCATCATATGAAAAGTTAATGCAAATTTTAGTTGTATTTGATTTTTGTTAATATATCTATACTATACTATTATTAGTGAGTTGAATTTCAAGCTCACACAAGCCCCCTTGAAATTTGGCAACCGAACGGTCACGTTTATACTTTTTCCTATCTTCCTACAAACCCTATCCTTTGACGTACTTCCTCTCTCCTTCCCCCTCCTTTCCCGTAAACAAATCCTCTTACAAATATATTTCACGCGACATTTGTACACCTAATCTGGCATCTTTCTACTAATAACTCACCTATAATTTTTACAACGATCCCCAAATTGTCCGCCCTGCTTCGCTTTCCTCAATTTTTCATCTACCTAGGGCAACGAAGATGGATTGTCTCGGCTTTCAACAACCATCATCCTCCTACGTATGTATAGACACTTCCTACTTCTTCCCTTTTCCATGTTTGTCTTCCCATCGATTTGAATTTCAGGTAATTTTCAATCCTTTTTTATAATGCTTTCGATTACCAATTTTCGCCCCTTTTCGTCATTTTGCTAATTTAGCTCAGCTGCTACTTCTTCAGAATAATATCTGTTGCTCCATCAACTACCTTCAAGTGTTGAATATTTACACATCAGGCATCATTTGATTAATATTATTTTTCTCATTCTATTATCCATGCTTTTGGGTGATCTTATTATATTGGACTGGTTGGAATAGCTGATGATTTTGGTTGGTGTGATTTTTAGACTCTTTGATTGGAAAGATTTTGGGTAATGGTTTGGGGTAAAGAAGTTATTTTTAAACTGCTTGATTATGTTGATTTCGGATTAGGGTTTGCGGTATAGGACCTTTATGTGATGAATTAGAGTAATTCATGCACCTAACTATCATTTTTGAACTTGATCTATCATATTCTGTTGTCTCATAATTCATTTTTTTTTCAAAGGTAAAGTTTCTGAATTGTCAAAATGTTAACTCAAGCTGCAAACTTCATTATCATGCTTTTAGATTTCATGATATAAATTTGTAATGCTACTACCTATTGCCTCAATATTACTGCTATCTTTCCTTGAAATTCATTTCTATTTTCTATTCAAATATAATATTGGAATTTCTCAATTCTTCTTCATTGGTTTGAAAAATGTCTCGATATTGCATCATAATTATTGAGGAAGGAGATGTTGTTTATCAAAGCATGGATCTTTAGTATTTTGACAAGATATTAATGTATTTTGGTTTCTTAATTAGCCAACTTTAGTGTCAGTTTGCAGCTTTTTGGTAAATTGTATTAAAATAATAGTGTATCTTAATTGAAATGCATAAATTGATTTTGGTATTTTTTTGCAAATTTTATTTTCCTAACAATGAAGCATTTAAGTTTTTATATCTATCTGGACATAGTTACTATTGAAATATTGAGTATTTGAAGACATGTTTTATGGACAATCTCCATTTTGAAGTTGACAGTGAAATAAACTCGAGAATACACGAAATAGAACTGGCAAGAAAAGCATGTTCAGTTGCAGCAAGAACTAAACACAAGTATATAATAATATTTTGAGCATACAATCATGTGATTCACTTATTTATATAATAAAATTTCTCAAATCAGTAACTTAAGGGACTATCTCTGTACATTTATTAGTGAGTTGGAATTTTGAAATATTAGTTTGTACATTTGGCAACGGGAGTTGGAAAACAATAAATACAACTGCCAAATTGGAACATGTTCATCAAATTATGTGCATTGTTACTTGGTTTTTACGCTTAAAAGTAAGTTAAAGTGCTGAATTGATCAATTGATTGGTATGAGTGTCATACATACCAAATACAATTTTGTCCACCCATTTTGAAGGGGTTAACATCACTCTTATATGTGATAATATCAATTTATTATATAGCATAAATAACTTTAAAGATGACCTTATTTTAATTATTCGCTTATCTCAAATGTGTATTATGTTTACCCCTTCAAAAGGGAAAACAACAATGCTCTCATATACATAGGTATCTGTTGGTTACAGATGAATTCAGTCTTTTATAGTCCCTGCTTTCTGTACTTCTATGACGTTTGTTATCGTTGATGGTTCTTTTTAAACTGTTTTGTGAACAAATATGAAGAAGTAATAATAGTGAATTTACTATTATAATAGAGAAATGCTAATTATTTAAAACTGTGGCTATATCTGTGATAATACTATTGTTATTTTTTAGGTATATTGAAAATGTTGGGTAATCAAAAGTTGAATTTTGAAATATTAGTTTAATTATCAAATTATTATCGTATATCGCTAAGATTCACTAATGTATAAACCGGTAGATGAAGTTACACAACCTACAAATTGTATTTTTACAGTATTTTCTCGCTATACTATTTAAAATGCATAAATGATAAACATAGCGTAAAACATACGACATTGACTGGAGGATGACTTCGCCTAAACATATTAAACATTCAACACATCCAAACATATTATTAAAGACGGTGTTGATTAGAGTTTATGAAGAGATTCAGATCCAGTTGTTTCATATAGCGTTTGATATATTAATGTCCTCACATATTTGTCGTCACAACGTTAATGATCATATTGTACTTTGTTGATCTAGTTGAATGGAAGTTTATATTCCACTAATATAAGAAATTGTAGTTAATCCCATCCTAAACTTATTTCATTTCCTTCTACAAGAAGGTACTCCCTCCTTTTGGATTTGAAACATTATTGTCTCTTTCACGACCTTGCACCAATCAAGGTAAATATTTTCTCCCTCTTTTTTCCCTGTACAATTTTACCTCAAATTTAATGTTTGCTGGTGGTGTAATTTGTTTTCGACTATGTATCAACGCCGTCTTTCAAATATTGTTTGCATTGACATTTGATGGAATTCTCTAATGTGTACACATGTTTGTATATTGATGTAATTTATTAGAGAGTTGTTAAAATTTTTTTGCTATATTTCAGTTGACAAATTCTCTTTAAACGAATAATATTTATTTTGTGATTCAGGATTTATACTAGATTTTTAGGTTTAAAATACAATACCAAAAACACAAGTACATATCTTCCGTTAGGAGCATTGCATCAAATGATCAATGGGTTCTCATATTTATATGCATAGCTTATGAGATAACTTTAGGATTTTTATTAAGTGATGTACATTATTACTATGCCTTTTCGTTCAAGATGAAAAAGTTTTGAACTATATTCTACCGCACCCAATATTCTTTAACAATAATAAGGAAAAGATCCAGATGCTTTTAAATAGTCATGTTTGTGCTATAATTAATTTAAAGATTTGGTTATTTTTAGAGCTAATTGGAAGAGTTATTCTCAAAGGCTATAAGGACTTTTATAGGTTTGGTCTAGCTTCATGGGATGGGTGGTATGTTTTATTAGCAAAGCTTCTAAATGACATATGATTGGATAGGTTTGTTTGTGCTACTCTCCCCTAAATATATTACGTGTGTGCGATATTTTGCATGCGAGATTAACCATATGATATGATACTAAGGTGTCCTACGGTCATTTAAAATCTAGAAGGTTGGGTTTCAATAATTTGATTCCTTATATGTCATTCTTGCTGTATATGATGACCATAATGCTCCTGAAACTGCATATTGCTTTAGTGAGCTTTTCTTTTATGATTAAAAGCATATATTATTCTACCTTTATATGCAATTTCAATTACATGTTGTGTGATGAAATATATAGCTTCTGATAATCCCACCTATATCTGGTTTTTAGAACTCAATAAAAATAATAAGTATAATATCATATGGTAATAAAAGAGATTGAAAACTATTTGAGGGATAAAGTATATTAGGTTTTCAGTTAATTTTTTTCAGCTGTAATGATTTGTTACTAATCATAAACATTTCACACTGATAATGTACATGTGATATGTACAAATACAGAAGACTAAGAGGAGTAAACTTTTTTCATCTAAATAGACTATGGATGATTTTTATGTTTTAACATGATCTTCTTATCAATACACTTTTTCCGTTATTAAATTGAATCAAAATAAGAGGGAAGTAACATGTTAATGGATGAAATAAAATAAAAGTATAGTAACATGTTGATAGTTAATTTAAGGAACAACATATTTTGATAAAAAAGGACGATTTTTAGGTAGTTAAGAAACTATATCAACCCCTAAAACTCAGCCAAACTCAAGAAATAACGTTGAATTTAATCTGTTCATTTTAATTTATTATTTGGTGATTCCTGACCAACCACTAATGGCCTCCATATTAAAGCACATGACACATTAAATTCTGAAGGTATGTTACTTAAGTACTTAACTTATTTGATTGAACTATAATTTCACTCGAGTCTTCTAATTTCGTTGTTGTTCTTAAAAGTTTAGAGGAGGCAGCCTTTTTAATTAATGGCTAGACAGTTTTCTCTCCCCTCCCTATTTTAATTCTCATGATAACATTTTCATGTATAGCTTATGGATCACTGTTTTTAAATTTGTTTCTATCTACAAATTTGAATAACAAGCAAATTAATCTAAAAAATGTACTTTCAACTTCATTTAAAGCATTGGAAAACTAAAACCTCTTTTATATGGGTAGATTTAATTTATTTCATGTACGATTATTATTATAATTGGTGCTGGATAGTCTTATTTTTCAATTGCTTTTTAAAGCAGTACCATGCTAATGATTGTTTTTATTTTGAATTGTAGGTACTTGCTCATTTTAACATATTTCTTTTTTCTCCTTTAATATATGTTTGCATGTATTTTTTTCTCATTTAATATGTGCTTATATGTATTTTATTATACTTTGAAAGTAACTTAAATGCTAATTCATGCATGATGTAATATTGTCCATACAGACCAATCCATGACCATGATTTAGGCACAATTTTCAAATCTATAATAAAATGTAGAAGAATAAAATTTTATAATTTTAGCGCATAATATATTTAGGTCGCTTTTTGTTTATTTAAAAAAACATGCTTAAACTATTTGTTCTCTCTTGGTTGTTTTGTTAGTCAGAGTTGCTGCTGCAACAACAACTAGCATTTCAATGGCTAGCAAAGTTGATTGGTAAAATGTGTAATGATACAATCTTTCTAACCGTATTTGTAGATATATATTCCAAATATATAGAACTTTCAAACAATTAATATACAAGAATGGATTGGAATCATTATTTGTAAAAAAAATTATGTAAAATAAAGCAATAATCAAATTCAAATGAGACTTTATGGATGTTCAATATACATTATGAACGTTATGTCCACAAAAAACGAGGTCATTTCAAATTTTTTAGCATATTTGAACTATTAAAATATTAACCAATGAATTTTCCCTCAATTTGAAATATTATTACTGAATATCAGGATTATCAAAAATGCAAAATTTTCATCAAGGTATGTTTAACTATATATAAAAACATAATCTACAAGTTTGGCTTTGTTTCGAATTGTCCAACCAAAAAAATATCTAGTGCAAAAGGTGTAACATAAGGGTACAGTTGATCCCTCTCATAGTCTCAATCACACAAAGTTTCATTCAATACGTTTAATTAAGCGACTTAAAAGTTGATAGTAACTTGATGGGGGAAAATCTAATAGACGAGATTTTGAATTTTAAAAGCATGAAATTAACTAAGTTAGCAAAATGGTTCCATTTTATTTATACAATTGGTAACCTAAAATTTAGTTATTTAATCAAACATTGCTTTCAAATAATGTTTAAAAGGAGTTTTAAAAATTAGTTATTTTTACATCCATACCGAAGTTACTTTTTTGAACAAAAATCACACTCCCATGATAAACTATATTTTAAATTTCCTGTTGACATTTCAATTAACAGATTTTTGTAAAATGTAGATCAAACCTACATGTCCATTAAATTTGATTCATGTTGTTTTATAATCTTCTAAGTGTGTCACTTCGTACTGTAATGATACAGTTTTCAGTATATACCACTAAATTTCGTTATTTATTAACTGTTTGTTTTTGAATAAACATAAATTTTTGACGTTGCATGTATTGTGTTATGCTTAATATTTTATCAGAGCCTGTGCACTTAGGACATTTCTTAAATTGGTCATTGCTCTTATCTTATTCTTCAAAACTTATGGTGTTTTATTTTATAGATGTCGACTTTCAACTTTTGGTATGGGATGCAAATCTTGAGTGGCGAAGCTTAAAATCAAGTTGTATCACAGGATAATGTGAGTCCCCTTTCTCAAAATCAAACCAGCTAAGCTTATCTCTCTTTTTGATACAATTGCAATAATTACTTCTATAACCTATACACCTGTTAAAACAATATGCAACTAGGTTCATCACATTAAATTTTATTTTCATATTGAAATTTCGACATTAAAGCTTTGACGATGCAACATTCGGTTAAGAATTGGTGTCACATCGTTAAATTTTAACATTGAACACTTTAACATCACGATTAGTGTTTTATATTAATAAAGATAAATTACAATGTGAAGAAATCTACAAACAATAAATCGAGATTTTAGAATTATGATTTATCCACTTTTCAATTTTTTTCTCCATTAAATAATGTTCAAAATATGTTCACCATTGTAATGAATTCTTCATTAAACTACTTTTAGATATTTATTGGGTACACACAATTCATATAATCTGAAATAAGAACAACCATTAAATATTTTAGTGCTGATTATATACCTCTATTATTGATACTTACTTATGATGGATATCTAAGTTGAGGTATTCGTTACTATAAGAACTTTATTGAATGAATGGATCAAAGAATGATTTAAGATAAAACCGTTGACTAAAAAATATTCATGTTTACATTAACTTCATACTATTATTGCTGGGTACAGCCATTTAGAAATGATTTAATTTAATGTTACATTAATTGTATTTTCCAATCAGTTTACTCCTTTATCATACATTTTTAATAGCGGTCCACAAATTGATAAAATAATAATTGACAATAAAATTGAAGGCATATTATTGGTATATAATTATTAGTTCTAGATTAGTCATATATATGCTTAAATGATGTATATCAATGTGTGAAACATGCTTTGCATAACGATGAAAAAAATAATCAAGATTAATTATGCACAACTACTCTATTGTTGACACTAATACTTATAGGTAATCTTTTGTTTTGTAGTTTATCATATGTGTTGCATAAAGATAATGTAATATTACTTTTTATGCTTAATTTGTATGAAAAATGATCATATACAGTCAAATTAGGAAATAACCTTAGTCAATTTAACTCTAATTAAATAACAACCCAACTAAACACTTGCAGTCATTGATAAAGTCTTTGAACCGACAATAATTTGTACTGTTTTCTTTAGTAAAAAAAGGTAATATTTTCAAATTTTTTGTATTTGATCTCAAATAAAAAAAATTGTTCCTGTGTGGAATTTATAAAATCTATATCAAGTTTGGCAATGTTTTGTTAATTAAATTTGTATTTTTGGATTCATTCAACTAAACACCACTAACAAAGATTAATATTTTACAAATTAAATGATTGTTCTAATTTTGCTGAGGCAATATTTAGTCAACTAAAATCGTATTCTTGGATTTAGTTTTAACTACCTTTAAAAATAACAGTAGTACATGTGATATGATGGATTTTCATGATATCCACAAAAGTTTAAATAGTTTTCATTGTTGTTTTCATAATATTTAAGCTTCAGCACTCACAAACTAGATTTTATTTAGGCCTTAACCTACTGATAAAATATTAATCATACCACTACTAAATTTAGTTGAGTATAAAAAGTAGGAGACAAACACAATGCTTTCCAGTAAAGTGTTATTGAACATTTTCTAGGACAAAAGATAAATGCTGATGGTCTTTCTTCCTTAACAATCATATTGGCATAGTGGAGGACGATAATCTTCAAAGGCCTGTGCTGCTAAGTTAAAGTGCTCTGAAGAAAAAATGACCTGAAGTTGTATCGTTGCTAAGTTGTAATTGTTTAGACTTCATTGCCTCCAGTTGCAATGTCGTATCCAGTACTGTCAAACTTTATTCTGTTGTACAGTTGGATGATATTTTTTTAATATGCTTTCATGTATCTTTGTTTTGTTGTTTCAGTCAACATGTTGTGGCTTCATTGTGTTGTTAAATGTAGTTGTCAAATAAGAATGGTTGATAAAACATGGCTGGCTTTAGTTTAGTTTCAAGGAGGCTTTCTTAAAATAAACCAATGTGCTACTTTGCAGTAGTTAATTTTTTGCATAATATCCCACTATACTTATTATACTACTATCTTGCACATCCAAATTAAATGATAAGATCAATGCGTTTAATTTCCTTTAATATGTTTTGTTCCACTATTATACTAAACAAGAAAGGATATCAACGTCAATTACAATGATTATAAACAGACGGTGAAGCTTTTAATTCCGAACTACTTTCCAATGCCTGATCAAAATCTGGCAGTATATTTAGATTTCTTCAAGATAGCACTGACATTGATTTTCGTTTGAAAAGCACTAATTAGGAGAGTGGATAGATTTTGGGTTGTAGTTCTAATTAGCTGAATCAAATTTTGTGGGCATGTAGTAAATTTGGAAGTGATTTTGTCATTTTTTGGCCATCCTAATTTTTTATTTTAGTAGTTATGTACTTTTGTATTGAGGATTAGGCTTTGTGTCTCTCTTTTATAGTTTGTATATAATATAATTTTATTTGCTTCAAAAAAATTTCTAACATGATTTGTTAATATGCCACATTATAGTAATAGTTTGTTTATTTTCTTTAACATGATTTATTCAATTGAATACTTTAGTTCACATCCAATTTGTAAATCTCAATGTATAAAAGGATTAACAAATCATCGTTATTGTAATAAAGCGATCTTAGTAGTGTGGGTTGGGTTGGGGCGAGTCAGTCAAGCTCTAACCCGACCTTAGACCTGGAGCTCTTAAGAACGGGTCATACGAAGAGAGTGTAATATATATATATATATATATATATATATATATATATTACTCTCATTCTTATTAGCATCTTGAACCAAGAATTAAATATGAAAAACAATTGACTTCTCAATATGAATCAACCCATTTGCCCAGCTTAAAACAAGATATACAAAGTTTGTTTTCGATGTATATTCAATTCAATCTATTTTTACCTTCGCTTAAAAAATTAAAGCCTCAAGGAGGATATAATTAATTAAATAACCTTTTTATAAGTGTATGTACCCAGATTGGGTAGCCCTGATATTTTTTTTAATGAAATCTCATTGTAAGGTACGCCCAAAATGTAAAAGAGTAAGGTTTAATTTAAACATAAAAAAATGTATTCGAGTTCGACTCTAGAGACAGCTAATACAAATCCACAACATTCGTTTGCCACAACTCAAACTAGATAGTCTGGATGTTGTAAGCAACATCATATTACCCATCATTTTTTAATTCAATTATGCACATTCCTTCCTTCTAACCAATGTGTCCTGTACCTTTTTGTTTTTGAACTTGACATAACATGTGTTCTTTCAACTTATTTGCATGTTCACAGTTTATCTAGATCTGTTTGCTCGATACTTGCCTTAAATGGGTACATATTAATGGGTGCAAACTGCAAAGTTCTTTATTCAACTCTACTTGCTATTTAATCTACTGTTGCATACTGTTGCTTTTGGAACATAATTTATACTAACTCTTATTCAATAATTCTGATGTTCAGGTTGCTTCATTTTCTCCAAATGGGAGAACTTTTTTGGCAAAACATGCCCTTTTTTCCTCATTTGGTGACACCATAGGTCCAGTCAGAGAGAATTTGTGAGTTCATGTCATGTGACAGTGCTTTTGAGTTCGTTTGTAATGCCTTCATATATGACTCAGATATAAATTAATCTTTGCCATAGATGGTTTGAATTTTTTTCTTAAAAGGGGCACTCAAAAGTTATGTGCGTATATTATTTTGTAATGGAATTATCTCTTGCTGCTTATGCAATAGTATGGTTTTTTGACACCCAATTTTATCTTGACGTTAATAACCTAGGTTGCTCTTACAATATGCACTGAGGTAAAATTTCCTTTTACATATCCACATCGATATACAAGGGTGTACTTGAATTGTAGCTTCTATAGAGTTCGATGTAGCGGGGTTGAGGCTGTTCGAGTTTTGTAGAACAAAAGAGCGGGTTGTATAATTTAACTAGAAAAACATATTGGTTTATGGCGAATCATTTATAACTAACACATTTTTTGGACCCGTACCTTAGTTCACTTGAGTTCAATTTGAACGCGTACCTATTTCAATTCTTCCCTACTTTTTTAGTGTAGCTTAAATGCAGTTCTATCTATAAAATTCATAATCCTTGATAGATTAATGAAACAATCTCATTTCCTTTGTTGAAATAAAACATACACGAAATCTTATTAAAAAGATCTTTACCACAACTTAATTTTTCTCTTTAATACTATTTAATATAATCTTATTCTTGAAGCATAACATGCGGCTGGGCAGAAAATGAATCTCAAGTATATAAGAAAATTTAAGATACTTCTTCTCTAATTTGGTTTGCATTGTGGGTGTGTAAGAACATAAATAGGTTGGTACATACATATTTATATACGCACACATGTGTACATACCGTATATATTTGATATATTGATTTAATTAATCAACTTCTTTCGTTCCAACTGTCATATATTATCGATAGAAATAGACATGTTTTTTTTAGAAATTTAATGTTTTAGAATAAATTAACACACATATATTACACATTCAAAATGCCCATCAATTTTCACCATTGAATTCACCTAATCAAATAATGAATTAAAAAAAACAAAAGTGAATGAAGAAAATTTTCCCTCTTTTACAGGCGTCATTTTTCATTCTTTCATTCTTTCATATCCATTAATTTAATTAACACAATGACGGAAGTTAATGAGCGTTTAGGGTGTTAAAAATATGGTGCTAAATAAACTAATCTCTATACGGCTCAAAAAAAATATTAGCCCTTAAGTTAGCTACCGCCACCATAAAATTTAACTATGATTAACTACTAACAAGCTAAATGGAAGAAAAAAATCTGTCTATAAAGTTTAATGTACTCCGTGTGCATAGCACGGGTTCACACTAGTGATATGTATATTAATCTCCGTTTAATTCTCCCTTTATACCAAGCATATCTGACCATTCCTCTTATCATCATAGGGCAGAACATGCATAATAGTTAATATATATGTTAATTAGTGAATACATAGCATAAACTGTATACATTATATATTTATGTTACCCTTTTATATTATTAGATTACCTAATTAAATTACGTTGAATATATACAATAATTAAACATATTTAACTTAATTAATTTTGGTAATTTAAAGAATTAAATTATACATACGTATATATAGCAATTATATATATATATATAAGTATGTATACATATATATGTATGTATGTAAATCGTCTCCATCATAATTTATAACAATTATAAATTATATTATTATAGCATTTAGGACCAGCATTATAATTCACTGCTGTGTGAATCATAGTTCTGACTTCATTCCTTTGTTAATATTTAAACTATTTTATATCAAAGCCAATACAAGCATTAACGTTCTATATCGAAGGAGACGAATTCTCTCTTGAGTACTGTTTTATTTCGTGCATTTAATCCCTTACCCAACTATGGTTTTAACATGAATTCATGTTGCATAATCAATCATCATCAAAGTAGGGCCTCGATAAACAAAATCCACGATACTCTCAAGTCAAAAGACTATTGCACATTATCATGTAAGATTCTCTACTTGACTAAGATATAAGTAGCCTATAAAACACTTTCGATGAATCATTCCATAGTTGATCAACAACAAGTACTAGTATATAACCTATTGGTGTCTTCAGTAGTTACGAGAATCGTCGTCCATCGTACGAGGAGCATTATGTGCACTAGTCTCATGAGAATCGATATCTCATTCTTGAATCACCTTGACTAGAAATATTTAAAGATAAGTATTTATATGTACATGCTGATTCATTACTCATAATTATCATTATACAGTTTATATTTATAGATATATGCATATAATATTGAAAAAAACTAGAAAAAACATACTTTCATTCCAATCAAGATGCTTACATAAGAGTTAAGTGCACAATTATATAATCAAAATTACATAGTTCCCTCTAGGGAATACCCTTAACTCTATCACATCAATGGTAAAGGGATGCGAGAATGTACGATGTGGTAGAGGTGGTATAGGTGTTAGGGATTTGAAACTAATTAGGGGAGATAATATCATATCGAGTTCCATATATTTTAGGATATGAGAAGAATATAGCACTAGGAATGCACTAACGCCTTATTGGGTACCTAATGACATGTCAATGCCATGTTGTTTCCTAATAAAAATAGCCTAGACATCAAAAAGGGAGTAGGGATCCACGTGCCCTATTAGGGCCTAATTTTTTTGACAGTTAAAATAAATTCACTAATAAATTATAGCAAAATATAAAAGTAAATAATTAATAATTTATTGTTAATATAAAAGGATGTTAATCTTAGACATAGAATGTTTACTGTCAAATCGATGTAATTTTTTATTGTTAAATATAATAGACATAAAGAAATCAACATAAATTTTGAACAAAAAATGTAAAATAATATTATAGCTAAATTATGCAGATTTTTTTCTTCAATAACAACTTGTTTATGGTAATATTTTAATTGTACACACACATACACACAGATTTAGAAAATCGAATAAGAGAAATATATGTATGACACCTTACATCTAACCCACACCATTCCCAACACACATTTCAAGTATTGTTTTTTTCAATAAATATTTTTCCTCAATCCATATAATTTGTTTTAAACAAAAAGAATAATTTTGACTAATTGCTTAAGATTGAGAACTAAATCGAGTCTAAATGCCATAATATTATATTTTTAAGCTTTTTAGACTATATTATCGAGTCTGTGCATTTGATTTTGAAAATTTCAAATGCAGCTAGTACTTTTGGTTCAAACTTTTTGTTTGAGATTGCTTATGGAATTTTATCTATGTGACCAATTTGGACTAGAAGTCTAAATTACGATCAGAATCTTCAAAGTCTAACCACATAGGTTCACTACTTATGCATTGAAAGCTTAAATATATATGAGATCATTTTATCTCGACTATGTTTGGTCATCGATATAAGTATCTTAAAAAGGAACTGTTAGGTATGTTATCTGAAACCATTAATTTGAACTATTAGTCAAATTTAAGTTTGGAACTTCTAGAAGCTCAATTGTACAAATTTACCAATGTTGTTTAAAAAGTATAATTATACGATAACATATCATTTGGACTTAATTTGGTCATCAATCATAAGTTATCTAGTAGAAAATTGTTTGGTAAGTTATTTGAAATGATCAAGCTAAACTAGAATGTTTGTTAACATTTAGAAATTTCAAAATCTGGTCATACAAATTCACTAGGGTTAACTGGAAAGATTAAATATATGATATCGTGTCATTTGGACATTATTTGGTCATTGATCATAAGTTTTTAGTCAAAAACTTTTTTATAAGTAATCTAAAATGACTAGTTTGAATCAAAAGTCGTTTAATATTTGCAGATTCCCTAATGTAGTTTGAAAAGCTTAAATATATTATATCGTGTCATTTCAACTTAACTGGTTGTCTATCTTAAGTAAATTAATCAAAAATTGCTTAGTAAATAAGACAAAATGACTAATTTAAGTAGAAAAAACTGCTTATATTTGATATTCTCGAAATCCCATTATACATCCTAATATTGTTTGAAAAACTTAAACATATCATATCATTTTAGCTCCATTTAGTTGTTGACTGTAAGTAAATTAATCACAATTAGTTAGTAAATCATATGAAATGATTAGTTTGAGTTGAAAGAACTGTATGTGTTTAATATTCTTGAAATCCCACTTTATAAGCTAACGTTGTTTGAAAAGCTTAAATAATGATATCATGTCAGTTGAGCTTAACATTTGTCGGTCGTAAGTTATCTTATCTAAAATTATTTAGTAAACTATATGAAAGGACTAGTTCAAGCTGAAAGAACCGTTTAGATTTGGAGTTTTCGAAATTCCACTGTATAGATTGGCTATTTGTTTGAAAAGCTTATTTATATGATATTATGCATGTGGACTCAATTTTGTCGTCAATCTTAAGTAGTTAACTACATAACTATTTTGGTCATTTAAAATCAAATATCATATATGAGGTAATTTTTTTTTAAAGATGTGATATTGGTAATGTATGTCCAATATAGCTTGGAATAAATGTTAAAATATCATACATAATATTTTTCTCACATGTTTATTAAATATAATTTTAATTAAATTTTATTTCAAATATTATCCAAAATAAGTTGCTTACAAAAATTGTATCAAGATAACTTCTTTATAATTTTTTAGACACTTCGTTTGAAATTGTAATATTTAAAACTGATTTGGTAACATTTGTTTGAATGTGTAAGATGAATTCGATGTAAAGATTAATTTTAGTGTTTATAACACTCAATGCAAATCAGATATGACATTTCAGATGAATAATATTTGTTAGTACATAAAGAAATAATATTATTAACAGCTTTGTGTTAATTTTTAATACATTTTTTCAGAATAAAAATAATAAAATTTTAAAAATGATGTTGATTTGGCGATGGATTTTTTATATATAAGATTAGTATTATTAATTTAAACTATGTATTAGTAGTAAAATTTAGACTTTTTATTTATAATTTAACTATAGTTTAGTAAAAAAATTAAAAGAAATATATTTCAGAAATAATATGGATCGGTAAGACTTAAGGATTACCTACATCCTACCGATATCATAATTTTTCTTAAATTAGAGTTAGCAAGACATAAGAAATCCCTATGTCACCTATAAGCAATCGTATTTTTAATTATTTTTAGTAAAAAGAGGTTAATAATACACATTCCTAATGACATCGTAGCAAATATGTGAAATTATTTTTCTAAATTAAATAGCTATGAACATCGATGGTGAGTAGGAATCCCCACAATCTGCTTATGCGTTGCCTGCATGCTATTTTGAAATTTTGTGTGGAAAACTAATGTTATTGTTGATAAAGTTAAGAGTGTGACCTAGGGGGCAATTATGTAATTTATTACGTAACTTAGCTATTGTAAGAGAATCTCGTTTGAAATTATGTAAGCATCTGGTTTTATTTTCTTTAAAATATGTTGGTTTGTATAGATATAAATAATGAATTAATACATTAAACATATATAAGAGGAAAATTCTTAGGATAAGTATTTTATCACCATAGTTATAAATGTATTTGTAACCATGAGTACTAAATCAATACATATATATAAATTAAACACTTACTTCTTAAATGTTCCTACTCAAGATGTATCGAGAAATGGATATTGATATATTAGTTGACACTAGTGTACATAACGCTCTCTATATGATGGATAGTGATTTACTCATGATTGTTGAGGGGTTATGTACTTGTGGTTGTTTGGAACTATCACTGAATGAGAGTCTTCTATTGGTTAATATAACTTAGTCAAAATAGTAAACCTGAGCGTAACGACATATAGTAATCTTCTAATTCAAGAGTACTGTCAAACTTAAGTATTTGGACCATACTTTGACTATGGTCAAGCACATGGATAATGACAATGCCACAACCATAATTGGATATGTGTTGAACTACTTGAAGTGAAACATTACTCAATAGAGGATTTGTCTCCTTCATCGATATCATTGTAATTAGTAATTTAACTTGAAGTCAAAATCTTTGGCAAGAGTAAATCGGTTAAGAAATAAATTTTATCAGATTGAACCAAGGACTTTAAAGTGACCTAAGCAATTAATATAGATGTTAATAGAGTTTTTTAACCTTAGACCAACTCTAGATATCTAAATGATACAGTGATGATGGAAAGAACATGTATACAAACTGTTAATACTAGGATAATTAGTGTTATATCAGAAGTATGAGTTCGCGTAAATGATCTATAAGCATTGAACTTGACCCCATATTATGCCTCGGCAAAATCTATGCATGTTCTGATATTTAAATTGTTTAAATATTGACTGTGGATCGAGTTTACCCTAGAGAGTCAATACAACGACGTTGTTAGTTATTTCCAAACTTGACCAACGATTAAATTAATTTATAAATGTTATAAATTAACAATAAATTAATACAAATGTTGTATTAATATTTATGACTAATTTTAATTATTTATTGTAGGCTTATAATCGGATAGAATGATGTATAAAAGTTACACATTTTAATTATGTATAAATGTTTGAATGATTGGAGTCAGAAATTAATTATTTAAATATTAATTCAAGAGGAGTCAAAGGAGTGTTTGACCATGCCAAGTAAACACTAGGATAGGCTATATATATAGGATCGTTTAGGTCATTTACCAAGTCTCAGAAGCTAGAGGATTTGGAGGAGAGAAAGGTTCAGACCTTCGGCTATAAATACCTAATGCCTCCGCTACACGTAAAAAATGAAAATTTTGGGTGTGATTTCTCATATATAGCCACCACCCCCTCACCCTTGGTGAAGCCATTTATTCATCATTGCAACATGAAGTGAAGGTGAAGACAATGGTGCTCTAAGAGGACAGACTGAACAAACAACCTACTAACTCTCGGTAAACACATTTTGAAGAAAGATAATATTTCCTCATCCGGATTTAAATAATATGGATATTTTCTCAAATACTATGTCATTATTATTTATATGTTTGGCCATTTTTATTTAATACAGTAACATTTTAATTTGTGTGTGTATGTATTAAAAATAATTTACATATTGCTTTACATCTTTTAAAAGTATGTAAACACATGCACACAAAGACACACACACACACACACACATATATATATTAAATATCCACACATACATATATATAAAACATGTTTCTGACACAAATTTTTTTAATGTTATAAAGCAAAAAATAATTATGTTTTTATTAAACAAAATCCAATTTTTTCATACTTGTTTTTGGTTAAAAAAATTATATTATTTTTCTTTATTGTTTCGAACATAATACAAAAAAATTATTATTCTAATATGTACATATATCCCTACAGATATATATGTATGTATGGATGTATGTATGTGTGTGTGTGTATGTAAATATAAAAAATAGTTATATATGATGGCTACTACATCATCATATTATAGGAGAAATATTCAGAATAAGTCAAAGTATTAAATTTGAAATTTAAACTTAATATATATATATATAGTCGAAAATAGAATTTGATTACATGTGTGAGTGTATACGAAAATTTATTTAATAATTTTCTAATTACATATGATATTGTCTTATGACTATATATATATATATATATTCATATTTTTAAATTTTGTTCTTTATTAAAGACATCAAAGGACTATTAGATGATTCGGCTCCTTAAAAAACCTTATCAGAGTAGTAAGAAAAAGAGTGCGGCATCATCTAATTTATGCACAAATACATGTTTATATGTCTTCTATACATAAATATCTATCACCATAAATTGCATATATTTCATGTAAATCCACTATTACTT
The DNA here is from genome assembly GCA_030737815.1 of Allium fistulosum. NCBI lineage: Eukaryota > Viridiplantae > Streptophyta > Magnoliopsida > Asparagales > Amaryllidaceae > Allium > Allium fistulosum. The sequence continues at coordinate 294,890,966 of CM060907.1, forward strand.
GTTGTATTTCCTCACTTATCGCTCTTGTTATTGGCAGCAAATTAGGATCGATAGTATACTTTTGTAGTATAGAACTTACTGTATAATTTGCAGTACCGTTTATATGTCGTCTATCCCATTCCAATATGTTGACTATTATTTTCCATTAAACTATGGATCAAACCATAGTGATGTGATTTCTCCATTTGCAATAACTTGTTAATTAGCTGTTTCCCCATATCTCTTTATTTGAGAATAGATTTCATTGTACCATACATGTTATTGTCTAAAGGCATTGTCCAAAACTATTTATTTGCACAGTATTTGTTACACGTCCATTTGTCCACATAGTGTCTTTAATAAGCAGTTGCCACAAAAGTTTTAATGCATAAGTATCCCTCAAGTCTTCAAGTCTTTTAATCTCAATTCCTCCTTCCTATTTAGGTTGACACGGTTTACTTCATGACATTTTGTGTTTATTTTTCCACCCCATAGGAAGTTTTCACACATCTTGTCAATTTTCTTCATTGTGGCTATAGGTAACTGATATATTAATGATCATACAAACCAATGATGATAACCACCATGTAAATATTATTACTGATCACTTTTCAAGTAGTGTAGACTATAGCATAGAAAATACAAGTACATTACTCAGATATATTACATGGACATGCAAGTACAATGAACTATACTTCATGGAATATCAGTATAAGAGGAATCAAGCAGATCAAGGAGACCAAAAGTAATCAAGTGAATCAAGGAGTCCAAGAAAAGAACAAGTCTAGAACAACAAGAACTATAACACTCCAAATCTTTAATTGGAAATTTAACATAAGAATTGAATTCAAATATAATAAGGGAAAAAATGGAATTTTCACAAACATCCAAATTTAACTACGACACTTGCACCATTGCGCTCGTAGTAATTTTCTGCACAATTTTCATATACAACTTTTTAAAATCGGAGAAAGTACGGAAAAGTTATTAACATTTGGAAACTTAGAGTCGAAAATAATTAAATAAACAAAATTGGAAACAAATATTAATTTTATATATAAGGAAAATGGTCGATTCCTAGATTGGGTGGTCGACCGAACCGGTCGTACCCTAGTGATCGGCCGCCCCCATCTATAGCGACCGACCAGTCATGTTAAAACAGTAGAGTTTCGAGTGGCCAATGGCCCTGATTTTATAATATTAAATCGTGTGGCTGAGATTGCTTTCCACCCCTATAAATATAACTTTAGGCTAATTGTCAAAATCCTAATTCACTTTCTGTATGTCCAAACTCTATCCCTATAAAATCTAAAATTTGTTTTCTCCTCAAATTAAATTTCTTCAAATTAAATTAAAGTCAAAGTAGAAGTTGAAGAAATTAAATTAAGGGAAGATCTATGGCAAATGGAGGGGGTAGCTTTTTGAGGTGAGAGGGTTCATGATTAGTAAGATGATTTACATATAATTAATTTTATTATACTCTATTTTGGTCTAGGATTGTGTTAAATTAAAATGGAAACATTATTTAATTAGATCGGAAATTTAATAGTTATTAAGCCTACATGAATATGACCCTTTTCTTTTAATCCAGATCTGGTTAATGTAAATTTGTTAATTAAGAATCGATTCAAATTGGACGTACCCTTTTGGTTAAATTAATATGAATTGACAACCTTGCTAATGCTAAACCTAGGTTAATTTAGATGATTATAAATTGTAAATCTATAAAATTGGGTTCACTGTAATTAGGCTTACTGTATGCCAAATTACAATTAAAGTTTGCTGTAATTTCTCTAATATGAAATCCATAAGTTTACTATTCGGAGTTTGGGAACGATGATAATTAATAACAATCGAAGACCATAATTAAATTAACCTAAAATTAACATCCCGAGTGGTCAACCGTTCACTGGAGCCGGTCGACACAAGCAATCAACCGCTCCAGTGATCAACGGTCGATCGATTAGCGTTTTCTGGGCGCTGTCTGAACCTGACCTAAGGCCCAAGATATAAATTAAATTATATAGTATATATACTATAGTTATATATATGAATATTAGAAATAGTAGGAAAGTTAGTTCCCTATGCTGGCGATTCTAGGATGTTAAATGTTATTTATCCAACATGGGCGATATTCGACTGGGGTGATTCTATCACAAATTGCACTCACGGAAGGGTCTATGATGAATGCAAAACACTGATGATGATTGCCTGATGGAGTGTGTGGCTTGGCACTAATGGTAGTTCCTTGGTATTCACCGGCGTGGTGTAGTACTGTGGAGTTGATGAATCCCGACATGATGCGATAAGAGGCATTACGTTACCATCGAGAGGTAGACACAGATGCACCAGACCTTGACGTTTTAGCATGAGTCGACATTGCAAACTCCCTCTCAATGCGTAAATATCATATGTGTATTCGTAATGTAGGAAACGTGGTCCCATGGTTGAATTGTTGGGTAATCCTATGTTGAAATAGTTCCAGTAGCTATTAGCTAATCATTAGTTGTCTAGAGGTTCGATTAGTTATTCTACCTTAAGTATGAGCCTTCACAAGTTATTAGTGTAGGTGTGTTTAAGGCTATACCACCTTAGATAAATGAAACAAGTAATTCACTGACACTTGTAGGACATTTTAGGTCACGTAGAGTATTACTAATGTCAATTGCATGTGATCATATATTAATGATTCACCAGACTTTTGTCTGACCCACCCTTCCTTTCTTTTTCCCCACCACAAGAGGATAGGTCAGCCGTGATAGGTCTAGTGATATATGTAAAGAGGTGAGCTTGACACCAGAGTCCTTTTATATTTTCTTTCACTCTCCATGTAACTATTTATCGTTTTAGTATTTTGTTATACTACTTGATGTATTTCTGTATATTGTAGATTTAACTATGTACTGTTTGAGACTGCGTTATTTGTTTGGATATTTTCTAAGACGACTATTTTCTGCACTTATATTTTATGTGTTCCATTGTGAGATGGAAAGTATAGAATGTCTTAGATTTTATCCTTATACTTTTTTAGTCTCTGAAATGTCTGATAACCTAATAGCTCATACTTCTTGGCGCTGATGTGAGTCCAAAAGTCATCTTAGGCTTTGGATCGGTGTCCGGAGGTGTGGGTTGTCACAGTTGGTATCAGAGCTTAGGTTTGAAATTCCTTAGGGATTATGGACATACTGAGAGAATGTACTTGAAATTTTTTTGAAAAAAAATGTTTTTTATATGTTTTCCAACAAGGATTTTGAAAGGTTTCAAAATGGGTTTACAAAGTATATATATATATATATATAAATTTTCAAAGTTTATATATATATATACAACATGTAAACTCTTTTCTTTATTCTCGCCAAGACTACTTGTGGAAAAGATGCTAATAAATTCCTAAATCACAGATAGAAAGGATGAGCGATCCTGTTAGTCATGACTCAAGTTATGATGCAGAGATTCCGGGTGCGAACGTCTCGATTTGTTTTCCACCTTTGTCTGCAAGCAAGAGGATAAGCCACTCTTAACCCTAATAAGGGACCCATAGAGCAGGCGCCAGGTGTAATTCTAGCCCACCCACCTACCACAGATTTCTCCAAGCTATATAAGGACTTTGCCAGTCTAGGAGGAAAACCGTATGTGGGAACCGAGTCGTATGCAGACTCGAAGAGATGGATCCACACTTATAAGAGGATTTATGGATTTATGGATCTTAGAGATGATGTTAGGGATACGGTTGGAGACGTTTATACATTTGCAGAAAAGATAGATATCGGTGAAGGAGTACGTGAATCTGTTTAATAAGTTAGCTAGGTTTGGGATGGAGCTGAAAAATACCCCTCATAAGAAATCTCTGAAGTTTGCAAAAGGGCATGAATCAACCTCTTTAAGGTTTGGCTCTTAGTCATATTTCCATTGGTGCGACTTTGAGGGTTTGGTGGAGATGGCCTTGCTGCATACGGTCTCCAAGGAGGAAGTAAAGAATGCGCCCAAGAGGTCGGGAGGGAAGATAACAGAATCAGTGCAAGGGCATAATGGGACCCAAATGGAAGATTAACAAGCAAGAGATGCAGTGTAGGGGATGTGGAAAGAAGGGGCATTTTGCTAAGAAATGCAAGATGGAAAACTCAAAGATCAAGTGTTAAAACTACAATTAATTTAGGAACATGAGGCATGCATGTCCATCACATCAGAAGACCTCTACCCATGTGGTTTCAGCATATGCACTGGGCACTATTCCTAGCTCAAATGCGCCTCTAGTTGCAGACAAGGGGAAGAAGGTCATGATCAAAGGTGTGTTAACTCTATCTGATTTACCTGTTTGTAACTTATTTAACACAGGGGCATTATGCTCTTTTATCACGAGTAGACTAGTAGATGAGTGGCACTTAGAAACTAGCATAGTTGTGGACCCTGTAGTTGTATCAAACACAATGGGAGGATCAACTTATTTATCCATGATATGTAAGGGTTTGACATTGTTTTTTTGGGATCGAATTCGATTGCGATGCTTTTGTCTTAGGATCTTCTAGGTTTGGTTTGATTTTGGGCGTGGATTGGATGACGTTGTATGAGGAAATTCTAGATTGTGGTAGGAAGGTTGTTAGGTTGGGTAATTGTAGTGGACGCAATGTAAGGACCCAAATTCTGACTAACATTATTTAGGACATTTAACTATATAAATTAAATGAAATAATGTGGATAGTTAAGGGATTGAGATTTGTTAATCAATAAGGGGGGGGGTCGTGCCTTAATGAATGAATAAGCAAAATAGAATTAAAAAGAAGTAAGTAGAAGGAATATGATGAGGGAAAAATAGGAATAGTCTTTATTCTTATACCCTAAACCCTTCCACCCTTCATTTTTCATTCATTTCAACAATCATAAACATACCTAAAACCCCACAAAGAACTCGACCGGACACCATTAAGAGGAATCAAAAAGAAGATAAGCTAGAAAAACAAGTAGAAAACTTGAAGAAATTAATCAAAGGGCAAATCTCAACCATCTTAACACCAAGCTGAGGTGAATAATAGATTTACATTTCGTTTTGACTATGATTTCTGTTTTATGATTATGGTCGAAATGTTTTGCAAGATTATATGCCATGTTATATTTTATTAAATGGATATATATGCTTGTTGATTACTTATAGTATTTCATATAGATTTTATGATAAGCTTAGATTGGAAAAACTTGTTAAATGACATCCTAATGAATTGCGATTTTGGTATATGGTCAAAAATATTATTTTTTGAAGTGGGTTTCAAGTTTCATAATTTTCTAAGTTATTATGGATTTATTATGAATTTTCTATGAGAGAAAGCTAATATTGGGTTTAAATTATTTACGGCAATTATATATTGATTTTGGGTCTGAAATTTAAATATGTTAGAAAACATTTAATAGTGAATTATGGTGATTTTTGGGGAATTTTCCTAAGTATTTTAATATTGTTATAAAATTATTTAAGTTAAGGGAATCCAATGTTTTATACGTTTTATCAAGGAGGAGGGCTTATTTGTTAAAACATTTTGATTGATAATTCTGAATTCGGCAGCACTTTTAGAAAAAGATTTTGATAAAGAAATGGCAACCAGTTACATTTTGACAAATAAGGCAAGTAGGTGAAAAGAAATTTCCTTTAAAGGCTAAAAAATTAGTTTTGCTTGGATTTACTACTTCGCCACTTCCATCTATTAGATTTCGACACCATACCTCCGCTAGAAAACCCATTCAAAACCAATGCACATGGTATCAAGCAATTGATACGTAGTGCATTGGAGAAAGGCGGAAGGGACAGTGTTGAAACCTTGCTTTCGAAGGGGTAGAAGCTATTATTATTAACTTTGAATTACTACTGCTTATAAATGATGCTTTCATAGGGGTTGAGCCAACTATATTAGCTTTCAAATCAATCAACTTGCCTTGGTTTCAGAAAAGAGCTTTCGAAAGAGTTGCCACCTTTTTGTTTTAAAGGAAGCTTTCGAAGGGATAGCCGCTTTCAAATTTTTTCGAAACCTAGCTGATGCATTCTTACCTTTCGAATCAATGCATTCGAAAGAGCGCTTTTTCCTTTTACTTTGAAGCTGCCTTCTCAATGCCTTTGAAAGGGTCCTGTAGCTGATTCAAATGGTTTCGAAAGCAATGATTTCGAAAGGGTGGGTTTCGAAACTATCCTCTTTCTTTTACTTAGGATCAATGCTTTCAAAAGCAACACTTTTGCCTCTGTTGTTTTATGACTCTTAGTTATATTAGATGTCAAACCCAATGGTTTCGAAAGGGATAATTTTAAATGGTTTTGAAGCAATTTTTCCACAAACCTTCACTTGAACCCAATGCTTTCGAAAGGTATATGAAAAGTGTTTCGAAAGATATTTTTTAAGTGTTCGAAAGGGTAGTTCTTATGCTTTCGAAAGATAAGTTAAATGGTTTAGAAAAAGGATGTCTAAGGTTTTAAGTTATGATTTCAAAGGGGTTGATTTCAATGACTTCGAAAGGTATTGTTTAGGGTTCGATGTCTTGGCTTTAAAGCCTAATGTTTTCTAAGTGAAAAAGGGCTTTAACTTGTTTTAAAGGGATAGATAACCCTATTGAATTAGGTTTTCATCAACATTGTTTTGTGTAAAGCATATATCATGGCAAAGGTATTTTGAGTAAAGCAAACGGTATATTTTCCTTGTTTAAATATAATTTAAAAGGGTTAAATCAATTTGAAAGAAATGTTTTCAAGGAAAAGTGGATGGGGTAGTTAATCCTAAGTTTATGACTCGAATATTAGAAGACTGGATAGGACTGGTATTGGGTCGCGCCTTATACTTTAGCTATTAGCCCCTAGCTAAAATAAGTCAAAAATTCTAGTGTGTAGAGCTTTGTCACAGGTAAGACTAAAATGATGTTACACATAGAAAGTAATATATAAAGAAAATATAGGCTATTGGTGAGCCTGCAAAACCATTAGGATCAGTTGACCCTAAGAGATATAAGTGAAGGACAGAACGTCCAATATTGTGTCTAACAGAAGTTAGATTATTTATTATGTCTGGTCGGCCTAAGTTAGCCGATGGTTTATAGTTAGCCAGATAAAACTGTAATGTTGGATGGATAGTCCATTAATTACCTATTATATATGCATATATGTTATTGCTCTTGCTATTATAATCAGTTTGATTGGAGGATTTTGATTTGCAAAAGATACACTTTTAAAAGGATATTAGTGGGGAAACCCATTCCGCTAAGCAGCATGGTCTCACTTAATATCAGTAAGTCTAAATGTAATAGTATAATTCACACTAGGCTTTATGTCTGACTTAAAGTTTATGTTTTCCCCTTCAAATCTCGGTTGCTCAAATTTTAATTTGAGTAGATTGAGAGTTGGGAACTTTTCAGGTTTAGTAGGTTGGACGAATAAGCTTTCGAAGACGTGCAGGAGGCAAAGCTAGTTATGTAGGAGTTATTTCGTCTTATTTCTGGTGCAATGTATTTATGACTGGTATATATATATCTAGTACTCTTATCATCTAATTGGGCATCTTCATATGTCGCTCTTGGCATAATTTGTAATAATTATATTTGATCAAAACCTGGGAATTGTTTTCGGGAATATGTAATTGAATATGGAATATTTTTGTGCAATATAATCAGAAAAGTTGATTTTGAATTCTGTGACTTTATTTCATATTCATGTGCTTCTGATATTATAGATACCATTAATACTGCTGTATTTCGTCACCGAAATTTAAATACTATAGATGACTGCAGCATCTCTAGCACTTAACTTTAGGCCTCGAGATATTGGTTGTTATAACTTGATATCAGAGCATAGGTTTATGAAAACTTAAAAGAAATTTCAAACTTGAAATGATTTTGAAATCATAATCCTAAGGATTTATAGAAAAGATTGGGGTATGGGATAACGCTATAGTAACGTACTTATATTTGCTATATATAAGTATACGCTTTATCTCTATTCTCCCATCTCTCTTAGACTATTCTTCAGTATCTTACAAAGACTCGAATGCAGATTTTAAGGATGTAATATATGGATGCTAGGAGTGGAAGAGTTAACATTGGCGGAGGAAGCACCACAACTAATGGGAATGCCAGACCAAACACTAGAAGGAATCCAGGTCGAGCATATGCTGCTAATGTGAGCGTTGGAGCGCCGCAAGCTGATATGGGAGCTATGTATCAGTTCTTCGTTAACATGATGCAGGCTGGAGTTGCTGCGAGTTTAGTTGGAGGAAATTTTGAAGAAGGAATTTAGGGAGCTCTGGTGGTCAATAACTATGCAATATTGTGTAGAACTATGCTAGGCTTGGAGGAAAACCGTTTATTGGGACTGAGGACGCAATTGAAGTGGGGAATTGGTTACTTCATTGCGAAGGACTTTTTGCTGATTTGGGGCTTAATGATGAGCAGAAGAGAAGACTTGCTTCTAGACAGTTGCAAGGAACAACACTGTATTGGTGGAACAGTGTTACTATGGGAGTTAACAAAGAGACCATGACTTGGGTAGAATTCAAAAGGAGGTTTGAGGAAGGATTCATGACGGAGATTGCTAAGTCAACTCTACTCAGGAAGTTCGTTAAGTTGGAGTAAGGAGACGTGACAGTGCTTGAGTATGCTACCAGATTTGAGAAGTTGTTGAGGTATGGGTATGCTATGGTTGATACGGTTATTAAAAGAAATGAGAAGTTCATCCGCGGATCGAAACCCGATCTTGCTAGAGCCACTCTGCCACATATCAGGGATCTGTGTGATGTAGTTGTTGAGATGGCTTTGAGACATGAGGAGATGCTCGCTTTCCTACATGGTAATAAAGCATGGGAAACTCTAGGTGGGCAGAATCAGAAGAGAAAGTTTTTCCATAAGAAGGGAGCTCAAAAGAGTGGGGCTACCAAGAAAGGAAAGATGGAAGTTATCTGCTACAAGTGTGACAAGAAAGGGCGTTTCGCAAATATGTCGCTTAGGAGATGGGAAGAAGGTGATTGGGAAGAAAAATATTAGACGCTTCAACTGTGATTAGATTGGACATTATAAGAACCAGTGCAAGGAACCAGACAGGGATGGAAAAGGCAAAATGTTTACAATGGAACCAACTACCTCAAGACCAATAGCAAAGGAGAAAGGAAAAGTTGTGTTAGGAGCTAGCTTCTGATTCAAAGTGTATCAGTTAGAGTTCTATTTGATACTGATGCATTGCATTCTTTTATTTTTCATTGTTTGGTAGATAAGCTTAACCTAGAACCCTCATACCTAGTTACATCCTTAAGGGTTGCGAATTCGATAGGAGGGTATGCAACTCTTGGGATGAGATGTGACCACTTAGAGTTTGAATTGTAAGGTCATATATTTTCTTGCAACTTTCATATATTTGATTTCGTAGGGTTTGAAATTATTTTGGGTATGGATTGGTTAAGTAAGTACGATGCTAGGATATTTTGCCATAATAGGAAAATATCACTTAGACACCCTAATTGTAGTGATCAGATTATATACTTCATAGAAAATCCTAGTTTTAAGGAAAATGCTTTGTTGGGTGTTATGGAGGCATAAGACTTGTTGAATCGAGTCTTCGTTGTTAGAAAATTCATCGATGTCTTTGAGCCCATAGTAGGACTACCGCAGAAATGAGCTATTGAATTTCGAATAGATTTAGTACAAGGGGCTGAACCGGTGACTAGACCGCCAAGTAGAATGACACCTACCATGGTGAATGACTAAAGGTGCAGTTGGTGGATTTAGAAGGTAAGAACTTTATTATACCAAGCAGTTCGCCTTAGGGAGCAGCCGTAGTGTTTGCAAAGAAACCGGACGGATCGTTAAGGTTGTGTATTCATTATCGTAAGATGAATGAGAAGACGATAAAGAATCAGTATCCGTTACCTAGAATTGACAATTTGTTCAACTAGTTGAGTGGAGCCAAACTATTTTCTCGGTTGGATTTGGCAACGGGGTTCCATCAGTTTAGAGTGGCAGAGGACAGCATTCCTTTGACGGCGTTTAGGACAAGATATGGATCGTACGAATGGTTAGTAATGTCGTTCGGACTAACTAATGCGCCAGCATTTTTTGTGCACTTGATGAACAAAATCTTCCGAGAACATCTGGACAGATTCGTGTTGTTGTTCATAGGTAACATTTTGGTATACTCTAAGGATAAAAGAGAGCATCAAGTTCATCTTAGAGTGGTGCTTGAAACGTTGAGGCAGCATCAGCTAGAAGCGAAATTTTTGAAGTGTCATTTCTGGAAGAAGGAAGTGAAGTTCCTTGGTCATGTAGTCTCAGAGAAAGGGTTGTCTGTAGATCCGGCTAAGATCGAGGCAGTGAATTATTGGAAGAGACCCGAGAAAGTGGCTGAGATAAAGAGTTTTCTTGGATTAGCTGGTTATTATCGGAGATTCATTAAGGATTTTTTGCAGATAACAGTACCGATGACTAAGCTAACTCGAAAAGTTATGAAGTTTGTCTGGATTGATAAGTGTGAGGAGGCATTCTAGAAATTTGAAGTATTTATTGACGAATGTACCTGTGTTAGTTGTTCCAAAAGAGAATCAGGACTTAGTGGTATACATGAATGCATATGGAATGGGATTAGGGGCTGTGTTCATGCAGAAAGGTAAAGTGATTGCCTATGATTTTTGACAGCTCAGGCCACATGAGGTTAGATATCCAACTCATGATTTGGAATTGGCTATAGTAATTTTCGCATTAAAGGTATGTGGACATTACCATTTTGGAGATAGATTCGAATTGTATACGGATCATAAGTCATTGAGATATTTATTCTCTCAGAAGGAGTTGAATATGAGAGAGCAGAGATGGCTAGTGTTCTTAGCCGCTTATGACTTTGGTATAGAGTATACACTGAGAAAAGGTAATAAGGTTGTAGATGCACTTAGCAGGAAACATTAGAATGCAGTATTGGCAATGGTAGCCGAGTGGAAAGACATAAAAGCACTGACTACATGTAGAATACAATAGAGATCTGAAGCTAGTTCTAGTAATGAAACTGGTATGTTGTCATGTTTAGACATTCAACCGATGATGATTGAACGGATTGCTTCTCAGCAAGAGGAGGATCCATTATTAGCTGAACGGATCAGAAAACTAAGGAATAGAACGGAGAGTGATGACTTGAAAGATTTCAGTCTTAAAAAGAATGAGTGGTTGAGGAAGAAACGAAGACTGTGTGTTCCAAATGTGGGAAACACTAGGAAAGAAGTTCTTGGAGAATTCCATCGTTCAAAGTTCACTATTCATCTGGGAGGAACTAAGATGTATCAAGATATGAAAAGAAGTTTCTTCTAGGAAGGTATGAAGAGAGATGTAGGCTTATGGGTGAGCCAGTCTTTGAACTGTCAATAGGTAAAAGTTGAACATCAGAAACCGAGTGGGTTACTTCAGCCTTTGGATGTTCCAGTTTTGAAATGGGATTCTATCTCAATGGATTTCATAGATGGGTTGCCCAAGTCGAATAGAGGAAATGAGGGTATCTGGGTTATAGTGGACAGATTGACCAAGAGTGCACATTTTATTCCAGTTAAGTCAACTAGGACGACACCTGGTTTAGCTAAGTTATTTATGAAGAATATAGTTAGACTGCATGGAATTCAAGTTACTAAGATTCCTTATTCACTAGCGAGTTCTGGCAGTGTCTACATGAGACTTTAGGTACCAAGCTCAAGATGAGTACCGCTTACCATCTGCAGACAGATGGGAAAATGGAAAGAGTTAATAAGTCTTAGAGGATTTGTTAAGAGCTTGTGTCCTAAACTTTGGAGGATCGTCAGAAGACCACCTACACTTAGTCGAGTATTCGTATAACAACAGTTGTTAGACTAGTATAGGGATGGCACTGTTTAAAGCTTTGTATGGAAGGCCATGCAAATCTCTCATTTGTTGGTTAGAGACCGAGGATAGGTTAGTTCTTGGTCTAGATTTGGTTAGAGAAGCTGCAGAGGAGATTGAGTTTATTCGAGGTAGGAAGAAGGAAGCTTAATCTGGGCAAAAGAGTTATGCTAATAAAAGACAGAAAGACTTAGAGTTCTTAGTTGGAGATCATGATTTCGTCAAGATATCACCGATGAAAGGTGTAATCCGATTCGGAAAATCAGGAAAACTGGCGCCGAGATTCGTTGGATCATTTCCTATTATAGAAAGAATCTGGAAACTCACATATAGAGTAGAGTTACCAAATAGTTTGGTAGGAGTCACAATGTTTTTCATATTTTTCATCTAAGGAAGTGTATACGAGATCCAAAAACTACTATTACACTGACTGTGTTAGATAATCTAGTAGTGGAACCGGATATGACTATAGTTAGAAAACCAGTTCATATAGTCGCGAGAGATGAGAAGAGAATAAGGAACAAGATGGTCAGATAAGTCAAAATCCAGTGGAGTAACAACAAGAGAGACTGTATTTGGGAAACTGAAAGTAGGATTAGGGATACTTATCCTGACTTGTTTGATGGTATGTTTTACCTTTTTGTTTGATTGTTATGAGTAACTTATCGTAATTTCGAGGACGAAATTCTTTAAGTAGGGCTGTAAGGACCCTAATTTGGACTAACATTATTTAGGACATTTAACTATATAAATTAAATGAAATAATGTGGATGGTTAAGGGATTGAGATTTGTTAATCAATAAGGGGGGTCGTGCCTTAATGAATGAATAAGCAAAAGAGAATTAAAAAGAAGTAAGTAGAAGGAATATGATGACGGAAAAATAGGAATAGTCTTTATTCTTATACCCTAAACCCTTCCACCCTTCATTTTTCATTTATTTCAACAATCATAAACATACCTAAAACCCCCAAAGAGCTTGGCCGGCCACCATTAAGAGGAATCAAAAAGAAGATAAGCAAGAAAACAAGTAGAAAGCTTGAAGAAATTAATCAAAGGGCAAATCTCAACCATCTTAACACCAAGCTGAGGTGAATAATTGATTTACATCTCGTTTTGACTATGATTTCCGTTTTATGATTATGGTCGAATTGTTTTGCAAGATTATATGTCATGTGATATTTAATTAAATGGATATATATATATATATGCTTGTTGATTACTTATAGTATTTCATATAGATTTTATGATAAGCTTAGATTGGAAAAACTTATTAAATGACATCCTAATGAATTGCGTTTTTGATATATGGTCAGAAATATTATTTTAGAAGTGGGTTTCAAGTTTCATAATTTCCTAAGTTATTATAGATTTATTATGAATTTTCTATGAGAGAAAGCTAATATTGGGTTTAAATTATTTACGGCAATTATATATTGATTTTGGGTCTGAAATTTAAATATGTTAGAAAACATATTAAAAGTGAATTATGGTGATTTTTGGGGAATTTTCCTAAGTATTTTATTATTTTTGTAAAATTATTTAAGTTAAGGGAATCAAATGTTTTATACGTTTTATCAAGGAGGAGGGCTTATTTGTTAAAACATTTTGATTGATAATTCTGAATTCGGCAGCACTTTTAGAAAAAGATTTTGATAAAGAAATGGCAACCGATTACATTTTGACAAATAAGACAAGTAGGTGAAAAGAAATTTCCTTTAAAGTCTAAAAAGTCAGTTTTGCTTGGATTTACTACTCGCCACTTCCATCTATTAGATTTCGACACCATACCTCCGCTATAGAACCCATTCGAAACCAATGCACATGGTATCAAGCAATTGAAACGTAGTGCATTGGAGAAAGGCGGAAGGGGCAGTGTCGAAACCTTGCTTTCAAAAAGGTAGAAGTTATTCTTATTAACTTTGAATTACTTATGTTTATAAATGATGCTTTCGTAGGGCTTGAAGCCAACTATATTAGCTTTAAAATCAGTCAACTTGCCTTTGTTTTAGAAAAAAGCTTTCGAAAGAGTTTCCACCTTTTTGTTTTAAAAGAAGCTTTTGAAGGGATAGCTGCTTTCATATTTATTTGAAACCCAACTACCGCATTCTTACCTTTCGAATCAATGCATTTGAAAGATTGCTTTTGCCTTTTTACTTTGAAGTCGCCTTCTCAGTGCCTTTGAAAGGGTCCTATAGCTGTTTTCAAATGGTTACGGAGGCAATGATTTCGAAAGGGTGGGTTTCGAAACTTCCCTCTTTCTTTTAGTTAGGATCAATGCTTTCGAAAGCAACGCTTTTTCCTTTGTTCTTTTATGACCCTTAGTTATATTAGATGTTAAACCCAATGGTTTCAAAATGGATAATTTTAAATGGTTTTGAAGCAATGTTTCCACAAACCTTTACTTGAACCCAATGCTTTTGAAAGGTATACTAAAAGTGTTTCGAAAGATATGTTTTAAGTGTTTCGAAAGGAAAGTTCTTATGTTTTTGAAAGATAAGTTTAAATGGTTTAGAAAAAGGATGTCTAAGGTTTTAAGTTATGCTTTCAAAAGGGTTGATTTCAATGATTTCGAAAGGTATTGTTTATGGTTTTAAAAAAGGGTTTTGAAGGTGATGTCTTGGCTTTAAAGCCTAATGTTTTCTAAAAAGGGCTTTAACTTGTTTTAAAGGGATAGATAACCATGTTGAATTAGGTTTTCATCAACATTGTTTTGTGTAAAGCATATATCATGGCAAAGATATTTTGAGTAAAGCAAAGGGTATATTTTCCTTGTTTAAATATGATTTAAAAGGGTTAAATCAATTTGAAAGAAATGTTTTCAATGAAAAGTGGATAGGGTAGTTAACCCTTAGTTTATGACTTGCATATTAGAAGACCGGTATTGGGTCGCGCCCTATACTTTAGCTATTAGCCCCTAGCTAAAATAGGTCCAAAATTCCAGTGTGTAGGGCTTTGTCATAAGTAAGACTAAATTGATGTTACACACAGGAAGGAATATACAGAGAAAAGATAGGTTATTGGTGAGCCTGAAAAACTATTAGGATCAGTTGACCCTAGGAGAATTAAGTTAAGGACAGACCGTCTAGTATTGTGTTTAACAAAAGTTAGATTATTTATTATGTTTGGTAGGCCCGAGTCAGCCAATGGTTTATAGTTAGCCAGATAAAACTATGATGTTGGATAGATAGTCTATTTATTATTTGTTATATACGCATATATGTTATTTCTCTTGCTATTATAACCAGTTTGATTGCAGGATTTTGATTTGCAAATGATATACTTTTAAAAGGATATTAGTGAGGGGAAACTCATTCCGCTAAGTGGCATGGCCTCATGAAATATCAGTAAATCGAGATGTAATAGTATTATTCACACCAGGCTTTATGTCTGACTCAAAGTTTATGTTTTCCTCTTAAACTCTCGGGTGCTCAAAATTTAATTTGAGTAGATTGAGTGTTGTGAACTTTTCAGATTTAGTAGGTTGGAAGAATAAGCTACGGAAGACGTGTAGGAGGCAAAGCTAGTTATGTTGGAGTTATTTAGTCTTATTTCCGCTGTAATGTATTTATGATTGATATGTCTATCTAGTACTCTGATCATCCAATGAGGCATCTTCATATGTCGCTCTTGGCGTAATTTGTAATAATTATATTTGATCAAAACCTAGGAATCGTTTTAGGGATTATGTAACTGAATATGGAACATTGTTGTGCAATGTAATCAGAAAAGTTGATTTTGGAATCTGTGATTTATTTCATGTGCTTTTGATATTATAGATACCATTAATACTACCGTATTTCGTTATCAAAAGTTAAATACTATAGATGACTGCAACATCTATAGCACTTAATTTTGGGCCTCAAGATAGGGGTGTTACACGCAGTCTAGAAGTTTATTGCGATCCCAGAGGTTTGGTTATTTTCAGTTACCTATATTCTTTAGATGTATCACATGATGACTTAGATTCAGTGTCTGTAGTTAGAGACTATCCAGATTTCTTTTCCGAGGTCACCGATGTTCCATCATAGAAAAAGATCTAGTTTTGAATTTATCTTGTGGAGAGCGCTAGACCTGTTGCCTTACCTTTAAGGCATATGGCTTCTAAGGAGAGACGCGAGCTGAATAAGCAAGTGAATGAGATGTTGGAGAAGGACTTCAGTAAGAGGAGAGTGGGGAGAACCAGTTTTCCTTACCATTACTGCAGATGGTTCTCTAAGGCTTTACGTCGATTATCGAGAGTTGAATAAGCTAAAGAAGAAGATTCGTTATCCGTTGCCCAGCATAGATGATCTCTTCGATCAGTTGGTTGGAGCGAATGTATTCTCTCAGCTTGACTTAGCTACTGAGTTTCATCGGTTGCATGTGGCTAAGGATAGTATTTAGAAGATTGCTTTTCGCACACCTAACGGACTGTATGAGTAGTTAGTCATTCCAACGGACTGTATGAGTAGTTAGTCATTCCCTTTGAACTAGGCAATGCACCGGTCAACTTCATTGATTTGATGAGTTGAATTTCTAGAGGTTGCTCAATAATTTCATGGTGGTATTTGTGCATGACATATTAATCTATTTGAAAAGCGAGGGGGAGCATAAGTTGCAATTTGGAGAGGTGCTCAATACACTCCGTGAGCATAAGTTAAAGGCGAAGTTTACCAAGTGTCGCTTTTGGAGCGAGGAGGTACGCTTTTTGGGACATGATGTCTCTAAGAGTAGGCTGGCGGTCGACCCCAGTAAAATTGCTATAGTATAGGATTGGTATGTGCCGATGAATGCGACTGAAGTGAGGAGTTTCCTTGGTTTGGCATGCTACTATAAGAAGTTCATTATGGACTTCACAAAGATCTATGCCCCTATGACCTGTCTTACCAAGAAGAATTTAGTTTTCTCATGGAAAGCCAAGTACGAGGATGCTTTCATCAAGCTGAAGGAGGCATTGACTAGTGCACATGTTCTAGTATTACCAAATGGTACGAAGGAATTCACAGTGGTTACAGAGAGATGGTAGGTTATGTGTTCCTCTCATTATGGATTTCATTGACATGGTACTAGCTGAATCTCATTATTCTAGGATGACCGTTCATCCCGACGAAGATAAAATGTATTGTGATATGAAGAGAGTCTTTTATTAGCCTGGTATGAAGAAGCTTATGGCGGAGTATGTGGCACGGTGTATAACTTGTCTGAAGATAATGGCGGAGCAAAAGAAATCAAAGGATTGTTACAACCATTGGATATTTTGTAGTGGAAGTAGGAGAGTCTTTCTATAAAATTTATCGATGGATTACCTAAGAGTAGGAGGGGAATGAGAGTATTTGGGTTATAGTCGACCGACTGACCAAATGCACTCATTTTATTCGGATTAGGAGTACGAGGATTGGTGCATCTTTAGCGAAACTATATGTGAGGAAGATAGTTATTTTACATGGAGTTCCTTCTAGTGTTGTTAGAGATCGAGATCCACTTTTCACGAGCGATTTTTGGAAAATCTATAGGAGGCTTTGGGCACTGAGTTGAGCTTGAGTACCGCTTATCATCTATAGATGGATGGATGGACGGAGAGGGTGAACCAAGTGTTGGAGGATTTGCTTCGGATATGTATCTTGGATTTTGGAGGTTCTTGGGAGGATCACTTGCTTCTAGTAGAATTTACCTATAACCTCAGTTGTAAAATCCTTATAGGCTCATGCCTAGGCGCTAGGCTAGTTTTACCTCTTATGTATTTTCCTAGTCCACCGAGATGAGACTTACTGCATTATTTAAGCATGTAATCAAGTTTATAAGCAACATTTATGCACCAATATAGACTTGATATCTCTTATAAGCATTTGTTTCAAGGGATTTTTTCTTCGTTGTTTCTTCCATACCCATCCAAATCCATGATATCCCACTGTGGATCGGTTAATACTAAACAAAATACCAAAATCTAATCCAAAATGCATGAGTTTATAAAAAACCCCTGGCTTCAATTAATCCTCGATTAATCCAACTCTTTGCTTACTTCCTAGCATCCACCTAGCGATTTTTACAACCTCGTCTATAATAACAGCTATTAGGCAAGTATTCGTATGCCACCATTCAAGGCATTATACAGGAGGCCTTATAGATCACTATCTTGTTAGTGGAACACTATGGTTAGGATTATTCCTGGACCGAACATGGTGAGGGAGACATAAGAGAATGTAGACTTGATTTGTAAAAGGATGAAAACCGCATAGGATAGAGAGAAGTCTTACACTGAAAGAAGACGTACGGAGTTGGAGTTCATAGTGGATGACATGGTTTTTGTGATGATCTCACCACAGGCATGTTATGAGATTTGGTAGTTCGAGAAAGTTAGCACTGAGGTTTGTAAGGCCTTTTCTGATCACTAGTAGAGTTGGGATGTTGGCTTATAAGGTGAAACTTCCTGAGAATTTAGTGAGAGTACATGACATTTTCCATGTGTCACACTAGCAAAAGTGTCTACACGGTACAACCGTTGTAGTAGAGCCGAGTTAGCTAAAGGAGGTGGAAGTAAAGAGGGAGTCACTTATTTGTCATGCACCCACTCGTATTCTTGAGCATGGTACCCAACGACTCCACGATAAAGTTATCAAGCTTGTTAAGGTCCAGTGGGTAGACGTTCCAGCGAAGAGTCCATGGAAGCCTGAGGAGAGGATCCGATCTACCCATCCAGAACTCTTTTTTGGTACGTTTCCATTTTAGTTAAATAAGTATAAGCAAATTATATGTTAGGATTTAGCTTATTGTACCCCATAGGTAAGGACCGTTGGATGTTAGGAATGGTTGCGAACGTGTCAATAGGACATGCGTTGGTTGATGGATGCTAACTGGTGTATTTATTAATTTAATTCTTAGGAAAATTAATTATTGAATGAGCGTACACACATACCATCACTTGTTTTATTTCATTGCAATATATGTATATGGTTGTTGCATATGGATTGAATGGTTGTGCATACATATATGATTGCCAGTATATTCACTTAGGATGCTGCATGAATTTTGGATGTATGGCATAAGCACTTGCATTTCAGGAGGTCGACTAGATCAGAAGACCGCCTAATCTTTGCATTAATATAGGTTCATATGCATTACGTGCGTACATTTATACATTGCATTTGAATTTAAACCAAGACAATGACTGTCAGTGGTTGATGGATGAGTAGATAGTTGTAGTATATTTTTTTTTGGCAAAGCCAGCGGGGTTAAATGTCCCCTACCATATATTAGAAAGAAAAAGAAAAAAGAATTACAACGATCCATGGCAAACCAATAGATCAAAAGAAAGAAAATACAACAACAAAATCAATACTGCCTAAATGTACTAAGGATGGAGTTGACAAGTATATGCTTCGAAGTAGAAACACTTGAAAACACCCTATTATTCCTCTCCATCCAAATAATAGTCAAACACTTTTTCAAAACACGCATCAGCAATGAACTCTTCTGAGATTTCCATCTGGTAGCCTTGAAGATGCTAAACCATTCCATAGCAGAGTCTCTGATCGGGTTAGGAAAATTTATCATCTGCATACAGTGACCCCAAATGAAGAAAGAATAGTCACATTCAAAAAAAAGGTGGAGAACGGTTTCCTTGAAATTATGGCAGAGAAGGCAAGTATCATCCAGAATAGATCCCATCACTTTAACTTTATCAAGCGTGTAGATATGCCTTTTTTCAGATGTATTGGATTGAGACCAGACAAACTGTAGATATGCCTTTTTTCAGATTCAGAGATGCCAGCAATCCTAATCTTGGATTTGTTGTTGTTAATACTGAGACCTGTTAGAGACTTGAATTCATCCAAAATGAGCAGAACACCAAGAATAGATTTGTAGGTAGGTTTGGTGAATAGATGGTTGTAGTATTGATTTCAATACATACGAGTTATATTATTCCATCCTTAGAGATTTTGGGGATGAAATCCTTTTAAGGGGGGAGAATGTAACGCCCCAAAATTTTAACCAAAAAAATAAAATAAGAATTAAATTTGAATATAATAAGAACAAAAATGGAATTTTCACAAACGTCTGAATTTGGCTATGAAACTTGCAACATTGCGTTCATAGCGATTATTGGATAATTTTCATATATAACTTTTTAAAATCGAAGCTAGAATGGAAAACTTATTAACATTTAGAAACTTAGAGTAGAAAATAATTAAATAAACAAAATTGGAAACAAATATTAATTTTATATATAAGGAAACCGGTTGATGCCTAGATTGGGACTGGTTGACTGCCCTCATCATTAGCGGTCGACTGGTCATGTTAAAATGACTAGGGTTTTGAGCGACCAGCGGTCCAGATTTTATAATATCAAATCGTGCGGCTGAGATTGGTTTTACCCTATAAATATAACCCTAGGCCAATTGTCAAAACTACAATTCTCTTCCTATATGTCCAAACTCTATCTGCCTGAAATTTGAAATTTGTCATTCTCTTCAAATGAAATTAAAGTCAAAGTAGAAAAGTTGAAGAAGATTAAATCAAAACAAATCAAGGGAAAATCTATAGCAAACGGAGGGGATGGCATTTAAGATGAGTGGGTTCATAATTAATTAGATGATTTACATATAATTAATTTTATTATACCCTATTTTGATTTAAGATTGTGTTAAATTGAAATGGAAACGTTGTTTAATTAGATAGCAAATTTAACAGTTATTAAAACCTAAATGAATATGAACCGTTTCTTTTAATCCAGATCTGGTTAATGTAAAATTTTTAATTAAGAACTGATTCAAGTTGAACATACCCTTTTGGTTAAATCAATATAAATTGGTAACCTTATTGATGCCAAACCTAGATTAATTTGGACAATTATAAATTATAAATCTATAAAATTGGGTTCACTGCAATTAGCGTTACCGTGTGCCAAATTACAATTAAAGTTGATTGTAATTAATCCATATGAAATATGTAAGTTTACTGTTCAGAGTTTGGGAATGATTATAATTAATAACAATCGAAGGTGATATTTAAACTAACCAAAAATTAACACCCAGACCAGTTGGCCGTTCACTGGAGCCGATCGATCGCTCCAGTGATCAGTGGTCAACCGCCTAGTGTTTTATGAGCATGGCCTAAACTTCAGCCTAAGGCCCAAGGTATACATTAAATTATATAGTTTATATACTATAGTTATATATGGATGTTAGAAATAGTAGGGAAGTTAGTTCCCTATGTTGGTGATTCTAGGATGTTATAGGATTGGATAAATGCTATTTATCCAACAGGGTCGATAATAGACTGAAGTGATTCTATCTCAAATTGCACATACATGATGTTCTATGGTGGATGTGCAACACTGTTGATAATGCCTGATGGAGTATGTGACCAACAATAATGAGAGTTCCATGGTATTCATGTATGTTGCGTGGTACTGTATTGTTGATGGATCGTGACGTGGTGCGATAAAAGGCATTACAATACCATTGAGAGGAAGACATGGATGCAGCAAACCTTGACATTTTGGCATGAGTTAGTGTTGCGTGCTCCCCCTCAATGCATCCTATGTTGGAATAGTACCAGTAGCTATTAGCCAATTATTAGTTGTCTTGAGGTTCAATTAGTTGTTCTACCCTAAGTATGAGCCATCGCAAGTTATTAGTGTAGATGTGTTTAAGACTATACCCCCTTAGATAAACAAAACAAGTAATTCACGGAACATCCTAGGTTGCATAGAATATTACTAAATTCACTCGCATGTGATCACCATATATCATTTGATGTAACTGATTCACCAGACTTTTGTCTGACCCACCCCTTCCTTTCTTTCTCCTCACCATGGGAGAACAGTTTATTAGGTGATAGGCCTAATGATAGTATGTGGAGAGGCGAGCTTAGCATCAGAGTTCCTTTTATGTATTCTTTCACTCTCCATGTATCTATCTATCGTATTTAGTATTTTATCAGACTACTTGATGAATTTCTGTTTTTTGTGGATTTGACTACGTACTGTTTGAGACTTCGTTATATTTCTGGATATTTTCTAAGATGATAATTTTCTGTACTTATATTTTCTATCTTCTGTTGTGAGATTTGAAAGTGTAGAATGTCTTAGATTTTACCCTTATATTTTTTTTAGTCTCTAAAATGTTTAATAACTTGATAGGTCATACTTCTTGGCACTGATGCAAGTCCAAAAGTTATTTAGGCTTTGGATCGGTGTGTCACAATATGCGGGTTATCCCAAGAACAAGCCCAGGAGAATATTAAAGATTCAAGGATAATGCTAGGGTGATGCAAGAGACTCAAGAAACAAAGATGAAGAGCATAACATATTAAGTTAGTCAAAATCATGTGTAAAGAGACTTAGATTTATTTGTTAAAGACCTTGTAGCACATCTTCAAAATCTCACTTTTAAGGATCTTTATTTTCTTCTCTAGAACTTTTTTACGAAAGTACAATATTTATTTTGAATATAATAAAGTTTAAAACAATTTTGATATAGTATTTTTCAAAATCAACTAGCATATGTCGACATACCCTAGAAATATATGTCAACATAGTAGTTGTTTATACTTTAAACAAAAATTGACACAAATATGTCGACATTCTCTTTGAACATATGTCGACATAATGGCCATTAGTGCAACCTTTGATTTTAAATGAATAGACGCATCCTTTCATCCATCGCCAAAAGATACTTCTTTTCATCTTTTATACAAAGGTTCTAGAAAACGGATGCTAACAATAATTCTCACTCTTTTCTCTCACTTTTCTTCTCTATCACATTGTAAGCAAGTTCTCTAACAAATTTACGCATATACTTTGTTAATTCATATCCATTCACTCTCATTCTTCATGAATTCGCAAACCACATAAGATCATAGGGTTCTTACTTGAATTCTCTAACATTCTATCTCTGATTCTCATCCTATTGCTCTCAGATTTCAATGTCAAACTACCGTCAAATGTCAATTGGAACATTGTACTAAACATTAAGAGATTTTGTATTCAGAAGATACAATTTTTTTAGAATTACTCTATAATGTTTGAATGGTAAATGTGTATTCTGCCACCTACAAAAGGTCAGGATTGTATATGTGATCTTGACCACCTATGGAAAGTCAAGAGGCTAAATATGTCATCTCACCTGTGGAAAGTTGGGATAGGTGTGTCCTGCCACCTATGGAAAGTTGAGATAGATGTGCTTGCCACCCGATTCAAAGCCAAGTTGTATATGTGTACGTGCCACCTGGAAAATTGCAAGTTTGTTGTGGTGGAAATTTTGCACGGTGTACATAACCATATGTAGAATTGGATATCGAAACTAGTATCAAAATTTCTGGTATCATTCTTTTTCACTTTACTCTTTTTTACTCTACATTTATATTGTTATTTGTCTATGACTGTGATTCGGAATTGATAAGTTTGAAAAATACAAGTTAAAGCATCAAAAAATTAAATTCACTATTCATCCCCTTCCCCTTTAGTGTTATAATAGCCTTAAGATCCATTATGCAAAAGTATTAGGGTATCTCACTTCGCATTTGGTACCAGAGCACATGTTTTCAAAAACTCATCATTTGATTTTTGAAAAAAATTAAATTGGTAGTAACAATAATAATGCTCTCTTTAACACGTTTATAGAAGGTCAATCCACTACTAGACCGCCACTTTTTAATGGAAATATTTATGCATGTAGGTCATGTAGATTGAAAATTTATTTACAATCTAATGGTTTAGATATATAGAACATCACACAAACTAAATACACTAAGTCCCAAACGAATTATGCACAGTGGACTAATGAGTAAAAGGCATGAGCACTCAGTGATCCAAAGCTGTGAATATTTTATTTTATGCCCTAAATAAAAATAAGTTCAATAAAGTGTCTTTTTCGTAAAAGTGCATATGAAAGTTGGAGGATATTGCAAGTCACACACGAAGGCACTAGTAAAATGAACCTAACCAAGATTTCTATGTTAACTAATTAGTTCCAACTTTTCAAGATGAAATAAACGAATCTATTTCTAACATGTATTCTAGATTTCAGGACATATTACATGCGTTAATTTTGTTAGGAAAGTATTTCACTAAAGGGGACCAAGTCCGTAAGATCTTAAACTCACTTTCTACCAAATGGGATCAAAAGACTTTGGCGATTAAAGAAGCCAACAATATTAGTATATAAGTAGAAGGGTTAATTGGCAATTTAATGTCATATGAAGTACAATTGCATGGAAGGAAAGACATTCAAGCAAATAAAAAGAAATCTCTAGCATTTAATGCTACAACAGAGAATCAAGGATCGGATGAAGACTATGATGATGTAATTGTGTTCATGGCAAGAAATTTTAGAATATTCTTGAAGTATATGAGAAGGAACAAATTCATAAGTACAGACGACAATTCAAACAACTCAGGAGATGAAAGCAATATAAAGTGTTTTGAATGTGACAAATTTGGACATCTAAAGCGAGAGTGTCCACTCTAAATAAATAAAAGGACTCACCCAATATTGAATTAATTAAGAAAAGGAAGCGAGCATTCCTAGCAACATGGGACGATTCCAACACGACATCAAGCAACACCAGTTCAGATAATGAAAATACTGATTTGTGTTTCATGTCAGAAAAAGAACAAAGATCCTATTGATCATTAACACTGAACCTTACATTATTTTTTAATATTTTTGAATTTTATTTAAGTAGGTAATTAAAAATGCATATATGAATACATAGACAGCTATAATGTTTATGACTTATTTAATATTAAATGAATTTTTCTTTAGGATTCATTAATTCTTTGGGAAACAATTATATGTATATATATAAAAAAGCATAGAAAGATGTGTGTGTATACAACATAAAAATTATTATTAGTAATTCATAAACATATGTACTATAAATTTTTTAAAGATACTTTATGCTTTTAAAATTTTACAAAATTAATAAATATTTAAATTTTAAAAATATTATAATACACACACACAATTAGATAAACATATATTAAAAAAATATAAATAAAATATATATTCAAAAAAATATAATTAAAATTTACCAAAATCTTTATTGAATTCTATTTTCAAGAATAAAATTATATCAAAAATATATTAAAAATTATATATATAATAAAAATAATAAAAAAATAAAAGTAATTAAAATACATAAAATATATTAAAGATAATAGTATGCCATAGTAAATACTAAAATATAACTAAAAAATAAATATAAAGAATTAAATTTTCAAAATGTCGACAAATATTTCATCATACACCCAAAGGATATGTAGGCATATGCCGATCTGAAATAACAATTCATTAAAATTTTAAACTTTTGAAATTCCCTCTCGTTTTCTAACAAATTAAATTTCAAAATATTACTTTATTGACTATCACATGCCCATTAAATAGTTATTTAACCACCCCATCTCTCTCATTCATTCACCACATTTTACTTTAAAATTCAAAATAAAAGAGAATCTTTATTCACTCTCTTTTCCCTACAAATAATGTCTTTACCTTAAGCATCATCTTCTCAAGCTCTTAGGATTTCTGGCTTAGAAATTGGCTTTATAATGATAAAGAGTCAATGGAAGCATGCGTAGAATATGAGAAGAATGCTAAAATCTTTTTCGGTCATTTTGTGAATTTAAATGATTTCAATTCTTATAATTACATACTCTTGCTTTTTAAAATGGTATTTTTAATTACCGAATCTTTTACAAAATGATTTTCCTCATTATCTCGAACATTGTAAAATGTTTTATGCAAATTTGAATGACAACTTTTTTAAAGAAAAGATGATAAATTTTAAAGCAGTGTTAAAGACACTACTATAATTCTAGATGCTCCTTTACTTGGAGAACTTTTAATTTATACAAGTGAAGAAAATGAGCTTTCAAGTTTAATGTTGATTATGAAAATCGTGAAGTTATACATGACTAGTTTGAAAATTGTTTAAAAGTTGGTTTTAAAGGTAAATATCTTTGACCTAAAGCAAGACTTATGAGTTTGATTTTACAAAAATCATCACACCATACATTAGAAATTACTACAATCCCACTTCAGAAGTTTTCAAAGCTTTATTTTCTATTTTTTTTCAAAATGTGACATAAGTTAGGCATAAGTCATACTATCGGACTTTGTTGTCAAAAGAGTCACTACACAAAAAAATACGCTTTTACCACGGAGTGTATTTAACAAAAGTATTTCAATATTTTAGAGTTGAATTAAGAGGTGAAACAACATTAAACCCAAAAATGTTTGACAAAAAGAACATTTCTCTTATGCATGTCCATTTTGAATTCGAGCAATGTGACCTTGGCCTAAAAGATAGTTTGGCCATAAAGGAAAAACAAGATATTGGAAAGGAGGAAGAACAAGGATGAGGATGGACATAGAAGAAGAATAGGAGAAGGAAGAAGAAAAGATGAATACATCTCTTGAGAGTTTTGAAAGTATAGTTAGGCCAACAAATCAAGTCTCATCAAAAACCAAGAGAAACTTCTCAATAAAAAATCCGTGCTGTCATATAATGATTTCACCCTGTCTATAAAAAAAAGTGTATGTTGATTTTAGTGGTTGTGGAAAAATGTTCTTAGTACACAATAATCTATAACTAATTTTGATATAAAATTTGTTACTTAACATTGTATACTCCTTTTATAGCTATTGACCTTATATATTTCTGTACACCCAATTTTGTTGTTGACAAAGGGGGATAAAAAGTATAATAGTATAAAATATAAAATATATATTAGTCAAAACCATAGGATGAGTAATAAAATGCATTAACTCAGGGGAGTTAATAGATTTAAGGGGAGTTAAATTAAAACTAAGATAATATTATTATGTTGTATATTAAGAATATTTAGATAGCTGCTATCATCATAAATGGGGAGATTGTTAATACCACAAGTATTGATTTTGATTACAACAACCATGTAAATATTATTATAGTGATTTTTCAAGTTGTGTTGACTATAGTGAAGGAAATACTGGTACTCTACTCATATATATTGTAGGGATATACAAATGAACTATACTTTAAGGTAGATCAATATAAGAGGAATCAAGCAGATCATAAAGACTATAAGGAATCAATCAGATCAAGTTTACCAAGACAAGGACAAGGCTAGGAGGACAAGAACAAGACTAGGAGAATACTAAAGATTCAAGGACAATGCTATGGGGATAAAAGAGACTCGAGAAATAAAAACGAAGATCACAAGGTATTTAGTTAGTCAAAACTATGTGTAAAAGGCTTTAGGAATATTTGTTAAAGACCCTTAACACATATTTGAAATATCTCTTTTAAATATCTTTATTTTCTTCTCTAAAACCTTTTTGTAGAAGTTCAATATCGATTTTGAATATTATAAGTTTAAAATGGGTTTTATAAAATGTTTTTCAAAATCAACCTGCATATGTCACCATACCCAAGAAATATATGTCGACATAGTAGCTGCTTATATGTTTTTTAAAACTGACACAAGTATTTTGACATACACTTTGAACATATGTCAACAATCCATCTGTTAGTGTAACTTTTGATTTTAGACTAATAGATACATCTTTCCACCCCTTCGCCAAAAGACACTTCTCTTCATCTTCTATATAAAGACTCTGGAAAAGGATATCAATGGTAAGTTAGATATGTGTATTTGATACACAAGTTAAACATCAACGGAAAGCTCATAAAATATAAAAAAGAAGTAGAAAATAAGAACATGAAAAAGAATAAAAGAATTTGATTTGACTGAATATGTGAATATATCGAATAAGAGTTTTAATAGTGCCTAAAAGGAGAATAAGATTCACTCTCAAAGTTGCTTATCCCTATGCTACATAACGATGTATCTATAAGAAATAATAGACAAAGTATGATTGATAATTAGTGAAGTTGAATTACTTCTTTTATAAGGATATGTAATTAGAGTAAATATATATATATATTAAATTTCATTTCATTTGAAAGCATGGTTTGGATTTCATATGAGATATGAATTAGGAAGATAAACCCGAATCATAAATAGTTTAAGATATATGGTTATCCAATTTATGTTATGAACGTAAGTAAGCTCGTGAGTATGTTAATTTTATGTAAGGCTATAGGCAATTCATGAAATATTTTGAATACATATTCCATTGCACTAAGGAAAAAATTGTTGTATCAGGATATACAACCTTCTTGGCGAAGGAATTTCTTTCCAGGGCAATTAGTGGTAAAGTGACAGACTTGGATAAGGTTCGAGAGTCTAATATAGTAATAGATTATACAAATGAACAAAATTTAACTAAGACAAACGTAGTTGTATTAGAATGTCTAATGTTCTCATACATTGAAGAGAAATTATGAGTTTCTTATCAATGTCAAGAAAATAAATTTTTAGTAATAAGAACATCCTTAGCACTCCACAAGCTATGAAGAGTACAGACTCCACCACATAGCTCAATGCTTTAAATCCAAAATGGATTCCAAGTATATTAACAAAATTTTATTTTGGTAGTTGTACCAGAATGGATATGATCCTTCGACCATAATTAAGTCTTCTAGAAGATGAATGAAGTTGGAAATTGTATGAAGCAGTGTTAAAAGGAAATAACTTCATCAATTTCAATGTTGAAATTAGTTAAATAATATCACTAGTCAACGTCCTTAAGTCCATTCGGATTCTACACGAAATTATCGCACAACTTGATTTTAAGTTTTTGCATGTTGACGTTGAAACCAAACTTTTAAATAATGATTCAGAAGAGACTGTTCGCACATCATAGCCAAACTGTCTTGAAGTCGATGGAGGAGATAAAATGGTTTATATGTTTTTGGATATTATCCAGGAGATGATACAACAATGTCATCTAACAAGCACCAGAGTTGATTGAGTATTTTGACAAAGATATCTAATAGTTTGATTTTCACTCAAAATGCAAAGGAAGCATAAATACTTAATAAGGGAAATTAAAAGGTACTAAAATATTTCTAATACCATAAGAAAACAACATATTACTAATTGTTAACAACTTACCTATGTCAAAAGGTATGGTTGTTTAATTATCGATGAAGGATTTGACAGAAACATAGTTTATACTTAGTATAAAAGAACATTAGGATTGTCCCAATCTATATATGTGGAGACCCAAAAATTTTGAGATAAAAATAATGCTGAAATAAAGAAAATATATAATATAATAAAAATTAGTTAATAGAAGATAATTGAAGAATAAAATGATTTGAAAATGAATATCAAAAAGGGAATAAATGTTTCAACAAATAATGAGAAGAAAAAGAAACTTAACTAAGGTATGAATGAGTTTTAAATACACACATCTCCTGAAAACTATAAATTTATATGGCCAGAAAAGTATTTAGGTAGTAAAATAATTTATTTTAATAATTGAAATGCATACCAACTAGTCAAGTAATATTTAGAGGTATGAATGCATTTTTAAAATAAATCAAGATAGATGATAAAAATTTGTTAGCTAAAAATCAAGCTTACCAAAGAAAAGAGAAAAAGAAATATTGGGCTGAGTCATATAAAAATTATGTGCAAGGAAACCATGCAAATAGCATGTGCACAGAAAAGTAATGAGACAACTGTTTTACTGAAAATAGAAACCAAGAGAAAATGGCACTTATAGCCATAAAAATGCATACATTAATCCCTGAGTAAGGTAAGGATAGAATGGGTTTTTCCTCCATCTTAACCCTAACAGAGTGATTTAAATCAGGGGAGGAACAATAGTTGTCCAGGGGGAGAAAACAAAAATTAAAATAAAATAAACTCACATTGCCTTCAGACCTGAGCACTCCCGGAGAGAAGCAAAGGAAGGTGAGTGGTAATCACTTTGAGATTTATGGCACTAAGACCCATGTTAAGGGCAGCCAAGTTATTTTCATGTATAAAATTTATTATGATTTTCAGTTTGATTTTATTCTCTGAATAAATACATGCTAATTATGGGTGATATTTTGATTGAACTTTTGGTTGGAGTTTTTGATCTGTCTTGGTTTGTTAAGATTGCTTCAGTCTTTTGTTTTAAAATATAAGTGATCAAACATGTATTCAGATCATAGAAGTGGATTTAATGATCCAGTTTTATGTGAGAAATAAACTGAATGTTTTACTGAGAAATGGGATATGAAAGAAAAATAGCAGGCAGTATGAATAATGAGATTTATGCTTATGCCTAGTCTATATTAAAATGGTATGAACAATGCAGTATCATGCATAGGTGATGAGTTGTTATGTTTTTATGGGTTTTTCTTAAAGAAAAATCATGTCCTACGTTCTCAATAAAAGTAAATAAATGGGATATGGCTTCATCAGATTTATGTGAGATATAGGAAAAACTTCTTGTAGATATATATGTATGAAAGTTTCAGAAGACAAGTAAATATGGTCTCTAAATTATTAAAAAAATAATTTAGGAATGGTGCCTTGATCTGCTCATCATCAGGAGGATGATGGGTATGTGCATGACTTGCTAAAGTCCTGTAGGCCTCTGTGAAAAGGGATAACAGAACTGAGCCCCTTTTCAATGCACACATAGAGTTCAATGGCAAGGAGTTAGACCAAACACAAAAATGTAAAAAGAAATGAAATGAGATTGATCAGTCAGGCTATGGGATTGGAGATAATTTCATAGGAGTATGTGTATGAAAATCTGGATGGAATGAATGCATGGTTGTTTGAGTGTATGATTGATAGACAAGTTTACCAATATTCAGATCTTAGTATGAATTAGTTCTCATTAAACTGATATGTTTTCTCTGTAGCATTAAGAATTTACAAAATGTTTAACATGTGATTTCGCTCATACCAGAAATTTATTTCTGACCCTATTTGTTGCTTTGTGACATTTGGGGTGTCTCATTTTTATTGAGGCGGCTCTAGATGTTGCTGCAGGAAAGGAAGCATAAGAAACTTGTTAGCATGGATACTTGAAGACCCACTTGCATTTAGAATGCTTAAGGAACTTGGCAGAAATATTGTAATAATTAGGCTAAGCAAAACTTCATTATGTTTAAGTATTTTCTGGATTGATATATGTGCTTATCTTTCTGAGTGAAGAATATGTAGAAGCCTTTGTATTGCATATATGTGTTTATTGATTTCTGTTTCAAATGACTGAACTGGATAATCTCTGGTGTAGTATGATGTAGGGGATCATGTCATATAATTTGATATGTGACCATGTCTCCCTTGGCAATGTCTGATTAGTTTTCAAAAAGGCAAAGTAGAAATAATTATAGAAAGAAAGGAATATAGACATTCAGTAAATTTTCTAAAGTCTGAGTTGAACCAAAACTGAGTTAATCAGAAATGCATGATCATGGCTTATAATTGATATAAGTATATGTCAAGCCTGAAAATGAAACCCCTAAATTCTTAGTTTAGGCATTTAAATTACAGTAGAAACTTGCATTGATTAGTGAAGTAGATCCATATGCATTTTTATATTACTTGTAGTTCTCATAGCACTATGTTCAACATATATCTCTATTTAGGTACATGACTCAAGTCAGGATGCATTTGGTCATAACCAACTTGGGGCTGAATTAAATAACTAGTAGTCCTGTTTGCAATAGGCATGTCCATCACTTAACAACACCTTAGATACTACCATTCAATATTAAAAGAACATTAGTTGTCTACCAGATAGGTTCAACTGAGAATTTGTATTAATTTAGTTAGTAACTTAGCTTAAATCATTTTGTCTCCAAATATATGCTAAGTCTTAGTGCAGTATGTGTGTTGCATTTGTACCCTGCCTAAATGGATTGTGTCTTCTCTGCTTGTTCTTCTACCCAATTTGTTTCTTGATCACTCATATGATTCCTGCAAAATAACAAAATTAATATAAGAGTATCTTTATCTAATACACAAATTTGCTTAATTATGAATTATGAACCCCGGGCCAAACTAGAAGGAATGAGTTATTTTAAACACCCTCTCATTTAGCATAGAAACATAGGTATCAAATTACAAAATCCCAGAATCTAAATTATATATGGATTTAAATCCAGGAATTAAACAACTGAGAAGAAAAGCAAGAAAATTAAGAAAAATGTTATTACTTGATCTTATAATCAAGCCTGAGTTTTAAGTAAGAAAATCAAGAAAAGAAGGGCTATGTGACACCAAAAACTCTGAAATATGAGAAATAAGGTGTGATTAAATTCCTTTGCCAACTTCAATTACTCTGATAGGCAAAGAGTCATCTATATATCTTCATATATATATATGATCTAATCTGATTTTATATACTGATATTTTTATATTGGTAAATTAAGGAATCTTGGGAAAAATGATTAAAGTGAAGTGATCCATTGAAGTATATATATATATGGAAAAAAACTCAACACAAAATTCATTAAAAATAATTGAATAAGTAGAGGGTCACTTCAGTTGGTATCAGAGCTATGTTATTAAACATAGCAGAAATAAAGATCAGATTCTCTTATCAGAATAAATTCTTATGAGACTAAATACATCACATTATTTTCAGTATAAATGAGATTACTGAAATAATTAAGTTACAAATTAAACTAACTAGTTATGTAAAAATTGTATAGCAAATCATGGTAGGAAGACCACCAAGTCATGGAGCAGGACCCTCCAATACAACACCAATGGTTAATTTGCAAGATTTGGTGAGGGCCTTTAGAGAAGGAGTAGTGAACGGGGAAGAGAATCCTCATGAGGAATTAGCTAAGCTATTAAAGACATTCTCAAACCTAGGAGGCAAGGACTTTGAGGGCACTGAAGGGGTTATGGGTGTGCAAACATGGTTGAGAACTTTAGAAAGAATATTTGCAGACATGCAAATTAATGATCAAAGGAAAAGGCAGATAGCTTCAAGAAGGCTCAAAGGAGCAGCACTAGATTGGTGGGAAGTAATTATCACAGGAAGGTCAGAAGATGAGATAACATGGAATCAATTCAAGGAGATGCTTGAGGCAAGGTTTGTTCCAGCAACAGCTAAGGCAACATTGCTTGAGGAATTTATAAGGTTGAGGCAAGGACCAATGAGTGTGACTGAATACACTCAAAAATTTGAGAGTTTGTCCAAGTATGGAACTATGCTCATAGGGAATGAAGAATCAAAGAATTCAAGGTTCATTCAGGGACTCAATGCTAGTTTGAGTAGAGCAATGCTACCATATAAAGACAGAACATTTGATCAAGTCATAGATCTTACTCTTTCTTTTTAACAACATGACAATGCAAGGGAAAAGTTCAAAAACATGAGAACTAACAATCAAAAGAAAGGGAAGAATAGAGCACATCCTTATGACAAGAAGAATGTAGACAAGAAAGTTGAAGGAGCAGCCACTGGGGAGGTTAAGAAGAAGGTTACCTGCTACAATTGTGGCAAGGAAGGACACATGAGCAATAGGTGTCAAGCAGCTAAGAAAGCACCATTCAGCTGCTACAACTGTGGGAAAGAAGGTCACATTAAGAGGAACTGCCCAGAATTCAAGAAAGGGGCAAGGGTAGGAGCACTGGAAGCCAAGGCAAAGGCAAATGCAGTGGGAAACTTTGGACAATTGGAAGGTATACTTCTAATTAAAAATTACCCAATCACAGTTATATATGACACTGGAGCTACACATTCTCTGATATCACAAGACATAGTGGATAAATTAGCTCTCACATACAATACAGTTGAAAAACCCTTGTTTATTCAAAGCCCACTAGGTAGCTCTTGTCTGCTAGGATTAAAATGTTTGGGAGTAGAATTAAACATAGGAGGAAATATGTTTAAATCTGACTTGTTTGTGTTAAAATATCCTGGAATAGGAATTATTTTAGGAGTAGATTGGTTGAATAAATTCAAAACAATTTTGAATTTAGAAAATTTTACAATTTCCTTGAAAACAGAAAATGGTAAAAATATCATAGTCATGAGAGAAGTAGCCAAAAAAATTGTCTTAATCAAATATGGAGTATGACTGAAAAGGAATTGACCTTAAAAGACCAAAAAATAGTGAATGAATATCCAGATGTTTTTGGGGAAGTTGTAGGAATTCCAAAAAATAGACCAGTGGAATTTCAGATAAAGCTGATCCCAGGATCAAGTCCTATCATCAAAAAGCCTACCAGAATGGGTCCAAAGGAATTAGTAGAATTAAAGCAACAGTTGGAGGAATTAGAGCAAAAAGGCTTCATAAGGCCTAGTAGTTCAAACTGGGGTTCTCCAGTTGTATTTGTGAAAAAGCATGATGGTACACTAAGAATGTGTATTGATTATAGAGAACTAAATAAAGTCACCATCAAGAACAAATACCCACTCCCCATAATTGATGATCTATTCGATCAATTGAATGGAGCAAGGATTTTCTCAAGACTAGATTTAGCCTCTGGATTTCACCAAATGAAGGTTGAAGAGGAGAGTATTAAATACACTGCTTTCAATACAAGGTATGGCTTATATGAATTCTTGGTAATGCCTTTTGGATTGACAAATGCACCATCCTATTTTGTAGATTTAATGAATAGGACATTTAGAGACTTTCTAGACAAATTTGTGGTTGTTTTCATTGATGACATATTAGTGTTTTCAAATCAGAGGAGGATCATGCAAAACACTTGCATCTGGTTTTATCTAGACTGAGGACACATGACTTAAAGGCCAAATTCTCTAAATGCACATTTTGGCAAAATGAAGTAAAGTTTTTGGGGCACATTGTATCACAACAAGGAGTTAGTGTAGATCCAACTAAGGTGATAGCAGTGCAGTCATTGGGTAGACCCAAATCAGTGACTGAGGTGAGATCATTTTTGGGAATGGCAGGCTACTATAGAAGGTTTATAAAAGACTTTGCAAGAATAGCCATCCCATTGACCAAGTTAACTAAAAAGGAGCAACCCTATGTGTGGACAGAGAAGTGTGAACAAGCTTTTTCATCACTAAAGAAAGCACTGGTGGAAGCTCCAGTTTTGCAAGTGCCAGAGGGTAATGAAGGGCTAGTGGTTTATACAGATGCTAGTGGATCTGGATTAGGGGCAGTGCTCATGCAACATGGTAAAGTCATAGCATATGCATCAAGGCAACTCAAGCCAAATGAAACCAGGTATGCTACACATGATTTAGAACTAGCTGCTGTAGTATATGCATTGAAACTATGGAGACACTATTTATTAGGTGCTAAGTTTGAATTGTTTACAGATCATAAGTCACTTAAATATTTATTTTCTCAAAAGGACTTGAACATGAGGCAACATAGGTGGGTGGAATTTCTAGCTGCCTATGATCTTGATATATTATATACCCCTGGAAAAGCTAACAAAGTGGTAGATGCATTGAGTAGGCATCAAGCAAAATTGGCAAACTTAATGATGATTGAATTCAAGGATTTGACAATCCTTAGTGAAGTAGAAGTAAAAGAAGGAATGGGGGTATCAGATGAAGCACACAGTGATATGACTGAGTATGGAAAACTAAGCCTCATTTCTTTAAGGTCAACTCTGGTTGATAAAATAGGACAAATGCAGGATCAAGACACAGATTTAAAGGAGAAGAAAGATATGATGTCACAAGGCATGACAATGGAAAATCATGAAGTGGATGAAAAAGGTTACTTAAGGAAAAAGGGGAAACTCTGCATACCAAATATGGAGGAATTGAAGCAAGAAGTTATGGATGAACATCACAAAACAAAATATACAATACACCCAGGTGGTACAAAAATGTACCATGATCTCAAGAGAAATTACTGGTGGCCAGGGATGAAGGGAGCAGTGGCAAAATATGTGGCAAATTGTTTAACATGCCAACTAGTTAAGGCAGATTATCAAAGACCCTCAGGTTTACTGCAGCCTTTGGAAGTGCCTACCTGGAAGTGGGAAAGCATTTCAATGGATTTTGTGGATGGTTTGCCAAGAACAAGAAGAGGCAATGATAGTGTTTGGGTAGTGGTTGATAGGCTTACAAAGACAGCACACTTCATCCCTATAAGTTCCAACAGAAATGCTCATAAGCTAGCTCAATTATTTGTAAAAGAATAGTGAGATTGCATGGTATTCCTAAGACTATCATTAGTGACAGAGACACCTTATTTACCTCAAGATTTTGGAGTAGCTTTCAAGAAGCCATGGGAACAGAACTAAGCCTAAGCACAGCCTACCACCCACAAACAGATGGGCAAACTGAAATTGTTAATAAAGTTTTAGAAGACTTACTTAGAGCATGCATACTTGATTTTGGTGGCAACTGGGAAGATCATCTTTATTTAGCTGAGTTTGCTTATAATAACAGCTACCAGTCCACCATAGGTATGGCTCCATTTGAGGCTTTGTATGGAAGGCCTTGCTTATCTCCTACATGTTGGATGGAGGTAGGTGAAAGAGTACTGCTTGGACCAGAACATGTGAAGGAAACCTCTGCAAGAATTGAATTAGTGAGGCAAAGAATGAGAGTGGCACAAGAAAGACAGAAAGCATATGCAGACAAAAGAAGGAGGCCAGTAGAGTTTGAAGTGGGGGATCACGTATTTCTCAAAGTTTCACCCATGAGGAAAATACTAAGGTTTGGCAAAGCTGGAAAGCTATCACCAAGGTATATAGGCCCATATGAAATTGTTCAGAGAATAGGAACTTTGGCTTATAAATTGAAGTTGCCAGAGGAATTGAGCAACATACATGATGTATTTCATGTATCTCAATTAAGAAAGTGGGTGCATAACGAGGAAACTATTCTTGAATCCCCTACACATGTTGAAATTCAAGAAAACCTGGTTTATAAGAAGGAACCAGTAGGCATAGTGGCTAGAGAGGAGAAGAAATTAAGAAACAAAATAATAAAGTTGGTTAAAATACAGTGGAGTCTAGATGGAAATGATTGCACTTGGGAGGCTGAAGATAGGATGAAGGATAAATATCCTAATCTATTCTCTGCATAAAGGTATGCCTGAAATTATAATAAATTTGAGAACTATTTAAACATATATATATTTGAATAGTTCTGGATGCATAAGTTTTTTTTAAATTGCTTAGATCAAGATTAAAAAACTCTTGCACAGTGGAAAAGAAAAAAAATATTTATAATTGTGGGGCACAATTCCTTTTAGGAGGAGAGTATGTGGAGACCCAAAATTTTTGAGATAAAAATAATGCTGAAATAAAGAAAATATATAATATAATAAAAATTAGTTAATAGAAGATAATTGAAGAATAAAATGATTTGAAAATGAATATCAAAAAGGGAATAAATGTTTCAACAAATAATGAGAAGAAAAAGAAACTTAACTAAGGTATGAATGAGTTTTAAATACACACATCTCCTGAAAACTATAAATTTATATGGCCAGAAAAGTATTTAGGTAGTAAAATAATTTATTTTAATAATTGAAATGCATACCAACTAGTCAAGTAATATTTAGAGGTATGAATGCATTTTTAAAATAAATCAAGATAGATGATAAAAATTTGTTAGCTAAAAATCAAGCTTACAAAAGAAAAGAGAAAAAGAAATATAGGGCTGAGTCATATAAAAATTATGTGCAAGGAAATCATGCAAATAGCATGTGCATAGAAAAGTAATGAGGCAACTGTTTTACTGAAAATAGAAACCAAGAGAAAATGGCACTTATAGCCATAAAAATGCATACATTAATCCCTGAGTAAGGTAAGGATAGAATGGGTTTTTCCTCCATCTTAACCCTAACAGAGTGATTTAAATCAGGGGAGGAACAACAGTTGTCCAGGGGGAGAAAACAAAAATTAAAATAACATAAACTCACATTGCCTTCAGACCTGAGCACTCCCGGAGAGAAGCAAATGAAGGTGAGTGGTAATCACTTTGAGATTTATGGCACTAAGACCCATGTTAAGGGCAGCCAAGTTATTTTCATGTATAAAATTTATTATGATTTTCAGTTTGATTTTATTCTCTGAATAAATACATGCTAATTATGGGTGATATTTTGATTGAACTTTTGGTTGGAGTTTTTGATCTGTCTTGGTTTGTTAAGATTGCTTCAGTCTTTTGTTTTAAAATATAAGTGATCAAACATGTATTCAGATCATAGAAGTGGATTTAATGATCCAGTTTTATGTGAGAAATAAACTGAATGTTTTACTGAGAAATGGGATATCAAAGAAAAATAGCAGGTAGTATGAATAATGAGATTTATGCTTATGCCTAGTCTATATTAAAATGGTATGAACAATGCAGTATCATGCATAGGTGATGAGTTGTTATGTTTTTATGGGTTTTTCTTAAAGAAAAATCATGTCCTACGTTCTCAATAAAAGTAAATAAATGGGATATGGCTTCATCAGATTTATGTGAGATATAGGAAAAACTTCTTGTAGATATATATGTATGAAAGTTTCAGAAATATGACTTGAATAAATTAACCTTGGGTTGGGATATAGTATTTTTGCATGAAAAGCTTGTTATGTCTAATTAAAAACCCCTGATGGAGTTTCTTAACTATTGATCCATGAGAGAAAAAGGAAAAGAATGCAAAGCATTCCAAGAGATAATAAAATTCTCAGAAGACAAGTAAATATGGTCTCTAAATTATTAAAAAAATAATTTAGGAATGGTGCCTTGATCTGCTCATCATCAGGAGGATGATGGGTATGTGCATGACTTGCTAAAGTCCTGTAGGCCTCTGTGAAAAGGGATAACAGAACTGAGCCCCTTTTCAATGCACACATAGAGTTCAATGGCAAGGAGTTAGACCAAACACAAAAATGTAAAAAGAAATGAAATGAGATTGATCAGTCAGGCTATGGGATTGGAGATAATTTCATAGGAGTATGTGTATGAAAATCTGGATGGAATGAATGCATGGTTGTTTGAGTGTATGATTGATAGACAAGTTTACCAATATTCAGATCTTAGTATGAATTAGTTCTCATTAAACTGATATGTTTTCTCTGTAGCATTAAGAATTTAAAAAATGTTTAACATGTGATTTCACTCATACCAGAAATTTATTTCTGACCCTATTTGTTGCTTTGTGACATTTGGGGTGTCTCATTTTTATTGAGGCGGCTCTAGATGTTGCTGCAGGAAAGGAAGCATAAGAAACTTGTTAGCATGGATACTTGAAGACCCACTTGCATTTAGAATGCTTAAGGAACTTGGCAGAAATATTATAATAATTAGGCTAAGCAAAACTTCATTATGTTTAAGTATTTTCTGGATTGATATATGTGCTTATCTTTCTGAGTGAAGAATATGTAGAAGCCTTTGTATTGCATATATGTGTTTATTGATTTCTGTTTCAAATGACTGAACTGGATAATCTCTGGTGTAGTATGATGTAGGGGATCATGTCATATAATTTGATATGTGACCATGTCTCCCTTGGCAATGTCTGATTAGTTTTCAAAAAGGCAAAGTAGAAATAATTATAGAAAGAAAGGAATATAGACATTCAGTAAATTTTCTAAAGTCTGAGTTGAACCAAAACTGAGTTAATCAGAAATGCATGATCATGGCTTATAATTGATATAAGTATATGTCAAGCCTGAAAATGAAACCCCTAAATTCTTAGTTTAGGCATTTAAATTACAGTAGAAACTTGCATTGATTAGTGAAGTAGATCCATATGAATTTTTATATTACTTGTAGTTCTCACAGCACTATGTTCAACATATATCTCTATTTAGGTACATGACTCAAGTCAGGATGCATTTGGTCATAACCAACTTGGGGCTGAATTAAATAACTAGTAGTCCTGTTTGCAATAGGCATGTCCATCACTTAACAACACCTTAGATACTACCATTCAATATTAAAAGAACATTAGTTGTCTACCAGATAGGTTCAACTGAGAATTTGTATTAATTTAGTTAGTAACTTAGCTTAAATCATTTTGTCTCCAAATATATGCTAAGTCTTAGTGCAGTATGTGTGTTGCATTTGTACCCTGCCTAAATGGATTGTGTCTTCTCTGCTTGGTCTTCTACCCAATTTGTTTCTTGATCACTCATATGATTCTTGCAAAATAACAAAATTAATATAAGAGTATCTTTATCTAATACACAAATTTGCTTAATTATGAATTATGAACCCCGGGCCAAACTAGAAGGAATGAGTTATTTTAAACACCCTCTCATTTAGCCTAGAAACATAGGTATCAAATTACAAAATCCCAGAATCTAAATTATATATGGATTTAAATCCAGGAATTAAACAACTGAGAAGAAAAGCAAGAAAATTAAGAAAAATGTTATTACTTGATCTTATAATCAAGCCTGAGTTTTAAGTAAGAAAATCAAGAAAAGAAGGGCTATGTGACACCAAAAACTCTGAAATATGAGAAATAAGGTGTGATTAAATTCCTTTGCCAACTTCAATTACTCTGATAGGCAAAGAGTCATCAATATATCTTCATATATATAAATGATCTAATCTGATTTTATATACTGATATTTTTATATTGGTAAATTAAGGAATCTTGGGAAAAATGATTAAAGGGAAGTGATCCATTGAAGTATATATATAGATATATATATATATATGAAAAAAAAACTCAACACAAAATTCATTAAAAATAATTGAATAAGTAGAGGGTCACTTCAATATATACACAAACATGATATTAAAATGGTTGATATGTATATATGAAATAAATCCCTTATGCATCGATATAAGGATTATCATGAATGTTGTTTTGTGCGGTATATTAGATTTTTTGCTTATACACTTAGTGTATTTAGCGAATATCAAATCTAAAGTAAAATCATCAAATGGTGGTTAAGAGTGTTCTTGAGTATTTATGAAATACAAGATAATTATTTATGGAAACAGTAAACTCATTATAAAGGAGTATTTGGACTCGAACTTCATAAGTGGTATCATATATAGTAAAGCCAATCTTAAATTCATATTCAACCTTAAGCTTTAAACTGGAAATGTTCCAAAAAGGAAGTTATGGCATACTCAACTAAAGAGGTTAAGTACATTGTCTTGAGCATGCCTCAATAACAGCAGTATATATATGCATATATTTATAAGAGAGCAAGGAGCGGTTCACACCATTGAAAATCCAATACCATATTGTGATCAATAATAAAATGTCAATTGTAATGCAAACCGACAACTTAATAAGGTATCAAGATATGATATCTTTAATGAATACATGCGAAAAGAGTTTATCGGTAATGGGGAAGCTCATTTGAAAAGCGGATGTAATAATAATGTCGTGGATCCATTCACTAAGGTCCCTTCTTAGTCCCAGTTAGGCAAACAGATATAAGGTATGGGCATGAGGCACAATAATTGGCCTTAAGTACAAGTGATAGATCAATAGAGTTAAGGGTGTTTCTAGGGGCAATTATATAATTTATTACATAGCTTAACTCTTATAATGGAAACTCTGAAATGATGTAAGCGTCTGTTTTTATTTTCTTTTATATAGTTGTTACATATAGATATAATAATGAATTAAATATATTAAACATATATAAGTAGAAATTCCTTAGGAGAAGTATTTTATCGATTGCAGTTATGAATGTAATGGTAACCATGACTATTGAATCAACACACACGTATATATATATATAACACTTATGCCTTAAATGTTCCTAGTTAAGATGTATTGATAAAATGATATCGATACATCTATTGAGACAAGTGTACGTAACGCTCTTTATATGATGGATTATGATTTACCTATGACCTCTAAGGGAACTTAGGGGTGACATACTTGTGGTTTTTTGCAACAGTCACAGAACAAATCAACAAGAGTCTTCTATAGGCTAATATAACTTAGTCAAAATAGAAGATCTTAGAGTAACGATGTACTATAATCTTTTGACCTAAGAGTATCGTCAATCTTTACATATATAGATTATATTTTGACTATGGAATAACACATAGCATAGCAAACATACCACGGACATAATTGGTATATGTTGAACCACTTGAATTGAAACACTACTCAAGAGGCAATTCGTCTCCTTCATTATAGAAGGTCAATATCACTGTAATTGGTAAATCAACTTAAATTCAAAATCTTTGGCTAAAGTAAATCGGTTAATCGATAAATGTTATTGGATTAAACCAAGGACTTTAAACTAATATACAGAATTAATACAGATATTAATAGAGTTTTTTGACCTTAGACCAAACTCTGGATATCTAAGTAATACAGTGATAACGAAAAAAATACGTGTATAAACTGTCGTTACTAGGTGAGCTTATATTAGATTAAAAATATGATTTCGCCTAAATGATCTGTAAGCATTGAACTTGAATCAATATTGCGCTTAATTAAAGTCCATACAGGGTTTAATATTTTAATTGTCTAAATATTCACCTTGGATCGAGTTCATACTAGTGAGTCGATACAACAGTGTTATAAGTTATTTCCAAACTCTACCAAGGATAAAATTAATTTAAAAATTATATAAATTAATACAAATGTTGTATCAATATTTATAGCTAATTTTAATTATTTATTTCAGGCTTAAAATAGGGCAAAACGATGTATAAAATTTATATGATGGTTCGATCTATTCTGGAGTCGGAAATTAATTAACTAAATAATGATTCAAGAAGAGTCAAAGTGTTTGAACAAGCTACGTTAATGCTAGGGCCGGCCATATATGGGGTCTTTTGGGGCTTTTACCGAGTCTTAGAAACTAGAGGATTTGGTGGAGAGAAAGTTCAGACCTTCAACTATAAATACCTATAGCCTCCACCATAATTACACACTAAAATTTCAGGTATGATCGATCATTTATGGCCACCGCCCCATTGGCCTTGGTGAAGCCATCTCTTTTTCTTTGTAACATAAAGAGAAGAAGGAGATACTGGTGCTCCAAGTGGACATACTGAACAAACAACTTACTGACTCTCGGCAAGCTAATTTCAGAGAAAGGTAATATTTCCTAGTCATGATTTAAATCATATGAATATGCCCTCATATATCATGTTATTTTATTTATATGTTTAGGCATTTTTATTTAAAAAATCTAATTTTAATTTGTGTATATATATTAATAATTTACACATTGCTTTATATCTTCTAAAAGTATATAAATACACACACACAGATATATATATATATAGTTAATAACTCGTTATTGATTTTGATGACAATAACCATATAAAATATATATACTAATGTTTTGCCAAGTTATATAGTAGTGCAGAATATTACACAGATGTTGAATCGAAGACTGTATAGAATAAAGACTCAAGATAAAGATATGTAGACTCATGAGTTCAAAGATAAAGAAATGAAGATCCAAGGTTATATTTAGTGTTTAAAGCCATTAGAATATATTTTTAAAGTCCTTGATAGCAATCTCTGATCCATATCTCCAATTTCTGATCCTTGATATTTTAGATAAAAATAAATTATTTAAATTTTGAAAATATTTTTTCAAATATTTTATAAAAGTTCTTAAGAGTTCAAAATATTTAAAAACTATGTTCAAATTATTTTACAAAGTACAAGATTTTCAAACAATTTAAAAGAAAAGTACTTTCAAAAATTACTAGGATATGTCGACATACTTGTTTTTATATCGCAACATATAAATCATTGGATATTTTTTTAGATTTTGAATGGAAGTGTCTTTTAGACATAACTCTTCCTGAATGGATATATCTGTTCATTTAGTATATAAAGGGGAGTGCAAATGATTTTTTAGCAAATTAATTATTTACTTTATTCCCACTCCTTACTCTATTAAAAATTCTCTTGAAAATATACTCTACATTCTTCAAAACCATATATAATCACTTCATACTTCATTATATTGATTCAATACTACTTTCTTACTATTTTAGAAACATCTCTCTCTCATTTTGTAACAACCTGCACCTTAATTGGCCTAAATTTCGACAAATATTGAAACCCAAGTCCATCAGAGCACATATTGTTGGATTTGGTACCTGCAAATAAGCATGAGCATTACCAGAGATTGATAGAAATCTAAACTCACAATGGAAACAATAATACGATAAGAATACTAACTATGACTACTACCTTGAAACTAATGGTATTCCTTGGATAGCATATTATCACATCAGCATCGAGCATGAGATAAAGAAGACTTCTCCAACAACAAAGCACATCTAGCTCCAGTGACATGTTCCTCTAAATTCTACCTGATGGGTTGCAATGAGGAGGGGGTCATAACAACATTCTGGTGACTGAAAATATAAACTGTCCATGACATAAACTTATACAGATTGGTTTCCATTTAATTGTTATGTCCATTAAGATTAGCAATTCTAACCTAACCTTGCATTGCACACACGATTACTACTTACCCCTTCCCAATGTGTGAAATACTAATAAAGCCTTATCAACCACCCAATACTTCCAAACCCATTAGCCATTTAATACTTCTAAATATGAAGCGGGCTTTTATAATACTTTTAAAAAGAAAAATAGGCAGACTCTTCCGTTTAAGACCTTAATCAAGGCATACCCGTCATTTAAGACCTATTCCCAAGGTGGTTTCCTAACAATGTTGTCAATGGTCGGTGGGTCCTAGCTACAAGACCTTTAACCACTATTTAAGGTTTCTGACATTTGATGTCCAACTATTATGGCATTTATCGCCAATAGAATCCTAGTCATGTAATAAACAGTACCCAAACCACTTAATACCTTTTATTAGAAAATAAGTGGACTCTAGTCATTTAAGACCTTAACTAAGGTAGACCCCATCATTTAAGACCTATCTCCAAGGCGTGCCCCTAAATGGTAATGTTGTTATTACGGCCTTAGCAATGTGAGAGACTGTACCCAAGCCACTTAATACTTCCCAGTAGAAAATAGGCAGACCCCGTCAATTAAGACCTATTTCCAGAAGCGTGCTCCTCAATGGTACTATCTAGCTGTCATTGCTTGGAAATCTCATTGGGGTACTTAATACTTCTTTTATAGGAAAGAGGAGGACCCTACAGTCACTTAAGACCCTGAACCTGAACAAACCCTTCCTGAGATATCCACTATCACTCTTTAATTATAAATATGGAACCTCATTAGGTTACTTCTTTTGGTAGGGAGGCGAACCCTTAAGCCACTTAAGACCTTAATACTGAAGTAAACCCTTTTTAGAGACATCCCTATT
Organism: Allium fistulosum; assembly: GCA_030737815.1. Classification (NCBI taxonomy): domain Eukaryota; kingdom Viridiplantae; phylum Streptophyta; class Magnoliopsida; order Asparagales; family Amaryllidaceae; genus Allium; species Allium fistulosum. Next base: position 294,935,815 of record CM060907.1, read on the forward strand.
TACTTATTTGGAATCACACTAGGTTACACAATACTTCCATTTAGGAGAGAGGCGGACCCTTCAGCCACTTAAGACCTCAAACCAGAAATTGACCCCTATGGAGATATCCCTCACCGCTCCTAATTTCAAATTTGGACCATTTTATACTTTCCAATTAAGAAAGCAAGCCCAATCTCTCACGTTGATTAGTGTTATCTCACATTAGTCGTAAGTACACCCGACTGTTGGTAGCCTCAAAGTGAAGGGCAGTCCTTGGTCGAGTGACTCTACTGACCTCGCATCACTAGCCCACTAAGTCCAATCAAATATCTTAATTCTTTATTTATATTAACTTAGGTAGACATTGGACTTAACTTACTAGTTCCCTTTTTATTTAAGACAATAAGATTTACGTTAAATATTTATATACCCATAAATCCTCGTTTAATGCTCATAAATGTCAATTTGTCCATAAAATCCTAACGGACATTTCCTAAGACATTTATATATGATTACTAATTTCAAACTAGTAACCTTTTATATCTATTCCATTTTTATCCGTCCCATTAATCCATTTACCCTATCAAATTATTGCAAGTCCTATATTTATTACCATTATTGGAGTTACAACCATTTAAATTCTTTTCCTATTAGTTAATTTTTCTAAACACGAATATTATGTGCAAGCGTCATTACTAGCTTTTTATTTAATTATTATAAGCGCAATAATTACGTACATATATTTACTTTTATCAAATATGTTCTAGTTATATATCTTCACTACAATATACTTTTCTATGTTAAATTGTTGTTATCATATCTAAAAGGATTGTCCACTATAATTTCCATAAATTAGTCCAAAATAAAATATTTAACTTTAAAATATAAAAGATTACATTGTTTGAAATTAAAGCATTTCTTTTTACTACTGAAATAGACAGTGTAAACTACAATGAATTCATACTTTACGCATCTCTTTCTTTTTTTTCATCTATTACTTGTTAGATCAAATGCTTTATTTTTCTAAAGGGGAAAGAAATCAAACTAATTTACAAATATCAAACGGATCTAAATCCCAACAATTCCAAATATAGAAAAGTTTATATTCTAACAAAATTTAGGGTCATAATCCAAATTTATAATGTTATTATACAACCAATTTCAGATCTGGAATAAATTTCATTCAAATCAATATTCTAAATTCATACTTTTGGGACTGATTTCCAAATCAGTTTGTATACAATGCTACATCAATTCATAAACAAGAATATGTAGGCGATATTTATTATATTCGGATCATATTCAATTTGTTGCCTACAACTCATATACAATTATCCAATTAAGTATAAAAATCAAATAAACACCCTCGAGATAATTTCTATACTATAACAATCTACAAAATTTCCCACTCACCTTTTAAAAGTGATCCAAATCTCTAGATCTGAAGCAGAACCTTTGATTCATCTCCAAATCGTTTTTGATCCAAGAGATGTATAAAAGGGTATATACATACATTGGAATTACAGATCTGAGAACAGATTTGGGATTGGGAGAGAAAATAGATACATACATACATATATATATATATATATATATATATATATATATTACCTCAAATACGCATATGGCTGATTCTTTTCTCATTTTTATTAGATTTCTACTCTTCTCCAATTTGTATGAATAGATAAAAATATCTTATCTTTATAATTTAGAAAGAAAATGGAAAAGAAGAAATGACAGAGCTTCGCTACTGCCTCCATAAAAATATGAGAAGAGAAGGGAGGGTTAGGGCTAAATTTATAGGCTCTAGAATCAATCAGAACCATTACATCGAAATATATTAAATCCGGGCCGTTGCGGCCTAGGTTTATTCGAGCCGCCAAGTCACCACCGGTCGACTGCCCTTGGGTCACCGGTCGACAGCTGGGGATCGACCGTCCTCGATAATGGATCGGCCTGTGGGCCTGGACAATTAATATAAAACATTAATTTTCCTTATTTAATTATTTTCTTTCCGAATTATTTTTTCGTTCATAGCTTCTTCGTTTGGACTCCGATCGCAAAATTCCAAATATGAAAGTTGCTTGGAATTTTTCCACGAACACAATGGTCTAAGTTTCATGGTCAAATTCCATCATTTGCACAAATTTCATTTTCGGAGCCTAATTAATTAACTAACTAACTAATTAAATAACTAACACCAAATTACGGGATGTTACACATTTCAAAGATCAAAGTGCTATCAAAGAGGCTATAGGATCCATTGTATCCAAAGTACAAGAATTTGACTTTGGAAAAACTATCAACTCTACTCGTGTTTGTGTGGGTGTGCTTGTAGCCCATTCAAATCAAGTGGGTGTTCTTAGTAGCTTGATAAATCTAGTGGGTAATGTTGTAGCCCGATCAAATCAAGAGAGTTTACCCCAGACTCGTGATACAGAAAGGTGTGTCTCGTAGCCTCAAAATCGAGATTATAATCTGGTTTGCCTTCTGCCTAGTTTAAAGATTGGCATTTGAAAAGAAATATGTACAAGTAATTGTACGGGACTGGATGTAGGAGAAATTCGAACTAATATAAAATCTCTTGTGTCATCTCTCTAGCTTTTACTTTACTTTATTACTTTTATATTTACCTGTGATTGCAGTTGTGACAGATTGTTAGAATAATTCTGTATTATTCATCTTGATTTAATATTAATCTTGAGAGAAAATTAAAAAGATTTACATAATTTAGAAAACACTATTGACCCCCTCCCCCCTCTCTAGTGTTAAATTAGCCTTAAGATCCATTATTCAGCAACCTAAACAGAAATTAGTTTAAAAACCAAAAAATAATTATACATATATTATTAAACAAAATCTTGTATTGTAATATTAATTTTTGGCTTAAGAAATTATGTTATTTTTCTTTATCATTTCGAACATGATAATAATAATATTATTTTAATACATACGTATTGAAAAAAATAACTTTTGGTTTACTATAAAGAAAAAACTATTTTTTTTCATTTTATTTACTAAGTAAAAACATTTAAATTTATATCTATTTAAATTATTCAAAGCTAAATAATTTTAGACCGAACTTATTTAATTAAAAATTATTTCATATATGATGGTGGCTGCAATATTATGAAAAAAAACTGAATAAGTCAAAAAAATTAAATTTGAACTTTAAACATTATATATATAACCAAAAAAAAGAATTTGATTATGTGTGTGCACACACACACATATATATGTGTGTGTGTGTGAAAATTTATTTAATAATTTTCCTATTGCAAATAATATCTTATGACTATTATTATATATATATATACATGTCTATTATATTCCTATGTGTGTGTGTGTATTTGTTATAAATAAAAATTGTTTTTAATGGCTGAATTTTTTAAAAATTATTACATGTTTCATGTATACCAAGGATAATTTATATTATACATCATATGTAATATCCCGGAAATTTGGGGCAATATCAATTTAATAATCTGTTTAAATAATTAAATTGATTTGATAATTTTTAATAATAAATATTTGAATTTATTTAATAATCTAATTAAATGAATATTGAATTAGTGAATTTATCCTTTAAAAAAATTAATAAGATTATAAGTTAAATTAATTAGGGATTATTAGATATAAATAGACTTTAATAAAATAGGATTGTTATTTTCAAATTAAATGTGTTGTTGAATCTATATGTATATATATATATATATATAACACTTGATTTTAAATTGAACTTTAGTATTTGATTTGAATTTGAATTTAAAGTTTGAAATTCAAAAGGATAGATATTTAAATAGTTTTGGATTTTAAAATATATGTATAAACTTTTAATTATAAATATAATTGGTTTATTTCTTTAAAAATTATCTATATATATATAAATAAGTAATAAGTACTTATTTAATTAAAGAAAAAGAGGTTTATTTACATTTAAAATAAATACAAACTAATTAAAAGGACATGTGTAAATTCCTAAGGCTATGTAATAACATGTGTTATAAAATTAAGGTAAGAGAATGACAAATGTCAAGTTTTAAACTTTTGTTTTTCTTTTATTTTGAATAAATCATTTTAACCTATATATTCATCTACCTCTCATCCCATTTTTCCTTTCCTGTTCTTTTCAAAAGATAAGAAGCTTCAGCCTGAAGTATAGACCAAAACAATTTCTCAAAACAAATATGTAATCAACTCCTCAAACCGTAATCATCCTTCTCAAATACCCTGTAAATCATATTCAAAAATCAAAGTTTTAGCCTGCACTTGAAAATCCGAGAACAACAAAAGCCTACACATTTTCTTCAAATCTGGAATCTGAAAGCAAGTAAATCTGGAATCAAACTCCAGTCTGCATGCAACTGCAATCTCTTCAAACTAAAGCTAGCAATTCAAGTTTTCTAAGCAAATCAAACATTCAGATTTTAAAGTTTCAAAGGCTTTTTCAAATACTGTTTCAACAGGGGAGGCTCTGTTCTAAAAAAAAAAAAAATTGGTGAGTAACATCTTTAAAAATAACTTAAGTTGACTCTGATTTCCTGTTAAGTTCTGAATACAGATGGATGCATGTGAATATTTATAGGTAATTCTGCATATATGTATTGAATGTATAATATGTGTGCAAGTTTGTTTCTTTTAAGACATATATGTTCTAGTTAAGCAAGATTTGGTCAAATTCTTTTTCTCTTGATCCAATCTATTGTTTTTTTATTTAAGTATTAACAGAATATGTTTGTTAGATTATAGGATAGGCCTAAATTGTAATCAAGTTAAAATAAACTTGCATGTCTCTGGAAAACTCAGTACCACAGTGCAAACACATTTATGTTAAATTTCAAATATATAAATTCACTGATCTAAATATATAATCTGGAAGCTTATTCAAAATCATGATTTTTAGAAAAGAAATCATAATATTTAGATTTGGTTTGGATGAGAAATGTCAGGTTGAACAGATATTGCTTTTTGGGTAATTTCTGTTGATCGCATTAGTTTGGAGGATCGTAGTTCATTCTAGGGGAAGAGAAGCTATCAGTGTTGATCGGAAAAATAACAGTAGGAATTATAAATAACTGTGGTGATGATGATTTTGATTTGAGTTTTGGAAACCTAGTTTTTGGCCCACTGTCTTTGTGCGATTCGTTCAACCCCTACAGGTGATCGGGCGACGCGTGGTCCTGGGAGAAGGAGGCTGGGTGGATGACGAACCATCGGCCGGAGTTAGGGAGGTTCAGATGGTTGAGGCGTTGAGTTCGAGGTCGTGAATGGTGACTGGGTTAGTTTGTGTTGAAGGTGGGGATGCTCGATTTCGTTCCTTTGTCGATTTCGAAATCGCGTGAAGGGAGATGGCATGAGGAGATCATCGGTGACGTGTGGGGAACCTCGGTGATGGTCGGCGTTCGTTTCATCGACCGGACACGTGCACGCGGTGTCACCGTGTCAGTGAATGAAAGTATGGGGGAGGTGCTGTTTTTACTCGGGTTCGAAGTGAGTAACCCATGGGTTTACTCGAAGGAGACTCGTGAATTTTGGGTGGAAGATTTGAAGTAACACTCGAGGATTTGAAGGAGTGTCTCGGGTATATTATTTATAACAGGTTTTAACAGAGAACTGTTTCCAGTTTTTAAATTTTAAAATGAAATTTAAAACTGATGTTTAAATCTAAAAGTAAATTTTTAAATAAGTTTAAATCTAGTTGTTATCTGAAGTTTAAGTTAAAATCTCAGTTTTCAAATAAGATAATATTTTTAAATTTGAATTTATTTAACTACTTTAAAAAGGGTTAAGTAGTTTGAATTTTAAAAATAAAGTTTTAAATTGAAGATAGGTTTCTAAATCTAGAGATTAATCTGGAATCAAAGTTAATATGCATTTCAATTTTGAAATAAAAAGAAGTTTTTAAATTGGTTTAAATACTTTATCAATGATATTTTAATCATTAATAAGAATAAAGTGTTATCTTAAAGATAATTAAGATTTAATGATATAAAATAAATTAGTAAGGTAATTAAAAGATAATTAATCAATTTAATTAATTTATGATTTGGATTTATAAATTAGTAATTAAGGGTTAAATTGATTAATTAAGATTTAATTAAATTAATTAAAGGGTAATTAATTTGAAATTAAGAATCATTAATTGATAAGTTAAGATTGTTAATTAATAGTTAGGAATAAATTATTTAAGTAATTAAGGATTAATTAAGTTATTGTTGGGTACTTAATTAATTAAGAAATGAAAGATTAATTTATTGGTAATTGGAATTAATTAAATTGTAATCAATAATGGTTAATTAAAGTTTAATTATTTAAGAAAAATAATTAAAGAATAGTTAATAAAGATCATTAACTAAGGTTTATTAAATAATTAATTAATATGATTAATTTTATTAATTAAATAGACTAATTAAGGTTAATCATTTGTGAATTGTTTTACTTAATGGAAGTAATAAATAAATTAGTTACTTAATGTAATTAATTAAGTTTAATTTGATTAGTTAAGTAATTAATTAAGTTTAATTAATTTAATTTAATCACTTAATGATTTGTAAAGTATAATTACTTAATGTAATTTAATGAAGTATAATTACTTAGGAAAGTAATTAATAGATAATTACTTATGTAATTAATGGAGTAATTAAGGGTAGTTAATTACTGAATGTGATTAATCAATAGTGATTAATAATTGTGGTTTAATTAAGATTAATTACTTAATGTAATTAATTTAAATAAAGTAATTAATGATATAATGTGATTAAGGATCATTAATTAATATAATTAATGATGTAATTAAGAACTAATTAATTAAGATAAAATTAATAAATGGAGTGATTAATTAATGTAATTAATTAAGGAGTAATGTAATTAATTATAATTAATTAATAAATGTAGTAATTAAAGGTTAATTACTATAAGTGGTTAAGAATAATTAATTTGTGAAATTAATTTAAGTGTTAATTACTTGAATGTAATTAAATGTTAATTAATCAAGGATGATTAATTAAAATGAATAATTGGATAAGGGTTGATTAATTAATTGATAATTAATTAATAGTGACTTAAGCAAGATTGATAATGATGGAAGTAATTAATTTAATTTACTTTAAACTAATTAGAGATAAAGTATTTAATTTAATTCATTTAAAATTAACTATATATGGTGATTAATAAATCATTGCTTAAGGATATTGAATGATATTGATTTTCCTTGAATGGTTTGAGATCTCAGATATGAGATAATTGATACCGTATGATTTGGATGCTTTGGTTGCATAGTAATGATGATATGAATTATCTGTTTGGGATAATAATGTAGATTATCTATTGAATTATCTATCTTTGTGTATATAGATAAGAATTGAATTGTTTTAACCTTAAAACAACTTGGCCCTTAAAAGATACGTTTTGGATTTCGATGAGACCGGGATCGGGTTTCCGTATACCGGTATTCCAGGTCTGGAGACCCGAATACCACATCGATCCAAATTAACGATAGGTCGTGAATCTCAAGTGAAGATGAAGATTCAGAGTGCAAGGGTTATTGTCGTTAACTCTGAGGGTGATTCCAAAACGAGTGTAACGAGATAATGCCTTCGGTTTCGTTCGAACCCGGAACGAACTTGTATGGATTGAATGCTTTCAGCACATCGTCAGGCGGACAATGAGCATTCTAAGTGAAATGTTCTGATTAAAGGTAATCGTAACCTCAAGCCTCATCAACCGGGAATGGCTAAAACAGGGGAGGTGCAGCAAGGCTTCGTGGGTAGCACCCACTGAGAGCAAGATAGATCCCTGTCTAGAGGTCCCTTTCTTTTATTCGGCTTAGTGTGTGGTTGGTCGCGCCAACTACGGGATTGTCTTGTTCGGGATTATCCAGTAAGGGATGGTTCCGGCTTTGTGTTGCAGGGGAGTGGGCGTACTCCTCGGTACGGTGATCTAGGCCACGTACTGTGACGGGCGGTACCCCAGTAGCCCTGCCATTGTATGGAATCCAAACTCCAATAAGTGCCGTACGTATTAGTTGTGCCCAACTATGTTGGAATGTGAGATGTAAGCATTTCAGCTATTTCTGTAATTTACTTGAAAACCCTAGACCCTATTATAATAAAATCAGATTTCCTATCAAATGTTTTGGTTAGCGTAAGGTAAAAACTTACCCATGCTTATTTGTGGGGAGTCTTACGTGATACCTTTTTCTTTCTAAAGGTTTTGAAGTTAAGCAAGTTTAACCTGTTACTCACACCAGACCCATGTCTGACCCAAGTGTTTATTTCTGTTTTATAAACTCTTGGGTACTCAAATTTTTACGAGTAGCCAAGGGATTCAGGTTTAGCTTTGACAAATATTCTGGAGGAGCAATGGAGCAGGAGGCTTCGGCGTTCGTAGATATAGTATTCCGCTGTGTTGATATCTGTGATAGTGTCTTGTCTTGTATTTGAGTTGTAATGTCTAGACAGATGATTATAACTGTCTAGTAAGTGATGTATATACTGTGTAACTCTGTAATAGTTTATGTTATTAATATAATTTATTCGTTCCGCTGTGAGATCGTTGTTGTTGTTTCTTTCTTTCTTCTCTTCTTTTCTATTTTCTACCCCTTTCTTTCTTATTAACGATGCGACTTTCTATGGAGAGAAAGTCGTGGTCGTTACATCATATGTATATCACACTTAGACATCTTATTGACTAGTAGGGTAAAGTAGTCAATATGTCCATGAACCTTTGGTTTAAGTTATACATACATACATACATGTGTGCGCGTGTGTGTGCGTGTGTATAAATATTTCTGATATTTGTATTCTGAAGAAGAATGTCATAACATATTAAATTCAAAATAAATAAATAAATTTTAAGTTAAATTATTAATAAATATATTTTAAATATCAATAATAGATATCAATGAAATTAAGTTAAAATCACACACACATTTTGGTTTAGTATAAACAAAAATTTATTTATACAAACATAAAATAAAGATCTTATGTAATTTAATAAAAGGGATATTTTGCTAAAATTCGCCCCTTTAATCCTACCGTTAGTGCACCTGATCCAATAATTATAGTGCATAATTTCATTACTGATATATCTTAATTATCTATCATGCATGGTAATTTTGAAATTCTTGAGAAAGCTTTAAATATTGTTGAATTGCAATCACTTAGAATCAGTTTAGCAACAACTTATTTTAAATCTCCTTCGGAGTTTTAAATAGTAATTTACTAGTATCTTTAAGTGAGTTTAAGAAGTAAAAGTGTTTGGCAAGTTAAAATCATGATAAAATTTAAATATAAAATTTAAATAAAGTCATAAGTAAATATTTCTTCCTTGTAACTTATCAACTTATTTACTAATTTTAAATTAAAAAAACAAGTTATTATCGATTACTTCAACTTATACAAGTTACTTATTAGTTAATTTTTCTACTTATAAACAAACATAAGCTTGTGTATCCTGGTGGTAAAACATCGGATTAGATATGACATGTCAAAAGTTCAAACCCTCCTGGTGGCATAGAATGCAACATTTCTAAAGATCATTTCGAGTAAGACAATGTAGCTACATAATATGCCAATGTATTAATTCCAATGACATTAATGCTTACATTCGAAAATTATTTATCTTTGAAATTTTATAGTTCATGATAAAAACATATAAATAAATAAAGATATATTTTTTAAATGAAAAATGCAATGTCAAAATACTCTCTTATTCAAGTGCAAACTTATACTTAACCATTACATTTGTGAATTTAATATCATCCATTATACTTATAAAAACCAAACTATTTCTTATCTAGTGCTAAGAGTCAGTGATTCAAATCCCAATATAACCTAACATCCTATAATATTGTATACATACATGTCTATATATTGTTATCCCGCCTTTTGGCAAGGCCGTGACACCAAAAAGTTGACTGGAAAATTGAAGACAGTTCGTCGTAAAAGTTCGTTATACACTGTTTCACCATGGATATCGATGAATTTTGTCCAAGCCCGGATCAAGCTACAATTGATAGGACACGACAAGCAAAGTCATGGGGACCAACGTTCCAAATTTCAGGTTAATCGGAGTTCATATGCTCAAGATATGATCGATGCAAGTTGATAAAAAAAGTCAGATTCTCGTATCCATCAAGTAGCATTAGCTTCGTATCGATGAGGTTCGTATCCATAGAGGCGTCTCCATTCGTATCCATCAACTTCGTACCATAAAAGTTCGAATCCATCGAGGAACCTTGGCTAGCATCGATTAGGTTCGTATCCATCGACTTGAAGTTCTTCGAATCAATTAAGACACTCCGCTTCGAGTCCACGAACGAGTCTTAGTTCGAATCCATGATATGGTTGAAGCCTTCGAATCCATCAAGTCAAAGCGGCGAGATACTTGGAATGACTCGATCAAACCGGAGTGAAAGGTGGAATGACCCGAAGATTGTGCGCCACATCACCACGAGAGCACGTGCAGGTGATCGATTCGAAGGAGATCGAGTCGAAGCAACAGCCACCGAAGAACACGATTTCGTATCGACGGTATCTCGAGATCTACAAGTCCAAATGATATGAAATTTTCACAGAAGCTTACATACATGTTGAAGAATGTTCTCACCAAATTTCAGCTCCATCATATGAATTCTTGATCGATTCGAATGGAGTTCGAATCAATCCCGAAGCGGGCTCAGAATTTTTGGACGCGGGCGCATGGGCCCCCACACGTTCCAGAAGTAGTCTCCCTAATTTTAGGCGAAATATCAGCCTCCTACACCTATAAATAGAGCCCCTAGTCATTCAGAAAGGGGGTCGGACAATTTTAGGAGCTAAAGAGTGCCCAGACTCTGCCAGATGTACTCCAAATCACCACTACTGCCTTAGATTCAGACTTAGATCATTAAATCTGTTGTACTACATTATAATAAATTGTGATTTTCAAGTATCAAGAAATAAAGTCATCAACTTCAAAGTGGACGTAGGAAAGATCGCCGAACCACTATAAATCCTGTGTCATTTACTGTTTTTATTGAGTTTCCTGAGTGACTTGCATACTTATTTCTCTACATATTTGATATTTGTGATCTGTGATTGCGAACTGGTGCTTTCAACGGCTATTGGGTGTTTGTGACCAATTTTGGTGCAAACATATATATTACAAATAAATATATGTAGTAAAATAATAATATGTACAAACTGACATACACATATTTAATTGTGTCTTTTGGTCGAAGGAAACTATTCTATAATCTATATATTTTTTAGGCCCTGTAATGATAAACTTCTAAATTATAGTTTCCCATTAATAAAAGTACCTTAATACCCTTTTGATAATTTGATGATCGTGATAATGCTTAATTTGACACACGTCCACTTAATATGTTATGAAAATATTCCTACATTTCAAAAATAAAATCCGCTGTCACAAATAGGTCAATTTTTTTCGTTAATTGTACAACAAAATCGATAAATATATGTATCATAATAGCTATATATAGACATAAGAACTGTTATATACATGTATTAAAACTAATATCCAAACACACACATATGTATTTTTGTATATACACACGTATGTAAAAAGTTTGATAAATATATGTATCATAAATATAAATTTGGTTTAATCTATCAGAAGACATTTTAAAGCTGAATATGGTTTTATATTCAAAACAAAATTTTGTTACATGTATCGAAACTTATTATATATTTGTGTATGTGTGTCTGTATATGTATATATCACTAATAGAAATACAAAGTTTTATCAATGCCATTCGGTCAACCATTTATCGACGACTTAACAACGACAAAATGGTCATCGGTATAAAACTCATGGCAAAATGGTCATCGATGAGTTGCTAACAACTATTAGCACAATATCGATGACTTGGCGATGACTAAATTTTCAACGACTTGCTGTCGATCGTATTGCCAATGACTTGCAGATGACTTGTAGATACCTAACCCAAAATATAAAATCTAGATTTTTTGATTACTTACTGAAACCAAATTTTCAGCATTTTTACTACCTTCTTTCTCTCAAACCACTACACAAAAATAGCCATTCTGACGGTGCCACATAGGAAAATATAGCATCAAACCAATATAATATCATTTCCAAATATGTGTAAAACAAAAAAATAGTAAAAAAACAAAGAAAAGGGTAAAATAACACCATAAAATTTGCATAAAAACGATACATACATGTCCATACACAACATCATGTCCATAAATAACATCTCATGACATAACATGTCCATACAGGAAATAATATCATGAATATATACATCATACATTATATCTATAGAAAAAACTCACAATTATGGCGATGCTACATTTTAAATTGATGATTGAACATTTAGTATAAGGATGCGATTTGCTTCCTCTGCTCGGACATCTCTTCCTCATGGCTCCTCGTCTAAATTTGAAGCTGGTTGCATGGCATGACAGCATAGTAATATTGATAGAATAAGGTGCTTAAAGACTTGCGTGGTAGTGCTATTATAACCAGTAGTGGTGGTTGGAGAAGTTCTAGTAGTGGTACTATTACCACTGGTGGCGACAACTACCATCACTGACAATCAATGACTCCAATGTTAACAGCGTCCCCTAGCACTATTCTAACCAGCCACCACTAGTTATAACAACAATACTACATAAGCCCAGACGCCTCCTCTAATAATATTGGAATGATCGCCTTTTCGACTTTGAAATGTTGACATTAGTGCATCCATGGTATTCACGTGCCGAACACCCAAGTGTTGAAAAGACCGATTGTTAGGGTAAAAGAAAACAAAGAAAAGAACAAAAAAAAGGAGAATGAAAACATCATAATCTCACAACGGAATGATAACATATAATATCAAAAGGCATTACACAGTGTCACTCTAATATACATAGCATGTTATAATTACTAACCTAAGTACCATCATCAGCCTAGATAGTTATAACAGCATGTTCTTACAATTGCTGATATATATACATAAAGTAATGTAACAGAAATAAGAATACTACGGTAGATGAACATCCAGAGCCTCTCTAAGGGCTCCAATGAACATCAACAAAAATATGCCTTTTTCAGATGCTCAAAAGGGCATCCATGGAAATAAGGGAAAAATAAAAGCCCATGTCAAACAAAAGTCTAGTGTGAGAAACTCAAGAAATATGCGTGACATATAACAGCACCTTTTGAGACCATCGTAACGGTTATCCCCTCAAAAGAGCCAACCATCTAATTGGTGCATATTGCGATATAATAGATAATGTCTAGGATGATGAACATAAATAAGAAATAGTTGTGCTACGTGTATGTGTACACCACAGTAATAAGAGGTATACAATCAAAACTGCTAAGGCGCGTTTGCTAATTGTGTAGGATTTCCATGGAGATGTCCATAGTACATCGAGATAGATCTCCTACATAAGAATATGATATATCCTTCCAAGCAGCATGCATCTCTAGTGAATATACCATAGGAAAAACATAGCTAGCCTATTAAGACCGAGTGCATAACTCCAGCATGCACATCCATAAGTATCTCTAGAATGGAGTCGCTTTCACCCTATGGGTTTACCAACCCTACTGGCTATGCCTCCTATCTTTGGTTTTTTTCATTATGGACGGTGAAGTCACGTTTAGTATCTCAAAACATGGGTCTTTATCACTCGAAATAGAACACGAATACCTAAATGGATTCCAGCATCTTGAACAGATTACAAATCTTTATATGGATTCGAGCATCTTGAACAAATCATGAATCTCCGCATTGATTTCAACATCTCGAACAGATCACAAACCTCTTCCAAAGCATAAAATATGTATATGGTTTTGAAGTGGTTATATTTTCAAGTCATTTATAAAGTATTCCTTATCAAAGTCCTAATCATTTTCATAATTATAATCCTAATTAAATTCCTAATTTTAATCTCAATTATATTTCTAATTATAATCCTAATTGTATTCTTAATTTAGTCTTAATTGTATTTCTTATTATAATCTTAATTATAATTAATAAGGGTTAAAAATAAATGTTACTAAAAACATTATTTACTGCAACCTAAATCCATTTACTTATTTTATTTATTAAGTTCGATAATTGACTAATCAGCTATCTAGTTCTAAAAACGATTGCTTATAGAAATCAAGGTTCCTATACTTAGCACATTTTCGATATTCCGACTTAACTTTCCTTAGCCAAGAGGGAAGCTGATAGGTTGGAGCACTATTGCTTATCCCTACTCGAACATCAATCTTAACTCCTATAAATAGAGAAGTCTACCTCACTCGGCCTTTAGTATTAAAACTAGTATTACCAACATTCCATAAACAAGTTAAACAAACACACACGCTTAAGCCTCTAAGTATTTTTAAACTACTTTGTAAATCCTTTGTTTATAGTTTATAAACCCTTTTAAGAATGATATGTATGTATGTATGTATGTATGTATGTATGTATGTATGTATGTATGTATGTATGTATGTATGTATGTATGTATGTATACTAATTTATTTGTAAGATAAAATATTTAGTAATAAAAATAATTTAAAAAGATATTATAATAAATAAGCTTTTATTAACTTTAATAAGTAAAAACTACATATACTTAAAAATACTTTAAAAAACTTATAATGTGGTTTAAAATAGTTACTAAAAATATTACTTAAAAATAAATAATTTATGATTTATTTACAAACTAAAAAGAATATGTTTCCTTATTTATAAAAATAAACCATTCACTTTAAATATTCATAATTAATTATTACAAAATACATATAAATTTCAAACCACTTTTAAAATGCTTTTATATATGTTAGAAAAGACCTCTAAAAAGATTGGAGAAGAACGCATAAGTTTAAAGTCATTTTGAAGCATTTAAAGTTAAGAACAGAAACAACAACGTTTTAAAAGTGCTATCTTTGACTGTTATAATAGGTTCATATATTTGCGATTTTACACCCTTTAATGTTTTTCCAATTTTCGACAAGTTATCAATCATTTTAAAGTCCAATTTTTTTACAATAAGTAGCCAAGACATAATGCATTATAATTTCGGTGAGAAAACTCCAAGTATCTCTCTATAAAAATTCATGAAGAATGGCGAACATAAGGCTTTTCCAAAGTGCATTTATAGCGACTATCGCTATAAAACCATAACCAAAGTAAGTCTGATTCAAATCAATCCCTTTCTGATCCTTATATTCTTTGTTCCAAGGCTATACAACTAGCCATAGAAAACTTAAAAGTCCAAACACAATTAATTACATATGTCATTTGCTTTCCAAAGCAAAATCAAAACAATTATCACAACATATATTCAAACGACATATTATATTTTCAAACGACAATATACGCACTTCAATTTTGTTTGTATGGTGAGATAAATCACCCTAAACCATGTAAAAAACTGAGCACAAGTCACCACCAAGCCATCATCTTCCTACCTCAAAGACTGAAACCCTTCCTACCTTCACCTTTACTCATGGCCTAGCCTTCACCCCTCATCTTTGCTCATAACCTTGGGCCTTCTTGGGCTTGGGTGTTTTAGTTCTTCCACTTTGAGTTGGTAGAAGGTGATGTAAGGTTGTTATAAGGATCATACTTGTGTTTGGTTGTGATTGATGAAGGTTTGAGTGTGTTTTGGAAGAGAGAAGAGGATGGAGAAGAGGAGAAAGAAGTAGTTTTCTTAAGAAATGAAGAGCAACCAAAAGAGAGGGCTAATTGGATGTTTAATAGAGTTATAAAATGTGGCAAATGACCAAGGGTGACCCCACATGGCCAGCCAAAAATCGCCTTCCTTCCACCTTCCTTCGCATGAAACAAGCCTAGATTCCCTCCACCATCCATGCCTTAAACCATGCCTTAAATTAAGGGCTTTTGTCCCCTTAATTAAACTCTTTTAACTTAATTAATTTGCTTAGGAAGTTAGGTGATTTAATACTTGTAAATTTCTTCATATCTTACTGTATAAATGCCAAAGAGTTTGAACAACTTTTATTGAGAAAAATGTCGTTTATCGATAACACGTTTTTCGGTCACATTATCAATATTTCTTCGAACTATTTACTTTTGTAAACAAATTTTAGAAATGAATTTCTTATCATTATTTATTATTTAAAAGGGGGTTAATAAGGTTATAAAATCATACGTTTTCACATTAAATCCAAGATTCATATATTTAAATAATTCAGATATTTAAATACAAAGTGTTCGAAATTCTGGGTCGTTACATTCTCTCCTACTTAGAATATTTAGTTTTCAAAATTCCAACATGAGAAATAAAAGCAACGATCACACATTAATACTTAATGACATTCAATATTATTAGCAAACATAGCTTATGGCTTGCCTAGGTTCAGAAACATTCTCATCACACTAGGATGATAAATAAACTACTAAGTGTACATTTTGCTCAACGGGCTCAGGTTATTACTTAGTCGGTTATTCATACTACCTCAGACAATTTGAAGAGTCATTTCCCATACTCTCCATAGGCCAACAAACATAGTATACAAATATACTAAAGCCCGTATAAGGTACAAATGCCATCCGTATGCAATATCAAATCTGATTACTTACTCGATCATATAGATTTCACTTCCAAAGTACACTAGATTTCATATAGATTACTTGACCTCTCTAGTGCAGAATCTGATCTAGTTCGTCTATTAAACACCTCCGTTCACCTTACATAGCCATATAATATGATAGAAAATTTCAGAATCATATCAAGAATCTATATCAAGTGTTGGCCGACAAGAATCTAGTGAAAAATTCTTGTTCGGACCAGTGTAAATCACCTTAAAATTATGTACTCGAATCCTAGATCAAGAACTGTCACGCGCATAAAATGATCTATGTACAACTCACGTACTTTATTCCATTAGTTTCTTAACTACACCAATTACTTTTAATTCACATTTATTTTGTCAGTATTTCTCATTTAATATTAAAATCATTTATGAATCGGTTCATAAAACATAACTTTAAGTTTATAAACATTTTATAACTTAAGTTCATACTCGTATAATACTACACTACATCCTAAGAGTACATACACTATCTCAGATTTGTTTTACTTAACATGGATGTTCAACAAATTTAAAACTAGTTTTAACTTACTATCTTCTCACTATAAGAGTCACATAAACTTATCTTTTATATTTTCACAAAAATACTTTGCTTTAATTTCTATATTAATTCGGATGTTTTCAACTATCCAAAATCATTGAAAATTCCATTTTAGTTCAACAATGAAAACTACCAAATGACATATCATAACATGATGCACAGACCAAACTGTCCTAATGCATAGGATACATGCGTCTATAAAATAACTTAACAAGAAAACTTTAGAACTAAACATCGGGTTTCATTTCAAATCATTTTAAAATAATAATATATACTTATAGCCTTTGTATATCAAATCATATTTTTGTATTTAAGTGAAAATCTATTTTACCAAAACAATCTGTAGGAAACTACTACAGTAGCATCCCCCACTTTAAAACTTGAAAATGAATGTCGATGATGATGTAGTAATCACCAGAATTATTTACCAGCGATAAAAATGAGTTAAATACTTTCTATCTCCTTTAAAATCCCTTTTTTACAATATTTATATTCACAAATTATTTTAAATAATACTATCATTATTTTCTTAAAAACCTTGAAAAACAATTTTCAAAACATGGCAATTTAAGTTCTCAAATTCTCAGTTTAAATCATTTTTATTTATAAACTATATTTATAAACCATACTTATAAACCATATTTATACAAATTCACTTTCTTATATAAAAGAATTCACAAATATTTATCTTTAAAATATCTTATCTTTCTAACCCAACATTTTCGTTGAACGCCTTATAGTCGAACTGTGAAACTTAATCACAAGGTGTTCATTTCAATGTTCTCATAAATTACTATCTACCCAATCCATATTGTAAAAAAAGGTAAAGTACTTATAAACCAATAAACAATAGTAAATGCTCATAAACTGGTATAGCACAATTAAGTTAATCAATGAGGGATAAACGATAAACACCATTAATCCCTACATAAATCAACTACATTATCAACTTATACCTATATATTACTAATATACAACAAAATAAATATACGCTCTCTTATATATAATACTCTCAACTCATGATAAGGCATTCAATTACCTTATCTCTTAATGAATTATACCCAACCAAAGCCAAGGTTCTCACTTAACCTCACGCTCTAATATCACAATGTAATAATTGGCCTTTACGACTCCCGAATGTCGACACTACTACATCCACGGTATTCATGTGCCGAACACCCAAGTGTCAAAAAGATCAATTTTTAGGGTAAAAGAAAAAAGAACAAAAAAGTGAACACCAGGATCTCATAATGGAATGATAACATATAATATCAAAAGACAACACACATTGTTACACTAATATACATAGCATGTCAGAGTTACTAATCTACGTACTATCATCAACCTCGATAGTTATAACAGCATGTCCTTACAATTGCTGATATATACATACAGTAATGCAGCGGAAATAAGAATACTGTAACACCCTGTAAAATTTAATAAGAAATTAATAATTAAAATAAGGCTAAAATGGAATTTATATAAATATTGGAATTTAGTCGTGGAAGTCGCACCCGTGCATCCGTAGCGATTTTCTAATGAATTTTTATGTATAACATGATGAAAATGGAGTTCAGATGGAGAAGTTATGGATGTTTGAAGTTTTCAGATTTAAAATAATTTAAAATGAATTTGAAATTTAAATTTTGAATTTTGGCAGAATTTCAAAAGTTTGAGATTTGAATCAGAACATTTACTTAAGCTAGAACTAACGTTAAGGAGAAATTAAAGTTAACAATGATTTAGTTGGAATTAAAAATGGGTAATAAATCTAGGGAACGGGCAAACAATCAAAAGTTGCGGGCTGAAACGGGGCCGGTCGACCGCTTTATAGGGCCGGTCGACTGCTATTGGTCGACCGCCCCTATAGTAGCAGTCGGCAGGTCATGTCATTTAAGGGCGTATTTGCCCTGGTTAAACAGTTCGAATTCGTTTGGTTTCGATCTAACGGCCCTTGCTTCTTCCTACCTCTATAAATAGAGCCCTAGACTCCCACTTTTTCTTCATAAAACTTTGGGAAGGCCAGTGAAGCTCCGTTAAAATCTTTCCACTTGGAGTTTTAGAAACAGTTAATTTTTCTGGTAAATAATTCTAGTATCTAGTCTCTAATTTAAATTAATCCCTTTTCTCCCTATCTTCTAATTTCAGAAATCTAATTTATAAATATAATATATTTGTTCTATATTCAAAAAGTGGAAGATCTAACAAAGAATTAGAAGCGGTATAAATCAGATCTGTTCTTCTTCTTCTTTGGGTTTCAAAATCAGTTAGGATTTTCAGGTAAGAGGTTTAGATGTTTAATTCTTTTGATTTCTAATTCTATTCCTCTCTAGTTTCTGATTCTAAATCTAATTTATGTATACAATTCGCTTTGTTGTATATTCCAAAAGAGGGAGATATGAAAGAGAATTAAACGTGATGGAATCAAATCTAGTTAGGAAGCAAACAAATCTCTGTGAGTGGAAATATCATGTTATTCACATTTTTGTAATTGAATAGCATTTATTTGGATTTAATGTATACCTTGGGAAATTTCGCAAATGAAAACATAACATCTAAAACCCTTAAAATTTCTCTAAGTAAATATCGATCTTTGTATTTATTGGAATATAATTGTTTTTGGTATTAATATATTAGAATCTACTTAATTGTTAGAATTAGATAATCTATGGTCAATTTAACCTATTTTCCCTCTTTTGAATTAAATTGTTAAAGGGTTCGAAAAGAAAATAAATTAGAAACAGTGTGTAAATTTTGAATTGAATTATTTATAATTTGCACCACCTATTTCTACCACTTAAATAAATAAGGAATTCCTTCCTCACTTTAAAATGTTATATAGAAAGGTTGAATTGAATATAGGCGATCTAATTTGTGTTGATATGTTCTTTAAAACATAAAAGGGATTCTAGTGTATTAATATGGAACAAGTGTAGATATTCTATGTTTGTACAAGTCTATTTTATTTGGCTACGATAGTAGCAGTTATTGTTGGAACTATATATTTGTATGAGACTGATATTTCAAAATATCTTAGAAGTGAATTATTATCGAATTATTGTAACGTAATGATTAGACCTTAAATTCCATATATATATATATGTATGCATGCATGCATGCATGTATAATATAACTATTGATTATAGTGTATTGAACGTGATAATTAGTATTATTAAAACAAGTATGAAGGCACGTCCGATGGACGTGAGTAAGGCAAGTTGTTGTAAAATTGGTAGGGTGTGAAAAGAGGTAGGGGAACTGATTAATAGGGAGGAAAAATATTACGGTGCGAATTTTTTTTTCCGAAGTATGCATATTTTGTTAGTTGTCGTGTACGAAATATGTTTGTGGAATGATGGACGGAAAGTACCGCAGTTCAGGTAGCCGGTATATTTGTCTGGCGTGGTAATGGATGTTATTTTACTTGAATACAGTTGTGAGAAAGAGAGTTGAATGAATAAAGGTTTGGCGATGTCTGTTTAAAATATGTAAAATACCTTCTTAAATTTTAGAGTGGGTAATAATGTTGTGAAGGAAGTTAATGGACGTTTTAAAACTAATTCGTTGGGACATACAGCAGTTTTGTGGGAAAATGTTGGTTGTGGTGTGTAGTACAAAGCTGTACCGTTGAATATGGAGGTAGAGTAGTGGTGCTGGTGCTTATGTTGGAGAAGCGAAGTGGATTTGGACGCCTGCGTTAAACTGAGTTTGTGAAAAGGGGAAAGTAAATTACACGTATATGTTCACATAGACAGCCGATGTTGTGCTGTGTACGGAGGACGCGTGTATGTGTGAGAAAGTATGAATGGTGAAGTTGATGATATGTGAAGTCAGCAATGTAGTGATGCGGGAAAACATATTAATTTTAAAATGTAATTAGTTGAAGAAATTGGAACGGTCAAAAGGAAATCAAATGATAATTATGATAGTGGAATGAAAAAATTACATTGCTTAAGAAGAAAAAAACATAATGCTGCAGTAGCGAAGAAAGGTAAAAAGGGAAACACAAAACGGTGGTAAAAAATGTTAAACAGATGGATGTCGTAAGAGCTTTAGCACGAACGATCAGCTAGAAAACGTTCCACAATCTTATCACACTGTTCAATCTGCAAGAGGAATGTAAATTATGATTAGATATTAGACGATTAAGATTAGTGGGTTAGAGGAGTGGACGTGAATACTAAAAAACATATAGGAATATTTGAGTAAACAAACATGTTTATATGCGTTGTTATGTGTGAACATATGTTGGTAGGAATGAAGGAAGAAGTAGATATATTGCAGCATACCACTTTAGGAGTGAAAAAAGTATCCCAGTCATAGTTGTCAGAACAGTGCGGACGAAGTTGCGGTTCAATAGTTACTGGTACGTGTACATCATCGTCAGAAATGTGAGAGGACTTGTCATTTAATTCCACGTTTTTTCCAGTAAGCGGTTGTAGTGGAAGAGGAACGTTGTTGTTCCAGTCGGTATCATTTTTTGATGGAGTAGGACGAGCAGTATGGTTGTTGACGGTGCTTGAAACTCCAACCTTAGCATCAGTAAATGAGTGCGTCTGTTTTGTGTGACGTGCGCGTTTACGTTCTTGTTTTTCTGTGTCGATGGATGTTGCAGCGTTTTTTTGTTGAAGGACAGATTTCCACTGCGAGGAAAAAAGTGTATGTTAGTGGCGAGATGAAGTTAAAGTATGGGGTATACAAAATGTGCGCAGTGGAGTTTTAAGTGCAAGTTGAAAATGGAGGGTAGTGTGATGTGTGATGGATATGGTGTAAGGAGGTAAAAAAATAGATGAGGTGGAAGAGAGAAGCACGTTTGTCATAATGGTTGGGAGAAATAGTCCTGGTAGATTATGAAGGAGAAGAATAGGAATTGGAGGTTATATAGTATTAAGGGTAGAGGATGGAAACTGTTGTGGGGTGATAAAGGGACCATGTGGTGGGGAGTAAGTGGTGGAGGTGGAAGAGGACTGATTGAATTGGTTATATGTGTAGATTTGAACAACATTCGGTAAACAGTGGATGCAAAATATGTGGTTGTGAAGTACATCACAACGTATAACACGTGTGAGTTAAAAATCAACTTATAACACGTGTGAGTTAAAGCTTGGGCTAAATATGATGATAGCACATCAACTTGAAGAGCTTATTTTTTTTTTAAATTGTAAAAACCATTATCTAAGCATTGTGCAGTATTACGTACAGATAAAATAGTTTACGTTTCATACAAAAAAAATTGCTAGGTGTAAGCAACAAATGAAGGTCAAAACCAATTTATATTGATAGCAACAAAAGTGGATAAACTAAATTAGAAAACTAAATTTTGTAAGCAGTAGCAGTCGTACATTTCATTCTCCAACCACCGTTAAAGCTGCAAACGTAGATATAATGTAGGGTAGTCTGTTGCTAACAATAACCAATTACCGTTGACTGTATATTGTGCGCAGCAAATTTTTTGTCAGTTACATTGTCATAAGTCTGTAATGCTGTAATTTTGTGAAGGCGGCTCCATTTTAGCTTCAGGCTTTGATCTTTTTTCGGTCATTTTGCCCTTATCCTGTTCAAACGTCTGCATGGTTAAGCGGAATATTGTTGAGTCGTACTCTGAGAACATGGGGATGAAATTTTGAGCGATGTTTAGAACTCGTTTGTTCCACTGACCTCTTGGTTTTGTTGCACTGCAGGGAATATAATAGGAAGCATGAGCTTTATATTTTGTTGTATAACATTGTAGATATGATTGCTGGTCCGTAACAGAAATGCCCTGTGAGCTATCTAAAAAATGGCAACAAAAAAGTTGATTTAGGTTGCTTGTGTTAGCAATCATGGAAAAAAAGGAAAAAAAAGAAACATAGCATTCATACATCATGTTATGTATTAAATTTGCAGTATCATTGAAAATATAAATCCAATATCTAATATTGTGGATAGGTAAGAGTGTATATATATGTATATATATATACGTACACACACACACACACACATATATATATATGTATATATATGTATGTGTATATATATGTATGTGTATATATATACATAAAATGATGATATGTGTTGGTTGTGTACAGTGTTTAAGGAAGTAGGAAGTGAGTGCAGTACTGCAAAGTTACAGTGATATATGGAACAGCAGGTGATAGTGGAGTGGACTAAAAATGTGTAAGTAGAGTGGTGAAAAAATGTGTAAGCAGTGAAGACAGAGAAAATGTTTGTAAAGGAGTGGAAAAAGTAAAAAGTAGGAACAGTACCGTATTAGTAAGCAATGATTTGACAAATCATAAAGCAAGGTATAGCCATTTCAGGAAGGAAAACCCGATGCATGGTCAACCAACCAATATATGTGTAGTGGATAAAACAAAAAAATGTTATATGTTTTGTTTTATGTCTTTGCAGCAACGACTAACAGGACAGTGGGTAATTATAAGAAGAGAGTAAGAAATGAAGTAATAAATGCAGAGCAGATTTGAACGTACCTGGAGATCAAACTGGGAAATGCAAGCTGACAGATGGTTGACGGATGGGTGCGAAGTGGAAAATGAACTGCCCGCGTACGTACAATGGAACGAACTTTGAGCAGGGAGACGTGTGCAACGTCGTAGGGCCAACCCTCGTTTATTAGTAATGTTGGAAAAAGAAGAAAAACAGCAGCTTTATTAGTAGATAGAAAGTAAATTAATGCATTTATTTTATGATGAACGAGCCATATTTTCCGTACATGTGAGTAAAACATCTTTGTAAACTACATTTCTAGTATAAGTTCCTTTTGTCCTCTTAATGTTTCCATTTTGTACTAATACCATTGTTGATCGACGTCCGATACCACGAGACAAAGCTACGTACAGCTGACCATGAGTGAAAACATGTTGTGAAAGGTAAATGCCAACGTTTGGAATTGTTTGGCCTTGGGACTTGTTAATTGTAATTGCAAAAGCTAATTTTATTGGAAATTGTTTTCGAATTAGGGTGAAAGGCATGTGTACATTTTCTGACGGTTTAATTGGTATGCGGGGGATAAATACTCTCGTACCGTGGAAGGGACCAACTGTAATTTCAGCATCTATAAGATTTCTGTGGAAAACACGATAGATTAATCGAACACCATTACACAATCCAATCTTGGGGTCAATATTCCGAAGAAGCATTATTGGGGATCCTAGTTTAAGAGTTAGTTGATGAGGTGGTAATCCACCCGGAGCGAGAGAGTGCAAGAATTCTGGTTGGTACAAATTATTTGTATCGTCTTCAACTGAATCGAACGAGTAATAAATTTTCTCAATGCCTGGGAACCTGTGTATTACTTTAGTATTGAGTTCGTCAACTGTCTCATTTGTTGGTGCTAATATGGCTCTATTCATTATGTAATCCATATCGAACAATTCAGTAGCAAGGTTAGGGAAAACAGAGTTAATCAAAGAGTGAATGGAGTTTGTGTTATTCCAATTTATGACAATATCATCTGGAAGTTTGATCATGTCATCTTGTACGTATGGTTCGTCCCCATCTCCAACACGTAACACAAAGTCGGCGTATGGAGTATCATTTCTAGCATGCATATTTTGTGTTAAGTGAATGACGTGTACGGACGACCATAAGGCTGATCTTACTATGCATGCGTCAACTGTTTGAGCCCTAGTACCTTTACTAACGATGGGCAGAACTTGACGGAAATCACCTCCTAAAATGACAACTTTACCACCAAAAGGTTTATCGGTATTAGTTAGATCTCTTAACGTTCTGTCCACTGCCTCAAATGCGTGGCGATGAGCCATTGTAGCTTCATCCCATAGTATAACAGTGGACGCACGTAGTAGTTTAGCTGTATCAGATTGTTTGGGAATATAACAGGTGGAGGAGGAATCAAGGTTTATTGGTATTTTAAAGCGAGAATGTGCAGTTCGACCACCGGGTAAGGCTATAGAAGCAATACCTGAAGTGGCAACTGGAATTGCAATAAGTCCCTGACCCTGTGAGTGAGCTAAAATTGCTCGATATAAATAAGTTTTTCCGGTTCCTCCTGGACCATCGACGAAGTAAATTGAGCTTGTTTTAGAGTTTATCGAATTCATTATCATATCAAAAGCCTCCTTCTGCTGTAAATTGAAATTGTTTACGGATTCTATGTCTGCCTGTGGTATTTCGATCGAAAGCTCGTGTAAAATAGTGGTTGTAGTGCTATAATCGGTAGAGTAATTAAGAGTATCGTGCGGTAAGTCGTAATCAAAAACTGATTTATTGTATTGGTTTAGTAGGTCATTAAGATCAGAGAGACAATGAAGAAGTAAATGGGCATTGGTTGATGTTGAAGTGGAAGTATGCTCATAATCTTCAATTAAATGTGGAGAGAAGTCTTCCCACAGCTGTCGCACATGACTTGGTTCACAGTATACCAAAATCGTTACGAATAATCTTCGTAGTGCAGAAGGCATATGTGTGTTTGAAGCATCGGTTAAACAGTCTTTAATACTATCATCATTTTCTAATAAACCTCTACGCTCAGCCGCTTGTTTGAAGGTATGATATTGTACTCCCCCAGTGGTAAGTAAATGGTTAAAGGATAATGGTCCCTTAACATGCGTTAATAACAATCGTAAAAAATAACGATCGCCTTCTAGGGGGATACTATGTACAGTCTGCCTATTACCCTACGATTGTTTCGTCTATGGATCCAAGCCTTTTGTTTGCAGTCCCACCAATATTTCTCGGGGAACTCATGATAAAAGTATTGTCGTGCATCCACACAGGTAACATTTGTGTGGAAGAATTAAGTAAGCATTGTTTTTGACCTGGCTTGATCGTTGACAACATGTTGTAACTGTTCAGTTGACGAAAACTGGACGGGTTGTCTGTTTGGTAGATGGATTTGTAAACCAATAACAGAGGGTGGTATATTATTGAGAGAGAATTTAAATATTCTCCATAAGGACTCTGGAGCACAGACCCAGCGTGCATTACTGAATTTGGAAATTTCATCGTCATTATCAGTTGGTGTAGTAGAAACAGTAACTGACACACGATCTGGTCCCTTGTACACGTACTTGTAAATATATTTTATGGATTTGATACTGGAACAAATTTCAACATTTATATGACAGTCATATTTCAAAAGTAAGTAGGGATTATAAGGAACTACCCAACGGTTGTCAGCTGTATGTTCAACTGTTTGACAATGAGTTTGATTATCGAGACGTCTGTAAATTGGGTATGAGTCATTTCCTTGTAAAGTGATGGGAGCGAAAGGCTTGGGAAACCCTTTGTTACATACGCCGTTTTTCATATAAACGGCGGTAGGGTTGAACCGACCACATGGACGATGAATCATGTGTTTCAAGACGGCAGTATACAAATCAGGTTCAACATCCTTGTTGGGAATTTCAGCTCTAACTATGGCATCGTATTCATCGGGGTTGCTAATTTTATCATTTTCAGCTAATATAAGTAGAATATGTGAGTGTGGTAGGCCTCTTTTTTGAAATTCAATTACATGCACATGGGCGACGACCTTACCTAAAACGCCCTTGTCAAACAAATCATGTTTTAACTGTTCCAATTTAGCGCGAAAAACCCTGGTCGTTAAATCAGGTCTGTCGGGTGGTCGTTGACCATGAAGGAGTTCGTTAGTAATTTCTATCCATTTAGCATTACAGGTTACAGTAATAAATAAATCAGGCTTTCCATACCTCTGAACTACTGCCATTGCATCTTGGTACCGCTGGTGCATATCACGTGGACTACCAATGTGAGAGGAAGGAAGAATTTTCCTCACACCAATATTATCTGAGTAGATGAGTTGTTGATTAGGTTAGTAATAAAGGTTGTAGGGAGGTAGTAGTAAGTGGGTAATATGATGTGGTGAGTGTGGAAAACTTACTTGCCAATGTCTCTCCCATGGTGAGAGCATCTTGCAAACCTTAATATAGATCAACTCTAATGGTATCTTGGTTGTTACGAAGAAATCGAAGACGCATGGTTTCTATTTTCACAAACATGTCAACTGCATATTGTTGAAAAAGGCATCCACCGAGCAGAATAACTGAAACATGTGCTGGTCGAATCTAAGTTGGAAAAAATATGTTTAAATGCAGCAGTAGTAGGGAAATAATACGTAACGGATAATAGTATGATGTGGAAAAAACTTGTGTATTGACTGATATATTTCTAACGGTCAGATAGTGGTATTCATGTTTAGAGCATAGGATGGTTGGGGGACTTAAAGCAAAGGTGGAGTTATTTTTATGGGACATGAAAATCTATTAGTATATGGATAACCGGTGGTGTAGAGTTATACCTGCATAAGGTGGGAGTAGTAAGATGCACAGCTGATGTGGTTGTTTCCATTATCGTGAACGTTCAAATCCCACCCATGGTCACCATACGGGAGCAGCAGAGGATACTGTAGTGGGTCATAAAATCCGGTTGTATCTGGAACCCGTTGAAGATTTCCACTTCTTGTTTCAATAATGATATCCTTACCACGCAAGTCACCTACTTCGTCTCCTACAACTATCGCAGCTACCTGTGATGCGGTTGGTAAATCGTGAAGATGTCGGTTTACTGTAATCTCCTTTATTTTAATTCTACAGTTTTCAACATCTTCACGTTGCCCAAGTTGACGGAAGATGGATACGTAAGGATTGTAGGTATCTAGAATATGTTGTAAGCGGAGAAGTACATCCGATCTCAATGTCTGATTATCAATTTGTCGATTTTGAATCTCATGGTCTGTGTCGTAGATGTAAAGTTGTAGATATCTCGGTCTGCTTTCAGCTGTCGGTAAAACACTTCCAATACGATGATATATGGAACCCTGGGCACGATAGGAATAAATTCCGGTCATTGCATTTGCTAGGTTTTGATCTATATGTGCACCCATCGAAGTAAAAGCAAATGCATTATTGTAAGCTCTGATGTTTTTTCTGTAATGTGAACCAACTTCGCCTTGATTTATAAATAAGTTAGTTCTTGCGGAGCGGTGGGTAGGCAAATGCTAATACTTCCATTGGAGCAACAATTTTGCGACGTTTCAGCATATAATTTTTTGGCTTCACAAAATGAGCAGTATGTGGGTTATGGCAATAGGTGAGGACGAAGAGCAGTCGCTGTGGTAAAGTTTCGACCGCCGTTGTGAGTGGTGGGAAAAGGGGGCATAGGTTCGACAACTTGTTCCTGTTCAACTGGTGCAGTTCCTAAAGATGGATTAGCAAATGTGAGGGAAATAAAACGCAAATTGGAAATGGTAGGCAGTAGCAATACGTACAGAAAGAGGTAATTGAAGAGCAATGCATAAAAGAGTGAAGGTGGTACACATGTATGTAAAAGGTAGCGTAGATAAATTATGTAATCATGTATGGTAAACCAAATTGGACATGTTAAGGACAGCGAATACAAACTGTTATGTAAAGGTGAACTAGATAGGGCAAGGGTGAAGGAAAAGGGAAGGTTGGATCTATAAGTGTAGTAGGTTAAAAAATGAGTTGACGAAAGTGAGTTAGTTTGTTTGTAACATAGTGAAAACTGTATGTGTGCAAAAATGTAGGTATTCAGAGCCAGTTACGAAAAGGAACGAAATTATTGGAAGTCAACGTTAAAAGCATAGATCTGTCCAAATATAGTGGTTTGGAACTGGAAACAGTCAACGCTGGATACACACATTTCCATATACATAGACACAGACGCATATATATATGTGCAGAGTAAGTGTTCTGTACAGATCAAATAAATATTTGATGGCGAAGGAACGGGGAACAAAGTGGACAGCAGTCCAACCCAGAGTGGATGAAAATGTAAATGTATATGGAGAACTCCCTATATATGTGGATACACAGAACCACATATACATGTGTTTGGATATATATATATATATACGCGTATACATATGTGTGTGTGTGTATATACTTATATATATATATGCTTGTGTGTGTGTATGTGAGGGTCATTGACATCAATTTTGTTTGTTGTTCCCGTCGGGACGTAAATAAAGCTGTTCGACGGTGAAATTTTATGTTTCGCAGTCGACGGCATACGTCGCCACAGTCTGTACTGCAGCTGTAATTTGCAGATTGAGAAATTGGTGGGGGAAAAAGAAGTGTATATGGTCCGTAATAAATTGTAGAAGTCATAGATGTATGTGGAAACTTATAGTTGGTAGGACCATTCCAGACGTATGCAGGGTGTGTATGGGCTGAGGGTGAAGTAAAAATGGAGGGAAGGCAGACCCAGTACCGGTGTGGGAAAAGAGTTGTGTAGAAAGCAAGATGGAAAAGAGTAAAACACATACCTGAAGTAGACGGTAGTTGCAGTTCTGATGTTAGTAGTTGTGCACGCCGTTGTCGTCTACATTAGCCAGCTGAACCTGTCTTGCATCGTCCGACAGTCGTTGTCGTCGGGCTTGCTGTGCCAACCGACGGTATTCGCGCTGCTCAGAGTCCATCTGGTTGACAATCAGAGGTGGAAAATAATCAGTAAGTGAGGAAGTGCTGAGTAAACGGGGTAATAAGGCAAGGTAAACTGAATGTAATTGGAAAAAGTGGTGTTGTGGAACAGTGGAATACCTAGTTGAAGCAAGTTTGCAGAAGTGTGAACAAATGAAGGAGGATTCAGAGGTTAAGTAATGATGTTAGTTGTGTACGTAGCTAGTGAGGAGGAAAAAAAGTTGGGATTTTTTGGAGTTTGAACGGGAAAAAAAACAGAAATGTTCAACCTGGAATAAGTCAGTAGGGAGTAACTGCTATTTTTTGTAATATGTGGGCTGAAAAATAGACAGTGCGTAGGGACAGTTGAGAAGAGGGAAAAACAGTCGATTTTGAAACCAAGTTTACAGGAAAAGTGGTAGACAGTGGAATAAGTCAGGTGAAAAAGTTTAAAATAGACAGAAAGCCATAAAAAAATTATTTTGCCAAAGCAATTTGTCATTCGTAACAGAACAAAGCAAGGATTTTTGCATTGACAGTGTAAAGTAGTTTGCAAATACGGAAGAAATATGCATGCATGATGCTAAATAGGGTAGATATGTGTGACAGTAAACAGGAAAAGGAAAAAAAAGGTATTTTGGATTTTGAATCGGTGAAATAGATAAAATGTCAAAGTGGAATAAGTCAGACTGTAGGAACTGAAACCTTGAAATATTTCTCAAAGGTTAGTTGGAAGGTGATGTACAACTGAAAATCAGTAAACTGACAGTCATAAATACTGCACAGTCTTGTAAGTAGAACCCAAATGGTTCAACATCAGCAGAAAGTCATACTGGAGTGAAATATTATGTATTTTTGTAGTATGGACGAAATTGAACTAAAATATGTATATATGTACACCAATTTAAGTCCTAAGAAAAAGTCAATATTTTTATTTTTCAGTGGGTAATCAGCTGTAAACCATGAAATAAATGTTAAATAGTTGAGATTTTACTGTAAGTACTGTCCAAATTAGTTCAAGTTGACGTAGACAACTTGTTAAATGTAGTGAAGTGACAGAAAATATAGAATAGCGTGCCAGCTTGAATCCATAGAAAAATTTGGTAAAACTAAAACCACCAAATAGATAAAATATCCAACACAACTAAATTAAAAGTACCCAAATGTAACAATTTAGTACGGAAATAAATATAGGAAATGAAGCAAAGCAGTGAACATATATGAAAGTTGACAGAAAAAGAAAACATATCAGTACTTGTCGTGCATCAAAAGTTTGCATGACATTGTTGGCATAACAATATTCAGGTGTTAAACTGGATTAAATATTTTTTGGTCATATGTACCTTATATATGACGAGACGATTTGCAATGTATATCAGCGGCAGTTTCCATTATTCAGCGGAGACCAAGCAAATTTGAGTTTGCTACAGAAGAAGGCAAGTAATATTTAAATATTGATGAAAGAAAGCAATATTACCATTTGATCATGTCCGTTTAACTTTGTAATTAAGAAGTAAAACCAATCTATTAACGGGTAAATTGTCAATCATGTACTGCAAACCAATAAGAAACCGTAAAGATAGAGGTAAGAGTAAACAATCAATACAAACATATGTCAGTATTTGACAATCGAGTTGCAAATGCAATATTTATTTGCAGTAGTTAGAAATAATGGTTGGTCGATTTTTTTAATTTTTTGTTTAATTCTTTACTGAAACGCTCATATTTACGTAGTTAAATATGCACGTAAAATGATTGCTCCTTTTTTTCATTATATGTGCGGGAGAAACGTTAAAAGAGAAAAAATCAGAAAAAGTCAAGGAACGTTAACAACAGGATACGAACTTCCTGTCCGACCAAGGTCTGAAATTTTTATTAGTTGACTATCTTTATTTACTACTTCAGTTTTATTTATAGAATTATTGGAAAACCAAATTGGTGCAAGTTTTAATATTTCATATATAATAGAATGTACTGAACTGAGCATAGTAAAGAGTGAAGGAACAAAATATAATTATAGTATCGCAGTTTAAAACTAATAGTTGCATTCAGTGGTAAGAAAATAGCAAACAGATACAGTAACCTGAGTTTGCAGAACATTGTATATATCCTAGTAGACAAAACGCTAAATGCGAGTGGTTAAGAAAGAGTCCATTTTTTGAATAAGTAAACAGAAGAAGTCATGCACAGTAGAATATAGTGAACCAACCGTAGTAAAAAGTGCAGGAACAAAATATATTTGCACTATCCCACTTGAAATCTAATAAATGCATTCATTGCCAAGGAAATCGAGGATATTAACAGTAAATTGAGTTTGCAGTATAATGTTTATAGCATATTTTGCAAAACGATAAGTAGGTAAGGTTGGAAAAAAGAATACCTATTCAATGTGTAAGCAGATCAAGTGTGACAGAAGGCCGTGTGCCTGGCACATCATGACCGGTTGAGCTAGCTCCACCACGCCGCTGATAGAGAGCCATTGAGCGAAGCGTGAAAATGAATTCGGCGAACATTGGCCTATTATTCATCAAGAACATGCATTTATTAAACTAAGCATAATAATTTGTACGTATATCACAGTACAGAAAATAGTAAATAGGGAAGGTTAAAAAAGAGTCCATTTTGTAAATAAGTAAGCATAATAATTCTTGCATATTAGTGAAACGAGCATAGTAAACAGGGAAGGAACAAAATATATTTGCAGTACTTCGTTTAAAATCTAATAATTGCATTCAGTGGTTTTTGATGGGAGTAATACAGGGCATTGATTATGTAATGACAATAGAATATGAAGCACAAATTAACAGTTTTCAGTTGATTTAAAATTTAGAGTCTATGGGTAAAGTGAACCATTTGAGGTGAGAAAGACTAAATGTAGTAAAGTGACAAAAAATATAGAATAGCATTACAGCTTGAATCCTTAAACAAATTTGGTAAAATTAAAACTACAAAATAGATAAAATATCCAACACAACTAAATTAAAAGTACCCAAATGTAACAATTTAGAACGTAAATAAATAAAGGAAATGAAGCAAAGCAGTGAACATATATGAAAACTGGCAGAAAAAGAAAACATATCAGTACTTGTCGTGCATCAATAGTTTGCATGACATTGTTGGCATAACAGTATTCAGGTGTTAAACTGGATTAAATATTTTTTGTAAATATGTACCTTACATATGACGAGACGGTTTGCAATGTACATCAGCGGCAGTTTCCATTATTCAGCGAACATCAAGCAATTTTGAGTTTGCTGCATAAGAAGGTAAGTAATATTTAAATAATGATGAAAAAAAAGCAATATTACCATTTGATCATGTCCGTTTAACTTTTCTTGTAACTCTTACCTTTTCTTTATTCCTCAAATCTAGAATAAATGATGCCTCAAAAACGTGTGTGATATCCATGTATAATAATTTCTTACTCTCCAAAAATGTTGTGCATTGTTGAAAGATTCTAATTTTGTTAGTCTGATCCACCACACCAAAATAGAAATATAAACGTATTATACTTGTAAATATCAAGCTTGAAAAGATATGCACAGTAATATAAGCTCGGTTATACAGTTCATTGTGTATGATAAAATCGAACAGTACCGCAATTCACCCATTGAAAATGAAAATATTCAGTTTTAATAGCCAGTTGAAGTATAATCATGATTTGTGTGTACAGGAGATATGTAATCAATATTTGAGCAGTATAATGTAGTGTTACATTATGTATCTAAAAAGGTGGAAAAAGTGTGGACTTACTAATTGCATTTTTTGTTTTGACAGTCAAACCAAAAGGGATAGTAGGGAAAAAATACCTGTTGTAATGGTCTGCACCTATCATTATAAAATGATTCAGTAGTAGGAGTATAGAATATCATGACCCCAGCAACTTTTAGCGCAACCATCCAACAAATGTGATTCATATGCACATTGGTCTAAATGAGTTGAACTAACTTTTTTCATTGCGGTTCATATACACAATATATATTTGGTGTAAATGGTTTGAACTAACTTTTGTCATAGCAGTTAAAGAAACAAATAAAAACAAAAGTAATTATATTTACGTAGCTTAAAAGTGTTAAGTTGTATTGTTAGTGCTAGCAGCGTTATCATCAGTAAAACATGCAATGGACAGAAGCAGGTAAGTAGTAAAACCAAGGGAAATATATGGTAAGGACAAATGAGTACAGACTTTACAGTACTGCAGAGAAAACGAAAGTATTAAGTAAGAAGTTTGTGGTTCTATAGAAACAGAAGTGGCTTATTATTACTGTCAGACTATGTCTATCTTTAGCGTAGATTTTGCTGTACCCGCTACCTCATCAACCTGAATTCATCAACATCCATCCATAACCAGAAACAACCTACTGTCTCCAACCAATACAACTGCCAATCTCCGGCATCTTCCAAACCTACCACATCAGAAACTGCACACCACCCAACTCCAACCTCCATTTTCCCACATCAGAAACTGTATACCACGTCAAAAACTGAACGCAAACTACAGCAATCCACCAATACACGAAACAACCAATTCCACTCCATTCAATCACCATAACCCACCATCTGACAACCTGCACCTTCATGCAATTCATCTCAATCGTCCTCCTCCCTTAACCCAATCACCAGCCGCGACCTAAACAACCGAACATCAAATCGCGTCTTCATCCGGCATGACCGACCTCACATCCGAACAAACCACGATTCTCTAATCACCTTAAATCCCAAACCCGAAACCACCTTCCTCGACCAACCTTCAATCACCTAGATCCGCCTCGCAGGAAAAAAAGTAAACAATGTTGAACAGAGCAAAAGAGAACTGAATAGGTTTATAAGTTCATCGTTTGTTAGAATACCTGTTGAAAAGGTCGAACGGCTGGCACATCAGCACAGATGGAGCAACGTCCGAGCCGCCGCCGGCAGACAAAGGGTTTGAGCGGAGCATGCAACTGTAATCGGACTCCGTATGTGGACGAAGCGATAACTGGCAAAGCAGATAATGGAGGGTAAGTGGATGGTCGATTTGAACGTGGAAGTGGAGAATTTAGGAGAGAAGTAAAAGGGGGAGGACGAAGAAAGGGGGACCGAAATTGGCGGCTGTAGAGGGGTTGGAAAAAGGTAGAGGTTGGGAAAAGTGGGTGAGGCGGAGAAGGGAGAAGGGAGGAAGGTTCGGAGAAAACATGGGGAGAAGAAAGTGGGGGGAGTTGAAACGGGGAGAGTGGAGAATTTAGGAGGGAAGCAAAAGGGGGAGGATGAAGAAAGGGGTAGGACGAAGGAAGGGGGACCGAAATTGACGGCTGCAGAGGGGTTGGGAAAAGGTAGAGGTTGGGAAAAGTGGGTGAGGTGGAGAAGGGAGAAGGGGGGAAGGTTCGGAGAAAACATGAGGAGAAGAAAGTGGGGGGAGTTGAAACGGGGAGAAGTGTTGAACAACTGGCGGAAGAAGTGGGGGGAGTAAAATGTTAGCGGACAATTGACTGATATGCCCTCTTCAATGTGGGTGGGGAAGTGACTTGCGTGGGAGGGTGTGCATGGCTTGTTTGGGAAGTTCAAAAAAGCTTCACCAAAGTAAAGAATTTGTATTATTAGTAGAGATAGTTAAGTAATATTAATATGTTGGAAGGGGGTTAGAGTAAATTAGGGAAATAATCCTTAATTAGGGGCGTAATAAGGGGATACCTTGTATTGCATCAATTATTATTCATGTAGGGTGATGTATGTATATAATGGATATACATATAAGTTATGACTAAGTTATAAGGATGCGATGTTATTCCAAAGCTACATGAAAGTCTGCCCAGTTAAATCCGGCTACCAGTGGTGTGGCTTTGCGGACTAATGTGGGACATAGTCTATAATAAATAACTCCAAAAGATGCAAGGCTAGTCCTAATTCCGTAGGGTAAACCTGCCCAGTTAATTCGGCTACCAGTACTTACAAATAGTCGGACTAATGTGAGACATCACAAGTGGGTTATGGGTCACAAATTTTGTTTTGGATATGGTAGGTGAAATTCCTAGGAAGGGTCTACTTTGGATTTGAGGTATTAAGTGGTCATGGTAGGGTCCGCCTCTTTCTTAGGTGAAGTATTAAGTGACCCATTAGGTTTTGTTACGGTGTTAGTAAGGAGAAACCATGTAGGGAACCACCTTTGGGTTAGGTCTTAAATGACGAGGATCTGCCTATTTTATAGGTCTTAAATGATCAGAGTCTTCCCAAGCCCCATTAAAAAGGTAGTAAGTGGTTTGGGTAATTCCTCTTACATCGTATACGCTAGTTACATAGAGGTGTGTAGTCGGACTGGAAGAGCCTTCGGGCTTACAGTTTCCTTTTGTGCAGTCGGCTTGGAAGGACCTTTGGGCCTATAGTTGACTTTATACGAATGTTATATAGTTAGACTAGAAGAGCCTTTAGGCTTACAGTTGATTTTATATGTATGTTATGATTTGGTAAGTAAGACATATTTCTATTTAAATAATATTGCCCAAGTACAATTATGGTAAAGCTTGAGATTTTCATTTCATCGGACATTTGTTGTTCTGACCCACTTCTCATTACAACACAGGTTAGAGAGAGTAATGCTGATTTAGGAGACGAAGACTTGTGGAAATTATCTGTTATTTATGCTTTTTAAGTATCTTATTGTATCTAGTTTAGAAAGTTATGTTATTGTACTTTGAAGGTTTTATGTAAATATCTTGTAATGTTTAACATGTTATGTTTCTAAAATGGTTTTCTTTAAGAAATGGGTACTTCTTTCAGATATTATAATTTATCCATTCCGCTGTGAAATTTTGAAAGTATAGATTGATAGCTTTGTGTAATGCGTAATGTTTTAATTTTATCAACTTAACAACTCGTCTTGAGATAGGCCTAAGGTTTGATAGGCCTTTATTGGGTTGAAATTAGGTCCGCTTTGGGGCGGGTTGTTGCATTTGGTATTAGAGCTTAGGTTACCCAATAAATGGGGATACATATGCATATGAGTGGCGCACTTGTTATTTTTGAAAGTATATTTCAAAAATCTAATACACACACACAATTTACTCTATAGTTTCCGACCATAGAAATAGCTACGACCATATCCCGGAAGGATGGGCAAGGCGATTATGGGTTGGAAAAATGAATAAAGTAGGGAATGGTTGACGAAGGTCGTATTGTAAGGGATGTAAATGGAAAAGATTGTAACTCTAAAATTTAAAGGGCAATAAATGTGAAATAAATATTGGGTTACAATAATTTAATTAGGATATTAATGAACTAATTAAAGAGGTTGTTACGGTAATTATGGGATCATAAATGTGCAAAGGTTGTAATTCCAAAATTTTAATAGACAATAAATGTGTAATAAGTGAGGAATTACAAGGAATTAAATAGATTAGTGAGACCATTAATGTAAAGGCTGAATAAGTAAATAAATGTCCTTAGGATACATCCATTAAGGTAATAACCATTAATATGGACCAAGTGACATTTTTGGGAATGATAAATAAAAATGTTAAGTATTGACTAAATATTATAACCCATGACAGTTATAAACATCCAAAAGTAAGGGATGAAAGAAAAAGAAAATGCAATAGAGAAGACAATTATTAAGAAGTTGTTTTGAAAAAAAAAATTCTAAAATTTAATTCCATGTGAAGAATTTGATAAAAAGATTTTCTTTGGAAACTTCTTTGAAATCTTTTGAAATTTTTTTCAAAGGATTTATTGAGGCGATGTTGTTTTAAAAAAACAGAATTTTGGAAATTCATAAAATAGAAATTTTGTTAAGGCAAATGTTTGTGAACAAAAAGAAGTCGTGGAGTCAAAAGTTTTGATTAAAAGGTTTTTGGTAAAAAGGGTTTTTCATTTGAAGCTCCTAGTTTAAAATTTTGTTAGTTTAAAATGTCTCCAATTTAAAGATTTTTTGATAAAGTGGATTTTTTCCTTTTCAAAATAAATGTAAAATAGAGCATAAGTTGGACTAGATGATTTTCTATTTTATAAATTAGGAAGTTCATTAAATTCTTCTTTTCAAAATAGTAATGAAACTTGATTAAAAATGATGAAGAAGCCATTTAAGTAGGAAAAATATAAACAAAAGTAATAGTGGGAGATTTGGATAGGAATAGCATATTTATAAAATAAGATTAGTAATCTAGTTAGAGATAATGTAGGAGAGAAATAATGAGAATGGGATATGAAAATATTAAGATAGGAGTTTATTGTGTCTACTCCACTTTTTATTGTTTTAAACCATAAAAGATGTTTTCGAATATTTTGAACTAAAAGACTAAGTTTCAAAGGAATAAATCTTTGATGAGGAAAGTTTTTGAAAAAGAAATTACTTTGCTTCTTTTTGGAATAAGCAATCCTTTTTGAAATTTTGATAGTTTGATTTAATAATTGAGTTTTTGAATGTTTTGGATTAAAAAACTTACTTTTAAAGAAGTAAGTCTTTAAGGTAAAAGAATTTGAGAGGGGAAAATTATTTTACTAAGCAATTTTACAACCTTTAAATGGGGTAAAGAATAAAGCGGTAAATGTTTTGAAAACGTGTGAAAAGTTAGGTCCAAATATCTTTGGAAAGATTTGTCCAATTTTTTTAAAAAATGGAAGGAATATATGGAATAAGGTAAAATGTAAGGTTTATATGATTTTAAGAATTCAATACCCCCAAACTGTTTTTGGAAAGTTGGAAATTCTTTTGAAAAGTATACTTAAAAGTTTTCTTTTGAGATGTGAAAATTCTTTTGTAAGTTTGAATCTCAAGCATACTAACGTAATATAGATTTCTAAGTTTATATTTTATGGAGTAGATAGGGACCACTATCTAAGTAAGAAGGGTTAAAAGTTACAGGATATGAATAAATAAAAATAGTAGATACAACTTGATCTGGAATTTGAAATCAGTCCAAGCACTTATTTGTAGAATATTGGTCAAATGTAAAGATATTCCAAATCTATAATTGAGTTGTAAGTTAGGTTTCCTTTGAATGTGAATTTCCATATTTTGATTTATCGGGAGCAGTTTCTGTATAATTTCCATAAATTAGATAATTCCTTAAATGTATAAAAGAGCCTGCGTTTGAATTTACAAGGGGTATGTCAAAAGGGATAGAGATGTGTAAGATATGGATATTCTTTTCCATAGTTTACACTGTCTGTTCAATAAAAGAAAAAGAATTAATCCCTTGCAATTTCAAACAAAGCAAAAATATCACTCATGGTTAATTTATAGAAGATTATAACGGTAGTCCTTTTAAGAAGGATAGCTCTAATAAAATAAAATATGGAGAGGAATGTTATAGTTTAGAAATTAATCATTAGAAATAAGGAACATATAAAAAGCATAATTTATAACAATATTCGTATTAATTATAAGTAGTATAGTAAGTATAGGAATAGGACTAGTGGACATTAATTACAAATCTAATGGGCAATAAATTTGTAATTAATAAAGGATATAAAGGAATTAGATAAGGGACTGATTAAGAAAATCAGATATGGTATTTATGGAGGAATTGGATAATCATAATAAGTAGATTTTGAAATAGTAAATGGATTTAAAGAGATTAAATAAGGATTGATTAGAGATTGTCAATTTTGACATTAATGACCGGTTATTATGAGTAATCGATAATTATTAGAACTAAGAAGGAAAATTTAGATAGTTGGGAAATGGTGGAATGACAATCTAAGAATGTACATCTTAAATTAGTAAGAAGCATTAGGACCCCAACATCATTAACACCAATTAATGATTAAGGGTAGCTTCCATCAAATGTTTTCTTTTAGAGCTTTTGGGTTGAAATCGCTAGCTATCCCCTTTAGGGAAAAGTATTTGATATGGTATAAGGCATGTTCCTGTTTATCACTGTGTTGATTTTAAGGATAGGATTACACCACTAAATAGAAATATATCAAGGAACATCATAAATAAGGAAATTTCATAAGGACACTTAACTACCAATGAATCAAAGATATGATTGGAAGTTGGTATGGAAATTAGATTAGAATGCTTCAAACCCAAAGCTTATGAAGTGTCACCATTCAACCCGAATGTGATAGGTTGTATCAGGATATTAAGAGAATTTTCTAATTGGGCAAGGATGAAGAAAGAGCCAATGAATAAGTTTTCAAATGTTTGACAAGCCAAAGGATTGAAGCTAAGAGTAGGCAAGTCCGGAGGATTGTCATTACCATTAGAGGTTCCGACTTGGAATTAAGAGCATATATCGATGGACTTTATAGATGGGATGCCTAGAAGTAATGAAGCTATATAGGTTATAGTAGATTGGCTCATTTTACTTCCATTGGAAGTAATAGGATTGTAGCAACCCTGGCATAGATTGTGTTAAGGGGGTGGTGCAACTGCATGGAGTTCCAGTTAGCATTATTAGTAATAGAGACCCTTTGTTCATTAGGGAATTTTTAAGGAGTTTTACATCTGCTTTGGGAATGACTTTGGATCTTAGCACCACTTACCACCTACAGATCGATGGTTAGACAAAAAGGGTAAACGAGAATTTTAAGGATTTATGGAAAGCTTGCATCATGGATTTTTGAAGACCTTGGAGAAGGTAGAAGTGTTGAGGCGGCAAGTGAGGACCGCACTGGACTGTTAAGGTCCTATGCTAATAGGCAAAGATATGAATTGGAGTTTTTAGTTAGGGACATTGTATTCGTTAAGGTTTCCACTCTTAGAAAGGTTATGAGGTTTGGTACTTCTGGGAAGTTGGCGCCTAGGTTCGTTGGGCCTTTTCCAAATTTAGAGTGGGTGAGGGAAACTTGATTATTAGGTGGTGCTTTTGGACTAGTTAGCGGGAGTCCATGACGTCTTTCATGTCCCACAATTGAGGAAATGTCTACACAACATTGCTTCTAGTAGAGCCAGATCAGTTAATTGATGTTGAAATGGAGCATATAGCCCCCTCGTGCTCCCGCTTGCATAAAGGAGCATAGTATTGAGATGCTTCGTAATGAAGAAATTAGGTTGATTTCAGTAGATGGGGAGATAACCTAGCGGAAAGCACACAGGAAACCGAAGGAAAGGTGAAGGTTTCTCATCATGAGCTTTTCTCTGGTAAATTTTTCTCTCCAAAAATATAGGTTTTTGGTTGCATCATGGTTGCTAGATTGGATGGTAGGAGATGGTTGCCACACTTTTAATTATTATTTTTGCACTCATACAGAATTTTATGTATATTTAGGATGCTCACATACATGCCTATATGTCACGACGTTCATGCTAGGATTGAGCTTGCATGTAGTATGTTTGCATACATAATCACATTGCATTTTTGGTTGAGCAAATGGTTATATATATTATTGTAAATAAATTGGTTGTATAACATGGGTGTAGGGTGCACATTACACTATCTTCCCTTGGTGATTTCGGGGGCAAAATCCTTTTCAAGGGGAGGAGAATGTAACATCCCATAAAATTTAATAAGAAACTAATAATTAAAATAACGCTAAAAATGGAATTTCTGTACATTTTAGAACTTGGTCACAGAAGTTGCACCATTATGTCTGTGGATTTTTCTGATGAAATTTCATATATAATATGCTGAAAACAGAGTCTGAGGAGAAGTTACGAACGTTTGAAGTTTTAAGATTTAAAATAATTAAAATGAATTTGAAATTTAAAATTTAAAATTTGAATTTTGGGAGGATTTCAGAAGTTTGAAAGTTGAATTAGAACATTTACTTAAGTTGGAACTAACATTAAGGAGAAATTCAAGTTAACGGTGATTTAATTGGAATTAAAAATGGGTAATAAATCAACGAAATGGGCAAACAATCAAAAGTCTTTGGCTGAAGTGAGGCCGGTCAACTACTTTTATAGGGCCGGTCAATCGCCCTTATAGTAATGGTCGACTGATCATGACATTTCATGGCATATTTGCCCTGGCCGAATGGTCCAGATTCGTTTGATTTTGATCTATCGGTCCTCGTTTCTTCCTACCTTTATATATAGACCCCTAGACCGCTACTTTTACTTCATAAAATTTTGGGAACGCTAGCGAAGCTTATCAAAATCTTTCCACTTAGGGTTTCAGAAACAGTAAACTTTTCTAGTAAGTAATTCTAGTTTCTAATCTCTAATTTAAATTTATCCTTTTTCTACATATCTTCTTATTTCTGAAATCCAATTTATAACTACAGTCTATTTGTTGTAATTCAAAATGGGGAAGATCTAGCAGAGAATTAGGAGCGATATAAATCAGATCTCTTCCTCTTCTTCTTCTTCTTTGGGTTTCATAATCAGTTAGAATTTTCAAGTAAGAGAGTTAGATGTTTAATTCTTTTGATTTCTAATTCTATTTCTCTCCAGTTTCTGAATCTAAATCTAATTTCTGTGTACAATTCACTTTGTTGTATATCCCAAAAGAGGGGGATCTGAAAGAGAATTTGGCGTGGTGGAATCAAATCTAGTTAGGAAGCAAACAAATCTCTGTGAGTGGGAATATCAATTTTTTCACATTTTGTAATTGAATAGTATTTATTTGAATTTGATTTATCCCTTGGAAAAATTTGGAGACAAAAACATAACATCTAAAACCCATAAAATTTCCCTAAGTATATATCAATCTTTATATATGTTGGAATTATAATTGTTTTTGGTATTGGTATATTAGAATCTAATTAATTGTTAGAATTGGATAATCTACGGTCAATTTAACCTATTTTTCCTCTTTTGAACTAAAGTGTTAAAGGGTTCAAAAAGAAATAAATCAGAAACAGTGTGTAAATTTTGAATTAAACTATTTGTAGTTTGCACTGCCTATTTCTACCACTTAAATAAATAAGGACTTCCTTTCTCACTTCAAAATGTTGTTTACAAAGGTTGAATTGAATATAGGCGATCTAATTTGTGTTGGTCTGTTCTTTAAAACGAAAAAGGAATTATGGTGTATTAATATGGAACAAGTGTAGATATTTCATGTTTGTACAAATCTATTTTGTTTGGCTATGGTAGTAGCAGTTATTGTTGGAGTTACAGATTTGTATGAGATTGGTCAAAATACCTTATAAGCAAATTATTATCGAATTATTATAACGTAATGATTAGACCTTAAATTCCACGTGTAAACGTAAATATATATTTATATGTGTGTGTATAATATAACATATTTATTATAGCCTATTGAACGTGATAATTAGTATTATTAGAACAGTTAAGTAATATTAATATGTAGGAAGGGAGTTAGAGTAAATTAGGGAATTAATCCTTAATTAGGGGTGTAATAAGAGGATACCTTATATGGCCTCAATTATTATTCATGTAGGGTGATGTATGTATATAGTGGATATATATATATATAAGTTATGACTAAGTTATAGGGGTGCGAGGTTATTCCAAAGCTACATGGAAGTTTGTCTAGTTAAATCTGGGTACTAGCGGTGTGGCTTTACGGACTGATGTGGGACATCGTTTATAATAAATAACTCCAGTGGACGTGAGGTTAGTCCCAATTTTGTAGGGTAAACCTGCCCAGTTAATCTAGCTACCAGTACCTACGAATAGTTGGACTGATGTGAGACGCCACAAGTGGGTTATAAGTTATGGGTCATAAATTCCATTT
This sequence comes from Allium fistulosum, assembly GCA_030737815.1. Taxonomy (NCBI): domain Eukaryota; kingdom Viridiplantae; phylum Streptophyta; class Magnoliopsida; order Asparagales; family Amaryllidaceae; genus Allium; species Allium fistulosum. Next base: position 294,978,876 of record CM060907.1, read on the forward strand.
TGGATATAGTAGGTGAAATCAATAGGAGGGGTCCGCTTCGGGTTTGAGGTATTAAGTGGTCATGGTAGGGTCCACCTCCTTCTTAAGTGAAGCATTAAGTGACCTATTAGAATTTCTTACGGTTTTAGTGAGGAGGAACCATGTAGGGACCCGCGTTTGGGTTAGGTCTTAAATGACAAGGATATGCCTATTTTATAGGTCTTAAATGATCAGTCTACCTAAGCCCCATTAAAAAGGTAGTAAGTGGTTTGGGTATTACCTCTTACATCATATACACTAGTTGCGTAGAGTTGTGTGGTTGGACTGGAAGAGCCTTCGAGCTTACAGTTGACTCTTGTGCAGTCGGGCTAGATGGGCCTTTGGGCCTACAGTTGACTTTATATGAATGTTACATAGTGGGACTAGAGGAACCTTCGGGCTTACAGTTGACTTTATATGTATGTTATGATTTTATACATAAGACATATTTCTTATTTAAATAGTACTACCCAAGTACGATTATAGTAAAGCTTAAGATTTTCATTTCACCAAACATTTGTTGTTCTGATCCACTCCACATTACAACATAAGATAGAGATAGTAATGCTAATTTAGAAGACGAAGGTGGAGATGAAGACTTGTGGCAGTTATCTATCTATTTATGTTTCTAAAGTATCTTATTGTACCCAGTTCAGACAGTTATGTTATTGTACTTTAGAGGCTTTATGTAATATGTCATAATGTTTACCATGAAATGTTTCTAAAATAGTTTTCTTTATGAAATGGGTACTTGTTTCAAATATTATATTTTATCCATTACGCTGTGAGATTTTGAAAGTATAGATAAATAGCTCTATGTACTGTGTATTGTTTTAATTTTAATCAACCTAACAACTCGCCATGAGATGGGTCTGATATTCGATGGGCTTTCATTAGATCGAAATTAGGTCTATTTTGAGACCGGTAGTTACAAATACTACGGTAGGTGAACATCCAGCTCTTCCCCAAGGGGTCCAATGAACATCAATGAGAATTTTCCTTTCTCATACTACTCGAAAGGGTACCCATGGAAATAAGGGAAAAATAAAACCGTATGTCAAACAAAAGTCTGGTGTGAGAAACTCAAGAAATATGTGTGACATATAACAGCATCTTTTGAGATCATCGTAACGGTTATCCCCTTAAAAGTGCCCACCATCTAATAGGTGCATATTACGATATAATAGATAATATCTAAGGTGATGAACATAAGTAAGAAATAGTTGGGTTGCGTGTATGTCTACACCACAAAAATAATAGGTATACAACACAAAGGCGCGTTCGCTAATTGTGTAGGATTTCCATATAGACGTCCTCAGTACATCGAAGCAAATCTCCTGCACAAGGATAAGAGATATCCTTTCATGCAGCATACATCTATAGTGAATGTACCATTGGAAAAACATAGTTGGCCTGCTAAGACCGAGTGCATCGCTCTCGCATGCACATCAATAAGTATCTCTGGAATGGAGTTGTCTGCAACCTATGGTTTAGTTAACCCTACTGGCTATGCCTTCTATCTCTAGTTTTGGTCATTACCGATGGTGAAGTCATGTTCAGCATCTTAACACATGAGTCTTCATCACCTGACCAAAACCCGAATCCCCAAATGGATTCCAACAGCTCGAACAGATCACAAATCTCTACATGGATTCGAGCATCTCGAACAGATAATGAATCTCCACATCGATTCCACCATCTCGAACAGATCACAAACCTCTTCCAAAGCATATAACACGTATATGGTTTTGAAGTGGTTACAGTTTCGAGTCTCAGATAAGTACATTCCCCCACTTATTGGACGCTTCAAAACCAATCGATAGATTTTCGGTTAACTCAGCCTAGATTCTTTCAAAAATAAACAGACAATACATAAGGTTAGAGATCATCTCCTATCCGAACAGATTTCCTTATCATTTTTCCTAGAAGAGCAAGATGAGTTTATACGTAGGTTATATCATCACCGAGTGGATAACCATACCATATAACTCACGTGTTTCTTCTAGATATTTCCTAAGTTAGTTTTGGTCATATTCAACAACAATGAGAACTTCCTTTATTAATTAATACTCCTTTACTAATTAAAACTTCCTTTATTACTTAATACTCCTTTATTATTTTAACTCTTAATTGATTAAACTCCTAATTAGTCATACAACTAATTAAGTAGTACTCCTTATTAATTAAAACATCCTTTATTGCTTGTATATATATTTAATTTCTCTTTATAAAAGATGTATACTTTTATTCTGCTATTTCACTTATACTCTTTTCAATACTTCAAAAATATTCATTTACATATCTCAACGGTATAAGTATATTCACAAATCATTTAACAAGGTTAAAAAATATATAATAAAAGAGGTTTAAAAAAATGTTACTTAAACATTGTTACTATAAATCCCTACTCCATTTTATATTTGAAACATATACTTCTTCTTCTTTTTTTCCAAAAGGTTACATGCTTGTTATTATTTATAAAATTTCATTATTAAAGATCAAAATATATTCATAATGATTTAACAATATATTTCCACTTTAAAATATAATTTAAGGGTTTAAAACAAATGTTACTAAAATATTATTCACTACAAAATCAAAACATTTCATACTTTAAACATTTATCTTTAAAAATCTCTTTTAAAGATCTAATTACATTTATAAGGGTTTAAGACAAGTGTTACTCAGACATTATCACAACAGCCTAAAACTATTTTATTACTTTAAACATTACCTTTAAAAATCTCTTTTAAAGATTTAATTATATTTGTAAGGGTTTAAGACAAGTGTTACTCAAATATTGTCACAACAAACCCAAAACACTTCATTACTTCAAAAATTATCTTTAAAAGTTGCCTTTTAAAGATTTAATTATATTTATAAGGGTTAAAGAAAAGTGTTGCCTAAACATTGTCACAACAAACCCAAAACATTTCATACTTTAGACATTTATCTTTAAAAATCACTTTTAAAGATCTAACTACATTTATAAGGGTTTAAGACAAGTGTTACTCAAACATTGTGAAACGACCCTAATTTTGAGTAACATTATTTGGGATATTTAATTAGTTAAATTAAATAAAATAATGTAACGATTAAGGGATTGAGATTTGTGACTAATGGAAGGGTAGTCGTGCCTATTAGAACAAATAAACTAACGAAATTAAAATGAATTAAGATAGGGTAAGTAGAAAAGGGCAATATAGTAATAGGTGTATTCTTATACCCTAAACCCTTAAACCATAACCATTCTCACGTTCATTTTCACAAATCAAAAACATAAGAGGCCGCCCACCATTAGGAAAGCAAGAAGAAGATAAACCTAAAATCAAGGTGAAGAAGCTTAAGCAACTTAATCGAAGATCAAATCTCAACTCTTTAATCTCAAGCTAAAGGAGAATAATAACCGCATCTCATGTTTTTAATTGATTTCGGTTTTAGAATGGATCCGAAGTAATTTGCAAATGTTTTGCCATGTTTTGAATGATTGGAGACATATGCTTGTTGATGATTTATGCTAATTCATATAGATTTTATGATATGTTTTAATGTGAAAAACCTATTAAATGACATCCTAATACCTTGCAATTTTAGAATAAGGTTAGAAATGATATTTTAGAGATGGGTTTCAATTTTCATAACTTTCTGAATTAATATGGATTTATTATGAATTTTCTAGTGAAGAAAATAGTTGTTTTGGGTTTAAATTAATTATGGCTAGTTTGTGATAATTTTGGGCTAGAAATCAATATATGTTAGAAAACATATTATAAATGATTTATGGGAATTTTTATAGGTTTTTCCCAAGTGTTTTCATAGATATATAAAATTATTTAAGGTATGGGACTTAAATGTTTTATATATTTATAAAAGGAGAAGGAGTATTTTGTAATTAATTTATTTTTGAAATTTCGACAGTACTTTTGAAAAAGAAATTAGCAACCAATTATGTTTTGACAAACAAGGCATGTTAGTTGAAAAGAATTACTTTAAAAGGTTAAAAATCAGCTTAAACATGCTTTTTACATGTTTCACCACTTTCGGCACCTAGCTTTCGACCGTGTACTTCCGCCTCCATCGCCATCGAAACCAATATGCATGGTATCAAAGACTTGGTACGCAGCGAATTGGACATAGGCGAAAGGTATACAGTCGAAACAAGGGGTCCCGAAGGGGTTGAAGCTTTACTTTGTTTTTAAATGAAAAAGCGTATGCTTTGCTTTTGCTTTCGACTTGGTTAGCTTCCGACTGGGTCAAATTGTTTTAAAGGAATGGTTTCGAAAGAGGTTGCACCTTTTGTTTTAAGTAAATGCTTTCGAAGGGGGCAAAACCCCTAGCTGCCGCACCTTACCCATCCAAGCAATGTCTTCGAAAGGGTTTCTTGTTTTAAAACCCAACCCGATTCTCCAATGCTTTCGAAGGGTTGGTTTCGACACCATCACTTTTTTACTTAGGAAATTATTTTCGAAAGAGTGCTTTCGACTTAGTTGTTTTACGACCCTTTGTTCCTTTGAAAATAAAACCTAACTGGTTTTGAAAGGTTACTCCACATATTTAACTTGAACCCAAATGCTTTCGAAAGGTTTGTTTATAGAAAAGGATTTGAATGCTTTCGAAAGGTTTTAAAAGAAGGTTTCGAAGAGGTGGTTTCCCAATGTTTTCGAAAGGTTTAAGTAGAAGGTATCCAAAGGTTTCGAAAGGTATATTTAAAGTGTTTTGATAAAAGGATGTCTAAGGTTTTAAAGCTTTCGAAAGAGTGGTTTTTCAAGTTTTTCGAATGGTTCATTAAGAATGGAAGGTATGTGTTGGCCTTTCGGCCTAAGGTTTTACTTGGTTTCGAAAGGGGTACTTTTAATGGATTCGAAAGAGGTACTTTCGAAGGTTAAAATGTTTTCATCAACTAAATTTTGTGTACAGTATATGTGCATGGCAAGGTGATTTGAGTAAAGCATGGAGAATATTTTCCTTGTGTAAAGTATGATTTAAAGGTTTAAATCAATTTGAAAGAAAAAGTTTTCAAGGAAATTTTTAAGGGTAGATGACCCTAAGTAAAATGACTCGGATACTAGAATACCAGATGGGACTGGTTTAGGGTCGTGCCCTATACATTAGCTATAAGCCCATAACTAATTTAGTCCAAAATTTCAGTGTGTAAGGCTTTGTCACAGTTAAAACTAAAATGATATTGCACACAGAAAGGAATATATATGTACAGAGATAGGTTATTGGTGAGCCCGCAAAACCATTAGGACCAGTTGACCCTGGAGAAGTAAGTTAGGGACATACCGTCTAGAAGAGCAGTATCTAGTAGAAGTTAGATTATTTGTTATTTTGCTTGGTAGGCCCGAGTCAGCCAAAGGTTAGTAGTTAGCCAAGCAAACCTATATTGTTCGGATAGATAGTCCATTTGTTACCTGATTTGTATGCTTTCACGATATTGATACTATTGTTTTAACCAGTTTTGGTTGTAGGTTTAAGATTTGCAAAAGATATGTTTTAAAAGGATATTAGTAAGGGAAATCTGTTCCGCTAAGCGGCGTAGTCTCACTTAATATCAAATAACCAAGATGTATAGTATTATTCACACCAGGCTTTATGTCTGACTCGAAGTTTATGTTTTTCCCCTTAAACTCTCGAGTGCTCAAAATTGATTTGAGTAGGCTGAGGGTTAACGATTTATAGGTTTTAGTAAGTTGACGAATAAAGCTTCCGATGACGAGCAGGAGGTTGATGGCTAGCTATTTAGGAGTTGTTATGTTTTTATTTCCGATGTGTTGTATTAAGTCTGTTATGACTATATAGTACTTTGATCAACCAAGGGGACATCTACATATGTAGCTCTTGGCGTATTTTGTAATAATTATATTTGATATGAACCTGGGAAACATTTGGGACTATGTAACTTGGATATGAAATGTTGTTTTGAAATGTTATTAGAAAAATGTTTTAATCTGTGATGATTTTATTTCATATTCAAGTGCTTCTGATATTATGGGTACTATTAACATTACCGTATTTGGTCATCGAAAGTTAATACTATGGATGACCGCAGCATATGTAGCGCTTAGATTCAAGCCTCCAGATAGGGGATGTTACAACTTGGGATCAGAGCATAGGTTTATGAAAAACTAAGTAAAATGATTTTGAAAACATAATCCTAAGGAATTAGAGATAAGATCTGGGTATGGGATAACGCTATAGTAACATACTTGTATTTGCTATATGTAAGTATACGTTATATCTCTATTCTCTTATCTCTCTTAGGCTATTCTTATGTATCTCACGAGGCTTGAATACAGATATGGATGCTAGAAGTGGAAGAGTTAACCTTGGAGGGGGAAGCACCACTACAAATGGAAATGCCAGACCAAATACCAAGAGAAACCCAAGTCAGGCAAAAGCTGGAAATGTAGGTGCCGGAGTCCCGCAAGTTGACTTGGGAGCAATGTATCAGTTCTTTATCAACATGATGCAGGCGGGTGTTGCTGCTAGAGTAGTTGGAGGAGGAGTTTAGGAAACTCCAATGGTGAATAACTATGCTAGTCTAAGTAGGGATTATGCTCGGTTGGGAGGAAAGCCATTCATCGGAACTGAAGACGCCATTGAAGTAGAGAACTAATTACTGCACTGTGAGAGAATCTTTGCATATTTGGGGCTCAACGATGAGCAGAAGAGAAGGCTTGCTTCTAGACAGCTTCAAGGAGCAGCGTTGTACTGGTGGAACAACGTTACAATTGAAGTTAATGAGGAGACAATGAAATAGGCCGAGTTTAAAAGGAGATTTGAGGAGAGGTTTATGTTCGAGATTGCGAAGTCCACTCTGCTCAAGAAGTTCGCTGAGTTAGAGTAGGGGGATATGACTATACTTGAGTATGTGAGTAGGTTTGAGGAGCTAGCAAGATATGGCTATACTACGGTTGATACTAATATTAAGAGAAATGAGAAGTTCATCAAAGGGTTGAAGCCTAAGCACGCTAGGGCTATGATATCGCACATTAGGGATCCATGTGATGTTGTTGTTGAGATGGCATTGAGACACGAAGAGATGCTTGCTTTTTTGGAGAGAAATAAGGCAAAGGAAGTCCAGGTGGGGCAGAGTCAGAAAAGGATGTTTTTCCACAAGAAATGAGCTTAGAAGGGTGGAGCTGCAAAGAAAGGGAAGTCGGAGGTTGTCTGCTTTAAGTGTGATAAGAAAGGGCATTTTGCTAATGAATGTCCTCAGGAGATAGAAAGAAGTGATCGGGAACAAGAATATCAGGTGCTTCAAGTGCGATCAAATTGAACATTATAAGAACCAATGCAAAGAGCCAGCTAAGGATGGAAAAGGAAAGGTGTTTGCATTGGAGCCCGCTACCTCGAGGCCAATAGTAGAGGAAAAAGGAAAAGCTGTATTGGGAGGTACGCTTCTAATTCATGGTATGTCAGTTAGCGTTCTGTTTGATACTGGTGCATCGCATTCTTTTATATCTCGTTGTTTGGTAGATAAGCTTAACCTAGAACCCTCATACTTAGTTACTTCCTTAAGGGTTGCAAATCTGATAGGAGGGTATGCGAAACTTGGGATGAAGTGTGACCACCTAGAGTTTGATTTGTTAGGTCATACCTTTGTTTGCAGTTTGCATGTGTTTGACTTCGTAGGGTTCAGAATTATTTTGGGTATGGATTGGTCAAGTAAGTACAATGCTAGGATATTTTTCATGATAGGAAAACATCACTTAGACACCCTGATTGTAATGATCGAACTGTATATACCGTAGAAAAACCTAGTTGTGAGGTGAATGCTTTGTTGGGCGTTGTGGAGGTAGAAGAAGAGTTGAATCAAGTTTTTGTGTTTAGAGAATTCGCGGACATTTTTGAACCTGCAGTAGGATTGCCGTCGAAATGAGCTATTGAGTTTCAGATAGATCTGGTACCGGGAGTAGAACCAATAAATAGACCGCCAAGCAGGATGACACCTACCGAGATGAGGGAGCTAAAGGTGCAGTTGGTGGAGTTGGAAGGCAAGAATTTTATTAGGCCAAGTAGTTCACCTTAGGGAGCAGCTGCGGTGTTTGCCAAGAAGCTGGACGGATCGTTAAGGTTATGTATCGATTATCGTAAGTTGAATGAGAAAACGATAAAGAAGCGATATCCATTGCCTAGAATTGACGATTTGTTCGACTGGTTGAGTGGAGCCAAAGTATTTTCTCAATTGGATTTAGCGATAGGGTTCCATCAACTTAGAGTAGCAGATGATGGTATTCCTTTGACGGTGTTTAGAACTAGATATGGATCGTACGAATGGTAGTGATGTCGTTTGGACTAACTAATGCGACAGCATTCTTTGTGGATTTGATGAACTGGATTTTCCGAGAGCACTTGGATAGATTCGTGTTAGTATTTATAGATGATATTTTGATTTACTCTAAGGATGAAAGGGAGCATGAAGTTCATCTTAGAGTGGTGCTTGAGACGCTGAGGCAGCATCAGCTGAAGGCAAAATTTTCGAAGTGTCATTTCTGGAAGAAGGAAGTGAAATTTCTTGGTTATGTAGTCTCAGAGAAAGGGTTGTCCGTAGATCCAACTAAGATCGAGGCAGTCAATAATTAGAAGAGACCCAAGACAATGACTGAGATAAAGAGTTTTCTTGAATTAGCTGGGTATTATCGGAGATTTATAAAGGATTTTTCATGGATAGGAGCACCGTTGACCAAGCTAACACGAAAAGATGTGAAGTTCGTTTGGACCGATAAGTGTGAGGAAGCATTCCAGAAGCTGAAACACTCATTGACTAATGCGCATGTGTTAGTTTTTCTGGAAGGGAATCGGGATGTAGTAGTATATACAAATGCTTGTGGAACAGGGTTAGGAGATGTGTTAATGCAGAGAGGTAAAGTGATTGCCTATGCATCTCGACAGCTTAGACATCATGAGGTAAGATACCCAACTCATGATTTGGAATTAGCTGCGGTAATTTTTGCATTGAAGGTGTGGAGACATTATCTTTTAAGAGAAAGATTCGAGTTATACACGGATCATAAGTCACTAAAGTATTTATTCTCTCAAAAGGGTTGAATATGAGACAGCGGAGATGGTTAGAATTTTTAGCCGCTTATGACTTTGGAATTGAGCACACACCGGGAAAGGGCAATAAGGTTGCAGACGCACTTAGCAGAAAACAGCAGAATGCAGTGTTGGTGATGATAGCTGAGTGGAAGGATTTGGAAGCGTTGACGACATGTAGAGTATATTGGAGGTCTGAAGCTAGATTTAGTGGAGAAATAGTAGTGTTGTCATGTTTAGAAATTCGACCGGTAATGATTGAAAGGATTTCTTCTAAGCAAGGAGAGGATCCAGTGTTAGTAGAACGGATCAGGAAGTTAAGGGATGGAACAGAGAGCGATGACTTGAAGGATTTCAGTCTTGAGCAGAATGGGTGGTTGAGAAAGACAGGAAGATTATGTGTTCCGAATGCTGGAGACATTAGGAAAGAATTTTTAGAAGAATGCCATCGTTCGAAGTTCACCATTCATCCAGGAGGAACTAAGATGTATCAGGATATGAAGAGGAGTTTCTTCTGGGATGGTATGAAGAGAGATGTAGGCTTATGGATAAAGCAGTGTCTGAACTGCCAATAGGTAAAGGTCGAACATCAGAAGCCAAGTGGGTTGCTTCAACCATTAGATATTCTAGTTTGGAAGTGGGACTCTATTTCTATGGATTTTATAGACAGGTTGCCAAGATCTAATAGAGGAAATGAAAGTATATGGGTCATAGTGGATAGGTTGACCAAGAGTGTCCATTCCGTTCCAGTTAAGTCAACTAGGACGACACATGTTTTAGCTAAGTTGTTTATGAAGAATATAGTTAGTTGCAAGGAATTCCTAGTAGTATAGTAAGTGATATAGATTCGTTATTCACTAGTGAATTTTGAAAGAGTCTACAGGATACTTTAGGAACCAAGCTCAAGATGAGTAACGCTTACCATCCACAGACCGATGGGTAAACAGAAAGAGTTAACAAAGTCTTAGAAGATTTGTTACGAGCTTGTGTGTTAGACTTTGGGGGATCGTGGGAAGACTATCTACACTTAGTCGAGTTTTCGTATGACAACAGTTATCAGGCTAGTATAGGGATGGCACCGTTTGAAGCTTTGTATGGAAGGCCATGCAAACCTCTAGTTTGTTGGTTAGAGATCGGGGATAGGTTGGTTCTTGGTCCGTATTTAGTTAGAGAAGCTGCAGAGAAGATTGAGTTGATTCGAGCTAGAATGAAGAAAGCTCAGTCGAGGCAGAAGAGTTATGCTGATAAAATACAAAAAGACTTAGAGTTCTCTATCGGAGAGCATGTTTCCATCAAGGTATCACTGATAAAAGGTGTAATCAGATTTGGAAGATTAGGGAAGTTGGCACCGAAATTTGTAGGACCATTTTCTATTATAGAGAGGATCAGGAAACTTGCAAATAGAGTAGAGTTACTGAATAGTTTGGCAGGAGTCCATGATGTTTTTCATATTTCTCATCTGAGAAAGTGTATTAGAGATCCGGAGACTACTATAGCACCAACTGTGTTAGAGGACTTAGTAGTAAAGTCGAATTTGAATATAGTTAGAAAGCCCGTTCATATAGTCACGAGAGATGAGAAGAGGCTAAGGAACAAGACAACCAGATTAGTTAAAGTCCAGTGGAGCGACGATGAGAGAGACTGTACTTGGGAGACTGAGAGCAGGATTAGTGACGCATATCCTGATTTGTTTGATGGTATGTTTTACCTTTATGATTGATTTGTTGTGTACCTTATTGTAATTTCGAGGACGAAATTCTTTAAGGAGGGAAGATTGTAACGACCCTAATTTTGAGTAACATTATTTTGGATATTTAATTGGTAAATAAAATAAAATAATGTAATGATTAGGGGATTGAGATTTGTGATTAATGGAAGGGTGGTCGTGCCTAATAGAACAAATAAACTAAGGGAATTAAAATGAATTAAGTTAGCATAAGTAGACAAGGGCAACATAGGAATAAGTGTATTCTTATACCCTAAACCCTTAAACCATAACCATTCTCACGTTCATTTTCTCAAATAAAAAACATAAGAGGCCGGCCACCATTAGGAAAGCAAGAAGAAGATAAAGCTAAAATAAAGGGAAAGAAGCTTAAGCAACTTAATCGAAGATCAAATCTCAACTCCTTAATCTCAAGCTAAAGGTGAATAATAACTACATCTCATGTTTTTAATTGATTTCGATTTTAGAATGGACTCGAACTAATTTGCAAATGTTTTGCCATGTTTTGAATGATTAAATGGAGGTATATGCTTGTTGATGATTTATGCTAATTTATATAGATTTTATGATATGTTTTAATGTGAAAACCCTATTAAATGACATCCTAATGCCTTACGATTTTTGAATAAGGTCAGAAATGATATTTTAGAGATGGATTTCAATTTTCATAATTTTCTAAATTAATGTGGATTTATTATGAATTTTCTAGTGAAGAAAATAGTTATTTTGTGTTTAAATTAATTACGGCTATTTTATAATGATTTTGGGCTAGAAATTAATATATGTTAGAAAACATATTATAAATGATCTACGGGAATTTTTATAGATTTTTCCTAAGTGTTTTCATAGATATATAAAATTATTTAAGGTATGGGACTTAAATGTTTTATATATTTATAAAAGGAGAAGGGGTATTTTGTAAATAATTTAATTTGTTATTTTTGAAATTTCGACAGTATTTTTGAAAAATAAATTAGCAACCAATTATGTTTTGACAAACAAGGCAGGTTAGTTAAAAAGAATTATTTAAAAGGTTAAAAATCAGCTTAAACATGCTTTTTACACGTTTCACCACTTTCCGCACCAAGCTTTCGACCGTGTACTTCCACCTCCATCACCATCGAAACCAATGTGCATGGTATCAAAGACTTGGTACGCAGCGAATTGGACATAGGCGAAAGGTATGCAGTCGAAACAAGGGGTCCCAAAGTGGTTGAAGCTTTACTTTGTTTTTAAATGAAAAAGTGCCTGCTTTGCTTTTGCTTTCGACTTGGTTGGCTTCCGACTGGGTCAAATTGTTTTAAAGGAATGGTTTCGAAAGAGGTTGTGCCTTTTGTTTTAAGTAAATGCTTTCGAAGGGGGCCAAACCCCTAGCTGCCGCACCTTACCTTTCGAAGCAATGTCTTCAAAAGGGTTTCTTGTTTTAAAACTCAAGCCGCTTCTCCAATGCTTTCGAAGGGTTGATTTCGGCACCATCACTTTTTTACTTAGGAAATTGTTTTTGAAAGAGTGCTTTCGACTTAGTTGTTTTACGGCCTTTGTTCTGTCGAAAGTAAAACCCAAATGGTTTCGAAAAGAAAGGTTTTAATTGGTTTCAAAATGTTACTTCACATATTTAACTTGAACCCAAATACTTTCGAAATGTTTGTTTATAGTAAAGGATTTGAATGCTTTCGAAAGGTTTTGAAAGAAGGTATCTAAGGGCTTATTCCCCAATGTTTTCAAAAGGTTTAAGCGGAAGGTTTCCAAAGGTTTCGAACGGTATATTTAATGTGTTTTGATAAAAGGATGTCTACGGTTTTAAAGCTTTCGAAAGGGAGGTTTTTCAAGGTTTCCGAATGGTTTATTAAGAATGGTTTCGAAAGATATGTTTTGGCCTTTGGCATAAGGTTTTACTTGGTTTCGAAAGGGGTACTTTCAATGGATTTTAAAGGGTATTTTCAAAGGTTAAAATGTTTTTATCAACAAAGTTTTGTGTAAAGTATATGTACATGGCAAGGTGATTTGAGTAAATCATAGAGAATATTTTCCTTGTTTAAAGTATGATTTAAAGGTTAAATCAATTTGAAAGAACAGGTTTTCAAGGAAAATTTTAAGGGTAGATGACCCTAAGTAAAATGACTCAGATATTAGAATACCAGATGGGATTGGTATAGGGTCGTGCGCTATACATTAGCTATAAGCCCCTAACTAATTTTAGTCCAAAATTCCAGTGTGTGGGGCTTTGTCACAGGTAAGATTAAAATGATATTACACACGGAAAAGAATATATATGTACAGAGATAGGTTATTGGTGAACCTGCAAAACCATTAGGATCATTTGACTCTGGAGAAGTAAGTTAGGGACAGACCATCCAGAAGAGGAGTATCTAACAGAAGTTAGATTATTTGTTATTTTGTCTGGTAGGCCCGAGTCAGCCAAAGGTTAGTATTTAGCCAAACAAAACTATATTGTTCGGACAGATAAGCCATTTGTTACCTGATTTATATGCTTTCACGATATTGATACTATTGCTTTAACCAGTTTTGGTTGTAGGTTTAAGATTTGCAAAAGATGTGTTTTAAAATGATATTAGTGAGGGGAAACCCATTCCGCTAAGCGGAGTGGTCTCACTTAATATCAAATAACCGAGATGTATAGTATTAGTCACACCATGCTTTATGTCTGACTCGAACTTTATGGTTTTCCCCATAAACTCTCAGGTGCTCAAAATTGATTTGAGTAGGATGAGGTTTAAGGATTTACAGGTTTTAGTAGGTTGACGAATAAAGCTTCCGAAGACGAGTAGGAGGCTGATGGCTAGCTATTTAGGAGTTGTTATGTTTTTATTTTCGTTGTGTTGTATTAAGTTTGTTATGACTATTTAGTACTCTGATCAACTAAAGGGGCATCTTCATATGTCGCTCTTGGCGTATTTTGTAATAATAATATTTGATCTAAACCTGGGAAACGTTTGGGACTATGTAACTTGGATATGAAATGTTGTTTTGAAATGTAATCAGAATTTTTTTTAATCTATGATGATTTTATTTCATATTCAAGTGCTTTTGATATTATGGATATTGTTAACATAATCGTATTTGGTCACCGGAAGTTAATACTATGGATGACTACAACATCTGTAGCGCTTAGCTTCGGGCCTCCAGATAGGGGATGTTACATATTGTCACAACAAACCCAAAACATTTCATTACCCAAACGTTTATCTTTAAAAATTATCCTTTAAGATCTAATTACATTTATAAGGGTTAAAGACAATTGTTACTTAAACAATGTCACAACAAATCGAAAACACTTTATTTCTTAGACATTATCTTTAAATTATTCCTTATTAAAGTCCTAATTATTTTCCTAACTATAATCCTGATTATACTCCTAATTTTAATCTTAATTATATTTCTAATTATAATCTTAGTAATATTCTTAATTATAATCTTAATTATATTTCTAATTATAATCTTAATTATGATTAATAAGGGTTAAAAATAAATGTTACTAAAAACATTGTTTACTACAACCCAAATCCATTTACTTATTTTATTTGGTTAAGTTCGATAATTGACTAATCGGCTACCTAGTTCTAAAAACGATTGCTTATAGAAATCAAGATTCGTATGCTTAACATGTTTTCAACATTCTAACTTAACTATTCCTCGGTCAAGAGGAAAGTCGGTAGGTTGGAGCACTATTTTTCATCCCTACTCGAACATTAATCTTGACTCTCACAAATAGAGAAGTCTACCTCGCTCAGCTTTTAATGTTAAGCGTAGTATTACCAACATTCCATAAACAAGTTAAACAAACACACACGCTTAAGCCTCTAAGCACTTTTAAACTACTTTGTAAAACCTTTTTTATAGTTTAAAGCCTCTTTAGAATGATATATACATATATGCATACTAATTTATTCATAATATAAAATATTTAATAATGAAAACAATTCAAAAGGATATTATAATACATAAGCATTTATTTACTTTAATGAAATATTTAACTAATTTTCAAGAAACTATATATAATTAAAAATACTTATAATACTTATAATATGGTTTAAAACACTTGCTAAAAATATTACTTAAAAATACATAATTTATAATTCGTTTAAAAATTAAAACGAACAGGTTTCCTTATTTATAAAACTAAACTACTTACTTTAAAAATTCATAATTAATTATTAAGAATACACTAAAATTCCAAACAACTTTTATAATACTTTTATATATGTTAGAAAATACTTCTAAAAATATTGGAGAAGAATACTTAAGTTTGAAGTCATTTTGAAGCATTCAAAGTTAAGAATAGAAACAACAACTTTTTAAAAGTGCTACTTTGAGTGTTATAATAGGTTCGAAAATTTGCAGTTTTACACACTTTAATGTTTTGTTGATTTTCGACAAGCTATCGATTTTTTCAGTGTCCAATTTTTTTACAAGCAATTAACACATAATACATTATAAATATGGCGAGAAACCCCTAAGAATCTCTCTACAAAAATTCATAGAAAATGCCGAACACAAGTCATTGTCAAAGTGCATTTATAGAGACTGTCGCTATAAAACCATAACCATATCAGATCCAATTCAAATCAATCCCTACTAATCCTTATGTACATTGTTCCAAGGCTATACAATAAGCCATATTAGTTATACAAGTCCAAACTCAATCAATTACATATGTCATTTGCTTTCCAAAGAAAAATCAAAACAATTATCATAACATATATTCAAACAACATATTATATTTTCAATCAACAAATATAAGAACTTTAATTTTGTTTTTATGGTTAGATAACTTACCTTAAACATGCAAAACTGTGCTCAAGTCACCACCAAGCTATCAACTTCCTACCTCAACAAAAGTAATCACTAAAACTCTTCATACCTTCACCTTTGCTCATGGCCTAGCCTTCCACCCCTCATCTTTGCTCACAACCTTGGGCCTTCTTGGTCTTGGATGCTTCAATTCTTTCACTTTGAGTTGCTAGAAGGTGTTGTAAGGTTATTATAAGGACCATACTTTTGTTTGGTTGTGATTGAAGAAGGTTTGAGTGTGTTATGGAAGAGAGAAGAGGATGGAGAAGAGAAGAAAGAAGTAATTTTCTTAAGAAATGAAAAGCAACCAAAAGATAGGGCTAACTGGATGTTTAATAAAGTTAGAAAATGTGGCAAATGACAAAAGATGCCGCCATATGGCCAGCCAAAAATCTCCTTCCTCCCACGTTCCTTTCCATGAAACAAGCTTAGATTCCCTCCACCATCCATGCCTTAAATTAAAGGCTTTTGTCCCCTTAATTAAACTCTTTTTTTAACTTAATTAATTTGCTTAGGATATTAGGTGATTTAATACTTGTAAATGTCTCCATTTGTTGCTATATAAGTACCAAAGAGTTCGAACAACTTTTACTGAGTAAAAAGTCGTTTATAGATAAAACGATTTTCTATCACATTATCGATATTTCTTCGAACTATTTATTTTTGTAAACGAATTTCAAAACAAATTTCTTTTCATTATTTATTATTTAAAAGGGGGTCAATAAGGTTATAAAATCATATTTATTTATATTAAATCCAAGATTCAAATATTTAAATAATTCAGGTATTTAAATACGAAGTGTTCGAAATTCTGGGTCGTTACAAATACTACCATGTTACTATGTCATGAAACCGAGGTGGTGACTAGAGACATGTGTGATAGTGCTATTATAATGGGTGATGGTGGATAGGGAAGTGCTAGTGACGATACTGCTACCAATAATGGTGACAACCACCATCACTGATGGTCACAACTCTAGTGTTAACAGAATCCCCTTAGTAGTTCACCAATCTGCCATCATCAGTTAGAACAGCACTGCTACGCATGCCCAATCACCACCTCTATTACTTTGTAGATCTTTTTTTCACCATCTAATACAATGATAGTTTTTTCTGACGATGTGCGTCGCTCCTTTTTTGCAGATTCTATCAATCTTTCAATCATGTCCATACTATCATCGGATGGATATGATCGACACATTGGTTGAATCTGCAAAAAAGGAGTGACACCCATCATATGAAAAAACTATCATTGTATTATATGGTGAAGAACCATCTAAACCCCAGGTGCAACACCTTCAAGTGCAATGAAATTATTCGTACACGTAAACAAAATTTACATTATCTTTCACACGATAGTATTATTAATCCAAATAACATTATCTATTTTATTATTCATATAAGTATAATATATTAATTAATAATACCTTTAATTTTTATAACTTTTCCATACGATAGTATTATATATTTTTTTGTTCAAAATTGTTTTATTCATAAAAGATTTGGCTAAATCATGTATAATCTAAGCAAATATCCATTTTTTTCTTAAATTAAATGCTTTTAGTGTGAAAACAAAGTGCATGCACCACTAGTACTATAATCATCTATCATGTACATTGATTCATCTAAAACTAATAAGAAATTTAAACTTAGAATATACATATTAATAAATGTATTAATTATTTTAGAGATAAACACCAAAACTAAAAACTTAATCAACTTCTTACTACTGCAAATAAACTATAGTTCATGTCTTAATTAATTTATTCACAAATTCATTTATTAATTATAATTTAATTAACTTCTGGGTTCTGAAAGTGTATGTGTTCAATAATGCTATGAGTGCTAAGCTTAAGATAAAGAGCTTGAATACATAGCAGATGAATTCTACTTATAACCACCATCTTCCTGGTTAAAAAACTCCACGAATAATATTTGTTTTGGTTAAATATAAATAACATACTTTCAAAAACTTCAAAACAATCTCATTTTATAAAACTGGTGGAGATAATATCTACTTGAGGATCTGAAGCTAGGTTGGATATGAATCTAGTCTTATTGGATATGTTTGCATGGATCTAAAGCTTAGAGCCGCGACCGGATATGAAGCCTAGAGTCATCGCGGTGGAGTGGAGTTGCAGAGGTGTGGTTAAGGAATTTGGGCAGAGCAGAGTCGAGGTGGAGTGGAGGATCGTTTAAAGCATCGCGATTGCAGATTTGGGCGAAATTGGAGTTATGGTGGAGAATTCTTCACAGTGAAGACGTTGTAATGGGGAGGATTTTTAATTTGGGCGACTTTGATTTTTTTGATTTAGAGGAATGAGGGTAGAGGCATATAGATTAATAAAAATAGCATTGAATAAGTTGTTAGTAAGTCGTCGAAATTTTCAATGATTTACCGACGATTATAATGTCATTGGGAAATATTTTTTTTGTTCTTAAGTTATCGTCGGTATGCCATCGAAAATTTCCACGACTTACCGACAACTTGTTTCTTATGATAGTTACCGAGGACTTGCCAACGATACCGCTTTAGGTCATCAGTAAGTCATTAGTAACCTTCGTAGGTATATTGTTTGTTTTCTAATATTGTATATATATGTGTATGTGTGTGAGAGTATTTGTGTGTATATCAGAACTGATATATATACATTCATCAAAGCTGATAAATATCAGTATCTTATAAATAAAATTTGAGTTCAGTGTATCAAAAATTAATGTTTAACCTACACTCTAATATTCAAGTTGGAAAGCTAGATATGTATCAAAACTAATAAACATATACGTATATGTATATATATCTACATACGTGTATATATATATATATATCTGTATATGTGTGTGCGAGTGTATATGTATATCTGTGTGTGTGTGTGTGTCTATATATATATGTGTGTGTGTGTGTGTGTGCGCGCGCGTGTGCATGTGCGTGTGCGTGTGTGTAATTGATAATGTTTGTATCATAAGTGAAAATTTGGTTTATAGTATCATATGGCATTTTTAAGCATGAACTTAATTTAATATTCCAATCAAAATTATTTTTTGTATGTCTTAAATCAGATATGTGTGTGTGTAAACATGTATAAACCTTGATAAATATCAGTATCATAAATGAAAAATTAGTTTTATGTATAAGTCATTTTAAATTTGAACATAATTTTATATTCAAATCAAAATTGCTATATAAATGCATGTTCAGAATTTTTATGTATACACACACATGTATATGTAATTTTAAAGTTGAACATAATTTATGCATGTTTGTGTGCACATGCATTTTTTTTAAAAAAACATGTATGTGTATGTGTATGTGTGTGTGTGTCTGTATATGTATGCATGAATGTATGTATGTATGTATCAAAAATGATAAATGTAATTATCATATATGAAATTTTAGTTTAACATATAGGATGTCGTATGTTGAATGTTGTATCAAATGACAAATTTATAAATGGGCATAGATTTTGTTGCTCAATTTTTTCGTAAGTAGCTAGTAGGAAAATTAAAGGAAATTTGGCTCAATCAAAACCAACCTTTCTACTAAAAAAGGCGCCAAGATGAGGCGCGACCATTTTACCCCAAGCAACCTTCACACTGAGACAAGATCTAGACCAGGTCCGACTTGGTCTCGATTGGCTCCCCTATATTGAACTTTCAATAGCAGCTAAAAACTAACATAATTCGTCTGGCATCACATTAGTTAACGGCCGACTCATATCCAATCCCGCCCTAGCAAAGTAGCACAATAGGAAAGAATGGCCCAAGCATAGCTATCTTTAAGCATGGTTTCAGTACAGCCAACTCCAATCGACATCAGGCCTCCCCTCGGATGCCTCATACTCGATCATTTACTCATCTTCCCTACATGGTCCTCATCAAGATTCCAAGTCTCTTTCATGTTGCTGATAGCTAATCGGCCAACTCAGCCATATGGGTACTCAAGTGAATGACAAAACCGTCCATCCATTCATTTGGAGCACCGTAGCTGGTCGACTAAACTTGTGACGACCGCCCATGACCCCTGCACCGAACCTATAGAAAGTGCGCTGTAAAGTGTGCCAGGCAACCATGGACGATTGTCAGGGTAAATTAAAAACAACAAGATCTATCGTATTACTCACAGCGCATGGACAAAATACAATAGAACATATATATAGTGAAGCTTCACAGAATAGAATCCCATCAATAAAACTTCATAGGAGTTGAATACAAACATCTGAATAGTCAATACAACAAGCCTCACTACATATCACTCAGAGAATACAAAACAGCGGAACATCCAGTACATATAATAAGAAGATAATATGCAACCCTCCAGCTCGTCTTCGATATCAGCATCGTGAGAAGAGAACAACACCTGTCACCTGCTACCAAGTCTGCCCGTCCCAAAAATGGACGAACAGCCCAAGGCAATAAGAGTTAAAACATAAAGCCTTGAGTCAGACAACAGTCTTAGTGAGCAGTAAATTAACTAACAACATACCAAAAGAGCATAAAGGAAAAGGAATAGGAATACAACCCTCCCACTCCAACCTCTTTCTACAGTGATAGCCCCCAGACACACACTAAGTAGAAGCAAACATAGCAGAGCATACAAAGTAAAGTAAAGCAATTATCACTCGAGTCAAGGACGATGTTTTCCAAGTATAAACCCCCAAGGCCTAAACCAAGATCAGATAAGCACCCAGAAAATACCGCTCTTGAGACCGAATGACGATACAACCAAACATCCATGACTTTGGCTATCACTGTTATCATTGCTTCGATATCACCGTTAATTGAATGACCGGCACATTCTTTCAGCCGTCCGTCAAGGGCTAATGGTAACCCCGGTTCTAGACATAACTCCTTCACGTCATCGTGACCCGTGCCTAGGACTATCGAATCTGCCCAGAGTACTTGACTACCCAATCAGTAGCCTTCAGGGACTATCGAATCTTCCCAACGTACTCTTGCTTTGAGCATGCTAGAACCTTCAACAACGATGAGATCTCAGCCTTCTAGTCGTCCTCCTCGACAACTACTTCCATACTAGCTCAAGCGCCTCTCGAGCATCCATTATTCTCAACCCGAACCATATCATCGAGTTACCAACATGCTTGGAATGATCCCGTCTGGATTAGACCAAGACTATCTCATGTCATGCTTTGCTTCATCACATCCTCGCAAAGTCTCATCTCAACATCATCATCAAATCTATGTATAAGAGCTTCATCATCCGCTACAAATGCCACAAGCAGCTTTTCCCATTCAAGAGCCTTTCCCTTAGCTTTTGAATCATCTTCGATCTAAATCAAATCATAAATCATCTAATTCATAGCAATCAACCAAATCAAATATTAATCCAAGCAATCAAGCATTCAAATATGATCTAAGTAGACAATTATAACTATAATGGCAATTTCGTAATTAAAGAGTCGAAAGTCAAATAAGCATGAAAACATGAACAATATCTCTATAATCTTGATGAATGAACTTGCATAGATTAACATGAAGTAAAATGGTTGTCAAATCATCATGAACAATGGATCTACACTTAGGATGAAGAAAATGCATGGAAATCACTATTTTAACACCAAATCGAGCCAACAATCCGATATACTCCTTTGGGTCCGTGTGAGAGATAATCACCACTCACCAATCACCAAAACAACCTCAAATCAACACGCTTCAGATCTGGACAGCAAAGGATCAAGCTTGATCTATCACGAATCCGCTTCAAACGATGAAATCTCTCTTCGATGGATGAAGATCTTCAATCTAAGCTCTTGATTCTTCAATTTGATCTTCAACTTGGATGGATGGAAGCACTAGATTAGAGTGGATAAAAGAAGTAAAGAAGTGTAGAAGTCGAGCTCTCAAAATGGCAGCACTTCGTCGCTTCAAAATCCGGATCCCAAAAATGAAGAAATGGACAAGTATTTATAGGCTGATTTCTCCTTAACTCGGCCATCTCCATAAGTCGTCTCCGACTTATAACCTTCCAACCTAAGCCTCTTCCGACCTAGCAACCTCCGACTCAACACACGCGCCTATATGACTTACGACTTAGCACTCACGACCTACCAGAACTTCACTCTGCGCGACATAACAGTCTCCGATCTAACAGGCCATACGCCTTACGACCTAACAATGTCGCGACTTATGCTCCTCCGACCTATGACTTAGAAAAATACTACGACCTAACAACCAATCTCCTAAGTCGGTCACGACTTAACACATTGGATATGGGTACGACCTAACATCCCTTCGACCTACAGCTTACCATGGGATAAGACTTACGACCTACGACTTATACACCTCCTTAAGTCGTCTAACGACCTAACTTCGCTAACCACTAGGTCGCAACCTGCTAACTTCAATAGGTCGGTCAATACTATAAGTCGGTTACTACCTTAAGTCGGTCACTCGACCTAAGCCACCTTATGACTTAACATCCTTAACTCGGTTAATTCCTTAGGTCGTCCCAAACTGTCAACCGACTTAAACCACTCCCCTATCTTCCTTAGGTCGTCGCCGACCTACCCCTTAAGTCATTAACTCGCCCAGACTTATCACTTAACTCGTCCAAAACTCCTAAGTCGGCTACGACTTAGGACTTAAGCAAAATTCTGCCAAAACCCTGAAACGACTTAACAGCAATACAACCAAAGGTCAACTATTTTATGATGTTTCGATCCGTGAAAATACGGGTCGTTACATTCTCTCCCCCTTAGGAATTTCGCCCCCGAAATTCCAACAAACAAGGCAATCAAAGACTATTCTGTACGCCTACCAACCATAACAATCAACAAACCATGCATCCAATTCTAGCTTAGCGTACATAATTCTAACATTAGAACAAGTTACAATATCATGAGATGACACGACACCTTAGGGCCATACCTTGAAGAGTTCAGGATGAGCTGCCTTCATCCTCTCTTCCACCTCCCACATACAGTCGTTATCATCATCACTCCATTGTACCTTGAGCAACTTAACTACCTTCCTCCTAAGCTGTTTCGTGTCGGTTTCTACAACACGAAGCGGCTTACGAGGTCTTCTATCGACTGGATCAACTTCGAAATCTTCATAACTATTGGCAGAAACCACTGTATTCGAGTCGTGCACATACTTCCGTAGATATGATACATGAAAAACATTGTAAACACTCGTCATCTTCTCAGGTAACTCCAATCTATAAGCGAGCTTTCCAATTCACTCGATAATCGGGAATGGTCCAACAAATCTCGGAGTCAATTTTTCTTTCTTCCCGAATCGAATAACACTCTTCAGTGGAGAAATCTTCACAAAAACCATATCACCAACGTCGAATTCCAAATCCTTACGACGCTTATCGGCATAACTTTTCTGACGGTCTTGGGCTGCCTTCATTCGTTGCCGAATGATCTCAATACAATCTGAAGTCTGTCGAATCATCTCTGGCCCAAGCATCATCTTTTCTCCAGTTTCTATCCAACACGTCGGAGAGTTACACGGTCTTCCATACAATGCCTCATACGGTGCCATACCAATACTTGACTGGTAACTGTTGTTGTATGAAAATTCCACCAAATGAAGGTGATCTTCCCATGATCCTCCGAAATCCAAAACACAAGCTCTGAGGAGATCTTCCAAAACTCAGTTGACTCTCTCGGTCTGACCATCTGTTTGAGGGTGATAAGCTGTACTCAAACACAACTCGGTTCCCAAAACTTCCTGGAAGCTCTTCCAAAATCCACTAGTGAACAATGGGTCTCGATCGCTCACTATACTCTTCGGAATACCATGGAATCGAACTATCCACTTAACATACAACTCAGCCAACTTTGATGCAGTCCTAGTCGATCGAACAGGAATGAATCTAGCACTCTTAGTCAAACGATCTACGATGACCCAAATTCCTTCATTTCCCGTTCTGGTTCTAGGCAATCCATCAATAAAATCCATCGACACTTGCTCCCACTTCCATGTAGGAACTTCTAATGGCTGAAGCAATCCACTTGGCTTCTTCTGTTCGGCTTTTACCAACTGGCAGTTCATACATTTGGAAATAAAATTTCCAACATCCTTCTTCATGCCTTCCCAGTAGTAGGTTCTCTTCATATCCCGATACATCTTATTTCCTCCTGGATGAATTGTCAACTTCGAGTGATGACCTTCCTTTAGAACTTCACTCCTCAATTCATCTATATCGGGAACAACTAGTCGTCCTTGCTTCCGAAGCCAACCCTCTCGATCGACCTCGAATCCTTTATCCTTTTCTGGATCCAATCTAGATTCCAAATCACGGATAATCTTGACAAGCTTATCGTATCATTTTTGGCTCTCGCCAATTCTTTCCATAAGAGTCGGTATTATCAATAAGTTTTCCAACATCTCAGGTTCCAATTCGCATCTAGGCCTGAAGTCAAATCCAGCTAAATACTCGAGATTCTTCCATTCTGAAAACATGGCTCCCAATCCTGCATGTCTTCGACTTAACGCATCTGCCAGCCCGTTACCTTTTCCCGGAGTATAAGCTATACCAAAATCATATGATGCCAAAAACTCTAGCCAACGTTGCTGCCGAAGATTCAAATCCTTTTGGGAGAAAAGATACTTCAACGACTTATGATCCGTAAACAGCTCGAATCGAACTCCCAATAGATAATGTCTCCACATCTTCAGAGCAAAAACAATCGCCGCTAACTCCAAATCATGAGTCGGGTAATTCCTTTCATGCGGCTTCAGTTGTCGACTGGCATACGCAACAACTTTATCCTTCTGCATCAGCACTGCTCCAAGTCCAGTACCACATGCATCGGTATAAACCACCATCTTATCATTCCCACTTGGAATAGTCAAAACAGGAGCACTTGTCAATCTCTCTTTCAGGATTCCGAAACTTGCTCACACTTAGCTTCCCATCTGAACACTTGGTTCTTCTTTGTCAATCCTGTTAACGGTGCAGCTACCTTGGAGAAGTCTTTGATAAACCGTCGATAATATCCTGCTAATCCAAGAAAACTCCTCACATCTGATGCATTCTTAGGTCTGACCCAATCCTGGATTGCTGCCACCTTAGCGGGATCAACCGCTATTCCATTTCCAGAAATCACATGGCCTAAGAACCTCACTTCACTCTTCCAGAAGTGACACTTCGAAAACTTAGCCTTCAGCTGATGTTTCCGTAAGATTTCCAAAACAATACGCAAGTGTGTCTTGTGCTCTTCTTCAGTTCTGGAATAAATCAGAATATCATCCACGAACACAAGTACAAACTTGTTCAACTGATCTCTGAACACTCTATTCATAAGATCCACAAAATATGTTGGCGCGTTAGTCAATCCAAACGGCATTACCAGCCACTCAAAGAAACCGGATGGTGTTCGAAAAGCAGTCTTCGGCACACTATCCTTAGCTACTCTCAACTGGTGAAATCCCGTTGCCAAATCCATCTGAGAAAACACCTTAGCCTCGTGAAGCTGATCGAACAAGTCATCTATCCTCGGCAATGGATACTTGTTCTTCTTAGTCACCTTATTCAGCTCACGATAATCCACACACAATCTCAACGACCCATCTGCCTTGGTTGCAAACACAACTGGTGCACCCCACTCGGACACACTACGCCGAATGAATCCTTTCTGCAAAAGATCATCAACTTGCACCCTCTGATCTTGCTGTTTCCTAGGCGCCATCCGCCTAAGAGGCATCACAACAGGTCTGGCTCCTTCAACTAGATCTATACGAAACTCGATCTCTCTATGCGGCGGCAACCCTTTGACTTCGTCAAAGACATCCTCGAATCCATTAGCGATTGGCACCGATGACAGTCCATCCCGTGGAACAACCAGCGAATACATGAAGCTCATGAAGACGCCTTCCTCATGCTTACATCGTATTACAACCTTTCGCCCCTCCACATTCTCGACTGTCACTTCCAGCCTCTCACAATCAACCTTTGCCGCATACCTCCTAAGCCAGTCCATACCCAAAATAATTCCGAACCCCGCAAAGTTCAGAACAAAACAATCACAAACAAAAGAGCAACCATGACTCGACACAATCAGACCACGGCATAACATACACAAACAAGATGAACCCCCAACTGGATTAGTCACAACCAATAGCCTATCAACAATATCCGGTTCCAAACCCAACCGGCCTACAAGTTCACTACAAACAAACGAATGCGACGCTCCAGTATCAAACAGAACTCTAACTGGAACACCACATAGGAAAAGAGTACCTTGAACCACCACACTCTTTCCTTTTTCTTCAGCGGTAGGAGCTTTTGAAGACGACGGAACAGCTCCCAAAGCATAAGCTTGCACAATCTGCTTGTCCCTCCTCGGTTCTGGACAATTCTTCCTGAAATGCCCCGGCTTGTCACAGTTGTGACACTTCATCGGTACCTTCGGATTCTTACAATCCTTAGAGAAATGGCCCTTCTGCTGACAATTGTAGCAAGTCACTTCGCCTTTCGGCTTCTTCTGGCCATCCTTACCCTTCTGCTGTTGCTGCTTCCTCTTCTTGTTTCCACCCTACTGGGGTTTAGACTCTTCCCTGGTCACAGCAACAACAGATCCTTCCTTAGGAAACAGACTCTCATGCCTAAGAGCTTTCTCCACAAGCTTCTCAAATGAATCGTCCAAATGATCCACCAACTGTCTCCCCAGATAACTGTCCAAGCCTGTCACAAACTTCTCATTCTTCCGATATGCAGATTCGATATACGACCGGGCATACTTGGACAAAGCTTCAAACTCAGAAACATACTCAAGAACTGGTCTTCCACCTTGCTTGAGCTCCACGAACTTCTTGAACAGAACAGACTTCTGAGCTGTAGAAATGAACTTAGCTTTAAATCTGACTTGGAATTGCTCCCAAGTAATCTCTTCCTCCGGTGTATTGATGGTAATAGAGTTCCACCAATCAGAGGCTCTCCCTTGAAGCTGTCTCGATGCCAACTTCCTCTTAGTCGCATCCTCAATTCCCAAATCTCCAAAAATCCTTCTACAAGCATCTATCCACCTCTGGACCTCAATAGTTGATTCTGTTCCCAAGAAAACCTTCCCTCTAAGAGCAGTATAATCTTTGCACAACTTAGCAAAATCCACTGGTTTTGGAGTTTGGACTTGAACTCCAACATCAACTGCTGCCCCCGGAACTGGTATCCTTCTCATGATCGAAGTCATCATAGCTTCGAACATAGCTGCATAATCAGCAGTCCCCTCAGTAGCACGGCCTTCCCTAGCAGCTGGTCTCCCTCTTCGACTCATCTCAATATCTATAAAAAGGAATGATCAGGACATCTAGAGAAACAACTGCATAAAGGACTCAAACTCAACTAAACTACTATATTATATATAGTATTCATCCATCAAAATACAATTACGTCTCTCATACGTAGTTACGTCAGCGAGCGTTGGGTAAAATCGATTAACCAATGCTCTGATACCAAATGTGACGACCGCCCATGACCCCTGCACTGAACCTATAGAAAGTGCGCTGTAAAGTGTGCCAGGCAACCATGGACGATTGTCAGGGTAAATTAAAAACAACAAGGTCTATCGTATTACTCACAGCGCATGGACAAAATACAATAGAACATATATATAGTGAAGCTTCACAGAATAGAATCTCATCAATAAAACTTCATAGGAGTTGAATACAAACATCTGAATAGTCAATACAACAAGCCTCACTACATATCACTCAGAGAATACAAAACAGCGGAACATCCAGTACATATAATAAGAAGATAATATGCAACCCTCCAGCTCGTCTTCGATATCAGCATCGTGAGAAGAGAACAGCACCTGTCACCTGCTACCTAGTCTACCCGTCCCAAAAATGGACGAACAGCCCAAGGCAATAAGAGTTAAAACATAAAGCCTTGAGTCAGACAACAGTCTTAGTGAGCAGTAAATTAACTAACAACATACCAAAAGAGCATAAAGGAAAAGGAATAGGAATACAACCCTCCCACTCCAACCTCTTTCTACAGTGATAGCCCCCAGACACACACTAAGTAGAAGCAAACATAGCAGAGCATACAAAGTAAAGTAAAGCAACTATCATTCGAGTCAAGGACGATGTTTTCCAAGTACAAACCCCCAAGGCCTAAACCAAGATCAGATAAGCACCTAGAAAATACCGCTCTTGAGACCGAATGATGATACAACCAAACATCCATGACTCTGGCTATCACTGTTATCATTGCTTCGATATCACCGTTAATTGAATGACCGGCACATTCTTTCAGCCATCCGTCAAGGGCTAATGGTAACCCCGGTTCTAGACATAACTCCCGCACGTCATCGTGACCCGTGCCTAGGACTATCGAATCTTCCCAGAGTACTTGACTACCCAATCAGTAGCCTTCAGGGACTATCGAATCTGCCCAACGTACTCTTGCTTTGAGCATGCTAGAACCTTCAACAATGATGAGATCTCAGCCTTCTAGTCGTCCTCCTCGACAACTACTTCCATACTAGCTCAAGCGCCTCTCGAGCATCCATTATCCTCAACCCGAACCATATCACCGAGTTACCAACATGCTTGGAATGATCCCGTCTGGATTAGACCAAGACTATCTCATGTCATGCTTCGCTTCATCACATCCTCGCAAAGTCTCATCTCAACATCATCATCAAATCTATGCATAAGAGCTTCATCATCCGCTATAAATGCCACAAGCAGCTTTTCCCATTCAAGAGCCTTTCCCTTAGCTTTTGAATCATCTTCGATCTAAATCAAATCATCAATCATCTAATTCATAGCAATCAACCAAATCAAATATTAATCCAAGCAATCAAGCATTCAAATATGATCTAAGTAGACAATTATAACTATAATGGCAATTTCGTAATTAAAGAGTCGAAAGTCAAATAAGCATGAAAACATGAACAATATCTCTATAATCTTGATGAATGAACTTGCATAGATTAACATGAAGTAAAATGGTTGTCAAATCATCATGAACAATGGATCTACACTTAGGATGAAGAAAATGCATGGAAATCACTATTTTAACACCAAATCGAGCCAACAATCCGATATACTCCTTTGGGTCCGTGTGAGAGATAATCACCACTCACCAATCACCAAAACAACCTCAAATCAACACGCTTCAGATCTGGACAGCAAAGGATCAAGCTTGATCTATCACGAATCCGCTTCAAACGATGAAATCTCTCTTCGATGGATGAAGATCTTCAATCTAAGCTCTTGAATCTTCAATTTGATCTTCAACTTGGATGGATGGAAGCACTAGATTAGAGTGGATAAAAGAAGTAAAGAAGTGTAGAAGTCGAGCTCTCAAAATGGCAGCACTTCGTCGCTTCAAAATCCGGATCCCAAAAATGAAGAAATGGACAAGTATTTATAGGCTGATTTCTCCTTAACTCGGCCATCTCCATAAGTCGTCTCCGACTTATAACCTTCCGACCTAAGCCTCTTCCGACCTAGCAACCTCCGACTCAACACACGCGCCTATATGACTTACGACTTAGCACTCACGACCTACCAGAACTTCACTCTGCGCGACATAACAGTCTCCGATCTAACAGGCCATACGCCTTACGACCTAACAATGTCGCGACTTATGCTCCTCCGACCTATGACTTAGAAAAATACTACGACCTAACAACCAATCTCCTAAGTCGGTCACGACTTAACACATTGGATATGGGTACGACCTAACATCCCTTCGACCTACAGCTTACCATGGGATAAGACTTACGACCTACGACTTATACACCTCCTTAAGTCGTCTAACGACCTAACTTCGCTAACCACTAGGTCGCAACCTGCTAACTTCAATAGGTCGATCAATACTATAAGTCGGTTACTACCTTAAGTCGGTCACTCTACCTAAGCCACCTTATGACTTAACATCCTTAACTCGGTTAATTCCTTTGGTCGTCCCAAACTATCAACCGACTTAAACCACTCCCCTATCTTCCTTAGGTCGTCACCGACCTACCCCTTAAGTCATTAACTCGCCCAGACTTATCACTTAACTCGTCCAAAACTCCTAAGTCGGCTACGACTTAGGACTTAAGCAAAATTCTGCCAAAACCCTGAAACGACTTAACAGCAATACAACCAAAGGTCAACTATTTTACGATGTTTCGATCCGTGAAAATACGGGTCGTTACAAAACTGATGTGGCTTACCATCAACATTAAATGCCCATTTAATGCAAGGACATGCCTGATACAGAGAGGCATTGAGTACTTTCTCATCCACCACCTATCTTCTACACACTTTATAGCTATCGTACATCCACCTCTGTAGTTAGATCAACGGTCAAGCACTTTCCTTGCCGACTCTATAGCATGATCTCCAACGTCCACCATCCACTTTAGTTACTATAAATAACCCTTGTTTTGCAAATTCAAAGAGGTTGAGCTCTAGTTGAAACATTAAAGAATCCTGAATACTGCGCACAATTCAACGCTCTTATTACCACATAAGTCCTTAAGATTACATAACTTTATTAGTCTTGAGTCCCTTTTTTCTTGTTCTCTTTTAGTTCCCTATTGTTGTAAGAGAAATATATAGTAAGAAAACTTAAAAGTGGTCGTAGGAAGCTTTGCTAAACCACTTTACATCTTGTGCTATTTACCTTTCAACTGTGTATTTAACTTCTCATTTTATTTATTTTAAGCCTAGTGATTAGTAAATGATCTCTGCTATTCAAATGCACTCATATCATTCAGAATTTGGCTAAAAACTAGTCAAAATGTTGGTATTAGAAGGAGGTCCCTCCCCTTAAAAAGCTCTCCCCTTTCCACACATGTTAACTCCACAAGACCTGATCTGACTTGTCTCCATGGAGAATCCTCCATCGTTCGAAGGTAACAACTCTAACGAGCATCAAACTAATGGCAACACTCTCGCCAGTGCTGCCCAGCCTAATCTTGGCTCCAACAAAGAAATCCGGCGTGTTCTACCGCTATAGCTATCAAACATGGGTCAACTGGCCCACAAAATAAATGGCATGATGATGCATATGGATGCTCAAGCTACCATGAACTTTGTCCCACTAGCTTCTCCCACAGTCGACCTGGTTGACCAGCCTGCTTATAGGCCAACGCCTCCCAGTGGTTATGATCTCCTAAACACCACAAAGGCCCGGGAGATGGTAGTGTAGAAACTTCGCTAATGGGAGCTCCATTCCATCCTAGTAGGTACGTCGCGTGCATGCCTGGCCAAATTAATCTTTCCCTGAACATGGTTTCGCCTTAGAGGCCAACCCACCATCATTCCCCTTCAATGAAATGGCCGCTAGCTCCTAATTATCCATGAACTTCTGCTTTTGACCATCTCGATGGCAGCTCCCCTACCGTTAGCTATGGGTATGGCCAGAAAGAGGTGAAAAGAAGAGCGAGCTATGGATTCCAAATCCCCCTCAATGCATAGGGGGAGATCTCTAGCTTATCCTCATCATTCTCCATCTCATCACTGATCTCCTACTCCGCCTCAGTGCATGTTGAGCCTTCAGCCTATAGTTTGCTAGAACATCTCACCACAGGCTGATGCCGACCTTGGGGAAGAGATACACATCCTCCGCCAATGGCTCAATAGAATGTAAACCCATAATGCTGGGAGCGAGGCATCCTCAGATGACGAGAACAAGGAACCATTCTCTAGTGAAATTCTTGACACTTACATCCATCAATGGCATGCCTTACTGCTAATTGACAAGAATAATGGGAGTGCAGACCTATCTGACCACATTACGGCATTCATCTCCATCACCCATGCTGGATATCTCTTCAGTTCAGCAAAGTGCTTGCTCTTCCCCTCCACCCTTATAGGACCGACCTCCTGTTGGTCTACGATCGGGAAATATCCACTCCTAGGCCCAACTATGCACAGACTTCAAGACTCATTTCTTCATGTCCTGTACCCATGTCATGTTGGCCAGCGAGTTAGGCAATATTAGACATGGTCCTTCTAAAAGCTTGTGGTCGTATGTTAGCCACTTTAATAGAGAGTCTACCCAGGCTAGAGGTGCAGACATAAGCCTCGTGGCCCTATGCTTAGGGTCAGGTACAAATCCAGGATGTGGAGGGAGCTCCAGAAGTAGCCGGCCCCTTCGCTAACTGACTTATATCAATGGGTGAACAACGTGATGAGAATAGAAGATGCGGATCTTTCAAATAGTGACAACGAGGCAAAGCGCCTCGCCCAAACTGGACCTCACAACAACGATTGCAGCAACAGATCATCAAACCGTCGTTAGAAGGCGCCCAGAGGTGGGCCCTTCCTACAAACCTAGGTATCATAATTACTCAAACTTGAATAGGGACATCGTCGCCATCTACCTTGCCACCAAGAACCAAGTATAATATCAAAGGCCCACTACCATCAGAGTTGGAAAGCAAGAGGAGCCTTACCGCAATGCTAAGTACTATGAGTCCCATCGAATCAACAACCATTCCATGATAGACTGCCATGTGCACAAGGTTGATATCGAAAGGCTCGTCCGGGAAGGAGTACTCCTGTAATTTGTTCAACATCAGATCAAGCAAATGGCAAACTATAAAGAATGGAAGAATCAACCGCCTTGGCCCAACAATGTCAGGGTTCAAGTCATCATTGAGGTCTTGACTATATATAGGGGATCGCATGTTGGCGACAATAGCTGAGGGCCCAGTCTTGGTTTTAAAGAGAAGTGGGCACTGTCAGCAGGTTTACTCAATGGAGCCCCGAGCATCTCAGTTGGAATTAGAGCAGTCGATCAGCTTCACGGCCCAGGATAGGAAAGTACTGTCCTACCTCCATCACGATCCTATGGTCATTACTCTTGCCTTTGTTAATTCCAATGTGCATTAGGGCTTCATGGAAGGGGCTACTCAATCAGCGTCATATTCAAGAACTTTTAAAGCTCTCGGGCTTCTTGTCTCTAGCACCTTGCATATTTATGGATTTGGGTGTGTCGAAATTATTCCAATGGGCACAACGTCACTTTTAACGACATTCGACCAAGAGCCACTCGCCGTAAAGATCCAGGGAAACTTTGTATTAGTTGATTGCCCATCTACTTATATCATGTTAATAGGACCAATGCTTGCCGAGTTAGATGTCATCGTCTCCTACAACTGCTTCATCATGAAGTTCCCCGTCCAAGGTGGGTTGGTGAAATCAGGGGAAGCCAGCAAAAAGAAAGGGAATGTTACGGAACTTCCCTTAGGAAAGCAAAGAAGGGTGTTCTCATGCTGCAATAAGAACATTCCATGATCAATGGTGCGTTTCTTAATAGGTCCAACAGGCCGGTAAATGCCTTGGTTCTTTCCAATACCACCCCAAACCTTGAGGCATTGACTACAATACATACTCTCTCATAATTAGCCACCTCATCTGAAAGCAGGGGGCATCAAAACCTTAGGCCAAACTCATATAATAGATAAGTTCTCCTTTTTCAAAAAAAAAGAGGAAATAACATGAGTATTTTGTCACCTATCTGTTCCTCATAAATGGGTTGTGTATAGCCCATCTCATTATCAAGCCTTGTGAGCGGGCTACGTATAGCCCATCTTACCATCACATGACTCACTTACACTAAAGTGTTTGAGCTAAGAAAACGCACTCTGGTTCGATTCAGGATTAAAGGTCGTCTCACGATCGGCGACGTGTCACCCAACTTAACCCCATAGCCTCATGCGCTCGGGTCCTAGGCTCGTCCACCACTCTACACTCAACCGCTTGTTGTGTAAGAGAACCCACAAACAAATTTTTATTTTAACTCATGCTAGACAAACCACCATTCTACATTTAGCCATCACTTGGCTGCATTAAAAGCTATATCCATTCCACCTTATTGTCATATTGATAATTAGCATAATCCTAAAAAAGAAAGAAATTTCTATAGAATAAATACAGGAGTTATTGGATACTCAAGGTATTTCGCTCAACAAGTCGCACAGATAATCAAGCAACATAATAAAATTTTTAAATCAGAGTTTGCAACAAAAAATATATTTCATTCAGTTCAAAAGAGCGAGGGGGCACAATGCCCGCCCAGTTGGGCATATAGTGATATTCTCATCACTAATTAGTTGAAAAGAAGCATAAGAGCAAAGAAAAAGAAGACGTTAACAGCTCTTCCAAGGCAGGCCAGCCCGCACTCTTATCACCGCCTAGAAAGCCCTTAGCTTCGTCAGAGAAGCACTTTAAATGATTAAGAACTTGCTGAAGAACTTTGAGCAAACTCCCATATTCAGAGCACTTCAGATATTTCGACCGATCTAGAAATTGTTGAAGAAGGAGGAGTGTGCTACCAAATCCAATGCCCTCTCCATCAAATTCCGCAAGGGATCGCGAGAAGCTTCCGTACAACCTCACCAAGGAGTAGACAAAGTTTCGATCAAGGTAGAAGAAGCAGAGGCTACAACCCCTACTCCTTCCAAAGAGGCACAGAAGCATCCCAACCGATCTGAGGCTGGGAGTGTCAGAGCCTCAAACAGAGAAAGCACTCAAGCTTTGTTTGGACTATTAGCTCGAGATCGATGTTCGACCAAACCAGGACCTTAGCCGGTAGGTGGGGGTCCAAGGCGTATTTCGCCCTAAGCAGAAGTTTCCAGCTAATGGTTTGAACCGCAATTAACAAACAATAGTTTAAGCACCAAAGGGCTCTCTCCTCCATCAACATCCCAACTAAATTTAATAAAGAGGCATGCATGCAAAAGAGTTTGGAAAGGAAATAGATGATGAACCTAGAGGATTTTTATCGATAAAGAATTGTGAATGATTCACATCTTTGAAAGATTTTCATGAAAAGCGATTTTGTGGGCTCGGGGAAGAAGAAGAAGGGGTATTTATATACCCACGCCTTTAATTGCATGCGTTGAATTCAAAAGGCAAAAAGAATCCTAACCATTCAAGAGAGATCAGTATTAATTTATGTCATGCACATGGAAGAGACATGACACGTCTCTACCACATCTAGAAAAATGAACCGTCATAGCCAATTACATAGCCATTTGGAAAGCTCATTAAATGCATTGTAGAGCTATCAATCGGTAAGATCTGTATGTTTTTCTTCAAGCCCGCACCCGCAAGTGGATACGAACTTGGGTGGCAAAATGTTCCTCAAATTTTTTGCAAGTAACTAGCATGCCAATTAAAAACAATCTAGCATAATTGATCCACCATTGGCCCAAAAATGTCGACCTAGGCCCATGGTCTCAAACCATCTTTTTTACCCAGCAAGGCGCTAATTTGAGGCCTGGCCGTTTCACCTCGAAGCAATCTTCACACTTATACAAGATCTAGACTAAATCCAGCTGGCTCGGTCCCAACCCGCTTTCCTATATCGCACTTACACCAACAACTAAAAACCAACACAATCTTCATATTAGCTAATGGTTAGCTGCTATACAAGCCTGCCCCAGCAAGCAGCACATCAAGCAAGAAAGGCCCATGCATAACCCTTCTTTAAGCATGGCTTCAGTACAATCAACTCTAACTGGCATCAGCCCCCCCCCCCCCCCCCCGATGCCCCACGCCTAGTCATTTACTCATCTTCCCCACATGGTCCTCAACAAGATTCCAAGCCTCTTCCGTGTTGTCGATAGCAAGTCGGCTAGCTCAACTATGTGGGTGCTCAAGTGAATGACAAAGTTGTCCGTCCATCCATTCAAAGCAATGTAATTGGACGGTTGCACTGATGTGGCTTACCATCAGCAGTAAATACACATTTAATGCAAGCCCATGCTTGTTACAGAGAGGCAATGGAATCAACCATCCATCTTCTGACACACTTTACAGCTTTCGACCATCCATATATGTAGTCAGATCAACGATCGGACACTTTTCCTGCTAGCTCTACAACATGATCTTAATCGTCCACCATCTACTTCAGTTACTATAAACAACCCCTGATTTGTAACTTCAAAGGAGTTGAGCTCTGGTTGAAACATTCAAGAATCCCGAATACTACGCATAATTCAATGCTTTTATTACCACATAAGTCCTTAAGATTACATAGCTTTAGTAGTCTTGAGTCCCCCTTTTTTCTTATTATTCTCTTGTAATTTCTTGTAGTTGTAAGAGAAATATATAGTAAGAGAACTTCACAGTGGACGTAGGCTGCTTTGCCGAATCACTTTATATCTTGTGTTATTTACCGTTCAGATTTAATTTCTCATTTTATCCATTTTAAGTCTAGTGGTTAAGCAAACGATCTTTGCTTTTCACAACGCACTCGTATCATTTCGAGGTTGTCTAAAAAAACTAGTCAACGGTCTTATATTCAAATCAAAACTATTTACTACATGTCTCAAAAAAGTTATACATACATACATACATACATACATACATACATACATACAATGGCGTAGCCAGGATTGGAAGCTGGCGGAGGCACAATTAAAAAAGGCAGGGGTTCGGAGATGGCAGTCGACGAATTTTTTTTTTAACTATCACTTGAATAGTTATGTGTCTGTGTGTTTTGATCTAATGTGAATTTCGCATATGTTATGTTATAAAATAAATATAGATGATCTACCAATGCAAATATAAGTGCAAATTACATGTCAATCACTAAAGCAGCCTAAGTCTTTGTTTGTGATTCCAGTTTCTGTCATTCAGATTGAACCTAAGTTAGGTAAATAAATGTATTGATAGATAAACATGGAATTCATCCTGAGTTGCATGAAGTAATGGATAAACAGAGAAGGGCTCCAAAACATTGCTTTTATGTCCGTTTCCATTCAAGCATTTCATCAGACAACTTACCTCCAATAGCACAAGCTTTTGCTTTGAAAAATACTACAGAAAGTTTTGCATATTTAGTAAAATCCTATAATAAATGAAGAAATGCAATGCAAAATTATATAATTTTTAGGATAAGAAAAACTAAAACAAGATTGATCGATTTTTACACGTTAAAGTAACAATATGTTAGTCAATTTTCAATGAAAATATTCTAAAATGTTTACCTCGAAGAAATCTCACAATTATGGTGATAATTATAGTGTTGATTTGATTCAAATTGAATTAATTAATAAAATATGTATGAATAATATATAAATGTCTCTATGTCTTTACAAATTTTTAGAAAATGAGTTTTTTCTTAATGTGAGGTCTAAATTTAAAAAGCCTGCCATATTTTTAATTCAAACAGAAACAATGCCTAAATTTTAATTATGGTGCATTAATAGGTTATTCTCACAAGTTTCCAATATTTACTTCTATATGGCAGATAATGTTATATGACGAGTGGTTAGATAGTTCATGGGCCACACCTGCAAATGTTAATCCACTTGCTTCCAAGATCGGAAGGGGGGATGGAGAAGACAAAGAGAAATATGAACTTTTTATTTAACTTTGATGTAAATCAGTTGGTTTTCATTTAATCTTTAATGGTCGGTGCTCAAATTTTGACCTCTAACATTTTTTTAGTAATAACCGCTTATAACGGGTTCGTGTTCAGTTAATAACCATTTCCACTTTTTAATTTCAGTTCCCTCCGTATTTTCTCTCCCTTTTATCTCAGTTTAATATTAAATACTTATATACCAAAAAAGAAAAAGGAAATGCCATCTCTCTTCGGGGTTCGCCGCCGTGATGCAGGCCGCCAACCAGAGAACGCCACGTGGATTTCTGGCGTGGTTGCCGGGGCTGGAAAACTTATTTCCTCCGTATTCAGTTCTAATGATAGATCTACGACTTCCTCTTATTCTTATTCTACCGATGGTGCCGATTCCAACAACAGTGAGTTCCGTAACTTTTTATTTTAGAAGGTCTTATTTGCACTGTTAATTGGCCCTGAAACATAAGAATGCAATTTAGACAGAACTGGAAGCGTTTATGATACTAAATTACTGCGTATAAAAGGACTGTGATAATCATACTGTGCATTGTTACAAATTGGTATAATTAATTATTGATATAGGAGGCCCTTGTGTAAAATGATTAATTTTTGGCAAAGTTCAATGTTAGGTTAGTAGAAACTGAGCTTTTGGTAGAATTGCTTACATGATAATGTTTTGGATTTTTTGCAACGAAGGAGTTATGAAAAGCATTAATATTCGTCGTTTTGGTAGGAGTAGGAGTGAAGGCACCTAGTCCATATGTACGGTTAAATGAATGACTTTGCTAACTATCTTGTACTTTATATATAATAATCTGATTTTAAGACATTACATTTAGAGTACGAACCGGCTGTAAGGTTAAACAGATCTTGATTTTCGATTGAACATGCCAAAAATAACGAGATTAAGAGCATCTTCAAACCACACATATTTTAAATGTAAAGGGGATGACACCTAGATATTTAACAATGTTATTCATTTTTCAATCTCCAATGGTGATGTGAATAAATTGTATAGTATGATGTGGCAATTTATTTACCAGACATTGCAAGGTTAAATGTCTAGTTTTAGACATTGCACTCCACTATGTCAAATGATAATTATCAATAATATATTGGCACGAGTAAATTTTAACATTTAGTGTGTTTGTATCGTAGTGAATAAATCTATTTTATTGTAGTGTGCAAAAAAATTTACCCTCATCAACTTAACAGTCTACTAAACAAGGACACATAGATAGCAAATGAAATTACATTGTGCAAGTGTTGAAGATGGTCTAAGTCATGGGAAATCCTTATGATTGTTTAATTGCAACCCAACTTACCTTAAGAAGGATATCTTTTGAAAGACTTGTTCTAATATTAAATTTACTTATCTCACATTTCCATCTCTTTTTAATGGCAATATGGACTTGAGCGTTGCTCAAAGTTACTACGGATAGGAGTCATTTCACAACCATGAGCTTGAATGGTGAATTGTTTTACCATCTCGTTTTTTTTTTCTTTGTCGTCCCCATTGTTAAACTTATGTTATTTGATCGTTAACAATTTACGATTGCAAGATAACATTTTTTGTTCGTGCGTACTGAAATTGTTTTGTTTTTTCACTTGCAGTGTACTGGATCTGCATTTTATTTTGAAATATATTGAACTTTACCTTCTCATCTTGGTCTTCTTAATGTACCATATATAATCTCTTAGATCAAGTTATAAGCTAAAAAGTACATCTTTTGAATGTTGCAATTATTTTTCACTAGCCAGTAACATTTTGAGTATGGGATTCACTTGTAATATTTAATCATGTAATAAACCATTTTCATTTGTTAATGCAGATGATGAAAACATGGTTATCGCTTCCAATGAACCCGATGCACCAAAGCAGGTACTGTGATGATTTATTTTGACTCACTCGTTCACATACCAAGGCACCCAATAATTATAAAGCTGAGTAAACCCCATTATTGTATTTATCAATTTATGGATTTAGCGTTGACTCACTGTATCATGTGTAGGATTACATTTTATTTTAGCTTCTTTTTCTATTTCATGTGTATGTTGGAACATTAAACCTGTTTATCATTTGAAAACATTTGAGGTGG
Organism: Allium fistulosum; assembly: GCA_030737815.1. Classification (NCBI taxonomy): domain Eukaryota; kingdom Viridiplantae; phylum Streptophyta; class Magnoliopsida; order Asparagales; family Amaryllidaceae; genus Allium; species Allium fistulosum. The sequence goes on from CM060907.1 coordinate 295,017,868, forward strand.
CCAAGGCTTCGACATTTATTTTGTTAGAGCTAGATTTTCTCAGTTGAGTTTTGCATATTATTTTGAAGTTGTTCATTTGACAGGATGAAAGAAAGTTGGAGCCAGTCAAGAATTTTAATGGAACATCCATGGCGATTATCTCAGAAATTGATTCCAAAGATGCTATAGAGCAAATGATCATTCAAGAGACATTCACTAGGTTCTCATCTATTCTTTCATTTTTCATATATTTCCTTTCACTGAATGATATATATCAAGTAAATACTATAATACATATTATATCAGGGATGAAGGACATAATCTAATTAAGCTGATCGAGTCACGAGTTGTTGATTCTGGAAACAATGTTGATATATACAAAAAAGTACCGGAAGAAATCACATACCCTTCTGGCACATCTCCTTTTTTAGAGCTCACACCTGAGCTTCGAAACTCGGCTGTTATTGAGGCCAGAAAATGGTTAGAGGATAAAAGACTTGCTTTGAGCTCAAATGTCAATTCTGAAAGTAGACCTTCCAATATGCTTCCTTGTGTAAGTATGTTTACTTAAAATATTTTTGTCTTTTATGCCTTAATGTATAAGTAAAATATCAAATTAAAAGGCAGTATTATGATTGTAGCTTTGATAGGTTTTTCTCTCTCTCGAAAGAACTGTATGCTAATATTCCAAAGTCTTTGCATTATAGATGTCTGTGTATTCGAGGTTATCTTACTTCTTTCTACCACAAACATTTCTTTGTAAATTGTTACTTGTATTATGCTACTGCAGGATTTTGGAGGCTTAGAAGGTTCACCAGCTGATGTTGCTAAATTATACATGCAGTCACTTCCCCCTTTCAGTTCTCCATCATTAGTTTCTACCCCTGCTTATTCTGAGTATGCATCAAAGGTACAACCAAATGTTTTTTCACTAGAAATGAAACAAAAAAGAACAATGAAATTGAGGAAATTTATATCAAGCATTCCATCATTTGTTGCTACCCTTATTTATTTTGAAGTTACATTGAAGGCATAAATTTCTTCGTCCTCCTTTTTTTTTGGGAAAAATGAAGTGAGAAAGAATGACTGGATTGTGAAAATACATATCAAACAGTACACATTTGATGAGTTTGAAAATTTTCACCTTGCATGCATAATTTTTTGTTAGAAAACCATATATTATCACAAAACCAATTAGTAACGTGAAGGGCGGTCTCTTGGTAGTTATTCAGGATTTATATTGTAAATTGTCCAATGTGGGACTAATCTCAACACGCCCCCGCATGTGTGGCGCATCATCAACCAAATACGTGGACATTCATTGAGGGTGACGTGTGATACAATTAAATCCGCTCTGATACCATGTTAGAGAACCACATATCATTACAAAACCAAGGCAAATTACAATATAAATTCTGCATAAATACTAAGAGACCGCGCTTCACATTACCAATTTGTTTTGTGATAATATGTGGTTCTCTAACATGGTATCAGAGCGGGTTTAATTGTATCACATGTCACCTTTAATGAATGTTCACGTGTTTGGTTGATGATGCACCACACGTGCGGGGGCGTGTTGAGATTAGTCCCACATCGGGTAATTTACAATATAAATCATGGATAAATACTAAGAGACCACCCTTCCCATTACCAATTGGTTTTATGATAATAATATAATATATGGTTCTCTAACATTTTTTCTACAATGTAAACCCATATCGTTTCATCTTTTCACATATTTCTCTCTCTTTCACCTTGCATTAAATAGTTCTTTTTTCTAAAATATAATCCCATAGTTTAATCATCTATTTTATCATAAAAAGGGATTGAAGAGGAACCAACACACTTCTCAATCACACAGTAAGGTTGAGGAAATTCGAAGAGTTAGACTGAAATCTACAGATTTGGCATGCAAAATGTCTGAAGATAATGAAGCCATTCGGCATAGTCCAAGTAGAATATCAGATAAAGCCATTTTAGGTTCCGCAGCCGATAATGTTGCACAATTGACTCATGAAACATCATCACCGACTACTTTGCCTTCAGCTCTTAATTCTTCTTTGGAAACTGACACACTTAATCATAATACTGCAATGCAAGGTTATTTTTCAGCTCACCATGTATTAATCCAGAATTAGACTCATTAGTTTTTATGACAATCTTCGTAATGTACTGTATTTTCCCATTCAGATAATATTTCAGAAACTCCACTGACAATTGATGCTCAAGATTTACCAACAACAGACAACACTACATTATCCCAGTTAGTTTTCCCATTTCCTTTACATTATATAATTACCCATTAAAAGTAAAATATATAACCTAGGCATTGACACATTCAGGAATATTAAAACAGTGACTGAAACATATAATTATAGCCATTCTACCATTGATGATGATTTCTCACGCCCAAAACGTAGATCAAGTGTCAGAAAAAAGCAATCTGTTCCAGGTAAATAAATATTCATATACCATGCTTATACAATATATGCACAGCTCTGCATTTCAGTGTGTTGTGTAATTTTTTTCTATACACCCTTGAAGAAATATATTTCACAGAGGTATACTGGTATGCACACATTTTTACATACAACATTGAGTACATTGAGCTTGATATCTTACAACTCTTTTGGATTGCAACTAGCATCTCATTTTCAAAAAAAAAGTATCTTCGCTAAGGACTAAATTAATGAAGCTGTTTTCATAAGTTTCAACCTTAATCAATGGAAGTGAACAAGACTCCAATGATTTAGAACCCTTTAAGATATGTACACTAATTTTCGTCAAAAGCAACACTTGTGAGTCGCATAGCTTCATTTTCCATGATATAACCGATTGCTATGATTAGGACTTCAAATTTTTGTCCTAGTCCAAATATGATGCCTTGAAATATGCAGTATTAAAATCTGTAAGGGACTTCTATAAGTTTCAAAATACATTTTCCTCACATTCCCAATAATATGTTTCACGAAACACCCCTGAAATTATTTTCTGGAAAAGTCGCAGTTTTTTATGCAAACAACTACAACTTTTCGCTGAAAATAACTAGAGGGGTGTTTCGTGAAACTTGATTTTGCGAGGGGCGGAAGTGAAATAAGTTTGAAAATAAAGTTGTGTGCCTAATTTCCACATTTGTAATATTGTTCTGTAGAATCTTCTCAGCAAGATGGAAACGGTCCAGTGCAAGGGAAAGAGAACGAAGAGAATAATACCACTAATGGGTAAAGTATTAGCCTAGCTAGTGGTACATTATTACATTCAGCATAGTTAAGCTGAATAATATGAAGTATAATACAATTGTATAATTATTTTCCAGCTCATCAGCAAGGATGTTTGTGGATAATAATGTTGATGGATCTGAAAAAAGTAACAGCACTAGGGGTGGCCCTGGAACTCGAGGTGGCATTAGAAAATCAAGGGCAGAGAAGGATCCTTTGTACAAACCGCCTCAACCAAGCTCAGCAAGTAGAGGAAGAAGCCGTAAATCTGTGCCAAAAGGGAGGAGGGGCAAGGGAAAGCTGATTGCATAATGTAATAGAGGCTAACCGCTACGTTCTCATAGTGAAGTTAACAGCTCTAGGTGGATTTTTATTGTATAAATATTTATACAGTGATAAAAAAAGGCATATCAGAATATGTGTACCATATTTTGTTGTACATAAATGTCACATATTAGGGTTCTAATTTTAGTTAATATTGGCATTGCCATTGGATTTACGATATAATGGCTTGCAACAATTTAGTATACCCATTTTGAAATAATTCGGAGCATGTATTCTTCTATATGCCATGAACATCAATTTTCTAGGAAATGAGATTATTTTGAAACGTTTAACATGTTGTGAAAATTTTGCTTTGCAGAAGTTTTTCCCAATAGATCTTTTATCATCCAAATCATAAAGAGATAAATTTGGATAAAAAATAAATAAACATAAAATCAGAAGTCAATACACGGGATTTCATCCAACCATCTTCTTTATTGATTCACTAAATTTTGTTTACAATTAATCGAATAAAATAAAAGTAAACAAAATACAAATTGAACCAATAACCAAATTGAGAAAGAGAGTCTTGATCTCTATGGCTAAAATTGTTGAAGGGGAAAAACAAAGATGGAAGAAGAGAGAATGAACAAATAGATTTGCACACTTTACAGTCTTTCTTCTAAGTCTCTATTTATAACATCAATTACTTAATGCCTAAGTTAATATTAGATGTCAAAAAATAAACTGATTAGTCAATTAGAGAGAGAAATAAACATACTTAAATATACCTATTAATTAGGGGAAACAAAATTTTCTCTTTCTTTCTTTTGCATATTTATTTCCTTCTATTTGTGATTTTGTATTATCAAAATTTAACACTCCACCTTGATGCAAAATCACATATCTTCAACATATCAAGTATGTCATCTATAGATCTATCACAACTCCCTAAATCTCAGTCATATCAAATTACAAACCTATACCACCGCCTACAAGTGATGCATCTCCCGCCATGAGGTGTACCACACCAATCGGTCTCAAAAGCGTTTGCAATACCACAAAGACCTTCATATAGTCTTTGTGGATTTTCCTACTCGACACCCGTCTACCACTCGATCTGAGCTCATTACATGATCACTATCGATCCCTCGAGCATCATCAACATGAAGACTCATGTCTAAAATATGATCCTCAACACGATCATCATGAGCAGTGAACACATTAGCCTCTTCACCTGACTTTGGACTAGGCTCTCCAACTGTCACTCGTTTCTCATAGTCGACTACATGACCAACCAAACCATAAAGGTTTCCTTCTTCCAATACTCCTCTCATCCCTACAAGACCACCCTTCTTCACGCTCAAAACTCCACCTCGAGTCTTATAAGTGCAACCACGACGATCCAACTGACCGAGAGAAATAAGATTATGTGAACTAGAAGGAACATGCCTCACGCCCGAGACTTTTCTAATCACACCATCATACATACGAAACTGGATAGATCTAATACCACAAATCGGTAGTTCTTCTCCATTGGCTGTCCTAATCATGCCGACTCTTCTCAAAAGAAGAGAAACAATTCATATCTCTACAAATATGAAAACTGGCTTCCAAATCCATCTTCCAAAGCTTCTCTTCACTAATGAAGACATCACAAGAAGTATCACTGTCGCTACCTTCAGCTATGCCCGCATGTGTATCACTATCACTGTCACTATGTATATCCTTCTTTTGATCTTTTTTATACGCTTCACACCTATTGCGCATATGACGCTTTTTATGACAATAATAACAAATTGTACTTTTTGACATACCTTTACCATTAGCAACTTTCTTCTTCAGACTTGTATCCTTCTTCGATTCCTTTGCTACCATAGCCTCATCTTGAACTAATTTAACATACGACCCTTTTCTCTAAGCTCCTCATTCAAAAGACTACTTCGAACAGTTTTCAGTGAGATAGTTCCATTAGCATTGGAATTACTCAATGAAACAACCAAAGTTTCCCAACTTTCTAAAAGCAAACTTATCAAGAAAAGGATGTAACTCATCATCAAATTTGACATTCATATTTGCCAATAGATTTATTACATCTTAAAATTCGTTTAAATGCTCTGCAACAAAATTCTCTCCATCTAATCTCAGTTGAACCAACTTTCGAACAAGAAAAGCCTTATTTGTAGCACTCTTCGACTCATACAAAGATATCAACTTATCCCACAAAGCCTTCGCGGATTCACAACTAGCCACGTGATGGAAGACTGATTCATCAAGATATTGACGAATCAACGCAATTGCCTTCTTATCCATCTTCTTCCATTTTCCCTCCTCTACATCAGAAGGCTTTTTTCTATCTCCATCAATCAGATTATGAAGATCATTGAGGTACAAAACATATTCCATCCTAGGCTTCCAAACACTCCAATTTTTTCCATCCAAAATAGCCATCTTTGAAAAAGAAATCACATCCGACATCTCAATGATTTTTCAAATCAAAAATTACTCTAAGCTTTGCGATGACCTTGCTCCGATACCAATCTGTTGTGAAAACTTTGCTTTGCGAAAGCTTTTTCCAATAGATCATTTATCATCCAAACCACAAAGAGATAAATTTGGATAGAAAATAAACGGACATGAAATCAAAAATCAATACACAAGAGATTCCACCCAACCACTCTCTTTATTGATTCACTAAAATTTGTTTACAATTAATCGAACAAAATAAAAGTAAACAAAATACAAATTGAACTAATAACCAAATTGAGAAAGGGAGTCTTGATCTCTATGGCTAAAATTGTTGGAGGAGAAGAACAAAGATGGAAGAAGAGAGAATTAGCAAACAGATTTCCACGCACTTTACAGTCTCTCTTCTAGTCTCTATTTATAACATCAATTACTTAATGCCCAAGTTAATATTAGATGGTAAGAAATAAATTGATTAGCCAATTAGAGAGAGAAATAAACATAATCAAATATGCCTATTAATTAGGGGAAACAAAATCCTCTCTTTTTTACTTTTGCATATTTATTTCTTTCTATTTGTGATTTTGTATCACCAAAATTTAACTAACATGCTAAAAATGTTAAGTCGATATCTACCGTTGAAACATTTATTTAACCATTGATTTAAAATTTATTTTGAATACGTTAAGATTGTGTAAATTAAAATTGTGGGCGCGACTTGTACACATAAAAAGATATCTACAAATTTTGTTGAATTTCAGATTGTGTAGCTAAATTTTTTTAGAGGAGAAGATGGGATGTTGCCGAAAGGGATGTAGCTTTTACTTGAAGGGATGGGTAAAGTGAACATGCCAAATCTCCTTCGCGTCTCAATTACATTTTCTTGGGAAGTAATTGGTGTAATTATTAGTCGACCTAGTTTTGCATTAGAAGAAGCTAGATTTAAGGATAAATTTGGAGAAACAAATCAGCCTCAAAGACACTAAGTTTGTTTACTAATGTCAGATCAAATTATTAGCAATAATTAAACAAAAAAATCAAACATTTTAGAGGTAAATCTATGCTTGTTGATCAACAAATTAGGGTTCTCAATTGGACTGTGTAATTGGTGGAGCTGTGGTGTGATTTGATGGAGATGATGATGATTGGTATGGGCAACGATGATGACAATGGTGCAGGAGGTGGAAGAGATGATTGGTTAACTTTTAATGAAGGAGGAGATGGTCGAAAATGTAGACTAAGGTGGAAATTATGATGGAGATGGATGCGACAACGACGTGTGGTTAAAGTTGAACAATGGAGATGATGAGGAGAAGCGATAGTGAAGATGGTCGAAGATGAATTTGGATTTAAGGAAGATGTTGTTTCAAATTGCAGTGCTAATGTCAAATAGCATTATATGGATTGAAAAATCAAGTATAACAGTTCATGTTTTAATGCTACATTCTAGTAACATTTCATATTTTATTATATGTATATACTTTACCCTTTTTATGATGTGTATATTTGATATCAAAATTATTTTATATGTGTGTGATTGTTTTGTACCTTTGTACATTTTTATTTATTAATGTGATTGTAGTTCAATATTTAGCTGAATATAACATTTCAATTTTAAAATTCACCTTTATATTGCGTTTTAGTTTCGTTATAACATGTAACGCTCCGGTTCAAGCGACTGAATTATCAAAGAGAGTTTACCGCTCGATAGTTCGGATCAAAGGGCACGGAAGGAGCAATCCCTCACACACACTACTTTGAGTCAACAGATACTTTACAATACCTGAACATATCTGAACTAAAACGTATCTCATCTTGACACAAAACAACATATACGAGTTCTCCGAATTGAATATTACAGTATCAGAGACAAATAAAAAAATTCCATTTAATAAAACCAGAATAAATAAAAGTGATAAATTTTATATCATATCTAAAAAGTTGATAGATCATCTCCCACTCACAGACACAACTCACCATATTATAATACACACACATACAACTCACCACATTATATCGACTAATACAACGACATCTTAATATAAGTTTAAGCAAAGCAAAAACTCGCTACCGTCATCTGTACCAACTTCATATCGTAGCCCACAAAGCATATATAGTCATAATATTGACTTGTAAAGAAATTTCACTCCGTCCCGAGGTTGTTAAACAAATAACTAACCCCGATTCAAGTTAGAAATCTAACTATGAGTGTAACCGTGTTCAAAATATATTATAATGTGCGGGTCAAATTTAAATATGCTACACATTGTATAACTTTACTCAATTATAAACACAAAATTTTCAAGCCCATAAATAATTCTATATAAGCTATATAATTAAAATGATTCAAAAATAGATTCCCAAATTCCTTTTCTTTCAAATCATTTCCCAAAATCAATATGAAATGAATTTCCAAATCACTTCCATAAAATTACTTTATTCACGGGAATCTCATATATACATAAATCATATACCACAAGTCCACTTTGCAAACGATGTCAAAATACTGGTTTTAAATAATAAAATAATTTACCAAAATATTTTCCAATTTGTATAAAACCAATCTTTGCAAAATATTTCTCAAATCAATATATAAAATCGAATTTATTCGAAATACCTTTCATGTTGCGCAAAATAATATTCCCCCTTTATTTGTTTAAAATTATACTTTTATTTATCAAAACTAAATTTTGTAATATTCAATTTCGTCAAAAAATAGATTTCAAAATATATGATTTCACCAAATCCGATACAAAATAAATATTCTCGTATGGTAAATGCTAGCCATAATAAATCATCTGAATCGACATGTAGGGAAGGAATCCATTATTCCAACCTTTACGATCCAGGCTCTACACACAAAAGGCATTACCTTTGAATGATGTGTGCGTGTGTGTTTATAACAAGTAGCAATCTCTTTTAAATAGGTAAAATCATCAAAATTGCTTCCAAATGGGAAAATATATAAAATCATAATTTTATTTCAAACTGGGAAATTCTCAGTAATATAAACACTACCAAAATACATCTGGTTTATTTCACACAAATCACTTTATTTTACCAAATCAATTAATATTTCATGATTTCCAAAATTTTGACTTCATTATAATACTAATGATGAAAAACCAATTTTAATACTTAAAATATTTTTTCATAGTTTAATTGAGCTATTAGGTGTAACATACTTTTAGCAGAATGCTCTTTAATTTTAGCTTAACTGCGAAAATATTGTTATTTTTCAACTGTCCATATCAACTCTAAAGACACAGTTCTACCAAACTACAAATAAACACCTTATATTTTCAATTTTATAAGTCAAAAATATTTGAGAATAACTAAATATCATTTTTAAGTTGAACGGTGTTTTATTTTATCTAATAAAATATCAATTCTAATCATCCAATGTAATTAAATTTTAACATCCAATACAATTAATATCATTATATCAAACATTCTATTCAACCAATCAAGCCATTTAACAATCAAAATATAATTTCATCAACTGCATATATATATATATATATTGAAAAGAGGGCTAGTATACACACACGCGCATGTTTTTATTTCTCGACAAGTTTGTTTAAATCTAACCGCAAACTTTTGATTCCAATTCATAAAACAATATCAGTTTAATGTTCAAGTATACTTCATTCAAATATTTGCGCAAAATAAAGTTTGTATTTCAAACACTTCCATATTCATAAACAACCAAATTTAAATTCTCAATCCAAGATGACAGAAAATAGTTCGTGTATGGATGAGAAAATATTCATCAATTTAATATGCAAACATTAAGAAATAATTAAACGTATAGCTATGAGTTCACTCACTGTAAATTAAAGAGAGTTATAATCATTGTAAAAATTCAAAAGAATTTGAAATACCCAATACCATACACTTTATATAATATATGACAACGAAATTCGATTTTTATCAAAAGGTTTCAAAGCTACAACTTCACTAATCTAAATTTTTTATTCATTTCAAGCATTAAATCCCTATTTGCAATTTATCTAACTTAGTTACAAGCACAACCATTCATACAACAAGTCAAAAGCACTTATCATTATTAATAAAATCAAATAAATAGGCTATATTCATCCATGAGATCAGATCAGCCAACTGAAAATTTAGTAAGTTTGTGTACTCAATGAATTTCCAATAAAACTCTAATTCCACCACACTCGCTTCACCACCAACGCAAGCGCATCATCCATCACCTACATTGTCTCGAGCACAGTAGCAGCCGCCATCAGTTCTAATGTTGTGCTGCCATAGATGGTTGCCCCTCGACCACATCCACTCATGCATAGCCTTATGTAGCAACACACGTCCATGCCCTTGTGATTGAGCTTGCTTGCTGTCATTACTGCCACGTCATCAATAGCATTACGACTACCAGCTCCTCACCGCGTTGACTTTGGCGTCGTGCCTACACGCGATGTTATTTTTTCTCTTTTGGCTAGTTCTATTCTCACCCCTCTTTCCTTCTTCCACACCCCACTCTGTAACACCCGTAATTTTACGACAATTAATTAAAAACAAATTAATTAATTAATGATAACGTCGAAAAATAAACTTTTTATAAACATCGGAATTTGGCTATAAAACTTACGCCGTTGGGTTCATGGTGATTTTTTGATTAACTTTCATATATAAAATTTTCCGATCGAAGTTTGAACGGAAAATTTATTAACGTTTGAATTTTTAGAACTGGAAATAATTATATATGTAATTAAGGAAAATAAAATTAATTAAAAAATGTTAATTATCAACGTTAACGTTATTTAAATGTTGAGAATAGTCAACGTGGAAACAAATGATCTCAAATCAAAGAAAATGGAAACAAATTGAACGGATTTAACATGGTAAAGCAATTGCTATTAATACATACAACCGATTGACATTAAGGTTGCTTCGTTCGACCGCTAGTGGTCGACCGGTAGGGTCAACGGCCGACTGATTGACGTGTTAAATGGTGATTCTTAAACGATGGACAAACATGATGGACTGTAATATTTTACTTTTATACGAAATAATTGAGGTGCGTCCAAGATGAAATTAAAGATTCTCTAGGGTAAATCTAACGCTCCATTTTAACTCTAAACCCCTATAAATATAGACCTAACCCCTTATTTTTCTTCACATGTTTTCTAAGGGATGCCAGAACTCCCCATTTTCTCTTCTCCACAGAATTCAAAATTCTTAAAAATAGTTACAGTTTAGACGTATATACAAGTGGATAATAATAGAGGATAATTGAGAAGAAGAACAAGGTCGAATCAAATCAATAAGCTGAGGTAAATTATAAATCCGGATCTAGGATTTAAATTAAAATCAAAATCTCTTCTCCGGTCTAGATTTTTGATAGTTATATGTACGCTTGTAGTGTATGTATTCAAATAGCATAAAAGGGATTCAAACTGAAATAACAGAGATTAATTTTGGAGATTTGGAAAGCTAAAAAGGTGAGTGAGAAATTATATATTTTTATATAACATTAGATTTATATCGTTGTAAATCTATTCCTGTATGCTTGAAATATAAATTGGAGTTGTAGGCTAAAATTATATATGTGAATTAAATTATAAACCATGCATACATATTCTGTTATTGTTAACTTGAATTGTATATTGCATGTAAGTAAATCTGGAAAATAATGGGTATTAATAGTCCCTGAATTTAGTATATAGTAGTAGTATTCCCTTTGACTTATAATTTATGTGAAGAATCTAGATCTGTAAATTTAAAATGACTTATTCAAGTAAAAATGTAAATTGATTTATCATGGTAAATTGTAGGGATTTAAGTAGTATTTTAACATATTGAATTATATAGCGCGTTGCAATATGAATTTCTATAAATCATTAAGTTTTAGATTTATAAATAGAAGCGTAACGGGAGGAATAACAAGGAATATATCTAAAAAGAAAGAGATGTCTAAAATAGGGATATTTATCGTATTTTATACTATCTATTTCAATAACCATGAAAAAATAATTCCTTGTAATTCCAAACGTAACAAAAATTTCCTTTTTGGGTAAGATATAGAAATTTAAAGTGTTAACCATTCTGTTTGGAAGAAATGTAATTCTAATACATTAAAAGGCAGAAATTACTAAGGACCGATTTTAAGAGTATAAATGCGATAGTAAAAATGATTCAAGAATATGCATAGTATAAATAAGATGGAAATGAAATAAAAGAAGTGAAAAGTAGACAAGTCATAATTTAAAATACAAAGGGTATAGATAGTCCTCTAAAATAAGGTAGGGAATTAAAGGTTAAAAAGGAATAGAAATAGAAAGTAAAATAGTACGAAAAAAGAGAACGTAAATGAAAAAGGGTATTTAAATCTTTTAAAAAGAAAGCGGTAAATGACCTTAAACTAAATAAGATGTAAACACAGAAAGAAGTAAAGAAATATTGTTAATAATAAGTAGTAGAGGCACAATAATTAAATGAGAAGGAATAAAGATATATATAAACACACACACACACATACATATATATGTAGCTTCAAACATGCGTTTATGACGAACATGAATTATTAAAAGTTAGTAAACAATTTAGTAAATAAGAATGACACGGTCATTAGTATGAGTTGGAATGTGAGGTCTGTAGTGTTACATAATAGAAGTATGCCCACCGTAAAGGGCCACCAATAGTTGTGTATACGTTATATTGATGTGAGACATATCCAACTATAGCACCCATGGAGTTATATAAACTTGTGTATAGGTGAATATCCTCAGTAGTGTCTACTTTAATAAATTAAGGGGTATTACCTTGATTGCGTTAGGAAATCCAAATAGGATGGTGAGCGGCTTGATGTATGTCAGTAGGTGTTAGTACCAAATCAGGAGTAGGAACTATACATAGGTTGAGTAGGTCATCGGTCCTCCGCGATACACGGGAAAGATAGGGTTACACCTAATAAGCTACACCTCATACTAGGGTAGATCATGTTAGGTCATGCACTGCCACAGTTGTTTGCTAGTTTATTTGTTAGGAGCAAGGCTAGTTAACCCATAAAAGAGATCTTTCAAAAACGAGTGGGATAGTCTGAGTAGCTGAGTCCCCTATAGTCTGTGGAGCTGAGTCCATAATATGAAGCAGACAAGTAGTAAATCCCCAAGACGAGATAGAATACGGTTAAATTATTGTGATGTCGTTATTAGGCACCGCGATAATTCCTTGGTACGCATGACAATGAGGACATGACACTTCTTTGATGATGGATCCTGTAGGGGTGCCGGGTTATAAATACTAGCGAGGATAATATATTGGTCCAACGAGGGACTGTGATACTTACATACACACACACATATATATAGCTATGGTCTACTTGGGGGTGGATAGAGCGTATCGTATGCGTACGTGGAACCGAGACAACTATGTGAAATGAAAGATATAACATGTATTTGACAATCGACATAAACTAGTGTTATGTGTAAAATGTATAATTTACCAGTTACCAGAACGTTGTTATAACCACTTCCTCATTACAACCTACACGATAGCTTTAGATGAGCAGGTACTAGTGCAAGGCAGGAATAGTGGAAGGATAGGTTTCCTAATGCATGCTCGGCACTGACAGAGACACTAGATATTGGAAGTGTCAATCTTGGTCAGTAACTATATGTTTTATTATATTTTACTATTCCATTGTGAGTTATGTCGATAATGCTCTAACATGCAATTATTTGCTTATTTGCAGATACCAAATTAATGACCCATACTTTAGTGGACTTGGGTCTTCGATTTAGCGAAAATTCAGGCCTACTAGGGTGAGGGTTGTTACATTTTATATCAGAGTGAGGTTAGTCAATCTTGAAAAATTAGGAAACATTGAGTGAACGTACTTGTATGTTTCCTATAAATATATTACACGTCAAATCCTAACCGACTATAGAGTAGTTGCAACCATGCACTGAAGGATGGATAAGTAGATTATGAGTCGGGGTAATGGAAGAAGTTGAAGATATACATCTATCCCGATTACTCCATGGAAAATAGGCCATATGGGGAAAGACTTTGATTAAGAAGAGCATGAGTGCAGCATATGGAAGGTCCCTAAAGCTGGATAGTACGTGACTTCCTAGCTGGGCCCCCGATAGCCCAATGGTTGTAGATCCTCGTATGATTGTCGATTGATGATGTACAATAGGTCCAAATAAAGAGAAAACAAGAGTCCATATGTTGTAGATATCCAAAAGCAATTGAGTTTCCGAAGGAAGGTGTGAAGTAGTCACTCCAAGTTAATAGCCGGATTTTTAATATTAGGGAGAAGATAAGTCAATAAGTAAGTTGAAGGAAGAGAAGTCCAAATGTAGGGACATATACAAACCACTCTGAGTCCGAGCTTATATTAAACAATTTAATATAAAAGTTGTAATGATTTTAAAGGTTTAAGAAAAATATAGAATAATGGTGTATTTAAAATGATTTTTAAAATTGTTTATTTAAAGTAGAGAACTCTATTTTTGAAGAGTAAGTAAATGTTAAATTTTAGAAAAAATAAAATATCTACATTTTATTTAAATAAAAACTTTTAGTTGGAATTAAAAATTAGTTAAACTGGAAATTTTAGTAAATGAGGTTTTAAGAAAAAGTTATTTCTTTTGAAAAAATGGGTAGAGCGTATGTATAGCTCGTTGATTTTTCTAAAATGCAAAATTTTAAGTTGTAAATTTTTTATGGATGGATAACAGGAAGTGGTACTAGTTTTAAATAGGGTAAATAGTACGAGAAGGAAGTCTATATCCCAAAAATAAAAGCAATAGGCGAACACACTATAATGATTCAATAAAGGGACAGTTAATTGAGAGAAAAAGGTGTGTAAGAAGAGCAATTTAAATAAGAGCGGTTTAGGTAGAAGAAAGTTAAATAATAGTAACATTATTGGAAATTTATATAAAATAATGGAAGTAATTAGAAACAATGTTAAGAGATTCTATTAAAAATAACGCTAGTAATCTAATTAGAAGCAACATAGGTAATTAAAGGCAGAATAAAAAAAAGAATGTGTTCCATTGTTGTGCGCATTTATTGCGTGTGTCTTTAAAAAGGTCTTCCTCATATGATATTAGAGATTCCGCTAAGGATTGGAAGTGAAGATAGAATGATTAATAGGAAAATAATAGGATGAAAGTGTTCTTGTCTACTCTAGTTTTTGTTATTTAAAATTATAAAAAATGTTTTGAAAACATTATAAAGTGTACTTTTAAAGAAATGGTTTGGTATAAAAATTGAGTTTTAAAAGCAAAACTTAAAAAATGGTTTGAGTTAAAAATCCTAATTTTAAGAAGTAAAAATCTTTGTTAGGAAAAAAAGGGCTTTAAAAGAAAAAGTTGATTTGAAGAAAAAGGAAAGGGACTTTTTAAATTTTAATTGTAGTTTTGAATTTGATAAAAAGTTTCCAAATTTGTACTTTTAAAGATAAATGTTTAAGGGTTAAGTGCTTCAATTTGACGTTTTAACTTTTGAAAAAAAAAGTGGCGAAAACCAAACCAAAATTTAATATGGAGTAGATAGGGAATATTTGTAGCGATCCGGGATTTTCGACTCTTGAAAATCGACATAAATACGTTCAGTGTATAACATGCCAAATAATCAAGTGCCGGAAATACCGATTGCTAGGGGTAAAGAAGAAGGAGGTAGAAGAAAATAGAAACAACAACACAGAATCTCACAATCACAGCGGAACAAAGTATAATATATAATAACAGATTTTTATACAAAAGAATCTATAACTGTTTCATGCTTACAATCATCAGAGTACAACAATCAATACATCAATCTGGACAGTTATTATAACTTGTCCTCATTCAGCAGAAATATAAATCAAGTACGGAAATACATCTATGTCATCCAGCTCGTCTCTCGAGCTCCATAGCATCCTAACCTGAATCTATAATACTCGGTCTGACCCAAACATTATAATAAAATAACACTCGAGTCAGTCTAGAAAACCAACATGAGAAAACACACTCGTTTTGGATTATTAATGTTATCAAAATCCTTTGAAAACAAAGGTTTCTAGTGAGTACACGTCACACATAAATATGATGGATTTTTCCCTTACGATAACCAAAACATTTTATATCAAAATCATCTGATATAATAATAGTGTCTATAGAAAGTCAATTAGAAAATAGCTGAAATTCTTGCATCTTACGTTTCAGCATAGTTGGGCATAATCAAAACCGTACAACGCTTATTGGAGAATGGATTCCATACAATGACTGAGCTATTGGGGGTATCGCCCGTCATAGTACACCTCTAGAAAAATGTACCGAGGACCTCGACGGGATCCCCTGCCAACACAAGACCGGTCTACCCCTAACCTGGATAGTACCGAATATGTTATCACCCCGGGTGTTCCCACCCTTAAATCGAGCGCTCACTTTTCCATGCACAACCATATCCATAATTTTAATATATCCGAGGGTATCTAGAAAGGTGATAACATACCCTAATTGGGTGCGACCCACTTAGCCTTGCTGCATCTCCCCTATTTTAGTCATTCCCGGTTGATGAGCCTTAAGGCTAACGTTTACCTTTTACAATAGCATTCATTCTTGGAATGCTAACACTGCCTTCAAGGCAACGATGCAATGATAGCATTCATCCATACAAGTTATCCTGGGTCTGGTCAAACCAAATCACCGTCTTCGCTATCTTCACGATATCCATTCGTAAGACTAGAATTGGATCGAAGTAGTTTTCGGATAATTAAATCTGATCCCAATGTTTTCGAAACGATCAACGAATTTGGCCAATATTTGATAGTCGGTTATTTAACTATCAAATAACATCCATAAGCAGTCACTAGGCCCATATTATAATTATTTTCCAAAATATTCATTTAAAATACCTTTACAAAGATATATATTCAAATTCCTTTCCATATTCCAATATTTGAAAACAATTTCAAATACTTAAATCCATAATCGGATATTTCAAAATCATCTCAACACTTAGAAATATTTCCAAATTTCCATTTTAATACTTAGGAAAACATTATAAGTCTTATTTTATAAAATCATTTTAAATATCAACGCTTAAGAGAATATTTCGTAGCTTATCTCATAATTCTCTGGAATCATTAATAAATTCCCTTTTACCATTTCCAAAACCCAGTATACTTATTTATAACCCCATTCAACAATTTATAACTTCTTTTATGAACTCAGATTTCATTTTCGAAGTTCCCATATTCAACATTTTTGAAATTCCATTTCCTCAAAATCCCTTATAAAATTCATTTCCTCAAAATCATATCCATTTATAAGCCCCATTTACGAATTTCGAGAGAATTTACAAATAAAATTTTCAATCACTTCAAAACTTTATATATATATATGATAAGTGTTTTAAAAGAATAATAATTTATTTTTAAAACAAGTTTAAGTAACTATTTAAAATATCAAAACTCTTTAATTACAACATCAATAATTCAATTTCCAACTCATTTTTAAATAAAACAAATAGATTTCCAAAGCTGATTATAAAAATTAGAATTTATTTCAATTAATATTAAATATTTGAAAAATCCACTTTCCAAAGTATTTCAATACTAACCAACTTTAAATTACATAGTTTAATAAATAAAAACTTAACTTCTTAATAATTTTTAAAAAAAAATCCCAGTAACCAAATTTCAATTTATAAATCCCTCTCGATTCACAACACATCGATTTCATTCTGATTCCCTAACCATTCTCATTTTTCAAAATAGAATCCACTATTTTTCCCAAAATCCTATTTTCTTATCTTTATATAAATTCACACTGTGAAAATTATATTCCAATTTATCAATTGATTTCATTTCCCTTACTTATAAACATCCTTTATAAACATAACTCATTTGAGTTTCACTTGTTTATAAAACCAATCCCATTTATAAAATCTCATTTTAAAAATCTATTTCTTAACAAATTCCATTTATTTCACAATCTATTCAAAATATCGATTTCAACTCCTTTTTATATTTTCCAGAAATATCATTTAAAAATCCATCGCTTAAAAATCCTCTATATAAATTATTTTAAAATCTCTAACTAAAATATTTTTACGAATAGTTAAATACAACCCAAAATCAATTATTGTTTTATCTAAATCAATTTTTTAAATAATCCAAATTTCGATATAAATATTTCTATATTCAAAATCTCCTTTTAAATCCTTTCAAATTCCAAAAATAATATTTATGGTATTTAAAATACCAAAAGTTAGGCCAGTGCTACTATAGCATCCAAATAAACAAATCACACAAAAATCCATAAAAAAATATTAATTCACATCATATATCACTATATATGAAAACAATCAATATATATATTTGAGGAATCCAGTTGGATCCTTCTAACCTGTTTCCCTGCATCCACAAATGTTAGATAATATAAATATACCAATCCCACTTCGAGGGGGATATCGCGGTAGTATAGGGTCATCCGCTCCAACGGCCGTAATATTATCCAACTACCAATATATATACTACTATATATATAATGTAACATTTTAACTGATAATAATAATAATTATCAATTCATCCAATCATTCAATAACTAATTTTCTACAATTTAAATAAAAACAGTAATCCAAGTCGAGTGAGATTTACCCACCTTGATTTTTAATTGCAATCCATTCCAAATTTAATTCTTTTTCATAGATTCCCTAGCTACGAATTCCACACGACTGATTCTGTGATTTTTGGACCTCATATAAATAAATTATACGATATACAAGACTTTGATTTTTTATTAAATATCACTAACTTTTTAAATCAAAAATTAATTTAAGTTAATTTCAAATTAACTAAACCCAATTACCTTCCGATTAACCACTCCAGAACGCTCCTCTAATCCCTTTCTCTCTCGCTTTAAACCACCATCGCCAAGCCCTCAACTTCACAATCGTCAATCGCCACAAAATCGCACCCATCACTCACCCGAGCTCCTCCAACCGGCTGCCTACGTCCACCTTTATCGTTGCCAACACAACAGCCCCGTTTTTTTTCAAGCTCCACCGCATCGTCAACCTGCACGTGAATAGTCGCAGTCACCTCCTCCAGAACCTAGCACTGCCGCCGCTTCTACATGAGGCCAGAGAAACCCTAACATCAAACGAACGTGCCTCCACGTTCGTGAGCCCTTCACTGCCATCCCCAACGACAACTTGAAACATACGACCACTCGTGCTCGTGCGTGCATGAAATTCAAACCAAAACCTAACCCTACAGCTCGAATCCCCATCCCCACCTTCCCCATCAATGCACGAGAGCTATTCCTCCTAGGTCGCGAGCTCGTTCGCGATTTCTGTTAATTTTTTTAATCAGAAGATCGATTTTTTTGATTTACTGAAAGAAGAAGGGGGATGTCGTTTTATTTATTTTTATCTGAACTAGTTCATTTGAAAGGAAGAAGAAAACGGGGGTTTCATGATTCTTAAAAGGAAAGGGGGAAGTTGGCTTCGGGTAGAAGGTAAACCGGGTTTGACTTTTAATCTATTTATTTATTATAATCAAAATATCTCGTTATATATAACTTAAAATCCCAATCTCCTATCGAGGTGTGCCGCCTAGGGTTTCTAATGTTATACCCCTATTCCAAACACAACGGAACAAGTCTCGAGTCCTAATTCGATCGTATGTGGAAGATAGCCTTTTGAACCCAATTATTATATTAAATTTTCGACATTAATTTCAACGTGTTTCTATCCCGTACGACCAAACGGTAACTCCAAATACTATGAAATTTTAAATTCGATAATAATACACTATTACAGATCTAATGGAACTAGTTTCATTGAATTTTGAGATTGTGCTCCGGATCGCTATTTTAACGCGTTGATAAAATCGACTATTCCAAAAATTTACGAAATCACTTGAAATTCCAGTTTTAAAACCTTACTAACTAAATTATAATCCCAAATCCAATATTTAAACCATTTAAATATCTCAAATCAAACGTCGAAAAATCCGGGTCGTCCCCCCTGAAAGAATTTCGTCTCCGAAATTGCTAAGGCAGGAAAAATGCTCCAAACCCATTAACTTAACAAAACCCATTTAGTTAAAACTCGACATTCACTTTTATAAATCCTTTAGTTTCATTCGAAACATTTCGTTTCCATTTCTAATTCAAAACTCTTTATTTCAATTTTAAATTCGAAAATCAACTTTTAAGTTAACAAAAATTTTCAAAAATTTCCAATTTTTTTTAAATTAGAACCAACACTATTGAAGAAACTTTATATGTTTCATTTGATAAAATTTAAAATAACCAATAGAAGTAAGGATGAGGAAGAAAATCTCAATATGAGTGAAAATAACAAAACTACGAACAATGAAAGTACTAATGAAAATGATAATATTAATAATTCTAATCCAAATAAAAGAACCATTTTTGAAAGACCGTCCTAAGAAAAATATTCTTGAAAGTATAGAATCGGTTGTAAGAACAAGAAATCAATTAAATAAAATGAGTAATACAACATTTATCTTAACCAACAAACCTAAAAATCCAAAAAGCATCATTTGATGATTCATGGATTCTTGCCATGCAAGAAGAACAGAAACCGTTCACTCGAAATGATGTTTGGGAATTAGCTCCACGACCAGAAAATCAATTAGTAATTGGAACTAAATGGTTTATAGAAATAAATTAAATGAACAAGGATAAGTCTTAAAAAATAAAGCACATTTAGTTGCAGAAGGATATACCCAATAAGAAGGAATAGACTTTAATGAACCTTTTGACCCTGTAGCCAGCTTAGAAGCCAAAAGAATTTTATTAGCTTTTGCAAACCATAATAATTTTAAATTGTTTGGAATAGATGGCAAAAGTGAATTTTTAAATGATTTTATTAAAGAAGATGTTTATGTTGAACAACCCCCACTATTTGAAGATGAAAAACTCTCTAATCATGTTTACAAATTAAAAAGGCATTATATGGCTTACAACAAGCACCTAGAGCTTAGCATGAGAGACTCAAATCATACTTAATTCAATCTAATTTTGAAATTCATAAAGTAGATAATACGATATAAAATGAGTCAACAATGATATATATCTTATACAAATATATGTAAACGACATTATTTTTAGGTCAACAAATTAATAATTAAATAAAGAATTTGCTGATATAGTGACTAAAGAATTTAAAGTGAGTCATATGAGAGAATTAACATTTTTTCTAGGTTCACAAATTAGACAATTGAACAATGGAATATTTATAAGTCAAGAAAAATATGCCAAAGAATTAATAAAGAAATTTGGAATGTCTAACACAAGTAGTAAACCAACACCCAAGCAGTAAACCAACACCCATGGCAACTAGTGAGAAACTTAATAAGGAAAATTCAAAAGATATAGATCAAAAACTATATAAAGGTATGGTAGGATCTTTATTCTATATCATAGCTAGTAGACCAAATATCATGCATAGTGTATGTCAATGTGCAAGATATTAGTAATAACCCAAGGAGACACATCTTAAAGTTGTAAAACACATCTTAAGATATGTTAATAGCAAATTAGACTATGGACCCTTCTATCCAAAAGAAGATTCATTTGACTTAATATCATATTGTAATGTCGATTATACTGGATGCAAATCTGACCAAAAAGTATAAGTGGAACCTGTCACTTTCTATGACACTCCCTTGTATCTTGGTTCAGTAAGGAGAAAAATTCTGTATCTCTATCCACAACAGAAGCATAATATATATCAGCGACATTGGCATGTTCACAGGTTATCTATATGCAACAAACTCTAAGAGATTTTGATCTAAAATTAAAAAAAATCACCAATATATTGTGATAATATTAGTGCAATAAATTTATCTAAAAATCCAACACATGATATCGAAACAAAACATATAGATATAAGACACCATTTCCTAAGAGATAACGTAAATAAAGGAATTATTAGAATAGAATTTATAAATATTGAAAATAAAACAGCTGATATTTTAACAGAACATTAGCACAAAAATATCTTCATTAAAGTAAGAAGAGAGCTTGCTGAAATATAAGTACTGCAAATTCATTTTAAGAACGAGCAAGAAAGGAAAGGGAGTATATCGACGAGACTACAAAAGCATGCTTTAGATAATGAAGCAAATCCAATCATAATCGCGAAGGATTCTCAAGTAAATCTCGGAGTTCATAATCCATTGAATCAATAGAATGAAGAAGAAAATGAAGAAGAGGATATTGATGGGATGAAGACAAAGACAGAGTTCGTTGCTTAGGAGAGATCCATTACGATGCTCGTGGCAATTTAGTAGAATGGAAAGGGAATTTCCGTCGTCACTATCCAAATTATTTTATTCATAAATATCCTATAATTAAATCAAAGCATTAAAAATATAATAGTAATAAATGGTTTGAGTTTGCCTTCATTTTAGGTTTGATTATTTGTTTAGGGTTATTTGAATTTGATTGCATCGTTTGATTTTGATTTAAAACATATGTAAGTTGTGTCTGACTTGGTTTAATAATATAGTTTGGTTTTGAATGATATGTCTTGAATATAAATGGTTAAAATAGATGTAATTATAGATTGTATATATACAAAGTTATTTCTATAAAATATTATTGTTCGGTTATTATTGATTTTGATTCTTTATACAATATTATCACATACATATATCATATTCTGGGAGAGTTTATTTTCTTTCACCCTTTTTTTATGACAAAGAGGAAGAAAAATATATAATATAATATATGTTAGTCCCTGAGAAGTTGGTTTTGATGACAACAACCTTAGAATAAGATTATAAAATATAAATACTAACATTATTGTTTAGATATATATGTATATGCAGGATATATATACAGGTACCAAAAGAATGAAGACTGTACAGTATAGAGATTTAAGAACTGATGAACTCAAGATCGAAGATATCAAGATTCAAGACTCATGAGTATCAAGATTATCAAGAGTTCAAGATTTCAAGATAAGTAATTTAGTTAGGAATTTTGTTAAAACTCCTAGAAAAGCACTGACATCTTAAAATCCATTTTATTCGTGGAATGGAATCCATTTCGAGCCCGTTAAAGGGATGGAACCCTAAGTAGGATGGAACCTACGAAAAATCTAGTGGAACATTGTTTTGTATCCACTAACTTTTATTCAAATGTTTTTACAAAATTATATCTTGTTTTCAAAATGATTTCAAAATCTTCCTTTTTAAATCAAAAACATCTATCCTGGTTTTAAAATACTTTTAGCCTCAAAATAATCTTTATTTTCAATATCAAATTATCCTTGGTTTTAAACTATCTTTTAATTATAATATATTTAACTTTTAATATTTATACTTAGATTTAAATATAAAATTATAGTAAAATTTTATATATACCAAAATATTATTCTCAATACTTATTTATGTATTTTAACTATATTTAAGTATATTTATAAAGTTTAAAATAGTTTTAATAACAAGATAGAAGTTATTTTCAAAGAAAAACAAATTACCAAAAATAACTTAGGCTTGTCGACAACCCCAAGGACCCCTTATCGACAAGGTGACAGTTTATTTCAAAAGTTTGAATTTCAAAGGAAGTGTCTATTCGTCATATCCTTTCACGAATGGACATGGCTATTGTTCTACTATAAATAGGGGCTGTTTTAAACGAATTTACAATCATATTTTCTCTGATTTCACTCCTTTTCTTCTTCCATATTTCTTTATATACATTTTTACCATTACTCTGCCGAAATCACCATTGAATCTAACTAGATCATCTCTGGTTTGATTCTCTATCACTATCTCAACAAGATCCTAGTGCTATTCAGAGTTATAGACTTCTTTGTATTCAATCGAGCGAGAAAAGGTGCGATTGTAGCCTGGAAAATCAATCGGGTGAACTTGTTGCCCGTAAAATCAAGTATCTCTACCAAGAGGATTGTGAATCTGGAGCGGTGTACCTCGTGGCCTTGAAATCGAGGGTGTAATTGTAAGAATTGATTTTGAAAGGAAATCCGTACTTGTGTTGCGGGACTGGATGTAGGGTAACTCCGAACCAGTATAAAATCTGGTGTGTTCTTTCCTTTGTTGCTTTTACTTTATATCTGCATCTGTGTTTGATTCTGTGATCATATCTGTGTCTGAATATTGCATACATTTGTGTTCAAATTAAGATAAACTCAAAAAGAATTAGTAATTCCTTAAAACACTATTCGCCCCCCTCTAGTGTTAATTCTAGCCTTAAGATTCGTAATCCGCATTTCTCACAATATATGCATATACTAAGAGGGAGTTATACAAAATAGGGGGAGTTAACCAATTTACGGAGAATTGCATTATATTTTATAATATATATATATATATTTACATGGTTGTCATCATCAAAAAAAGGGAGATTGTTAATAACGAAGATATTAATTTTGATGACAACAACCATATAAATATAGATACTGATGATTTTCCTAGTTGTATAGAATATTTTACAGAATATTACACAATTTTATACAAGAACATGTTAATTGTGTTTGAAGACCGATCTGTAAAAAGACTACAGATTAAGATTCAGATATGATCAACATATTTGAAGACTCATGAGTTTAAAACAAAGACACGAAGAGTTCAAGGCTATAATTTATACATAGTATACATTAGAATAAATTGTCAAATTCCTTGGATAGCAACCATCTATCCTTTAAATACTTCTTATTAAATTATTTACTTTATATTTATTTTATTACTTAAAACTTTTATTTTATTTTCAAAAATATATCTATAAATATTTTATAAAAGTTTTATACATTAAAGTATTTAAAAACTATGTTTAAATAAATTTACAAGTGTTCGGAATTTTGCAACATATTTAAAGTGTTTTGTTTTTCAAAAATACATGGACATCTCAACATAGGCTACCCATGTATGTTGACATAAAGACCATTGGGGAGATGCCATTTGAATTTTGAATAGTTATGATTTTTGGTTACATCTCTTCGTGAATAGACACATCCCTTTATACGCTATATAAAGGGGACTACAAAACGAATTTTATTAACTACTTTCTTTTGTTTCTGAAAGGGAGTGCGGATTAAGCACCTTAAGGCTAATTTAACACTAGAGGGGGGTTAATAGTGTTTAATGGATTATAAGACTTATATGGACTAAATTAAAACTATGACACAAACAAATGCAGAACTTAATCACAGAACAATCACAGAATCAAACACATATGCAGAAAGTAAATAAAAAGCCGTAAAAGGAAAGAACACATCGGATTTTATACTAGTTCAGAGTTACCCTACTTCCAGTCCTGTACCAAGGCAGAACACCTCATATAGATTTTTATTATACCAATGTCGAGGTTACAATCCTCAATTTGTAAAGGCCTTGAGGTACCCTCCCGTCTCACGAGTTCGGGGCAAACTCTCTTGATTTACGGGCCACAAGATTACCCAATTGATTTCCATGCACAACCACACCTTATAGAGAGACTCGATAAACATTTGATTATAAATTGATCCAATAACTCTGAATAGCACTTTGATCTTCGAGAGAGGGCAGAGAATCAAACATGAATGAGATTCTAATTTGATTCACTTGAGAATTCGTCAAAATTTCGGCACGATCTTAAAAATATGAAAATTTTAGAATATTGATTTGTGGAGAAGAAGGAGTGAAGAAAATAAGAAAAATAGTTAGTTAAAAAATTCGTTTGTGAAAGCTATTTATAGACCAGTAACGGTCATAACCATTCGTGAAGATATTTAAGCGAATAGACATTTCTTTTGAAAATTGAAACTTTTGAACTTAACGGCCACCATGTCGACATGGGGTATCCCATGATGTTGACATCCCTTAGTTAAAAAATAATGTAAAATTTGTTTTGAAAATGGTATTGAAAGGAAAACAAGATGAAATGATTCTGGAGTAAAATAAACTAATTTTCCTATGTTTTAAAATATAGAAGAGTAAAAAAAATATTTTTAGAATGTATATATAAATTTGATTTTAAATCTCAAGTATATATATATATTATAAAAGAATATTTAAAAATCAGAAGATAGTTTTTAAAAACAAACAAAGTTTAAAACAAGAGTTTATTTAAAAAAAAATAAAGAATATTTTAAGGCTAAAACATCTTTTTGAAAATCATTTGAAAAGATAATTTTTTAAGGCTAAAACATTTTGAAAAGCAGTTTTGAAAATCATTTTGAAAAACCATTTTGAAGTAGTTTTGCAAGCTTCTTCCTGCAGAATATCTCATCACATCAGGACTCGAGAACTTGTACAAAACCAGGATGTTCGTGGGTTTGTAAGCCACTTGTCGTAGGTTTGTAAGCTACTTGTAGTGGGTTTGTAAGCCACTAAGAATGTAGAAATGGGTTCCATCCCAAATGAAATATGGAATGAAGATTTCCGTGCTATTATGAAGTTTTAACAATAAACTAAACACTTATCTCGAAATCTTGATCTTGATACTCATGAGTCTTCAAACTTGATTTCTTCATTCTTGATCTTTATACTGTACAGTCTTCAATAATCAGTACCTGCCTTATATATATCCTGCATAATAACATTCATATATATCTAGACAATAGTGTTAGTATATAAGTTATAATAAAATAAGTTACAAAGGTTGTTGTCATTAAAACCACTATCTCCAGTTCCTAACAATCACCCCCTTTTTGATGATGACAACCTTATAAAATATACTTACCACTTCGATCATACCATAACTCCCCCTTACACCAACAACTCCCCCTTACTCCAAGCCTACTATTTTATATAACTTCTCCCCTTTTGTCATCAACAAAAATAACCTATAAACCTTGAACTTAATAGAGAGATAAACAAACATATGACATAAGAATAATAACTATGTATGAGTGAAATATAGCATCCTATGTTAAATGGAATTCAAGATATTATACACCAAAGATTGTTTTAAGAAGAACATTAATTAAGATAACACTTATATAAAATTTAACAAACCAATATACAATCAAGAAAAAGGAAAACGAAAAACGCTTAACGATGACCCTTAACTATTGGTGATTTATGGACCGAACAATTTGGATAGTGGAGACAAAAGTTTCCACGTTGTTCGACCAAGTTCCCATTAGCGTCAAAAAGGACCTCTCCAACGCAAATCACGCCATCGTCTTTGTCCATATGAACATCCAGATTCGGCAGAGGATGTTCTTCTTCTTGATCCTCTTGTGGTTCTTCTAGAGGATCTTCTTCTTCTTCAGAATCCATGGCTTGTGATGATTCTTCGATGACAATGGGATTGGCATGGTTATCCATAAGGAATTTTTGTAAATTCCTAAGAATTCTGCCTTGCCTATCTTGTTCTCTAGCCATTCGCAGTTGACTTACTTGAATTTCTGTCATTATTTGAAGCAAATCTTTCATCTTCTCTTGTAATTTGATGACTCATACGTGTGTGGAACGTTGAAAAGGGCCATAATGAGGAGAAGTGGGTGAAGAAGGTTCATTATTAGAAGAGGAAGCCGTTAATTTACTGTTTTAGAAGTTTATTACAGAGAATAGAACAGAGAAAAGGAGTAAAAGTCGAAATATATAAATATATAACCAAATAACTAATTTTAGAGGGAAATTTAAATTTGAAAATCTCGGCCTGTATGTCGACATAGGGGGATGGGTCATGTCGACATGCCCAGTTCAATTTTTGGGAAAATTTTATTTATATTAATTATTAATTATACTTGTATTATTTATAATTTATATTTCAGTTAATGAACATATACCTAATTCTCTTCTAAACTTAGTAAAGTTTTGTTCATTTAATGGTTTGGTTAATATATCAACAATTTGTTTTTCAGTATTAATATATTCAAGAGTTATGACTTGTGACTTATTTACTTATATTATCTCTAAGAAAATGATGTCTAATATCAATATGTTTTGTTCTAGCATGATGAGTTGGATTTTTAGATAGGTTTATTGCACTAGTATTATCACAATAAATTGGTGATTTAGTTATAGTTAATCCAAAATCTTTTAAAGTTTGTTGCATATATATAACTTGAGAACAAGCCAAAGCAGCATATATATATTATGCTTCAGTTGTTGACAAGGATATAGTGTTTTGCTTCTTACTAAACCAGGAAACCAGGAAACTAGAGAATGTCCTAGAAAGTGACAAGTTCCACTTGTACTTTTTCGGTCTGATTTACAACCAGCGTAATCAGCATCACAATATGAAATTAAATCAATTACATCATTTTTAGGGTAAAATAAACCATAATCTAAAGTATGTTTTACATATCTTAAAATTCTTTTAACAGCTTTTAAGTGAGTTTCTTTAGGTTGAGATTGGTATCTTGCACAGAGACAGACACTATGCATGATGTCAGAATGACTTGCTGTTATATAAAGCAGCGAACCAATCATTCCTCTATATAATTTTTGATCAACATCTTTTGATTTATCTTCTTTACTTAAAGCTAAATTAGTTGTCATTGGAGTTTGTTTACCACTAGAAGTGGTCAATCCAAATTTATTAATTAAATCCTTAGCATATTTTTCTTGACTAATGAAAATTCCTTTATCTAATTGTTTGATTTGAAGTCCTAAGAAGAAGCTTAGTTCTCCCACATGACTCATTTCAAATTCTTTAGTCATTATATCTGAAAATTCTTTAGTTATTATGTTATTAGTTGACCCAAATATTATATCATCTACGTATATTTGTACTAATTGAATATCATTTTTTTTTCTTTTAATAAAAAGAGTTGTATCTATTTTACCAATTTCAAAACCAGATTGTAGTAAATAAGATCTTAGTCTTTCATACCAGGCTCTAGGAGCTTATTTCAGACCATATAAAGCTTTATTTAATTTATATACATGATTTGGAAATTTATTATCTTCCAAAAGTGGAGGTTGTTCAACATAAACATCTTCTTTTACAAAACCATTTAGAAAAGAACTTTTAACATCCATTTGATATAACATGAAATTATTGTAATTTGCGAAAGCAAGTAGAATCCTAATAGATTCTAGTCTTGCTACGGGTGCAAAGGTTTCTTCATAATCAATTCCTTCTTCTTGACAATAACCTTGCGCGACTAAACGAGCTTTATTTCTCACGACCTCACCAAGTTCATTCATTTTATTTTTATAAACCCATTTTGTTCCAATTATACTTTTATCCTCAGGTCTAGGAACAAGTTCCCAAACATCATTTCTGGTGAACTGATTCAGTTCTTCATGCATGGCAAGAATCCATGAATCATCAGATGATGCTTCCTTTGGACTTTTAGGTTCAATAGTTGATATAAAAGCTACATTACTCATACTATTTAGTTTATTTCTTGTTTTAACTATAGATTCAATATTTCCTAGTATATTTTCTACAGGATGATCTTTTAATAGTCTAATTCTTTTATTAGGTTGAATGATTTCACAATTAGTTTCATTAGGTTCATTATTTAAAGTTACAAAATCTTCTTCATCTTCTATTTGTACAGTATCTTTAAAATTTTCATCAAAAGATACATGCATTGTTTCTTCAATAGTGTTAGTTCTTAAATTATAAACTCTAAATGCTTTACTTCTATTAGAATATCCGATAAAGATACCTTTGTCGGATTTAGGTTCAAATTTATCTAAATTATCTTTTGTATTAAGAACAAAACACTTACTACCAAAAACGTTGAAATAAGCTACTATGGGTTTCTTATTGTAAAGTAATTCAATGGTGTTTTATTAGTTAATGGTCTAATTAAAATCCTATTTAATATATAACAAGCTGTAGCGACTGCTTCAGCCCAAAAGTTTTTAGGTAAGTTACTATCAGAAAGCATTGTTCTAGCACACTCTTGAATTGTTCTATTCTTACGTTCTACCACTCCGTTTTGTTGTGGAGTTCTTGGAAAAGAGAAATTATGAGTAATTCCTTTTTGATTACAGAAATTCTCAAAATTTTCATTTTCAAATTCTCCACCGTGATCACTACGAATAGTTTTTATTTTTAAAGAAAATTGATTTTGAATTGTTTTAGCAAAATTCTTAAATAACTCAAAAGCATCACTTTTAAGTTTAAGAAAAATTGTCCAAGTATATCTAGAATAATCATCTACAATTACAAAAACATATTTATTGTGATCAACTGATTGAACTTGAGATGGACCAAATAAATCTAAATGAAGTAATTCTAGAGGTTTAGAAGTAGAAATCATATCTTTTAATTTAAATGAACTTTTCTTAAGTTTTCCTAATTGGCAAGCATCACATATACTATATACTTTAAAGTTTAACTTGGAAAGACCTCTAACTAAGTTAAGTTTTGATAACCTAGATAACAGTTTGAAATTTAAATGACCAAATCTTTTATGCCAAATCCAAGGGTCACTTGTATTAGCCTAAAGACATAAGTTATCAATTGAAATTTTCATACTAAGGATGTAAATGTTTTTCTTCCTAATTCCTTCAAAGATAATATTTGACTTATTATCTTCGATGTGACACTTATCTTTTCCAAATTTAATTTTAAATCCTTTATCACATAGTTGACTTATACTAAGCAGATTATGTTTTAAATTCTAACTAGCAAAATATCAAAAATAAGAGGAGTTTTAGAATTACCGACATTGCTGATGCTAATAATATATCTTTTTGAGTTATCTCCAAAGTTGACCAATCCACCATCTTGATATATAATGTCAATGAGTATCTCGGGATTTCCAGTCATATGCCTTGAACAACCACTATCTAGTATCCATTTATCTTTGTCAATTTGCACAATTTGTCCATTGGTTGTTGATTCTTCAAAAGCCATGTAACATGTCTGTTCCTGCATAACAAACCAATTCGGTAGATAACTGATTTTTCATTAAAACTATAGGCAGACTTATGATACTTTGATGAAATGCATAAATTCAAACTAGTATTAACAAAATTTCCTAAAAATTCCATTTTTAACTTTTCAAGTTTCAGATTATGAAAACTATGAAAACCTATGCTCCGATACCAATTGAAAGGGAGTGCGGATTAAGGACCTTAAGGCTAATTTAACACTAGAGGGGGGGTGAATAGTGTTTAATGGATTCTAAGACTTATATGGACTAAATTAAAATTATGACACAAACAAATGCAGAACTTAATCACAGAGCAACCATAGAATCAAACACAGATGCAGAAAGTAAATAAAAAACAGTAAAAGGAAAGAACGCACCGGATTTTATACTGGTTCGGAGTTACCCTACTTCCAGTCCTGTACCAAGGCAGAACACCTCATACATATTTTTATTATACCAATGTCGAGATTACAATCCTCAATTTCTAAAGGCCTTGAGGTACCCTCCTGTCTCATGAGTCCGGGGCAAACTCTCTTGATTTACGGGCCACAAGATTACCCAATTGAATTCCAGGCACAACCACACCTTATAGAGAGACTCGATAAACTTTTGATTACAAATTGATCCTATAACTCTGAATATCACTTTGATCTTCGAGAGAGGGCAGAGAATCAAACAAGAATGAGATTCTAATTTGATTCACTTGAGAATTCGGCAGAATTTCGGCACGATCTTAAAAATATGAAAATTTTAGAATATGGATTTGTGGAGAAGAAGGAGTGAAGAAAATAAGAAAAATAGTTAGTTAAAAAATTCGTTTGTGAAGGCTATTTATAGACCAGTAACGATCATAACCATTCAGAAGAGATTTAACCGAATAGACACTTCTTTTGAAAATTGAAACTTTTGAACTTAACGGCCACCATGTCGACATGGGGTATCCCATGATGTCGACATCCCTTAGTTAAAAAATAATGTAAAATTTGTTTTGAAAATGGTATTGAAATGAAAACAAGATGAAATGATTATGGAGTAAAATAAACTGATTTTCCTATGTTTTAAAATAAAGAAGAGTAAAAAAAAATATTTTTAGAATGTATATATAAATTTGATTTTAAATCTCAAGTATATATATATTATAAAAGAATATTTAAAAATCAGAAGATAGTTTTTAGAAACAAACGAAGTTTAAAACAAGAGTTTATTTAAAAACAAAAACATAGAATATTTTAAGGCTAAAACATCTTTTTGAAAATCATTTGAAAAGATAATTTTTTAAGGCTAAAACATTTTGAAAAGCAGTTTTGAAAATCATTTTGAAAAACCATTTTGAAGTAGTTTTGCTAGCTTCTTCCTGCAGAATATCTCATCACATCAGGACTCGAGAACTTGTACAAAACCAGGATGTTCGTGGGTTTGTAAGCCACTTGTCGTAGGTTTGTAAGCTACCTGTCGTGGGTTTGTAAGCCACTAAGAAGGTAGAAATGGGTTCCATCCCAAATGAAATATGGAATGAAGATTTCCGTGCTATTATGAAGTTTTAACAATAAACTAGACACTTATCTCAAAATCTTGATCTTGATACTCATGAGTCTTCAAACTTGATTTCTTCATTCTTGATCTTTATACTATACAGTCTTCAATAATGAGTACCTGCCTTATATATATATCCTGCATAATAACATTCATATATATCTAGACAATAGTGTTAGTATATAAGTTATAATAAAATAAGTTACAAAGGTTGTTGTCATCAAAACCACTATCTCCAGTTCCTAACAATCACCCCCTTTTTTATGATGACAACCTTATAAAATATACTTACCACTTCGATCATACCATAACTCCCCCTTACACCAACAACTCCCCCTTACTCCAAGCCTACTATTTTATATAACTTCTCCCCCTTTGTCATCAACAAAAATAACCTATAAACCTTGAACTTAATAGAGAGATAAACAAACATATGACATAAGAATAATAACTATGTATGAGTGAAATATAGCATCCTATGTTAAATGGAATTCAAGATATATTCATTCTATACAATCTACTTACTAATTTGAAAGTATTCTATTATCAATTCAAAGATCAAAGTGTTATCAAGTGGGCTATGGGATATTTTGTATCCAAAGTACAATAATTTGTATTTGGAATCAACAACTATCCATTATTACTTATTTGGTTGTGATTGTTGCCCATTCAAATCAAGTGGGTGTGCTTGTTGCCTGGTCAAACAAAGTGTTTACCTTGTTACCCGATAAAATTAAGAGAGTCTACCCCAAACTCGTAAATCGGGAGGGTATATCTTGTTGTCTTGAAATTGACTATATTCTAGTTTGCTTGTTACCTGTTTAAAGTAGGCTTTTTAACCAGGCAGATTTTAACAGAAGTTAGAACGTCAAGATGAAGATGAAACGACCTGAGAACTTGGAAACATAATCTAAGAAGTGGAAATGAAAACTTGAGAAAAACATTGCTTTTGGAGCTAAGTAAACCACTCGGTACCGAAAGATTTCTCTCAGTACCAAGAGGTCTTTCCTCCTAACTTGGCCCAACAAACTCTGTACACTTCATATGCCACTCATGGTTAAGCACTTTTCTCAAAGTTTGGACGAGCATTTCTCAAGGTTAATGAGAAGAAATCAAAGAAAGATGGATAATATAAGTGTTATTAGGAAAACCGTCATAAAACACTTAAAGTATATGGAAATGAGTTTGGAATATGTCGAATTGGAGATATAAGAACAATGCAAGTAAAAGGAGTGGATTTTCACCAACGAAAACCACTCGGTACTAAGAGGAACCCGTCAGTACCAAGAGTTTTAATTTGCATATGGGCCCCCATGCTCACTTGTAAATCATTAGGCTTACTCCTAGACTTTGGTCTAAGATGGCTCCTGGATCTAGAACTATTTTCCTATAATTATCAGCTCTATTGCAACTAAAAAAAGGATCTGGGACTCTGATCCTTCTTCATCTCCTATTTCTCCCTTACGATAGTCACCTAGATAGATACTATTGGCAATCCCAAGCTTAGGAACCTATTAGTCCCTTATAGTAGTGACTCTAATTCTCTTTCAAATCTATAATCGATAAAACTATAAAGTGTACATAGGTTAGAGATTGCCAAACCACTATAAAAATCTCGTGTCTCTCTACTTTTCTACGCTCTTTTGCACTATTTTTTATTTCCGCTAAATCCAATCCTACCTCAGGTCAAATTTGGGTGTTTTGCCACTTTTGGCATTAACATTTTGGTGCCTTCAGTAAGAAACCAAATCCCAGGGTTAGATCTATCTTTCTATTGTGGATTTGGAAAGATCTAGAAGTTATTCTTCAAGAATTTGGAGGTTTTCTATCTAAAGTCAATGGCACCTAGAAGATCCAATAGATCATCTATAGCAGTAGTTGGTTGTGATAAAGGGAACGCTCACCAGGTTGGAGTTAGTAACCAATGGGTGGGATCAGAAACATCTACTTAATAGGAAGTAGTTACTAAAAGAGAGCTTGATAAGATGCTGCAGGAATTAAACTAAAAGATGGTGGGTAGTTAAAAAGTTTTAATGGACAAGATGGATGCTTTGCTAAATCTACAACCACAAAGAACAAGGAGAACTGGAAGGGAAACTTCTCCTAGGTTAGAATAGGAAAACTCTTCTATTTCGGCCAAAACAGAAGGGATGGAAAGTAAAAACAAAAGGTAGGAATCTTTGTAGTTTTTGAAGGACTTGCAAAAGGAAGTAGAAGTGCTCCCCCACAAGATGACCATCTGGTACTGAGGAATCCCCTCGGTATTGAGAGGAATCCCCTCAATACCGATAGGAATCTTGGAACGAATAATGCATATGATGTTGATGCAATGGTGGTTTCAAATGAGAAGGGGGATTTGCAGCTTAATGAAGATGGTCTTGAGTTGGATGTTGATGCCATTGGAGACAGAGTTCAGACAGCTGGGGTTCAACCAATTGCATACCCACAAAATACCAAAGAAGTGGTTATCTCATAAACAAGAGGACCTAGATGTCAACTGACAAACCGAGATTGTTTGCGGAGTCAAACGCTCGGCATAGCCCCTGATCATCGGCTTTTGGATTATCATGCTAGTGAGGAATACACAGCTGATATGGTTAAACGGTTGGTAGAGGAAAATAGAGGTAGAAAAAAAATGAGGATTAGGGCTTTGCACCAAGTAGGACTCCATTCACAAAGAATATTCTAAGAAAAGAGTATTCCAGGAAATTTACGATGCCGACAATGTCATCGTACAGTGGAACAACTGATCCTAGACAACATTTGCTCAAGTGCGAATGGCACATGGATGTGCTAGGGCAACGGATGTTAATCGATGTAGGTGCTTCCCTATTTTCTCGGAAGGAGTTGCATCGTTGTGGTTCATAAGGCTCATGTTAAGATTCATATCGATTTTTGATGAGTTGTCTAGGAAGTTTCTGGAGCAGTTTCGACTGCATGCTGCACGACCCAAGGACGTGATGTCCTTGTTGAGCTCATCTCGAGGGCCAAAGGAGTTACTAAAAGGGTTCTTGAACTAGTTTAACATTGTTGTTATTGAGTAAGCATTCGAAGGAGGATCTGGTATTCAAGGTGTTGGTCTAGGGCATTCACCCAAACACGAATTTTGGTAGATGGATGAAGATGAAGAAACCTATAACCATGAAGGAGTTCCATCGAAAAGCTAATCAGTTTATGCGCTTGTAGGAAGCAAACCAAGCTTCAAGAAATGTTGATAACGGATAGTCAAAGGAGGTTATCCAAAATAATTTAGCGGTGAAACAATTTGGAGATAGTATTGGTAATGTGGCGACCAATGACGGAAACTCTGGTAGCCAAAAGAAACGAAATCATGGCCTTGGTGGTAGGGGAAACGACTACAAGAAGCGCCCTAGGAATTTAAAGCCGAAAGATTACACTCCTATGAACGACACATTGGAGAACATATACCTAGCCACTCAAAGAACTGAACAACATAGAAAACCACCAAGGAGGGAGGCAACTAAGAAAGAAAGGGGCTCCGGGAAGTTTTGGCATTTCCATGAAACTTATGGACACAACACGAGTGAGTGCCAACATTTGAAGGACCATATTGAATAATGAGGAAGAACAATCTCCGATAGTATGTTAGAGCACCGTAAGAGGGTGGTCAGGTCCTAAGACACCGGGGGTCGCCTGCCCAAGGAAATCAATTTGAACCAAGCGGAGAAACGCCCAGGAGGAAAGATTGGTCATTAATACTATAAGTGGAGGATTTCACCGAGCGGAGAGGAGCTAGAGGGAAATGGAACGGCATGTGAGCTCGTTGAAGAATGTACCGTAGAAGTGCTATTTTGCTGTAGAAGATGGAGCACCTGCGAAGTAGCAGAGAATGATGATGGATGACATCATATTCAAAAATAGAGATGCTGATGGAGTCAAATGCCAACT
This sequence comes from Allium fistulosum, assembly GCA_030737815.1. Taxonomy (NCBI): domain Eukaryota; kingdom Viridiplantae; phylum Streptophyta; class Magnoliopsida; order Asparagales; family Amaryllidaceae; genus Allium; species Allium fistulosum. The sequence continues at coordinate 295,054,035 of CM060907.1, forward strand.
TTCAATCCCATGGTGGTAACGCTTGGAATTGGACTGACGACTGTACATTGAGTCTTGATAGACATCGGAAGTTCCAAGAATATATTCTTCAGGAGCACATTCGATCAGATGAAGATCAACATAAAGGAGGGACAGCTTGTAAAACTAAGATTCAAAGGTTCAAGAGTAAAGCAAAATCGCTGATCGGAACAATCATTTTTGCCTGTGGAATTAGGCGAAGGAGATCGCAGGATAGTCCAAATTCAGAAGTTCATTATCTTGGATAAGTACTTTGCATAAAATGCCTTCTTGAGCCAACCGGCTCTTGCTGATTTTAGGATAGCTCTAGCACCTTGGTGTTTAGTGATGAAATTCCCTATGGAAAATGGGGTTGGAGTGGTGAAAGGTGACCAGAGCATTGAAAGAGAATGTTACATTGCAGAACTGAGAGAATTGAAGCGACGTGAGAAAGGCAAGAATATGGAGAGAGCTCTCTGCATCCAGGACTCCAAAGCATAGCAACTAAAACCTTGACCCTGGCTCGGGAACCATTGTAATGACCGGGATTTTCGACCCTTGAAAATCGACACTATTACATCTGTGGTATTCACGGGCCACAAATCCAAGTGCTGGAAAGCCCAATTGTTAGGAAAAAAGAAAATAAAGATAGAACAGAATCTCACACGAATGGAATAACATATATTAGTTCAATATAAAATCTTTATAGCGGAAAATTTTGAATACAATATCAGAGTCTAACCTAGATTCAGCCTGGACAGTTATAAATCCTTTGTCTTTACAATTGCTGGAAAAAAAACAAATGCAATAGATGCAGCAGATAATAGAATACGTCCATACGTAGATGAAGATCTCCAGCTCTCCTCTGGATACTCCAAGCGTCTTTGGCTAAACCTGAAATTACTCAGATCTAACCCGAGTATTAAAAATACCCTGGATCAGGCTTGATAAACTCGAACCATAAGCATATGACGGAGTCATAGATGGGTACTAAACAAAACCTTTGTAAAGAATAGTATCTCGTAAGACAACACCGCACATAAACATGGATGGGGTTTTACCTTACAATAACCAAAATACTTTATACTGAAAAACACTTTGATATTATCTTTAATGACATGGGCTACGAAAACCTTTTTCAAGTATATATAAAAATAGTATCAATACCCGGACTAAGTCTATGGTAATATATCCGGACTAGGTCAAATGAAATGTACCAAGACAGAACATATGATACCAAAGGGGTAGCTGAAATGTTTACAAAGCATTACAGCTATTTTGGGAACATAATCAAAACCGTAAAGCTCGTACTGGAATTGGATTTCCAATATGACAGGGAACTACTGGCCTTTTCCTTCGATCCACGCATAGCAAACATAGTTCCCACGGTGCCTTAATCCCTTTTCTCAAGCAAGTCACTTGGAACTGTACTTGATACACCACCAATATCTGGTAGCATTATCACTTTTCGAAAGCTAGTTACTATATTCAAATAAATAGAGCAATAAATGCCTTGAGGGACGCCTTCCCCTAATGGGTCCCCTACTGGACACCACCATATTCATCAACCAATAACCCGAATGTGTGTCCTTCAGACCACATAGTATCCCGTATCACTCCTGGGATGTGAGGCTCGTGAGGCTACGCTCTAACTAACCAACTGGTCCCACTTTGAATGCCACACTGCCATTTACATTTATCACTAATTGACTTCTACAAAAATACAACCTCCGAGCTCATATGTCTCAGAGAAGGGTGTTAAGCTAATAGGAGTTGCCTCCTACGCCACCCATAGATGTACGTTTGTAAAAATCAACGTTCGTGATTTAGAAATGCAATGTCAGACAATCATCCATACAAGTTCGTTCTAGGATTGAATGAAACCGAAGGCACTCCTCCTACTACCATTAGTAGTGAGTAGTCCTTGCAATCCGAAGATTTCAAAACATGATAGGACCACTGCTATAATAAATGTCTCTATATTGGGAGTGACCCAGAGAATGTCAGCAAACAGTCTTTTCGCTATGAAGATCTTCGGTCTTCAATAATCATCATCTTCGACATGTCTCCACTTTCGAACATATACATTGGTCCGAAGTGGTTTTCGAATAAGAGTTACCCAAATCCGATCCCGGTTCCTTTGAACCAATCATCGATTAAAAAGATGTTAAGTTTGTTTATGATTATCAATCATCAATCAATTTAATTCATCTTTTTATTCATTTATAGATATCTCGTAGAGATATAATTATTGAATAATTCCTTTAGCTTTTTAGAGTATATGGAATCATTATGCCTCATTTATCAAATCATTTGGTTAAGTTTAAAAGCTTTTTAAAACTATAATTAATTCAAAATCATTTCATTCTTCACTTGGGAAAATATTTCCAAATCATTTTCTTTAAATCTTAACATGATTTTTTTAATTCAAAACTCAAATTTTGATTGAGTTAAAACCATTTTATCTAGGATGTTAATCAAAAGCCAATAAATATTAAGTGGGAAAAATCTATAGAAATCATCTAATTCTATTCAATATCAATTCCCATATTCAACAAATACTATGGGCGGAAGAACGGTGAAATCACCTTTTAAATTCCATGAATGGTACGAGTTCCCTCTTCGGGCTTTAACACTGAGTACAAGAAGATTATCTCCACAAAGTCCAAGTTATTTATATTTAGAAAATTATATTTTTATACTTTGGAAATTTTGATCCGAGTAAACCAAATTTACTATCCCTTCTGTCAGGCCAGTCCGGATAGCCAGGGAGAGCAGGAAACTGGTTTTCCAAACTCAAGACTAGACACTATCTCTTTGACACTCATAAGGTGGTCAAGTTATTTGAACGACTCTAAATCATTAAACCTTTAATCATTCCATAAATCCTTTAAAATACTTTATCAATCATTTGAAAACATTTACAAAAACTTTGAAAAAGAACGGTTGCATTTAAAACTGTATTTCAAAAGTTATAGAAAAGTGTTGCGGAGAAGTGTTATGAAAAATGCTTTTTTTAAGCTATATTAATCAAAACGACTTTTATCATTTGGAAATTCATTTTTATAATCCAAATCGCTTTTAGAACATTTTAAAATATTTATTTCATATTTTTAAACAATTTTAAACATTATTTTCAAAGAGATCTAGTTATGGATTCCGAATTGCAGAACCGCGAGTTTTCCAAAAACTTGTTTTAGTCATATTTCAAAATCTATTAAACGAAATCTTGATCCTCTTCTTTTATTTGAAAACAAGAGTCATAAGAGTTCAGAAAATTCTTGTTGTAAAGAAATCCGACTCCGATTCCATCCTACAGAAAGATTTAACATTTACGGTGCGAAATCGCGAACTACCGTTACGCGACGCGCATATTTTTGACTCCAAATTCATCATTTGACAAAACTTTTCCAATTTGAATTTTAATGTTTATAAAACATTTTCAAACATTTAAACCAATATTTTATATATTAAATCTCTTTTTCACTTTAAAAATTATTTTCCAATATTTTAACTTATATAATATTATACTATTATAATATTATATTTGACTTCATAGATGATTATAAAATCATATTAAATTCCATTTTCACTTTTCAAAACATTCTCTAACATAGAAAGTTATTTATTATCTATCTTCCAACTGTTTAATTTATATGTCCATATAAATTAAATATCATTCCTTTAACATTATAAAAATGTTATCTTTCCTTTTCTAAATGAAACCTTTTCATTTTTAAATCATTTCAAACCATTCCTCTTTTATGATTTCAAAACATTTTGAGGCTTAACTTTTCACATATACCACCATTTATTCCTTCATGAATTAATTATAGTTAACACATTAACTATCATCATAAACTTCACATTATTAGTTCATTCTTCTTTTTCATTCATCCAAGTGAACATCCAATGTTAACAATCAAGTATACATCCATATAAACATCCAAACAAACATGCCAATTCATGTATAATCATGTCAATAACTTTTATATACTTGTAAATAATAATATTAACTTGCTTCTAACTTGCAAATCATTTTAATCATAAACTAGAAAGGAAAGTGTTTCATGAGATCTCACCTTCTTAGCTCCCTCCTTCTCCATAGCTTCTCTGGATGATCCGATGGTGCTTCCGCTATACGTACTAGCTTTCAAACTCCACTCCTCTTCACTTTAATTTTCATCTATAGGGTAAAAAGTGGGTGGTCGAGCTTCTAATAGTGATAAGACTTAGATCTTTATGCTTAGAAAGTCATGGTGATGAAGATATAAGTATAGATCTAAGGGTTTAAACTATTTTGAGCTATTTTCTTCTCAAATTCTCTAGGTGGAAGTCATTGATGGAAGCTTGGAGAAGAAGAGAGAAAATGAATAAATGAAATGAAAGGGAGAGAGGTAGGGTATATAGGCGCAAAATGAATTAAATAATATAACTTGTCATAATTATATCTAGTCACATCACAAATCTTTTATAATATATATATATATGTATATATAATTATGTTTAGTCACATCACTCTCTTACATATATATATATATTTATTATGTTTAGTCACATCACTTTCTTTTATATATATATTTAATTATAATGTTTAGTCACATCACTTATATATATAATTATCATGTTTAGGCACATCGCTTTCTTTTATATATATTATTATTATTATGTTTAGTCATATGACTTTCTAATCCAAATTAATATAAAATAATTTATTTCTAAGTGTATTGTTATATAGTTAATTAATTCTTATATATATGTGTATATAGTGCTCAAGACGAACAACGTTCCGGACAACTTTCTGGTGTCGAAAGGTAGAAATTTCGGAAAACGTTCTTTTGTCACATTTTCTATTTTTCTATGAACTATTTAATTTAGTAAACAAATTTTGAAAACAATTTCACCATCACTATTAATTAATCAAAATGAGTTTATTTTCATTATAAAACTTATATATTGAATATTTAAAATTAATTAAATATTCACTAAACAAAGCAGTGAAATTCTGGGTCGTTACATTCTTCCCCCCTTAAAAGAATTTCGTCCCCGAAATTACACCAAAACAGAACCCAAAGGTATTTTACCAAAATATTTATTTTTAAACTTACATCCATATGATGTATACAAATCATCCAATTTGATATATTTTTCTAATCTATAACTCTACTTCCGAAATAGTATTGATCCCCCGATCCTCTAGTGCGGATTTTGATCTGACTTCTTGATTAGAAAACTTCGTTTCCCTTACATAGCCCACAACTATGATAGAAAACTCAAGTACCCAATCATAAACCCTCATCAATCTTCGTCGTCAAGAATCGAATGATAAGTCCTTTTTTAGACTAGTGTAAACACCTCCAAGTTCCTTGCTCGAATCTTAGATCAGAATTGTGTGACGAAATGATCTACTTACAACTTATTTAACCTTTTCAAATCTTCATAAATCTTTTATTTTTCATTTAAATACCTTTATAAACCCTTTCTTTAAAATATTTATTCCTAAAAATATTTCTATCTCTTTTCCCAAAAGAAATCGATTATCCTTTATTTGGAATAATGCCATTATAATTCTTATTTCCAAATTTCTTTGAAATTTCTTTGTTAATAAATTTAATCCCAAACTTATTTTATATTGCATAACTTTCTCTTTTATACTTTTTCAAAACATTAGGATATGAATTCTAAAATCCATCTTTCTCAAACATCTTTTATTTTTAGATTTTATTCTATAAAATATATTCTTAAATAATTTCTTAAATTAAATACTTTTTTAGAAGCCATTTCTAATATTCCTTTAAACTTTTTTTTTGAATAACTTATTGAATTGATTTAATGGAAGATAGAAAAATGCACACGGAGAATGATCAAAAGCGATTTATTAATTAACATTATTTTTATACATTCATTAAAAACCTTAGACTATGTTACAAACTTTTAGAGATAACTCCCTAGGGAATACAGCCTTTCACACACTACCATTATATAAATACTTGAACTGTTACATATACTATTTTTGGGTTCCTTTTGAGGTAGACGATGTTTTATCTTAGAGGCCTGAGTTAACCACTTTCATTTTTGGACAATCCTTCATTAAGTGTTTCCCTTGGAAGCACCAAATGAAAGTTTATTTAGGACAATCTTTGACTTTATGTCTTAGGTTCTTGCATTGATAGCAGCCCATTTTATTCTATTTAATCCTTAGTTTCTTCTTCGTTTTAGGACATTTATGTAGAAAATGTCCTCTCTCTTTACATTTGAAACAGACTATATCATCCCGATCATAATTTTTGTTTTCCCTCCTTTTCTTAATTTCACACATAACTGCATAATGTGCTTTGTTACCGCAATAGTAACAGTCGATGTCAGCTGTGACGACCCAGAATTTTTGACTATTTGAAATGGGAATATTTAATTAATTTTAAATATTCAGAAGTTAATTATCAACTTTAATTTCAAATATCAATGTTTATTGGATAGTTAATTGTTGAATTTAATTATCGAGATTGGATAAATTATTGAATCTGGAATTTTAAGCCTGATAAATATAATTTAAAGGCTTGTAAAATCCGTATTATCAATACTGAAGATAATGGAAGTGTTAAAAATTAATTTAACATAGATTTGATCAGTAGTGAAATTTATATCGTTTAAATTGAATTTAAAAATAGCCGTCCGAGGCGCAGTCTCGGAATTTGACGAAGCCAGTTCCATGGGATCCGTAATATTGTATTATTAGCGGATTTCAATTTTCGTGTCATTCGGGGTTGACGTGTGATCGTACGAGGCATAAACGCTTAGGCGATAATTATCGATTCAATTTAAATATCATAATCTGAAAGAAAATCAAATCACAACCGAAATTATTTCACATCTATCGTTTCTTTTCATCAGCTACGAGCCACCCTAGCATCTGTTTTCTGTACCCTAGTTGTCTCCTCTTCGTTAAATAATGCAACCCATTTTCTGTTTCCTCAGTTCTAAATCGAAAAGAAAATGGCGGTTCCAAAATCATCACCCTCTCCATCTTTTTCAAACTCAACCGAGTCGCTTCATTTGAGAAAAAATCAATCGGCTGCTTATAAAAATAATAATAAGTAAATGTGATAAAGGGGGGAACATCTCGTTCGATAAAACAAATCGAGGACCGAAACATTTCTATCGAGCTAGCTCAAAATTCAATTAATGGCTGTTCTTTCTCAAAAAAATCAATCGAAGCTGTCGGAGTGTGGAGCATCGCTTGAAGTGGAGCCACAGCCTGCCACTCGGAGGAAAGCATGCCACAATCTACAGTTGCTCATCAACGCCGCGTCTGTAGCTCGACTTAGAGGCTGCTGCTTCGTTTTCGAGAATGAATCCAAGTCGATGGCGTGGGGGAGGGGTCGACGTGACCTAGGCAGCACGTGGTGGTTTCCGTGGTCCATAAAAGGGAAGTCTCGCATAGCTTGAGTGCAGAGCTCGTCGGCCTTTTTCTTGTTCCAGCTTGGTAAAGTAACTTAAATTCAAACGTTTTAATTTGATTTACTTAAGATTTAAACTTGTAAATGAACTGTTGTCTGTTATTTCAATTATCAGGATTTAGCAGCAGACTATAAGACATCCTTGTTTAAATTTAATTAGATAATATACACATATTTTAATTTTAAATCAGTAACTATGTTAAATAATATTTTTCTGGTCTTCAATTGAAATTTAAAATGAAGTATATACTATTTTTATCTTTTCTGTGACCATGCTAGGTTGAAAAAGGAAAAGTGATACAGTAAAGAAAATAAATAAATGGAAATAAAATATTATGAAACAGCAAGTTATTTTATTTACTCACTGGAAAGAGTGAATGCATATATACACCCACATGATTCAGAAATGGAACTTGTAAATGGGATACAGATCATTGTTATAAGTATATATGTGGTTTCAATAAAAGGAAAATGAATATATACATACCTGTTTTAATTTGCTAGTTATTTTAATAATGGATTTGGTAGAAAAATAGTTTAACTAACCTATTTAAATTAGTTACTAAGAGATATGAAAAGGAAAATTAGTTTAAAGGTTTAAATCATTTGTTTAAATTGAATCATGAGTTAAAATTAAAACTGTTAAATGGTAATTGGTTGTTCGACTTGTTCGAATATTGATAAAAATCATCTAAATGTTATACAAGGTCTGGAATCAGGGAAGACAGGCCGATTGGGATTGGTTTGCAAATAAAAGGTGAGTTAATCTCACTCAGTTAAATTTAAATTTAAATGGTTAAATTTAAATAATTTATTGAATGGTTGATCTGATGGTTGTGATATATATATAGTAGTATATAGCAATATATACATATTGGCATATGTATATATTGAAGTTGTTGATATTGCCGCATTATATAGCGGATGAGACCCTATGCGCCGCATAATAGCGGATGATAATTTATAAATCCCATATACCGCGATATTCCACCTTGAAGGGAATTGGTATTTTATTGTGCTAACATCTGTGGATGCAGGGAAACAGGTTGGAGGGATCCAACTGGATTCCTCAAAATATTTAATTTTGTTTAAATATCCTGTGATATGATTGTTGATATCCTGTGATGATTCATATTGGATAATCTGGTTGGATTGAATTTCCCAGTATAATGAGTTATCAAAAGTAATTGAATTGGATTTTTGGAAAGAAATAAAAGAGTAAAATTTAAGTTAAGTAATTCTAGTGAATTCGAATAAATTAAATATGGAAAAGAAGGATTTTAAATAAACAGAGAATATTGAATTTAAAGAAACCTTATGTGATATTATTTAAAAGAATAAATAATTTATTTTAATTCAATGTTTAAATGTAATTAAAAAGAAAGAAAGAAATTGGGAAATCTGAAACTTGTGTTTCAGTTTAAAGATTTTAAATCATAATGAGAAATAAAATCTGGAAGTTAATGAATTTGGAAATAAATGAATTAAGTAAGGAAATTTATTTCAAGGTAAAATAAATTGGGAGATCAATTATAAATTGATTTAAATACTTTGGGATTTGGAATTTAAAGAGAAATGAGATTTTGGAGAGATAAACTGGGTTTATAAAGTGCAATAAAATATCAGGGGATATTTGAAAATATAAATTCAAGGTGGGAATTTATAAAGGAATATGAATTGGTTTAAAAATAAATGTTGATTTATTTTTTTTAAAAGATGGAAATGAGAAGTGTATTTCTCTGGATAGCCAAGTACGTTTTCAAAGAAATTTTTAATATAAGTTAAAAGTTCCAATTGTGTTTTTAAAAGCATATTTTAGAAAATCTATTATTTCTAAATGTTAAAGCCTAAAGTAGTATTTTCAAAAATATATTATTGTAATAATTATATAAAAGTGATTTGGTATTATGTTTTAAAAAGAGAAATTTAGTTTATATTTGAAAAGTGGTTTCATTTTAAATATTCCTTAAGTATAAATTTTGTTAAGGTATTAAAGTAGTTTTATATTTCAATATTATAAAGTATATTTATAATAAAGTGTTTTAAAATTATTTTAAAATTAAAAGTATTTTGTACTTGGTGATTCAGTGGAAATAATTATTTGGGAAATGTATTCCGTAAGCGGAAACTGTTTGAAATGGTTTTCAAATGAGCTTTGAAAATTTGGAAATATATCTTGGAGAGATATTTGAGCAAATAAATAATGTGGGAAATTATTTATTGTGTGATGGTTGCTTGTGGATGTTAATTGATAGTTAAATAACCGACTATCAATATTGGCCAAATGCGCTGATCGTTTCGAAGAGACCGGGATCGAGTTTCCGTATACCGGGATTCTAGGTCTGGAGACTCGAATACCACTTCGATTCGGTTTGTACGTTTCGTGTAACGTGTTCAGAGTCGAAGATGGAGCAGTGAAGTGCAAGGGCTAGTCGCTACTAATCCTGAGGATATTTCCAAAATGGATGTAGTAGGAATAGTGCCTTCGGTTCCGTTCGAACCCGGGACGGACTTATATGGACGAATGCTTTCGTGACATCGTCAGGTGGACGATGGGCATTCTAAGGGATATGTGCTATAAAGGTATCGTTTAGCCTCGAGCCTCATCAACCGGGAATGACTGAAAATCAGGGGTTATGCAGCAAGGCTTCGTGGGTAGCACCCACTTGAGAGTAAGGTCATCCCTGTCTAGATGTCCCTTTTATTTCGGCTTAGTGGTGCGGTTGCTGATCCCAACCGTGGGGTGATTTTATTTGGAATTATCCAGTAAGGGATGATTCCGGCCTTGTGTTGCAGGGGAGCGGGCGTACTCCTCGGTACTGTGATCTAGGCCACGTACTGTGATAGGTGGTACCCCAATGCCTAGTCATTCGTTGGAAATCCATTCTCCCTACGTGCCTTGTACGAGTTTTGTTTGTATTACCCACGTTGTGGCTAGTATGCTGGAATTTAATCATGTAACAATTTCGGCTATTTTAATAAGTATTTGTGAATAGACACTATTATAATATCAGAGGATTTTTATAAAAAGTGTTTTAGCTATCGTAAGGTAAAAACCCGACATGTTTATTTGTGGCGTGGTCTTACGAGATGCTTTTATTTTCAAAAAGATTTTGAAACTTTAATAATCAATTTGAGTGTGATTTTCTCACGCTGGTTTTCCAGACTGACTCGGGTATTGTTTTATATGATGCTCGGGTCAGACCGAGATAAACAGGTTCAGGATATGATGCTGTGGAGCTCAGGAGACGAGCTGGTTGTCGATACGTACTCCCGTACTTGCTATTATTTTTCCGCTGTGTATTCAGTTGTATGTTATGGATGTTGATGTACTCTGATGCTGTATTCTGATGTATTGTATAAACAGATATAGTTTTTGATTTGTGTAAAGATCTGTTAATATATTATATTTTATTCCGCTGCGATGGTTAGATTCTGATTTTGTTTTCTATTTTTCTTCTTCTACCTCTTCTTCTTAACTAAAATGGTTCGATTTTCCGGGTCTGGAAAGTCGGGTCGTTACATCAGCATAGGGTCCTAGTTTTGCTCTTTCTTCAACTTCTTCTTGTGCACATACTCTTTGTGCTTGCTTTGGGTTAGCCCATAACTCATCACCCGGCATATAATAAGACATCCTTACCTAAATGATATACTAAGTTATTATCAGAGGTTTCATACCATTAATCCAAATTATTTGATTCAACTTGTTCGGCTTTAAACTTTCCTTGATTATACATAATATTCCAAGTGTTCGATACCATTCGCCCAAGCCAACATATGATCGATACTTAGAAGATTATTCCTACCATCACCAAATAGATCAAGACCTTATTCTTGGAACTTTTCAAACGGATAACATTTTATAAATTTTCAAAACCAAATTAATATTATACTCTTGTATATATAAAATATACTCCTTTTGAAAATGGTGTGTTGATTTGCCTTGTTTAACCCTTATCGATATCGTGGCGTCCCACGTACCGACCAGAATCTATAAAACACTCGACGGATAAATCAACACAAAATATTTTTATATCAATTAACAAATAAGCACTCATATATGTAATACTCTCAAACTCATTCTAGGGTTTTACTAACCCTATCTCTAATGAGTCACTCATTCTAAGGTATTACTAACCCTATCTATAATGAGTTTTACCCCACCAAAACCAAGGTATTCGCTCAACCTAAGCTCTGATACCAAATGAAACGACCAAGATTTTCAACCCTTGAAAATTGATACTAATACATCCTCGGTATTCACGTGCTGCAAATCCAAGTGTCGGAAAACCCAATTGTTAGGAAAAAAGAAAATAAAGATAGAACAGAATCTCACACGAATGGAATAACATATATTATTTTAATATAAAATCTTTACAGCTAGAAAATTTTGAATACAATATCAGAGTCTAACCTAGATTCAGCCTGGACAGTTATAAATCCTGTCTTTACAATTGCTGAAAAATAAAAACAAATGCAATAGATGCAGCGGATAATAGAATACGTCCATACGTAGATGAACATCTCCAGCTCTCCTCTGGATACTCCAAGCGTCTTCAGCTAAACATGAAATTACTCGGATCTGACCCAAGTATTAAAAATACCCAGATCAAGCTTGATAAACCAGCGTGAGATACTTGAACATAAGCATATGCCCGAGTCATAGATGGGTACTAAACAAAACCTTTGAAAAAAATAGTACATCGTAAGACCACACCGCACATAAACACAGACGGGTTTTTACCTTACGATAACCAAAATACTTTATACTGAAAAACACTTTGATATTATCTTTAATGACATGGGTTTCGAAAATCTTTTTCAAGTAAATATATATAAAACTAGTATTAATACCCGGACTAAGTCTATGGTAATATAACCAGACTAGGTCAAACGGAATATACCAGGATGGAATATATGATACCAAAGGGGTAGCTGAAATGTTTGCAAAGCATTACAGCTATTTTGGGAATACAATCAAAATTGTAAAGCTCGTATTGGAATTGGATTTCCAATATGACAAGGAACCAGTGGCTTTTCCTTCGATCCACGCATAACAAACATAGTTCCCCTGGTGCCTTAATCGCTTTTCTTAAGCAAGTCACTTGGAACTATACTTGCTACACTATCAATATCTAGTAGCCTTATCACTTTTCGCAAGCTAGCTAGTATATTCAAATAAATAGGGCAATAAATACCTTGAGGGACGCTTTCCCCCAATGGGTCTCCTACTGGACACCACCATATGAATTAACTAACAACCCGAATGTGTGTTCTTCAGACCATATAGTATCCCGTATCATTCCTGGGATGTGAGGCTCGTGAGGCTACGCTCTAACTAACCAACTGCTTCAATTTTGAATGCCACAATACCATTTCCGTTTATCACTAATTGACTTCTACAAAAATACAACCTCTGAACTCGTATGTCTCAGAGAATGGTGTTAAGCTAATAGGAGTTGCCTCCTACGCCACCCATAGATGTACGTTTGTAAAAATCAATGTTCGTGAATTAGAAATGTAATGTCAGACACTCATCCATACAAGTTCATTCTAGGACTGAACGAAACCGAAGGCACTCCTCCTACTACCATTAGTAGCGAGTAGTCCTTGCAATCCAAAGATTTCAAAACACGATAGGACCACCGCTATAATAAATGTCTCTATATTGGGAGCGACCCAGAGAATGTCAACAAGCACTCTTTTCGCTATGAAGATCTTCGGTCTTCAATAATCATCTTCAACATGTCTTCAATTTCGAACGTATACATCGGTTCGAAGTGGTTTTCGGATAAGAGTTACCCAAATCCGATTCCAGTTCCTTTGAACCAATCATCGATTAAAAAGATGTTAAGTTTGTTTATGATTATCAATCATCAATCAATTTAATTCATCTTTTTATTCATTCATAGATATCTCTTAGAGATATAATTATTGAATCATTCCTTTAGCTTTTTAGAGTATATGGAATCATTAAGCCTCATTTATCAAATTATTTGGTTAAGTTTAAAACATTTTTAAAACTAGGACTAATTCGAAATCATTTCATTCTTCACTTGGGAAAATATTTCCAAATCATTTTCTTTAAATCTTAACATAAATTTTTTTATTCAAAACTCAAATTTTGATTAAGTTGAAACCATGTTATCTAGGATGTTAATCCAAACCCAATAAATATTAAGTGGGCAAAACTTATAGAAATCATCTAATTTTATTCAATATCAATTCCCGTATTCAACAAATACTATGGGTGGAATAACGGTAAAATTACCCTTTAAATTCCATGAATAGTACAAGTTCTCTCTTCGGGCTTCAACACCGAGTACAAGAAGATTATCTCCATAAAATCCAAGTTATTTATATTTAGAAAGTTATACCTTTATACTTTGGAAATTTTGATCCGAATAAACCAAATTTACTATCCCCTCCATCGGGCCAGTCCGGATAGCCAGGGAGAGTAGAAAACTAGTTTTCCAAACTCAAGCCTAGACACTATCTCTCTAACACCCATAAGGCGGTCAAGTTATTTGATCGACTCTAAATCATTAAACCTTTAATAATTCCATAAATCCTTTAAAATACCTTATTAATCATTTGAAATCATTTACAAATGATTTGGAAAAGAACGGTTATGTTTAAAACTATATTTTAAAAAGTGATAGAAAAGTGCTGCAGAAAAGTGCTACGAAAAATGCCTTTTTTAAGCTATATTAATCAAAACGACTTATCATTTGGAAATTCATTTTTATAACCCAAATCACTTTTAAAACATTTTAAAAGATTTATAAGATTTATTTCATATTTTTAAACAATTTTAAACATTATATTCAAAGAAATCCAATTATGGATTCCGAATTGTAAAACCGCGATTTTTCCAAAAACTTGTATTACTCATATTTCAAAATCTATTAAATGAAATATTGATCCTTTTCTTTTATTTGAAAACAATAGTCGTAAGAGTTTGAAAAATTCTTGTTGCAAAGAAATCCGACTTCGATTCCATCCTACAGAAGATTTAACCTTTACGGCACGAAATCTTGAACTACTGTTACGCGACGCGCCTATTTTTAACTCCAAATTCATTATTTGACAAAACATTTCCAATTTGAATTTTAATGTTTATAAAACATTTATAAACCATTTTCAAACATTTAAACCAATATTATCCATATCAAATCTCTTTTCACTTTAAATATTATTTTCCAATATTTTAACTTATATAATATTATATTATTATAATAATATATTTGACTTCATAGATGATTATAAAATCATGTTAAATTCCATTTTTACTTTTCAAAATATTCTCTAACATAGAAAGTTATTTATTATCTATCTTCCAACTATTTAATTTATATGTCCATATAAATTAAATAACATTTCTTTAACACTATAAAAATGTTATCTTTCCTTTTCTAAATGAAACCTTTTCATTTTTAAATCTTTTCAAACCATTCCTCTTTTATGATTTCAAAACATTTCGAGGCTTAAATTTCCACATATACCACCATTTATTCCTTCATGAATTAATTATAGTTAACACATTAACTATCATCATAAACTTCACATTGTTAATTCATTCTTCTTTTTCATTCATCCAAGTGAACATCCAATGTTAACAATCAAGTATACATCCATATAAACATCCAAACAAACATGCCAATTCATGTGTAATCATGTCAATAACTTTTATATACTTGTAAATAATAATATTAACTTTCTTCTAACTTGCAAATCATTTTAATCATAAACTAGAAAGGAAAGTGTTTCACGAGATCTCACCTTCTTAGCTCCCTCCTTCTCCATAGCTTCTCTAGATGATCCGATGGTGCTTCCGCTACACGTACTAGCTTTCAAACTCCACTCCTCTTCACTTTAATTTTCATCCATAGGGTAAAAAGTGGGTGGTTGAGCTTCTAATAGTGATAAGACTTAGATCTTTATGCTTAGAAAGTCATGGTGATGAAGATATAAGTATAGATCTAAGGGTTTAAGCTATTTTGAGCTATTTTCTTTTCAAATTCTCTAGGTGGAAGCCATTGATGGAAACTCGGAGAAGAAGAGAGAAAATGAAGAAATGAAATGAAAAGGAGAAAGTGAGAGAGAAGAGAGAGAGAGGTAGGGTATATATAGGCGCAAAATGAATTAAATAATATAACTTGTCATAATTATATCTAGTCACATCATAAATCTTTTATAATATATATATATATATATATAATTATGTTTAGTCACATCACTCTCCTTTATATATATAATTATTATGTTTAGTCACATCACTTTCTTATATATATATATATAATTATTATGTTTAGTCACATTACTTTCACATATATATTTATATATTTAATTATTATGTTTAGTCACATCACTTTATTTTATATATATAATTATTATGTTTAGTCACATCACTTACTTATATATATATATATATATATATAATTTTTATGTTTAGTCACATCGCTTTCTTTTATACATATATATATGATTATTATGTTTAGTCACATCACTTTCTTTTATATATATATATATAATTATGTTTAGTCACATCACTTTCTAATCCAAACTAATATAAGATAATTTATTTCTAAGCGTATTATTATCTAGTTAATTACCTCTTATATATGTATATATAGTGCACAAAGACGAACTACGTTCCCGACAATTTTCTAGTGTCGAAAGGTTGAAATTTCGGAAAATGTTATTCGGTCACATTTTCTGTTTTTCTATGAACTATTTAATTTGTTAAAAAAAATTTGAAAACAATTTTACCATCATTATTAATTAATTAAAATGAGTTTATTTTCATTATAAAACTTATATATTGAATATTTAAAATTAATTAAATATTCACTAAACAAAGCAGTGAAATTCTGGGACGTTACAACCATAACCGATTCAATAAGACTATGGATCCCAGGAAGCGGTCAGGGGAAGGGCAACTAGCACCGGATGAGCTGACGATAATGTTCCAATCGGTATGAATGATCTTACTCGGGTCCCGAAAATCGGATCTCGGCTCAACACAAACTTAAGAAATGGACTAGTGAATTTCCTTCGAGGGAACTTGGATGTATTTGACTAGACACATTCGGATATGTGTTGGATATCATCAAAGATAGCATGTCGTGCACTGAATATTAATCCAAAATTCCCGCCAGTAAAACAGAAAAGGCACAATCTAGGTCCAGAGCGGTATACTACGTTGAAGGAAGAAATGGATAAGCTGATGGCAAATGACTTTATCCGTGATGCTTTATACCCCGATTGGCTATCCAACCCCATGTTAGTCAAGAAGTCAAACAAAAAATGGAGAACGTGTGTCCACTATTCGGATTGAATAAGGCATGCCCGAAGGACAGCTTTCCCTTGCCTAGAATCGACCAACCGGTGGACGGAACTTCAGGACATGAATCACTCTTATTTATGGATGCTTATTCAGGTTATAACCAGATTTCGATGCATATTTTGGATCAAGAGAATGCAAGCTTTATAACGGACTTAGGATTATACTACTATCATGTGATGTCATTCGGTTTGAAAAACGCTGGAGCCACATACCAGAGATTGGTGAATTCTATGTTCAAGAATCAAATCGGGTGGATAATTGAAGTATACGTAGATGACATGCTTGTGTAATCACGAGTTCCATGGAACCATCTGGATAACCTTTAAGAAATGCCTAAAGTTTTGTGGAAATACGGAATGATGCTAAATCCATTAAATGTTCTTTTGGAGTAGCATTAGGAAATTTCTAGGATTTATTGTCAATGCACGGGGAATTGAGGTTAATCCGGAACAGATAAATGACTTGAGGAATGTGATTGCCCACACCACAAGTAAACAGCTTCGGAGTTAGAATGGAAAGATCGATACTTTGAGTTAGTTCATCTCAAAGGCGACAGATAAGTGCATACCTTTCTTCGACCCCCTCAAAAAAGGTAAGAAGAACTTTGAGTGAAATCAGGATTGTCAGAATGCCTTTGAGGAACTATTGACGCACATAGAAACGCTGTTAGTACCTTAGGCATTGGTTTTGATGATAACAACTATAGGACATTATATAAAATATCGATACTAATGTTTTATTAAAATATATATGGTATATAGTGCTAGATATTAGACAAATATTGATTAAGAAGACTATACAGTATCAAGATGCTGATATCAAGAGTATATTCTAAATGCTGATATAAAGTTTCAAGAGTTCAAGAATGAAGACTCATGAGTATTGTAGAGTTCACGATTTCAAGATATTCTAGATAAATTATAGAGTCATAGAATTTATGTTAAAACCTTAATAGCGCTTTCCTGATCTCTCTCGTCTTCTTAAATTGTTTTTCAAAAATTCTGGTTATAAAAAATATCTTTTCAAAATATTTCCCAAAATGATTTTTAATCTCTTACTTATAAAGATATCATTTTAGTGTTTTTTAAGTTTATATATATATATATATTGAATTTTTGTTTATATTTTAATAAGTTATAATTATATTGATATATACATACATATATATATATATATTATTGAATACTCTTATTAATCTTTCAAAATTATTTTATGAAGTTTTATTAAGTTATATTTTTATTAAAATGTGTATAAACTATATTTAAATGATTCTACATGGTACCAAATTATTTTACAAAGCAACGAATTTTCAAAATAATATTTTTAAAATGTTTTTCAAAATATAAAGGGAAATGTTGACATATCCTATCCATGTACGTCGACATAGTGGCCAATTCAAAATTTGAATTTGAATGGAAGTGTCTTTTCATCGTATCTCTTCGGGAATGGACATAACCGTTGTTTCCCTATATATACCTGACTTCTAAAAAAATTCATAAACTACTCTCTTATTTTTCTCTTCTCTTTTCACTCTATTGATTTCTAAATCAATTTCTATCAAAACTCTGCCAAAATTCAACCAGAATCAAATTCAATCATTACTAGTTTGATTCTCTTTCATATACTCTATGATTTCTGTCATCTCTCTTAAGATCAAAGTATTGTTCAACAGTTATAGGATCAATTGTAATCAAGATCGAAAATCTGAGTCTGTAAACTCTATTAAATCATACTCTTACACTCTGTGGTGTGCTTGGTATCACTGAAATTCAAGTAGGTGTGATTGTAGTCTGTAAAATCAATTGGGTGTGCTTAGTAGCCCGTAAACCTAGTGGGTGTGCGTGTAGCCCAGAAGTTAAGTACTCTACCCAAAGGTTGGGATTTTGGAAGGTGTGTCTTGTAGCCTTGAAATCGAGATTGTATTTGCATTTACTAGTTGAAAAGAAATCCATACAAGGAATTGTGTGGGACTGGATGTAGGATAACTCCGAAACAGTATAAAATCATGATGTGCTATTTCCTTTTTACTTTTACTACATTTAATTTTATCTACTCTTTGATTCTGTGATTGTTTTTGTAATTATTAATTACATCATTCCAAGTAGAATCTTAAATAATTTGAAAAATATTCATATAATCAATTAAACATTATTCACCCCCCTCCTCTAATGTTAATATAGCCTTAAGATCCCTATTCCGTCGACTCACATTTGGTATCAGAACATCGGTTTTTAAAATATTCATCATCTGATTTTTGAAAAAGTTTAAATGGCTACCAACACTGGTAATAGTACTTTCAGTAACACTATTAACACACTTGTTAGTAACTCATTTGTCAAAGGACTATCCACTACTAGGCCTCCACTTTTGAATGGAAGTAATTACACATATTGGTCATGAAGAATGAAAATTTATTTACAGTCAATTGGTTTAGACACTTGGAATATTACACAAACCGAGTACACTGAACCCGAGACTAATTTTTCATAGTGGACTGCTGACCACAAAGCAATTGCGTAAAGTAAACTAAAGCTATGAATATATTAGTTTGCTCACTAGATAGAAATGAATTTAACAGAGATCCATATGTAAGTCTACATTTGAAATTTGGAGAACTTTGCAAGTTACACATTAAGGGACAAGTAAGGTCAAACAGACCAAAATTTCCATGTTAACAAACTAGTTTCAATTATTCAAAATGAGTCCAAGTGAGTCCATTTCTAATATGTATAGTAGATTCCAGGATATAGTACACTCACTAACTGTACTGGGTAAAAGTTTTTTTGAAGAGGATCAAGTTAGAAAAATCCTCAATTCGCTTACTTCTGAATGGGATCAAAAGAATCTTGCAATCAAAGAGGCTAATGACATTAGCACTCTAAATATTGAAGATTTAATTAGCAATTTAATGTCTTTTGAAGCATAAATGCAGGGCAGGAGAGAAAGCAAAGCAATAGAGAAGAAATTTATAGCTTTTGATGCAGTAATGGTTAATCTAGATTCAAACAGCGATGACGATGAAGAAATTGCTTTCATGACAAGGAATTTCAGAAAATTTCTAAAATATAGGAAGTTGAACAATTACAAAAGAAATGACAACAAAAATCTAGGATGCGGAAGTGGAAACAGAAATGGCATTAGATGTTATAACTATGATGACCTTGGTCATTTAAAACGAGACTGTTCACATACCGATAAACTGAAAACTACACCAAACATTGATTCATCTAGAAAACGGAGAAGAGCCTATATTGCAACATTAGAAATCAGATATATCCTCAAGTGATAATGAATCAGATACAGAAATTGCTAACATCTGCTTCATAGCAATACATAATTCAGAACAAAATGGTGAAATGGATAAGAAAAAGGTATATTTTTAATATATCAATAGTTTTTTAATTTCTTGAATGAATTTTTCTTTTCTTTTGGTTGCTTTATTGGTTGTTAGGAATATCCTATAGATTAATAATAATATTGGTTGAATATTATGTGACTATATTCTAAATATAAATATTTTATATATTTTAATTATAAAATAATAATATAAAATATATTTAAAATTATTCTAAAATTATTTTTCTAAAAATAGAATAACTATAAATAGATCTATATGATAAAATTGGATATAGTTAAACAAACATCTTTTTTGAAAATTTCAACCTATATGTCGACATACCCCACGAGAATATGTCGACATATGTAGACATATTTTGAATTTGAAATTTAAAATTTGAATTTTTCTCCGCCTTTTACCAACTCCTATGTTCTAAAAGGCTATCTTTTGGCCAGAGAACATGTCCTTTGATTCTCTATTACTTATTCTATCTCCATCCATCCATTTCTCACTTTCGTTTCAAAATTCAAAATTTCATTAACTCTCTCATCTCTTCAAAACTATGCATCAATGGCTTCCTCAAGCACTCCTACATCTATGAGACTTTCCAAAAGTATCAAGAATTTTCTCTTCCTTGATCAAGAGGCTATGAAAGAATATTAGTTATATGAATCATGGAAAGGTTTTTACGGGACAGTTTGCTATTTTCAATGATTTTTCTACTTATGAACTTGATTCTTTTTGTTTACAAAATGGAACTCTCGGTTTAATTAATGCTTCTCAAAATGATTTTGTTTGCTATTCATACCTGGTCAAAATATTTTATGCAAACTTGAAAAGAAAATTTCATGATGGAAGAGAAGGAGAAATATGGAGTAGTGTAAAAGAAACTTTAATTGTTTTAAATTATGAACTTTTGGGTACCATTCTTGGATGTAAATCTACAGGAATGGACCTTACATCTTTCAAAATTGATGATCAAATCGTGAAGCATTTCATAACATTTTCGAAGGTGATGATAATTTTTAGTTTAAAAACCAAAACTTTCATCCAAAAGCAAGAATTTTAAATCTTCTTTTACAATATACTATCACTCCTCGATCGGGAAATTTTAATAATCCAACTCTAAAAGTTTGTAAAGCCTTTTTTGGCATTTATGGTCAATATGACATAAATTGAGCTCAAGTTATTTTGGGTGAATTTTATCCCAAAAATCTTTCAATCATGAAACACACTATTTCATTGTGTGTATCTTACTCGAATCTTCAATTACCTCGGTGTTGGCTTCAAAGGAGAAGAAATTTATCTCTCTTAAAGTCTTTAATCAAGCCAACAATGCTATTATGAAAATTCCATCCTTTTTCGTGCCATATAAAACTCTTGCAGAGAAAGAAGAAAGCTTAGCCTATAAAGAGGAGGAAGAAATTCAAGAAGTAGAGGAAGAGGAAGAAGGAGAAGATATGGATATTGAAGAAGAAGATAAGGAGGAAACCTCCTTAGAAAGGATTGACTTTCCACTCTGATCACCTAACCAAGACCTTCTCAACAATCAAAAGAAGACTGTTGAAAACTAAAAGATTCTCAAGCGTTTGGTTATTAAGAAATTAAACACTATTTTCAACAAAATGGACAAGTTCTTTGGAAAAGTGAAACGCAAGCTTGGGATATCTTCATCATCTTCCTCATCTACATCTTTTTAGCTTATTATCTAGTTGCTTACGAGTGTGTTGTAGTTTAAATTAGTTTTGAACTTATGTATCTTTTCATTTCTTTGTGTTCTATGTAATCTCTATCTAAGTATTAATGAAAATATATTTCCTTACCGTTATACATTATTTACAATCTTTGAAAAACATAACAAGTATAATACTATAAGCTAAATACATTAGAATATCAAAACAAAGTTGTTTTGAAAATTTCTGCATATATGTCGACATACCCTAGGTATGTATGTCGACATATAACGGTAATTTTTCAAAAATTTTAATTTTGAAATTGAATAAACAGCAAATGTCTATTCATTTCTAATGAATTTCCACTCTTCGAAATACCTGTTAAGACTAGAGAATCATTATTTTCTATCTCTTTCTTCTTCCTTTGCATTTCTAAACTCTAAAACCAAAATAATGGCTTCTCCTATCCAGAAACAAATCAAAAACCTCGAATAAACTCTTGAATCATTCAAGAACATTCTTACTTTCATCCTAAGAAACCAGAGGCACTTAGAATTGAGTCAAATGCAGATGATCAAGGAGTAAGAAAGGCATTTTGGTGCGATTCGATGGATGATTTCTGCCTTGAACAAAGAAGAACCAACCACTGATCCAGACTGTACCATCAACAAAGTTGATGAAGATTGGGATGTTATCAAAGCGGATCTAATCTTTGGTGTTGATGGATGGGTTGAAGTTCCTCGAAATACCTAGTTTAAATAGGTATGATTGTATATAAATAATAATACTTGATTTGGTTTGGATTTGATTGGTTTTGATTTAAGTGGATTTGTTTCAATAGTATATGACATTAACTTTGTTGAATTGGATGAAAATTTGGATTGATTATGATTATTTCATGATTATCTAATTTTACATATCACTTGTTGTTTTTATATAATCTTTCCCATCATCATTATATATAATTCTTATACATATTGTTTAGTATTTTATTTAAGGGGAGTTAGAGTTAGGATTATAGTAAGAGTTGATGATAGTTATAGTTTTAGGAGGTTATTTTTGTTGATGACAAAGGGGGAGAAATATATAAAATATTGGCATAGATTAAGGGGGAGTTTTGAACCCAGGGGTGTTATATTATATTTTATATACAGAGTTGTCATCATCAAAAAGGGAGAGATTGTTAGTACCTTAGGTATTGGTCTTGATGATAACAACTATAGGACATTATGTAAAACGAGTACATATGCACGTCCAGGTGGGCCTGCATTTAACTATAATGTGCATGCATTTTTGTTTATATCCGTGGAAGTAGATTTGAAAGTAGCATCCCCACATTTCAACGCCGCCTAGGCAGAAACCGCTATTTTTTTTTTGTTCAGACTGAATTAATTCAATAATACATTTATGTAGCGTTACCACATACTATATAGTAGACATAATATAACATCAATTAATAACAAAACGATTAGCATAGACAAACTAAAATCTTAAATAGAGAAAAAACGAATATCAAAGAGAAGTGGTCTGCTGATTTTACTAATAACAAATATGAAGGAAAAAAATAAATTGCCTATTCCATGAAGTATCATCATCTCCTATTCTACGAAGCATTGACTTTGGCAATGAATTTATTAAAGAAGTAAAACATTGCATATTATTGTTTTTAGCTTCACCACTCTTCTAATAAATCGTAAACTAACAATTGAAAATAAATTGGACAATACAATAGAAATCAGATTGTTGGTAGGATACCCAAACTTCGAATAATTAAATCTTTAGACTTAACCACACCACGGTAATAAATAATATATTAAAAGCTTGTTTGTAAAAGAGTAATATTGACGTATCTACAGTGGAATTCTTAACAGTAATACTGTTATTTCCTACATAATTACAGCATAAAATTGGGTTATCAGTAGAAAAAAGTGAAGTGAATTGTTACTCACCTCCATATCCAGTGCCAACAAATGCTTTAAGTATTGCTCAGCTATGGTCAAATTTGAATCTTGTATGAAAGTACAAAGACGACTCATGTAATAAAAAAAGAATTATTTTACAATTTAGAAATAAACATATTCAGGTGACTGCATATGCTTCAACATAGGCAAATGCACAACAAATTGAGCTGACTACATATGCTTCAACACAGCCAAATGCACATTATATACCAAATAAAGCCAAGATCAAAGTAAACACGTAATATAATTACTTACAAATTTGATCACTTAGAAGTCTTTAAAACAATGGAGTACTATGAGTAGCCCATCACCTCCACTTAGAATCATGGTTTGACAATTTATTTCTATGTTGAGTTTCTTTAAGCTAGAATTTTTGTCCAGTTTTTCCATATGAGCAAGGATAATTGACCAAGCAAAATTTGAAGTAATGCACTTGCTTTGTCTGTATTAATAACATATTCTAGCAACTTTGTCGCATCATTTGTTTAGATATGTATTATATTGAATTTTGAGTCATTTGAATTAAGCATTATATTAGTGGATATGGAACAACTCACACGTCTCTTCTTCTTATTATTTTTAAAGCAAGCATAGCCGATGCATTCATGCATAGCTAAAGTAAAAATACTGAACTTAAACGGACAAAATCACTACGAAATTAAATTTCATAGCGGTCTCATTAAATCTAATCCATGTTGAATAGCATCAGAACTTCATATTTGCTCTAGTTTATATTTATAATTCTTATACAGCTTATAATCCTTGTTTTTTTTATGCCCATGGATAATACAAAAAAAACAGTGAATGATTTATCATTGGGGCAATTTCCATGTCCATGTCCAATATGGGTTAGTATACTGAACACAATAAGTTTGTTGTTATCATACAGACATCGATGTTTTCATAATGTAGTCCTTCGAATGTAGTAAGGCCTCTGACGTGCCTATTTGTTCAAAACATCATTTAGAGTCAGACAGGTATTCATAGCTTACCCTCTTGGGACTCTTGTTTATTGCAAATTGCATCCTTCACCTCTGCTTGACTTTATGTTTCCGTTTCCCAATTCAAAGGCAGCAGCTTTAGCTTCCTGTCTGTTTTGCATACTCAGTTGTGTGCACGCAGGTATGATCAATTAAGCGTATGAATAATAGTGGAAAATAATATGTATTACAATGGTGTGAATCGCTAACTGAAACTGACTACAGAGATCATGCTTAATCATATTACTGCATACGTAAATGCAACAAAAATATAAGCATTATTGTATATTTGTACAATAGAAAAATGTTTAATTAACAAATAGTAACTTATGACCATGTACGTCATGCTTTGAGTCACAACAGAAGATCTTTGGATCTGAAACAACAACATATGCTTTACACAATGATTCAACAATCAAACTAATAGGTAAGATAGTAATATGCTAGAAAGTAAAATCCCATAATATTCATTATATCTTCCACTTACATTCCTTTTTAAGGCAACGATAACGTTACTTTCATTAGAATCTAGACATATAATACATAAGAAATCCCAGGCATGTCAAGATGCATGGTATAATGTTCCTCTGAAATGCAAACTAATCCACAAAATCAACTTATATTTCGAAATAATAACGATGACACTGAGTGGAAAAACATCTAAATAAAATGTTGAATACTTTCATGATTATTAACAGGCAGGTTTTGCGTATACCCAGTTTCTAAGACCCATGGATAATGTTTTACTGGAAGTATTCCTGCATTGGAACCAAAATTGGAGGAAAAAAACAAAATTTTAGCTAGTTGGGTATAAATATCGAAGTTACCTTTACTTCTTTTAACCACAAACCTATCAACTCTGGCTCAATCAAGAATTTTGAACCGATCAAAGCAGGATGGTTCAGTGGACTAACAGACCTAGCATTTGTTGCAATTGCCACTTTAATGTTAACTCTGCTTTCTCATATTTTCTATTTTTATGCAACTTGGAAAATAGACTAAATGTGGGGAATAGGAACAACAAAAATCAATAGTTTTAGATGACTGTATCCATAAACTTGGACTTGAAGGTTGAAGCAACCTATTAAAGGCCTATTTCTTGGCTAAGCATTATTTCATTATTAATATACACTGTGCGTACAACAATATCTATGTTTTTTTCTGAATAATTGAATTCATTTCAAATTTTGTTGCTGTTAGAAGCATGCTTTGGAGCTTAAAAGTCAAATATTTCAGTATTGAAGTCAAATTTGAAAAGAATAAACACATTCATATAATAAAATGAGAGCAATTGATTGCTTAAGCAACAACATGAGCCAGGTAAATACTGAGTTTGTACTGTTGTCCAGTTCAGTAGTGGAGAAGAGTTGACGATGTGATGTTGAGATAAGTAGTTCCACATCGTTCAATATATGTCATTTGTTAGTGTATATAATTTAAGGGACAAATCCAACATACGAAAGTGGTTTAGAAAATTAGCACGTTCTTAGCTTGGATGGTACTTGTAAATTGGGAAGTGAATTCCGGCCTTTTCTGATTGCAGAATGCTTTTTTCTGATTGCAGAACGCTTGCCTTCCCTGCAGCTCAATTACGTACCACTACTGATGCTTTATATATGTAAAGGGCATTATCGGTATTTCAAAAAGACACCGAGTAAATCAATAGAATGAATTCTCTTTATTAGTAGTAAAGATATAAATACTAATGTTTTATCAAGATATATATAGTATATAGTAGATGATATTAGATAGGTATTGATTAAGAAGACTGTACAGTATCAAGATGATAATATCAAGAGTAGATTCTAGATGTTAATATAAAGTTTTAAGAGTTCAAGAATGAAGACTTATGAGTATTGAAGAGTTCAAGATTTCAAGATATTTCAGATAAGTTATAGAGTTATAGAATTTATGTTAAAACCTTGATAGCACTTTCCTGATCTCTCTCGTCTTCTCTAATTTTGTTTTAAATTATTTTTCAAATATTCTGGTTTTAAAATAATTTTTTCAAAATATTTCCCAAAATGATTTTCAATCTCTTACTTATAAAGATATCATTTTATTGTTTTTAAGTTTATATATATATATATATATATATATTGAATTTTTGTTTATATTTTAATAAGTTATAATT
The DNA here is from genome assembly GCA_030737815.1 of Allium fistulosum. Lineage (NCBI taxonomy): Eukaryota > Viridiplantae > Streptophyta > Magnoliopsida > Asparagales > Amaryllidaceae > Allium > Allium fistulosum. The sequence continues at coordinate 295,080,923 of CM060907.1, forward strand.
ATATTGATTTATATATATATTATTGAATACTCTTATTAAATCTTTCAAAATTATTTTATAAAGTTTTATTAAGTTATATTTTGATTAAAATGTGTATAAACTATATTTGAATGATTTTACCAAGTATCAAATTATTTTACAAAGCAACGGATTTTCAAAATAATATTTTTAAACTTTTTTTCAAAATACAATGGGATATGTCAACATATCCTATTCATATAAGTCGGCATAGTGGCCGTAAAATTCAAAATTCAAATTTGAATGGATTCATTGTATCTCTTCGCAAGTGGACATGACCGTTGTTTTCCTATATATACCAGACTTCGAAATGAATTTTCATAAACTACTTTCTTATTTTTATCTCCTCTTTTCACTCTCTTAATGTCTAAATCAATTTCTATCTAAACTCTACCGAAATTCAACCAGAATCAAATCCAATCATTACTAATTTGATTTTCATATACTCTTCGATTTCTCTCATCTCTCTCAAGATCGAAGTGTTGTTCAACAGTTGTAGGATCAATTGTAATCAAGATCGAAGATCTGAGTCTGTAAACTCTATCAAATTAAACTCTTATACTTTATGGTGTTCTTGGTATCCTTGAAATCCAAGTAGGTGTGATTGTAACCTTTAAAATCAATTGGGTGTGCTTAGTAGTCTGTAAATCTAGTAGGTGCGCTTGTAGCCCAAAAATAAAGTAACTCTACCCAAAAGTCGCGATTCTGGAGGGTGTGTCTCGTAGCCTTGAAATTGAGATTGTACTTGCTTTTACTAGTTGAAAAGAAATTCGTACAAGGAATTATGTGGGACTGGATGTAGGGTAACTCTGAACCAGTATAAAATCCTGGTGTGTTCTTTCCCTTTTACTTTTACTGCGTTCACTTTTATTTTCTCTTTGATTCTATGATTGTTTCTATGATTTTTAATTACATCATTCCAAGTAGAATCTTAAAGAATTTGAAAAATATTCATATAATCAATTAAACACTATTCACCCCCCCTCCCTTTAGTGTTAATTTAGCCTTAAGATCCCTATTCCGCTGACTCACAAATGCCAGCGGTCTTATCCAAACCGCTGGACGGGAAGGATTTGTTTACTTAGCATTGTCTGCTCACACGCTAAGCACAACATTAGTGCGTGAGGAGGCAAGGATTCAAAGACCATTGACTATATCAACAAGCAATTCATAGGAGCTGAAAAGAACTACCCGAAGTTGAAGAATCTCGCGTACTGCCTGCTGATTGCATCAAGGAAGTAACGATCGTATTTTCAGGCTTATCCGATCAAGGTGCTGATGGATCAACCTCTAAAACAAGTATCGTACCCACCCAAGACCTTGGGAAGGTTGCTAAATGGAATATCGAGCTAAGTCAGTATGCCATCACTTACCATCCAAAGAGAGCGATAAACGGACATGCATTGGCAGACTTCATTACTGAGTTTACTGTGCGGGATGGTGCGGAAGAGGATGATGCAGTCATAGCTTCTCATTGGAAGTTATTTGTCGACGATGCTTCAAATGAATTTAACTTGGAGAAAGGAGTAGTTTTGAAACACCAGAGGGATGATCGATTTGCTATGCACTGAAATTGGAATTTCCTGCGACTAATAATAAAGTGGAGTACGAGTGTTGACAGCAGGATTAAGGATAGCAAAGGAACCAGGGATAAAGACGCTGGACATATTTAGTGATTCTCAACTTGTAATTTGCCAAATCAAGAAGGAATACCAGGCCAAAGGTTCAAGACTAGCCCTTTACCTATCAAAAGCACTAGAACTGCTTGAAGACATAGAGCACTATATGATAGCACACGTCCCAGAGAGGAGAACACGAAGGGTGATACACTAGCTAAGCTTGCTAGCTCTGGGGAAGCACAGCTAATGAGATTGGTTCCTATGGAAGTTTTGACAGCCCTTAGTATCGATTAAATGGATGTTGACTGGATTCTAGAGACTACATAAGAGGAGGAGTTGTGGATGGCTCCAATCAAGAGCTACATGATCAATGGAACTCTCCTAAGAGACAGGAATGAGCATAGGAAACTTCTTCGTAAAGCACCATGGTTCATGATGTAAGATGAAGTACTATACAAGAGAGGATTCTCAACTCCCTTGCTCCAGTGTGTAGCCAAGGACGAGTCTAGGAAGATCCTTATGGAAATCCATAAGGGCAGCTGTGGCGATCACACCGAAGGACAGACTTTGGCAAAGAAGATACTTCGCTACAAATATTTCCGACAATCGATAAAACAGGATGTTGCTGACTACACCAAAAGGTGTGACCGGTGCTAGAGATTCGTGAAGATTCCAAGAACCCAATCGACAGAACTTACGCAAATGGTCAGTCTATAGCCATTTGTAATTTGGCGAATTAATAATATCTTTGTGCAACCGATAGCGAGGGGGAGCCAAATATGCTATTGCTGCAGTGGATTACTTCATGAAATGGGCTGAAGTGGAACAGCTTTCCACGATTACAATGAAAAAGGTAATCATCTTTGTAATAAATAATATTATTTACAGGTTCGAAGTACCCCAAATGATCATCACGGACAACAGAACTTAGTTTGAGAGTGCTGAGTTCAAGGATTCCTACAAACAGTATAGAATTGAGAAGAACTTCTCCATACTGGCACATCCTTAGGAAAATAGGCAGGTGGAAGTAGTGAATAGGATCATCAAATCCGCTTTGAAGAAGCGACTGACTAGAGCTAAAGGCAACAAGGTCGATGAGCTTCCACTAGCAGTATGGGCTTATAGGATGACACATAAGTGTGCAACTGGACACTTGCATTCGCTTTGGCTTACGGATTAGAGGAAATGATCCTGATAAAATTGGAAGTTCCTTCTCATCAAAAAGGCATTTTGACTCGAAGGTCAATGAGGAACTCTTGCTTGAGTCTCTCGATTTGGTTGATGAAAAAAGGAAGAAGTGGAATTAAGGGTTGTTGCCCGCTAAAAAAGGTTAGCGTGGCACTTTAAGGCCAAGGTTTGCAATCACACCTTTAAAGTAGGGATCTCATTCTGAAACGATTTCTCCTAGTTACAGGAGCATTTAGCCTGAACTGGGAAGGACCCTACACGATTGATCAAAAGCTTGGAAACGGAACATTCAAGCTGGGAACTATTGATTGAATCCATATACCTCGTGCATGGAACATCGATTTTCTCCAACACTACTACACTTAGTTTCTCTTTATATGATTTCACAAATAAGCCACCCAAGGATACTAGATGCACTGTAAATAGGCATGACTTGCTGATCTATCCATTCAAAATAAAATTAGCTTCATGAACCAATGGAACTGTAAACTCATGTGTCGCACGATTAACAGCTAACCGAGGAAATGCTCCTCTATCTTGGGAGAATAAACTGGGAGTGGGGACTCAAACCGCTGGGTTGACCGGGAAAATTAACTAAAATCGCTAAGTCAATGAGGAAAATCGACTCAAATCACCAGATTAATGGGGAAAATCGACTCAAACCGTCGGATCGACGTGGAAAATCGACTTAAACCGTCGGATCGATGTGGAAAATCGACTCAAACCGCCAGTTGATGGGGAAAATCGACCCCGAACCTTTTGAGAATTGACATTGTCAAGAGGTAGGCGATGCTGGGAAGGTCTTAACAGTTAGGTCGACGGCCAAAATCGAGTCAAACCGTTGAGGAAAATCGACCACCAATCTTTTGAGTATTGGCGTTGCCTAGAGATAGACGATGTTGGGAAGGTCTACATTGCTGGGTCAATGTGGAAAGTTGACTCAAACCGTCGAGTCGACAGGGAAAATCGACCCCCAACCTTATGAGAACCGGCGTTGCGTGGAGATAAGCAACGATGGGATAGTCTAAACCACCGGGTCGATGGGGAAAATCGACTCGAACCACCAGATCGATGGGGAAAATCGACCCCAATCTTCTAAAAAATGGCATTTCCCAGAGATAGGTGATGTCGGGAAGGGGAAACTCTAATCTTTAGGACACTGGCATGGCCTAGAGATAGGCGATGCAAGGGAGATGAACCACAAACCTTTAGGAATTCACCATTCCCCGAAGATAGGAGACGTTGGGGAGGTCAGGCGACTCACTCAGGGATTGATTAGATAATTCGATCTTAGCATGCATGAATGCATCATTGCCTAGAGATAGGCAATATAAAAGAAGGAATCCTTGAAAGGGAGCTGCTATTATGTTGGTTTTCGAAAATAAAAACCAGTGCACAGCCGGTTTCCAACTATGAATTTAGAAAAATTCAAATGCAGCCCAGAGTTAGGCAGCATTAGGAAGATACTACTTGGAATCTTGTAATAAAATCACTGGTTCCCGGAGATGGGAGTTGGTATATGAATGGGAATCTCAACGATAATGCTAGCAACCAAACGAGACATGCTTGGTCGAGGATAAGCACGGACAGTCGTAGAAACTCAAAAATAAGAATTTTTCAAGCTTTCCTGAACCAGGTTTAGGATCGGAAAAGTGCACTTAAACTGGAGGCAATCGGAGAAGTTTCCCCACAACACTCTTAACTTATAAATGCCCGAAGTCTCGTATTTGGAATAATAAATCATGTGAACAAGGATAAGCATGCAAATAACCGGTCGAAAGGAACCCGACCAGGCATCAATAGGAATAACCATAAAGTTGATTAAATAACGATTATATTTTGCCAAATGGAGTGTTTTGGCAGCTATGAACAGGGTTATGTAACAGGATATAACCAAAGTAATTGCAAGGATATTATTTATATGCATAGAATTGCGGTAAATAAGCACACTACACATAAACATGCATATATAATTATAGTACAGGAAGTTATATTATATATACGGGCAGTCATATACCAATAGTACAATACATAAAGATGCAGGCAAGTAAACAAGTGAAAGGTTACATGAAAAAAGTCAATCTTTCATTACCACAACTTTTATGTACATCATAAAGCGGGGTCGTGCTCATACAATCTCGGCCTGTTCAAAACCAAAAAGCAAAAAGATATAGACTCTACAACACAAAATACACGACTCTCAGCTGGCAAGCTCCAAGTGCTATCTAGTTGTCTTCCCCTTCTTACTACCTCTACCACCCTTGCCGCTACCTCCTCTAGGGCGAGTCTTGTGCTTTTTCTTCTCGTCTTTGGTTACCTTACCTGGGGGAGTATCACCTTCATAATGAGTGGACTCTTCATCGGTCGTAGTATATGGCTCTTCAAATTGGTTGTTGAGGTCTTGGTGGCCCTTGCCTTGGGTGGTTGGATCTTCAGCGCATGAAGTTTGGATTTGGGACTTATCGGCTTAGAAGAGGCAGGCTTAGTGACTCCAGCTCTTTCTTCACCTTGATCTTATCAAAATCAGCCTTCCGCCTATCCTTCATGGTGGTAGAGTCAGTCAGGTCCAAAGCGCTGACGATAGTGACATCTTCTTCTTCTTGGGACACGGAAATGTCCTCCAGCCCTTCCAAGGCTGCGATCTTTTGGGAGTCAAAATCAAGTTCAGAGTAGGAAGGCAAGACCGGAGCGACAAGTCCCGTCGAAATAAAGGTCGATGCAGTGAAGATTGCTTTAGTTCCCATGCCCTGATTAGGTAGCTATAGAGGAGGAAGGTGCGGTTAACCTACAAGTTGACAGATAGAACAGTAAAGTTTAGTGATAGACTCAGGAGAGAACCGAAGCTTCTCAAAGGTCAGTGAATGAGAGAAATACCTGAGTCTGGGCTTCGGCCCCTAAAAGAAACTTCAAATTTCCTTCTTCGGTTCTGTGCTTCTCACTGGGGGAAGAAGGAATATGAGAGATGATTGCTTCAGAAATTGCAGTCACATGGGAAGTTGTGGAGCTATCTCCCTTAGATGCAGGAATGGTCACTATCGGCTCTATGGATTTTCAAGCAAATGTTTCATGCTGACCCGATGAGCTTTGGCCAACGAGAGCTTTGGTGGCGGCGATAGCAGCATTAGCATCCCCTTCACCTAGGATAGCCTTCCCTATAGCAAGTTCTTCCATGTCCTCAACATTGAGGTACATAGCCATCAGCTCCTCTTTCGAACGATTATCACTGGCCTACATAGCCCGATGAAGCACCTCCTCCCAAGTATCAACGAGAGTCTCAGGGTAGTCATTCCCCAACCATATCAGATTTTTATCCATAAAGACGCTTGCATAGAAGTGTTGGAGATTATATATCATTGAGCTTGTCTCTCTCGTGCCTTCTTCTCTTGAAGATCTTTGGCTTCATGTTGGGAAACTGCAAGCTCGATGTCGTTGGAAAGCTTCCCGGTTGATAGAAGCTCCAAATCGGCAGTAAGCTTCTGTTTTTCTTTGTGGAGCTTTTGAACCTCCTCATAGAGTCTTTCAAGTTCAACTGCCTGTTCTGAGATGGTTTGGTCCCTGGCTCATATGATTTCATCCTTTATAGTGAGAGCTAGGTCATTCTCTTTCACTTGCTTCTTCAACTCAGCCACTTCTTCATGGGAAATCGTTATGTAGTTCTACATCATGATCTCGGCACAATAGTGAGCCACCTTCATCTCTTCTTTTAAGCTATCAGAATTGGCTTTTGCTTGGAGGGTTGTGTTCCTCTCTTTGGTGATTATAAACAAGTCATCCTCCTAATTCTTAACGATTCATTCCATTTCCTCCTTCTCGGAATCAAAGGACCGAATGTTGGTGTAATTAATTCTACTCACATCGGAGAGAGCTTGGCACAGCTTCTTTCATTTACATCCAGTGTCAATATGCTTTTGGACATTTCAAGTAACCCGGCACCACCTCTTTCAAAACAACCTCGATGTCTTGGTCAAACTTCATGTTGTGCAAGAAGAAGTTTGAAAATGCAACATGTAGGCATAAGGGAGCAACCGGAAGAGTAAGCAAAGGAGCAGAGACTCCCTTAGAAGCAAGAGTAATTATTGTAGTGAGAGAGTGGGAAGCAGGGACCTATTGTTGTGAAGAGGTTTGATTTTTGGAATGTGGTGCAACATCACCAGAAGAAGGGTCGTAATGTCCAGAAGATTCTCTCTAACGTTTGGCGGGATCATGCGATAACTCTTCTTCCGCCTCTCTCTTCCTCCTCCCCTTGTACCTTTCTCCCACTCTTTGTCAGCCTTGCGGGCATCAGCTACTTCACGATCCTTCCTTCTCCACCTTTCTTCGTCAGTCCCATAACGACTTTGATATCCGAAGTGAGGAGTATGGGATCGGGAGTCTAGCCACGATACTCACTAGCATTGCGTAAGAGCCTTTGGTAAAGACCACAACCAATGAAACCTAAAATAAGAAGAAGATAGTATAAGAGTTGAGACTTCACAAAGCAAAAGAATGCAGGGATGCGTGTTCGTGATCCTAGTGAAGTGTATGACACCGATGACCTCCTAAGTACTCTACGGACCGTGTTCTCATGGACTTAAAGATGGGGTTTCTCTACCTTCATCTATATTTACTCCAAAAGAAAAGTTGAAGTCGTGAGAGCCTTAAGCAAGAAGATCAGTGATAGAAATATCGAAATCACTTAAACCGGCAAATATATCACCAAGAACGCGACACCAAGGATTCATTTCACCTAATGGCAATGTGGTTGGTCCTCCGAGCACCTAAGAAATTTCAGTAACTTTTTCTCCTAATGGGACGGACTTGGATGTTAGGACTTTTGTGATGCGTCTCTCTGAACAATTCGTCCTCCTCCATGCTAGCATGATAGTCGCTATCGCTATCACTTGAGCCCTCTTCATTTTCTTCGACCATTGGCTCTTTTCCTTCCTGTTTCTCCTCGCTTTCGCTCTCCTTCGAGATTGACTGCATTCCAACTCTTTCGTCTCCTTCTCTCGGGGCATCACCAATAGCAGGCTCTCTAGTTTCTCCTCCAACAGGCTCCTCTATGTGCACTGCACCCGATGGACCTTTAATCTTACCTTGTAGATTCTCGCTGGAGTTGCGAGTATGATGGGCAATTCTAGTCCGCTCTCTGGAGCTACTTGAAGGAATTGAATCGGGGATGGCAAACCTATTAGGATGAAGAAGAAGACCGTGTCATCGAAGATTCTCATTGGGTATGAGATAGGAAGTGGTGCGATGCTGGATTCCGACTTCCCTTAAACCATCCAGAGTATTAGTATGTTCGTCATGGGCATCCCAAGCTGGAATGTATTAGAGGAAATAAACAACAAGTTAAATGCTTAGATGGAATAAATCCAGGCACATAAAGAATAGAAGGAAAGGGACTCATTTCCAAATAGCTAATGCCCATTGAAGCCATATGACAACGAATAAAGAAGTACTCATTTTTAAAATACAAGCACTTGTTGTGGAGAGACTCAATGACTATGCATCTGCACTAAGCCTTGATGATCTTGTTGCAAGGAGCCTCTTGTCACTGCTTGAAGTGTAGGAGGTGGGTAAGCTCTTGGAAAGTGGGAGCCTTATTGAAGCGATCCAAGAAGAGGACGTACAACCTGAGCTCTTGTAGAACCATGCAAAGGAATGGATTGAAAGGCAGCATAGAACCGCCTATTCACATGTATTTGTCATAGGTTATGTATCCCGAAGGAGGAAGATGTGCTCACTCACCCTGATTAGGAGGTTGTAAATTATTCTCAAGAATTCCATGCCGATGACATACATTTTGAAGCATCTTTGTAGAAAGGATAGACAACATTTGATCAGGCAGCTCATTCAAGACCCTCAGACCGATGTATTTATTCAAAGGAGGAGGTTGATTTTATGGCGGAAACACCGGACCGACTGCGCCCTGTAACTCAGCAAAGATTAAATGTATGGGTCTGATAGGTATAAAAGGTGAAGCCTGAGCTATGGAGGACCCAACTTTAGGAGGAGTAGACATAACCTCATCGGACTTGAGTGCGACGATCGACGAGTCATTCTAAATAATAAAACTTAGCATTCAACATGGTTAGTATGTTTTATTTTTAATAACGACCCTGTGTGACCAACGATCAAAATCCAAAGGATGTTGATGTATGTTGACCAGTCGGACTTCGATCGTTGACTGGGGCAAGTGAAGGTGTTAATTTATGCAGTGTGAATCTCGTGTCCCATATACGATGAATGAATCATCCTATATAGATCTCCTGCTCATGCTGGATAACATGTCACTCCACATAATGGAACATTGTCTGGAGCGATGTGGAAGTTTATCTACTCAAAAATCACAATAAATGCAGCAACAAGGAAAATATTACGGTTAAATCATTCAATACGACCATCTCGAACAAGAACCATCCTACTAGAGTTCAAACAACAGTGAGAGCTGAGCCGAGTCTTGACAAGAGTTAGACGAAGTCGGAGAATCGGACTTGTCTCCGGAATGACATGCACATGACTAAGGAAAAACTTGAACTCGCCATAGGTCGAGCGCAACCCAAACGTCAACTATCTCCCCTCAACTGCCATCGGCCACACCACCACCATCACTATTGCCACAACAATTGCTGATCTTCCAACCTTAGATTTTTAATCGGTGGAAGTAAGTTGAAGTGGATTGGATGTTGAGAGCTTTTCGGCAGCAAAACGATTTAACAACAGCGGTGTAAGATGATCGGAATTGGCAATGGTCGGTGACAAGTCGGCGGCAAGCATTGATGGCGGCGGAAGTTTGAGCGCATGGAGTTTGAAAAGATCGGGTTTAGAAAGGATTCGGTATAAACAAAACACGGATGGATGGAAAGTGAAGTACAAAATTTGTCTAAGTGTTCAATATATAAGTTTTCAGGGGATTTAAAGCTCTCGGTACCAGAGGAAAGTAATCGGTGCCGAAAGGTTTCATTCAAACCCGAAATTTGCAGAAAGCTTGGTGAAAGAAAGAGCATTCTAATATAAGGCATGGAGCGATATCCAGAGTGTAGATCTTGTCTTTAGCATGGAGAATGAAATTACAACTATGCAAAGTGGTTGAAGGAAAGTCCAACAAACAAAAGCAACGTTATGAAACAGTACTAGAACAATCAACTGGAATCACCAAATAGCAAGTCAGGACTTGTCTCGATCCAGAGTACACTTTGTTTTCAATAAAATCATACTCTAGGGGGTAAGTGTTAATCGGGTTTTCAACCATGTAGTTTTTTAATAGAAGTTAAAACGCCAAGACAAAGTTGAAACGACTCGAGAACTTGGAAACACGTTCGTAGGAAGTGGAAAGCAAACTTGAGAAAAACCATTGCATTTGGAGCTAAGTAAATCACTCGGTACTGAGAGGTCTCTCTTGATACCGAGAGGTCTTTCCTTCTATCTTGGCTTAAAAAACTCCATACACTTCACATGCTACTACAACTGCTCGTGGTTAAGTACTTTTTTAGAGTTTGGATGAGCAATTCTCAGGATTAATGAGAAGGAAAAAAGAAAGTGGGATAATACAAGTGTTATTGGGAAAACTGTCGTGAATAAGTCAAAGTATATGGAAAAGAGTTTGGAATACATCGAACTAGAGATAGAGGAGCAATGCAAGTAAATTAAGTGGTATTATCACCAAGGAAAACCATTCGGTACCAAGAGGTTTAAATTGCAAATGGGCCCCCATGCTCACTTGTACATCATTAGGCTTGCTCCTAGACTTTGACCTATATTGCTCCTAGATCTGTAGAGCTATTTCCCAATAAATATTAGCCTTATTGCAACTAAGAAAGGATCTGGAACTATGCTCCTTCTTTATCTCTTATTTCCCCCTTACAATAGTCACCTGGGAAGATATTACTTGCAGTTCCAAGTTTAGGAACCTATTAATCCCTTGTACTAGTGACTCTAATTCTCTCTCAAATCCATAATCAATAAAACTATAAAGTGGACGTAGGCCAAATATTACCGAACCATTATAAAAATCTTGCGTCTCTCTACTTTTCTATGCTCTTTTCCACTTTTCTATTATTTCCGCTAGATCTAATTCAACCACAGGTCAAATTTGGATGTTGTGCCACTTTTGACATCATTGCTACCTATTTAAGTAGGCATTTGAAAAGAAATCTGTACATGCACCGTACAGGACTGGACGTAGGATTAGTTAATCCAAACCAGTATAAAACTCTTAGTGTCATCTCGCTTACTTTTACTGCATTTATATATCTGTAACTGTCTATTAATATATATTTGTGATTGATTATCCATGTTTGAATTTAAACCTTGGAATAAGTTAGAAAAAATGCATATAAGTACCCCCCCCCCCTTTAAAGTTAAAATAGCCTTAAGACCTTTCATGATAGTACTATACCATTCCTACACTGACTAGGAGCATTTATAATTGTTTATTTATACCATCCAATACTCATGGTTTCAAACACATTCGTAAATACGATTGACTAAACACTTTGTCCTAGGGATTTTCTACTTGTACACACTTAACAAATTATAACATCACTTATATCATTATATATACAATAGAAAATGCAGTAGATTTTTATTTCGGCTGATTAAATGAAGGAATTTTGGTTTAAATTTTACTTCGACTGATTAAATAAAGGAAATTGGGTTAGAAATTTTTATATGTTATATCATATTAAAAGTGAATTTCTATGATTTTTGGGGATTTTTCCTAAGTAATTTACTATGGAAATTAAATTTATTTATTTGGAGGATTTAAATGTTTTAACTGTTTTGCTTAAGGGGAGGGCTTCTTTGCTAAAATATCTAAAATGAATGCGGCAATTTTTAGAAAAGAATTTGAAAAGTTTATGGCAACCAATTAAATCTTTACAAATAGGCAAGTTAGTTGAAAAGTATTACTTAAAATGGCAAATTAAACAGTTTTGCATAAGTTCATTATTTCGCCACTTCCGGTAGCTACCTTTCGACCCTATACTTCCGCCCCCAATGAAGTCGAAACCAATACACAAGGTATCAAGGCTTTGGTACGTGGTGGATCGGAGAAAGGTGGCAAGTATGGAGTCGAAACCAAGCTTTCGAAGGGGTCGAAGCCTCCCTTTTGCTTTATAAAGAAATGACGCTTGCCTTGTATTAAAAGAATGCTTTCCAAAGGGTTGAATTACTTTAATGTTGCTTTCTAAGGGGTTGCCGCCTTTTTTGTTGAAGTGTAGCTTTCGAATGAGTTACCCTATATTTAAATTAATGCTTTCGAAAGGGTAGTTTGAACCTAGTTGAAACCATGCTACCGACCTTATACCTTTCGAATGAATTGAAGTCATCAACTAGTTTGAAAGGTAGCATTTTGTTTTATAAATATAATAAGCCACTTCCTAAAGCTTTCGAAAGGGCTCCAGTAGCCACATAAAGGTTTCGAAGGCAATGGCTTTGAAATGGGTTTCGAAGCTATCCTTCCAAATGTTTTACTTAAATGATTTAAGCTTTCGAAAAGATGGTTACGAAGCCGTCAGTTTTCCCTAAACCCTTTTATATGAAGGTTAATGGTTTCGAAAGGGGTACTTTCGTTTATATTCACTTTGACCCAAAAGATATTTTTAAGGATAAACTTAATGGTTTCGAAAGGGGTACTTTCAAATGGTTTCGAAGCTATGCTTCTATGAGTTAATTAGTGGCGCTTTAATATTTTCGAAAGGTATGTTTTGATGGTTTCAAAAGAAATGTTTTAAAGTATTTCGAAAGGCATATGCTTAGTGTTTTGAAAAGAAGATTTGAATGCTTTCAAAGGAGAATATCCAATGGTTTCGAAAGTAAAGGTTTAAGGTTTTGAAAGCCTTAGTTTTCAAAACAAAGAACCCAAACTCGTTTTTAAATGAAAACCCATGCCAAAATAAATGAGTTTTGAAATGGCTTTTAAATATAGAGTTTTTGAAGAAGCTTTCCTTGATAAAGTAATAGGTTAAAGGATTAACCATATTTCATATGAAAATGATTTTAAGGAGATTAAACCATAGATGTTGGTGTTATTATATTTGCTTCTTCTAATATACATATCACTGTAAAATGGACCCATAACTGTATTTGGGGAGAAGGGGCAGAATAACTAGTTAGGTTGAACAAGTAGTGATTATAAATTGAGTTAACTCCTGAATGAGTAGAACTGCATCCAGAAGGTTAGGAAGACCATAATATAGGATGCCTAAATACGGATTAAAGAAGTTGTCAGATAGACTTGTTCATAATAAACCCATGAAAACTATGTTTAGAAAGAGTTATTGGCAAGGGCGAATAGGTTTGTAGTGAACCCATGAAAACTATATCCGGATTAAGTTATTGATAGAAGTCAATAGGTTCATAGTCAACCCATGAAAACTATGATACGAGAGAAGTTACTGGAGATACCAATAGGTTCAAGGATAACCCATGAATAATGAAGTTATTGGCAGGAACCAATAGGTTCTTAGTGACCAATAAAAACTATGAAACTAGACAGATAGTCCATAAGCTTTAAACAGGTTATTAGTTAGCCCATGAAAACTAATGGGTTAATAGTGACCCTAGAAACTATAACTGAGACAGATAGTCAAATGAATGGGGATGGGATATCCAGAATGATTCACTTGCTTGCATATCATCATAATATTTTAAATTGCTATGTTTTTAACCATTGTGGATGTAGGAGCACAATATATGGTTATTATAAGTTTTTGATAAGATACTAGTGAGGAGAAAACCCATTCCACTAAGCGGCATGGTCTCACTAGATATCTAAATGGCTTGTGATGGTAGGTTATTATTCATACCAGGCTTTATATCTGACTCGAAGTTTATGTTTTCCCCTTAAACTCTCGGGTTCTTAATTAGCTTTGAGTAGTTTGAGAGTTGAGGTTCTCAGGTTCTCCGTAGACGAACAAGCTTTCTAAGATATGCACTAGGAAAACTAGCTATTATGAGTTCTTTTCTATTTTGATTCCGTTGTGTTTTATTGTGAAGACAAAGTTGTTTAATTGCATATATTTAGACTATGATCATCCAAGGGCGCATCTTCATATGTCGATCTTGGCGTATGTTGTAATAATTATATTTTATTTGAATGTGGTTCTCGAATCTGGGATTGTGTAATGAATTTGAAATGATTTGAAATGGAATGAGAAAGTTGTTTAATGATTTTAATTTTTTTCCATATCCATGTGTTTTTGTTATATCAATGTATCTAACATTACCGTGTTTGGTCATTGAGGATTAATAAATATGGATGACTACAGCATCCGTAGCCGTTAGTTTTAGGCCTCCAAGTGGGGGATGTTACAAGTTGGTACCAGAGCATAGGTTTATGAAAACCTAAAAGAAATTAAAGCCTAAAAGGTTATTAAAACATAATCCAATGAACCAGAAAATAAGATCGGGGTTTAGGTTAACGCTATAGTAATGTACTTGTATTTGGTATATATATATATATAAGTACGTATTCCCCACTCACTTAGACCGTTCTTCTGTATCTTACTAAGGCTCGTATGCATATTTACGAGAAAGAAGATATGGAGGCAGGAAAAGGAAGAGGAAATCTCGGTGGAGGAAGCACCACAACAAATGGAAATGTTCGACCTAATACCAAGAGGGACCCGAGTCGACAAGCTAATGCTAATCAAAATGCAGATGCCAATGTGGGTGTTGGAAATCTACCAGTAGATATAGGGATGATGTATCAGTTCTTCATCAATCTGATGCAAGCAGGAGCAGTTGCTGGAGTTGCTTGGAATGTTGGAAGAGCTAATCCTGTGGCTCCAATTGGGAATAATTATGCTAAGTTGAGCAGAAATTCCACCAGTCTTGGTGGGAAGCATTTGTGGGAACAGAGGTTGCCATAGAGGTTGAGATTGGCTTTTGCATTGTGAGAGAATCTTCATTGACTTAGGATTGAATGACAAGCAGAAGAGGAGACTAGCCTCTAGGCAGTTATAGGGAGCAGTGCTTTGTTGGTGGAATAGTGTTACTACCAGAGTACCCGAGAAGAGTTAACTTGGACAGAATTAAAAAATAAGATTTGAGCAGAGGTTTTTGTTTGAAGTTGCTAAGTCGGCATTGTTGAGAAAGTTTATGGATTTGATGCAGGGATTCGGTAATTGAGTATGTTACTAAGTTTGATGAGTTGTCTTGATATGGGTATGCTACTGTTGACACCGTCATCAAGAGGAATGAGAAATTCATTCGTGGATTGAGACCCGAGATTGCTAGGACGACCCTGCCATATCTCCATGATCCTTTTAATGTTGTTGCGGAGATGGCAATCCGACATGAGGAAATGCTTGCTATTTATGAGAAGGAAAAGCCAGTTGAAACCTAGGGTTCTCAGGGGAAGAAGAGGAAGTTCTTTAAGAAGAAGGAAACCCGGAAGGGAGAGGCTGCTAAGAAGGCAAAGGCTGATTTAGTTTATTTCAAGTGTGATAAGAAGGGTCATTATGCTCATGAATGCCGAACAGACAAGGGGAAGAAGGCTGTAGAAAAGAAGAGCGTGAGTGCTTTAATTGCGACCAAGTTGGGCATTATAAGAATCAGTGTCCAGAACCAGTCAGGATGGACAAGGGAAACGTTTTTGTTGTTGGACCATCATCTGCTAGGCCAACTGCTGCTGAGAATGAAAAGACTGTGATGGAAGGTACGCTTTTGATTCAGAGTATACCAGTTAGGGTACTATTTGATATCGGTGCATCACATTCATTTATATCTCAGTGTTTGGTTGATAGGTTATGTTTAGAACCTACATACCTTGTTACTTCCTTAAAGGAGGAGGGTATGCAACTCTAGGGATGAGATGTAACAAGTTAGAACTTGATTTGTTAGGTCATAGTTTGCATGCAGTCTATATGTTTTTGATTTCATAGATTTTGGAATCATTTTGGGTATGGATTGGTTGTGTAAATATGAGGGTAGGATATTTTTCTATGATAGGGAAATATCGTTGAGACACCCTAATAGTCATAACCGAATCTTACTCTCAGTGGAGAATTCTAACAGAAATGCTTGTGCTTTGTTGAAAGCTATGGAAGTAGAAGAAGAGTTAAATCAGGTTCGGGTAGCAAGAGAGTTTGCAAATGTTTTTGAGCCGCTTATAGGACTACCACCGAAACAAGCTATTGAGTTTCAGATAGATCTTGTGCCAGGAGCTGAACCTGTCGGTAGACCACCTAGTAGGATGATGCCGACCGAGATGAAGGAATTAAAGGTGTAGCTAGTGGATCTAGAAGGGAGGAACTTTATTAGACCAAGTAGTTTGCCTTGACGTAACGGCCGTGGTGTTCGTGAAGAAACCGGATGGGTCGTTAATGATATGTATCGACTATCGTAAGTTGAACGAGAAGACGATTAAGAATAAGTATCCTTTGCTGAGAATTGACGATCTATTTGATCAGATATGTGGAGCCAGAGTATTTTCCCAATTGGATTTAGTGACAGGTTTCCATCAGTTAAGAGTGGCAGAGGACAGTATTCCGTTGACCGCATTTCGGACTAGGTATGGTTCATACGAGTGGTTAGTAATGCCATTCGGGTTAACAAACGCACTAGATTTCTTCGTGGATCTGATGAACCAAGTTTTCCGAGAGTACTTAGACAGGTTTGTGTTGGTATTTATAGATGACATTTTAGTATACTCTAAGGATGAAAGATAGCATGAAGATCATCTTAGAGTAGTGTTTGAGAAACTAAGGCAGCATCAGCTGAAAGCGAAGTTTTCCAAGTGTCATTTTTAAAAGAAAGAGGTTTAGTTTCTTGGTTACGTGGTTTCAGAGAAAGGCTTGTCAATCGATCCAGATAAGCTGTTAATAACTGGAAGAGACCAGAGACGGTGATTGAGATTAGAAATTTTCTTGGACTTGCTGGCTATTACCGAAAATTTATCAGGGACTTCTCGTGGATAGCTACGCCTTTGACTAAGTTAACCAGGAAAGATGTGAAGTTTGTCTGGTCCGACAAATGCAAGGAATCATTCCTTAAGTTAAATATTTGTTGACCAACGCACTTGTGTTAGCAGTTCCAGACGGAAACCAAGGGTTGGTGGTGTATACCGATGCATGTGAGATTGGAGTAGGAGCTGTGTTGATGTAGAGGGGTAAGGTTATTGCCTACGCTTCACGACATCTTAGACCGCATAAAGTAAGATATCATACTCATGATTTGGAGTTAACTGCGGTGGTCTTCGCATTGAAGATTTGGAGACATTATCTCTTAGGAGAGAGATTTGAGCTATACATAGATCATAAGTCCTTAAGGTACTTATTCTCTCAGAAGGAGTTAAATATGAGACAGCAGAGGTGGCAGGAGTTTTTAGCAGCTTATGATTTTGGTATAGAGTATACTCCTGGGATAGGAAATGAGGTAGCAGATGCTCTTAGCAGTAGATATCAGTATGTGGTGTTAGTTATGTTGGCACAATGGAAAGATTTAGAAGCTTTGACTACTTGTAGTGTGCCGTTAAGATCGTTTGCTAATTCTAGTCAGAGCACCGCCATGTTGTCCTGTTTGGAAGTTAGACCAGTGTTGATCAAAAGGATTGCTTCTAAGTAGAAGGAGGATCTATTATTAGCTGAGAAGGTTAGAAGGCTTGAAGTTAGATCAGAGATCGATGATCTAAGAGATTTTAGTCTTGACCAGAGAGGATGGTTGAGAAAGAAGGGACAGTTATGTATTTCGAATGTTGAGGACTTAAGGAAAGAAGTTCTTAAGGAATGTCATCGATCCAAATTTATGATTCTTCCTGGAGGAACCAAGATGTATCAAGATATGAAGAGGATCTTCTATTGAGATGGTATGAAGAGGGATGTTGGCTTGTGGGTTAGGCAGTGTGCAAACTATCAATAAGTGAAGGCCGAACATCAGAAGCTGAGTGGGTTGCTTCAACCTTTGGAGGTACCAATTTGGAAATGGGATTTGATATCCATGGATTTTATAGACATGTTGCCAAGGTCAAATAGACTAAATGAAAGTATATGGGTCATAGTGGATAGGTTGACCAAGAATGCCCATTTCATTCCAGTTAGGTCAACCAGGATGACACATGTTTTAGCTAAGTTGTTCATGAAGAACATAATTAGACTACATGGAATTCCTAGTAGTATAGTCAATGACAAAGATGTTTTGTTTACTAGTGAATTCTGGAAGAGTTTACAGGATGTGTTAGGTACCAAGCTCAAGATGAGTACTGCGTATCACCCTCGGACGGATGGGCAGACAAAGAGAGTCAATAAAGTAATCGAGGATTTGTTAAGAGCTTGTGTGTTGGACTTTGGTGGATCTTGGGAAGATCACCTACACATAGTGGAGTTTTTCTATAGTAATAGTTATCAGACTAGTATAGGTATGGCATCTTTTGAAGCTTTGTATGGAAGGCCATGCAAATCACCAGCATGTTGGTTGGAGACGGGAGACATATTAGTCTTAGGTCCAGATCTAGTTAGAGAGACCATAGAAAAGATTGACTTGATCCGAGAAAGGATAAAGAAAGCTCAGTCTAGACAGAAGAGTTACACAGATAAGAGGCATAAAGATCTGGAATTCTCGGTTGGAGATAGAGTTTTCATTAAGGTATCATCGATGAAGGGAGTGGTGCGATTTGGAAAGTCAGGGAAACTGGCACCGAGATATGTTGGACCATTCCCAATTATAGAGAGGATAGGAAAGCTCGCATACAGAGTAGAGTTACCAAGCAGTATGGCATGTGTCCATAATGTGTTTCATGTGTCTCATCTTCGCAAGTATGTGCATGATCCAGAGAATACTATTCCTCCGATAGGGTTGGAAGATTTAATAGTCGAACCTAATTTGACTTTTGTTAAACAACCCGTTCGGGTTGTAGCGAGGGATGAGAAAAGGTTAAGGAACAAGACAGTCAAGTTGGTGAAAGTTCAATGGAGCAACAACGAGAAGGACTGTACTTGGAAAACAGAAGACAAGATTAGAGATACTTATCCTGATCTGATGTGAGGGTATGTTCTATATTTGCTTTATATAGACTGTTGCTAGTCAGGTAGGCTAGTATGATTGTTAGGAGTTGTTACAGATGATTACTATGTTTAGTATTTAGTCCTTACTAAATTTCGAGGACGAAGTTCTTTAAGGAGGGAAGCCTGTAACACCCCAAATTTTTAATAACATTATTCAGGAGATTAATTAGATAAATTAAATAGAATATGTAAATATTAGTGTGATAAGGGGATTAAGATTTGAAAATTTATTTAGAGGTCGTGCTTAAATAAACATAGAGAATGAGTTTATGGAAATGGTTTATTAGATAATTGATAAGAGAATAAAACAAGGGCATTATAGGTAATAGCCACACCCATAATCCCATTACCCTTAAAATCTCGTTTCCATTTCTTTGCACGTTCATTTTTCAAAACTCAAAAACGTTAATCAAAGAAGAGCAAGCCGGTCATAACCTAGGGAAGAAAAATGGGAAAATCAATTAAAGCTAAGTAATCAACCAAGGGGAATTAATCAAAGATCAAGTCTTAAGTTCCTTATCCTAAGCAAGGTGAATAATAATCAAAACCATCTCTATTTTTGTTTTTAAATAACATATAATTTTTGGGTTTTATGTTTAAACCCATATGATGATTTTTAATGATGATATGCATTGATTTTATGATATGTTTGATTCAAACAAGATTGTTTGATAAATATTTGGTTCGGTTTTAGGTAAAAAAATTGTATTTATTTGATTTCGTATGCCATGAGGAATTGATATGTTATGTAAAACATTATTTTGGAGACAGATTTCAATTTTTATAGTTTTCTAAGCTATGGAAAATTTATTATGAATTTTTGAATGAAGAAATGAATGTTTGGGTTTAAATTTTCTTTCGGCTGATTAAATGAAGGAATTTGGATTAGAAATTTTTAAATGTTAGATAACATATTAAAAGTGAATTTCTATGATTTTGGGGATTTTTCTAAGTAATTTACTATGGAAATTAAATTAATTTATTTAGAGGATTTAAATGTTTAAATTGTTTTGCTTAAGGGAAGGGCTTCTTTGCTAATTACCTTTTATTTAGATCTGAAATGAATGCCGCAGTTTTTAGAAAAGAATTTGAAAAGTTTATGGCAACCAATTAAATTTTTACAAATAGGCAAGTTAGTTGAAAAGTATTACTTAAAAAGGAAAATTAAACCATTTTGCATAAATTCATTGTTTCGCCACTTCCAGTAGCTACCTTTCGACCCTATACTTCCACCCCTAATGAAGTCGAAACCAATACACAAGTTATCAAGGCTTTGGTACGTAGTGGGTCGGAGAAAGGCGGCAGGTATGGAATCGAAACCAAGCTTTCGAAGGGGTCAAAGCTTTCATTTTGCTTTATAAAGAAATGCCGCTTGCCTTGTTTTAAAAGAATGCTTTTGAAAGGGTTGAATTACTTTAATGTTGCTTTCGAAGGGGTTGCCGCCTTTTTTGTTAAAGTCTAGCTTTCGAATGAGTTACCCTATTTTTAAATTAATGCTTTCGAAAAGGTAGTTTGAACCCAGTCAAAATCATGATGCCGACCTTATACCTTTCGAATGAATTAAAGTCATCAATAAGTTCAAAAGGTAGTGTTTTGTTTTATAAATATAATAAGCCACTTCCCAAAGCTTTCGAAAGGGCTCCAGTAGCCCCATAAAGGTTTCGAAGGCAATGGCTTCGAAATGGATTTCGTAGCTATCCTTCCAAATTTTTTACTTAAATGACTTAAGCTTTCGAAAGGATGGTTCCGAAGCCGTCAGTTTTCCCCAAACTCTTTTATATGAAGGTTAATGGTTTCGAAAGGGGTACTTTCATTTATATTCACTTTGACCCAAAAGATATTTTTAAGGATAAACCCAATGGTTTCAAAAGGGGTACTTTCAAATGGTTTCGAAGCTATGCTTCTATGAGGTAATCAGTGGTGCTTTAATACTTTCAAAAGATATGCTTTGATGGTTTCGAAAGAGATGTTTTAAAGTGTTTCAAAAGGTATATGCTTAATGTTTTGAAAAGAAGATTTGAATTCTTTTAAAGGGGGTTATCCAATGGTTTCGAAAGTAAAGGTTTAAAGTTTCGAAAGCCTTAATTTTAGAAACAAAGAACCCAATCTCATTTTTAAAGGAAAACCCATGGCAAAATAAATGAGTTTTGAAATGGCTTTTAAGCATAGAGTTTTTGAAGAAGCTTTCCTTGATAAAGTAATAGGTTAAAGGGATTAATCATATTTCCTATGAAAATGATTTCAAGGAGATTAAACCATAGATGTTGGTGTTATTATGTTGTTATGTTTTCTTCTTTTAATATACATATTCACGGTAAAATGGACCCATAACTGTATATTGGGTAGAAAGGGCAGAATAACCAGTTAGATTGAACCAGTAGTGAATATAAATTAAGTTAACTCCTGAATGAGTAGAATTGCATCCAGGAGGTCGGAATACTAGAATATAGGATGCATAAATACTGATTAAAGAAATTGTTAGATAGACAGGTTCATATTAAATCCATGAAAACTATGTTTAGAAAGAGTTATTGGCAGGGGCCAATAGGTTTGTAGTGAACCCATGAAAACTATATCCGGATTAACTTATTGACGGAAGTCAATAGGTTCATAGTCAACCCATGAAATCTATGATATGAGAGAAGTTATTGGAGATACCAATAGGTTCAGGGAGAATCCATGAATAATGAAGTTATTGGCAGAGGCCAATAGGTTCTTAGTGACTCCATAAAAACTATGAAATCGGACAGATAGCCCATAAGCTTTAAACATGTTATTAGTCAGCTCATGAAAACTAATGGGTTAATAGTAACCCTAGAAACTATAACTGAGAAAGATAGCCAAATGAATGGGGATGGGAATTTATTCATACCAGGCTTTATGTTTGACTCGAAGTTTATGTTTTCCCTTAAACTATCGGGTGCTCAATTAACTTTGAGTAGTTTGAGAGTTGAGGTTCTCAGGTTCTCTGTAGACGAACAAGCTTCCGGAGACATGCAGGAGGCAAGATAGATATTAGGAGTTCTTTTCTATTTTAATTCCACTATGTTTTATTGTAAAGGCAAAGTTGTTTAATTTCCTATATTTAGACTATGATCATCCAAGGGGGTATCTTCATATGTCGCTCTTGGCGTATGTTATAATAATTATATTTTCTCTAAATGTGGTTCTTGAATCTAGGATTATGTAATGAATTTGAAATGATTTGAAATGGAATGAGAAAGTTGTTTAATGATTTAATTTTTTTTCCATATCCATGTGTTTTTGTTATATCAATGTATCTAATATTACCGTGTTTGGTCACCGAGGATTAATAACTATGGATGAGTGCAGCGTCTTTTAGCCGTTAGTTTTGGGCTCCAAGTGGGGGATGTTACAGATAAGCCAGTTACCGAATGCTTGTGGTGCATGAGTGGGCTATTACTGTCTCAGTCGGGGATGATTAAATTATTGGAACATGGGGATACGCAGGCCAAAAGACGAGCCATGGTGCATACTACCATAATCACGTGGGCTATTTGAATGATGTGGTCTGGCTCACTCTACGCTTGTGAGAAATTCAAGTAACAATAGAATTCTCAATAAAAAAATTGCTCTACAAAACCATAGGTGTTCCTTATAGTAAAATTGATATAGAATTTCTGTCTTAACCATTTAAATCATAAGCACAAAAGATTAATCAATAATTACGTAGATGTAGTTAAGAACATAAAGTTCTTAATATATTTTTCCTTTCCTAAGGAAGTAACAAGAGGAGTCAAGGTTGGATCGTGGATCGTGGTATCAGAAAGCAAAAAAGGAAAAATACCATGGAAAGATTTTAAGAATTACATGTATCCACATGCTTGCATTTTGGAATAAATAAAATGAAATACTGACTCATAATGAATGAAAAAATAAGTAAATCAAGTGGTCAAAAACATCAAATCTTTGTGGACAACTAATGTAACAACCCGATTTTTAAGTAACAATTAATTTAAATTAATAATAGTAATTTATTCGAAAATGAGTTTTGAATTTTATTTAATAAAAGAATTTAAATTGTGAAATGTGATATTTAAATTTTAAATAAGTTAAAGTGTGAAATAATAATATTATATAAAAGTGATGTGTTAAAAATATAGTATTGATTTGATAAAGAAGTGGCTTTAAATAGGAATTTATATTTATTTAAATTGAGTAGAAATTAGTTTTAAAAGTAAAAGAAAATTAAGAATATATATATTTACTTACTTTATATTTTAAAACCCAAGCCCAATTCTTAATGGCCCAAGTTTATGTGTCCAGACATTTCTCTTTCTCGATTTTTCTTTGTTCACCCATTTTAATATACAGGTATCATCTTCTAGCTAAAGCAACTAAAAACCAAACACAGTAAAACCTCCACATTAAAAATCATGATCACATCAAATAAATTACCTAAACTCTTCAAATTGGAATATGTTTATCTCTGTAACCTTAAATAGCTACGGTGAGGGGCGAATTGAGTTTCGCTGTGTCGATAGTGAGCTATGCATGTGCGTGCGTGTTTGAAGAGAGAAGAATAAGAGGAACACATAACGCACGTGAGTGTTTCACTCACACAATCTATGTCTAATCTTGTAATTTTATATATATGCATGAATTAGTTTGATATTTGGTCTTATAGCGTTACGTGCATCGAACAGAGGAGAGTTGAGCAATCAAGGCACCTTAAATAAGGAACACGACCTGGAACATCTCATTTCTAGGCCATGTACCAACCAACTGGTCAATAAGGACCAGTGGACCAGGGGGAAGCCTAGAACAGAAATGTTCCAGGCTTTTCATGCTATTTTTTGTGTGTGTATTCATGTGTTTTGTGTGTGTTTATGTTTGTGTGGCTGTGTTTTCTTGGATGTGATATCATGTTTGTGTATGTGCATATGTGCATTAGTTGTGTGTGTGTGTACATGTGAATGAGATGAGTGTGTGAAGCTAGGTGCTTGTGTGCGCGTGAGTGTGAATATGGTTGTGCATGTGTTTGTGTGTATGTATATGTGAGTATATATATATGTGTGTGTTTATGTGTATTTCTGTGTGTCCAGGTGTGTATGTATATATATTCTGCTGTGTCCATGTTGAGTGGATGTACGTGAGTGCATTGGTGTGTGCCAAGTCTGCACATTTTTTATACTACATGATTTATTGTTGTACTGGTTTTCGGGAGCTTGATTTTGTTTTGCTGTGTATATATTTTCCATGCTTTTGGGTCTTATTATAATGACTAATTTGTTGTTATAAAGCTGCTTTTATTTTATAAGTTGTTTGACCTTGATGTGTATTGTTAAAAGTGAATATTTTTGGGTCCAAAACATTTGTATATCAGCTTTATGTATATTGATGAATACTTATTTACTATATTATCCCTTCTTATGTGTATGTGTACAACCTTATATGTGTGCAAGTTTCAGTAAATTATAAGCAAAATATTTTTATATTTACAATTAAAATAAATTAAATCAAATATACTTAAACTCTAAAATATATATTTATAAGATATTATATATATTACTGTAAATATAGGTGTAATGAATTAATAAAGTGAAATAAATTATATTATTTAAATGGTCTAATTCATATATGCAATATTTAGCTCTACCAACTATATTGTGAATTTAAATAAAATAATTAATTTTCAAATGTTATTTGTAAAAGTTTTATTTATTGATTATTTTTATAAAAAGACCAAGAAATTAGTTATTTATTGTAAATATTAAACTATATTGAGTTTAAATTAATTATTTAATTAATTTATGGATATGAAGTTATTATCCATTATTTAGTATTCATTTATAATATAAAATTATATATTGTAAATGATTTATCACTAAATATTGATTTGTTTATTTTATATTTATTGGAATAATCTATTTTTATATTACTATTCTGATTTCTTTCTTATTTACTGAATAATAATTATATAAGTGATTCACCGTTGATATAGATTTGATTGATGATTTGTGATGATACGGTGTTGACATCCTTTGATATGATTTTGTGTTATAATTCCATATGACGAGAAATTAGAATAAACGGAATTATAATACCATCTGGTATTGGACTTTCAGTAATATTTCTTCAACTATTCTTTTGACCCGTTATACATAATATTGTATGGCTTGAGTTGATTTATAAGAAGTGAATAAACGTTTGAGTGTCACGCAGCGGCATAGGATGCTATTGTGATATTTATTCGATTATTCATTGTAAGTAGATGACACTCATGTGACGGGAATAGAGTGGATAGTGTGAGGTGATACGTAGTGATATATGGCTTTGTGCCTATATTCAGCGAGTATGGCTTTGTGCCTAACGATGACCATGACTTCATGTCTATATGTATTGGTTCTATATGCCACTATTACGATGTACTCCTATTATGTTTGTTGGAGAGGACTAGATGGCCAGTATCCACTATGCCACAAAGTGAATTAGATAACAGTGATCACACAACCAATTAATTACCTTAGAAAATCCTTGATTACAATTGATTACCTTAGAAAAAGATACATTGCAAAAGAAGAAAAATATTATGGCCCGCTGCATTGAGGAATTCAAAAAACTCCTTAAAAAAGAGAAAGAAGTGAAGCTCGAAGCTCAGAAGGAGTCGCAAAGATATTGCGAAGAGGCCGTCGAAGCCCATGGACTGAAAATTAAGCTTGACGAGCAACTCGCTCAAATTGAAGTTCTCAAAGAAGAGGCAAGAGAAGCGGACCGTAATGAGATTAGAGAGCAGATTGAGGCCCAGTTAGAAGATGCCAAAGATGCCAGTTGAAACGAAATTAAGGACATGTTCGATCCTCTGATCGTTGAATATAATGCTAAAGTCTTAATTCATCGCTATTTGAGTTTCCTTGGAGAGGGCTATCTTGAATCGCTTGTCGAGGCCTGGGAATACATTAATGAAATGAAGAAGAGCCCTCGGTGAAGATGATTTAGACGAAGAGAAATAGGTGCGGGAGATTCTTCGTGGGGATGAACCTTTAGACCTTGCTGCTACGAGACTCCGATACTTTGATATTTTATCACCCTCCGACAAAAGAAAAAACATCGTTGAGTCTTCAAAGTCCAATCCCAAAGGTGCCCCTTCGTTTCAGACGGCTGGAGTGTCAGTTTCTCTTGGCTCGGGATAGGATCTGGGCTACGATCCGGACAAACCCGGCTATCAATCAAAGGTGCCGACTCCTATTCTAGAGAGGAGCACTTCGGCTACAACTAAAAGTCGGCCGGACACAGGTATCCCGCTTTGTTCTCCATTATTCAAAAGATTTCGTTCCTCATGCCTAATAGTTATGTGCTTATCTTCCTGCTTTCGCGAATCTGCAGGTCTTCCGGGTCCCAGCCAGACTCCTGGAAGCGATTCCGTCGTGAAGCAACAATCGACATTTACTGAAATTCCGGTGGCCACCGACATTCCAGGGCTCGATGCTCCAATCATCGGAGCACTTGATGATGAAAAAGCCGACGACCCACCGCTGCATGATGAATCAGATGATATTGTGATTATTGGTGGCATTGAAAATACTGATGTGCTTAACTTAAAAGAGCGAATCGAGAGAGAGAGAGCAGTTGCTGAAGAAAAAAGCTAAGGCTGAACCCGTTGATGTGGACATCGACGATCCAAATCTCGTCCCACTACAAGTAATTCCACCCGGCGGGTCAGTTCTCGATGAACTCCCTCCAACCTCTGAAAGCTCTCCTGCCAAGGGTGGAAAAGGATCGAGGAAAAGGACTTGCATAAGTTCGGGTGGTGCTACTCCCAAAAAACCCAAAAGGGAGAAATGGTAGAAGAAATAGTCGTTGCTTCAGCTTAGTTTGTATATAACTTGTATAGCTGTTTTTCTCTTTTGGTTGGTCATGATTGTGCAAGTACGACCCCCGCTTTTGAATAAACTTTGTACCACAATTTTGAAGTTTAGCATGCAAATAAAAGTTCTTCGTTTTCTATCGAACTCTTATATGAATTTTGTTTAAATAGTTGAGCTATTATTTTCCCATTTAATGTACTTGTAATTCGTTGCTCGTTAATTCAGACAATTGTCCATTAATTTTTTACTCAAGGCCTTCATGTGGTCGTGGCCTTAAGTTGTATCAAACACTGAGCTTGAGCCCGAGTGTTACGCCGTTGGATTCAGCGGTTTGAGTGATTATACTCCTGCCCCCAGTCTTAGGTTAGCGGAGTTAGATAGTGGATGATCGAATTCCATCCTTAGCGAGTTTATACTACTCCTGTCAGTTTAAGGTCGGAGTTTATGGTATAGTGAGTGGTCGAACCGCACTAATCTATTTGTTTATACTCATATCTGCACTCTGGGGATAAGAGTTAGTTGGTGGGTGGCTGAATCGCACCCAACCATTTGTTTATACTCATATCAACACTTTGGGGATAAAAGTTAGTTTGGAAAATAGTCGCACCGTATTTTCCTTAATTGATCGATTTCCCCTCAAATCCAGGGTTTAACTTAGCGAGCGATTAGTTGTATCACGATCGCTTCTGAGTCATGTTTGTCCTATCACTCTTTAGGATTAACTTGGTTATTGGATGGTCGAGTCTCATCCATTCCTCGTCAGATATTCCGTCCATCGGGTTGTGCAAGAGAATCCTTAGATGAACAGTCGGGGCACATTCATTTTATTTAGTTCAATCATGAACTTATGTAATCGGCTAGCTCCAAGCTTTGGGAACTTGCTCGGACATATCAATATTAGTTAGTCGGGTATCATAACTAATATGTAATGCTACAACAACTACAAATATGAAGGAAGTTTAAAACTTTTATTTTCTAAATGAAAAGAAATGACATAATTTGTCTTATTACATATCTAAAAAATCAAATGCCAAAGCAAATTTGTAAATTGAATAAAAACTGAATGAAAAGTAATAAACTAAGTGAAATAGCATCGTAAATGCTTGCTATTCCACGCTCTTGGGAGTGTGACGCCATCAATAGTTGTCAGCTTGAAAGTTCCCTCTCCAAGCCTCTGTTCAATGACATATGGTCATTCCCAAGTAGGATTCATGTGCGACGGTGTAGGAAAAACCCGTTTCAATACGAGATCACTGATTTCAAAGGTTCTAGGTCGGACTTTAGTGTTTTAGTATCGGACGACTCAGTGTCGATGTGCAGTTGCTCTCAAATCAGCTTCCTCGTGCCTTTCATCTACAAAACCTAGAGATTCCAAGAGGAGATCTCTATTTGTTATGAGATCGTAGTAGGTCACTCGATGAGAAGGGACTTCGAGCTCAATAAGAATAACGACTTCGGAGCCGTAAGCAAGGGCGAATGGAGTATGGCCAGTCGCAGACTTGTAGGTGGTTTTGTAAGCCCATAATGTTGTTAGGAGTTCATCCACCCACTTGCATCTAGCCTTTTCCAAACGCTTCTTCAAAATGAATTTTATGATTTTGTTCACAGCTTCAACTTGTCAATTTGCTTAAGGGTGAACAACTGCCGCAAATCTCTTCTCAATATGATGCCGACGGCAGAAGTCTTTGAATTCAGCGTTATCGAATTGAGTCCTATTATCAGTTACAATGGTTCGTGGAAGGTCGAAATGACAGATGATATTCCAGACAATGAGTTGATTACTTTCTTTGTCGTGATCGTGGCTAAAGGTTCCGCTTCGGCCCATTTGGTGAAGTAATCAATTGCGACGATGACGTACTTTGCACCACCTTTAGAGATCAGTAAGGAACCAATGATATCTATGCCTCATATGGAAAACGGTCATGAACTGACCATTTGTGTGATTTCTGTCGGCGGAGCTCTCAGAACTTTTGCATGCATCTGGTACTTGTCGTATCCCCTAGCATAATCAGCAGCATCTCGGTTGACAATCGACCAATAATACCCATAACGGAGTATTTTCTTTGCTAGGGTCTGACCCCAGTGTGATCGCCACATTCCCCTTCATGAACTTCCTTTAGAACTCGTTTTATTTCATTATGACCGATACATCGGAGCAGGGGAACGGATAAACCCTTTCTATACATGACTTCGTCCTGAATGATATACCATGAAGATTTACAAAAGACTTGTCACCTTTTATTCCTCCGTTCGAGAGGGCTCCCTGTAGTGAATAGTCTTTGATCAGAATCATCTACGACTCCTTCTCAGGCTCCGTCTCTAGTACCTAGTCAATTTCCATCTGACTTATGCTCGGAGCGTCTAGTACTTTAACTAGAATCAAGTCCATTTGCTGTGCATCCCCAGTGCTAGTGAACTTTGCCAATGAGTCGGCCTCTTTGTTTTGATCATGGAGAATGTGCATGATGTCATAATACTCAAAGTCGGTTAATAACTCTTGGGTTTGGATATGGTACGGAGCGAGTCGTTGTCCTTTAGTTTGGTAATCTCCTCTGACTTGGTATATAACCAACTGTGAATCGCAAAATATTTTAAGAGATTTTATCGTAGTTCTCTGGCAAGTTTGAGTCCAGCAATTAGAGCTTCATACTTAGCATCGTTGTTAATTGCAGGGAAGTCAAGCTTCAAAGCATAACAAGTTGATCGATCTTCTGGAGTTACTAACACGATTCCGGTTCCAAAACAACGATCATTGGATTCTCCATCTGTATACATTTTCAACCGAATGGTAGGGACTCCACCGCTCTCTTGGAGATCATCTTGTGCAGTGAATTCTGCTATAAAGTCTACCACTGTCTGTTCCTGGATAGTTTTTCGAGGAAGATAAGTAATGTCGAATTGACTTAGTTCAATGTTCCACTTGAGTAACCTCCCAGACGTTTTAGGTCGCTGTAGGACCTATCGTAACGGCTGGTCGGTGTAAACGTTGATAGGATGAGCCTGAAAATAGAGGTGGAGCTTTCGTGAAGCAATCAACAAGCAGTACGCCAATTTTTCTATCTTCGGACAGTTCCTTTCGACTCTTGTTAATCGTTTGCTAACATAACAGACCGGTCTCTGGATCCGATTCTCTTTGCGAAGCAATGCGCCACTTATAGCATGTACCGACACGACCAAGTAGATATACAAGTTTTCATGATCCACCAGCTTCGAAAAGATGGGAGGCCTCTCAAAATGGTTCACCAAAGCTCGGAATGCGTCTTCACAATCCTGCGTCCATTCAAAGTTCATTTTCCCTCTTCTAATGAAGTCAAAGAAAAGAATGCATTTATCGGTAGCTTTGGAAATAAATCGACTTAGGACGGCAACCTTTCCATTTAGGCTTGTACTTGCTTGATGGTCTTTGTCACTTGGATGTTTCGAATTGCTTGAATCTTCTCGAGATTAGCTTCGATTCCGCAGGCATTGACTATGAAACCCAAGAACTTTCCTTATGCAACGCCAAAAGAACATTTCAGAGGATTGATCTTCTTTTTGTAATATCAGAGGATATCAAACATTTCTGCCAATTTTTTAATGTGGTCGCTTGATCATCGTAACTTCACGAGCATATCATCCACGTATATCTCTATCGTCTTTCCAATCCGATCTTTAAACATTCTGTTGACTAGACGTTGATAGGTCGCTTTAGCATTCTTCAATCCAAATGACATTACCATATAGCAATACAATCCAACATCGGTAATGAAGCCGGTTATATCTAGAGTACGTATCCATGAAAGATAGCAATTTGTGTCCTACGATCGAGTCTACCAGCTGGTCGATCCTTGAAAAGGTAGGCTCCAACATCCATCTGAACTCCAGCATCCAAATCAATCGCTGCAGCTCTAGTTGAGCTCCAGCATAGAAAGGTAGGCTCCCTCCTCTGGAGAAGGGATCAACACCAATCCCTATAGAGGGATAGATACCGATCGGTCTTGGCAGGCTATGTTGGTTTGTCTATTGATGTCCTGAAGCTTCTGCGTGATATCCGTCATTTCTGCGACGTCTGCATCTATGATAATCATCTAATGAATTAGAACTCTCCGATGTAGAATAAGGGGTATGGTCCGTCCTAGCTTTCCCACGCTGTTGCTTACTGAGTTGGTCATTAAATCGATATTGGCCTGAAACTATTTATTCAACTGCCGCCGGCTATCCACTAGCTCTCTCATCAGATTTTGAAATTCAGCTCTTATGATGGAATCAGCTGAATTCTGGACATCAAATGGATTGGTAGCATTCACATCCACCGGTAGATTGCTCGAGCCTCCTTGTTGGATAATAGCGTTCTCGTTTCCTTCTGCTTTTGAGATGTGGATATGGTATTCCATACCATTGTTGATAGATTTACTTAACTTTTGCAAATCTGAATAGAACGAACAAGCTTCTCGAAGATAATTCTGGATCTTTTCGGGGGATTTATGCAATCCAGTAGCAACAAAGGAATCCAAATAGGGTTGAGAATCTCGCTCTCAGTGAAAGCACCAAAATGTTTGCACCAAAATATGATACAAACACCCAATAGAGAGTTTGTAGAGAAATAAATGAAGAATCTAAAATGTAAACAGAGGAAAATAGTAATGAAATAGCAGTAAATCAAAGAAATAACCCGAACGCAATGATTTATAGTGGTTTAGCGTTGTTTGCTTACATCCACTTTGAATAGATTGCTTTATTAGATAATAGTGATCACACAACTGTTATCCCACTTTTTCACACAACACATGAAAAAACCATCTATTGTCTGAAGAGCCCTTGAAATCTTTCATATGTTGTCTGAATAGCCCGTGAAATCTCTATGAACATGCTTGTTATTCAGACAACATTTTATCTGTCGTCTGATTTAAGTTATCAAAATTTTTAGTTTTGGCTCCAACTTTTCCCACTCAATTATTTCATGGTCGCCTTTTATTTTGTTTCCCCTTTTATATTTTGTTCCCCCATTTTTATTTTTGTTCGGTCCATATCTCGATATAATGCAAATGGTCGTCTCCTTCTTATCTTCAATTTAGGTTTTTATGAAATTGAAGCCGTCTCCTTCTCATCTTCTCGTCTTCGTGCAAATCTGATACTCTCTCACTCTTATATAGTGGTCTGATGTGCAATGGCGGCCTGATTGTGGTGTCGCTTCCCAAATCTGTTGCACTCTATATATATTGCTTAGTGCTTATAGCTTAGTGTTTCCGCTTTGTGCGATCGCCCCTCTGTCGCCTAGGCCAATAGTCTGTTACTTATAGGGGCATTTGTAGTGTCGTGACTTAAAAGTTCTCACGTCGACAAGTATACCGGTGGATATGGTCACGATGACTATGAGGTAACTAAAGAATGTAGAGACTTAGTGTCTCTAGAGATTTCTTAGTGCTATATGTCTCCCTTCTTGTACTGACGGAGTAGTAGATTGGCATATACGATTGATACACCTCACTAAAATATTGACGTGGGCCGGATGTCATGTATTATTATATAGATGGCTCTACTTGGGACTTCGAGTCTGTCGTACAACCATTTTCCATCACGATATTTATAGATAGATGTTATACGAGGAGATGAGATTATACCTACGATACATATCCAGTGTATAGTGAATTCTCAGTATATTGATAGGCAACCTATCCTATTTTATGTGTATTGATGATGATGTTTTATTTATCGAGATTGAGAGACATATTTGGGCGATTCTTTGTGCTAGCCTAATTATACTTGATGATATCTCATTTATTGATATTTCTGGATTTGACGATGATTTCTGGATATGTATGGTTCAACCATTAGTGTTAATTCAATGATTCTTGATTTGATGTGCTTCTATATGGACGATGACATATTTTGATATCAACATTGACTATTTAATATGGATTTGAGTTATTTCCGTAATGTGATGCCTTGATGCTTGTTTATATTATTCTATATATATATATATATATATTTAGCATACATTACCATATTTATATGCATCCTTTGACATGTGGCCTTATGATTTGATTGTCGATGTGAATGTTATCATATGATTATTCCGCGTTTATACCATGTTACCATTATTATATACCATTGATTAGACATAGTCTGACCCTCGTGTGCTATTTATATAGCACTCGAGTCACTCCGAGACATTTCAGGTACATGGACGACATGATCAGCATTTGTTTTATTGAGCTTAGAAGAGACATATATTCGGATTATTGTATGATATTTGTATAACGTTGATTCATTGTATATATTAGAAACATAGTTATATAATGAATGTTTGTCACATTTTATTGAGATAATTGACATTTGAGATATCTGTATCTAAACAGTATCATAATCATATATTACATTATATGTTGCCGCTGGGATTGACTTTGTGATTTACTATATATTTTGTATTGTTCTGTCATGGAGGAACACATATTTATTTCTTTGTACCGATACCGTGTGCGTACATTTGAGATATTTATTGATGTTTTAATATGTACCAGCGTTATTATAAAGGAATATTCACATGCGTACCTCATATAGCCTCATTCTCCATATTATCTAATAGTATTACCTTGTAATACTCTTGAATAATATGAGTATAGAGGTGGGGTGTTTACAACTAAGGTTGTGTTTGATTAAAATGTTGAATTCTGAATGATGATTGCGGAATGTCGAATTCTAAATAATCATTAACTTTTTTTTTTACATTTTTTCAACTTTTGTTTAGAACTAAAAAATATTTTTTTTAAATAACGCCCTTCAATATTAATTGATCTTTTGAATAATGATTGTTAAAAGAAGAAACTGGAGAATTAGAAAACTTAAATTTTTAATTATAAAAAGCTCGAACTAAAAGAAAAGGCGAATGTTGTGAAAGTTTAGAAATGTTAGTTTTGGAAGATTCAATTTTTGAAATTATCAGGTATAAAATTTTCCAATGTTCAAAATTATAGTTTCTTAAAGTACCGATTTGAAAAAAAAAGTTAAAACAAGTGGAATTTTTAATTAAAAGCAGTTTTTAAAAGTTTAATTCCAAAAATGTGAATTCGAATATTTTGTATTTTTAAAGTTTTGAATTTTCAAAAGTGTGGATTTTGAAAATATATTGGATTTTGAAAATCTGAAAATTTCTAAAATATGAATTTTTAAGTGTTAATATTTTTTTAAATATTTTTCCTTTATTTTATATGTTTTAATGGGGTACCTCAAGGATAAATTGGAGTTGAAGATGGAGTAGATGGCACAAGTAAGAGGTGAAGAGGAAATGATAATTTGTTAGATCTGAAAGTGAAAGTGGAATAGGTTTAATTAGGTACGGAGCTTGTGTTAGCGACTGTTGTAATTGCTTTCGTGTAACCGAAAACATATTAAAGGCAAAGAAAAATTAAAGATGTTTACGAAAAAATAATGCATATATTTGCAAAAAGAATGAATGTAAAAATATTTTTTGAAACATTAAAGATGTTTTTACTAATACTTGCAAAATTAATGCATAATTTTGCAAATGTTTACAAAATGAATACATAATTCGTCATATATTTATCAAAGGATGTAAAATATTTTCTGAACCATAAAGATGTTTCTAGAAATAATTGCAAAATGAATGCATAGCTGAGCAACCATTTGTAAAACAAATGAATAATTCTACAATTATTTGCAAAATCCAGGGATACAAAAGCTCATTCAGATAGAACTGTGTTGGTGGAAAAGTAGGCTTGTAAACAGATACTTTTGGATACGGATAGTGCCATATCCGCATCCGCATCTGAACTTATTTTCAGATATCGGATATCCGTATCCGCGGATACGAACGGATATTGGATAATTATCATATCCGTTAACGCTCGATAAATCGAAAAATATAAATATAAAATTTTGGTTTAGTATAATTTTTTTATCTCATTGACAGTAAAAGCGTGAAAAATATACAAATATTATGATAATAAATAGTTCTAAGCAATTAATATGCAATAAATTCATACAGTTAAAGAATTAATTTAATAAAAAAAAAACACATATCTTTCGGTGTACTTAAATACATAAAATATTAATTATAATATTGATAAAAACTGGACGGACAATTTTCAGATGCCGACACCTTCCCTTCCGTATCTGTTTTTTCAAATATCAAATATTTATTCGCTTTTCGGATACGGATGAGGTAGATTTCAGATTTTTCAAGTAAATCGGCCTAGCGCAAAGGAAGGCAAGATCCGAAAACAAAAATTTCAAGTTAATTACCGCGGGGGGTTTTAAAAAAATTAATTTAGAGGGTCTTCTTAGGAATTACATTTTGATTTTAAGGGAGCCTATTAGGAGAGCCGGTCGTATGCGCTTCCAATCGAATTGATCCTTCATCTTTTCATGGCAATTCCTAGTTCAAAAACGTTTCTCCCACCTTTCAAAACAATGGCACTGTCACCCGAATCCGTAACCCGAATATCGACTGCAGTATGTATTCTCCAAAACCACCGATCCAAAACCCGTTACAACTTCCTCAAATCGTCCTTCACCGGATCCACACCCGTTTTCACCCCACCCGAATCAGTCCAAATCATCCTCAACATCCGCAGCAAACCCCACCTCGCCCTCCGCTTCTACAACACTCCTCTTTGCCCCAAAACCCTACTCACCCGCTCCACCATCATCCACGTCACTGCCCGTGCACGCTTAAAATCCCATGCTCTATCTCTCATAAAATCCGCCATCGTTTCCAACACAGAAGAGTACAAAAACAACGACAGCTGTCATATCTCACTCTTCAAAGCGCTGGCCGAGACTTACCGTATATGTGACTCTGCCCCTTTTGTGTTTGACCTTTTAATCAAAGGTTATTTACATTTTAACCGGATCGAACCTGCAATAGAGATTGTTCGAGCTCTTAGAGATAGAAAAATCGAACCGCAGGTTGATAGTTGTACTTTACTTATTAGGTTGGTTTGTAAGTTTAAAGGGTTTAATTGTGGTTTTGATATGTATAGAGAGTTATTTAGCTGTTTCGATAGTGCAGATGAAATTAGGGTTAGGGTTTTGCCTATGCCTAATGTTAGGACTTTTAACATTTTGTTAGTTGCATGTTACAGAGAAGGAAAAATGGAAGTGGTGGATGTGATTAAGAAGGAAATGGAGAGATTTAGTTGCAAATTGAATGTGTTTTCTTATAGTATACAGATGGCTGGGTTTTGTGATGAAGGGTTGGTTGATAAAGCAATGGAAGTATGGGATGAAATGGTTAGTAATGCTGTAAAGCCCGATTTGATGGCATTCAATGTTATGATTAAAGGCTATTGCGAATGCGAAGAGATGAAGAAAGCGGAAGAATTGTTTAAAGAAATGGGGTTGAGTGGAATTTCACCAAGTGGTGCTACGTTTAATAGTCTTATTAGTGGTTATTGTAGAATTAAGGATGTTGATTCGGGTTTGGTTTTGTATAAGGATATGAAGAGGTTTGGTTTTGGGATGGAGAGTGTTGTTATGGATGAATTGATTGGAGTGTTGATCGAGGATAAGAAGGTGCATGAGGGATTGGAGATATTGAGAGATGAGATGAGAAGTGAAGTGTTTGAAGCAAGCTGGAAAGTGTATAAGCTGTTGATAAAAGGGTTTTGTGAGGAAGGGAAGATGGAAACGGCATTGAAGTTACAGGCGGAAATGGCTGGGAAAGGGTTTGGGGTTAGTGATGATGTTTATGGTGACTTTGTTAAAGGATATAGAAGTTTAGGTGATGAGGTGATGGCAAAGAGATTGGAAAAGGAAATGGCTGAAATGAGCATGAAAAAAGATGGTAATTGAAGGGACTTGGTATGCTTTCTTATGTCTTGTATAATATACATGCCAAGCACATACTAAACATTAAAAAAGGAAGAATGCTCATATCGTTCAGACCAATGATTTGCATTTTCAGAAGCTTCCCTACTCTTACAACGGGAATCAAAATGTGATCTGCAATTTTGCTCCAAACATAGTTCTGAAAAAGATGAACTGATTGTCAATGTTACCAGGATTGTTCGCAATTGGATTAGTATCTTCACAGTAGATTCGGCAGGACAACATGCTGGTGAGTGAAAATTGCGATGTATTTAATATTATTTCTTGGTGAGTGAAAATTATGTGTCAAAATTTTAGTTATTGATGTCAGTCTGTTAAATATCGTTTGTGAGAAATAAATTATACATTCTCAACTGCATACAGGATGCTGACTTCAAATATAACTCTCATATTATGAGTGGAAAATAAGTACCTTCCACTTAACATTCCGTGATCATGTATAAACAAAGAACATGAGATCGTTACCAATGTTTCTTAATGACACTCTTGGTGGAGAAGAAAACATGTTAATTTTAGTTAGGCACTCTTGGTGGAGAAGAAAACATGTTAATTTTAGTTAGGCATTAGTATTAATCAATGTTATCATGAATATTTTGTATAGGCAAAGGGCCCCTTTTTACATAACTTTTAGGGTGAACTTGTGGCATGCACAGAGATCAAACAACTTTAAATGTATTCGATTATGCCTTATGATGTTCAGTTGAGCATGTAATGTTACCTAAAATATCAATTTTGAGATTCATTAGAAAGCCAACAAAAATTGATTTTTGATGAAATGACATTGATTTAGGACAGTATATTAAGTTGATACCGGTATATAAATTCATTGTACAGTAAACCACTTGTAGCAAATATTTAAGTTTTAAAGGTAAAAAGAAGAGACCGTAAGATGAGTGGAATCAATTTAAGAATTTGTTTGTCATGTAGGAGAGAAACTGATATGTCTTTAGTAAAAAACTGAAATATGGTATGGTAAAGTAGATTTGTGACATAAAGGAAGGAGAAAAGTGAATTAAGATGAAATAAATAGGAAAATAATAATGAGTTGTTAAAAGGAAATGATGGAATTCTAATAGCCACATGACATAAGGAGGGAATAGAACTTGTGGAGCAAATGTTGAACCGAAAATTGGCTCAACATCCAATATGTTGTACAAAGCGGTATTATTTGAAAATGTTTCATTTATACCCCTTTGGTTTTGTTCAAAAGTTCAAGTCACATGTCCAAGGATAAAATAAGCGAATTACATAAATATGCGATAGTTCTTTGTTTGTACGGTAAGAGGTAAAATAGGCAATTCACATATGTTATAGTCTCTTGCTCATATATCAATAGGCATAATTAGCGATATGCAAGATAAACTTCAATTTAAACAATGACTTAAGTGGCCTTGTGCAAAATAGTATGCAAGTCCGAGTTGAAATCAGCTTTAAAAATCTCCAAATCGATTTAGAGTTTACAACTTATAATTGAGAAATAGAGAAAAAAATGATTCCCCCCTCTCTAGGTGTCGGTGGGGGCCTATTTATAGGGATGTCAATCATGTGGGATGATTAACACGTGGCATAGCTTTGAATCCTAGGGCTCCGATGGCACCATCTTAATGAAGTCTCAGTATCTCATTGTTGAGACTCGACATCATTTGCTTACATAAGTTCACTTCCCTTGCAGAAACTTGACATCTTTTACATTTTAAAGTTTCGGTATCCTTTGTCGCTTGTAAAAGCTCGAATCCCTTTGCTAGTTTTGAAGCTCGATATCATTTATTAGTATATGCTCTACAACAGTTACTGCTATAGAGGCTCAATAATAGTTGATGCATCATAGGCTTGTTATTTATAGAAACTCAATATCCTCCACTTGCGGTTAGATGCTCGATATTCTTTAGTGGTGCGGCGTTCTTCCTTTGCTACATACTCTACAACATTTTGTGTTTTAGAAGTTCAGCATCTCTTGTTCTTCCATGTTTGTTGTAGCTCGATATCTCTAAGCAATTACTAGTTCGACATCTTCATTCTTTTACAAGCTCGATACCCTTCTTCATTGCTAATGTTCGACATCACCTTCTACTTGTTAAATACTCGACAACACTTGCCGTTGTAGAGGCTCGTTACCCCTTTAAAGACTTGGCATCTCTTCAATGTTTGCTATCTGCTTGGGATTCGATATCCTTAGAGATTCGGCACCTCTTCCATGCATGTTAACTACTAAATCATTCGACATTCCCTTTTTTAGAGGCTCGACACCCCTTTACTATAAGATGTTCGACACCTTCTTGTGATTGCTGAAGCTCGCTATCCTTTGTTAAATGTTGAATGCTTGATGACTTTACTTTCTTCAGGCTCGACATTCTTTGTCAATCTTAAACTTGACATGTTCACTTTAGATGCTCAATATTCATATTTATTGTAACAACTTAGTTGCTTCTTTTCCCTTGACTATTCCTCTGGCATAGTAGTCAAAAAATATGTGGATTTACATTTGCCCCTTGTATAAAAGAAGTTTTTTTTACACTTTAGTGTAAAACCAAGTTCAACATCTAAAATGGATTGACTCAATAGGAGTGGTTGGTGATATCTTTGATCTAAGGAGCTATATCAATTGCCACGTTGTGGTCGGTGAGTTGGATTGCATGAGTCAATCTTTTAATAATAAAGAAACTAAAAATCCAAAGAAAAATCATTGCCATATAGAGGAGAATCTGAATTCCTGCCTTGTGATTGAGAACTTGGCAACAAAAGCAAGAGTTCCACGAACTCCATTTTGAGGACAATGTTTATAATCTAGAAACCCATTGATAAGAAGACTAGAATTTCATATGGTAAAAAGGTCAACAACTTAACCGATAAGAAGTCCAGAAATCCATTTGATAAGAAAACCAGAAATCTATCTGATAAGAAAACTAGAGATTCATTTGGTAAGAAGACCAGAGATCCATCTGATAAGAAGGCCAGAAATCCATCCGATCAGAAAATTAAAAATTCATTTATAAGAAGATCAGAAATCTATTTGGTGAGGAAATTAGAAATTCATATACAAGAAGGCCAAAAATCCATCTATAAGAAGATTAGAAATCCATTTGAAAACTTTCATTTTATTGGCAAAACTTTCATTTCAACCTAATGAAAGGTCGGAAATTTGACCAATAACGAAGATTTCTGTTATTTGATAGAAAATTTAGATTTCAACCCAGAAATAAAAGATTGAGAGTTAATTTAACTCAGCATTTCAGAATAATATCCCAGGCTTTGATAATAATTTATTCTTTTGACAGGAAAGATTTAGAATGTCCTTTGCGACCATTCTGCCACAGTAGCGGTCTGACCTTTCCTTTAAAGGTTGCACAAGATTGATCGTGTTTGAGTGCTCTTCCTCTGGAAGATTGCTTTGGCTCATCTCTAAGATGATATTAGACTAGCTAGATTGATTTCTTTTGCTCCTTTTTACCTTTTAGGTAAGGATTTAGGCTTTGATTGATTTCTTTTGCTCCTTACCTTTTAGATAAGGATTTAGGCTGGTTGGTGCGTTTGGTTAGTCATCTTAGGCAGAACCAAAGTCTTAACCGTCCTCCCTTTAAGAGGCGCTCCGTTCAGGCCTTATAGGTGGAAACGAAGGCTGGTAGGTGCTTTGGCAGAGCCATTTAGGCGGGATCAAAGGCTTACTCCATCCTGCCTCTAGGAGGCGCTCCGGCCATGCCACGTAAGTGAAACCGAAGGCTTGCGGTACTCTGGTCAGGCCTTGTAGGCGGGACCAAAGGCTTACTCTGATCTCCTTCCAGGAGGTGTTGCGGCCAGGCCTTATAGGCAGAACCGAATGCTTATAATGCTTTGACCAGACCCCTGTCGCGAGATCAAAGGCTTTTCCTTTATTCTGTATGTTCCTTTCTTTCTACTAGTTATCAATTCGTAAATATGCTTGTCATAATTTCTTTATTTACTTATCCATTGTAGGAAAATAAGGCCTCAGATGCTCGACATTCCAAGTTCTCGCTGTTACATTACCATCAGGTCGGCTTAGTCGATAAGTTCCTTGTAGGATTACTTCGTGGATAACAACAGGTCCTTCCCAGTTTGGTCCAAGTGGTCAATTCGTTGGATTTTTGGTGTTTGCTATGACTTTTCAGAATACTAAATCTCCTTTTCGAAATGATCTCCCTTTGACTTTGGAGTTATAGCATCTTGATATCCTTTGTTGATATTCGACCGCAATGTTTTCAAAATGGGATTTAAATCGTAAATCGTAAAGTTCAAACTTTAAATCGAAACGAGATTCAAATCATTGACGCAGCGGATTATTCAAAACAATGTAGATCGGTGAAAGTAGCAGTCGATGAATTGATGAATGCTGAATTGCCCGAATTCGTTGATCCGAAGATACCGAACTCTAGCTATCTCGAACTCGTTGATCGCGCACGATACCGGGTTCAAAGATCTTCAATTCTTCAAGCGTTGATCAAGCGCACTTGATTCCGCGAATCGGCTTCTACAATCGTTGAATCGAGCGCACTCGATTATCCGAAAGAGGAGATAGGAGATTACACTCAACTACCAATTTGAATGAAAGCACAAAGCAATCAAAAGAGAATTTTATTCAATATTCAACCACCTTTACAAATGACCATACATGCCTATTTATAGGCTACAACTCACTCAGTTCAGAAAACTTCACAACTCCTAGGTCGGAAACGACCTATGTACAACACAGCGACTTATCACATTAAAATACAACACAACGACCTAAAAACAAACAGGCTTAAAGATAAACGACTCACTTAGGTCGGTAACGACCTAATTACATTATTCAACGACTTAACAAATGAACGGTATCTGATAAAGCGGCATAACAATCTACGGCTACAATCTT
Organism: Allium fistulosum; assembly: GCA_030737815.1. Taxonomy (NCBI): domain Eukaryota; kingdom Viridiplantae; phylum Streptophyta; class Magnoliopsida; order Asparagales; family Amaryllidaceae; genus Allium; species Allium fistulosum. The sequence goes on from CM060907.1 coordinate 295,122,255, forward strand.
CCGCGACTTAAGATCACACAGCATTCCAGATCGGCGAGTTAGGGAAATCAATGGCCTCCAGAGCTTTGCGACCTAAGAATGAACGGCATCCCTTCGTTTGCGACCTAACAGAAGCGGCTTCAGAAATTGTTTGCGACCTAAGCCTTCGCGACCTAAGCCTTTGCGACCTAAGCCTTTGCGATCTAAGCCTTTGCGACCTAAGCCTTTGCGACCTAAGACTTTGCGACCTTAGCCTTCGCGACCTAAGACTTTGCGACCTTAAGCCTTTGCGACCTAACTTAGCTCGCAACTCGTTAGGTCGAATCACCTTTCCCTTCAGACTGTTAGGTCGGAGCACCCCGCTAGCTCGTTCCAGCACCTTCTTCCCTATCTCGTTAGGTCGTATGCGACCTAAAGGCATATTAGGTCGTTCCAGCGACCTATCTCCTTGTTTTAGCTCGCCATCCACTAACCCGTTAGGTCGTAGCTCTGTACTTGGTGTTATGTTAGGTCGTTCACCATGTTGTACTGCACACTTAGGTCGTACGCGACCTAAGAACATGTTAGGTCGTTCCTCCAACTTAAAAGCTTTGTTAGGTCGTATGCGACCTAACACTTCACCGAATTGGACTGTGCAACTACTCTTCTCAGCATCACTCACTCCCCCCTTTAACTCCTTAGGTCGTGAGCGACCTACACACTCCTTAGGTCGTGAGCGACCTAGACCCTTGGCTTTCTGTACTGCATCATCCTCCCCAGGTTGAGAGAAATTCGACCTCGAATTTGCACACTCTTCATCCCCAACAAACTCATCCCCATGATATGGTACAAGATGTTTAACATTGAATACGTCAGATGTATACACATCATCTGGCAGCTTCAGTTTATAAGCATTTTCATTGATTCGTTTCACAACTTCCACCGGACCAATTTTCCTGGCTTTCAACTTGTTGTACGCGCCTACTGGAAAACGATCTTTCGTTAAAACTGCATAAACCAGATCACCTTCATTAAACTCAACATTTCGTCGTTTCAAATCTGCAGACTGTTTATACTTCTCATTTGCTTTCTCTAATCGTTCTTGAACGATTTTATGACACTCTGTCAACCCTTCAACAAAATCAGCAGCTTTCTTAATTGTCCCCTTCGAGTGTGGTATCATCGTTAAATCTAACGGTCCCTTCGGTAAATTTGAATAAACAATCTGGAACGGACTGAACCCAGTACTTCGATTCACAGCATGATTATGGGCAAATTCTGCCTGACATAACTTCACATCCCAACTCTTCAGATTATCTTGAACAAGACACCTCAACAAGTTTCCCAAAGATCTGTTAACCACCTCAGTCTGTCCATCCGTTTGCGGGTGATAAGCACTACTAAACTTCAGTTTTGTTCCCACCATTTTCCACAAACTTAACCAAAAGTGACTCAGAAATCGAGTATCTCTATCCGACACAATAGATTCTGGCAATCCATGAAGTCGATAGATCTCCCTGAAAAACAATTGAGCAACATGAACAACATCCGCCGTCTTCTTACAAGCAATAAAATGCGCCATTTTTGAAAATCTGTCAACCACCACATAAATGGAATCGTTACCACGCTGTGTCCTCGGTAATCCCAACACGAAGTCCATACTCACATCAACCCATGGTTTTACAGGTACGGGTAACGGCATATATAAACCAGCATTAGTCGCAGTTCCTTTCGAAACTTGACAAATATGACAACGCTCCACAAACCTCGCTACTTCTTTCCTCATCGATGGCCAAAAGTAGGATTGTGAAATTAACTGTAAGGTACGGTCTCTTCCAACATGCCCTTCTTCATGTAACTCCTTGATAATCTTCATTCTCAAACTACCCTCCGGTATGCACAATCAATTTCCTTTGAACAGAAAACCCTCTACCATCACGAAATCATCCGTCTCCCCCTCCTTGACTTTGTCAATAAATTTTGCAAAGTAAGGATCATTAGTGAATAATTCTGGCAAGATTTCAAACCCCGTCACTTCAACCTTCAGTGTAGTCAACAAATGACTCCTCCTACTCAAAGCATCAGCCACACGATTTGTCACCCCTGACTTGTGTTTCACAACAAAAGTAAACTGTTGCAGATATGCAATCCACGATGCATGTCTCGCTGAAATCTTATCTTGCCCTTGCAAATGCTTCAATGCTTCATGATCAGTATATAGAACAAATTCTTTCTGAAATAGATAATGTCTCCAGTGTTTAATAGACTGCACAACAGCATAAAACTCCACATCATATGTACTGTATCGCATCTTTGCTCCTGACAACTTCTCACTGAAATAGGCAATTGGACGTCCCTTCTGACTCAACACCCCTCCAATTCCAACCTTGGATGCATCAGTATGTAGTTCAAACACCAACTGAAAATCAGGTAATACTAGAATTGGTGCAGACGTCAGCAATTCTTTGATCTTCCCAAAAGCACTCCCTGCTTCCTCTGTCCATGCAAATTGTTTACCTTTCATGCAATCTGTAACAGGTGCCATCACACTACTAAAGTGTGGTATAAACCTTCGATAGAATGAAGCCAACCCGTGAAAACTACGAACTTCCGTTATCGTCTTGGGCTGCGGCCAATTTCTGATCGCCTCAACTTTACTTTGGTCAACCTGTATTCCTTTCTCTGAAACAACATACCCCAGAAATAAAACACTGTGCGTCATGAACACGCATTTCTTCGTAGCAGCATAAAATTGTTCTTGTCTCAGTACCATCAGCACTTCTCTAAGATGGTTCAAATGTTCCTCTGGACTCCCACTGTAAATAAGAATATCATCGAAATACACCACCACAAATTTCCCAATGAACGGTCGAAAAATCTGATTCATCACCCTCATGAAAGTACTTGGTGCATTAGATAAACCAAATGGCATGACTAACCACTCGTATAGACCCTCCCTAGTTTTAAAAGCAGTTTTCCACTCATCTCCTGGTCTGATACGAATTTGATGATATCCACTCTTCAAATCAATCTTCGAAAATATAGTAGCTCCACTTATTTGATCTAACAAGTCATCCAACCTCGGCATTGGAAATCTATATCTCACGGTAATCTTATTCAATGCTCGACTGTCAGTGCACATCCTCCACGTCCCATCCTTCTTGGGTACCAATAAAGCTGGTACAGCACAAGGACTCAGACTCTCCTGCACACGCCCCTGCTCAAGCAATTCCTCTACCTGCCTCCGCAATTCTTCATGTTCCTTCGGACTCATTCGATAATGTGGTCTGTGTGGCAATACAGCACCTGGAACAAGATCTATCTGATGTTGTATATCTCTCAACGGTGGCAACTCCGTTGGTAACTCCTCTGGAAATACATCGTCAAATTCTTTCAAAACTGGTTTAACTTCTTCAGGAATTTCAACTTCTTCACTGCTTTCTCGTCCAATCAACAAGAATACTTCTGGTTCTTCCTCAACCTCCTTAACAAATTCCTTCAAAGATAATAAAGTTTTCAGTTCTTCAATTTCTTCTGACTTACTTTCTTCTTGTGATCTCTTCTTCGGAACTAAAATAATCTTCGTGCCTTTAAACATAAAACTGTAGCTATTGGTCCGACCGTCATGTAGTACTGCTCGATCATATTGCCATGGTCTTCCCAATAATAAGTGGCATACATCCATCTCTACGACATCACACCATATTTCATCTTTGTATTTCTTCCCAATAGAGAATGGTACACGAACTCGTCTATCCACTTTCACTTCTCCTCCTTTTCTCAACCATGCTAACTTGTATGGACTCGGATGTTTCTCTGTCTTCAATTTCAACTTTGTCACAGCTTCGGTTGAAATAATATTATCACAGCTTCCTGCGTCGATCACAAACTTACACACCTTTCCCAGAATAGTACATGTTGACTGAAAGATATTACTCCTCAACCAACTAGCTTCCTCCTGCTTCGGTGTTAAACACGATCTCCTCAGCATTAGGTTACAACCTTCGTCTCCTGACGCAATATCCTGCTCATCCTCCTCAGCTGGATTAGAACAATCTTCATCAACATCCTCTTCGTCAACTTCTGCAATCATGGTTCTCTTCTTTGGTTTTGGACACTCACTGCTTTTATGACCCATTTCCTGACAATTGTAACATTTGAAACCATTGTTAACCCTTGTCTTCTCAGCCTCCTTCACCACTGGTCTACTGATAGGTTTAGAAACATTAGAATTTCCTCCAGCACCCTTCGCTTGATTGTTAGAATTAGTAAACACACCACCTCCTCGTCTCCCTTGTTTTTCCCAAGCCAACGCTTTCTGATGTGCTTCCGCTACAGATCTTGGATCGAACATATTGACCATATCCTGAATCTGCATTCTCAATCCTCCAATGAACCTAGATGTCAGCTGCTCTTCTGTTTCCATAATATCATTCCTTGCAATGAGTTGATAGAATTCATCAGCATAGTCATTAACTGTCTTAGTGCCCTGCCTCAAGTTTTGCAAACGTTGATACATCAAAGATTGATAATTGTAAGGTAAGAACGTTGCTTTCATCAATTTCTTCATCTTCTCCCAAGATTCAATCTTTGACTTCCCCATTCGTTCACGTGTAAGCTTGGTTTGCTGCCACCATGCCAAAGCTCTACCCCTCAGCCTTGTAGCAACCAACTTCACTCTACGATGTTCTGGAACTTCTTTAAAGTCAAAAATTTCCTCAACATTAGCTACCCAATCTAGAAACTCCTCTGCTTGCATACCACCTTTGAATTCAGGAAGTTCTGTCTTCATTCCCGATTCCCACTTGTGATCATACTCAGAATAGTTTCTTCCTTGACCTCTTCCTTGAATACTACCACCATCATACTCCTCTTCAAAATCAGATGCATAACGATGTCGATTCTGACCACCAACATCTCTACTACCATTACGCCTTCCACCATCATCCCTTCTATCAACATTCCTTCGTTCGCGATCATTCACGTTCCTCCCACGTCCTTGATCATTTTCAATACTTCGGTCTCGATTAGAATGTGGCGAGACTCTACTACCCCCATGGTTAGATTCTGGTGAAACCCTTCTCCGATTTTGATTCATCTCCGTCATAAGCTTCTCTAATCGGCCAATTCCTTCATTAAGCTTCTCACTAAAATTCTCATTGATTCTTTGCTCCATCTCATCAGCCTCTTCTCTTCGATATAAAGCTTCTACGTTTTGGTGGCGATTAGCTCTTCTTGGCGGCATACTTGAAAACTTCACAAATTCTAACACTTCAAATTCAAACACTTTTCGAACTTTGATCCAAAATGAAACGGATCGAAATCTTCCACTTTGTAGCAAATCTCAATGAACACGATGAACACGACTTCTCCAATTCACAAATCCAAACTTCAAACTTCAAAAGTAAGCACGACCCACTTCCTCAAATGCTCGGCCGTGATTGTTAACTTCAAATCTTCGAATGAATAGGCTCCAAGTCTCGATCTAGCTATGATTGGCTAGAACAAGCTCTGATACCAAAACTGACGCAGCGGATTATTCAAAACAATGTAGATCGGTGAAAGTAGCAGTCGATGAATTGATGAATGCTGAATTGCCCGAATTCGTTGATCCGAAGATACCGAACTCTAGCTATCTCGAACTCGTTGATCGCGCACGATACCGGGTTCAAAGATCTTCAATTCTTCAAGCGTTGATCAAGCGCACTTGATTCCGCGAATCGGCTTCTACAATCGTTGAATCGAGCGCACTCGATTATCCGAAAGAGGAGATAGGAGATTACACTCAACTACCAATTTGAATGAAAGCACAAAGCAATCAAAAGAGAATTTTATTCAATATTCAACCACCTTTACAAATGACCATACATGCCTATTTATAGGCTACAACTCACTCAGTTCAGAAAACTTCACAACTCCTAGGTCGGAAACGACCTATGTACAACACAGCGACTTATCACATTAAAATACAACACAACGACCTAAAAACAAACAGGCTTAAAGATAAACGACTCACTTAGGTCGGTAACGACCTAATTACATTATTCAACGACTTAACAAATGAACGGTATCTGATAAAGCGGCATAACAATCTACGGCTACAATCTTCCGCGACTTAAGATCACACAGCATTCCAGATCGGCGAGTTAGGGAAATCAATGGCCTCCAGAGCTTTGCGACCTAAGAATGAACGGCATCCCTTCGTTTGCGACCTAACAGAAGCGGCTTCAGAAATTGTTTGCGACCTAAGCCTTCGCGACCTAAGCCTTTGCGACCTAAGCCTTTGCGATCTAAGCCTTTGCGACCTAAGCCTTTGCGACCTAAGACTTTGCGACCTTAGCCTTCGCGACCTAAGACTTTGCGACCTTAAGCCTTTGCGACCTAACTTAGCTCGCAACTCGTTAGGTCGAATCACCTTTCCCTTCAGACTGTTAGGTCGGAGCACCCCGCTAGCTCGTTCCAGCACCTTCTTCCCTATCTCGTTAGGTCGTATGCGACCTAAAGGCATATTAGGTCGTTCCAGCGACCTATCTCCTTGTTTTAGCTCGCCATCCACTAACCCGTTAGGTCGTAGCTCTGTACTTGGTGTTATGTTAGGTCGTTCACCATGTTGTACTGCACACTTAGGTCGTACGCGACCTAAGAACATGTTAGGTCGTTCCTCCAACTTAAAAGCTTTGTTAGGTCGTATGCGACCTAACACTTCACCGAATTGGACTGTGCAACTACTCTTCTCAACATCACTCACTCCCCCCTTTAACTCCTTAGGTCGTGAGCGACCTACACACTCCTTAGGTCGTGAGCGACCTAGACCCTTGGCTTTCTGTACTGCATCAATCATAAATCGTAGATTCAAAAGATTCGTATTTGAAGGTTTGCATACAATTTGAAATTGAGTTTTATGTTTATGATTTTGATGTTTGAACTTCTACAATTAAACATAAAACTCAATTTCCTCTCTTATTATATTTTTATTTGATTTTGAAAATATTGTATTTTGAATTTTGAATCCAAATAAACATATTAAGTATGTTAGTATATAAATAGAATGTTTTTATTTGCGGTTTTGAATAAGTTTGGATCGGAATGTAAATCGAATCGTTAAGGGAGAGATCCGATCCAAATCGGGATTTAAATCGTAGGATTTTAGGATTTTTGACAACAACGTTTGGCCGTTCGTATGGTCGTCTCATCCCTCAGTTCATTGATCAAAACTAGGGATTCTTTTCTTAGTTCTTGATTGGGGTTAAAAGCATATGCAATCCTTCGATGGGATGGTATCTCAACCTCAAATGGGAGCATTGCTTCACATCCCTACGTCAAAGAAAATGAGGTATGTCCGATTGCAGCCTCAGTAGAAGTTCTATATGCCCAAAGCATAAGTGACGGTTCTTCTTTCCAATTTTCTTTTGCTTTGTCTAGCCATTTCTTGAGGATAGTCTTAATGTTTTGTTGGCGGCTTCAATGACTTCATTAGCCTTGGGATGAGCTACTAATGAAAAACTTTTGATTATCCCGTTCTTATCACAGAATCTTGTGAATTCTTCACTTTCAAATTGGATCATATTATCGGATATTATCTTATTCGGTATTCCAAACCGAATAACTATGTTCTTGATCACAAACTTTAGCATTTTTCCTAATGTTATATTTTGCAATGGTTTTGTGTCTACCCATTTGGTAAAGTAGTTGATGGCTACTGCTGCAAACTTGTCCCCGCCTTTTGATATAGACAATGGTCCTATTAAGTCAATTCCCCACACATCAAAGAGCTATGGACTTGAGATTGATGTTAACTCATTTCGTGGCATACGTGGGATTGTTGAAAATCTTTGACATTTTTCACGTCTCTTTACATAATTCACAGCGTCGTTATTCATATGGGGCCAACAAAAACCTTGTCTTATGAACTTTTTGACCAACTTTTTTCCATTAGAATGATCCCCGCAGAACCCTTCATGGGCTTCTCTTAACAGTTTTGAACAGTTTTCTAGACTAACACACCTTAAGTAAGGAAGCGAGTATCTTTTTTTATAAATGTCCCATCAAACATAGTAAAACTGTAAATGTTGGAGTTTGATGCTTTATCCTTCTAACTTCTCTTTAATTGTTGGTATTTCTCTTCCATCAAGTATTCAACAATGGATGTCACCCAATTATTTTCATATTGATTATTTATTCTTGTATGAATGGTTTCTTCCTGGTTCATTCTCTTTTTACACGTGTGTAAGAGCTTGGGATCTGGTCAATACCATGGTCTCATTTTTTGGTTCGGAAGCTTTTTCTTCAATGCTGGGATTTTGTTGAAAGCTTGTTAGCACAATTCGAGTTTTCGGGGCTTCTCGCGAGCTAGCTAATTTGGCTAAAAAATCAGTTTGAGAATTCCTCCCTCTGAGTATTTGGTGTATTTAAAAATCCTCAAACTGGGCTAACATTTTCAATATCTTCTTGACATAAATGATTAATCTTGCATCCTTTATTTGATAAGTTTGATTCAACTGATTAACTATTAATTGAGAATTACTGAAAATTTCAATTCTTGGGATTTTTAACTGAAGAGCTAAGGTTGGTCCTGCTATCATTGATGCATATTCAGTCATGTTATTGGTAGGCGGAGAATCCTAGCTTCATTGCATAATGTAATTGGTGTCCGTCAGGAGTAATGGTTACATATCCCGCACCAGCCCCTTGCTCAGGCTTCATCAATGAATAGTTGGCTTTAGGTTTTAGACAGTGTTATCAAAGCCCTCGTTTAGGCGCGCTTTGGCTCTAAAAAGCCCTAGGCTTCAAGCTGGGGCTTTTTTGACTTCTGAGGCGCCATGGATGCACGAGGCACTGGAAAAGCCCCAAAAGCCCCAAGGCTCTGGCTTTTGAGGCGCTGTAAAAACGCGCTTTGGGCTACTTTGTTGGAGATTTTTTTTTTGGGTCCAATATGAGCCCAAACACATAACTTTCCTTCAATTTATCCACACCCGGTTAAATCACTCAGCTCAAAAACAAATTCGTGCCTAGCCCCAACTCAAAATCAAGTCGATCAAATCAAAATACGTAACCTAGTTCGAACTTCAAGAGCCGTCTAGATTGCTCGCCGCCTCATGCTCAAGGCTCTCAAAAAAGCCCTAGGCGCAAAAAAGCCCTAGGCTCCAGCTTGGCGCTTTTTTGCGCCTTAGCGCCTTAACCACCTTGGTTTTAGATCTTTTTTCTTTCTCGATTGTTGTTCAATAAATCATGTACGTTCATTAATGAAATCAGCCAGAGCTTGGACTTTAATTGCCACTCGGGGTTGGAACTCAAATTGTGGTTATTGTTATATATTTCATTGTGTAAGAATGTGTCCTATGTTATAATAATGTATGTATGTTATAGAGCAGTGCTAAAGGCATCGCTTTTTGTGCTAATGGCACCGCGGTCTGCGGTAAATTGTCGACCAACACATTGTTTGGTCGGCGGTTTCTGCCCGACCGCTACGGCCAATAAAAAAAATCATGGTGCCAATAGCCAAACTTGCGGTGCCTTTAGTGCCACTCACGTTATAATGTATGATAATGTAGAGTTACATTACAAAATATCCAATAATCATTCTTTATCTTTTTTGAAAATTAACAAATTATGAACGTGTTGGGCATCGGTTGATATTTTTCCATGATGGTACTGCAACAGTCTTATGAGTAAACTACTATGTAATCTGTGCGTTGCACATGGTAATGTTGTTGAAAAATAATATTTATATTTTAGTTATCGCTAAAAATTAGAATTTTACTATGCAATATATTATATGATAAATTTGTTATGATAAATGATTGTAAATTAAAATGACATGACGCTTTGATGTATGGTTGGGGGTTCAATCCTCGATATATATATCTATCTATAAGAATTAATGTCCTAACTCAAAAAAAATATAAATTAAAATTAATAATACTTTATATAAATAATTTATATTATGAGATATTTGTTTGATGTGTATAAGTGAATAAATAACGTTATCATTTGCTAATATAAATGATGTATACATACTAAATTGTCATTTTTTAAGGATTTACAAATGAATTAATGAATATCAAATAATTGAATTCATTTTAATATTTCAAATTAATATCGACCGAACTAATTAAATATAAAGATTTGTGTAAAAAAACTGGAAAAAACTAAGAAGAGCTTTATACGTGTCTGTAATCGAGAAGAGCATCTTATGACCAATTTATCTACATGTGCAATTTTATCCATTATTTAGTTTTTGATTTCAGATAATTTTACCTTTGCAGTTAACCATAGATTTCATATTTTTGTAGAAGAGTCGTGTTTAAAACTTTGATAATTGCAAAATAATATTTTATGGCATTGGTTAGGTTATGAGTTGGTGAAGTTCAACATCATGTTGAAAGTGAGAATGTTTTTATAATCTATTTTTTATCAGTGTAATCTATGCGTTCACATCGTAATGTTGTAAAATATAAATTTATCCATTAAAAGTTTTTAAAAATGAAATTATGTTATGTAATGTAAGATTTTTTTTGAGATAAATGAATTAGGAATTAAATAATAATAATTATTATGGTGTCTGCATTTTATGCTATATGATTTAAATATCTCTATATTTGAATAAAAAATTAATTCAATCATTTTTTCTCATATATATGAATATTGTACATACACTGAAATTCCAATATATTTAGGATTTATTAGAAAAATTAATGAATATTTGTTAATTGAATTTATCTAAATAACAAGATTCGAGAATTCGGTATTGTTCATTCGAAATTTTCTTAGTTTCGGACGATTTCGGAAATTTCGGTTTCGGTCCCGATTATGGTTTACAATGGTTTGTTAATAAAAATTTAATAACAGTCGATGTAAATAATAACATAAAATACTCTAACCCAATTTATTCATACTAAATTAAACAAATTTAATTTTGTTTAATTAGAATTAGAATTTCACTAATACTCTAAACTAAATTATATGAATAAAATAGCCCAGCCCAGCTTATCTAATTACATTCAGCCCTAATTAATAAAATTAATTCATTTCAAAGCCCAAGTATTTCAATCAGCCCACTTTCTCTTCAACCCTTCTACAAGACACGGTGACTCATAAACAAAGGAAAAATAAAAGAGCCGAACATTAAAGAACGAAGGTCGGAAAGCGAAAAAAAAGTCAAAATTCACCTACGATTGCGATCGTATACTCGATTTTCCTTTTGCGATGTCGAAGCACCTCTGCGACGTCGAAGCTTGCTCGATTTTGGGCGAACAACAAATGTTTGCTTTTTTTTGTGCCTTTTCGATTTTGATTCCGAGTGTGATTTTGATTTTTGATTGTCGCACTCCTATTCTTCTTCTGATATAACAATTTCGCGTATGAATTTTTTTTTTCGATTTTTCTTTGACTGTTTGGGCGGGACGGGATTTTGCCCTAATCTCGTCCTGTCACCGGCCGGAACCGGTACGAGTTGGTCGGAATCTCGTGGTTCCGACCGGAACCTCAAACGATGCTAAATAGTTCAAATTTAAGATTACATAATTTGTCAACTAAATGGACTTGAACCTAAAATATTATGGGTGAATTGAGAAGGGATGTTGACCGAGTTTATTAATTAGTTTAAAGTTTGGATTATTAAAATAATTTAAATGACAGGTTGTAATGTAAAATATTGGAAGAGAATAGAGAAAAAGTTTGAAAATGATTGTAGAATTTTTGTAAATAGTAGATATTTGAATGTAAAATAGCGAGACAAGTTTAGCAGAGTAATTGTAAAGTCTGGAAAATAGCGTCAATGACAAAATTTCTCAGCATTTTAGCCTCAAGGACCGACCTTCAGTATTTTAGCGTGAAAGTCAACTTTTGAATTTCAATTCGGAGGCAGCACAAGAAATTAGCGACCAGGACAAACACGCAAATGAGTCTGGAGCGGCGTCAAGGCGTTGGCGGCGAGGGCGGTTGCTGCGATGGCGTTGGCGACGAGGGTGGTTGGTTCAACGGTGGATGACAATGACTAGGGTTTTGAAGTAGCTCGATTTGAAGTCATCTGATGATGGAAAATTGATGGCTCTGGTGGCAGGGACGCCGTGGTGAAGTGGTGCTTTAGAAGAAACAACAATTCGAGGAAGAAGAAGAGCAAGTCGAGAAAAAAGAAGAGCAAGTCGAGGAAGAAGAAGAGCAAGCCATGGAAGAATTAGGGGAGAAGAAGTGGTATCAGCTGTTAGGTATCAGTTTTCCAGTTTGTAGGTATCATTTTCGAAAATATTTGTATTTTTGAGTTTGTAATTTTTGTTGTATAACAAAATTATTATACTGTAATAAATTCACATTTTTAAGCGAACATTTTTTAATTGTTATTTTGTTTTTTTGCGTTCATATTGGTTTGACTGATAATGTATTGCTGTGTTGAGTTTAGTGATGATCAGTTTTTAGCTATCATTTTTGTTTTTTCTAAATGCAACGTGAAGCTTTTTACCGTTTTGTTTGTTTGATTATATATAAAAAATAAAGTTATTACATAGTAAATATGATGGTCATTGAGTTGAATTAATATTTCGTTAGTATCAAATATTTAATGAATTTTGTTTGAGTATCAGTTTTACTATTAATTGGAGGATCAGTTTTAGTGACATTAGGTATCATCATTTTTGTAGAAAATGTTTTATTTTTTACCAAGAGATGAACCGCTGTCATGCTTGACATTGTGCACACTACCTTAGTTGAATGGAATCCATGCTTATGCTGAAATGAAGCCACTCGATCTGGCTTGCATCGGAGAATGGAAATGCTTAAGTCAAAGCATTGTTATATGAGATAACGATGCAGTTTCATGAGCTTGATAGATGTTGATTATGGGTAGTCTATTTGTGCTTTAAATATAACGATGAACTAGTTTCCTACAAGGATGATTGTTATGATTGAAATGCCTATTCAAGAATGAACTGTAAACTTAAATGATGGTGATCGAATTTGATATATTTGAGAACTTAGAAGATTATGGGTGGTTTATTTGAGTATCAGCTGTTAGGTATCAGTTTTAGTTGTCGGTGGCAGTTTTTAGGTAACCGTTTTAGTTGTTGGTAGCAGTTTTTAGATAGCAGTTTTTAGGTATTAGTTTTTAGTTACCGGTAGCATTTTTTAGATATCAGTTTTTAAGTTAAGAATTATCGGTAGCAGATGATGGCGGCGGGTGGTGTTGTGAGCGGCGGCGAGGCTGGTGGTGCAGGTGATGACGGTGGGTGGTGGTACGATGAGTAGTGGTTGATAATTTTAATGGTTTGTTCTTATGACTAATTTTGGAAGAATGTTTGTTCTTGTGACTAAAATATTGAGGTTGTGTCCTTGAGGCTAAAAAAATACAAATTTCTGTCCTTTATACAAAAAACCCCTTGTAAAGTGATAAAATTATTGGAGTTTGAAAATATATCTAGCCTTGGAGAGAACCAAGGAAAATGGAGAAATCTCCTATAATTAATAACAGAGCTTTAAATTTTTCTACTTTACTATTATTTAATAGGTAAACGCACGCTTCTGACTTAAAATTTTCCAAATGCAAATGCTGCCCATTAGTTGTATGTTGATAAGGAGGAATGGTTCTTAAGGCTATAGTTGTTAGGTAGCAAATACCTTTGTTTTTTGATTTGGTATGACAACCACTTTAACTCTTTTATGCCTTTCGTATTTTGATTTGTATTTCATATGATATCAAATATTCATATCATTTCTGCATCACAAGTAAATAAACTGACTTACAGAAAAGTAGCGGTATGTATATTATACTCATGGTATCTAAGTAACATGAACAACTAAATTTACAAAATCAATCATACTAAAATCCTCTTTGCCTTTTTTCCTACCTATTTTTTTCTTTGAATTTTTGAATCAATATCTTGTACATAATTTCTACTTCTAACATTTTCCGACTCTTTATCGAGCACCGCTCTTTGTTGTGAAGCACAGTAGAGTTTCGATAAGATAAACATAGAAGCTGATGAGAACAAAAGAGCTCCAGCAAAACAAGCAAGATCTAATCCAGTCACCAAAGGCACATTCTTGAATTTTTCTATCACTCCTACTTGCAATAGCATCACCACTGCTTGCCCCAATCTTGTCTTCGCATGTGATATCGAATTCATCTTCGGACAAACTGATAGCATCTGTAAACACAAGTATATACAGTTCCTCAATTATTTAGTTTCAAGTATATGAGTCATGTTATGTGATACAATATGGTGTCATATTTCTCTTAGTTAGGACATCTTCAACAGAATCAACCACTAATACTCACGAGTTGAATATTAGAGGTTGGATAGGTTGAAAATATCCAACGGTGAGGTGTTTATTCAATAGACGTCTATTAAATAAGCGTCTAATGCTCTGGTGCTTATCTTATAGGCATTTAAGCTCACACGCTTCTTTAAAATAAGCGTCTGGTAATTAAAATCTTATTAAATAATTGATCGTTGGATGCCTGTTTAATAGACATCTGATGTCAAAAGTCTATTAAATAGACATCAATGTATTATGCGCTTGTCTATTAATAACTGAACATTACCCTGAATATGTAGGGTAATGTACTCTGCTGGAGAGCAATGTGTACAAAATCTCAAATATTCATGTGCTACTGTAGATGCTCTTAATATACCTTTGGGCTATAGATTCCAAATGAAGAGGATCCATGCATCGACCATCTATTCGACCTCGTGAACCCAACAAACATGGAGTACAGTCCTAACCCAAATGTTAACATGGCAGTTCCAACTAGGAACATATCTGTTATATTAAAAGCGGTTTGAAGAAAATTAGTTTATAGATCATTATTATTTAATATTCACATGTAATACAGCAGGTAAGAAAGTACCTATGGCTTCAATTGCAGTATGCATCATACCCTGGTCCAGTTGGCGAGACATTGCACGTACAAGGAAGCACTTAACATAAGATTCCAACATGAGAAAGCAGCCTTCGACAAAGCAGAGTACAGAGCCGGCCAGTGTTCCTACAACCGCAAGCACTGCAAAGAATCTGCAGCTCGTTATTGTTCGATCTATCGCTATTTCTACATTCATCGTCCATCTTTTAATTTCAATACTCTCTGGAGGTTTAAGAATGTCGAATTTGGATGCTCTTCTCAAGTGCATTAAGAGAGAAGGTACGCAATCTATCAATCCATTATCATCTTTTCCAGCAATCAATGCATCCTCTGCTTTATCTGCAAGTAAAGAAGTTACAGTAATATTGCTGCGTTTTCTTTTCCACTCTTGGTTCTTTATTGATTGAAGTTTAATGGACGGTAGTTGATTGAAGTTGCTGTTTGAAACAGCCATTTTTTATTTTGATATGAGGAAGAATGCAGGAATATACGATGGAATATATACAGGGATCAAGAAAATGGATCTTGTATATATATATATATACACACAGGAGCATATACTATATAACATTATGAAACTTCTTTACATAGGAACGTTTGAAAAGTTTGGTTAGGGACAGCTAGCGTGAATTTTGTTGGTGAGAGATGTACGCGTGAGTTAATTGGACGCATGGAGTAAATATAACACGTTGATTTGCTTGTATATTGGAGTCTTGTACACTTAGAAATGAATGGACGATGAGGAATGAAAGATATCGTTTTCTGAAGCTTTTGTATTGTACAGGAAAGAAATATGAATGCGTAATTCATAGTTGGTTTCTGTTTGGGTTGGCTTTTCAACGGTCAGTTCTTTGATTTTCCCTGGTTTGTTCATGGCCGCGAAAATTTGCTGACTTATTCAGCATGTTTTTTTTTATTTTGCTTGGGAACGTATTCAGCAGTTTTTTTCCTCACTAGTTGATTAAACTATGGTGATTATTATTCTTTGGTTTTTTCTAGAACGAGCGTTTGAAAATGCAAAATGGGAGGTATAAATTAAGTGCTAGTGTCTGTCCTTAATTAATTTTTATTCTTGACTTGTATGCTAATGTTGTATAGGAGTATATATTAGTCAACTACGTGAAGCTACATCTTGACAGAATAATCCGTATTAATTCATAATTTTGTTGAAAAATAACGTTGTTTTGTTTGCAAAACTAATTATATTCATGCCATCTATTAAGTAAGATCAATATAATCTTATTTTATAGCCGATTATTTATGTATTAGATTTATAAAAGAAAATACTCTGAAATCTTTCTGTACTCATTGAAGAACTAAAATTCATAGAAAATGCACGAATCAGGTTTTTGATAAATGTCTAGAACTTCAAAACCATGATTATCTCCAACACTAAACAAAAAAAGAATAATTTGAATCCACAAATTGATGTGAATTGAAACGACCTGTCCCGAAATGGGTTTAAATTTCAATTCAGAAAATGTCTATCGAAACTCAGAACCATTGCAAAACTGGCTGTTGGTTAGTAAAAAGAATAATACAAATCTATTTATTTACATATCCAGAATCTCACAGCGAAAGGATAAAATATGTAGTAACAACAATATCTATTTTATTCAAATTTCAAAATATCATTCAAAACCATAACAAAATATCAATAATACCGAAATCCAACAATAATCGTAACATATGCGTAATACAATATTCCTAAATGACAACATTGTTTTTATTTTATGGGTACATCAAAAACCGTAGAAACTAACAAATACATAGACTACCGTCACACGTCTCATCAACGTCACCGCCTTATGCATCGCCCTTTCTAATTGTGTTGTAGTGAGGAGAGAGTCAAAACATCATATCTTTGGTGAATAATAATCTTGAGCCTTACTATATTAGTACTTTGGCAGTGTAATTTAAGTAGGAATATGTCTTACGTTTTCTACCTACATCGTAAGTCTTTTCAAATATAAGTCAAAGACAAATAAAAAGGCTTTTCAAATTTAAGTCCATAGTCAACTTGCTATTAACCCAATAATCCATATTTATTGTTCATAATGTCCTATCAATGTAAGAAATGTTACTCAAGTCACTTAATACCTTTTAAAGAGAATTAGGCAGATTTCGACTCTTTAATACCTTATTTAAGCTAGGTCCATGTCATTTACTATCTATAATCCCAAGACGGTCTCATCACTAGTAATTATCTACCTAACATTGTATGGAATCTCTTCAGCCATTTAATACTTTCCTATTGAAGTGGGCCATTTTTCAAGATATCCTTTACCGTGTCTAACCCATAACCCCGACCATTTATTACTTCCTACATAGAGAAGAGGCGGGCTTTCACACAACAAGTTAATACCTTCAACCTCTGAAGCAGGTCTTTCGTGTTATGACCCGTATCCCATATTAATGTTTTACAATAGTCCGACTATTCGTATGTATCGGTAGCCAAATTAGCTAGGCAGATTTACCTTACAGAATTTGGGACTAACACCGCGTCATCGTAGTTAATTATTATAGGTGATGTCTCACATCAACCTCAAAGTCACACTGCTGGTAGCCATATTAGCTGGGCAGACTTCCGTGTGCTTTTGACTGACCTCGCAACCCTATAACTTAGTCATAATCTATATCACACTACATATATTATCATACATCTCACCATTTTCATAATCAAGGCCTTGTAAGAAATCTTTCTTATTTCGCCTTTTAAAATTAATTAACTTCCTAAAGTGGATTCAATATAATTAATAACCTATTAAACTACACAATTATATGTTAGAATTACCCGTTAATTATGCTAATATATATATATATATATATATATATATATATATATATATATATATATAGGTACGTGTCTAGTAATTTCTAAGCGTGCGGAAAATACGCCTTAAACTAGCTTTTAAATATCAACTCTTCCAATATTCATATAAAAAATTCAAATCAATAGGCCTGTATATAATTAAAATTTAAACTCAACTTATTACATTAAAATAATGGAATATACTGATAATAGGAACTTACAATTCTAATTTTATGCTCCATTCAACTCCTTTTTAACATAAAAATAAACAAAGAAATTTCTATTTAATTCAAAGAAATAAGCGGTGCAAACTACGGATAAAATTCGTACCTTACAAACTTTTCCTCAATCAAACTCCTTTAATCAAATTTAAAGAAAAAGAATAAAAAGTGGAATAGAAGGTAAAATTGTCAAAACTGCAAATCTACATAATTTCTGTTATTTTGACATAAACAGTTGAGACTTTAACCTAGAATTGACATTTCACATTGAGGGAGTTTCGAGAGTTTGTAATATGATGTTTTCGCAAAACAAAACTCCCTTAGACATATTCAAACCGAAACTATACTAATCGATTACTAAAATAGAAAATTTAAGATTTCCCCTCACAATATTTCCTTAAGCTTCGCCTTCTTTGGATTTGACACATCTTTGACAATCTCTATTAAATCTCTTCTTTTTAATATATACAATAAGAGATTTTATATATAGATTAGATTTAGAAATTTAGGGATTAGAGGAGAATAGTTTGAGAAAATAAACAATAATTAATAACAATAGATGTATAGATTTTCTTATCTGAAATCCTAATAGAGTTTTCTTAATCTGTGAAGAGATCAAGTGATAGAGTTTCGCTAATGTTCACAAAATATTTTGTGAATAAAAATGAGAGGGCTAGGTTCCTACTTATAGTGGTTGAAATATACCAGAACCGTCGGATTTAAGTCGGTTTAATATTATATAAATCCAAGCGTTCATTATACTAAAAACCCTAGCCGCCATCGTTCACGACCGGTCGATCGCCTTTTCTCACCGATCTACCACTAGCAGTCAACCAGCCCAAGGGGAGCGGTCTACCGGTTTGTTGTATTTTGGAAAGAATTGTTTGCCGTTAATTTTAATTATTTTATTCATTAATACACTTTAACGTAACGGTAATTTTAACGTTGACTTAACCCTGGTCTAATTATTGTTAACTTTTGAATTTCAAATCTTAAAATTAATTATTCATTTGAATTTGAATTATATTTAAATTATTTTAAACCCGAAAACTTCAAAGGTCCACAATTTTTTTTGTTTAAGCTCCATTTTCAACATATTATATATGGAAATAGATTAGAATTTTGCCAAGAATGCAACGACATAACTTTCGTGGTCAAATTCCAAATTTTGCAAAATTTTCTTTTTCATTATTATCTTATTTAATTTAATTTATTTATGGTTGATTTTACGGGGTGTCACATTCTTCCCCTATTAAAAAAGATATCATCCTCTAAATTTTTTCCAAGGAGCGAATATCGTAACGCGCACTAAATATCTATGTCATATAATCAAATTATCTATCCATCCATCTACTCAACCAAGAGTGCAATGTGATTATGTATTACAATCATACTATAAGTGAGCTCAATCCTAACGGTAATAATTAAAATCCATGGCCTCCTCCTTTTTCTCAGTTTAGCGATTTACTACTCTCTTCCTCTTCCTCCGTATGTCTACGCTCTCCCTCTCTAGCGACTTTTCGCTTTCCTCTCTGGTTTCGCGACTCTCTGTCTCTGGTTTGGGTGCCGATTTTAGGGCTCCGGCAATGGTTTTTGGGGCTTTTTATTTCCATGGTGATTTTGCGCGGCGCTGTCCTTCTTTCGCGTCAATTGCTTATGCCCTGTTAAAGCTAGTGCCTCCGCCTTTGTCGGTTTGTTTCACTGGTTCATGCTCTATTGAAATTTTTGTGTTTTCTGTTGAGGCCTTCTCGGCGCTAGCTCGCTTCAGATTTGTAGACGTTGATGGGTTTTTTTGTTCTGGATCCCATTTACAGCTCTCTCCCTTCGATTCCAGCGTGTTTTAATGGATCGAAGGTAGAGTTTGTTACTTCTACTGTACCTTGCGGTGTTGCTTCGATTCTGGAAGTGCCTCTCGGTAAGAGGGATCTTTCCACCCGATTTGTTCCGAGTATTGCTTTTGCTGATGAGGTGGTTGGAGTTGTTTCTTGCCAACCAGCTCTTAGATTTGGTTCGCTTGATGCTGCACTGTTTGAGCACGATGGTTCTTTGGATGATTGTGGTCCCTTTTTGAGCCACAAACGAGATTTCATCACTCGGTTTGTGCCTCGCTTAGAGTTTGTGAGTCCTGCTGCTGATTGTGTTCCTTTTGAGGACTCTGTCGTTTTTGGGTCTGTTGTCGAATCAGGATATGACTTTGCGACAGGGGTTAAGGGTTTGATCGCCTTAACTCCTAGAGCAGTCCGACCAGTGGATGTTGTGGTTGGCGTTGGCTCTGATCTGCCTATGATCGTCTCTTCGGAGTCACTTTCTTCGCCATTTTCTTTGGCGAACGATGAAGTGGTTTTGTCGTCTTTTTCTAGCTCGTCGATGTTGCTGACTATGTCTCCGCCCTTTTAGGTTTGTAGTGCTCTTTGTTGGCAGGTGAGCATCTCTTTTTATTGTTTCATTTCTGTTGGTTCTGTTGGTTATTGTGGGTTGCCTGATGTTTTTTGGTTGTCAGATTATTCGGCATGCCACTGTTGCCTGAGCCTTGTCACACTTATGTGTGAGCTCCCTGACACTGCCGTCTCTTCTGAGACCGGGAGTGTGTCAGGTCCCTTGTTGCCTGTTGAATTTTATTCGATCTTCGTGTCCTTGTCGTCTTTCTATCTGTCTCAGCATAACCGGCCTCAGATGTTTTTGTGGGGTTTTGTCTGCCGATTAGGTGGTGTTCATCTTAGGATATTTGTCTGGGTTGTTTTGCTGGCTGATCGTTGTTGGTTTTCTTTGTTGAGTCTTGACGAGGCCGAACCTATATCGTCAGCGACTTTGTCTTTCTGGTGCAGACTTCCTTATACGGGATTCGTTTGGTCTATTCGTAGGCTTCTGAGGGACTGGAGCTGTTGGTTCGGGCGTTCTTTTCGCCCTGTTCGTATAGTGGCCATTCTTGACCACTATACGAACAGACTGAGATTTTGCCAGCCTTTATGCTCTTCCTTCCCCTCTGATTGGTCCGCCTTGCGACTCTTACCTGTTCCGCGGGGCTGTTTTATTAGTGACAGTCCGGCATTGGTAAGACTCCCACAACAATATGGGCCGCTTTCTGTTAGCGCCCTTACACTGCTACGTTCTGGTTCTTCTTTTTCTTCCTCATCTTTATCCGTTGTTTCGCCTTTCTCTTATCCCCTCTCATCGGTTGAGTCATCTCTGTCGGTGTCGCTTTGCTCATGCCATCTCGATTCTTTTAGTTATTCTACTTATTTTTTATCTGATTGGTTTCTTCGGCAGATTGGTATGCGACTGACTCGCCTTCCCTCTTTTTGTCGGCTTACCCAGGAGCATTCGGATCGCTCGGTCCTGGAGGATCCCTCTTCCTTCTACTGCTCCTCAGCTTGCTCCCTTCCCGCTTCTTCTTGTTCTCTGTCCATATCCATTCCACTTATGAGTAAGGCAGAGATTGCGCTCCTCAATGAGCGTCTTGACTGCCTAGCTAGGAATTCTTCGCATTCGACTTCGCTGCTTGGTGCCTCGTTGCCTTCTGCTTCTGGTCCGGGTCTTGTAGTGTCTTCAGTGACACCTCCCCAGCTTTCTGACTCTATCCCCAGGGCGTCTCGGCGCCGATCGCGTAGAGTCCAGGCTACCCCCCGCACCATTCGCACACGCTCTATAGCGGCGTCCGAGTAGATCGATTGATCTACTCGGTACTCGCTTTACCTCGGTTGAGTCCTATTGTTTTGGTGTCCGGTTCTCGCTTTTAATGACGAATTTGCTGTTCTGGAATGTCCGTGGTATTGGCAATGATGCGTCCTTGGCTAGGCTTAAACGCATTGTCAAGAAGCACTCTGTTGGCTTGGTCGCTCTCCTGGAACCCTTTCTGGGACCGGAAGGCATTTCCAGCATCGTCTTATCCTTAGGATTTGGCGGTGGCTTTGCCAACGTCTCGGGGAAGATTTGGATCCTTTGGTCCAAATCCATATCGGCCCGGGCCGCTTTTGATTCCCATCAGCTTTTTTCATTGGCCTGCTCGTCCCCTTCTTTTAGCTCTCCCTTTCTTTTCTCAACGGTTTATGCCAAATGTGATCGTTTGGAGAGATTAGCTCTATGGTCGGACATATTAGGGCTCGATTCGTTGGGTTTCTCCTCTTCCGTAATAGGCGGTGATTTTAATATTGTCGCTTGCCAAGCGGAAAAACGGGGAGGAGCCGCCATCAACCGTGTAGCGATGACGGATTTCAACTCGTTCATTGTCAGCTCTGGTCTGTCTGAGCTTCCCTTTGTTGGTTCTGCTTTCACTTGGTCCAACAACCAAGAGGGACCGAACCGTATCCTTTCCCGACTTGATCGTGTTTTCGGGTCGGAGGAGTGGTTTCGTCTACCTTTCTCCTTCTCGATCGAGCATCTCCATCGGTCTTTCTCTGACCATGCTCCCATGGTTGTTCGCTGCTCTCCCCGCTCTTTAACGGTGCCATCTTCCTTTCGGTTTCAGAGCATGTGGATATCTCAGCATTCTTTTTTCCAAGTTGTTGCTAATTCTTGGAGCGTTCCTACTGTTGCATCTCCCTGTGAGATGTTCGGTCGTAAGCTTAAGCGTCTTAAAGCTTGCCTTAAGGATTGGAACTTACAGGTCTTTAAGAACATTTTCGATCGCGTTCGCTTGGCCGAAGAGTCTCTAATCGCAGCCGAATCCTTGCTAGACGAGGATCCTAACGTGGCTAACAAGGAGGCCTGGGCTCTTGCTCAAACCATTTTCTCCTCGGAACTTCGTATTGAGAATGACTACCTTCGTCAAAAGGCTAGGATCAAGTGGGTAGTAGTCGGTGATACAAACTCTAAATTCTTCCATTCCTCTATTCGTAAGAAGAATAACCTCCTCACGATCCGTGAGATTTTGCGACAGGATCTATCTACGGCCTCTTTGCCTGAAGATGTCAAAGAGACCATCCTGTCCTATTTTCAATCCTTTATGGGCTCTCCTTCGGTCTCGGTATCTGACCCCGCTCTACTGGCCTTCATTCCTCGTGTTGTTCTTTCTCTAGAAAGTGACGTTATCGCAGATCTCCCTACCTCTGAGGAGATACGTGCTTCTGTCTTTGCTCTGAGCAAGGACAGTGCAAGTGGTCCGGATGGTTTCAACGGTGTTTCTTTTCAGGAGTGCTTGGTCTATTATACAGGAGGACTTTTGTCTTGCTGTTCAATCCTTTTTCTCTGGGGGTCCCCTTCCATCTGGATGGACTTCGACCAACCTTGTCCTTATTCCAAAATGCGAGAACCCTAGGTCGTGTTTGGATTTCCGGCCAATCAGCCTTTGCAATTTTTCGAATAAAGTGTTTTCTAAAATCCTATCCTCTCGATTGGCCCCCTTCCTTGAGCGTATCATCTCTCCTTCTCAAGCGGGATTTGTAAAGGGGCATTTGATTACTGATAACGTTCTGCTCGCTCAGGAACTTCTATCCCAGATCGACCGAAAGGTCAGGGGTTCTAATGTTGTCTTCAAACTGGACATGGCTAAGGCCTACGATCGCATGTCCTGGTTTTTCATCATCAAGGTCTTAAGGGCTTTCGGTTTCCCGGAACCCCTTATTGATTTGGTGTGGAGGCTCATCTCCAACTGCTTGTTCTTTGTGCTCATTAATGGATCGGCTCATGGTTATTTTAAGGTCGATAGGGGGTTGCGTCAGGGAGACCCACTATCGCCATCACTTTTTGTGATCGCGGCAGAGGCTTTCGTTCGTGGTCTCCAATCCTTAACAATCTACGGCCAGATTCAGCGCTTCGAGATACCGAGGGGCTGCCCCCTAATCTCTTCCTTGTCCTTCGCTGATGACGTTGTCATTTTCTCTAATGGCAGCGTCTCCTCTGTCCGCCGACTCCTCAAATTTCTTCATCAGTATGAGCGTTCCTCGGGCCAACTAGTTAACCCTGCCAAAAGCTGTTTCGTCCATGCGAAAGATTTGCCTCCCTCTCGTGCTATCTGGATCGAGTCTGTCTCTAGGTTCAAGGAAGCCACCCTTCCTCTTCCTTACTTGGGTGTTGTCCTGTATCGCGGTAGAAAGCTCAATGCCATTTTCGACCCATTGACTGATAAAGTTAGGGGTAAGATCTTACGCTGGAATGCTTCACTTATTTCTCAGGCTGGTAGACTTATTCTTATCAAATCCGTTTTGGATTCGATGGGAAGTCATGTTTTTGCAGCTATGACCCCCACTGCTTCTTTCTTTTGGTCTTATCGGTCTTTGGCCTCAGCTTTTTTCTGGGGCAACAAGGACAGTGTCCGTCGGCACCAATGGGTGTCGTGGGACGTGGTGTGTCGTCCCAAAAATGAAGGCGGTCTGGGTCTGCACAAACCGAAGGACCTTTGTGCTTCCTTTGCCTGTAAATTATGGCACAGATTTGGCGCTAACAATTCCTTATGGGCTACTTTCCACCATGCGAAATACCACAGACTTGCGGGCACTAACTTCTCAAGTTCTCCGTCTTATGCTAGTGAGACCTGGAAGCACATGCAGTCGGTGAAGCTGCTTTCCGACACTCATGGTGGATCTTCAGGATGGGATGGCTCTCCTTTTTCCATCCTTAAAGCTTGGTCTTCGATTAGAATCCAAGACCCCATTCGACCGATTTTTTCTTTCATCTGGGACTCTCGTATTCCCCCCAAGGTCTCTATTTTGATGTGGCGGATTCTCCATGATGGATTGCCACTTGACGAGAACCTACAAAAAATCGGTATCCCTTTCGTGTCTCGTTGTAGATGCTACGGCAATGGGGAATCAGAATCCCTGAATCATTTGTTCTTTGGTGGTTTTTCGGCCAGATCGTGCTGGAATTACTTCGGAAACCTTCTTGGTTATCGTCGGTTGGCCAGCTCCGCTTCTGATCTCCGTAACTCCTGGTGGTCTGGGAATGTTGGTAAGTCTCTTCGCTCTATCGTTTTTCGCTTGATTCCCTGCCTCATCTGCTGGCACCTCTGTTGCTCGCGGAACAAGGCAACCTTCAAAAATTCTTGTATGGACCCCCATCTATTATTCGTTGTGTGAGGAACGACGTCTTCCTTGCTTTTCGTGGTAGACCTTTCAGGGGTCGTTTGAACTCCCGTGCGGAGCATCTGGTCGGTCTTCTCTCTATTTCGTGTGCTTTGTCTCACGCTAGACTGGGAGTAGGTTGATCATCGCGAGCGAGCGTTGGCCTTCACCCAACGCTCACTTCCCCTCCCCCCTTTGTGTTTAATGTTGTTGTTAGTTTTCCAGGTTCATTTCTCTTTTGTTTATTCTATGGCCCGGTTTGTGATTTGGTTGTCTGGTTTCGGGATCCGGCTTCCATTTCTTCGCTGGTGCTTTGGTGGTTTTACTGTGGTTGTTCGGCTGCTTCGAATGGTCTTGCTCTCTTTTTATGCCTCTGGATTTTCGGTGGTGGCGTCTTTGTTGCTCTGATTGCCATCAACCGAGCTTTCCCTGGATTTGCTGGATTTGCGCCTTTTAGTTGGCTCTCTTTTTGGTTCGGCTTGGTGGTCTGGCCTTTTCCTTTGGGTAAAGGCGGGTTTGTGATTGTTGGTGGGTCGATTGTACATGCTCCTCCACTAACTTGTGGTGGATTGTTTCTGGCTGCTGTGGTCTTTTCTCCTGTATTTATGGTTTTTATTTTCCGCTGCTGTTTTGCGGTGTTTATTTTTGGGACGAATTCATCCCTCCTTGTTTCTAATTATTTTGTGAGCCCTCGGAGAAAGGCGTTTTTTCTCCTTTTTATAATACATTTTTTTTAAAAAAAAAGTGAGCTCAATCCTAGCATAAGCGTGTGACATATAAGTATATATGCAAAATTCACTAAAGATGCATAAAATTTCTACATGAATGTAAAATGATGGTGAAAAGTGTAGCAACCATCTCCTACCATCCAATCTAGCAATTACGATGCAACTAAAATCTAATTTTGGAGAGCAAAGTTTACTAGTGAAAAATGCTCGGAATGAGAGATCCTTATCTTTTCTTCAGTCTTCCATGTGCTTTCCGCCGGGTTACCTCCCCATTATACTCGAGCCTACCTAATTTCTTATTACGGAGCTTCCTTGGTTTCGTCTCAATATCACCCATTCGATTAGGTTCTATTACAATAACTGTGTCATGAAGGCATTTTCTCAAGTGCAAAATGTGAAAAACATCATGGACTCCTGCTAATTTATTGGGTAGCTCCACGTGGTAAGCCAGTCTTCTTATTCTTTCCCAACGAATCTTGGTGCTAACTTTCCTGATTTTTCGAATCTCACAACTTTCCTAAGAGGGGGGGGGGGCTTTGATAAACACAATGTTTCTAACATTGAACTCTAATTATTTCCCTCTTTTATCCACATAGGATTTCAGGTGGTCTTGCGCTACCTTCATTCGCTGCCTAATCAACTTTACTTTCATCGAAGTTTCGCCAATCAAATCTGATCAGAGTAAAATTTTGTCAGTGGTTTCCCACCAACAATTTGGCGATTTGCATGGCTTCCCATAAAATGTTTTAAAGGGTTCCATACCAATCCTAGATTGATAACCATTATTATAAGTGAATTCCATTAAAGGTAGGTGCTGCTCCCAATGTCGTCTGAAGTCCATGATGTAAGCTCTCAACAAGTCCTCCAAGATCCTATTCACCTTTTCTGTTTGTCCATCTATCTGCAAGTGGTAAGCGGTACTAAGATTCAACGATGTTTCCAAAGCTGTCTGCAAACTTCTTCAAAACTCGCTAGTAAATAAGGAGTCTCTATCACCGACGATGCTGGCTGGAATTCTATGAAGTCAGACCACTTCCTTAATATAAATCCATGCTAGAGATGTAGCTGTCCTATTGTTCCTAACGGGAATAAAATGGACAACTTTTGTGAGTTTATCCACTATGACCTAAATTGCTTCATTGCCTATTTAACTCCTAGGTAACCCATCTATGAAGTCCATTGTTATATGTTTCCATTTTCAAGTCGGGATTTCTAATGGAAATAACAATCTTTTGGGCTTTCCTTGCTCAGCTTTAATTCTTTGACATGTCAAACATCTAAAAACAAATTCAGCTACCTTCTTCTTCATCCCAGGCCAATAGAAAATCCGTTTCATATCCCTACACATCTTATCTCCTCCAGGATGAATAGTCATTCGTGAGTGGTGGTATTATGTAAGCAACTTCCTCCAATATACCATCAATCCTTGAGAAAAAGAGGCATCCATCTCTCCTCAAACATCCCATCTCGTCAACTGCATATCTACTGACGTGGGGAAATTGTTCTCTTCTCCTTATTTTATCTAAGATATCGACTATCCCTTCATCTTTATTTTACTCAAGTCTAATACGGTCCATCAGCAATGGTCCAACCTCTATTGCTGCCAAATAGTTTTGAGTGGGTTCTATTGGCGGTTGGAAGTTGAAATTCATGAGGAAATCCAGCCGCATCGATTCATATTTAGCACCCAAGGTAGCATGCTTTCGGTTAAGGGCGTCGGCGACAATTCCCTTTTCCGAGAGTATACTGTATCCCAAAGTTGTAGGATGCTATAAACTCCACCTACTTCAACCGTCTAATATTTAAGCCTTTTTGGAGAGTAGATATTTGAGTGATTTATAGTCAGCAAACAACTCAAACCTTCCTCGCAAAAGATAGCGCCTCAACGTCTTCAAGGCGTAAATAATGGCTGCCAGCTCCAAGTCATGCACTGGGTATCTCTTCTCATGGTCCTTCAGTAGCCTGCTAGCGTAAGCTATCGTTCTTCCTTCTTGCATAAGAACCGCCCCCAATCCCGTGCCACATGTGTCTGTATGAATCGTAAAAGGCTTCGTTCCATCGGGGATGACTAGTGCCGGTGCACTTGTCAATAATTCCTTTAGCTTCCCGAACGCTCCCTTGCATTTCTCATCCCAAGCGAAGACTAATTTTTTTGGTCAACCGAGTTAGAGGAACTCCTATTTTTGTAAAGTCATTTATGAATTTCCTATAATAACCTACCAAACCCTAGAAAACTTCTAACCTCTGTGGTATTCTTTGGAGTTTTTCAATTTTGAATAACTTATACTTTTGCATAATCCATCTTTCAAAATAATATGCCCAAGGAATTTCACTTACTTCGACCTTTGAGAATTTGGCTTTAAGTTGGTGCCTTCTCAAGGTTCCCAATATCTCCCTTAAGTGACTTTCTTGCTCTCTTTCACTTTTGGAAAATACCAAGATATCATCTACAAAACGACAACAAATTTGTTTAACTGTCCCTTAAATTCTTTACTCATTAGATCTACAAAGTATGTGATGCATTTGTCATTTTAAAAGGCATCACTTCCATAAATAGAGTCCATCTGGTATGTAAAAAGCAGTCTTTGGTTTACTATCCTCGACGATCCTAAACTGATGAAATCCAGTTGCCAAGTCTAATTGGGAGAAGACTTTAGCTCCCACAAGTTGATCAAATAAATCGTCTACCCTAGGTAAGGGATACATATTCTTCTTCGTCAACTTGCCGAGTTTCCTATAATCAATACAAAGCCTTAATGAGCTGTCTGCCTTAGTGACAAAGACAACAAGGGATCCCCATTCCAAGGTACTCCGTTGAATGAATCCTTTCTACAGTAGCTTCAAGATCTGCTTATCAATTCTCGCCTTTCCCTGAGGGCTATGTGTCTTAATGGCAGAGTGACTGGTCTAGCGTCCTTCCCTAGATCAATCCTAACTTAATCTTTCTTCGGGGTGGAAGCCCCGAAACTTCTTCAAAGACATCAAAGAATTCTCGAACTATGGGTACAGATGAAAGTTCATTTTGTGATAAATTCACCGAGTATAGATAACTCGATTGAATTCTGGGATGTACAACGAACGTCTAGGTCTCGCCCTTTACAACTCTTAAGCCGTACTACCCTCTTATTGCAGTCTAAGACTGCCCAATAGTGCGACAACCAATACATACCAAAAATAAGTCCATACCTCTCGAAATTTAGAGCGTGCGCATTGCATATAAAACCAATGTAACATATGTCTAACACTAGATCTTTGCAAATTGAGAAATGATATCTCGTTCCCCCAATAGGATTTGAAATTACTATTGGGTGGGTGATAGTTTGGGTTTGAAAATTTAAGGAGTTAATCAGATTCCTAACTATGAATAAATGTGATGCTCCGGAGTCAAATAGAGTACGAATTTTATTTCCAAAAATAAGAGTTATGCCTTCCACAGTTGTCTTTCCTTGGTCTCTAGGGGTGGTCTGCTCGAAATAGGAGCAGCCTCGATGGCGTATGCTTGTTCACTCTACCCTTCTTTGGCTATCTTTGGACTGATTTTTGAAATGCCCTTCTTTGTGGCAGTGGTAACACTTCCCCTCAAAAGCTTCCTTCAACAAATTCACTCTACAATCCTTTGCAAGATTTCCTTTCTTTTGGAATCTATCACACACTTTTCTTTCTTTCTTAAATTTTCCTTTTGACTTCTTATTTGCCCAAAAATGTCCTTTCTGGCTACTTCAGTATATTTACTAACGTACTCCTTTAGAGTGGAGTCTTCCTACCTAAGCTATATAAATTTCTCTAATTGCAAGCTCACTTATGCACTTGACATAAATCTTGTCTCAAATCAGATCTTAAACTCATCACAAGTGACAATCCTACCAGCGTCCTCCTCAGCCATCATTTTCCATCAATCTAAGGCTTTTCCCTTAAAGTGCAAAGCTGCCATTCATTGCTTCACTCGATCCTCCAAACCAAGCTTCTAAAATTTTCTCTCGTAGTCATTAATTCATATCTTAGTCTCCATGAAGCTTTCCTTTCCAAAATATACTCTTTCTCTCATATTCATAAAATCCTTACACATTATGGGAAAATTGATAGCATGAGGTTCTACCTCGACAGGCGGAACAACGGGTGCCACAGGAGCAGTCTGCTGGGGAATGAGGACTTGTCCTATGTGCCTGAGATAATGTTTCCATTCGACCATTCCTCGAATAGTGGGCATTCCTATGGTGGGTTCCCAGTCTCAGAAGAAGAAGGATTTTCAGCTATAGTTTACTATCTGTAGGTTAAACCTTTAGTTATAATTTCCCAAGATAGTATTATACGCTGAAAGAAAATTTTGCCTAGTGTAAATGCGTAAGTTCATAGTACGGTATATATATATATATAATAGGGGTTTTTGGAAAAATCTCTTTAAATATAACAAGTACGTCTCTCATACGTATACTTTTCTCCATTGATCGGGTAACCTAGGCTCTAATACCAAATGTAACAACCCATCCTTAAATGGGCCAAAATTCCGATCCAGAAAAGGCCCATCGAAATTTAGAACCATCTCACATCTGGCTGTTGGTTGGTAAAAAGAATAATACAAAACTATTTATCTACGTATTCAGAATCTCACAGCGGAAAGGTAAAATATAATAGTAATGGCAGTATCAATTTTATTCAAATTTCAAAATGTCATTCAAAACCATAACAAAATCTCCATAATATCAAATCCCAACAATAATCGTAACATATCCGCGATGCAATATTCCAAAATTACAACATTGTTTTTATTTCATGGGTACATTAAAAACTGTAGAAAATAACAAGTAAATAAATAAACTACTGCCACAGGTCTCGTCAAAGTTTCCGCTTTTAGCATCGCCCTTCTTAACCCATGTTTTAATAAGGAGAGAGTCAGAACAACATATGTTTGGTGAATAATAACCTCGAGCTTTACTATATTAGTACTTGGGAAATATAATTTAAATAGAATATGTCTTACGTTTTCTATCTACATCATAAGTCTTTTCAAATATAAGCCCAAAAGGCATAAATAAAAAGACTTTTCAAATATAAGCCCATAACCAACTTGCTATTAACCCAATAACTCATACCTATCGTCTATAATGTCCTATTAATGTAAGAGATAATACTCAAGTCACTTAATACATTTTAATGGAAATTAGGTAGATTATGACCATTTAATACCTTATTTACAGCAGGTCCTTGTCATTTACTATCTATAATTCCAAGGCGGACTCCTCACTTGTAACTACCTAGCTGCCATTGCACAGAAACTCTTCAGCCACTTAATACTTCCTATTGAAGCAGACCCTTTTTTGAGATATTCTCTAACGTGCCTACCCATAACTCTGACCATTTACTACTTCCTACATAGAGAAAATGTGGGCCCTCACATAATTGCTTAATACCTTCAATCTCTGAAGCAGGTCCTTCGTGCTATAACCTGTATCCCATGGTGATGTTTCACATTAGTCCAACTATTCGCAAGTACCATTATTGGAAAAAATGCATCAGACGACATATATGCTTCGTTGTCTGATTGCATATCTGACCGTCGTTAAATATCGTGCCGTCTCATTTCACATCAGACCACAGATATGCACCGTCGTCTGATATCCACTAACACAACAAAAAAACCATATGTTTCCTAATGTTGTAGTATCATTTCTAGAATTTCTATTATACAACATATATATATTGACTGATATGCATACCGATTACACTTATATTATATTTGCAAAATGAAATAAATGAATCGCAATTTTATTTAAACAAATATTTTATTTCAAATCAAATTTAAATGCAATACAACTTTCACCATCACTCTCATATATACAACTTTTCTCTACACTCTCATGTACAACCATTTTTTTACTCACTCTCACTTACACTCACTCGAGTTTATTTTTGATGTGTTGATCTTGATTTTCTTGCTTCAGCTTGTAGCCAACCATCTCCTATACCTGTCAAATAAACAACGTAGTAAAATGAAAAAAGAAACAAACCTAAATTGCATAATTAAATTGAATTTGAATATTTATATTGTCTTAGTCCATGGGTTTGTTTTCTCTTCATGTTTTAGACATGGACAAATATATATATATATATATATATATATATATATATATATGCACAGACAACTTATGATATGCACAGTGTATCACTGTGAATATCAAAAGACCGGACATCGATTAAATCTCACGGACTGTTGCACAAACAAGTAAAGGCATAAGCACATGAAAGTGCACAAACTAGATTAACCACCAACATTCACTACTATATACATACATATGTATGTATATACATGGAAATTCAAAGTAAAAACAAGTTTCAACAATTCAACAACATGGACCAGCAAAGATTAAAAAGATCAAAAAGTGCCGGTGCGCACTGCCTTGAACATGGCAGTGGCAGTGCACCATCAAACTAAAACAAAGCCCCATCAAAGCACCATCAAAGCACCATCAAACAAAGCTTCAAAGTCATAAAACAAAAATGACAGCATATAAAAGAGTTAAACCATACTCATAGGTTCAAACATGTCAGTAATTAACAAGTGCCACAAATTGAATAATAATAAGTCCATATCACTAACAATTTCATATCACTGCCTTGAACAAGACAAAAATTGAACAAGTGCCACAAAATTGAACAAGACGCTAAAACTAACCACAAATTCGAACCACCAACATTCCCACATATACACCAAAATGCACAAATAAGTGCACAAATAAGCATAGTTCAACAACACAGTTCAAAACAAGGAAATGGTTCAAGTTCATAGGCCATAAATAAGTGCACAAATAAGTCCAGTGTGCACTTCCTTGAACAAAGCATGAACAAGGTTGAACCCAGTTTTAAACCATAAGAGCAAAGTGGAACAAACAAGCTCCGACAAAATAATTCAACAATTGGTTCAAGCTCAAAATGGTTCAATCTCATATATGAACAAGGCTCAAATTGAACAAGTGCCACAAATTAGTATCAAAATAGATAAGGCAAACAATAATAGCTTGAGTTTTAAACCAAACAGCAAACCATACATGCATTAGTTCAAAGTATACACGTATATGCAGTAAACAAGTGCAAGTGCTCATGTGCAACATGGATACACATGTACATGCAGTAAACAATTCAAGTGCAAGTGTTCAGGTGCAAGAATTGCAAGTTCAAAGCATACATATATATACATGTATTTGTAGTAAGCATACATGTATATGTAGTAAACAATTCAACTCAGGTGCAACATGGACAATGCACTGGAACAAACCATAGAGCAAGTATATACAAGTGCACATAAACAAGCTCAGACAAAACAACAAGTGCTGAAGCAAGTATATACAAGCTCGAGTGTACATATGGACATACAAGTATATAAAAGTACATACAAGTATATACAAGCACATAAAAGTACTTAGGAGTATATACTAGTGTGCATTGCCTTAACAAGGCAATGCTGTACACTGCCTTGTCAAGGCAGTGCACTACACTAGCTTGTCACAAATTGAATAGCAAGTGCAAGGCAAGTCCAACAAACCAGAAATAAAGACACATAGGAGTACAAATGCAGATAAACAAACATAGGCAAGCAAACATGTATCAAAGTTTCACACATAGCTATACAGAAATCAAAAAATAGTGTGACACACACACACACATGTATGTATGTATACACAACGCAGCCATCATGAAGTACATAGTTCAAGTGCGAGCGTGCATAAGTTTATGCAAGTGGAAAAGCATTTCAAAAATTATTAGAAAACTCAAACAAAATCAGTCGAAAACAAAACCAGTCAGAAAAAAAACTAGTTGAACTTAACTTCCTAAAACAAGGCAATGCCACAAATTAAAATAAGGCAGTGCCACAAAAATTCACACATATATACATACATAATATGTATGTATATACATGGAAGTTCAAAACAAGGTAGCATATCAATGGAAACACATTGCAATCAGTCATAACCAAAACCAAATTGAATTAGTCATTGCAAGAAATACAAAAACAACACATTGCAAGTTTCAGATAGTCAAGCACAAGGCACTAAACAAAAGTTCAATAGAAACCAAATTAAACCAAATTGCAAGTTTCAGCAAGTTTCAAAAATACAAGGTATGACCGAAACCAAATTGAACTAAAAGGAAAAACAAGGCAACACATTGTAGATTGTCAAGCACAAAGTGAAATTGAACCAGTTAGTAGAAATATTCAAACCAAAATATCAAAACAAAAATATAGGGTTTCAATCCCTATAAATTTCAACCAAAATCATCATTCGTAAATAGTCAAGCACAAAGCATAAAATCGAAACTAAAATCAGAGAGTCCATACCAAATTTTAGATCAATCTTGCTCGACAAAGAAGCTACCAAATAAGTTCCTCATCCAAAGAATCAAGCATGCAATCAATCGACGAAGAGGAGTTACGGCGAGATTAGGGTTTAATCAATTGACGCAATCAAAATACATTAAGTAAGGGTGAATATGGTTTTATCGTTTGGTTCTCTAATTTGAGAGACGGGGGAAAAAGAAATCATAAGAAGGGTGAATAATTAACGAATACATGGGGGAAACAAAATAAAAAGAGCGACCAGAAAATAATTGAGGGGGAAAAGATGGAGCCAAAACTAAATAGTTTGATAAATTAAATTAGAGGACAAATAAAATATTGTCCGAATAACAAGCATGTTCATAGAGATTTCACGGACTATTCAGACAACAAATGAAAGATTTTAGGGGCTCTTTAGACAACAGATGGTTATTTCTTGTGTTGTGTGAAAAAGTGGGATAACAGAAAGTCTACCTTCGTACGATCACCGTTGTCCGATTCACTTTGTGGTATAGTGTACTGGTAGCCATATTAGCTGGATAGATTTACCCTACAAAATTTGGGAGTAACCTCATGTAATCATAGTTACTTATTTTAGGCAATGTCTCACATCGGCCCCAAAGTCACATTGCTGGTAGCCAGATTAGCTGGGCAAACTTCCCTGCGCTATTGACTGACCTCGCATCCTTAATTTAGTCATAATCTATACCACAGTCTAAATATATTATCACACATCTCACCGTTTCCATAATCAAGGCCTTATAAGAAATCTTTTTTATTTTGCCTTTAACATTAATTTCCTTCTTAAGGGGGATTTACTAAAATTAATAACTTATTTAACCACACAACTATACGTTATAATTATGTAATAATTACGCTAATATATATAGGTACACGCCTAGTAATTTCTAAGCGTGCAGAAAATACGCTCTAAACTAGCGTTTAAATGTCAGCTCCTTTAATAATTATACAAGTCTCATCCCATATTATCAATAATACCTAAATTCCAATATTTATATCAAAAATTCAAATCAATACACTTATATACAATTAAAATTTAAACTTAACTTATTACATCAAATATAATAGAACATATTGATAATAGAAACTTACAATTTCAATTTTATGCCTTTATCCAATTCCTTTTTCACACAAAAATAAAAAAAGAAATATCTATTCAATTCATGGAAATAAGCGGTGCAAACTATGAATAAAATTTGTACCTTACACACTAATCCTTAATCAAGTCCCTTAAATCAAATTCAAAGAAAAAGATGTGGAATAGAAGGTAAAATTATCAAAACTGAAAATCCACACAATTTCCATTATCTTGACAAATAATTGAGATTTTAACCTAGAATTAACATTTGATGTTGAAGGAGTTTTGGGGGTTTATAATATGATGTTTTCGCAAACCAAAACTCCCTAAGGCATATTCAAACCCAAACTATACTAATCAATTACTAAAATAGAAAAGCTAAGATTTACACTTAACGTATTTCCTTAGCTTTGCCTCCTTTGGATTTGACACGCCTTTGACAATCTCTGTCATATCTCTTCTTTTTAATATATACAACAAGATATTTGTGTATATATAGCTTAAATTCAGAAATTGAGGGATTGGAGGAGAATAGATTGATAAATAAAAAATAATCAATAAAAATAGATGTATATGATTTCTTACCTACAACCCTAATGGAGTTTTATGAATCTATGAAGAGACGAACTAACAGAGCTTTATTAACGTTTCAAAAATATTTTAATCTCGAAAAGAATTCCAACTTTTAATGGCGTCTGCTTCGTTCTCGAACCCGAATTTTTTTGGCTCTCAATCACTTTCTCTTAATCAATCCCGCTATGATCTATCTTCTTCTTTTAGAGATCGTAACCCTCCTCCGTTGCGATCTTATGCTCAGGCTGTAAATGGATCAAATAATACTGTTTCTCAAGTTCTCCTTCGTTATCGAAACAGCAAAAATTGGATCGATTCAAGAAAGGGGTTTAAAGATTGTTTTCGTTGTGGTGATTATTTCCATATGGCTGTTGATTGTCGCGATCCAATCTGGTGTTTTTTCTGTTAAATGTTTGGTCATAAGCAGTTTTCTTGTCCGAAGAAAACTAAGGCTTCTGCTTTTGAGAAAAAGAACATTGATCATGTTTTTCTTGCTAATGGTTGTTCTGATCTTAAGAAGAATTCTTTCTCGATGAAATCTGATCTCGTGAATTCTGGTTCTCAAAAAACTGATCTCGTTTCACATTCTAATGGTAAAAAGAATCCATGTTTGTTGAATTCAAAGCTTATCAAATCGGGGCCGCAACTTATTGATCACGGATTCCAATTCACCTTGAAATGTATGATGCTCAAAAGAATTTTACTAGATAATCTTTGGCAACAGAGAACAGAGGGGATTCAACTTTTAGAGGAATTGTTCTCTCACTTTGATGTGATCAATTCTCCGAACATCGGTAAGGGATATAAAGATAGATTTGGAGACCCAGAAGGTTACTTTGGTAAATCAGATAAATCGACTATAGAATTTGAAGTTTGCGAGGAGTTATATGATATTTTCTTGGAAATTGAAAATCTGAAGGCTTATTCTAATAAGGATGAGATTATTGAGTTTGATCCAATTCTTTTAGATTATTCTGTTATTCAATATTCTAAGGATCTAAATTCTTCTGCTTCTATTAGTAAGAACAATGCTATTTTGGATGTTACAGTAAGAAGTAATTCTGATGATATAATTAGTGGCTTCACCCGAGTCAAGGGCAAAAGATCTAAATCTCTGGATATATTCGAGCTAAAACAAGTAATAGATTTAATTGTCTAGCTGATGAAGACATAGATGTTTTTGAAATAGGAGTGGAATATGCTGAAGATTCAATGGTGGTTGCTGACTCTACTCAGGATGGTGACTTAGTTAGTTATAATGTCTGGAAATTGAAAAATGGTAATGATGATTCTCAGTACAACTCTGATACTCCTGTTAATCTTAAGATGGTGGACGATATTATTGGGCTTTGTTTGAATAATGGAATTTCTGCAAGCTTAGAAGATGAGGCAAACTTCCAACAGGGAGAAGCTTTAGATGAATTTTTACTATCATTATCAGCAGTCAAGTTGGATGAGATAATGGATTGTGAAACAAATAGGAGCTTGGAATTTTGCTTAGAGCATGTATCTAATGATGTGAAACACGATAACATTATTTCAGAATCACAAATAGATGATGTTATGAGCTTTGATAGGTTTAATCTATTAATGGAACCTACTGATGAAGTTTCAGTTTTTATCAC
Organism: Allium fistulosum; assembly: GCA_030737815.1. Lineage (NCBI taxonomy): Eukaryota > Viridiplantae > Streptophyta > Magnoliopsida > Asparagales > Amaryllidaceae > Allium > Allium fistulosum. The sequence goes on from CM060907.1 coordinate 295,159,452, forward strand.
TGTTAAGAATTTGATTCATGAAAATCTTAACAGTGTGGGCGATTTTGTTGGATTAAGTTTGAATGAGAAACCTTCTGATATCTTTAATGTTGAGGCAGAATATCATATGGGAGTGATTTTTGATGAAGTATGGTCTTTGGCACCTGTAGTCAATCTTGATGAATTTAAGGAAATAGAAATCAGTCTGAAAATAGATCACATTTTTGAGTCTTCTACTGTTGCTATGCATCACTTGTCCACCATCATTGATACACAAATGAACTCGAATTGGATAAAGGGTGATAAGGTTGCCAGTATACAGGATTTTAATAATTCAGAATTTCCAGATAATATCGAGTTTTATCTACTGATGGAGTTGGGCTTATTGGATGAAGAAGATCATATAAATATGGAGTCGAGAGTTTATTTTGATATAAATTTTTATGATATCCAAAATACAGAAGGTGTGGGGGATGATTTCAATGCATTAGAAGAAAAAATGGATATAACTGGTTCATATGTTAGAATGAATTCGAACAACTCTTTAAGGGTAGTAGATCATAGCTCAATATTTTCACAGAGTCATGCGGTAGAGAAATCCGAGGAGGCTTCGAGTTTTTATTCAGAGAGTTTGACAGTAGAGGTTTCAGATATTATGTCAGATAAGAGATTGGAGTGCGGTAGTAGTTCTTTATCCAAGTCAAAGAATAGAAGGAGTAAGAAGACTGTAGTTTCTACTGGATCTATTCGTCAGAGTGCTAGGATTCGCAGCAGTCAGTCGCGTCCTATGGGTGAGTTACCTGGTTCGAGCGCCTTAAATGGTGCTACGGATTCAGGCTCAGGTATGATTTCTATTTTGGGTAGTACGTATTCTACATACGCATTAGGTAGTTTATCATCAGCTGAGTTTAGCCAGTTAGCCTATAATACATCTTTTATTTTCTCTGATATCGAGATTGATAGGGAGTTCATTAGACGTAAGGAATTAGAGAGGGCTAGTACTGTTGGTTTATGAGGATCATTAGTTGGAACATTAGAGGTCTGAACGACTTGAATAAGTGTGATAAGGTTAGAGCGTTCTTTAAAGATTATTCGATTGACATTGCATTGCTTCAAGAAACTAAAATTTGCTGTCCTGATGTCAGGTTTTTTAGAAGATTAGGCAGGTATCATTTTAGAAAATGTGTTTTTTTACCTTCTATGGGTACTTCAGGGGGATTAATGATAGGGTTGCGGGATAATTATTTTAAATTACTTCAATGTATTGTTAAACAACATTCTCTTCATGTTATACTTATTAATCTTTTTGATAACTCTTTTTTAAATATTTCTAATGTTTACGGACCTAATTCTAAATTTAATCGGAGAATTTTATGGAATGAATGCCTAGACTTTAGATCCTTTGCCCCGGGTTCTTGGATTTTGGGGGGTGATTTTAATGTTACGCATTTCATTGGTGAGCGATATCCTAGGGAAGGGGATTACTTTGCAATGGAGGAGTTCGATCAATTTATTATTAATTCTAATTTGATTGAAATTCCCCTTTCTAATAGAGAGTTTACTTGTAATAATGCTAGAGAGGCTCCATCCATGGCTCTTCTCGATAGATTTTTTGTTAGTGATGAAATCGAAGACAAATTCCCAATCTGTAGAGTCACTGGTTTACCTTATACATACTCCGATCATTGTCCAATTATACTTACTTGTGAATACCATAGAGTTATGATTAAAAATTTTAAATTTGAAAAGATGTGGCTTTTGGAATCTAACTTTATGAATCTAGTTAAAGGTAAATGGGTTTCTTTGAGTTTCCATAATATCAGAAATAAGGAAAATTCTGCAAAAGTTTTTGTTTCTAAACTTAGGGAACTTAGGATTTTTCTTAAAAACTGGAACAAAAATGTTTTTGGCAATCTAAAAATTAAAAAAGATAATATTCTTAATGAAATGCTTAAAATTAATAAGATAGAAGAATCTAGATCTCTAAATATAGGTGAACGTAATGTTCTTTCTAATTTAAAAGATGAATTAAATTCTATTTTAGAAAAGGAGGAGGTTATGTGGAAACAACGATCCAGAATTCAATGGATCAACGAAGGTGATAATAATACCAAAATTTTTCATAATATAGCTAATGGTAGAAAAGGTAGTAATACAATTAACTCTATATTTGTTAATAATATAGAGTTAGTTGATCAAAGTGATCTTAACAAGGCTTTTACAGACTATTATAAGGATATTTTTGGTTCTAAAATCAAACATAGAATCAATGTTAGATGGATAGATCTGTATCCATCTGATTCTATTATTGATTTATCAGAGTTAGATAATCCTTTTACTGAAGAAGAAATTAGAAAAGTAATTAATGACATGCCAAGTGATAAATCCCCGGGACCTGACGGGTTTCCTATTTTATTTTTTAATACTTTTTGGGACGTTTTAAAATTTGACTTAGTTAATATGTTTAATGATTTTTACAATGGTAATTTGCAATTAGGGAGATTTAACTTCGCAAATGTTATTTTGTTACACAAAAAAGGTGGAGCTAAAAACTTAAAAGATTTTAGACCTATTTCTTTGATTAACTGTCCAGTTAAAATCATTTCTAAAGTTCTAGCTAATAGACTTAGTAAAGAATGAATGAATTAGTCGATTGTTCACAATCGGCTTTTATTAAAGGGAGAAATATCACTGATGGAGTGGCAGTTGTTCAAGAATATATTAATTACTGTTGTAAGAATAACCTAACTTGTGCGATTTTAAAACTTGATTTTGCTAAAGCTTTTGATTCAGTAGATTGGGATTTTCTTGTAGATATTTTTCATGCTAGAGGTTTTAGTCATAGATGGATCTATTGGATTTTGACTTTGCTTAGAACTGGAAACTCTAGTATTATGGTTAATGGTATATTAGGTAATAGAATTCAATATAAGAGAGGTTTAAGGCAAGGGGATCCCTTATCGCCTTTATTATTTAACTTAGCTTCTGATGTTTTTGCTAAAATTATTAAAAGAACAGTGGATAATGGATCTCTTGGACGTGTAGGCAATGAAATTTCGCGTAATGGTTTATCGGTTCTTCAATTTGCTAATGATACCTTACTTTTTTCTTCCCATCTTCCTAGACACATCATTACCCTTAAGTTTATCCTTTACAGTTTTGAACTTTTATCTGGTTTAAGAATAAATTTTGACAAAAGTTCCGTGTTAGTTTTAAATGATTTTGATAAAGTTGAAAACTTAGTTGCTAATACTCTTAATTGCAAAACTATGAACTTTTCTTTTGACTACCTCGGTTTTATGATTAGACCCATCAAACTCAAACATGACGACTGGATTATTATCATTGATAAAATTAAAAATAAGATTTCTAACTGGAATGGGAGATTTCTATCTAGAGCAGGTAGACTAGTTTTAATAAATTCGGTTTTATCAGCTCTTCCGATTTATTGGATGTCCTTGCATTTGTTCCCGGATTGGGTTATTGATAAAATTGATAATATTAGAAGAGATTTCTTATGGAGTGGAGCAAATTCTAATAATAATATTAAATGTCTTGTAAATTGGGAAACCGTTTGTAAGGCCAAAAAGGAAGGTGGATTAGGTGTTATTAATTTGCGTAATATGAATTTGTCTCTGTTAGGTAAATGCCTTAGAAGTTTAAAGATATAAATGATAATGCTATTTGGAAAGAGATCATTTCTAAATATTACTATAATGGAAATATAAATTTATATCAAATTGCTTCTCCAGCCACTCAAAATATATCTAACTTTTGGAAAAACATTTTAAAATGTAATGAGATATTTAATTTAGGAATAAATACAATTGTTCACTCTGGTAATCGTACTTCGTTTTGGCATGACCGTTGGATTTCGATCTTGCCTCTTAAGATAGAATTTAAGGATCTGTATGAAATTTGTAACTTTAAGTATGCTTTAATCAATGAAGTTTATTCTCCAGAAAATGATCCTCCTTGGAATTTCAGTTTTAACATAATTTTAGTTGATTCAACTTTTAGACAACTTTCTTTGCTTTATGCCAGATTAAATCTTTATAATATTGATAATGATAATGATTTTATTAGTTGGAAATGGGATAAAAGTAAGAAATATACTTCTAATTCTTTCTACAGATTCATTAATTTTTTTGGGTACAATAAATAACTCATTTAAATATATGTGAAAATCTAATGCTCCTCCCAAATCCAAAATTCACATGTGGTTAATTCTTCATGGAAAACTTAATACAATCGAATTTTTAAAGAGAAAAAATATTCAAAATGATAATAAATGTTATTTTTGTAATCTGTATCTTGAGGACATTAATCATATATACTATAATTGTATGGATTCTAATTACATTCTAATTAATACTCTTAAAATTTTTAACTTTAATATAACAACTAAAATTTCGGATTGTTAATTTTACTGGAATAATTATAGATTCAAGTTCAAAAAGAATATTAGATTTTTACTAGACACTTTATTCATTATTATTAGTTGGTTTATTTGGTTTGAAAAAAATCAAAGAATTTTCAATAATAATAATTGTCATTTTAACAAATTGATTTTTACAATTTCTTCATTTTGTTTTAATTGGATGTCTAACTCCAAATATAAATTAGCTAAAATATCCTTTTCAAAAGGTATCTTAACAAGGTTAATCATAATATTAATTTTTTTAAACACAATATTTTTTTTAAACACAATAATTTTTTTAACATTAATAATAATATCATTAATATTTTCTCTAATTTAGATGATGACTTCACTTCTAATCATAACTTACTTATGATTAAAGGTTCATAAGTTAGATCCGTCTCAATATTTGTACTAGTCTGTGTTTGTATTGGCTTTTAGGTATTTTATTTATACTGTTATTGTCCAGTTAGTCTTATTTAGGTTTTTACTTCCTTCCTTATTAATACATATATATGTATATTTATTATATAAATATACATATATATGTATCATTCTAATTTTTTCTTTAATCATTTTCCAGTTACAGGTATGGGAGATAGGATATCAGGTTCACTTTGCAGGTTTTCATATCTTCGGATTGTTGGACACCAGATGGTAGAGAGGTCACCAGAGCAGAGTATCTTCATCCAAGACTACTAGTAGTTTCTCCTCAGATTTAGGATTCTGCTATCTTCATTATGAAGTACTTTTTTCAGGAGGGTACCCCTTTCTCTTGTTCAGAGGCTTCAGAGCGGTTTCTCTTTTCAGCAGATCCACTTCAGAGCAGATACTTATTCACCTCTCCTGATTCAGTTAGTTGGAGCTTCCTCATTAGTTTGGGACGTCATCTAGTAGTTTTTGTTTTTCCTTTAGTTTTTAGGTACTTCTAACACCTTAATATCGGGCGGTGGCCATGCCAGAGCTCGATATCGGGGTGTGATGGGTGGTGGCCTTGCCGGAACTCATCTTAGGAGTACCTGAGATTTGATATATATGTATTTGGTTTTTGTTACCTGCCAGACATGTTGGCAGCACTTTATATTCGTGATATATATATTCGCATGTGTGCTCTCCTCTATTCGAAGAGGATCACACATTTTTCTCAAAAAAAAAAAACGTTTTAAAACTATTTTGTAAATAAAAGTGAGGGAGTTAGGTTCCTATTTATAGTGGTTGAAATGTACCAGAACCATCAGCTTTAAGTCAGTTTAATATTATAAAAATCCGGACATTCATTATACAAAAACCCTAACCGTCATCGTTTACGACCGGTCGACCGTCGCTTCCCAGCGATCGACTGGCCCAAGGGGTGCGGTCGACCGGTTCGCTGCATTTTAGGAAGAATTATTTGCCGTTGATTTTTAGTTATTTTATTTCTTAACTACACTTTAACGTCGACGTTAAATTTAACATTTACGTAACCCACAAGTCAAATTAATGTTAACTTTTGAATTTCAAATTTTTAAAATTAATTATTCATTTGAATTCCATTTTAATTATTTTAAACCTGAAAACTTTAAACGTCCATAACTTTTTGGTTTGAGTTTTGTTTTCAACATATTATATATGGAAATTGATCAGAATTTTTCCATGAACGCAACGACATAACTTCCATGGTCAAATTCCAACATTTGCAAAAATATTATTTTTATCCCTATCTTATTTAATTTATCCAATTTATTTATGGTTGAATTTACGAGGTGTTACATGAATGTAATAGAATTTAATCATTGGAAAAAGTTGAAATGATGACGTGAAATAAAGAAATGAAATTCTATAAATATCCATTCACTTTATTTATATCAATGGCCATTACAGATAAAAGTTAATTTCTTGAGAACACTAACAAATTAACTATTAGATAGTAAAAGGAATTAATTCTGGATAATACTAACTTACTAATATTTTTTTATATTCTTCTTTATTGTTTTTTAGTAGCAATTGTCCAATCAAAGTTAAAAAAGCATAAAACCATATTGAATTCAAACAAAGAATTGAACATTCACTTTTCTGTGTACAGGTACGAAATCATACTTTCAGCAACAATTAATCTGATTATTTTTCTCTCATGTATAAACTTTCAAGGTATATATGTATGTACATGTGAATATATATGTATATACGTGTGCATATATGATTGGTTTTACTTAAACATCGCCATATAAATTTGACTATAATCTTCCTTCCATATGTTTCTTCATATTTAAAATGGATGTCATTAGTCAAATACTAGCCCTATACATAAGTTTAATTATTTTATATATGGCAAATTTATAACATTTAAGGATGTAAAGGTTCATTAGACCAAGATGGTACATGAAATTGCTATGGAATTTAGCATTGGTTTGAATATATTTTCTGCACTCTCTTTACCTATAATTAGAATCATTAATTTTTATGGAATTTAGTACAATGATTTGCTAGTAGCACTAGCACTAGCACAACAAGTGGGCGTGCTGGTACTTGATCATTGGACCATTACCATGTTGTGGTCCCACTTTTTGGTAAATTAATGAATTAAAAATTTAATTTTTGTAATCGTAGAGCAAATATACACGATTGTGTATTCTAAGCGAAGTATGCCTAGCATCTTACATAATATACATATAATGGATGATGAAGGATTACCTTTGTATTTTGGAAATTAAACCATGACATTTTTTCATGTCTTCGTGATTCTTCGCAACTAAAAATGTATTTCGACTGCATTTTTGTTTCATCATAATGTATGAAAATTAGAACATATTATTTTATTACTGAAATAACTTATAAAGCGGTATTGGGGTACAAAAAGAGAGCTGGCTATAATTATTATTTGACTATAAAATTTAAAGATGAATGATGAGAAAAACTAGATTAATGGTGATATGGATATTTCTGACTTTTCATTTGGTGATATGGCATGCATATTGAATCAAAATTAAAAACATGATCAAAGATCTTACAATGGAGGGGACTATAAAATAACTTGAGCTAAGTAAAAATGCAAAGTTTTAGACTTTGAGACTATGTTCCCCTTTGAAGCTACTATATTGTTAGCTCATTTCATTCATTTAAACATTTTCTAATTGTATTTTGATTAGTACAAGAGTTCATTCACCGTGTAAGTTGTACATTGTTTGTATTCATTTTTTTTTCATTTATATGAGACAATTTTTTCTTTCTAATATATGTTTAGTATAGTTCTGAAAAGAGTCGCTACCTACATTATTTCACATGAATGGATTTACTTTTACGTACTGTTATTCAGCAAAGTAAATTGCAAATGGTCAACATTTCGGTTTTATGTATATATATTTATGTGTGTGTGTATATATATATATATTTGTGTATGCACGTACGCATGCACACAAGCACTACAATTTCATAAACGAAATAAGAAGGCTTAAATAATTCTATAATTTTAGAGCCATTTAGGGTGCGGTATAGAGGAGGAAGTCAAGAAGAAGAAAAGGTAAGTTTATGCAGTTGAATGAGGAGTATGTGTGTAAATTTAGCAGAAGTTAAAACGTCGATGTAGAATTACACAAATATCCTGCACATCGGGGCCAATAGGAAGGGTAGTATAGACATTTCAAAAGCTTCAAATAATGTTTGCTTCTTGTTTGCTTCGACCAGTTGTTTGCTTCTTATTGCTTAGATCAATTGCTTCTTTGTTTGTAACCAATAACTAATTGTTACTTTGAATTGTAGAAACTTGTTTGCTTATACATTATATACGATGATGGAAAAAGATTGGTTGTGTTTGCACAGGTAATTAAATAGTACATAGCAAGTTCATAATTAAAACATTTATTTTTGATTTTAAGAGTAATAATTTTATTGTCATTATAATTGTAGAACTAGTAAAGAGTTCGAGCAAGGAGCTTGGAATTTTGTGCTTGCTGCAAAGAAAAATTTAGGAAATGTGGGGAAAATTTGCCCTTGTTTAGACTGTCGAAATCTTAGTCATCATCATGATAATATTGTTGTTGAGCATTTGATTATAAAAGGAATGGATCCTAGGTATAAGGACACTTGGTGGTATAGTCATGGTGAGTAAGTAAATGTAGAAAAAAAATGAATTTTGGTGACATGTACGACTTGTTCAAAGTAGTTCACTACGAAGATGAGGATTTTGTCACTCCTACTATAACATTCCTAACTTTTAATAACATTATTCAGAAGATTTAATTAAATAAATTAAATAGAATAATGTAAGAATTAGAATGATAAAGAGACTGAGATTTGAATAAATGATAAGAAGGCCGTGCTTAACCAATTAAATGGGCTTATAATGGTTTTACATGTTAATTAATTAACATAAGAGGCTTATTAGGAATAGCCGCCTCTTATAACCTATGCATCCTTCATATTCACGTTCATTTTCATTTCTCAAAAACATAACAAACGTAAATCTAAGCAAGGCCTGCCATTACAAAGAAGAAAAAGAGGAAAAATCAAATCAAGCTAAGGAATTAAAGCTAGGGGATTTAATCTACAACAAATCTCAAAGTCCTTATCATATTCAAGGTGAATAATCATTTATACCATCTCTATTTAGTTCTATGTTTATATGTTTTCGGATTTAAGATTAAATTCGTTTTTATGATGATTTGGATGATGATATGCTTGAATTATAATTTATTTGATTTAAACAAATTTGTTTAAATGGGGATTTATGCTATTTTAGGGCAAATCCGATTAAAATTAATTTTTGAATGCCATGGGAAAATTATATGTTATGTAAAATATGATTTTAGAGATGAGTTTCAATTTGTGTGATTTTCCAAGCAATGGAAAATTAATATGAATTTTTAAAGGAAAATGTGATGAAATTGAGTTAAAAATTTATTTCGATTATTCCAGGAGAAATTTAGGTCTAAAACTTTAGCATGTTTGAAAATATGATGAAAGTGAATTTCTGTAATTTTTGGGGATTTTTCCTAATTGATTTACTATGGAAATTAAACTGATTTAGTAGGAAGGACTTATTTGCATTATTGTTTTTTCTTAATGGAAGGGCTTAATTGTTAAATTTTCTTTGATTTGGATCTGATAATAAGTAGCAATTATTTTGTAAAGAATTTGAAAAGTTTAAGGTAACCAATCAGGTGTTTACAAATAGGCAGGTTAGTTATAAAGCAATAACTAAACTTAGCATTAATTCGGCCTTTTCAATAAAAAGTTGGTTCTGCCACTTTTGGAAGTGATTTTCGACCCAATGCTTTCGCCTCGACTCTGTCAAAACCAACCATGTCGAAACCCACCTAATCGAAACCAATACACAAGGTATCACTTAGATGGTATGTAGTGGATTGGAGGAAAGGCGAAAGCCATGGTGTCGAAAGCATTGCTTCCGATGGGGTCGAGACCTTAGTTCTACTTTCAAATGATGAAGCACCTGCCCAGTTTTATTAAAAGCTTTCGAAGGAGTCGACATATATGTTTTTGAAAGAGGTTTTTCTAAATAACTTTCTAAGGGATTGCCATCTTATATTTTAAGGTATAAGCTTTCGAAAGAGATCACTTACTTCTAAAATAATGCTTTCGAAAGTAGTGGTGTCGACCTAGGAACTCTGCTGCCGTTTCTATACATTTCGAAGTGGGTTGAAGCAGGCCCGACCCTTCGCCAAAGCGGGGGAAGCGACCACTTAGGGCACCCGTTCTTCTGGGGCACCAAAAATTGTCGACCAGTATAGCATACGCCCAAAAAAAAAGTAGATCTGACAAATTCTCAATCGCGATTCGTCTCGTCTACGATTTCGAGTTGTCGTACTCGTCGTCGATCTGACAAGGCGGCTCTAGCCTCTAGGCTTCCAGCCTCCAGCGGCATAGCACGGCACGCCGCACGGCAGCGGCACGAAGTCGACAGGCGACAGCTCCAACGGCACGGCAGCGGCAGCATGCCAGCGGCAGTGGGCGGCGGCTCCAGTCCAGTGGCAGTGACCAGTCGGCAGTCTCTGAGCTCTGAGTCTCTGACTCTCGCTCGCGTTCAGGCTTCAGCCTTTCACAGTTTCACTGCGTGCTCACATTAGTACACTGTACATTACAATTTTGAAGCTTCAAAAGAAATAGGTACCATTTTGATTTTACAATTTTGAAGTTCACAGTATTCAATTTGATAATTCAATTCAATTTACTACTGGACTGATTCACTGAATTAAATTGCTGTCTACTGATTACTGTAAGTATGTACATATATAAATTCAATTACAATTATTTGCAAGCTGCAGTAAACAAGAATATGGGTCAGAATCAGATGTTTTTGTATTTGTAAATCATTAATGGTTAATTTAAGAATTTTAAATTGAATTTTTGCTTCAAATTTATAGTTCTAATTAATTCATTTTAAGATTTGTAAATTGTTACTTTTAGTCTTTTACAGTAAAATGAAGAATCTGGATGTTCAATGTTTAATGTTGTAAATGTTCAATTGTAAATTAAATTTTAAAATGAATTACAAATGAAGAATCTGATTGAAGTTGGTACTAGTTCAATGTTGTAAAATGAAGAATCTGATTGAAGTTGGTACTTTAAAATTTGTAAATTGTATGCTCAATGTTCTTAATTCATTTTAAAATATAATGTTCAATGTTCTTAATTTAGTTTGATGGTTAGTTTAAGAATTTTAAAATGAATTACAAATGTAAAATGAACGTTGAACTAAATTGTAAAATGAACATTGAACAGATGTTGTAAAATGAACATTGTAATCTACTGTAAATTATACGTTAACTGCCATTAAAAAATTCTTAAACTATTTTTCCTTGCTTAAAAAATTCTTAAACCATTTATCGATAAATAACTATGTTTTCGTAGGGCTAGAAAATTGTTCATAAGTAATTAATATTAATCTTGTTGTATAACTTGAATTATTGTTAGGAATAAAGTTATTTCTTCTTTTTCTCTTTTCATTATTTATAAACAATATAAATTACTTTGATTATTTAACTAAAGATAATAGCATTAGTTGCCGTATAAGGGTCTTGTTTTCACTTTTCGCTTTGGGTACCAAAACTCCTAGGACCGGCCCTGGGTTGAAGTCATCAATGCTTTCGGAGGGTACTTTTTGTTTTTAAACTTATACTTAGCCACTTCCTAAAATCTTTTGAAAGGGTTTAGGGGTTTCAAAGGAAATGGCTTTGAAAAGGGGTTTCGAGGTTAACCTTCAAAGTTTTACTTAAAGGTTTTGAAGCTCTCGAATGGATGGTTCCGATGCCATCAAATTTTCACCAAACAATTTTTACTAAAGGTTTCGAAAGAGATACTTTCATATGTATATTCACTTTTGACCCAAAAGATGTTTTAAAGGTAAACCTAATGGTTTCAAAAGAGTTACTTTCATAGGTTTCAAAGCTTTGTTTCTAAGGTTTATTAAGTAACGTGTTGATACTTTTGAAAGGTACATTTTGGTTTCGAAAGAGATAATTTAAAGGGCTTCGAAAGGGATACATATTTTGTGTTCCTTCGAAGGAGGTTATCCAGAGGTTTCGAAAGTGATGTTTTAAGGTTTTGAAAACCTTAGTTTTCAAAACAATTAACCAATTCTCATTTTAAAAGAAAAACATAGCATAAATAAAGTGTTTTGAAATGGAGGTTTGAAGAAGTTTTCCTTGATTAATGGGTTAAAGGGATTAACCAAGGTTTATATAAAATGATTTCAAGGATATTAAACAACAGGGGTTGGTATTATCATGTTTGCTTCTTCATATATGTATTTGAATATATTCACATTGTAATGAACCCATAACTGTAATTTGGGGAAGGGCAGAATAACCAGTTAGATTGCCCCAGTAGTGAATATAAATTAAATTAACCCCTGAATGAGTAGAATTGCATCCAGGAGGTCAAGGAGACCAGTGTATAGGATGCTAAAATATTAAAAGAAGATATTGGCGGGGGCCAATATGTTCATAGTAAGCCCATGAAAACTATGTATAAATGAAGATGTCAGGAAGACAGGTTCATAGTAAGCCCATGAAAACTATGTATAAACGAAGATGTCAGGAAGACAGATTCATAGTAAGCCCATGAAAACTATGATTAGATTGAGATATTGGCAGGGGCCAATAGGTTTGTAGTGAACCCATGAAAAATGTATCCGGATTAAGATATTGACAGAAGTCAATAGGTTCTTAGTCAACTCATGAAAATTAGGATAAGATGGAAGTTATTGGAGTTACAAATAGGTTCAGGGAGAACCCATGAAACAATGATGATATTGGCATGGACCAATAGGTTCTTAGTGATCCTATGAAAACTATGAAACTGGACACGGAGTCCTTAAGTGTTAAACAGGTTAATAGTCTGCCCATGAAAATTATTAGGTTAATAGTAATCCTGGAAACTATAATTGAGACAGAATTGATTTACTTGTTCTGCATATCATCATAATATATCGAACTGTTATGTTTTAACCATTGTGGATGAAGGAGCACAATATATGGTTTTATAAAGGTTTTAGAATACTAGTGAGAGGAAAACCCGTTCCACTAAGCGGTGTGGTCTCACTAGATATCTAAATGGTTTGAGATGGTAGATTATTATTCATACCAGGCTTTATGTCTGATTCGAAGATTATGTTTTCCCCTTAAACTCTCGGGTTTTCAATTGATTTTGAGTAGTTTGAGAGTTGAGGTTTTCAGGTATCTCATTAGACGAATAAGCTTCCGGAGACATGCAGGAGGCATGATACTTATTTAGAGTTCTCTTTTATTTTGATTCCGCCGTGTTGTTGTTGTAAAGGCAAAGCTGTTAAATTGCTATATATACTCTGATCATACACGGGGGCATCTTCATATGTCGTTCTTGGCGTATGTTGTAATAAGTATATTTTCTCTGAACATGGTCAACGATTATGGGATTATGTAATGAATTTGAAATAGCTTTGAAATGGAATGAGAATGTTGTTTGTTGATTTCAAACCATATTCATGTGTTTCTGGTATATTAATTTTGCTAATATTACCGTATTTGGTCACCGAGGACTAATAGCTATGGATAACTGCAACATCCATAGCCGTTAGGTTTGGGCCTCCAAGTGGAAGATGTTACACCTACCTTTGTAGATGATGATAAAGATAAGGATGGTGCATAGAGATGAGAGGATGATTTTCTTAAGTGCTTAGAAGATGCAGAAACCCCATTTTATCCCGATTTAGATCGGACAGAGTTATCCGCCATCCTTACTTTGTATAATCTTAAATGTGAATCTGGTTTATCTGATATTGGTTTTATTAAGCTTTTAAACATGCAACGGTTATTATCACTGTCCAAGAATAATGTATTTCCCAAGACTTTATATGAAGTAGTCATAAGCTACGTTTGTCAATCATCATTTACCCCTTGAACCAACTTATCGACCAAAATAAATGTCCACACAAGTACACATAATTTAATGCTCACACTAAATTTTTTAGTTTTCATAGAAGAATGAAAATTCATGAAATCAAAAGATGTAAATAAAACTTTACAATATTTCATTCAGCTGTTCACAACGATATGACAAAAGAATGAGAAAATATCCACCCTCAGAAAAGTTCCATTTTTAAGGAAAATAAATATATAAGCAAGGTACTAAGAAAGCTATCCTTTAAAATTTGGAAAAAGAAAAAGGTAACAATCCTTATTAATCATTCGTATGATTTGCCTGGTATGTGCATAATACAGTTTCAAATTCATTTTACATATCAGATCTATTTTCCGTCATTCAGAATGCGATTCTGAATGTCTGAAACCATTTTAGACAATCCCTCACGCAAAGAAATTTTAGGCTCCCATTTGAGCAACTCTTTTGGTTTTGAGATATCTGATTTTCTTTTGTGTAGATCATCTGCCATGTTTTCTTTGAATTCAATGGTTGCACTTGAATCAACCACTTCTTTCACAACCTATTTAAAGTTGGAGAATGTTATAATCAGAAGGGGGCAGGAAGATGCATGCATGCATGGATACATACATGTATATGTACATGTCTATGTTGAAGTTTAGAAATTAATTACTGAAACTTACAAGATTGAGAGGATAATTCTCCTTTTATTTGATACTCTTACTTTGGCTTATATAACAAGCCTTGCAACAGAAAAGAAAACAAAAGAACTCCCACGTGCTGGCATATTCTAAGGACGCGGTTTACAAGTATGAAAAAGTCAAATACTAACAAAAACAGTAACAACTTGAGCATGACCGGGTTTATTGCATGAACAGGTCTTATCATTTCCTCCCTTAAACTGAATTGATGCATACAGCAATCAGTTTACTTCATTTGGCATTTTGCAGATTCCAAGCAGGTCTCTCAACTTCTCAATACTGTCCAACTTCAAGGCCTTTGTCATAATATCTGCTACCTGATTCTATGAACTGCAATATTCAAGTTCAACAACACCATCTTTACAGAGATCACGAAGGAAGTGAAATCTAATATCTATGTGTTTACTTCTTCCATTCATCACAGGGTTTCTTGACAGCTTAATAGTTGAGCTGTTATCACAGAAAATTACAGTAGACTTACTTTGTGTACAACCCAATTTCTCTAGCACTCTCCTCATCCACACACCTTGGTAGGCACATGTAGCTGCAGAGATGAATTCGGCTTCCGTGGTAGAAAGTGTGACCACTGGTTGCTTCTTGGAACTCTATGCCACTGCTCCATTGCTCATAATGAAAACATATCCAGAGGTACTTCTTTGATCATCAACGTCACCGGCATAATCACCATCAGAAAATGCTATCAATTCTTCACCATTTTTATCTCCTCTTTTGTACCCAACACCTAGATCCACGGTTCCTCTTACATACCTTAAAATTCTTTTGATAGCTTGCATATGAAGTTCTGTGGGTCTTTCCATGTACCTACTAACTAAGCTAACAACAAACATCAGATCAGGCCTTGTAACAGTTAGGTACATTAGGCAACCTACCATTTGTTTGTAATGCGTGGAGTCAACACAAACACTTGCTTCATCTTTCAGCATTTTGAAGCCTGGCACCATAGGATTTTTTTTACTGAGTTTGAGCTTTTCATACCAAATCTTTCCAGTACCTCCTCTGCATACTTTCGTTGACTTAAGAAAATTCCCTTTTCATTTTGCACAATCTCCACTCCAAGGAAGAACTTCATTTTGCCAAGGTCTGACATATCGAACTTAGACTTCATTGAGGCATTGAACTCCTCAAACATCTTTGGGCTGCTTCCAGTAAATATCAAGTCATCCACGTACACGCTTACAATTAAGATCTCACCATCTCCTCGAGTCTTAATGAACAAAGTATGTTCATTAGGACACCTATCAAAACCTTCATCAATAAAGTAAGCCTCTAACCTGCTGTACCAGGCCCGAGGTGCCTGCTTTAACCCATATAGAGCTTTTCTCAACTTGTAGACCATATGCTCCTCTCCTTTCTTCTCAAAACCTTGTGGCTGATCTACATACACATCTTCCTCTAGTTCACCATGTAGAAATGCACTTTTCACGTCTAGTTGGTATACACTCCATCCTCTTTGAGTAGCTAAGGCCAAGATCATCCTAATTGTGTCCCACCTAGCAACTGGAGCAAAAACCTCCATATAATCAATGTCGTACTGTTGAGCATACCCTTTAGCCATAAGCCTAGCTTTGAATTTATCCACTTCTCCTCGCTCGTTTAATTTTGTTTTGAATATCCATTTTACTCTAATCTTTCTTGCTCCTTTTGGCAAATTAGTCAATTCCTAAGTACCATTTCTTTCTATTGCTTTCATCTCCAACTTCATTGCTTCTCTCCCTTTACACACTTAGTGGCTTCCTCAAAAGAATTTGGATCATTTGTTGAGACATAGAACAACAAGTTTTGCACTTCCTCCTCTCCAGACAAGCCCTCACCCGTGTCATAGTCTTGCATCCAGATTGGAGGTCTCCTGTTCCGCCCTTCATGTGGAGTTGGTTCTGTAGTTGAGTCAGGAGAAGGTGAGCTGCTAGTAGTTGCTGTAATTGAGTCAGGAGAGGGTGTGCTACTGTTTGGTGCTGCAGTTGAGTCTGAAGAAGGTGAGTTTTCATTAGGTGTTTTAGGTACAGCTGGAGCCATTTCTTCATCACTTTGCATCCCATGCTCTTCTGATTCCACTTCATCGTTCCAACTGAGTACATTCTTCAATTCGTCTTCTTCACTTCTGCCCCAATCCCAACTTTCACTTTCCTCAAAAATCACATCCCTACTAATAACAATCTTCTTGGTTGCTGGATTGTACAACCTATAGGCTTTTGATCCCTCGCTCAATCCTAGCAGCACACATTTTATGCTTTTGTCTTCCAGCTTGGTCCTCTTATGATCGGGAATATGAACATTCCCTATGCACCCAAAGACTCTAAAGTGCTCCACATTTGGCTTATGCCCATTCCATGCCTCCTCAGGAGTCATATCTTTGATGGCTTGAGTTGGACTTCGATTGAGAACATGAACTATCCAGTTAACTGCCTCGGGCCAAAACTCCTTTGGCATATCTTTCTCAGACAAAGTACTCCTTACTAGGTTCATGATAGTCCTATTTTTCCTCTCAGCAACTCCATTTTGCCAAGGGGTAAAGGCAGTAGTGAGCTGTCTTTTAATTCCATTCATCACATAGAATTCATTAAATTCATTCGAAGTGAATTCTCCACCCCTATCAGTACGCAAACAACACACAAATGCCGCAGCATCTTTTTTAACAAACATCTTGAATCTCTTAAAGCATGCAAATGTCTCACTCTTCTCAGACAAGAAGTATACCCAACATTTTCTAGAATAATCATCGATGAAAGTAAGTATGTACCTCTTCTTGCTATTTGATTCTGGTGTCACAGGTCCACATTAGTCCGCATGGATTAGTTGTAGCTTTTGGGTGGCTCTCCAATAACTCTTCTTGGGAATGGATTCCCTGTGCTGCTTTCCAACTAAACAATATGCACACACCTTTGTAGGAGCTTTGATCGATGGTAAACCCTTCACCATCTTCTTATAAGCCATCGTTCTCAACCCTTTAAAGCTGAGATGACCAAAGCGGCAATGCCATAGTTGAGCCTCATTGTCACTAACAGTTTGAAAGCATGTTGAATCTCTTGCTGCAGGAGTTGCCATCATAAAAAACATTCTATTGCCAGTCATTGCAGTCTGGACAATCAAGCCTCTACTTGGATGAAATATCTTGCACATTCCTTGACCAATTAGAATAGACAACCCCTTTTCTTGTAACTGTCCTATGCTCAGCAAATTGTTTTTAAGTTCCGGGATGTAGAAAACTCTAGTGAATACTTGAGTTATCCCACTAACTTGCAATCTGACATTTCCTTTTCCCATAACATCCATTCTAGCATTATTTCCAAGCTTCACAAAGTGCCTAAACTCCTCATCTAATTCCGAAAACCACATCTTGTTGCCAGTCATGTGATTACTACAACCGGAATCAAAAAACCATACCTCTTTTCTCTTTGCCTGATGAGAATCAACATAAGACATGAGAAGCATTTCCTCCTCATTGTCAAGCTCTGCATAGTTTGCTCCCTTTTCCCAATCAGGACATTCATACTGAAAGTGTCCCAATTTGTGACAGTTGTAGCACTCTATAACAGCTTTATTGAAGGGTTGTCTGCCTCTTCCTCTTCCTCTGTAGCTCCCACGTCCTCTTCCTCTATAGCCAAATCTGTCTTCTTCCTTATCTCCAAGCTTTCCAACTCTAGTGACCTTGAGTGCATGTTCTTCCTCTCTATGCCCCTTCATACGTTGTTCATGAACAAGAAGGCTACTTTGAAGCTCATCAATGGTCATGGTGTCTAAATCGTTGGCTTCTTCAATAGAGCACATGCACCACATAATCGAATTTTGAAATCATAGACCTCAAAATCTTTTCAACAATATCATTTTGACTCACTGTTGCCCCACAAGCTTTCATATTCTTGGCAATGGCAAGTGTTCGACCAAAGTATACATTGATTGTCTCTCCTTCCTTCATCTTGAGAGCCTCAAAATCACAACACAATGCTTGTAGTTGCGCCTTCTTGACCTTTGTAGATCCTTGAAACTTCTGCCTCATTGAGTCCCAAATTTGTTTGGAGGTTTCATCCTCCAAAATGGTCTCCAGAATGTCACGATTGATGGCTTGATAAAGATAATTCTTTATCTTCAAATCCTTCAGCTTCTGTTCCTCGATAAGCTTCAGTTGTGCCTCCGTTGGCACTGCTCCGGTTGTCATAGTTGAAATACCATTCTGCACAAGACTCCAATATTCTTTGGAGCGCAGAAAATTTTCCATGAGCTTCGCCCAATGCTCGTAGTGGCCATCAAATACCGGAATGGCAGGTTGGGCATACTTGCCATTACTAGTCTCAGCCATCATCTCAATCCTCTCGTCTCTCTCTCAAAGTGAGGTCCCTGTGATATCGCCCTGATACCACTTGTTGAAGTTTAGAAATTAACTACTGAAACTTACAAGATTGAGAGGATAATTCTCCTTTTATTTGATACTCTTACTTTGGCTTATATAACAAGCCTTGCAACAGAAAAGAAAACAAAAGAACTCCCACGTGCTGGCATATTCTAAGGACACGGTTTACAAGTATGAAAAATTTAAATACTAACAAAAACAGTAACAACTTGAGCATGACCGGGTTTATTGCATGAACAGGTCTTATCAGTCTACTTATGTAAATATATGTTAATGGCAAACATTAGTAAGCTCTAACATTGTTTCTAAATGGTAGAGTGAAAATTCTATGGTGAATAATAAATGTAACTTGATTGATGTGCGCAGTACATGAATGGTAGTTGCCGAAGGAACCGTGTCCTCAACTGATCCAGAAAGTTTGGTCCATTCCGTTCCATTGGGAAAAGATGCAGTTAGAGTTTGGGTAGAGATTGTAAAACTAAAAAACGCACCTCTTTGGAGAACTTCATCTACGTTTAATTGCATGAAGATGCTATTGTTCAACAGTAGCGTGGCCTGTTGCGAATGTCAGAATGGACTCAGATTGCAGTTAGTATTTTGTATTATATGAGACAATCATTTTACATGTAATAAAAGTAAAAAAAATAAACGTTATAATGCAGTTTTATGGTGGTTATGTACTATGGCAGCCAATATGCACATAAAAAAATTGTTCAATATGATGATTGTATTTCTTTATTGCACAGATGTTTTTAGTGGATTTATGTGAGCTCGAACAGAAATTTAGATGGATCTGCGCCACAAGGTGAGTAACTTTAAATAGTTTTTATTCATTGATCTCAATAGTTTTTCTAAATATATTAGTTTCACTAATATCTAAGCAGAAATCATCCATTATTTGTTCAATACTATTGTTGGATTAGGTAGTGTAATGCATCATTAAAATCAAATTCTTATTTCTATCCTCTTTCTATGGTTAAACATGATGTAAAATTCTTCTAGTATGAACTATAAAGGACAACAGTGTATTATTGGATAATTCAAACAGAGTTAGGAAGATAGAAACAAAATCATAGGAGGAGGTTAAAAAATCTGAAATTATTGTTTGAATACAAATAGTTACTGATAGGATACAAATGATGTAAGTTGGATACAAACTATAATTTGAAGTAGCAGTCTGTATATGAACATCTATGTCGTTAGCTTTGTGTGATGCCTCTGTAATTGGAAGTTGAATTGTGTCGAGATGAAGAGTATCAGGCATTGTTTTGATAACCCGACTGGGCCGCAGGTCCGACCTCGATTATACGTGAGCCGTTCGCCACTGCGGCCCGGAAGAGAATCAAGCCGTCGATGGAAAGAACCGGAGGCTGGATCGCGAAAACCTCCAAAATCGTACAGGTCGAACCTCAAATAACCGCTACGAGAAACAATTTTGAGAATCTTTGTTGTTTCAAATTCTCTCGTTTGCGATTTCCCCAAATCTGGACCAAAACCCTAAATATTGTTGAGAGCAGCAGCAAGAGCATCGTCCCCTAAGCTACTTATCTGCGGAGGCTCCAGGTGATTTCTAAATAGATAAAATACATGATAGATTCATGAAATAATATGTCGATTTGTAGCTGTAATGAAGAACAGCTGTTACCTGTCAGTTGTAGTGCGATAAATATTTTGTTTTTGTCGCTACTATTTTTTATATTTAATGAATTCTTAGTTCCCTTTGCTGTAGTGTATAATTGAATCAGGTGACCCTATGTTCAGAATATAAGAGACTCAATAATATTTTATGCTGATATAATATGGCTTAATTAGCTCCATGTCTTCTATTTGCCATCTCATGCCGCAATATAATGATGGGTTTAGTATATCATTGTATATTTGTATAACTGATTAACATTGTGTGAATTGCTGTGACTAAATATTATTAATGTACCATTGTATCTAATGCACATTGTACACCGTTTTTGTTTTGTTACGTGAGTTAGAAAGTTATAAATTGAAGAAGAAAAATGTGACGTTTTTAACGGTTCAAACGGTCGGACCTTCAAAACCTTAAACCTTGAACGATCATGGTTCGACTCACGGTTCGGTTTTCAAAACTATGGTATCAGGTGAGGTTGATGAAGTAGGGTAATATATAGAGAATGGGACAAGTTGATTAGCGGGTGATTGTTTGATTAGAATCTATAAATGAAGCCATCTGTTAAAATTGCTGTACTCGGTTGGTAGATCAAGCGATGTATCTGGCTTTTAAATAAATGAAGCGTATATGAGTTAGATTGTAGAAACTTGAAGAAAAGACACTTTTTTCCAAAAATATTTTTTAGAATCTTTAATCTTAGCACTTGTCCTTGTTGTTTATTAATTACCTTTGCTAAACCATAAAGCAATTCGGGCGCTCCTTAAATCGAACTCTAATTCACCATCAAACTTTGCTCTCGTAATTATATACAGTTGTGCATGTTTTCTGTCTTTCTATGAAGAAATAGGTTAGCATAGGAATTTCGTGTGTGTTAATTTCAATGTCATCCAGTTTCTAGAGTATAGCAAAGGAGTTGGGTGAGTTAATGCGTTGGGATGCAAAATGGATGATGAATTCATAGTATGACCCGCTAAAACATTGTTCTAAATAAGTGTGATAAATGCACAAAAGACTTTCATTTAGAATAATTAATGAAAATGCTTCTTTAACCTGTTACATAATAAACAATCCCATTAATTTTTTTGGGTGTGGGTGTATTTCAAATTGACGATGTGTTACATATGTATATACTATATATTTGCTTATTGGGTTATCCTCATTAATGACTGATGTATTTAGATCAGTGAACATCGCAAATATTTTTGATGGTAATTATTATGAATTTTAACCCAACAATCTACTTTCATTTACTTCTTTATATCACTTCATTTGAACTTGGTGGTGATCATTAGGAATTTTAAAAGCTCAATATCATCCATAACAAAATCAGATTCACAATTTTTTTTACCACTACGACTTATGAAATTGGAAGGAAAAAAATTCGTCATCATTTGTTGGTTCAAGTGCTGTAGTCCATTCTCCCATATTACAATTTGCAAATTTACAACCATTCAACTAACTTTAGGTTAACGTAATTCAGTCAAAAAGGCTCACCATTTGACCTAGTTTAAGTGAAGAATGGGTAAAATGATGGTTTGATTTTTAACAAAAGTAAATGGTTCTTTCTAACACTAACATAGATATATCATCTGATCCATCAATAATCTATTTTTTGCATTACGCCATAAAAATTTACCTATGAAGAGGAGAGGGATGTTTGATGGACTCTAGTACTTTATGTCAGCAGCACAATCATTATATACATAGATATTGTGTGTTCTGTAGCTATATGAACATCATAACTTTATGATATAAATTGGGATGTTGATATATCTACTCAATGCATTATCTCACATGTGCATTCAATGACTTGTTTATCTTGTATACATATAATTCTTAGTTCTTATATGTTGTCATTTTGTTTGAATGAGAAATTAATCCTCAAATTGGATCCAAACTCTGTTGCTTGTTTACAAGCTTCTCTTATTAACCATGTCTAGTTTCAATTAGTTTAAGAACACAAAGCACATACTCAAAGAGAAAGAAATAGTTTTATAGTTGTTCAAACTAATCAATGGCATGCGGCAGCTTTTCACTTTTATTATTACAATCAGTGAATTATATGAGAAGTCAACAATAATGGCTACAAAATGAATTAATGGAAAAAACCTGAAGCATTTTTTATTACTAATTGATCGCTAATTTGTTGTATTTATTTATTTTATAGGTAAATGAATATTTTGGTGCAAAGAAGTAACAAGATGTTAAAGTTTGTTTCGTGTAGTAAACACGCGATGTTTTTTGGCTTTGTGCATTTTCTCAAAAATTGATGTATGGTTATTGTCAAATTGATGTTGTGAAAACATGATTTGTTGGAATTGTATGAACTTGGTTTTAAAATATGTGAATGTGATGATATTTGACTTTATTGATTTGCATTTAAATTGTTGTTTGGTTTTTGAATTTTTATTTTTTGGATACTGCCGTATGATTTAAATTATCAGCCTTGAACTATATTATGAAATTATTGACAGCGTTAAATAACAAAAGACAACATTTATTATATGTAATATGAATATACACAAATAACTGCACTGAAAAAACGTTGTAAAATGAATTTAGCAGCACCTAAGAAACGTTGTGAAAATATGTTGATATAACAAGTAGAAATTTTTTTAAAACGATAAAAAAATTCTGTAGAATAATATTTCAAAGCTTTTTGAACGCTTGTTTAATATCATTTTCAGCGTTTATAAAGTGGCGTAAAAAGATATCTTTTACACCGTTTATTTTGTGTATTAAAAAGTGGATTGCTTTTAACATAGAATGTTCTTTTCAGCGTTTTATAAATGCTGCAGTATATTATTCTCAACGTTTATAAATGTTGTAAAGTTATATCATTTACAGCATTTATGTGGTGCTGTTAAAAGTTGATTACTTTTAACGACTTGTCTTTAGACAGCATTTACCGAACATTGTTATATCTTTTAACAGCGTTTATTGTGTGTTGTAAAATGTCTTTTCTGTTGCAGTGTTACCTAGGTTGATATGCTTGTATGCTCAGCATAACAATGATAAGTTAATCATTTATTAGGGTAAAACATCAGCAACATTTTTTGAAATCGCTTATAATGGCTCTAAAAACTATAATGGCCCTTTATATTTACCTTTCGTCACTCATAATTTTCCATTTTCTAAATGCATTTTAATTCGGAAAATGGCTTATAATGACTATAGAAATTCTTAGAAAATTTATGAATACATTTTCCTTACATAAAATTTCTCAAACTCAATATTTTAAACATTTTATAAAATGAACGGTTTCTTTGAAAATTCATAACTAATTGTTTATTCTTTGATAAATTCTTAAAAATCAAAACTCATAAAAATATGCTCTTATCATCATACAAAATTTTCAGGTAAATTTAATTTCTATAAGCATATAAACCCATCACATAAATCATGATCAAGCCCAATTATGGTAGAAAAATGATGAACTGAGGGTTTTATTACTCACTTAAATTTCTTAGTTAACTTAATTTCATTTAGTTTCCTTAGATCTGATCTTCTTCTTTTCCTATTTTTCTTTCTTAGGCTGCCACCACTAAATTTTCGAAAGCTTTGGTTTTTCGTTTTGAAAATGAATGAATGGATCGAATGAGAAATTAGTTATTTCGTTATTCCATAATGGGTTGGGCTTTTGGCCTTTACCCTTTATTTTATTTGATTCATTCAATTAAGCTTTATTAGATTTCCACATAATAAGTAAATGTACATCCAAATATCTACAATGATACATCATTAGTCATTAAATTTCTTTAACCTCATAATTAATTAATTAATTAATCATTAAAATGTGACATTTTACAATATACATGCAAATGGCTTAATCTTGCAATCAGGCCCGACCCAAAGGGCATACTAGTAAGTCTTTGCGCTAGGCAGCTCATAGGAATAAGGGCAACGAAAAATAACATAATATCATTATAGCTTATTTATTAAATAATAGCAAAGTAGGAGAATTTATAGCTCTCCAATCAGGCCTGGCCCTTTACCGAAGCGAGAGAAGTGGCCACTTAAGGCCCAAAATTTCCTAGGGCACCATTTCACCAATGCGTATGCGACTAAAAAAAATCTAAATTGCGAATTACGAATCACGAACTGACAACATTTGGCGATCTCCAACTAGGCCGCGGCAGAGGCTCTCTATATAGGCCCAGCGGCAACTGGCGACTGCGAGCAGCGACTCTCCTCCACCTCCAGGCAGCAAGCTCTCGGTCTCGGCACTCAGCAGGCTGCAGCAGCTGGGCACAAACAACACCAAAATTCAATTAACAATTGAAGGTGCTTAATTTGATTTTTTTATAATTTGTATTACAACTTACTTGTTTAATGAGGTATAAATTGTAAAATGAACATTGAACATCACTCAGCTCTTTGTTTATTATTCTACAAACTATAAATAAACACTTTTTGTTTCTTTGTTTGTTTTTTTTGTACTGATATTGTTTTCATTCGATCTATCAATTTTAGTTGATAATACCAATTAAAACCTTATGTTGTAATTAAAACTATGGATTGAAGATAGTTTGATTGTTCTATCAGATTGTTCACAATTTTTGATTCACTTTTCAGGTGGCTTATTTACGAGAGTTTAGATTGCTTAATATTTTGTCACCTATGCATTATCCAGTAAATAAAC
Source organism: Allium fistulosum (assembly GCA_030737815.1). Classification (NCBI taxonomy): domain Eukaryota; kingdom Viridiplantae; phylum Streptophyta; class Magnoliopsida; order Asparagales; family Amaryllidaceae; genus Allium; species Allium fistulosum. Next base: position 295,184,553 of record CM060907.1, read on the forward strand.
ATTTTGTATCCATGTCCCATTTGTTGGCTTATTCATCTCGATTAGTTTATGCTATGCACCTCTTGCATTTTTCAGCTTGATTTGACTACCGGATTCCATCAGTTGCGTGTGGCTGAGAATAGTATTCAGAAGGCTTCTTTTCATACACCTAACGAATGATATGAGTGGTTAGTCATGCCCTTTGGACTGACCAATGCACCCGCCTACTTTGTTGATCCGATGAGTCGAGTTTTTAGAGGGTTGTTTAATAAGTTCGTGGTGGTATTTGTGGATGACATATTGAAAAGCGAGGAGGAGCACAGGTTGCATTTAGAAGAAGTGCTCAATACACTCTATGAGCATAAGTTGAAGGCGAAGTTTTCCAAATGTCACTTTTGACATGAAGAGGCATGCTTTTTTGGACACATTGTCTCGGTAAGTGGGCTGTGGTCGATCCTAGTAAATTTGTTATAATATAGGATTGGCAGGTACCAAAGAATGCCATGGAAGTGAGGAGTTTCCTTGGTTTGGCGGGCTAATATATGTTGGATCATAGGTTTTGATTGCTGACAAGACACAACAATTCACGACTACGACAGCATCCGGACTCAACGACTCAAAGTATGGTTCATATATGTATATAGAGTCTAGTTTAGTGCTTTGTTAAAATCTTTCCTCAAGAATTATCATTCACATTCAAACAAACTTGCATGCATATTTTAATCAAAATCAAGTTTTCAAAAAAATGCATGGAGTTGGGCTCGAACCCGGGTCACTAGTTTAGAAGGCAAGTGCTCTGACCAAATAAGCTATGGTGATTTTTGATTATCAACAGAATTCAGTCGACTGAACAAAATCGACCAGTCGACTGAATATCTATAAACAGCCTATTGAACTTGTGCACATATGTATACACATTTATATTTTTAAATTCAGCCGACTAACCATTTTCGACCAATCGATTGACCTGAACCCAACTACCATATTTTGAAAAGACATTTCCATTCCGCGAAAGGTTGCGATCCTTCTCTGAACGAGAATGGTTGCTTCTTTTGGTCAGAACTCTTCACCAATGGCAACAACCCTTTGTCTACTATAAATATATGTTCCCAAACACTTCATACTTCACCGAAAATCATTCTAACTTTCTTATACTCTTCTTGTGCTCTCATACTTACATTCAAACAGCAAACAAGCATTTTATTGCTTTGAATCTTCAAATAAACTTTCATAATCTTTGAATTATATTTTATATACTTTGATTCTTAGCAATATTCTTCCTTTCAAATCTTCACATACTCTTTATATACTTGAGGAATTGATTATAGGAAGTTTGTAATCTTAAAGACAAATTAGTGTTATCAAGAACACATTGTGTCAACTACTTTTATATTCTGTTAAGTCCTGTTCTGCTGCTCAGGCAAGGGAAAGTCCTCTTCGGCTGCTGAGGCAAAAATCCTGTTCTGTTGCTCAGGTGTCTGTTCTGCTGCTCAGACCTATTCCTCCGGGTTAAGTGAGGGTATTGTTAGTTAAAGCCAGAAGTTAGTCTGGGACTGGACGTAGAACAAGAGTTCGAACCAGTATAAAAATTCCTGGTGTGCTTACTCTTATTTACTTTACTGCTATTAACTGCTTTCGCTCTTAGTTTAATATATATATTCCACATCTGTCGATCCACACATACTTTCAATATAGAATGTTCATTAAGGACTTTGCTAAAATCTTTTCTCCTCTAACCCATCCGTTGACCTAAAAAATGGATCAACATCCTGGTTTGAGTTTGAAAGCACCAGCCCTATTCTGACAGAGCAATATCACAGATAACTGGTATAGAAAAAGACAGTAAAATAAAGAAGACAGTGAATTTTTATAGTGGTTCGGCTGTTAACGAAGCCTACGTCCACTTTATAGTTTTATTATAGACTGATTGCCGTTACAAGTATTGTTTGATTACAAGGCTTTGATTATCCTTGGATAGATTGAATCCCCAGAGTTGGAATCCACTGGAGAATCATAGTGAATTCCTTTGGAGATTGTTGTGAGGGAGATAGAGAGTGAAGAATGTTTCCAACAGAGTTTCAGCCACCAGTCCGGAGAAGATCCTCTTTATGTTACAGGTAGGATGGTATTTATAGGGATCAGAGAGCTTCTGGGCCAGGCCACTTCATTAACTGCTCGTAGGTAGGTAGGGAACGTCACCGGGGGGTTAGCTCGTGAACCGAGCCAAAACCATGGGTCGCTGGCGACCCATTGTTTATGGGTTCCTGGCGACCCGTGGATTTGGCTCGTAAGCGAGCTAATGACTTGGCTTCTTTTCAGTGCCTCCTTGGCTAACTCAATTGAAAATTCAAAGGAGTGGCATGGGTCACTAGCGATCCATAGAGTATGGGTCGCTGGTGATCCAATCACTTAGGATATTTTATGGAGTTTGGTGTTTGGGATGTTTCTATGGTCTTGTGTTGTCGTTTTTCCGTTTTGATGACAATTTACTAGCTGTTTGCACTCAACTGCTGATTGGGCTAAAAATGCTGGTCTCCTAGTTTAGTCGATCCCAGTCGTTGCCTTAGTAACATAGCTTGTCTCTCGTTAACTCCTTGCCTTAGCCTTTCTGGTTAAGTTCTAAACCATTCTGATAACACGAGATTGTTCTATCTCCCGTTGGATCCTGCTGGGTTAAAATCCCGGATAATACCATCTTACCAAGGAGAATTTTGTTTTCTCCTGGGACTCGAAGTGCGAGGATTGTTTTATTAAGCTGAAGGATGCATTGACTAGTGCACCTATTTTAGTACTACCTGATGGTACGATGGCATTCACAGTGTATATTGACGCTTGCGACATGGGATTAATGTGGTTTTGATGCATGAAGGGAGAGTGGTGATCTATGCTAATTGATAGTTGAAGGTCCATGAGATAAACTATCATATCCATGATCTTGAGTTGGCAGCCATTGTCTTTTCATTCAAGTCATGGAGACACTATCTATTTGGAGAGCAGTTTGAGCTATATATAGATCATAAATCTCTGAATTATTTGTTCTTCTAGAAGGATTTGAATTTAAAGCAGTAGAGGTGGATAGAGTTTTTGGCATCGTATGACTTCGATATCTCCTACCTTCCAGGCAAGGGCAATGTTGTAGTCAATTCCTTTAGTAGGAAGCATGTGGTGTTGAGTCCTATGTTCTTAGAGTGGAAGCACTTGGAGTTCATTTCTATGTTTGAATTCCGTCCATCGTCAGACATCACTTTGGGATTGTTAGCAGCTTTGGATATGCAGTCTACACTCATGGACCGTATTGGGTTAAGTCTGAAGTAAGACAAGGAGCTATTGAATATTTTCAAGAGGCTTGGTAGAGGTGAGAAGTCGAGTCATTTGAGGCATTATACTATTGACTCGAAGGGGTGGTTACGGAGTGATGAAATATTATGTTTTCTTTTCATTATGGATTTGATTGATGTGGTACTAGCTGAGTCCCATCGTTTTAGGATGACAATTCGTCCCAGCAGAGATAAAATGTACTATGATACGAAGAGAGTCTTTTATTGGCCTGGTATGAAGAAGCATGTGGTAGAGTATGTGGTCCGATGTATGAATTTTTAAAGGGTAAATGTGGAATAGAAGAAGTCGGGAGGATTGTTGCAGCCATTGGATAATCCACAGTGGAAGTGGGAGAGTGTTTCTATGGACTTCATCGATGGACTACCTAGGAGTAGGAGGGGGAATGAGAGTATTTGGGTCATAGTTGATCGATTGACCAAATGTGCTCACTTTATTCCGGTTAGGAGTACGAGGATTGCTGCATCTTTGGCTACACAATACATGAGGAAGGCCATTCAATTATATGAAGTTCCTTTTAGCATTGTTAGCGACCAAGATCGGCTTTTCACCAGCGAGTTTTGGAAGAGTTTACAGGAGGTTTGGGCACTGACTGAGCTTGAGTACTGCTTATCATCCACAGAAGGACAGAATGAGAGGGTGAACAGGGTGTTGGAGGACTTATTTTGGATGTGTATTTTGGATTTTGGTTGCTCTTGGGAAGATCACTTTCCATTAGTGGAGTTTACCTATAATAACAGCTATCAAGCAAATATTGGGATGGCACCATTTAATGCATTATACAGGAAGCCTTTTTGTAACGACCCGGAGTTTTCGAACCCGAAAATTCCAGATAGTTAGGAGAAAAAGAAAAGAGATAGAAGAAGAAACAGAACAAGACATAGATTCTTACATTCGCAGCAGATCAAAATACAATATCAAATAATAATATCAGTTATACAAAGAAAACTGTATTTGTTAATTACATTTTAATACATCAGAGTTACAACATTCACAAATATACTAGAAAGTTAGAATTAATATGTCTCAGACAACTATAATATATCACAGCGGAATACACTCCATACGTTCCTGCCATCCAGCTCACCTCCTGAGCTCCAGAACGTCCTTACTGAAATCTGTAATACTCGGTCTGACCCGAGAATTACATCAATGTAACACCCGGGTCAGGCTGGAAACCAGCGTGAGTAAACTTATCTAACATGAAATTTAAATCCATAGAACTTATTTAACCCGGGGTAACTCGTACTTTAACACAAGTAGACAACTTATATAGTCAACATTTTATTTTCACAAAACAATATCTAAGTATCCAACTTAGTTTAAATGGTCCATATTATCCCAACCCAGCCTATTGATTTCACATATCAATCTATAAAGAATTATAGAAGATTTCAAATCGAAGTGGTTTCGGATATCACTGATATCCGATCCCGGTCTCTTCGAATCAAATGTCATTTTTTAAGCCAAGTTATTTTAAGTTTAAACAATTCAATTTATATTCAGGATATCATATTTACATAACAATTCTATCACAGATAGATAACTTACATTATCACAATTCATCCAAAGCATCTCATATCAAAGAGCATCACAATCACTTATCAGATATATCAAATAATCCAAAGGATTCAATATTATTCAATCATCTATAAGCAAGATCAATCAATCACAAAATTTATAATTAATTTAATTAATCTCAAAATAGATTAATTATCTATGAATTAATTACCTAACCTTGCTTAAGTAATCATTTATTTACGATAATCATTTGAATTAATTAATCATTCTTAATTATCCAGCTTAAGTAATTATCCTTAATTACTTAATTATTTCTTAATTAATCACATTAATTAACCTTTGATTAATTAATTACAATATCAAATTAACCCTTCAATTAGTTACATTAAGAAATTATCTTTTAAGTAATTTAATTATCTCTTAATTATTTCCATCAAGTAATTATCCCATAATCACTTAAGTTAATTAATTAACCCTTAATCACTTTCATTAGTTAATTACCTTTAACTAATTTCATTCATTTATTAACCTTTAATTAATCACATTAAGTCATTAATTATCCTATAATTAATTACATTAAGTCATTAACTATCCTCTAATTAATTACATTCAGTAATTACTCTTTAATCACTTATACTAAGTAATTAACTATCCATTTATTACATTAAGAAATTATATTTCAATTTGTAAATCTTAAACAATTAAGATAAACCATATACTTTAATTAATTACTTAGTTTCATCATTACTTATTTGAATTCAAAAGTTTGAAATTAATTCAATCAAACATCTTATAATTAAAGTTTTTAATATACTTATATTTTGAAACCTGTTTGATAATGGTTTTGAAAACTTGTTCATTCTATTTGCATTGAAAACTGGTTGCAAATTTTTCTTTTGTTTTTGCTTTCAAATCTGGTTTTCTTTTAAACATTTGAAACCTAGTATGATTTGCTTTAGATTTTAAAACCTGATTTTCTTTTTAAATTTTATAACCTGGTAACTTAAAATAAACAACCAGAGCCACTACTTAATTTTCCCTAGAAATCCCCGAGTATAACTTCGAGGCCATCAAACAAAAACCCGAGGTCGACTCCGAGTCGCAACCCTTCTTCCCAAACTTAACCACGGACACACACCAGAGGTATGTGCATGTGCACCGTAGCTCCGATGAACTCCGGTCGACTTCGCCACCTTCCATAAGTCAATGACCATCCACCTAAGCCTTCTGACCACCCAGAACCCCTGATCATCCATGAAATTGAATTCGAGCATTTCAATCAGACTGGAACCTAAAATGGATCATCGAAAAAAACTTCTCGCTCGACCATCAACGATAGCCTGCAACCATGCCGCCGCGTCCACAGCTTCGCCACACGACAACGAACCAAATCCCCCCGGTGCGATCGCCTTTAATCTACTATTGATGACGAATTTCCATGCAACTGTTCGACGAACCCACACTCGACTTTAAACCCTAAATTATCGCCGTACGACCACCACAACCATCTTAAAATTCTACCACTATTTTTCCCACGATCGACAACCTTCACACTACCTCCAGCCATGATCACGACCTCTCACTCCTCGTCGATCGCCAGAATTCACTCCAAACATGAATTTCGTTCAACCCAAGAATTCTCAGTCAATACTAAACTAAAAATCTTAATTTTGTTTTTAAAAATCATGGTTTTCAAAAACAAATTAGATTATGGAAATGAAACAATAAATCATGGTGTTCGAATTTTGACATGCTTTTGAATTTTTTACTGTATATTCTAATTTCCAAAAAAATTCTAACTAATTTTACTCAAAAATATTTTTAAAACTTAGATCTTGATTATACAAACATATTTTGTTTATACCTTAAAGCCTAAAAATGATTAGGGGAATTTCAATTTGATTTTTGAACATATTAGAAGCCTGTATTTGAAGAACAAAGAAGATATACTCATGTACAGACAATGCACACAATTTTCTATATACATATACACATGCATTCACCTTAAAACAATCATGCAAACATTTATACAAACATTCATCACAAATTTCTTCAAGAATTAACAACATGCACCAGGTATTAAACTGTAAAAAAAAACTTTAGTTTACTCACCTTTGAAAACAGAGAACCAGATTGTTCTCAAACCATATTTTAAATGTGAAACTAATTTTGAATTTGCTTGTGATGAATTTGCTTCAGGTTGATTTTGCTGCTAGCCCTTTAAATTTTGAAACTGAGTTGATCTTTGGAAATTTGTAAGCTTGCTTCTTGACTTGAATTTGAATTTGAGCTTAAATGTTTGTTCTTGTTTCAGATGTTGGAATCCCAAGTTGAGGATTTTGTTTCTGATTTTCTTTTTCCAGGTTTTGTTTTATAAAATGAAGATAAAGAAGGGAATTGAGAAGTGAAAAGAAAATCAATCCTGGTTTCTTTCTTTAATTTATGTTATTTGAAATTAATGCATTTGCCACTTGTTAATTTTCTTTATTATTAAATCACACTTGTTACTTATGCATGCTAAATTTGTTACAAATGTTTAATGTCTTTTAAATTGCTTACACTTGTATTAATTCCATGTTTCAAATATTTACACATGCTTATTTACATTAATAAATATTTATAATATGGTATATATATATAAATTTTCAAATTAGATATATATACATTTCTTTTCATATTAACTTATGTGTTATATTAATATGTACATATTCAAACTATATTTATAACTTAACTACTTGCTCATATATTTAAATGTCATAAGCTTATATATTTATATTTTGGATATCTGTCTTAATTTTAAATGTTCGAGTTTATATATATATATATATGACTACGATATTTTCATATTTAGAAATTTTATATTTATTATAGTTTCCAAATCAATTTATACATTTCCAGATATTTTGAATATCAGAAATTCATTTGTTCGACTAATCAAAACTAATATTACAATAATTACATTAGTTAATAACCCGATAAATAGACATTAAAATCCAGGTTGTCACATTCCTCCCCCCTTTAGAACTTTTCGTCCTCGAAAAGGAACGAAACCAGAATTTTTAAAATATTTAAAATCAGATAAATATTGTTTAATCATTTTTAAATCACTTTAAAAATCTATATAATATTACTAAAATAGTTTTTATAAAAATACTTTTATAACTTGATGTTTCGATAAGTCCATCCTTGTTCTCACAGAAATTCGGTCATACGTTGATCAGGCGTAGGACTGAAAATCTATAAGTACTTGGTAAACTCGTTTCCAACACCCAGTGAAAATACTTTGGAAAAAATAAGTTTATTGAAAATATCGAAAACAGTTTTTGAAAATAGGGGAAATATCTTTGGTGAGAATGCTCTGGAAATCATCACCCCCATCCATGGTCACAGTTACATCACGGGTTACGTTGCCATCGCAGCAAAAGTCCATGTAACTGATGACAGCATGGAACCCACAACAGATTGCAGTTACATTCCAAGGTTACGTTGCCATCGCAGCAAAAGACCATGTAACTGTTGGCTCTCAGCGGCACACACGATTTCGCTGTCAAAATGAAACTTCTCCACTCTACATAGGTCGCAGTCTACCGATATAAAATCAAACGCAGACTGTTGGCTCTCAGTGGCACACATGACTTTCGCTATGTTACCATAGTGTCGCAGTCTACCGATATAAAATCAAACATAGACCGTTGGCTCTCAACGGCTCACATGACTTTCGCTATGATCTGCAATAGATCGTAGTGACATCGAGTTACACTGTCGTCACAACATAACCCAAATGCCTCTGTGGGCACCAGCCCCTCGACTTTCGCTACACAAATAATCCTCAGGAACTAGTTTTGTCCGGACTCCTCACAGGATCAACTTTAGAAACCCCCCTTGGGGTTCAAGGCAGTACCACCCTGTGGCACTCCTGAGAAGTTCATTTCAAGGGAGCGCCTTTTCCCCCAAAGTCATTCTCATAACACTTTATACTATACACTTATAGTATCTTTAGATCATACCCTTTATGATCTATATTGAAATCTCCTTTACACAAAATCGATATCCAAAATCGATAGTTCCAAACTTGGCTTTCCCAATTCCCAAAATTGATTTTCCAAAAATCAAAAGTCTTTCCAAAATCCATAGGTTCCAAAACCTTTTCCAAAACCATTCTCATAAGATCCTTTATATATATACATATATATAGATATATATATATATATAACTTTTAAAATCTTTGGATCATTTCAAACTTGTATAAAACCTCTTTTATACTTCAAATATTTTCAAAACCTTTTTCTTCTAGCAATAGATTCAACAAGGGAAGATTTATCTTATATACAAAGATATATAACTTTATTTAACTCAAATATTCAAATTTGATAAATCTTTTATAAAGTTATTAACCATATTACCTTTCATTTCAAAAACCATTTATAGTTCTTATCCACAAATTTTCAATATCAATTTCATTCAAACTCGTACGATGTACACATATCATCCGTACTCTATATAAATCTGATCGCTCTTCGATCACACAATTTCTCTTCCGAACTAGTATCGTCCTCCCGACTTCCTAGTGCGGACTCGGATCTGGTTTCTTGATCAGAAACCGTCATTCTCCTTGCATAGTCTTAACTATGATAGAGAATATCCAAATTCAATCAAAAATCCATATCCAGGTTCGCCGTTGAAAATCGAGGGAAAAATCCCAACTCGGATCGATAATATTATCTCGAAATTCTGTGCTCGAATCTGGACCAAATCACTATGCGAATAGAATAATATACGTGTATCCTACGTATTTATCTTTATTGGTTATCAGCCAAATCAATTCTCTTTTCTATTCACATTTCCTTTAATTCCATTCACTTATTCTCAATTGCTTCCATTTCCAATTGAGTTATTACTTTAATTACAAACAGTTTGAACTCTGACCTATTTAAATTTAAAAATAGCTTGAAAAGGTTTAAAATAGATAAGTAGTTGAAAAATAGTTATTAGTTTGTAAAATAGCTGTAAAATAGTTAAGTAGGTATAAAATAGTTAGATAATTGCAAAATAGTTTTTAAAATAATGATTAGATATAAGTAACCGAAAAATAGTAATTAGTTTACAAGATAGTTTCAAAATAGTTAAATAATTCCAAAATAATTATAAAATAAGTATAAGATAGTTTGGGTTTAAGAAGAAAGATTGTATAGTAAATAGTTTGGGAAAATATATTTGTATTAAAACAATTTATTTTGAAAATAATCCAGAGCCAAACTGTTTAATTTTCCAATCTCCATTTCTAATTAATTTCCCATCAATTCAATTTAAATTTCTACTTCCTTTTAAATTGACTTAATACTTCAATTTCCATTGAAATTGATTTAATCCCAATTCAAGTTGAATTAACCTTAATTCCTTTCCAAATTCAAATCAAATTCCATTTGATTTTTAAACTTATTCAACTTTAATCAAATTCCAAATTATTTCAAATCAATTTGGATTAATTTCAAATTTAAACTATCCCGAATTATATAAATTCGAGTTAAATTTTTAAATGTTGATTTAACCCCTTAAATCAAATTAACCTTTATTTTTAAATTAATAATCCAACCCTTTATTTTTAATTTAACAACTTAAATCTTTAAACCATTTTATTTTGAATCCAAATTCCAAAATTTCATTTTAAAATTATCTTTACTTAACTTATTGCAAAGTTCAAATAAGAATTCAAAAACAATTTAATCTTCAGATTCTAATTTATTTCTAACGTCAAAACCAATTCTCAATTTCATAGATTATTTATAACAATAGAATAATATCAGGATAAATAAACATCCAAATTTACCCAAACACCAATTAACAGCATCCCTTTTCAATTTCTAGATCTCAAACCCATTTTGAGATCACTCATAATTCCCATTTAAAATCAACCATTTAATCTTCCTAAGTTAAATTCCAATTTCATCTTGAAATTTTCAAATTAGGTTGTTCATTCCAAACTTATTTAACTTCTTCTAAGTTAAATTAAATTTAATCCATTAACCTTACTCAATTTGAATCCCCATTTCAAATTTTAAATTTCTATCAATATTCTTTCTTAAAAGTTCTAAACTTATTTCATTTTGGGTTTCACATCACATCCCAAGGAAAATTCAAAACTCAACCTTAGAGTTTATTTCCAAATATAGATATTTATTTCCTTTACACACCAAGTTATACCTTAATTTTTTTTAAACCACCTTTGGTTCTAATTCAAAACAGATTTCTTTAAAATAATTTCAAGTTTTCTGGATTTAGATTTAAAACTTCACAATTTTAAATTATCTTCAATTCCAATTTATAAGTCATACTCACCTAAAAGTTTACTTCCCTAAACATTTCATTTTACTTAATCATTAACAACATTTTATTATTAAACACAACAACCATTTATGATAATAACCAAGATTATCATATCTGGAAACCAATTTATTATTATCTTTATTCTTATAACACTTATACAAATTCAATATTTTAATTTCAGTTTGGATCCATTTCAAACTTATCTTCATTCAATTTCAATTTGGTTGTATTACCACTTAATTCTTATTATTTTATTTTATTCCAATGATTCAACAATCAATTTCTTTAATATATCTAATAATTAGAAAATTATTTCTTTATATATCAAAAGTTAAACTTATATAAAAATCATTTATTTTTTTTAAAATCATTTTAAAACCTTTATATAAGAAAATAACAAGTATGCTCTCATATATATATATATATATATACATACTCAACTCATCCTAGGGTACTATTGACCCTATCCTTAATGAGTAAACCCACCAGAGCCAAGGTTCTCGCTTAACCTTTTGCTCTGATACCAACTGTAATGACCCGGAGTTTTCAAACCCGAAAATTCTAGCTAGTTAGGAGAAAAAGAAAAGAGAGAGAAGAAGAAACAAAACAAGACACAGATTCTTACATTCGCAGCAGATCAAAATACAATATCAAATAATAATATCAGTTATACAAAGAAAACTGTATTTGTTAATTACATTTTAATACATCAGAGTTACAACATTCACAAATATACTAGAAAGTTAGAATTAATATGTCTCAGACAACTATAATATATCACAGCGGAATACACTCCATACGTTCCTGCCATCCAGCTCGCCTCCTGAGCTCCAGAACGACCTTACTGAAATCTGTAATACTCGGTCTGACCCGAGCATTACATCAAAGTAACACCCGGGTCAGGCTGGAAACCAACGTGAGTAAAATTATCTAACATGAAATTTAAATCCATAGAACTTATTTAACCCGGGGTAACTCGTACTTTAACACAAGTAGACAACTTATATAGTCAACATTTTATTTTCACAAAACAATATCTAAGTATCCAACTTAGTTTAAATGGTCCATATTATCTCAAACCAGCCTATTGATTTCACATATCAATCTATAAAGAATTATAGAAGATTTCAAATCGAAGTGGTTTCGGATATCACTAATATTCGATCCCGGTCTCTTCGAATCAAATGTCATTTTTTTAAGCCAAGTTATTTTAAGTTTAAACAATTCAATTTATATTCAGGATATCATATTTACATAACAATTCTATCACAGATAGATAACTTACATTATCACAATTCATCCAAAGCATCTCATATCAAAGAGCATCACAATCACTTATCAGATATATCAAATAATCCAAAGGATTCAATATTATTCAATCATCTATAAGCAGGATCAATCAATCACAAAATTTATAATTAATTTAATTAATCTCAAAATAGATTAATTATCTATGAATTAATTACCTAACCTTGCTTAAGTAATCATTTATTTACTATAATCATTTGAATTAATTATTCATTCTTAATTATCCAGCTTAAGTAATTATCCTTAATTACTTAATTATTTCTTAATTAATCACATTAATTAACCTTTGATTAATTAATTACAATATCAAATTAACCCTTCAATTACTTACATTAAGAAATTATCTTTTAAGTAATTTAATTATCTCTTAATTATTTCCATCAAGTAATTATCCCATAATCACTTAAGTTAATTAATTAACCCTTAATCACTTTCATTAGTTAATTACCTTTAACTAATTTCATTCATTTATTAACCTTTAATTAATCACATTAAGTCATTAACTATCCTATAATTAATTACATTAAGTCATTAACTATCCTCTAATTAATTACATTCAGTAATTACTCTTTAATTACTTATACTAAGTAATTAACTATCCATTTATTACATTAAGAAATTATATTTCAATTTGTAAAGCTTAAACAATTAAGATAAACCAATACTTTAATTAATTACTTAGTTTCATCATTACTTATTTGAATTCAAAAGTTTGAAATTAATTCATTCAAACATCTCATAATTAAAGTTTTTAATATACTTATATTTTGAAACCTGTTTGATAATGGTTTTGAAAACTTGTTCATTCTATTTGCTTTGAAAACTGGTTGCAAATTTTTCTTTTGTTTTTGCTTTCAAATCTGGTTTTCTTTTAAATATTTGAAACCTGGTATGATTTGCTTCAGATTTTAAAACCTGATTTTCTTTTTAAATTTTATAACCTGGTAACTTAAAATAAACAACTAGAGCCACTACTTAAATTTCCCTAGAAATCCCCGAGTATAACTTCGAGGCCATCAAACAAAAACCCATGGTCGACTCCAAGTCGCAACCCTTCTTCCCAAACTTAACCACCGACACACACCAGAGGTATGTGGATGAGCACCGTAGCTCCGATGAACTCCGGTCGACTTCGCCACCTTCCACAAGTCAACGACCATCCACCTAAGCCTTCTGACCACCCAGAACCCCTGATCATCCATGAAATTGAATTCGAGCATTTCAATCAGACTGGAACCTAAAATGGATCATCGAAAAAAACTTCTCGCTCGACCATCTCCGATAGCCTGCAACCACGCCGCCGCGTCCACAGCTTCGCCACACGACAACGAACCAAATCCCCCCGGTGTGATCGCCTTTAATCTACTATTGATGACGAATTTCCATGCAACTGTTCGACGAACCCACACTCGACTTTAAACCCTAAATTATCGCCGTACGACCACCACAACCATCTTAAAATTCTACCACTATTTTTCCCACGATCGACAACCTTCACACTACCTCCAGCCATGATCACGACCTCTCACTCCTCGCTGATCGCCAGAATTCACTCCAAACATGAATTCCGTTCAACCCAAGAATTCTCAGTCAATACTAAACTAAAAATCTTAATTTTGTTTTTAAAAATCATGGTTTTCGAAAACAAATTAGATTATGGAAATGAAACAATAAATCATGGTGTTCGAATTTTGACATGCTTTTGAATTTTTTACTGTATATTCTAATTTCCAGAAAAATTCTAACTAATTTTACTCAAAAATATTTTTAAAACTTAGATCTTGATTATACAAACATATTTTGTTGATACCTTAAAGCCTAAAAATGATTAGGGGAATTTCAATTTGATTTTTGAACATATTAGAAGCCTGTATTTGAAGAACAGAGAAGATATACTCATGTACAGACAATGCACACAATTTTCTATATACATATACACATGCATTCACCTTAAAACAATCATGCAAACATTTATACAAACATTCATCACAAATTTCTTCAAGAATTAACAACATGCACCAGGTATTAAACTGTAAAAAAAAACTTTAGTTTACTCACCTTTGAAAACAGAGAACCAGATTGTTCTCAAACCAGATTTTAAATGTGAAACTGATTTTGAATTTGCTTGTGATGAATTTGCTTCAGGTTGATTTTGCTGCTAGCCCTTTAAATTTTGAAACTGAGTTGATCTTTGGAAATTTGTAAGCTTGCTTCTTGACTTGAATTTGAATTTGAGCTTAAATGTTTGTTCTTGTTTCAGATGTTGGAATCCCAGGTTGAGGATTTTGTTTCTGATTTTCTTTTTCCAGGTTTTGTTTTATAAAATGAAGATAAAAAAGGGAATTGAGAAGTGAAAAGAAAATCAATCCTGGTTTCTTTCTTTAATTTATGTTATTTGAAATTAATGCATTTGCCACTTGTTAATTTTCTTTATTATTAAATCACACTTGTTACTTATGCATGCTAAATTTGTTACAAATGTTTAATGTCTTTTAAATTGCTTACACTTGTATTAATTCCATGTTTCAAATATTTACACATGCTTATTTACATTAATAAATATTTATAATATGGTATATATATATAAATTTTCAAATTAGATATATATACATTTCTTTTCATATTAACTTATGTGTTATATTAATATGTACATATTCAAACTATATTTATAACTTAACTACTTGCTCATATATTTAAATGTCATAAGCTTATATATTTATATTTTGGATATCTATCTTAATTTTAAATGTTCGAGTTTATATATATATATATATATATATATATATGACTACGATATTTTCATATTCAGAAATTTTATATTTATTATAGTTTCCAAATCAATTTATACATTTCCAGATATTTTGAATATCAGAAATTCATTTGTTCGACTAATCAAAACTAATATTACAATAATTACATCAGTTAATAACCCGATAAATAGACATTAAAATCTGGGTTGTCACACTTTTAGGTCACCATCTTGTTGTTAGGACACTGCGAATAGGATTATCCTTGGACCAGATATGGTGAGGGAGATATCAGAGAAGTTAGACTTGATCCTTAGAAAGATGAAAACCGCATAGGATAAGCATAAATCTTATACTGGCAGGAGACGTATGGAGTTGGAGTTTGCAATGGACGACATGGTTTTTGTGAAGGTCTCAATGCTTAAGCATGTTATGGGATTTTGTAGTTTGGGAAAGTTAGCAACGAGGTTTGTAGGGTCTTTTCGGATCACTGGTAGAGTTGGAAAGTTATCTTATAGGTGAAGCTTCCTAAGAAGTTAGTGGGAGTACACGACGTTTTCCATTTACCATACTTGCAAAAGTGTTCATATGATATACCCGTTGTAGTTAAGCTGAGTCAACTAGAGGAGGCAAGGGTAGAGAGGGAGCCACTTGTTTATTATGCACCCACTCGTATTCTTGAGCATGGTACAAAGCGACTTCGTAATAAAGTTATCAAGCTGGTTAAGGTTCAGTGGGGAGACGATCTAACGAAGAGTACATGGGAGCCCGAGGAGAAGATCCGAGCCACCCATCTGCAACTCTTTTCTGGTACATTTCCATTTTAGCTGAATAAGTATAAACCATTTATGTGTTAGGTTTAGCTTAGTATACCCTATTGCTAGGGACCATTGGATGTTAGGAATGGTTGCTAATGTGTCAATAGGACATGTTTTAGTTAATGGATGTATGTATTAAGTTGATTTGTGCACACTTAGGAAATTAAATTCTTCAGTTAGCATATATACACACCATCACTTGTTTTATTTCATTGAGTTACATGCATATGGTTGTTGCATATGGATTGAATGGTTATGCATACATGTGGGATTGCTAATATATTTACATAGGATATTGGATCTGTATAGTTAAAGCGCTTAGCAGTACTATAGCGGTGAAGGTGCAAAATGTTATAATGGGGATAAATTGGGGATATAGCGGAAAATATCAAAGGTGCAAAAAGTTTCATTTGATATAAAACCAAATATTTAAAATTAGTTTATTCTCATTCTCACATCATTTATGTTGGAAAAAGAAATATTATTTAATCATATATAACAAAACTGGAGGACATCAATATTTATGAAGACTATATTTAGTGATTACAATAGATTTTTAATTTACATTGAGCACTTATGCCTTAAAATTAGATCTTTACTCTAATTTTGTTGATTTGCTTAAAATAGAACTAGTTAAATCAGCCTTTGTATATTGAAGTTGCTAAAGCGGGTGCTAAAAAGTCTTGATTTAGTGGGTGTAGTGGAAATAACGGGGCTTAAAGCAGATCTACTGTTTAATAGCGTTAAATTGAAATAGCATAACGGTCGAAGAGCGCTATGAGCTATTGCGGGATTTTACGGGGCTTTAGCGAGGCTTTAATTGCACAGTCCTAGATACATTTTGGACACGTGGCATAAGCACTTGCATTTCAGGAGGTTGACTAGATCAGGAGGCCACCTAATTTTTGCATTAGTATAGGTTCATATGCATTTCATGCCTACATGTACGTATTGCATTAGAAATTTGAACTAAGGAAAATGATTGCCAGTGGTTGATGAATGAGTAGATGGTTGTAATTATTGAGTTCTGTACATACGAGTTACATTTTTCATCGTTGGAGATTTCGGGGATGAAATCTTTTAAGAGGGAGAATGTAACACCTCCAAAATTTAACCAAAAATTTAATATGGCTAAAAACTTGCACCATTGCATTTATAGTTATTTTATAGACAATTTTCATGCATAATGTTTTTAAATTGGAGCTAGTATGAAAAGTTATCAATGTTTGAAAATTTGGGATTCAAAATAACTAAACAAACAAAATAGAAAATAAATATTTTAAAATAAGGAAACCCCACTGGTCGACAGCCTAGATTGTACTGATCGACCCTTAGCGGTCAACCGCTCTGGTCATTTGTAATTGGCTAGGGTTTGTCCTGGCTGAACGACCTAGATTTGACAATGTCTAATTGAACGGTTCTGGTTGTTTTGTACTACTATAAATTTGATCCTAGGCTAATTGTCAGAACCCTAATTTATTTACTATGCATCCAAACTCTTTCTCTTTGAAATTGGAAAATCTCTTTCTCCTCAAATTAAATTTCTACAAACCAAATTATTTTTTTTATAGAGAAATTAAAGAAGAGATTGAGTCAAAAAAATTTAGAGGAGATCTAGGACAAGCGGTAGAGGTTCCAAGTGTATTATGGAGGGGATAGCTCTTTCAGGCGAGTGGGTTTATAACTAAATTGGGGATTTTAATAGAATTGATTTTGTTATACCCTGTTTGATCCAGAGTTTTAATTTGATGAATTAGGAATTCGCTAATGATTTAATATTCAAATTTAATCCCTTTCTTTTAAATCTGATTTGGCGGAAACAGATCCATTGAACATGTATCGACCTGTATTCTACGCATCGGAGTATTGTAGAATATTTATATTATTTTCATATGAGATCGTACGATTCTATAATTTTGAAAATGGCTCTTGGGGATATTTTCCACATCTATGATTTTTGTCGAATCTTTATAACCATTTTGACCCTATAAACCTTGTATGGATTATAACTTTTGATAGAAGCCAATTTAGGGTCTGAAAACACTTCCATTAGATCGGAATGATTGTTTTCTTTTTCATAGGGTGATCATATTAAGAAAACGGACTAACTGTTTGAGAGTTATGGCAGTTTGATGTTTTATTTGATTTTGAATAGTTTAAGTGGGACATAAGGTCATTAATGTTAAGGCCCATGACCCATTCTGGGTTTGGAGCAAGTGGAGGCTGATAGGACCACATCTTCATCATTTCACTATTCCCAAAATAGTTAGAAACCTCCATTGACCAAAAAGCAACTCTTAAACCTACTTTAACTAGCTAAATTACATCATTATAAGGAGATTTGCATGATTAGCACTTGGGATTTGAGATTTGCTGTTGGAGGAGTTTTGGATTCCATGCCTTCCACTGCTCATTTGAGGACTTAGGTCTTGCTTTTGGTAAAAGTGAGTGGTTAGTTCTCTCACTTGCTAATTAAGTTAATATACACCCTAAACGATGTTTTAGAAATTATATCAAAATCTCTAGAAATGTTTTAGACTATAATTAACCATATATATGAAATTTAGACAATTTGGACTTGATTTAAAAAAACGTATTGTTATGGATCGTTAAGTTCTTATGGGTCCTTAACCTTAGATTTAGATTTCTTTAAAATGGATATATTTGAATGGTCGACTGTTGTTATTGCTTGTATATGATGTATGTATGATTGTTAGATGTTTGAATGGTTGAAAACGCCAATCAAATGGCGATTTAGACTTAGGATTGGTTCTTGGATAGTCGATGATCCAGAAATTCAAATTGGTCAGATTGATGTGCAATCGGTATAGGGAAACAAGGAAGGCCTCATAAGGTTGCACACCAAATTTCAGGTCAATTGGGGTGAGTAAGGTAAAGGTATAAGTATTCAAAGTATGGATCGGTGATGATCCACGGCCATGGATCGATGATGATTCACAAACCCAAATTGCTCAGATCGGGGTGCGATCGATAGAAGGCGACAAGGATACTCTACAAAGATTGCCCACCAAGTTTCAAGTCGTTTAGAGTTGGTATGCTCGAGTTGAATCAGGACGCAAGCTATGGATTGGGGCATGGGAACATGAAGGCAAGGAAGTGGACCCAAAATCACATGATTTTGGCTAAGTGTGGGTTTGTCACCATGGATTGGTACCGATCCATGAGGGTTAGCCCATTTGACTCACAAATCATTTTGGAGCATGGGGAAGTATGCTGGAGCTTGTAGGTGAAGTGTGGGATCGGTGGTCATGGATTGGTGACGATCCATGGTCATGACCAATGATGGTCCATGAGTTTTGTCCCAAACTTGATGAGATTGACAGGAGGTGACATGGAAGGCCCCAATAACCTAATTCCAAATTTCAAGTCGTTTGGAGTTCGTATGCTCCAGATATAGATGATCGGTGGCGATTTTTGGAGGATGGATTAGTAATGGATTGCTTCGGGACGTTCTTTTGGCCATTAGGGAAAAAATCAGGCTTGACTTGGTGCATTTTCAAACCAGTGGAGGAAAACTAAAATAAGCTAAGTCTGGGATCGGTACCGATCCCTAAGCGTAGTTGGGGCATTTTCTAAATTTACCCAGGCTCGACTTCAAGCCAAAATTTTCAAGATCTACTTCGGGCCGGGATGGTGGTTATTTCGAGCTTGACATCGGGCCAACCCTAAAGTGAGTTTTTCGAAGACCATTTTGCCGATTTTTGACGATGACCACTCATGACCTGACGATGGGGATTCTATGATGATAATTGATGGCTTCGGCGATGGATAGCTATACTTCGGATGTAGAGTAGTCGGATTGAATAAATTGCAGGAGGAAGGTTACGAGACGAATGATGACATTCTAGACTAACGATGGTTGTCTAGAATAGTTCCCAATCGCAATGACTTCAGATAGGAGATATAAGATAATTTCGAGATGAGCTATGCTATGGATGATATGTGCAAAGGGGCCATTGATATTCGTAGCTTTGGAAGTGTACTCGTGAAGCAGGGGTATGTGAGGACACCCAAGATCACACGATGTTTCGATCCATTTACCCTGGGCTGTTTACGGGGATGCAGTCTAGTTTCTGGCCTACTGAGTGGCATGGATTCGAGTATCGAGAAACTGGGACGTGTTGTAGTCCTTGACTCTATGGGGGTTTTCATACGAGTATCATATATCCAACGCACTAAGTGAGTGAATATGAGGATGGATGCTATGTCTGTTTGATTGTTTATCACTTTAGGGATGTCACACGATGTAGATATTATTGATGAAGATACATGGACACCCTTAATAACTTGATGTATAGTACACCCATGATGACTATTATAGAGTAGTATATGTCTTTATATGTGCTAACTCTATGGATGCAGGGACATGTCAGATACGATTCACCATACCATTTTTCCTAGTACATTGACTTTATAGTATTTGAGATTTCTACCGCTCATCCCTGACTGTTGTTCGACTCAAGATTTTATGCTTTTCTTCCTACCGGGTACTCTTAAATGAGTAGACTAGGAATATCAGGTCTGGTGAGAAGGTGGAGATGGACAGGTGGCGAGCAGGAGGTTATACTCTCGTATTATTATATGTACTCATTTGCTATTCCATTACACAACACTATAAAGCTTGCTAGTGGCTTACTATTTAGAGACAGCTACTTATGAGTTATTATTTGATGTATAAATCTATCACCTATGTTGTTTACTATATGGATTTATATACTCTGATGCTTTGATTCACTCAGTTATTTACTATCTCCCCTGTTTTGTATCAAAGATGTTTACTATTATATTTTGTTTGACGTGCTGGGAGATAAACGATAGTTATGTGACTATTTACTTTACTTCATTGATGATCGCCCCGCAACGGCCGAGCACCGCTACAACGCACTTTACAGATATATTAGGTGTCGGTGGTGTAAAGCGGTTGCTACATTTGGTATCAGAGCTTAGGTTGAATTGTATGATCTAAGGGATACCGAGATCTAGTAGAGATAGGGTAGGGATTCTTGCCTTAAACTGGATCGAAAGTGTATATATATACGAGAGCGTGTACTTGTTATATATTTTGGTTTTCAAAACTATATAGAAGTATATAGCATAAAAGTCACACTGCATACACGAGTACTACTTAGATAGGATTCCTTATAGAGAGACTGAGCATCTTTATCAAAGATTGAAGGATGATTTGTCAAACAAGAATGTCACTAGGAACTCCATCTCTGGAGTGGAAGAAGGAGATGGCTTGGGAGCTGCTAATCCTGATTTGTAGACCATGTTAAACACCATGATGAGGAAAACGCTACAAAATGCTCAGGTAGCCGCCCCAAATGTTGTTGCCGATGGTGGTGCTCCGGTGCAAGTGCCCAAAGCCGAATTTGCCAAGCTGAATAAAGACTTTGCTAATCTTGGTGGCAAATCGTTTCTTGGAACGGAGTTGGCAATGGAAGCTCAGGACTGGTTCGACACTTGTGAGCGAATATTTGATGATCTTGGACTTAATGATGATATAAAGAGGAGGTTAGCCTCGCGCCAGCTTCAGGAAAGGGCGATGAACTGGTGGAACGCCATGAAAATTGCTACACCCAAGGATCAATTTACTTAGGTTCAGTTGAAAGCCCACTTTGAAGAGAAGTTTATCTCGACTGCTCAGAAGTCGGTCTTAATCCATAAGTTTTCAGATCTGAAGAAGGGAGATATGACGGTCTTCGAATATGCTGCTGGGTTTGATGCTCTGTCGAAATATGGGATGTCCTTTATTGACACTCTATTAAAGAAGAATGAAAAGTTCCTTGTCAGCTTGGATGATCACTTAGGAGAGAAGCTTGTGAGCCTTAATAATGAAACTTTAGTTGAGAAGGCTTTGAAGCATGAGAGTCTTTGTCCAAAGCCGAAGGCTATTATTCCAAAAGAAGAGCCGAAGCTGCAATTGAGCGGGGGAGGCAAGAAGAAGTGGAATAATAAGAGGAAGCAGTTCCAAAACAAGGATGTTTAGAAGAAGAAGCTTAAAGTTGGACCTACTTGTTATAAACTGTGGAGGGAAAGGCCATTTTTAGCGGGGACTGTAGACTCGAGGGAAAGGAATGCTTCAATTTCAACAAGGTTGGGTACATTCATGACGATTTTCTAAAGCCGCTGAAGTAGAAGAAGGTAGTGAAGTCATATGCTATCAATGCCTTTCCGACTTCATCGAATGCTCCATCGGCGAAGAGAAGGGGAAAGGTGTAGTTATTCAAGGTATGCTTTTCATTTATGATGTTCTTATACGAGTTTTATTTGATACTGAGGTTTCACATTCCTTCATATCTAGTGACTTAGTAGATAGATTGGGACTGAGACTCGAAATTATCGACCGACCATTGATTGTGATGAACCCTATTGGTGGCTCCACTAGCTGAAAGTGACTGTGCTATAGGATCGTGCAACATAGAATATATATATATACACACACACACACTGAATAACTAGTGCGGAAAATAACTATAAGATAAAATAGCAGTAAAGTAAAAATGACACCAGGAATTTTATACTAGTTCGAACTCTCGTTCTACGTCCAGTCCCAGACTCCTTCAAGAATTAAAACTAGCAGCCCTCACTTAACCCAGAGGAATAGGTATTACATCGCCTGAGCAATCGAGTTGGACTTCTACCGCCTAGACAACTGAATAGGACTTCTACCACCTGAGCAACCAAACAAGACTTCCAATACAAATTATAAAAGTTGTTTCTGACTGAGTGTGCTCTTTGAATAGCACGGATAAGTCAATAATGTACACCCTTCCTATGATCTTCTCCTCAAGAATGATGTGTATGATTGTGCGTGTATGAAGAATAGGAAGATTAGAATTGCTTATAAGACATGGAAGTGAGATTGTAAGCAATGAATGTATAAACTTATGTAAGCAATAGATTCGAAGAATGTTATTCACGTTAGATCAAGAGAGAGAGAGAAGAAAAATTAAGTGTATTGATCAATGAAACTCAAGTGAATTTATAGTAGATAATAAGTTGCAACCAGTGGTGAAAAGTTCTCTGCGAAAAGTAATGGCTGCAACCTCTGGGAGGAAGAAAGCCATTTGGAAAAGAAGCGACTTTTCATTAAAAAATGACAGTTGTAGGATTCAGTCGGCCGACCTTGATCGTTCAGTCGACTGAATTCAAAAACATGCACGTATATGTTAAAATGCACAGACTCAGTCGACTGAACGATCAAAGTCAGTCGACCGGTCCTTGTACTTAAAAAAAATTAAAACAGGTTCAGTCGACTGAGGGATATAGTTCAATCAACTGAACTGTGTATTTCAGTGAAACCTGAGTGCATTTTATTTTAGAAAGTGATGCTTTTAAATCGAGTGCATGTGTATGTGTGTATATGAATGAGAATGATGATTTTTTGAGGAAAGATCTTAACAAAGCAACTAGACTAGACTCTATATGCATAATTCATGACTCTAGTTAAAATATATAGACAATACGAACCATACTTTGAGTCGTTGAGTCCGGTTGTCGTAGTATTCGCAGATTCATGAATTGTTGTGTCATGTCAGCAATCAAAACTCAAGATCCAACATTCTCCCCCTTTTTGATGATGACAACTCCATTTGTTTATGAATGAATCACAATACGCTTTGTTGATCTATATCTCCCCTGAATCTATATTTGCAACTATGGTCGTTGTTTTCTCCCCTTGAATCTATGCTTATATTTCCCTATAAATAGTATTTGAGCAATACCTTTCTCCCCCTTTGTCATCGACAAAAAGGAGAGTTTTCAAAACAGATAATATTTATAATATATGAACAATATTGATAACAATGGACAGTGATAAAGAGACCTAGTAATCACAGAAATTCAAAATACAAATCAGTACCACATAACCATTATTTGATAAATATTACATAGTTAAACTAAAATAGCTACCACATAACCACATAACCATTGTTTGCAACAAAATAACATCTAAGTTTCTCAAAATAATAAGGATAGAAAGAAATGTACCTACTCATTACCATCACCTCCTTTATTGGAGCTATCACCCTCGTCATCTCCTTCGGTTTCTTCTTCTCCACTAGATTCTCCACCTACTTCTTCCCCTTCTTCTTCTTCTTGTTCTTCGTTAGAGGTCTACCAAGTGAAATGTTCTACAGGTCGTTTCCCTTGCGATGTTGGCACATGAACGGATGTCGAAGAAGGTTGTGAACATAAGATTGCTTCCCAAATGTTGTTAAGAAAACCTTTGATATGATTTAGCTTCTTGTTCACTTTTGATACGGATTTCTCAACCCAAGAGACATTTGACTCAACGCGAGAAAGATGTTGGTCAAGAAGTGTTTGATTTCTTGAAAGAATGGTCAAGGCTTCTTGGGGTCTAGCTTGAGAACTGATTTCTCGAATCTCGCTAATTTCTCTTTGTTGTGGAGGAGGTTGAGAAGAAGTTGAAGCTTGTACATATGGAGCTTGTGATGTAGAGGACGGTTGAGGTTGTCCGGAAGATTGGTTCTCTAGCCAATGGTCGTAGGTGATAATAGTGTGATCGTGATATTGCTTTGGGAGATTCATCAAACTTAGTGTTTTGGTGTTCAAAGATCCAATTGAAGAGAATTCCGAGTCGGGGAATGGAACATGAAAATGCTTGAGAATTCGCGTAATATATGCGCCATAATGAATTGTTCGCATTCGAATTTGATTAAAAGTTTGAAATTCTTCCAATATCACCTTTGCCCAATTTACATGACGCCCTCCCCATATGGCGTAAATAGACTGGAAATCTCACCTATAGACCTTTTCGTAGCTTCCCATTCTTGGATTGATAGAATGGGTTAGTGCGCGATGCATAATTCGTGCTTTCAGTCTTAGTGCAACCGCTTTTAGCTCCGTCATGTCATCCGAGAGGAAGAGATGGCTAGTGCGATCTCTTGATTCCATATTTACAGAAATTTTGGCCAACTCTTCTCCTTCGTATGGGTAATTTAGGATTCGTCCAAGTCGAGGAAGTGGTAGGAAATTCTTGACACCACATACAAGTGTCCAAATGTATTAATCCGGGTTTTGAATAGAATGGTGGTCAAGATTGAGGTTGGCATAAAATAGCTTAACAAGAAGGTGATTGGTTTTTATATTATTCACAGTATAATAGATTAGAGACTCCAGTCCATTGCGTCGATCAAGATCATGAATGGCATATGGAGCAAAATCAGGGAATTTGACAAATGATCCTTCAAAAATTCGAGAGTTCTTCATTTTATCAAACCTTTGTGCTGCTCTCTCGTTGTGTAGCCATCTACGAATTTGTTAACCAGAAGGACCAGCAGAAGATTGAGATTGTCTTGCTCTTTTTGGAGCCATTGAGGGTATTAGGGTTTTATATGGAAAAAGTGCGGATAAATTGTTAAAATTGGTGATAGCTTGGGAGATTTTTGAAGAGGAGATGAAGAAATAATGGCAGACTAAAAACAGAAGTGAACAAAAGTGATAAAAAAATAAGTTTCTTTTTATATTTGAAGAGTCTCTCAGCCAAAAGTCACCTGGGTTTACCAGTTTCAGGCGACTGGAGTTGCTTAACAAGTCGACTGATTGGGTTATATAAAAAAAATATGTTTTTGGGTTTAGTCGACTGAAGCATTGATTCAGTCGACTGAATCAAACCCGAGAGTTTAATGTGTAAATTTGGCCTTTTTGGTCGATTGAGCTTCTGAGTTAGTGGACTGACTAGAGAGGAAAAAGACAGTTAGAAAAGTTAATTCAGTCGACTGATTTTCCTTGGCCAGTCGAATGCCAATGGAAAACAATGCAGATTTCTTAATTTATGAAGATTAGAAAAGGAAACAAATAAAAAATTTATTGTTGAAAGAAGAACATACATATATGTATATGAAACAAATGATATAGAAAACAAAAAATCATTAAATTTAAACAGATTTGGATGATGAGCTTGGAGTGTGATATTCATCTAGCACTATCTTTGTGTTCTCTTGTAATGGCCTGAGTGGCGACCATCTAGTGTCGCGTTCCCACGAGTTCGGAGATACTGGTGGACGCTGTGGCGATGGTTCCCAAGGATTACGTCGGGAAGGAGAACGGAGAGGAAACGGTTGATGAACCGTACTCTAGGATGAGGATCCACATAATTTTAGGGCGATCTATTCCAAGAGGCTTAAACGCTTCGCATTTACCTTTAGTTCATAATATAGTTCACGCTGTAACTCCAGTGTTTCCCGTTGATAGTGGTGGAAGTCGTCTATCTTTTCTTTTGTAGACGGCGACCTGAAAAATAAAGAGCATTTAGCTCTTTTGCCAGGAGGAGTGTAGCCGGTGTGAGTTGAAGGTGGTACGATTGGAACAGGTTCGTAAATTGGTGTGGGTGTAGGTATATTAATAGAGTCCGAGCTTGGTGATGTGTAAGAAAGAGAGGAAGATTGAGAGTTTCCTTGAGATGCCATGGTAAAGATATTCAAAAAGTGTGGAGGCCTTGAAATTTTGTTAATCTTTGAAAAATAAGGAGATTGATAGAAGTCTTAAAAAAAACTTGAATTTATAAGAAAGATCAAGGCTAAAAAAATGTGAATGTAGGATAAAATTTCTTCAGAGAATGAAGACCAGACAATAAAGGAAAGGTGGAAAGAAAAATTAATAACTAACCATAGAAAAAGAAGGATATTATTAAAACAAATGTAAGGTTAAAAACAATCAATAATTGAAATAAAGTATGAACTGAAAAACAGGTGTGGTTGTGAAATATAGTGTAGTGTAGTGGTAGCACAATAGATTATCAAGTAAGAGGACTTGAATTTGAGTCTTGAAACATAATTTTTTGTAAAAATTTATTTTTATTAAATAATTGTAAAAAGATAATTATAGATCTTTTAATGATATAATCCCTAATTCTCTTCTTAATTTTATGAAAATATTTTCATTTAATGGTTTTGTTAATATATCAGCCAGTTGATTCCCAGAGGATACAAATTCCAATCTGACTAAATCCTTTTCAATATTATCATGAAGAAAGTGATGATGTATGTCAATATGTTTAGTTTCTGAGTGATTGACAGGGTTTTTAGATAAGTTTATAGCACTTGTGTTATCATAGAAATAGTTGATTTAGATAAACTTATACCAAAATCTTGAAGTGTTTGTTGCATATAAATGACTTGAGCACATGCTAAAGAAGCAGAAATATATTCTGCTTCACACGTCGATAGTGAAACACAATTTTGTTTCTTGCAAAACCAAGAGACTAAGGAATGTCCGATGAAGTGACAAGTCCCGCTCGTACTATTTCGATCCGTCCGACATCCTCCAAAGTCGGCATCATTATATGATACTAACTCGAAAGGACATTCTTTTGGATAGTAAAGTCCGAAATCTTTGGTTTTGCTTAGATAACGCAATATTCGTTTCACTGCTCGCATATGTGATTTTTTAGGATTTGCTTGAAATCGAGCACATAAACAAACACTCATCATTATATCTGGTCTACTAGCAGTTAGATAGAGTAACGATCCAATTATTCTTCGATATAATTTTTGGTCAACACTCTTGCTGTCTTCATCTCTATCGAGATGTATTGTTGTACTCATTGGAGTTGGTTTGGCAGAAGTATTTTCCATACCAAAGCGTTTAATTAGGTTATTACAATATTTTTCTTGATTAATAAAAATTCAATTTTCTAATTGTTTAATTTGTAAACCAAGAAAATAAGATAATTCTCCTATATGTGACATTTCAAATTCTTTGGTCATTATAGTAGAAAATTCCTGACATAATTTTTCATTTGTAGAACCAAAAATAATATCATCTACATAATTTTGAATAATTAAAATATCCTTTTTAGTTCGTTTAATAAAAATGGTTTGATCAACCTTCCCAATTTCAAACCAGAATTTATAAGATAGCTCTTAAGACGTTCATACCAAGCACGAGGTGCTTGTTTTAGACCGTATAAGGCTTTCTTAAGTTTATAGACATGGTCTGTAAATTTTTCATGTGTGAATAAAGGAGGTTGTTCAACATAAACATTTTCTTTTATGTATCCACTTAAAAATGCACTTTTAACATCTATTTGATAAAGTTTAAAATTAAGAAAACATGCAAAGGCCAGTAAGATACATATTGCTTCTAGTCGTGCGATTGGAGCAAACGTTTCTTCATAGTCAATTCCTTCTTCTTGATTATATTCTTGTGCAACTAACTAGCTTTATTCCTAGTTATATTACCTTGTTCATCTACTTTATTTTTGAAGACCCATTTAGTACCAATGACTAATTGATCACTCAGTCTAGGAACTAGTTCCCAAACTTCGTTTCATTCGAATTGGTTTAGCTCTTCTTGCATAGCTATAATCCAATAGTCATCAGTTGAGGCTTCTTTTGAATTTTTAGGTTCAATATTAGAAAGAAATGCTACATGGCCCATTTAATTAAGTTGATTTCTAGTTCTAACATGTGAATCAATTTCTCCTATTACATTTTCTACTAGGTCATCTCGTAAAATCCTAGGAGGAGATCTTAATTCATTTTCATTATGAACAATGTTTTCATCTTCTTCAAAATTATGAACAATGTTTTCATCTTCCTCAAAATTATTTTGAGTAACCATATTTGTGACCGTCTTAGTTATTATTTCATCATCTTGAAAACTTTTATTAAATTTGAAATTTTCATCGAATGAAACATGAAGTTTTTCTTCGATTGTTTTAGTTCTTTTATTAAAAATTCGATAAGCTTTGCTTCGTTCCGAATATCCTACGAAAATTCCTTCATCGGATTTTGGATCGAATTTTCCAAGCCAATCTGTCACATCCCGAAATTTTCGACTTTCGAAAATTCAACATCGATACTCACTTTATCGACTGTCGAGCAATCGAGTGCCGGAAACTCCAATAGTGAGGGTTTTAGAAAGAAGAAATAGAAGAAAAAGAGAATAAGAAGAGAAAGAAAGAACAACTGAACAACATCAGACAGAAAACAATATCAGAATCTTACACATCGCAGCGGAACAATATATAATAGATAAACACTAGTCTTTTAAAACAAAGAACTATATCAGTTTATACATACATCAATCATCAGAGTCAATATACAACAATGGACAGTTATATAAACTCGTCCTCATACAGAATACACAGCGGAATACAATAATATCAGATACAAATACTACGTCTCGAACTCCAACTTATCTCCAAGCTCCAGAATATCCAGAATATCCTGATAACATAACTCTAGGCTGCCCGTGTGGAAAATTTGTGGGCACCCAGAGTTTAGAAGGGAAACAATAAACTCCGAGTCAGTCATGGTGACTGGTGTGAGATCGTAAAACAGTTATTCTTTATAATAAACAGCAGAGAATTTTAAAGTCAATTCGCAATGCTTTTGAAAAATGAAACTACCATAAGACCTCCCACCACACACACAATGCAAACGCAGAATTGGAGGAGATTTCTTCTTATGATAGTCAAAGATGCTTACTACGCAAAATCAAATCGTTTTTGATATTATTATTAGTGCATAGTGTAGAAAACATTTCGAAAGTATAATATTAATCTTAGCCAACATACGACCGGTATCGTATGCCTACTATAGCTGCTATGTTCAATAGCAGGTTACCGCCACATTCCATAGCAGGTAATACAACTAAAACCGTACACGTCACGTATTGTTTCTTTGGATTTCCAACAAATGGTCAGGCAAAGGAACTTCCTATCCACGATGGGTACGTCCCTGGAATAGACGACCCGAGAACCTAACGTTACGGTTAGATCTCTGCCAACACAAGGCCGGGTTACCTCTGCAAAAATAGGTAACTACTGACACGCGTATGCCATCCCCCGATCGTCACCGATCTTCCCGAGGATCCCCGATTTCCAACAAACCACATAGAAAAATAATGCAGTAACCACAGAGGTTAAGTATCTGGGCTCCATACCATGATACCACCTTTATCCAGAAGGAATGACATACACTAAGGGGCGCTACTCCCTAGAACCTTGCCGCATTCGTCCTGTTTCGACCATTTCCGGGGTGTGAGGCTCGACGAAGTCTCGTCCACAAAGCTACGCTTTCTCAAAAAGCCCTGCTTCGGGTCAAACAAAATGATCAACCTATGATCACAAAGATATAAGATCAAACAAATGATCATATCGCAAATGATCAAACACTGATCATTTCACAGCAACACTCAGTATGCCACGTTACCAAGTTGGGATATATCGCTGATAAATTTCAACTACATAACCTCTGAGCTCGTACGTCTCAGAGAAGGGTGTTAAGCTAAGAGAATAAATTCTCCGCCACCAACAGAAATGTATTTGAAAGAAATCAGCTTTATATCTCAAATTGTAACGTCAGACACACAATCCATACAAGTCTGTTCCGGGATCGAACAGAACCGAAGGCACTTCTCACGAAGCCCTTGCATATCCGGATAAATTTCTAATCACGTCAGGACTTCCCGTCACTAAGGGTGATAAAACCTCTAAATCGAAGATCAGTCGATGTAGAGTAACTCGACGGTAATCCTTCCGTTTTCAAAAATATCCGGTCTTCAACACCGGTCTTCGAATGCAATTCATAACGACGTATCACATATTCGGAATGGGTTATACGACCCCATGGTCCTTTCCCGGCTAACCCGAATAGTGAGCGATTATTCAAAAATAAGTGTGGCATTCAATTTCATCCAATTCACAACAAATACCTATCTAAAGGTAATTATTGATAGTCGGTTATTTAACTATCAATAAAGATGCGCAACATCATCAGATTCCAAATAATTTTCCCAAATTATTTTATCTTCCAAAATATCTTTACTAGATATAAAATTTCCACACTTAACCGTTTGAAAACAAATTTTCAAATATTCACTTTTCAATTTATCTTTAAAAGATAAAATCTCTAAACAGTTCACTTTATATTGGAAAAGCATTTCCATACTTATTTAAAAATAAGTAATTCACGAATCATTTATTTTCAACACTTAGAAAATATTCGATATACTTAAATCAATATTAAGTATATATTTCATTCTTCAAGGAAATCATTTTCTATAACAACATAATTTTGAGTCAAAACGAATGTTGCGTAAAACATCGTTACGACGACTCAAAATCACTAGTATAGGGATTCGAATTTAGATAGATATATTCTATAACAACATAATTTTGAGTCAAAACGAATGTTGCGTAAAACATCGTTACGACGACTCAAAATCACTAGTATAGGGATTCGAATTTAGATAGATATATAAATCCCAATACTACATTAAAAACATTTCCTTTCGGAAATCATTTACTATAACAACAGTGTTATAGTCCACCATTTCCTTATTCTTCGAAAACGTCTATTTCAACAAGAACTGCGGAAATCTCTGCTTTCGATTTATAATACATTTTTAAAACACCTTTAAAATGTTTAACTTCATTTTTAAAATATTACTTCTTCAAAAATGAATCCATTTTACTTAACAATATATTCACTGTCCAAAATCGTGAATAAAATTTACTTAACCCCATTTCAATCATTTCTACACATTTTTATTTCAATAAAAATTCGCTATTCAAAATCGTGAATATATCTTCTTAAATAATCTTCTATATTAGATTTATCACATTCAATCTATTTCGAATTTATAAGCACGTTTATAAATTCTATTTCTCTTTTTAATAACAACTTCGGCTTATAAACCTTCTTTTATCAACTTCTATATTTAACTTATTAAAATAAGTGACTTTGGGTTTATAACAACTTTTATAAATTTCAATTCTATTTATAAAAACTTCAATATCAATTCAATTTCACTATTGATTTCTGAATTTATTTTCCACGTTAAATAAAAGATCCCATACTAATTTCTCAAAAATTCATTTCCAATATTTAATCAATTACAGATTGATTTCTAATTTTATTTATCACTACTAAAATAAATTCCTTATTTTTCTTTCAAATTATTCAATATCCTGTTTTTAAATGGATTCTTCAAATTGAAATCATTTTACATTGATTTCACAACTTATTTCAACTTACCAATTAAATTTCTAATTGGATTTCCAACTTATCTCCTTTTAAATAAATTCCTTTCAAAGAAAATATATTTCAATTGTTTCTTTCAGTCTATTTAAAATTCCAGATTTTAAATTAATTTCCTCCATTTAAAATCACTATTATACGAAATTCATCTATTTAACATTTTCACTTTATTCTGGAAATAAATTCGATAAGATTATAAAAATTAACTTTTTATACTTTAAAATTCCTTTCTTCGAATTTATTAAATTTCCAAAATCAAATTCACTTAAAAATTTCTATTTTGATTTCCAAAAATTCAATTTCGTTTATTTTTGGAATCCAATGATATCAAACATCCATTCAGCTAAATTTTAGCTTTCAACAATTTTCCAGACATCGATATGATCAATAACATCAATATAATCATTCATAGATTCATATCACAGTATAAATA
This sequence comes from Allium fistulosum, assembly GCA_030737815.1. Lineage (NCBI taxonomy): Eukaryota > Viridiplantae > Streptophyta > Magnoliopsida > Asparagales > Amaryllidaceae > Allium > Allium fistulosum. The sequence continues at coordinate 295,217,053 of CM060907.1, forward strand.
AATTCAATCAAAGTGAGGGGTCCAGTTGGATCCCTCCAACCTGTTTCCCTGCATCCAAAGATGTCAGCACAATACCAATTCCGCTCCAGTACGGAATTATCGCGGTATATAGGTTTTTATAAATCCGCTTACTAACGGCGCAATAGGGTCTCATCCGCTATACGAGGCGGGAAATCATCAATCCAATATATACATATGCCAATATGTATATACTGCTATATATATAGATATATCCTATCATATCTAATATCAACAATCCAAACAGACAATCAAACAATAACTGAAAATTCCACTTTTCAATTGAGTGAGAAAATCTCACCTTTGCTTTTTATTTTGCAATCCATTTTCCATTCCAGTTTGTTTCCTTTGCAAATTTTAACCTTGTATAAACAATTATACAATTTATTAATATTCGAATAAATCGAATAATTAATTTCCTTTCAATAGATTAAATAAATCAACATTTTTAATTTGAACTAATCTAAAAATCTATTTTCTATTAGATAAATTAAAAATAGTTAAATGATTCTATTTAAACAAATTTTCTCTTACCAATTTATTTACTTAAACTGAATTCCCTTTTGAAAAATCTTTTTGTAACAAAACTAAATTAAATTAGTTTATCTTAACAAATCAATCATTAACATATATTCTTTAACCTGTCTTCCTTTGAAACTGCATAAACTAGGAAGATAATTTACACACTTAAAAAAACTAACTCTATATAGTTTCCAGTAAATAAATGTTCTGGTCTTAACTTACACATTAAATTCAAATAGAAAATTTCTTTCAACCCAATCTCTTTTAATAATTTTATTTAACTAAAATTTATTTTACTGTAAAAACTTTTCTGCTTTAATATTCACATATTTATAGAAATAAAATTTGGTATAAATATATTTAAATCTCTTTCTCTGTAATATATTCGTATAAATTTAAATCAAGAAAATTTTGATACCTTACTGCCCCTTAATCATCGAATTCGAGACCACCACGTCACGCTTGAACCCCACGAACGATCGCCGCCATGAACAGTTCCTCGACTGCCCTAAATTGCACGCGACCCTGATTTTTTTTTTTGCCTTTCTCTCGCGGAATCGCCACCCACATCTCAAACGAGACTCGCGATCGACAGTCGAAACCCCACCCCTCAGACGCGAGCAGTTGTCGCCTCCAGAACCACCACCGTGTTGACCTTTTGCTATTTCGACTTCGACCTTCACGCGCCCAGTCGACCGCCACTGACCACTCGCGAGTGCCTCCGCCTTTGTTGACTTCGAACTCGAGCTCGCAGCTATCGCGACTCAATCTCCTCCACGCGTATGCGTATGCCAGCCCTTCCCCTCGTCTCCGCGCTCGCCTTGAAGTCGCTGCCTTGAAGTCGCTTATCGCCAGCCTTGCCTTCGAAATCGCCAGTCCCCCCTCTTTTTCTTCGAATGAAATTGGTTCGTGAATTTGTATCCAGAGGAGGCCGAAGGTTTAGAATAATTTGGGGATGGAGGAGAGTACGTGATTTCGAACTGATTTTTTGATTTTGAACTGTGGAAGGAAGAGAGTACTTAAAATCAAACAGCATGCTTTACACGATCTTCTGCGTGATCGAAGGCGTGAGATAAGGGGAAGTATCGCGCTGATGTGAAGAAAAATGCAGCTGAGGTTGACTGAATATTTTAAAATTTAAATTTAAATTTGAATTCGTTTTAAAACTTCAACGCGTTTACGTGTCATGTGCTCACAGAATAATTCCGAAAAATACGAAAATGGGAATCCGACAATAATTCAATATTACGGACCCAATGGAACTGGTTTCGTCGAATTCCGAGACTGCGCCTCGGACGGCTATTTTTAAATTCGATTTAAACGATATAAATTCAAAACTGAACGAAACCGTTTAAATTTCAATTCTGAAGCTGCTGTTATCTTCAGTGTTATCAATAAAATTTTTACAAGCGTTCGAAATATTTTTCTTTAGCTTTAAATTGAAGATACAAATTTTTATTCAACTTCAATCGATTAAATTTTATAATTTAATCGCCGATTTCAGAATTATATCGGAAATTCAAATTAAATCATCGTTCAAATATTTAAAATTAATTAAATATTTCCAATTTAATTTGTTCGAAATTCAGGGTCGTTACAGACTTCCCCCCTTAAAAGAATTTCGTCCTCGAAATTACAAGTTAGAAAGAAAAGTCCTTAACTCGTCTACTATTTTTCACAATCCAATAGTTTTATCGAATTTATCAAACAAATCTTTCTACTAAAGATTCATTATTAATTCAACTAACTTTCCAATTTCAATTATAAATTTTAAACAACATTGTTTACTTCAAAATTCAAATTTAAATTTTAAATTCAAATTTAAACATTCAAAATTTCTCAAAAATTTTCTAACACCCTAAATTTTCGAAAAATTTCGCCAGCGTCTCCTTTGCGCGGCTAATACGGTATGACTACAAAACGTCCCTACGGACTCTCAGATTTCAAAAAGAAAAAGAAAAAGCCAAGCGGCTAGAGAGAAATCATCAAAAACTCATATTAAAACTCAAATACATACCTTTTGTCGAGCAATTCGAATTCTCTTTGAAAATCAAATCCAATTCATTTATACCTGTATATCCTACTAGCCATAATATCTAGTTACATATATTCAAACCATTTCGTACATTCAATTACAAAATTTCCAATATAACTGCTTATATCATCTTTGAGTTCGCTATTGAAGTTATATCCATTATCTTCAATTTTACATTTCAAATTTTATTTGAATTCAATTTCACATTTCAGTTTCTCATTTGAGTTCAATTCACAATTCCAATCTAATTTGGATTCAATTTATCTCCTGAATATTGAATTTTATCGATTAGCTTTCATTTACAACTGCTTATTTCAAATTAGTTTCAATTACTAATTCATTCGTCTTCAATTTGAATTCCATTCCAATCAGATTTCAAATATTCTATAAGTTAACAACTTATTTACATCTTGATTTATACAAATCGCTTCTACATTCATATTACTAATTCCATTCCACTAATAAATTTTAATTTTCGATCATTTTCTTGGAATCCCATTCCAAGTTATAAATTCGTTCAAAATTTGTATTTACACTTTTAATTCATATATAAATTCATTTCCTTATGCTTCCAATTCATATTTAAAATTTCATTTGTTAATGAACTTTAATTCCCATCACATTTACATATTTTACATTACAATTTCTATTTGGATAAGTTATCAACTTATTAATATTTCGTGAGTATTTTTAAATAGGATTCCAGAGTCGTTTCCACTTTTTTAAAACCATTTTTGAAAACAATTCAATTTATCCCTTGAATTTTCAAAACAAAACTCAAAATTTTCGAACAACTTCTATTTAAAATGATTTGGCAACAATTCCTCTTTTGGAAACCCGAAAATGAACACCGGTGATGCCGCGGTCATCATCGAAGCTATTTTCCAGCGACCGAAAAGAGTTTAGAGCTTTTCATTCCGTCAAAACATTTTTCAAAACCCTTGAAATCCATTTTCAAATTAAAAAGATTTAAACTTTTCAAATCTCCAAAATTCTCAAATTCTTTTCAAAACATTTCCAAAAACTTCTCTGGAATCCCGTTTTAAATTACAATTCACATTTATAATTTACATTCTTAAATTTCATTTAGTATGTGAATTTATTTTAACTTTGGAGTTATAATTCCAATTTCTCATTTAGTTTCAATGATAATAGTTTAATGTTATCATTTCTAGCAACCATGCAACCATATACTACAGTAATTCATAGAAAATCGTTTCTTTTCTATACAAAAATAATTTTGGGTAAAATTATTTCATTCACCCTATTTAAAACAATACTGTGCCGAATTGTTCTATTCGAGTGTTTAGAGATTCCTATCAATGATCGTTAATTACTCGTATTGACCAGAATCCATATACCACTCAACAAATCAATCATCACAATATAAAACAATTTTTATATTCACTAACAAATACGCGCTCATATCTATTATTACACTCAACTCATTCTAGAGTACTGCTGACTCTATCTCTAATGAGTAACACCCAACAGAGCAGGGTTGTCGCTTAACCATATGCTCTGATACCACTTTGTCACATCCCGAAATTTTCGACTTTCGAAAATTCAACATCGATACTCACTTTATCGACTGTCGAGCAATCGAGTGCCGGAAACTCCAATAGTGAGGGTTTTAGAAAGAAGAAATAGAAGAAAAAGAGAAGAAGAAGAGAAAGAAAGAACAACTGAACAACATCAGACAGAAAACAATATCAGAATCTTACACATCGCAGCGGAACAATATATAATAGATAAACACTAGTCTTTTAAAACAAAGAACTATATCAGTTTATACATACATCAATCATCAGAGTCAATATACAACAATGGACAGTTATATAAACTCGTCCTCATACAGAATACACAGCGGAATACAATAATATCAGATACAAATACTACGTCTCGAACTCCAACTTATCTCCAAGCTCCAGAATATCCAGAATATCCTGATAACATAACTCTAGGCTGCCCGTGTGGAAAATTTGTGGGCACCCAGAGTTTAGAAGGGAAACAATAAACTCCGAGTCAGTCATGGTGACTGGTGTGAGATCGTAAAACAGTTATTCTTTATAATAAACAGCAGAGAATTTTAAAGTCAATTCGCAATGCTTTTGAAAAATGAAACTACCATAAGACCTCCCACCACACACACAATGCAAACGCAGAATTGGAGGAGATTTCTTCTTATGATAGTCAAAGATGCTTACTACGCAAAATCAAATCGTTTTTGATATTATTATTAGTGCATAGTGTAGAAAACATTTCGAAAGTATAATATTAATCTTAGCCAACATACGACCGGTATCGTATGCCTACTATAGCTGCTATGTTCAATAGCAGGTTACCGCCACATTCCATAGCAGGTAATACAACTAAAACCGTACACGTCACGTATTGTTTCTTTGGATTTCCAACAAATGGTCAGGCAAAGGAACTTCCTATCCACGATGGGTACGTCCCTGGAATAGACGACCCGAGAACCTAACGTTACGGTTAGATCTCTGCCAACACAAGGCCGGGTTACCTCTGCAAAAATAGGTAACTACTGACACGCGTATGCCATCCCCCGATCGTCACCGATCTTCCCGAGGATCCCCGATTTCCAACAAACCACATAGAAAAATAATGCAGTAACCACAGAGGTTAAGTATCTGGGCTCCATACCATGATACCACCTTTATCCAGAAGGAATGACATACACTAAGGGGCGCTACTCCCTAGAACCTTGCCGCATTCGTCCTGTTTCGACCATTTCCGGGGTGTGAGGCTCGACGAAGTCTCGTCCACAAAGCTACGCTTTCTCAAAAAGCCCTGCTTCGGGTCAAACAAAATGATCAACCTATGATCACAAAGATATAAGATCAAACAAATGATCATATCGCAAATGATCAAACACTGATCATTTCACAGCAACACTCAGTATGCCACGTTACCAAGTTGGGATATATCGCTGATAAATTTCAACTACATAACCTCTGAGCTCGTACGTCTCAGAGAAGGGTGTTAAGCTAAGAGAATAAATTCTCCGCCACCAACAGAAATGTATTTGAAAGAAATCAGCTTTATATCTCAAATTGTAACGTCAGACACACAATCCATACAAGTCTGTTCCGGGATCGAACAGAACCGAAGGCACTTCTCACGAAGCCCTTGCATATCCGGATAAATTTCTAATCACGTCAGGACTTCCCGTCACTAAGGGTGATAAAACCTCTAAATCGAAGATCAGTCGATGTAGAGTAACTCGACGGTAATCCTTCCGTTTTCAAAAATATCCGGTCTTCAACACCGGTCTTCGAATGCAATTCATAACGACGTATCACATATTCGGAATGGGTTATACGACCCCATGGTCCTTTCCCGGCTAACCCGAATAGTGAGCGATTATTCAAAAATAAGTGTGGCATTCAATTTCATCCAATTCACAACAAATACCTATCTAAAGGTAATTATTGATAGTCGGTTATTTAACTATCAATAAAGATGCGCAACATCATCAGATTCCAAATAATTTTCCCAAATTATTTTATCTTCCAAAATATCTTTACTAGATATAAAATTTCCACACTTAACCGTTTGAAAACAAATTTTCAAATATTCACTTTTCAATTTATCTTTAAAAGATAAAATCTCTAAACAGTTCACTTTATATTGGAAAAGCATTTCCATACTTATTTAAAAATAAGTAATTCACGAATCATTTATTTTCAACACTTAGAAAATATTCGATATACTTAAATCAATATTAAGTATATATTTCATTCTTCAAGGAAATCATTTTCTATAACAACATAATTTTGAGTCAAAACGAATGTTGCGTAAAACATCGTTACGACGACTCAAAATCACTAGTATAGGGATTCGAATTTAGATAGATATATTCTATAACAACATAATTTTGAGTCAAAACGAATGTTGCGTAAAACATCGTTACGACGACTCAAAATCACTAGTATAGGGATTCGAATTTAGATAGATATATAAATCCCAATACTACATTAAAAACATTTCCTTTCGGAAATCATTTACTATAACAACAGTGTTATAGTCCACCATTTCCTTATTCTTCGAAAACGTCTATTTCAACAAGAACTGCGGAAATCTCTGCTTTCGATTTATAATACATTTTTAAAACACCTTTAAAATGTTTAACTTCATTTTTAAAATATTACTTCTTCAAAAATGAATCCATTTTACTTAACAATATATTCACTGTCCAAAATCGTGAATAAAATTTACTTAACCCCATTTCAATCATTTCTACACATTTTTATTTCAATAAAAATTCGCTATTCAAAATCGTGAATATATCTTCTTAAATAATCTTCTATATTAGATTTATCACATTCAATCTATTTCGAATTTATAAGCACGTTTATAAATTCTATTTCTCTTTTTAATAACAACTTCGGCTTATAAACCTTCTTTTATCAACTTCTATATTTAACTTATTAAAATAAGTGACTTTGGGTTTATAACAACTTTTATAAATTTCAATTCTATTTATAAAAACTTCAATATTAATTCAATTTCACTATTGATTTCTGAATTTATTTTCCACGTTAAATAAAAGATCCCATACTAATTTCTCAAAAATTCATTTCCAATATTTAATCAATTACAGATTGATTTCTAATTTTATTTATCACTACTAAAATAAATTCCTTATTTTTCTTTCAAATTATTCAATATCCTGTTTTTAAATGGATTCTTCAAATTGAAATCATTTTACATTGATTTCACAACTTATTTCAACTTACCAATTAAATTTCTAATTGGATTTCCAACTTATCTCCTTTTAAATAAATTCCTTTCAAAGAAAATATATTTCAATTGTTTCTTTCAGTCTATTTAAAAATCCAGATTTTAAATTAATTTCCTCCATTTAAAATCACTATTATACGAAATTCATCTATTTAACATTTTCACTTTATTCTGGAAATAAATTCGATAAGATTATAAAAATTAACTTTTTATACTTTAAAATTCCTTTCTTCGAATTTATTAAATTTCCAAAATCAAATTCACTTAAAAATTTCTATTTTGATTTCCAAAAATTCAATTTCGTTTATTTTTGGAATCCAATGATATCAAACATCCATTCAGCTAAATTTTAGCTTTCAACAATTTTCCAGACATCGATATGATCAATAACATCAATATAATCATTCATAGATTCATATCACAGTATAAATAAATTCAATCAAAGTGAGGGGTCCAGTTGGATCCCTCCAACCTGTTTCCCTGCATCCAAAGATGTCAGCACAATACCAATTCCGCTCCAGTACGGAATTATCGCGGTATATAGGTTTTTATAAATCCGCTTACTAACGGCGCAATAGGGTCTCATCCGCTATACGAGGCGGGAAATCATCAATCCAATATATACATATGCCAATATGTATATACTGCTATATATATAGATATATCCTATCATATCTAATATCAACAATCCAAACAGACAATCAAACAATAACTGAAAATTCCACTTTTCAATTGAGTGAGAAAATCTCACCTTTGCTTTTTATTTTGCAATCCATTTTCCATTCCAGTTTGTTTCCTTTGCAAATTTTAACCTTGTATAAACAATTATACAATTTATTAATATTCGAATAAATCGAATAATTAATTTCCTTTCAATAGATTAAATAAATCAACATTTTTAATTTGAACTAATCTAAAAATCTATTTTCTATTAGATAAATTAAAAATAGTTAAATGATTCTATTTAAACAAATTTTCTCTTACCAATTTATTTACTTAAACTGAATTCCCTTTTGAAAAATCTTTTTGTAACAAAACTAAATTAAATTAGTTTATCTTAACAAATCAATCATTAACATATATTCTTTAACCTGTCTTCCTTTGAAACTGCATAAACTAGGAAGATAATTTACACACTTAAAAAAACTAACTCTATATAGTTTCCAGTAAATAAATGTTCTGGTCTTAACTTACACATTAAATTCAAATAGAAAATTTCTTTCAACCCAATCTCTTTTAATAATTTTATTTAACTAAAATTTATTTTACTGTAAAAACTTTTCTGCTTTAATATTCACATATTTATAGAAATAAAATTTGGTATAAATATATTTAAATCTCTTTCTCTGTAATATATTCGTATAAATTTAAATCAAGAAAATTTCGATACCTTACTGCCCCTTAATCATCGAATTCGAGACCACCACGTCACGCTTGAACCCCACGAACGATCGCCGCCATGAACAGTTCCTCGACTGCCCTAAATTGCACGCGACCCTGATTTTTTTTTTTGCCTTTCTCTCGCGGAATCGCCACCCACATCTCAAACGAGACTCGCGATCGACAGTCGAAACCCCACCCCTCAGACGCGAGCAGTTGTCGCCTCCAGAACCACCACCGTGTTGACCTTTTGCTATTTCGACTTCGACCTTCACGCGCCCAGTCGACCGCCACTGACCACTCGCGAGTGCCTCCGCCTTTGTTGACTTCGAACTCGAGCTCGCAGCTATCGCGACTCAATCTCCTCCACGCGTATGCGTATGCCAGCCCTTCCCCTCGTCTCCGCGCTCGCCTTGAAGTCGCTGCCTTGAAGTCGCTTATCGCCAGCCTTGCCTTCGAAATCGCCAGTCCCCCCTCTTTTTCTTCGAATGAAATTGGTTCGTGAATTTGTATCCAGAGGAGGCCGAAGGTTTAGAATAATTTGGGGATGGAGGAGAGTACGTGATTTCGAACTGATTTTTTGATTTTGAACTGTGGAAGGAAGAGAGTACTTAAAATCAAACAGCATGCTTTACACGATCTTCTGCGTGATCGAAGGCGTGAGATAAGGGGAAGTATCGCGCTGATGTGAAGAAAAATGCAGCTGAGGTTGACTGAATATTTTAAAATTTAAATTTAAATTTGAATTCGTTTTAAAACTTCAACGCGTTTACGTGTCATGTGCTCACAGAATAATTCCGAAAAATACGAAAATGGGAATCCGACAATAATTCAATATTACGGACCCAATGGAACTGGTTTCGTCGAATTCCGAGACTGCGCCTCGGACGGCTATTTTTAAATTCGATTTAAACGATATAAATTCAAAACTGAACGAAACCGTTTAAATTTCAATTCTGAAGCTGCTGTTATCTTCAGTGTTATCAATAAAATTTTTACAAGCGTTCGAAATATTTTTCTTTAGCTTTAAATTGAAGATACAAATTTTTATTCAACTTCAATCGATTAAATTTTATAATTTAATCGCCGATTTCAGAATTATATCGGAAATTCAAATTAAATCATCGTTCAAATATTTAAAATTAATTAAATATTTCCAATTTAATTTGTTCGAAATTCAGGGTCGTTACACAATCTTTTATGTTTAAAATAAAATATTTTGAACCAAAAACTTTAAAGTATGAAATATTTGGTTTTCTTTGATGAAATAGTTCATATGGAGTGTGTTTAGTTAGTGGTCGGATGGAAACATGATTTAAAACATAGCAGGCAGTTGCTACGTCTTCTGCCTAGAAATGTTTTGGTAAAGTGCTTCCGTTTAATAAAGTTCTTGCACATTCTTGTAAAGTTCTATTTTTCCTTTCTATAACTCCATTTTGTTGTGGTGTTCTAGGAAAAGAAAAATTATGGTAAATTCCCTTTTTAGTACAAAAATGTTCAAAAGCTTCATTTTCGAATTCACCTCCATGATCACTTCTAATATTTTTAATTTTTTAATTTTTGAGATTTTGAATTCTTTTAGGAAAATTTTTGAAATTTTCAAAAGTATCACTTTTATTTTTCAGAAAAATAGTCCAAGTATATCTTGAGAAATCATCTACTATAATAAACACATATTTGCTATGATTTATGGATTGAACTTGAGTAAATTCCCTTTATAGTACAAAAATGTTCAAAAGCTTCATTTTCGAATTCACCTCCATGATCACTTCTAATATTTTTAATTTTTTAGTTTTTGAGATTTAGAATTCATTTAGCAAAAATTTTGAAATTTTCAAAAGTATCACTTTTATTTTTCAGAAAAATAGTCCAAGTATATCTTGAGAAATCATCTACTATAATAAACACATATTTGCTATGATTTATGGATTGAACTTGAGTTGGACCAAAGATATCCAAATGTAGTAGTTCTAGTGGTTGTATAGTAGAAATATTTTTCATTGATTTAAAGGATGATTTTGATAATTTTCCTAATTGATAGGTGTCACAAATATTGTTTACTTTAAAACTCATATTTTGTAGACCTTTTACTAAATCATTTTTAGATAATTTGTTTATAGCTTTGAAATTAATATGAAAAATCTTTTGTGCCATAACCAAGGATCATTTTCTTTGGCTATTAAACACATATTTGTATTGTAATTTATATTCATATTCAAAACATAAATATTTTTATCTCTAAAACCTTCAAAAATAAGATTTTTATTTTGATCAAAAATGCTACACTTATTTTCAGAAAAATATATATTGAATCCTTTGTCACACAGTTGGCTGATACTAAGTAAATTATGTTTTAAATTTTTGACTAATAAAACATATGTAATAAGAGGTAAATCAGATATACCGTTATTGCTCACATCGCCTTTGCCGATGACATATCCTTTGGAATTTCTCCAAATGTGACAGAACCTCCATCTGAGTAGATAATGTTCATCAGCATCCCTTTATTTCATGTCATGTGTTTTGAGCAACCACTGTCTAATATCCATTTTCCTATCTTTTTTGGTGGTACCTGCAAAATACAGAATTAACATTGGTACCCACCATTTTATTTGGGTCCTAAGAGCTAGGTCTTAGGAAACCAAACCCAAGAGGGTTCAGAATTACTTTTAAAAATAAAATCTTTGTTTTAATGAACAGTTTTTATAAAAGATTTTATATACTTATCTCTAATAAAAAATTATTTGTTTTAGGAACCCAAATCTTAATTGATTTATAAAAATTTAAAACTTTTGAAGTAGGTTTTTCAATTTTATTATTACTCCTTTTATATGAAGAAATCTTTTTCTTTGGAATAACTTTAGAAGTTTGCTTATATCCTAGTTCTCTTTTATTTGAAATAGTATGAGAATTTTCTATGATTTTAGAAAAAATTTCCCTGCCTTTGTTAAAATTAGAGACATTTTTGTAATATTATCTAACTTTGTTTTAAGGCTGGAGATATCTAATTCTAAAATCTTGACATTAGCTTTTAGATCATGATTTTCAATTAATAAAGCATCATTCTTTCCTTTCTGAGTTTCTATGTCTTGACTTAACATAGAGTGTTGAGATGTCATATTAGAACAAGATTCTTGAGTAACTTCAAGTTCTTCTTCTAAGATTTGTTTCTCATCTCTTAACATAGATACTTCAATTTCAGTTCTATTCAGTTTTTCAAGATATTTTTTGTACTTTCTTTTGATGTCTTTTAGTTTGTCAAGTAATTCTGAGTTTATTTCCAATAAATCATCAAAAGTTAGATCACTCACCTCGTCTTTTGTGGCCATAAAACATACGTTAGCTTGTTCTGTATCACTGTCTGAGTCACTATCTGATGATGTAGATGATTCTGAATGAGTATGCTCTTTGAATAGCACGGATAAGTCAATAATGTACACCCTTCCTATGATCTTCTCCTCAAGAATGATGTGTATGATTGTGCGTGTATGAAGAATAGGAAGATTATAATTGCTTATAAGATGTGGAAGTGAGTTTGTAAGCAATGAATGTTTGAATTTATGTAAGCAATAGATTCGAAGAATGTTATTCACGTTAGATCAAGAGAGAGAAGAAAAATTAAGTGTATTGATCAATGAAACTCAAGTGAATTTATAGTAGATAATAATTTGCAACCAGTAGTGAAAAGTTCTCTGCGAAAAGTAATGGCTGCAACCCCTGGGAGGAAGAAAGCCATTTGGAAAAGAAGTGACTTTTCATTAAAAAATGACAGTTGTAGGATTCAGTCGACTGACCTTGATCGTTCAGTCGATTGAATTCAAAAACATGCACATATATGTTAAAATGCACAGACTCTGTCGAGTGAACGATCAAAGTCAGTCGACCGGTCCTTGTATTTTTTAAAAAATTTAAAAACAGGTTCAATCGATTGAGGGATATAGTTCAGTCAGCTGAACTATGTATTTTAGTGAAACCTGAGTGCATTTTATTTTAGAAAGTGATGGTTAGCTTCCTATATTTTCTCGATATCCCACATGAAGAGTTGTCATCGGTTCCTATTATTAGGGAGTATCCGAAAATATTTAAGGAGGTGACCGGATTTTCGCCATGCAAAGATTGAGTTCCATATTGATTTGATGAAAGATGCCAGGCCCATAGCGATTCCTTTGAGGATGATGGCACCTAGACTGTAGAGAGAGCTTGAGGTGCAAGTGAATGACCTTTTGCGAAAAGGGTTCATTCATAGGAGTATATCTAAGTGGGCAGCACCAGTAGTATTCGTCACAAAGGCGAATGGCTCCCTTAAATTGCGTATTGATTACTATGAGCTGAATAAAATGACGAAGAAGAAAAAGAGCACACTCCAACATATTGATGAGTTGTTCGATTAGCTTCATGGTGCTAGAGTATTTTCTCAGTTGAATCTTGCGACGGGATTTCACCAACTGAGAGTATCGATGGAGAGTGTGCCAATTACATCATTTTGTATGACATCTGGATTTTATGAGTGGTTGGTTATGTCATTTGGGCTGACCAATGCGTCGGCATACTTCGTTGATCTGATGAACCGTGTCTTCAGTGGTCAGCTAAACAAATTCAAGCTTGTGTTCATTGATGACATTCTCGTCTACTCACAAAAGGAAGAGGGACACAAGACACATTTGAGGATTGTATTGGAGGTGGTGAGAGAGCACCGGCGAAAGGTGAAGTTTTATAAATGTCACTTCTAGAGGAGGGAAGTGCGATTCTTGGGTCAGGTTGTTTCTGATCAGGGTATTGTCGTTGATCCTGCAAAAGTTGCAGTAGTCCAAGATTGGATTAGACCCAAAAATGCTACGGACATGAGAAGTTTCTTAAGGTTAACTGGATATCATAGACGATTCATCCATTGACTCGTTTGACGAAAAAGAATCATAATTTTTCTTGGGATGCAAGATGTGAGCATGCATTTGTAAGCCTGAAAGAAAAGTTAACGAGTGTGCCAGTATTTACTATTCCAAGCGGAAATGAGGAGATGACAGTATACACTGATGCTTGTGGTATCGGACTGGGCGCGGTATTGATGTAAAGAGGCAAAGTTGTTGCATATGCCAGATGACAACTAAAGCCACATGAGTAGAAATACCTGACCCATGATTTAGAGTTGGCAACGATTTTGTTTGCGCTGAAAATTTGGAGGCACTATCTTTTAGGAGAGAGGTTCAAGCTGTTCATCGATCATAAATCATTAAAGTACCTCTTTTTGCAAAATGATCTTAAACTTTGCCTGCAATGATGGTTATAGTTCCAAGCCTCTTATGAATTTGATATTACATATACAGTGGGAAAAGGTAATGCAGCTGCTGATGCCTTGAGAAGGAGATATGCCAGCTTGGGAGCAATATTCCTAGAGTGGACGCAGTTAGAGTTAATTGCTGGTTATGATTTTCGACCAAGATGCAAGCTAGAGCTAGAGATATTGACGAGCTTAACTATTAGACCTACTCTGTTTGAGCGGATTGGTACTAGTCAAAGGCGTGATGCTAAATTAGCTGAGATCATTGCTAAGATTGAAGTAGCAGTAGAGTCTGAAGATATGAGGCAATACAGACTCGACCGAGACAGTTGGCTCCGTAACGATGGGAGATTGTGTGATCCTGATGTCGACGGGTTAAAGAATGAGGTGCTTAGAGAGCGCCACCATTCAAGATTGACTATACATCTCGATGAAAAAAGATGTACCATGATATGAGGTAGACCTTTTATTGGAAAAGGATGAAGAAAGACGTAGGTACATTCATCTCCAAGTGCATGAACTTCTAGTTGGTAAAGGCAAAACAAAAGAAGCCTAGTGGTTTGATGCAACCGCTAGAAGTTCCGAAGTGGAAGTGGGAACAAGTATCGATGGATTTCATCGATGGACCGCCGAGGACTCGAGCACGGTGCGACAACATTTAGGTCATACCCATCAAGTTAAGTAGAACGCGAGCCAAATTGGCCGACTTATATGTGAAGTCGATAATACGATTCCATGGTATGCCAAAGAGCATTGTGAGTGACTAGATCCGTTGTTCACTAATGGGTTTTGGAAGATCTTACAAGAGGCATTGGGTACACAAATGCACCTCAGCACAGCTTATCACCCTCAAACTGACGACCAAACTGAGAGAGTGAATCATATCTTAGAGGATCTCTTGTGTAATTGCATATAGACTTTGGAGACTCATGGGATGATCACTAATACCTTGTGGAATTCGAATATAACAATAATTATCAGTCTGGCATTGGTATGGCTCCATTCGAGGCATTATATAGCCGACCATGCAATGCTCCTTCTTGTTGGTGGAAAGCAGGCGAGAAATTGATACTTGGGCCAAACATGGTTAGGAAAACATCGGAGAAGTCAAGATCATTTAGCAATGGATGAAAGCTGCCTAAGACAGACGGAAAAGTTACGTTGATAAGAGACGTCGAGATTTAGAGTTCTCTACCGACGACATGGTATTTGTCAAAATATTTTCATTGAAGAATGTCATTCGGTTCGGTAGTAGAGGGAAGTTGGTACCGAGATTTGTTGGTCCTTTTCCGATATTAGATAGGATTAGGAACCTTGCTTATAGAGTTGACTTACCTAAAAGAATGGCGGGGGTGCATGATGTATTCCATGTTTCTCACTTGTGGAAATTTTTGCATGACTCAGGCGTAACTATCGCACCAGATCATCTAGATGATATTGAGATTGAACTGGAGGCTTCGAGACCTCATAGGCCTATTCGTGTCATCGTACATGATACGAAGTAGCTTGGGAGGAAGACGGTGAAGTTAGTGATGGTTCAGTTGAGTGATAGTGAAGGCGATTGCACTTGGGAGACTGAGAAGAGTATGAGGAACATATCCAGAGCTCTTTACTTGGTACGATTTCTTATTTATCGCTTTTACTTTCACTTATGATATCATGAAATGTACCATAGCATAGTATCATGCATTCTAGGGTAGCCTTAGATGTTTTCTTTTTCATCTATTGCTGCGTATGCATGTTTGATGTGTGATGGTTGCCGGTGCTTATATATTATTGTTAGGCTACAAGATGACCCGATTGACTTGATTATGGAATTTCAGTAGCAAAATTCCTAACGTGGGGTAGAATGTAAGCACCTGTATTCTACACATCGGAGGATCGTATAATATTTATATTATTTTCATATGAGGTTATACGATTATATAATTTTAGGAAATGGCTCTTAGGGACATTTTTCACATCTACGATTTTTGCCAAATTTCTATGTGACCATTTTGACCTAGTAAATCTTGTATGGCCTATAACTTTTGATAGGAGCTGGGTTAAGGTCCAAAACTACTTCCGTTAGGTCAGGATGATGGTTTCCCTTTCCATAGAGTGGTCATAATAAGAAAACGGACTAACCATTTGATAGTGTGGTTGTTTGTAGTTTTATTTGATTTTGAACAGCTTAAGTGGGTAATTATTGTCATTAGTGTTAAGGCTCATGACCCATTTCAGTTTTGGAGCAAGTGGTGGCTAATGGGACCTCGTCCCCATCATTTCACTATTCCCAAAATTGTTAGAAACCTCCATTGACCAAAAAGCAACACTTAAACCTACTTTAATTAGTCGGATTACATCATTAAGAGAAGATTAACGTGATAACTAGAGATTTGCTATAGGAGGAGCCTTAGATTCCATGCCTTCCACTGTTCATTTAGGGATTTAGGTCTTTCTTTGGATTAAGGTGAGTGGTTAGATCTCTCACTTGCCAAATAAGTCAGTATACATCCTAGACGATGTTTTAAAAATTATATAAAAATCTCTAAAAATGTTTTAGACTATGATTAACCATATATGTGAAATTTAGACAATTTGGACTAGATTTATAAAAAAACGTGTTGTTATGGATCCTTAAGTTCTTATGGGTCCTTAACCTTGGTATTAGATTTCTTTAAAATGATATATTTGAATGTTTGACTATTGTTATTGCTTGTATATGATGTATGCATGACTATTAGATGTTTGAATGGTTGAAAACATTGATTGAATGGCAATTTAAGGTTAGGATCGGTTCATGGATCGTCGATAATCCATAAACTTAAAGTGGTCTGATCGATGTGCGATCGATATAGGGAAACAAGGAACGCCTCATAAGGTTGCACACCAAATTTCAGGTTAATTGGAGTTAGTATTGTCAAGGTATGAACATTCAAAGTATGGATCAATGATGATACATGGTTATGGATCGGATGAACCATAAACCCAAATCTCATAGATCGGGAAGTGATCAATAGGAGGCGGCAAGGATAGTCTTCAGAGATTGCCCGCCAAGTTTCAAATCGTTTGGAGTTGGTGTGCTCGATTTGTGGGTGCATGAAGTATGGACCGATGAGGATCCATAGCATGGATCGGTGGGGAATCTAAGCATGGATTGGTGGAGTAGCTTGGAATATGGAATCAAGATGCAGGCTATGGATTGGGACATAGGAACATGGAGGCAAGGAAGTGGAGCCAAAATCTCACGATTTTGGCTAAATGTTGGTTCATCTCCTTTAATTGGTACGATCAATAGGGGTTAGCCTATTTGACTCGCAAATCATTTTGAAGCATGGGAAGTGTGTTGGAGCTTGTAGGTGGAGTGTGGGATCGGTGGTGATGGGTCAATGGGGATGGTTCGGTGGCCATGGATCAGTGATGATTCATGAGTTTTGTTCCAAACTAGATGAGATCAACAAGAGGTGACATGGAAGGCCCTAATAGCCTACATTCCAAATTTTAAGTCATTTGGGGTTCATATGCTCAAGATATTGATGGATCGGTGGTGACTTGGGGGGTATGGATCAGTATTGGATTGCTTCGGGACATGCTTCGATCCATGAGGGCAAAAACTTGGGCTTGACTTAGGGCGTTCTCAGATCGGCGGAGGAAAATAAAAATAAGCTAAGTCTGGGATCGGTATCGATCCCTGAGCGTGCTTGGGCATTTTCTGAATTTACCCGGGCATGACTTCGAGCCAAAATTTTCAGGATCTACTTCGGGCTGAGATGGTAGTTACTTCGGGTCAACTCTAAAGTGAGATTTTCGACGACTGTTTTAACAATTTTCAGTGATGACCACTCATGACCTGGCAATGGGGATTTTGTTGTGAGAAGTGATGGCTTCGATGATGGATAGCTATACTTCGGATGCAAAGTAGCTGGATTGAAGGAACTATTGGAGAAAGGTTACGGAATAAACGATGATATTTTACAACTAACGATGTCTATCTAGAATAGTTCCCAACCATGAAAACTTCAGATGGGAGTTATAGGATGAGCCCTGCTATGGATGACGTGTGCAAAGGGGTCATTGATATTCATAGGTTTCAAAGTGTACTCATGAAGTAGGGGCATGTGAGGAAGTGTACTTGTGCATAGGGGGATGCCTCGGATCACACGATTTTGCGATCCATTTACCTTAGGTTGTTTACGGAGATGCAATCTAGTTCCTGGCCTACCGAGTGGCATGGATTCGAGTACCGAGAAATCAAGATGTTGAGTAGTCCTTGACTCTACGGGGGTTGTCATACGAGTATCATATATCCAACGCATCAAGTGAGTGAATATGAGGATGGATGATGGATGCCATGTCTCTTTGATTGTTTATCACCTTAGGAATGTCACACGACGTAGATATTATCGATGTAGATATCTGGACACCCTTAGTACCTTGATGTAGTACACCCATGATGACTATCATAGAGTTGCATATATCTTTTATATGTGCTAACTCTATGGATGTAGGGACGGGTAATATATGATTTTCCATACCATTTTTTTATTATATTGACTTTATAGTATTTGAGATTTCTACCATCCATACCAAACTGTTGTCTGACTCGGGATTTTGTGCTTTGCTTCCTATTACTCTAGGTACTCTTAAATGAGTAGATTAGGAATATCAGGTTTGGTAAGCATATGGAGCTGGATAGGTAGCGAGCAGGAGGCTTTATCTCGTATTATTATATGTACTCATTTTCTATTCCACTGCACAACACGATGGAGCTTGTTGAATCTCTATTTCTAATGTTTTAATGATTACAACTATATCTTCGTATATTTCCAGTTTATAACTATATTATTGCATGTAAAAGAGCCACAACAACAAAAAATATGACCATCATGATTTATCACATTCAAGAAATTCAAAGGTCATCTTCATCAAACTAGAGTATGTATGATCATAGAATTATATGTAAAATCTCCTTGGTTTCTCATATACACATATACACACATTCATGCATATCTGCTACAAAAAACGTGTTTATTTCTATGCTTTGAAAAAGAAAAAATAAACTTATATTTTTTTCTAAGTTTACTCAGTTCAGTCAACTGAGGTATTTTCTCAGTCGACTTAGGGTAGTCGACTGAGAAAATACCTCAATTGACTAAACTTTCAAATTACACTATTTTTATAGTTTTTAAAATTTTGGCACGATCTCTTCTACTCTTACTCAATTGACCGAACTTTATACTAAGTTGAATGGATGCTGTATAACAGCTAATTTCTAAAGAGTCACGTTGAAAAGTAGCAACCTTTTTAAACAATAATAATCATCTACGAAGGATTACAACCTTTTTCTATATCTCTTTGATTTCTATAAATACACTACGAGATCATAATTCAAGATTTAATTTGCTAACTTGCTTTATTTACTCTTCTATATTCTCTGATCTCTTTGTATGCATTACAATTCAATATTCACTCAAACTACTTCCATAATCACAAACGATGCACTTCCACATTACCAAGGAGATTATAGGAAGAATTGTACCAGTGGTCAATATCTTTTTTATTTGGAGCACAAAATTTGTCAAAGAAACTCAGTAGTACTAGCTTGTTTCTCTGGGTGAGGTGAGCGTTATTTGGTTAAAGGAAATACCGAAGGGGAGGTTCGGGGTTGGACGTAGGATGGGAGGTATGAACCAATATAAAATATCTGGTATGATTACTCTTATTTACTTTATATTATACACAGTTATATAGTTCTGCTTAGTTTATTGTGTATATATATATATGCTTATTATACACATAAGCCATATTATATATGATTCACATCACTCTTATATACAAATTACATTATACAAAGATCCTGTAGTGACATTCATTTGGTATCAAAGCACGGGCATTTCAATCTACAGTAACACGTAGTCGAAAAATCATTAATATGGCAAGTACTTTTCAAGAAGGTCAATCAATTGCACGACCTCCACTATTTACTGGTTTCTAACTATGCTTACTAGTCAACTCGTATGAGAATTTTTATGGAAGCAAATAGGTTGGAAATATGGCTAGCAAATCAAAACTAATATGAAGCACCTAACACCGATATTAGAACTTGGACTGATGCAACAAAAGCAGTGGCATCTAACAATGCCAAAGCTATAAATGTACTATTCTGCTCATTTGACAAAAATGAGTTTTCACGTGTCATGCTTTGCACCACTGCATATGATATATGGCGCACTTTTCAAGCCACACACGAAGGAACAACTAAAGTCAAGCAAACTAAAATCTCAATTTTGCAAAACCAACTTTCATCTTTCAAAATGAAAGCAAATGATTCAATTATTAATATGTATGCTAGATTTTAAACCATTCAACACGATCTCATGGCACTAGGAGTCAAATTCATAGATTTTGATTTAGTCATACGAATTTTAAACTCTTTGACAAGTGAATGGGAAAGCAAAGTTTTAGCCATCGAAGAAGCTAATGATCTTTTTCAACTCAGAGTCGAAGAGCTGATAGGAAATCTGATGTCATAAGAAGCTAACTTGCAGGCAAGAAAGGATCAAAATCATGAAAAGAAAAACATAACATTCCAAAAAAGTAACGAAGATTCGGACTTAGATGAAGATGAAATTGTTTTTATTGCCAAAAACCACAACAAATTTAGGAAGTTCAAGAAGATGACTGGATTTCAAAATGATGGAAAACCAAACTCCTCAACTCAAACATCAATTAAATGCTATGAGTGTGAAAATTTGAGCTACACGAAGAAGGATTGTCCACAACTCGATAAAAAGAAAAGCAAGTTTGAGAAATTCAAGAAAAAGAAAAGAGCTTTCAAGTAACATGGGATGATTCAGATTTGTCTTCTTCATCTGACAGTGATAATGAAAGCGACTCGGAACAAACAAATGTATGATTTTTGGCTAACACTGATGAGGTACCACCGAACTTACTTATGATGAAATAATGGAAATTGGCATTGAATTAGATGATAAGTATAGAGAAACAAAAAACTAAATAAGGAATATATAGGTAAGTTAACTAGAGCAGAATTAGAAATTGGATTATTAAAAGATGAAAAATAATCTTAAAAGAAGAACTAGAAATTACTCAAAAAGAATGTGCAATGTTGTTATCTCAAAATGATAATTTATTAAATGATTTAGAAAATTATAAGGTAGAAAAAGTTAATTTTGAAAAAGAAAAGCTAGAATTACAAGCAAGTTTAGATTCTAGAAATATTGAAATTTGTGATCTTAAAAGTAAGTAAGATAAATAACAAACGATGTGACAAAATTCAATGAAGGAAAACAAAATTACACAATTTGATTAAAATATCTAAACCATTTTGAAATCGAAATGGATTGGGTTTTAAAAGAAAACAAAAGTCAAAGAAATATAGCACATTATACACCAAATTGAAAAAGCCAAAGTTGGAAACTAAGATTATGAATTCATATACAAATATGGTCAAAATATGGATTCCTAAAACAAATAATAAACTTGTTAGACAAAAATATATTGATGAATATTTAAAGAAAGTTGTATATAACCATAATTACATTTCTAAAGGAACCAAATCCTTATGGATATGACTACCTTCTTCTACTAACACGTAGGACCCTAAACAAAGAATGTGGGTACCAATATTTTTTTTGTAGGTACCCAAAATTAAAATAAAAAATAAAGATAAATGGATACTCAATAGTGGTTGCTCTAAGCACATGACTGGAAATGCTCATATGTTATCAAACATAACATATATCGATGGTGCCATTGTGACATTTGAAGATAACTCAAAAGGATTTGTCGTCGGCATTGGAGAAGTCATTAATATCGGTATTTCTAATTCTCCTATAATTACTAATGTTTTATTGGTAGGAAATTTGAAAATGTAAGTCAATTATGCGATAAAGGATTTAAAATTGATTTCGAGAAAAACAAATGCAATATTTTTGACTAAATTAAAAATCTAATTTTTGAAGGATTAAGAAATCGAAACATATATATTTTAAACATGAATGTCAAAAACAATACTAATTTATGCTTAGCCATAAATCATGATGAACCATGGTTATGGCATAAATGTTTTTGTCACATAAATTTAAGAATATCAACAAACTAGCAAAAAATGAATTAGTTAGAGGATTATCAAAAATCAACTACAAGGTTAGAAACCTGTGTGATGCGTGTCAACTTGGTAAATTAAAGAAAAGTTCTTTTAAATCTAAAACGAAAATTTCCACAAAGCGACCTCTCGAACTACTCCACCTAGATTTATTCGGACCAACTCAGGTACTTCAATAAATCATAACAAATATGTTTTAGTAATTATTGATGATTTTTCAAGATACACTTAGACTTTATTTTTAAAACATAAAGGTGACATTTTTGAAATGTTCAAAATTTTTGCTAAACGAATTAAAAATCTGATGAACTCAAAAATTAAAAGTATACAAAGTGATCATGGAGGTGAATTTGAAAATGAACTATTTACAGATTTTTGCAATAAAAAGGGAATTAGTCATAATTTTTAATTTCCATGTATACCGCAACAAAATGGTGTGGTAGAAAGGAAAAATCGAACTCTACAAGAATGTGCACGAACTTTACTAAATAGTAGAAAAATACCAAAAAGTTTTTGGGCCGAGGCCGTTACTACCGCTTGTTGTATTGAATCGTGTAACACTTAGACCAATGACTAAAAACACATGCTATGAAATATTTTTTAACAAGAAACCTAAAGTATCGTATTTTCGAGTATTTTGATCAAAATGCTTTATTTTAAACATAAAAGATTATCTAGGAAAATTCGATTCTAAAGCTGATAAAGGAATTTTTGTTGGCTCTTCGGATCAAAGTAAAGCATATAGAATTTTTAATAAACGAACAAACATTATAGAAGAAAGTCTTCATGTTTCATTTGATGAAAACTTTAGAAATAATAAAAATGACGACGATGATGAAGATATAAATAAACTAGTATACCTATACACGAAACTAATAATAATAATAATATCAATAACAATAATGATAATGTGATAATGTCACCACCTAGAATATTAAAAGACCATCCAATTAATAATATTATCGGTGATTTAAATACAAAAGTATCAACTAGAAAATAGTTAAATCAAATGAGTCATGTTGCATTTATATCAAATTTTGAACCTAGGTATTATAAAAAGCATCAAAAGATGATTTTTTGGATTATTGCAATGCAAGAAGAACTTAATCAATTTGAATGAAATGATATATGAGAACTTGTACCAATGCCAAATGATCAATCTGTAATTGGAACTAAATGGATATTTAAAAATAAAGCGGGTGAAAATGGAAATATTTTTCGAAATAAAGCAAGGTTGGTAGTTCAAGGATATAATCAAGAAGAAGGAATTGATTATGAAGAGACATTTGCTTCGGTAGTACGTCTCAAAGCAATACGAACAATACTTGCTCTCGCAAGTCATCATAATTTTAAACTTTTTCAAATGGATGTAAATAGTGCATTTTTAAATGGATTTATAAAAGAAAAGGTGTATGTTGAACAACCTCCACTATTTATACATGAAAAATATCCTGATTATGTATTTAAACTTAAAAAGGCCCTATATGGATTAAAACAAGCACCTCATGTTTGGTATAAAAGATTAAAAACTCATTTATAAAATTTCGGTTTTCAAATTGGTAAAATTGACTACACTTTATTTATAGAACAAGAAAATAATAATATATTAGCTATACAAATATACGTTGACGACATTATATTTGGATCAACTAATGAAAAATTGTGTACTGAATTTTCTAGCATCATGAAAAATGATTTTGAAATGTCGCATATGGGTGAATTAAACTATTTCTTGGGTTTGCAAATAAGGCAACTAAGAAATGGAATTTTTATAAATCAAGAAAAATATTGTCTAGATTTATTAAAACGCTTTGGAATGGATAATATCTCAAGTAAATCGACTCCTAAGAGTACTACTCTACATTTAGATAAAGATGAAAATGGAAAAGATTTCGATCAAAAATTATACCGAAGTATAATAGGATCTCTGCTATACTTAACGGCAAGTGGACCGGATATTATGATAAGCGTATGTTTATGTGCACGGTTTCAAGCACAACCAAAGGAATCACATCATCGAGCGGTTAAATGAATTTTAAGATATTTAACCAATAATAAAGATTACGGTCTTTTCTACCCGAAAGGCAGCCTGTTCGAACTCGTACCATATAGTGATGCTGATTTCGGCGGTTGTAAAACAGATAGAAAATTCAAAAGTGGCACATGGCATTTTATTGGTCAATCTTTAGTTTCGTTATTAGTAAAAAAACTATGTTTCGCTCTCGACATGTGAAACCGAATACACCTCAGCGGCTTTAGCATGTGCACAAGTTATCTGTATGCAACCAACTCTTCTATATTTCGATAAAATCATAAAAATTCTCCTATATATTGTGATAATACTAGTGCTATAAATTTATCAAAAAATCCTATTAATCATTCTCGAATAAAACATATTGATATTCGTCACCATTTCTTAAGAGATAATGTTGAAAAAGGAATTATATCACTTGAATTTGTGAATACCGAAAATCAAATTACAGATATTTTTACAAAACCATTTAATGAATCAACTTTTAAAAACTAAGATAAGACCTCGGAATTTATTCTTACAATGAATTAGTAAATTAGAACTTATATAACTCAAATAAAATACCAAAATAATTTTGTAAAAGTGTTTACAACTGTTTTTTTATCCATACAAAAAGAATAACCAACAATAGCTTCTGTTGAAATTTTATGGTTAGAAATTCTACCACCCTAACAAATAAACTGCTAAAAATAGTAAACACACTTATATTAAAAGAATCTTCAGTGAATTAAGCCCATATATTCTTATATTCAAAACCTTACACCACTTCTATTCAAAATGTCATCTGATCATGACTCCACCTATTCAACTATCGATTTAACTCACCTTCATCAAACAATACCTACGTATCTCCAACTAAAACCACACCTCCATCAATTCGATCAACCTCTCTTAACGTTATTGCATCACCTACATATCACACTGGCATTTCTCCTAAGGAAAAGAAAGCCAAACGAGTAATAGATCTGAAAACGACATCTCTCAGCATCAAAGTTGATGCAAAATATCACTATCAACAAGAAATAATGGGAGTTCAATGAGTAGTGTATTACGAACAAGGTCATCAAGGATCTCATCTTAACTTTCTTGAAAAATGTATTCTAGCAATCTGTGGTCATTTACCAACGAAAAATTGCATTCATCAAAAATCTCCTCATTTAATCGAAACTCTTGTAAAAGCTTATAACCTTACTCCATGAAATTTATGCAATCCAGGACCATTAAACAAACTTGGATTAATACCCCAGCTCACCCAAGTTGGTCTCCACAATGGCCGTTTGATGAAGAAATAAAGGATTAGCCGAATTCATGGGACTTACAAGAAATTAGAAAGTCGAACTCCTCTAACAATGATTAAAATTTATGATAGCATTATGTCAAAAAAAATTAAAATAATTTTTATTGCTTATATATATTGTTGAATGAAATAATCATTTGATTTTAGAAATAAATTATATTCTAGAAATCATTCATAACTTAGAAAACTTGCTGATAACAGGTCAGTCGACTGAAAATAATGTTCAGTCGACTGAACAAATCAACTCAGCCTTCTAAAAATTAATTTTAGCCTACTAAGTTCCATCCTTAATCTCTGTATACAATTTGACCCATTTAAGTCGACTGAAATCAAAGGTCAGTCGACTGAAATAGGTCCAATGATCTCTACCTCCAAAATGACCCATTTCAGTCGACTACTAATTGATATCAGTCGACTGAAACGTGCCTATCTGCTTTTTATAATACCCCAAACCGTCTCTTCTCTTCTTCCATTCTCAGAATTTATTATCTAAATCAGTTTCCCTAAGTTATTCTTCCTGAAAATTAATGGCTCAACGTCAAAAGCTTCCCATTTCGAAGAAGAGAGCACACAAAGGCAAAGAACCGGTTGGTCCATTTCATCCTGAATTTGCTCCGGATGAACAATTGCAATAATGGTTTCATGGAAGTAGAAAGTCTCTTCAATACTTCAATGAATTAAATGGTAAGTGTATGTTTCAAGAAACTTTTTATTAAATGTCTAACTTTTCCCAATTCAACATTAAAGATCTGGCTCGGGAACATGGATTTCTATCTCTAATCGGTGCTAAGGAGAATAAGGTGAAAAATTATCCCTTTTCAGTAAGACTGTTTTATGCAAACCTTCAAGGTGATTTTTACAAACCTTTGTATGGTAATGATGGTGGGAAATTATGGAGTAGGGTTTTATGGGTTGATTTAGTTTTAAATGTTCATGTCGTAGGAGTTATTCTTGATTATAATAACTTTGGTGAAAAACTATAGGATATCAATCACCATAATATGGCTTATGATGAAGTAAGTTACCTTTTCCTCACCAAAAAGACATAAAACATCTCAGTTAATATACGACCTCAAGCATGTGTAATCAACAAAATGCTCCTTCACACTATTCTACCCCTAACTGAAAGTTATGAAAAGATGTATGACAATAATTATAAAGTCTTGTACGTGATTTACTCAAACCAAAAGTTAAATTGGGCTCGAATCATTCACGATGAAATCAAAAGCTTTCATGCTCGTACTCGTCACGATATTTTATGGTTCCTATCTAACGAAGATCTTCACTCATTTTGGAATCAATGTTGACACACTTCAAGACTTACTTCATCCAAAGATTATGGATAGAAAGTCTATTTGTCTAATGAAGCTTTCATCTAAAATGGAGAATCTTCCTCCATATCAAGAATATGTTTCTCGTCTTGTTCATGCAAATATAGGACAATCTTTAACTCGACAAGTAGAACAAGAAGAGGTTCAACAAGAAAATCAAGAGCAAACCCAATGGAGTATGGATAGAGATCAAGGAGTTACTTTGTTCAAACCTTCTAGGAATATAACCGTTTCGGAAGCTATTCTCAAAAATCAGGAAATAATCTTCAATCAACAAAAGTAGTTGATCAAATGCCAATGAACTTTTGAAAAGACCACTCTCGAATTCTTGCAGAAGATTGGGAACAACCTTACTTCGTGTTCTCGTTCTTCTTCACCATCTAGTATGGGGACATAATCTTAGATACTTGGGAAATACTATCTACTAATTTTATGCGTATCTAACTATTTAGAACTCCTTCTTTCTTTGTGATCTTTAGATCTCCTTTCTCTATTTGGTTATTTATTTGCTTGGTTGAATTTATATTTTGGTCTAAATGTTTGTGTATAAACTTATGTTTCTATTTAAATGTCTGTGTATGTAATTTCTTATGAACTCAAGTGTTTATCTTTAGATAACTACTATTCCAATGCCAAAAACTTTATTTTTGTTGATGATAAAAGGGGAGAGATTTGTGATAGGGGGAGTATATGAATTCAAGATTCATTTTTTATATATATATTTGCCATCATCAAAAAGGGGGATATTGTTGAATCTCTATTTCTAATGTTTTAATGATGACAATTATATCATCATATATTTCTAGTTTATAACTATATTGCAGGTGAAAGAGCCACAACAAAGAAATATGACCATCAGACATTGATCACATTCAAGAAATTCAAAGGCCATCTTCATCAAACTAGAGTATGTGTATGATCATAGAATTATATGTAAAATCTCCTTGGTATCTCATATTCACACCTTCATGCATAACTGCTCACAAAAAACATGTTTATATATATGCTTCGAAAAAGAAAAAATAAACTTATATTTTTTCTAAGTTTTACTCAGTTCAGTCGACTGAGGTATTTTCTCAGTCGACCGAGGGTAGTTCACTGAGAAAATACCTCAATCGACTGAACTTTCAAATTATACTATTTTTATAGTTTTTTAAATTTTAGCGCGATCTCTTCTGCTCTTACTCAGTTGACTGAATTTTATACTCATTTGACTGAACGCTGTATAATAGCTAATTTCTGAAGAGTCACATTGAAAAGTAGCAACCTTTTTATATAGTAATAATCACCTAAGAAAGACTGCAACCTATTCCTATACCTCTTTGATTTTTATAAATACACTACAAGATCAAAAATCAAGATTTAACTTTCTAACTTGCTTTATTTACTATCTCTATATTCTCTGATCTCTTTGTACTCATTACAATTCAATGTTCACTCAAACTACTTCCATAATCATAAAAGATACACTTCCACATTACTAAGGAGATCATAGGAAGAATTGTACCAGCAGTCAATATCTGTATTATTTGGAGCACAAAGTTTGTCAAAGAAACTCAGTTGTACTAGCCTATTCCTCTAGTTAAAGTAAATACCGAAGGGGAGCTTCGGGACTGAACATAGGACGGGAGGTCCGAACTAGTATAGAATATCTGGTGTAATTACTCTTATTTACTTTATATTATACACAATTATATAGTTCTGCTTAGATTAGTATATATATACGCTTATTATACATATAAGCCATATTATATACAGTTCACATCACTCTTATATACAAAGTACATTATATAAAGATCCTGTAGTGACTTTCAGAGCTTGCTAGTGCCTTAGTATTTAGAGATAGCTACTTTATAGTTAGTATTTGATGTATAACTCTATCACTTATGCTATTTATTATATGGATCTATATACTCTGATGCTATGATTCATTCAATTATTTACTATCTCGCATGTTTTGTATCTGAGATGTTTACTATTATATTTTATTTGATATGCTGTGAGATATACGACAAGTTATGTGACTGTTTATTTACTTTACTTCATTAATGATGACCCTGCATCGGTCGAGCACCGCTACAGCATACTTTACAAGTATATTGGGTGTCGACGGTGTAGGTCGGTTGTCACAGAACAACTATTCATTTAAGTTGATTATAGACACTTTTGTTAAGGTAAATAAGAATTGATATAACCCAATAAACCCTAAACCTGAATTAAATTGATTTATTGGAATTGTATCTGAAACCAAACATGAAATCAAAAATTATAAGTTATACATCTACGAAACTTGGGTTTTGCTATGGAGAATAAACTGTAATTAAAAGTTACTATAATCTAGAGGTGTAATTAGTGAAGATAATTAGATAATTAATGAACATATGGTAATTAACAAAAAAATAAAATGAAATGAAATAATACGACCAATCAATAGGCTCATTGGAGCCGGTCGACCGTAAGCAATCAACGCTTCAGCGAGCAGTGGTCGACCGATTGATATTGTCTGGCCCAGAATGAACCTCGGCTTATGGCCTAATTTATTATATTAATTGTAAGTATAATACATATATATATATATATATTGGAATAGTATGGAAGTTATTTCCTGTTAGCCCAGAAAATGGATTAACACCCAGGAATTAGATGAAAGCACCAAATATGTAGACAAATCAAACAAGCAAAAACAATAGGAAAGTAAAAGGAGACACAAGAATTTTTATAGTGGCTGGCGTAATATCCGACGTACGTCCACTTCAATCTTTGTTATTAGTTATCTCTCTGGCTAGCAACTAGTTATATCATATCTGACCACTATCTAATGGATCTTAGATTTACATTGGAGATTCTTGAGTATTTGGGTGAGAAGACAAGAGCTAAGAAGAGGAAGTTCCAGATATAAAAGTTTGAATGCAGAAGAAGATACCTTTTGGGTTGCAGGCAGGCTAGTATTTATAGGGATACATGTGTACAAGTCTAGAAGCCCGCTTGCACTGAAGTCCAGAAGGCGGCCCGAAGTTGTTCAAGTGAAATAGAAGACCTACGAGTCAATAGAATAACTTGGTACCAAGCCAAATAACTTGATGCTGAGTTATATTTACTCGCCCAAGTTGAGCTTAGTCTATTCGCAAGCTCTTCTATTTCCTTCTTGAGTTGTTCCAAGTTCTTCTCCTTCAACTTTGAGTTGATTCTAACGATCTTTATGTTAGCTGCTTCCTTTGCTTTCTTCTCGTCAATCCTTGTAACTGCTCATTCGAACCTTAGAGAAACCACCTGACCACGAGTTGTTGGAGTGGTATAATAGGAGTATGGTGTTCGGGAAGCAAAAGGAGGGGGAGAAATAAATCGGTGCCGACCTAAACAACTCGGGGTCGAGTTGTTTCCTTTGCTAATCTTCCACTCAAACTTTTGGAGTTTAATTCTCTAGTCCTTTTGATTGTATTTTCAAGTTCGTGAATCGTTTCGCCCTAGTTTGGATCTACTAAGTCTAGTTGAAATCTGCTTTAGCTCAAAAGTGGGTTAACAGCTGCCGTCAAAGGATGCCTTTCAAATGTAAGGTGTGCTTTGCTCGAGAACAAGCTTCAAAAATCAGTTTTCGATAGTTGTGCTCACCAGCTATCCATTGATCCCTGGTGAATTATCCCGAAGTTTCATTCCACATATCCATGTCACCTTGTGTTCGGCTAGGGCTTATCTTCCTTTCTCCAAATGCAGGCATTCAAATCCTTTTATCAAGTCTTCATCCACTCCAGGGATTGGTCTCGTCAGACTGTTGATCTTCCAATATAGGGTTTGATCTCTCTGGATTGTTTATCACCTAATCTAGGGTTTCAGTCTCTTTGGATTCTTGTTGAGTCCAATCCGCTCACTTTTCGATGAGGGGACCCAATGACCAAGCAAGCCATCTGCTCACTCTCCAATGATGGGACTTACTTTTTGTACAAACCCATCCACTCACTCTCCAACAAGGGAGCTTTTATCCAGCACTCTGGTCTCGCCTCTCCGGAGGGGACTTAAAGTGACCAATATCATACATGGTCATCCACTCGCTCTCTGGCAAATGAACTTGCATCCTGCACTCCGGTTCCATCTCTCTGGATGGGACTTAAAGTGTTAATATTGCACAAGTTGTGACGACCCACCTTTTTGGATGATTAAAGTCGACAATAAACCACACATGTCTAACTCAAACCAATCAGAAGAGTAGATTATCAATGGGGTTTAATAAGAAAAATAAGGGAAAGAAGGAAAACAAACACAGAATCTCGCAGCGGAATGACAAAATATAATAATCAAACAAACAGTTCATGAAGTTGTTTTACAATATACATTTGATTACACAATTTTACAACATAATCAGAGTACAATCAACAACATACCAATAATAATGCAGCGGAAAATTACTAAAAATATAATATACCAAACTCCGTCTTCATCCTCCAGAAATAATGTCTTCAAACACTGAAATGTTTAGGTTGAACCGAGCGTAATGAAAAGACAAAACACTTGAGTCAGAACTAAAAGTTCTTATGTAAGTTAAATCAACATCAAATAAATATGAGTGTAATAGCTTCAGAGATATTTATGGGATTTCACATCTCCTATCCAGTGTATAACGTGCGTGCAATAACTTAAGAGATGTTACAGGATTTTCCATCTCCTAAGGATCCGTTAAACTATCTATATGTAGTAAAATACGCTATGTATGTAATGTCTATCAATAATGTAAAGTTTTAAAATAGCGTTAAGGCTTTACATTGATCCCCCTTAACACATTTTTAAGTAGGTCCTGTAACACAACAAGTAAAGTCGGTAGCCAGTGAGTCCCCTATAGGTACCATACTAAAACAAAATCGTAGTGGATGCGTATAAGGATAAAAGTATGATAAGGCACATGAGGCAATGCCCAATGTAGGATTCTACCAGTTTACCCTTTCTAGCTGGTGGTAACGCATCGTAGCTATGACCGCCCACCGAGTCCACCACCCCCAAATCAAATCAAGATGCACCGATCAAGTCCAAAAATCAATATAATAATACGAAGGGGTGATGGCTCCTAAAGGTTGCGAACCCCTTGGCCAGACATAGGTTCCTGTTTTAGTCATTTCCAACTGACACTAGTGTCGGGGTCATCCATCATCGTTCTCTTTCTTCAAATCTAGCAAACGTCTCCAATTCAACCTCTTCATTCTGGATAACATTTACCGCATACACAGTTGTTAAAGTAGGTCCAATATTGACAGAGAGTATGCCAATAAGAGGCCCCGGTCTCTTTAACAACCAAACATCATTTTTCACACCGGTTGGTTCTTTTACATTTCAAAACAGATTCATATTTGATATCAAAATATCCTTCATTTTAAAATCATCATATTTACTCAAAATATGTTATTTTCACTTGAAAATATCATTTCAAATTCCAACTTAGGTTATAACATCACTTAACCACATTTTCCTTTAAATCAACGATTTAATTATAAACATTTCAACTTTGTACAGTTTGAATTTTTAGAAAATAGTTTGCATAGTTTTAAATGGTTTAAAATAGTTTAAAATAGTTAGATATAAAATGGTTTGAGTATTGAAAATGATTTATATAGTAAAATAGCTTGGAAAATCAAAATAATTTGAGTATTAAAAAATATAGATTCTAAAAAGTTTATATTAAAATACTTTATTTTGAAAATAATATCAAATCAAATTATTTCTTTCCATTTTACAAATCTGGACCCATGTCCAATTTCAAATCAACAATTCAATTTCCAATCTTTCAATTCAATTAACTCAATTTCAGTTTAGCTTCAAATCAACTTGATTTCAATTTCAATTCAAAATAACTTCAATTTCTGAAACATTCATTTTTTACTTCAAATTCGATTCAACAATCCAATTCAATGACTTAAATTTCAATTCGATTTATTTTAAACCATCTCAATTTATATCAATTTCAAGCCCAATTTCAATTTATTGTTTTAAACCACTTAAATCAAATTAAACTTCATTGTTCAATTTTAAGATCCAAATCTTCAAAATAATTCAATTTCCAAAATTAAAGTCATATATCAATTATAACTTCACATTTCTAATTCAATTCTTTAAATAATTTCCTTTTAACCAATTTCAATTTCAACATTTCAAAGCTTGAATTTGAAAATAATTTAATTCGTATAAATCCACATTTTATTTTCTTTAAACAATATCATTTAATCAAAATCCAAATTCAAGATTTTAAAACCATTTAATTTAACCAATCCGGTGTCCGTATATAATTTTCTACCCTATGACCAAGTGATCAGTTATTTCAATTTTAATTA
This sequence comes from Allium fistulosum, assembly GCA_030737815.1. Taxonomy (NCBI): domain Eukaryota; kingdom Viridiplantae; phylum Streptophyta; class Magnoliopsida; order Asparagales; family Amaryllidaceae; genus Allium; species Allium fistulosum. The sequence continues at coordinate 295,250,128 of CM060907.1, forward strand.
TAGGAATGGATATATATCATTTCAATCCAAATCAAAATGTCATAGGTATATATCATTTCAACTTATTTCTTAATTTATTCGAAATAATTTAAATCATAGTTTATATGCTTTCAATTAATATACAGGGTGAAAACAAGGATACATATAAATAAATAAACATCCAATCATCCAAAATGTCAACAAATAAACATCCATCATAATCAACATCCAAATCAGCCAATAATTTAAAATAATTTATTGGTTATCAATATTAGGTATTTAACTAGAAATTAAATTTAATATTAATTTAAATGTTAATTTAATTCAATATAAATTCAAATTAAATTTAAATGACAATATAAATTACCAAACAGCAATCGAAAATTTCTTATCACTTCATAAATTTAATTCAACTAACATAAGAAGCTTAAGTATTGCATGAGTGGGTTAAATCACTCACCTTTGATTTATAGCCAATTTAAAATCCAATAAAAGCTCAAAATTCCAATAGTCTCCAAATTCAACCAAACTAGTTCCATGTTGTCCGGAATTATGATACGAACCCAATGAAAAAAACCTTGCGTTAATCCGAGTTCGTATGCAAAAGTTATAAAGATTAGAAGATTGAAATTTAAAATTTAATTTGAAATAAAACTAGGGGCAAAAATATTAAATCCTCACCAAAGCAAATCCTACAGACGCGTTCGATCACGTACAACCCCACACAGTCGCCACTGTTGACTGCCCGCCGCGCCACCTACCTGCCACCATGCGAAGATCCGACATCACCTCTGGCTGCACCATGGCCAGGCCTCCCTCCAGCCCCCTTGCGCGACTTCCACAACACACCATAGTCGTCCGCCTCCGCCGCCGTTCACGGCCGAATTTTGGTGAATCTCGATGACCTAAGATCATAGATCGACTCCATTCATCACCCTATACACTCCAGTATCCTCAGATCGTCGATTGGTCGACGATCCACCGTTGATCGCGAAACCCTAACATGAATGGCCGAGACTTCTTCACTGATTTCTGGACAAATAGAAACTCGATTGCAAAAATGAACTGCAGATGCAGATTACATTCATCAAGAGCTTCGTGATGATATATTATATGATAGGTTTTGAGCAGTTTGAATTTTGGGGTTTGATTTTGGATTGTAACTAGGGTTTGAGATGTCAACCATTGAGAAGGAACATATGAGATAGAATTTGTAAGTACAGAAAAAAGGAATAAAAGACTGCTAGGGTTTATAATAGCCTATATATAGACAGAGATGGATAACAATGGATGGAACAGATCGAATTAGGTCGAAGCGATAACAAAGACCGAAAAGCCTGTTTCATTCGCGAAACGAAAATAAGTCATCTAATATATTGAAATATAGGTTTTCAATATTTTTAAACTCAATGGAACTAGTTTCATACCCTAATTCTATTGTATATGGAAGTTAGCTTTTAAAATCAAATTATATTCATTTAAATTCCTTTAATTGATTTCTATGCGTTTCGAGCTCGCACGATCAAACGATAAGTCTGATCGCTACGAAACTTGAAATCCTATAATAATTCACTTTTACCGATCCGTTGAAACTGGTTTCATCGAAATCCGAGACAGTGCCTAAAAAGACAAATTTTCACGTTAATTAAATAAATTATTATTTTTAAATCAATTTAATCACTTTTAAACTCTAAATTAAAAGTTAACAATTTTCATCATTCTTGATTACACAGAAATTAATAATCTATTACAATACAGTTTTCCATGTTAAATCCAATATTTAAATATTACACTAATTTCAGCGTTCAATTACAATTGTAATAAATCAATTCATTATAATTTACAATTCCAAACAAATTCTTTTATTTTGATTTAAATTCTTACATTAAATCAAACTATTACCTTATGAATTAATTAACATAAGTTTCCATCTTATTTCACTCAAACTCTATAGTTAACATCTTTTCTTATATTTAACTGCAATATCTCAATTACATTAAATTCATTGATTTCCAACTAATTTCAAATGGATTAAATAATAACGTGACAAATAAAACAATCGTTATACATTAGTAATCCAACACATTTCTAAATTTATTGTTTATAAAGAAAAGCTAATAAATTTACGTACTAAATGATTGATTTCATATTCTATAATAAACCTATTTCAATTAATAACATTTAATTTCTATTTTTAATACAACTCTTATTTTATTCATTATTAACCTTTATTATTACCAATAATTGGGATTACATTAAACAGTTATCTGTTACATTCAATCAATCATTATTAAATTATATTCTAATAATTTTTCCATTTATAAATCATAAATTTTAATTTCTCATAATATTAAATTCCAAAATCATATTAAATTTAATATTTTTAATTATCAAAAATACGGGTTGTTACACAAGCCCATTTGCTCGCTCTCCGCGAGGGGATTTGCACCTTGCACTCTGATCCCGTCTCTCTGGATAGGACTTAAAGCAATCAATAACAATCATCACATTCAACGTGGAATTTTCAAGAATCAAATATTCAAACCAAGGCAAACATGCAAATAGAAATCCTAATTGTTCATCTAAGACACCTGACTTAGGGCATGCCTAGAGGTCAATCTAGGCCTCATACATGTGTAAGCGGTCCGAGATTATTATTGTCCTAATTAGTCATCCCAGACATCTGACTCAGGAGTGCCTACAGACCAATCTAGGCCTCATACACATGTAAGTAGCTAAGGTTATTATTATGTTAATTATTTAAAGCAAAAAGAAAAGCACGGGATGCGAACCTGCCTCCTATCCATGCCAATCATGGGATTATGAGTCTCGATCCAAATCCCCGGTTGTTCTTTGATGCCTTTGCCATAGATGGTGGTTGCTTCGCCTGCACCATCGCAGCTTGATTCCTCATATACTGTTGCAGTTGGTTGCTCTGAACTATCTCTTCTATCAGATCACGAAGGTGTCGGTACTCGTTCGTTTCATGGCCCTCCAGCTCATGGAAGATGCAAAACTTTCCAGAACTTCTCTCCTGATCAGTGGGTTCTCTCCTGGCTAGCATTCAATAGGGGATCTTCCCCATAGTGTCCAGATATATCCTCTCTAGTGTCTTGGTTAGATTAGTGTAGAAGAGAATTTTGACTCCCTCCTTTGTCGTTGTGGTCCTCCGAAGTCATTATGGGCTCTTCCTTTTCCTTTGCTTTTCCATTTCCTGCTCCAGACAGTCCTCTATCATCCACAATATTAATTTCAAAATTCTCAGCTTCAACGTCTTCCTAACGCAAATATCTCTCTGCTTCATGGTAGAATTCTGTGAGATCCATCGGTGGGTTCCTCTCTAAAGCAATCTTGAAGTCCGTGTAACTTGCGACTTCGAATACCGCCGCCATTAAGATTATAGACGGATCCGGCATATTGATCGCTGCTGCTGCTGCATTAAATCTTGTTAAGTAACTTCTTAAGGTCTCTCCGGTCCTTTGCTTTATGCTTGATAGCATCATCGCATTCTTCGGTAGCGAGACTTGAACTCTGAACCGTCTTAAGAACTTATTCACAAAATCAGTCCATGTGCCTATGGACCCATTCTCCAGTTGTCTGAACCAGATCATCGCTAAGTCTGTTAAATATAATGGGAAGCACTACCCCATTACATCCTCATAAGCACCTAACACCGCCATAAGTGGGATATATCTCATTAGATGAACCATCGGATCTGACTTTCTGTCGTACATTTCTAGCGTCGGTAGCTTGAAATCGGTAGGATTCTTGCATTTCGGATATTAAAAGTGAATGGATTCTTATTTACATTCTCCAAACTCTAGTCTGGGGGTCCACCTCTAACTATTCTTCTAATCATCCCAGCCATTCTGTTGCTATCATTTAACGGAAGCCCCAGATCACCAACTGCATTTTGGCCCATCTTTTATGGGGGAACTCCGGAACATACTCTAGCACATACTCCTATGGCTGCACATTAGCATTTTTGACCTGCTCCTCCAATATCATTTTGTCCTTCATTCCCGAGGGGAAATTCTGGCATGTATTCCTTTGGTCGTTGACCATTTGCATTTTGATTCATGTTTCTAGCTCTAGCATTATCCATTCCCGGCATCCCAGCAGCCACTCCGACATGCCCCATAGGATAGTTCTCGTGATATTGAGTAGATTTGGCTCTACCATGTTGTTCTATTCATAGGGGTATCGCTCCAACTTGCTCCGCTCCAACTGTAGATGCTCCTGCATTAGTTCCCTGACCTTGGTTCTGAATTCCAGCAGCTCTAGATATTCCTTGTTGTCCAATCCTTAGGAGAAATCCTTCATGCATTTCCTATTGTTTCGTTATCATTCCATTCTGCATCTCATTCATCATTTTTTCCATCTCTTCTCTAGTCTCGTAAATGGATTGATGAGAGTTTAAGGACAACTCTTGGTTACCCCCAGGCTCTGGTTGGCTTCCTATAGCCTTAGGTCTGGTATTATGGCCTCTTCATCTTCTTCAAATCTTAGATTTAAGCTTCAAGTCTTCAGATCTAGTTTCCTCTCAGTGAAATCACTAAAATATTAACCCAGAAAATGGATCAACACCCAAAAATAAGATGAAAGCACCAAAATGTAGAAATCCAAATCAAACAAGCAAAAATAATAGAAATATAAAAGGAGACACAAGAATTTTTATAGTGGTTTGGCGTATTCTCCAGCTTACATCCACTTCAATCTTTGATATTAGTTGTTATCTCTTTGGATTATAACTAGTTGTATTAGATCTGACCAATATGAAGTGGATCTCAGATTTACATTGGAATTTCTAAAGTATTTGAGGAGGAGATAGGGGTAAAGAAGATCCCCTTTTGGCTGCAGGTAGGCTAGTATTTATAGGGAAACAAGTGTAAAGGTCTAATAGCCCGGTTGCACTGAACTCCAGAAGTCGGTCTAAAGTTGCATAAGTGAAACAAAAAATCCACGAGTCAACCGAGCCAAATAACTCATTGCCGAGTTATTTTTACTCGTCCAAGTTAAGATTCATCCATTCACTAGCTTTTCTATCTCCTTCTTGAGTTGTTCCAAGCTCTTCTCCTTTGACTTTGAGTTGATTCTAACGATCTTTATGTTAGCTGCTTCCTTTGCTTTCTTCTCGTCAATCCTTGGAGTTGTTCATTCGAACCTTGGAGAAACCACCTGGCCATGAATTGTTGGAGTAGTATAAGAGGTGTATGGTGTTCGGAAAGCAAAAAGAGGCGAAGGAATAACTCAGTGCCGACCTAAACAACTCGGGGCCATGTTGTTTCCGTAGCTAATCTTCCACTCAAACTTCTAGAGTTCAATTCTCTAGTCCTTTTGATCGTCTTTCAAAGTTCGTGAATCTTTCATCTTGGTGTTGATCTTCTAAGTCCAGTTGAAATCTACCTTGGCTCAAAAGCAGGTTATCAACTCCTTATTTAGGCGAACCTAGGATGATACAAGACTGAATGAATGAGTATGCTGGCAGAGAAGCTAAGGCAGTATTTATTGGCATGACTTTCGATTAGGGCGATTCTATCGTAAATTGTATTCATAAGAGGCTCCAGTGTACGCGCACACTGATGATGATGTCTAAAGAAGTGTAGAGCCTAATACCAACGAGAGCTCCTTAGTATGCATGGCTGTGTAGATGTGATACTATGTTGTTGATTAATCCTAGCAGGTGTGGTGAAAGGCGTTACATTACTATTGAGAAGTGGATATGGATGCATCAGATGTCTTTGGCATGAATCGGCATTGCAGGCTACCCCTCGGTGTGCAACTAGGATACATGTAGTCGTAATTTGGGAATGTTGTCCCAAGACTGATATTATAGGTAACCCTATGTTGGAGTAGTTCTAGTAGCTATTAGCTAATCCGTAGTTGCATTAGGGCTTGATTAGTTATTCGATCCCGAGTATACTCTTACACAAGAGGTGGTGTAGGTGTGTTTGAAAACCACTCCCTTAGGTTAGTGAAAGTTACCTTAAAAGGAAGTCCACAAACATAAGTATGACGTCGTAGCTCACCTAGAGTATTAATGTAGTTAACTGTATGTTATCCCCATATGTTAATGATGTAACTCATTCACTAATCTTTTGTCTGACCTACCTTTTCCTTCCCCCTACCACAGGAGTACATGATAGCAGGTGATTGGCCCAGAGATTGGTACGTGGAGATATGAGATTGGCATTAGAGTTGCTTACTACTTTTCATTACTCTATATTACTATTTATCATATTTAATACTTTATCCGACTATATGTTATTTTCTATATATTCTGGATTGGACTATGTACTATTTTGAGATATGTTATTTTTCTAGATATTCTTTGAGATGACTATTTTCTGTATTTGTATTTTTTTTATCTTCCGCTGTGAGATCTAAATGTGTAGAATGCCTTAGATTTTGTTCACATATTTTAGTATTTAAAGACTTTGAAAACTCGATAGCTCGATCTTAGCATCGACCTGAGTTCGAAAGTCACCCTAGGCTGTGTCGGAAAGTGCAGGTAGTCACAATACCGAGAAACAAAAGGTTATTTGTTTCTCGACACGTTGTCTTTTTGAAAGAGAATTTCTATCAAAGGAAATTAACAGCGAGATTGTAGACTTGTACGACATCCAAAAGTAAACAATGAGATCGAACCAATGGAAGAACTGTGTTCACTCTTACAAGAAAAAACGCAACCTATTAGAAGATCTAGTAGGGAATCTTGCGTACCGAAGAGATACTATGATTTTCTCATGAATGGTAAGAAGGAGGGTCATGTCTTAGATGACGACACTCCTATGTCTTTCCAACAAGCATTGTAGAGTAAAGACTCTACATTCTGGCCTAGAGCGGTGAAATCTAAGATGGATTCCATATACAACAACAAAGTATGGACTTTATCGAATGTACCCAAAACCAATCACCACAAAAGGATTTTTAAGAAAAAGCTAAATGCAGATGGGGAAGTATAGACTTTCATGGCTAGAGTAGTTGCGAAAGGATTTCATCAAATTCAAGGTGTTGACTATGAGAAGACCATTTCAACCGTAGTCATGCTTAAGTCCACTCAGATGATGCTCGCCATCGCAGCATTCTATGACTACGAAATATGGCAAATAGATGTAAAATGACATTTCTAAATGGTATTTTAAAAGATACCGTCTATATGTTGTAGCCCGAGGGTTTTTTTGGTCAGCAGAAGTGAGGGCAAGACTTGCAAGTTATTAAAGTTTGTTTATGAACTTAAACAAGCTTCAAGGGGTTGGAACAAGTTTAAGATAATCAACGATTTGGTTTTTTATCAGAACATAAAGGAAGTATACGTACACGGAAAGAAACATAACAACGCTATCATATTCTCAGTGCTATATGTCGACGATCTTCTATTGATTGGTAATGACACTTCATTATTGCAATCAGTTAAAGCTTGGCTTTCCAAGAACTTCTCGATGAAGGATATGCAAGAAAAAGCCTATATACTAGGTATAAAGATTTATAAAGATAGATCTAATAGGCTATTCGGATTGTCTCAATCTTTGTACGTAGATACCATACTAAAATGGTTCGGTATGGGGAATTCCAACATGGAAATGTTCCAATACAATCTGGTATACTCCTTTTATAGAAGGACGATCCTCATACTGTTGGGGTGAAAGAGCGTATGAAAAGGATCCCCTATGCTTCAGCCATAGGTCCATTATATACGCTATGCTATGTACTGGACTGGATGTGGCATTTGCATTAGGATGCTTAAGCCCATGCCAATCTAATCCTGAAGAAAAACAATAGACAGTTGTAAAATGTCTAATGAAGTATTTAAGAAATACTCAAAACTTATTCCTACGGGAATGAAGACCTCCTTATGAAGGGGTATACCAACTCTAGCTTTCAGAGTGATTTTGATGATAGAAAATCATTGTCTAGCACTTAAAGGAAGAACCATCAGTTGAAAAAGTTTCAAATATGAAATAATAGTTGATTCCATATGATGGAGGCCGAATACCTCGCCCTCAATGAAGTAGCTAAAGAAGCAGTTGGATAAGCAAGTTTTTAAGTGAGCTTGAAGTGATTCCCGATACCAAGAATCTAATGGCATTGTTTTATGACAATAATGCGGTGATATAGATTGCAAAAGAGCCCAGATCACACAAGAAGTCATGGCATATTCCTTGCAAATTCTACCTCATCGAAGAATTTCTTGAGAAAAAAGAAGTCGTGATACAAAAGGTAGACACCAATGATAAACCAGTATAAGAAAATCGGCATTTAGTTGCACTTATTGGCAGCGTTTATAATGCAAGTGCAACTAATATTATTTTAGGCTATTTTGTTATGTATGTTTTATTTTATTTAACGCTACCAAAAATTTACCGCCTAAGCACACTAATAGTAAACAATTAGGTTTCCTTAAAGTTTCTTTGTTGTTTTTCCTCTGTCTTTTTTTCCTCTTTTCTTCAGGAAGGTTCATCTCGCTCCAACATTTCTTCCATCATTGCACTATTCCTCCCCGTCAATGTAATTCTCTCCACTTCGTCGATCCCCTCCTCTAATCTACAATTGCTTTCTACTGTTTACTTACTAGAGATTTCTTCACAAGCCCTAGATCGGTATACAGGACAAATTGAGCTTTATCGCAAAAAGGTACCTTTTGACAAGAACCCTAATTTTTGTACCATGTTTTATCGATGCTTCTATAATCATGGATCCACTCCTCCAACCAATATATTTTTGTACTAATCATTGTTACCTTATCACAAAGTTTTTTTCATCAGATTTTAGGACAAAAATATAATTATTTGTCTTCGCAACATGGGGCTTCAAAAACTACTATATCACTTAAGTTTGCTGTGAATGACCTTGACCTTGAGGAGAAATATTTGGCTTATATGAATGGATTGTAATTTTAGTTTATATTAGAAAAGTCTTGTTGTTTGAGAAATTAGAAACGATAAATTTCAACAGAAAATTTTTGTCAAATTATTCAAAAATAAAAGTTGGCCCAAAGAACTTTTTAATTTTATCAATAAAAGTTGTAAAAATTTCCCTTACTGTCGACTGTGCGACCCATTTCTGTGTGTACAAGGCATAAAAAACCATAAATTAAACCTAAGGTTACAATTACCTAGGCATCACTTTCCTTTGTTAATATGTTGATTCAACTCATTCCCTATGCTCTTTATTAGTAAATAAGTAGTAGTAGTCGACGTTGTGCAGTATTTTCCTACACTACTAACCATAACTACATAGTCTATAGACTCAATTAATCAATTGCATAATCTCTGAACATATACTTATTTTTTGTAGTGGATTTTGCGTACAATGAATAAGGCCATTGCTTTATTATGGATATACGTAGAATTTGTAGTATGGTGACTTATATAGATATGCTGATTTCTTTGTTTTGAACATTTCCAACTTAAAGTTCTTAACTTAATATATGTTTCTATCTTGCTATATAGATCGATCTACTCTTTAATGTCCTTAGTGGTCTTTTGCTTGATTACACCATGACATGAACACATTTCACATTCTTTATGTTCGAAAACAAATACATAGATCTGCATGTTTATACCCCACTAAACTATTGTACATTTAGGTTGGGGGGATTTACGTACGGCTCTTCTTGAGAGATCCTAAGTTTCCCTTGTGAAATCCTATTTTTTTTGTAAGGACTGCTTGACCAATATGTCTCAGCAATTGCTGCTACCCATTATTATGAAAATTATGTCATCTTAGAGCTTTCTTTGCTACTTTCTACTACACTTGTATCTTTGTTGAGAGTTCACCTAGAACTTGCTAATCATGTTAGATATCTTGGCTATGTTCCAAAGCTAGTGTCAGCTGTAGCATATAAAGGAAGGGGAGAAGCAATGGCGATCGAGGGTTCAAATCTGATGCCCTTTCTGATGATGAACTCAATGTAAGTAAAAATGAGGAGACACGCAGCTAGACAACCCAAGAGAATATTCATCTTAGTTGTATGTGTGTCCTACATCAGCTGGCATCAAGTACTACATATGCTGAAGCTATAACATCCACATGTGCAGGGACTCGGGTAGTGGAATTTGAGCAGCTAAATAATTCTATACTATTGTTTTAGTTATCAAGCTTCTTTTTTTATTGTTGAAGTTTGGTTTTAAGCTTTTTTGAAAATTCAATTTTAAATCCTTTTATCTTAACATTCAATAGATTTGCCACTATACCTGTGGTCTTTAATGTTTGAAAATAATTTATTTGTGCGGTCATGTGTGCATGGAACTAGTGTATTGTTTTAGATATTGTCCATAATGGCATATTGGTAAGAGCGTTTATTTTTTTATATATTTAGAGTGAAGATATAGAGATACAGTGAAGTTAAATTATCATATATGTGAGTTCGTTCTTGGCGTCAAGTGTATTAAAATGGAAGTAACCAAGAACTTGAATGGAAAAAATTGATTAATGCTTTCATATTTGATTCTTTTGTAGCTTATATGTTATTGCATTTTCATAAGATTCTAACCTCTTTCCAGCAGTTTATACCATTGCTCATGAAAGCAAATAGGTGGCAAGGTGGTTGTACTCTAGCTTTGGAAACATTAAAACTTGTTGTTGCTGCTGGAAATATAGCAAGAGATGCTCTGGTTACACAAGGCTTGAAGTAAGTTGACAAAAAGTTATACTGATTGCGCACTTCTTATATCATAATTATTATAATGCAAGAATTCCTCAAGTCTATTGCAGGCTCAATTTGTTTTTTACTTTTATGTCATACACAGAAAAGCACAATATTGATAGTTATACTTTGGTGTAAAAGTAAATAATAAGATTGCTCAAGTTCTAAGATAACAGATTCTGTTTATTTATATTGTCATAACTTCATAATAAATAAAACTACAATGTCACATTTCATTTCTATTTTCAAATATGAAATGATTTTCAACTGCTTTGTGGATATTCGGTTTGTATTGTTAAAATTTCATATGTGAAAGCTGCAGATTTATACCATATTCATGAGGCTAGGGTCCCATGTTCAACATTTTGAGGAATTTTTTAGGTACATTTTCTTCTTCTTTTTTACTTCTATATCTGTTATCTTTTGGTTTATTGGTCATCAAGTATTATTAAGGTGTGTTTGTATGTTCTGTTAATTTCTTTACTTTTTTGTAGTCATAATGCTATTACATCAACATTATTGAAAACCCCATATATAAACATTGAGTTTGTGTCATTTTTGAAGTTCATCTTAGTTCTTGAACTTTCAGGTCTGGTAGTCAATATTGGACAACTAAATAATTGTAATTGTCAGTAACACACAAGTTCATTTGGCTTATAAGTGAAACTGATAAGAATATTATCTCTGTTTTTCCGGCAGGGGTCCTTTTCAATCTTGGAATAGCAACAGTGTCTCCAAGACAGTAGGAAAGACTTTCTGCAATGGATTCTACAACAACAATTCACCTTCTATAAATAGTAGGTTCAGTTGTAGGCTCTCTATGAATTTTTCAAAGCAGAGGTCTAATGATAAATCAGATCCATTCATTTCCTTTGCATTATGCACAACCATTCAATGATAAATGACTGATTTATTCAAGTCAAGATGAAAGCATATGAGTTATCAATGTACTCGTGCTCTGAAAATTTCAGAGTAGGAGAGCTGATTCCGTAGTTAGGGATTCGGTTCTCCACTCTGAATTTTCCAAAACAGAGGCACACCAATAAATCAGTTCATAGGTCTTGAATACATCAGCTGCTTAGTGATAAATGAATCTGGTTTATTCAAGTCAAGATGGAGGTATTTAATTTATCAATATACCTCTACTCTGAAAAATTCAAAGGAGAACTGATTCTGCAGTTAGAGGTTTGGCTCTTCAACTCTGTATTTTCCAAAATAGGTGCACCAATATATCAGTTCCATTCACGTGTCCTGAATAAGTCACAACCACTCACTGATAAATTATTGTAGTTTATTCATTTAAGATTGAGATCTAATTTATCGGTGTACCCTGCTCTAAAAAATTCAGGGTAGGAGAGGCGATCCCATAGCCAGAGGTTTGAATTCCCTGCTCTAATACAGGGGGACAGTGATAAATCAGTTCGATTCATGTGTTTTGAATAAATTAGGGCCACTTATTGATAAATCACAGCTAGAAACCTAAATTTAGTTAAACGAATAAGGGATTGTTCTATCAATAAATTCATGTCAAATAAGATTTTAAAAGACCATCTATTTAATCATGGAATTTAAGATTGCAAATTGCTTGGGTGCAGCTAAAGGCCTGTCTCATTTGCATGCATGATTAGTAATTCGGGTCATTTTTTAACAAGTAACTGTTGTCTTTGTTAAATGGTTACAGTTCTTTATTTTGTACAGAAGGTTTGTAGGTTCCTTTACCAGACTCCAGTCACATAGTTGATAATGAGTCAACTGATTTTGTTGTTGCTTGTGTCGATAGGCCAGAAATATTTTCTGCACACCGAACCTGTGATTCAGAGTCCATAATAGGTATAACACAGATAATTTTCTATCTTCTACCACAGATTCATTGTTTAATCATCCTTTGTTATATCGAAGTTCTATGATGTAACGTACAGAACCTTGAATATCCACCATCAAATGATGAACACTTGCTGCTGGTAAGACTGCTGTCAATGAACTTTTATCATTATATCTTTATTTTTGTACTCTATTACCATTTTCTTTTTTTGTTTTCTTGAGATCTGACCACAATGTTACAAAGTTGGCTGAGAAATGTCTAGCTGGACATCTGATAGAAGATGGAAATGAGTGAAGTTGTAAAGTGCTTCAAAAAAATAGTGCAGGTTAGTGAAATTTAGTTAGGAACTAGAGGCATCTAGGAAGTGATGAGCTGATTCTTCTCAAGTCATAATTTGTCATAGCTATCCCAAGTTCTATTTCAATGCATGTCTTATCTCTAGTAGAATGTTGTTCTATAGCTAGAATTGTGTAATATTGCTCAATAATTGATTTTTACGGCAAACGGTATGGTGAACTAAGCTAATTTGTCGACAAAGTTCTACACAAGTTGCACAACTGAATGTTTTATATTCAAACATCCATGATAAAATATGCTTTCGGTTTACAAGTGTTCCAATTTACAAAAACTCTGGCCAAGTGACATGTTTAGCAGTGGCACATAACCACATGAAGTATCAATACTTTATCTTCTAATTGGTGTATGAAAATTGTAATATACCAAGATAATGCAAAATCTATTTAGGATTATTGCGAAAAATTAGAGTTGAAATTTTATCCACTTATGCTTAAACATACAAATACTAGAAAGCAAGGCTGATATTTTTGTCCACTTATGAGAAACTAGGAAGATGAACGACTAACAGATGGTTTCTTAATATGAAGTAGTTATAAAGAAGAAAGAAAATGAAACCATTAAAGAATTTTTTTGCCTAGTGCACAAAAAAGAAAATGAGACTATTTGGGTATACTACGAGTGCAAGGGGTTTTTTCTTAAAAAAAATTATAGTTTAACATTTGCTTTTGGGGTACATGATAACAAAGCTTTTACAAAAAAGAAATAAAGATTTGAAAATTGGAAGGGAGGTTGCTGGGGAAAATGGATAACATGTTATACAACTGTATTCTTTTCCATAATGTTAACTATTAAATACATAAGACTTCCTACCAGTTGTTTATACAGAGTGATGTTTACAGTATTTTAGCAAACTAAATTTTAGTAGAATGGAAAGGTAAGAAAAACGAGGTTCTAGTATAACTTAAGCTGATATATGGTTGACTGGGTGGATTAACATAGTGCCTAAATGAAATTCGGTCTGTTTATTCATGATTACTGATATTGTGTGCTAAAGCTACCACCTTAATGAATTTACAGAAGCAAAACTACTTCAGGATTCTGATACGTGTTTAATTTTTTTGCTTATACCTTATTTTCTAGCATTGTCTAATCAAACTATACCAATTGTTATTCATTATTTCAGGGGTTTTTTAAGCAACATACTTTCCAACATAAAAGATACTCATGCTCATGTTCAGAATTTCAAAATCCAGTAAGGACTCTTATTGAGAATTCATTTTCAAGTATGCATCCTGCTGCTTCATCATCGTCTAAGCATATGTGCAGGTGCAGGTTCTATTCCACTCAATTAGTATACAATCTCCAGCACTTCCTACTCTCTCTTATATCTTTTTTGTTTGCGGAAAATTTATGTTTTAAAACTTGGTTTTAGTAAAATTTACATCATAGTTTTACTTTAATTTTCCCTACTTATTTTTTTCAAGTAAATAGTTGATTCTTTCAAGATTAGAGCAGGATATTTAAAAACATTATACCAAACAGCCAGCACGATGTTTCAATTCAATGGCCAGAGATTAAACATGCATGAATTGAAATGAGTCTAATGAAAGATTGCTACCTGAATGGTAATCTTTGGTCATACTGCATTTGGATTCGTCCCCTCCGGCCATTGATAACTCTAGTATGGTTAGTGTTTTTACTTTACATGTTTGTTTATATTAGAGATGTATTCTTTCGTGAGTCTGTTTCTGGAAAAAGTGTAGAAATATCAACTACATGATTAGGAAATGAGCAAAATCTTGTTTTAATTTTTAATTATACAACAGACTTAACTTTTCCAAATTATTTTCAAAAATGTGTATGTAAGTGCATTGACTAAGATTAATATAAATAATAAGTTTATAGTAATAATAATAAGTTAATTAAGTGTATAAAAATTAACTAAGTTTATAATAATAATAATAAATTAACTAAGTATACAAAAAATTTATAAGTTCGTGGTAATTTATAAAAACTAACCAAGTTAATAAAGTCTAAGTTTGAGATAATTTATAAGTTTAAGTTAATTAAAATATAAGTTATGACATTTTAAGTTTTAGCAATTGAGATAATTTATAGTGGAAATTAGGGAGGCATCCCTATCATACTTTTATATTGTAAAGCGGGTCCCTGTTAAAGTTTCATTGTAAAGCGGGTCCCTGTTTTCTGGAAACGAAGAAAAATTATTGTTGAAATGTCAGCAACTTTTATAAATAAGTGCTGATATTTCAGCAACTATCTGTGTTAAAGTTTTATTGTAAAAACAAAGAAAAATTATTGCTGAAATGTCATCAACTTTTATAAATAAGTGCTGATATTTCAGCAACTATCATAAACTGTGTTCACAGTGTACATAAATGTTGCTGAAATATCAGCAACTTTTATAAATAAGTGTTGATATTTCAACAACTTTCATACACTATGTTCACAGTGTACAGAAATGTTGCGGAAATGTTCAATATAAGTTTATACCGAGTTAACAATTTTTTAATAATTAAATATGTTTATTATAAAAATTAACCAAGTTTTATAAAATTTTAACTAAGTTAACTAAGTTTTATAAAATTATTTAAATTTAATAAAACTTTGACCAAGGATGTTCAATATAATTTAAATATGCAAAACAGTTTCATAATCATCCGTTGATTGTTAAACTTGTCTACAGGTAATTAGCTTTTTAAGAGTAAAGACTAGCTGCAGCAAAGAATTGTAGGTAATCAAGTAATGAACATGGTTTTAATTGGTATATACTATAACATTTTGTTAATACTTGTTGTGTAAACCTGTTTATGAATGGTTATGGATTTTATGTAAATTTTCTCATTTTGTCGAAAAACTATTATCAAAATGGTTATGGATTAATTGATTATGTGATTAATGTGTTTTTTCAATTGTTTGAACATGATGATTATGTGATTGATTGATTATTGGTTTGAATATGACGATTATGTGATTGATTACTGGTTTTAATTAATAATACTATTATGTAAGCGATGGTTGGAAAAGATACAAGCCATTAACAAGAAATGGTAGCGTGTACAGTACGTTCAAAATAGGTTATAATTTTTAGTAGCGTTTAAAAAACGCTCTCAAATGAAAGGGAGTATCTTGGAGGGAATAAGATTTAGTATATCAGCATCTAGACATGCTTTTGATAATGCATTTTTGAATGCTCTTCGCTGACCTTGCTTGGTTGGTATTGGTGTCTTTTGTCTTCTTTCTTTTTTTATGTTTCTGTTTTTGATATACATGTCTTCTATGTTTTCTTGTTCCTATGTGTCCTGCTTGCCTACTTGTTTTAGGCTGCTTTGTTCCATTGTCTTTGTAATTCTTTCTTGGTATATCAATAATATGGTAGGGGCCCATTTTTAACCCCGCTGGCTTTGACAAAAAAAACGCTGCGGAAATAAATGTAAACCGCCACAATACAACTTTCGTAGCGTTGATAAAACACTACCAAAACTTTTAGTAGGGTTTCTGTAAACACTACGATATGACATGCTACTAAAAGTATGAAACTTTCTGTAGCATTTCTAAAACCCTACAATAGATCAAGTTTTCGTAGCGTTTTCTACAACATTACAAAAAATTTAAGACTTTTAGTTGCATGTCGTATCGCAGCGTTTATCGAAACGCTACTAAAAGTTTCAGCAGCGTTTTTTCAACGCTACGCAAGGCCTTTTTTGTTGTAGTTAACATAGCAGATCCATTTACTAAGGATCTAGCTAGGGCAGCTCTCGAGAAGTTGATTGAAGGGATTGAGATTCCATAATTGGCCCTAAGTGTAAGTGGGAGATTGATAGAATTAGTGGTATGCCCAAGGAGAGGTTCAGTAATTTATTCTATTAACTCTGAATTAATTCTCATTCGTAACAAAGGTGATTTCTTCCTGTTATATATCTATTATAATATGTTATAAATAATTAAATTTTTAGTTAAAATATATTTAATAGAAAATCCATAAATGATGTATTTGTTATAGTAATTACAAATAGTTGTAATCAAGAGTATTGTATCACAATATAATAAACACATCATTTTAAATATTCCTAGTCAAAATGTATCGAGACTAGATATTGATTCATTAGTTGAGAATAGAGTACGTAATGTTCTTCAAATGTTTGGCAGTGAATTAATCATGACTGCTTGGGTCACCAAGGGGTTACGTACAAATAGTTATTAGATAACTTTGAAATGACTCACTCGATATCTTTTTGTGGGTTAATATAACTAAGGTTACACATGAAATATCGATGTGACTAACTTACACAGTTCTCTTAACTTGAGAATACCATTGATCTTCGATATGTAAACTCCGCTTTGGTTATAGTTAAATCCTGCCACAGCGTCCATTGCATGACTATAGTAGGGTCAAGTGGAAGTATTTGAAGTGAAACACTATCCAATATAAGATTTGTCTCCTCAGTTACATGAGCTTAGTATCATGGTCAACTAAGGTCAACTCAAAGTCAAAATCTTTAGCCATAATAATTCGATTAATAATAATTGTTATTATTGAACCAAGGACTTTGTATCTAGACTATAGAGTTGAATATGGATGATATTGGAATTTGACCATTACCAAATTCCATATTCAAAGTGATATACTTTTGACGAAGAGAATTCATATAAATTATTGCAACTATAAGGTAATGCTTAATGAAGTAAAATTAGATTGCACCGATACCAAGTGAGCAATAAATTTAGCTATAATATCACATTACCTGTTAACTAATGTAACAACCCGTATATTTGGATCATTTAAATTGACAATAATCCACACATGTCAACTTAAATAATACAAAACACGAATCATTATGGGATTATAAATACATAAATGTAAATGAGAATCAATACAACATCACAGACACAGAACAGTCACAGAATAATGCAGCGGAAAATACATCGTCATAATAGCAGTTCATGAAGCCACTATATAATATACAACAATGTCTTAACATCAAGTGACTAATACCAAAAATGTCCAACAGACTAGGACATCAATACAGGAATAGAAATAGACTGATAAAGATAAGTGCTAAGCCTTCAGCATCTTCAACCAACCTTGATCAGCAATCTGGATAGCTTTAGACTGACCCGAGCATATGCAAAAAGAAACACTCGAGTCAGGACTCAAAATCTTATGCAATTAAACCAAGTGCAAGGGAATAGTTCATAACTTAAAGATGGATAAAATAACATCTCTAAGGATCCGATAAACTATCTATATATACAATAGAATACGATAGATAGATAATGTCTAATCAGTAAAGTACGATATTAAAATAGTGTTAAGGCATTACCATAATCCCCTTAACACATTTTATTCCCAAAAGCATATACAAGACCGTAGTTTCCCCAAAACCGGAAGTCACCAGAGGACAATCCATATACTAAGGTACAAATCAAAACGTAGTGGTCGCGAATAGGATAATCAGTATGACAAGGTACATGAGGCGATACCAACTAGGATACTAGTAGTTGCGTGATCCGAACTGATGTTGAGCATAGCAGCTACTACCTCAACACCGCGAAACACACTCCCAAATCAAGGGGTGCACCCAAATCGAATCACAAAAGTAATAGATATGGTATCGAAGAAGTGCGTCCGCTAGAGGTGGCGAACCTCAATGGCCCGGCGCGGCTCCTGTTTTAGTCATGTCAGAGGTCGTCCAATATCGTTCTCTTTCTTCAGTCAACGCGTTCACCAAACCATCCACTTCATTCTGGATCAACACTTCGCGTGTAATAGTTATTAAAGTGGTTTTCGGTATCGACAGAGAGTATGTCCATATCCGATCCCGGTCTCTTTAATAACTACGTATTTATTACCCAATGGTCGGTTAACTTAACGTTTAAACAAATCAAAGTCCAAAAGTCAAGGTGCAAATTTGACTTCCAAATTTTGACATTTCACGATTCAATTTATTTCGGATATTTAAAATCATATTTCCAAATGAAATCTGTAGTTCAAACATTTGAATTAACAATATAATTAAGTATTCAAGTTAAATTTAATAACTCACTTATTAAATTTAGTTCAAAATCAATTAATTCAAATTTTACCGGTCAATTAAGTTCGAATCGTTAAATCAAATTCTATTTATCTCAATTCATATTTACATTCATCGTTACATTAAATATAATCATAAATTTGATTAAATCAATTTCCTTAAATTTAAAATCATTTTACATTTAAATTATTGCTAAATTAAATCCATAAAACTTCAGTTAGTTTCGTATTCCATTTTAAGTCAAAATTTCCTAAATCTAAATTATTATTTATGACAAGTTCAAATCTATTTAATTTAAAACTCAGTTTAAATCTAAATCTACCAATCTAATAATTAAATTTTAAAACTCACTTGTTTTAAATCTTATTTCAATCAAATTCGCCAATTCATTTTTCTTCAATTAAATAGATTTATTAATCCATTTCCATTAAATCCATTAATTATTCCAATTAATCCATTAATTTATTTCAATTAAATCCATTAATTTATTTCAATTAAATCCGTTAAATCGTTACTTGATTTCCAAACAAATTATTAAGGTCATTCCTTAATTTCAAATAGATTTCAATTTCAAAATAATTTTGTTGACCAATCGGGTTTCTTATTTTTTTATTGTCTATCCTAGGCCAAGTTGTTTAAGTGGGTATTTATCATTCAACCCGATATCATTCAATATAAAGCATAGCAAAGGGAACTTGCAGTGTGATAACTGGGATGGTGTCAAAGTAAATAAACAAGCAATAGCAACCATACATAACAATTTAACAATTTATTCAAATAATCCCGAAATAATCATATTAACTCACATTTGTCATTATGCAAATTAATACAATTATTCCTAGAATCCTACGGATTAAAGATTATCACATTATGATTTTTACTTGGTGTCCGTTATCAAATTTCTACATCAATCGTACATAACAATTTTAATGTCACTACTATTTACCCTAATTAACATCATATTACAGTTTAACATTTTTGATCAAAATAAACAATACATAGCGTCAAATTTTAGAAATTAACAGTTTACTTCAATCAAATTTTAACAATCAACAATTTAATATCCAAATTAATATTAACAACAATTATCACTTGATTATCATAGCATAATAGATTGAGTCGTGAATAAAATATTCACCTTTCGTGGTTAGAGGAGATGGCGCGGCACGAAGATGAATAGATAAAATAGACCCTAATAGGCACGACGCAAAATGAACACAACTGCAATCGACAAATAATTAATCAATAATTTGTTTATTGCAATATATATCTATTAAATATATATAAAATCATACCAATCGATGAGCAAGATAGATTCGACAAGCGGGATGGAAATACTTATACTTCCGGATCAATAGTAGGAGCTGAAACAACATAAAAACAGTATGTGAGCAACCCAACATTTCAAAATATATATACTGTTATATAATATAACAGTTATATTTATATCAACTGATATATATAGAACTGATGCACAGAGGAGGATCTCGGCCACTGCGAGGCCCAAAGGTGACGGAGGAGCGACTGGGGTGGAGCGGGGTTGGAGCGGGCTGGACTGGGGACGGCGGGGTGCAGCTGGGCTGAGGTGGCGCGGGTGTGGCGGGTGCTGGCGGATGGTGTGGCACGTGGCGCGGAGGGCTGTGCGTGCAGGCGGAGGCTGGGGCTGGGTGGGTTGCGGTGGAGGCTGGGTGTGGGTGGCCAGGGAAGGTGGCGGTAGGGTGGTCGACGTGGCGGCGAAGGCGAGCTGGGTGGGTTGCAGCGGAGGCTGGGCGTGGGTGGCCGAGTGCGGGGCTGGCATGGGGAGGAGGGCCCTGGGCGAAAGGCAGGGCGGAGCTGGACGCGAGCAGGTGGAGGTGGGGTAGGGCGGGCGGAGTGCGCTGGGCGGAGGGCTGTTGGGTCGGAGGGTGGTGGCGGAGGGCTGCTGCGGTGGTGGGTGCAGAGTGGAGGGTAGTGGGCGGCGGAGCTGGGGCGGAGGGATTGAGGCGTGCGAAGGGGAGGCTGGGGCGAAGCAGGCGGGGCTGGAGGTGGGGCTGGCATGGGGCGGAGCAGGCGGGCTGAGCTGTTGGTGGCGGAGCGGGTGGGGAGGCGGAGGCCGGAGGTGGGGCGGAGGGATGGAGGGGAAAGGGGACGGGCTGCGGGGAGGCGGGGTGCAGGTGGATGGGGTTCAGGTCTGGGGACGTGCAATGCATGAAGCATGGGAGGGAGGAGTTTCATCTTGGAGTTGGGAAGGGTGAGTTTAAAGAAGAAAATAAAATATGCAGAGGAGAAGAAGAGTTACGTATCAGAGAGAAGCTGAAATGCAGTGGGCAGTAAATGAAGTGAGCTGTAGAGCAGAGGATAGCAGATATAAACAGAGAAACTTAGAGTCCCCGTGCAAATGAAATGATGATTTGTCACAGTGGCTATTGGGTTTCTGAAGGGCCATTTGAATTCTGAGCGGGAAAAAGTAGGGTACCGGTTTGTGTGGCGTAACAGACCAGTTTGTACTCCGTTAACCAATTAATAGCTTGCAA
The DNA here is from genome assembly GCA_030737815.1 of Allium fistulosum. Lineage (NCBI taxonomy): Eukaryota > Viridiplantae > Streptophyta > Magnoliopsida > Asparagales > Amaryllidaceae > Allium > Allium fistulosum. The sequence continues at coordinate 295,271,440 of CM060907.1, forward strand.
CGCCGAACTTCGATTGACACAAACAAATATATCGTTTTGATCAATGCGACGAGGCGGACACAATGGTATGAAGATATTGATGGTTTGACGTTGTTTGCGAAGTGGTAAATCTTATTGAACCATCTGCACGAGTGAACATTTTAACTAGCAATTAAAAGCAAAATTTGACGAAATGAAATACGCCGTCATGATCAGAATATTTTTCTTATGCAACATTACGAAAAATATTTGAGTTCGGACGATAGAAAATTTACACATAAAATTAAAACTAATATGTAAATTCGGCGTGCGAAATTTACTACAATATTTTTCGACGAAATTTGGCGTACGCCTATGTCTATCTAGGCGCATTCCAATTGTGAAGTTTGAACAGCAACGGAAATTGTTTGTGAATATTTGAAATTCCTATTACGGAGAATGCAGCAAAACACCGAAGAATAAGATCGACGGAGCTAAAGATGTCCGAATTTTGAAAAACGAAAAATGACGCCTTTGTCAGAAAATGATTTAGAATTTTTCTATGTAAAAATATTTAGGTTCGGAAGATAAAAATTTTCACGTTTTAATATGAACTGATGTGCAGTAAAACGCGCACGAAATTTACTGCCGTATTTTTCGACGAAACTTTACCCATATCTACAATCATCAAGGCGCAATTTAGAAACAAAGTTTGGACGTTGATTGAAATCGTATGTAAGTTTCCCATTTTATATTAAAATAACGGTTCTAAAATTTTTAAAATTGGGTCGGAATTTCAGGGTCGTTACATTCTCCCCTACTCAAGACTTTTCGTCCTCGAAAAGGAACAGAGTAAAGAGTGGAAGAACATATAACAGAGATACAATTGATTCAGAATAGATAATTGAATATAGTAAAGAGTAAAGAATGGAATTTACCTTCAACAAACAATTCTGGATTAGAATCCCGGATATACTCCTCGGTTTCCCAAGTGCAATCACGATCATCGGGACTCCATTGGACTTTGACTAGGCTAACCGACTTCCTTCTAAGTTGCTTTGTATCCCTATCAACAATACGAAGTGGTCTCCTCTCTATAGTCAAATCCGGCTCAATATCAACCTCATCTAACTGAGCAATAGGAATGGTCATGGATGGATCGTGTACCACTCTCCGAAGATGTGAAACATGGAAGACGTTGTGCACGCCCTCAAACTTCTCCGGTAGTGCAACTCTGTAGGCTAGTGTACCAATTCTCTCAGTGATAGCGAATGGTCCAACAAATCTAGGAGCGAGCTTCCCTCTACGACCAAATCGAATAACATTCTTTAAGGGTGATACCTTAAGGAATACCTTATCCCTAATCAGGAATTCTAAATCTCTTCTACGCCTATCAGCATAGCTTTTCTGTCTATCCTGTGCGGTCTTCATCTTTCTTCTGATTTCATTAACCTTCTCGGATGCTTCTATAATCATATCTGGACCAAGAATTAATCGATCACCAGGCTCAATCCAACAAGCTGGCGATTTGCATGGCCGTCCATATAAAGCTTCGAACGGTGCCATATCGATACTTGCCTGAATATAAAGGTGGTTAAATTTCAATTCAAATTTACTTATTCAATTTGAAATTTTGATTTACCTGATAACTGTTATTATAAGTGAATTCAACCAAATGGAGATGGCCTTCCCAAGATCCACCGAAATCAATAATGCAGGCTCGGAGCAGATCCTCTAAAATCTGATTCACCCTTTCAGTTTGGCCATCTGTTTGAGGATGATAAGCTGTGCTCAGATTCAGTTTAGTGCCCAAGACGTCCTGAAATGCCTTCCAGAATTTACTAGTGAATAAAGGGTCTCTATCGCACACAATACTAGATGGAACCCCATGAAGTCTAACAATCTCTCTCATATATACTTCGGCCAAACTCAAACCAGTACGAGTGGTCTTAACAGGAATAAAGTGAGCAGATTTGGTCAACCTATCAACAATCACCCAAATACTCTCGTTACCTTTTCTGGTCCTCGGTAATCCATCAATGAAGTCCATAGAAATCTGATCCCATTTCCAACACGGAATCTCTAGGGGTTGAAGTAATCCTGCAGTCTTCTGGTGATCGGCCTTAACTTGTTGGCAAGTGGTGCATCTACTGACATATATAGAAATATCCCTCTTCATCCCACTCCACCAATATAAACGCTTCATATTTCGGTACATCTTAGTGACGCCAGGATGAAATGAAAGTGATGACTGATGGTTTTCTCTAAGTACTTCTTGTCTCAATCCATCGACATTAGGAATGCAAATACGATTGTCAATCCTCAGAACTCCATTACTATCTATCTATGCTCCCACTTTACTGTCGGCATTTCCAACTCTACCTAGAACTAACTCCTTCATGCGATAGAGCAAGGTGTCCTCATATTGCTTAGCTTTGATGCGATCCACAAGAGATGGGGAGATAACAAGCTGAAATAGCATGCCTTCTACAAGATTACAACATGACAATGCTTTGCTACGGCTCAAAGCATCAGCTACAACATTTGCTTTCCCAGGAGTATAATTGATATCGAGATCATATGCAGCTAAGAATTCAAGCCATCGAACTTGTCTCTGGTTCAAATCCTTCTGAGAAAAGATATATCTCAAGGACTTATGATCGGTGAATAATTCAAATTTAATTCCCAAAAGATGATGCCTCCACAGTTTCAAAGCAAATACTACTGCAAGAAGCTCTGGATCATGAGTTGCATAGTTTACTTCATGGATCTTCAACTGGCGGCCATCATAAGCAATAACCTTTCCGTTTTGCATAAGAACAGCGCCTAAACCTTCTCGGCAAGCATCTGTATAGACAGTTAATCCTTCACTTCCATCAATCACCGCAAGAACTGGGGCTGAAGTTAACTTGCACTTCAACTTATTAAAAGCTGATTCGCACTTCTCACTTCAAATAAACTTGACATCCTTTCGAGTTAAAGCAGTAAGTGGGGCAGAAATCCGGGCAAAGTGCTCAATAAATCTACGATAATAGCCGGCCAAGCCCAAGAAGCTACGGATATCAGTAGGAGTTTTGGGAGTCTCCCAATCCTGTAGATAAATTTCAGATTAGAAAGGGATAAGAGGAATTGAATAGAAATAGCGAATAGGATAGAACTTACATTGATTACGGCGATCTTAGCTGGATCGACCGAAATCCCATTTTCAGAAACTATGTGGCCCAGGAATCTCACTTCGTCTCGCCAGAAGTGGCATTTAGAGAATTTGGCCCTAAGTTGATGGTTTCGGAGAGTTTCCAGAACATAAGAAAGGTGTGTCTCATGCTCCTTCTCGTCTTTGGAGAAAACGAGAATATCATCAATGAAAGCAAGAACAAACTTGTTAAGCACATCACGGAAGACTCGATTCATCAAGTCGACGAAATAAGCAGGTGCGTTGGTCAAACCGAATGGCATAACCAACCATTCATATAATCCGTTCTCGGTACGGAAAGCTGTCTTATGAATACTATCTTCTTCTACTCTGAGTTGGTGGAACCCAGTGGCGAGATAAAGTTGGGAGAAAACTTTAGCTCCATGGAGCTGATCGAATAAATCATTGATGCGAGGCATCGGATAGCGGTTCTTGAGAGTGCGTTTGTTCAGCTCCCTGTAATCAACACACATGCGAAGAGACCCATCCGATTTGGTGACAAATACAACTACGGCGCCCCATTCAGAACAACTTCTCCTAATCAAACCTCTAGCAAATAGATCATCAATTTGAGTTTTAAGTTCAGCTTTCTCTTTAGGCGCCATCCTTCTGTGAGGGAGGACTACGGGAGTAGCTCCAGGAATAAGGACAATGCGAAAATCGATTTCCCATTTATGTGGTAGGGAGTTGACCTCTCCAAATACATCGGGAAATTTCTGAACAATTGGGGTAGTACTAAGATCATCCGGGTGAGCATCAAGAGAGAATATGAAGCTTCCGGCATATTTCTGCGGTGATTTGCATTCAATGACAAACGGTAGGCCCTTGTCATTGACTAAAGAAACAGAACGGACCTTGCAAGAAATAACAGCATCGAATTTCCTTAACCAATCAGCACCTAATAAGATGTCAAATGCTGCGAAGCCAAGAACATAAAAATCCCAAGTGAATCGATATCTTCCATACAAGAGCACAACCTCTTTGCAAATTCTACTGAGGTTGGCAAGTCCTCCAATAGGGTTGGAGACGCATAAGGAAGTAGTAGCAAGAGTAGGTTCTAAGTTGAGCTTATTGCAAAGATCAATAGATATGAAGCTATGAGAAGCACCAATATCGAATAATACCCTAATAGGTAAATCATGCAATGAAAAAGTACTTCGTAAGGTACCTTGGTCATCCTGAGCAGGCGGTGTAGGAGTGGTGATGGCAAAAACTCCAGATGGTGTGCCACGCTTGTACAGTGGGCAATCTTTCTTGAAATGACCCAGCTGGAGGCAGACATAGCATAAGTCTTTCCTAGTCGTAGAAGGTGGTGGAACAGCAGCTCCTGAAGATGGACAACTATTAGCATAGTGGCCCTTCTTATCGCATTTGAAGAAGGTGATATTAGCAAGGTCGATTGGGCTTTTCTGAGCATATCCCAATCCTGTAGTCTTCTGCCAAGCTTTCTTTTGTTGATCAAAGTTCATCTTCCTCTTCTCGGGCTGGCTAGAGGAGGGCTGAGTAGGAGTAGCCTTGGCAGTAGGCCCCCTAGGCTTTGCCTCATATCTAAGAGCATAGTCAACAAGCTCTGTGAAGGTGCAGTGAGTGTGGCCAGTAAGCAAGTCATAATACTCTGGTCTAGCTCCCAAAATGAACTTCTCGTTCTTTAGAAGCGATGTATCAATCAATCCCGGGCCGAACTTGGAGAGTTCGTTGAATTTCCTCTCGTACTCCGAAAAGGTCATACTGCCTTGCTTAAGGTCCACGAAAGCTCTATAAAGTTGGGTTTTCCCAGCAGCGGGCATCCATTGTGCCGAGAAAGTATCCCTAATCAAAAGATAGACAAGATGAATAACATTCCCAAAAAGAAGAATTTAGACTACGAAATCCAATAATTTTTGTACCTAAACTGGGCCCAAGTGATGGTGTTCTCCTCGATGCGAGAAGTAACCGATTCCCACCAATCTTGCGCGGCATCCTGGAGTTGCCAGGCAGCAAGTTGACGCTTCTGAGCATCAGTGATCTCTAGACCGGAAAATATCTTCTCTAAGCCTTTAAGCCATTGCTGAGCCTCAATAATGTTCTCGGATCCAGAAAACTTAATACCTCCCAACTGTGTATACTCCTTACTAAGAATGGTGAATTTGACAGGAGCTGGAGCGACAGGTGCAGCCTGAGCAGGACCATGGCCCCTTCCTCCCCTATGGTTTCCTCTGGTACCCATCCTGAAATACCAAAGAGATTGTTAAAGCCAAAGGATAGAAAATCATAGAATTTTAAGGAAAGTCTAATCAACGAATCAAAGAAGTTTGAAATGAAAGGATTTGGATATTGAACCGATTCTCCTCATTCTAGGGTATTGCTACCCTATCTCTAATGAGTTTATATATAATCCTAAACTAAGGTTTTTAGGGAAACCGAAGCTCTGATACCAACTGTAACAACCCGTATATTTGGATCATTTAAATTGACAATAATCCACACATGTCAACTTAAATAATACAAAACACGAATCATTATTGGATTATAAATACATAAATGTAAATGAGAATCAATACAACATCACAGACACAGAACAGTCACAGAATAATGCAGCGGAAAATACATCGTCATAATAGCAGTTCATGAAGCCACTATATAATATACAACAATGTCTTAACATCAAGTGACTAATACCAAAAATGTCCAACAGACTAGGACATCAATACAGGAGTAGAAATAGACTGATAAAGATAAGTGCTAAGCCTTCAGCATCTTCAACCAACCTTGATCAGCAATCTGGATAGCTTTAGACTGACCCGAGCATATGCAAAAAGAAACACTCGAGTCAGGACTCAAAATCTTATGCAATTAAACCAAGTGCAAGGGAATAGTTCATAACTTAAAGATGGATAAAATAACATCTCTAAGGATCCGATAAACTATCTATATATACAATAGAATACGATAGATAGATAATGTCTAATCAGTAAAGTACGATATTAAAATAGTGTTAAGGCGTTACCATAATCCCCTTAACACATTTTATTCCCAAAAGCATATACAAGACCGTAGTTTCCCCAAAACCGGAAGTCACCAGAGGGCAATCCATATACTAAGGTACAAATCAAAACGTAGTGGTCGCGAATAGGATAATCAGTATGACAAGGTACATGAGGCGATACCAACTAGGATACTAGTAGTTGCGTGATCCGAACTGATGTTGAGCATAGCAGCTACTACCTCAACACCGCGAAACACACTCCCAAATCAAGGGGTGCACCCAAATCGAATCACAAAAGTAATAGATATGGTATCGAAGAAGTGCGTCCGCTAGAGGTGGCGAACCTCAATGGCCCGGCGCGGCTCCTGTTTTAGTCATGTCAGGGGTCGTCCAATATCGTTCTCTTTCTTCAGTCAACGCGTTCACCAAACCATCCACTTCATTCTGGATCAACACTTCGCGTGTAATAGTTATTAAAGTGGTTTTGGTATCGACAGAGAGTATGTCCATATCCGATCCCGGTCTCTTTAATAACTATGTATTTATTACCCAATGGTCGGTTAACTTAACGTTTAAACAAATCAAAGTCCAAAAGTCAAGGTGCAAATTTGACTTCCAAATTTTGACATTTCACGATTCAATTTATTTCGGATATTTAAAATCATATTTCCAAATGAAATCTGTAGTTCAAACATTTGAATTAACAATATAATTAAGTATTCAAGTTAAATTTAATAACTCACTTATTAAATTTAGTTCAAAATCAATTAATTCGAATTTTACCGGTCAATTAAGTTCGAATCGTTAAATCAAATTCTATTTATCTCAATTCATATTTACATTCATCGTTACATTAAATATAATCATAAATTTGATTAAATCAATTTCCTTAAATTTAATATCATTTTACATTTAAATTATTGCTAAATTAAATCCATAAAACTTCAGTTAGTTTCGTATTCCATTTTAAGTCAAAATTTCCTAAATCTAAATTATTATTTATGACAAGTTCAAATCTATTTAATTTAAAACTCAGTTTAAATCTAAATCTACCAATCTAATAAATTAAATCATTAAATTTTAAAACTCACTTGTTTTAAATCTTATTTCAATCATATTCGCCAATTCATTTTTCTTCAATTAAATAGATTTATTAATCCATTTCCATTAAATCCATTAATTATTCCAATTAATCCATTAATTTATTTCAATTAAATTCATTAATTTATTTCAATTAAATCCGTTAAATCGTTACTTGATTTCCAAACAAATTATTAAGGTCATTCCTTAATTTCAAATAGATTTCAATTTCAAAATAATTTTGTTGACCAATCGGGTTTCTTATTTTTTTATTGTCTATCCTAGGCCAAGTTGTTTAAGTGGGTATTTATCATTCAACCCGATATCATTCAATATAAAGCATAGCAAAGGGAACTTGCAGTGTGATAACTGGGATGGTGTCAAAGTAAATAAACAAGCAATAGCAACCATACATAACAATTTAACAATTTATTCAAATAATCCCAAAATAATCATATTAACTCACATTTGTCATTATGCAAATTAATACAATTATTCCTAGAATCCTACGGATTAAAGATTATCACGTTATGATTTTTACTTGGTGTCCGTTATCAAATTTCTACATCAACCGTACATAACAATTTTAATGTCACTACTATTTACCCTAATTAACATCATATTACAGTTTAACATTTTTGATCAAAATAAACAATACATGGCGTCAAATTTTAGAAATTAACAGTTTACTTCAATCAAATTTTAACAATCAACAATTTAATATCCAAATTAATATTAACAACAATTATCACTTGATTATCATAGCATAATAGATTGAGTCGTGAATAAAATATTCACCTTTCGTGGTTAGAGGAGATGGCGCGGCACGAAGATGAATAGATAAAATAGACCCTAATAGGCACGACGCAAAATGAACACAACTGCAATCGACAAATAATTAATCAATAATTTGTTTATTGCAATATATATCTATTGAATATATATAAAATCATACCAATCGACGAGCAAGATAGATTCGACAAGCGGGATGGAAATACTTATACTTCCGGATCAATAGCAGGAGCTGAAACAACATAGCAACAGTATGTGAGCAACCCAGCATTTCAAAATATATATACTGATATATGATATAACAGTTATATTTATATCAACTGATATATATAGAACTGATGCACAGAGCAGGATCTCGGCCACTGCGAGGCCCAAAGGTGACGGAGGAGCGACTGGGGCGGAGCGGGGTTGGAGCGGGCTGGACTGGGGACGGCGGGGTGCAGCTGGGCTGAGGTGGCGCGGGTGTGGCGGGTGCTGGCGGATGGTGTGGCACGTGGCGCGGAGGGCTGTGCGTGCAGGCGGAGGCTGGGGCTGGGTGGGTTGCGGCGGAGGCTGGGTGTGGGTGGCCGGGGAAGGTGGTAGTATGGTGGTCGACGTGGCGGCGAAGGCGAGCTGGGTGGGTTGCGGCGGAGGCTGGGCGTGGGTGGCCGAGTGCGGGGCTGGCATGGGGAGGAGGGCGCTGGGCGGAAGGCAGGGCGGAGCTAGACGCGAGTAGGTGGAGGTGGGGTAGGGCAGGCGGAGTGCGCTGGGCGGAGGGCTGTTGGGTCGGAGGGTGGTGGCGGAGGGCTGCTGCGGTGGTGGGTGCAGAGTGGAGGGGAGTGGGCGGCGGAGCTGGGGCGGAGGGATGGAGGCGTGAGAAGGGGAGGCTGGGGCGAAGCAGGCGGGGCTGGAGGTGGGGCTGGCATGGGCGGGGTAGGCGGCTGGCATGGGGCGGAGCAGGCGGGCTGAGCTGTTGGTGGCGGAGCGGGTGGGGAGGCGGAGGCCGGAGGTGGGGCGGAGGGATGGAGGGGAAAGGGGACGGGCTGCGGGGAGGCGGGGTGCAGGTGGATGGGGTTCAGGTCTGGGGACGTGCAATGCATGAAGCATGGGAGGGAGGAGTTTCATTTTGGAGTTGGGAAGGGTGAGTTTAAAGAAGAAAATAAAATATGCAGAGGAGAAGAAGAGTTACATATCAGAGAGAAGCTGAAATGCAGTGGGCAGTAAATGAAGTGAGCTGTAGAGCAGAGGATAGCAGATATAAACAGAGAAACTTAGAGTCCCCGTGCAAATGAAATGATGGTTTGTCACAGTGGCTATTGGGTTTATGAAGGGCCATTTGAATTCTGAGCGGGAAAAAGTAGGGTACCGGTTTGTGTGGCGTAACGGACCAGTTTGTACTCCGTTAACCAATTAATAGCTTGCAACGTCGAACTTCGATTGACACAAACAAATATACCGTTTTGATCAGTGCGACGAGGCGGACACAATGGTATGAAGATATTGATGGTTTGACGTTGTTTGCGAAGTGGGAAATCTTATTGAACCATCTGCACGAGTGAACATTTTAACTGGCAATTAAAAGCGAAATTTGACGAAATGAAATATGCCGTCATGATCAGAATATTTTTCTTATGCAACATTGCGAAAAATATTTGAGTTCGGACGATAGAAAATTTACACATAAAATTAAAACTAATATGTAAATTCAGCGTGCGAAATTTACTACAATATTTTTCGATGAAATTTGGCGTACGCCTATGTCTATCTAGGCGCATTCCAATTGTGAAGTTTGAACGGCAACGGAAATTGTTTGTGAATATTTGAAATTCCTATTACGGAGAATGCAGCAAAACACCGAAAAATAAGATCAACAGAGCTAAAGATGTCCGAATTTTGAAAAACGAAAAATGACGCCTTTGTCAGAAAATGATTTAGAATTTTTCTATGTAAAAATATTTAGGTTCGGAAGATATAAATTTTCACGTTTTAATATGAACTGATGTGCAGTAAAACGCGCACGAAATTTACTGCCGTATTTTCCGACGAAACTTTAACCATATCTACAATCATCAAGGCGCAATTTAGAAACAAAGTTTGGACGTTGATTGAAATCGTATGTAAGTTTCCCATTTTATATTAAAATAACGGTTCTAAAATATTTAAATTTGGGTCGGAATTTTAGGGTCGTTACAAGTAAAGTGTGAATGTTAATATTCGAATTGTTTGATATTAATAGCTGACCAAATTTATACCTAAGAGTCACACAACTAAAACGTTGAATGTTCCTTTAACTACCCAATTTAATCAATTAATATTTCTAATAATTAATTTAATTAATTAATATTTATAAAATTTTAATTATAAAAATTTGTTTGATGTGTTGAATAATATTAAATAGTTTTTTTTGAAATGGTACTTAGATACAACATGTCACTGGGACAACATATCACAACTCAGATGTCATATATGTTCGAATTACGCTACGCAAGTTTCGAACTTGTGACCTCTCGCACCAAAGTCGAATCACTTAACCACTGGGACAATGGTGCTTGTCTTAAATAGTGTCTTTGTAATAGTTATAAATATACTGATCGATATATGATACCGATACGCATTTGAATTGAATTTAAATTGCAACGATTTTTGTTTGGGATTGGACTAGGTTTAAGGCCCATATAGGGCGAGTTATATTCGGCTAGGGGCTGCTTGTTTGGCCAACCAAATGTTGGTTAAGCGAGGAGGCTTTTGAATGGTTAAAAGAGGAGAAAAAGTAAGAGAAAAACATGGCTTTTTCATTATACTTTTACTTCATTATGTATCCTTTAGCCAACCATTCAAACACTCACTTTACACTAGAATTTTTGTTCAATCTTCCCTCTGAAATTTTCGACCAAAAATCACCTCATTCAAACCACAAAATCCAAATACAAAACACATCAAATTCAATCCAATTTGGTTAGAAGTGGTACCTGCAGTTTGAAAGCCAGCAACTCTAGAACTTGGAATTTGATTCTAGGAGCCATTTTATTGTTTCAAAGTGACATCTAGGCTATGATAAGAGAATACTTCTTATTTATTAACATACTCAATCGTCCAGTTGATCATTCCATCATATGTTAGCTGGATAGATTTATAACAAATCGGTATATTGATGTATTGTCACATGTCGATGTTTATACATATATGTGCATTAAAAAAATATCATTACTTAGTGTAGACCTTCCCAATGCTCATGGCCTGAAAAAAAATAAAATTATTATTATATATTATTAATAGTATTATTAAATGATTTTACCAATTAAACCTAAATATAAAATATTAAATAACATGACATATGTATTTAAATTTTAAAAAAAAATTTGTTCGCACCTAAAACCATTCAGAGACAAATTCTATTTATGTATTTTCATATATATAAATATTTTAAATTATTCATTCAATTTAAAATTAGTTAAGTAAACAAAATATATTTATAAAAATTTATAAATAATATAAAATTCTAAATTTTTTTATATAATATAAAATATGCATTATGATTTTAAATAATTTTTTATTAAATCCGCATGAATTTTATTTTTTATAAGTATTTATTAATTAAATCGAAAAGAAAATTAAAAAATTACCTGGCCTAGAGTAACAGCAAAATACAAGTTTATTAAAAACGGTTGTATATTATTAATTAATATATATATAACTGGTTATATATTTATATATATTATCTATACATATTTATAAATTAATTCAAAAAAAATTTATTTTCGAAATTCATAATATATAATAAATGCACTAAGTTATTTTACAAATTAATAATTAAAATAATTTTTAATCTAATTATATTTATACACACACACATATAGATATTTCATAAATGATTTATACAAATAATTTATAACTAATATTATTAATAAATATATAATTAAATTTATACATATATACACATTTATTTATACAATAGTTTGATGCACATATGTATATGTATATTTAGACAATGCATTTATATACATGAGAGGCAAACATGCTCGTTGCGGTGTAAATTCCAAATTCTATACATAGGGATGTTAAACCAAGTACACATTATTATGTTACATGTGCATATACACGTACACACATATGTGTATATGACACACACAAACATATATATATATATATATAATAAAAATTATATAAAACAAAACATTATTTGTAAATTTAAATAAAATATTGATTTTGTTTAAAACAAGATTAGAAAAGTATAAAATGGATTTAAACTACATAGGTCCATTATAGATCCAATAAAGGAATTTTTTTGAAATTTACTAAATTACTCCGTTGCAGGCTGACCCAATTCCAACACTTGGATGGGTGCTTTGACCAGGCCCGGCGGCGGGATCAAAGCTTTATTGAGCATCACTCTTTGGGTGGTTGCATTGGCCAGGCCTTACGGTAGGACCAAAGTCTTCTCATCCATCTCCCTTGGATAGGTTCTTTAACCAGGCTCGACGGTCGGATTGAAGACTTAATTGATCATCACTCTTTGATTGGTATCTTTGGACAGGACTTATGGTGGGACCAAAGGCTTCTCGTCCATCTTCCTCGAATAATTGCTTTAACTAGGCCCGGTAGCGGGATCAAAGGCTTAATTGACCATCACTCTTTGGATAGTTTCTTTAGCTAGGCCTTAGGGTTGGACCAAAGGCTTGGATTTGCTCTTCCAGTTATGAGGTGTACTTCTGCTCAATAGGCCTTGCTAACCTTGTCAGGTTAGAAGTCAAGTTAAAGACATTGCATCTCAGTTTGGGGGTAATTATTTAGGGAAAGAGTCTTTTGATAATTCATTTTATTCATGGAATGTTGTGAAATACTCTAACAACCCGCTTTTTCGACCCTCAAAAGACGACACTTATACATTTACTATATTCACGTGCCGAACATCCGAGTGCTGGAAACACGGATTATTATGATGAAAGAAAAGACAGAACATAATCTCACATCATGATGAATAATATATAATACCTAGATGATCTTTACAAAAGAAAACTGTAATATTCATTCAATAATCAGAGTCTAACCAATCATCAGCTTGGACAGTTATAACATCCTATCCTCACAAATAATGATTAATACAAAACAAGAGATACAGCGGAAACAATAATACATAAATACATCTTGGAGGCATCCAGATCATCCCCTAAAGCCACAAAGCATTCAAAGCTAACTCTAGAAAATACTCGTGTCTAACCTGAGCATTATAAGAAAATTCACCCAGATCAGTCTGGAAAACTAGTGTGAGAAACTCAAATCATATATATTTCATGTTATAATACCTTTCAAAAATAAAGGTATTTCGTAAGACCCCACCGCATATAAACACGGACGGGTTTTTACCTTACGATAACCAAACCACTTTATATGAAAATCTAGTGATATTATAATATTGCCTAGGGTTTAAAATAAATATAAAACATATCTGGAGTGGTTACCCATAATTACAATCAACAGTACTAGGTTCTACAACTAAAACAGTAATGCACGCATTGGAAGATGGATTACATACAATGACAAGGCACCAAGGTACCATGTACCATAGTACATCTCTAGATAAAATGTACGGAGGTCACAAACCTTGTGACTCTACCAACACAGAACCGACCTACCCCTTCCTGGATGGTACCAAATATGACATCACCCTGGTTGCTTGTCAACCTTTATGGTGAGCTCACACCATACGTAAATCCATAGATATTGATCTAGAAAGGTGATGATCATATTCTAATGGGTGCGACCCAGATAGCCCTGCTGCATATCCCCTAATTTTAGTCATTATCGGGTTGTGAGGCTTGTAAGGCCACGATTACCTTTTCCTCTAGGCCAATCCCTCTTTGAATGCTAACACGGCTCTCCAGGCAACAATGCAATGTCAGCATTCATCCATATCAGTTGTTTAGAATATGAAAAAACCGAAGGCACTGCTTCTACTACATCCCTTTTGGAATCACCCTCGGGATTTGTAGCAAGTGGTCCTTGCATTTCAAAGAATTCCATCTTCGATTCCATCATCTTTAAGATGTCTCTAATTCAAACGCTTATGCCAGTTCGAAGTGGTTTTCAGGTAACTGATGTTAATCCGATCCCAGTCTCTTCGAACCAACAATTGATAACTTCTAGTTGAATCAATCTCGGTTCTTTCAAATGTAAGCGGTCGATATAAGAGTCCCAAGTAGATCTTGAATATCCACCCTTAAAGCGAGAGACATTTCATCGGAATGAGTTCTCCCGAGGGATCTCAAACTATATTAAATCACGAAGCTTTCATATACTTCCCAAGCCAAAATAGGTCAAGTTATTGATGATGGAGAAACCACTATCTGGTGTAAGTATATGGATTGCATAAGGAAAATCGAACATCATATACTTATCACCACTTTTCGATTTCAACTACATAGTATTCCTCGATTAACAATGAAGTCGGCCAAGTTAGAGAGCTACCCTTGCCTTGATGTACATTATTAAACTCTCATAGATAGAAACGGGCTTTCTTACCTCAAAATTTAGTGTCAAATATAAGATGAAGTACCTTCCATATACTTAAGTAGTCATGACCTATTTATAGAAATTAACCCTCTTATACTTATAACACTTCCGGCATTTCAACTTCTCTATCCCTCGCCCTGAATCAAAGCCAGGTAAGGCAGGGCACTGGTTGCACCTGGCTTGCATTAGTTAAAGCATTCCTATTCTAGATATCACATATTAATACTACTTATCATATTTGGTTTATGTTATTTAATGGCATTGACAAAGAACCTCTTTGATAAAACAAAGAGATTTTAAAACAATCTCAAAACCAACTCCATAAACTTATTACTAATCTTTGATTTCAAATTAGTTATCACAAACATTTTCAAAACTTATTTAAACCAAAGCATGATTTCAAAAAACAAGATCCTTTCTTTATATAAAGTAAACAATTATTTAATAATAACTAAGTGTTATAAATCAAACTTCCTTTCTAATTTTCTGAAACCATTACTATAACACGAATGTTATAGTCCATAATCTCTTTCTTTTTCTCAAAAATAGTTATTGCAACAATATTGTTGTAATCCATGCTTTCTTCTTACTTATAATCATATTTAAAATACTTCCCACCATATAAAACCTTCATTCAAACATCATTTAAACATCACCACTATCGAAAAAGAATTTGACTTTGGAAAATAAAGGAGTTTCCTTTATACAAAATATACCCTTACTTCAATTTTTCAAACAAATCCTTTTAGAAATATATATCAATTCCAAACCACGTTTCAAAATATTTATATAACTTTTGTAAACCATATATGAAAGGAATTTACAAAATCTCTAAAGTGGATAACTCTTTTACTTAATTTAAATCATATATTTCCAAAGTGCATCCATAACGACTATCACTATATGGGTCGTAACTTTTAAAACTTTGCTTTGTAAATCAAATATCTTTAAACTCCATTTTCCTTCTATATTTTAAACTACTTTAAATACTTTTGCAAAAAAGGTTTGAAAACAAAAGGTCAAGTTCGATAAACATTTCAAAACACTTTAGAAAACAAGGTAGTAAATCATCTGAAAAGAAAGCATGGGATTTCAATGTCACATAAAAACAAATCATTAAAGCAAGTCGGCTATCAACAACTTCCACTTCATTACACCATACATAGCAAGTAATAATGTAAAGTAAAATCAACATGGCGCGGAATTCCTTAGAGTCCCTCTACAAGATAGTCCCCTATAATTCCTCGCATATATGCACTTCGAAGTATATCATTGTGACCTATTCGCTACAACCACTTTGACTTCCATCCATTTTTCTTGTCCCCTATTTAAATGCTATGTATCCGCTTTCAAGCGGGAACCAATCCAAATAAGCAAGTATACATATTACAGACGTATGTAAATACAACATATGCAAAAAAAACTATTTGATTCATTTTAAAGTTGCTTTTAAGTGAGTTTAACCCACTTTTATTTTGACCCAACACTACCATAAGCAACCTCAATCAAGAAAGCACACATTCCAACTACCTTCACCTCCATCTCCTTGTGTTGAAAGCCCCTCCCTCTAGAAGCTCATGGCCTAGTGCCTCCTCTCCCCTAAAAGCTCATGGCTATGTAAAGAAATGAGGTTTTGGCCTTTATGTTTTGAACTTTGTGATAGTAGAGAGTATTAGAATTATTTATCAAAGTTTATACAAGAGTTTTGAGAAGGAAATGAAGTGTTTTAATGTGATTTCTTTTATGGAAGAGGAGATGAAGAAAAGAGAGAAATAGTTGAAATGAAACAAAGAAGGAAGAGTGAAGTAAAGGGGTCCTTTTATAGCATTGCAAAAAGTGGCAAAAGACACCTCTTACCCATTAGCCAAAAGACCAAATTACCCATAGAAAATTAAACCAAGGACACCCTCCCACATGCACTCACTCCCCCTTCATGTGACAATGGTACCACACTTCATGATGACATATACTAATTAGTACTATATTATAAAATTATAAGGAAGAAAATTCTTCTCTCTACTTATTACTTTTTAAATACACTTTAAAAGCACTTAAGGACTCTTAACTTTATTTAATCCTTTTTTGTAACTTTTGAATTCTTATTTGTAACATATATATGTGCAAAATATTTGTGTGTTTGTCAATCAACATTTTAATAACTTTCGTTTAATGAAAAGTCGAAAATCCGAAAAATGATTTTCGATCACATTTCTATTTCTCTCCGAACTATTTATTTATGTAACTAAATTTTTTAAATGAGTTTACCATTATTATTTATTAATTAAAGGAGGGTTATTTGATTATTAAAAATCATTGATTGAATATTTAAAATTAATTAAATATTCACAAATCAAAGTGATAAAATCCGAGTTGTTATAGTCTTCCCCCTTTAAAAGAATTTTGACCCCAAAATTTCACCGCAAACAAACAACCAAGATACAAATCATCCTAATACTTAACATTTCCCAAAATGGTAAATGACTAACAAACAAACTTAGAGTTTTCAAGGTTTACAACCTTTTCATCACACAAGGATGATAAACAATCTACTGAGCATACCTCATGCTCAACAGCTATAGGTTATTACTCAATCGATTATTCGCACTGCCTTATGACGAATCGAAGAGTCATCTACCCGACTTCTCATAAACCATACAACAATAAAGGTAGCTTAATCCCATATGATGTGCTTGAATCATTCATACATGATCGATTACTTGCTTGGATACATAAATCTCTTATCCAAGCTAGTATAAATCACTTAACCTCTTCATTGCGGTACCCCGATCCGGTTCCTTGATCTGATACTCATGTTTTTCTCACATAGTTCTAAACTATGATAGAAAATACTCACATCATCCCAAGAATCCATCTCTAGTACTCGCATTCAAGAATCGAGTGAAAATGCCTAGTTCGGACCATTGTATAACACGTAGAAATCATGTGCTCGAACTTTGGATCAAGAACTGTTATGCGAATAAAATGATCCAAGTTCAACTTATGGTTTTTATTCCTTTTGGATAATTTAATATTTATACTACTTCGATTCTTGTTTTAGTTCCTAAATTATTTATAAAAATGTTTCACAAAAATATAACTTAAATTTTTTAAACTTGTATAATACCCTACTACATCATGAGAGTAAATACAACTATCTGATTTAATCTTTTCTTTTTCCTTAAATTCAGATACATGCCCAAAATAAATCTGGATTTTAAAACTAAGTCGACCCCTTCGGCCTCTTTACCCATCTCTTCTGGTAAGTAGCTAAGAAGAGTAGGATGTTGGTACCCAAACTCAGTCCTAGAGTCTACTTTTCCTTAGATACTTCTAATGTAAAGATATTTTATTAGTCGGCTCTGATAACATCAAATAGTTTATACAACTTAGATGTTAAAACAAGAAACACGGTTTTAATAAAACAAAGTTTATTAAAATCTTTCTATTAAATTTTCCCATTAAAACTTGTGTTAAATCATTTCTTCTCTAACCAAGAGTGGTATAAACCCATATTAAAAATTTCATTTATCAACACATTAGTTTATCAAAAATACCTTTTTATTTTGAATCCATTTTCTTTAAGGAATCCTAAGAAATAAATACCCGGTTTTTATTTCAAAACCTCTTTGAAATGATACCTATATTTTAATCTATAGAAAATATACATATAGATCAAGTAACCCCAAAACGATACCAAGGAACTGGATCCTACCAAATAGTATCATACATCCCTTTACCAAGAAGGGTAACACTTAAGAGAAGTGCTTACCATCCGAACACATCTCTTGCCCATTTGTAGTTATTTTCGAGCCACTCGAACAAGTTAGCATAAAAATACTTCTTCTCTTTCGAATCGCATTTTGAAACAATGTTATATATATTTCATGAAAATAGTTTTAACAAAAATATCTATTACCCACTTGCTTTGGGTTCGTTCAAATTCGAACTCGTTTCGATCATACAACGATAAAGGGAATAATTTACTAAGTGCACAACAATGCTTGCCTAAACAAACATCTGATTGTCACTTCGAAGATTATTCAGATTACCACAAAATAAATCGAGACTCATTCCCCGAACTATCCAAAGAAAATATGCCTTACTTAAAATTCTCTTTGAAATATTTATACTGAAAAATACTTTCAAATAACACTATTGTTACTTTTTCCAAAAATCATTTGAGATCCTTTCCAAAGACACCGGGATTTAAATTCTCAAAAATCCTCTTTATTTCTAAATTATATTTTATAGACTCAATTTATAAAATCCTCTTTATATAAAATCATTCTTTCTTTATTTTACTAGACACATCTTATAAACAAAATTTATATAAAATTATCTTTATATAATAACTTGCTTTATTATAGTAACATTATTAACAAAGTAGACTTGATAAACCTACATTATTTACGAACACCTTATAGTCAAATCGTGAAACTGAATTCACAAGGAGTTTGTATTTAATTCAATCAAACAATAATGCTCATAAACTGGCTGAGCATAAATAATCAGTCGACAAATGATGATAAAAAAATATCATCCTCTCTTAGCAAACAATCACAACAAAAATAACTATATCAATTTTGAAAGTTATTCCTTCATAAATAAACTATAAAACCTAGGTAAAATTATTTTATTTACCAATTTCAACATAATATAAAACATTTTTGTACCATAATAAATATGTGCTCTCATATATAATACACTCAAACTCATTCTAGGGTCTCACCTACCTTATATCTAATGAGTTTACCCCTACTAAGGCCAAGGTTCTCGCTTAACCTTAAGCTCTAATACCACTATGATAATCCGCCTTTTCGACCCTCAAAAGTCAATACTAATACATCCATGATTTTCACATGCCGAACATCTAAGTGCTGGAAAGATGGATTGTTGGGGTGAAAGAAAAAAAGACATAACATAATCTCACATCGTGATAAATAATATATAATACCCGAATGATCTATACAAAAGGAAACTTTAATATTCGTACAACAATCAGAGTCTAACCTATCATCGGCCTGGATAGTTATAACAGCACGTCCTCACAAATGCTGATTAATACAAAACAAGAGACACAACAAAAATAAAAATATGTAAATACGTCTTAGAGGCATCCAACTCGTCTTCTGAAGCTCTAAAGCGTCCAAAGCTAACTCTAGAAAATACTCAAGTCGGACCTGAGCATTATAAGAAAATAACACCCGGAACACTGGTAAATTGGCATGAGAAACTCAAATCATTTGTATTTCTTTTATGTTATAAAACCTTTCAAAAATAAAGGCATCTCAAAGGACCCGGCCGCACATAAACACGGCCGTGTTTTACCTTACGATAACCAAACCACTTTATATGAAAATCTAGTGATATTATAATAATGTTTAGGGTTTAAAACATATATATAACATATCTAGAACGGTTACTCATAATTATGTTCAACTGTACTAGGTTCTGCAACTAAAACCATAAGGCACATATTAGAAGATGATTCCACAAATGACAAGACACCGGGGTACCACCTACTACAGTATATCTCTAGATAAAATGTGCGGAGATCACAAACCTTGCGACCTCTACCAACACAGAATCAGCCTATTCCTTTCAAGACAGTACCGAATATGACATCACCCTTATTGATTTCCAACTTTTTCGACAAGCTCACAGCATACATAAATCCATAGATAGTGATCTAGAAAGGTGATGACCATACCCTAATGGGAAGGACCTACATAGCCCTACCACATATCCCCTAATTTTAGTCACTATCAGTATGTGATGCTTATGAGGCCACAATTACCTTTTCCTCTTTGCCAATCCCTCTTGGAAAGCTAACACTGCCCTCCAGGCAATAATGCAATGCCAACATTTATCCATACCAGTTGTTTATGATATAAACAAACTGAAGGTACTACTTCTACTACATCCTTTCTGGAATCACCTTCAGGATTAATAGCAAGTAGCCCTTGCACTTCAAAGATATCTGTCTTCGATTCCATCGTCTTCGAGATATTTCCAATTCAAACGCTTATGCCGATTCGAAGTGGTTTCCGGATAACTTAAGCTTATCCAATCTCGATCTCTCCAAACCAATAATCGATAGATTTTGGTTGACTCAATCCCGGTTCTTTCAAATGTAAGCGGTCGATATAAGAGTCCCACGGAGATATCGAATATCCGCTCTTAAAGCGAAAGACTTTTCACCGGAATGTGTTATCCCAAGGAATCTCAAACCATATGAAATCGCGAAGCTTTCATATACTTTCTAAGTCAAAATAGGTCAAGTTATCGATAGTGGAGAAACCACTATCTGGTGTAAGTATATAATTTTCATATGGAAAATCGAACATCATATACTTATTACCACTTTTCAATTCCATCCCCATACTATCCCTCGATTAACAATGAACACGGACAAGTTAGAGAACCACCCTTTCCTCGATGTACATTCTCAAACTCTCATAGATAGAAACAGATTTCCATACCTTGAAATTTAGTGTTAAGTATCAAATGAAGTACCTTTCATATACTTAATTAATCATGACCTATTCATAGAAATTAACCCTTTTATACTTATCACACTTCTGACATTTTGACTTCTCTATCCCTTACTTATAATTGAAGCCAGGTAATCAGGGCACTGGTTGCACCAGGCTTTGCCTTAGTTAAACACTTCGATTCAAGATTTTATGGATAGAGGAAAATCTACTTGTCGGATTTTAGTGCTACATATAAGATGACTTACTCGCCATAAACATGTTGACATTTTAGCACCACTTATGATATTTGGTTTATGTTACTTAACGACACTGACAAAGAAATCACTTCCATATAACAAAGAGATTTTAAAACAATCTGAAAACTAACTCCATAAACTTACTACTAATCTTTGATTTCAAACTAGTTATCAGAAACATTTTCCAAACTCATTTATTTAAACCAAAGCTTGATTTCAAAAGACAAGATCCTTTCTTTATATAAAGTAAACAACTTATTTAACAATAACCAAGTGTTATAAATCAAACTTCCTTTCTAATTTTTCGAAACCATTTACATTAATAAGAATGTTATAGTCCATAATCTCTTTTTTTTTCAAAAACATTTATTACAATAATGGTGTTGTAATCCAAGCTTTTTTCTTACATACAATCATATTTGAAATACTTTCCACCATTTAAAACTTTCATTCAAACATCTCTTAAAAGCCACCACTTTTAAAAAAGAATCTAACTTCAAAAAATAAAGGAGTTTCCTTTGTATGAAATAAACCCTTCAATATTTAAAACAAATCCTTTTAGAAATATATTTAAATTCCAAACCACCTTTAAAAATATTTATATAACTTTTTTAAACCATATATGAAAGGAATTACAAAATCTCTAAAGTGGATAACTTTTTGACTTAAATTATATATTTTCAAAGTGCATCCATAGCGATTATGGCTATATGGATCATAACTTTTAAAACTTTAATTTGTAAATCAAATAGCTTTTAAACTTCATTTTGTTTCTATATTTTAAACCACTTTAAATACCGTTGCCAAAATTGAAAACCAAAATTCAAGTTTGAAAACCAATTCGAAACACTTTAGGAAACAAGGTAGTAAACCATCTTAAAAGAAAGTATGGGATTTCAATGTCGCGTAAAAAAAATCATCAAAGCAAGTCGACTATCAACAACATCCACTTCATTACATCATACATAGCATGTAATAATGTAAAATAATATCAATATGGTGAGGAACTCCTTAGAGTCCCTCTACAATATAGTCCCCTGTAAATCCTTGGATATATGCATTTCGAAGTGTATCGTTGTGACATATTCATACGACCACTTCGACTTCCATCCATTTACACTGTCCCCTATCTAAACCCTATATGTCATTAGGTTTCAAGCGGGAACCAATCCAAACAGGTAAGCATACATATTACAGACATATCTAAATACAACATAAGCAAAACAAACTAATTAATTCATTTTAAAGCTATTTTTAAGTGAGTTTAACACACGTTTTTTTCGACCCAACGGTACTATATGAAACCTCAACTAAGCAAGCACACATTCCAACTACCTTTACCTCTATCTCTTTACATAAAAAGCCCCTACCTCATATAAACTCATGGCCCAAGGCCTCCTCTCCCCTAGAAGCTCATGCCATGCAAAGAAATGGGGGTTTGGCTTGCAAGTTTTGAACTTTGTGATGGTAGAGAGTGTTAACAATATTTATCTAGGTTTATATAAGAGTTTTGAGAAGGAAATGAAGTGTTTTGATGTGATTTCTTTTATAGAAGAAGAGATGAAGAGAAGAGAGCAAGAGTAGAAATGAAATAAAAATGGAAAAGTGAAGTAAATGGTCCTTTTATAGCATTTTAAAATGTGGCAAAAGACACCAGTTACCCTTTAGCTAACAGACCAAATTACCGTTAAAAATTCGACTAAGGACTCCCTCCCACATGCACCCACACCCCCTCCATGTGACCATGGTACTACACTTCATGATGACATGTATTGATTAGTACTATATTATAAAAATATAAATAAGAAAAGTCTTCTTTTTACTTATTACTTTTTATTTCACTTTAAAAGCACTTAAGGACTCCTAATTTTATTTAATCCTTTTTTGTACTTTCTTAATTCTTATTTGTAACATATATATGTGCATAATATTTGTGTGTGTATCAAAAAATGTTTCAACAACTTTCTTTTGATGAAAAGTCGAAAATCCAAAACATGTATTTCGATCATATTTTCAATTTTTCACCGATCTATTTATTTATGTAAACAAAATTTTAAAATGAGTTTACCCTCATTATTTATTAATTAAAATTAGCTTATTTGATTATTAAAAATCATTTATTGAATATTTAAAATTAATTAAATATTCACAAATCAAAGTGATAAAATTTCGGGTCATTACAAATACGGTCTTAAATGTTTAGCATTCCAAGTTCTTGATATCACATTTCCATTTGGTCTGCTTAATCGATAAATTCCTGGTGGAATAGCTTCGTGAATAACTAGTGCATTTGGTCTTAGTGGACCGTCCATGGGATCCTTAATATTTTCCATTACTCTTCTTAGCACTAGATCCCTCTTCTTGAATGCTCTTCCTTTTACCTTAAAATTATAATACTTTGAAATTTTTCATTGGTATTTAGCTCTTCATATGGAGGTTTGATTTCCTGATTCGTTAAGTAAATCGAGAGACTCACTCTTCATCTTTGATTTATTTCATAACTATAGGCGGTCCTTTGACATGAAGGGACTTCGAGCTCTACTAGGGTAACATGACATCAAATCCATATGTCAAAGAATATGGAGTATGTCCAGTAGCCATTTTCCTAGAATTTCTATATGACCATAAAACGAAAGGAAGTTCTTCTACCCAATTTCCATTGGCTTTACCGAGTTGCTTCTTCAAGACATTCTTAATGGTCTTATTCACTGCCTCTATTTCCCTATAGGCTTTTGGGTGACCTACTGACAAAAAGATTTTTATTATTCTCTTCTTCTCGTAGAAATGACTAAATTCTTCGCTTTCAAATTGAGTCCCGTTATTAGAGATAATTTTTTTGGGAGTCTGAATCTAGCGACTGTATTCTTGATGGCAAACTTTAGAATTTTACCTGTACAAATGTTTGATAATGGTTCAGCCTCTGCCCATTTGGTAAAGTAATCAACGACTACTACCACAACCTTTGCTCCTCCTTACGAGCCCAGAAGAGGCATAGTCAAGTCAAATCCCACATACATCAAAAGACCATGTACTAGCAATAGTAGTGATGAAAATTGCAGAATTCTAGGAACTTTTGATAGTTGTCACATCTTTTAACGTAGGTTAAGGCGTCCTTTGTCATGTGGGCTAATAATATCCTTACTTCATTACCTTTTTTGTTAGTTTTACCCCATTGGAATGATCCCAGCAAAACCCTTTATTAGCTTCCCTTAACAATCTAGCTTCTATTTCAGTGGTGATACATCTGAAGTAAGATGTTGAGTACCCTTTTCTTTATAATATTCCATCAATTATGGTATATAGTGGGGCTTGGTATCTTACGTTTTGCAACTTGGTTCTTTCCTTGGGCAATATCCCTACCTTTAAATATTTGATCAAAGGCGCCATCCAATTTTGCCATATTAATTATTATGAGCATTTGATTTTAGGGATTTCCCTATAACTACCATCCTTTCAAGGGTTTCTCCCACCACACGTTGGTTGTTTGGCTTGAGATCAAGTTAGAATCAAGGCTTCGTTATTTAATTCTTCCTTTTCTAATTCAATATTAGGGTTTTGTTGAAATCCAATGGAAATAATTTTGACTTCGGGCGCTCCTCGTGAACTTGTTAATTTTGAGAATCCGCTTGCGCGTTCTTCTCTCTCGGTATTTGGTGTATAGAAAATTCTTCAAACTGAAATAGCATTTCATGAATTTTATTTACGTATTGAGCGAATCGAGCATCCTTGGTTTGGAATATCTTCTTTAATTAGTTCACTACTAATTGCAAACTGCTAAGTATCTCAATTCTTGGAATCTTTAACTACTGAGGGGTTAATCCTGCTATCACGGACTCATATGCAGCTATATTATTAGTTGTAGAATATCCCAACTTTATTTCATAATGCAGCTTATGCCCATTAGGTGGAATTATTACATAATCTGCCTAGCTCCTTTCTTATTTGATGCTTCGTCTACATATACTTCCACTTTGGTTCGAGCTTCTTTTCCCTCTCTAGTTGATCCTAAATAAATCTTGTACATTCTACTATACTCAATATCATGTTGACTCAACTTCATTCCCCATTATCAATCTTTATGATGTTTTGGGTTTTCTAAGGACCCTTATTAGCAGATAATTGATCAAAACCTTGATTGGATGCAGTTAAAAATATGACCTTAACTTTTGTGCCGATAATAGTAAGCAATAAGCCAATTTCTCTTTGACCGGATACATATGTTCGGTGTCATTTAGCCTCTTACTTGTGTAGTATACTGGGAATTGAATCCTGCCTACATCTCTGATCAGAATCGCACTGATTGCATACTCTGATATTGACGTATACATGAATAAGTCTTCTCCTTCCACCGAGCTAGAAAGTATTAGTGGCTTAAATGGTCCTTTAACTCTTGGAAAGCCTTTTGGCATTCTTCCATCCATTCAAAGGTTTTTCGTTTCTTAATCATGTCAAAGAAGGGAATACACTTATCAATGGCTCTAGATATATACCAATTGAGCACTACAACCCTTCCATTTAATATCATTACCTATTTACTTGTTTTGGTTGTGCCATATCATTGATTTCCTTTATTTGATCGTGGTTTGCTTCTATTCCTTGCACATTTATGATGTACCCATAGAACATGCCAGATTTAATTCCGAAAGAGCACTTTTGTGGATTCAACTTAATTTTATATTTCCTTAATATTCCAAACATTTCGTTCAACTCCTCCACGTGATCTTTCACTTTTTTATATTTTACCAGCGTATCATCCATATATACCTCCATGTTCTTTCCTATTTAATCTCAGTATATTCTACTCACTAAACTTTGATATGTGGCCCATACATTTTTCAACCCACATAGCATTACCTTGTAGCAATACGTACCCCAATCGATCACGAAATGGGTGTGTTCTTCATCAGCTTTGAACATAGGAATTTGGTTATACCCTGAACATGCATGAATAAAAGACAAAAATTTATGACCACTTGTAGTATCCACTAGCCGATCGATTCTTGGGAGAGGGTAGCAATCTTTGAGACATGCCTTATTCAAATCCGTATAATTAACTCATGTCCTCAATTTTCCGTTAGATTCCTTAACTAAAACTGGATTTGCTAAAAAGGTTGAATTATATGAAATGAATTTTTAGATCCAGAAATTCCTTACCATCAAGTTGATAAAAAGCGCTGAATTCTTGTTGATCAAAAAATGAAATATGTATTTCTATATACTTCCTCAAACCTACTTTTCTTTGTTTTTTGTTTCTAGTATTTTTGCGAGATCTATGGAATTCATTACTTGTATACCATTTTTAGTACTAGGCACTAGCCAATAGGTATACAAAAACAAAGAAAGAAGATACAAGACAAGGACTAGATAAATGAAATGAAAGGAACATGTACCACTTGGAAGTATTATAAGTCTTCCTAATCTTCTATTATAGAAGGGGGAGGCCTTTGGTGTTCCTTCCAGTTAAGAATTGGGGCCTCACAATCACTAGCCAATATTTCTCTCATTCTCATGCCTTTCTTTGTTCATGATTCGATATTCTGGTGTCCAAGGCATAGAGGAACCACAACAATCCATCCTGAACTTGGTGGTTAAACTCTACTATGGTGACGATCTTCAAATAAAACACTTCTTAAATGAATCCATTTTCTACTAACTTTTTATTTCTTTTTGTAATATCATAGTGCAAATCTTGTTGAATTTCCTCTTATTATACCTTATTGGAATTAACTTTGGTCCAATATTAGGTGCATGGCACATTATCACTGGGTCAATTCCATCCATATCAGCATGGGTCCATGCTTATTTATAGGAATGAGATCAGTCTTCCTTTCGTGATTTTATCCATTTTATTTCCTATTTTCATCATTTTTGTTGAATTTTGGGAATCTAAGCTTACTTCTTCCAAGTCTTCCATAGATTTTGCATTTTCCCACCTATCTCCAAGATCTCTATCCGAACTATCGCTTACGAGGTCTCGAACTATCTCTTATGAGGTCTTGCTTTTATATTGATCAACTTGATTTAACTCTACATGTTTTCTTTTCTTTTCCTTGAACTTGATTCTTCTGCTTATTACTTGGGGCATTTTTGGTGGAAGATTTTTCCCGTTTGCCTTAGATACCAGTTCTCGGGGAATGATATGCATGGGCTTGAAAGTTTTAGTTTGGTTGTATTTATTCAACACAGATCCATAACAAGATTCTACTTATTTATTATATTGTTCAAGCATGATGAAATACATCTCACGTGAAATAAATTATTCTCCACAGATAGTTCCCCATCCAGCTTTGCACATGAACTCCACTCGTAAATGTTTTGGGGAGATGATTGCATCAATTTCATTAAGCGTAGGTCGCCTAAAGAATGTGTTATAGTAGGATGTTTGGTTCATCACCATGAATAAAGTTTCGAACATCCCTGAGTAGGGTAGGGTCCCAATTTGGACAAATGGTTTTATTTGATCGACTGGCGTAGAGCCTTTGTTATTGAATCCAATGATTAGTTTCAAACTTGACTCAATTTTTTCTTTTAGGATTCCCATTTGGTCAAATGGACTTTTAAAAATGACATTTACCACATTGCCAGTGTCGACTAAGATTTTTGAGATAAGAAAGAGGCTAATTTAACCAGTTATCAAGGGCGAGTCATTGTGAGAGTGCCTCATTTCCATCAATTCCCTTGGCATTATTACTAAATCTGGAATTTGAATTGAACTTTCGAGTGATTTCAGTGGTAGTTCCCTACTTATCGAGTATATGCCATCCTTGGCTTCCTTTATGTATCTGTTCCTCACCCCTTTACTCTTTCCAACGATAGGTGACCCTCTATGGATTACATCAATACGATTAACTGGCTGCAATTGGTCTTGAGGGAGCTCGCTTTCTAAGATGTTGGTGTTATTAGCCGGTAGTTTCTCACTACAAGAGGGTTTTTGATCAGCCTTAACAAACTCCTTGAGTACTTCTTTTCTAATCATATTTTGAACAATTCCACTTAGAACTCAGCATTCACCGGTCTTGTGCCTATTCACTTTATGAAAAGTGCAATAATCTCCCCCTCTTTTGGTTTAGGATTTGTTCTTGACCTAAATGATGTAGGGTAATAAAGCTCATCCTTAGTATTATAATATATATATGTATGTATGTATGTATGTATGTATATGTATGTGTATATGTATATATGTATGTATGTATATGTAAGAAATGAGTTAGCTTAGCTCAATGGAATTGGCTTTAGTGAATTCGCTCCATCTTCCCTTTTTTCTGGGATTGCCAAGTTTCATCATTCTCTTTAGTTTTTTTGTTGTGAAAAATCTTGTCCATCCAAATGAATTTATCAGCTTGGAAATGAATGTTTTACAGATATTGGCATCCATGATTATATAGCTCTTTCCAAAATGGAATGTTATCAATCATGCTAGATTTTACTTCCATTAACTTTTCCCAGTCACTCGACCTTTCTTCCTTGTTCACTTCAACATTGAACCATTTCAGATAATCCCTCAACGATTATCCGAGTTTTTATTTTATATTGGCCACACTTGCGTCGATGGCTAGCTCTTTCAAGGTGCAGAATTGGGTTGAAAATTCATAAGAAAATTGCTCCCACAAGTAAATTGTCTTTTGTCGGTAGCGTCTGCACTATTTTATCACTGCCCTAAATAATGTGGTTGAAAGAGTCTGCATCTTACCGCCTCTGGTGCATCATATAAGTCCATTTTACTTTTGAATACCATCAAATGATCGTCTGAATCAGATGTGCCATCATACCCGATTGACGGAATCTCGACATAAGATGGTAGTGGTACTATCATGATTTCCCCTATGAATGGTGCTCCCATAAAGTTGTTATTGACTTTAGGATCCATCATCCTCTTCCTTTTTAGTTCTGTTATGTCTCTCTCCATCTTATTAGCCATGTCTCTTAGATATGCCTCATCATTCTCATAATTCTTCTGTTTTAACTTATATTCCTTTCGCGAAGCGGAACTAGTAGATTGTACGAGCGGTGATTTTGAATTCTTATTTTTCTTTTGTGTTAGGTAATTCTCTTCCCTTCTTTGTGGCCATAAAGCAGTTTTCTCAACGTCTTTACTTCTTAAATTGGATTTTCCAACTTTCCTACATGGAGATTCAACTTCTTCTTATTTCGCTCCTTTCGTTGTTCGTGATGTTTTCGAAGATTTCTAAGATACGAGCATTTTGATTAACTCATGGATTTTTTTGTAGTTGCCTCTTCATGACTAGGATATCATTCTCTTACTTTGACACTTCCTTTGGCGTTGAAGCTAGTCCAACCTCCACATTCTCCATGCTAAGTTGAGGGGTTATATTCTCTTCAAGATTTGTGCAGTGGTTTACTTCATCTTGGACTTGTATATTCGCTTTCTTATTAGATCTTCCATCTTATTAGAATGGTTGCTATAAGGGTTCCCTGAGTTCAGCTCTCAATGAAAGCACTACTAAATTTTAGATCAGAATTTAGGCTAACATAATGCTCCTGGGTTTTGAGGAGTGGAGAGTACTTGAGTAAGATAAAATTCTTAGTCAAGCATGTTAGTATGTGAAGTCCTTTCTTTATTAAAGTCCGAAATTGAAAAGTCACAAAGTTCTCAAAGTCAATTCGGCCATTAGCACTCAAATCAAGCTCTCTTTATTATGCAAAAGGTAAAATGAAAATGAGGAAGAATATCAACTTGGAACTCACCCCCTTCTAGAGGGGGTACATGTTTATTTATAGAGAACTTTGAACCTCGGATTTGTGACATGTGTCCCTTAGAGAAAACGAATGATACTGATTTGTTGATGTGGCTAAAGCTCTTCTTCTAATCCCTCATGGCATGATGAGTGTGATTAGAGGGTTCCATATGGCACTGATTTTGGTTGCACTCTTCGAAGTGCGATAGCTCCAAATTGTCATTCTTTGATAGTACAATCAGCATGTTTTAGCCTTGTAATATCAACTCTCAATAGCTTAACCTTCGACAATTCAACCAACCAATATGCGATAGCCCCTTGTAGTTCAATCCTCGATGGCTCAATCAACTAATGTATAATAAATTCTAATTATCAAACATCAATAGTTCAATCCTCGATGGCTCAACCAACTGGTATATAATAACTTCTAATTATCAATCCTCGATAGTTCAATCCACCCCAATTCAATCAGATAATGTATAAAAGCTTCTAATTATTAACCCTCGATGGTTTAATCCACTCATCTATAGTAGCCTTGGAACTTCAATCTTCGACGGCTTATTTACTTAATACTTGATAACTCTGTGCCCTCGACCATCGACATCTTAACCAGTCATCATTCAAAAGCTTCTCTCGATAGCTTACTTACTCAACATTCGATAGCCTTTGGGCCTTCAACCCTCGACAGCTTAACCGGTCATCATTCGATAGCTTTGGAATCTCGACCCTCGATAACTTATTTGCTCAATATTTGACAGCTTTGTAATCTTGACCCAAAACTGGTTATTTGTTCAATTTTCAATGGCATTGTAATCACAACCCTCGACAGCTTATTTACTCAACATTTGATGGCTCTATCATCTTGACCCTCGACAGCTTGTTTGCTCCATATTCGATAGCTTTGGAATCCTAGCATGTAATGGACTGTTATCTTAGCATGTAATGCGTTCTTTTCTTCATCACTCGATAGTTTCTCAAGTTTAAATTGCGATGTTCTATATGAATTTAATATGCATTGGCTCCTTTGTCTTCTTCTTGTAATGAATTCGGAATCATCAACTCGCGATAACTTCTAACCTCACCATGTAATGGTTCAGTACATGATAGATTTATGCATTTGATAGTTTTTTTAGCTCCAACTTTTGATGGCACTTTTACCGACCTGCGATAACTTCTTGTTATTGGTTTTCAATGATTTAGTTACTTCTCTTTGCACTATGTTTCAACTATTTCTTTTGAAAATTTTTGGGGTGTAACAAATATAATATAATGCAATAAAATATTATGTTTTTTTTACTTCAAAAACCTTCATATTCAAATTTTTAAATCCATTTACAAAACCACCCCAGCACCATTCTAATATTTTACAGTTAACTCCATGTATTAGAATCAATTACATTAAACTATTTAAACAAATTTAGTAATGTTGGGACTGGGCCAGCCTGCAGCGGAAGAAATGGGTGAATTTCAAAAATTTTAACCATTTTGGATCTTTAATGGGCCTATGACGTCTAAATTCATTTGGAACTTTTCTAAGTTTCTTTTAAATAAAATCAATATTTTATTTAACTTCATAAATAAAGTTTCACTTTAATTTAATGTGTATTTAATTTGTGGTATATCAAATATACTCTTATATACAAATTTGTGTGTACTGTTTACTTTTCAAATTTATTTAAAGAAGGAAATATTTCATTTCCTTTCTCTTAACTTGTTCAATTAATGAGAGGGCTTAAATTTATTTAGAGAATGAAACTTTTCATTTCCTTTCTCTTAAATTATTCAATTGACGAGGGATCAAAATTTTAGTTAGAGAAGGAAGCTTTTCATTTCCTTCCCATAATTAAATTAAATAATTGATTAATAAAATAACATTAATGACTAATCTAAATATGACATGAATTGTAAATATATTTACAGTAAATATTATGCAAGTGCAACATACAGGGAGTGTGCATAGTCAGTGGTAACTAATATGTATACATAAAATAAATAAGAACAATTTGAATGGTTAGTACATAAGAATTGAAATGGAAATAAATAAGTGATGGCAAGTGTGATTGATATAGTGTCCCTTTTAGTAAACCTAATTAATGCAACATATTAATGACAATCAATAGGTACCATAATGTAAGAATATGGAAGGTAAACAACGAATTATACGTATACATTATTGTCTTAATTATAGAAGAGAAATGATTTCATACTATGACAATATACGTAAAGAAAAATAAATTTTATATGAACACATATAAGTAGATCCAAATATGTATATATGGAATTCAATCAAAGCTTTCTAATAATATAAATTAGATAGTATTACAGTTAATTTCAAAACTTTGATTTGTTGTTAAATTCCTTTTATTCATAAATATCTAATGCAATAAAAAGTGCAAGTAATACATGCAAATATACATACATACATGTACTAAAATTCAAAACTAAAATTATACTTTGTTATCAAAGATTAAAACATAGATCTACAATTGAAACATTGTATTGATTCTGTATAAATTTCATTTTTAACTTTAAATATAATTCTATCAATCAACATGAAAATGTAAATTTCCAGATTTAAAGAAATAGAATTTAAATTAAATGTTAAAACATAGAAAAAAATAAAACATTATATTTTAAAATATATAGATTTAGTTTCAATTTAACAAAGTAAAGAAAAGCAGCTAAATAATTCGAACATGCAAACACCCAGATTTGAAGAATTACAATTTAATTAGAATGTTTTAAAAAACATAGATCTACACTTAAATGTGTTTTAAAACATAAACAAAATTAATTTTGTCTATCAAATGAAAACTCAATCATATCATTCAACAAATAATTCAATCTTAATAAACAATTTTTTTAATTAAGCAAGACAGTAATACGTCATACAAATTATGAAAGTCAAATTAAAATTACATCAAACGTTGCAAAATCACTATTTATATATATAAAATGACATACCTTGCTACCCAATCCTTAAAACACACCTTGTTGATGTTGCCTTTGATTTTCACCTTGAATGAAGAATGCTTCTAGATTCAATTGAATCATCTTAGGATGTTGCCTAGAAATCACGCCTTGAATGATGATATCTTCTTAGACCTTCAAGATCCATATCCTATCTTTGCAAGAGATGGATAAATCACTTTTGTTTTATTTTATTTGATCATTTTATTTGAATTTGAAAGATTTTGGAAATTTGTTTTTTTTTTGCCATGAAAAGTTAGGAAAAGAGAAAGAGAAAGAATTAACATGAATGAAAATGAATTGTACGTACAAAATGAATTAGAGAATATGTTTTATTTGAAAGAATGAAAATTTTCCCATTCTTTAATTAAAACTTCCCTAATTAATTCACTTGATTGTTTCTCTCTCTCCAGTCCTTTCTTTACACGTATGTTATCAAATGACATAAAATTTCCTCAAATCATGACATAAATTTTCCATAAACCATGTCATCAAATGACATAAAATTTCCATAAATCATGTCATCAAATGACAAAAAATTTCCATATATCATTTCATGCAATTATTTTTAAATTACATCAACATCGTATATCAATGCGCGCAAATACAATTTTTATAAATGCATTAAATAATTACAAAAAAACTTTCGAACATCAAATAAATAATAATTAATATTTCTCAAATATCAATTAATTTAATCAATCTACAACATTTTATAAATTAATTAAATCATGTGGTTTTTCAAAGAATTCATCATTACGGTTGTGCGACTCAAAGGTGTAAATTCAGTTAGTGATAAATATTGAATTATTCGAATATTAACGATCACACATCACTTAGCAGGTGGTGTGACATTTTGGCCTAATTTATCGCTTACACACCTTTTGTAAAATCCAATTTTACTTATTATAAGCGGTACTAATAGTGACAATTATTTACACCAATTCTCATCGTCAAAACTATATCACTTTGGATTTATGGAATTTGGTAATGGTCAAAATTCCAATATCATCCACATTCAACTTTGTAGTCCAAATACAACATCCTTGGTTCAATAATAACAATTATTATTAACCGAAATGCTCTGGTCAGAGACTTTGACTTTAAGTTGACTTCAGTTAACCGTGATATTAACTTCATATAACCGAGGAGACGAATCCTCTTTTGAATAGTGTTTCACTTTCAATGCTTCCACTCGATCCAACTATAGTCGTTCGATGGACGCCATGCGACAATTTAACTATAATCAAAGCGGAGCTTTCACATTGAAGATCAACAGTATTCTCAAGTCGAAAGAACTATGTAAATTAGTCACATCGATATTCTCTGCTTGACTTTAGTTATATTAACCAATTGAAAACTATCGTGTGAGTCATTCCATAGTTATCCAATAACTATCAGTACGTAACCCCTTGGTGCCTTCAATAGTCATGAGTAATACACTGCCAAACATTTGGAGAGCGTTAGTACTCTAGTCGCAATGGATACATCAATATCTAGTCTTGATGCATCTTGACTAGGAGTATTTAAAATGGTATATTTGTTTCATTGTGATAAATTACCCACGGTTACAACACTTTGTAACTACTATCACAAAGCATACCATTTATGGATTTTCTATTAAATATACTTTTATTTAAATTTATTAATTAATATAACCACATTATATCAAGTATATAATAGAAAGAAAACACCTTTATTTCAAACAAGATTGGTCAACGAGTTAGATATATGTAACGAATTGCATAATTTCCCTTTGGGCATATCCCTAACTCTACCAATGTAGTTTTTAAAATTGAGACAAGGTTTTAAATTTAAAAATTAAATTTAAAATAAAATCATGTTTATTATAAAAGGTTATAGTATAACATAAATTTTCAAAATGTTGAAAAGATAATGAAAATTTAAAAATGTTGAAAATGTTTAAATATTAATTTCAAAATTTAAAATTTGTTAATAAGATTAATAAAATAAATTAATTAAATGAGATAATTAATTAATACTTATATGCATGTGTTGTATATATTGATATATGTTATGTTATTTTAAAGTGTTAAGATAACATAAGTATACATGTATGTAAGGTAAAATTTGAAATTGATATAATTTAATTAAAATTGCTATTAAATAAACTAATTAAAAGTTAATTAATTAAATAAATATGCATATATAAGATATATGTGTTATACTATAAATTTTATAATATACACTATAAAGGTTATAATATATATGTCCAATATAAAATTTGTATTAAAATACTAATTTAAAATTAATTAAAGAATTCATTAATTAAAATTAATTAAATAAGATTTAATTAATAAAATGTTATACATAAGATTATTGAGTTAATTAAAATATAAAAGTTATATAATAATGAAACTTATATAATATGAGTTTATAAACTAAAGGTGGAACATTAAAGAAACCCAAATAGACTTAAGGAATAAATATATACATAAATGTACGTATACTATGATTTCTGATGTGTTTGACACTTGAATCACGAGGGTATTTCATAAGAAATACATTATTCCATAAGTTGATTTCACTCAATATAATATACTGAAGATTATGAATCTTCAATATAATGTTGTCCTCTACCATATATATATTAATAAATCACTTATATACTTCTTAGTTGTTGAGCAAACTCAAGGTACATATACTATACTTAGGTCGTCGCGATGTGGTAGGTATGAGTAAATAATCTCTTTCGATTTGTTGAGAAAACTCAAAGTCGAAATGAGATTAGGACAAGTAAAAATAGGTTAGGAGTTGTATGTGATACAACCGATAAGGAGTTATCCATCGTTTGTGAGGCTATGATTTGTTGAGAAAACTCAAGGTCAGAATACCAAGAAAGACGAGTCCTAACACCCACTAGTGAATTCAAAAGCTTCTATGTTTCATTTTAGGGTTTGGAGAAACATAAAAGACTAATGGAGCCTTACTAGAAAAATAAAATAATAACATTTAACCTTTCTAATATTGTAAGAACATATGCTAAATAATGTTATAATTATCTACAATGATAAATTTATGCATTTAATATGATTGATAAAATGTTTATCAATTAACATATACAAACGAACTAAATTGAAAGTTGAAAAATGGAAATATAATACCCACTATTAAATTCCTATTGCATGTTAACGTTTCAACACCCATGCAAGTGCCTGATTTTACAACTACTGAATACATTCGTGGTTTGGTCACTTATGCATTTATTTGGTCAAGACCATGTATTGCATTCTATGAGTTTTGAACTCTAAAAGTAATACAAGACTATGGATATTTGATCCATATACAATTGCATATAAATGTTATATGGTAAATGGTCAAAGTTTGTAATGTACAATATTTCGATGAATAGTTCATCCGAAAAACCAAAGAAACCTTAGTGCGGGATCGTATCTAATATGATTGATTACAAAAGGAATCATATTGTGTTAATGTAACACAAGACCAAAAACTACAAGATAGATATAAGAACTCAATTGCTGAAATGTCATTTTGATCGGTTTAAGCAAAGACAACATATTTGATGTCCTTAAATGTTAAGGATAATTGAATGCGCTTTTGTAAAGAGTTTGTTATGATATTGTAGTTTGGTTTTCTTTTGAATAGTTTGAACATTTGAAAGGACAACAAATGAATAAGAATAGATTAATTTAAGGTACAATTAGGATGAAGAGAATGAATAGTCACTTCTGCTTCATAGAGAAATATAGGAAATGGGAATTGTAGAAATAATTGATACTTTATATTGGAATAAGAAATATGATCTATTCCGAAATGTATTGTCATATAGAAAATTGTTTCTATGAGATTTATTTCTTTGAGCTCAAGATATTTGATCAATAAACTCTCCACTGTAAATAGTTGTAGTATATGAAATAAACAAATTGTATTAAGTGAATGATGGACCTCCGAATTTAGTACACTATTTTAGTAATGGTGGAAATAGTGGAAGCATGCCATATAGCACTTATTAATTGCATCATAGTATGAAAATTGTTTTCGTAAAACTTACCATACATTATTTATGAAATAATGATTATTTTTCGGTATTGATTGGAAAAAATATAGACATAGCTATATTTCAATATGAATATTATGAATATTCTTTGTGAAATAAAACAATAATGTGGTATTTTTTTAACAAAAGTAATGCATTAGAAAATATAAAAGTATCTAATATTATTTAAAGTTGTTTTGGAATTATAGACTAGGCCGTAGTTTTGAGAAATAATTTTATTGTATGATTTTGAATCATATGATACTTGTTAATTATATCTCAAACAATAAAGGGCTATGCACTCATTTAGTGGAAGTATCATAAGAGTTGATGAACTCTTTGGACTGATACATATAGATTTATGTAATCGTAATTCTATAAATACCAAAACGATTCCAAGTACTTCGTTATATTCACCGATGAATTATCGTCGACATAGACATGTGTCTTTGATACACATATAGCATGTCTATGGTAAACTTATAGGATACAAAACAGAAGTAAATGAAATAACATGCGATAGAAATGATTTGATTTGATTGAATGAGTGAGTATATTGGAAAATGTTCCAAGCGTACCTAAAATGGATAAAGACTCAATCTCAAAATTACTCCTCCATGTGATACATAATGATGCATCGATATGGAATAATCGAACTTTGTTGGACAATGTACGATTAATTATGAATGAAGTTGAGTTAGTTTCTTTCTATAAGGTAATGTACTTAAGGGTAGTACACAAAGTTAATATTATTTCATCTGAATAATAGTTTATAAATTTTACAAGATAAGGGTTTATAAGAAACTCCAACATATCCTAGGCCAAGGAGTTGGCAGGTTGTGCGAGTCGAAAGAATGCACATCCTAATTATTCATGAGGGATATTATACGAATCTTCCCAAAAGGATTTTGAAAAGACTTTCATTGGATGACATATTTATGTTTTGAACATAATTTTTGTAAACTAAAACTAAATCAGGTTTATAAATAAAGAAATTCAAAAAACGTTTATGAATACCTATTCTATTGCACTGTAACGACCCAGATTTTCTGACATTTAATTTTGAATATTTAAATGGTTTTAAATATTGGATTTGAAATATAAATTGATTTTTGAATATGGAGATTTTGGTTGGAATTATGAAATGAATTTAAAATTCAAATATAACAATTTATCGTAATACGGAAAAGGTGAATAACTGGAATTTGAGCCGAATATGAACCAAAATGATTTCTAATGTTGATATAAATTCTATTTGAATTAGAAATTAGTTAGTACGTTTTTCAAACTGGAATTTCTAGTGATTTCGTAAATTTTTGAAAAGCATCGATTTAATTGACGCGTTCAAATAGCGATCTGGGGCACAGTCTTGGAATTCGATGAAACCAGCTCCATTAGATCCATAATAGCGTATTATTATCGGATTTCAATTTTCATAGCGATTGGATTTACCGTTTGGTCATGAGATCTGAAAACGTCTAGAAATGATTTAATTGAATTTAATTTTAAATAGTCGATTTGAAAAGTTGTCTTCCACATACAAAAAAAGATCGAATTAGGTTCTGAAACTTGTTCCATTAGGTTCGGAATAGCGGTATAACATTAGGAATACCTGGCCGCATGCCTTAATAGAGGTTCGAAATTTCGAGATATGCAAACAAGATATTTTGAAATTTTAAATATATATATTCATACACATCAGCTGTTGTTCTTTCACATCACAGCCACCCTAAGATTTAACATGCGCCACCCTATTCAAAGCAGCCTCTTCCAGTTAAATCACATGTGCTTCTTCCCTCTCTTTAGTTCTAAATTCACGAAATACTTCGTTCACGAAAAAAGAGAGAATGAAATCAAATTAAATAAAATCGTGAGCCTTCTCTCCCTGCCTCTTCGGTTCATAATCAACGAAATAAAATCGCGCCTCTCTCCTTCATCTTCAGTTCAAAAATTCCGAGATCCCTCTTCTCCTTCAAATTCGTATCCACGCAGTCAGGAAAAAAAATAAAAAAATAAAAATAAAAGAGGGTTTGGATTCGATTGTGGAATCGCGAGTGCGCGTGAGCGCACTGGTGGAGGCTTGTGAATCAGCGAAGGTGATCGATGCGATGTTGGCATCGCGACACGTAGAGGGGAAACTCACGATGGAGCTGATGCGGTGACTTGGGTGTTTGGGCATGGGTTGTGCACGCGCGTACGCGTTAGTGATGGAGGGTTGCTGGTCGTGGTGGTTGCGTACGGACTGGAGTGGAGCGGAGTCGCGAGTGGCTGAGGTCGTGAGGTGGACGTGGTTTCAGCTATAGGTCGCAATCAGATATGGGAGTGTCGCGTTAGAGGAAGGGACTTTGAGTGTGGGTTCGCGGGTATGTAACGGTGTAAATTTCGAAGGGGAGAAGCTTCGTGGCGTCGGAGATGGGTTTAGTTGACGGTGGAGGAAGCAGTGGGAGGTTGTTGCTAACTGATGGTGGTAGCAGACTACTGCTATTGTTTGGTTGAGCTTGGAAGGAAGGTAATTTAATATAAAAATAATTTTAAATTTTAAATTAATTATTAATTTATTTATTTGGAATTTTAATAATTCATATTAAATTTATACGAGGCCAAAAATCTGGAATCGATTGGAAGTGGTCGATATTAGCTGGAATTTTTAGATTAAAATAGGACGCCGTTCGATCTAATTTAAAAATTAGGACGATCAGCAAATTAAACCAAGGTGAGTAAATCTCACTCATTTGGATTACTAAATTTAATTTATAATAATTAAAAATTATTTGTGGGATGATTGGTTAAATGGATATATATTTATCATTTGAATGCTATCATATATATACATATTAGTATATATTAGTAGTTAGATATATTCCCGCCGATTGGAGCGGATGAGACCCTATGCACCCCGCATAATAATGGATGACCCTATATTACCGTGATATTCCGCCTCGAAGCGGGATTGGTATTTTATGTTATCTAACATATGTGGATGCATGGAAACAAGTTGGAGGGATCCAACTGAATTCCTCAAAAATGTTGATTTTTAATTTCATATATAATAATATATGATGTGTTAGAATAATCTGCTATAGATTATTGTTATGATTTGAATTATTGGATGCTATAGTAGCACTAGCCTTAATTTTGGTATTTTAAATACCATAAATATTATTTTTGAATTTGAAAGAATTTAAAACGGAGATTTTGAATATAAAAATATTTATATCGAAATTTGAATTATTTTAAAAAGAAATTTATTTGGATAAAATAATAATTTGATTTGGAGTTGTACTTAACCATTCGTAAAATATTTTAATTCGAGATTCTAAAAAATAAATTATATAAAGAATTTTTTAACAGTGGGATTTTTAAGTGGTATTCTAGATTTATGGAAAAGAAGTTGAAATCAATATTAGAAATAGATTTGTAAAATAAATGGAACTTATAAAGAAATGGATTTATAAAAATGGAATTTTATAATGAGATTATATTTGAAGACAAGTAAAACCCAAAGGAGTTTATAAATTTATAAATGATGTTTATAATTAAGGGAAATGATATCAGTGGATAAATTGGGAATATAATTTCAAAGTGTGAATTTGTATCGAAATATGGAAATCAGTTTTGGGAAAAATAGTGGATTCTATTTTTGAAATGTAAGGATGGTTAGGGAATCAGAGTGAAATCAATGTGATATAAATCGAGAGGGATTTATGAAGTGAAATTGGTTATTGGGATTTTAAAAATATTTTTTATTCGAGAAGGTAAGTTTGTTTTAAGAGGAAAATTTTCATTTATTTAAACTATGAAAATTAAAGCTGTTTTTTGTAGTTGAAATACTTCGGAAAGTGGATTTTTCAATATTTA
The DNA here is from genome assembly GCA_030737815.1 of Allium fistulosum. Taxonomy (NCBI): domain Eukaryota; kingdom Viridiplantae; phylum Streptophyta; class Magnoliopsida; order Asparagales; family Amaryllidaceae; genus Allium; species Allium fistulosum. The sequence continues at coordinate 295,312,192 of CM060907.1, forward strand.
ATATAAATTGAAATAAATTCTAATTTTATAGTCAGATTTGAAATTTGATTCGTTTCTATTTAAAAATGAGATGGAAATGAGTTATTGATGTTTATTTAAACTATTTTAATATTTTTAAATAATTACTTAAACATATTTTAAAAATAAATTATTATTCTTTTTAAATACTTATTATATATATATAGTTTTTAAATGATTGAAATCTATTTATAAATCCTCTCGAGATTTGTAAATGAAGTTTATTTAACGGATATGATTTTTATAAGAGAAATCTTATAGTGAAATTCTAGGAACTTATAGAAATTTCCAAAGTATTTAAATATAGAAACTTCGGGAATGAATTAAATTCATAAAAAAGAAGTTAGAAATGGGTAGTTGAGATTATAGACGAGTATAATCAATTTTGGAAATTTTAAAGGGGATTAATTAATGAATTCTGGAAAAGTATCGAATCTGTTATAAATGGGTTAAGGAAATTACAAGTGGATTATAAGGGTTTTGAAAAGTACGAAATAAAGGGAATATTTCCTAAGTATTGGAAATAAAGCGATTTTAGGAAAATATACTTATAAGTATTTTCTAAGTATTAAATTGGGAGGATTTGAAATATCTAACCACGAGATTATTATTTTAGAAATATTTCTCAAAGGGTTGAATTATAAATGGGATTGAAAAGAAATATTCTAAGTGTTGATATGGATTTAAATATTCTGTTATGGATATAAGAATTTGAATTTGTTTTCAATTATTGAATATACAAGAAGATATTTGAATATATATCTTTGTAAAGATATTTTGAAATGAATGTTGAAAATTTATAAAATGGAGCCTAGTGGCTGCTTATGGATGTTATTTGATAGTTAAATAACCGACTATCAAATTTGGCCAAATACGTTAATCATTTCATAGAGACCGGGATCAGATTTAATTATCCGAAAACCACTTCGATCCGGTTTGTGCGTTACGAATTTTGATATCTCGAAGATAATGGAGATGGTGATCTTGAAATAGATTCGGTTTGTCCAGACCCAGGACAACTTGTATGGATGAATGCTATAATTGAATTGTTGCATGGAAGGCAGTGTTAGCATTCCAAGTATGAATGCTATTCTAAAGGTAAAACGTAGCCTCAAGCCTCATCAACCGGGAATGACTAAAACAAGGGAGATGCAGCATGGCTAAGTGGGTCGCACCCAATTCAGGTATGTTATCACCTTTCTAGATACCCTTGGATATATATTATAAATTATGGATATGGTTGTGCATGGAAAAGAGAGCGCTCGATAAGGGTGGGAACACCCGGGGTGATAACATATTCGGTACTATCCAGGTCAGGGGTAGGTCGATCCTGTGTTGGTAGGGGATTCAGGCGAGGTCCTCGGTACATTTTTCTAGAGGTGTACTGTGGCGGGCGGTACCCCTGTATCCCAGTCATTGTATGGAATCCAATATCCACTACGAGCCTGTACGGCTTTGATTGTGCCCAACTATATTGAAATGTGAGATGCAAGCATTTCAGCTATTTTCTAATTTACTTTTTATAGACACTATTATAATATCAAATGATTTTGATATAAAATGTTTTGGTTATCGTAAGGTAAAAACCCATCGTGTTTATGTGTGACGTGGTCTTACGAGATACCTTTGTTTTTCAAAGCATTTTTAAAATAGTAATAATTCAAATCGAGTGTGTTTTCTCACGTTGGTTTTCCAGACTGACTCGGGTGTTATTTTATTATAATGCTCGGGTCAGACCGTGTATTACAGATTCAGGTTAGGGTGCTATGTAGCTGGAGGAGACTCAGGCGTATTCCACATACTTGATTATACTCCGCTATGTGTGTTGACTGAAAAGTCAGCATTGGTGATGACAAGTTATTATAACTTTCTAGATTGATTGTTGATTGTTGTATTCTGATGATTATGTGCATATATATATGTATATATTAACAGCTACAGATTCTTTGTACATAAACCTATTATTATATATTATATTTTGTTCCGCTGCGATTGTTAGATTCTGTATTGTTGTTTCTGTTTCTTCTTCTGTCTTTTTCTTCTTCAACCCTAATGATCCATATTTCCATTCAGTTTGAGTTGGTCATGTGTGGTTCATTGACTGCTTAAATTGTACGAAAAAGTGGGTCGTTACAACATGGTATTAGAGCTGAAGGTATAGCGATCCATGGAAAACCAGCGTGAGATAGAAAAAGATAACCAACTTTGTAATGACCCACTTTTTCGTACAAGGTTCGTTGACTGTATCAGAATAATTAACTGATTTGTATGAAGTGACTGCTCCATGTCGACCCACTTTCAGCTGGTATCACAAAGATAGAAAAAGATTCGTGGTACCCAATTATATTAGAATAATTAACTGATTTTAAACATTGAAATATTAATTTTTATAAGTCGAATAATTTGATTTTTTTTATATTGGAGATATCTAAATATATAAATTAGATTATATAATTTTTTAAACTTTAATTTCTGAATATGATAATATATATATAAATATATATGTATGTATGTATGTATGTATATTTCACCTTTTCAAATTTATGATAAAATATCTATATGTATATATACAAAGCTTCATGATGCAAATTTCAAACTTATGATGACAAGAATATATATAAGTGTATATATATATACATGTTTATAAAAATAGTGAGTATATAAATATGTAAGTATGTAAATATGTGTATGGTAAAAATATGTATATATATATATATATCTCTGTGTGTGTGTGTGTGTACACATACAAACTTCATCATGGCAAAACATTAAATCAAGCACACAAACATCAAGGTCAAGCATATATATATATATATATCAAATCACACATGAAAAATCAAATCAAGCTCAAAGATCAAATCAGCGCACATAAGGAAATTAAGAAAATGAAAATGAAAGAAAATGAAGGGCCTCTACATGCAAATTCTCAACCACCCTATGCATATGTACATAGCCACCCTATTGCTTGTACTATTCCACTTCCATCCCCTTATATATATATACACACACACACATATGTCTAGGCTTGTTCATTTGTTCACACTTATATAAACAAACAAAACAAACAAAGATCTACTAACAAACTAAAGGCAAGTGATTGAAGTTTGAAGAAGGTGATAAAACAAAGCAGCAGTGCTCATCTATTTTTAAAAGACAGTGAGTAAAACATCAAAAAATTGTTTATTGGTCATTACATGTACATATATATGTCAAGTATATATGTGTTTGTATGTGAATTTGTCACATCCCGAAATTTTCGACTTTCGAAAATTCGACATCGATACTCACTTTATCGACTGCCGAGCGATCGAGTGCCGGAAACTCCAATAGTGAGGGTTTTAAGAAAAAGAAAAAGTAGAAGAAGAAGAAAAAGAAGAAAGAAGAACAACTAAACACATCAGAACAGAAAACAATATCAGAATCTTACACATCGCAGCGGAACAATATATAATAGATAAATGAATATCTTTTAAAAACAAAAGAATTATATATGTTATTACATTACATCACATCATATCATCAGAGTCAATAAACAACAATGGACAGTTATATACTTGTCCTCATACAGAATACACAGCGGAATAAATATATCAGGTACAAATACTACGTCTCGCCATCCAGCTTATCTCCAAAGCTCCAGAATATCCTGATAATGTAACTCTAGGCTGCCCGTGTGGAAATTGGTGGGCACCCAGAGTTTAGAAGGGAACAATAAACTCCGAGTCAGTCATGGTGACTGGTGTGAGATCGTAAAACAGTTATTCTTTAAAATAAATAGCAGAAAATTTTAAAGTCAATTCGCAATGCTTTTGGAAAATGAAACTACCATAAGACCTCCCACCACACACACAATGCAAACGCAGAATTGGAGGAGATTTCTTCTTATGATAGTCAAAGATGCTTACTACGCAAAATCAAATCATTTTTGATATTATTATTAGTGCATAGTGTAGAAAACATTTTCGAAAGTATAATATTAATCTTAGCCAACATACGACCAGTATCGTATGCCTACTATAGCTACCATCTAAACAGTGGTGACCACCGTACGTAAATGGCAGGTTCTACAACTAATACCGTACAAAGTTCGTATTGGAGTTTGGATTTCCAACAAATGGTCAGGCTAAGGAACTTCCTATCCACGATGGGTACGTCCCTGGAATAGACGACCCGAGAACCTAACCGGATCTCTGCCAACACAAGGCCGGGTTACCTCTGCAAAAATAGGTAACTACTGACACGCGTATGCCATCCCCCGATCGTCACCGATCTTCCCGAGGATCCCCGATTCGCAACAAACCACATAGATAATAATAATGCAGTAACCACAGAGGTTAAGTATCTGGGCTCCATACCATGATACCACCTTTATCCAGAAGGAATGACATACACTAAGGGGCGCTACTCCCTAGAACCTTGCTGCATCCTTCCTGTTTCGACCATTTCCGGGGTGTGAGGCTCGATGAAGTCTCGTCCACAAAGCTACGCTTTCTACAAAAAGCCCTGCTTCGGGTCAAACAAAATGATCAACCTATGATCACAAAGATATAAGATCAAACAAATGATCATATCACAAATGATCAAACACTGATCATTTCACAGCAACACTCAGTATGCCACGTTACCAAGTTGGGATATATCGCTGATAAATTTCAACTACATAACCTCTGAGCTCGTACGTCTCCGAGAAGGGTGTTAAGCTAAGAGAATAAATTCTCCGCCACCAACAGAAATGTATTTGAAAGAAATCAGCTTTATATCTCAAATTGTAACGTCAGACACACAATCCATATAAGTCTGTTCCGGGATCGAACAGAACCGAAGGCACTTCTCACGAAGCCCTTGCAATTCCGGATAATTTTCAATCACGTCAGGATTTCCCGTCACTAAGGGTGATAAAACCTCTAAATCGAAGATCAGTCGATGTAGAGTAACTCGACGGTAATCCTTCCGTTTTCAAAAATATCGGGTCTTCAACACCGGTCTTCAAATGCGATCCATAACGACGTATCACATATTCGGAATGGGTTATACGACCCCATGGTCCTTTCCCGGTTAACCCGAATAGTGAGCGATTATTCAAAAATAAGTGTGGCATTCAAATTCATCCAATTCACAACAAATACCTATCTAAAGGTAATTATTGATAGTCGGTTATTTAACTATCAATAAAGATGCGCGACATCATCAGATTCCAAATAATTTTCCAAATTATTTCATCTTCCAAAAATATCTTTACTAGATATAAAATTTCCACACTTCAAAAATAAATCAATATTTATTTTTCTAAACAGTTTCCCTTTCCTTTATAAATTCCATAGTGAATTTATATTTCAAAAATATCTCCTGATATACGATTTCAAATCGTTTTCAATATTAAATTTTCAATTTATCATTTCAAAGATAAATTCTCAAAAACATTTCATTTTATTTTGGAAAAGCATTTCCATTCTTATTAATAATAAGAATTTCACAAGTCTATTTATTTTCAACATTTGAAAATATTCGATATACTTAAATCAAATTAAGTATATATTCATTCTTTAAGGAAATCATTTATTTGAACAACATTTATTTGAGTCAAAACGAATGTTACGTAAAACATCGTTACGACGACTCAAAAATCACTAGTATAGGAATTCGAAATTAATATAGATAGGTAAATCCCAATACTAGATAAAAACATTTCCTTTCGGAAATCATTTACTATAACAACAGTGTTATAGTCCACCATTTCCTTATTCTCGAAACGCCTATTTCAACAAGAACTGTTGAAATCTATGCTTTCGATTCACAATACATTTTAAAACATCTTTAAAAATGTTTAACTTCATTTTTAATATCACTTCTTCAAAAACGTATCCATTTTACTTAACAATATATTCACTGTCCAAATCGTGAATATACTTCACTTAACCCTATTTAAATCTTTTCTACACATTTATTTCGAGAATTTTCCACTATCCAAAATCGTGGATAAAATCCCCTTTAACCTTTTAATTTACCAAATCCAATTGATTTCGAATTTATAAAACAACGTTTATAAATTCTATTTCTATTTTCTAACGACTTCAATTTAATAAATCTTCTTTATTAATAATTCGATCAATATCCCATTTAAAGGCAACAATCCAAGTTACAAGTAAATTTCTTATCAGTCTTTATTCTACAACTTCATTCATTTTATAACTTCATTCATTTTATAACTTCATACTTTATAATCTATGAACTTCAATCTTTATAAATCTATAAACTTCAATCTTTATAAATCTATAAACTTCAATCTTTATAAATCTATAAACTTCAAACCTTCACAATCTATAATTCTATAAATCTCATGTCTTCACAAATTATAATTCTATAAATTTCTAACACTTATAGAAACTCGTTTTAAAATTCCAATACTATTAATTGATAAATATCAATTCTGTACATCTTTTATATATATCATTCTTAAATAATTCAAAAGAAATCCAACTTAAACTATTTTATTTATCGCTTGACTATTTATTTCAAAATCACCTTTCAGGTATATTTCATAATTTAAAATTTTCATAACTTTAAATTTATAACATTTATTTATTTATTTAAGATAAATAAATTCCAAAATTTAATAAATCGTATACTTTCCAAAAATCACTTCAAAATTCCTTTTAAAGTAAAAATCGTTTATTTTTAAACTTTAAAATTGAACCCGATGATGCAACGCATCAATTAGTTCATCACAACATCAAACATCATATATCATCATATGATGACAGAATATATATCAACATCTGTAAATAAATAAATACAGTTGAGGAATCCAGTTGGATCCCTCCAACCTGTTTCCCTGCATCCAAAGACGTTAGCACAATACCAATTCCGCTCCAGTACGGAATTATCGCGGTATATAGGTTTTTATAAATCCGCTTACTAACGGCGCAATAGGGTCTCATCCGCTATACGAGGCGGGAAATCATCAATCCAATATATACATATGCCAATATGTATATATTGCTATATATATAGATATATCCTATCATATCTAATATCACAATCAACATAGCAATCAGTCAATCAATAAATAACTGAAAATTCCACTTTCAATTTTGAGTGAGAAGATCTCACCTTGCTTTTAATTTCGCATTCCACTCCAAATCCAGATTTATTTCCTTCGTTGTATTCGACCTTGTAAAAACAATTTATACATTTATTAATATTCGAATTAAATCGAATAATTAAGTTTCGTCAAATAGACTCAATTTTCAACTAATTATTATATTTGAACCGAATTTCCTTTGATAATTAATTTGGTAGCCAAAATCAGTTAGACAAATTTTCTTAAAAAAAATTATTTTAGTTGAACTACCCGAACAACCCATTTATATTTTTCCAATGTAATTTAAACTCATCTTCCTTAAAATAATTTCTAATAACCAAATTAAACAAATCAATCACCTTACTGCATTTTTTTTCAGTTTTCACCTTGAATGAACAATTATATTAACATTTTTAACAAATCAAATAATCAATTACCATTCATTAAATTTAATTTACTAACAATTAAATTTAAACTGATAGTTTCCCTTTTTGAAAGTCCTTTTTGTAACATAAATAAATTAAATCAATTTATTAAGCAAATTAATCACTGATATATATATATAATTCAATGAAAAAATTTAAATTAAAATACCTTACAGAAATAACTGCAATCGAACACGAATCGAGCCTCCACTGAACATGATGCCAGACCCGCCATCGCCAAGATACATTCGAGCTCGTCTCCTCCATCGAGCCCATCGCGATCCACACGAGCATCAACTGCCTCGAGGGAACTCACGACGATGTCGACGCCGCCATCACCATCCTTCGTTTGCTACAGCACACGCGACACACACCACCGCCGTTGCCTATCCTTCCACCTACACGGGTCTACGCGCGCGCCTCCCAGAACACTGCCCAGGCCAACGACGAACGCCGCCGCCTCTACAACGATGCCGCGCTCGCACTCGTCTCGAGCTCGACGTACGCGAGATTGAACTCGCGAGCACCTCAACCCCAAGCCCTAGCTTCGACGTCGAGTCGACCGCCGCCACCCAGTCGAACTACCCTAAAATCCAGTCGCGAAATCTCCACGCGTTGATCGCCTTCATCGCTCGCTGAAATCGAGTTCGGTCGAAATTGATTTGAACAAAACGGGGGTCGCGATTTTTATATGAGGGCGGTTTCGATTTTTGAGAGAGGGAGGTGATTATTTAAAACTGGAAGCGGCATGGGTTACACGATCTCATTGCGTGATACCAGGCGCGATTTAGGAGATAACGTGATGTCGCTGACAAAAAATTTAAATGTTAGATTTAAATTGAATTTATTCAATTCTAACGCGTTTATATATCGCGTGCTCACATATCAATTCCAATCAATACGAAACTTGAAATCCGACAATAATTCAACGTTACGGACCCAATGGAACTGGTTTCGTCGAATTCCGAGACTGGACCTCGGACGACTATTTTTAAATTCCATTTAAACGATATAAATTCAAAACCGGACAAAACAGTTTGAAACTGAATTCTGAAGCTTCTATTATCTTCAGTATTATCAATGCGAATTTTAAAAGCTTTCGAAATATTTTTCTTCAGCTTAAAACTGAAGATACAAATTTTTATTCGACTATCAATAGATTGAATTCTGTAATTTAACCGCAAATTTTCAAAGTTTTATTCGGGATTCAAATTAAATTATCATTCAAATATTTAAAATTAATTAAATATTTCCAATTTAATTCGTTCAAAATTCTGGGTCGTTACAAACTTCCCTCCTTAAAAGAATTTCGTCCTCGAAATTACAAGTTAGGAAAAAATGTCCTTAACTCGTCTACTATTTTTCACCATCTAAATAGTTTTATAAATTTTCAAAACAAATCTTTCTACTAAAGATTCGTTATTTATTCAACTACATTTCCAACTTCAATTACCGATTTCAAACAACATTGTTTTCTTAACAATTCAACTTTAAGTTTAAATTCAAATTTAAACTTTCAAATTTTCTCAAAAATTTTCTAACGCCCTAAATTTTCGAAAAATTTCGCCAGCGTCTCCTTTGCGCGGCTAATACGGTACGACTACAAAACGTCCCTACGGACTCTCAGATTTCAAAAAGAAAAAGAAAAAGCCAAGCGGCTAGAGAGAAATCATCAAAAACTCATATTAAAACTCAAATACGTACCTTTTTCGAGCAATTCAAATTTATCTTTGCAATTCAATTCCAATTCCTTTTATAACACCTGTATGTCTACTAGCCATTATATCTAGTTACAGCATTCAAACTATTTTGCAAATTCTATTACAAAATTTCAATACTTATTTCTTATATCATCCTTACTTCACTGTTGAAGTTACATATCATTCAATTTTACATTTCAAATCTATTTGAATTCAATTCACAATCCCAATCTAATTTGGATTCGGTTCAACTTCTGAATATTGAATTTTATCAGCTTTCTTTAATTCACAACTGCACTATTTTAAATTAGTTCCAATTACTAATTCATTACAATTCTAATTCATTTATTCACATTTGTTTTCAACATTCAGTTCTAATTCCAGTTTTATCTTCATTCAATCATCAATATCAGATTTTACTTAATAATTTCGCTCTTCATTTCTTAGGTTCAATATAAATATTCCATACAGACATTATATTTATTTTTGATTTACGACCTTGGTTCATAACTACTTATATTAAACTGGATTTCCAATAACATATGAATTTTAATTCATCTTTCAATTTACATTATTCAATTCAATTCATTTGCTTACGAATTCGAAATGAATTTCAACTTTCAATTTCATTTAATTGATTCACTTGTACTTACATTCACTTAACTTCATCCTTTAAGTTAAATTTATTCTATCAACCTTTCAAATTGTATAAGTTATCAACTTGATAATATTTCATAAATATGGTATCCCAGAGTCTTACCAATATTTCAAAATCATTTTGAAACAAATCAAATTATCTTTTGAATTTTCAAAACAAAATCCAATTTTCCGAACAACTTCCATTTAAAACAATTTGGCAGCAATTCCTCTTTTGGAAACCCGAAAATGAACACCAATGATGCCGCGGTCATCATCGAAGTTATTTTCCAGCGACAAAAAAAGAGTTTAGAGCTTTCATTTCTCCAAAATACTTTCCAAAACCTTCGAAATTCATTTTCAAATCAAAAAGATTTAAACTTTCAAATCTCCAAAATTTTCAAATTCTTTTCAAAACATTTCCAAATACTTTTCTGGAACTCCGTTTTAAATTACAAATCACATTTTTTTTATTTATATTCTCAAATTTCGTTTATATGTGAATTTATTTTTTTACTTTGGAGTTACGATTTGAATTTCTTATTCAATTTCAATGATAATAGATTAATATTATCACTTCTAACATCCATGCAACCATATACTATAATAATTCATAGAAAATGAATTCTTTTCTATAAGAATAGTTTTGGGTAAAATTATTTCATTCACCCTATTTAAAACAATACTGTGTCGTCTTGCCTCGTTTAAGTGTTCAGAAATCTCTATCGATAATATGGCGTCCCACATACCGACCAAAATTCACAAACATCTCAACGGATAAGCAAACACAGTATAAAACATTTTTATATTCACTAACAAATACGCGCTCATATCTATTATTACACTCAACTCATTCTAGAGTACTACTGACTCTATCTCTAATGAGTAACACCCAACAGAGCAGGGTTGTCGCTTAACCATATGCTCTGATACCACTTTGTCACATCCCGAAATTTTCGACTTTCGAAAATTCGACATCGATACTCACTTTATCGACTGCCGAGCGATCGAGTGCCGGAAACTCCAATAGTGAGGGTTTTAAGAAAAAGAAAAAGTAGAAGAAGAAGAAAAAGAAGAAAGAAGAACAACAGAACACATCAGAACAGAAAACAATATCAGAATCTTACACATCGCAGCGGAACAATATATAATAGATAAATGAATATCTTTTAAAAACAAAAGAATTATATATGTTATTACATTACATCACATCATATCATCAGAGTCAATAAACAACAATGGACAGTTATATACTTGTCCTCATACAGAATACACAGCGGAATAAATATATCAGGTACAAATACTACGTCTCGCCATCCAGCTTATCTCCAAAGCTCCAGAATATCCAGAATATCCTGATAATATAACTCTAGGCTGCCCGTGTGGAAATTGGTGGGCACCCAGAGTTTAGAAGGGAACAATAAACTCCGAGTCAGTCATGGTGACTGGTGTGAGATCGTAAAACAGTTATTCTTTAAAATAAATAGCAGAAAATTTTAAAGTCAATTCGCAATGCTTTTGGAAAATGAAACTACCATAAGACCTCCCACCACACACACAATGCAAACGCAGAATTGGAGGAGATTTCTTCTTATGATAGTCAAAGATGCTTACTACGCAAAATCAAATCATTTTTGATATTATTATTAGTGCATAGTGTAGAAAACATTTTCGAAAGTATAATATTAATCTTAGCCAACATACGACCAGTATCGTATGCCTACTATAGCTACCATCTAAACAGTGGTGACCACCGTACGTAAATGGCAGGTTCTACAACTAATACCGTACAAAGTTCGTATTGGAGTTTGGATTTCCAACAAATGGTCAGGCTAAGGAACTTCCTATCCACGATGGGTACGTCCCTGGAATAGACGACCCGAGAACCTAACCGGATCTCTGCCAACACAAGGCCGGGTTACCTCTGCAAAAATAGGTAACTACTGACACGCGTATGCCATCCCCCGATCGTCACCGATCTTCCCGAGGATCCCCGATTCGCAACAAACCACATAGATAATAATAATGCAGTAACCACAGAGGTTAAGTATCTGGGCTCCATACCATGATACCACCTTTATCCAGAAGGAATGACATACACTAAGGGGCGCTACTCCCTAGAACCTTGCTGCATCCTTCCTGTTTCGACCATTTCCGGGGTGTGAGGCTCGATGAAGTCTCGTCCACAAAGCTACGCTTTCTACAAAAAGCCCTGCTTCGGGTCAAACAAAATGATCAACCTATGATCACAAAGATATAAGATCAAACAAATGATCATATCACAAATGATCAAACACTGATCATTTCACAGCAACACTCAGTATGCCACGTTACCAAGTTGGGATATATCGCTGATAAATTTCAACTACATAACCTCTGAGCTCGTACGTCTCCGAGAAGGGTGTTAAGCTAAGAGAATAAATTCTCCGCCACCAACAGAAATGTATTTGAAAGAAATCAGCTTTATATCTCAAATTGTAACGTCAGACACACAATCCATATAAGTCTGTTCCGGGATCGAACAGAACCGAAGGCACTTCTCACGAAGCCCTTGCAATTCCGGATAATTTTCAATCACGTCAGGATTTCCCGTCACTAAGGGTGATAAAACCTCTAAATCGAAGATCAGTCGATGTAGAGTAACTCGACGGTAATCCTTCCGTTTTCAAAAATATCGGGTCTTCAACACCGGTCTTCAAATGCGATCCATAACGACGTATCACATATTCGGAATGGGTTATACGACCCCATGGTCCTTTCCCGGTTAACCCGAATAGTGAGCGATTATTCAAAAATAAGTGTGGCATTCAAATTCATCCAATTCACAACAAATACCTATCTAAAGGTAATTATTGATAGTCGGTTATTTAACTATCAATAAAGATGCGCGACATCATCAGATTCCAAATAATTTTCCAAATTATTTCATCTTCCAAAAATATCTTTACTAGATATAAAATTTCCACACTTCAAAAATAAATCAATATTTATTTTTCTAAACAGTTTCCCTTTCCTTTATAAATTCCATAGTGAATTTATATTTCAAAAATATCTCCTGATATACGATTTCAAATCGTTTTCAATATTAAATTTTCAATTTATCTTTTCAAAGATAAATTCTCAAAAACATTTCATTTTATTTTGGAAAAGCATTTCCATTCTTATTAATAATAAGAATTTCACAAGTCTATTTATTTTCAACATTTGAAAATATTCGATATACTTAAATCAAATTAAGTATATATTCATTCTTTAAGGAAATCATTTATTTGAACAACATTTATTTGAGTCAAAACGAATGTTACGTAAAACATCGTTACGACGACTCAAAAATCACTAGTATAGGAATTCGAAATTAATATAGATAGGTAAATCCCAATACTAGATAAAAACATTTCCTTTCGGAAATCATTTACTATAACAACAGTGTTATAGTCCACCATTTCCTTATTTCTCGAAACGCCTATTTCAACAAGAACTGTTGAAATCTATGCTTTCGATTCACAATACATTTTAAAACATCTTTAAAAATGTTTAACTTCATTTTTAATATCACTTCTTCAAAAACGTATCCATTTTACTTAACAATATATTCACTGTCCAAATCGTGAATATACTTCACTTAACCCTATTTAAATCTTTTCTACACATTTATTTCGAGAATTTTCCACTATCCAAAATCGTGGATAAAATCCCCTTTAACCTTTTAATTTACCAAATCCAATTGATTTCGAATTTATAAAACAACGTTTATAAATTCTATTTCTATTTTCTAACGACTTCAATTTAATAAATCTTCTTTATTAATAATTCGATCAATATCCCATTTAAAGGCAACAATCCAAGTTACAAGTAAATTTCTTATCAGTCTTTATTCTACAACTTCATTCATTTTATAACTTCATTCATTTTATAACTTCATACTTTATAATCTATGAACTTCAATCTTTATAAATCTATAAACTTCAATCTTTATAAATCTATAAACTTCAAACCTTCACAATCTATAATTCTATAAATCTCATGTCTTCACAAATTATAATTCTATAAATTTCTAACACTTATAGAAACTCGTTTTAAAATTCCAATACTATTAATTGATAAATATCAATTCTGTACATCTTTTATATATATCATTCTTAAATAATTCAAAAGAAATCCAACTTAAACTATTTTATTTATCGCTTGACTATTTATTTCAAAATCACCTTTCAGGTATATTTCATAATTTAAAATTTTCATAACTTTAAATTTATAACATTTATTTATTTATTTAAGATAAATAAATTCCAAAATTTAATAAATCGTATACTTTCCAAAAATCACTTCAAAATTCCTTTTAAAGTAAAAATCGTTTATTTTTAAACTTTAAAATTGAACCCGATGATGCAACGCATCAATTAGTTCATCACAACATCAAACATCATATATCATCATATGATGACAGAATATATATCAACATCTGTAAATAAATAAATACAGTTGAGGAATCCAGTTGGATCCCTCCAACCTGTTTCCCTGCATCCAAAGACGTTAGCACAATACCAATTCCGCTCCAGTACGGAATTATCGCGGTATATAGGTTTTTATAAATCCGCTTACTAACGGCGCAATAGGGTCTCATCCGCTATACGAGGCGGGAAATCATCAATCCAATATATACATATGCCAATATGTATATATTGCTATATATATAGATATATCCTATCATATCTAATATCAAAATCAACATAGCAATCAGTCAATCAATAAATAACTGAAAATTCCACTTTCAATTTTGAGTGAGAAGATCTCACCTTGCTTTTAATTTCGCATTCCACTCCAAATCCAGATTTATTTCCTTCGTTGTATTCGACCTTGTAAAAACAATTTATACATTTATTAATATTCGAATTAAATCGAATAATTAAGTTTCGTCAAATAGACTCAATTTTCAACTAATTATTATATTTGAACCGAATTTCCTTTGATAATTAATTTGGTAGCCAAAATCAGTTAGACAAATTTTCTTAAAAAAATTATTTTAGTTGAACTACCCGAACAACCCATTTATATTTTTCCAATGTAATTTAAACTCATCTTCCTTAAAATAATTTCTAATAACCAAATTAAACAAATCAATCACCTTACTGCATTTTTTTTCAGTTTTCACCTTGAATGAACAATTATATTAACATTTTTAACAAATCAAATAATCAATTACCATTCATTAAATTTAATTTACTAACAATTAAATTTAAACTGATAGTTTCCCTTTTTGAAAGTCCTTTTTGTAACATAAATAAATTAAATCAATTTATTAAGCAAATTAATCACTGATATATATATATAATTCAATGAAAAAATTTAAATTAAAATACCTTACAGAAATAACTGCAATCGAACACGAATCGAGCCTCCACTGAACATGATGCCAGACCCGCCATCGCCAAGATACATTCGAGCTCGTCTCCTCCATCGAGCCCATCGCGATCCACACGAGCATCAACTGCCTCGAGGGAACTCACGACGATGTCGACGCCGCCATCACCATCCTTCGTTTGCTACAGCACACGCGACACACACCACCGCCGTTGCCTATCCTTCCACCTACACGGGTCTACGCGCGCGCCTCCCAGAACACTGCCCAGGCCAACGACGAACGCCGCCGCCTCCACAACGATGCCGCGCTCGCACTCGTCTCGAGCTCGACGTACGCGAGATTGAACTCGCGAGCACCTCAACCCCAAGCCCTAGCTTCGACGTCGAGTCGACCGCCGCCACCCAGTCGAACTACCCTAAAATCCAGTCGCGAAATCTCCACGCGTTGATCGCCTTCATCGCTCGCTGAAATCGAGTTCGGTCGAAATTGATTTGAACAAAACGGGGGTCGCGATTTTTATCTGAGGGCGGTTTCGATTTTTGAGAGAGGGAGGTGATTATTTAAAACTGGAAGCGGCATGGGTTACACGATCTCATTGCGTGATACCAGGCGCGATTTAGGAGATAACGTGATGTCGCTGACAAAAAATTTAAATGTTAGATTTAAATTGAATTTATTCAATTCTAACGCGTTTATATATCGCGTGCTCACATATCAATTCCAATCAATACGAAACTTGAAATCCGACAATAATTCAACGTTACGGACCCAATGGAACTGGTTTCGTCGAATTCCGAGACTGGACCTCGGACGACTATTTTTAAATTCCATTTAAACGATATAAATTCAAAACCAGACAAAACAGTTTGAAACTGAATTCTGAAGCTTCTATTATCTTCAGTATTATCAATGCGAATTTTAAAAGCTTTCGAAATATTTTTCTTCAGCTTAAAACTGAAGATACAAATTTTTATTCGACTATCAATAGATTGAATTCTGTAATTTAACCGCAAATTTTCAAAGTTTTATTCGGGATTCAAATTAAATTATCATTCAAATATTTAAAATTAATTAAATATTTCCAATTTAATTCGTTCAAAATTCTGGGTCGTTACAGAATATGTATATGTATGTGTGAACTAGTCATGGTCAGATCCACCAAAACCCTGTATTTCTTCTCTGTTCATTTTTTTTGCTAAAAATAGTTAAGCATCCATTTCAAAAATCAATATCCTATTTAGTTTTAAATCGTAATTCCAAAACAAAAATTGTTTGTTTTTAAGTATAGAACACTTTAAAATTGATTCCATTCAAATCTATCAAGTAGGATAGAGAAAACAATAACTAACAGTGAATGGGTCAAGTATGGTCGAGATTCGACTACCTTAATTTTATAAATGGATCATATGGCTAGAATGGTTGTTGGAAAATATGATTTTTAAGATGGGTTTGAGAATTTTTAGTGGCGTGTAGAAGAATTGTGGAGATGATCGGATTTGGGAAAAAGGTCAAATCCTGGCGATCTAAGTGATTTCATGTCTCGGCGTTTGGTGTGGGGGAAGGTTGGTTGATGGCGCATACGAGAAAAATGGCGCGGCGATTTTCAGTTGCGTGAGTGGGCCGTACGAATTCAAACTAGGGTTTTAGGGAAATTTTTCTATGGTGTCGGGTTTGGTCGAACTTTGACAAGTAGGTGGCGTCGAGTTGGGTCGCTGTTGATCAGAAGGTTGCGCCATGAGTGGGGGTTACGTTGGTATCAGCGGTAGGGGCAGCAGCTGGTTATATTGGTGGTGGGAGGCTTTTGATCAAACTTGTAGTTAGGGGGGTTTCGGCTGTAAGGTCAAATTCCAATGAGGGGCATCGGAGCTTGGTCGTGGTGGTGGAATGGGATGAGCGCGCGGAGGGGGACTGGTTCGTGGTTTTGGTTGGGTGATTGTTTGCTTGTGGTGTGAGTATACGTGCACGAGTGCACAAGCGTGCACGAGATATTCTCTAGAAATCAAATGGAGGTTGGGGAATATGGGTACTGTACGAGTGGGTTTGGGTAGCGGGTTTGGGTTTCGGCCCATGGGGAAAAGGTGAGCACGTTTGGGTTCATCCAGGTAAAAAATAAAAATTAAAAAAAAAAAGAAAAGGAAGAAAGAAAACTGGAAGAGGAGATGAATCTTTGGGGAAGGAAGAATTCGTGCATGGACAGGTTGATTTGCTTTGGACTTCGGCCCACAGGAAGTATGGAGAGAAATAAGCTTTCTTAATTGTTTTAAAAATACATATAGAAATAGTTATGTTTGAAATGGCATATCTCGAACGTTTTAAACCCGATCAACCCGATTCTTTTTGCGTTGTACTTGTATGAACGAGTACAACATTAGAGTGTAATTTTTTGACTGCTTTGGATCTGTGAAAATTTATGACATATAAAAACGGACAGGTTTTAAATCGCATTATTTTAAATAGTAACGTCGTTTAACTTTATATGCCTTAAATATTTATGTTTATTTGGCCAAATAAAATACTATTGAGTTAAATTGAAGTGACTGTGATAATTTGGACCTTTGTTTAGCGGAAATAAATCATTGTTTCGCTAATTAAATTAGTTGGACCATATTTAGCAGAATAAATCATCATTCTGCTATTATTAATTGGATAAGTTAAATTGGACATTTATATAGCAGGAATAAATCTATTTTGCTATTACATTAGTGTGGACATGTAATTACATTCCAATTGATTATATTGGATAAGTGTTGTATTAACAATTTCTTGTCAATTATGGATTTAATTTACATAGGTGATGTGAATACGTGGATTATAACTTTGATAGTTATTAGAATTAATGATGACTCGATTAAGTCCCATTGAAGTTGCAAAGCTTCTTTCCAAAGTGGATTTTTGAATCAAAGTTATTTGAAGAATAATTATTATTTATTAATAAGATTTTTAAAGATAATTATTATTTGATCTAAAGGATAATCAATAATTATTTGATAATGATTTAAATTTAATTATTTTATGATTCTTTAAAGTTATTTAAAAGTATTTAATTTTTTTTAAAAGTTATTTGATTATTTAAAATGTTTAAAAGTATATTTTAACTATAAATTAAAGTTATTTTATAATGATTTGATTTAAAATTTAATTATTATTTAAGAATTAATCAATATTAAAATATTATTATTTCAAAGATAATTTTTTCAAATATTAATAATGTTTTATAAACAATACATTATATAGTAAACTGTTATTAAAGAGTATTTTCCTAAATTAAACTTGGAAATTATTATAGAGCCGACATTATTCTGAGATAATTATTTCGGGAAGTAATGGTATACTTTCATAGCATAATTCGAGGGCAGAGATTGCCTACAGTTTGGGATGTTTCCGCTGGGATGTCAACCTAACCATTGTGCAAACTACGATCTATGATTGATTGGATGGCGTAAATCGAGAGGCAGAGATTGCTTAAAGTTAAGTTTGGATTTCTCTAGGATAGAGATGTAACTATTGAGCTGCGATCCATGGTCGATATCGAATGGTGCTTTCCATATTTATTTTAAAAGGTTTTCAAGTATTTTTGGAAGATATGATTTGTTAATATACTTATTCTGGTGAGATAAGTATATGACTATTTTGATAAAGAGATTTAATTTATTGAAATTAAGTTAAACGAGGTTTAGTCATTTCAGTGGGAAATTAAATCTTTGTTTGAATGTTTGTTTATTTGATAGTTAAATAACCGACTATCAAATCTTAACCTAAATATGTAATCCTTCTTAATTTTGGTGGTACATAAATATTCCTTACTTAATACCGAAGGATTTTAACTCTGGAAATATCTAGGGGAAACACGGGAATTATATGGTACGGTTACCATCGGGTTGCTATACCGTACGTATAAACTTGTGGATCTTCTAGGATAAATGATAAGGAGATCCGTCCACTTAAACGGTTAGGGGGTGATCCCCGATCTTCTGTATTGTCTGATTATTTCCTAAAGAATTGGTCTTGAGCATTCCAGAAATTGACGAATGGTTTTTCGTGCACCCAGGAAATGGAGAGTGTACTTATAAGAAATGACTCGGAACCCATGACCTATTCCGAAACCATATACGTTAAATGGAGGAGATGCGTTTTATTTTAAGATGTTGAAATCCATATGTGGTTTCGTGACTCGTTGGAGTGTGGGAATCCGTGTGAGATTCCAAGATCTATTGAGATGTGGAATTCAGGTGTGATTCTGTGACCTGTTAAGGTGTGGGAATTCATGTGGGATTCTATAAATATTTTTGGAGACGGTGCGTGAGTTGGAACGCCAGACGTGGCCTCATCAGCGGAAATGACTAAAACCATTGATAGGACGCATAGCCCAGGGGCCTAGCTAACCCATGAAGGTGTAGTCGTCTCTCTTTCTAGCAAGTCCCTATCGTTTATTTTATTCATGCTGGGAGCGATGCACTCGGCCTAGGTGGCCAGTTATGTATTTCCTATGCACCTCGACTAGAAAGGTACTGACCCTCGGAAGGATAACTCTGATCCTTGTGCAGGAGGACCGTTCTCGAAGTACTGAGGGCACCTCCATGGAAATCCTACATAATTAGCGAACGATCCTTATCGAATTTTGATTTTTATGACTAGTATCATTGTGATGTACACAACACATGCATCGCAGCAACTTGTTATTATTACTTTGGCAATTAGACACTCTTATAATATCAGATGATTTTCTATAAAAGAGTTTTGGTTATCGTAAGGTAAAAATCCGTCCGTGTTTACTTGCCGTAAGGACTTACGAGATACCTTTGTTTTGAAAAGGTTATTAAACTTTAAGAATCAAGTTGATTGTGTTTTCTCACGCTGGTTTAACCAGACTAACCCGGGCGTGGTTTTTTCCTAAATGCTCGGTCATACTGAGCATATTTCCAAGTTTAGATGGATATTTGGAGCTTCAAGAGAGGAGCTGGAGGCCCAGTGACGTATTCACGTAGATGATTATATTTCCGTTTCTTTCATTGTTGTATATTGTTCAGCAATTTGTGAGGATAGATTGTTATAACTGTCTGTGCTGAGATAGGTTAGTGTACTCTGATTGATGTCTATATATACATATATTTCAGTTTTGTTTTATGTAAAGACTTGTTATATATTATAGATTATTCGTTCCGCTGTGAGATTCTTTGTCGTTTGGTTCTTCTGACTTCTTTCTTATTTCCTTTCCTTAACTATCCGCCTTTCCATTCGATTTAGGCTGGACATGTGTGGTTTATTGTCAGTTTAAATTGAACATAAAAGTGGGTCATTATAGCGTGGTATCGGAACGAACCTGCCTCTGATACCAAATGTAAAGGCCCATATCTCCGTACCCTTTGAGTCAACACTAAATCATATGTGTCCAATTCAAATTGAACAAATATACGAATCTTTAGGGATGAAGAAGAAAAACATAGAAGAAGAAATAAAAACAACAATACAGAATCTCACAATCGCAGTGGAACAATATATAATATATAATAATAGATTTTTATACAAAAGAATCTGTAGCTTTTATAATACTTCCCATTTATCATAGTACAACAATCAACAAATCAATTCTGGAAAGTTACTATAATTTGTCCTCACTAGTGCTGACTATATAGTCTACACACACAGCGGATTATAATCAAATACGTGGAATACGCCTGAGTCTCCCCAGCTCGTCTCCTGAGTTCCACAGTATTCTAACCTAAATCTGTAATACTCGGTCTGACCCGAGCATTATAATAAAATAACACCCGAGTCAGTCTGGAAAACCAGCGTGAGAAAACACACTCAATTTGAATTATTACTATTTTCAAAATCCTTTGAAAACCAAAGGTATCTCGTAAGACCACGCCACACATAAACAAGACGGGTTTTTACCTTACGATAACCAAAACATTTTATATCAAAATCAACTGATATTATAATAGTGTCTATAGAAAGTAAATTAAAAAATAGCTGAAATGTTTGCATCTCACATTTCAACATAGTTGGGCACAATTAAAACCGTAAAGGCTCGTAGTGGATATTGGATTCCATACAATGACTGGGCTATTGGGGTACCGCCCACCACAGTACACCTCTTAAAAAATGTACCGAGGACCTCGCCGGGATCCCCTGCCAACACAGGACCGGCCTACCCGTAACCTGGATAGTACTGAATATGTTATCACTCCGAGTGTTCCCACCCTTATCGAGCGCTCTCTTTTCTATGTACAACCATATCCATAATTTATATATATTCGAGGGTACCTAGAAAAGTGATAACATACCCTAATTGGGTGCGAGCCACTTAGCCCACTGCATCTCCCATGTTTTAGTCATTCCCGGTTGATGAGGCTTGAGGCTACGTTTTATCTTTAGAATAACATTCATACTTCGAATGCTAACACTGCCTTCCAGGCAACAATGCAATGATAGCATTCATCCATACAAGTTGTCCTGGGTCTGGACAAACCGAATATCCTTCTAGATTATCATCTCCATTATCTTCGAGATATTTCAATTCGTATGCACAAACCGGATTGAAGTGGTTTTCGGATAATTAAATCTGATCCCGGTCTCTTCAAAACGATCAACGAATTTGGCCAGATTTGATAGTCGGTTATTTAACTATCGAATAACATCCATAAGCAGTCACTAGGCCCATATTATACTTTCCAGACATTTATTTTCAAAATATCTCAATAAGATTTATATATTCAAATCTCTCCCAGTATTTCAATATTTGAAAACAAATTCAATACTTATATCCATAATAGGATATTTTCGACTCGTCTCAATACTTAGAATATTTTCTTTCAATTCCATTTTGTAATTCAACACTTTGAAAATATTCCTAATAATAATAATCTCATAGTTGAAATATTTCAAATACTTCCGGTTCCATACTTGGGAAATTTCCGTAAGTATATATTTTTCCAAATCAGTTTATTTCCAACACTTAGGAATATTCCATTTATTTCCTATTCTCACAATCATTTTCAATTTATTTGTAAATTCTTCACTCATTTATAACTGATTATTATAAGTTTCCGGAATTTCATAAATTAACTCCCTTTAAATTTTCCAAATCGATTCCACTTGTCTATAAATTTCAACTACCCAAATTCTAACTTCATTTATGAATTCTAATTCAATTTTCGAAGTTCCCTTATTTCAATACTTTGGGAATTTCCTTACATTTCCCTAAATTCCATTTTTTATAGAATTTCTCTTATAAAATAACATCTATTGAATAAACCCCATTTCCAAATCCCAAGAAGATTTATAAATAAATTTCAATCATTTCAAAACTCTATATATATAATAAGTATTTTAAAAGATTAACAATTTATTTTTAAAATATGTTTAAGTAATTATTTAAAAATATTAAAACACTTTTAAATAGACGGCGACAACTAATTTCTAAATCATTCATAAGTAGTAATAATCGATTCACAAAGCTTGTTATAAAAATTAGAATTTAATTCAATTAATATTAGATATTTGAAAATTTACTTTCCGAAATATTTAAATACTAAACAGCTTTGACCATATAGTTTAATAAATAAAATCCTTTTTTTTAAAACAATTTAATTTCTCGACAAAATTATATTTTTAAAATTCCAATAACCAATTTCAATTTATAAATCTTTCTCAATTCATATCACATCGACTACATTCCAATTCCCTAACCATTCTTATATTCCAAAAATAGAATCCACTTTTTTTCTTAAACCAATTTCCATATTCTGATATAAATTCACACTGTGAATTTATATTCCGAATTTATCAACTGATATCGTCTTTAACTTATTTATAAACATCTTTTATAAATTTATAAACTCCTTTGATTTTGCACTTGTTTATAAAACTGATTTCATTTTATAAATCCATTTCTTAATAAATTCCATTTATTTTTCAAACCTATTTTAGATATCGATTTTAACTACTTTTCCATTTTTTTCAGAAATATCATTTTAAAATCCATTATTTAAAATCCCCTATATAAATTATTTTTAAAATCTCTATAAAAAATATTTTTTCCCGAATAGTTAAATACAACCCAAAATCAATTATTGTTTTATCTAAATCAATTTTGTTTTAAAATAATCCAAATTCCGATAAAGATATTTTTTTATATTCAAAATTCCTTTTAATTCCTTCAAATTTAAAAATAATATTTATGGTATTTAAAATACCAAAATTAAGGCCAGTGCTACTATAACATCCAATAATTCAAATCACCACATAATCTATATCAGTTTATTCACACAAATCATATATCACTATATATGAACTTAAAATAAACATTTTTGAGGAATCCAGTTGGATCCCTCCAACCTATTTCTCAGCATCCACAGATGTTAACACAACATAAAAATACCAATCCCACTTCAAGGGGGATATCGCAGTAATATAGGTCATCCGCTATTATGCGAGGCGCATAGGGTCTCATCCGCTCCAACGGCGGGAATATATCCAACTAGATATATATATATATATACTACTATATATATATAACATCCAAACTGATAATAACTTATAAATTTAGCTAGCAGCCAATAATTAATTTTTAACATTTTAAATTAACAACAATTATCCAAATGAGTGAGATTTACTCACCTTGATTGTACGAATTTGTTAATCATTCCAATCCCAAATTTATTCCATTGAAGTATTGCTGCCGCGAGTTCAACATGACTTGATACGTAAATCTTGGACCTCGTATAAACGTATACAAATTTTATAAGCATTCGATGAAAATATTTAGATTAATTAAACTCGTTAACAGCTAGTTAACCTTAATTAAATTAAAATTTAACATAACCATAAAATTAAAACTAACTTCACCTAAATCCTCATCCGCTCTCGCACGTTACCAGGTTGACCACGCACGCAAGATTGCTCACCACTTCTCCATAGTTCGATCGAAATTTTGATCAGCCACTTCCTATGATCACCCAAACCACCTGCAACCCTCCCATCGACTTCGCCTGCACTTCCTCTGTCGCGATCCACCTCCCTGACGCTGACCACCCTCCTCCACATCGCACGCTCCCTCACCTAGCTCGCATGCACGTGAATGCCATAGACACGCCCCAAACCCTAGCTTGTTCGAGATGACCAGACGATCCAGCATCCCTCCACGTGCAGACAACGCTGTCGTGATCCTCCTCCTCGTCTACGAGCATCGCGCTTCCCCTTGGAATCAAATTGCGAGCCCTGGAATCAATCACGACCTAGTCGCTTCCTGGAATCGCTTCGATCGTATACGATCGCTTGTCCCTCCTGATCGTGCGTGAGCTTGCTTCCTCTATTCCCATCACGATTTTTATTTTCGAGGTTTTCTCTCCCTTATTTTTATACTGAGTGAATTCGATTTTCATATGAAGGAAGAAAGGATAAGATGAACGTGATTTTAAACGAAGAGCGGGCAATTTCGTTCGTTTGTTTTTGTTCCCTGATGAAAGAAAAGGCATACACGATTTTAAATTAAAGGAAAGGAGGCTTCGTACGAGGTAGGTCAGCCTTGGGTAGCATAGGGTGGCTTTGTAAGGACAAAGACGGCGGCATGGTTAAATCGATATAAATATATTCTATTTAATTTCAAAATATATGGATATTTATTTTGAATCCCTATCGAGGCGTGTCGCCTGGCATTCCTAATGTTATATTGCTATTATGAACCCAATGGAACAAGTCTCAAGCCCCAATTCGATCGTATGGAGAAGATAGCTTTTTAAATCGACTATTTAAATTAAATTCAATTAAATTATTTCCAGGTATTTTCAGATCGCACGACCAAACAGTAACTCCAAACGCTACGAAATTTGAAATCTGATAATAATACATTATTACGGATCCAATGGAACTGGTTTCGTCGAATTCCGAGACTATGCCCCGTATCGCTATTTTGACGCATCAATTAAATTGTATTTTCAAACCATCTCAGCACCTAGAAATATTTCAAAATTTCTTTTATAATTCATTACTTAGGAAAATATTTCTATACAAATCATTTTGATGCTAAAATATTTCCAAAACCTTTTTAGTCCAATAGTTGGAAAAATAATTACAAGTATATTTCCAAAAGCATTTTTAATGTCCATATTTAGAAAATATTTCCCAATTTATCTCGACTGATAAGTATATTCTCAACATAGAAGATTTCCCATGTCGAAAACCCCTAAAAATTCATTGCACTCGAATTTGCTCTGATACCACGTTGTAACGACCTATTTTTGCATACAATTTAAGCAGTCAACGAACCACACATGACCAACTCAAACTGAACGAAAATATGGATCATTAGGGGTAAAGAAGAAAAAGATATAAGAAGAAACAAAAACAACAATACATAATCTTACAATTGCAGCGGAACAAAATATAATATATATTAATAGGTTTTTATATAAAGAATCCGTAGCTGTTAATATATATATATATATATAATCATCAGAGTACAACAATCAACAAACAATCTGGACAGTTATAATAACTTGTCCTCACCAGTGTTGACTATTTAGTCTACACACACAGCACAATATAGTCAAGTACGTGGAATACGCCTGAGTCTCCTCCAGCTCCATAGCATCCTAACCTAAATCTGTAATACTCGGTCTGATACGAGCATTATAATAAAATAACACCCGAGTCAGTATGGAAAATCAGTGTGAGAGGACACTCAATTTGAATTATTATGATTATCAAAATTCTTTAAAAAAAGCAAAGGTATCTTGTAAGACCACGTCACACATAAATACGACGGGTTTTTACCTTATGATAACCAAAACAATTTATATCAAAATCTTCTGATATTATAATAGTGTATATAGAAAATAAACTAGAAAATAGCCGAAATGCTTGCATCTCACATTTTAGCATAGTTGGGCGCAATCAAAACCGTACAGGCTCGTAGTGGATATTGGATTCCATAAAATGACTGGACTACTGGGGTACCGCCCGTCATAGTACACTTCTAGAAAAATGTACCGAGATCGTACCTAACGATCCCTGCCAACACATGACCGGCCTACCCCTTACTGGATAGTACCGAATATGTTATCATCCCGGGTGTTCCCACCGTTATCGAGCGCTCTCTTTTCCATGCACAACCATATCCATAATTATAATATATGTCCGAGGGTATCTAGAAAGGTGATAACATACCCTAATTGGGTGCGACCCACATAGGCCTGCTGCATCTCCCTTGTTTTAGTCATTCCCAGTTGATGAGGCTTGAGGTTACGTTTTACCTTTAGAATAGCATTCATACTTGGAATGCTAACACTACCTTCCAGGCAACAATTCAATGATAGCATTCATCCATACAAGATGTCCTGGGTCTGTACAAACCGAATCTCCTTCAAGATCATCATCTCCATTATCTTCGAGATATCACAATTCGTAACGCACAAACCGGATCGAAGTGGTTTTCGGATAATTAAATCTGATCCCGGTCCCTTCGAAACTATTAACGTATTTGGCCAAATTTGACAGTCGGTTATTTAACTATCAAATAACATCCATAAGCAGCCACTAGGCCCCATTTTATAAATTTTCAACATTCATTTCAAAATATCTTTACAAAGATATATATTCAAGTATCTTCCTGTATATTCAATAATTGAAAACAAATTCAAATTCTTATATCCATAACAGGATATTTAAATCCATATCAACACTTAGAATATTTCTTTCAATCCCAATTATAATTCAACCCTTTGAGAAATATTTCTAAAATAATAATCTCGTGGTTACATATTTCAAATCCTCCCAGTTTAATACTTAGAAAATATTTATAAGTATATTTTCCTAAAATCGTTTTATTTTCAATACTTAGGAATATTCCCTTTATTTCATACTTTCCAAAATCCTTATAATCCACTTGTAATTTCCTTAACCCATTTATAACTTATTCGATACTTTTCCAGAATTCGTTAATTAATCCCCTTTAAAATTTCCAAAATCGATTATACTCGTCTATAATCTCAACTACCCATTTCTAACTTCCCTTTTTTTAATTTAATTCATTCCCAAAGTTTCTATATTTAAATACTTTGGAAATTACCTTAAGTTCCTAGAATTTCACTATAAGATTTCTCTTATAAAAATCATATCTGTTAATAAACTTCATTTACAAATCTCGAGAGGATTTATAAATAATTTCAATCATTTCAAAACTATATATATATATAATAAGTATTTAAAAAGAATAATAATTTATTTTTAAAATATGTTTAAGTAATTATTTAAAAATATTAAAACACTTTAAATAAAACATCAATAACTCATTTCCAACTCATTTTTAAATAGAAACGAATTGAATTCCAAAGCTGACTATAAAATTAGAATTTATTTCAGTTTATATTAAATATTGAAAAATGCACTTTCCGAAGTATTTCAATACTAAAAGCAGCTTTAATTTCATAGTTTAAATAAATGAAATTTTCCTCTTAAAACAAACTTACCTTCTCGGAAAAAAATATATTTAAATCCCAATAACCAATTTCACTTCATAAATCCCTCTCGATTTATAACACATTGATTTCACTCTGATTCCCTAACCATCCTCACATTTCAAAAATATAATCCACTATTTTTCCTAAAACCGATTTCCATATTTCGATATAAATTCACACTGTGAAATTATATTCCCAATTTATCTACTAATATCATTTCCCATATTTATAAACACCATTTATAAATTTATAAACTACTTTGGGTTTTACTTATCTTCAAATATAATCTCATTTATAAAATTCCACTTTTATAAATCCATTTCTTTATAAATTCCATTTATTTTACAAATCTGTTTTTTTAATATCGATTTCAACTTCTTTTCCATAAATCCAGAATACCACTTAAAAATTCCACTGTTAAAAAATCCTTTATATAATTTATTTTTTAGAATCTCTAATTAAATTATTTTGCGAATGGTTAAGTACAACTCCAAATCAAATTATTATTTTATCCAAATCAATTTCTTTTTAAAATAATCCAAATTTCGATATAAATATTTTTATATTCAAAATCTCCAGTTTAAATTCTTTCAAATTCAAAAATAATATTTATGGTATTTAAAATACCAAAATTAAGGCTAGTGCTACAATAGCATCCAATAATTCAAATCACAACAATAATCTATAGCAGATTATTCTAACACATCATATATTATTATATATGAAATTAAAAATCAACATTTTTGAGGAACCCATTTGGATCCCTCCAACCTGTTCCCCTGCATCCACGGATGTTAGATAACATAAAATACCAATCCTGCTTCAAGGCGGGATATCGGGGTAATATAGCGTCATCTGCTATTATGCGGGGCGCATAGGGTCTCATCCGCTCCAATGGCGGGAAATATATCCAACTAATAATATAAATACTACTGTATATATATATATATAACATCCAAACTGATAATAATTTATAAATTTAACAAGCATCCAATTAATTTTAATTATTTTAAATTAAATTCAGCAATCCAAAAAGAGGGAGATTTACTCACCTTGGTTTAATTTGCTGATCGTCTCAATTTTTTAATTAGATCGAACGACGTTCTATTTTAATCTAAAAATTCCAGCTAATATCGACCACTTCCAATCGATTCCAGATTTTTGGCCTCGTATAAATTTAATATGAATTAGCTAATTCCAAATAAATTAATTTAAAATTTAAAATTGTTTTTATATTAAATTATCTTCCTTCCGAGATCCACCAAACCATAGCAGTAGTCTGCTACCTCCATCAGTCAGCAACAACCTCCCACTGCTTCTTCAC
Source organism: Allium fistulosum (assembly GCA_030737815.1). Taxonomy (NCBI): domain Eukaryota; kingdom Viridiplantae; phylum Streptophyta; class Magnoliopsida; order Asparagales; family Amaryllidaceae; genus Allium; species Allium fistulosum. Next base: position 295,341,199 of record CM060907.1, read on the forward strand.
CCTTCAACTAAATCCATCTCCAACGCCACGAAGTTTCTCCCCTTCGAAATCTGCACCCTCACATACCCACAAACCCACACCCGAAGTCCCTTCCTCTAACGCAACACTCCCATATCTGACCGCGACCTGTAGCTGAAACCACCTCTACCTCACGACCTCAGCCACTCGCGACTCCGCTCCACTTCAATCCCTACTCAACCATTATGACCAGCAACCCTCCATCACTAACGCATACGCGCGTGCACAACCCATGCTCAAACACCCAAGTCGTCGCGTCGACTCCATCGCGAGTTTCCGCTTTTCATGTCGCGATGCCAACATCGCATCGATCACGCGCGCTCGCGATTCCACAATCGAACTAAACCCCGTTTTATTTTTATTATTATTTTTCCTGACTGCGTGGATTCGAATTTGAAGGAGAAGTGGGATCTAGGAATTTTTCAACTGAAGATGAAGGAGAGGTGCGCGATTTTAATTTCTTGATTATGAACTGAAGAGGCAGGGAGGGAAGGTCATGTTTTATTTAATTTGATTTCATTGTCTTCTCTTTTTTTGTGAACGAAGTATTTCGTGAATTTAGAACTGAAGAGAGGGAGGAATCACGTGTGATTTAAATAGGAAGAGGCTGCTTTGAATAGGGTGGCGTGTGTTAAATCCTAAGGTGGCTGTGATGTGAAAGAACAACAGCTGATGTGAATATATATATATATATATATAATTTCAAAATATCTCGTTTGCATATCTCAAAATTTTGAACCCTTATTAAGGCGTGCCGCTAGGCGTTCCTAATGTTATACCTCTATTCCGAACCCAATGGAACAAGTCTCGAGGTCTAATTCGATCATATGCGGAAGATAGCTTTTTTAAATTGACTATTTACAATTAAATTCAATTAAATCATTTCTATGCGTTTTCAGATCGCACGGATAAACGATAAATCTAATCGCTACGAAAACTGAAATCCAATAATAACAAATTATTACGGATCCAATGGAACTTGTTTCGTCAAATTCCGATATTGTGCCCCGGATCGCTATTTTAACGCATCGATTAAATAGACGGTTTTCAAAATTTTACGAAATCACTAGAAATTACAGTTTTAAAAACTTACTAACTAATTTCTAATTCAAATAGAATTTATATCAACATTATAAATAGTTTCGGTTCATATTCGACTCAAATTCCAATTATTCACCTTTTCCCTATTACGATAAATCGTTATATTTGAATTTTAAATTCATTTTATAATTTCAACCAAACTTTTCATATTCAAAAATAAATTTATATTCCAAATCCAATAAAACATTTAAGTATTCAAAGTTAAATTTCGGAAAATCCGGGTCGTTACATTCCTCCCCCCTTAAAAGAATTTCGTCCTCGAAATTGCTAAGGTAGGACGAATGATCCAAACCCATTAACTTATCAAAACCCACTTAGTTACACTCGCTATTTCACTTTTCTAACTCTTTAGTTTCCACCAAATCAATTAGCTTCCATTTCTCATTCAAAACCCTTGATTTAAATTTAAAATTCAAAATAAACTTTTTAGTTAACAAATTTTTTCTCCAAAATTTTTCTAACACCCTAAATTCCCAAAAAAATTTGATAGTCTCCCATGTACGGAGAGTCTTTTGCAATATGACAAGAGTGATAAAAATATATACATCGACCCACAAGGTCGAAAACACAAATTATGTTAATATTTTATATTATCATTGTATTTAATCCGAAAACGTACCTTTATTTAGCGTTTTTAAGCGTTATTAAGCAAGCGAGTTTACTTCATATGCAATTTCGCAACCCAAATCTAGCACAATAGTCTCCCTATACCTGTACTTACTCGAATAAAAACTCCAGTTCCATAATTTTTGAAATTTTATAGCTTACATTCATTTCTCCTAGTTAAACACATAAATTTGCATAAACCAACATGCTAAACATATATTTATAAGCAATTATAAGGTTCCACCATTCGATTATTCATTTAAATTAATTTATATACCATTTTTTCGGTTGTTCTATTCCATTTTTCAATTTTATAAGTTACACAACTTATTTTCCACATTTCCAGAATTTATATACTCGAGTTTATACCCTATTTTAATCGAATTCAATCTGATTCACCATTCATTTGACTTTTGTTTAAAACACGACATTCTTTTCTCCCTCCTTCAGATCGAATCCAGAAATCAGAGAAGAAGAATATATATATATATATATATATATATAAGTCGCGTAATTCCTTATCTTGCTCATGGATTCAAACTGAGGAAAGGAAATCAAAATCGACTTCATATAAATAAAGGGAAGGGCTCGCGATAAAAATCGCGATCGAGTGAACAATGGGAAGCGGCTCGAGTGATTCGTGGCGACAGTGGAGGGGGAGGCTGGAATCGATTAGCAAAGGCGAGGCGGTGGGGTTTAGAGGTCGCCATGTTGTGGCGGTGCTTCAGGTGGAGGAAGAAGTCGCGATATACTTTGGGTGAAGACGCGATTCTGGTTCGCATCAGCTAGGGCTTAGTCGACTTCAAATTTCATGGTTGCATTATATGGGGTTTCGGCGGCGATGGGTTATCGTGCTGGTGGAGTGTGAGCGCCTGAAATTCAAGCTCCTTTTTTCTTGCGTCGACTGGAAGGTGCGACATTGGGAAGAGGGTGAGCAGAGGTCGTTGATGAGGGTTGAGTGTGTTCGTCACCTAGATCGAGTACGCGATGTTTACTTGAGAATTAAGGTATATAACGTGAGAACTTAAATCAATTTCTATGATTAGGGTTTAAGCATTTATTTATAAAGTTAATTACATAATCTTTCTATTTATTTTAAATTGTAATTGATATTTATAAAATTCATAATTTATCTATACGAGGTCCAAAATGAATAAAACAAGTCAAGTTAGTTCGTAGTTAGAAAATCTACGCAATAGAATTGGTTTGGGATTTTTCGGAGTCAGTTGGAATTTTAGAAAATTCAAAATCTGGATGTTCGGCAAATTTAAAAATCAAGGTGAGTAAATCTCACTCTTTTTGGATTGCCGGATTTAAATTGAAAATAATTAAAATTAATTACTGGATGCTGGTTGAATTTATAAATTATTATCAGTTTGGATGTTATATATAGTAGTATATATATTAGTAGTTGGATATTTTTCCCGCCGATGGAGCGGATGAGACCCTATGCGCCCCGCATAATAGCGGATGACTCTATATTACCGCAATATTCCCCTCGAACAGGGATTGGTATTTTATGTTATCTAACATCCGTCGATGCAGGAAAATAGGTTGGAGGGATCCAACTGGATTCCTCAAATATATATGTTGTTTGTTTTCATATATAGCAATATATGATGGAATTGAATAATTTGTTATAGATTGGTATGTGGATTGAATGTTTGAATGCTATAGTAGCACTGGCCTTAATTATGGTATTTTAAATATCATAAATAATATTCTTGAACTTTAAAGGAAATTAAAAAGGAAATTTTGGAATTTAAGACATTTATATAGACTTGGAGTATTTTATAAGAAATGGATTTGAATTAAATAAAAGATTTGATTTTAGAAATTTGCTTAACTATTTTATTAAATGTTTTAAATAGAGGTTTTGAAAATAATTTATATAAAGGAATTTTAAATAATAAATTTAATGATATCTATTAAATATGATTTGGAAGTTGAAATCGAGTTTTCGAGTGAATTTGGAATATTAATTGGCTTTATTGATGAATAGGTTTCCAAACGGAATTTTAAATAGGACTTGAATTATAAATAGATTTGTGAAATATAGATCTGTTGTTAAACGGATAAAACGAGAATTAGTTATGAAATTATAATCGATATTTAAATATAGATTTGAAAAATAAATGGGCTTATGAAGGAATAGATTTATGAAATGATATTTTATAAACGAGACTTGTTTTTATTAATAAGTGATACTCAAAAGGGGTTTATAAATTTATAAACAATGTTTATAAATAAGGGAAATGATATCGATTAATAAATTGGGAATATAAAATTCACAATGTGAATTTTTATCGGGATTTGAAAATAAGTTTTTGGAAAAATAGTGATTCTGTTTTGAAAAGTGAAGATGGTTAGAGAATCGAAATGAAATTGAAGTGTTGTGAATCAAGAGGAATTTATAAATTAAATTGGTTATTGAGATTTTAAAAATATATTTTTATTATTAAGAAGTTAAGTTTGTTTTTAAAGGGAAAACTTTATTTATTAAACTATGTAATTTTAAACTAGTTAGTATTGAAATACTTCGGAAAGTGGATTTTTTAGATATCTAATATTAATTTTAAATAAATTCTAAATTTGATAATAATCTTTGTTAAACAATTAGTTTTATTTAAAAATGAATTGGAAATGAGTTATCGATGTTTATTTAAAAGTGCTTGATATTTTAATAGATACTTAACCATGTTTTAAAATTTAATTATTTTTCTTTAAAAATATTTATTATTATATATATATGGTTTAAAGGTAAGTGATTGAAGTGATTTATAAATACCCTCGAGATTTGTAAATCAAGTTAGTAAATGGAGATGGTTTTGTAAGAGGAATGTTATAATGGGATTTTGGAAACTTGAGAAATATCCAGAAAAGTTTTAGAGACGGGAACTTCGAAAATGAATCTGAATTCATAAAAGAAGCTATAAATTGTTAGATGGGATTATAAATAAGTATAATCGGATTTTGGAAAATTGTAAAAAGGAATTTAATAAAATTTCTGAGATTTGTGAGATAAGTTGTAAAATATTTCGTAAGCATCGATATTAGAAATGATTTTGGAAAATAGACTTGCAATATTTTCCAAAATATTGAAATAGAAGATTTTGGAAATATTTTAGCAACGAGATGATTTGTATAGAAATATCTTCCTAAGTAATGAATTATAAAGGGAATTTTGAATATTTCTATGTGCTGGGATGGTTTGAAAAATATCCTATTATGGATATAGGTATTTGAGTTGTTTCAAATATTGGAAGAAATTTGAATATATATCTTTGTAAAGATATTTTGAAATAAATGTTTTGAAGATTTATATAATAAGGCCTAGTGATTACTTATGGATGTTATTTGATAGTTAAATAACCGACTATCAAATCTGGCCAAATTCGTTGATCGTTTCGAAGAGACCGGGATCAGATTTAATTATCCGAAACCACTTCGATCCGATTTGTGCGTTACGAATTGGGATATCGGAAGATAAATGAAGACAGTGATTTGAAGATTTGTGCGTTACGTTTGTAACGACCCGCCATTTTGGACCATTCGCATCCATTATAAGTGTATAGGTAGACACTCATCCCGGAATTGAATTGCTCAAAATACCGCGTTGTTAATTTAAATTTGGCAAAACTGAACATATACAGTAAATAAATAATCACAGATCACAGACACAGAGTAATAAGTGCAGCGGAAATAAAAGAGATAGTAGTTCATGAAGCTACTATATGAATATATAAAATACATCAGAGTTTACAACAGAAGAGTAATATGATACATCAGAGTTAAACCAGATACAACGGAAGAGTAACATGATACATCAGATACAAATCAGAATGCATCACTGGAATCATCGAATACTGAAAGCAGAATAGATGGCTGGATCTTCAAGAAAAGCTCCAACTTCAAAGGTGAGCATCGAATACTGGACCACTCAGTCTGACCCGAGCGTAAAGCAAAAACACAAGACACTCGAGTCAGGATTAACATTCTTATATTAATAAATCCAACTCAAGTGAAATAGCAATTGAAATACAAGTAACTCAAAGGATGTTTGGAATAACCATCCTTAAGGATCCGTTAAACTATCTACTATGTAGTAGTGTACGATAAGTAGATAATGTCTATCAGTAATATAAAAAGATATCAAATTAGCGTTAAGTCATGGCCCATTCCACCCTTAACACATTTTTATTCCCAAAAGCATATACAAGACCGTAGTTTCCCCAAAACCGGAAGTCACCAGAGGGCAATCCATATACTAAAGGTACAAATCAAAATCGTAGTGGTCGCGCATAAATGGAATACAAGCATGACAAGGCACATGAGGCAATACCCAAGGTAGTGATACTACCGTTCGCCTGATCCGGACTGGTGAGAACGCAACGCCGCAGCGCCCGCAACACCGTGAAACAACACTCCCAAAATCAAGGGTGCACCAATCGACAACAAGTATAAGTAGTTCGAAGAAGTGTGTCCACTTGAGGTATCAATCCTCCATTGGCCCGGCACAGCTCCTGTTTTAGTCATTTCCAATTTGACACAAGTGTCAAGGCTATCCATTATCGTTCTCTTTCTTCAGTCATCACGAACACCATTCCAACCACTTCATTCTGGATCATCACTCCGCGTATAGTTATTAAAGTGGTTTTCGGTTTGGATAGAGAGTATACCCATAACCGAATTTCGGTCTCTTTAATAACTTTCGTAATTATTACACCGATTGGTCGTTTATATATTTCAAAAACCAAATCAATTTCAATTTCAATTGGAGTTCGTAAATCGACAATTCGTTTGTCTTTCGAAATCAATTTCCAACATTTTCGTTTCAAAACTTTCAAATTACCATTTCAAGATCTTATAATTCAATTTCAATTTCCTTTAAAACAATTCAAATATTGATTCAAGTTCGTATATAAGATTCATTCCGAAATCATTTAAATAAATTCAATTTAACATTTAAATCAATTTAAATTCATTTATCGATTTCATTCAATATTCGTTAAGTTACTTTATCATTCAAAACAATTTCTATTAAATTTCCAATTCATTAAATCAATTCTTAAGTTCAACTTCATTAAATCAAAATTTACAATTTTGAATTAAACTAAATTCATCAAATCAATTCTTTCAATTACAAGTCTTACATTAATTCCAAAAATCATATTTTATTTCTTGTTAAAGAAATTCAATTTCACTTATTTACTTACTTAAATAAATTTCCAAAACTTAAATAATAAAGAAACTCAATTTCAATTATTACGAAGTAAAATTCACTTATTCAAAGATTCAATTTAATTTAATCATTAAATAATTCAATCTTGTTTAATATTTAAATAATTCAGAACTTAATTATTAAATCATTTCAAAGTTTAATAATTTCAAATTTTATTATAATTCATTTCAAAGTTTAATAATTTCAAATTTAATTATTAAATCATTTCAAACTTAATTCAATCATTTCAAAGTTTAATAATTTCAAACTTAATTATAATTTCAACTTAATTCAATCATTTCTCAAATTAATCAATATTCTTTCATCAATTACATTGTTAATATTTTGTTTCAGATTATTATATATTAACATTTTCCTTTCATTTAAAATTCAAATTTCAACTTCATTTCAAAACCATATTATTTATTCAAATAAAATCTTCGTTTATTTTTAAATCAAATTATTGACCAATCGGGTTTTTATTAAATTTCCTATCCTAGGTCAAAGTTCAATTTGGGTATTTATCATTTCAACCCGATTCCAATTCAATTCAAATCAAAACATAGTAAAGGGAACTTGCAGTGTGATAACTGGGATGGTGTCAAAGTAAATAAACAAGCAATAACAACAATCAATAACAATCCAATAATCAATTAAATAATCCCGAAATAACCGTATTAATTCGCATTGTTATTTGTACGAATTAATATAATTATTTCTAGAATCTACACTATCATTTCATGTAGATTAAAGATTATTACATTACTGTTTTCACTTGTCATTCAATTTCAATTTTCATACATCATCAGTTTAACAACATACAATCCGTGTTTCAAAGTGTAATTAAACAAATCCTATGTGTCAATAAAGTTAACAGTTAAAGGGGTCATATTATACAAATGTCATTTAATCAAATTTAACACATATATCAAACCTAACTATCCTACGTCAATTTCAATTTCAAATTATTTATCACTTATATCATTAACAATTTAACGTCCAATATAAACATCAACAATCAATCAATTAACAACCAAACTGGATTATCATTTCATATATATAACAGATAATGGTGTCAAATGTCACAGGTGAACTGATACAGGTAATAGCAGTGTAAATATCTAACAGCAGCATATTTCAATTGTCATTTCAATTGAAATCAAATTTAATAAATAAAAGAACGTTAATCGTGAGTGAGTGCTCACCTTTCGAGGCTAGAGGAATTTGACAATGAAATGAGCTACGGATCCAAGCACGAATTCCAAAGCGAAGCGCAATCGACACGAAATCGACGAACAAAGCTGAATTGGAAGTTTGGAATTGACTGAAAACAAATCAAAATTAGCTTAATATAAACTAAGAAAAATATATGTTATATATATAAAATTTTCTCTTAATTAATTTAAAACATATATTTAAAATAAATTCTCTATATATATATTTTCAAATCAAAAATTTAAATTTAAACACACAAAATACCTCTATATTTTTCGAAAACCAACTCATGTATATGGATATAGACTAACATATATATTATTAAAAAAACAATATCTATTGAAAAATCAATATAACTTACTTTATTATAATATGTAAATAAACCCATGCAGATCATTGTACTTTTATATATACATATACAAACAACGGTTTTTCACAACTTACATAAACTATATATATATATATAACTAACGTACCATATAACTTACGTAAACATTTTTTTTTATAACATCAAATTTCAACATCTTATTTTGAACGGGATCGTAGACCATGAGTCTTATCCGAGATATATTGTTTTCACAGAATAAAACACTACATGCTATACCAGATAAATTTGGAACAGTATAAATAAATAGTTTGTTTATAAGTGCAGTTTACAAAAGCTGCTTCAAGACATTGTTCGCTTCCAGAACGCTTTAAAGATGCTAATTAGTTTAATAGTTTGTTTATATACGTAAACATTTTATATATATAAACTAACACATATATAGCTTTCATACGTGTATATATATAAACTGACATAAATATAATCTACCTTTATAATATAATATATAGCAAATACTTATATAAATTTATATATACCACCAACCAGGTTATATACAACCTATATATACTTATATATATAAATAACAGGTCATATCCAACTTACGTAGATTTGCAGTAGATTAACGAGGCTAGGGTAGGGAATTCTCGGCAGCAAGGTCAAAAAATGGGTTTGAGCAAGATAAAATGTTTTCTGGAACTAAGTTTTATGTGTAAACTTCCAGGCACATGAAACAAACAAATAAACAAGCTCTCAGATTTAAATGTTTCATACCATGCGTGTGTTCCAGAACAAGCAGGTACAGTGAAAACGAAGCCTTAATGCGAAGCAAAATGCAGATCTTCTCATTCACGAAAGGATCTGAGAGCTGTGGTGGCGACAATCAAGGAGGATGTGGATGGGAAGGCGGGTTGGCTAGCATGGGTGGAGGAGCAAGTGGTACGTGGCGGAGGTCGATGTGGAGGAGCGGTTGCTAGTGGGTTGCCGATGCCGGAGGTCGCGGTGGCTTCAAGGGCTCGGGTTGGCTGTCCCGTGCGGTATAGGGTGGGGAGGCGGAGGCAAAGTGGGGCTCGGGCTGGAGGCTGCGTCGAACAAGTCAGGGGATGTGGTGGATCGGTGGGGATGGTTAAGGCGGAAGGTCGAGTGCTGGGTGTGGCTCGCGTTCATTTCTTCTTTTCTTTTTTTTTTTCAAAGAAGAGGATGAATGGAAATCAAGGTTTCAGGTGGGAGCAGGCTACGAGAAAGAAAATTATAATTTATTTCAAATGACACCAGGGGTTAAGCATCTAACCAAAAAAATGTGAACCGGCAAATACAATTGAAATGACAAAGGTCAATATAGCATTGGGAAACTAGAAAGCCAAAAGCCGAGAAAATATTGAATGCGGTAGCCTTGGAATCATCCGGTGAATATAAATGGTCATAGAAGGCCAAAAGGTAACAATTTTAATGCCGATACGGTAGGCGTTATGCAAAGTGCAACGCACACCGGATTTCGAATTTGACAATCGAATATACTGTAGAGATCGGCACGACGAGACGATCAAAACGGTATATAGAAATCAGTGGTACGATCATCCGATAAAAATCGATATCGGTACCAAAATACTGCTACTTTGCAGAAAATAAGAACGACGGAGCCAAAGATGTCCGAATTTGGAAAAACGACAAACTGAAATCTTGCTCAGAAGAAGATTTAGAATTTTTCTATGTAAAAATATTTTGGTTTTGAAAACATTTTATTTTCATTGCTTTTTAACTGATTAAATTGAAGTGAATTTACGCGCGAAATAAACTTTCATATTTTTGGACGAAAATTTACCAGTTGCTATGTTTAACTAGACATATTCCAAATATTAAATTTTATTTCAAAATTTTATCGTTTAAAATTTCACAAAATTTCAACTAATTACGTTATTAAAACAGTTGAAATTTTACGGGTCGTTACACTCTCCCCCACTCAAAACTTTTCGTCCCCGAAAAGGAACGAGGTAGGAGAATAGAAATAACCAAAAAGAAAAACAGATTTGAAATACAAAATAACAATTAATTTAAACCATATAAATTCAAATTTAAATTAATTGGTATTCAATAATTGATTCAATCCATTTGATTTTACTAAAATCAATCTCAACTATTTCTAAATTTATTATCTTATTATCCTATTTATCTCTATTAACATTTTATAATTAAAATTTAAGTGTATAACATTTATTATAACCACTCAAATTTTATTTATAAATTCAATTTACCTTATATATTATCCAATTACATATTCAACTTCTGAATTATTTAGGTAAGTTGTATTAGAATGCAGTTGAACAATATACAAATAAATTTTTCCTAATTCAATTATTCAAGTTTAAATATTTATTCCAAATTTTGGTTTTATTTATAATTAAAGTCATCCTTTAACAAAATTTAAGAATTAGATTTCCGATTAACTTTAAACAATTTAGAGATATATATGATATATTTATATCAAATCAAATTAAATTTTTAAAATAAGATACCTATATATATGTAAATCAAAATATACTGAAAAATTCAAATCAAAATATATTTTTCAAAACAAAATCGTAGCAAAGCTACAGAATGGTTTCTCCACTTCGAAACTCGAAAATGAACGTCGATGATGCGGCCGCCATCACCGAAATTATTTTCCAGCGACAAAGAGAAGAGCACTGATTTCAATATTTAAAATTCTTTGAAAACGGTTTCTATTTGAAAGTACCTTCAATAATATACATTTTAAAGTTTTAGAAACCAAAGCTTGAAATTATTGGAAATTAAATTCTCAAATTCTAAATGTTAAATTCATTTATAGAACAATAAGTGATAATCAATTATTATCATTTCAACAACCAATTTAATTAACTTATTAAATTTCAGAAAATTTTACTTATATATATCTATAATATATTCATACAAATTTGAAAACAATATTGTGTCAGTTTGCTCTGCTCAAGTGTTTTGGAAATCCTATCGATAGCGTTGATCAGACGAATCGATCGAAAACCCAAATCAACATCAGCAACTCAAACAACACAATATATAAACATTTTAATTTAAATTTACAAATACACTTCCTCGCTCGACGATACAAGAATGGATTTAAAGCAAGGATAGAGGTTTAAATTTGATGGACTCAAATCAAAGAGAATTCTGATTCGAAGACAAATTCGAAAGAAAAGATAAGATGATTCAATAACAAAATCGGGAGATGGGTAAGTTTATTTAATTCACGGGCAACCTTAATCGGTCGTCCGTAACTTCAGGAATAGATCGATGCAGAATTTTGAGGCAAATCTACATTTGATCTCGAGAAATAGAATTCAAGTATAACAGGAGATAGATAGCACCGTAAACCGAGGATACAGAAATCTCGGGTAAATCAATGCCTATTATAAAGGAGTTTTGTTCCTTTACGAATCATTCGAAGATTGGCGAGACCGCCGATCTATTATAGATATCATTTAAAATGGAGTTTTGGGGTGCTCCATGATTGAAAGAAGACGAATATTGAAGGACACGAATGAATTTCGGAACCGAGGGGAACGTTCCAAAATTCAAAGGAATTGAGTCAAAGGAAGAAATTGAAACTCGAATGAGAGTGATTCTGTAAATACATTTACCTTATATGTTAAGTTTTGCCATGAGCTACCAAAGCTCTGATACCAACTGTAACGACCCGCCATTTTGGACCATTCGCATCCATTATAAGTGTATAGGTAGACACTCATCCCGGAATTGAATTGCTCAAAATACCGCGTTGTTAATTTAAATTTGGCAAAACTGAACATATACAGTAAATAAATAATCACAGATCACAGACACAGAGTAATAAGTGCAGCGGAAATAAAAGAGATAGTAGTTCATGAAGCTACTATATGAATATATAAAATACATCAGAGTTTACAACAGAAGAGTAATATGATACATCAGAGTTAAACCAGATACAACGGAAGAGTAACACGATACATCAGATACAAATCAGAATGCATCACTGGAATCATCGAATACTGAAAGCAGAATAGATGGCTGGATCTTCAAGCAAAGCTCCAACTTCAAAGGTGAGCATCGAATACTGGACCACTCAGTCTGACCCGAGCGTAAAGCAAAAACACAAGACACTCGAGTCAGGATTAACATTCTTATATTAATAAATCCAACTCAAGTGAAATAGCAATTGAAATACAAGTAACTCAAAGGATGTTTGGAATAACCATCCTTAAGGATCCGTTAAACTATCTACTATGTAGTAGTGTACGATAAGTAGATAATGTCTATCAGTAATATAAAAAGATATCAAATTAGCGTTAAGTCATGGCCCATTCCACCCTTAACACATTTTTATTCCCAAAAGCATATACAAGACCGTAGTTTCCCCAAAACCGGAAGTCACCAGAGGGCAATCCATATACTAAAGGTACAAATCAAAATCGTAGTGGTCGCGCATAAATGGAATACAAGCATGACAAGGCACATGAGGCAATACCCAAGGTAGTGATACTACCGTTCGCCTGATCCGGACTGGTGAGAACGCAACGCCGCAGCGCCCGCAACACCGTGAAACAACACTCCCAAAATCAAGGGTGCACCAATCGACAACAAGTATAAGTAGTTCGAAGAAGTGTGTCCACTTGAGGTATCAATCCTCCATTGGCCCGGCACAGCTCCTGTTTTAGTCATTTCCAATTTGACACAAGTGTCAAGGCTATCCATTATCGTTCTCTTTCTTCAGTCATCACGAACACCATTCCAACCACTTCATTCTGGATCATCACTCCGCGTATAGTTATTAAAGTGGTTTTCGGTTTAGATAGAGAGTATACCCATAACCGAATTCCGGTCTCTTTAATAACTTTCGTAATTATTACACCGATTGGTCGTTTATATATTTCAAAAACCAAATCAATTTCAATTTCAATTGGAGTTCGTAAATCGACAATTCGTTTGTCTTTCGAAATCAATTTCCAACATTTTCGTTTCAAAACTTTCAAATTACCATTTCAAGATCTTATAATTCAATTTCAATTTCCTTTAAAACAATTCAAATATTGATTCAAGTTCGTATATAAGATTCATTCCGAAATCATTTAAATAAATTCAATTTAACATTTAAATCAATTTAAATTCATTTATCGATTTCATTCAATATTCGTTAAGTTACTTTATCATTCAAAACAATTTCTATTAAATTTCCAATTCATTAAATCAATTCTTAAGTTCAACTTCATTAAATCAAAATTTACAATTTTGAATTAAACTAAATTCATCAAATCAATTCTTTCAATTACAAGTCTTACATTAATTCCAAAAATCATATTTTATTTCTTGTTAAAGAAATTCAATTTCACTTATTTACTTACTTAAATAAATTTCCAAAACTTAAATAATAAAGAAACTCAATTTCAATTATTACGAAGTAAAATTCACTTATTCAAAGATTCAATTTAATTTAATCATTAAATAATTCAATCTTGTTTAATATTTAAATAATTCAGAACTTAATTATTAAATCATTTCAAAGTTTAATAATTTCAAATTTTATTATAATTCATTTCAAAGTTTAATAATTTCAAATTTAATTATTAAATCCTTTCAAACTTAATTCAATCATTTCAAAGTTTAATAATTTCAAACTTAATTATAATTTCAACTTAATTCAATCATTTCTCAAATTAATCAATATTCTTTCATCAATTACATTGTTAATATTTTGTTTCAGATTATTATATATTAACATTTTCCTTTCATTTAAAATTCAAATTTCAACTTCATTTCAAAACCATATTATTTATTCAAATAAAATCTTCGTTTATTTTTAAATCAAATTATTGACCAATCGGGTTTTTATTAAATTTCCTATCCTAGGTCAAAGTTCAATTTGGGTATTTATCATTTCAACCCGATTCCAATTCAATTCAAATCAAAACATAGTAAAGGGAACTTGCAGTGTGATAACTGGGATGGTGTCAAAGTAAATAAACAAGCAATAACAACAATCAATAACAATCCAATAATCAATTAAATAATCCCGAAATAACCGTATTAATTCGCATTGTTATTTGTACGAATTAATATAATTATTTCTAGAATCTACACTATCATTTCATGTAGATTAAAGATTATTACATTACTATTTTCACTTGTCATTCAATTTCAATTTTCATACATCATCAGTTTAACAACATACAATCCGTGTTTCAAAGTGTAATTAAACAAATCCTATGTGTCAATAAAGTTAACAGTTAAAGGGGTCATATTATACAAATGTCATTTAATCAAATTTAACACATATATCAAACCTAACTATCCTACGTCAATTTCAATTTCAAATTATTTATCACTTATATCATTAACAATTTAACGTCCAATATAAACATCAACAATCAATCAATTAACAACCAAACTGGATTATCATTTCATATATATAACAGATAATGGTGTCAAATGTCACAGGTGAACTGATACAGGTAATAGTAGTGTAAATATCTAACAGCAGCATATTTCAATTGTCATTTCAATTGAAATCAAATTTAATAAATAAAAGAACGTTAATCGTGAGTGAGTGCTCACCTTTCGAGGCTAGAGGAATTTGACAATGAAATGAGCTACGGATCCAAGCACGAATTCCAAAGCGAAGCGCAATCGACACGAAATCGACGAACAAAGCTGAATTGGAAGTTTGGAATTGACTGAAAACAAATCAAAATTAGCTTAATATAAACTAAGAAAAATATATGTTATATATATAAAATTTTCTCTTAATTAATTTAAAACATATATTTAAAATAAATTCTCTATATATATATTTTCAAATCAAAAATTTAAATTTAAACACACAAAATACCTCTATATTTTTCGAAAACCAACTCATGTATATGGATATAGACTAACATATATATTATTAAAAAAACAATATCTATTGAAAAATCAATATAACTTACTTTATTATAATATGTAAATAAACCCATGCAGATCATTGTACTTTTATATATACATATACAAACAACGGTTTTTCACAACTTACATAAACTATATATATATATATAACTAACGTACCATATAACTTACGTAAACATTTTTTTTTATAACATCAAATTTCAACATCTTATTTTGAACGGGATCGTAGACCATGAGTCTTATCCGAGATATATTGTTTTCATAGAATAAAACACTACATGCTATACCAGATAAATTTGGAACAGTATAAATAAATAGTTTGTTTATAAGTGCAGTTTACAAAAGCTGCTTCAAGACATTGTTCGCTTCCAGAACGCTTTAAAGATGCTAATTAGTTTAATAGTTTGTTTATATACGTAAACATTTTATATATATAAACTAACACATATATAGCTTTCATACGTGTATATATATAAACTGACATAAATATAATCTACCTTTATAATATAATATATAGCAAATACTTATATAAATTTATATATACCACCAACCAGGTTATATACAACCTATATATACTTATATATATAAATAACAGGTCATATCCAACTTACGTAGATTTGCAGTAGATTAACGAGGCTAGGGTAGGGAATTCTCGGCAGCAAGGTCAAAAAATGGGTTTGAGCAAGATAAAATGTTTTCTGGAACTAAGTTTTATGTGTAAACTTCCAGGCACATGAAACAAACAAATAAACAAGCTCTCAGATTTAAATGTTTCATACCATGCGTGTGTTCCAGAACAAGCAGGTACAGTGAAAACGAAGCCTTAATGCGAAGCAAAATGCAGATCTTCTCATTCACGAAAGGATCTGAGAGCTGTGGTGGCGACAATCAAGGAGGATGTGGATGGGAAGGCGGGTTGGCTAGCATGGGTGGAGGAGCAAGTGGTACGTGGCGGAGGTCGATGTGGAGGAGCGGTTGCTAGTGGGTTGCCGATGCCGGAGGTCGCGGTGGCTTCAAGGGCTCGGGTTGGCTGTCCCGTGCGGTATAGGGTGGGGAGGCGGAGGCAAAGTGGGGCTCGGGCTGGAGGCTGCGTCGAACAAGTCAGGGGATGTGGTGGATCGGTGGGGATGGTTAAGGCGGAAGGTCGAGTGCTGGGTGTGGCTCGCGTTCATTTCTTCTTTTCTTTTTTTTTTCAAAGAAGAGGATGAATGGAAATCAAGGTTTCAGGTGGGAGCAGGCTACGAGAAAGAAAATTATAATTTATTTCAAATGACACCAGGGGTTAAGCATCTAACCAAAAAAATGTGAACCGGCAAATACAATTGAAATGACAAAGGTCAATATAGCATTGGGAAACTAGAAAGCCAAAAGCCGAGAAAATATTGAATGCGGTAGCCTTGGAATCATCCGGTGAATATAAATGGTCATAGAAGGCCAAAAGGTAACAATTTTAATGCCGATACGGTAGGCGTTATGCAAAGTGCAACGCACACCGGATTTCGAATTTGACAATCGAATATACCGTAGAGATCGGCACGACGAGACGATCAAAACGGTATATAGAAATCAGTGGTACGATCATCCGATAAAAATCGATATCGGTACCAAAATACTGCTACTTTGCAGAAAATAAGAACGACGGAGCCAAAGATGTCCGAATTTGGAAAAACGACAAACTGAAATCTTGCTCAGAAGATGATTTAGAATTTTTCTATGTAAAAATATTTTGGTTTTGAAAACATTTTATTTTCATTGCTTTTTTAACTGATTAAATTGAAGTGAATTTACGCGCGAAATAAACTTTCATATTTTTGGACGAAAATTTACCAATTGCTATGTTTAACTAGACATATTCCAAATATTAAATTTTATTTCAAAATTTTATCGTTTAAAATTTCACAAAATTTCAACTAATTACGTTATTAAAACAGTTGAAATTTTACGGGTCGTTACAATCAAATCTGGCCAAATTCGTTGATCGTTTCGAAGAGACCGGGATCAGATTTAATTATCCGAAACCACTTCGATCCGATTTTTGCGTTACGAATTGGGATATCGGAAGATAAATGAAGACAGTGATTTGAAGATTCGGTTTGTTCAGACCCAGAACAACTTGTATGGATGAATGTTATCATTTCATTGCTTGCTTGAATGGCAGTGTTAGCATTCCAAGTATGAATGCTTTTCTAAAGGTAAAACGTAGCCTCAAGCCTCATCAACTGGGAATGACTAAAACAGGGGAGATGCAGCAGGGCTAAGTGGGTCGCACCCAGGTAGGGTATGTTATCACCTTTCTAGATACCCTTGATATATTATATTAAAATTATGGATATGGTTTTGCATGGAAAAGAGAGCGCTCGATTAGGGTGGGAACACCCGAGGTGATAACATATTCAGTACTATCCAGCAAGGGGTAGGCTGGTCATGTGTTGGCAGGGATCGTTAGGTACAATCTCGGTACATTTTTGTAGAGGTGTACTGTGGCGGGAGGTACCCCAGTAGCCCAGTCATTGTATGGAATCCAATATCCACTACGAA
Source organism: Allium fistulosum (assembly GCA_030737815.1). Lineage (NCBI taxonomy): Eukaryota > Viridiplantae > Streptophyta > Magnoliopsida > Asparagales > Amaryllidaceae > Allium > Allium fistulosum. The sequence continues at coordinate 295,359,129 of CM060907.1, forward strand.
CCTGTACGGTTTTGATTGTGCCCAACTATGCTGAAACGTGAGATGCAAGCATTTCAGCTATTTTCCAATTTATTTACTATAGACACTATTATAATATCAGATGATTTTGGTCTAAAATGTTTTGGTTATCGTAAGGTAAAAACCCACTGTATTTATGTGTGGCATGGTCTTACGAGATACCTTTGTTTTCAAAAGGATTTTGATAACATCAATAATTAAAATTGAGTGTATTTTCTCATGCTGGTTTTCCAGATTGACTCGGGTGTTATTTTATTATAATGCTCGGGTCAGACCGAGTATTATAGTTTCAAGTTAGGATGTTATGGCGCTTAGGAGACGAGCTGGATGACAGAGACGTATTACACGTACTTGTTTATGTTCCGATGTGTGTGTAGGCTGTATATTCAGCATTTGTAAGGATGAGTTATTATAACTGTCCATATTGATTTGTTGATTGCTGTACTCTGATGATTGTATATATATATATATATATATATATATTAACAGCTACGGATTCTTTTGTATAAAAATATGCTATTATATATTATATTTTGTTCCACTGCGATTGTGAGATTCTGTGTTGTTGTTTCTGTTTTTCTTCTATCTCTTCTTTTTTACCCCTAGCAATTGTTTTTTCCGGCACTTGAATATTCGGCATGTTATACAGTGAACGTATTGATGTCGATTTTTGAGGGTCGAAAACCCCGGTTCGCTACATTTGGTATGACGTACAAACTTTCAGCTGGTTCGCTTCGTACAATTTAAGCGTTCAACCATTCAAATTCGAATAATTTGAGGTACCCAATTATATTAGAATAATTAACTGATATCACGTTAAGCGAACATATTGATGACTTTTACCACTTTGTCGCTTCATACAAATCATTTAATTATTCTAATACAGTCAACGACCCTTGTACGAAAAAGTGGGTCATTACAACGTTGGTTATCTTTTTCTATCTCACGCTGGTTTTCCATGGATCGCTTAACCTTCGGTTCTGATACCACGTTGTAATGACCCACTTTTTCATACAATTTAAGCAGTCAATGAACCACAAATGACCAACTCAAACTGAACGGAAATATGGACCCAATTATATTAGAATAACTAACTCAAATTCGACATGGAGCATTAGAATAATTTGATTGGGGATCGACATGGAGCACATTCGAGGGTCGAAAACCCCGGTTCGCTTCGTGGGTCGTTACAACATGGTACCTCGAATTTTCTTTTAGCCAACGTGGTAAGAGTCATCCGTTCACTACCTAACAAGAAGCGAGAACCCCCTATCATGCATGAACCTATCACCAAGCAAATCCAATCCCTTGAAAATCGACATCCCCTATCAAAATCCAATAATATTTTAGCCCCCATGTTTTAAAATGGAAATCTGAATGGAAATGGATTAAAGTTCCAAATAATCCCTACCAAAGCCAAGGTTCTCACTTAACCTTCAGCTTTGATACCAAATGTAAAAGCCCGTATCTCCGTACCCTTTGAGTCAACACTAAATTACACGTGTCCAACTCAAATTATTATTTTATCCAAATCAGCGCTATATTACTTCCAAAATCCATTTTTAAAACATTTCCATTCAGAAATACGGGTCCATTGAGGCTAATATTTTGACCCCTATCAGAATTCCATTCAGAAACTCGGATTTTAAAACATTGTACGATTAAATATTTCTGAATGGAAATGTTTTAAAAATGGATTTTGGAAGTAATATAGCGCTGATAGGTTCATTGGGTTCTCGCTTTGTAAAATCCCAGATCTGGGTCAACTCAAAAGGGAACAGAACGGCGGGTCGCTACTAAAAATCCCGAGATCCAATATCCACTACGAAATGATAGCGTAATATCCAATAACCTAGATCCACTTTGATCGTGGATACAGAATGATTGATACCTAGATAACGTAGCGAGAACCCAATGGATCCTGGGATAGGAACGATCGATACCTAGATAACCAAGCCAGGTTATCCCAGGATCCAATATCAAATATCCACTATGATGTGGATACGGAACGACCCCTATCAAAACACTCAAACTCAAAAGGGATCCAAATTTTTAGTCATTTGATTTTGAACATTTAATTTATTTTAAATGATGAATTTGAAATGTAAATGGATATTTAATATAAAGTTATCGATCGAATAGGTGGAATAAGATTAAAGTTGAAAATATAGCGATTTATTAAATAAATTAAATTCTTGAATTAATAATTGAAAATCGTTTAAATAATTGAATTGGAGTTGAATGGGAATCGAAACAATTTTTAATGTTGATATAAATTCTACTTGAAAATAATAATTTAGTTAGTAAGATTTTAAAACTGAAATTTCAAGCAATTTCGCCAATTTTTGAAATCGTCGATTTAATCGATGCGTTAAAATAACAATTTGAGGCACAGTCCCGGAATTCAACGAAACCAGTTCTATTGGATCTGTAATAGTGTATTATTATCGAATTTCAAATTTCATAGCATTTGGATGTAATGAGTCGGATTTTTCACGTTCGAAAATCGACATCCATACTTTACATCGTACTCGAATGCCGTAGATTCGACCGTTCAAATCCGAGTCGCCGGAGCTTATAACAACATTAAGTAAATAACACAGCGGAAGAAAAGAATAATACATTGATATATAATATCTGATACAACAGAGTGATACAATGAATATCAATATACATCAGAGATATGATACAAGAAATAGCAGCGGAAAAGAAAAGATAACAACAGCGGCGGAACAATATCAATAGAAATGATAACTCCAAAATGATCTTCAGACAAGAATGAATCCACAACTCCAAGATAAGCAACTCCGATGAATGAACTAGCTCCAGATAATCTACTAAACCTGAATATCTGAAAAGAAACCCAACTCTAGACTGCCCATGTGGAAAATAGTGGGCACCCAGAGTTTAGGAAGGGAACAATAAACTCCGGATCAGTCATGGGACTGGTGTGAGCAACAAAAACAGTTTATCTTTAATACAAGCAACAAAGGCTTTTAAACATTGAAATCCGCAATGCTTTTTGAAAATGAAACTACCATAAGACCTCCCACCACACACACAATGCAAACGCAGAATTGGAGGAGATTTCTTCTTATGATAGTCAAAAATGCTTACTACGCAAAATCATTCGATATTATTATCATTAGTGCATAGTGTCGAAAACCATTTCGAAAATATAATATAAATCTTAGCCAGCATACAACATTTCATCATATGCCTACTATAGCTACCATGTTCAATAACAGGTTACCGCCACATCCCATAGCAGGTAATACAACTAAAATCGTACAGGGTTCGTATTGTTTCTTTGGATTTTCCAACAAATGATCAGGCTAAGGAACTTCCTTACCGAAATAGAAACGCCTCTGGAAAGATGCCCCGAATCCTAACCGGATCTCTGCAAACAAAAGGCCGACGTTACCTCATGCTGTACAGCTATAACTAGGTAACTAACACACTAACGCTACCTCACGCTGTACAGCTGTAACTAGGTAACTAACACACGAGTCATGTCATCCCCCGGTCGTTACCGACCTTTATCCGAGGATCCTCAATCGCAAAGCAACAGCCACAAAGTATAATCAACATAGGTAAAATATCTGGGCTCCATACCATGATATCACCTTTTATCCAGAAGGAAATGACATACCCTAGGGGCGCTACCCCTACAAACCTTTGCCGCAACATTCCTGTTTCGACCATTACCGGGTTGTAAGGCTCGACGAAGTCTCGTCCACAAAGCTACGCTTTTTCACAAAGCACGCTTTGACCAACAAATGATCATCAGCACTTCGTATGCCACATTACCAAATTGGGAATGTATCATTAGTAACCATCAACTACATAACCTCTGAGCTCGTACGTCTCAGAGAAGGGTGTTAAGCTAAGAGAATAAATTCTCCTGTTCCGGGTTCGAACAGAACCGAAGGCACTTCCGAAGAAGCCCTTGCAAATCCGGGTATTCACAATCTCGATCGGATTTCCCATCACTTAGGGAATCTCTATACCGGAGCCATGATGCAGAGAAAATCGATAGGTCATCATATCGCTCTCGCAAATACCCGGTCTTCACCACCGGTCTTCAAATGCTATCCATATCGTCGTATCACTATTCGGAATGGGTTGTATGACACAAAGGTCCTCTCCCGGCTAAACCGAATAACGAGCGCAATTAAAAATCATATGGATACTGGGGTCTCAGTTAAATCACAGCTTTAAAGCTTAAAACTTTTCATTCGAATGGTAAAACAAATTACCATTTCCAATCTTTTAAACAAAAAGATTCATTTCAAAAACCTTCAATGGTTTAAACAATTCCACACTTTTAATCTTTTAAACAAAAGATTCAATTCACAAAATTCACCCCGTTCACAAAGATTCATTCATGGATTTCAAAACAATTTCCATTTTACTTGAATTAACTCGTTAAATCTTTAAGTCAAGATTTAACTTATAACTTTCAAAACTCGTTTCCAAAGATTCATTCATAGCCTTCCAAAACAATTCCATTTCAAGTTAGATTAACTCATCCGGTCTTTGAAATCAAAGACTCATTTCATAGTTTTCAAAACATTTCAATTCCATTTCAAACTTGAAATTCTTTCAACACAAATTGGAAGTTCATTACTTATGTGAAAGCTTTTACTATTTGAAAACAAATAGTTTCGTTTTCAGAAAAATCCAGTTATATTTACACGAGTTAAAACCCTTGAATTAAATTCAAATTCCCAAATCAATACTTTAAAATGGTTTAACCCATATATAACTTATACAACATCTTTAATCCCTAGTTTCAAATCATAGGATTCAATTGCGAACTTGAATTCAAAATTTAAATCAAATTATTTAAATTTTCAAAAACTCGATCAAGTTATTCAAAATAACTTTTATCTTTGAAATCCCATTTCAAAAGCATTTCACTTTAAACCCAAATTTCTAATTTCAAAATCAATTGAAATTAAAATATCAATTTCAAAAACATCAAATTTAAATTATCTGTGACTTAACCGATTTCCACGTGAAATCCATATTTGTGTGTGTATTAGTGTAGTCCAGGGGTTTCACACAATAGTGCAACATCAATCATCACAGATATATCGATAAGCGGTAAAATCGATAACGCTTATCTTCATTCATAGATTCATAGATAAAGTAAATTTATCAGTCACAAGATTCACAATTACAATTCGATGTGGGTTTCGGATAACCAACTGGAATCCGACTCCCTGTCGCATCGAAATTCAAGTGTCGTTTTACGGGTCAAGGGTTTCATATTCGCATAGTAATATATCACAGAAATAGAAATTTCAGATCACAACATAAATCAGGATGTATCACAAGGCATCATGTATCAGAAATATCAAACAATTCGACTATCAATAAAATTTAAACATCCATGAGTAAGCTCAATTAATTATCTGATTAATTTAAATCAGATAAGTCATCAATCGTGGTTAATTAACATAAATTAATTTCAAATCATTTGATTGATTATCCTTTAATCATTTATTTATTAAATTAATTAACCTTTAATTATTCGATTATCCTTTAATTAATTTCCTTTAATTAATTGATTAATAAATAAATCAACCCTTAATTAATCACCCTTTAATTAATCATTCTTAATTAATTACAACAAGTGATTATTAATCAACTTTAATTTATTAGAATATCCAACATTAATTACAATAAGTAATTAATCCCTTAATTACTTTCATTAAGTAATTAACAATTTAAAATTGATTATCTTAATTAATTAATCTAAATCATAAATTTATAAAGTTGACAAATAAATCAAATGTTTAAGGAATTCATTCACAATTGAATTCTACTTTAAGAAAAGTCTTAAACTAAATTCATTTAGATTTTAAAACGTTGATTTAAAAACTCTTTAAAACTGGGTTTGGTGAATACTTCGGGTCCTACCCGCGTTTTTCTCGAAACTGCTTCGAGACAACTTAGCCTTTCCTCGTCTCTGTCTCCATTTCCTTCTCTCTTCTTCTACAATCCTTTAACTAAGTTTATTTTCTAAGTTTTAATATACTGCCACGATGAAACCCACGCGAACACGAGTCCACGCACGAGCCAAACATCCTCTTACTCGAGAATCACTTCGAGTCGAACCCGATTTAAAAACCCAGTCATGCCATCAACATCGCCAGAAACAGACGTGCACTGTGCACATGCACACCGCCGCCGCTCGCCTCCGGTCGGCGTCACAACGTCGAACAAGTCGACAATCTTCTACACATCCTTGTCTAATTATCAAAACCCCACTATCAACTCGAAATCAAAATCGAGTGCTACTGTCGAACCTGGAACAACATCGACACCTGGAAACATCGTCATACTCCATACCCCGACCACTTGAGAGCCACCGCCACCAGCCACACCCTCGACAACCTCCACTCTAGCGATTCCCAAAACACTATAACACTCGATCAACCCAAACGGCCGTGCCGATCAAAACAACAGACACCCCTAAAACTAGGGTTTCAGACAAAGAATGGAAACCCCCACCTCCACCGTGCTTCGATCGACTCCCTGACATTTTTGTCAAAGTCTCTGATCACTCCGCTATCACCATAAGGAACCCCGACTATTCAGATCACTTGGATCATCAGATATCATCCAATATACCAATTTCAGTTCAACAAGAACTGCACCATCAAGCTAGTACTAAAAATTGTGAATTTAGTTTTAAAAATCATAATTTTGGATAAATTTTCAGGTTATAAACTTAGATCAGTAAATTAATATGTTTGAGATTTAACGTAAATCCACTTGAACTGTTGTTTTATATTTTTCCAAAGAACATACCCATTATTTCCAGCTTAAACAAATTCTACTCTGAAATCTATGATATAACTACATATTTTGTTCTAGACTGAGGTACAAATAAAAATTGGATCATGAGCACTTAATTTATGGATTGAATTAGAACCTGGAGTTAAATCAGAGGACATCCAGATCATAACAGTACACTCACAACACATATTCCCATAAATATACTCAGAGTTTAAAAATATATCCACATACATACTTATTTTCAGAGATGATCAAGCAACCCAATTTTATATTTAAAAAAGAAAAGTGTTACTCACTTTGCTTTTCCCAGAAGAAACAGAGTTTGCTTGATGAACAGGCTTTTAAAATTTGTAAGCTGAAGCTTCCCTGATCTTTGATTCTCTGGCTTTGTAGTTGTTTGTTTTAAATTGAATTTTGTTTTAGTTTTAGATGGTGCTTATTTCAGATTTTCCTCAGCTTTGAACAAACGAAACTGAGATGGAAGATTGATATGAAGTTGCTGGGTATAAACTTTGTACAGGTGATAATGTAGTTTGTACAAATCTATAGCAGTGATATTTTCTTCTTGGGGGCTGAAGGACACATTGCCTTTGTGCTGCATTTATTATCATGTACACACTCACCTTTATTTTACTTTACTTTATGTACATAGATGTAAAGTTGTTATTGTTATTTGTTATCATCATCATTATTATTATTAAACCATTTATTTACAATTCAAATCAAACGTATATACATATATATTATTTATAATCTCAAATTTACTCATAAAGGCTCAAATACACATATATTCACATACATATAATATTTACAATATTTTTAAATTTAAATGATTTACACAAAATATATTTGGATATCGGGGAAACTCGCTTGAATTTAAAATTAATTTTACAATTTTAATTCAGAAATTCAATAAATTATTAATTTAAACTTAACAAAATTCGAGATCGTTACAAACTTCCCCCCTTAAAAGAATTTCGTCCTCGAAATTTGACAGGGAGACACAAAGATAGATGAAGAATGTTTCATCAAATCAAACTGAACATCTATTCTGCATTTGGCTTACCAAATCAGAATATCAATAACAGATACAAGAACGAATCTTTTTAACACTTCACAAGATATTCAGGTTATCCAGATCTACGAAGTATGCAGGGGCATTGGTTAGTCCGATGGGATAACTAACCATTCGTAGAACATATCCGGACCCAAAGAATAGATAGATATATGGATACAATTTCAAAAAATTTCAGTTTAGAAACTAAATAATACCTATCAACCATAACAATCAAAGCAAACAATCATCCAACAAACAATTTTGGCTTATCCGGAGTTTACGTCCCATATTAATATATATCGAATCTTCTTCCTGGATCTACCAGAAAATATCGAAGAATTGAGAAAAAAATGCTAATCAAAAGAGATTGATAGAGAAAAGATTGTTTCCTTGTTGTTACAGGGTATTGACCATTTCGTGGTGGTATCCCCCTATCCCCTATCTCATCCTCTTCTTACACTCATACTTACTATCTGTGAATAGCAAGAGAATTTACCGAGGCATACAGACGGATATCTGAGAATTACTCATTCTAGGGTATACTTCACTCTATCTCTAATGAGCTACTTAATGTGTTATACTCCTGAGCTAAAGTTCAACCTTCAGCTCTGATACCAAATTTAACGAGTCGGATTTTTCGCGTTCGAAAATCGACATCCATACTTTACATCGTACTCGAATGCCGTAGATTCGACCGTTCAAATCCGAGTCGCCGGAGCTTATAACAACATTAAGTAAATAACACAGCGTAAGAAAAGAATAATACATTGATATATAATATCTGATACAACAGAGTGATACAATGAATATCAATATACATCAGAGATATGATACAAGAAATAGCAGCAGAAAAGAAAAGATAACAACAGCAGCGGAACAATATCAATAGAAATGATAACTCCAAAATGATCTTCAGACAAGAATGAATCCACAACTCCAAGATAAGCAACTCTGATGAATGAACTAGCTCCAGATAATCTACTAAACCTGAATATCTAAAAAGAAACCCAACTCTAGACTGCCCGTGTGGAAAATAGTGGGCACCCAGAGTTTAGAAAGGGAACAATAAACTCCGGATCAGTCATGGGACTGGTGTGAGCAACAAAAACAGTTTATCTTTAATACAAGCAACAAAGGCTTTTAAACATTGAAATTCGCAATGCTTTTTGAAAATGAAACTACCATAAGACCTCCCACCACACACACAATGCAAACGCAGAATTGGAGAAGATTTCTTCTTACGATAGTCAAAAATGCTTACTACGCAAAATCATTCGATATTATTATCATTAGTGCATAGTGTCGAAAACCATTTCGAAAATATAATATAAATCTTAGCCAGCATACAACATTTCATCGTATGCCTACTATAGCTACCATGTTCAATAACAGGTTACTGCCACATCCCATAGCAGGTAATACAACTAAAACCGTACAGGGTTCGTATTATTTCTTTGGATTTTCCAACAAATGATCAGGCTAAGGAACTTCCTTACCGAAATAGAAAGGCCTCTGGAAAGACGCCCCGGATCCTAACCGGATCTCTGCAAACAAAAGGCCGACGTTACCTCACGCTGTACAGCTATAACTAGGTAACTAACACACTGACGCTACCTCACGCTGTACAGCTGTAACTAGGTAACTAACACATGAGTCATGTCATCCCCCGGTCGTTACCGACCTTTATCCGAGGATCCTCAATCGCAAAGCAACAGCCACAAAGTATAATCAACATAGGTAAAATATCTGGGCTCCATACCATGATATCACCTTTTATCCAGAAGGAAATGACATACCCTAGGGGCGCTACCCCTACAAACCTTTGCTGCAACATTCCTGTTTCGACCATTACCGGGTTGTGAGGCTCGACGAAGTCTCGTCCACAAAGCTATGCTTTTTCACAAAGCACGCTTTGACCAACAAATGATCATCAGCACTTCGTATGCCACATTACCAAATTGGGAATGTGTCACTAGTAACCATCAACTACATAACCTCTGAGCTCGTACGTCTCAGAGAAGGGTGTTAAGCTAAGAGAATAAATTCTCCGCCACCAACAGAAATGTATTTGATAGAAACCAGCTTTACATCTCAAAGTGTAACGTCAGACACACATCCATACAAGTCTGTTCCGGGTTCGAACAGAACCGAAGGCACTTCCGAAGAAGCCCTTGCAAATCCGGGTATTCACAATCTCGATCGGATTTCCCATCACTTAGGGAATCTCTATACCGGAGCCATGATGCAGAGAAAATCGATAGGTCATCATATCGCTCTCGCAAATACCCGGTCTTCACCACCGGTCTTCAAATGCTATCCATATCGTCGTATCACTATTCGGAATGGGTTGTATGACACAAAGGTCCTCTCTCGGCTAAACCGAATAACGAGCGCAATTAAAAATCATATGGATACTGGGGTCTCAGTTAAATCACAGCTTTAAAGCTTAAAACTTTTCATTCGAATGGTAAAACAAATTACCATTTCCAATCTTTTAAACAAAAAGATTCATTTCAAAAACCTTCAATGGTTTAAACAATTTCCACACTTTTAATCTTTTAAACAAAAGATTCAATTCACAAAATTCACCCCGTTCACAAAGATTCATTCATGGATTTCAAAACAATTTCCATTTTACTTGAATTAACTCGTTAAATCTTTAAGTCAAGATTTAACTTATAACTTTCAAAACTCGTTTCCAAAGATTCATTCATAGCCTTCCAAAACAATTCCATTTCAAGTTAGATTAACTCATCCGGTCTTTGAAATCAAAGACTCATTTCATAGTTTTCAAAACATTTCAATTCCATTTCAAACTTGAAATTCTTTCAACACAAATTGGAAGTTCATTACTTATGTGAAAGATTTTACTATTTGAAAACAAATAGTTTCGTTTTAAGAAAAATCCAGTTATATTTACACGAGTTAAAACCCTTGAATTAAATTCAAATTCCCAAATCAATACTTTAAAATGGTTTAACCCATATATAACTTATACAACATCTTTAATCCCTAGTTTCAAATCATAGGATTCAATTGCGAACTTGAATTCAAAATTTAAATCAAATTATTTAAATTTTCAAAAACTCGATCAAGTTATTCAAAATAACTTTTATCTTTGAAATCCCATTTCAAAAGCTTTTCACTTTAAACCCAAATTTCTAATTTCAAAATAAATTGAAATTAAAATTTCAATTTCAAAAACATCAAATTTAAATTATCTGTGACTTAACCGATTTCCACGTGAAATCCATATTTGTGTGTGTATTAGTGTAGTCCAGGGGTTTCACACAATAGTGCAGCATCAATCATCACAGATATATCGATAAGCGGTAAAATCGATAACGCTTATCTTCATTCATAGATTCATAGATAAAGTAAATTTATCAGTCACAAGATTCACAATTACAATTCGATGTGGGTTTCGGATAACCAACTGGAATCCGACTCCCTGTCACATCGAAATTCAAGTGTCGTTTTACGGGTCAAGGGTTTCATATTCACATAGTAATATATCACAGAAATAGAAATTTCAGATCACAACATAAATCAGGATGTATCACAAGGCATCATGTATCAGAAATATCAAACAATTCGACTATCAATAAAATTTAAACATCCATGAGTAAGCTCAATTAATTATCTGATTAATTTAAATCAGATAAGTCATCAATCGTGGTTAATTAACATAAATTAATTTCAAATCATTTGAATGATTATCCTTTAATCATTTATTTATTAAATTAATTAGCCTTTAATTATTCGATTATCCTTTAATTAATTTCCTTTAATTAATTCATTAATAAATAAATCAACCCTTAATTAATCACCCTTTAATTAATCATTCTTAATTAATTACAACAAGTGATTATTAATCAACTTTAATTTATTAGAATATCCAACATTAATTACAATAAGTAATTAATCCCTTAATTACTTTCATTAAGTAATTAACAATTTAAAATTGATTATCTTAATTAATTAATCTAAATCATAAATTTATAAAGTTGACAAATAAATCAAATGTTTAAGGAATTCATTCACAATTGAATTCTACTTTAAGAAAAGTCTTAAACTAAATTCATTTAGATTTTAAAACGTTGATTTAAAAACTCTTTAAAACTGGGTTTGGTGAATACTTCGGGTCCTACCCGCGTTTTTCTCGAAACTGCTTCGAGACAACTTAGCCTTTCCTCATCTCTGTCTCCAGTTCCTTCTCTCTTCTTCTACAATCCTTTAACTAAGTTTATTTTCTAAGTTTTAATATACTGCCACGATGAAACCCACGCGAACACGAGTCCACGCACGAGCCAAACATCCTCTTACTCGAGAATCACTTCGAGTCGAACCCGATTTAAAAACCCAGTCATGCCATCAACATCGCCAGAAACAGACGTGCACTGTGCACATGCACACCGCCGCCGCTCGCCTTCGGTCGGCGTCACAACGTCGAACAAGTCGACAATCTTCTACACATCCTTGTCTGATTATCAGAACCCCACTATCAACTCGAAATCAAAATCGAGTGCTACTGTCGAACCTGGAACAACATCGACACCTGGAAACATCGTCATACTCCATACCCCGACCACCTGAGAGCCACCGCCACCAGCCACACCCTCGACAACCTCCACTCTAGCGATTCCCAAAATCCTATAACACTCGATCAACCCAAATGGCCGTGCCGATCAAAACAACAAACACCCCTAAAACTAGGGTTTCAGACAAAGAATGGAAACCCCCACCTCCACCGTGCTTCGATCGACTCCCTGACATTTTTGTCAAAGTCTCTGATCACTCCGCTATCACCATAAGGAACCCCGACTATTCAGATCACTTGGATCATCAGATATCATCCAATATACCAATTTCAGTTCAACAAGAACTGCACCATCAAGCTAGTACTAAAAATTGTGAATTTAGTTTTAAAAATCATAATTTTGGATAAGTTTTCAGGTTATAAACTTAGATCAGTAAATTAATATGTTTGAGATTTAACGTAAATCCACTTGAACTGTTGTTTTATATTTTTCCAGAGAACATACCCATTATTTCCAGCTTAAACAAATTCTACTCTGAAATCTATGATATAACTACATATTTTGTTCTAGACTGAGGTACAAATAAAAATTGGATCATGAGCACTTAATTTATGGATTGAATTAGAACCTGGAGTTAAATCAGAGGACATCCAGATCATAACAGTACACTCACAACACATATTCCCATAAATATACTCAGAGTTTAAAAATATATCCACAAACATACTTATTTTCAGAGATGATCAAGCAACCCAATTTTATATTTAAAAAAGAAAAGTGTTACTCACTTTGCTTTTCCCAGAAGAAACAGAGTTTGCTTGATGAACAGGCTTTTAAAATTTGTAAGCTGAAGCTTCCCTGATCTCTGATTCTCTGGCTTTGTAGTTGTTTGTTTTAAATTGAATTTTGTTTTAGTTTTAGATGGTGCTTATTTCAGATTTTCCTCAGCTTTGAACAAACGAAACTGAGATGGAAGATTGATATGAAGTTGCTAGGTATAAACTTTGTACAGGTGATAATGTAGTTTGTACAAATCTATAGCAGTGATATTTTCTTCTTGGTGGCTGAAGGACACATTGCCTTTGTGCTGCATTTATTATCATGTACACACTCACCTTTATTTTACTTTACTTTATGTACATAGATGTAAAGTTGTTATTGTTATTTGTTATCATCATCATTATTATTATTAAACCATTTATTTACAATTCAAATCAAACGTATATACATATATATTACTTATAATCTCAAATTTACTCATAAAGGCTCAAATACACATATATTCACATACATACAATATTTACAATATTTTTAAATTTAAATGATTTACACAAAATATATTTGGATATCGGGGAAACTCGCTTGAATTTAAAATTAATTTTATAATTTTAATTCAGAAATTCAATAAATTATTAATTTAAACTTAACAAAATTCGAGATCGTTACATTGGATTTATCGTTAGGTCGTGTGATCTAAAAATACTTAGAAATAATTTAATTGAATTTAATTTAAATAGTCGATTTAAAAAGCTATCTTCCACACACGATCGAATTAGGTTTCGAAACTTGTTCCATTGGGTTCGGAATAGTGGTATAACATTTGGAACGCTAGGTGGAATGCCTAAATAAGGGTTCAGAATATATATAACTTAAAAATAAAATAAAATCAACGGTCAACCTGTCTCAGCCGACTTAGCCTAATCGCAACCACCGTAAACAGTACTAGAAGCCGCCCTAAATCATTTAAAATCATGTTTTCTTCTCCTGGAAACCAAATCAATTCAGATAAAAAGTGAAAACGAATTCGTTCGAAAAATTAAGAAAAAACCAAACAAACGTAGTTACAATCGCGTTGCTCTGTTCGACATGTGCGTGAGGGGAGGAGCACGCGCACGAGGCTAGAGGTCAAGTCGAGGGTGGGTGCATCGTTCATAGGTCTCGTTTTTGTCCTAACAAGGCGGAGTTGGAGGGGCGATGATCGACAGTGGAGAGAGGTAAAGTCGAAGTCGTGATTGGAGATGGGCGAGCGCCTGGAGGCGAGGCAAGACGAGTGGCTGTGATCGACTGCAAAGCTACGATTAGATGACTGGGTCGTTTGGTTTATCGATCGGCGAGTTTGTCGAAGGGTGCTGCAGCGTCGAGGTGGGAGCGACGATGCGGGGGGAAGGGTTTCTGGTGGTTCGCATCGCGACCTGGGGTATTGTCACGATCTCAGAGGCAGAGGATGTCGTCGAGCTTAGAATTTTCATTGGACGTGGAGGCGGAGCATCGCGTGCACGTGCGGCAGTGCTGTAATGAAGGCAAGAATTCGCGTTTTTGTGCAAGGTTAGATCATTTAGCGGAAATTAAGTAATCACTGTAATTAATCTTAATTTTCATTTAAAATGGGTAAATTTTTAAATATGATAACTTTTATTTACGAGGTCCAAAATCACGGAAATCCATCGTGTGGAATTCATAGCTGTGGGATTTACGCATAAAAAAAAACGGTTCGGAATTTATTCAAGATAGTTGGGATTTTAAATTAAATTGAAAGCTATTCAATTTAATTTAAATTTGGAATGAGTTGAAAATTAAATCAAGGTGAGTAAATCTCACTCATCTTGGATTACTATTTTAATTTAAATTGTTGAAAATTAATTATTGAATGATTGGATGAATCTATAAATTATTATCAGTTTGGATGTTATATATATAGTAGTATATATATTAGTAGTTGGATATTTTTCCCGCCGTTGGAGCAGATGAGACCCTATGCGCCCCGCATAATTGTGGATGACCCTATATTACAAAGATATCCCGCCTCGAAACGGGATTGGTATTTTATATTATCTAACATCTGTGGATGCAGGGAAACAGGTTGGAGGGACCCAACTGGATTCCTCAAATATATTGAATTGTTTTTCATATATAGTGATATATGATGTGTGTGGATAATCTGTGATAGATTACATTGTGGTTTGAATTACTGGATGCTATAGTAGTACTGGCCTTAATTTTGGTATTTTACATACCATAAATATTATTTTTGGAATTTGAATGAATTTAAAAGGAGATTTTGAATATACAAATATTTATATCGAAATTTGGATTATTTTAAGACAATTGATTGGATAAAACAATAGTTGATTTTGGATTTGTACTTAACTATTCATCAAATATTTTTAATAGAGATTTTAAAATAATTTATATAAGGGATTTTTAACCATGGATTTTAAATGATAAATACTAAAAATATGGTTAAGAAGTTAAAAATCGATATTTAAAACAGATTTGGGAAATAAATGGAATTTATAAAGAAATGGGTTTATAAAATGGAATTTTATGAATGAGATTATTTTTATAAGTAAAACCCAAATGAGTTTATAAATTTATAAACGATGTTTATAAATAAGGGAAATGATATCAGTTGATAAATTGAGAATATAATTTCATAGGGTGAATTTATATCGGGATATGGAAATAGGTTTTTGGGAAAAAATAGTGGATTTTTTTCGAAAAGTGAGAATGGTTAGGGAATTGAAAAGAAATCGATGTGTTGTGAATCGAGAGGGATTTATAAATTAGAATTGGTTATTGGGATTTTTAAAAATATATTTTTATTAAGAAGTCAACTTTGTTTTAAAAAGGAAAATTTTATTTATTAAACTATGTAATTTAAAACTGGTTAGTATTGAAATACTTCAGAAGTGAATTTTTCAAATATCTAATTAGTTGAAATAAATTCTATTTTTTATAATCAGCCTTGGAAATCAATTAGTTATTTAAAAATGAATTGGAAATTAATTATCGATGTTATATAAAGTGTTTTAATATTTTAAATAATTACTTAAATATGTTTTTAAAATGAATTATTATTTAAAAATACTTATTATATATATATAGTTTTGAAATGATTGAAATTTATTTATAAATCCTCTCGAGATTTGTAAACGAGGTTTATTTAAAGGATTTGATTTTATAAGAGAAATGTTATAGTGAAATTCTGAGAACTTAAGGAAATTTCCAAAGTATTTAAATATAGAAATTTTGGAAATAAATTAAAATTCATAAAAGGAAGTTAGAAATGGGTAGCTGAGATTATATACGAGCATAATCGATGTTGGAGATTTTAAAGGGGGTTAATTAATGAATTCCAAAAACTTATCAAATCAGTTATAAATGGGTTAAGAAAATTACAAGTGGATTATAAGGATTTTGAGAAATATGAAATAAAAGGGAATATTTCCTAAGTATTGGAAATAAAGTGATTTTAGGAAAATATACTTATAAATATTTTCTAAGTATTAAACTGGGAGGATTTGAAATATTTAAATACGAGATTATTATTTTAGAAATATTTCTCAAAAGGTTGAAGTATAAATGGAATTGAAGGAAATGTTCTAAGTGTTGAAATGGATTTAAATATCCTGTTATGGATATAAGAATTTGAATTGTTTTCAATTATTGAATATACTGGAAGAGATTTAAATATATATCTTTGTAAAGATATTTTAAGTGAATGTCTTGAAGATTTACAAAATAAGGCCTAGTGACTGCTTATGGATGTTATTTGATAGTTAAATAACTGACTATCAAATCTGACTAAATTCGTTGATCGTTTCGAAAAGACCGGGATCAGATTTAATTATCCAAAAACCACTTCGATCTGATTTGTGCGTTACGAATTGTGAAATCGAGAAGCTAGTGGAGACTGTGATTTGGAGATTCGGTTTGTCTAGACCCAGGACAACTTGTATGGATGAATGCTATCATTGCATCATTGCCGAGAAGGCAGTGTTAGCATTCCAAGCGTGAATGCTATTCTAAAGGTAAATGTAGTGTAACGACTCGGATTTTCGCGTTCGAAAATCAACATCCGTACTTCACATTGTACTAGAATGCCGCAGATTCGACCGTTCAAATCCGATTCGCCGGAGCTATAACACAATTAAGTAAACAACACAGCGGAAAAGAAAAGGAATATAGATATACAACATCTGATACAATATCCAGATACAATGATGATCCAATGAATATCTATATACATCAGAGATATGATACAAGAAATAGCAGCGGAAAGAAAATGATATCATCAGCAGCGGATAGAATATCTCCAATAAAATGCTCCAAGATAAGCAACGTCAGTCCATGAACTCCAAGAACTGAACCAGCTCCAGATAATCTACTAAACCTGAATATCTGATAAACCTAACTCTAGACTGCCCGTGTGGAAAATAGTGGGCACCCAGAGTTTAGGAAGGAAACAATAAACTCCGGATCAGTCATGGGACTGGTGTGAGCAACAAAAACAGTTTATCTTTAAACAAACACAAAAGGCTTTTAAACATTGAAATCCGCAATGCTTTTCGAAAATGAAACTACCATAAGGCCTCCCGCCACACACACAATGCAATCGCAGAATTGGAGGAGATTTCTCCTTATGATAGTCAAAAATGCTTACTATGCAAAATCATTCGATATTATTATCATTAGTGCATAGTGTCGAAAACCATTTCGAAAATATAATATCAATCTTAGCCAACATACAACCATTGTTGTATGTCTACTATAACTACTACGTTCAGTAGCAGGTTACCGCCACATTCCATAGCAGGTAATACAACTAAAACCGTACAGGGTTCGTATTGTTTCTTTGGATTTCCAACAAATGATCAGGCTAAGGAACTTCCTTACCGAAATAGAAACACCTCTGGAAAGACGCCTCGGATCCTAACCGGATCTCTGCAAACAAAAGGCCGACGCTACCTCACGCTGTACAGCTGTAACTAGGTAACTAACACACGAGTCATGCCATCCCCCGGTCGTTACCGACCTTTATCCCGGGATCCCGAAAACCAACAAAGCAACATCATACAGTAATAAATTACCGTGTCCACACGAGTTAAGTATCTGGGCTCCATACCATGATACCACCCTTTATCCAGAAGGAAATGACATACCCTAGGGGCGCTACCCCTACAAACCTTTGTCGCAACATTCCTGTTTTGACCATTACCGGGTTGTGAGGCTCGACGAAGTCTCGTCCACAAAGCAACGCTTTTTCACAAAGCCACGCTTCGATCAACAAATGATCAGCAGCACTTCGTATGCCACATTACCAAATTGGGAATGTATCACTAGTAACCATCAACTACATAACCTCTGAGCTCGTACGTCTCAGAGAAGGGTGTTAAGCTAAGAGAATAAATTCTCCGCCACCAACAGAAATGTATTTGATAGAAACCAGCTTTACATCTCAAAGTGTAACGTCAGACACACATCCATACAAGTCTGTTCCGGGTTCGAACAGAACCGAAGGCACTTCTCACGAAGCCCTTGCAAATCCGGATAATTTCCAATCACGTCCGGACTTCCCGTCACTAAGGGTGATAAAACCTCTATATCGGGGATCAGCCGATGCAGAGTAACTCGACGGTAATCCTTCCGTTTTCAAAAATATCTGGTCTTCACCACCGGTCTTCAAATGCTATCCATATACGTCGTATCATTATTCGGAATGGGTTATACGACACAAAGGTCCTTTCCCGGCTAAACCGAATAACGAGCGCAATAAAAAAAGTCATATGGATACTGGGGTCTCAGTTAAATCACAGCTTAAAGCCTAAAACTTTTCATTCGAATGGTAAAACAAATTACCATTTCCAATCTTTTAAATAAAAGATTTATTTCAAAAACCTTCAATGGTTTAAACAATTTCCACACTTTTAATCTTTTAAACAAAAAGATTCAATTCACAAAGTTCACCCCGTTCCCAAAGATTCATTCATGGATTTCAAAACAATTTCCATTTCACTTGGATTAACTCGTTAAATCTTTAAGTCAAGATTTAACTTATAGCTTTTAAAACAATTCCATTTCAAGTTGGATTAACTCGTTCGGTCTTTGAATCAAAGACTCATTTCCTAAATTTCAAAACATTTCAATTCCATTTCAAACTTGAAATTCTTTCAACACAAATTGGAAGTTCATTACTTTTGTGAAAGCTTTTACTATTTGAAAATAAATAGTTTCGTTTCAAAAAGATCCAGTTATATTTTCACGAGTTAAAACCCTTGAATTAAATTCAAATTCCCAAATCAATACATTTAAAATGGTTTAACCCATATATAACTTGTACAGCATCTTAATCCTTAGCTTCAAATCGTAGAATTCAATTTCAAAACTTGAATTCAAATTTAAATCAAATTATTTAAATTTCAGAACTTAATCAAGTTATTCGAAATAACTTTTATCTTTGAATATTCTATTTCAAAAGCTTTTCACTTTAAACCCAAATTTCCAATTTCAAAATCAATTGAAATTAAAATTTTCAATTTCAAAACATTGAATTTAAATCATCTGTGATTTAACCGATTTCCACGTGAAATCCATTTTTGTGTGTGTAAAAGTGTAGTCCAGGGGTTTCACACAATAGTGCAACATCAATCATCACAGATATATCGATAAGCGGTATAATCGATAACGCTTATCTTCATTCACAGATTCATAGATAAAATAAATTTATTGGTCACAAAGATTCACTATTACAATTCGATGTGGGTTTCGGATAACCAACTAGAATCCGACTCCCTATCGCATCGAAATTCAAATGTCGTTTTACAGGTCAAGGGATTTCATATTCATATAACAGTATATTCATCACAGATATAACAGTTCAGCATAAAGCAATTCATATCACAAAGCATCACAATCACAAACAGGGATATCAAACAAATCAACCATTCAACGAAATCCAAACATCCATAAGTGGAATTAATTATTCTTTAATTGCTTTATTGAATAAATAAATTATCCCAAAACCCAATCAAATTTAGATTTAGTTCCAGATTTCCAAATTTGATTCAACTGGTCTAAGTTCTTTCTTTACAAGTCAAAAATCCCGTTTAAATTCACATTCCTTTTTAACCTTTCAAATACTTTAAAAGTTTAAACAAGTTAAGAATTTATTTACTCACAAACTAATTTGATTTAACTTTGACTTCAAACTTTAATTTAAAATTCAAACTTCATTTTAAAACTTTAAGATTCAAAAGTTTATTTGAATCTAAACTACATACTAGATTTAAACTTTGTTTAAATCTAACTCGCCATTTAAATTTTATTTAAATTTGGTTTAAATTCAAATTTCCATCAGGTTACAAAAATCCTGTACCCTGTTTTAATTTACCCGAGGCAAAGAAAAATGCTTCGAGTCGCCTGGCCAACATCACGAGATTTTCCCCGAGTCTTTCCCCTTCATTTTTTATTCTTCATCATTTTTTCTTCTGTTTCGTTTAAAACTTAAGTACAAAAACTGGTACGTAACCCCTCTACTAACTCGAGCTCGACCCCGAGTATCAAACTCAGTTGCACGAGAGCAACTCCGAGTCCTCCACGCGGACTCACCTGATACTAAAAAAATGACGTACACGTGCACAACCACGCTGGCAAACTCCGACCACCTGCGACACCACCAACACGTCACTGACGACCCATCCATAGGCTAGGATCACCCAGGTTGATGAACTTCAACCAAATTCCCAAAATCGAACAATCGAATCCCATAAACAACCAGAACCGGTCAACACCTTCAAAACCTGTCAACGTGCCGTCCCCACGTCTCTGACCATCTGAAAGCCTGCAACTCCGGCCTCGACTTCATCTATGACCAAACTTCCATTTTCCAAAAACTTGAAACACTCGAACCATTGTAGAACCCGTAGTGATCGATTCAACATTCCTAGTTAAAACTAGGGTTCCAGAAGAGATTTCACTGCCGCAACTTCCACCATGAAATTCAACACCATCTAGTATTTTTCCAAGCATCTCCTAACCCTCCTCCATCACCTGGAAGAATCCCGAGCCCTCAAGATACAAAGATCACCAGAAAACCAAATATTTCCCTTTTTGGTTCATCTCATCACTGTGCTTTAATCCCTTAACTAAAAATTATACATTTTTCTCTAAAAATCATAACTTGGTATGAGGATTCAGTTTATAATCCTGAATTCGTAAATTAAAGTGTTTGAATTTTGACATATTGAAAGATTGTACTCAGTTCGTCAATTTCCCGGGGCATATACGAGTTGTTATAGCTTGAAATGAATTTTTAAATCTTAACTCATAGTCAACAAACATCTTTTGTTTATATTCTATGTTTGATCAATGAGTAGATCAAAAGATAAAGATTCATTGGTAAATCTGGGTTTGGGAAGAACAGAAACAGAGGCATTTCAAAATGACAGGCATACAAAGCATATATACCTTTACACATTAACATATATGCACAAGAGATTACAACAACATAATTTCCAAATCAACCCATGCAACTAACTCAGATACTAAAATTTTAAAGGTGAAGGTTACTCACCTGGATGGAAGATCAGAGAACAATTGTTGCTTTTAAAACTGCAAATGATTTTCTTTAATCCTCTTGAATCTCTGAGTTTAGTTGAGTTATTTGTTGTTTAAGGTGGAGCTTTGGTTAAGTTGTAGATGATTTTTATCTCAGTTAAAATGGTTTGAACGAATTGTAGCAGAGGAAGTTGATGTATAGGAGAAGGCTGGTATAAATAAAAGAAAAGAGGTGTACAGGGTACTTTATATTGTTTGTACAATAGGGTAACACATTATTTTGGCTTGTACAAATATATCAGAGATTTTTTCTTCAATTGGAGGCTGAAGTGATAACATTTCATGCGTGCATTAATTGGCTTGTACCATTTTTATTTTTATTTGACTATGCAGATCTTTGTTTAATTATCTTCTTTTGCCTATTACTTACTTCACCTACAAGATTCTTATTATTTTGCTCATGCCTGGCAGCTTTCATTTGTTTTTATGTACTTCTTTTACTTGAAAGCTAAATATATGTAGATAAAGTTGTCTTATTTCTTTTAAACTTTGTTCTTGCTTATATTCATTTATACAAAGATATTTACTGTCTTGTTTATACTTACCCATTTGCTGTTTCCTTTTGTAAAAGCTCATACATATATATGTTTTCTTGTTTATTTTTACATTGTGTCTTGCCTGCATTGTTTCATGCTTATACTTTTTTTTCTTTTGCTTATTTTTATCACTTTATAATATAAGTGAGATTCTATTTTATTAAAATTTTATTCAATGTATTTACTTTAAAATTTTAAACTATTTAGATTTAGATTTAAACTCGAATTCAATATACATATATATTAACTTCAAATTTTCTCATATATCACGTATACATATATATTCACATATATGTACACTATTTACAATATTTTAATCTCAAATGATTTATACAGAATATACTTGGATATCGGGGAAACTCGCTCCATTTAACCATCTATTTCACAAATTTTTATTCAAAAATAAATTTAATTATCGATTTAAAATAGATTAAAATTCGGGGTCGTTACAGACTTCCCCCCTTAAAAGAATTTCGTCCTCGAAATTTGGCAAGGAGACACAAAGATAGATCAAGAATATTTCATTAAATCAACTGAATATTTATTTTGCATTTGGTTCACCAAATCAGAATATTGAGAACGAATCTGTTTTAACACTTCACAAAATACTCGGGTTATCCAGATCTACGAAGTACGCAGTGGCATCGATCAGTTCGAAGGGTAACTAACCATTCGTAGAACATATCGGGACCCAAAGAATAGATAGATATATGGATACAATTTCAAAATTTTCAGTTCAGAACTAAAGTATACCTATCAACCATAGCAACCAAAGCAACCAAAACAAACAATTCATCCAAACAAACAATTTTTGCCTTTTTGGAGTTTACGTCCCATATTCATATATCGAATCTTCTACCTGGATCTACCAAGAACCATCGAAGAATTGAGAAGAGATGCTGAACAAAAGAGATTGATAGAAAAGATTATTTCCTTATTGTTACAGAGTATTGACCATTTATAGTCGTATTCCCTCTGTCCCCTATCTCATCCTCTTCTTGCACTCATACTCACTATCAATGGATAGTAAGAGAATTTACTGAGACATTCGGACGGATATCTGAGAATTACTCATTCTAGAGTTTACTTCACTCTATCTCTAATGAGCTACTTAACGTGTTACACTCCTGAGCTAAAGTACAACCTTAGCTCTGATACCACATGTAACGACTCGGATTTTCGCGCTCGAAAATCAACATCCGTACTTCACATTGAACGGTCGAATCTGCGGCATTCTAGTACAATGTGAAGTACGGATGTTGATTTTCGAGCGCGATTGATTTGGGAATTTGAATTTAATTCAAGGGTTTTAACTCGTGAAAATATAACTGGATTTTTTTGAAACGAAACTATTTATTTTCAAATAGTAAAAGCTTTCACAAAAGTAATGAACTTCCAATTTGTGTTGAAAGAATTTCAAGTTTGAAATGGAATTGAAATGTTTTGAAATTTATGAAATGAGTCTTTGATTCAAAGACCGAACGAGTTAATCCAACTTGAAATGGAATTGTTTTAAAAGCTATAAGTTAAATCTTGACTTAAAGATTTAACGAGTTAATCCAAGTGAAATGGAAATTGTTTTGAAATCCATGAATGAATCTTTGGGAACGGGGTGAACTTTTTGAATTGAATCTTTTTGTTTAAAAGATTAAAAGTGTGGAAATTGTTTAAACCATTGAAGGTTTTTGAAATAAATCTTTTATTTAAAAGATTGGAAATGGTAATTTGTTTTACCATTCGAATGAAAAGTTTTAGGCTTTAAGCTGTGATTTAACTGAGACCCCAGTATCCATATGACTTTTTTTATTGCGCTCGTTATTCGGTTTAGCCGGGAAAGGACCTTTGTGTCGTATAACCCATTCCGAATAATGATACGACGTATATGGATAGCATTTGAAGACCGGTGGTGAAGACCGGATATTTTTGAAAACGGAAGGATTACCGTCGAGTTACTCTACATCGGCTGATCCCCGATATAGAGGTTTTATCACCCTTAGTGACGGGAAGTCCGGACGTGATTGGAAATTATCCGGATTTGCAAGGGCTTCGTGAGAAGTGCCTTCGGTTCTGTTCGAACCCGGAACAGACTTGTATGGATGTGTGTCTGACGTTACACTTTGAGATGTAAAGCTGGTTTCTATCAAATACATTTCTGTTGGTGGCGGAGAATTTATTCTCTTAGCTTAACACCCTTCTCTGAGACGTACGAGCTCAGAGGTTATGTAGTTGATGGTTACTAGTGATACATTCCCAATTTGGTAATGTGGCATACGAAGTGCTGCTGATCATTTGTTGATCGAAGCGTGGCTTTGTGAAAAAGCGTTGCTTTGTGGACGAGACTTCGTCGAGCCTCACAACCCGGTAATGGTCAAAACAGGAATGTTGCGACAAAGGTTTGTAGGGGTAGCGCCCCTAGGGTATGTCATTTCCTTCTGGATAAAGGGTGGTATCACGGTATGGAGCCCAGATACTTAACTCGTGTGGACACGGTAATTTATTACTGTATGATGTTGCTTTGTTGGTTTTCGGGATCCCGGGATAAAGGTCGGTAACGACCGGGGGATGGCATGACTCGTGTGTTAGTTACCTAGTTACAGCTGTACAGCGTGAGGTAGCGTCGGCCTTTTATTTGCAGAGATCCGGTTAGGATCCGAGGCGTCTTTCCAGAGGCGTTTCTATTTCGGTAAGGAAGTTCCTTAGCCTGATCATTTGTTGGAAATCCAAAGAAACAATACGAACCCTGTACGGTTTTAGTTGTATTACCTGCTATGGAATGTGGCGGTAACCTGCTACTGAACGTAGTAGTTATAGTAGACATACAACAATGGTTGTATGTTGGCTAAGATTGATATTATATTTTCGAAATGGTTTTCGTCACTATGCACTAATGATAATAATATCGAATGATTTTGCGTAGTAAGCATTTTTGACTATCATAAGGAGAAATCTCCTCCAATTCTGCGATTGCATTGTGTGTGTGGCGGGAGGCCTTATGGTAGTTTCATTTTCGAAAAGCATTGCGGATTTCAATGTTTAAAAGCCTTTTGTGTTTGTTTAAAGATAAACTGTTTTTGTTGCTCACACCAGTCCCATGACTGATCCGGAGTTTATTGTTTCCTTCCTAAACTCTGGGTGCCCACTATTTTCCACACGGGCAGTCTAGAGTTAGGTTTATCAGATATTCAGGTTTAGTAGATTATCTGGAGCTGGTTCAGTTCTTGGAGTTCATGGACTGACGTTGCTTATCTTGGAGCATTTTATTGGAGATATTCTATCCGCTGCTGATGATATCATTTTCTTTCCGCTGCTATTTCTTGTATCATATCTCTGATGTATATAGATATTCATTGGATCATCATTGTATCTGGATATTGTATCAGATGTTGTATATCTATATTCTTTTTCTTTTCCGCTGTGTTGTTTACTTAATTGTGTTATAGCTCCGGCGAATCGAATTTGAACGGTCGAATCTGCGGCATTCTAGTACAATGTGAAGTACGGATGTTGAGTTTGGAATTCATATCTGGTGTTTGAGGAATTATAGGAGATCACCTCTGTCTATCTCTGTGTTATTTTCGTACCTGCGAATTTCGAGGACGAAATTCTTTTAAGGGGGGAAATTTGTAACGACCCCAAATTTCATAAGTATTTAAATTTATAATTAATTTAGTTTTTGAATTTAAAATTGTTAATTTATTTTATTCTGAATAAAAATAGTAAAACAAATGGTTTAAAGTGAAATTAATCGATTTATTTATTGCGAGTTTCCCCGATATCCAAGTATATTCTGTATAAATCATTTGAGTTTAAAATATTGTAAATAGTGTATATGTGAGTATATGTGTGTATATTGAATGTATATATATATATTTAGGTATATACGAGCAAATTTAATATATATATTTGAATTTATGGTTAAGATGGTTTGAGTTTATAAAATAAATATAAGACAATAAATATTAAGTAAATAATGATAAATTATATTTGAACTAGAAATTGAAATTAATATAAGGTAAGTTTTTAATAAAAATAGAAGTAGAATATTTGTTAAAATCTAACAACAATTTAAAGCAGAACTTCTTTACATTTCAAAGTAGTAAGATAAATGGAGAAAACAAATGAACATAGAAATTGTCATTTTTAATTCTTGATAGATATATCTCTAGCATACCAAAGTATACCATAGCCTACAACACTTAGAAAACAAAAACAAAGTAAACAAGTAAGTCAACAAAACAAAAGAAGTAACATGTACAGCCGAAATAAAGATGAAATATGAACAAAACAAAATTTAAATATAGGTATGCATAAACAAGTAGAATATGTATGAACTGGAAAACAAGCAAGCAAGGCAAAGAAAATATATAAAACTATCCTAAGTACATACGAATTGAACTAAAGAGGATATGTATGACAACTTCATTAATGCTTGTACCCAAATGTTTCCATTTCAGCCTTCATACAAGAAAAGATCTCTGATCTAAATATAATAATCTTGTACCAGCATTTTCTAGCCTCTGCACACTTGTCTTCTTTATTATCAAGTTTCCCTTTTCATTTCGATTCATTTAAACAATACAAAGCAAAACAACAACCCTGTAAACCATTTTCAAAAACCTGAGCAAGGCATTTCAGTCTTTAAAGAAAAATAAAGCATCTTTCACTAGAAATCTCTGAAGCCATTCCAGTATCAAGTTCAAAAAAATCAAGTTTTCAACTTTGCAAAGTAAAAAAAAATTTCAACTTGAAGCTCTGTTCCTTCTTCAACAACACTGTGAGCAAACATACTCGAACCCATTTATATGTTTTGATATTTGAGTTGATGCTTGAAATTTATCCGTTTAGCTGATAACTATGTCAGTATGTTTGAATGGCTATGAATTTGCTTGTGTATATATGTCTGTATACAGTCATGTGCCTCTGTCCATTTTTACAGGCTTATGGAATCTGTTATAAAATTCAAAATCATCCCATCTAGATGATTTTCAGGACTCAGTTTCTAAACGAAAAATATGATAACCATGAAGTGCTAATTTTAAAAAAATAAATTCATGAACATTTGTTTGAAGTTATTTTTTTTTTATATAAAAACAGAGATGATCAGTTTTTAACAAAGAGATTTCGAATGTCAGGGTTTCGATTTCTAATTACAGGAATGAATTCGTACTTTAAATCTATGATTTTTGATGATCATCTTAGAATTTATAGGCTAGTATTTTAGGAGCAGTTTGTAGTTGACCAGAAAAGTGTTTTCGAGTATTTTCTGGTGGTCGGCGTAACTAGGGTGGTCGGGGTTTCTCGTGAAGGTAGAGGAGCTTACCGAGGAGGTGGGAAAAATGGTCGGAGGCGACCACGAACTCGGTGGCGAAGGCGGCGTTCGTTTTTCGTCTGTAAACCTAAAATTTGAGGTGATCGAACTTTGTATCACCACGGCCTCGATGGAGCATCGAGTGAGGTCGAGCTTGGTGGGGAGGTGCCTGGGTCGTAGACGAACCTGTAGGCGAAGTTTCTTGGATAATGGTGGTCGAAGTCATCGCGACGAAGTAGTTTTGGCGACTGGAATTGTTCCAGGTTTGATCAACTATGCTCGATTTTGATTCGTGGATGTTTTTGAGTTTCTGGGTGGTGAATTGGAATAATGAAATCAAAGGTGACTTACGGGTGATCTTGTCGATGATCAGATGGTCGGCGATCAATGGTGCACGTATACGTGTGCATCTGAGTGTACCAGAGAATAAAAAGGGAGGAAGAAGAACTATTTGTCTCGGGTCGAACTCGAGTGATTTGGTGCGTTGTCTCGAAGTACAGAGATTCGCGAGTGTAGCTCGAGAATTTGAGGGGTTTGCTCGGGGAAAATTTGAATTAGCTCAGGTCTGGGAAAAAATGGATATAGAAACAGTTTTTAACTTTTTAAACAAATCGAGTTTAAATCAATCTCTTAATTAGCTCTTTTGTATAATGATTGTTTTATCTAAGTTTGGAATTAGATAAAGATTTTAAAATAAATTTTAAAATAAATTAAGTTTAAAATGTTTAAATATAGGTGTAACCTTTATCTTTGAAAGTTTATTCTAAATAAACTTAATATTGAAATTAAGTGATTAAATTAAGAATGAAGTGTTTTAATCCTTAATTTAATTTAAAGATTTATTAAGTGATTAAATGGTTAATTACTTAATTACTTAAAAGGATTAAATTCATGTGATTCATTAATTAATGTGATTAATTTAAAGACTTATTATGTGATTAAGGGCTAATTACTTAATAATTAAAGGGAATATATAATTATATAATTATGTGATAGATTGATTTTAATCACACTATTAATTCATCTAATCGTTAGATGATTAATTATTTTTGAAATGCTTTGAGTAGTCTAATATCCCTCTTTATGATATGAGTTACTTTGTGCTGAGCTGTGATTTCTGCTTCTGTGATATATTACTATGTGAATATGAAACCTTTGACCCATAGAACGACATTTTAATTTCGATGCGACAGGGAGTCGGATTCCAGTTGGTTATCCGAAACCCACATCGAATTGTAATCTTTGTGACTGATAAATTTATTTTATCTATGAATCTGTGAATGAAGGTAAGCGTTGTGGATTATACCGCTTATCGTTATCGATATATCTGTGATGATTGATGTTGCACTATTGTGTAAAACCCCTGGACCACACTGTTACACACACAAAAATGGATTTCACGAGGAAATCGATTAAATCACAGATGATTTAAATTCAATGTTTTTGAAATTGAAAATTTTAATTTCAATGGATTTTGAAATTGGAAATTTGGGTTTAAAGTGAAAAGCTTTTGAAATGAGTTTCAAAGATAAAAGTTATTTCGAATAACTTAATCGAGTTTTGAAATTTTAAATAATTTGATTTAAATTTGAATTCAAGTTTGAAATTGAATTCTATGATTTGAAACTAGGGATTAAAGATGCTGTATAAGTTATATATGGGTTAAACCATTTTAAAAGTATTGATTTGGGGATTTGAATTTAATTCAAGGGTTTTAACTCGTGTAAATATAACTGGATTTTTCTGAAACGAAAACTACTCGTTTTCAAATAATAATAGCTTTCACATAAGGAATGAATTTCCAAATTGTGTTGAACGGTTTCAAGTTTGAAATAGAATTGAAATGTTTTGAAAACTATGAAATGAGTCTTTGATTTCAAAGACCGGACGAATTAATCCAACTTGAAATAGAATGGTTTTGGAAGACTATGAATGAATCTTTGGAAACGAGTTTTGAAAGCTATAAGTTAAATCTTGATTTAAAGATTTAACGAGTTAATCAGATTGAAATGGAAATTGTTTTGAAATCCATGAATGAATCTTTGTGAATGGGGTAAACTTTGTGAATTAAATCTTTTTGTTTAAAAGATTAAAAGTGTGGAAATTGTTTAAACCATTGAAGGTTTTTGAAATAAATCTTTTTGTTTAAAGATTGGAAATGGTAATTTGTTTTACCATTCGAATGAAAAGTTTTTGGCTTTAAGCTGTGATTTAACTAAGACCCCAGTATCCATATGACTTTTTTTATTGCGCTCGTTATTCGGTTTAGCCGGGAAAGGACCTTTGTGTCGTATAATCCATTCCGAATAATGATACGACGTATATGGATAGCATTTGAAGACCGGTGGTGAAGACCGGATATTTTTGAAAACGGAAGGATTACCGTCGAGTTACTCTGCATCGGCTGATCCCCGATATAGAGGTTTTATCACCCTTAGTGACGGGAAGTCCGGACGTGATTGGAAATTATCCGGATTTGCAAGGGCTTCGTGAGAAGTGCCTTCGGTTCTGTTCGAACCCGGAACAGACTTGTATGGATGTGTGTCTGACATTACACTTTGAGATGTAAAGTTGGTTTCTATCAAATACATTTCTGTTGGTGGCGGAGAATTTATTCTCTTAGCTTAACACCCTTCTCTGAGATGTACGAGCTCAGAGGTTATGTAGTTGATGGTTACTAGTGATACATTCCCAATTTGGTAATGTGGCATACGAAGTGCTGCTGATCATTTGTTGATCGAAGCGTGGCTTTGTGGACGAGACTTCGTCGAGCCTCACAACCCGGTAATGGTCGAAACAGGAATGTTGCGACAAAGGTTTGTAGGGGTAGCGCCCCTAGGGTATGTCATTTCCTTCTGGATAAAGGGTGGTATCATGGTATGGAGCCCAGATACTTAACTCGTGTGGACATGGTAATTTATTACTGTATGATGTTGCTTTGTTGGTTTTCGAGATCTCGGATAAAGGTCGGTAACGACCGGGGGATGACATGACTCGTGTGTTAGTTACCTAGTTACAGCTCGGTTAGAGCGTGAGGTAGCGTCGGCCTTTTGTTTGCAGAGATCCGGTTAGGTTCTCGGGGCGTCTTTCCAGAGGCGTTTCTATTTCGGTAAGGAAGTTCCTTAGCCTGATCATTTGTTGGAAATCCAAAGAAACAATACGAACCCTGTACGGTTTTAGTTGTATTACCTGCTATGGAATGTGGCGGTAACCTGCTATTGAACGTAGTAGCTATAGTAGGCATACAATAATGGTTGTATGCTGGCTAAGATTTATATTATATTTTCGAAATGGTTTTCGACACTATGCATTAATGATAATAATATCGAATGATTTTGCGTAGTAAGCATTTTTGACTATCATAAGAAGAAATCTCCTCCAATTCTGCGATTGCATTGTGTGTGTGGCGGGAGGCCTTATGGTAGTTTCATTTTCCAAAAACATTGCGGATTTAAATGTTTAAAAGCCTTTTGTGTTTGTTTAAAGATAAACTGTTTTTGTTGCTCACACCAGTCCCATGACTGATACGGAGTTTATTGTTCCCTTCCTAAACTCTGGGTGCTCATAATTTTCCACACGAGCAGTCTAGAGTTTGGTTTTCTCAGATATTCAGGTTTAGTAGATTATCTGGAGCTGGTTCAGTTCTTGGAGTTCAGGACTGCACTTGCTTCTCCTTGTGGTTCGAGCTTGACGTTGGAGTTGTTGGAGTCATTCTCTTTTGTAGATCATTTGGAGTGATCTCTTCTGTTCTGTTATTTCCGCTGTATCATTATTTATCTCTGATATTGTTGTATCATAGTGATATCATTGTTGTATATCATTCTGGATATTGTATTCATTGGATTGTATATGATATCATTGTTTTTCTTTCTTCCGCTGTGTTGTTATACTTATTGTGTTATAAGCTCCGGCGAATCGGATTTGATCGGTCGAATCTATGGCATTCTAGTACAAGGTGAAGTACGGATGTTGATTTTCGAGCGGGCAAAACCCAAGTCGTTACATTTGGTATCAGAGCACATGTAACGACTCGGATTTTCGCGTTCGAAAATCAACATCCGTACTTCACATTGTACTAGAATGCCGCAGATTCGACCGTTCAAATCCGATTCGCCGGAGCTATAACACAATTAAGTAAACAACACAGCGGAAAAGAAAAAGAATATAGATATACAACATCTGATACAATATCCAGATACAATGATGATCCAATGAATATCTATATACATCAGAGATATGATACAAGAAATAGCAGCGGAAAGAAAATGATATCATCAGCAGCGGATAGAATATCTCCAATAAAATGCTCCAAGATAAGCAACGTCAGTCCATGAACTCCAAGAACTGAACCAGCTCCAGATAATCTACTAAACCTGAATATCTGATAAACCTAACTCTAGACTGCCCGTGTGGAAAATAGTGGGCACCCAGAGTTTAGGAAGGAAACAATAAACTCCGGATCAGTCATGGGACTGGTGTGAGCAACAAAAACAGTTTATCTTTAAACAAACACAAAAGGCTTTTAAACATTGAAATCCGCAATGCTTTTCGAAAATGAAACTACCATAAGGCCTCCCGCCACACACACAATACAATCGCAGAATTGGAGGAGATTTCTCCTTATGATAGTCAAAAATGCTTACTACGCAAAATCATTCGATATTATTATCATTAGTGCATAGTGTCGAAAACCATTTTGAAAATATAATATCAATCTTAGCCAACATACAACCATTGTTGTATGTCTACTATAACTACTACGTTCAGTAGCAGGTTACCGCCACATTCCATAGCAGGTAATACAACTAAAACCGTACAGGGTTCGTATTGTTTCTTTGGATTTCCAACAAATGATCAGGCTAAGGAACTTCCTTACCGAAATAGAAACGCCTCTGGAAAGACGCCTCGGATCCTAACCGGATCTCTGCAAACAAAAGGCCGACGCTACCTCACGCTGTACAGCTGTAACTAGGTAACTAACACACGAGTCATGCCATCCCCCGGTCGTTACCGACCTTTATCCCGGTATCCCGAAAACCAACAAAGCAACATCATACAGTAATAAATTACCGTGTCCACACGAGTTAAGTATCTGGGCTCCATACCATGATACCACCCTTTATCCAGAAGGAAATGACATACCCTAGGGGCGCTACCCCTACAAACCTTTGTCGCAACATTCCTGTTTTGACCATTACCGGGTTGTGAGGCTCGACGAAGTCTCGTCCACAAAGCAACGCTTTTTCACAAAGCCACGCTTCGATCAACAAATGATCAGCAGCACTTCGTATGCCACATTACCAAATTGGGAATGTATCACTAGTAACCATCAACTACATAACCTCTGAGCTCGTACGTCTCAGAGAAGGGTGTTAAGCTAAGAGAATAAATTCTCCGCCACCAACAGAAATGTATTTGATAGAAACCAGCTTTACATCTCAAAGTGTAACGTCAGACACACATCCATACAAGTCTGTTCCGGGTTCGAACAGAACCGAAGGCACTTCTCACGAAGCCCTTGCAAATCCGGATAATTTCCAATCACGTCCGGACTTCCCGTCACTAAGGGTGATAAAACCTCTATATCGGGGATCAGCCGATGCAGAGTAACTCGACGGTAATCCTTCCGTTTTCAAAAATATCCGGTCTTCACCACCGGTCTTCAAATGCTATCCATATACGTCGTATCATTATTCGGAATGGGTTATACGACACAAAGGTCCTTTCCCGGCTAAACCGAATAACGAGCGCAATAAAAAAAGTCATATGGATACTGGGGTCTCAGTTAAATCACAGCTTAAAGCCTAAAACTTTTCATTCGAATGGTAAAACAAATTACCATTTCCAATCTTTTAAATAAAAGATTTATTTCAAAAACCTTCAATGGTTTAAACAATTTCCACACTTTTAATCTTTTAAACAAAAAGATTCAATTCACAAAGTTCACCCCGTTCCCAAAGATTCATTCATGGATTTCAAAACAATTTCCATTTCACTTGGATTAACTCGTTAAATCTTTAATTCAAGATTTAACTTATAGCTTTTAAAACAATTCCATTTCAAGTTGGATTAACTCGTTCGGTCTTTGAATCAAAGACTCATTTCCTAAATTTCAAAACATTTCAATTCCATTTCAAACTTGAAATTCTTTCAACACAAATTGGAAGTTCATTACTTTTGTGAAAGCTTTTACTATTTGAAAATAAATAGTTTCGTTTCAAAAAAATCCAGTTATATTTTCACGAGTTAAAACCCTTGAATTAAATTCAAATTCCCAAATCAATACATTTAAAATGGTTTAACCCATATATAACTTGTACAGCATCTTAATCCTTAGCTTCAAATCGTAGAATTCAATTTCAAAACTTGAATTCAAATTTAAATCAAATTATTTAAATTTCAGAACTTAATCAAGTTATTCGAAATAACTTTTATCTTTGAATATTCTATTTCAAAAGCTTTTCACTTTAAACCCAAATTTCCAATTTCAAAATCAATTGAAATTAAAATTTTCAATTTCAAAACATTGAATTTAAATCATCTGTGATTTAACCGATTTCCACGTGAAATCCATTTTTGTGTGTGTAAAAGTGTAGTCCAGGGGTTTCACACAATAGTGCAACATCAATCATCACAGATATATCGATAAGCGGTATAATCGATAACGCTTATCTTCATTCACAGATTCATAGATAAAATAAATTTATTGGTCACAAAGATTCACTATTACAATTCGATGTGGGTTTCGGATAACCAACTAGAATCCGACTCCCTGTCGCATCGAAATTCAAATGTCGTTTTACAGGTCAAGGGATTTCATATTCATATAACAGTATATTCATCACAGATATAACAGTTCAGCATAAAGCAATTCATATCACAAAGCATCACAATCACAAACAGGGATATCAAACAAATCAACCATTCAACGAAATCCAAACATCCATAAGTGGAATTAATTATTCTTTAATTGCTTTATTGAATAAATAAATTATCCCAAAACCCAATCAAATTTAGATTTAGTTCCAGATTTCCAAATTTGATTCAACTGGTCTAAGTTCTTTCTTTACAAGTCAAAAATCCCGTTTAAATTCACATTCCTTTTTAACCTTTCAAATACTTTAAAAGTTTAAACAAGTTAAGAATTTATTTACTCACAAACTAATTTGATTTAACTTTGACTTCAAACTTTAATTTAAAATTCAAACTTCATTTTAAAACTTTAAGATTCAAAAGTTTATTTGAATCTAAACTACATACTAGATTTAAACTTTGTTTAAATCTAACTCGCCATTTAAATTTTATTTAAATTTGGTTTAAATTCAAATTTCCATCAGGTTACAAAAATCCTGTACCCTGTTTTAATTTACCCGAGGCAAAGAAAAATGCTTCGAGTCGCCTGGCCAACATCACGAGATTTTCCCCGAGTCTTTCCCCTTCATTTTTTATTCTTCATCATTTTTTCTTCTGTTTCGTTTAAAACTTAAGTACAAAAACTGGTACGTAACCCCTCTACTAACTCGAGCTCGACCCCGAGTATCAAACTCAGTTGCACGAGAGCAACTCCGAGTCCTCCACGCGGACTCACCTGATACTAAAAAAATGACGTACACGTGCACAACCACGCTGGCAAACTCCGACCACCTGCGACACCACCAACACGTCACTGACGACCCATCCATAGGCTAGGATCACCCAGGTTGATGAACTTCAACCAAATTCCCAAAATCGAATAATCGAATCCCATAAACAACCAGAACCGGTCAACACCTTCAAAACCTGTCAACGTGCCGTCCCCACGTCTCTGACCATCTGAAAGCCTGCAACTCCGGCCTCGACTTCATCTATGACCAAACTTCCATTTTCCAAAAACTTGAAACACTCGAACCATTGTAGAACCCGTAGTGATCGATTCAACATTCCTAGTTAAAACTAGGGTTCCAGAAGAGATTTCACTGCCGCAACTTCCACCATGAAATTCAACACCATCTAGTATTTTTCCAAGCATCTCCTAACCCTCCTCCATCACCTGGAAGAATCCCGAGCCCTCAAGATACAAAGATCACCAGAAAACCAAATATTTCCCTTTTTGGTTCATCTCATCACTGTGCTTTAATCCCTTAACTAAAAATTATACATTTTTCTCTAAAAATCATAACTTGGTATGAGGATTCAGTTTATAATCCTGAATTCGTAAATTAAAGTGTTTGAATTTTGACATATTGAAAGATTGTACTCAGTTCGTCAATTTCCCGGGGCATATACGAGTTGTTATAGCTTGAAATGAATTTTTAAATCTTAACTCATAGTCAACAAACATCTTTTGTTTATATTCTATGTTTGATCAATGAGTAGATCAAAAGATAAAGATTCATTGGTAAATCTGGGTTTGGGAAGAACAGAAACAGAGGCATTTCAAAATGACAGGCATACAAAGCATATATACCTTTACACATTAACATATATGCACAAGAGATTACAACAACATAATTTCCAAATCAACCCATGCAACTAACTCAGATACTAAAATTTTAAAGGTGAAGGTTACTCACCTGGATGGAAGATCAGAGAACAATTGTTGCTTTTAAAACTGCAAATGATTTTCTTTAATCCTCTTGAATCTCTGAGTTTAGTTGAGTTATTTGTTGTTTAAGGTGGAGCTTTGGTTAAGTTGTAGATGATTTTTATCTCAGTTAAAATGGTTTGAACGAATTGTAGCAGAGGAAGTTGATGTATAGGAGAAGGCTGGTATAAATAAAAGAAAAGAGGTGTACAGGGTACTTTATATTGTTTGTACAATAGGGTAACACATTATTTTGGCTTGTACAAATATATCAGAGATTTTTTCTTCAATTGGAGGCTGAAGTGATAACATTTCATGCGTGCATTAATTGGCTTGTACCATTTTTATTTTTATTTGACTATGCAGATCTTTGTTTAATTATCTTCTTTTGCCTATTACTTACTTCACCTACAAGATTCTTATTATTTTGCTCATGCCTGGCAGCTTTCATTTGTTTTTATGTACTTCTTTTACTTGAAAGCTAAATATATGTAGATAAAGTTGTCTTATTTCTTTTAAACTTTGTTCTTGCTTATATTCATTTATACAAAGATATTTACTGTCTTGTTTATACTTACCCATTTGCTGTTTCCTTTTGTAAAAGCTCATACATATATATGTTTTCTTGTTTATTTTTACATTGTGTCTTGCCTGCATTGTTTCATGCTTATACTTTTTTTTTCTTTTGCTTATTTTTATCACTTTATAATATAAGTGAGATTCTATTTTATTAAAATTTTATTCAATGTATTTACTTTAAAATTTTAAACTATTTAGATTTAGATTTAAACTCGAATTCAATATACATATATATTAACTTCAAATTTTCTCATATATCACGTATACATATATATTCACATATATGTACACTATTTACAATATTTTAATCTCAAATGATTTATACAGAATATACTTGGATATCGGGGAAACTCGCTCCATTTAACCATCTATTTCACAAATTTTTATTCAAAAATAAATTTAATTATCGTTTAAAATAGATTAAAATTCGGGGTCGTTACATGTAGCCTCAAGCCTCATCAACTGGGAATGACTAAAAATGGAAGATGCAGCAGGGCTAAGTGGGTCGCACCCAATTAGGGTATGCTATCACTTTTCTAGATACCTTAAGAATATATTATAATTATGGATATGGTTGTGCATGAAAAAGAGTGCGCTTGATAAGGATGGGAACACCCGGGGTGATAACATATTCGGTACTATCCAGATCAGGGGTAGGCCGGTCTTGTGTTGGCAGGGGATCCAGGCAAGGTCCTTGGTACATTTTTCTAGAGGTGTACTGTGGCGGGCGGTACCCTAGTAGCCCAGTCATTGTATGGAATCCAATATCCACTACGAGCCTGTACGGTTTTGATTGTGCCCAACTATGCTGAAACGTGAGACGCAAGCATTTCAGCTTATTTCTAATTTACTTTCTATGGACCTTATTATAATATCAGATGATTTTGATATAAAATGTTTTGGTTATCGTAAGGTAAAAACCTGTCGTGTTTATGTGTGACGTGGTCTTACGAGACACCTTTGTTTCCAAAGGATTTCGAAAAAGTAATAATTCAAATTGAGTGTGTTTTCTCACGCTGGTTTTCCAGACTGACTCGGGTATTATTTTATTATAATGCTCGGGTCATATCGAGTATTATAGATTCAAGTTAGAACACTATGGAGCTCAGGATATTCACTACGAAATGATAGCGTAATATCCAATAACCTAGATCCACTTGGATCGTGGATACGAAACGATTGATACCTAGATAACGTAGCGAGAACCCAATGGATCCCGGGATAGGTTCAATCGATACCTAGATAACCAAGCTAGGTTATCCGGGATCGAATATCCAATATCCACTTTGATCATGGATATGGAACGACCCCTATCAAAACACTCAAACCCAAAAGGGACCCGGACTTTTAGGTACGCATTGAACCTAATAATTAGGACTTTTTGAATGGAAACCCATACCCTTTGGAACATTTCCATATTTAAAACATTTCCATTCAAAAGGGACCCCTAACAGATTCCATATCAAATTATTATTTTACAAAGCGAGAATCCAATGAACCTATCAGCGCTATATTACTTCCAAAATCTATTTTTAAAACAATTCCATTCAGAAATATTCCAAATAATATTACTATTATTCATTTCAAAACACTTCGGAAAACATTTACGAAATTCTGGGATTTAAATTCTGGTTTGGATCCATTTTTATTTATAATTCATTTGCATAAATTATTCTTATACAATCTCCATTTGGTTATATAAACCGTTTCAATTTTATAATCTTGTTTTGATTATAATAATATCAACCAAACACACCAAATATATATAATAATTTCAGAAAATTATTTCTTTTATATAAAATATAATTTGGGTAAAATTATTTCATTTACCCTCATTTAAAACAATATTGTGTCGGTCTGCCTAGTTTAAGAGTTTAGAAATTCTTATCGATACGGTTGTACTTCCCGTACCGACCAGAATTCATAAACACTCAACCGATAAATCAACACAATATAAAACATTTTATATTCACTAACAAATACGCGCTCATATCTATTAATACCCTCAAACTCATCCTAGGGTACTACTGACCCTATCTCTAATGAGTAATTCCTACCAAAGCCAAGGTTCTCTCGCTTAACCTTCAGATCTGATACCAACTGTAACGACCGGTAGGCTTTTCAACCATCCCAGTAGCGGCTAAAATCCACCATGGCATACATTGGTACCTCGAATTTGCTTTTACGGCCAGCCTCTCGATTATAAGCACCTAGCAAACCAACCACTCATGGACATGTAGGGGTAAGAGTCTCCTGCTCGCTACCAAACACAAAGCGAGAACCCCCTATCATGCGTGAACCTATCACCAAGCAAATCTGATCCATTAGGTTATCTAGTTACCTATCGCCCGCTATCACGCATGTTGGTATACCTAGAAAACGTAGTGGATACGGAACAGCGGGTCGCTACCTAATACTCAGGGACATGTAGTCTAACGGATCCGGGATTTTCGACCCTCGAAAATCGACATCAGTACGGTAACTGTATATCATGCCGAGCAATCAAGTGTCGAAAATACAGGATCATTAGGGTTGAAGAAGAAAATGATAGAAGAAAAGTAGAAACAACAACATAGAATCTCACCATCGTAGTGGAACAAAATATAATATATAATAACAGATTTTTAAACAAAAGAAATTGTATCTCTTAATATACATACAATCATCAGAGTACAAAAATCAATACATCAATATGGACAGTTATTATAACTTGTCCTCACCAGTGCTGACTATACAGTCTACACATATAGCGGAATATAACAAGTACATGAAATAAGTCTGAAATCCTCCAGCTCGTCTCCTGAGCTCCATAGCATCCTAACCTGAATCTGTAATTACTCGGTCTGACCCGAGCATTATAATAAAATAACACCTGAGTTAATCTGGAAAACCAGCATGAGAAAACACACTAAATTTGAATTATTACTGTTATCAAAATCCTTTGAAATCAAAGGTATCTCGTAAGACCACGCCACACATAAAAACGACGTGTTTTTACCTTACGATAACCAAAACATTTTATATCAAAATCAGCTGATATTATAATAGTGTCTATAGAAAGTAAATTAGAAAATAGCGAAATTCTTGCATCTCATGTACCAGCATAGTTGGTATACAATCAAAACCGTACAGGCTCGTAGTCGATATTGGATTCCATATAATAACCGGGCTACTAGGGTACCACCCGCCACAGTACACCTCTAGCAAAATGTACCGAGGAACTCGCCTGGATCCCCTGCCAACACAGGACTGGCCTACCCCTGACCTGGATAGTACCGAATATGTTATCACCACGGGTGTTCCCACCCTTATCTAGCGCTCTCTTTTCCATGCACAACCATATCCATAATTTTATAATATATCCGAGGGTATCTAGAAAGGTGACAACATACCTTACTTGGGTGCGACCCACTTAGCCATGTTGCATCTACCCTGTTTTAGTCATCCCGGTTGATGAGGCTTGAGGCTACATTTTACCTTTTGAATAGCATTCATACTTGGAATGCTGACACTGCCTTCCAAGTAACGATGCAATGATTGAACTCATCCATACAAGTTGTTCTGGGTCTGAACAAACCGAATCTCCTTTCAGATTGCCATCTCCATTATCATCGAGATATTATAGTTCGTACGCACAAACCGGATCGAAGTAGTTTTCGGATAATTAAATCTGATCCCGGTCTCTTCGAAATGATCAACGAATTTGGCTAAATTTGATAGTCGGTTATTTAACTATCAAATAACATCCATAAGTAGTCACCAGGCCATCATTATAATTTTTCCAAAATATTTATTCAAAATATCTTTACAAAGATATATATTCACATCTCTTCCAGTATATTCAATAATTTAAACAATTCAAATTCTTATATCCATAACAGGTTATTCAAATCCATATCAACACTTAGAATATTTCTTTCAATCCCATTTATAATTCAACCGTTTGAGAAATATTTCTAAAATAATAATCTCGTAGTTAAATATTTCAAATCCTCCCAGTTTCATACTTAGAAAATATTTATAAGTATATTTTTCTAAAATCACTTTATTTCCAATACTTAGGAGATATTCCCTTTTATTTCATACTTCTCAAAATCCTTATGATCCACTTGAAATTTCCTTAACTCGTTTACAACGGATTCGATAAGTTTCTAGAATTCATTAATTAATTCCCTTTAAAATTTCCCAAAATCGACTATACTTGTCTATAATCTCAACTACCCATTTCTAACTTCCTTTTTATTAATTTTAATTCATTTCCGAAGTTTCTATATTTAAATACTTTGGAAATTTCCTTAAGTCTCCATAATTTCCCTATAAGATTTCTCTTATAAAAATCATCTCCGTTAAATAAAGTCCGTATACAAATCTTGAGAGAATTTATAAATTTCAATCATTTCAAAACTCTATATATATATAACAAGTATTTTTAAATAATAAGTTATTTTTAAAACAATGTTTAAGTAATTATTTAAAATCTCAAAACACTTAAAATAAACATCAATAATTCATTTCCAAATCATTTTTAAATAAACAAATCGATTTACAAAGCTTATTATAAAAATTAAAATTTATTTCAATAAATATTAAATATTTGAATAACTAACCTTTTCGAAATATTTTAATCTAAATAATAGTTTTTAAAATACATAGTTTAATAAATAAAAATCTCATTTTAAAATAATTTTTAATTTCTCGACAAAAAATTATTTTAAAATCCAGCATTCCAATTTCAATTTATAAATCCCTCTCGATTCATATTACAACGACGATATATCAATTTTATGATCATTCTCACATTTCAAAATAGAATCCACTATTTTTCCAACCCGATTCCCACATCTTGATATAAATCTACACTGAAAATTTATATTCCAATTTATCAACTGATATCATTTTCTCTTATTTATAACACTGTTTATAAATTTACAAACTTTCCTAAGATTCACTTGTTTATAGAACTAATCTCTTTTATAGAATTTCATTTTATGAATCCCATTTCTTTTACAAATCTACTTTTAAATATCGATTTCAACTTCTTTTCAAAATTATGAAAATATCATTTTAAAAGTCCATTATTAAAAATCCTTTATATAAATTATTTTAAAATTTCTAT
The DNA here is from genome assembly GCA_030737815.1 of Allium fistulosum. Classification (NCBI taxonomy): domain Eukaryota; kingdom Viridiplantae; phylum Streptophyta; class Magnoliopsida; order Asparagales; family Amaryllidaceae; genus Allium; species Allium fistulosum. The sequence continues at coordinate 295,401,053 of CM060907.1, forward strand.
TTTAAACATTTTACGAATAGATAAGTACAAACCCCAATTTCAAATCATTTATTTTATCAAAATCAATTTCTTTAAAATAATCCAAATTTCGATATAAATATTTATATATTCAAAATCTCCCTTTAAATTACTTCAAATTCCAAAAATTATATATATGGTATTTAAAATACCAAAATTTAGGTCAGTGCTACTATAACATCCAATAATTCAAATCACAAAATCTATAACAGATTATTCACACAAACCATACATCACTATATATGAAATTAAAATAAACATTATTGAGGAATCTAGTTGGATCCCTCCAACCTGTTCCCTGCATCCACAGATGTTAGATAACATAAAATACCAATCCCGCTTCGAGGCGGGATATCGCGGTAATATAGGGCCATTCACTATTATGTGGGGCGCATAGGGTCTCATCCGCTCCAATAGGTGGGATATATCCAACTACTAATATATATACTGCTATATATATATATATATATAATTTAACATCCAACTGATAATAATAATTATCAATTCATCCAATCAATCAATGAATGATTTTCAACAATTTAAATTAAAACAGTAATCCAAGATGAGTGAGATTTACTCATCTTGATTTTTAGTTCGCCAATTGCTCATTTTAGATTAAATCAAACTGACGTTCGATTTAACCTAAAATTCCAGTTATCTCTAATTGACTTCAAATTAATTCCAGGTTGTAGTCTGTGACAATACGAATCCAACGTCGCTTGATTCGTCGATTCTGGACCTGGCATGTAAAACCTATCAAATTTACAGCATCTGATTTTTATTTTAAAATCCTAAAAACTAGTTACAATTTAAATTATAATTACCCAATCAAAACTCACCTTTCCCAAATGCTAAACGAATTCTTTCATCAAAACCTCCCCACCCGTGCAGCATAATGCACACACACGCCTCTGCTTCCATCTCGGACCACGAAAAAGACTTCAGACACTACCACTTCGCTTCTCAAAACACGCCGAGTCAGATGATGCCCGCACTATCACGAACGATCTCACTACCCAAAAGGCGACATCGCCTTCGCACAGACCCAGTCAGACATCGTGATTCCACAACGATGATCACACTCTCCAAAACCCTACCACTAACTCGCCTCACTTCTCCCAAGTCCATCGCTGGCCTCGTCTCGCCCATCCAGATAACCATCCCCCCTACTCTCCTCCTCCGGTCGATTAACGACCACCACGACCTCGCCATCAGATCCAACAACCAATTTCTATCTTCCAGTATCCGTGAATTGAAACCCGAAGCCTCCATGAACTCGCGACTCCAACTGGCCACACGACCGTACCACCATGTCACACCACCACTAGAACCATCACTCCCACTAACGCCAACCACGCCACTCCCCTGCGCGCACCACCTTAGGCCAATCGTGACCATCGCGGCTGCTCGTTTATAATTATTATCATTTTTTATATATTTTTTCTTTCTCGAATTTGATTTCGATTCCCCCCCCCCCTCTTTTTTTATTTTGCTTGCTGCATATTCGAACTTTAGAAGGAAGAGAGAGGCCGCGTTTATAAATCGAAGGGGAGCAGCTACGTACAGATAGGTCGGCCATATAGGGTGGCTGAACAAACGTAGGGCGGCTAAACGTTGACTTCTGATTAGATTTATATATTTTTTTGAAGAATATATATATATATATATATATATATATATATATATATATTCAAAATATCTCGTTTGCATACCTCGACATTCTGAACCCTTATCGAGGTGTGCCGCATGGCGTTCCTATTGTTATAACCCTATTCTGAACCTAATAGAACAAGTCTCGAGCCCCAATTCGATAGTATGTGGAAGATAGCTTTTTAAATCGACTATTTAAATTAAAGTCGATTAAATTATTTCTAGGCGTTTTCAACCGTACGACCAAACGGCAAATCCAAACATTACGAAATTTGAAATTCGATGATAATACATAATACGGATCCAATGGAACTGGTTTCGTCGAATTCTGAGACTATGCCCCGGATCACTGTTTTAACGCGTTGATTAAGTCGACGATTTCAAAATTTTACGAAATCAATTGAAATTCCAGTTTTAAAAATCTACTAACTTAATTCTAATTCAAATAGAATTTATATCAACACTAGAAATCGTTTCGATTCATATTCAACTCAAATTTTCAATTATCAATCATATCTGTATTACGATAAATTGTTATATTTGAAATTTATATCCATTTTATAATTTCAACCAAAATCTTCATATTCAAAAATCAATTTATATCCCAAATCCAATATTTAAAATAATTTAAATATTAAAAATAAATTATCAGAAAATCCGGGTCGTTACATTTCTTCCCCCTTAAAAGAATTTCGTCCCCGAAATTGCTAAGGTAGGAAAATGCTCCAAACCCCTTAATTTCAAAAACCCACTTAGTTAAAACTTGATACTTCACTTTCTAATCTTTAGTTTCAACCAAAACCATTAGTTTTCATTTCAAATTCAAAACCCTTCCTTTCAAATACAATTCAAAATCAACCTTTTTAAGTTAATAAAAAAAATTCCAAAATTTTTCTAACACCCTAAATTTCTGAAATATTTTGGCAGAGTCTCCTTTGTACGGAGAGCCTTTTACAATATGACAAAAGTGGTAAAAATATATACATCGACCCATATGGTTGGAAAACATAATATATTTTAATATTTATTCATTGTTGTATTTAATCCGAAAACGTACCTGTATTTAGCATTTTCAAGCATTATTAAGCAAGCGAGTTTACTTCATATGCAATTTCGCAACCCAAATCTAGCCTAATAGTCTCTTTGTACCTGTACTTACTCAATTTAAACACGTAAGTACCAAAAATATGAAATTTAACAACATTTCATTTATTTAACTAGCGCAAACACATAGATTTCATAACCAAACAAGTTATACATGTATTTATAAGCAATCACAAGGTTCCAATACTAATTTAGTTGCTTTCAATCGATTCATATACCATTTCATTAAATTCGAATGATTTACAACCCAATTTACTTGCATTTACTTCATAAACACACACATTATATTTATATCCATTCCAAATTTTTATTTACTTCTGCTTACATCAAACAACAAATTTTTCTACGCAAACTCGGTGATATACATTTAATAAAATAACCACTTAAGCCTATAGCTATTTTAAATTGATTCCAAATCAATTTATATTCAATTTTATTCCATTTCAAATCGATTCTCGATCAATTCATTTGCATCCCATTCATATCCACATTCAATATATTCAAATCCATTTTATTTAGCTCGGAATCATTCCATGCTAATTTATTAAATAACCATTTCATGGATTTACTTGAAAATCATTTCATAAAATTAATATATTAAGATTTTATTATAACCTTTTATACCACACCTATATTCATTTCCACTTCAAAACTTAATTTCATACCCGAATTCATTTGAATAATATCCTAAAGCCATATTCAATTTATTTACACCTTAATTGAATTTATTTATAACCTAAGGTATCACTATTTCAATCCATTTCTATTTTATTCGACAATATTTCAAAATATATTTAATTCGCTTATATTTAAGTCGAATTTCATTTATAACTCAGGTTCCATATTCAATTTCAATTTCCATCCGCAATTCATTTTACTTAACCAAGTTAAGTTCCATTCCCATATTCAATTAACTAATTAATTTATCTAATTAGTTCACTTCCATTTTATAATTCAAAATCTGATTTTCATTTCAAAAACCACTTCAGTTGGTTTGACTTGAGTTCCAATTCATTTTATAATTCAAGTTTGGATTTTTTTATTTCTTCACCAAAAAATCAAACCATTTTATTTTGGTTTTCTATTTCACTTTTAAATTTTATAAGTTACACAACTTATTTTTCACATTTCCATCGATTCTATACTCGAGTATATTCACATTTTATTTTTAACTTAAGATTATACATCAGTTTATAACTTAAATATATATTTATTCCATTAATTCAAATTTTGTATCCTATTCAAACTTATTTAATCACAATTCCAAAAAATTTCACTTAAATTTTATTCCATTCAAAATTTATAACGTATAGTTATATAGTCACTTTACAATTCACACTTTATATATTCAATTCAATTTTCATTTAACTCATCTCAAGTTAAAGTCTAATCCATACAATTTTCTTTTACAAATTAAATTTTATTTAACTTAACTTAAATTAAATTTTAATTCATTCCATCCATTTACTAGCTCAATCCATTTAACTAGCTTAAATTAAATTTTTAATTTCATATCGAAATTCACATTTCCAGGTTATAAGTTCAAAAACTTATCTTCTTTTGGTTTCACTTCTCATTTAATTGGAAATTTCAGAATTTAATCACCCGGTTCTATTTCAAATCAATTTGAAATCCAATATATAAATATATATTCCTTTTTGTATATCAAATCTCACTTTCGGATTTTATTTTTTTTAAATCAAAACCTGATTTTTCAAAATAATTCTGAAGTCAAATAATCACAGTAGCAATCCATCACTTAGAAACTCGAAAATGAATACTGATGATGCTACACAGTCATCATCGGGATTATTTCCAGCGACTAAAGTGAGTTCAGCGCTTTATCACTTCTAAAATCCCCTTTTTAATTTCATTTCAAAAACATTTCACAATAATATTACCATTATTTATTTCAAAAATGTTTCCAAAATAACACCAATTTCATTCCCATAACACTTCTTAAAACATTCTCCAACCTTCCGGGATTTAAATTTCTGAATTCGAGTTTGAATCCATTTTAATTATAATTCATTTGTATAATTCATACTTATACAATTTTTCATTTGGTTATATATAACCATTTAAATTTTATAATCTTGCTTTGATTATAATAATAACAACCAAACACTCCAATATACTATAATAATTTCTGAAAATTATTTCTTCAATACAAAATATAGTTGGGTAAAATTATTTCACTTACCCGCTTCAAAACAATACTGTGTCGGTTTACCTGGTTCAACTATTTAGAATCTCCTATCGATTCAGTGGCGCCCCACTACTCGACCAGAATTTATAAGCCACTAAACAGATAAGTCAATACAATATAAAACATTTTATATTCACTAACAAATACGCGCTTGAATCTATTAATACACTCAAACTCATTCTAGGGTACTACTAACCCTATCTCTAATGAGTAATCCCCACCAAAGCCAAAGTTCTCGCTTAACCTTCAACTCTGATACCAAGTGTAAGGGTCTAGGCTTTTCAACCATCGACAGCAGCCACTTTCCACTATAGCTTACACTGGTACCTCGAATTTTCTTTTACGGCCATCCTCTCGACTGCAACCAACCACTCAGGGTCATGTAGGGTTAAGAGTCATCCGTTCGCTACTTAACAAGAAGCGAGAACCCCCTATCATGCGTGAACCTATCATCAAGCAAATCTGATTCCTCGATAATCGACATCCCCCATCAAAATCCAATAATATTTTGGCTACGTGAATATAAAATATGGATCATAATTTAAGCAGTCAACGACCCACAATCCAATAATATTAATCATTAGCATGCCGAATGTGGATCAACATGGATCGCTTCAACGTATCTCCGTACCTCGAATTTATACCAAATGTAAAAGTGTAGCGAATTCGACCCACAATCCAAATCAAATTATCACGCATGTTACGTAGTACCAAATGTACGGAGATACGGTTCCTTGGCTTTGGTGGGGATTAGTGAATATAAAATATTAGCCTCCATGGCCAAAATATTATTGGATATTACGCTATCATTTCGTAGTGGATATTGGATCCCGGGATTTTTAGTAGCGACCCGCCGTTCTATACCCTTTTGAGTTGACCCAGATCTGGGATATTACAAAGCGATAACGCAATGAACCTATCAGCGCTATATTACTTCCAAAATCCATTTTTAAAACATTTCCATTCAGAAATATTTAATCGTACAATGTTTTAAAATCCGAGTTTCTGAATGGAATTCTGATAGGGGTCAAAATATTAGCCTCAATGGACCCGGATTTCTGAATGGAAATGTTTTAAAAATGGATTTTGGAAGTAATATAGCGCTGATTTGGATAAAATAATAATTTGAGTTGGACACGTGTAATTTAGTGTTGACTCAAAGGGTACAAAGATACGGGCTTTTTGCATTTGGTATCAGAACTGAAGGTTAAGCGAGAACCTTGGTTTGGTGGGGATTACTCATTAGAGATAGGGTCAGTAGTACCCTAGAATGAGTCTGAGTGTATTAATAGATATGAGCGCGTATTTGTTAGTGCGTATAAAATGTTTTATATTGTGTTGATTTATCTGTTGAGTGGTTTACGAATTCTGGTCGAATAGTGGGACGCCATAAAATCGATAGGAGTTTCTAAACACTTGAATACGGTAAACCGACACAGTATTGTTTTGAAGCGAGTATATGGTAAACTTTTCCCCAAATTATATTTTGATATAAAAGAAATAATTTACTAGAAATTATTATAGTATATTGGTGCGTTTGGTTGTTATTATTATAATCAAAACAAGATTATAAAATTTGGAATGGTTATATATAACCAAATTAAAAAGGTATAAGTATAAATTATACAAATGAGTTAAAACCAAAATTGGATTCAAACCAGAATTTGAAAATTTAAATCCCGTAAATTTCAAAATTGTTTTCCAAGTGTTTTGAAATAAATAATGGTAATATTATTGTGGAAATATATCTGAATAGAAAATGTTTTTAAATGGATTTTGGAAGGTGATAAAAGCATTGAACTCACTGTAGTCGCTGGAAAATAATCCTGGAGATGACTCTGGCATCATCAGTATTCATTTTCGAGTTTCTAAGTGACGAGTTGCTACCATTATTATTTGTCTTGGACTTGTTTAGATAAAAACCAGGTTTGGTTTAAATTTAAAAAGTGTAATTTGTTATACAGAGAGATATATATATCTATGATTTCAAAATGATTTGAAATAAAAACCGAGTGTTTGAATTTTGGAATTTTAATATAAATGTTGGGTAAACATAGGAAATAAGTTATGAACTTATAAATTGAGAATGATTTTAATAAGAAAGAAAAGTATGGAATTTGAGTTTTGGAAATAAATTTTAACTTGAGTAAGTTAAAATGAATAAAATTTAACTTGAGTTAAGTTAAATAAAAATTGAATTGGACTTGGAATTATATCAAATTGAATTAAAATATAAAATTTGAATTGTGAAATAGTTATATAACTATAAGTTATCATTATTGAATTGAAACTTGAATTTAATAGAGTTGGATGTATAATTGAGATGACTAAATGAAATGAATATAGACTTGAATTATGGAAGTCAAATGAATGGTGAATCAAATTGAATTCAATTAAAATAGGGTATAAACTCGAGTATAAAAATTATGGAAATGTGGAAAATAAGTTGTGTAACTTATAAAATTGAAAAATGGAATAGAACAACCAAAAATAAAAATGGTTTGATATTTTGGTAAAGAAATAAAAATTCAAACTTGAATTATAAAATAAATTAAAACTCAAGTAAATTAAACGAAAGGATTTTTGAAATAAAAATCAGATATTGAAGTATAAATTAGAAGTGAACTAATTAGATAAATTAATTAGTTAATTGAATATCGGAATGGAACTTAACTTGGTTAAGTAAAATGAATTGCGGGTGGAAATTAAAATTGAATATGGAACCTGAGTTATAAATGAAATTCGACTTAAATATAAGCGAATTAAATATATTTTGAAATGTTGTCGAATAAAATAGAAATGGATTTAAATAGTGATGATTTAGGTTATAAATAAATTCAATTTAAGTGTAAATAAATTGAATATGACTTTGGGATATTATTTAAATAAATTCGAGTATGAAATTGAGTTTTGAAGTGAAAATGAATATAGGTGTGGTATAAAAGGTTATAATAAACCTTAATATTAATTTTATGAAATGATTCTCAAGTAATATAGTTTGAGAAATACCAAGCAAATGCAAATGCAAATCAATCAAAGGTAAATAAATTGAATAAAAATCAATTTAAATGGTTTATAAGCTGAAGTGGTAATTTTATTAATGAATTTCATCAAATAGCATGGAAAATTTTGTCGTTTGACATAAACGGAAGTAAACAAAATTTTGTGAAACAATGAAAAATGAATAAATTGATTTAGAATCAATTTGAAATGGATATGGATATAATGTGTGCAATTATGTATTGAATGAGAATAAATTGCTTGTGGATTATTAGAAATAAAAAAATGGTATATAAATTAATTGAAATGAATAATTGAATGGTGGAACTTTATAATTGCTTATAAATATATGTTTAGCATGTTGGTTTACGAAAATTTATGTATTTAACTAGCAGAAATGAAAGTAATGCTATAAAATTTCATAAATTATGAAACTGATGTGTTTATTCGAGTAAGTACAGGTACAGGGAGACTATTGTGCTAGATTTGGGTTGCGAAATTGCATATGAAGTAAACTCGCTTGCTTAATAACGCTAAATAAAGGTACGTTTTCGGATTAATACAGCGATAATATAAAATATTGACATAATTTGTGTTTTCGACCGTGTGGGTCGATGTATATATTTTTATCGCTCTTGTCATATTGCAGAAGGCTCTCCATACAAGGGAGCCTCTGCCAAAAAATTTCGGGAATTTAGGGTGTTAGAAAAATTTTGGAAAAAAAAATTGTTAAATAAAAAGTTGATTTTGAATTTGAAATTTAAGTCAAGGGTTTAGAATGAGAAATGGAAGCTAATTAATTTGGTAGAAACTAAAGAGTTAGAAAAGTGAAATTGCGAGTGTAACTAAGTGGGTTTTGATAAGTTAATGGGTTTGGATCATTCGTCCTACCTTAGTAATTTCGGGGACAAAATTCTTTTAAGGGGGAGAAATGTAACGACCCGGATTTTCCGATATTTAATTTTGAATATCTAAATGGTTTAAATATTGGATTTGGAATATAAATTGATTTTTGCATATGAAGATTTTGGTTGGAATTATGAATTCAAATATAACGATTTATCGTAATACGGAAAAGGTGAATAACTGGAATTTGAGCCGAATATGAACCAAAACGATTTCTAATGTTGATATAAATTCTATTTGAATTACAAATTAGTCAGTAAGTTTTTAAAACTGGAATTTCTAGTGATTTCGTAAAAATTTTAAAACCGTCGATTTAATCGACGCGTTAAAATAGCGATCCAGAGCATAGTCTCGGAATTTGACGAAACCATTTCCATTGGATCGTAATAGCGTATTATTATCGAATTTCAATTTTCGTAGTGATTGTATTTACCGTTTGGTTGTGCGATCTGAAAACGCCTAGAAATGATTTAATTGAATTTAATTTTAAATAGTCGATTTAAAAAGCTATCTTCCACATACGATCGAATTAGGTTCCGAAACTTATTCCATTGGGTTCAGAATAGTGGTATAACATTAGGAAAGCGTGGCGGCACACCTTAATAGGGGTTCGAAATTTCGAGATATGCAAACGAGATATTTTGAAATTTTAAATATATATATTCATTCACACCAGCTGTTGTTCTTTCACACCACAGCCACCCTAGGATTTAACACGTGCAACCCTATTCAAAGCAGCCTCTTCCAGTTTAAATCATGTGTGTTTCCTCCCTCTCTTCAGTTCTAAATTCATGAAATACTTCGTTCACAAAAAAAAGAGAAGAGAATGAAATCAAAATTAAATAAAATCTTAAGCCTTCCCTCCCTGCCTCTTCAGTTCATAATCAATGAAATAAAATCGTGCCTCTCTCCTTCATCTTCAGTTCAAAAATTCCAAGATCCCTCTTCTCCTTTAAATTCGAATCCACGCAGTCAGGAAAAAATAAATAAAAATAAAAGGGGGCTTGGCTTCGGTTGTGGAATCGCGAGCGCGCGTGAGCGCACTGGTGGAGGCACACAAACCAGCGGAGGTGATCGATGTGATGTTGGCATCACGACACGAAGAGGGGAAACTCGTTATGGAGTCAACGTGGCAACTTGGGTGTTTGGGCATGGGTTGTGCACACGCGTACGCGTTATTGATGGAGGGTTTCTGGTCATGGTGGTTGCGTAGGGATTAGAGTGGAGCGGAGTCGCGAGTGGCTGAGGTCGTGAGGTGGAGGTGGTTTCAGCTACAGGTCGCGGTCGGATATGGAATGTCGCGTTAGAGGAAGGGACTTCGGGTGTGGCTTCGTGGGTATGTGAGGGTGTGCATTTCGAAGGGGAGAAGCTTCATGGCGTCGGAGATGGGTTTAGTTGACGGTGGAGGAAGCAGTGGGAGGTTGTTGCTGACTGATGGTGGTAGCAGACTACTGCTATGGTTTGGTTGAGCTAGGAAGGAAGGTAATTTAATATAAAAACAATTTCAAATTTAAAATTAATTATTAATTAATTTATTTGGAATTTCACTAATTCATATTAAATTTATACGAGGCCAAAAATCTGGAATCGATTGGAAGTGGTCGATGTTAGCTAGAATTTTTAGATTAAAATAGAACGTCGTTCGATCTAATTTAAAAATTGGGACGATCAGCAAATTAATACAAGGTGAGTAAATCTCACTTATTTGGATTACTAGATTTAATTTATAATAATTAAAAATTATTTGTTGGATGATTGGTTGAATGGATATATATTTATCAGTTGAATGCTATCATATACATACATACATACATACATACATACATATATATATATATTAGTATATATTAGTAGTTGAATATATTCCCGCCGATTTGAGCGAATAAGACCCTATGCGCCCCACATAATAGCGGATGACCCTATATTACCTCAATTTCCTGCCTCGAAGCGGGATTGGTATTTTATGTTATCTAACATCTGTGGATGCAGGGAACGGGTTGGAGAGATCCAACTGGATTCCTAAAAAATATTGATTTTTAATTTCATATATAATAATATATGATGCGTTAGAATAATCTGCTATAGATTATTGTTGTGATTTGAATTATTAAATGTTATAGTAGCACTGGCCTTAATTTTGGTATTTTAAATACCATAAATATTATTTTTGAATTTGAAAGAATTTAAAAGGGAGATTTTGGATATAAAAATATTTATATTGAAATTTGGATTATTTTAAAAATAAATTGATTTGGATAAAATACTAATTTGATTTGGAGTTGTACTTAACCATTCGTAAAATATTTTAATTAGAGATTAGAAAAAATAAATTATATAAAGGATTTTTTAACAGTGGAATTTTTAAGTGGTATTCTGGATTTAAGCAAAAAAAAGTTGAAATCGATATTAAAAATAGATTTGTAAAATAAATGGAATTTATAAAGAAATGGATTTATAAAAATGGAATTTTATAAATGAGATTATATTTGAAGACAAGTAAAACCTAAAGGAGTTTATAAATTTATAAACGATGTTTATAAATAAGGGAAATGATATTAGTGGATAAATTGGGAATATAATTTCGCAGTGTGAATTTATATCGAAATACGGAAATCGGTTTTGGGAAAAATAATAGATTCTATTTTTGAAATGTGAGGATGGTTGGGGAATCAGAGTGAAATCAATGTGTTTTAAATCGAGAGGGATTTATGAAGTGAAATTGGTTAATGGGATTTCAAAAATATTTTTTTCTTTTCGAGAAGGTAAGTTTGTTTTAAGAGGAAAATTTTCATTTGTTTAAACTATGAAAATTAAATCCGTTTTTAGTATTGAAATACTTCGGAAAGTGGATTTTTCACTATTTAATATAAATTCTAATTTTATAGTCGGCTTTGAAATTTGATTCGATTCTATTTAAAAATGAGTTGGAAATGAGTTATTGATGTTTTATTTAAATTGTTTTAATATTTTTAAATAATTACTTAAACATATTTTAAAAATAAATTTTTATTGTTTTTAAATACTTATTATATATATAGTTTTGAAATGATTGACATTTATTTATAAATTCTTTCGAGATTTGTAAATGAAGTATATTTAACGGATATGATTTTTATAAGAGAAATCTTATAGTGAAATTCTGGGAACTTAAGGAAATTTCCAAAGTATTTAAATATAGAAACTTCGGGACTGAATTAAATTCATAAAAAGGAATTTAGAAATGGGTAGTTGAGATTATAGATGAGTATAATCGATTTTAGAAATTTTAAAGGGGGTTAATTAATGAATTCAAGAAAGTATCGAATCTGTTATAAATGGGTTAAGGAAATTACAAGTGGGTTATAAGGATTTTGAAAAGTATGAAATAAAGGGAATACTTCCTAAGTATTGGAAATAAAGTGATTTTAGGAAAATATACTTATAAATATTTTCTAAGTATTAAACTGGGAGGATTTGAAATATTTAACCACGAGATTATTATTTTAGAAATATTTCTCAAAGGGTTTAATTATAAATGGGATTGAAAGAAATATTCTAAGTGTTGATATGGATTTAAATATCCTATTATGGATATAAGAATTTGAATTTGTTTTCAATTATTGAATATACAGGAAGATATTTGAATATATATCTTTGTAAAGATATTTTGAATTGAATGTTGAAATTTATAAAATGGGGCCTAGTGATTGCTTATGGATGTTATTTGATAGTTAAATAACCGACTATCAAATTTGGCCAAATACGTTAATCATTTCGAAGAGACCGGGATCAGATTTAATTATCCGAAAAGCACTACGATCTGGTTTGTGCATTACGAATTGTGATATCTCGAAGATAATGGAGATGTTGATCCTGAAGGAGATTTGGTTTGTCCAGAACCAGGACAACTTGTATGGATGAATGATATCATTGCATTGTTGCCTGGAAGGCAGTGTTAGCATTCCAAGTATGAATGCTATTCTAAAGGTAAAACGTAGCCTCAAGCCTCATCAATCGGGAATGACTAAAACAGGGGAGATGCAGCAGGGCTAAGTGGGTCGCACCCAATTAGGGTATGTTATCACCTTTCTAGATACCATCAGATATATTTTATAAATTATGGATATGGTTGTGCATGGAAAAGAGAGCGCTCGATAAGGGTGGGAACACCCGGGATGATAACATATTCGGTTTTATCCAATTCAGGGCTAAGCCGGTCTTGTGTTGGAAAGGGATCCAAGCGAGGTCCTTGGTACATTTTTCTAAAGGTGTACTGTGGCGGGTGGTACCCCAGTGGCCCATTCATTGCATGAATCCAATATCCACTACGAGCCTGTACGGTTTTGATTGTGCCCAACTATGTTGAAATGTGAGATGCAAGCATTTCAGCTATTTTCTAATTTACTTTCTATAGACACTATTATATTATCAGATGATTTTGATATAAAATGTTTTGGTTTCGTAAGGTAAAAACCCGTCGTGTTTATGTGTGATGTGGTCTTATGAAATACCTTTGTTTTTCAAAGGATTTTGAAAATAGTAATAATTCAAATTGAGTGTCTTTTCTCACGCTGGTTTTCCAAACTGACTCAGGTGCTATTTTATTATAATTCTCGGGTTAAACCGAGTATTACAGATTCAGGTTAGGATGCTATGGAGCTAGAGAAGACTCAGGCTTATTCCACGTACTTGATTATATTCCGTTGTGTGTGTAGACTGAATAGTCAGCACTTGTGAGGACAATTTATTATGGCTGTCCAGATTGATTGTTGATTGATGTACTCTGATGATTGTATATATATTAATAGCTACAGATTCTTTGTATAAAAACCTATTATTATATATTATATTTTGTTCCGCTGCGATTGTAAGATTCTGTATTGTTGTTTATGTTTCTTCTTCTACCTTTTTCTTCTTCACCCATAATGACCCATATTTCTGTTCAGTTTGAGTTGGTCATGTGTGGTTCGTTGACTGCTTAAATTGTACGAAAAAGTGGTCGTTACATGCACTAAGAAACAATTGTTGTTTCAAGATATACCTACTTCATTGTGAAGAAATTTCTTTGAGGAATTATTGGTAGTAAAATGGAATTGGATATGATCCATAGATAGAACTGATTATATGAGATGAAACAAAATTAACTAATCTAAACGAACACATAGCATTAGAACGTCTAATAAGTATTCTCACACATCGAAGAGAAACTATGAGTTTCTTATTAATGTCAAAAATATATAATCCTAGATTGTTTAATTAAACCATTGAGAGTGTTGACTCTGTATGGTATGATGCGCAAATCCGAAAGAATTCCAAGTACGTTATCAAAATATAGAATTTGGTGGTTGTAACTGAAGGGATAAGGTCCATCGTCCACGGCTATGTCTTAATGAGTAAGACTAATGCAGTTGGAATTAAATGAGCAATGTTGATAAGAATAATATCGCAAATTTCAATTGTTGAAAAGCGTAATAGAACATGTTCAAGTCAATTTGGATTTACTCACAAAATTAATACTTGATAAGACTTAGTGTTTTGATACATATGTATTGAAACAGAAAATTCTAAATAACGATCTAGGATAAGCTGTTTATACATATTAACCAAAAATGTCTCGAAGTTAGTGGGAGTGATATTGAGTTTGTGAGTCTTTGGATATGATCCAAGAAATGATACGAATGTATCATTTTATAAGCATCAAGATTGAATAAGTATTCTGATAGAAATATCAAATAGTTTGATTTTCAATCAAAGTGTAGAGGAAGCGTGTAGTCATAAGAAAGAACGTTATAAGGTATATTGATAATTTTAAATTATAAGTAAACAACACATTGTTGATTTTAACGATGTACTTGTTTTAATACTCAACATTGGATTAATAAATGATGACTTTTATAGTAAGTATAAAAGATGTCGGGAATGTCCCAAATGATAAGCAAAGGACACCTTATTAAAATGTTTAATACGGAACATGTAAGATTGATTCCTTTGCATTGGCAATAGGAATTATCATACATGCTATGTTATCTACGATACCATGATTTGTTTATGTATTTGATACATGAAGCAAATATCAAATCCAAATTGATATCACTTAATGGTTGTTTGAAGTATCATGATGTTTTTATGAAATACTAGAGAATTATTTACAGAAATAAAAACACCTTATGAAGGAGTGTTCAGACTCGAACTTCATAAGTGATATTGAGTATAATATGTCAATAATAAATTCAAGTTAAGAATCTATAAATTGGAAATGTTCCAAAATACCATGGCTAATTCAATGAAAAAGGCTAAGTACATCGCCTATTATAGCGCCACAATAAAGACAATGTATATAAAAATATAAGTGCACAAATTTATAACTAAGATGATTTCAAATGTTGAGAATCTTATAACATTGTTATATGATAACAATGTCACGATATAGTTTGTAATAGAACTTATAGCTCACCAGATATCGAGAGACATATTCCAAATTGTTCCATATGATAAAGCAATTTATCACCATTGGAGAGAGTTGATTGACATAGTAGATAATTAAAACATAATAGCATACCCGTTCACAAAGGGACTGACCTAATTGGTTTTGAGAAAACCGATTGGAGAAGTTGGAATAAGATTCCATAATTGACCCCAAGTGCAAGTGGGAGATTGAAAGAGTTAGGGGTATGCCCTAGGGGTAATTATGTAATTTGTTACATATATCTAACTCGTTGACCAATCTTGTTTGAAATAAAGGTGTTTTCTTTCTATTATATAATTGATATAATGTGGTTATATTAATTAATCAATTTAATTAAAAGTATATTTAATAGAAAATCCATAAATGGTATGTTTTGTGATAGTAGTTACAAAGGGTTGTAACCGTGAGTAATTTATCACAATGAAACAAATATACCATTTTAAATATTCCTAGGCAAGATTCATCGAGACTGGATATCGATGTATCCGTTGAGACTAGAGTATGTAACACTCTCCAAATGTTGGGCAGTGTATTACTCATGACTATTGGGGGCGCCAAGGGGTTACATACTGATAGTTATTGGAAAACTATGCAATAACTCACTCGATAGTTGTCTGTTGGTTAATATAACTAAGGTCAAGCAGAGAATATCGATGTGACTAATTTACACAGTTCTTTTCGCTTTAGAATACTGTTGATCTTTAATGTGAAAGTTCCATTTTGATTATAGTTAAATCTTGGCACGACATCCATCACTATAGTTGGGTCGAATGGAAGCATTGGAAGTGAAACACTATTCAAGAGAGAATTCGTCTCCTCATATATAAGGTTAATATCATGGTCAACTGAAGTCAACTCAAAGTCAAAGTCTCTGGCCAGAGAATTTCCGTTAATAATAATCGTTATTATTGAACCAAGGATGTTGTGTTTGGTGTCACGGTCCAAATTTTAGCGTTCGAAAATCGACACCCGTACTTCACTTGTACTCGAATGTCGCAGATTCAATCGTTGAAATTCGAGTCGTGCCGGAGCTTATAACACCATTAAGTATAACAACACAGCGGAAGA
The DNA here is from genome assembly GCA_030737815.1 of Allium fistulosum. Lineage (NCBI taxonomy): Eukaryota > Viridiplantae > Streptophyta > Magnoliopsida > Asparagales > Amaryllidaceae > Allium > Allium fistulosum. Next base: position 295,417,453 of record CM060907.1, read on the forward strand.
AAGAAATAGATGATATCATATACAACTCCAATGAATACAATATCCAGAATGATATACAACAATGATATCAATATGATACAAGAATATCAGAGATAAATAATGATACAGCGAAAAACGAAAGTGATAACTTCAAATGATCCGTCAAAGAGAATGAGACAGATAACTCCAACATCAGCTCGAACCACCTTCACGTTGCACCAAGATAAGCAACGTCAGTCATGCGTGAACTCCAAAACTGAACTAGCTCCAGATAATCTACTAAACCTGACTATCTGAAAAACCCAACTTTAGACTGCCCGTGTGGAAAATTGTGGGCACCCAGAGTTTAGGAAGGGAACAATAAACTCCAGGTCAGTCGTGGGACTGGTGTGAGTAACAAAAACAGTTTATCTTTAAATTACAACAAAAGAATTTTAAACATTGAAACCCGTAATGCTTTTGGAAAATGAAACTACCATAAGACCTCCCGCCACACACACAATGCAAACGCAGAATTGGAGGAGATTTCTTCTTATGATAGTCAAACATGCTTACTTCGCAAAATCATTGGATTATTATTATTAGTGCATAGGGGAAAACATTTCGAAAGTATAATATTAATCTTAGCCAGCATAGACATTTCGAACTAAGCCTACTATAGCTACCATCTAAACAGTGGTGACCACCATAAGTAAATGCCAGGTTCTACAACTAAAACCGTACAAGGTTCGTATTGTGAATTGGATTTCCAACAAATGGTCAGGCTAAGGAACTTCCTACTGCCACATGGGTACGCCTCTGGATGGACGTCCCGAGAACTAACTAGCTCTCTGCCAACACAAGGCCGGGTTACCTCTTACACTAGGTAACTACTACACGAATATGCCACCCCCGGTCCTTTGGGACATTTATCCGAGGGCCCTCGATCACACAGCAACAATCACACAGTAAATGAGATTGGAGCAACCATATAGGTAAATATCTGGGCTCCTTACCATAATATCACCTTTTTCCAAAAGGAAACGACATGCCCTAAAGGGAGCGACCCTCATAACCTTGCCGCATCTTTCCGGTTTTGACCATTTCCGATCTGTGAGGTACGATGAGGTCTCGTCCACAAAGCTACGCTTTTTCACAAAGCCATGCTTTGATCAACAAATGATCAACAAATGATCAGCACATAGCAACACTCAGCATGTCACACTACCAAATTGGGAGTATATCACTGATAACCTTCAACTACATAACCTCTGAGCTCGTACGTCTCAGAGAAGGGTGTTAAGCTAAGAGAATAAATTCTTCGCCACCAAACAGAAATGTATTTGAAAGAAATCAGCTTTATATCTCAAAGTGTAGCGTCAGACATACAACCATACAAGTCTGTTCCGGGTTCGAATAGAACCGAAGGCACTTCCAAAGAAGCCCTTGCAATCTGAGTATTCACAATCCTGATCGGACTTCCCATCACTTAGGGAATCTCTATACCGGGCGCTACCCAGTGCAGAGACAATCGATAGGTTATCCTATCGTTTTCACAAATACCCGGTCTTCAACACCGGTCTTCAATTGCTATCCATATACGACGTATCACTTATTCGGAATGGGTTATATGACACAAAGTCCTCTCCCGACTAAACCGAATAGTGAGCGTAATATTTAAAAACATATGGATAATGGGATTTCAATTAAGTCACGACTTATTATCCAAAACTTTCCCTTCGAATGGTTTAAACAAATCACCATTTTAATCTTTTACAAAAAGATTCATCTCACAAAGTTCACCCAGTTTCACAAAGATTTATTCATAGATTTTCCAAATCAATTTCCATTTCAATTGGATTCTCTCATTAAATCTTTAAATCAAGATTTAATTCATAGCTTTCAAAAAGAATTCACTCATAATTTGGAAAACCATTTTTCAATTCAAACTTGAAATTCCTTTAACTTAAATTGGAATTTCATTTCTTATATGAAAGCTTTTATCATTTGAAAACAAACAGTTTTCATTTCGGAAAATCTTATTCATTTATACGAGTTAAAGTCTTTGGGTTAAATTCAAATTCCCCAAACAATATTTTAAAATGGTTCAAATTAATATAAACACATTTATAACATCTTTAACCATAATTTCCAATCATGGAATTCAATTCCAAATTTTTTTTTTGAATTCAAATTAAATAATTTAATTGAAACTTTACCAAGTTATTCAAAATAACATTTATCTTAAAAACTCCTTTTCAAAAGCTTTAACATTTAACCCAAATCCATTTCCAAAAATCAATTGAAATTAAAATTTCAATTTCAAAAATATTAAATTTAAATCATCTGTGACTTAACCGATTTCCTCGTGAAATCCATATTTGTGTGTGTATGGTGTAGTCCAGGGGTTTCACACAGTAGTGCAACATCACTCAATCATCACAGATCAGAATACAGGAATATAGTTAATAAGCGGTATAAACTATAACGCTTATCTTTCATTCACAGATATATAAGTCACAGATAATAATTTACATTCATCCCATATAAATAACTACAGTACATATCACAACACAAATCAGGATGTATCACAAAGCATTACAGATCAGAGATGTCAAGCAATCAAATCATCCAATAGAATCCAAATATTCATAAGTAAATTTAATTTAATTATCTAATTAATTTAAATCAGATTTATTTCTATGGATAAATTTACTAGTTATGGTAAATTAATAATCAATTAATTACGAACCATTTAATGAATTATCTTTTAATTAATCATAAATTAACCCTTAATTTATAATTAATCCTTAATTAATTATTATTAATTAATTTCAATGAACAATTAATTTCTTAATTACTTCCATAAAGTAATTACACTTACACAATTTCATAATGATTATCATTAATTAATTTAATCCAATTGATTATTACAATTAATCACATTAATTAATTATTTAAATAATCTTAGTTAATGACCTTCGTTAACTATTGAATTTCTTTAATTGCCTTCCTAAAGAAATTTCTTATATTAATCATTATTGATTATAATTTGATTAACTATTAAGAACTCATTAATCTTCATTAATTAAAGTAAACTCATTCGTATTTATGATTTAATTGTTATTTACCATATAGTTGAAAACATTGTTTCAAATTTCCTTTTTAAATTCCAATTTAGATTTAAAGTTTGAAATAAATCCTCATTTCCTTTAAATAAAGCTTTAAATTGTTAATAACTTTTAAACACTAATTACTTCACCACTCTTTAAAATGGTTTGCAATGATTCACTTTAATTTCATTAAACTCAATCGTTTAAAACATGACCCGAGAAAATCTCAGGTTTTCTCGAGTTAAAACTCGAGTTTTCTCAGTTTTTGCCCGAGTCCCATCTTTTATCAATTTTCTTAAACTAAGTTAAAGTTTGAAACTATTGTTTTATATACCCACGCAAACTCGAGTTTCACTTCGAGTCAAAGGCCTTCCTGCTCGAGAACTACCCCGAGTCACTCATGAACACATCCACCTGACACTGATTCATCGTCGTGCACGTGCACGGCCGTTCGCCATCGCTCTGGCGAACGTCACCGCCTCCGGCAAGTCATAAATCGATTCAAAATTCGATTCAAGCCATCAATTCCAAAGCACACAACCCAAAATGAAAACAAGCAATCAGCTCGAAACTAGAGTTCAACCTCGCCAGGGAAAACGCCTCGCAACCACGCCTCCAACCACCGGAGCTCGCACAACCCAGCCCCCAATGTAACGACCCGTATTTTTACGGATCGAAACATCGTAAAACAGTTGTCATTGGGTCGTATAGAAGATAAGCCATGTGTAGCTTAGGTCGTCTGGAAGATAAGTCGTGTGGTGGCTTAGGTTGTAGGGTAGGTTAGGTCGGGTGAACGACCTAAGGATTGGAGCGACCTATAGGAAGTTGGCGACCTAAGAATTTGAGCGACCTATAGGAAGTTGGCGACTTAAGAAATGGACCGACCTAAGATGGTTACTGACCTAGGGGTTAGCGGCATAGGAATAGCGACCTAGTAGACTGTGTGAGTTAACGACCTAAGAAAGTTAGGTCGTGGACGAGTTAAGGCTTGTTATAGTTAGGTCGTGAGACCTTGTGTTGAAGTTAGGTCGTAAGCGACCTAAGGTGGATTGCTGAGTACAGTTAGGTCGCGTGAGTGTTAGGTCGCGCACCTGCCTTGTTGTTAGGTCGCGTGAGTGTTAGGTCGTAGGTCTTAAGTCGTGATGTTTTAGGTCGTTAGGTCGTAGACGACTTATGTTAGGTCGCGTAAAGGCTGAGCTGTTAGGTCGCGCGCATGCGTTAGGTCGTAGGTCGTGGGATTTCGATAGGTCGTGGATGCGCATAGGCTTGGGTCGTTAGGTCGTAGGTCGTGGGGTCTCGATAGGTCGTGGACGACCTAAGGGGGCGAACGACTTAAGGGGTTTCCAGCCTATAAATACACGGGTTATGCCTCACTTTTTGGGATCCGGATTTTGAAGCGACGAAGTGCTGCCATTTTGAGAGCTTGAGTTCTATACTTCTTCACTTCTTTTCTCCACTCTAATCTTGTGATTCCTTCCATCCAAATCGAAGATCAAATCGAAGATCCAAGAGCTTAGATTGAAGATCTTCATCCATCGAAAAGAGATTTCATTGTTTGAAGCGGAGTTTTGATAGATCGAGTTAGATTCTTCGCTGTCCAGATCTAAAGTGTGTTGCTTTTGAGGTGTTTAGGTGATTTGGTGAGTGGTGATTATCTCTCACACGGATCCAAAGGAGTATATCGGATTATTGGCTTAATTTGGTGTTAAAATAGTGATTTCCATGCATTTTCATAAACTAAAGTGTAGATCTATTGTTCATGATGATTTGACATCCATTTTACTATATGTTAACCTATGTAAGTTCATTCGTCAAGTTGTAGAGATATTGCTCATAATTCATGCTTGTTAGATTTGGACTCTATATTTATAAGATTGCCATTATTGTTATAATTGTTATTTAGATCATATTTGAATGCTTGATTACTTGGATTAATGATTGACTTGATTGATTGTTATGAATTAGTTGATTGATGATTTGATTTGGACAAGTTAGTCGAAGATGATTCAAAAGCTAAGGGAAAGGCTCTTGAATTTGGAAAAGCTGCTCGTGGCATATGTGGCGGATGATGAAGCTCATATGGATAGATTTGATGATGATGATGTTGAGATGAGGCTTTGCTATGATGAGATGAAGCGAGGCATGATATGAGATAGCCTTGGTTTAATCCAGACGGGATCATTCCAAGCATGTTGATAACTCGGTGAAATGGTTCGGGTTTGAGGATAATGGTTTGCTCGAGAGGCGCTTGAGCTAGTATGAGAATAGTCATCGAGGAGGATGACTAGAAGGCTGCAATTTCATCGTTGTTGAAGGTTCTAGCAGACTCAAAGCAAGAGTACGCCGGACAGATTCGATAGTCCCAAAAGACTACTAATTGGTAGTCGAGTACTCTGGGCAGATTCGATAGGTCTAGGCACGGGCTGCGACGACGTGCGGAGTTCTGTCTAGAACTGGGGTTGCCATTAACCCTTAACGGACGGCTGAAAGAATGTGTCGGTCATTCAATTAACGGTGGTATCGAAGCAATGATAAGAGTGATAGCCAAAGTCATGGATGTTTGGTTGTATCGTCATTCGGTCTCAAGAGCGGTATTTTCTGGGTGCTTATCTGATCTTGGTTTAGGCCTTGGGGGTTTGTACTTGGAAAGCATCGCCCTTGACTCGAGTGATAATTACTTTACTTTAAATGTTTGCTTTGCTATGTTTACTTCTGCTTAGTGTGTGTCTGGGGGCTATCACTGTAGAAAGAGGTGGAGTGGGAGGGTTGGATTCCTATTCCTTTTTCCTTTATGCTCTTTTGGTATGTTGTTAGTTAATTTACCGCTCACTAAGACTGTTGTCTGACTCAAGGCTTTATGTTTAACTCTTATTGCCTTGGGCTGTTCATCCATTTTGGGATGGGCAGACTAGGTAGTAGGTGACAGGTGCTGTTCTTACTTTCCAACGATGCTGATGACAAAGACGAGCTGGAGGTTTGCATATTATTTTCTTACTATATGTACTGGATGTTCCGCTGCTTTGTATAATTCTCTGAGTGTTATGTAGTGAGGCTTGATGTATTGTCTATTCAGATGTTTGTATTCAACTATTATGAGGTTTAATAGAGATTCTGTTCTGTAAAGCTTCACTATATATACTTTCTATTGTATTTTATCCATGCGCTGTGAGTTATACGATAGATTCTGCTGTTTTAATTTAACCTTGGCAACCGTCCATGGCTGCCTGGCACACTTTACAGCGCACTATTCCTATGTTCAGTGCAGGGGTCTTGGGCGGTCGTCACATTTGGTATCAGAGCTTTGGTTAATCGATTTTACCCAACGCTCGCTGACGTAACTACGTATGAGAGACGTAATTGTATTTTGATGGATGGTTACTATATATATAATATAGTAGCTTAGAAGGATTTGAGTTCTTTATGCAGTCGTTCTTAAGGTGTATTAATCATTCCTTTTTATAGATATTAAGGATGAGTCGAAGAGGGAGACCCGCTGCTAGGGAAGGCCGTGCTGCTGAGGGGGCTGCTGATTACACTGCTATGTTCGAGGCTATGATGACTTCGATCATGAGAAGGATGCCAGCTCCGGGGCCATCAGTAGATGTTGGAGTTCAAGTTCAAACTCCAAAACAGGTGGATTTTGCTAAGCTGTGTAAAGACTATACTGCCCTTGGAGGAAAGGTTTTCTTGGGAACAGAATCAACCATTGAAGTCCAGAGGTGGATAGATGCTTGTAGAAGGATCTTTAGTGATTTGGGAATCGAGGATGCTACCAAAAGGAAGCTAGCATCAAGACAGCTTCAAGGAAGAGCTTCTGACTGGTGGAACTCTATCACCATTGATACTCCGGAGGAAGAAATTACTTGGGAGCAATTCCAAGCCAGATTTGAAGCTAAGTTCATTTCTACGGCTCAGAAGTATGTTCTGTTCAAGAAATTTGTGGAGCTCAAGCAAGGTGGAAGACCAGTTCTTGAGTATGTTTCTGAGTTTGAAGCTTTGTCCAAGTATGCCCGGTCGTATATTGAATCTCCTTTTCAGAAGAACGAGAAGTTTGTGACAGGCTTGGACAGTTATCTTGGGAGGCAGTTGGTGGATCATTTGGACGACCCATTTGAGAAGCTTGTAGAGAAAGCTCTCAGGCACGAGAATCTATTTCCTAAGGAAGGATCTGTTGTTGCTGTGACCAAGGAAGAGTCTAAACCACAGCAGGGTGGAAACAAGAAGAGGAAGCAGCAGCAGCAAAAGGGTAAGGATGGCCAGAAGAAGCCGAAGGGCGAAGTGACCTGCTACAATTGTCAGCAGAAGGGACATTTCTCCAGAGATTGCAAGAATCCTAAGGTGCCGATGAAATGCCACAACTGTGATAAGCCGGGGCATATTAAGAAGAATTGTCCAAAACCGAGGAAGGACAAGCAGATTGTGCAAGCTTATGCTTTGGGGGCTGTTCCATCATCTTCAAAAGCTCCTACTGTTGAAGAGAAAGGAAAGAGTGTGGTGGTTCAAGGTACTCTTTCCATATGTTGTGTTCCAGTTAGAGTGTTATTCGATACTGGGGCGTCGCATTCTTTTGTTTGTAATGAACTTGTAGGCCGGTTGGGTTTAGAACCGGATATTGTTGATAGGCCATTGGTTGTGACTAATCCAGTTGGGGGTTCGTCCTGCCTGAGTATGCTATGCCGTGGTCTGATTGTATCGAGTCATGATTGCTCTTTTGTTTGTGATTGTTTGTTCTGAACTTTGTGGGGTTCGGAATTATTTTGGGTATGGACTGGCTTAGGAAGTATGCGGCAAAGGTTGATTGTGAAAGGTTGGAGGTGACAGTCGAGAATGTGGAAGGGCGAAAGGTTGTGATACGATGTAAGCATGAGGAAGGCGTCTTCATGAGCTTTATGTATTCGCTGGTTGTTCCACGGGATGGACTGTCATCTGTGCCAATCGCTAATGGATTTGAGGATGTCTTTGATGAGGTCAAAGGGTTACCGCCGCATAGAGAGATCGAGTTTCGTATCGATTTAGTTGAAGGAGCCAGACCTGTTGTGATGCCTCTTAGGCGGATGGCGCCTAGGGAACAGTAGGAGTTGAAGGTGCAGGTTGATGATCTTTTGCAGAAAGGATTCATTCGGCGTAGTGTGTCCGAATGGGGTGCACCAGTTGTGTTCGCAACCAAAGCGGATGGATCGTTGAGGTTGTGTGTGGATTATCGTGAGCTGAATAAAGTGACTAAGAAGAACAAGTATCCATTGCCGAGAATAGATGACTTGTTTGATCAGCTTCACGAAGCTAAGGTGTTTTCTCAGATGGATTCGGCAACGGGATTTCACCAGTTAAGAGTGGCTAAGGATAGTGTACCGAAGACTGCTTTCAGGACACCATCTGGTTTCTTTGAGTGGCTGGTAATGCCTTTTGGATTGACCAATGCACCAGCATATTTTGTGGATCTTATGAATAGAGTGTTCAGAGATCAGTTGAACAAGTTCGTACTAGTGTTCGTGGATGATATTTTGATTTATTCCAGAACTGAAGAAGAGCACAAGACGCACTTGCGTATTGTTTTGGAAATCTTACGGAAACATCAACTGAAGGCTAAGCTTTCAAAGTGTCACTTCTGGAAGAGTGAAGTGAGGTTCTTAGGCCATATTATCTCTGGAAGCGGAATAGCGGTTGATCCCGCCAAGATAGCAGCAATCCAGGATTAGGGTAGACCTAAGAATGCATCTGATGTGAGAAGTTTTCTTGGATTAGCAGGATACTATCATCGATTTATCAAAGACTTTTCCAAGGTGGCTGCACCGTTAACAGGATTGACGAAAAAGAACCAAGTATTCAGATGGGATGCTAAGTGTGAGCAAGCTTTCGGAATCCTGAAAGAGCGACTGACAAGTGCTCCTGTTTTGACTATTCCAAGTGGAAATGATGAGATGGTGGTTTACACCGATGCATGTGGTATCGGACTTGGAGCAGTGCTGATGCAGAAGGGTAAAGTTGTTGCGTATGCAAGTCGACAACTGAAGCCGCATGAAAGGAATTATCCGACTCATGATTTGGAGTTAGCGGCGATTGTTTTTGCTCTGAAGATGTGGAGACATTACCTATTAGGAGTCCGATTCGAGTTGTTTACAGATCATAAGTCATTGAAGTATCTTTTCTCCCAAAAGGATTTGAATCTTCGGCAGCAACGATGGCTAGAGTTTTTGGCATCATATGATTTTGGTATAGCCTATACTCCGGGAAAGGGTAACTCAGTAGCAGATGCGTTAAGTCGAAGACATGCAGGATTGGGAGTCATGTTTTCAGAATGGAAGAATCTCGAGTATTTAGCTGAATTTGACTTCAGGCCTAGATGTGAATTGGAACCTGAGATGTTGGCAAACTTATTGATAAGACCGACCCTTGTGGAAAGGATTGGTGAGAGCCAAAAGCGAGACGATAAGCTTGTCAAGATTATCCGTGATTTGGAATCTGGATTGGATCCAGAAAAGGATAAAGGATTCGAGGTCGATCGAGAGGGTTGGCTTCGGAAGCAAGGATGACTAGTGGTTCCCGATATAGATGAATTGAGAAATGAAGTTCTGAAGGAAAGTCATCACTCGAAGTTGACAATTCATCCTGGTGGAAATAAGATGTATCGGGATATGAAGAGAACCTATTACTGGGAAGGTATGAAGAAGGATGTTGGAAATTTTATTTCCAAGTGCATGAACTGCCAATTGGTAAAAGCCGAACAGAAGAGGCCAAGTGGATTGCTTCAGCCATTAGAAGTTCCTACATGGAAGTGGGAGCAAGTATCGATGGATTTTATCGATGGGTTACCTAGAACCAGAGCGGGAAATGAAGGGATTTGGGTCATCGTAGATCGTTTGACTAAGAGTACAAGATTCATTCCTGTTCGATCAACTAGGACTGCATCAAAGTTGGCTGAGCTATATGTTAAGTGGATAGTTCGATTCCATGGTATTCCGAAGAGTATAGTGAGCGATCGAGACCCATTGTTCACTAGTGGATTTTGGAAGAGCTTCCAGGAAGTTTTGGGAACTGAGTTGTGTTTGAGTACAGCTTATCATCCCCAAACAGATGGTCAGACCGAGAGAGTCAATCGAGTCTTGGAGGATCTCCTTAGAGCTTGTGTTTTAGATTTCGGAGGATCATGGGAAGATCATCTTCATTTGGTGGAATTTTCGTATAATAACAGTTACCAGTCAAGCATTGGTATGGCACCGTATGAGGCATTGTATGGAAGACCGTGTAACTCTCTGACATGTTGGTTAGAAACTGGAGAAAAGCTGATACTTGGACCAGAAATGATTCGACAGACTTCGGATTGCATAGAGATCATTCGGCAACGAATGAAGACAGCCCAAGACCGTCAGAAAAGTTATGCCGATAAGCGTCGTAAGGATTTGGAATTCGACGTAGGTGATATGGTTTTTGTGAAGATTTCTCCACTGAAGAATGTTATTCGATTCGAGAAGAAAGGAAAATTGACTCCGAGATTTGTTGGACCATTCCCGATTATCGAGCGAATTGGAAAGCTCGCCTACAGATTGGAGTTACCAGAAAAGATGTCGAGTGTGCACAATGTTTTTCATGTATCGTATCTACGGAAGTATGTGCACGACTCGAATACTGTAGTTTCTGCCGATAGCTGTGAAGATTTTGAGGTAGATCCAGTTGTTGAGAGACCTCGTAAGCCGCTTCGTGTTATGGAAACTGACACGAAACAGCTTAGGAGGAAGGTAGTTAGGTTGCTCAAGGTACAATGGAGTGGTGATGATAACAACTGTACATGGGAGGTGGAAGAGAGGATGAAGGCAGCTCATCTTGAACTCTTCAAGGTATGGCCATAAGGTGTCGTGTCATCTCACGATATTGTAACTTGTTCTAGTTTTAGAATTATGCATGCTAAGCTAGAATTGGATGCATGGTTTGTTGATTGCTATGGATGGTAGGCGTTCAGAATAGTCTTTGATTGCTCTTATTTGTTTGGAATTTCGGGGGCGAAATTCCTAAGGGGGAGAGAATGTAACGACCCGTATTTTTACGGATCGAAACATCGTAAAACAGTTGTCATTGGGTCGTATAGAAGATAAGCCATGTGTAGCTTAGGTCGTCTGGAAGATAAGTCGTGTGGTGGCTTAGGTCGTGGGGTAGGTTAGGTCGGGTGAACGACCTAAGGATTGGAGCGACCTATAGGAAGTTGGCGACCTAAGAATTTGAGCGACCTATAGGAAGTTGGCGACTTAAGAAATGGACCGACCTAAGAAGGTTACCGACCTAGGGGATAGCGGCATAGGAATAGCGACCTAGTAGACTGTGTGAGTTAACGACCTAAGAAAGTTAGGTCGTGGACGAGTTAAGGCTTGTTATAGTTAGGTCGTGAGACCTTGTGTTGAAGTTAGGTCGTAAGCGACCTAAGGTGGATTGCTGAGTACAGTTAGGTCGCGTGAGTGTTAGGTCGCGCACCTGCGTTGTTGTTAGGTCGCGTGAGTGTTAGGTCGTAGGTCTTAAGTCGTGATGTTGTAGGTCGTTAGGTCGTAGACGACTTATGTTATGTCACGTAAAGGCTGAGATGTTAGGTCGCGCGCATGCGTTAGGTCGTAGGTCGTGGGGTTTCGATAGGTCGTGGATGCGCATAGGCTTGGGTCGTTAGGTCGTAGGTCGTGGGGTCTCGATAGGTCGTGGACGACCTAAGGGGGCGAACGACTTAAGGGGTTTCCAGCCTATAAATACACGGGTTATGCCTCACTTTTTGGGATCCGGATTTTGAAGCGACGAAGTGCTGCCATTTTGAGAGCTTGAGTTCTATACTTCTTCACTTCTTTTCTCCACTCTAATCTTGTGATTCCTTCCATCCAAATCGAAGATCAAATCGAAGATCCAAGAGCTTAGATTGAAGATCTTCATCCATCGAAGAGAGATTTCATTGTTTGAAGCGGAGTTTTGATAGATCGAGTTAGATTCTTCGCTGTCCAGATCTGAAGTGTGTTGCTTTTGAGGTGTTTAGGTGATTTGGTGAGTGGTGATTATCTCTCACACAGATCCAAAGGAGTATATCGGATTATTGGCTTGATTTGGTGTTAAAATAGTGATTTCCATGCATTTTCATAAACTTAAGTGTAGATCTATTGTTCATGATGATTTGACATCCATTTTACTATATGTTAACCTATGTAAGTTCATTCATCAAGTTGTAGAGATATTGCTCATAATTCATGCTTGTTAGATTTGGACTCTATATTTACAAGATTGCCATTATTGTTATAATTGTTATTTAGATCATATTTGAATGCTTGATTAATTGGATTAATGACTGACTTGATTGATTGTTATGAATTAGTTGATTGATGATTTGATTTGGACAAGTTAGTCGAAGATAATTCAAAAGCTAAGGGAAAGGCTCTTGAATTTGGAAAAGCTGCTCGTGGCATATGTGGCGGATGATGAAGCTCATATGGATAGATTTGATGATGATGATGTTGAGATGAGGCTTTGCTATGATGAGATGAAGCGAGGCATGATATGAGATAGCCTTGGTTTAATCCAGACGGGATCATTCCAAGCATGTTGATAACTCGGTGAAATGGTTCGGGTTTGAGGATAATGGTTTGCTCGAGAGGCGCTTGAGCTAGTATGAGAATAGTCGTCGAGGAGGATGACTAGAAGGCTGCAATTTCATCGTTGTTGAAGGTTCTAGCAGACTCAAAGCAAGAGTACGCCGAACAGATTCGATAGTCCCAAAAGACTACTAATTGGTAGTCGAGTACTCTGGGCAGATTCGATAGTCCTAGGCACGGGCTGCGATGACGTGCGGAGTTCTGTCTAGAACCGGGGTTGCCATTAACCCTTGACGGACGGCTGAAAGAATGTGTCGGTCATTCAATTAACGGTGGTATCGAAGCAATGATAAGAGTGATAGCCAGAGTCATGGATGTTTGGTTGTATCGTCATTCGGTCTCAAGAGCGGTATTTTCTGGGTGCTTATCTGATCTTGGTTTAGGCCTTGGGGGTTTGTACTTGGAAAGCATCGCCCTTGACTCGAGTGATAATTACTTTACTTTAAATGTTTGCTTTGCTATGTTTACTTCTGCTTAGTGTGTGTTTGGGGGCTATCACTGTAGAAAGAGGTGGAGTGGGAGGGTTGGATTCCTATTCCTTTTTCCTTTATGCTCTTTTGGTATGTTGTTAGTTAATTTACCGCTCACTAAGACTGTTGTCTGACTCAAGGCTTTATGTTTAACTCTTATTGCCTTGGGCTGTTCATCCATTTTGGGATGGGCAGACTAGGTAGCAGGTGACAGGTGCTGTTCTTACTTTCCAACGAAGCTGATGACGAAGACGAGCTGGAGGCTTGCATATTATTTTCTTACTATATGTACTGGATGTTCCGCTGCTTTGTATAATTCTCTGAGTGTTATGTAGTGAGGCTTGATGTATTGACTATTCAGATGTTTGTATTCAACTATTATGAGGTTTAATAGAGATTCTGTTCTGTAAAGCTTCACTATATATACTTTCTATTGTATTTTATCCATGCGCTGTGAGTTATACGATAGATTCTACTGTTTTAATTTAACCTTGGAAACCGTCCATGGCTGCCTGGCACACTTTACAGTGCACTATTCCTATGTTCAGTGCAGGGGTCATGGGCGGTCGTCACATTTGGTATCAGAGCTTTGGTTAATCGATTTTATCCAACGCTCGCTGACGTAACTATGTATGAGAGACGTAATTGTATTTTGATGGTTGATTACTATATATATAATATAGTAGCTTAGAAGGATTTGAGTTCTTTATGCAGTCGTTCTTAAGGTGTATTAATCATTCCTTTTTATAGATATTAAGGATGAGTCGAAGAGGGAGACCCGCTGCTAGGGAAGGCCGTGCTGCTGAGGGGGCTGCTGATTACACTGCTATGTTCGAGGCTATGATGACTTCGATCATGAGAAGGATGCCAGCTCCGGGGCCATCAGTAGATGTTGGAGTTCAAGTTCAAACTCCAAAACAGGTGGATTTTGCTAAGCTGTGTAAAGACTATACTGCCATTGGAGGAAAGGTTTTCTTGGGAACAGAATCAACCATTGAAGTCCAGAGGTGGATAGATGCTTGTAGAAGGATCTTTAGTGATTTGGGAATCGAGGATGCAACCAAAAGGAAGCTAGCATCAAGACAGCTTCAAGGAAGAGCTTCTGACTGGTGGAACTCTATCACCATTGATACTCTGGAGGAAGAAATTACTTGGGAGCAATTCCAAGCCAGATTTGAAGCTAAGTTCATTTCTACGGCTCAGAAGTATGTTCTGTTCAAGAAATTTGTGGAGCTCAAGCAAGGTGGAAGACCAGTTCTTGAGTATGTTTCTTAGTTTGAAGCTTTGTCCAAGTATTCCCGATCGTATATTGAATCTCCTTATCAGAAGAACGAGAAGTTTGTGACAGGCTTGGACAGTTATCTTGGGAGGCAGTTGGTGGATCATTTGGACGACCCATTTGAGAAGCTTGTAGAGAAAGCTCTCAGGCACGAGAATCTATTTCCTAAGGAAGGATCTGTTGTTGCTGTGACCAAGGAAGAGTCTAAACCACAGCAGGGTGGAAACAAGAAGAGGAAGCAGCAGCAGCAAAAGGGTAAGGATGGCCAGAAGAAGCCGAAGGGCGAAGTGACCTGCTACAATTGTCAACAGAAGGGCCATTTCTCCAGAGATTGCAAGAATCCTAAGGTGCCGATGAAATGCCACAACTGTGATAAGCCGGGGCATATTAAGAAGAATTGTCCAAAACCGAGGAAGGACAAGCAGATTGTGCAAGCTTATGCTTTGGGGGCTGTTCCATCATCTTTAAAAGCTCCTACTGTTGAAGAGAAAGGAAAGAGTGTGGTGGTTCAAGGTACTCTTTCCATATGTTGTGTTCCAGTTAGAGTGTTATTCGATACTGGGGCGTCACATTCTTTTGTTTGTAATGAACTTTTAGGCCGGTTGGGTTTAGAACCGGATATTGTTGATAGGCCATTGGTTGTGACTAATCCAGTTGGGGGTTCGTCCTGCCTGAGTATGCTATGCCGTGGTCTGATTGTATCGAGTCATGATTGCTCTTTTGTTTGTGATTGTTTGTTCTGAACTTTGCGGGGTTCGGAATTATTTTGGGTATGGACTGGCTTAGGAAGTATGCGGCAAAGGTTGATTGTGAAAGGTTGGAGGTGACAGTCGAGAATGTGGAAGGGCGAAAGGTTGTGATACGATGTAAGCATGAGGAAGGCGTCTTCATGAGCTTCATGTATTCGCTGGTTGTTCCACGGGATGGACTGTCATCTGTGCCAATCGCTAATGGATTTGAGGATGTCTTTGATGAGGTCAAAGGGTTACCGCCGCATAGAGAGATTGAGTTTCGTATCGATTTAGTTGAAGGAGCCAGACCTGTTGTGATGCCTCTTAGGCGGATGGCGCCTAAGGAACAGCAGGAGTTGAAGGTGCAGGTTGATGATCTTTTGCAGAAAGGATTCATTCGGCGTAGTGTGTCCGAATGGGGTGCACCAGTTGTGTTCGCAACCAAAGCGGATGGATCGTTGAGGTTGTGTGTGGATTATCGTGAGCTGAATAAAGTGACTAAGAAGAACAAGTATCCATTGCCGAGAATAGATGACTTGTTTGATCAGCTTCACGAAGCTAAGGTGTTTTCTCAGATGGATTTGGCAACGGGATTTCACCAGTTAAGAGTGGCTAAGGATAGTGTACCGAAGACTGCTTTCAGGACACCATCCGGTTTCTTTGAGTGGCTGGTAATGCCGTTTGGATTGACCAATGCACCAGCATATTTTGTGGATCTTATGAATAGAGTGTTCAGAGATCAGTTGAACAAGTTCGTACTAGTGTTCGTGGATGATATTTTGATTTATTCCAGAACTGAAGAAGAGCACAAGACGCACTTGCGTATTGTTTTGGAAATCTTACGGAAACATCAGCTGAAGGCTAAGTTTTCGAAGTGTCACTTCTGGAAGAGTGAAGTGAGGTTCTTAGGCCATATTATCTCTGGAAGCGGAATAGCGGTTGATCCCGCCAAGATAGCAGCAATCCAGGATTGGGGTAGACCTAAGAATGCATCTGATGTGAGAAGTTTTCTTGGATTAGCAGGATACTATCATCGATTTATCAAAGTTTTTTTCCAAGGTGGCTGCACCGTTAACAGGATTGACGAAAAAGAACCAAGTATTCAGATGGGATGCTAAGTGTGAGCAAGCTTTCGGAATCCTGAAAGAGCGACTGACAAGTGCTCCTGTTTTGACTATTCCAAGTGGAAATGATGAGATGGTGGTTTACACCGATGCATGTGGTACCGGACTTGGAGCAGTGCTGATGCAGAAGGGTAAAGTTGTTGCGTATGCAAGTCGACAACTGAAGCCGCATGAAAGGAATTATCCGACTCATGATTTGGAGTTAGCGGCGATTGTTTTTGCTCTGAAGATGTGGAGACATTACCTATTAGGAGTCCGATTCGAGTTGTTTACAGATCATAAGTCATTGAAGTATCTTTTCTCCCAAAAGGATTTGAATCTTCGGCAGCAACGATGGCTAGAGTTTTTGGCATCATATGATTTTGGTATAGCCTATACTCCGGGAAAGGGTAACGCAGTAGCAGATGCGTTAAGTCGAAGACATGCAGGATTGGGAGTCATGTTTTCAGAATGGAAGAATCTCGAGTATTTAGCTGGATTTGACTTCAGGCCTAGATGTGAATTGGAACCTGAGATGTTGGCAAACTTATCGATAAGACCGACCCTTGTGGAAAGGATTGGTGAGAGCCAAAAGCGAGACGATAAGCTTGTCAAGATTATCCGTGATTTGGAATCTGGATTGGATCCAGAAAAGGATAAAGGATTCGAGGTCGATCGAGAGGGTTGGCTTCGGAAGCAAGGACGACTAGTGGTTCTCGATATAGATGAATTGAGAAATGAAGTTCTGAAGGAAAGTCATCACTCGAAGTTGACAATTCATCCAGGTGGAAATAAGATGTATCGGGATATGAAGAGAACCTATTACTGGGAAGGTATGAAGAAGGATGTTGGAAATTTTATTTCCAAGTGCATGAACTGCCAGTTAGTAAAAGCCGAACAGAAGAGGCCAAGTGGATTGCTTCAGCCATTAGAAGTTCCTACAGGGAAGTGGGAGAAAGTATCGATGGATTTTATCGATGGGTTACCTAGAACCAGAGCGGGAAATGAAGGGATTTGGGTCATCGTAGATCGTTTGACTAAGAGTACAAGATTCATTCCTGTTCGATCAACTAGGACTGCATCAAAGTTGGCTGAGCTATATGTTAAGTGGATAGTTCGATTCCATGGTATTCCGAAGAGTATAGTGAGCGATCGAGACCCATTGTTCACTAGTGGATTTTGGAAGAGCTTCCAGGAAGTTTTGGGAACTGAGTTGTGTTTGAGTACAGCTTATCATCCCCAAACAGATGGTCAGACCGAGAGAGTCAATCGAGTCTTGGAGGATCTCCTTAGAGCTTGTGTTTTAGATTTCGGAGGATCATGGGAAGATCATCTTCATTTGGTGGAATTTTCATATAATAACAGTTACCAGTCAAGCATTGGTATGGCACCGTATGAGGCATTGTATGGAAGACCGTGTAACTCTCCGACATGTTGGTTAGAAACTGGAGAAAAGCTGATACTTGGGCCAGAAATGATTCGACAGACTTCGGATTGCATAGAGATCATTCGACAACGAATGAAGACAGCCCAAGATCGTCAGAAAAGTTATGCTGATAAGCGTCGTAAAGATTTGGAATTCGACGTAGGTGATATGGTTTTTGTGAAGATTTCTCCACTGAAGAATGTTATTCGATTCGGGAAGAAAGGAAAATTGACTCTGAGATTTGTTGGACCATTCCCGATTATCGAGCGAATTGGAAAGCTCGCCTACAGATTGGAGTTACCAGAAAAGATGTCGAGTGTGCACAATGTTTTTCATGTATCGTATCTACGGAAGTATGTGCACGACTCGAATACTGTAGTTTCTGCCGATAGCTGTGAAGATTTTGAGGTAGATCCAGTTGTTGAGAGACCTCGTAAGCCGCTTCGTGTTGTGGAAACTGACACGTAACAGCTTAGGAGGAAGGTAGTTAGGTTGCTCAAGGTACAATGGAGTGGTGATGATAACGACTGTACATGGGAGGTGGAAGAGAGGATGAAGGCAGCTCATCTTGAACTCTTCAAGGTATGGCCATAAGGTGTCGTGTCATCTCACGATATTGTAACTTGTTCTAGTTTTAGAATTATGCATGCTAAGCTAGAATTGGATGCATGGTTTGTTGATTGCTATGGATGGTAGGCGTTCAGAA
Source organism: Allium fistulosum (assembly GCA_030737815.1). Classification (NCBI taxonomy): domain Eukaryota; kingdom Viridiplantae; phylum Streptophyta; class Magnoliopsida; order Asparagales; family Amaryllidaceae; genus Allium; species Allium fistulosum. The sequence goes on from CM060907.1 coordinate 295,435,850, forward strand.
TAGTCTTTGATTGCTCTTATTTGTTTGGAATTTCGGGGGCGAAATTCCTAAGGGGGAGAGAATGTAACGACCCATATTTTTACGGATCGAAACATCGTAAAACAGTTGTCATTGGGTCGTATAGAAGATAAGCCATGTGTAGCTTAGGTCGTCTGGAAGATAAGTCGTGTGGTGGCTTAGGTCGTGGGGTAGGTTAGGTCGGGTGAACGACCTAAGGATTGGAGCGACCTATAGGAAGTTGGCGACCTAAGAATTTGAGCGACCTATAGGAAGTTGGCGACTTAAGAAATGGACCGACCTAAGAAGGTTACCGACCTAGGGGATAGCGGCATAGGAATAGCGACCTAGTAGACTGTGTGAGTTAACGACCTAAGAAAGTTAGGTCGTGGACGAGTTAAGGCTTGTTATAGTTAGGTCGTGAGACCTTGTGTTGAAGTTAGGTCGTAAGCGACCTAAGGTGGATTGCTGAGTACAGTTAGGTCGCGTGAGTGTTAGGTCGCGCACCTGCGTTGTTGTTAGGTCGCGTGAGTGTTAGGTCGTAGGTCTTAAGTCGTGATGTTTTAGGTCGTTAGGTCGTAGACGACTTATGTTAGGTCACGTAAAGGCTGAGATGTTAGGTCGCGCGCATGCGTTAGGTCGTAGGTCGTGGGGTTTCGATAGGTCGTGGATGCGCATAGGTTTGGGTCGTTAGGTCGTAGGTCGTGGGGTCTCGATAGGTCGTGGACGACCTAAGGGGGCGAACGACTTAAGGGGTTTCCAGCCTATAAATACACGGGTTATGCCTCACTTTTTGGGATCCGGATTTTGAAGCGACGAAGTGCTGCCATTTTGAGAGCTTGAGTTCTATACTTCTTCACTTCTTTTCTCCACTCTAATCTTGTGATTCCTTCCATCCAAATCGAAAATCAAATCGAAGATCCAAGAGCTTAGATTGAAGATCTTCATCCATCGAAGAGAGATTTCATTGTTTGAAGCGGAGTTTTGATAGATCGAGTTAGATTCTTCGCTGTCCAGATCTGAAGTGTGTTGCTTTTGAGGTGTTTAGGTGATTTGGTGAGTGGTGATTATCTCTCACACGGATCCAAAGGAGTATATCGGATTATTGGCTTGATTTGGTGTTAAAATAGTGATTTCCATGCATTTTCATAAACTTAAGTGTAGATCTATTGTTCATGATGATTTGACATCCATTTTACTATGCGTTAACCTATGTAAGTCCATTCATCAAGTTGTAGAGATATTGCTCATAATTCATGCTTGTTAGATTTGGACTCTATATTTACAAGATTGCCATTATTGTTATAATTGTTATTTAGATCATATTTGAATGTTTGATTACTTGGATTAATGATTGACTTGATTGATTGTTATGAATTAGTTGATTGATGATTTGATTTGGAGAAGTTAGTCGAAGATGATTCAAAAGCTAAGGGAAAGGCTCTTGAATTTGGAAAAGCTGCTCGTGGCATATGTGGCGGATGATGAAGCTCATATGGATAGATTTGATGATGATGATGTTGAGATGAGGCTTTGCTATGATGAGATGAAGCGAGGCATGATATGAGATAGCCTTGGTTTAATCCAGACGGGATCATTCCAAGCATGTTGATAACTCGGTGAAATGGTTCGGGTTTGAGGATAATGGTTTGCTCGAGAGGCGCTTGAGCTAGTATGAGAATAGTCGTCGAGGAGGATGACTAGAAGGCTGCAATTTCATCGTTGTTGAAGGTTCTAGCAGACTCAAAGCAAGAGTACGCCGGATAGATTCGATAGTCCCAAAAGACTACTAATTGGTAGTCGAGTACTCTGGGCAGATTCGATAGTCCTAGGCACGGGCTGCGACGACGTGCGGAGTTCTGTCTAGAACCGGGGTTGCCATTAACCCTTGACGGACGGCTGAAAGAATGTGCCGGTCATTCAATTAACGGTGGTATCGAAGCAATGATAAGAGTGATATCCAGGGTCATGGATGTTTGGTTGTATCGTCATTCGGTCTCAAGAGCGGTATTTTCTGGGTGCTTATCTGATCTTGGTTTAGGCCTTGAGGGTTTGTACTTCGAAAGCATCGCCCTTGACTCGAGTGATAATTACTTTACTTTAAATGTTTGCTTTGATATGTTTACTTCTGCTTAGTGTGTGTCCGGGGGCTATCACTGTAGAAAGAGGTGGAGTGGGAGGGTTGGATTCCTATTCCTTTTTCCTTTATGCTCTTTTGGTATGTTGTTAGTTAGTTTAGCGCTCACTAAGACTGTTGTCTGACTCAAGGCTTTATGTTTAACTCTTATTGCCTTGGGCTGTTCATCCATTTTGGGATGGGCAGACTAGGTAGCAGGTGACAGGTGTTGTTCTAACTTTCCAACGATGCTAATGACGAAGACGAGATGGAGGCTTGCATATTATTTTCTTACTATATGTACTGGATGTTCCGCTGCTTTGTATAATTCTCTGAGTGTTATGTAGTGAGGCTTGATGTATTGACTATTCAGATGTTTGTATTCAACTATTATGAGGTTTAATAGAGATTCTGTTCTGTAAAGCTTCACTATATATACTTTCTATTGTATTTTATCCATGCGCTGTGAGTTATACGATAGATTCTACTGTTTTAATTTAACCTTGGCAACCGTCCATGGCTGCCTGGCACACTTTACAGCGCACTATTCCTATGTTCAGTGCAGGGGTCATGGGCGGTCGTCACATTTGGTATCAGAGCTTTGGTTAATCGATTTTACCCAACGCTCGCTGACGTAACTACGTATGAGAGACGTAATTGTATTTTGATGGATGATTACTATATATATAATATAGTAGCTTAGAAGGATTTGAGTTCTTTATGCAGTCGTTCTTAAGGTGTATTAATCATTCCTTTTTATAGATATTAAGGATGAGTCGAAGAGGGAGACCCGCTGCTAGGGAAGGCCGTGCTGCTGAGGGGGCTGCTGATTACACTGCTATGTTCGAGGCTATGATGACTTCGATCATGAGAAGGATGCCAGCTCCGGGGCCATCAGTAGATGTTGGAGTTCAAGTTCAAACTCCAAAACAGGTGGATTTTGCTAAGCTGTGTAAAGACTATACTGCCCTTGGAGGAAAGGTTTTCTTGGGAACAGAATCAGCCATTGAAGTCCAGAGGTGGATAGATGCTTGTAGAAGGATCTTTAGTGATTTGGGAATCGAGGATGCAGCCAAAAGGAAGCTAGCATCAAGACAGCTTCAAGGAAGAGCTTCTGACTGGTGGAACTCTATCACCATTGATACTCCGGAGGAAGAAATTACTTGGGAGAAATTCCAAGCCAGATTTGAAGCTAAGTTCATTTCTACGGCTCAGAAGTATGTTCTGTTCAAGAAATTTGTGGAGCTCAAGCAAGGTGGAAGACCAGTTCTTGAGTATGTTTCTGAGTTTGAAGCTTTGTCCAAGTATGCCCGGTCGTATATTGAATCTCCTTATCAGAAGAACGAGAAGTTTGTGACAGGCTTGGACAGTTATCTTGGGAGGCAGTTGGTGGATCATTTGGACGACCCATTTGAGAAGCTTGTAGAGAAAGCTCTCAGGCACGAGAATCTATTTCCTAAGGAAGGATCTGTTGTTGCTGTGACCAAGGAAGAGTCTAAACCACAGTAGGGTGGAAACAAGAAGAGGAAGCAGCAGCAGAAAAAGGGTAAGGATGGCCAGAAGAAGCCGAAGGGCGAAGTGACCTGCTACAATTGTCAGCAGAAGGGCCATTTCTCCAGAGATTGCAAGAATCCTAAGGTGCCGATGAAATGCCACAACTGTGATAAGCCGGGGCATATTAAGAAGAATTGTCCAGAACCGAGGAAGGACAAGCAGATTGTGCAAGCTTATGCTTTGGGGGCTGTTCCATCATCTTCAAAAGCTCCTACTGTTGAAGAGAAAGGAAAGAGTGTGGTGGTTCAAGGTACTCTTTCCATATGTTGTGTTCCAGTTAGAGTGTTATTCGATACTGGGGCGTCGCATTCTTTTGTTTGTAATGAACTTGTAGGCCGGTTGGGTTTAGAACCGGATATTGTTGATAGGCCATTGGTTGTGACTAATCCAGTCGGGGGTTCGTCCTGCCTGAGTATGCTATGCCGTGGTCTGATTGTATCGAGTCATGATTGCTCTTTTGTTTGTGATTGTTTGTTCTGAACTTTGTGGGGTTCGGAATTATTTTGGGTATGGACTGGCTTAGGAAGTATGCGGCAAAGGTTGATTGTGAAAGGTTGGAGGTGACAGTCGAGAATGTGGAAGGGCGAAAGGTTGTGATACGATGTAAGCATGAGGAAGGCGTCTTCATGAGCTTCATGTATTCGCTGGTTGTTCCACGGGATGGACTGTCATCTGTGCCAATCGCTAATGGATTTGAGGATGTCTTTGATGAGGTCAAAGGGTTACCGCCGCATAGAGAGATCAAGTTTCGTATCGATTTAGTTGAAGGAGCCAGACCTGTTGTGATGCCTCTTAGGCGGATGGCACCTAGGGAACAGCAGGAGTTGAAGGTGCAGGTTGATGATCTTTTGCAGAAAGGATTCATTCGGCGTAGTGTGTCCGAATGGGGTGCACCAGTTGTGTTCGCAACCAAAGCGGATGGATCGTTGAGGTTGTGTGTGGATTATCGTGAGCTGAATAAAGTGACTAAGAAGAACAAGTATCCATTGCCGAGAATAGATGACTTGTTTGATCAGCTTCACGAAGCTAAGGTGTTTTCTCAGATGGATTTGGCAACGGGATTTCACCAGTTAAGAGTGGCTAAGGATAGTGTACCGAAGACTGCTTTCAGGACACCATCTGGTTTCTTTGAGTGGCTGGTAATGCCGTTTGGATTGACCAATGCACCAGCATATTTTGTGGATCTTATGAATAGAGTGTTCAGAGATCAGTTGAACAAGTTCGTACTAGTATTCGTGGATGATATTTTGATTTATTCCAGAACTGAAGAAGAGCACAAGACGCACTTGCGTATTGTTTTGGAAATCTTACGGAAACATCAGCTGAAGGCTAAGTTTTCGAAGTGTCACTTCTGGAAGAGTGAAGTGAGGTTCTTAGGCCATATTATCTCTGGAAGCGGAATAGCGGTTGATCCCGCCAAGATAGCAGCAATCCAAGATTGGGGTAGACCTAAGAATGCATCTGATGTGAGAAGTTTTCTTGGATTAGCAGGATACTATCATCGATTTATCAAAGACTTTTCCAAGGTGGCTGCACCGTTAACAGGATTGACGAAAAAGAACCAAGTATTCAGATGGGATGCTAAGTGTGAGCAAGCTTTTGGAATCCTGAAAGAGCGACTGACAAGTGCTCCTGTTTTGACTATTCCAAGTGGAAATGATGAGATGGTGGTTTACACCGATGCATGTGGTACCGGACTTGGAGCAGTGCTGATGCAGAAGGGTAAAGTTGTTGCGTATGCAAGTCGACAACTGAAGCCGCATGAAAGGAATTATCCGACTCATGATTTGGAGTTAGCGGCGATTGTTTTTGCTCTGAAGATGTGGAGACATTACCTATTAGGAGTCCGATTCAAGTTGTTTACGGATCATAAGTCATTGAAGTATCTTTTCTCCCAAAAGGATTTGAATCTTCGGCAGCAACGATGGCTAGAGTTTTTGGCATCATATGATTTTGGTATAGCCTATACTCCGGGAAAGGGTAACGCAGTAGCAGATGCGTTAAGTCGAAGACATGCAGGATTGGGAGTCATGTTTTCAGAATGGAAGAATCTCGAGTATTTAGCTGGATTTGACTTCAGGCCTAGATGTGAATTGGAACCTGAGATGTTGGCAAACTTATCGATAAGACCGACCCTTGTGGAAAGGATTGGTGAGAGCCAAAAGCGAGACGATAAGCTTGTCAAGATTATCCGTGATTTGGAATCTGGATTGGATCCAGAAAAGGATAAAGGATTCGAGGTCGATCGAGAGAATTGGCTTCGGAAGCAAGGACGACTAGTGGTTCCCGATATAGATGAATTGAGAAATGAAGTTCTGAAGGAAAGTCATCACTCGAAGTTGACAATTCATCCAGGTGGAAATAAGATGTATCGGGATATGAAGAGAACCTATTACTGGGAAGGTATGAAGAAGGATGTTGGAAATTTTATTTCCAAGTGCCTGAACTGCCAGTTGGTAAAAGCCGAACAGAAGAGGCCAAGTGGATTGCTTCAGCCATTAGAAGTTCCTACATGGAAGTGGGAGCAAGTATCGATGGATTTTATCGATGGGTTACCTAGAACTAGAGCGGGAAATGAAGGGATTTGGGTCATCGTAGATCGTTTGACTAAGAGTACAAGATTCATTCCTGTTCGATCAACTAGGACTGTATCAAAGTTGGCTGAGCTATATGTTAAGTGGATAGTTCGATTCCATGGTATTCCGAAGAGTATAGTGAGCGATCGAGACCCATTGTTCACTAGTGGATTTTGGAAGAGCTTCTAGGAAGTTTTGGGAACTGAGTTGTGTTTGAGTACAGCTTATCATCCCCAAACAGATGGTCAGACTGAGAGAGTCAATCGAGTCTTGGAGGATCTCCTTAGAGCTTGTGTTTTAGATTTTGAAGGATCATGGGAAGATCATCTTCATTTGGTGGAATTTTCATATAATAACAGTTACCAGTCAAGCATTGGTATGGCACCGTATGAGGCATTGTATGGAAGACCGTGTAACTCTCCGACATGTTGGTTAGAAACTGGAGAAAAGCTGATACTTGGGCCAGAAATGATTCGACAGACTTCGGATTGCATAGAGATCATTCGGCAACGAATGAAGACAGCCCAAAACCGTTAGAAAAGTTATGCCGATAAGCGTCGTAAGGATTTGGAATTCGACGTAGGTGATATGGTTTTTGTGAAGATTTCTCCACTGAAGAATGTTATTCGATTCGGGAAGAAAGGAAAATTGACTCCGAGATTTGTTGGACCATTCCCGATTATCGAGCGAATTGGAAAGCTCGCCTACAGATTGGAGTTACCAGAAAAGATGTCGAGTGTGCACAATGTTTTTCATGTATCGTATCTACGGAAGTATGTGCACGACTCGAATACTGTAGTTTCTGCCGATAGCTGTGAAGATTTTGAGGTAGATCCAGTTGTTGAGAGACCTCGTAAGCCGCTTCGTGTTGTGGAAACTGACACGAAACAGCTTAGGAGGAAGGTAGTTAGGTTGCTCAAGGTACAATGGAGTGGTGATGATAACGACTGTACATGGGAGGTGGAAGAGAGGATGAAGGCAGCTCATCTTGAACTCTTCAAGGTATGGCCATAAGGTGTCGTGTCATCTCACGATATTGTAACTTGTTCTAGTTTTAGAATTATGCATGCTAAGCTAGAATTGGATGCATGGTTTGTTGATTGCTATGGATGGTAGGCGTTCAGAATAGTCTTTGATTGCTCTTATTTGTTTGGAATTTCGGGGGCGAAATTCCTAAGGGGGAGAGAATGTAACGACCCGTATTTTTACGGATCGAAACATCGTAAAACAGTTGTCATTGGGTCGTATAGAAGATAAGCCATGTGTAGCTTAGGTCGTCTGGAAGATAAGTCGTGTGGTGGCTTAGGTCGTGGGGTAGGTTAGGTCGGGTGAACGACCTAAGGATTGGAGCGACCTATAGGAAGTTGGCGACCTAAGAATTTGAGCGACCTATAGGAAGTTGGCGACTTAAGAAATGGACCGACCTAAGAAGGTTACCGACCTAGGGGATAGCGGCATAGGAATAGCGACCTAGTAGACTGTGTGAGTTAACGACCTAAGAAAGTTAGGTCGTGGACGAGTTAAGGCTTGTTATAGTTAGGTCGTGAGACCTTGTGTTGAGTTAGGTCGTAAGCGACCTAAGGTGGATTGCTGAGTACCGTTAGGTCGCGCACCTGCGTTGTTGTTAGGTCGCGTGAGTGTTAGGTCGTAGGTCTTAAGTCGTGATGTTTTAGGTCGTTAGGTCGTAGACGACTTATGTTAGGTCGCGTAAAGGCTGAGCTGTTAGGTCGCGCGCATGCGTTAGGTCGTAGGTCGTGGGGTTTCGATAGGTCGTGGATGCACATAGGCTTGGGTCGTTAGGTCGTAGGTCGTGGGGTCTCGATAGGTCGTGGACGACCTAAGGGGGCGAACGACTTAAGGGGTTTCCAGCCTATAAATACACGGGTTATGCCTCACTTTTTGGGATCCGGATTTTGAAGCGACGAAGTGCTGCCATTTTGAGAGCTTGAGTTCTATACTTCTTCACTTCTTTTCTCCACTCTAATCTTGTGATTCCTTCCATCCAAATCGAAGATCAAATCGAAGATCCAAGAGCTTAGATTGAAGATCTTCATCCATCGAAGAGAGATTTCATTGTTTGAAGCGGAGTTTTGATAGATCGAGTTAGATTCTTCACTGTCCAGATCTGAAGTGTGTTGCTTTTGAGGTGTTTAGGTGATTTGGTGAGTGGTGATTATCTCTCACATGGATCCAAAGGAGTATATCGGATTATTGGCTTGATTTGGTGTTAAAATAGTGATTTCCATGCATTTTCATAAACTTAAGTGTAGATCTATTGTTCATGATGATTTGACATCCATTTTACTATATGTTAACCTATGTAAGTTCATTCATCAAGTTGTAGAGATATTGCTCATAATTCATGCTTGTTAGATTTGGACTCTATATTTACAAGATTGCCATTATTGTTATAATTGTTATTTAGATCATATTTGAATGCTTGATTACTTGGATTAATGATTGACTTGATTGATTGTTATGAATTAGTTGATTGATGATTTGATTTGGACAAGTTAGTCGAAGATGATTCAAAATCTAAGGGAAAAGCTCTTGAATTTGGAAAAGCTGCTCGTGGCATATGTGGCGGATGATGAAGCTCATATGGATAGATTTGATGATGATGATGTTGAGATGAGGCTTTGCTATGATGAGATGAAGCGAGGCATGATATGAGATAGCCTTGGTTTAATCCAGACGGGATCATTCCAAGCATGTTGATAACACGGTGAAATGGTTCGGGTTTGAGGATAATGGTTTGCTCGAGAGGCGCTTGAGCTAGTATGAGAATAGTCGTCGAGGAGGATGACTAGAAGGCTGCGATTTCATCGTTGTTGAAGGTTCTAGCAGACTCAAAGCAAGAGTAAGCCGGGCAGATTCGATAGTCCCAAAAGACTACTGATTGGTAGTCGATTACTCTGGGCAGATTCGATAGTCCTAGGCACGGGCTGCGACGATGTGCGGAGTTCTGTCTAGAACCGGGGTTGCCATTAACCCTTGACGGACGGCTGAAAGAATGTGCCGGTCATTCAATTAACGGTGGTATCGAAGCAATGATAACAGTGATAGCCAGAGTCATGGATGTTTGGTTGTATCGTCATTCGGTCTCAAGAGCGGTATTTTCTGGGTGCTTACCTGATCTTGGTTTAGGCCTTGGGGGTTTGTACTTGGAAAGCATCGCCCTTGACTCGAGTGATAATTACTTTACTTTAAATGTTTGCTTTGCTATGTTTACTTCTGCTTAGTGTGTGTCTGGGGGCTATCACTGTAGAAAGAGGTGGAGTGGGAGGGTTGGATTCCTATTCCTTTTTCCTTTATGCTCTTTTGGTATGTTGTTAGTTAATTTACCGCTCACTAAGACTGTTGTCTGACTCAAGGCTTTATGTTTAACTCTTATTGCCTTGGGCTGTTCATCCATTTTGGGATGGGCAAACTAGGTAGCAGGTGACAGGTGCTGTTCTTACTTTCCAACGATGCTGATGACGAAGACGAGCTGGAGGCTTGCATATTATTTTCTTACTATATGTACTGGATGTTCCGCTGCTTTGTATAATTCTCTGAGTGTTATGTAGTGAGGCTTGGTGTATTGACTATTCAGATGTTTGTATTCAACTATTATGAGGTTTAATAGAGATTCTGTTCTGTAAAGCTTCACTATATATACTTTCTATTGTATTTTATCCATGCGCTGTGAGTTATACGATAGATTCTGCTGTTTTAATTTAACCTTGGCAACCGTCCATGGCTGCCTGGCACACTTTACAGCGCACTATTCCTATGTTCAGTGCAGGGGTCATGGGCGGTCGTCACACCCAGCCTCGCCAGACACCCACGCTTCCAATGACCAAGGTCCGACGCCACTCGATCACCTATAGACTCCGCGGTGACAAATTTTCTGACCACTTAAAATTTAGGTTTACAAACTTAAACCCTACGCCGCCGTCGCTACAGTCATCGATGCCATCTCCGACTATTTTTCCACGCACCACCGTAGGCTCCTCCTTCTCCACGAGAAACCCCGGCATCCACGAATCGACTGATCACCGGAAATTGATCAAAATTCAATTTTCGAGCAAAAACAAACTGCTCTTAAACCAGTTGCCTAAAAATCATCAAACAAGATTTAAAAATCATGTCTTCCATTAAGGATTCAAGTTATATCTTTGAATCAATGATTCGTGAAGTTCGAAATTTCCAGGATTTAAAGTTTTTACTGTAAAATTTTGATCTTTCATTCTATATACCTTTATACTTCACGAAACTATTTTTATATTATGACCCATATTTAAACACAACTATTTTGTTTTGAAACTAAGGCCCAATATGGATTATAAAACAAGAAATGGAATTTTCTTGTTGTTTGATACTCTGTAAAACAAACAGAGAAGAAGAGAAACACTGATACAAGCATATATTCCAAGAGCAATGGCAACATATACTCAAGCTTAAATAACTAACTGTTACTCACCTTCCACATCTTGATTCTAGAGTTTCAGATTGAAGTTGAAACCTTTATAAACTTTGCAAAGTTGAAAATCCTGGGTTGAACTTGATAGCTGAAAGTCTTTACTTGATCTCAGGCTTGCATTAGTGGTTTTGATATTTTAAGTGGAAGTTTGTTTAAGTATAAGATGATATTACTTTAGTTTTATCAACTTGAAGAAACGAACTGAAATGAGAAGATGATGGAGATAAACAAGTTACAGAGTATTATTATTTTGTACAATATCAGGTATAAGATTTTTTTATTATGCTCGGAGATTTTTTTCATTTGTATGGAGGCTAAAGTGATATTGTTTCGGCTGGAATGATATTGTTTTGGTGCTTATGTCTCCCTATATGTTTACATGCTATCCTATTCCTTGTATGTACTTAGATTTGTTTGTATATAGATATTTTTGTTTGTATATTTGAATACTTAGTTGAATGTACTTGAATGTATATGTGTTTTTGCTTGTCTTATGGCTTTGTAATATTAATGAAATTCTATAGTCAATATATTGTTAGAATTTGTCAAATTTATTTCTATTTTAATTTTTTTGTTAGATTTTATTTAAGTGTTACTTCATTGTTATAATTTATCTTATTTAATTTGTATTTTTATTTTCCTTTCTAGTTTATCTTATATATATTTATTTCTATTTCTTTTATTTCTTTTATTTTTTTATTTCTTTCTTGTGTCAAAAGTCTATATTTTTATTTGAATTCGGGGAAACTCGCTTCAATTTACCAATAAATTTCACAATTGTTATTCAAAAATTAAATTAATTATCAATTTAAATTTAATTAAAATCCGGGGTCGTTACATTTGGACTATAAAGTTGAATGTGGATGATATTGGAATTTTGATCATTACCAAATTCCATAAATCCAAAGTGATATAGTTTTGACGAAGAGAGTTGGTGTAAATAATTATCACTATTAGGTACCGCTTATAATAAGTAAAATTGGATTTTACCAAAAGATATGTAAGCGATAAACTAGGCCAAAATGTCACACCATCTGCTAAGTGACGTGTGGACGTTAATATTCGAATAGTTCAATATTAATTGCTGACTGAATTTATACCTATGAGTTGCACAACCGTACTAATAAATTCTTTGAAAAACCACATGATTTAATTAATTTATAAAATGTTGTAAATTGATTAAATTAATTGATATTTGAGAAATATTCATTATTATTTATTTGATGTTCGGAAGTTTTTTTGTAATTATTTTAATGCATTTATAAAATTTGTATTTGCGCGCATTGATATACGATGTTGATGTAATTTAAAAATAATTGCATGAAATGATATATGGAAATTTTATGTCATCTGATGACATGATTTATGGAAATTTTATGTCAAGATTTGTGGAAATTTTATGTCATTTCATGACATAGGATTGGAGAGAGAAACAGTCAAGTGAATTAATTAGGGAAGTTTTAATTAAAGAATGGGAAAAGTTTTATTCTTTCAAATAAAACATATTCTCTATTTCATTTTGTAGGTACAATTCATTTTCCTTCATGTTAATTCTTTCTCTTTCTCTCTTCCTAACTTTTCATAGCAGAAAAAAAATGAATTTCCAAAATCTTTCAACTCCAAATAAAAAGATCAAATAAAATTAAACAAAAGTGGTTCATCCATCTCTTGCAAGGATATGATGTGGATCTTGAAGGTTTGAGGAAATATCATCATTCAAGGTGTGATTTCTAGGCAACATCCTAAGGTGATTCAATCGGATCAAGAAGCATTCTTCATTCAAGGTGTAAATCAAAGGCAACATCAACAAGATGTGTTTTAAGGATTGGGTACCAAGGTATGTCATTTTCTATATATAGATAGTGATTTTGAAATGTTTGATGGAAAACTAATTTGACTTTCATAATTTGTATGATATATTACTGTCTTGCTTAATTAAAAAAATTGTTTATGAAGATTGAATTATTTGTTGAATGATATGATTTAGTTCTCATTTGATAGATCAAAATTAATTTTGTTAATGTTTTAAAACACATTTAAGTGTAGATTTATGTTTTTTAAACATTCTAATTAAATTGTAATTATTCAGATCTGAATGTTTACATGTTCGAATTGATTAGTTGCTTTTCTTTACTTTGTTAAATTGAAACTAAATCTATATATTTTAAAATACAATGTTTTGTTTTTTTTTCTATGTTTTACCATTTAATTTAAATTCCATTTCTTTAAATCCGAAAATTTACATTTTCATGTTAATTGATTGAATTATATTTAAAGTTAAAAATGAAATTTATATGGAATCAATACAATGTTTCAATTGTAAATCTATGTTTTAATCTTTCATAATAAAGTGTAATTTTAGTTTTGAAATTTAATACATGTATGTATGTTTGCATGTATTACTTGTACTTTTTATTGCATTAGATATTTACATATGAATAAAAGGAATTTAACAACAAATCAAAGTTTTGAAATTGAATGTAATATTTTCTCATATATGTTATTAGAAATCTTTGATTGAATTCCATATATACATATTTGGATCTACTTATATGTGTTCATATAAATTTTTTTTTTTACATATATTGTCATAATATGAAATCATTTATCTTTTATAATTAAGACAATAATGTATACATACAATTCATTATTTACCATCCATATTCTTACATTATGGTATATATTGATTGTCATTAGTATGTTGCATTAATTAAGTTTACTAAAAGGGAAGCTGTATCAATCACACTTGTCATCCCTTATTTGTTTCCATTTCAATTCCTATGTAATAACCGTTCAAATTATTCTTGTTTATTTTATGTATACATATCAATTACCACTGACTATGCACACTCCATGTATGTTGCATTTGCACAATATTTACTATAAATATATTTACAATTCATGTCATATTTAGATTAGCCATTAATGTTATTTTATTAATCAATTATTTAATTTAATTATGAGAAGGAAATGAAAAGCTTCCTTCTCTAACTAAATTTTTGATCCCTCATTAATTGAATGATTTAAGAGAAAGGAAATGAAAAGTTTCATTCTCTAAATAAATTTATGCCCCCTCATTAATTGAAAAAGTTAAGAGAAAATAAACGAAATATTTCCTTCGCTAAATAAATTTGAAAAGTAAACGTTACACACAAATTTGTATATAAGAGTATATTTGATATACCACAAATTACATACACATAAAATTAAAGTGAAACTTTATTTATAAAGTTAAATAAAATATTGATTTTATTTAAAAGAAACTTAGAAAAGTTCCAAATGAATTTAGACTTCATAGGCCCATTAAAGATCCAAAATGGTAAAATTTTTGAAATTCACCCATTTCTTCTGTAGCGGGCTGGCCCAGTCACAACAAGTAATATATTACTTGTTGATTTATCTAATGAATCATAAAATATGAAAATTTCAATATTATACCATATCCATATTACTAAAAAATGGTGTCAAGGGCCTCTGGCTCAAGTGGTTAGAGGCATGATGCTCTAAACGGAGATTCTAGAGATTATGGGTGTGTGCCCCTGAGACATCATTATGAGTGTTCTGCTTGAATAAAAAGTATCACTTTTGTTATTAAAAAAATGGTATAAAAATTTCATTCAAATATATAAATACATCAATCACATAACATAAATTATATACATAAATAATAGTGGAAATTAGGAAGGCATCCCTATCATACTTTCATATTGTAAAGCGGGTCCCTGTCAAAGTTTCATTGTAAAGCGGGTCCCTGTTTTTTGGAAACGAAGAAAAATTATTGCTGAAATGTCAGCAACTTTTATAAATAAGTGCTGATATTTCAGCAACTATCTGTGTCAAAGTTTTATTGTAAAAACAAAGAAAAATTATTGCTGAAATGTCAGCAACTTTTATAAATAAGTGCTGATATTTCAGCAACTATCTGTGTCAAAGTTTTATTGTAAAAACAAAGAAAAATTATTGCTGAAATGTCAGCAACTTTTATAAATAAGTGCTGATATTTCAGCAACTTTCATAAACTGTGTTCACAGTGTACATAAATGTTGCTGAAATATCAGCAACTTTTATAAATAAGTGTTGATATTTCAGCAACTTTCATACACTACGTTCACAGTGTACAGAAATGTTGCGGAAATGTCAGCAACTTTTATGAAATGTTGCATCATGCTCTGCAATAATCGTGAATAAAAAACAGGGACCTAATTTACACTGAAATTTAGTAAAGGACTTTTCGTGAATTTTGAAACTTAATAAGGACCTGTGTCAAAAGTACCCTAAATAATAATTATGAATATAACCTATAATTTATTTATCAATATATTTACCATACATTGCATTGTAAAATTCTTTTTTTTCTAACGTCAAATCCCACATTTTGAAATAACTACAGTTATTTATAAAACCCTTCTCAGTATTACATAATATTGTGTATTTAACTCAATATATTTTAATTAATTATGTAATCTTGAATTTAGACTATTCAAATAAATTTAATTAGCAGATATTTGTTAATTAATTTAATATATCGTAAAACATGAAGGTTTCAGTATGTATACCACATTCACATCAACAAAAGTGTTTAAATTATTTTTTTATTCAAATATAAAGATATTTAAATCACATAACACAAATAATATGCATAAATAATATTAACATTATTATTCATTTAACTAAATGAATTTATCATACACTGAGTTGTAAAATTCAGCTTTTAGTTCAAATACCTACATTTTAAAAAATTTACAACTATTTACAACCCTCTCAATCGAATATTTCATATTTAAATTGTGCATTTAAATTACTTACGAAATCTAAAATTTAAACTACTTAAATGATCTTAGCAAATAGTTAGCTTATGCTTCTAGTAAATCCTAAATATGCATGTGTGTATTCGTATTAACAAAAATGGTAAAATTATTTTTTCCATTCAACTATAAAGATATATAAGTCACATACATTAAATTATGTACATAAACAATGACGAAAAAGTTAATTTGTAAAATAATTATAATCAATCTCAAAATTTTATCGTGCACCGCAATACAAAATTACATTTTTAACTTCAAATAACCCTGCATTAAAGTTTCTATAAAATACTTTTTGATTCTTTCCTACTATTTTTCTTTAAGTCTAGATATTCAAACTAACTACGTAATTTTAAATTTAATATATTTAAAAGAAATCAGTTAAATAATATTTGGTAATTCATCCAATAAATCATTAAGTAATGTCAGTTTCAACATACCATATTCATATAAAAAAAATCATAAAAATGTTTTTTAATAATTTATAAAGATGCATATGATACAAAATATAAATTATACATAATTAATAGTATTAATTTTATTGTATAGTTTATTTATTTCAGTGAACTTATCGTACATTGCATAACAAGTTTGTGATTTTAACAGTAAGAGTACTATATTTTATTATATTATCTTGTGTGATGCATAGTTTAGACGCTAGTATAGAAAATAAAATATGCTGCTTATGGGCAGTGTTTCGTTCATCATTTTACAGGAACAGTACATCAATGTATTTTTTTTCCTCTCTTAAACAGTTGGCAAATGGAAAAAAAGAGGCTGGAGCATCAAATATATTGGGCCGGTCCAGCTTGCAATATGATTCACAAATTTATCGTACAACCTCACAATGCAAGAAATATTAAAAACCTCGAACTGCAGGTCTGCGATATCAAATTCTTCTTAAACAGGGAAGAATGGCCTAATCATCTTTGTCTCTATTCGAAAAACTTGAAATCCTCACCCGAACAAAAAGGCTTCAACTAGGCCTCTTCGTTTGTCAGCTTAAACTAGTTGCCACCATTGTTAAAGAGAAAACTCGACAATTCGGCATCCATACAATGCACAAATCAGAAAATAACTTGTCTTCGACTGTAAACACGGGGATCTATTATATATATATATATATATATATATATATATATATATATATATAATAATAGTAAAGCAAAAAAAAATTGAAACTCTCTCATTAATTCTAGGAGTTATCTCTATCCTCCTTAATTCTAAGTTTAGACTTTAAATATTTTAATTTCAAAATCCTATAATTAATTTACCACTTTACAATTATTCTACTAAACTTCTCATACTATTTTACATTCAAATACCTACTTTTAAAAAAAACTACAATTATTTAAAAAAATTGACGATTCTCTCTCGAAATTTTACGTAAAAGCCCGCACATTTAAATTAATTACATAATTCAAACTTTAAACTAATTGATAAACTTAGTGAACTAATATTTATTAATAAACCCTAAAAGATGAAAGTTTCAACATGTATACTACAGGCGAATCAACAAATTGGTAAAAAATCATTTGGATGCAAAGATATATAAATAACATAACATAAATTATACACATGAATGATAATAATAAATTTATTTTATAATTTATTTACAGAATGAATTTATCAGACATTGCACCGTAAAATTCTATTAACTTCAAATACCTGAATTTTACATTTTTTACAATTACTCATAAACCCGTCACAATTATCTCCTAATATTTTACATTCAAGTCCACATATTTAACTAATTAAGTAATCTTAAATTTAAACTACTTAAATAAATATGATTAACTAAACGGGGGAATTAATTTAAAGGACAAAAATTTGTATATTTTTTGCCACAAGGACACGACCTCAATATTTTAACCATAAGGACAAACATTCTCCTAAAAATTATTCATAAGGACAAACATTCTTCCAAAATTATTCATAAGGACAAACATTCTTCCAAAACTGCTACCGAACAAAAAACTGATACCTAAAAACTGCTACCGATAACTACAAACTGATACCTAAAAACTGCCATCAATAACTAAAAACTGATACATAAAGAAAGTTGTCCTTCTGGCTAAAATACTGAAGGTCTGTCATTGAGGCTAAAATGCTGAGAAATTTTGTCCTTGACAATAATTTCCTGTAACGAATATTTATTAATCCATTTGATAAATCTTAAAAATACGAGAATTTCATTATATACAATATTCATATGTAGGAGAAAAATGATAAAATTATTTCTTTATTCATACAAGAAGATATTTAAATCACATAGCAGAAAATGTGTAAATAAATAATAACAACTCTTTTAATTTCTAATTCATTTATCTCAAAAAATCTATCATACATTACATAACATAATTTTATTTTTAACAACCTTTAAAAGATAAATTTATAATTTACAACATTACGATGTGAACGCACATATTACAACGATAAAAATTGAGTTATATGAGCATTCTCACTTTCAACATGTTATCAAACCATACCCAACTCAAAATTCAATTAAATGCTACATAATATTATTTTGCAATTATCAATGTTGTAAGCATGATACTTCATAACATAAAATCTATGGTTAACTATAAGAATAAAATTAAAATGAAAACTAAACAATGGATAAAAATTCACATGTAGATAAACTAACCATAAGATGCTCTTCTCGATTACAAATATGTAAAAAGTTATTCTCAATTTTCTCCAACTTTTTTACATTTAACTCTTTATCATTAATTACTTATGTTTATCGTTAATTCAGTTTATTTAAATAAATTTAATCATTTAATATTCATTAATCCTTTTATAAATCATTTGAAAAAACGGCATTAAATATTTTGACAACAATCGAATTAACAAAAATGGTAAAATTATTTATTGGGACATTAAGTTTTGCCGAGATATGCAATTATCGAGAATTAAAACCTTAATCTTATATTTGATCGTCGCATGTCAATTTAATTCATGATTAATATATCATAGTAAATCTATCATATATTACATAATAAAATATATTTTTAACAAGAATTAAAATATAACCCGCCGTTCGTAGCTCGGTTGGTTTGGGAGATGGGAGATGGGAACCAAAGGACTGTGTCCGGGCAGGTTCGAATCCCAGCGCCAAACCATCAGTGGGAGTTTCAACGTTACGCATCCGTGTGCGACGACTAAATAAAAGCGGGGTAGACACACGGCGTGGGGTTTACTTAAGTGAGTATCAATGATTACCATGATCTTAAGGTTCCCCATGATCTCAAAAAAAAAAGAATTAAAATATAAATATTTTTTAATAACATTACCGCAACGCACGGATTACACGCTAGTTTTTTATTATGGCCTAATCAGCTTAATCTAATTGTTACCATTGCTTATTTTATTTTTATTTTTTAATTAGTATACGCCGTAAATACACCATCATAGACCAAAAAATTACCCGACTACTTCACCATTTGTAATTTTATTCAACTTCAGATTTCAAACGTGTGGGAACAAACAATACATCTTCAAATTACATCCCATCTTCAATCCATATGTGACCTTCTAGGCTGCGTAACTGTTCTCTCTTGAGAATCGCAAACCTTTGTTCCAAACTTACATCCAAATCTGGAGGAACCCTTACTGGACACGGACCCGGACCCGGATCCGTTACCCGTTCCTTTCCTACATACCCTCTCTATCGCCTTCTTCATATTCGAACACTCCTTCTCCAACTCCCGAACCCTACTCTGCATGCTGTCCAAATCCAGTTTCAACACCTGATTCTCACGTACCGCTGTTCGCCACGTGGCGTTCCCTTGTTGGACAATTGATCCTGAATGCCGTTCTGCTACCGGGTTATTGGATGCCATCAGGTTACCCGCTATGGCGTGCCGGAGTTGTAGTTGCTCGAAGAAGAGGACTTGGAGTACTGCACGAAGAGGCAGCCGTTCGTTTTGGGCTGCGTGTGTGCAGGCCTCCAATGTTAGTTTTCTGCAGTCCATTACGCTGCATATTTTGTCCCTTTCTTCATTTGATATATTTGGGTGTGCCTGTTAATAAAATATAAACCAAATTAGTAAAACTTTACAAAAAAAATTTAACTTAAGAAGAAGAAAAAAAAGCAGAATACGTTAGTTAAAGAACATGGCAATTTAATTGAGAAAGACAACATTCGCAAACTACTATCATTTGATGCTTTTATATACTTGAAGACTCTCGTGACCTCCTAGGCTCCTATGGAACTTTCTAGTCCTTAAATAGACAAACAAAGGGCTGTAAAATGAAGATACACAAGTAAATAAGCTGACAAATCCTTAACCCCAAATCTTTCTTTTAATAAACTCTATTGATGGGTATTGATAGGTCATAATCTGCTACAATTTTATACATGTATTACTTACTGTTAACACATATTACTCTGGAAGATAAACTTAATGGCGCATTAAATGTTGATAGACTTAGCAGTTAGCACTAGAAAAGGATCAAACATGTGTGCATATAAACAAGCTACAGTACAACTAGAAAATGGATCAAACTATAGAATTGACAGCTTATGTTAACTAACTCACTTTATTACCTCTTAAATGCACACACCCAAATCACAACAGCAATTACTTATCTATGATGCATCTACATTGACATTAAATCACATTATTGTTAAGCAAATACTTATGTTAATATTGGTCAAGAACAGGTTGCAAATAGAAAGGTGCAAAACTGCACAAAATACACTATTTGAAATACTCAAACATGTGTTAACATCATGCATACAGTCTCCCTGGCCATTCATATTGATCCTAAAACATAGCAACACAAACTAGCTAAGTTAGATGTATATGAACTTATATCCTCCACTTAAGGCCAAATTCAAACGAAGCATACCTTAATATACAAATCGATCGCCCGATACAATCCATCATCATAAACCCTAGCATGCTCGGGCAAACTCAAGGCCAGCTCACAAAACTTATCGACCCTCAGATTTACATCTGAAGCAATCTCGGCCAAATACCCATCGATCAACCTGCCTACTCTAACTAATCCACCATTGCTATCCTCACCCTCCGCTAACCTCGTCTCTACCTCCAGTCTCTCCAAATAATACCTCAATATCCTTTCTATTGTCTCTACATCATACAATGTCTCCACAAGGTAAGAGTAACTCGGCATCAACAAGTCATCAATGGCCGCTCTTTCCAATTGTGCTGCTATCTTTCTCTCTAGTGCACTTCTACACTTTTCTGAACCTTTTAATATGTTGGTTGTCCTCAACATCCTAAACAATAGTTTAGTTGAATCTACTGAAGTTTTCTCTAATGGTAGATTTGTAATGACGGTCTCCAGCAGTTCTTTCTGATCATGTTCAGATAGTGAGGATTTGGACTGAGGTAAATGTCGACCTGATCTTGAAAGTCCAGGAAATGATTTCTTCGCATATGAGATTAAAGACCCTTCTATGACGTCTGAACTCGACTGTTTTTCCTTCATGGCAGAAATCACACGCTTGAAAAATGGAAGGGTGAGTTTAGCAAGCTCTTCTAACCATGATTCAGATCCTGCATTGATTTCACTCTTTGTTTTGTGGTTTTTATCGCTTTCTTCTGCAATAGGCCAGCCAAAAATTTCATTAGACTCCAAAGAATTTGCACGAGCAACAATTGAATCTATACATTTGGAAACGATTCCAAGCTCTTCAGCAAGTGGACACAAATCTTCACATGATTTCAAAGCTTTTATGGAATATTTCAAATTCTTATAGACGGTTTTGTTTAGGAACCCGTCCGTTAAACTAATTAGGTTTTCCTCAGCGAATTCTTCGGTCATTTCGAGATATTCAGCGGCACACCGAAGCTTAACGACATTAGACGCCGTTAACTTTACTTTAACGCCATAGCAGAATTTGGCAGCGAGTTCGAATATTTCGGAGCTGCCTGGAAATGAGCTGAGTGTGATTTTAGGAATTTCGATTTCTTCAATCCCTTCCGAATTTTCGTCTCCTTGATTTATAGGGTTTTGCTCTCGATCTGTGATCAGGTCCTGGAGTTTTTTGCTCTTGGACATTAATGGAAACTGAAAATTACAAATAAGGAAGAACAGATTTGCGTTATATTTTCTTCAGAGAAGATTGGATTACGAAATAACTGATTCAAAACTACCTTGTGAAAATGAAAACTCATTTCGTCTACTTCGATTTCGACATCACTAGGCAATCCAGTAACGCAAAACCAAGCTTGCCCTTTAGAGTTTTGATTTTCAACCGCCATTATTGAGAAGGTTGAGCTCAAAAGTACATGGAATTCGAAGACTTTTAATAAATTTTAAATAGATAGGATTCTAAAGGGGCGAGAGGGACAACGAGTATTTGAAGAATCGACCTAAAAAACAGTTGCATTTATTTTCAATGATTAAACTTAATTAAATATAAGTTTAATCAAGGTTTTATTTACTAATGCCCTCGGAATCTCCCTGCAGATGGAAGTAAATAATCAAAGCATTTTTATAATATAAAAATTGAAGCTTTTAATGCTGCAACCTACCAAGGTGAATATTTTACCAAGGTACAAAGTAACTTGTAATTTTATTGTTTTTATTCGTGGCTTTTAAGAGTTATTTGCTTTTAAGCAGCTTTCAAGCTTATTTGATGTGATGAAACTTTTACAGGTCGAGTACAGAGAGTAAACGTTAACCGCACTTGCTATTAATCTTCATTTCATGTGTAGCACATGACATTGCTGGTGAAGAATGCGATATTGTTTATTGCCTGGTAAATTTATGCGGTTTCAAATGTTTGGCTATACAATGGGACTACAATTTAGTTGGAGATATTCAGATATGAATTTTGATATATATGGTGCATTCTATTAATTAATAAAAATATCCAGCAACATCATCTCCAACATAAGATCAATTTTAAACGTGAGAAAAAAAAAGTAGTACCTCTTTAATTTTAATTTTTTTATAACTTATTTTATTTATTAAAAAAATTAAAGATAAAACGGGTTTTGAACCTCTTTAAAGTTAAAAACGGGTTTTAGAAATCTATCTAGTAAAAAAATGTTTAAATCATCGTAAATTTTTAAAACGAGTGTTTGAACTTAAACGATTTTCAAAATCAGAAGTTTTGTCTTTCAAAATCTTGTACTAACGCTCAAAGAATAAGTTTAAGGAATTTCAATTTTTTCTCCTTCGCCACACTCGAATTTTAATTTTTGTAGCATTAGAGCAACTCCAACGGAATCATCTAATAAAGCATCAAGTTGTGTAATTTTCATTTTGATATTCCAAAATTCATTTTAGGTGGTCCAATCCAAATATCAAATAATGTTGCAAAATTAATTTTTTATTTTGTTAGATGCAAATTCGATGTTTAATAAAAGAAATTTGATGTTTTAAAATGGTTTTTTATATAGTTGATTTAAGTGGCTACATTTTAGGAATTTTGAAATGTTTAATTTTTATTTTTATTTTTGTTGTAACATATTAATATTTGAGAAATCATATGAATAATCAAAATAGTGCAGGGGGACCTAAATGAGTGTTTTGACGTTTGATTTTAATGTTTTGGATTGAAGTTGCTGTTAAGAAACAAGATAAAATATGAATTGCTTCCCCTTTTGGCATAGTTCTAACCATGGAAGATGCCTAATAGAATATATATGTACTCGCTCCCCTTTATTTATTTATTTATTTTTAAATGTTCCCTATAAATGGTGACAATAAATGCCTAGACCATGTTGACAGACAGAATAATACTATTTGATGAAGTTACAGTTGAACAGCTAGGATGCACCAAGTCACTAACTACATTGTGCTTTATTGCCTTGTGTTTTCTTTCTCACAAAAAGCCATCTTATTTTATTAGAGTAACTTATAAGTATATATAGACATTTAATTCCAATATTCCATTTCCTATACATCTTTATATTTTGTTAAGCATTTTGAAACTCGAAGTTCACAGCCAATAAAAAGTAACATTGGATCCAACTAATGCATTAATTCCACACATAAGAGACAGAAATGCTCTCACCACAAGGACCATATATATGATGTCCTTTGTCTCCATTTATTTTAATGAAAAGTTACAACATTAACCTGCTCCTTTTGTTTTATTTCTATTTTTATATGTATTATCCTTTTCATTTTCTCATTTATATGCCTACTGCTCTCATTCATTATTTATTTGGTAGTAGTTATAATTGATGACACAACCTTTACTTTCATTATCTCACACCATCTAACTATGTGTCCATGCATTTTGCTCAATTATCACGTATGAAAAAGCTTCAATCCTTTCTCTTAGTTATAATTTTTTAACATGATACTTAACTTAAGTATGTTCTTAACTCCTATGACATTATTATAGTTTCACATTACAAAAGCATGATTAAGTTTGTGTTTAATGCACATTATTATAGTTTCACGATCTCACATCATAAAAGTACATCTTTTGATAAGTTTGTGATAGTAACATCAGTGACAATTAAAACATCATATGATTGAAAATGTTGAAAGTATAGTACTTTTCCTTTTATCTCATGATCATAAATAGCTGTAACTTTGATTCATTGCA
The DNA here is from genome assembly GCA_030737815.1 of Allium fistulosum. Lineage (NCBI taxonomy): Eukaryota > Viridiplantae > Streptophyta > Magnoliopsida > Asparagales > Amaryllidaceae > Allium > Allium fistulosum. The sequence continues at coordinate 295,459,908 of CM060907.1, forward strand.
TATGACAAAACTATCATACTGTTTTTGGAATGCTCCTTTTTTAAGGCTTGAGTTGTTTTGTCTGGGCAATGATCATATCAAATTCTCTGGATTCGTCTGCACTAAGCTATGTTAATTCCAATAAATTCATCAATTCTCAAACCTCTGAGTAGTTGATTTAAAGCCAGTGAGTGATAAACATGTTAGAATTTTTCAACATGCATCACTGATGTGAAGACTTTAAAATAAAGTTGAAAGATTTAAGTTTCTAATTGTAATGGTATTAATGTACAAACAGGGGGACATTCTAACTTTTCGAAGGATGAAACTAAAAAATTAAAACATTATAAATAAAGGTGTGCGTTTAGTTGGGTTGGTTTATCCGACAATGAAATTTTTTAAACTGAACTAAAACTGATAAAAATGAAAACTAAACCAATCAAATTAAGTTTGATTGTTTAGTCGGTTATTCGATTTAACTAAACTAAAAACGATTCATATTTTATTTTTATAATAGTTATTGTAATTTAAAAGAAAATCTAAATATATGATTAAAATATTTTTATTTAGCATTCTTATATCTTCTAATATTAATTTTAATATATATATGATAAATAAAAATTATTTGAATCACTATATTAATAAAAAAAAATCATTATAACATTAATAATTTTGAAAATATAATAAAATTTCAGTTAATTTAGTTAAACCAATAACTAACTAATTTTTTTATGTGTTGATTATAAACCAATCTAGTTTCAAAACCAAACCAAACCGATCGAAATAAATTGGTTTGGTTGGTTTAACAAATGTTTGTTAACCCTCGCTTACAAATAAGAGGTTACCCAGCTTTAGCTTTTTTTTTACCACCTTCTCCGAAGATAAAACAAAATTTTCTTCTCTTCTAACGAGGAACAATGAATTGGCTTTCAGTCACTTATTTAGTTTACCCTGATTTTCTCTCAACTAAATTCCACTAAATCAATATTGGCTTTAGGAATAATTAATGCTTAAGTAAATGCAAATTCTAACAAATGACATAAGAGCCATCCATTATGGATTTTATTTTAGAAAATTTAAACTTCTATGATTGTGAGTAAAATATCAAATTCGGTTTCAAAGTTACGTTTTTGGTTCAGCATATCTGATGATTAAATGCGGTGTAGCAATTCATTTGATAGTAAGGTTAATATTCAACTAGCAGTGCATTTAAAGTATTTGTATAGTGACGCTGAAAGCCTGCCATTATAATAAATTTTCTTCCTGCGTTGAGCTGACTGCTGTTTAGTTTTGGGATTGTTAAGTTAATTTTTTTTATCTTTTCTTTTTTTGGTTTTAAGTTTTAACAAGTGAAATTTGCACCTTACAGTTATAAATGATAAATATGTTATATTAAATGATAAATCTGGTATATTAAATGATGCTATAACAACCCTGCATGTAACTCAATCAAAACGCAGCGTTAGTTGTTGAACTTTCATTTTATCAGGATTCTGGACTACTAAATTTCAATTTAAAGTGTGTGCAGACATGATGACTTAACTTCATCATTCAGGAGACAATATGCTGATAATTTAGCAGTATAATTCTGTGGTACTTGTATGATTTTCTTTGCTATTATTACTATTATTATTATTATTTCTGAAAAAGTAAGAAAAAACTAAAACTTGTTTTGCATTAGTGGGCCGTAGCTACTTCAAATTAGGTAAATATATTGTTTCTTTCTGAAACAGTTATGTTGTATTGGTGGATTAGAGTATGTACACGGTTTGGATTATGGTTTTGTTTGTTTGGTCGAAACATTCATCTTTACGAGACAAAATCTAACCAGAAACACTTGTTATCAGATGCAGTGGATGGATAAATCATAAATGTAAGCAACGGCACTGTTATTACTTACTTAGATATTTTTCATGCTTTGCTGAAGAAAATACAAATTGCGAATAAATATTAGGACAGAACTCTTGCATTAAATACAAAAGGACAAAAGTTGTAAGTAATATTCAATAGGTAAGTTATAGGACCATTCCTACCAACGGACTTGTTCTGGTACGGTCTTCCCCTACTATTAACTATACCAACGAGCACTCCACCTACAGAAAAATAACCAACAACGAAACGAGTTTTTTTTATAAAAAGAACGAACAAATGAAACGACAAAGATTTTATCTTTTATTGCAAAAATTAAATAAAACGACGACTCTTTGCATTTCTTATATAATTCGTAATAAGACGATAAAGACTTTGTTATTTTACAAAATATTTATTGTTTTAATGAAATGTTGAACTCTTTGCCGTTTTAATCCAGTTTTGATATAAAACGACAAACTTTTTATCATTTGATCCATCGGTTTTCTGTTCAATTCACTAGCCATAGAATTGGCTTGCATAAGCCACGGATAAAAGAACAAGTCATACCTGATTACGTTATGGCTGGTTCAATTTACCTTTTTCATCGAACAAATCATTCTTGACCGTGCTCTGATAATTAAGAATATCGGAACAAATATAAATGCCACATGATATAATATAACCTTTTGAAATAATATCAGTACGTTGTAGATCCTTGTGCGTTTCACCTGGGTGGATTTCAAATTTCTTATTTTAAGATTATCATTAAAAGAAATGATATTTTGAAAAAAATTCAAATTTTATTGGTATCTCCTTGCAAATTAATTATTACTATCTTGCATTCTGAACGAGATAACTGAAGCGACATGTCACCAAAGTGACATCTTTTGTTTCAATTGTTGATGAAGCATGTTTGATATTTGTGTGTATTTTTATGCAGATATTAGCTGATCCAAAGAAAGACTAATATTTAGCTAAATTACATAAACACGTGTCATGATAAATATATAATAATTATTAGATTTGCGTAGCGTGTTTCGAACATATATTGACACGCAATGTGTTGTATACTAACTAAGACTTGTAGTATTAATATGTATTATCGTGTACCGAATTTTTTTTTTAAAAAAAGAAGATTTTTGCAAATAATAATTAGTTGATCCAAAAGAAGATTATTATTCGACTTGATTTATTGTTAGTGTCTGATTATTATAATAGGAATACCATTTACAGTTAATATCATTGTCCAAAAATTTGATTATAATGTCGTGTTAGGTACCTTGAGAAGAGATTTAATAATTATTTGAATTTAATGTGGTTGATTTTTGGATATGAGTATATTTTTTTAATCTTTATTTTTGTTCTGTTTTCAACTAATTTGACTTTAATATCTACCAATTTTAATAATATTCTTATCTTATTTGAGACCGGCTTTAAGGATTAGTAAAAAACATGTCATTTGTTCTTGACTACGTGGGCCTAGATCTTGCTACTGGGAGGATCATGCCTACTTCCAATTATGGTTGGATGTTTTTATAATGTTACGAAGAATATTTAGAAGTGAGTTAATTCAAACCGCAAGAGTTAAAGAATCATATGGTACCATATTTTGAAGGCTTTAAGCTAAATTTAAGGAGTTCGTTTTCTCAAGAAACGACAAGGAAAACAAGACTCTATACAATGCTTGATTATATAAATAGTACTATTTGATGAAGTTACAGTTGAACAGCTACGATGCACCAAGTCACTGGCTACATTGTGCTTTTTTGCCTTGTGTTTTCTTTGTGACAAAAAGCCATCTTATTTGATTAGAGCAACTTGTAAGTACATACAGACATTTAATTCCATTTCCTATACATCTTTATATTTGTTAAGCATTTTGAAACCCAAAGTTCACCGGCAACATAAAATGACATTGGATCCAACCAATGCATTAAATCCACACACAAGAGACAGTGATGCTCTCACCACAAGGACCATATGATGTCGTTTGTCCTCGTTTATATTTATGAATGTTACAACATTAACCTGCTTCCCTTGTTTTATTTCTATATTTACATGTGTATTACCCTTTTCATTTAATCATTTATACTATGCCTATTGCTCTCATCATTATTTACTTGTTAGTAGTTTTGATCGATGACTCAGCCCTTACTTTCATTATCTCACAGCATATAACTATATATCTATGCATTTTGCCCAATTATCACGTATGAAAAAGCTTCAATCCTTTTCCTTAGTTATCACTTATTTTTAACATGGTACTTGCGTATGTGCTTAACTCCTATGGCATTATTATAGTTTCACATCACAAAAGCGTGATTAAGTTTGAGTTCAATGCGCAAGTACCACTTTTGATAAGAGCATTCCCAACGTTACAGACAGTTTGGGGTTGTCATCTATCCAATTTCACTGACTGATCCCTAGTGCAACCTCAATAAAAAAAATTGTTGATGTATCCGACATTAATAATGTTGGATAAAATATAACACAAACACATTCACCTAGCTCACGATCCACGTGCTGTATGACTTTGAAACCAAACTGATTTTATCCAACATTATTGATGCTGGATAAGCTATTATAACATAGCCGACTTCCATCATTGTCACCATCTTCTTTCTAATTTTTTCCCACCCGTGCTCTTATTTTCCAGTTCCATTATAAACCCTATTTTCTATTTATTTTTTAACAAATTCTTCGATTTTTTTTCCATTATTTTAACCCTAATATGAGATAAATATTGCGTGTTGTTCGAGGCAACAATAGATCTTCACAAAATGTCGGGGCGTTAGAGAAGATGGTGGTGAAGGTGTTAGCTCTAGTTCTTTCAAAAGGCATGGGGATGATGCACTACAATAATAGCTTGAAATATCGACGACCTTTGGCGATGGCTTCCGACGACCTAAGTGCGACGGTTTTTGACGATTTTCGACGGGCCAACAGAAATTCGCGTTAATACAGGTCTCGGCCGAGACCTTTCTTCCTCACTCCAGCTGAACAAAAAAATATTCTAAAATCCCTTAAAACCCATTTTTAAGCTTCCAAATACCAAATTCAAGCTTCGGGATCTTGCACGGCTCCTTAATCACTCTCTATTGCTTCCAATTTCAGATATAATTTTTAATTTTTTACGAAAAACCTAATTTTTAACATAAATCTAGATTTGCCTAATTTGATAAATTAGGGCTAATTAGTGATTCTAATTGTTTCTAATAGCCTAATGATGTTTTATAGTATCCCATGGAATACCTATTTCATTTGTTAGTTTTAAATTGTGAAAAATAGGTCTAATTCGTGAATTTGTGTATATACTATATGTGTAAAGCATTATATGTGTGTTATTTTTAGCATTGACTTGTGTTAATTGAGGTGTTTATGTGTTCGTATATGTTTGTGTATATGTGTTAATCATTACACACACACGCACGCATACTAATAAGGACAAATTTTCAAAATAGGTTAGTTTTTCAAACTATTAGCATAAATATGCTAGTTTACAAACTATTTGCAAGTTTAGGCTAGTTTTGGCGGCCAGCTCAGCGATGAGCTGACCAGTATTTAAAAAAATATTATGGAGCGCATCTGTGAAATGCCAAATGCGCTAGTGTAATTTTTTGTCCAAACCTGGACATCAAGTAGTAGCATCCTTCACCAATTCCTTCATCGTCAAACAATCCAATTTATACCATACAATATTCCAATCTTAAATAATAGCAAACATTTATTCACATAAAAGCCGATAAATAAAATAACCATTAATTAATTTCAACCATAACATAGTTAGAATTCGATTACATTCGCACTAAAGTAGAAGTTCTAGTTCGATTACAAAAGCAAACTAATATTAAACTAAAAATAGTAATATTCATAGCGGAGTTGGATCGTCTTATGTAGGTGGTGGTTGAGAAGATCTAGCGGCTTGCGATTAGTATGTATCCTTCCTTCTTTTAGTTCTTCGCTCTCTAGTCTGCATAGCTTGTTCGAAAGGGCTTGGTCGTGCTAATCGATTTCTAAAAAGGAGTGTATCAATAAGTTTCTTGAAATCAAGACACCGTAGTTGGCCTTCTCGTTCGGGTACTCTACCATGTCCGATATCGTCCAATCATCTTCCTACCGTCTCTAATACATCGACCTACAAGTTGTAATTATTTATTCAAAATTAGAAACATAATTCAAATGAACAAACAATTTAAGCCAACGAACTAAAAATATCATGATATTATGAAGATTTACCAAATCTCGCTAAAGCGGTGCACGAGCGGTGTATGCACGTTCGTGAGAAGTCCGATCTGCAACAATGATTCTTCGAGTAATCAACACATATCAAGTCATGTATATCGAAATATGAATGGTAGGAAACTGTTGGTGTACGATACGGTTATGTCTATCGTTCCAATGAATGATAACAAACTCCAAATTTGGCTTTGGTTCGCATTTTCATGTTTGGACAAAAAATTACATTGGTGCATTTGGCAGATGCGCCAGTGTAATTTTGTATGGGCGTATTTCACAAATGCGCCCCGTAATATTTTTTTTCAAATACTGGCCAGCTCATCGCTGAGCTGACCAAAACTAGCATAAACTTGCAAATAGTTTGTAAACTAGCCTATTTATGTCAATAGTTTGAAAACCAGGCTCTTTTGAAAATTTGTCCTACTAATAATTTAATAAATTGTTTTCTATCGAAAATGTCGTAAAAAAATAATTTACATATCTACTATAATATGCAAAATTAACCTTGTTCGATAAAATACACGGAATGTGGTAAATTAATAATTTTTCGAAATATATAAAATTAGTAAATTTTCAACCGTTTACAAACAATAATATATTATATAATAAATAAGAAGTCAAACTATAAAACTTCCAATTTTTGTATAAACTACTTTTTTATTACGTTCCTTAGAGAGTTTTTGACCCCGTCTGACAAGTGTTGTACATGATCTTTATATAGATATTCGTTTTTGTCATAAAGTGGACATTTATATTCATCTGGTACAATACTTGCTGAATTTGTCCATGTATTGGATAAGTTATAAACACAGTAAACAATTACATTTGTACATTATTTCGTTTTTAACGGTTAACAAAATTTCGATGTCACTTTTCTTTTTTGTTTCCTATGTACAATATAGGAGACAAAGAGAAAGTGTTGTCGGAATTTTGTTGAGTCGTTTAAAATGAAATAATTTACAAAATATAATTGTTTATTGTGTTTGTAATGGAAAGTAGGATGATTGACCATCAAAATAGAAAGCCATAAAGCTACATTTCAATATTGTATTCTTAAGTTAGGTTAAATTGACGCGTATAAGATTATGTATCAATAAATTGAAAAATAAAATGTCAATTCGTAAAATGTATTTGATAATGTTTTTAACACAATTTTGAATGTCAAGGGGAAGACTAAGGACAATTTGAAATCAAGGCGCGATATACAAGAATTATGCAAACGTCTTGAGCTTCATATGAAACCAAATGACAATAAAAAACCCAAAGCGTGTTATGAGTTAGATAATAATCAAGTTAAAATTGTGTTAAAATGGGTGGAAAGATTAAGATTTCCTGATGGGTTTTCATCAAATCTTCGTAGATGTGTTGACTTTAAAAACGGTAGATTTAGTGGAATGAAAAGCCACAACTGTCACATAATGACGGAAAATTTATTACCAATTGTATTCAAAGAACTATTGCCCTTAAAAGTTTGGAAGGTAATAACGGAACTTAGTCTGTTTTACAAAGGGTTTTGTTCGACGACGTTAAATGTTTAACGTTTACGTAAACTTGAAGAACATATTTCTATATTGCTCTGCAAATTGGAGAAAATATTTCCACTAGGTTTTTTTTAATGTAATGGAGAATTTACCTGTCCATCTCTCATCTAAAGCACGACTACGAGGTCCTGTGCAATATGGATGGATGTATCCATTCAAGAGGTATGAAATATCTTACCTATTAATTTAATACATTTGGAAGTTAAAGTTAATGTAAATTAATTTTTCATAGATACTTAAATATCATTTATGTGATTTTCTGGATCATCACTACCTTTAACAAATACACATATATTGTTATTTAATTTTTCAACAGTATATTCTTTAATGTTAAATTTACATCCATTGATGAAATATATTGGATATGTCTTGACGTTTCTTTTTGGTCACAACGCAAGATGTTTCAATTCTTCATCGACCGTAGAATTTAGCAGTTCATAAACGTACTTTGAAAACCAATCAGAAAATTATTTACTGAGATCTCCACGTGGATGTTCTCTTTCATAAATAATGCATATATAAATAAAATGTTGCATTAAATTCTACACGCGCATGCATTATTGAAATGAATAAATCAAGAATTATTATATCATATTACCTAACAAATGGTGCAACCTCAGCACAATTAAGAAGAATATAAGTATGTGCTACATGAAGATCCCTATCGTCAAACCATACATCTACACATTTCCAAAAGGTCGACCATGTTGTCTAAAAATAGATAACATTGTTTAAGAAGACTCTTGTTCGTTGCATTCATCATTACATGGAACACTCTCAAATGATATGTTCACATGGTTACTGAATAGTGAGAGAAAAAGAACGAAGCTTCTTCTTCGATGTATGATTTACAGATTGAACTTTCAACTCTTGCTTTTTACCTTACTTTTTTCTTCGGATATTTTTATGGCATTTTAACCCAAATTTTGCAACTGACATATTTCTCACTATCCGCGGAGGATGTTTTTCTATTTAGATGCAATTGGTTCAGCAATGTTCCAAGTTCTAGAATTAATGTGCACAAGGATTACAATCTTATTGAAATAAAGCACACATCGCATTATCACAAGTACGATCCTTTTGTACTAGCCAAACAAGCATTGCAAGTTTATTACACTCCTTATCCTTCTCTAAAAAGAGATAAAGCAGATTAGTCAGCAGTTTTTAAAACAAATGCATTATTTACGTTTGATGGAAAGAATATTCCAAACGAATAAGCTTATCAGGAAGATCTTGAGCAAAGCAACGAAATAATAATAACAGACGATTGTACTGATTTTGGACCTCTGAACGATGAATCAAACGTTTTGGTAGAAGCATTTGAGAGTAGAGAGGAAAATAATATAGAATATGAGACCGAATATGAATCAGAAGACGATGAGAATTGATAAAAATATTATGTTGAATTCTGATGTATTATGCAATTTATGTAATTGATGACATTTATTTTGCAAGTTATGTAATTTATGAAATCGAATCTGCTTATCGTCATTTACGTAATTTATGTCATTTATGTAATTTATGTCATTCACGTCATTTATACCATTTATATCATTTATTTAGCAATTTATGTTAAAAATGCTATATTCTACTTATGGTCGGAATATGAGACCCAATCTGAATCAGGTATATTTTGCAATTTATGTACTTTATGTCATTTATGTCATTATTATACAATATTTGTCATTGTTATGCTATTATTCTCTTATAAAATGATGTGTCTGTTACAGGTATCATGTCATCTAGAAGGAGGAGCTCATTCCATTCATCCGGAGGCGACAACAACGGCCCATCACAACCGCCACAACGTCCAGCTGAGTATCTGGTGCCTAAAGCGGAGGGGTAAGTATTTTTTTTTCAGCATCATAAATATTTTGTGTACAATATTATAATCTGATATCATATTTAACACAGAGGGTTCGACCTACAGTCGTCATCTGTAGTTCTATCAGTTTCTAGAGATTCATATAAGAGTAGGATGACGGCTTGCTAGCCCAAGTGGGATAATATCCCTTCCTACATCATGGAGTGTATATGACAGGATTTCATTGTAAGTATAATCTTCTATATTCCATTCTCAATTTGTTTTGTCGCTTATTTATTGTTCACCTTATATTGTTTAATTATTTGTCACTTGTTTATCATGAAATGTAGGCCGTAGTCGACGTCCAAGCAGACGACATGCAGCTGGTACGACACTACTGAATGCAAAAGATGAGGTAGAATTACTGGGATTCTAAGTCGGCTGTGAAGCATAAAGGGGAAAAGCCAAACTGGATGGGAGCGAGTGTGTGGGAGGGTTGGCTGGTGCATTGGGAGAGTGACGAAGCGAAGGTAAGTGTACTAATCTTTTCTTAATTATTTGATTGATATGTAAATATCAGAAAATATTTGGTAAGTAAATAATGTATTGTTTATTTAAATGTACAGACATAGTCATAGAGAACTCTGCAAATAGGAACAGAAATCCTGTCAACCAACGAGGAGGGTCCAAGTCGTTCCAACAATATCGCCAGGAGTTGGTAAATTTATTAACTGTGAATTGTAAATAGTTATTATGCTGTATAATTTTGAATATACAATAATAGTACATAATAATCAATTTCAGAAAGCAGAGGAGCAGGGTCCCGTATCGTACATGGATGTATTTACCCGTACTCATGCCGTCGAGCATGTAAATCCAGATGGGGCTGTTTCATATACATGGCATGACGATAAATCGTGAGAGAGCCATGTAAGCATATTTTAGTTTATATACTATTAGTAATTGTTTTAATTATTAAAGTATAATGAATTAATATATTATGCTATTAATTTCAAATGTATTTTATTTGTTCATGCAGGCACGGTTTATGGAACAAAGGCAGAAATTCCTGGAGGAAACAGGTCGAGAGCAGCTGACTACGGACGAGGAGGATGTCATTTTTGAGTCAGTCATGGACCCACCTTCACGGAACATGCGTTATGGTTTTGGCAATCAAGCGGTAATGAATAATATATTTAGATATGACAATTTAGTAATCTTTCAGTTCTAAAGAACTTCACATCGCTTTAGTTTCGATAATAAGTTTATAGATATAACAATTAAAATTATACTGTAGCTTCGATAGTAAGATTATAGTAATTGAACTTTTACTAAATTAAATAAGTATTGCAGGGTAGACGGAGGAGAGCCAGCCAAAGCAAAGCTCGGATCGATCTAGCAGAGATCGAGGAATTGAGAGCTAGGGTGGCGCAGTTGGAGGAGCAGAACCGTCGGCAGGCCATTGAGTTGACATAGCCGCTGGACCAACGTATTGCTGAGTACATGCAGGTATGGTGGTCGCTTTCCATCTTCAGCTGGTTCCGGAGGTTCTGGAGATGATTGACAGGAGTAATAGGTATGTTTTTTATTATGCGACATTGTTTAGTATTGTTTGATGATACATTGAGATGGTGCGGTTGGATACTTTGAGATGTTTTGTATATTATTTGATGGTACATTTGGTGATGGTCAGTTTGACATTTGTGAGTTGATGGTGGTGAGTTGTTGATGATGACATTTGAGTTGTTGATGGTGTGAGATTTGTTGGTGTTTCACGGTGTATATATTGTATGATGACGTGTATGTATATTATGGTAGCGAAGTGTTGGTTGGGTTGATGTTATGTGAGTTATGGTTGGTTTAATTTTCTTTATGTGATTTGAGTATATTTGTATGATTTGTGATTATATTGAATATCTGAATTCGATATGTGCTTGTGTGTGACTATATTATATTTTTGAATTGTGTATGTGAGGCTAGCATGTAGCGGAAATTTGGAAAAATGCTTCAGGTATTCCGACGGCCGGCGACGGCCTACAGGACAACTTTTTCCGACAGCTAGTGGCAGTTTTGTTGCTTCCTCTTAATCGGCCATGTGTCTTCGACGGTTGTCGAGAGCCGTCGGGTTTTTTGTCGGCAGCAGCCGGGAAGTTTACAACGGAAGCTGTTGGAAGCCGTCGGAAAAACTATGTGGGGACGGGACAAATTGCGTTGGTTTTTTGCGTCGGTTTCCGACGTTTACCGACGGCCGTCGACAGTTTTCAGCCGTCGAAAATCATACGTTTTCTGGTAGTGACGGAACTACGGTATCTCAGAGGAGACGCATAGGGGTTATTTCGGAAGACACTGCTTTGGATCGAAATATCGATCAAAACTTACTTGATAAGTATTTAATGGATTTTCGTGTTCTGTTCGAACAATAAATTCACGTTTATATCCATATTAGCATCACTGTAAATTAAATTTCACATATAAACATGATTACATATAATTATTATTCAGTTTTTAAGTATTAAATATCACATCTAATATAAACGACCGTAAACAGAAATTATTAAATCACTTTATAAGATTTGAAATTTGGTAATTTATTTAAATTGTAGTTATAAGATGTATGGTTTTTCATTTAGTTTGTGAAATTAAAATCCAAAATTATTCTCTAAATAGGTCAGGGAAGGAAAACTCGTGGGTCTCTTGAATCAATATTTCGCCTGTAACGAGTGATCTTACCGGTTGATATTGATTGATGTATTACTAGATTTTTGGATGTCATTGGATTTAAGGACATTTACGATATATTATTTATTGATCAATAATCACATGTAAAACCACAATGTATTTTGCTTAACTCTATATGTTCACCATTTTAGGAATAACGTTGACATTAAATTCTAACGCATATTTGAGTGGTGCATTAGCTGCTTTATGGTGTAAGATCACCCACATATTTCACTTCTCCTTTGGGGAGATAGGTATTACTCCTTTAAATTTTGTTATGCTTACTGGCATTTCTGTTGAGCAACATCTTCCTCTATCTTACGATGAGCAATTCCATGGACATGAAATTTGTTGGGCTACATCTTAGTTCGAATTTGATATTCGCTCAATGCATCAAATACATAATTGAAGTTTGATATATTAGACTATATGGCATATGTGATCATTCCCATTGCCAATGCATAAGAAATCCATCTCATATGCTCTACATTAACCATTTTAATATGGTATCTATGTATATCATTTAAACATTTCCAACATCCTTTTTCACTGATTATAAAAGATGTTTTTTCAAATCTCATATCTAGAGACAAGCAAACTAAGATGATTTTATCACGAGTACATCATTAATAGTAATAAGTTAGTTGTTTAATTATAGTTTAACAAATATTTTATTACTTTTATAGTTCTTTCTTATAGACACACCCTTCATCTCTATTTTGACTATAATTCAAACTATTTGATTTTTCTGTCAAAATATTTGCTAAAGTATGATGCTTGATGAACGATACTTTCATATCAGCTCTTGGATCCTATCCGAAACCCACAACTTAGCACCGCTTTCATTGACTTCGAGACACTTTGGTTGTTATGGGAAAACAGCGTATTCTAAATCATAATTTACATCTTTTGTTTCAACATATATGTACCAAAAACGTAAAAGCATATTGAGCAATAATTTTGCGAGTATAATCCGAATTAACTTTAGCATATTGAATGATAAATCTATTACTACATATAAGGTTGTCAAACATTTAAGAAACAAAATAGAGGAAGATGCCATATGCCATCAGTACCATATTTTATCAGTGTAAGAGAAAATGTCGAATACCAAAAAGTTGAAGGATTCTGAGCTTCAAGAAACAATACGTTAAAGGTTACCCTATATCAACAATAAATAAGGGGTTTGTCGCACATCACCAGATCATCAAAGTTGCCGAATAGCTACAGTTACTAAGGATGGTGCATGTCAACAGTATCCAAATGGGTGTTAAATGACATCAATGTGAAGAAAGGTATCAAAGTTCATCAATACAAGGAAGGGAATCGTTTATCAACTATATAAGAAGATGTCGAATATTAACAATGTCGTATTCCATCAACTCAATAAGCAATATTGAGTCATAACAATGTATATATGGTATCGAAAATTAGCAATACGACATGGGTATCGTATATCATCAATGCGAAGGGAGATGTCATATTTCATCAGTATAAAAGAGGTTGTCGTGTATCGACAATATGGAGGAATGTCGAATGTCAACTTTGAAGCGAATGCCAACAACGTTATACAAATGCCATAAATCACCGGTATTCAATGGGATGTTGTAAACCACCAATTCTCAATAGGATGCCAAAATCCATCAAAGAAGATGATGACATCGAAGGTCAAGGATGTCGAGAGCCACATGACAACCATGCCTCTTATTATAGTCCCTATAGATACGGACCCCACGACCACTGGGGGGAGGGGCGAATCATTTTCTTTCCTTTCTCTCTCTCTTAAAATCAAAATGTTGTAACCCTAAATTGGATTGGGGCAAAATCAATAATTGATTTGTAACTCTTGAAACTTATGAATAAGGACTTGGACCAATGGATTTGCATAGCCTATTACCTTGATCATGCAAATTTGATTATTATTTAACATGAATATGCTATGACTAATTTTTGGACTTGACTTTTGTGCTCTATTCTTAAAAAAGGCCACTTAAGCCCTTGACTGAATTAACATAATTTTGTATAATAACCATCTTGCATATCTTCACATGAATAATGGATTATGGTTTACACATTGTCTATTTTATCCATTAACTAATGGTTAATAGACTATTGCACCTTTGTGCAACTTGCCAATTTTGCCTTTAGACAAATGACGCGTGAGGACCCGTTTCTTCGACTCTCGAAAATGGACACTAATACATCCTCGGTATTCACGTGCCGTAAATCCAAGTGCCGGAGAAGCGGATTCTCAAGGGTAAGAAAGAAAAACAAAGACTAAACAGAATCTCAAATATGTTATTTCAATATAAACTTTACAGCGGAAATTAAAATACATTTATCAGAGTTAAAAACATGGACAGTTATAAATTCCTATCCTTAGAAATGCAGAATACTATAGTGCAAGAGTGTGGTGGAAATAGACCAAAATCTTCTGAAAAATCTTCTGACTCCATGCTTCGAGCTCCATCCAGATTTCTTCTAAACTAAACCTGACTACTAGGCTACCTGGGAAAATTTGGGCACCCAGAGTTTAAGGAAAAGGAAAATAAACTCTGGAGTCAGTCATGAGATTGGTGTGAGAACTCAAAATATGCGTTTTGAAAACAAAATGGTATCTCATAAGACCATCCCACACATAAACACGGAACCGGTTTTTACCTTATGATAACCAAATCATTATTACGTAAAAATAAGGGATATTATTTTTAATGAGATTCCTTTAAAAACATTTGCAAGTAAACTTATTAATCTTAGCCAAAATTGTTACATTATTAAATTCTAGCATACTAGCCACAAACGCGGGTTCTACAAATAAAATGGTAGGCATTTATTGGAGAACATATTTCCATACAAATGACCAAGTGAAAGGACTACCTTCCGGCAGTACATCTCTAGAGGAATATACCGAGGCCCAACTGATGGTCCTCTACCAGCACAAGACCGGTCTACCTCTTCCTAGATAGTACCGAATATATCATCACCTCGGTCGTCACCGACCTATCCGAGGGCCCTCACAACATACATTCATAATAATTTAAAGCCGAACGTCATAGCGGGTAGAAATATATCTATAAGGGGATGATCATATCCTATTGTTTGCGAACCATATAGCCTTGCTGCATCTACCCTGTTACGGCCTTTTCCGGATGTGAGGCTTGAGGTGACGATTACCTTTCACATAGCACATCATCTTTCTTTTGAATGCCGCACTACCATTCCATCGATCACTATTGACTTCCACAAGCATACAACCTCCAAGCTCATACGTCTTAGAGAATGGTGTTAAGTTAAGAGAAGTTGCCTTCTCCGCTACCAAACATATGTATGTTTATAAAAGTCAACGATGAAACCTCAAGAATGCAATGCCAGACATCAATCCATACAAGTTTGTTTTGGGACTAAACGAAACCGAAGGCACCTTCCTACCACATCCTGTCAGGAATTAACCCTAGGATTAGTAGCGAAAAGTCCTTATAATGCGAAGAGTTTTAGAAATGAAGGGACGGACCACTACTACTTTAGTATTTGGGAGCTAACCAGAATTATCAAAAAGCAGTCCTTTCACCCCGAAAATCCTTGGTTTTAATCCTTCATTTTCTTTATCATGCCTTCATTTTTCGAACGCATACATCGGTTCGCAGTGGTTTTCGAATAGGAATTTACCCCAGATCCAACCTCGGTTCCTTCGAACCAATTATCCATAAAAAGAGGTTCTATGAGTAGGGAACCATTCTTTAGTTGATTAAGTTCTTTTTATCAAAATCTCTTTTGGAGATATATATATTTCTAAGACATTCTTTCTGGTATATACAGAATCATTAAACCTCTCTTATCAAATCCTTTGATTACTTAAAACCTTTTTAAATTCCAAATCATTTTATCTTTTCTTAGGAAAAAATTTCCAAGTCATTTATCAAAATCTTAACAGAGATTTCCAAATCATAACCTTTAAAATGGATCAAAAACAATGTTATTAAAGACATCGTTTACTATAAATCCAAACCAATAAATTTCAAGTATAAGAATTAAATTAATTCTAAATTATTTCATTTAAATCTTAACAAAGACCGTTGGATTTTATGTTTTGATTAATGACAAGAAATTCAACCGACACGAAGATTCATGAATCTACAACAATGAACTACGAAGACTGGACTCAATAATATGAAGTATGGTTCATAAATATGTTGTTAGAGTCTGTATATTATATTAGAATTATGTTAAAATCTCTCTGATATGATATATACATCAACACATGCACAAAACTATGCAAATGCTCATTTTAGGCTTAAATCAGCCGGCTGAATGTCCCCATTCAGACGGATGACTGCCGAATCAAATCATAAATTTTTGTGAAGATTGAGCCGGCTGAATGAAGACATTCAGATGGCTGAATTAGACCTAAATTAGCCTATTTTCTTGCTGCATCGAATTTAGATCGATTCGGATGTCTGAATTGAAAATTTCAGACGGCTGATTATCGATAAAGGCTCTTGAAGATTTTCTAGATGAGCAATTGGATTCGGATGTCTGAATTGAAAATGAAAAATTAAAAAAAGAGAAATTAGATTTAGAAAATCAACATGGTGTTTTGAAAAATAATTTTGAGGCTCTTGAAGATTTTCTAGATGAGCAAAATACTATGTCTGAAAAAGAAAAAGGAAATTTTTCAAAAGAAATTACTGATTTGAAAAGACAAAATGATTTATTACAATCATCTTTAGATAATTCAGAATCTTGAAATCTTGAATTTTCCTTCTCGAAAATGAGAACTGTACGTTAAAAAAAAGGAGAATTCTGAATTAAACAAGCAAATTGATATTAAAAAAAACAGTAATATTTCTTTTGAAAATAATAATTATGACTTTAAAACTAAATTTTGTAAACTTAACACTGAAGTCACAAAATTTAATAAAGGTCAAAACGATTTAAACATGATTTTATCTAGTTCTAGACCTTTACATGATAAAAGTGGTTTAGGATATAATAAAACTGATTGTAGAAATAGCACTAGATACGCTTTCATGTATAGTAAAAATGTTAGTGCTAGTACTAAATTTCGAGTAAAGTCTAAATTCAATTCTTATAGAATTCAAATACTACTATGACCAATAATGTTTATAATTTCTCTAGAAGTACAAAATCATTGAACAGAATATGAATAAAAATTATCTAAGTATTTGAATTCCTGTTAATTGGAAAAATAGAGAAAAATACATTGATGATTATTTTGATATGGTAGTTAATAATGAAAATTGTATTTATAAAGGTTCGACCACATCCAAATGGGTTTGGTTTCCTAAATGATAGGAAATTATAAGAAACTTGGGATCGCATGCTTTAAATGTTAATTTTTTTCTTCTGATATCTTAAATTATAAGTACTAGTTATTTTTAATATTATTTCATTATTTTTTTAAAGGGTACAACCACACCTATTTTGGTAAGGTTTTCATCCTATGATTAACCGTTGGACCCTAATATAGTAAGGGCGTACCAAAATGATTATTATTTATTGCAGGTACTTGAAGAAACAAAAGGAAAATGATAGATTTTAGAATTTTTAAAGGATGTTCCATATATTTAATAGAATTATTTCGTCATATAAACTCTCCTTTTTGTCGATGACAAAAGGGGAGAATGATATTGCTCTAACACTATTTGCAGTAGGAATAAAAGCACAGATTCAGGGGGAGAAACTGAAAGATAAGGCTACACTACGCCATAAATGGCCTACTGCAACATTTTTGCAAGGTGTTGCCAGCTCAAATGTTGCGATAGATATAAAAATTTGGTCCTACTGCAACATTGTATTTATGGTGTTACCTTAGCCATAAAAATGTGTTGCTCTAGCTAAACAAGTGTAACACGATGCAACATTTTTATACAGTGTTGCTATAGATGTATACAAATTAAAAAATTAATAAAATTAGCAATCCGCGTGAATACGATCCAACGGTCTACATTTAATCCGACTGTTAAAATGGATCACCGCTGCACTTTTTACCAAATTTTCGTTTTCCCGCTTATGTTGGTGTAGATCCCCTTTCAGTTTACCATATTCACGAAATCCCCAAATTCATACTTCCAACAAATTCACGAAATCCCCAAATTCATACTTCCAGCAAATTCACGAAATCCCCAAATCAAAAAACAAATTCACGAAATCCAGCAAATTCACGAAATCCCCAAATCAAAAAAAAAATTCACGAAATCCAGCAAATTCACGAAATCCAGCAAATTCATACTTCCAATTCGCTGTTGCTAACAAAATAAAAAAGGCACTGTAACTAGAAGCCGCCTTCAATGCTAGGTCAGATCTAAATTTCCTATGCCTGAATCTTGTAGTTGCTGATTCCACCTAATGCCTGATGAGTTTTGTTGTTTACTGCCGCCCATTTGATCTTTGCTCGCTGTTGGATCTGGATCTAAGCAGAAGTTCGTCGTTGTTCGATGCAGCCGCCTTGAAGAAACGCGATGCCTCGTTGTTCTGATGGAGTCGCTTAAGTCGCAATGAAGTTTTTGCCTCTGACTTCGCTTGAATTGAAGACGTTTCCTCAGCTTGCGTTTTTGTCAATGTTCGTGCTCTGACTGCGGCTCTATTGATGATGTTTGTGGTTCTTTGACACTTAGGGTTGAACTTGAAAGTGTTGGTGTTCAGATAATGGTTTGCCAAACTTTGGATTGTAATGGTGTTGGTCTTAAACGTGGAGAAGGTTGTGTGCTAATTGCCCACTGTCCAGATTTTGGTCTTATTGGTGATTGCTGATGTGTTGAGCACTGTCGTGATGATGATCTCTTGCTGCTGATGCTGAAATCGATTGTGTAGTTCAATGCTTGCCGTAGTTGATAGCCTGATGTCTTGAATCTGGAAGCGATTCCTAAGGTTGATGTAAGACTTTCGTTACACGAACACAGCGATCAGATTGAGGTGAAGTTTCTCTTGTATATTATATTACTGCGTATGTTTCTCTTGTACATGCCTGATGCATTCACTGTTTTTGCTTGATAGGCTGCCTATGTGTTGATGATGTAATTTGATGAGGCAGTGAGTGGGTGTTTTGTGAAAGAGGTTGGGAGTGTGGTCAGTGTTTGGTAGATGGTCAGTGTTTCAGGCAATTGTGTTTCAGGTAAGTGGTAGATGGGCAGTAGTTCCGATGGGTGATGAAGTTGCTGAGGATGGGGTTTGCTAAGTTCAGTCTTCATTTGTGCATCATTTTACGTCGTTTCAAAGAAGGCTACGTCGATCCCCGCCGGGACTGCGGTGCCCCGGACCCCCGCCGGCGCTGCGCCCGGACCCGCTTCTCGCCTCGCCTTCGGCTCGGCACTCGGCTCGCCTTCGGCTCGGCATATATTTGTCAGTGTCGATGTCTGTATAAATTGAAATTGCATATGTAATGAGTGAACTGAGTGATGTAGTGAGGAATATCTGTATATGTGAATATCAGTGTTATATATCATTGAATTGTAAAATAGTGGAGTCAGGAATTTGTACTATTTCAAATGTTGAAATAAAATATTTATTTAAATAAATTACTGTTTAAATATCAAATTCTGTGCAATAGCATTTTATTAAATAAATATTTATTTTTATTAAAAAATCAAATATGCTCTACATTGTGGGCCCCACAAATTCAAAAAGTTCATATCTATAGCAACATTTTGGAATGTTGCTACAGATACCTATGGGTGTTGCCATAGACCCAAATAGGGTTCTACTGCAACAATTTTACTTATGTTGCCTTAGATAGTCAAAATGTTGCCTTTGAGGTCTAAGGCAACGGCAAAAATTGCATCACCCTAAAAGTGTTGCCATAGACCTATGGCAACATTTTTCGGGCCTGAGCCAACATTTTTTTTGTGTTGCAGTAGGCCATTTATGGCGTAGTGCTAGCATATATTTAGGAGGATATAGAACTACAGAGCAATATTGTTTAGATTCATTCATATCACAAATGGAGTTGTCATCATCAAAAGGGGGGAGAATGTTGGATTATATGTTTTGATTAATGACAAAAAATTCAACCGACACGAAGATTCATGAATCTACAACAAAGAACTACGAAGACTAGACTCAACAATATGAAGTATTGTTCATATATATGTTGTTTAGAGTCTATATATTATATTAGAATTGTGTTAAAATATCTCCGATATGATATATACACCGACACATGCACAAAACTATGCAAATGCTCATTTTAGGCTTAAATCAACCGGCTGAATGTCCCCATTCAAAAGGCTGACTGCTGAATCAAATCTTAAATTTTTATGAAGATTCAACCGGTTGAATGAAGACATTCAGACGGCTGAATTAGACCTAAATTAGCCTATTTTCTTGCTGCATCGAATTTAGATCGATTCGGATGTCTGAATTGAAAATTTCAGACGGCTGATGATCGATAAAGGCTATTCTTCTGAAGGGATGCTTCTCTTCAACAAAGAGAAACATCTTCTAATTTAAGGGTTGCATCCGTTCCTTTTCATCGCTCCTTTTCATCAAAGATTTCAACTCTTAAAACTATATAAATAGAGTCCAAATTCCAACAAACTTTTTACAACAACTAATTTTAGTTTTCTTGATTTCTTAACTCTAATTCTCTATTTACCATTTGCACTCAAAATACATACAATCTTTGACCATTGATCACTCTATCTTCCACATTCTTCAAGCACATTACACTATATATCATAA
This sequence comes from Allium fistulosum, assembly GCA_030737815.1. Classification (NCBI taxonomy): domain Eukaryota; kingdom Viridiplantae; phylum Streptophyta; class Magnoliopsida; order Asparagales; family Amaryllidaceae; genus Allium; species Allium fistulosum. The sequence goes on from CM060907.1 coordinate 295,480,734, forward strand.
AGGAGAAGATTATAGGAAGATTGTACTTTATTAACTTATCAGTGCTATTTAAAGAGCATATTACAGTCAGATACTTTTTTTTGTATGTAAAGAAGTCCTGTTCGGTTTCTCAGGCGGTAGAAGTCACTACAAGAAAATTGGCTTTTGGTTGCAAAAATTGGTAGCGTTTAAACGTAAATGCAACTAATAATATTTCACCTTATTATATATAAAAGCAACAAAAAATATTTCACTTCCCGCCTTTATAAAAAATCCCGCGTTTGCCTAAATAATAATAACCCAAAACATTACCGCCTTCTATTCCTCTACTGCTTAGAACGATTCAACTCTTTCCCCAAAATAAGTAACCCTAAATCAGATACATTCCCCAATCGTAGCTCTTATTCCTTTGGTTGAGTTCAGAGAAATGAATTTGACAAAGCAAGTTCAACAGTTCAACAAATCGTAGCTCAAATCAAAAAAATCGCACAAAAATTTCAACTCAGAAAATCGAAGTATTTTGATTCGACGTGAGGTCTGAAGTCAATTCGGGTTGCATGCGGTTAGATGCTGAATTGTGGAAGGTCGTCGCTCGATATTGAGGATTAAGGAAGGTGCGGCTTGGAGTCTTTGCTTTGGCTTCGAGGAACTCGCTACTCGTTTTGGGTTTGCGATTTGAATTGGTTTCTGGTGTAGTAGAAGATGAGGCGATTAGGGGATTTGGGTGATTGAAAGTCGCAAATTGATCGATGCGGTTGCGAAAGTTGTATGTAGTAGGGGTTTGCAGGCAAGCAGGGTGCGTCAATTGAGATTATGCAATGGTTGGTAAGGGGTTATTGTAGTTGCTGTGTGGTGGATGGATGGTGAATAGGATGAAGTATGTTAACAGAGAATATGTGACAGTTTTGTGGAGTTTGATGGTATGTGACAGTTTGTTTGATGATATGGAGGAGGTGAATGTAAGTGGTCGGAGGGTAGTACTGGCAGGAGATCGTTGATATGTAGATGTAGGGTGTTAGGAAAGCAAGTGTTGTATTGAAGTGATGTTTGTGAAGGGTGAATGAGACTCTGTTGAAGTGTTGTTGATAGAGGTAGTGACTATTTGTTGCTTGTATGTACAGTTAGGGAGGTTTTAGCTGCTGGTTGTATGGATGGTTATGGCGGATGCAGCAGTCTTGTTTCGAGACAGTGGTGAGAAAGTCATCGGTTAGAGGGCTTTTTGTGTACTATTTGCAGGAATTTCGCTTCCTTTGGCACTTAATACAAATTGTACGTCTCTACTTTTTTAAATCAATTCAGTTATCATTTATAATGATTTTTATAATCTACAAGGCTCTCTATTATAGGTTTACTTCATCAATCACCGGTATGATGGAACTCGCTGCGGAAATTTCAAAGTGTTCCTGGACTCCATTTTTAGAGCAGGTATCTTACATTGGTTAATTTGGTTCGAAATGAACAATGCTCACCCTGTCTTGAACCATCAAATCATCAGAGCAGTGAACACATCCCTTTTATTCACTAGAGGAGAAGAGCATGTCGCGTTATATGCAACTACATAATACTAAAAAATTTAATTAATGTTAATTTATATTTTGTATTCAGTTGGTAGGGCAAGTAATATGGTAGTATTTAGATCACACCCTACGGATTGTGGTAGTAACTGCCTCAGTTAGTTTGATCGCAGATTAAGACTCTGGTACGGTGAAGCCTTTGATGTCGTGAAATATAGAACGAAAGCTTTTCAAAGATTACTACAAAGAATTCATATAAGTTCCTTACTTCATTATTACAGGTTTTAAAATTGGTGCTTATTTTGTTCATCCATTGAACAAATGCATTTGTTTTGTTAACTCTAAGAAATCTAACATCTTTACTCTGCTTTATTTGTAGGTTATTAAAACTACAAAAAGTTTGATCAAACTCAATTTAACAACTTCCCTGTGGGAGTTGAAGGTGCAGTTTATATATGTAACTACAAAAAGTTTGATCAAACTCAATTTAACAACTTTCCTATCTTTACTCTGCTTTATTTGTAGGACTGATGCTTTTGTTTGAAGATTGCATTATATGCGATAAGAGAGAGCAGGAATTTTTCTACAAACAATAAATATTTAGAGAAAATTTGAGGTAATTGAACTTACTTTTAAAGATTTGACTAGGATGACATAGCATAAAATAAACTTAACTTTGTTTGGAATTTTGGTTAAAGCCAAGACATAGAAGATGGTACATGATTCTCGGCATGACATTAACATTAATAAATTAAAAGTGGGAGAAGGTTAATCTGATGATTTGATTAACTGAGTAGTTATCCTAAGTAATTAACTGTTGTGTTTTTTATGATTGCAGCTGTAGAGAAATACAGACTTTGTTGAAGAGAGAGGCACCACTTCAGGAACTGTCATCCTTGGTGTAGTTCCACTTAAAAGGTACTTGCTACTTATGTGTTGATGTTATCAAATTCTATTCTGAACTATAAAAGCTATTAACTGATTATGAATGATTTGCAGGAAGTTTAAAGAGGGAGGTTACGATGAGAAGAGAACATAGGCTATATGTATGGATCCAACTGCAGTTGTGATCCATGCACTTGCTAATGGGTGCTCCAGTCTCTGCTCATGTGGTAGTACTAGTTAGTGTGCAGCATTAAAAAAACAAGGTATTGTGTGCTTAGACCTTCTTGCGGTAATTGTGTACCTGCGTTTCTGTTTCCTTAATGTACCTGAGAATGTGTCTCCTTTCTGCCCTCTACAACAATATTAACAAACTCATGATCTCTTTTCTTGGCAACATAACAAATTTTTTGAACCTAAATTCAAATAACAATATATTACAGGTTACATCTAATAATTATTGGTAGTAGGCTGCACCCCTTTAATACTGGCAGTAGGCTGCACCTCATTAGTCACTGCTTGCACAGCTTGTGCATCAGCAGTCGCTACAATAGGATGAGGCAACAATGGAACTTCTTCTAGTATATTATTATTATTATTTGGATTTGGAATTAGTGGTGTTTCTGGTTGAATACTATTTATACAATAGGTGGTAACATGTATCCAAATTAGTTGCCATGGTTAGTGAATATTCCTCGTCAATTAAATCTGTCAATTCTTCGAACACCCCTGTCCTTGTATAATTTATCTAAATAGCACACATTTTTGTAATAACTACACGTGTCATTGATTTTGTCGATTATAGTCATGTGTATACCAGTTTTTTTCTAGTGGACATAAGTTTATTAGGATTATAGTTATGTATATGCCACATACTTCTTGTAGGCAAGTAAATTTGTTTTATGAGAATGTTAGAGTGATAGCGGGTCTAGCATTATGAGCAAAAGGTAGTCAATAACAGATCTAGATGGACTGTGCAGTTACTGAAGTATGTACAAGGTGATCTATAAAGAACGAAAAAATGAATATGCATGAACCAAAAGTAGCTAGTAGGTAGTAAACCATCTAATCAAGCTAGAATAATAAGGCATATAAACTTCTTAGAAGAAAGACTAGGACTTTGCACTTCCTCCTCATCGAGTCCACTAAATCCAAATTCGGGCAAGGCGGGCAAATTCAAATCAAAACCAAACCGTCTACTAACATTATGATTAACGTTGGTATTAGTAGAAAAAGCCACTTATAGATGAAGTAGTGAATCCACTTTTCGGTGCACCTTTAATAGTTCCATCATAGTGACGCCTCTTATGTCCACCCAAAGCCTGCCCTGACCCAAACGTTTTGAAGCAAATCAAACACTTGTGCATCCTTCCACTTCCAGAAACAATAGGTATAGGTGCAGGTATAGATTCGGATTTGGATAGAGTAAAGTGAGATTGATAGAGATCAGCAATCTGCTGCAGTTGCTGCTTAGTTGATCTATGGCTGGCCTTGTGTCCACCAAGTGCTTGAAATGACCCAAATGCCTTCCCACACACATTACACTTGTACTCTTCTCTAACTGCTGCTGCACTTGATTCTAATTTAAGTAGACTTTAATCGATCTCATGTTCTCCACTTGCAAGCATCATTAGGCATAGAGCAAGGTACTCTTCTGTTGTAGGTGCTCAAGAGCATTTTGATCTCTTTCCCTTTGAATTTATAACTGGAGAAAGAGTGGACATGTCTGTATTCATTTTTCTTTCCTTTTCTTTTTCTTTGTGAAACAGGCGTATGCAAATGAGTGATGATAAGAAGTGAAAGAAGAGTTGGTTATGGTTACGTATATATAGTAGTAAGGGAAAGAAGAGGTTAGAAGATGGGAGGGTCAACTTATAACAAGTTTTTATGTGAGTAGAGATAGACCTGGTGGCTTCATTTAAGAAACAGAGTGGCAACTGCTAATCTTAAATCAACATGATTTGTTCATCATTCGTACTATTCTAGACTAAATAGAGTCAATGCGTGCTTTTGATTCAATTTCAGCTAACTATAGTTCGTTTTGATTCAATTATAGAAACGTTTAAATTTTAACAGTTGGTTTAGATATTTTCAGTGTGAAGATTATAATTTAGTGAGCATACGGAAGTTTTGTTGTATGGGAAAGAAGTTAATAGGCAACCTAGTAGCACTAGTGTAATAAACGAGTTGGATGATGACACCGAAGTGTTTGTGGAGATATCTGGTTGTTAGGCTAGAAAGTAAGCTAGTTCGGTGGCTTTTGATTCAAAGTTCAATGCATTCAAATGCTGCTTGATACTGGAGACAGTGTTAAAAACTTGTTTATTAGGATTTGTACAAGTGAATTTCCTGATGTTATGGTTCATACAAGCCAACAATGATTACTAATAACTGCATTTAAATTTTTGTAATCAATTCATCAAAGATTACTAATGCATTTGTTTTGTTAACCCTAAGAAATCTAACATCGTTGCATATTTGCTGTCCTTTTATATATGTATTTTATAAAACATATCTTCTTTTTATTTATCATGGTTATTATGTTGCTAATGGTTTTTCTCTATTGATTATTCAGTCAGAATGAGAAAATATAATGAACCATCACATATTTGTTGTCCAATTGTGAGACTTCAATCTGATATTAGTATGATATTGTTGATTGTTAAACTCGTTTGCAGGTAATTAGCTATTTCGAAGCGAAGACTGTCGACAACAAAGAACTATTGGTAATCAAGCAACGAACATGAATTTAATTGTTATATATGTTGTCGTATTTTGTTAGTACCATTTGTGGAAACTTGTATGTGAATGCTTGTAGTATGTGACTTATCTTGTTGACAAACTACTATCGAATTGATTATGGATATTATATTTGATTGTGAGATTAGCATGTTTTTGCAATTATTTGAATATGATGATCATATGATTGATTGTATATGCTAATTATGTGATTTAATTGTTTGTTTGAATATATGAAAATTATGCGATTGATCGTTCGTTTTAATATGAATAGTATATAAGCGATTGCTGAAAATGGTATAAACCATCAACCGTAAATAGTAGCATTTAAAATATGCTACCAAAAAATGAAGACTTATGGTAGCGTTTTTTTAACCCTACAGAAAAAACCTATAGCTGCATTTAAAAGTGACTTTTGGTAGCGTTTTTTAAATCCTACAGAAAATACCTATAGTTGCATTTAAAAGTGACTTTTGGTAGCGTTTACTACAACGCAACAAAAAGTTTTAGACTTTTAGTTGCATGTCGTATAGCAGCGTTCTCTAAAACGCTACCATAATTTATGGTAGCGTTTTTTCAACGCTACCAAAAGTCTTTTCTGGTGTAGTGAGTCCTATTCGGTTGCTTAGGCGGTAGAAGTCCTATTTGGTTGCTCAGGCGGTAGAAGTCCTATTCAGTTGCTTAGGCGGTAGAAGTCATGTTCAGTTGCTCAGGCGATGTAAACCTATTCCTCCGAGGTAACTGAGGGTTGCTTGTTTAATTCCAGAAGGAGTCTGGGACTGGACGTAGAATGGGAAGTTCGAACCAGTATAAAAATCTCTGGTGTCATTTACTTTACTACTTTATTTATTTACTTACTTATTTTATATTCCGCACAAGTAGTTTAGAGATATATCCATATTACACGATCCTATAACACGGTGACTTTCAAAGATTTCTTAATTCAAAACTCATACTTTTGATTTAGTTAAAACCATGTTATCTAGGACGTTAATCCTAAAACCAGAAAATATTAAGTGAGCGGAATCTTTAGAAATCATCTAATTTTACTCAATTTCAATTCCCGTATTCAACAAATACTATGGGCGGAATAATGGTGAAATCACCTTTTAAATTCCACGAATAGTACGAGTTCCTTCTTTTGGCTTTAACACCGAGTATAAGAAGATCATCTCTATAAAAATCAAAGTTGTTTTTAATTTTAATTTGGAAAATTTAAATCTTTTATACTTAAGTCGTTTCTGACATTTCGACCTTATCTATCCCTCGTCTAGGGAAGAAGCCAGGTGAGCCAGGGCACTGGTTGCTGCTGAACATCTCCTTAGTTTAAGCACCTTACATCCGGATCTCACGAATAAAAAAATCCAGTCTACTCGTCGGCTTTTAGAGTCAAAATTAAACCACTTTATTTATAATAGCTTTTCTTTTAAACATTTATTTATACTCTCTTAAATAAGCTAGAAAACCTCCAATCATTATCAAAACACTTAATTATCCTTTTGAAAATATTTATAAAAGATTAGGAAAATAATCTTTAAGTTTAAAACTAAAGTTTTTAAAAGTTATAGAAAAATGCTCCGGAAAAGTGCTGCGGAAAGCGCTTTTATAAGCTATATTAATCAAAACGACTTTTTATTATTTGAAAATTCATCTTTATTACTCAAATCACTTTTAAAATATTTTAAAATATTGATAAGATTTATTCCACATTTTTTAACAATTTTAAAACACAATTTTCTAAGAAATCCAGCTTTGGATCCCGAACTGCAAAACCACGACTTTTTCAAAAAGCTTGTTTTGCTCATATCTCAAAATCTACTTATCGAAATCTCAATTTTCTTTCTTCGTTGGAAAACTATGGATATAATAGTTCAGAAAATTCTTATCCCAAAGTATTTCGAGCTATATTCCATTCTTTACACTCGATTGACTTTTAGGGCGCGAAATCGCAAACTACCTTTACGCGACGTGCCTATTTTTAACTAAATTTCTCATTTCTTTTCAAACTTCACTAAAACACTTTTGAATGTTTGTAAAACATTTCAAACTCATTTTAAACCATTTTAAAGAGGTTTAACATTCCATATACACTAATTCATTAAATCAGCTCCGCTACGATCGAACCAAAGCAATTGAAACCAAGCCCACGACCCATGGAAGAGCTCGGCCTAGTCTTGGTGATGGAGAAGTTCATGGCCTAGGGTGGTGTGGGTTGTGGCCATGGGTTTTGGAGGAGTACAGGAGGTGTTTAGAACTAGTATTGATGTGGATCGATATTATAAACTAGTGTATACATTTTCCTCTTTTATTTGAGATATTTTCCCCTAAATTTTCTATAATTTTTTTATGAATAAGAGGCCATTAGAGAGGCTCTTAAAAAGCTTGAAAATAAGAGGAAGAACAAGTGGAATGGTATTAGGAATTTTGTGAGAAGAGGGGTGGTATTTATAGAAAAAACCTTGGAATAAAATATTCAAATGCATAATTACCAAAATGCCCCTAGTCCACACCCCCTCCTAGCCTCTACATGCACGGCTCCCCCCTATAGCCATGTGATGGTGATGTGAGGTGATGGTGTGGTACAATGAAGTGATGTTTGCTTTATGGTTACTTAACGGTTAAGCTTTAGGAATTATTAAATCATTTTTGTTATATATTTATATACATATATACATGTTATCATGTGTATGTGACATATTTATATATATATGTACATGTAGGTGCATAAAACTTTGAACGTCCTTGAACAACTTTTGTTTGTTAAATCATTGAAATCCGGGGAACCAATTATCAGTCACTTATTTATCAACGTACATATATTTGTAAACGAAATTTAGAAATAAACTTCTTATCATTTTAAATTCATTAAAATGATAATATTGGAATTGAAAAACCATATAAATTTATATTAACAATTATTTACAATGATCGCTATTATAACGATAAAGTGATATCGATTTATTCTTATATTTTCAAATCATATATATATATATATATCTTTATAAAATTATCATAAATGATTTATTATCACTTTATAACTATTTAAATGAATTATCATTATTTAAAATAAATATTTTAAATAATTAATAAATTATTAAATATCCATTTAAATTCATAAATCTATATCATGCCATTTTATCGATATAAATTTGGAGGAAAAAAAATATTTTTATAAATATTTATTCAAAACAAGATTATTATTATTATTTATTACCACTTAACACAATATTGTTTGAATTATCAACCTTTTGTTTGCATAAATTTAAAATTAAACAAAATTTATCAAAGCGATAAATTGGCGGGTTGTTACAAACTCCCCCCTAAAAGAATTTCATCCCCGAAATTACCCAAAACAAAAACCCAAAGGTTTGTGCAAAATATTTTTCAACTTACACCCGTATGATGTATATAGATCACCCGTACGCAATATCTGATTTGATCTTCTATTCAGTTCACAATTTTATTTCCAAACTAGTATTGATCCTCCGATCATTCAGTGCAGACTCTGACCAGGCTTTCTGATCAAAACTTTAGTTCTCCTTGCATACCTTTCAACTATGATAGAAAATTCAAGAATCTAACCATAAACCCTCATCAATGTTTGTCGTCAAGAATCGGGTGATAAATCCTTTTTTGGATTAGTGTCAACCACGTCAAAGTTCTGTACTCGAATCTTTGATTAAATCGTGTGATGAAACAATCTATATACTTCATATGTATTTATTAACTCTTCGAAATTTTTATAAAAACATTTCATAAAACTTCCATTTTATATTCAAACTTTTTTATAAAGAGACTTCTTTATACATAACCATTTTACATTTTTATTTCCAAATATTTCAAATTAAAGAAAACATTTCTTCCAAAAGATAAATATCTTTTTATTATAATACATTTCTAAACGTATCGTAATGATTCCTAGAAACTTATTTTCAAAATAATTCATTAAATTGATAAATCACCATAAACTTCCTTTAGCTAATATCAACTGTGAAAACATTCTGTATTTAGTTAAAACTTTCTTAAATCAATTAATATTCCTTTATTAATTGAAACTTCCCTTATATATATACTCTCTTTACTTATACTAGTTTTAATACTAAAAAAAAATTTATATACTTATTTAAATGTTATAAGTATATTTAACATGTTTTTTAAAAAAGTCTTTGATACTTGTTATTATCTTTAAAATCCTATTATTAAAGATCTAAATACACCCATAAGATTTTTTTCCAAAGTGTTATTCAAGGGTTTAAAAACAAATGCTGCTAAAACATCGTTTACTACAAACCCAAAAACATTCATTAATAACTTGAATATTTATTTTAAAGATCCATACTAAGGACAACATCATATTATAAATTCTCACATGCTTACACATTTAAATTTTTTGAAGCTTGGGTCCAAAATGAAACTCCCCTCTCTTCCTTACACTAATACAATACAAAACACTAAATCAAAAATAAACATCCCATCCATACTCATACATACTAGGATTATCCTTAATTCCCCAAACGTTACTCCTATTCTTCCGAGTCCGAAGATGATGGTGGACTCTAATTACCAAGGTTTATCATCACTTCACCTTCTCCTTCTTCCTCACTGTCCAGCTCATCGTCAGCCTCATTGTTGTCCTCTTCCGATATCTTTCCCATTAATCGGGGTAACCATGGTTGGTTCCATGGGACATGTCCCATGCCGACTAGTATCCTAGGAATGACTCCTCCCTCATTTTACTCTTCCAAGCCTTGCACGTTTTCCTCCCAAGGGTTCTCAAATTCTTCGACCCTTTATTTACTCAATATTCTAAATATTTAATTTAAACCTTCTACATAATCGGCTTCTTTCTTGGACTATACATGACAGAGTTAGGGGTATGCCCTAGGTGCAATTATGTAATTTGTTACAAATATCTAACTCGATAAGTAATCTTGTTCGAAATAAAGGTGTTTTCTTTCTATTATATATACTCTATACAATATGTTATATTAATTAATTTATTTAAATAAAAGTATATTTAATAGAAAATCCATAATTGGTATATTTTGTGATAGCAGTTATAATATGTTGTAACCATAAGTGATTTATCATAATAAAATAAACGTACTGTTTTAAATATTCCTAGTCAAGATGTATCGGGACTGGATATTGCTACATTCGTTGAGACCAGAGTACATAACGCTCCAAGTGTTGGACAGTGTGTTACTCATGGTTAGTGAGGGAACCAAGGGGTTATGTACTGATAGTTATTACAAAACTATGGAATGACTCACTCGATAGTTTTTAGTTGGTTAATATAACTAAGGTCAAACAAAAAATATAAATTCGACAAAATTACATGGTTCTCTTGACTAGAGAATACCGTTGATCTTCAACGTAGAAGCTTCGCTTTGATTATAGTTAAATCATGGCACAACATCCATCCAACGACTATATTTGGGTCAAGTTGAAGCATTGGAAGTGAAATACTATTCAAGAAAGGATTCGTCTCCTCGGTTATATACGGTTAGTATCATGGTCAAGTGAGGTCAACTCAAAGTCAAAGTCTCTAGCCATAGAGTTTGGTTAATAATAATTGCTATCATTGAAATAAGGACTTTGTGTTTGGACTACAGAGTCAAATATGGATGATATTGGAATTTTGACCATTACCAAATTTCATTAGTCCAAAGTGATATAGTTTTGATGAAGAAAATTGGTGTAAATAATTGTCACAATCGGGTAACGCTTAATAAAGTAAAGTTGGATTTTACCGAAACCTAATAAGTGATAAATTTAGTCATGGTGTCACACCACCTGCTAAGAGATATGTGAACTTTAATATTCGAATTGTTAGGTATTAATCATAGACCAAATTTACACCTAAGAGTCATACAAACGAAACGATGAATACTCCTTTTATCACTTGATTTAATTGATTTGTGATTGTTATAAGTTAATTTAATTAATTAGTATTTATGAAATATTAATTACAAAAATTCATATTTTATGTGTCGAACAATATTAAACAATGTATTTATAATAGTTATAAATATATTAATCGATATATGCTATCGGTATGCATTTAAATTTGGGTTTAAATGCAACGGACATTGTTCAAACTGGAATATATATATTTATTACATATTTGAATACTAGCATAACTATTTATTCAACTAGAAATTTATTATATATATATATATATTAATATAATCTGATATTAAATATTAATTTTATTTAATAACATGACATAATTTTTAGATTTCAAAACTAATTTTTAATGATTTTAATAATTAATTTCCATAGGTTTTTAAATTATTTATTTAATAATTATTTTATAAATTCATAACTTTTTTATGCCATAAACTCCAAATCAACTAGCATTAATTTTATAATATATATATGTGTGTGTGTGTGTATTTATGTATATGCACATGCGTTTGTATACTTATAATTATTTATTAATTTAAAAAATTAATTTTGTTCTCAGGTTTGCAGTAACAATTTAAAAAAATTATATATTAGTTACAAATGGTTTTATTATTTAATATAATAGACATTTCTTTTGAAAACCTACTTTCGTAGGCTAGGGATGTACGAAGATCCGTCATCGCCCCACCCTCTTTTAACACGGGCTCTCATGAATACACTTTTAGATCTTGATATTTTCTACTTATTTAAGGGATTATTACATGTCTCCATAAATAACAAACTACTAAAGTGTAGCTGTTAAGGCTTGAACCCTCTCCCTCTCCTGGGAAGCTAGGAACCCTTTCCAACCGCACTAGAGCCGCTAAATAAACATTTGTACAAATACATCTTAAATATTTTATATAAATGATTACAATTATTATTTTCACATACATATACATAAAGCTATGATTGTATTTTACAAATGTATAATTATATATATATATATAACATTTAATGCACATGCGCGTGCGTGTGCGGACATACTCATATTCATTTAAATAGCATAAAGAATACAAAAGGGGCTAACATGTCAGTTGCAGTGTAAATCTCAATACCTATACACGAGCATGTCAAACCGTGCACACTTTATTATGTTGCACATGCACATATACACATATGTGTATATGATATACATATTCAAACATAATACAAAACACTATAAAGAAAAATTTATTTATAAAATTAAATAAAATAACGAAATTATTTAAAGAAGTTAGAAAAATTCTTAATGGACTAGACTCATAGGCCTAATAAAGATTCAAAATGGTAAAAAAATAAAATTTACCCACTTCTTCCGCTACGGGCTAGCCCAGATCCAACCATAGCATCAGAGCGAGGTTGGTTGAGGCATTCACCTGGTACATTGGATGTCCTATGTTCGTTCCCTACAATTAGCATGATAAGGGGTTCCTACATTGTAATTTGTGATGAAGTATTGCCTCTTACCTGTGCATGTCCTACGATGGTTGTGTTAGTCGAAAGGCTGCATATAAAACTCATTTGTGAGCTATGTACTTGGGTCACCCCAAAGTAGTTTGGGCCGGACCAACAATGGTATCAGAGCTCAATAGCCACTGCAGTCTAAAATAGTCATATTATGGCCAACTAATTAAGCTTACAACCCAGTTAGTATGGTGTCTATGAAAGGTAGTGTCTAAGTTAAACTGTTGGGTAATCAAGTACTCTATCCTACCTGGCTACCGGCCTGACCCGAACAATTATATGAGTCCAAAGGTTGCTCCTAATAGAAAAGAGCCAATTTGAATTGGGCCTTGGGCTAATTTCAAAATTGTTCTTAAATTTAAAATAAAAGTGTATAATTTTGAAGTTAAATTTAAAATAAGAAAATTTTCGAATTGCTTTGAAAATTAAAATAAATGTTTTAAACTTAAAATTTAAATTTAAAATAAAACACATATTATAAGGTTATAATAAAAAATTCAAAATGTTTGAAAATGTTATAAAATTAATTTCAAAAATATTGTTTATTAATAATATTAATAAACTAATAAATAAATTAAATAAGTTAATTAATTAAATACACACACACACATTTATAATATATATTGATATATATTATGTTGTCTTGAATTGTTTAAGACAATACGAGTATACATGTGTATTGCTATAAAGGGTATAATATATATGCATCTATGTATATGTATAGTATACATATATATTGATATATATTATATATATAGATACATATACATACATACATATATATATATATAAGATATATGTATATTACTATAAAGTGTATAATATATATGTTTAATATAATATGTTATAATTGCATTATATAATAATTAATTAAAGTGTTAATTACTAAATTAATTAAATAAGATTTAATTAATATAATATTATACATAAGACTATTATATAAGTAAATCAAATTATAAAATTATATAATAAAATTTATATAACATAAATGCATAATAAAACGTGGAATAATAAGAAACCCAACATAGACTAAACTGATAAGTACATGCGTATAGTACGTATATCGTGATTTCTGATGTGTCCGACACTTGAATCAGGGGAGAATTTCGTAAGAAATACATTATTACATAAGTTGATATCACTTAGTGAAATATATTGAAGATTATTAATTTTTAATATTAGTGTTATCCTTTACCATTTATATATTAATAAATTACTTGCATACTCTCTGGTTGTTGAGCAAACTCGAGCTAAAGATGTTATGTGCAGTATTATTAATCAATTGGATAGACGAGGTAAGATAACTATATATATTTGTTGAGCAAACTTAAGGTACATATACTATACGTAGGCCGTCACGAAATGGTGGATACAAGTGAATAATCTCTTTTGATTTATTGAGAAAACTCAAGGTCAAAATGATATTGGGACAAGGAACCATGGGTTAGGAGTTGTATATGATACAACCGATAAAAAGCTATCAATCGTTTATGGAGCTATGAATTGTTGAGAAAACTAAAGGTCAGAATCCCAAGACAGACGAGTCCAAACACTCATTACTGAAGTCGAAAGACTTTTTTGTTTCATCTAAGGGCTTGGAGAAACATAAAAGACCAATGGGAGCCTTATTAGAAAAATAAAATAGTAACATTTCACCTTTCTAATATTATAAGAATGTCTGCTATATAAAGTTATAATAATCTACATTGATAAATTTATGTAGTTGATATAATTGATAAAATGTTTAACAATTAAAATATACAAATGAATAGAATTAATATTGACAAATGGAAATATAAAACATACTTACCATTAAATTTTCGCATGTTGACCCATGCAAGTGCCTAATTATACAACTACTAAATATGTTCATAATTTAGTCACTTAAGAGTTTACTTGCCCGAGATTGTGTTTGTCTTCAATGAGTTTCACTCTAAAAGCAATACAAGAATATGGATATTTGATCCATATATGATCGCATACAAATGGTATATGGTGAATGGTCACAATTCATAATGTACAAAACCTCAAAGGAATTAGTTCATTGGAATAAGCAAGTAAACTATAGTGTGAGATCATGTATTCAATATGATTGATTACAATAATGATCTTGTAGTGTTAAATGTAACATTGGACCAAAGGGTACAAGATAAGATTTAAGAATTCGATCATTGAAATGTCAGTTTGATCGGCTTACGTAAAGTGCAATTTATTTGATGTCCTTAAAAGTTAAGGATGACCAAATGCACTTTTGTAAAGAGTTCAGATTTCCTTTAAATGGTTCGACTATTTAGAAAGGAAATCGAATGTATAAGAGTGGACGTAACCTAAGGCATAGTTAAAATGAAGAGAGTGAATGGTCATTTCTGCTTCATAGAGAAATTCGAAAATAAGAATTGTAAAATAATTATAGATACTTAACATTAGAATGAGAAAAATGATTTCTATTCCAAAAGTATTTTTCATATAGAAATTTGTTTTCTATGATATTTATTTCTTTGAGTTTTAAATACTTGATCTATAATTCTCGATTATAAACCAATTAAATTAAATGCAATAAATAGCCTATATTAAGTGGCTGACTGAGCTTTGTATTTCAAACATCAATATAGTAATGGCGGAAATAGTGGAAGCATGTCATAAGGCACTTATCGGTCGCACCAAGTTACAAAAATTGTTTTTGTAAAACATACCAAGCATTATTTATGATATAATAACTATTTTTTCAGTGTTGACTGAAAAGACATTGTTTTATTTCAGTATGAGTATCATGAATGTTCGTTATAAAATAAAACCGTAATAGTGGTATTTGTGATGCATTGAAAAATACAGAAGTATCTAAATTTATTTGCAATTATTTTGAAATTATGGACTAAGCCACAGTTTTAGGAAATAATTCTTTGATTATATGATTATGAATCATATGGTACTAGTGAATTATATCTCAAACAATTAAGGGCAAAGTGTCCATTCAATGCAACGTGATAAGGTTGATGAACTCTTCGCATTGATACATAAAGGTGTATGCAATAGCAAGTTTATTAATGCCAAAACCATTCCATATACTTTCTTATATTCACTGATGAGTTATCGTCGACGTGGACTTGTGTATTTGATATACATGTAGTATGTAGATAATAATCTCATAGAGTATAACACGGAAGTAAATAAAATTACGTGCAATAGAAAATAAAATTGATTCAATTTGATCGAATAGGTAAGTATATTGGAAGGAGTTTCGAACGTACCTAAATAAAAATAGAGATTCAATCTCAAAAATCACTCCTTCATATGATACATAATGATGATCGATAAGGTGTAATTGAACTTTGTTGGACAAAGTACAATTAATTATGAGTGAAGTAGAGTTAACTTCTTTCTATAAGGTCGTGCACTTGATAGTAGTTCACAAGGTCAAAATTAATTTCATCTAAATAATCATTTATAAAATCATATAAGATAAGGATTTATAAGAAACCCTAATATATCTTAGGCCAAGGAGTCAGCAAGTTGTGCGAGTCATAAGATTGCATGTAATAATTGTTCGCGAGGGATCTAGTATGAATTGCCACAAAAGCAGTTTGGAAATGACTGTCATTGGATGACCAATTTATGTTTTGAACATAAGTATTGTAAACTAAAAAAAATCTATTTTATATATAAGGCAATATCAATTTCATAGTGAATGAATTTCTTTGAGAAATTATTGGTAGTAAAATTGATTTAGACACGATCCAAAGATAAAACTGATTACATGGGATGATATTAACCAAACCTAAATGAATACATCACATTAGAGTGTCTGATAAGTATTCTCACACATTAAAGAGAAATTATGAGTTTCTTCTCAATTTTGAGAATAGATAATCCTCAATTGTCAATTAAACCATTAAGAGTGTTGACTCTTCCATATGGTATGATGCGCAAATTTGAAATGGATTCCAAATATGCTGTCAAAATGTGATTTTGTTAGTTGTACCTGAAGTGATATGATCCATCAGCTGCGACCGTATCTTCGAGAGCAAGACTAATGCAGTTGGAACATAATGAGCAAAGTTGATAAGAATAATATCGTAAATTTCAATTGTTGAAATTAGCGTAATAGAGTTGATATTCAACATACTCAAGTTAATTCAGATTTACTCGCAGAATTATCTCTTGATATGACTTGTGTTTAGTACATATGTGTTGAAATGGAAAATTCTAAATATTGATTTAGAATGAACTGTTTGTACATAACAACCAAAGTGTTACGAACTTAGTTGGAGCGATATTGACTTTGTGAGTTTTAGGATATGATCCAAGAAATAATACAAAAGTATCATTTTATTAGCATCTAAATTGAATATGTATTTTGATGGAAACATAAAATGGTTTGATTTTCAGTCAAAATACAGAGGAAGCGTGTATCCAAAAGAAAGAATCATTAAAAGGTACATAGATATTCTAGACTGTAAGTAAATAACATACTACCGATTGTTAATGATGTACTTATGTTAAAATGAGTAATAATTTAGTTGTTTAATATTCAACATTGGAATTGTAAATTATATCTTTGATATTAGATATAAAGGATATTCCGAATGTACCAAAATCATATGCAAGGATGCCGTACTAAAATGTTTAATAAGGAATATGTAGGATGGATTCTTTATGCTTTAGCAATAGGAATTATCATACATGTTGTGTTGTCTGCAATATCATAATTTGCCGATGTATTTAATACATAAAGAAAAAATTAAATCCAAATTAAGATCACTAAATGTAGTTTAAAGTATTCTTGAGTATTTATGAAATATTAGAGAATTATTTATAGAAAAAACAAACTCCTTATCAAAGAGTGTACATACTCAAACTTCATGACTGATATTGAGTGTAATATATCAATGTTAGATTTATTTTCATACCTTAATCAAGAAGCTTTAAGTTGGAAATGTTCTAAATGAAAGGTTGTAGCCGAGTCAATGAAAACTTAAGTACATTGCCTTGAATAGCACCGCAATGAAAGCATCAAATATAAATATAAATGCACAAATTTATAATTGTTCTAAGGGTGATTCCAAGTATTAAGAATACAACATCATTGTTTATGATAACAATGTGATAATAAGAGCTCACTAAACGTCAAAAAACATACTCCTAATAGTTCTACATGATAAAGGTAATTTGTCAACATCGATGAGAGTTGATTGATAGAGTAGTTAATTAAACCAACACTGAATATCCATTCACGAAGGATCTAACTCGATCAGTTCTCATCAAAGCGATTGAAGGGATGGAATAGAGATTCCATAATTGGCCCCAAGTGCAAGTAGGAGATTGATAGAGTTAGGGGTACATATATCTAACTTGATAACCAATCTTGTTAGAAATAAAATGTGTTTTCTTTCTATTATATACTTGATATAATATGGTATATTAATCAATTTAATTAAAAGTATATTTAATGGAAAATTCATAAATTGTATGTTTTGTAATAGGTAGTTATAATATGTTGTAACAACGAATGATTTATCCAATGAAGAAAACATACCGTTTTAAATATTCCTAGTCAGGATGTATCAAGATTGGATATCGATGCATCCATTGAGAGTGGAGTATGTAACGCTCTCCAAATTTAGGCAATGTATTACTCATGACTGTTAGGGGCACCAAAGGGTTACGTACTGATAGTTTT
Organism: Allium fistulosum; assembly: GCA_030737815.1. Classification (NCBI taxonomy): domain Eukaryota; kingdom Viridiplantae; phylum Streptophyta; class Magnoliopsida; order Asparagales; family Amaryllidaceae; genus Allium; species Allium fistulosum. The sequence goes on from CM060907.1 coordinate 295,498,920, forward strand.
TGAATAACTATAGGATGACTCACTCGATAGTTTTCTGTTGGTTAATATAACTACGATCAAACAAAAAATACCGATGTGATAAAATTACACAGTTCTCTTGACTTAAAAATAATATTGATCTTTAATGTGGAAGCTCTGCTTTGATTATAGTTAAATCATGGTAAGGAGCCCACCGAACGACAGTAGTTGGGTCGAGTGGAAGCATTGGAAGTCAAACACTATTTAAGAGAGGATTTATCTCCTTGGTTATATGAGGTTAGCATCATGATCAACTGAAGTCAACTCAAAGTCTCTAGCCAGAGCAGTTCGGTTAATAATAATTGTTGTTTTTGCACCAAGGACTTTATGTTTGGACTATAGAGTTGAATATGGATGATACAGGGATTTTGACCATTACTAAATTCTATAAGTCTAAAGTGATATAGTTTCGACGAAGAGAATTGGTGTTAATAATTGTCACAATTGGGTAAAGCTTAATAAATTAAAATTGGTTTTTAAGGAAACCAAATAAGTGATAATTTTTTTCGTAATATCACATCACTTGCTAAGTGATGTGTAAACGATAATATTAAAATTGTTCGGTATTAATCACCGACCAACTTTACACCTAAGAATCACACAACCGAAATGATGAACACACCTTTTATCACCTGATTTAATTGATTTGTAATTATTATAAATTAATTAAATTAAATAATATTTATGAAAAATTAATTACAAAATTTTTTGTTCGATGTGTTGAAAAATGTTAAACAATGTATTTATAATAATTATAAATATATTAATCGGTATACGATATTAGTACACGTTTAAATTTAGATTTAAATGCAGCGGACATTGTTCGGGCTAGAATTGGTTTTCAGGCCCATATGGGCATGAAAATTATGGCCAAAATAACTTAGATAGGCCAGCCAAATGTTGGAAAAGGAGTGATGCTTTTGAATGGTCTAAAAGAGTGGAATTAGTAAGAGAGAGACAAGGATACGATCCACTTTTCTCTCCATTTAACTTCCTAATTAAATGCCAATCTACACCATTCTTTGAGAGACTTTTTGCCCTTTTTCCTTCTACAAATTTTGACCAGCAAACCCCATTTAAACCTAAAAGAAATTTAATCTCAAAAAACATCAAAATTCTTCGATTTGATCATCGGTGGCAAAGCAATTCGGTAGCCAACAACTCTAAAACTTGAAATTTGATTCAAGGAGCCATTTCATCATTTCAAAGTGAGATCCTTAGGCCTTAGTGAAAGGTTTCAACATGTTTACTATTCTTTTAATATTATTATCTACTATTGTAATATATTATAGGTTGTTTGATTATATCACGAATCTAGTGTATCGATGTTCTATCACATATTTGATGGTTGAATATATAGATATATCTATATATTTAAAAAACAAAAAACTAAATTTTATTTTGTATGTCTGATGGTATTAAACACATGGTCTAAAAATAAATTAAATAAAAAACCATTTTTAATTAAATAATATCAGGTATGATTTTTATCAATTAATAAATTATATCCAAATGATTTTTTTTGGCAAGGCCGATGGGGTTGAATGGTCCACTACCATTTTTTATTACAACAAATAATAAATACATAAGAAATAGGAGATAAGCAGATTGCCTACCTACAACACAGGTTTTTAAAGTGGACCGTCCACTATAATAAAAAGAGCTATACTAGCTTAAGGAACAAGAGCTAGGCCACTAGCCTAAACTACTATGCGCTAACATAACTTAGCACATACCATCCCAACAAGGGTATATGACTAGCCCATAAGGCAAAGGGCAGGAATATCAGTCCCCAACAGAGGAGGAGTCAGGACCGACACCAGGATGGAACACATCAGAGACAAAATCAGCAAACAAAGACGCAAGACCCATAACATAGCTAGAACTCTCAGAAGAATATAAGAAGGATCTATCCCAAGAAATCATCCAGAATCAGACGGTTCCAATCACCCACGTGTCCATCCACAGCAAGAGGAAAATCACCATCCAAGACCAAGTAATATAAGCAATGCTGATCACCAACATCCCTAGAAACGAAGCGATAGAAAGATTTCCTCCCCAGATTGAATCGCATGTTAGAATCCTCATGCAACCGGGATACCTCAGAAGGAACCCAAGAAAAAGACGAACAAGAAGGAGTAGGAGGAGCTAGGCACTCAGCAGACTCAGGAACCGGCATAGCTGCGGGAGGAGGATCAGACAAAGCAAAGGGGAGGGAGATTGACTCAAAGACCACAGGAATAAGGGGGCTGCATAAGGTGGAATAGGAGGTTCGAGGGGTGGGGAGATTGGTTCAGAGACAAGTTGGACAACTGCGACACAGGGACCGACCTTCGGAACCCAACGACAGGAAGGAGGTTTAGGCAGGGGAACCTTTAAAGGCGGAGGAGCAGAGGGGGGATGTTTGCAAGAGGAGGCTAGATGACCGAAGGAGTGACAAGAGGTGCAGATATTTGAGGTCTAACCATAGCGAACACGGACCTCAACAATAATGCCTGGAGCAAGCTGGACCTTAATCGAAGAGGGAAGAGGCTTATCCGGGGAAATTTCAATAAGGGATTTAGCATAAACAAGTTTATCTCAGGCAGTCGTACTCTCATAAAAAAATCTCAACTTACCAATATGGCAGGCAAGCCAGTTCAGACCAATCAGAGGCTGAAGAACATATGAGATATGCGAGAAGTAAGTCCAAACAGGGATAAATAAAACCTGATCTCTAGCACTAGAAATTGTCGGTGACCATTGGGAAACTATAAAGGCTTGCCATCAATAAAGGTTGGCTCAGATTGCAAGACACAAAGGCGCTCTTCAGAGGAGAAGAATTTGAAGTAATACATGGAATCTAGATATATAACTTTAAGTTCACCTTTAAGCTTTCATAGCCGTCTACAAAGAGACCTAGGATCATTGATACGTTGCAGAGGATCAAGGAAGAATCCCACTACAAAGCCAGACCAGAAGTTAGCACCAACGTCAACTAACTCAGGGGAAAGAAGGGAAACCCCATCTATCACATTAATATCGAAATTATTTGAGCAGTAGGGACCAGCATTACCAGGAAGAGAGGGGATAGAGAAGACCATTGTTTGGGGAGAGCAATCACAGAACCATACCCTAGAGATGATAGAGCAGGTTGGACTTTGGAGTATATTGCATTAGATCGAACACCTTGCAGACATGGAGATGACGCACAACTGTTATTGCAGATAGAACCAGGATCATCAGACCCATTGTGTACCAACCCACACATATCAGCAATTCCAGTTACACCAACCGTAAGACCACTATCAGACGAAGAAACCATCAACGGAATGTTAGGATTTTAATTGTTCACATCAGGAACAATAGCACTCAAAATAGGATCGAAGTCATCTACAGTTGGCAGGAGGCCATCAACGAAGCTAGGGCAGGGAATTCATTACTCGAAGAGATCAACGACGGTTGAGACAAAACTTGCTCAGGAAATACATCGCGATAGCCAGAGAAAGGCGTGTCAGTGACAGCTCGGTCAAAACGAAGCGGCGAGAACTTGTTGGCTTTGCGCGACATAAGGATGAAGGCGAAAGAACAGGGAAGAGGATCGATGATAGCAGCGAAAACCTAAATCGTGAAACATAGTTTTGCACAGTTGGAGGCGGAGGCCATGATTAATTTCAAAACCTAAACCTTGAATTTATGTTTATATCCGAATGATTAAAATCACATAATAATTATTTTAAAATCTCTAAAATATTGGCTTTGCACAACAATAATTGCGCATCAAAATTTTACTTTATGTTAATATTTATTATATATTTAAACATAAATATTTCTATTTATCTAACTAGAATTGATTATACATATGTATATAATTTGGAATTATTATAAATTTTATTTAATAATGTTACATAATTTATTGGTATCAAAAATAATTTTTTAATAATTTTAATAATTAGTTTCCATTGGATTTCATATTATTTATTTAAAAGTTATATTATAAATTCATTTTTTTTGCATCGTGAGCTCCTAATCAACTTGCGTCAATTTTATAAATTATTTATATTTTTTAATTTATTATGTATATGTGCTTGTTTTTGTATATTTATAATTATTTATTAATTTAAAAAATTCTTTTGTTCTCAGGTTTACCGCCACAATTAAAAAAAATATTTTTTCATATTATTTATTAAATGATATTGTTATTTAATATAAATGAACATTTGTACAAATACATTTTAAATATTTTATATAAATTATTACAATTATTATTCCACATATTTATATATAAATATGTGATTGTATTTTATAAATGTATAATTTTATGTATGTATATAACATTTGATGTATATATACATGTATACACACACACAGATATATATATATATATATATTCATTTAGATATCACATAGAATACTAGAGGGGCTAACACGTCCACTGTAGTGTAAATCCAATCATCTATATACGAGCATGTCAAACCATGCACACTTTATTATGTTGCATGTGCATTACACAAATATGTGTATATTGTACACATATTCAAACATAATACAAAATAATATAAATTAAAATTTTATTTATAAAACTAAATAAAATAACGATTTTATTTAAAAGAAATTTAGAAAAATTCTTAATTAATTAGACTTCATATGCCTAATAAAGATCTACAATGTTAATTTTTTATAAATTCACTCATTTCTTCCACTACGAGCTGGCCCAGATCTTACAATATTAACATATCATCCATATAAACTTCCATGTTTTCACAAATTTGGCCTTTTAACATTATATTCACCAACCATTAATATGTGGCTCCCATAGTCTTTACTCCGAATGTTGTTACTTTATAACAATACATTCCCCAGTCAGTTGCCAAACTTGTGTGTTCTTTATCTGGTTTGAAAATAGGAATATGATTATATCCTGAATATGCATCCATGAATGACAACTTATGACCGCTTATGGCATTAACTAGCCGATCAATCTTAGAAAGTGGGTAGCAATCTTTCAGGCATGCTTTATTTAAGCATGTGTCATCTACGCACGTTTACCACTACCCATTAGACTTTGTAACTAATGCCGGATTCGCTACCCACTTTGGATAAAATTCATCTCTAATGAATCTGTTTTCCAATAGCTTCTTTATTTCCTCCTGTAGTGTTGTAGTACGAACTTTATCAAATTGCCTTTTGGTTTTCCTTATTGAAGTAAATATTGGGTTAATATTAAGTGCATGACACATTATTGCGGGATCAATCCCCTTCATATCAGCATGAATCCCAACGAAGACATCTTTACTTAATTATAGAAATGAGATTAGTTCTTCACTCGTGTCCTTATCCATCCTTATTTCTATCTTCACCACCTTAGTAAAACCTTGAGAATCTAATATTCTTTTTTCAAGTCCCTCATAGAATGCATGTTTTCTTAACTGTCTCTAGAATCCATATCCCGTACAATCTCCTCTAAAACTTCATTCTTATCTTGGTCGACCTGATTTAACTCCATTTACTTCCTTTTCCTATCTTCCGATTTGACACTTCTACTTAGTATTCGTTGCTCTTTTATCAGAATACTTTGTTTTCCTTAGATATCATTTCTTAATGACTGATAATAAGTGCTTAGAAGTTTTTTTTCATTTAGTTTATTTAACGTAGGTCCATAACAAGATTCACCCTCTTTATTATGCTGCTCAAGTGTGGCGAAGTATATTTCACGAGAACTAAATTGTTCCCCACGTACTTTTCCCCATTCTAATTTAGAAAGGAGCTTCACTAGCAAATGCTTGGGGGACACGAAGGCATTAATCTCATCTAGTGTAGATCGTCCGAAGAATATGTTATAATAAGATGGCTAGTTTATTCCCACAAAAAGAGTTTCAAAAGTACTTGACTAAGGTGGGGACCCAATTTAAACATACAATTTGATTTCCCTAATCGGCGTGGAGCTCTTGTTGGTGAACCTAAAGATAGGATCCAAACTTAGCTCAAGCTTTTCTTCCAAAATATCCATTTGATTGAAAGCATGTTTAAAGATGACATTAACTGCACTTCCAGTATCACCCAATATTTTAGACACGAGCAAAAGCCTAATTTGTGCGGTTATCTATAAGTGGGTCATTATGGGATGTCTAACTCCCTTCAATTCCTTCAGAGTTATGTCCAGATCTGGGAGTTGACTAGAGATTTTGCGACTCTTTGTTAGTCGTTCTTCACTTATTGAGTAGATTCTTTTCTTAGCCTCTCTTATATATCGTCTTCTCGTGCCTTTACACATTGCCACAACATGCACCCCTCCATGAATCACATTAATGTGGTTAATTGGTGGTAGCAGATCCCGAGGAAGTTCATTTTCTAAGATTTTAGCATTATTGACTGAAAGTTTCTCATTATGAAAGAGCTTCTAATCAATTTTGACAAAATCTTTAATCACTCCTTCTCTGATCTTATTTTTTATGATTCCAGCCAGAACTTGACAATCGTCTATCTTGTGCCCATTCACCCTATGAAAAATGCAAATATCACCTCCTTTATTTGGTTTTAGATTTGTCCCTGACCTGAGTGACGTGGGGTACCCAATCTTATCTTCAGTCAAAACGTAGATATAAGAGATGTGCTGGTCCAACTCAAAAAAATTTGCTTTAGGAAATTTATTCCATTTTCTCTTTTGTTTGGGGCCATAAAGCCTCCCCTTTCTCTTTACTTCTTCATTTCGTAGAATCTTTCATCCATTCAGATGAACTTGTTTATTTGGAAGTGAAAATCTTGCAATCCTTGCAACCATGAATATAGAGCTCTTTCCAAAAAAGGGTGTTTTCAATTAACCTAGACTTTGCAACCATTAACTTCTCTATTACACTTACTCTTTCTACGTCGTTAGCTTTAGGAACAAACCCCTCAAATAATCTCTCAACAACTCTCCTTGTTACACCCATAAATTGAACATAATTAATTAAAAAGAAATTAATTAAAAAATTATTAAAGCTAAAAATGGAAATTTTAAAAACGTCGGAATTTGGCTACGAAACTCCAATTTTTATGTTTGTGGCAATTTTTTGATCAATTTTCATAAAGTTTTACAATCGGAGTTCAAACGAAAAAGTTATTGGCATCTGAATATTTCAGATCGAAAATAATTATATATGTAATTAAGGAAATAAATGAAATTAATTAATGTTAATTAATGTTAATACTTGCTTAACATTTAAGTACAATCAACATTTAATTAGATCGGCTAAATTTGTAACAAATAACGTATAATGGGAAACAAATGAATGTATAATAAAATAGGCAACAGGTTAACCCCTAATTGGGAGCAGTTGACTGCTAGCGATCAACCAGTGGTAGAGTAGTAGTCGACCGTTTGTGTGCTGGCAGTTGTAAGTTGAACCTAGGTCAAATGGCCTGGATTTAATATAATATAATCTCACGACTGACATTGATTCGAACCCCCATAAATATAGGCCTAACCCCTTATAATATAATTTAACGCTTGTGGGCTCATTAAAGTGCGGGTTATTACATTTAGTATCAGAGCATATGTTAGTCGATCTTAAGAATTAGGATACATTGAGTGAACATATTTGTGTTTTGCTATAATTATATATATAATACGCAAACTCTACAAATTTCGATTATAGAAGTAGTTGTAACCATATTCCCAAAGGATGGACAATGCAATTATGAGTTGGAACAATAGATGAAGTTGAAGATATACACCTATCCCGATTATCCCATGGGAAATAGGTTGTATTAGAAGGCATAGACTTAAGAAGAGCATCAGTGCAACATAAAGAAGGGTCTCTGAAGCTGGATGGTACTTGACTCCCTTATTGGGCCTGGATTGTCCAATGGTTGCAGATCCCCGTAGGGTTGCCGATTGATGATGTACGTTAGATCCAAATAAGGGAAAAGTAAGAATCTATATGTTGCAAATATCTGAAAGAATTAAATAAGTTCCTGAAAAAATGTGTGTAGAAATCACTCCAAGATGACAGTTGGATTTTAATATTTTGGGAGAAGAGAAATCAGAAAGTAAGTGGAAAGGGAAAGTCCAAAAGAAAAGACAAATAAAACCACTTTGAGACCAGCCCCATATGAAAGAATTTAATAAAATATTTTAAAAATGGGTTTGAGGAAAATACATTAATAATATATTTGAAATGATATTAAAGGGATTTATTAAAAGTAGAAAAACCCAATTTTAAAAAGTAAGTAAACATTAAACTTCCAGAAATATAAAATATCCTTATTTTATCTAAATAAAAATTTATAGTAGAAACTAAAATTTTGTTTAGCCGAAATTTTCAGTAAAAAAAGGGTTTTAATAAGAAGATATTTCTTTTGAAGCTAAAATATGGCGTATACATAACTCGTTGATATTTTGTTTATGGAAAAAATTTAAGTTGTAAAATTCATTTTAGGGATGGACAATAGGAAGTGGTACAAGTTTAAATTGGGGTATATAGAATGAGAAAAGAAGATCAGAACCAAAAATAAAATGGTAGGTGGATGTACCACTATGGACAAATAAGAATTTTTCAGAATGGTCAGAATGAAGATGAAGAAGATAGAGGCGGAACGAAATAATGTTAGTTAGAATAAATAGCTTACATTCAACCAGGCCTAAATAGGGCTCAGGTTCAACCTACCCAAAAAGGCAAGGAGTGGTCAGCCCCTTGGGACTAAACGATCGACCAGTAGTGGTCAACTGCCCTAAGATTAGCGGTCGACCAATTACAGGTTTTTGGGCGTGATCCCAACCTCGAATGAGACATAAAGTCGAGTCCAGGTTTGAGCCACCACATCCTTTCATCGAACCCCTCTTCCTCTTTAATCTCATCTTTACCGCCCTCTTCCTCAAAGCACAACTGACCTTGTTTTTTCCGACCAGGCGGCACATGCGACGACCTCCAGCACCCCTAGGGGGCTACGCAACAACCTCCACGACCCCAAAACCCGACCGACGCTCCACTCTTCTCAACCCCAGGTTTAGATTTCAAACCACCGTAAACCAAATCATGGCCTCTCTACGCAATAGTCACTCCTCCCGCAACCTTGGTCCGACTCCACAAGAAATTGCATGGCTCCAAAACGACGAAGAAAGAGTGAAAAGCTACAAAAAAGTCGTGAACTTTGCATTTCTATAGGGATGATCGATGAAGTTTGGGGACTTCGCCGCTTATGATTTTTAGGGTTTATCTGCGGCTATAGGAGTACTACCGATCCTTAGCCATGATACGTTCGAGCGAGAATGCTATATGCAATGCATGCGTCTGTTTGATGCTAATTTGGAGTATTTATTCAATGAGGACATCACCAGCTTCACATCCCAAGTGAAGGGAGTAGAGATTCGAATGACTCATAAGCAATTTTGAGGGATCCTGCACATCTCCACAGCAGGAGAGGATCTATAGGCTACTGAGGTCTCCGATCCTGTTATTCTTCAGCAGATCTTCCACAAGGGAGTAGGTGTTTAGTGGCTGGACAACATGCGAGACCAAACCCGTTTAGTTACCCGCATTATTCAGCACAACATCGTCCCTAAGATAGGGTGCTTTACTAGACCTACCCCCTCATTTAGAAGGCCAACTACGCCGCCATAGGTGGTATTCAGATGAACTGGGCTAAGGCCATCATGTGCCATTATGTGGGCTCTGGAGTTGGGACGTGGATGAAATATCTTCCATATTGTCATCTTTTCACTCCTATCTTCTGATAGTATGGAGTTAGTCTTCAAGGGGAGCAGTTGTAGAAGAAGGCATTTGCACCATTGGATAGAGTTTCCCTTAGGACGACGAGGATAAGATAGTCACTTTTGATTTTGAAGCACAAGGAGAGGCAGGACAGGCACAAGGAGGTGCAAGCTAGGCACATATGAAGTGGGCTCCGTGGCAAGATCAGGAGACTGCTCAGCCACAACCACAAGTCCCGACGTACATGGCGATTCAGGATTATCAGATCCGGATCGAGGCTGGGCTACAAGAGATATGGGCGAAGCAACAACGTCAAGGCTATGAGCTTGGTGCATAGCTGCCATGCTCCGATCATTTATAGACCGTGGCATTAGTTTGGGTTCTCGAAGAGGAGTAGGGCCATCCCGCAGCGCAAGGGTATTCATAGGATCATTAGTAGCAGTTGTTATTTTCTTCCGACATTGTCTTTCTTTTAGGTTTGGTTTGTTAGCATTAGTTGTTTCTCTTGTATAAAACGTGTACGATATTATAAGAAATGTTCCTTTTTTAAAATTGGTTTTTTAGATTGAATGCAATATTAATTGGAAAACTGTGCAAGTAAGGAAATTCCATTAGACACTTAACTAGTGCAAAGTAAGGCTGGAAGTTTATAAAATAAATTATAAAACTTATTAGCTTTAAAAGTAAATAAAATGTTAAGTCCTTAATGTCTTCAAATTTTGGGGAGATAAATTTTGTTGAGCGAAGGACGATGAAAGGTTATTATTGCGAAACCATGAGTCACTATCTCTACGCTTTAAAAGCTGAAATTTATAAATGAATTAGTGTGCTGATTATTGTTCTGAAATAAAAGAATAAGTTTAGGAAATTCAAAAATTTACCGTGTAGTAGAAAAGAGTCGATCGTAGACATTGACCCTTTAACTAAATCCTGATTGCATGGGATGTGGCTAAATTGGTTTTGAAAAATAAAAACAAATACTTTTAAAAAAATTGGTTCAAAAACCTTGATTTTTTAAATAAAAATACTTTTGTGCAACGTTTGAAAAAATGAGCTTTTATTTTAAAAAATTTAAACCATTTCTAAATTTTAATTGAAAATGATTTTTAACGAAAAAGAGTTATTTCTAATTTTTGAAATGACACATGCTTAGTATGGGAAAAAGTCAACGGGTTAGCAAGTATGAATTTTACTGTGCCGCAGAAGTGGCAGTAAAATAAAAGGTAGTTAGCAACGAGGGAAAGAGTTGTTTTAGTTTTGGGATTCCGTTTTACATACATTGTCAATAGATGAACAAATCTTTTTTTTAAATAACTCCGTTTTAGAAAACTAAAGATTCAAAAGTAAATTTTCTTATGTGGACTACACTTAGAAAAGTTGAAGGAGAATTAGGGGGCAGAAGAGAAGAATCCAAGGTATAGCGGAAAGGGTACACAAGAGAATGATGGGAATATGGAATTCTCCATCCAAACCCTTTTTTGGCATAAGAATATAGGTTTAGAAAACTAGATTTTTCTAAATTTTTGATGTTAGAAATGGTCTGCTAGGTATTAGATGGTAGGGATTATATGCGAAATTGCTTAAACTATACTTTATTCGTAGATGTGTAGGAAAATTTATATGCAAAAACAAAGATTTTGATTTTTATAAACTTGCATATAGAACTGCCAATATACATATATATATATAGGTTTTTTGCATCACATTTTCAAAATTGTTTTCAAAAATGCATTCATATAGGAGGTGCTAATTTAGAATTATTCAACATGCATATCATAGATGCTGTGACACACCGTGCATTTGTACACTATTGGTTGCAAAAAATTAGTTGTACACTAATTGGATAGATAGCTTAGAATGGTTGCATGCAATGTTACATGATTCAATTCTTAAGGACTTTCGAGGATGAAATTCATTTAAGGGGAGAATATAACACCCCGTAAATTGAACGTAATTAACTAAAAAGAAATTAATTAAAAAGTTATTAAAGCTGAAAATGGAAATTTTACAAATGTCATATTTAGGCTAAAACTTACGCCATTGTGTTCGTGGAGATTTTCTGATCAATTTTCATATATAAAGTTTTGTGATCGGAGTCCAAACGAAATAGTTATTGACGTTTGAATATTTTAGATCAGAAATAATTATATATGCAACTAAGGAAATAAATGAAATTAATTAATGTTAATTAATGTTAGAAGTTGCTTAACGTTTAAGTACAATCAACGTTTAGTTAGATTGGTTAAATTTGTAATAAATAACGTATAATGGGAACAAATGAACATGTAACAAAAATAGGCAACCAGTCGACCCCTAATTGGGACCGGTCGATCACTAACTGTCGACCGGTGATAGAGTAGCGGTCGACCGCTTGTGTGTGAAAGTGTACGTGTAGTACTAAGGATCGTGTAATATGATATATAAATGCGGAAACTGGTAATAACAGTAAAGTAAAAATTAAAGTAAGCACACCAGGAATTTTTATACTGGTTCGAACTTCCCGTTCTACGTCCAGTCCCAGAATACCCTCTGAATTTAAACTAAACCCCTCACTTAACCCGGAGGAATAGGTATACGACACCTGAGCAGCCGAACAGGAATTTTTCCGCCTCAACAACCGAAGAGGACTTCAGCCTAATATAAATTGTTTGTTGACGAATGTGTTCTAAATAACACTGATTGTCTTTATATAGTACAAATTTCCTATAATCAAATCCTCAAGAGTATATATGTGTGTGAAGATTTAGAAGGAAGATAATCACGTAGAATCGAAGTATATAAATTAAAACAAGGATTCTAGTGATATTAATTAAGAATGAAAACTTTTATTTGCAGAAATGAATAGAGATTAGATTTCAGAAATATAAACAAGAATCGGTGATTGTAGAAGTGAATTGAATATGTTTATATAGTTGTAGAAGAGTTATAATCTTTCATGAAGAGTTTCAGTCAACAGTTGTGTCCATATCTCTTGAAATAGAGGACATTCCTCTTCATGAAATGATCGCATCTCTTCAGTAAACTAGCCGTTATTTTCTGGTCGGTCGACCGGAAAATCTGGTCGGTCAGCTGAGTTCGAAATCGTACACAAAACAGAAAGTACCTGTGCACATAACACAGGGTCGGTCGACCGAGGATCCTGGTCGGTCAGCCGACCTGATGTTATTTGCACAGTGTACACTTATATATGTATAAATTATCATGGATCAATTTGTGTGTGTGTGACTACTTGAGGAATGATTTTAACAATATTCTAAGACTCAATAAAATAAAATATTCATACTAATCTCTGGATTGTAGTCTTGTCTCCTTTGTAGTTCACAATATACGTTTATTCTCTTTTTGTCGCTTTCATATAGTATTCTCTTTGTATTTCGTCGTATGATCTCTGAAGCTTGTGTCATGAATCAAAACTCATGAATCAACATTCTCCCCCTTTTTGATTGATGACAATACTTATGTGACGAAGTAAAACTTATCTATATTATAATTCTCCCCCTGAATATATGGCGACTTTTCTGCAAAAAATATGTTAGCTTTCATACATTTTTCTCCCCCTTTGTCATCGACAAAAAGGAATACTTACGAGAAGTAATATGTAAAAATAATGCGAACCATTGAAATTTAAATACTAAATATTCAAACCAAAATAGGAACAAATTAAGGATGTTTGCTTAGTACACAACAATAAAGAAGAACAATATATTGTGCTCATAAAGAAGTTCTTGAAATTAAATTGTAAAATAGTACAATTACTCCTCATCATCATCAGAATCCCAAAATTCTGGACGAGTATTATCATCCAGTGGAGCCGGTTCCTTACCCCGTCTTTGTGTGTGAGGAACGTGAGTTGCCGATGTGCTGGAGCTTGTGTTATCGGATGTAGACCAGGAGAAATTTGGCGCTGGTCTTTTTCCAGGAGCAATAAATGAAGCACCGGCTTCAGAAGTACATGATAAGGCATCCCATAGATTTACGAAGAAGCCTTTGATCTTCTTGAACCGCCCATCAATTTTTCGAAGTCGAGAATCCAAAGCTAGTTGATTTCGAGCCAAAATATCAATGGCAGCCTCCGTACTAGTTCCGGGAGTTGGTCGTTGAATTGAGGTTTGACGAGTTATACGTTCCGTAGAATGAGTAGATGGTTGAGGTGTAGAATAGCTGCGACGTAGTTGTTCTCGAGGAGTAGTACGCCATTGCTGAAAAGTTGTAATTTGGGACGGTGCATCGGGTAACTTCATTAGTTTCATGGTTCGTGAGTCAAAAGTACGAACTTTGGATGTTTCGGATTCCGGAGCATGGGCGACAAAATTATTAATCAACCTCATTATGTATTCTCCATAATAAATATGGAGCATCTTTCCTTGGTTGAAAGAGAGAAATTCATCCATAAGAAGTTGTGTCCAATTTACTCGAATATTTCCACACATAGCATACAATGCTTTGAAGTTTTCGGGATATACTAAGTGGTATGATCCTCCTCTTGGAACAATAGACTTCATCATGAATCGATGAAAGAGTCGGGTTTTAGGTCGAAGGGATGAAGTTAGCCTTAAATCAGTAGCGTCATCTTAAAAAAATAGATGACTTAGACGGTCACGAGTCGATGTATTACAGTCTACATCATGTAACGAAATTCCACCCGGTCGAGCATTTAAAATGTGATTAATTCGATCAATGGAAAGAAAAATCGAAGTGCCACAAACCGATGTCCAAACACAATTTTCAGTGTTTCTCGGTGGATTTACAAGGTTGAGATTTGCTAGAAATAACTTGACCATTATATGATTAATTTTCAAGTTATTTTTCTTATGGTCAAGAAATGTATCAAGCCACTTTCAAGGGCGGCATTTTCAACACCGTAGGAGGTAAAATCAGGATAACTTACAAAGGATTCCTCAAAGATTTTGGCATCTTGAAGCCTTATCCATCTTTCTAAAGCTTTGTCACTTACTAGCCAAGAAGCAATTTGAGAGTCTACAGGAGTTGATGAAGATGAGCCAGCATTAGTCTTAGATTTCTTCTTAGGGGCCATTTTTGTTTGAAGAATTTGAAGAAATTTGGGGAGATTGTAATGGGGGCTAGGGTTAAAATCTATTTTGGGAGAGTAAAAGTGAAGAGGTGAGATGGAAAAGGTGAGTGGATGGGTTAAAATATGTAGAATATTGCAACAGAAAGCACGCTCGGTCAGCTGAGTTACCTGGGTCGGTCGACCAACTTGAGTTTCAGGTTAGTGCTTAATCTTTCGGGAAGAGCTTCGGTCGACTGGTGCAGAATACTCGGTTGACCGACTCAAAAAATGTTGTAATTGCTTTTCGGGATACAGGTTCGGCTGACCGACTCAGGGGGTTCGGTCGACCGACCTGACAGAAATATGTTTAAAAAAAATTCTTGGGATAACTTCGGCTGACCGACTCAGGGTTTTCGGTCGACCGAGGCATGTGAACTAACAGATTTCTGCTGTTTTTCAATAAAAATTATAGAAATGTAGATTTTATTATTACTTTATTTATATCTATACATCTTATTGAAAATAATAACATATATATATATATTAAATTATAGCATTGGTTCATCAGCATCTACGTTCCCATGAGTTTGGAGACGGAACATTTTCTATTGGTGACCATCTTGGAGCTATTGAGTTTGAACGGGGTTTGAAGGTGATGGAGATCTGTAAGAAGGTTCAGCAACATCATCCTTCTTAGATGAACAAATTTTCATAGCAATCTTTTCAAGAAAACTTAAACGTCTTGCCGTGACTTTTTGTTCGTAGTAGAGTTCCCGTTGCATATTCATTTGATGTTGTTGGTAGTGATGTATTTCATCAATTTTTTGTTTGGTTGATGGAGATACTACCATTGTATTCTTCCCTTTCTTCTTTTCAGGTGTATAACCTGTATGGGAGTCTTCCCATGGTTTCCACCCATGTCGGGGGTCTTTATCTGGGGAGGAGAAGTCTAGAACACGGTTAGGCATTGGAAAAGTAGGATAGGGACCATTTTCGGGGATGCGATCAGAACAATCGTCGTCTGGAGATGTGTATGAAAGATGAGAATTTTCAGAGTTATAGTACTCATTGTTTGAAGACATATTTTCAAGTTTTGTTTTGTAAAAAGATTTTTGTATTATATGTTCTAATCAATAAACATAGTACATATATATAACCATTTATTTTCTAAAAAATAGTGGTTTAAAACAAATTTTAATTTTAATCACAGAACTTTTAAACAAAAACTGTTTGTAATTGTATGATATATAATGCTTTAGAGTCAAAAATAGTTTGTTCTGAAATTAAAGTTAATGGTACAGATTGTAAATAGAACCGGAACAAGAAACACCCATAGCTCAAGTGGCTATAATACAACATCTAACAAATAAGTCAGAGGTCATGAGTTCGAGTTCCGCTTTGGTCAGAAATAAAATAATTTTTGTTTTTCGATATTTTTGCATATTTTTATTCATAAATCTTTAAATGACATTATACCTAAATCACGTCTTAGTTTTATAAAAGTATTTTCATTTAGCGGTTTAGTAAAAATGTCAGCTATTTGATTTTCAGTGTTGATAAATTCTAGATTTATTAATCCTTTTTCCAAACAATCACGAAGAAAGTGATGACGAATATCAATGTGTTTTGTTCGTGAGTGATTGACAGGATTTTTAGAAAGATTTATTGCACTAGTATTATCACAATAAATTATTGATTTTTCAAGATGACAATTAAAATCTTGTAGTGTTTGTTGCATATATACTACTTGTGCACATGCCAAAGCAGCAGATATATATTCTGCTTCACACGTTGATAAAGAAACACAGTTTTGTTTCTTACTAAACCAAGAAACTAAGGAACGTCCAATGAAATGACACGTTCCACTCGTACTTTTTCGATCCGTCCGACTTCCTCCAAAATCAGCGTCGCTATAGGAAACTAATTCGAAAGGACATTCTTACGGATAAAATAGTCCGAAATCTTTGGTTTTAGTTAGATAATGAATAATGCGTTTAACTGCTCTCATATGTGATTCTTTGGGATTTGCTTGAAATCGAGCACATAAACAAACACTCATCATAATATCGGATCGACTCGCTGTTAAATAAAGTAAAGAGCCTATCATACTACGATATAGCTTTTGATCAACACTTTTGCCATCTTCATCTCTATCAAGATGATCGTTGTGCTCATAGGAGTTGGTTTGCCAGCAGTGTTTTCCAGACCAAAACGTTTGATTAAATTATAACAATATTTTTCTTGATTAATAAAAATTCCATTTTCAATTTGTTTAATTTGTAATCCAAGAAAATATGACAATTCTCCCATATGAGACATTTCAAATTCATTCGTCATTATAGTTGAAAATTCTTGACATAGTTTTTCATTTGTTGAGCCGAAAATAATATCGTCAACATATATTTGAATTATTAAAATATCTTTATTAGTTTTCTTAATAAAAAGCGTTTGATCTACTTTACCGATTTCAAAACCAGATTCTAATAAATAGCCTTTAAGACGATCATACCAAGCACGTGGTGCTTGTTTTAAACCGTATAACGCCTTTGCGAGTTTATATACATGATCCGGAAATTTTTCATGATTAAACAGAGGTGGTTGTTCAACAAAAATATTTTCTTTTATGAATCCATTTAAAAATGCACTTTTAACATCCATTTGATACAGTTTAAAATTATGAAAACATGCGTAAGCTAATAATATTCGTATTGCTTCAAGTCGAGCGACCGGAGCAAACGTCTCTTCGTAATCAATTCCTTCTTCTTGATTATATACTTGTGCAACTAATCTAGCTTTATTCCTCGTTATATTTCCTAGTTCATCTGCTTTATTTTTGAAAACCCATTTAGTACCGATGACTGATTGATCACTGGATCTAGGAACGAGTTCCCAAACTTCATTTCGTTCGAATTGATTTAGTTCTTCTTGCATGGAAAGAATCCAGTAGTCATCAGTTGAAGCTTCTTTTATATTCTTAGGTTCTATGTTAGAGAGAAAAGCTACATGAGTAACTTGATTTAGTTGATGTCTAGTTTTAACATTCGTATTAACTTCTCCAATTATATTTTGCACAGGATGATCTCTTAAAATTCTAGGTGGAGATTTTATTATATTAGGAGTAACGTTTGTATTGGTTTCATGAATATCAAAATTTTCATTTGTATTACTATTTTCATTCTGAGTAGTTTCATCATCAGAATCAATAGTAACACTTGGATTTATATTTTTAAAATTTTCATTGAAAGAAACATGTAAGCTTTCTTCAATAATTTGAGTTCGTTTATTATAAATTCGATAAGCCTTGCTTCGTTCCGAATATCCAACGAATATTCCTTCATCGGATTTTGGAACGAATTTGCCTAGTTGATCTTTAGTATTTAAAATAAAACATTTAGAACCAAAAACTTTAAGATATGAAATATTTGGTTTTCTTCCATTTAGAAGTTCATATGGGGTATTCTTAGTTAATGGTCGAATAGAAACGCAATTCAGTACATAACAAGCAGTAGCTACAGCTTCTACCCAAAAGTGTTTCGATAAAGTGGTTCCATTTAGTAAAGTTATTGCACATTCTTGTAACGTTCTATTTTTCCTTTCTACAACTCCATTTTGTTGTGGTGTTCTAGGAAATGAAAAATTATGGTTAATACCTTTCTTGTTACAAAATTGTTCAAAAACTTCATTTTCAAATTCGCCTCCATGATCACTTCTTATATTTTTAATTTTCAATGTTTTAATATTTTGAATTCTTTTAACAAAAACTTTAAAATTATCAAAAGTATCACTTTTATTTTTCAAAAAGAAAATCCAAGTATATCTAGAGAAATCATCTACAATAACAAACACATATCTATTATGATTAATAGACTGTACTTGAGTTGGACCAAAAAGATCCATATGTAAAAGTTCAAGTGGTTGTTCTGTAGATATTACTTTCTTTGATTTAAAAGAAGATTCTGTTAATTTTCCTAATTTACATGCATCACAAAATATGTTAGTTTCGAATTTTATATTGGGTAAACCTTTAACTAATTTATTTTTAGCTAGTTTGTTGATGGTATTAAAATTGATGTGACAAAATCTTTTGTGCCAAAGACAAGAATCGTTTTCTTTAGCCACTAGACACAAATTTGAATCATTATTAACGTTCATATTTAAGATGTAAATATTTTTATCTCTTTTTCCTTCGAAAATAATGTTGTGATTTTTATCAAAAATGTTACATTTATTTTCTGAAAAAGTTATATTAAAACCTTTATCGCATAGTTGACTAATACTTAATAAATTATGTTTTAAATTTTTAACTAATAAAACATCAGTAATGAGAGGCAAATTAGATGTACCGTTGCTATTGACATTGCCTTTGCCGATAATATATCCTTTTGAGTTATCTCCAAAGGTGACTGCTCCTCCATTTGAGTGTATAATTTTTGACAACATTTCTTTGTTTCCAGTCATGTGTTTTGAGCAACCTCTATCTAAAATCCATTTTCCTCTCTTCTTATGTGGTACCTGCAAAATTTTTTTATAAAAAGTTGGTACCCAATCTTTTTAGGGTCCTAAGAGTTAGATCTTAGGAAGCCAAACCCATACGGGTTCAGAATTCCCTTTATAAACATAATTTTGTTATTATGAACAGTTTCCATAAACATTTTGATATGTTTATTCCTTAACAATACATTATTTGTTTTTGGAATCCATATCTTAATGGTTTTTGTATTTGAATAAACTGTTTTCTTAATATCTTTCTTAAATTTATTATTAATCCTACTTTTAGCAAAATTATTTTGTTTCTTAAATCCTAGTCCAGATTTATTGTTAGAGGATTGAGAGTTTTCTAGTATACTAGTAAGATTTTCTCTTCCTTTATTGAAATTAGAAACATTTTTAGAAATATCATCAAATTTTATTTTAAGACTAGATTTTTCTAACTCTAAATCCTTAATCTTGGATTTTAAACTATTATTTTCGAAAAGTAAAACATCATTTTTATTTTTCTGAATTTCTAGTTCTTCAGATATTGACGTAATTTGAGAAGATAAGTTAGAATTCGATTGTTGAGAAATTTCAAGTTCTTCCAATATTATCTTCTCATCTTTTAACATATCTACTTCTAAAACTGTTCTATCTAACTTTCTTTGCAACTCCTTATTTTTCTTTTTAAGTTGTTTTGTTAAATTTACTAATTCAGAATTTATTTCAATTAAATCTTCAAAAGTAAAATCACTTACATCGTCTGACGAAGCCATGAAGCATACATTTGCTTGTTCATTATCACTTTCACTCTCTGATGAGGATGATGAGTCAGTGTCGTCCCAAGTGACTGAAAAAGCTTTTCGTTTGGTTTTATCCTTCTTGAAGTTATTCTTTTTACGATCTGGACAATCCTTCTTCATGTGTCCTTTCTTATGACATTCATAACATTCCATTGTTGAAGATGATGGTTTGTTGCTATTGGAATTGTTGTTGGAATTATTTTTGTTTCCCTTGAATTTGTTTCTGTTGAATTTCAAAAACTTTTTGAAATTTTTAGCGATCATTGCCATATCTGAGTCGGAATCATCTTTTTCTGCTTGGAATGCCACATTTTTCTTTTCTTGTGCACCATTTCGTTTTGACTGCAAATTTATTTCGTAAGACATTAAATTACCTATCAATTCTTCTGGTTTTAATGTTGACAAATCAGTTGCTTCTTCAATAGCTAGGACTTTTCGTTTCCATTCGTCCGTTAAAGAATTTAAGATTTTTGTAACAACATCAAAATCAGTAAACTTTTGTTCTAATGATAATAAAGCATGATAAATATCCTGAAATCTATAGTACATGTCATTTATAGATTGATTTGGCCTCATTTTAAAATTTTCAAACTGATGTTTAAACATTGAAATTTTGCTCAATTTAACTTTATTCGTTCCTTCATGTGAAACTTTAAGAGTTCTCCAAATTTCATAACCGGAAGTGCACATGCTAACTCTATTGAATTCATTTCTATCTAATGCACAAAATAAAATATTCATAGCCTTAGCATTTGATGTAGCATCTAGTTTTTGTGTGTTACTCCAAGTTGAGTATTCTCCAGTAGGAGTCGTGTACTCACTTTGTATAATATTCCAGATATCAAATCCACTTGATTGCATATAGATTCTCATTCTAGTTGACCAATAATTGTAATTTATACCATTAAAAAGTGGAGGTCGTGAAGTCGATTGACCTTCTGTGAAACTAGAATTAGTGTGAGTGTTAACATCGTTAATTTGTGTGGTTGCCATATTACTAGAAATAAATATCAAATAACTTTGTGATGGTTATAGGATGACCTTGCTCTGATACCAAATGAAAGTGTACGTGTAGTACTAAGGATTGTGTAATATGGTATATAAATGCGGAAATTGGTAATAACAGTAAAGTAAAAATTAAAGTAAGCACACCAGGAATTTTTATACTGGTTCGAACTTCCTGTTCTACGTCCAGTCCCAGAATACCCTCTGGATTTAAACCAAACCCCTCACTTAACCCGGAGGAATAGGTATACGACACCTGAGCAGCCAAACAGGAATTTTTCCGCCTCAACAACCGAAGAGGACTTCAGCCTAATATAAATTGTTTGTTGACGAATGTGTTCTAAATAACACTGATTGTCTTTATATAGTACAACTTTCCTATAATCAAATCCTCAGGAGTATATATGTGTGTGAAGATTTAGAAGGAAGATAATCACGTAGAATCGATGTAACGACCCCGAAATTTAAATTTATTTAAATTAATAATTAAATGAAATTTTGAGTTAAATTTATGATTAAATAAATTTTTAAATAAAAATTGTGGAATTAAATTGAGTAATTAAATAAATTTTTGGATAAAATTTGTAGATTTAACTAGAAAATTGGAGCGAGTTTCCCCGACTCAAATGTGAGTGAATTTGAAAATAATAAATATATAGATAGATTTGACTTGATTTTAAATAGTAAATAAATAATTGATAATAATGTTAAATATTCAAAATTGATTGTTAATAATAATTTGAGATTACAAATTTAAAATAAGATAATAAATATTAGAGTAAAATAAATAGATAAATTGATTAAAAAAATTTAGAAATAATAATAATAATAATAAGCATTAGCTTATAATACAAGACAACAACAACATTTAATTCATTTATATTGCATTGAAGAGATAACAAATAAATAAACATACAAAACAAAGTATAGAAACAAAATCTAAAACAAACCATAAACAACAAGTTAAGTAAAATATAGAATAACAAACATTAACAAATAAAGCAAGTGTAGCCTGTAGAACTTGGAAATGCAAAGTATAATAATAAGTAGGCAAGCATAAACAAAGTAAAATCTAACGGTAAATTAAAATAGAAGTTCATTTACATTTTTTACAAAGAAAGATAAGCATAGAAATAAAATACATTCACATATGAACACGTATAAAATAACAAGGCAAAAGAAAGAAACAAATTTATTAAATCTAACAACATGTTAACTAAAACTTTTCATCAAAATTACAAAGCAATATATTCTCAGCCGAGACAAGAAGTAAGAAAATAGGCAAAATATTATTAAAGTAAAGAGTAAATATATTTTAGTATGAAGCATAAATAGGAAAGCATGGGAACAAAGTACTCATGCATTTAATGAAAACACCTTCAGCATGCCTATTTGTACACCATCCTATATCATTTTAGCCGAAGTAAAGGAAGAAAAAAAATGTAAAGTTGTACAAACAATTAATGCAGCCACCATTGATCACTTCAGCCCCAAAGAGATAAAAAAATCTCTGAATTGTTGTACTGGTCAATAAACAATTCATTTCACTTGTTTTATATATCAAACCTTCCTCATTTCTTTTCGTTTAAAGAAAGAAACTTAGCCTACCAGTAAGTGTATTTCAAATGAAGCTTATTTTCAACTCAAAACAAGAAACAAAGATTTAAACAAAGAAGAAAAGCAACTGCAGTTTCAAAAACAAAGAAGCAACTACAATACAATCAGTACAAGCCAAAGATTAAAGTCTGGAAAGCAAAGCAAAAGAAAATATAGAGGCATCATTTACCTCAAAGTAAAACAACAAGATTCAGAAAGAAATAATCAACTGCAGTTTCAAAATAACAATGTTCTTCTCTGTTCTTCCCTGGAAATCAGGTGAGTAACTTTTTCTTTAAAATACTTAAGTATCCTGGTTTCTTGATTTCAGTATGAAGGTAATGATGTTTTGTGTTATACATGGATAAAAATTTGTGTGTTGTAAAATAGGATGTCTGTATGATGTATAATCCTATAATTCATCTCTGTGTTCAAAATTTCAAACTCAGATTGATTTAAAAAAATTAATTCAACTCGATCTACTTATTGTTATGACCTATGATCTAAACAAGTTAGGTTACTTGGTTTTAAAGTTATGTCTTAGAATTTAAATTAAGTTAAATAGCTTTAGATTTACTCTGGTAAATCAAAAACAACCGGGTAAATTTAAATCGAAGGAAACTCAAACATTTTTAATTATTGATTCAGGATCACCAGTTGAATCTTTAGCCTATAATATGATTTTTAAAGAAAACAACGTAATTTTTAGTTAGGGATTCAAGGTGCAGTTCATGTTTGATCATTTTGGGGATTTTGGGTTGCCTCTGGCAACACAGGCGATCGGAGTGTTTGAGGTTCGTGGCTGGGGTAGTGGAGTGATCAGGGGGTGAGGCAAAAATGTCAGGAGAATGATCAGAGCTCGGTGGTGGCGATGGAAGGTGGATGAAGTCTGGTGACCTAGTTTCTATTGGGTCGAATGAATCGGTCGCCACGGCAAAAATGTTGGATCGAGTTCGACACGCTTAGGGGGATTTGAAGAGGAGCGCGTTATCGTGGTGTGGCCGAAGATTGAGGGTCTCCGGTGGATGGTGGTAATCAGGCGAGGCGATTTACTGATGATGGGTTTAAGTCGAGAAATGGATCGAGCAGCCCAATTTCGAATTTCGATGAAATCATCGCAGCTGGGCGTTTGAGATAATCGATGAAGTCATAGATGACTTGTGGAGGGGCCCGGTGACGATCGGAGAAGCTCCGATTGTATGTGCACGTGCACGTGGTTTCTGATACGTCTGGGGGTGTAGCTTGAATGGAGGAAGGAGAAGAAGAAGAGAAGGCTCGGGTTCGACTCGGGTATTTTTTTTTGTTTGGCTCGAAGAATTTGGGTTTAGACTCGAAGTCAATAGGATAGTGGCTCGAGTAGCTGAGTGTCACGGGAAAATGGGTGGCTACTCGAAACGATGGAAGTTGGTCTCGAAGTAAACAGAGTAGGATCTCGGGTGGAAGTTTATTCAAGTTTAAAACCTGTAACCTGTACTGTTTTTTTTATACAAAACTTGTTCTTTTATTTTTGAATGTGAAACTGATTTATAAGCAAAGTAAACTAAGTTATGGAACAAGTTTAATAATGAATTTTGAAACTGATTTGTGAATAAAGTTTATAATTTAAGTTAAGGTAAATAATTTATAAGTATTAAAATATGCTTTACTATGTAAGTTTAAAAGGGGTTTTGAAGAATTGTTTTGAACTTTATTAGAATAAATGGGAATTAATTAAAATGGTTTATAATTTATTAATAGTTAATTAACCAGAATTAGAAGTTCATAAGAAATTAATCTGATTTAAAATTTAATCAGATAATTAAATTGGTCATACTTGTGAATGTTTGGATTTTATTGAATAGGTGAATTGCTTGATATCCCTGATATATGATGCTTTGTGATACACCCTGATTTATGTTATGATCTGTAGTTTACTTACCTGTGATATATATCTGTGATCTGTGAATGAAGATGAGCGTTATAGTTATATCGCTTATCAACTATACCTTGTATTTTGATCTGTGATGATTCATTGTGTTGCACTATTGTGTGAAACCCCTGGACTACACCTTTACACACACAAATATGGATTTCACGTGGAAATCGGTTAAGTCACAGATAATTTAAATTTTGATGTTTTTAAAATTGAAATTTTAATTTCAATTGATTTTGAAATCGGAAATTCGGGTTTAAATTGAAAAGCTTTTGAAATGGAATTTCAAAGATAAAAGTTATTTTGAATAACTTAATCGAGTTGTGAAAATTTAAATAATTTGATTTAAATTTGAATTCAAGTTTGAAATTAAATCTACGATTTGGAAACTAGGGATAAAAGATGATATAAATGTGTTTGTATGAATTAAACCATTTTAAAGTATTAATTTGGGAATTTGAATTTAAACCAAGGATTTCAACTCGTATGAATGAATCAGATTTCCAAATTGAAAACTGTTGTTTTTAAATGGTAAAAGCTTTCAGATAAGAAATGAAATTATAGTTAATTAAAGGAATTTCAAGTAAATTGAAAAATGGATTTTCCAAGTTATGAATTGTTTTGAAAGCTATGAATCAAATCTGTTATTTTTAACAGATTTAAAATGATGTTTTGTTTAAACCATTTGAAATGGAATTGTTTTGAAAGCTATTAGTTAAATCTTTGATTTAAAGATTTAACGAGTTAATTAAACTGAAATGGAAATCGATTTGGAAAATCTGTGAAGGAATCTTTGTGAAATTAAGTGAACTTTGTGAATTGAATCTTTTTGTTTAAAAAGATTAAAATGGTAATTTGTTAAACCATTTGAAAAGAAAGTTTGGGTTTAAATTGTGACTTAATTGAAATCCCAATATCCATATGTTTTTGAATATTGCGCTCACTATTCGGGTTAGCCGGGAAAGGACCTTTGGGTCGTATAACTCATTCCGAATAGTGATACGTCGTATATGGATAGCATTTGAAGACCGGTGTTGAAGACCGGATATTTTTCGAAAATGAAAGGACAACCTGTCGAATGTCTCTGCACTGAGTCGCGCCGGTATAGAGATTTATATCACTCTTTTGTGACGGGAAGTCCGGACGTGATTGAAAGTTATCCGGAATTGCAAGGGCTTCGTGAGAAGTGCCTTCGGTTCTGTTCGAACCCGGAACAGACTTATATGGATACATGTCTGACATTACACTTTGAGATATAAAGCCGATTTCTTTCAAATACATATCTGTTGGTGGCGGAGAATTTATTCTCTTAGCTTAACACCCTTCTCTGAGACGTACGAGCTCAGAGGTTATGTAGTTGAAATTTATCAGCGATATATCCCAATTTGGTAATGTGGCATGCTGAGTGTTGCTGTGTGATGATCAGTGTTTGATCATTTGTGATATGATCATTTGTTTGATCTTATATCTTTGTGATCATAGGTTGATCATCTGTTGACCCAAAGCGTGGCTTTTTGAAAAAGCGTAGCTTTGTGGACGAGACTTCGTCGAGCCTCACAACCCGGTAATGGTCGAAACAGGAATGTTGCGGCAAGGTTTCAGGGGTAGCTCCCCTAGGGTATGACCATTCCTTCTGGAAAAGGGTAGTATCATGGTATGGAGCCCAGATATTTACTCATGTGGACACACTTTATTTATGACGTGTGATGTTGGATTCGAGGTACCTCGGTTAAAGGTCCCAAAGGACCGGGGGTGGCATATCTGAGGTTTCTTTTATCCCTTGGGAAAAGGGGTTGCCGGCCTTGTTTGGCAGAGAACAGTTGGTTCTCGGAACGTCCCGCCAGAGGCGTTTCTTTCGTGGAATAGGAAGTTCCTTAGCCTGACCATTTGTTGGAAATCCATCTTCCAAATACGAACTTTGTACGGTTTTAGTTGTATTACCTGCCATGGAATGTGGTGGTAACCTGCTATTGAACATGGTAGCTATAGTAGGCATAAGTGCGAAATGTCTATGCTGGCTAAGATTTATATTCTACTTTCGTTTTTTTTGTGCACTATGCACTAGTAATAATATCAAATGATTGATTTTGCGTAGTAAGCATTTTTGACTATCATAAGAAGAAATCTCCTCCAATTCTGCGTTTGCATTGTGTGTGTGGTGGGAGGTCTTATGGTAGTTTCATTTTCCAAAAGCATTACGAATTGACTTTAAAATTCTCTGCTATTTGTTTTTAAAGATAAACTGTTTTTGTTGCTCACACCAGTCCCATGACTGATCCGGAGTTTATTGTTTCTTTCCTAAACTCTGGGTGCTCATAATTTCCTACACGAGCAGTCTAGAGTTGGGGTTTTCAGATATTCAGGTTTAGTAGATTTTCTGGAGTTGGTTCAGTCTTTGGATCAGACTGCACTTGTTTATCTTTGTGCCTCGTTATTGGGAGTTCGAGCTATTTCTGGATCGTGCTTTGGAGATTAAGATTATCCGCTGCTGATGTTATCTATTTTTCTTTCCGCTGCAATTTATTGTATCATATCTCTGATGTATATAGATATTCATTGTATCATCATTGTATTTGGATATTGTATCAGATGTTGTATATCTATATTCTTTTTATTCCGCTGTGTTATTTACTTAATGTTGTTATAAGCTCCGACGACTCGGATTTGAACGCTCGAATCTACGACATTCGAGTACGATGTAAAGTATGGATGTCGATTTTCGAACGCGAAAATCTGGGACGTTACATTTGGTATCAGAGCTAAGGTTGAACTTTAGCTCAGGAGTGTAACACGTTAAGTAGCTCATTAGAGATAGAGTGAAGTAAACTCTAGAATGAGTATATCTCTAAGATATCCGTTTGAACGCCTCAGTAAATTCTCTTACTATCCACTGATAGTAGATATGAGTGCTAGAAGAAGACGAGATATGGGACAGGGAGTACGACTATCAATGGTCAATACCCTGCAACAGTGGAAACAATCTTTCCCTATCAATATTCTTTGATTCGTTTCCAAATTCTTTTCATTTCTTCGTATCAGCTCCAGAAAGAAGTTTCGGTGTGATGGTGGTTCTACACGAATCGTTGTAGAGAATCCTTACTTCGTATTTCATCGGTTTCTTATCAGCTTTTTGATTTAAACCTTATTGAATTTGAAATTGGAAATTTTAAATTTGAGTTAAATTGATTAATAGAATATGAAGGCTAAATTGAATTGAATCAATTAAAACGATTTCGTTTGAAACTAAATTTGAAATTCTATTATAATTTCTCGGGTTGATCGAAGTCCGAAGAGGGACAAATTGGTATGTATTCTGAGATATTCCGATTTGAGTTTGGAATTCATATCGTAAGTTTGAGGAATTATATGAGATTGAATCTGTCTATCTCTTTGTTGTTTTCGTGCCTGCGAATTTCGAGGACGAAATTCTTTTAAGGGGGGAAGTTTGTAACGACCCCGAAATTTAAATTTATTTAAATTAATAATTAAATGAAATTTTGAGTTAAATTTATGATTAAATAAATTTTTAAATAAAAATTGTGGAATTAAATTGAGTAATTAAATAAATTTTTGGATAAAATTTGTAGATTTAACTAGAAAATTGGAGCGAGTTTCCCCGACTCAAATGTGAGTGAATTTGAAAATAATAAATATATAGATAGATTTGACTTGATTTTAAATAGTAAATAAATAATTGATAATAATGTTAAATATTCAAAATTGATTGTTAATAATAATTTGAGATTACAAATTTAAAATAAGATAATAAATATTAGAGTAAAATAAATAGATAAATTGATTAAAAAAATTTAGAAATAATAATAATAATAATAAGCATTAGCTTATAATACAAGACAACAACAACATTTAATTCATTTATATTGCATTGAAGAGATAACAAATAAATAAACATACAAAACAAAGTATAGAAACAAAATCTAAAACAAACCATAAACAACAAGTTAAGTAAAATATAGAATAACAAACATTAACAAATAAAGCAAGTGTAGCCTGTAGAACTTGGAAATGCAAAGTATAATAATAAGTAGGCAAGCATAAACAAAGTAAAATCTAACGGTAAATTAAAATAGAAGTTCATTTACATTTTTTACAAAGAAAGATAAGCATAGAAATAAAATACATTCACATATGAACACGTATAAAATAACAAGGCAAAAGAAAGAAACAAATTTATTAAATCTAACAACATGTTAACTAAAACTTTTCATCAAAATTACAAAGCAATATATTCTCAGCCGAGACAAGAAGTAAGAAAATAGGCAAAATATTATTAAAGTAAAGAGTAAATATATTTTAGTATGAAGCATAAATAGGAAAGCATGGGAACAAAGTACTCATGCATTTAATGAAAACACCTTCAGCATGCCTATTTGTACACCATCCTATATCATTTTAGCCGAAGTAAAGGAAGAAAAAAAATGTAAAGTTGTACAAACAATTAATGCAGCCACCATTGATCACTTCAGCCCCAAAGAGATAAAAAAATCTCTGAATTGTTGTACTGGTCAATAAACAATTCATTTCACTTGTTTTATATATCAAACCTTCCTCATTTCTTTTCGTTTAAAGAAAGAAACTTAGCCTACCAGTAAGTGTATTTCAAATGAAGCTTATTTTCAACTCAAAACAAGAAACAAAGATTTAAACAAAGAAGAAAAGCAACTGCAGTTTCAAAAACAAAGAAGCAACTACAATACAATCAGTACAAGCCAAAGATTAAAGTCTGGAAAGCAAAGCAAAAGAAAATATAGAGGCATCATTTACCTCAAAGTAAAACAACAAGATTCAGAAAGAAATAATCAACTGCAGTTTCAAAATAACAATGTTCTTCTCTGTTCTTCCCTGGAAATCAGGTGAGTAACTTTTTCTTTAAAATACTTAAGTATCCTGGTTTCTTGATTTCAGTATGAAGGTAATGATGTTTTGTGTTATACATGGATAAAAATTTGTGTGTTGTAAAATAGGATGTCTGTATGATGTATAATCCTATAATTCATCTCTGTGTTCAAAATTTCAAACTCAGATTGATTTAAAAAAATTAATTCAACTCGATCTACTTATTGTTATGACCTATGATCTAAACAAGTTAGGTTACTTGGTTTTAAAGTTATGTCTTAGAATTTAAATTAAGTTAAATAGCTTTAGATTTACTCTGGTAAATCAAAAACAACCGGGTAAATTTAAATCGAAGGAAACTCAAACATTTTTAATTATTGATTCAGGATCACCAGTTGAATCTTTAGCCTATAATATGATTTTTAAAGAAAACAACGTAATTTTTAGTTAGGGATTCAAGGTGCAGTTCATGTTTGATCATTTTGGGGATTTTGGGTTGCCTCTGGCAACACAGGCGATCGGAGTGTTTGAGGTTCGTGGCTGGGGTAGTGGAGTGATCAGGGGGTGAGGCAAAAATGTCAGGAGAATGATCAGAGCTCGGTGGTGGCGATGGAAGGTGGATGAAGTCTGGTGACCTAGTTTCTATTGGGTCGAATGAATCGGTCGCCACGGCAAAAATGTTGGATCGAGTTCGACACGCTTAGGGGGATTTGAAGAGGAGCGCGTTATCGTGGTGTGGCCGAAGATTGAGGGTCTCCGGTGGATGGTGGTAATCAGGCGAGGCGATTTACTGATGATGGGTTTAAGTCGAGAAATGGATCGAGCAGCCCAATTTCGAATTTCGATGAAATCATCGCAGCTGGGCGTTTGAGATAATCGATGAAGTCATAGATGACTTGTGGAGGGGCCCGGTGACGATCGGAGAAGCTCCGATTGTATGTGCACGTGCACGTGGTTTCTGATACGTCTGGGGGTGTAGCTTGAATGGAGGAAGGAGAAGAAGAAGAGAAGGCTCGGGTTCGACTCGGGTATTTTTTTTTGTTTGGCTCGAAGAATTTGGGTTTAGACTCGAAGTCAATAGGATAGTGGCTCGAGTAGCTGAGTGTCACGGGAAAATGGGTGGCTACTCGAAACGATGGAAGTTGGTCTCGAAGTAAACAGAGTAGGATCTCGGGTGGAAGTTTATTCAAGTTTAAAACCTGTAACCTGTACTGTTTTTTTTATACAAAACTTGTTCTTTTATTTTTGAATGTGAAACTGATTTATAAGCAAAGTAAACTAAGTTATGGAACAAGTTTAATAATGAATTTTGAAACTGATTTGTGAATAAAGTTTATAATTTAAGTTAAGGTAAATAATTTATAAGTATTAAAATATGCTTTACTATGTAAGTTTAAAAGGGGTTTTGAAGAATTGTTTTGAACTTTATTAGAATAAATGGGAATTAATTAAAATGGTTTATAATTTATTAATAGTTAATTAACCAGAATTAGAAGTTCATAAGAAATTAATCTGATTTAAAATTTAATCAGATAATTAAATTGGTCATACTTGTGAATGTTTGGATTTTATTGAATAGGTGAATTGCTTGATATCCCTGATATATGATGCTTTGTGATACACCCTGATTTATGTTATGATCTGTAGTTTACTTACCTGTGATATATATCTGTGATCTGTGAATGAAGATGAGCGTTATAGTTATATCGCTTATCAACTATACCTTGTATTTTGATCTGTGATGATTCATTGTGTTGCACTATTGTGTGAAACCCCTGGACTACACCTTTACACACACAAATATGGATTTCACGTGGAAATCGGTTAAGTCACAGATAATTTAAATTTTGATGTTTTTAAAATTGAAATTTTAATTTCAATTGATTTTGAAATCGGAAATTCGGGTTTAAATTGAAAAGCTTTTGAAATGGAATTTCAAAGATAAAAGTTATTTTGAATAACTTAATCGAGTTGTGAAAATTTAAATAATTTGATTTAAATTTGAATTCAAGTTTGAAATTAAATCTACGATTTGGAAACTAGGGATAAAAGATGATATAAATGTGTTTGTATGAATTAAACCATTTTAAAGTATTAATTTGGGAATTTGAATTTAAACCAAGGATTTCAACTCGTATGAATGAATCAGATTTCCAAATTGAAAACTGTTGTTTTTAAATGGTAAAAGCTTTCAGATAAGAAATGAAATTATAGTTAATTAAAGGAATTTCAAGTAAATTGAAAAATGGATTTTCCAAGTTATGAATTGTTTTGAAAGCTATGAATCAAATCTGTTATTTTTAACAGATTTAAAATGATGTTTTGTTTAAACCATTTGAAATGGAATTGTTTTGAAAGCTATTAGTTAAATCTTTGATTTAAAGATTTAACGAGTTAATTAAACTGAAATGGAAATCGATTTGGAAAATCTGTGAAGGAATCTTTGTGAAATTAAGTGAACTTTGTGAATTGAATCTTTTTGTTTAAAAAGATTAAAATGGTAATTTGTTAAACCATTTGAAAAGAAAGTTTGGGTTTAAATTGTGACTTAATTGAAATCCCAATATCCATATGTTTTTGAATATTGCGCTCACTATTCGGGTTAGCCGGGAAAGGACCTTTGGGTCGTATAACTCATTCCGAATAGTGATACGTCGTATATGGATAGCATTTGAAGACCGGTGTTGAAGACCGGATATTTTTCGAAAATGAAAGGACAACCTGTCGAATGTCTCTGCACTGAGTCGCGCCGGTATAGAGATTTATATCACTCTTTTGTGACGGGAAGTCCGGACGTGATTGAAAGTTATCCGGAATTGCAAGGGCTTCGTGAGAAGTGCCTTCGGTTCTGTTCGAACCCGGAACAGACTTATATGGATACATGTCTGACATTACACTTTGAGATATAAAGCCGATTTCTTTCAAATACATATCTGTTGGTGGCGGAGAATTTATTCTCTTAGCTTAACACCCTTCTCTGAGACGTACGAGCTCAGAGGTTATGTAGTTGAAATTTATCAGCGATATATCCCAATTTGGTAATGTGGCATGCTGAGTGTTGCTGTGTGATGATCAGTGTTTGATCATTTGTGATATGATCATTTGTTTGATCTTATATCTTTGTGATCATAGGTTGATCATCTGTTGACCCAAAGCGTGGCTTTTTGAAAAAGCGTAGCTTTGTGGACGAGACTTCGTCGAGCCTCATAACCCGGTAATGGTCGAAACAGGAATGTTGCGGCAAGGTTTCAGGGGTAGCTCCCCTAGGGTATGACCATTCCTTCTGGAAAAGGGTAGTATCATGGTATGGAGCCCAGATATTTACTCATGTGGACACACTTTATTTATGACGTGTGATGTTGGATTCGAGGTACCTCGGTTAAAGGTCCCAAAGGACCGGGGGTGGCATATCTGAGGTTTCTTTTATCCCTTGGGAAAAGGGGTTGCCGGCCTTGTTTGGCAGAGAACAGTTGGTTCTCGGAACGTCCCGCCAGAGGCGTTTCTTTCGTGGAATAGGAAGTTCCTTAGCCTGACCATTTGTTGGAAATCCATCTTCCAAATACGAACTTTGTACGGTTTTAGTTGTATTACCTGCCATGGAATGTGGTGGTAACCTGCTATTGAACATGGTAGCTATAGTAGGCATAAGTGCGAAATGTCTATGCTGGCTAAGATTTATATTCTACTTTCGTTTTTTTTGTGCACTATGCACTAGTAATAATATCAAATGATTGATTTTGCGTAGTAAGCATTTTTGACTATCATAAGAAGAAATCTCCTCCAATTCTGCGTTTGCATTGTGTGTGTGGTGGGAGGTCTTATGGTAGTTTCATTTTCCAAAAGCATTACGAATTGACTTTAAAATTCTCTGCTATTTGTTTTTAAAGATAAACTGTTTTTGTTGCTCACACCAGTCCCATGACTGATCCGGAGTTTATTGTTTCTTTCCTAAACTCTGGGTGCTCATAATTTCCTACACGAGCAGTCTAGAGTTGGGGTTTTCAGATATTCAGGTTTAGTAGATTTTCTGGAGTTGGTTCAGTCTTTGGATCAGACTGCACTTGTTTATCTTTGTGCCTCGTTATTGGGAGTTCGAGCTATTTCTGGATCGTGCTTTGGAGATTAAGATTATCCGCTGCTGATGTTATCTATTTTTCTTTCCGCTGCAATTTATTGTATCATATCTCTGATGTATATAGATATTCATTGTATCATCATTGTATTTGGATATTGTATCAGATGTTGTATATCTATATTCTTTTTATTCCGCTGTGTTATTTACTTAATGTTGTTATAAGCTCCGACGACTCGGATTTGAACGCTCGAATCTACGACATTCGAGTACGATGTAAAGTATGGATGTCGATTTTCGAACGCGAAAATCTGGGACGTTACAATCGAAGTATATAAATTAAAACAAGGATTCTAGTGATATTAATTAAGAATGAAAACTTTTATTTGCAGAAATGAATAGAGATTAGATTTCAGAAATATAAACAAGAATCAGTGATTGTAGAAGTGAATTGAATATGTTTATATAGTTGTAGAAGAGTTATAATCTTTCATGAAGAGTTTCAGTCAACAGTTGTGTCCATATCTTTTGAAATAGAGGACATTCCTCTTCATGAAATGATCGCATCTCTTCAGTAAACTAGCCGTTATTTTCTGGTCGGTCGACCGGAAAATCTGGCCGGTCAGCTGAGTTCGAAATCGTACACAAAACAGAAAGTACCTGTGCACATAACACAGGGTCGGTCGACCGAGGATCCTGGTCGGTCAGCCGACCTGATGTTATTTGCACAGTGTACACTTATATATGTATAAATTATCATGGATCAATTTGTGTGTGTGTGTGACTACTTGAGGAATGATTTTAATAATATTCTAAGACTCAATAAAATAAAATATTCATACTAATCTCTGGATTGTAGTCTTGTCTCCTTTGTAGTTCACAATATACGTTTATTCTCTTTTTGTCGCTTTCATATAGTATTCTCTTTGTATTTCGTCGTATGATCTCTGAAGCTTGTGTCATGAATCAAAACTCATGAATCAACAGTGTGCTGGTGGCTGTAAATTGAAACTGGGACATACGATCAAGATTTAATATAACATAATCTATAGGCTAACATCGATTCGAACCCTTATAAATATAGGCCTAACCCCTCATTATTATTCTCATATTTTCTAAACCAATGATGAAGCTATGCCATTTTCTTTTCTCTACAAATTCTAAAATCTATAAATATATAAATGAAGAATAGCGGAGAATAACAGAGGAGAAAGATAGAATCAAATCACTATAGCTAAGGTAAATTATAAACCTAAATCTAAATTAAATTCAAATCTCTTCTCGGATCTAAATTTCTAGTGAATATGTATACTCTTTCGTTACATAATTCGATAGGAAGAAAAGAGAATCAAATAGGAATAATAGATTTAGATCTAGAGATTAGGAAGATTAAAGGTGAGTGGAAAATTATATATTTTTATATAATATTGGATTTATATTGTTGTAAATTTGTTCCTTGTATGCCTAAATATAATTTTGGAACTGTAGGTTTAAATATATACATGTAATGAATTTGAAAACCGTGCTTACATATTTTGTGGATTGTAAATTTTGATTAAATATTGCATAAAATTGAATTTGGAAAGTAAGGGTGGAAATTATCCCTAAATTATAATATTGTATAATAATTCCAGGTTTGTTGGTTAAATGATATATTTTAGTAAATATAAATTGGAATTTATTATAATTTGGATTGGAATTTAAGTAGTATTTTAATTCAGAATAAAGAACGCTGCAATG
Source organism: Allium fistulosum (assembly GCA_030737815.1). Lineage (NCBI taxonomy): Eukaryota > Viridiplantae > Streptophyta > Magnoliopsida > Asparagales > Amaryllidaceae > Allium > Allium fistulosum. The sequence goes on from CM060907.1 coordinate 295,534,078, forward strand.
TAAATTTCTATAAATTATCCAGTTATATGAATAAAAATGTGTTGTTTGAAATAAGAAGAAATATCTAAAAGAAAAAAGATGTATATAATAAGGATGTTTACCATATTTTATACCATCCATTCCAATAATAATAGAAAGGATAATTCCTTGTAGTTCCAAACATAACATAAGTCCTCTTTTAATTAATATATGGATAATTACAATGTTATCGTTTTCTTTTGGGAAGATGTAATTACAGCGCATTAAAATGTAGAAAGCCCTAAGTATAAACCAAAGTATTGTAAGTAGAGGTAATAACATTAATTCAATTATAAATCTAATATATACGATAAATTAGAAAATAATAATAAGTGATGAAATGTATGTAAGGCAATGAAATATAAATGGGATGGTGAGCGTAGGCTCGACGCTATGACAATGAGATTGATACCATATATATAAGGAGTAAGAGCTGTTTATGTAGGTTGAGAACGTCATTGGTCCTGACAGGTCAGCGGAAAGACAAGGGTTACGCCTAAACAGGCTACACCTCATATTAGTGCACACCGCGTTTAGGACATGCACCGCCACACAATTAATATTAGTTTATCTGTTTAGGAGGCAAGGCAAGATAACCATTTAATGGAGATATTTCGAATGAATAGAATAGTCCATGGAGCTAAGTCCATGATATAAAGCAGGATGAGATAGAATATGGGTAAATAGTTCTAATACCATTATTATGCACTATAGGAGTTCCTTGATATGCACAGTGCTGAGGATGTGATACTTCGTTGATGATGGATCCCGACGAGGTGATGAGTTACGAACACTAGCAGGGAAAATATCTTAGTCCAAAGGGAGGCAGTGGTACTTACACACACATATATATGTAGTTATCGTCTACGTCGAGTAGATGGGGCATATCGTACGCGTACATGAAGTCAAGAAAACTAAGTAAAACAATACATGACATATAATAGAAGACAATCGGTATAAACTAGTGCTATATATAAAATGTGTAATTTATCAGTCACCGAAATGTTTTTCTGATCCCCTCCTTATTACAACCCATGGAATAGCTTTAGAGGGATATGTACTGATACAAGGCGAGAACAGTGGAAGGACCAATTTCCTTATGCATGCTTAACACTTACATGTGCATTAAAGATCAAAAGTGTCAACCATGGCCAGTAACGATATGTTTTATTATACTTTACTATTCTGCTGTGAGTTTATATTGGTAGAGCTCTAATATGTTTTTGTTACTCCAGGATACCAAATACCAACTATCCGTACTTTCGTGGGCTTGGTTTTCGATCTAACAAAAATTCGGGCCCATTAAGTTACAGGTTTTACACTTCTGGTGTTTTCTTTATGTTGGCCAATGCACTCGCACCAATAGTTGGCTCTTTAGAATTGCATAATTATGCAGAGAACTCATAAGAAAATTGCACCCATGAGTAAAGAGTCTCCCACGATAGCATCGGTACCAGTTCGCAGTTGGGCCAAAGAAAGTGGTTGGAAATAGCCTACATCTCACTGCTCTAAGGGAATCATACAGCTTCATCTAGCTATGAAAAGCCATCCAATGGACTTCTAGATCAATTGTACCATCATATTTGATTGATCAGATTTTAATGTATCATGGCAATGGGATCGTCATAATTTCTTCGATGAATGAAGCAACCCTAAAGTTGCAATTAATTTTGGGGCCATGGTCCTTTTTCCTTTCAGGTCTGCTATATCTTTTACCATCTTGTTGACCAAGTCTTTCGTATATACTTCTTCATTTTTATACTCTCTCCATTCTGGCTTATATTCTTTTTGCGAAGTAGAACTAGCGGATTGTGCAATGGGAGATTTTGACTCTTTATTTGGCTTTTGAGTGAGGATTTTTTATGGTCCTAAAGTCTTTTTTCAACATTCTTACTTTTCAAGTTCGACCCTTCGGCCTTCCTTTAAAGAGATTCAACATCATCTTCTTCATTTTCTTTCATCCTTCGAGATATTCTCCAAGATTTTTGAGAGATAAGCATTTTGATTAGTTCATGTATAGTCTGAAGTTGTCTCTTAATGGTCTTAAGATCATTCTCTTTTTTGATGTCTCCATTGGCATCGATGGATGACCTAGCTCAATGTTCTCCATATTTAATTAAGGAGTTTCATTTTCCTCGAGATTTGCATGATGCACAATTTCCCCTTGCACATGAAGTCAATCTACCATTCCGCAAGAATTTGGTGGTCAAATAGTGGTTAGTAAGTTGTCTTCCCTTAGTTCATCTCTCAATGAAAGAACCAATTAATGTTAGATTGAAATTTGGTGGTCAAATAGGAGTTAAATTTGGATCAATCTAATATGCTTTGGTCATAAAGAGTCAATGTTACTGGAGTAAGATAGGACTCTTAGTCAAGAATGCTAGTATTGAATCCATATGAAGTTATTATGCAAATTGTACTTTGTAAAGTCCTTGGTTAGAAAGTTACAAACTCAATTATTACCCAACATCCATTAAAGTCCCAAACTTGAGCATCTTTTTTATGCGCAATATAAAATAAAAATATGGAAGAAGAATAGTTTAGAATTTGTCCCTTTCTAGTAGTAGGTACATGCCTATTTATAGAGAACCCGAACCTTTAGAATCATGACACGTGCCACTTATAGAAATGAATGGTTATGATTTGTGGACGTGGCACATGTTCAGAATGACATATGGCATTATCCTTCTTTAACTTCTCCACGATGACGTAGCATAGTTAATCCAATAGAAGAATGCCACATGACCAACCGCGGTATGGATTTAAGGTGCATTCTTCAACATATGACAGCTTCAGTTATCAACATGCGATAGCTCCCATAGTCTTCATTATGCAGTAGCTTTCTTAAGTTATCAACATGCGATAGATCCTTTAGTCTTCTTTACTTCAACCCGCTATGGCTTTATATTATCATCATCTTTTAGTAGCCTATGTCATTATCATGCGATAGCTCCCTTGAATCATCAATATGCGATAGCTTCTCCTTTATCTACTTACGATAGCCTTTTTTTATGTGATAATCTTCATAATGGCTACATATACTAGTATATGGTAACCTGGCTTTCAACTTGCAACAGCCGTATATTATCAACTTGCGATAGCATCTTCTTTTACTTTATCATACATCGGCTTTATCTATATAAATTTTCAACAACTTCATGGTGTCAAACTACGACAACCTTGATAATGTCAACTTTCGATAGCTTAATTCGTCGACCTACGATATCTTTACTTGCCAACCCCCGATGACTCTAATTTGTATTCATCTTGTGATAGCTTATATCAATAAATGATAAATTCCTTTTGTATTCAATCTTGAGATAGCCATTTTCCACCAATATGTGGCATTTACCTGATCTTCAACTTATGACAGCTCCTCCACTATTAAGTTACGATGGCCTCTTCATGCTCAACTTGCGACAGCTATGTTATCTTTAACGTACAATAGCTCCTTTACTATTGACTTGTGATAGCTCTTTCATATTCAACCTGTGATGGCCATGTTATCTTTAACTTGAACAAATCTTTCATCATCAAATTGTGATAGCTTCATATTTCAACTTTCAATGGTTCTCCACCTTATTAATTTTTTGAAAATTTTGGGCGTAACAGTAACTATAAAAATAATAACTACATATAGTTAATTATCATCACTATTTATTATTGTGATATGAATGATACACACACACACAATTAACGTTTATTGGAAATAGATTAATAAAACAAAATATTGTTATTGTTTACTATGGTAATACAATTTATACACAATAAAGTTTATACATAATGAAATTTATGTTTAATTATAACTAAATATTTGTGTAATTAATAATCATGATTCCATAAAAAACAAAATAATCGTGAACAATTTAGTATTTTATCTATTTACAGTATATTTCTTTAGGTATATTCCAAATTTTTTTAAAATATAATTTAAAATAAACACAATAAGAATAGAAAAAGAAAGATACACTAAAATCAAATTTCGAAGAAGTAAAAATTTAACGAGTTACCATCATTGTATGTTTATATTTTTAAACCAGAAAACTAATTAAGTAAGCTTTATGGAAAATGAAAATCATACGTTTATTTTTAGTTATAAAAAAGAGTACTTATTGAATAAATTTCTATATATTTTGAAATGAAATATATAACATGTAAATAAATTTCGAACTTATGTTAGAAAATGATGAGCTATAGTTAATAAAAAATCGAGACTTTTTAGTGTAATTATATTTAATTTTGTCAAAGTAAAAAAAATCATACCAAAAATTCCTATTTACTTTGCACCATAAAAAACTTACTGCTCAGACGGCGCCTCAAAATAGGGGTGGAACAAAGCGCCAAAGTAAAAAAGAAAAGAGCTAAAATAACAAAATAGTGCCAAAATGGTGCCCCAGTGGCGCCTTAGACATCATAGCTCTTAAGTGCATATCTTTACATAAAAAAGTAACTCAACTTCACCTATTATCAATCATACTTTGTTCACCTGAGTCCTTTTACTCCTTATCAATACATCTTTGTGTAATTTTGATTATATCATTAAATTCGACCTAAGTCTGATTACTCCTTATTAATACATCTTTATGTAATTTTGATTAATCGCTAAACTCTTATAAACGATCTTATTTGAAATAAAGTATGCTTTTGGGTTCCATGTCTATGTGATTTATTTAATATTCTGAATACATTTGATCTATGCATTTAGAAATCTGTATGTAAAGTGTTAAATCAATTGTATTTGCAAAAGTGTTTGTAAACATGAGTTATAGCTCAATAACAATATTAACACTTAACCTTAAAATATTCCTTGTTGATGGTACATTGAGAACGGAATATCGATACACCCACGAGACTAGCATACGTAATGTTATCCATATGATGGACAATGTACTACCCATGACTATTAGCGACACAAATAGGTTACATGCTCGTAGTATTTTTGAACAATCATGGAATGGTTCGTTTAGAGTCTTCTATAGGTTAAAATATACAAGTCAAATAGAAGATCTTACATGACAATGTACCGTGATCCCTTGACTTGAGGGTACTGTGGATCTTGCGTGTGTAGGCTATACTTTAATTCTACATAAATACGTAATACAACTTTGTCTTATGTCTAGTTTGGATATGTTTGAAACACGTAAAGTGAACCACTACTCAAGATAGGATTTTTCTCCCTCAATACCGAGGGTAAGTGTCACCATAATTGGAAGTTGACTTGGAGATAAAGTATTTGACCAAAGCATTGTGGTTAATTGATAGTTGTTATTCGACCGAACCAAGTAACTTCGAAGTTAATTTCATAATTAACTAGGAATGTTATTACAATATTAATTTTTGACCAAACTCTAAACATCCTAGTGACATAATGTTCAGAAAGAGATATACTTGCACACTATATCATTGCTTAAGGGTATTCGCATTATTAATTATAAAATTAAATTTGAAACTAGATGATAAGTAATAGCCGGACACATAGTCCACTGCTATACTTCAAGAAAGTCCACATAGACAATAATATTAAAATTGTGTAGTGTCATACCTATGAGTTACACAATTGTTATATTTATATTTTTGAGGTAAATTAAATATAATGGTTATATTTAATTATTTTTGGGAATTTATATTTAATTGATTAAATATGTAATTATTGTATGTTTAATTAATTCTTATTTTAAATCAAAATAATTATGTTTTATGTTTTAAATTTGTATAAAATATTTTTTAAAATATTTTGACTTATTCAGATAGCAAATATATTTTTTATTAACTATTTTATAATTATTTAAAAGAGTTTACATAATTAAACAATTATTGTATTAATATTTAAATATATTTTTGAAAATAATTTTCGTCCCATTTTTAATTAAATAAGGTATGCCTGAAATTTTTTTATATATATACACACACACACACACACAAGTATATATTAAATGTTTTTAATTAGTTAGTTAATTACAATATGTGTATTTGCTTTAGTGACCCATCTGGGTTATTTGTTGGGCTAGGAGTCCATTAAGGCTAGGGTTAGGGTTTTGGAAACCTTATAAATATCCCATTTAGCCACCATTTGAGATATGAGTAAAAACTAAAAGAAAAACTAGAGTTTTCTATTATCTTCAATTAAACATATTTATACAACCATGAAAAATATTTAGATCCATAACATCAAGAGAAGATTTTTCACATCCCTCTTGAAGCACAAAGAGGACTCTTTGCGTGGAGCCAACTCCAAAGATCCAAAATGTTAGCTCAATATTTTATATCTAGGCACCATATCTAAATTTTATATATTATTTGTTTTGACTTAATGTTTATATGTATCGATTGGATAAATAGACGAATGGTTGATGGCATAAAATAACAATCATAATTTGGATTTAGTTTTGATTAGGTTTTATATGTATTATATATATGTATGCATGTATTACATATATATAATTTATTTATTATTTGCTATTTATATATATGTAGATTACATATGCATGTTTTGAATGAAGAAAAAACATATAGTAATAACTATTGGTGAGTTTTAATTGATTAAATGGAATAATTTCAAACGAAACATAGAAACTTTTAAATTAAGCAAGCTTTGAAAAACTAATTTATATATGTACACATTTATAGATTAGGTTGAACAAGGAAAATAAAACATTAAATTAAAACTACAAAATATACACAAATAGGTGTGTATTCCATTTTGAATAATAACAAAAAAGGTAGCAGAATCTAGTACTTTGGCGAGTTCCATTTTGTTAAAAGGAAAGATTGAAAGTCACCTATATTTAATTAGCTGTTATATGTATTTGAATATGTCACCTATATTTAATTAATTGTATAAATTAATTCATGCATATATTAATTTTTGTATGTAACATACAGGAACATATGTTGCATATGCACATATACATTGATTGCATATATTTATGGTATAAATCCTAATATCTTTATGTATGTGTGTGTTTGATACATATACATACACACACACAGATATATATATATATATATATATGTGAGTATATATTTATCTATATGTATTTTATAGTATGATTAAAGAATATATGTTTTTTCGCAAACTTTATGAATGAATACAAACAATAATAACAAACATCAAATAAATTAAAATTTAAAATTTAAAAATCAATAGACTTGGATTGAAAATAACTTGAAACAATAAGTAAAATATTATAAATCCAAATAATCAAATTTAATTAAAAATTAGATTCATATTTAAATCCACAAAATTTAAATAACCTAATTTTTTTTAAATCAATCCTTACTTCCGCTGCTACTAGCTTCTCGTTCCCAACAATAGTATCAGAGCCAGATTGCTTTCTATTAACCAATGTTTTAAGGGTTGTTCTATTGAATAGAAAAAACCGGTTCGATGTCTAAGGTAAGAATGCTTAAACTAAGGCTTGGGGTTGGAGTAACCAGTACCCTACCCTCCCTGGCTCATACTTGGCTGATGCGTTGGTCAGTTTTTGTAAGGTTCGTCTTTCCGTGTAAGGCTTATAAACTAAGCCTTATGGTTAAATATTCATATTTTTAATTACCTAGTATAATTTTGTAATGTGTTACAAATTTAAATTGAGAATAATAAAAGTTAAATTTGAAAATTGGTTTTTGAATATAAAATTGTAATTTAACGAGTTTAAATTGGTTTAAACTAATTATAACTATTATGATTTAAAGATGTTTTGAATATAAAATAAAATTTATAAGAGTTCAAATTTAAATTTGAATAGTTTAAGTTTAAATAAATAATTAATTGTTCATTATTAAAATTAAATAACTTGTATTAAAAGTTAATACAAATAATAAAGCCTATATAGATATATAGGAATATATGTAGACATTTAATGTCTATGTTTACACTTACAATAAGATTCCTTAACATTGATAATACCCAAATAAAATTTAAAATTTTAACTTATTTAAATTTAAAAGTTTCTCTTAAGTATTTACATTCAAGATAATACTAGAATGGATGTGTAGTTATTGAGAACACTCAAGCTACATTATTTAATTTTAGTACTATTTTGAATGTCACCCAAATGGTGTATGAATGTAAATGACTTTTTTGAGCTTACTCAAGGGTCACATACATTAATACATGCCCTCCCAAAATAATGGATATTAGATACATAATATGTTTTATGATTTATTAAGCACACTCAAAGTAACAAGGTAATTAAGAGCAATATTTATGTATAGTTAGGAGTTATATACGTTATATAGCAGATAAAGTGTTATCCACTATTCATGATAGTCACAACTTGTTATGCACACTCAAGATTTCGGCTACATGATGAATAGATCCTAACTTCCACTAGAGGACTTTTGGAAATTCCCATCTCTCAGGGCTTTTAGAAATACGTCACATTTAGTAGGAGCCTTATTAAAAATGAATAAACTTAACCAGTTTAATAATTTTAAGAATATATGTAACCAAGTCTAATATACCCTTAATTTTAATTTAACATAGTTATAATGGCAACCATGAAGATGTTTTTAGAGAATAACACTCTTAATGAGACAAACTATAACAATTAGCTTAGTAATGTAAACACATGCTTAAGGTTTACAAACTCAGTCATGTCCTTAATGCACCTAAACAGAAACCCTTCAAAACCAAGACCCAAGATGAACACAAGGCCTGTATTGATTGGACCCTTAACTGTAACCTTGAACAATGCTACATATTGTCGATCATGAGTCATGAACTGCAATGAAAACATAAGAATATGAATGTGCATGACATATTCAGTCACTTAGAAAAGTTATACAGTAGGCACTATCGTTCCACAAGGTTCGAGATCTAGAGGAAATTGTTTCACTCGAGAATGAATAAGGGCACATCGATCCAAGACAATGAACTTAATATGATTGGTTACATGAAATTGCCTACCGAGTTAGGAACTAAGCTAGACTGCAAATTACTAGTAGAACTTATCCTTGGATCACTGACACCTCAATTTGATCCATTCATACTAAATTAAAATATGAATTCGCTATGCTATGCCATCGACGAGCTCCTTGATATGTTAAGGATAGCTGAATGTGGCTTTGGAAAGGATATTGGCTCGGTCCTTATATATAAAGTCAATCCTCTTCCAATAATAAGAGTTATAAGAAGAGGAAGCTTCAGGCAAAGGTTAAAAGAAAAGAGGAAGTTTTATTAACGAGAGGAAGCTGAATGTCACCATTGCTCAATAAAGAGACATTAGAGGAGAAGCTACCCAAAAAATTTGAAAATGCTTAAAGAAAAGGAGTTTGACACCACTAAAGGTACGTACGTGGTAGATGTCTAACTATAACTACTAAGTCTTGGATTTTGGATACCAGATATGGAACTCACATTTGTAATTCATTACAGAAACTAAGGAATCGTCAGCTAGTGTTGAGAGATGCAGCACAACTTCCAGTTGGAAATGGAGTAATTATTGTTTTCGTCGACATGGGAGACTATACTTATACTCTTGCAAAGGGACATAGAATATTTTTGAATAGCTATTATTTTTTACCGAACTTTTTATGCAATATCTTTTATGTTTTTCATTTGCCAAAAGCTGGTTATAGGTTTATTCTGAAAACTAATATAATGAACATTATTTATGGCGATATAACAATTGCATTTGGTACTTTAAATAATGGGATTAAGTTTTAAATAGTTATTCTGTGTTGGTTGCCATTAATAATTTAGTTAATGCATCAAATGAAAATATTAAGGACAGTTATCTTTGACATTGTACACTTGACCATATTGGAGAGAAACAGTTATGCAAATTGAGTAACGAAGGTTTGCTCCCTTTATTAGGTTTTGAATCTAATGAAGCTTGCGGATCATGTCTCAAAGGCAAAATGGCCAGACTTCCATTCAACGGGAGTAACGACCTAGTAAATGAACTCTTAGGATTCATACACACTGATATATGTGGTCCTATGTCTATATCTACTATAGGTAGATCCATTTACTTCATTAAATTTACCAATGATTTCTCTAGATACAGATATATGTACCTTATGAAACACAAGTCTAAAGTCTATAAGAAAGTTTGTTGAATATAGAACCGAAGTAGAAAATAAAAAATTCAACCAAATCAAAATGCTTCGATCCGATCGAGGTGGAGAAAACTTAGGTTTTGAACCACAAAAGTACTTAAAAATAATGGGATTATTCTCAGGCCACTTCTCCTTATATTCTGCAATATAATGGCATGTTAGAAAGGCATGATTAAGCCCTATTAGACATGGTTCAATCTATGATGGGTGATGCTGAGATGCATCATTCTTTTAGGTGATATGCATTGGAAATGGCACCCACCGTGTATGATGAATTTTTTTCCATCCAAATATTTACCTTTGAATCTATATGAAATATGGATGGGGAAGAAAACCGATCTTATGTTTCTTAAGATTTAGGGTTGTCGAACTTACATTAAGACCGTAAACCCGAGTGAATCGAAGTTAGGTCTATGCCATGAAAGTATATTGGTTTAAGAAATTCCCATGATATATCTTCTATCATTCCAACGAACAAAAGATCATTATTTTCTTGGCATACCACCTTTTTAGAAAATGAATTCCTTTCCAAAGGAATTACTAGGAGTACGATAGAATTAGATGAGATCCAAGAAACTAACATAGGATTTGACCAAGTGGATGAACCAAATTCAACCCTAACTCAAGACACATAATTTATTAGATGGTCTAGTATGGAATCTCGCACACCGGAGATATATTATAGTTTTCTCACCGATGGCGGGGAAGAGAAATGTGTTGTGAATGACACAGTCTTCCTCAGTTACCAACAAGCATTGCAGAGTAGTGAATCAACACTACGGCTTGATGCTATGAAATTCAAAATGGATACCATGTGCATGAAAAAGTATGAACTTTGGAGGGTGTACTCGAAGGAGTAAAACCCATTGATGTGTATCAAGATATATAGTGTGTGTGTCTTATGTAAAACTAGTGCAAATATGTCCATAAGCAGCAGACATCTATTACGAATGGGAATTAACTCACCAGTTAATCTGATCTGTACATGCATGCAAGCTCAGCAAAAATTTGAATAAAAGATGGGAAAAAGCATGAAAAATATTAATAAATGTCAAGCTAACAAGAAGAAAAGTGTAGAATTGAGACAAAAATTATGACAGAGCGTAACATGCACAGGCTAGCTACTTTACCCTTAAATTACAGAGTGAATGCCCTAAATAGTGTGAATATAAGCTTGGGTGCCTTAAAATACTTAAAATGGTGTGTTTATACTGTCATTATGGTTTGAACTTGGCACATATTCAAGAGGATGTGAAGACCCGCAGCAGTTTGATTCTAGATTTCAAGTTCAACTCTGAAATTTAATGTAGAAAAGCACAGTTCATCTTCAGCAATGGCAAAATAAAGAGAGGAAGTCAGTTTCACAGCAGAACTTACTACACTGTAAGCTGCCATAATAGACTATAACATGTTGAAAACGAACTGTTAGCCGTGATTATTTATAGCTATGCATACAAACATGCATCGATTAAAGATTTCAAACAGATTATTGAAAACATCTCAACCATATACGAAATGATATTGAAATTCTCTCATGTGTTGATGCAGCAATCAAATATATAAGGTGAATCATAGATGAATCTCTATTAAACTATGTAAACAAAAGAGTGGCAACTTCGAATAGAATTCATGTGCCAAGAAATTTAAGGCACTGTCAATAAATGTTCTAGAATGCACCCACTTGAAAGGATACGGTATGCATAAATGATGCAGCACATACCGCAGATGAACGCGAGGAAGACAAGCGACTTATTCTTCTCACTGACCTATCCCCAACACTTCCGCGACCTAACCCCGCATCGCCAATACTTCCACGACCTAACTTGACATCACGACCTAACTTTTCCCGCGACCTACGACCTAAGGGCTCCGACCTAACATCACCACGACTTAGCAAATTCCGACCTAAAATGTTCCCAACTCCACGACCTAATTTCCACGAACCAGCCTCCATCACGACTTACGACCTAACATCAAAAGCCTCGACCTACGACCTAACATCGCAAATGAAATCCAGATGCTCCGACCTAACTCCAATTCCATTACGACCTAATCCCCTCCCTGCCTTCTCCATATGCGCGCGCGAGATAATTTTGAGTCGCGAATGACTCATGAAGCTCCAGTAAGTCGCGAAAGTGCTTTACAACCTTCGGTTGAGTCGTTTCCGAGTTATCTTTAAGTCGCGAAGAAGAAAATAGGTCGTTGCCGAGTTATCTTTAGATCGCGAAGCTCGTTGCCGAGTTATCCATAAGTCGTTGCCGACCTAATTTTGAGTCGCTGCCGAGTTAATTTTAGGGCGCGTAATTATCACATGCGTTGTCTTTTAGGTCGTTTGTTTTGTGTTTCTTATGGTAAGTCGAGTTATGTGGTAACTGTTTGTAACGTGTTGTACTCTGTAAAGTGCTGTGGTGTTGTAAGCCTATAAATAGGCGAGTTGTGACATTTGTAAGGGTTGTTGACATTTGAATAAAATTCTCTTTTGTTAGCTTTGTGCTTTCAATTTCAATTGGTAGTCGAGTGTATCTCCTATCTCCACTTACGTCATTCGAGTGCGCTCGAATCATCGTTTGCTGAAGCCGATTCACGGAATCTTGTGCGCAAGATCAACGTTGAAGAATCGTAGATCTCTTTCCCGGTATCTTCGAATCAACGAGTCAGAGATAGCTAGAGTTTGGTATCTTCGGATCAACGAGTTCGGGCATTTCAGTATCCATCAATCCACAGATTGCTACTTTCATCGATTGAAGATCGTTTTGATTAATCCGCTGCGTCAGTTTGGTATCAAAGCTTGTTTTAGCCAATCATAGCTAAATCGAGTCTTGGAGCCGAGAATTTGAAGTGTTGAAGTTGTGTTCATCGTGTTCATCATATTTTGCAACAAAGTTGGAGTTTTCGATCCATTTCATTTTGGATCAAAGTTCGAAAGGTGTTTGAAAACTTGAAGTGTGAATTTGTTGAAGTGTTTGTGAAGTATTCAATCATGCCGCCAAGACGAGTTCAACGTCATCGCAATATTAATGCTTTGTACGGAAGAGAAGAGGCCGACGAAATGGAGCAACGAATCAACGAGAATTTCAATGAGAAGCTTACGGAAGGGATTGGTCGATTAGAGAGGATGATGTTGGAAATGGGTCAAAATCAGAGAAGGGTTTCACCTGAATCGAGCCATGGAAGAAGTAGGATTTCACCACATTCTAATCGGGAGAGAAGTGTTGATAGTGATCATAGAAGCGTGGATCGAGGTTGTGATAGAAATATTGAAGATCGAAATCGTGATAGAAATGTGAATGATCGTGATCGAAGGAATGTAGATCGTAGGAATGTTGGTGGAAGAAATGGTGGTGGTAGAGATGTTGGTGGTCAGGATCGACATCGATATACATCGGATTGTGAAGAAGAGTATGATGGTGGTAGTGTTCATGGACGAGGACGTGGACGAGGAAGGAATCAGTCGGAATACGATCACAAGTGGGAATCTGGGATGAAGACAGAAATTCCAGAATTCAAAGGTGGTATGCAGGCTGAGGAGTTTTTGGATTGGGTGGCTAATGTTGAAGAAATTTTTGATTTCAAAGAAGTTCCAGAACGTCGTAGAGTGAAGTTGGTTGCTACAAGGTTGAGGGGTAGAGCTTTGGCATGGTGGCAGCAAACCAAACTTACACGTGAACGAATGGGGAAGTCAAAAGTTGAATCTTGGGAAAAGATGAAGAAATTAATGAAAGCAACGTTCTTACCTTACAATTATCAATCTTTGATGTATCAACGTTTGCAGAACTTGAGGCAGGGCACGAAGACTGTTAATGATTACGCGGATGAGTTTTACCAGCTTATTGCGAGGAATGACATTATGGAAACGGAAGAGCAGCTGACATCTAGATTCATTGGGGGATTGAGAATGCAGATTCAGGATATGGTTAATATGTTCGATCCAAGATCTGTGGCGGAAGCACATCAGAAAGCGTTGGCTTGGGAGAAGCAGGGACGACGAGGAGGTGGTGTGTTTACGAATTCCAATAATCAGGTGATGGGTGTTGGTGGAAGTTCTAATGTTTCTAAACTTGTCAGTAAACCAGTGGTGAAGGAGGTTGAGAAGGCAAAGGTTAACAACGGTTTCAAATGTTACAACTGTCAGGAGTTGGGTCATAAAAGCAATGAGTGTCCAAAGCCAAAGAAGAGAGCAATGATTGCTGAGGTTGAGGATGAGGATGAAGAAGCTGAATGCTCTAATTCTTTACCAGTTGAGGAGGAAGACTTACTGTCGGGAGATGACGGGTACGCATTGATGATGAGGAGAAGTTGTTTAACACCGAAGCAAGAAGAGGAAAGTAGTTGGTTGAGGAACAATATCTTTCAATCTACATGCACTATTCTAGGAAGAGTTTGTAAATTTGTTATTGATGCTGGGAGTTGTGATAATATTATCTCTACAGAAGCGGTGAAGAAGTTGGAGTTGAAAACCGAGAAACATCCTAAACCGTACAAGTTAGCTTGGTTGAGGAAGGGTGGTGAAGTGAAAGTTGGACGTAGAGCTTGTGTGAAGTTTTCAATTGAGAAGAAATACAAAGATGAAATCTGGTGTGATGTCGTAGATATGGACGTTTGTCATTTGTTGCTGGGGAGACCGTGGCAGTATGATCGAGCTGTGCAGCATGACGGACGGACCAACAGTTACAGTTTCATGTTCGAAGGTACAAAGATTACTCTGGTTCCGAAGAAACGCCAACAAGAAGAAAACAAACTGGAGGAGATTGAAGAACTGAAAACGTTGTTATCTTTGAAGGAGTTTGTTAAGGAGATCGAGGAGGAACCGGAAGTGTTCTTGTTGATTGGGCGTGAGAGCAGTGAAGAGGTTGAAATCCCAGAAGAAGCGAAGTCAGTATTGAAAGAATTTGAGGATGTATTTCCAGACGAGTTGCCTAAAGAGTTACCGCCGCTGAGAGACATTCAACATCAAATTGATCTTGTTCCAGGAGTAGTATTGCCACATAGACCGCATTACCGAATGAGTCCGAAGGAGCATGAAGAATTAAGGAGGCAGGTGGAAGAATTGCTTGAGCAGGGACGTGTACAGGAAAGTTTGAGTCCATGTGCTGTGCCAGCTTTGTTGGTACCGAAGAAAGATGGGACGTGGAGGATGTGCACGGACAGTCGAGCATTGAATAAAATCACTGTACGATACAGATTTCCAATGCCAAGGTTGGATGACTTGTTGGATCAGTTGAGTGGGGCTACTATCTTTTCGAAAATTGATTTGAAAAGCGGATATCATCAAATTCGGATTAGACCTGGAGACGAATGGAAGACAGCCTTCAAGACGAGAGAGGGGTTGTATGAATGGCTGGTGATGCCGTTCGGTCTTTCGAATGCACCAAGTACGTTCATGCGAGTGATGAATCAAATTTTTAGACCTTTCATTGGGAAATTTGTGGTGGTGTACTTTGACGATATTTTGATTTATAGTAGGAGTCTGGAAGAGCATGTTCAACATCTGAAGGAAGTGTTAATTATTTTACGAGAGGAACAATTTTATGCTGCGACAAAGAAATGCGTGTTCATGACGCATAGTGTTTTGTTCTTGGGGTATATTGTTTCGGAGAAGGGCATCCAGGTAGATCAAAATAAAGTTGAAGCAGTCAGGAATTGGCCACAGCCGAAGACAATTACAGAAGTGAGAAGTTTTCATGGGCTAGCGTCATTCTACCGAAGATTCATTCCACACTTCAGTAGCGTGATGGCACCGGTGACTGATTGCATGAAGGGGAAACAATTTTCTTGGACGGAGGAAGCTGGGATTGCTTTTGGGAAGATCAAGAAGTTGCTGACATCTGCACCAATTCTTGTATTACCAGATTTTCAGTTATTGTTTGAACTGCATACTGATGCATCAAAGGTTGGAATTGGAGGGGTGTTGAGTCAGAATGGGCGTCCTATTGCATATTTCAGCGAGAAGTTGTCAGGAGCAAAGATGAGATACAGTACCTATGATGTGGAATTTTATGCTGTTGTTCAAGCGGTGAAGCACTGGCGACATTACTTATTCCAGAAAGAATTTGTTTTATACACTGATCACGAGGCGTTGAAACATTTACAAGGACAAGACAAGATTTCAGCAAGACATGCATCGTGGATTGTTTATTTGCAGCAGTTTACTTTTGTCGTTAAGCACAAGTCAGGGGTAACCAATCGTGTGGCTGATGCTTTGAGCAGGAGGAGTCATTTGTTGACGACAATGAAAGTTGAAGTGACAGGTTTTGAATTATTGCCAGAATTGATTGAAGAAGATCCTTACTTTGTGAAATTTGTTAAAAAAGTAAAGGAAGGAAGTACTGATGAATTTGTGTTGGTGGATGGTTTTCTGTTTAAAGGAAATCGTTTGTGCATCCCAGAATGTAGCTTGAGAATGAAGATTGTTAAAGAACTACATGAAGAAGGCCATGTGGGTAGAGATCGTACGTTGCAGCTAATTTCTCAATCTTATTTTTGGCCGTCAATGAGGAAAGAGGTAGAAAGATTTGTGGAGAGGTGTCATATTTGTCAGGTTTCGAAAAGAACAGCGACGAATGCGGGGTTATATATGCCGTTACCCGTGCCTACCAAACCATGGGTTGATATCAGCATGGATTTCGTGTTGGGATTGCCGAGAACTCAGAGGGGAAATGATTCTATATTTGTTGTGGTGGACAGGTTTTCGAAGATGGCACATTTTATAGCCTGTAAGAAGACAGCGGATGCAGTTCGAGTGGCACAGTTATTCTTTAAAGAAATATATCGTTTACATGGTTTACCCGAATCTATTGTTTCTGACCGAGATACTCGATTTCTGAGTCACTTTTGGTTGAGTCTATGGAAGATGGTGGGAACGAAGTTGAAATTTAGTAGTGCATATCATCCTCAGACAGATGGACAAACTGAAGTTGTGAATAGATCGTTGGGAAATTTGTTGCGATGTCTTGTGCAGGACAATTTGAAGAGTTGGGACTTAAAGTTGTGTCAGGCAGAGTTTGCTCATAATCATGCGGTAAATCGAAGTACTGGGTTCAGTCCATTCCAGGTCGTATATTCAAGTTTGCCAAAGGGGCCGTTAGATTTGATGATGGTTACACAACCGAAGGGGACAGTTAAGCGGGCTGCTGATTTTGTTGATGGGTTGACAGAATGCCATAGAATCGTTCAGGAACGATTAGAGAAGACAAATGAGAGGTATAAACAAATGGCGGATAAGAAACGAAGAAGTGTTGTTTTCAAAGAGGGTGATTTTGTTTACGCGGTATTGACGAAAGATCGTTTTCCAGTTGGAACGTACAACAAGTTGAAGGCTCGAAAGATTGGTCCAGTCGAAATCTTGAAGAAAATCAATGATAATGCATATCGATTGAAGTTGCCAGATCATATTCATACCGCTGACGTTTTCAACGTTAAACATCTTATACCTTATTATGGAAATGAACCATCCAATGGGGAAGAACTTTCAAATTCGAGGACGAATTTTTCTCAGGCTGGGAAGGATGATGCAGCACATACCGCAGATGAACGCGAGGAAGACAAGCGACTTATTCTTCTCACTGACCTATCCCCAACACTTCCGCGACCTAACCCCGCATCGCCAATACTTCCACGACCTAACTTGACATCACGACCTAACTTTTCCCGCGACCTACGACCTAAGGGCTCCGACCTAACATCACCACGACTTAGCAAATTCCGACCTAAAATGTTCCCAACTCCACGACCTAATTTCCACGAACCAGCCTCCATCACGACTTACGACCTAACATCAAAAGCCTCGACCTACGACCTAACATCGCAAATGAAATCCAGATGCTCCGACCTAACTCCAATTCCATTACGACCTAATCCCCTCCCTGCCTTCTCCATATGCGCGCGCGAGATAATTTTGAGTCGCGAATGACTCATGAAGCTCCAGTAAGTCGCGAAAGTGCTTTACAACCTTCGGTTGAGTCGTTGCCGAGTTATCTTTAAGTCGCGAAGAAGAAAATAGGTCGTTGCCGAGTTATCTTTAGATCGCGAAGCTCGTTGCCGAGTTATCCATAAGTCGTTGCCGACCTAATTTTGAGTCGCTGCCGAGTTAATTTTAGGGCGCGTAATTATCACATGCGTTGTCTTTTAGGTCGTTTGTTTTGTGTTTCTTATGGTAAGTCGAGTTATGTGGTAACTGTTTGTAACGTGTTGTACTCTGTAAAGTGCTGTGGTGTTGTAAGCCTATAAATAGGCGAGTTGTGACATTTGTAAGGGTTGTTGACATTTGAATAAAATTCTCTTTTGTTAGCTTTGTGCTTTCAATTTCAATTGGTAGTCGAGTGTATCTCCTATCTCCACTTACGTCATTCGAGTGCGCTCGAATCATCGTTTGCTGAAGCCGATTCACGGAATCTTGTGCGCAAGATCAACGTTGAAGAATCGTAGATCTCTTTCCCGGTATCTTCGGATCAACGAGTCAGAGATAGCTAGAGTTCGGTATTTTCGGATCAACGAGTTCGGGCATTTCAGTATCCATCAATTCACAGATTGCTACTTTCATCGATTGAAGATCGTTTTGATTAATCCGCTGCGTCAATAAATCAGGCCTTAAAGTACTTCCATTGAAAATCTAGATCAACTTTGTTTTAAGTGTACAAGCATGATACAGTTCATGTATATATCATGCGCAGCACATCATTAAGCAAGAAGCAATTTAATCTACTTCTATCCTAATGGAATCTCTATGATTGGACGACTAGCTATATCAAGTTACTTTGTATTGGTCCTAATATATTGCTATGTACAGTGCTAAGTAATAAAAAAACCATGAAGATTGCGAGAAATTTTTCACAAAATGCAGCTACTCACATTAAAAGGTTAAAAAAGGAAATTGAGTGAAAATACATATTTCTTTGAAAAGAGCCAACCATAGATATCTAGTATAGTGAAAGTTTATCTTCATGACAACAGAGAGCAACAAAAAATGCGTACACATGCCTTACTGCACTAAATTTTGGAAGAGTGATCCAGGATAGAAGAATGAAGTAGCTAAGTGCACTAAATTAATCTGTAAGTTTGTTTGATTTTTTTTTTGTTCTTTTCCAGAAGATGTGAACTACAGGCCTTACTGCGAGACGCTGGGTCAAAGTCATTACAAACTATAAGTTATATTAGTATTTATTCTGCATGCTATAACGTCTTTACATACAAGTTCATAGTTATGTATAATTATATTTGTACTGCATTCAATATATGTTGAAACCCGACATCGGCAGCGTAAATAAAGTTTCAAGTTATGTAGCATGTGTATATAACAGAGTAAGGCTTTGATATGATATGTGATATAGGTGTCTTTGTTTTCGGAGCTATGCAATTTAGATGCAACAATGGATAAGAAGTGTCCATGCTCACCCGAAGTAGGAAATCTTCATGTTTGTGTTAAACACGACAAGTCCTTTTGTTGTTGTTATGTTGTTTATTTGAGTATACAAAGGCACCGTGTAATAGCTTAAAGTAGCATTTGGCTAGAAAATGAGTTTTGTGTTTTCAATATGTATGTCAAGTGGCGTGAGAGAGAACAACGCTGGAAAATTCTAGTTATTCCAAAAAAGACGAATATGGACGTGAGAAGATAGTTTCCAAAGGAATTAAGTGATGGGATCTTGATCCTTCCTTTGGCTTATTAATTGATAATTATTACTTTGAACTTAATAATTAATTATTAATTTAGGTTTAATAAATAATAATTTGAATAAAATATTTAACTTAATAAGTGCTAACTAATATTTTATTATAACATAATTTAAATTTAATGAATAACAATTATAATGTATTATTAATTATCAGTATTTATAATTTATAATATACAATTTAAGTACTTTATAATATTGTGTAGACAATTTTTATGTTAAAATTTAAAAAATAAGTTTAAAATAATTTTCAATTAATTAAACTAAATCTGTATTAAGAAATATAATTATATACAGCTTTATATCCGATTTATGGGGCATAGGTCAGATGTAAGGCTTACGCTCATCTTAAATTTTCCAATTTGATCATTTCAAGCGAGGGGTTTTCCATTGCAGACCTAGACCTTAATCCGATGTACCTTGGGCATACAAATGTAAGGATTTACAGTTAAGTGAACTTTTCTTTTAAGGCGTTCAAAAGCCAAGTGTAAATCAATCAGGAGCAGGAGCAGTCAACCCGACAATATGAAAACTCCAAAGTCCAAGTTTCTCTAAGTAAATTATCAATTAACCTTGGAGCTAAAATATATTTAAAAGTTGTATTTATTTAAGATGTCGGACTTCGATAACCGAAAAAAAAATATTATTCCTTTAGCTATTTAACTGGGGGAAATAAGATAAAACATGCCTTACTGTATCCTCCATCACACTCATATCTTTACCATTTAGTAAAGGAATTTGGTCTGGAGTTTATTGTTTTGTTTCTATCGTCAAAGTTAAAGGTGGCTTTAAGTTATGTTTTCATATTGTCATCTTGTAGAGATTAGTAATCAAATGTGGAACTATAAAAAAAATCCTGGAATGGCACCATCTAAAGTACATGAAACTAAAGCAAGCTTTGCTAGTGCAGTAGTCACTCATCAGACCCAATCAAAGAATTCTTCCACTGTCGAAGAGCCCTCTTCTAGAGACGGATCACACGAATACACAGAAAACGGCAGAAATGGCTCAAAATATGCAACCGTGACCTCTTCTCAAGTAAGAGAAAAAACGTACACATATCCTTTAGTTGCTACAAGAAAGATTAACATGGATATTGAAAACATTGTTGAACAATGGCAGCTTCATTCTTCTCAGGGGCCCTTAGGTGGAAAAAGAAAAAGTGCCCATGATAATTATCGTTATCGTGAATCAATGGCTACTAAGCACCAATACGGTAGTATGAATGAGAGGGGTTTTAAAAGGCAAAGGCAATCTAATCACGGCATTGATGCCTAGAGTTTTAGATTTTATCAATATACTACAAATGAAGTACAATGGTAGTTTTTTTCCCATCCTTCTCATGCAAAGTGCACTGTGTCATGCTACTCATAATAGAACATCACTCATGAACTATCAACCATACCATAATTGAAAATGAATTAGCAACAAATGGGAATAAAAAATTGCTTATGACAATAAATGACAAAAGAAAACAGTTATCAATTGGATGGTTGTTGGTGCATGTAACATTGTCACGATATGAAGCTACATATATGTATATGTATATCTCAGTAACCAAAATGTTCCTCAATTATTTTGTCCAGGCAATTCATGATGGTTACAAAAAAATTGCTGACACTGTTTCTTTATGCAATTTGACACCTAACTTTATAATTAACCACTAACCGGAAAACCATTTTCAAGACATCATAATTCACCGATTCATACCTGTACAAGTTTGCTCGCCCCTATTTCAATAATAGAAGTATAAAGAAATTGATAAACAGGACATGATTCATGAGTTTAGTGCAGCAACAGTTGTTAAAAAGCAGAAATAATCACCTAAACGTCCAGCAAGACCCACAGTGTCCCTGATCTTTCACTAGGCTCACTATGCCATCCTCTCTCCAGTCTTTCTGCAAGGTCAAATTCATCAAACATTAAAAGAAAGTAGAACAACAACTTAATCCTTTAACAAATTAACCACTAATTAAGTTTAAGCTTTCTTCTGTTTATTCATTGATATCTATAAATGCTCTTTTCGACTTTTTTATAGTTAACTTAAACCATGGCTAAGCTATATATCAACTGATCATTCATACAGTACTCCTAACATAAACTAGTGTATTAAAGAAATTACTTATACATAGCTGTCTTAACCAAGTGGAATGCATTATTTCATATGCAACTAAAAAGATCAACATCAATAAAGATGCTATTTTTTCTTATTGGGACCAAGTTTCGTTTAAACAAAAACAAAACTTAATACTGCATTACAGTTTATTCAAAATTATTTATCTTGCGAACAAAATCTTAATACTGCACAAGTCATCTTCTCACCACTTCCATTAACTTCTAGCTAATACAACAGATTTTCTTATATTTTCTATTTTCTGTTATTCTTTATGTCAGAAATTATCAAAACTTTGATAGAAAAAAAGTATGTCATACTGAATATGAATTTACTTTAAGAAGACATAACACACATTAATTTAAACATCTCATATTATTCAAGTACAAAATGGCAAATATCTCCATGGAAAAATTAATTTTAAATTATTTTTCACTATAAAAATCATAAGGTTTTACACACTTTTCAACAATGTTTATATATCATATATAAAAATTAATCAAGATATACAAATAAATTTTACTAGTGATATATTATGTAACGACCCGTATTTTCACGGATCGAAACATCGTAAAGGAGTTGACCTTTGGTTGCATTTCTGTTAAGTTTCAGATTTTGGCAGAATTTTGTCTATGTCCTAAGTCGTAGCCGACTTATGGGTTCTGGACGAGTTAGTGTTAGGTCGTGGGTTAGTTGTAGCGACCTATAGAATTATGCAACCTAGGATTTAGTTAAGTGTTAGGTCGGCAGGGTGAGTTAGCGACCTAAGGAACTGACCGACTTAAGGATATGGCGACTCAAGGGTAGGCAGACCTAGTGGGGTTAGCGACCTAGTGGTTACCGGGTCAGCATAGTTAGGTCGGCAACGACCTAGGGGAGCTGGGGTAGCAGGTTAGCGACTTAGTAGAGTGAGCGACCTATGGGATTGACCGACCTAAGGAATAAGTTAGTTAACGACTTAATAGTTAAGTCGTCTAGATGACTTAGTAGTTAGGTCGTATCCCAGTTTGTTCGCGACTTATGTTAGGTCGCGTAGATGTTTTAAGGGGTTAGGTCGTAACACCATTAGGTCGCGTGGGTGCTAAGTTGTTAGGTCGTAGGGTTTTGTAAGTCTTAGGTCGTAGCTTAGTAAGTTGTTAGGTCGCGGGTTGGCTTAAGTGTTAGGTCGCGTGGGAGTCTAAGGTATTAAGTCGTAACCTCGTTATGTCGTAGGTCGGCAAGGCAGTTAAGTGTTTGGTCGCTTTAAGACGTGTGTGTTTTGTAGGCAGTTAGGTCGGCAACGACCTAAGTTAGGTCGTGGACTTCTATGGTTGTTAAGTCGCGATGTGTTAAGTCGCGCGTTGCGTTAGGTCGTAGGTCGTTGGGTGTTTGGATGCGCTGAAGGGTTAGGTCGGAGAGGCTTAGGTCGTAAGTCGGAAGCGACTTAGGGAGATAGCCAGATTTCGACTTAAGGAATTTCAGCTATAAATAGGAGGGGTTGTTCTCACTTTTTGGGATCCGGATTTTGAAGCGACGAAGTGCTGCCATTTTGAGAGCTCGACTTCTACACTTCTTCACTTCTTTTCTCTACTCTAATCTAGTGCTTCCATCCATCCGAATCGAAGATCAAGATTGAAGATTCAAGAGCTTAGATTGGAGATCTTCATCTTTTCAAGAGAGATTTCTTCATTTGAAGCGGATTCGTGATAGATCAAGCTTGATCCCTTGCTGTCCAGATCTGAAGCGTGTTGACTTGAGGTTGTTTAGATGATTTGGTGAGTGGTGATTATCTCTCACACGGATCCAAAGGAGTATATCGGATTGTTGGCTCGATTTGGTGTTAAAATAGTGATTTCCATGCATTTTCTTCATCCAAAGTGTAGATCCATATAGATCCATTTTTCATGATGATGTTACATCCATTTTATCATATGTTAACCTATGCAAGGTCATTCATCAAGTTTGTAGAGATATAATTCATGTTTTCATGCTTATTGGACTTTCAATTCTTTAATTACGAAAATGCCATTATTGTTATAATTGTCTACTTAGATCATATTTGAATGCTTGATTGCTTGGATTGATGTTTGATTTGATTGGTTGTTATGAACTAGATGATTGATGATTAGATTTAGATCGAAGATGATTCAAAAGCCAAGGGAAAGGCTCTTGGATTGGGAAATCTGCTCGTGGCATATGTAGCGGGATGATGAAGCTCTTATGCGTAGATTTGATGATGAGATGTTGAGATGAGGCTTTGCGAGGATGTGATGAAGCAAGGCAATCATGTGATGAAGACTTGGTCTAGTCCAGATGGGATCATTCCAAGTATGTTGATAACTCGGTGATATGATTCGAGTTGAGGATAATGAAAGGATATGAGAATGGTCGTTGAGGAGGATGACTAGGAGGCTTGGATAGCATCGTTGTTGAAGGTTCTAGCATGCTCTAAGCAAGAGTACGTTTGGGCAGATTCGATAGTCCCAACGACTAACCGTTGATGGTCGAGTACTCTGGGCAGATTCGATAGTCCTAGGCACGGGTTGCGACGACGTGCGGGAGTTATGTCTAGAACCGTGGTTTCCATTAGCCCTTGACGGACGGCTGAAAGAATGTGCCGGTCATTCAATTAACGGTGATATCGAAGAAATGATAACAGTGATAGCCAGAGTCATGGATGTTTGGTTGTATCGTCATTCGGACTCAAGAGCAGTATTTCTGGGTGCTTATCTGATTTAGGCCTTGGTACTTGGAAAACATCGCCCTTGACTCGAGTGATAGTAGCTTTATTTTAAATTGTATGCTCTGCTATGTTGCTTCTGCTTAGTGTGTGTCTGGGGGCTATCACTGTAGAATGAGGTTGGAATGGGAGGGTTGTATTCCTATTTCTTTTCCTTTATGTTCTTTTGGTATGTTGTTAGTTAATTTACTACTCACTAAGACTGTTGTCTGACTCAAGGCTTTATGTTTTAATTCTTATTGCCTTGGGCTGTTCGTCCGTTTTGGGACGGGCAGACTAGGTAGCAGGTGGCAGGTGCTGTTCTCTTCTCACGGTGCTGATATCGAAGACGAGATGGAGGGTTGCATATTATCTTCTTATTATATGTACTGGATATTCCGTTGTTCTGTATTCTCTGAGAGATATGTAGTGAGGCTTGATGTATTGACTATTTGGATGCTTGTATTCAACTAATATGGAGTTTTATATGATATCATATTGTTCTGTAAAGCTTCACTATACATATGTTCTATTGTATTTTGTCCATGCGCTGTGAGTAATACGATAGATTCTATTGTTTTATTTTACCCTGACAATCGTCCATGGTCGCCTGGCACACTTTACAGCGCACTATCTCTAGATTCGGTGCAGGGGTCATGGGCGGTCATCACATTTGATATCAGAGCATTGGTTAATCGATTTTACCCAACGCTCGCCGTCGTAACTACGTATGAGAGACGTAATTGTATTTTGATGGATGAATACTATATATAATATAGTAGTTTAGTTGAGTTTGAGTCCTTTATGCAGTTGTTTCTCTAGATGTTCTAATCATTCCTTTTTATAGATATTGAGAATGAGTCGAAGAGGGAGACCAGCTGCTAGGGAAGGCCGTGCTACTGAAGAGACTGTTGATTATGCAGCCATGTTCGAAGCTATGATGACTTCGATCATGAGAAGGATACCAGTTCCGGGGGCAGCAGTTGATGTTGGAGTTCAAGTCCAAACTCCGAAACCAGTGGATTTTGCTAAGTTGTGCAAGGATTATACTGCTCTTGGAGGGAAGGTTTTCTTGGGAACAGAATCAACTATTGAAGTCCAGAGATGGATCGATGCTTGTAGAAGGATCTTTGGTGATTTGGGAATTGATGATGCAACTAAGAGGAAGTTGGCATCAAGGCAGCTTCAAGGGAGAGCTTCTGATTGGTGGAACTCTATTACCATCGATATCGCGGAGGAAGAGATTACTTGGGAGCAATTCCAAGCTAGATTTGAAGCTAAGTTCATTTCTACAGCTCAGAAGTCTGTTCTGTTCAAGAGGTTTGTGGAGCTCAAGCAAGGTGGAAGATCAGTTCTGGAGTATGTTTCTGAGTTCGAAGCTTTGTCCAAATATGCTCGGTCATATATTGAATCTGCTTATCAGAAGAATGAGAAGTTTGTGACAGGCTTGGACAGTTATCTTGGGAGGCAGTTAGTGGATCATTTGGATGATTTATTTGAGAAGCTTGTGGAGAAAGCTCTTAGGCATGAGAGTCTGTTTCCTAAAGAAGGACCTGTTGTTGCTGTTACCAGGGGAGAGTCTAAACCACCGCAGGGTGGAAACCAGAAGAGGAAGCAGCAGCAGTAGAAGGGTAAGGATGGCCAGAAGAAGCCGAAAGGCGAGGTGACTTGCTACAATTGTCAGCAGAAGGGCCATTTCTCTAAGGATTGTAAGAATCCGAAGGCACCGATGAAGTGTCACAACTGTGACAAGCCAGGACACATCAGGAAGAATTGTCCAAAACCGAGGAAGGACAAGCAGATTGTGCAAGCTTATGCTTTGGGAGCTGTTCCGTCGTCTTCGAAAGCTCCTACTGCTGAAGAGAAAGGAAAGAGTGTGGTTGTTCAAGGTACTCTTTTCCTATGCGGTGTTCCAGTTAGAGTTCTGTTTGATACTGGAGCGTCGCATTCGTTTGTTTGTAATGAACTCGTAGGCCGGTTAGGTTTGGAACCAGATATTGTTGATAGGCCATTGGTTGTGACTAATCCAGTTGGGGGTTCGTCTTGTTTGTGTATGTTATGCCGTGGTCTAATTGTATCGAGTCATGGTTGCTCTTTTGTTTGTGATTGCTTTGTTCTGAACTTTGCGGGGTTCGGAATTATTTTGGGGATGGACTGGCTTAGGAAGTATGCGGCTAAGGTTGATTGTGAGAGGCTGGAGGTGACAGTCGAGAATGTGGAGGGGCGAAAGATTGTGATACGATGTAAGCATGAGGAAGGCGTCTTCATGAGCTTCATGTATTCGCTAGTTGTTCCACGGGATGGACTGTCTTTAGTGCCAATCGCAAATGGATTCGAGGATGTCTTTGACGAAGTCAAAGGGTTGCCGCCACATAGAGAGATCGAGTTTCGTATTGATCTAATTGAAGGAGCCAGACCTGTTGTGATGCCTCTTAGGCGGATGGCGCCTAGGGAACAGCAGGAGTTGAGGGTGCAAGTTGATGATCTTTTGCAGAAAGGATTCATTCGGCGTAGTGTGTCCGAGTGGGGTGCACCAGTTGTGTTTGCAACCAAGGCAGATGGATCGTTGAGATTGTGTGTGGATTATCGTGAGCTGAATAAGGTGACTAAGAAGAACAAGTATCCATTGCCGAGAATAGATGACTTGTTTGATCAGCTTCACGAAGCTAAGGTGTTTTCTCAGATGGATTTGGCAACGGGATTTCACCAGTTGAGGGTGGCTAAGGATAGTGTGCCGAAGACTGCCTTTCGAACACCATCGGGTTTCTTTGAGTGGCTGGTAATGCCGTTTGGATTGACTAACGCGCCAGCATATTTTGTGGATCTTATGAATAGAGTGTTCAGAGATCAGTTGAACAAGTTCGTACTTGTGTTCGTGGATGATATTCTGATTTATTCCAGAACGGAAGAAGAGCACAAGACGCACTTGCGTGTTGTTTTGGAAATCTTGCGGAAACATCAGCTGAAGGCTAAGTTTTCGAAGTGTCACTTCTGGAAGAGTGAAGTAAGGTTCTTAGGCCATGTGATTTCTGGAAATGGAATAGCGGTTGATCCCGCTAAGGTGGTAGCAATCCTGGATTGGGTTAGACCTAAGAATGCATCTGATGTGAGAAGTTTTCTTGGATTAGCAGGATATTATCGACGGTTTATCAAAGACTTTTCCAAGATAGCTGCACCGTTAACAGGATTGACGAAGAAGAACCAAGTGTTCAGTTGGGGTGCTAAGTGTGAGCAAGCTTTCGGAATCCTGAAAGAGAGATTGACGAGTGCTCCTGTTTTGACTATTCCAAGTGGAAATGATGAGATGGTGGTTTACACCGACGCATGTGGTACTGGACTTGGAGCAGTGCTGATGCAGAAGGATAAAGTTGTTGCGTATGCCAGTCGACAACTGAAGCCGCATGAAAGGAATTACCCAACTCATGATCTGGAGTTAGCGGCGATTGTATTTGCTCTGAAGATGTGGAGACATTATCTGTTGGGAGTTCGATTCGAGTTGTTTACGGATCACAAGTCGTTGAAGTATCTTTTCTCCCAAAAGGATTTGAATCTTCGGCAGCAACGTTGGCTAGAGTTTTTGGCATCATATGATTTTGGTATAGCTTATACTTCGGGAAAAGGTAACGCAGTGGCAGATGCGTTAAGTCGAAGACATGCAGGATTGGGAGCCATGTTTTCAGAATGGAAGAGTCTCGAGTATTTAGCTGGATTTGACTTCAGGCCTAGATGCGAATTGGAACCTGAGATGTTGGCAAACTTATCAATAAGACCCACTCTTGTGGAAAGGATTGGCGAGGGCCAAAAGCGAGATGATAAGCTTGTCAAGATTATCCGTGAATTGGAATCTGGATTGGATCCAGAAAAGGATAAAGGATTCGAGGTCGATCGAGAGGGTTGGCTTCGGAAGCAAGGACGACTAGTTGTTCCCGATATAGATGAATTGAGGAGTGAAGTTCTGAAGGAAAGTCATCACTCGAAGTTGACAATTCATCCAGGAGGAAATAAGATGTATCGGGATATGAAAAGAACCTACTACTGGGAAGGCATGAAGAAGGATGTTGGAAATTTCATTTCCAAGTGTATGAACTGCCAGTTGGTAAAGGCTGAACAGAAGAAGCCAAGTGGATTGCTTCAGCCCTTAGAAGTTCCTACATGGAAGTGGGAACAAGTGTCGATGGATTTTATTGATGGATTGCCTAGAACCAGAACGGGAAATGAAGGGATTTGGGTCATTGTGGATCGTCTGACTAAGAGTGCACGATTCATTCCTGTTCGATCGACTAGGACTGCATCAAAGTTGGCTGAGTTGTATGTTAAGTGGATAGTTCGGTTCCATGGTATTCCGAAGAGTATAGTGAGCGATCGAGATCCATTGTTCACTAGTGGATTTTGGAAGAGCTTCCAGGAAGTTTTGGGAACCGAATTGTGTTTGAGTACAGCTTATCACCCTCAAACAGATGGTCAGACTGAGAGAGTCAACCGAGTTTTGGAAGATCTCCTCAGAGCTTGTGTTTTGGATTTCGGAGGATCATGGGAAGATCACCTTCATTTGGTGGAGTTTGCGTACAACAACAGTTACCAATCAAGCATTGGTATGGCACCGTATGAGGCATTGTATGGAAGACCGTGTAACTCTCCGACATGTTGGTTGGAAACTGGAGAAAAGCTGGTACTTGGGCCAGAGATGATTCGACAGACTTCAGATTATATAGAGATCATTCGGCAACGAATGAAAGCAGCCCAAGACCGTCAGAAGAGTTATGCCGATAAGCGTCGAAAGGATTTGGAGTTCGACGTAGGAGATATGGTTTTTGTGAAGATTTCTCCTCTGAAGAATGTTATTCGATTCGGGAAGAAAGGAAAATTGACTCCGAGATTTGTTGGACCATTCCCGATCATCGAGCGAATTGGAAAGCTCGCCTACAGATTGGAGTTACCAGAGAAAATGTCGAGTGTGCACAATGTTTTTCATGTATCATATCTACGGAAGTATGTGCACGACTCGAATACAGTGGTTTCTGCTGATAGCTCTGAAGACTTCGAAGTTGATCCAGTCGATAGAAGACCTCGTAAGCCGCTTCGTGTTGTTGAAACCGACACGAAACAGCTTAGGAGGAAGGTAGTTAAGTTGCTCAAGATACAATGGAGTGATGATGATAACGACTGTACGTGGGAGGTGGAAGAGAGGATGAAGGCAGCTCATCCTGAACTCTTCAAGGTATGGCCCTAAGGTGTCGTCTCATCTCGCGATATTGTAACTTGTTCTAAGTTTTAGAATTCTGTACGCTAAGCTAGAATTGGATGTATGGTTTGTTGATTGCTATGGATGGTAGGCGTACAGAATAGTCTTCGATTGCTTTGTTGCTTGGAATTTCGAGGGCAAAATTCCTAAGGGGGAGAGAATGTAACGACCCGTATTTTCATGGATCGAAACATCGTAAAGGAGTTGACCTTTGGTTGCATTTCTGTTAAGTTTCAGATTTTGGCAGAATTTTGTCTATGTCCTAAGTCGTAGCCGACTTATGGGTTCTGGACGAGTTAGTGTTAGGTCGTGGGTTAGTTGTAGCGACCTATAGAATTATGCAACCTAGGATTTAGTTAAGTATTAGGTCGGCAGGGTGAGTTAGCGACCTAAGGAACTGACCGACTTAAGGATATGGCGACTCAAGGGTAGGCAGACCTAGTGGGGTTAGCGACCTAGTGGTTACCGGGTCAGCATAGTTAGGTCGGCAACGACCTAGGGGAGCTGGGGTAGCAGGTTAGCGACTTAGTAGAGTGAGCGACCTATGGGATTGACCGACCTAAGGAATAAGTTAGTTAACGACTTAATAGTTAAGTCGTCTAGATGACTTAGTAGTTAGGTCGTATCCCAGTTTGTTCGCGACTTATGTTAGGTCGCGTAGATGTTTTAAGGGGTTAGGTCGTAACACCATTAGGTCGCGTGGGTGCTAAGTTGTTAGGTCGTAGGGTTTTGTAAGTCTTAGGTCGTAGCTTAGTAAGTTGTTAGGTCGCGGGTTGGCTTAAGTGTTAGGTCGCGTGGGAGTCTAAGGTATTAAGTCGTAACCTCGTTATGTCATAGGTCGGCAAGGCAGTTAAGTGTTTGGTCGCTTTAAGACGTGTGTGTTTTGTAGGCAGTTAGGTCGGCAACGACCTAAGTTAGGTCGTGGACTTCTATGGTTGTTAAGTCGCGATGTGTTAAGTCGCGCATTGCGTTAGGTCGTAGGTCGTTGGGTGTTTGGATGCGCTGAAGGGTTAGGTCGGAGAGGCTTAGGTCGTAAGTCGGAAGCGACTTAGGGAGATAGCCAGATTTCGACTTAAGGAATTTCAGCTATAAATAGGAGGGGTTGTTCTCACTTTTTGGGATCCGGATTTTGAAGCGACGAAGTGCTGCCATTTTGAGAGCTCGACTTCTACACTTCTTCACTTCTTTTCTCCACTCTAATCTAGTGCTTCCATCCATCCGAATCGAAGATCAAGATTGAAGATTCAAGAGCTTAGATTGGAGATCTTCATCTTTTCAAGAGAGATTTCTTCATTTGAAGCGGATTCGTGATAGATCAAGCTTGATCCCTTGCTGTCCAGATCTGAAGCGTGTTGACTTGAGGTTGTTTAGGTGATTTGGTGAGTGGTGATTATCTCTCACACGGATCCAAAGGAGTATATCGGATTGTTGGCTCGATTTGGTGTTAAAATAGTGATTTCCATGCATTTTCTTCATCCAAAGTGTAGATCCATATAGATCCATTTTTCATGATGATGTTACATCCATTTTATCATATGTTAACCTATGCAAGGTCATTCATCAAGTTTGTAGAGATATAATTCATGTTTTCATGCTTATTGGACTTTCAATTCTTTAATTACGAAAATGCCATTATTGTTATAATTGTCTACTTAGATCATATTTGAATGCTTGATTGCTTGGATTGATGTTTGATTTGATTGGTTGTTATGAACTAGATGATTGATGATTAGATTTAGATCGAAGATGATTCAAAAGCCAAGGGAAAGGCTCTTGGATTGGGAAATCTACTCGTGGCATATGTAGCGGGATGATGAAGCTCTTATGCGTAGATTTGATGATGAGATGTTGAGATGAGGCTTTGCGAGGATGTGATGAAGCAAGGCAATCATGTGATGAAGACTTGGTCTAGTCCAGATGGGATCATTCCAAGCATGTTGATAACTCGGTGATATGATTCGAGTTGAGGATAATGAAAGGATATGAGAATGGTCATCGAGGAGGATGACTAGGAGGCTTGGATAGCATCGTTGTTGAAGGTTCTAGCATGCTCTAAGCAAGAGTACGTTTGGGCAGATTCGATAGTCCCAACGACTAACCGTTGATGGTCGAGTACTCTGGGCAGATTCGATAGTCCTAGGCACGTGTTGCGACGACGTGCGGGAGTTATGTCTAGAACCGGGGTTTCCATTAGCCCTTGACGGACGGCTGAAAGAATGTGCCGGTCATTCAATTAACGGTGATATCGAAGCAATGATAACAGTGATAGCCAGAGTCATGGATGTTTGGTTGTATCGTCATTCGGACTCAAGAGCGGTATTTTCTGGGTGCTTATCTGATTTAGGCCTTGGTACTTGGAAAACATCGCCCTTGACTCGAGTGATAGTAGCTTTATTTTAAATTGTATGCTCTGCTATGTTGCTTCTGCTTAGTGTGTGTATGGGGGCTATCACTGTAGAATGAGGTTGGAATGGGAGGATTGTATTCCTATTTCTTTTCCTTTATGTTCTTTTGGTATGTTGTTAGTTAATTTACTACTCACTAAGGCTGTTGTCTGACTCAAGGCTTTATGTTTTAATTCTTATTGCCTTGGGCTGTTCGTCCGTTTTGGGACGGGCAGACTAGGTAGCAGGTGGCAGGTGCTGTTCTCTTCTCACGGTGCTGATATCGAAGACGAGATGGAGGGTTGCATATTATCTTCTTATTATATGTACTGGATATTCCGCTGTTCTGTATTCTCTGAGAGATATGTAGTGAGGCTTGATGTATTGACTATTTGGATGCTTGTATTCAACTAATATGGAGTTTTATATGATATCATATTGTTCTGTAAAGCTTCACTATACATATGTTCTATTGTATTTTGTCCATGCGCTGTGAGTAATACGATAGATTCTATTGTTTTATTTTACCCTGACAATCGTCCATGGTCGCCTGGCACACTTTACAGCGCACTATCTCTAGATTCGGTGCAGGGGTCATGGGCGGTCGTCACATATTAGTACATACACCAATAAATAAAGAATAAAGATTAATTTAAATATTTTCACCTGCACTGCACAAAACGAGTTAGAGTTTTAATTAGGGACGCGCGTGCATGTGTGTCTATATATGTATATTTATATATGTATCATACAATATGGATAATTTATCATTGCTAAATGGATAATTTTAGAGGTCTCATGACATTTGTGAAGAAATTACCTATGACATAAACTTCACTTACAGGCTAATATTGAATTCATAGCAGCAACAACACCTGTGAGCAAAATGGAAAAAAGATCGTCTATACAAGTCATTCTTATATTTTGACAAAGATAGTAGTGGGTAAGTACATTTGCAACTGTTGCAACTTTACTTTGGTTATATATTTGATATCACATAAAATTAACAAGAGCGGACATGCACCTATATGTACCCTCTTTTGTTCTATGTGTATAATACAACATTTAATAATCATACATAAGTTAATACATATATACATACATACACATGCATTATGATGGATTATGTGAAGAAATTACCTATAACATAAACTTCACTTGCAGGCTAATATTGAATTCTTATAGCAGCGACAACAGTTGTGAGCAAAACTCTACCAATCGAAGACAAATGTATTGAAACTACCATGACTAAAAATAGTAATGAAATAGTGCTATATCAAATATAACTACGGAGTATTAGTTTCGCACTTCAGGCAATTGTTAAAATATGAGTTTTAAAATCAAGATAAGAGTCCTAGGTCCCTATTTTTGATGTTGTTATACAAAAAGTCCCTGCAGAAATGAATTTGTAAATTTGGTCCCTATTTTTCAAAAAAAAAAAGCAAAGTGTTTGCACTTTTCTGGCAGAAAATGCAAGATAACTTGCACTTTTCTGGCAGAAAATGCAAGATAACTTGCACTTTTCTAATTTTGAAATATTTTTCGAAATTTTCTAAAATTTGAAAATTTTGAAAAACGCAAGTTAACTTGCACTTTTTATCAGGAAATTGCAAGATAGTTTGCGCTTTCTAATTTTGAAATTTTTGAAAAGCGTAAGGAAACTTGCGCTATCTAATTTTGAAATTTTTTTGAAAATTTTAAAAATTTTGAACAGCGAAAGGTAACTTGCGCTTTCTATCAGGAAAACGCAAGCTGGTTTGCGCTTTCTGATTTTGAAAATTTAAAAAGCGCAAGCTAACTTGCGTTTTCTGATTAGAAAAAACAGGGACTAAATTTACATACTTATTTCTACAGGGACTTTTCTTGTAACGCCATAAAAAATAGGGACCTTTCGTGCAAAGCCCCCTTTTAAAATACCACCTCTTTACTTGTTGTATAGAATAGATGCAAATGATAAACATAAAATAGCTACCAGTCAATGTTACATGTAGTTTCATAAAGTTAAAAGGACATATTATAGTTTTCAAAATTAATTTTTTTCCCTCTGTCATCCATATCAATGTTGATTCGTTTATTTACAAGATCTAGGGACACACTTATAGACATTATTCATTGCTTTTATTAATTAAATAAAACAAAGGCTTGCACCACTTTGGTTCTTAATATAACATGACTAAAAATGAATATTGATTCTCTTTTATTAGCCGGCAGAATAAGTAATCAAATCAAAGATGCTTGATCAAAAGCATAAGTATATCCATTAAAACACAATATGAACAAAATCGTCAAGGGTCAGTTGATACCCTTGAACATATCAAGCTTTTTCTTAAGTTGCATATAATACAGCTTTTCTATTATGTTTACTGAGCCCAAAATTCTACATTAAAAATATGTCTAACTGTACCAGAATGCATGCGAGTCTGCAGTAGATTTTTCTCTTGTTTTATCTTCTCCTGATACACCCTATGATATAAGTTCTTCATAAACTAGGATAAACTCCAAATTCAGGACCATAGAAAAACAAAAATCAATCCTCATTCTCTAGTCCACTATTCCCATGTCCAGTTCTTGCAGTAATTCAGAAGAGACCACTGCTTCTTCTGAAAACCACATCATAGCCCATCATCATCTAACCTATTC
This sequence comes from Allium fistulosum, assembly GCA_030737815.1. NCBI lineage: Eukaryota > Viridiplantae > Streptophyta > Magnoliopsida > Asparagales > Amaryllidaceae > Allium > Allium fistulosum. The sequence continues at coordinate 295,568,906 of CM060907.1, forward strand.
CAACATTCTAAACTCTCTTTTTGTTCCTATATCCACTTGCCTTGATCTACATGCAGATCTTCAGCCTAAATCCAATAAAAAGAAATGATGCCAACCAGGTAATCTAGATTCAGTTTACTTAATCCTAAACTTTTCTAGTTCCCATTATTGAACCTTAGTATGAATATAATGCAAAGGCAATAGTTTACAGATACTTGATAAATTGATTATATAGGAGCTTAATTATCTCATAGTTGAACTCTCCCAAAGCTGCACCAGTTGCTGCTGCTTAGATCAGCAGCCAATTCTGCTGCTCAGCGGCTGGAGCTACTGCATGTAGCAGCAGCTCCAGGCCACTGCTTAGGTGGAGTGGGCCTAGCGGCCCACAACCCGACTACTAGGCCATATTTTGGCCCAGCTTTGAAAAAAGCAAATGTTTGACTAATACTGCTAACATGTTTAACAGGCAAGAAGTTTAATATGAGTAGCGGCCAAACAAATGTAACAAATGGGATTGTATTGGCCATTCAAAAAAATAATGCTCTATGTTTAAAATATGGGTGTAAAAACAGGAACATATAGAGACAAATGATAGAAACACGATGCATATTGACAACATAAATGCAGAAGTAGTGCAATAATAGAAAGTAATGTTTAAAGTTTAACTTAACAACAGAATAATAATAAGGCAGTGAAAGTCCAAAATAGTTTAGAGTCTGATTTAATACATATGTCCGACTATCCAAATAACAAGGCCAACTCCCAAACACATCATCTGCTCAAAATATCGATTAATTCAAAGAGGAAAAAAGCCTTGCAACCAGAATCAGATGAATTACTATGTTGTCAGAAGGTAAAAGTAGATTGAGCTAAAATAAAGTCAACTACTGCAAAACTATTTCATTTAAGAAATAACTACCTAAGATATTAATCGAGGCAGAGAGCGAAACCCAGCTATTGATTGAGGCAGAGAACGCCACCTTAATATTGATTGAGGCAAATACCAAAACCTTGATATTGATCGAGGTGGAAAACGATTGTGAGCGGCGAAACCCTAGCTTGATGGAGAAAGAGACGTGAAAAAGTAAAACGAGGAATGAAAGAACCGTGATAGATGTTTTAAGTGAAAAAGTACGTAAATTACAATTTTATCCTAATCACTTTAAATTTATTACGAAATCACCAAATTTAGTCAAGGTAATAACCGTTAGAAATGGTTGTAACGGAAATAACCGTAATAAATTTGTAACAGTTATAACCGTTAGAAATTTAAAGTGGAAAAGTGTTACAAAATGGACTGTTTGGTGTAGTGCATGTTGCAATAAATAAAAGCATGGTTGTCCTCAAAATTGTGGATGGAGGATTTGGGTAAGGCATCATTTATAGGGATAGATTGAAGCGGATCTGTCACAATCTCTATACATAAACACTATACTAAAGCGCTTCAATATGGAGAACTTCAAGTGAGGAAATGTTCCTTATTGGCATAGAGTTGTCCACTCTAAGAAGGACTCCCCATCTATGGATCCGGAAAAACAATGTATGAGTAGGATTCGTAATGCTTCGGCAATAGGATCCATCATGTATGATATGTTATGCATGAGACCTAATATCCCCTTTTCCTATGTCATGGTTAGTCGATATCAATCCAAACCCAGTGAAAATGACTAGTCGAGAGTTAAGAGCATCCTTAGGCCTTTGTGAAATGATAAAGATTTGTTTCTGATTTATGAAAGTAATGAACTCCTTATGAAGGGGTACTCTGACTCTTGCTTCCAAAATGACATCAATGATAGAAAATTAGTTTCTAATTTTTTATTTACCCTAAATGGAGGGGCTATTAGTTGGAAGAGTTCCTAACAAGAGGTAGTGTAACGAACCGTATTTTACGTATTGGAGGATCGTAAAATATTAATTTTAAATTTAGATTAGGTCGGATTTAGTTGTAACTTTGGATAATGTTGAGTAGTGACATTTTTTACCATGGTAATTTTATTGACAATCGTAACTCTAAAAAGTTGTAAAGCCTATAACTTTTGATAGGAGCCGAATTAGGATCTGAAACCACTTCCAACTGAAAGATATTGTGGTTTCTCTTTCCATAAAGTGATCATAATAGCTTTGTGGACTTACCGTTTAGAAGATATGACCGTTTGAAAATTTGATAGATTTTGGATAGGCTAGTGGTAATTAGTAACGCATGAATTAAGTCCAATGGCTCATTTCGAGATTAGTGCCTAATGGAGCTGATGGGACAACCTCTTAATCATTTCCGTCTTCCTAAAAATAGTTCTAACCTCTAACACTCTTCTCTTTAGACAAAAATCCATCATTTTTATCCTTACTTTAATTGGCCAAATCATGGGATTAATAAGGCAATTAGTGAGCAATTAGTGGTTTGCTGAATTGGGGTGCATTGGAATCACGAAGTACAGTTCATCTTGGATTTACTTAGGAATTCATGCTATTTTGGATTTGGGTTAGTGTTTTTACACTTCTCCTTATACTATGCAAGTTAATATCATAAAATGATATTTTTAAATGGTTTTTGAATGTTAAAATGTTTCCTATCTTAGCTCTAAATTTTATATTATCTTTAAAATGGTTTTAAAAAGACAAATGATGATTTTGATTCGTTTTGTGATGTTTGACCATACCAGTCTCGTATTCTAATTTGGTAGATCTAAAATGATAAGAATGTTTTAATATTGATTGTATGGCTTGAAAATGACGTTTGGATGCTATGAAGGTATGTAGTTATTTGTGTGTATTTTGATTCGTTTTAGTGCAGTTTGAGAGTGGTCTTAATTTGTATAAATCAATGAGTAAATGTTCTCTTGTATACGACAAAGATATGTTGTTCTTAGAGGTTTAGGGAACCTACGTCTTTGATCGCCTGAGAATTAGAGTTGAAATTTGTAGTTTTGGTAGTTGAAATTTGTAGTTTTGGTAGTTGAAATAGAGTGGTCTGGGTAGACATAAAAACTAGTCGGGGGTAGAAGAATTTCAAGGATTTTGGCATGAAGCTTCGGGCCAGAGTGATTGTCAGGTGATGGAAGCTTTGTGTGGTAACCGCTGTATACCTAAGATACCCAATAAGAACTATAGAGCGCACTGCAATGGTGTTAGTCCATGAGTTGATGGTTTTGATGACAACAACCTTAGAATAAGATTATAAAATATAAATACTAACATTATAGTTTAGATATATATGTATATGCAGGATTTAACCATGCAGGTACCAAGAATGAAGACTGTACAATATAGAGATTCAAGATATCAAGATTGAAGACTCATGAGTATCAAGATTATCAAGAGTTCAAGATTTCAAGATAAGTATTGAGTCAAGAATTTTGTTAAAACTTCACAATAGCACTGAAATCTTCACTCCATTTTTCTTTTGGGATGGAACCCATTTCTACCTTTTTAGTGGCTTACAAACCCACGACAAGTAGCTTACAAACCTACGACAAGTGTCTTACAAACCCACGAACATCCTAGTTTTGTACAAGTTCTCGAGTCCTGATATGATGAGATATTCTGCAGGAAGAAGCTTGCAAAACTACTTCAAAATGTTTTTCAAAACAACTTCGGAATGATTTTCAAAATTGCTTTTCAAAATGTTTTAGCCTTAAAAATTATCTTTTCAAATGATTTTCAAAAAGATGTTTTAGCCTTAAATATTCTTGTTTTTAAACTTCGTTTGTTTTAAACTATCTTTTAATTATAATATATTTATACTTAGATTTAAATATAAAATTACAGTAAAATTATATATATATATTGTTCTCTATATTTATCTATGTATTTTATCAATAGTCAAGTATATTTATAAAGTTTAAAATAGTTTTAATATAAGATAAAGGTTATTTTCAAAGAAAATCAAAACATCAAATTTTCCTTTGGGATGTCGACATGCCCTAGTACCCCATGTCGACATAGTGTCAGTTAGTTTCAAAATTTGAACTTCAAAAGAAGTGTCTATTCGCCATAACCTTTCATGAATGGACATGACTGTTGTTCTTCTATAAATAGGGGTTAGTTTCAACGAATTTTAGATCAGATTTTCTGGTTTTTCACTTCTCTTCTTCTTCCACATTTTATTATTCAAAATCCTATCATCACTCTGCCGAAATCAACTTTGAATATAACTAGATTATCTCTGGTATGATTCTCTATCACTATCTCAACAAGATCCAAGTGCTATTCAGAGTTATAGGCTTCTTTGTAATCCACCTAGCGAGAAAAGGTGTGATTGTAGCCTTGGAAATCAATCAAGCGAGAAAAGGTGTGATTGTAGCCTTGGAAATCAATTGGGTGAACTTGTTGCCCCAGAAATCAAGTATCTCTACCCAGAGGATTGTGATTCTGGAGGGTGTACCTCATAGCCTTGAAACCGAGGGTTGTAATTGTTGAATTTCTTTTGAAAGGAAATCCGTACTTAGTTGTGTGGGACTGGATGTAGGGTAACTCCGAACCAGTATAAAATCAGGTGTGTTCTTTCCTTTACTGCATTTACTTTATTTCTGCATCTGTGTTTGTTTCTGTGATTATATCCGTGTCTGAATATTGCATACATTTGTGTTCAAATTAACATAAACTCAAAAAGATTTAGTAATTTCTTATAAACACTATTCACCCCCCTTCTAGTGTTATTCCTAGCCTTAAGATCCATATTCCGCATTCCTCTCAAATGGTACCTGGCTAATGTAGAACGATAGTCTAGGGTGTAAAGTAACAAAAATCCAAATCACGGATCATGTAGAACATCTCACAACACATAGACAAAATATAATAATCAAATAGATGTATAACAGGTGAAAAAGTAATATAATCAAATGAACCATAAATAAGAACATCGGAGTGCAACATGTTCATAGATTTTACAAAATGGAAATAATAGAGTCTGTACATCCCAAATATTCAAATTTCCAAATAGGCTCAAATAACTGTCTCTTAAACAATACAAGTATTAACATAGCTTTAGGTACTGCATAGCGGAATATAAATGATAGTAAGCTCCAGAATATAGATATATAAAAGCGTAGCCTCCTACTCGTACTTCATATGGCTCCATGTGCTATCTAGACTTGTAATCCCTAATCTACTCGTTTGAGAGTACCCAATATAATAAGAAGCAAAGCATAAATCTTCAGGTTAGATAAAAGTCTAGTGTAAGCTATACATCATTTCAAAATACTATAAAAATAGTATATAAATATAAGGACATAAGCTATGTTGAATCAAACTTGACCTGTCTCTACATTCAAAGAGTTAGCACATAAAAATTAATATATGCCAATCTACAATGATCATCATCATATGAGTGTACTACAAATCAAAGTACAGTATCTGGTGTCTAGATATGCAAGTTGATAATACCTACATTGTGTGACACCCTAGAGTGATAAACAATTATAGAAAAACGTGGCATCACTACAACAAAACAGCCATATTACAACTTTTACTTTACAACTAGCACAAACCGACAGTTGTTATAGGTTATTTTTAACAACTGTTTATTTCCAGCAGTTGTAACAAAGGTACTTTTAACAACTTTATTTGTGCAGCAGTTGCAATATATGTCTACAACAACTGTTTTTTCTATGCCAGTTGTAAATTTTTAATTATAACAAATGTTTGGGTTAGTTGTCTTTTCAACCGATAATACCGCTCAATGAAATTTTCAACTTCCCTCCTTCATTTCGTCGGCCGCTCAATTTATTAACTAGGTACACTATTGCGGTCAAAATTTCATAACCCTAGAGCACCACTCTTCTTGGTTTGAATCCCCAATTCTCAATTTTTAGGAATCCTCTTTCGATTTCTATCTCAATCACAGATGGCTCCAAAAGATGATAAGAAACCCGCCGCCGCCCAAGCTGAAGAAGAGAAAAGCAAGAAGAACTCATCCGATAAATACCCTACTGGCAAAAAACCTCAAGCTATGAAACGTCTGCCATCAAAAGAGGTCCGGTGATAAGAAGAAAAGGAAGAAGGCGATCGCTAAATCCTAACCCTACCGGTTGAGCTTGCCGCCGTTGCCATCCACGAAGCTAAACCCTCTCGCCACTATTTCCATCGACAAATCTAGACCGCTCGCTGTCGTTGCCATCGTTGCCATCTACAAATCGAGCTTGAACTCTCTATATACCTCTATCGCCTTTTTCTCATCCCAATCCTACTACGACAGCTGCTCTACTAACAGCAATGGTGTTACTATATACGATCTTTACCAATGCCGAATGGACTTGAGTTTTTCTGATTGTGCAGCATGTGTGCAAAGTGCAGTTGGGCAACTCAGCCTTGTCTGTGGTCAATCCTACTCGGCTTCTATTCAGCTTGAGGGATGTTTCATTTGGTAAAATAATACTAACTTATCTTATTTTCCTAATTATATAAAGTTAAAACAAGACAAATTTTACTATTAGGCCTTGCAAAAAAGCTTATTGTAAAATTATGTTTGTTTTTCATTATTGTAAAATTATGTTTCATTCGGTAAAATTATGTTTCATTATTGTAAAATTATGTTTCCTAATTATATAACTCTACACCTCTTTGAAAACTTAAAATTATGTTGGTTTTTCATTATATCAGCATTTTGTACTTGCGCACTTTGAAAATGCGCAGGCTCATTTATTTTTATTAAAAAAATATATGCTTGCACACTACAAATATGCGCAATTATACAGTATAAATTTGTACATGCAAGCGCATTTATTTTTATTAAAAAAATATATATGCTTGCACAATACAAAAATGCGCAATCATACAGTATAAATTTGTACATGCGCACTTAAGAAGTGGGCAAACACAAAACCTGACCAGGTCAGAGCCAGACCTATTTTTATAATAAATTTTCTAGGAGATCTAAAGTTGAAATAAGTTTTTTTGTTGTTGTGTCTAATACTAAAATTTGTCCGTTAAGATGACATTGTGCTAAGAACACATTAAAGTTTAAACCAGGTACAGTAATGAGAACTTTCTTGGAAAATTAGATACTACGCTATCATATAAGAAATGTAGTGCGAGTTCCACCGATGACCCTGAATTCTTAAGAAGGAGAGACGATGTGTTGGGGGACCTAGAGAAGGGAGCAAGCTTTAGGGTGAGAAGCTCAGGGACTGTGCAGGGTCATACACAGTGTTTAGGTGATTTAAATAAAGGAGATTGTGCCAGTTGCTTGGCGCAGGCGGTTGGATGTTTGAAGTATCTCTGTGGCTCAACATTGGCAGCTGATGTGTTCTTAGCACAGTGTTATGCTAGGTATTGGGCTTCGGGCTACTACCTTCATTCATCAAAAGGTAACATTCTATTTTTATTTTGTAATACTTTTAGATCTATTATAGGCATAAAGAACTAGCCTTCCATTGGAAAAAAGGAAAGAATGATACATAATACTCATGTTATGTAAGGATCTTGGGAGGATCACCATTAAGAATCATTCTAACACCTTTTAAAGATATTGAATATGAAATTTTAATCTATGACCGCTAAAAAAAATCAGTCACTTGTATCATTAAGCCAATTCATTTCTTTTTTAGTCTTTCATGTGAATAGATATTCAAAATGGTCGCAAGGGAGCTAGAACCCACCACCAGTAGAATAATATTGCTTTTTGCTTGATTGGATGCCTACCAATTCACGTCAATGTGTTCCTGAATCTAAGCTTAAAGATGTTTTAATATAATTAGTTTGTTATATAGCTTTTCAAACTAATTAGTGTAAACTTCTCGGCTAAGGAGTCCTCCAAATTCAGGAATGGTTTTCTTCTCTTTTATGTATTGATTCAACCTATCGCATGTAATATAGAAGATGGATTTCTTGGTTTTGGACATGATCAGTGATTTAATGAGAAATTTTATAGAATTTGAAGTAGTATATGCAAACATAAGTGCTTTGAGAATGAGAATGTGGTGGTGTTTGTGAAAATGGCTTGTACAGTATGTTTGCTTAGGTGTTTATGGGAACAATGGAGCATGTTTTTTTGCTTTACTATATTAAATGAAAAAATAGGAAGTGATAAAAATATGAATATCCTTTTCATAACGGTTAGGCATTAGTGGAAATGAATTAAAATTTTGCACAGCCATGTATCTTATATTAAATTTTGAATATCGCAGCGATGTACAATTAACTAATTTACGTTATGCAAGGTTGGATTGGCCCTTTGTTCTTATTCTCAGTGTTTTACTAGTTACCAAATGCAGCACCATTGATTAGTCATGATATAGGCTGAACAAATTGCTCCAGGGACGGACCTAGGATTTAATCATGACACAGGCTAAACAAAATGCTCCTTTTCTAACATGAACTTATATATTGTTTCAACAACCATCTATAATGAAATATATAGAAACAAATTGCATAAAATCATAATTTTAACTTATTGGATAATAATGAATACATAGTAGTTGAAAAACACATATATTTGGACTTAAGTGGTTTACCTTTTATAGGCCAGAAGATATCTGCTAGTGTCTGAAGTCTAGAACAATGGAAATGAGCAAACTCTCATAAAACGCTTCTGATATGGAAAGAAGGGTATGTTGAAGACACATGTTTTTTTTATCTAACGTATTTATTTTCAAGTATATTCACAAACACGTTAATAGGTTGTGTTACTCATTATTACTGGAATTGAATAACAGTTTCAATTCTTGAGTCCCAACCAAGTCCAACTTTGTAAGTTGTTTTTTAATTCCATTAACATTAAAGAAGAATAATAGGATAATTTCCTCTTCTGATATATTTCGGTCTTCAAAAGCTTTAGCGGTAAGTTTCACTTAATAATTTAAGTAAAAATATAAATTTATTTTTTTACTGTAAATGTTTTCATGACACATTACTTAGTTGTGTTTTCAATATTACATGATTCCTATTGCAGTTTCAACTTTCAATCAAGCCAAATATTGTAAGTTTTTTTCATTAACTCTACAGAGGAATAGTAGGATTATTACCTCTATTTATATTTCTGTCTGAATGTCAAGTTTTTGCGGGAAGATTCACATGATAATTTAAATGATTTCATCGATTTTGTATTTCACTATAATTATGTTGAGATATTTGTTCACATTACAGAATTTAATCTATCTAATGAAAAATACTGCTAAAGCAACCTTATTTGTTTGCTACAACACTAAAGATTTGGATATTTCAAAATATCACGAAGTTAAAGATTCAAGCAATTTGAAAATTATTTGAACATGTTAATTTGTTAAGGGTCAAAATTTGGGGATTGATAAACTAGAATAAAATTAGTCATGGTAGAAATTTTGACACCTCTTTGAGATACGAAAGGACAACAAAATTTATTTTCCAAATGGAAACAAATAATACCATTGAGAAGGATACCATAGATGCTTAGTGTGTAAAAAGATAGAGATAAATTCATAGAGGAACTTTTTTTTGGTGCACTTGTTTACAACAATAATATTAGCAATTGTAACTTGTGTATGCAAAATAAATAAATAAATAAAATCAAATAAAATAAAAAAGTTCATGTAGTCATATCCAGCTTTAATATCAAAACTGTTGAAAAGAACAATTTGGCAGTAAGTTATGTTTGATTTAATTCTTGGTTTGTTTTTCTTGGATGGATTCTTGTGGCTAGAACTTTTATTTTGTGTGGTATGTAACGACCCGTAAATTTCAACTGTTTTAATAATGTAATTAGTTGAAATTTTGTGAAATTTTAAACGATAAAATTTCGAAATAAAAATTTAATATTTGGAATACGTCTAGTTAAACATAGCAACTGGTAAATTTTCGTCCGAAAATACGAAAGTTTATTTCGCGCGTAACTTTACTTCAATTTAATCAGTTAAAAAGCAATGAAAATAAAATATTTTCGGAATCTAAATATTTTTACATAGAAAAATTCTAAACCATCTTCTGAGCAAGATTTCAGTTCGTCATTTTTCCAAATTCGGACTTCTTTAGCTCGGTCGATCTTATTTTTCTGCGTTTTTCTTGCATTTTCCGCTAGTAGAAATTTTAAATTTTTATAATTCAATCGTACCACGGATATCAGTATGCCGTTTTGATCGACTCGTTGCCCTGATCTCTGCGGTATATCTCATTTTGTATTTTGAAGACCGCTACGCAGCGAAATCCGTTAGACGGTTAACCGTATCGGGTTCCATATCTGAGTTTTTTGGATTCCTTATGTCCATTCGTTTCCCACCTTGAAATCAAACAGCCATCCGCCTTTTTATTTTCCCCAGAAATTTAAACTGTGACTTTCAATATCCCCACCGTTAAATATAATTTTTGGTCCATTTTTTCTCGTCCATTCGTTTTGCTGCTTCTTTGATTCTATTGAAAAAAATATTTACATAAATGATATCCGAGGTGCATTACTTCATCTGTAGCCATCGTTTTCCACTTTTGCAACTATCCTCATCTCCCCATCTTTCCACTCACGCATCACCTTCCACTGCCGAACTCATCACGCAACCTCCGCGTCGCCACCTCACCAAGCATATCCACAGTCTGAACCGCTCCGCCTTGATTGCCGAGCACCCCTCCGACCAAGTTTCCTTCTCCTCTACCTCCACGCCACATGGCCGCGCACTGCAGCCCAACCAGATCCACCAACTCGCCCTTCCCCACTGACCCGCCTTCATCCCACCTCCGCCATGTCCGCCTCTCTCGTCCACCCACCACCAGTTCGCTGAACCCAAAGCACCCAGCCCCGCGTCTTCCTCCACGTGAAGCCTTCACTCGGCCTCCCTGCCATTCATCACCACCCCATCGCCAGCCATCCCACGTCACTACCACAACTCCGCAGCCTTCGGCCAAAGCCGAAGCCATGGCACTCGCCTCCAAGCTGGCCGCCACTCTATCGCCGGAAACCGTGCCCACCATCGGTCCCCTTCCCCGCGTACATCTCCCACACTTCGGCCATGACAGTCACCGCAAGCGCAGCCCACCCGAGAGCCAGCCGAGGCTTTCCCTTTTTCCCACTCTGTTTCGCAACCCATGCGTGCACTCGTCCTCCATTTCTTCCGCTTACCTTGCCATCTTCTATCCTCTGATTAGTAAGTTGCATAGATTTTGCATTGTCTGTTATTACATGATAGTATACAAACCATGTTTATTATATATACAAATTTTATTAGTCATATATATATTACTATATATGTGTACTGTAGTATTATGTTAAGTATAGGTTTTCATAAGAATGTATAAGAGCTGTGGGTTTTGTTGTTATAAAGTTCATATAAATTTTACTCTAAATATTAAATTTTTACTATAGTATGTATAGAAGTATATTCAAAAATCTGTTGGTATATTATTATTATACAAATTATCTATAATAGCTTGCATAGCTTATATATTATATGTTAGTTTTAGCTGTGAAATTTTATGTATAAGCATATATATGTTTCTACTGTATATTTTGAAAGTAAAGGAATAGTTTGTATGTGTATGTTTAACTATTAATATTTTGTAGTATGTACTGTTTTTTGTATAAGTTATATTCTATTAGATAGTAAAGTATATACACTGTTTATTTGATGACTGGACGTCTTATCTGTTGGTTGTTCATACATGCTATATAAATTCGTTTGAATGTTTAAAGTTTAGATATAAAGTTTATTAAATATTTGCATAGTTTATATATATTACGTAACCTGCATGTATACGTATGTGTTAGTCTACACACTTTACATCATTCGACTGCACATGTATTTGTATATTTTATATATAAGTCTGTGCATAAAGTGTTATATATATATAATGGTTTAATGTATATAAGTTATATAAGTGGTTGTATATATATAGTTATATAGTTCATATATATATCAGTTTGATTTTGAAGATAAAGCAGGGGTTTATTTGACGTTATATATATATATATATATATATAGATTTTAAATATGTATTTTAATTGAATATTGGTTTTGGGGAAATTTATAATATATATATATATATTTATTGGTTGTTCCTATCAAATTGCTCTAATTGTTTCAATCGATTCCTTATTTATCAGCTTTATTCGTCGATCCGTGTCAATCCTGCCGTGCTTTGGAAATCGTCATTTGGATTTGGTTAATTTCGCAATTCAAATCGTAGCCTATTGTGTTGTCTATCTTCTTGTGTTCTCTAGCCTCGAAAGGTGAGCACTCACTCACGATTAACGTTCTTTTATTTATTAAATTTGATTTCAATTGAAACGACAATTGAAATATGCTGCTGTTAGTTAATTACACTGTTATATATGCTATTACCTGTATCAGTTCACCTGTGACATCTGACACCATTATCTGTTAATTATTTATGCGATGATAATACAGTTTGGCTGATAATTGATTGATTGTTGATGTTTATATTGGACGTCAAATTGTTAGTGTGAAATGATAAATTGTATGCCAAATTGAAATGGATATAGGATAGTTAACGATTTTAAAACTGATTTATATGTTAAATTTGATTAGTTGAATATGACCCCTTTTAATTGTTAAATTAATTGACATGCAGAATAGTGATAATTACACTTTGAACCATTGAACGTATATTTGATTAATTGTTGTAATGTTAAAATTGAAATCGAATGACAATTGAAGAACCGTATAAATATTAGTGTAATAATCTTTAATCTACATGAAATGATAGTGTAGATTCTAGAAATAATTATATTAATTCGTACAAATAACAATGCGAATTAATACAGTTATTTCGGGATTATTTAAATTGATTATTTGATTGTTATTGGTTGTTGTTATTGTTTGTTTATTTACTTTGACACCATCCCAGTTATCACACTGCAAGTTCCCTTTGTTATGCTTTGATTTTGAATTGAATTGGAATCGGGTTGAAATGATAAATACCCAAATTGAACTTTGACCTAGGATAGAAAATTTAAATAAAACCCGATTGGTCAATAAATTGATTTAAAAATAAAATGAAGATTTGATTTGAATAAATAAAACGGTTTTAAAATGAAGTTGAAATTTGAATTTTTAATGAAAGGAAAATGATAATATTTTATCATATGAAACAAAATATTGACAATGTAATTGATGAAAGAATGTTGTTTAATTTGAGAAATAATTGAATTAAGTTGAAATGATTTAATAATTAAGTTTGAAATTATAATTAAGTTTGAAATTATTAAACTTTGAAATTTTTAATAATTAAGTTTTGAATTATTTAATAATTAAATAAGATTGAATTATTTAATGATTAAATTGAATTGAATCCTTTGATAAGCGAAATTGAACTTTTGAATAAGTGAATTTTACTTCGTAAATAATTGAAATTGAGTTCTTTATTAATTGAGTTTTGGAAAATTATTTAAGTAAGTAAATAAGTGAGATTGAATTTCTTTAACAAGAAATAAAATGTGATTTATTGAAATTAATGTAAGACTTGAAATTTAAAGAATTTGATTTGACGAATTTAATTTAATTCAATTTGTAAGTTTTGATATAATGAAGTTGAACTTAAGAAATGGATTTAATGAATTGGAAATTTAATAGAAATTGTTTTGAATGGAAATTTACTTAATGAATATTGAATGAAATCGATAAATGAATTTAAATTTGATTTGAATGTTAAATTAAATTAATTTAAATGTTTTCGAAATGAAACTTATATACGAACTTGAATCAATATTTGAATGGTTTTAAATAAAGATTGAAATTGAATTATAAGGTTTTGAAATGATAATTTGGAAGTTTTGAAACGTAAATTATTGGAAATTGGTTTTGAAAGACAAATGAATGTTGATTTACGAATTCTATTTGAAATTGAAATTGATTTGGTTTGAAATAAATAAACGACCAATCGGTGTAATAATCACGGAAGTTATTAAAGAGACCGGAATCGGTTATGGATATACTCTCTATCTAAACCGAAACCACTTTAATAACTATAACGCAGAGTGATGATCCAGAATGAAGTGGTTGGAATGATGTACGTGATGACTGAAGAAAGTGAACGATAATGGATAGCCTTGACACTTGTGTCAAATTGGAAATGACTAAAACAGGAGCCGTGCCGGGCCAATGGAGGATTAGCTACCTCAAGTGGACACACTTCTTCGAACTATTCATTACTTGTTGTCGATTGGTGCACCCTTGATTTTGGGAGTGTTGTTTCACGGTGTTGTGGGCGCTGCGGCGTTGCGTTCTCACCAGTCCGGATCAGGCAAACGGTAGTATCACTACCTTGGGTATTGCCTCATGTGCCTTGTCATACTTGTATCCCTTTATTCGCGACCACTACGAAATTGTTTTGTACCTTTAGTATATGGATTGCCCTCTGGTGACTTCCGGTTTTGGGGAAACTACGGTCTTGTATATGCTTTTGGGAATAAAAATGTGTTAAGGGTGGAATGGGCCATGACTTAACACTATTTTGATATCTTTATATTACTGATAGACATTATCTACTTATCGTACACTACTACATAGTAGATAGTTTAACGGATCCTTAAGGGATGGTTATTCCAAACATCCTTTGAGTTACTTGTACTCCAATTGCTATTTCACTTGAGTTGGATTTATTAATATAAGAATGTTAATCCTGACTCGAGTGTCTTGTGTTTTTGCTTTACGCTCGGGTCAGATTGAGTGTACCAGTATTCGAGACTCACCTTTGAAGTTGGAGCTTGCTTGAAGATCCCGCCATCTATTCTGCTTTCAGTATTCGATGATTCCAGTGATGTATTCTGATTTGTATCTGATGTATCGTATTACTCTTCTGTTGTAAACTTTGATGTATTTTATATATTCATATAGTAGCTTCATGAACTACTATCTCTTTTATTTCCGCTGCACTTATTACTCTGTGTCTGTGATCTGTGATATGTGATTATTTATTTACTGTATATGTTCAGTTTTGCCAAATTTAAATTAACAACGCGGTATTTTGAGCAATTCAACTCCGGCATGAGTGTCTACCTATACACTTATAATGGATGCGAATGGTCCAAAATTCTGGGACGTTACATGGTATCTTCCTTTTTCTATAGAAGTAAACTCATTTGATCACTTACACTTCATTAAAATCAACGGAACATCAACCTATCATTTTACAATGTTTATGCACTAAAATCAGTTCTACATCTCAGTTACTTGCACTGCATTATCTATGTATTTGCAGTTGATTACACAGTGAGAAGGCATGATTGGATATATGGGTCATAGTAACTTACATATTTGGAGCATTTGCAAGTGGCATAACCAATATCTAACCAAGGTTTGTTATTTCCATTACAGTGAAATTTTCATAATTAATAACGGTATATTCAAATATAGTGAATCTATCTTATATTGCTATAGTCATTATCAATGTGTCATGCACTTCTCAACTCAATTGACTTAAAACCATAATATTGAATAACTTACCAACCAACCATATCTAACAAGTTTCATTCTACCCTCACGTGAGAGCTGATTACCCATCAACCATTCCAAACCAGGAACAACCAAAAAAGCATACTCTCATTCATGAAAGTCAACATCATATCAGACTTGATATTATCTCTGTGCATATTGGTGACACAAGAGTAACCACTGATATGAGATAATATGCACGCAATTGAGATACAGTTCAATTCACCAACAGTGCCATCATGAAAAACCACAATCTCATTACTATCCTCACCTACCAACTCCTCATCCAAGCAATTAGCCCTGACAGCATTATCAATCACAACTTCCAAAAAATATTACTGTGCACCTTTGAGTCATTGTTCTTGTTCACATTAATAGTATCCAACTTCAAGGTTTCAACACCCTCATTAGGAAAACCAACAATATTACAACCAATATCAACACTCACATCTTCATTCAAACAACTTTCCAAGACTCTATAACCCATCACAGTTTCTTGAACCTAATCGGAAAATAAGCTTGAATCATCCACGTCTCTTAGATCATCAAAACTATTTGAAGTAACACTCTCATAATTCACCTTTTTGCAAGATCTATCTTATTTTTTCTCTTCTTTAAGTGAACATAACATTGATCACCCTCCTATAAATGATTTTCACAAACAGTCTCAAACCCCAAGTTAACTAATTCATGTGGATGTGAAGTCGAATTGAATTTCATAATTTCTGGACCTTGTAACAGAGGGTCCGAATATAGAAAATCAGTAGAATTTTCTCTCAGCATCTCCATATTGGCAACAACCAAGTCAGCAAGAACATCTTTTTCATCTGAGATACTATTCAAAACAACACCCTTCATATCAGAATTTGAGATTTCATCTACAAGATCATCATCTTCCAGACTCCAGTCAGGATCACCAAACTTATCTTTAAAATTTCGACCAATGTTCACATCATTTAACATTTCAACCAATCTATCTTATATACGTGACTTTGTATGTTTAGTTTAGTTTATTAGTTCACTTCTCATTTCAGTTTATTTAGCACAATTTTCAGGAACTATACCGACTGCCAGTACTCACATCATCACCGCTGTTATCGGATCAGGTGTGTTGTCATTGGCATGGACTATTGGGCAGCTGGGCTGGATTGCTGGCCCCATTGCGCTCATGTTATTTGCATCTGTACTATCAGACTCAACTGGATTCTTAAGCACTCAACTAGATTGCACTCAACTGGATTCTTAAGTTATTCCATATAGGCCTACTTCATACGTCTGTACTCATGGACAAGAGGTTGGGAAGATTGTTGCTTAGCACGGGGAATTTATCTCTTTTAGTTAGTACGTATCTATATTTATATTGACGTATGTTATGGATTTAGTTATGTTTTGTAATAAAATTATGAATTCAAAAATGGTGTAAAATTGAATTGTTTTAGCTTTTATTAAATGTGAATGGTTCATGTTGTTTAAAGTAATGTTAACGATTGTAGTTATTATTCGTGAAATATCGGTTTTAATTATAATGTTGTGAAATTTATGGTTAATGGCAGTTGTCGGAAGATGAATTGCAATTGTTGGTAGCAGTTGTAAAAAGATTTATTTTAACTGTCAATAACAGTTGTAAATGAATCTATTACAACTGCCAAAAGTAGTTGCAAAAGTTATTGTTGCAACTGCTATTAGCAGTTGCAAAAGAGACCTATTACAACTGTCAATGCAACAGTTACGATAGGCTTTACCACCACTTTCAAAAGCAGTTGTAAAAAGCTTTTTTACAACTACTCTTGCAACTGTCAGCAGCAGTTGTAAAAATCTTCAACTCTATTACAACTCCGGATATTAAGACTGGCGGCCGTCAGTTGTAATAGACCTATTACAACTGTTTTTGGCAGTTGCGAAAAGGTATTTTTGTTGTAGTGCATCCATCAAGCAATCCTCACATCACGCAGGTGCGTTGGATATATGACAACTCGTATGGCCCAATTATTAGCTGGAGGTCAATCAAATCTCGGTTTCTCGATGCTCAAATCCATGCCACTTTGTAACGCAGTAACTAGACTCACAATTGTGAAGTCCACGATAATACATAGTTGCAAGATCTGGATGCAGTTGTAACCAATATGGGCATCCCCACATTGCCCCCTCCGTACAAGCACTTTGGAAACATCCTAGTTATCATTCATCCCTTTGCATACATCTCCTTAATGGAACCCAATTGTAATTCCATATCGTCTCTCTCCATAGTTGAACATAATCATTATTCTACACCCAAGTTTCCATCGGTGTTTGCCCTTATGGATCTCCAATACAACTACCAACATTGAGTCATCATCAACATAACACTTCTAACCACCAAAAGTTGTAGAGTTATCATACCGAAGTTCTGAAGACATCGTGTTGAAATGTCACGTCCTTATTTTATTGGTTGTTACTCACACCTCTAAGTCATCTCGAGTCATCCCATAGTCGTTCACATCAACTCCAAGTCAACTTCCAAAAACCACCAAGCAACCCTAGGTCTATCCTGAAGCACAGACATGCCAAACCTGAGTTTTCCTTGATCTTGCCCGAAGTCATCCTAATGTATAATTGTTTCGCTCCATGTCTAGTCCATTTAGTGTTCGGCCCCAAGCAAAGGGTCCGTTGGACCATAGTGCACCAGACAAAGATTGGGGTTCAGTACCCCCTTTTTGAACCAAGACCACCAACCCCTGACACGAAATTTCCTTCCACTTTGCTTGGGGTTTCTCCATTATCGGCCCGAAGTCCACCATCACCAGACAACATTTCTTGTCGGATACCTGATCACCCACTGATCAGCCACCACAAGCTAACCACCATGTGTCGAACCAAACCCCACCAAACAAGGCTCCTATAGCATTTCCTGCACTCCAACTTTCATGACGATTCAACCGTTGCCTTAACCGTATGCAATGCCCATGCATCGATGCGATCCCAAATAGGCTAGAGTCAATCAATCAAAAGCCAATTCTATGTTCTACTACCTCTAATGCGCTCCGATAAGCATTTACAACTATTCTAAAACACAAAAAATTTCACATTTTCTTTTTATTAAAATTCAAACTTCGTATTTTCTTAAGCGGTACCTTAGTAATAATTATTTACACACATTCTCTTCGTCAAAACTATATCACTTTACATTATATGGAACTTGATACTGATCAAAATTCCAATATTATCTACATTCAACTTAGTTATTCCAAAAACAAGATCCTTGTTTCAATAATAACATTTATTATTAACTGTACTACTCTAGCCAAGGATTTTGATATTGATTTGACTACAATTGACCGTGATACTAACCTCATACAATTGAGGTGTGATGACCCACTATTTTTAAAATCTAAAATCAATTATAAAAGACATCAAAATACGCTTACAACTAATTTCAAGCATTAAAAATAATGAACAGTGGGTAGATAAAAATTCTAAACAATGAATGAAAAGTGAACCCTCACAGCAGGATTTCAACATTGTTAGTCCAATTTTTATCCTAACATTTGAGTATTTTTGAAACATGTGGAATTTAAAAAGTAGCAACAAAAAATTCAAAAATATGTATAATCTTCTTTATTTGATGGCCATTATGAAAGAAATTAAAGTTATCTTCCTTTGTTCAAATTCAAAAAATCAAGAAAGGTGTAGATATGCAAATTCATATTTCTAAAGGTCCTTTTGTTCAAAAGTGTAAGCCATCTTCTTCTTTTTTGGCTATTAAAGAAGACCTCAAGTTTCAAGGAAGCTTAAAATTGTCCAACCCAAAATTATGATTTGTGCTAAGAGAGAGAAAGGAGAGAGGAACTCCTTCTCAAGTGGGGGTGGGTCTCTATTTATAGAGGTTGGAGAGTGCAATAGCTTATTTGGATTGGTTGATTGAAGTTGATGCAGATCGGTGACTTGGCAAGAGGGTAGTCTTGATGGTGCCACTTGTCATCATCTCAATTCTATAGCAGTTCATGCGGATCGCTATCTTGACCATGGTATCGACAAAGGTGGCATAGTTGTATAAGAGTGCTTTGAAGCCTCATTGAATAGAATTCCCTCCATATTAATACGCTACTCCTTTATATGGGCTATTGCTATCACTTCACTATTATATGATGACTTATAACTCCCACTTGTAATAATTTAAATAATTAACTCTATATGGCTTTGAATTATCAACTCATGATGGCTTAATGGCTTGAACAGATTATTTATGATAGTTTTAATGGCTTTAATGAACACTTTATAATATCTTTAAAGGACTCTGCACGATAGCTTTATGAAACTCCTTGCGATGGTTCATAGAACTCTTAGCAATGACTTCATAAAACTCCTAGTGATGGCTTCATAGATCTCTTTGTGATGACTTCATATAATTCTTAGCAATGAATTCATAAAACTCTTAGCTATGGCTTCATAGATCTCTTAGCGATGGCTTTATATAATTCCTAATGATGACTTCATAAAACTCTTAACGATGACTTCTGATGACGACTTTTGTCTATTAATTCAATCTTGGAATTTTGGATGTAACACTTACCCGCCTCCTTGTATAAGACGTTTCTTATGCTTTAGCATAATGAAACTTCTATCCTTGCAATGTTTCTTTACCCTCTCATTTTATTATTCCTTAGGTACTTCTTCTATCATCATTGGTTGTCTACGCTACTTAATGTTGCTTTTGCTCCCTGACATTATGACTACATGATGACTTTTCATAAAATGTTCTCCAAAATTTATAGGTTTTGTAATTTTTGAAAAAGAATTTCTCACAAATTTTGCTAAAAAAGTATCCCTATAAAAAAGGAATTTCCTAACCTCTTTGGGAAAGCCATTTAATGTGGAAATCATATTTATGTACTTATTAAAGTATAATTTTCCAAAGAATGAATTTTTGAAAGTAAGGAAATCTACTTGAGATCTTTTGAAAGTAGTTTAAACTAATATTGCTATAAGACAGAAATATTTTTTGGAAGCTTTGAAAAGATATATTTTGTCCTTTGCCTATCCTAAATTTGGTTATTCGTCGAAGTAGGAATTCAATCAATTGTCCTTCTTTGAATGGTTGTTTCTGTAGACTTTGATTGATCATTAAGGCTTCCATTGTCCATCTTCCTAGGATGGATGCTTTGACCAGGACTGACGGTGGGACCAAAGGCTTAATTGACCATCACTCTTCAGATGGTTGCTTTCGACAGGCCTGTAGGCGGGACCAAAGGTTTTTTGTCCATCTCCCTTGGATGGGTGCTTTGACCAGTCCCAGTGGTGGGATCAAAGGCTTAATTGACCATCACTATTTGGATGGTTGCTTTGACCAGGCCCAAAGGTAGGACCAAAGGATTTTTGTCCATATCCCTTGGATGTGAGCTTTGACCAGACCCGACGGTGGGATCAAAAGCCTGATTGACCTCTTTCGGGTGTAAGGTGTGCCTTTGCTTAACTAACCTCACCAACCTCATTAGGTTAGGAGCTAAGTCAAACGTATCACATCTTAGTTTGGGGGCTTTTTTGTTAGGACGATCTCTTTGAAATCCATTGTCTCTTGTCTCAAATTGCTGGAGTTTCATATCCTTGATATTGTATCTTCATTAAGTCTGCTTGGCTAATAGGAGTTTAATAGTGGAGATTTCTTCTGATGTTGATTTTGGAAGTTACTTGCCTTGCTTTTGAATCCTATCTTTACCATTTGAATGCTGAATCATTTCCTTCGTGAGTTCTCTTGGACTAAGATACTTCAGATTTTTCTTGTTGATATTCCATGGCTTATAATATAATTTTATCAAATTTCAAAAATTTCTTTGTAGGTTCTTAGTTTGGTTCCTAAGCACATGTGGTTTCATAATATGATGGAATCTTTATTTTGTTTGGCATCATTGCTTCAAATTCTTATGTTGGTGAATGAATGATATAACTACTTTGTTTGGGTTTTGTATGATCACATGTCAGGAATAGTTATATTACTTGAATTTTTGATAGAAACGTTCGTTTTGGGCATGCTTGGTGGTTTTATTCGTGGCTTTTGTAGTTAATAAAACCCAAGACTTTTTGGTAGATAATTTCTCGGCCCTTCCTTTTTGATAAAATAGACAACTAGTTTCCATTTGTGGTTTTGACATCTAAGTTGAAGTTGAAAAGGCTAATTCTTTTTTTGGCGCTTTTTCAACTGTAGTGCAGGAAGGAATAACATCTTTAGCTTATTTGGTTTGCTCTTATAACAATGTTTCTCTTATCAGTACTTGTTCAATTAACCATATGCCGATATTATTGGTTCGCGTTAGTTCCGAATGTGCATGTGAAGTAGGGAATTGGAATTATATCTTTTCTTCATACTTGAGTTAATGGTAGAAGTTTACTATAAATAAGAAAAGTAATCCATGTTTCGAGATTGGGGATTGAGTCTTTATTACTTGGAAGAGGTCCACAGTCGGTAAAGAAAACTGTACTCCCATAAACTCAAGCCTCTAATTGGTGAAATTTAAGGGGACTGAAATTTATGTGATCTTTGTTCATTCGGAAGCCTGTCCGCAGAAAAGAACCAAAGCCATATCTTTCCTTTGTTAGTCACTGGCCGGGGGTAGTATGTTTTCATAAAATATGTTTTCTATTCAGAAATCCGTGGTAATGATGGTTCGACTCTTCCTCCAAAGCAGAAAATCAACTTTCCTATCATACTAATCGAAAGATGATAACTGTAATTTACTAGATAAGGAGTGTATTTGGTAAGAAAACCTTGCTATCATGTTGATTATACGGTGATGGGTTATTCCTCTTCTGACATGTACCATAATAATCTGGGCAAACTATACCTTTAATTTTATCAGTGAGCGATGCTTATTCCTTATAAAAAAGTCTAGGAATTTAAAGTCTTGCTCAATGGAGTATTAAATCCTTATGGATTATTTCACTAGCTTTTGCTTAGCCATAAAATCTCTGATACTCATCTACATGAAACGATTAATTGCATTCTAATATTGGGATTCCTAAATTTGGACAATAAGCAATCCATGCCTTCCACATTTTTGAGAGTTTTCTTGAAATAGGTGTTATATCAATATTAAAAAAAATTGTTGGTCTAAATGCCTGTTCGCATGCATTTTGTCGTTCACAGAATGATGAATAAGACCAGAAACACAGTTAATAAAGAAATCCATCCCTACTTGGTAGGGAAACCCAAGTTCTTATTCAAAAAGTCATAATCCGAGATCCTATCAGGCTTAACAGCTTGGAGGATGATATTCCATGCTCCATCATTAACAACAATTAGCGCCTGATGAATAATTTGGAACTTTATAGATTCACCACTTTATTGGAAAGGTATGTCGGCAAGCGACCCTTACCTCATAAACTGAGGAATTCCATTGAGAAAATCAGAATTTGTTTTTGACGTTGTCTTTAATAAACCAAGAAGAGTTCTCCAATAACCATCTTTCCTTTCGTAAATCGATTTGGTTCTGAGCTAAAGAATCACAAAAGTTGAACTTTTACAGAAGATCCCCACTTAACCTTGCTGCTAAGAAGGGTTTTAAAGAAATCTCATGATAGGAAAGCAAACCTCAAATAAAACACCTTTTAGTCATGATTTATGAACAAGTGGTTTCTCAGTTGGTAGCGGACTTCTCTATCTAAAGTTTTCGTAAACAGTATAGTTTTTTAATGTGTAAGTTGTCAAATATATCCCTTTTTGTAAAATAGAAATAATTGGTAAAAATTTTAGAAAATTGTAAGTATGTTTTATCAAAACACATTTGAGGTTAAGGCTTTTGAATGGAATTATACTGAAGATTTCACAAAGCATTTCTGAAATAAATGCATTTGTTTACCCTTTGGATATGTAACTGGTGTGATAATAAATCTTTTGAACTTTGAAGTACCTTTCTAAGATCACGTTGGATCTATGTTTTTAGATAGAAATACTTTATTTATAATGAAATTAGTATACATTTACTTTTATTTCTTTGAAAATATAAAAGTTTTATCTTCATTTTCCAAGATATTATTTCCAATCTACCAAGTTTGTACAAAGTAGGTATGGCCATATCTCAGGTTTTTCTTAATGAAAAAATATTTCTTATTTGTGAGCCCAAGAAGTCATGATTCATGAACTAATAGCTTTTTCAAACAAGAAATAGTTTTTTTTATCAAGGATTTATATTTGTATACGATTGAGAAAAAAAAACATGAGAGTTTGATTATTGACCCTCTTAGGGATTCATCTAAAGTAAGAGATTCTGATAATTCTTATCTCGAAAATCCCATTATCATAGTGAAGAGGCGACATTTTCTAACAATAGGAGTTTTATTACCAAATAATTACGACAAGAAAACCATAAATTCATATAACTAGGAAATCCACTGTAACAGAAAAGAATTTAGTTCAGTTTTTCTAAGAATTTTTTTGATGTTGATAACCATCGAAGCATCTTATCCCGGGAATCTCATTAACCATGAATAAGAAGGTAATCAAAGAGAGCCTTCTATAGTAATAGTTTTTTTTTTCCCAAATAACAATAGGAAAACCAGATGTCCACATAATAAAGAAATTCCGCATCACTTAGAGGATATGAGAAACATAAATCCATTAAATAAAGAAATCCATCATTGCTTGAGAATAAAAAACCTAGAAGTCTATTAACAAAAAAATTCATCGTTGCTTGAGAATAAGAAAGTCAGAATTTCATATAATAAAGATCTCCATCGTCTCATAGAAGAGAGTCTTTATTAAAGTTCTTTAAAAATCGTTCGATATAGGAGATTGCAGTAATATCTCATTTTGAATCCATCGCTTAATAAGAAATCCGAATTCGTGCTCAGAAATATCGGATGGAGATTCTCTAGCTTCGTTTTTTAATCCATCAACACATAAGATGACATTCCAAATATCGTTGTTTGGTTTTTGATAGATCAATTAGAAATCTACAGCTTCACATTCTTGATTTGAGCCTACAAAGAAACTCGAATTTCCGATTAGTGGATTGGCGAAATTTTCAATACAAATGATTAAAATAAATTCTTAGCTTATAATACAAGAGGAATTGTAATTCGATCATGAACACCTACTTGGTATGTTTAAGATGGATGTAGGCAATTCATATTCAAAATTTTATAGACTTCACGTATCTGTCATCGCTTTATTACCCTTTTCGAAGTTGTTAATTATGCTACCTTTTACGTTATTTTGTGTTATTTTATTACATTATCGTTTGCAAGTGTCAGTCGATTTACTACACAGTCGTTTGAATTGTGATGACGAATGCACCTTCTTAGTTCGAACTGCACATGAGGTATGTAATATAAATATATTTGTGTGATGACATGCGCAGATGAGGTGGTTGAAAGGAAGATTATGATGCACATTTTTTACAAGAAGATACTAACAAATGCTTCTGCCTTATTAGATTAGCATCATTCCTATTTATACATAAATGGTAAAATAATAGAAGAATGCGATTGACTTTAAACACAATGTATTCATTTTATGTTCGTCGGCGCATATTATAACTCTAATTTGTAAATGAAGTCCGTACCTATTCTATTCACACATAAGCCTATATAGATTGAAATTTCAAATCATAAACCAAGCCCCATCAACAATTAATTTCATTCAAAGCCCAAAAGTTGGCTCATTATTATTTTCGAACTCTCGTATAATTGCAATTTCTATATCTTCTTCAAAGTAAACTTTCGTGTCAACATTTGTAAAAATAACTTTTAGTTTCTTAACAAATCAAATTAACTTTAAAACTTTTCATGTAGGCCTGTCAACGGGTCGGGTTCGGTCCGGGTACCTTAAAACTGGGACCTAAGCCCGATTACAATAATCAAAACCCGAGGTCGGTTCGAACACGGACCAGGCCCGTCGAAATTTTTAATCCCATTGGGTAATACCCGTACACCTAACTAATAATATCTATGTTAAAGCCTACTTTAAACTTGCAATTTTTGAAAAATTTATACACAAACAATGCTAACGTACAAATTTGATGGTGATATAGCCATGCTCACAACAAAAGTATGCAAAAACATTTACATGAAAACAGACAAAATGGTAAACAAAAAACATACATACTCATGTTTTGATGTGACAAAAAACTAATAGTCGGACCGAGCACTGATCGGACCGGGTTTTGATAAAACCGTATTTGACCATAATAGTAATCGGATTGGGCTTGGCTCAGACCTGGGTAGTTAAGGCAAAACTCATACCTACATTAATATGACGGGTTCGTATCAGTCTCGGACTGAAACCCATACCATTGACATGCCTACTTAAAGCTTATACTTAAAGTCATCCTTATCATCAAAATGATCCCATAGAAAATAGATGTCATCAAGCTATTACTTAAGCTTTAAACAACCCAAAAAGGAATCAAATATCAACGCTGAGCATACCAACAATGATGAACCACGAACAAAACCCATGCACAGCAGCTATAGCTACCAAAAGTTAAGGAGCACTAAAAAAGTGTTGTTCACAAAATGCTTATCTACTTGCATGAAAACCAATCACTTCATTCTTCCAAACAATGATAAAGAAACACCAAACAGGATTAAAGAAAATATTATATTGGACTAGTTTGAGATATTTATCCAAGATATCCGAGAGATTGAAGATCTCTCGGTTGTTTATGAATTGCTTAATGGGAGGATCCATCATGGTTTGTTGCCTTTGTTTTGCAAGATATCCCATCCAACCAAGAGGAGGGTCCATTCCTCATTTTTCTAACCCTCCGTACACTTGGCAAAGAGCACATAACACTACAACAAAAATACCCTTTCACAACTGCCAAAAACAGTTGTAATAGGTCTATTACAACTGGCAACCGCCAGTCTTTATATACGTAGTTGTAATAGAGTGAGATTATTTTACAACGGTCATTTACAGTTGCATAAGCAGTTGTAATAAGTCCTTTTGCAACTACAAATAGCAGTTGTAAAAGATTTATTTACAACAGCTTTCGGTAGTTGTAAAAGACTTTTTACAACTACTATTTGCACTTGTATTAAAGTTTATCGCAACAACCAAATTCAGTTGTTATAAGACTCTTTTGCAAGTTCTAACCGGTGTTGTAATAGAATCTTTTACAACGGCTTTTCGCAGTTGTAAAACACTTATTTACAACTGTTTACGACACTTGCAATGAATATTTTAACAACTGTTTTCGCCTATAGCGTTAACATTTTACAACAGTTTGTAATAGTTGTAGTAGGATGTACTACAACTAGTGACGACAGTTGCACCAAATATTTTTCCAACTGCTCAAATTACTATAATTCATCTTTTCATAATTTTTATTAACCATAAATATCATGATATTATAATTAAAACCAATATTTCATTAATAATAACCATAATCATTCAAATACTTGAAACAACACGAACTATTCACATTCAAAAAAAAATCAAGTTTACACCATTTATGAATTCATAACTCCGTTCCAAAACTTAACTAAATCCATCATATAAATCGGTAAAAGTAAATATACCTATTAATCAAAAGAGATAAATTCTTTATGCCAAGCAATAAGCGTCCCAACCGCTTGTACACAAAACAGAAAACTGATGGAAACTGATATTAGTGGGCAAGCTTTTGTCCCATGTTCTATATGAAAACTAAATCCTACTTTTCATTTCAATCCCTTTTATAACAGGCCCTTGTATAACAGGTTTCCTTAATTATTGCAGTACCTCAAATGATGACTCTTAAGTAAATATAGCATGAAGATTCATTCATATTTCTCAGCTGAAATGTAATCTTAATGAGGGGATACTCAGTCAGTCGTTTGGCTTTGTAAGAAAGTTGGCAATTTCAAAGGCTAAAGTGCAGGCTAATATGTTATAACTATTGTTGGCTAAAGTGCAGACTGACAATTTCAAAGGCTAAAGTGCAGACTGACAATTTCAAAGGCTAAAGTGTGGGCATAGGTTCATAAATTCAAAAGTCTAAAGTGTGGGCATAGGTTCATAAATTCAAAAGTCTAAATTATGAGCAACCATCAATCATCTCTGTTAATTCTATCTTTGCTAATAGCTAAATAAAATTAACAACAGATATTGATTTAAAACAAAGTCTAAATTATGAGCAACCATCAACCATTTTCAAAAATTGATTTAAAACAAAGAATTAATCATAATTGTTAACTTCTTCATTAGCATCAAAAGAGGAAAAATCATGCCTCAAGAGGAGAAGATCATTATAGATTTACATGCAAGATGGAGTGACAGGTAATTATTTTGCTTGTACCTGTGCAGTGATAATAACCTAAACCATAGCATACTATCTTGTTTTTGGAAGCAATAAATAAAAATGTATTTTTCTACAGAGAGACTGTATTCCACACTCAATAGAGTAAGACATTGCAACCAACACATATCGGCCTCTAATGGCACATGGTGTTCATCTGGAACAGTAAACCCTAACGGCCAACTTATTTAAACAGGCGGATTCAATGATGGTGATCATGCAGTTCGTATATTCAATCCTTGCAAAGACAAAACTGTAATTGGATCGAAATAAATCAGGCCTTAAAACAAAGAAGATGGTATGCAACAAACCATATTTTACCAGATGGACGTGCAATTGTTATAGGAGGAAGAAAGCAATTCAACTACGAGTTGTACCCAGATAAGGAAAATGAAGGGGTGATAAAACTTCCATTTCTACAAGAAACCAGCGATAGAGAAGAGAAAAACTTTTACCCGTTCGTCCATTTAAGTGTGGATGGAAGGCTTTTTATATTTTCAAACAATCGTGCAATTCTTTTAGACTACAAAAAACATACTATAGTAAAGAAGTTCCCTACGATGCCAGGTGGTGAGCCCCGTAATTATCCAACTTCAGGGTCTTCAATTCTGCTTCCTTTAAAATCGTCGGGTTTGGAAGCAGAAGTTATGGTCTGTGGCGATGCCCCAAAAGGGTCTTATAACATTGCAAGGGATTATGGGAAATTCATGCAAAGTCTAAGTACATGTGGTAGATTGAAGATTACAGATGATTCACCCACTTGGTTCATGGAAACTATACCCATGTCTAGAGTTATGGAGGACATGATATTATTACCTACAGGTCAAGTCCTTATAATAAATGGTGCGGGTAAAGGGACTGCAGGGTGGGAATATGCCCAGGACCCGGTATTAAGTCCTGTAACTTATAATCCAAATTCTGTATCAAGTACACGTTTTCAAATCCAACTACCTTCAAAAATTCCAAGATTATATCATTCTAGTGCAGTGTTAATTCCAGATGGAAGAATTCTTGTTGGTTGAAATAATCCTTGTGTCGGTTATGTGTTTTGGAATGTTTAGTACCCAAATGAACTTAGCTTAGAGACATTCTCCCCTAACTACTTGAATTCAGCATGTTCAAACTTTCGACCAAAAATACTAGTGGGAAAATTTTCTATGGAGGTAAAATACGGTCAAAGGTTTACATCTCAATTTACACTGGGAGTTTTTAGTGCTAAGGGTGTATGGGTATCGATAATTGCACCAGCATTAAGTACGCATTCATTTTCTATGAATCAACGAATGTTGATTCTTGAAAATTCTAAAGTCTGGTTCAGGTGTTTATGAAATTGCAGTAACGGCACCAAAAAATGGATTTATGGCACCATCGGGTTATTATATGTTGTTTGTTGTCAATACAGGAGTTCCTATTGAACGTATATGGGTACATATAAGTTAATCAGTTTTTAAACTGTAGTGATTCTTATATATTTTATTTAGTAAAATTAATAAAAGAAAAATTGGATTGAATTAAAAGGCATGTGTACAAAATCATTACAGGTTAATTTTTGATATATAACATTTTATATTTTGTAAGTATTATATTTTAGAATGTTTTACTTGAAATTTGAGGAATATTAATTGTTAAGATAACTACCTCTGAGAGTGATGGAAGTGGCTGTTATAACATAAATTAATGTTGGTTCTATGAAGTATAAATTCAATTTAACCTTCTTAATGAAATTTGAAGCTGAATATTGATAAATGTGGACAGAGACTATTTAAGTACTCACATAAGGAAATGGTAAAGCATTGTATCAATAGCCATATTATGTAAACTGAAAGTACATTTTTAATATGTAATCCGAACAATATGATCGCACAAACTTTTTATCTTTTATAAACACTTGTGATGATGTACTTGTCTAAAATTCATGTTATTTTCTGCTCATTTTGTTTACCCTAAACTTAGATGCTGTAAGAGATGCTGGATCCTATATCACTCATCACATTGATACTAATTTCTCAATAAACCAAAATCTTAGCAGATGAACATGATTAAATTCTGGTATAGTAACATGGCTTCCTGACCTAATTGCTATTATCTAAATTTGCACAAACATTGAGGAAAAGTAGGCAAAATATAGGACTGCTAACTATATGAAACTCTATAAATTTTGTATAATGTTGTAGCGTTAGGTAACATGATAAGAATATATGTCTATTTTTGGAATATGACAAGTACACGTTTCTTATTTCCTTGAATAAAGAAATAAAACAATGTGCTGATAGACTACAAACATCAAAGCTAATAACAAAAAAGAAGTATATAATATCCCTACAAGTATTGAATAAACAAATGAAGCTGGAGATATGATTACTGTGATGACTTCTAATATAGCACAGTAATGAATCATACACGAAACTGGAGATTTTCACCTCTATGATGTTAGAAGCAATGGATCGAATACTTCGTGGTTTAGTCGAGCAACTTCGGTGCATCCACCATATCTGCAGATTGCATGTACAATATGATTTGGAGTAAGTTATATCCGAAAGCAATAAAAACCGAATTTCATGCAGTAATTCATATATGGGAAGAAATGAATGATCCAAGTGAATCACGAATTTAAAACTAATGGCCCCTTGTTCTACCGTGCAAAAAGCCCTACATTAGAATCAGTCGTTATAGCAAATCCCAAGCTGCACAGGTCATACGTAACAGGTAGTACATACTCACTAAATTACACCTAAAATTTAATAATAACAACACAATAAGATCACCTTAGCTAGAAAACAATACCAAACCTAGCTTATCATAATCAAATTCCCGTCAAGAAGCACAGTTCGCACAGAATGAAAATGGTAGGTTGAGCTCATCAAATTCACATTTTCAATTCAGATACCTTTTGATTACTGAATGATTCACATCTTTATCCATTGCAGTGACAGCAACCTGAACCATGCACAGAGCATTTACACATGAAACACTATCAACTACTCCCACTTTGGGACTAAAACTTATGCTTAACACTAATCATACAAAAAGATCACCACTATCATCCAGAACTTGGATTTTAACAATCTTTTCAAAGCCTAAATTCAAAAATAAAAATAAAACACACACAATACACTGTAACAGGAAGAGTAGAAGCAGAAACATACTTAAAGTTGACAAGTTTTAGAAGGCTTCGAATATTTAAGATAAATTTTTTGAAGTTGTAAAGAACTTAAATTTTTATTTTTGTTATTCTAAAATATTCTATTTTTTAAAATTGAAACTTGTAAAAAAAAGTAAGATTCCTACTTGTAAGACCGAAACCTGTTTTTCTAAAATTTTAGATTCCTACCTTTGATTCTTAACTCCTTAGCCAAGAAGTTTACACTAATTAGTTTGAAAAGCTATATAACAAACTAATTATATTAAAACATCTTTAAGCTTAGATTCAGGATATTTGAAAATAGCATACTGATAAAATTAATCAAATGTATAATCAACTATAGGCAGACCAGATTCATCTTGGTGTAAAATAAATTAATACTACTCAAATTAATCAACCCAGAAACACGAAATTAAAACCAACAGATTAAAAATGAATGAAAAAGATCGAACCTACGAGTGATAGCATGAGCGAGTACAAGCAGCGAGCACGAGCGATCTAGCTAGGAGCGATAGGGCGGCCTGCGATCGGCGGCGACGATGATTTAGGCCTTTTCGGATCTACGACTAAATTATTACAAGGAGGGAAAACAATTTTTTTTGCTGGTTCAGATTTGTTTTGGCGTTTAGGTTTTGAGAAAAAGGAAAGGAGTGATTATTTATTTTAGGTTTGGGCAGCCAAAGAAATGAATGGAGGAAGATTGAAAGTCCCCTTTGTTAAGAAATATAATATTTGTTACAATGGTTGAAAACAGTTGTTATAAATAAATATTACAACTGCTATACAAAAATGGTTGTTATAAATGTCATTATTACAACTGCTGAAATTAAACAGTTATTACAAAATACCTATTACAACTGCTGAAATAAAATAGTTGTTAAAAAATACCTGTTACAACTGTCAATTTTTGTTAGTTGTAAATGAAAGGTTGTAATATGGTTGTTTTGTTGTAGTGTAAGAGACCAAAGTGATGCACCACCTGATCTTCATATGGTGCTTCTACAAGATTACATGTACTCTTGGTGAACGTGAGTTCTCATTTATATTCTAAAAACACTAGTTTGGTAGTATTATCAACTGGCATAGTACAAATACTCATCACCTCTGTTATGTGTATTTATACATACTCTATCAAAGAAGTTTAGAAGTACAGTATTACAAATAAATGAAATTTAATCTTTTTATCAAATCCATTAGTCTGCAGTTACCTTATGCTCTGTAAGTTTCTTTTTATTACGTTAGATAATACTGGAACTATAATTCTGCCTTCAAACACAGTTAACATTATATATTTTAGCATCATGCTTCGAAGTTAATTCAGTAATTTTGGCAAACACTCAATTCGCATATTTAGCAAATCCCGGGTCACCCATTGTAACCTAATTCTATGTAATTTTATTTTGAGGTATAAGAAATCAAGAAAGGAGGTATAGGTCCATGTTTTTGATGCTGTTATAAGAAAAGTCTCTGTAGAAATGAATATGTAAATTTGGTCTGTATTTTTTTAAAAATAGAAAATGGAACGTGCCTTGTGCTTTTCCGACAAAAAATGCAAGGTGACTTGCACTTTTCTGATTTTAAAGTTCTTATGAAATTTTTGAAATTTTTCAAAATTTTAAATTTGTTGAGAAGAGCAAGTTAACTTGCGCTTTCTATCAAGAAAGTGCAAGCTAGTTTGTCCATTTTGATTTTGAAATTTTTGAAAATTCTAAATTTTTTGAAAAGCGCTTTATATTAGGAAAGTGCAAGTAAGTTTGCACTTTCTGATTTAGAAAAAACAGAGACCGAATTTACATATTCATTGCTACAAGGACTTTTCTTGTAACAACATCAGAAATAGGGACCTTATACGCAAAGCCCCGTAAGAAATTTTAGATAAAAAATACTTAGCTTTGGCAAAGTATTTATGCCATTATGAGTTGTCGCTACAAGTAGTTGTCGCGGAGAAACAATCACCAGTGGCCATCGCGAAGTTGTAAGTAGCTGCAGTTTGTTGTCGTGGTGAAAACTTATTCATTACGGGTTAAGCAGGTTGTGGGGTTATAACAAATAAGTCATCATGATGAATTTGAGGCAGCCGTCGAAGTGGAGGCCCATTGCCATGAATTTTGGGCAGCCGTCAAGCGGAGGCCATCGCGATGAAATTTTGGGCAGCCTTTGCTACGAATTAGAGGAAGCAAAGGTCATCGTGATGAATTTTGAGGCAGCCATCGCTATGAATTCGAGGTAGACCCCAAAAATGAGTTGAAGGAACTCCCCAAAAATGAGTTGAAGGAACTGTTACAATGAGTTGATGAATCAAAGAAGTTGGAGAATCTTGAAGTGAGAATCATGTCATCGCATTGAATTGAGCTGTCGCATTAATTTGTGGTTTTTACCTACACATTTTAAACAGTGAATGGTCAAATTTAACAACATTCAAAAATTCATATCTTTCACTTTATCAATCCAATTTTAAAAATTATTCGACTATTGTGTTCATAAAAATATATATTATTTTATAAAATTGTCCAAGACAAAATTAATTTTTTTAAAACGAAGGGTATTTTGGTCATTATTTAAAAACCAAAGGTATGTTTCCCTTGAGTTCAGTTCTCAATGAAAGCACCAAAGATGTTAGTCCAATTTTTAGCCTAAATTTGAATATTTGTGAAACAACCATTATGTATGAAATACCAGTCCTCTTCTTTTGTTCAAATTCGAAAATCAAGAAGGAGTAGATATGCAAATTCATATTTCTAAAGGTCCTTTTGTTCAAAAGTCCAAGCATCTTCTTCTTCGTCGGCTATTAAAGAATATCTCAAGCTTTCAAAGGGGCTTAAAATTGTCCAACCCAAAATTATTATTTGTGCTAAGAGAGAGAAAGGAGAGAGGAACCTTTTCTTAGGTGGGGTTAGGTCTTTATTTATAAACGTTGAACAGTGCCATAGCTTGCTTGGATTGGTTAATAGAAGTTGATGCGGATTGGTTACTTGGCAAGGTGGATGGTCTTAATGGTGCCATTTTCCATCATCTCAATTCTATATTAGTTCACATGGATCACTATCTTTGTTATGGTATCAATAAAGGTGGCATTGTTGTATAAGAGTGCTTTGATGCGTCATCACATAGGATTCCCTTCATATTAATACACTAGTGATTTATATGGGCTATTGCTATCAATTCACTATTATATGATGGCTTGTAACTCCCACTTGTAATAATTTAAATAATTAACCCTCCACGGCTTCCAATTATCAACTCAGGATAACTTGATGGTTTGAATAGATTATTCACAATAGTTTTAGTTGCTTTAATGAACACTTTATAATGTCTTTAAAGGACAGATCATGATAGTTTATAAAAGGCTCTTCGCGATAGCTTCATAGAACTCCTGGCGATGGCTTCGTAGAACTCTTAGCGATGACTTCATAAAACTCCTAGCGATGGCTTTTAGATCTCCTAGCAATGGCTTCATATAATTCATAGCGATTAGTTAATAAAATTCTTAGCGATGGCTTTACAGATCTCTTAGCAATGGCTTCATATAATTATTAACGATGACTTCATAAAACTCTTGGCGATATCTTCTGATGACAGCTTCTGTCTATTAATTCTTTCTTGGAATTTTGGTTGTAACAAACGTCAACATATATATATATATACACACACACACCACACACACAATCTCATATCAATAATTTAAGATTACATAAGTAGAATACACCACTTAATTTTTACACCTCACTACCTCAATTATTATTAACTCATATATGGTGTAACCATTACATAAAAGAATATTTCAAATCTACTATCCACGATGTAGCTTTCATCCACCTTTCCATTCCCTCTTTTGCTCCTACCTACAACCTCACACCTATACATATACATATACATACATACATACATACATATATATATATATATATAAGGAAAATGGTTTCAACTATGTTTGGATTGCACCTAACCCCATACACTATGCACATAGGCTCGATGGCTACTACATAGGAAAAGACTGCCTTTGTACCCTTTTTGGGGGGTAAGTCTACATAGTTTTATTTTCAGCTCTTCCCTTGCATCCAAACACTTGTTAGTTCATTAAAACTATAACATCCTTGCAACCATTGCAACCATCAAAACAAGGCAGTCGATGAATCCAATTCAACCATTACAACCGATGCAACTGATGCAACCAACATAATCGATGCAAATAGTAAAAGCAAAAATAATATTCGTAATCATCCATTTCAATAAATCATCATATATGGTAACCAACAATAATAATATACTTAGCCATTAAATATCAGCAACATACAATGCCAACTCCAATCATCAAATAAAAATAATGTAAACATACTTACATTCATACCAATCATCTACTGTAGTAACGCATCACTAATGTAAGTATATATTATAAAATATGAGCTAATCACCTCATAATGGTGACACAAATCAATCATCAAATGCGTGCTAATCAAATCAACATTAGCAACACAAAATCCATTATCAAATAACCATAATTAACTTTCCATCAACTAGTAGTGATAACGGTAAAATATCGCACACTCGTCAAAATGCGATACCATTATCAACATCAAACATATATATGTGATAATTACAACTAACAATCAATCACACGTTCAACAATCATTAAAATAATATTTTCATCCATTATTCTCTTAACTATGAGAACCGTTTGTTATTGTTTATTGTAAGTCAACCTTTATTTTTCTTCCAAAATAGCAATTACTTCAAAATATTATATTATAATCTCATTACTTCAAATCTCTCTAAACATCATATTTTATCTCAAAAAATAGTAGTTTTCACAAAAACCATATTCTTATTTATAAATCTCATTTTATTAAATAACAAGGATAAAGTTCCCAATTTTAGCTTAAAAATATGTTTTCCATTATTATCTATGAATTTCCCAAAAATCCATAAATAATTACCTTATTAAGTTGATTACATTAATCTTATTCTACTTTATTCAAACATTATTACTTATAAACATTACACAAACAGTAAATAATCACGTTTATTATTTATTTATCTAATTCTCACCTTATTACAAAATTTTACCCAAAAAATTTAATTAATTATTTTCCAATTTAAATTAACAATTAATTGTAATTAAACATCCAAAAAACAACAATCAACAATAATTATCGAATTAAGGCATAACATATATAAAATAGCCACAATTATCAAACAATCATAACAAGTAATTATAATTATAATTTTCCATCAATTAATATATATTTTATAATTAAGAATTCAATTAATTAAATTAAATAAATCTTACCGGCATGATTTTTCCAACTGTTTTCAAACGTTGTAAATCTAATGCGAAATCACTCGAAATTCCACCCCGAGTTAAAAGGAAGAAACCGCGCATGAATTGGAGTTCGTATGCGCAAGTTCTAGGATTTAAATTGAAAAAAAAAAATTAGGGGCTTAATAAGCACCTTCTCCCTCATGTCGCCAATGCAATTGAACCCATTCATCATCGTTTATTCTCATTGCCGCGACCCTTTAGCTGCCACCATGGCTAGATCTGAGACCACCAACGGTCTCCCTATTCCAGCTCTGACCTGATGGTCCCAACCCTACCATGCCTGTGTGCCTCCTCTGACTATGCCACCCACCTAGTCGTAGTGAATTTCCATCAATTTCCTAGCAAACTCAAGCACTTAGAACACAATCTGACCATATCGATGGACTCTAGTCGCCGTTGTCTACCACGCAATAACCTCTGATCGTCCAGTTGCGGCCACTTCATTGTTAATCTAAAAACCTTAATTTCGATGGCTATCAACTGTTCATCAATTTCTAGTCAACCAGAGCATCAGATGGAAAATCAAATCTTAGATGCCTATTCGTCCCATCGAGAGCTTCGAATCTATATATAATACAATATAACTGGAAACGCTAAATTTTAATCACTTTTTATTAATTGATAATCACCATTAGCAAGCAATTAGGTTATTTTTAGGATTAGGGAAGAAAACTAATGATAGAGGTGATCGTAAGGGTTTCGTAGCCTTGGTTATATAGTTGTCAGTTTGGTTTATAGGCTGTATGTCTAGTTTGACCCAAAATAGCAATGTATGCTATTTAAACACTGTAGTGCCTCTATTTCGAAAACTGTAAATCCAAACATATCAAAATTATATATGAAATTGATTGGCTTGCAAAGACCTTTACAACTATTATAAATACGGCACCCAATTCGATTTTCTATTAAAAATTTATTTTTAATTACTTTAATATTAACAATGTTAAATTTTCAGGTCGTTGTATAAGGAAAGAATTTCTCTATTGAATATTGCTTCACTCCGAGCGCTTCAACTCGGACCCAACTATAGTCACTCGATGGATCGCCATGCCATGATTTAACTATGATCAAAGTTGTTACCTGAAGGTTTGACCAGGCAACTAGGCACTCGGCACTTACATACCGTTCGACATGGAGAGTCGTTCGGTATTGTATATGGATCGACATTCTAGAGTGATCGACATACATGGATCGGCATTCTAGAGTGATCGACATACATGGATCGGCATACCTGGATCGTTCGGCACTCCATACTGCTCGGCATCCACACTTCGTTCGGCACTCCATACTGCTCGGCATCCACACTTCGTTCGGCACTCCATACTGCTCGGCATCCACACTTCGTTCGGTATTCAGTGTTGTTCGGCATCTAGAGATGTTTGATATCCAGAGGTGTTCGGCATTCATCCAATCTTGACCGGCTTCAACTATTGCTCGGCCTGCACTCTCCACTCAACACATCAGTTTGATCGGCATCAGTTTGACCGGCATCAGTCTGTTCGGCATCAGTCTGTTCGACATCAGTCTGTTCGGCATCAGTCTGTTCGGCATCAGTCTATTCGGCATCAGTCTGTTCGACATCTATGGTTCGGCACACAGAACTCACTCTTTCTGGGCCAAGGTATTCAGCTTCCAGGCCCACCTGGGAAGTCCAACCCAACTTTGTCTATAAATAGAGAGGCAGGGGCACAATGAAAAGGATCTTTCTTTTTTTAGAGAACACTGGGGAGACTCTGCCGCTTTCAAGACTCGCTCTTTTGACTTAGCAACTGTATTCGAGTAGTTGGTGAAAGGATTGTATCTGTAATCAGTTATCAAGTAAAGCAATAAAAGATTAACCTCAAAGTGGACGTAGGCAATTACGCCGAACCACTATAAACCTGGCGTTCTCGTCTTTGCATTCAATTTAGCATATTGTTCTCTGTTTAAATTTACTTTCATTAGTTTATCTCTCTACACAAACTTTCTCAACGAGGTTAGTGACCAATTTTGGTGCTAACACTTTGGTGCTTTCACTGAGAATCGAATTCTCAAACCTCAAGGATCTGCTTTGAAGCTACTGGATTGGATAAATCCCCCGAAGAAGATCCGAGTCATTCGTAGGACGTCCGTTGATTCTACTCAGAGTTCATACCAATAACTCTACAATGGCAAGACCACGTACCAGATCAGCCTCTCATAATGCGGACGCCCATGAGACTGCTAGCGTACAACAAGCAGGGCCTAGCAATCAGCAAGCAAATCTAGGTGCAGGGACTACCGCCCAGGACCAGATGCCAGTTGTCACCAGGATAGAGTTCAACAACTTGATGAGAGAGCTCAGGGAAAGCAGGAGACAACTCGGAGAGTAGATGCAGGCTAACGCCGACCTCATGGCACAGCTCACTCAACAACAGCATCAGAATGCTGGGGGCAATCCAGCTCCTTATTCTTCATCTGACAGCTCGACTTCGTCCGATGAACCTCCCAAGCGCAGACGCCGCAAGACTGAAACTACGCAAGCAAGTGCTGCTATCCGAACAGCTGGGACCATTTACACCTCGGAGACCGTGATTAAGCAGGAACTGGAAACTTAGGAGCTGGAGTGCAGGTGGAGGCTGGACGCCCGGCTCATCAAGATGCTAATGATGTCGAACCTTAAGATGCACGTTTGGCCGATCGCCAGCAGAGGAGGCATCAGCTTGATCAATCCCGTAGGACAGACTCCAACCTTCCACCTTCCATACAAACCCAGACCTGATAGCTATGATCAGACAGTTGATGAAAGAGAATCAAGGCTTATTAAACGACGATTAGGGAGTATCCAGAAGTCATACTCCTTTCATAGACGTTGTTCTACAGGCAGAGTACCCCAGGAAGTTCAGCATGCCAACTATCCCGGCTTATAAAGGAAACACTGATCCCAGGCAGCATGTGATGAGGTACGAATGGATGATGGATTCAACTAGAGCGAATGATGCAACTAAGTGCAGGTGATTTCCAATAACTCTATCTGTGATCGCTACCATGTGGTTCACCCGACTTCCTCCGCGGTCCGTATCCAGTTTCAAGGAGTTGGCGAAGAAGTTTATAAAACAGTTCAGGATACACACTACTCGTCCAAAGGATGTGATGTCTCTATCAAGTGTAATCCAAGCTCCTGGGGAGTCATTGAAGGAGTATTTAAAGAGATTCCATGTTGCGGCTACTAAAGTCAGTAATCCCAATGATCATGCAATTCTTATGGCTGTGATGCG
Organism: Allium fistulosum; assembly: GCA_030737815.1. Classification (NCBI taxonomy): domain Eukaryota; kingdom Viridiplantae; phylum Streptophyta; class Magnoliopsida; order Asparagales; family Amaryllidaceae; genus Allium; species Allium fistulosum. The sequence continues at coordinate 295,608,181 of CM060907.1, forward strand.
AGGTGTGGATCCGGATTCAGAGTTTGGAGATTGGTTGGCAGGAAAACCTCCAACTATGCTAGAGCATTTTTACTCAAAGGCACATCAGTTCATAAGAAGAGAGGAAGCCGGGTGGATAAGGCGAGATAAGGCACCGTGGCCTGTTCAGGAGTCTGTAAAAAGCAACATTACTGTGAAGCAGTCCAGAGACAACTCCGGGAAAGTTCAGGTTAATGTCCAGAACAAGCCTGGGCAATCTAAGGAATCCGGAGAAAGAAATCAAGGGAAGAAGAGAGAAGCGGGGAAATGGAAGCCGAGGATTCCAACCTACAACGAGTACACCCCATTGAATGCATCCCTTGAGAATATTTATCTATCAACCTGCAATACCTTCCAATACAGAAAGCCGCGCCCAAAGGAGTCAACCAAGGAACAAAAGCGGACTGGGAAATACTGCCGCTTCCATGAAACTTATGGGCACAATACTGAAGAGTGCAGACACCTACATGATGTTATAGAAAAGTTGATTAGACAGAAAAAGTTACAGGAGTTTGTGAAGAATCCGCAAGAAGGTGGGCAGGGAACGTCCAATCCCGGTCGTGCACCAGCTCCATGTCATCCCGAGGGGCCTGCTCGGACCGTGGGCAGACTAGTCATAAACACGATCATCGGCGGACCTCACCCCACGGGTAAGAACTGGCAAGAGATGGAATGGTATGCTAATCCCTGAGGCATGCAGACTTTGAGTGCTGTTCCAACGTAGAGGATGGGACTCCTGCAAAGCAGCTGCACATGATGACGGACGATATAGTATTCCGGAGCAGAGATGCTAACCAAGTGGAGGCTCCTACCATTGACCCGATGGTCATATCTGCGACAATTGGGCCGGCTTATGTGAAAAGAATTTTGATTGATTGCGGAAGTTCTGTCAATATCATCTTCAAGAAGGCTTATGACCAGATGAAGATGGAGACGAAGGATTTGAAGCCATCTAAAGCTCGTATACATGGCTTTAATGGCGCAACGACTGATGCAGTGGGATATGTTGAGTTGCCAGTTGAACTAGGAGAAGGTGAGCGAAGGAGGGTGCAGATCCTACCTTTCATAGTTTTGGATAGGGCTGCACAAAGGTTGGGTTGGGTCGGGTCAAGCTAAATACTTCATCCGACCCACATTGGTTTGGGTTGATAAAAATTCAACCCGTACCCAACCTTACATGAGGTTGGGTTGGGTCGGGTTGAAGTATGGGTTGGTTCGGGTTGAAAATAGGGTTGGGTCGGGTTGAAGTATGATTAATCTGTAACACAAAATTTTAACATACTAATATTCAATATATTTAATAATAATGCCGCTTTTAAACGATGAAATATATCATATAGAGTTATTCACTACATGCATAATTCATTGGCATTTCATTACCAAACTACATCACATAAAATCGGTTCACTAAACATATTTAGTTAGATTTTCATTTCAGAACACTTCTAAATGCTATTAAAAAGTTAAAATTCATCTCAAATGCTCACAGCCTTCAGCCTTGTTGTTCCTTGATGCTAGTCGCATTCAAAATTGAGATCAAGCAAACCAATTTCTGTAAAGAAAAAACAAAAGGTCAATATCTAATATTTTATAACAAATAAATTAAATTCTCATCTTTTATTCTGCCTTGTAAATTAAGCAAACCCTATGTTTCTTTATTGGTTGATGCCACCTTATAAATCAAATTCTCATCTTTTCATAATACCTTGCAATGTCAGGTTACCAAACTCAGTTACAAGTTCTCAATAAAAATATAACTTCAGACAATTTTTTGCCTCATGGTATTAAATAATAACTTTTACCTTAGAAACCTTTAGATGGGGCCTGACGTTTTTTTCTACCTTATGGTATTTACAAATCACAGGGTTATTTAAAACTTTATGTTAATTACTAAGTTACAACTAGCGTACAGATATTAAAGCTTGTGTCTAAAAGAAACTAACTTCCTAATATATAATAGCCTAGCTATTATAATACTTCTTAGGTTTTAGATATTTGGATTATAAAACTAAACATTATACATCAGTATATAGATGTTAAACTTACCATACTAGGAAGCTTATTATTTAGTGAAAGCATGAAAACATTTAACAGTATAAGACTAAATGAACTGAATAGAGTAAATTACCATGTTCAAGTTGTTCTAATTCTTCAACCTCATTCTTTTCAGCTTGAATGTCAACTGGAATTGGCTTTTCTCTAAACCAATTTTGAGAGCACACAAGTACCTGACGCATCATATAAACAATAAGTTAGAACTATTCATCGTGGCACTAGATAAGTTATTTAGCAATATGAAATAAAATATACCTCTACTGTCCTCGGAGATAATGAGCTTCTGTATGGACTAATAACTCTGCCGCTTGTACTGAATGTGGACTCTGAAGCAATTGTTGAGACTGGAATGGCCAATACTGCCCTAGCAACATAAGAAAGAACAGGATACTTGTTTCCATTGACCTTCCACCAAGCCAAAACATCAAAGTTCTCGGTAAATTTCTCACAAGTCTCATCCAAGTATCTTCCCATCTCGGTCATGTTAGCTAAATTCTCATCTTCTTTAATTCTCATAGCTACCTTTGAAGCAAACAATTTCACGCAGTCATCTTCATTGTCTTCCACTCTCATCAGCTTGCTTGGGCTTTGAAATTGACCGAAACCATCTACATTATCATTTGTCTCATCATTAAAGTGATCATATAATTTTGACAATGTGTCTTTCACTTTCTCTACCATCGAATCCCTTTTAGATTGATCATAGATTTCCTCAAAACAATATTTAAGATATTTTAGCTTATAACGAGGATCAAGAACAGTAGCCACATACAATAAATAGTTCATGTTGTCCAAACTATCCCAATATTTGTCAAACTTGGATTTCATTCTTTGAGCCATAAGTTTCATGTCATTGTCATCACTTTTGCACAATTCTAACAATCTACTATGAAGAGAGACAATCTCAATAAAAAATGAGTTAGAACTAACATTGAGAGTGGTAGAGAATCTTAAGGTCATTTGGTGAAAAAGTTTCAAAAACTTTACAAGTGCATAAGCATTTTTCCAATCTTGTTCACTTGGTGGTCCAATATTCTTGTTTCTTCTCACTTTCCTCGACCCATCACCAATTTCACTATTATCAAAGTACTTACAATATTTTTTATCATTTGCCTCAATCCTTTTAAATGCTTTTTCATACTTCAAAGCAACTTCTAGCATCAAGTACGTGGAATTCCATCGAGTTTCCACATCTAAACACAAGGATTGCTTGCAATCAATCTTTACTTTATCCACGCACTTTCTAAAAGTAGATAATCTAGAAGGAGATGACCTCACATAGCGGACAGCGTTACGAATTCTTAAAATAGATTCATCATGCTCATCTAATCCGTCCTTGACAATGAGATTTAAAATATGCGCACAACAACGCATATGTATATACTTATGTTCTAAGAAGGTACCCTTCCAATCCCTAGTGACAAGTTTCAAGTTCCTAATCGCTGCATCATTCGAACTTGCATTGTCAACAGTGACAGTGAACAACTTTTCAATACCCCAATCCAACAACAATAGTTCTATAGCCAATCCAATTGCATCTCCTTTATGACTTTAAATTTGAACAAAGTTTATTATTCTTTTATTCAAATTCCAGTGACTATCAATCCAATGTGCAGTGATGCACATATAGTTTATGTTTTGGATCGAAGTCCATGTATCAGTGGTGATACAGACCATCTCATTCTTTAACTGTTTTTTCAATCTTTCCTTCTCCTCCATAAACAATTTCATACATTCTCTAGCAATTGTCATCCTAGAGGGAATCTTGAACAAAGGTTGGACAGTATGTATAAAATTTTTAAAGCCTTCATTCTCAACAATTCTAAATGGTATCTCATCACAAATGATCATTTTAGCCAATTCTGTCTTAGCATCATCTTGATTAAAGGTGATGGCCCTAAGAGCGACACTATTAGAAACACCATCCTCCCTCTTTATATTTTTTAAGGTCAAATTTTTTTGATTCTTTGGTACTTTTCTAAATGGGGACTTCACACATTTTTCAAAATGATTCCTTAAGTTTGAAATTCCATGTGATTTTGATGAGCACAAATATTTTGTTGAACAATATTTACACTTACCATACTCAGGAGGGCCTATAATATAATCATAGTGAGTCCATACCCATGATGTCCGCAAACCTTTGCGTCCACTGCGCTTTGAAGGGTTGTCCTCTCTACCATTATTAGTATCCTTCTTTTCATGATTATACTGGGAGGTTGGATTTTGATCATTCTCCTCCAAGCTAGTTTGATTTTCTTCAACATGTAAAGTTTGCTCTAGATCAACAATAACTGCACGAATTACTTTCATTATGTCAAAAACATTTAAAAATCATGAACATCTTAATAAAAAATACCTTTAGAAGAAGGATTAGTAGCCACGTTGATTTCATTTTCCATAATTTCATTGTCCTGCGTCGATTCATTGGGCATAATTAGTTTATGAACTTGCGTTTTAGAAATTAGGGAATGGGGGCTTGGGGTTTAAAAGCTTGTCTTGAGAGTTGAGAGCCTGGAAAGATGGAACGTCATTGAATAATGAATGCCTGGAACAAATAAAATATTAGCAGTTAGGTTTTCTACTCTAAAGTCTAAACTTAAAAGTTATCTGATGCAAGAATAAAAACAAAAATCTGAAAAAAATAATTATATATTTTAAAGTAGGGTTAGGTTGGGTTAAAGTAGGGTTGGGTTGAACAAAATAACACACCCGACCCATATATAGTATGGGTTACAAATTGTAACCCATATCCGACCCGAACTAGGATGGGTTGGGTCGGGTTTATGTGGGTTGGGTCGGGTTGGTGGGTTGGGTCGGGTTGGATATGGGTTGTGTGCAGCCCTAGTTTTGGATGTGGATTCTCCGTACAATGTGTTTCTGGGCCGACCGGCCCTGGCTGAGTTTAGGGCAGCATTAGCCCCGTGGTATTTGACTTTGAAATTTCCAACTGACAAAGGAGTAGGTGTTGTTCATGGTGACCAGGCGACCGGTCGTGCATGTTATGTGGCTGAGCTCCGAGAGGCCCAGCGGAGAGAGAAAGGAAAGGTTGCGGACAATCCCGTCCGCATCCATAATAACGACAATTGACAAATAACGCCCGAGTCCTGGCTCGGGCAAAATCCTTGGATCTACAGAGATATAGATCCGAGAGACGACGATGAGGAACCTAGGGAAGAAAAGGCAACGCCGGCTGAATTGACAATTGACATTTCAGTCAGCCGAGACGATCCGTCGCGAGTACTAAAGATTGGATCACAACTCAACCCCTCAATGACTAAAGATCTCAGTGATTCCCTCCGAGCGAATCTCGATGTTTTCGCTTGGACACATTCTGACATGTGTGGGATTTCTCCTGCTATTGTGAGTCATATGTTGAACATAGACCCGAAGTACGTCCCAGTTAAACAAAAGAGGAGACGAATGGACCCGGAGAGGTCTGCTGCTCTTAGAGAGGAGGTGGACAAACTCAAAGCCAATGGGTTCGTACGCGACGCCCTCTACCCTGAATGGGTATCAAACCCCGTGCTAGTGAAAAAGGCGAACGGAAAATGGAGAACTTGCGTAGATTATTCCGATTTGAACAAAGCATGCCCCAAGGACAATTTCCCATTGCCTAGGATTGATCAGTTGATCGACTCCACTACAGGACATGAGTTGTTGTCATTCATGGATGCGTACTCGGGATACAATCAGATCCCGATGCATATTCCGGACCAGGAACACACCAGTTTCGTCACAGACGTTGGGCTATATTGCTATGTAATAATGCCTTTCGGATTGAAAAATGCGAGAGCGACCTATCAGCGTTTGGTGAATCGAATGTTCAAAGACCAGATTGTTAGAACGATGGAAGTCTATGTGGATGACATGCTTGTGAAGTCACGACAGTCAAACGACCACATTCGAGACTTAGCAGAGATGTTCGATATACTCGGATATTATGGGATGAAGATCAACCCTCTGAAGTGTTCCTTCGGCGTTGCGTCGGGGAAGTTTTTGGGATTCATTGTTAATGCCAAGGGAATTGAAGCTAACCCGGAAAAGATTCAAGCTATTTGAGATGTGCGAGTGCCCAGAACTATAAAACAGGTGAAAGCTTGAATGGAAAGGTGGCTGTGCTGAGTCGATTTATATCCAGAGCCACGGACAAGTGCGTTCCCTTCTTCGATATAATAAAGAAAAAGAAGAGGAATTTCGAATGGACATCCAACTGTGAGGAAGCGTTCCGAGATCTGGTGAGGCATTTGGAGAGTCCTCCAGTGCTGTCGAAACCAGTAGACCACGAGATGTTGTACGTATACTTGGCCGTATCCCCGCATGCTATAAGTGCGGCTTTGGTCCGCGAGGAGGACCGAGTCCAAAAGCCGGTGTATTACGTTAGCAAACGTTTAACGGGGGTAGAAAGAAATTAACCTAAAATTGAGAAATTGTCCTATTGCTTGGTGATTGCATCACGTAAGCTGCGTCCATACTTTCAAGCACACTCAGTCAGTGTCTATACCGATCAGCCCTTACGGCAGGTACTCCAACGACCAGAAACTTCTGGAAGGATGTTAAAATGGAATATCGAGTTGAGTCAGTTCGATATTACCTACCTGCCACGAAGAGCCATACAAGGGCAAGCATTAGCAGATTTCATCGCTGAGTTTACTGTATCTGACGAACCAGATGGTCACAGTGTCATTCCCCCCATTCGATGGAAATTGTACACCGATGGGGCATCAAACGACCGTTGCTTCGGAGCTGGTGTAGTTCTCGTGACTCTAGAAAATCGATCGATTTGTTACGCTTTGAAGCTCAATTTCCCAGCTACGAATAATGAAGCAGAATATGAAGCACTGATTGCTAGCTTAAAGCTCGTTGGAGAACTTGGGGTTAAATCAGTTGAAATCTTTTATGACTCGCAACTGGTGGTGTACCAAGTGCGAGGAGACTACCAAGCAAGGGGACAAAAGCTTGCTCCATACCTTGCTCTGGTTCAGGAACTATTGGCGAACTTCGAACATTATTACATTTCACATGTCCCGCATGAACAGAACAAGGAAGCCGACTCATTGGCCAAATTCGCAAGCACTGGCGATGCGCAGCAAATAGGATTAGTTCTCGTTGAAACCTTACACACTCCAAGCATAGATGTGATTGAAGTCGATTTTGCGTTGGAAACGGAAATCGAGGCGGAGTCGCGGATGACCCCATTCAAACAATACCTGCTAAACGGGACTTTGCCCGAAGAAGAAGCGAAAGACGACAAGTCATTTGCAAAGCCACGCAATATGTGATGCAGGGAGGAGTAATGTATCAGAGAGAGTTCTCGGTCCCTTTACTACGGTGCATTGCCCGTGATGAGGCAAAGCGGGTCTTGGAGGAGGTTCACGAATTAGAATGTGGCAACCATACTGGGGGCAGACCCTAGCAAAAAAGATCCTCCGCTACGGATACTATTGGCCAACTATGAATCGAGATGCTGCAGATTACGCAAGAAAATGTGACAAGTGTCAAAGATATGCGAAAATCCCGAGAGCTCCACCAACAGAACTCACACAAATGGTTAGTCCCTGGCCGTTTGCAATCTGGGGAATCGACATAATCGGTTCTTTGCCTATGTCCAAAGGTGGTGCAAAATACGCAATAGTTGCGGTCGACTATTTCACAAAATGGGCCGAGGCAGAGCCTTTAGCCACAATCACCTCCAAGAAGGTCATTAATTTCATTGTATGAAACATTATATGCCGCTTTGGCCTCCCGTGAACCATCATTATGGACAACGGAACTCAGTTTGAAGGCAGAGAATTCAAAGATTTCTATTTAAAGTACGACGTTGAGAAAAAGTTCGCCGCCGTTGTTCATCCGAAAGCTAACGGACAAGTCGAGGCCGTGAACAAAATAATCAAGTCCATATTGAATAAGCATTTGGAAAAAGCCGGAGGCAAGTGGGTAGATGAACTCCTAACAGCGCTATGGGCTTATAGAACTACCCACAAGTCTGCGACTGGCCACACTCCATTCGCATTGGCAAACGGCTCGAAAGCTGTTATACCCGTGGAGCTTGAGGTTCCATCACATCGAGTGACATATTATGATCCTAAGACGAATCAGGATCTCTTGTTGGAATCACTGGACTGCATCAATGAAAAACGTGAAGAGGCTGAATTAAGGGCGGCAGCATATAGGCACCGAGTCAAGCGATATTACGATGACAAAGTCCGCCCAAGAATCTTTGATGTGGGTGATCTCGTTTTGAAACGGGTTTTCCCGGTACCATCACATATGAATCCTAATTGGGAAGGTCTGTATGTCGTTGAACGGAAGCTTGGAGAGGGAACATTCAAACTAGCGACCTTTGATGGCGTGACACTCCCTTGAGCGTGGAACAGTGAACATTTACGACGCTATTATATTTAGCATGTTTCTTTTCTGTTTTAGGTGCAATTGTTTCCCATATGTTTACATTCCATTTATTCTTAGTTTCCTTTTTAGCATGTAATCGGAAGATTTAGTTTGTTTTCATTAAAAAAGGCTTGAAGCCATCCTTTCTATGAATTATTGATGTTTCTGAGCCTTATAGTCCGGTGACAAACAACTAAAGTTGTATTATTCTGCCTGACATACGAACTCGCATAAACGACTTGAATCTCCGAGTCCCCTGAATGTGGACCGGAGTACTCTAAGTCCCCGGAGCACGGGCTAGAGTATAAACGACTTGAATCTCCGAGTCCCCTGAATGCGGACCAGAGTACTCTAAGTCCTCAGAGCGCGGACTAGAGTAGAAACGAATTGAATCTCCGAGTCCCCTGAATGCGGACCGGAGTACTCTAAGTCCCCGGAGCGCGGACTAGAGTATAAACGACTTGAATCTCCGAGTCCCCTGAATGCGGACCGGAGTACTCTATGTCCCTAGAGTGTGGACTAGAGTATAAACGAATTGAATCTCCGAGTCCCCTAAATGTGAACCGGAGTACTCTAAGTCCCCGGAGCGCGGGCTAGAGTATAAACGACTTGAATCTCCGAGTCCCCTGAATGCGGACCAGAGCACTCTAAGTCCCCGAAGCGCGGACTAGAGTATAAACGAATTGAATCTCCGAGTCCCCTGAATGCAGACCGGAGTACTCTAAGTCCCCGGAGCGTGGACTAGAGTATAAATGACTTGAATCTCCGAGTCCCCTAAATGCGGACCGGAGTACTCTAAGTCCCCGGAGCGCGGACTAGAGTATAAACGACTTGAATCTCCGAATCCCCTGATTGCGGACCTGAGTACCCTAAGTCCCCGAAGCGCGGACTAGATTATAAATGACTTGAATCTCCGAGTCCCCTGAATGTGGACCGGAGTACTCTAAGTCCCCGGAGCGCGGACTAGAGTATAAACGAATTGAATCTCCGAGTCCCCTGAATGCGGACCAGAGTACTCTAAGTCCCCGGAGCGCGGACTAGAGTATAAACGACTTGAATCTCCGAGTCCCCTGAATGCAGACCGGAGTACTCTAAGTCCCCGGAGCGCGGACCAGAGTATAAACGACTTAAATCTCCGAGTCCCCTAAATGCGGACCGGAGTACCCTAAGTCCCCGGAGCGCGGACTAGAGTATAAACGACTTGAATCTCTGAGTCCCCTTAATGCATACCAGAGTACTCTAAGTCCCCGGAGCGCGGGCTAGAGTATAAACGACTTGAATCTCCGAGTCCCCTGAATGCGGACCAGAGTACTCTAAGTCCCCAGAGCGTGGGTTAGAGTATGAACGAATTGAATCTCTGAGTCCCCTGAATGCGGACCGGAGTACTCTATGTCCCCGAAGCGTGGACTAGAGTATAAACGACTTGAATCTACGAGTCCCCTGAATGCGGACCGAAATACTCTACGTCCCCGGAGCGCGGATTAGAAACTATTCTAAGTACCAAAAATGTGAAACAAGAGATGTACAATCCCAAAGAATGTCCAAACAATGTAAGAATGGATTGGGAATTTATATAACTCGTAAGAACTTGAGTTTCGACCACAGTTATGCAGAAAGCTAAAAAGCAGAAATCGTTCAAATGAAAAAGAAATTAAACTTTATTCAATAATCCAAAATGGGGTTATACAACTACTCCTCCAAAACTTGGAGTTAAAAATCTATCTGCATAAACTACAAAAAAAGTAAAAGTAGTTACATGACCTAAACAAAACCTCGTTGAACGAGTATAGTTGCTATTTCTTCGGCTTCCTTTTCTTGTCTTCCTTTGCTTTCTCAGATGACTCCTCTCCCTCACGCTTCCTCTTGGACTTTTTGCTCACCAAAGAAGCAGAGTCAGGAGTGGGAGGAGGAACATCCAGTGGTTTGGATTTGCCGGGAAGAATAACTTTCAGAGGCCTATTCAGCGGGTCGGTAAGCTCTAGTACTTGAGACTCGACCTTGATTTCAACCTTCTTTTTCTTCTATTCTGCGAGTCGCTCTTTCATACTCACCTTCGAAGTGTGTTCTGAGGCGCCCGTGATTTCAACTTCATAACTCCCTTCAACGGGAGATGAAGTGTCAGACTTATCATCATCTAGCGCCCCGATCACTTGAGCGTCAGGACCGGGAGTTATTCCCGCATGAGTAGCATCGCTTGTTTTCCCCGTCTCCTCCTTGGCGTCATCACTCCACAGAGTCGGTTCAGGGTCAGAGCGGCCTGCACAAAAACATAAAGAGTGAACATTAGGACCAATAACCGATCGCAGAAAGCGACAGATCTTTGAACTTCTAGAAGAAGAGTTTTATACCAGTTTCTTGCTGGCTTTCAGCTGTACGCGGAGTTTCACCCTCCAGAATGGGAGACAGCATGTGAATGCCGAGACCGGGGTCTTCCGGATCATAGCCGGCATGCTGCTCGAATGGGTCAAGTGCTGGTCGATCGGCCGATTGAGTAGAAGGAGGGGCTGCAGCCTCAGTTCCAGATGGACCAGCTTTGTCATCTTTCTCTTTTGATGGAGGAGAGCCTTTACCAAAGAGATCCATAGCTCCAGACAAGTCCGATGGCTCATTCCCCCTGAGAAACTCTTTCACTAAAGCCTCTTCGTCGACCTCCTCAGTGCCTGACTCCACCTGTCTAATCTTTACTAAAGTCTCCCAAGCCTCGGCCAAAGATTCAAGATAGCCCTCGCCTAAGAAAGTCAAGTCCCGGTGCATGAGGACACGGGCATTGTATTCGGCTATCAGTGGGTCGAACATACACTTGATTTCTTCTCTACCGCCCTCTGCAGCCGCTTCAAGGCGGGAGTCAATCTCCGCGGAAGCTATTCTCTTGCCCTCCTCGCGGGCTTCATCCTTCATTGTCCCAACCTTAGAGAGCTCGTCGTCAAGCTTTGCCTTTAAGAGACGTGTATCGACGATCTCGTTACAGTACCGTTGAGACTCTTCTTAAGCCGCTATCTTCTCTTCCCTCTCCTTAGAGAGTAGCTCCTTCAACTCTTTAACCTGCAGAGCGAGTGCGTCCCTTTCTTTTTGAATAGAATCTTTTTCTAAAGCTAGGGCCCATTGCGTTGGACTGCGACGTCAAGTTCTTTCTTATGAGTCATCTCTAGACAAGCGACGGCCTCCGCAGTCTCCTTAGCACTCCGTTCTGCAGCTTCAAGCTTGGACTTGTACGAAGCGAGCTCTTCGTCTTGATTTTTGATGATGTCTTTACCAAAGATAGCTTCGAGCTTCGAGCGGTTGATTTCTTGTTGACGCTCAATGGATACTTCCGAGACTTTTTCGACTAAATGAACAAACGCGTCATGTTGAACATAGACGTCGTTGTTGCAAGCGATGGCACTCTGCTTGACATGTCCTGGAATATGATGAATGGCTAAGAGGAACTTCAGACCGTCAAAGCAGATTTTGGGAAACTTAGCTTTAAGATCGACCAGTTTCTCTGATATCGTTGGATCTACCGCAAGAACAGGGGGAGGAGGTTTTGAAAGATCAGTTCTCTTACGATGTTCCTGAGATTGTCATGTGCTTGATGAACCAGAATGTTGATCTTGGGAAACATCGGGATGAGACCCCTTCTGCGAAGATTTTTCTCTGTCTGGTTCTGTTTGAGGAGGAAGATCGCGAGAGTGCGAAGACTAGGAGTGTGATTTCTTTCGATAATATGACTCTCGGGGATGGTTGTCTCGATCTCTGTAGTCGTCCCTGTCCCGGCGTTTACCGGGGCCCGAATCCCGGCCAGGGTAGTGAAAGATGGAAGAGCCGTGGAGACGATCAAATCCATGGGAGCGCCCCATGTCACCTACATAGAATGAGAATAACGACAAGTTAGAAAAGATAAGGGTGACGGTTAAGATTTAAGTGCAGGGTGAAGTGCACATGTCCGTGTGTGTCCTTGTGTTTCCCCCCGACGGACCAGTTTATTTACTAATTGGAGTTTTATCTCCCTGGACTTGGGCTTGAACTCCCGTACTGCCTCTAGCGGGCGAATGAAGCTTGAGGGCCTCTGGATCGTCGAAGCCGTAATTGAGTAAATCGTCAGGAATGGTGAGGTTCGACAGGCCCTTCAGAAAACTTTCTAAGTGCTTTGAGGAAGTTTCTTTTTCCGTTGGAAGAAGGGTGACTTTAGAAGTTCCGCCCACAGTTTTCTTCCTCAACTTGCGCATCGGTTTCTTTTCGCTCTTCGAAGGGGAAGACGACGTTTCTATGTCATGAACTTCAACTGTCGGTCCCCGAGGCGGACTAATATTCTCGCCCTGTACTTCGGGCATCTCAGTCTCCTTAATTTCCCCCTCTTCTAGCGCATCAAGAGCGTTGCGTGCTGAAGACTCAGCTGGTTTTTTCCCTTTACCAGGGCCAGGCCTGGGAATGGTGATGCCCTGAGGAAGGCTTATCCGACGACCTTCTGCGAACAGTCCGAGCCTTGTAAGTGACTCATTCGAAATGAGATTTCTAATGTCCTATTCTTCGGCAGGGAGGGCTCGAATGGCTTCGACGGCATCAGAATATCCACGGCCGTCAGGACGAGGGCTAATACTTGAAAAGATGGGTAAAGTTTAGAAAAGGTATGGCTTCGACTAAACATGAGTAACAGACCAAGGAAAAAGCTTACTTCCTTCGACCCATCTACTCGCAAAGCCGGGAGGACAACGCACATAAAACCATTCCTGTTTATACAAGGAAAATTTGGTCCATGCCCCGGTTAAGATTTGACATTTGTTATGCGGCTTGAGAAACATGGATGATGGGCTATCCTTCCGTTTCTTGATGCAATATATGTATCGGATATCGCCCAGAGTTGGGAGCCTAGAGAAGACATTCATAAAGAGGATGCAGGTACCGTAGAGGAATGCATGGTCGTTCGGGTGCAGTTGCGATGGGGCAATGTCAATATATTGCAGCACATCCCGAAGAAACAAGTTGAATGGTGGCACACTGCCAACCCAGCACATGAATTTATTACAAGCTGTGTACCCGGCTGGGGGCAAGTGTGGACGATCATGCCCCGCTGGAACTAGTATGTCATCAAAGGGAATTCCGTGGACAGAGCATATCCAACGAAGCGTACTCTCATTGATTTTTGAAGCTTGTGAGTCGACAGGGTTGTCCAAGAGAATTGCCGCCTCTAGAGCATCGGGGGCTAAATCATGTGCAGGGGAAGTTGATGGGTTTGAAGCATCCGCGACTTCTCATCGGGAGGACGGCCCATGCCTATCTGAAATCGTGGCGGAGCTAGATTTCCTAGACATCGCCGATAAAGATTGAATCTAGCAAAGTACCTGTTCGAACTATAATTAAAAAAATAATAATCGACATCAGACTTAACAATAAGAATATTCCCCCCGTGTAGTGTGTGAACTAGTGCGATCATTCAGGTGTAAACGCTGAGAAATTACAAGTCACAGGATTGATGATATAAAGTTGAGCCTTGAACTGTCGTCTTCGAAGACCGTCATCGCTGACCGTCTCCGAAAGCCAGCCTTGCAATGTTTTCAATTTTGAACTCGGACATTGGCACTGCGTGTTAAAAGATTTAATCCATTTTTATTGGTTTAAGTTCAGGCCTATGATTATTGAAACTAAGAAGTTATCAGTCCATATTAGTTCGATATGCTGGTATGTCCTTGTCCTTGTGTTTGATGTTTGATTAGGCAAGATGAATAGGAGTTCGGTCAAAAGGTCTGTTCGGCTTAAAATTCTGTTCGGCTTAGAATTCTGTTCGGCTTAGAGTTCTGATCGGCTTAAGTTCTGTTCGGCTTAGGTTCTGTTCAGCTTAGGTTCTGTTCGGCTTAAGTTCTGTTCGGCTTAGGTTCTGTTCGGCTTGACTTTCGTTCGGCCTTCGTTCTGCTCGGCTAAATTTCTATCCGACCAGAATTCTGTTCGACCTCTCTTCTGTTCGGCCTGAAAACGAGTGCACGCAGCAGGTCATGCCGAGCCGATTTGCTCGGCCTTCTGCCCTTAACATCACTTCTCTTCTTTTCCTCCATCTCTCCCAACCAGAATGACCAAGTCTTTCGGCAAGCCGTGTCAAACAACGGTCATGCCGATCCACTTCACTAGGTCTCACCTCCAATTCATCACCCACACACCTCTTACTTCCTTTAATCTACGGAGAATTTGCGAGTTTGAGTTTTGTGTTAAGCTTCCTAATTCGAGAGAACGATCGAGAATTTCTTACCGAAGGAAACGGCAGGAGCTTGGGGATCTGCGGACTTAAGATTGACAAAGTATTCAAGCTCGACTTAAGGAGAGCTTGTTGGATTCGAAGTAAGAAGGAAGGATCGTAGGAGATGAATAAAGTTTAAGGAAGGTAAGTTATGTTTCTTGGAAGATCGCGGAGGTAAAAAGTGAAAAAGAGAAGAAGAAGAATGCCGGCTTTTATAGGGGAGGAGAAGAAGTCGAAGAGACTATGACCGGTAGAACCGGTCAGAACGACTTCGTTCGGCATCCAGGGTGCTCGGCTTGAAGCAAAGCACGGTGGATTCATGACTCAAAGCGCATCACGTTTAACCACATGATGCACTTTGGGGGGCAAGTGTTACCTGAAGGTTTGACCAGGCGACTAGGCACTCGGCACTTACATACCGTTCGGCATGGAGAGTCATTCGGTATTGTATATGGATCGGCATTCTAGAGTGATCGACAAACAAGGATCGTCATTCTAGAGTGATCGGCATACATGGATCGGCATACCTAGATCGTTCGGCACTCTATACTGCTCGGCATCCACACTTCGTTCGGCACTCCATACTGCTCATCATCCACACTTCGTTCGGCACTCCATACTGCTCGGCATCCACACTTCGTTCGGCACTCCATACTGCTCGGCATCCACACTTATTCAGTGTTGTTCGGCATCTAGAGATGTTTGATATCCATAGGTTTTCAGCATTCATCCCATCTTCATCGGCTTCAACTATTGCTCGGCCTGCACTCTCCACTCAGCACATCAGTTTGATCGGCATCAGTTTGATCGGCATCAGTCTGTTCGGCATCAGTCTGTTCGACACACAGAACTTACTCTTTCTGGGCTGAGGTATTCAGCTGCCAGGCCCACCAGGGAAGTCCAACCCAACTTTGTCTATAAATAAAGAGGCAGGGGCACAGTGAAAAGGATTTTTCTTTTTTGGAGAACACTGGGGAGACTCTACCGCTTTCAAGACTTGCTCTTTTGACTTAGCAACTGTATTCGAGTAGTTGGTGAATGGATTGTATCTGTAATCAATTATCAAGTAAAGCAATAAAAGATTAACCTCAAAGTGGACGTAGGCAATTACGCCGAACCACTATAAATCTGGCGTTCTCGTCTTTGCATTCAATTTAGCATATTGTTCTCTGTTTAAATTTACTTTCTTCGTTTATCTCTCTACACAAACTTTCTCAACGAGGTTAGTGACCAATTTTGGTGCTAACAAAAGTAGAGTATTCACATTAAAGATTCATAGTATTCTCAAGTCGATGGAACTATGTAAGATCATCAAACTGAGATTTCCAATTTGACCTAGGTCTTATTAACTAAATGGAAACCCTTAGATTAGTCATTCCATAATTATCTAATAACTAAAAATTTGCAGCCCATTGGTGCCACCCAATAGCCATGAGTAATACGTTACCCAACATTTGGAGAGGGTTACAAAATTTTGCCTCAACTTATGGATCAATGTCCTTTTCTCAAAGCATCTTGACCAGGAATATTTAAAACAAAAGGTCATTTTATTTTACTCACGATTGCAACTATTTGAACTACAATCACATAACATTTTAGTTAAGGATTTTCATATTATATACTTTAAATTAATTTCTTAATTAATTATATCACAATATAATAAAGTTTGTAAATGAAAATAAACATTGTTACTATGAACAAGATTGACTACGAATTTGGATATATGTAACAAATTACATAGTTATCTCTAGAGCATATCACAAACACTTTAATAAGGCTTGAGTGGCAACCGAAACTGAAAAATAGGTAGAAGGCCTAGTGTGGCAACTGAAACTGAACCACAAGCATTAGTGTAAGGCTTGGATTGGCAACTAAAATCGAAAGCATTGGTCTAAGGCCAAGAGTGAAAATCGTAGCCAAAAGTGTTGGAGTAAGGCCTAAAATGGCATCTGAAATATGAAAGCAATAGTGTAAGGATTGGTGTGGCAACCAAAGCAGTATTCAATAGATGACCTTAGGCCCAGTGTGGCAGAAACCAAAAGTGTAGGTGGAAGGCCTAAGTGGAAACCGAAATCAAAAGCATAGACGCAAGTCCTAGAGTGGCAACCAGAACCTAAAGTGTCGGTGTAAGGCTAAGCGACAATTGAAACTGAAAGCATAAGTGTAAAGCCTTGAGTGGCAATTGAAATCGAATCATATAACTAGTTTGAACTATGGAAGCAATGAACGCTCAAGGGCTTATGGCAGTTGGAAGCTAAAATTTATAACTCTTTATCAGAAGTAATAGATGTCATAAGGCATGTGTGTTAGTTAAAGGTAGTGTATTGCAGATTTTGAAAAGAAAAGAGAATGATGAATGAATGGCATACCGAGTGAAATGGTAATTTATCCTAATTAAAATAGCATAAGATGTACAAGACCTTTTGAAATGGAATAATGACTTATGCTTATATTTGAAGCTGTTAAATAAACAATGTGTTATAGTGAGGGGAAAACCCGTTCCATGCTTTATCGACGTGGCCTCACTATGTTTTATATTTAGGTTAATATATTGCTCATACCAGTCTTTATACTTGACTTTTGTTTTTATCATTATTTTGTGCATAAGCTCAATGATACTCGTTCAAGTAGGCTTAGTTTATGGATCTAAGTAGGTTTCTTTCTAAAGACAAGTGAGGAAATTCGAAGACAAAGTAGAAGGCCTATAATATAAATGTTGTGTTCTTTCTGTTATATTAATTGTTCACGTCAACATCTTCATATGTTGGGCATGACACTATTAACTATGATTGTATTATATTTTTGACCTATAAATGGATATGACTATAGGAATTAATTTGGAACCTTAATGATGAATTCACTTAATGCAGTTAATTTGTGGCTCTGTTTACTTAAACTATTTGATATATAGCTGATCTCAATGTCGTCAAAAGATAATTCCAAGGTGATTGTAGTGCATTGCAGTTCCACTTTTGAGATTTTAAATGAGGGATTTTACAGTTGGTATTATAGTGATATTATGGGACACTTGAGTAGAACAAAGCTAAGCAAAAGTCTAGGTAGAGAATTAGATAGTAATAACTCAGAGAGGGTATACAATATTATATGACGTACTTGTATTTTTCTATATAGATATATAAGTGGATATATTTATCTTTCCATTATTTATTCACTGTCTTTCCTTCCAATTATAATGAAGAAAAATTTAAATAGAAAAAAATGGAAATGAGGAATGGAAGAATTACCTTAGGAGGAACAAATGTTAGGACAAAGGTGGAGAGCACGAAGTTTGATAAAGGAAATGGAAGGGAAATAACACCGGTAGCCGAGAATGAAGTTGTCCCACTGTTGTGGGAATGGAGGTAAATGCTTTATTCTGACAATTCATGGTACAAATGATAAGGGAGAATATGCCCAAGGTGGTCGGTCCAAGACCATTGGTAAGGAAGACTTCTCGAAGATGAATCAAGATTACCGGAAAATATGAGCCAAGATGTTTACAAGGAAAAAGCCGAGAATGGAAGTGTTGAACCAGCTAAAAGTATGCAAGCGCATCTTTGGAGACCTAAGACTAGATGGTGCATAGAAATGAAGACTAGCTTCGAAGCAGTTGCACGAAGGTGTCATGGATTAGTGGGAAGTGACGTCCGTTTAGACACCTGGAGAAGAGATCACTTGGGTGCAGTTTAGGGAAAGGTTTGAGACTTGGTTTATTTCGAAGTCTCAAAGTGTGTTCCTATAAGAGTTCATTGATCTAAAGAAAGGAGATCCTCTAGTTGAAGAGTACATTCAAAAGTTCAATGCTTTGGCAAAGTATGGCTGAAAGATGATTAACTGTAACATCTCCTACTTGGAGGCCCAAAACTAATGGCTATATAAACTTTTTTGTCTTAAGAGGTACCTGAAAACCTCAAATCTCAAGCTACTAAAAATTAATTGAGTACCCAAGAGTTTAAAGGGAAAACATAAACTTCAAATCAGACATAAAGCCTAGAATGAATAATAATCAACCATCTCAAATCATTTAGGTATCTAGTGAGACCACGTCGCTTATCGGAACAAGTTTCCTCTCACTGGTATCTTAAAAACCTTTATAAACCATTTTTTGTGCTCTTGCATCCAAATGGTTAATTCAATTTAAAACATTATTATGTGATGATATGCAAAACAATTGAATCAATTCTGGATTACCCATCCCCATTCATTTTGATTACCTGTCAAAATTATAGTTTCTAGGATTACTATTAACCTAATAGTTTTCATGGGATAACTAATAACCAGTTAAACATTTAAGGACTCCCTGTCCCATTATATAGTTTTCATGGGATCACTATGAACCTATTGGTAATTCCAATATCATTTATTTTATCCTAGTTTTCATGGGCTGGCTAGGAACCTACTGACTAACTGTCAATATCATTGTCTTTTGATTTATCCTAGTTTTCATGGGCTGACCAGGAATCTATTGACTATTTGTCAATATCTTTTTTTATCCGGATATAGTTTTCATGGGCTTAGTATAAACCTGTCTAACTAACGTCCTCAATTTTACATAGTTTTCATGGGCTAACTAGGAACCTATTGGCTCTTGCCAGTATCATTTTCCTTACACAGTTTTCAAAGGCTTACTGTTAACCTATTAGCCTCTGCCAATATCTTTTATTTATATTTACTACTAGGTTAACCTAACTGGTTATTCTACCTTTTCCAAAGTATAGTTTTGCATTCATTACAAAGTGAATATATACATATATGGAGAAGCAAACAATATTAACTTAGTTAATTCTTTTAACCCATTAAGACTTCTTCATAAATTCCATTTCAAAATACTTTTTTTATCAATATGCCATGGTACTTTCTTTTAAATGAGATTGGGTTATTTGTTTTGGGAACTATACTTTCGAAATCTTCGAAACCTTGCTTTCGACCTCACCGGATAGCCTCCTTCGAAAGCATGTATCCCTTTACAAAACATTAGGCTTCTATCTGTAAAAACACTTTAAAATCCTTCTTTCGAAACCTTTGGAATATAATAAAGTGTTACTTATTAAATATTAGAAGCATAGCTTCAAAACCATTGGAAGTATCTCTTCCTAAAGCATTGAAAGTCCCCCTTTCGACATTATTGGGTTTATCTTTTTAAAATATCATTTGGGTCCAAGAAAATATATAAACGTAAGTATCTCTTTCGAAACCAATCTTTACCAAATAAAAATATTGGGAAATTTATGATAGCGTCGAAACCATCCCTTTCGACAGAGTCAAAAGCATACTTTTGAAATATTGAAGGATAGCTTCGAAACCCCTTTCAAAACCATTGCCTTCAAAACCCATAACCCTTTCGAAAGTATTTAGAAAGCGGCTTAATATGGCTTTAAAATAAATAATACCTTTCGATAGCATTGATGACTTCAATACACTCGAAAGGCATAAGGATCGGCGGCGGGGCTTCAACTAGGTCGGAACCCCTTCTTTCGAAAGCATTGATTTATAATTAAAGGAACTCCTTTCGAAAACATAAATATCGACTAAGTCGAAAGCTTAGTAAAACAAAGGAAGGCGCTTTTCTTTCTTTTTTTAAAACAAACTAAGGTAACGACCCCATCAGAAGCTATGCTTTCGACACCATACCTTTCGCCTTTCTCCAATCCACTACGTATCATCTAGATGATATCCTGTGTATTGAATTTAGCTAAATGGGATTTCGACATAGTCGAAGGCGAAAGGTAAGGGGCGAAAGGTACTCTGAATAGAGGCGAAACCTGTTTTTCTGGGTTAAATACTAAATTAAGCAACTTATATAAACTAACCTGCCTACATGTAAATTTCTTATTGGTTGCCTTAACTTTTCCCATGCTTTTCAAAACTAACTGCCTTTTTATTTTGGATAAGCATCAAACTTAAACTTTTGTAGATAAAACCTTCCTTTTAATTTACATGTAGATCATTTTGATCCTCTTCTCATAATAATTTATTTTGTATATCGAATCACTTAAGAAAAATCCCCAAAAATCACAGAAATTTATTTTGATCATGTTATCTTAAATATCAAAATTTCACACCCAAATTCTCAATATATTTTTCTGAAATAAATTATCAACCCACCGTGCTATATCTTCATTCAATAATTCAAAATAATCTTTCCGTAGCTTGAAAAACTATTAAACTTAATACCCAACTCTAAAATCCTGTTTTGCATGACATATAATTTTTCCATGGCATTTAAACATCAATATCACATGGTTTTGATCTAAAACCGTATGATCTATTGTTTAAATTTAAACAAACCATAATTCAAGCATATCATCATCAAACATCATACATACGAATTTAAACTTAAATCTGAAACATATATTTAACAAATAGAGATGGAAATTATCATTCACCTTAATCTTTGATAAGGAAAGTAGATTGAGATGAGTTTGATTCCCCTTTTTAATTCTTTAACCTTTCCATTTGAATTTCCTCTTCTTTTCTTCCAATTAATGGCCAGCCTTTCTCTTCTTTTTCTTACGTTTTTCTTTAGTGAGAAAATGAATATGAGTGTGAATGGCTTAAGGGTAAACATGTATATATATAATGGTAAGGTTAGATATAGCTAAATCCCATTATACCCTTTCATAATTTAGTTTGTCTATAACCATTCTTTAGCGCAATTAAACTAATAAGCATGACCAATTATATTTATTCAAATCTCAATCCCCTTATCACTTAATTTACCTAATTAAATATCCTGGATAATTTTATTTAGAATTAGAGGTGTTATAGGATCCCCTCCTTAAGGAATTTCGTCCTTGAAATTCAGTAAGGATTAACTACAAATCATAGAAAATATATGTAACAACTCCTAGCAACTATACTAGTCTATCTGACTAGTGATCATATATATATATATATATATATAAATCTAATATAGACATTCTCTTCAAACAGATCAGGATAAGTATCTCGAATCCTGTCTTCGGTGTCCCAAGTACAGTCCTTCTCGTTGTCGCTCCACTGTACTTTCACCAACTTGACTGTCTTGGACCTCAATCATTTCTCATCTCTTGCCACAATCTGAACTAGTTGTCTAACAACTCTCAAATTAGGCTCTACTCCCAGGTCTGCAAATTCTATTGGAGGAATGGTAGTCTTTGGATCATGCACATACTTGCAAAGATGAGACACATGGAATACATTATGGACACTTGCCATATTGCTCGGCAACTCTACTTTGTATGTGAATTTTCCAATCCTCTTCATAATCTGGAATGGACCAACATATTTCGGTGCCAGCTTCCCCGACTTTCCGAATCGTATCACTCCCTTCATCGGTGATAACTTAATAAAAACCTTGTCTCCAACTGAGAACTCTAGGTCTTTACGCCTTTTATCTGCATAACTCTTCTGTCTGGACTGAGCTTCCTTCATCCAATCTCGGATCAACTCAATCTTCTCTGACGCCTCTCTAACCATATCTGGACCTAAGACTAATCTATCTCTCTTACCAACATGGTGGCGATTTGCATGGCCTTTCATACAAAGCTTCAAAAGGAGCCATTCCTATACTAGTCTGATAACTATTATTATAGGAAAACTCAATCAAATGCAGGTGATCTTCCTAAGATCCACCAAAGTCTAGTACACAAGTTCTTAACAAATCTTCAAGTAGCTTATTGACTCTCTCAGTCTTCCCGTCTATCTGTGGGTGATATGTTGTACTCATCTTGAGCTTACCTAACTCTCTGTAGACTTCTCCAAAATTCACTAGTGAATAATGCATCTCTATTGCTGACTATGCCACTAGGAATTCCATGAAGTCTAATTATGTTCTTCACGAACAACTTTGCCAAAACAGGTGCGGTCCTAGTTGACTTGATTGGAATGAAATGGGCACTCTTAGTCAATTTTTCCACTATGATCCATATGCTTTCATTTCCCCTGTTCGACCTTGGCAACCCATCTATAAAATCCATGGATATAGAATCCCACTTCCATACTAGAATCTTTAAAGGCTGAAGCAACCCGCTCGGCTTCTGGTGTTAGGCTTTCACTTGTTGACGGTTAGCACATTGTCTAACCCACAAGCCAACATCCCTCTTCATGCCTTTCCAATAGAAGCTTCTCTTCATATCTTGATAAATCTTGGTTCCCCCAAGATGAATCGTAAACTTGGATCGATGACACTCATCTAGAACTTCTCTTCTCAAGTTCTCTACATTTGGAACACATAATCGTCTCTTCTTTCTCAACCATCCTCTCTGGTCAATGCCAAAATCTTTAAGATAATCGATCTCGGATCCCACCTCGAGTCTTCTAATTTTCTCGGCTAACTCTGGATCCTCTTTCTGTTTAGAAGCTATCCTCTCGATCAGCACTGGTCGAACCTCTAAATAGGCCAACATAGTAGTACTCTGACTAAAATCAGCAGTCGATCTCGACTTTATACTACACATAGCCAAAACTTCTAAATCCTTCCATTCTGCCAACATAGTTAACACCACATTCTGATGTTTCCTACTAAGGACGTCTGCTACCTTATTTCCTTTCTCAGAAGTATATTCTATACCAAAATCATAAGCTGCTAGAAACTCCAGCCACCTCTGTTGTCCCATATTCAACTCTTTCTGAGAGAATAAGTATCTTAAGGACTTATGATCAGTGTATAGCTCAAGTCTCTCTCTAAGAGATAATGTCTCCAAATCTTTAATGTGAAGATCACTGCAGCCAACTCTAAATCATGAGTAGGATATCTCACCTCGTGCGATCTAAGATGTCGAGAAGCATATGCAAGAACTTTACCATTCTATATCAACACAGCTCCCAATCCCATTCCACATGCATCAGTGTACACCACCAACCCTTGGTTTCCATCTAGAACAACTAACACCGACGCGTTGGTCAATAAATGTTTTAACTTAAGAAACCCTTCCTCACATTTGTCAGACCAAATAAACTTCACATCCTTCCTTGTCAACTTAGTCAAAGGTGCAGCTATATGTGAAAAATCTTTGATAAATCTTTGGTAATAGCCAGCAAGTCCAAGAAAACTTCTGATTTCGGTTATGGTTACCGTCTCTGGTCTCCTCCAATTATTGACAGCTTCGATCTTAACTGGATCTACTACCAAACCTTCCTTCGAAACTACATGACCAAGAAACTTGACCTCCTTCTTCCAAAAATGACATTTAGAAAACTTCGCCTTTAGCTGATGCTGCCTTAGCGTCTCAAGCACTACTCTCAGATGATCCTACTGCTCTCTCTCATCTTTCGAACCAAAATGTCATCTATGAATGCCAACACGAACCTATCCAAGTGTTCTTGGAAAACCCAGTTCATCAAGTCCACGAAGAAAGCAGGTGCATTCGTTAATCCGAATGGCATCACTAACCACTCATACGAACAATACCTACTCTGAAATGCTGCCAAACGAATACTGTCCCCTGCCACTCTCAACTGATGGAACCCCGTCGCCAAATCTAATCGGGAAAACACTTTGGCTCCACTCAACTGATCAAAAAGATCCTTAATCCGTGGCAAAGGATACATATTCTTGATCGTCCTTTCATTCAGCTTGCGATAGTCGATGCACATCCTCGACGACTCGTCTGGCTTCATCATAAAAACCGTGGGTGTTCCCCGAGGCGAACTGCTTGATATAATAAAATTCCTTCCTTCTAGATCCACTAGCTGCACCTTCAATGCTTTCATCTCAGTTGGTGTCATCCTGCTAGGTGGTCTACTGACAGGTTCAGCTTTAGGCACAAGATCTGTTCGAAACTCAATAGCTCGTTTCGGTGGTAGTCTTGTAATCGGCTCAAATATATCTGCAAACTCTCTTGCAACTCGAACCTGACATAGCTCTTTCGTTGCTTCCAAGACACTTAACACAACACATACACTTCGGTCAGATTTCATTATTGAGAAGATGATCCGATTATGACTATTTGGATGCCTTAATGATATTTCCCTATCGTGGCAAAATATCCTAGCCTCATATATACCCAACCAATCCACACCCAAAATGATCCCGAAATCTACGAAATCATAAACATACAAACTACATGCAAACATATGACCTAACAAATCAAGTTCTAACTGGTCATATCTCATCCCTAGAGTTGCATAACCTCCTATTGGATTCGCAACCCTTAAGGAAGAAACAGGGTAAGTGGGTTCTAAGCATAACCTATTAACCAAATTCTGGGATATAAATGAACGTGATGCACGGGTATAAAATAGTATCCTATCTGGAATACTTTGAGTCAATAATGTACCTTCCATCACAGTCTTTCCCTTATCTACTGTAGTTGATCTGGTAGAAGACGGTGGTCCAATAGCAAAAACTTTTCCTTTTTCTGCCTTAACTGGCTCTGGACACTGCTTCTTGTAATGCCCAACCGGATCGCAGTTGTAGCACTTAATATGCCTCTTATCCGCAGCCTTCTTCTGCCCCTTGCCTGATCGGAACTCGTTCATAAAATGACCCTTCTTGTCACATTTGTAACAGACTAGAGAAGTATAAAAACTCTAAGTTTTTTATACTTCTAAATCAGCTTTTAACTTCTTGGCTGGATCTCCCTTCTAGGCTCCTTTCTTTTTGAAGAACTTCCTCTTCTTTCCCTGAGAACCTTGGGATTCAACCGGCTTTTATCTAGCACAAATAGTAAGCATCTCTTCATGGAGAATAGCCATCTCCACCACCACATTACAGGGATCACGAATATGAGTCAGGGTCGCCCTAGCAAGCTTGGGCCTCCATCCCCGAATGAACCTTTCATTCCTTCTGATGTCAGTGTCTATAATAGCGTATCCATATCGAGATAGCTCATCAAATCTATTTGCATACTCGATAAATGACATGTATCCCTAAACTAAATCCATAAATCTTCTCATCAATGCCGACTTGGCAACTTCAGAAATAAACCTCTGTTCGAATCTCCTTCGAAAATCAACCAAAGTCAACTCTTCCTCTGGAACTTCGGCAGTCGCACCATTCCACCAATGAGTGCTGACCCTTGCAACTGCCTAGAGGACAACCTTCTTTTCTGCTCATCTTCTAGACCTAAATCAGAGAAAATCCTTTCACAGTGTAACAGCCAATTCTCCACTTCTATAGCATCTTCTGTTCCCATAAACGGCTTTCCACCCAAACTGGTATAGTCTCGGTTTAGCTTGGCATAATTATTCCCAATGAGAACCACATGATTTGCTCCTCCAATATTTCCAACCACTCCAGCAGTTCCTTCTTGCATCAAATTAGCAAGGAACTGATACATCATCCCTGCATCTACTGGAGGATTCCCACCACTCACATTGGCTTCTGCATTTTTAGTAGCGTTAGCCTGTCGACCTTGGTTCCTTTGGGTGTTAGGTCGAGCATTTCCATCAGTTGTGGTGCTTCCTCCACCTAGATTTCCTTTTCTTTTTCCTGCTACCATATCGTCTTTCTCGTAAATCTATATACGAGCGTTAGTCAGATACAGAAGAACGGTCTAAGAGAAAGGGGAATTACGTACTTATATATATATGTACATGTATCAAATACAAGTACGTTATAATCGTGTTAACCCAAATCACAATTATATTTCTGATTCATTGGATTATGTTTTGGAAATATTTTTAGGTTTAAACAACTTAAGTTTTCATAAACCTATGATCTAATACCAACTTGTAACATCCCCCACTTAGGGGCCCAAAACTAATGGCTACGGAAACTTTTTCGTCTTAAGAGGTACCTAAAAACCTCAAATCTCAAGCTACTCAAAATCAATTGAGTACCCAAGAGTTTAAGGGAAAAACATAAACTTCAAGTCAAACATAAAGCCTGGTATGAATAATAATCAACCATCTCAAATCATTTAGATATCTAGTGAGACCACGCCACTTAGCGGAATGGGTTTCCCCTCACTAGTATCTTAAAAACCTTTATAAACCATTTTTTGTGCTCTTGCATCCACAATGGTTAATTAAATTTAAAACATTATTATGTGATGATATGCAAAACAATTCAATCAATTCTAGATTACCCATCCCCATTCATTTTGATTATCTATCAAAATTATAGTTTCTAGGATTACTATTAACCTAATAGTTTTCATGGGCGGACTAATAACCAGTTAAGCATTTAAGGACTCCCTGTCCAATTATATAGTTTTCATGGGATCACTATGAACCTATTGGTAATTCCAATATCATTTCTTTTATCCTAGTTTTTATGGACTGACTAGGAACCTATTGACTAACTGTCAACATCAATGTCTTTTCTTTTATCCTAGTTTTCATCGGCTGACTAGGAACCTATTGACTATCTGTCAATATCTTTTTATCCGGATATAGTTTTCATGGGCTTTCTATAAACCTGTCTAACTGACATCCTCAATTTTACATAGTTTCCATAGGCTAACTAGGAACTTATTGGCTCTTGCCAATATCATTTTCCTTACACAGTTTTCATGGGCTTACTGTTAACCTATTGGCCCCTACCAATGTCTTTTATTTATATTTACTACTAGGTTAACCTAAATGGTTATTCTACCTTTTCCCAAAGTATAGTTTTGGATTCATTACAAAGTGAATATATATATATAGAAGCTATATATATATATAGAAGCAAACAATATCAATTGGTTAATTCTTTTAACCCATTAAGACTTCTTCATAAATTCCATTTCAAAATACTTTGTTTTTTAATATGCCATGGTTCTTGCTTTTATATGAGATCGGGTTATTTGTTTTAGAAACTATACTTTCGAAATCATCGAAACCTTTCTTTTGACCTCACTGGATAGCCTCCTTTGAAAGCATATATCTCTTTTCAAAACATTAGGCTTCTGTCTGTAAAAACATTTTAAAATCCTTCTTTCGAAACCTTTCGAATATAATAAAGTGTTACTTATTAAATATTAGAAGCATAGCTTCAAAACTATTGGAAGTATCTCTTACTAAAGCATTAAAAGTCTACCTTTCGACATTATTGGGTTTATCTTTTTAAAATATCATTTGGGTCCAAAGAAATATATAAACGAAAGTATCTATTTTGAAACTATTCTTTACCATATAAAAATATTGGAAATTTATGATGACGTCGAAACCATCCCTTTCGACAGAGTCAAAAGCATACTTTTAAAATATTGAAGGATAGATTCGAAACCCCTTTCGAAACCATTTCCTTCGAAACCTATAACCCTTTCGAAAGTATCTAGAAAGCGGTTTAATATGGCTTTAAAACAAATAATACATTTCGACAACATTGATGACTTCAATACACTTGAAAGGCATATGAATCGGCGGCAAGGCTTCGACTAGGTCGGAACTCCTTCTTTCAAAAGCATTGATTTATACATAAAGGAACTCCTTTCGAAAACATACGTATCGACTAAGTCGAAAGCTTAGTAAAACAAAGGCAGGCAATTTTCTTTCTTTTTGAAACAAACTAAGGTAACGACCCCATCGGAAGCTATGCTTTCGACACCATACCCTTCGCCTTTCTCCAATACACTACATATCATCTAGATGATACCCTGTGTATTGAGTTTAGCTTAATGGGTATAGTGAAAGGCGAAAGGTAAGGGGCGAAAGGTACTCTGAATAGAGGCGAAACCTGTTTTTCTGGGTTAAATACTAAATTAAGCAACTTATATAAACTAACCTGCCTACGTGTAAATTTCTTATTCGTTGCCTTAACTTTCCCCATGCTTTTCAAAACTAACCGCCTTTTTAATTTGGATGTATCAAACTTAAACTTTGGCAGATAAAACCTTCCTTTTAATTTACACGTAAATCATTTTGATCCTCTTCTCAAAATAATTTATTTTGTATATCAAATCACTTAAGAAAAATCCCCAAAAATCACAGAAATATACTTTGATCATGTTATCAAACATATCAAACAGGCCAAAATTCTCAATATATTTTTTTGAAATAAATTATTAACCCACCCTGCTATATCTTCATTCAGAAATTCAAATTAATCTTTCCATTACTTGAAAAAATATCAAACTTAAAGCCCAACTCTAAAATCATGTTTTGCATGATATATAATTTTTCTACGGCATTTAAACATCAATATCACTTGGTTTTGATCTAAAACCGTATGATCCATTATTTAAACAATCTTGTTTAAATTTAAACAAACAATAATTCAAGCATATCATCATCAAACATCATATGTACGAATTTAAACTTAAATCCAAAACATATATTAAACAAATAGAGATAGAAATTATCATTCACCTTAATCTTTGATAAGGAAAGTGGATTGAGATGAATTTGATTCCCCTTTTTAATTCTTTAACTTTTTCCTTTTGAATTTCCTCTTCCTTTCTTCCAATTAATGGCTGGCCTTTCTTATAACAACCTGAAAATTAAACTATAATAATTAATTAACAAATTAATTAAATAATAAAATAAGTTTGTGAAATTATCAGAATCGAACTATGAGAGTTGCACCATTGTGTCCGTGGCGAATTTCTGTTCAATTTCCATATATAGTTTATCCAAACCCAATATATATATATATATATATATAAGGTCAGGTTGACCTCACCTTTGCTAGGTCGACCACTAGCATGCTTGGGTCGACACCAAGGTCGACCCACCCTTGTATTTGGACGAGCATTCATCCAGATTAAAAGATGACATGTTTTTCAACTTCTCTTTAATCCTATGCATTCGTGCTTCCATCCGACGGTTCCCAGCGAGCTATGACGTGGTTGCACCAGATTTAATCTTCAAATCCAATGATCTTAGATCCCTAAACTACACTATAAATAAGACCCTAGGCATAGCTATTTTTCTCATTCAGTTTTTCTCCTATTTGGGTTCATTGCCAGAGGCTGGACCCTAAATAGAAAAATTTTCTAAGGAGGAAATCATTTTGTTAAAAATATTCTATGCTCCCCTGGACTAGAGCTAAGGAACACAAGTGAGTGTTTAGTAATTATTTTAGATTTTTAAGTAATTTAAAATAATAGGGTTCTCAATAGTTGTAGTTTTTCTGCAATTTTGAGACAATTTTTATATAAGTTATTTACAGTTAATTTTTAAAGTTCTTTTCAGTCTATTTTATTCAGCTATTTTTATTTAGCTACTTTATCCAGTTATTTATAGTTATTTATAGTTGTTTACATCTATTTTACGTTAGAATTCAGCCTATAAATGTCAGTTTCTTTTTATTCCTTTTTATGCGAGTAAAATAATAAAAAGAGAATAATTCCCAAATATGGACTAAATAGAATTAAACACTAAATTTACAGAAACAAGATGTAAAATAATAAAAACTATAATAAAAAGAAGATAGATTGAAATAAGCAAATTTGAGACATTTGCAAGCATGTTTATAACTAGTGGTTATAACTAAAAAGATAGAAAAGTAGAATAATAATTATAACGTACGTTATAATTAAGCAGAAAGAACAGTAAAGGCTTATTTAAAACTTACATTAAGTAAATAAGAAAATATAGCAGAGATAGAAGAAAAAGGCTTATTTTAAGACTTAGATAAGTTAATAAGCAAACATAGTAGAAATAAAAGAAGAGGCTTATTTTAAAACTTACACCAAGTTAGTAAGCAAGAACAGAAATAAGGCCTATACCAATAGCATTCCCTTTCAGACTAGGACTGATGGTCTCACAATAGTTAGGTGAGGCTGGGCAGGACCCTTTCAGACTAGGACTGATGTCTCACAATAGTTAGGTGAGGCTGGGCAGGACCCTTTCAGACTAGGACTGATAGTCTCACAATAGTTAGGTGAGTCTGGGACATAGGGTAAGTAAGTGGCCAATACATAGAAGCTCCAATCGGGGGATTTGGGCAAGGGGGCGCAACTAGATTTTGTTTGTTAGGATCCGTACCAACAGCATTCCCTTTCAGACTAGTACTGATGGTCTCACAAAACACTTAGGTGAGGCTGGGCAGGACCCTTTCAGGCTAGGACTGATGATCTCACAACAGATTAGGTGAGTTTGGGCACGCTTATGCTGACAAGGTGAGTAAGAGGTCACAAGAGGGGGGCGATAGTGAGTGTGTACCAACGGTGACCGAGCATGCGACATCGATTAGGGTTGTAATTCGTTACTGCGTTCCAAGCGCTAAACAGGTGTCTTTTGTTGTGGGACCTACAGGATGAGACTAGCTCACAATGGCAAAACAGAGATAAAAGGCCGATTAATAGGTAGAATTAGGATTCAGCCTAATTAAAATAGGATTAGGATTTCAGCCTAATCACGGCAATCTAAGACAAGTGCAAACAATCACAATCAAAGCAAATTGTTAAACAGTATATCCCAGTTTTATCTTTCCTTTATTTCCTTTATACTAGAACTGTTGCTAAGTCTATTATCTTTATCTTGCTTAAAAATACTAGTAGTTACTTTCACTCACCAGACTTATAGTCCGACCCACTCCACTATTTCCCCTTTTTCCCCCATAGGCCAGCAGAGGCAAGGACAGTAGATTCAGATTTCTTGGAGATTCAGTTGCAAAGTTTTTCTTCATGTATTCTTCTTTTTTTATTTTTCTTTTCATTTGGCTTTCGATGTACTGGTACTTATGAGAGGGATAATTATTATTATTGTACTATGATTTTATGAGACTGAAATCTATTTTTCATAAGACATGTGTATTTGGTTTTTGAGACATGTGATGTTTTTCAGACTTATTTAATGAAGTATTATATGTTTTCGCTATTATTATTTATTTGTCTTGTGAATCTTAGTCTTTATGATGCTTTAGCTATACCTATAATGCACCATATCCTTTAGTGTGTCCTTTTTGGGTATATTAAGGGGTGTGAGGTGTTTCACTTAGTATTAGAGCCTAAGTTTACAGGATTTCTAAAAACTTGTTTTAAAAAGTAAGTATTTTTCAAAGGTAACATATTTTAAAAGTATTTTAAGAAAGAAACTCTTAGAAATAGTTTTCAGGTATAAAAGAGTTTTTATAAAAATCCCCTCAAAGTCTAGTTCAACCTTCTTTCGATTCTTTTGATCCTAAATTTTCTTTTCTTTGCATAGTATGGCTGACTGGTTCCATAGAACTACGGTGCCAGAGGTGCAATGGCAAGCACCCAATACAGCACTGACATGTGGAGGTCCCGTTAATCCACTTGTAGCAGCCAGTTTTTCTAAGCTATGCAAGGACTTCGCTAGTCTAGGAGGCAGAACGTTTTTCGGCACGGAGGATTTCGTTGAGGCATGAGCTTGGTTACGGGATTCAGAGTGGATATTTGGGCTGTTAGGATTGGAGGACCGACACAGTGTTCAGCTTGCATCTGGGCAGCTGAAGGGAGAGGTTAAGGAGGTCCCTAAATCAGGAAACTCTAAAAAGCAGTGGTGGAAGAATAAGAAGGATAAGGACAATAGGAAAGAAGGAGGACCTCAAAAGTAGATTAGGAAAGGCGGAAAATGTCATAGTTGTGGATTGGTAGGGCATTTCGCAAAGAACTGTAGGAAGGGCTCGATGAAGGGGAGGTGTTACAATTATGGGCAGCCTGGACAACTTAGTAGAGCTTGTCCTCAGAGGATGGAGTAGAGAGTAGGTGCACCTACAGCGCAGGTACAGGCTTTGGATGCAACAACTTCTAGTGGACCAGATCGAGGTAGGAAAGTCACTTTAGAAGGTTTGATCTCTATTTTGGATTTTCCTATTTGGACTCTTTTTTATTCTGGAGCATCGCATTCTTTCATTTCTAGTTCCTTGGTTGATTGTTTGCACTTAGATATTTCTCTTGTAGTAGACCTTATACTAGTTTCAAACCCCATAGGAGGATCGGCACATCTATCCATGATTTGTAGGGGTTTTAAAGTTTTTATACTAGGCGTAGAGTTTGATTGCGATGCCTATGTACTGGGATTTTCGGGATATGGGACGATTTTGGGTATGGATTGGCTATCCACTTATGCAGCACTATTAGACTGCGAGAGGAGAGTCGTCAGACTAGAGACATGCAGCGGTAGGACTCTCGAGGTTTCTTATGACCCACGGGGGTTAGTCATGTTGAGCTTCCTTTATTCCCTTGATTCATCACTAGGAGAGCTAGATTCTGTTCCAGTTGTTAAAGATTTCCCAGACGTCTTTGAGGAAATTAGGGGACTACCCCTAAGAGAGAGATCGACTTTAGGATCTATCTGAATGACAATGCTAAGCCAGTGGCATTGCCCGTGAGACATATGGCTCCTAGGGAGAGGAAAGAGTTAAGAAAGCAGATCGGTGAGCTATTGGGGAAAGGCTTTATCAGACGGAGCATATCTGAGTAGGGAGCACCAGTTGTCTTCGCTACAAAGGCGGATGGTTCCCTTCGACTTCGCGTAGACTTCAGAGAGTTGAATAAGCTCACTAAGAAGAACCGTTACCCACTTCCTAGGATATAAGATCTTTTTGATTAGTTGGTTGGCTCTTCAATATTTTCTTAGCTTGATTTGGCTACTGGATTTCATCAGCTTAGGGTCGCTGATGATAGCATCGATAAGACAACATTTAGGACACCCGATGGGTTCTTTGAGTGGTTGGTTATGCCGTTTGGGCTTACCAATGCCCCAGCCTATTTTGTAGATCTAACGCGCCATGTTTTTCGAGATGTCCTAAACAAGTTTGTAGTAGTATTTGTGGACGACATTTTGGTGTTTTCCAAGAGTATGGAAGAGCATGCTATTCATCTAGAAAAGATTCTTTGTACACTTTATGTTCATCAGTTGAAGGCTATGTTCTCGAAGTGTCAATTTTGGCATAAGGAGTTGCATTTCTTAGGGCATGTAGTCTTAAGAGCGGGTCTAGCTGTTGATCCCGCTAAGGTAGTAGCAGTAGAAGATTGGAAGGCCCCTAAGAACGCAACTGAAGTTAGAAGCTTCCTAGGTTTGGCTGGCTATTATAGGAAGTTTATCAGAGATTTCGCTACGATTTCAGCACCGCTTACTCACCTCACTAAGAAGAATGCGACATTCGTATGGGACGTAGATTGTGAGGATTCCTTCACGATGCTAAAGTGGGCCCTTACTAGTGCACCAGTGTTAGTTTTACCCGATGGAGCTAAGCCTTTTACAATATACACTAATGCATGTGGGACGGGTCTTGGAGCAGTATTGATGCAAGAAGGGAGGGTAGTATGTTATGGGAGTAGACAGTTTAGAACTCATGAGAAGAATTACCAAACCCATGATTAGGAGTTAGCTGCTTTGTTTTCGCACTCAAATCTTGGAGACATTACTTGCCAGGAGAGAGGTTCGAGCTTTTCACTGACCATAAATCATTGAAGTACCTTTTCTTGCAAAAGGATTTAAACTTAAGGCAGCAACGTTGGATGGAGTTTCTAGCATCATATGACTTTGAGATAGCCTATACCCCTGGTAATGGAAATGTGGTGCAGATGCGTTAAGTAGGAAGAGAGCAACCGTTAGTCCAATGTTCGTGGAGTGGAAGAGCCTAGAGTTTATTTCCACATATTATTTTAAGCCCTCTATGGACATTACCTCTGGATTATTAGCAGCACTTGAGGTTAAGCCTATCCTCATAGATCGGATTGGCTCAAGGCAGTGAGAGGATGCAGAGCTTATGGATATTCTAGAGAGGATTAGCAGAGGAGAGGTATCTAGACATCTCCAACGCTATTTCATTGATAGTAATGGGTGGCTAAGGAGAGATGGAAGACTTTGTGTCCCCTGCACTAGTGATTTGATGAGAGCAGTTCTAGCAGAAGCACACCATTCTCGAATGACTATTCATCCAGGTGGTGATATGATGTATAGGGACATGAAGAGAGTGTTTTATTGGAGTGGCATGAAGAAGGATGTTGCAGAGTTTGTAGCTAAGTGTCTTGATTGCCAAAGAGTTAAGGTGGAACAGCAGAAGCCTGGCGGATTGCTTCAACCATTGGATGTACCCGAATGGAAGTGGGATAGTGTTTCGATGGACTTAATAGATGGTTTACCCCTTTCTTGGAAGGGGAATACTAGTATTTGGGTGATTGTAGATCGTTTGACTAAGAGCGCCGACTTCATTCCGGTCAAGAGTAAGAGGACAACACCTTATTTGGCATCCTTATACATTCATGAGATAGTCCGACTTCATGGAGTTACCTCTAGCATAGTGAGCGATAGAGACCCTATCTTTACTAGCAAGTTTTGAAGGAGCTTGCAAGAGGCTTTAGGGATGCAGCTTAGATTGAGTACGACCTATCACCCTCAGATGGATGGACAAACAGAGAGAGTTAATTGAATTGTTGAGGATTTGTTGAGGATGTGCATGCTTGATTTTGGAGGAACTTGGGAGGAGCATCTTCCTTTAGCGGAGTTCGCATATAATAATAGTTTCCAGACTAGCATTGGGATGGCACCTTTTGAAGCTCTCTATGGAAGACTGTGCAAGTCGCCTTCATGTTGGTTGGAGTCTACAAAAAGATTGCTACTTGGTCTCGACATAGTTAGAGAGACTTTGGAAAAGAATGAATTGATTAGGAGGAGAATGAAGACGACCCAAGATAGGCAGAAATCCTATGCAGGTAAGCGAAGATGGGATGTTGAGTTTGAAGTAGGAGACTTGGTTTTCATTAAGGTATCTCTGCTGAGAAAGGTAGTAAGATTTGGATCAAGTAGGAAACTTGCTCCTAGATTCGTAGGACCGTTCCCATATGTGGAAAGGGTAGGGAAGATGGCATATCAGATAAAGCTATCGATGAGGCTCGCGGGAGTTCATGATGTTTTCCATATTTTGCACTTGAGAAAGTGCTTACATGATTCAGCAGAGGTAGTGGAACCTAGTCAACTTGAGGAAGTTGAAGTGGAGAAAGAAGTATAGGTTCGTCGCATTCCTACCAAGATCGTTGGACGTGATATCAAGAAGCTTAGAAATAAGAAAGTCCCTTTGGTTAAGGTGCAGTAGGGAGATAGTATTGAGGACGCTACGTGGAAGGCTAAGGAGAAAAATTCGTACCTCTTATCCATATCTTTTCGATAGTACATTTTGAATTTTCTATTTCCATCTTTAGTTTTGAATAGGTTCTTTCCTTTAGTATCCTTTGGGAGGGTAATCTTAGGATTTAACCTATGGATGGTAGAACTGAATGCAAACATGTTACTATAACATGTTATGTATGATGGACGCTATTGGTTGCAAGTGTTTGCTAATGAATGCATATATATACACTAGGCAGTATTATCTCTTAAGGATCGGCCTAACTAGGTCACTAAAGCATATGCATATGGATGTGTGCTCATTTGCATTTTTATTTTATTTCCATGGTTGCTATAAATAAATGATTAGCATATGATTGTTGCATTTGGATGATGATTGTAGCACGCATATAGAACTATCAGTTGCCATTAGGGAATTTGCATTCATTTGGATACATGGCATGGACATGATTGCATAAAAAGGAGGTCGACTGAATCAGTAGACCGCCTAATCTTTTGCATTAGTTAGAGACATTTACAATACACTATTGCATATAACATAAATTACATTAGAAAGTTTAAGGACATCCACTACAACAAAAATACTCTTTCACAACTGCCAAAAACAATTGTAATAGGTCTATTACAACTGTCACCCGTCTGTCTTTATATCCGCAGTTGTAATAGAGCAGGATTATTTTACAAAGCGTATGTACAGTTGCATAAGTAGTTGTAAAAAGTCTTTTTACAACTACAAATAGCAGTTGTAGAAGAGTTATTTATAACTACTTTTCGCAGTTGTAAAAGACTAATTTACAACTGTTTACGACACTTGTAATAAATATTTTAACAATTGTTTCCGCCTGTTGCATTAACATTTTACAACAGTTTGTAATAGTTGTAGTAGGATCTACTATAACTATTGATGACAATGCAACCAATATTTTTACAAGTGCTACAAACTACTATAATTCAACTTTTCACAATTGCTATTAACCATAAATTTTATGATATTATAATTAAAACCAATATTTCATTAATAATAACCATAATCATTCAAATACTTGGAGCAACACGAACTATTCACATTCAAAAACATACTCCATTTATGAATTCATAACTCCATTCTAAAACATAACTAAATCAATAACATAAATCGGTAAAAGTACACATACGTACTAATCAAAAGGGATAAATTCTCTATGCCAAGGAATAAGCATCCCAACCGCTTGTCCAATCGTATAGATATCTGAAGTAGGCCTAAATAGAAGAGCTTCAAGATCCACCACCGCATCGACCCAAACTTTCCAAGTATCTGCTCCTAGTGGTACATTAAAACCAGTTATGATGTTGTTGCTACTAGTGCTTAATAATTTGTACTTTCTAGGCTGCTGCTGAAATTGTATATTAACACCAGTTGTGACGTTGTTGCTACTCCGATGAGACTGCAAAAATAAAGCATTATGGTGAAACTGAAGGCGACATATTGTTTGTTGCTATTGCACAAAAAATAAAAGCATTAACTAATCCTATCTACAAATCACATTTAAAATCATTTTTTTGGTTTGTCGCTATTGCACAACACTCATAACTAAGCATGCTCACATTCCTTGATGTATACATGAGTGCAACCACCAAAATGGTGGGCTCAGTCCATGCTTTGTATATAGCTATACATGTGCTTATGGTTTTTGCTAACCTACTAAAAAATAATTTCACTAAGTTCACAAACAAATCATGCCACCAAACGAGCTATTAACACCATCATCAAATGTTATAGCATTCCTGATCGACAAATCAAATCTTCAACATAAACTTCACATGGACACAGTTTATCCAATGACCCTCAAGGTAACATTTTATGTGCAAGAACTAGCCTATGCTATTAGAAAGAAAAGAAAAACTATTGTGATTATCATTATCTTAAACAGTAGCTTGGTTAAACTTCGTTAATTATCAGGCCACATCATCCCATCTTGTCATCAAATTACAAAAAGTAGGACTAAGCAGGGTGATAAATACTGTGACAAAAATGACAATCAAGAGTAATATTGTGAACATCCTAAATGAAAAACCCAATATTAACTACTAAATTTTGTTCAGTTTGAAGAAGCGGCATACGAAGTAAAACTCACCAACCAAGGATCCTGGACATGTTGTGGCAGACAAGAATCTGACAGCTGCCTGACAGAGAAAATGATACTAAATGGTGTGACTGGAGTAGTCTACCTAGGTGAACTTCTATCCATACCAGGCCCATTAGGCAGTGGTAAAAGCACACTTTTAACTGCCCTCGGTGGCCGCCTTACCAAAAATACAAGCTAAGGAATAAATTTATAAATAACTACTATTCAACAAGGATTGAAAAAGGGCGGACCTATCATACGGACCAATACCAGCATAACCTTCTAAATCTTCGCCATTGGAATCTGATCTAAAATGACTGATCTTCTTATGAATAGGCCAACTGGTTTTCTTGGGTAGCCCATTAGCTATAGACTAGTGAAGATTCTTATGTCAAAACATGTGCCTAATTTTTGTTAGATACTCCCCTTTTTATCTCATCTAATCTAATAATAATAATAATAATAATTATAATAGATATAGAGAATGACCTTAGAGGAGTCGAGACCATTTTTCTTGCAAACAAAACTCAATGCACGCCCAAGATAAGCTCCGACTAGTTTCTCACCAAGTCCTTTCACCACCTATTTATGTGATGTTAATTAGTAAATAAATATCAATTGTCATGAACAAAGAAACAGTTAGACTAGGCTCCTCATGGAATATTTGTGCATTTTTGGTCATACCTATGTTCGAATGTATTCAAAGGCCTAGAGTGTTAATGTTCAAAATTCAACCTTATTATGTCTTAAATAGCCTAAGATAAGATATCGTTGCATCAATTCATTGTAAACTTGGGATATCAACTTTAATAAACATGTAAGGAGCCTAGCTTTTCCAAATTATATCAAATAAAGACAACATACCTCAGCGTAGATTTCTGAATAGTTTCCAGTTGATGGGTTTGTATATGGATAACAAAAGCATAGTCGGTGCTTATGATTTCAAGAACAAGGACAACCATATAAAGATAATCATGATAAAGCTTCACTTTACGTTTACTGAAATATGCTTTCTCGTTCCATTTGAAAGCCCAGACCTGTAAACCAAAGGAAATGCGGTTTTAAGAACATATTCTCAATGTTAACCTAAAGCTATGTTCTGAAAGAATGATGAAGTTAATTTTTATATGATCGACTTACATCATTAGAAATAAACAATCAACTTTATTAAACCATTTTGATATTTGAATTATTTAAGACCATTTTGATAGCTGTCCCATTTTTGCTTGCCTTCGTCACCAGGTTAAGGCATTCCAGAACTTCTCATTGCTTGTTTCAACTCTTACACCTGATTTTTTAATACTATGTTACTCCTCAAGGCCATTGATAGACTATATGTATTATTTGGTTAAGAAAACATATATTGAAATAAGGGATTACACACACATATATTTCATAAGTACAGACATACATATAACATACTGAGAGTTCTGTTATATAAGAAATACTACACATACCAATTGAGGAGGTGCAGCAAGATGCAAAACTGTTCATGGACAAGATGAATATTATTGAAATCATCCTGAAACCATAGGATTGAGTTTTAACAAGATGAATTATCCAACCATTTTTCTCTCAAGCAATAAAAAAATGAAAGTATACCTTAAAATCCAGAATTAAAGTATATTCCAAAATGGAAATATTATAAAATTTATATTGGTGCTGAAATCATTTTTAACAGACCTTTATCAGTATACCAAGATGATACTAATTGGGAAGACTTGAAACTGCCTGAAGACCCGGATTAAATATCTCATCCATGTCGAAGCTTTAAATGGAGATCGTTATACATCCTCTCTCTCTTAATGTAAATTAAGGTGGGGATAGAATAATGTTAAAATTATTATTGTTTACTTGTAATTTACTTTATTTATATTGTTAAAAAAATGTTAAATCAAATTATTTACTGGATACTGATATCTAGTAAAGTTGTTTTCCTTAAGTGAATCAATGTTTCCCATGTATTTGTAGTGTAATGCTTACTATCATTATAGATTGCTGTCTGTTTGTTTGTGATATTAGCATGACTTTGATTTTTGTTCAGTATCCTTGGGTATGATATATACAATTTGGTCATTATAAATGCTGCCGAATTATAGTCAATAGCACTAGTAGTGGATATCATTGTTTTTCCCTTCTTTTGGAAACAATTTAGTGTCATCCTATTTACCAATCTATAATCTTGCTACATCAAGTTGTTTTAAGTTAAACAAACCAAATCAGACAACATATAATCAGAGGACAAAACTCTGCTATACAATAGTTGAAAAGACTTGCATGATTCTTGGATAGACCATTTTGTAACAAGTAAAAAAGGTATGGTAAACCATCTATATAAGATAGTCATGTAACATATGCTCCAAAATAGACATATTCAAGGCTATGCTATGCTAAGAAGCGTTCCATTGGCTATAAATAAGCATAAGAAACAAGCTTAACCATGCAATTTAGAACAGAGCATTAATACAAAGTTTGATTGCAGAACTCATTCAATACTCATAAAAACTGGATATATGATTTTAGCAGTAAAAATAAATATATGAGTCTATGACCAGATATAAATAGACGTATTGGATGCATGAACCAAATCATATCATAATGCATACTGTAGAGAACAAACAATATGCAATCCAGTTAAAAACGCAAAATATTCTATTGAGCCACCAAAATGCTCAACTAAGAGTACTTAACAAACAATTGTAAATATACTATCCAAAACCGAACTATGTTACTATTTTAAATATACTATGCATTATCCCCAATCCATTTCACACAATCTGTTTAAACCAAGAAAACATGCTCCTATGCAACTTAAAACATGAACATATTTTGCCGTGACAATATGAACAAGCATATAGTTTAACTTGTTACTGTTCTAGGCAAAAAAAACATGAATTAACTAACAACTAGGTCCAGAACTATCCTTAGTTTATATAAAGGTTTAGCTAATATCAATACAAATTCATAAACGTGTGCGTACACACACATCCAGAGAAATAAAAATAATTTGCAGAGCTTAAACCTTAATCTTATAAGTCAGCTGCATATATGGATAACTACATTTGATCAGTAAATATAATGGTATAAACTACCATAGTTCATTAATCTTAATTAATCAACCAGTAGAATAGTAAATATACGTCCCATATAACACATGATATTCATATAGCTCATAGTATATACCTGCTCTGGCATACAGATGAGGACCAGGAAAAAGCTTTCGTGACCTCAAATAGGTGTTCACTCCAACAACAACTGCTTCCAACGCACCAAATCCCAAAAGTATATTGATCCAACATTGAAATGTTTGTCCTTAAGTGATCCTTTCAGTAATGCCTTCCTTTCCTATAA
The DNA here is from genome assembly GCA_030737815.1 of Allium fistulosum. NCBI lineage: Eukaryota > Viridiplantae > Streptophyta > Magnoliopsida > Asparagales > Amaryllidaceae > Allium > Allium fistulosum. The sequence continues at coordinate 295,649,194 of CM060907.1, forward strand.
TCACAGTTGATTCATAATTAAAGTACACATACTAAGAAACGATCGGTATTTTCTAAGAAGTTTATTGATAGTTTCTTGTTCATAATTAAAGTACACTCCTAAAAGCACCACTTGGTCTTTTGGGGCTACATATTTCAACTAAAATTAGAGGGTATATTCGACCAAGGGACTTATGAAACGTCTGCATTACTTACAATTACAACGACGAGTTTTCGATACTGTTTTTCATTATCCAGTGGATTGTGTACTAAAACAAACCCACTTGAGTGTGCTAATAATTGAAAACAATCCTACATAGAAAATCGTTGGTTATTTGTTTTCTTAAACTTAGACGCTATATATGCTTATAAACACTTGACTTCTTAATCAAATTTGATCCAACATTCGAATCGGACAATTTCTAAGTAAATCTGAATGTTTAAATGAAAACAAAATAAATCAAGAACTTAAGCAAGCGCCCACTTCTAGTCATATGATGTCCATCGTGAGTATTGCCAGAACTATTTCTCAAACCTTTTACTCAAGCATCATTTCCTGTTACACTATGGCATTTCATCAAACATCTAGTATAAGCTGTCGAACACATAGCAAATCACCCTGCAGCTCTTTTGGATTCAAAGTACAAGCTTCTGAAGGCTCAATGGAGATACAGGACCCTGAGAAAGCGATCAGTTAAAAGAAAATAACAATGGATGGTTAGAAGAAAAATGGTGCACATTATGCACGTGCACAGCCAAGTTAAGATATAATACCCTGTCTTTATATTTTTCTTAAACCAGGATTAGTTCGCTATGAGTTGTAATTCCAACGGCTTGCTTGAATAAGTCAGTGATGCAAACTGTATAAATATGGTCAGAGCTTGTGCACACCATTTATGTGAAGAAAATTAATAAAAGATCAATTTTCTTTTACCTGTTATTTTTGTGCATACTTCTTTCTGTCTCTCCACCTATTTTCTGTTTGTATATTAAAGTTATTCTCCTGTGTTATCACCATCTTCTTCTTCTTTGATCTATCATCTTCTGGAATCTGAACTTCATCCTATTGGTTCCACCATGACAATAACCAGAGCACAGTCTCAAAAAGAAAGGGAGCCTACCACATTGGTATCAGAGCATCCTGAGGGTGATACAGACCCTCACCAACCAAGTGTCTCTTCTGATCCCGAAGCTTCTTCCTCAATTGAGTCTGCCATTGATGAGACACTACCTGAAATTTGGCAGAAACAATGTTTGATTAATAATAGGATTGCTCTATCATTAAGAAGGTTAGAACAAACAACTCAAAACCTATCAAGAAGCAGTCAAGAAAACAATGAGAAGATGGATAAAATACAAGAAATGATGGCATTTTTTTTTCCGAGATTCATGACATCAAGAATCACAGAAATATGGATCACAGACCTGCTTCTACACTCACTTCTTCTTATCCAGCATGATCAAATATTTATGTCCCTCCCAACAATAGACCTCCTATACTTGCTAGACTAGAAAATAATCACACTGATCAGAATTCTCCATCAAGAAACCCTGATATTCCACTTACTCCAGCAAGAGATTTATCTATGCTAAATATAAAGATTGACTTCCCCATTTTTTCTGGAGAAGATAGGGTTATTGATTGGTTAAGGCAAGTCGAAAATTTCTTTAAATACAATAAAACTGATATGCAAGAATGGGTACATGTTTGCTCCTATCATCTCAGAAAAGAAGCACTGTAGTGGTTCTATAGATATTCACACACAGTTCAAGATTATGATCAATGGCCAGCTTTTTACAAGGCAATTCAGGTACGTTTTACTCCTAATGAATTAGAAAGACCATATGATACTTTTTCTTCTTTAAAACAGACAACATTAGTCATGCATTATGTAAATCAATTTGAACAACTTGAAGGCATGATTGAACAGGTATCACCTACTCACTTATTACAAAAATTCTTAGGTGGTTTAAAAGAAGAAATAAAATATGATGTTATTGCTAATAATCCTTCAAGTTTTGATGCTGCAGTTTCTCTTGCAAATTTTTTTGAAACAAAATGGCTTTCAACCAATAAAATTACTCAACATAATAATTTCAAGGGTTCTGCCAATTTTAAAAATTCTTTTGCGAGTAATCAAGACAACTCTTCTTCCAAGCAAGGTAAAATAAAAACTCTGACCCCATCAAAAATTTTAGAAAAAAAAAGAATGAATCTCTATATTGGTTGCAATGAGAAATACCACTATGTCCATAAATGTAAAACTAAACAAATTTATATCTTAGAAGGTATTATTGAGTTAAACACTGATTCTGAAACTGATGATGCCAGCAATGATCATTTACAATTAGCTCTATCATATAGTGAGTTGAACACTGACACTACCTTGCTGTCAATTTCTATTAATGCACTCTTAGGAATTCCCACTCTACATACTATCAAAGTTAAAGGTAGTATTAAGAATAAAAATGTTATATTATTAATCGACTCGGGATCCACTCATAGTTTTATTGATAGCAAGTTAGCTCACAAGTTAAAATTGAAGAAAACACAAACTGCAGTTTATGAAGTTTAGGTTGCTAATGGTCAAAAGCTCCAAGGTAATGACATTTGCTCTCAAGTTTTATTATCTTGTCAAGGTTGTAAAATGTTCATAGATTTATTACTCTTACCTATGGAAGGATGTGATATTGTATTGGGTACCCAATGGATGAGAGAACTTGATGAAGTCTGTTTTAATTTCAAATAATTACAAATTAGATTTTCTTATAATGGTAAAGAATACAGATGGCAAGGCTTACTCCCCTCTGATTTTCAAACTCTAAATGATAAAAAAGCCACAAAAGAATTTATATCAGCCTATTTACATTTCATGCTTTTTTCTGCACCTGTACAACCACCCACTTTGTCACAAATTCGTCCAGATATTCAACATTTACTTGATAAATTTCCTACTTTAACATCTACACATAATTCACTGCCTCCTGCACGTGATGATGATCATCAGATTCCACCGTTAGAGGGATCTAAGCCAATCTGTTTAAAACCTTATAGGTATTCACATCATATAAAAAACGAACTAGATAAATTAATCACTGATATGCTCAACTCTGGCATTATTAGGCCTAGTTCAAGCTCCTTTTCAGCACCAGTTGTGATGGTTAAAAAAAAGATGGTTCATGGAGATTATGTGTCGATTATAGAGCATTAAATAAACAAACAATTAAAAACAAATTTCCAATTCCTTTAATAGATGATTTACTAGATGAACTTTATGGCTCTAATTTTTTTTCAAAATTAGATTTAAAATCTGGTTACCATCAAATTCGAATGAACATGTCTGATATCCATAAAACTGCATTTCGAACACATGATGGTCACTATGAATTTTTAGTTATGCCATTTGGTTTAACAAATGCTCCATCTACCTTTCAATCTCTTATGAACAACATTTTTAAAAAATATTTACGAAATTTTATTCTTGTCTTCTTTGATGATATTTTAATATATAGCAGGTGCTGGGCAGATCATCTAAAACATCTGGAAATTACACTACAGACCCTACAAGACAATAAATTGATTATCAATTTATCTAAATGTTCTTTTGCTGAAGACCAGATCAAATACTTGGGCCATATTATTTCAGAAAAGGGTATTTTTGTAGACAAAGAAAAAACAAAAGCAGTGATGGAGTGGCCACAGCCTCATAATATCAAAGCACTCAGAGGATTCCTAGGACTTGCAAGCTATTACAGAAAATTTATCAAAGATTATGGATTGATAGCAAAACCATTAACAGCAATGCTAAAAAAGAATTCATTTTTATGGACTCAAGAGGCTATTGATGCATTTTATAAATTAAAATCTTGTTTGATTAGCCCACCTGTTTTAGCAATGCCAGACTTTACCAAAGATTTTGTGATTGAATGTGATGCTAGTGGCTCAGGAATTGGTGCTGTCCTTCTTCAAAGTGATAAACAAATTGCATACATCAGTCAACGATTACAAGGGAGAAATTTATATTTATCCACATATGAGAAAGAACTACTAGCCTTAATTCTTGCAACCAAAAAGTGGTCTCAGTATTTATTGGGAAGAAAATTTATTATACGAACTGACCATCAAAGTTTACAACATCTATTATCTCAAAAATTGACTACTGGAATTCAAGGTAAGTGGTTAGCAAAGCTTCACGGATATGACTACCAAGTTGAATATAAGCAAGGTTGAGAAAATATAATTGCAGATTGTCTTTCAAGAATTCATCAAAACACATATTTGAATGTTTTGTCAGTAGTACAACCTGACTGGATAACTCAATTAAGAAGACAAATACACCAAACCCCCTTCTTCATATTAAAGAAAGAGCAGATTTTAAATGGTAGCATATCCTCCAGCAAATACCAAATAGTTGATGATTTAATATTCTACAAGGGCAGAATCCTACTTGATCATTCCCAAATCTCTTTAATAAATTCAATTCTCTTTGAATTTCATTCCTTTCCTTTAGGTGGCCATGCAGGGGTAAAGAAGACTCTCAAGCATATAAAGAAATTTTTTTTCTGGAAGCATATTAAAAAATCAATAGAGGATTATGTCAAGCAATGTGATACTTGTCAAAAATCAAAATCAGAAAATGTTGCTTATCCGGGCCTCTTACAACCACTACCTATCCCAGACAATATTTGGACTGATTTATCAATGGATTTTATTACCCACTTGCCTAAAAGTAACAGTGCTACAGTAGACTATGTAGTAGTTGATAGATTATCAAAATATGCACACTTCTTTTCCCTACAACATCCATACACAGCAAAACAAGTAGCAAAGACATATTTTGATGGAATTTTCAAACTCTATGGAATGCCAAAAACAATTGTCAGCGACAGAGATACAATATTTTTAAGTAATTTTTTGCAAGAATTATTTTCTCTTCAAGGTTGCACTCTTAAATTTAGCTCACCTTACCATCCTCAAACAGATGGTCAAATTGAGGTTACAAACAAGATTTTACAGACATACCTGCGTTGTTTTATATCACACCAGCCTAGTGAATGGACTAAGTGGCTAACATTGGCAGAATACTGGTTCAATACTTCTTGGAAAGAACCTACAAAGCTGACACCATATGAAGTAGTCTATGGGAAGCAGTCACCATCACTTCTATCATATGTTCCTCACACTGCAATAGTAGAGCAAGTGGAACAACATTTATTTTCTAGAGAAATAACATTGTAATTCCTAAAAGATACTCTACAATTGGCACAAGAAAGAATGCAAAAATTTGCCAACAGAAATAGAACAGAGAGGCATTTTTCTGTAAATGACTGGGTTTATCTTAAATTACAACCATATAGACAAATTTCGGTCAGTACAACTAAAACAAATAAACTCTCTCCAAAATACTTTGGACCATTTAAAATAATAAAGAAGATTGGAGAAGTTGCATACCTATTAGAACTGCCTGCAGGTGCTCAAATTCATCCTGTTTTCCATATCAGCCAATTGAAAAAGAAACTGGGCACAAAAATGATTCTTCAACAAAGCCTTCCATCATTCAGAGAAGAAATTGTCGATGAACTTGAAAGAATTCTTGATCAACGGTTAATACCTCGAGACAACAAACCTGTCGCACAAGCTCTGATAAAATGGAAGAATAAGCCTGCAACAGACGCAACTTGGGAAGACTACTTGGTTACAATTCGAAAATTTCCCACTCTAGACCTTGAGACAAGGTCCCTCTTTCATGGGAGGGGGAGTTGTTACACTATGGCATTTCATCAAACATCTAGTATAAGCTGTCGAACACATAGCAAATCACCCTGCAGCTCTTCTGGATTCAAAGTACAAGCTTCTGAAGGCTCAATGGAGATACATGACCCTGAGGAAGCGGTCAGTTAAAAGAAAATAACAATGGATGGTTAGAAGAAAGATGGTGCACATTATGCACGTGCATAGCCAAGTTAAGATATAATACCCTGTCTTTATATTTTTCTTGAACCAGGATTAGTTGGCTATGAGTTGTAATTCCAACGGCTAGTTTGAATAAGTCAGTGATGCAAACTGTATAAATATGGTCAGAGCTTGTGTACACCATTTATGTGAAGAAAATTAATAAAAGATCATTTTTCTTTTACCTGTTATTATCTGTGCATACTTCTTTCTATCTCTCCACCTATTTTCTGTTTGTATATTAAAGTTAACTTATCCTTCTCCTGTGTTATCACCATCTTCTTCTTCTTCGATCTGTCATCTTCTGGAATCTGAACTTCATCCTATTGGTTCCACCATGACAATAACCAGAGCACAGTCTCAAAAAGAAAGGGAGCCTACCATTTCCTTTCATTTAATCAAATTAATATGTAAAAAAATTGAAATGAAAATACTGTATGTACCATCAAAATCACACATCAATCTACTATGAATTATATGTATTCCGGATTTTATTGTGTACCAACAATCTAGCAAGTTAAGCATCATTCAATTAGAACAAATACAGACGCAGATGGAAGAGAAATAATAATAACATTCAATGGAACGAAACAAATGAAATCATCAAGCAACAGTGTACCTTAAGTGTAGGAGATCTGGACGATCGAGGAAGCAATTAACTCTCTGACGTTGACGTTAATGTGAGGAAGAGGACGGAAATAGTGTTCCGTCGATATCTAGCAGCGGTTTTGCAGAGCAGATTAGGTTATTTCTTTGGAAATTTGGGTTTCGCGATTTGAATCGGTAGTTAGGTTTAGTTTTGAGAAATTTTGACCTATTAATGAATTGAGCGGCCTACGAAAATCAGAGAGGGAGCGGTTTTTTTGGGACATCAAAGTGACATTGGAAGACAACTGACAAAAACAGTTGTTATAAATAGCTTTTTACAACTTGCTTAACTAAGTAGTTGTTAAAGAGGCATATTACAACTGCTATACAAATAAATTTGTTAAAAGTATCTTTTTTACAACTGTTAAAAATAAATAGTTGTTACAAACTACTTATTACAACTGTTATTTTGTGTTGGTTGTAAAGGGAATGTTGTAATATGATTGTTTTATTGTAGTGATCAGATATAATGGATGATGGTTGAGTATATGGTTGTAGAATTTGGATGAAAGTATTTATTTCATTCTTCTGTCCTTAGAGATTTCGGGGACGAAATCCTTTAAGGATGGGAGAATGTAACAACCTGAAAATTAAACTATAATAATTAATTAACGAATTAATTAAATAATAAAATAATTTTGTGAAATTATCAAAATCAATCTACGGGAGTTGCACCATTGTGTCCATGGCGATTTTCTGATCAATTTTCATAAATAGATTGTCAAAATCCGAGCTAAAACCAAGAAGATACAAATTAAACAAGAATCAAGAAACGATATATATATACATATATATATATATAAGGTCAGGTCGACCCTAGGGTCGACCCTCACCTTTGCTAGGTCGACCACTGGCATGCATGGGTCGACACCAAGGTTGACCCGCCCTTGTATTTGGACGAGCATTCGTCCAGATTAAAAGATGACGTGTTTTTCAACTTCTATCCAATTCTATGCATTTGTGCTTCCATCCGACGGTTCCCAGCGAGCCTATGACGTGGTTGCACCAGATTTAATCTTCAAATCCAATGGTCTAAGATCCCTAAACTACACTATAAATAAGACCCTAAGCCAAGCTATTTTTCTCATTTAGATTTTCTCCTATTTGGGTTCATTGCTAGAGGCTAGACCCCAAATGGAAAAATTTTATAAGGAGGAAATCTTTTTGAAAAAAATGTTCTATGCTCTAGAAGCGGATCAAGGAAGACCAAAGACTAGAGCTAAGGACCATAGGTGAGTGTTTAGCAATTATTTTAGATTTTTAAGTAATTCAAAATAATAGGGTTCTCAATAGTTGTAGTTTTTCTACATTTTGAGACAATTTTTATATAAGTTATTTACAGTTAATTTTTAAAGTTCTTTTCAGTCTATTTTATTCAGCTATTTTTATTTAGCTATTTTATCCAGTTATTTACAAATATTTACAGTTATTTACAGTTGTTTACATCTATTTTACGTTAAAATTCAACCTGTAAATGTTAATTTCTTTTTATTCCTTTTTACACGAATAAAATAATAAAAAGAGAATAATTCGTAAATATGGACTAAATAGAATTAAACACTAAATTTACAAAAACTAGATGTAAAATAAGAAAGACTGTAATAAAAATAAGATAGACTGAAATAAGCAAATTTGAGACATTTGCAAGCATGTTTATAACTAGTGGTTATAACTAAAAAGATAGAAAAGAAGAATAACAATTATAACGTAGGTTATAATTAAGCAAAAAGAATAGTAAAGGCTTATTTTAAGACTTACATTAAGTTAATTAGCAAATATAGCAGAGATAACAGAAAAAGGCTTATTTTAAGACTTAGATTAAGTTAATAAGCAAATATAGTAGAAATAAAAGAAGAGGCTTATTTTAAAATATACACTAAGTTAGTAAGCAAGAACAAAAATAGGGCCAATACCAATTGCATTCCCTTTCAGACTAGGACTAATGGTCTCACAATAGTTAGGTGAGGCTGGGCAGGACCCTTTCAGACTAGGACTGATGGTCTCACAATAGTTTGGTGAGGCTGGGACATAGGGTAAGTAAGTGGCCAATAAATAGAAGCTCCAATCGGGGGATTTGGGCAAGGGGCACAACTAGATTTTTTTTGTTAGGATCCGTACGAACAGCATTCCCTTTCAGACTAGTACTGATGGCCTCACAAAACACTTAGGTGAGGCTGGGCAGGACCCTTTCAGGCTAGGACTAATGGTCTCACAACAGATTAGGTGAGGCTGGGCACGCTTATGCTGACAGGGTGAGTAAGAGGTCACAAGAGGGGGGGCGACAATGAGTGTGTACCAACGGTGACCGAGCGTGCGACATCGATTAGGGTTGTAATTCGTTACTGCGTTCCAAGCGCTAAACAGATGTCTTTTGCTATGGGACCCACAGGATGGGACTAGCTCATAGTGGCACAACAGTGGTAGAAAGCCGATCAACGGGTAGAATTAGGATTTTAGCCTAATCACAGCAATCTAAGACAAGTGCAAACAATCACAATCAAAGCAAACAGTTAAACAGTATTTTATCCTAGTTTTATCTTTCCTTTATTTCCTTTTATACTAAAACTATTGCTAAGTCTATTATCTTTATCTTGCTTAAAAATACTAGTAGTTACTTTCACTCACCAGACTTATAGTCTGACCCACTCCTCTATTTCCCCTTTTCTCTCCATAGGCCAGTAGAGGCAAGGACAGTAGATTCAGATTTCTTGGAGATTTAGTTGCAAAGTTTTTCTTCATGTATTTTTCTTCTTTTTAGTTTTCTTTTCATTTGGCTTTTGATGTACTGGTACTTATGAGAGGGATAACTATTTTTATTGTACTCTGATTTTATGAGACTGAGATCTATTTTTCATAAAACATGTGTATTTGGTATTTGAGACATGTGATGTTTTTCAGACTTATTTTATGAAGTATTTTAAATGTTTCTACTGTTATTATTTATTTGTCTTGTGAATCTTAGTCTCTGTGATGCTTTAGTTATACCTATAACGCACCATATCCTTTAGTGTTTCCTTTTTGGATATACTAAGTGGTGTGGGGTGTTTCATTTCTCTTCCTTTTCTTATGTTTTTCTTTTGTGAGAAAATGAATATGAGTGTGAATGGCTTAAGGGTAAACATATATATAAAATTAAGGTTAGATGTAGCTAAATCCCATTATACCCTTTCATATTTTAATTTGTCTATAAACCATTCTTTAGCCCAATTAAATTAATAAGCACGACCACTTATATTTATTCAAATTTCAATCCCCTTATCACTTAACATTTACATTATTCTATTTAATTTATCTAATTAAATATCCTGAATAATGTTATTTAAAATTAGGGGTGTTACATTAGCACCCCATTAAAGAAGAGTGAGAAGTTCATTCGAGGGTTGAAGAAAGGTCTACATTTTAAGATGATGGTGCACTTAGCATCTCCTTTTGATCTTGTTGTGGACATGGCACAAAGGTATTGTAGCATGTATCAAGAGTAGGGGATGGTGGAAGGGAAGTCGAAGGTGGAGCAAAGGAAGAGATTCACTTCACACCAAAATGGTAAGAAGGGTCAGCAATCGAAGGAAAGACTAAAGTGGGAGGAGGCTGAAAGGACATTTCAAAGGTTATTTGATATAATTGTGCCTAAAATGGGAACTATGCATCAAAATGTCTACAACCAACTAGGATAGTCAAGGTCAAGTGCTTTAATTGTGATAAGTTAGGCCATAAAAACAAAGATTGCTTGGAGCTGCAGTGGGTAAGGGAATTTTCTTTGGAAGAACCGAAAAAAGACAACCTACCAAGGAGAAATACAAGTGTGTTGTATTGGATGGTATGATTTCGATAATTACAGGTTTGTGTTATGTCTAATTTTGGGTATTGTTGAAACATATGAAATGAATTACTACTCAAGATTGGATTTGTCTTCCTCAATACTGAGAGTTAGGATCACCGTAATTGGAAGTTGACATTGAGTCGTAAAGTCTATGGAAAAGCATCATGGTTGATGGAGAATTATTATCGGATTGAAACGAGTGATTATGAAGTCAGTTTCACAACTAAAAAGGATGTTATTAGAGTATTGACCATTGACTGAACTCTAGACATCTCAGTGGAACGATGCCGATAAAGAGATATATTTGTTTATGAAATCGTTGCTTAAGGGTGTTCGCATTACTAATTATAAAAATAGTATTTTAAAACTAGATGATAAGTAATCACCTGATACTAAATTTACTATTATGCTTCAGCAAAGTCCATAAAGACGTTAATGTTCGAATTTTTTGAATATTACTAAGAGTTGGCTTCAAAACTATGAATCAGACATCCATGATTATTCGAGTTTGGCTATTGTAGAATTTGTGAATATATGGATTTATAAATTGTTATAAATAATTAACATAGGCAAAACAAATATAATTATTTTTAAGGATTTATATTTAATTGATTAAATATGTAATTATTACATATTTGATTAATTATATTTTCAAATAAAAATAATTGTGTTTTAGTATTTTCAAATTGTCTAAAATATTTGGACTTATTTTTAAGTAGCAATATATTATCTAATTAACTAGTTTATAATTATTTAAAAAAATTAACTAATTAAACTATTATTAAATTAGCATTTAATATATAATTTAAAAATAATTTTTGGCCCTTCTTAAATTAAATAGACCAGGGCCATTATATATATAATATTTTTAATTAGTTAGTTAATTAAAATATGTGTATTTGCTTTAGTAACCCAATTGGTTTTGTATTGGGCTAAGAGTCCATTAACACCAGGGTTAGGGTTTCGAAAACCTTATAAATATCCCTTTTTTCCCACATTAAAATTATTTACACAATTATCAAAATAATTTGGATCTATAACATCAAGAGAAGATTTTGCTCATCTCTCTTGAAGCACAAAGAGGACACTTTGCTTGGAGCCAACTTAGAGATCCAAGGTGTTGGCTCGGTGTTTTATATCTAGTTACAATTTTTAATTTTTAAATATATTGTTTGTTTGAGTATTGTTTACATGTATTAATTGAATAATTAAATGAATGATTAATGGCACAAAATAGAAAGAAAATTTTTGCTTTTATTTTATTAGGTTGTATATGTATTATATATGCATGAGCATATATATATATATGTATGTATATATGTATATAAATTATTTTTTCTTTGTTTTTTAGAAGTAGATGTAGACTGCAAATGTACGTTTCGAATGACAAATAAAATATATCTTAGTTACTTTTGGTAAGTTTTGAAAGATTAAATGGAATAATTTGAAATGAAATGAGAAAAGTTTTAAATTAATTAATCTTTGAAAATTAGTTTAGATTTGTGTACATATATATATTAGGTTGAATAAGGAAAATTAAACATTACATTAAAACTAGTGATTACACATATATGTGTGTATATCAATTTTGAACAATAATACAAAAGGTAATAGAAATCTTCTATTTCGGTAAGTGTCATTTTGTGAAAAGGAAAGATTTGAAAGTAAAATTGGAAGCTCAATTATGATTAGATTTCATTCGGACTTTAGCCTTTATATATCTATTTGAATGCGCCATCAATATTTAATCAATTGTATAAACGAATACATGCATATATTAATTTTGATAAGTAACATTATGACCATAAGTTGCATATGTACATATGTATTGATTGCATATATTTAAGGTTTAAATTCCAATAACTTAATTATAAATATGTCAAGTATTTTTGTGTTTGATATAAAAAATAATTATGAGTATATATTAATCAATATGTGTTTTATTGTGCAATCGATGAATAAATGTTTTTTTTCCAAACTTTATAAATAAATGTTGCTTTAAGAAAATTTCCCAAAGTCTCGGAATTGAATTATATTGGAGAAACTAAACTACATATTGATAAAACAATGGATCGGGAAGCTCTGGAGATACCGAGGATAGAAATACTTGAAAATCATCAAGTATCGAGAAACCAAAGTCGAATGGTACCGACCGATATAAAGGGGATGGTAACAGCCAATATGAAACCAAGATGGGACCCACTTAACTATTATAGCTCAACACTTGATGGTGTGGAAGAAGACAAAAAAACATAAAGTGTAATCGATCGGTACCGATCGATCTTCAATTGTTGGAAAGCATGCATGCTGACATGTTTATCCTATTGGAACTTCGGATCTGAAGATATTTACCTGTTCAAACTTGGTATTGCGATTTTCATGATGTAATCCGTCTATAAATAGTAAGCCTTTGCCAACTAGAAAAAGGATTGAACTATCCTTTTACTACCTCAAGTGACTTTGAGTAAAATCAAGGTCAACTTTATTGTAATTCGAAATCGATTGTAAATTGTGTAATCTAGAGGGAATTGAACAATAAAAACAATTCAGCGAACATTACTAAAGATTTTGTCAAACCACTATAAAAAGATAGTGTTTTAGCTCTTTTCTTTCTTTGATCTTTTAGATTTTTATATTTATTTTCGCATTTGGGGTGTTGAGCCAATTTTTTTGGATAATATTTTGGTGCTTTCACTGAAAACAACTTGGATCTAATATGATTGAAGATGATGTAGCCTACAACAAAGAAAGCAATTACCAGTGGGAGTCAACCAAAGTATGGGGACGGCTAAGAGGCATCCTCTAGTTAGAAACCAACTTCTTTCTATGTAACTGGAGAGTAGATGGAGGGAAGATGATGGAAATGCAAATAATATTGTTAGCTCGATAAGAGGAGACGTCGAATGGATTCCTCCAATGGATGGAGTAGTAAAGAGTAGCTGGAGTTGCTGGATATCAGAACCAGAGGCCAAAGTACAAGGAAGATGGAATAGGTGCACCCAGAAAAGAGATTGAACAAAATAGGCTCGATCCCCAGATTTCCCAATCGGTCGGTGCCGATCATTTTAGAGAGGTAGTTAGAGTCATTATGGATCTGTAGCATGATGGAGCATATCAGGGAAATTTTTTTGAGCTAGAGAACATGGATCATAATGCAAACTTATGGCTATATGGAAGAGAAATGAAAGATCCCTATAGGAACAAGGACACAATGAAGCTTTCAATCAATGGCATGTGGATGATATGAAAGGAGCTCCAAAGTGAAGCTACAGATCAAAATTTAGAGGACGTGAATCAGAACACTTTCATCTCAAACTTCCGGTATGCTAGGAATCCACCAGATTTCAAGCTACCTTCCTTAGAACCGTATAATGGAAGGTGTAAGGACTCGTATTTTTTTAGCGATTTTATTTGTTTAATTAATTGAAATTTTGTGAAATTTTAAATAATAAAATTTGGAAATAAAAATTTAATATTTGGAATACGTCTATTTAAACATAAATTTTCATCAGATAATTTGGAAGTTTATTTTCTAGTGTAATTTTATTCCAATTTATATCAGTTAAAAATTGATGATAATAAAAGTGTTCCGAAACATAAATATGCCAACATGAGAAAATTTATTTAGAACACTCTGAATAAGACTGCGTAATCCGTTTCGTGAAATTTGGACGTTTCTAGCTCCGTTTGGATTTTTCCGTACGGGATAGCAACGTATATCAGTGTCCGTATCGACTTTTGAACAGATAATCGCATCACTGATATCTGTGTACCATTTTGATCGCCTCGTCGTGCTGAACTCAGCAATATATTCATTTGTGTGTAACGGTGTCCGGTACGCGGTGAAACCGGCGATCGGTAGCCGTACCGATAATCGTTTCAGTCTTTTGTTTGCTCTGTCCTTTCACTTGCTCTACCATATATTCTAGTAGCCACTTACTTTAATTATTTTACCTGAATTCACGTGTGACTTTTCCTTTCCCTTTTGGTAATATATTCTCTTCTATCTTTTCATTTCCTTTCGGTTCGTCTCTTCATTCATTCTCTACAATTCTATTTTACCAAATCATCCTCTTTCTTTTGCCCCTATACTGTTCATTCTGGAAAATGTATAATAAAGCCCATCTCTCATCATTACTTCATGAACTTCATCTGCTCCTCCCCTATAACCTCGCCACAAGCACGCAAACCCTAACTGCTCCGCCTCACCACTCTTCGACCTCCACAAAAACCATCCCGACACCCTCCTCCTCTTCGGCCACGGCAACCTTACGCAGCTCGAGGCCGTTCCTCTTCCCAAGCCGTGCAACCCAAAGTTAAGCGATGCGTGCTTTCCTCCTCCACACCAAAACCGAGCTCAGCCAAACTCCCACGTCACCATCGCCGACTCCATCTCCAACCCGCCTGAGCTTCGACCTATCCTTATTTGCAACCGAGCCTACCCTTGGCCACCACCTCCCTCGCAACAGCACCTCGTTCCCTCCATCAAGCCCATCTCTGCCATACTTTCATCCATCAACGCCAGCACGTACTCCTAGCACCAAACACCCTGACCTCCTGGACCTCACCAATCTTCCTCAGCCTATCATCCCATAGCAGCAGCCGAGCCACTCCTATTTACTGAACAAACATGTATGTAAGTATATTTTTATCATATTATATTAAATTATGTTATAAAGTATGTTCAGTGTTATAAAGTATGTTCAATTCTCTGTTAGTTACGTGTATTTATATATGTACGTTTGTAATATATGTCTAGAGGTGTGTGTAGATTTTATATTGGGTTATGTGTGTGTATATATATATATAAATATCTGTTAATATATATACCGACTTTCAAATGTTGAAAAGTTAGTTATAAATATATTATTTTATAAAGTTAATGAAGCCTTACTGTTATACCGTTTACATATATATAAGCTATATAAATTGTTTAATTTATTTTGAAATCTTAAATTGGTATATACATAAAAATATATAGTTGCTATTATATATGTGTTATATATATTTCATGTGTATATATTTTAGATTTTCATAAGCTACAATAGTCTGTTTGTATATGTATCGAATGACAACAACAGATATGTATGTTTTGAAGACTTAACAATATATATGTTCTGCATATTTTCCTATATATTAGTCATATAAATAAGGTGAATTTCAAAATATATATTTGTAGTGTGCATATAGCCTGCACGAATTTTTAGCTATTACGTATGCACTTTGTATATTTGACAGAGCTACGACTTTTGAAGACTTGTATGCTGGTTATTAAACGTTGATCTTAAGAGTTTATACAAATGAATATTAGTTTATATAAATAATCTGTTTTATATATGTGTTTAATAAATTTGACCTTAACTGTATACACATATATAGGTTTTGATATATATGTCATCTATATCTACAAACTTATAAATGATATCTTGTATATATAAAAATTTCTACATTCAGTTTTATATGTATTTATGTAGGTTATACATATGTTTAGTATTAGTCTATATAAGAATATATAAGCTTGGTTCGAGTGTATATATATATATAAATTTATTTCATAGGTGTTCGAACTAAATATGGATTTGAAATTATATGTTTAGAAATTTATTTAGAATTTTTTTATATAATATAATAATAATGTATATTTTGTTCAGCTAATATCAAGCTAATTTGATCTATTCTCATTGATTCCTTATCTGTCAGCTTGTCCGTCTAATTCGCATTCAACCTTGCTTCGTTTTGGATCCGTGCTTGGGATGTAACTCAAATTTATTGTCTATCATCTCTAACCTCGAAAGGTGAGAAATCACTCACGATTACCGTTCTTATATTTATAAAATTTGATTTTAATTGAAATGACAATTGAAATATGCTGCTGCTAGTTATTTACATTGTTATATATATGCCATTATCTGTATCTGTTCACCTGTGACATCTGACACCATTATCTGTTGTTTATATTGATGATATATGCCTGTTACTGTTGTTATTTTATTTTCATATCTGTTATCACTCTACAAGATTCCTATTAGTATAGAATCACAATGGGTTGAAATGATACATATCCGAACGATCTGTAGAATAGGAGAAAATCGTTATGGGTTGAAATGATAAACCCAAGCGATTTTCATTAAATTGAATTTGGGATTTCGGGTTGAAAAGATATACACCCGAATATGTTTAAATTGCGGATTGAAATGATAAATATCCGTATCACTTGACCATAGGATAGAAAATTATATACAGACACCGTTGGTCTATTTATATATTTTTTTGAAAATGATTTCTATGGTTTTGTAAAAGAAATATATGATTTTGATAAATATTGATTTTAAAGATTTATCAAAGTTGATTTAATAAAGTTGATATATATAATATGTTTAAGTATTTATTTAATATATATATTTTAAAATATAGAGTTTATAATGATTAAGATTGGAAAGATAAATTTGAAATTGATTTGATATTTATTTAAGAATTTTACTTGAATAAGTTTGGTTTGAAATTATTAAATTTGAAATTTTAAGATATGTTTTATAACTTGAATTTGATTAAGGGGACTTAAATGAATATTTCAAACTTATATAAAATTTAAATGGGATATTTTGTTTTTTTAAAATTTGTAAATTTAAGTTGTATTTAGATGTTATTGAAATATTTAAGTTGTATTTAGTTTGAAATTATAGAATATTTAAAGCTTTGAAATATATTCAAATTTAATGGTTTATTTGTGTTTCAAATCTGTATTTGAAATCGATATAAATTGAAATGATTTATTTGGAAATTGAATTGAGTTGAAATTATGAATTGAGATTTGATTAAATTTGAATTTTTGGAATCCGAGTTGAGTTTAATCGATTTGTGAAATTTGAGGAAACTATTTTATTATATTAAGTATTTTAAATTATATTTAAACTATTTTATATTATTTTATAAACTATTTTTAATATAAACTATTTCTAATATAACTATTTTTAATATAAACTATTTTAAATATACTAATTATTTTAATATAAATTGTTTTAACTTATAACTATTTTATATAAATTATTTTATTTTATAAACTATTTTATTTTATATACTATTATTAATATCTAAACTGTTTGAAGGAAAGTGTTATGGTTTCAAAGTGTTACGATTTCCAAAGTTATGAATTTCAAAGTATTAAAATTTCCAAAGTACTATTATTTCAAATTATTTTGGTTTCGAAAGTATTATATGTTTGAAAGTACTATGATTTTGGAAGTGAATATATTTGAAATGGAAATGATCGTATAGATTTGTTTTTTTTGTTGAAATGAAAATGATATTTTGGTTTTGAAGTATAAATTATTTTGAAATGGCTGCGGTGTTATAATAACGTTTGGTTGTTAAAGAGACCGGGATCGGATATGGGCATACTCTCTGTCGATACCGAAAACCACTTTAACAACTGTGTACGCGGTGGAGATTCCAGAATGAAGTAGGATGGTGGAGACGATTCCTATTGAGGTATATACGTGGACTCGACTCCCGTGAGTTGGCATATGGTGTCTAAAACAAGAGCGATTGGTAGCACCTCTGATCGGACGCATTTCTTGGATACCATTCTATTACTTTGTGATTGATTTGGTAGCCACCCTTTGATTTTTGATTTGGGAGTGTGTTCCGAGGTGGGCGGTAGTGGCTGCTATGCATTTCCACCAGCCTGGATGCGTAATTGGTATATCTACCCTGGCATTGCCTAGTTGTGTCGTGTCACCTACCATATCGAGCTTTACTACGAGTTTGGATTTCTCCCGTAGCCTGTGGAGTATTGAGGGTAGCCCCCGATCTGGGAGTATGCTAATACTGGATAGACTACTGAGACTATTACGTGTTAAGGTGGAAAATGTAAAGCCTTAATGCTATTTAAAAGTAAGTTTATTTTATATTAGACATTATTATAATAGCGTATATTACTACATAGTAGATAGTTTAACGGATCCTTAGAGGATGGTTATCCCAAACATCTTTTAAGTTACTTGTATTTCAGTTGATATTTCACTTGAGTTGGATTTATTGATATAAGAATGTTAATCCTGACTCGAGTGTTTTGTGTTTTTCTTTACGCTCGGGTCAGACTGAGTGATACAGTATTCGAGACTCCCCTTTGGAGTTGGAGTTTCGCTTGGACATCCAGCTATCTATCCTGCTTTCAGTTGTTCAGTTGATTCTAGTGATGTATTCATCTTGTATTTGATTATTTTATTGAGACATCTATGTATTCGAGACTTCTGTTGTATCTTGTTTAACTTTGTTATATATATATAGTAGCTTCATGAACTACTATTCTTTTGTTTCCGCTGCATTATTGTTATATTACTCTGTGTCTATGATCTGTGATTATTTTATTTACTGTATATGCTAAGTTTTGCCAAATTTAAATTAACAATATGATACTTTGAGCAATTCAAATCCGACATGTATGGATGTGAATGGTTGAAAATTTCAGGTCGTTACATGTGGTATCAGAGCTCTGGTTTTAGGAAAAACTTAGCATATAGAGTAAATTTAATTACGAGATCATTTTTGTTCGTGCTTGAATCTCTTCCTCTTTGATTCGGTTCCCTTTGAATTTTGGAACTCTCCCTCTTGTTCTGAAATCCGTCCTTGTCTTTCTTATTCGGGTTCTTTTGGATTCTGGAGCATTCCATAACTCCACTTCGATTCGCCAATCTTTGAATAATCTATAAAGGGGTGAAACTCCTTTACAATCGGTATTGATTCACCGGAGATTTCTGTATCCCCGGTTTACGATGCTACTATCTTTTGCTATACCCGAATTTTATCTCTAGTGGTCGAATGTCGATTTGCTCCAAAATTCTACCTCGATCTTATTTTGAAATCACGGTTGACCCGGTTAAGGTTGCCCACGATTTATATAAGTCTATCCATCATTTCTCTTTGCTATTTAAACATTTTATCCTTTTTGAAACCTATCTTCTTAGCTAGAATTCTTCTTGAATAGGGTCTCTTTAATTTGAATCTCTATCCTTGTTTTGAAATCCATCTTTGAATCATCGAGTGAGGGAGTGTATTTTTCATTTGTAATTAATATTAAATTGTTTTATGCATTGTGTTGTTTGAGTTGTTGATGTTGATTTGGATTTTCGATCGATTCGTCTTATCAACGCTATCGATAGGATTTCCAAAACACTCGAGCAGAGCAAACTGACATAATATTATTTTCAAATTTGGTAAATGAAATAAATTTGTACGAATATATTATAAATATATAAGTAAAATTTTTGAAATTTAATAAGTTAATTAAATTAGTTGTTGGAAATGACAATATTTGATTATCATTTATTATTCTAAATGAATTTATAAACATGATTTATAAATTGATTTGGAATTGTAATGAATTTAAAATCAGGAATTTGAGAATTTAATTTCCGATGATTTCAAACTTTTGTTTTAAAGTGTTAAAGTGCATATTATTTAAAGTATTCTCAAATAGAAATTTGTTTCCAAGAAATTTTAAATGTTTAAATCAGTGCTCTCTTCTTTTGTCGCTGGAAAATAATTTTGGTGATGGCGGCTGCATCATCGACATTCATTTTCGAGTTTCAAAGTGGAGAGACCATTCTGTAGCTTTGCTACGGTTTTGTTTTGGAAAATAAATTGATTTGAATTTCTAAGTATGATTTGATTTATGATATATAAGTATATGATTATAGATTTGATTTGATATAATATATATATATATATATATTTATCTCTTAATGGTTTGAAGATAATCGGAAATTTAATTCTTAAATTTATGTTAATGGATGATTTCAAATTTTAAATAAAGCCAAAATTTTGAATAAATATTTAAATTTGAAATAAATTGAGTAAGGAAATTTTTACTTGTATAATACCCAATTACATTCTA
Organism: Allium fistulosum; assembly: GCA_030737815.1. NCBI lineage: Eukaryota > Viridiplantae > Streptophyta > Magnoliopsida > Asparagales > Amaryllidaceae > Allium > Allium fistulosum. The sequence goes on from CM060907.1 coordinate 295,669,488, forward strand.
ATACAACTTACCTAAATTATTCAAAAGTTGAATATGTAATTGGATAATATACAATATAAGATGATTTTTTTTAAATAAAATTTAGGTGTTTATAATAAATGTTATACACTTAATTTTAATTATAAAAATGTTAATAGAGATAAATAAAATAATAAGTTAATTGAATAATAAATGAGATAAATAAAATAAATTTTGTTTTGAAGGAATTAATAAATTAAAATTAGATCAACTTATGGAAATACCATGAATTTAAAATCAATTATTGAATACAAATTAATTTAAATTGAAATTTGTATGGTTTAAATTTATTTATATGGTTTAAAATATATGTGATAAGATATATTAAGTGGAATAGATTTAATAATAATTTGGAAAAGGAGGAATTAGTTTATTGAATAAAATATGATTATAATAAACGGTTATATTTAATTTATGACTATAGAAATTAATAATTGAAGATAATTGGATAATAAGATAATGAATTTAGAAATAGATGGATTGATTTAACTTAAGTGAACTCAAATGGATTAAACCAAAATGTTGGATATTAATTAGTTTAATTTGAAATTTATATGGTTTTAAAATTAGTTGTTTATTTTGTTTTCAAAGCTATTTTCTTTCTGGTTGTTTCCATTCTCCTACCTCCTTCCTTTTCGAGGACGAAAAGTTTTTAGTGGGGGAGAGTGTAACGACTCGTATTTTTTTAGCGATTTTATTAGTTTAATTAATTGAATTTTTGTTAAATTTTAAATAATAAAATTTGGAAATAAAAATTTAATATTTGGAATACGTCTATTTAAACATAGCAACTGGTAAATTTTCATCAGATAATTTGGAAGTTTATTTTCTAGTGTAATTTTATTCCAATTTATATCAGTTAAAAATTGATGATAATAAAAGTGTTTCGAAACCTAAATATGCCAACATGAGAAAATTTATTTAGAACACTCTAAATAAGACTGCGTAATCCGTTTCGTGAAATTCGGACGTTTCAAGCTCCGTTTGGATTTTTCCGTACGGGATAGCAATGTATATTAGTGTCCGTATCGACTTTTGAATGGATAATCATATCACTGATATCCATGCACCGTTTTGATCGCCTCGTCGTGCTGATCTTCGCAGTATATTCATTTGTGTGTAACGGTGTCCGTACGCGGTGAAACCGGCGATCGGTAGCCGTACCGATAATCGTTTCAGTCTTTTGTTTGCTCTGTCCTTTCACTTGCTCTGCCATATATTCCAGTAGCCACTTACTTTAATTATTTTACCTAAATTCACGTGTGACTTTTCCTTTCCCTTTTGATAATATATTCTCTTCTGTCTTTTCATTTCCTTTCGGTTCGTCTCTTCATTCATTCTCTACAATTCTATTTTACCAATTCATCCTCTTTCTTTTGCCCCTGTACTGTTCATTCTGGAAAATGTATAATAAAGCCCATCTCTCATCGTTACTTCATGAACTTCGTCTGCTCCTCCCCTATAACCTCGCCGCAAGCACGCAAACCCTAACTACTCTGCCTCGACACTCTTCGGCCTCCACAAAACCATCCCAACACCCTCCTCCTCTTCGGCCACGGCAACCTCCCGCAGCTCGAGGCCGTTCCTCTTCCCAAGCCGCGCAACCCGAAGTTAACCGAAGCGTGCTTTCCTCCTCCACACCGAAACCGAGCTCAGCCAAACTCCCACGTCACCATCGCCGACTCCATCTCCAACCCGCCTGAGCTTCGACCCATCCTCATTGGCAACCGAGCCCACCCTTGGCTACCACTTCCCTCGCAACAGCACCTCGTTCCCTCCATCAAGCCCATCTCTGCCATACTTTCGTCCATCAACGCCAGCACGTACTCCTAGCACCGAACACCCTGACCTTCTGGGCCTCACCAATCTTCCTCAGCCTATCACCTCATAGCAGCAGCCGAGCCACTCCTATTCGCTGAACAAACGTGTATGTAAATATATATTATATTATATTATATTAAATTAAATTATGTTATAAAGTATGTTCAGTGTTATAAAGTATGTTCAGTTCTCTGTTAGTTACATGTATTTATATATGTACGTTTGTAATATATGTCTAGAGGTGTGTGTAGATTTTATATTGGGTTATGTGTGTGTCTATATATATATATATATATATATATCTGTTAATATATATACCGACTTTCGAATGTTGAAAAGTTAGTTATAAATATATTAGTTTATAAAGTTAATGAAGGCTTACTGTTATACCGTTTACATATATATAAGCTATATAAATTGTTTAATTTATTTTGAAATCTTAAATTGGTATATACATAAAAATATATAGCTGCTATTATATATGTGTTATATATATTTCATGTGTATATATTTTAGATTTTCATAAGCTACAATAGTCTGTTTGTATATGTATCGAATGACAGCAATAAATATGTATGCTATGAAGACTCAACAATATATATGTTCTACACATTTTCCTATATATTAGTCATATAAATAAGGTGAATTTCAAAATATATATTTGCAGTGTGCATATAGCCTGCACGAATTTTTAGCTATTACGTATGCACATTGTATATTTGACAGAGCTTCGACTTTTGAAGACTTGTATGCTGGTTATTAAACGTTGATCTAAAGAGTTTATACAAATGAATATTTGTTTATATAAATAATCTGTTTTATATATGTGTTTAATAAATTTGACCTTAACTGTATACACATATATAGGTTTTGATATATATGTAATCTATATCTACAAACTTATAAATGATAGCTTGTATATATAAAAGTTTCTACATTCTGTTTTATATGTATTTATGTAGGTTATACATATGTTTAATATTAGTCTATATAAGAATATATAAGCTTGGTTCGAGTGTATATATATATATAGAGAAATTTATTTCATAGGTGTTCGAACTAAATATGGATTTGAAATTATATGTTTTGAAATTTATTTTAGAATTTTTTTTATATAATATAATAATAATGTATATTTTGTTCAGCTTATATCAAGCTAATTTGATTTATTCTCATTGATTCCTTATCTATCAGCTTGTCCGCCTAATTCGCATTCAACCTTGCTTCATTTTGGAATCCGTGGTTGGGTTGTAACTCTAATTCATTGTCTATCATCTCTAACCTCGAAAGGTGAGCAATCACTCACGATTAACGTTCTTATATTTATTAAATTTGATTTCAATTGAAACGACAATTGAAATATGCTGCTGCTAGTTATTTACATTGTTATATATATGTCATTATCTGTATCTGTTCACCTGTGACATCTGACACCATTATCTGTTGTTTATATTGATGATATATGCCTGTTACTGTTGTTATTTTATTTTCATATCTGTTATCACTCTGCAAGTTTCCTGTTAGTGTAGAATCACTATGGGTTGAAATGTTACATACCCGAACGATCTGTAGAATAGTAGAAAATCGTTATGGGTTGAAATGATAAACCCAAGCGATTTTCATTAAATTGAATTTGGGATTTCAGGTTGAAAAGATATGTACCCAAATATGTTTAAATTGCGAATTGAAATGATAAATATCCGTATCACTTGACCATAGGATAGAAAATTATATACAAACACCGTTGGTCTATTTATATATTTTTTTTAAAATGATTTCTTTGGTTTTGAAAAGAAATATATGATTTTGATAAGAGATTTTAAAGATTTATCAAAGTTGATTTAATAAAGTTGATATATATAATATGTTTAAGTATTTATTTAATATATATTTTTTCAAATATAGAGTTTATAATGATTCAGATTGGAAAGATACATTTGAAATTTATATGATATTTATTTAAGAATTTTACTTAAATAAGTTTGGTTTGAAATTATTAAATTTGAAATTTTAAGATATGTTTTATAACTTGAATTTGATTAAAGGGACTTAAATGAATATTTCAAACTTATATAAAATTTAAATGGGATATTTTGTTTATTTAAAATTTGTAAATTTAAGTTGTATTTAGATGTTATTGAAATGATTAAGTAAATATTTCAAAATTAAATAATAGTAAAGTGAATTTGGTATATGTTTAAAATTATTACATTTAGTTTTGAAATTATAGAATATTTAAAGCTTTGAAATATATTGAAATTTAATGGTTTATTTGTGTTTCAAATCTGTATTTGAAATCGATATAAATTGAAATGATTTATTTGGAAATTGAATTGAGTTGAAATTATGAATTGAGATTTGATTAAATTTGAATTTTTGGAATCCGAGTTGAGTTTAATCGATTTGTGAAATTTGAGGAAACTATTTTATTATATAAAGTATTTTAAATTATATTTAAAATATTTTATATTATTTATAAACTATTTTTAATATAAACTATTTCTAATATAACTATTTTTAATATAAACTATTTTAAATATACTAATTATTTTAATATAAATTGTTTTAACTTATAACTATTTTATATAAATTATTTTATTTTATAAACTATTTTATTTTATATACTATTATTAATATCTAAACTGTTTGAAGGAAAGTGTTATGATTTCAAAGGTTATGATTTCCAAAGTTATGAATTTCAAAGTATTAAAATTTCCAAAGTATTATTATTTCAAATTATTTTGGTTTCGAAAGTATTATATCTTTGAAAGTACTATGATTTTGGAAGTGAATATATTTGAAATGGAAATGATCGTATTGATTTGTTTTTTTTTGAAATGAAAATGATATTTTGGTTTTGAAGTATAAATTATTTTGAAATGACCGCGGTGTTATAATAACGTTTGGTTGTTAAAGAGACCGGGATCGGATATGGGCATACACTCTGTCGATACCGAAAACCACTTTAACAACTGTGTATGCGGTGGAGATTCCAGAATGAAGTAGGATGGTGGCGACGATTCCTATTGAGGTATATACGTGGACCCGACTCCCGTGAGTTGGCATAAGGTGGCTAAAACAAGAGCGATTGATGGGCCAATGAGGTAGTACCTCTGATCGGACGCATTTCTTCGATACCATTCTATTACTTTGTGATTGATTTGGTGGCCACCCTTCGATTTTTGATTTGGGAGTGTGTTCCGAGGTGGGCGGTAGTGGCTACTATGCATTTCCACCAGCCCGGATGCTTAATTGGTATATCTGCCCTGGCATTGCCTAGTTGTGCCGTGTCACCTACCATATCGAGCTTTACTACGAGTTTGGATTTCTCCCATAGCCTGTGGAGTATTGAGGGTAGCCCCCGATCTAGGAGTATGCTAATACTGGATAGTCTACTTGGACTATTATGTGTTAAGGTGGAAAATATAAAGCCTTAACGCTATTTAAAAGTAAGTTTATTTTATATTAGACATTATTATAATAGCGTATATTACTACATAGTAGATAGTTTAACGGATCCTCAGAGGATGGTTATCCCAAACATCCTTTAAGTTACTTCTATTTTAGTTGATATTTCACTTGAGTTGGATTTATTGATATAAGTGTTAATCCTGACTCGGGTGTTTTGTGTTTTGCTTTACGCTCGGGTCAGTCTGAGTTATACTGTATTCGAGACTCACCTTTGGAGTTGGAGTTTCGCTTGGAGATCCAGCTATCTATCCTGCTTTCAGTTGTTCAGTTGATTCCAGTGATGTATTCATATCTTGTATTTGATTATTTTATTGAGACATCTATGTATTCGAGACTTCTGTTGTATCTTGTTTAACTCTGTTATATATATTTATATATAGTAGCTTCATGAACTACTATTCTTTTGTTTCCGCTACATTATTGTTATATCACTCTATGTCTGTGATCTGTGATTATTTTATTTACTGTATATGCTAAGTTTTGCCAAATTTAAATTAACAATATGATATTTTGAGCAATTCAAATCCGACATGTATGGATGCGAATGGTTGAAAATTTCAGGTCGTTACAGAAGGACTGATCCTACATTTTATTTATTGAAATGCATCTAACACATGAGAATGTTTGGTGCTTTAGAGGAAATGACAGGATAGTGTTTCCTGTTGTTTTTGGCTGATTAGGCTGCCATGTTTTTTCACCAACTTGATAACGGATCCATCAGCATACGGACCGAGTTAATTGAAAATTTTATAAGCAATTTAGAGTTCATATAGTTTTTCCAAGGAATGCGATGATGCTTTTTGAAGAAGAGGAAGAATGAAACTTTATAGAGTTATTTGACTATATTTAATGTAGCAGCCGCTGTAGTTCAGGACCAGCTACGTTGATCATTCTTATGGTGGTGGTTACTAGAGTTGCAAATAAGACAAATTATGAAAAGGGACCTGCCAATGGATATCCGCGGATTTCTATTATTAGGATGAGAGGTACTTACTACAAGAAGATGTCGAAATAGAGAATGATGGAGTGTTGTAAAGAATGTGGACCATCCAGGAAAGGAACCGGAAAAGATAAGGAGAAGAAAAATGCTGACGATGGTTTTGGAGCCTTGAAACGACCAAGGAGGAAACTGAAGTTTGCCTCTTACACTGATTTTACCAATACTACAAAGAGGACCTATCTTGAACTAGGGGGCTGATTCCCTATAGGAAACCGGTTAAGAGAGAGCCTATGGAATGAGCAAGAAAAACTAGAAAATAATGTCTATTCCATGAGCTGGATGGACACGAGATGAACGAGTGCATACACTTGAGAAATTTGGTAGAAGAATAGGTTCAAAGTAACTGATTGCAATAGTACATGAGGAATCAAATGAAAGTGGTGCAAACCGTAGTGCTGCGAAATGAGCAACCACCAACTGGCAGTGGATATCCTCGGTCATAGTTGAGGATCTGGATCGGGTGTGGTTGCCCCATGATCATGATGTATTGGAATTAAGTTTATTTTTAAATTTTGATTTTTTGCTTTGAATAAACTATAAAGGTTTACTTATGGGCTACTTACAGATACGTGTGATCTTGATTGGCCCTATAGTCATGCTCTAAGTTCAAGCTTGAAGGCATTCCCTAGTTGGACTAGATGTTCTGATTTTCATTTGATGCATTTTGAATTGGATAAGGACAATTGAATGATTAGATGATAGAGACTGATTAGGCATGATATTTGATTTTCATATTGATATGGGACACAAACCGAACTTTTTTATCCCTTGTATTTGATATATAAATAGATAGGACATAGTCCCCTAACCGGAGAGACGAGGCAATGAATTGTGAAATTCAAGTTCCCTTGTCGGAGAGTGAGTAGATGGACTAGTATAGAATTACGAGTCCCCTTACTAGGAAGTGATAGGATGGACTCGCCTTAGACTTTGAACCCGCTCGCTGGATAGTGAGTGGATGGACTCAATTTGATTTGCAATTATATGGTCCGAAGATATCAAAACTTAAACTCTAATAATGAACACCTTTTGATTTGAAATGATTTGATAATGGTTGTTGAATGATTTATGAATGATGTTGGCATGATCTAGTCGTACTTACATATAAGGGAATGATGTGTGATACTAGATAATTTATAAGTAATGCTCCAATTAGGGGCAATGCATCAATATGATATATATTATACGATAGCATGATATATGATACATTTATAATAATTTACTCCTGAGAGAACGCGAGATGATAATGGTTTATAATTGAGATTTAGGAAAGTACTTGAGTCCCTAGCTAAGATGTGCCTAGATTGACCTTTGATTCGTAGGTGAATCCGAAGAAACTAAATGATTCGCCATGATTGGTGTAACATCCCCTTACTTGGAGACCCAAAACTAACGGCTACGGATGCTGCAGTCATCCATAGTTATTAACCCTTAGTGATCAAATACAACGATATTAGATACATTGAAACATAGAGACACAAGAATATGGAAAAAAATTTAAACAGCAATAAGTTCCACATTGCATTTCAAAATATTCAAAATTGATTACATAATCCCAGTATGCAGACCACGTTCAGATAACATATAATTAATACAAAATACGGCAAGAGTGACATGTGAAGATGCCTCCATGTTTGATCAGAGTATCTAATAAGACCTCAATATTCGGAACATAGAACCTTCCCTGCTTTCTCAACCATCCTTTCTGATCAAGGCTAAAATCCTTTAGATCCTCGATCCCATTTCTAACCTCAAGCCTTCTGATCTTTCTGGCTAACACTGGATCCTCTTTCTGCTTAGAAGCGATCCTCTCAATCAATACTAGTTGGACTTCTAAACAAGAAAACCGGGCGGTATCCTGACTAGAACTAGTAGTCGATCTTAATTGCACACCACAACTGGCTAAAGCTTCGTAATCCTTCCATTCTGCCAACATAGCTAACATTACATTCTAATGTTTTCTTACAAGAGCATCTACTACCTTTTGACCTTTCCTTAGCGTATACTCTATACCAAAGTCATAAGCAACCAAAAACTCCAGCTACCTCTACGGCCTCATATTCATCTCCTTCTAAGAGAATAAATACCATAAAGACTTATGATTGATATAACGCTCGAACCTCTCTCCTAAGAGATAATGTCTCCAAATCTTCAATGCGAAGATCACATCAGCCAACTCCAAGTCGTGAGTAGGACATCTAACTTCATACGGTCTAAGCTATCGTGAAGCATAGAAAATAACTTTACAATTCCGCATCAGCACTGCTTCTAATCCATTGTTGCATGCATCAGTATATACCTCCAATCCTTGATTTTCGTCTGGAACTACTAACAATGGTGTATTGGTCAACAAATGTTTTTAACTTAAGGAATGATTCCTCACATTTGTCAGACCAAATAAACTTCACCTTCTTCATGATTAGTTTAGTTAAAGGTGCTGCTATCCATAAGAAATCTTTAACGAATCTCTGGTAGTAGCCAGCAAGTCCAAGGAAACTTCTGATCTCAGTCATCGCCTCTGGTCTCTTCCAATTATTTATGGCTTCGATCTTATCTGAATCGACCGACAACTCCTTCTCTAAAATCACGTGACCAAGAAACTTAACCTCTTTCTTCCAAAAATGACACTTGGCGAACTTCGCTTTTAGCTGATTTTGCCTCAGCGTCTCAAGCACCAATCTAAGATAAACTTCATGCTCTCTCTCATCCTTTGAGTATACTAGAATGTCATTTATAAACCTTAGTACAAACCTATCCAAGTACTTTCGGAAGATTCGGTTCATCAAATCCACAAAGAAAGCAGGCGCATTTGTTAATTCGAATGACATTACTAACCACTCATACGAACTATACCTAGTTCAAAATGCTGTCAAAATAATACTATCCTCCGCCACTCTTAACTGATGGAAACCCGTTGCAAAATCCAACTGGGAAAATGCTCTGCTCCATTCAACTGATCGAACAAATCATCTATTCTGGGCAAAGGATACCTATTCTTAATTGTCCTTTCGTTTAACTTACAATAGTCAATACACATCCACAATGATCCGTCTGGTTTCTTCACAAACACCGCGACCGCTCCCCAAGGCAAACTTCACGGTCTAATAAAATTCCTTCTTTCAAAATCCACTAGCTACACCTTTAATTCTTTCATCTCAGTGGGTGTCATCCTGCTAGGTGGTCTACTCACAGGTTTAGCTCCTGGTACTAGATCTATTCTAAACTCAACAACTCTTTTCGGTGGTAGTCCAGTGAATAGCTCAAAGACATCTGCAAATTCTCTTGCTACTCGAACCTGATTTAACTCATCTCCTACCTCCATAGCACTAAGCAAAGGACTAACACTCCGGTCAGCATTCTCTACTGAGAATATTACTCGGTTATGACAACCAGGGTGTCTCAGTGATATATCCCTGTCTTGGCAAAATATTCTAGTCTCATACCTACCCAACCAATCCATACCCAAGATGATCCCGAAATCTACAAAATCAATAACATACAAACTGCATGCAAACTTATGCCTAACAAATCAAGTTCTAACCGGTCACATCTTAACCCTAGAGTTGCATATCCTCCTAATGGATTAGCAATCCTTAAGGAAGTAACAAGGTAAGTGGGTTCGAAGCATAACCTATCAACCAAGATATAAATGAATGTGATGCACCGGTATCAAAAAGTACTCTAACTGGAATACTCTAAATCAAAAGCATACCTTCCATCACAGTCATCTCATTGTCTGCTGCAGTAGGCCTAGCTGGTCCAATAGCGAAGACCTTCCCTTTGTCCGCCATGAATGGCTATGGACATTGATTCTTGTAATGCCCAATTTGATCACAATTGAAGTACTTCACATTCTTCTTATTTGCAGCTTTCTTCCCATTTCATGACCAGCACTCATTCGCAAAGTGACCCTTCTTGTCACATTTATAGCAACCTATCCCAGCCTTTGACTTCTTAGCAGTATCTCCCTTCTGGGCTCCCTTCTTTTTAAAGAACCTTCTATTTTTCCCCTAAGAACCTTGAACTTCCCTTAGTTTCTCCTTAGAAAAATCAGCAAGTAATTCCTCATGGCGAATAGCCATCTCCGCCACCAGATTACAAGCATCGCAGACATGTGTCATGGTCATTCTAGCAAGCTCGGGCCTCAATCCCCGAATGAATCTCTCATTCCTTCTTATGTTAGTATATATAGTAGCATATCCATACCGAGACAGCTCTTCAAACTTAGTAACATACTCGACTACTGACATCTCTCCCTGAACTAAATCCATAAACTTCCTCATCAACTCAGACTTAGAAAACTCAGATACAAACTTCTGTTCAAATCTCCTTTTAAAATCAGCCCAAGTCAACTGCTCTTCTGAAACTCTGGCAGTAACACTATTCCACCAGTGTAGCACTGACCCCTGCAACTATCTAGAGGCCAACCTTCTCTTTTTCTCATCATTTAGACCCAAATCGGTAAATATACGCTCATAATGCAACAGTAATTCTCAACCTCTATGGCACTATCTATTCACAAGAATGGTTTCCCACCCAAACCGGTATAGTCTCTACACAGCAAGGCATAATTATTCTCAACTGGAGCCACAGGGTTAGCTCCTCCTACATTTCTAGCAACATCGGCAGCAACCCCTACTTACATCAAACCAACAAAGAACTGATACATCGCCTCATATCTACTAGTGGATTTCCAGCACCCACATTGGCATCAGTATTTTGGTTATTAGCATTAGCTGATCAACCCGGGTTCCTCCTGCTAGTGGGTCAAGCATTTCCATTAGTTGTGGTGCTTCCTCCAACTTGATGTCCTCTTCCGTTTCCTACTTCCATATCTCCTTTCTCGTAAATTTGCTTACAAGCCTTAGTAAGATATAGAAGAACAGTCTAAGAGAGCGAGGAATACGTACACACACACACGTGTGTGTATATATATATAACTATATCTCAAATATAAGTATGTTACTATAGCATTGACCCAAACCCCAATCTTGTTGTCTGATTCCTTGGATTATGTTTGAAAAATCTTTTAGGCTTACGTTTCTTTTAATGTTTCATAAACCAGGCTCTAATACAAACTTGTAACATCCCCCTACTTGGTGATCCAAAACTAACAGCTACAGATGTTGTAGTCATCCATAGCTATTAATCCTTGGCGACCAAATACGGCGATATTAGATACATTGATACCCTGAAACACAAGAATATGGAAAAAAATTAAACATCAATAAGTTCCACATTTTATTTCAAAATATTCCAAATTGATTACATAATCCCAGTACACAGAACACGTTCAGATAACATATAGTTAATACAAAATACGCCAAGAGCGACATGTAAAGGTACCCTCTTGGTTGATCAGAGTATCTAATAAGGCCATAAAACAATCTTGCCATTAAAATCAAAACACACAACGAAAATAAAAGAACTCTAATAATAAGCTTGCCTCCTGCACGTCCTCGGAAGCTTTATTCGTCTAAAAGAACACCTGAAAACCTTAACTCTCAACCTACTCAAAGCCAATTGAGTACCTGAGAGTTTAAGGGGAAAAAAAATCTTCAAGTCAAACAAAAAGCCTGGTATGAAAAGTAATCTACCATCTCAACCCATTTAGATATCTAGTGAGACCACGCCGTTTGGTGGAATGGGTTTTCCGCTCACTAGTATCCTAAAACATTTATAAAACAAAATAATGTGCTCCTGCATTCACAATGGTTAAAACATAGTATTTTAAAATATTACGATGATATGCAAAACAAGTAATTTAAATCTAGATTACCCATCCCACATATTCTGACTATCTGTCTCAATTATAGTTTCTAGGATTACTATTAACCTATTGAATGTTTATGGACTATCTGTCCTATTTCATAGTTTTCATGGGATCACTAAGAACCTATTGGTGACTTCAATATCTTTTCTCTTATCCTAGTTTTCATGGGCTAACTAGGAACCTATTGACTAACTGTCAATGTCTTAATCCGAATATTGTTTTCATGGGCTAACTATAAACCTATTGCCCCCTGCTAATATCTCTAGTTATACACAGTTTTCATGGGCTTACTGTGAACCTATTAGCGCCTGCCAATATCTTTAGTTATGCACAGTTTTCATGGGTTACTGTGAACCTATTGTCCCCTACCAATATCTATAGTTATACACAGTTTTCATGGGCTTACTGTGAATCTATTGGCCCCTGCCAATATCTTTAGTTTTAAGGTTTTTAACATTTGTTGAGTTATATTCACTATTGGGTCAACCTAGCTGGTCATTCTGCCCTTTCCCCAAAGTACCATTATGGGTTAATTGTAATATGAATAACTATATGAAGAAGTAATCATAACAATAATTAATACCAACACCTATGGTTTATTATCCTTGAAATCATCTTTACATATATATATCCTGGTTAAACCCTTTTGAAAGTGTGCTATGGATTGTGTAATATGGATATATGATAATACAGAGTGTAGTAATGATAACTATACAGTAAATAGTGCGGAATATAAAAGCAGTATAGTAAAAATGATACCAGAGATTTTTATACTGGTTCGGAGCACCGTCCTACGTCCAGTCCCAGACTCCTTCTGGAATTTCACTAATAACCCTCACTTAACCCGGAGGAACATGTATATACAACCCTTGAGTAGCCGAACAAGGACCTGAGCAGCAGAACAAGATTTCGCCTTAGCAGCCGAAGAGGACTTCACGCACCAGAGCAGCAGAACATGACTTTAACAAATACAAAAATACTTTTGACTTTGTGTGTTCTTAATAACACGAATTTGTCACTTGTAGTACACCCTTCCTATAATCTTCTCCTCGAGTATAAATATATATATTTGAAGTATATGAAGAATAGAAAGGTCTAGTATTGCTTTAATGCAGAATATTTGATAGTGTATTGCAAATAGATAGAAGAGCAAAGATAAGAGAATTAGATTATGATTCAGTAATTCGGTGAATTGAAATGAAGTTGGAGTTTGTATTTATAATAGTTAGAAAGCAACGACTATTGGTGAAGAGTTTCGATCGAAGTGTTGCATCCGAATCTTTTCGTTGAATGTTCGCAACTCTTCACAAAAGTCGTGTCCTTTAAAAAAATATTGCTGTTGTAGAAATTCAATCGACTAGACTACATGGTCAGTCGATTGAATATTTAAACAAATTTAAATATCAAATTCACATCTACGTGCACTATGCATGTTGCACATTTTACCCAGTGTCAATCGACTGGTAGCCTGAGTCAGTCGACTGACCTGGTGTATTATGTGCAATATGCACAATTTGCATATATATTGCTTTCAAACTTTTATAAATTTATAATATGCTTATATATGTATATAAAAGAGTGAGAAGAATATATAAGCTTATAGATATACGTAACCGAGGAGAGATTTTAACAATATTGACCTAAGACTCAAAAACGATAAAAATATGAATTGATGCACCGGTTTTTGAAGTCTTGTCTCCTTGTAATTTATATTCTCTTTTTGTCGTAGCAGTCGTCAAATCTGTATGTCGTAGTGATAGCTTTGTGTCATGAATCAAAACCAAGTCTCAACACCTTTAACCTTTTAATCAAGGAAAACTTCTTCATTTCAAAACTCTTAGTATATTTATGCCACGGTTATTCCTTTAAATTGAGATTGGGTTTATGTTTTGAAATCTTAAAACATCTCTTTCAAAACCTTTGGATAGCCTCTGTTGAAAGAAATTACCTCTTTTCAAAACATAATAAACATATCTTTCGAAGCCCTTGTTAAATATTCTCTTTCGAAACCAATTATACCTTTCGATGGTATCAAAAACGTTCTTTAAAACATAGCTCTGAAACAAATGAAAGTACCCCTTTTGAAAGCATTGAGTTTACTATTTAAAAACATCTTTTGGGTCAAAGTGGTTATATACGAAAGTATCTCTTTCGAAACCCTTACAAAATTGTTTAGGGAAAAGTTGATTGCGTCGGAACCATCTAGTCGAAAGTAACAACCTTTTAATTAAAACTTCGAAGGATAGAGTTGAAACTCCCTTCCGACCCCATTGCCTTCGAAACCCTCAACCTCTTTCGAAAGCATTTAGGAAGTGGCTTGCTTAGATAAAACAAAGGTAACTCTTCAAATGCATTGATGACTTCAATACAGTCGAAAGGAAGATTAGCGGCTGAGTTTTGAGTAGGTTAGAACCAATCCTTTTGAAAGCTCTTATTTAAGGAGAAAGGTACCCCTTCGAAAGCTAACACTTTTTACATAGTATGGCAACCTCCTTTGAAAGCTATATAAAAACCCTTTCGAAAGCTTATGTCTCGACTATGTCGAAAGCTTTTAGAAAAACAAGGCAAGATCTTATCTTTTGAAAACAAAATAAGGTTTCGACCCTATCAAAACCATTCCTTTCGATACCATGGCTTTCGCCTTTCCCCCAATCCACTATTTACCATCTAAATGATACCTTGTGTATTGGTTTCGACTATGTGGGTTTCGACTGGGATGGTTTCGTCTGAGATGGGGTGGAGTCGAGTCGAAAAGTGCTATTATTTGAGGCGGAACCAACTTTTCTGAGTTAAAGGCTGAAATTTAGCTTCTTTTAGTAATTACTTTAAACAATTTTCCTATTTGTAAACTTTTGGTTGATTGCAATAAAAACTTCTCAAATACTTTACATATAAAACTGCCGCATTTTTGTCAGATTTAAATCAAAGAAATATAACGTTCGAGCCCTTCTATTTAACAAAACCAACATTTGCAGAAAAGTCCCTCTTTTAAAATAATTTATTTTCCTTAGTGAATCAAATGGGAAAAATCCCCAAAAATTCAATTTCATCATGTAATCAAACATATTAAAATTACAAACCCCATTTCTTCCTGAAATTCTCCAAATAAATTTTAAACCCAATTATATTATATTTTCCTTTAGAAATTCATTATAAATTTTCCATAGCTTGGAAAATTTTGAAAATTAAAACCCATCTCCAAAATCATGTTTTGCTTAACATAAAAATTTTCCATGGCCTTCTAAAATCATAAATTCTCAATTTTTCCCTAAAACCATACAGTTCCATATGTAAATGAATTAAGGTGAATCAAACATAATATAATCCAAGCACATCATCATCCATATCATCGTAAAATGAATTTGATCATAAATCCGAAAACATATAATCCTAGAATAAAATAAAGATGGTATAAAATTATTATTCACCTTAGGTATGATAAGGAATTTGAAATTTGTTGTTGATTAATCCTTCCTAGCCTTTGATCCTTAGCTTTAGATTGAATTCTTCCTCTTTTCCTCCTTGTTAATGGCCGACTCTAATTTAGGTTTATGGTTTGCATTTGTAAAAATAAGGAATGAAACATAAATTGGGCAATTACAAAGAAGTGTAGCCATGTATAATGAAGTGGCTATTTTACTAATATGCCCATGTGTAATTTAATTGGCTAATAACCCATTTAAAGCCCATTTATTTATTATTAAGCACGACCCTATATATATGATTTATTCAAATCTCAATCTCTCTATAACCATTATTCTATTTAATTTATCTAATGAAATTTTCTAATTAATGTTACCAAAAATTAAGGATGTTACAATTGGTTTCGTTGATAGCCAGAGAGCATAACTAACAAAAATTTAACAATATTGATACGTTTTCTTGATCAAAGCACAATTTAGATCCATAAGAGCATGCTTTGTGCGGCAAGTATTTTCGGAAAATTTACTACCTGGAATTGACTTGGATTAGAGAAACTGGAGTATAGAGTGATAACAGAATGGATCGGGAAGTTCAGAAGAAGTTGAGGATGGAAGAACTTGAAAATCATCAAGTATCGAGAAACTAAAATTGATTGGTGTCGATCGATCCTGGAAGGGTTTCTACTGACCGATATAAAACTAGTTGAGAACTACTTAGCTATGCTGGCCCAACGCTTAATAGTGAAAAAAAAGTTGCAAAAAACATGAAGTATAATCAAATGGTGCCGATCGATTTTAGTCAGTGCCGATCGATCTTTAATTATTGGAAAATGCACTCATGGACTTGTTTAT
Organism: Allium fistulosum; assembly: GCA_030737815.1. Taxonomy (NCBI): domain Eukaryota; kingdom Viridiplantae; phylum Streptophyta; class Magnoliopsida; order Asparagales; family Amaryllidaceae; genus Allium; species Allium fistulosum. Next base: position 295,685,845 of record CM060907.1, read on the forward strand.
CATGCTAGAACTTCAGATCTGAAGATATTTACTCATTCAAGCTAGCTATGGCGATTTTCATGCTAGAACCCATTTATAGATAGCAAGCCTTCATCAACTAGAAAGGGGATTGAACTCTTCCCTTAACTACCTCAAGATACTTCGAGCAAAGATCGGGAGCTACTTCACTATAACTTAAAATCGATTGTAAATTGTGTAATCCAAAGAGAATTCATCAATAAAAATGATTAAGTGGATGTCGGGCGATGATATTGCTGAAATACTGTAAAAAGATTGTGTTTATGCTATTCCCTTTCCTTGATTTTTTAGAACTTCATATTTATTTTCGTATTTGGGGGTATTGTGTCAATTTGTTAGGCAATAAATACAAACAATAATAAAAAATAGCAAATAAAATAAATCTAAAAAACCAAAAGTCTTGGATTGAAAATAAATTAAAGCAGTTGTAACACCCCGTATTTTTATAACATTATTCAGAATATTTAATTAGTTAAATTAAATAAAATAATGTGAAGATTAATAGGTTGAGATTTGATTAAATTAAGGGTAGTCGTGCCATGTTAATGTGTAAATTAAAATGAGAAAACATAAACTAATGTGTTAAGAAATGAGTAAGGGCATTATGGGAAATAGGAAATGCTTATACCCTAAACCCTTAGGAATTGTAACTCACGTTCATTCTCATTTTACCAAACTAAAAACTCCTAAGGCCGGCCACAATTGTTGTTCTCAAGAGGAAGATAAAGCTAGGATTTAAGAGGAGGAAGATAATCAACTAATTCAACATCAAATCTCACATCTTTTAATCCCAAAGCTAAGGTGAATAATTATTTCATCCCATTTTCTTATAGTTTTCAGTTTTAAGATTAGATCCGAAATGTTTTTGTAAGTATATGCCATGTTTTGATGATTAAAGTTATATATTTGTTTGTTGGTGAATTATGCATGTTCATATTAGTATTTATTAAATGTTTGATATGAAAACCCTATTAAATGACATCCAAATGCCTTGAAAATTTAAATATAGGTGAGAAATGATATTCTAGAGATGGGTTCCAATTTTCATAATTTTCTGAATTTATGTGTATTTTATATTAATTTTCTAGTGAAGAAAATGATTTGTTGGGTTATAAATTATTTACGGCTAAAATAATAATTATTTGGGTTTGAAATTTTTATATGTTTGAAAACATATTAAAATAGATTTTTTGGGATTTTTCTAGATTTTTCCTAAGTGATTTGATGAATATATAATATAATTTAAGGTATGGGACTTAAATGTTTTATATATTTAATTAAGGAGAATGTGCATTTTATAAAATAAAATTATTATTTAATTCTGAAATTAGCGGCAGCAATTTTTTGAAAAGTATTTATCAACCAATGAGAATTTGACAAACAAAGGCAAGTTAGTTGAAAAGTTTTATTTTTATGTTAAAAACAAGAAAATCATTCTTTTAGCATGTTTCAGCCATTTTAGGCATCAAACCTTTCAACCCCGACCTTCCGACAAATTTGAAAGGTTATAGCTTTCGACAAGGTCAAAGTTCAATGCATATGGTATCAAGTTATTTAGTACGTAATGAATTGAACAAGGTCGAAGGGTACTTAGTCGAAAGGTTGTTTGCTAAAGAGGTTGGAGTATATTTGTTTTATAAACCAAAAGAATCGCCTACATTGTTTTCTAATAAGAGCTTTCGACTTGGTTGCTTTCGACCATATCAATTATTTAAAATAAAGGTTTTAAACCTTTCGACAAAGTCGAAAGGTTAATGACACTTTATCATTGTTTTATTTTGAACCTTTCGACAAAGTCGAAAGGTTTACCTGTTTCTAAAACCAGCCACTTCTCAATGCCTTCGACTTAGATGATTTACCCTTGTTTTATAAATTGAAGTATAACATAAGCTTTTGAAGGAGTTGTTTTAAAGGTAGAGGCCTATTGTTTTAAATAATATGTTTTAAAGCTTTCGAAGCAGATCTTTTGACAAAGTCAATAGGTTGCTTCCAATGAAGTCGAAAGGTTTTAAAGGAGGATTTTCCACATGTTTTAAATTATACCCAGTGTGCTTTAGAAAGGTTTATGTTTTAAAAATTTATTGCTTTCGAAAGGTTTTGCTTTGAATGATTTCAAAGGAGTCAAGAGGTAACCTTTCGAAGGGGTCGAAAGGTAGCTTCCGACAAAGTCGAAAGGTTCTATTTTTGAATGATTTGGGAAGGTTTTAAATGGAAGGTTTGCCAAAGGTTATTTAAGGCAATGTTTTAAAGTGTTTATAAAGTGGGGTGTCTAAAGTTTCAATGGTTTCGAAAGGTTTTAGTTCAATGGTTTCGAAAGGATTTAGTTCAATGGTTTCGAAAGGTTTGATAATTGGTTTCGAAAGGTAAGGTTTTGGCTTCTTGGCCTAGACAATTAAAGGGGTTTACATGGGTTAGAAAGAGGTGCTTTCAAAGGTTTAGAAAGAGGTACTTTCAAATGATAAATGTTTTCATCAACTAATGTTTGAGTGAAGAATATATATATATATATATAACATGGCAATGTGATTTTGAGTAAAGCTTAAAGATTTTATATTTTCCTTGTTTAAATTGATTTAAAGGTTTTAAATCATTTTGAAAATGTTTTTAAGGAAATTTATGGGAGAGGATCCTTAAGTGAAAATAACTCAGATATTAGAATACCAGATGGGACTAGTATAGGGTCGCGCCCTATACATTAGCTATTAGCCGCAGCTAATTATTGTCCAAAATTCCAATGTGTAGGCCTTTGTCACTGATAGACTAAAAAAATGATTAGACACAGAAAGGAACATATGTTTGTATACAAATAGGTTATTGGTGAGCCCGAAAAACCATTAGGATCATAAAGACCTAGGAGATGAATAATTTAGGGACAGACCGTCCAAAAGCGAAGTATTTAACAGATAGTTAAGGAGAGACAGTCCAAAAGTGAAGTATTTAACAGATAGTTAAGGATAGGTAATCCAGACGAAGAATAGCTAAAAGTTGTTAGATTAATTTTGATTATATTATCTGGTAGGCCCGAGTCAGCCAAAGGTTAAAAGTTATCCAAACAAAACTTATGTGCTTGAACAGATAGTTCATTATTACCTGATATTTATGTATGTTTACATAATGATGCTTACAGTGTTTAATCAGTTTTGATTGCAGAAAAAATGTTTAGCAAAGATATGTTTTAAAAGGATGTTAGTGAGGGAAAACCCGTTCCGCTAAGCGGCATGGTCTCACTTAACATACTGAACCTGGATGTATAGTATTATTCATACCAGGCTTTATGTCTGACTCAAAGTTTATGTTTTCCCCTTAAACTCTCGGGTGCCCAAAATCAATTTGAGTAGGCTGAGGGGTTAAGGTCTTTTTCAGGTTTAGTAGGATGACAAATAAGGCTACCGGAGGCATGTAGGAGGCAAACAGATAGCTATTTAGGATTTGCAATTTTATGTTTTGTTGTATTTCCACTGTGTTCGTATTAAGTCTATTATGACTATATGACTCTGATCATCCAAGAGGGTATCTTCATATATCGCTCTTGGCGTATTTTGCATTAAGTATATTTTATCTGTGTTTGGGAACGTATTGGGATTATGTATTAAGAATATGGAACATCTGTTTTAAATGTAATGAAGAAAAGTTGTTTTCAAATCTGTGTTTTGTTTCATATTCTTCTTATATTATAGATACCATTAACATATCCGTATTTAGTCGTCGGAAGCTAATACTATAGATGACTGCATCATATGTAGCGCTTAGTTTTAGGCCTCTGGATAGGGGATGTTACAGCCTGGTAAAATGGTTTTTGAAAACATAATCCTTATTAATTAGAGTTAAGATCGGGTTATAGGATTACGCTATAGTAACATACTTGTATTTGTTATATATATAAGTATACGCTATATCTCTAGACTACTATCTTAGTTAGGCTATTCATATGTATCTCACGAAGCTTGAATATAGACATGGAAGGAAGAAGATGTAGAGTTAATCTTGGAGGAGATAGCACCACCACTAATGGAAATGCCCGACTAAATGCTAGAAGAGGTCTAGGTCAGGCTCAAGCTGAAACTGTTGGTGCTGGGGTTCCCCAAGTGGATATGGGAGCCATGTATCAGTTTTTCGTAAACATGATTCATGCTGGAATTGCAGTTGGAATTGTCGGAGGGAATGCTGCTGGAGGAGGACTTCAGGAATCTCTGATAGTCAACCACTATGCTAACTTAAGCAGAGACTATACCAGGCTTGGAGGGAAGTCATTCTTTGGAACTGAAGATACGATTGAGGTGGAAAATTGGCTGCTACATTGTGAGAGCATCTTTGCTGACCTAGGATTGAATGATGAGCATAAGAGGAGATTAGCTTCGAGACAGCTTCAAGGAGTTGCTCTATTTTGGTGGAATACTGTTGTAGCTGGTGTTGATGAGGAAACCATGACTTGGGCGGAGTTTAGGAGAAGGTTTCAAGAAAGGTTCATGTCGGTGATGGTGCAGTCGGCATTGGTTAGGAAGTTTGCTGAATTAAAACAAGGGGAGATGTCTGTTCTAGAGTATGCATGAAGATTTAAAGAGTTGGCCCGGTACGGGTATGCCTTGGTTGATCCGGTGATCAAGAGGAATGAGAAGTTTATTAGGGGCTTGAGGCCGGAGTTGATAAGTGCTACCTTACTGCACTTAAGAGATCCAAGTCATGTAGTGGTAGAAATGGCGCTGAGGCTGGAAAAGGCGTTAGCTTGTTTGAGGAAGAAAACGAAGGAGGCCCTGGTGGGACAAGGCCAGAAAAGAAAGTTTTTCCACAAGAAGAATGCTCAGAAGGGAGGAGCACAAAAGAAGGGAAAAGCTAAGGTGGTTTGTTATAAATGTGATAAGAAGGGACACTATGCTGATGAGTGTCATGCCGAAAATGGAAAAGGAAAAGGGAAAGAAGCAGTTGGAAAGAAGAATGTCAGATGTTTTAATTGTGATCAGATCAGCCATGATAAGAACCAATGCAGAGAGCCTGCTAAAGAAGGAAGGGGGCAATTTTATGCATTGGAGCCCGCAATTTCAAGGCCAGTTGTGCTGGAGAAAGGGAAGGTTGTTTTGGGAGGCTCGCTATAGTTTCACGGTATGTTTGTTAGCATTCTATTTGATACTAGCGCATTACATTCTTTTATTTCTCGATGTTTGGTAGATAAACATAACCTAGAACTCTCATATTTAGTTACTTTGTTAAGGGTTGCAAATCCGATAGGAGGGTATGCGACACTTGGGATGAGGTGTGACTATTTAGAGTTTGATTTGCTAGGTCATACTTTTGATTGTTGTTTAAATGTGTTTGATTTTGTGGGATTTGGTATTATCCTTGGGATGGATTGGTTAAGTAAATATGACGCTAGGATATTTTGCCATGATAGGAAAATATCACTTGGACACCCGGATTGTAGTGATCAGATAGTTTATACCATAGAGAACCCTAGCTGTGAAGTGAATGCTGTATTGGGTATTATGGAGTTGGAGGATGAGTTGCATCGAGTCTTTGTGGTTAGAGAATTTGCTGATGTGTTTGAGCCGGTAACTGGATTACCACTGAAACGAGCCATTGAGTTTCAAATTGATTTAGTGCCTGGAGCAGAACCGGTGAGTAGGCCACCAAGTAGAATGACACCTATAGAGATGAAAGAGTTGAAGGTGCAATGGGTGGATTTAGAAGGCAAGAATTTTATCGGACCGAGTAGTTCACCTTAGGGAGCTACCGCAGTGCCTACTAAGAAGCCGGACGGATCGTTAAGGCTATATATCGATTATCGTAAGTTGAATGAGAAGACGATAAAGAACAAATATCCATTGCCGAGAATTGACGATTTGTTCGATCAGTTAAGTGGAGCTAAGGTATTCTCTCAGCTGGATTTGGCGGCGGGATTTCATCAGCTTAGAGTGGCAAAGGATAGTATTCCTTTGACGATGTTTAGGACAAGGTATGGATTATACGAATGGTTAGTTATGCCGTTCGGATTAACTAATGCGCTGACATTCTTTGTGGATTTGATGAACCGAATTTTCCAAGAACACTTGGATAGATTTGTGTTGGTCTTCATAGATGATATTTTGATATACTCTAAGGATGAGAAGGATCATGAAGTTCATCTTAGAGTTGTGCTTGGGACGTTGAGGGAGCATCAGTTGGGGGCTAAGTTTTTGAAGTGTCATATATGGAAGAAAGAAGTGAAGTTCCTTGGTCACGTAGTCTCAGAGAAAGGCACTACAAGAAAAACCATTTACAGTTGCAAAAATTTGTGGCATTTTTGTTTAAATGCAACCAATAATATTTTCACTACTAAGATAAACACGACCAAAAACTTTTCACGTTCCCGCCTTTCCTTAGAAAATTCCGCGTAAGCTAAATAAACGTGACCCATCTAAATCCATTCGTATACTTAGAAAAATTTATTACCCTCTTTCACTTTCACCTTTTTGTTTTCTGCTGAAGAAAATTTCCCATTTTAATCGTGCTCAAATTTCATCCCTCTGAAGATAAATTTCTCCTTTTCATCGTCGACTCCGTCATTGTAGTCCACTCAACATTGTCGCGGCAACCAGCAAAAGTTTCTCGTCGCGGTATAGGTATATTTAGGTATGATTTATTAAAATCGATTTTGTGATTCAATTTGATGTTGTATTAATTTGAATGCATCATATTTTCGAATTTCGGTCTAACTTGAATAGTTGATTTAACCATAATTTGAGTGGTTGATTTTATTTTGCATTTCATTTTTACAAAAGCGATTAATTTGAACTATTTAGCAATCGATTTGAACTGTATTTGTTTATATTATAAGACATTCAAGGACTAAGTATTGAAGAACTTTTCATTTTAGGGGGCATAGCAAGAATTAGAAGTTTTAGAATGAAAATTAGGTGTTAATATCTTATAATGATCTCTGTCCTATTTATACATAAGGGAAGTTGGTAAATGCTGCATAATCTAAGATATAACGATGATACATGCTTTGGTTTTCTTTGAGTATATGAATGTTCTGTTGGGATATTGTTGTATTTGGGTTTGTATTCAAAAATTGATTCACCGTCTAATCAAAATGCTCATGCTTAATGCTGCATGAATTTTGTTTGGTTTTATCTATGTGAATGAATGCATGTTTTGTTGAGTTTTTGTTGCTTTGAAATGATCAAATTCTAGCCATAAGGTTTTTATGTTATACAACTTTATCCGTTTTATATCTTTTTGGTGAACCTACTCTTAAGTTCATGTAAACAAGGTCAATTTGACACGTAAAATAATAATTAGATAGTCTAGATTGCATAAGGATTTATAACAATGGAGATTCCTCAAGTTATTGATATTTGTCACTTGGTATATGGTTTCCATATCGAAAACCATATATTACATATTGCATATCGATAAGTTAATACTACTGAATATCATAAGCATGTGTTTAAAACCTAAAATAGCATGTTTTGGTAATGGATATTTTTGCTAGTAGACTGTAAACATTTGAAAAAAATCATTAGCAATTTGTACATGTAAAGAACATACCGAGTAACTTAATAGAAGCACCGAGAGTTCCAAAAGTTGCAATTAATTCATCAACTACTAAAGCTTATTCACAAGGTTAGACTGCACTAGTTTGTAACGACCCGTAATTTGTGATAATTAAAAATAGTTAATTTAATAAGATTTGGTAATTTAATATTGAAAGAAATGGAAAATTGTAATTTATTGATGAGAATATAACGGGAATGAAATGTAATAGTATTAATTTAAGGTAATTGATAACCGCTTTAAATGTAATTCCAATTAATTAAAATGATTAAAAAGTTATAATTAGTTATAGATTGTAAATAAATTGTAATAATGTGTGTATTAATTGATAATTGGATTAAAAGAGTAATTGATCATTTAAATGTTGTATTAATTAATGAGATAGTGTGTAATAAATTATAATTGGACAGAATTAGTATTGTGTAAGTTGTTATAACATTTGTTTGTAAATGATAAACGTATAAATGCGATTAAAAGTTAATGGTGGAAATTATCATATTTTACCTATTTATTTAGTCTGTTAAATTAAATTGGAAATCAATTGCAATTAAATGTAATTAAATATTACGTTAATGGAAATTAAGATGAAATCGGAAAATATTAATGTAATAAGATATAAACCAATGTTAACCATGTCCATAGAGTAATAATTGATTGAATAAATGATTGAAATCAAATTAAAACAATTTATTGAAATTAAATTTTAAATCAACTAGATTTAATTACAGTTGAAATTGAACATTGTACTTAGTGTAACATTTAACACTGAATTGATGTGTAATTTTTTTTAAATTATTATAAATGTCTAAGTAATCAAAAATGATAAAATCTATTAATTATAAGATTTGAAATTAAAAAGTGATTTATCCAATTTAATAACAATTTATATAATTAATGTGAAAATAGCCATTTTGGCCGCTGACTCAGATTTCGACGAAACCAGTTTCATCGGATCTGTAACAGTGAATTATTGTAAGGTTTCAAGTTTCGTAGTGATCAGACTTGTCGTTTGATCGTACAGGCTCGAAACACGTAGAAATCAATTTAATAAAATTCAGTTGAAATCAATTTGGAATAAGCTGATTTTAAAGCTAACTTCTTCATACGATGGAATTAGGACTTGAAACATGTTCCATTGAGTTTAAAAATATCAAAAACATCTATTTTGATATATGGGATGACCCACTTTCGTTTAGGAGGCAGAACAGGCTTTTCGGGTCGCTATTGTCGTTCGTACCAATTCGATTTTGTTTATTTTCATGTTGGGCCCTGTTCATATAAATAGTCTTGTTTCCCAAAACCCTAGCAGTCATTTTCTCATTCCAGTACGTACAACTCCATCTGTCTTTTCCTCCTTCTCAAATGGCAGAAACCCAAATTTCTAAATTCAATTGCAAATAAAAATCAAATCGAAAAATTTAAACTCCTCAAACAATATCATATTATATATCGATTCGAAGCTCTCAATGAGCGCATTCTGCTGCAATGATTTGTTTTTCAATTCGGATTGTGGTTTGGCCAGAAATTGGTGATCAATTCTCGACCATTAATTGCACTTTGATCAACTCCAACCGATCGTCAATTGGAGGGTACCGTTGCGTGGAGAGTGTCTTGCGGAGTTCATTGGTGCATGTAGTTTGTCAAATCAACGGTTGGATCTATGTCAACAATTCGATTAGGGTTCTATATTTTAGCGGCGGCTGTGGCGTTTTCGTCGATCGGCGAGGGGTGTTGGGCCACGCGTGGGGTCGTAGGGCCTTGGGGAGGCGGTGGCGAGCCGGGGCATGGTCGCGTCGGCCGGCAGCGGCGAGTGGGCAGAGGTGACGTGAGCGTTCATGGCGGCTATATTGGTTCGTGCGTGTTTGATCTCGTGCCTAGGGATTTTACTGTAGAAGGTAAGCAAGGTGACGTGGCAAAGCTTGATTTGTTTATATTTTATTTATTTAAATTTGAATTTCAAACTTCTAACGATCGTAACTTCAACATACGAGGTCGGATTCACGCGCGGTTTGTTCCGCGATTGTATCGAAATTCTGGACATTATGGAAATGGTTTGGACGAATTCCGAGACGTTCAATTTTGGACCTTATTTTGGATTTCAAATCGATTTGAAATCGAAGGTGAGTGTTTTAACCCACTCACAACTACTAAATTTTCTTATGTTAGTTAAATTAAATTCATGATGTGATTAGAAACTAATTGTTTGATTTTTGGTATATTTAAATTGTCATTCTAGTTAAATTTGACTTTTATTGCATTTAATCATCGTTTAATTTAATATTGAATTTAATCGTCAATTTAATACCTGTTAATGATAATCGGTTATCTATTGATGTTTATTGGTTGATTTGGATGGTGATTTGGATTGATGTTTGATTGTTGATATTGGATGATGACTGGATGTTATATTTTATATTGTTATAACACTGCAAGTTCCCTATGGGTTGAAATGATACATACCCAAATGATCATATAGAATAGAGGAAAATCGTTATGGGTTGAAATGATAAACCCAAGCGATTTTCATTGAAATAAATTTGGGATTGCGAGTTGAAATGATATATATCCGTAAATTTAAATATTTGCAGATTGAAATAATAAATATCCATATCACTTGACCATATGGTAGAGAATTATATACGGACACTAGATTGGTTAAATTTAATGATTTTAAATCTTTAAACTTTGAATCCAATTAAAGGATATTTGAAATAGAATTTGACTAATATAAATTGAATTGGTTTAAGTAATTATTTAAAGGATTTAAATTGGAATTCCAAAGTTAAATTTGAAGTAGAAACGAAATTATCGAAATTGAGTTATTGAAATGTTGGAACTGTAAATTTGAAAATCTATTAAAATTGAAATAGTAGATTTGATGTTAATCTCAAATTTATAATCTCAATATAAACTGTAAGTGTTCTTTTAAATTCTAATTTTAAGATTTTCAACTATTAAAATAAGTAAATCTATATTAAACCAACTTAATCAATTTAAACCATTTAATTTATTTTAATCTAATTTAACCTATTTTAAACTAATTAACCTATTTAATCTATCTTAATCTATTTTAATTTATTTTAAACTATTTGAATATATTTGAATATATTTTAAATCATTTAAACTTTATTAAACTATATTAAACTATTTTAATTTATTTTAAACTATTTAATCTACTTTAATTCTATTTAATCTATTTTAAATTCATTTAATCTATTTTAAATCTAATTAATCCATAATAAACATATTTAATCTATTTTAAACCATTTAAACTATTTTAAAATTTATTTAAAGTATTTTAATTTATTTTAAATTATTTAATCTATTTTAAACCTATTTAACCTAATTTATATCTATTTTAAACTATGTTAAACTAATTAAACTATTTATAACTATCTAAATTATTGTCTAAATTTCAGATGGTGTAGAGTGGAAATGTTTATAATCAAAGCCTTGATCTTAAGCAAATAAGGTATTAAATGTTATAACATAAGTTGGGATTTGAAATGATATTTGCTGGTGAAACGACATATTTAAGTAAGTATGATTTTGAAAGTAATTATGATTTCGAAAGTGATATGGTTTGAATTGAATATGACATTTTGATATCAATATGAAAGGGTTTTGAAATGTAAAAGAACCATCTGGTGTGAAATAAGCGTTTGGTTGTTAAAGAGACCGGGATCAGATATTGTCATACTCTCTGCCAATATCGAAAACCACTTTATAAACTATGTACGTGGTGGAGATTCTAGAAATGAAGTAGGATGGTTTGGCAAACGATTCTGTATGAGGTTTTTACGTGACCCTGACTCCCATGAGTCAGCTTAGATGTGACTAAAACAGGAGCTATACTAGGCCAAGTAAGGTCATTCCTCCTCTCGGGCACATTTCTTTGATACCATATTATGACTTTGTGATTGATTTGGTGGCCACCCCTCGATTTTGATTATAGGGGTGTGTCCGAGGTGGGCGGTAGTAGCTGCTATGCGTTACCACCAGTCCGGGAGTGCAATTGGTATATCTACCCCGGCATTTCCTCGAGTGCCGTGTTCACATGCCCTATCGCGCCTTCTACGAGTTTGGTTTGTACCATACCTATGGAGTGCCCTCTGATAGCCCTCCAGTTTACGGAGGAATTACGGTACTGTATAGACTATGGGAATATATATAAAATGTGTTAAAGGGGATATGGGTAACGCCTTAACGCTATTTTAGTACTTTACTTTACTGTAGACACTATTATAATAGTGTATTGTACTACATAGTAGATAGTCTAACGGATCCTTAGGAAATGGTAATCCCGAACATCTCTTAAGTTATTGCACTCATATTACACACTGGATAGGAGATGTCAAACCCCGTAAACATCTCGGACGCCGTTACACTCATATTTATTTGCTGTTGATTTAGCTTACATAAGATCTTTTAGTTCTGACTCGAGTGTTTTATCTTTTCAATTCGCTCGGGTCACCTGAGCTTCTTAGATTATCGAAGACTGCTTTTTGGAGGACGAAGACGAAGATTTTGTTCTATTATCATTTATTATATTTACTCCACTGCATCATGTTGTTCCGCTGCATTTATTTATTATTTATTCTTTTTTATGTAACTCTGATCTTTATTATAAAGGTTTAATCAATGTTATTTGTAAACAGCTTCATGAACTATTTATTATTTGATTATTTTATTGTGTCATTCCACTGCGAGATTCTGTATTTGTTTTCTTCCTTTCTCTGATTTTTCTTATTTACCCCATAAAAGTTTGTCCTTTTGAATGGTTTGAGTCTTACGTGTGTGTCTGCTTAAAACGTCCAAAAAGGCAGGTCGTTACATAGTGTGCATTTCAAGGCAGTCTATTCCATACTCAAGGACATATTCTTTCGAAATTTCTTCACCTAATAAATAGATAGTATTTTTAAGATTCTTGGTTGGTATAGAAGAGAAATTGGTGTTTGTTTTATATCATGTTTTCATTGTCATGGTGAAGTCAGTTTTTAGAAAGTTACCATACATGTTTATTATTGTTTTGCATTATTTAGGTTATTGGTGAGCATCCTCAAATAACCTTTTACTGTTTTTGTAACACAGTCAACAAATAGAACAATTATTTTTAGGTCATTTAGTTGCATGCTAATGAAATTACTAGGTTAAATCATGATGATATTTTATAGTTCTTCTAGAAAATTTATATACCAGGCAATTTTCTTGGCTTCCTCAACGGTACAAATTTTGTACCAATTGCTAGTGCGATGAGAGGACCAAAAATGAAACCCCTAGCCTAAACACCTATTAAAATATTACAAATTAATAAGTAAGAAATATGTAAAAATAGCTAGATTTAAATAGTTATTAAATTCAAGTAAACGTAATGTTATAATCTTTCAATATGCAGTTTTTTGATAATATGCAGTTAATAACAGTAACCGAAAGATTAGAAAACTGCATATTATCAAAAAACTGCATGTATACATTGTACCATTGATTTTTAAGTTAATAAGAATAGTCTTTTGTAAAACTTAAAACATCATGATTTCATGATATATATGCAGAAAAAGAGACCGTTTGGTAAAAAATGTGTTTGATTGAAACACAAATTACATACTCATTGTGCTCCGACTCAACTAGAATGAGCTCCAGTATAACCATCTTTCATTACTGCCCGGGAGGTAGTGCTTCGATACACTGCTACCCCAGACTACAGTGTTACACTACATTGCTGCCCTCGGCAGCAGTGTTTTATACACTTATACACTGGGGCAGCAGTAACGTTCATAGTTACACTGCAACTTAGGCAGTAATGTGGCGTGCATTGTTGTCTTTACACTACTTCCTAGTGCCGCAATGTATATTGTTACACTGTTGCCCATGGAAGCAATGTACACTTTTACACTACTACCACTAGGCAATTGTGTACACGCTGCCCATAGGCAACAGTGTACACTTTTACACTACTGCATATGGGCAGTAGTGAACATATTGCTGCCACGACAGTAGTGTGAAGTACACTGCTGCCTAATGGCAGCAGTGTATATTCTTACACTGTTGCCTCAGTAGTGAATGCACTATTGTGTAAAGTAGTGCGCAGATTTGTGTACTACTATCCACAACAGCGTACCCTTTGTTTCGGACTCTGTCCGAGAAGGCACCAAGCTTTGGAAATGTCGGGGCGAGGTTCAGGTCATGCGATTTTGTCTGGAAAACACCCATTGTATTTTTCTTGTTATATATATATATATATATATATCGATTATGTGCATACATATTCATGGCAACTGGCACCAATCAAGGAATTGCTCCTAATGATGGAAACAATTGAAGTGCTAATATCAGTTCAATTGCAAGTAAACAGTTGTTAACAAGTTTACTACCTATACTGTATGTCCTTCTTTTATTTCATCAACAATGACTATTGCATTGAAATCTCTGGTTGCAATCCATTGTTTTATGACTTTTTCGTAGTATCCATTGACTTTTATCTTAAGTTTAGTCTAGTGGACTGCCAATTTTTAGTATAAACAAAGGTAATATTAATTGAGAGGCCTCGCAAATTAATAGGAGGTATTGTGATTTATTAATCTATGTCATTGAATTTGTCTATAAACCATATAAAAGTATCCTAGATAATCAAGATTCTACCACTTGCGGTTGCGCTATCATAATTATTGTGTAAAACTCCCCAGTTCTCACCTACCACATTTCTGAATTGCTCAATACTTTTAACAAGAAAACTTGTTATCTAGAATACCCACTGTAGTAAGATTATATTTGTATTTCAAGTTGAATAAATCTAACTGCCTATTATAGTGTTCAACCATCATTTAATAGTGTACCATTTATTCTCTAATAATAAATAAACATCTTATCACTTACCAATAGTTGTAATCCAAGGTCTTACATGTTCTCTTTTAGATGTCAAAAATATGCAAGTTGAAATATTTCATCATATAAAGGTAGTTTTTTTATTAGTATATAATAGGGTTTTACTGTTTTTATGTAAGACGTACATATGCATACTAATGCTATCATATAGTAATATTAGACAGAAACTGTTCACATTGAAGCTAACTAAACAAGAGCAGTTTAGGGTGAAAATGCGTGAACTGACTAATTAGCCTATAAATCAGTTACTTTTTATGAAATTTGACTATACAATGTATTTTCTAATTTTACATGTACAAAGTCCTTTATAAAGGCTTTTTTCAATTCACACCTTTATTTTCAATTTTGATAAAAATAAAAAATATCGAAAATTAAGTCATAAAAGTTAATCATATGTTTTTATAAATATTCTAAAACATAAAAATAAGTGTTTTTTTTCATAATACGTTGTTGAGAGAGATAACGATATATTTAAAAGGTTCTTTTGCAAATTTCAAACATCCAAATCTATAAGTCATATTGCTTTCGGTATATTTAAAAGGTTAACCAATCAACTTTCGACAATAGTACCTGAGGAGGTTGTATAATGTATATTTGGGTCTTGGCTTCTTCATTCCAATGATGTCGATTATATTATTCTGATCCAACGGTTCCAACTAGTTAAAGTTGCTATAAACTTTTTATTGCCTCCATTTTCCCAAACTAACGAGAGATTTCTACAAATGTATTTAGAAGTTGATATTCTTAATGTCGTTATTCTTGGAAATTAGAGATTTTCAATTATTTAGAGTGCTTATTGTAATTTTTTATATTTAATTATTCTTGGAAATGTGTAGTTATTTTTTTTATTACAACAGATAACTAATATCTTCGTCAAAGTTTGGAAACTTATTTGCCTTCATACATCGATGATGGAAAAAGATTGGGTTTTTTTAAACAGGTGATAATAAAATGCTTAACTTAATATGTATTTTGAGAATTAAAACATGTAATATAATATTAAAACTCATTTTTTTTATGTTTTTAACTTTTGTGATAGAACTAGTATAGAGTACCCACAAGGAGCAGTGAATTTCGTGCATGCTGCAAAGAGGAATGTAAGTGGTGTAGATATTTTTTAATGTCCATGCATAGATTGTCGGAATCTTAGTCGTCATGATGACCACATCATTATTGAACATTTAATTATGGAAGGAATGGATCCTAGATACATGGGCGGTTTATGTTTAACCATGGTGAAGAGATAAATGTAGAGAAGAAAACAAATGCGTTTGACGTATATGAGTTATTTAAGCTGATTCACTATGAAGATGAAGATTTATTGAATCATGATTTTTTTTTATAATGATAAAGATAATGTTGATTCTCAAAGAAAAGAGGATGAGTTTATCAAGAACTTGGAAGATGCAGAAACTCCATTGTATCCTGGTTGTACAGATCACACAAAATTATCTGCCATCACCGTTTTGTATAATCTTAAATGTGAGACTAGCTTGTCTAATAGTGGGTTTGATAAGCTTTTAACCGTGTAACATTTATTTTTGTCAAAAGATAACGTGCTTCTCAAAACCTTATATGAAGTAAAGAAATTTCTTAAAGCATTCGATATGGGTTATGAAAAGATACATACTTGTGAGAATGATTGCTACCTTTTCAGAAAAGAATATAAAAATTTAGATACTTGTCCAAAATTTGCTTCTTCGAGATGGAAGAAAAATCAAGGTACTGAAGAGGTTATACAAGGTATTCCAGTTAAAGTGTTGAGATACTTTCCAATAATTCTGAGATTTAGAAGAATGTATAGATCTTAAAAGATGGTAGAAGATTTAAGATAGCATTTTAATAATGCAAGCAATGATGGAAAAATGCATCACCCCGTGGATTCTATGGCATGGAAAATGGTGGATGAAAAGTATAAATCTTTTTCATCCGATCCACGCAATCTTAGGCTTGGTCTTGCTATAGATGGATTCAATCCATTTTCCATGTTGAGTTCGAAATATAGTTGCTGGCCGGTAATGCTTATGACATACAATCTCTCGCCTATGTTTTGTATGAAAAAGGAAAACATTATGTTAACTTTACTCATTCCAGGCCCAAAGCAACCCGAGAAAGATATTGATGTATATTTAGTACCTTTGGTGGAAGACTTGCAACATTTGTAGTGTATTGGAGTTGATGCTTATGATGCATTTAGTAAAATTTTGTTTAAACCGAATGCAATTTTGCTATGGATGATTAATGATTTTCCAGCTTATGGAATTCTTGCTGGATGTCATGTGAAAGGTGAAAAAGCTTGCCCATTATGTGGCATCAATTCTCATTGGTTGAATCATAGTCGAAAGAACGTCTACATGGGTCATAGAAGATTTTTACCCACTTCAGATTCACGGAGGAAACAATAGGCATTGTTTGATAACACCATAGAGAAAGGTAGTGCTCCTAGAATTCTAACTGGGAGAAACATTTATGCATTGTTGAAGGATTATTTAAATGATTTTAGAAAATAAAATAGAAAAGAAAAGTCAGAAGAGGAAGTGTGCTTATGATACAGAAGATGAAGATGATAATATTAACGATTCAACATGGAGCTATCAAGGTGGAAAAAAGATCGATTTTCTTTGATTTGCCATATTGGAAGGTTAGTGGTTAATTTATTTACTTTTCATAGTTTTAACAGAAGAAAAACCCAATAATGCGTTATAGTTTTGGTTTTCGTAGGAACTTCCATTACGTCACAATTTAGATGTGATGCATGTGGAGAAAAACATTGGTGAAAGTCTATTAGGCACGATGTTTCATGGTAACAAATCAAAAGATGGAACCAACTGTAGAAAGGATTTAGAGGATTAGGGAATTCGAAATTAGCTTCATGCACAACATATCTTCCACTGGCTCCATACATGTTGTCAAATTCCGAGAGGAAAATATTTTGCAAAAGATTGTACGATTTCAAAAGGCCAGATGGCTAATGTTCAAATTTGAAGAATCGAATTTCATTGCAGGATTGCAAAATTAGTGGATTGAAATCACATGATTACCATGTATTAATGCAAAACTTATTACCAGTAGCATCAAGAGGATTAATGACAAAGAAGGCTAGAAAAGCAGTAATTCGCTTATGTTCTTTTTTCAACAAATTATATCAACAAGTTCTTGATAGAGAGAAGGTAGACAAATCGATGTTTAGATTATTGAAGTTTTATGTGAGCTCGAGAATTTTTTTCCACCATCTTTTTTTGATATAATGTTACATTTGTCAATTCATCTTGGAAAAGAAGCACTAATATGTGGACTGGTTCATTTTCGTTGGCTGTACCCATTCGAAAGATATATGAAGACACTAAAAGATTATGTACGAAACTATGCACGGCCAGAGTGATGTATTGCAGAATCCTATCTTGTAGAAGAATCCATGATATTTTTCAAAGAATTTTTGAAAAAATCAGAACATATAGTGGAGAAAGAAGCTCGAAATGAAGATTATGAAAGCAATGTAATACTCGTGGTACGTCCGATTTCAATGTCCAAGACAGTTACATTGTCAGTTAATGAGAAAGAAAGTGCTCATTTAGCCGTATTAATGAATATGGCTGTGGTTGAACCATTTATAGAGTAAGTCTATGTTACATTGTTTTAATTATTTTGATGTGTTCGTAATGCTAAATATAACTTATAATCACTTGTTCTATATTAGTTTCCATCTGGAGGAATTAGAATATTCAGACCAGCACATGAGAAAATATTCGACCTTACTTTTGGAAACACAGACAAAATTTTTTGCTGATTGGATTAAAAGAAAGGTTAGTTAGATTCCAAATACATTCTCATTGACTACTAATATTACTCTAAAATATACCTGCCAAATGGAATTTGTTGTAGATACCTATTACCTCCAAGGATCATAATGACATGTTAAGATGGATTGCTTTTGGTCCGAAGAATGATGTCATGTCTTATAAGGATATGTCATCAATGGGCAACGTATTCAAATAAAAGATGCAAAGAGAGAAACCCAGAATTATAGGGTGACTTTTGATGAGACTACTATGTGTAGAGCAAGTGCAAAAGATACATCCCAAGTGGTTGATGTGGTCACTTATTATGGAATATTGTCGGATATAATTTTATTAGATTATCATTTGTTTTACATTCATGTTTTTAAGTGTCATTGGACGTATATAGGAAATGGAGTTAAAGTTGATGATAATGATGGGTTCGCTCTTGTTAATTTACATCAAGCATCATTTTCAAAAGATCCATACATACTTGCATCTCAAGTAAGACAAGTATTTTATTCAAGAGAAAATGATGTTTCTAATTGGTATGTTGTAAAGAAAGCACCCATCAAGAAGTTTTGATGATTTAGAGTCACATGATTGCATTGAGGAAGATATTCAAGTCGTGGAAGATTGTGAAATAACCGAAATAGATGATGAAGATGTTAGCTATGTTAGGGAGGATTGTGAAGGCATACTTGAGTAGATTATATGTTCTACTTGAACATGATTGTTAATTTATGATAGTATAAATCTGGACTATTTGGAAATTCACTTTAACTTGTATTAATTTTCTTTAGTGACTGTTGTTCATCTGCACTATTATTCTATGTATTAGCTGTTTCTATATTAATGCATTCCTTTACATATCTCCACTCGTGTCACTGGCTATATTGCTGCTGTTGATTTGTCTTTAAGTGTATTGCTTATTATTCGTGTTACTCGTGTCATTGGCTATATCTCCACTCGTGTCATTGGCTATATTGTGGCTGTAAGTGCAGGCAAAAAGCGTGAATGTCATATCATGTTTATACCTTAGCAATTAATGTTTTTCTCAAATAACATTAATAGATGCATGTTGCAGTTTTGCTCAATCATGTTTATACCTTAGCAATTAATGCTTTTCGTTTCACCACTCTAACATAGCTGATGATGCATACTATATTGAGTATTTATCATATTATGTGGATATGAGCTTTTTTAAATTGTATTATTCGGTATCATATGATTGTTAGCATCTAAATATGGTACTATGTGTTGGCACACTTATTGCATTTGAACAAGACCAATTATAATAAGAATTTTATACCAGTCAATGATATATGTTGATTATTTACAAATATTTTTCAAAAGACCATTGTATAATTACATATATCCACCACAAAATAACAATAGATCCCAAGTCATAAGTTATAGAATTTAGATAATTCTTAAATTAGTTAGTTTTCAAAATATAAATGCACTCCTTTGTCTTCTTTCATAGTTCTTTGTTGGCTAGCAGATCTTATCATAAATTCATGCGTCGCATATGTATACTCAATCATAATTATACAGTTAATTTTTGTTATATTAATTATCTTAGTCACGTGATGAACTATTTTGAAGTCTAAACATGACCTGATTATATTATATTCTCTGTGTGTACCTGCATTTGAATCCTCAAGTCATATTTAATCCTCATGTTAAGTCTAAACTTGACTTGATTATATTATATTCTCTATGTGTACCTGCATATTTAATCCTCAAGTCAAA
Organism: Allium fistulosum; assembly: GCA_030737815.1. NCBI lineage: Eukaryota > Viridiplantae > Streptophyta > Magnoliopsida > Asparagales > Amaryllidaceae > Allium > Allium fistulosum. The sequence goes on from CM060907.1 coordinate 295,705,806, forward strand.
ATCATTTATTCATGACAATGTTTTGGCACCTAAAAATGTTCATTACATATAAGTGATATCACTAATGTAAAAGATGTTAGGTCTTATTTTACAAGCACATGGATATTATGCTCACTGTCAAAATTTTCATTTATGAATTAATTTTAAGGTGCCTTCAGATTCACAGAACTAATTTATGTTTTATCGTCTATTTCCTTTTTATCATAAATCTATACAATACTGTATTTTGTTTCATTGCAGAAAAGAGATATTTCCAAGCCTTGTACGTACTCGCAACTAATGAAAGACCGAAGAGGAATCCCACAAGTATAATTCAAAGCGGAAGTTTAATTTAAATGGCAAAACTAAGAAGCCAGCCGATGTTTGCAATGAAGGGCAAGAACAAGCAGTCAATGCTAACAAGCCAGCCGGTGCTTGTATTGAAGGCCAAGAACGAGAAGTCAATGCTGGAAAGTGAGCCAGTGCTTGCAATGAAGACAACGAAGACAAATAACTCCACTTAGAAAATGAATTCCATTTTGACCAAACTGATGATGCTGAGATGGAAATTGGGAGATCAAGTGAAGCTGAAACTGCAAGTACATCTCGGAAAAGAGGTAGTAGAGGTCCAACAAAAGCAAAAAAACTCCCATTAAACATTCATGATCGAACTGAAGTTTAGTTCAATGAAGTAGGCATACAAATAGGGCCAGGGTCAATATGTTTATCCTCCTTTCTTGGACCGCTTGTGCAGGAGCAGGTCCCATACACACTTGATGATTGGAGGAATCTAAGTGATGAGTTAAAAGTTGTTTTGTGGCGATCGATTCAGGTATGGAAAGCAAATAATTACACTTATTAGGATATCTTTTGAAATGCCAACATTTTTTCTTTTTAAGAGCAAAGTAGATCAGTTTATTACTTCTATTTTTGTATACCATTTTACTGATATCTCTGTGGTTGAATCCATTTCTATATTAGGCATTTAAATTGTAATGTAAACGACCAAAAGATTATTGCATTTGATGCCTGTACCTTCTTTAATGTACAGTACTAAATTCAAAAATATATACATTTGAACATTGAATTAACAAAATATTCAGTTGACATGTGAATCAATAATTAGGTAGAAACATAGATTTATGTAATTGTCTTTCATATTAGTGTTAGTAATTTAAAGTATACAGTAACAGCTTTCATGTTACAACAACAGTTTTATAGCAACACAAAGCTTTGGCAAATAATTATTGTTAATATCATGCGTTCTAGTGTTAATATCATGTTTTCATGTATTGTTCCAGATTCGATTTAAATTGGAAGAGGATTGGAAAAGAAAAGCCGTATTTCAACAAATGGGAGCAATATGGAGGTCCCCAAAAATAAGTTGGTTTAAAAATTAAATAAAGCGAAGAACGAAGAGGAAAGATTGAAAATGAAACCTACCAACATCAAAAGCATGAACGAATGGAGAAAGTTTGTGAAGACAAAAACTAGTCCGGAGTTTAAGGTAACATTAAGATATTTTTTATTCATATGTTGAATGTAAAGCAACATATAACATTGTCGATATCAAGCAATATAATAATAAATATTCAAAAATTGAACCACCGATTGATTGCATACTTATAATTGTTGTATAGCTTGTATGTAACAATCAAATCAACTTAAGCAAGCTAGCTTACCAGTGGTCACTAAATTCTAACACCTTCTAATAATGTCAGAAACGAAGCGAGAAATATTAGACCTTTAGGGATAAACAACTTCCACACACATCTAGTCTTAGGGGAATGGCTAGATTGGCCAATGGCATGGTTAGTTAATTAAGCATAGCATTATGTAATAGTTTTTAATACCTATCAGTTTATTTATTTAATGTTATTCTAAATTTAGAAAAAAGGAAGTCTAGATCCATTGACCGTAAGAGCTGATGTTTGGGTTAAATCTCACATTAATAAAAATGGTGAACCAGTGACCGCGGAAGCTGCAAATACTATTGTAAGAATATTTTTTATCGGTGTATGAAAAATTGTTTGATACTACGATACTTTTACCATCGTACATTATCTGTATGTATTTATTTATTTAGGAGGAGATTAAAAAATTTGGTGGCCTCTCACTGTCCAGCTTGTCACAAAATTTCAATGGAGATGTTCTTGCACATGTATTGGGATAAGACAAACCAGGATGGTTAAGGGCACTAGGAAGGGGTTATAACATAACTAAGCTAGCTACGGCCCAGTCCAAAGATATACAGGTATCTCAGTGTCAATGGCAAATAACAAAATTGAAGAGTATGGTACAGATGCTGGTGGACAAGAAGGTAAACTTTTAAAAGTAATTTATATATGTAAAATATAAAATAATGGATATTTCAACGTCTGGCAAATTTAAGATGCAGTGCTTACTTCTGTAGTGCTTTCTTTCTGTTTGCAGTGCTTAATTTTGTAGTATAAAAATTAGTAGTATTTTTTATTTAGGTCATGTTTAGATAATATATTTTGAAAACTCTATAACTACGATCTGATAAAGATTATGGTTTTATTTGGCTTGTGGGTGTAGTTTTAGTGTAATACATGTACAATGGTGTACATAAACTCACAATTACTGCTTCTTTGCTATTTGTGATTTAATTGTGATTGTGTACACAGACTCACATGTACAATGGTGTACAAATGTGAGCTATTTGCGATTTAATTGTGCATACCCACTTTAGTGCTCCTAAGATTAAAGTATGGTAATATTACTGCTTTGCCGTAGGGTAAAGAAAGTTTGAAAGGTAAAGAAAGTTCGAAAGAAGGGAGCGCACCAGAATTGGTAAAACTAATAATTATATTACTCAAGAAATAACATTTGGATTTTAGTTTTCGATTCAGTAATTGATATATGAATAATTATAGAGCAATGACGACGTATGTTCGGTGTATAATTGGGATGGAACCTCTGGATTTGTTGCCAGTGGGAGAGTGTTGTTTGAGGACCCAAATGAGGTTGTCAATAATATTCATCTTGGACCAAATGCTGTGAGTGTTATTATAGATTTCGTGGAAAAACCATATATTTATTTATATAGGCCTACACCTGAAATGATAGTATTAGCAAACTCTGAGAATAAGGTAGTAGCATGGCCATCTACTTGCATAAAGAGGGCATTGCGAGTACGCTTGAATGAAGTCAGTATGGTAAATTTTACAATTCACAATTATTTCGTAGGTCTTCTACAAATTTAATTTAGAAATATGTCATGTACAATATTTTCACTTAATCACTAAACTCTTGATTTACACTTCTCCTTTTAAAGTAACAACGGCTCCCAAGATGACAAATGCAAGATTTATTATTGGAATGAGGGTGAGGGGGTAGTTGCCGAAGGAAGAATCTACGCCAGAGATCCTCAACATATTGTTAATGGTATTCCGCTCGATCCGTTTGCCGTTGTGATTTGGGTGGACAATGTAATAAATGGAGATGCTTACTTGTGGTGACCTAGATTTGATATGTCGTGCATTAGAGATGCAGTCGGTATGAAATTAGCATGGCCAAAATCAAAAGTTGAAGTTGATAATGAAAATCTTAATGTGACTGTAAATTGTGCAGCTTCTCCCTTGAGATCCACACCCGCATTCGTGAAGAAACATACACAAGAATGTGTAAGTATATATTCTGCAGTTTATATTTTGTTATGCTTTCATGTTTATGTACAATAAGTTCAATTTAATTATTCAATTTAATGTTTACATATATAATAACGATGATTTTGTTTGATTTCATGTTTATGGTACCGATTTTACATCTACTTTCTGAGTTAACTTTATTTTGGATCATGGTTTTTTTATTTTGTTTTTTCATCATTTTTATTTTGGTTTCATTTAATGTGTTGGTTTTCTTATTAATTTGGCTTCAATTCCACTGTTTTTGCAATTTTATGGATTTTTTTGTTCAAGATATAATGTTAAAATATATAGCTTCTGATGATATTCAATATAAATTACAATTCTGACCTCGTTCCCAATCTTTTTTTGAAGTGGCAACATGACTTATAATATAAGTGGTTCCTTTTTATTGCTGGTTTCAAACTTAAGTATACATGATGAATGATGGAATGCAGACGAGTTCTTCTTTTTATCATTTATGATGAATATAATTGTGGTTATTATGTGTCGATGTATTTATGTTAAGTATTTAGTGTATGTATATAAATATTGCATAATATATCCAATATTTATGTGTGTGTATTCTGCATACTAATCTCTCTTTTTTCCAGCAAATTGCAAAGTTGGTGAAAAATGATAAATACAAGCTAATCGATGTGGGTGGAACCAATGAAGTAGTGGCTGATGGAACAATCGCTTCAACCGATCCAATAACGATGGTTCATTGTCATCCATTAGGATGTGATGCTGTTAAGGTTTGGGTTGAAACAGTGAGAGTTCCGAATGCAAAGCTATAGAGACCCACATCAGAGTTGACGTACATGGAGGATGCCTTTGGCATTCCTATAGCTTGGCCAATTGGAAAAGTGATTAAGGAAACACAATAAAATGTATGTAATTCTGTATGTAATTGAAATATTTTTGTTCCTATCAGTTTATGTCATAATACCTCCTTAAAATATTATGAAGTCATTAAATTGAATGTTCAGAAATGAGAGGAGTATGAACGTAGGCCATACTATATCAGAGGAAATGATTTTCTGACTGTATGTGTAGGCAATGTTTGAAAACATAATTTTGATAGAAAAAAATTCTTTTAAGTGCAGGAATACACTGAAAAGTTGATTAAAAATAACATAATGTTGTAAAATTTAATTAACATATGGTTACAACTTATATATGTAGTTAATGGCAAAGGTATAGAGTGCATAATGGATACTTACCTTATAATCAGCCGTAATTAGCTTAGAAATTGTTAGAAATGATCCTGTTGGATGTCATAAAATATCAGAGTACTGTTTGCAGACGAGCATGTGAACTATTATATGGCGTGTCGTATTTTAACCTCTCTTATAATATTCTTATGGTTACTATGGCTTGCCCTTCATATTATTTTTATCACTGAACGCATGCCATTTGTATTTGACCTATTATATTTTGGTTGTGTTATGCAAATAATGACTTGCTGTTGATATTTTAGATGAAGATTCAGGTATCACATTTGCAATATCACATTACACATTTGCAATATCACATTTGGATAAAATTTCAATATTGATTATAACTTGAATCTAATTGTTGGTTATTACTTGTCTAAAGGTAGATCATTGTTTTTGAAGAAATAAGCAGTAGGAGCACTAGTTGTTTATTAGGTAGTTCGGTTGTTTATTGTACTTGCTTAGCTCAACTGTCTATGGTACTTTAGCTGCAGCGCTGTTTATGGTAGTTCGGTTGTGTAACTCTATGTACGGTTAACTTCTTGTCTTGAAACTACTGTTTGGTTATGAACTAGTTGTGTTTATGTTAGTGCATTGTTTATGTATTTTGTGGTTCTTTGAATGTGTTTATGTTTGAATGTATGTGCTTATGTATTTTGTGGTTGTTGAATGTGTATATGTTTAACTGTGTATGTGATTATGTATATATTATAATATAAGCTATGAACAAATAGAATTGGAGGGCGGAAGATTTGTAGCAGCGTTTTAAAAACGCTACAGAGTGAAAACATGGCAAAATCCAAAAGATATAGAAGCGGAATAAAAACGCTACAGAAGTATCAAGTGGAAAAACTGAAACATATGGTGGCAAACAAAAAACGCTACAAAAAATGTACAGGTGGCGAAACACCACACAAAATTAATATGGCATCGTTTAATAAAGGCAGCTGTAGGGTTTGGCTATAAGTTCCCTCTAAATTACAGCGTTTAGGGTATAGTTTAGTGGTAAAAGTGTGATTCGTTCAATTAATAACTTAAAAAGTTAAGGGGTCTTTCGGGTTTTTCATATTCCGATCAAAAAAAACTTTATTTCGTAAAAAGAGTTTAATCCTTTCCCCCTCAATAGCATATTTGAGGAAAAATAGAAATTCTCACGATTTGTATCCAAAGTTCAAACGCTATCAAAATAGTTTACGATAATACAGCGATTTTTAGTGGCATTTTTGAACGCTGTAATAAAGATATTTATAGTGGCGTTTATATAAATGCAACTAAAAAAACATGTATTTTTAGTTGTGGGCTTTATTACGCCGTTTATCAAAATGCTGCCATAAGTTTTGGTAGCGTTTTTTGTGGCCTCCAAAAATAAAATTTCTTATAGTGAGGGTTCTCTGTAGATCCGACCAAGATTGAGGCGGTGAATAATTGAAAGTGACTCGAGACGGTGACCAAAATAAAGAGCTTTCTAGGATTAGCTGGATATTATCGAAGTTTATAAAGGATTTTTCGTGGATAGCTGCACCGCTGACTAAGCTTACGTAAAAAGATGTGAAGTTTGTATGGACTAATAAGTGTGAGGAAGCATTCCAAAGCTTGAAACACTTATTGACCCATCAAGATTTGGTTGTTTACACTGATGCGTGTGGAACTAGATTGGGAGTTGTGTTGATGCAAAGAGGTAAAGTGATTGCCTATGCTTCTAGACAGCTCAGACCACATGAAGTTAGGTATCCAACGCATGATTTGGAGTTAGCTGCCGTAATATTTGATTTAAGGTGTGGAGACATTATCTGTTGGGAGAGCGATTTGAGCTTTATACAGATCAAAAGTCATAGAAGTACTTGTTCTCTCAGAAGGAGCTGAACATGAGACAGCAGAGGTGGTTGGAGTTTATTGCTGCTTATGATTTTGGAATTGAGTATACACCCGGAAAAGGGAATAAGGTAGCGGACGCACTTAGCAGGAAACATCAGAATGCAGTATTGGCTATGATTGCTGAGTGGAAAGATTTGGGAGCATTGTCAGCTTGTAGAGTGCGGAATAAATCCGAGGCAGGTTCTAATGTAAGAAGTGTTGTATTGTCTTGTTTACAAGTTTAACCGGTAATGATTGAAAAGATAGCTTCTAAGCAGGAGGAGGATCCAGTTATGACTGAACAGATCAGGAAATTAAGGGAAGGAACAGAGAGCAATGACTTAAAAGATTTCAGTCTTTACCAAAATGGGTGGTTAAGAAAGAAGGGAAGGTTGTATGTTCCGAATATAGGAAACATGAGGAAAGAAGTTTTGGATGATGCCATCGTTCGAAGTTCACTATCCATCCAGGAGGAACGAAGATGTATCAGGATACGAAGAGAAGTTTCTTCTGGGAAAGTATGAAGCGGGACATTGGTTTATGTGTTAAGCAATGCTTGAATTGCCAGCAAGCAAAGGCTGAACATCAGAAACTAAGTGGATTACTTCAACCATTGGAAGTTCCATTATGGAAGTGGGATTCTACCTCTATGGATTTTATCGATGGGTTGCCAAGGTTTAGTAAAGGAAATGAAAGCATATGGGCCATAGTAGATTGATTGAATAAGAGTGCTCATTTCATTCCAGTAAATTAATCTAGGACAGCAACTATTTTGGTGAAGTTATTTATGAATAATGTAGTTAGATACATGGGATTCCTAGTAGTATCATCAGTGATAGAGATTCTTTATTTACTAGTGAGTTTTGGAAGAGTCTACAAGAAGCATTAGGAACCAAGCTCAACATGAGTACCTCTTACCATCCATAGACTGATGGGTAAACAGAAAGAGTTAAAAAGGTCTTGAAGGATTTGTTAAGAGCTTGTGTATTGGATTTCGGGGAATCATGGGAGAACCATCTTTATTTAGTTGAGTTCTCGTATAACAATAGTTATCAGACTAGTATTGGGATGGCACCATTTGAATTTTTGTATGGAAGGCTATGCAAATCTCCCGTATGTTGGTTAGAGATTGGGGATAGGTTGGTTCTTTGTCCGGATTCGGCGAAAGAAGCCATAGAGAAGATTGAGTTGATTCGAGTTAGGATGAAGGAAGCCTAGTCTGGGCAAAAAATTTATGCAGATAGAAGGAGGAAAGACTTGGAATTCTCTATTGGAGACTATGTGTTTATTAAGGTTTCACCGATGAAAGGAGTGATTAGATTTGGAAAGTCAGGAAAGTTAGCATCTAGATTCATAGGACCTTTCCGTGTTGTTGAGAGGATCGAGAAACTCGCTTATAGAGTAGAGTTACCGAAAGTTTGGCAGGAGTCCATGATGTTTTCCATATTTCTCATCTTTGAAAGTGTGTTAGAGACCCGGAGACTACTATAGCACCTGTAGTGTTAGAAGATTTAGTAATAGAGCCAGACTTGAGCTTGGTTAGAAAGCTGATTTAGATTGTGGCTAGAGATGAGAAGAAGTTGAGGAACAAGACAGTCAGATTAGTAAAGGTCTAGTGGAGTGACATGCAAAAGACTGTACTTGAGAGACTGAGAGCAGGATTAGAGAGGCTTACCCTGATTTGTTTGATGGTATATTTTACCTTTGATTGTTTCGAGTGTGCCTTATAGTAATTTCAAGGACGAAATTCTTTAAGGTGGGGAGTCTGTAACACCCCGTATTTTTATAACATTATCCAGGATATTTAATTAGTTAAATTAAAAAAAATTGAAGATTAATAGGTTGATATTTGATTAAATTAAGGGTAGTCGTGCCATGTTAAAGTGTAAATTAAAATGAGAAAAATAAAATAATGTGTTAGGAAATGGGTAAGGGAATTATGGGAAATAGGAAAGGCTTATACCCTAAACCCTTAGGAATTGAAACTCACGTTCATTCTCATTTTACCAAACTAAAAACTCCTAAGGCCAGCCACCATTATTGTTCTCAAGAGGAAGATAAAGCTAGTATTCAAAAGAAGGAAGATAAACAAGTAATTCAACATCAAATCTCACATCTTTTAATCTCAAAGGCAAGGTGAATAATTACTTCACCCCATTTTCTTATAGATTTTGGTTTTAAGATTAGATCTGAAACGTTTTTGCAAGTATATGCCATGTTTTGATGATTAAAGTTATATATTTGCTTGTTGGTGAATTATGCATGTTCATATTAGTATTTATGAAATGTTTTATATGAAAACCCTATTAAATGACATCCAAATGCCTTGAAAATTTACTTATAGGTCAGAAATGATATTCAAGAGATCAGTTCTAATTTTCATAATTTTCTGAATTTATGTGGATTTTATATTAATTTTCTAGTGAAGAAAATGATTTATTGGGTTATAAATTATTTACGGCTAAAATAATTATTATTTGGGTTTGAAATGTTTATATGTTGGAAAACATATTAAAATAGATTTTCTAGGTTTTTTCCAGATTTTTCCTAAGTGATTTGATGAATATATAAAATTATTTAAGTGGAAATTAGCCACAAGGGCTTCTTTAGCAAGTGCAATTAGTTTCTAGGACACACAACTGTAATAATTACTTTTAAGGACAAAATGCAAAATAATTAGTTTCTAAGGCCTAAAAACCTATGAAATTATGTCCTTGAAAGTAATTGAACCGCTGACTTTGTCCTTGAAAGTAATTATTATGCCGATTTTGGCCTTGAAATTAATTTCTGTGGATGTGTGTCCTAAAATCTAATTGGACTGCAAAGTTTGTCCTTCTAGTGAAATGCCCCATTATTTAAGGTATGAGACTTAAATGTTTTATATATTTAATTAAGAAGGGGCATTTTATAAAATAAAATTATTATTTAATTCTGAAATTAGTGGAAGCACTTTTCTGAAATGTATTTATCAGCTAATGAGAATTTGACAAACAATGGCAGGTTAGTTGAAAAGCTATCTTTTTAAGTTAAAAACAAGAAAATCATTCATTTAGCATGTTTCAGCCATTTTGGGCATCAAACCTTCCGACCCAGACCTTCCGACAAAGTCAAAGTTCAATACATATGGTATCAAGTTACTTGGAATGTAATGAATTGAACAAGGTCGAAGGGTACTTAGTCGAAAGGTTGGTTGCTAAAGAGGTTGGAGTTTGTTTGTTTTATAAACCAAAAGAATCGCCTCCTTTGTTTTCAAATAAGAGCTTTCGACTTGGTTGCTTTCGACCAGGTCAATTATTTAAAATAAAGGTTTTAAACCTTTCGACAAAGTCGAAAGGTTACTACCGCTTTATCATTGTTTTGTTTTTAACTTTCCGACAAAGTTGAAAGGTTTACCTGCTCCTAAAATCAGCCTCTTCTCAATGCTTTCGAAAGGTATCAAAGCTTTCGACTTAGATGATTTACCCTTGTTTTATAAATTGAAGTATAACCCAAACTTTCGAAGGAGTTGTTTTAAAGGCAGAGGCCTATTGTTTTAAATAATATGTTTTAAAGCTTTCGAAGCAGAGCTTTCGACAAAGTCGAAAGGTTGCTTCCAATGAAGTTGAAAGGTTTTAAATGAGGATTTTCTACATGTTTTAAATTGTACCCAGTGTGCTTTCAAAAGGTTTATGTTTTAAGAGTTTAATGCTTTCGAAAGGTTTTGCTTTGAATGATTTCAAAGGAGTTGAAAGGTAACCTTTCAAAGGGGTCGAAAGGTAGCTTCCGACAAAGTCGAAGGTTCTATTTTTGAATGATTTCGAAGGTTTTATATGGAAGGTTTGTTGAATCATGAGTTTTGATTCATGACAAGCTTCAACGATCAATGATGAGATTAGACGATCAAAGCAGAGAAAGCTATACACACGAGGTGAACTACAAAGGAAACTAGACTTCAAACCCAAGTATGCTATAAAAATCTTTATTGTTTGGGTCATAGTTATAGTTTATAATTGTTAAAATCACTCTTCAAGTAGTTTACACACACTATACAAAAGTTTTAAATATATATATATATATATATATATACACACACACACACACACACACACACAAAATAGTGTGCACAAGTGCTCACTGTGCAAAAAAGCACAGTTCAGTCGACTGGACTGAATTCACCAGTCGACTGGACTGAATTCACCAGTCGACTGAATCTGTGGTCTTTGCACAGACATGCACATGTGCACACCACTTTGAATATCCAGTCAACTAGATATTTTTGACCAGTCGACTGACCGCACGTAACTGCCATATTTCCTGAAGGGTTGCTTCTCTTTGCAAAGAGTAACGATCCAATTCGAAGAGTTACATATGCAACTCTTGATTGAAACTCTTCGTGAACAGTAGCAACCTTATATAATATATATATACACATCTAAATCCATGATTTTAATAATCCAATTTACTTCAATCTATTCTATTCTCTGATCTATATTTCTTGACTATATTTCTGCATTCTAAAAGCTTTCTAATCAAAGAAATATTGCTTGAATCTCAGAGTTAATTATTATATACTTCGATTCAAAGCAATATCTTCCTTTTTAATCTTCACACACACAATATATACTTGAGGATTTGATTATAGGAAGGGTGTACTATCAAAGACAAATCAGTGTTATCAAGAACACAAAGCGTCAACAAATTTATCGAAGTTGTAGAAGTCCTATTAGTTTGTATCAGGCGGAAAAGTCCTCTTTGGCTGCTGAGGGTCAAAAATCCTGTTCGGTTGCTCAGGTGTTGTATACCTATTCCTCCGGGTTAAGTGAGGGGTTATTGAGAGAAATTCCAAAGGGAAGTCTGAGACTGGACGTGAACTAGTATAAAATTTCCTGGTGTGCTTATTCTTATTTATTTTACTATTATTATCTGTTTCTGCATTTAGATTATAATACATTCATTATTACACGATCCTAAGTATTAGCTATACAACATACATACTTTCATTTGGTATCAGATCGAGGTTATCTAATAACCGTTACATAGTTATTTGATATATTCTAGTAATATGGAAAATAACACTAACAACAGTTTTATAGAAGGCCAATCCACTGCACGACCACCACTATTCAACGACATGAATTACACTTATTTTGCTACATGTATGAGAATTTATATGCAAGCAAATGGTTTTGATTCATGGAATATCACACAATCTGAATATCATATTCCCACAACTGAATATTCTACATGGTCAAACACACAAAAATTAGATGCTACTACAAATGCTAATGCTATGAATATGTTGTTTTGCGCCTTGGACAAAAATGAGTTTAATCGTGTTAGCATGGGCAATACTCCATATGAATTATGGTGAACATTGAAAATAACTCATGAAGGTACTAACAAGGTTAAACAAAGCAGGATATCTATGCTTAAGAATCAATTTCAAAATTTTAGAATGAAAGAAAATGATTCCATTAATGATATGTATTCTAGATTCCAAGATATTTATCATTCATTATTAGGACTAGGAGAAAAAATTTCTGATTTTGATATAGTATCAAAAATCCTAAACTCTTTAACAGATGATTCGGAAAGAAAGGTCTTAGCTATTGAAGAAGCAAACGATCTTTCCACTATGAAACCAGAAGAGCTAATAGGAAATCTAATGTCATATGAAGTGAATTTGCAGGCAAAGAAAGTTCAAGCACAGGATAAGAAGAATCTAGCATTTCAAGCAGAAAAAAATGATTCAGATTCAGACGAAGAGGATATGGCACTTATTGCAAAAAATTTCAATTTTTTTTTGAAATTCAAAAAGAGTAACAAGTTCAAGAGTAAAAAAAATAACTTCAACAACAATACTGATATCAATAAACCATCATCTTCAATCATGGAATGCTATGAATGTCATAAGAAGGGCCATATGAAGAGAGATTGTCCAAAACGTAAAAAGAACAAATTCAAGAAGGACAAATTCAGAAAGAAAGCTTTTTTAGTCACTTGGGATGAATAAGACTCATCGGATAGTGATAGGGACAGCGACAGCGACAATGAACAAGCTAATGTATGCTTCATGGCCACAAAAGACGATGTAAGTGATTTAAGTTTTGATGATTTAGTAGAAATTAATTCAGAATTAATAGATTTAATAAAACAGATTAAAAAGAAGAATAAGGATTAATAGAAAAACTGGATAGAACAGAATTAGAAATGAGTATGCTAAAAGATGAGAAGAAAATTCTAGAAGAGGAACTTGAGAATACTCAAGAATCTAATTCTAATTTAACTTCCTAATATCTATGATTACTTAAGAATTAGAAATTCAGAAAAATAAGAACGATGATCTATCAATAGATATTAAAGATTTAAAATCTGGCTATAAAGTTTTAGAATTAGAAAATTCTAGTTTCAAAACAAAATTAGAAAATATTTCTAAAAATATTTCTAATTTTAATAAAGGAAGAGGGAATCTTTCTAAAATTATAGAAAATTCTCAATCTACCTCAAATAAATCAGGACTAGGATATAAAACATTATTTAAACCAGATTTTGGAAAAGGATTGAATTACATTAAAAAAGGGTTTAAAAAGGATATTAAATCAACAATTTCTAAGGAAATTAAAACTATAAAAATATGTATTCCTAAAACAAATAATAATTTGATTAGGAATAAATATATTAAATAATTCATTGAAACTATTCATTATAATAATTATTATATTTTTAAAAGGAACTCTGAACCCTATTGGTTTTGGCTTCCTAAAATTTAACCCTTAGGACCCTAACGGAGGAAGTGGATACTAATATTATTCTTTATATTTTTCAAGTACCACTTAAAAAGAGAGGAAAATAGATATTGGACAACGGCTGCTCTAAACACATGACTGGCAATAAAGATATGCTAACCAACATTATCTACTCGAATGGAGGATCGGTCACATTTGGAGATAACTCCAAAGGCTATATCATTGGCAAAGGCGATGTCAGCAACAACGGTACCTCTAATTTACCTCTCATTACTGAAGTTTTATTAGTTAAAAATTTAAAACATAATTTACTAAGTATAAGTCAATTATGCGATAAAGGTTTAATATATCGTTTTCAGAAAATAAATGCAATATTACTAATAGAAATCAAGAGTTAATCTTTGAAGGTATACGAGATAGAAATATTTATATTTTAAATATGAATATAAATAATAACTCTAATATGTGTCTGGTAGCAAAAGAAAATGATTCTTGGCTATGGCACAAACGATTTTGTCATATAAATATTAAAACTATGAATAAATTAGCCAAAAATAAATTAGTAAACGGTTTACCCGATATAAAATTCAAAATTGACAACAACTGCGATGCATGTAAATTAGGAAAATTAACAAAATCTTCTTTTAAATCTAAGAAAGTAATATCTATAGAACAACCACTTGAACTATTACATATGGATCTTTTTGGACCTACTCAGATTCAATCGATCAATCATAATACATATGTGTTTGTTATTGTAGATGATTTTTCTAGATATACATGGACTATATTCATGAAAAATAAAAGTGATACTTTGAAAACTTTAAAATATTTGTCAAAAGAATTGAAAATATTAAAGATTTAAAAATTAAAAATATTAGAAGTGATCATGGAGGAGAATTCGAAAATGAAGCTTTTGAACATTTTTGTAATAAGAAAGGAATTAATCACAATTTTTCTTTTCCTAGAACACCACAACAAAATGGAGTTGAAAGGAAAAATAGAACATTACAGGAATGAGCAAGAACTTTATTAAATGGAACCACTATACCAAAACATTTTTGGGCAGAAGCTGTAGCAACTGCTTGTTATGTTTTGAATCGTGTTTCTATACGACCACTAACTAAAAATACTCCATATGAACTAATAAATTGAAGAAAACCAAATATTTCATATTTTAAGGTTTTTGGTTCAAAATGTTTTATTTTAAACACTAAAGATCAACTCGGTAAATTCGATCCAAAATCCAATGAAGGAATATTTATAGGTTATTCAGAACGAAGTAAAGCTTATCGAATTTTTAATAAACGAATTGAAATTATTGAAGAAACTCTTCATGTTTCTTTTGATGAAAACTTTATAAATATAAATAAAGTTATTAATGAAAATATAAATAATATCAAAAATCACTTGGATGATGATGATATTATTCAAAAGGTTAATGATAATAATAATATTAGAGAAGATGAAAGCATTATTCATAATGGAGAAAATATAAGATCTCCATCTAGAATTTTATGGGATCACCCTATTCAAAATATAATTGGATAAGTAAATTCAAACATTAGAACTAGACACCAATTAAATCAAATGGGTCATATAGCATTTCTGTCTACTATAGAACCTAAAAATATATAAGAAGCCTCAACAGATGACTGTTGGATTCTTGCTATGGAAGAAGAACTAAAGAAATTCAAAAGAAATGAAGTTTGGGAACTTGTTCCTAGACCAAGTGATAAATCAGTCATTGGTACTAAATGGGTATTTAAAAATAAAGCCGATGAATTAGGTAATATAACTAGAAATAAAGCTACTAGTAGCGCAAGGATATAATCAAGAAGAAGGTATTGATTATGAAGAAACCTTCGCTCCAGTCGCTAGATTAGAAGCCATACGCATTTTATTAACCTTCGCGTGTTTTCACAACTTCAAATTATTTCAAATGGACGTAAAAAGTGCTTTTCTAAATGGATATATTAAAGAAAATGTTTATGTTGAACAACCTCCTCTTTTCATTCATGAAATTTTTCCAAATCATGTCTATAAACTTAAGAAAGCTTTATATGGTTTAAAACAAGCACCACGTGCTTGGTACCATCGTCTTAAGAAATATTTAATAGACTCTAGTTTTGAAATTCGAAAAGTTGATCAAACTTTATTTATTAAAAAGACTAAAAATGATATTTTAATTATTCAAATATATGTAGATGATATTATTTTTGGGTCAACTAATGAAAAATTATGTCAGGAATTTTCAACTATAATGACTAATGAATTTGAAATGTCACATATGGGAGAATTATCATATTTTCTTGGATTACAAATAAAACAATTAGAAAATGGAATTTTTATTAACCAAGAAAAATATTGTAATAATCTAATTAAACGATTTGGTATGGAAAACACTACAGCCAAACCAACTCCGATGAGTACAACAATACATCTCGATAGAGATGAAGAAGGCAAAAGTGTCGACCAAAAACTATATCGTAGTATGATTGGATCATTACTATACTTAACTGCTAGTAGACCTGATATAATGATTAGTGTTTGTTTATGTGCTCGATTTCAAGCAGATCCTAAAGAATCACATATACGATCAGTAAAACGCATTATTCGTTACTTAAGCAAAACCAATGATTTCAGACTATTTTATCCAAAAGAATGTCCTTTCGAATTAGTATCATATAGTTATGATGATTTTGGAGGAAGTCGGACGGATAGAAAGAGTACGAGTGGGACGTGTCACTTTATTGGACGTTCCTTAGTCACTTGGTTTAGCAAGAAACAAAACTGTGTTTCCTTATCGATGTGTGAAGCAGAATATATATCTACCGCTTTAGCTTGTGCTCAAGTCATCTATATGCAACAAACACTAAAAGATTTTGATATACATTTAAATAAATCAATAATATATTGTGATAATACTAGTGCAATAAATCTTTCTAAATATCCAATAAATCACTCATGAACTAAACATATTGATATACGACATCATTTTCTTCGTGATTGTATGGAAAAGGATTTAGTAAATTTAGAATTTGTAAATTCAGAAAATCAACTAGCTGATATTTTCACTAAACCATTAAATGAAAATATATTTATGAAACTAAGAAGAGAACTTGGAATAATGTCAATAAAGGAGTAATAATAATATTTATTAATAAAAAGGCAAAAGCATGAAAAATAAAATATACGATTTCTAACCATGACAGGATTCGAACTCCATCCATTCATAAATTTCTAATGTCTATAGCCAATTGAGCTATGGGTGTTTTTTGTCAAAACATTGAATCCACTTTTTGTTAAAAACAAAATTTTGAAATTCAAAAATATTGAAGCTGACCGGGATTGAACTATGGTCTCTCTGATGGAAGTCTCATGTGTCTACCAGTTTGGTAGTTATTGTTTCTTGTTCAGTAGTAAAAACCAGCTCATCATATATTAAATTAGCTCGAAATTTTGTTAACCATACATTTTCAAATCATTTTCCTACCTTAAATCATTAACTTATTTACATATGGTCTAAAACTAATTTCATATTCTTACCATAGAAAATACGGGTTTCTACTCCTAAATATACATGAATTTCATTATCATAAAATGTTGCACACACTTTTCAAATAAAATCTAAACACAAGTTTCATATATTTTATTATCACATCGTAATGGTGTCGCAATCCTCAGATAACTCACACCTCTCCTACGCAACACCTTCCTCAAATAGCTCTGACCATTGATCACCTACTCCAACACTGGAATATAATCCGGTACATAAGTGGGAAAGCTATCATACTGGTTATACAACGGATAATAAGAAGGGAAAACAAGCTACGTTCATCTCGCCATCGACTAAAGAGAAGATCGACAATATTCATCACTACCAACAACAGCAAATGGACTTACAACGTGAATTATATTTCAAACAAAAAGTGATGGAAAGACGCTTAAATTTTTTGGAACAAATTGCTATCAAATTTTGCAACTCTAAACCGATAGACGCATATGAACCATTACCAAAGCCGTGTTCATCACTCGACCCATCAGCTGGATATCGAAATCCGTGGGAAACTTCTCCACGATACTATCCTCGAACTCCAACCTCATGGGATCGCAAATTCAATCAATCACCAGTGAACACGTCATCAAAGAAGGATGATAAGGATAAATCTAAGACTCCAAAGAAATCACTTTAAAATAAATCATTTTCGTTGATGGTCATTTTTTTTAAACTTTTTTATTAATGCATATCTTCGCGTAATCATCAATAAATATAATTTTCAATTGGTATTATATTTTGTAAAATCATTGTTATATTATGTTAGGAAATCATCATATAAAAAATAAACTTAGTTGCATATGCAATATAAAGCAAGCAAAAGTCACTGACAAAAGTCAATCGACTGGACCAAACTATCCAGTCGACTGAACTTATTTCCAGAGCAAAAAGCTTTAGGAGAAGGGTTTAGTCGACTGAATTTTTTTTTTGTTCAGTCGACTGAACGACGTAACAGAGACATTTTCTTTCATAAACTCTTTCAAACTCAAAACATTCAAAACCCTAAAACATTCCAAATCATTCCTAAATCAAAAATTCTCCAAATCATTCAACATCATGGCTCCTAAACCTAAAAAAGACAACGAAGAGCAACCTCAACCTCTCTAGAACCAATTGATACTCAAATTGGTCAATGGCTTTACAATCATGTAGCGGCTGAACGGTGGAACAAAATGAAGGAATCAAGATTTCTAAAAGGATCATTTCTGGTTTACCCTGACTTCAACGCATATGGAATTCAAGATTTGGCAAGAAGAAGTCGTTTGGAATCGCTATTAGACCACAATCAGAACAAGGTAAAAATTAATCACACTATGGTAAAATTATTTCTTGCTAATCTCAATCTAGATCAGTAAACTCCATGGAATAGAGATAATTGTGTTTGGAGTCTAGTTTTTGGACGATAAGTATTTTTCTCTTTAGCAAGAATAGTACATATACTTCACACTCCGGTAGATGGAATACCATTGGAAGACTTGAATTGCGATATCAATATTCGAGACGAGATAAGCCATCGTTTCCTTGAAGATAATATCAGAGAATTGAAATCTATTTCACTACGACCGACAACAAGAATTTTGCATCGTGCCTTAGTGAAAACAATACTTCCAAAAACTAGATCATATGAATTGGTATACCCGGAGAACTATAGAGCACTGTATGCTATATATGGAAATGTTCAAATAAATTGGCCAAAACTTATTCTTGATGAACTTCTAGTCTTCAATCAAGGGAAACAAAATATAATCTACTACGGAGAATACATTATGAGATTGCTTATGGACCTTCAAGTGCCAAAACCCAACTCGGACACTTCTATTGTGAAAACTCTTAATAGTCGAATGATAAGCCTCATGAAATTACCCCCAAGACCCCTCCGTATCATGACATTTCAAGATTGGCAAAACCGTTCCCAAGAACATCAAGAAGAAGCACCACCGCAAAGACAAGGCGATGAAATTCAAACCACTACACCTTCCCAAGGAACACGTGAAGCAATCAATCTTATAGCTTGCAATCAAGTGATATTAGATTCACGTGTCAGACTCCTCGACAAGAAAATTGATAAGAAGTTCAATAAGATAAAGAGCTTCTTTGGCATATTATGGGAAGCTATCACTTGCACCGCTAGTTCATCTTCCTCATCCGAAAAACAACCGGCACCAAAATTTACATGGACAACATCGGATGAGGAAATGGAAAGTGACATGGACAAAGATAAGGGGAAGAGTCCATTGATTCCCGGAGATGACGAAGAAGAAGAGTCCTATGAATGATAGGGAAAATGGAAGTGAAAATTTGATTTTTTGGTAAGTTTTCTTTTGTGAAAAACTATGATATGCTTTATGATGTTATGTTTGTGACATTGTGACCAAACGTTGTACTTTCGTGATGTTTGTTTTCATAAAACAATATCTCTGATATGATATGTTCGTGAATGTTTGTATGATAATGTTTATGTTCATATTTGTAATGATTCGTAACGTCTCATTCTACAAATATTCGTTGGTACTTTGTGATTATTTAATTAAGTATTCCTTTTTGTCAATGACAAAGGGGGAGAAATTTGTGTACTAACTTTTTATGCAGGAATAGAAAAGTCGCCACACATTCAGGGGGAGGAATATATAATCTAAGTTATATATTTCCATATATAAAGAATCGTTAAAATCGGTTGTCATAAATCAAAAAGGGGGAGAATGTTGAATCATGAATTTTAATTCATGACAAGCTTCAACGATCAACGATGAGATTAGACGATCAATGCAGAGAAAGCTATACACACGAGGTGAACTACAAAGTAAACTAGACTTCAAACCCGAGTACGCTATAAAAACCTTTATTGTTTGAGTCATAGTTATAGTTTATAATTGTTAAAATCACTCCTCAAGTAGTTTACACACACTATACAAAAGTTTTTAATATATATATATATATATATACAAAATAGTGTGCACAAGTGCTCACTGTGCAAAAAAGCACAGTTAAGTTGACTGGACTGAATTCGCCAGTCGACTGAATCTGTGGTCTTTGCATAGACATGCACACATGCACACCACTTTGAATATTCAGTCAACTAGATATTTTTGACCAGTCGACTGACCGCATGTAACTGCCATATTTCCTGAAGGGTTGCTTCTCTTTGCAAAGAGTAACCATCCAATTCGAAGAGTTACGGATGCAACTCTTGATTGAAACTCTTCGTGAACAGTAGCAACCTTATATACTATATATATACATCTAAATCCATGATTTTAATAATCCAATTTACTTCGATCTATTCTATTCTCTGATCTATATTTCTGGACTATATTTCTGCATTCTAAAAGCTTTCTAGTCAAAGATATATTGCTTGAATCTCAGAGTTAATTATTATATACTTTGATTAAAAGTAATATCTTCCTTTTTAATCTTCACACACACAATATATGCTTGAAGATTTGATTATAGGAAGGGTACTATCAAAGACAAATTAGTGTTATCAAGAACACAAAGCGTCAACAACTTTATCGAAATTGTAGAAGTCCTGTTAGTTTGTATCAGGCGGAAAAGTCCTCTTCGGCTGCTGAGGCGGAAAAGTCCTCTTCGGTTGCTCAGGTGTTGTATACCTATTCCTCCGGGTTAAGTGAGGGGTTATTGAGAGAAATTCCAGAGGTCGGTTTGGGACTGGACGTAGAACGGGAAGTCCGAACCAGTATAAAAACCCCTGGTGTGCTTATTCTTATTTATTTTACTATTATTATCTATTTCCGCATTTAGATTATAATACATTCCTTATTACACGATCCTAAGTATTAGCTATACGGCATACGTACTTTCAAGGTTTCCCAAAGATTTTCTAAGGCAATGTTTTAAAGTGTTTATAAAGTGCGGTGTCTAAGGTTTCAATGGTTTCGAAAGGTTTTAGTTCAATAGTTTCGAAGGGTTTGAGATCAATGATTTCGAAAGGCTTGATGAATGGTTTCGAAAGGTACGGTTTTGGCTTCTTGGCTTAGAAAATTAAAGGGTTTTACTTGGATTAGAAATAGGTGCTTTCAAAGGTTTAGAAAGTGTATTTTCAAATGTTAAATGTTTTCATCAACTAATGTTTGAGTGAAATATATATATATATATAACATGGCAATGTGATTTTGCGTAAAGCTTAAAGATTTATATATTCCTTTTTTAAATTTGATTTAAAGGTTTTAAATCATTTTGAAAATGTTTTCAAGGAAATTTATGGGAGGGGATCCTTAAGTGAAAATGACTAAGATATTAGAATACCAAATGGGACTAGTATAGGGTCGCGCCCTATACATTAGCTATTAGCCCTAGCTAATTGTTGTCCAAAATTCTAATGTGTAGGGCTTTGTAAGAGGTAGACTAAAATTATGATTATACACCAAAAGGAATATATGTTTGTATACAGATAGGTTATTGGTGAGCCCAAAAAACCATTAGGATCTGGAAGACCTGGGAGATGAGTAAGTTTGGGACAAACCGTCCAGAAGCGAATTATTTAACAGACAGTTAAGGATAGATAGTCCAAATGTGAAGTATTTAACAAATAGTAAGGATAGGTAATCCAGAAGAAGAATAGCTAATAGTTGTTAGATAAAGTTTGATTATATTGTTTGGTTGGCTTGAGTCAGCCAAAGGTTAAAAGTTATCCAAACAAAACTTATGTGCTTGAACAGATAGTCCATTACTACCTAATATTTATGTATGTTTACATAATGATGCTTTATAGTGTTTAATCAGTTTTGATTGCAGGAAAAAGGTTTTGCAAAGATATGTTTTAAAAGGATGTTAGTGAGGGTAAACCCGTTCCACTAAGCGGCGTGGTCTCACTTAACATACTAAACAGGGATGTATAGTATTATTCATACCAGACTTTATGTCTGACTCGAAGTTTATGTTTTCCCTTTAAACTCTTGGGTGCTCAAAATTAATTTGAGTAGGCTGAGGGATTAAAGTCTTTTTCAGGTTTAGTAGGATGACGAATAAGGCTACCAGAGGCATGCAAGAGGCAAACAGATAGCTATTTAGGAGTTGTAGTTTTATGTTTTGTTGTATTTCCGCTGTGTTTGTATTAAGCTTTTATGACTATATGACTCTGATCATCCAAGGCGGTACCTTCATATTCCGCTCTTGGCGTATTTTGTATTAAGTATATTTCATCTGTGCTTGGGAACTTATTGGTATTATGTATTAAGAATATGGAACATCTGTTTTAAATGTAATGAAGAAAAGTTGTTTTGAAATCTGTGTTTTGTTTCATATTCAAGTTCTTTTGATATTATAGATACCATTAACATAGCCGTATTTAGTCGCCATAAGCTAATACTATAGATGACTACAGCATCTGTAGCGCTTAGTTTTGGGCCTCTAGATAGGGGATGTTACAGCAGCACCTAAAATATTATAAATCATAATTGCCATAATTTAACTAAAAATTAGATTCAAATTTAGATCTATAAAACTTAACTAACCTGAATTTTTTAAATCAATCCCTATTCCCGTTGCGCCTAACTTCTCGACCCCAACACACTTATCCAGAAATATAACATATGTATTTGATGTAAAAGTTTTATTCCTTTTGCGTGTTGTATTTTTTTACTTTCATTTTATAATCTATAAATTGATCGTAGTTATCAAACTTTTGTACCAAATACACATGTTTCTATCTAAGGAAATTCATCAACATGAAGTATGTGGACCTTCTTTCGGTATCATTAAAATTTAGACTACATGCATCCATATGTATCAACTCAATGAATTCATTAACTATTTTGTCACTCCCACTGAGTGGGTGCTTTGTCGCTTATCATTTGGGAAGCAATTCAAAAGTACAATATGATTCATAATCATATGATTAAAGAATTATTTCTCAAAGATATGACTTAGTCCATACATACAAAAATATTTGTTAAATAATTTAGATGCTTCTGTATTTTCTATACAGCTAACACATAACTATTGTTATGAAAACAATATTCATCATTGATATAACAACCCGTATATTTGAACCATTTAAATTAACAATAATCCACACATGTCAACTTAAATAATAGAAAACACGAATCATTAATGGAGTGTATGTATATAAATGAGAATCATTACAGAATCACAGACACAGAATAACGCAACGGAAATACAACATGTCATAATAGTAGTTCATGAAGTTACTAAGTAAATACAACAATGTCGCAAAAGCAAAAGTGATGGAAATAGAAGTACATGGATGTCCAATACAAGTACATCAAAACATAATAGAGAAATACTGATAAAGATAATGATAGAGTCTTCAAAAGGTCTTCAACTCCCAAGCAGCTCAGCGACAGAGATCCTAAGACTGACCCGAGCATAAGCATAAACAAAACACTCGAGTCAAGACAAATATTCTTATACAAGATAATATGACTCATGTGAGAAATATCAATAACTCAAAGATGAATGGAATAAACATCTTTCAGGATCTGTTAAACTATCTATATATAGTAGTGTACGCTAAGTAGATAATGTCTATCAGTAATATAAAGTATCAAAATAGCGTTAAGGCGTTACCATTATCCCCCTTAACACATTTTCTATAAGCATCATAGTCTATACAGCACTGTAAACTTCACCGTAAACTAGTGGGCTATCAGGGAGTACTCCATAGGTATAACACAAAACAAATCGTAGTTGTGGCGAATAGGGATACGAGTATGATAAGGCACATAAGACTATACCCAAGGTAGTGAAACTACCGTTTGCGTGATCCGGACTGGTGAAAACGCATCGCCGCAACGATCGCAACACCGCGAAACAACACTCCCAATTCAAGGGTGCGCACCAATCAAAACAAGTAATGAGTAGTTTACGAAGAAGTGTGTCCGCTAGAGGTAGCTAACCTCATTGGCCCGACACGGCTCCTGTTTAAGTCATTTCAAATTTGACACAAGTGTCAAGGCTATCCATTATCGTTCTCTTTCTTCAAATCCAGCAACGTCATCATTCCAACCACTTCATTTTGGATCACACTCCGCGTATAATAGTTATTAAAGTGATTTTCTGTTTAGACAGAGAGTATGTCCATAACCGATCCTGGACTCTTCAATAAATACGTAATTATTACACCGATTGGTCTTTAAATTTAACTTTCAAAATCAAAATAAAAAGTTTCAATTAAACTTTGAAAGTCAACATTCCATTTGACTTCCAATATTCGATTTCCATCTTCAAGTTTCAAAGTTTCAAGTTTCCAATTTCCAATTTCAAATTCCTATTTGGTTTCGCAATTCATTTTCAATTCAATTTAAAACAATTCAATTATTGGTTTCATTCCATATATGAATTCCATTCAATAGTCATTTAATTTAAGTTAACTTAACAATTCAATCAAATTCAATTAAATTTCAAATTGATTAAATCATTCACGTTAGTTGACATAAATTTGATTCAAAATTTACAATTTGAATTTACTTAAGTTCACCTTATCAATTTCTTTCAGTCAAAAGGTTATATCAAAATCATTTCATAAATCGAGTTTATTTCCTATTAAAGAAATATAATTCCACTTTATTTAATCATTAAGTTAAATAGTCACAAGTTAGATTTCTCAAATGAACAAGTTTCAAATCTAATTTGTTATTAAATAAAGTTTACAAATCTCAATTCGACAATTCATTAAATTTAAACAACTAAAATTTCATTAAAACATTTTGTTTAAACATTTATTCAATTATCAAATCTCTAGCCTTTGAATTTCAATTCAAATCAAATCATAAATTAATTCATATTAGATTCGTCAATTTATTCTCTTTAAATTCAAATAGAATTATAATTTTAATTATAAATTAAATCTATTCATTATTTCTTTTCAAATTCAAATCTCATTTCATTTTTTTTATTTCAAATCGTTTGACCAGTCGGGTTTCTTATTTAATTCTCTATCCTAGGTCAAGTGATTTATTTGGGTATTTATCATTTCAACCCAATTCCATTCCAATTCAAAATGAGAGGCATAGTAAAGGGAACTTGCAATGTGATAACTGGGATGGTGTCAAAGTAAATAAACAAGCCATAACAACAATCAACAACAACAATATAATTGATCCAAATAATCACGAAATAATCATATTGATTTTACACTATCATTTCATGTAAAATAATATAATTATTTCTAGAATCTACACTATCATTTCATGTAGATTAAAGATTATTCCAAGTAAACTACGCTATCATTTCATGTGATTACACATTTGTTATGAACATAATTAAAATCAATACTACATCACCATTTACACAATATTAAATTAGTTTACATTGTTTCAAAGTTTGCTAACTATATTATTCATATGTCGACTAATTTAACCTTTAAAGGCCATAACTACACAAATTTCAATTTAAACAAATTCAACTCTATACATATCAATTTTCACAATGCCAACTATAATACGTCAAGTTCACGGAGAATGAGTCGTGAAATTTAATTCACCTTTAGTGGTTAACGGAGAATGAATGACGAAGGCACGAAGAGGCACGAATAAACTCGACTTGAACACAAACAATAGCACGAACAATCAAACAAGCTGCAACAATCGACAAGAAGGAAATAGCATCAACTTCCAATATAAACGTTCATATATATATAAACATATGTATACACAAATTCTTACCAATCAACAAAGAGAGAGAAGAGAAGCTAAGAGAGGGTGCTGCTGCAAGTTGGAAAGCTTCAGATAGTTGTTGTACAATACCGAGAAACCACATTACTACCTATAACACATATTAATACACACACACACACACACACACACACACACACATATATATATATATATATATATATATATATGTAAAAGAAAATGCCCATTATGCAAAAAGGAAGGGATGCACAAGTTCACACAGAAGGACAGGGGGTACTGTGGCTCGGGTTTGATGGCATCAATAGAGGCAGCAGGGGAAATGGTGGCGCAGTTCATGTCAATGGGAGGAGCATGGTGGCTTTAAATGGAGGAGGGGTGGTTTGGGTCTTCTAGCTTGGCTCGCGGGTCTGGAGCGTGGAGGTGCTGACAACGATGGCTAGAGGGGTGTCAGGGTTAGACGGCGTTGGGCAGGTTGGGAGGTCAGTAGCGGTGGAGGCTTGGGTGGAGCAAGCTTGGGTATCGGTTTCATGGAAGGAGAGCTCGGGTTCTAGGGGTTGTCAGTGGTGGTCGGCGACGTCAGGGAATAGACGAAAGCGGTGTGGTGAGGGGCGAGGTGGCAAAGGCAAGGGGAAAGAGGGGTGGGACGTTGAGGCGGAATTTGGTTGCTTCTAGGTTTTGAAGACATGGAACATAAAAAAACAAAAGAGAAGAGGAAAGAGAAGTTGTCAGGGAGGCACGATTCTTTACCTGATTGAAATATATTTGCAAACGAAAGTATGGATGCGAATGAATTGATTTATATAAAGACTAGGGTTCAACGAATGGATGGAACCAATATACAGAGATATTTAATGGTGGTGAGTAGCGAGATGTGCTGTATATTTCCCATGTCATTAATCAGTCGCTGTTCAACTTTTTATGCTCATTAAGTCAGCTACTAACTATAATAATCAATTCAATTCTGCCAAAGGGTATTTCAGGATTTTGAATGAAACTGGGCTGACAATTTTGGGCTGAGATAAATTTTGTTTTAATTTAGAATCCAATGGGTACAATAATGTGAATTAGAGTGGGCTGAAAATGGACTGAATATTTATTTAACTGGTCCGTTTAGAACCGATTAAATTAGTGCAATGATTTACGCTGAACTCCGATTTGTACGAATGAATATACCATTCTAATCAGCGCGACGAGGCGATTACAACGGTACACAGATATTGATGATACAACAGTTGTATTAAAACTCAAATTTTTACGACGATTAAATTGTTCAGTCGACAGAACAATTTAAACGAAGAAGACGACGACAAAATTAGATGAAACGAAATGTGACGTCTCGATCGGATATTTTTCTACAATGTTTCTGTGTAAAATATCTAGATTCGAAAGATGAAAATTTACGCACTTCAAAATGAACTGATATGCAATAAAATGTGAACGAATTTACTTCGATATTTTGCGACGAAACTTTCCCTACATCTATAACTAACTAGACTCATTTTATATTTGAAGTTTGGACGTTAACTGAGAACGTTTATAAAATTCAAACTTTATACTAAAATAATTGATTTAAAAATTTTAAATTAGGTCGGAAATTCAGGGTCGTTACAATCTCCCCCACTCAAAACTTTTCATCCTCGAAAAGGAACGAGGTGGAAGAAGTAGAAAAAAAACAAACAGAAAATTAAGATAGATTTAAAAAAATGGATTATACCTAGACTTAGCAATTCATGATTTGAATCCCGAATACTATCCTCAGTTTCCCATGTGCATTCTCGGTCATCCGAACTCCACTGAACTTTGATGAGATTGACCATCTTCCTTCGAAGCTGCTTCGTATCTCGGTCGACTATCCGAAGTGGCTTCCTCTCAATAGTCAAGTTAGGTTCGATAACCAATTCTTCCAACTGAGCAGTGGGGATAGTCATAGATGGAACGCGTACTACCTTGCGGAGATGTGAGACATGAAACACATCGTGCACACCCGCAAATTTATCTGGTAATGCGATTCTATAGGCCAAGGTTCCGATCCTTTCCGTAATCAAAAACGGACCAACAAATCTAGGAGCAAGCTTTCCTTTCCTTCCAAATCGAATAACATTCTTCAAAGGAGACACTTTGAGAAATAGTTCATCCCCCACACTGAATTCGAGATCTCTCCTTCTTCTGTCAGCATAGCACTTCTGTCTATCTTGTGCCGTCTTTATCTTCTTTCTGATCTCTTCGACTTTCTCGGAAGCTTCCATAATCATTTCTGGGCCAAGCACCAATCGATCCCCAGGTTCAATCCAACAAGCTGGCGATTTACACGGTCGTCCATATAAAGCTTCGAACGACACCATACCAATACTCGCCTGATTATTAAAGATAATTACATTCCGATTCAAATATACTATTCAAATTGAAATTTGATTTTACCTGATAACTATTATTATGAGTTAATTCAACCAAATGGAGTTGGTCTTCCCAAGATCCACCAAAGTCTATAATGCAGGCTCGGAGAAGATCTTCCAAAATCTGATTCACCCGCTTAGTTTGGCCATCTGTATGAGGATGATAAGCGGTGCTTAGATTCAGTTTAGTGCCCAAGGCATCCTGAAATGCCTTCCAGAATTTACTAGTGAAAATAGGGTCTCTATCGCATACGATACTAGACGGAATACCATGAAGTCTAACAATCTCCCTCATATATATCTCGGCCAAACTCGAAGCAGTACGAGTGGTCTTAACTGGAATGAAATGAGCGGATTTTGTCAGCCTATCAACAATCACCCAAATGCTCTCATTACCTTTTCTGGTCCTTGGTAGTCCGTCAATAAAATCCATAGAAATCTGCTCCCATTTCCAATTTGGAATCTCTATAGGTTGTGTAGCAATCCTGCTGTCTTTCTGTGATCGGCCTTAACTTGTTGACAGGTTGTGCATCTACTGACATAGGTAGAAATATCATGCTTCATCCCACTCCACCAATATAATCGCTTCATATTCTGAAACATTTTCGTGACTCCTGGATGAAATGAAAGCAAGGATTGATGGTTTTTTCTAAGCACCTCCTGTCTTAAACCATCAACATTTGGAACACAAATACGGTTGTCGATCCTCAAAACTCCATTACTATCAACTTGTGCACCCAATTTAGTGCCAATATTCCTGACTCTACCGAGAACTATCTCCTTGATACGATAGAGTCTTCATACTACTTAGCTATGATGCGATCCATAAGAGCTGGGGGGACAACAAGCTAGAATAAAATTCCTTCCACAAGATTGCAACATAACCTCGCCTTGTTTCTACTCGAAGTGTCAGCTACAACATTTGCTTTCCCCCGGGGTGTAGTTAATGTCGAGGTCGTAGGCGGCTAAGAATTCGAGACATCGGACTTGTCTCTAGTTCAAATCCTTCTGGGAGAAAATATACCTCAATAATTTATGATCTCTAAATAATTCGAACTTGGTTCCCAAAAGATGATGCCTCCATAACTTCAAAGCAAATACAACCGCAAGAAGTTCTAGATCGTGCGTTGCATAATTTGCTTCATGGGTCTTCAACTGACGACCAACATAAGCAATAACCTTCCCCTTCTACATTAAAACTGCACCTAATCCATCACGGCAAGCATCAGTATAGACGGTCAAACCTTCGCTTCCGTCAATAACCGTAAGAACTGGGCAGAAGTCAACCTTCGCTTCATATCATTGAAAGCTGATTCGCACTTTTCATTCCAATTAAATTTGACATCCTTCCTGGTCAGTGCGGTGAGAGGTGCGACAATCCGAGCAAAATTCTCTATGAATCTACGATAATAGCTGGCTAAGCCCAAGAAGCTACGAACATTTGTAGGAGTTTTGGGAGTCTCCCAATCATACAAATTCAAAGGAATCGACTTTAGAAGAGATAAGATGGTTCAAATAGAAAACAATGAATAAGGATAGAACTTACATTGATTACAGCGATTTTGTGGGATCAACTGAAATCCCATTCTCCGAAACAATATGGCCAAGAAATCGGACTTCATCTCTCCAAAAGTGGCATTTTGAAAACTTGACTTTAAGTTGATGACTACGAAGAGTTTCAAGAACAAAACTCAAATGTGTCTCATGCTCTTTCTCATCTTTAGAGAAGACGAGAATGTCATCAATGAAGACAAGAACAAACTTGTTAAGGACATCACAGAAAACCCTGTTCATCAAATCAACGAAATAAGCTGGAGCGTTGGTTAGGCCGAATGGCATAACTAGCCATTCAAAGAAACCATTATCAGTACGGAAAGCTGTTTTTGGAATACTCTCCACAGCAATTCTGAGTTAGTGAAAACCGGTAGCAAGATCGAGCTGAGAGAAAACTTTAGCTCTATGGACCTGATCGAATAAATTATTAATGCAGGGCATTTGATATATGTTCTTGTGTGTGAGCTTGTTTAGCTCTCTATAGTCCACAAACATTCTGAGAGAACCATCCGACTTGGTAACGAATACAACCGCGGCACCCCATTATGAATGACTTCTCCTAATCAAACCTTTAGCAAACAAATCTTCAATCTGAGAATTTAATTCAGCCTTCTCTATAGGAGCCATTCTCCTTTGAGGGAGAACTACGGGTCGGGCACCTGGAATAAGATCAATGCAGAATTCGATTTCCCGATGAGGTGGTAGAGAATTGACTTCTCCAAACACATCGGAAAAGAGCAGAACAATAGGAGTAGAACTTAGTTCACTAGGATGAGAGTCGAGAGAGAATATAAAACTTCTAGCATACTCCTGAGGCGATTTACCTTCAATGACTAAGGGTTCACCCTTTGCATTAACTAAAGAAACGGTTCGAGCTTTACAAGAAATAACTGCATCGAACCTCCTTAACCAATCAACACCAAGTAGGATATCGAATGCTTCAAATCCAAGGACGTAGAAATCCCAAGTGAAACGATACCTACCATACATAAGCACAACATCTTTACAGACCATTTTGAGGTTAGCGGGTCCTCCGATAGGATTAGATACACACAAGAAAGTTGAGGCAAGAACGGGTTCCAATTCAAGTTTATTGCACAAATCAATAGATATAAAACTATGTGTTGCTCCAGTATTAAATAGAACTCTAATAGTAAAGCATGCAACATAAAAGTGCCTTGTAATGTACCTTAGGTATCACTAGGAACAGGTGGAGTAGGCGGAGCATGGGTGGAAGAAATCATGGCAAAGACTCCTGATGTCTTGCCCTTTTGATACAAGGGACAATCCTTCTTGAAATGGCCAGGCTGCAAACAGACATGACAGAGGTTGTTCCTGGTATCCTGAGGTGGAGGAATGGCGGCACTGGCAGATGTTGGACAACTGTTGGCATAGTGACCCTTCTGATCGCACTTGAAACAGGTGATGGAGGATAAGTCTATGGGCTTCTTTTGGGAGTAGCCAAGCCCGGTAGTCTTCTGCCAGTTCTTCCTTTGCTGCTTAAAATTCGGCTTCCTCTTTCCAAGCTGACTAGAGGATGGCTGAACAACTGGTGCCTTGGTGGCTGATGCAGCCTTCGGATTTCCCTTATATCTAACGGCATAATCCATCAACTCGGTGAAAGTTCCATGAACATGGGTTGTGAGGAGATCATAGTACTCTGGACGTGCTCCAAGAATGAACTTCTCGTTCTTCAGATGTGGTGTGTTGATCAAGCCTGGTTCGAACTTGGAGAGTTCGTTAAACTTCCTCTCATACTCTGAGAAAGTCATACTACCCTGCTTGAGGTCCATAAAAGACCTATAAAGTTGAGCCTTTCCGGATGCTGGCATCCACTGAGCCGAAAAAGAATCCCTAAACTGAGTCCAAGTGATGGTTTCTTCGGCAGTATGGGTGGTGACCGACTCCCACCAATCCTGTGCCGCATCCTGAAGCTGCCAAGCAGCTAATTGACACTTTTGCGCATCAGTAATCTCAAGGTCGGTGAAGGTACTCTCTAGGCTCTTCAGCCATTGCTGAGCTCCAATAATGCCCTCGGATCCAGAAAATTTGATGCCACCAAGCTGGGTGTACTCTTTGCTAAGAGTGGTGAACTTGACTGCTGGAGCTGGGACACGTGGTGCGGGAGCAT
This sequence comes from Allium fistulosum, assembly GCA_030737815.1. Lineage (NCBI taxonomy): Eukaryota > Viridiplantae > Streptophyta > Magnoliopsida > Asparagales > Amaryllidaceae > Allium > Allium fistulosum. Next base: position 295,737,480 of record CM060907.1, read on the forward strand.
TTCCTCTACCCACACCACCGGCATTCCTTCTGGTACTCATCCTGAAATACCAAAAGTGATTTTAGAATCAAAGATAGAAATTATAGAACTTAAGGAAATTCTAATCAAACGAATTCAATAAGAAAGAAGGAATCAAAAGGATATAGATTCTGAAATGACTCTCCTCATTCTAAGGTATTGCTACCTTATCTCTAATGAGCTTTACAACTCCACAGGCTAAGGTTTTCGGGAACCAAAACCTCTGGTACCAACTATAACAACCCGTATATTTGAACCATTTAAATTGACAATAATCCACACATGTCAAATTAAATAATCCAAAACACGAATCATTAATGGAGTGTATGTATATAAATGAGAATCATTACAGAATCATAGACATAGAATAACAGAATAACGTAGCGGAAATACAACATGTCATAATAGTAGTTCATGAAGCTACTAAGTAAATACAACAATGCCTCAAAAGCAAAAGTGACGGAAATAGAAGTACATAGATGTCCAATACAAGTACATCAAAACATAATAGAGAAATACTGATAAAGATAATGATAGAGTCTTCAAAAGGTCTTCAACTCCCAAGCAGCTCAGCGACAGAGATCCTCAGACTCACCCGAGCATAAGCATAAACAAGACACTAGAGTCAGGACAAATATTCTTATACAAGATAATATGACTCATGTGAGAAATATCAATAACTCAAAGATGAATGGAATAAACATCTTTCATGATCCGTTAAACTGTCTATATATAGTAGTGTACGCAAAGTAGATAATGTCTATGAGTAATATAAAGTATCAAAATAGCATTAAGGCGTTACCATTATCCCCCTTTACACATTTTCTATAAGCGTCAGAGTCTATACAGCACTGTAAACTCCACCGTAAACTAGTGGGCTATCAGGGAGTACTCCATAGGTATAACACAAAACAAATCGTAGTTGTCGCGAATAGGGATACGAGTATGATAAGGCACATGAGGCTATACCCAAGGTAGTGAAACTACCGTTTGCGTGACCCGGACTGGTGAAAATGCATCGCCGCAAAGATCACAACACCACGAAACAACACTCCCAATTCAAGGGTGCGCACCAATCAAAACAAGTAATGAGTAGTTTACGAAGAAGTGTGTCCGCTAGAGGTAGCTAACCTCATTGGCCCGACACGGCTCCTGTTTAAGTCATTTCAAATTTGACACAAGTGTCAAGGCTATCCATTATCGTTCTCTTTCTTCAAATCCAGCAACGTCGTCATTCCAACCACTTCATTCTGGATCACACTCCGCGTATAATAGTTATTAAAGTGGTTTTCGGTTTAGGCAGAGAGTATGTCCATAACCGATCCTGGACTCTTCAATAACTACGTAATTATTACACCGATTGGTCTTTAAATTTAACTTTCAAAATCAAAATCAAAAATTTCAATTAAACTTTGAAAGTCAACATTCCATTTGACTTCCAATATTCGGTTTCCATCTTCAAGTTTCAAAGTTTCAAGTTTACAATTTCAAATTCCTATTTGGTTTCGCAATTCATTTTCAATTCAATTTCAAACAATTCAATTATTGGTTTCATTCCATATATGAATTCCATTCAATAGTCATTTAATTTAAGTTAACTTAACAATTAAATCAAATTCAATCAAATTTCAAATTGATTAAATCATTCACGTTAGTTGACATAAATTTGATTCAAAATTTACAATTTGAATTTACTTAAGTTCACCTTATCAATTTCTTTCGGTCAAAAGGTTATATCAAAATCATTTAATAAATCGAGTTTATTTCTTATTAAAGAAATATAATTCCACTTTATTTAATCATTAAATTAAATAGTCACAAGTTAGATTTTGAAAATGAAGAAGTTTCAAATCTAATTTGTTATTAAATAAAGTTTACAAATCTCAATTCGACAATTCATTAAATTTAAACAACTAAACTTTCATTAAAAAAATTTGTTTAAACATTTATTTCAATTATCAAATCTCTAGCCTTTGAATTTCAATTCAAATCAAATAATAAATTAATTCATATTAGATTCGTCAATTTATTCTCTTTAAATTCAAATAGAATTATAATTTTAATTATAAATTAAATCTATTCATTATTTCTTTTCAAATTCAAATCTCATTTCATTTTTTTTCATTTCAAATCAAATCGTTTGACCAATCAGGTTTCTTATTTAATTCTCTATCCTAGGTCAAGTGATTTATTTGGGTATTTATCTTCTAAACCCAATTCCATTCCAATTCTAAATGAGAGGCATAGTAAAGGGAACTTGCAGTGTGATAACTGGGATGGTGTCAAAGTAAATAAACAAGCAATAACAACAATCAACAACAACAATATAATTGATTCAAATAATCATGAAATAATCGTATTGATTTTACACTATCATTTCATGTAAAATAATCTAATTATTTCTAGAATCTACACTATCATTTCACGTAGATTAAAGATTATTCCAAGTAAACTACGCTATCATTTCATGTGATTCCACATTAGTTATGAACATAATTCAAATCAATACTATATCACCATTTACACAATATTAAATTAGTTTACATCGTTTCAAAGTGTCGCTAACTATATTATTCATATGTCGACTAATTTAACCTTTAAAGGCTACAACTACACAAATTTCAATTTAAACAAATTCAACTCTATACATGTCGATTTTCATAATGCCAACTATTATATATCAAGTTCGAGTGTATGTAACTTATCATTTCATGTGTAAACAATGTTAATATTCAATACTAACATCACAAACAATCATCACATATCTCAATCAAATCATAACTAGCATCAAATCAAACTTGGTCATCATTGTATAATAATATGACTCGTTAAATTTAATTCACCTTTAGTGGTTAACGGAGAATGAATGACGAAGGCACGAATAAACTCGACTCGAACACAAACACTAGCATGAACAATCAAACAAGCTACACCAATCGACAAGGAGGAAATAGCATCAACTTCCGATATAAACATTCATATATATATATATATATAAACATATATATACAAAATTTCTTACCAGTCAACAAAGAGAGAGAAGAGAAGCTAAGAGAGGGTGCTACTGCAAGTTGGAAAGCTTCAGATAGTTGCTGTACAATACAGAGAAACCACATTACTACCTATAACACATATTAATATATACATATATATAAATATATATTTATATGTAAAAGAAAATGCTCATCGTGCAAAAAGGAAGGGATGCACAAGTTCACACGGAAGGACAGGGGGTCCTGTGGCTCAGGTTTGATGGCATCAACAGAGGCAGTAGGGGAAATGGTGGTGCAGTTCATGTCGATGGGAGGAGCATGGCGGCTTTAAATGGAGTAGTGGTGGTTCGGGTCTTGTAGCTTGGCTCGCGCGTCTAGAGCTTGGAGGTGTTGGCAACGGCGACTGGAGGGGTGTCAGGGTTAGACGACGGTGGGCAAGTCGGGAGGTCAGCGGTGGTTGAGGCTTGGGTGGAGCAAGCTCAGGTATCGGTTTCATGGAAGTTGAGCTCGGGTTCTAGGGGTTGTCAGTGGTGGTCGACGATGTCAGGGAATAGACGAAGGCGGTGCGGTGAGGGGCGAGGTGGCAAAGGCAAGGGGAAAGAGGGGAGGGATGTTGAGGCAGAATTTGGTTGCTTCCAGGTTTTGAAGACATGGCACATAAAAAAATAAAAGAGAAGAGGAAAGAGAAGTTGTCAGGGAGGCACGATTCTTTACCTGATTGAAATATATTTGCAAATGAAAGTATGGATGCGAATGAATTGGTCTATATAAAGACAGGGGTTCAACGAATGAATGGAACCAATATACAGAGATATTTAATAGTGGTGAGTAACGAGATGTGCTGTATATTTCCTATGTCATGAATCAGCTGATGTTCAACTTTTTATGCTCATTAAGTCAGCTACCAACTATAATAATCAATTCAATTCAGCCAAAGGGTATTTCAGGATTTTGAATGAAAATGGGCTGACAATTTTGGGCTGAGATAAATTTTGTTTTAATTCAGAATCCAGTGGGTACAATAATGTGAATAGAGTGGGCTGAAATTGGACTGAATATTTATTTAACCGGTCGGTTTAGAACCGATTAAATTAGTGCAACGATTTACGCCGAACTCCGATTTGTACGAATGAATATACCATTCTGATCAGTGCGACGAGGCGATTACAACGGTACACAGATATTGACGATACGACAGTTCTACTAAAACTCAAATTTTTACGACGATTAAATTGTTCGTTCGATAGAACAATTTAAACGAAGCAAACGACGACGAAATTAGACGAAACGAAATGTGACGTTTCGATCAAATATTTTTCTACAACGTTTCTATGTAAAATATCTAGATTCGGAAGATGAAAATTTGCGCACTTCAAAATGAACTGATATGCAATAAAATGTGAATGAATTTACTTCGATATTTTGCGACGAAACTTTCCCTACATATATAACTAACTTGATGCATTTTATATTTGAAGTTTGGACGTTAATTGAGAACGTTTATAAAATTCAAACTTTATACTAAAATAATTGATTTAAAATTTTTAAATTGGGTCGGAAATTCAGGGTCGTTACAATTGATATACAAAAACATATATATTTGATAATGAATATTCGTAATATTCATATTCAAACAATGTTGCATATAATTTATATTAAAACAAAAGGCAGTTATAATTTCATAAATAATGTTCTGTATACACGAGAATAATTTTTCAAACCTTAATGTGTAACAACCCGCCTTTCTTGACCCTAAATTTAGTGCTCGAATTGACATTCAAAACACAGAACGCGAAAATAACATATCATTAAGTTGTGATGACAAGGAAAAAAAAACAATGTCTGTTGTGGGCAATTTCTCCCACATGGCCAAGGTGGTGGAAAGCTTGGAAGATAATACATGCTCGGTTAAGAAAAAAGTGACACAACAAGTGGAGCAAGTGCAAAGGCAAGGAATATAAGGCGGCTCTTTCCCCCTCTCTTTGGTCCAGTACCCATAGTATCCAACAGAGGTACTTGTTCAGTACCCTAGGGTACCAAACAGAATATCTTATTCGTACCCCAGGGTACCTAATAAAATATCCTGCTTGGTACCTAGGGTACTGAACAAGATTCTTTATGTGATATAAGAGGGTATTGGATAAGGGGCTTGATTGAACCACGTGAGTTCCAGACCAAGCTATGAACCGAAAAAAATAGGAAAGTGTAGGAACTTGGCCCAGAACATATCCATGTTCACCTACATTGAACCATCCTACCCTGGGTAGAGCTTCCAACCGAAAAAAATAGTGCATATATAAAATGAAATCTGCATATATTAGGAAACTATCAATTACAAGCTACATATTCAGGAATATTCCTTCCTACAAGATATACATGGAAACATCCTAATTTTTTGGATTAATTACAAAACCTCTTCACCCTTATAAATATCCAAGCATTTGTCATTCAAAGGATATGTTTTTGGGATCTACAAGCCTCCGAGCAGTATAATTAATCAAACGAAGCATCCAAATTCTCTTTTTTGTATTATAAATCATTGTATGTCGTATCAAATTCTTATAACAACCAAATTATAAGAAGAAGGAATGCACATGAATAGTGGACGTAGGCCTTTTATGGTCAAACCACTATAAACCCTTGCGTACTATACTTTTTCTACATTGTATCTTTATTGAATCTGTTGTTTTAAAATAGGAAATAAATACAATAAATTTTGGAAAATTTTTATTATCACTTTTAAAAATATTAAAGGACAAAGTATCCTTAAAATAACATATTAACACAAATTAAAATAAAATATGACAAAGAAAATGTAATTTATATAATTTAAAATAGACAAAATTGTTAAATAAATCAAATTGCACTCAAAATTGAAATGTACATAACTTTTACAATTCAAATCCGTTTTCAATGAAACGAAAAGTGGTATTCAAGTTATTAAATCTATTTTCATAATAAAAGATAAAATTTAAGAATTTAAATATTTAAATTTAAGGTATAAAAATCAAAGTTTGACCAGTTTGACCAGAAATCCCTTTTTCAGGAAAATGTTCAATTTATACCAGTTTGAAATTAAAATTCACATAATAATCAAAATTTATATTTTAAAAATGAAATGTTTGAAATAAAAAAAGTTTAAAATAATTTAAAATAAAATAAAGTCAAATTTAAATATATGCAGAAATCTAGGGTTGTTACATCCAGTCTTGACAAAAGTAGACGCTGATGGAAGGCGGGCTCATGGTCGTGAATGGTCATGAAGCAGGGAACGAAGCCGAGGCTGCTGACCAAGTCATCATAGAAGGCATGAGAGAAGCCTCTCTCCTCGATGGGAGAGGTCGACCTAACTCTGCTCATCCCTTGAACCAGAAGATCGTATGCACATCTTATAAGGGAATGTGTTCATCGTGAGGAGATAGAGCATGGAATCAGCGCAAGAGTTGGCATCAAATTTTCCATGGAGATAGAGACCGCATAGAGTCCAAAGAGCTTTCAGATGCCCAATTAGGACCCTTACCAAGGGTTGACTAATACCATAGTACATCTACAATGATATACACAACATAGGCTAATGAGTGGATCAATGGAAGAAGTTATGCGTAAGTGCTTTCCACTCTTCTTATTAGATTTGGCGACTATATGGTTCTGTCGTCTTCCCCTTAGCACAATCCACTCATGGGAGATGTTGAACAAAAAATTTATCAGTCAATTTGGGTTTACATAGAAGAACCCAAGGACCTGTATACTATGTCGAATGTAAAACAACGGAAGAATGAAGCCCTGCAACAATATTTGATTCGCTTCAACGCTGCCCTACTACTGTTCAGAATGTTGATGAACGACTAACTCTAATGGCATTGTGTGAAGGTGTGTATCTTGACATGAAGATGGCTCGGAGATTGACTAAGGAGAAACCATTTACACTTCAGGATTTCTTCTATGAAGTGGCAAAGTACATGCGGTTGGAGGAAGCCACATTGAGGCGGCAGGCTGATACCATCGCCAAACCATTAGGAGCTTCTAGTAGAGTCGATGCTATGATCAAGAATGGTGATGCCGGTAGTGCGGAGAAAAATAAAAAATAACCCAAGCAATTCCGGCGGGAAGAAAAAAGATCGAAGGAGGTTCAAGCCTGGGAATATGTTTGACACCTACACGAACTTGAACAATACAATAGAGAACATCTACCTGGCCATGCAAGCAGAGTTCAAGTACAACAGGTCCTCTACAAAAAAGAGACCAAAGATGGAATGAATACTGGGAAGTATTTCAGATTCCATGAATCCCATGGGCATGACACCAACAAATGCCCACTACTTATGAGACATAGTTGAAGAACTTATTAGGAGGAAGTTGGAGGGGTACGTCAAGAGCACGAAGGCTCTTCCTGCTCCTAAGAAGCAAGCTCTGAGACAACCCCCACTAGGGAATGGAGGTGAAGGGTCCAGTGCCAATCGTAGGAAAGACGGAGACTAGTAATCAACACTATAACAGGGAGACTACATATGGCAAACAATAGTTGGGCCGAAATGGAGAGGAAGGCAAATTCTTTAAAAAATGGGGAGGCCTACATGTGTACTATAGGCGAGGAACAGAGAGTTAAGACTCCACGTCGAGAACATGTGATGATAGCCTTTAACGATAATGACTTGCAAGGGAAGCCATATCCATATATGGATCCGATAGTTAATACATCCATACTTGGTCTGGCAGCGGTACATCGAATTTTGGTAGATAATGGAAGTTCAGTGAACATTCTATTCAAAGATGTGTTTGAATAGATGGGACTATCTATAGAAGATGGAACACAGTGCAACCAATAGGTACATAGTTTTATAAGAGAATGCCTTATGCCCTCAGGAATGTTGGATTTGTTTGTTGAGATAGGAACCGATCCTCGATCAACCATACAAAAGAAAAATTTTGTACTGGTAGATGGATTCTCGGCTTAAATGCCTTCCCAGGTTGTCCAAGCTTATCTGACTTTCGTGCAGTAGTGGCTCCATGGTGCTTCACAATGAAGTTTCCAATAGGCAAGGGACATGAGTAGTGGAAGGAAATAAGGACACGGTGAGGGAATGCTACGTTGCAGAGCTTTAAGAAATAAAACGAATGGAAGAAGAAAGGGCATAGAAATCGCTTTCTATGCCAAGAAATCCCTCGCATAGCAACTGTTAGTGAGATTTATTGTCTCACCACACCTGAATGAACGTGAAGTCACTTTTGTAATAATTACTAGAGGATTTAGAATCTGCAAAGTTAAGTAGTATTTATTTTGCTTTTAGATAGTAATTAAGGCACTGAGAGCTTACACAATTATGTATTTGCACTTTAACAATATGTTAATATGCTATGTCGAAATAGCACTTGATTCAAATAAGACAGAACAAAATCTAACACTAAAATCTAGATAAAGACAAATAAAATTGCAGTAAAGCAAAGACATAGGGTTACATGGTTCGGATATTAAGGAATCCTACATCCCCCGAGGAAATGTCACTTTCTTCTTTATATTTCTTGGTACAGGTTTTTATGGCAGAGAGTATAATGCCATTTTCTTTCTTAACCTTAAAAATGAAAAATCAGGAAAAAGATCCCCTTCATACTATAGTGTTTTTTTATTTATAGTATAGAGACGCACGTGGATTGCCACCATCCTTCTTTCATCCTTTGGTTTCTGCCTTTGGATCATGTAATGTGTCATCCATCCACAATATTTATTTGATGCATATGGATTGCCGATGTGTCTTTTGTGGAAAACTCTTATTTGAGCGATTGAATTCTGGTTTTGGCGGGAGATCTAAAATTGAAGTGATAATGTTAGAATTTGAGGTGGGAAGTTCCAGATTTGAATGGGATCTGAGTTCTCCCTCTTTGAAGGGTAAATAACTTAGGTATTACTTCCTTTCGCAGGTGTGAGTATGGAAAGTTGTTGTCCCATTTTTCTTTGGGTTGAACTGCGCCACTTTTATTACTTTTGATTCAAAATATAGTTGCTCCTTTGGTCTACCTTGAGCATAGTTGATATTTACAACGTTGATTAGGGTGATTGAGCCACCATTTATGAGGGCAATTGCTTTATGTGGCTCTGCGCTAAGCTGCTCTAAGCGATGGATTGCATGGGTTATCAATTAAGGAGACTTATACCTTTGTCGTTTCCTCGTGAGCGTGGATCTGTACTAGTGCACTGTTTGAGTGGCCATGTGTGTAGCTCTTGGATTGCTTGACTTTGCATGGTACTGCTTAGGTAACCCATTGTGAGTGCAGTGCATATCCGTTCTTGGAGGTATTAGCAATGCATAAGTACTAGAATGATATTGGGGGCCTATTCAGCCCCTTTGGGTGCAACGCGGTCCTCTCTCTAGTCCCATGTCTTGATGCCAGCGTGTTGTGTTGCTTCACTTTTTTCTAGTATCAAAAGAAAAATGGAGCTACACATTCTTATTTTCCTTCAATGCAATTTTGTTAGCATAGTTCTATTATCCATATACATTGGCTTGTGAGTGCAGTATGTTGTTGATGGTGCATGTCTTTTTTAAGTGAGGTGCGTTATGTTTTGACGCCACCTATATAATTCTTTGTATCACAACATATCATTAACATTATATTGTTATTTTGGGATTTCGATTATGCCGCGGTTCCATGTATCATAGTTGTCGGTTGTTTGCCGAACCTTGTGGCCATATTCGGTTTTCGGCACGGCATCATAATGTAATACTGAGATTATAAGGTTCGATGCAGTTTGAATGCTTACCATATTCTGCAGTTTCCAAGCGCAGTATTCTTTTGACTTCACTTTATTCATTCCTTTTCATTTTTACGGTCCAACTTTTACTATGAGAGCATCCTGTTTCAATCTTGATGCCTATGTCATATTGCCTTTTAAAAGGATTTGAGAAATATGATGTAATATTTACCCCCCCTTCCACCCCTAAGTCTATGGCGATCGTAGATCGGCATGGACTTCTTTTCATTGTCGCATCTCGTAATTTCCGTCTTCTCCTTTCTTTCCTTTCACTAAAGGGATAAAATTTCGATAATCGTTTCACATTTAATGCTCATGCACACATGTCATTCTCTACTTGGCCACTTCCCTAAGTCATTTTCACATCGCCCTCTTCGTTTTCTAGGTAAATCCATCTCGATCTTTACACTTATTATCTCTGCTATTTTATTAATTGGCATTTAACAAACTTCCTATGTATTCTGATTATGCAGCTATCGTTCAGATGAGGGTGCATATATACGGTTTTATTGAAATTTTCATTTGACAATGTAGTAATGATGCATGCTCCTATTTTGATTGCAATATGTTTCCTTTTGATATTTTTTTAGGAAAGTGTGTGTAGATGTGTAGAACATATAATCATGTGTAGTTCTTTAGTGAGTATGGGTAGAATTAAGTAAACTTGAATAGAACTTAGTTTCTGATGTTTACTTGGCAAGCTTTAAGCAATTTTTTGAATCGTACCAAATCTGTAAATTGTAGTACATTCAATGTGTTGTTTTTCCTTATCACTTTCTAGATCAACTTCTTATGAAGTAAATGAATATTGAACCGAGCTTTTGACATGCATATTTTGTTACATGTTGAGTGTGACATGCCTCCTTGTTTGAAGTCAGGTTCATGTTCGTGCGCTTGGCACGGTCCGCCCCACTAATTTTAGAGGAAGACTGATATTCGACTGTGATGTCAGGTCACGTATTTACAACCCTTTCAAATCATACGCTTGGTCTTTAAAATTGGTTCGGGCTATCTAATATCTGTAACGACCCGGGTTTTTCGACCCCGAAAATCCCGAATTGTTAAGGAAAGAAAAAGAAGAAAGAGATAGAAGAGAAAGAAGAAGAAGACAGAAACACCAATCATAGAAATCTCACATTCGCAGCGGATTAAAATATAATATCAAATAATAATATCAGTTATACAAAGAAAACTGTATCAGTCAATCCCATTTTTATACATCAGAGTTACAACCATTTACATGAATTGGACAGTTATACAACTTGTTCCAGACTACAATTTATACAGACTACACAATATCATATACACAGCGGAATATACTCCATACGTTCCTGCCATCCAGCTCGCCTCTTGAGCTCCAGAACGTCCTTACCTGAAATCTGTAATACTCGTTCTGACCCGAGCATTACATCAAAGTAACACCCAGGTCAGGCTGGAAACCAGCGTGAGTAAACTCATCTAACATGAAATTTCAATCCATATAACTTATTTAAAACCCGGGGTAACTCGTACTTACTATATATAAACATCTTATATAATCACCACTTATTTTCATAAAACATTATCTAAGTATCCAACTTAGTTTAAATGGTCCATATTATCCCAAACCGGCCTATTTGATTTCACATATCAATCTATAAAGAATTATAGAAGATATCAAATCGAAGTGGTTTCGGGTATTTACGGCTACCCGACCCCGGTCTCTTCGAATTCAATGTCATCTTAATCCCAGTTGTTTAAGTGGATACAAATCAGCTTTAAACATAGGTTCTCATATTCTCACAGCAAATCAATTATCGATAGATAACTCATAATATCACAGTTTAACTCATCATATCATATCACAATACATCACAACTCAACATCAGAGATATTCATACAAACCAAGGTATTCGATTCAAGTTATCATCTATAGGCAAGATTAATACTTAAACAATTTATTTAATTTAATCACCTAATATAGATTAAATTAAATACCTTTAATCATGCTTAATTAACTTTAAATTAATTATAACCACTCCTTAATTAATTATATTGATTAATTAACCTTAATTAATTAATCATACTTATTAATTATCTTTTAGTTATTAATTAATTAACCTTTAATCATCATTTAATTAACCTTAATCATTAAATTAATTAACCTCCAATCAATCTTTAATTACCTATATTAAGTAATTATCTATTAAGAAATTATCTTTTTAATTTCTTTCATTAATTAATTAATCCTTAATTATCATTTGATTAATTACTAATTACCCATTAATTACTTAATTAATCAATTATTAATCCTTAATTAATTTCTTAATTTCAAATTAATTAAACTCTAATTAATTAATTATAATCTTTAAATATTTATTTATTATTAAAATAATTAATTACTCTTTATTAAATTATCAAAATCTTAATTATCTTTAATAAATCGTTTTCCTTATTAATTACTTAATCCCCTATCAACTTAACCTTACATTACATTTAAAAATATTTATAAAATGATTAAGTTAAAACATTTTTATTTAAGTTTTTAACAAACTTAAATTTAATAAACATACCATTAAAATTAAAGCTTAAGAACGTTTAGAAAAATTTTAAACATAGAACCATTATAAAATTTCAAACTTTTATTTTATAAAAATCTTTTACAATCGTGCTAAACCTTCCCTCACGATTCCTCTTCGAGTCATCCCACGTTCCTACTCGAGACAGTCTTCGAGTTTCCCCTTCCATCTTCTTCTTCTACCCTCAGCTTCTTTAAAAAAACTAAAACTGCTAATATACTATCCTCACGAACACGAGCAAGTGCTCGAGTCTGAACCCAGAATTCCCGATACTCCCTTCGAGTCGCCCACGACCATCATTCCTGACACGCACCTCACCGTTGTGCACGTGCACAGATGCTCCGACCACCTCTGATGAACTCGACTACCTCCGGCAAGTCATGAATCAACTCGACATCCAACTTCGAGCATCAAATTGAAAGCATCAAGCCTAAATCGAAAACGAGACTTCCACTTGAAACAGAAACTCGACATCACCTGGAACGAAACGTCTCGCCACCACGTCTCCGACCACCATTTCATCTGAAACTTCGGCCATAACCTCCCAAGTCATTTACGCATCCATCCCCATCACTCCCATGAAGCTCGATCCATCATAGATGCTCCAGTCGTCACGATTCCAACCACGACCAAACAAAATGCCTAAACCCTATTTCGTCCAATCGCCAATGCCACAAAGGATGATAAAATCATCAGGCATTTTTCTCGACATCTCTGGCCATCAACCAAGCTACGACAAGAATCTCGAGTATCAATTGTTTGAGGATTGCCAGAAATTTGTGAAAACCCATTTTCAATTCAACTCAAAATTGCTCTTAATTTACTCAATTAAAAATTACCAGATTTGTTTTGAAAATCTTATTTTCTTGAGTGGATTCACATTATATAATTTACTCAACAGATAACAACACTTGGTTTCAACAATTTTCCAAGATTCATACTGTATATTTCTTAACTCCAGGCAATTTCAAACCTGAATACTTAACTATGGTTTTAAAAGTTAAATTATATTTAAACAATCTTATCTTATTTGAAAACAAAAGTTTAACAAAGAATAGATAAGAGAAATTTGAATTCTTGATTTATTTTTAACTCTGTACTTGGAAACAGATTTACATAATTCAAACAAAACAATAAACAGATCTACACTTATAAATATATACATGCAGGCCTATTTACATTCATACAAACAACACTTTAAATATATAGTCTCAAGATATCATGGTAGATCTAAGGTTTGTTTGCTTACTGGCACATTTGAGCAGAGGGCAGATTTTATATATATACAGGTATATTCACATAGGGTCATAGTAATTCATATATAACTAGATAAAATCCATCATTCAAACAACTTTTTCATATAGGACTATCACATGCAAATAAAACTAGCAACCATATTACTGTTTTTAACATTTTGTTTACTCACCTTAATGATGAACAGAGAGCACTGGACAGTGTTTTGAAATCTGGAAAAATGCTTTTAATTTTTTTTTTATCTGAAGCTTTGAATTTGAATTGAATCCGATCTTAAGTCTTGCTTGTATTTTGAGTTGAGTCTTCGCTTAGCTTCAGGTTGAATATTTGAGCAATTGAAGTTGTTGGTGTATTTGTTTGAAGCTTGAGTTGATCTCAGATTGAAAACAGTTTTGATCTTATTTTCTTTTCAGTGGAAATTTTCGTTGAAATATGGTCAATAACTTTATAAAATATTTATCAAATGTGAATATTTGATTTAGAATAAAATAAAGTTATATATCCTTGTTATATAAGGTAAATCTTCCCTTGTTGAATCTATTGCCAGAAGAAAAGGGTTTTGGAAGTATATGAAGTATAAAAGAGTTTTATACAAGTTTGAAATAATCCAAAGATTTTCAAAGTTATATATATATCTATATATATAAAGGATTTTATGGGAATGATTTTGGAAAAGGTTTTTGGAACCTATGGATTTTGGAAAGGGCTTTTGATTTTTGAGAAATCAATTTTGGATTTTGGAAAGCCTAGTTTGAGAATTATCGATTTTGGATATCGATTTTGTGTAAAGCAGATTTTGATAAATCATAAAGGGTATGATTTGAAGATACTATAAGTATATAGTATAAAATGTTTTGAGTATAGCTCTGGGGAAAAAGGCGCTCCCTTGAAATGAACTTCTCAGGAGTACCACTGGGTGGTACTGCCTTGAGCCCCAAGGGGGGTTTCTAAAGTTGATCCTGTGAGGAGTCCGGACAAAACTAGTTCCTGAGGATTATTTGTGTAGCGAAAGTCGAGGGGCTGGTGCCCACAGAGGCATTTGAGTTATGCTGTGATAACAATTTAACTCAATGTCACTGCGATCTACTGCAGACCATAGCGGAAGTCATGTGTGCCGCTGAGAGCCAACTGTCTACGTTTGATTTTATATCGGTAGACTGTGACACTATGGTAACATAGCGAAAGTCGTTTGAGCCGCTGAGAGCCAACAGTCTGCGTTTGATTTTATATCGGTAGACTGTGACCTATGTGGAGGAGTTTCATTTTGACAGCGAAATCGTGTGTGCCGCCGAGAGCCAACAGTTACATGGACTTTTGCTGCGACGGCAACGTAACCCTAGATGTAACTGCGATCTGTTGTGGGTTCCATGGTGTAATCAGTTACATGGACTTTTGCTGCGATGGCAACGTAACCCGTGATGTAACTGTGACCATGGATGGGGGTGATGATTTCCAGAGCATTTTCACCAAATTGTTTCCTCTATTTTCAAAAATGTTTTCTATATTTTCAATAAAATTATTTTCCAAGTATTTTCACTGGGTGTTGAAAATGAGTCTGCTAAGTACTTACAGATTTTCAGTCGTACGCCTGATCAACGTATGACCGAATTTCTGTGAGAACGATGATGGATTTGTTGAAACATTGAGTTATAAAAAAATAGTATTTTTATAAAAACTATTTTTGTAATATTATATAGATTTTAAAATATTTTAAAAATTTAATATAAAGGGAGTTTATAGTTTAAAATGTTCAACAAGTAAATTACCCGATAATAAGTAAATAATTAATTTTGGCTTCGTTCCTTTTCGAGGACGAAAAGATTTAAAGGGGGGAGGAATGTGATATCCCAGATTTTCGAGAATCAGGTAATTGGATAGTTATCTGATTTAACTTTTAAAATACTGATTTATAAATAAATAAATAGAAATTAGATGTGATAATGTCTAGTATAAATTATTTAAAAATTTGAAGAAAATAAAATTGTTAATTTCAAATCAATAATAATAATGTATAAGTGTATTGATACAGTTCTTTTTGTAAAACTGTTATTTATGTGATATTATATTTTGATCCGCTGCGAATGTGAGGTTTCTGTATTTTGGTGTTTCTATTTTCTTCTTCTTCTTCCTCTTTCTTCTTTTTCTCTAACTATCTGGAATTTTCGGGTTCGAAATTTCCAGGTCGTTACAATATCCTTACATCCAGTGTGGTTATGTTAACAAAATTAATAAAGGAAAGTTTTTATGTTGGTTTGGGCCGTCTAATATCCCTATGACCATCTTGGTTAACATAAAAAGGATTTTATACTAGTTTAGACTATTTAATATCCTTACGACCAGTTTTGCTGAGAAAGCTGAGCAGCGTTTTTTACTACTTTGTTTTGATAGCTGGTTTGGGCCATTTAATATCCCTACGTCCAGTGTAATTATATTTGTCACATCGAAGAAATCAACATAGAGAGATTTTTATACTGGTTCAGGACGTCTAATATCCCTACATCCAGGTTATTGTATTATTACTCCTTTCACAAAAATAATTAAAATGTTTGTTACATGAATGCTTCAATTATTAGAAAATAGGGCCTGAGGTACTCTGAGTTCCATGTTCTTAGAACTAAATTGCCATTAGATCTCGATACCGGTATGCTCCATTAGCCAATACTTCAACCACGACTAATGAACCTTCCCAATTTAAGCCCAGAGCTCCATCTGCTTGGTTTTTTGTGTTAGCCATCACTCTTCGCAGTACAAGATCCTCTTTGCAAAAGTTTCTTTCCTCGAGCTTAACATTATAGTTTTTTGCTATCCTTTGTGGTATGCGATGGATACTGCTGCCACTTCGTCCCATCTTTCCTGAATGAGCTCTAAGGAAACTTCTTTCAGCTTTTTATTATTTTCTACCATATATAATATTCTTCTATGTAAGGGGATTTCTACTTCGAATGGAAGCATGGCTTTATACCCTTAGGTTAATGCAAAAGGAGTAGGGCCCGTTGGGGATCTAGTCAATGTTCGTTAAGCCTATAATGCTAGAGATAGCTCTTCCACCCACTTTCCCTTTGCTTTCAGCATTCTTTTTCTTTAGCAACTTCTTAATGGCTTTTGTAACACCCAATAAAATTTACTATAAGTAAATAAGAAAACAAGTAAATAAACTAAATAAATTGAATTCAATAAGATAAGGATAAAAAAAGAATTTTTTGCTAAAAATTGAATTTGACCATGAAAGTTATGCTATTGCGTTCGTGGAAAGATTTTGATGAATTTCCATATATAATATGCTGAAAATGGAGCTCGAATGACGAAGTTATGAGCATTTGAAGGTTTTAGGTTTAAAATAATATAATTCAAATTAATATTCAAACAAATAATTAATTCTCAAATTTGAAATTTGAAATTAACTATAACTAGATTTGGGGGTTAAGTAAATGTTAAATTTAACGTGAACATCAAAATGTAATTAGGAATAAAATAAATCCAACAACGGTAATAATTAAACGCTCCATAATAAGGGGGAGCGGTCGACCATGTGACCCAACCGGTCGACCACTAGTAGTCGGTTGATGCACAAGGGGCAATCGACCGTTATCCGGAGTAGCGGCTAGGGTTTTTTGGGGATAAACATCCTAGATTCTTCTGTAACCTATTTTCATCCCATGGTTCTATTGCGTTTTAATCCCTATAAATAAGATCCTAGAAACCTCACTTTTATTCACAAATATTTTGGAAACATCAGCGAAGGTCTGTCCTTTCATCTCTTCTTCGATTTAGAAAACTCCATTAGGTTTCAGGTAAGAAATACTATATATTTATCTTTGTTTATTATTTAATTTCTAATCCTCTTCTCCTTCAACCTTTCTGAATCTAATATATATAAAAATCCCTTGTTGTATATATCAAAAAAAAGATCTGAAGGAGAAAATAATGGGCGTTTCAAATTGAAAGAGAAACAAAGCTAAGGACTAACTATGAGTGAAAATCTTAGTTTTTCTATTTTAGTAATTGATTAGCATATGATGGATTTGAATATGCCTTAGGGGCTTTGGGATTATGAAAATAAAACACTATAAACCCTCTCAAAACTCCTTTAGTTTGAAATGTCAATTCTAGATGGAGATTATCAATTGTTTATGTTGAATTATTGGAATTATGTATTTTTTTCTTCAGTTTTTGATAATTTCAAAGTGTATTCCACTCCTCCTTATTTGTTGATTTGACTATGAAATTTTTGTAATAAAATAAGTGTGTAAAGTCTGAATCTTATTCGTAGTTTGCACCACCTATTTCACGAAAATTAAATAGAAATTCTTTTGTTTATTTCTTTGTAAAAGAGGAGTTGAATAAAAGATGAAATTAGATTTGCAATTTCTATTGTTAAGGATATTCCATTGGTTTGATGTAATAGATCAAGTTTATATTTTTATATACAAGTCTATTTATTGCAATATTGGATATGAGCATTGTATCCTTGTTATGGATATTAGAATCCTTTATTATGAATATTGGAAATTTAGCATCATTGATAATATGGAAAAGGACTTGTAGTATTATTGTTAAGAAGGAATTGACATTTAACATTAGTTAGGACGTAATCTCCATAGGCGTATAAAATTAATAAGTGTGTATTTATATATTAATTACCGCAATTAGACAATTATAACATATAATTGCGCAGTTAATTAGGTGATAATTGTCATTAAATCCCCTTTAGGAAGGTAATTGCTTTGTTAAGGAAAAATAAGAAGGAATTCTTATATACCTAATTAATGAACACGGTGAGATGTGTGATAATATATAGGTTGTTGTAAAATATGACTAAGTCATAAGTGGTGCGAGGTCAGTCAAAAGACACATGGAAGTCTGCCCAGCTAATCTGGCTACCAGTAGTGTGACTTTAGGGCTGATGTGAGACATCACTTATGACAAGTAAGTACGATGAAAAGAGGTTATTCCAAAATTCTATAGGGTAAATCTACCCAGCTAATCTGGCTACCAGTACCTAGGAATAATCGGGCTATTATGAGATGTCATCATAGGCTGTGCAGTTAAAGCCCTTAACGGTTCCATAGTGGTAGAGATGTAAAAAGATACTGCGGAGATAAAGCGAGGATATAGCGAAAAATAGCGGAGATGCAAAACACTTCATTAGATATAAAAATTAATATTTAAAGTTAATTTTTACTCGTTCTCGCATCATTTATGTAGGGAAAAGAAATATTATATAACAAAGCCGTAGAATATCATGATTTATGCAATCTAGACTTGATGACTACAATAGATTTTTAAGTTTTATTGAGCACTTATGCCTTCAAATTCGATCTTTACCCTAACTTTGTTGATTTAGTTTAAAAGAGAACTAGTCAAATCAAAAGTTTTATATTAATATTGTTATAGCGGGTGCTAAAAAGCCTTGGTTTAATGGGTGTAGTGAAAAATAGCGGGGGTTAAAGCAGACCTACAATTTAATAGTGCTATATTGAAAAAGCATAGAGGTAGAAGAGTGGTATGCGCTATAGCAGGGATTTTGCAGGACAATAGCGGGGCTTTAACTAAATAGACCGTAGTTACGAGTCATAAGACGAAGGATTTGCTTCGGGGTTTTGGAGGTATTAAGTGGTTGTCTGAGGTCCCACCTCTTTTCCCCAAATAAAGTATTAAACGATCTATGGTTAGTTATTAAGGCATAATAGGTGGTATCTCGAATAGGGTTCGCTTCCGGATAAGGTATAAAGTGGATGTTTGAAGGTCCACCTTCCCATAAAGAAGCATTAAGTGGATCGAAGAGATACCGTGCAATGTCAGCTAGATAGCACCTATGCGGAGTCAACCTTGGAAATAGGTAAATGATGGGGCCTACCTCAATTGAGGTCTTAAATTGTCATAGTCAGCCTATTTCGAGTAAAGGATATTAAGTGGCTTGTGTACTACCTCTCGCATTATTAGACATTTCTGACATTGGTCATAGTTATGGGGTTAGGAAACCTGCTTCGAGAATGGAAGGCATTAAGTGGTTGTTTGAGGACCCGCCTCCTTTCCTTATAAGAAGTATTAAATGGTATGGAATGGTTTAAATATGTAAGACATGTTCTTATTTAAATTATACTTTCCAGGTACTGAAATAGTAAGGCTCAAGGTTTTTATTCAGCAAACACTTGTTTTTTAACTCCCTCCTCGTTACAACTCAGGTCAGAGAAGGAGTTGACGATGGTTGAAGATGGCAAGAGTGAAGCTTATGGTAGTCATTATCAATCTTTTCATGTTTTTTCTATAGTACCCTTAAAATGTACTTTTGAAGAAACTGATGTAACAGTTGTTGTTAACAATATAAAGGGTTTTGTTACATTTGAAATGGTTTGAAATAAATGGGTACTATTATTGCTATTATGTTTTGTTCCTTCCGCTCTGAGTTATGAAAGAATAGATAGATAGCTCTGTATTGTTTTTCTTTTTACCAACCAACAGCCAGCATTGGAATGGGTCTAAGTTATCATGGCCTTTCCTGGGTTGGAATTTAGGCCCATTTCTGGGCAGCTTGTTACATTTGGTAACAAAGCTTAGGTTACTCGATTAATGAGGAAAAGTATACGTATGAGTGGCGTACTTGTTATTTTTGAAAATATTTTTCAGAAATCCTACTATATATATACATATATACTTATTTTGAATATACGCCTAACTCTAAAAATTTTGACTATAGAAGTAGTTGCGAACATATTCCGGAAGGATGGACGAAGTGACTATGGGTTGGAAAAATAATTAAAGTTAAATTTATAATCCTACTCTGATTACTTATGGTGTGAAGACCGTATCGCAAGGAGTGGACTGAGAAGAGCAGGACCACAACATAAGGAAGCACCCCAAAAGCCGAATAGTACTTGACTCCTTTGTTAGACTTAGATTTCCTTATAATTGTGGACCCTATAAGCATAACAAATAATAGGGATAGAAAACATAGAAGGAAAGGTTGTAACTCTAAATATTTAATAGACAATGAATGTGCAATAAGTGAGGAGTTGCAAGAAATTGAAAGATTAATGAGACAGTTAAGGTAATTATGGAAAGACACGGAAGAAGTTAAATAGGTAAAATTTGAATAAACAAGTAAATGTCTTTAGGAAACGTCTGTTAAGATAACAACCATTTAATATAGACAAAATGACATTTATGGAGGTAATGAATAAAATGTTAAGTATTAATTAAATAGTATAAGAATTTGGAAGTGGGGTGTTAAGAAAGAGTGAAATAAGCTTCTGTAAGAAGGTGTACACAAGAAGATAATTATATTTTTAAATGGTTGAGTAGGAAACTTCAAATGAAAGAACAATTAAAGAAAATTATAAGCCCTACACTATGAGAAATAATTTGATAAAAAGGTTTTTGAAAATTCCTTGAATATTTTGAAAATTATTTTCAAAAGATTATTAAATGAAGATGTTTTATATTATAAGTTGGAAATTTTTAATAGAAAGTGACTTTAGATGGGTTTGGAAATATACTGCCATTTGTTTTGTGTAAAGTTTGGAAAAAGAATGTAATTTTAAAGTGGAGAAACTTTTTAAAAACGAAATGGTGGAAAAAAGAAATTTGTTAATCTAGTGACTTGAAAAGTTGAAAAAAAGAGAAGGTTTTCATTTGTTAACTTCTCATTTTAAAATTTGTTGAATTAAAAAGATTTTCAATTTTTGGATTTTTTTGTTTTTGGATTCTTCTATTTTCTATATGATTTCTTCTTTATAAATTTGGAAGTTTTTTTTGCTTAAAATTCTTTTTAAAAGTGTGTAAATGGAAATGACACCTGATTAGAATAGAGAAATACAAAATAAAAGGATAAGAACGTCTGATAAGATAAGTAAGAGAGACATTCTCGTATAAGGAAATACAGAGAATAATAGCTTAAATTTAGGTAGTAATAGAATTGGAAATTTTAATCCAGTAATAAATAATATAGGAGAGGAGTAATAGGAAAATGTTATCTTTGTCTACTCCTTTTTTTCATCGTTTAAAGTTATACAAGGTGTTTTTTTACAATTGAATGGAATTAAATGATCGTAATTAATGAGTGATGGATATTTTTGTATATAAGGAAACACATAGGACTTTTATATATACATATTTCCTTTTTAGGTTTATAACTTGCTTGAGTAAGTTGGATTTAAAATGACAATCGATTAAATTGGATTTGATAAAGAAAAGGATTGCGAAAAATTATGGAAGTTTTAGAAAAGTTATAAAAAGTATTTGGTTAAATGACAGTATATTTTGAGTAATGAAGCAATAGATGTTGATGTATATTTTAAAACAATATAGCTGTCTTATAATTAGAAAAATCTTTGAAATAATAAATTTCTAATCTATTATTTTGGAATAATAGTTGAGCTTTTGGATGTTTTGGGTTAAAATCCTATTTTTCAAAAGAAGTAAGTCTCTATTATAGTAAGTCAATAAAAAGGAAAGTTTTGCATAGTTCCTTTTTGAAAACCAAGCAATTTTTGAATATTATGAATTAAAAGTCTAACTTTTAAAGGAATAAATCTTTGATGAAGAAAGTTTGAAAAAGAGAAATTATTTTGCTCCTTTTTGGGACTAAGAAATTTTGAATTTCTTGATAAAGCTTTCTAAGTTTATATCTTCAAAAGGGGAGGTTTTTCAATTTGGTACTTCATGTTTGTGAAATTTTAAGTATTACAAGAAATAGGGTGAAAAAGTCGATTTTGATTTAATATAATAAGTTTATTTGTATGAGAACAATTTATTTTAAATTATTTTATATGTTATTGAAATTCTAGCTTTATAAAAAATAGTGAAAACCAAATTTTTGTGGAGTAGATAGGGATCACTACCTAGGTAGGATATATTAAAGTTTTAGGTTATGAAGAGAATGTACAACCTGATCTGGAAATTTGAAATCGGTCCCAAACCTCAATTGCTAGAAGTTGGTAAAGTTGTAAAGATATTCTCGTTCTATAATTGGGTTGTATGCCCTAGATAGCTTAGAATATAACTTTCCATATTTAATTTATTTGGAAAAGTTTCCATGTAATTTCCATAAATTATCATATTCCAAAATATGTATAAAAGTGGGTTGTTTGAATTAACAAAGGATGCACTAAAAAGGGAAAGAGATGCGAATGATACGAATACCCTTTCCGTTATTTACACTATCTGTTTTAATAAAAGAAAAGAAATAAATCTTTATAAATTCAAAGAAAGCAAGAATTTCGTTTGTGGTTAATTTATAGGAGATTTAATGGTAGCCCCTTTAAGGATAAGTTTAATAAATTAAATATGTGGAAATAAGCGTTCTAGTTTAGAAATTAGTATACATGTATAACCATGCCTAACGACTAAAAATAAGAATATATATAAATAACATAAATTACGACTGTAAACGTATTAATTAGCAATTAATGGATTAGGATTTATTGACATTAATTACAAATTTAACGAGCAATATGTTTGTAATTATCGAAAGGAAGTGAATTAAATGGGGACTGATTAGGGAAACTCAATATGACATCTATGGAATAATTGAATTGGAGTAATGGATGAATTTTGGAATTTGGAAAAGGTTGAATGGATCAAATAAGGATTAATTGGGGATGGTCTAATTTTGGAAATAATGATTAACTGCTATGGATATATTAGTTGAAGCAATGGATGTACCACATTTATTAGAAACCAAAAGGGCAAATTAAGGAAAATGGGTAACAAACGAATGACATGTTAGAAATATCCATCTTAATTTAGTAAGAAGAGTTAGGACCTCACACTATTTATATCAGTTGATGATAAATGGTAGTTTCCAGCAAAATTTTCTTTTAGAGCTTTTGGGTTGT
This sequence comes from Allium fistulosum, assembly GCA_030737815.1. Taxonomy (NCBI): domain Eukaryota; kingdom Viridiplantae; phylum Streptophyta; class Magnoliopsida; order Asparagales; family Amaryllidaceae; genus Allium; species Allium fistulosum. Next base: position 295,760,887 of record CM060907.1, read on the forward strand.
ATTCCATAGTTGTTTCCCTTGGTTATCGGAAAAGTAAATAAAAGTTTTAATCTCAAAACTTTATAATTTTGGGAAAATAAAATTTAGCTCATAGAATGTTACTATTCAACAAAGAGATAAAATATGTAGACATGTGAAGAGAATTTTCTATTAGACAAGGATGGAAGAGAAAGTAGGAAGAAAATTCGTTGGGAGAGAGAGAGAGACCCTTTTATTCCCATTTGGGCAATAGGACTACAACGTCTTTAGTGCAAATTCATATCAAGGAGGCTCTTCGACTTCATGGAATTTCGGTTAACATCATCAGTATAGGGACCCCTTAGTTGCTAGAATATTTTGGAGGAGTTTGCTAGCAGCTTTAGGAACTTAGTTATATCTTAGCACCGCTTATCACATACAGACCGACGGACAAGCCGAAGGAGTGAATTGAAACTTGGAGGATCTGTTCAGAGCCTGCATCAAGAACTTTAGAGGACATCAGGAGCAACACTTACCCTTATTAGGATTCGTGTATAATAGTAGTCACCAATAGGGGATTGGTATGGCAACCTTGAAGCACTTTATGTGAGGCCATACAAATCGCAAAATTATTGGTGGAAAACCACCAAATAAATTCTACATGGACCAAATTTAATTAACGAGACTTCAGAAAGTTAGAGTTGGTTAGGCAGCCTGTGAAGGTCATAAGGTTTGGAAAGTTGGAAAATTTGGCACTAAGATCTATAGGCCCTTTTCCAATATTGGGAAAAATAAGAAAACCTACAAGTTGGCTAGAGTCCATGAAGTTTTTCAGTTTTGCATTGGATGAAATACCTTTATAGCATAGTCATTGTGATGGAGCCTAATTAATTGGGGGATATTGGGATGGAGCCAATGGCATCTGATGCCATTGCATGCACTGTAAATCACGGAACTAGGAGGCTCCACAATAAAGAAATTAGATTGGTCCAAGTACAATGGGGAGGAAATTCTGTAGAAGGCATAAGGACTTCTCATCCTAAGCTTTTCTCTGGTAAACTTTTCTTTTCAAAATTAGGATTTTGGTTGCTAGATTGGATGGTAGGACATGGCTGCTACACTTTTTCTCAATCACTTTATACTCATGTAGAAGTTTTATGCATGTTTAGGGTATTTGCATGCATACTTGCATGACAGGATCACACACTCACGCTAGGATTTAGCTCATTTATAGCATGTCTATAGTACGTAATCAAGTGCACTTTGGTTGATTAGATGGTTGTGTAGATAACTGGGTGGTATAATATATTGCGCATTACACTGTTTGCCCTTTGAAAAGATTTCAGGATGAAATCCTTTTAAGGGGGAGAATGTAACATCTCGTAAAATTTACTATAAGTAAATAAAATAAAATAAAATAAGGGTAAAAATTTAAAATTTTGCAAAATTTGAAATTTTACCATGAAATTTATGTTATTACGTTCATGGTGAAATTCCGATCAATTTCCATCTATAATATGCTGAAAACGGAGCTCGAATGAACAAGTTATAAGCGTTTGAAATTTTTGGTTTAAAATAATGTAATTCAAATTCAAACAAATAATTAATTCTCAAATTTGAAATTTGAAAATTAACTATGATTAGACTTGGGGGTTGAGTAAATTTTAAAGTTAATGTGAATATTAAAATATAATTAAGAAATAAAATAAATTCAGCAAGGCAATAAATAAATGCTCCAGAATAAGGAGAGCAGTTGACCATGCGACCCAACTTGTCGACCGCTAGTGGTCGACTGATGCACATTGGGCAGTCGACCGCTACCCAGAGTGGCAGCTAGGATGTTCTAGGAATGAAAGCCCCAAATCCTTCTGTTTTTATCATAGTTTCATCGTACGGTTCTTGTGCATTTTAACCCTTATAAATAAGACCCTAGACCCCTCACTTTTATTCACAAATATTTTGGGAACATCACTGAAGCTCTGTCAGTTCATTTCTTCTTTGATTTAGAAAACTCCATTAGGGTTTTAGGTAAGAAATCCTATAGCTCTATCTTTGTTTATTATGTAATTTCTAAACCCCTTCTCCTCCTACCTTTCTGAATCTAATATATATGAAAATAACTTGTTGTATATATCAAAACAAATGGATCTGAAAGAGATTATAATGGGCGTTTCAAATCCAAAGAGAAGCAAAGCTAAGGAATAACTATGACTGGAAATATTAGTTTCTCTATTTTAGTAATTGATTATTATATGATGGATTTGAATATGCCTTCGGTGTTTTGGGATTGCGAAAACAAATCACTAGAGAACCCCCCAAAACTCCTTTAATTCGAAATGTTAATTCTGGATTGAGATTCTTAATTGTTTATGTTGAATTAATGGAATCATGTAGTTTTTGATAATTTCAAAGTTTATTCCACTCCTCCTTATTCTTTGATTTGATTATGAAATTTTGATAATAAAATAAGGGCGTATTTAATCTTAATTGTTGTTTGCACTACCTATTCAAAAAAAATTAAATAGAAATTCCTTTGTTTATTTCTTTGTAAAAGAGGAGTTGAATAGAAGATGAAATTAGAATTGCAATTTCTATTGTAAAGGATATTCCATTGGTTTGATGTAATAGATTGAGTTTATATTTTCTATACAAATCTATTTGTTGCAATTTTGGATATGAGTATTGAATCTTTGTTATGGATATAAGAATCCTTTGTTATGGATATTGGAAATTTGGCATCATTGGTAATATAGAAAAAGGAGTTGTATTATTATTGTTAAAAAGGAATTGACATTTAACGTTAGTAAGGACGTAATCACTGCATGAATAGAAAATTAATAAATTTGTATTTATTTATATATTAATTACCATAAATAGCATACAATTATAACGTATAACTGGGTAGTTAATTAGGTAATAATTGTCATTAAATTCCCCTTAGGAAGGTAATTGCTTTGTTAAGGCAAAATAAGAAAGAATTCTTAGATATCCCAATTAATGGACACGGTGAGATGTGTGATAATATATAGAGTGTTGTAAAATATGACTAAGTCATAAGTGGTGCGAGGTCAGTCAAAAGGCACACGAAAGTATTCCCAGCTAATCTGGCTACCAACAGTGTGACTTTGGGGCTGATGTGAGACATTAACTATGATAAGTAACCATGATGACACGAGGTTATTCCCAATTTTTTTAGGGTAAATCTGTCCAGCTAATCTGGGTACCAGTACCCACAAATAGTTGGGCTAATGTGAGATGTCACCGTGTGTATGGGTCGTAAGACGAAGGACTTGCTTCGGGGTTTCGGAGGTATTAAGTGGTTTTCTAAGGACCGGCCTCTTTTCCCTAAATGAAGTATTAAATAGTCAATGGTTAGTTATTAGGGCACGATAGGTGGTATCTCGGAAAGGGTCTGCTTTAGGATAAAGGTATTAAGTGGATGTTTGAGGGTCTACCTTCCCATAAAGAAGTATTAGTGGCTTGAAGAGATTTCGTGCAATGTCAGCTAGATAGGCACCTATGAGGAGTCGGGCTTGGGAATATGTATTAAATGATGGAGCCTACCTTAATTAAGGTGTTAAATAGTTAGAGTCAGCCTATTTGGAGTAAAGGATATTAATTGGCTTGGGTACTATCTCTCACATTGTTAGACATTTATGACATTGGTTATGGGTTATGAGATTAGGAAACCTGCTTAGGGAATGGAAGGTATTAAGTGGTTGTTTGAGGGCCCACCTCCTTTCCTTATATGAAGTATTAAATTGTTTTGAAATAGTTTAACTACATATGATATATTCTTATTTAAATTGTACTGCCTAAGTACTGAAATAGTAAGGCTCGAGGTTTTTATTCATAAGACACTTGTTGTTCTGACTCCCTTCTTATTACAACATAGGTCAGAGAAGGAGTTGACGATGCTTGAATATGGCAAGAGTGAAGCTTGTGGTAGTCATTATCTATATTTTCATGTTATTTTCTATTGTACCCATAAAATGTACTTTTGAACAAATTAATTAACGGTTTTTGTTAACATTATGATATGTTTTGTGACATTTGAAATGGTTTGAAATAAGTGGGTAATATTATTGCTATTACATTTTGTTCCTTCCACTGTGAGTTCTGAAAGAATAGTAGATAACTCTATATTATTTTTCTTTTTACCAACCAACATCTAGCTTTGGAATGGGTCTAAGTTTTAATGGGCCTTTTTTGGATCAAAATTTAGGCCTGTTTTGGAGCACGTTGTCACATTTTTTTGGCGGCCTCAACCAGTCCATTTGCTTGTCGGAGTGTGATGGAGGAAAAACTCTTAATTATGTCATTCTTCTCACATAGCTCTGCAAACTCCTTACTTTCAAATTGAATGCCGTTGTCGAAAATTATCTTATAGGAACCCGAATCTGGATATTACATTTTTTACCACAAAAGTGACTATCTTCTTTGTGGTGATTGTGGCTAAGGGTTCCTCTTCTACCCATTTGGTGAAATAGTCTATTGCAACTATGGCATACTTCTCCCCTCCCTTTGACACAGGAAGTGGATCTATCAAATCTATGTCCCATATATCGAATGACCATGGACAGGTAAGTGGGATGAACTTGTGGGATGGCTGTCTGGGGACACTCGTGAATCGCTGACATCTATCACATCTTCTTATGAATTCCCTTGCATCCTAAAGTACTGTGGGCCAGTAATAACCATACCTAATACTTTCTTAGCTAACTTGGCCCCCCTTGAATGATCCTCGCATTGGCTCTTATGTACTTCCCTCATGACCCGTACCCCCTCTTCTTTGGAAACTCAACTAAGATAAGGGGTTGAGTACCCTCTCTTGTATAATGTGCCATCAAAGAAGGAGTTGTAAGCATGGTATCATATTTTTTAGGCTTCATTTATGTATTGGGTTAGGGTCCCGTTTAGCAGGAATTGCTTGATGGGATTCATCTAGTTGTTCGCCTCAGTTTGTTGAACTGTGGGTTCAACTAGGGATTGCTCCCAATTTTCTGTTGTTTCCTTATCTTGAGCCCCTTGGATTACCGCCCGTTGGGCTTGGGTTAAGACCGGTATCTAATTTGATTCTGTTATACTCGACTCTGCCTGATGCCCTATTGTTACTGCCTTCATTTCATTTGCTGCTTTGGTGCTCATGAGTTTGGCTAACGAATTGGCAGACGAGTCTTTTTCACGTGGGATTTATTCTATGCTAAACTGTTTGAATTGCTCTAGTAATTTCCTAGAAGGTTCCACATACTTGGCCAAGGTTGGTTCCTTTGCTTGGTAATTGCCCTGCACTTGGTTCACAACTAATTAAGAATCATTGTGAATTTCGATGTGGGTTACCTTCATTACCTGGGTCATTTTTAGGCATACGAGGAGATTTTTGTATTTTGCAATGTTATTGGTTGCTTTGAAACCAAGCTGCACTGCTCCATACAACTTCTGCTTATCGGGAGCAGTCAGGACATACCCAATTCCTGCCCACTATTCATTTGATGCTCCGTCCAACAGTAGCCAAAACCAAAGGGATGAGGCTTCTACCTCTGATTGAGGTTCGATTAGTAAAGTGCATTCTGCTATAAAATCTGCAAGTGCTTGACCTTTGATTGCCTTCTGAGGACAATAAGTAATATCGTATTGCCCGAGCTCCAACGCCCGTTTAAGTAAGCGGCCTGATGTTTTCGACTTCTATAGTATCTGCCTTATGGGTTTATGTGTGAGGAATTTAATGGGTTATGCTTGGAAATAGAACCCCATATCCTTGCTGTAAGGAGCAGGTTGTAAGTGAGCTTTTCAATGACTGAGTAGTTGAACTCTACTCCTGACAGCCGCTTGCTTGTGAAGTAGATGAGCCTATGAGTCTCTTCATCCTCTTGTATTACTAAAGAACTAACAGCTTTACCAGTTACAGCTAAATAAACATACAAGTACTCACCTATTACCGATTTAGATAGTATGGGAGTGTTGACCAGACGATCCTTTAGGTTTTGGAATTCGGCTTTGCAATCCTCCGCCTATTCGAAATTTCACCCTTTCTTTGCTTGATCGAAGAATGGGATGCACTTATCCATTGCTTGTGAGATAAATATGTTCAGTGTTGCCACTCTGCCATTTAAGATCATAGCATCCTTCAGTTTCTCTTTGATCCTCATCTTCCTTAAGGCATCGATCTTCTCTAGATTTGCTTATATGCCACATGCACTTACTATGTAACCCAAGAACTTCCCTAATTGAATGTCAAAGGTACATTTTAGAGGGTTCCGCTTCATATTGTACTACCACAGGACATCAAATATCTTCTCAAGGTCTTGAACGTGGTTCGATGCTACGTTTGACTTGACCAACATATCATCCACATATACTTTGACATTGTTTCTAATCTACTCTGAGAACATCATATTAGCCAACCTTTGGTAGGTCGCGCTATCATTTTTGAGTCCAAACGGCATGACCTTATAGTAGTACAATCCTTTGTTTGTCATGAAGCTAGTATGCTCTTGGTCTGACTCGAACATAGCTATATCTTGAGTATGCGTCCATGAATGAGAGCAATTCATGTCCTCTGGTTGTATCTACTAATCGATCAATTCTTGGTAAGGAGAAGCTATCCTTCAGGCATGCCCTATTGAGGTTGGTATAATCAATACAGGTTCTCCATTTTCCATTGTGTTTCTTTACGAGCACCGTGTTAGTGATCCATTTTGGGTAATATGCCTCTCTGATGAATACATTTTCCTTCAACTTTTTGACTTCTTTGTGTAGGGCATTGTATCTTTCTTGATCTAAGGTTTTGCTCTTTTGGCTGACTGGATGGTCATCTGGATTATTGTTTGGTGCATGACAGATGATGACTGGATATTCCTACCATGTTTGAATGAGTCCAGGCAAATATATTTGTTGATCTCTTCAGGAAGTCTATCGGCTCAGCTCAGCCTTTTGCAATAAGGTTCTTTCCTATCTTAAGTACCTTTGTGGGGTCCTTTGGATCTATTTGTACATCTTCAAGATCATCTATTGACTCTGACTATTTCTTTTAGTCCCTTAATCTCGGGTCTATCTCGCTTTTTGTTTCCTCTTTTGCTGGTGAGTTCATTGAGGTTGCCTATTTCTGGGCTTCTTTGGTGAAATACTATGTGTAAATTGAATTATATTCATCAGCGTCGATCATGTGCATGTATGTTCTTTTGTTTTTCTTTTTCTTTTCAGATTTTGGTGTTGTAGAATGGTTTGCCTCAGTATTGGCTTTAGTAATTTATGCTGATGCAATGCTTTGAACCAACTTAGTTTCTTATTTATTACTATTATTACAAATATCAGAAGAGACATTAGAATATTTTGGAACAATTTTATTGCTAGAGTTAAGAGTTATATTGTATAATTCCCTGGCTATCCTATACCAGCAGGAGTGTTGAATTTCATAAGCAGGTCTTTTTGAGAGATGATTGCTCTTAAGTCAATTAGAGCAGGTCTCCCCAAGAAAGCGTTGTATAGCGAGGGCTAATTGATGATTAAGAAGCTTGTATAAAATGACTGATGTAGTGGTTCGGTTCCAACCGTAACAAGCAAACGTGTCGATCCTACTGGGATGGTGGCAATATTATTGAAACCATAGATTGGTTCAGGATGGGGTTTTAAGATTTCTGATGGTAGTTTCACTTGATCATATGCAAACTTGAAAATGACGTTCATTGAGCTTCTAGAATCGATGAAGACTCTCTTTATAGTACAGTTTGATATAGGCACTGTTATAGTAAGTTGGTCTTGGTATGAGAACACGATTCCTGCAACATCAGCTGTTGTGAACGTTATTTCTGGTGCAGGCTTTTGCTTGATATGGAAAACTATCTTTTGCTGGACCCTGGCTTCTTGCCCATATATCTCATGCGCCTTCTTACTTATGCCAGTGAGGTATGATCCTCCATTAATCAAGGCGGTAAGGTTAGAGGGGTTTCTAGCTTGATTCTCATTCTCATGCGCCTTGATTTTGTTCTGATTTCTTCCCTTTGTTTCGCATGTTGTACGCAAGCTCAAACCTGGTCATCTAATATATCTGTCTAAGGGTGTGAGTGAGGAGAGTCTTTATAGTGAGGTTTAATTCCTTTTGTCGCTTCGTAGGTGGGTGATATCCTTCTCCTCCCCTTTTCTTGTCATAGCCGAGGTCAAAAATTCTCTGAGGTTGCACTGTAGATCCAGCTTCCTCCATCCTGATACAACCATCTACTCTTTCATGGAAAGACTCTATTCTATGGAATGACTTTCTACTATTTTTAATCCACATAGCAGTTCCTCTTCTAACTTTGGCATGCACTGTCATTAGCAATGCTTCTTCGCAAGTCACTCCATCCGGATTGCCTCGACTTTAACGTGCTTAATGAATATGAGTAGGCTTTCACTTCCACCCTGCTTTACACACGACATAGTATTGACATCTGGGGAAGCTTCTCTCCCCGAATTGAATTGCCTTCGAAAATCGGCAAATAGTTGCCTCTAAGATCAGAACTCCACTGCTCCGTATCTCCTGAACCATTGGAAGGCTGCACCAGGTAACTAAATGGGGAACAACTTACATCAGGCCATGCTTCCTACCTTAAGGAAGTCCATGTAATACTCAAAAGCACAGAGGTGGTTGTCGGGGTTGGTTGTTATGTCAAACTTATCAATTAAAGGGGCTTTGAAGTCATCAGGGAAATCTTCAATGATGATCTCACTGAACGTGAAAGAAACCCCTTCCCCTATTTTTTTCCCTAATGCTTTGTTGGAAAATCCTTAGTAGCTGGTCTACTCAAGCCTTTAGTTGATGGATTTTGCTCACTCTGATCAACTTGGGATGAATTACCCTTAAAATAGTGTCTTCGTCATCTAGGGCGGATTGGGTTAATTTTTCCAATATTAAAGGATTAATATTTGCTCGGCTAGGTTTTGATCCATGTATTAGCCTAGATCTTTCCTTTCAACTTGGTATCAAATTTTGGGCGACCGTCACTATTCCTATCTCTGGGAGTGTCGTTATTGTCCCTCTTGCAGAATAGCCAACGTAGTAGAAGACCGATGGCGGTGATCTATGAAGTATGGAGGTGAGGATGGTCTGGGAGTAGCATGTTGGACCACTGTTTTCTCCAATCCCTCCATGCATTGGTTCGTCTGGTTTGTGAAGGATTGGTATGCGACCAGGAGGCTATGGGGAATTTAGTTAAAGCTCCTGCTTCACTTTGGGCTTCCAAAGTTATGAGGACTTTTTAGCAGTCTTCGAAGCCAAGTGTAAATATTTATGAATAGGAGAGACAGGTGAATCGGTGAGATTCATGGTACCTGGAATAAACATAGGTAAATCTTACTGGAGGTAGGAAATGAATGGAGGTTCAAGCCCTCCTTCTAGTGCTAAAATGTTAGAGATTTTTTATCTCACCACACCTGAATGAACGTGAAGTAACTTTTGTAATAATTACTTTGAGGATTTAGAATCAGCAAAGTTAAGTATTATTAATTTTACCTTTAGGTAGTAATTCTACCGTTGGGAACTTACACAATTATGTAGTTGCACTTTAATTGGATGTTAAAATGTCAAGTCGAACTAGCCCTTAATTCAAACAAAATCTAAAGTTGAAATCTAGATAAAGACAAAAAATGCAGAAAAGTAAAGACACGGAGAATTTATGTAGTTCGATATTAAGGAATCCTACGTCCATGGGGAAATGTCACTTTCTTCTTTATATTTCTTAGTAAAGATTTTTTTGTCATCGAAAGGAAAGCTGAGGAGGTGTTGAAGGATGTACATCAAGGAAGCTACAGAGAATATATATATGGGGACAAACTTAGGCAAAAAAGGTGTTGCGGTATGGATACTTTTGGCTGACATTGAATCATAATGCAATGGAGTACGTGAAGAGACATGAAAAGGGCCAGCGATTCTCCAAGGTTCCTAGGTTGCCCCCAACGAACTTAACTCACATAGTTGGTCCTTGGCCCTTTGTGGTATGAGGGATAGATTTGATCAGAGAGCTTCCAATGGGGTGAGGCGGAGCTAAGTATGCTATAGTGGTGGTTGACGACTTTACTAAGTGCGTGGAAGTAGAGCCCCTTATTAAAGTGTCAATGACTAAAGTCATAAACTTTTTAATCGGTAATGTAATATGAAGGTATGGGGTCCCCCTTTAGATCATCTTGTATAATGGTTTGTAGTTCGACAGTGAGGAGTTCGCTGACTTTTGCTAGCAGCATGGGATAAAGAAGAGTTATTCGGTGTGGCATACCAATAGGAAAATTGGCAGGTGGAGGCAGGCAATAAGGTTCTTAAAACTCTCACAAAGATGCGACTAGAAAAGTCTAAAGGAGCATGAGTGGACGAGATTCCTCCAGCATTATTGGCATATCGCCCTTTCATCAAGACAGCAACAGGACATACTCCTTTCTCGTTGGATTATGGTCCGGAGGTGATGTTGCCAATAGAGATAGCAGTACAATCACATCGGAGGATTTACTATGATCCGAACGAAAACTAGGAGTTGCTGAACGTGTCACTAGACTTGATTGACTAAAGACACGGGGAAGCTGCTTTGAAAGACGGAGCACATAAGTGAAGGATAGCTGCTCAGTATCACTCTAAAGTCAAACACCGCCTACTAAGGGAAGGAGGCATGTTGTTGAAATAGATATTCCCTCGCCCAAAGGCACTAGATCCAATCTAGGAAAAGTCATATGTCATTTACAAATACTAAGGAAATGGAGCCTTCATTCTAAGCATAGTAGATGGATCTATATTCAGGGAGGCTTGGAATGTACACCATCTCCGTTGTTATTTTACTTGAAATTTCATTGTATTGCTGTTATTGTAACTTCATAATCAAAGCAATTATGAAATGGATTCTAATAAAGTGTGTTTTCCATAATATTTTGTTGTATCAGGTAACTAATGGAAAATGTAACCTTGTATCAATACTTGAATGCGTCAATATAACAATAGTGCCATAAGGGAGCATTGCCCCGGTCACAGGAACTGACTCAGGGAAAACGCTACACTAGCATGGCGCCACCCCCTCAAACTTCTTGTTGGTAGTGGTGGACTAGAGAGATCCCAATTCGGGTGTGCATAGCTGACGATCGGCTCAAACTTCAAATCGGTAGTGGTGGACCAAAGAGGTCCCTATTCGGAAGTCCATGTAATACTCAAAAGCACAGAGGTGGTTGTTGGGGTTGGTTGTTATGTCGAACTTCTCAATTAAAGGGGCTTTGAAGTTATCAGGGAAATCTTTAATGATGATCTCACTGAACGTGAAAGTAACCCCTTTCCCTATTTTTTTCCTTGATGGTTTATTGGAAAATCCTTGCTAGCTGGTCTACTCAAGCCATTAGTTGATGGATTTTTCTCTCTTTGATCGATCTGGGATGAATTACCCTTAAAAGTAGTGTCTTCGTCGTCTAGGGCGGATTGGGTTGATTTTTCCAGTATTAAAGGGTTAATATTGCTCGGCTTGGTTTTGATCCGAGTATTGGCCTAGATCTTTCCTTTCAACCTGGTATCAGATTTTCAGTGAGCGTCACCGTTCCTATCTCTGGGAGTGTCGTTATTGTCCCCCTTGTTGAATAGCCAACGTAGTAAATGACCGATGGCGGTGATCTATGAAGTATGGAGGTGAGGATGGTCTGGGAGTAGCATGTTGGGCCACTGTTTTCTCCAATCCCTCCATGCATTGGTTCATCTGGTTTGTGAAGGATTGGAATTCGACCAGGAGGCTATGGGGAATTTAGTTGAAGCTCCCGCTTCACTTTGGGCTTCCAAAGTTATGAGGACTTTTTGGCAGTCTTCGAAGTCAAGTGTAAATACTTTTGAATAGGAGGGACAGGTGAATTGGTGAGATTCGTGGTATCTGGAATAAACATAGGTAAAATCTTACTGGAGGCAGGAAATGAATGGAGGTTCAAGCCCTCCTTCTAGTGCTAAAATGTTAGAGATTTTTTATCTCACCACACCTGAATGAACGTGAAATAAATTTTGTAATAATTACTTTGAGGATTTAGAATCAGCAAAGTTAAGTATTATTAATTTTACCTTTAGGTAGTAATTCTACCGCTGGGAACTTACACAATTATGTAGTTGCACTTTAATTGTATGTTAAAATGTCAAGTCGAACTAGCGCTTAATTCAAACAAAATCTAACGTTGAAATCTAGATAAAGACAAAAAAATGCAGAAACGTAAAGACATGGAGAATTTATGTAGTGCGGATATTAAGGAATCCTACGTCCATGGGGAAATGTCACTTTCTTCTTTATATTTCTTGGTATAGATTTTTATGTCGTCGGAAGGAAAGCTGAGGAGGTGTTGAAGGATGTACATCAAGGAAGCTACGGAGATTATATATATATGGGGATAAACTTAGGCAAAAAAGGTGTTGCGATATGGATATTTTGGCTGACACTGAATCATGATGCAATGTAGTACGTGAAGAGACGTGACAAGGGCCAGTGATTCTCCAAGGTTCCCAGGTTGCCCCCAACGAAATTAACTCACATAGTTGGTCCTTGGACCTTTGTGGTATGAGGGATAGATTTGATCAGAGAGCTTCCAATGTTGCGAGGCGGAGCTAAGTATGCTATAGTGGAGGTTGACTACTTTACTAAGTGAGTGGAAATAGAGCCCCTTATTAAAGTGTCAACGACTAAAGTCATAAACTTTTTAATCAGTAATGTAATATGAAGGCATGGGGTCCCTCTTTAGATCATCTTGTATAATGGTTTGTAGTTCGACAGTGAGGAGTTCGCTGACTTTTGCCAGCAGCATAGGATAAAGAAGAGTTATTCGGTGTGGCGTACCCATAGAAAAATTGGAAGGTGGAGGCAGGCAATAAGGTTCTTAAAACTCTCACAAAGAAGCGACTAGAAAAGTCTAAAGGAGCATGAGTGGAAGAGATTCCTCTGGCATTATTGGCATATCGCACTTTCATCAAGACAGCAACAGGACATACTCCTTTCTCGTTGGATTATGGTTCGGAGGTGATGTTGCCAATAGAGATAGCAGTACCATCACACAAGAGGATTTACTATGATCCGAACGAAAACGAGGATTTGCTGAACGTGTCACTAGACTTGATTGACTAAAGACACGAGGAAGCGCTTTGAAAGATGAAGCACATAAGTGGAGGATAGTTGCTCAGTATAACTCTAAAGTGAAACACCACCTACTAAGGGAAGGAGGCTTGTTGTTGAAACAGATATTCCCTTGCCCAAAGGCACTAGATGCAATCTAGGAAAGGCCATATTTCATTTACAAAGACTAAGGAAATGGAGCCTTCATCCTAAGCATAGTAGATGGAGCTATATTCAGGAAGGCTTGGAATGTACACCATCTCCGTTGTTATTTTACTTGAACTTTCATTGTATTGCTAGTATTGCAACTTCATAATCAAAGCAATTATGAAATGGATTCTAATAAAGTGCGCTTTCCATAATATTTTGTTGTATCAGGTAACTAATGGAAAATGTAACCTTGTATCAACACTTGAATGCGTCAAAATAACAATAGTGCCATAAGGGAGCATTGCCCCGGTCATAGGAACTGACTCAGTGGAAACGCCGCTCTAGCATGGCACCACCCCCTCAAACTTCTTGTCGGTATTTGTGGACTAGAGAGATCCCTATTCGGGTGTGCATAGCTGACGATCGGCTCAAACTTCAAATCGATAGCGGTGGACCAAAGAGGTCCTTATTCGGAAGTCAATGTAATACTCAAAAGCACAGAGGTTGTTGTCGGGGTTGGTTGTTATGTCGAACTTATCAATTAAAAGGGCTTTGAAGTTATCAGGGAAATATTCAATGATGATCTCACTGAACGTGAAAGAAACCCCTTCCCCTATTTTTTCCCCTGATTCTTTGTTGGAAAATCCTTGCTAGCTGGTCTGCTCAAGCCTTTAGTTGATGGATTTTGCTCTCTCTGATCGATTTGGGATGAATTACCCTTAGAAGTAGTGTCTTTGTCATCTAGGGCGGATTGGGTTGATTTTTCCAGTATTAAAGGATTAATATTGCTCGGCTTAGTTTTGATCCAAGTATTGGCCTAGATCTTTCCTTTCAACTTGGTATCATATTGGGCGAGCGTCACCGTTCCTATCTCTGGGAGTATCGTTATTGTCCCCCTTGCTGAATAGCCAACGTAGTAGATGACCGATGGCGGTGATCTATGAAGTGTGGAGGTGAGGATGGTCTGGGAGTAGCATGTTGGACCACTGTTTTCTTTAATCCGTCCATGCATTGGTTCTTCTGGTTTGTGAAGGATTGGAATGTAACCAGGAGGCTATGGGGAATTTAGTTAAAGCTCCCGCTTCACTTTGGGCTTCTAAAGTTATGAGGACTTTTTGGCAGTCTTCAAAGCCAAGTGTAAATATTTATGGATAGGAGGGACAGGTGAATCAGTGAGATTCAGGGTACTTGGAATAAACATAGGTAAAATCTTACTGGAGGCAGGAAATGAATTGAAGTAATAATTTTACCTTTAGGTAGGAATAATTTTGTAATAATTACTTTGAGGATTTAGAATCAGCAAAGTTAAGTATTATTAATATTACCTTTAGGTAGTAATTCTACCGTTGGGAACTTACACAATTATGTAGTTGCACTTTAATTGTATGTTAAATAATTAAGTCGAACTAGCGCTTAATTCAAACAAAATCTAATGTTGAAATCTAGATAAAGACAAAAAAATGCAGAAAAGTAAAGACACAGAGAATTTATGTAGTTCGGATATTAAGGAATCCTACGTCCATGGGGAAATGTCACTTTCTTCTTTATATTTCTTGGTATAGATTTTTATGTCGTCAGATGGAAAGCTGAGGAGGTGATGAAGGATGTACATCAAGGAAGCTACGGAGAATATATACATGGGGACAAACTTAGGCAAAAAAGGTGTTCCGAAATGGATACTTTTGGTTGACATTGAATCATGATGCAATGGAGTACGTGAAGAGACGTGACAAGGGCCAACGATTCTCCAAGGTTCCCAGGTTGCCCCCAACGAAATTAACTCACAAAAAGTTGGTCCTTAGCCCTTTGTGGTATGAGGGATAGATTTGATCAAAGAGCTTCCAATGGGGTGAGGCGGAGCTAAGTATGCTATAATGGTGGTTGACTACTTTACTAAGTGCGTGGAAGTAGAGCCCCTTATTAAAGTGTCAATGACTAAAGTCATAAACTTTTTAATCAGTAATGTAATATGAAGGTATGGGTCCCCCTTTAGATCATCTTGTATAATGGTTTGTAGTTCGACAATGAGGAGTTCGCTGAATTTTGCCAGCAGCATGGGATAAAGAAGAGTTATTCGGTGTGGCATACCCATAGGAAAATTGGTAGGTGGAGGCAGGCAATAAGGTTTTTAAAACACTCTCAAAGAAGCGACTAGAAAAGTCTAAATGAGCATGAGTGGACGAGATTCCTCTGGCATTATTGGCATATTGCACTTTCATCAAGACAGCAACAGGACATACTCCTTTCTCGTTGGATTATGGTTCGGAGGTGATGTTGCCAATAGAGATAGAAGTACCATCACATCAGAGGATTTACTATGATTCGAAGGAAAATGAGGAGTTGCTGAACGTGTCACTAGACTTGATTGACTAAAGACACGAGGAAGCTGCTTTGAAAGACGAAGCACATAAGCGGAGGATAGCTACTCAGTATAACTCTAAAGACAAACACCACCTACTAAGGGATGGAGGCGTGTTGTTGAAACATATATTCCCTCGCCGAAGGCACTAGATCCAATCTAGGAAAGGCCATATGTCATTTACAAAGACTAAGGAAATGGAGCCTTCATCCTAAGCATAGTAGATGGAGCTATATTCAGGAAGGCTTGGAATGTACACCATCTCCGTTGTTATTTTACTTGAACTTTCATTGTATTGCTAGTATTGCAACTTCGTAATCAAAGCAATTATGAAATGGATTCTAATAAAGTGCGCTTTCCATAATATTTTGTTGTATCGGGTAACTAATGGAAAATGTAACCTTGTATCAACACTTGAATGCGTCAAAATAACAATAGTGCCATAAGGGAGCATTGCTCCGGTCACAGGAACTGACTCAGGGAAAATGCTGCACTAGCATGGCGCCACCCCTCAAACTTCTCGTCGGTAGTGGTGGACTAGAGAGATCCCTATTCGGGTGTCCGTAGCTGACGATCGGCTCAAACTTCAAATCGATAGTGGTGGACCAAAGAGGTCCCTATTCGGGAGTCCACAATTAATGATCGGCTCAAACTTCTCGCCGATAGTGGTGGACCAGAGAGATCCCTATTCATGTGTCCACATCCGACGATTAGCTCAAACTTCTTGTCGACAGTGGTGGACCAGAGAGAACCCTATTCGGGTGTCCACAGCTGACAATCGGCTCAAACTTCTTGTCGATAATTCTGGACTAGAGAGATCCCTATTCGGATGTCCGCAAATGATGGTTGGCCTAAACTTCTCGTCAATAGTGGTGGACTAGAGAGATCCCTATTCGGTAGCTGACGATCGGTCCAAACTTCTCGTCTGCAGTGGTGGACCAAAGAGATCCCTATTCGGGTGTCTAAAGCTGACGGTTGGCTCAAACTTCTCGCTGGTATTGATGGACCAAAGAGATCCCTATTCGGTGGCCATAATTGACGATCGGCTCAAACTTCTTGCTGGCAGTGGTGGACCAAGGATATCCACATGCAGGTGCCCATAGCTAACGATCAGATCTTAATTTCCCCATCGACCAAAATAAGCCAGAGCGATCCCACTCAGGAATTCACTTTGGTCAGTGGCCTCGAACATATGTTGGGTCATGGAGAACCCGACTTACTGGCAGTTAGGACATGACATCCGCCTAGTTAGTTCTCCCTAAGCAAACAGGTAGATCCTACGCCGATAGCAAGTAGCAACTAACAGTTCAAGTTTTCCTAAGGTGTATAAGAGTTGTATTATACACGATGAAAGAAAAACAAGAAATGGAACTCATAGGGTTGATCAAAAAATAAATCATTCATACAAATCATACTTGTCAAACATCCAAGTGTTTGTAAGTCAAAAGTCACAAAATGCTAAGAAACAACATATGCTCGATCTCAACAGTACATAAAAATTGGTTGAACACAAATGGTTATATTCGATATTGACAAAGGACAGAAAGTATGTATATATATATACATAAAGCAATCCTCCAATAAAAAGAAGACATAGACGGGACATGGGTGTAGTCATCACTTGCATCCGCACTTGGATGACTCGGATTTGGAGATGACCTTCTTACTATGACGCTTTGAACCCTTCTGCTCACCCTACTTTTTCTTCTTTTCCTCCACTTCCTTAGCGGTAGTAGTTGCATCGATTTTCTCTTGTCGTTTTCACATGTGCTTCAACTCCTTATGAGCTTTGATTTTGAGTCTTGCCAACTTTATGGGAAATCTCACTAGGACTTGATGCTTCAAGGCCTCATCCCTGTCAAACTCCTCCGTAGGGTTCAGAAGCACCCATGATCCTGACGTCAACATCCTGCTGGATTGTAGGATCATCACATGGTGGGTTTCTCCGACTGGGGGTCAGAAGGGCCCAGGGGCATAGCACTTGACGGGGGAATGTCAGTAGTAATCACAAATCTAGCCGGGTCGGTCATAAGCGCATCACCTATATGAAATAAGGATGATTATGAGGCACGGGCTCTCCCAAGTAAGCTCGAATGTACTTAGCGGCGGCTCATGGACTGTAAAGAAGAATCTTAACTTTCTTGAGGGAAATCGAGATATCATCAGAAGGTCGAGTATGATCCAGAGGAGGGGCACTTCCTGAGTAGGCTTGAAGTGGATGGACCTAAAGAAACATGGAAAACAGTTAGTGGAACATCATGCATGGGGACATAAACAACCAGTTTCGAAGCCTGACCCTGCAAAGCTGTCTCAGAAGTCGAACAACCATTCTTCCTTTCCTCTGCTTCTTCCTTTTGGGCCTTCTCGGCTTCAACCAACTTGATATAACGTAGGCCGACATCTTCCATCCCATCTTTTGAGAAAGCGAGAATCAATGGTTTCAAGGCCGAAGGGAGGGCCTCCTTGTTCACTGATAGCCTTTGCTTCTTTCACCAACTGCTTGTGGATGTGTAACAACCCACATTTTTATATAATTAAATAATCAAATAACGATGAATCGTGAAAATAAACATTTTTGTAATTGTCATAATATGACCTCGAAATTTATACCATTGTGTTTGTGGCGATTTTCGGATCAATTTACATACATAATATGTCTCGAACGGAGTTCGTATGAAAATGTTATTGACGTTCGAAGTTTTGTATTGAGAAATAATTATACATGTAAATGTACGTAAATATATTTGTTATAAATAAATATATGTGCGTATGAAATTGTAGAAATAACTCACATTTGAATTTTAAAATAGATGTGGCCAAAAAGGTAATTAATTAACATTGCCATCATAAAGGAAATTAATGGATATCAGTAATTAAAGTTAATTAATTAACATCAGTAGGCAGTGTAATCAAATCAGCTATTGGAGGAAATTAATTTACATTAATTGGTCACATGGAAATTTTATAAAATATAAACATTTGCAATTAATTCATGGGGGGATTAATTTAAAGGACAAAAATTTGTATATTTTAGCCTCAAGGACACGACCTCAATATTTTAACCACAAAGACAAACATTCTCCTAAAAATTATTCATAAGGACAAACATTCTTTCAAAATTATTCATAAGGACAAACATTCTTCCAAAACTGCTACCGAACTAAAAATTGATACCTAAAAACTACTACCGATAACTACAAACTGATACCTACAAATTGTAAAAACTGATACCTAAAGAAAGTTGTCCTTCAGGCTAAAATACTGAAGGTCTGTCTTTGAGGCTAAAATGCTGAGAAATTTTGTCCTTGACAATAATTGCCTGCTTTGAAAAATATAAACATGTTAATATAAATATTCTCTCTTCTAATTTATAAAAATTCTATACAAGCCCAATTCCAACATTATTTCTTTTATTTATAAATTAATTTCTATTTCGTTGAAATAAGTACAAATCCTCGTTTCAAAAAAAATCATTTCTTATCCCAACTTATATTTTACTTCGAGTATCTCAATTTTATAAAATTTATTTTCCACATTTTAACTTATTTAAAATTTAAATGTCTTATTTTCTCGACTTTAAAACAATTTGTTAAATAAAGCTCCAGATTACAATTTAGTTACTACATTACAATTATCAGCTTTAATTAATTATTACTAAAAAATTGGGTTGTTACAACACCACTGCACATCACCATAAGAGTCAACCGTTTGTCAACATTCTGGACGTTGGCAGTTGTAGTATTAAAACGAGTCAAGTATTGCTGCAGTATTTCGTCCTCTCGTTGTTTAACATCCGACAAAGAGTACGGGTCTTTAGGTTGTTCTATATGGGCTCGGAATTGGCTAATAAAATTTTCCTTTAGCATCTCCCATGAAGGAAATAAGCCAGGGGAACGGCGACAAAACAACACAGTCGCCAAATCCGATAGGAAGAGGGGAAACCATGCACAAAACTTCTTCTGTCGCTCTTCCTATCGGATTTGGTCCAAACCATAGTTAATTAAGCCATGATGACGTACACAAAGTTATCTGTCTCAATTAACTATGGTTTGGTCCATAGCAGCCTACTGTTCGGCAGCAAAATGAGTATCAAGATCCACCATAACTCTATGTAAGTCACCCTTAGTGATGGTGTTTGGTACTGGAGTGTTGGATGAATGATTATCCTATTCTGTAGTAGCTTGGTTAGTGTTGCCATGGGGTCCACCAGTCTTGCTCTTAGATTTAGGAGAAATGTTGAGAATACTCTCAATTAAAGCACAAAATATGTTTGCACGAAAAGTGGACAAACACCTCCAATCGAATTTCTGAAAGATAATTCTATAAAAATTGAAATAAAATGTAAGAAAATGTAAAGCACATGCAGATTTATAGTGGTTAAGCCATAACGGGCCTACATCCACTATTCATTTTTATACCCTTTTTCATATTTCAACTTTTACAAGTGTTCTGATGAGAATACAATGATTTATTTTTAAATATTGAGATCTAGAAGCTATGTTCAGCTATCCCTGTTGGTAGAGTCAAGAGTCTCCAAAAATTATCCTGATGGCTGCTTGAAGCTTGAATATTTATATAAGTATGGAGGTGGTGTGGTTATTCTAGCAAATTAGATGAATTTCATGTATAACTCACTTGGTTCAGCAAATTCCATATATAAAAGATATGATCATAAATTCCAAATACATCCAGTTCATTCCATATATAACCCATTTGGTTTGGCTAGGAGTGCTCTATTCAAGATCTATTGGTTCGATGGATGCATGTGGACACCATGCTAAATAGATTCCTCCCCACATCTCCATGGTATAGTTTCGCTTAGCCTTATCTTGGTTCGGTTTCCACTTTGTACTGAATAGGATCTCATGTTTGGTGCCAAACCTACCGGGCAGAAAACTCTATTTGGTGTCAAGGCTACCGAACATGATTTCTTGTTTCGTGTTAAGACTATCGTATAAGATTTCCTGTTCGATACTAAGCCTACCGAATAGGAAATGATGTTCGGTATTGAGATTACGAAACAGAGGGGTGTGCTCTTCCCGACACCTTTTTTTCTTCAACTCCTTATGTCTTGATTTCTCTCTTTTCCTTCCATTCCTTTGCTTTATCTTACTATCCTATTATTACCAAACTTCTTAGGCGCAAACGCCCACAACAACGGTAGAAGAAGCAGCGAATAAGATCATAAAGAATATTTTAATAAAATGACTAAGCAAAGCAAAAGGAAACTGGATGGAGGAAATTGCCCTCGTTTTATGGTCATATAGAACTTCGACGAGAACGACTACTGGGCATACCCTGTATTCTTTAACATATGGATTTGAATCCTTGCTACCAGTCAAGGTTGAAGTCCCTTCATGTTGAAGGATTGCGTATGCCTACAAATATCAAGAGATAAATAATGAGTCGCTTGACTTTATTAACGAACTAAGAGATCAAGCCTCCATTGAGACAACTGAATACCAATGAAGAATCTCAATATATTCAATTCAAGTGTTAAAGAAAGGGCATTCAAGAAAGGAGTCGGGTGTTAAGGGGAGTAATGGAAAATACTAAGGATCCATGAGATGGCCCACTAGGACCAAATCAGAAAGGGCCATTGGTCATTCATGAAGTGATTCCTCCAGGAACATATCGATGAAGTAAACCAGATGGAAATATGATAGCTAGAACATGGAATGTCAAACATTTAAGATCATATTTCACAACCTTGGATGAATAAAGTGGATTACCAAAAGGCCTTCCCAAATAATTGCCTCCGGATTGAGATGTGATATGTTTGACTTAGCTCTTAACACGAAGAGGTTAACGAGATGTGTTAAAAAAAGGTACACCTCACATCTGTAAGAGAACAGTTAATCCTTTTTTCCTATTGTTGAGCCTGGCAAAAGTACCTATTTAAGTGAGATAGTTGAAAAGCCTTCGGTCCTCCTATAAGGCCTTGCCGGAGCACCCATCCAAAGAGTAAGGACCACTTAAGCCTTTGGACCCGCCTCAAGCTTGGCCAAAACATCCATCCAAGGAGATAGATGAAAGGCCTTTCGTCCCGTCGCAAGGTTTGGCCGAAGCACTCATCCAAAAAGTGATGGTCAATTAAGCCTTTGGTCCTGCCTTAAAGCGTGGGCCTAAGCACCCACCCAAGGGAGATGGACGAAAATACTTCGGTCCCCTGTTAGGTTTGGCCAAAGCATCATCCAAAGAGTGATGATCAAGTCCATCGACAGGCCAGGCCGAAGCACCAGTCCGAAGAATGATGGTCAATTAAGCCTTTGGACCCACCTCAAAGCTTCGTCAAGGCACCCATCCAAGGGAGATGGACGAAAAGCCTTTATTCCCTTTGTCAGACCTAGTCGAAGCAACCATCCAAAGGGTGATGGTCAATTAAGCCTTTGGCCCCACCACTAGGACTGGCTAAAGTACCCATCCAAGAGTAACAACCACTTAAACCTATAGGACCCAGTCGAAGCAACCATTCAAAGAAGGATGATCAGCTAAACCCTTGACATGATAGACAACTAAACTCATTACAAATACCTAAAGTCATCAGAAAATCAATCAAAGTTCTCGATTAAGGTTCACGAGAAATCTATAATGAAAAACACAACAGCAAGGAATAATAATCCAAAAAGAGAAAAAGCAAAGAAAAAGCAGAAGTTTACTTAAGCTAAAGCATAAGAAACTTCTTACGAGTGAGGAAAGTGTCACACTGAAAATTTTCAATTTTTTATATTAAAGTGCAGAACCATTGAAAGTTGAAATACAAAGCTTTCACAAGTTGATGATGAAAACATTGTCACAAGTTAAAGGTAACATAGATGTCGTAGGTTGAATATGAAGAGATTATCACAAGTCAATAGTGAAGGAGCTATGCATGAAGATAACATAGCTGTCCCAAGTTGAGGATGAAGTAGTTGTTGCAAATTAATAGTGGAGGAGTTTTTGTAAGTTGAAGACTAAGTAAATGCGGCATATTGATGCAAAATGGCTATCGTGAGATTGAATACAAAAGGAAGTTATCATGTACTGATAGAAGCTATCAGTAGATGAATACAAATTAGAGTCATTGCAGGTTGATAAGTAGTGTTATCGCTAGTTGACAAATGAAGCTATTTAAAGTTGACAGGATCAAGGTTATCATGGTTGACACCATGAAGCTATCGAAAGTTGATATAGATAAAGCCACTGTATGATAATTTTGCAAGTTAAAAAATTTCGCAAGTTGATATTATATATATGTCACAAGTTGAAAGACGGGTTACCATGATATGATAATAACATGTAGCCATTATGATGATTATCACATAACAAAAGGCTGTCGTAAATAGATAAAGGAGGAAGCCATCATATATTGATGATTCTAAGGAGTTATTCCATGATAATGACACAGGCTATCGCAAGACGATGATGATATATGGCTATAGCATGTTAAATTAAAGAAGAGTAAAGGATCTATCGCATGTTGATAACTTAAGAAAGTTATCGCATTATGAAGACTAAAGGTGCTATCGCATGTTGACAACTGGAGCCATTGCATGTTGAAGAATACACCTAATCTATACCCTAGTTGGCCATGTGGCATTCTCCTATTGAAATAACTATGCCACATCATCATAGAGAAGTTAAAGAAGGATTATTCCACATGTCATCCTGAACATTTTCCATATCAGCATATCATGATCATTCATTTCTACAAGTGACATATGTCAAGAATCTAAAGTTCCAGGTTCTCCATAAATTGGCATGTACGTCCTACTGGAAAGGTGCGAATTCTGAACTGTTCTTCTTCCTCATTTTCATATCATTTTGTCTTATGCATAAAAAAGAAGCTCAAGTTTGGGACTTCAATGTCGTTGGGTCATAATTGAGTTTGTGACTTTCTAACCAAGGACTTTAACAAAGCACAATTTGCATAATACTTCATATGGATTCAATGCTAGCATTCTTAACTAAAAGTCCTATCTGACTCACGTACCATTAACTCTTTATGACCAAAGCAAGTTAGGTTGAAAAAATTTCGACCTAACAGTTAATTAATGCAAAATTTATCCGTATCAAATTATGTAGCAAGTGCTTATTTTCATCCAATCCCCACCTACACTTTGCTTAGACTCTAGGGAAATTCTAAGCGCCTAACGATCTGCTACGCCTTGAGCAACAAAGTTTAAGAGTAAGCAGATATGCAGAATTTTGTTTCATTTGCAAATGAGATTAGATTTCATATAAGATATGAATTGGTAAAAAAACTTATCTTAAATAGTTTAAGATATGTGGTTGGCGGAACTACGTTATGAATGAAAGTTCAATAGACTCAAGACTAATTTTGTTTTATGAACGTCTATAGGCATGTGATAAAGTATTTGGAATGCCTATTCCATCGTGTTAAGAAACAAATTATCGTTTCAAGGCACACCACCTTTTTGTCGAAGGACTTTCTTTCTAGAGAAATTAGTAGTAGTATGATAGAATTGAATACTGTCCATGATTTTAACATAGAAAATGGTTATGTAGATGACACAAATCTAACCAAGTCCAAAAGGATATAGTTCAGTAAAATGCCTAATTGAAAATCGCACATACAAGAGAAACTACGAGTTTCTTATCGATGTCGAGAAAATGGATTGTTCGTAATGACAATCTCATTTGTTGTCGACAAGCCATGGTGATTATAGATTCTGCCACATGGCATGATGTATGAAATCCAAAATAAAATTTAAGTACATTAAAAAAAATTGATATTGATAATTGTACACAAAAGGATTGGCTACAAAGGGAGTCTTCGAGAAGAATATCGGTGCAGTTGGAATTATATAAAGCAAGACTGATGGAAAATGACCACGTAGGTTTTAAAAGCTGAAAGTATGAAGCAATTTCACCTGTAAACAAGCTTAATTCCATTCGACTTCTACCTTCAAATTATCGCGTAATATGACTATGAGTTTTGTCATAATAACGTTGAAATAGAAATTCTAATTAATGATCTAAAGTAGACTATTTATGCACCACAGCCAAAATCTCTCGAAGTCAATGGAAAAGATAGTAAATCTTGTAGGCTCATTAAGGTATGATCTTAAATAGGAATCAAGAGGTTGAGCAAGTATTATGATAGAGAAACTGAACATTTTGATTTCAATCAAAGTGTGGATGAAGCATATATATGTCTACATGAATGAAAATCGAAGCTACTAAGGCATTTATACCACTATAGGTAAACATCATGCTATTGAGTGGCAATGATATGCTCATATTAAAATAAATTAAATTTTGGTTTTTTAATTTTTAACGAAGGATTTGAAAGAGATACACATAGACACCATATTAAAATGTTTAGTATGGATCATATGAGGTAGATTCCTTATGCATAAGCAATAAGATTCATCATATATGTTATGTTATGTGCTATATTGGAATTTGCTTATGCACTTGGTGCACTAAGTGCATACGAAATCCAAGTTAAAATAATTAAATAATAATTAAGAGTATTCTTAAGTATATATGAAATGCTAGATAATTGTTTATAGAAATAACGAATGCCTTATAAAGGAGTGTCAAAACTTGAACTTTATAAGTGGCATCAAATATTATAAGTCAGTCTTAAATTCATGTTTACCTTAATAAAGGATTTTTCAATAGTAAATGTTCCAAACAAGAGCTTGTGGAAGATTCAACTACAAAGGCTAAGTACATCGCCTTGAATAGTGCTGCAAAGAAAATAATACATTTGCGCAAATTTATAATAAAGTTAGGGATGGTTTCTACCATTGAAAATCCAATAACATATTGTAATAAAATAATACAATATAGATTGTAGTATGAACCAACAACTCAATAAGAGGTCAAGATATGTTCTTCATAATCACCATGTGATAAAAGAGTTTATCAATGACAATGAAGTATCGTAAAAAAGTGGATACGAAATAATAATATTATCCACTCCCTAAGGCCGTTTCAATGCTTTTTCTAGGAAAACTGATCGAGAGTCTGGTTATGAGTCACCATAACTGGTCTCAAGTACAAGTGGGAGATTGATAGAGTTAAGGGTATACCTTAGGGGCAATTATGTTAATTGATTATATGACCTAACTCTTATCGAATCTTATACAAAATAAAGCAAGCTTCTAATTTTATTTTCTATTGTATATGTTATTATATTGGGATATAAATAATGTTATAGATGCATTAAGTATACACAAGTAGAAAATCCATATGAACAATATTTAATCGACTGCAATTACGAATGTGTTCGTAAGCATGAGTACTGAGTTGATAAAATAAATACTTTTCCTTAAATGTCCATAATCAAGATGTATCGAGATTGGGATATCGATATATCCGTTGATACTAGTGTACGTAGTACTCTCCATATAGTGGAAAGCGAATTACTCATGACCGTTGATGACACCAAGAGTTTAAGCACGTGTAGTTGTTAGGAACAATTATAGAAAGAGTCACCGAGAGTCTTCTATAAGTTAAAAGCTAAATAGGAGATCTCTCATGACGATGTGTATTAGCCTTTTGACTTGAGAATACCGTGAGTCTTAGTTGTCGAAACTATACTACCAATTATAGTCAATCATAGAACAATGTGGCCGTGTTAAGGTCGTAGTTAGGTATTAGTTGAACCACTTGAAATGAATACTATTCAAAAGAAAATTTGTTTCCTTTGAATATAAGTTAGTATCACCGTGATTGGTAGTCAATGTAAAGTCAAAGTCTTTAGTCAGAGAAAATCAGTTAATTCAAAATTGTTATTGAATTGATCCATGGACTTTAGTGTTGGACTTCGCAATTAACTAAAGGATATCAATAGAGTTTTGACCGTTGAGCGAGGTCTAGATATGTAAATGATATAATGAGGTCCAAGAGAAAACATGCAAAATACATAGTTGCTTAAATGTGTCGCTTTAAAAGATAAGAAATTTGATTTCACCTAGATAATTTGTAAGCAACAAAACTCATGTCCACTATTGTGCTTCAACAAAGTCCATGAATACTTTAATATTTAAATTATTAAATAACGCCATGGGTTGAGTTCACACCTGAGAGTCACAAAACCGTAACTCTTAGTTTTCGACCGAAAATAATTTATTGAAGTAATTTATAAAAAATATAAATTAGCATTCTTATGGAGAAACTAATATAATGGATATATTAATTAATTTTTTTATTGATATCTGAGGGCCTAACATTAAGTAATAAAATATATAATTGTAATGTATTTATTTACTATTTTTTGGTCTAATATATATATATATATATATATATATATTGTATGTAAAATTTTAAAAATTGTTTTAAAGCGAGGCAGGCCAAAATATATTTGGTGTGAATTAAGTAAAAGGTTTTAATTAATTAAGTGTGATAAGATCACACTTATAATGAGCCATACCTTGAATATTGAATCTACGAAAGATATTTTACATAACCATTAGTCTTGTTATAAATACATCAAGGCGCCATCCTACAAGACTTATAAATTCAATTTCTTCCCATAAAATAAATTACATTTTAATGGTGGACTTTACAACTCCACCATTGAGCTAGAGATGAGATCTCTTAAAGGCGAAGTTGAAGTTCAAGGTGTATTCGACTAACAGGTGTGTCGAGGAAATTATGTCATATTATTTTGAATAAAATCAAATTTTAAAATGTTTTAAATCAATTTAGTTTTTAAATCAATTTGTTTTTAATAAAACAAATCTTCCTGTGTATTATTCACGCACAGTTATGAACATCCATGTCGAGAATAATTCTACTCTCGACCATCAGATGCATCGTTGACTTCAATAGAATCAAGGTAGAAAGATAAATGAAGGGAAGTGGAGAATGTGGTGGTCGTGATAACTTTTCGAGCATAGATCAACGATGTTGATGAATTCAGGGTTTGGGAAAATTGACATCGGAGCGGATACTGCTAGCATCAATTAAAAGCTTTGATCAAGAGGAGCATGATTGTTTTGGGGACAATGCTTTCGACCAACTCCGACGGTGATGAAAATAGGTGATAGTTAATATTCATGGTGACTAGGGTTATCGACATGGGGAGGTATAACTACACATAAGTCCTTTTATATTGGTTATTCACATTTAATTCCTTGTGTTTATAAGCATTTTTAACTTTTGCATATGAGCTCCTATTTATTCACAACTTGCATCGATGAGTTCATAATTACATTTTGAACGCATTGTTATCTACTGACATTGAATTACATGCTTATTTCTGATACTGTAAATCAGATAATTTAATATTGATATTACCATTAAATATTCACATATAATTGCTATTAATCAATGTTAAGAGGATAAAAAGTTATTCGCTTGGTATGAATGTTTGGTATTTGAAGTTAAACGAATTATAATCATTTAAATTTTTAATACCAATTAACGAAACATCAAATTTGAATGAGTACTATTTAAATTTTAAATTAGATTATTTTTATACTATTATTCAAATAATATTTATTATTTTAAGTTAAAATTATATACATACACATATATTTTGAAAATTCATATATATATATATATATACATATATATATATATATATATATATAATTATATATATATAATGTCTTATTATTAAATTCACAACTAAGTAAATGTTATCTAGATCGATAATAAGTTATCTGGTTAAATATTTTGAACAAATAACAACATTATAATTAAATTAATATTGTTATCATAGTGATGGCGTAATATAATTTAAAATTCAAATCAAAACCATCTTTTAAACATTAAATATGATTTAATGTTATCGGCATTTTTCATGATAACACCGTAAAAGAATAAATGCATGATGAACTAATAATTTTTTTTTTCAAATTTGACCTTTTTATTTTGGGGCTTTGCACAAAAGGTTCCTATTTCTGATGTTATTTCAAGAAAAGTTTATGTAGCAATGAATATGTAAATTAGATTCTTGTATTTTTCTAAATCAGAAATCGCAAAATTGCTTGCGCTTTCCTGATATAAAGCGCAAGTTAACTTGCGTTTTTCAAAAATTTCAAAATTTTGAACTTTTGAGAAAAAAAATTCAAAATCAAAAAGCGCAAATTAGCTTGCACTTTTCAAAAATTTCAAAAAAAGTTTCAAAATCAGAAAAGTACAAGATACCTTGCATTTTCTGTTAGAAAAGTGTAAGACAACTTGCGTATTTTATTTTTCAAAAATAGTGACCAAATTTACATATTCATTGCTGTAGAGATTTTTTTTATAACAACATAACAAACACTTTTTTATAACAACATAAAAAACATGGACTAGTAACTCTTTTTTGTTTTATTTTATTGGCCGGTGCACCGGATCTAATACATATGAAACGTTTCATTTCAAAACACCACAAACTTACCAACCTCACCTTTGCCATCATGTTACTCAATGCTTAACTTTCAGACACCATCGTAATCTCTTTATTAACGTCTTATCTGGACGCACCTTCCAGAATGCATCCAACATCACCTGCTTAGTCGCCCAATGCTAACAGTGCATCTAGTTTGCCGTTACGCCCCTCAACGGCATCTCTTCATGCTAAGCGAAAATAGTTGGGTGCTTACAGCCAAGACATAGTGATACATCATGTTGATCAGTTTGAGCCAGTGTAGACCTGTTATATCTACACTATTTCACCTCAACAAGGGTTTGTAAATTCATTTACGTAGCATGTTAATACCGACCAAATATAGACAACGATCTTGTTTTTGAACTTCCCAATTCCCATCACTTCAGATTTAAATATTTTAAAGCGTACCCTCGTCTGTTAATGCTTCATCAGACAATTCAAGAGGACCTCCTCCAACTAACTCCTCCTCTATAGCCATAGTTTTCATCTTACCTCTTATAGAAGAAAGAAGTTATCACCTCCAAGCTCAAGTTTATAAACTATTCAATCATATAACAAAAGGCAAAAAATTGCAACAAAAACTTCAACTAAGAAAACAATTCAATGAATAACATTCTCGTTTGTGAAGTCCGAGAGTTTGGAAGTCCAAAAACTTATAGAAGAGTCAAGAGACTTAAAAATAAATTTAGGATATCCGTCATTTATCTGCAAGAACCATTCATTGATTCATCTCATATCCCAGGCTACCTTACGTACTTATGCTTCTCTAATGGTATTTCTGATAACAATGGAAAAGATTGGATTTTGTGGAATCATAATTGATGGTTCAATTTGTTAAGGACTTTGAACAAATGCCCTCCCTGCCTATTCAATCTGATATCAGTCATCGTACTCACCATTTTTCTCATGTCTATGCCAAATTCGCATGCACTGAACAGAGAGAATATTGGGAAGGCATTGTTTAGATGTCAACCTCAAGGTTTGATTCTTGTGCTGGTGGTGATTTTTGTGCCACCACCAACCTAGATGAATGTAGAGGCAACAATCTTATGAATAGAAATATTATTCAAAACTTTAATTCTATGATTATCAATGCTCTTCTGTATGAAATCTCCTTTTCTTGATCTAGTTATACTTAATGTAACAACCGAACAGGTACTAGAAGAATATGGACTAGACTTGACTGACTTTTTGGTAGTGATAGATGGTTTGCAAACCGTTGCACATCTCATGTTAACCACTTGCATGGCATTAACTCCTATCATACACCTCTATTGCTAAAGTTAGTTTCTACATTCCTTTCTTTCTCGAAACCTTCTCATTTTCAATACATTTGGATTCAGCATGATGATTTTAAACCTTAATAACTAACGCATGGGATTTTTCTACACGGGGACTTCCTATGGTTAGATTTGCAAAATTGAAAAATGTTAAAAAGGATTTAAAAATCTTGAATAACAACATATATAAAAATGTTTTTAGCTCTGTTACAAACGTAGAGGTTGAAGTTACATTTAAAGAACAAAATTTGGATAACAATCCTCCGCTATCTAATCATATAGAAAGGATAAAAGCACAAAATAATTTAAATAAAAAAATTAGAATTAGAAGAAACATATTAGAAGAAGAAAGCCAGAATAAAATGGGCTGTAGACGGTGACGCCAGTACCAAATTTTTCTCACTCTTAACTCCCAAATTAAGGATGATTCAGGTGCATGGGTTGATTCTCCAACAAATATTGAAAATATAACAATTCATCATTTTTAATCACTTCTAGAAAGTCAATAGTTGTCCACTTTAATATTAGTATGACGTTAAATTTCATTCCCTATTTCATTCCCCGTTTCATTGAACATGAAGATAATCAATTACTCTCGGAATCCCTTGATGTTAAAGAAATAAAACAAGTATTAAGAGACTTTGGTTTAGCCAAAGCTGATACTGTTATAAAATTAATAAAACAAGTATTAAGAGCTCACTTTCCAAATTAATAAAAAGACTTTTGGCTTTTAATACTGTTATAAAATTTGATATAGCCAAAGCTGATAATAGGATTTCCTTGTTTTTCATTACAAAGGTATTAAGAGACTTTGGTTTCTCTTAAATCATTATTGATATTATGTGTGTATTGTTATCCAATTGTTGATGTTCTATCCTTATAAATGGAAAACGTTAAGGCGATTTTATGTCTATGAGAGGAGTAAGGCAAGAGGACCCCCTATCCCCTACCATCTTCATTGTTGCCTTCGAAGTTTAAATTCTTTTATGTCACACTCTTGCTGCTCATACACAAATCAAGCAATATCATATCCTTAATGGTTTCTTCATCCTTGTCTCGTCTCCATCTTGCGCTAACTGCATTCATATCTTTGCAAATGGATCTTCGCACTCCTTTAACAACCTCATGAACTTTTTAGATATCTGAATCCTCTTACGATCAAATAATTTATAATGAAAAGAGTTGCTTCATAACGTCTAAACTAGCTCGATGTTCTCAAAGGACAAAAATGGCAAGGAGAACCAGTTCAATCATTAAAGCCTTTCCTATAATTTACATAGGGTTTAATCTTTATAGTGGAAGGGAGAAGAACAAAATTTTCCACTCACTTATGACCAAAGCTACCGAACCAATCAGTAGATAGAGTTCGTCCCTTATTATTCAAGTTGGTAGACTTGTCCTAAAATAAGTTTTATGCGCTATTGAATCTCATAATTTTTGCTATTATAACTCTGACCAACTCGTTCTATAGAGAATTTTGGAAGAAAAAAAAAATCCTAGCATTTATTTGGGATGGAAATATAATTTTATGAAACATCATTAGTTTCCTTGGAATAAAATATGCAGCCCTAAGGATGGTGGGATCTTAGTATTTAAATCGCTTACGGATGTTTGCCAAGCATATTCCTTCAAACTAAGGGCCAAGTTGTTGCTTAATTACTTCCGTTAGTCCATCTTTTTGCGACATCTTTTTACTATCTAAATACAGTTACTTTGCAAATCTTGATTTCACTCGAACACTTGCTTACTCTAGTGCAACTTAGAAGATTGACGTAAAAATATAGGTCTACCTCAGACATAATAATATAAGTGGAAATTAGGGAGGCATCCCTATCATACTTTCAATTGTAAAGCGGGTCCATGTCAAAGTTTTATTGTAATCCGGTCCCTATTTTCCAGAAATAAAGAAAAATTATTGCTGAAATGTCAGAAATTTTATAAATAAGTGCTGATATTTCAGTAACTTTCCCTGTCAAAGTTTCATTGTAAATCCAGTTCCTATTTTCTAGAACAAAGAAAAATTATTGCTGAAATGTCAGCAACTTTTATAAATAAGTGCTGATATTTCAGCAACTTTCATACACTATGTTCACAGTGTATATAAATGTTGCTGAAATGTCAGCAACTTTTATAAATAAGTGCTGATATTTCAACAACTTTCATACAATATGTTCATAGTGTACAGAAAAGTTGCGAAAATGTGAGCAACTTTTATGAAAAGTTGCATCATGCTCTGCAATAATCGTGAATAAAAAACAGGGACCTAATTTACATTGAAATTTAGTGAAGAACTTTTCGTGTATTTTCAACCTTAACAAGGACCTGTGCCAAAAGTACCCATTATATAATCTCCTCAACGCAATCAATGGATGAACTGAATCTATAGACTTATAGATACTTGGGACATAAATCATGAAAATATAATCCCCAAATACAGTTTCAATTATTTGGAACTAACACATTCGCCCTGAAATATTGATTTTTACATGGGAGCTTCATCATGATGTAATTCCACTTAATAATGATAATAATCAAAATATTAACTTCTCTTTTGTTTCTAAATGTTATTGATACACACTCGATATCTTTGAAAATAATAATAATTTATTTGGAGATAGTGATACAACCTATTGACTGAAAATTTAGTCAACTTTGAAATTATGATTAAGATTTGATATTAGCAAAGGTTACTTTATATCACCTTTATTTATAATATAAAATGAGGAAATAAAATACACTTAAAGTAAAGAAATAAAAGATTTAGAGTGTTTCGATCTAAATTCATCTACGTCCATTATGAAGAATTTCTTAGTACTTATTTCTCTTACAATAGTTTGGATTACAAGAAAGAATAAAAGGAAGTGTTTGAGAACTTATGTTGTACAACCTTTGTAAAAATGTATGCCTTGATGTATTTATAGCTACTCAAATTCGCGTTGAGTGGCTGAGATTTTTGCATTTAAGCCATTGAAATCGCGTTGAGTCATTAATCGTGTTGCTTGGCCTATTGCATGCATGACAGTTGGAGTGTGTAGTTGAGAAGATTGTCGGTCGATCGACCATACTTTGAGCATGCTTTGGTAAGGGACAATGACATGAGATCGGGGAATGGTTACATAGAGGTGCTTCGGTGGCAACAAAGGGCATAAAGTGGTTATTGTACAGTAGCGCTTTCGTCAGATGGTGCTGTTTATATTAGTATTTTCACAAAAACCGTGTAGGCAGAGCTTCCTTTGGCATGGGAAGCTAGACTCCTACGGCCAAAGCTTGGCGAGACATGACTAGAAAGCTTCAGAATGTGCAGGCGGTCGGTGAAGAAGGCGAGCAGGGACTTTGCTGGGGAGTGGGTCGTTGGCCAGGCCACTCAGCTGTCGAGGGGCATGTTGCATGTCAAGCCACCGTCATTCACTGTTGTTCGCTAATAATTGTTAGGATCTTTACTCTGACTTTAATGTGATGACTAGCTGCTTGATCGGTTTTAGGGTAAGAGAAGTGGGCAAGCCAGACATACCAGCTTTTGGAAATATGCAGGCCAAAGTACTGGCCTGGATGTAGGTTGAGACATTTGCTGTTTGAATCATACTGGTCGGTTGGGCTATGCAAGTCGGCCCATCCTATACGTGCAAGAAAAAGTGAGCAACATTTTACCCCCTCTCCTTTAAGTTTGTGCCTGTGAGCAGACGCTGAATTATCAACCATGCATTTAATGCTGCTACGCGTGCCATCGTGTTATTGATGAAGGCTGTGTATTTTCTTAGACGTTGTAGAGACAATTCATGTTTGACATATAATTTGATATGGTTATTGTTGGAACCTAGACGGCTCGAATTGCTTCCCATATGGCCGATCTAGGTTTTCGAATCTCTCCCAGTTGCCTATAAATAGTTCCTTCCTCCATCTCTTCACACTTTACCAAGCTTTGATATTTCGCCTTCACAAGGGAAAAGAGAACCCTCCTTACTTCTTCTTCTTAGTTTGCCGCTTGCAATCATCAACTTTCATCATCGAGTTTCTATAACTTTGATTCACCATACTTTTAACGTTATTGTTAAGTCAAACTTTTGACTGCCTTTGGAATGATTTCATGACTTTCGCGATTGCTTTCATTTTCATTTAGATAACTCTTTTGCATTTTGTTTCTTACTACTACCGTGTTAATCCAAATATCGTTGTTGCTTTGACGAATTTCCACCATACGTGGCATCGAACGACGGTCATTGTGTTATCAAAGACGATCATTTGTTGTTAAATACTGAACATACTGCAATGGATTTTGAGTTATCAATATTATTGTACTGCCCCTCCCCAATTAAAATTGGTTGATGACACATTGGGTCCAAACCCATAAGTAGGATTAGGTAGCGGCCTGGTCGTGTCACGGGACACACGGCCTGCCTTGAGTTTTGGTTAGGGCTCAAATAGTGCATGGTTGTGGGTTTCTTATACTAACGAAGGGGTAAAAGCTTTCCCCTGAGTCTAATCGGTCTTTGAGTAAGTCGGGGTTATTCTGTAATCTAGGTTGCTTATTGATTGAAGATGGTTGAAGCTACATCCACTAGTTGGAGGGTCCTCCTTCTAGGCTTCTCTAAGGTTCGAGAGAGGACCGCGTTGATCTCGCCCGCCCCTTGGCCTGGTGTGGCTATGGGGAAATTAATCATCTTAATCTTTTGGCTGTAGACCGAGACTACCACCCTAGCTAGCTAGGTCACATGGTCTCTTACTTACAAGAAGAGCAGGGTAATGCTCCCCCTTCATCCCTTTTTCATCAGATTCCTAAATGCCCACCGTATAGCATTGGGATGGCTTACCCTAAATATCTATAGTCTCTTGACATGGCTCATTATAGTTTGTCGTGACTTTAACATTCTAGAGCTTGATTCGATCCTGATCAGGTTAGTCTCCAAATTGTGTAGGCAGGCCAAGACTAACCTGGGTAACTACTACTATCTCAAAGGGATCAATAAGCTCCACTTTTTTCCGATCTTTCGAGTAAGATATCTAAATATCGAGATCAATTCTTCTTGATGCCCGCCAATTTCAACTCAAACCTCATAATGTAGGCTTCCAACGTGCCGGGTACTTGGTATGTTTTGTCATTGATGCATTTTTTTGAGTTTCAACAATATTTGATAACCCACTTCTTTTTGGGTTGTAGTGCCCCTTACCGGAGCCGACATTAGAGTAGCTGTCATTGAGTAACACATCCTCTAGATTAAGGCAACCAATTATGGTGCTAGAAACTTGGTACTGGTTTTGACACATGATAATCTCCATTAGGTGGGGTTGTTTGGTCTAGGGAAGACCTTGGGAGGTGATGAGTTCATGGTCAGGACCCCAAGTAGATAGATATTTAGGCCCACATCGGTCATTAGAAGAGAGCATTTGATGGTTGAGCCGGTGGTGGATATTGAAGATGAGGCCATAGAGTATGTTCCGAGCAGTAACAGTAGTGAGTGGGAAGCTTATGACCTAAGGTTCTTAGAGGATGTGGGGTTCTTGGTAGCATTATTGAGTGATCCTCAAGTTACCTTACCATACCGACATGCCCAAGGCGGAGAAGATAGGTAGGTGGTCGCAGAAGACAAATACACCAAAAAGTGTGAACCAATGACCAACAACTAACTAGGTTACTTCTCAACCAGCCCGCTAAGGAAAGGTCACCCCTCGTAGCCATATCATCCTTCGCCCAACATGCCTCACTCACCTCCAAGTCGACCCGATAGGGTGATACCCCCCTGGTTGGAAATGGGGCTAGACTCAGTTAGATTTAATAGGAGGATGATTGATAGGGAGCTAGAGGGTTTCAAGGGGGCATTGTCTATCAGCTTTTTTCGGTAAGCCAATCTCTTAGGTCTGTTGCTTGATTTCAATGAGCTTAGGATGATCAAGTCCACTAGTCTTTCGATGGATGAAAGCCTGGATGAGATGGATTAGCTAGGGCTTCTTCCAATCCTAGCGGGGACCGAATTGGAGGTGCTGGCTCAAAATGGCTAACCCTAATGTGGGTGAACCGGCCATTCCACTAAGTCGATACTTGTTTCTGAGGTTATGAAGGCTTTTTCATTAAGATTCTTAACTTATCCATTTTGTTTTTTCCTTCTTTTTTTACCTATCCATTTCTTATCATAGGCTATATCTTGCTTTCTCCACCTCTGGAACGACATACTGGTTTACAATAAATGACTTATAGTTGAGGGCATTGCCTAATGCTGGGTGGAAGAGAAGACGTAGGGGCTTGAGAAGAGGGCCATTAATGCTGAGGCAACCATATAAAATGAAGCTAAGGAGAAGGCAGTGGATGTAACCAGGCGGGGGAGGCTTAAGGCCGAGAGTGTCTAATTAAGGGCAAACGTAAAGGCTAGCGGTAAAAAGGGGGATGCCATGAGGGGTAGGCTAAAACGACACTTGCATTGCATCATTTAGGAGGATTTTGCGGAGGCGAAGACCACTCTGGATGGGTGTAACGACCTGCCATTTCGTACTATTCAAATTGACAATAATCCACACATGTCAGACTTGAATTGCTCAAAACAACAGATTGTTAATTTATATTTGGCAAAACTTAGCATATACAGTAAATAAATCAATCACAGAATCATAGACAAGGAGTAATATAACAATAAGCAGCGGAAATAGATAAATAGTAGTTCATGAAGCTACTACAGAACATCAGAGTCTAAAGCAAAATACAATAGAAATCCAAATACAGAGGAATCTCTAATACATAAGCAAATGACAAGACTGAACATAAACAACTGGAAATAACTGAAATAACTGAAAAGATGAGTAGATAAAGATAGATCTCCAAGCGAAACTCCAAGCTCGAAAGGTGAGTCTCAAATGTTAGGACACTCAGGCTGACCCAAGCATAAAGCAAAACACAAAACACTCAAGTCAGGATTAACATTCTTATGCAAGTAAATCAACTCAAGTAAAATGTTCAAATGAAATGCAATATAACTTAAAGGATGTTTGGGATTCCCATCCTTTAAGGATCCGTGAAATTATCTACATACATAGTACAATATGCTACATAGATAATGTTTATAGAAAAGTAAAATATTAAAATAGCGTTAAGGCGTTACCCATATCCCCTTTAATACATTTTGTATAAATATCGTAGTCTATACAGTACTGTAAACTCCACCAAACCGGTAGGCTATCAGGGAGCACTCCATAGGTACGACACAAACCAAACTCGTAGTGGGTGCAATAAGGCATATGACAAGGCATGCGAGGCAATGCCTAGGGTAGGATACTACTGTTTTGCAGATCCGGACTGGTGATAACGCATAGCAACTACTACCGCCTACCTCGAGACACACTCCCATAATCAAAGGTGCACCCAATCAAATCACAAGGTAATAGAATGGTATCGAAGAAGCATGCTCGATCGCTCGATCGGAGGTGCGACCTCACCTGGCCCGACGTGGCTCCTATTTTAGTCATATCAAGCTGACCCGAGAGGGTCAGCGCTGCTTTCATACCTCATATAGACGTTCGCCAAACCATCCTACTTCGTTCTGGGTTCTCCACCACGTTTATAGTTGTTAAAGTGGTTTGGTATTGGCAGGGAGTATGACAATATCCGATCCCGGTCTCCTTAACAACCAAACGATTATTTCACACCGTGGTCATTTTCATTTCAAACTGTTCACACTTCATATCAATATATCATATTCATTTCAAAATCATATCACTTTCGAAATCATATTCACTTTCGAAATCATATTCACTTTCGAAATCATATCACTTCCAAAATCATAACCACAAAATAGGTTAAACCATCATATCAAAGTATTCGCATTTAAATCCATTAAATCTAAATCATAACAGTTCCAACTTAAATAGTTTTATTATTGAAAGTAGTTTATATATTAAAAAAAGTAGGTTACAGATCAAAATAGTTTATACATTAAAAAGAGTTTATATCGGAAATAGTTACTAAATTAGAATTGTTTCTTCCAATTTCACAAATCGGTTCAAATCAACTTTAGTTCCAAAATTCAACTTTCAATCTCAGTTCAGCAATTTTAATTAAAAAGGTTAAAGGTTAAATTAAAATTCTCACTAAAACCATTTTTAATTTATATCGATTTCAAATCCAAGTTTGAACTACAAATTTAAACCACTTCCAATTCAATAGGTTTCAAAGTTAAATATTCAAACATTACAATAACTCAATTTGATAAATTTCATTTATATTTCAAAATTCAACTTTAGTTTTATTTAAATTTGAAAATATTCACTTAATCATTTTAATAACATTTAAATAAAATCTCAAATTACAAATTTGCATCAATATTAAATATTCAATTTCAATTTTATTTAAATTTGAAATATTCATTTAATCACCTTTAATCAAAATCCAATTATCAAGTTATAAAAATCATATCCTTTAAAATCTCAAAATCAAATAAGTTTCAAATCAATCCTTATTTAAATTCAATTGTTAACCAATTTAAATTTCAAGTCAACTTTAATTTATCTTTCCAACCTCTATTTATTAAAGTTATTGCAAAATCTATTTAAAAATATTAATATAAATTTTAAATAAATACTTTAAACATGATTTATATATAGATAGTTAAATTATATTATTATTAAATTTTATTATATTAAATATTATTGAATTAAATATAATTATTAAATTTATTTTTATATTAAATCTTATTTTTTATATATTTAAACAAGTAAAATTATAAGTAAAATCTTAAAATTTACATTTATTTAAAAACTTAACTTATAAATTTAAAATTTCCGAACATATAATTTTAAAAATCTAAATTTTACACATATATTAAAATAAAATCTATATATTATATTTTAAAATCAATATTCAATTTAAAACACATATTAAAGTAAAATCTTATATTATATTTTAAAAATCAATATTTAATAAAATCCATATATTTTCCTTTTAGAATTTTGGAAATCATTTAAAAATAGACCAATGGTGTCCGTATACAATTTTTTAACCTATGGTCAAGTGATACGAATATTTATCATTTCAATCCATAATAATTTAATATTTACGGGTATATATCATTTCAACCCGCAATCCTAAAATTTCAAAATCAATAAAATCGCTTGGGTTTATCATTTCAACCAATCTATAATATCGTTCGGGTATGTATCATTTCAACCCATAGGGATTTTCTAAACTAACAGGGAACTTTCAAAGTGAGAACAATAACATAATAATTTAAAATAGCATAACATATCAATTACAAGCATGGATCACAACTAACAATTTAAAATATAATATATACAACGTGTTATGGTGTCATATGTCAATTAACATAGGTTAACAAATGCAGATAATAACATATCATACTTAACAATTAAACTTCTAACCAATTCAAGTTTAATAACATATTTGAATCATTATTTCATGTGAATTCAATTTACTAAATATAAGAATGTTAATCGTGAGTGATCGCTCACCTTTCATGGCTATGGAAATTAGACAACACAACAAGCTACGAGTTTGAATCTCGAGCTCTGCAAGCACTACCAATCCAAACGACAACTCCAAAGCAAAGCAAAGCGAATTGAACTC
The DNA here is from genome assembly GCA_030737815.1 of Allium fistulosum. Classification (NCBI taxonomy): domain Eukaryota; kingdom Viridiplantae; phylum Streptophyta; class Magnoliopsida; order Asparagales; family Amaryllidaceae; genus Allium; species Allium fistulosum. The sequence goes on from CM060907.1 coordinate 295,800,611, forward strand.
GATGAATTCGATGAGAACACAAGACATTTATATATAATATAGGTTTTCCCTCTTTGAAAACAAGATAGACTCGGTTTCAAAAAACATGATAACATGGAAATAGTTAGTGATGATGAACAATCAACAAATGCCAGTATGCGAGATAATTTGGAAAACATTACTGTAGCCATTAAAGCCAGACAATAGTGCAATACAAACACCACTGTCGAGATGACTCATCATGGAAATGGAAGGGTGCGGATCATGGCTGCTTGCTGGAGGAAGGGAGGGAGGTTGTAGGCGGCGGATGGCTGGAAGGTGGCTATTGGAGTGGGACTGATGTTGGAGGTGCTAAGGACTGGGTCAGTGGTGGCACAAGAGGCTGGTGGTTTTGCTGGGAAAGGTTGTAGTGTGGTCGGAGTAGGAGGGCAAGCCCGGGATTTTGGAGGTTGGAGGGATGTTTGGTGCTCGGCTGTAGGTGGCTTTGGGTTTAGGTTTGTGAGGGGCTGTGCTCGGCAAGTTTGTGAATGTGGGCTTGATGCATTCGGTTCAGGTGAAGGGGTGTTTGGTTGTGCATTTTGTTGGAGGCGGGTTGGTGGATGGCTATGGCGGAACGATGTGGTTGGGTTGGAGGGCCCAAACAGCTGGGTGTGGTAGCGAAAAGATGGGTTGCCACGGCTATAGGAGAGAAGGTAGAAGTAGGCTAAAGGACAGGAGGCTAGATGGGAGGAAGCGACGGAGATAGGTTGTGGTACACGGGGAAGGAGAAAGCATGGGTGGTGGGTGAGCGATCGGAGCAAAGGAGGGTGAGAAGGTGCGGTCGGCTATTGGTGAGCAGGCTTCTCAAAGCAAAGTGAGCAGGTTTCCAGATATCAAATATATATGCATGCTTTAATACATATATACATACATACATACATACATACATACATACATACATACATACATATATATATAAATATATATTTAAAGGATGGTAGTGGGTTCGGACGATAGGAACGACGGTGGAGTGATTGGATCGAACGGAGGCGAGCAAAGGTGATGCATGTTGGCGGCCAAGGAGGAAGATAGGGACGAGCAGGCTCTCACCAAAACCAATATATAAACTTATATATATTTTATCTTCAAAGCACAGAAACAAAAGGACAAGAGAGAATGGAGGAAGGAAAATGAACCAGAGGAAAACGAATCAACACATATTATATTGAAACCAGGGAATATTGAAAGTCATCAATTGATTTTAGAGAATACTAATAACTATTGGCCATTTGTTTTCAGCCGATGGACAAATGGAAGGACACAAGGAAACCAAAAGGCTCAAATGCGGAACTGATACAGCTAATTGTTCCGTAGATTTCTCCGTGCATCGGACGCCGAAATGCACAAATGAATATACTACGGAGATCACCGCGATGAGACAAACAAAATGGTACACATATATGAGTGACACGACCCTCCTATAAAAACTCGATATTTGCTGCCAAACTACTGCTAAACCACCGAAAATAAGATAAACGGAGCTAGAGCAGTCCAAATTTGGCGAAACAAAATACGACGTCTCACTCAGAAGATGGTTTACATTTTTCTTATATGAAAATATTCAGGTTTCAAAAATATTTTATTTTCATCAAATTTTAACTGATTTAAAATTTAAAATTGAAATTTCACAACAGAACAAACTTACATATTTTCTTATGAAAATCTAACACTTGCTACATTTAAATAGACACATACCAAATATTAAATTTTCATTGCAAATTTTTTATTGTTTATTTTCATGAAAAATTTAGTTAATTGCGTTATTTAAATCGTTAAAATTCTTGGGTCGTTACACTCTCCCCCACTGAAAACTTTTCGTCCCCGAAAAGGAATGTGATAGGAGAATAAAAGCAATAGAAAGGAAAGATAGATTCAAAATACACAGTACCAGATACAACAATTAATTCAAAACCATATGAATTTCATTTTTGGACATCTTATTACTTACATTATATTGTACACTATTCAATTACATGTTCTCATTACATTCAAACTTTTTCCAGGTAAGTTTTATTAATGTTCCCAAATATAATTGAGTGCTATACAAAATTTAGTTTGAACATTTTTATTACTTAAGTTTTCTCTTGTATAACCGTCAATTACATATACACATACATTTTAACTTTTTGAATATTTCAGGTAAGTTATATATGTTTAGAATGCAATTGAGTATTATACAAATAAATTTTATCCTAGTTCAACCGTTTTAAGTTGTTTCAATTCCATTTCTCATTTAGACACTCCAATTATTCAAAAAAAATTTTTGCTTCATTTCAATAGTTAAAACCATCACTTAATATAAAACTAAAGAATTAAATTTTCGGTTTCACTTCAAACTATTTTGAAATAAATATATACATATATATATTTTGTACATCAAATCATACTCAAGAAATTCAAATCAAATCCATTTTCCAAAACAAAAGTGTAGCAAAGCTACTAAGTGGTATTCCCACTTTGAGACTCAAAAATGAATGTCGATGATGCTGCAGTCATCATCGAAATTATTTTCCAGCAACATAAGAGGAGAGTACTGACTTACTTCTTTTAAAATTCTTTGGAAACAATTTCCATTCGAAAATACTTTCAAATAATATATAATTTTTCAAAACTTTGAAAACCAAATTTTGAAAAGCACCGAAAATTTAATTCTCAAATCCTTAATTTAAATTCATTTCATTTGCAAATCATATTTGTAAATCATGTTTATAAAATTTCATCTCCTTATAACATACAACAATAGTTAACGGTTTAGGAATATTGACAAACAATAAATGATAATCTAGTACTATCATTCTAACAACCAATTCAATTAACTACTTAATTTCAGAAAACTATACTTTGATATATAAAATATAATCATACATAAAATTATTTCGTTTACCTATTTCGAAAACATTATTGTGTCAGTTTGCTCTGTTCAAGTGTTTTAAAATTCCTATCGATAACATTAGCTAGACGAATCGATCGAAACCCAAAATTCAAACTTAACAACTCAAACAACACAATATAAAACATTTTATATCAATTACAAATACGCTCTCTCATAGGATGATTCAAGAATGGATTTTAGAACAAGGATAGAGATTCAAATTTAGAGGGACCCTAATCAAAGAGAATTCTAACTAAGAAGGTAGGCTCGAAAGGAAGATAAGATGATTAAATTACAAAAGAGGAATGATGGATAGACTTATATTAATCGCGGCGACCTTAACCGGGTCAACTGAAACTCCATTTTCAGAAACAATGTACCCAAGAAATCGGACCTCATCCTTTAAGAAATGGCATTTAGAAAGTTTGGCTTTCAACTGATGACTCCTAAGAGTTTCCAGAACATAGCCCAAATGAGATTCATGCTCTTTCTCAGACTTAGAAAAGACGATAATATCATCAACGAAGACCGGGACAAACTTGTTGAGAATATCGCGGAAAACGCGATTCATGAAACAGACGAAGAAGGCAGGAGCATTGGTTAATCCAAAGGGCATGACTAACCATTCATAGAAACCATTCTCCATTCGGAAAGTTGTCTTGGGAATGCTCTCCTCAGCTACACGAAGCTGGTGTAAACCGGTAGCAAGATCGAGCTCCAGGAATAAGATCGATGTGGAATTCAATTTTCCGCTTGGGAGGAAGAGAAGTGACTTCACCAAAGACATCCGGAAATAGATGGACAACAGGGGTGGAGTCAAGATCACAAAGCTGAGAATCAAGCGGAAAGATAAAACTGCTTGCATAATCCGGAGGCATTCAACATATGATCCCAAGAGAATTACCCTGGTCGTCTACTAAAGAAACGGTTCGGCCTTTGTAAGAAATAACAGCATCATCACACTTTAACCAATCACCTCCATGTAAGATATCAAATGCATCAAAATCGAGGACATAGAAATACCCGGTGAATCGACGCCTGTTGTAAAGGAGTTTCACCTCTTTCCAAATCATACTAAGGTTGGCGGAACCGCCGATGAGATTAGTCACACATAAGGATGAAGTTTCCAATTGAGGTTGCAAGATGTGCTCAAATTTATTACAGAGATTAACAGAAATGAAGCTATAGGATGCTCCAGTATCAAGGAGAACATGAACAGGAAAAGACAAGAATGGATTTTAGAACAAAGCTAAAGTTCCAAAATTTAAAAAAATCCAAATCAAAGAGGATCCTAACAAAGAATTTCAAGCTTGAACGAAGATGACTCTGTAATTAATTTTACTCATTCTAGGTTATTACTACCCTATCTCTAATGAGTTTTTACTCCATATGCTAAGTTTGCCTAAACAAAAGCTCTGATACCACATGTAACAACCTGCCATTTCGAACCATTCAAATCGACAATAATCCACACATGTCAGACTTGAATTGCTCAAAACAACATATTGTTAATTTATATTTGTCAAAACTTAGCATATACAGTAAATAAATCGATCACAGAATCATAAACACCGAGTAATATAATAATAAGTAGCGGAAATAGATAAATAGTAGTTCATGAAGCTACTACAGAACATCAGAGTCTAAAGCAAAATACAATAGAAATCCAAATACAGATGAATCTCTAATACATAAGCAAATGACAAGACTAAACATAAACAACTAGAAATAACTGAAATCACTGAAAAGCTGAGTAGATAAAGATAGATCTCTAAGCGAAACTCCAAGCTCCAAAGGTGAGTCTCAAATGCTGTGACACACAGGTTGACCCGAGCATAAAGCAAAACACAAAACACTCAAGTCAGGATTAACATTCTTATGCAAGTAAATCAACTCAAGCGAAATGTCCAAATGAAATGCAATATAAATTAAAGGATGTTTGGGATTCACATCCTTTAAGGATCCGTGAAACTATCTACATACATAGTATAATACGCTACATAGATAATGTCTATAGTAAAGTAAAATATTAAAATAACGTTAAGGCGTTACCCATATCCCCCTAACACATTTAATATAAATGTCGTAGTCTATACAGTACTGTAAACTCCACCAAACTGGTAGGCTATCAGGGAGCACTCCATAGGTACGACACAAACCAAACTCGTAGTGGGTGCGATAAGGCATATGACAAGGCACGCGAGGCAATGCCTAGGGTAGGATACTACCGTTTTGCGGATCCGGACTGGTGGAAGTGGAATGATGGGTTGATAAAAATGCTGAAGTTGACCTTTGCAGCCAATTATCATCGCCCTTTTGTATCGCCTTCCTTTTCCAAGCACAATATGGTGAAGTGCGCAATGAGGTGGTGCCAAGATGGTGGAGGCTGGAAGGACCTCCTCGATGATCCTATCTCAGGAATTGATCGCCTCTCCGATAGTGGGCCTTGGCGAGCAGGAGATTGATGACGCTTCATGGCGAACGGAGAAAAGATATTTGATAATGACTGCTACATCATCTGGTATCTCCTGCCCATATGAGCAATGGAGTTTTAGGTATTCGTTTTGAGTTATGCTTGTATATTTTTTTGGGCAAGGCCCACCTTTTGTAAAAACTTGACAATGTAATGAAATATTTTTATTTTACTTGTTTTTTGTTATTACTGTGAACCGTGTTCTGTTTTACTTTTCTATTCGTATTCCACATGAATGCATGTCTGCCATGTTTACTTGCATTATATTTTGTGTCGACTAGTTCTTTGAGCTTTCGACTTTGTCAAGAAAACACATAGACTTAAGCACTTATTTGTGCATAACGAATAACATAACGAACAAGCAAGGCAAATATGCTTATTTTTGGCCGAGTTGGCCAGTTACTATCCTGCTCACTTTGGCGGTATAAGTTTCTGACAATGCACTTTTTACTACATGTTGGGCCATAAAGTTGACTTGCCTTCTATATTTGAGGACTAATGGAGGGTCCGACTTTGCTATGTTGGCCAACATGAATGTTATGGATAGCACAATGATGCCATAATCGTGGTTACAACTTGGGTAACTACACCCATCTTGACATCAGTTCCCTACCCTACTAGAGGGATATTTTGCATCAATGGCGATCAAATTAGAACTACATTATGAGTGGTCACCTCTTTTACTTGTCGATGCCTTCGGCATGGAAGGGAGCATTGACTAGCCCATGCATCCTTACAGAGCAGCACTGCAGATGCAAGATTCGAGATTACATTGTGGGTAATTGTACTATCTTAGTACCAATGCCCCGCCTTGTCAAAGAGACGGGCAATATCATGTGCGAAAGAATTCGGACCACAACGTGGATGTTCGCGCCATTAGTTTGTCGATGCCTCTAGCACGAAAGGGAGCGTTGATTAACTGTGCAACCTCATAGCAGCACTATAGATGCCAGATTTGGGATTACTTCGTGGGTAATCGCGCCCATTTTCGTAGCAATGTTCCATCTCGCTGGATGGACGGGAACATCACTAGCAAACAAATCAGGACCTTGACAGGGTAGTCCTAACATTGGTTCATTAATGCCTTCGACACAGAAGGAAGCGTTGATTATCTTGCACATCCTCATAGGGAAATACATCATGGAAGCAAGAATCAGGACCGTGGCATAGGCAGTCGTGCCGTCTCTAAGATAGTGTCCCCGACGCGGTTGAGAGCATTGATTAGCTCATGCATCCTCATGGAGAAGTTCTGGCATTTCTTGGTTGTAGAGGAGAGCCTTTTGTGGACCATCCCCTTCAGATAGCCTTAAATGTAGCATTCCTTATGGAAGAGAACATTGTTTGGTTGTTCCTGCCAAACAATCTTTTTGTTGATATTTGAGTAACGATGTTTCAAAATGTTCATTTCATATGCAACGACCCGTATTTTACAGATTGGAGCATCATAAAATATTATTTTGAAATCCATTTGAGGCGTATGACAGCATAACTTTGATAAATGTCTTCCAAGGACATTTTATATCCTTAGAATACTTAATGGATGATTTTAACGCTAAAAAACTTGTAAGGCCTACAACTTTTGATGGGAGTCAGATTAGGGTCTGAAACTGCTTTTATTAGATCAGAATGATGGTCACACTTTCTGTATAGTGGTCATATTAAGAATTTGGACTTACCATTCCGGAGTTATGGTCGTTTTCAGTTTAGACTACCAATGGCCAAATTAATGTGTAATTAATTAAGTCCAAACTAAGCCCACCAACCCATTTAAGGATTTGTATCTAATCGGGGATCTTAGGACAGATCTAATCACTTTTTCGACTTACCAAAACAGATCTAAACCATATTAACTAAATTTCAATCAAAAAGGTCCAGCTTTTCATACTTTTGTTAGCTTAAATCACATCTTTAAGGGGTAATTAGCAAGTGTGATGTCAAGATTATTGTTTCGGCATTGTTAGGATCCATTAAAGCACCGTTTGTCTTATATTTGCATTAGTAATTGGGTAAATTTTGTGCTAGGTGAGTAATATTGCTTCTCTTGCTTTACTATGCATGTTGATATAATTAAATTATGGTTTTTAAGATGATTTTCAAAGTCAAAATGATTTTAAACTTAGATTTGATGTTAACAATATGCTAAAACCATATTTTAGAAGATATGTTCGGATTTTAATATATTTACACAATTTATCAACCATGATTTCCTTTTTTTATAAGATTAAGTCTAGGATGATTCATGCTATTACACTTTGTTTAGATGATTTATGTACATTGTTTGGATGATTTGAATGCATTGTTTTATGATATGAAGTGACGTTTGATTTTTATATGAATTATTTTGATGTGTTTGTTAGTTGTTTGGTATAGTTAGGATTATGGTACATCGTTTAGTGCAAATGATACCAAAGTGTTTAAAACATAATGAAATTAGGATATGATGATCTTGAAGCCTTGGGAAGCATACACAACAATTTTCAAGTGACTCGGAGTTGCTTTGATACCCTAAAATTTGATTGTCAAATCAGTTCGGTAGTAGGAAAAAGTGATCGATAGCGACTACATATGTCGTGGTTGGGTGTGCATTAAGTGATTAAAGTGATCCCTTCGGTTTGGAGGGCAAGAACGCTAGGAAATACTCAAAGAAATAATGTCGATAATGAAATTCATGCTAAGCAGATCATCTCGGTGGTAGTTGTGCTTCAAGTCCAGGCAAGGGAAGCTCTAGGCTTTTAGTTGGCACACTCCAGGTCAAGAACTAGATGGTAAAATATTAGACTTAGCCAAAATTTGATGAAGATACATATGGTCAGTACCGAAATTGTATGGCTTAGGGTTTTTCATGCAAACACTTCGGGATTTGGACAAGCAAGCTATGGGAATGGCATAAAGGAAAAGCGAAGTGAAGGACTTGGGGACTTAGCAATTTTGGCTAAGTTCGGACCAACCACACATGGTTAGTGTGGACCATACATGGTCGGTGCTGACCTTGCCAGTGTTGAAAATTTAGGGAAAAAGTTTGAGGGTGTACACATGATGATCTAGAGATCATGTACATGTATTCGTGCACTTGTTAGATATATGTTTTTAATGATGATCGTGTGACAAAGTATGGTAGTAAATGACGAGGCAAAGGAGTAACGCTTCAATGTGATGGCTTCAGAACTTTTATGTGTTGATTGTATGACCAATATGGACATTTAGAAGTGTTTTGATGATGGTGACTCGATTGATGCAGTTGTAATGATGATGATCCACCAGTGCGGGTTCGCAGAAGGGGACTAATGGATAGAAAGTTAAAGGGTTATATCGTGGAAAATGGAATGTTTTAGGATTCCACAATGATGAGTGGAAATAGATGGAGTGAGAGAGGGCTCAGATACGCATGCAAAGGGATCATTAATACTTAGAGTGTTTTCTAGTATATTCATTAGCAGGGATATGGTAAGGACAATCATTGGGTACTTTGTCGGCTACCCTGAATCGTTGAAGGGATCTGTATACCTTGGATCGTTTAAGGATCTAATGTCAGCTATGGGATGTTGTTCGGGTAAACAAAAAACTATGATTTTTCCATTAATTCCTGTTAGAGGAATGATCATACGAGCTATAATATATCCAAAGAACATTAAGTGATAGCGGGAATTCTTTGATGGATGCTATGTTTACTTTGTTTGTTTGTTGCTTTAAGGGATGTCACTTGACGTGGTTATCTAGTAAATCGATATCTAGACACCCGATGTGTACCAGGACGTTTGTACACGTCATGATGTTAGTTAAGTAGCATATTATCATTTTTATGTGCTAACTCTTTGAATGTAGGGATAAGTCAGGTATGGCCCCTGATGCCATTGTTCCATAATATATCGATTTATATAGTATTTTGAGATTCTTATCACTCATACTAGATGATTGTCTGACTTGAGGTTTTCTGCTTTACGTCTTGTTATCTCGGGTACTTTTAAATTAGTAGACCGGATAGCATGTTTTGAGTAACATGTGGCATTGTACAAATGGATGAGAAGGAGATGGTGCTTTCTTATATTTATATTTGGACTAATTATTGCTTATTCCGCTATGTGACATTGTGGAGCCTAGAAAATGTTCGTTTATTTTATATAGAGACATTTTATCTTTAGAGTTTATTTCTAGTTGTATAAACTCTACTACTATCTTATACCACTTTGTGAACCTATTTACTTTGATATTATGGTTTATTTAGTTATTTCTGTATCGCATGTTTTATATCTATAATGATTATTATATTGTATTTGATGTGCAATGAGATATACAATAAGTTATGTGATTGTTTTGTTTACTTTACAACCTTAACAATTATCCTACATCAGTTGGGAATCCTAGTACATTATATATGTATTGGATGCCAGAGGTGTAGGGCGGTTGTCACATTTAGTATTAGAGCTTAGGTTGTGTAGTCAACCTAAGTTAATACCATGGTCCATTAGATAGGGAGGAGTTTTCCCTTAGAATGGATCGAGAGTATATACGAGAGAACTCACTTGTTATATATTTTGGTTTTCAAAACTATATATTAGTATCAATAGATATATAACATATAAGTCACATTGCACACACAGTACCATTGATGCAGTTTTCTTTATGAGAGACTAATCGTTCTTGTTATAGATCAAGAATGAGCCAACATATGAGAAATGCTGCGAGAAACTCCGTCTTTGGAGTCAAGGAGGAAGGAGTGGGCTTGAGGGTTGCTACCCCTAACTTGTAGGTGATGTTTAATACTATAATGATGAACATGCATGCTGTAGAATGCCCAAGTGGCTACTAAGAATGTTTCTTCTGATGGTGGTGCTCAAGTACACTCAAGGTCGATTTTGCGAAGCTAAATAAGGATTTTGCCGAACTTGTTGGAAAACCATTCCAAGGAATGGAATCAGCTATGGAAGTGCAAGACTAATTCGACACCAACGATAGAATTTTTGAAGATTTGGAACTGGATGATCTAATGAGAAGGAGATTGGTTTCTCGATAGCTCCAAGGGCGAGCTATGAACTAGTGGAGTAAACGTTGCTACTCCCGAGAACCGATTCATTTGGGATCAGTTTAGGGCTATATTCGAGGAGAAATTCATATCGATAGCCTGAAAGTCACTGTTGTTAGGATCTTTGTGGTGTTGCGGTAGGGAGAAATGTCGGTTTTTCAATATATGGACGAGTTTGATGCTTTATCGAAGTGCAGGATGTCTTCCATTGACACTCCATTGAAGAAGATTGAAAAGTTTTTTATGGGTTTAGATGATTATCTGAGAGACAAGTTAGTGGGACATATCGATAAGCCTTTTGAGAAACTCATTGAGAAAGCTCTTTACCATGAAAGTTTGTATCTTAAGTCCAAACTAGCTGTTATTGCTAAAGAAGATCTAACACTCCAACAAAGCAGGGGATGCAAAAAATGGAATGGAAAAAGGAAGCAGTTTCTGGGTAAGGATGCTCAAAATAAGGCTAAGTGGAATCATATTTGCTATGGTGATCAGGGTCACATGAGTAAGAACGTCAAATTTGAAAGGATGAAGTGTTATAACTGCAATAAGGGATGACATATGCAAAAGAATTGCCCTGAACTGATGAAGAAATGGTGAAGGCATACACTTTAGATGTTATTCCGACTTCATCGAGTGCTCCCTTTACGAAAAAGAAAGGGAAGGGTGTCACTTTCAAGGTTTTCTTTCTATTTATGGTGTTTCCATAGATTTTTTATTAGATACTAGGGATTCGCATTCCTTTATATCTAGTGACCTGGTAGATAGACTGAGATTGGAACCTAAAATTATTAACTAACCTTTAGTAGTGACAAACCATGTTGGAGGCCTCACTAGCCTAGGTATGATTTGTCATAGTTTGGTATTATCGAGTCATGGATGCTCTTTTATTTGTGATCACTTTATTTTTGGTTTTGCTAGGTTCAGTGTTATCTTAAGGATTGATTGACGGAGGATGTATGTGGTAGTGTTGGATTGCGAGGAGCTGTTGGTGACAATTAAGACTGAGGATGGGCGGAAGATAGAGGTTGGCTGTCTACTAGAAAACGAGGTTATCGGTAGCTTTCTATATTTTCTTGAACTCTCACAGGATGAGTTGTCGTCTGTGCCAATCGTAGAGAGTATTTGTACTTATTCGAGGAGGTGACCACATTACCACCACACCGAGAGATTAAGTTCCGCATAGATTAGTGAAGGATGCCAGACTAGTAGTTATGCCTTTGAGATGTATGGCACCAAAAGAGCAGAAGGAGTTGTATGTGCAAGTGAATGACCTAGTGAGACAAGCGTTCATTCATAGGAGTATATCTGAGTGGAGCACACTCGTAGTATTAGCCACTAAGGCAGATGGCTCTCTGAAGTTGTGTGTTGATTACTGTAACAACCCTAAATTTAGATTAATCAAATAAATAAATTAAAAGGCTAGGGCTAAATAAGAGAAGTAAGGGAAAATGAATTAATAGAAAAGGGAATGAGGGACCAAGCCTAAATTATCATGGGACAAAACAAAATTACCCTTTTCTATTCATCATTTCATCCTACCTAAAATAAAATAAAAGCTAGAGAGAAACTTTAATGGTAGTGGCTTAAAAAGGGCAAATAGAGAGAAGATACCGAAATGCAAGCTAAATGGGATTAAGAAGACTAGAGCTAGACATCTTAAAGACCTATGTGAGTAATACTTAACCCATCTACACTGATCCCTAGTATATGGTTTCAGTTTAGATTTGTATGTTTCTAAGCATGTGGGGTTCAACTGGATTTTTATTAACAAATATAATAGCTTAATGAAGTTTTAGAGAAAGATAGACAAACATAGGATGTTTAAATGTATTTCCTCTACTTTAATTATTTAGAAAGTTAATAGAAATTTTATATCATGTTCTAATTATGGTTTTGAGATGGGTTTTAGTTTGGGAAGTTTCTTAAGCTTATACGATTTTATACTATTTATTGAAGGTGCACAACTAGGAAACAAGTTACGAAAATACCCTTAAAAGCCCAAATAAAGATTAAATATCTAGAACAAGTGTTCACAAATTTTATGGGAATTTATTTGAATTTTCTATAAGGGAAATAAACCAAAAAGGGATAAGTACTACGCTGGGGCAAGTGCTACAAGTGCACATGAAAATAAATTTATATGGAAAAATATATTAATCGGTGTTGGGGAAAATGGAAGTCATATCCAAGTCATTTTCTGAAAAGAAAGAGAAAGGACATTGCAAATAACAGAAAGTAAAATAGGAACAAATGAGATAACGACACATGTGAAGGCGTTGTCAGGGATGTCATAGTTTATCTAAAACAGCATAGGGGTAGCGACTCTATATTTATAAGTATGATCTGCATGCATGGCATGAATGCTGCACCAAATTTGGAAAGGAAAAACTTAACAAGAAAAATGGAAAGCACTCAACATTGGGGTAGGGTAGTACTGCACCAAGAAAATTAATAAGCGTAACCTAATAAAAGATAAGTAGGTGGGACTCGAGAAGAGGCCAGATCTGAATGGGAAATGATTCTATGCTAGAATTAAGGGTGGAAGTGCTATTGATGTTGGATGGGGATGCTCACTCAAATGCACACCTTGGGAAGGTGAGGATAGGCATTCTACTTCCAGGAACTGCGTAGTAGCACCATAAACTAAACAAATGTTTAAAGTGGGTGCACACCTTAGGAAGGTAAGGAGAGGCACTCACGAATGCACACCTGTAGAAGGTAAAGAAAGGCATTCAACTGCTTGGGGTGCAATATTAAAATTTTAAAGAGAAATGAATAAAAACTACACGGGACGCAGTATTAAATCATTAAACAAAAGTAAGAAGACCTGTGCGGGATGTAGTAATCAACGGTTAAAGAAAAATAAGTAAGACCTGCATGGGGCATTGTATTAAAAAGCTAAAAAAGAATATGTAAGACTTGCACAGGGCACAATATTAAATAGTTAAAGGATAATAAAGAAGATGCACAAAGTGCAGTATTATAGTTGATTAAATAATAATCTAAGGTGGAAACCGGGTGGGGAATGTGCAGTGAGAGCAGTAGTAAGGTAAGGTTATGAATTAAAAGGATGAAATAAATTTGGAATTGAGTGGGGATTGCACTAGGAGCGTAAAAGTAAATAAAGACCATTTAGTGAAGCATAGGAGGTAGAAGTAGTTAAGAACCAACCACGTTAGTATTTTGAATGTTCCACTCTTGATGTTGAATAGTGAGGGGGAAACCCAACCTGTGTAGCATGGTTTGGTCTTACTATATGATTATTTCAGGATAATTATTATTCACACTATACTTTATGTCTAACTAATTTTTTTATTATTGTTTTCCCCATTAACTCATGGATGCTCATTTGAGTAGGCTGACTGTATGAGATTAGGTAGGTATGAAATAAGGACCATAGTATAAAGATCGAAGACGGAGCAAGAGGCTTGTAGCTAATAAAGATTTTTGTTTCTACTATTTTCTACTATATTTAACCCTTACGTGGGCATGTTCATATTTAATTGTGACTGAAGTAAATGTAAAGCATGTTAAAGAAAATCTTGATGTAATGAAAATATTTAATTGCTTTGTTTACTTTATCTGTGTTTAATTAATACACTAAACTCACTTTCGTCGCTGGAAGATAATTTCGGTGATGACTGCTGCATCATTGGCGTTCATCTTTGAGTCTTAAGTGAAGGATGTTACAGTTTGGTATTAGAGCCAGTTTAGGGACATTTAACAAAAATAAAGCTAAGAAAAGATGAGAGTAGTATTCAGAGAACAATTATATATATATATATAATGAACACTCTGGGAAGGGGATGTGCTACTATATATGTAACGTACTTGTATGTTGCTATTTAGATATATAGGAAAATATATTTATCCTTCTATTATTGTTTCACTTCCTTATCTATTCATTTATGATGAAGACTTGGTTAATAGAAAAGCAAGATGTATTTGAGAAGTGGACGAGTTATGACAGGAGAAGAAAGTGTAAGAAGAGAGGCTGAAAGTACACAGACTAATGGAGGTAATGAGGGAGAATCCCAAGAGCAGTAGTAGCGGAAGCCGCATTGCCAGGAAATAGGGTTGGCATGGATGTAAATGTCTTGTTTTGACATGCTATGACTTAGATAATGAAAGAAGATGCACCAGAGGCGATTCAGCCAAGACCAACGACGGTGATAGAGATTTCCCAAAGACAAACAAAGATTATAGAAGTCTGGGTGGGAAGGCATTTACAGGGAAGGAGCCTACAGTAGAAGTACTAAATTGGCTAAGAAGTTATGAGCACATATTTGGAGACTTAGGATCGAATTATGCATAGAAGAGGAGGTTGGCATCAAGACAGTTGTAGAAAGTTGCACCGGACTGGTGGGAGACCGTAGTTGCCGAGATCCCGGAGGAGGATATCACTTAGGAGTAGTTCAAAGAGATGTTTGAAGTGCAGTTTATATCAGAATCTCACCAGAGTGTGCTACCGAGAGAATTTATCGATCTGAGGTAGAATGACATTACAGTAGAGGGGTACGTCCAACATTTCAACTCGTTGGCTAAGTATAGCAGGGAGATCATCAATACCCTTATAAAGAAGAATGAAAAGTTTATCAGGGGTTGAAGCAAGGTCTTGATCATAAGATGATGGCTTATCTAGCATCTCCTTTTGAGTTTGTAGTTGACATGGCTAAAAGGTATTATGGAATGTACCAAGAGAAGAGAAGGGTGGAGGCAAGACCCAAATAGAGCAAAAGAAGAAGTTTACCCCCATATACGAAAGGTGAGAAGGAACACAGAAGGGGAAGGGAAATGCAGTTGCTAACACAGAGGTTGTATGCTTTAACTGTGGATAGAAGGGGCATTATGCTACAAGGTGCCCTATGCCCTAGGAATTTGGGAAGATGAAGTGCTTCAAGTGTGATAAAGCAGGACATTTGAAGAAGGACTACCTAGAGTTTAAAGTGCAGGTTTATACTTTGGAGGGACCAAAGGAAGGACCATCTGCTGAGGAAAGAGGCAAGGGGAAAGTCTTGGAAGGTATGGTTTGATTTTTGGTATTTCAATTATAGTACTACTTGATACTGGAGCTATTCATTCATTTATAGTTAAAGAGTTGGTTGATAGACTTAGGTTAGGGGTTAAATATTTAGTCACTTCCACATATGTAGCAAATCCAATAGGAGGGTATGCCACTCTCGGATTGGGATGTGCTAACCTAGATATCGAGTTAGGTAGGTGTAAGTTTTCTTGTGATCCCTACGTGTTTGACTTCATAGGCTTCAAAGTTATTTTAGGGATGGACTGGTTGGAGAAGTATAGTGCAAAGGTACACTATGCTGAAAGGATAATTACTTTGAGTGATCCAGAACATAGAGATAGAGTGTGTGTGGTCTTGGAAGAATGCAGGGAACTACGTAGGAGTGTTTTATTTGCTTTAACTTCTAAAGGAGCAGATCTTGGAGCAGTGCGTGTATTAAAGGAGTTCTGAGATGTGTTTGAACCAGTTTCGGGGTTACTACCCTCGAGAGAATTGGAGTTTCGAATAGAAGGAAAGAGCTTCATAAGGTCAAGCAGTTCACCTTGGGGAGCAGTGGCACTATTTGTATGGAAGTCCGATGGGCCCATAAGATTGTGCATCAATTATCGGAAGCTGAATGAAAGGACAATGAAGAATAATTATCCTTTGCCGAGAATTGACTATTTGTTTGATCGACTAAGTGGAGCTAAGGTCTTTTCATAGTTGGACTAGGCTACAGGATTCCATCAGTTGGGAGTTCCAAAGGAAAGCATTCCTTTGACTACATTCAAAATAAGGTATGGTTCATATAAGTGGTTAGTTATGCCATTTGGGCTAGTCAATGCTTCTGTATTCTTTGTACACTTGATGAACAGGATCTTCTGAGATAAGCTAGATAGATATGTGTTGGTGCTCATAGACGACATTTTAGCTCACCTAAGACTTGTGCGAGAGATGTTGCGACAACATAAGTTAAAGACGTAATTTTCTAAGTGTCATTTTTGGAGGAGGGAAGTGAAGATCCTAAGCCATGTGATTTTGGAAAAAGGGCTAGCTGTAGATCCTTCGAAGGTGGAGGCAGTAAATGGATGGAAGAGGCCTAAGATTGTGACCGAAGTACGAAGTTTCATAGGATTGGCTTGCTATTACCAGAGATTCATTAAGGACTTCTTCCATATAGCTGCACCGATGACAAGGCTGACCAAGTATAGTGAATAGTTTGTTTGGACACACGAGTGTGAGAAGGAATTCTAGGAACTGAAGTATAGATTGATGAAAGTGTAACATCCCCCTACTTGGAGGTCCAAAACTAACGGCTACGGATGCTGCAGTCATCCATAGTTTTTAGTCCTCGGCGACCAAATACGGCGACATTAGATACATTGATACACAGAAATACAAGAATATGAAAAAAAATTAAACAACAAAACAAATTCCGCATTCGATTCCAAAATATTCCAAATTGATTACATAATCTCACTTCGCAAACCTCGTTTAGATAACGTATAATTATTACCAAATACACCAAGAGCGACATATGAAGATGCCCTCTTGGTAGACCAGAGTATATAAATAGGCAAGAAAACAATTTGCCTTTACAAACAAACATGCTGCGGAAATAAAAGAACTCTAATAACAATCTTGCCTCTTGGACGTCCCCGGAAGCTTTTATTCATCTAAAAGAACACCTGGAAACCTTAACTCTCAACCTACTCAAAATCAATTGAGTACCCGAGAGTTTAAGGGGAAACAAAAACTTCGAGTCAGACATAAAGCCTGGTATGAACAATAATTTACCATCTCAAACCATTTAGATATTTAGTGAGACCACGCCGCTTAGCGGAACGGGTTTTTCCCTCACTAGTATCTTAAAAAATTTATAAAACCATATACTGTGATCCTGCATCCACAATGGTTACAACATAGTATTTAAAAACATTACGTTGATATGCAAATAAATCAATTTTGGATTACCCATCCCCATTCATTCTGACTATCTGTCTCAACTATAGTTTCTAGGATTACTATTAACCTCTTAAATGTTAAGGACTATCTATCCAATTGCATAGTTTTCATGGGATCACTAAGAACCTATTGGTAACTCCGATATCTTATTTCTTATCCTAGTTTTCATGGGCTAACTAGGAACCTATGGGATGACTGCCAATATCTTAATCCAGATATAGTTTTCATGGGCTAACTATAAACCTACTGGCCCTTGCCAGTATCAAATCATAGTTTTCATGGGCTGACTATGAACCTATTGGCCCCTGCCAATATCATACAGTTTTCATGGGCTTACTGTAAACCTATTGGCCCTTGCCAATATCTTTAATTAAAATTTTAACATCTGTTAAGTTATAATCACTGCTGGGTCAACCTAACTGGTTATTCTACCCTTCCCCTAAAATACAGTTATGGGTTAATAACAATATGAATAACATTTCAAAATCTTTATTTATTCCATGGTTATTACTTTAAATTGAGATTGGGATTATGTTTTGAAACCATAAAAACATCCCTTTCGAAACCTCTGGATAGCCTCCTTCGAAAGTAAAGACCTCTTTCCAAATCATTGTATACATAACTTTCGAAGCCCTTAGTAAACATTCTCTTTTGAAACCTTTTATGTGACGACCCGACTTCCTATGCCCAGGAAGACGCATCGATAATAAGAAAGAAAGGGATAGAAAAGAGAAAAAAAGAGAAGAGAGAAAGAAACAACATCAGAATCTCAACAGCGGAACGAATAAATTATATTAATAACATAAACTATTACATAGTATACAACATTTATCAGAGTTTACACAACATATACATCACATACTAGACAGTTATAAACATCTGTCTAGACATTACAACTCAAATACATACAAAACACTATCACAGAGATCAACACGGCGGAACACTATATATTTACGAACGCTGAAGCCTCCTGCTCCATTGCTCCTCCACAATTCGTCAAAGCTAACCTGAACCCCTTGGCTACTCGTAAAAATTTGAGTACCCAAGAGTTTATATAAAACAGAAATAAACACTTGGATCAGACATGGGTCTGGTGTGAGTAACAGGTTAAAATTTCTTAACTTCAAAACCTTTTGAAAACAAAGGTATCACGTAAGACTCCCCACAAATAAACATGGGTAAGTTTTTACCTTACGCTAACCAAAACATTTGATAGGAAATCCAGTTATATTATAATAGGGTCTAGGGTTTTCAAATAAATATTCACATAGTCGAAATTGTTACATTCATTAAATTCCAGCATACATAGGTATACAATCAAGTCCGTTATCACTTATTGGAAGTTGGGTTTCCATACAATGGCAGAGCTACCGGGGTACCGCTCATCACAATACGGGGCCTAGATCACCGTACCGAGGATCACTCCCAATCCCCTGCAACACAAAGTCGGAACCATCCCTTACTGGATAATTCCGAATAAAATCACCCCATAGATGGCCGTCGCCAACTGCACCACTAAGCCGAATAAAAGGAACTCTCTAGACAGGGATGACCTTACTCTCAGTGGGTGCTACCCACGAAGCCTTGCTGCACCTCCCCTGTTTTAGCCATTCCCGGTTAATGAGGCTTGAGGTTACGATTACCTTTAATCAGAACACATCACTTAGAATGCTCATCGTCCACTTGACAATGTTCTGAAAGCATTCAATCCATACAAGTTCGTTCCGGGTTCGAACGAAACCGAAGGCATTATCTCGTTACACTCGTGTTGGAATCACCCTCAGAGTTAACGACAATAACCCTTGCACTCTGAATCTTCACCTTCACTTGAGATTCATGACCTAACGTTAATTTGGATCGATGTGGTATTCGGATATCCAAATCTGGAAACCCGATCCCGGTCTCATCGAAATCCAAAACGTATCTTTTAAGGCCAAGTTGTTTTAAAGTTAAAACAATTCAATTCTTTATCTATATACACACAGATAGATAATTCACAATAGATAATCCATATTATCATCACAAACAGATAATTCACATTATCGTTACAATTCAACCAAACATCCATATCATATCAGCATATATCTCATCAGAGATATCAAACAATGCAAAGCATTCAATACTATTTATCCATCCATAAGTAATGATTTATATCATCTCTAATTAATTTAAAGTGAATTAAATTAATTACTTCATTATAAATCCTGCTTACTTAATCATTAATTAAACCAATTAATTAATCATACTCTAAGTATCCATCTTAATTAATCATTCTTGATTAATTATCCTTTAATTTCTTTAAGTAATTAATCCTTAATTAATTTCACAAATTAATTATCTTAAACCATTACAGTAATTAATCTTTAATTACTTCATTAATTAATTAACTATACTTAATTACATTAATCTTTAATTAATTATAATTAATTAATTACTTTAATCACTAATTATTGATTAATTAATCTTAATTAATCAATCCTTAATTACATCATTAATTAATAATCCTTAATGATCCTTAATTACTTTTAATTAATTATCCTATTTAAATTAATTACATTTAATAATTAATCTTTAATTAGTCACATTTATTAATCACCTTTGATTAATCTCATTTAGTAATTAACTTCCCTTAATTACTCCTTTACATAAATTAATTACTACTTAATTAATTATCCTTTAATTAATCCCTTGATTAATTATACAAAGTAATTAACTAAAATTACTTTCATTATCTCCATTTAATTACATCCAGTAATTACCTTTAATTACTTTCTAAGTAATTATACCTCATTAATTACATTTAAGTAATTATCAAATCACCAAATCATTATCTTAAATTAATTTAACTAATTAATTTAAACTTATCAAATTTATTTAATTAATTACCTTAAGTAATTAATTCCTTTAATTACTTCCATTAAGTAATTTATACTTAACTAATTTCACAAATGATTATCATTTATTAATTAATCTATTTGATTATCAAAATATAATCATATTAATTAATTATTTAATAATCCTTAATTAATGATATCTCATTAATTATTAACAATTCTTTAATTACTTTCTTTAAGTAATTAATCTTTAATCAATTATTTATTAATTACAACTTAATAAACTCTTAATTACCAATTAATTAATTTCTAATTACTAAATTAATTGCTTAATTAATCTTCAATCACTTAATTAATAAATTTCTAATCATTTATTAAAAATCTATGCTTATCTAAATAAATGATCCTTAATCCCAAATTAATTAACCTTAATTAATTAATCTATAATCCTAATTATTTAATTAATTATCACTAAACCATTAATTAATTAAATTATTAAATTATTCTTTAATTTACCTTATTAATTTAATGAATCCTTAATCATTAAACCTTACTTAATCTGTAAATTAAAGATTAGCCTTTATAACTACTTTAATTATTATTAACAAAAGCTTGGAAACATTTTTACCTTTAAATTCTTTCTTTTATTTCATTTCAAATTACAGATTTAAATAAATTTCAAATTTAACTTTAACCAAGTTTAAATAAAATTTATAAACCCTTTTTAAAACCAATGTTAAAGAAACATTTATCATTTAAAAGAACTTAAAGAGTTTTAAACCAATTCATTTAAAAATATACTTTAAACATTTTTAAAGATATTTAAACATTTTAATACAAATTTATTTATTTCACATATGGGATACAAATTAAACTTGAACCCATACTTTAAACTTGATTTAAAACTTAGTTTAAATCCTGCCTTCAAATTTTAAAACTCATTTTAAATTTTAAAACACTGCCAGTCTTTAAAAACTGTAACCCAAAATTACCCGAGCCCATCACCATTTCCCCCGAGTCAAAACCTATATGCTTCGAGTCTCTCACGCTATAAACTTGAGAAAATTCGAGTGTCACTCCTCTGCTATACCCAAAGCAAATCACTGATATCCTGACACACGTTCACGTTCACAGGCGAGTCGATCGCCTCCGACCATCGATGCCAACGCCAGCATCTCGACTTCGACCACTCCTCACGATTCCGACCACCAGACACTCGAACAAACTTCACCATCGAAATCGAACATCACGATCACAACCTGGAAACAGACCCAATCCTGGAGAACTCTCGAATCCAACTTTCTGACCACCGGAGCACCTGACCTTCTAGCCATCCCTTCGTCAACATCCCCATTTTCAATCTCCAGAGTCTGGTGGAACTCGGTCCACCAGAGACAACGTGACGACAACTTTTCCGACCACATCAAAAACTAGGTCTACAGACAATTTCTGATCACCGCTGTCTTCCCAATGGTTATAACATCGATCTGACATTTTCCCCCGACCTCTACGATCGTTCCACTTCCTCCTCCAATGACCACGACCCTCCAGATTACATTGATCGCCCGAATTTGATCATTTTCCAGTTTTCGTTCATACAAGGATATCTCAACATTTAAAAATCTAAAAATCTTGGTTTTTCTTCTAAAAATCATAATTTGGTTTAAGGATTCAATTTATAATCCTGGAATGCTAAATTATCATATTTGAATTTTATTCAAAACTTAAACTTCCCTGTTCCTTTTTATTTACAGAGTAGTTTTCTTTTTATTTTACTTACTAAAATTCTAAACTGTAATCCATGATTTAAACAAACAAATATAGTTTGAATTCTAAGTCCTATCAGAGATTATATCAAGAGGAATTAAATTCGATCATGATTTTAACTTCTAAAAGTAAGAACAGTTAAGAACAGGTATAACAGTAAGCATGCATCTAGATATCCAACTATATACATAGAAATTTCAATCATATTCATCCATACAATACACATTTTATTCCAGAATTCCACATGCAAACAAATACCTATATACTTAAATTTATAAGAAGAATGTTACTCACCTATTTGAGAATGAACAGAGCTTATTCTTTGAAACAGTTTTGATTTTGAAACCTTTAAAACTGAATGCTTGATTTGCTTTGAAAACTGGAATGCTAGCTATAGAAACTTGCATGCATGCTATTATCTTGTATTGTTGAGATGTTGCTTTAGATTCCAGATTTACTTGCTTCAAACAGATTCCAGATTTGAAGAAAATGTGCAGGCTTTTGGTTTTTAGATTGAAGAAAGGTTTACATGCTTTCAGATTTTGAAGAAATGCATTACAGGTTTTGAAGAATGGTTACAGGCTTTCAGATTTGAAAAGAAATTGCAGGCTAAAAGACTTTGATCTTGAAAATGAGTTACATGGATTTTTGCTTTTTGCTTTGAGGGGTTTGATTACAGATTGAAGAAATGAATTACAGATCTTTGTTTTTGGTTTTGAGGAGTTGATTATTGATTATTTTTTTGAGTGGAAGATTGAGTTACAGATTATTGTTTTTGAGAATTTTGTCTTAGGCTGAAGTTTCTTTGAATTCAAGAGGATAGGAAAAAGAAAATTAGATGAGAGGTATATGCATATATAGGTAGAAATGATTTATTTTAAAATAAAAAGAAAAATTAAAACAAAAATGACACTTGTCTTTCTCATACCTTAATTTCTTAACACATGTTATTTTAAAGCCTTAGGAAATAACATATGTCCCCTTTAATTAATAAATATTTATTTTAAATGTAAAAACCTTTTTCTTTATTTATTAAATACTTATCTATATATATATATATATATTAATTATAAAGAAACAAAACTAATTATTATAAATAAAAGTTTATACATATATATTAAAATCCAAAACTATTTAAAATATTACCTCTTTTGAATTTCAAAATAATTTAAATTCAAATTCAAATTATATTTAAAAATCCAATTTAAAGTCAATTTAACACAACACATTCCATTTGAAATAACAATTCTATTTTATTAAACTCTATTTATATATATATATAAAACAATATATTAATAATTATTATTTGAAATAACAAATTTATCAATTTTAAATAAATTTATAAAAGAGATTATAAATTACCACTATTATTAAATGAATTAATCATATCATATGTAAATTGTATTTTAAACTTATATATATATATATTCTTAAATCATATTTATTAAGCAATATTTAAAAAGAAAATAAAATAAACCTTATTATTAATTTTATTTAAAACCATATAGTTATTTGTTTAAATAGCTTTGAAAAGCTTAATATTAAATAATCATAATTTCCAAACTATCAAAATGTATATTAGAAATTTAAAAACAAGATTTTATTTATTTATTATATTTCAAACCAAAGCTTATCTATTTACAATATATACACACACACACACACATATATATATATATATACATTATAAATAGAAATCATTTTATTGGTTTTTAAAAGAAAAATTCACTAATTAAATATTTATTTAATTAGATTATTAAACCAATTCAAATTTTATTATCACAGATTATTAAATCAATTTTAATTATTTAAACAGATTATTAAATTGATATTGCCCATAAATTTCGGGATATCACATTTTATACCTTTCGATGGTATCAAATCATCTTTTTAAAATATAGAGCTTCGAAACAAATGAAAGTACCCCTTTCAGAAGAATTGGATTTACTCTTTAAAAACATCATTGGGTCAAAATGGTTATATACGAAAGTATCTCTTTCGAAACCAACAAAAATTCATTTGGGGAAAATTGATGGTGTCGAAACCATCTTAGTCGAAAGCTAGACCTTTAAAATCAAAAACCTTAAAGGACAGAGTCGAAACCCCCTTTCAACTCCATCACCTTCGAAACCCTCAACCCCTTCGAAAGCATATAGGAAAAAGGCTTAAGTAAAATAGAAGTAACCCCTTCGACAACATTGATGACTTCAGTTCAGTCGATAGGGGGATTAGCGGCTTGGTTTTGACTGGTAGGAAACCTACTTTTTCGAAAGCAATTATTTAAAGGATAAATGTACTCCTTTGAAAGAAAATACTTTATAACAACATGACAACCTTCTTCAAAAGCTAGTTATAAAACCTTTTCGAAAGTATAGCTTTCAACCTCGATGAAAGAATTAGGTAAAACTAGGAAAGACTTTAACTTTTGAAACAAAGCTGAGTTTCAACCCTATCGGAAGCTACCCTTTCGACACCATGGCTTCCGCCTTCCTTCCAAACCACCGCATACCATCTAAGTAATATCTTGTGTATTAGTTTCGACTATAGTGGTTTCGACTTTGGGGGTTTCGACTGGGAAGAGACACAATCAAAGGAGTCGAAAGGTCCTTACTAATGGGGGTGGAACACCTTTTTCTAATTTAAAGGCTGGATTATAGCAACATTTAGTAATTAATTTCTAACAACTAGCCTATTTGTAAACAATTGTTTGGCTGTCATAAAAATTTTTCAAATACTTTACTGTTTTAAAACTGCCGCATTTATTCGGATCCAAATTAAAGGAATTTAACGTTAAAACCTTTCCATATAACAAAAACCGACATTTTCTAGAAAATCCCTTCTTTTAAAATAAATTATTTCCACAAATAAACCAACTGTGAAAAATCCCCAAAAATCAAAGAAAATCAATTTCATCATGTAATCAAACATATTAAAATTTTAGACCTAATTTCTTCCTGAAATTATCGAAATAAATTTTAAGCCCAATTATATCATATCTTTCATCAAAAATTCATTATAAATTTCCATAGCTTGGAAAATTCTAAAAATTAAAACCCATCTCCAAAATCATGTTTTACTTGACATAAAAATTTTCTATGGCAATCTGAAATCATATATTCTCGGTTTTATGATAAAACCGTACAAATTCATGTGCTTATGAATTAAACAACTCATCATAATATAACTCAAGTATATCATTATACATTTTATCACAAAAACGAATTTAAATCATAAATTCGAAACCATAATCATATAATAAAATAGAGATGGTGGAATATTATTATTCACCTTAGAATTGATATGGAACTTGAGATTTGTTGTTGCTTAATCCTTCCTAGCTTTTGATCCCTAGCTTTAGATTAAAATTCCTCTTTTCCTTTTGTTAATGGCCTGCTCTATTAGGGTTCTTGCATTTATTTTTGACTTTTAAGAATAATGAACGTGAATGAACAAAGATGTGGAGTGTATAGCCGTGTAATATAAAATGTCTTTTTACTAATATGCATATATGTAGTTTAATTAACCAATAAACCAATTTAAAGCCCATTTACTTTGTTAATAAGCACGATCCTATTATGTAATTTATTCAAATCTCAATCTCCTTATCATCATTATTCTATTTAATTTATCTTATTAAATCTCCTGAATAATGTTATCAAAAATTAAGGATGTTACAGGCTCTCCCCTTAAAGAATTTCATCCTCGAAATTCTGTAAGGACTAAATACTAAACATAGCAATCATCTGTAACAACGCTTAACATCCATACTAGTCTAACTGAGTAGCAACTATCTATATAAATCCAATATAGACATAACTTCAAAGCAAATCAGGATAAGTATCTCTAATCTTGTCCTCTGTCTGCCAAGTACAGTCCTTCTCGTTGTATCTCCACTGAACTTTTACCAACCTGACTGTCTTGTTCCTTAATCTTTTTTCATCTCTAGCTACAACCCGAACTGGTTGTCTAACAAAAGTCAAATTAGGTTCTACCACTAAGTCATCCAACCCAGTTGGGGAAATAGTAGTCTCTGGATCATGCACATACCTGCGAAGATGAGACACATGAAATACATTATGGACACCTACCAAAATGCTCAGCAACTCTATTCTGTATGCGAGCTTTCCAATCCTCTCTATAATCTGGAATGGACCTACATATCTTGGGGCTAACTTCCCCAACTTTCCAAATCGTATCACACCCTTCATAGGTGATACCTTAATGAAAACCTTATCTCCAACTGAGAATTCTAGGTCCTTACGCCTCTTATCTGCGTAACTCTTCTATCTGGACTGAGCTTCCTTCATCCTTCCTCGGATTAAATCAATTTTCTCTAACATCGACCGAGCACCATAGTAGTGCATTATACAGGTATATTGGGTGTTGGAGGTGTAGGACGGTCGTAAAATCATAAATTGATTACAAAAGGGTCTCTTTTCTTATAATTGCGGCTTACAAAGTTTCATACATATTATGCTCAGAGTTGCTCAGGATTACTAGTTCGAGGCATATGGGTGCCATCCAGGTGCGAGAGGCCATAGGCGCCATTAGCCAACACAGTGCTAAATAAATATAGGCCTTCCTAGTTTGGCCCCATTATGTCTTCGACTGCGATTTTGGTATTCCTAAAGGATACTAAGTCCACAATGATGAGATGGCGGAGCTTCACTCTAACATTGTAGTGTTTTGCCACCATTCTCTTGTATCCTTTGTGCGAATCTCTGCCTCCACTCTCTTTTCTTATATGGCATCAAGCCCAAGCTTAATTAACTCTTCTTTCGCTCGGGGTTGTGTGTCAAGCACCGAGTAGATGGGATGTCAACTTCGAAAGGCATCAAAGCTTTATACCCATAGGCTAAAGAGAATAGGGAGTGCATAGTTGATGTGCGACTTGAGGTTTAATATGACCAATGTACGAACAGTAGGTCATTAACCCAATTCTCTTTTCCTTAATAAGGCACTTCTTTAGTGTTGTTTTGATGGTCTTGTTCGCTTCCTCAACCTGCCTATTTGCTTGGGATGGGCGACTGAAGAGAATCATTTCTTTGTCCCATTTATAACAACTCACTTTCTTACTATGTTTTATTGGAATTTATAGATATATTTGTATGATAAAATATGGTTATCTTCTATTTGATGTTTTCGATGCGTCATAATTTATTTTTAATAAATAAAGATAGAAAAACGGTTGTCGCATGTACTGGTCGAATTCGAAAACGGATCCATATGTCTACATTTAAATATAAAATACAAACTCTTCTTTCTCCCTACACATAGAACGATACATGCTTTTCGTCTTCACAAGGCCGATAATGTTTGGCAAAAATATTTGATATTTGGAAACATGAATAATGTTTAAAGTTTATGTAAAAATAATATTTATGTACTTACTTTCTTCACTAGGATGACCTTGCATAGTCTAAAGGAAATGCATGCATACTCTATCTCCTAGCCAGCCATACTTCTTCTCTTCTCTATCTATGAAATACACATTCGCCCTACTTCTTTTCTTCATGGAAAAATACAAACTAAATCATAAACATTAGCCATCAATATTCTCATCAAACAATAATATATTGGGTTGTAAATGTAAAGAGAAATTTGTGAGGAATGCCTAAGCTGCCTCTTGGTTATAAATGTTTCTAAGACCATTACCAACAATGGACTTGTTCACTTCTTCTCTCTCTTTTCCTTTTGCATGGAACAAACCAGTTACGCATCAAGATAACCCCAAAGCCAGCCACCATACTAGTTTTTTTAAAATTACAAACAAATAAAATGGTAAAAACTTTGTCATTTTATTTCACAAACTGAACAAAACGGCGAAGTATTTGCCGCTTTATTCAATTTTCTTGCAAATATGGGTTAAAACGACAAAACCTTTGATGTTTTAAATAAAACGGCAAATAATTTGCTTATTTAACTTATATTTGCAATAAAACTGCAAAGTCTTTATCATTTAAAAAATCAGTCTTCTGTTCAGTGAACTAGCCACGAAATCAAATAAAACTAGCTACAGCGAATTGAACAAGCCACACCTGGTTGTGTGGGACTAGTTTTTCAGCCGAACAAGCCATTGTTGGTTTTGAGTATGACATGAGAAATTGTGGTGGTGTAGACAACCACATTAACCAAAAAACATAATGATATTCCAATGATGGCCGAAGTAAAAACCAAGCATGTAGGGAGATATAATTTTTCAACAAGGAGTACAGTGTAAGCTATCGCTTGAGTGAAGATAAATGGAGTAGCCAAAAATGATGATGAACAACCTTCAGGTCAAGATTTAAAATAGCGCCAAAGTCGATGCAATTTATACAGTGAATCTTGTCTTAAGAAGATGAGAAGAATAGGGGTGGTCTTCGTTGTCGAAATAGTTGGAGATAGGACCAGTTCTAGGTAAAAGTAGCAAGCTTCGATGGTTGACCGCCGTTGATAATGATCGAAGGTAGAGCACAGAGTTCCAGTAGCTGTGACTAACAGATCAAACATCATGGTGGCATTCACATGGTTAGGGCTGAATCATGGTGACGAGCGTGTATAGTTGACGACTACGTTAGTGATGGAGCTGGCTTAGGTGGTGCTAAGCTTGGAGACACGTGTATTGCTTTGATCATCTCGTCGTCAGAAGCCTGGTGGAGGCGCTCATTGGCATTCCAGTAATAAGAGGAGATCGCTACGGTGGAGCAAAATTGATGTCGAGGAACTTCAGGCATAAGTAGGAAAATGATGAAAGTAGAAACAAGGAAAGAATTATAGGTCCCTGTTTTTGATGTTGTTATAAGAAAAGTCCCTGTAGAAATGAATGTAAATTTGGTCCCTCTTTTTGAAAAATATAAACGTAGGGTGCCTTGCAATTTTTTGATAGAAAATGCAAGGTAACTTGCACCTTTCAAATTTTGGATTTTTTTTTGAAATATTTGTAAATTTTGAAAATTTTGCAAAGCACAAGTTAACTTGCACTTTCTATCAGGAAAGCGCAAGCTAGTTTGCACTTTTTGATTTTGAATTTTTTATAGAAATTTTTGAAATTTTCGAAAATTTTAAATTTTTTGAAAAGTGCATGTTAACTTATGTTTTTTATCTAGAAAGCGCAAGCTAGTTTGCGTTTCTGATTTAGAAAAAAAGGGACCTAATTTATATGCTCATTGCTATAGGGACATTTCTTGTAACAACATCAGAAATAGGGACCTTCTATAACGGCCGAGATTTTCGACCCTAAAAAATCGACAATAATACATCCTTGGTATTCATGTGTCGAAAATTCAAGTGTCGGAAACCTGATTGTTAGGGGTAAAAAGAAAATAAAGATAGAAGATAGAACAATAATAGAATATCATATTGTATTCAACACTATTTTATACATGAAGATAATATATAAAGTCACTCTCAAAATGACGCATCAGAGTTATGGTAAGTACTAATCTAGCCATGATTGTTGTAATGGCCTATCCCTACAGGTGCTGGTAAATACTTAATACAACATAAATCTGAAAACATGTAACTACCTATAAAGGACACTCCAGCTCCATGCTCCAGGCTTCTCCAAAATGCTCCAAGCTATCTAACTGCTTGGCTGCTCAAAAAATAGGGCACCCAGAGTTTAAGGGAAAAGAAAAATAAACTCCGAGTTAGTCATGGAACTTGTGTGAGAAACTCAAAATACGAATATTTTTGAAACAAAGGGTATCTTATAAGACCATGCCTCATATAAACCTGGGACGTGTTTTTACCTTATGATAACCAAAAAATTGTACGTGAAATCCATTGATATTATTTCTAAAGACTTTCTTTGAAAAACGTTTTTCAAATAAACATGTTAAAATAGCCGAAATTGTTATAATGGTTAAATTTGACGGCATAATTGGTTTATAACTAAGTTCGAAGGCACTTATTGGAGAATGGATTCCATACAAAGACAAGGTAAGGGACTACCTTCCATACAGTACACCTCTAGAGGGATTTACCTAGGGTTCAAATACTGGGTGCCTAAACCAATACAAGACCGGCATACCACTTCCTTGGTAGTACCGAATATGTCATCACCCCGGTCGCTCATGACCTTTACCGGGGTCCTGAACCATACATAACAATCCAAATTTAGAGGGTATCTAGAAAGGTGATTACATCTTCTAATGGGTGCGACCCACATAGCCCTATTGCTTCTACCCTGTTTTTTTCATTTCCGGTGTGCAAGACTTAAAGCAATGTTTACTTTTCATAGCACACATTTCACTTTGAATGTCACATTGTCATTCCACAATCACACAACTAATTTCTACAAATGTATAACTCCTGAGCTCATACGTCTTAGGAAAGAGTGATAAGCTAAGAGAAATTGCCTTCTCCGCCACCGAACAGATGATAATAGAGATCAATCAATCAATATGATCTCGAAATGCAACGTCTGACATTCGTCCATAGGAGTTGTCCAGGAACAGGACAAATCGAGGAACTCTCCTACTATATCCTATCGGGAATCACCACTAAGATTAGTAGCGAGAAGCCCATGCATCAAAGATATCAAAAGAAGAACCGATGTCATATATATATATATATATATGATATGGGAAAATTCCCTCGAGGATCAGTGGCAGGCAACCCTACATTCCTTCTTCCAAATAGATATCATTCCATCTTATTACTGTCAGACACGTATATTGGTTTGAAGTGGTTTTCGAAAAGCAATCACCCAAATGCAACCCCGGTTCCTTTGAACCAATCATCTATAAAAAGATGTTTAGTAAATAGGAAATTATTCTTTGGTTGATTAATTTCTTTTTATCAAAATATTTTCTAGAGGTATATATCTTTAAAAACATTCTTTCGGTAAATACGGAATCGCTAAACCACCCTTTAACTTTGAAATTAAAATCACTTTCATAAATCATTTTAGAAAACATTATTGAGTAAATAGGATCATGGAAATCATTCTAATTCTACTCAATATCAATTTCCATATTCAACCTTCACTATTCGTCAATAATGATGAAATCACCTTTTAAATTCACATGGAAAGTATAGATTCCCCCCTCAAAATTTGATACTAAGTATAAGAAGATTATTTCAATGAAATCCAAGTTGTTTAAATTTGGAAAATGTAATCTTTTATACTTAACTCGTTTCCAACATTTCAACCTTATATATCCCTCGTCTGGGAGAGGCCAAGTGAGCCAGGCACTGGTTGCTCCTGAACAACTCCTTAGTTTAAGCACCTCACCTAGATTACACGAACAGAAAAATTCAGTCTACTCGTCGGCTTATTGGAGCCAAGATTAAAACACTTACTTATAATAGTTTTTTATATCATTTATTTAAACTCTTTTAAATAAATTATAAACTTCAAATAATCTTTAAAACACTTAATTACTCGATTAAAAATACATATAGAAGATTTGGAAAAAATTGTTAAGTTTAAAACCATATTTCAATTGTTATAGAAAACCGCTACAAAAACTGCTGTGAATAGTTTAAAAGCTTCTTTAAATCAAAAAAACTTTCCTATTATTTGGAAATTCATTTATATAACTCAAATCTCTTTCAAAACAATCTAATGTATTTATAAAGATATTTCCATATTTTTAAAGAATTTAAAAAAAATATAATTTTAAAAGAATTCCATTTTGAATTCCGAACTGCAAAACCGCGATTTTATTTAAAACTTGATTTGGACATATTTGAAAATCTAGAAGTTGAAATCTTTTTTTTCCTTCTTTGTTTGAAAATTATAGATATAATAGTTCGAAAAGTTCTTACCATGGAGAATTCCGAGCTATATTCCACTTTATATGCTCGTTTAACTTTTACCGCGCGAAATCGAGAACTACCGTATCACGACGCGCCCAGTTTTGACTTGCTTACCATTTTCTATTCAAATCTTATGGTGACAAGTTTATATGTTTATAAAACATTATCAAATCATTTCAAAACCATTTTCAAGAGTTTTAATGATTCCATATCACCTTTAAACTTGATTCGGAAAGTCATTTCCTTTTGTAATATCGACGTGTATTTATCGTGACTTATTTATATATCCAAACAACAATTATTCCACAACATCCAAACATGATAAAAAAAAATCATTTTAAACAACCATAGCCAAACATATATATCATCCAATATATAGTATATATAAATAGAGTTCTCACTTTGGTTTTATATCGAAAGAAAGACTATAGCTTTGCTAACTCGAACTTTAAGCTTACGAACCCTTGCACTAATGCCTCTAGATGGCTTGGCCTATGCTTAGGATGGTGGTAGGTGCTCACAGCTTTGGCTAGGAGGGGAGGAAGACTCGGCTATGGGAGAAATAAGGTGGCGGCCGTGGGTAATGAGAGTGGAAAGGAGGAGGTTTTTGATAGTTTTGTAGTGGTTTGATATATATTTATATACTATATAATTAAATTTCTTTTTCAAATATTTTTTCCATTATTTCTTTAAGTATGGAAGCTATGAAAATGGAGAAGAAAGCTTCGGAAAATAAAGAATGATAAGTGAGGAAATAAAGTAGAGATGATGTGGTATTTATAGGGAATGAAGTGGGAAAAATATCTAGATATTATCTACACCTACATCACCTCCTCCATCACCACCATCACCTCCACTTGAATCATCATAGATGATCGACTTGACCCCCTCCCCATGTGCTTCTACTTTGATGGTAAGTGTTGACTTGGAGAAGGCTTAAGATGTAAGGATGTAGGAAATTATCTTAAACATTTTTGGTTATTTTATATTAAAATGTATATGTATATATGTGTGTATCCATGTGCATGTGAATCTCTTTATGTATGTCTACATGTATATGTGCATATATATGTCACATTTAATACACAACTTTCCACAACTTCTACACGTTGAATCGTTGCAAATTCCAATTTCGATTTACGGTTATATTTTCTCTTCTTAGTTAATATACATATATTTGTAAAAAAAATTGATAACAATATTTCTATCATTTTATAATAATTAAAAGAGCTTATTTAATAATTAAAATAATTATCAAATCATTTAAACTCCATTTAAATTCAAAAATCAATTATTTCAAAATAGCGACATATTAATGATGTCATATATACTTTTAAATTTTCCAAAATAAAATAAATTATTATATTACATATTCTCACTCATATGGATAAATGAGTGTATGTATCCATCTCCATGCACGATGTTGGATAGCCAAAGAGCTGTTTGTCGATAAACTGATTTTCGGTCATTTTATCGATATTTATTCCAAGGTATATATTTTATTAATGTTTAATCAAAATGAGATTTCCAATATTATTTATTTTTCAAAACATCATTATTTATGTTAAAAAAATCTTATATTTGAATATTTTGAAATTTTTCTGAAGTGATAAATTTTTTGGCCGTTACATACTTCCCCCATAAAAGAATTTTGTCCTCAAAATTTAGGATAAGAAGAAGATAACTCAAAATGAATATATATTTAACAAAATGAAATATATGTAAGATATGATAAGTGATTACACTGGTGAGTACACTATCTTGATACAACATTAATCGTAAACTCAGGATATGCCTTCCTCATTCTGTCTTCCATTTCCCAGGTGCAGTCTTCTACATCACCACTCCATTTGACTTTCACCAATCTCACAACTTTCCTTCTCAATCATTTCTCATCGTGATCCATGATTCGAACTGGTCATCTAATAACTACTAAATTTGGTTCAACTTCTAAATCATCTTGGGCAGTCGCTTCTATAGTCTGCTTTGGATCATGCACATGCTTTCATAGATGGGATACGTGAAAGACATTGTGCACACCAGACAACCTTTCAGGAAATTCCACATGGTAGGCTAATAGGTCAATATGCTCAAGGATGGGGAAAGGTTTAATAAATCGTGGTGCTAACTTTCCTGCCCATCCAAATCTTACTACTCCTCTCATAGGAGAAACCTTCAAGAATACAAAATCTTTGATTAAAAATTCCAAATTTCTACGCCATTTATCTACGTAACTTTTTTGGCTGCTCTGGGCTTCTTTCATCTTCTTTCTGATCATGTCAACCTTTTTCGAAGCTTCTCGAATTATATCAGGACCAGTACCAACCGATCTCTAGTCTCGATCTAACATGTTGGGGATCTACATGGTCGACCATATAAAGCTTCGTACTATGCCATGCCAATACTAGCCTGATAGCTGCTATTGTAGAAAAACTCAACAAGATGAAGATAATTTTCCTAAGAACCTACAAAATCTAAGATGCAAGCTCTGAGAAGATCTTTCAACACTTGATTTACCCTTTCAGTCTGCCTGTCAGTCTAGGGATGATTTGTGGTACTGATACTCAGATTTGTTCCCAAAGCTGTTTGCAATGCTCCCTAGAACTTACTGGTAAAGATTGGGTCTCGATCACTGACTATGCTACTTAGGGCACCATGCAATCGAACGATTTTCCTCATGTATATCTCTGCCAAACTTGCAGCAGCTCTCGTTGGTTTTACTGGGATAAAGTGTGCGATCTTGATTAATCGATCTATGATAACCCAAATGCCTTCATTTCCCTTTCCTGATCATGGTAAGCCATCGATGAAATCCATCGATATTTGATCCCATTTCCAAGTAAGAATTTCAAGAGGCTGGAGTAGTCCTACAACCTTTTGTTGATCACTCTTGATCTGTTGACAATTTGCACATCTACTCACGTGGATGGAAATTTCACTCTTGATTCCTCCCCACCAGAAAGTCTTTTTCATGTCTCTATACATCTTCGTAACTCCAGGATGTATTGCGAGTAAATAATTTTGACATTCGGTTAAAGCTTCCTGTCTAATCCCATCAACATTAAGAACATGTATCCTTCCATTCATCTTAAGATTCACTGGTCATCCACTTTGAATCCTACCAATCTTCCCGATATTACATTCTCCTCCACTTCCCTAACTATTCTTACAATGATTGTATCCTTGAGCTAACTCTCCTTTATACGACAAATCAATGCTGGACGCACCACTAAATGAGCTATAATGGCATGCTTTCTGCTCAGAGCATCTGCCACAACATTGGCTTTGCCCGGTGGATATAGAATGTCCAAATCAGATAATGCAAGGAATTCTAACCAACGTTGTTGCCTCATATTGAAGTCCTTCTGAGTGAAAATATATTTCAAATATTTATGGTCTTTGAGGAGCTCAAACTTTTCAACTAGTAGATAATGTCTTTACATTATTAATGTGAACACAACAGCTAATAGCTCTAAGTCGTGTGTTGCATAATTCCTTTCATGGATCTTAAATTGTCTTCATGCATAAGCGATGACTTTCCATGCTGCGTCAAAACAGAACCTACTCCTTCCCCACAAGCATTAGTGTATATGGTTAATCCACCACTTTCATCAGCAATTGCTAATGCTAGAGCAGTAGTTAACCTTTTTTAGAGTTCCTGAAATGCTTCTTCACATTTCTGTGTCCACTCAAAATTCATATCTTTCATAGTTAGCTTTGTTAAGTGAGAGGAAATTTTGGAGAAATCCTGAATAAATCTCCGACAATATCCGG
This sequence comes from Allium fistulosum, assembly GCA_030737815.1. Lineage (NCBI taxonomy): Eukaryota > Viridiplantae > Streptophyta > Magnoliopsida > Asparagales > Amaryllidaceae > Allium > Allium fistulosum. The sequence continues at coordinate 295,836,083 of CM060907.1, forward strand.
CTAATCCTAAGAAACTACGGATGTCCTTTGGAGTCTGTGGTTGCCTCCAATCTTCAATAGCTGAAATCTTGGCTGGATCTACCGAAACTCCATCCCCGACTCAATATGCCTAAGGAATCTTACCTCTTTTTCCCAAAGGAAGCAATTTAGAAAATTTTCTTTTAGCATTCTCTTCCTCAATATTTCCAATACACTCTCTAGATGCTTTTCATGCTCTTCCTCCATCTTTGAATATATAAGAATGTCATCAATGAGGACCAATACGAATTTGTTGAGCACGTCTCCAAATACTCTATTCATAAAGTCCACAAAGTAAGCGAGCGCATTGGTTAGCCTAAATGGCATAACCAACCATTCATAGAAGCTTTTTGGCCCTCTAAATGCAGTCAACGGGATGCAATCTTTTGCTATTCTTAACTGATGGAATACTGTAGCTATAATGACCCGTTTTTCCATACCCTTTGAATCGACAATGAACCACACATGTCCAACTCTAATTGCATGAACAAGCAGATCATTGAGGGTAGAAATAAAAATAAAAATAGAACGAAACAGAAAAGCTGAATCACACACGAATGGAATAACCTATATTATTTAAACAATAATTTTTACAGCGGAAAATTTTAAAACATGTAGCAGAGTCTAATCTAGATTCAGCTTGGACAGTTATAACACCTGCCCTTACAAATACTGACAAACAACAAAACAAATGCAGCGGATAATAGAATACGTCCATAAATTGATGAATATCTCCAGCTCTCCTCTAGAAACTCCAACCATCTTCAACTAAACCTGAAACTATGCGGATCTGACCCGAGTATTAAAAATTCCTAGATCAGGCTTGATAAACCAGCGTGAGATACTCGAAATTTTAAATGTATGGCTCATGACGATGTTATCAAAACCTTTGACAAGAGGGGTATCTCATAAGACCACGCCCACACATAAATATGGACGGTTTTTTACCTTATGATAACCAAAACACTTTTACTACCAAAATAATTTGATATTATCTTTAATGACATTTTTTGGAAAACAACTTTCAAATAAACTTATTCAAATAAGGTATCAATACCTGGTCTAAGTCTAAGGTAATATATCCAGACTAGGTCAACGGAATTTATGATAACAAAAGGGGTAGCTGAAATGTTTGCAAGTCATTGCAACTATTTTGGGACTACAATCAAAACCGTAAAGCCCGTATTATTATTGGATATCCAACATGATAAGGAACCTCGATAACCATGCATAGAAACTGGAACCTGGTGGTTTATCGTGCAAGGACTCACAGACCACTATTCCTCATTGTTAGGAACTGAGATGTTGGTTTTGATGACAACAACCTTTTTAACTTATCTTATTATAAAATATATACTAACACTATTGTCGGGATAGATATGTATATGCAAGATATATATATATATATATATGCATGTATTGATTACTAAAGACTGATCAGTATAAAGACTCAAGACTCAAGATTGAAGACTCTAGAGTATCAAGATCAAGATTTCAAGATATGTGTCTAGTTTTTGTTAAAACTTCATAATAGCATGGAAATCTTTATTCCGAATTTCATTTGGGATGGAACCCATTTCTACCTTCTTAGTGGCTTACAAACCCACGACAAGTAGCTTACAAACCTACGACAAGTGGCTTAAAAACCCACGAACATCTTGGTTTTGTACAAGTTCTCGAGTCCTGATGTGATGGGATATTCTGCAGGAAGAAGCTTGCAAAGCTACTTCAAAATGGTTTTTCAAAACGATTTTCAAAACTGCTTTTCAAAATATTTTAGCCTTCAAATTATCTTTTCAAATAATATTCAAATAGATGTTTTAGCCTTAAAATATTCTTTGTTTTTGTGTTTTAAAACATAGTAAAATTAGTTTATTTTACTCCAGAGTCATTTCATTTTGTTTTCATTTCAATACCATTTTCAAAACAAATTTTATATTATTTTTAACATAGGGATGTCGACATCATGGGATACCCTATGTCGATATGGTGGTCGTTGAATTCAAAAGTTTCAATATTCAAAAGAAGTGTCTATTCATTTAAATCTCTTCACGAATGGTTATGACTATTGGTGCTCTATAAATAGCTTTCACAAACGAATTTTTTAACTAACTATTTTCATATTTTTTTCACTCCTTCTTCTCCACAAATCCATATTCTAAAATATTCATATTTTTAAGTTCGTGCCGAAATTCTACCGAATTCTCAAGTGAATCAAATTAGAATCTCATTCTTGTTTGATTCTCTGCCCTCTCTCGAAGATCAAAGTGCTATTCAGAGTTATAAGATCAATTTGTAATCAAAAGTTTATCGAGTCTCTCTATAAGGTGTGATTGTGCCTGGAAATCAATTGGGTAATCTTGTGGCCCGTAAATCAAGAGAGTTTGCCCCGGACTCGTGAGACAGGAGAGTACCTCAAGGCCTTTAGAAACCGAGGATTGTAATCTCGACTTTGTTATAATAAAAATCTGTATGAGGTGTTCTGCCTTGGTGCGGGACTAGATGTAGGGTAACTCCGAACCAGTATAAAATCTGGTGTGTTCTTTCCTTTTACTGCTTTTTTTTTACTTTCTGCATCTGTGTTTGATTTTGTAATTGTTCTATGGTTAAGTTCTACATTTGTTTGTGTCATAATTCTAATTTAGTTCATATAAGTCTTAGAATCCATTAAACACTATTCACCCCTCCTCTAGTGATAAATTAGCCTTAAGATCCTTAATACGCACTCCCTTTCACTCATAATACCACACTTCCTTATATCTGGTGGCTTCTCATGCAAGGAATCACACGCCACTATACCACATAATAAGGGTCCAGTCTGGACACCATGGTGACCTAGATCATACACCGCCAATCACCTTGAGGGATCATATGCCACCCTTGTCATACTAAGCCTGCAATATGTAACATAGTTCCTGTATCATTTTCGAGATGTGAGGCTTGGGAGTGAGGTTATGCTCAACTTAGACAAAGCCACGCTTTTCATACAAAACCACGCTTAATCATAACAGGTTCCACTTTGAATGCCACATTGCTATTCCTTAATCACACAACTGATTTCTACCAACGTATAACTCCTGAGCTCGTACGTCTCAGAAAAGGTTGTTAAGCAAAGAGAAGTTTCCTTCTCTACCGCCAAGCAGATAATACATTGATAGAGATCAATTTATGTGATCAGAAATGCACTATCGGACACTCATCCATATAAGTTTGTTCTGGGACTGAACGAAACCGAAGGCACTCCTCCTACTACCATTAGTAGCGAGTAGTCCTAGCAATCCAAAGATTTCAAAATACGATAGAACCACTGCTATAGATGTCTCTATATTAGGAGCTACCCAGAGAATGTCAACAAGCAGTCCTTCCGCTATGAAGATCTTTGGTCTTTAATACGATAAAGATTTTCAGAATGCAGTCATCACTACCATATACATATAATGTGGGGTTAAACCCCTGGGACTTGTGATAGAAATCTCTACATGCTGAAGATCTCTGGGCTTCAATAAACATATACATTAGTTCGAAGTGGTTTTCGGATAGGAATCGCCCAAATTCGACCTCGGTTCCTTCGAAACCAGTTATCGATAAAAAGATGTTAAGTTCATATATGACTATCAATAACCATTCAATTTAATTCATCTTTCTATTCATTAATAAATATCTCTTAGAGATATATTCATTATTTTCAGAGTATATAGGATCATTAAGCCTCATTTATCAAATCATTTGGTTAATTTTGAAACCTTTTTAATCTTGGAATAATTTCAAATCAATTCACCTTTTACTTAGGAAAATATTTTCAAATCATTTACTTAACTCTTTAACAAAGATTTTCCATTTCAAATCATAACTTTTAAATGGGTCAAAAACTATGTTATTGAAGACATAGTCAACTACAAACCCAAAACAATTAATTTTAAGTATAGGAATTTAAAATAATTCCAAATCATTTATTTAAATCTCATATTGGAAAATATTATTTTAGAGCATCTGGGCTTTCCCTTCGAACTGTTCCACCCTTCGTCTAAAAGAGAAAACAAAGGCCAGGTAAGTTCATGGCACTGGTTGCTCCATTCCTTACCTTTGTTACACACGTTTTTTTTACCGTTTAGATCTCACAAGCGGGACAAATGTACTAGTCATTTCCAAATATTCGGTTTGTTATTACATTCAAGGAAATGATTTTTATTATATTGTTTAAGTGTTATAATAACCATTTATTTAAACTCTTCTAAAAGAATTAAAAACTTCAAATTTATTTTTAAAACACTTAATTATTCATTTAAAAACATTTATAAATGATACTAGAAAGAATCGTTAAGTTTAAATCTTTATTTCAAAAGTTATAGAAACTGCATCAGAAAAGTGCTACGAAAGGTGCTTAAAACTGCTTATTTGATTAAAGCAACTTTTTTTTAATGTTTGAAAATTCTTATTTTCCAATTCAAATCTCTTTCAAACCAATTTAATAGATTTATCAAATTTATTTCATATTTTTCATCATTTTAAAATATCATTTATAAAGAAATTTCTTCTTGGATTTCGAATTGCTAAACCGTGATGTTTTTAGAAATTTTTTTTGGACATATTTCAAAATCTACTTAATAAAATCTTGATTTTCTTTCTTCGTTGGTGAAAACTATGGATATAATAGTCTAGAAAATTCTTATCTCGAAGGATTCCGAGCTATATTCAACTCTCTACACTTGTTTGAATTTTATGGCACGAAATCGCGAACTACCATTACGCGACGTGCTTATTTTTGACTTCAAAATTATTATTTGTCAAAACTTCTCCAAATTGAATTATAATGTTTATAAAACATTTATAAACCATTTTCAAGCATTTAAACCAATATTTTCCATATTAAACGACTTATTCACTTTTAACCCATTTCAGAATATCATATTATTATAATATTCATTTCTAAACTTTTTTATATTTTAAAACCATTAAGAGGCTAAATAACTTCATATACACATACATATGGATTTTATTTTTCATTAATTAATCATGGTTAATTTCTTAACCATTTTTATTATTATTTCTCATAATTTATCACAACTAAGTTATTAAACATATTGACATCCATATAATCAATCAAGTAATCATCCAAGCATTTAAATTTATAATTTAAACATCCATATAATTATTTTCTAAATGTAAGTAAATCGAGTACTCACCATTAGTTCCGCTCCACCAATCTTTTACATAGATTTCTGAATCGATTTCGGCAGTACTCCCTTGCCTTTTCCCTGCTCCGAAAGTTCCCAAACTTGCTCCTTTCTTCTCTTTTAGGCTCGGCCTAGGCTAGGGTAGGCATGGCCATGCTTTGGATGGTGGTGTGCTCGGCCTTGGGGGTGATGGAGGGAGGCCATGGGTTATGGAGGTGGAGAGGAGGTGGTTTGCACTAGTTTTGAGGTGGAATACTATATATATTTTTTCTTTACTTTTTTTTCTCCAATATTTTATTTTTATTTTTCTAAGGAATGGAAGCGATGAAAATTTAAAGAAGAAGAAGAAGAGCTTAAGAAAACAAGAGATGGATGTGTGAAAAATGAGAAGAATGCTTGTGTATTTATAGGAAAAGAAAGAGGTGGTAAGTTACCAAATTATCCCCTTGTTAAATTACTAAATTACCCTTGGATATTTTTTTTCCGAACTTCACATTACCAAAAGTAAACTTACCATCTCATTAATGCATTTCAAATCCTTACTTTACGTCCTTATCACTTAAGGAGTAAGAAAACTAAAGTAATAATGATGTTTCTTTTGATTTGACAAGTTTTGTTTTTATTATTTTACTTTTGCTAATGATATTTCCTAACCTTAATTAGCAATAGTAAACTTGATTAACTATTTGTTAATTACTTCCTATATGTTATAATGTTTATAAGAATATGCACATAAATGTGCAACGACATTGCGACAACTTTAAATCGACAAAACGTTGAATTTTGACTAAATGTTTTACGGTCATATTTTGACGTTTTAGTTAAACTATTTATTTATGTAAACCAAACTTGAAAATAAATTTCTTATCATATTTAATTAATTATAACAAGTGTATTTGACTTTTAAAATAATATAAAACAATATAAAAATTCATTTGCAAATATACGACTTTGATTTTGTCAATGAGCGACGAAATTTGTTAATCACTATAACATAAGTATATATATATATATAGTAAAACTTTTATCAACCTATTATTATCTTTATATAATGATTTTAAAAGCAGTTATTTATCTTTTAAAACAATTTTTTGACTGTATATCCAACTTTATCGAAAACCGGCTTTTGTCAATTTTGTTAATGTTACGGTAAAAGTTCAAAATCTTTATTTAATTCTAAAAATAAGTTCACCATTATTATTTATCACATGAAATATGATTATTTAAGTTTGAATATTCCATTTTCAAAGCGGTAAAATTACAGGTCGTTACATACTTCCCCCCTTAAAAGAATTTTGTCCTTGAAATTACCCAAAACAAAAGTTTGCCCAAAACATTTATCTTTAATCTTAATTTCATAGGATATATATAGATCATCCATACGCAATATATGACTTGATCTCCTATTCGAATTCACAACTTATTTTCTGAACTAGTATCGATCTCTCGACCCTCTAGTGCGGACTCTGATCAGGCTTCTAGATCAGAAACCTTTGCTTTCCTTGCATAATTCTCAACTATGATAGATAACTCAAGTACCTAACCACAAACCCTAATGTAACGACCCATCTTTTTGGATGGTTTAAATCGATAATAAACCACATGTGTCTAATTAAAACCATTCAAAAGGGAGACTGTTAATGAGGTAAATAAGAAAATAATAGAAAACGAAGAAACCAAACACAGAATCTCGCAGCGGAATGACAAAATATAATAATCAAATAAACAGTTCATGAAGCTGTTTTACAAAATAATATTTGATTACACATTTACAATTCAAATCAGAGTTATACAGTAGAAATAAACAAATAATGCAATGGAACACGGGATGCAATGGAATAATTATAATAAATAGTAATAATATACTGACTCTTCGTTTTGTCCTCCATAAAAATGTCTTCAATACACTGAAAAGCTCGGACTGACCCGAGCGTAATGAAAAGACAAAACACTCGAGTCAGAACTAAAAGATCTTATATAAAGTAAAATTAAAATAAGTAAAATAGGAATATTAGTGCAATGGTTTCAGAGATGTTTCGGGATTTCCATCTCCAATCAAGTGTACAACGTGGGTATAATTATTTCAAGGATTTCAAATAATTCGAAATATCAATCTTAATCATTTAATTAAAATAAATCCAAAGTTTAAATTAACTTAACCCTTCAAATAATCCAATTCCAATAATTAATCCAAATTCAAGAGTTATATGGGTACATGTCATCTCAACTAGTATCAAAAATCAAAATTTCCAAATCAATGAAAATAGCTCAGGTTTATCATTTCAACCCATAACGATTTTCCCAAATCTATAAGACCGTTCAGGTATATATCATTTCAACACATAGGGAGAATAGAGATATAGACACAAATAAATGTCCAATCTTCCAAAATGTCAACCAATACATCCATCCAATCATCCAAATATCAATAATTGAACATACAGCGCAATCATCATTCAAATCAACCAATAATTAATCAACAATTTACTGGTTATCATTAACAGGTAATTAACTGACAGTTTAAATTTCAATATTAAATTAAATGGCAATTAAATTCAATAAAAGTCAGATTTAACTGGATGCCACTTTAAAATATACCAATAGCAACTAATCAATTCCTAATCACATCAAAAATTTAATTTAACTAACACAAGAAAATTTAGTATTCGTGAGTGGGTTAAAGCACTCACTTTTAATTTTAGTCGATTTTAAAATCCAAAAGAATAGCCTAAAATTCAACTGCCTCAGAATTCATCCAAACAAGTACCAAAATGTCCGAAATTTCAATACGATCGCAGTGGAGAAAACCGCGCGTGAATCCGAGCATGTATGTAAAAGTTATGGTTGTTAGAAGGTTTGAATTTCAATATGAAACAAATAAATTAATTTAAACAAAAAGAAAGAAAAAGGGTACCACGTCAGAAGCTTGTCTCAATCACGCTAACCCTAGCACAAGAAAGCACGCTTGAACTCCAGCCTGTACACCACCTCCACCACGCCGTTAATTGCCTACCTACGACCGCGACCATGCCAGAGGGCCGTGACCTCGCCTTAGCTTCCTCCTCAACCAACGATCAACCCATCGGCCACTATCACGAAGGAAGAAAAGGCAGCCGCTGTTTTTATCCTAAACCTTAGTTGAATTTTTCGAGGCAATCTCGGCGATGATTTGACAAATGACTTACTCCGATGAACTCCGCGCATCACTCTCCACACATCCATACCATCGAATCGACGATCCATCGTCGCTGATCATCCTCCAAATGAACGACCGAGAATTATCCATCAAATTCTGGACACACAGGGACCCAAATCGAGAAAAAAACTGAAGATCTAGATTGCGCTCTTCGAGATCTGTCCAACGATATGTAATATGATAGGGTTTGGAGAGTTTGATTTTTTTTGAAATTGGATTCGAAATTGAATTAGGGTTTGGATTTGAAATTAGGTATCTGCCATTGGAGAGAGGAGATAGGAATTAGGAACAGACAAATAGAATTGTATGTACAGGAATAAGAAATAAAAAGGCTGCTAGGGTTTTGAAAAATATATTTATATGGACAAGGCCCGATAAGAAAGAATGAACATATCGAATTGGTTTGAAACGACGATAACGACCAGAAAAGCCCGTTCCGCTTCCGAAACGAAAGCAGGTCATCCCATATATCAAAATAGATGTTTTTGATATTTTTAAACTCAATAGAGCAGGTTTCAAACCCAAATACCATTGTATGAAGAATTTAGCTTTTAAAATCAGCTTATTTAAAATTGATTTCATTAAATTGATTTCTACGCGTTTCAAGCCCGCACGATCAAACGAAAAGTCCGATCAAATGAAAAGTTCAATCGCTACGAAACTTCAATCCTACAATAATTCACTATTATTGATCCGATGAAACTGGTTTCATCGAAATCTGAGACAGTGGCCAAAATGGCTATTTTCATGATAATTGAATAAATTATTATTAAATTGGTTTAAATCACTTTTCAATTTCAAAGTAAATTATTAACAATTTTCATCATTGCTTATTACATATAAATTTAAAATCTTTTTAAATAAACTTTCCATGTTAATTTCAACATATATATTGCACAAATTTCAGCGTTCAATTGCAATTGCAATAAATTTTCAGTTAATTATAATTGAAATTTCAATAAATTCATTTATTTTGATTTCACTCTTATTATTGAATCAAATATTATCTTATGAATACAATTAACATTAGTTTACATTTTATTACATCAATATTCTATAGTTACCAATTTAATTTACATTAACTACAATAATTAACTAGATCAATTGCAATTGATTTTTAATTCAATTTTAATGGATTAACTAAATAGGTGATAAATGACAAATGTTACCTTTTACTTAATTTAATCACATTTATAAGTTTATTATCAACAACAAAATATTATGACTACTTACACAGTCCAGATTATATTCAATTTCCATTAATTACATATAATTTCCCCTTTTAATATAACATTTAATTTATTTCCCTATTTTAGTTTATCACCAAGTTAACTTTACAATTATTTCAATTACTGACATATAATTCCAACATTAAACCCAACATTCAATTGCCTAAATTCCATTAATTACTCATTTAATATTCAAACGGATAAATAAATGAGAAGATAATTAAACAATCATTTATAATAATAGCCTATATCCATTATCCTATTATTTACATCCAAGGGTTATAAATTTCTTAACAAAATGATTCTATATCTATATTAACATATTTCAATCAATTACATACAATTTCACCTTTAAATACATCATTAATTTATTTCATTACTTACAATTATAACCAAATAACCTTACAATTATATCAATTGATTGAAATTGGATTAAAATGGTTATCAATAGCATTCAGACAACATCATTAAATCATATTCTAATTATTTCGTCATTAATAAATCACAAATTTAATATCTTACAGTATTAATATTTCAAAATCTTATTAAATTTAATAGTTTGCAATTATCGAAAATTACGGGTCGTTACACCTAATCAATGTTCGCCGTCAAGAATCGAGTGATAAATCCTTTTTCGGACCGGTGTAAACACCTCAAAGTTCCAAACTCAAATCTTAGATCACAATTGTATGATGAAATAATCTATGTACCTCCTACATACTTATTAATCTACAAAAAATCTTTTATGAAAACATTTCATAAATTTCCAAATATTTCTTCTTTAAAAGTGATCATTTCATTCCAAATTATTTTTTCTTTATAAACATCATTTATCCAAAATATTTATACAAAATATCTATATCTTCTTAAAAGAAATCAATTAGCTTTTATTTGGAATACATCATTAAAATTTTATTTCAAAACTCTTGTTGAATTTTCTTTGTTAATTCATCTTATTATAAATTTTATCTCTTATCTCATGTTTAAATAACTTTCCTTTATTTCTTTAAACTTTTTCAAAGACTATGATAAAATTTCCGTATATTTTAAATTCATCATTTACTTTATTTTATACAATATATTCTTACAAGATATATTCTCAAATAATTTTCTAAACTTTAAACACCCTTTTTTTATAAAGCTATTTCTTTATAATATTCCTTTGAACTTTTTATTTCTGAATAACTTATTAGATTTGATCGGATATAAGAGAGAAGAAGTGCATTGAGAGGATAATAAAAAAATGAAGTTTATTGGCTAATATCATATTCATACATTCACTTCAAACCCTAGTGTTTGCGCCAAAATTGGTCACAAACACCCAATTGTCGACGAAAGCACCAGTTTACAGTCACAGATCACAGATAACAAATATGTAGCGAATTAAAAATGAAGAACACTCAGAAAATTCAAAGGAAAGCTGTAAAGAACACAGAGGTTATAGTGGTTCGGCAATCCGGCCTACGTCCACTTTGAAGAGTTTGATCTTTATTGATGTTTTCTTGCTGATTACAACTTATTACAGCGGATTATAGTGATGAAATTCGAGTACAACAGCAGCCTTGTAGTGCAAAAATGTTTTCAGCAGAGTCTGGATGTCGGATCGCCAAAAGATCCTTCTTCCGTAGGACCTGGGGCTCTATTTATAGGCATAGGAGACAAATATCTCGCTCAGATCTCAGGAGACTTCTTCTGGCACATGAGTGGGCCCACGTGATCGATCCCATGATGTTTTGTCCCGATCCGTGATCGATACGAATGGATTTCGTACCGATCAGGATTTGACCCAATCGAGTCAAAACTCGACATGAGCATTGCTTAGCTCGTACGTAAGCTCCTATGAAAATTTCATAGCATTTGGAATTGTGGATTGCAAGTTATGATCGATTCGAATTGGAGTTCTTCGGTGGGCTGTTACGTTCGAATCGATGCCTTCATATCGATTTATTCGAATCGATCCTGGCACGTGCTTGCAGGTTGACGTGGCACGCACACTCCGGATCGATCCACTTTTTGCATCACATTGATCAAGTCGTTCCATTATTCGCGCCTTGTTCGTATCGATCCAGTCGCTCCTTTCGTATCGATCCAGTTGTTCCTCGTTCGCATCGATGAAGGATGCACAGTTCGTATCGATGAAAGTTCCATAGTTCGTATCGATCGTCATGCTTTGTTCGTATCGATTGGTTTCGCTCCGTTCGTATCGATTGTGTATGCTCTACTTCGCATCGATGGGAGGTGGGTATTTCGTATCAATCGGTGGCCGATCGATACGAAGTGAGTTTAAGATTGATCAATGTGAAACAGGCTCCCATGCTACTTGCCGATGGATACGAAGTAGACTCTGTCTGATCGACATGAATCAAAGGTAGGCTAACCGATGCGAAACGGTACGAAAAGGAAGGATACGAAACAGATGGACTCAGATCGATGCGAAGCGAACTCACCTGTAACCGATCGACTCGAAACTATGTGTAGTCAATGGATTCGAGACAGATCGATACGACGAAGGAGTTCATTTGGTTGCTTGATGGATGCGAAGATGGAACTGGTCGATCGATACGAAATAGAGTTGATTGACGATGGAGTCGTATAGATCGGTACAAACACAGCATATTCCTCTGATGGATACGAACAGGGCCTCGGGGATGGATTCGAACAAGATGATTTCTGTGACTTGTATCGATCATAACACGAGCATTTGAACTCGGATTAACTTGAAATTTGGAACGCTGACTTTTATGGCTTTGCTCGTCGTGTCATATCAATTGTAGCTCGATCTGGACTTGGACAAAATTTACCGACATCCATAGCTAATTTGTATGTAAATGGCAATCGACGGGAACTGTCTTTGGTTTCCAGTTAATCTTTTGGTATCACGACCTTGCTAAAAGGTGGGATAACACCTAGCTTATATTGCAAAATTTAAGAGACAATTCCTAAGGGATACAACTTATTTTACACTATCATTATAGATATTTGAACTGCTATACATACTATTCTTGGACTTCCTCCGAGGTAGACGGTGCTTTATCTTTGGGCTTAGGTCATCCAACCTTTCCTTTGGACAGTCCTTCTCCGAATGTCCATATTTATAACATGATCTGCAAGGCCATGAAATCGTGGCTATCTGAATGGTATGCACCTTAGCCGACTTTTCTCCCTTCTTTAAATGGAAATCTTTGACTATATGTCCTAATTCTTCGCATCGATAAGCACACTTTTCCTTCCCTTTTGGGACTTTGGGTTTCTTCTTTGTTCTAGGGAAATCATGTAGAAAATGTTCTAGCTTCTTACACTTAAAACAGTATATATCTTTTCGAACAGGTTTTTCTTCCTTCCGTTTCTTTATTTTCCTATCACAAAAAACTGCATAATGCCCTTCTTGAAAACACCTAGAGCAATAGATGCCAGCTATGCTCCTAGTTTTTGTTTTTCTTCTGCTTCTCTTTCTGCATGTGCTCTTTGTGCCTGCTTTGGAATCATCCAAAACTCATCACTCGTCACATAATAAGCCATTCTACCCCTAAGTGATACATTAAGATATCATTAGAAGGTTTATACCATTTACTTCCTTGACTTAAAAATCTTTTATAACTTAATTCAACTTGTTCGGATTTGAGCTTGCCTCCATAATACCTAGAAAATTATTCCAACCATCACTAAATGAATCAAGACTTATTCAATGAATCTTAAAGGAATGTATCCTATAAAAAATTTCCCTAATTTACATTCACATATATATATATAATATAATTCTTTTAAAAATAATGTGTCGATATGCCTTGTTAAAAGTTTAAAAATATATATCGATACAGTTGTACTTCCCATATCGACTAGAATTTATAAACCAGTTAACCGATAAGTCAACACAAAACATTTTATTAGTCACTAACAAATATGCGCTTATATATATATATATATCATACACTCAAACTCATTCTAGGGTGGTACTAACCCTATCTCTAATGAGTTACTCATCCTAGGGTATTACCAACCCTATCTCTGATGAAACTTACCCCAACAAAGCCTAGGTGTTCACTCAACCTAAGCTCTGATACCAAATGTAATGACCCATTTTTCCATACCTTTTGAATCGACAATAAACCACACATGTCCAACTCAAATTGCACGAACAAGCGGATCATTAAGGGTAGAAAGAAAAATAAAGATGGAACGAAATAGAAAAAAAAATCTCACACTAATGGAATAACATATATTATTTCAACAATAATTTTTACAGTGGAAAATTTTAAAACATATATCAGAGTATAACCTAGATTTAGCCTGGACAGTTATAACACGTGCACTTACAAATGCTGACAAACAACAAAACAAATGCAACGGATAATAAAATACGTCCATACATTGATGAATATCTCCAGCTCTCCTCTGGAAACTCCAACCGTCTTCAACTAAACCTGAAACTACTCGAATCTGACCTGAGTATTAAAAATATCCGGATCGGGCTTGATAAACCAGCGTGAGATACTTGAAATTTTAAATGTATCGCTAATGACGATGTTATCAAAACCATTGAAAAGAAGGGTATCTCATAAGAACACGCCCACACATTAATATGGACGGGTTTTTACCTTATGATAACCAAAACACTTTTATTACCAAAATAATTTGATATTATCTTTAATGACATTCTTTTGGAAAACATATTTCAAATAAACTTATTCAAATAAGGTATCAATACCCGGACTAAGTCTAAGGTAATATATCCAGACTAGGTCAACGGAATATACCGGACGTAATATATGATACCAAAAGGGGTACGTGAAATGTTTGCAAGTCATTACAACTATTTTGGGACTACAATCAAAACCGTAAAGCCCGTATTGGAATTGGATTTCCAACATGATAGGGAACCTCGATAACCATGCATAGCAACTGAACCCCGGTGGTTTTTCTTGCAAGGACTCGCACACCACTATTCCACATACTACCACACTTCTTGATATCCGGTGGCTTCTCATGCAAAGACTCACACGCCACTATACCATACAATAAGGGTCCCGTCTGGACATCGTGGTGACCTAGCTCATACGCCGCCAGTCACCTTAAGGGATCATATGCCACCCTCGTCATACTAAGCCTGAAATATGTAACATAGTTCACGTATCATTTCTGAGATGTGAGGCTTGGGAGTGAGGTTACGCTCAACTTAGACAAAGCCACGCTTTGTGTGATAACCCTGATTTTTGTGAGTAATTTCATGATTTAATTTAGTTTGTATTTGTTTGAAATTGCATTGGAAAAAAAAATAGGAATAGGAAATTGATTTGCAGATACAAAATATAAAACATGTACATGTGCACAAGACAGTGTACACATGCACACAGATTTCTGTGTAACAAAATTTGGCAGAAATTAATAGATAAAAAAATAAAATAACTGATTTAGAAATACATATGCATAAAGATAGAATTTTGTCTTTAAATAAAATAGAGTACAAAGAAAATAGGAAAAGCTAGGCTGAAATAAACTTAAAATTATTTAAAGAAAGAAAAAATAAAAGGCTTAGGTATACATAAGTTATACATGTATACAGTCAATCAATCTCTGGAAAGAAACAGAAATTGCATGAAAATGGCATGAGTCCCTAAACAAGCACTTTATCTATTCTCAGTAATTTCTTTTATTAAGAAAATAATAACAATAATAATAGGAAGTCATGCATATGACATGACCAGGAAAAATTAAAAAAAGAGAAACTAATTTCTGGAAAAGAAGACAAGGACCACATACCCTTTTATTTTCTTGAATCAAACCAGAGGCAGACTATGTTTGGGATGGGGTAGAACTGACATTGGGTAAGTCCATAAACCCTAGTGACAGCCAAGATTTATATAAAAGGCCTAGTATAGTAAGACCATATGTTTTTGTTCTTCATTAACCTAAAGAGAAAAATATACAAGGCATAAACCAGAGAAAATAGGAGAAGGCAGAAGACTAAAAGGGGGTTCATAAGGCATAGGAAGAAGAAGGATTAAGGTGAGTAACCTCACTGAAAACTTTGGCATTAAGACCTGAATATTGAGGCAGCCAGTTTGAACTAATTTTCTCTTACAAATTATGTTTTATGTTTGGATGACTTTGGTTTGTTAATGATTTGTTTAAGGGTAAAACCTCTATCTGGTTTACCCAGAAAAATAAGAGTCATGGATACATGAACTAAAATGTTTGTCTGAGATATGGGTTAACTTTGAGATTGAGTATTTTTCTTTTATAAGTTTTCTTTATAAGTTGTTTAAAAAAATCCCGGGATTCAAGTAGTGGGTGTATGGTCTGAAGGTAGAAAGAAATATGGGCTGTAACATTGTGTTGTTGCTTATGTCTCATATTAATTAAAACAAAAGAAAATGTAGAAGTGCAATGTTGTACATGTGCTGAGCTTCTATGTTTTATGAAATACCCAAATCAAATATACTTGTGGTTTAGCCAGATCATGAATCTGATTGAACCAGAGGTAAGGGAAAATATATATATAGCAAATTACTCAGGACCATATGCTTACATCTTGATCCAGTGAAACCCACAGGCAAAAAATAATGTGCTAAGAAGTCACTTCCCTCTTTCATGATAAAATGTTTGCTTCTAAGAATATAACTTACCAAACTCTGGATGAATACATGTTGCTTGCATTATTTATATTTCTTTGATTAAGAAGTGAGATGCAGAAGGGATTAGCACTGCTATGAAAAATAATAATAACACTTAGTAATTTAACTAAGGACTTGGGATCTTAGGGCTACCAAAGTATAGCTTGGCAATGGGAATATTGCAAGTTCACACATGGTATATTTATACCCAGGGGCCTGAGTGTGCTGGGTTAACAGAGAAAGGTCCCAGGCAGTGTGTGTTTAAAAAGGAGAAAGTAGCTAAAGACCCTATTATATTTGATAATGAATTCTAGGAATAAATTCAGGAGAGGTCTGGGCAAAATCCCTGATGGCCAGTAAAGTTGAAAAGGGGATGATAACTGAATTGATGTTTGTATTTGGTTGTTTTGGTGCTTTTTATTGATGAATCTTATGATTGTTTTCTATGAATCAAGTCATTGAGAATTTGTTTAACACTGATATGAATGCACATGCCTCACAAAAACATGCACACAGAAGATACTGAGTTTCTTATTCTTGCAATTACTGGAATACAAATAGAACTGAATAAGATCATGTTTTCAGTTAGATTATTCACACCAGACAAATAGTCTGACCCTTTTGTGTTTATGCACCATTGGGTGTCTCATATTCATATGGGGCAGTTCATGGTGGTTTTGCAGGGAAATAGGAAATTGCTTTGATCAGGCTTGGATGTTAAACTGCTTAAGATTCGGATGCTATGTTTTTAAAAGACTTTGCTGAAGTAAACTACACCTTCATGATGAACTAGATTAAGACCTATTGTTTAAAAATTACTTTGAGAAACCAATGTATGGTTAATTACTGTTTTGTAGTTGTTGAACTTATATGTCTCAGCTGAACTATGTGCTTTGTTTTGTTAAGTTCTTTGCTAAGAAAAATGAATTTCAAGCTTCAAGAACAGTTAGGCTATAATGGTAGAAGATCTGAGATTAAAAGAATTTGTGGTTTGTATGTATAACTATAGATCTGGCATAAGAAAATCCATGTTCAAGTCAAAATAAAATCTGATAGAAAGGGTTGAGTTGCTTTGAAAAGAAAATAGTATAGTAGGCATTTTGTAACAAAGTAGTGCAAACCAGAAAAAAAGCTAACATAGCACCTTTTTCTTGAGCCTGGGTCAAGCCAGCAACTAAGGATTTAAATTAAAAGTTTGGATCTGTTTCATAGCCAAAGTAGGTAATAGGTTCAGACAATTTTGCTCACAGGAGAAAAAAAAAAGCAAAAAATTGGGTTTGAACCGACCAGCATAGCACTCGAACTCGTGACCTCTCATGTGTTAGTTAGGCGCGTTTCCATTACGCCTAGATGTTGCTTGTGTTCACTTAGGATCCACTTTCTTTTAGCCTGAGTTTGATACTATTCAGACTTTAACACAATCATCCATATAAAAAGCTTGCTTTCCACTGATTATTACTTGATCATTTCTCAATTAGAATAACAGACTAAAGTACATGTTTCCAGTGGATTCTATGGTCAAAAATCAGATTACAATAATTAATCTTTTTTAAGGAATTATCACATTTTAATAGATTTAAAAAGGAATTCTACTTACATATTAACCTGCTCTGATTAAAGTAGAATGTAACATAGATATCTTCATATATGTATGTTAGGAATGATTTAGAGTTAAACAATATTTTTATATTGTGAAAGATCCTGGATATATTTTTGTTTATTGGAGAAAGAAAATGACCCTGGGAAATGTATTTGTAATGAATGATATATCTATATATCATTTCTTAAAAAAAAAATTCTTATGAAATTAGGGTGGAAATAGGAGGGTCATTTCACTTTGATCATAACAGGTTCCACTTTGAATGCCACATTGCCATTCCTTAATCACACAACTGATTTCTACCAACATATAACTCCTGAGCTCGTACGTCTCAGAAAAGGGTGTTAAGCTAAGAGAAGTTGCCTTCTCCGCCACCAAGTAGATAATACGTTGATAGAGATCAATTTATGTGATCAGAAATGCACTGTCAAACACTCATCCATACAAGTTCGTTCTGGGGTTGAATGAAACCGAAGACACTCCTCCTACTACCATTAGTAGCGACTAGTCCTTGCAATCTGAAGATTTCAAAATACAATAGAACCACTTCTATAAATGTTTCTATATTGGGAGCTACCTAGAGAATGTCAACAAATAGTCCTTCCGCTAAGAAGATCTTCGGTCTTCAGTACAACGAAGATTTCTAGAATGTAGTCATCACTACCATATACATATAATGTGGGGTAAAACCCTTTGGGCTTGTGACAGCAATCTCTACATGCTGAAGATCTCTGGTCTTCAATAATCATCTTCTTCAACATGCATTTTCTTCTGAACATTTACATTGGTTCGAAGTGGTTTTCGGATAGTAATCACCCAAATCCGCCCCCGATTCCTTCGAAACCAATTATCGATAAAAAGATGTTAAGTTCATATATGAGTATCAATCACCATTCAATTTAATTCAACTTTTTATTCATTCGTAGATATCTCTTAGAGATATACTATCATTAAGCCTCATTTATCAAATCATTTGGTTAATTTTAAAACCTTTTTAATCTTGGAATAATTCCAAATCAATTCACCTTTTACTTAGGAAAATATTTTCAAATCATTTACTTAACTCTTTAACAAAAAATTTCCATTTCAAATCATAAGTTTTAAATGGTTCAAGAACTATGTTATTTAAGACATAGTCTACTGCAAATCCAAAACAATTAATTTTAAGTATAGGAATTTAAATTAATTCCAAATCATTTATTTAAATCTCATATTGGAAAATATTATTTTAGAGCATCCAGGCTTTCCCTTCGATCTGTTCCACCCCTCATCTAAAAGAGAAAACAAAGGCCAAGTAAGTTCAGGGCACTGGTTGCTCCATTCCTAACCTTAGTTACACACCTTGTTTTACTGTTTAGATCTCACAAGCGGGACAAATGTACAAGTCGTTTCCTCATGCTCAGTTTGTTATTACATTCAAGGAAATGATTTCTATTATATTGTTTAAGTGTTATAATAACAATTTATTTAGACTCTTTCTAAAAAAATTATAAAACTTCCAATTTATCTTTAAAACACTTAATTATTCATTTAAAAACATTTATAAATGATTCTAGAAAGAATCGTTAAGTTCAAATCTTTATTTCAAAAGTTATAGAAACCGCAATTGAAAAGTGCTGCAAAAAGTTCTTAAAACAACTTATTTGATTAAAACAACTTTTTTCTTAATGTTTGAAAATTCTTATTTTCCAATTCAAATCTCTTTCAAACCATTTTAATAGATTTATAAAAAATATTTCATATTTTTAATCATTTAAAAATATCATTTATAAAGAAATTTCTACTTGGATTCTGAACTGCAAAACCGTGATGTTTTTAGAATTTTTTTTAGACATATTTCAAAATCTACTTAATGAAATCTTTAATTTTTTTTCTTCGTTCGAAAACTATGGATATAATTGTCCGGTAAATTCTTATCTCGAAGGATTCCGAGCTATATTCAACTCTCTACACTTGTTTGGATTCAATGGAGCGAAATCGTGTACTACAGTTACGCGACGCGCCTATTTTTGACTTCAAATTTATTATTTGTCAAAACTTCTCCATATTGAATTTCAATGTTTATAAAATATTTATAAACCATTTTCAAGCATTTAAACCAATATTTTCCATATTAAATCACTTATTCACTTTTAACCCATTTCAGAATATCATTTTTTTGTAATATTCATTTCCAAACTTTTTTATATTTTAAAACCATTAAGAGGCTAAATAACTACATATACACATCCATATGGATTTTATTTTTCATTAATTAATCATAGTTAATTTCTTAACCATTTTTATTATGATTTCTCATAATTTATAACAACCAAGTTATCAACGATATCGACATCCATATAATCAATCAAGTAATAATACAAGCATTTAAATTTATAATTTAAACATCCATATAATTATTTTCTAAATGTAAGTAAATCGAGTACTCATCATTAGTTCCACTCCACTAATCTTTTTCATAAATTTCTGAATCGATTTCGGCAGTACTTCCTTCCATTTTCCCTGCTCCGAAGCTTCCCGAACTTGCTCCTTTCTTCTCTTTTAGGCTCGGACTAGGCTAGTGTAGGCACGGTCGTGCTTTGGATGGTGGTGTGCTCGGCCTTGGGGCGGTGATGGAAGGAGGCCGTGGGTTATGGAGGTGGAGAGAAGGTGGTTTGCACTAGTTTTGAGGTGGAATAATATATATATTTTTTCTTTAATTATTTTCTCTAATATTTTATTTATTTTTCTAAGGCATGGAAGCCTTTAAAACTTTAAAGAAGAAAAAAAGAGATGGATGTGTGAAAAATGAGAAGAATGCTTGTGTATTTATAGGAAAAGAAAGAGGTGATAAGTTACCAAATTACCCCCTTGTTAAATTACAAAAATATCTTTGGATATTTTTTTTACAAACTTCACATTACCAAAAGTCAACTTACCATCTCATTAATGCATTTCCAATCCTTACTTTAGGTCTTTATCACTTAAGGAGTAAGAAAACTAAAGTACTAATGATGTTTCTTTTGATTTGACAAGTTTTGTTTTTATTAGTTTACTTTTGCTAATGATATTTCTAGAATTTCCTAACCTTAATTAGCAAAAGTAAATTTGATTAACTATTTTTTAATTACTTCCTATATGTTATAATGTTTATAAGAATATGTACATAAAGGTGCAACAACGTTGCGACAACTTTAAATCGACAAAATGTTTTACAGTCATATTTTGACGTTTTAGTTAAACTATTTATTTATATAAACCAAACTTGAAAATAAATTTATTATCATTTTTAATTAATTAAAACAAGTGTATTTGACTTATAAAGTAATATAAAACAATATTAAAATTCATTTGCAAATATACGACATTGATATTGTCAATACATGACGAGATTTGTTAATCACTATAAAATAAGTATATATATATATATAATTATAAAACTTTTATCAACTTATTATTATCTTTATATAATGATTTTAAAAGTAGTTATTTATCTTTTAAAACAATTTTTTTAACTATATATCCAACTTTATCGAAAACCAGCTTTTGTCAATGTTATGGTAAAAGTCTAAAATTTATATTTAATTCTAAATATAAGTTCACCATTCTTATTTATCGCATGAAATATGATTATTTAAGTTTGAATATTCCATTTTGAAAGTGGTAAAATTATGGGTCATTACAGTAGCCAGATCCATTTTTGAGAATACCCGAGCATCATGAAGCTGATCAAACAAGTCATCTATACGGGGTAGAGGATACTTAATTTTAAGTTTGTTTGTTTAGGTATCGGTAATCTACACACGGCTTAAGGAAACCTCAGAATTTGCGACAAAAACCACTACTGCGCCCCAACTTGATTGACTTGGTGTTATCAACTCGTTCTTTAACAACTCGTTCATTTGATTTCTCAGTTCATCCTTCTCCTTTGGAGCCATCCTTCGAATAGGGTGAGTAACGGACCTTGCACTAGGAATTCAGTCGATATGGAACTCAATTTCTCGGTATGGGGGCAAACTCTCAACTTCTTCAAAAACGTCTTGAAATCCCTCGACAATTAGTAATGTTCCTAAATCTTTTTGGGATAAATCAAGCGTACACTGGAAAATATCCCTTACTGGATCGGGCTCTTTACAACATATTTCAATCATATTTCCTAACTTTGTTCAGATACTGTCCTCTTAACACAATCAAGAATAGCTTCATACATAGATAGCCAATCCATACCGAGCAAAACTTCAAATCCAATAAAATCAAGGATAAACATGTTACATGAAAAATAATGGGAAGTGTAGGTAACTTGGACATTTTCATAAATCATACAAAGGTCCGGTGTACCACCTATGGGATTTAACA
Source organism: Allium fistulosum (assembly GCA_030737815.1). Lineage (NCBI taxonomy): Eukaryota > Viridiplantae > Streptophyta > Magnoliopsida > Asparagales > Amaryllidaceae > Allium > Allium fistulosum. Next base: position 295,858,246 of record CM060907.1, read on the forward strand.
CACAAATAGGGGTGCCTACTATTTTTGTGGTAAGTTTCAAAATTTCAACCAATTCTTTGGAAATAAAACAGCGGGAATCCTTAGTATCAAATAATACTTTAACCACACTACACTCAACACAAATAACACATTCCAAAACTTCTCTTTCCTTGGTCTCTTTCAAAGTTAATGGTTCTTCTTCCATGGTATAGACCTCAATTGTTTGGACTACCTCCATAAATGGACAACCCATCATCATATGGCCTTTTTTATGGCAATTAGAATAGAGTGTCATAGAAGAAATAGTACTTGCTTGCTGCTTCTTTCTACAATTCTCGGTTATACGTCCTTTATTCTCACAATATCCACAAGTCACCCCTTTTGAATTATTTCTCTTCTACCTTATGTTGCTTCTTCGTCTCTAGATATAACTCCTTTTTGCTAGGGTTTTTGTTACTGCTACTAATATTTAGTGCGGATGCAGGCTTCTCCCTATCAAGAATTTCATATCGCAAACCCATATCTACTAGGTACACGAATGATCCCTTTAGGTGAGCAATCATTCTATCATGAAACTCTTTTCTTATCCCAACCACAAACATTTCATTCTTCTTAAGTGGAGTATCTATCAGTCCAGGTACAAAGAGAGATAAATTCTTCCATCGACATTTCTCCCTATTTTAAATCCATGAAGCTTTTATAAAGACATGATTTTCCTATGGCGGGTATATACTGCTCTTTAGAAACTTCTTTAAATCTTTCCCATAAAAGATTATCTTCTAACTCATTGATGGTAATTGACTCCCACCAAGCAAGGGCCCTTTCCTGTAATTGCCAAAATGCCAGGAAGCGCTTCTTTGCATAATTGATGCCTGATCCCTTAAAGATTCTCTCATAAAAGCGGAGCCAAGCGTGAACCTCAATAATAGCTTATGTACCCTTAATTGGTTTTCCTCCCAAGTTTGTATAATTCTTGCAGAAAGTAGCAAGATCAACCATACATCCTCCCCTTCCCCGTCCACGACGGTTACTCATTTCCCACTACCTGAATATAGTAAGGGAACACCTTTAGGATATATAAAAGAGATTATCTTAGGGAATGGGTATTAAGCATAGAATAATTTGGATGGATAAAGATTATGATTACACACTCTCATTTACTAAACTCATTCTAGGGTATTACTAACCCTATCTCTAATGAGTCAACCCCATCAAGACTTGGGTATTCGCTAACCTTCGCTTTGATACCAACTATAATGGCCGTGATTTTCGACCCTCGAAAATCGACATTAATACATCATTGGTATTTACGTGCCGCAAATCCAAGTGTCGGAAACCCGAATGTTAGGGGTAAAAAGAAAATAAATATAGAAGATAAAACAATAACAGAATCTCGGATCGTATTCTACACTAAATTATATGTGAAGATACCATATATAATCAATCTCAAAACGATATTTCATAGTTATGGTAAGTACTAATCAAGCTAGGACAGTTATAATGGCCTATCCCTATAGGTCTTGATAGAAACTTAATACAGCAGAAATTTGAAATAGCTAACTATCTATAGAGGACACTCCAGCTCCATGCTCCAGGCTTCTCCAAAATGCTCCAATGTCTAACTACTTGGCTGCCTAAGAAATAGTGCATCTAGAGTTTAATGGAAAAGAAAAATAAACTCCGGGTTAGTCATGGGACTAGTGTAAGAAACTCAAAATACAGATATTTTGGAAACAAAGGCTATCTCATAAGACCACGCTGCATATAAACAGGGGATAAGTTTTTACCTTATGATAACCAAAAAATTTCTACATGAAATCCATTGATATTATCTCTAATGACTTTCTTTGAAAAATGTTTTTCGAATAAACATATTAAAATAGCCGAAATTGTTACATTAGTTAAATTTAACGTTATAATAGGTTTACAACTAAGTATGAAGGCACTTATTGGAGAATGGATTCCACACAATGACAAGGTAATGGACTACCTTCTGTATAGTACACCTCTAGAGGGATGTACCTAGGGTCAAAATACTGGGTGCCTAAACCAACACAGAACCGTCCTACCACTTCCTTGATAGTACCAAAGATGTCATCACCCCGGCCATTCCCAACCTTTACTGGGATCTCGAAGCATACATAACAACCCAAATTATAGAGGGTATCTAGATAGGTGACGACATCTCCTAATGGGTGCGACCTATATAGCCCTGTTGCTTCTACCCTGTCTTTTTCATTTCCGGAGTGTGAGGCTTAAGGCAATGTTTATCTTTCGTGGCACACATTTCACTTTAAATGTCACATTGCCATTCCACAATCACACAACTAATTTCTACAAACGTATAACTCCTGAGCTCGTTTGTCTTAGGAAAGAGTGTTAAGCTAAGAGAAGTTGCCTTCACCACCACCAAACAGATGATATGTTTATAGAGATCAATCAATGTGATCTCAAAATGCAATGTCAGACATTCATCCATCCAAATTGTCCACGAACAGGACAAATCGAAGGAACTCTCCTACCACATCTTATCGGGAATCACCCATAGGATTAGTAGCTAGAAGCCCTTGCATCGAAGATATCAAATGAAGAACTGCTGCCATATATATATATATATATATGATATGGGAAAATTCCCCCGAGGGTCTGTGCAAGCAGCCCAACAATCCATCTTCCAAATAGATATCGTTCCATGTCATTACTATCGAATACGTATATTGGTTCGAAGTGGTTTTTGGATAAGAATCTTTCAAATCCAACCCTAGTTCCTTCTAACCAAATATCGATAAAAAGTTGTTTAGTAAATAGGGAATTATTCTTTGATTGATTAATTTCCTTTTATCAAAATATTGTCTAGAGATATATATCTTTAAAAACATTCTTTTGGTAAATATGGAATCATTAAACCTCCCTTTAACTTTGAAATTAAAAACATTTTCATAAATTATTTTAGAAGTCATTATTGAGTAAATAAGATCATGGAAATTATTCTAATTCTACTCAATATCAATTTTCGTATTCAACTTTTACTATCCATCAAATAATGGTGAAATCACCTTTTAAATTCACATGGATAGTATGGATTTCCTCCACATAATTTAATACCAAGTACAAAAAGATTATTTCTGCGAAATCCAAGTTGTTTAAATTTTAAAAATGTAATCATTATACTTAACCCATTTCCGACATTTCGACCTTATCTATCCCTCGCTCGGGAGAGGCTAGGTGAGCCAAGACATTGGTTGCTCCTGAACATCTCCTTAGTTTAAGCACCTCACCTAGATCTCACGAATAGAAAAATTCAGTCTACTCGTTGGTTTATAAGATCCAAGATTAAAACACTTACCTATAATAGCTTTTCTTTATATCATTTATTTAAACTCTTTTAAATAAATTATAAAACATCAAATCATCTTTAAAACCCTTAATTGTCCATTTAAAAATACTTATAAAGGATTTGGAAAAGAGTTATTAAGTTTTAAGCCATATTTCAATTGTTATTGAAAACGGCTACAAAAAGTGTTATGAATAGTGTTTTAAAAGCTTGTTTAAATCAAAATGACTTTTCTATTATTTGGTAATTCATTTATATAACTCAAATCTCTTTCAAAACAATTTAATATATTTATAAAGATTTTTCCACATTTTAAAGAAATTAAAAATATAATTTTTAAAGAATCCCTTTTTGGATTCCGTACTAAAAAACCATGATTTTATTTAAAACTTGACTTGGACTTATTTGAAAGTCTACAAAGTGAAATTTTGATTTTATTAATTTTTTTGAAAACTATGGATATAATAGTCTGGAAAATTCTTATCATAGGGAATTTAGAGCTATATTCCACTTTATATGCTCATTTAACTTTTACGGAGCGAAATCTCGAACTACCATTACACGACACACCTAGTTTTTAATTGTTTTCCATTTTCTCTTCAAATCTTATCGTGACAAGTTTATATGTTTATAAAACATTGTCAAATCATTTCAAAACCATTTCCACGAGTTTTAATGATTCCATATCACCTTTAAACTTGATTCGGAAAGTCATTTCCTTGTGTAATATCGACGTGTATTTATCGTGACTTGTTTATATATCCAAACAACAATATTTTCTCAACATCCAAACATGATAGAAAATCATTATAAACAACCATAGCAAAACATATATATTATCCAATACATAGGACATATAAATAGAGTTCTCACTTTGGTTTTATATTGGAAGAAAGACTGTAGCTTTGCTAACTCGAACTTTAAGCTCAGGAACCCTTACGTTAATGCCTCGAGATGGCTCGGCCTATGCTTGGGATGGTGGTAGGTGCTCATGGCTTTGGCTAGGAGGGAAGGAAGGCTCGAATATGGGAGAAATAAGGTGGTGGCCGTGGATAATGAGAGTTGAAAGGAGGAGTTTTGTGATAGTTTTGAAGTGGTTTGATATATATTTATATACTATATAATATAATTTTCTTTTGCAAAATTTTTTGCCATTATTTCTTTAAGTATGGAAGCTATGAAAATAGTAAGAAAAGCTTGGGAAAATGAAGAAGGAGAAGTGAGGAAATGAAGTGGAGATGGTATGGTATTAATAGGGAAAAAAGAGGGAATAATATCTAAATATTATTTGCACTTACATCACCTCCTCCATCACCACCATCACCTCCACCTACCTAATCATACACAACCAACTTGACCCCCCTCTCCATGTGCTTGTACTTTGATGGTAAGTGTTGACTTAGAGAAGGCTTAAGAGGTATCCACAATGTTGCATAACTTCTGCACATTGAATCATTAAGAATTCCGGTCATATTTTCTCTTCTTGGTTAATATACATATATTTGTAAACAAAATTTGATAATAATATTTCTATCATTACATAATAATCAAAAGAGCTTATTTAATAATTAAAATAATTATTAAATGATTTAAACTCCATTTAAATTCGAAAATCAATTATTCCAAAATAGAGACATTATTATTGATGTCATATATACTTTTAATTTTCCAAATAAAATAAATTATTTTATTACATATTCTCACTCATAGTGTATGTATCCAGCTTCATGGACGATGTCGGATGGCCAAAGAGCAGTTTATCGATAAAACGATTTTCGGTCATTTTATCGATATTTATTCCTAGGTATATATTTTTGTAAATGTTTACTCAAAATGAGATTTCCAATATTATTTATTTTTCAAAACATCATTATTTATGCTAAAAAATCTTATATTTGAATATTTTGAAATTTGTCTGAAGTGATGAATTTTCGAGTCGTTACATCTTCTGTGCAAAAGCTCCTGCGGCTAATTTTCAAAAAGACCTTAGTAAATAATATTTGCAGTTAGGTATAATTATTCATATTTATGAGTTTATATAAATTATCGGTAAGTCCCTTAAACTTGAATATGCTTTAACTTCTTCATATGAAATCCGTTAGAGGTGCGGTTTGCATCATTAGGATCTTTATGAAGTATAGATAATTTTGATATAACTTATTCACATATTTAAAGGAGTAATGAATTATGGGATAAAGAGGAAAATAAGTTTATTTAATCCTTCAACTAATAAATTAATAGTCTTTTAATGATATAGTTAGTGACCCATTTATTTTATATTAATGATATGATATTTCTATATTCTTCTAACTATAATTTAGGAGTCATTCATATGAATTAGTAATTTAGTGAAATATATATAAAGGGTCAATATTAACATATGAATGAGATTAACTTGATATATATAATAAAAGTCTCCATCCATGTGACTAACGACATTCACAATTGTGATAGTAGTTTGTCTACCAATGTGGCTATCAACAGTTAAATATTTTTAGATTATCCTTTAGTTTAATATTTAATGGTTAGAAATATTTAATTAACCAAGTATTTGATGAGTAAATGTTATTCTGAGTAGTACAAACTCAAAAACTACTTAGAATTATATATTCATGACATTTGTACACAATTCTAGTTTATATTGAGTAGATTTGATAGTTTATGTAAAGTACAAATTTGATAGTTTTATAGCGTACAAATAATAGTTAAGGATGAGTGCAGTTTTCTTGTTTTATTGTGTGTGAATAATTGATAAACTCAAGTACACTTTGCTAATTTTACAGTGTACAAATGATATATAAGGATAAGTACACATCCCCAGTTTATGCACATTTAGTAAATTTGGTATTATACAAATTTAACAGTTTATTGTGTACAATTTATAGTTTTAGCAATATACACATTTTTCAAATTTATTGCGTGTGTTATAGAGTTTGAGTAAGGATATTTAAATTGCTAAGTGTGCTTCGAATATTTGATAAAATCATTTTTTATATATTAAAGTTTATATAATAAGGTGATTAATTTGAAATGAAATACAAAGGTAGATTTCAATGATTCAAAAATAAATTCTTATATATATATATATGTACATATATATATATTTGATATAGTTTACTATTTGATAGATTTTACTATATATTGGTATTAATATTTATTGATATATACTATTTGAGAGTATTATTAGTTTATGCTATTTGTAGAATTACTACCTAGCAAAATTTTGTATTTGTCAGTTATACCATCCATGTTTATTTAATTGTTGAATGGGCATTGTCGTTTGTTGGTTCCTATTATGTATTGGTTATTTATTGGGTATTTGTATGGCGATGGTAATTGTCGTTGAAATATTGATTATGAATGAGATGTGAATTTTTCCTATGTGTTGGCATTACCTTTTTATTGGCATACCAAAAGTTTACAATACCATACGATGGCATTTACCATTAAGTGGTATTTACCATTTGATTATTGTACTTGGCTTTGCACCAACTATATATATAGGATTAGAAATGACATACTTCGATCTTTGAAATTTCGAATAATTATCCTGAATTCGGTAAATACGTTGATATTTGGTTGTAGATATCGATTGTATGAGCGAATTACATTTTTCCATCTTTAGAGATTTTGGGAATGAAATCCTTTTAAGGGGAGAAGAATGTAACGCCATAGAAATTTTAATAATAAATTAAAATATTAATAAGGGTAATAATATAATTATATATAAAACGACAAAATAGTAAATTTTCATTAATATTCGAATTAGGGCTCGGGACCTATTTCATTGCGTTTGGAATGTCATTTACTGTTAGAAATCATATATAAATTGTTAAATTTGATAAATCGAGTCAAAGTTAACGAAAACTTCAACCGATGGGATTTCTGTAATTATTAATTATAGACCAAATAACTCTAGTTTTCAACTATACATAAGAACTTAACCCTCCTTTCCAATCTAAACCCTAGTCTCCATCTCTCTATTCTATACAAGTAATTCTTGTTTTTCCTCTATAAAACTTCTCAAATCTAGAAATCCTTCTATTCTCTTCAAAAAAATTTACATCAGAAATAAAGTAAACATATCTAATTTAAAGAAGAGAGAGAATCAAGATTAGAAGAGAAAGAGAGAAAGAAGGCCGAATCAATCAAGCTTGGAGGTTAAGGGGAGGATGTTCAATCCAAATTAGAATAAGAAAGCTTTGTAAAGGTGAGTGAATTGATTACAATGTTATGATTATTCATAAGTAATTAAATTTCTTTATAATGCGGCCTGATATAAAGATATAATTGTTGAATTTGGAATAGTAGTTTCAACCTACATTTTATTTGAATTACAATTTCATCTATAGATAAAAAAGAATAAAAATTAAGGAAAAACCCTAGGTGTTAATTTAATAAATATAATTACAAAAAAGGGAAAAAGATAGACGGGAGTAATTCACTTTATATTCTATAAGCTTAAACCTTTGTGTGATAAAGTTTGGTGTGACTGAATAAATGAAAGAGACTAAAAAGCCTTTAATTTCACCTTGAATTGATTATATAATTTGAAATATAAATAGATTTTGATGCAAATACATAGGTGATTTATTGGAAAATTTTATATAAAGTTGCAAGTAAACAAAAGTAGAAATCACCACCGAAACGTTGTGAAGATGAACCTTCAGTCTATATTCGAATCTGCGAATAGGATGACAAAGTAAACAAAAATAAACCAAAAATTATAAAATTTGGAAAAAACATCAAAACCAAACGTCTAAAGGAAAAAACTTAGACATTTGAATTAAGGTTCAGCCATTTTGATTTAAGAAAATCTTAACCGGAGAGAAATTAGTTCAACTCGACTCGATTCAGACATTTGAATCCATTTTTAGACATATGGAATCAAAGTCAGATGTCTTGGAAAGGAAATTAGAAGTCCAAATGGGTTGGAAGTATATTAAAAAAAAGAGGGTCAGACGTTTGGAATAAATTTTTAAGCGTCTGAATTGTTTCAGCATGCCCAGGTTGAACCTAGACCTGGTACAGTCCAAGTGGGGCGAACATGGGGACTTCTTTCCACTTTCTTGACTTTTAGGATTTCATGTTGCTTCATGGAGAAGGCACGACATAGAGTATATGTTCTACACTGGATGACGTATCTACATTCATACTTCACGGTGGGTGTAATGTAGAACTCGACAAGACATGCGATGTAGTGCGAGTAGAAGCTCTTAATGTTACTAGGGAATGCTCGATCATATGTTTAACATGTTAGAATCTGGGAAGGGAATAGGAGACGTACGCAATAGTGGGGCAATATGGCTAGGAGATGGTTGAACTTACGGGGGTATTGCTATAGTGATTTCTTTAGCTTTAAGTGGAATGATAAAGTTCATAAGACGCATTTACCATTGAGAAGGTGACACAAATGCTTTAGTAGGCCATAAATCATTTAGGTAGTATATTTGGCGTGAGCCCAGGTATTGCGATGTTCAATTAGTGTGTAAGTGCGATATATGTGATTCAACATGGAGAATATAACTCATTGTTGGTTAGGAAGTCATTTATCAAGTTCATATACTAGAAATTGACCAAGAGTTTTGTTGTTGGTTGTTCAACTCTCAATTAGAAATCTTCATAATTATGGCTGGTGTAATAAGAATTATATCCCTGGTTTGTGAAGCAACCAATCCTTTATATATAATACATAAACACAAATAGACACCCTATGTTGTGTAGATTATAGAAGAAGTTAACTGCTTGTGGCAACCATACACTTGCAACACAATTCATTCACTAGACTTTGTTTGATCCTCTCCTTTTCTTCTCCCTTTTATATGCATTATGAGAGGATAGGCTAGTAGATGATTTGGGCAGGACACAGTCCATGGAGAAAGCTAGGTTCCCAGAGTCACATTTCATATAGTTATTCTTCGTATACTTTATACTACATTATTCTACCAGTTAGAGTTTCTGTTGTTATTTGCAGACATCATTGTACAGACCACATTATGTTAAGACTATTATCTGATTTGCTTATTTTTAGTATTTATATTTTATTTGCTTCCATTGTGAGATCTGAAAGTGTAAAATGCATTACATTTATAATTGTCTCTGCATCATGTAATTTTCTAAATCCCTGACGACTAGTACTTCTAGACACGAAACGAGTTCGAAAGCCACTTTAGGCTTTGAATCGGTGTGTGCGGGTTGTCACATAGTAGATCTTTGGGTCATGATCTTTTTAACGATATCACATAATTTATCTAACCTTCTCTTAATGAACTTCATTACTTTTGAACAATTATTGTGATGTTCTCTTCATGGTCATATACTCTATTTAATCACTTATTTTTTGATTATGCAATATATATTGCGAAGACTTCTTTATTTTATTACAGGATGCCTGCAAGAAGCTTGCACATAAGGACATTGTTGTATTACTAAAGCTTTAGAAAGCAAAAATAGTAGAGGCAAAAAGGGTTACTGTTAACTTGTGCCTTAAGGGCATAGGTTAACAATAATTGATTTAAGCTAAGATACAAAAGAAAAAATGAAATACCAATTTTATCCTTGTACAAAAGATAACATGTAGAATTCAACAACTTAAGTAATTTAACAATCTTAACATGTGTTCTTATGGCATATGATAAAATCACCCAAGTAAAAATAAAGAAAAACAAAGATATAATCCTACTTTAAAGCAAACAAAGAAGCACCTTTAACAACTCTCATGGACTCTGTGTTATATGGGAAATAAAAACAAGCATTACAGCACCATATATTGCAAGTATACTTAATGGATCAAAAGCTTCACTCAAAATTTACTTTCACAATAGTTTTATTTCTTTACTCTATTAGCCATACTCAAATCTATAACTATATTACTTGAACACATGTAGAAACTTTTTATTATAAAGTTATTAATACTATTGGGAGCATTTTTCATATAGAATAGATTTTATTTTAGAAGAAGGTAATAGAGATGGATAAGAGGTTAGAGAATATTTTTTATAAAAAAGGATGAAGTAATACTTTGTTGCAAACTTTGATTACAATCGTTCTTGCTATTTTTCTTTTGCACACGAAAATTAGTGACTCCACTAACATAAATGAAGGAACTAGGCCAGCGAATAGCGGGTTAAATGGATGAATATAAAAAGATCCATTTTAGATCTTATTAGCCTATGAAGTCTAAATTATTTTTTGTTTAGTCTAGATAATTTTAAATAAATCTTTATTTTATTTAATTAGTTTATCTAAAAAAATTGATTTTGTTTATATAATATATATAATGTATATGAATATCAAATAAACATATACATGTAAAGTGCATGTGCAACATAAAGAAAGTGTACATGTAACAACCCAAATTCAAGTGGGTTCGGATTTTTGCAAAAATGCTAAAATCCAATCCCGTTGAAGCCCGAGTTGGGTTTTTGGTATCCTGCAAATAGGAAAAGACAAATATATCAGAGCTCAGTTAAATATCTCACAGCGGAACTGACTAAAATATAATAGTAATTAAATACTCACCAATATAATAACACTTTCTAAACAAGTGTCTCAAAGCTGGAAAGTCTCTGTCATCTACCTAACCTGTAGGATGTTATGAGGAGGGAGTCAGAACTAAGTTCTGGTGAATGGACAAATTATACACTTCTAAGCTTAATTCTACATATACCATTTTATTTCCATTTACTGTTATATTAGGTTCATTGGGTTTATAATACTCTCGCCTTTGTGCGTGAATCGTGCCCACCTACTCCCAAGTAGATTAAAACCTAATAACTGATATATATACGTAGCTATATGCCCAATGACCGCATTGGTCCTAGGTACCATCCATAGTACCTTCCGTATCCTCCTCGCAAAGGACTCCATCGTCTTGCTTCTATGGCGTTCTATGACTACATCTATAAAGGACTGCCTCGTAAGGCCTACAATACAGATGTTCCGTCGTCTACTATGAACACGTAAAACTACATCCGCACTAGTCTATATTAATGCTCGGACATCCACAATGTACCACCCGATGCGTACCTTGAGGACTTTACGTAATCGTTCTGTCTACTCCCTGAATCCCGCTTAACAAGGTCTACCTTGTATGAAACTCAATCAGGGATTTTCTATGTCTGTAAAGGACTGCCCTATTAGGCCTACAATACAGATATTCTATTTGGCCCGTCTCTTTTCTTATCGTGGCTATGGCCCCATGCAGCCACCCCTCAACCAATCGAAAGACCTCTAAAGAGCTAAGTGGTTGTGCCCTACTGCAAACAATCTAAAGATCCAATTGGTTGCGCCCTTCATCCAATGTCTCGATAGTGAAAGGTTCATTAGACTGTTGGTTTAACACTAGTCTTTCTCGAACTCGCTTCTTGGTTTTGATGTTGGCTCGATATCCACATGCGACTATCCTTTTGGGTCCTGCCCTCTAAAACTTACTTGCAAGTACTGGGACATACGAATATCCTACTCCAAACATCAATCCCTTTTGACTGCCTACAATGGTCCTGCCATGCAAAAAGCAGTCAAGGCATACTCTTTTGATGGAACACCTATAGACCTACCTCTGGAGGACTGCTTCACTATGCCTACTCCATAGGGCTATCCTAGAGTACCCTCACGTCCCATTGAAGTCTCATACTTCCTTCTAGCACAAAATAACTTAGTTGGACGTGCTTCTTCTGTGCTGAAATCTGTGATGAACTGCTTTGTTAGGCTCTTCATCCTTTGGGCTGCTCCAAACACATCTCACTGCCTTATTAGACCCTAAGTCTAATATTTTATTTTGCATTTAGTTTACTTTTCTTATTCTATTGGCTACTTATTTACGCTAATTAGCATAATCTTGTCCCGGCCTCATCTAACTATTGTGAGACCATCAGTTCTTGACTGAAAGGAAATGTTGTTGGTATGAGCCACTTCTATTATCTTGCTTATTAACTTAATCCAAGATTTAAGTTTATTAAAATAAGCCTCTTCTATTATTTCTGTTCTATTTGCTTATTAACTTAATTTAAGTCTTAAAATAAGCCTTTTCTGTTCTTTCTACTTAATTATAACCTATGTTATAATTTTACTTGCAATTGTCACTTTTATTCTCTTTTATAATTTGTATATTATAAATATAATTACAAGTGTCTCTTTTCTATTCTAGTCTGTCTTCTTTTATTATGATATTGAATTCTCTTTAATTCTCTTATATTATATGACAATCTTGGTTTGGGACTACGTCCGACTGTCTTGAATTTACTTATCATAATAACTGCTTCACTTTTATTCTATTATCTGCGCAGTAAATGCAGATCTAGTTACAATTCTGTCTATAGCTTCTAGTCTTGTCTAATAATTAACTTGATTCCTTCTTTAATTCCTTTAATTCTTCACTTCATTTTCTTATATTCTAGGAAGTAGTTCTATTCTATTTGTTTGGTTACCAAAAGTTGTGCTAAAAATCCATTTCCATGTTTTAATACTAAATAATGCTATAAACAATAATCCGCAACTGTAAGATATTTCTTTTTTTTTTACTTATTGGATAGTGCAAAATACAGTAATTTCTCTATTTTACACTAATTTCCTTTTTCTTTCTTTTTATTCTTGCAATTACGTTTATCGTTATCTTTTAATTATTAAACTATAGAAATGTATTCTCTTTTCTAAACTAACCAATTAATCTATCACTTAATCCCAAATCAAGTTATTATATTTTCCCTTTTTATTTATTTTTCCCCGTTTTAGCATAATTTACTGCAAATTTCTATTTTTCTCTTTTTATTTCAGCTTTTCTTATTTTACATCTAATTTCTGTAAATCTAGTGTTCTTTTATTTTATTCCGTATTTGTGAATCCTTCTCTTTACTATTTTATTCGCGTAAAAAGGAATAAAAAGAAGCTAACTTTTAAAGGCTAAATTTCAACTTTAAAATAGATGTAAATAACTGTAAATTTCTTGTTTTTAGGCTTATGCCTTTCTCTAACTGTCAAGCCTAATATTAATTAAATATAAGCTTTCTTATACAATTTACAGTCTCAGCATAACTAATTAACAGAATTAATTACTGAAATAAATACTGAATAAAATTATTTAACGGGAATCTAACGATAATATATCATAAACGTAAAAGATATATAATTAAATCCACTCACCTGTCGTCCTTAGCTTTAAATCTCTATCTTTTAAAATTATTATGCCATTCTACAACTTCTCTCCTTTAATTTGTTGCAATTTCTCTATTTTGTTCACATATATTTTATCTGGGTTTACTTGGTGAAGATTTGTGAGAAATAGGATTAAAGAATGAAGAAAGAAGCCATTGTTTACTGTAAGTGAGGGATGAAGAAAGTGATTGTTGATGGAATGAATTACATTACGTTCTCTCTTATATAGATGCAGCCCACCAATTATCTAATTAATTCTCTTCTTAATTGATCCTTCAATTAATTTTTATATGTAGCAATATACTACCTATATGTACACATTCAAATCTAGGTCAACTATTATTTCATTTCCTTATTAATTGACATTTTCTACTGATTATGTGACAATCCTAATTAATAGCCCCATTAGTAGATTAACATGTCACCTCTATTAGTTAATTTCCTTAATTAATATTTTACACATTGTAACGTTTCGTTAATTGGTATGTCAATTAATTCCACCATTCAATTAACATATATATTTAATATGCATATATATTTTATTATCCAGATATGAATTTGATTATTTATTTGTTACATTTATATGTAAACCTCTTTAAATTGAGGGATCTGATATATAGATATACACACACGTTATGTATTAATCTCCAATACTAATTCACATATTAATTAATTGCACTTTTTAGCTGATTCTGTTTGCAATGTTAATTATTCCCCTTATTTTTTCCTCTTACATCTAATTCTCTTAATAATTTACATTCATTACAAACATAATAAATTTGTTACTACTTTTATAAATATCCTATGAATTCATTGCAAATGTTTATAATTGATAAAATTTCCATGTTTGCATATGTAATTGTTTCTGATGCTAAAACTTCAGACGGCTATAAATTCTCCGTTTGAAGTCCATTCAGAAAACATTGTATATGGAAGTTGATTGGAAGATTTCCACGAACACAATGGTATAAGTTTCATGGTCAAATTCCAACATTAGCAAAAATTCATTTTCACTGTTTTCATAGTTATCAATTAAATTTATTTTAATTTAACTGTCAATAAAATGTGGGGTGTTACAGTACATGGTTTAATATGCTCGTATATAAGTGTAAGGTTTTACATCGGAATATATACATTTGTTCCTTTATATGCATATTTGATGTCCAAAATTATATATATATATATATCTATGTATGTATGTATATGTATATGTATATGTATATGTATGTATGTATGTATGTATGTATGTATGTATGTATGTATGTATGTTTTTATCTATTTATGTATGTATTTTCAATTTCAACTTTTTTAATAAAATAAATCATTTTGACAAATTCAATAATTTAGTAATTCAAAATTCGTTTCAAATTATTTGTTTACTTAGTAAACAGTTTTAAGAACTTGGTCTAGATCTATAAATTTAAAATAAAATGTGTATATATACACAATATTAAATGAAAATGAAATATTATAACATTTTAAATATAATATAATTTTCAAAAATAAACTTTTTTTCTATTATTATATACATACATTTATGTATTTAATGCTATACTAAAATAATTATTAAATTACATATAATAAATACATAAAATTGCCTTATGGTAAAAAAAATTTAGTTTTATGTGAAATACAATAAGAACATAATTTAAAATAAAATAAAATAATTAAATACACTCACACACACACAAAGACATACACATGTTAATAAATATATTACTTTAAAACCTTATACAATTTTATGTTTGTAAATAATATAAAATTATTTTTGCCATCGAAAATATTTGGATACATAAATTAATTTAAAATGAATTTCTTAGTATATATATACATACATGTATTTATATTTATTCGCATTTATATAGATTCAAACAAGTTCAAATTGATTCAATTAAGTATTAATGTTTTGAAGTTAAAACAATAATAAAAGCCATACATCATTAAAAAATCTTTTTATTATTATTATTATTATTATTGCTAGAACAAAGACGTAATCTATAGATAATGAAGTTTGCAGATATATATATACATACAATATAATAATGTATTAATAATGGGACTACTTCTATGCATATAAATTAATTCAAACAACATTATAAATCTTTACTAACATGATAGAATATAAGTCATAAATAAATGACTTATGCTAAATAGAATGCAGCCTTTGTATGCACTTCGATTGGTTGAACTACTCCTAGATTCTTCTGGAATCTCCCTGCAGATGTTGTAAAGATCCAAAATACCACGTTTTAATTTGATTTGATCTAGAGTGGTGAAATTTTCGGCCTAAGGGTGGTGGAATGCTTAGTTGAAAATGGATGCGAAGATAGAAGAAAATAAGATCCAAAACAGTAAGGAGTTCGGGTGGCTTTTATAGAGAAGGTTAAGGAGAACTATTCTTCGAAATTTTCTAATCCACCATTTACCAAATCCTAGATCAAATGTCAGAATCCCCTCCTTGCTCCATTCTTAGCCGACCATGTATAGGGCAATATTGGCCCTTAAATGTTCCAAAGTTGTTAGCAATTAGTCACATTTAAACCCAACTTAAATGTATATTGATATCGTACGTCTATATTATAATAAGCGCTAGGCGAGGCGATAAAAGTCTCTCTTCGCTTAACATCGCTTAAGCGCTGCTTAATTTTTTTAGAATACTTAATCTGTACCTATAAAAATCTATTGTTAAGAGATTATATTAAGTGTATTATATGTATACAAGTGTACTAAATGTGTACACACAAATTTATCACAAAGAACTAAAGTTCAACTTTGAAGTTAACTTATAAATTCATAGGTATGAAAAGTTGGATTTGACTTTCTCTATTCATTAAAAGTTAGCATACTCTAGCTGAGTACAAACTATGCACATTTGTTAAATAAAATAATTGTATCTTAATGCAAATTGATCTATATCATAGAAAATGAGAAAATTTTGTTAAGAATGTGGTTTTTTGCTATAGAATAATTTTTTTTATTTTAAAAATAATATTTTTTGCTAAGTATTGCTTAAGCATGACTTTAATTTAAGCAAAGCGCCAATTAAGTGCGCGCTTAAGCCCTCATCGCTTAATCGTTTTTCTTTTTCAAAAAATGAAAAGTTGTGTATGCATTTAGTGCTAAGCGATGCCTAAGCGCGCTTTTCATAGCATAGCCGTAGATTGATTTGCATATATATATATATAACTTTTGTATTTACACCAAATTAATTGCTAATGGCACCCATAAAATTACTAATGGCACCAATGCATGAAATAATTAATTAATTAATTAATTAATATTTCATAAATATTAATTAATTTACAACAATTGTAAATTAAATCGTGTTGTATTTCAAAGTATTCGTTATTACGCCTGTGCGACTCGCAGGTGTAAATTCAGTTAGCAATTAATATCGAATAATTCGAATATTAACATTCACATGTCATTTAAGCTAGTGGTATGATAGTTTGGCTTTCGTTATACATCTTTTTTAGTAAAATCCAATTTCTATATTTTAAGTGGTATCAGTAGTAATGATTACTTAAACCAATTTTCTTCGTCGAAACTATATTACCTTAGGAGTTATGAAATTTGGTGTAACGACTCGGAAATTTTAACGATTTAAATTACGTAATTAACGAAAAAAAATTCTTGCAAATAAACAATTAAAATTTTTTCAATGAAAAATTGATATTTGGTATGTGTCTATTGAAGCATACCAAGTGCTAGATTTTCATCTGAAAATTTGTAAGTTTGTTCAGTTGTGAAATTTTAATTTAAAATTTAAAATGAGTTAAATTTGATGGAAATAAATTATTTTGAAATCTAAATATTTTTATATAATATAAATGTAGCCCTTTTTCTTAGTGAGACGTCATATTTCATTTCGCCAAATTTGGACTGCTCTAGCTCCGTTTATATTATTTTCGGTGTTTTTGCAGTTGTTTGGTAGCGAAAATCAAGTTTTGATAGGATAGTCGTATCTCTCATATCTATGTACCATTCTGTTCGTCTCGTCGTGCTGATCTCCATAGTATATTCATTCCTGTATTTCGGTGTCCGGTACATGGTGAAATCTGCGAAACAGTTGGCCGTATCGGTACCCGTTTTGAGCCTTTTTGGTTTTCCTGTGGCCATTCATTTACCCACCGGCTGAAAACAAATAGCCTTTTGCTTTTAATAATTCCCTAAATCCGTGCTTGACTCTTACCATTCTCATTGGTTCAATTTATAGGCTGTTGTCCTTTCATTCTCTTCTCTTTGTTTCTGCCGTGTTTACTTTAAAAAAAGACAAAGCTTATATAAGTTTGCCTGAAACCTGCTCCTCTTTGTGCTCAAATGAACCCACCCCTGACAGCCTCTGGTTTCCCCTCTCCGCCTTTACCACGCCAATCACACCTACATCCAGTACCGCCTCTCAAACAGCCTCACCCCCACACCGAACGCCAGACTTGCCTCTACGTCCTCCGCCCAAGCAGCAACTCACCACTCCCTCATCCGCCTTTCTCCCCCTCGGTTCCACCTGCCGCACCCTTGCCAACTCCACCTTCCACCTTCCTCTACCAAACCCACCAACCCACTGTCGCCACTGCAACACACCTCCCATCGTCTGAACTACACAACGCCAGCAGTCTCTTCCACAGCCATGCAACCATCAAATTTCACACCCATCCCACAACACAGCAACCCCTCCGACCAAATCCCCTTCCATCTCGCTCGAGACGTCACGACAGCACCCCTAGTCTCCAGCCTACTCCGACTCGAGCCACCTTCTACCGACCACATCACCCAAACACCCTCACCACCCACAGCAAAGCCTTGGCTGCAACCCATCCTCCTTCGAACCCGAGCAACCAAACCCTAAGCACCCTGAAACCCGAACTCTGCACCTTTCCAATCCGCCCTCCATCACCGAGCGAGCAGCCACACTTCGCCTGAACCCTCTACCGTGCTCTTAGCCTTCTTCTCTTTATAAAAAAAGTATATAAGCTTATATATATAAGTTTACTTATAAATTTTTATCCATTAAATCTAAGATAGTTTTGCTTTTGTGCTTGCTGTTCGGAAAATTTCAGCAGCGGTTGTCGCGTCCTTTGCTTTTTCGTGTGCTTGTTTCTTCGTTCTCTTTATTTCTCTAGCCTCGAAAGGTGAGTGATCACTCATGATTAACTTTCATATGTTTAGTAAATTGATTTCATATGAAATGACGATTGAAATATGTTGTTAAATTTAATTGGTTGGTAATTAAATTATTAAGTATGATATGTTATTATTTAAATTGTTTACCTATGTTAATTGACATATGACACTAATTAACCTATTAGTATATATATTATATTTAAATTGTTAATTATGATCATATTTGCCATTGATATGCTATGTCATTTTATGCTATTATTTTATTGTTCTCACTCTGCAAGTTCCCTGTTAGTTTAGGAAATCCCTATGGGTTGCAATGATACATACCCGAACGATATTATAGATTAGGGAAAATCATTATGGGTTGAAATGATAAACCCAAACGATTTTATTGATTTTGAAATTTTAGGATTGCGGGTTGAAATGATATATACCCACAAATATTAAATTATTGCAGGTTGAAATGATAAATATCCGTATCACTTAACCAGAGGATAAAAAATTATATACGGACACCGTTGGTCTATTTTTAAATGATTTCCAAATTTTGAGGAAAGAAAATATATGTGTTTTGGTTTTAAAATATAATATAAAGATTTTATTTTAATTTTAATATGTATAAAAATTTAGATTTTTAAATTATATGTTTAGAAATTTTAAATTATAAGCTAAGTTTTGAAAAATGTAAATTTTAAGATTTACTTATAATTTTATTATTTTTAAATATATAAAATAAGATTTAATATAAAATAAATTTGAAAATAATATTTAAATTAATAAAATTTAATATAATAAAATTTAATGAAATTTAATTTGATTAGTATATATATAATTTGTTTAAGTATTTATTTAAAATTATATTAATATTTTAAAAATAGATTTTATAATAACTTTAATAAATTAAGGTTGGAATGATAAATTGAAATTGATTTGAAATTTTATTTGTTTAAGATATGTATTTAGATAAAAATTGATTTGAAACTTATTAATTTTGAGATTTTAAACACATGATTTTTATAACTTGATAACTGAATTTTGATTAAAGGTGATTAAATGAATATTTTCGAATTTAAATAAAATTGAAATTGAATATTTAATATTGATTTAAATTTGTAATTTAAGATTTTATTTAAATGTTATAGAAAAATGATTAAGTGAATATTTTTCAAACTTAATAAAATTAAAGTTGAATTTTGAAATATAAATGAAATTTATCAAATTGAGTTATTGTAAATATTTGAATATTTAAACTTTGAAAACTATTGAATTTGAAGTGGTTTAAATTTGTAGTTAAAACCTGGATTTGAAATCGATATAAATTAAAAATGGTTTTAATGAGAATTTGTATTAACCCTTTAACCTTTTATTTGAAATCATTGAATTGAGATTGATTTAAATTGAATTTTGGAACTAAAGTTGATTTGGATTGATTTGTGAAATTGGAAGAAACATGTAACAACCCAAAATTTTGTAAATATTTTAAATTTATTTTATCTAGAAGCTTAGATTTTTATTCATTTAAATTTGAATTTTTGGAATTTTTCCAATGTAAATTTGGATTTTGTTTGCAATTTATTTTCCAAATACAATAAAATAAACATTTTCTGAAAATTTTATATTTTGGTCAACTTTGGTCAAACTTTGACTTTCATTTGAAAATTTTAACTTTAAATTTTTGAAATTTAATCTTTTTATTTGAAGCTGGATATGATTCTGATATCCGTTCTGCTTTTCTTTTCGTTAAATTCTGATTTACATTTTTAAAATCGGATAAAATACAACGTTGTACATGCAATTATTTTCTATATTTATTTTCTATTTTTCCTAAGTCCAATTCCCTATTTTTATTTTCTATTTTATTTGTTTTGACTTTTATTTTATTTATGGGATTTTTGATTGATTATCTATTTTTAAATGGCTTGGAAATTTGAAGAGACGTAGGTTACATTTTTTAATTCATGCCTTTTCATTTGCCTAACCACTCAATCAATACCATAGCCGTTCATTACTTGTTTGCCATGCATTTCTATTATCAATTCGCGTACAAAACTCCTCAAACTTCTCATTTCTCATTTGCATTCTCCTGTAGAAATTACAGTAAGTTTCCATGGATTCTCCTCTTTCTCTTTTTCCATTTTTATTTTATTTTTCTTTTGTTTTCTTCATCAAATGCTCGGCCTCCACCTATATTTCCGACCACATCTCCTCTCCACCTCCTCCATGACCGGCCAACATCTCTACACCACCATTCCAAAACCAGGCCGTGACTCCTTGAAGGCAAAACTCCACCAAAAGCAACATAAAATCCATCATAAGCCTATTTATTCACCACTTCTCCTCCATTAGCCTCGGCCACACCAAACAACTCCACCTTGTATTGCTTTGCCATGACTTATTCCATGCCTAAGCCGTGCCTATGTGACCACTTGACCCAAATATGACCATGGCCGAACCTATAGGTGAACCCAAACCCCTCTTTGCCTTGCCTTTTTACCTTCGATGATTCATAACTTACCACTCTTCATATTCCATTGCCATAGCCGTGTGTACATGATCCATAGCCAAGCCTTCATGCCTCAAACACATCATGGCCGAACCATATAGGGGTGTGGCCGAGCCTACATGTGATGTAGCCGAGCCCAATGGCCTTGGTCAAGCCATTTTATCCTATTTTGATTCATACCTTTCGTTGTTTAATTCATATTTTACAGTGTTGAATCATATACTTATGTTTGTGATAATTATTTGTTTACAAGATTTGGATTTGGGTGCTACTTCTCCTCGAATCTAGTTCGTGCTTTGTCGTGCCTTTCAGTGTTTGTTGTGTGTCTCTACTTCGTAATCTATAGCTTTAAAAGGTGAGTTTATCACTCTCGACAAATCGTACTTATATAAATGTGAAACAATGCCATCTGAATTGTAGTAGTTGATATGATATGCTATATGTTCACATCTACCTGTTATCTAACATTATATAATGATATAACCTGTTTATATACTTGTTACATCACGTGACATCGTATTATATGTTTTACTGTTTATTTATTTTCTGTTTCTCACACTGCAAGTTCCCTGTTAGAATAGAATCACTATGGGTTGAAATGATACATACCCGAACGGACTTTAGAATAAGGAAAAGTCGTTATGAGATTAAATGATAGGCTCGAGCGATTTTTATTGTATTTTGACTTGGGATTGCTGGTTTGAAATGATAAAACCCGAGATTTTAATTCATTACGGATTGAAATGATATATTATCCGTATTCACTTGACCCAGGTTAGAAAATATTACAAAGACCCGTGGTTAATTTTAAATATAAAGATTTTCTAAAAATGTAAGTATTTGGAATTTGAATTATAAGTGATTTTAACTTAAACTGGATTTAAATGATTTAAACAAATTTTATAGTGATTTTTGTAAGTTGAAATTGTATTAATTAATAAATGATTGGAAATGTAAATAAAATGTGAATTAATTTAATATTTGAAATTTGATTTAAAAATGGAATTTTAAACTTAATTTAGTAATTAAAATATTTAGTTATGAAATGGATATTTTAAAAGAAAGAAATATTAAGATTTATTTGTTAAAATGAAAAGTTAAGTAAATTATAATGTGAATTTGACTTAGTGAATGAATTATAATATAATTGGATATTTATTTAATAAAATGTTATTTTATTAAAATTATAAGTTAAGTAATATCCAATAATTTTTTTTGAAAAGTGGAATAAGTTTGATAAGTTAAAAATGAGAAAAGTTGAAAATATATTGTTTAAATTGTTAAAATAAACTTATAACAGCAATTGTAGCATTTCAGAAATGCTGTGGTTTCAATGTAGTGTTTTCCAAATGTCCACTATACTTACAGTAACGTTCTGTAAGTGCTATTGTTTCTGAAATGTATTGGTTTTCATAATTTACACTATATCTACTATAGCAGTTTATAAGTGCTGTTGTTTCTGAAATTAAACTAAATTCGGAAATACTAAAATACTTACTATAGCACTTTGTCAGTGCTGTTGTTTCTAAAGCTGAACTATTTTGAAACTAATGTACCTACTATAGCAGTTTATAAGTCCTGCTGTTTCTGAAATTGACAATGTTTTGGAAAACTACTATATCTACCGTAACACTTTATAAGTGCTGCTCATTCTGAAAATACAATGTTTGAAATTTTGTAATTGAATGAATGAACTCAGAAAATTCTATAATTTTGGGAATTGAATATTTGATTTGAAAGGATATTGACTTCACACTTAAATGGTTTAAATGGATTATTTTGATTTGGAATATAAACCATTTTTGAAATTTATAACCACGTGTTATAATAACGATTGGTTGTTAAAGAGACCGGGATCGGATATGGACATACTCTATGTCGATACCGAAAACCACTTTAACAACTGTGTACGCGGTGGAGGTTCCAGAATGAAGTAGGATGGTGGCAACGATCCTATTGAGGTATATACGTAGACCCGACTCCCGTGAGTTGGCATAAGGTAGCTAAAACAGGAGAGATTCCGGGCCAAAGAGGTAGCTCCTCTGATTGGACACACTTCTTCGATACCATTCTATTACTTTGTGATTGATTGGGTACACCCTTTGATTTTTGGGAGTGTGGCTCGAGGTGGGCGGTAGTGCCTGCTATGCGTTACCACTAGTTCGGATACGTAATTGGTATATCTACCCTGGCATTGCCTCATTGTGCCGTGTCACCTACCCTAGCGAGCTTTACTACGAGTTTGTTTTGTACCATACCTATGGAGTGTCCTCTGACGACGCCCAGTACGGGGGAGATTACGGTACTGTATAGACTATGGGAATATATAAAATGTGTTAAGGGGGATATGGGTAACACCTTAATGCTATTTTAATAGTTTACTTTACTTTAGACATTATTATAATAGCGTATATTACTACATAGTAGATAGTTTAACGAATCCTTAAAGATTGGGCGATCCTAAGCATTCTTTAAGTTACTTGTGTATTTCTATTACAGTTCACTCGAGTTGGTTTACATTGAATAAGTATGTATGTCCTGACTCGAGTGTTTGTGTTTTTGCTTTACGCTCGGGTCAGTTTGAGTATTACAGCTTTGGATTCACCTTCTGGAGCTAGAGATTGCTGGAGTTTATTTGTCTATCTAGTTGTCTTTCCATTTCGGTTATTTCATTTGGCTTTGCTTATGTATTTGTGAACTTATGTATTCAGACTTTTGTTGTATCTGTTTTTCAGACTATGGTATTTTGTATCTATTTTTGAGACTATGTATTGTAGTGGCTTCATGAACCACTATGTATTTTATTTCCGCTGCGAGTTATTTTGACATTCCGTGTCTGTGATTCTGTGATTGGTTTTATTTGCTCCAAATTTATTTACAATCTATTGTTTTGTATTATTCAAGTCCGACATGTGTGGATTTATTGTCGATTTGAATGGTCCAAAATGGTGGGTCGTTACATTTGGTATCAGAGCATTGGTTTTAAGCAAACCTTAGCCTATGGAGCAAAAACTCATTAGAGATAGGGTAGAAATGCCGTAGAATGAGTGAAATCAATCTTAGAATCATTTCTTTGTGAGAGAACGTATTTTTAAATATAAATGATTTTCAAATGATTTTTTAAAGGGATTTTAAAGATTCTTTTAGATATTAAAATTTTCTTGTTTTAAAATCTCATTTTCTTAACTTCATTCCTTTCGAATCCACCTTGTTTATTTGCATTCTTTTATTAGGATTTCCATTTCTAGTTGAATCTTATCTTTGTCTTTCTGTTTTACCTTTGTCCTAAAATTCATTCTTGATTTTTCAGGATGAACCGTAGGAATGCCGGAGGTACAGGTCGTGGTATTGCCCCAGTTCCCGAGCCTGTTGCACCCATCAGGTTTACTACTCTTTGCAAGGAATTCACTAAGCTTGGTGGTACCAAGTTTACTGGATCTGAGAGCATCATTGAGGCTCAATAGTGGTTGAGGAGTCTTGAGAGGATTTTTACTGGTTTGGAGATTACTGATGCGCAGAAGCGTCAATTGGCAGCTTGGCAGCTTCAGGAGGCAGCTCAGGATTGGTGGGAGTCTTTCACAGTTCATACTGTGGAGGCAGATATTTCTTGGGATCAGTTTAGGTATCTTCTTGTGTTATCTTGTGTTCTGTTCAGTTTTTCTCTTTGAAATCTATCTTAAGCTTATCTATCTTTTTCCAGGGAGGCTTTTGTGGCAAAATGGATGCACGAAGCCAGGAAATCTCAACTTTATCGTGAGTTTATGGATCTTAAGCAAGGGAGCATGTCCTTTTCTGAGTATGAGCGAAAGTTCAATGAACTTTCCAAGTTCGGTCCTAGCCTCATTGACACCCAACTTAAGAAGAATGAGAAGTTCATAGCTGGTGCTTGTCCGGGGTATTATGATCGTCTCATTTCTCATGTTCATGGCACTTTCACCGAGCTTATGGATATGGCTATCCGTTATGAGAACCCTAATTCTAAGGGTCCTGCTGTTGCTAGTGCTCCTTCATCTCAGTCTTCCTCTGCTAACTCTAAGAAGAGAAAGCCCAATTTCCTCCAGTAGAAGAAGAATTGGCTCAAGAATTCGGGTTTGGGATCTTCATCTTCTCCTTCTCAGAGGCAGCCTGTCGACCTATCTTCCATTACCTGTTTCAAGTGTGATTAGAAGGGACACTATGCAAATAGTTGCCCTACTTCAGTCTGTGCTGCTGTTCCTCCACCTCAGGATACCAGGAACAACCTTTGTCATGTCTGTCTGCAGCCTGGTCATTTCAAGAAAGATTGTCCTTTATATCAGAAGGGCGAGCCATCTGGTATTTTTGATGTTACCTCTGCTTCTTCGCCTGCTCCACCTGCACCTGCTCCTGCTCCTAGTGATAATCAAGGTACTCTCCAGGGCACCTTTTCTTTATTTAATCATCATGTTCGTGTTTTATTTGATACTGGAGCTTCGCATAGTTTTATTTCTGTGGATCTTTGTGATAAGTTTGAGCATCTTCTTTCTCCTATGTTTGTTGTTGAACCTTTATGTGTTTCTAATCCTATTGGTGGTCCCACGAACCTTAATACGATTTGTAAGCAAGTGAAACTTCTCTATTTTGATCATCGATTTAGTGGTGATTTCTATGTTCTTGGTTTCGATGCTTTTGATTTGTTGCTTGGAGGTGATTGGCTTTAGAGGCATGATGCTTTTATCTCTTGTAAATCCTGAACTATTTCTCTTGTTGATGATCGGGGTAATCCTTTGGTGATTTAGTGCCGTATGCCTCATGATTATGCTGACAGCTTTATTTATTCGCTGGATTCTTCTCCTATTGATCTTGATTCAACCCCAGTGGTTAAGCTCTATCCCGATGTATTTGGTGAAGTTTCTTCTTTACCTCCTAAGCAGGAAATTGATTTCCGTATTGATCTGATTCCTAGAGTTCGACCTGTAGTTCTTCCTCCCAGAAGAATGGTACCCCGTGAGAAGGTTGAGTTAAGGAAGAAAATTGAGGACTTGTTCTCCAAGGGTCTGATCAGACCTAGTCATTACGAATGGGGAGCAGCTATGGTTTTTGTCACTAAGTCTGATGGTTCTTTGAGGATGTGTGTTGATTATAGGGAGCTGAACAAGCTCACTATGAGGAACAGATATCCAATGCCTCGCATCAATGATATGTTTGATCAGCTTTATGGTGCTACTGTTTTCTCTCTGCTTGATCTTGCCATAGGTTTTCACCAGCTCAAAGTTGCCGAGGAAAGTATTCCCAAGACTGCTTTCTGTACTGAGAATGGTTTCTATGAGTGGTTAGTTATGCCTTTTGGTTTGACTAATGCCCCTGCTTTCTTTGTTGATCTGATGAATCGTGTTTTTCGTGATGTTCTTAATAAGTTTGTGCTTGTCTTTATTGATGATATTCTGGTCTTTTCTAAGATCGAGGAAGATCATGAATCTCATTTGAGCTTTGTTCGGGGACTCTTAGGAGCCATCAGTTAAAAGCTAAATTCTCTAAATGCCATTTCTGGAAGGATGAAGTCCGATTTCTCGGGCATATTGTTTCTAGTAATGGAGTTTCTGTTGATCCAGTTAAGATCGCTATGATCAATGTAAGTCTTTCTTTTCCTTCTTTTCCTCTTTATCATCAATTATTCTATCTTTGTCGGTAGTTCTTATTTTTCCCCATTCTATTTCAAGATTGGGAAACTCCTAGGACTCCATCTGATATCCGTAGTTTTCTGGGCCTTTCCAGTTATTATCGGAGATTCATTGAGAATTTTGCTCGGATTGCTGCACCTCTCACTACTTTGACTTGTAAGAATGCTAAGTTTATATGGAATGATAAGTGTAAAGCTGCACTCAATGAGTTAAAGCACAAGCTTACTTCTGCACCAGTTCTTACCGTTCCAAATGGAAATGAGGGATTAACGGTATACACTGATGCTTACCGTGAAGGTTTGGGAGCTGTTCTGATGCAGGATGGGAAGGTCATTGCTTACACCAGTCGTCAGTTGAAGACCCATGAAGCCGATTATGCTACTCATGATTTGGAATTGCTTGCTGTGGTTTTTGGTTTGAAGCTTTGGAGGCATCATCTTTTGGGAACTAAGTTTGAGATTTTTACGGATCATAAGCCTTTGAGATATATTTTTACCCAGAAGGATTTGAATCAGAGACAAGTTAGGTGGTTAGAGTTCCTTGCTTCTTATGACCTCGACATCAACTATACCCCTGGGAAAGCTAATGTTGTGGCCGATGCTTTGAGTCGGAAGAAGGCGATGTTGTGTCAGCTTGTTGTTTCTTCTCCTCTTTTGGATCGTATCATCTCTAAGCAGGATGAGGATCAGCTGCTTAGGCTTATGAAGAAGAGTGTCCGTAGTAGGGTTGGTGGTAGTAGTCTTGATGGTAGTGGAGCTCATATCGATGATAAAGGTATTTTGAGGATTAATAATCGGATTTGTGTCCCGAATGTTGATGGATTGAGATAGGAGTAACTTCAGGAGAATCATCGATCCAGACTTTCTATTCATCCGGGTGTGATGAAGATGTATCAAGATATGAAGAAGTTGTATTGGTGGAAGCGTATGAGGCGTGATATCTCCATTTTTGTTAGTAGGTGTGCGACTTGTCAGCAAGTCAAGGCCGATCATCAAAAGACCCCTGGTTTGTTGCAGCCCCTTGAGGTTCCCAATTGGAAATGGGAACAAGTTTCTATGGATTTTATTGATGGATTACCGAGGACTAGGAGGGGTAATGAGAGTATCTGGGTTATTGTGGATAGATTGACCAAGTCAGCTCATTTCATCCCAGTCAAGTCTACCCGTTCTGCTTCTAGTTTGGCTGAGATCTATATGAGGGAGATTGTTCGTCTCCATGGTGTTCCTATCAGTATTGTTTGTGATCGTGATCCTATCTTTACCAGTCAGTTTTGGAGAGCTTTTCAGGAATCTTTGGGTACTCATCTGAATCTGAGCACTGCTTACCATCCACAGAACGACGGTCAAACGGAAAGAGTGAATCAGATTCTAGAGGATCTTCTTCGTGCTTGTGTTCTTGATTATGGAGGATCTTGGGAAGATCATCCCCATCTTGTCGAATTCACCTATAACAATAGTTATCTGGTATAATCTCAATTTTCTATCTTAATCTTATCATAATCCTTTATCTATCTCATTTCATCTTTTGAATTCAGGCTAGTATTGAAATGTCTCTATTTGCTGCTCTTTACGGACGACCTTGCAGATCTCCATCTTGCTGGATTGAATCCGGTAATCGTTTGGTTCTTGGTCCTGATAAGATTATTGAGGCTTCTGAGAGAGTTGAAGAGATTAAGAGGAAGATGAGAAGTTCTCAGGATAGGCAGAAGAAGTATGCTGATAAGCGTAGAAGGAGTTTGGAGTTTTCTGTTGGTGATCTGGTTTTCCTTAAGGTCTCTCCCTTAAGGAATGTCATTCGTTTTGGTCGTAGAGGGAAGCTTGCTCCTAGGCTCATTGGTCCTTTCCGCATCTTGGAGAGGATTGGTTCTTTGGCTTACCGTTTGGATTTTCTTGAGAAGTTTTCTGGAGTGCATAATGTATTCCATGTTTCGCATCTTCGTCGGTATCTTCATGATCCATCCCTTATTGTCCAGCCTTCTGCTCTCGAGAGTTTGGATATTCAGCCTAATCCGACTGTCGAGAGGAAGCCACTGCGTATTGTCGATAGAGGTACGAAGAAGCTAAGAAGGAAATCTGTCAACCTGGTCAAAGTACAGTGGAGTACTGATGATCGGGATTGTACCTGGGAGACAGAGGAGAGCATTAATGCTTCGAATCCGGAATTGTTTGTTTCATGTATTTTTGCTTTTCTATCTTATCTTTCTTTGCTTTCCCTATTTCGTTCCTTTTCGAGGACGAAAAGTTTTGAGTGGGGGAGAGTGTAATTTTGTAAATATTTTAAATTTATTTTATTTAGAAGCTTTGATTTTTATTCATTTAAATTTGAATTTTTGGAATTTTTCCAATGTAAATTTGGATTTTGTTTGCAATTTATTTTACAAATACAATAAAATAAACATTTTCTGAAAATTTTATATTTTGGTCAACTTTGGTCAAACTTTGACTTTCATTTGAAAATTTTAACTTTAAATTTTTGAATTTTAATCTTTTTATTTGAAGCTGGATATGATTCTGATATTCGTTCTGCTTTTCATTTCGTTAAATTCTGATTTGTATTTTTAAAATCGGATAACATACAGCGTTTTACACGCAATTATTTTCTGTATTTATTTTCTATTTTCCTAAGTCCATTTCTCTATTTTTATTTTCTATTTTATTTTGTTTTGACTTTTATTTTATTTATGGGATTTTTGATTGATTATCTATTTTTAAATGGCTTGGAAATTTGAAGAGACATAGGTTACATAGGTTACATGGTTTAATTCATGCCTTTTCATTTGCCTAACCACTCAATCAATACCCTAGCCATTCATTACTTGTTTAGCCATGCATTTCTATTATCAATTCATGTACAAAACTCCTCAAACTTCTCATTTCTCATTTGCATTCTCCTGTAGAAATTACAATAAGTTTCCATGGATTCTCCTCTTTCTCTTTTTCCATTTTTCTTTTATTTTTCTTTTGTTTTCTTCATCAAGTGCTCGGCCTCCACCTATATTTCCGACCACATCTCCTCTCCACCTCCTCCATGACCGGCCAACACCTCTACACCACCATTCCTAAACCAGGTCGTGACTCCTTGAAGGCAAAACTCCACCAAAAGCAACATAAAATCCATCACAAGCCTATTTATTCACCACTTCTCCTCCATTAGCCTCGGCCACACCAAACAACTCCACCTTGTATTGCTTTGCCGTGACTTATTCCATGCCTAAGCCGTGCCTATGTGACCACTTGACCAAAATAAGACCATGGCCGAACCTATAGGTGAACCCAATCCCCTCTTTGCCTTGCCTTTTTACCTTCCATGATTCATAACTTACCATTCTTCCTATTCCATTTCCATAGCCGTGTGTACATGATCCATAGCCGAGCCTTCATGCCTCAAACACATCATGGCTGAACCATATAGGGGTGTAACCGAGCCTACATGTGATGTAGCCGAGCCCATTGGCCTTGGTCAAGCCATTTTATCCTATTTTGATTCATACCTTTCATTGTTTAATTCATATTTTACAGTGTTGAATCATATACTTATGTTTGTGATATTTATTTGTTCACAGGATTTGGATTTGGGTGCTACTTCTCCTCGAATCTAGTTCGTGCTTTGTCGTGCCTTTCAGTGTTTGTTGTGTGTCTCTACTTCGTAATCTCTAGCTTTAAAAGGTGAGTTTATCACTCTCGACAAATCGTACTTATATAAATGTGAAACAATGCCATCTGAATTGTAGTAGTTGATATGTTATGCTATATGTTCACATCTGCCTGTTATCTGATATTATATAATGATATAACGTGTTTATATACCTATTACATCACCTGACATCATATTATATGTTTTACTGTTTATTTATTTTACGTTTCTCACACTGCAAGTTCCCTGTTAGAATAGAATCACTATGGGTTGAAATGATACATACCCGAACGGACTTTAGAATAAGGAAAAGTCGTTATGAGCTGAAATGATAGGCTCGAGCGATTTTTATTGTATTTTGACTTGGGATTGCGGGTTTGAAATGATAAAACCCGGGATTTTAATTCATTACGGATTGAAATGATATATTATCCGTATTCACTTGACTTAGGTTAGAAAATATTATAAAGACCCGTGGTTAATTTTAAATATAAAGATTTTCTGAAAATGTAAGTATTTGGAATTTTAATTATAAGAGATTTTTACTTAAACTGGATTTAAATGATTTAAATAAATTTTATAGTGATTTTTGTAAGTTGAAATTGTATTGATTAATAAATGATTGGAAATGTAAATAAAATGTGAATTAATTTAATATTTGAAATTTGATTTAAAAATGGAATTTTAAACTTAACTTAGTAACTAAAATATTTAGTTATGAAATGGATATTTTAAAAGAAATATTAGGATTTGTTTGTTAAAATGAAAAGTTAAGTAAATTATAATGTGAATTTGACATTGTGAATGAATTATAATATAATTGGATATTTATTTAATAAAATGTTATTTTATTAAAATTATAAGTTAAGTAATATCCAAATAAATTTTTTGAAAAGTGGAATGAGTTTGATAAGTTAAAAATGAAAAAAGTTGAAAATATATTGTTTAAATTGTTAAAATAAACTTATTACAGCAATTGTAGCATTTCAGAAATGTTGTGGTTTCAATGTAGTGTTTTCCAAATGTCCACTATACTTACAGTAACGTTCTGTAAGTGCTATTGTTTCTGAAATGTATTGGTTTTCAAAATTTACACTGTATCTACTATAGCAGTTTATAAGTGTCCTTGTTTCTGAAATTAAACTAAGTTCTGAAATACTAAAATACTTACTGTAGCACTTTGTCAGTGCTGCTGTTACTAAAGCTGAACTGTTTTGAAACTAATATACCTACCGTAGCAGTTTATAAGTGCTGCTGTTTCTGAAATTGATAATGTTTTGAAAAACTACTATATCTACCGTAACACTTTATAAGTGCTGCTGTTTTTGAATTTACAATGTTTGAAATTTTGTAATTCAATGAATGAACTCAGAAAATGCTATAATTTTGGGAATTGAATATTTGATTTGAAAGGATATTGACTTCACACTTAAATGGTTTAAATGGATTATTTTGATTTGGTATACAAACCATTTTTGAAATTTATAACCACGGGTTATAATAAGGATTGGTTGTTAAAGAGACCGGGATCAGATATGGACATACTCTCTGTCGATACCGAAAACCACTTTAACAACTGTGTACGCGGTGGAGATTCCAGAATGAAGTAGGATGGGGGAGACGATCCTATTGATGTATATACGTGGACCCGACTCCCATGAGTTGGCATAAGGTGGCTAAAACAGGAGCGATTCCGGGCCAATGAGGTAGCTCCTCTGATCGGACACACTTCTTCGATACCATTCTATTACTTTGTGATTGATTGGGTGCACCCTTTGATTTTTGGGAGTATGGCTCAAGGTGGGCGGTAGTGGCTGCTATGCGTTACCACCAGTCCAGATGCGTAATTGGTATATCTACCCTGGCATTGCCTCGTTGTGCCGTGTCACCTACCCTAGCAAGCTTTACTACGAGTTTGTTTTGTACCATACCTATGGAGTGCGCTCTGACGATGCCTAGTACGGGGGAGATTACGGTACTGTATAGACTATGGGAATTTATAAAATGTGTTAAGGGGGATATGGGTAACGCCTTAATGCTATTTTAATAGTTTACTTTACTTTAGACATTATTATAATAGCGTATATTACTACATAGTAGATAGTTTAACGGATCCCAAGCATTCTTTAGGTTACTTGTGCATTTCTATTACAGTTCACTTGAGTTGGTTTACATTGAATAAGTATGTATGTCCTGACTCGAGTGTTTGTATTTTTGCTTTACGCTCGGGTCAGCTTGAGTATTATAGCTTTGGATTCACCTTCTGGAGCTAGAGATTGCTGGAGTTTATCTGTCTATCTAGTTGTCTTTCCATTTCAGTTATTTCATTCGGCTTTTCTTATGTATTTGTGAACTTATGTATTCAGACTTCTGTTGTATCTGTTTTTCAGACTATGGTATTTTGTATCTGTTTTTGAGACTATGTATTGTTGTGGCTTCATGAACCACTATGTATTTTATTTTCGCTGCGAGTTATTTGATATTCTGTGTCTGTGATTCTGTGATTGGTTTTATTTGCTCCAAATTTATTTATAATCTATTGTTTTGTATTATTCAAGTCCGACATGTGTGGATTTATTGTCGATTTGAATAGTCCAAAATGGTGGGTCGTTACAAAACAATTTTTAATTTGAAACTATTTTCGATATAAACTCTTTTAATATACAAACTATTTTAATATATATTATTTTAAATTTATAAACAATTTTTTTATATGTATAATTTATATATAAACTATTTCTAATGTATAAACTATTTTAATCTATAACCTATTTTTAAATATAAACTATTTTCAATGTATAACTATTCCAATATATATACTTCTTTCAATATTCAAACTGTTTAAGTTGGGACTGTTATGGCTTAGATTTAATGGATTTAAATGCGAATGCTTTGATATGATGGTTTAATCTATTTTGTGGTTATGATTTTTGGAAATGAATATGATTTAAAGTGAATAATGATTTCGAAAGTGAATATGATTTCGAAAGTGATATGATTTTGAAGTAAATATGATATTTTGATATCAATTATGAATCGGTTTTGAAAATGCAAAAGAACCAACCGGTGTGAAATAAGCGTTTGGTTGTTAAAGTGACCGGGATCAGATATTGTCATACTCTCTGCCAATACCGAAAAGCACTTTAACAACTATGCACGTGGTGGAGAATCCAGAACGAAGTAGGATGGTTTGGCGAACGATTCTGTAAGAGGTATGAATGCAGCCCTGACCACCTTGGGTCAGCTTGATATGACTAAAATAGGAGCCATATCGGACCAAGTGAGGTCGCTCCT
This sequence comes from Allium fistulosum, assembly GCA_030737815.1. Classification (NCBI taxonomy): domain Eukaryota; kingdom Viridiplantae; phylum Streptophyta; class Magnoliopsida; order Asparagales; family Amaryllidaceae; genus Allium; species Allium fistulosum. Next base: position 295,891,901 of record CM060907.1, read on the forward strand.
CCGATCAGACATGCTTCTTCGATACCATATCTGTTACTTTGTGATTGATTTGGTGGCCACCTTCGATTTGATTATGGGAGTATGCTCCAAGATGGATGATAGTAGCTGCTATCCATTACCACCAGTCCGGATCCGCAAAATGGTAGTATCCTACCCTAGGCATTGCCTCGCGTGCCTTATCATATATCTTATCGCGTCCACTACGAGTTTGGTTTGTCGTACCTACGGAGTGCTCCTTGATAGCCCACCGGTTTGGTGGAATTTACAGTACTGTATAAACTACGACATTTACATAAAAATGTGTTAAGGGGGATATGGGTAATGCCTTAACGCTATTTTATTATTTTACTTTACTGTAGACATTATCTATGTAGCGTATTTTACTATGTATGTAGATAGTTCCACGGATCCTTAAAGGATGGGAATCCCAAACATACTTTAAGTTATATTACATTTCACTTGGACATTTCACTTGAGTTGATTTAATTGCATAAGAATGTTAATCCTGACTCGAGTGTTTTGTGTTTTGCATTATGCTCGGGTCAGCCCGAGGGTCACAGCATTTGAGACTCACCTTTGGAGCTTGGAGCTTTGCTTGGAGATCTATCTTTTATCTATTCATCCTTTCAGTTATTTTTAGTTGTTTTTGTTTCAGACTTATCATTTGCTTATGTATTAGAGATTCCTTTGTATTTGGATTTCTGTCGTATTTTCCTTTAGACTGTGATGTTTATGTAGTAGCTTCATGAACTACTATTTATCTATTTTCGCTACTTATTGTTGTAATACTCTGTGTCTATGATTCTGTGATTGATTTTTTTACTGTATATGCTAAGTTTTGCCAATATAAAAATAACAATCTGTTGTTTTGAGCAATTCAAGTCTGCCATGTGTGGATTATTGTCGATTTGAATGGTTCGAAATAGTAGGTCGTTACATTTGGTTTTGATTAAAATTCCAATATCGTCCACATTCAACTTGTATAATCTAAACACAAAGTCCTTGGGTCAATAATAACAATTATTATTAACCAAATTGCTTTGGTCAGAGACTTTGAGTTTAAGTTGACTATAGTTGAGTGTGATACTAACCTCATGTAACTGAGGAAACGAATTCTCTATCGAATAATTGTTCACTTACAATGCTTCAACTCAGACCCAACTATAGTCGTTTAATGGATGTTGTGCCACGATTACCTATAATCAAAGTGGAATGTCGACATTGAAGTTTAACGGTATCCCCGAGTTTAGAGAACTATGTAATATTGTCATTTTAATATTTTTGTTTAGCCTCAGTTATATTAGCTGATAGAAAACCATCAAATGAGTCATTCCACATTATCCAATAATTATCGTTACATAACTCTTGGTGCCCCAATAGCAATGAGTAATACACTGTCCAACATTTGGAGAGCTTTACATACTCTAATCTCAATGGATGTATCAATATCCTTTCCCAAAACATCTTGAATTAGAATATTTGAAATAATATGTTACTTTTGTAGTGATAAATTTTTAATGATTACAACATATTAGCATTACTATCAAATTACGTATCATTTAAATAATTAATAACATATTAAATATGACAAGTATATAATAGAAAGAAAAACATCTTCTATTTAGAACAAGATTTTATTACAGAGTTAATAATTTGCAATAAATTACATAATTGCCCCTATAGCATATCCCTAACTCTATTATCTCCCACTTGCACTTAGGGCCGATTATGGAATCTCAATCTCATCCTTTTGATCAGTTTCTTTAGAACCGGTTGAGTTAGCCTCTCCGTGAATGGATCTACTATATTGTATAATAATCTACAATGTCAATCAACTCTCTCCAATGTTGATAAATTGCCTTTGTCATGTGGAACGTTTCAAAGTATATTTCTTGATATCTAGTGAGCTCTAGGTTCTTTTGTGACTTGTATCACAATATTATTACCATATAACAATGAAATGGGATTCTCAATACTTGAAATCACCCTAAGCTTGATTATAAATTTGTGCATTATAGTTGTACAAACATTTCTTTTATATTAGCATTATTCAAGACGATATGCTTAGCCTTTTTGTTGAATCATCCATAAATTTTTGTTTGGAACATTTCCAACTTAAAACTCCTTAACTTAGGTTTGAACATGAATTTAGTATTGACATATTATACTCGATATCAATTTTGAAGTTCAAGTCCCAACGCTCCTGCACAAGAAGTTCATTGTTTCTATAAACAATCTCCTAGTATTTTGTAAATACTTGAGAGTACTCTATACTACCATTTAGCGATCTTAATTCAGATTTGATATTCTCTTTGTGTATCATATACATAAGAGAAATGCAATATTGTAGACGATATAGTATGCATAATAATTCTTATTACTAATGCATAGAGAATCCATCTTACATGCTCCATATTGAACATTTTAATATGGTATGTGTATATCGTTTGGGACAATCCCAACATTCTTTTATACTAATTATAAAATATAATATTTACAAATCCAATGTGGAGTATTAAACAACCAAACAATACTGATCATAACCTAGGTACATCATTAATAATCATAAGTTTGTTGTTTACTTCTAGAAATATCCAAGTACCTCTATAATTATTTCTTAAAGACACACACTTCCACTGTATTTTAACCAAAACTTAAACTATTTGATATTTCTTTAAAAATAATTCTTCAACTTTAATGCTTATCAACGATACTTTCATATTAGTGCATGGATCATATCGTAAACCTACAAACTTAGTACCGCTTCTACAGACTTTGAGACATTTTGGTTGTTATGTACAAATAATCTATTTTAAATCATTATTTAGAAATTTTGTTTCAACGTTATATGTACCAAAATGCAAAATCATACTAGACAATAATCTTGTGAGTAAAATTCAAATTAACTTAAGCACGTTGAATGACAAATCCATTACACTAATTTCAATAATTGAAATTTACGATGTTATTCTTATTAACGTTGCTCGGTATATTACAACTACATTGGTCTTCTTCTTGAAAACCCAGTCGATGGATCATATCCTTTTGGATACAACTATCAAAATCAAAATTTGATATTGTACTTGGAATTTATTCAGGATTTGTGCATTGTACCATATGACAGAGTTAATACTCTTAATGGTTTTATTGACAAATGAGGAATATCTATTCTTAACATTGATGAGAAGCTCATAGTTTCTTTTTACCGTGCAAGGAAACTTATCAGACATTCTACTGTATTATGTCATATTAGGTCGGATTAATTTCATTTCATCATCGTAATTAGTTTTATATTTGGATCACAATAAATTATATTTTACTACTAGTAATTTCTAACTTTGCTACAAAGTTAGTGTTTTTCGAAGCAACAATTATTTCTCGTTTCCATGGAATAGGTATTCATAAACATTTTATGACTTGCCTTGGATGTATAACTGATTTTTATTTATTTATGAAATTTAGGTTCAAAACATAAAATGGTTAATAAATATTGAAAGGTCCTAAACTCCTTTGAAGTATTTCATACAAGATCACTCACGAAAAATTATTATGTGCGGTATTTTCACTCACATAACCTGTCAACCCTTTGAACTAGTATATGTAGGGTTTCCAATAAACTCTTATCTTGTATGATATTGTAAATTATGCTTTAGATGAAGCAAAATTTTACCTTATGTACTACTCATAAGTACACGACCATACAGAAAGAAGTTAACTCAACTTCCCTCAATATCATTCATACTTTATTTAATAAAGTCTGATTACTCCTTAATGATACATTATTATATAACATAAGGGGTGTGACTTTTGAGGCTTAATCTTTACTCCATTTTACGTACATTTAGAAATCTTTCCAATATACTCACATATTTGGTCAAAATAATATCATTTTATTTTCTTTTGCATGTTACATTACATACTTCTATTTTATACTCTATGAACTTATTATAGACATAATTCATGTGTATACACATTTTTAGTTCTATGATAATTCATTGGTGAATTTTAACGAAGTATGTAGAACCATTTTGTAGGGCTGTATATCGGACATGAAATTCCATTATCCGACTCAGTCCGAGGCTATAAGGTGTCTGATCCATATCCGTATGATTCTCATTTAGAACACAAATTAGGACAAGAAAAAATATCTGAAAATATGTCCATCCAAAAATGTCCAATGTTTTTCTATTGTCCAAACATTATCTGTCTGTTGTCTGGCTCGAACAAACAATGTTCCAACTTAAAGCCTATCCGGTCTATGTCCGTCTGAATCTTTTATAGGACAGGACAAGGACAAACCTCCATCTGGTCCGGTCCGACCCATTTACACCCCTACCATTTTGGTATCATTAGACTTATGACTGCATATATCTGTATATATCAATCCAAAGAGTTCACCATCTCTTATGTTGCTCCCACTTAATGACTGCTTTTCCCTTAATTGTTTGAGATACAATTCATCGATTCCTTATGACTCATAACCATATAATTAAAGAATTATTTCACAAAACCATGGCTTAGTCCATGAATCAAAAATATTTGTAAAATTTAATATACTTTTTCATTTTCTAATACATCAGTTTGTTATAAAAATAAATACCACTATAGTAGGTTTATCTTATAATGAATATTCATAATATTCATGTTGAAATAAAATAATGTCTATTTTCAGTCAATACCGAAAACGTTATTATTTCGAAAATAATATTTGGTATATTTACAAAAATAATTTTTTTGTAACTTGATGCATCCACTAAGAAGTGTTATATGGTATGCTCCCACTATTTCATACATTACTATACTAGCATTGAAACATGAAGCTCTATTCAACCAATTATTATGGAATTTTGTTTAATAGATTTTAACTAGTTTACAATCGAGAGTTTCCGATCTAATATCCTACACATTAAGAAATAAATCTCATAGAAAACAATTTGTACATGAAAATACATTTTGAATTGGAATCATTTTTCTCATTCCTTGTTAAGTATCTATTATTATTTTATACAATCTTTGGTTCTTATATCTCTTCATGAAACAGAAGTGACCATTCACTCTCTTCATCCCAACTATGTCTTAAATTACATCCACTCTCATACATTAGCTTTCCTTTGCAAATGGTCAAACCATTCAAAAGGAAACCATACTACAAGACCATAATTAACTCTTTACAAAAAATGCATTTGGTCATCTTTAACATTTATGTATAATGAATAAGTTGCACTTTACGTAAACTGACCAAACTGACTTTTTGGTGATTGAATTCTTAGATCCATCTTATTGCTCTTGTCTAGTGTTACATCTAACACACCAAGGTCCTTACAATAATTAATCATGTTAAATACACAATTTCTCCTTATGGTTTACTTGTTTATTTCAAATGAACTAATTTCATCGAGGATTCTTATATTACGAAATGCGACCATTCACCGTATAACATTTACATGTGATTGAATATGGGTCAAATATCCATATTCATGATTATTTTAGAGTTTGAAACTCATAGAAAACAATACATAGTCTAGGGCAAATAAACACGTAACTAAACAAGTAGGATTGTATTTAGTAGTTTTATGATTAAGCGCTTGCATGGTCTTGAGTTAACAGCATACAAAATAGTAAGTATATATTATATTTCTATTTTCAATCATAATTGAATTCATTTGTATATTTTAATTGATAAACATTTTATTAATTATATTAATTGTGTAAATTTATCAATGTATATTAGTTTAACTCATACGTAGCAAATGTTCTTATAGTATTAGTAAGGTTATATATATATATATATTTATTTATTTATGTATGTATGTAAAATTCATTTTACTAAGCTCCCACTAAGTATTCACTTTACTAAGCTCCCACTATATTTTTATGTTTTCCAAAACCAAAGAGGAATTATAGAAATCGTTCGATTTCTCTAATAGGTGTTAGAACTCACATGCCTTGGGATTCCGACCTTGAGGAAAGCTCAACGGGTCATAACCCCACATGTAATGAATAACACCTTATCAGTTGAACCATATACAACTTCTAACCCATAGCCATTGTCTTAATTTCATCTTTACCTGGAGGAAATCTAAACAAATAAAGAGAGATTATTCACTCTTACCTACCATTTCACGACGTCCTAAGTATAGTGCACATACTTTAAAAATAGCTCAATAAATTTATCCTTGTATCTTACCTCGTCTAGTCTATATATTAATAGTACTACACATAACATCTCTATCTTGAGGAAAGCACAACAACTAAAGAGTATGCAGATAATCTATTAATATATAAATGGTAGAGGACAAAACTTGTATAAAAGATTCATAATCTTTAATATATTTACTTGAGTGGTATCGACTTATGGAATAATGTATTTCTTATGAAGTACCCTTGTGATTCAAGTATTAGACACTTCTGAAATCACGGTATACATATTATACATATGTATTTATTCCTTAGATCCAACTTGGGTTTATTATAGTTCCATATTTTATTATACATTCATATTATATAACTTTAGTTCTTATATAGTAGTTTGCAATTTTAATTAACTTATAAAATAATCATATATTTAACGTTATATTATTTTATTAATTAAACCTTATTTAATTAACTTAAATAATTTATTATTTAATATTTTAGTTAATTTTATTTTATTCTTTTCGAACATTTTAAATTGCATATGTACACAATAACATTTATAGTAATATACATATATCTTAATACATGTATATTATGTTATTTATTAATTAAAAGTTGATTAATTTATTTAATTAAAACAATTTTCATTAGTTTTAATTAATTTCAAAAACTATATATATATATATATTAATTACCACAAACATTTTAAGATAATTTTACATATATCAATGTATATGTTGATTAATTTAATTAATTAACATTTAATAATTAATCCAATTAATTATTATTAAATTTTAGAAAATAATTATTTAAGTTTCAAACAATTTTTAAAATATTTTAACATTTATAAAAAATTCTTATATATTTTAAATTTAACCTTTTAAATTTAAAATATTATTTATAAATTCAAAATTAGGTTTTGAAAATTAGCCCAAGGCCCAAATCAATTTGGGTTTGTATAAAAGGGATAACCTTTAAGCTTAGTTTACCTTTCAGGCAAAGACAGTAGTTAGGTAGAGTAGAGTATTTGATTACCCAAACCCACCCTTCGACATTATTTTTCTCCACACGCTACTAAATGGGTACAATTTAATAAGTTAGCCATAATACTGCTAAATTAGATCACTTAGTTTATTGGGCTCTAATATCATTGAAAGAACTAAACCAGCACGTAATGGGATTGTAATGACTCGGATTTTCAAACCAGTCAAAATCACCGAAAACCCTTCCATTCTAAAACTGCGAATGAAAACTACCAATTTAACATATTATAATCCGATAAAATATAACACTGCTAAATGAATAGGATATAATTTCAATAGTGCAACTTATTAGAGTAATTAATTAATTTACTAGGTGTGCTTTAACACAAAGAAAAACTCAAATACCATAAATCTACTGCTGCGCACTCTGGTGTGAGAGATAGTAATAGGAATTCCTACAAACTCAAATAGTCAATGCGGAATAAAATGATAAGTAGAAAAGATACAACAACACATGATAATTAGCAAACAATAAATAGGAAAAAGATATATTATTATTGGGGTTGCATCACTGCAACTTGTGACTGCCTACGTACCCCTATCTAATCGGATAATTAATTAGATACAGGATCAAGCCAACATAGTTCTCCTATTTAAAAATAGGACTCAAGGAGCCTACGATGCACAAACAAACAAAAATGCAATTCCGAAACTACAACTTTGGCTTAATCTTCACATTTAGATTTATGAATCTAATTAACTTTATTATTTTCAAAAATAATCTCTTTTGAAAATACTTATTCATAAACAATCTCCTCAAACTAAATTCCTAGTTTCATTTTAAGTCCTTTTGAAATAATAATATATATCTTTTATATCAAATCATACTTTCTTCAGGATTTATGTTAAAACCTTTTCAAAACCGGTGTCAATTACTCTGTATAATAATACAATGGTGTATTTGATATATTTATTTGGCAATCCAAAAATATTCTACTATAAAAGTATATCCAAATATATGCAACGAGATCAGGAGGTTTCTCCCAAACAAGGCAACTGGGTCCCGGCATTTACAAGATAAATAAACAAAGTATATCCCTCTATATAAAGAGTAGACTATACAAAGGTTAAACCACCCTTTTGCCACATTTTTAGTTACGGGTTACCCGAATCATTTGTAACATAACAAATCATTTTTTCCCGTAGTGACAAATCATTTTATACTAATAATCAGGAATACTTTCAATCATGGCATTGTTTATTTTCCCAAAATCCTTTTAAAATCAATTTCAAACCACCGAGATTTAAGTTCTCAAAATTCTCTTTATTTATAAAACACATTTTATAAATCCCTTTATATAAATCACTTTTATATAAAATCACTTCAAAATATTTACTAACTTCAAAAATATTTATTTCCAAATGTTATATAAATACCTTTATATCACTTTAAAATATTTACTTGCAAATAATTGTATTTCTTTGCAAAGAAACCATTTCATTCAAAAGATAAAACATCTTTAAAATTATAATAAACATCTTTTATTATAACAATTACTTAATAAAATATTTTCATCGAACACGTTATAGTTAAACCATGGAATTCTAATCACAAGCTTTTCGTATCTACCCAACCCATGCATATGGAAGTTAATTGCTCATAAAATAGCTGAGCACAATTCAAACAGTTAAACAAACAATAATAACAATACATTATTATCAACAATTCAACAAATTGAATAATAACACATAAATCAGAATTAACTGGTATATATAAACAAATGCCAAAATTTATATAATAGCAGAACGTTGATTTATTCTGCTAAATTGATGTCATTAATGAAGTATTCTTAACTTGTTCCAACATTTCAACTTATACAATTCCTCGTCGAAGAATGAAGCCAGGTAAGTTAGAGCACTAGTTGCATCAAAGCCTTGCCTAGACACTTCATTCTTGAATCTCAGAAATAAATAAGTCTACTCGTCGACTTTTAGTGTTAAGTCTAGCCAGTTACCATTTTCAAAACTTGTAATTTGATAGAAACATGTTTTATTTTAAAAGTCACTTAGTTTAAAAATTCATAATTAATTTCTAAATATATATTTCGACTTCAAACAAATTTTAAAACACTCTATTATAAGTTAGAAAATAAACCTAAAAGGATTAGAGAAAAATATTAAACCTGAATATCATTTTTGAACAATTTATATCTTTAATTTACAATGCTAGCACTTCTAGAAGTGCTGCCTAAAGTTCTGTTACTAGTTTTATCACATTTTAGCTACAACTCTGTGTCTAGTTTTCAATACCATAACAAATTGTTTTAGATCCATTCTTTTTATGATAGTTAGAATACTTTGGGTACTTGGAAACCATGAAGAAAAATCCTAAAGAATATCTTTCAGTTATTTTAGAGAATTTCCCAAAAATAGGGTATTTTATCGAACTGCACTTATAGCGACTATATCACTATAACTTTTCGCATTTCGTTCAACTAGCTATCAAATGAATTAAGCTTCAAAACTTTCCCAATAATAATAATATATTATTTACTTGATTAACGGGTAAAGAAATCCCTATGAAAGTTTCCACAAAAATAAGCGTTATTTTCAAAAAAATGTTATTTTAAAATTGTTGCTATAACGACCTTTTTACTTCTATCTTTTGTTACTTTAATTTACTTTTCTATAACTTTTTAAAACATATTCTTTGCTTTTCAAACAATTATAAAAGTGTAGATAACAACCAAACAAGTTATTATTAAGATATGCTATTAAATCATCATTTTCACAAGTTATTGTTTAAGGGATACAAAGTGCATAACGACTATCGCTATACGAACAATTTTGTATTCAATCCAATATATGGTGTCATGTTATTTTATACACATATATGATTCCAAGTTCCAACCATACTACTACTAAACATGTATTAACATATATACACATCAATATATCCATTTTAAAAGTTCAAATGAACTTATCACAATTCAATGGTTTTGTAGGCAACTAATTTAAAATTTTATATACTTTTTAAAGTATATAATCGAGGGTTTAACTTTAAGTAGTTAATGTCCATTATTATTAATATAGGTCAGGCATATTAACATGTGATTTAACAACAATTATCAAGAGATTAAGCAAGCAAATATCAAGTAATATTTTCAAGTTAATAACTTGATTCAAAGCGAGATTAACTCACTTTTATCCAACCACACTTCTTCCTACCAACATTCTTTTCAAACAACACTTCTTTTATAACTTTTACTTCATCCTAACATCACAAAAATCCATTCCTTCCTCCCCTAAACCACACGCACACCCTCCCTGTTATCAAGGTGCTCACGGCCCAAGGGGGTATTTTCCCATAACTCCATCATTCTTCCACTTTTTAGAGGCTGAAGCATGTTTTCTAGATGATATAATAACTTTGACAAAGTTTGGTGGATAAAAGAGTTGGTTTGAATATATTTCTAGAAAGTTAGAGGGGTGGAAGAAGAGAAGAAGAAGAAATAAGAGTGAATTTATTTTTGGATGAATGAGTGAATATGAGACGGTATTTATAGGCTTAGAAATTTTAGGTAAAAGTGTGCAAAACACCCTCCTTTGCCATGAAGTTAAGCATGTAAGACCATGCTCTTACATAAGCATGCTTTGCATAAATCGAGCAGTGATTTAAGGGTCCTTTTGTCCTTAATGTTCCCTTAATTAAACATGTTTACTTTTAGATAATTTTAGCTCAGAAAAAGATGTGTCTAATTCTTATCATATATTTACACATGATAATTATTCAAGTTACAATATGTTCACCAACTTGTATTGTATAAAAAGTTGATTTTTAACAAAACGTTTTTCGATTACATTTTCAGTATTTATCCAAAGTGTATATTTTTGTAAACATATTTCAAAAATAATTTTTCAAACATTAGTTATGAAATAATTTTTTTAATAAGGTTATAAAATCATATTTAATCACATTAAATTTAAAATACAAATATTTAAATAATTAAGATATTAAAATACGAAGTGTTTGAAATTCTGGGTCGTTACAAGGATAAATGAGTGAATTTCAAAAAAAATCCTTTTTAGATCTTATTCGGCCTATGAAGTCTATTTTTTTTTTAAAATCCTATCTAAATAATTTTAAATAAATTATTATTTTATTTACTTATCATAAATAAAAGATTTGATTTTGTTTATACAATATATATAATGTATATGTGTATCGAATACACATATACGTGTAAAGTGTATGTGTAACATATAGAAAGTTTACATGGTTTAATGTGCCCACATATAAGTGCTGAAACTTACACCGCAGTAGACATATTTGTCATTTTATAAACATATTGTTGGCCATAATTTAATATATGTATATATAATATGGATTTCAATATTTGTTTTTTAATAAAATAAATCATTTTGAAAAAGTCAATAATTTTGAAAATTAAAAGTTCTTTTTAAAATATCAAATATGTTTACTTAGTAAAATAGTTTTAAAAACCAAACCTAGATCTATGAATTTAAAACAAAATGTCTTTTATAATATTATAAATAACATATAATTTTCGAAAATGATTTTTTTATTAGTTTATATACTTATATTTATATGTTTAATTCCACACTAAAATAATTATCAAACAAAATACAACAAATATATAAAATTACTTACAGTAATTTTGTTTTAATTCTATGTGAAATAAAATTAGAACATAATTTTATTAATATAAACTTTTTAATCTATAAATATTTATATAAGTATACAGACATGTTGATAAATATATTAATTTAAAACCATATATAAATTTGTGTTTGTAAATAAAATAAAATTAAGTTTAAAATATATTTTTTGTTGTCAAAAGGATTTCGATACATAAAATAATTTAAAATGTTTTTTCATACATACATACATACATATATACATACATATACATGTACATGTATATGTATATATTTATATGCACGCATGCATGTACGTATATATGTATTATATTTATTTACATTTATATATATTCAAATAAATTTATGTTGATTCGGTTTAGTATTAATGTTTTAATATTAAAATAAAATAATATTCATAAAATTCATACATCATAGGGAAATCTTTCCTTTAGTAATTATTGCTAGAACAAAGATGCAATATATAGATAATGAAGTTTGCAAGCATATATATATATATATGCATAATAGTTTATTGATAAAGGGACAACATCTATACATATAAATTCATTCAAACGGCATTACAAATCTATAGTAGAATATTATCATAAATGAATGAAGTATACCTAATAGGATGCAACCTTTGTATGCATGTCGATTGATTGAAGATAATGGAGTACCAAAATTTAATTTAATTTGATATCGATTGGTGAAATTTTCGAACTAGGGGTGGAGGTATGCTCAACTGAAAATGAAAGAGATGGAAGAAAAGAGGATTCAAAATAATAAGGGGTTAAGGTGTCTTTTATAGAGAAAGTTAAGGAGATTCTCTTTAATTTTCTAATCCACCCTTTACCAAATCCTAGATCCAATATCTAAAATTGAACCTCTCCTTCCTCCATTCTTGGTTGGCCATGTGTAGGGAAGTATGGCCCTTAAATGTTCCATACCCGTTTAGCAATTAATCACATTTAAATCCAATTTAAATGCATATTGATATTGTACATCGATTTGTACATATATATCTTTTATATATGCACCTAATTAATTGATAATGACAACTAGAAAATTACTAATGGCACCAATATATCAAATAAATAAATAAATAACATTTCATAAATATCAATCAATTTAATTAATTTACACAATTATAAATTATTTAAATCATATGGTATTTCAAAGTATTCATCAATACAGTTGTGCAACTCATGGATGTAAATTCATTTAGCAATTAATATCGAATACTTCGAATATTAACGTTCACATGTTACATCAGTTAGTGGTGTGGTAGTCTGACCGAATTTATACTTATACATAATTTCTGGTAAAATCCAATTTTACTATTTTAAGCGGTACCAGGTAGTAATGATTATTTACACCAATTCACTTCATCAAAACTATTCACTTTAGGAATTAAGGAATTTTGTTTTGGTCAAAATTCCAATATCATCCACTTTCAACTTATACATTCCAAACACAAAGCCAATGATTCAATAACAACAATTATTATTAACCGAACTGCTATGGGAAAACTTTGACTTTGAGTTGACTATAGTTAACCATTACTAACATTATATAACCATGGAGACGAATTCTCTATTGAATATTGTTTCAATTTCAATGCTTTAACACTGACCCAACTATAGTCATTCAATGGATCCTATACCACGATTTAACTATAACAAAAGTGGAGTGCCCATGTTGAAGTTTATCTGTATTCTCAAGTCGAGAGGATTGTATAATATCATCACTTCGGTATTCTCTATTTGACCTTAGTTATATTAACCAGTAGAAAACTATTGAATGAGTCATTCCATAGTTATCCAATAACCATCAGTACATAAGCCCTTGATGCGTCTAATAGCCATAAGTAATACACTGCCTAGTATTTGAAGAGCGTTACGTACTCTAGTCTCAAAAGGTGTATCGATATCTTGTCTCGAAACATCTTTACTTTGACAATTTAAAATAATATTTTATTTTCAATATGATAAATTTCTCTGATTATAACATATTGTAATTATTATCACATAATATATTGTTTAAGGATTTCATTAATATACTTAGACTAAATAATGAATTATCATATCATAATATAACAAGTATATAATAGAAAGAAAAAACCTTTTATTTTGAGCAAGATTTTATTAGAGTTCATAATTTACAGTAAATTATAGAATTTCCTCTAGGACATACTCCTAACCTTATCAATCTCCCACTTGCAATTGGGGCCAATTATATAATCTCAGACTCATCCCTTTAATCAGTTTGCTTAGAACCATTAGAGTTAGCCCTTTCGTGAATAGATCTGCTATGTTGTTTAATAATCTACTATCAGTTAACTCTCTTTGATTTTGATAAACTGTCTTTATAACATGGAAATTTTTGGTGTACATTTCTCAACATCTAGTGAGATTTAGGTTCTTTTGTGACTTGTATAACAATATTATTATCATATAACAATGACTTATGATTCTCAATACAAGGATTCGCCTCTAGCTCGATTATAGATTTATGCATTTATATTTATATATACATTTCTTTTATTTTGCACTATTCAAGCCGACGTACTTAGCCTTTTTATTAAATCAGCCACAACCTTTTTTTGGAAAATTTCCATCTTAAAACTCATTAACAAATGTTTGAGCATGAATTTAGTATAGATATATTGTTCTTGATATTACTTATGAAGTTTGAGTCCTAGCACTTCTTCATAAGGAGTTCTTTGTTTCTGGAAACAATCCTCTAGTATTTTGTAAATACTAGAGAGGACTCCAAACTACTATTTAGTGATCTTAATTCGAATTTGATATTCGCTTTATGTATCAAATACATAAGAAAAATGTGAAATTGTGGACAATACAGTATGTATGATAATTTATATTACTGATGCATAAAGAATCCATCTTACATGCTCCATATCAAACATTTTAAAATGGTGTGTGTATATCATTAGGGATAATCCCAACATTCTCTTATACCAAGTATAAAAATATTATTTACAAATCCAATTTCGAATATTAAACAACCAAATAGTAATGATTATAACTTGGGTACATCATTAATAATCATTAGATTGTTGTTTACTTTTAGAAATATTCAAGTACCTCTATAGTTCTTTCTTACAAACACACGTTTCCTCTATAATTTGATTGAAAATCAATCTATTTTATATTTCTATCAAAATAATTCTCCAACTTTGATGCTTATCGATCGATATTTTAATATTAGTTCTTAGATCTTATATGAGACTCATAAAATTGATATCGTTCCCACTAAGTAAAGATCCAAAAACTCGGCCTTCGAAAATCGGCACCCGTACTTCAACTGTACTCAAAATGTCGTAGATTCAAACGCCGAATCTGGCTCTCCGGAGCTTATAACACCATTAAGTATAACAACACAGCGGAAGAAAAAGAATACATCAATTTAAATTTAATTAAAATCCGGGGTCATTACAGACTTCCCCCCTTAAAAGAGTTTCGTCCTCGAAATTGCCAGGGAGACACAAAGATAAATGAAGGATATTTCATCAACTCAAACTGAACATCTATTCTGCATTTGGCTTACCAAATCAGAATATCAATAATAAATACGAGAACAAATCTTTTTAACACTCCACAAAATACTCGGGTTATCCAGATCTACGAAATATGCAATGGCATTGGTTAGTTCGAAAGGATAACTAACCATCCGTAGAATAAATCGGAATCCCAAAGAATAGACAGATATATGGATACTATTCCAAAACTTTCTTTAGCTTAGAAACTAAAGTATACCTATCAACCATAGCAACCAATGCAACCAATTCATCCAAACAACAATTTTGGCTTATCCGGAGTTTACGTCCCATATTAATATATATCGAATCTTCTTTCTGAATCTACCAGGAACTATCGAAGAATTGAGAAAAAATGACAAGCAAAAGAGATTGATAGAGAAAATTTGTTTCCACTGTTGTTACAGAGTATTGACCATTTATAGTCGTATTTCCCTGTCCTCTATCTCATCCTCTTCTTGCACTCATTCTCACTATCAGTGGATAGTAAGAGAATTTACTGAGGCGTACGGACGGATATCTTAAGGATACTCATTCAAGGGTATACTTTACCCTAACTCTAATGAGCTACTTAATGTGTTATACTCCTGAGCTAAAGTTTTACCCTCAGCTCTGATACCAAATGTGAAGATCCAAAAACTCGGCCTTCAAAAATCGGCACCCGTACTTCAACTGTACTCAAAATGCCGTAGATTCAAACGCCGAATCTGGCTCTCCGGAGCTTATAACACCATTAAGTATAATAACACAGCGCAAGAAAAAGAATATATCAATTTAAATTTAATTAAAATCCGGGGTCGTTACACACTGACTTTGAGACACTTTGGTTGTTATGTGCAAACGGTCTATTCTAAATTATTATTTAGAATTTTTGTTTCAACACGTATGTACCAAAACTCGGAATCATACTAGATTATAATTTATTAATCCCGTTGATGCCAAAAGTGGCAAAACACCCAAGTATAACCTGTTGTATGATTAGAAGTAGTAAAAAGGGTAAAAAAAGCATAGAAAAGTATAGAAACACCAGATTTTTATAGTGGTTCGGGAATCTTCGGCCTACATCCACTTTATATTTTATTAATTATCAATTTTGATGAGAATTGAAATCACTAGTATAAGGGATTGACAAGTTCCTAAGCTTGGAACTATCAATAGTATCTACCTAGGTCACTATTGTGACTGAGAGATAGGAGATGATGAAGAAGCAGAGTCCAAGATCCTTTTTTAATTGCTATAGGGTTCATATTTATAGAGAAATAGCTCTACATATCTAAGGGTCCAGCAGAGTCGGGTTCCAGAAGCAAGCCCAGAGCCCCATAAGAGAGCACGCCAGCTCTATGAGCGAAAAAAACCTCTCGACACTAAGAGCTTTACTTATGTAAAAACTCATGTTTCTCATTTGTCTTGGTCTTATGTTTGATTTGATGTATTCAAAACTCTTTTCCATGAAGATTAAGTCCTTTTAATTATTTCCTTAGTTTAGCTTAACTTGCTTTGCTCTCTTTGGTTCTTTCTCATCAATCCTAGAAATTGCTTATCGAATCTCTAAGAAAAGCACTTGACAACGAATGGTTAATAGAATATATGAAGTGTATGGAGTTGATGTGAGCTTAAACATGAGAAGAGACCTCTTGGTATCGAGAGCTCTACCTAGCTCAATTTCTAATGAAAATTCTTGAACTCCATTCTCATTTCCTTCTGAACGTGTTTTCAAGTTCTTGAGTCGTTTTATCTTCTTTTTAGCCTTCTACTCCCGGTTGAAATCTACTTGGTTAAAACCCAGTTAACACCTGCCACCCAGAGTGTGCTATCATTGAGAACAAAGCATGCTCAAGATTAAGACAAGTTCTGGTTTGCTATCTCTTAGCTCTAGTTTGTAATTCAGGGACTGCTTTGAAGCATTGCTTTTGTCCAGTTGATATTCCTTCAACTGCTGCATATTGTTAAAATTCCATTATTCATGAACAAGATCTATACTCTGGAGATCAGATCTATGCTCTGGTGACCATTCCATGCCTTAGACAATTATGCTCTCTCTTTCATATACTTTGTGGAAATTTTCAGGGAGAAAATTCCTATCGATAACGTGACCATTTGTCTTCCCCCCGAATGTTTATAAAAGATGGGGACTTAGAAAAAAATTTCCATCGTATTTTTCCATTTGCAATTGACTCCTTCACACCGAAAGCCTTCCTTCCAAGACCTTTACCTGAGTTCTTTCGCCTTCTTGCATTCCAACCTCTGCTGCCATCAATCCACTCTCGTTGCCGACGTTCTAACACTGCCACCACTATCCGGCCTCCAGATTGCTACAAATCCCTCGATCTATCACCAACTACTCGGCACACGATCCTTACAAGTGTCATCCACCAATTGAATTTGAGACCTGAATTAGAAAAAGTGGGCGATCGATGCTTAGCAAGGCGATGGTGATAATGGTGGTGGTGGTGCAGCCAACTACTATTTAGTGCAAGATAGTCGAAGTTATGGTTTGCTTTGTCTAGCATGAGCTCATGTTTAGACTAGGTCATGTAAACGCCATTATGGAGATATGTTTGGCACTCCATCTTCGGCTAACTCCTATTAGCGCCCAACTAATCTCGTACTGTCACTTGAATTCCAATGGGATGGTTCAGCTCAAGAATGGTCATGTTGGATGATTCCATCGCAGCGCTTTTCCTATTGTTGCACTTCTTGTGTTCTTGAAAAGAAAAGCTCCCGCATCGCTCTAGATTGCAGTTCCATTGTGCGGAGTGACGTGTTATCTAACACGAGTGGGTAATCTACACTGGATGGTACATTCATCGTGTAAGGGATATGGGACTCACACTGTATAGATGAACATTTTCACTTGCCCCGATCAATGATTGAAATCTGATTGGTCAACATACATCAACATCCTTTGGATTTCTTTTAATTGTCACATAGGTCTTAATATTCCAAATAAAACTTACCTAACCATGTTGAACGCTAAGTTTTCTTACTTAGAATGACTCGTTGATCGCCGCGTTTCAAATTCGGTGAAGGCATGTCTACTCCTTTTGAAGCTAGATCTTATACAACTTAGGCTTCGCCAACTTTTCACTTTAAGCGGGTCATTCAATCACATTGGAATTGCAAGGCTCGGTAATTCCAGTAGAGCCGATGGAGAATCAGCTACCTCTTATGAACGATATACAGGTTTAAGAGTTCTGGACGACCCGCCAGAATAAGCGCTTACGATCTTGATGGCTAAAATGCACCAAAACATATGTCATCAACATGGCATTCCTAAAGATGACATTCTCCTTTCAACAAGAGCTGAGTGTGCATATCATCCTTGGCATATCATCCTTTAGACCAGGGTACACTACATGTAATCGGTACATAAGCTTGGGTGGTGCCGGTTTGCCTTTCCACCCATTTCTACGGATGATTCTTCAAGAGTTTGGGCTAGCGCTATCCTAAGTTCATCCAAATGTATACACTCTATTCAGTTCTCTTTATAATCTTTTCATGAATTGGTTTAATCGAGCTCCAACTTTCAACGAACTTAGTTCTATATTACATTTCAAGCAAAGGCGGGATTCTCCATCCTATATGATCATTGAAGATTGGTGCCCGTGTAAGGTCATCGAGAAGCTTTACAATAATTATTCGTACTTCAAAAAAGATTACCTTTTCATTCGATGCCCATTCAGCTTTAATCGGTTCTGGTTATTGGGAAGTAAGTTTTATCCTTTCTGCCCCATTCGTACCTAGATTTCTTCCACTTAAGTTCTCAACTTATCACTTGTTTCTTCATAGGCATTCCAGGTCAAGATGAGCAAGAGACTATGCTGACAGGCCTAAGAGAAATCAGCTTCCATCACTGTACCACAACATTCCTTCTGACGAATGACAACCTACAATGGTACAGTTTACTGCTTCCTGATAGATTTGTTATTCTCGAGTCACCCATACCCGGTAGCTCTAGAGTTCATACACAATCTTTCATCCCCACTTGCAGCTTTGGAGAGAATCTTCCTCAGGAAGTCATGGGATAATCAAGCACGACGCATGTCGAAGAGCCTGTTAAAAGAGATTATGAAGTACCTACTGGTGGTGTTGCTCCAAATGATCAAGCTGAAAGAGCCAAGATGCGACTAATTTCCGAAGAAAGTGAAAGCTATAGAAGACGAGAGGGCAGAGAACCGACGGTAGAGGAGGAAGAAGAAAGTGCTAGCGATAGTGATTATCATGCCAGTATAGAGGAGGGTGAATCTTATGGATAGATAGCCCACAAACGCCTTGAGCTTTCAGCATCACCTCCTCCGGCACATATTGCCATTGGAGCCCTTGAAAGGGCTAGAGAGAGAGAGAGAGAGAGTTGCACTACCTTTTGGAGAAATCACGCCTCGAGCCCATTCCATTGGTGATGTTGTTGTTGGTTTAAGTGATATCGACGAAATTGACATCTCCATTCACAACATTCTGGATGAAGCAAGCTCCAACTTTACTTTCTTACTTGATGAATTTTTGGATGAAAGTGGTGAGACTCCGTCATTACTTCCTTGCCAACACAGTCTGTAGAGTTCTTAGGAGGTCATCAACACTACACATATCACTAGGATTATGGACATGCATTCTTGCATCCACTTGAATTCTTAAATCTCAATTATTATACTATCTTCTTCTTGTTTCAGGTTTCATGGGCCGTGATCAGCACAAAAAGCTTTCATGCAATGATGGCGAGTTCAGAGGCCAAACTCCTGAACCTCATACGCCTCGCTCTAGATATCAAAGTCGTTACGGGACTGATGAAGAAAGGCGTAGAAGGAAACAACATGAAGTTGCCGATGCCCACAACGCTGATAGAGAGAGGTAGAAGGAAAGAGAAAAAGGAAAGGAAGAAGAGAGAGGCGAAAGAAGAGTTATCGTGCGATCTCGCCAAACGTCAAAGAGAATCTTTTGAGCATCGTGGCCCTTTTTCCAGTGCCGTTCTGCCACCTTCCAAGCTCAAACGTCTTCAATACAACAATTCTCGTTTCCCACCTTTTGGCTACAATCATTCGACCTACCTCCAAGGGGGTGTTTACCCGTTCGTTTATCCTTCCAATTGCTCCTCCGTGCCGACACTATTATAAAATTACCCTACAACTAACACCATATGATAGTTGCAATAAATGATCCTTAACAACTAGCATTTCCTGGTAGTTGTAATAAATGATCTTTTAGCAACCGGCATTCCCGGACAGTTATAATAAACATACTTGTAACGACTGCGTTTTCCTACTAGTTGCAATAAACATATTTTCAACAACTGCATTATCCTGCTAGTTGCAAAAAACATATTTTTAACAACTGCACTTTCCTACCAGTTTCAACAAACGTATTTTTAACAACTGCGTTTTCCTGTCAGCCGCAATAAATATATTTTTTAACAATGGTTTCTTTTAGCCAGTTGTAATACAGATCTATAACAACTAATTAATTTTGACGAATGTAAATATTTATTTACAACCATTGTCCTGCTCATAAGTTTTAAGTGATTGTGTAACCACTTTTACGTAAACGTTGTTAATTACAAACAATAATTTGAGTGAACACAAAGGTTTCCGCTTGGATATTTTAATTAATAACAAATAATTAATACTTACCTAATAATTTGTAAATATTAATTTATAGCTAATTATAAATGACATCATATATATGTCATTGTTTATAATTTATTATAATCAACGATTATCAATAAACAAATTATAATTACTAATTATTATCAATAATTAATATTATCTTTTATATTTAATAATTTATTATAGTTAATTATTAGTAAATATTAATTTAATGCACTTAGCATTATGTTTATGTTGTAAGTAAATGCTAGTTAAAATTAAAATCATAGACGTATTACAACGGTTTTTGGCATTTGTAATAGAATTCTATTACAACTGTCACAAAATGCCAGTTGTAATAAATGTTTTTTACAATATTTTTTTCAGATAGTTGTAATAAACTAATTTTCAACAATTCTTTTATTTTTCCAGTTATAATAGATGCATATTACAACCTTTCTTTTTTGTCAGTTGTAATAAATGCCTATTTTTAACAACTTTTCTTTTTTGCCAGCTGTAATAAATGCCTATTGCGGCCATTCTTTTTTGCTAGTTGTAATAGATGCCTATTTTTAACAGCTCTTCTTTTTTACCAATTGCAATAGATGCCCATTACAACCATTTCGTTTGCCCGTTGTAATAATTAATTAATAATTATAATTAAATAATAATACTTAATAATTAAGAATTAAATAACCATTTAAAAATTAAAAATAAATAATAATTACAATTAAATAATCATAACTAATAATTAATTTGAAATATAAAACAATTACTATTAACAATTAATATTAATAATTATGGCCTTGCCAAAAAAATATATTAATAATTACTATTCAATAAATAATAACTAAAATAACTAATAATAAATAAATTATTATTATTATTAAATAATAATTAATTGTCAGTAATTAATAATTAAGAAGTAATCATTAATATTATTAATTAAGAGGTAATAATTTAGAAGTAATATTTGATATTTACTAATTTTTAATAATTAATAATTAATAATTACCACGCTTTTTTAGAAATATTAATAATAATTAATATTTTATAATTAATAATTAATTATTAACAATATTAATATTTAAGAGTAATTAATGTTTAATAATAACCTTAGATATTAATAATTACT
This sequence comes from Allium fistulosum, assembly GCA_030737815.1. NCBI lineage: Eukaryota > Viridiplantae > Streptophyta > Magnoliopsida > Asparagales > Amaryllidaceae > Allium > Allium fistulosum. The sequence continues at coordinate 295,913,948 of CM060907.1, forward strand.
TTTACATAATTATTACTTAGTAATTAATAATTAATAAATAGTAATTCTTTTTTAATGATTACTATTAAATATTTAATAATTAAATAATTAAGTAACAAATAACTAATAATTAATAATTTCTATTACTATTATTACTATTATTAATAATTTCTATTAGATATTACTATTAGATAATTTTCACTTAATAATTACTATTAATAATAATTAAATATTTAATTAATAATTTTTACTACTACTATTACTATCATTAATAATTTCTATTAAATATTACTATTAAATAATTTTCATTTAATAAGTACTATTAAATATTTAATAATTAATAACTACTATTAAATAATTTCTATTAAATTACCAATAATTTATATTAAATAATTAAGAATTAATTACTAATACTTAGTACTTAATAATTAATAATTAATATTAAATAATTAATAATCAATAAATAGTAATTAGTTTTTAATAATTAATATTAAATATTTAATTATCTTAAAAAATATTGAATATTTAATAATTAATAACTACTATTAAATATTTAATAATTAATAATTGGTAATATATACATAATAATTAACTTTCAATAATTAATATTCAATTATAATTAAGACGTAATAAGTAATAATTAATGATTAATAATTAATAATTAGCTTTAAATAATTAATAATTCGTAATTAATTTTCACTTCTTAATTCTAATTTATTATTCAATAATTATAGTTTTTAATTATATTTAATATTTAATATATCAAAAAAATTAAAATTTGTTAAAATTTATTTAGAGGTTTTCTTTCGTAACATTTTTTTGACATATACAAATATCTTTTGGCTCTAAGTAGTAGAAATTTTGGCTTCAATCCATTTTTCCCCCCAAATTCAAAATTTTGTCCCTCTATCCTAAATTTTTTGGCTACAATTCAATTTTTTCCCCTCAAATTGAAAATTTTGCCACTCCTTTTCGAAAATTTTGCCTCCAACCCAACAGTATATCCCTAATCCACCACTATATTATATTAGGGCCTTATGCATCTAAACATTCCCCTTCCACTTCTACGTCCAAATCCACATTTTCTTCTCCTACCGATTCCTCTTCCAATCCTTGTTCATCCAGATCTGGATCCAAAATTTCTATCTCAAAGGCACAGAATGGAAGAAAATCACTCTCCAAACTTTGGCCACCTTCTAATCTAAGATGAAAAATACAAACCCATCAAAATCATCCAACACCAAACCGATCAACAACCAGGTCATATCGAAACTATGATCGTATCAAAATCAAGACCTTAACGCAATCACCAAGGAAAGGTAGTGTGACATGAATCCAGTAGTAGTCTTCTTAGTAGGTACAAAATTGACTTTAGCAAAGATTCTTCACCAAAACCCTAGAATAGCTGCAGCAATCGAAGCAGGGAACTCGACGTTATAATTTGATTGATGCAGTAACCAAAGCAGCCTCGCTGATGAGTTCAGCGATCTCAACTCATAGACAAGGGTAGATCTCAAAGGTGATTCGTTTGAAGAGCTCTCTCCCACTATAGGTTTGATTTTATATGTTACATTATTTTCATTATTTATTTATTATTATTATTATTTGGATTTAAAATTGGATTTAGGCATTAATGAATAAGTTTTTAAACAAATAGTCTAGTTAATCGCTTTTATATATACATAAAAGGATTATATGATAAATAATCCATAGTAAAAAAAGAAATCTTACTTCTATGATTTAATTTTGCACATTGCCTTCTTATAAATTCAATGAAGCTAAGAGTGATCTTCATAAATTTCTATCAATAATTTTGCATAGTCTTTAATAATGCATGAGCAAATAGGTATATTATGATATTGACAAATGAACGTTTTGATAGTAGTTGACAAGCTCTTAATGATGGTGGTGATGCTGCATTCAGTAAGAGAAATGTGCTTGATTCATGAACATTGCTTTCTAAGTTATTAGCGTCAAAAGTATTTTCCACAAATGTGAAATGTGTGCGTCATTTTAGCTTTCTATAAAATCTATTGATTTGTAGATCGAGTACTTAGTATTAAGAGTTGTTATTTAGGTGTGGACTTTAAGGTAAAGATGGTCACTATTGGAGGTAAAAAGTTGAAGCATGCAAATTGGGACATAGGTAATGTAAGATCGATTTCACCCTAGAGGGGGGTGAATAGGGTGATACTATTAATTATAAAAATTTATTGCGGAAGTATATAAAATAATTTCAGCACAGATAATAGTTGTGTAACAAAAGCACAGATAATCGCAGAATAATAAACAAATGAAGAAATAGAACACACAGATTCACCCAGCTTCGGCGAAACCCTGCCTACGTGCTGCCCCCAAGGTTTCTACAAGAAATTAAGTAGTCAAACGCTTACACACGTAAACTCGCGACACCCGCTATCGACTAACCTTAACTCTTCGCTCAAAACCCTACCATAACTCAGCCACTGAGTTGCGAATTCTCAAACTATGCCACGTAGTTTGTCCCTAGTCACACGACTAGAATTTACAACGTTTAAATGAGAAATTTAAAAAGCAATTTAAAAACAATTCAAAATTTAAAACCCTAATTAACTAAAGCCTTGAAACCAAGGCCAGTCCAAAAATAAATAAGTGATTAAATCCCTTTCTCTTTTGTATTAATGGCCGGTATCCTTTCTGCTCGTTCTCGTTCCTCTTTGCTTTGAAATTAGGGCTTTGGAGAATTGAGTCGCCGCTTCAATTGGTTGCTGAAGCTTCGATTTATTTTCTTCGATTAATTTGATTATTCACGGCTTCCTTAATTTAGTCTAGTACGATTGTTAAAACTGGTATGTGCTTTTACTTTTCAATTTGCCTATGCTCGACTTGTGATTCGAGTTGAATGATTATTCTTTGTTGCGCTTGAACTCGAATGCCTTTTACGGCCGGTGATGATTTGGGTTAAATAGGATTCTAATTCCTATATTCTCGTTCGTATATAATCATTTGAATTCGCCTATAATTCTACTCGGCCATTCGATATTGTACAGATGCTTGTGATGATTTCTGACCTTTTCAATTTCTATATTTTCGTTGCTTTATTCTCACGGCTTTGATTTCGACTTTCTTTGTCAACACGGTGTTGAATTCTTTGATGATTGAACTTGATTTTGGTTCTGTGAATTTCTGAAGACTTCGGCCACTTTGAAACTATAACTGATAGTTGCTTGTTGACTTCGACCAGTTGATACTGCTGCATTGTCACTGGCGAATTCTTGTTGGTCTTTCCACTCAAGTGTTGTAGTCTGTTGAACTTTTAGCATACTCAGTTGCTTGACCATATGTGTTTTGCTGTTTAATTTATTTCTCTGGTCATCTGCACTATTGCTTGTTTCATTGATGATGCTATGTGCTTGTTGTACTGTGTAGATACATGTGTGATCATACATGAATATATGTATGTTGTTACACCATTGTTGTTTCACTGTTTTACTCGAGTCTGTGCATTAAGGTCTTGTTCACTTGTTGGCATTTGGTCCAGACATTGTTGTTTCACTATTTTGTTTACAAGCGCATGCTGTTCACTTCGAGTATGGTGATTTCTACTGTGACTTTGACACTTTGATTATTTCTTTTATGGCTGTTCTGGCCATTTTTGGGTCTGAGATGATTCACTTTCGTGTGCTGGTTGAAGCTCTGATCTGGTTGTTATGCATATGTATACTTCATGGTTGATTTGGTTATGGTCTTTTTTAATCTGATTTTTCATTTGGTTGTATACTTCATGTAGTCTTCATGTAGCTTGTTCTCAAGTCATGTAGTTCATGTGTGTAGCATATGTACTGGGTCGTAGCCTTGAGCTCTGTCCACTGTTTACTGTAGATATATCAATACATGTATGTTGTGTACTTCATGTTTTTGTTCTCGAGTCATGTTGAACATATGCTAATTTTGGAACTTCATATATATACGTCTGAACTCCTAAGTCTGGTGGAAGCTTTGCATGTGCATATGCTTTGACTTTGACATTGCCTGACTATATGCATACATATTGTAGTTGAAGTCTAATCTCTGTGTTGTATACATTTTGTCCTTGTTAGCATATTTAGCTCGGTTGTCTCGAACACATTTGTATATATGATGCTTTGACTGTTGAGGCAGTGCCATTGATATTTGAGTCTTCATTTGACCTTCATTGTTGAGGCTGCACTTGTACATTTGATATTTGAGTCTTGACCATTTCATTTGAATTTGCACCTGTGTTGAATCCAGCTAATAGCTCGGGTTTGACCTTGTGCTCGTGTCATGACTTTATTTATATTTCACTTGAGTTGAACCCGTCTTTTGATTTGGGTTTGACCTTGTGCTCACCTATCCCTATAATTTTATCAATGTATATCGGTGTGCACGGCCTTGTGGCATGTACAGTGATACACTGTGCATGTCACAAGTTGTTCGTCTATGATAAATTCAGAATTAAATGATGACGAACAACCCAAATAACCGAGGCAAATAATATTTTCAAAATAACATTTTATTTTATACTGCAAAAATATTTTAATTTCGATTTTGCTGCGTCAGTGTATATTTTTGCAGATAACTCAGATGCTGGATTCAATCTGGAATGAAGTTGAAGATAAATACGATTGATTGAGCGATATGTAGTGAGGACAGTTATGTAAATTGAAATGTATTGTAATTGCAATTGTATATATATAGTGAGAGCTTGAATTTGTACTATTCAAAATTATAATAAAATATTTGTTTGAATAAAATATCTGTTTGAATTTAAATTCTGTGTTATTTATTTTATTCAGCAAATATTTATTTAATTATGTGAAAAATAAAATAGTACATTAACAAATACGTTTAAATGAATATATATATATATATATATATATATGTTTACTATCATAAAAAAAATCATATATTCGCATATTCAACAGGTAATATAGCTGTTACATAATATTCTGGAAGTTGCCATGCCACTATTTGAGTAGTAGTAATGGAGGTTTTAGTTGACTCGGTAGTTTTTATTCATTGTCTCTCACAGTCAATTTTCTCATGAATTAACAATTATTTAGTTCTGAGCATGCTCTTTTTTATGGTTACAACATTATATTGTTAATTAAGTTATATTTACTGATGTCAGGTTAATTTTAATGCACACAATTCTTGTTACATACGTGAATAGTTAATTCAGATGCATAACTAGGCACGAATTTAGTTGTATTAACAAACAATTATTTTTGTAAGACACAATGCAAGAAACTCCAATCATCATCTCAAAGGCGACAGAGTGCAGGGAATGCAGGCATCTCCTCGAATAACGTCCGATCTGAAGCACGCTATTGAAGTATCCTTCTCTGGCGGACATCGACGTGAGTAGCCATCCCATGAATATCTAGAGAGGCAAGGAATTCGACTCCAAGGCAGTAAGCATTTGAATTTTAGAAGGTGGCCCAAAAAAAGGATGGAGGAAATCTTTTTTTCTAAGAAGAACTAGTTTTTGGGATGTAAAGAAAAGGATCTAAGGTGGAAAGAGAAAACGAAGTGAATATGAGATGTTGCCCGTAACCTTGACTGAGAGGAGCTTAGCTTTAGTAGTTTATATCTTTGGGCAGTTTTGTAGTATGGAATGTTGTTTTGAGATTGAATTTTTGTAGTTGTTTTGTTTTTGTAGCATGAAGAATTGTAGAGTGTAGTTGTTCGAGATTGAGTTTGCTTATAGTGTAATGTATGATTTGCTTATAGTGTATTGTTATTTTTGGTGTATTGTTTATGCTTATCTACTGTTTGCTTCAGTTACAAAATGTATTTCGATATTTTTTTTAAAATTTTGCATATTCTTTAACAACGAGCAAAAAGATTGTGGTAGACTTTACCACAATGGGTAAAAGCAGCTGCAAAATTTTCTTTTACAACTGTAGTTGTCATTTCTTATTGTAATATCATAGTTTTTAAATAAATGTTATAGTTTTACAAACAACATTTACAATTGTAAAAGGATCTACTGCAACTGCTTTTAACAGTTGTAAAAAACCATTACCGCAATGGTTTTCTGCAATTGTCATAAATAGTTGTAAAATGCAATCATCCTATGGGAACTTCGCATATTAAGACTAGCAACTGCTAGTTGAGAAAGGCCTATTACAACTAGCATTGCTAGTTGCAAAATATGTATTTTGTTGTAGTGCTACGTGTCATGTTTCCCAAGCTCTTCTTGCATGGTTTGAATTTGACCAGGGCATCAAGGATTTTCTAAAGGAAGTGGTGGATTGGGATGTTTGAATATATCATATGCCAAGCCCTCTTTAACGTGAATAGAATCAACTACGCTAATATTCAGTCTTTCGATTCTAAGAAGGTGACATATGAGAGGATCTTGAAGAAATGGTAGGAGGACTTGATGAAGGTTATAAGGGAGAGAGATGCAACTCTCAAATTGAAAGCCAGTACCGATAACTTGATGGAAGAAATGAGGCTGGCTCACGATCGTTCTGAAATCGTGATGCAAAATAACTTGAAGATTGCGAACGAAGAAGGGATTTACTGAAAAAAGCAAGTTAAAGAGGGCCTGACTCTTACTCGAAAGGGTGAAATAACACGAGCCAGGGATTAGACCATCTCGAAACAGGCAGTCAAGCTTGAAAGGCTTCAAGAAGAAAATCATAAACTCCACAAAGAGAAACAAAAGCTAGTCAATGATTTGGAGAACTTATTGACTGAAAAGCTTGCCAAAGATATTGAGCTTGCAGTTTCTCAACAGAAACTTAAAGAACTTCAAGAGGAAAAGACTAGAGAGAGAGGGGCTCAACAACAATCTCAAAACTTCTATGCTATTGTCATCATAAATAAAATTCTAAAGTGGTTGGGGATGACTATCCCAAAACTATCTCTCTAGTTTCACCAATCTTTGAGAAGCTTCAGTTCTCTTTTGGATCTGTTTCTAAAGTTTACCATTATATTTGTCAAATTGTAGGTCAACCACATCTTCGTCCTTTTCTGCCACCTACTAAAGGCTTGGGAACTTAAGAAATATTCACTGCGTTGATGTTTGTTTCAACAAGACTTATCGCTCATGTCCTGCCTTCTAGCTCTGGGCCTAATTTTGATTCCCAGAAGATTGCGGCCTTGGAAGGGCTGGAGGACATCTCCGTGTCATAGGAAGAAGACATCATTATTATTTGTGCTTCGAACTTAACTAACCCTATCACCATGGCAGAGAGGTTGAGGGCTGATTTCGATAAGATCAAGGTGAAAGCTGAGCCTGGCACTATGAAGCCTGCATCTTCGACTCCTATAAGCCCCAATTTAAGGTCCCCCCAAATAAGATCAAGCCTCCAAAGCCCAAACCCATTAAAGCTCCTGTTAGTAAATCTGGTGACCCTCATGTCGCGACTGGTGAAGAGTCTCCTATTCTGAGGGTGAGACTCTGCCAGGGGATCTGATTAGAGATGATAAGAAATGCAAACAACACCCAAGCGATTCTGACAGTAGAGGCAGCAGGAAAAGGAAGAAGTAGAGGATGCTTAGAGGTTGTCAGAAGATAGCTTTTTATTGCTTTATGTGTTGTTGAGTTTATACTTTTGTTTTTCTTTGTGTCAAATAGGCCGTATTTGTGCGGGAGCAGCCCCCGTAGTGTTTTGTACATAGAGGATAAAGTAATAGGAAGATTTTTTTTTGACTTATAATCTCTGTTCTTCTTTACTTTTCCACACCTTTATGTTCTGTGTACTGTTTATATATAACACCCATGCATATATGTCTATTTCTGTGCAATGTTCTTATTTTATGCAACTCTATGCATGTAAATAATATTCTTGCAATTGCTTAAGTTTTATTCTTATTTTGGCCCAGATTATAAATGCTAAGTACTCCATCTGACGAAACAGGACCATTGCTTAACCAATTTCATGGTTACTTTTGGTTGAGTTTCTTCCGACCAGTTGGTTATAGTGCATAATCCTAGTTTTGCACTGCTCCTAACTGTCATGGAGCAGCAGTCGGAATGTTCATCTTCCTCTCCTCATTTTACTTCGCTGTGTTTTTTCCCTATTCATGGGATTTACCGTCGTATATGCTAGATTTAGGCATTAACGGGATAGAAATACCTTGGGACAAATTATCTGATTGCCTCTAGTTCAAGCATGCTTTTCCTATCCTTATCCTGGATCGGGAAAGCTTGAGAATGCTTGTTTTTGATTCTTCAGATCATTCTTTCTTATCCTCGACCGAGCAAGTTCTGCTGGTCGCCGGCGCTGTCATTGAAATTCAATTAGGCACAAGTTTCATTCTTCGGAAACTTGCATATAGATGATTTAGTTCCAAGAATTTCTCCTTAGAATTGCCTGTCTTTGGGCGATGCCAAATACCTTCAAATCGGGATCGAGCTATCCGGAAGGTAGTGTTTTTCTTCTCGGCATCACCCATCTCTAGGCAATTCCAAATTCTTGAAGATTATGGGTCTTCGAACCTTATCACCGTCGCTATCTCCAGGCAACGATGAATTCTTGAAGGTTGATGAATGGAGAAACCTTCTCTTCGTCATCTATCTTCAGGCAACAATAAATTTCTGAAGGTTGGGAGTTTCAACTTCTTGATGTGCCTATCTCCAAGCAGCACCAGATTGTTGAAGGTTGAGCTTTTCCTTTATGGCATCGTCTGTCTCTGGGTAATACCAGATTCCTAATAGATGGGGATTTCACCTTCTTGACGCCGCCTATCTCCGAGCAGCATCAGATTCCTGAATGTTTAGGTTCGTAAATCTTCTCGATGTTACCTATCTCTAGGTAACATCAAATTCCTGAAGGTTATAGTGAATGAGAAAAACTTTCTCGTCATTGCTATCTCCGAGCAATAATAAATTCATGATGGTTAATCCAGATTGAACGTGGATATCATTTCGCCGTCATCTATATCCAGGCAACTACGAATTCCTGAAGGTTAGGTGAATTAGCAAGCCTTCTCGTCATTGCCTATGTCCGATCAATGATGAATTCCTAAAGAATTATGGTTCTTCTCCCAAATGTTGCCTATCTTCATACAATGCCAGATTCCCGAAGGTTAAGGTTTTTTCTACCTAACATCGCATGTCCCCAATAAACACAAGATTCTTAGAAGAGGGGGTCAAATTATCCGATCGACCCACGAGTGAGTGGACCTTCTCGACATCACAAATCTCCGAGCACGATGAATTCGAAAGGTTTTGGGCCGATTTAGCCTATCGGCCCAGCAGTTTGAGTTGATTTTGTGAGAAATGCGGATTACAGATCTTAAGGCTAGAATTAACACTAGAGGGGGGGTGAATAGTGTTTTAAGGAATTACTAATTCTTTTTGAGTTTATCTTAATTTGAACACAAATGTATGCAATATTTAGACACGGATATGATCACAGAATCAAACACAGATGCAGATATAATGTAAAAGCAATAAAGGAAAGAACACACCAGATTTTATACTGGTTTGGAGTTACCCTACATCCAGTTCCACAACACAAGTACAGATTTCCTTTCAAAATCAATTCTTACAATTACACCCTCGATTTCAAGGCCACGAGGTACACCACTCTAGATTCACAATCCTCTGGGTAGAGATACTTGATTTTACGGGCAACAAGTTCACCCAATTGATTTCCTAGGCTATAATCACACCTTCTCTCACTTGATTGATTTTCCAGGCTACAATCACACCTTTTCTCGCTCGATTGATTACAAAGAAGCCTATAACTCTAAATAGCACTGGGATCTTGTTGAGATAGTGATAAAGAATCAAACCAGAGATGATCTAGTTAGATTCAATGGTGATTTCGGCAGAGTAATAGTAAAAATGTATATAAAGAAATGTGGAAGAAGAAGAGGAGTGAAATCAGAAAATTATGAATATAAATTCGTTTAAAACATCCCCTATTTATAGTAGAACAACAGCCATGTCCATTCAGGAAAGGATATGACGAATAGACACTTCCTTTAAAATTCAAACTTTTGGAATCAACTGCCACCATGTCGACATGGGTACCTAGGGGTTGTCGACATGCCTAAGATATTTTTGATAATTTGTTTTTCTTTTGAAAATAACTTCTATCTTATATTAAAACTATTTTAAACTTTATAAATATACTATAGTTAAAATGCATAAATAAGTATAGAGAATAATATTTTGGTATATAAAATTTTATTGTAATTTCATATTTAAATCTTAAATATAAATATTAAAAGTTAAGTACATTATAATTAAAGATAGTTTAAAACCAAGGATAATTTTGATATTGAAAATAAAGATTATTTTGAGGCTAAAAGTATTTAAAACCAGGATAGATCTTTTTGATTTAAAAAGAAAGATTTTGAAATCATTTTTAAAACAAGATATAATTTTGTAAAACATTTGAATAAAAGTTAGTGGATACAAAACGATGTTCCACTAGATTTTTCGTAGGTTCCATCCTACTTAGGGTTCCATCCCTTTAACGGGCTCGAAGTGCATTCCATTCCACGAATAAAATGGATTTTAAGATGTTAGTGCTTTTCTAGGAGTTTTAAATTAATTCTAGACTCGATACTTGTCTTGTACTATTGAAATCTTGAACTCTTGATATCTTGATACTCATGAGTCTTGAAATCTTGATGTCTTCGATCTTGAGTCTCTATACTGTACAGTCTTCATTCTCAGTACCTGCATGTTTATATCTTGCATATATATATATATATATATATATATATCTAAACTATAATGTTAGTATTATATTTTATAACAAGTCCTAAGGTTGTTGTCATCAAAACCATTCTTTTCAAGGACTAACAATCTCCCCCTTTTTGATGATGACAACCTTTGTTTATAAAATATTACTTCTATCCTAATAACTCCCCCTAAAACTAATAACTCCCCCTTAATTTATGCCTAACTATCCTATTTTATACTTCTTCCCCTTTGTCACCAACAAAAACTAACTCCAAACTATATAACTCCCCCTTATTTTAATACTAAATGACATGTGATTATAATGATAGTGTTATCATAAATAATCAACACTTAATTCTGAAACTAAAACTTAACAAGATTATATACAAATAACAATAAGAAAGAACGAAAAGAAACTAATGTGTATTCTTGACAATGGGAGATCTATGAATCGAGCAATTTGGGTAATGGAAACAGAAATTTCCATTTTGTTCGACTAGATTTCCATCCTTGTCAAAGCACACTTCGCCAACGCAAACAACTTTGTCGTCATCTTCAGCGTGCTCTTCTTCTATAGGGGCTTCTTCTTCTTCTTCCTCGCTGTCCTCTTGCACTTGATCACTTGAGGATTCTTCATCGATCAAGATGGGATTGGCGTGATTGTCCATTAGAAACTTTTGCAAGTTTCTAAGGTTTTTGCCTTGCCTTTCTTGTTCTTTAGCCATTCTGATTTGCACCACTTGAATTTCAGTCATAAGTTGTAGTGCATCCTTCAAGAAATCTTCCATTTTTATCACCCGTGCAAGCGTAGTACGTTGAAATGGTCCAGTAGAAGGAGAAGGGAATGAAAAGGTTGAATTTTTGTTTGATTTGGAGGAGGAGGCCATTGTTTTAATTTTTCAGAAGTTAGAATCAGAGAAAGAACAGAAGGAATGAACAAAATTTCGAAATAGGAAGAATATATATAACCATTCATTTTGAAATTTGGTGGGAAAAAAAATTAAATTAAAAAACGTTGTATGTCGACAGGGTTGTAGATGGGATGTCGATAGGGTACTTGAAGTTTTTCTTATTTGATTTATTTTAATTTAATTTTAATTATTCTTGTTATATATTTATATTTTATATTTCAGTTATTGAACAAATACCTAATTCTCTTCTTAATTTAGTAAATATAGATTGATTTAAGGGTTTTGTTAAGATATCAGCAATTTGATTCTCGGAATTAATATAATCGAGAGAAATTACTTCTTTACTTATATTATCTCTGAGAAAATGATGTCTGATATCAATATGTTTAGTTCGAGCATGATGAGTAGGATTTTTGGATAAATTTATTGCACTAGTATTATCACAATAAATTGGTGATTTTGAGATATTTAAACCAAAATCTTTTAAAGTTTGTTGCATATATATTACTTAAGAACAAGCCAAAGCAGCAGAAATATACTCTGCTTCGGTTGTTGATAAAGAAACTGTGTTTTTCTTTTTACTAAACCAGGAAATCAAAAAATGCCCCAAAAAGTGACATGTTCCACTTGTACTTTTTCGGTCTAATTTACAACCAGCATAGTTAGCATCACAGTAAGATATTAATTCAAAAGAATCATTTTTAGGATAAAATAAGCCATAATCATTGGTGTGTTTAATGTATCTTATGATACATTTTACAACTTTTAAGTGGGTCTCTTTAGGTTGGGATTGATATCTTGCATAGAGACAAACACTATGCATGATATCAGGTCTACTAGCAGTGATATAAAGTAGTGATCCAATCATTCCTCTATATAACTTTTGATCTACATCTTTCGAGAGATCTTCTTTACTTAGGTACTCATTGGTTGCCATAGAAGTGGGTTTTCCACTTGCAGTAGTCAAACCAAATTTACAGACTAGGTCTTTAGCATATTTCTCTTGACTGATAAAGATACCATTATCTAATTGTTTTATTTGCAATCCTAGAAAGAAGTTTAATTCACCCATATGACTCATCTCAAACTCTTTTGCCATTATTTTGGAAAATTCTTTATTCATTTCAAAATTAGTTGATACGAAAATGATATCATCTACGTAAACTTGTACTAGTTGAATATCATTTTTATTTCTTTTAATAAAAAGAGTATTGTCTACTTTACCCATATCAAAATTTGATTGTAATAAGTAAGATCTTAGTCTATCATACCAGGCTCTAGGAGCTTGTTTTAGACCATATAGAGCTTTCTTAAGTTTGTAAACGTGATTTGGTAAATTTTCATTTTCAAAAAGTGGTGGTTGTTCAACATATACTTCCTCTTTTACAAATCAATTTAAAAAGGCACTTTTAACATCCATTTGAAATAATTTGAAATTATTATGATTTGCGAAAGCAAGTAGAATCCTAATTGCTTCTAATCTTGCTACGGGAGTAAAGGTTTCATCACAATCTATTCCTTCTTCTTGACAATAACCTTGAGCAACTAACCGGGCTTTATTTCTAACGACCTCACCTTGTTCACTCATTTTATTTTTATAAACCCATTTTGTTCCAATTATAGTTTTATTTTCAGGTCTAGGAACAAGTTCCCAAACATCATTTCTAGTGAATTGATTTAGTTCTTCTTGCATAGCCAAAATCCATGAATCATCAGTTGATGCTTCTTTTGGATCTTTGGGTTCAATAGTTGATATAAAGGCTACATTGCTCATTTTACTAAGTTGATTTCTAGTTGTAACAACAGATTGTATATCTCCAAGTATAGTTTCTATGGGATGATCTTTTAAAAGTTTAATCCTTTTATTGGGATGATTAAATTCATTATTAGTTTCCGTTAACTCTTGATTTTGAGTAATTAAATCATCTTCAACATTTGTCTCTTCAAAATTTTTGAGATTTTCATCGAATGAAACATGCATTGTTTCTTCAATAGTGTTAGTTCTTAAATTAAACACTCTATATGCTTTGCTTCTATTAGAATATCTGATAAAGATACCTTTGTCGGATTTAGGATCAAATTTATCTAAGTCATCTTTTGTATTTAAAATAAAACATTTACTTCCAAAAATTCTAAAATAAGATACCTTAGGTTTCTTTCCGTGAATAAGTTTATAAGATGTCTTATCAGTTAAAGGTCTAATTAAAATTCCATTTAAAATATAACAGGCGGTAGCAACTGCTTCTGCCCAAAAATACTTTGGTAAATTACTATCAGCAAGCATAGTTCTCGCACACTCTTGAATCGTCCTATTTTTACGTTCTACTACTCCGTTTTGTTGTGGAGTTCTTGGAAATGAAAAATTGTGAATTATTCCCTTTTTATTGCAGAATTCTTCAAACTTTTCATTTTCAAATTCACCACCGTGATCACTACGGATGTTTATAATTTTTTAAGAAAATTGATTTTGAACCCTTTTTGAAAAATTCTTAAAACATTCAAAAGTATCACTTTTATGTTTCAAAAATATTGTCCCTGTAAATCTAGAATAATCATCTACAATTACAAAAACATATTTACTATGATTTATTGACTGAATTTGAGATGGACCAAATAAATCAAGATGAAGTGATTCAAGAGGTTTTGAGGTTGAAATCATATCTTTTAATTTAAAGGAACTTTTTCTAAGTTTTCCTAGTTGGCAAGCATCACATAGACTATCTACTTTAAAATTCATTTTAGGGAGCCCTCTTACTAGATCATGTTTTGATATTGAAAATAATTAAAGATTATTGAAAATAAAGATTATTTTGAGGCTAAAAGTATTTAAAACCAGGATAGATCTTTTTGATTTAAAAAGGAAGATTTTGAAATCATTTTTAAAACAAGATATAATTTTGTAAAACATTTAAATAAAAGTTAGTGGATACAAAACGATGTTCCACTAGATTTTTCGTAGGTTCCATCCTACTTAGGGTTCCATCCCTTTAACAGGCTCGAAGTGGATTCCATTCCACGAATAAAATGGATTTTAAGATGTCAGTGCTTTTCTAGGAGTTTTAACATAATTCTAGACTCGATACTTGTCTTGTACTATTGAAATCTTGAACTCTTGATATCTTGATACTCATGAGTCATGAATCTTGATGTCTTCGATCTTGAGTCTCTATACTGTACAGTCTTCATTCTCAGTACCTGCATGTTTATATCCTGCATATACATATATATATCTAAACTATAATGTTAGTATTTATATTTTATAACAAGTCCTAAGGTTGTTGTCATCAAAACCATTCTTTTCAAGGACTAACAAATTTTCCCCATTAACCCAGTGGTTTAGACCTTCTTGACATCGCCTATCTCCAGGAAACCCCGGTTCTTAGAAGGTTAAGGATCGATTTTCCCATCGATCTGGTGGTTTGAGTCAATTTTCCCCATTAACCCAATGGCTTAGATCTTCCCGACGTCGCCTATCTCCGAGCAACGCCGATTCTCAAAAGGTTGAGAGTTGATTTTCCCCATCGACCTAGCGGTTGGAATCGATTTTCCTCGTCAACCCAGCTGTTTAGACCTTCCCGACATCACTATCTCCGAGCAGGACCTATTCTCAGAAGGTTGGGGGTCGATTTTGCCCATTGACCTAGCTTTTTAAGTCGATTTTCCAAATCGATCCAGTGATTTAGACCTTTCTGACATCACCTATCTCTAGGCAATACATGTTCTCACAAGGTTGGAGGTAGATTTTCCCCATCAACTCGATGGTTTAGACCTTTCCAACATCACCTATCTCCGAGCAATGTTGGTTCTTAGAAGCTTAGGGTCGATTTTCCCCATTGACACAGCGGTTTGATTCGATTTTCCCCGTTGACATGGCAGTTTGAGTCAATTTTCCCCATCGACCTAACGGTTTGAGTCGATTTTCCCCATCAACTAAGTGGTTTAGACTTTCTTGACATCACCTCTCTCCAGGCAGCGCTGGTTGTCAGAATTATGGGGGTCGATTTTCCCTGTCGACCTGGCAGTTTGGATAAGAAAAGCAGTGATTCCATGCACCTCAATAATTCCTCGAAGGCATCTGACAATCCTGATTCCATTCAAAGTTCTTCTTACCTTTCTTGAGGGCGTCAAAGAAATGTATGCACTTATTTATCGCCATTTGGATGAACTGACTCAAAGCAGTGATCATTCCATTCAAGCTCTAAGATTGTTTCTTCGTGGTTGGGTCAGCTACATTCCACAAGGTGTTAATCTATTCTAGATTCGCCTCGATGTTCTGTGCATTGATAAAAAATCTTAGAAACTTCCTAATGCTACCCTAAAAGAACATTTTAATGAATTTAGCTTTATTCAGTATTTCCATAAAACTTCTAACATCTCTGAAAGGTCGTGCAGATGGTTTCGAGAAACTCGTGATTTCACAAGCATGTCGTCTACACAAACTTCCATCGTCTGTCCGATTTGATTCTTGAACATAGAATTGACCAGTCCTTGGTATGTGGCACAAATGTTTTTCAAACTGAACATCATAACACATTAACAGTATAACTCCAAGTCTGTTATAAACCGAGTATTCTTCTAATCTGGTATATGCATTTAGATCTGGTTATAGCCCGAATAAGCATCCATAAATGAAAGAAACTCGTGTCCTGCAGTCTCATTGACCAGTTGGTCGATCCTAGTCAAAGAAAACATGTCCTTTGAGCGTGCCATATTCAAATTCGAGTAATCAATACACGTTCGCCACTCCCATTTGACTTCTTGACCAACACGGAATTGGATACCCAATAGGGGTAAAAAGCATCATGAATAAAGCTATTTGCAATAACTTATCCACTTTCTCCTTCAAACAGCGGATCGTTCAGTGCATGACACGCCGTCTCCAACGATATCATGCACATATTCTAATATGTCCAGGCAAACACGTCCAAATTTGCTTGGAGGCGATTCTCCATTTCCTTTCTTAAATTAGTGTTGAGCTATGATCTAATCTTCAAGACCCGAGTAGGATCATCCATGTCGATTGGTACATTCATCGTTAGCTCAGCCAGTGTTGGTTGCCCTTCCACTAGCTGCTTCGTGGGATCCACAACATTATTCAACCTGCTATGGTTCCCGAGCCAGGGGCGAGGCTTTGGTTGCTATGTTTGCAAGTCCTGAATGAGGAGGGTTCTCTCCACATTCTTGCCTTTCTCACGCCGCTTTGCTTCTCTTAGTTCCACAACATAGCGGTCTCTTCCAGTGCTCTGGTCAACTTTCACTACTCCGATCCAGTTTTCCATGGGGAATTACATCACCGATACTAGGGTGCCAGTGCTATCTTGAAATCGACAAGAGCTGGTCAGCCCAAGAAGGCATTGTATGTTGAGTACTCATCCACGACAACAAACTTCTGAAACTAGACTATCCTATGATGTCCTTCACCTAATTCCAAAGGCAAATCGATCATTCTAATCGGTTGTTTAACCTCACCTGTAAATCTTTGTAACCTCCTTTATGTTGATCTTCATTTGATCAAATGTTCCCCTAAACGATATATTCATTGAACTCCCTATGTCTACCAAGACTCGGCGTACAGTTGCCGGTCTGATTCCAACTATTACCACTATGGGGGTCAAAAGTTGGTGCTTTGACTCCGAACCGTTTATTCGCTCAAAACCCTAATCAATTAAGTACGACCGGTCGACCTCTATAGATTGGTGCAGTCGACCGGCCCCAATCTAGATGTTGACCGGTGAGTTTGCATATTTAATATTTATTTCTAAATTTGTTTATTTAATTATTTTTGACTGCAAATTTTCAAACGTTTATAACTTTCTTATACTAGCTCTGATTCCAAAACATAATATATGAAAGTTGCCCAGAAAATCGCTACAAATGCAACGGTGCAAGTTTTGTAGCCAAATTCCAATGTTTGTGAAAATTCATTTTTTTCCCTTATTATATTTAAATTTATTTTTATATTAAATTTTTGCTTAAATTTTCAAGGTGTTCTGTTCTCCCCCTTACAAGGATTTTGTCCCCAAAATCTTCAAGGATGGAAACATGTAACTCGTATGTACATAAATCAATAACTGCAACCATCTAGCCATTCATCAACCATTGGCAATCATTGTCCTTAGTTAAATCTCTAATGCAATATGTACATATAGTCATCAAATGCATATGAACCTATACTAGTGAAAAAACAAGTGAGTTGGGTAGTGTGTAGATAGGTTCTTAATGATTGTTAGATAACCAGGATATCAAAAATTAGACGGTCTCCTGATCTAGTCGACCTCCTGACATGCAAGTGCTTATGCCATGTATCCGAATGTACGCAACATCCAATGTAAATATATATTGGCAATTCTACATGTATGCGCAACTATTCAATCCATATGCAACAACCATATTCATACAACTCAGTGAAATGAAAAAAGTGATGGTGTGAGTGTATGATAACTAGAGAAGATAATTGCCTAAGTGTGAAAAGAATAATTTAACTAATACATTCGATTGCATCCATCAAACAAAACAAGTCTTAATGACACATTCGCAACCATTCCTAGCATCCAATTGTCTCTACCTATGGGGTATACTAAGCTAGAACCCAACACATAAGCAGTCTATGCCTATTCAACTAAAATGGAAACATACCAGAAAAGAGTTGTGGATGGGTAGCTCTAATCTTCTCCTTAGACTCCCATATACTCTCGGTCAGATCATCTTCCAACTGGACCTTAATAAGCTTGATAAATTTATTGTGGGGTCGCTTTGTCCCATGCTCAAGAATACGGGTAGGTGCATGGTGAACAAGTGACTTCCTCTCTACCTCCACCTCCTCTAGCCGACTTGACTCGACTACGGCTGTTGTATCATTTAGACACTTTCGCAAGTGTGCCACATGGAAAACATCATGTACTCCCACTAATTTCTCAGGAAGCTTCACCCTATAAGCTAACTTCCCAACTCTACAAGTAATCAAAAAAGGCCCTACAAACTTTGGTGCTAGATCTCCCAAACTACCAAATCTCATAACGTGCCTACGCATCGAGACCTTCACAAAAACCATGTTACCCATTACAAACTCTAACTCTGTGCATCTCCTATCAGCATAAGACTTCTGCCTATCCTGTGCAGTATTCATCCTCTTACGGATCCAGTTTATCTCCTCTAATGTCTCCTTCACCAAATACTTTCCAAGAATAATCCTATCCGTAGTGTCCCACCAACAAGACAGTGACCAACAAGGCCTCCCGTATAACACCACGAACGGTGCCATCTCAATACTCACCTTATAGCTGTTATTATAGATAAACTCCACCAATGGTAAGTGATCCTCCTAAGAGCCTCCAGAATCTAAGAAACACATCTGAATCAAGTCCTCTAATACTTAGTTTACCCTCCCTGTCTGTCCATCCATCTGTGGGTGATAAGCGACATTCATGCTCAACTCGATGCATAAAGCCTCATGTAGACTCCTTCAAAACTCGGTGGTGAAAAGTGGATCTCTGTTTCTAATGATGCTAGAAGGAACTCCATGTAACCTAAAGATATCTCTTACGTATAGTGTCTCCCAAGATGCAACGGACCTCAGACTCCTAATCAGAATAAGATGAGCACATTTGCTCAGTCGGTTGATTATGACCCAAATACTCTCATTCCCCCTTTTACTACTAGGTAGTCCATCGATGAAGTCCATAGATATACTCTTCCACTTCCACTGAGGAATATCAAATGGCTGCAACAATCCTCTCAGCTTCTTCTGGTCCGCCTACACCTTCTGGCAAGTCATATATCAAGCCACATATTCTGCCTCATGCTTCTTCATACAAGGCCTAGAAAAGACTCTCTTCATGTCATGGTACATTTTTCAACCCTGAGATGAATGTTCATCTTAGAACAATGAGACTAGGCTAATACCATGTTAATCAAATCCATAAAGAGAGGAACACATAATCTTCTATCTTTTCGCAGTCATCCCTTTGAGTCAATGGCATAACACCTCAAATGACTCGACTGCTCTCCTCTGCTAAACCTCTCAAAAATATCCAAGAGCTCCTTTTCATACTTTTGACTTGACCCAATTTGATCCATAAGTGTAGGCTGTACAACCAAAATCGCTAACTATCCCGAAGTAATTTTTGACGATGGTTGGAAATCGAACGTAGAAATGAACTCCAAATACTTATACACAAAGAACAAAAGACTCGACACCGCATGCTGCCTACTCAAGATATCAGCTAAAACATTGCTATTGCTTGGAGTATATGAGATATTGAACTCATATGATGCTAAAAACTTCATTCACCTCTGTTACATTAATTTCAAATACTTCTGTGAGAATAAATACTTCAAAGTAGGGGTGAGCGTTTGGTCTGATTTTGAAAATTGCTAAAACCAATAAAAATCAAAACCAAACCAAATCAACCAAATTAAGATTGGTTGGTTTGGTTCGTTATCCGATAACCGAACAAAAAATGATTCACATTTTATGATTGGAATATTCTTTACACTTTAAAATAAAACAAAAATATATGATTAAATTATTCTTATTTAGTATTCTTATGCTTTTTAATAGTAATTTTGACACATATATGATAAATAAAATTTATCTAAACCACTAAATTAATTTAAACAAATCATTATAACATTAGTAATTTTGACACTATATTAAAAGTTTGGTTAATTTGGTTAAACCGATAACCGAATTAACATTTTCACAGGCTGATCAAAAACCAATCAAGGTTCAAAACCAAACTAAACCAATCAGAATAAACTGGTTTGGTTGGTTTGTTTGGTTTGACCAAAAATTACTCACCCCTACTTTAGAGATTTATGATTCGTATACAACCCAAACCGCTCTCCTAAAAGATAGTGCCTCCATGACATGAGTGCAAAGACAATGGCCGCCAACTCAAAATCATGGGTAGGATAGTTTCTCTTGTGGACCTTCAATTTTCGACTAGCATATCCTACCACTCTCCCTTCCTACATCAACACTGTGCCCATCCCCATACCACAAGCGTCGGTATATACTGTGATTGCCTTTGTGCCATCGAGTAACACTAGAACAGGTGCACTAGTTAATGCCTCCTTCAGCTTACTAAAAGCATCCACGCACTTTGAGTCCCATCAGATAACCAGATTCTTCTTGGTGAGGCGGGTTACAGGGGTAGAGATTTTAGTGAAGTCCTTAATGACATTTATATAGTAGCCCGCCAAACCAACGAAACTCCTCACTTTTGTTGCATTATTTAGTACATGCCAGTCCCGTACTATAGCAACTTTACTAGGATCAACACTTTTAGAGACAATATGTCCCAAAAGGTGTATCTTCTTGCGCCAGAAGTGACACTTAGAAAACTTCACCTTCAACTTATGCTCACGGAGTGTATTGAGCACTTCTTCTAAATGGAACTTATGCTCCTCCTCGCCTTTTGTCATCCATAAATACCACTATTAACTTATTAAGCAACCCTCTAAAAAATCAACTCATCAAATCAAGAAAGTAGGCGGGTTTATGGTTAGTCCGAAGGGCATGACTAACTACTCATATAGCCCGTCGAGTGTACGAAAAACAGTCTTCTAAATATTATCCTCAACCACACGTAACTGATGGAATCCGGTAGTCAATTCAAGTCGAGAGAACACCTTTGCTCCAACCAACTGATCAAAGGGTTTGTCTATTTAGGGCAACGAGTAATAATTCTTCTTTGTCAAATTATTTAGTTCTCAATAAACGACGCAAAACCTTAGAGAATCATATGTCTTAGTAGCAAAGACAATTGGCGCTCCCCACTCTGAAATACTCCTAATGAAGCCCTTCTCCAGCGGCCCATTCACTTGCTTATTCAACTTGCATCTCTCCTTCGGGGCCAAATGCCTAAAAGGTAAGGCATCAGGTCTCGCGTTCTCCATAAGACAAATCTGAAACTCGATCTCTCATTGGGATGAGAGATCGGTAGCCTTAAAAAAGATATATGGATAGTCTCTAACTATAGGCATTGAATCTAATTCGTCATGTGATAGGTCTAATGAGTATAGGCAACTCAACATAATTGAACCTTTAGGATCACAGTAAACCTCAAGACTGCATCCACTACAAGTACCCAAATTAACAACCTTCCTACCACAATCTAAGATTCCCACATACATCATTATCCGGTCCATGCCCAAAATCAAGCAAAACCTAAAAAATCCTAAGAAAAAAGCATCGCAATCGAACTCGACCCCTATAAACAATTTCAAATCCCCACATATCATAGAAAAATAAGCTGATCCTCTAACATGGTTTGATACAACTACAGGGTCCGTAACTATGCTAATGTCCAAGTATAACTCATCTACAAGTCTACTCAAGATAAAAGAGTGTAATGCCCTAGTGTCAAATAAGATACGAATAAGTAAATCAGAAAACATTAACATGCCTTCGATCATGACCTTCTTTCCCTTGTCTGCAACTGGTGCACTTGAACTAGGAACATCGTCCAGTGCGTAAGCTGAAACCACCAAGGTAGAGGTCTTTTAAGGTACTAGACAATCCCGCCTTATGTGCTCATATTGTTTGTAGTTGTAACACTTAATCTTCAAACTGTCCGCCTTGCACTCCTTCGCAAAATGCCCCTTCTTACTGCACTTCCTACATAGCAACTCTTGCTTCTTTATCTTTCCTATGGGTCGTATTCCTCCCTTGTGTTGATTCTATGGAGGTGTCTTTCCTCCTATCTTTTTAGGATCACTCTTCACTTCATCCTTGGAAATAACATTCAGGAAAGCCATCTCTACCAATCTCTCATAAGTTGCACCCATGGAAATATGACTAAGAGCCAAATCCTGAAGAGGTTGATTCAATCCCTTCGCAAACTTCAGAGCCTTCTTGTATGGGGTATAGATCAGCTCCATCCCAAACCTAACGAACTTATTAAACTGATTAATGTACTATTTCACCGACATCTCTTTTTTCTGTAAATGTATGAATTTCTCCATCTGTACTCCCTCTTCAGCCCAGGATAGAAACTTCATCTCAAATCATCTCCTAAACTACCTCCAAGTAATCTGTCCCTCATCATCTCAACAACTACTACATCCCCCCCAATTCAGAGCCTCCCCCTGTAAATGCCAAGTGGCAAGCTACCTCCTAACATCATCTTTAAGGCCCATTAATCCAAAAATCCTTTGACAAGTACGAATCCATGTCCTCGAATCTACATACGACTTAGTCCCCAAATACGGCTTCCCTCCTAGGCTCGCACAGTCCTTATATAGCTTGGCAAAATCGACGGCAGGTCGGTGGGAATGAAATGCACCCGACACTCGCTCCATGGTTCCTCTATTATCATCAAGCTTGGCTTATCCTCTTACTTGCAAATACCGACAGAACCAAATCGAGACGTTCACACTTGAAATTTCAATTGCATCCCTCGAGTCGTAACCAACAGGATCACTCATCCTTTCTATCTGTGATATAGGAATTTATTAGCAACTTTTCCACTTATGGTATTGGAAAGAATAAGGGAATGAGTTTACATATTATACTTATATATACATAACTGTTGAAAGGCCTTTATCTATACATACACACATAGATACACACACACACACTTTGGAAACCCATTTTGAAAGCCTTTTGGAAAACTTTTTGGAAAACATTTGAAAAACATTTTTTTGTAAAACTTTTCAAGTAAGTTCTATCAATACACCCCTAATTACTAAGGAATTTTAAACCTAGGCATTGATACCACATGTGACAACCTGCACCTCCCGAGACACCGATGCAAAGTCTAGGGTGAATTTAGAACTCAGGTCGATGCTAAGATGTACGAGTTGTCGGGGTTTTTACAAATTTCATAGATTAAAACTACAGGGATAAATCTAAGACATACTACACTTTCGGATCTTACAATGGAAGGCAGAAAAATATAAATACTTAAAATAGTCATCTCAGAAAATATTTAAAACATAGTCTCAAAAGCATATGCAATTAAATCCATAGTATATAGAAATACATCAAATAGTTTGATAAAATACTAAATACGATAAATAGTACATGGAGAGTAATAGGAAATAAAAAGCAACTGTGATGCCAAGCTCGCTCTATAAGTACCATCGTTGGGCCTATCACCTGCCGCCCTATCCTCCTATAGTGGGCAAAAAGAAAGGAAAATGGATGGATTGGACAAAAGTCCGGTGAATCAGGTACATCATTAATATATGGTGATCACATGCAATTGATTTTAGTAATACTCTATGCAACTTTGGAAATTCTACAGGTGTTCGTGAATTACTTGTTTTCTTTACTTGAGGGGTTTAGCTCAATACACACCTGTGCTATCGACTTATGCATACTCATACTTAGGGTCGAACAACTAATCGAACCTCAAGACAACTAACGTTTGGCTAATAACTACTCGAACTATTCCAACATAGGGTTATCCTACCATTTAAACCATGGGTCCATTTTTCCCACATTACGACTACACGTAATTTCTAACATAAGTTTCCCTAAAATTTCCACCATGGGACTAAGCTTCCTCCAACCACGACTACACGTATCCAGTTACATATTGAGAGGGAACCCGCAATGCCAACTTACCAAAGTGCCTCATCATCTACATCCGTGTCCATCTCTTAATGGTAATGCAATGCCTCTTATCGCACCATGTCGGGGTCCATTAACAACAAAGCATCACGTCACATCATCCTAAATACTAAGGAACTCTCATTGGTGCTGGACCTCACAATCCAGTAGGCATCCTCTTCAGTATTGCATGTCTATCGTAGAACCTCCTATAAGTGCAATTTGCAATAGAATCGCCCTAGTCGAGTATCGATCCTATTGGATAAATTGCATTTACCCAGTCTGCAATGTCCTAATTTTGTCACATAGTGAACTAGCTTCCTTACTTATACTAACATCCATATATATATAGCATATACACTGCTATTTCATTTATAACTTAGGCTTTAGGCCGAGTTTCAGGTTGCACCCCGTTTTTGGTAACCGGTAGACCGCTTGCTATCAACCGCCTCTAGTGAGAGGTCGATCGGTCGTCATTGTTTACTGTTTTTAATTAGCGATTATCGTTCATTTTGTTTGTTACAAACTGTCGTTCCTAAGCCCCAATATAGTAGCTTAAATTATGATTTGTCATGCAGTAATTTTGATTTCAGTTAACCAAACTTATGAATGTGTGCTTTATAGTTGTCAAAACTTCCTATTAAATTTCCGTTTTCCATAAATCAGTTTTACCTAGGTTTAACATCAATAGGTTATATCAATTCTTATCAAGTGTGATAAATAGGGTATATTAAAGATTTATCAATTTCTTAATCTACAGATTTCTATAAGTCGGATTTATATTAGAAGAAAGGAACCATATTTATATAATCACTATTAAATTCTCAATTCAATTGAACAATGTTTCCAATTCTATTTTTTACAACTTAGATCAAAAAGGGTATACTAAAATTAATTGTATGTAAATCATCCAATTAACAATGAACCCACTCACCTCAAACCGAAGCTATTCCCTTTGTGATACTTTTGGAATCTCCTCCGCTCGTTAGGTCTCTTCTATTTAATCTTCTTTAATTCTCTAGTTTTATATTTATTTAATTGTTGAAGAAATTTGTGATTTGAGGAGAAAAAAAGATTTTAGTTTTCAAAGGGGCGAAGTTTGGACGTACAGGTTCTAATTTTTTGAATTTGGGTTAGGTTTTCCGTTTTATTTATAGGCATAGAAAGCAATCAAAATCATCAGATCTAACCTTATCAAATCCATGTTGTGTGGCCGCTCAAAAGCCTAATCGATTAACTAAGATCGATTGACCGCTATAGATTGGAGCAATTGACCGCTAGTGGTCGACCGGTCCCAATCTCCATGTCGACCGACGGGTTTACTTATTTAATATTTATTTCTAGATTTGTTTATTTAATTATTTTTGACTGTGAATTTTCAAACGTTTATAACTTTCTCATATTAGCTCCGATTCCAAGACATTATACATGAAAGTTGCCCATAAAATCACTAAAAACGCAACGGTGCAAGTTTCGTAGCCAAGTTTTGGACGTTTGTAAAAATTTTGTTTTTCGCTATTATTTTTAAATTTAGTTCTTATATTAAATTTCCACTTAAATTTTCGGAGTGTTACAGTGGTTGTAGAGGAAAATAATGATTCGGCGCCAAATGAAAATTATAAAGGCAAACTCGGGTGGGTTTTCAAATGTTCATTAAACTACTGCCCTGTTTTAAATTAACTATATATTATTAACTATATATTAAAGTACCACCACGTTTTAAAATTTTTATTTACTATATATTTTTAAATATAATAAATTATTAATTTTAAATTATTAATCACTAATTATATTTATTATTCATGAATCATTAATTATAAATTATTTCCATATTTTAAATACTGGTCAACTTTTATGAGTTCTCTTTTTCTCGCTTTTATGTTTATTCGATTTTTGCATGATTAGTAACGATGATCATTGAAATATCCGAGTAAAAACCTTTTTGTTCACATAGATTTACATTTGTTGTTAACAACGTTTACTTAAAGGTGGTTCCATAATCACTTATAATTTATGAACAAGACAACTATAAATTAGTGTTGTTATAAGCAAATATTTAAAACAGTCAAAATTAATAGGTTGTCATAGATCTCTATTATAACTGGCAAAAAGAACCGGTTGTTAAAAATAAGTTTATTACAAATGTCTAGAAAAAACAGTTGTTAAAAAACTTTATTGCAACTATTAATTGGCGAATGTTGTAAATAAATAGTTGTAATATGGTCATTTTCTTATAGTGGAACTGTGTAATATTACAATTTCGATGTTCTTTTTGACCTTAGTTACATTAACCACCTGAAAACCATCGAGTGAGTCATTCCATAGTTATCCAATAATTATTAGTATGCAACCCATTGGTACTTCCAACAACCATGAGTAATACACTGCCCAATATTTGGATAGCATTACATATTCTTAGTCTCAATGGATGTATCGATATGTTGTCTCTAAACATCTTAATTATGAATATTTAAAATGATATGTTATTTTTAATGTGATAAATTTATCATGATTACAATATATTTTAATTACTATCACATAACATATGATTTAAGGATTTTCTATTAATATACTTAAATTAAATAATTGATAACATCTCATAATATGTAAAGTATATAATAAAAAGAAAAACAACTTTTATTTCAAATGAGATTTTAATACAAAGTTAATAATTGACAATTAATTACAGAATTACCCCTAATGCATACTCCTAACTCTATAAATTTATACTGTCACATCTTAAATTAATGGTGGAGATTCACTTGATCTAAATACAATATTGACATAATCTCCATATATATCTCCTAAAATCTCTCATATATAATTTGAATATATTATTTTATAAATATCTAATCCTATGTTCTAGGTATTTTCTATGAAGAAATCTAGATAAATAAAATACAAAATCAAGCTTATTTTCAACATCAATCCGTAAATTGGATTTTGTAATTTGAACAATACTCCCAATTTGTATATCTTACATGCTTCGGTAGGATTAGATATATTATCCAAACTTTCATCATTATATTAACCTTCTTACCTAAAGATGATATCTTCGATGCAAGTTAACGAATCTTTCTTTTACTCTTTTCGTTTCGTCCTCCATCATTGCAGTAGAAATTACCAAAATTAAGTGTTCCAACATACACTTTGTTCTAATGTCATAAATTTGGATGGTCCATGTATGTTATCTTTGCACCTTTCATAATTTCTGTTTTAAAAAATTATTGATTCAAAATTCTTTTTTAGAAACATGGATAGTAAAATGATTGCTTATCTTTTCAATGGCCTCATAATCTGCACTTTCTTCCTTTTCAGATCTGGATTTCATTTTTTTGTGACTTCCATATTAACTCTTAGATTACTAAATTTTCGAACATAAGTAATTCTTCCATTTTCTTAAGCTCATTCGTTATTTTTTGTTTTAATTATTAGCATATTCTCATTTACTTCACTGAAGTTGGTGTGTTCGTCGTTAATTTTTTTCACTTCCTCCTCTTTCATTTCTTCTTCCACCTCTTCCGTTTTTGCTTCCTTGGTAGCCTCATTTTCACTTCCTTTGCTTTGGTATTTCCTTCACCTTTGTAGCGACCCGGATTTTCCATCGTTTGATTTTGAATATTTAAATAGTTTAAATATTGAATTTGGATTATAAACTGATTTTTGAATAAGAAAATTTTGGTTGAAATTTTAGAATGAATTTAAATTTCGAATATAACAATTTATCGTAATACGGAAATGGCGAATAATTTAAATTTGAGTTGAATTTGAATTGAAATGATTTTTGATGTGAATCTAAATTTTATCTGAATTAGAATTGAGTTAATAAGATTTTAAAACTAAAATTTCTAGTGATTTCAAATTTTTTTGAAATCGTCGATTTTATCAACGGGTTAAAATAGCGATCCAGGGCACAGTCTCGGAATTCGACGAAACCGGTTCCATTGAATCCATAATAGTGTATTACTATCATATTTCAAATTTGGTAGTGTTTGGACTTACCGTTTGGTCGTACAATCTGAAAATGCCTAGAAATAATTTAATTTAATTTAAATAGTCGATTTTAAAAGCTATCTTCTCCATATGATCAAATCAGGCCTTGAGACTAGTCCCATTGGGTTTGGAATAGCGGTATAACATTAGAAACGCTAAGGGACATGCCTTAATAAGGATTCGGATTTTTGAGATATGTAAAGCGAGATATTTTGAATAAAAAAACAAATAATAAAATCAAATCACATCCCTCGAGCCACCCTATTTATGTAGGCCGACCTAGTTATGTACATATAGCCGCCTTCAATAGTTTAAAATCTCATTTCTTCTTCTTTCCACAATCCAGTTCGAATAAAAAACAAAAAATGGTCCGAGTCAAAATGATAAAAAGATCTCTATGTTTCAATCTTCATTCATCGCCTTGCCGCTCACTTTCATCCATTGTCGTCGCTTCCTCCTCCTCCACCATGGATTCGCCTTCGCTCGATGATTATGCTCTTTCATCTCTCGAAGAAACTGGGGATATTGCTCCCAAGAGATCGAATAGCAGAAGTAGCAACAACCCTAGATCTCCTCATGATACTCATGATAAATTTGAAGATGAGAAGGAGAAATGACGCAAATAGGATTTCTTGTGTCTAATACTGCTGCTGGTAGTATTATTGGAAAGGATGGATCACCAATTTATGAACTTCAGTCACAATCTGGAGTTCGCATTCAATTGTCACGTAATCAAGAAAATTTTCCAGGTACATCTGATAGGATTATCATGGTCTCTGGAACTTATAATGAGATACTTAGAGCAATGGAATTAATACTTGAAAAGTTAGTAAATGAGGCAGAAGAAAGTAGTGATGATGATAATGACAGGTTAGTGGCGCTGGCATGGGTGGTGGCGGGTCTGTATTTAGGTGAGTTTAATTAAATTTGTTAATAGATAATTAGTTTAAAATTTAGTAATTAGTTGATTAATTATAATTAAAATTGTAATCGTTAATTTATATTTTTCGAAATTTGCTTATACGAGGTTCAATCGAACGAAATCAGTCGCGTGGGGTTCGGAGCTGCGAAATCTGTGCATAGGAATTAAATTGGAACGATTAGAAAATTTTAAATCAAGGTGAGTAAATCTCACTCATTTGGATTACAGGGTTTAATGTATAATAATTAAAAATAATTATTGGTTGATTGATTGAATTGATAAATTATTATCAGTTGGATGTTATATTATATAATTAGTATATATATTAGTAGTTGGATATATTTCCCGTCGATTGGAGCGGATGAAACTATGTGTCCCGCATAATAGCGGATGACCCTATATACCGCAATACCCCCCTCGAAGTGGGATTGGTATTTTATGTTGTATTAACATCTGTAGATGCAGGGAAACAGGTTGGAGGGATCCAACTAGATTCCTCAAAAATGTTGATTTTAATTTCATATATAATGATATATGATGTGTTAGAATAATCTATTATAGATTATTGTTGTGATTGAATAATTTGATACTAAAGTAGCACTGGCCTGAATTTTGGTATTTTAAATACCATAATATTATTTTTGGAATTTGAAGGAATTTAAAAGGAGATTTTGGATATAAAAATATTCA
The DNA here is from genome assembly GCA_030737815.1 of Allium fistulosum. Classification (NCBI taxonomy): domain Eukaryota; kingdom Viridiplantae; phylum Streptophyta; class Magnoliopsida; order Asparagales; family Amaryllidaceae; genus Allium; species Allium fistulosum. The sequence goes on from CM060907.1 coordinate 295,943,659, forward strand.
TATGGAAATTTGGATTATTTTAAAGAAAAATTGATTTGGATAAAACAATAAATTGATTTGGAGTCATACTTAACTATTTGTAAAATGTTTTAAGTAGATATTTAAAATTAAATTATATAAAGGATTTTTAACAATGGATTTTTAAGTGATATTTCTGGATTGATGGAAAGAAGTTAAAATTGATATTTAAAATAGGTTTGAAAAATAAATGGAATTTATTAAGAAATGGATTTATAAAATGAGATTTTATAAATGAAATTAGTTTTATAAACAAGTGAAAACTCAAAGGGGTTTATAAATTTATAAACGATGTTTATAAATAAGGGAAAATGATATCAGTTGATAATTTGGGAATATGAATTCACAATGTGAATTTATACCGAGTTATGGAAGTCGATTTGGGGAAAAAAATTAGTGGAATCTATTTTTGAATATGAGAATGATTATGAAATTGAGATGTGGTCGATGTGATATGAATCGAGAGGGATTTATAAATGGAATAGGCAATATTGGATTTTTAAATATAGATTTTTGCCGAGAAATTAATATTGTTTTAAATTGGGATTTCTATTTAATAAACTATATAGTTAAAGCTGTTTAGTATTGAAATATTTCAGAATAATGGATTATTCAAATATTTAATGTTTATTGAAATGAATTCACATTTTTATAACAAGCTTTGTAAATCTATTGGGTTTATTTATAAAAAAATGAGAAATGAATTATCAATGTTATCCAAAATGTTTTAATATTTAAATAATTACTTAAATTTGTTTTTTTCTAAAATAAATTATTATTCTTTAAAAATACTTATCATATATATATAGGGTTTTGAAGTGATTGAAATTTATTTATAAACTCTCTCGAGATTCGTAAATGGGGTTTATAAAATGGATATGATTTTGATAAGAGGAATTTTATAAGGGGATTTGGAAAAAATGAAATTTCAAAAATGTTGAATGTGGGAACTTTGAAAATGAAATCTGAATTTATAAAAGAAGTTATAAATTGTTGGTTGGATTTATAAAAGAGTATAAATCGATTTTGGAAATTGTAAGAAGGAATTTATAAATAATTCCAAAGATTATGATATAAGTTATGAAATATTCTCCTAAGTATTGAAAAGCGGGTTTTGGAAATATTTTAAGTATGAAATGATTTATATAGAAATATTTTTCTAAGTGTTGTAAATTGGATTCAGAAATATTTCTAAGTGTTGAAATGGTTTAAAAATATCCGGTTATGGATAAGTATTTGAAATTGTTTTAAAATATTGAAAAAGTGGAAGAGATTTGAATAAATATCTTAAGAAGGATATTTTGGATTGAATGTTTCAAAAATTTATAAAATGGCCTAGTGATTGCTTATGGATGTTATTTGATAGTTAAATAATCGACTATCAAAATCAGACCAATTTCGTTGATCGTTTCGAACAGACCGGGATCGGATTTAATTATCCGAAAACCACTTCGATCCGATTTGAGCGTTACGAATGGATATCGTGAAGATAGCGAAGATGGTGATTCGGTTTGTCTAGACCCAGGACAACTTGTATGGACGAATGCTATCAGAACATCGTCGTTGGAGGCCGATGAGCATTCTAAGTGGAATTGTTCTTGAAAGGTAAACGTAGCCTCAAGCCTCATCAACCGGGAATAACTAAAATAAGGGAGATGCAACAAGGCTAAGTGGGTTGCACCCAATTAGGGTTTGTTATCACCTTTCTAGATACCCTCAGAAATATATTATAAATTATGGATATGGTTGTGCATGGAAAAAAATGAGCGCTCGATTAAGGATGGGAACACCCGAGGTGATAACATATTCGGTACTATCCAGGTTAGGGGTAGGCTGGTCTTGTGTTAGCGGGGGATCCCAGTGAGGTCATCGGTACATTTTTCTAGAGGTGTACTGTGACGGGTAGTATCCCGGTAGCCCAGTCATTGTATGAAATCCATTCTCCAATACATGCCTTTTACGGTTTTGATTGTAGAGCCTAGTATGCTGGAATTTAATTAATGTAACAATTTCGGCTATTTTGATAAGTATTTGTACTTACACACTATTATAATATCACAGGATTTTCTATAAAAGTGTTTTGGTTATCGTAAGGTAAAAACCCGACATGTTTATGTGTGGCGTGGTCTTACGAGATACCTTTGATTTTCAAAGGATTTTGATAATGGTAATAATTCAAATTGAGTGTGTTTTCTCACGCTGGTTTTCCAGACTGACTCGGGTGTTATTTTATTATAATGCTCGGGTCAGACCGAGTATTACAGATTCAGGATAGGATGTTATGGAGCTCTGGAGACGAGCTGAAGGATTTCAGACGTATATCGCGTACTTGGTTATTTCCGCTGTGTGGGTTATGTATATCAGGAGAAGTTATTATAATTGTCCAGATTGAGTGATGATTGTTGTACTCTGATGATTATATGTATATTAACTGATACAGTTTCTTTGTATAAAGATCTGTTATTATATATTGTATTTTGTTCCGCTGCGTTGGTAAGATTCTATGTTGTTGTTTTCTGTTTCTTCTTCTACCTCTTTCTTCTTTACGCCTAGCAATCAGTATTTCTGGCACTTGAATATTCAGCATGCTATAAAGTGAACGTATTGATGTCAATTTTCGAGGGTTGAAAATCCCGGGTCGCTACACTTGGTATCAGAGCAGAGGGTTAAGTGAAGACCTTAGCTTTAGTGGGGATTACTCATTAGAGATAGGGTCAGTAGTACCCTAGAATGAGTTGAGTGTATTAATAGATATGAGCGCGTATTTGTTAGTGAATATAAAATGTTTTATATTATGTTGATTTATTGGTTGAGTGGCATATAAATTTTGATCAAGTAGTGGGACATCACTAAATCGATAAGAGTTTCTAAATAGTTAAACACGATTAACCGACATAGTATTGTTTTGCAGCAGGTAAATGAAATAATTACCCAAATTATATTTTGATATAAAGGAAATAATTTTCTGAAATTATTATAGTATATTGATGTGTTTGGCTGTTATTAAAACAAAGTTATAAAATTGAAAATGGTTTATAAAAACCAAAATTTAATTGTATAAGTATGAATTATACAAATGAGTTAAAACTAAAAATGGATTCAAACCAGAATTTGGAAATTTAAATCTCGAAAATTTCGAAGATGTTTTATAAAGTATTTTGAAATGAATAATAGTGATATTATTTAGATTATTTATGAATGGAAATTGTTTTAAAATGGATTTTTGGAAGTGATGAAGCACTGAACTCACCACAGTCGCTGGAAAATAACTCTGGTGATGACAGCCACATCATCAGTGCTCATTTTCGAGTTCCTAAGTGCCGGACTGCTACCATAGTAATTTGATATGGAGATTTTTTGTTAGTAAACAAGTGTTGTTTTGGAAATTCCGAAGGGAATTTGTTTTGGATAATACCAAGTTTGGTCTAAATTTAAAAAGTGTGATTTGGGATATTTGTGATTTCAAAATGATTTAAAATTAAAAAAACCCGGGTGTTTGGATTCTGGAATTTGAATTTTGGAGTTAAAAATTTAAGTTGAGTAGGTTTAAATGGATTGAACGAATTGAAAATTAACTCAGGCTGAGTTAAATAAATTTGGAAATTTCAATATGAAATTAAAATTTAACTTATGCAAGTTAAATAAATTAAATTTGTAAAAGGAAACTGTATGGATTTGAATTTAACTTAAGTTAAGTTAAATAAAATTGGATTGGTTTAGAAACAATATCGAATTGAATTAAATATAAAAATTTAGTTGTGAAATGAGTATTGACTTAAGTTATGAAAATTAAATGAATGTTGAATTAATCGAATTTGATTAAAAATGGAGTATAAACTTAAGTATAGAAATTAAGGAAATGCGAAAAGTAAGTTGTGTAACTTATTAATTGGAAAAGTGGAATAGAAAACCAAAATAAAAATGATTAGATATTTTGGTAAAGAAATGGAAACCCAAACTTGAATGATAAAATGAATTCGAACTCAAGTCGAACCAATTGAAATGATTCTTTAAATAAAAATCAGATATTGAATTATGAAATGGAAGTGAACTAATTAGATAAATTAATTAGTTAATTGAATATAGAAATGGGATTTAACTTGGTTAAGTAAAATGGATCGTGGAATGAAATTTGAAATTGAATATGGAACTTGAGTTATAAATGGAATTCGACTCAAATATAAGCGAATTAAATATATTTTGAAGTGTGGTCGAATAAAATAGAAATGGATATGGATATGTTGTGTGTAAATATGAATTGAATGTTAATAAATGTTATGTGAATTATTTGGAATAATTGAATATGAATTTGGATTATGGAATGGAAACAAATGGAAGGAATAAAAATATAAGTTAGGTATAAAATCAATGCAAGTTGATGAAAATGAGATAAATTGATTTAGAACCAATTTGAAATGAATATGGGTATACTATGTGTTAGTATGAATTGAATGCTTATAAATAAGTTGTGAAGCATTTGGAATTATATAAATGGCGTATAAGCTGAATTAGAAGCAAAAGATTAAGTGTTGGGACCTTTTAATTGAATATACATTCTAAATACATGTTATAGAAAGCATTGTTTATGAATTTATGTGTTTAGCTAGCTAAATAAATGAAGTGTTATTAAAATTTCATGTTTAGGTACTTACGTGTTTAAATTAAGTAAGTACATGTACAAGAAGACCATTTGGCTAGATTTTGGTCGCGCAAATTGCATATAAATAAGCCGCTCACTTAAAAACGCTAAAATAAGGTACGTTTTTGGATTTAAATACCGCAAATGATATAAATATTGATATATATTGTGTTTTCCGACCGTGTGGGTCGATGTATATATTTTAATAATTTCTGTCATATTGCAAAAGGCTCTCTATACAAGGGAGACTCTGCTAAAAAATTCGGAAATTTAGGGTGTTAGAAAATTCTGAAAATTTTTGGAAAATTTTTGTTAACGAAAATTTGATTCCGAATTGAAATTGAAAATAAAGGATTTGGTAAATAATTGGAAATCCATTGGTATGGGTAAGTCTAAAAGACTTAAGGAACTGGATTAGCAAGTTTAACTAAGTGGGTCTTTGAAAAGTGGTGGGTTTGGATCATTCATCTTACCTTAGCAATTTCGGGGACGAAATTCTTTTAAGGAGGGAGGAATGTAACGACCTGGATTATCCTTCGTTTGATTTTGAATGTTTAAATGGTTTAAATATTGAATTTGGATTATAAACTGATTTTTGAATATGAAAATTTTGGTTGAAATTTTAGAATGAATTTAAATTTCAAATATAGCGATTTATCGTAATACGGAAATGGCGAACAATTTAAATTTGAGTTGAATTTGAATTGAAACGATTTCTGATGTGAATATAAATTCTATCTGAATTAGAATTGAGTTAATAAGTTTTTAAAACTAAAGTTTGAAGTGATTTCGTAAATTCTTGAAATCGTCGATTTTATCGACGCGTTAAAATAGCGATCTGGGGCATAGCCTCGGAATTCGACGAAACCAGTTCCATTGGATCTGTAATAGTGTATTATTATTAGATTTCAAATTTCGTAGCGTTTGGATTTACCGTTTGGTCGTACGATCTGAAAATGCCTAGAAATAATTTAATTGAATTTAATTTAAATAGTCGATTTTAAAAGCTATCTTCTCTATACCATCGAATCAGGCCTCGAGACTAGTCCCATTAGGTTCGGAATAGGGGTATAACTTTAGAAACGCTAGGCGGCATGCCTTAATAGGGGTTTGAAATTTTGAGATATGTAATGCGAGATATTTAGAATAAAAAATAATAATAATAAAATCAAATCACATCACTCGAGACACCCTAGTTTATGTAGGCCGACCTAGTTATGTACATATAGTCGTCCTCAAAAGTTTAAAATCGTGTTTCTTGTTCTTTCTACAATCCAGTTCAATAAAAAAACAAAAAAATGGTCTGAGTCAAAATGATAAAAAGACCTCTACGTTACAATCTTCGTTCATCACCTTGCCGCTCACTTTCATCCATTGCCGTCGCTTCCTCCTCCTCCACCATGGATTCGCCTTCACTCGATGAGTATGCTATCTCGTCTCCCAAAGAAACTGGGGATATTGCTCCCAAGGGATCGAATAGCAGAAGTAGCAATAACCCTAGATCTCCTCGTGATACTCATGATAAATTTGAAGACGAGAAGGAGAAATGACTCAAGTAGGGTTTCTTATGTCTAATACTGCTATTGGTAGTATTATTAGAATGGGTGGATCATCAATTTATGAACTTCAGTCTATTTTTGAATATGAGAATGATTATGAAATTGAGGTGTGGTCGATGTGATATGAATCGAGAGGGATTTATAAATTGGAATAGGTAACATTGGATTTTTAAATATAGATTTTTGTCGAGAAATTAATATTGTTTTAAATTGGGATTTCTATTACACAAACTATATAGTTAAAGCTATTTAGTATCGAAATATTTCGGAATAATGGATTATTCAAATATTTAATGTTTATTGAAATGAATCCACATTTTTATAATAAGCTTTGTAAATCGATTGGATTTATTTTAAAAATAAATGGAAAATAAATTATCGATGTTATTAAAAATGTTTTAATATTTTAAATAATTACTTAAATATGTTTCTTTAAAAATAAATTATTATTCTTTAAAAATACTTATATATATAGAGAGTTTTGAAGTGATTGAAATTTATTTATAAACTCTCTCAAGATTCGTAAACGGGGTTTATAAAATGGATATGATTTTGATAAGAGGAATTTTATAAGGGGATTTGGAGAAAACGAAATTTCAAAAATGTTGAATATGGGAACTTTGAAAATGAAATCCGAATTCATAAAAGAAGTTATAAATTATTGGTTGGATTTATAAAAGAGTATAAATTGGTTTTGGAAATTGTAAGAAGGAATTTATAAATAATTCTAAAGATTATGATATAAATTATGAAATATTCTCCTAAGTATTGAAAAGAGGGTTTTGGAAAATATTTTAAGTGTGAAATGATTTATATAGAAATATTTTTCTAAGTGTTGTAAATTGGATTCAAAAATATTTCTAAGTGTTGAAATGGTTTAAAAATATCCAGTTATGGATAAGTATTTGAAATTGTTTTAAAATATTGAAATACTGGAAGAGATTTGAATAAATATCTTCGAAAGGATATTTTGGAATGAATGTTTCGAAAATTAATAAAATGGCCTAGTGACTGCTTATGGATGTTATTTGATAGTTAAATAACCGACTATCAAATTCTGGCCAATTTCGTTGATCGTTTCGAAGAGACCGGGATTTAATTATCCGAAAACCACTTCGATCTTATTTGAGCGTTACGAATAGATATCTGAAGATAGCGAAGATGGTGATTCGGTTTGTCTAGACCCAGGACAACTTATATGGACGAATGCTTTCAGAACATCGTTATTGGAGGATGATGAGCATTCTAAGTGGAATTGTTCTTGAAAGGTAAACGTAGCCCAAGCCTCATCAACCGGGAATGACTAAAACATGGGAGATGCAGGAAGGCTAAGTGGGTCGCACCCAATTAGGGTATGTTATCAACTTTCTAGATACCCTCGAAAATATATTATAAATTATGGATATGGTTGTGCATGGAAAAAATTAGCGCTCGATTAAGGATGGGAACACCCGGGGTGATAACATATTCGGTACTATCCAGGTAAGGGGTAAGCGGTCTTGTGTTGGCAGGGGATTCTAGCGAGGTCCTTGGTATATTTTTCTAGAGGTGTACTGTGACGGGCGGTACCCCGGTAGCCCAGTCATTGTATGGAATCCATTCTCTAATACATGCCTTTTACGGTTTTAATTGTAGAGCCTAGTATGCTGGAATTTAATTAATGTAACAATTTCGGCTATTTTGATAAGTATTTGTACTTGGACATTATTATAATATCACAGGATTTTCTATAAAAGTGTTTTGGTTATCGTAAGGCAAAAACCCGACATGTTTATGTGTGGCGTAGTCTTACGAGATACCTTTGTTTTTCAAAGGATTTTGATAATGGTAATAATTCAAATTGAGTGTGTTTACTCACATTGGTTTTCCAGACTGACTTAGGTGTTATTTTATTGTAATGCTCGGGTCAGACCGAGTATTACCGATTCAAGATAGGATGCTATGGAGCTTAGGAGACGAGCTGGAGGATTTCAGACGTATATCACATACTTGGTTATTTCCGCTGTGTGGGTTATGTAAATTAGGACAAGTTATTATAACTATCATGATTGTTGTACTCTAATGATTGTATGTATATTAACTGATACAGTTTCTTTGTATAAAGATCTGTTATTATATATTGTATTTTGTTCCGCTGCATTGGTAAGATTCTGTGTTGTTGTTTTCTGTTTCTTCTTCTACCTCTTTCTTCTTTACGCCTAGCAATCGGTATTTCCAGCACTTGAATATTCGGCATGTTATACAGTGAACGTATTAATGTTGATTTTTGAGGGTCGAAAATCCCGGATCGCTACAACCTTTTACCATTTTGACTTTCTCTTTGGTTACTTCTTTAATCCTTGATAGTTCTTTATCTTTCACCTCTTCAATTTTTTCTTCCATTACTTCTTTAATCTTTGGCAGCTATTCTGCTACTTACTATTCCATTTCTTTTTTCATTTCACTTCCTCTTTTTTCATAGCATTCTCCCTCATGCTGTTGTTTTTCTTTTCATCCTTCTCATAAGGTAATGTGTCTTCTTAAATACATCCTATTTCATTCTCCTATAAGATGAGTTTGGTTTGAAGAGCTTGCTCTAATGGCGCTTCTTTGACTTTTTTATTTAGTTTTTCTATATGGCTTAAAGTAATCCCCTGAGTTGATCAACGGTCATGGCTTTCACGTCTTTAAATCTATTAGTTGCTACAATGGTGTGGCCAAATTTGAAATACAAAGATCGTAGAATTTTTTCAACTATTTTATAATCTTTCTTTTTTTTATATGTTTTCATTTGATTTACAATAGATAAAACATATGAAAAGAAATTATCGACTGATTTTGACGATTTCATATATAAAGATTCAAACTTCCCACACAAGGTTTGTAATCGAATTTTCTTCACTTTATCAATTCATTCGAATGCATTCTTCGAAATCTCCCAAGCTTCCTTACTAGTATATGAATTTTTTACGTTCTTGAATATAATTTCATCCAAAACTTGATGAATGATAATAAGAGTTTGTTGATCCTTCTTCTTCAAACTCTTCAAATTAGGATAAAGTCATGACATAAATGGGTTTCTCATACCCATTTTCTACAATATCTAACACATCCTATAATCCAAGCAACATCTTCATGTGAATGCTCTAAGTATCATAATACCTTTTTTTGAGTTAAGGAACTTTAAATGGAAGTTTAACTAAACTTGATCCACTTGTCATTCTTCCTTTATTTCAACCTAGCTCTGATACCACTATGCGGAGTTTTTTTGATAGAGAATAGATTTGGTTTTAGAAGAAGGTAATTAAGATAGATGAGAGATTGGAGAAAAATAATAATTTTTAATAAGGAGGAACAATAACTTTATTTACAAATGTTCATACTTTTTTCCTTGCATAAAAAAATGAGTAACTCCACACACATTTATACTCATTCACTTCTTAAATAAATAATGGAGATTCACTTGATCTAATGGCTTAGAACCATTCTCTAAAATATTGACATATTCTTCATATATATCTCATAAACTCTCTCACATATATTTTAAATATATTATACATAAATATCTAAACATATATTCTAGATATTTTCTATATAAAGAAAGTAAGATTAATAAATGGGCGTTGTTAAAAGGACTTCAAAAGTGGATGGGGGCTCATTTTTTGGAAAATTGCTAGGAAGTGTACAAAAAAACTTGCTCCCCATTAACAAAAAATAAATAAATTCGAACTAGTCTCAGTTTTTATGATTAATCATCGTTTTTTCATATTTTTTCAATGACCCCACCGAAATGATTTTCGATGAAACATCACTGATTTTTTTTTGATTTTTTGATGGAGGTTGCCAAATTTTGTTTTGCGTGATGCGTAAAGTTGGAACTTTTTATTTGGGTGAAATCCCCATAATAGTTTTTTCCTAGGTGTAGTCCCCCTAAAATTTACCACGCTTATCCAAAAATGGGGTTCCTTTAACAAATGCCATAATAAAATGCGAAGTCAAGCTTGTTTGAGGCAAATGTTATTCAACATTTGATCATTATATCTTTTCGTAGATCACTCCATAATAATAGTAGTTGTAGGGATATTTTGGCATACATCCTTATAATTATAAAAAAAGTAAGTTTTAGGTCTCTTCCAATTTCCTTTTATAAATTTCATCCATACTTTTAGAAAAAATAGGTGTAATCCAAAGGGGTATTTGGGTAGTTTTACTATTATGAAATTTAAATTCTAGACCACTTCAATCAAAACTCCAAAACCGGAAGTAAAAGCGAAATCTTTGAAAGATGTGCCAAAACAACCAATTAATATCCCAATACCAAAATTCAAATCCAATCCAAATAAACCAAACTCAATCACAAGCAAGTAAAATAAGTAATAACGAAAGTAAATCACACACAAGATTTATAGTGGTTCAACAAATGTTGTTTTAGTGTACATCCACTTTGAGGAGAGGCTTTTTATTATCAACAATGAAAGAGTATAAGAGATTGATTACAATGATCACTCAAAATTTTATAGAATTTGATTTGCGTAGATTAAGAATTGAAGAAATTTGATAGAGGGAGCCCCCCACCTTGAGATCTGAAAAATAGCTTTTATATGAAGAATTTTCGTTTGGTAAACACCAAATTTGCCCCTTGAATCCTTCTCAATCAAAACACAATGACATGGGCATAAAAGTCCACATCACAGGCAACTGGATCTCTGATCTCAATGCTTAGTCGTCTAAATTCAACATATAGGAAATCAATTGTTTGACATCATGCACAGACGACTGATTTTTGCAAACCAGACATCTAACCCAAATTTTAGATGTCTAAAAACGTCTAAAATACACTGGAAACTTTTGGGGTAGTTTCCTAAGTCAATCAGATGTCTGAGGGGGTTATTCAAATGTCTAACTTGTTGTAGCAATGTTTTTCTTCTTCAAACTGCGATATCTCGCATCTCCGAGTTCCCACACGCAAACCATCTTCACTGTTATTAAGTTATTTCAGTCCTCTTCAATTATACATATAGTGTCATCAAAATTTAACACTCCACCTTGCCACTATATCCATCTCCATACACCAAGAACTAATGACACCAAGCCATCACTAACTCTACCTTCAACTGAACTACTTGAATACTTTACTAATGAGCTCCGGCAAAGCCACCACCCATTACACTTCGCCAACGAGCTCCGACAAAGCAACCGCCTGCTAACAAAGTGTTAAAAGTATCCAAATCCAGAAAATATCTTATGAAAAGACAAAACTACTTAGAAGTGCAAACAAGTACTTACCAAGAAGATAGAACCACAATCTCTCACCGATAATATTCATCATCAATAAACAATCTACTCGCTTAATTGTGTCACCATGGCACCTAGCACTATAATAAGCAAATCATGTTTGAGCAACGCTCGAAATTCTTGACTGATAATGTTTCTGTAAATATATCTTCCGCATTATCATTTGTGTGCACTTTCCGAAGATGAACAAGTTTAAGTTTGATTCTTCAACAAAGATTTCATCTCTTCCTTCATGGCGCAAATCAATTTCGAGCTATCACTCGAATCCATGACGTCATCAAGATCCATCGGCTCATCTTGGACTACATGGAGGGCATAGTCCAAATTATCGCAGGAGCTAAGATAGTTCCAATCACCATATCTTTCGGGTGGTCTTATAACACGACGACCAATCTGAGTTGCAATACTATCATCTAAACTCCTTTAGCTCCACGTTGAAATCATCTCTAGAATCATGCACATCACCAACACCACTAGAGGAAACATGTGGACTATGTAATGTAACATCAACTGCTTCCTCAACACAAGCAACTCCAATAACTCTATTCCTTAGACGAAAAATGGAAATAACTTCCTTCTCCTTTGATTCATCACGAACCAAATTAGGAATATCCGATGAGCTTTCATTCTCCATGAACAAGGCCGACTCATTAAAAGTAACATGACAAGGATTTACAACTTTCTTCATTTTTGGATTCCAAATTCAGTAGCCTTTGACACCATCCGTTTAACTAAGCAAGACCCTTTTGAATGCTCTAGGCTCAAGCTTATCATTTCTTGGATCATGCACATAAACCGGACAACCAAACACATGAAGGTAGCTCAAATAAATGCTCTTTCCCTTACACACTTCTCCAGAATTTTGTTATCAATAGTTGAGCATGGAATTTGATTTACACTATGCATCGTGGTTAACAATGTTTCGGCCCAAAATCCCTTCAACAAACTCGATGTCAATCTCAAACATCGAGCTTTCTCAAGTAGAGTACGATTCATTCTCTCTGCTACACCATTCGATTGCGGATCCCTCAGTGTAGTAAAATGCCTCTGAATACCATGATGCTTGCAAAAATCCAAAATCTCTTCAGATACATACTTCCCGCCATGTCGGACCTCAACACCTTCAAAGACTTACTAATCTCATTCTCAATAAGAGCCTTCCAAACTTTGAACTTTGAAAATGCCTCCGACTTTGCCTTCATTACATACACCCTTACTTTACGAGAAAAGTCATCAATAAAAGAAATATAATAATGAGCCTTATCCAAAGAAGCTACCGGTGTTGGCCCCAAACCGTGTGAACATACTCAAGAACATCTCTCGAATCAAATTTCCTTCACCAAACGATACTTTGTTTGCTTCCTCATGACACATTCCTCGTAGAGCTCAAGTTTGTTGAAACTCTCTCCACCAATCATCTTCCTCTTTCAAAGAATATCCAAACTCCTCTCCGAGACATGACCCAACCTTAAATGCCATAACCTTATCACATCCAAGCCACGATAACTATCAATACCTATACATGTTTCAACTTCAATAGTCACACCATCAACCAAATAAACTCCATAAGCTCTAGCACCTTTCATTACCACAAAGTGCACCATTCAAAACCCACAAGCTATCAGTCTTAATAGCAATTTTATAACCCAAAGAATCCAATTACCCTATAGAAATAAGGGATTTTTGAAGACCCGGAACATAGCATACATTAGTGAGCATACGAATTACTCCATCAGACATATGAATTCATACGGAACTAATGTCTATTGATGTACAAATAGCACTATTAACCATAATAATTGAGTTTTCCTCCTTGTCGACATAAGAGGAAAAATAATTCTTATTTTGTGTCATGTGATAAGACGCACGCGAATCGAGTACCCATTCACCACCTAAAACATTCGATGCTACCGCCATCAATACATTTTCATCTACCTCACCAACATCACTCTCCACCGCCACCGATGAAGATGCTACTTCCTCTTCTTCTTACTGATACTCATTCTTCCAATGAACTGGTCTTCTTGCAAATAAAGCAGTTGTTATTTCTATCCTTCAACTTTCTTCTCCAACCAGGCTTCCTTGACTTAGAACGCACATGATTCTCCTTTGCCTTCTCTATTCTCTCCTTCTCCATAAACAAACTATGACCACTATTAGCACCACTACCACTATCACTCAACTCCTTCAGTTGATTCCACAATTCCTCACTAAGAAGACTAACTTTAACATCACTAAGAGTCCAAGTATCCCAAGTATATGTCAAGCTATTAGAGAAACCCATATAATGGTCTAGTAACGAACATAATAAGATAATTGCCTTTTTCTCTTCCTCAATCTTCAAGTCTACCGCCTTCATCTTCATTACCAAACCATCAAAGGTATCCAAGTGTGCCTTTAGCGAAGTACCCTCCTTCATCTTTAAGGTGAAGAATGTTTGCAACAAGATCAACGATTAGTTAGTGATTTCTTCATATATCATTCCTCCAACTTATTCCAAATAACGTTGGCGGTGGTCTCGCTACTAATTTCGAAGATTACATTCTCATCCATAGCAAATTTAAGTATAGTGAACGTCCACTTTTCCATTTTCTCTCTCTCAACATCCAAGATGTCCACGAATAACAAATGTCTATCAAACACAACCCGATGCACATGACTCCGCGTAAGAACTGCTTTCATCTTCCTTTGCCGTTTTCAATATCATTATCACCATTCCACTTTTGTTAATAACCAATTAAGAACCTGAAACCGCATATGATCCACATACATACGGTGCTACGTTATTTGACCAACCGACGAGGGGCCATCCAAGATATTTTCCAATATCAGCATTTTAACAAACACCAATGCTTTAATACCAAATGTTATGAAATTTAAATTCGAGACCACTCTAATCCAAACTCCAAAACCTAATGAAAAAGCAAAATCGTTAAAAGATGTGCAAAAACAATTGATCAATATCCCAATACCAAAATCCAAATCCAATCCAAACAAACCAATCTCAATCACAAGCAAGTTAAATATCCAATAACGAAATTAAATCACATACAAAATTTATAGTGGTTCCACTAACATTGTGTCAGTGCATATCCACTTTGAGGAGAGCGTTTTTATTATTAACAATGAAAGAGTACAAGAGATTGATTGCAATGATCACTTAAAATTGTATAGAATTTGATTTGTGAAGATTAAGAATTGAAGAAATTTGATAGAGAAAATCCTTTTGCAATTTTGAATGAACCTCCCTCTTTAAGATCTAAAAATAACTTTTATATGAAGAATTTTTGTTTGGCAAATACCAAATTTGCCCCTTGAAGCCTTCTAAATCGAAACACAACAATAGAGGCATAAAAGTCAACATCATAGGCAACCGGATGTTTGATCTCAACGCTTAGTCGTCTAAATTCAACATGTACGCACTCAATCATCTGACGTCATGCTTAGACGACTGACATTTGCAAATCCAGACGTCTAACCCGATATTTAGACGTCTAAAGTACACTAAGAACTTTCAGGATAGTTTTCTAAGTCAATCAGATGTCTGAGGAGATTATTCAGACGCTTGACTTAATGTACCAATATTTTTCATTTTCAAACTGTGATATCAGTCATCTTCGAGCTCAGATATACAATCCGTCTTCACCAATATCAAGCTATTTAAGTCTTCTTCAATTCTACATATAGTGTCATCAAAATTTAACATTTACGAACCTTAATATGTGTCTATGTTATTATTTTTCATAACTTATAACCGCACGTATACGCGTCTTGGCTGCCACTCTTAAATTTGGAACTGATGGATCAAAAAGAGAGAGAATTCTAAAAAAAATGATGTACAAAATAGTTTCTAAAAAGGGATGTAAAACGAAAAAGTTTTAGAAGGAGAGATGCGTCTTTAATTTTCACATAGTAGTATTAATAATAGAAAAATATTATCATGTATCTTAAGGACACACATTAAGGTTGATTAAACTACCTGATTGACTCCTTGAATTTCACTTATTGTCGATGTTTTAAGAATAAATAAAATATGTATCCGGTATAATAATTAATAATTGATGGGTCCGCGCTCTGGAACAATTAAGCGGCAAGTACAAACAATGTTACATTTGGAAAGCGTGTGAAAATTCCAATGGCCGACCGAAAAGTAAAAATAATGCAAATCCCAACGCAGTCCATTACAGTACTGTTCAACTTCTTCCTATATTTCTTTAAACATTTCATTTGCAGAGTCTGTCTACTCTCGAGAGAACAAGTTTAACGCTCATACCGTATATGCTTAATCTTCCAAATTGTAAGAAACGAGGCCCATTAACATGAACCTTATATAAACTTGAGTCCTTCACAAAAATGGATCAATTATTCTATCATCGAACAAACAAATAAGAAGGACAAACATAATAAAATCATGTTTCTAATAAAATGGAACGTGTGCGCATGAAAATATACCAAATAGCTAAAACAGTAACCATTGTAGAAATCTTAAGAACAAGCCGATTTACACATGACTAGACTGACAGATATTAAGAATCGTAATGATGATGAGAATGAGTAAAAAGGAGAAGAAAACAAAGCAGAGAATGAAGCTGACAAGAAGACAAGTGAAGAGAAAAACACATGTATTATATTTCACAAAGCAGTTTTCTATTTTTGTGTTCACAGCCTTAATTTGTACAGTCCAGTCCCATCGTAAATATCACAATCAAATTGCTTTGTTGTGATTCCGGGCAGCACGCGCGGTTTTGGACAGACTTCGTCATGTTCACATTTGTCATTCATGTTTCTTGGTTTGGCTAATTTTAGAATGTTCATTCATATATGCAAGCAGGCAGTAGCCTACAGTACAATATTAGTATATATTTTTTCAAGAGAATTATTGGTAATTAAGTAGGGATAACTACTGATTATTATTATTCATTGAACTAATCCATATCAATATATACAATATACATATATCATACAGAAAGAAAAAAAACGGCAGAAGAGACAAATGACTAAGAATTTAGAGAACATATATTCTGTGTGCACATCTCTTCCCACATGAATATGAATAAATGATGACAGTTTTCATTATTATTTTCCCAAAGTTAATCATTGCTTTTGAATTAGTGGATAATAATAGACTTCGTTGCAAACTCTGATTTCGAGCCACTAAACAAGTTATATTGCATTGAATATCGATCATCAGTGAATAATTGTTTATCCTGGGTACACAGAACGAAACATTCCAGTTGCCCTATATAGTGGGTCTAGTAATAAATCCCTACGTTAAATTTCAAAGTAAAGTATAATTTGAATATGAGTTACACTTGTTATAACATGCATGATAAATGTAACATGCTGGGAATCAAACTTTGATTTACTTTGAAAATATCATGCAGTATGACAAATATATTATTCTACTACGTGAACTGTATGTAGTTTATACATTCTAATATGACAAGATCAAGCATTCCATCTACTTCAAGACTGCTTGATCACCATAAGAATCCAAGTAATTGTGTCAATGGCTTGTTGGTTTTGAACAAATGGAGAGCTACATCACACGCATTTTCTGCATTCAAGTTTATTAAATAAGGATGTGATGATGACATTTCTCATATAAAAATTTACTTAATCAAAATACAAACACCGACTTTGCACTGTCAGTGAGCATGACATGCATTGTACACCTTCATTTTCGATTTGGCATGTAGTGTACGAGCACTACGAATTTTATATTATTGAATAGGCAATATGGCTCTTGGATCATGAAAAAAAATCTTTGATTTGCATATCCAACACAAGGACACAATATTATATTATAAGCATTTATATGACTGTTTAGTTAGTCACAATAAAACATCAACCTTTGTTGAGTTGCTCAACAATATAAAGTGCTTAATCAATGAATGAATGAATGAATTAATATTATATATATATATATATATATAATTATGAAGAAAAGAAGTAGAATATTGTGCTTTTCAAAACTTCTTTTGAGGAAGAGACTGTAGTTTCTTTGTTTTACTTTTTTGCCCTCTAAGTTCATTCATCTCAGTGGAACTGGATACCCTATTTTTAAAATATTTTTAGTATTTACACATAATTTTGCTTTATTCAATTTGAAATCAAGCATTGAGGTTTGCTTGGGACACTTGCTCACAGAAGAGTGAGATGGATAGTTGTTCAGCTATGGATTGATTGTTAACAGGTGGGTATATTACGTGGACATTTAATAATAGTTGTAATATTTTTGACGTCTCATTTTTTTTGTCAGCACAAGTTACCAAAAATGCCCCTCTATCTTAATATCACTTAAAAAGTTATTTAACTTTACAAATATTTCATAATCTCATTTCTTAAAAATAGAATCTAATAAATAAACTTTTTTTACAAATTTAAAACACCCCTCTACAATATTATCACTTAAAAATAAGATCTAATAAATAATAAACGTCATCATCATGTGCGAAGCGCGTGCCGTGACGCTCGTTAATTATTAACAAACTGGTCCCATCGTAAATTTATTGTTTAATATAATTTGTCCAATAGCTGAGCAAGTGTGTTCCTCACTGGCTTTTGAGCAAATGTTGATATAATTTAGATAAAAGATGTATTCTAGCTACAGTCCTCTAAAGCAGCACTCGTTCATCACTCGCGCTTTGATTGGGGATTGGAAAATAAGAGGCCCACCTAAAATGCATTTTAATAATAAAACAAAAGAAAATAAGCCAATCGCATGTAATTGTCACTTTACTCGCGATTGGTTATAGTTTTCTCCTAGATAAAAACATTCCAATAAATTTATTCACAAATATTTATATCATAAATTATTGTCAATCAAACATTTATATATGGTTGAAAAGTGGCACACAATTCATATCGTATCTGTTGAATCTGGGTTTCTTGATTTTCTTAACCTTGTGTACATAGAAGAACTTTAGAGAAATATGTTTCATTTATCTCCTTTATTGTCCAACCTCCTTTGATTTGAGTTGTGCAATTTGTATTGTCTTCATATATTATGGTTGGAGCTATTGCAATTTCGATAATTTATTACATCTCTAATATTGTTAACAATTGTTCTTAACCATGCATATTCTGGACTTACTGTTGTGCAATTTTGATCATTGTAATCAATCTCTTGTACTCTTCTCATTGATATTAATAAAGATTCTCTCAAAGTGGATATACACTAACAAGAGGTTAGTGGAACCACTATAAATCGGTGTGTAATTTATTTTATCATTATTGCTTTGGTTTTCTATTGCTTGTTTGGTGATTGTGATTGGTTTTGGATTGGATTGAGATTGAGATATTGATTGGTTGTTTTTGCACTTCTTACCACGATCTCGTTTTCCGCTGTGCTTTGGGATTTTGATTTGAGTATCTCGAGTTAGAATTCCAACAATATCTGGTATCAAAGCTTTGGTGTTGGTAGGTGGCTGTAGAAATGCCAGAATTAGATAATACCTTAGGTAGTCCCTCAATGGTCAATCCAAGTGGTGTAACGCCGTACGTACGTGGTTCGTAAATGGCTTTGGGATCATAATTGGTTATAGACAAGTGGAATGACAATAATGATTTTGAAAAGTGACAACGGAAGACGAAAGCAGTTCTTAGGGGGAATCGAGTGCAACAGGTAGTGTTTGACAAACATTTGTTGCCGGCGGACATCTCGAATATTGAGAGAGAGGAAATGGAAGAGTGGGCATTCACTACACTTCAACTTGCTATGGAGGAGAATGTTATCTCTGAAATTAATGGTGAGACTACCGCTAATGGTATTTGGGATAATTTGGAGGAGTTGTATATAAAGAAGTCACTAACTAATCATTTGATTTTGTTGCGAACATTCTTCACCTATAAGATGAAGAAAGATACTTTGCTAAAGGCGCACTTGAATATCTTTGATGATTTGCTAATGAAGATGAAGGCGGCAGATTTGAAAATTGAGGAAGAACAAAAGGCGATGATATTGTTATGTTCGTTGCTGCACCGTTATACGAGTTTCTCAAATAGTTTGATCTATAGCCAGGATACTTTGACTCTTGATGATGTCAAAACGGGTTTTCTTAGCAAGAAGTTGCGGGATCAAATGAAAGAGTTGGGTGATGGAAGTAGTGGTGCTAGTAGCGGTCATGGTTTATTTGTGGAGAAGGAGAGATAGGCGAAGAAGGAGAACCGTGGATGTTCTAAATCAAGGAACCCCGGTTGGAGAGGAAAGCCGAAGGAAAGAAAGGGCAAGTGCAATATTTGTAAGAAACTTGGTCATTGGAAGAATGAGTGCTCGGACAAGAAGAAAGCAAAGAAGAAAGTAGCATCTTCATCCATAGTGGTGAAGAGTGGAGTTGGTGCAGGAGACGTAGATGTATGGACGGCAGTAGCATCAAATGTTTTGGGTAGCAAATGGGTGCTCGATTCACGGGCGTCTTATCATATGACGCCGAATAGGAATTGTTTTTCTTCTTATATCGACAAAGAAGGAAATTCAATTGTTATGGATAACGGTGATATTTGTAAGTTGAAAGGCATTGGTTCCGTGCAAATTCGGATGTTTGATGGAGTGGTTCGTACTCTCACTAATGTATGCTATGCTCCGGGTCTTCAGAAGTCTCTTATCTCTTTAGGGCAGCTGGATTCTTTAGGTTGTGAGATCACTATTAAGAGTGATAGCTTACGAGTTTCAAACGATGCGCTTGTAGTGATGAAGAGTGCTAGAACTCATGGTGTTTATTTGCTTCAAGGAGTGACTATAGAAGGTGAAACTTATGTGGGAATTGATAGTTCTCGTGGCTTGGATGCGACTAGATTGTGGCATTTGAGGTTAGGTTATGTCTCCAAGAGGAGTTTGGATATTCTTTGAAAGAGGGAGATGATCTATGGAGAGAGTTTCAACAAACTAGAGTTTTGCAAGGAATGTGTCATGGGGAAGCAAACTAAAGTTTCGTTCGGTGAAAGAAAACATGATTCGAGAAGGGTTCTTGAGAATGTTCACATGGATGTTTGGGGATCGGCAATGGTAGCTTCATTGAGGGGTTCCCTATTATATTTATTTTGTTGATTATTGTTCTCGAAAGGTATGGGCGTATGTAATGAAGGCTAAGTCGAAGGCATTTGCAAAGTTTAAAGCATGGAAAGCTCTTGTTGAGTATGAGAGTGACAAGTCTTTGAAGGTTCTAAGGTCTGATAATGGTGGAGAGTATGTTTTCGAAGAGTTCTTAGAGTTTTTCAAGCATCTTGGTATTCAGAGGAATTTTACTACATCGGGTGATCTGTAGTCGAATGGTGTTGTGGAGAGGATAAACAATACTCTACTTGAGAAAGCTCGATGCTTGAGATTGACATCAGGTTTGTCTAAGGGATTTTGGGCCAAGGCGTTGTCAACTGCGGTGCATATTATTAATCAAAATCCGTCCTTGGATATTAGTAAAAAAAATCTGGAAGACGTGTGAAAAGGAAAGATCATTGACTTGAGTTATCTTTGTGTGTTTGGTAGTCTGGTTTATGTGCATGATCCGGAAAATGATAAGTTTGAGCCTAGAACTTTTAATGGGATTTTGCTTGGTTATACGGATGGAGTAAAAGGCTATCAGATATGGAATCCGAAAAAGAAGAAGGTTGTGAATTCTCTTCATGTTACTTTTGATGAGTCGGCTTTGTTCAAGGAGAATGAGAGCTCATCAGATGTTTCGGATTTGGTTCATGGTGAATCAAAGGAGGAGTAGAGGTATGGAAAACAAGCGACCATGTAGCCCGTGTGGTTAGTCTAGGAAAGTGAATCCTACATATGATTGACGTGACTGTGGACAACAAGCGACGCTGCAGCATATGAGACAAGTCTAGGGAAGTGAGTCCACATACATGCAACGTGATATGACCAGATGTATACGGTAGGTTAAGTATAGTATGACTAGCAAGGCACAAGGTGACCAAGAGGTTAGACTCGTATCATGTTATAGTATTATCTTTATAGTGTATGTGGAGCAAGTATGGTGCACTCACCAGAATTATGTCAGACCCACTCCTATTTTTCCTCCTTATTTATATGTCCAAGTTGATGGAGTTTAAAGACGAGATGGTATGGAGGACGAGGACTATACTGTACATATGGAAATTGATGTAAGCAAGTGTTGTAACTTGGATTTGATTGTATATATGGATTGGGTTTCATTGGTATTATACAGACATATGTATATGGTAATGTAAATATATTATGGTGCAATCAAAGAGATCATGGTTACTGATATTATACTTTGTTTCCTTCAACTATGAGATCCCAAAAGTTATTAGTTAAAACGTATTTGTTTCTTGTCATCATATCACAATGACTCGTCCTTTTTTGTTCTTATGGCATTAATGTTGGTTCAAGAGTTGAATCCAGGAGTCAAAATGGTGGGTTGTTTCACCCACACCTATAGTTCATGAGCCAATTCAATTCATGCTGCCCAACGTACCTAGTCCGTAGATTAGGTAGGACAACACTACAGATGCACCACCTAAGGTTGCATTCACTCATCTTGGACTTTCTTTCATATTTCTTGAACCTATCATAATTTCTATTTCCTCTATATTTTCAAGCAAAGTGGCTCAGAAAAATTCTTCAATGGTTTCCATAAGAACTTTGATAGGCACCGGTCTATCTCTCGCCTAAGTGTCCCTCTCGGTACCATGAAGGAGATTGCACAAGAGAAGATCGGGGCAAGTCTTGGAGAGATAGAGATGATAGGGGTGAGAGATGGTTATGATCAATACATATGCACATACATCCATCATGGTCCAAGCTCTTGGTATGATATACATTTAGTCCTCTACATGTTTATGTTGATATTATATTTTATATATCCTTCCGTTGAGAGAATCGATTAGTTGTGATAGATATTGTTTGTGATATTTATTACTGTTTACATATCTTATCCTTAACAAAACAGTGTCCATGACGTTGTTTTGGGATCCAATAGCTTGTAATTCATGGATTCTTGGTGTTATGGGAGGCAGATCATTACATTGGGTATTAGGGCTTAGGTTACCTTATCACCATAAATTGGGATAAGTTGAGAGAACTTATTTGTATTTTGTTATACTTATCATATAATTTTTAGACAATCACATTTTTGTTCCAAGCATCTTGTAATAACTTGTGGGAAAAGTGCTGATTATTTTCATCTATCGATAGCTATTATAAGTCATGCTCCTCATGCAATGGCCGCTAAGAACAATGTAGAGTTTTTGGATCTTCATATGTCATAATGGTTCCGAAGATACCCTCATGCTACAACAAAGGGTTCCACGTCTCTAACGGGTGTCCCTCCTATACCAGTAGTGGTTGGAGTGATGCCTATTCCTCTACCACTCATTATTAATTTTACCTTACTTCGTAGATATTATCTCCATATTGGAGGAAAGCCTTATTTAAGGACAAATTCGTTTGTTAATACTTGGGCATGGCCTCACGCTAGTGAGTGGATCTTTGATGATATGGCGCTTAAGACATTGATAGCGAGACAACTTTCATTTAGGAAACTTTAAGAAGAAGCTTTATGTTGGTGGGATTGTGACGACCGGGATTTTCGACCCTCGAAAATCGACATCAATACGTTCATTGTATAGCATGCTGAGTAATCGAGTGCCAGAAATACCAGATCATTAGTGGTGAAGAAGAAGAAACAAAAACAACAACACAGAATCTCACAACGCAGCGAAACAAAATATAATATATAATAACAGATTTTTATACAAAAGAATCTATAACTGTTTATTTCTTACAATCATCAGAGTACCACAATCAATACATAAATATGGATAGTTATAATAAATTGTCCTCACACAGCAGAAATATAAACCAAGTACGGAGATACGTCTCTATCATCCAGCACGTCTCCTGAGCTCCGTAGCATCCTATCTTGAATCTGTATACTCGGTCTGACCTGAGCATTATAATAAAATAACACTCGAGTCAGTCTGGAAAACCAGTGTGAGAAAACACACTCAATTTGAATTATTAAAGTTATCAAAATCCTTTGAAAAACAAAGGTATCTCGTAAGACCGCATCACACATAAACACGACGGGTTTTTCCCTTACGATAACCAAAACGTTTTATAGAAATTCCCATGATATTATAATAGTGTCTAAGTACAAATACTTATTACATTAATTAAATTCCAACATAATAGGCTCTACAAACAAAACCCTAAAGGCTCGTATTGGAGAATGGATTCCATACAATGACTGGGCTACTGGGGTACCGCCCGTCAC
The DNA here is from genome assembly GCA_030737815.1 of Allium fistulosum. Taxonomy (NCBI): domain Eukaryota; kingdom Viridiplantae; phylum Streptophyta; class Magnoliopsida; order Asparagales; family Amaryllidaceae; genus Allium; species Allium fistulosum. Next base: position 295,967,391 of record CM060907.1, read on the forward strand.
AGTACACCTCTAGAAAAATGTACCGAGGACCTCGCCGGGATCCCCTACCACACAAGACCGGCCTACCCCTAACCTGGATAGTACCGAATATGTTATCACCCTGGGTGTTCCCACACTTAAAATCGAGCGCTCACTTTCCCATGCAAAACCATATCCATAATTTATATATATTTCCGAGGGTATCTAGAAAGGTGATAACATATCCTAATTGGGTGCGACCCACTTAGCCTTGCTGCATCTCCCCTATTTTAGTCATTCCCGGTTGATGAGGCTTGAGGCTAACATTTACCTTTCAAGAACAATTCCATTTAGAATGCTCATCGTCCTCCAATGACGATGTTCTGATAGCATTCATCCGTACAAGTTGTCCTAGGTCTGGACAAACCGAATCGCCATATTCGATGTCCTCACGATATCCATTCGTATCGCTTAAATTGGATCGAAGTGGTTTTTGGATAAATTAAAATCCGATCCTGGTCTTTTCGAAACGATTAACGAATTTGGCTAGATTTGATAGTTGATTATTTAACTATCAAATTTACACACAAAGCAGTCACCTGGCCCATATTATAAATTTCCCAAAGTATTTATATTCAAAATATCTTTACAAAGATATATATATATATCCAAATCTCTTCCAACATTCCATCCCTTGAAAACAATTTCAAACACTTATCCATCACAGGATATTTTTGAACCATTCAACACTTACTAATATTTTCGAACCCAATTTATAACTCTTAGGAAACTATTTCTATATAAATCATTCCTCTCTTAAGTATAATTTCCAAAATCCTCTTTTCAATACTTAGGAGAATATTGATAGACAGATTCTCCAAAATCATTTTAATATCGAACTTAGAAAATATTCCATAACTTATCTCATAAATTCCGAAATTATTAATAAATTCCCTTTTACCATTTCCAAAAACCAATTATACTCATTTATAATTCCAACTAAAAATTCATAACTTCTTTAATGAATTCATATTCATTTCCGATGTCCCATAATCCAACATTTTAGGATATTCCATTTCTCTTCCAAAGTCTCTTATAAGATTCCTTTATCAAAATCATATTCATTTAAATAACCCCATCTATCAATCTCGAGAGAGTTTATAAATAAATTTAAATCCTTCCAAACTCTCTCTATATATATATATGTATGTATTTTTAAAGAATAACAATATATTTTTAAAACACATTTAAGAAATTTTCTAAAATATCAAAGCACTTTCAAATAATATTAATAACTCATTTCCAATTCTTTTTTAAACATACTAAACAATTTACAAGCTTATTACAATAATTTGATTTATTTTCGACTAATGTCAAATATTTGAAAAAAAATCACTTTTCGAAACTTTCAATTCTAAAATAGTTTTTAAACCTCATAGTTTAATAAATAGAATCCCATTCTAAAAACAACTTGACTTTTCGATAAAAATCATTTTTTAATCCCAATATAACCATTTTGGCATTTATACATCTCTCTCGATTTATCACCAATCGATTTCAATCCAATTCCATAACTATTTCCAAATTCCAAAATAATTTTTACTATTTCATTCTCAACCAATTCCTATATCTCATTATAAATTCTCCCTGTGAATCTATATTCCCATTTATCGAATGATAATCATTCCACATAATTTATAAACATCGTTTATAAATTTCATAAACCCATTTCCAGTTTTATAACTGGTTCATATTACCCAAAAATCCATTTTTATAAATCAATTTCCAATTAAAATTTTATTTTTTATCTATTTCTCAAATAATCCAAAACCAAATAGTAGTCTGTATGAAGGATAGTAGCCTAAACTAGCTTAATGTTTATCATGAGCTAGAGAGCTCTATGATGTTGATCTATTTATAATCCTTGGATCTCTCTTTTAATGAATTGGAACAAGTTCCCATTGTTAGAAATTTTGTAAATGTATGTAAATAGGTTTCAAGTTTACCTTCTCATCGAAAAATTGAATTCCATATTGGTTTAGAGCAAGATGCAAAGCCAATTGTCCTACCTATTAGATGAATGGCATCAAGAGAAAGAAGAGAACTTAAAACTCATATTTCCTATCTTTTGAAAAAAGGACTTATTTAAAGAAGTACATCGAAGTAGGGAGCACCCATCATGTTCGCCGCTAAAGTGGATGGATCCTTGAGATTGTGTGTTAAGTATAGAAAGTTGAATAAGTTAACAAGACATAACATAAATTCTCTTTCTCATATTAATGATTTGTTCGATAAACTGGGAGGAGTGAAAATTTTCTCCCAACTTGATATTGCTATGGGATTTCATCAATTAAGGGTGTCAAATATAGCATTTCAAAAACCGCCTTTAGAACTCTCGATGCATCTTATAAATGGTTAGTGATGCCATTTGGCCTTACGAGACACTGAAATATTTTATGGATCGCATGAGTCATGTCTTTCAAGACTAACTGAAAAAATTTATGGTGGTTTTCATAATTGATATTTTGATATTTTTCAAAAGTGGATAAGAGTACAAATTACACTTGAAATAAGTGTCGAAGGCATTGAAGCAAAATTAACTAAAAGAAAATATTTATTAGTGTCACTTTTGGAGAAGTGAAGTTAGATTCTTGGGTCATGTCATATTCGAGCATGGGATTTTTGTTAATCCAAGCAAGATTACCGCGATGTAAAATTGGAGGGTACCATGTACTGCGACCAAAGATCATAGTTTCCTGGAATTGGCAGTATATCATCGAAAGGTCATTAAGGACTTTGTCAAGGTTGCTACACCTTTGACCCATCTAACTATAAACAACCATGTCTTCTTATTAGATGCATGTAGTGAGTACTCTTTCATTAAGATGAAGCAATTATTGACTAGCGCTCTAGTTCTTGTTATTCCAAAAGGAGATAAACTATTTACTATGTACATTGGTGTTTATGGAATGAGGCTCGGTGTCGTTCTTATGCATGAAGGAAAAGTTGTTGCGTATGCTAGTAGGAAAATTCGAACGCATAAAAAGAACTACACAACTCATGGTTCAGAGTAAGTGACTATAGTCTTCGCATTGAACGCATGGAGGCGTTATTTGTTAGGTAAGAAGTTTGAGCTATTAACCGATCATAAATCTTTGAAGTGTTTATTTGCCCAAAATATCTCAATCTTAGGCAACAAAGATAAATGGAATACCTAACATCATATGATTTTATAATTTCTATACTTATGGAAAGAAGAATGTTATGGAAGATACATTGACTAGGATGCATGCTATCTTGGGCTATATGTTTGTCGAATGGAAGGGTTTGGAGTTCATCAGAGTTCAATTTTTGACCTTCTTATTATGTACTGCCATCACCATAGGATGACTATTCATCTTGGTGGTAATAAAATGTATAATGATGTGAAGCGCACCTATTATTGGAAGCATATGAAAAAGCATGTTTTAGGGTTCATAGTGAAGTGCAATACTTGGCAGTTAGTCAATAACAAACAAAAGAATCTCAATGGTTTATTAATTCCTTTGGAAGTCCCCTCATTGGAATGGGAGAATATTTCCATGGATTTCATAGATTCTTTATTGTTGAGTCGAAGAGGAAATGAGAGCATATAGGCTTTCATGGACCGTTTGCAAAGATCACTTATATTATTCTAGTTAAGGTTTCGAGGACGCTCCATCTCTAGCGACATTGTATGCACAGAAATTAGTAAGGTTACGTAGTTTACCCTGTATATTGTGAGTGAACGAAATTCTTCAGGGGTGAATTTGGAAGAGCTAGCAACATGCGTTGGGCATGTAATTAAACTTGAGTATGACTTATCATCCTCAAACTGATGGCCAAACCAAAATGGTGAACCATGTATTTGAAGACTTGTTGAGAGCTACTATTCTTGATTTAGGGGTTCTTGGGAAGATCACTTGGCTCTTGGTTGATATGCATATAACAACTACTTTCAAGCTAGCATTGGCTGGCACCATTTGAAGCTTTGTATGGAAGATCTTGTAAGTTGCATGCATGTTCATGGGAGACGGCTAATAAGGTAGTACTTGGATTGTGATGATTCGTGAGACTTTAAAGAAAGTCGATTTAATGCAGAAAAGGATGATTACATGTCAAGATCGACAATCATATGTCGACAAGAGCTAGGTTAACCTTGAATTTGAAGTTCATGATGTGAACATTATGAAAAGATCACCACTAATGAAAGTTGTGAGATCCAGTAATTTCGCGAAGCTTGCACCTAGATTTGTTGGGCTGTTTCTTATTGTGGAATAAACCAAAAAGCTTGTACATCAAGGTGATCTCCTTAATATGATGTCTGGAGTACACAATATGTTTCATGTTTCACATTTGTAAAAATGTGTGTGGCACAAGTGTGGTGGTTGAGTCATGACAACCGGAGGATGTAGATGTTGAACTAGAGGTTTCATTTCCTAGTGGAACTATTTAGATTATAAAGAGCAGCGTCAAGAGACTTCAGAAAAGGATAGGAAGCTTGTTCAAATCTAAAGGGATGAAGTCCTCAGAAATATCACTTGGGGGATGTAATAAAAGATGTGTTTCCATTTCTGAACTTTTTATCAGTATAACTCCATTTTCTCTAAGTGTTTTCTTCCTAGTAAGTTGATTAGAATTGCATGCTAATATAGAACTTGCGTTATATTTCTATGATTAGTTGTGCTAGTTTTACTAAGTATGTGTGATGGAGGCACGTGAGTGCTAGTATGATACATTACTCCACTCTTCAATATTTTGGGGATAAAATCTTTTTTGGGGAAAATGCAACAAGCTGTAATTTAACTTAGTAATAAATTGCGGTTTATCATTTAATTTGAAAGATGAAGAAAACTAATGATTCAAAAACAAATGAATCGGGACTCAAGACCTATTCCGTTGAGTACATAATGTCATATGTATATTTTTAATACATATAAAATTGGTTAAAATCGAATAAATATTGTAAAATGGAAAGGAAAGAGAAGTATGGTAAAACAGTCTTTTGTTTAGAATTTGGCATCTAATTCTAAAATTAGCCTTCTTCCTCTTCATCTCATCTTCTTTATCCTCCACATTTTGATAAAAAGAAAACAAAATTTTCTATAATTCAAATCAACGTAACTTCTTTAAAACTCAACCAAAAATTTTAATTTAAATATCAAAATTCAAGTAAGAAGATCCTACACAAATATATACCATCAAGTTTGTATTTTGAAGAAGATAAGGGCCAGATTTCAAAAATCAAAGGAAGGATTTGAATTTGGGCTTCATTGAGCTTGGATATCTAGAAGGTTTGGTGAGTATGATCTCTTCTCTAAGCTCATACGATCATCTAATGTGCTAAAATCTTTGTTTGATGCTAATGTTGGTTAGGGCTTTAGTAATGAATTGATTAGAGAATTTAGAGATGAGAATCCTATTATATGATTGCTTTAAAGTATAAACTCAATAAATTAATTTGTAGGAATTGGTAGAAATTGAATGGTATTTGATATGAATTTGACGTTTGATTTTTTTGATTTAAATTTTTGATAAAACCGATAAGATTATGTTAAATGATAGTTAACTTGTTAATGAATGATGAAATATGGTGCTGGAATGGTTGGTTGAGTAGTTAAACTCACATTGTTTGTAAAACATTTGAGTTTCAGAATGATTCGTTGAACCACCGTCTGGTGGCATTTGTCTCATGGCGGACGTTGAAGAAGTGAACTTGAGTGCAAGGTGTAGTGGGCAATATAAGGTGTGAAGTCGTAAGGCTCAATGTCGTAGTGAGGAAAACTAAGGCATAGGTAGAGTAAAGTTTAATTAGTGGGACAAAATTACGAAATTTATCCCATCTATGTTCAACCTACGACCCTATAGGCAAACTGTCGACTGATCATATGTCTCCAGTCAACCAACCGAGTGGAGCATGTAGCATTTTGGTAGACAAAAAAATAAGCTAAACATGGCCTATAAAAGTCTACTGGCTAAGTTCAACCAGTCAACATTTCATGCAGTTAGTCGATTGGTGGAACTTGACCAGTCGACTATTAGTTTATAGTCAAAATTTACTACTACAAGCCGGTAACCTGGCCACTTTTGATTGTTCGAATGATGGGCTGTGGGTTGGGGGATTTTGGAGTTTCTCCAAGATATTTCGAGTGAACTTCAGTACGTGATATGTTTCACATATGAAGTCAGATCGACGTGGTTTATACCAGTATTCATTATTTTAAGAGGGCATTGAACCATGAAGTACTTGTAGATTTCAGAGTATTTTGATTTTGAGGCCCACGTAGGACCTACTTCGACAGGTATTCTAAAACCATTGTTTTGAGATGGATCGGAAGGATATATCGGAGATGTTGAATAACATGTAAATCAAAGATGGTGTTGGAGATGCACTTTTATTTGTATGTCAGCTTCTGTAGAATCATCTAATAGGTTTTGAGGCCTAATAGATAGGGTATTGTGATATACAGATCCATACAATATTTTTGATGAATCGCATTTTCAACCCTGGAAGAGCAACGCTAATACATCCTTAGTATTCACGTGCCACAAATTTAAGTGTCGGAGAGGAAGATAATCAGGGATTTTTAAAAGAAATAAAGATAGAGATAGAATAACAACAAAATCTTACATTTGCATTAATTATACATGTGGAAAGTACATACAATCACTCCAAGTGATTTTTCAGAGTTACGATAAGTACAAACCCAGCCAGGGATAGTTATAACTACATATACTTACAGAAGCTGGTAGTTACTAAAAACATACTATGTGATAGAGTGGAAATTTGAAACAGATCATTATTGACAAAAGGACCCTCCAGTCTTCATGCTCCATTGCTCCTTCCAAAATGCTCCAAGTTACATGATTACTTGGCTGCCTGAATAATAGGGCATCCAGAGTTTAAGGAAAAAGGAAAATAAACTCCGGATCAGTCATGAGACTGGTGTAAGAAACTCAAAATACGAGTTTTTGAAAAGACAAAAAGGCTATTTCATAAGACCAAGCCGCATATAAACACGGAACGGATTTTTACCTTATGATAACCAAACCATTTCTACATGAAATCAAGTGATATTATTATTAATGACATTATTTGAAAACTTTTCAAATAAACATATTTAAATATCTAAAATTGTTACATTGATTAAATTTGATGGAATAATAGCTTTACAACTAAAACCGAAGGCACTTATTGGAGCTTTAGATTTCCAATGAATAGAGAGGTAAGGGACTACCTCCTGTACAGTACATTTCTAGAAGAATGTATCGAGGATCGACATCTTTAAAACCTCTGCGAATTAAGACCGGCCTACCCAAAACCAACAGATGGCACGGATAACACTGAATATGATATCACTCCAGCAGTTACCGACCAATCCGTGATCCCATAGCATACACCACATAATTTAAACCTGACTTCATAGCGGGTAGAAATAAATAGATCTATGACATCATACCCAAATGGTTGCGATCCACTTCGCCTTAAAGCAACCTCTGTTTCCCAATTCCCCGGGTGTGAGGCTTGAGGTAACATTTACCTTTCTTAGAATACTTTCACTTAAAATGCCACATTGCCATTTCCAACAACACAATATTGATTTTCACAAAAGTACAACATCTGAGCTCGTACGTCTCAGAGAAGGGTGTTAAGTATAAGAAGGGTTACCTCTTACACCACCAAACAGATGTACGTTTGTAGAGATCAATGCAAAATGTTCTTAGAAATGCAATGTCAGACATTCATCCATACAAATTGTCTAGGACTAGGACAAATCGAAGGCATTCTCCTACCACATCCTGTCGGGAATTACCCCTAGGATTAGCAGTGAGTAGTCCTTACATACGAAGATCATAGAATGAATGGACCACTGCTATTTATCTCGAGAGCTACTCTAAAATTATCAACAAGTAGTCTTTTCATTATGAAGATCCCCGCCTTCAACTTCATTGTCTTTAACAGTCTTCACTTTTGAACTCTTAAATTGGTTCGAAGTGGTTTTCAGGTAGGGATCACCTCAAGTCCGACCACGGTTCCTTCAAACCAATCATCGATAAAAGGATGTTAAGTAAATAAGTGCTTATCATTTGATTAGTTTCTTTTCTCTTTATCAAATATATCTTCTAGAGATATATATCTTTAAAACATTTCTTTTTGGTATATACAAAATCATTAAACCTCCTGTTAACTTTGGAAATTCCAAATCAAAATCATTTCTCATAAATCACATTGCAAACCTTATTGAGTAAAAAGGGTCTATAGAAACTATACTAATTAGACTCAACATCGATTTCCATATTCAACCTTTACTATCCATCGAACAATGGTGAAATCACCTTTTAAATTTGCACAAATAGTACGGGTTCCATCCTTGGAATTTAATACCAAATATAAGAAGATTACTTCGATACACTCAAAGTTGTATGAAATTGAATTTCTAAATTTGTATCCTTTATACTTGTCTTGTTTTCGACATTTCAACCTTATCTATTCCTCGCCCAGGAAAGATGCCATGTAAGCCAGGACACTGGTTGCTCCTGAACATCCTCTTAGTTTAAGAACCTTACATCCGGATCTCACGAATAGAAAATCCAGTCTACTCAACGGCTTTTAGAGGTAAGATTAAATCATTTGATTATAATAGCTTTTCTTTAAATCATTTATTTAAACTCTTTTAAAATAAATTATAGAACCTTCAAATCATCTTTAAAATACTTAATTGTTTATTTGAAATTTTTTATAAAAGGTTTGGGAAAGAATACATAAGTTTAAAGCCATATTTAAAATGTTATTAAAAGTGCCGCGAATAGTGCTTTTAAGGCTTATTTGATCAAAACAACTTTTCGATCATTTAGAAATCTAATTTTATAACTCAAACCACTTTTAGAACAATTTAAAATATTTATAGAATTTATTCCATATTTTTAAAGAATTTAAAAATATTATTTATAAATAATTTTTCGCTTTGGTTTCCAAATTGCTAAACCGCGACTATTTTGCAAACGTGATTTGCTCATATTTCAAAATCTAAATGAAATCTCGATCTTTTCTTTTGTTTGAAAATAATGATTATAAGAGTTTGAAAAATTCTTATTATAAATAATTCCGACTCCATCGTATAAATGGATTTAACTTTCTACGGTGTGAAATCGCGAACTGTAGTTACGCGACGCAACTATTTTTGACTCAACTTTCATAACTTGTCCAAACTTCACCAAATTGGGTTTTAGTGTTTACAAAACATTTATAAAACATTTTAAATAATTTTGAAAGGGTTTAATGATTCCATGTCACTTTTATAACTTTATTCGGAAAGTGATTTCCTTGTGTCATATCAAGTGTATTTAACGTGACTTGTTTACACAATTAAACAATATATTAAAACAACAAATAATTGATGATCAAAGCATAACAAACATCCATAGCAATCATATCACATCATTATATATATACACGTATAAATAGAGCTCCTCACTTGATTTTCGATCAGGCTAACTTTAAAACGGCTATAGCTCCACTATCTCAGAATTGGAGCTCACGACTACTAGCACAAAAAAACCTAAGATGTTTGGCCTTGGTCTGGGAGGCTTGGAAGGGCTTGGCCTTGCTTGGAAAATGGTGGTGGAGGGCTTGGTTGCACACAACCTTGGTGGAGGAGAAGATATTACTAGCTTGAATTTTGGTTTGATGTAGTATAGATTTTGATTGACTTTGGCATAACTTTTTTGATTTTGTAATATTTTCTTTCTTAGGCCATGGAAGCCATTAATGTAGAGCAAAAGAAGATGAAGAGCTTAGGAATTTTATGAAGAAGAAGTGTAAATGAAGTGAAGATGAGTGGGTGCTATTTATAGGCAAATGTAAGGATGGAAATATCATGATATTTTCATACAACCACATCACCATTTCATCACCACCAGTTCCCCTTCTCCCCTCATCATTCTCGGTCGAGCATGCCCCCTCCCCCATGTGTGTGGCTATGTTCTTATACTTAGGGTGTAAGATGTAGACTTTCGATTTACATAAGGATTAAGTTTTAGAAAAATATCTTAGATATTTTCTATATATATATATATATTATATAACTGTATAAGTATATTTGTATGTGTATATGTGTTCATGTGCATATGCATGTGTTAATGTATATGTACATGTATGTGTGTATATGTATATCTCAAATGATTCATAACGTTGTACAATTTTCTACATTGAATCGTTACGGATTCCAATTTTAATTTCCGGTCATATTTTCACTTCTTGTTTAATATACACACACGCACACACTATTTGTAAACAAAATTTGATAATAATATTTCTATCATTACATAATAATTAAAAGGTCTTAATTAATAATAAAAATAATTATTAAATCATTTAAACTCAATTTAAATTCAAAGATTATTTATTCCAAAATAGAAATATCATTGATGATGTCATAAAGAGATTTTATTTTCAAAAATAAAATAAATAATTTCATTACATATTCTCACTCCTATATATAAATGAGTGTATGTATCTAGATTCGTGCACAATGTCGGATGGTCTAAGAGCTGTTTATTGATAAAACGGTTTTAAGTCATTTTATCGATATATCTTCCAAAGTATATATTTTTGTATATATTTATTTAAAATATTTTTACAAATATTATTTATTGCTCAAAACATTATTGTTTATGTTAATAAATCTTACATTTGAATATTTTAAATTTTTTCTAAAGTGATGAATTTGTGGATTGTTATAGACTTTCCTCCTTAAAAGAATTTTGTCCTCAGAATTAAAGATGAGAAGAAGATAACTCAAAAGGAATATATTATATATGATGAAATATATACAAAGCTATGATAAGTGACTACACCACCGGCGGTGAGTATGTAACGACCCGGTATTTTGGACCATTCAAATCGACAATAATCCACACATGTCAGACTTGAATAATGCAAATTAACAGATTGTAATAAAATTTGGAGCAAATAAAACCAATCACAGACACAGAAATATCAGAATAACTCGCAGCGGAATTTAAAAATAACCATAGTGGTTCATGAAGCCACTAAAATACATAGTCTCAAAACAAGTACAAATTACATAGTCTAAAACCAATACAGTTTGAATAACCACAGAAAATCCCAAATTCATTTGTCTCAATTACATAAGCTAAAATAAAAGACAGAACAGCAAAACAGATAGCAGCTTGATAAAGATGATCTCCAGTAGTCCTAACTTCGTGACGATGAAGTCCAACTGATACTCAGGCTGACCCGAGCGTAAAATAAAACATAAACACTCGAGTCAGGATATACATACTTATACAATGTAAACCAACTCAAGTGAACTGTAGTAAAGGTACAAGTAACTTAGAAGATGCTTGGGACCGCCCATCCTCTAAGGATCCGTTAAAATATCTACTATGTAGTAATATTCGCTATTATAATAGTGTCTAAATAAGTAAAGTATAATCATATCGGAAAATAGCGTTAAGGGGATGGAGAACCTTAACGCGGTCGGACCTTAAAATCATAATCGTAGTAAAGCTCGATATGGTAGGTGACACGACACAACTAGGCAATGCCAGGGTAGATATACCAATTACGCACACGGACTGATGGATACGCATAGCAGCCACTACCGTTCCACCTCGAACAACATTCCCAAATCGGAGGATGGCCATCTAGTCAAATCACAAGTAAGAGTATAATATCGAAGAAATGTGTCCGAGAAGAGGTGCTACCTCACTGGTCCGAGATCGCTCCTGTTTTAGCCACCTTATGCCAACTCACGGGAGTTGGGTCCACGTAACATACCTTAAGAACGTTGCCACCATCCTACTTCATTCAGGAATCTCCACCGCGTACACGGTTGTCAAAGTGGTTTTCGGTATCGACAGAGAGTATGTCCATATCCGATCCCGGTCTCTTTGCCAACCAATCGTTATTATAACCCGTGGTTATAGATTTAAACAATTTATCAAATATACTTCGAATTAAACCATTTAAAACAAAGTCATTATTCTTTTTAAATCAAATATTAATTTCCCAAAGTTTAGCCTTTTCGGAGTTCATTTATTCACTTAAAAACAATAGTGTTAAAATTCTTAGCTTTCACAACATTTAAAAAGTGCGGCGGTAAGTTATATTTGAAAACTATTTATTCAGCAAAACAACATTTATAAACTGCTATAACAGTTCAGTTTTAAACAAAATCATATTTTAGCCTACTGTAGTCCTTAACAAGTGCTACAGTAGCCCTTTTATTAGTTCAGGTTCAATTTAGTTTCTGCTACAACAGCACTTACCAAGTACTATCATAGCCTTAGTTCATTTTAGTCTTTTGGTTCACTTATATAACCACAGCACTTAACAAGTGCTACAGATTCTACCTAGTTCAGAACTTATAAAATCATACATTAAAATGTTCATTTAAATCCTTTAACTAGTTTATTTTAAAGAGAAATTTTACAAGTAAAACCCAAAATTTACAAAGTTCGCTTATTAAATTTAAGTGTGTAAATTCCACTTTCATTTTAAACAATTCATTTCAACATTTAAACTTAAAATCCATTTACCACTATTTGAAAACTAAATTTTCATTTCAATTTAATTAACTTCAGTTTTCATCTTTCTTTTTTTTAGTCAATTTTTTTCAAATTTAAGTTCCATTTATAAATCAATATTTTTCCATTTATTTATTTTTTTATCACATAGAAAAATCATTTCTATTCTAAATAAATCATTTAAAAATTCAATTTAAATCAATTTAATATTTTTAAAATATTTAAATTATTTAAAGGTATCCAGAATAAAATACAGAAAATAACCACGGGTTTGTATAATATTTTCTAGCCTAAGTCAAGTGATACGGATACTATATCATTTCAATCCGTAGTTTACAAAGAAAAATCCGAGTTTTATCATTTCAAACCCGCAATCCCAAGTAAATAAAATTTAATTGAAAATCATTCAGGCCTATCATTTCAGCCCATAACGATCTTCCCTTATTCTAAAGTCCGTTCGGGTATGTATCATTTCAACCCATAGTGATTCTATTCTACAGGGAACTTGCAGTGTGATTTAACAGAATAGAATAACAGTAAAATAAGAACAAAATATAACAGATAATACGATATGAAGTTTTAACAATTTCTAACATCAAATAAAATAAATCACAGGTAATTATAACATCATTTATTTATTTATTTTCTACAAATTCAGTTGCGGTCGTTTCACAATCATATAAGTATGAATATTCGTGTGAGATTTAATCACCTCTATGGAGCTGGAGATTCGGAAAAAGAAATACGATGTCTAACGAAAGCACACGAAAAGCACGATCAGTTGTTAGCGGATGCGCCAACTAGATTCAAAAAAAGAATAAAGCAAATAAATAATCCAAATCTAAGATTGCACGAATAACAAATTTTCAAATGAAGCAAACAACGAAAAAGAAACACGTTGAATATCGAAAACAATAGCACGACCACCTTTAAAATATAGATTATAACTTTAAATTTGCAAAGTGACAAAAACATTTTTTTCTTTTTTTTCCAAAACGAAGGTTAGTGGAAGCAATACAACATAAAAATAAAAGTACAAGGTGACAAAACTCTTTACTACAAAAAATACAGAGTGATGGAACACAATTCTATTCATTTTCAGGTTTAAGTACAAAGGCTCCATCTGGCAAATTCAACAAAATGAAAGAATGCAAAGGGTGGCCAAACAATGTTCTCATTCTCTGGTTCCAAACAAAGGCTCAGTGGAATATATTCAAATACCAAAATACAAAGGTGGCAAAACCATTTTTTTTCTCATTTCTTGTTTTCAAATACAAAGGCCAGAGGTTCACAATATAGACAAAAATATTATATACAAAGGCTCGGTCGGGTATGATGGAGTAGGCATGGGGTTAGAGAGGTGAAGGCATGGCGTGGTGCTGACGTGGGTTAGGGCTGCTCACGGTGGATCTGGCATGGGTTAGAGGAGTGGGATCTCGGTCTGGGTTCGGTGGTGGTAGCATGGAGTAGGGACTGTCGTGGTGGTTCTCGGTTGGATGAGTTGGTGACGTGGGTTAGGGTTTGGGCGTGGGGATTGGCGTGGTGGTGGACTGGCACGTCGTGGTGGTGGGCTGGTGGCGGTCTGGTGGAGGAACGTGGGTGGGTTCTCGGCCTGGGTCTGCTGACTGGGGTAGGGCGTGGGCTGTCACGGAGGCGGTGGTGGGTTCTCGTGGTGGTGGGCAGGGCGTAGGGTCGTGGTTGGGTGGAGGCGTGGGGTTGCCTGGGTGGAGGCGTGAGGTTCGGTTGGGTAGGTGGTGGTAGGTCTCGTGATCTGGCAAAGGGGATTTGGGAAAAAGAATAAAAGTAAATATACGAATGAAGGCAATGGTACAGCAAACAAAAGCAAGGACCACAAAACAATTGAAATACAATGAAAAAGGAAGGAAGGCATGGGGTTGGCCAATGAATAACAACAAACAGGGGATGAGAGTGACCAAACAGAGCAAAAATGAAAACAAAAATTAAAGAAGGTACGGCCATTACTTGGAAGAAGAAATGTTTACGCAAAAGCAAATGGAACTGAAAGAAAAAGTTGGATCTGGCAATTATAAATTGCTCTGAACGGTAGGGAATTCAAGGCAATTTAATTTTATTAAAAGCTGGAACGAAACTTATGGAATGCAAAGAGGGAATGGAATAATAATTCTCACGTGAACGGTTCAATGCAAGATTTTTGAAATTTTCAAACTGAAAATATACAGCTGAGATTTTGTAAAGCCAACGCATATAAAATCAAATGGACAAAGGAACAACGAACGTAAAGTGTAACGCCCAAAGTAACGTACAACCGTTATTTGTTTCTTTTATCAAATAAATTTAAAAATAATAACGTTTCTTTAAATAAAATAACGTATCATTTAGACCAAAATTTAAATAGCTATTATCATAATTAATAAAATTTGATTTTAATATAAAGTAAGAACGGATGAAATTATACGTAAAAATGTAAAGTTTAAATTTCCCGTTTTACACTACTTATTACACTTTTACTTCAAATCAATATTTCAAAATGTTTATTTTTTTTAAATAAAAATTTGTAAAAAAAATTTTGGGCTGTTACACTCTCCCCCACTCAAAACTTTTCATCCTCGAAAAGGAACGAAAAAGGAAAACAAAGAAGATACGACAGAATAGCAAAAGTACCTGAAATAAACAATTCCAGATTCGAAGCACGAATGCTCTCCTCCGTCTCCCAGGTGCAATCCCGTTCATCAGTGCTCCACTGCACTTTGACCAGGTTGACTGATTTTCTTCTTAGCTGCTTCGTACCTCGATCGATGATACGAAGTGGCTTCCTCTCAACAGTCAGATTTGGCTCAATATCCAAACTATCAAGAGCAGAAGGCTGGATAATAAAAGATGGATCATGCAGATAGCGACGAAGATGAGATACATGAAAGACATTGTGTATTCCATAAAATTTCTCGGGTAAATCCAGACGATAAGCAAGAGAGCCAATTCTTTCCAAAATGCGGAAAGGACCTACAAATCTAGGAGAAAGCTTTCCTCTACGATCAAAACGAATAACATTCCTTAAAGGAGAGACCTTAAGGAAAACCAAATCACCAACAACAAACTCTAAACTCTGTCTTCGACGATCAGTGTACTTCTTCTGTCTATCTTGAGCAATCCTCATCTTCCTCTTAATCTCTTCAACTCTCTCTGAAGCTTCCAAAACCATCTCAGGACCAAGTACCAAACGATTACCGGATTCAATCCAGCAAGAAGGAGATCTACAAGGTCGTCCGTAAAGAGCAGAAAACGGAGATGTCTCAATACTGGCCTGATAACTATTGTTATAAGTGAATTCGACAAGATGGAGATGATCTTCCCAAGATCCTCCATAATCAAGCACACAAGCACGAAGAAGATCTTCTAAAATCTGATTCACCCTTTCCGTTTGACCGTTGGTCTGTGGATGGTAAGCAGTGCTCAGATTTAGATGAGTACCCAAAGAATCCTGAAAGGCTTTCCAAAACCTACTAGTAAAGATAGGATCACGATCACAAACGATACTGAGGGAAACACCATGGAGACGAACAATCTCCCTCATGTAAATCTCAGACAAACTAGAAGCTGAACGGGTAGACTTGACCGGAATGAAATGAGCTGATTTGGTCAATCTATCCACAATAACCCAGATACTCTCGTTACCCTTCCTAGTCCTCGGTAAACCATCAATGAAATCCATAGAAACTTGTTCCCACTTCCAATTGGGAATCTCAAGAGGCTGCAATAAACCAGGGGTCTTCTGATGATCTGCCTTGACTTGCTGACAAGTCGCACACCTATTTACAAAAATGGAAATATCTCGCTTCATACCTTTCCACCAATATAACTTATTCATGTCCTGATACATCTTGGTCACTCCTGGATGAATAGAAAGTCTGGACTGATGATTCTCCCGAAGTAACTCCTGTCTCAATCCATCAACATTCGGGACACAAATCCTATTATTAATCCTCAATACACCCTTATCGTCAATCTGAGCTCCAGTGCCATCAAGACTACTACCTCCAACTCTGCTTCAAACATTCTCCTTAATCAATCTAAGCATCTGATCCTCATCCTGTCTAACCATAATACGATCCACAAGAGGTGAAGAAACAACAATCTGACACAACAAAGCTTTCTTCCTGCTCAAAGCATCCGCCACAACATTAGCTTTTCCCGGTGTATAGTTGATGTCGAGGTCATAAGAAGCAAGGAACTCTAACCACCTAACTTGTCTCTGATTCAAATCCTTTTGAGAGAAAATATACCTCAAAGACCGATGATCTGTGAAAAGCTCAAACTTGGTACCCAACAGATGATGTCTCCAAAGCTTCAAAGCGAAAACAACGGTAAGCAACTCTAGATCATGGGCAGCATAATTTACTTCATGGGTCTTCAACTGTCTACTAGCATAAGCAATCACTCTACCATCCTGCATCAGAACAGCTCCCAAACCTTCTCGACAAGCATCAGTGTATACCGTTAATCCCTCATTTCCATTTGGAACGGTAAGAACAGGTGCGGAAGTAAGCTTGTCTTTTAACTCATTAAATGCGGCCTTACACCCGTTACTCCAAATAAACTTAGCATTCTTCCGAGTTAAAGCAGTGAGAGGTGCAGCAATCCGAGCGAAATTCTCAATGAATCTCCGGTAATAACCGGCAAGGCCCAGAAAACTACGGATATCAGTAGGAGTCTTAGGAGTTTCCCAATCCTGCACAGAATAGGGAAAAAGAAGGATAATAGGAAAGATAGAGTAAATTGAATGAAACAAGGAAAGAGAAGGAAAGAAAGACTTACATTGATCGCAGCGATCTTGACTGGATCAACTGAAACTGCATTACTAGAAACAATATGCCCGAGAAATCGGACTTCATCCTTCCAGAAATGGCATTTGGAAAATTTAGCCTTTAACTGATGATTTCGAAGAGTCTCAAGAACAGATTTCAAATGTGACTCATGTTCTTCTTTAGACTTAGAGAAAATGAGGATATCATCCACAAAGACTAGAACAAATTTATTAAGCACATCATGGAAAACACGATTCATCAGGTCAACAAAGAAAGCAGGAGCATTAGTCAAACCAAAAGGCATGACTAACCATTCAAAGAATCCATTCTCAGTACGGAAAGCAGTCTTGGGAATACTTTCCTCGGCAACTCTGAGTTGGTGAAAACCTATGGCAAGATCAAGCTGAGAGAAAATAGTAGCACCATAAAGCTGATCAAACATGTCATTGATGCGAGGCATTGGATATCAATTTTTCATAGTGAGCTTGTTCAACTCCCTATAATCAACACACATCCGTAGAGAACCATCGGACTTGGTGACGAAAACCACCGCAGCTCCCCATTCAGAATTGCTAGGTCTGATCAGATCCTTGGAAGATAGGTCCTCAATTTGCTTTCTTAACTCAACCTTCTCGTGGGGTGCCATTCTTCTAGGAGGAAGAACTACAGGTCGAGCTCCAGGAATAAGATCAATGCGGAAATCAATTTCCCGCTTGGGAGGTAAAGCAGTAACTTCCCCAAATACATCCGGGTAGTGATTGACTACCCGAGTCAACTGAAGATCAACAGGAGAAGAATCTAATGAGTAGATAAAGCTACCAGCACAATCATGAGGCAGACAACACTGAATAACCAAAGAATTACCCCGATCATCCTCAAGAGAAACAATTCGGGATTTACAAGAGATATGGGCATCGTGATTCTTTAACCAATCATCTCCAAGCAACAAATCAAAAGTATCAAAACCAAGAATATAGAAATCACCACTAAAACGATGATCGGAATGGTGGAGTTTCACATGTTTACAAATCTTATTAAGATTTGCGGGACCACCAATAGGATTTGAAACACATAGAGGAACAGAAGCATACTCAGGAGAGAGGAGATGTTCAAACTTTTTACACAGATCATCAAAAATAAAACTGTGTGAAGCCCCGATATCAAATAAAACACGAACAGGATAATGAAATAAAGTAAAGGTGCCATGAAGAGTACCTTGATCATCGCTCGGAGCAGGAGTAGGTGTAGCAGGCGATGAAGCAAATGAGATAGCAAATACACCAGATGGTTTTCCCTTTTGATATAAAGGACAGTCCTTCCTAAAATGACCCGGCTGAAGACAAACACGACAAAGATCGTTCCTGGAAACCCGAGGTGGAGGAACAGCAGCCCCGGACGGAGTAAGTCAACTATTGGCATAGTGTCCCTTCTGGTCACATTTGAAGCAAGTAATGGAGGAAAGATCAATAGGGTGTCTCTGGGAAGGAGCAGACGCCGAAGATCCCAAGCCCGCATGCTTGATCCAATTCTTCTTCTGCTGGTGGAAGTTGGGCTTTCTCTTCTTGGAATTTGCAGAGGAAGATTGTGAGACATGAGCACCAGAAGCAGCAAGACCCTTGGAAGTAGGGTTCTCATAGCGAATAGCCATATCCATGAGCTCAGTAAATGTGCCATGAACATGTGAAATAAGACGATCGTAGAACTTTGGGCGAGCTCCAGAAATGAACTTCTCATTCTTCTTTAGCTGAGTGTCGATAAGACCAGGACCAAATTTGGAAAGTTCATTGAACTTCCGCTCATACTCTGAAAAAGACATGGTACCCTGCTTGAGGTCCATGAATTCACGATAAAGCTGAGATTTCCCGGCTTCGGGCATCCATTTTGCCACAAAAGCCTCCCTGGAAAGAAGATACAGAACCGAACTTAAGATAGATTCAAAAAGAAAGGAAATGGGGGAAATTCAAGTTAACACAAAGGATACCTGAACTGCTCCCACGAAAGATCACCTTCGTTAGTGTGAGTCGTAACAGACTCCCACCAATCTAAGGCTGACTCTTGCAGCTGCCATGCTGCTAACTGACGCTTCTGGGCATCAGTGATCTCTAGACCAGTAAAAATTCTCTCCAAACTTCGTAGCCATTGCTGGGCTTCGATAATACTCTCTGAACCGGTGAACCTAGTGCCACCGAGCTGAGAGAATTCCTTGCAAAGAACAGTAAACCTAACGGGTGCAACAGGTGGAGGAGCTGGACCACGACCCCTACCTCTAGCATTTCCTCGATTCATCCTGGAAATATCAAGAATAAATTTAGGACAAGGTACAAAGAAGACAAAGATAAATTAAGATAAGACACGATAAGATCACTTGGATGAATATCCTAATAACAAAATTTCTAACAAGGTAGATACGGAAAGAAGGAAGTTTAGAAAAATTTTCCTCTTAAAACAAGAGAACTTTATATCAAAATAATCTTTGAAAAATCATTTGAGAAATCATTTTAAAATCATTTTATACTTTGAAAATACGTTCACTCGCAAAGAAATGATTCTGAGTTTGATTTCACTCATTCTAGGGTATTTCTACCCTATCTCTAATGAGTTTTTGCTCCATAGGCTAAGGTTTGCCTAAAACCAAAGCTCTGATACCAAATGTAACGACCCGGTATTTTGGACCATTCAAATCGACAATAATCCACACATGTCAGACTTGAATAATGCAAATTAACAGATTGTAATAAAATTTGGAGCAAATAAAACCAATCACAGAATCACAGACACAGAAATATCATAATAACTCGCAGCGGAATTTAAAAATAACCATAGTGGTTCATGAAGCCACTAAAATACATAGTCTCAAAACAAGTACAAATTACATAGTCTAAAACCAATACAGTTTGAATAACCACAGAAAATCCCAAATTCATTTGTCTCAATTACATAAGCTAAAATAAAAGACTGAACAGCAAAACAGATAGCAGCTTGATAAAGATGATCTCCAGTAGTCCTAACTCCGTGAAGATGAAGTCCAACTGATACTCAGGCTGACCCGAGCATAAAATAAAACATAAACACTCGAGTCAGGATATACATACTTATACAATGTAAACCAACTCAAGTGAACTGTAGTAAAGGTACAAGTAACTTAGAAGATGCTTGGGACCGCCCATCCTCTAAGGATCCGTTAAAATATCTACTATGTAGTAATATTCGCTATTATAATAGTGTCTAAATAAGTAAAGTATAATCATATCGGAAAATAGCGTTAAGGGGATGGAGAACCTTAACGCGGTTGGATCTTAAAATCATAATCATAGTAAAGCTCGATATGGTAGGTGACACGGCAAAACTAGGCAATGCCAGGGTAGATATACCAATTACGCACACGGACTGATGGATATGCATAGCAGCCACTACCGTTCCACCTCGAACAACATTCCCAAATCGGAGGATGGCCATCTAGTCAAATCACAAGTAAGAGTATAATATCGAAGAAATGTGTCTGAGAAGAGGTGCGACCTCACTGGTCCGAGATCGCTCCTGTTTTAGCCACCTTATGCCAACTCATGGGAGTTGGGTCCACGTAACATACCTTAAGAACGTCGCCACCATCCTACTTCATTCAGGAATCTCCACCGCGTACACGGTTGTCAAAGTGGTTTTCGGTATCGACAGAGAGTATGTCCATATCCGATCCCGGTCTCTTTACCAACCAATCGTTATTATAACCCGTGGTTATAGATTTAAACAATTTATCAAATATACTTCGAATTAAACCATTTAAAACAAAGTCATTATTCTTTTTAAATCAAATATTAAATTCCCAAAGTTTAGCCTTTTCGGAGTTCATTTATTCACTTAAAAACAATAGCGTTAAAATTCTCAGCTTTCACAACATTTAAAAAGTGCGGCGGTAAGTTATATTTGAAAACAATTTTATTCAGCAAAACAACATTTATAAACTGCTATAACAGTTCAGTTTTAAACAAAATCATATTTCAGCCTACTGCAGTCCTTAACAAGTGCTACAATAGCCCTTTTATTAGTTCAGGTTCAATTTAGTTTCTGCTACAACAGCACTTACCAAGTACTATCATAGCCTTAGTTCATTTTAGTCTTTTGGTTCACTTATATAACCACAGCACTTAACAAGTGCTACAGATTCTACCTAGTTCAGAACTTATAAAATCATACTTTAAAATGTTCATTTAAATCCTTTAACTAATTTATTTTAAAGAGAAATTTTACAAGTAAAACCCAAATTTACAAAGTTCGCTTATTAAATTTAAGTGCGTAAATTCCACTTTCATTTTAAACAATTCATTTCAACATTTAAACTTAAAATCCATTTTCCACTATTTGAAAACTAAATTTTCATTTCAATTTAATTAACTTCAGTTTTCATCTTTCTTTTTTTTAGTCAATTTTTTTCAAATTTAAGTTCCATTTTTAAATCAATATTTTTCCATTTATTTATTTTTTTATCACATAGAAAAATCATTTCTATTCTAAATAAATCATTTAAAAATTCGATTTAAATCAATTTAATATTTTTAAAATATTTAAATTATTTAAAGGTATCCAGAAAAAAATACAGAAAATAACCACGGGTCTGTATAATATTTTCTAGCCTAAGTCAAGTGATACAGATACTATATCATTTCAATCCGTAGTTTACAAAGAAAAATCTGGGTTTTACCATTTCAAACCCGCAATCCTAAGTAAATAAAATTTAATTGAAAATCGTTCAGGCCTATCATTTCAGCCCATAACGATCTTCCCTTATTCTAAAGTCCGTTCGGGTATGTATCATTTCAACCCATAGTGATTCTATTCTACAGGGAACTTGCAGTGTGATTTAACAGAATAAAATAACAGTAAAATAAGAACAAAATATAACAAATGATACGATATGCAGTTTTAACAATTTCTAACATCAAATAAAATAAATCACAGGTAATTATAACATCATTTATTTATTTTCTACATATTCAGTTATGGTCGTTTCACAATCATATAAGTATGAATATTCGTCTGAGATTTACTCACCTCTATGGAGCTGGAGATTCGGAAAAAGAAATACGATGTCTAACGAAAGCACGCGGAAAGCACGATCAGTTGTTAGCGGATGCGCCAACTAGATTCAAAAAAAGAATAAAGCAAATAAATAATCAAAATCTAAGATTGCACGAATAACAAATTTTCAAATGAAGCAAACAACGAAAAAGAAACACGTTGAATATCGAAAACAATAGCACGACCACCTTTAAAATATAGATTATAACTTTAAATTTGCAAAGTGACAAAAACATTTTTTTCTTTTTTTTCCAAAACGAAGGTCAGTGGAAGCAATACAACATAAAAATAAAAGTACAAGGTGACAGAACTCTTTACTACAAAAAATACAGAGTGATGGAACACAATTCTATTCATTTTCAGGTTTAAGTACAAAGGCTCCATCTGGCAAATTCAACAAAATGAAAGAATGCAAAGGGTGGCCAAACAATGTTCTCATTCTCTGGTTCCAAACAAAGGCTCAGTGGAATATATTCAAATACCAAAATACAAAGGTGGCAAAACCATTTTTTTTTCTCATTTCTTGTTTTCAAATACAAAGGCCAGAGGTTCACAATATAGACAAAAATATTATATACAAAGGCTCGGTCGGGTATGATGGAGTAGGCATGGGGTTAGAGAGGTGAAGGCATGGCGTGGTGCTGACGTGGGTTAGGGCTGCTCACGGTGGATCTGGCATGGGTTAGAGGAGTGGGATCTCGGTCTGGGTTCGGTGGTGGTAGCATGGAGTAGGGGCTGTCGTGGTGGTTCTCGGTTGGATGAGTTGGTGACGTGGGTTAGGGGTTGGGCGTGGGGATTGGCGTGGTGGTGGACTGGCACGTCGTGGTGGTGGGCTGGTGGCGGTCTGGTGGAGGAACGTGGGTGGGTTCTCGGCCTGGGTCTGCTGACTGGGGTAGGGCGTGGGCTGTCACGGAGGCGGTGGTGGGTTCTCGTGGTGGTGGGCAGGGCGTAGGGTCGTGGTTGGGTGGAGGCGTGGGGTTGCCTGGGTGGAGGCGTGAGGTTCGGTTGGGTAGGTGGTGGTAGGTCTCGTGATCTGGCAAAGGGGATTGGGGAAAAAGAATAAAAGTAAATATACGAATGAAGGCAATGGTATAGCAAACAAAAGCAAGGACCACAAAACAATTGAAATACAATGAAAAAGGAAGGAAGGCATGGGGTTGGCCAATGAATAACAGCAAACAGGGGATGAGAGTGACCAAACAGAGCAAAAATGAAAACAAAAATTAAAGAAGGTACGGCTATTACCTGGAAGAAGAAATGTTTACGCAAAAGCAAATGGAACTGAAAGAAAAAGTTGGATCTGGCAATTATAAATTGCTCTGAACGGTAGGGAATTCAAGGCAATTTAATTTTATTAAAAGCTGGAACGAAACTTATGGAATGCAAAGAGGGAATGGAATAATAATTCTCACGTGAACGGTTCAATGCAAGATTTTTGAAATTTTCAAACTGAAAATATACAGCTGAGATTTTGTAAAGCTAACGCATATAAAATCAAATGGACAAAGGAACAACGAACGTAAAGTGTAACGCCCAAAGTAACGTACAACCGTTATTTGTTTCTTTTATCAAATAAATTTAAAAATGATAACGTTTCTTTAAATAAAATAACGTATCATTTAGACCAAAATTTAAATAGCTATTATCATAATTAATAAAATTTGATTTTAATATAAAGTAAGAACGGATGAAATTATACGTAAAAATGTAAAGTTTAAATTTCCCGTTTTACACTACTTATTACACTTTTACTTCAAATCAATATTTCAAAATGTTTATTTTTTTAAATAAAAATTTGTAAAAAAATTTTTGGGCTGTTACAGAGTACACTATCTTGATACAATATATATAATTTATCCATCCAAAACCCTGGATATGTCTTCTTTATCATATCCTATGTTTCCCATGTACAATCATTAGCATTACCACTCCATTGAACTTTAACTAATTGCACAACCTCTCTACTTAATCACTTCTTAACATGATCGACGGTTTTATTAGGTTGTCTAATAACTGTTAAATGAGGCTCTACTTCTAAATCCTTTTAGGCAGGTATCTCTATGATTTATTCAAGATCATACACATACATACGTAAATGAGATACATGAAACACATCATGTGCACCGACAACCTCTCTAGTAGTTCTACTCGATAGGCTAATGGGCCAATTTGCTTTAGAATGGAAAAAAAAGAAATATATCGAGGAGCTAGCTTGCCGGTTCTTCCAAATCTCACAACTCCCCTCATCGGAGAGATCTTCAAAAGTACCTTGTCTCCAATTGATAGTTCTAAATTTCTATGCCTTTGATCGACGTAACTCTTCCATCCGCTTTGTGCTTATTTCAATTTCTTTCTGATCGCGTCTAATTTCTCTAAAGCTTCTCGGATCATATCAAAACCAATTACTAATCGAACTCCGGTTTTGATCCAACATCCTGGGGATCTACATGGGCGACCATACAAGACTTCATAAGGTGCCATATCAACACTAGCCTGATAGTTGTTATTATAAGAGAACTCTACCAAATGAAGGTGGCTTTCCCACGAACCTCCAAAGTCTAATACACATGCTCTCAGAAGATCCTCCAATACTCTGTTTACTTTTTTGATTTGCCCATCAGTCTAGGGATGCTATGTGGTGCTTATATCTAGCTTCATTCCCAAAGCTGTATATAAGGCTTTCCAGAACGGACTGGTAAAGATCGGATCTCGCTCACTTACGATGCTGGTTAGAACTCCTTGTAGTCGAACAATCTCTCTCTCTCTCATATATATATATATATATATATATATATATATATATATATCAGCTAAGCTTGAGGCTATTATCGTGGGCTTTACTGGGATGAAGTGTGCGCTTTTAGTCAATCTATCAATTATAACCTATATGCCTCATTCCCTTTCCTTAAATGAGGCAAGCCATCGATGAAATCCATGGATATTTGGTCCCATTTCCATTTTGGAATCTCAAATTATTGAAGTAATCCACTAACTTTTTGTTGGTCACTCTTGATCTGCTGACAATTTGCGCATCTACTCACATGGATGGAAATGTCTCTCTTTATACCACCTCACTAGAAAGTCTTTCATATCTCTATACATCTTGGTAACTCCGAGATGTATTGTGAGTGGATAATTGCAACATTTGATTGAAGCTTCCTGTCTAATCCTATCAACATTGGGAACACATAGCCGTCCATTTATTCTTAGAATTCCTTGCTTATCCACGTTGAATCATATCCATCTTCCTGGTATCACATTCTCCTCTACTACCCTGGCCATCCTTGTAATAATTGGATTGTTGAGCTGATTCTCCTTTATACGACAAATCAATGATGGACGCACTGTTAGAACCTCAATTGTTGGATTTTAATGACAACAACTATACAATTATACCAAAGAATCTCTAAGCTAATTTGCCGGTACATGAGCATCAAAAAGAGACAAACAAATATGTTCAAAATGAAGATACACAGTACAAAAAAGAATGAAAGTATGTATATGGAGATACAAGAAGAGATATACACGATAGAGACAAGGCGAAGGTGACAAACAAAGTATTATTAGTCATAGAGTGTCGTGTCTAGAGTTTACAAATGTTAAAATCTTCTCAAAATGGTATACACCCATATACATTCATATTTTAAATAAAAAATCAAGTTTTCAAAAATTGCATGGAGCGAGGCTCGAATCCGGGTCACTAGTTTAGAAGGCAAGTGCTCTAACAAAATGAGCTATGGTAACTTTTGTTTATCAACAGAATTCAGCCGGCTAAATAATATCATTCAGACGGCTGAATGCTGAAACAAAGCATAAATTTTTATGCAGTTTCAGCCGGTTGAATGGTTTCATTCAGCCGGCTGAACTAGGCCAAAATTTGCCTATTTCTTTGCTCTTTTCGAAATTATCAAATTCAGAAGGCTGAATAAATATTTCAGCAGGCTAAATATTTTCAATGGCTATTTTTTATGAAAAGACACTTCTTTTCATCGAAGAGAACATCTTCAAATCAACAGTTGTGCCTGTTTCTTTTCAACGTTATCTTTCTTCAACGGTTGCAACTTTTTTAATCTCTATAAATATATTTCAGAATTCAACAAACAATAACAATAACTGATTTTAATATTCTTGAATTCTTATCTCTCAATCTATTTTCAATTTGCACTCTAACTGCATACAAACTTTGATCGTTGATCACTCCATCTTCAACATTTCTCAAGCACATTACACTATATATCAAAAAGGATAAGATTATAGGAAGATTATACTAAATTGACTTATCAGTGCTATTTAAAGAGCATACTACAGTCATATACTTTTGTTTATTTGTAAAGAAGTCATGTTCGGTTGCTCAAGCGGTAGAAGTCCTATTCGGTTGCTTAGGTGGTAGAAGTCCTGTTCGGTTGCTCAGGCAGTGTAAACCTATTCCTCCGGGTTAAGTGAGGGTTGCTAGTTTAATTCCAGAATGAGTCTAGGACTGGACTTAGAATGGGAGTTCGAACCAGTATAAAAATCTCTGGTGTCATTTACTTTACTGCGCTGATTATTTAATTATTATTCCGCACAAGTAGTTTATCCACATTACACGATCCTATAGCATAGTCACTTTCACGCACCACTAAATGAAACATAATGGCATGCTTTCTGCTTAGCGCATTTTCCACGACATTGGCTTTTCCCAGTGTATATAGAATATCCAAGTCATATGATGCGAGGAATTCTAGCCAACGTGACTTCCTTATATTTAAGTCCTTTTGAGTGAAAAGATATTTCAAAGATTTATGGTTCGTGAAGAGATCAAAATTTTCACTTATTTAAAGAGGGAATATTATTTACCAAGGTAAATTAAAGTTTATTAAAATAAACCCTAATGAATTCTTACCCAGCAAATAATGTCTCCACATTTTTAATGCAAACACCATGGCTAATAGCTCCAAGTCATGTGTCGCATAATTCCTTTCATGGATCTTCATTTGTTTGCTTGCATATGCGATGACCTTTCCATACTGCATCAAAACTGCACCCACTCTTTCCCCAAAAGAGTCAATATACACGGTAAACTGACGCTTTCATCAGCAATAGCTAATATGGGAGTAGTAGTTAACCTCTTCTTGAGTTCCTAAAATGCTTCTTTACATTTCTACACCCACTCAAACTTAGCATCCTTCATTGTCAGCTTTGTTAAGTTGGAGGAATTTTTAGAGAAGTCTTGAATAAACCTTCGGTAATATCCGGCTAATCCCAAGAAGCTACAAATGTCCTTCGGAGTCTGTAGTTGTTTCCAATCTTTTATAACTAAGATTTTTTCTAGGTCTACTGAAACTCCATTCCCTGACACAATATGTCTTAGGAATCTTACCTCTTTTTCCTAGAAATGGCATTTTGAAAATTTTTCTTTTAGCACATTCCTTCTCAATATCTCCACCACAATCTCCAAATGCATTTCATGACTTTATTCAGTCTTCGAATATATGATAATATCATCAATTAAGACCAATACAAATTTGTTGAGTACTTCACTCAATACTCTATTCATAATGTCCATGAAATAGGCAAGTGTATTGGTTAGCCCAAATGACATAACCAACCATTCATAGAAACTATATAGCCCTCGGAATGCAGTCAAGGGAATGAAATCTTATGCTATTCTCAACCGATGGAATCTGGTAGCTAGATCGATTTTTGAGAATACCCGAGCACCATATAATTGATCAAACAATTAGTTTATGCGGGGTAAAGGATACATGTTTTTAATCATTTGCTTATTTAAGTCTCGGTAGTCTACATACAATCTAAGGGAACCATCAGAATTTGCCACAAAAACCATAGGTATGCCCTAAATCCAGCGACTTGGTCTAATTAGCCCTTTTTTTTTAATAATTCATCAGTTTGTTTTGCCAACTTAAACTTTTCTTTTGGAGCCATCCTACGAACAGGGTGAATAATGGGTCTGGCATCAGGGATTAAGCCAATACGAAATTCAATTTCTCGATGCAAGGGCAAACTTTTAACTTCCACAAATACATCTTGAAATTCTTTAACAATCGATTTTCTTTCCAAGTTCATTTGAGATGAATATAACACAAACATGAGGTAGTCTCTTACTGGACAAGGTCCTTCACATATTATTCAGTCTAACACCCTTTCGGTCATGGCTTTTAATATAATCATTCGATTGTTGCAGTCTAGAATAGCTTTATACTTGGATAGCCTATCCATTCCGAGTAAAATATCAAACCCAATGATATCAAGGACAAATAGGTCGCATAAGAATTTGTGGGTTTGGTAGGTAACTTTTACATTTACACAGATCATACAAAGATTGGTCATACCGCCTATGAGATTAGATATGTGGATAAGGGTTTCTATAATTTCTGGGTAAGGTTTAACTTATCAACCAATTTCTTAGCAATAAAACTATGGGAAGCCCCGGTATCAAATAATACTCTAACTAAAATATCATTAACACGTAAATTACCTTCTAGGACTCCCTTGCCCTTCACATCTTTAGAGATTGAAGGCTCATTCTTCATAGCATAATCCTTGATATGTTCTCCTCTATTCATTAATGGGAACTTGTTTTTCAAGTGTCACGGCCGATGGCAATTGTAACAAATAATTTTCCAAACCATAGGACAGACGGTTCCTTGCTGCTGCTTCTACACCTTGGGACTCCTACAGTGTGTTGCAAGATGGCCTTTCATTCGGCAATTATAACAAACAACATCCTTATAATGGTTCTTTTGAGATTCTCCACCATTCTTTCCCTGCAACGGCTTCTATCTCTTGTTCTGATTGTTGCTATTTCATTGGGCTACCACCAGATTCCTTTTATCCAATACTTCATATCGGAAACCCATATCTAATAGGTCCACAAAAGTTCCCTTCACGTGTGTGATCATTCGGTCTTGATAATGCTATTTCATTCTCGCAATAAACATTTCATTTTTCTTTAAGGGCATGTCTATTAGTCCTGGACCAAAACAAAAAAACTCAGTAAACTAATTTGAGTATTCCTCCGCAGACATATCTTCTTGTTTCAAGTCTATAAAATTTCTATGAGGATGGGATTTTCGAGTGTAGGTATATACTTCCCTTCGAACACTTCTTTAAATCTGGTCCACGAGAAATTGTCTTCAGAATCATTCAAAGTGATGGAATCCCACTATGCTAGAGCACCTTCCTATAATTTCCAGGAAGCTAAGAACCTCTTTTGATCATCCTCTATGTTCGATCCTTTTAATATTCTTTCACATGGGTGGAGCCATGCTTGCACTTCAATAATAGACTCAGTTCCTTGGAATGGTTTCCCTCCCAAGCTAGTGTAATTCTTGCAAAGAGTTGCAAAGTTAATTTGAGGTTGCACAGGGATTACCACTTCCTCAATTACTGTAGCATTTGATCGACCATTGGTAGCCATAGTGTTGCTACCTCTCCTTCATCCTCTTATATTACTCATCTCTTACTATCTACGTAAGTAAGGAAACATCTTTAGTATTATAGACGAAATTATCTCAGGGAATGGATATTAAGCATAAAGCGACATGGATGGATTTATTTGGATGAAATTTTAAATATGCTCTCTCATTGACTAAACTTATTCTAAGGTATTACTAACCCTATCTCTAATGAGTCAACCCCATCAAGGCTTAGGTGTTCGCTCAACCTAAGCTCTGATACCAACTGTGACGACCCACCTTTTCGACCCATAAAGATCGATAATAATACATCCTCGGTATTCATGTGCTACAAATTCAAGTGTTGGAGAGGCAGATAATCAGGGGTTTTTAAAAGAAAGAAAGAAGATAGAATAACAATAGAATCTCACATTCGCATTAATTATACATATGGAAAGTACATACAATCACTTCAAGTGATTATTCAGGGTTACGATAAGTGCTAACCCAATAAGGGATATTTATAACTGCCTATCCTTATAGAGGCTGGTAGATACTAAACACATACTACATGATATTGTAGAAATTTGAAATAGATCACTATTGACAAAAGGACCCTCCAGTCTTCATGCTCCATTTATCCTTCCAAAATTCTCCAGGCTACATGACTACTTGGCTGCACGAAAAATAAGGCACCCAGAGTTTAAGAGAAAAGGAAAATAAACTCCGAGTCAGTCATGACGCTGGTGTGAGAAGTTAGAAATACGAGTTTTTGAAAAAAAGGTATCTCTTAAGATCATGCTGCACATAAATATGGAATGGGTTTTTACCTTATGATAACCAAATTATTTCTACATAAAATCTAGTGATACTAATTTTAATGACATTCTTTGAAAACTTTTCAAATAGCCAAAATTGTTACATCGGTTAAATTTGACAGTATAATAGGTTTACAATTAAAACCGAAGGCACTTATTGGAGATTTTGATTTCTAATAAATAGCATGGTAAGGGACTACCACTTGTACAATACATTTCTGAAGGAATGTACCCAGGATCGACATCTTCGAAATCTCTGCGAATTAAGACCGACCTACCCAAAACCAACAAATGGTACGTATAGCACTGAATATGATATCACCTTGGCTGTTACCGGTCTATCCAGGATCCTATAGCATACACCATATAATTTAAACCCGACGTCATAGTGGGTAGAAATAAATAGATATAGAATGGTGATATCATACCCTAATTGTTGCATCCACTTAGCCTTAAAGCAACCTCTATTTCACACTTCCCCGGTTGTGAGGCTTGAGGTAACGTTTACCTTTCTAAGAACATTTGCACTTACAATACCACATTGCCATTTCCAACAAAAAATTATTGATTTTCACAAAAGTACAACCTCTGAGCTTGTACGTCTTAGAGAAGGGTGTTAAGTATAAGAGGGGTTACCTCTTACACCACCAAACAGATGTATGTTTGTAGAGATGAATGCATTGTGATCTTAGAAATGCTTTGTCAGACATTCATCCATACAAGTTGTCCAGGAACAGGACAAACCGAAGGCATTCTCCTACCACCTCCTATCGGGCATTACCCACAAGATTAGTAGCGAGTAGTCCTTGCATACGAAGATCCCAAAATGAAGGGTCTGTTGCAATTTACTTATCTCGGGAGCTACAACGAATTTATCAACAAGCAATCCTTTCGTTATGAAGGTCCCCGCCTTCAACTTTATTGTTTTTAACATGTCTTCACTTTCAAACTCGAAAATCGGTTCGAAGTGGTTTTCAGATAGGGATCACCATAAATTCGACTATGGTTACTTTGAACCAATCATCGATAAAAAGATGTTAAGTAAATAGGTGCACATCATTTGAAGAATTACTTTTCTCTTTATTAAAAATATCTTCTAGAGATATATATCTTTAAAACATTTCTTTCCGGTATATATGGAATCATTAAACCTCCTTTTAACTTTGGAAATACCAAATCAAAATCATTTCTCATAAATCACATGGCAAACTTTATTGAGTAAAAAGGGTCGATAGAAATTATACTAATTCTACTCAACATCAGTTTCTGTATTCAACTTTTACTATCCATCGAATAACGATAAAATAACCTTTTAAATTCATAAGGATATTATAGGTTCCCTTCTTGGAATTTAATACCAATTATAAGAAGATTATTATACACACCAAGTTGTATGAAATTAAATTTGTAAATTTGTTTCCTCTGTTCATGTCTCGTTTCTGACATTTCGACCTTATCTATTCTCGCCCAAGAAAGAGGACAGGTGAGCTAGGGTACTGGTTGCTCCTAAACATCCCTTTAGTTTAAGCACCTTACTTCCAGATCTCATGAATAGAAAAGTTCATCTACTCATCGGCTTTTAGAGCCAAGATTAAATCACTTGGTTATCACAGCTTTTCATTAAATCATTTATTTAAAATCTTTTAATATTATTTATAAAACCTTCAAATCATTTTTAAAATACTTAATTATTTATTTGAAAATATTTATAAAAGGTTTGGGAAAGAATACAAAAGTTTAAAGCCATATTTCAAAAGTTATTAAAAGTGCTGCGAAAAGTGCTACGAATAGTGCTTTTAAGGCTTATTTGATCAAAACAACTTTTCGATCATTTAGAAATCCATTTTTATAACTCAAATCTCTTTTAAAACATTTTAAAATATTTATTGAGTTTATTACATATTTTTAAAGAATTAAAAATATCATTTATAAAGAATTTGTCGCGTTGGTTTCTGAACTGCCACACCACGACTATTTTAAAAACTTGATTTGCTCATATTTCAAAATCTACTAAATGAAATCTTGATTTTTTTTTCTTTTATTTGAAAACTATGATTATAAGATTTCATAAAATTCAAATTATAAAGAATTCCGACTCCAAATCCATCGTGTAAATGGATTTAACTTTCTACGGTGGGAAATTATGAACTGCCATTACGCGACGCGCCTATTTTTAACTCAACTTTCATAACTTGTCCAAACTTTACCAAATTGGGTATTAGTGTTTATTAAAAATTTATAAACCATTTTAAATTATTTCAATAGGGTTTAATAATTCCATATCACTTTTATAACTTGGTTCGGAAAGTGAATTCTTTGTGTCATATCGACGTGTATTTAACGTAACTTATTTACACAATTAAACAACATATTATAACAACTAATACTTGATGATCAAAGCATAGTAAACATCCATATCAATTATATATATGTATGTATGTATTTATAAATAGATTTTCTCACTTTATTTTCGATCGGGCTAACTTTAAAATGGCTATAGCTCCGCTATCTTGAAATCAGAGCTCACAACTACTAGCACTAATGCTCCTAGGGGGTTCGACCTTGGTCTTGGAGGCTTGGAAGGGCTCGGCCTTACTTGGAAAATAGTGGTGGAGGTCTTGGTTGCACATGGCATTGGTGGAGGAGAAGGAAGAGATTACTAGCTTGAACTTTTGTTTGAAGTGGTATAAATTTTGATTGATCTTGGTGTAACTTTGTTTTGATTTTATAATATTTTCTTTCTTAGGCTATGAAAGCCATTAATGCGGAGAAGAGAAAGATGAAGAGCTAAGGAATTTTATGAAGAAGAAGTGTAAACGAAGTGAAGATGAGTGGATGCTATTTATAGGCAAATGTAAGGATGGAAATATCATGATATTTTCACACAACAAACATCACCATTTCATCACCACCACTTCCCCCTCTCTCCTTATCATTCTCGGCCAATCATGCTCCCATCCCTGTGTGTGGCCATGTGCTTGTACTTAGGAGTAAGATGTTGACTTTGGTTTTACTTAAGGGTTAAAATTTAGGAAAATATCTTAGATATTTTCTAACATATATGTATGTATGTATGTATGTATGTATATAATTGTAAAAGTATATTTGTATGTGTATATGTGTTCATGTGCATGTGTTCATGTATATGTACATGTATGTGGGCATATATATATATATCTCAAATGATTCACAACATTACATAGCTTTTCTATGTTGAATCGTTACGGATTTCGATTTCAATTTCCGATCATATTTTTTCACTTCTTATTTAATATATATATATAAACCAAGTTTGATAATAATATTTCTATCATTATATAATAATTAAAAGGGCTTATATAATAATTAAAATTATTATTAAATCATTTAAACTCAATTTAAATTCAAAAATCATTTATTCCAAAATAGCGATATTATTGATGATGTCATAAAGAGATTTTATTTTTAAAAATAAAATAAATAATTTTATTACATATTCTCACTCATATATATAAATAAGTGTACGTAACCAGCTCCTTGCACGATGTTGGATGCTCTAAGAGCTGTTTATTGATAAAACGTTTTTCAGTTATTTTATTGATATATCTTCCAAAATACATATTTTTTAAATATTTATTTAAAATATTTTTACCAATATTATTTATTTCTCAAAACATTATTATTTATGTTTAAAAGTCTTATATTTGAATATTTTAAAAAAATTCTGAAATGATGAATTTGTGAGTTGTTACAATATTGCATGTATGGAGTAACTCTGTACCTCTTGGCTTCATCCTTTGAATAAGCTATTTGTTAATGGTTGGCATTGGTATTATATTAATGATCACACAAAGTATTGGTCTTATATTAGTGATCATGCAATTATTTGTCTTACATTAGTGACCATACGTATTATGTGTCTTATATTAGTGATCATACATAGTATTGGATTTACATTAGTTACCATACATGGCATCGATCTTATATTAGTGACCATACGCATTGGCACGTGATAGCATTAGTCCTTTATTAATGTTTATACTTCGTAGGATTTTGCCTTATTGGGAGACACATGGCCTACTAGTTTTATGTATAATGCTTGGTTCATGATTTGCACCAAGTTGTTTGGTATGATAGTTTATCATATAGAGTAGCATGATAGTAGAAATGTGCTTGTCAGATACAGGTGAAGAAGCAGGTTGAAATATGGTTTCATTATCTCCAGTGTTACCATATGGTATTATTCATAATATATTAGCATATCGGTAATCATATAGATTAGTGATATTTCCTTTTCACCAGACTTTATTTCTAACCCTCTCTTTGTTGTTTACTTTATTATCCATTTTTTTGAGTATTGACATAGAGATGGGGATCTCTGCTATCCAGAAGTGATTCATAGAGTCATGGCTATATTACTGACGACTATGTCTATCCATTTTTTAGGTATATTACATCTAGACTTAAGTATTATTATGAGACATGCACTATTATGGAATTCGATGTGTCATCTACTTATTGTATTATGATACTGCGTCTTATGTCCCTTGATATGATATGCATTTAGTCATCTATATTTTTATGTTAGTATTATATTTTACATTCTTCTATTGAGAGAAATGATTAATTGTGATATATATATGTATGTATGTTTTGTGATATTTAGTATTGTTTTCATATCTTACCTTTAATGGAACGTTGTTTGCGACACTGTTAGTAATCCAGTTACTTGTAATATGTTGATTCTGGGTGTTACGAGAGGTGGATCATTAAACAACGTCACTGCAGTTATCGTGCATTTTTTTGGTGGCATCACTTCTCAAATAATTTAAAATCTTTCGTATCATATTCTCAAGGAGAACACCATATGGTTTATATAAGAGATAATTAATAACATATCTAAATTATCAATAAATGATTATGATTAAAACCATGTTTGATTTAACAACAAATTTAGCATAAGAACAACGAAAATAAATCTTGAAACAATTTGCTTAACATAAAAGGACAAAATAATTCAAAATGGTTTACTCAAATAACGAACTATTTCTATGGGAAAAATGGTATTACATTTTTCGAAGGAGAATTTTTTTTATCCCCTTTGTATTCTTGTAGGGTTATACAAGAGCTTCTTATATATTTTTACATGATATTTGATTTGACAACTATAGAGATAATTGCTATAAATTTGATTTGCAATGCATACTTTATATTTGACATATTATTCTCAAACTTCATTAAATAATCTTTGGTTGTAATTAGCTTTTCTTGCTTCTCCTATTTAATTATTGTCCTTTTGCTTTTGCCTAGTAGAAACACACAATAATTTGACTTTCGACATTGATTTTAAATCAGCTAATCATTGATTGTAATTATAAGCATTTTCTACCACTTTAACTATTTTGTACATGTTACCATCGCACTAATAGTAACAGTTACTTTTATATATAACATAACATCAATCGTTTCATGTTTATTAACGTTCATTTCTTAAAAAAACTAAAAACTAAATAAAATAAACTAATAAATATATAGAAGAAAATATTTAGGCAAGATTATCAAATTAATGAATTATTGTACGCACATTTACCATGTGAGGATTACTAATTTACTACCATAGAAAGCTTCCCCCCCCCCTAAAAAAACTTTATTTCCTATATAATAACACTCTCAAAAAACAAAACAAAAATTCCGTTTTTTCCTCCTAACCATTCAACAACTTCAGTCCACCCTTCCTTTAGTCTACCTTTTCACTTCTTTCCTAGCCTTCGTAACCCAATAGCAAAACAAAGGTAAACAATGCTTTCAGAAATGCTAACAAACAACAGACTCGATGACCAACCTTGGATATATTGGACAAGGGGATCACCATGGTCATTGTCTAAACCCCTTAATAAATTTTAAGCTTACAACTCTCTTCGTTTATGGTCTATATTATTAATACACACCATTGTCGCATTTTTTCGACATCAAATTAATCATCCACTAATCTAAAATCAGATTCAACATATTATGATGGGACATTCCTCATGTTGTTCAATCTTTCATGAAGGTCGTATTCTTCCTTATTTCGAGCATAAACTCCTAGTTGATAAAAAATAGTTTCAATCATCCATATTGTTGTTGCTCTGCTCTAGATTACATCGACATCATCTCTATTTTTATGCCATGAGAAGATCAAGAAAGTCTTAGACGGTTCTCAAAATGTCCTCTTTCTCCATCATTATTCTTCATACTATTACCAATATTTTTTTATAGTAAGAGTGATACTTTATTCAAGTAGAGCACTTATTTTAATATCTTGGGATTCAAACCCATACCTTTAGAACTTAAATGCCGGACGTCACACCGCTAACCAGTTGAGCTAGTGGTCCCTAACTAGTATTTTAAATATATTGGTTTTAAGAGTTAAGCCTTTTGACACTATTTAGACCAAACTGCCTCCGTTATTTTATTCATGAGGAGAATGGTCGTAAAATTTTTATCGAGGAGGAAATTTATCCTCTATGTGAGAAGATCGATTTCTTGGACCTAGCTACAAGTTTCTTTTAAAGATACAACTATTTCTCCTCACTCACCTCTCACTCATAGAAGCTTCTATTGCATTTCAACCACGGATTTCTGAATTTTCATGAAATATAATGGCATTATACGGACAAAAGAATAGATGTTATCATTGCTAGGTAAGTAGACTGCTTCTCATGATAATGAGAAACTCCAACATCAACGTCACTATAATTATCGTGCAACTTTTTGTTGACATCGCTATCAAATAATTTAAAAGACTTCATACCATCTTCTCAAGGAGAACAACATATAGAGTTTACAGGAGTTCATCAATAACAGTCTAAACTATTGATGCACTATTTCGATTTAAAATGTGTTTGACTTGACTATGAATTTAGTATGATAGTACCAAAAATATATAATGGAAAAACCTTCATATAATAAAGTTCAACGTGGTTTAGTAAAATAATGAATTATGTCCACTACACCAGAAGAGTCATTTTGCCATGGTCCTGGGCCGTGGCTAAGTAATTTTGCCACGGCCCTGAGCCGTGGCAAAATCGGGAGTGGTAAAATTTTTGCCCACGGCCCTAAACCGTGGCAAAATTTTATTTAGCCACGGCTCGGAGCCATGGCAAAATTAATATTAGCCACGGCTCGAACCGTGGCTAAATGAAATTTTACCACAGTTTAGAGCCGTGGCTAATTTTCATAATCATTAAAATTATCCACGGCTCTAAGCCGTGGCTGAATGAACTAAAGCACAAACAATATAATCTGTAATACATCACCAATAAAATTAGCCACAACTCTGTATAAAAGCTTCAGACTACACAAGCAAGCTAGAATCAAGAATAGCTATAAAGAGAGATATGACAACCAGAAACAGCAGCACATACATTACTAATAAACTGAAGTACATTAGAATTTTACAAAGATCAAGTCCTACAATACTTGCTTATGAAGTAACTTGTTTTGCAAATACCAACGTATCTGTACTAATTCAAAATACAAATTCATATTCTCATGCCCTCAAATCCCACAAGACGATAATACAACATAATGCAGACAGTAAAAACAATGAAAAGGACATGCTTTAATCCATTCTTCCATTGACGGTCATCTCCCTTGCTTCATTAGGTGTTCTACAAGCATCAAATTCACATATTAAAACTTATTATTATTATTTTTATTATATTATATATGTGTGTGTCCTTTAAAAAAAAGTGTGTGAAAAACACACTTACAGGAAATGATCAAAAAACAGGATATTCGAACTGATTTTGGGTTCGAAAAACACATATACAGTACATAGTATATACTCAGTTGCATATTTTGCTGATATTTCAAGAGTTCTACTATTGTACTCTCCACTATATTTAATCATCTTGCAACTATCGCATTATTTTTATTTGAAATTTCATAATTATTGCGTACGAAATTCGAACATAGGTAATTGTCACAGCAGATTTAATGCATCTTACAGCTCCTATTTATATCTAGGCAGCAGTTATAATTTTCCATGCCTAGTTTCACCTTTTCGCATTTGGACCATTCGCTACTACAGCTTTCTATTTCTCCAATAATAGTAAAAACTTACCCAAGTAATTCATTAAGTGTTGTTTTATTTTTATTCTTAAATGTTGTTGCTATTAAGAGTATTAATTTGTTTGAGCAGAACTGATTATGACTTTATAAGCACAGCTAGACTTTTGTTACATTCTACCAAAATCACTAGTAACTTGTAGAAGAAAAAAAAATGATTAACACTAGAAAAGGAAAATACATTTAGGCAAACATACAACATTACCAGCAAACCCTTTCCAAAGTCATTATTAGCTATAAACTGAAACTTTTAATTCTAATCTTTCTTGTGCAGACTTCCTGTAACGACCCGACTTCCTACGCCCAGAAAGTCGTATCGTTTTTAAGAAAAGAAAGAGGCGAGAAAGTAGAAAAGATTGAGAAGAAGAAGAAACAACATCAGAATCTCAACAGCGGAACGAATAAAATATAATATATCACATAAATCAATACATAGTATCATATACATCAGAGTTACACAGAATATACAACACATACTAGACAGTTATAAACACCTGTCTAGTTAATATAACTCGATACAACACAATACAACACAGCAGAAGAATACACATAAACATCAACACAGCGGAACCAATATATATATATCTATATGCTGAAGCCTCCTGCTCCATTTGCTCCTCCAGTATTTGTCAAAGCTAACCTGAATCCCTTGGCTACCCGTAAAAATTTGGGTACCCGAGAGTTTAGGAAAAACAGAAATAAACTCCGGGTCAGACATGGGTCTGGTATGAGTAAACGGTTAAAGCTGTTTAACTTTGAAAAGCCTTTGAAACAAAGGTATCACGTAAGACTCCCCACACATAAACATGGGTAAGTTTTTACCTTACGCTAACCAAACTTTGATAGGAAATCCAGTTATATTATAATATAGTGTCTAGTGTTTTCAAGTAAAATACAGAAATAGCTGGAATGCTTACATCTCACGTTCCAACATAGTTGGGCACAACTAATACGTACGTCACTTATTGGAGATTGGATTCCATACAATGGCAGGGCTACTGGGGTACCGCCCGTCACAGTACGTGGCCTAGATCACCGTACCGAGGATTACTCCCAATCCCCTACAACACAAGGCCGGAACATCCCTTACTGGATAATTCCCGGATAAGAAACCCCGCGGTTGTAGCTAGCAACCGCCACACAGCCGAATAAAAAGGGACTCTAGACAGGGGAAATCTTACCCTACTTGGGTGCTACCCACTAACCTTGCTGCACCTCCCCTGTTTTAGCCATTCCCGGTTGATGAGGCTTGAGGCTCCGATTACCTTTAGAGAACACATCTCTTAGAATGCTCATCGCCCGCCTGACGATGTTCTGAAAGCATTCGATCCATATAAGTTCGTTCCGGGTTCGAACGAAACCGAAGGCATTATCTCGTTACACTCATTTTGGAATCACCCTCAGAGTTAACGACAATAACCCTTGCAATTTGAACCACCATCTCGAATCTATAAGTACTATCTCCGTCAAACTCATTACGGAATCACCCACAGAGTTATACTGACGAATAGTTCTTATACCTCGAGTCTTCACTTGCTCCATTTGGATTTCACGACCTAACGTTATTTTGGATCGATGTGGTATTCGGGTCTCCAGACCTAGAATCCCGGTATACGGAAACCCGATCCCGGTCTCATCGAAATCCAAACCGTATCTTTTAAAGTCAAGTTGTTTTAAAGTTAAAACAATTTAATTCAATTATCTATATACACAGAGATAGATAAATCACAATATAACAATGGATAATAACATCATCATCATAAACAGATAATCCATATTATCTACTCAAACAGATAATCAATATCATCATACTTAAACAAGCATCCATAACACATAGATATTACTCATATCTGAGATCACAATCAATCAAGAAAATCAATATCATCCATCATAAGCAATGATTAATAATCACACATTTATAATTAATTTAAAATAAATTAAATTAATTACAAATCTCTAATTAATTTAAAGTAAATTAAATTAATTACTCCATTATTATAAATCTTGCTTACATAACCATTAATTAATTACAAGTTAATTAATTAATCATTTCCTACTTCCATCTTAATTTATCATCCTTGATTAATTATCTTTTAATTACACTTAAGTAATTATCCTTTAATTATTTTCACAGATTAATTATCTTATACCAAATATAGAAAGTAATCTTTAAATTACTAAAATTAATTACATTACTTCTTTAACTAATTTCATAAATGAATTCCTTCATTTATTAATTATTTCCAAATAAATCCATTTTAACTTACATCATTAATTACAATATTTAATGATCTCTAATTACATTTATTTTAGTAATATATCTTCAATTAACCAAATTGTTAATCACCTAGATTAACTCCATTCAGTAATTAACTACCCTTATTTACTTCAATAAATAATTTAATTACTCCATAATTAATTATTCTCTAATTAATCCCTTGATTAATTTATACAAAGTAATTATACTTAAATTACTTTCATCATTAAATCATCCACAATTAATTACTTCCTTAAGTAATTATACTCATCACATTATGTAAATTAATTAAACTAAATTAATTAACTTAAACTAATTCATGTTTAACTTAATTAATTACAATGAGAGATAAATTTCTTAATTATTCCCATAAGTAAATTATACTTAACTAATTCACAATTGATTTTCTTAAATTAAATAAACTTAATTAATTATCAAGATTAATCATATTAATCCATTATTTAATATTTCTAGTTAATAACCTTCATTAATTATTAACACTTCTTAAATTACTTTTCTAAAGTAATTAAATTAAGATTTATTATTAACTACAATTAAATTTCATCTTTACTACTCATAAATAAATCCTTAATTATTTTATTAATTAAGTATTCAATGTAACATAATTAATTCTTACTTACTTTATTAATTAATAATCATAAATTAAAATTCCACTCTTATTTAATAAATGATTCTTAATTATCCATTTATTACCAATTAATTATCTAATCCCTTAATTAACTAATTTAACCTTTAATTACTAAATTTATTAATTTCATCATTTATTAATCAAATTAGTTCATTATTCATTTTAATTAACTTAATAATTACA
Organism: Allium fistulosum; assembly: GCA_030737815.1. NCBI lineage: Eukaryota > Viridiplantae > Streptophyta > Magnoliopsida > Asparagales > Amaryllidaceae > Allium > Allium fistulosum. The sequence goes on from CM060907.1 coordinate 296,009,171, forward strand.
AATCTATAAATCTACATTTATTTAAAAAGGAAAGGCATTTTCTTATTAATGGTCAAATTCTCCTTTATAAATGCCTTTGGAACATTTTACTTTTGAATCTACTTTTCCATTTCATTTAAGTTTTAGATTCAAGATAATTACAAATTTAACTTAGCTAAATTAAAACATTTTAAATATACTTTAAACATTATAAAGTTATTAACACCTTTAATTTTTTTATAAAACTTGTATTTATTTAAAACTATGGAGACAAAGTAAATTTGAATCCTATCTTTAACATTTTGATTTTACTTTGTTTTTAAAACCCAGCTTTTAAATTTTGAAAACTTGAAACTGCCAAGCTAAATTAAACTGGCAACACTAACAAAATGACCCGAGCTTCCCCTGTTTTACTTCGAGTCGAACAGAGAAAAACTTCGGCCATCCCCTTCATTTACTCGAGATAACTCGCGTACCCTTCCCTTGCTAACCAAAATCCTCAGTGCTACACAAATGCACGGTGCACGTACACCGTGGCTCCGGCCACCTCCGGCCACCCACCAGCACGTCATCACTTCGTCCACCAACCTCAGACATGACTACGATCGCCCAAATCCCTCACAATCACTCGAAACGAAATCGAGTTCGAACTGAAGCCTGGAAACACAAACCACTGGAACTTGCTCAACCCTGTCAACGTGCCGCGCTCGCCACTCCGACCACCTGACAATCAACCCCTTCGGCCTCGACTTACCCTACACGTCGACTACCAATGCCCAAAAACTCGACGAACTCGATCAGCTCCAGGCCACGGTGATTGTTTTTCCTTAGCATAGCAAAATTAGGGTTCTAGACTTCACCTACCAACCACCACTTCCCCACTGATGTAAAACATCATCAGACATTTTTGTCGAAGTCTCCGGTCGTTCATCCACCTCCCGAACGAACTACGACTCTCCAGATTTGCCTAGATCACCAGAGAAACCCAAAAACTCGATTTCCAGACATCACTAAATCCCACATTCAATACTCCATTAAAAATTTCCAACTCGATCTTAAAAATCCTATCTTTCATCTACTATCCCAGATATATATTTGTATCAACAAATTTCAATATTTGGTTTTTAACATTTTTCAAGTTTCCCTGTTTTCTTTGCTTACAGACAATGTTACTATCTATAATTATTGCCACTTGTTTTTAAAGCTTTGTTGAGTTAAAACAACTAACTTTGTTTAAAATAATTAAGCCTAAAGGAAATAAGAGTGTGGAGTATTTTGATGTTAGATCTAGGTATTAAATCTCTGAAATTTTAAAACAGAGATGGACACAGTGATAACTAAACATTCACACCTGTTTACAAAGTCTTAAAACCAACATACAAACACAATTCCAAGCATACATCACTAGATCACTTCAACAATATGCCCTATGCATTAAAACTACAGGTATCTCCTGTTTTACAGTTAAAACTGAGGCTTGAATCTAAGATCAGAGAAGTTTTAGTATCAACAGATATGCACACATACAAAAGTTCACAAGCATTGCACATACACATATATAAGCAAACATTAGCTCAGAAATTCATAGATTACTTAAGTTTTTGTTTGAAAAGTTTACTCACCTGACTTTTTAAAATAGAAAGCTTGATCTTTGTTTTGAAAACAGGAGACTTGAAAAGTGGCATTTGAAACTTGCATACATTTTTGTTTTGATTCCAGAAAACTTGAACTAGCTTGAACTTGAAAACTGAGATGTTTGGACTAGCTTGAACTGAAATGCTTTGTTTTTTTCTTATTTGATTTCAGGTTACAGGTTTGTATAAATGAATCGAAGATGGAAAGAAGCTTTGCTAAATGGAATAAGTATGCAGAGTTGTTTCTAGTTGCATTTGTACACAAATGATCTTAGCTGGTACAATGAATCAGAGATTTTATTTTAAAAGAAAGCTGAAAATTAAATATCTCGTGTACTTGGTGATGGCATTCAATGCCTTGCTCCTATTCAAGTTTACAACAGCCCATACTATATTCTTGTATGTACAACCTTGCAAACATATGTTTATTTTTGTTTAACTTAGCTTAGCATACTTCCCCATTCCTATTCGAATATATGGAAGTGATTCCCTGCCTGCAAATATATACATTACTATAGTGTATAATATTTTACTTGCCTTATATATCATCTTATACTTAGGTGATTTCAAGCCTGCAACATGTATTTGCTAAAGTGTATATAATATCTAACTTAAGTTTTAGTTTAAAGGTTGTTATGGTTATTGTTATTGTTGGCTTGTTATTTGTTTCTATCTCCTATCATAAATGTGTTTATTTTTATTTTAAAAACACAAACTATCAAATATATAATTACCTATTATCATTTTATTTTATACTTACCTTAAATATTTATAAGGTATATTTTATTATACATATTATTCTTTTGAGAGATTTATATAAATTTTAAAAACCATAATTTCCTTTAAAATATATAACAATTTTTATTTATAATACAAAACTACTTGTATAGACATTATATTATAAATAAAGCTCATTATTACATTAAAATAATTCATAAAAGAATTTATCACTTAATTACTAATTTTTATCAAGCTATACTCTAAAAAGAACACAAACCTTTTATTTAATTTAAATCCAAGCTAAAACCATTTGAACAATTTTAAATTAAATCTTGAGTATATTTTAAAGCCATATGATTATTTATTTAATATAGAATTTAAATCAAATTTAAAACAAACATTGACTATTTACAATATATATATAAATAAATAGAAAACAATTTATTAGCCTTTAAAAAGATAATTATCAGTTAAATATTCATTTAAAAGAAAATTATTAATTCAATTCATATCTTATTATCAATTATCATCAAATCAATTTAATATTTAATATAGATTATTAAATTGATATTGCTCGAAATTCCGGGATGTCACATTCCTCCCCTCTTAAAAGAATTTCATCCCCGAAATTTAAAACAAAGGTAATTTAATAATCTCATAAGATTTAATTTCAAACACAAGCATATATCATCAATATATACTAACAACCATAGCAATCAATCATCCAATCAAACAATCTAACTATCCAGACAAAATACTGGATAAAATTTCCTTGAGTTTCCCCGAGTATAAATACCGGGTTACTCGCTCTATAGAATCCAAACAATCAATACTACAAAGCTACACACATCTAGATCTACAAACAAGATAGGATATCAGACTATAAACAAGTCTGACTCAACATCCAAAACTCCCTGAACTGCTGGTTCTACAACCAGAAATAGAATCTTACGCGTACTCCCTCAGAGATACGTGAAACACATCGAATCCCAGTTATCCAAACTGACAATCCACTCCTGAAGATCAAACACTTATCCAAAATCAAATCTCCGATTCTTATCCACAAAATCTTCGGACGATCCTGGGCTACCTACATCCTTACTGATCAGCTACATCTCCGTTGATGCCTTTCAAAACAACCTGAATCCAAAAACAATCCAGTAGAATGATCTTCTCAAGACCGACCAAAATCAAGAACGCAACCTTTACTATCATCCGTAGAAAACAACTTCTCTTCTCCAAAAAAGAAAATTAGATGCACTCCCAACTTCTTCCGCTGCACAACTCTGATCTGAGTAGATGAAAATGCTGATGACGAACACAAGCAAAGACGGGTCAACAAATTCCAAAAATATGGTTCAACAGATCCAAAAAATAAAACTCAGAAGTTCCTCCAAAACCTGAGCTGCTTCACCAACTCAAAACCATCCTACTATTAAGCTGAACTATCGGTACCATTCCTGAAATTCAGTCGATACCAAACTCAATCTCCAGATGCTAACAAAACTCTGACTTCCTGAAGTCATCCAGAAAAAATCTCTAACAACCCAAGAGAATACTCAGCTATCACAAGTCACTTTTGCGATCAATCCAGCCTAATTCCAAAGATACTGCTCTCTCTTTACCAATCAGAACAGCTCACGCTTACTAGTCAATCCATCGAAGAAACAAAACCACTCTGCTGCTTCTGAACTCCACTGCTAAGCTAGAAAGCTTCCTTGCCAGCATACAGGACCTTCCGAACTACACTGCTGACACCAATGCTAAGGAATTTCCAAATCCAAAGCTCTTCAAGAAACTCGAACCTCAAACTAAACAGAAACACTCTGCTGCACTCAGCCGCATCACCGAAGCAGACACACTTCTTTAAAACTTGTTCCAAAGAAAACATCTTCGGAAACATCCATAGTCACTGCGTCTCATCACACAGCTACTACTCCCTGAGATATCAAGATATTATCTCTAGCTTCTGTCCAACCGACAGATCCAACTCTACTCATCCAAACTATACACTTCAAAAATGATCTCCAAATCTTAACAGATTTCCTCAGAGACTTGGTGAAATCCTTACACCAACAAAGCTCACTCGAGACGGTATTAGGTCTACAGTCTGGACAGATATACTACCAATCATTGCTAGTCGTGTTACACACACCACTAACCTATCTACCTTTATAACTTATATTGGAAAACCCGAACAGGTAACCCAACAGATAGGTAGAAATAAACAAATAAATATATATATATATCAAAAATACAAATACGCTCTCTCAAGAAAGAAATCACTTAAGAGTCTAGGTATTCACTCAACCTAGCGCTCTGATACCACTGTAACGACCCGACTTCCTACGCCCAGAAAGTCGTATCGTTTTTAAGAAAAGAAAGAGGCGAGAAAGTAGAAAAGATTGAGAAGAAGAAGAAACAACATCAGAATCTCAACAGCGGAACGAATAAAATATAATATATCACATAAATCAATACATAGTATCATATACATCAGAGTTACACAGAATATACAACACATACTAGACAGTTATAAACACCTGTCTAGTTAATATAACTCGATACAACACAATACAACACAGCGGAAGAATACACATAAACATCAACACAGCGGAACCAATATATATATATCTATATGCTGAAGCCTCCTGCTCCATTTGCTCCTCCAGTATTTGTCAAAGCTAACCTGAATCCCTTGGCTACCCGTAAAAATTTGGGTACCCGAGAGTTTAGGAAAAACAGAAATAAACTCCGGGTCAGACATGGGTCTGGTATGAGTAAACGGTTAAAGCTGTTTAACTTTGAAAAGCCTTTGAAACAAAGGTATCACGTAAGACTCCCCACACATAAACATGGGTAAGTTTTTACCTTACGCTAACCAAACTTTGATAGGAAATCCAGTTATATTATAATATAGTGTCTAGTGTTTTCAAGTAAAATACAGAAATAGCTGGAATGCTTACATCTCACGTTCCAACATAGTTGGGCACAACTAATACGTACGTCACTTATTGGAGATTGGATTCCATACAATGGCAGGGCTACTGGGGTACCGCCCGTCACAGTACGTGGCCTAGATCACCGTACCGAGGATTACTCCCAATCCCCTACAACACAAGGCCGGAACATCCCTTACTGGATAATTCCCGGATAAGAAACCCCGCGGTTGTAGCTAGCAACCGCCACACAGCCGAATAAAAAGGGACTCTAGACAGGGGAAATCTTACCCTACTTGGGTGCTACCCACTAACCTTGCTGCACCTCCCCTGTTTTAGCCATTCCCGGTTGATGAGGCTTGAGGCTCCGATTACCTTTAGAGAACACATCTCTTAGAATGCTCATCGCCCGCCTGACGATGTTCTGAAAGCATTCGATCCATATAAGTTCGTTCCGGGTTCGAACGAAACCGAAGGCATTATCTCGTTACACTCATTTTGGAATCACCCTCAGAGTTAACGACAATAACCCTTGCAATTTGAACCACCATCTCGAATCTATAAGTACTATCTCCGTCAAACTCATTACGGAATCACCCACAGAGTTATACTGACGAATAGTTCTTATACCTCGAGTCTTCACTTGCTCCATTTGGATTTCACGACCTAACGTTATTTTGGATCGATGTGGTATTCGGGTCTCCAGACCTAGAATCCCGGTACACGGAAACCCGATCCCGGTCTCATCGAAATCCAAACCGTATCTTTTAAAGTCAAGTTGTTTTAAAGTTAAAACAATTTAATTCAATTATCTATATACACAGAGATAGATAAATCACAATATAACAATGGATAATAACATCATCATCATAAACAGATAATCCATATTATCTACTCAAACAGATAATCAATATCATCATACTTAAACAAGCATCCATAACACATAGATATTACTCATATCTGAGATCACAATCAATCAAGAAAATCAATATCATCCATCATAAGCAATGATTAATAATCACACATTTATAATTAATTTAAAATAAATTAAATTAATTACAAATCTCTAATTAATTTAAAGTAAATTAAATTAATTACTCCATTATTATAAATCTTGCTTACATAACCATTAATTAATTACAAGTTAATTAATTAATCATTTCCTACTTCCATCTTAATTTATCATCCTTGATTAATTATCTTTTAATTACACTTAAGTAATTATCCTTTAATTATTTTCACAGATTAATTATCTTATACCAAATATAGAAAGTAATCTTTAAATTACTAAAATTAATTACATTACTTCTTTAACTAATTTCATAAATGAATTCCTTCATTTATTAATTATTTCCAAATAAATCCATTTTAACTTACATCATTAATTACAATATTTAATGATCTCTAATTACATTTATTTTAGTAATATATCTTCAATTAACCAAATTGTTAATCACCTAGATTAACTCCATTCAGTAATTAACTACCCTTAATTACTTCAATAAATAATTTAATTACTCCATAATTAATTATTCTCTAATTAATCCCTTGATTAATTTATACAAAGTAATTATACTTAAATTACTTTCATCATTAAATCATCCACAATTAATTACTTCCTTAAGTAATTATACTCATCACATTATTTAAATTAATTAAACTAAATTAATTAACTTAAACTAATTCATGTTTAACTTAATTAATTACAATGAGAGATAAATTTCTTAATTATTCCCATAAGTAAATTATACTTAACTAATTCACAATTGATTTTCTTAAATTAAATAAACTTAATTAATTATCAAGATTAATCATATTAATCCATTATTTAATATTTCTAGTTAATAACCTTCATTAATTATTAACACTTCTTAAATTACTTTTCTAAAGTAATTAAATTAAGATTTATTATTAACTACAATTAAATTTCATCTTTACTACTCATAAATAAATCCTTAATTATTTTATTAATTAAGTATTCAATGTAACATAATTAATTCTTACTTACTTTATTAATTAATAATCATAAATTAAAATTCCACTCTTATTTAATAAATGATTCTTAATTATCCATTTATTACCAATTAATTATCTAATCCCTTAATTAACTAATTTAACCTTTAATTACTAAATTTATTAATTTCATCATTTATTAATCAAATTAGTTCATTATTCATTTTAATTAACTTAATAATTACAAATCTATAAATCTACATTTATTTAAAAAGGAAAGGCATTTTCTTATTAATGGTCAAATTCTCCTTTATAAATGCCTTTGGAACATTTTACTTTTGAATCTACTTTTCCATTTCATTTAAGTTTTAGATTCAAGATAATTACAAATTTAACTTAGCTAAATTAAAACATTTTAAATATACTTTAAACATTATAAAGTTATTAACACCTTTAATTTTTTTATAAAACTTGTATTTATTTAAAACTATGGAGACAAAGTAAATTTGAATCCTATCTTTAACATTTTGATTTTACTTTGTTTTTAAAACCCAGCTTTTAAATTTTGAAAACTTGAAACTGCCAGGCTAAATTAAACTGGCAACACTAACAAAATGACCCGAGCTTCCCCTGTTTTACTTCGAGTCGAACAGAGAAAAACTTCGGCCATCCCCTTCATTTACTCGAGATAACTCGCGTACCCTTCCCTTGCTAACCAAAATCCTCAGTGCTACACAAATGCACGGTGCACGTACACCGTGGCTCCGGCCACCTCCGGCCACCCACCAGCACGTCATCACTTCGTCCACCAACCTCAGACATGACTACGATCGCCCAAATCCCTCACGATCACTCGAAACGAAATCGAGTTCGAACTGAAGCCTGGAAACACAAACCACTGGAACTTGCTCAACCCTGTCAACGTGCCGCGCTCGCCACTCCGACCACCTGACAATCAACCCCTTCGGCCTCGACTTACCCTACACGTCGACTACCAATGCCCAAAAACTCGACGAACTCGATCAGCTCTCTAGGCCACGGTGATTGTTTTTCCTTAGCATAGCAAAATTAGGGTTCTAGACTTCACCTACCAACCACCACTTCCCCACTGATGTAAAACATCATCAGACATTTTTGTCGAAGTCTCCGGTCGTTCATCCACCTCCCGAACGAACTACGACTCTCCAGATTTGCCTAGATCACCAGAGAAACCCAAAAACTCGATTTCCAGACATCACTAAATCCCACATTCAATACTCCATTAAAAATTTCCAACTCGATCTTAAAAATCCTATCTTTCATCTACTATCCCAGATATATATTTGTATCAACAAATTTCAATATTTGGTTTTTAACATTTTTCAAGTTTCCCTGTTTTCTTTGCTTACAGACAATGTTACTATCTATAATTATTGCCACTTGTTTTTAAAGCTTTGTTGAGTTAAAACAACTAACTTTGTTTAAAATAATTAAGCCTAAAGGAAATAAGAGTGTGGAGTATTTTGATGTTAGATCTAGGTATTAAATCTCTGAAATTTTAAAACAGAGATGGACACAGTGATAACTAAACATTCACACCTGTTTACAAAGTCTTAAAACCAACATACAAACACAATTCCAAGCATACATCACTAGATCACTTCAACAATATGCCCTATGCATTAAAACTACAGGTATCTCCTGTTTTACAGTTAAAACAGAGGCTTGAATCTAAGATCAGAGAAGTTTTAGTATCAACAGATATGCACACATACAAAAGTTCACAAGCATTGCACATACACATATATAAGCAAACATTAGCTCAGAAATTCATAGATTACTTAAGTTTTTGTTTGAAAAGTTTACTCACCTGACTTTTTAAAACAGAAAGCTTGATCTTTGTTTTGAAAACAGGAGACTTGAAAAGTGGCATTTGAAACTTGCATACATTTTTGTTTTGATTCCAGAAAACTTGAACTAGCTTGAACTTGAAAACTGAGATGTTTGGACTAGCTTGAACTGAAATGCTTTGTTTTTTTCTTATTTGATTTCAGGTTACAGGTTTGTATAAATGAATCGAAGATGGAAAGAAGCTTTGCTAAATGGAATAAGTATGCAGAGTTGTTTCTAGTTGCATTTGTACACAAATGATCTTAGCTGGTACAATGAATCAGAGATTTTATTTTAAAAGAAAGCTGAAAATTAAATATCTCGTGTACTTGGTGATGGCATTCAATGCCTTGCTCCTATTCAAGTTTACAACAGCCCATACTATATTCTTGTATGTACAACCTTGCAAACATATGTTTATTTTTGTTTAACTTAGCTTAGCATACTTCCCCATTCCTATTCGAATATATGGAAGTGATTCCCTGCCTGCAAATATATACATTACTATAGTGTATAATATTTTACTTGCCTTATATATCATCTTATACTTAGGTGATTTCAAGCCTGCAACATGTATTTGCTAAAGTGTATATAATATCTAACTTAAGTTTTAGTTTAAAGGTTGTTATGGTTATTGTTATTGTTGGCTTGTTATTTATTTCTATCTCCTATCATAAATGTGTTTATTTTTATTTTAAAAACACAAACTATCAAATATATAATTACCTATTATCATTTTATTTTATACTTACCTTAAATATTTATAAGGTATATTTTATTATACATATTATTCTTTTGAGAGATTTATATAAATTTTAAAAACCATAATTTCCTTTAAAATATATAACAATTTTTATTTATAATACAAAACTACTTGTATAGACATTATATTATAAATAAAGCTCATTATTACATTAAAATAATTCATAAAAGAATTTATCACTTAATTACTAATTTTTATCAAGCTATACTCTAAAAAGAACACAAACCTTTTATTTAATTTAAATCCAAGCTAAAACCATTTGAACAATTTTAAATTAAATCTTGAGTATATTTTAAAGCCATATGATTATTTATTTAATATAGAATTTAAATCAAATTTAAAACAAACATTGACTATTTACAATATATATATAAATAAATAGAAAACAATTTATTAGCCTTTAAAAAGATAATTATCAGTTAAATATTCATTTAAAAGAAAATTATTAATTCAATTCATATCTTATTATCAATTATCATCAAATCAATTTAATATTTAATATAGATTATTAAATTGATATTGCTCGAAATTCCGGGATGTCACACTTCCTCTGACTCCAACTGTAATGGCAGCATCATTCTTTGTAGGACTAACTACAACATTGATTATATTTTGCAGCCATTTCCATCAGGTTATAGTCATTTATACTATTATTCTGAACAAAGAAATTTTACATGGTCCAAGTTATTCATTAAACAAATGAGCCCAAAATAAAGTACATTCATATTTTTGCTGACATGAAAGAAGGTATCAATATTATTTTTTCCTATTCTTATGTATGTATATGTAAAATATGCAAGCAGGAGCGTCTATTAGGGGCTACATTGGGGAGCATGTTCATTGGAGGAATCATCTTCAAACAGCACAGAGACATTTACCGAACTATTTCCGACCATCATAAACAACCCCTTCTCATCTCTCATCATCAGCTTAATAATTGTATCTTCCCTCTTTACTAGATAAATTATTTATGGTGATTCATGTTTTTATCATTCTTTAGCATCTCCTTTTTTGTGTGGGATATAAGAATTTTGTCATGATGACTTTATTATCTGTTAGAATTTTATGCATGACATAAGACTTTATTATCTGTTAGAATTTTATGCATGACATAATTGCCAGTCGAGAATTTTGATGTTGTTTGAGTCTGAAATAAACATATACAATAACCATAGAGAAATAAATCATTAGTCTGAAACTATGAGAGGTTAATTTAATGGTATCATTGTTAAGAGTGCATCCATAGAGAAAAATCCACGCCAACTGAAGTCAAAATATGCCAATTAGATTAATTTATGTGACCCCAAAGCAAAGACCATACTACACTATTGCAAAGGCTGGGAAGTAATGGTTGATTGAGACATAAACTGAAGAAGAAGAAAAAATACCAATCGTACAACATACATATAGCATGTCAATTTGTACTTAAGAAATTTGAAATTACTTCGTATCGTATCTTTATCCAAAAAATAAATAAATATTAGACATCACAAAAAACAGATACAAAGGCAAATATAAAGGCATCAATATCCTAAAATTATCCTCCCATTCTTTATTTTATGTCCAGCTAGGTATAAATACAAAGGCAAATGGACTAGAATTAAAATTTTATGTCCAACCAGGTATAAATACTTAAATTTGGAATACATGCCTTGGCAGTCACTCTTAAATTTGGAATCTAGAGATTAAAAGAAAATTGTATAAAAAAGGAAAAAGATAGAAATGTAAAATAATAGATTTTAAAAAGAGTGATGTGTCGTTAATTTCCTGTTAAATTTTTTTACATGCCTGAAGGGTTTAGTTAGAGATTAAAAGAAAATTGTATAAAAAAGGAAAAAGATAGAAATGTAAAATAATAGATTTTAAAAAGAGTGATGTGTCGTTAATTTCCTGTTAAATTTTTTTACATGCCTGAAGGGTTTAGTAAATTTTGTATATAGTTTAAATTAGACTTTTACACACAAAAAGTGCTGTATAGTAGGAACTTTCACATGCCAAAACAAGGTAAACAAAGAAATCTGGGAACGCCCATGCTCATTAGTCCATGTTGAACTAAGATATTGTAAAACCATTTAATTGCAAGCACCAATGCCGACTTAATTTCTTACAGCCTATTGTTTCAAACTAAAACAGCTACCAAGGCTGTAATTTAACATGATGAAGTTATAGTCAAACAATATGACATAATGGTGCCTGGATGTACTTTGTTCATTGTAATAAAGCAATGCAAAAGCAACATAATCCGGATTCAACCGTATTCAGAATTCATAAATAACTTTGATATTAAGTTGTTGTATATAGCTTACTAGTTAGCCATGCTTGATAATGCCTGACAATCAAATTAGGTGCATAGAGGTTCAGTGTATAAAAATTGCACAAATTAACTAACAATAGTGTAAATAAGTTGTTATTAAGAATTACCGAAGATTAAGCAGGACATGTTATTAATGAAGCCATGCATATTGGTAGATTTAGTTATATTTATAACTCAAATACCTTAACCAACCATGTAAAGTTATCAAAGCAAACTAATTGATAAAATTTGTATTGATGCAAAATATATCCAATAAATTAAGTAATAAGAAATATGTCAACCATGACAATTGTATATTTAAACCACAAATATTTAAAATAAATGACAAGCCTTTTTAACCAAATAAACATGACAAACATTATATTCTAAGCTATCCAATCAGTTGAGTCCTACTCCTAAACAATCAATATCCTGATTAATTAAATTTACAATGAAATATAAATAGGTCCAATAATAGAGACACCTTACTCAAGCAAATTAGTGTTCCTTATCGCTACAAGTCTAGTATATAGTTGTTCACCAAGAAGAAGACTTGTTTGGATTGTCATGAAGCAGTTAAAAGCTTTTGAATTTCGATAATGGTAATATGGTCTTTCCAGCATTTGCTAAAAATAAACTAAATATAAGGAACATAACTCAATAATTTTACCAAACACTTCGTTCGCAAACTTAACAAGTAATAAACTACCCCAAATTTCAATCAAAATGCATGAAGCTTCCTCTTCTATCTTCATTCCACAATTCTTAACCTCGTTCAACAGCTCAGCTAAGCACAAAATTTGTTCCTTGTTATGCAGAAAAAAGTATGTAAACTAATTTTATATACTTATATTCTCGATCCAATTCCAGAGTTATATTAGAATCCTACCATAGAGACTGAAACACTAAAAAAAATCAAAGTATGAAATTTCAGATAAGGGTTACTTAGCTTTCACGTAGAGGATTTCAGGTATTGCAATCGGTGCAGGTTGAGGTCGCCATACTCTAATTCAGGCATAACAGCAGTTCAAGTAGCCATACTCTAAGCAGAACACGAGGTTATCATGAACAAAATCATTACAAGAATTTAAGGAATAGGATCCTCTATGATTCACAATAGATGCTCAAATCGTGAGTTCAAAGTGATTCGGCAGCGAACGAATTTTGGAAATTGATTTAGGGCACGTGTGTGGGAAAATTTTGGAATGGGGGCGTTGTTTTGAGAACGGTACGTAGTGTTATTTGAGTTGTATACGTACACCTGGGGGGTTAAAAAAATGAGTGTAACTTTGCAACGGTCTGAAGCCATTGCAAAATTGCCACGGCCCATAACCATTGTAATTTATTTTACCACGGCTCTAAGCCATGGTAAAATTGCCACGGCTCAAAACCGTGGTTAATTTTTCGCAAGGGCGTGGCAAAATGGATAGTGTGGTGAAGTGGTCTACAGTAAAAATGTTATTCATTTTCAAAAGGAGCAAGAAATTTTAATCCCCTTTGTTTCTCACATGTTATACGAGAGTCTCCCGTATAATTTTACACTATATTTAATTAGACGGCTATGAAGATAATTGTTATAGATCTGATTTGCAATGTATATTTGTACATTTGACATATTATTGTTATACTTTGGTTATACAATATTCTATATTTAGGTAGATTTTGGAGATATTTGAGTCTGTGTGGAATTATGACTCAAATTCATTGCCTATTTTATAACTCTTGGAGATGTTGGAGAGTGATTAATTGCCTCTTTTATTGCTTTAAAGAAGGCAACGAATTATCTACATGAGAAAGATATATGGAAGTATTTAATAGCTTCTTAAAAAGATATTTTGTTAGGACTATTGTAAATAGGCATGTATATGATTCATTTATTTGTGTGTGGGGAAAATATTTTTTTCTAGGGTTTTGAGATTGAGATATCTTCTCAATTTTTGGCTTTCTTTTGTAATAATTTGGTGAATTAATAAAGATTTTATTTATCGGAATTTGTTTGTCATTATTTTTTTTCACTTCTTGCTTCTACTAAAATCTAATTGCCTAGGGATCCTAGAAAAATCCTAACAGTTGGTATCAGAGCTTAGTACACAAATTTTTTTGAAGAGAGTTTTGCTTCTAGAAAAAATAAGTGATGAAAAACTTAATGGGAGAAATTAAGGGTTATGGAAGGGCAAGATGAAGGATTTTTTATATCTTAATGTCTTCATCAACCATTGGAGAATAAAGAGGAAAACCTAGCAATGTATCTGAAGCAAAATGAGAGACTTTAGATAGGAAGGCTGTGGGGGCTATTCGGTGTTTTTTGGAGGACACGGTGTTTCATATTGTTGCTAATGAAACATCTGTTTTTGGAATATGGATGAAATTGGAAGGAATCTATACAAAAAAACTCCGCAACAAATAAGGCACTTATGATAAGAAGATTGGTTAATTTGAAGTTTAAGGAAGATGGATTAATTGGAGAGCTTCTCAATGATTTTCAAGCAAATGTAAATCAATTGGCGACTATGAATTACAAGGTCGATGATGGGGAACAAGCTTTGATATTGATGAGTTCTTTGGTGGAAAGTTAGAAAATGTTTGTGACGCCCCACCTCTATACCCACGCTAGCCAAGAACACTACGGTGTAGTGCTGTCAACTAGCACGGAGAATAAGGCTGTTGAGGAGCGACCATCTATGTAATTGCTTTGTGCGAGCACCGATATGTCAGATAATAAAACATTGCATTTCATTTTTAGAGGAAATCCGACATACCGATACAAACTCAAAGCTACTACACAGTGGCTATAATAGTTTAGGACAATAGATATAAAAATAACACAGATAACATAAATGAGGAATACAGATGGAACGAAAAGTCTCATATATATAATAACTGATGTCAGTTACAATACATTTGACACAATACAAATGATACAACTACGACTGTCGACTCGAGAAGTTATATATACAAGTACATTATCGACTAATATACATGAATACATTATCATCTTAAAACAGACACACTGACTACTACAACAAGACGGAGACCACTTCAAATGATATAAAAAGTCTTCATAGCTCTAGCAGCAAACCAAAGCTAAAAATCTACAACCTGTAAATACTCGGTCTGACCCAAGTATTAAATTCAAAAGAAAATAATACACGGGTCAGTCTAATTCAAACTCAGTTATTAATGCACGGAAGCAATAATAATCAAATATCAAATGGATGACAGTCACAGAAATCTCGTATACCCAACTTCTCGATAAGAGAACCGGATAACGGCATATATAACACTAAACAGTATTAATCCACAAAACAGAAATCCAAAGCAGTTTAAACAATTGAAATGTCAATTTAAAAACATCAATGCTAATTGGCTGCAGTACACGCTAACGTGTACTGCCTCGCCAATACAGCCTACGAATTACGCAACAGGTCGATGAATCAAGAACAAAAGAAATATCGATTAAAATCTGTCAATTCGGTGTAGATGCAGTGCACGCACGCGTGCACTGCCTCGCCACAACAGAATATAAAGTCACCACAACTCCAAGTATTAACAGCAATTGATACGTCGAAGAATCAAAATATCTAACCCAGATTGGTCAGAAAGTAAACAGACTCAAAAGATATCATAAGAGATACGAGTGAAGCTACAACATAAGCTTCAACAAGCATAGGAACATGAACAACTAAAGACAGTAACAAGAAAAGGGCAGACATGACTCGACATGTATGAATGGCTTCAACGTCAAAGACAGAGAGACCAAAATGAAACTGCACATGCCTCGCTAACAACTACATGGAACTGGAGATTGCAACTTAAATAGAAAATGCACGTGAACCTCATGGCAGCAATTCAAGGCAACAGTGACAACTCAAATACAATCCAAATGCCATCAGTGAAGCAAAATGACAAAATGCAAATGATACAAGGCATCAATGCAATGTATTCGATTCGAGAACAAGGCAGTGCAGCAGGTCAGCAAGTGCTCAGGGATGAACAGATGCAAGTGAAAATGATAACCCTGCAACAACTACGCTGCGAGTACCACAGGCACATGGAGATGCAGTGAAGCCAATATGGCAAATAATGATGAAGCATATAAGTGCAGGCAACGAAAATTAGAGAAGTACAAAATGGTCAAGCTGTAAAACCAAGACTACAGGCACATGGTCAAGTGCACTAGTTCAAAAAGGCACAAGAGAGTCGAAGTGCACAAGAGATACAAGTGCAGACACAACTGAACAAGTTCAAGTGACGAACAGAGGGAAGCAGTGAAGCACAACAGTGAAGGCTACAGGTTCAGGCAGCTTCAAGAAATACAACATGATAAACTCAAGTGTCAAGTGCAACCCAGTACAGTTCAGTGAACTGAGGTGAACTTCAAGAGTACAACTGAAATGTACTATATTAAACAGTGACAATGTGGATGCAGACTCATGTGCTACCAAATAGCAATGTGGCATGAAGGGAACACATAGAACAGTGAACCGGCTAATGAGCAAAGAGTTGGAAACCTAAAACAAATACAAGTGCAGACTACACCTAAGTGAGGATCACATGCTTAATGCAACACAAATTCTCAAGTGAAGCCAAATGAAAATCGAGGCATCATGTATATACACAATGTCAGCCAAAGCCAGTGAAATGTCGAAGACTAATACAACAATATAAATTATCAACAAGCTATCAAGGGAACATATAAACGGTGACAGATAGTGGCTCAACATCAAAGAACACTTGCAACAGTGGCGATGCAGTGCAACATGATTATCGAGAGTATACATAAAGTATATAAATGACCAAATTCAATGCAGCAACATCATCCAGAATGTACCTCAAGGCAAAATAACACAGTACGACACAACTCGAAGTACAAGCTAATGCAGACTGATGAGAATAAATATACAGTGAACAAAGACATGGATCAAACCAACAATGTCATAGAACAAATGGGACAGTTCGAACGTGATCATCAGTGTTTCTTTTAGGAAATCAAAAATGGTCGAAGACGTGGCATTGCATACATAAAATCTGACCGGAGTCGAAGGAAACAAAGATTAAAATCAAACGTAACAGTTTCAAACCAAAACAGTAGTGACCATGTAGCATGTGACAGTATGAAATGAATTCACCAAAATAATTACAGGAAATCTTAAACAAGGCCGAAGCCAGCTGTACAATGAATTCATGAATCAAAATCAACTATGAACGAAGTCAAAATACCAGAAAATTCAAAGCAGCAATTTCCCACAAAATTAAAACCATGGAAATCGAAAACAAAAGATCATATGGCTTTAAATTAGATGTGAGTAATAAAATTACTCACCTTGCTTTGAAGCGGCGACGAGCTCGACCTAATAGAAGCGGCCGAGCATCACAGAGACACGCGAAATCGAAATCGAAGAATCGATGCCGCCATTTCCAATTTCGTTCGATCGCGTTTGATTTAGGGCTAGGAAAAATGAAAAATGAAAAGGGATCGGGTCGATAATTTGAAGAAGAGCTGAAGATAATTGAAGTGGGCCAAAGAAATATATTTATTTAAAGCCCAAAACAATTTCTCAACCACTTTTATAAAAGAATTTCAACTCGATAAAATTCCAATAAAAATTGGCGAACGATTTAATCACCTAGTGTCGATAATTAATTGCTACGAATTTCCGGGTTGTTACAGACTCCCCTCCTTAAAGATATTGCGTCCTCGCAATCATAAGAAATAAATGGACAAAAGGTAACAACCTAAAAGAGCATGGCAATGTCGAATGCATAAGCAAAGCAAATGTCAGCAGGGAAGTATTAGATATGAAATCAAAAAGGTTCGACTGCTTCAAGTCAAAAGAATCAACAATCGTGGGGATCAAGGAATCAAAATCAGACGACTATCAAAAGCAAGAATTAATCGAGTTCCAGCATTTAAAAGAAAAGAAAAAAAACAGAGCAGAAATCACGTACTGCACGAATTGAATGTGAGTAAATCAAATTACTCACCTGAATCGTCAGAGAAAAAGACGAAGCTCAAATCTCAAAATCGCAAATATTCAATCATTAAAAACGATAATCGAATTTTCAATTCGCAAATAGGTTTAACTATCAAAAATGATAATCAAATTTCACAAATTTCTGATTACCAAAAACGATAATCAGAAACACAAACATTCGATTAATCAAATCGAAAAATATTTAATTATCTCAAACGATAATCAAATTTCACAAATATCTGATTATCAAAAACGATAATCAGAAGACAAATCAAATATCTAATCATCTCGAACGATAATCAGAAAACAAATCAAATATCTAATTATCTCAAACGATAATCAGAAAACACAAACATTCGATTAATCAAATCGAAAAATATTTAATTATCTCAAACGATAATCAAATTTCACAAATATCTGATTATCAAAAACGATAATCAGAAACACAAATATTCGATTAATCAAATCGAAAAATATTTAATTATCTCAAACGATAATCAAATTTCACAAATATCTGATTATCAAAAACGATAATCAGAAACACAAATATTCGATTATCAAAAACGATAATCAGAAGTCATAAATATTCAATTAACGAGTCCGGAATTAACCGAAGTAGTAAAAGTATGGTTTCATACTCCGTACTTTTGCTAAATCGTTTAAATCTCTTTATCGTTTCCTTGAAAGTGTAAGATTGTGTGTTTTAAAAATAACATTTCACATTCTCAAATGGACAAGTCCGAAATTAAGCGAACCAGTAAAAGAAAGGGGTCATAGTCCTCGATTTTGCTGAAACGTTTAAATCGCTTCCTCATTCTATTGAAAATGAAAACTGTAAGAATTTTGAAAACAATTTTAATTTATATTTTGAAACAACTTTTTTTTTTTAAATAACGAATTTTGAAAATACGTGATTAAATTAGCAATATTAGTGTTGCGGGAGAACCGCTTGTAAATCCATTTCAAAATTGACGGTTACTGAAGTTAACACGTCAAAATTTCATCAAAATAACTGGCATCGAAATATAATACCAAATGAATTTTTATTCATCAAAAATGTCACAAGAATCTTCTCAAAGATAGAAAGGGATATCATACCCTAAACTTGTATTCATAACAAGTCAATAACACATGAATTCACCAATACACAAAAATTGACAAAACTTGCCAATAGAAATCACGAAAATTGGTGAAGCACAAATTCTAGAAATCATCACAAGAAATCCAGAAATCACAAAAAGAGGGGGGGAAGGCCTATCAGAAAACGGGAGTATGAAAACTCCAAAACACCGGTATCACAAGACGAGACGCTATCTCATGGAAGCCATCCATTAAATTTTCACACAGGAATGGTCCGAAGACCGTGGGTCGCTATCCCACACGTGTGAGTCGGAATCACACAGATTGAGGTCTAGGCTAACCTCGTAGAGAAAAAGATGTGTGAGTGGAATCACACAAATTAAGGTCCAGACTAACCAAAAAGCAAAAAGGTATGTGTGAATGGAATCACACAAGTGGTGTCTAGTCTAACCTCGCAAACAAAAAGATATGTGTGAGTAGAATCACACAAATTAAGGTCTAGACTAACCAAAAAGCAAAAAGGTATGTGTGAATGGAATCACACAAGTGGTGTCTAGTCTAACCTTGCAAACAAAAAGATATGTGTGAGTGGAATCACACAAATTAAGGTCCAGACTAACCAAAAAGCAAAAAGGTATGTGTGAATGGAATCACACAAGTGGTGTCTAGTCTAACCTCGCAAACAAAAAGATATGTGTGAGTGGAATCACACAAATTAAGGTCCAGACTAACCAAAAAGCAAAAAGGTATGTGTGAATGGAATCACACAAGTGGTGTCTAGTCTAACCTCGCAAACAAAAAGATATGTGTGAGTGGAATCACACAAATTAAGGTCCAGACTAACCAAAAAGCAAAAAGGTATGTGTGAATGGAATCACACAAGTGGTGTCTAGTCTAACCTCGCAAACAAAAAGACATCGCACAATGGCTAGTCTAATCATAAAATGATCGTCATGATCAACGAGAAGTGTCAATTACACTAAGCTAGTAAATATAAAAGTTTAGCTTCATGTCCCATAACCACTTGCTTAACTTAAATATTTACAAACAAACTGTAAATCTACACTAGCAAATTGTCACAAAAGGTTCAATCGAACAAGTCCAGGAGTTAACCGACGAAGTAAACGCAAGCGTTTCATACCACTTGTTTTACTAGGCCGTTTAATTCAATTTCTCATACGAGTGAAATAAAGGCTTGTATATACTAATAGATTGGAAAACGGTTTAAGAAAAAGAGCTTTGTAGTAAAATAGTTTTGAAATCGTTTGGAAAAAAGGATTTTAATATTTACTACTAGTATAGAAAACCTTTATATTTTTAAAGTGACAAATCACAAAAATGATTGTAGAAACAATCAATCACAAGAATTCACATACGAAGATGTGAATGGAATCCAAAGAAATCGATACTGAATCCATCAGAAAGTATGTTCACAAAAATCCCGAAGAAAATGTCATCAAAGTTGCTAATAAATGATAGCAACAAATCAGGGAAATGATCAAGAATCGATTAAATTAGGAAACCAAGTTAGTTCACTAAAATTTCACATTCGAAGACGTGAATAAAATCCAAAGAATTCGATTCCAAATTCATCAAAGTAGGAATACCCAAAAATTCCAGAAATAGAAGTTATCAAAATCGACAAAGGTGATAACAACTAATTAGAAAAGAAGAATCGATTATCAACTGGAAAAACAAAGCAAAACGAGCAGAAATGCATAAATGACTTCAACAAAAGTAAGAATCAAGTCAATGTCGAAGTCAACAATTAATAGCCGCAGTCGAGTACAAAATGAATCAATCATCATTATCAAAGAAACCAACGGCAAACAAAATCAGAGTCTTGAAAATCAAGAAATTAGCAATTTCTCAAAAAACAAAGTGACCGAAGTCGAAGGGAAATCCAGATGAGGAAAACACAAAATATCAAGTTCAAAATCGCTGAGATTCAAACTAGATGTGAATGAGAAATCAAAATCACTCAATTTGCAACTGGTCCAGCCATTTTTCATCACAGTGTAACAGGTACACAATGACACTCATAGCATAGAACAAAAGTGGAACAAAGTCCAAAAGTCAAAATGGCTTTAATTTGCCAAATTAAAACAAAATCAACATCGGCTAAATCCATTCAAAGCCGAAAACACAAGAATAAACGTTAGGAATTCATACCTAACAGTCAAAAATAATCATATGTAAAGATGAGAGATAAACATCGACAAATAGTTGTAACACATGCTCCATCTAAGTTATGTTTTATAATTGTCCTAAACCCCAGGCTCTGATACCAAGCTGTGACGCCCCACCTCTATACCCACGCTAGCCAAGAACACTACGGTGTAGTGCTGTCAACTAGCACGGAGAATAAGGCTGTTGAGGAGCGACCATCTATGTAATTGCTTTGTGCGAGCACCGATATGTCAGATAATAAAACATTGCATTTCATTTTTAGAGGAAATCCGACATACCGATACAAACTCAAAGCTACTACACAGTGGCTATAATAGTTTAGGACAATAGATATAAAAATAACACAGATAACATAAATGCGGAATACAGATGGAACGAAAAGTCTCATATATATAATAACTAATGTCAGTTACAATACATTTGACACAATACAAATGATACAACTACGACTGTCGACTCGAGTAGTTATATATACAAGTACATTATCGACTAATATACATGAATACATTATCATCTTAAAACAGACACACTGACTACTACAACAAGACAGAGACCACTTCAAATGATATAAAAAGTCTTCATAGCTCTAGCAGCAACCCAAAGCTAAAAATCTACAACTTGTAAATACTCGGTCTGACCCGAGTATTAAATTCAAAAGAAAATAATACACGGGTCAGTCTAATTCAAACTCAGTTATTAATGCACGGAAGCAATAATAATCAAATATCAAATGGACGACAGTCATAGAAATCTCGTATACCCAACTTCTCGATAAGAGAACCGGATAACGGCAGATATAACACTAAACAGTATTAATCCACAAAACAGAAATCCAAAGCAGTTTAAACAATTGAAATGTCAATTTAAAAACATCAATGCTAATTGGCTGCAGTACACGCTAACGTGTACTACCTCGCCAATACAGCCTACGAATTACGCAACAGGTCGATGAATCAAGAACAAAAGAAATATCGATTAAAATCTGTCAATTCGGTGTGGCTGCAGTGCACGCATGCGTGCACTGCCTCGCCATAACAGAATATAAAGTCACCACAACTCCAAGTATTAACAGCAATTGATACGTCGAAGAATCAAAATATCTAACCCAGATTGGTCAGAAAGTAAACAGACTCAAAAGATATCATAAGAGATACGAGTGAAGCTACAACATAAGCTTCAACAAGCATAGGAACATGAACAGCTAAAGACAGTAACAAGAAAAGGGCAGACATGACTCGACATGTATGAATGGCTTCAACGTCAAAGACAGAGAGACCAAAATGAAACTGCACATGCCTCACTAACAACTACATGGAACTGGAGATTGCAACTTAAATAGAAAATGCACGTGAACCTCATGGCAGCAATTCAAGGCAACAGTGACAACTCAAATACAATCCAAATGCCATCAGTGAAGCAAAATGACAAAATGCAAATGATACAAGGCATCAATGCAATATATCCGATTCGAGAACAAGGCAGTGCAGCAGGTCAGCAAGTGCTCAGGGATGAACAGATGCAAGTGAAAATGATAACCCTGCAACAACTACGCTGCGAGTACCACAGGCACATGGAGATGCAGTGAAGCCAATATGGCAAATAATGATGAAGCATATAAGTGCAGGCAACGAAAATTAGAGAAGTACAAAATGGTCAAGCTGTAAAACCAAGACTACAGGCACATGGTCAAGTGCACTAGTTCAAAAAGGCACAAGAGAGTCGAAGTGCACAAGAGATACAAGTGCAGACACAACTGAACAAGTTCAAGTGACGAACAGAGGGAAGCAGTGAAGCACAACAGTGAAGGCTACAGGTTCAGGCAGCTTCAAGAAATACAACATGATAAACTCAAGTGTCAAGTGCAACCCAGTACAGTTCAGTGAACGGAGGTGAACTTCAAGAGTACAACTGAAATGTACTATATTAAACAGTGACAATGTGGATGCAGACTCAAGTGCTACCAAATAGCAATGTGGCATGAAGGGAACACATAGAACAGTGAACCGGCTAATGAGCAAAGAGTTGGAAACCTAAAACAAATACAAGTGCAGACTACACCTAAGTGAGGATCACATGCTTAATGCAACACAAATTCTCAAGTGAAGCCAAATGAAAATCGAGGCATCATGTATATACACAATGTCAGCCAAAGCCAGTGAAATGTCGAAGACTAATACAACAATATAAATTATCAACAAGCTATCAAGGGAACATATAAACGGTGACAGACAGTGGCTCAACATCAAAGAACACTTGCAACAGTGGCGATGCAGTGCAACATGATTATCGAGAGTATACATAAAGTATATAAATGACCAAATTCAATGCAGCAACATCATCCAGAATGTACCTCAAGGCAAAATAACACAGTACGACACAACTCGAAGTACAAGCTAATGCAGACTGATGAGAATAAATATACAGTGAACTAAGACATGGATCAAACCAACAATGTCATAGAACAAATGGGACAGTTCGAACGTGATCATCAGTGTTTCTTTTAGGAAATCAAAAATGGTCGAAGACGTGGCATTGCATACATAAAATCTGACCGGAGTCGAAGGAAACAAAGATTAAAATCAAACGTAACAGTTTCAAACCAAAACCGTAGTGACCATGTAGCATGTGACAGTATGAAATGAATTCACCAAAACAATTACAGGAAATTTTAAACAAGGCCGAAGCCAGCTGTACAATGAATTCATGAATCAAAATCAACTATGAACGAAGTCAAAATACCAGAAAATTCAAAGCATCAATTTCCCACAAAATTAAAACCATGGAAATCGAAAACAAAAGATCATATGGCTTTAAATTAGATGTGAGTAATAAAATTACTCACCTTGCTTTGAAGCGGCGATGAGCTCGACCTAATAGAAGCGACCGAGCATCACAGAGACAAGCGAAATCGAAATCGAAGAATCGATGCCGCCATTTCCAATTTCGTTCGATCGCGTTTGATTTAGGGCTAGGAAAAATGAAAAATGAAAAGGGATCGGGTCGATAATTTGAAGAAGAGCTGAAGATAATTGAAGTGGGCCAAAGAAATATATTTATTTAAAGCCCAAAACAATTTCTCAACCACTTTTATAAAAGAATTTCAACTCGATAAAATTCCAATAAAAATTGGCGAACGATTTAATCACCTAGTGTCGATAATTAATTGCTACGAATTTCCGGGTTGTTACAATGTTTGTGGCTACATTGAAAAGTTCAAATTTGGATGGAGTTGTTTCAATGGGTTCGGTAGTTATAGCCCATGTAATGAGGAGATGCGGAGGATGAACCTTATGGAAGGAAAAGAGAAGAGGAAAATGAAAGTAGAAAGCAATTGAAGAAGTTCATCTTGCAAAGGAAGGTTAATCGTCCAAACATGAAAAGACGGTCAAATAGATCAAACATGGATAGAGATTTCATTTGCTATTACTGTGAAAAACCTGGTTGTTATCTAATATTTTGCAATAAGCTTTAAAAGAACAAGGAGAGGATAAAGGCATTGGAAAAAGACCAAAATAAATGAAAAGATAGTAGCGATGATGAGGTGAATTTTGTAAGGAATTTAATGGCAATGTCCTATACGTGGGTAAAGGCAAAAGCAAAGATTGAATGCTTGTTTCCACATATGCAATAAAAAGGAATCATTTATTGATTATAAAGAGCAAGATGATAAGGTGAAATCTGTTAATGGTAGAGAATTTGATGTTAAAGGCATTGGTTCCGTTAGATTGAAGATGCATGATGGAAGGTGGTGAAGCTTATAGAAGTCAGGCATGTCCCATAAATAACTAAGAATCTTATTTCTATAGGACATTTGAAGGCAAAAGGCTGCAACTTTTCAACTCGAGATGGATTTACAAGGGTTTAGAAGTGTAATAGTGAGGTGCTGTGAGCAAAAAGAGAAAACAACAATGTTTACAAACTGATTGGAAAGATGGTGAAGAATGAAGAAAGTTCTCAATTTAGAGTTGGAGAGAGAAATTTATCTAAATTAAGGTGGAGCATGCAACGGAAAACCACAAAGTCTGCTTGAAGACCTTTGTGGTATTACAAGTAATTCTGATTTATTGATAGTATGCATGTTCAATTAGGGAGCATGCATATATAGGTGGTTCGGAATTTAGTCTATTTTTGGAATGGTGATATTTATTTCCATGGCAATATTGGAGATTGTTTGAAATTTAAGGTTTAAGGTGGAGCTTGAATGTCATTTATGGAATATAATATCAAGGTGGAGATTGTTAGATTTTGGTGATACAATATTTCATATTTAAGTAGATTTTGGAGATATTTGAGTATGTGTATTTGAGTTTATGTGGAATTGTGATTCAAATTCATTGCCTATTTTATAGATTTTGGAGAGTAATTAATTATCTCTTTTATTGCTTTAAAGAAGACAATGAATTATCTACATGGGAAATATCTATAGAAGTATTCAATATCTTTTTAAAAAGGATATTTTGTTTGGACTGTTATAAATAGGCATGTATAGGATTTATTTATTTGTGTGGAGAAAAGCTATTTTTCTAGGGTCTTGAGATTGAGATATCTTCTAACGTTTTGGATTTCTTTTATAATAATTTGGTGAATTAATAAAAGTTTTGTTTGGAGGAATTTGTTTGTCATTCTTTTTTCTTCATTTCTTATCTCTTCTAAACAAGAAAAAAAGCACACTTTGAATAATTTGACTTTTGATATAAATTTCCAAACAGATTACTGCTTTTATGAGCCTTTCACACCACTCTATGTATATTATACATGTTACTATCACACAAGTAGTAATACTTGCTTTTTAAAATAACACTAACATCAATTGTTCATGTTTAAAAAGAACTAAAACAAAATAAAATAACAGGAAATTTTCCTCAAGGACAATTTTTAGGGCTTTTTTTGGATGTAGGACAGCCCACTAATAATTTTCTCTAAAGGACAAATTATCGTATTTTCTTTCTAGCCCACTTTCACGTGCTTCTTCTTCTTCTTCCTTTCAGTCAAAATTTTTCTATCGTGATCGAATATCTCTCTCGCAATCAAAGTATCGATCAACCTCGTTCGGTCATTTGAATATCGTTCTTCTGAAAATTGTAGTTCATCGATCAAATTTTTCTCACGTGCATTTTTCGATCTCGTTCTTTTCATATTTCTACTATGATCTTGTTTTTCTTCAAATTGTGTTTAACTAGGTATGCTTATATTATTCTATTTTGTTCCTTTTCTAATAGAGTTAAAAAAAATTTGTTTGTAGTTGTGTTCGTTTTCACAAATTACATGTAGTGTTATTTTTCTGATTGCTTGTTCATTCTTCTATGACAACTTTTGGAAGCAGCAACAGGTTTTTTTTTTGTTTCTTTATGCAATGTTGTATTCTAATATGCTTTACATTTAATTTATCTTGCATTATCTTGCATTAATGTTGGGATGATTGGAAAAGTATCATTGATTGGGTTATATATAAAGTTGTGATAGAGTGGAAAAGTATCATATCTTAGGTTCAGTTTTCTGGTATCATTTTTATTCTTTCTTAGTATCAATTTTTTTGATTATCAGTGACTAGGTATCAATTTTGTATACGGTAGGTATCAGTTTTCTGAAATGGAAAAACTAATGTTCTAAATTGAACATATTTTTACTAATGTTTTTATTTTTATTTTTTTTGGCAGTGGTGATAACAGTCTTCTTTATCTGTTTGTGTTGAATAATAACACTTTTAGCACTCGATTGTCTATTAATTGCTCTTTGTATGATTTGAAGAATGAGATATGTCGATGTTGGTCTCAATTAAATCCTTCTTCTATTCAGATTTCTAATGTACTTGAGGACAAAGTTATTATGGTTAATACTGATTCTGATATTCAGAGTATAATTTGTTTTCAGTTATACAACAAAAGTTCTTTCTTTGGTTTTACTGTTAAGGTTAAGGGTTCCGAATTGGAATATGTTGATGGTGCTTCTATTTCATGTTCATCTAATGTTCGTGCGTCTTCATCTTCTACTGTATCTGTCTGTTTAAATGTTGTTAATGGTAAAAGTTATTTAAAAGATATGTTGAGGAGAGGGTTGACATTATGCATTTCCGATTTTGTTAGTTTTTGTTTTGGAGGAGCTGAACATTTTAGAGAATTTTTGATGGCATATCAAATTCAAAATGGGTATGAATTAGTATTTTTAAAGAATTGTGCTACAAGAGTTACTGTAATTTGCTCTTCATATAAGGATGGTTTTCTTTTCAAAGTCCATGGTTCTTGTGATTCTGGAGAATTAAAGAAGTTTTTTATGAGAAATATGGTTGTTGATCATTCTTGTGGGGATGGTCTTAGAAATGTAAATAATCCACATATATCTAGTTCGTTTGTTAAATCGTTGATTATTGACGAGATCCATGATTGTCCTAGTAAAAAGCTTAAAGATATTATAGTTGATTTTAGAAGAGAATACAATTTTTAGTTGTCTTACGGTTATGCTTATCATGGGAAACAACTTGCATTAATGGAGTTGCATGGTAATGATGCTTTGTCTTATAATGATTTGAGTTGGTATTTGGAAGCAGTGAAGAAGTCTAATCCAAATAGTTATGTTGATATGGATGTTGATCCTTGTAGTAATGAATTTGAGAGGGCGGTTATTGCTTTTGGCGCTTGTTTACTTGGTTTCAAGTATTGTCGTCCTATGATATTCTTAGATGTTACTCACTTGAAGGGACGTCCTGGTGTGTTGATGGGTGCTACTGCAAAAAATGGTGATCAAGGTATGTCTTTGTTTTCAGTTTTGATTATTTGTATTCAGATCCTAATAGTTAGCATTAGCATTAATATTAATTTGTTATCATAATTTGTATTATTTTGGTATCAGTTTTAAGATATGTAGTTTACAGTTAGCAAGTTTCTAGTATCAGAATTTGCATTGTATTGAATTGTAAGTTTGTATTTGGTATCATAATTTCATACTTCTTAGCAGGAGATTAGTATCAGTT
The DNA here is from genome assembly GCA_030737815.1 of Allium fistulosum. Lineage (NCBI taxonomy): Eukaryota > Viridiplantae > Streptophyta > Magnoliopsida > Asparagales > Amaryllidaceae > Allium > Allium fistulosum. The sequence continues at coordinate 296,037,533 of CM060907.1, forward strand.
TGTGTATAATGTTAGTATCAGTTTCAAGTATGTTAATATATGGTATCATATATAGTTGTGTAGTATTGAAATTTCATTTTTATCATAATATATGTTGATGTTCATTACTTTGTTGTGTTAGAATGAAGATTAATGTGCATAATATCGTGGTTATCAATATTTTTATAATGGTCGTATCAGGTTTTCGGTATCAGTTTTTTTGCTGTTAGTATCAGTTTCATGAATTGTTTTAGATTTATGGTCATAATTAATTTAGTTTTTTTTACTAATTATTTTTGCATTTGCACGTTTCTTCCCTTTAGCTATGAGTGTAGTTTCTGTAGAAAATGTGGATAATTGGACATGGTTTTTGAACCATTTAAAACAAATGCTTCAAGAAGATCGTACTTTGGTTTTTATGTCAGATCGCCACCAAGGTTTGCTTTCAGGTGTTCGTGATGTTTTTCCTTCAGCTTATCACAGTTATTGCTATTTGCATATGGAACAAAATCTTCTTTCAGCGGTAAAAGCCAAAAATGCAAATGTGTCTATTGTTGATCTATTCAAAATGTGTTCTAGAGCTTCTAATCTATATGAATTTGATGGAGCACATTCTAAGTTCTGTCAAATTGGTGGTGTTGCTGGTGTGAATTTTTTAAAGGATAAGCCATTTGATAAGTGGGTGGATTTATTTTTTCCAGGGAAACGTTATGGTAAATATAGTTCGAATGTTGCAGAAAGTTTTAATAGTTGGATTTTAGATGAACGAGCATTGCCTATTACTTCGTGTTTAGATGGTATTCGTGTTAATATTATGGAACAAATGGCTAGAAGAAGAGAAGAGTGTCGTTTGTGGAGAACAAGTCTTTGCCCTTCTATGGAGTTACGTTTAGGTGAATTGGTTGAAGAAGGATTTGGATGGGATGTATATAAATCTTCTGATTTTGCTTTTGAAGTGAAATCTCCAAACCCTCGTTGTGTTGATTTGAAGGAACGAGTTTGTAGTTGCAACCAATGGAAAATTACGGGATTTCTTTATGCTCATGCTATAAAGTGTATGAACAAGTCTAAGTTGTCTGTATATGATTTTGTCGAGAATTATTTCACTGTTGATTCTTATCGATGTTCTTATGCCAATGCTATAAATCATATTCCAAATTATGATAGGCCTATAGTTGATGGTAGCATTCAAGATGTTATCAAGAACCAAAGGAGAAACGTGGCGCTGGTAGACCATCAGTCAAGCACAATTGAGGATTTTCATATTTTCAGAACAAGCAAAACAGATGTGGTGAGTGCAAGCAGTTTGGTCATAATAAACGGAATTTTCAAGCTTCGAAGAGGATATGATTTGATTTTACATTTTGAATTTGTTCAGATTAATAAGTGGATGTGTGACTTGTTTTGGTGGTTTATTGTAATTGAACTTTTTTTATTAATTTGTATTCAGTATAGCATATTATCAAATTGATTTTAATTTCAGCTATTTAGTATAAATGATAGTATCAGTTTTAGTATTCGTTATATGTTTTACAGCATCAGTTCTCGTGTTTGTTTTTACAAGTTTTGGTATCAGTATCAGTTTTTATAGTATCAGTTTTTACAGTATTAGTTTTTACAGTACCAGTTTTTATAAGTTTTTACAAGTATCTGTTTTTAAAAGTTTTGGTATCAGTTTTTACAGTATCAGTTAGCTTGGTTGGAGATAATGTTTGTTTGATTGGATATAAACGAATTTAGTATAAGTTTTGGTTAGTTTTTAGTATCAGTTTCGTGTATTATAATACGTGCTAGAATTGACACCAGTACTAATAAATAATTAGAATGATATATAGTGTTAGCAAAAACTAACATCAGCACTAATTGTTGTTTCATAAAGTATGTTGAGTGTTAGTTTTAGCAAAACTGATACTATTAGTCATAAGAACTGATACTCAGTTGTTGTTTTGTATTGAAATATGATATGAAATTTGATAATATCATTATACAACTGATAGTTGCATCATAAAAGTGATAATATTATGTGAGATCCATAGCTGCACGATAGAACGTACACTATATAATCTTGTTATAATATAAACAACAAGAAAAGAAAAGAACACCAACCAGAACATATCATTCTAGGAGATCAATATTGTTTTTACAAGTAAGAGCAGCATTGTTTTAGAACAAAACATCATTACTTCATAAGTACCAAATTGCAACAGAAATCATTACTTCACAAGTACAAATTTCAACAGAACTACATTACTTTACAAGCACCAAATTTAATTGTGAAACAATACAATGTGAATTCAGTTCTTTCCTTTTCTTTCTTCTTCTAAGCTTGACATATATTTAGACAGACTCCAACAGTGTTCATCATTTGTCAATATTGCATGTACAATCTTTTCTCTTGTGGATAATATTTCCTTCTTTTCAAGTTTTATTGGTATTATGCTTTTGTTTAGTGAAATAATGAATATCATTACAAATATTCCACAGTCAAGCCTGTTGAAACCAAAATCTAATGTTATTATCAGTTTGCATCAATTGTATTATCAGGTTTATAATTAATACAAAACATTGAATTTCAGATATAATGGTACAAGCATATAGTATGCATTGAATTAAAATATTTAACAGTTTTACTAGCAAACTTGGTATCAATTTCTGTATGAATTTTTGTGTTTGTAGTTATTACTTGAAGATATATTTGCTAAATATTTTGGTTTTTTTTATTATGTAGGTATCAGTTTTGTTTTTGTAGGTTTCAGTTTTGTTTCTGTAGGTATCGGTTTCTTTTATGTAGGTATCGGTTTTGTTTCTATAGGTATCAGTTTCTTTCATGTAGGTATCAATTTTCTTTCCGTAGTAACTGTTTATTCTGAACTAAATGTTTATGGAATTGAGAGATAATATTTTTCAATATTTTTATTATGAATCAAACTCAATTAAATATAAAAGGCATACAATGATGTATAGAAGTATGTATGAAATATTATAATGCAAAAACACAGATAGTTTGAATAATGAGCAACTGTCAATTGATTATGATTAGTAGTTTCAATTGTATTGTTCATTTTGTTGTCAGTAGATACCATTTAAACCCAAAAAAAACTTACGTGTCTTCTGCTTGCTATGCACACTTTATTTGATGCATATCATCTGGTTTCACCTCCATTTCTGTTATGTTATTGTTTTTCCATATTTCTTTGAGCATTTCTTCTATTTTGTGTCTCTGATAAAGACAAAATGTTAAAAAGTTAGGTCATATTCACCTTTTTTATCTGTAATAAGTAATTTTTTTGAAAGAAAGAAAAATCTCATACCAATTTTATAGCTTCTTTTAAACTGGATTGTTTCTTTCATTTGATTTTCTAGGGCAGTTAGAATCAACATGGCACCATTGCATTGTTGGGTATGTTAAAGTCACTAATGTCCAGTGGTTTTCACAATGCAAAGGAAAATATATACTTTCAGCAAATTTGTCTTGTACAATGGATTCTAGCATAGGGAGGAACAAACTTTTTTCACACCCATTATATCACACACAATTCCTTTCTGTTTAATATGAAAATAAGTTATGATTTAATAAATGAAGCAATTATTATGTACTTGGATATTAAAGTTTTATTTACCGTCATTATAGTTGTGAAAGCATAATTGTGTTCTTCCAGTCCACATCTTGAAATATATATACCAATCTATAATCTATATTAAAATCAGTATTAAAATCAGAAAAGTATAAGTTTTTTTATTTGTGAAGCAATATTAAATAGTAAGTAGTATCACTAATGTTAATAGTGGCTGTGTATGTTGATAAGTATAAAAATAATAAAGCATCAAGTCAACTTAAGCATGCTGTGGATTTAGGTATCATTTTTGCTTTTATTTTGGTATCAGTTTTGATATAAAGAAAAAAAATTATGTACCTGCCTATCTGTCTCGTTTCCTTCTAGTACATGTTTTAGTGCATTTTTTGTTATGACACAACCTCCTCTGATTGTGTCCTTATCTTCCCATGCCACTACACTATTTTAACAAAGACAATTTGTATATGTTATATAAACTTAATTTCATATTTAATATTGATATACATATTTGTACACTTACTTTTGTGATGATGTCGTCAATGAAAAGAATGTTTTGATCACGTTTGTTGCTCAACATTAAGATAGATCAAACATTTGCAATGTCCAAGGCCTATCTCTGAAAGTGTTGGCTCTATCACTGCAAGTGGCTTTGGACAGTTGTCTTGTGCACTTTTATTTTCAACATCTTCATTTTTTTCGGGTTTTGGTTTATTTGCAACTTTTTTATGTTTCAACCCATATTCAAAGTTGTCACGTTGTTTTTTCACTCTTGTTCTTGCCTTCAATCTTTGAATATAAGAAGCTGTGCTTTTCTGTGTTGCTTTAGTTTTTTTTCCACTTAATTTTGCCACTGTTTGTTTCCCTTTTCTAGCAGCTGGTTGCATAGGTTTTTCTGCATCTATTTTTTCAGTTTTTTCACTTTCAAACTCTTGTATGTCGTAAAGTTTGAAAGATGGAGGGGTAAAGTCAAGCACTGAAACGCGGTACATTTTGGTTTTTTACATTTATATCCTCTTCAGAATGTTGAGTATCTTCTGTTTTGTCTTTCTGCACTTGAATTTCTTTTTCCAACTCTTCTTTTGATGCACTACAGTTGGAGTCTGTTTTTTTTCTTCATGTTCACATTGTATTTCTTCATTTTTCAGTTTTTTATCCAATTCACTTTCTATTTTGATGGGCATATCCATTTCTTCTGTTTTATCTGCTGATTTCTGTACACTCTCTTCAGCTTTTGTTTCTTTATCTTGTTCATTTCTTCCTGTTTCCATTTCTACAAAAGTATCTGCATTTAGTTCAGTTTGTAAACTGTCGCTTTGTACATTGAAACTTTCATTTTTCTTTTCTCTGTTTTCTTCACTGTCATTCAAATCAGCTTCAAATTTCTTGGTCTTGTCTCCAGCCTGCGATCTTTTCTCTTCATTTTCTTTCAACTTCAACTTAATTTCTCTCAACTCTTCTTTCAAACTCAAAACTTCTTGCTCTTCTTTAATTCTCCTTTTTTTCTACTTCCAATTCTTTTTTTGTTTCCTTTGTTTCTTCTTCCAAATCTTTTATATGCATTTGGAAGATCCTGACGCTTATGTCTTCCTCAAACGAATGTGCACTTTCTTTGGTTTCTTTAAACTTTCTTTTTTTCAATTCTTTTCTTTTTGAATTTTGGGCAAATTTTGTTCTACAGTCACTGTTTGAAGTAGACATTTTTCATATGGGCTGAGATTTGTAATTTTTTTCACCTATAAAATTGGTATTGGAAAATTTGTTTTAGTTTTAAGCTATGATTTTAATTTACAATGACAATTGAATTTTTATTGTAACAAAAATAGGAAATACTATGCGATAAAACAAATAGCTAATGTCTTAATTTCTGATACTATTAATATCAGCTTCAATCATGTAAAACTATGGTATCAGTTTTTGAATTCTAGTATCAGTTTCTTATAATATTATTATCAGTTCAAGGATGTAAAACTATGGTATCAGTTATTGCATTGTAGTATCAGTTTATTATACTTGTAGTATCAGTTTCAATCATGAAATCATATGGTATCAGTTTTTGCATTCTAGTATCAGTTTTTGATACTTCTACAATTAGTTTCAAGCATGTAATCATATGGTATCAGTTTTTGCATTCTAGTATCAGTTTCTAATACTATTAGTATCAGTTTCAAGCAAATAAACATATGATATCAGTTTTTGCAATCTAGTTTCTATTTCTTATACTATTAGTATGTAATGATATGGTATCAGTTTTTGCTCATTGTAGTACCAGTTTTATGTTATAAAAGAAAGAATATACAATTACACTTTATTCTACATAAGAGTTAAAGCATATTGATTAACAAAAATTAAATGGAATTTTAACTTACATCACCCTCTTTCACATTATCAAAAACTTCTTTGATTGCTTTGTCTTTTAGTTTCCTTAAGTCCCACTTTGCAAATTTGGGTAAAGCTACAGTATAATGTTTTCTTTGTTGAATGAGATGCAATTTCTCACAAATGCAATACTGTTAACATAAAAAGAATTGAGTAGATATGTTTGTTAAAAAAAATCAAATAATAATTTTGATTAATTTATCTTACCAATGGAAGCATGGAGCATCCCGACATGTTTCTTGGCTTATGGATGAACTCCTTAACAAATTTACTAAAATTCTTTTCTATCGTTAGTGGCCAAGAAACCAATTGCATTGTCTCTACATTAATTAAGTATGGTAGAATTCTCCATTTTAACTTTTGCTGGTTGTTTGGGAAGAAGAATGTTAATAGTATTTCGATTACTATTAACAGTGGCAAGTCTTCTTCGTACTCCTTTTTCTTCCTTGCCACTTCTTGCTTTATTCTTTTTTCCACAACATTCCTTGTTATTTAAGTGCAATTGCCAAAGTTTCTCTTTGCAAATTCTCTACACTGCATTGGAATTGTTCTGTTTGTCATTTTCTGAGTTGGCTCAATGTTAATTCCTTTTAATGGTAGGCCAAAAACCAAACTTATATCTCTTGCTGTAACTTTCATTCTTTCTTTAGCAAATAAGAATGCATCTTCCTCAACTGAGTAGCATTGGTATAAAGCATCCAAATTGTGTTGATGCTTTTTACATTCTTTCATCGGAATTTTCTCTTCATAAAAAACTCTAAAGAAATTGTAGAAAGGCGTGCTCTTCAATATGTCCATCTGCTTTTTGGATAGAGCATTTTTTTGTTTTATCATTTTCACCGTTTTGAATACTGCTTGCAATCCACATCTATAAGCAGTTTCATGCTTTTTGTCTTCGGATTTTGATACTTTCTGCTGTTCTGTTTGTGATCTGCCTTTAATGCATTTTGGATGTGGATTAACAAAATCATCATCATCCTATTATTTCAAAATAAAGACATTAAGTAATTTGTGAAACAAATTATGTTGAAACGTAACAATAGGTTGGGTATTAGCTACAGTGAAATATCTTTAGTGAAATATGTAACGATTTCAAGTTTGCAGTAACTAGGTATCAGTTTGTACTAAGTAGGTATCAGTTTTCTGTAAGTAGGTATCATTTTTTTGTAACTAGGTATCATTTTTTTGTAAGTTGGTATCAGTTTGTTATAAGTATCAGATTTCAACTAAATGATACCGACTATTATTTTACCAAACGATTTACACTAAATGATACTGACTATTATTTGTTGTAAGTAGATATCAGTTTGTTGTAATTATCGGTCTTTTCTTTTACCAAATGATTTACAGGTATTAGTTTTGCAATATATATCATGTTATAAAGTTATAATGCTTCCAATTTTACCGAATTGAGTTGTTCTTCTTCTGATTCTTCATCTGCAACTTTTTTGCCTTCTTCTTTCTGAGATTTTTCCTGTTTAACATTTTTGATAATATTAGAATACATTTAACAGTATGAAATTGTTAGTATTAGTTTCATAATTTTGCAATTTCGGTTACCTCAGTTTCTGTTTGTATTTTCTTTTGAATCGTTTTTTCATTTCTTCGTTTTGTTCTTTGTTCTCTTTTTTGCATACTTTTTTCAACTATTTTCTCTGCAACTATTTGTTGTTGCATGTTCTCTTCTTTGTTCTGTGCAAAAAAATTCAATGTTACTAAACTAAAATTATACTAACTTTGTTATACTTGATTTTATAGTATCAGTTATCTTCTCTGGTATACTTTCTCTTATTTCTGGTCTGCTTTCAATTGTTGTATTTTTTTCATGTCTTCTTTTTATTCTTTTTTCTCTTCTACTGATGTTGGTTTTTAAGTTTTAACTTGCTGTTTTTTTCCCTTTGTTGTCTTTCCTATCATTTCCACTTGAGGTAGGTTTTCCTCTTCTATCATTGCATTTTCTTTTTGAATATCTACCGTTGGAAGTGATTCGACATTTTGATTTCCACTTTGTTGCTCCACTTTCGATGTAGCTAGGTTTTCTTCGACTGTCGATTGTTGTGCTTGTTGTTCGTCAGCTGTCGATTGTTGCGGTTGTATTGGAAATGTAGATTTGTTTCTGGTTTGCGGTGCCATTTTTTTTTCGAGCAAAATTTCGTCAAATTCTGAGTGAAAGCAAGGAGGAGGAAGACGAACAGAATTCTTTGTTTTGTTTTAAATTGTTTTTGGGCTTTGGGCTTTGTCCTTACGTTAACAAATGTTTACGCGTGTCCTTGTGAGTAATTATTACTTTAATTTGTCCTTTAAAATTTTTTTCCCATAAAATAAATAGAAGAGAATATTTAGGGGAAGATAATCAAATTGTTGAATTATTGTACTCATATTTACCGTGTGAGGATTACTACTATAAAAAAGCTTGCCACCCTCTCGCAACTTTACTTCCTATATAACCAGCACTCTCAAAAAACAAGATCTATTCCATTTGTTTCGTCTCTTCTCACCCCTGACCAATCGACAACTTTACTCCACCCTTTCATTTCTGTCCTAACCCTCGCAACCCAATAACAAAACAAAGGTGAACAATGCTTCAAGAACCACTAATGAATACCGCACTCAACAATCAAGAAAGAAAACTATCCATCCCAGCACCACAGCTTACTAACAGCACCCCCTCTTCTTCCGAATCAGCACCACTACAGGAGAAGCTTCAGTGCCCACGGTGCAACTCAAAGAACACCAAGTTCTGCTATTACAACAACTACAACCTGACCCAACCACGTCACTTCTGCAAAACATGCCGCAGGTACTGGACGAAGGGAGGTGCCCTACGCAACGTCCCTATCGGAGGGGGCTGCAGGAAGTCAAAGCCTTCATCTTTGGCCCATAAAGCCCGGCCCGTCCCCGCATCATCAGATGACATCATGCCTCTGGGTCTAGGGACACATAACTCTCATTTGCTGGATTTGCTAAAAGGGAGCAGTAACCACTTCATGCAAAATCCTTATAACGTGAATTTGAACTCGTTTAGAGTTGTTAAGGAAGAAATAGTAGATGGGAATTATGGTTACCAGCAGCAAATGCCGACTAGTTCAGGAGTTCAAGAGCTCTATCAATGGCCGCAGAGGTCCAACAACTACAGTGGCCAGTTTGAGAAGATGACCGGAATTAGCAGTGGGACTTCTACTGCTAATTATAATGATTATTGTTCATCTCTGGTTTTGACTAGCAGGGGTGCTGAGTCTATTATGGATCAGGTTAATCCTCTGCATAATGGAGATCTTGGATCATGGATTAATGGTGCAGGGATGACATGGTCTGATATTTCAGCAAGCAATGGCCGTTTTCATTGATGAAATTCTTAACACTTGACCTCTGTAGAAGGGGTATGATATGGTTAGTGTATTTTTAAACATGATATGGTCAATTATGTACTGATTAAGGGGTGGCAAAATATGATGTCAGGTACTTTGTATGACTTAAACATATTTTAACTTGTGTCTTATTTTCAGATTATTAGTTGGTAGTGTTTTAATTGTGACTAGTGAGATATATTTGTAATGAAAAAGTAAGGAAAAATGGGATAGTGTGTATGTTGTAAGATTTAACCATGTGTTTGACAAATCCTCTTCCGTATGTGCTTAATTAATTGACTATAGAAAACCTTGATATTAAGTTGATGCTTCTTCAACTTACCAAAACATTGTTTTAACCAGCTATTCTTTAAGCCAAAAGACTAGCCTACCAGACTACCATAAGTAATAATACACATATTATGTTACACACACACTACCAATTATTTCATTAAAGAAAATTATCAAGCATTAAAAATCAGTTAAACATGGTCAAGTGTACAGAAAAAGTGAACAGCTACTACATAACAGGCATCTATAGTTATTAGTTATCATGATTGAACCATAAGTTTGTAATGACTTAAAGTATAAAGTTTTGATGGTCCAATCATTGACTCGTCGAAACCGTGTATTTTTTTATATTTTGAAAATTTACAAATTTAAGTAAAAGGTATACATAAAAATATCAAGAGAAAAATAATAGGTGGATGAGTAGTAGAGCATCTTCAATATTGACAATATAAGTTGCATAACCGAAATTATGTACTATTTGTTAGCGCCAAAATTGGTCACTAACCCCCAAATCCAGATGAAAGCACCAAATACCAGTCACAGCTCAGAGATAGAATGTATGTAGAGAGTAATAATGTGAAGAACAGTTAAAACTGAAATGAAAGCAGTAAAGAACAACAGATTTTATAGTGGTTCGGCTAACTCCGGCCTACGTCCACTCCAGAAGTTTGTTTTTTATTGCTGTAATGATCGATTACAGTTACAAAATGGCAGAGTTGCCTTAGCCTTAGAAAAGAGAAAGTAAGAGAGCAGAAAGAAGATCCCTCATTTGGAGACCCTCATGCTGTATTTATAGGCAAAAGCAGGTTGTTGGGCTTCCTGAGTAGTTTGGGCCCAACGTGGCCATAGCCGATCCCCACTTCATTATGCCAAGTGACCCTGAGCAGTTGGCATGCTGAACCAAGGGAGGTATGCCGAACGAGCAGAAGTATGCCGATCCACCATGGAGTGCCGAACAACTCAAATGCCGAACATACAAATGCCGAACATACAAATGCCGAACACCCAAATGTCGAACGGTCCATCTATGCCGAACGCTCCTCTAATGCCGAACGATCCACCTATGCCGAACGCTCCTCTAATGCCGAACGATCCACCTATGCCGAACGCTCATCCAATGCCGAACGATCCACCTATGCCGAACGCTCGTCCAGTGCCGAACGATCCCTCTATGCCGAAAGCTCGTCCAGTGCCGAACGATCCTTCTATGCCGAACGTTCGTCCAGTGCCGATCGATCCTTCTATGCCGAACGTTCTTCCAATGCTGAACGATCCCTCTATGCCGAATGCTCGTCCAGTGCCGAACGATCCTTCTATGCCGAACGTTCGTCCAGTGCTGATCGATCCTTCTATGCCGAACGTTCTTCCAATGCTGAACGATCCTTCTAATGCCGAACGTTCGTCCAGTGCCGATCGATCCTTCTATGCCGAACGTTCTTCCAATGTTGAACGATCCTTCTAATGCCGAGCAGCCTCCAACGTCGAACCATCCCAATGCCGAGCAGCCTCCAACGCCGAACCATCCCAATGCCGAGCGACATCTGCCAAACTGCCTAGGCCGAGCCATGCAATTTCTCCACTCCTTTTCCCAACGGCATATCCAAGTGAACTTCATCATTTTAAACCGAATCCATCATACTTTAGTCTCGATAGTTGTGAAGTTGTTTAAGTTAAATCCGTCTGTCCGCGGCCTTGCCAAAAGGCGGGTTAACACTTGCCCCCCAAAACATGCCTTGCTGTGAAAGGTGTGTTTTGAATAGCCTCAAGTCCAATATCCCAAGTATGTATGTTATCCACATCCATACTTTCCGATTCATAATCCAATCCATTACCAAGCCATCTTATCCGAGTGCCACGGCCATATCCTGATCCATTTTCGCGACTGTTCCGAGCCGATGTCTGATTCTTATCCAGTAACCAAGTCCTTATCCAATTCCACATCCATCTGAACCCGACTACCGAGTTCCAATCCATCCATATCCAATAACCTATAACCATATTCGTGACCTCTCCGGGTCGATATCCAAATCCGGGACCGCTCCGGGTCCTTGTCCGAATCCTTAGCTATTCATAGCCAACATCCAAATCCGTAACCTCTCCGGGTTCTTGCCAAGCGCAATCCACACTTGACGACCTACGTTAAGTAATTCCATGGTGTTCGTGGTTCAGCGTCCCTGAACGTCGAATAATGCCATGGCTTAAGTCCTAAGCCGAATCCTGGTCACTCCGACCCTTGCCGAGCATAGTCCATACTCGACGACCTAAAATAGTAACCGATAATATATGGCCTAAGTCCTAGGCCGAATCCTGGTCTCTCCGGACCCTTGCCGAGCATAGTCCATACTCGACGACCTTTTAGCCAAAAATCCAAAGAAAATCCAATCAAAATCCAATCCGAAATCCAAATCCAAATAGAAAACCAGAAACCCATATCAAAAGTCCATACCAAAAACAAACATCCAAACCAGAAAACGAGCAAAACAGGGAGTTCAAACCAAACTCCAAAACCAAACCAGAAAAAGCAAATGTCCAAGTCAAAGGAAAAAAAAACAGATTTCACAAACCCGGGCGTCTCGGTAAGCCATCATCTCAGAGCATGCCTGAGGGTTATCTCCGACCCCGTACATGAGTAAGTGATTTAACCATTTACCCGGAGTTTGTTACTTATTCCAAACCATCAAGATTAGTTGATGACCAATCGGCCACCATTCCCGGGCCTCATGCCCTCGTCGTTCAAGGTAGGCGGTGGCTGCTCCTGTTCCACCGCCGCATTCCGAGTTCCGACATACTGTCGCAACTGACCATTCCTTATATGCTCCTCGATTATGTCTTTCAAATGCCGGCAGCTGTTAGTGTCATGCCCGTCCAAGTCATGAAAAAGACAGTGCCTTCCTGACGCCCTTTCTCGTTCTGAGGGTTCCCTCCTTGCTGGCCTTCGATAGGGAAGGCAATCTCGAGTATCTAAGAAAATCCGCTCCAACGTTGCGTTCAATCCTGTGTAAGTGGAGAACTTTGGTTCTCCCCAGCGCTTCCTTTTCCCTTTATCTTTGCCCCCACCCGAGCTTTCGTCGGGTAGTCCTCCATCTTTAGTCATGTTTACTTCTTTTGACCTCATGTCCAAACATGCATCCTCTTGTCGAAGAAATCTTTCAGCTTCATGAAAGAATTCCCCAAGATCCAACGGTGGGTCCCGTACCAATGATACTTTGAAATCCGAATTATCTCTGAATCCTGATACCGCAGCCATCAGAACCATTGATGGATCTGGCTGATCCACCGAAGCAACTGCTGCATTAAATCGAGTTAAGAATGTCCTGAGCGATTCATCTGCCCCCTGTTTGACTGACGTTAGCGTCATCACGTTCTTTGGCCTTTTTATGTGAACTCGAAATTGACTTAAGAACATGTCCACCAGTTCTGTCCATGTTCCAATGGATCCATCCTCCAGCTGTCTGAACCACATAGCAGCAATATCAGTCAAGTACAGGGGGAAACATCGGGCCATAACCTCCTCCGTTGCCCCCAGCACTTCCATATGCCTAGTGTACCTCATCAAGTGGTCGGTGGGATCCGTCTTCCCGTTGTATACTTCCAGAGTGGGTAGTTTGAAATCGGGCGGATTCCTAGCTGTCCTGATGTTCCGGGTAAACGGACTTTTGTTAACTCCCTCTGAATCCCTGTTTGTCAGACCTCCGCGAATAATCCGCATGATAATGTCAGCCAATCCTGTGTTTCCAACTAATCCAGACTGCCCCCCAAGTCCCTGAGAAAATTCTGGCACATATTCTTCATCAGGTACTCCTGTATTTCTATCGATGTCAGGCCGCGTAGCATTATCCGGTATCCCTCCATGAACTGGTCCAGCATCACCTGGTGGTGTGCCCCCGAGTCTAGGTCCATCTAGATTGTTAACTGTTTGTTGATTGGGAGCTGTCCCCTGCTGATTCACTCCATTTGTCCGTTGGTTGAGTTCCTCTGGTCCAGCTCCACGATCTTGAGCACCTGCAGTTCCTGGTTGTCCAAATTGCCTAAGAAGAGCCTGCATCATCTCCTCTTGCCGTTTCATCATCTGCTCTTGCATAGAATTCATCATCACTTGCATCTCGTCCCGAGTTATGTAGATGGATGCATGACCCTCTCCAGCTCCAGAAGATGCCGCTTGACTTCTTTCCTGATTGCTCCTTTCCACTGCTTGCTTCCTCATTGGTGGTCTTGCCATTGCTTTCTAAGATCCAAGTTCCTAACTCCAAAGTTCCTGAGTGTTTCAATTTCTCAGTGAAAGCACCAAAGTGTTAGCGCCAAAATTGGTCACTAACCCCCAAATCCAGATGAAAGCACCAAATACCAGTCACAGCTCAGAGATAGAATGTATGTAGAGAGTAATAATGTAAAGAACAGTTAAAACTGAAATGAAAGCAGTAAAGAACAACAGATTTTATAGTGGTTCGGCTAACTCCGGCCTACGTCCACTCCAGAAGTTTGCTTTTTATTGCTGTAATGATCGATTACAGTTACAAAATGGCAAAGTTGCCTTAGCCTTAGAAAAGAGAAAGTAAGAGAGCAGAAAGAAGATCCCTCATTTGGAGACTCTCATGCTGTATTTATAGGCAAAAGCAAGTTGTTGGGCTTCCTGAGTAGTTTGGGCCCAACGTGGCCATAGCCGATCCCCACTTCATTATGCCGAGTGACCCTGAGCAGTTGGCATGCTGAACCAAGGGAGGTATGCCGAACGAGCAGAAGTATGCCGATCCACCATGGAGTGCCGAACAACTCAAATGCCGAACATACAAATGCCGAACACCCAAATGTCGAACGGTCCATCTATGCCGAATGCTCATCTAATGCCGAACGATCCACCTATGCCAAACGCTCCTCTAATGCCGAACGATCCACCTATGCCGAACGCTCTGTTAGTCCATAGGATAGTGGTTTTGATGACAACAACTATAGAAGTGTTATAAAATATATATGTGCAGGAAATCTATATGCAGGTATCAACAAAAGAAGACTGTACAGTAAAGAAAACAAAATTGATGAAGACAAAGATCAAGAGTTCAAGATTGAAGACTCATGAGATTCAAGATATTCAAGAGTTCAAGACAAATAATATAGTTAGGTTAGATATTTGTTAAAACTCCTTGAAAGCACTATCATTCTTTTTTTATCCAATTTACTCGTGGAATGGAATCCACTTCATTCTTGTTAAAGGGATGGAACCCTAGTGAGATGGAACTCACGAAATATTTAGTGGAACGGATAGTAGCCCTATTTTGTTATCCACTAATTTTGATTCAAAATGATTTTCAAAATTATCTCTTGTTTTATAAAATGATTTTCAAATATTCCTTTTCAAAAGAAAAACCTTCGTTCACATTTCCAAAAATGTTTTAGCCTCAAAATCATATTTATCATTTTGTTATATTTTGATTTCAAAAATTGTCCTTGATATTTTAGCCTCAAAATCTATTTTAATATTATATTTACTTTAGTTTATTTACTTTGATTTTAAATATATTTTAGTATATATACATATATACATTCATAAGTATTTCTACTTCTAAATACCTTCTACAAATACATAGAGTCCATTTGAATAAAGTTGCATATGTTTTAAATCATCATTTTCAAAGTAAAGCAAATCATCACTTTTTACTAGACCATGTCGACATCCTATTTACTTGTCATGTCGACATGCTTCCCGTTACAGCAAAGGTTGTTTTCAAAAGAAGTGTCTATTCGTTTAAACCTCTTCGAATGGACACATCCATTCATTCTCTATAAATAGAGACTGTTATGAACGTTTTCCAGTAACTACTTTCTTTATTTTCTCTCCTCTTTACTCTCTTATCTTATTTTCTAATCATCCTATCCATACTCTGCCGAAATCTTAAGTGAATCAAATCAGAATATCTCTAGTTTGATTCTCTGCCACTCTCTTCAAAGAATCTCAGTGCTTATCAGAGTTATAGATACATTTGTACTCAAAGAAACTTGTGTGGGGTTATAAAGGTGTGATCGTGTCCTTGGAAATCGATCGGGTGAACTTGTGTCCTGTGAATCAAGTGGTTCTACCCAGAGACCTGAGAATCTGGAGGGTGTACCTTGTTGCCTTGGAATCGAGGGATTGTAATCTAGATTATTATTGAATAGAAAGCCGTACGGGTTGTGCGGGACTGGATGTAGGGTAACACCGAACCAGTATAAAATTCCTGGTGTGTTCTTTCCTTTACTTGCTTTTTATTTATATTTGCATCTGTTTGTGATTCTGTGATTTGATCTGTGATTGTGTATTTGCATTAAGTTAGTTAATTCAATTTAAATCAAAGAAGTTTTAAAGAAATCCTTAAAACACTATTCACCCCCCCTCTAGTGTTAAATAGCCTTAAGATCATCTTCCGCGTCCCTGTCACGCTCGTCCAATGCCAAACGATCCACCTATGCCGAACGCTCGTCCAATGCCGAACGATCCCTCTATGCCGACCGCTCGTCCAGTGTCGAACGATCCCTCTATGCCGAATGCTCGTCTAGTGCCGAACGATCCTTCTATGCCGAACGTTCGTCCAGTGCCGATCGATCCTTCTATGCCGAACGTTCTTCCAATGCTGAACGATCCCTCTATGCCGAATGCTCGTCCAGTGCCGAACGATCCTTCTATGCCGAACGTTCGTCCAGTGCTGATCGATCCTTCTATGCCGAACGTTCTTCCAATGCTGAACGGTCCTTCTAATGCCGAACGTTTGTCCAGTGCCGATCGATCCTTCTATGCCGAACGTTCTTCCAATGCTGAACGATCCTTCTAATGCCGAGGAGCCTCCAACGCCGAACCATCCCAATGCCGAGCAGCCTCCAACGCCGAACCATCCCAATGCCGAGCGACATCTGCCAAACTGCCTAGACCGAGCCATGCAATTTCTCCACTCCTTTTCCCAACGGCATATCCAAGTGAACTTCATCATTTTAAACCGAATCCATCATACTTTAGTCTCGATAGTTGTGAAGTTGTTTAAGTTAAATCCGTCTGTCCGCGGTCTTGCCAAAAGGCGGGTTAACACTATTGCAGTGCACAACTATATCAGTTTTGCACATGATAATATAAGGGTAGAAGCTTAGTAGTAGCGAACTTAATGAAGCATATAATGGTCTTGGAGGTACTTACAACATGGAAAAATAAAGTGATGGTTTTGTTATTTAGATTTTGGAATGTTGATTATATTTTAAATATAAATTTAATTTTTCTTCTTCAAAACGGTAGAGAATGATATACAATAAAAAAGTAGGAGGAAAAAAGAAAACGGTGATTCAATTAGGTAAATTTGATGGTTAAACCACTGATTTGAATTTCTGATATGCACTTCATGTACAACTAATATCTAATTTAGTTCCAGACCGCGGTAATTTATGGTTGGGAGTTTTTCGAGGTTTTGAACCATGGTTGGGTCCATGTTAGAAATTTACACATGCACAACAGACATTTTTAAGAAGCTGTTGTATTTGATCATCCAAAATATGAAATATCACTCCATGTTAACTACCTTTCAATCCATTTCTAACACAAATTACGTAGCATACAAACTACAAAATAATATGCGGTGTAATTATGCAAGAAATGGGGATGGAAATGATAATGAAAGGAAAGCTAAACGATGGAAATCTGTGCATGAAGATTCTAATTGCCGTTACTGGCAATAAGTTGGCAGCTGTACTAATAAGTGATAAAGTGTGTTTGGTTTAAAAATGCATCTTCATTCGAATCTGATTCTTTCCCTTCCCAATAATCTGCTGGCAGCCTTTCTTTACTACTCTTTTAATTTTCCTTTTTTCGTTTTCTTTTAAGAACAAAAAGCAAAGGGGAGACTGGCGATGTATATGCATTAAAGATCGTGGCCACGAAATTACAGCATGATGGTTACATTTTCTTTAACATCTCTTCTAAGCTTCAAAATAACAGTTGTGGATTTTCAAACTGAATCCGAATGGATCTCCTAAAATACACCAATCACTTTATGCGTTGTTATGTTAACAAAGTTGAACGTAGGGACTTCACATGCTACTTGCTATGTATGCCCTTGGAGCATCCACGAGGTAGCAACACACAATGGGTTACCTACGTACGTATAGATCTAGCTCTGAGAGCATCTTCAACAGTTCGGAATGCAAAAATGGGATTTTCCACACTCCAAAATGTTGGAGGCCTCATTTCTCCAACAGAAAGTTGAACAGGCGCCTGAAGACCAGACACGTGTTCAACAGACGCCTGTTGAATAAAGACGTCTTTCACACAGGCGTCTAGATACCAGGCGCTTCAATATGAGACGCCTGTTCAATAGGCGCCTGGTAATTAGGCGCATGTTTAACAAGCGCTTCGTATGATCCGAGATCTTCAGTCTTTCGTCCTCCATTCCCAAACTATTTGATAATGTGCACGCTGTTGGAGTGGTTTGAAAGTACGGATTTGATATTTCTGGATCAGTTGGAGATGCTCGGGTAGATTTTTCAAAATACTTACAATTATATAAGATAAAAGTGCAATTTGTATATCAACTGTATTATGTCTCTTCTTTACTTAACATAATAACTTGGGACATTTTTGTTCATCGACTAGACAACAAATTAGCTCGGACCATCACTACCACATAAATGTTTAGCGGGGGACAATTATGCTGTATCTATTTTTGTTTATTTTCCAAAAGGGAAATAGAGTTGAATAACCCGTAATCATTTCTAAATAAAATTAAATAAGTTGGAATGCATAGATGAAGAAGATGCTCTTCAACCACTAAATGAAAAATGAAATAACGAACATTCTACTAGAAAAATTCTACTCTATACCGCTAGAGACTTATGATAAGAGATGGATATAAGGAGGCTAAAATAAAATAACATGACAAACCACCAACCTAGAATATCCGATTAATCCTTCTCAATCATGTTTTTGAACCACTATGTAGGATCTAGATTAACCCTAGAGGGGGGTTGAATAGGGTTATAGCAAATTTTCTCGAATTAAACACAAACTGTAGATAAGTAAATATACTGAAAAGTAAATCACACACAAAATTTACCCAGCTTCGGCAACCCCTGCCTACTGCTGCATTCCCAGATTTCTATTAGGATTAAACAGTTTTCTACTTACAAACACTCTAACAGACTCGCACACCCTGCTACCGCCTATAGAGTTTTGCAAACTCGCAAATCCTGCTCACTGAACTAATTCTAACTAGACAATCTGACACTACCTAAAACCTAGTTGGTGATTTACCCTGATTTGATTCAAAGAGTACAAACTTTAGAACAAAACAACAAAAAAAAAAACAAGAGCAAAAATTAAAATAGAAAACTTGAAAAACAATTTTTGCCCTTAAATAAACCCGGCCCAAATAAAATAAACCAAAAACTAAAGCCTTGTTTTAATGATCAAGGTCGGCCCCTTTTATTTTTATCGGCCCGCTTCCTTTTTCTTTTGTTTATCTGATGGAATCGAAAGAGATGGCGGCTCCGATTCGTCTTTTCTTATCTCCTCTGAAATTAGGGCTTCGGCTCTCGTTGTTCCTCTATGCAACTGAAATTAGGGCTTCGGCCTTGTCTTGCTTTTGAGAGATTGATTTGACTTTGGCCTCGTGAAATTTGGGCTGAAGTCGTCGCTTTCACTTTGATTGCTTGCTGGCTTGCTTGCTTGATTTCTTGCAGTTGATTCGAACAAGGCTTGATTTTGTAAGTAAACTTCTCTGATTTTGATTGTTGATTTCCCTGTGTTCGAATTGATTCGAGATGAAGATGATTTTGGAGTTGATTTTATTCTTTTTGCTCACTGTTTTTGCTCGTTCTCGAATACATTATTTGCCGATGATGTTAACCATTATATAGGGTTCGAAACCCTTGATTTTCGTTCGTCTGGAATTAATTTGAATTTGTCAATTCTTTTTCTCGGCCGCTTGATAATGCTTGAACGATTGTGATATTTGTGACTTAGTCAAATACGTATATTTTTGACTTGATTCACACGGTTTTGATTTTAAATCGTTCGATCTTTTCCTTGATTGATACGGCAGAAACTTTCCTCTTTTAACGTATATTGCCAGGATTTGTTTGCCATATCTTCTGATTTGTTTTGATTGCCGTAGAAAAATCTTTCCATATATATTTCCTGGCTTCCTGTTGCTCACGACTTCGACTCTCTAACCATCTTCCCTGAACTTCTCATTGCATTTGAATTTGGATGTTTTGCATTTATATTTCTTCTGGCTTCAAGTATAGTCTACATTGCATATGAATAATTTCGAGTTCATCCCTGTCTTCTGCTTTGACCATTTCTTATGATGTTGATTTCACTGTGACCTTGCTTTGTTCACGGTGACTTTGGTATTTGTATAGTTTTACTATTATAGCTCTGTAGTTTATGGTTCAGGTTGCATAGTATGTTAAATATCATCTCTGTTGTATCGCGTGTGGTTGCATTTCATTACTGAGCTGCTTTGACTGGTATTTGTTTTCTGGTCATGGCTTCTTCACTTGTGCATAATGTCCTCTTTGTTGCATTCATGTGTTCATCTTGCTGTCCACTAGTTCGTTCCATTTGATCTGAGCATTTCGACTTGTATTCATTTGTTTACTTGCTGTTGGTCTAGTGGTGCACTTTGCTTTGAGCTACAGTTGGCATTGCTTGAACTTGTTACCTTGAGTCTATATGTCTGTACTGCATTTGGTTTGAGTCCATTTTGTACTTCTGGTCTGCTGTTGTACTTCACTGCACTAGATTGTGATGTGGTTGTGGTAGAGTTGCTTCACTTGTACATATCTGTAGCTTGATTCTGGTCTCTAACTTCGACCTGTCTGCATTGCATACATGTAGTTGGTACACATTCGTGATGAGTTGCACTGAGATATACATGTACACCATATAGCTTGTATTTGTAAACACTGATTCATTGTAGTTTGAATTATGAACTTGGTTAGTCTTCAGTTACATGTTGTCACCTCTGTTTTGCTTTTGTTCAAACTGTACACTGATTTTGTACTGGTGCACTTTGTTTAGTCTGGACATGTGGTTCTAGGTTTCTCTTTTTGTAGTGTGGTCTTGATACATGCCCTTATACATATGTATATTGTACCACTGTTGTCACACTGGTAGTTTGAAACTGTTACATGCAGTGTGCACTACTTCCATGTTGTCTCGAGTACATATTCAGCTCTGTTTTGATCGAGTTCATTGCTGTATACTTTTGTTTGTTGGTTGGTTGGTTAGTTTCACTTGAGTTTGGTCTCACTTCTTGTCTCGACTTTGTGTATTTCCATTCTTTGGTCTCTGCCTGAACTTCACTTGAGCATCTTGATTCCTGTATATTGTCACTGCACACTGGTCTTGATTTCATTGGTGTCATTGATGCATTTGTGTGCATTGTCATTTGTAGTTACACTTCAGCTGATTGTATATATGCATGCACTTGTTTACTTGATTGCTGTATTGAGTTGAGTCACGATAGCAGTGACTTGATCTCTATTGCCATGTGTTGAATCCAGCTCAAACGCTCGGGTTTGACCTTGTGCACGTGTTGTGGCTCTATTTGTGTTGCACTTGAGTTGAACCCGGCTTTTCTTTTGGGTTTGACCTGTGCTCACCTGTCCCTGTAACATTATCAAGTGTACATTTCGGTGTGCACGGCCTTGTGGCATGTACAGTGATACACTGTGCATGTCACAAGCTATTCGTGTATGATGAATTCAAATATGATGACGAACAACCCAAATAACTGAGGCAAATATTATTTTCAAAATCCATATTTTGTTTTATACTGCAAAAATATTTTATTTTCAATTTTACTGCGTCAATGTATATTTCTGCAGATTGCTCAGATGCTGGATTCACATTGGAATGAAGTTGAAGATAAATACGAGTGTGAGTGATATGTAGTGAGGAACTGATGTAACTATGAAATTGTGATGTAATTGTATTGTGACTGAAATTGATGTAATTGTACTGTGACTGAAATTGTATAGTTATAGTGAGAGCTTGAAATGGTACTATTAAAATTGTAATAAATATTTGTTTGAATAAAATATTCATTTGAATTCCAATGCTGTGTTATTTATTTTATTCAGCAAATATTTATTTTATCTGTGAAAAATAAAATAGTACAATATCAAATACATTTAAATGAATGTATATATGTTTATTATCATCAAACAAAAATCATATACACGCATATTTAACAATCTCCCCCTTTTGATGATAACAAACATATATTTAAGATTTTGAATATATTAAATGTATTTGATCATTCAATTTGCTCCCTCTATTTGAATGCTCTATTTCTACACAATACCCCCTACATATATGCATGAGAATAAAATATTCAAATGAGCCTTGATGCAATTAGAAAATCTTCGACCTTTATTTTCAAAATCTTAAATTTTCTCTCCCCCTTTTGTTATCAGCAAAAGAATAATAGTAATAGAAAAATAGAGATATAGTGATAGATATTAATACAATATTAAATCTCAATCGAGTGTAAATATTAATTTCAATAAGAAAATCAAACAAAAATCATAAATACTTTAATTGACGCATATTCCACTTTAGAATGATAGGATGATATCATCAAATAAAACCATATGGTTGTGTCTATTTGTGGTATATTTATATCAGGAATTTGAATATCTACTAACCATGCATAACCGTTAGGACTTTTAAATGAGATTAGTAGTATTCCAGAAAAATTTGTTTAAAAAAATAAATGAATTCAAGTATCTTCTAACCACGCATAACCGTGAGGACTTTTAAATGGGATTAGAATCAACTTGTCTATTTAATCAATTAGTTTTGATCTGCGTTCCATACATGCATAACCGTGAGGACTTTTAAATGAGCATGGAAGCACATAATCAAAAATCCAAGTAATTCACCCATGCATAACCATGAGGACTTTTAAATGAGAGTGAATATTTTGGATATTATTATTTATTGTTAGAAATATAATAAAATTGAAGCACAAATGATTTCCCGTTTAAACTACCACATATTGACATACTATATTGACTTTTGATGAGTGATGATTGATAGAAAAATGATAGAAATAGAAATGATCATGGAATATTTATCAACAAAAAGTTTTTATAACTCTTGTTTAAATTTCTAAAGAAATTTTCTAATTATACTTTCTCAAGTCATAATATATGATTAATATCAACACACATCTTATTTTCAATCACTATCTATCTTTTTAGATAATTATTAGGGGGTCAGATCAGTTAAAATCAATTTCAAAAATAGTTATAAAATCAAATTTTCTTAAATAACTAATCTGATACAAGGTCAACAGAAATTATTTTCTAGAAGGGGTTTTTAAGAAAAATTTCTGCTAAAAATAGAGATTATTTCAAGTGAAAAATATGCAGATATTTTCTTTGAAAAACGATGCAGCAAATGAATGTCTCGAAATATAATCACGTTCCACTAGTAATTTTTCTATCAACTATATTACCAGTGTGATCTGCATCTGACTTTAAATTTCACTCAATATTCACTTGTTGGATGTCATAGACCAGATTGTGAAATTTCAACAAACTATCTCAGAATTATTTTCAACAATTTTTAAACAAAATTTTCTTGACTTTGAATTGAAGTCGTGTTAACCATCAAACAAATATCATAGTGTCAGATTTAGAAACCGTAGGATCAACAGTCATTAAACCATCATCTTTATTTCAAAACAATTTCTTGAAGTTGCACCAATTTCATAAAGTTTCAACAATTTCAGCAATTTCTTAAAAACCTTTTTATAGCATGAGTAACCAGTAATCAATCAACATCATAAATTGACCAAACAGATTAAGTTCAATGATGAAAAAAAAATGGTTGGTCAACATTTAAGCACAAATCAAAGTCATGGATAAGAACAAGTCATGTAAGATCATATCAAGTTAGTTAGAATCTGTCAACCATCATAATTACTTCAAGTAATTCTATTTAAAGATGATTGGTTAATAAAAAAATCAGAATTAACATCATCAATCATAACTGGCTGATTTAATTTAGATTATGGTGCATATTTTCACATTTTATCTATTGTTTGAAAATAAATACAATTACCTGTTTTACCTGTACGATAATCTTTCGTTGTTTGCCCATTGTGAATCTGTCACCTTTATACTAGGCTAAGGAACGTTGATTTGTCACTCGTTGTGTGTCTGGAACAGCCAGAATCCAGATAACACTAATGTTGTTCCTTAGCCTGCCACCATACCTACACGGTAAAAGATTTTTGTGACCTATTTGTTTTTATAGGTCCATGGTTGTCAGTGGCAGAATAATTTGATGAATATGTTTGAGTAGACCTAAAACTATTAATATATGTTCCTTTTGGCACCCAAACTTGTTTTGTCCTTTTATTCTTGTTCCAATAGACATGAAATTTGTTTGTAGAATTCTTAGGAACCCAAACTTGTATAAATTTTATGTTCTTGTTCCTATGACTATAACTTTCAGCACGATGTCCAATTATTCCACATCTAGCAAAGACACTCTTACCTTTTGCATTATCATCAACTTGTGTTTTCCCAAACCTAGTCCTTTTCTGTTGTTAGCAAAAAGTTGATTTCCCAATAACATGTTGAATGATTTTTCTCCTCTTGAAAAGTTATTCAGAGTTTTCTCAAGATTTTGGACTTTGGTTTTTAGTGTTGTGTTTTCAGTCACAAGTGAGGTGCATCTATTTATAAAATCCTTTCTCCTAGTGTCAATGGTTTCCTTAAGACTCAAGTTTTCTTTTTCAAGATTCTCAAAGATATTCTTAAGCTTTGATAATTCTGAATCTAAAATTTTGCATTTTTTACAGTCTAGGTTTTGAATATTTTCAAGTTCAGTTTCTAACCTAGTATTTTCATGGACAAGTTCTCTCCTATCAGATTTCAGTTTTTCAATTTTAGAATCAAGAGTATCAATTGTTTTAGTAAGATCACAACACATAAAAACAAGTTCTTTATTAGAATAGTTACTTACCTCACAAGATTCCTCTGAACTTGCTTCTGAATCTGATTTTGCCATAAGACAGAAATTAGCCTCCTCTGAGCTATTGTTCGAAACTTCCTCTCCTTCTTTGCTCTTTAAGGCAATCATCTTCTTCTTTGATTCGGAGTTGTTGCGTTCCTCCTTTGTTTTAAGCTCAAGCTCATATGTCATCAAGTTGCCGATCAACTCCTTCATGCTTAGTTTACTCAGATCTTTTGATTCTTGTATTGCTGTGACTTTTGCCTCAAAGTTCATCGGTAAGACTCATAGCACCTTCCTCACAAGCTCTACCTCAGTGAATACCTTCCCAAGCGTTCTAGCATTGTACACCAAACTTGAAAAGCGTCCAAACATGTCCTTTATGCTCTCGCCTTTGTCCATCACAAAGTTCTCGTATTCATTGCTGAATATGGCTAGACGAGACTCCTTGACTTGAGAAGTTCCTTCATGTGTCACCTCCAAGGTATGCCAAATTTCCTACGCAGTATTACAATGAGAAATTCTATTAAATTCATTCTTATCAAGAGCACAGATCAAAGCATTCATAGCTTTAGCATTTTTAGTTTTTAATTTCTTATCGTTAGCGTCCCACCTATCCTTAGGTTTAGGAATCTCAGTATCACCAACAGTTATAGTGGGAGATTTATAGCCAGTTTCAATAATGTCCCAAACATCATAATCTACAGAACTAAGATAAATACCCATCCTAACTTTCCAATAAGCATAATCATTCCCATTAGACATAGGTGGCCTAACAATAGATTGCCCCTCAGAAAAAGCATTATTTGGTGGATTCATGACTCTAGAGTTAAAGACAAATACCGGGCTCTGTTACCACTTGTAGGATCTAGATTAACCCTAGAGGGGGGGGGTGAATAGGGTTATAGCAAATTTTCTCGAATTAAACACAAACTTCAGATAAGTAAATATACTGAAAAGTAAATCACACAAAAAATTTACCCAGCTTCGGCAACCCCTGCCTACTGCTGCATTCCCAGATTTCTGTTAGGATTAAATAGTCTCCCGATTACAAACACTCTAACAGACTCGCACACCCTCCTACCACCTATAGAGTTTTGCAAACTTGCAAACCCTGCTCACTGAACTAATCCTAACTAGACAATCTGACACTACCTAAAACCTAGGTGGTGATTTACCCTGATTTGATTCAAAGAGTACAAACTTTAAAACAAAACAACAAAAAAAACAAGAGCAAAAATTAAAATAGAAAACTTGAAAAACAATTATTGCCCTTAAATAAACCTGGCCCAAATAAAATAAACCAAAAACTAAAGCCTTGTTTTAATGATCAAGGCCGGCCCCTTTTATTTTTATCGGCCCGCTTCCTTTTTCTTTTTTTTATCTGATGGAATCGAAAGAAATGGCGGCTCCGATTCGTCTTTTCTTATCTCCTCTGAAATTAGGGCTTCGGCTCTTGTTGTTCCTCTGTGTAACTGAAATTAGGGCTTCGGCCTCGTCTTGCTTTTGGGAGATTGATTTGACTTTGGCCTCGTGAAATTTGGGCTGAAGTCGCCGCTTTCACTTTGATTGCTTGCTGGCTTACTTGCTTGCTTTCTTGCGGCTGATTCGAACAAGGCTTGATTTTGTAAGTAAACTTCTCTGATTTTGATTGTTGATTTCCCTGTGTTCGAATTGATTCGAGATGAAGATGATTTTGGAGTTGATTTTATTCTTTTTGCTCACTGTTTTTGCTCGTTCTCGAATACATTATTTGCCGATGATGTTAACCATTATATAGGGTTCGAAACCCTTGATTTTCGTTCGTCTGGAATTAATTTGAATTTGTCAATTCTTTTTCTCGACCGCTTGATAATGCTTGAACGATTGTGATATTTGTGACTTAGTCAAATACGTATATTTTTGACTTAATTCACACGGTTTTGATTTTAAATCGTTCGATCTTTTCCTTGATTGATACGGCAGAAACTTTCCTCTTTAAACGTATATTGCCAGGATTTGTTTGCCATATCTTCTAATTTGTTTTGATTGCCATAGAAAAATCTTTCCATATATATTTCCTGGCTTCCTGTTGCTCACGACTTCGACTCTCTGACCATCTTCCTTGAACTTCTCATTGCATTTGAATTTGGATGTTTTGCATTTACATTTCTTCTGGCTTCAAGTATAGTCTACATTGCATATGAATAATTTCGAGTTCATCCCTGTCTTATGCTTTGACCATTTCTTATGATGTTGATTTCACTGTGACCTTGCTTTGTTCACGGTGACTTTGGTATTTGTACAGTTTCACTATTATAGCTCTGTAGTTTATGGTTCAGGTTGCATAGTATGTTGAATATCATCTCTGTTGTATCGCGTGTGGTTGCATTTCATTACTGAGCTGCTTTAACTGGTATTTGTTTTCTGGTCATGGCTTCTTCACTTGTGCATAATGTCCTCTTTGTTGCATTCATGTGTTCATCTTGCTGTCCACTAGTTCGTTCCATTTGATCTGAGAATTTCGACTTGTATTCATTTGTTTACTTGCTGTTGGTCTAGTGGTGCACTTTGCTTTGAACTATAGTTGGCATTGCTTGAACTTGTTGCCTTGAGTCTATATGTCTGTACTGCATTTGGTTTGAGTCCATTTTGTACTTATGGTCTGCTGTTGTACTTCACTGCACTAGATTGTGATGTGGTTGTGGTAGAGTTGCTTCACTTGTACATATCTGTAGATTAATTCTAGTCTCTGACTTCGACCTGTCTGCATTGCATACATGTAGCGGGTACACATTCGTGATGAGTTGCACTGAGATATACATGTACACCATATAGCTTGTATTTGTAAACACTGATTCATTGCAGTTTGAATTATGAACTTGGTTAGTCTTCAGTTACATGTTGCCACCTCTGTTTTGCTTTTGTTCAAACTGTACACTGATTTTGTACTGGTGCACTTTGTTTAGTCTGGACATGTGGTTCTGGGTTTCTCTTTTTGTAGTGTGGTATTGATACAAGCCCTTATACATATGTATATTGTACCGCTGTTGTCACACCGATAGTTTGAAACTGTTACTTGTAGTGTGCACTACTTCCATGTTGTCTCGAGTACATGTTCAGCTCTGTTTTAATCGAGTTCATTGCTGTATACTTTTGTTTGTTGGTTGGTTGGTTAGTTTCACTTGAGTCTGGTCTCACTTCTTGTCTCAACTTTGTGTATTGCCATTCTTTGGTCTCTGCCTGAACTTCACTTGAGCATCTTGATTACTGTATATTGTCACTGCACACTAGTCTTGATTTCATTGGTGTCATTGATGCATTTGTGTGCATTGTCATTTGCAGTTACACTTCAGTTGATTGTATATATGCATGCACTTGTTTACTTGATTGCTGTATTGAGTTGAGTCACGATAGCAGTGACTTGATCTCTATTGCCCTGTGTTGAATCCAGCTTAAACGCTCGGGTTTGACCTTGTGCACGTGTTGTGACTCTATTTGTGTTGCACTTGAGTTGAACCCGGCTTTTCTTTTGGGTTTGACCTGTGCTCACCTGTCCCTGTAACATTATCAAGTGTACATTTCGGTGTGCACGGCCTTGTGGCATGTACAGTGATACACTGTGCATGTCACAAGCTATTCGTGTATGATGAATTCAAATATGATGACGAACAACCCAAATAACTGAGGCAAATATTATTTTAAAAATCCATATTTTGTTTTATACTGCAAAAATATTTTATTTTCAATTTTACTGCGTCAATGTATATTTCTGCAGATTGCTCAGATGCTGGATTCACATTGGAATGAAGTTGAAGATAAAAACGAGTGTGAGTGATATGTAGTGAGGAACTGATGTAACTATGAAATTGTGATGTAATTGTATTGTGACTGAAATTGATGTAATTTTACTGTGACTGAAATTGTATAGTTATAGTGAGAGCTTGAAATGGTACTATTAAAATTGTAATAAATATTTGTTTGAATAAAATATTCATTTGAATTCCAATTCTGTGTTATTTATTTTATTCAACAAATATTTATTTTATATGTGAAAAATAAAATAGTACAATATCAAATACATTTAAATGAATGTATATATGTTTATTATCATCAAACAAAAATCATATACACGCATATTTAACACAATAAACATGTTAGAGGCTGATATGAATTAGTAAAAGCATGAGGCAAGGAAGGCATAATAATAGCATAGCACTTGGATTATTTTAATGTTAGGCATCAGAATAGGACAAAGCTTTTTGAATAGTTATTGGACGAGTAGTCTATATATAATTCTGTACCTATTGAATAATGTAAGTAATAAAGAGGAAAAAGCTTCTGCTATAAACTTTTCATGGTATCAGAGCTTCGAACCTGGTGATTTCATTTTTTTTGGAAGGTAACTCTTTTCAATGGGAGAGAACAACCAGAACACGACATCTAAATTCAACAATCCCAATCACTCTTTGTATCTACATCATTCAGATCAACCTGGCTTGGTTCTTGTTCCACAAATTCTTACCGAAGAAAACTATAGCACATGGAGTCACTCCATGACTATGGCCTTAACAATCAAAAACAAGTATGGTTTTGTTGATGGATCTATGGAACGACCAAAATAAGATGCAGGTGATGAGTTACAATAGTGGATTCGTTGTGATAACCTTGTCAAGACATGGATATTAAGCTCGCTTTCCAAAGAAATTGCTGTCAATGTGTTCTATTGTGTTGGAGCAAGGGCAGTTTGGAATGAACTGCGAGAACTCTTTTCCCATGTAAACAGTGTCCAGTTATTTCATATTGAAAATGAGATACATGATTGTATTCAGGGAAGAATGTCTATCAGTACATATTTTACCAAACTCAAGGGATTATGGGATGAAAGGGACGTTCTTTTTCCCATTTCAACATGTACTTGCGCAACTAAAAAGGATGAATTATCTTATCGAGAAACACAAAAGACAATTAAGTTTCTCATGGGATTAACAGAATCTTTTGCAGCCATACGAGGAAAAATATTAACAATGGATTCATTTCCAAATGTTAGTAAAGCTTATTCTCTTGTTCTTGCGCATGAACGACAACGAGATGTGTCGGCTGGAAGAAACACGAATCAGCCTGAAATAGCAACATTTGCAGTTAGGAATCAATACAAGAGAGCAGGTGGTAAATGTGAAAAATGTGGTAAAGAAGGACATTACACAGAGAACTGCAGAGCACATTTAAGATGTACATTTTGTAAGCTGAAAGGGCACACAATTGAATATTTCCGAAAGCTCAAGAAGGAAGAGTCAGCCCAACCATCGACAAAGCGGAGTAATCAATTTACTGCTCCACAACAAACTGAAAAGAATGAGATATCTAGTTCACTACCTTTCACTCAAGAGCAATGTCAACAAATTCTGCAATTGCTCAACAACAGTAAATCCTCCATGGCAAATCATGTTGGTAATTCAACAACTCCTGATGAACTTTCAGGTAAAAGTCTTTGTTTTTCGACAAGAGGTAAGAAAGCCACATGGATTCTTGATAGTGGAGCAACTGATCATATTGTCTGCAGCCCTGAATTACTCACAACTGCAAAACTGATTAGAAATAAAACAGTAGAACTACCAGATGGATCTGTTGCTAATGTCACACACATTGGCCAAGTTGTCTTTTCGTCTAGTTTGATTCTTAAAAATGTTTTATGCGTTCCAGATTTTCAATTAAACCTCATTTCCATAACAAAGCTTACCACCTACTCTCCTTGTACTGTCACGTTCCTCACTAACTCTTGTGTAATACAGGACCTACGTTCGGGGAAGATGATTAGGACGGGAACTGAATGGGAGGGGCTCTATTGTCTTGATGAAGCAAATACATCCTCATGCAACCCAATCGTTTCACCATCCTCTAATCTTTGGCATCAGCGTCTCGGGCATCCCTTAAATAATGTGTTTGTTTTATTTTCCCATTTAGATAATAATAAAGTCTGCAATAAAGATAATTTTTTTGTATGTCCTTTAGCAAAACAAACCAAATTGCCATTTTCTTTGAGTAAAATTTCTAGTCAAACACATTTTGAAAAATTACATGTTGATATTTAGGGTGGTTACCATGTTGAATCAATTTCTAGTGCTAGATATTTTCTTACCATAGTTGATGACTTTACAAGATGCACATGGGTTTACCTGATGCGTCATAAGTCTGAGACTCAAACACATTTAATCAATTTCATTAATATGGTCGAAACTCAATTCTCTTGCAAAGTAAAAGTTGTTCGTAGTGATAATGGTTGTGAATTTGCACTCACGGAATATTACAATGCAAAAGGGATCGTTCACCATACTAGTTGTGTAAACACTCCACAACAAAACGGTGTTGTCGAAAGAAAACATAGACATTTGATAAATATGGCATGGGCACTTCTTTTCCAAGCTCATCTTCCTAAAAAAATTTGGGTGGATGCTATCCTGACATCTACATATCTTATAAACCGCATACCAACACCAATCTTGCGAGGAAAAACACCTTATGAGAGGCTCTTCAATTCGAAACCTAATTACTCGCATTTACGGGTATTTGGATGTTTGTGTTTTGCTTCAACTCATGCCTAAAAGCCATCCAAATTTGATAAGCGTGCAACACGATGTATTTTTCTTGGTTATCCTTATGGTAAAAAGGGATATCCTGTATATGATCTTGAGCTTTGCAAAGTTTTTGTGTCTCGTGATGTTATTTTCTTTGAAAATGAATTTCCTTTCAAAAATACTCCACCTATCTTTGAAAATTCTATCGCATTTCCTCATAATGATTCTGTTATCTATGATGATCCCACAATATCACAAAACAATGAGTCGCCTATCATTACACCACCACAAAATAATGAAATGGATAACAGCCCTACACCAAACAGCCCTACACCTGTTATGGTGCGTCGTTATTCAACTAGACCAACGAAACAACCTTCTTTTCTTCAAAATTATCATGTAGAATCATCCCTCCCATCTCGGCCTGAATCATCATCTAACTTGAGCATGGTTACCATATCTGGTATGGCACATAATCTCTCTAACGTACTTTCTTATGATAGATTATCCACCCCTCATAAAACATTTACCACTTCCTTGACCACTACAAAGGAACCGACTAGTTTTTCGCAGGCCACGAAAGATCCTTTATGGTGCATAGCTATGCAAAGTGAGATCCAAGCTCTTCAAGCAAATAACACATGGACACTAATGCCACTTCCACCTGGAAAGAAATCCATAGGCTCTAAATGGGTGTACAAGATAAAGCTCAAATCTGATGGAAGCATAGAGCGTTACAAAGCTCGTTTAGTCGCCAAAGGGTATAGTCAGATTGAAGGACTTGATTATAAAGAGACATTTGCCCCAGTTGCAAAGCTGGTCACTGTGCGTATTGTACTTAGCATTGCATCAATTCATGGATGGTATCTTCACCAACTTGACATCAACAATGCATTTTTATATGGCGATCTTAATGAAGATGTGTACATGTCACTACCTCCCGGATTCGGACGAAAGGGGGAGACTCGAGTATGCAAACTAAATAAGTCATTATATGGTTTGAAACAATCTTCGAGACAATGGTTTTTGAAATTTTCTTCATCTCTTCAAAGTGTTGGTTTTCAACAATCAAAGGCAGACTACTCATTATTTGTCCGATCTCAAAATGGCAGTTTCATAGCAATTCTTGTATATGTTGATGATGTGATCTTAGCAGGAAACAACATGCAAGAAATTCAGGATTTGAAGAAGTTTTTATCTAAGCTATTCAAACTTAAGGATCTGGGACAACTTAAATACTTATTAGGAATCGAAGTGGCAAGGTCTACAAAAGGCATTTCTATCGCTCAAAGAAAATATGCATTGGAGATACTAGAAGATACTGGATTTTTAGGCGATAAACCTGCAAGGTTTCCTATGGATTAGAACCTGTCTCTTACATAATCCGATGGAGATCTTTTGACTGGCCCTTCAATGTATAGACGCCTTGTGGGGAGATTGATATATTTAACTATTACCAGACCAGATTTGGTTTATCCGGTTCATGTCTTAAGTCAGTTTATGGACAAACCTCGTATACCACATCTTGAGGCAACACATAAAGTTCTTAGGTACATAAAGAAAACACCAGGGCAAGGTATTATACTGCCCTCTACAGGCACATTTCAATTAAAGGCCTTTTGTGATGCAGACTGGGCACGCTGCAAAGACACCAGAAGATCCGTGACAGGTTACTGCATATTTCTAGGAAAGTCACCCATTTCTTGGAAAACAAAGAAGCAAACTACTGTGGCTAGATCAAAAACCGAGGCTGAGTACCATTCTATGGCTGCTACTTGTTGTGAAATAACTTGGTTAAAGAACATTTTAAAAGACTTAGAAGTGAATCATCCTCAACCTGCTGTGCTGTTTTGTGATAACCAAGCTGCTTTACACATAGCTTCAAATCAAGTCTTTCATGAATGAACGAAACACATCGAAATCGATTGTCATTTAGTCCGTGAGAAAATTCAAAAAGGTTTGATCAAAACAGCGCATGTGAGAACAAATGATCAAATTGCAGACCTGTTTACTAAGCCATTAAGTTTGCAACAGTTTGAGACTTTACTTGGAAAGTTGGGTGTCATTAATATACATTCCAACTTAAGGGGGAGTGTTAGAGGCTGATATGAATTAGTAAAAGCATAAGGCAAGGAAGGCATAATAATAGCATAACACTTGGATTATTTTAATGTTAGGCATCAGAATAGGACAAAGCTTTTTGAATTGTTATTGAACGAGCAGTCTATATATAATTCTGTACCTATTGAATAATGTAAGTAATAAAAAGGAAAAAGCTTCTGCTATAAACTTTTCAAAACAAGCTCTGAAAAGTAATACGAGAGTGTTTATCAAAAGTCTACCATTGCACTCACCAAGCATGCAAGAGATGCTCAAAATCAAGGAATTTCTCACAGTAGAATTGATAGAACTAAGAGTTTGTTTACCAAAAAATTAAATGTTGGCCCAACGGTAACCTTTATTTTTTCTATTTTTCCCACCTTTTTTGAATTTCGTAATTCAAACCACAACTCAATTTGAGTATCATATATAAAAATATCTATGGATTCAAACCGAAGCCCGGCTCGGCTGACCGTTTAGCGGGACGGACAACAGCAATGCACCTATGTGCAAGTTAACATTCACGGTCTTCCTTTTCAGCCCAATAGAGAAGGTTTGGACGTACGAATGATCCATCAATTTTCTTGTGAAATCTATATTTAAACAATTATAGTTTCCTATTTTCCATAATGTGCAACAATTCTCTTTCCTCATTCTTCCTCTCTTCTTTATATCTTCTTCTCTAAAATAAAACTGCACATAAAATTTAATTTACACTAACAATTTTCCATCAAATTTTAATAAATTTCTCTTGTCGCATGTTGTAGGAAAAACTCGTGCATAAGTATAGATGTCTTATGGACTTGAATCTATACATAGTGATGATCTATCAAAGCACGTCGAGATGGAGTGGTTGACTAAGTATTGAATCATTGATCCTATACGACGTACCAGATGTGTTTCACACACTTGTCTTCTTTCCTTTAGATAGTTTAAAAACCGACATATAGATTGGTCTTGTGTCTGTATCTCGATTTTGTGAAATACCCTTAGTGACTAAGCCATAGTCTTGTAGAAAACGGTACCACCTTTGTGCATTCACACAGATAGGTTTGTCAGAGGTGCCCTATAATTATGCAATTCAACAATAATTCGGTAGTAAACCTATAAAGTACTAAACAGTACATCATCCACCATAACATTATAAGTACCAAACACTTTTTTTTGGAAAGCAATATAATATTTGTTGTTCAAAATAATATTATAGTGCTTTCAATTGCATCGTATGATGCACTTTTGCTCATTGAACTTAGAATAATTAATTTTAATATGTTGGGTCTAATTTCCATCAAAGGCAATTCTTTTATATTGGCATTAAACTCATTCCCCTTGATGTTCTCAACATCAAGTCCCTTGCAAGTCACATTGTAAATGGAT
The DNA here is from genome assembly GCA_030737815.1 of Allium fistulosum. NCBI lineage: Eukaryota > Viridiplantae > Streptophyta > Magnoliopsida > Asparagales > Amaryllidaceae > Allium > Allium fistulosum. The sequence continues at coordinate 296,072,115 of CM060907.1, forward strand.
CTGCTAATTTTTGGCTAGATCTCATGAAAGCTACGGTAATTACCTCATTTTGAGCATTGTCTTACCACATTGTGTTTTAGGCTAATATGCCTAGATTTTCCATTATATACCTAGCTATATGCTCACGATAGAGTTGCTTGACTATTACAATGCACAGATATTCGAGGCATTAGTTTTGGCTATATAGGAATTTCTAATAATAGATTATTAATTCATTCCGCTTCTTTGCTACAAAAAGTCAATGCAATAAATTCAAAAGCTAAGGTAGAGTCATCGATACACGTTTGTTTCTTTGATGTTCAAGATATCGCTCCCCCACCTAGAGTGAATATTCATCTGCTAGTTGACTTATTATTCTCCTCTCTTCCAATGTTCCAACTAGTATATGTGTATCCTTTTATTATACTTGGATAACCAATGTATAAAATATCATAGTTTGTGTTTCCTTTTTATGTATTTTAAAATCCTTTGTATAGCTATCCAACGAATATAATTAGGGTTACTGGTGTATCTACTCATTTTGCCAATAACATAGGCAGCTATTGGCAATATCAAATCTAGTATATGTTATGACATACGTTAGACTCATAATAACTTTAGCATATTCTAATTGTTCCACCGACCAACCAGTATTAGAATATAATTGAATATTTTGGATCAAATGGGGTGGTTACAAGTTCAATCAAATCGATTAAACTCTTTAGGATCTTTTCAATGTAATAAGATTGGGTGATGATCAATCCTTCTACTATATTATGACTCTTATTCCTAAAATCACTTTAGCTTTCCTCATATCCTTCATGTTAGAACATAAAGATAAAAATCTTTTCATTTCTTCAATACTTGAGGTATCAGTCCTAAATATCAACACAAATACGTACTATTACTCTTTTACCAGCATGAAATTTCTTTATACACATTTGGTTGATTCACAAATTCTAAACCATTTGATACTATAGTTTTGTCAAATTTCTCATGTTAGTGTTTGGTTGCTTGTTTAAGACCGTAAAGTGACTTAATAAGCTTCCATATTTTACGTTCTTTTCCAAGTATCACAACACCTCTTGGTTGTATCATATATATTCCTTCATCAAGTTCTCCATTTAAGAAATTAGTCTTGACATCCATTTGATGATTTTAAGTTTATAAATAGATATTAATGCAATTAATGTCCTAATTATTGAAATTCAAGCTACATGTGCATATGTATTAAAAATAATCTATTCCTTCTTTTTGAGTAAATCCTTTAACGATTAGTCTGGCTTTAAACTTTTATATCATTCCATCTACTCTTAACTTTTTCTTAAATATCCACTTACCTCCTGTTGGTTTAGGACCAAGAGGTAAATCTATTGGTTCTCAAGTTTAATGTTTAATAATAAAATCCATTTCATTATTTTATAACTTCTTGTTAAAAGGATGAACCATAAGACTTTATTACCTCATTATCTGTTAAAGGATCAGACTCTATGCTTATAGAAAGCATGGCTTGATGTTTAATAATATTTCTTGATGCTACTATCAATAAATGTCAAAATCTGGTCCAAATGAATTTTCAACCCTCATTCTTTTACTTCTCTAAACAGGTTCACCAGTTTCATCATTATTTGTTTGAGTGTTCTAAATTTCATGAATAGGTTCACTGACCTCTACCATTAAACAAGTAAATAATATTAATTGATTTTAACAAAAGAGTTTTATGGTTGTTTTCGTTAAAGATCACACCCTACACTAATCATTAAAATTATTATCATTTTTGGGGATCATGCTTAATGCAATCATATCATTTATACGTTTAGTATTAGCATGTCCTAATCTACTATGCCATAAAGAGAAAGTATCAACAATATAAGAAAAAACAACAGTTTTATAAATATTCAGTTTGAACATTGCATTACACATGCACCCTTTTCCCACAAACGTACTGCGTTTGTTCAATACAGATATATCTAACTCAAAGACTTGTTTGAGCCAAATTTATTTAAAAGACCATAGGAAAAATGTTCTTTCTAAACTTTGGGTACATATTATACATTATTCAATTTCAGAATATTTCTGGACGTGTACTCTAAGTCTACTATCCCCTTTCTATTGATCTTTGCTTTGGTTGAGCTTTTCATATAGACATTGCTTTCATCCTCAGATGGTTTATGCTTCTTGAATTGACTCTTGTTGTTGCGGATATGCCTAGTAGCACAAGTGTAGATCCACTGAATCCTCTCTATCAATCTTATTGATTTCATAGATTATGACTGTAAAATTTTCTTTTGATTGTTGTTTCTTTTTAAGGAAACGAAAATCTCTTTTAAAGTGATATGGTTTTCCACAGTTGTAACTAGGGGTGTAAATTTTGTACGATTGTCAAACGTCCGGCTCGGTCCGAGGCTGCAAGGCATTCGCTCTGTGTCCGTACGATTAGCATTTCAGACATGAAGTAAGACAAGAAAAAATAAACAAAAATATGTCCGTTTGAAAATGTTCGATGTTTGTCTATTGTCCAAACATTATCCGTCCATTGTCTGACTCGTACGAACTACATTCTAACTTAAACCTTGTCCAATCTGTGTCCGTCCGAATCTCTTAAAGTACAGGACACAAACACACCTCCGTTCGGTCCGGTCCGACCCGTTTACACCCCTAGCTGTAACAACCATTCACTTTTTTGGCCTTTTTGTTTTTGGAGTTATTATTTTGAAACTTCTTCTTTTGATTAAAAGAGCACTCAGAGGCATTATTTGCCTCCTTTTTGTCCACCATGTGGATCTTTGATGAATATATCGTTGGATCGTCACTTTCCTTTACCTCAATTATTCTTTAACTTATATGTATTATGCCAGGTTGTGCAGACTCATTTCCTCCTTCTTATGTTTTAGTATTTTTCTTTAATCTTTCCAGAAAGGAGGAAGTTTGTCTATTATGGATGAGACTTTAATCTCTTTAAACATATTCATATTACGCCCGTTAAATCAGTTTATGATGTGCATGAGGTCATTGAATTGCTCTACTGCTAACCTAGCTCAATCTTTTATAATTGAAAATTTATGCAGTCAATTTTGTTTACTTATTGTGTCCTTCATTAGATGCTTGGCCTCTAGTGCATCCCAAACATCTTTTATAGTTGGTTTGCTGTAGCATATATCAAACAATGTATTCGTCATTGCATTATATATGTACCCATTGTAAATATAGTCATCATATTCTCAGTCTAATTGTTCTCTTTTATCTGTAATTATTTCGTTCTGCGTCTCTTTTGGTTTTGGCATAGTCAACACATATACAGATTTCAATTCAGCCAATAAATAGTGCATTTTCTTCTGCCCGCGAACGAAATTAGCACCATCAAATCTTTTCAAATCAATGAAATCAAAAGCGAACTCCTTTAACCTATGCAGTGCCATTTTTCAAGTAATATCTTAAGATTGTTGGTGTAGATTCTAGATTCTTATGAAGTGGCACAAAAGCAGTAGTAATGAAATATGTAGAGATCGCTCCAAAATCCATCAATGATGCTTTCCTTAAGATTTTATTTTCCCTCTCCACTTGTTTAAGTAAATGAATGGATGCTCAGAGTTGTAGCAAATCATGTCTTAGGATATAATGGAGTTGAGAATTGTTTCTCTCTAATCGATTGTAAATGCACTATTGAAATCGATTAAAACTATCGTACGGATAGCTATAGTGAAAAGAGTTTCAAGTTTGTGATCTCACAAATTCGATATGTTATCTATGAAAATGAAAACCAGAGGTGAAGAGAAATAGAGATAGAAGAAGAATATCAAAAAAAAAATTAAAATGATTTCTCTAGGAAGTGTTTGCCATTTTTATAAGCGTGAAGAGATTTCCGTTCTCCAAAGATGCATTTGTTCGTGATACATTCACCAAATATACTAAACGTTGGCCCAGTCTAATTTGTGACCGTTATTTTTCTATCTTTTTTGAATTTTCATAATTCGATCCACTATTCCATTTTACTATTCAATTTGTGTCATTTTAGGCTAGTTAAGCAGGCTTAAAGTGGCCATGTTGAAAATTATATATTGTCCAAAATTATTTCTAGACCAATCCCATTACCTTCCCGACTCGAATGGACATCAGTGGAGGCGGCGTGCGTGCGTATGTGTTAACATGCATGGTCTCCCTGTTCAACCCAAAAGAAAATATATGAATGCCCAAAGGGCCCATCTTTTCTCTTGTGAAATTTATATGTAAACAAATAAAGATTCATATTTTTCACATTGTGGGACTATTCTATTTCCCTATTCCTCTCTTCTTTCTTTCTTCTTTTTTGAAACAAAACTACACTCACAAAGTTTATTTACACTATAGGATACTCTTCAACCACTAAAAGAAAAATGAAAGGACAAAAATTCTACACCATGCTACTAGAGACATATGATTAGAGATACGCATAAGAAGGTAAAAACAAAATTACATGACAAACCTTAAACCTAGATTATCCAATTAGTCCTTCTCATATATATTTTTGAACCACCGAGCAAGCTCTGGAAAGAAAAATGAGTGTTTATCAAAAGTCTACCATTGTACTCAACAAGTATGCAAGAGGTGTTTAAAGCTAAGCAATTTCTCATGATAGAACTGATAGAACTAAGAGGGATCATAATGCAGTTATGTAATTTAAATACATAACTTAACTTATACAGTAAATCTTGTTCGAAATAAATTAAGCTTAAAAAAACATAGTTAGTGAAATAACCTAAAAATGGCGCAATGTTTCACATCTCAAAACTCATTGGAGATAGAGTAAGTGACACCCTAGAATGAGTTTGAGTGTATTAAATATGATGGCACATATTTGTTAGTGCTATAAAAATATTTTGCATTGTTTTGAAATAGGTAAATGAAATAATTTTACCAAGGATTATATTTTATACATAAAATAATAATTTTCAAAAATTGATACAATTAATTTTGTTATTGTTTGTTAGAATTGATGATATTTATTCATCATCATTTGTTGATTGATTATTTATGCTCGGCCAGTTTATGAGCATTTATTATTTGATTGAATTTAATACAAACACATTGTGAATTAAGTTACATGATTTAACTATAAGGCATTTGTTATTAATGAAGGCTTAACAAGTTTACTTGATTAAAAAGGTTACTATAATAAAAGAAGTTATTATGTAAAGATAATTTTATAAATTGGGTTTATGAAATATGTTTTGTGAATAAAGAGGATTTTTGAGAATTTAAATCTTGGTATCTTTGGAAAAAAATTTCAAATAATTTTTGGAAAAATAAAAAATGGTATTACTTGAAAATATTTATAAGTATAAATATTTCAAATAGAACTTTAAGTAAGATACATTTTGGATAGTTCGGGAAAAACGCCTTGGTTAGTTTTTTGATAATCTAAATAATCTTAAGTGACAATCGGATGGTTACTCAGGCGAACATTGTAGTACACTTATAAATTATTCCCTTTGTCATTATGTGATAGAAATGAGTTCGAATCTGAAAGAACCCAGAGCAAGTGGTAATAGATATTTTGTTAAATACTAATATATACAGTATTGTTTCAAAATGGGATTCGAGAAAGAAGAAGTATTTTTATGTTAACTAGTTCGAGTGACTCGAAAATGGCTAAAAATGGGCAAGAAATGTGTTCGGATGGTAATTACTTCTCTTAAGTATCACTCTTCTTGGTAAGAAGATGTATGATACTATTTGGTAGGAACCAGTTTCTTGGTATCATTTTGGTGCTAGTCAGTCTATATGTATATTTTATATGGATTAGAATGTATTATATCATTTCCAAAAGGTTTTAAAATAAGAACCGGGTATTTAGTTCTTAAGTTTCCTTAAAATAGTTTCAAAATAATAAGGTATTTAGATAATAAAAATATATTGATAAATGAAATTTTTAATATGGGTTTATATCACTCCTGGTTAGAGAGGAAATAATTTAACACAAGTTTTAAATGGGTTAAATTTAATAAAAAGGTTTCAATAAATTTTGTTTTATTAAAACCCTATCCTTTTTTTAAAACCTAAGTTATATAAACTATTTGATGTTATTGGGTCGACTAATAAACATTGTTACCTTAGAGGTATATAAAAAAAAGTAAACTCTAGGACTGAGTTTGGATACCAGCATCCTACTCTTCTTATCTGCTTATTGAACCAGATAGGTAAAGAGGTTGAACAGGTCGACTCATTTTTAAGACCCGAATTTATTTTGGGCATACATCTAAAATTAAGGAAAGATAAAAGATTAAACCAGATGATTGTGTATACTCTCAGGATGTAGCAGGATATTATTCAAGTTTAAACTTAAGCTATGTTTTTATGAAATGTTTTCATAAATGATTTTAGAAGTAAAAAGGTATTAAGTAAGAACCAATGATAATAAGTACGTAAGTTATATGTACATCATTTCTTCGCACGGTTCTTGACACAAGATTCGAGTACATGACTTTGAGGTGATTCACACCGGTCCGAATATGGGATTTATCACTCGATTCTTGACGACGAACACTTGGTAATGGTTTTTGATATGGTACCGAGGTTTTCTATCATAGTATATTGCAATGCAAGGAGAACAGAGCTTTCTAATCAAGAAGCCTGACCGAAGTCCGCATTAGGTAAGTCGAGTGAGCGATACTAGTTCGGAAGAAAAGCTTTTTTTTTGAAATGGTACTTAGATATAACATGTCAGTGAGACAACATAACACAAATCATATGTCAATATATGTTCGAATCACGCTACGCAAGTTTCGAACTTGTGACCTTTCGCACCAAAGTCGAATCACTTAACCACTAGAACAATGGAGCTTGTCTCGGAAGAAAAGCTTATGTATTCGAATAAGTTATCAAATTAGATATTGCATACAGATGATCTATATACATCGAACTGGCTTAGGTATATTTTCCTTTAATGTTTTATGGTTTATGAGGAGTTAGGTAGATAACTTTTCGATTTGTCGTAAGGTAGTATGAATAATCGATTGAGTGATAATCTAAGGCTGTGGACCATGAGGTATGCTTAGTAGATTGTTTTAACATCATTGTATGATGAGGAGGTTGTGAACCTGGATAAACTTTAAGTTTGTTAAGGCTGTAAAATTGGATAAAATTTAAGTTTGTTTGTTAGTTATTTAACATCTTGGGAAATGTTAAGTATTAGTATGGCTTGTTTCTTGATTGTTTGTTTGTGATGAAATTTCAAGGTCGAAATTTCTTTAAAGGGGAAAGAATGTAACGACCCGGAATTTTATTGCTTTGATTAGTTTTTATTTTTAGAAAAATGAGTGATCCTGTAACGACCCGTAATTTTCGATAAATAAAAATAGTTGATATAATAAGATTTTGTGATGTAATGTTGGAAGAAATAAAAATTTATGATTAAATAATAAGAATATAACTAGAATCAAATGAAATGGTATTAATTTAAGGTAATTGATAACTACTTTAAATGTAATTCGAAATTAATTAAAATGATTAAGGGTTATAATTGATATAGATTGTAAGTAAATTATAGTAATGTATGTATTAATTGATAACTTAAATGTTGTATTAATTAACGAAATAAGGTGTAATTAATTGTAACGGATAAAAATAGTGTTGTATAAGTTGTTATAATAAACTTATAAATGTTATTGAATGTGGAATGGTGACAATTTTTATTTGTTACCAATTTAATTAATCGATTGCAATCAAATGTAAATAAATGTTACATTAAGGTGAGTCAATACAATCAGTGTAAATTGTGAATGTAATAAAATGAATAGAAATGATAATTATATTCGTAATGTAATAATTGATGTAATAAAAAGAGTGAAACAAAGACAAATTAATTTATTGAGATTTTTAAATTATAATAAATTTGACAAAAATTTAATATAATGGAAATATAGTAGTTAATACAAATAAGAGATGAGAAACTATTATTTAGTAAGAGTTGTGTAATTACCGTTTGTATCCAATAGTGTATAAATATGTTTAAATTATTATTAGATAGGAAATAATTGTTCTACTTCTCATTACATTCATTTAGTCCATTTTGAAACTTAATCAACTAAAATTAATGTAATTGAAAATTTTCAATTAATAGGAGAGAGAATGCTAAATTGTAAATTAATAGGTGTAATTAAAAGTAGCTTATGTTTTGTGAAAATATAAGGAAAGTTTGATTTAATGAAAAAAACATTTACATCAAATAAAATGAATGTTTCATTAGTGAATGTTGGTTTAATTTCATTGAAATAAAGAATAGAATGATTGATTTTAAAGGAAGAAATATATGTTTTAGCTTACAGATTGATTACAAAAATATGAAAATAATATATTTCAAAGTTATTTATTACTCTTGTGTATAAACAACAAATTTATAAACATGTTTAAATAAACAATTGTTCTATTTTTCATCCATTTTAGTTGTCTGTTTTGAAATTTAACTTTATAAGTAATTGCAATTAATGTAATTCAAATATTTCAATTAAAAGGAAAGAAAACGTTGATTGCAATTAATAGATTTAATAAAATAAACGCACGTTTTGTGTTAAACAAAAAAGGTGTTTTAATGGAAATAAAAGTTCATTTTGTTAAACCAAATTTTCATAACTTTTTTTGGAGGGACATTTCTTCCATCATCTTCCAATTCTAGGGACTTAGCAGCCGTTTCTTGTTTTGGGAAAACCAAATTGAACATTTTCATTTTTAAGGTAAGTTTAATTTTTTTTATTATGCGTAAATAAAAACCTAAATGCGTACAAATTTGAATATTATTTGAGTTAATGAAGTTAATTTGGTTACGTTTCAGAAAAATTGAATTTCAAAAGGTTGTGCGATGTACATGGTCCCTTCATTTCTTTTGTTATTAATTGTTGCATGAACGTTTTAAAATAGTTACCTTATTATTAATACTTAATATATTCATTTCTCCTTCTGTTTAATACCCGAGCCTAGACTTTTAGATTGTATTTAATTCTTGCCACCTCATTTTCACGTATACAAAATTTTACTTTCCTTTGGTTTGCAAACTTTTCCATTCCTACATACATTTCCTTATGCATTTTTAATGCCTGAAGCTTCCAAAATAAATCGTTACATTTATTTTTGTCCCTCCACCTTCATTCTTAATTATAAATAACCTACGGCTTATTTCTTCATTTGCGTTTTATTTCTCCTGACACCTCATATTCAAAAGCTCTTATTCTTGCAAATCTAAAAGCTTTCTTTTATGAAACATGATTTTTTTTCCATTTTTCCGTACACGTCCTGTCCTTAGCTTAGTTGTTCTTTAATCTTTTCCTGAAGCCTCATCTTGAGAAAAAGGTAAGTATTAAATTTTGTTTGTATTATTTTAATAATATTTCTTATAACATGAATATCTTTTTCCTATAAACTTTGATTCACGTGCGATTTCTTCTGTTGGATTCATATTTAAACTCCGAACAACATTAAATTGATTTAGTTGAATTTGGAGACTGTTGAGTTTTGCGCTTCTGTTTGGATTTTTATGGGCTAAATCAAAGGAGAGTGTTTTAACCCACTCATAACTCCTAGATTATCTTATGATTAGTTAAATTGAATTTATGATGTGATTATAATTGGATTGGTTGATGTTTGGTATATTTAAATTGTCATTCTAGTTAAATCTGACTTTTATTGAATTTAATTGCTATTTAATTTAATATTGAATTCTTAAATTGCCTGTCAATACCTGTTATTGATGATCAGTCAATTGTTGTTATTTACTTGTTGATCTGAATGATGATTGTGATGGATGTTTGATTGTTGATATTGGATGACTAGATGTTATATTTATATTGTTTTAACACTGCAAGTTCCCTATGGGTTGAAATGATACATACCCGAACGATCTGTAGATTAGGGAAAAATCGTTATGGGTTGAAATGATAGACTCGAGCGATTTTATGGATTTTTATTTTCGGGATTACGGTTTGAAATGATATATAACCGTAAAATTTTAAATTGCGGATTGAAATGATAAATATCTGTATCACTTGATCCTAGGGTAGAGAATTTATATACGGACACCGGATTGGTTAAATTAAATGATTTTTAATTCCTTAATATTTGAATTCAGTTAACTGGCATTTTGAAATAGAAATTGATTTATATAAACAGAATTATTTTTGATAATCCAAGTGTTAATGTTGAAAGTGGAATTGATTTAATGATTTGTTCAAAGGATTTAAATTTGAAGTTCAAAGTTGAAGTGTCAAATATAAATGAATTTATCGGAATTGAGTTACTGAAAATGTTTGGATATAACTTTGAAATTTATTTTGAACTAATTTAAACTATTTTAATTAATTTAAACTATTTTAATCAATTTAAAACTATTTAATTTATTTTAATCTATTATAACTTATTTAATCCAATTTAATTTATCTTACCTATTTTAAACTAATTAAATTTATTTAATCTATTTTAAATCTATTTAGTATAATTTAAATCTATTTAATCTATTTTAAATTTATTTAATCTATTTAAAACTACTTAATATAATTTGAATCTATTTAACCTATATTTAATCTATTTAAATCATTTTTAAACCTAATAAAATATGTTTAATCTATATTTAGTCTATTAAAATCATAAAATCTAATTCAATTAAATTTAAATCTACTTAAACTATTTTACTATTTTAAAACTATTTAATCTATTTTAAATTATTTTCAATGTATTTAAAACTATTTATTACTACCCAAACTATTTTCTAAAATTTCAGACCGTGTAAAGTTGAAGTATTTGTATTTAAATCCTTGATGATGATACAACCTAAGTTGGAGTTTGGAATTGATATCTTTTGTAAAATGACATATTTGAGTGAATAAGATGATTTTGAAATGATGAATTAATTAATATAACTTATCAATAATTTCGAAGTGAATATGATTTCAAAAGTGAATATGATTTGAAAGTGAATATGATTGGAAGTGAATATGATTTTGAAAGTGAATATAGTTTGAAAGTGAATATGATTTCGAAAGAGGTATGATTTTAAATTGAATATGATATTTTGATATAAATTGTCAATTGACCTTTTTGAAATGTGAAAGAACCATCCGGTGTGAAATAAGCGTTTGGGTGTTAAAGAGACCGGGATTAGATATTGTCATACTCTCTGCCAATACCGAAAACCACTTTAACAACTGTGTACGTGGTAGAGATTCCAGAAATGAAGTAGGATGGTTTGGCGAACAATTTCTGTATGAGGTATTGAGGTGACCCTGACTCCCGTGAGTCAGCTTAGATGTGACTAAAACAGGAGCCATGCCGGGCCAAGTGAGGTCATTCCTCCGATCGGACATATTTCTTTGATACCATATTTTGACTTTGTGATGATTTGGTGGCCACCCCTTTATTTTGATTTGGGAGTGTATTCCGAGGTGGGTGGTAGTAGCTGCTATGCGTTACCACCAGTCCGGATCCGCAATTGGTATATCTACCCTGGCATTACCTCGAGTGCCATGTTCACATGCCCTTGCGCGCCTTCTATGAGTTTGGTTTGTACCATACCTATAGAGTGCCCTCTGATAGCCCTCCAGTTTATGGAGGAATTACGGTACTGTATAGACTATGGGAATATATAAAAATGTGTTAAGGGAGATATGGGTAACGCCTTAACGCTATTTTAGTACTTTACTTTATTGTAGACACTATTATAATAGCGTATTGTACTTCATAGTAGATAGTTTAACGGATCCTTAGGAGATGTGAATCTCGAATATCTTTTAAGTTAGTGCACCCACGTTAGATACTGGATAAGAGAGGTCAAACCTCGTAAACATATCTAATGCCGTTACACTCATATTTACCGTTGATTTAACTTACGTAAGATCTTTTAGTTCTGACTCGAGTGTTTTGTCCTTTTCAATTCGCTCAGGTCATCCTAAGCATTTCAGGGTTGAAGACCTTATTTCTAGAGGACAAAGACGAAGATTTGTATTATTATTATTTATTTTATTTATTCCACTGCATCATGTTGTTTCGCTGTATTTATTTATTTATTCTTGTTTTATGTAACTCTGATTTTTGTGTTGTAAAAGAATAATCAAATGTATTTATAAACAGCTTCATGAACTGTTATTTGAGTTTTATATTTTGTCATTCCGCTACGAGATTCTATGTTTGTTTTATTTCTTTCTCTTTTTCTTATTCACCCATAACAATCTGGCCTTTTAAATGGTTTGAGTTTGGCATGTGTGTCTGCTTAAAACGTCCAAAAAGGCAGGTTGTTACAGTTGATATCAGAGCTTTGGTTTAGCGATAACCTTAGCTTTGTGAGGTCTGACTCATATAGAATAGGGTAGTAATACCCTAGAATGAGTCGGTGAGTGTATATATATATATGAGTGAGCGTATTTGTTAGTGTTATAAAAAGTTTTGTGTTGTGTTAATTTGTTCTATTTAGTATTTATAAATTCTGGTCGGTACATAGGACGCTATGGTATCGATAGGAATTTCTAAACACTTAATAGGACAGACCGACACAATATTGTTTTGAAATATAGGTAAATGAAATAATTTTTCCTATTATATATTTTGGATATAAGGTAATAAATTTTATAAATGATATAGTTGGATGTAATATGTTGTTTGTTAGGTAGAGAAATTTTATAAATATTGATTGGAAAATAGGATTTACAAATAAAGTAAATATAAATTGGAAATTTTAGAACTTAAGTTCAGGGATTTTTGAAAATTTCTTTAAAAAGATTTTGGAATATAATATTAGTAGTATTTAGAAGTATTTCCTGATATGAATGTTTCAATATGATTTGAAAGAAATGTTTAAAGAAATTTTGGAATGAAATAAGTTTGTACTCCATTCTCTGTCGCTGGAAAGTAATTTCGGTGATGAGTGCATGCATCATCGACGTTCATTTTCGAGTTTCAAAGTGGGAAGGTTGCTGTAATAGTTCTACTACACATCTGATTTGATGAATAAAACCTTAATTTTGAATTTCTAAATATGATTGATCTATAAAGGAGATATATATATATATATATATATATATATATTTCTATGTGACTAAAATGGAACCTGGTTGTTTAGTTCTTAAGTTTCTATAAATTAGAAATTGAAATTATTGTAATGAATGGAATCTTGACTATATTAATAATTGGAAACTTCTAAAATGAAATTAAGAAATTTGATCTTAAAATGATTAATGAAATAGATAACAAAATTTAAAGTTTGTAAACAGTAAATAAAAAGGAAATGAAAATAAGAAATGGTAACTATTGAACATTTTGTTAACTAAATAAATAAGAGAAACCTTGGATAATATTCAATTGCATTCTCAAAGACATTATATATATATATAACTTACCAAAATGTAAAAAGTTGTACTGTTAAATAGGATATGTAATAGAATGTTGTACAAGTAAAAACTTGGAAAATGAAAGTGTTCAATGGAATTGCTTCTATAAATAAGAATTCTAATGTTATAAATTGTTATAAGCTAAAGTTAATAGTTTGAAATGCTGCTAATTAAATGTAATAAAAGTGAATAATGTAAGAGAAATGATTATAAGCTTAAGTTAACATTTAAGCTATCTATAATTAGATTGAATGGTAAAGGTGAATACTGTAAGTAAACAATTATAATCTTGAATTAAAATTGAAGCCATTTATAATTAAAATGAATACTATATATATAAATTGAATGATTATAACTTCAGCGAATATTGGAACAGATTTAGAAATGGAGTTAATATTCAATAATACTATATATGTATTGAAGAATAAAATGTGAAAAGGAAATATCTATTAATAATGAATTAAACTGTAAAGAGACTTACATAATAATAAATAATCTAATAATTGAAATGGAAGTAACTTATGTAAGCAATGAATGCAAATTAATGAAAAGAAAAATGGTATTGTATAAATGAATGGAAATGAATTTTGTAAGTGATAAATGTAAAGAAATTTAACAAGCACTGTATGAATAAAAGGGAGAAATGAACTTTTGTAAGTAATAACGAATGTAAATTAATGAAAATAAGCATTATATGAATGAGAAAAGAAAGGTAAAGGAAAAAGGGAAAATCAAACTAAATTGTAAATTTGAAGTAAACTGAAATAAAATTTATACAATACTTCAATAATGAAATTCATTTATGATCCAAATAATTGAAATGGATAAAACTTATGTAAGTAAAGAATTAAATTAAGGAAATAAGCCTTACATGAATGAATGGAAATTAAAATTTGTAAGTAATGAATCTGAATTAAAGAAAATCATTGTGTCGAAAAAAATGAATAATAAATGATGTGAAAAAGATAAATAGAGTAAACTTAAAAAGGTGTTGAATTCTTCGTTTGTTGGGCTTATGGATTGGTTGGGAAATGATACTGCTATTTTGTATAGAGATGTATAAATAATCTATTGAGTCTTATCTACGACTGTTAAGTGTATGGTTTACTTAGCAGTTTATTTATCATTTTTATATGATTAGAAGTTCTGAATCCGAACAAACCATTTGTTTTGGTTGAAATGGATGGATGATTGTTTTCTTTGTTGAAATAATGTTTGTACTTTTTGTTTGCAAGTGATTATAGTTATGTTGTAGTGATTTGTTTTGTTATTAGTTGAAAAAAACTTAAAATATTTCTCTTCTGCATAATTATTAACTCTTCTGGATTATAAGTGAAATACACGTATGAAAGCAATAACTACTGTTTTTTGTTTCATAAAACAAAAGCGTTGTTTGCCCGACAAATAGGTACGTTCTCGGATTACGGTTTTTAGAGCCATATTATATTATTTTTCTCATGGTTTGGGATATTTTATTTTGAAAAATATGATATATATTGTTATTATTGATATTATTATTTCTCCCAGAACTCCCCATACAAAGGAGACTCTGCCGAAATTTTCCGTGAATTTTGGACTTAGAAAATTTTGTGAAATGTTTTTCAAACTTTCATTAACTTGAATATAAAGGATTTAATTGTTATAAATTGATATATTTTATTTAAATCATTTAATTATGTAAATGGATTGTTTATAAACTTAATATTTTAAATAAGATTTATTAATTCCTTCTTTTCCCTTCTTTTTCCTTTTCGAGAACGAAAAGTTTTGAGTGGGGGAGAGTGTAACGACCCGTAATTTTTGATAACTAAAAATAGTTGATAGAATAAGATTTTGTGATGTAATGTTGGAAGAAATAAAAATTTGAGATTAAATAATAAGAATATAACTGGAATAAAATGAAATGGTATTAATTTAAGGTAATTGATAACTACTTTAAATGTAATTCCAAATTAATTAAAATGATTAAGGGTTATAATTGATATAGATTGTAAGTAAATTATAGTAATGTATGTATTAATTGATAATTTAAATATTGTATTAATTAATGAAATAAGGTGTAATTAATTGTAACCGATCAAAATAGTGTTGTATAAGTTGTTATAGCAATTGGTGGTAAATAATAATCTTACAAATGTTATTGAATGTGGAATGGCGACAATTATTATTTGTTACCAATTTAATTAATCAATTGCAATCAAATGTAAATAAATGTTACATTAAGGTGAGTCAGTACAATCACTGCAAATTGTGAATGTAATAAAAGGAATAGAAATGTTAATTATATACATAATGTAATAATTGATGTAATAAAAAGAGTGAAACAAAGATAAATTAATTTATTGAGATTTTTAAATTATAATAAATTTGACAAAAATTTAATATAATGGAAATATAGTAGTTAATACAAATAAGAGATGAGAAACTATTATTTAGTAAGAAATGTGTAATTACCGTTTGTATCCAATAGTGTATAAATATGTTTAAATTACTATTAGATAGGAAATAATTGTTCTACTTCTCATTACATTCATTTAATCCATTTTAAAACTTAATCAACTGAAATTAATGTAATTAAAAAATTTCAATTAATAGGAGAGAGAATGCTAAATTGTAAATTAATAGGTGTAATTAAAAGTAGCTTATGTTTTGTGAAAATATAAGGAAAGTTTGATTTAATGAAAAGAATATTTACATCAAATAAAATGAATGTTTCATTTGTGAATGTAGGTTTAATTTCATTAAAATAAAGAATAGAATGATTGATTTTGAAGGAAGAAATATATGTTTATTGAACTGTGTTTTGGCTTACAGATTGATTACAAGAATAGGAAAATAATCTATTTTAAAGTTATTTATTACTCTTGTGTATAAACAACAAATTTATAAACGTGTATAAATAAACAAGTGGAAATTAGGTTTAAGGGCTTTTATTTCCAAGGTAATTATTTTTAAGGACAGCACTTTTGAATAATTAGTTTTAAGGACAATTTACAGGATAATGATAAATTCATTTATCTTTTTAAGTTATACAGGAAAATGATAAATCCTTTTAGCATTATTTCTGTATAACTGAAAATGATAAATTCTTTTATCTTTTTCTTATAAAATGTCCTTAAAACTAATTTTTCAAAAGTAGTGTCCTTAAAACTTATTACCCACACAAATAAGCCCTTGAAGTGAAAATCCCCAATAAACAATTGTTCTATTTTTCATCCATTTTTTAGTTGTCTGTTTTGAAATTTAACTTTGTAAGTAATTGCAATTAATGTAATTCAAATATTTCAATTAAAAGGAAAGAAAACGTTGATTGCAATTAAAAGATTTAATAAAATTATTTCTTCATTTGCATTTTATTTCAATTAAAAGGAAAGAAAACGCATATTTCTTCATTTGCGTTTTATTTCTCCTAACACCTCATATTCAAAAACTCGTATTCTTGCAAATCCAAAAGCTTTCTTTTATGAAACACGATTTTTTTTTTTCATTTTTCCATACACGTCCTGTCCTCATCTTAGTTGTTCTTCAATCTTTTCCTAAAGCCTCATCTTGAGAAAAACGTAAGTATTAAAATTTGTTTTTTTAATGCGTACCCATTATTATTTTAATAATATTTCTTATAACATGAATATCTTTTGCATATAAACTTTGATTCACGTGCGATTTCTTCTGTTGGATTCATATTTAAATTCCGAACAACATTAAATTGATTTAGTTGAATTTGGAGACTGTTGAGTTTTGTGCTTCTGTTTGGATTTTTATGAGCTAAAATCAAAGGTGAGTATTTTAACCCACTCATAACTACTAGATAATCTTATGATTAGTTAAATTGAATTTATGATGTGATTATAATTGGATTGGTTGATGTTTGGTATATTTAAATTGTCATTCTAGTTAAATCTGACTTTTATTGAATTTAATTGCTATTTAATTTAATATTGAATTCTTAAATTGCCTGTTAATACCTGTTATTGATGATCAGTCAATTGTTGTTATTTACTTGTTGATCTGAATGATGATTGTGATGGATGTTTGATTGTTGATATTGGATGACTAGATGTTATATTTATATTGTTTTAACACTGCAAGTTTCCTATGGGTTGAAATGATACATACCCGAACGATCTGTAGATTAGGGAAAAATCGTTATGGGTTGAAATGATAGACTCGAGCGATTTTATGGATTTTTATTTAATCCGGGATTGCGGTTTGAAATGATATATAACCGTAAAATTTTAAATTGTGCATTGAATTGATAAATATCTGTATCACTTGACCCTAGGGTAGAGAATTATATACGGACACCGGATTGGTTAAATTAAATGATTTTTAATTCCTTAAAATTTGAATTCAGTTAACTGGCATTTTGAAATAGAAATTGATTTATATAAACTGAATTATTTTCGATAATCAAGTTTTAATGTTGAAAGTGGAATTGATTTAATGATTTGTTCAAAGGATTTAAATTTAGAGTTCAAAGTTGAAGTGTCAAATATAAATGAATTTATCGGAATTGAGTTACTGAAAATGTTTGGATATAACTTTGAAATTTATTTTAAACTAATTTAAACTATTTTAATTAATTTAAACTATTTTAATCAATTTAAAACTATTTAATTTATTTTAATCTATTATAACCTATTTAATCCAATTTAATCTATCTTACATATTTTAAACTAATTAAATTTTGTTTAATCTATTTTAAATCTATTTAATATAATTTAAATCTATTTAATCTATTTTAAATTTATTTAGTCTATTTAAAACTACTTGATATAATTTGAATCTATTTAACCTATATTTAATCTATTTAAATCATTTTTAAATCTAATAAAATCTATTTAATCTATTAAAATCATAAAATCTAATTCAATCAAATTTAAATCTATTTAATTTTTTTTACTATTTTAAAACTATTTAATCTATTTTAAATTATTTTCAACGTATTAAAACTATTTATGACTACCTAAACTATTTTCTAAAATTTCAGACCGTGTAGAGTTGAAGTATTTGTATTTAAATCCTTGATGATGATACAACCTAAGTTGGAGTTTTGAATTGATACCTTTTGTAAAATGACATATTTGAGTGAATAAGATGATTTTCAAATGAAGAATAAATTAACATAACTTATCAATAATTTTGAAGTGAATATGATTTCAAAAGTGAATATGATTTGAAAGTGAATATGATTTGAAAGTGAATATGATTGGAAGTGAATATGATTTTGAAAGTGAATATAGTTTGAAAGTGAATATGATTTCGAAAGAGGTATGATTTGAAATTGAATATGATATTTTGATATAAATTGTGAATTGACCATTTTGAAATGTAAAAGAACCATCTGGTGTGAAATAAGCCTTTGGTTGTTAAAGAGACCGGGATCGGATATTGTCATACTCTCTGCCAATACCGAAAACCACTTTAACTACTGTGTACGTGGTGGAGATTCCAGAAATGAAGTAGGATGGTTTGACGAACGATTTCTGTATGAGATATTGACGTGACCCTGACTCCCGTGAGTCAGCTTAGATGTGACTAAAACAGGAGCCATGCCTTGCCAAGTGAGGTCATTCCTCTGATCGGACACATTTCTTCGATACCATATTTTGACTTTGTGATGATTTGGTGGCCACCCCTTGATTTTGATTTGGGAGTGTGTTCCGAGGTGGGCGGTAGTAGCTGCTATGCGTTACCATCAGTCCGGATCCGCAATTGGTATATCTACCCTGGCATTGCCTCGAGTGCCGTGTTCACATTCCCTAGCGCGCCTTCTACGAGTTTGGTTTGTACCATACCTATGGAGTGCCCTCTGATAGCCCTCCAGTTTACGGAGGAATTACGGTACCGTATAGACTATGGAAATATATAAAAATGTGTTAAGGGGGATATGGGTAACGCCTTAACGCTATTTTAATACTTTACTTTATTGTAGACACTATTATAATAGCGTATTGTACTACTTAGTAGATAGTTTAACGGATCCTTAGGAGATGTGAATCTCGAACATCTTTTAAGTTACTGCACCTACGTTAGACACTGGATAAGAGAGGTCAAACCCCGTAAACATCTCTGACGCCGTTACACTCATATTTACCGTTGATTTAACTTAAATAAGAACTTTTAGTTCTGACTCGTGTGTTTTGTCCTTTTCAATTCGCTCGGGTCAGCCTGAGCATTTCAGGGTTGAAGACCTTATTTCTGAAGGACGAAGACGAAGATTTGTACTATTATTATTTATTATATTTATCCCACTGCATCATGTTGTTCTGCTGTATTTATTTATTTATTCATGTTTATGTAACTCTGATTTTGTGTTGTAAAAGAATAATGAAATGTATTTATAAAACAACTTCATGAACTGTTATTTGATTTTTATATTTTATCATTCCGCTACGAGATTTTGTATTTGTTTTATTTCTTTCTTTTTTCCTTATTCATCCCATAACAATCTGCCCTTTTGAATGGTTTGAGTTTGACATGTATGTCTGCTTAAAACGTCCAAAAAGGCATGCCGTTACAGATCCTCTATTAGAAGAGGAGAGCACTCATGTAATTTATTCTATACTTAAAGAAGGAGCTGTCAACATGTCTGACATGCAGCGATATCCCCTCTACCCCGCATACAATATGAAAAATAAAATGAAATAAAAATCTCCCAATCCTATGAAACTAAGATCCATAATATAAAAAACAATATAAATCATAAAATGCTCATATCCTCAAAATCAGCCGACTCCATACAATCCAAAAACTATACATGAAGCTGCTAAGGAAAACTATATCAAACAGGTAAGATCAATACATATGTATATAAATATATATATATATATATATATATACACACACACACACACACACACACACACACACATATGCGCAAAATAAAATTAGAACAAGCGACAATATGATTACCACTGAATAATGAATAATAATGGATAGAGAAATAAACATCTTAGAGATTCAAAAACTATAATTATCAACTAGTTGACAAGTACCATTGTCACAGTGGTTAAGTGGTTCGGCTTTGGTGCGAGAGGTCGCAAGTTCAAAACTTGCGTAGCATGATTCGAACATTTATATTGATATGTGGTTTGTGTTCTATTGTCCCAGTGACATGTTGTATCTAAGTACCATTTCAATATAATTATCAACTAGCTATCCCTTCTATATAAACATTATACAAAAACTATACAATCCAATGCATGTTAAATAAACATACCAAGTACAATCCAACTATACTGATTTCTTACAATGGTTTACCACTCTTTCATTTAGCACTTCTAAAGTCTCATTTAGATATATAAATACCCATGTTAATTTAATCAATACAACTCAAAACCAACCTAAACCAACTCCTAAACAACTATACCATATAATTTAAAATGAGTAAATATATTAGTTTATAAGCAATATAAGTTTGAAATATAATTACCATTCACCAACAAGAGATAAATCCCAGCTGACCTCAATTACAAGCATGTTCAAAGTTCATAGTGAAAACATAACTCCAGTTAAAACTTCTAAAAAACAAAAACAATAATCTCTGCTCTCCGCCTTCACATCCAAAGCTAGAAAACATACCGCACCAAGATATTTTAACTAATACTGATAATTTACAAATTGTTGCTTTGAACAAGACTTCTGTGCTTATCATTGCTGGAAAATCAAATTACACTAAAGCACCATAAATCCATACATAATAAACAAACTCACTACACAAATATATATATGAGCTCAACCTACTGATATCCAAGCAATAAAAATTGAACGGTTCTTTTCCAAAGTTTGAAATATTTGATGTTGATTAAAATTTGGATTCTCATATTGTTTAGTTCGATACAGTGATAAATGACCAGTTCAAAATTTTGTAACATGCATCTATCAAACACTGCTTACCGTTTAGAGGATGAATAAAAAGCTGAAACATAGTAGATTGCTATTGTTATTACTACCATTACATGCCAGTCAATGAAAATATAATACTTGATTAATTATCTAAAGATTTCGGATCAGATTATATTTCTTTTTACGACCAGGTCCTTTCTTAAATAATAAGATAGCAACAAACGGAAAATGTGAATAGACAATGATGATAAAATATGACATAAAGATTCGAAATGTATATTATCTTATTTAAGACTCCTAAATTTTTGTAAATTTGTAACAATAATATCTTTAATTTGGTTGAAATCCAAAAAGGCCTGCTTTCTATGACCAAACGCAGGGAAACAAAATGGATACTTATTCATGTTTGTAGCTTAGAAGCCCATATAACTGATGGCCCTAATACATAGCCTTGAAACAACTAAATACAAAACACTTGTATCTTTGTTTAACTAAATTCAAAATGAGTACAGTTTGAACATGCATTATGTATGTGGACAATATTAAAAGCATTTACCCATCATAAAACCTTTGATTTTATTTATAGATCATATGAGAGCAAACTACTTCAAAAAATGTCCAGTTTGGATGGGCTGCAACTTCAAATGCTTTGGAATTGAAAGTTATACCCTATCCTACCCCAATATTTGAAGAGGCTATTAAACCTAGTGCTAAAAGAAACTGAAAGGAATATAGCAATAACTTGATAATAATGAGGTAATCAATACATCTGCATAAAGGGAGTGAAATTAAATAAATCTTACAACTTCCAACAAACTTTGGACGTAAACTCGCACACTTACATTGCACAAACTAAAATCTAAAAAATATGCTACTTAATAGTTATTATAAAGATCATGTTCAGTTAGCAATAGATTATTTTTCATTTAATAATGTTTAGTTAGATTAATATAACAAAGAAATTAACATATAATATAACTTAAACGTAAAATATAAAAGTCTAGTTAGGGCAAATCTTATACTATATACCTTAAAGTCGGATTTCACTTGCAATTTTTTCTTTTTTCTCCTAATTTTAAAATTTAAATACTCATTTCTCCTTGATCGAGTATGTTCTGAAGAAGGTCACAAGTTCAATTCCCGCTAGCCATCCCTTTATCTTATTATCTTATAATAACCTTACTTACCTTGACGTAGTTTAAGCTCAAGCACCCTATTTCGAATCCGGTTAACCTCATTTTATCCAGTAAATTTTAGAATCACTTAATTCATTAAAAAATATTTATTTTCTATTAGGTCTCTTGCTATATATAAACTCTGCTTATAAATTACATTCAAAATCAAATCTCACATCATACAGTCTTATACTTCCAAGTTATATTGATAAGCATGATCTTTATTCAAATTTCATTTGTTTTTTTTGAAATTTAAAGTTTTTTAACAAGTGCGTTCATTAAACACTTATTATAACAATAATAACAATTGAGGAAAATCAAAAGTATAACAACCAAGAAGTCTATAAACATATACTCAGTTTGAGACGTATAATTTTATTATATTTTTTTTAATTCAACCATTATTCATGTAATCTAATTACACACACATTATGTATATATGTATGCACATATGCATGCATGTTTTAATGTTGGAGTTATCCTAATTCTTTTGTTTTTTCTCACATAGTTTTATAATTTAAATCCTTATTTCTCTATGATTCATGTGTATATTTAAACATTGAATGCTTAAAATTTCTCATTTAACAAGATTTAATATATTCGACCATAATAACATGTCTATTCGATTTTTCTATTTACTAGTGTGTAACCCGTGCGTTGCATACGATAATGTTGTCAAAAATTATATTTATATTTTAATTATGGCTAAAATGTATTTTATTATGCAATATATGATAAAAATATCATGATATATTTATCATAAATTAAAATGACATGCGACGTTCGAACATAAAGTTGAGGGTTCCATCCTCGCTAACAACATATCTCTGTAAAATTAATATTCTAACTAAAAAAATTATAAATTAAAATTCTTAATGTTGTATATATAAATAATTTATGTTTTTTCTTGACGACATAAATAATATATGTTATGCGATATATATTTTTGGAAAATTCTATTTTAACATAAAATATAGACACAAAAATGAAACAAAAGATATTGACTATTAGATCTCTCCTTGAATTTCACCTTCCATGTAAAGACAAAATGATCAAATGGTCAAATACTTATTGTGTCTGGTTTTGTGTTTTATTTTGTGTCTCAATCCCTATATTTTATATGTATGAGTGAATAAGTAACTTTACTATTTTGTTAATACGATTGTTGTATATATATATATATATATATATATATATATATTAAATTGTCATCTTTTTTAAAGGATTTATAAATGAATTAATGAACATTAAATAATTGATTTCTTTTACATAATTTGAATTGACGATCAACGTAACTGGTTAAATATAAGGAGTTGAATGTAAAAAAGTTGATAAAAATCGAGAAGAGTTTTGTATATATTTGTAATTGAGAAGAGCATCGATTTTATGATTAGCTTACCTACATGTGAACTTTTATGCATTATCTAGTTCTTATTTTTAAACAATTTTATCCTTATAATTAACCATATATTTCATATTATTGTAGGAGGACCATGCTCACAACTTTGATAATTGCAAAATAATGTTATGTAGTATTTAGTCGAGTTATGAGTTGGGTATGGTTTGATAACATGTTGAAGTGAGAATGTTTATATAGTTTAATATCGGTATAATCCGCACGTTCACATTGTATGTTGTAAAATATAAATTCAACCTTTAAAGGTTGTTAAAAATGAAATTAGTTTATGCAATGCACGATAATTTAGTTAAGATAAATGAATTAGAAATTAAAAGATTATTATTATTTATGTATACATTTTGTATTATGTGATTTAAATATCTTTATATATCTAGATATAGAAGAAATAATTTTATCATTTTTTCCCTTATATATGAATATTGTATATATTGAAATTCTTATTTTTTTTTATGATTTATTAGATGGATCAATGAACATTAGTTAATCATTTGTATTTAAATATTTTAAATTTAAGATTACACAATTGATTAAATATATGGACTTAGATGTAAAATATTAAAAGATAATTAAGAAGGGTTTCTACGTAATTGTAAAAAAAATTAAAATTTAGGTATTTGAAGTTAATAGAATTTTACAATGCAATGCATCATAAATTCATTTATTAAGTAAATTATAAAATAAATTTATTATTGTCATTAATGTATATAATTTAAGTTATGTGATTTATATATATTTGCATATCAATGATTTATTTAACCAGTCTGTTGATGCGCCCGCAGTACACATATTGAAACTTTCATCTTTTAGGTTTATTAATAACTATTAGTTGACTAAGTTTATCAATTAGTTTTAAATTTTGAATTATATAATTAATTTAAGTGTGTGGACTTTAATGTAAAAAAATTGGGAGAACCGTGAATGATTTGTAAATAATTGTAGACTCTAAAAAAAGTATATATTTGAATGTGATATAGTGTGAGAAGTTTAGTAGAATAATTGTAAATTGGTAAATTATAAAATTTTGAAAATAAAATATCTGGATTTGGAGAGGACTAAGGAGAACGAAGATAACTCCTAGAATCAATGAGAGAGCTTCAAATTCTACTGCTTTACTATTATTTAATAGATTGGTTTTACTCTTTTTGTTCAAATCTACTTTATTTATCTATGAACTTTAAACATTGGCAAAATTTATTTATTATCATCAAAAGTAAATATCTATTCTCCTTATTTCCATCTTTCATTATAGATCTCTTTAATTTTAAGTTCCACAGTACCTCAAAATGATATCAAATTTCAATTGCACAATTCAATAATAAAAATATGCCATATGATACTATGGTAAGGTTTAAACTGATGATATTAAACTCTCTTTTCCACTCATTGACTTGATTTTTATTTTCACGCTATATAGTTCATTTTATATATTTCATATTTATAGCTAATTTTCTTTGAATCGTTGCAGGCCTTCATGTTTCCTTGAAATTGCGTCTATTATCTTGGAGGGTAAAGTCCATATAATATTTTAGTATCAGTACAATATACTTTGAGTTTACATTATTCTCCCTTTTCCCTATAGATAAGTAAGAATTAGTTTATATAATGTATTTTAATTTAACGATCTTAATTTATGTCTATGCGTGCGTTAAAGTTAGATCTCTCCTAATTGTTTTGTCTTTTTTATCATCATTTTAGAATTAAGATCCTCATCTCTACATGATACATCTGTATATTTTCATTTTACCTCTTTAGAGTTTTTCATTTAACAAGTTTCAATATATTCAGCTATAACAGCATGCCTATTTGACTAATCCATTTATTATTTTTACCCATTGCATTTTAATTTAGTTTTATTTCTAACTGAAGTTAAAACCATCCGTAAGAAGGATTTTCTTTTCTCTAATTAGAAATTAAATCTCTACTCTCTTTGTTTCTATATTTCATTATACTGTCTATTTTATCTCAAGTTTCATGAGAATTCAAAATGACATCAAATTTGAATTTCAAATTAAATCATCAGAAATGGTCAAATAATATAGTGGTAAGTTTTTAATTTTGATGATATTTACTCTTTTTCCCAATCAATTCACTTGATTTTTTTTCTTACTCAATGTTTTATTCATTTTTTAAACACCATATTTACAAAAAATCTTTGATCATCATAGGTTTTCGCTTTTCCTTCAATTATCATTTATTACCCCTGAAGATAACTATGTAATATTTTATTCTCCATTTCCCTATATATAAGTAAGATTTAGTTTGTAGAATTTATTTTATTTTGTTATTTTAATAAATTATGTCTAGATCATGAATCTGTATGCATAATTAAAATACAGATAGTGATTTCATTTTGTTAATTAGTTGTTTCTCAAAGAAAACAACCTCAACTCTATTAAACCAATTTATGATTTTTTGTTTAATTAGCAGGTTTATTTTTGGTTCTTTTGTTCTTCGAGTACACATAATCTAATTGCTGATAGCATTGAGAATACAGAACGTTGAAAGTTAAATTATTTATATTGTACCTGTTTAAAATCTATGGATGGCGTCTATGTTGTACTTAAATATTAAAAGAAATCAAATTAGAATTTGACAATTTAATAACTTTTGGTCTAAAATTTCTAATTAATTACTTTTAATAAATTCACACGTGGCATTTGTTTCTTTTTCTTCGCCTTTTGATTAGGGAGAGAGAATCGGTTCGGGTAAGGGGAATAAAAAAAGACATTTTCTTAATTAAAATAGAGCTAGAAAGGGAAGACTTAAACAATTGATTCTTCCCTTATAAAATCTAATCACTACCAAAAAAGACGATAGGAGTGTTTTATTTTCTTATATTCAATATTTTAATGATGTCTTTGGAAGAGATTTAGGATCTTATATCTTGATGAAGGTTCAAAATAAGGTATGCAATTATGTATTCACTCAAGTTTTTTTATTTTTTCAAACAAACTAATATCAATATTTTATTTGTTTTTAGATTGAAGTGAGACAAAAGGAAAATCTTGAAACCAATTCTAAATGAAATGAAGGGTAATAGCGGAAATTTTTGTGATAATTTTGTCTAAAAATTCAGTACAAGTTAAAAGTTTCTTCCTTTATCAAATATTGACTTTTATGGAAAAAAAATCAACTTTTATTCCCATTAACCAAATCACTCCTTTTTAACTCTTCCCTGTAATTAGTTTACCAATTTTGCATTCAATCTATTCCATATAATATTACATATCTATGTACTTCAATCTCTAGGAAAAATATATTATTTTTCCAATCTAAAATAAATTCTATGATCTTTTCTTCCGTTCCTTCACTTTATTTTTCACTTTAATCCCGAGCTTCACACGAACGCAAAAGGACATCATAATTTCTATGATATATATGTAACAACCCGCATATTTTACGATTGTATATTTAAATATTTTATTTAAATATAGCGTCGTTGGTCGAATTTAAGTCCGAAATGTCACTTTTTGCAAACGGTCGAATTAGGACTCGGGACCACTTCCATTGAGTCCAAAATGGCGTTTGCGATATTTTTGAGTATAAGCATCGATATGTATGGAGTGAGTTGAATTTCGCTATTTTCTATTTGGGCTTTTGGGTTTGGGTTTCAGCCCACTAACCCTACTTATTACCCTAACTCACTAACTCTTCATCCATTCACTCATTTCATTTCTTAACTCTCTAGCTCAACTGAAAATGGGGAAAGAGAATGGGAAATAGAAATTCCAAGCCCTAGTTTCCTTTTGCAAACTCAAATTCTTGCTCCAAAATCAAGGAGAAGCTTAGGTAAGCCTTCTTTACACCTTCTCCATCTCTCTCTCTCTCTCCAATTTCAGAAATATCCTAAAACCTAATTTAGGAAATACTTGTTTTGATCTTAGATTGGAGCTTGTAGAGTATAAGTGAAGAGTGGTTGATCTTTTCTTTGCATTTGAGCTTCTCATCTTTGTTTTTGAGTTAAAAGGTGAGTTTTTGGAACTCACGTCTAAGCTTATAGCTTGTGTTGTGGTTGGGTAAGAATTCCTAACATCTATCCATGTTCATTTGTGTTCGATTTGGATCGATTTAGTGAATTGTCCAATTTTTTGTTTTTGAAATCCAATTTTGTAAAAATCCAATCTTTGATGTTTGAACACGTTAGTGGGGTGTTTCGGAGGGCCATACAAGGCTAGGTTGTCGTTTGGCGTAAATCCATAGTCGTATTTGCTCGTTCGTTCGCTTCCATCCGTGTTATTGATTTTGTCCCACAAAGGGGGCTAGGCTGATTGTGACGCCCCACTCCGAGACCCACATTAGCAAAGAGTATTAATAAGTAACACTGTCTGCTAATGCGGAGAATAGAGCTGGATTGGAGCGACCATCTATAACCTTGTCTTAATTATCTATTCAATACGTCGACAATTGCCACTTCTTACTCAAGTGGATCGATATCTCCAATAAATACTTAATACAAAGCCATAGGTGGCTGAAGGATCTATCAGAATAAAATATAACAACTCAAATGTAATACACATCACAGAACAGTAGATCATCACATACATTTACACATATATAGATACATTACAGAGTATACAGAATGATACATGTCAAGTGGTAAGCAAACCACAATATACAAGTGAGTCAAAAGAATACATATCAGAGTTACAGTCAAAAAGGACTACACAAAAAGCTATAACAAAAAGGAGCTAGCAGAATAGTCCATGCGGAAGCAAAATAGGCTAAGTCCAAAGTACCTAACCTGAAACATCTCGGTCTGACCCGAGTATAAAATACACGGGTCAGTCTAGCTAAAAAAATCAGTTAGATCTACTAATGATAATGAACATAAAAAATCATAAAGTACCACAAATATCTCCAAAAGAGATAACCAAATCATCTAACATAAGATTAATCAAAACAAGCCTCATATCATAGGCAACTCAAATACGCAAAGGACATACATATCCCAAAACAAGCCAAAAGGCAAAATGAAAAATACCAATAAAGGTAACACAAGTTTCCACAAGGTAATCGCTATATATCGTGTGGTTAAAGAACCTATACCGAAGGGCGATACTCTAGGGAAATATAATTGTCAAAGAAACAAAAGATGCTCGAGTTCAGTACTGTTAATTTAGTGATATCACACGCCCGGAGGCAATACGCACGAAGACTCTACTCCCACATAGGAGCCATTGTCCACATAGACAAAGCCACAAGCCCAAAGGCAACGCCCGAAGGCAACAAACCGTAGTGGCGGTACTGGACACCACTGTCCGGCGGAATGTGTCACAACTCTCAGAAAGGAACCCGGAAAATGTTAATGTGAGTCCCATACCCCATGTTCGCACTAAACAGTTTACTAACCGTTAGTCAATTTCACACTCAAAGCAGTACAAAGTTTACCTCATCTCATCAGTAAACCAGACCCAGAGGTCAAAATGATCAAACGAATATATTAGGAATTAACTGAAAAGATAAACCCACGTGTTCATAGCACGTGTTTTATTTAATCATTTAATTCTTCTCTCGCTTCGCTCGAAGTGCAAAAATGTGTGTGTTTTAAATAGAAATTATAAATTGGAGAAACGAGCTTTTAATACAATTTGAAAAGATCATTTTATAAAATCCCGTGTATGAAATCAAAAAGGAATCATCAAAGTCAAAAATGCGATAACAACTAATTGGAGCAACTAAAATCGATAAACAATGGAAATCTACACAAAAAAACCTTAATAGGCAAAAATAAACATTTCCAAACGTCTGGTTTGGAATCCAGACGTCTGGATTTGTTTTCTGAAATATAGTTCAGAAAGCCACCCAAATGTCTGGAATAGCCAAAACAAACGTCCGAGCCATGACCAGACGTCTGGTTTTGGAATCCAGACGTCTGGGTTGGTTTTCTGGAAATAATCCAGAGAACCGCAGACGTCTGAAACTTCAAGTCAGACGTCTGAGACCCATCCAGACGTCTAATCAGAAGTTTCAAACGTTTGGCTCTGATCTCTGCCTTTCTTTTATATATTTTGCATGCATACATTTTGCTCCAGTTCCAAACCAGACGTCTGGTCACCTGGTCTGGCAACATTTTGCCTAGGCCAAAGTGGCCAAAACATATCGAAAGCAATCGGTCGAGCAACAGCCACTAAGGATTTACGCCAAGCGAAAACCCGGTCTTATAGGCCCTTCGATACACCCCAAACATCAATGTCCAAACATCATTTTTCATAACATTGTACCAAAACACCAAAATTGGAAAATTCACCAATTCAATTCAAATCAAAAGCAAACGGATATAGATAAGTGTTAGGAATTCATACCTAACAACAATGATATCTATAGAAGTAGATGTGAGTTCAAAAACTCACCTTTTAACTCAAAAACAAAGATGGGAAGCTCAAATGCAAAGAAAAGATCAACCACTCTTCACTTCAACTCTACAAGCTTCAATCTAAGATCAAAACAAGTATTTCCTAAATTAGGGTTTAGGAATTTTCTGAAATTGAAGAGGAAATGAGATGGAGAAGATGAAGAGAAGGCTTACCAAAGCTTTTCCAAGAGTTTGGAGCTAGACTTGAGTTTGCAAATGGAAACTAGGGCTTGGAATTTTTAATTCCTCTTCTCTTTCCCCATTTTCAGTTGAGCTTGAGAGTTAAGGAATGAAATGAGTGAATGGATGAAGAGTTAGGGTAATAAGAAGGTTGATAGGCTGAACCCAAACTCAAATGCCCAAAAATAAAATAGCAAAAATTCAACTCGCTCCAAACATATCGAAGCTTATACTCAAAAAAGTCGCAAACTCCATTTTGGACTCAATGGAAGTGGTCCCGAGTCCTAATACGGCCGTTTGCAAAATGTAACATTTCGGATCTAAATCCGACTAACGACGCTATATTTAAATTAAACATTTAAATATAAAATTGTAAAATATGCGGGTTGTTACAGATCTTCCCTCCTTAACAAAATTGCGTCCGCGCAATTCCTAGAGAAGAATTTGTAACAACTACATACTTACATCCAAAAGGAAAGAAAATGAGCTTGAGATAAAGAGATATTCTCACCATTGCTAAGCAAAGATAGAAAACCCGGATAGGATCGCTCGATAAACTCTTTGGTTTCCCAAGTACAGTCATTGGGATTAGCGAACCATTGAACTTTAATGAGCGACATGTCCTTATTTCGAAGGTGTCTCACCTCCATGGCAAGTACGTGAATAGGCTGCTGAATAAATAAGTCTAGTGAGATCTCGAGCCCTTGAAAATTAGGAGAGTCGATAATAGAATCCGATTCTCGAAGATACTTCCGAAGCTGAGAGACGTGAAACACGTTGTGAACTCCGGATAGATGAGCTGGAAGTGAAACTCTATAAGCCACAGGGCCAATACGTTCAGTAATAGGAAATGGTCCTACAAATCGAGGGGCCAATTTCCCTGTCGTACTGAAAGGCATAACCCCTTTCAAAGGAGAAACACGAATAAAGACGAGATCATCAACCGAGAACTCGACAGGATTCCTACGGTTGTCCGCGTAGGATTTCTGGCGGCTTTGTGCCTCTTTCATTCTCTGTCGAATAAGAACAATCTTCTCAGAAGAATCATGAACAAAATCTGGGCCAAGAATAAGCTTCTCCCCAGATTCCAACCAACAAGAAGGTGATCGACATGGCCTTCCGTATAAGCCTTCGAAAGGAGCCATACCGATACTGGACTGAAAACTATTGTTGTAGGAGAACTCTACAAGGGGTAGATGATCCTCCCAACTACCTCCGAAATCAAGAATACAAATACGGAGGAGATCCTCTAAGATACGATTCACCCATTCAGTCTGTCCATCAGACTGTGGATAATAAGCTGTGCTGAAATTAAGCTTTGTTCCCAAAGCTTGCTGAAGATTCTTCCAGAAATGACTTGTGAATAAAGGATCACGGTCACTCACAATCGAACTAGTAACACCGTGAAGTCTCACGATTTCCTTGATATATAACTTTGCCAAAAGAGAAGAAGTCCTATTAGATTTAATAGGAACAAAATGAGCTGATTTGGTGAGGCGATCAACAATAACCCAAATGCTAGAATGGCCCGATCTCAAACAAGGTAGGCCATCAATGAAGTCCATCGAAATCTGATCCCATTTCCACAATGGAATCTCTAGAGGCTGAAGGAGACCAGAAGGGCACTGATGTTCGGCTTTAATACGTTGACAAGTCATGCAATTACTCACATAACTTGCCACATCGCGCTTCATGCCTTCCCAATAATAAAGGCGATGCATGTCGGCATACATCTTACTACTGCCAGGATGAAT
Source organism: Allium fistulosum (assembly GCA_030737815.1). Lineage (NCBI taxonomy): Eukaryota > Viridiplantae > Streptophyta > Magnoliopsida > Asparagales > Amaryllidaceae > Allium > Allium fistulosum. The sequence continues at coordinate 296,104,166 of CM060907.1, forward strand.
AGTATACTTAGAACAATGAAAGTCGTCAAGAATGTCATGCCTAAGTGCAGAATCAGAAGGCACAACCAAACGGTTCTTCTTGCGGAGACACTCATGAAGATCAATGCTGAAATCCCGCAACTCCTCATCATGGGGTTCAGTCTCATAAAGCTGAATAAGATGCACAAGATCAGGATCACGCCGCTAAGATTCGGCAATACGATCCAATAGAGAGGGTCGAGCTTCCAAACTGAATAATACTATCGGAGAATCAGAGGATGGAGCTCGATCACGAATATCACAAAAAGATAGAGTCTCAAGAATATCCCATTCGGCAAGCATCATAGAAACGACAGCCGAATGTCTGTTACTAAGCGCATCAGCAACACGATTACCCTTACCAAGGGTATATTGGATATAAAGTCATAGGAGGCAAGAAACTCGAGCCAACGCCGTTGCCTCATATTGAGTTCCTTCTGAGTGAACAAATACTTCAAGGATTTATGATCGGTATAGAGAATGAAGCGCTCGCCTAATAAATAGTGTCGCCAAATCTTTAAGGCGAAGACAATGGCGGCAAACTCAAGATCATGGGTGGCATAACGAACCTCATTCAGACGCAGTTGCCTAGAAGCATAAGCAACTACTCGATCCTTCTGCATAAGCATGACACCGAGACCACTACCACAAGCATCGGTGTAGACAACAAGATCATGATTCTCCTCAGGAACCACAAGAATAGAAACATTAGTGAGAAGTTCCTTTAATGTCTGAAAGGAAGCTTCACACTTATCGGACCAAATATAACGAATGCCTTTCCGAGTAAGGTTGGTCAGAGGAAGCACAACACGAGAAAAATCCTAAATGAACCGACGGTAATAACCCGCCAATCCAAGGAAACTACGAATCTCATGAACATTCTCAGGCCTCTTCTAATTCTGGATAGCTTCGATCTTTGAGGGATCGACAGAAATGCCATCGGAAGATACAACATGGCCTAAGAACTTAACCTTAGTCTCCCAAAAATGGCACTTGGAGAATTTGGCTTTAAGCTAATGGTGACGAAGAGTACTCAAGACAAATCTCAAGTGATTAGCATGCTCGGCTTTAGACTTAGAATAAACAAGAATGTCGTCAATGAACACAAGGACGAACTTATCGAGATATTCCCGGAATACTCGATTCATAAGATCAACAAAGAAAGCAGGAGCATTCATCAAACCGAACGGCATAACGAGCCACTCGAAAGAACCATATCGAGTGCGGAAAGCTGTAAGGGGTATGCTATCTTCCGCTACTCGGAGCTGGTGAAAACCAGTGGAAAGGTCGAGCTGAGAGAAGACCTTAGCGCCACTCAAAAGATCGAACATATCATCGATCCTGGGCAATGGATACCGATTCCTGATGGTCAACTCGTTAAGCTTGCGATAGTCGATGTAGAGCCTAAGAGTTCCATCGGACTTCTTCACGAAGACGACCGCAGTACCTCACGGTGAAAAACTGGACTGAATCAACTGTTTGGACTCAAGCTCTAAAAGCCGCTTCTTGAGTTCCTCATTTTCCTTTGTAGACATCCTCGTGGGAGGACGCCCAACTAGCTGCGCGCCTGGAATGAGATCAATGTGGAACTCGATCGCCCGCTTGGGTGGTAAACCCGAAATCGGCTCAAAAACATCAAAGAAGTCACAAACAATAGGAATACGAGATATATCATCATCATCTCATGAGTCAAGAGAATATAAAGCCATTTTGGAATTATCCACATTTGAAGAACAAGCGATAGCTGAGTAGACGAATCTGGATGTCGAAGATATAAAATTCTTTCAGAACAAATAATCCCGGCATCGTATCTCACTAGCCAGTCCATACCCAAAATCATATCAAATCCCAAATAAGAAATAACGTGCAGATTCGCACGAAAAGAAAAGCCACACAAAACAATCTCAACATCATCACAAAGCATGCTAAGGGTTGCGGATCCCCCAATAGGATTCGCAATCCTCAACGAAGTAACCATATAAGAAACATCCAAAGATAAATCATCGACGAGCTTTTTCTGTACGAACGAATGCGAAGCACCTGTATCGAAAATAACTCGAATACTACGATCAAGAAATAAAATAGAACCTTCCAAAAGAGATGGAGATATACCTCTGGGCTGAGAAGAACCTCCAGAAGCCTTAGCAACATAAAGCTTTCCAGTCTTGGCACTAGCAGGAGCAGTAGGGCAGGTGGAAATACGATGACCTTCCTTCTTGCAATAATGGCAGAAGAGAGGCTTAGGACAAGCTCGAATCATATGATCAGGAGAACCACAATTGAAACACTTCCGATTGGAAGGTGTTCCGGCAGATTGAGAGTTAGAACTAGATTCAACGGGCTTTTTCTTCTTGGAAGGGAAAAATCCCTGCTTATGAAATGGAAACTTCTTCTTATTGGGGTGCTTGCGAACCTCAACATCATCACCACTATCACACTCCTTCTCGATGGCCTCGAGATGAAGTACCGAATCAACCAACTCCTCAAAAGAAAGCTTAAGCTGGAGTATTAAGGACTTCTTAAGATATTTCTTAAGACCGGAGACAAACTTCATATTCTTCTTATAAGAAGTGCTAATGAATTCAAGACCATACCTAGATAAGGCCTCGAATGATGCAACATATTCAGAGACGGAGGACTTCCCTTGCTTCAACTCAAGAAAGCGACGGGCCAATAAAACTTTCTCAGATTCAGGAACGAATTTGAGTTCGAATCGTTCCCGAAACTGAGTCCAAGAAAGAGCAGACTCATCAAGTTTGGCTATACGAATTTGAGCACGCTCTTGCAATAAGCTAGAAGTTACATAAACTCGATCGTTGTCAGAAAGATCCATACGAGAAAAGATACGCTTGCATGTGCGAATCCAAACTTGGACCTCAAGAACGGACTCGGAGCCTTTGAATGGCTTTCCTCCAAGATGAGAAAAATCACTACACAGGCGTGCAAAGGCAGACTTGCATGGAGGAGATGCACGAATAGGAGCTGGAGGCTGAGTGCTCCTAAATAACTCCAAAACTGATCGACAGACATATAAACGCCGTCCGGATGCGAGCCACTAGATTGCCCAGCATCCGAGCATCGTCCTCTGCCTCTTCCGGCCATTAGCTGAAAGATAAGATAAGATAAAGATTATGCACAGGGTAGATATCATTAATTCAAATATGGAATACTACGAAATAAAATGCATTCCTAGCCTTATTCCCAAAATTCTATCTACCCCAAAGGCACGGAAAGAAATAAGGCACGATGATTCAAAGATTCATAACATTCGTACTACCCTTTGATGTACCGTAATATGTGTCTCTGTTCTATGTTTATCATATTTTGTTTTGAACTCGGCTCTGATACCAAGCTGTGACACCCCACTCCGAGACCCACATTAGTAAAGAGTATTACTAAGTAACACCGTTTGCTAATGCGGAGAATAGAGCTAGATAGGAGCGACCATATATAACCTCGTCTTAATTATCTATTGAATACACCGACAATTGCCACTTCTTACTCAAGTGGATCGACATCTCCAATAAATACTTAATACAAAGCCATAGGTGGTTGAAGGATCTATCAGAATAAAATATAACAACTCAAATGTAATACACATCATAGAATAGTAGATCATCACATACATTTACACATATATAGATACATTACAGAGTATACAAAATGATACATGTAAAGTGGTAAGCAAACCACAATATACATGCGAGTCAAAAGAATACATATCAGAGTTACAGTCAAAAAGGACTACATAAAAAGGAGCTAGCAGAATAGTCCATGCGGAAGCAAAATAGGCTAAGTCCAAAGTACCTAACCTGAAACATCTCGGTCTGACCCGAGTATAAAATACACGGGTCAGTCTAGCTAAACAAATCAGTTAGATCTACAAATGATAATGAACATACAAAATCATAAAGTACCACAAATATCTCCAAAAGAGATAACCAAATCATCTAACATAAGATGAATCAAAACAAGCCTCATATCATAGGCAACTCAAATACGCCAAGGACATACATATCCCAAAACAAGCCAAAAGGCAAAATGACAAATACCAATAAAGGTAACACAAGTTTCCACAAGGTAATCGCTATATATCGTGTGGTTCAAAGAACCTATACCGAAGGGCGATACTCTAGGGAAATATAATTGTCAAAGAAACAAAAGATGCTCGAGCTCAGTACTGTTAATTTAGTGATATCACACGCCCGGAGGCAATACGCACGAAGACTCTACTCCCACATAGACAAAGCCACACACCCAAAGGCAACACCCGAAGGCAACACCCGAAGGCAACGCCCGAAGGCAACGCCAAAAGGCAACAAACTGTAGTGGCGGTACTGGACACCACTGTTCGACGGAATGTGTCACAACTCTCAGAAAGGAACCCGGAAAATGTTAATGTGAGTCCCATACCCCACGTTCGCACTAAACTGTTTACTAACCGTTAGTCAATTTCACACTCAAAGCAGTACAAAGTTCACCTCATCTCATCAGTAAACCAGACCCAGAGGTCAAAATGATCAAACGAATATATTAGGAATTAACTGAAAATATAAACCCACGTGTTCATAGCACGTGTTTTATTTAATCTTTTAATTCTCCTCTCGCTTCGCTCGAAGTGCAAAATTGTGAGTGTTTTAAATATAAATTATAAATTGGAGAAACAAGCTTTTAATACAATTTGAAAAGATCATTTTATAAAAACCCGTGTATGAAATCAAAAAGGAACCATCAAAGTCAAAAATGCGATAACAACTAATTGGAGCAACTAAAATCGATAAACAATGGAAATCTACACAAAACAGCCTTAATAGGCAAAAATAAACATTTCCAGACGTCTGGTTTGGAATTCAGACGTCTGGACTTGTTTTCTGAAAAATAGTTCAGAAAGCCACCCAGACATCTGGAATAGCCAAAACAGACGTTTGAGCCATGACCAGACGTTTGGTTTTGGAATCCAGACGTCTGGGTTGGTTTCTGGAAATAATCCAGAGAACCCCAGACGTTTGAAACTTCAAGTCAGACGTCTGAGACCCATCCAGACGTCTGATCTGAAGTTTCAGACGTCTAGTTCTGATCTCTGCCTTTCTTTTATATATTTTGCATGCATACATTTTGCTCCAGATCCAAACCAAACGTCTGGACTTGGTCACCAAACATCTGGTCACCTGGTATGGCAACATTTTGCCTAGGCCAAAGTGGCCAAAACGTATCGGAAGCGATCGGTCGAGCAACAACGACTAAGGATTTACGCCAAGCGACAACCCGACCTTATATGCTCTTCGATACACCCCAAACATCAATGTCCAAACATCATTTTTCATAACATTGGACCAAAACACCAAAACCGGAAAATTCACCAATTCAATTCAAATCAAAAGCAAACGGATATAAATAAGTGTTAGGAATTCATACCTAACAACAATGATATCTATAGAAGTAGATGTGAGTTCAAAAACTCACCTTTTAACTCAAAAACAAAGATGAGAAGCTCAAATGCAAAGAAAAGATCAACCACTCTTCACTTCAACTCTACAAGCTTCAATCTAAGATCAAAACAAGTATTTCCTAAATTAGGGTTTAGGAATTTTCTGAAACTGAAGAGGAAATGAGATGGAGAAGATGAAGAGAAGGCTTACCAAAGCTTTTCCAAGAGTTTGGAGCTAGACTTGAGTTTGCAAATGGAAACTAGGGCTTGGAATTTCTAATTCCTCTTCTCTTCCGTCATTTTCAGTTGAGCTTGAGAGTTAAGGAATGAAATGAGTGAATGGATGAAGAGTTAGGGTAATAAGAAGGTTGATAGGCTGAACCCAAACTCAAAAGCCCAAAAAGAAAGTAGCAAAAATTCAACTCGCTCCAAACATATCGAAGCTTATACTCAAAAAAGTCGCAAACTCCATTTTGGACTCAATGGAAGTGGTCCCGAGTCCTAATTCGGCCATTTGCAAAAAGTAACATTTCGGACCTAAATCCGACTAACGACGCTATATTTAAATAAAACATTTAAATATAAAATCGTAAAATATGCGGGTTGTTACACTGATTCTGCTCTAGTAGCAGGTTCAGTCGACTGGACCAGTGGGTCGGTCGACTGAACCAGATGCCAGGAATTTGCTTGGGTCTGTATCAGTCGACTGACCTTCTGGTTTAGTTGACTGACCCTGTAGCAGAAAATTTCGTATCCCTGTGCCATTCGATTGACACCCTGGGTCAGTCGACTGACCTGGAAACATAAAGTTTCCAGGCACTAGGCCAGCCGACTGACCTCCTGGTTCAGTCAACTGACCTGCTTGTCTCAGCCAATTTGTTTATTTTGCTTGGTTTCCAATTTTAATCGATTCGTGTCGATCCCAATTAGTTGTTATCGCATTTTTGACTTTGATGATTCCTTTTTAGATTTCGTACATGGGTTCTTATAAAATGATCTTTTTAAATTGTATTAAAGGCTCGTTTTTCCAACTTATAATTTCTATATAAAACACACACAATTTTGCACTTCGAGCGAAGAGGGAGGAGAATTAAATGATTAAATAAAACGCATGCTATGAACACGTGGGTTTATCTTTTCAGTTAATTCCTAATTTATTTGTTTGACCGTTTTGACCTTTAGGTCTGGTTTACCGATGAGATGAAGTGAACTTTGTACTACTTTGAGTGTGAAATTGACTAACGGTTAGTAAACCGTTTAGTGCGAACGTGTGGTATGGGACTCACGTTAACATTTTTCGGGTTCCTTTCTAAGAGTTGTGACACATTCTGCCAGTTAGTGGTGTCCAGTACTGGGTCTCCGGACCTTCGCCACTACGGTTTGTTGCCCTATAGTATCGCTTTTGGAGTTGGTCATTCGTCACCGCTCGGGAGATATTGGGTTTGTTGCCATCGGGTATGTTGCCTTCGGGCTTGTACCTTCGGGTTTGTGCCTTCGGGTTTGTTGCCCTATAGTATCGCTTTTGGAGTTGGTCATTCGTCACCGCTCGAGTGATATTTGGGTTTGTTGCCTTCGGGTTTGTGGATCCTTATTATACAATATTGAGCTCGAGCATCTTTTGTTTCTTTGACAATTATATTTCCCTAGTGTATCGCCCTTCGGTGTAGGTCCTTTGAACTACATGATATATAGCGATTACCTTGTGGAAACTTGTGTTACCTTTATTGGTATTTGTTATTTTCCTTTTTGGCTTGTTTGGGATATTCATATCCCTTGTTTATTTGAGTTGCCGATGATATGAGGCTTGTTATGATTCATCTTTGGTTAAATGATCTGGTTATCTCTTTTGGAGATATTTATGGTATTTTATGACCTTGTATGTTCATTATCCTTTAATTTATCTAACTGATTGTTTTAGCTAGACTGACCCGTGTATTTTATACTCGGGTCAGACCGAGATATTTCAGGTTAGGTACATTGGACTTAGCCTATTTTGCTTCCGCATGGACTATTCTGCTAGCTTCTTTTTGTTATAGCTTTTTGTATAGTCCTTTTTGGTTGTAACTCTGATATGTATTCTTTTGACTCGCCTGTATATTGTGGTTTGCTTTATCACTTGTCGTGTATCATTTTGTATACTCTGTAATGTATTTGTATATGTGTAAATGTATGTGATGGTCCACTGTTCTGTGAAATGTATTACATTTGAGTTGTTATATTTTGTTCTGATAGATCCTTTAGCCACCTATGGCTTTGTATTAAGTATTTATTGGATATATCGATCCATTTGAGAAAGGAAAAAAATGTATGGCAATTGTCGGCGTATTCAATAGATAATTAAGACAAGGCTATAGATGGTTGCTCATATCCAGCTCTATTCTCTGCATTAGCAGATGGTGTTACCTAGTATTACTATTTGCTAATGTGGGTCTCGGAGTGGGGCGTCACAATATATTTAAGTTGGATCTCTAGACCATTTGCTTCTTTCTTTCATTTCACTTACTCTTTAGTCTTGGACTCCTCAAGATCTCAAAATCATATCATAATTTCAATTACACAATTCAATCATCATAAATGGTCACATAATTTGATTGCAATTTAGATTTGTACATATAGGATATTTAACTCTCTTTCCCACCCAATTAACTAGAATTTTTATTACTATTTACAATTCATTCATTATGTTCCATCTATATAAACAATTTTCTTTGAATTATCTCAAAATATTCACTTTTTATTAAAATTACATTTAAAGAAAAGTCTGTACAATATTTAGAATCTAAAGTGTCATATGTTGATAGTTTATTTTTTCATTTTATTTCCTAAAATAAGTAAGAATAGTTTGTACAAGGTACATTTTATAAATTAAGTCCAAATCATGATATTCGATGCATGATTAAAATATTGAAGGTGAATTCAATATTTTGTTTGTTATACATAAAAAATTAAATTAATGTAATTTGCTTTTATATGTAATTTTCATGTTTATATATAAATCATTTGTTCTGCGAATATGCCAAATCTATTTGTAGGTAGATATAGTGAAAATAAAGAGGGTCAAAAGTTAAATTCTTTATGTTGAACCTCTTGAAAAACTATTGATAGTATCTAAATTATATCTTAATATTAAAATAAATAAAAATAAATAAGCTAGAAATTTTATTGGTTGAGCAGTTTTTCACTATAAAATTTCTCATTTGACAAATTTTAATAAATTCAAGTGTAACAGCTATTTCAAAAATACTAAAAGTGATTTCAGCAGTTAATTGTTATATATCAAAGATTAATGTAAACTATATTAAACCAATTTACTTTTTATGCAATTTGGAGGCTTATTTATGAATCTTTTGTTCTTTGATTATTCCTAGCTCATTTGTTGATAATTAGACATGAAAGTATTTTATGTAATTTGAAGTTCAATGAATGGAACATTAAGAGTAATTTTTATGTTATTACATTTGGCAAATACATTTTGCTATTGGATCGGATTTTTCATGATATTCCATTGAACTCTATGATATTGTGCTTAAAAATCATTTTTTCTCCTTTTTAACATCATATTAAAATTTCTTCGGTCTATATTTCAATCTTCTCATTCCGGTGTAATATGGGTTTTTTTTAATGAATTTTGACTAGATACATTTATGTTTTACGTAATTTATTGTTAGAAAAAATTTAGTATAAAGAATATTTTATTTATTTAACCATATGAGTGTAAATATCTATTTAAAGTTACGATCTCAAAGCGAGAAACTCACTTTATATTATAATTATTTGATTAGTTTTGTATTTTGGAACCACCACTACAATTATCAATATCACATTTTAACTATTTCAGTTTATGTAACTTTATCATATCGTGTGCGTAGCATGGATTTGCACTCATATCATACTAAAGAGTAAACATCTAACATGTTACAAGTAAAATAGCGAAGAAACTAACTACAAGATTAATATCCCAATAAAGACAATTCACTAAATGTACACCTAGATTGATTTTCCAAGGAAGCTAAACTTAAATTTATATTATTATTTCTGTTATTTGGAATGTTATTTTTAGAAATCGATACGAGATTTTGTTGCCTTAAGAAACACTTTAAAATTTAAATTTTTGTTTAATTATAACTAGAGTTTGAAATCCAATTAAAACTAAATAGAGAAATAACATATATTAAGTAATCCAAACCTAAGTTAATATTATTAAAAACTCGTTGGTTCTTTTCAAACCAAATATACCAACATGTAATCATGTAAATGGTGTTTAGTAAAATCTATTATGACCTTTATAATAAAATCTGATATAATTCCAATATAAATCACAATTAATATGTGTGTAATTTATATCAAAATCAAATAAATTAAGAGTTTTTACAAGGATAAATCCAGTAATATTACATTTAACATATAAGTGCATAATATTTTCCATTATATTATAACAAAAATAACATTTTTTATCATTAAATATATATTTGTCAAAAATTCTATAGTATTTAACTTCTCATGTAAAATTAACCATATGTGCACCTCAATTTTAGGTAGAACACTTATTTTCTAAATGTATTTAAATGTTTTCAATATAATTTCCATAAAACGTATGAATTTATAAAATTAATGTGTAACATTTCTAATTTTTGATAACATTATTCAGGAAATTTAATTAGATAAATTAAATAGAATAATGATGATAAGGGGATTGAGATTTGAATAAACCATATATAGGGTTGTGCTTATTAATAAAGTAAATGAGCTTTAATTGGGTTATTAGCTAATTAAGGTACACATAGGCAATTAGTAAAATAGTCACTTCATTATACACGGCTATACACTTCTCATTCTTGTCTATTCACGTTCATTTTTCTCAAAACAAAAATAACCGCAAAAACCCTAAGGAGCCGACCATTATCAAAGAGGAAGATTACAATCTAAAGTTAAGGATCAAAGCTAGGAAGGAATAATCAACAAAAAATCTCAAATTCCTTATCATATCTAAGGTGAATAATAATTCATTCCATCTCATTTTATTTTTATTTATCATATGACTTTGGATTTAAGACTTAATTTTGTTTCTATGATATTTTGAATAATGATATGCTTAAGATATTGATTGTTTGATTTAAACAATTCATTCCTATAAAAAATTCGTAAGGGTTTTATGGTAAAAACCGAGGGTTATTGATTTTAGAATGCCATGGAAATTTTTTATGTTAAGTACATGATTTTGGAGATGGATTTTAGTTTTCATAATTTTCCAAGCTGTAGAAAATTTATTATGAATTTCTAAAGGAAAATATGATATAATAGGGTTTATAATTTACTTTGAGTATTTCAGGAAGAAATTGGGTTTGAAATTTTAATATGTTTGATTACATGACAAAATTGAATTTCTATGATTTTTGGGGATTTTTCTCAATTGATTTACTAGGGAAAATAAATTATTTCAAGAGAATGACTTATTTTTAAATAATGGTTTTGTTAATAGAAGGGCTTAGATGTTATATTTCTTTGATTTAGATCTAATTAAATGTGGCAGTTTTTAATTGTAAAGTATTTGAAAAGTTGTAAAGTAACCAATCAAGGAATTATAACAGGCAGGTTAGTTATAAAGTTATTGCTATATTTAGATATAATTCTACGTTTTTCTCAAAAAGGTGGTTCCGCCTATTTTGGAGGTACCTTTCGACTCCTTTACCTCCAAGCCAACCCAGTCGAAACAATTAGAGTCGAAACCAATGCACATGGTATCAATGGTATTGGTACGAAGTGAATTGGTAAGTAGCAGAAGGTAGGGTGTCGAAAGTGATGCTTTCGTTAGGTCGAAACCAATGTTTGCTTTTAAAAGATAAGTGCCTGCCTAGTTTTTAAAGGGCTTTCGACCAAGTCGATACCTTATAAGGTCGAGACCTTAGTTTGTTTTCAAAAGTAAATTCCTGCCTTGTTTTACTTAAAGCTTTAGACATAGTCGAAAGTCATGCTTTCGAAAGGGACTTTATAAATAACTTTCGAAGGGGTACCTTTTCCTTTAGATCAGTGCCTTTGAAAGGATTGGTTTCAACCAAGTCAAAACCCAGCCACTATTCTCCTTCCGAGTGTATTGAAGCCATCAATGCCTTCGAAAGGTTATCTCTGGTTTTACCTAAGCTAATCCACTTCCTAAATGCTTTCAAAAGAGGTTTCGACTCTATCCTTCCACGTTTTAATTTAAAAGGTTGTTGCTCTCGACTAGATGGTTTCGACACCATCAACTTTTTCCCCAAAACAATTTTATAATTGGTTTCGAAAGAGATACTTTTGTATATAACCATTTTGACCCATAGGATCTTTTTAAAGAGTAAATACAATGCTTTCGAAAGGGTACTTTTATTTGTTTCGAAGCTATGTTTTAAAGAACGTTTTGATACCATCGAAAGGTATGTTTATTATGTTTTGAAAAGAAGTTTATGCTCTCGACGGAAGTCATCTAGAGGAATTGAAAGAGATATTTTAAGATTTCAAAACATAAACCTAATCTCAATTTAAAGAAATAACCATAGCATAAGTAAACAAAGGGTTTCAAAATGAAGAAGTTTTCATTGATTATAAAAGGTTAAAGGGTTTAACCAGGATATATATAAGGAAGATGATAAACCACATGTGATGGTATTAATTGTTGTTATGAATACTTCTTTATATACTTCTTCACATTGTTATTAATCAACAACTTGATTTTGAGGGAAGGGCAAAATAACCAGCTAGGTTGACCCAGTAGTGAATATAATTTAATAAATGTTAAAATATGAATGAAAGATATTAGCAGGGGCCAATAGGTTCATAGTCAGCCCATGAAAACTTTGATCGATATTGGCAGGGACTAATAGGTTTATTGTTAACCCATGAAAACTATATCCGGATTAAGATATTGAAAATTAGTCAATAGGTTCCTAGTTAGTCCATGAAGACTAGGATAAGAAAAAAGTTATTGGAGTTACCAATAGGTTCTTAGTGATCCCATGAAAACTATGAAATTGGACAGACAGTCAATAAACCTTTAACAGGTTAATAGTAACCCTAGAAACTATAATTGAGACAGGTAGTCTGAATGAATGGGGATGGGTAATCCAGATTTGATTTACTTGTTTTTGCATATCATCATAATGTTTTGAAATACTATGTTTTAACCATTATGGATGCAGGAGCACAATATATGGTTTTATAAATGTTTTAGGATACTAGTGAGGGGAAAACCCATTCCGCTAAGCGGCGTGGTCTCACTAGATATCTAAATGGTTTGAGATGGTAAATTATTATTCATACCAGGCTTTATGTCTGACTCGAAGTTTTTGTTTCCCCTTAAACTCTCGGGTACTCAATTGATTTTGAGTAGGTTGAGAGTTAAGGTTTCCAGGTGCTCTTTTAGATGAATAAAGCTTTCGAGGACGTGTAGGAGGCAAGCTTGTTATTAGAGTTCTTTTATTTCTGCTATGTGTTTTGATTATAATGGCAAATTTGTTTTCTTGCCTTATTATATACTCTGATCAACCAATGGGGCATCTTCATAGGTCGCTCTTGGCGTATTTTGTAATAAATATATTTTCTCTGAATGTGGCCAACGATTGTGGGATTATGTAATGAATTGGAAATGTTTTGAAATGGAATGTGATTTTTTTTTTAAAATTTTTCCATATACATGTGTTTCTATGTATCAATGTGTCTAACACTACCGTATTTGGTCGCCGAGGATTAATAGCTATGGATGACTACATCATCCGTAGCCGTTAGTTTTGGGCCTCCAAGTAGGGGGATGTTCCAAGTTGGTATCAGAGCATAGGTTTATGAAACTTTTAAAAAAATTAAACCTAAAAGATTTTTAAACATAATCCTATGAATCAGATAATAAGATTGGGGTTTGGGTTAACGCTATAGTAACGTACTTGTATTTGATATATAGTTATATATAAGTACGTATTCCCCGCATTCTTAGACCGTTCTTTTGTATCTTACTAAGTTTCGTATACAGGTTTACGAGAAAGGAAATATGGAAGCAGGAAACGGAAGAGGAAATCTCAGTGGAGGAAGCACCACAACTAATGGAAATGCTTGACCTACTACAGTGAGGAACCCAGGTCCACCGGCTAATGCTAGTAGTCAAAATGCTGATGCCAATGTGGATGCTGGAAATCCACCAGTAGATATGTGGGCGATGTATCAGTTATTTGTTGGTTTGATGCAAGCAGGAGCTGCTGCTGGAGCCGCTGGAAACATAGGAGGAGCTAATCCTGTGGCTCCAGTTGGGAATAATTATGCCTTGCTGAGTAGAGAGTACACCAGTTTGGGTAGGAAGGCATTCTTGGGAACGAAGAGTGCTATTGAGGTTCAAAATTGGCTGTTCCATTGTGAGCGTATATTTACTGATTTAGGTCTGACTGATGGGCAAAAGAGAATGTTGGCCTCTAGACAGTTGCAGGGGTCAGCACTACATTGGTGGAATAGTGTCACTGTCGGAGTTCCGGAAGAGCAGTTGACTTGGGCTGATTTTAAAAAAATATTTGAACAGAAGTTTGTGTCTAAGTTTGCTAAGCCAGAACCGATGAGGAAGTTTATGGATCTAGTTCAGCAAGAGATGTTAGTAGTCGAGTATGCTACTAAGTATGAAGAGGTGTCTCGATATGGATATGCTACTATAGATACTGACATCAAAAGGAATGAGAGGTTCATTCAGGGATTGAGGCCCAAGCTTGCTAGAATGACCATGACACATGTCCATGATCCTCATAATATAGTGGTGGAGATGGCCATTTTCCATGAGGAGTTACTTGCTGATTTTGCTAAAGAAAGGCCAGTGGAAACTCAGGGTTCTCAAGGTAAAAAGTGGAAGTTATTTAAAAAGAAGGGAGCCCAGAAGGGAGATACCGCTAAGAAGTCAAAGGCTGAGGTAGTTTGCTATAAGTGTGACAAGAAGGGTTACTTTGCGAATGAATGCCGGTTAGGAAATGGAAAGAAAGCTGCAAGTAAGAAGAATGTGAAGTGCTTCAACTATTGTCAAGTTGGGCATTACAAGAATCAGTGTCTAGAGCCAGTTAGGGAGGACAAAGGAAAAGTTTTTTCTATAGGACCAGCTAGGCCTACTGTAGCTGATAAAGGAAAGACTGTGATGGAAGGTACGTCTATTCAGAGTATACCAGTTAAGGTACTTTTTGATACCGGTGCATCACATTCATTTATATCTTTGTGTTTGGTTGATAGATTATGTTTAAAACCCACATACCTTGTTACTTCCTTAAAGGTTGCAAATCCAATAGGAGGGTATGCAACTCTAGGGTTACGATGTGACCAGTTAGAACTTGATTTGTTAGGTCATATGTTTGCATGCGGTCTGTATGTTTTCAATTTCGTAGATATTGGAATCATTTTGGGTATGGATTGGTTGAGAAGGTATAATGCTAGGATATTTTGCCAGGATGGGGAGATATCATTAAGACACCCTAATAGTCATAACCGAATTATATTCTTAGTAGAGAATTCTGACTGGAGTAGTTATGCTTTGTAAAGTGCAATGGAAGTGGGAGAAGATCTAAGTCAGGTTCGAATAGCAAGAGAGTTTGCAAATGTCTTTGAGCCGGTTATGGGATTACCACCGAAATGAGCTGTGGAGTTTTAGATAAATCTTGTACCAGGAGCCAAACTTGTGAGTATACAACCTAGTAGGATGACATCGACTAAGATGAAGGAATTGAAGGTGCAGTTAGTGGATCTAGAAGGTAGGAATTTTATTAGACCAAGCAGTTCGCCTTGGGAGCGGCCGCAGTATTCGTGAAGAAACTAGATGGGTCGTTAAGGATGTGCATTGAATATCGTAAGTTAAATGAAAGGACGATTAAGAATAAGTATCCTTTGCCCAGGATAGATGATCTGTTTGATTAGTTGAGTGGAGCCAGAGTGTTTTTCCAGTTGGACTTGGCGATAGGTTTCCATCAGTTAAGAGTAGCGGAGGACGATATTCCTTTGACAGCATTTCGAACTAGGTATGGTTCATATGAGTGGTTGGTGATGCCATTTGGATTAATGAATGCATCTGCTTTCTTTGTGGATTTGATGAATCAAGTTTTCCGAGAGTATTCGGATAGGTTTGTGCTGGTGTTTATAGATGACATTCTAGTCTACTCTAAGGATGAGTGAGAGCATGAAGTTCATCTTAGAGTGGTACTTAAGACGCTGAGGTAGAATCAACTAAAGGGGAAGTTTACCAAGTGTCATTTCTGGAAGAAAGATGTTAAATTTCTTGGTCATGTGGTTTCAGAGAAAGGATTTTCAGTCGATCCAGATAAGATCGAAGCCATGAATAATTGGAAGAGACTAGAGATGGTGATTGAGATCAGGAGTTTTCTTGGACTTGCTAGCTACTACTAGAGATTCATTAAGGATTTCTAGCAGATAGCAGCACCCTTAATTAAGCTAACCAAGAAGGTGGTGAAATATGTTTGGTCCGACAAATGTGAGGAAGCATTCCTTAAGTTAAAGCATTTATTGACTAATTCACCCGTGTTAGTAGTTCCGGACGAAAACCAAGGATTTGTGGTGTATACTGATGCATGTGGAACTTGATTAGGAGCAGTGTTGATGCAGAATGGTAAAGTTATTGCCTACGCATTCAGGCAGCTTAGACCGCATGAAGTTGGATACCCTACTCATGATTTGGAGTTGGCGATAATGATCTTCGTATTGAAGATATGGAGACATTATCTCCTAGGGGAGAGGTTTGAGCTTTATACCGATCATAAGTCTTTATGGTATTTATTCTCTCAGAAGGAGTTGAATATGAGGCAGTAGAGATGGCTGGAGTTTTTGGCTGCATATGATTTTGGTATAGAGTATACACCAGGAAAAGGTAATAAGATAGCAGATGATCATAGCAGAAAACATCATAATGTGGTGTTAGCTATGTTGGCAGAGTGGAAAGATTTAGAAGCTTTAGTCAATTGTGATGTGCAGTTAAGATCAACTGCTGGTTCTAGTCAGAGTTCCGTCAGGTTGTCTTGTTTAGAAGTTCGATCAGTATTGATTGAGAAAATTGCTTCTAAGCAGAAGGAGGATCCAATGTTGGCTGATAGAATCAGAAGGCTTGAGGTTGGAACTGAGATCAATGATCTAAATGATTTTAGCCTTGACTAGAGAGGATGGTTGAGAATGAAGGGACAATTGTGTGTTTCGAATATTGAGGACTTGAGGAAAGAAGTTCTTAGAGAATGTCATCGATCCAAGTTTACGATTCATCCTGGAGGGATCAAGATGTATCAGGATATGAAGAGGAGCTTATATTAGGAAGGTATGAAGAGGGATGTTGGCTTTTGGGTTGGTAGTGTGCAAACTGTCAACAAGTGAAAGCTGAACATCAGAAGTCGAGTGGGTTGCTTCAGTCTTTAGAGATTCCAGTTTGGAAATGGGATTCAATATCCATGGATTTTATAGACAGGTTGCCAAGGACAAATAGGGGTAAGGAAAGTATATGGGTTATAGTGGACAGATTGACTAAGAGTTCCCATTCATTCCAGTTAGGTCAACCAGGACGGCACCTATTTTAGCTAAGTTGTTCCTGAAGAACATAGTTAGACTGCATGGAGTTCTTAGTAGTATAGCGACAGAGATGCTTTGTTCACTAGTGAATTCTGGAAGAGTTTGTAGGAAATGATGGTTACCAAGGTTAATATGAGTATTGCATATCACACCCAGATAGATGGGCAGACAGAGAGAGTCAACAAAGTACTCGAGGATCTACTAAGAGCTTGTGTATTGGACTTTGGTGGATCTTGGGAGGATCACCTACATTTGGTTGAGTTTTCCTGTAATAACAGTTATTATACTAGTATAGGAATGGCTCCATTTGAAGCTTTGTATGAAAGGCCGTGCAAATCACCACTATGTTGATTAGAGATTGGAGATAGATTAGTCTTAGGTCCAGATTTGGTTAGAGAGGCATCAAAGAAGATTGAGTTAATCGGAGGAAGGATGAAGGAAGCTCGGTCTAGACAGAAGAGTTACGCGGATAAGAGGCTAAAGACCTAGAATTCTCAGTTGGAGATAAGGTTTTTGTTAAGGTATCACCAATGAAGCATGTAGTACGATTAGGAAAGTCAGGAAAGTTAGCCCCGAGATATGTAGGTCCATTCCAGATTATAGAGAGGATTAGAAAGCTCGCATATAGAGTAGAGATGCCGAGCAATATAGCAGGTGTCCATAATGTATTTCATGTATCTCATCTTCGTAAATATGTGCATGATCCAAAGACTACTATTCCTCCAATAGAGTTGGAAGACTTAGTGGTAGAGCCTAATTTGACTATTGTTAGACAATCAGTTCGGGTTGTAGCTAGAGATTAGAAAAGATTAAAGAACAAGACAATCAAGTTGGTAAAAGTTCAGTGGAGCGACAACAAGAAGGACTGTACTTGAGAGACAAAGGACAGGATTAGAGATACTTATCCAGATCTGCTTTGGGGGTATGTCAATATTAGATTTATATAGATAGTTGCTAGTCAGTTAGACTAGTATGATTGTTAGGAGTTGTTACAGATGATTGTTATACTTAGTATTTAGTCCTTACTGAATTTCAAGGATGAAATTCTTTAGGGGGGAGTCTGTAACATCCTTAATTTTTAATAACATTATTTAGGAAATTTAATTAGATAAATTAAATAGAATAATGATGATAAGGGGATTGAGATTTGAATAAACCATATATAGGGTCGTGCTTAGTAATAAAGTAAATGGGCTTTAATTGGGTTATTAGCTAATTAAGGTACATATGGGCATATTAGTAAAATAACCACTTCATTATACATGGCTATACACTTCTCATTCTTGTCTCTTCACGTTCATTTTTCTCAAAACAAAAATAAAAGCAAAACCCCAAGGAGCCGGCCATTATCAAAGAGGAAGATTATAATTTAAAATAAGGATCAAAGCTAGGAAGGATTAATCAACAACAAATCTCAAATTCCTTATCATATCTAAGGTGAATAATAATTCATTCCATCTCCTTTTGTTAAAATTTATCATACAATTTCGGGTTTAAGACTTAATTTCGTTTTTAAGATATTTTGAATGATGATATGCTTAAGATATTGATTGTTTGATTTAAACAATTCATTTCTATGAAAAATTCGTACGGTTTTAGGGTAAAAACCGAGGGTTATTGATTTTAGAATGCAATGGAAAATTTTTATGTTAAGTAAAACATGATTTTGGAGATGCGCTTTAATTTTCAGAATTTTCCGAGCTGTAGAAAATTTGTTATGAATTTATAAAGGAAAATATGATATAATTGAATTTAAAATTTACTTTGAGTATTTAAGGACGAAATTGGGTCTGAAATTTTAATTTTTTGATTACATGAAAAAATTAAATTTTCTATGATTTTTGGGGATTTTTCCCAATTGATTTACTATGGCAAATAAATTATTTAAAGAGAAGGACTTATTTGCAAATACTGGTTTTGTTAATGGAAGGGCTTAGACGTTATATTTCTTTGATTTAGATCTAATTAAATGCAGCAGTTTTTAATTGTAAAGTATTTGAAAAGCTGTAAAGTAACCAATCAAGGAATTATAACAGGCATGTTAGTTATAAACTGATTGCTATACTTAGATATAATTCTACATTTTTCAAAAAAAGGTGGTTCCGCCTATTTCGAAGGTACCTTTCGCCTCCTTTACCTCCGCGCCAACCCAATCGAAACCATTAGAGTCGAAACCAGTGCACATGGTATCAATGGTATTGGTACGAAGTGAATTGGTAAGCAGCGGAAGGTAGGGTGTAAAAGTGATGCTTTCGTTAGGGTTGAAACCAAAGTTTACTTTTAAAAGATAAGCGACTGCCTAGTTTTTAAAGGGCTTTTGACCAAGTCGATACCCTATAAGGTTGAGACCTTAGTTTGTTTTAAAAAGTAAATTCCCACCTTGTTTTACTTAAAGCTTTTGACATAGTCGAAAGTCATGCTTTTGAAAGGGACTTTATAAATAGCTTTCGAAGGGGTACCTTTTCCTTTAGATCAGTGCCTTAGAAAGGATTGGTTTCGACGAAGTCGAAACCCTACCGCTATTCTCCTTCCAAGTGTATTGAAGCCATCAATGCCTTCGAAAGTTTATCTCTATTTTGAACTAAGCTAAGCCACTTCCTAAATGCTTTCTAAAGGGGTTTCGACTGTATCCTTCGATGTTTTAATTTAAAAGGTTGTTGCTCTCGACTCGATGGTTTCGACACCATCAACTTTTTCCCCAAAACAATTTTTTAATTGGTTTCGAAAGAGATACTTTTGTATATAACCATTTTGACCCAAAGGATATTTTAAAGAGTAAACCCAACGCTTTCGAAAGGGTACTTTTATTTGTTTCGGAGCTATGTTTTAAAGAACATTTTGATACCATCAAAAGGTATGTTTACTATGTTTTGTAAAGAAGATTATGCTTTCGATGGAAGTCATCCAGAGGTTTCGAAAGAGATATTTTAAGATTTCAAAACATAAACGCAATCTTAATTTAAAGGAATAACCATGGCATAAGTATACAAAGGGTTTTGAAATGAAGAAGTTTTCATTGATTATAAAAGGTTAAAGGGTTTAACCAGGATATATATATATATAAGGAAGACAATAAACCACAGGTGAAGGTATTAATTGTTGTTATGAATACTTCTTTATATACTTCTTCACATTTTTATTAACCCATAATAGTATTTTGGGGGAAGGTCAGAATAACTAGCTAGGTTGACCCAGTAGTGAATATAATTTAAGAAATGTTAAAATTTAAATGAAAGATATTGGCAGGGCCAATAGGTTCATAGTCAGCCCATGAAAACTATGATTTATAATGGCAGGGGCCAATAGGTTTATAGTTAGCCCATGAAAACTATATCAGGATTAAGATATTGACAGTTAGTCAATAGGTTCCTAGTTAGCCCATGAAAACTAGGATAAGAGAAAAGATATTTGAGTTACCAATAAGTTCTTAGTGATCCCATGAAAACTATGAAATTAAACAGACAGTCCATAAACCTTTAACATGTTGGTAGTAACCCTAGAAACTATAATTGAGACAGGTAGTCAGAATGAATGGGGATGGGTAATCCAGATTTGATTTACTTGTTTTGCATATCATCATAATGTTTTGAAATACTATGTTTTAACCATTGTGGATGCAGGAGCACAGTATATGGTTTTATAAATGTTTTAGGATACTGGTGAAGGGACCTGTTCCGCTAAGCGACGTGGTCTCACTAGATATCTAAATAGTTTGAGATGGTAAATTATTATTTATGCCAGGCTTTATGTCTGATTCTTAGTTTTTGTTTCTCCTTAAACTCTCGGGTACTCAATTGATTTTGAGTAGGTTGAGAGTTAAGGTTTCCTGGTGTTCTTTTAGACGAATAAAGCTTCCGAGGACTTGTAGGTGGCAAGCTTGTTATTATAGTTCTTTTATTTCTGCTGTGTGTTTTGATTGTAAAGGAATTTTTTTTCTTGCCTTATTTTATATTCGGATCAACCAATGGGGCATCTTCATATGTCGCTCTTGGCGTATTTTGTAATAAATATATTTTCTATGAACATGGCTAATGATTGTGAGATTATGTAATGAATTGAAAATATTTTGAAATGGAATGTGATTTTGTTTGATGTTTTTAAAATTTTCCATATTGATATGTTTCTATGTATCAATGTTTCTAATACTGCCGTATTTGATCGCCGAGGATTAATAACTATGGATGACTGTAGGATCCGTAGCCGTTAGTTTTGGACCTCCAAGTAGGGGATGTTACAGAATGAGATGTGTATTTCTTACTAATATTCCAACACCATATGTTAATATCTTTTCCTTATCAATAGTATATAATTCTAATTTAGCACACAATAAAGAAAATTTTGTAATAGTATTTCCCATTAACGCACGATTAAAATTAAATTCCCTAGAAAAGTTTAAATTAAGTCTATAAATATCAGAAATTAGTACGTTTTTAAAATTGCAAATTTCATGTAGATCTTCAAATTCCACTTTAAGTGGAATAACCAACAACCAACATTCATGCCAAAACGAGGTGTTATTACCAGAATGCACAACATTATTAATTCCTAAATTATATATATCAAAATTTAGAATTATTGATTTTCAAAAATAAGATATGTCGTTTGTATTATTTGAAAATGAATAATACAAATTAAAAGTATGTCAATACCATTGGTTTGGTATTAATTCTTTCCATAACAGATTTTTCATTATTATCGTTGAATTTCCATGTCCACTTTCCTAAAAGAGATATATTTAAATTATGTAAATTTATAATTCTGAAACATCCCTCTTTTTTAGACTTGCAAACCATTTACCAATTTACTAGAAATTTAGAGCTATTAATTTACACCATTCCATAAAGTGTTTCTCCTAATTTTATCTATTATCAATTTAGGGAAACGATAAAACAACTAAATGGGTAATGCAAATAAGACTGAATTAATAAGAAAAATCCTACCTGCTCTTATAAGAATTTACCATTCCATTTGAACAATATTTTATTAATTTTATCTATAATGATATTCTAATCATTATGTTTAAGTTTTTTCGGCTTAATTAAAAAATCTAAAAATTCTATCAAAATTTTTATTGTTTTACAATTCAATGTGTGTGCAATTTGGTTTTCAATATTGTCTGTATCATTAGTACTAAAATTATACTTTTATCAAAGTTAAACTTTAAGTTAGAAAGAATTTCAAAACTATATAAAACAAAATTTAAGTGTAATAATATATTTAGGCAAATGGGATGTAAAAATTATAGTATCATCTGCAAATTGTAAAACTGAAAGGCCGTTGCTAGTGATCTTATTACATATACTATCTAGTATCCTATTACCAGTAGCTAGTTTGATGGTTTTAGAAAAAACATCAGCAGCTAAATTGAATAATAAAGGTGACAATGGACCCCCTTGTCTAAGAGCACGTTTTGATTGAAATTTATTTCCTAATATACCATTAACCATGATACTAGAATTACCCATTTTAAGCAAAGACATAATCCATCCTACCCGCCTAACATTAATACCCCTAGCTAATAATACATCTTTGAGAAAAACCCAATCAATTGAATCAAAAGCTTTAGCAAAATAAAGTTTTAAAAGTGCATAAGTATCATTATTTTTGCAACAGCTGTTAATATATTATTTAACTACTGCTACTACATCTGTGATATTCCTACCTATAATGAAAGCTATTTGAGTGTTATCTATTAACACATTTAGTTTAGTTTTTAATCTATTAGCTAAAACCTTAGAAATGATTTTAAAAGAACAATTTAGTAATGAAATAGGTCTAAAATCTTTTAATTGATTTGCACCTAATTTCTTATGTAATATGATTACATATGCGAAATTAATCTACCTAATTGTAGTGAACCATTATGAAATTCATTGAACATTTTTATTATATCTTCTTTTAACACAATCCAAAAAGTTTCATAAAATAAAATAGGAAATCCGCCTGGACCCGGAGCTTTATCATTAGGCATATCAATTATCACCTTTACAATTTCCTCCTCCATAAATGGATCATCTAACCCTACTAAATCAACCTTAGTATCCTCATTGTAAAGCTTATCCCAATTAGCTTTAATTCTACGTTTAGTTGTAGTTCCAAAAATATCTCTATAAAAATTAGTAAACTCATTATTAAGTTCTATTTGATCAATAATCTCAATATCGTTAATTAAAATGGAATTAATGGTATTACTACGTTTTCTATCGTTAACTACTTTACTAAAAAAATTAGCATTCATGTCACTCTCATATATCCATTGAACTCTAGATCTTTGTTTCCATATTATTTCTTAAACAATGATTTTATTTAAATCTCCTTTTAAATTATAAAGCACATTTTTTTTCCTGAAAAAATTAAATTTCTTATTTCTTCAATTTTATTTAACTTTAAGATTTCATTCATTAGCTTTTCCTATTTTATTCTAATGTTATCAAAAACATCTTTACTCCATTTGTTGAGAAATAATCTTAAATCTTTAAGTTTTCTAACCAAAACCTTTGCTATGTTACCTGAAAAACTGTAATTGTAATTATTCATGGAAAGCCATTTATTTTCAACTAAATTCTTAAAATTATTTTATAGAACCACATTTTTTCAAATCTAGAAATTTTATTCCCAAAATCAGTGTTAGTACAAGAAAGGATTATTGGAAAATGGTATGAATAAATATTCGAAAGCCCTATAGCCTTACAAGTAGGAAATTTATCCTCTATTTCATTACTAATAAAAAACATATATAACAATGCCATCGATGGAAAGTCTCTAGTATTTGACCAAGTAAACTATCTATTGCTTAGTTTTATCTCTACTAGATTACAGTTAACAATAAATTGGTCAAATTCTTACATTGCCCCAAAATCCCCTTCCATAAGGGATCTTTCTCCCAAATACCTGGTAACATTAAAATCTCCCTCCATAATCCATGATCCAGGGGCAAGTGCTCTAAAATCTAAACACTCACTCCATAGAACCCTATGATCTATTTTTTTAATTTGGCCCATAAATGTTTGTAATACTAAAAATAGAATCATCGTTAATGCCAGAAAATATCAAAAGCATCGAGTGATCTATAATAATAGACTGTAAAAGTCTAACACGATTATCTTTCCAACCTAACACAAGTCCTCCTGCATTACCCTTGGTCAGAAGATAAGCCCAATGATAAAAGTAATGACTGCCCAGGCATCTAAAAATACGATAATCAGGATGCTCTATTTTAGTTTCTTGTAGTAAAACTATATCAATATTATTATCTTTAAAAATAGATTTAATTTTTCTACATTTCCCTAAGTCATGCAAACCCCTAATATTCCAACTAATAAATTTCATAATCCAAGCATTCTAACCCGTTCTAATTCCTTACTTTTAATTTAATCAATATCTAACCGACTATCATCAAAAATAAGACCTGAATTCTTAGCTAAGAAATGCATATCACTCGTAGACAAATTAGTCAAAGCACATTAACTATAAGTAATACCCATAATAGGTTCCATACCTGAGCTAGAACTATAGGATGTTCTAGTGGCCACCCAATTGAGACCAACACTCCTCCTAACTAATTTAGGACAACTCGAGCTAGAACCCATATTAAGATGAGTGCTCCTCCTAAAAGATCTAAACACACTGGAACTAGAACCAATGCCCTCACCTGCCGTCGACACAGTTACTCTGGAGTTCGCTCTGCTCGAACCAGCACCAACTCTAAGCAAACAATCCACTATAACAACACCCTCATCAAGCATACTCTCATAAGACCCCATAGCAATCTCTTCCATCCCAGAATCATGTGCAGCCTTATACAAGCCATATACATGTATAGCCTCATTCAAACCAGAATCACGAGCAGCCACATCCAAAAAAAATATAAGATGAGCTACTTACAGCCTGACATATGTTGGCAAACCAAGCGCTCCAACTTAAAAAGGCTATCATCTAATTTTTATTAAACTTACTAGCACCATCAACCTCATCCATGCAAACAAAAATCCAAGAAAGCATTTGACCATTCTCACTGGACCTATCAAAATATGACCCAACGCATTAACCCAACCCATTTACCCTACTTATAAATGGGTTGGGTCAACCCATTTATGAGTCTTTATTAAATGGGTCATAAACGGGTTAATCCAGTTTTAGAAGGTTATAAATGGGTAACCCTTTACCCACTTACTAAAAACTTAAAATTCAAAAATATAAATTATGAAAATAAGAATTTTGAGATATTAATTTTTTTTACTTGGATAATTCATCCTGTGAACGTACGCTGTAGTTCTCCATGGTGATTAATGGTTGTACTTAACAAATAACAGACTACATCCCCAAGTTTGAACTCAGACTAGGCAAAAGCTGCTAATTTTTTGTTTAAACTGAAGTAACTTCTTCATACTAACTCGGAATTAGACGAGACTTCGACCGATGAACTTCCATCTAAATTACGGACAATATGAAACACTCAGATACTTCATCTTATGAATGAACGTTGTAGTTCTCTATAATGATTAATAGTTACACTTAGAAAAACAGTCTACGTCCTCGTATTTGAGCTCCATCTAGGAAAAAGCCATTATTTTTTTGTTCAAACTGTAGTAACTTCTTCATACTAACTCAGAATCATACGAGACTTCGATCGATAAACTCCCACCTAAATTACGGACAATATGGAACATTTTGATACTTCATCTTATGAACGAGCACTATAGGTCTCCATGGTGACTAACAATTGTACTTAGAAAATAACAAGCTACATCCCCATATTTGAACTCCGCCTAGGCAGAAGCCGCTATTTTTTTGTTCAGACTATAATAACTTCTTCATACTAACTCGGAATCAGGCGAGACTTCGACCGATGAACTTCCACCTAAATTATGGACAATATGGAACATTCAGATACTTCATCTTGTGCACGCATGTTGTAGTCCTCCATGGTGACTAAATGTTGCATTTAGCAAATAACAAACTAAATCCTCAAATTTTAATTTTGATGAAAAATAGAATTAAAATTTAAAATTTAAATTTTTTTATTTTTATCAAAATTCAAAACGTAAAAATAAGGATTAGAATTATTTTATATCTATTTGTTTTTAATAGTCAAATCAAATTTAAATTTTTAAACGGGTTAAATGGGTAACCCGCTTATTAAATGGGTTGGGTCAGATTGACCCCTGTATTAAACGAGTCAAAAAGAATGGGTCATTAATGGGTTGGGTCAAAATCGACTCCGTCCATTTTGATCCAACCCAAATCATTTGATAGGTCTAATCCTCACCTCTATATAACAACCCAACAACCACGTCCAAAAAACAAAGGGATCTGATCGGATAATGGCCTCAGACCTGAAAAGTTAGACCTCCTCCCAATAGAAAGATACAAAGTAGATGACGAATAAGTAGCAATAACATATTTGCAAAGTGACATATACACAGAGCCAGTCAACCTAAACAATTAACTTCCCCTTCTATCATGTGAAACAGTCGAACTACTAACATCAACAACTACCATAAACTTCTTCAAACAAAAAGATATATCAACACTGCCAACTTTAATATCAAACAAAGTATCACTGTGTAAGTTTAAACTGTGCACATTTGAGGTATCAAAAACACCATCTACCCTATGCTATTCCCTCAAGCACCCATCCTTAACACAATCTACATCCACCAACCTCTGATAACTACAAAAACCCTGATCATGAACATCATGCACCCCATTATAATCGAACCCACATTAGAAACCAAACCACGTGAAACTGAACGTGCACAAGAGATATTCCTCTACACACTGTTAAGCACCAATCTATCAAAAAAATCTTTCTCTACCAACTGAGTATCACCACTGCCATCCTTCTCTCCATCAATAGAAATAACCCTCTCAGAATATAATAACGAGCTTTGCTTTAAAAATAAAATTCCCCCTTATTTAAATCATTACTCATCTTATTGAACAAGAAAGAAACCGAGCCAACATCATCTTCAGTATCAGAAATATTAACTCCATAACAAGCCCCATTATCCATAGCAAATAAATCATCACAATCAATAATACTTAAAACATCAAAAGCATTACTCAAAACAATTCCATCCGACTTGGTGTTCTTATGCTTAGATATTTTTCTAGGAGCCTATAAAACCTTCTCGGTAATAGAAACTTCCCAGCTCGAAGTAATAAACTCCTCAAACTGATTAAAAGAACAAGCTTTTGATCTGAAATTTGACACATCTGGATTTTAACGATCCGCCTTTCTTACAACCAAAGACAACACTTAAAACATCCTCGGTATTCATGTGCCGATCATTTAGTCGTCCAAAAGACGGGTCATTAGGGGTGAAAGAAAGAAATATAGAGTAAAAGAAACTAAACAACACAGAATCTCACAACACAACTGAACAATATATATTACTCAACATTATATATTATAAAATCATTTCAAAATGTTACACCAGAGTCATACTAATAAAATTCTACCCTAGGATAGTTATAATAACCTGTCCTTACCTAATGGATACCATAATACATATAATACAGCGAAAGATAAGGTAATAACCCGCTATCGATGAAGCTACCTGCTCCAAGCTCCTCCAATATGAATTTGTGGAAAACCCTGAACTACTTGGTTACCCATTAAAATGTGAGCACCCAAGACTTTAGGAAAAAGGGAAAATAAACTCTAGGTCGGACATGGGTCCGGTGTGAGTAAAGCATAAGTCTTTAACTTTATAAAAACCTTTAAATTAAAGGCATCTCATAAGACCACGCAGCACATAAACACGGACGGGTTTTTACCTTACGACAACCAAAACATTTGTATATAAAATCCAGTGATATAATAATAGTGTCTATGGTTTCCAAATAAAATATGAATATAGCTGAAAATGTTACCTTATTAAATTCCAACATACTAGGCTCTAAAATCATATCAGTAAAGGCACATATTGGAGATTGGATTCCATACTATGGCAAGGTAAGAGACTACCTTCCGATTGTACACTCCTAGAAAATGCACCGAAGTCTGACAAGAACTTCTTGTACCCTTGCTACACAGAGCCGACAGCCCCTTTAACATAGTGAACCGGATTACCTCATCCATTTTTGACACTAAGGCCTTATACTACCATGGTGTTTGGGTGCAAAACAACTCGAATATGGACAATCTAGAATGGGATGGCGGCTCCTAATGGTAGTTGACCACATAGCTCTGCTGCATACCCTGATTTTGCCATTTTTTTGTTGTGAGGCTTGAGGTCACGCTTTACCTTTTTTCATACCAGCAAACCATCTTGGAATGCTAATGCTACCCTCTAGGCAGAGATACAATGCCAACATTCATCCATGCAAGTTGTTCCAGGATCGAACAAACATTCCATATTACTATCTTCCATTTTGGAATCACCCTCAGGAAGAATAATATAACTCCATATCATACTTCAATATGATTTGACATCGTTCGTTATTAGTTTGGAGCGGTTTGAATAAATCCGGGGACCAGTGTCTCCAAAACTAAGCGATAATTTTTCGACTAACTCAATTTTGGTTTTTTTGGAAGTATGCGCTAAACAATCAAGTCCTCACCGAAGAACTCGAGTATACCCGACATACCTTCCTGAGTCCAAACAGGTCCAGATTTGATAGTCGGTAATTATCAAATAAACAAAGAACAACCAATTCCATTTGAGATTTATTTATCCATAGCAACCACTAAGACTCAAAACAAATCTTTATCAATAAATCTCTTTTCAAAACGTTTGTCTAAACATTCATATACTTATCTCATTGACATAAGTATATTCACAAAACATTTGTGAATAACTTCTAACTTCCAAATCATGTTAAAAAGGATTAAACAAAAGTTGTTTAAATTGGAGGTAAGGACAACCCTAAATACTATTTTCTCGGTGTTAAGTGTGGAACGGATGTTCCATACCACAATTTAAAATGGTCAGTTTAGAGAAACCCAGATCTCAAATTCTTTCTATACTTCTTTTGTTAAATCCTTTTTAATCAAATATGTTTCATTTATGAAATCTCTTGTACCTAAAATTCAAATCCATGTCAAAATGCTTTCCAAACTCCCAAATTCATTTGTAACACTCTTTTATAAATATTCAAAATCATTTATATAAATTGCTTTTATAGATATCCAACTTTTCATATAAATTTCTTATAAATATCCACACCTTTTTATAAACTCCCTTTATGAATATCCAAATCATTTTCTAAAACTTCTTTTATAAATACCCAAATCATTTATAAAACTTCTTTATAAACATTTCATGTACAAACAACTTCCTAAATAACCTTAAATCAAATTAGCTTCCTTTAATAAGAAAATCCATTTTATAAATCTGCTTATTTATGAATTCTTCTTTGCTTGAAAACTCAAATCCATTTACCCAAAACACTTTATAAATTTCCAAATTCCTTCATAAAACTCTTTATAACAACTTATTTTTATAACATGGAAAACCATTCCCATTAGTTTAAAACATCTTTAGTAAAACGATTTGTCAAATCATTTTTTAAAATATCTTGTTCAAATGCAATAACTTTGAAACCATTTCCAAAGAAAATGAAATATTTATCTTTACAAAAATCAAACGGTGGCTTAATGACCACAATGGTGCTTTTAATTTGATTTTACTTATCCAGTTTAACATGGCATCACACAACAACAAGTATATAAGGGATCAACACATAATAATAAATCAACTTAAGTAAATGTCCAAGTTAATAAGAAGAGTAGAATGGTGTTTTGTTCGGCTAATAGATGTCATTTAGTTTTCCTAATCATATGGGGTTACTTAAGAGTAAGCGAAATAGAAATCCCTTGATTTAAAACAAATTTGAAAAGAAAACGGTTTAAAACATAACTGATTACTTAAACTCAAAGCGATTTTAAAATAAATTAAAACACTTGTAAATGAGAATCAAATCCTTGTTAAATCGTAATTAAAATCTAATCAAAGGTAATTAAACCTTATTAAAACATAATTAGCTTTAATTGAAGATTAATTAAATAAAATCCCTTTTAAAATAATAACTAATTAATAATTATTTTAAATAAATAAATAAAAAATAATTAATTAATCCTCAACTAAATAATAGTTAACTTTAATTAAGTAACAAATCACAATTAACTTAATTAATTAACATTTAAGTTTAAAAACCATTTTTAACTAATGGTTAACTACTAATTACCTTTATTAATTAATTAATTATTAAATAAATATATAGTTAAATAATTGTTCTCCTATTACTTCCTTAATGTTAGAAAAAAAATTCTATAAATATTTTAAGTTAAAATAAGTTTAGATTATAAAAATAATTAGATTTTCCAAACTGCGCGTATATCGACTATCACTATACGGACCTGTAATTTTCAAATCTTGAAATTTTGATTTTCTAACTTTTTAAACATCAACTTTGAACTCTTTTATTTTTTAAAACATGAAAATAAACATTTGAAACCAAAATCAAAGTTTTAAACTTGAAAACTTTTCTCTTTGAAACAAAAATCAAACTTTCGACAAAAGCGGATTTCTACTTTGCTTTTGATTAACAAATCGGTACTTTTATGGCATGAACCTACATATAACACATAAAACATTCAATCACAATACCACATCATAACATTATAGCACAATCATAAACAAGAATATTACTTCACAAGTATTAACCAGCTCTTCCAATTTTCAATGTGTAACCTTTATCGCCAATTCAAACTTCGGAACAAGAAATCTACTCCATATTAACATATATGCATGCATACACAACATATAACATTACCACATTCTTAGGCATCATGTTAACTCATAAATTTTACAAATTTAGAAAGTTAGTAACTTGAGTTTTAAAAACACGAACTTTACTCAACAAATTTTCAGTAAATCAAACTAAACTTGCTTTCGACCTAGCTCACTTGCTCGTAGCTCAACAAAGTGAAGATGTGGACCCTTCAAAGGCTAAATGGGCTCAGCCTAGTGAAAAATAGGCATGGCCATAGTGGAGTTTGGGCTCGTCCTTGGTGGTTTTAAGATGATGTGTGGTTGCTATGTGAAGAGAAGAGTTTAGGAATTGAAACAGAGTGATTTAAGCTACAGGAAAATCGGTTGAGGGAAAAACTTAGCATTCTTTTTGGAATGAAGGACACGGCAATTATTTTTACGTTTTAAGGACACAAGTTTTATTCTTTCACATGAAGGAAATTCTTCACAAAAAAATTAGACCGTTTTCAAATCTCGTTATCAAATCACTAGTACGGGCGGCGGCATCACAATAATAGGCGGCGCTGCATCACAAGAATAGGCGACGGCGGCGCAACCGCAGGCGAAGGCGGCACAACCGCAGGTGAAGGCGGAGATCGTTCAGGCGAAAGTGGAGCTCGTTCGTCGGACCAAGGTGATGGTCTGTAGGCGATGGCGACTACTTTGAAGGTCTTCGGTGACTTGGGCGATGACTTCGCCAACTGAGTTCAGATGAGCGACGGTGGAGTGGAGGTTAAGATTGCTGGTGGTGCCAAAGGTAACGATGAAGGTTAAGTGTGATGAAATGAACTAAGAAAAAAAATGCTATATGAACTTATCATTATAATTTTATACGTATAATGCATAATTGAACGCTATATTTTGTATTGTTGTTATAGTTTATGCATTTGTAATAGCATGATTAGACGTTATATCCGATTAGCTTTTACTACATTAAAATGCTACATTAAATTATCATTTTGAATATTTTACACAAGAGAGCGAACATCATAACTATAATGCTATATTAAATTATCATTTTGCATATCATTAAACATGCTAGTGGACTTTGTAATTGAAATGCTACATTAAAATATCATTTTGCATATTGTAAACATGATAGTTGACTTCATAAGTCTAATACTGTATTAAACTATTATTTTGTATACCTTATATTTGCTAGTGGACTTTGTAATTAAAATGATAGATTAAATCTCATTTTACATATTGTAATCATGATATTAGACTTCATAACTATAATGCTACACTAAACTATCATTTGCATATTGTAAACATGATATTGGACTTCATAACTCAAATGCTATGTTAGACTATCATTTTGTATACCTTAAATATGCCAGTGGACTTCATAATTAAAATGCTACATCAAACTATCATTTTGCATATTGTAACTTTGATATGGACTTCATAACTAAAATGCTATATCAAACTATCATTTTCCATATTTTAGACGTGATGGTGGACTTCATAACTCAAATGCTACATTAAACTATCATTTTGCATATCATAAACATCATAGTGGACTTTGTGAATAAAATGTTACATTAAATCTCATTTTACATGTTGTAATCATAATATTAGACTTCGTAATTAAAATGCTACATTAAACTATCATTCTGGCTATTTTAAACATGATAGTGACTACTTAACTCAAATGCTAAATTAAACTATCATTTTTGCATACCATAAACATGGTAGTGAATTTTGTGATTGAAATGTTACATTAAAAAATAAAGATGCTATATGTAGTTATCATTTTTCATGTTTTATTCATGGTAGTTCATTTAGGAATACTTACTTCATTTTGTATATTCTATTCATGCTAGTTCAATTTAAATATACTTATGTTAAATTCATGTATCATTTTGCATATTTTTTTATCCTTGTTCAATTGAAATATGCTATGTTATATCCAACTATCATTTTGCATAGTCAAACAATGGTACTATATTTAAAAGTACAAATGCTATATTAGTCTATCATTTAGCATATCAAACACAATTTGCTGTGTTTCAAATATAAAAATGATATATCTAAATATCATTTGACTTGTAATTCATGATATTTTTTGGATTTTTTTCGTCTTCTTCTAGATTCCGCTTTTCCATTCGTTTTTTAGATCTTGAATTTGCCGCTCTTGAGTTCAAAGGTCGAGTAATTTCTGACGTAGGTTTGGATTGAGGCATAAAGTTAATCTTTGTCAATTTTGGAGAAATCGACATGGACAGTGAAAGATCCAATTCGATTCGAACATCGACAACAGAGAGGCTTGGACGGCGACGGCTTGGACAACGACGACTTTAGATGATGATTACTTGGACGACGGCGGATAGGGCAAGCAGTAACTAAAGGTAGATGGTGGCTAGGTCAAGACGAAGGCGGAGGAAACTGTCGAAGTCAGGAAATTGAAACAACATGCTATTGTCCTTCTGCCTAAATTCTAAAAGTTTCGTCCCTGGTTTAAAAATTAGTTTAAAGTTTTTCCTTTAAACTAATTACCTCTTTAAGCTATGTATTGAAATTTTTTTACTAACTTTTTCTCTTAGGAATTTTGTGAGGAGGCCATGAGAGTATGGAGGAGCTTAAGAAGAAGATGTGAAGAAATGAAGAATGTAAGTTACAAAAGGAAAAACATGAAATGGAAGGGTATTTATAGGCTTAGAAAATTATTAAAATACATAAAGTGATAAGAATTAAATATACACACATGCATGCACCCCATACCTCCCCTCTCCCTTACTTGTACACATTGCCCTCTCTTCCATGCCTTGAATCATGCTAGAGCTTCCATGTGTGTGCTAAAGATATAGAGATGTTTTGTGTATATGTAAGTGTGTTTATATGTATATATATGCCTTTTATAACATAATTTGTCACATCCGTGCTTAGTTATAAATATATATAAGTTAATATACATAAATATGCTTAATTAATACTAATCCTAACCTATATAAATGTGTGCATGTTGCACCAACTATGCCCAACGTTTTCGACGACTTTTGGGTATCGAACAGTTGAAATTTCGAAAAACGTTCTTCAGTCACATTTTTTATTTTTATTTGAACTATCTATATTGGTAAAAAAAATTTGAAAACCATTTTATCATCATTATTAAATAATTAAAATAGGTTTATTTGCTAATAAAAATCCATTTATTGATTATATAAAATATATTTAAATAGCCTATTTCAAAGTGGAAAAATCCTGGGTCGTTACAAATCTATTTTACCATCATTTGTTATTATTTAAAAGAGTTATATTTTAATTATAAAACATATTATTTGAATAATTAAAATTTATTAAATGTCCGCAAATAAAGGCGGTAAAATTTAGGGTTGTTACAGGATCTAGGAGCAAAATATTAATCTTCTGATTAATCGAACAATCATTCTGCAATTTGGAATCCCATATCATAGTTGAATAGAAATTGTCTATCTTAGAAATACTATCAGAACCACCAAGATCCTTCTTCCTCAAAACCTCATTATTTAAGGTATTATTTTCAAAACCAGAAGTGGTGAGGATTTCAGAATTGAAATTAATAATAGAATTAATAGCATCAAAGTGACTGAGAATTTCATCAAATAGCTTCAATCCCTCTGAATTCTCTTTAGTATAACTGTCCAAAAAATATTTCTTAAATTTAAAAATACTAAATAGAAATGAATCCCATGCTAGTTGA
The DNA here is from genome assembly GCA_030737815.1 of Allium fistulosum. Taxonomy (NCBI): domain Eukaryota; kingdom Viridiplantae; phylum Streptophyta; class Magnoliopsida; order Asparagales; family Amaryllidaceae; genus Allium; species Allium fistulosum. The sequence goes on from CM060907.1 coordinate 296,138,601, forward strand.
GATTCAATTGCTTTGGCAATGATGGAAATGCCATATTGTTCTACAAACCCAAAAATTTCTTGTGACCGAACAGAGTTCAAAGCATTAAAATGCCAGAGTAGTTTATTGAATAAATATAAACCTTTCTCCTTCTCATTTGAAGAGCAAGCAAGAAATATATTCTTCAATATTAAAAAAATTTGGCAAAAGCAAAAACCGTGCTTTTTCAATGTCACAGCATCTGACAGTGAAGGGGTATTAAGATTGATCTTCAACAAACAAGAAAACCTCTTGTGTCCAAAAAACCCACACCTAAAGCATCAAATAGGTTCTCTACAGTCCTTAGCTCTATGATTGCCTCCACCACATCTAAAACACAGTGATTTGAGGTTCCGACACTCCAAGATCTATTGTGAATCGATCTTGAATTGAGATGATAAGAAGGAAGATAATCTTCTATGACATAAGCATAAAATAGAGAAACAGAGTTGTTGAATAAATTGTAAGTAGGAATGAATTGAGGACTAGATTGAAATTACGGAGGAAGAATGTTGAAGCAAGACGAATAATGGTTTTTAATGGTAAAATAACCCTCTTTTGATTAATAAGTAATAATAATAAACTTGTTTTGGAAGTTTTTTAAGAAAATAAGTAGCTCGATGAAAAATTGAAAATATGACCAAAATCGTTTTTCCAAATTTCAACTTTTCATCGACTAAAAGTTGTCGGAATATGTTATATGCATATGTACATGTCAGAATAATAACTTCATTAATTTAACGGTTTGAATAAAAACAACTATAAAAGAGATACTTAAGAATTAAGCAAAGTGGACTTTTCTTTTACTATTTAGAAATTAACAAAACACAAAAAATAAGACAAAATTACTTAAGAAATAGGAAGATGTGATGGCTAAGTAACATTAAGGGATGTATTGTCAAAATGTTAAGGAGAGTAGGGATTTATTTTAATAAAAAGGGTATTTTGGTAGTCTTCCCCTTTCCATTTCTATAAAATAGCATCTCCGTTTCAACTTCTCTTCTTTACTTCATTTCATTTTCATTCTTCACTCTCTTTTCTTCCTACTTCTCCACTTCTTTTCCATGTCTTCCTCTTTTATTCATAACATAAAACCAATTCAAAACTTCTTCTTTTCTTCTCAAACTTCTTCCATAATATTAGTTCTACCTTGCAAACACCACCACCACCTTAAAAATCAAAACTTTGTCACCAATACCCTAGTTTGACCTTAGGTTGTGAGCTATAGGGGTGTTGGAGGGGGTGTGCATGAGAAATAGGAGGCAAAGGGAGATGGTTTTGTGATGGTTTATGAGATTGCTTGGTAATGGTAGAGTTTGGTTGAAATAAAAGTGAGATTTCCCATTTTAAATTAGCTTTAAAATCGACAAAATGTGGTAATAATTTGATAGTTGCTTATGTGTATGTAATATTTATATTTCTTGTTTGGTTTTGATTCCCACCTTAAAGAAAATGGCATAAATAATCCATTGTTTTGTAGAGGATAAAAGAAAAAGAAAATTGAAGTGTCTTCATAGCGAATTGGTCGCTATGAAAGCACTTCGAAGAATAAAATGTTATAGAGAAATCCTAAAAGATTCTTTGCTTTATTTATTTTTTTACATATGTTATTGTTCTGTAAATACTTGTGCTTGTGAAAAGTGAATGTTTCTTAGTTATAGTTAATTTACTTATTGTAGATTTTATTACGATGTTGAAATCCCATACTCGCTTTTTAGCGATTTACTACTGGTTTTCTAATATGTTTTGAAATGGTTTCAGAACTCAACTTCTATTTTCAAAACTTTAGCAAAGGTGTTAAAGTGGTTTATATGTAGAAAGAAATGTGGTTTAAAGGTTATTTGATTTACAAAAACAAGTTTTAAAAGTTACGGTCCATATAGCGATAGTCGCTATGGATGAAGTTTGGGAAATCTTTGATTTTTGTAAAATAAAGAGTTATTCATTTAAGATATTTTGAAAAGTCTTTTCAAATGTATTTATATGTGTTTTAAAAAAGAGTTTGAAGTTTTATTATAATTTTAAAATTTTATTTAGTTATTTAAACAAGAGGTTTTAATTTTACGCCATTGTTTTCAAAATATCAAGTTTGTTTAAAGGTGACTATCTTTAAGGGATGTTTAAATACAGGTTTCAAAATTGTTTAAAAAGGTTTTAAAAGTATTTTGAAAGGGGAAGGAATCATGGATTACAAAATATTGTTGTAATAAATATTTTAAAATAAAAAAGATGGACTATAATATCTCTGTTATGGTAAATAGTTTCAAAAAATTGGAAAGGAAGTTAATTTATAAGACTTTGTTATTGTTAAACAATTTATTTACTTTTATAATAGGGAAGGTGATTTCAAGCAGTTTGGACTTCATCAATTAGAAATGTTGTTATTTATATAAAGGAAAGATGTTGCCACTTAAATCAAACTTTGGTTTAAATAAGTGATTTTTGAAAATGTTTTTTATAATGAGCATGTGGAACTCTTGGATTCTATTTTGTAGACTTCGGGACTAGAAATACGTTTTTGGAATTGGTTTATAGATTTGTTTTTGCAAGGGATTTCTTTGTCAATGCCATTAAATAGCAAAACAAATATGATAAAGTAGTGCTAAGATGTTGACATGTTTATGGAAAGTAAGTCGTCTAATATTTAGCACTAAAAACTGATGAGTAGACTTTCCTTTATCTATGAGATCTAGAATCAAAGTATTTGAATAAGGCAAGGCCAGAAGTAACCAGTGCTTGACTTATTGACTTTGATTCTGGGCGAGGGATAGAGAGGTCGAAATGTCAGAAATGTGATAAGTATAAGAGGGTTAATTTCCGATAAATGGGTCATGATTAATTAAGTATATGAAAGGTACTTCATCATATACTTGACACCAAATTCCCAGGTATGGGAACTTGTCTCTATCTCAAGAAGTAAGAATGTATATCGAGGCAAGAATAGTTTTCTAACTTGTCTGATTTCATTGTTAATTAAGGGATAGTACTATTTGAAATCGGAAAGTAGTGATGAGTATAAGATGTCCGATTTTTCATATGCAAACTATACATACACCAGGTAGTGGTTTGTCCACTATCGATAACTTGACCAGTTCTGACTTAGGAGGTATATAAAAGCTTCCTGATTTCATATGGTTTGAGATTCCTTTGGGAGAACTCATTTCGGTGGAAGGGTATATTAGAGATCCTCTTAGGACTCTTATATAGCCTGCTTACTTCTAAAAGAACCGGGATTGAGTCATCTGGAAACTATCGATTGTTGGTTCGAAGAGACTGGGATTAGATAAGCATGAGTTATCTGAAAACCACTTCTAACTGGCATATTCATTCGAGTTGAAGATATCTTGAAGATAACAAAATCAAAGATGGAGTTCTTTGAAGTGCAAGGGCTACTAATCCTGAGGATGTGGTAGAAGTAGCGCCTTTGGTTTTCTCATATCCTGAACGACTTGTATGAATGAATGTTAGCATTGCATTGCTGCTTGGAGGACAATGTTAGCATTTCATGTGGGATTTGCTAAAAATGTAAAACGTAACTTCAAGCCCCATAGCCGTTAATGACTAAAACATAGGATATGCTTCAGGCTATGTGGTTCGCTACCATTAGGGTATGGTCATCACTCGATCTAGATCGATACTTTCATATTATGTATGATCAGGGCCCAATACGGTTATATGCCTCAACAGAGGTGGTGACATATTTGGTACTATCCAGGAAGGGGTAGGTCGGTCCTGATTTGTAGAGGGTCCATACGAGGCCCTCGGTACATTTTTCTAGAGGTGTATTTTGGCAGGCTATAACGACCGGGCGACTTTCGACCCCGAAAATCGACACTAATACGTTCACTGTATAGAGTGCCGAATAATTGAGTGCCGAAAATACCAGGTTGTTAGGGTTAAGAAGAAAGAGATAGAAGAAGAAATGGAAATAACAACAACATAGAATCTCACAAACGCAGCGGAACAAAATATAATATACAATAACATCTTTTTATACAGAAGAAAAACTGTAACTGTTAATATACATACAAGTTATCAGAGTACAATCATCGATATATAAATCTAGACAGTTATAATAACTTGTTCTCAAAATGCTGAATATACAACCTACAATACACAACGGAATATAACCAAATACGTGCAATACATCTCTGCCATCCAGCTCGTCTCCTAAGCTCCAAAGCATCCTAACCTGAATCTGTAATACTCAGTCTGACCTGAGCATTACAACATAGTAACACCCGAGTCAGGTTGGAAACCAGCGTGAGTAAACACACTTAATTTGAATTACTTAAGTTACCAAAATCCTTCGGAAGTAAAGGTAACTCGTATGACCGCGTCACACATGAACACGACGGGTTTTTACCTTACGATAACCAAAACTTTTTTATAGAAAAATCCATCGATATTATAATAGTGTCTAAGTAAAATACTCATTTAAAATTAGTTGAATTTGTTAAATTAATTAAATTCCAGTATATTAGACTCTATAATCAAAACCGTAAGGGTTCATAGTGGTTGCTTAATTGAAGTGGCTCCGGATAATTCTTATATCCGATCCTGGTCTCTTCGAACTGAGAGCGATAAATTTTAAAAGGCCAAATTGTTTAAAATAAACAATTTATATTCAGAGTTTCAATATTCACATATAGGAATGTACTACATATGATTACTTTCAATAAAACGTGTCAATGTTTTATTCTAACCATTTTAATTCAATTTGGCTACTTAATGGCACAGACAAGAATAATTGAAATAAATATCCCAATAACAATAAACCAAAGCATAGATCTTTAACTAATTTAACGATTAATAATTAATATTAAACAATTCACAATACGAATTTAATCAACTTAAATTAAACCGAATCTACTTATATTTTTAATCCAAATTAATTATAAATTAAAGAAATTATAAAACAATTTATTATTAGTTAATTAGAATTAAACACTCTTTTAATAACTAATTTATTAAATAACATAAGATTTAAACAATTTAGAATCTAATTCTTAACTCACTTTAATTATTATAAAATAATAAATTTTATATTACAGAAAATTAACAACATAAATTTAGCTTAAGATATTAGGTGGTAGGGTTACAAAGCAAAAGATTTCATGTCGATTGGATTTACAATAAAAGGGAAATATGTGTTTAAATTAAAAGATTTTTTAACATAAAACTTATTCAATTTCTTTTAGAAAAAACAAAAAGAAAACAAATGTCCAGCCCAATACAAAACCAATCTGCCCATAATTGCTCAAGCCCCCAAACCTTCTCTCCTCTTTCCAAGTTCTTTCTTCTTTCTTCTTTTCTTACTCCCTTCCTTTTCTTTTTGCTCAAACCAAACGTGCACGTACGTGTGCACGTGCATGTCAACCCCGGCCGCGATCACTCGCCGCCGACCATGCATCCAAGTCGCCCTCGACCCCACGTCCACGTCCACTACCTGAAAACACGATCTAACCCTCCAGTTCAATTTATAATTCCTCCTCCCATACTCGAATGAAAACCTAACTCTTAACCCACCTCATCACGACACTACAAACCCTCCACCACCACCAGATTATGACCAGAGCACCGCCATAACATCCTCGACCTAATCCCACTGGTGCGCAACCACCGTTCATCCTCCACCATCGCCATTAACACGCGGACCTGTGACTCGCGAACAACCACACTAAACCCTAAAACAAGCTCGAACCACCCACACACAACAAAAAAAATCTCATGCCATTTTTCGTGGGTGTGCCTCCTCCCAAGCATCCTCCACGACGAATCCCATGACACGAAATTGAGTACACCACCGGAATTTCACCTTTTGCCCAAATCCATTCAACTCATCTATCTCACTTAATATTCAATTAAAAATCACCAAACTACTCTCAAAAATCATGATTTCCAGTAACAAACGCATTTATATAAGTTAGAGATTAAATTGTGATGTTCGAAAATCGTCCATTTTTAAGGTGTTTACTGTAATATATTCTTCTCCTCCTCTATACTTAATGATATCGAATGAAATAATTTTTTGGTTAAACTACGCTTGAAAACAACCGACGTTGCTTTTGGAATCATAAGCTAAAACCAACTAGGTAGGGAGATAATGGTTTTTATAGTTGCAAAATATCAACTTTTCAAAGAACAGAGGTGTTATAGTTGTTACTATGAGTTTATAGGGTATACATCATCACTAAACACACATATACACGGCATAGAAACTTAACATCACATGAATACTTGACAAAACAAAAGCGTTCATTCAAATTTACAAACATATAAAGGCATACAAGACTTCTAGTAAGTAGAAGTGTTTAAGTTTCACTCACCTTCTCTTGAAAAAAAAAGATACTGCTGTTTTGCTCCTTGTTCAAGCTTTTTGATTTAATGGCAGCTATCTACTTTGTTTCTTTTTTTAGTCAAACAAATAAACAAGAGCAAGTGTGGCCGTGTACATATAGAAGAGGATGGAAGTGTACAGTGCAAACCAAAGAAAAGAAGATATATACATGTACAGGCCTTTTTTCATATATTTTATTTTTATTTTCTTTTATATTTTTCTTTGATTTTGATTTATTGAGGCATGATTTGATTTCATGGGTTTGATTTGATTTATATAAGTGATTTGATCTTTTATGGCTTGAGTTGAAATTTTGTGAGCTTGATTTATTGTCTTGCCATCATGATGTCTCCTATATGTATATTCATTTATATGCATATATAGATATGCATACATTCACATGGATACGTATATATATATATTACTTCATATTTTACATCTTTATATATACACTACTTTTATAAACATATATAACTATTCATATATGTATTGTTGTCATCATACACACATATATTTATATTTATACATATCTTCATATACTTTTAAAAAAAACCCTACCCCGGAGAGTAGAGCTAGGGAATTCAGCTGCCCGCCACACTGATCCCCCTTTTAGCCAGCCCAGCCCAGAGCATCAATCCTCTACCAAGTTGTAGGTTTTATTGAGGATAACCGCTCCAAGCCTTAAGGGAAACATATCTCAGCTGCGGGACTCGAACCCGCAACCTCCAGGAACTTTGTTCCATGGTTGCAAGGTAGTCCTCAACCAGCTGAGCTATGCTCGCGGACTCTTCATATACTTATATATATATACACATATATATTTACATATTCATCTATACATTTAGATATACACATGTTTACCTATATATATAGATATTTATATTTCCATATGCACTATTTTTCTTATATTACCCATATATTTATATATATATATATGGTCATAAGTTTGAAATTTTGCCACTATGGATCTTATACATTCATGTATATATATTTATTTACATATACAATATTTTTATAAACATATATACACATATATAAACTTATTTATATTTTTAAGCATCAAAATGAAGCTTGCATATATTTGTATATAGATATACAGATATTTTATCTCAAATTTTAATGGTGGAGTTTATATGCAGATATCTATAAAATTTATCATATTCAGAAATTTATATTTAAAAATTAAACATAGTTTAATCAATTTATATATTCAGATATTTTAAACATCAGAAAATTTATCTATTCGACTTATAAAAATTAAAATTTTAAAATTAAAATTAGTCGATCATCCCAAAATTAGATGGCTAAAAATACGGGTCATTACATTCCTCCCCCCTAAAGACTTTTCATCCTCGAAAAGGAACGAAGCAAGAACTAGAATTTTGATGTATATTATTAAATAAATAATCTTTTAAACATTTTAAACTCTTCATTCTTTTATTTTACAATTTAAGATACATACACTTTAAATTATATAGTATTACCAAGCTAGTTTTATATTAAAACATTCTTCATAACTCGATGTCTTAATAAGTCCATCCTTGTTCTTACAGAAATTTAGTCATACGTTGATCAGGCGTAGGATTGAAAATCTCTAAGTACTTAGTACACCCGTTTCAACACCCATTGAAAATACTTGAAAACCCTTTTAAGAAATGATGTGGAAAGTATCACCCCATTTCCTTCTTTACCACCATGGATCGCAGTTAACACGATGATTGCGTCGCCATCCCGGCGAAATCATAAGAAAATTGTAGGCATCAACACCTCTCAACTTACGTCATGGGAACAAAATAGTCCGTAGCTACACAAAGGTTGCATTGCTATCACAGCAAAACCGTAAGTACTCTGTAGGCAATTTATGCCCCCCGAATTACGCTATCAAACGGAACTAAACCACATAGATCGCAGCTACACAAAGATTGCTTCACTATCCCAGTGAAACCAAACGTAGACTATAGGCAATCTCTGCTTTCCGAATTACGCTATGGAACAAAACCACATAGATCGCAATATACCGATGTTACATCGCTATCACAGCGAAATCAAACATAGTTTGTAGGCAATCGCTGCCTCCCGAATTACGCTATGAAACCAAACTACATAGATCGTAATCTACCAATGTTACGTCGCTATCACAGCGAAACCATACATAACAATAGGTACAATACCCCTCGATTTACGCTATACAAACAAATGATCACCAGAAACTCATGAGTTTTGTCCAGACGTCCTCTAGGATCCCAATTCTCATTGAACCCACCCTGTGGATTCCTAGGTAGAACCACCCAGTGGATCTCCTACTCTAAATTTCAAGTTTTGTGAGGGTGCCTTTCCATACTTTTAGTCTTGAAACATATCATACTATATACATAGTACCTTTCAAATCGTACATTTCATATGTATCATATAAATTTTATCTATACAAAATCGATATCTTCAAAATCGATAGTTTTTAAACTCGATTTACCTAATTTTCCAAATCGACCATTTGCCAAAGTCAAAGTCTTTAAAAATCAATAGGTCCTAAAACTATTTCAATTTCATTCTTATATATAAATTAGACCATTCTTTCCAACTCAAATAATTTAAGGATCAATAGTTCTGAGTACGCTTCATACTTATATAAACTCCTTTTAGTATTTCAAATATCTTTCAAGGATCATTTCTTTTTGGTTATAAATTCAACAAGGAGAGTTTGAATATATAATTAACATATATAATCTCATTAATGCCAATCAAAAATTTCCAAGTTCGATTACTCTACAAAGTTATTGGTAACATTTCTTACTTTTTATAAGGTAAGTTTAAGTTATACTATTTCGCTTCAAAATCAATTTTGCCTTAATATCTCGATTTCGGTTCCAATTCAAAATTGCTTCGAATTTCAATTTGGATTATAACTTCAATTTAACCTAATTTGTCTTTAAATCCATGATTAAATATAAACAATTTCCTATTCTGACCAGTTTGAATTTAGAAAATAGCTTGAATAGTTTTAAAATAGTTAAATAGTTAATATAAGATAGTTTGAGTTTTAAAAATGGTTTATATAGTAAAATAGCTTGAAAAATCAAAATAATTTGAATATTTAAGAAAATAGATTTTAAATAGTTTATATTAAAATAAATTATTTGAAAATAATTTCAAAGTCAAACTAATTCAATTCCTAATTTTCCAATTCAAATCAATTTCCATTTCCATTTAAATCGATTCAATTTCGATTTCAATTCGAATTAACTTCGATTCCAATTTTAATTCAAATCAATTTCAATTTCAGATTAATTCAATTTCGATCTCAATTTCAATTAATTCAATTACAATTCCAATTTGAATTAATTTCAATTCAGTTCTCAATTTCAAACCATGTCAATTTATCTAAATTCGAGTTCAAATTTCAAAATATCGATTTAAATCACTTAAATCAAATTAACCTTCAATATTCAATTTAAAAATCCAAATCTTAAAAAAATAATTCAATTTCGAGCCTAAATTTCAAAATTTCCGTTTAAATTACTTTTACTTGGATTTATTTCAAGATTCGAGTAAGAGTTCAAATCTTTTTAAAACATATCGATTTTCCGGAATTCAAGTGATTTCTCAATTATAACTTCAAAATTTCAAACACGGTTCTTTAAACAATTCTGGTTGACAAGTTCATTTTTAACATTTCAAACTCGAGTTCAAAAATGATTCCATTTCCATAAATTCGATTTTATTTCGTAGAATCAAAATCATTTAAATAATTTCAAATCAAATTTTTTTTAGAATCATTAAATTTAACCAATCCAGTGTACGTATATAATTTTCTATCCTATGGCCAAGTGAATCCATTATTTCAATTTAATTTTAGGGATGGATATATATCATTTCAGTCAAAATAAATGTCATAGGTACATATCATTTCAACATATTTCTTAATTTATTCGAAATAATTCGATTTACAGTTTTATATACTGTAAATAATATACTGGATGATAGCAGGATATATCAAAATAAATAAACATCCAAATCATCTTAAACATCAATCAATAGCATCTATCACAAATTTTTAGAATTCGAAACCCGTTTTATTTTAAAAATCGTTTTGAAATCATTCATACATACATAACTTCTTTTGCAACTCTTATCAAATCTATACCTTTTCTTTTACAATTTAATTTATTTAACTTCCATAAGTTAAATTTTAATTTCACTTTGAAATTTCCAATTTCAGGTTATAAGTTCAAAACTTATTTAACTTGGCCTGAGTTAATTCTCAATTCATTCAATCCATTTAAACTTACTCAATTTAAATTTTTACATTCCAAACTTCAATTCTTATTAACATCACTTCCTACTTATAAGTTCAAAAACTTATTTTTCCTTTGGTTACACTTCTCATTTCAATGGGAATCCCAGAATTCATACACTGGGTATTTATTTCAAATCGACTTTAAAACCATACATACATACATATATATATATATCCCATTTACATACTAAATCACACTTTTAAATTTTAAACCAACCTTGGTTTCTATCCAAAACAAATTCCTTCGGAATTTTCAAAACAACCCTTGTTATCAAAAAAAAAATTCATATCAAAAATATTATAAATAATCTTACTTATTATTTCTTCAAAACACCTTGAAACACATTTCAAAATATTCGGGACTTAGATTCAAAACTTCTCAATTTAGATCCATTTTAATTTATAATTCACATTTATAAATTATGCTTATATAATTCCACTTCCTTAAAACATTTCACAATATTTTATCATTGTTTATATTATAATAAACACCTTTATTAAGGCACACCAACCAATTTATGATAATAATCAATATTACCATACCTAGAAACTAAACACACTTACATTCCACAATAATTTTTTGAAAAATTATTTCTATATATAAAATATAATCAGGGTAAACTTGTTTCATTTTAGAACACTTTGAAATACACTTCCGAAATTTTCGGGTAAATTCTGGTTTGAGTCTATTTTTAGCTTAACCCACTTGTATGGTTCATTCTTATCAAATTGCTATTTGGTTATATATATATATCCACTTAAATTTTATAATCCAATTTTGATTATAATAATTATTATAACCAATCACCTTAATACACTATAATAATTCAGAAAAATTATTTCTTTTTATATCTTATATAAAATTATTTTAAAATCATTTATCCTTTAAAATTATTATATAAGAAAATAACAAGTAAGCTCCCATATATAATACATTCAACTCATTCTAGGGTACTACTGACCATATCTCTAAATAGTAATCCCCACCAAAGCCAAGGTTCTCGCTTAACCTTCAGTTCTGATACCACGTGTAATGACCGGGCGATATTCGACCCCGAAAATCGATACTAATACGTTCACTATATAGAGTGCCGAGCAATCGAGTGCCGGAAATACCAGGTTGTTAGGGTTAAGAAGAAAGAGATAGAAGAAGAAACAGAAATAACAACAACACAGAATCTCACAAATGCAGCGGAACAAAATATAATATACAATAATAGCTTTTTATACAAAAGAAAAACTGTAACTGTTAATATACATACAAGTTATCAAAGTACAATCATCGACATATAAATCTAGACAGTTATAATAACTTGTCCTCAAAATGTTGAATATACAACCTATAATACACATCAGAATATAATCAAATACGCGCAATACATCTCTGCCATCCAGCTCGTCTCCAGAGCTCCAAAACATCCTAACCAGAATCTGTAATACTTGGTCTGACCCGAGCATTACAACAAAGTAACACCCGAGTCAGGCTAGGAACCAGCATGAGTAAACACACATAATTTGAATTACTTAAGTTACCAAAATCCTTCGGAAGCAAAGGTAACTCGTATGACCGCGTCACACATGTACACGATGGATTTTTACCTTACGATAACCAAAACACTTTTATAGAAAAATCCATCGATATTATAATAGTGTCTAAGTAAAATACTCATTTAAAAATAGTTGAATTTGTTAAATTAATTAAATTCCAGTATATTAGAATCTATAATCAAAACTGTAAGGGTTCGTAGTGGTTGCTTGATCGAAGTGGTTCCAGATAATTCTTATATCCGATCCCGGTCTCTTCGAACTGATAGCGATAAATTTTAAAAGGCCAAATTGTTTAAAATAAACAATTTATATTCAGAGTGTCAAAATTCACATATGGGAATTTACTACATATGATTAGTTTCAATAAAACGTGTCAATGTTTTATTCTAACCATTTTAATTCAATTTGGCTACTTAATGGCACAGACAAGAACAATTTAAATAAATATCCCAATAAAAATAAACCAAAGCATAGATCGTTAACTAATTTAACGATTAATAATTAATATTAAACAATTAACAATCTGAATTTAATCAACTTAAATTAAACCGAATCTACTTATATTTTTAACTCAAATTGATTATAAATTAAAGAAACTGTAAAACAATATATTATTAGTTAATTAAAATTAAACACTCTATTTAATAACTAATTTATTAATTAACATAAGATTTAAACAATTTAGAATCTAATTATTAACTTACTTTAATTATTATAAAATAATAAATTTTATATTACAGAAAATTAACAAAATAAATTTAGCTTAAAACATGGTAGGATTACAAAGCAAAAGATTTCATGTCGATTGAATTTACAATAAAAGGGAAATATGTTTTTAAATTAAAAGATTCTCTTAACATAAAACTTTTTCATTTTTAAAAAAAAAAACAAAACAAAAAACAAATGTCCAGCCCAATACAAAACCGATCGGCCCAAAATTGCTCAAGCCCCCAAACCTTCTCTCCTCTTTCCCAGTTCTTTCTTCCTTCTTCTTTTCTTACTCCCTTCCTTTTTTCCTCAAACCAACCGTGCATGTACGTGTGCACATGCACATCATCTTCGGCTGCGATCACTCGCCACCGACCATCCATCCAAATAGTCCTCGGCCCCACGTCCACGTCCACCACCTAAAAACACGATCCAACCCTCCAGTTCAATTTCGAATGCCTCCTCCCAAACTCGAATGAAAACCTGACACTTAACCCACCTCGCCGCGACACTACAAACCCTCGGCCATCACCGAATTACGACCAGAGCACCGCCATCACATCCTCGACCTAATCACCCCGGTGCGCAACCACCATTCCTCCTCTACCATCGCCATTAACACACGGACCCGTGACCCACGAACAACCACACTAAACCCTAAATCAAGCTCAAACCACCCACATGCACACAAAAAAATCTCATGCCATTTTTCGTGGGTGCACCTCCTTCCAAGCATCCTCCACGACGAATCCCATGACACGAAATCGAGTAGACCACCGGAATTTCACCTTTTGCCCAAATTTGTTCAACTCCCTCTATCTCACTCAATACTTGATTAAAAATCACCAAACTACTCTCAAAAATCATGATTTCCAGTAACAAACACATTCATATAAGTCAAAGATTAAATTATGATATTCAAAAATCGTCCATTTTTAAGTTGTTTACTGTAATATATTCTTCTCCTCCTCTATACTTACTGATATTGAATGAAATAATTTTTAGGTTAAACTGCACTCGAAAACAACCGATGTTACTTTTGGAATCATAAGCTAAAACCAACTAGATAGGGAGATAATAATTTTTATAGTTGCAAAATATCAACTTTTCAAAGAAAAGAGGTGTTATAGTTGTTACTGTGGGATTACAGGGTATACATCATCACTAAACACACATACACATGGCATAGAAACTTACCATTACAGGAATACTTGACAAAAAAAGTGTTCATTCAAATTTACAAACATATAGAGGCATACAAGACTTCCAGTAAGTAGAAGTGTTTAAGTATCACACACCTGCTCTTGAAAAAAAAAGATACTGCCGTTTTTCTCCTTGTTCAAGATTTTTGATTTAATGGTAGATTTCTACTTTGTTTCTTTTTTTAGTCAAACAAATGAACAAGAGCAAGTGTGGCCGTGTATATATAGAAGAGGATGGAAGTGTACAGTGCAAGCCAAAGAAAAGAAGGTATATACCTGTACAGGCCTTTTTTCATATATTTTATTTTTATTTTCTTTTATATTTTTCTTTGATTTTGATTTATTAAGGCATGATTTGATTTCAAGGGTTTGATTTGATTTATATAAGTGATTTGATCTTTTATGGCTTGAGTTGAAATTTTGTGAGCTTGATTTAATGTCTTGCCATCATGATGTTTCCTATATGTATATTCATTTATATGCATATATAGATATGCATACATTCACATGGATACGTTTATATATATATATATTACTTCATATTTTACATCTTTATATATACACTACTTTTATAAACATATATAACTATTCATATATGTATTGTTGTCATCATACACACATATATTTATATTTATACATATCTTCATATACTTATATATATATATATACATATATATTTACATATTCATCTATACATTTATATATACACATGTTTACCTACATATATAGATATTTATATTTCCATATGCACTATTTTTCTTATATTACCTATATATATATATATATGGTCATAAGTTTGAAATTTTGCCACTATGGAACTTATACATTCATGTGTATATATATATATACATATACAATATTTTTATAAACATATATACACATATATAAACTTATATACATTTTTAAGCATCAAAATGAAGCTTGTATATATTTGTATATAGATATATGGATATTTAATCTTAAATTTTAATGGTGGAGTTTGTATACATATATCTATAAAATTTATCATATCCAGAAATTTATAATTAAAAATTAAACATAGTTAATCAATTTATATATTCAGATATTTTAAACATTAGAAAATTTATCTAGTCGACTTATAAAAATTAATATTTCAAAATTAAAATTAGTCAATCATCCCAAATCGAATGGCTAAAAATGCGGGTTGTTACACGGGCGGTACCCAAGTAGCCTTGTCATTTTATGAAATCCATTTTTCAATACGTGCCTTATGGACTTAGTTGTATATCAAATATGCTAGAACGTGAGGTGCAAGCATTTTAGCTATGTTATATATTTATTTTAAACCCTAGACATTATTATAATATCAATGGATTTTCTATCTGAAATTGTTTGGTTATCGTAAGGTAAAAACCCATCCGTGTTTATATGCGGTGTGGTCTTATGAGATACCTCTATTTTTTAAAGGGTTTTATAAATATAGCAATCCATATGATTTGAGTTTCTCACGCTGGTTTACCAGATTGATCTGAATGTTATTTTCTTATATTACTTGGGTCAGGCCCGAGTATGTTTTCCAGAGTTAGCTTTATACGCTTGGAGATTCAGGAGACGAGTCGGATGCTTCCAAGACTTGCAATAAAAATTTTTCCATTGTATTTCTTATTTGAATTTATCAGGATTTGTAAGGACAAGCAGCTTTAACTATCCAGGCTGATGATTGGTTAGACTCTGATTGTTGTATGAATATTAAAGTTTCCTTTTATAATGATATGTTAACTATTATATAATACTCGTTATGATGTGTGATTCTATTCTATCTTTTCTTTTCTTTAACCCCAATAGTATGTCTTTCTGGCACTTGGATGCTCGACACATAAATACTGTGGATGTATTAGTGTCAATTTTGAGAGTTGAAAAGGTGGGTCATCACAATAACTACTACTCCCTATTTACTAGATGATATTAATAATTAACCAGAGGCTCGATACTTCGTATGCCTATTCATATCATCGGACGTGATACAAAGAAACCTAGGAAAAAGACAGTGAAGTTGAAGAAGGTTCAGTGGAACGAAAGCGAATGTGATTGCACTTGGGAGACCAAAGAGAGCGTGGGAAAACTTATCCAATGCTCTTTACTTGGTGAGACTTACTATTTATCGCTTTTACTTTCACTTATGATATCATGAGTATACCTTAGCATATTATCCTGCATGTTATGATAAGCTTGGATATTTCCTTTTAATCTATTGTTATGTATTCATGTTTGATGTGCGGTGATTGTATATGCTTCTATATGGTTGTTAGGCATACAAGATAAACTTATTGATTTTGTTTGGGATTTTTAGAGCGAAATTTCTAGAGGGTGATAATGTAACGACCCGTATTTTACATATTGAAAGATTGTAAAATTTTAGCATTATTTTTATTTAGTGTCCTACGATTCTATAACTTTAGGAAATGGCTACTGGAGACATTTTACGTCCTTAGAATTCTCATTAGACGATTCTGAAACTAAAAATATTATATGGCCTATAACTTTTGATAGAAGCCGAATTGGTGTCTGAAACCACTTCTATTAGATCAGAATGATGGTTTCTCTTTCCTGTAGTGGTTATAAAAGGAAAACAGACTTACTGTTTTGGAAATAGGGATATTTGAAGTTTCACTTATTGAACAGCTTAGTGGGTAATTAAGGAGATAATAGCTAAGCACAAGGCCCATTTCAGGATTAGCACCTAAAGGGGAACGATGGCACTTCTCCTCAATTTTACACTTCCCAAAATAGTCAGAGAGCCACCATTAACCTTCTTTATCCAAAAAAAACTCTAAACCTTACTTTAGTTAGCCAAAATTGTCATTAAGGAGAGGGTTAGTAAGATTAGCATTTTGAATAGGGATTTGTTGTTGGAGACATCTTGGGATTATTGTTCATTCTTGGATTTGAACTATTTTGGATCTCTTTTGGATTGCTTGGATTTTAGGTGAGTGGTTAGGACCTCTCACTTACTAATTGTTCATTATACACCTTAAAATGATGTTATAAAATAGTTTTTGATCCTACAACGTGTTTTATAACCAATCACATATGTTAATTTGAAACGATTATACAAAGTTTAGCGAATTTATTTTCTTATGGATCTCCGTTGTTCTTATTATTTAACTTTCTTTTCACTATTATTTTTAGACTTTAATTTGATGTGTATGAATGTTTTCTTGGTGGAATATAGTTTATATGTTAATTTCTTAAATGTATGGTATTTGTTTGGTTAAAAATGCTGATCAAATGTCAACTTAGAATTAATGATAGATTCTTGGATCAATGATGGTCCAAGAATTTGATTTTTCCCAAATTCTATGTGATTGGTGTGGGGGCAACTAGGAAGGCCTCAAAAGGCTATGCTTCAAGTTTCAAGTCGTTTGGACTACTTTTGCTCGAGTTTTGGGCAAAAGATGGATCGGGGACCGTTCCAAGTCTCGGATCGGTGATAATCCAAAAGTTGACTTCTTCCAAATTTGATGCCAACTGTGAGGGGGAACAAGGAAGGCCTCAGAAGTCTATGCTTCAAGTCTCAAGTCGTTTGGAGGTCGTTTGCTTTAGATATGGCTCAAAGAAGTATGGATCGTTGGTGGTATGAAGGCTTCAGATTAATGGTGATTTCTTCGAGTTCTGGATATGCTTGCTTCGAGTTATATGGAGTAGTGCTTCGAGTCGCTTGCATATTTGCTTGGAGTTTCACTTCTAGAGCCAAAATGGGAAAAGTATTGGATCGGTACCGATCCAAGTGGCTTGGATCGGTGGACTTCTGATCGGTTAAAGATGGATTAGTGGTGTTTGAATCAGGGTCTACATTGTTCGATGAGGCTGGGATCGATGATGGCTTGGATCGACGATGGCCTTGGTTCATCATTGCTTGGACCAGTGAAGTGTTAGATTGGGATAAGTCTTGAATCAGTGAAGTGTTGGATCGGGGTAGGCTTTGGATCGAAAGTGGAGAAAAGAAATATTACTTGGAATTCGACCAGAGGAAATTTTCCATTTTCTTCAAGCTTGAACTGAGAATTTTCTGAGTTATTATGCTTCCTGTCTTCATTTTCTTGCTTCGAGTCTAACCTGGGAAGTTTGTATGTTTAACCCGAGTCAGCTCGATGTCGATCCATGGGGGCCGAGTTGAAAAACTTAGGTCGGCTTTTTTCACTCGTTTCATAATATTTCCTTCTTAAGATGTTTCCCAAGTCCATGGGTCTTTTCTCTTCGCCATTTGCTCATCCAATTTGATCGTTAAGTCCGTTCGAAGACTGGAGAAATTCGACCGTAATAAGAGGTGACGGTTTCGACAATGGTTGGATGTACTTTGAGATGCCAAGTAGAGGGCTATGAGTTGGATTGAAAGAACTATTTGAGGAAGGTTATAGGACAAACGATGATATTATATGACTGACAATAATTGTCAAAAATCATCCGAAACCGTGACAACTTCAGATTGGAGTTGTAAGGACAGTTCTAGTATGAGCTCTACTACATATGACATGTGCAAAAAGATCGTTGATACTCGAGGGTTTCTAGAGTACTTGTAAAGTATGGTATGCAATTGAGGCGTGATTGCTCCTGGAGTGTGATGGCTCCTTATCTTCAGGTGGAAATCTATTTGCCCGGAACCAATATAATGGTTAGTCTAGTACCTACCTTGCTAAGTGGCATGGATTCGAGGACCGTGTAACTAGGAAGTTGACTATAATGATGGGTAGTGAAGTCCCCGAGCATGATGGCTTAGGCGAGTTATCAAATATCAAAATCATTAAGTGAGTGAATGTAAGAATGGATGATGGATGCTATGTTTATTTTGGTTGCTTATCACCTTAGGGATGTCACATGATGTAGATGTTATTGATGTAGTTACTTCGACACCCTTTAGTACTTTAAGGTATAGTACAACTATGATGATTTTGATATTGAGTAGCATATATCCTATGTTATGTGCTAACTCTATGGATGTAGGGATCAGTCAATTATGATTTTCCATACCACTTTACATTGTATATTGACTTTATAGTATTTGAAATTTTCTAATGCTCACACCATATTTTTGTCTAACTCGGGATTTTATGCTTTGCTTCCTATTATTCCGGGTACTCTTAAATGAGTAAATTAGGGATATCGGGTTTTGTGAGTACGTGGAGGTGGACAGGTGATAAGCAGGAGGTTATACTATCATATTACTATATTTAGCTATTATTTCTTATCGTTCACCTATGTAGCACTATGGAGCTCACTAGTGCTATTATCTATTTGGAGACGGTTATATAGTTTGAGTTTATTATCAGTTGTGGAAACTCTATCACTTTTTTGTATAGCTGTATGGATCTGATTACTTTGATTATGTGATTCATTCAGTTACTACTATCTCGGTAGTTTTATATCTGAGATGTTTGCTATTATATTTTATTCGATGCACTATGAGATATACGACATGCTCTGTGATAAATTTACTTTACTACAAACCTTGACAACCATCCTACATTGGCCAGGCACCATTGCAGCGCATTACACAGGTTATATTGGATGTTGATAGTGTAGGGAAGTAGTCACAAACAACACATTTTGGTCTTACACTAATATTATACCCTAGAAACATACCACTTTGACAGCCAGGTATAAGCTAGGAGTGAAGAAGTTTCATGTGCGTTAGAACATTCCTTAATAAGTGTTTGGACCGAAAGCTAGCATGAACACCCAAATAGTTTAGAGAAGAGGATGAAATGAAGAAATTAAAAGGAAAACAAGTAAAAACAACACATAACAATTTATAGTGGTTCAGCTAAACTCTGGCTTACATCCATTTAAGCTTTGTTAATGATCTCTGCAAGGTTTTACAAGTAAGATTTTATGGATCGGTATTCTTAGATCGGTGATGATCCAAGAATTTGCTAAAATGGTACATAATTTTAGAATGTAAAAAAAGGATCACAAATGGTGTCTCTCGTTTCTTATTTATAGACAAAGACTAGAAAATTTGTCTCCATCACATTCTCCACGTTCTAAAGAAGATTTATTGTAGAGATAATGACCAAATCAGCAAGTTGCTTCTTATATTGGTATCTATCTATGTGTCTTAAGTCAGTGACGATCCATAAGTTAGATCGGTGTGCCTTTGAACTTTACCTTTTGAAGCCTTTTTCATGGATTGATGATGATCCATCACCATTAGCTCACATTGCTTTCATTTTTTGGACTTTTAATAGGAAGAAGAGTGCTTTAGTTTGATGATGTAAGATGGATTAGTACCGATCTAAGAAGCTCAGATCGGCATCGATCCAACACTTAGTGTTGGATCTTGTGCCGTTGACTTTGGCCATCTGAACTATTTTGATGAATGAATTATTTTCTTAGATAATTGACAAGCTTGTGGTCATATCTTTGAGCTTCAGTTGGAGATTGGAATTATCATTCTGGATTTCCGATTTGCTACCTATTAACTAACCATTTTCCAAGGCAGTAAATAGGCGGATTTAACCTAACAAACTTCATGATTATTAAGGCCAGGAGCCCAAAGTGACGATTGTGAGTCCAGAAATTAAGTGCAGGCAATGATATGAAGCGACGATCAACTGAGACAAAGAGATAGACTCTCCAGATTACTCTAAGTACAGATTTGTACCTCCCCGGGCAGGGGATCGGTGCTTATCCCTTCCCCTAGGAGATCGGTACATATCTTCAATTTTTGTCCCAAACTTTGTGAGACCGTAATAAAGTGACAAGGAAGGCCCCACGAGGCTACATTTCAAATATCAAGTCATTTGGAGTTTGTATGCTCAAGTTATGGGCAAATTACTTCACCTAAAAAAGGGATCGTATAAAAAGGATCGATATAAAAAAGGATCGGCATATTTTAGCCAAGCAAGTACAACTCAATAAAATACAATCAATATCACAAAATCCATAAGTCCAATGCATATGAAATTTTGTGAGCAACATATGGGGACCCTAGGGAGCCTACCCTAGGTATTGCATCTCAAAAAGATAAAGAAAGAGGGATCGGTCATCTTCCCTCTTAGCGATCGGATAAACCCAACTTTATAGCAAAGATCGATCAATATCTCAACATTTACACATCCAATTAACATGGAACTTAGAGCACAAGCTAACTACAACATGTGGAACACCCCATAGGGGTCGTACATCATTTGGAGCAAATTTAAAGGATCGACCCCTATCCCTCCATAGGGATCGGCCCCTATTCCTCCATAGGGATTGGCTATAATTAGCCTTTACATCATATTGGAACAAAGATCGATCGATAACCCGAATTCTACTAATCCAATTGGCATGAAACTTGGAGGCTGTACATAATATAATATGGAGAAGCTCCTCTAGGGATCACATGTCATTTAGAGCAGTTTGGAGGGATTGACCCTTACCCCTCCAAAAGGATCTGTTGAAATCAGAATGTATGCAACTCCACTTCACGGAAAATGCAATATCTCACAAACTATAAGTCGAAATGGCACGAAATTTGGAGGGCAAGTAGTTAACATAACGTGAATCTCACAGAGGGATTGCACCCCATTTGGACACCAAAATATAGATCGATACCGATCCCTATTGTGGGCCCCAATTGGCCGGAAAATTCTTGGGTGGCCTCGTCATGGCCTGGAGGTTCTTTTGCTGAAATTTCTATGATTGGATTAGATATTGGTGCTTTAACATAATTGGTGTTGGTGGCCAATGCTGGCGCACCTGACTCGCTCATTCTGAGTCATCCAGGTATAGATTAGTTAAAAGTGGGATAACATTTGACCCAAAATATAACTTTTATTAACAAGGTTTGCTTTGGATTAAGACTGGTTATCGACATCAAAAAGTATTATGAATAGACACTTCCTATTCTTCGAACAAATCTCATAAAATATTGCTTCTTGTATGGATCATCACATCACTTTGAACAGCTTTGGATTCACACATCTTTGGACAGTACAAGAGCTGAAGCATGTTGCTCAAGTTTGCTTTTCTAATTCTGGATAGTTTTTGACAATCTTTTTTTTGAATTGATCGAGTAGGGTTTCTATACCCTAAATTTTATCACTTTAAATATGAATATTAGGCATATTTTTAGGTAATGAATTATTTGGTTTTATAACCAAAATAAATCCCTTTTTAATAATTAATAGTGATTGTGAAACTATTTTTAAAATTTGTTTACAAAAATATTTAGTTCAAAAGAAAAAGCAAATGTCTTATAATATGACACATAAGTTGTAATGACCCGCAAGTTTATCACTTGGATAAATTATATTTATTTTTAAAATATTTAGATATGGGTTTATAAGTAAGAAATAATCATTTTTAAGTGATAAATAATAATAGTTATTTTGGTTGGGAAAAATATTGTGAACAAATTACCGAGATAAAATATAGATAATTTGTAAATATCGTCTTAGGTAAAATATCGATAAAACAATCGAAAATCGTTTTGTCGATAAAACTGCTTTTAAACAATAAGGATCATGCATGGCTCTGGACAAATACACTAATATATGTATTCAAACCAGATTATGAAATAAAATAATTTATTTTATTTTTGAAAAATAAAATGTATTTATGACATCGACAGTTGATATCATCGGTTTTATATATTTATTCGGAAATGCAAGTTAAGTTTTAATATTAAATAAATGGGTTCTTATTTACAAATAAACCTATTTTAATCATTTAATAATGGTGGTAAAATAGTTTTTAAAAATTGTTTACCAAAATAGATATTTCGTAGAAAAATTGAAAATGTGACCGAAGAACGTTTTCCGAAATTTTGACTTTTCGACACCGGAAAGTTGCTGGGAACATTGTTCGCCTTTATGCACTATATATACACCTATATAGTAGATCATTAACCATATAATAATATACTTAATTATGTATTATCTTATGTTAATTATGTTTAGCAAGTGATGTGACAAGACATGGTTTTAAAGTAATAACTTATATATATACTAAATCATATCGTCGTCTCTTGTCATTTCCTTAATTACCATCATCATTACTCATCATGGTTTAGGGGATGTGACTAGAGAGGGGGGAGATGTGGTATATAAGGGGGAGGAAGGTGGTGATGTGACATGTTAAAATGATGACATGTTATGATATTTTAAACTAAGGATAAAATGGTAATTTCCCCACTTTTCTTCATCTATAAATACACACACATTTTTATTTACATTCTCTCCTTCATTTTCTGAAACTTCTTCTCTAAAATTTCCATAGCTCCGAAAAACTTTCTAAGTATTTAAAAATCCTAACTTTTCACTTTAAATCTCTTCCGAATCTAGTTTAAACTTTCCTGTATTCATTTCTTTACTTTATTCTTCAAGAAACCAAGCTCACACCTACCCCACACCACTAGGATGAGCCCCCACACATCAAGCTGAGCCCATTTGAAGCTTAAAACCCTGGAAATCTTCACTCTTCGAAGCTCGTGTGTTGTTTCCAAAGTCTAGTCGAAGTACGCTTTGTGTTTGCGGAGTTTCGATGAGTAAAACTACTTTGTTTTGGAAAAGTTTTTGACTTTACTATGATGTGTTATTGTGGAATATGATGAGAAAATTGAATGGTTATTATGTTGGTCGAAGGTGATTTGATGGATGTTTGCATTTGGTGTTGAATTTGAGATTTGAATGTGATGTTGTCGAGTTAGTAAGCATATAACCTTATGTTTATATATGTGTTTCATTGTGATGTTAAAAGTATGGTAGTATGGATGTATGGTTGTGATCTAAGAACCAAAGTATGTTGAGTTAGAACAAAGTTAACAACTTTGTGTGTTGCGACGGACGTGAGATCCGATTCGAAATCAAAAACTATGTTTTCTTGTTTTAAAGTTTGGAAATTGTTTCAAAGTTTCTATCTTTGTTTCTAAGTCTCAAAAACTTTGGAAGTTATATTTCTAAACATGAAATAGGAAATAATAAGAAATTTTTTTCATTAAAGTATGTTTAAGCGAACTGCACTCATAGCGATAGTCGCTATAGATGCAGTTCGACAAAATTTCCGATTTTCGTTTTAAAACGTTTTCTTTTGAAATAGTTTTGCAAAAAAATTTCAAACTTAATTAGTAATATAAAAAGAGATTAAGTTTAATTAAAGTAATATTTTATTATTTAATAAATTATTTTAAGGTAATTAGCACTTAATTAGTAATTAAGTAAGTGATTAGAGGTTAAGTAACACTTAAGGAAGTTTAAAGACTAATTATTGGTTAATAAGGTTTTAACTAGTGATTTATGAAGATAAGCAGTAATTTAATGATTAATTACTATTTAATTAAGTTAGTTAGTCAATTAATTATTATTTAATTAAGTGATTATTTAATTAATTTTAATTAATATGGTTTAGCTAATAATGAATTGATTTAACCTTAACTAAGATACATTAGGAAGTTAATTAGGACTTAACCAAGTCCATTAAGTTAATTAAAGTATAATTATGAATTAATCTTGATTTAATTAAGATATAACTAGGGTTTAAGCTAATTAAAAATATTTTAATCTTTTCAAAGCTATTTTTAAACTTAATCGGTTATATTTTAAATCAATCTTCTTTATCAAGCTAATTGATTTTAAATCAAAGGATCTCACATCTGGACCATTAAGTAGCAAATGAATTAAAGTAGCGATTATAAAACGTTGACACACTTTATGGGAAGCAAGTGACTTGTGTTTAGCATAAATGCTGAATGTCGGTAACGTGATAGATACAAGGAAGTTAATTTCAATAAGCGGGTCATGATAACTTAACCATGTAGACATACTTCTATATGTACATTTTTCACTCGATTATGGATTTACCTATATTTATAACTTGAACATCTACCTATGATTGATTGTATGTTATGTGTGAATCCCTTACATATCTAATGTTTGGAAGTATCTATGATATAACTTAGATAAGTTAAACCCAAATTTAGTGAACTGTCAACGGGTAAAAGCCGAACATCAGAAACCAAGTGGGTTACTTCAACATTTAGATATTCCAATTTGAAAGTGGGATTCTATCTTGATGGATTTTATAGACGGGTTGCCAAGGTCAAATAGAGGAAATGAAAGTATGTGGGTCATAGTGGACAGGTTGACCATGAGTTCCCATTTAATTCCAGTTAAGTCAACCAAAACGGCACCTGCTTTAGCTAAGTTATTTATGAAGAATATAGTTAGACTGCATGGAATTCCTAGTAGTATCGTAAGTGATAGAGATTCCTTATTCACTAGTGAGTTCTGGAAGAGTCTATAGGAGATTTTGGGTACCAAGCTCAAGATGAGTACTGCTTACCATTCATAGATAGATGGGAAAACAGAAAGAGTTAACAAAGCCTTGGAAGATTTGCTACAAGCTTATGTGCTAGATTTTAAGGGATTACGGGAAGACCATCTGTACTTAGTCGAGTTTTTGTATAACAACAGTTATCAGGCTAGTATAGGGATGGCCCTGTTTGAAGCTTTGTGAGGAAGGTCATGCAAATCTCCTATTTGTTGGTTAGAGACCGGGGATAGGTTGGTTCTTGGTCCGGATTTAGTTAGAGAGGCTGCATAAAAGATTGAGATCATTTAAGCCCGGATGAAGGAAGCCCAGTCTAGGTAGAAGAGCTATGCCGATAGAAGACGAAAAGACTAAGACTTCTTAGTTGGAGATCGTGTTTTTATCAAAGTGTCACCTATGAAAGGTGTAATTCGATTCGGGAAATCGGGGAAACTGGCGTCGAGGTTCGTTGGACCATTTCCCATTGTAAAGAGGATCGGGAAACTCGCATATAGAGTAGAGTTACCGAATAGTTTGGCAGGAGTCCACGATGTTTTTCATGTCTCTCATCTAAGGAAGTGTATTCGAGATCCAAAGACTACTATAGCACCGACTGTATTAGATAACTTAGTAGTGGAGCCGAATTTGACTATGGTTAGAAAACTACTTGGTATGGTCGTGAGTGATAAGAAGAGGCTAAGGAACAAGACAGTCAGATTAGTCAAGATCTAGTGGAGTGACGATGGTAGAGACTGTACTTGGGAAAATAAAAGCAGGATTCGAGATACTAATCCTGACTTGTTTCATGGTACGCTTTACCTTTTCGATCGATTTTGATGAGTTCCTTATCGTAATTTCGAGGACGAAATTCTTTAAGGAAGGGAGTCTGTAATGACCCTAATTTTGATTAACATTATTTAAGACATTTAATTAGTTAAGTTAGATGAAATAATGAAAATGGTTAGGGGACTGAGGTTTGTGATTAATAGAAGGTAGTCGTGCCTAGTTAAACTAATGAACCAAAAGGGGATATAGATTAAGTAGTAAGGGAAATTACATAAGGGCAATATAGGAATAAGCTACATTCTTATACCCTAAACCCTTAGGGCCACTTTCATTTTACAAACGTTCACAAACTAAACAAATTATAACCAAGGCCGGCCACCATTAGAAGAGTAAGAGGAAGATAAGCTAAATCAAGAGTAAAAGCTTAATCAAATTCAATCAAAGATCAAATATCAACTCCTTAACAACAAAGCTAAAGGTGAATAATTGTTGCATCTCATATTTTTGATATTTCAGTTTCTAGAATCAGATCCGAATGTTTTTGCACGTATATTGCCATGTTTTGAATGTTAGATATATATATATATATACTTGTTGATGAATTATGCTTATTCATATTGATTTTATTACCAATTTTGATATGAAAAACCTATCAAATGACATCCAAATGCCTTGCGATTTTGATATAGGGTCATAAATGATATTTTATAGATGGTTTCCAAGTTTCATAATTTTCTAAATTAATGCGGATTTATCACTAATTTTCTAGTGAAGAAAAAGGTTATTTGGGTTTAGAATTAATTACGACGATTATATATATATATATATTTTGGATCAGAAATTTAAATATGTTAGAAAACATATTAAAAGTGATTTATGTGAATTTTTATAAAATTTTCCTAAGTGTTTTAATAAATATATAAAATTATTTATGGTATGAGATTTAAATGTTTTATATTTTTATAAAAGGAGAAGAGGCTATTTGCTAATGTTTTAAAATGCTAATCTCTGAAATTCGGCTGCACTTTTCAGAAAAGATTTTTAAAAAGTAAAGGCAACCAATTACATGATGACAAATAAGCAGGTTAGTTGAAAAGAGTTACTTTTTAAAGTTAAAAATCAGATTTTTTATGGTTTCGCTATCTCACCATCTTCGGCAGCCACCTTTCGACTTAGTGCCTCCACCTCCAACCAGATCGAAACCAATGTACATGGTATAAAAGACTTGGTACGTAGTGAATTGAACATAGGCGAAAGGTATAGGGTCGAAACAAGGGATTCCGAAGGGGTCGAAGCCTTGTTTTGTTTTCTAAAGGAAAAGCGCCTACTTCGCTTACGAATAAGATAGGCTTCGACTTGGTCAGCTTTCGATTGGGTCAAATTTGTTTTAAAGAAGCTTTTGAAATAGGTTGCACTATTGTTTTAAATAAATGCTTTCAAAGGGGTTGAAACCCTTACCTGCCGCCTTTTTACCTTTCGAAGTAGTGCCTCCGAAAGGGTCCCTTTGTTTTAAAAATTAAAGCTGCTTCTCCAATACTTTCGAAGGGATTGGTTTCGACACCATCCACTTCTTTACTTAGGAAATTGCTTTTGAAAGAGTTGCTTTCGACTTAGTTATTTTAAGACCCTTTTTGATATTTTGAAATTTAAACCCAAAGGTTTCAAAAGGAATGGTTTCGAAAGGTTGTTCCACATATTTTATCTTGAACCCAATGCTTCAAAAGGTTTGTTTTAAGTAGTATACTTTAATGCTTTCAAAAGGTAATAAGAAAAGGTTTTAATGGGGAGGTTCCCAGTATTTTCGAAAGAAGTATATATATATAAAGTTTCAAAGGGGTGATTCCCTAGTGTTTTCAAAATGTTTACCTTAGTGTTTAATTGGAAGGATTCCAATGGTTTCGAAAGGCATATTTAAAGTGTTTGGGAAAGGATGTCTAAGGTTTATAAAGCTTTCGAAGAAGATGTCTTCAATGTTTTAGAAAAGACTATTGTCAATGGTTTCGAAAGGTATGTTTTGGCCTTTCGACCTAAAGTTATAAAGTAAAGCAGTTTACATATACTTTAATGGTTTCGAAAGAGAATTTTTTAATGGTTTTAACAAAAGTTTTTGAATGTTTTCATCAACAATATTTTGAGTAAAGCATGTATCATGGCAAAGAGAATTGAGTATATCAAATAGTATATTTTCCTTGTATAAGTAAGATTTAAAGTAAATCATTTTGAAAAGGTTTTCAAGGAAAATTTAAAGGGTACTTAACCCTAAGTAAAATGACTCAGATAATTGTATACCAGATAGGACTGGTATAGGGTCGCGCCCTATACATTAGCTTTAGCCCCAAGCTAATTTAGTCCAAAATTCCAGTGTGTAAGGCTTAGTCACAGGTAAGACTTAAATGATGATTACACACAGAAAGGAATATATATGTATAGAGAAGAAGGGTAGGTTATTGGTAAGCCCGAAAAATCATTAGGATCAGGTGACCCTTGAAGAGGTAAGCTAAGGGCAAACCGTCTAGAAGTTTGTTTAACAGTTGTTAGATTATCTGGTAGGCCCGAGTTAGCCAAACAAAACTGCATTGTTCCAGACAGATGGTCCATTTATTACCTGTTTTGAGCATGTATGATATTTGCTATTATTGATATAATCCGTTTGATTAACCAGTTTGGTTGCAGGATTTTTATTTGCAAAACGATATATTTTAAAAGTGATATTAGTGAGGGTAAACCCGTTCCGCTAAGCGACGTGGTTTCACTTAATATCAGTAAACCGAGATGTAATAGTATTATTCACACCAGTTTTATGTCTGACTCGAAGTGTATGTTTTCCCCTTAAACTCTCGGGTGCTCAAATTAATTTGAGTAGATTGAGAGTTTGGGTTTACATGTTTAGTAGGAGGGTGAATAAAGCTTCTGGAGATGAGCAGGAGGCTGATGTTAGTTATGTTTAGGAGTTGCTGTTTTTTTGTTTATTCCGCTGTGATGTATTAAGACAGTTTATGTCTATATAGTACTCTGGTCATCCAAGGGGCATCTTCATATGTCACTCTTGGCATATTTATGTGATAATTATATTTGATTCCGAACCTAGGAAACGATTGAGATTATGTAATGGAGTATGAAACATGTTTTGTGAAATGTAATCAGAAAAGTCATTTTTGAAATCTGTGGTTTTGTTTCGTATTCATATGCTTCTGAAATTATGGATACCATTAACATTACCATATTTTTTCATCAAAAGCTAATACTATAAATGACTGCGGCATCTGTAGCGCTTAGCTTTGGGCCTCAAGATAGGGGATGTTATAGTTGCACAACTTTTCTACGTTGAATCGCTACAGATTTCGATTTGATTTTCGGTCATATTTTCACTTCTTATTATATATATATATATATATATATATATTTGTAAAAAAAAGTTTAATCATAATATTTCTATCATTATATAATAATTAAAAGGGCTTATTTAATAATAAAAATAATTATTAAATCTTCTAAACTCAATTTAAATTCAAAAGTCATTTATGCTAAAATAGTGATATCATTGATGATGTCATAAAGGGATTTAAATTTAAAAAATAAAATAAATAATTTTATTATATATTCTCACTCATTTGGTGAAATGAGTGTATGTATCCAGCTCCGTTCATGACTTTGGATGGCTAAAGAGCTGTATATTGCTAAACGATTTTTTGTCATTTTATCGATACGTCGTCCAAATTTTATATTTTTGTAAATATTTATTCAAAATAAGATTACCAAGATTAATTATTGTTTAAAACATTATCATTTATGCTAAAAAAATATTATATTTGAATATTTTAAATTTTTTCCGAAGTGATCATGAATTTGCGGGTCTTCACATACTTCCCCCTTAAAAGAATTTCATCATCTAAATTAAGGATTAGAAGAAAATGACTCGAAAAGGAATATATATTTGACAAGGGGAAATATATACAAGGTATGATAAGTGAACACACCATAGGCGGTGAGTACACTACCTCGATACCACGTGCAAACTATACATCAACCCTAAACTCAGGATAAGCTTTCCTCATTCTATCTTCTGTTTCCCAGGTGCAATCTTTGGCATCACCACTCCATTAAACTTTAACCAACCTTACAACCTTCCTTCTCAATCACTTCTCATCTTAATCCATGATTCGAACTGGTCGTTTGATAACTGCCAAATTTGGTTCTACTTCTAAATCTTCCTGGGCAGTTGTTTCTATAATCAATTCTGAATCATGCACATTGTAGATGGGATACATGAAAGACATTGTGCACACTAGACAACCTTTCGAGCAATTCCACCCGATAAGCTAATAGGCCATTACGCTTAAGAAAGGGAAAAGGTCTAATAAATCGAGGTGCTAACTTCCCTACCCGTCCAAATCTTATCACTCCATTCATCGGAGAGACTTTCAAGAATACAAAATCTCCCACAGAGAATCCTAAATTCCTGTGCCTTTGATCAGCATAACTTTTCTGCCTACTGCAAGCTTCTTCCATCTTCTTTATAATCATGTCTACCTATTATGAAGCTTCTCGAATCATATCGGGACCAAGTACTAACCGATCTCCGGTTTTGATCCAACATGCTAGGGATCTATATGGACGACCATATAAAGCTTCCTACGGTGTCATGCCAATACTTGCCTGATAACTGTTGTTGTAAGAGAATTCCACTAGATGAATATAGTTTTCCCATGAACCTCCAAAATCTAAGATACAAGCTCTTAGAAGATCTTCCAATACTCGATTTACCCTTTCAGTTTGTCCATCAGCCTGAGGATGATATGTGGTGCTTATGCTCAGCTTTGTTCCCAAAGCTGTTTGTAATGCTTCCCAGAACTTATTGGTAAAGATTGGGTCTCGATCATTGAGTATTCTGCATAGGACACCATGCAATCGAACAATTTTTCTCATGAATATTTCTGCAAGACTACAGCTGCTCTCGGTTGCTTTACTGGGATATAGTGTAAGATTTTGGTCAATCGATTTATGATAACCCAAATGCGTTCATTCCCTTTTCTTGATCGAGGTAAGTAATCGATGAAATCCATTGATATTTGGTCCCATTCCAAGTCAGAATTTCAAGAGGTTGGAGTAATCCAGTAGTCTTTTGTTGATCGCTTTTGATCTGTTGACAATTCGCACATCCGCTAATATGGATAGAGATATCCCTCTTCATACCATCCCATCAAAATGTTTTCTTCATATCTCAATACATTTTGGTAACTCTGGGATGTACTTAAAGTCTAGAATTGTGACATTCTGTTAAAACTTCTTGCCTTATCCGTCGACATTTGGGATGCATACTCTTCTATCCATCCTTAATATTCCTTAGTAATTCACCTTGAATCCTATCCGTCTTTTTGGTACTGTGTTTTTCTCCACTACTTTGACCATCTTTGGAATAAATGGATTTTTAAGCCGGTTCTCTTTTATACGGTTAATCAAAGTTGGATTTACCACTAAATAAGCTATAACAACATGCATTCTGCTTAATGCATCTGCTACCACATTGGATTTCCCGGGCATATATAGGATATCTAATTCATATGATGTGAGAAATTCTAGCCAACGTTGCTATCTCATATACTTCTGAGTGAAAAGATACTTCACAGATTTGTGATTTTTGAAGAGTTCGAATCTTTCACTATTTAAAGAAGGAATATTATTTACCAAGGTCAAGCAAAGTTTGTCAAAATAAACTATGAGAAATTCTTACCTAGTAAATAATGTCTCCAAATCTTTAGTGCGAACACAACAACTAATAGTTCTAAGTCGTGTGTTGTATAATTTCACTCATGTGTCTTTAACTGCCTACTAGCATATGCGATCACCTTCCCATATTGCATTAGTACTGCACCTATTCCTTCTCCACAAGCATTAGTATAAACGGTTAAACCGCCGCTTTCATTAATAATAGTCATAACTAGAGCAGTAGCTAACCTTTTTTTAAGTTCCTGGAATGCTTCTTCACGTTTTTATGTCCATTGAAATTTAACATTCTTCGTAGTCAACTTTGTCAAGTGATAGGAAATCTTGGAGAAGTCCTAAATAAATCTCCGGTAGTATCCTGCCAATCCTAAGAATTTGCGAATGTCCTTCGGAGTTTGTGGTTGCTTCCAATCTAGAATGACTGTAATTTTCCCTGTGTCAACTGAGACTCCTTCCTTTGGCACAACATGTCCAACGAACCTTACCTTTTCTTCCCAGAAGTGGCATTTTGAGTACTAGCTTTGAGCACATTCCTTCTCAATATTTCAAATACAATCTCTAAATACCTTTTGTGTTCTTCTTTGGCCTTTGAATGTATACAAATATCATTAGTAAAAACAAACACAAATTTATGGAGCACCTCCCTGATACTTTATTCATAAAGTCCATAAAATAAGCAGGTGCATTGGTTAGCCTAAAGGCATAACTAACTACTCATAGAAATCATTTAGTCCTTTGAATGCAGTTAAAGGAATGCAATCTTCTGCTATCCTTAACTGATGGAATCCTGTAGCTTGGTCCATTTTGAAGAATATTCGAGCACCATGAAGTTGATCAAACAAGTCATCAATACAGGGCAGAGGATACTTGGTTTTAATCATTTGCTTATTTAGGTCTCGATAGTCTACACAAAGTTTTAGGGAGCCATCAGATTTCGCAACGAAAACCATTGCTGAGCTCCAACTTGAGCGACTTGGTCTAGTTAGTCCTTTCTTTAGCAATTCAATAGTTTGATTCCTTAATTCATTTACTTCCTTGGGGTCCATTCTTCAAGAAGAGTGAAAAACAGACCTCGCACCGGAAATCAAGTCGATTAGAAACTCAATTTCCCTATGTGAGTGTAAACTTTTAATTTCCTCAAAAACATCTGAAAATTCCTTGACAATTGTATTTCTTCTAGACGTTTTTGAAACGAATTTTGGACATACATAAAACTATCCATTATTGAACTTGGTGCTTCACACATTATCTTAAAAGGTTCACTTCTTTTATTTTCCAAATGCTCTGTCCTTTCAATACAATCAAGAACAACCTTATATTTTGACAATCAATCCACACCAAGTATAATCTCAGATCCAATAAAATCAAGGATGATTAGGTTACATGAAAATTTTGGGATAATTAGGCAACTTGTACATTTTCACAAACTATACTTAGATTAGTTTTAAGACCTATGGGGTTAGAGAGACACAGGTAGGGGTATCTAATATTTATATGGTAAGCTTCAATTTATCAACCAATTCTTTAGAAATAAAACTATGGGAAGCCCCAGTACCAAATAATACTCAACCTTGATTTACAGTAATATAGATATTACCTTCAAGAACTCTCTTTCCCTTCGCATCAGTCGAAGTTGAGGGTTCATCTTTAATGGCAAAAATTCTGACATGTTCCCCTTTCTTTGTTAGTGGGCAATCCTTTTTCTAGTGCCCTAGTTTGTGACAATTTTAGCAGGTCCAATCCCAAGCTTTAGGATTCTTACAGGTGGTGGAAAAATGACCCTTATGAAGGAGTGTCTATCAGACCTAATCCGAAATGGGACAATTCACTGACTTGTTGGAATATTCTTCTACATATCTCTCTTTGCTTTAAATCCATAAAACTTCGACAAAGGCGGGATTTTCCTGCACTGGCATTTATTGTTCTTCCAAGACTTCCTTGAACTAATCCCATGTGAATTATCTTCTAAATCATTTTAAGTGATAGATTCCCACAATACTAGAGCACCTTTCTGTAGTTGCCAAGAAGCTATGAACCTTTTCTTCTCATCCCTAATATTCAATCCCTTAAAAACTTTCACAAGAGAGAATCCAAGCCTGAACCTCAATAATAAACTCCGTTCCTTTGCATGGTTTACCACCCAAACTAGTGTAATTCTTGCATAGCATAGCAAAGTTAATTTGAGGTTGCACAGGGATTACCACTTCCTCAATTATTGTAGCATTTGATCAACTGTTGGTGGCCGTGATGTTGCTACCTCCCGTTCCTCAACATCTTCTTTTGTTACTCTTATCCTACAATCTGCATATAGTAAGGAAACATCTTTAGATTTATAGATGAGATCATGTTAGAGAATAGGTACAAAACTCTAATGTACTTATTCAGATAAAAATTTCAAATATGTGCTCTCTCTGACTAAACTCATTCTAGGGCATTACTAACTCTATCTCTAATGAGTTGACCCCATCAAGGC
Source organism: Allium fistulosum (assembly GCA_030737815.1). Classification (NCBI taxonomy): domain Eukaryota; kingdom Viridiplantae; phylum Streptophyta; class Magnoliopsida; order Asparagales; family Amaryllidaceae; genus Allium; species Allium fistulosum. Next base: position 296,172,944 of record CM060907.1, read on the forward strand.
TTAGGTATTCGCTCAACCATAAGCTCTGATACCAAATGCAACGATCGGGCCTTCGGGCCTCCCGGTAATAGGTACAACCACCGTGCCTCACATTAGTACCTTACCATTTACTTTTACGGCCAACCTCTCGACCGCACCAACCCAAAGGATATGTAGGAGCAAGAGTGTCCTGTTCTCCACTAAACACAAAGCAAGAACTCCCTATATTGCTACACTATGTGCCAAAGCAAATCCGATCTCGGTTCATTCGAACCAATCATCGATAAAAAATGTTATGTTTGAGGGTGATTATCATTTCATTTATTAATATCTTTTATCAAATAGAATTTCTCTTTTAGAGACATAAATCTTTAAATCATGTTCTTTTCCAGTATATCTGAAATCATCAAACCTCTCTTTAAATTTGAAAATACCAAATCAAAATCATCTCTCGTAAATCACATTGCAAAACCTTGTTAAGTAAAAAGGATCGATAGAAACTCTACTAATTCTACTCAATATCAATTTCCATATTCAACCTTTACTATTTGTCGAATAACAGTGAAATCAACTTTTAAATTCACATGGATAGTATAGATTCCCTCCTCGAAATTTAAAACCAAGTATAGAAGATTATTTCTATACAATCCAAGTTGTATTAAATTTAGAAAAAATAAATCTTTTATACTTGCCTCGTTTTCGACATTTTGACCTTATCTCTTGCCCAAGAAAGAGGCCAGGTGAGCCAAGGCACTGGTTGCTCCTGAATAACTCCTTAGTTTAATCACCCCACATTCAGACTTCATGAATAGAAAAATCCAGTGTACTCATCGGATTTTAGAGCCAAGATTATATCACTTAATTATAATAGCTTTTCTTTACATCATTTATTTAAATTCATTTAAACATAATTTTAGAACTTCAAAATCTTCTTTAAAATACTTAATTATTTATTTGAAAACATTTATAAATCCATTAAAAGCTTATTTGATCAAAACGAATTTTCTACCATTTGATCAAAATGAATTTTCTACCATTTAGAAATCCATTTTTATAACTCAAATCTCTTTTAAATTTTTTTAATATATTTATAGAATTTATTTCATATTTTTAAAGAATTAAAATTATCAATTTCAAAGAATTTATCACTTTGGATTCCAAACTGCCATAGTGCGATTATTTTGAAAACTAGATTTCCTCATATTTCAAAATCTACTAAACGAAATCTCGATCTTGTTCTTTTTTTTGAAAACTATGATTATAAGAGTTTGGAAAATTCTAATTCCAAAGAATTCCAACTACGAATCCATCGTATAAATGGATTGTAACTATTACGGTGCGAAATCGCGAACTACCACTACGCGACACGCTTTAACTAATTTTCCATATCCTTTCCAAACTTTTTTGAAACACTTTTAAATATTTATAAAACATTTCTAAATCATTTTAAACCATTTTAAAGATGTTTAACAATCTAATATACACTATTTCAATTATTAAAGGAAAGTGATTTCCGTTATGATATTCAAAGTGTATTAAACGTGAATTGTTTACACATCCAAACAAACATATTATCATATCCAAACATGATTCCCAATCTTCACAACCATGCATTACCAACATATATATCATCCAAAATATTCTAATATAAATAGATTTTCTCACATTGAATTCGTTTCTAACTTTACAAAAATTCGCTATAGCTTCGCTATGATCGCATTGGAGCCTATGGAATCGAGCCTTGGACCTTTGGGAAGGCTCGGTCTATGCTTGTTAGTGGAAGTGGGCTCGGGCTTAGACGGTGGATGGTGTGGTTGTGGGTTTAGAGAGGGAGAAAGGAGTAGTTTTGGCTTTGGTTTTGAAGTGTTTGTATAACATATATGTGTATATATATACACACACACATATATATAGACACACACACGCTATATGCTTTTAATTACTTTTTGCCACAATTTTCATCATTAATTTTCTAAGCTAGGAAGCCATTAAAGTGGAGTGTAAAGAGGGGAAGAAGCTTAGTAGTTTATGAGCGAATGAAGTGAAGATGGATGGTGGTATTTATAGGCATAAATGTGAACTAAAATATCATGATATTTATTTGCCACTTCATTACCGTTGCCTCATCCATTTGCCTCCCTCCTCTGTCACCATGCATGGCCAAACACCCCCTATGTGGTACTCCATGTGTTTGTACTTTGGGTGTAAGAGGCTGACTTTGGATTGCTTAAGGATGAAGTTTAGGAAAATATCTTAGATATTTTGAAATATATATGTGTGTGTGTGTGTCTATATATATATATATGTATGTATATAAATGTTTACTTATGTTATATGTATGTATATGTGTGCCTGTGACACTTAGGTGCATGTATATTTATGTGAACGTATATGTGCATATGTATGTCATAATGATTCATAACATTGCACAACTTTTCTACATTGAATCGTTACGGATTCCGATTTCGATTTTTGGCCATATTTTTACTTCTTATTTAATATATACACACACACACACATATATACACATATATATGTATGTATGAATGTATGTAAACAAAGTTTGATAATAATATTTCTATCATTATATAACAATTAAAAGGGCTTATTTAATAATTAAAATAATTATTAAATCATTTAAACTTAATTTAAATTCAAAAGTCATTTGTTCCAAAATAGTGATATCATTGATGATGTCATAAAAGGATTTAAATTTTAAAAAAAATTTTATTATATATTCTCACTCATATAAAGAAATGAGTGTATGTATCCAGCTCCGTGCATGACTTTGGATAGCCAAAGAGCTATTTATTAATAAAATGATTTTCGATCATTTTATCAATATATCTTCCAAAATATATATTTCTATAAACATTTATTCAATATAAGATTACAAATATTATTTGTTGTTCAAAAGATTATCATTTATGTTAAAAAACCTTATATTTGAATATTTTAAATTTTTCCAAAGTTATAAATTTGCGGGTCATTACAAGTTCAATGAGCTAGATTCGAGATGGGACTAATTGATACTTCGCATAATAAGGCTTTTAAATTTGCTAAAGGACCGAGTCAACCTCTCTAGGATTTAGCATTGAGTTATATTCCTATGGGGTCTACGTATGAGGGTTCAGTGGAGATAGCCTTGCTAAATACCATGTCTAAGGTGGAAGCCAAGGAAGAGGAACCCAAGAAGGCCGTTGGAAAGCATAGCAGAACCAGTGTAAAGGTGGAGGTGGACCAAAAGGAAAGGTACACAAGAAGAATATGCACTGTAGGAAGTGTGGTAGGAAGGAGCATTTCATGAAGGAATGTAGGACAGATCTTTCAAAGGTTAAATGTTATAACTGCGATCAATATGGACATCTGAAACGAGCTTGCACAACACCACCAAGAGCATCTACTCAGACTTCTACTTAGGTGGTTCTGACTTATGCACTGGTGGAAGTCCCTAGCTCGAGTGCACAGCCAGTGGCAGACCAGGGTAAGAATGGTGATCGAAGGAGTGTTGACTCTTTCCGGTTTATCTATTTACACTTTATCCGATACCGGGGCTTCACATTCTTTCATTTCTAGTAAACTTGTTGATGACTTGCACTTACACACTAGTATAGTTACTAATCCTGTAGTTTTGTCAAAACCTGTAGGAGGATCGGCCTATTTGTCTATGGAATATAGAGGTTTGGAGTTGTTTATCTTAGGTGTCGAGTTTGATTATGTTGCATTTGTATTGGGATTCTCTAGATTTGTGTTAATATTAGGCATGGATTGGATGACTATGTATATGGCTAATTTAGACTGTGATAGAAGGGTCGCTAGATTGAGCACGTGTAGTGGACGTAGCTTGGAGGTTTATTGCAATCCTCGAGGATCAGTTATGTTGAGTTATTTATATTCTTTGGACCTATCACATGATAAGCTAGACACGATGCCTATAGTTGGAGATTTCCCAGACCTTTTTGGTGAGGTTACTGGTCTCCCGCCATAGAGAGAGATCGAGTTTAGAATCTATCTAGTTGAGAATGCCAGACCGTCGCCTTATAACTAAGGCATGTGGCACCAAAGTAGAGACGCGAGTTAAAAAAAGCAGGTTAATGAGTTATTGGATAATGGTTTTATCAAGAGGAGCATTTCTAAATGGGGAGCACTAGTCATCTTTGCCACGAAGGTAAATGGTTCTCTGAGACTCTGCGTTGATTATAGGAAGTTAATTAAACTGACAAAGAAGAATCATTACCCACATCCCCGTATAGAAGATCTCTGTAACGCCCCACTTTTATACCCATATTACATAAGAATATTACAAGTAATATTGTCAAGCAATACAGAGAATAATTCTAGATAGGAGCGACCATCCATGTCTATTTTTTTGGACTAACAGTATCACGTAATCTTTTACCTCACAACACAATATAAAGACGTAAATACTCTTGGCACAGATCAATAAACACATTGGCTAATATAGAACATAATAATATATCACATAATGTACAACACAGAATCATAGATTGCAACGGAAAGTATAATACTGATCATATCATAGAACATCAATGAGAAGTGTATTGGACTCACATAAAAACATGCACATAGACTATGATAGGTTTCAAAATATCCCCAACAAAATGAGTCTACATCTCGTAAAAAATACAACAATATACATATAAGACTAACATCCCAAAAGGAAACTATGTCATATAGATTGGATAATACACACAAACACATAGGTATATATACATATATCTTCTCAAGCTAGCTCACATCCAAAGTCATTAAGTCCCGGTACCTATTAAGTCTCGGCCTGACCCGAGTATTATGAAAATAATAAATGGGTCAAATTTTCTCTAAATATCACAAAAGGTGGGATTACATAATAAGCATGCATAAATATCAAAGATATAAAAATATCCATGTATTGTGCTATACCACCCATAATAAGGCATCATTATAAGGTCATCATGTCATAAAGTTAAACTATGGCCATTATCAGCAATCATCGAAATATAATAACAACCACATCAAAATCATATCAATTAACTAGCATGAAAGCGAGTCATAGACGAGCATATCACAATTCAACAACCAAATAGGAGCACATTGCAAGTCAACATAGTGGGCAAGCACATCGCAAGCCTTTATAATAGACAAGCACATCGCAAGTCAACAATTAAAGATGAGCACATTGCAAGTCAACACAATAGACGAGCACATTGCAAGTCAACACAATAGACGAACACATTACAAGTTAGCACAAGAGAGGAGCACATCACAAGTCAGCACAGTGGACGAGCACATCGCATAGCACATCTAAAGAAAATCCTGAAAGCACGCCGAAGTGATCATTTCTGATCGAATGTTAAATACTTTCAATTAGTGATCAAAAGAGCATAGCCACCAATGTCCCATAACCACTCAGTGATACTTGAATATTTATGAAACGATCGTAGATTCCACTCAAGTAAAATATTCTGTTAAAAAAATCAAAGAGTTAAGTGATAAAGTGATACAAGTGTGCTATACCACTTGTACTACTAAACCGTTTAATTAGAGTTCTCATCTAATAGAAGTAATAGTTTTATATTGAAATTACTTCTTTTGAAATCATTTAAATATTAATCTAATGACAATAAAATCAATAGATTTATAAGTAGGATTTTATTTACATAACTTAAACTCTTAATTTGAAGATAGTTTTAATATAGACTATATTTACTTTATAAAAGTGATTGAATAATATATAACTTTTGTATAACAATTTTCAAGAATTCCTTTATATAAATAACTCTGTATTTAGTATATAAAAATATGTTTATAAATATTTTCATAGAATAAAATTCCATGATACCAAAAAGCAGCACAAGTCAGGGAATCAAAATCAGAAAGGAAGCAAGTAGAAACACAACACAACATAGGGTTAAACACGCACAATAGAGGGGAAGAAAATTGCCTAGAGCACATGCTCCAGACTACGACTGACCTACCAGTTATTTGCCACTGGTTTACCGATGAGAGACCTAGAGCATGAATGCTACATGCATCGTCCCCGCCGACAACTACATGCATTCGACAACTGAAACTTGGAATATTGCAACTAAAACTACTGTTATATGAACTATAGAGACTGAAATCTACTAATGCAAACACATGCAAACCAAATAAAATCATCAAGTCATTATAGGCATTCAATTAGCAACTTACAGTAAGGGGTTTGATAGAGAATAAAGTATTATGTTCGCAAACACAGAAGCAACTGATCACCATTCCTATTCCTCAAACATCGGGTTTAAATTCATAATTATGCATTTAGTAATTTAGAGATAGATTTTGTTAGGATCAACTCACCTTAAGTCCATGTAGAAGCTTGCCAAATATCAAATTTGACTTTACTTTTAAAATTTCAGCAAAACTCTAGAATAACTCACCCAAAAGAAGAACAAATATGAATCAAACACTATAAAACTAAAGAAAAAAAGTCTATGAATTAAGGCTTGGGAAGCTTAATTTGATTTTATCTTGAATTTTTGGAATTTATTTTGATTTTGATTTGTCGACTCTTGCTCCTAGGTTTTATGAGAAAAAGAGGACTTTGGTTTTCTTTTTACTGTAAAAGTGTTGAACATATTGAAATAAGAATAAGAAGAAAATTTCCTCTTTTGATTAATTTTATCTAGGCCTTGGGTTGTAACAAAGCCAAATAAGAAAGGAATGTTTTTATTTTTATTTATTTCATTCCATTAAATCATCTTCCTCTTTTCTAGATTTAATTCTTTTGTAATCCATTTTTGATTAAAGCTTTTAACAAATATTTTAAAGTGTATTCTCTAATAATTATAGCTAAGCAAGTCTCCAATTTATCTTCTTTTTATGATAACAACTATAAACTTCAATACAATCTTTAAGTCAAATTCCTATATATACATTAAATTAATTATTTACAAAATACTCATTTCTTAACTCTTCCTATAAATAATTGAATAATTTAGCAAACTAAACTCCAATATATCTTTTAAAATTGATTCCATACAATTTAACACTTCTTAACTCCTCTTTATAATAAATAAAAAGGAATTACCAAAATAAAATCTTTACTCTTCTTATAAAATGAATTTATTTATAAATTCCAAAATATTAATCCATATCTTAGATTTCTCAATATTAAATAAATTTAAAATTTTCATTCTTAAAGAATTTATCATCTTTCATAAAAGGATACAAGGAAAACAGTTAGATCCGATGATGGACAAGGAAAACAGTTCAACGAGATGATCACAGACTCAAGAGATTGAGCACAGACAACAATATGAAGCAGCGATCAAGCGAAACCAAGGGACGAACCTTACAGAACATTATAAGTATGGATTATAGTCTTAATTGGGCAAGGGATCAGGTCGCCTTAGCTTAGCAGTTCAACCAAATGGAGCGATCGATATCTTAAAATCCAGAAGTCAAATATGCAAACATTTTTATTGACATGGAGCTAACATGAAGAGGGACCCACCATAGGGATTGCAAAATGCCATGTTGCCATTAATAGGGATCAGTGACAATCCTCATTTCTTGGGATTAGGGCCTGGCGATCGCTCATGTGACATCGTCTGCATCTGGAGATTCCGATGGCGATTTTTTTGAAGATATTTGATCGTCTCCCTCATAAATACAGGCTTCATGGTTCATGTGAGGATCTTTTACACTTCTGTTTTCTTTATACTTTATTGTATTCACGTATTCTAATTTGATCCCTATTGTACTCAGAATTCAAAGTCATTAATAAAGAAAATTCTCTAAAGTGGACGTAGGCTTTGAATGCTGAACCACTATAAATTGTTGTTTTCTTGTTTTTGCTTATTTTCTATTATTTAATTGCTTGTTTACTCTATTTTCATTTATATTTCTTCATTTATTTCTCTACAAAACTCCATTGGGTGTTGTGACCAATTTTGGCGCAAACATTTTGGTGATTTCACTAAGAAAACCAATTTTCAGTCTGGTTGGATCTCATCATCTACTGGTGGATTCCTGTATCCACGAGATAGATCAAGTTTTCTACCAACAAGTTTTTGTTTCAAATCAGATTTGAAGGAGATCTAAAGGAAAATAATGGCCATGGTCATAGGAACTAAGTCTACCTTTTGTGTTGTTGAAGGAAATGAAGAAACTAGTAGTCAGCAAGTTGATCAAAATGTTCAGCCAGTAACTACAGAAACCCAAAATCTGGGTGAATTCATCACCAGAGCTGATTTCCAGAAATTGATGAAGGAACTGATGGACAACCATCACAATCTTAACCACTAGATCCAGGCTAATATTGACTCGATGAACTAGTTGAAGGATCAATGTGGCAAGACAAGGAGGGAGCTGACTCCATATTTGGGATCGGAGAATTCCTCTTAATTGATGATTATCACCAGAGCAGACGACACAAAACTGTCACATACAATACTGGAACATCCAGACAGAACCAAGCGGCCCACCACTAGCGATATGCACCGATCGGCCCAAATTCCTCTAGAAGGATTCGGCGTCAATCCCTCCTCCCGTAGAGGGAATCACCAATTAGTTGGAGGAGCCTTCCCCGGAGGTGTTGCAAATGAACATGATGTTGGAGCTCAGGTAAATGTAATTGAACCATGGTTGAGTGATGATGGTAGGACCACTGCTTAAGACATAGATCAGGAGCAAGAGGATCCAAGGCAACGTGGTACGCACGTAGACATGGACCGAGACATTCACACGACGTGGAACACGACCACCACTTGGAACCAACTCCTCAAACACCAGACTTAACAGCCATGGTGAGGCAGCTTTTGGAAGAAGGTTAGGGCTTAACCAATGAAGAGTGGGGACTATCCAGGAGCCATACTCTGTTCGTCGGTAACATTCTACATGCAAAGTATCCGCGGAGGTTCAATATGCCTTCGATGCTTGCTTACATGAGAAAAACCGACCCCAGGAAGCACCTTATGAGGTACGAATGGCTTATGGACTCCGCCAGAGCCCCTGATGTAGTCAAGTGTAGATGTTTCCCTATTTTTCTAGAGGGGGTTTTGACCATGTGGTTCACTAAGTTACCACTACGGTCTATTTCTTCGTTTGATGCGCTAGCAACAAATTTTTTGGAGTAGTTCTGCATGCATGCACATCGCCCCAAAGATGTTATGTCTTTGTCTAACTTGGTTCAGGCACCGGGGGACTTGCTTAAAGCTTACCTAGAAAGATTCAATATAGCTATTACTAAAGTCAGTAATCTGAATGATGATGCAATACTCATGACACCGACTAGAGGAGTTGAGCCCGATTCCGAATTTAGTGATTAGTTGGCAGGAAAGCCTCCTTCCACATTAGAAAGCAAATGGGAAGTGGCGAGGCATCCCGGTGAAACAAAAATGACGCAGCATGGATCCGGAGAGATTTTCCATACTTAAAGAGGAGGTGGATAGTCTCAAAAGCAATGAATTTATCCACGATGCCCTCTATCCGAAATGGGTATCTAATCCTATTCTCGTGGGAAAAGCAAATGGGAAGTGGCGGACATGTGTTGCCTACTTAGATCTGAACAAGGCATGCCTGAACAATAGCTTTCCACTTCCAAGGATCGACCAGCTGTTAGACTCGACCGCTGGGCCTAAATTACTATCATTTATGGACGTGTACTCTGGATACAATCAAATCCCGATGCATGTCCCCAACTAGGAGCACACCAGTTTCATTACCGATCTGGGACGGTATTGTTATGTTATGATGTCGTTTGGACTAAAGAACGTTGGAGCTACTTGCTGGAGACTGGTCAACCGGATGTTCAAAGACCAGATCAGACGATCGATGGAAGTATATATGGATGATATGCTCATGAAGTCACAAAGATCAAATGACCACATCGATGACTTGGAGGAGATTTTCGGTGTTCTCTGAAAATATGGAATGAAACTAAATCCCTTGAATTGCTCTTTCAGCATTACGTCAGGGAAATTTCTTGGTTTCATTGTCAACTCTAGAAGAATTGAGGTAAATCCCAAGAAGATCCAAGCAATTTAAAACATCCAAGTGCCGAAGATGATTAATAAGGTATAAAGCCTCAATGGAAAGGTTGTCGCCTTAAGCGGATTCATCTCCAGAACACCGACAAGTGTATTCTCTTATTTGATTTGATTAGGTGAGGGAAGAGGAACTTTGAATGCACGCAGGATAGCATTAACGCATTTTAAGCTCTGGCAGATCCCTTAGAGAGACCTCCCATTTTATCCAAGCCATTGGATCATGAAGACTTATACATCTACTTAACGGTGTCGGTACACGCCATATGTGTTGCACTGTTACGTGAATAAAATCGAATCCTGTGGCTAGTATATTATGTTAGCAAGCGATTTACAGCTGTTGAGAGAAACTACCCGAAGTTGGAAAAGTTCACGTATTGCCCGTCGATTACATCGCGAATACTTCGCCCTTATTTCTAGGCTCACCCCATCAACGTCGACACCGACCAACTGTTACGACGGATCTTACAATGACCCAAGACTTTTGGAAGGTTGCTTAAGTGGAACATCGAATTAAGCCAATTTGATATCACTTATCTCCCTCGGAGAGCTGTCCAAGAACAGGCATTGGTGGACTTCATAGCTGAATTCACTACACCAGACGACTCTCCAAAGAGCAGGAAAGAACCGACCGTCCGATGGAAGATGTACATGGATGAAGAATCCAATGATCGGTGTTTTGGCGTCGGAGTCGTGTTAGTGGCTCCAAAGGAACGATCGATCTGCTATGCCCTGAGATTTGATTTCCCTGCAACAAATAACGAAGCCGAGTATGAAGCCTTGATTGCCGGGCTCAAACTTGCCATAGAACTGGGAGTGAAAACTTTACAGATCTTTTGTGATTCCCAGTTAGTAGTATGCCAAGTCAGGGGAGATTCTCAGTCCAAGGGGCAGCAACTTGCTCCTTATCTCGGTCGGTTCCAAAAGCTATTGACCGACTTTGAGTACTACGCCATTACAGACATCCCTAAAGAACAGAATGAGAAAGCTGACTCATTGGCCAAGCTGGCCAGTTCTGGGAATGCACAACTAATGGGCTTAGTCCCAGTTGAATTATTTAATGCTCTAAGTATTGATCAGATGGAGATCGACTGGGTCTTAGAGGCAGAGCTGAAATAGGAGTCGTTGATGACTCCTATCAAAGACTATTTATAATGGGGAATCCTTTCTGAATGGAGGAAGGAAAAACAATAGATCATCTGCAAAGCTTCGCTCTACATCAATTAAGAAGGAATTATGTTTAGAAAGGGTTTCTCCATACCCCTACTTTGGTGTATCGCCCACGGCGAAATCAAGCCAGTATTACGACAAGTCCACGAAGGATAATGCGGCGATCACATTGGGGGGCAAATCTTAGCTAGGATTATGGGTATTACTGGCCAACTATCAATTAGGACGCAGCTGATTATGCTAGGCGATGCGAAAAGTGCCAAATGTTTGCAAAAATTCCGAGAGCCTCACAGATGGAAATTACTTAAATGGTTAGTCTATGGTTGTTTTTCACTTGGGGTATTGACATCGTCGGCTCCTTATCGATTTTTAAAGGTAGTGTGAACTACGCCATCGTAGTAGTCGATTACTTCACTAAATAGGCTGATGCTGAACCTTTGACCATGATCACAAGGAATAAAGTAATCAACTTTGTTGTTTGAAACATCATTTGACGTTTTGGCCTCCATTGGACAATAATAACTGATAACGGGACCCAATTTGACAGTTATGAATTTAAAGACTTCTACTGCCGACATCACATTGAGAAAAGATTTGCGGAAGTTGCTTACCCTCAAGCTAACAGACATGTCAAAGCTGTTAATAAAATCATAATATCCATTCTAAAGAAGCGTTTGCAGAAGGTTGGACGCAGGTGGGTCGATAAACTCCCGTTAGCATTGTGGGCATTCCGAAACACCCATAAGTCTACGATTGGCTATACTCCATTCGTCCTTGCATACAGCTCTGAAGCCGTGATTCATGTAGAACTTGAAGTTCCTTCTTATCGAGTGACTTACTACAACCCCAAAACTAACCGGGATCTCCTTTTGGAAACTCTAGACATGGTTGATGAGAAGCGCGGAGAAGCTGATTTGAGGGCGGCTGCATATTCAACATCGATTTACCCGATATTACAATACTAAAGTCCGAACTAGGACCATTGAAATTGGCGACCTGTCTTGAAATGGGTTTTTCCTATCCCTGTCCACATGGGTCCAAAATGGGACGGACCATACGTCATCGACCAAAAGATTGGAGATCGAAATTTCAAACTAACGACCATCGATGGCATTGCACCCCCAAGAGCATGGATAGTGAGCATCTATGATGCTATTTCACTTAGTTTAATTTCATTCAGTTGTATTTTATTTAGCATTTCTTTTGCATTTCGTCTCAAAGCCATGTAATAAGACAGAATCTGTCGCTTCTTTTCAATTGGCAATAGAATTTGAGATTTCTTCCACATCTATGAACTGTCTGTACATGATATAATAGTTGTGATGTGCGACCAACTTGCATATACGTACACCTAATATAAACTAACAAGTATCCATAATCTGCCGCCAACCAAGTTCTTGGGTCCACAATCGAATTAAACAAAGTGAACGTGACTCAACCGTCTACCCATTAACTCTCGTCTACGATGCAACGGGCCGAAGTATAAGTATCAAACAGGCATGATAGATCACCCGTCAACTAACTATGATCTCCAAAGTGTGGATGAGAGTATAAACAAATTAACGAGTGTGACTTGACCATCCATTCTCTAACTCTAATCTGAATCTGACAGGAGTGTAAACTCATCATGGATGGGATTCGACCGTCCACAAGCTAACTCTGCCAACCCGGGATTGGGGGTAAGAGAGTAATCACGTAACAACTGAACACGACATCATAACATTGTGGCTAATGCCTTGAATTTCATACGACTTAGGGCCATGACTGAGAGGAGGGCTTGAGGCGGAATTACCGGGTTGACGCCTGGAGTGACGGACGACCAAACAACATTACAACTTAAACGGCGAGCAACAAATTACAGGTACATTAAATGGAAAACGTGTAGCTTTAACACTTGAAAATTTTACACAAGAGTCGAACAGAAACAAAAGGACTTTTATCTACATATTGAACTTGGAAGTCAGGTACATGTTTATGTCCAATATACTTAAAGAGGAGACAACTGTTGTTTTGAGCTATAAAGAAGTGTGAACCTAGAGTTACTTCTTCTTGGAACCAAGAGAAATCTGGCTCGAACTCTCTTCTCCTCTTTTCTCTCCTCTTCTACCACACCCTTTACCCCTGAGTGGAGTGCTCTGGGTTGATCCAGTAGGTGTGCTCTGGGTAGTTCCAGGCTGAGGAGCAAAAACAGGGATTCTTGAAGAGGACACTATCGAGAAACTCTCAACGCCCCTGGATGGAGAGAAGTGAATGGGGAAAAAATGGTCTCCTCGAGAAGAACTATAGGTATATAAGAGAAGGAATGACTACTAGCTTTTCTTGTTTGATCTATGTTGCAAGAAATACATCCGCCTCAAATTTCTACTCCATCTCATGCATAGAAAGACCCGATGAGAAATGAGAAACCCTAGTAATAACAACATCATTAACAACTTGAGTCCTCTGATTAGAATCAAATCCTTCCTTCAAAAAAGCTTCTGTCAAGCACTCATCAAGGTCCAGAACTTCCTTATCCAGAATGTTATAAGTTGTTGCTAAAGTCGTTAAGGTTACGGACTCCATCATCTAGAATTGTAGTCCTGGTTGAGAACCCTAGAGAGGGAGTGGAGCAATAGCAGACGAATCTGAAGCTAAAGTAATACAACAATATGGGTTAGAGATGTAGAATGGAGATACATCAAATTTTTGAAAAATGGGAGAAGTCGATGAAATACCATCTTCATTTGGAACTTCCATGTGAGCCGAAGCATCGCTGTATGCTCCTTCTAGGATGGGAGAGAGGCTAGTGAATTTCTAAAGCAGCGGCTCCTCTAGTTTATAATCAGTGTTGGTAGAGGATTCCACGCTGAAGCTTGGGACAGCTTTGGTCCCTGGAGTTTGATCGATCGTAGCGTCATGCTGTATGGATCCGGAACTCTCGCATATCTCTTGTTATGAAGCAACAGCGGTTTCCTCTTGGATAAGGAGTAGGCCTCATGCAAAATTCTGTATTCATCGCCGCTCAAGACTTCATTTTCCAACTGCATCAGATCAATCTCTTCAGCTCTAAGATCTTTCTTCTCATCTTCAACTATCTGTTCCCAAGCACTGGCAAGATGGTAGGGGTAGTCGCCCTGGAGCGATTATAAATTTCTGAACTTTAAAACATTACTTTTATAAGAGATAAGCAGCAGATCTAGCTCATCCATAATCTCCTCCTTGGTTTCTTCCTTTGTAGCCTCTACTTCTCTCTTTACCAGAGCATCAATGTCTCTAGCCTTCTCAATGGCTGCATCCCTCTCAAGTCTAATCATGACCAATTCATCACAAGTCTCCTAGCCAATTTTCTACACTTCGTCTTTCTCTTTTATCTCATGCTCAAGTTTGTTCTTTAGCTCAGCGGCACTTCTTCGGCCTGTGTCTCTCTCGATCACCAGCTCATGATTTCGATGGTGCAACTGCTCAATCTCGACCAAGTGTCTAGATTACTCCACTTCAAGTGCTTTGGTGGCTTCCTTGGCTCTTTTCTCGGCCTTTGCCTGAGATTTCATTAAGGCATCTAACTCAGCATCAATAGTGGAATTGATCTGTTTTCTTTAAGCTTCTTGGCAGTTAAGCTTTTCAATTTCCTGTCGCCTCTCTTTGGAGACTTTGGAGATCCTATCTGCCGCTCTCATCCATTCATTGTACTGCTTATGAATTTTGGCTACACAATCAACGATCATTTGCTAGACCTTCTCAGGAACCCTCTTTAGGTTGGGCATAAACATAAACCCGTCGAAGCAAACATTTAGGAATTCTTCTCTAAGCTGGGCCATGTAGGTAGAATTATCAACATGTTGGTCTTTAGTAACGACTTGAGTTACGACGCTCTCTTTTCCTAGCCTATGCTAAGTAGCCTCAGAACCACTGTGTCGTCTACGGTCAGAAGATCGCCTAGAATATGATGGTACAGTCGGTTGTGTAGGAATTGGAGCAAAGGATGGACCTTGTGAAATCTCAGCCGGAGGGATATCATTGCGCCAATCTAGCTGCCTGTCCGGACCTTTTGGAGGAGGGAACTAGATTTGGATCAATACTTGGAAGTAGAATCATGCGAAGAGTGGCCTCTATCACCCCTATAACAATAGTCTCGATCTCGACTGGAATAGTAACTAGGGTCGTATTCACGACCGCTACTCTAGTGATATGAGCCCGGGCGAGGCCTTTGATTCTGGCGCGTTGTATATTGCAAAGCAATGAGTCCTGTAAGGAAAATGAAAATGAGTTAAACTTCGGCGTTAAAGGGGCACGTGACAAGTGCGATGCAATATTGCAGAGTGCGTGTGGATGTAAGTGTCATAGTGTCCACCTAATGGACCAGATGTTAGAGCCTTGTTGACTAGAGTAGCCTCTCCACTAAGGGTGGGAAGAATTTCAGCACAAATTCTGATAGGAGAATCAGACCCCCTGACGGTCCCTCAAATATGTTTTCTAAATTTTCTAAAGGCTAATAAGTAGACTATTCCGCAACAACATGAGGAGTGACAGATAGCTTAGGCTGCTTGGCAACTTGGCCTTTACAAAGCTTGTAGACAAGTTTCTTTCTTTTTCGCTCCTTAGGTGCAGGAGGTTGTATGCTTTGTGATGATCTGATTGCAATTTCATGGCTAGAACCTGCATCACCAAGACCAGGTTCATCATCACCCTTTGCTTCACCTTCTACGGTGGCATCTTGAGCCTTCTCGATTGGGGTTATGGCAAGATCACCATTGTCACCTTCTTGCCCAGCTACATCTCCACCTTCAGCAATACCCTCCTTAATATTCCTAGGTAGCTCGGTGTTGCGGTCCTCGTTTAGTAGGCTAAAGGTGAATAGGCACTCGTCGATGATGAGAAACTTTATAACTCTGTCTTTTATAGGAGTATTCCTAAGCGCTGAAATCGCTTCTATGTAATGACGATCGCTGGGTCATGGATGGCTACCTGTAATTTTCAGAATAACTGCTTAGTTCAGGATACGGCTTGATTAAAAGCACTCAGAGTTAAATTTGAAGCAACACTTACATCCTTTTAGCCACCATCCCATGAAATCAGGTGGGCACCAGGTGGGCAGCGCATATAGAACCACTCAATCTTGAAAGCACTAAGTTTGTTCCAATCGCCGATTATGACTTGATAGTTAGGCCCTGCCTCGAGGAAGCTATACGAGAGGCTTTCCCTTCGTCGCTTGAGATTATAGACGAACTTGATGTCTTGTGGAGTCGACTAATGGTGCAAGCTTCCTAAGAATATCATATATGTGCTATATAGGAACACATAGTTGTTTAGATGCAACTAAGCCAGAGCGAGAGCCAGTCTCAAATAATGTAACAATTTTCGGACGAACAGATGGAAAGGTGGAACGCATTCCACCCAGCGCATGAATTTATTGCTAGCAATGTACCCCTCTAGAGGCAAATGAGCACTATCATGACGAGATGGAACTAATACATCATCATATTGTTAATCGACGGAATTTCTATCGGATTAGAAAACCATCGAAAAATTTCAAAATAAAAATAACCGCAAGTGCACGGCGTACACTTGTACTACGTGGCGAATACGGGTCGATCCGCAGGGAATTGATGATTTTAAATCTCTATTCAATCAAATTAAACCAAAGTCGAGGAATTGTTAACTAACAAAAAGAAAGTAAAAACAAGCTAAAAGAAAATAGATAAAAATGTGAGAGTGTTAAGACAATTTAGGGGCAACTTCCACCCTCTAGATCACATAAATCAACAAAATGAAGTTATGATCTCTTTTTTTTGTCATTAGTTAGCTTAATTGATGTGCTTGTCATAAGTATGGCTCATTTGTGCTATTAATTAGCTCAAAATAAGCCATCAAACTATAACACAACCTTTAAACCACTTTTAATTCTCATGAAAATGACAACAAAGTTGAAAATGAAAATCTATTTTAAGCATGGCCTATTAACTATTGTTTAGAAATATAGGCCATCAAATTTTGATTTATACATTCACTTCTTTGCCATAATCATATATAGATGAAGAGGAAATTTGTGATTCATATGACTATGCATAGCCTATTTGTTTTGAACAACATAAGCTATCAAACTCAATAATAAGCACAAAATTACATAAACATCATTTTCCATGAAGCACAAAAAGAGAGCATAACATTTATCAAAGTGTTGAAGCTATATAATTAGAGAGCTTCATTACCCCTAAATTGAAGGGGTTTAGCTTCTCATATTTGTTATCATACCAATAAATATAGCTTGCAACATAGAACAAAATAAAGAGGAAAAGAGAGCTAAATGAAAAAAAACTAATCTACTTGCATAAAAGAAAATCTACACTACTAGCATGAAAGGAAATGAACATGTAAGTAAAAGGAAATAATAATTAACATTGCATAAAAAGAAAAGAAGATTACATAAAATAAAAATGGCTAAGTAGCCATGAAAAGAGAAAGAGAGCTTTCTTTTTATTTTCCTAAGAGAAGAGAGCCTAAAAGAGAGACTAAGAAGAGGAGGGTTACATGAAACATAAGGGGTACTTATACATGTGTTAAACCCTAATTCATATTTTTAGGGAATGCCTAAAATACCCTCTTAGGAAGTGTGGAGGCCAAGTAATCATTAGCTTCTACTAATCATCATTTAAGTGTAAATGAAGCCATTAATTCCATAAGCATGTGCATTAGCCTCTAATTTGTACATTTAGGTAGGTGGGTAGGTGGGGTCCTCCATTATCTTCACTTTGAATTATTTCCATCTTCATTTGTTCTCTTCACTCTTGTGCATGCATATCATCATGAGACCACTTGTATATGAATTCAAATTCCTACAAAACAATGTAGAAATTTTCAATTAAATTTTAGAAAATTAATACATGCACAAAAACGACCATTTTGCCCTTGGATGAAGATGAATATGTGACAATTTGAAATAATTTGAATTTTGGTTTAAACAAGTTAAAATACCCGATATGATCATTTATTTAATTTAAATAGATTAAATATGGTAGTAAAAATATGCACATTTACGTGCACATCACATATGGAATCCCATGCTTAATGCATATTCTCTGAAGAGAAGCCTCATCGACTTTCGAAGCCACGGAGTCTGCCAGTCTTCCATGAGTACAACATCTTCTAGAATATCCGGACCTAGCTCATCTTCCACTTCAGGACTTTGTGGAATTTTTGGTACTTGATATGAACTCTCAAGTTGATCATACTGGTGATCTAGAGTGTTTCGGGCAGATATAGTTGCTGAGCTGGATTCAACATTGAAATTGTCACGTTGAGAAGTCTGTCTAGTAGCCATAACGGCTAAGTGCTCAAAGTGTCTAGAACTCATAACTATTAAACTTAGCAGATAATCATCATTAGAAAAATTAGCATGTTCCCCCGTGCAAAGTGTAGACTATTGCAGTGCGGTACAGTGTTGTGCAGTACAGTGAAAAACAATTCAGAATTAAAACAACAGTTGTGACGAGACTTTGGAATTTGACCGGAGTGACCGTCAACGCTAACCATCTCAACCGGCTCTCACATCGATGGTTATGGACTTCATATAAACTCTAAGACCAATTATCAGCATATTTTCATATGACATTTGCAATTCAAGTTCGTATTCTAGTTTATATGTTATACTTATCAAGTTCCAAGTCATATATGTTCATATGAAAGTTTAAGTATGCAAGTCTGTATGAGCTCATGTATGCGGTTAACTTCAAAATGTTCATGTCCAAACTAAATTACATTCAAAGTAGCATGTGTGCATGCCAAACTTCAGTGAAGTTCATGTATAGGCATTCAAGTTCAAGTGTTTAAGTTCAGGTTCACAATGCTAAAAAACAGCTAAGTCCCCCTATGGAGAGGGATCGTACCCGATCCACTCCCCTAGGCAGTTCTGCTTTATTCAACTTCAGACTCCAAAATGCCAACCAATCCTTACACCGCACCATTGCACAATCGATTCCATCCTTCATCATCACACACTTCACTCCATTTCAACTCCTTATCACTGCAACCGATCGCTCCATGAAAAACCTATGTCAACCGATCGCCCTAGTACCGATAGCTCCTTCATCAACATCTGAACCTTCCATCTGCCATTACTCCCATCTCCATCCAAACCAACGACTGATTGCTCATAATGATCCCACAATAAGTGATCACCCATACCAACCGATTGGTGGTATACCGATCGTTCAACTCCATTTCCACATGATTGATCCGTTCTATCTTCAAGCTTATCTTCATTACAATTTCACAGCTGATCGCTCCTTCACTACATTAAACAACCGATCCCTTCTTTTACCATTACACGACCATCACCACTACATCCATCACCAATTCCAGTCACCCCTTTTCAATACAACATCAGATCCTAAATTCTCAACCACCAGTATGAATTATACAAAATCGCCCCGTCACCCCTTAATCGTAGGTGAATTAAATCCAAACCCACTATATAATCGAACATGAACGAAGACCAAAGAATGGTGAAGGTGATTCAAGTTCGGGCTTGAATCTGAAAGTAAATTGGCCAAATTAGAGGTGACTTGTATTTGAGATAGCAACGAGGGCTTAAGCGAGATGGGAGATGGGAATGCGTAGGATATTGGATGAATTGGTGAAAGATTTGGTGAAATTAGTGAACTCGTTGGTGAAGTCCTTAGTGGGTAATGTAAGAGAAGGGGAGGGATCGATTCAGTTATGAAAACAAACGAGGCAAGTGAGAAGGAATGGGTTAATTTCTTAGCTTATATACGAATGGGATTTATGCAAGCGCAGCCCGTTTACTGATAGCCTAAAACGACTAAGACCATCAAGCATAAGGGATCAGGTACGATCCCTTACCAAAATAAAGTAAAAATGTGCAATGCAATCAAATTCAAACTATATGGAATTAGCAATGACCGATAAACGTGTAAATGTGATCGAGAGCCAATTATAGGAACACGTACATGAACGTGCACGTGTGCACCCCAAAAATTCGATTTCTTAAATCGATAGAAATTGAATTCTCACCTGGATGTCATAGAATTGAAGTCATTGCTGATAACCGAAACGCCTACTAAATCGGTCAAAAAGCTTAATGGGACCGAGCGTATATAAAGATTGGAGATTACATTCCAGATTTATACTAGCAAATAACGACTAAGCATCACAACAGACAGAGAGAGAGATACGACTCATTGGAGAGACAACTCTACGGAAGGATAACGACTGTTTAGGAAACTGAATGGAATTCTTCCGACAATTCTAACTTGTTTTGATTCAAAGCACGTCATGTTTGAAACAAGATGTACTTTGGGGGGGGGGTAAGTGTTACCTGGCCTTTTGATATGGCTATATTCAGATCAACTAGACAAGTTAGACTTGATGATGGACAAGGAAAACAGTTCCGAGATATGATCACAGAGTCAACATATCGAGTACAAACAACAAAATGAAGCAGCGATCAAGCGAAACCAAGGGATGAACCCTATATAACATTCTAAGTATGGATTATAGTCTTAACTGAGTGTGGGACCAGGTATGATACCTACCTCTATACAAGGGATCGGGTCGCATCAACGTAGCAGTTCAACTCAACGGAGATCGATCGATAACTCAAAATCCAGAAGGCAAATATGCAAACATTTTCGTTGACATGGAGCTAACACGAAGGGGGACCCACCAGAGGTATCATGACATGCCACATGGCCGTTATAAGGGACCGGTGCTGATCCCTATTCCTTGGGATTTGGGCCCGGCGATCGCTCATGTTACCTCGTCTACACTTGGAGATTTCGCTGGCGATTTTTAGGAAGATATTCAACCGTCTCCCTTATAAATACAGGCTTCATGGTTCATCTGAGGGATATTTTACGCTGTTGTTTTATTTGTACATCATTTTATTCATGGATTCTGATCCGATCCCTATTTTACTCAGAATTAAAAGTCATTAAGCAATTTCTCCAAAGTGGGCATAGGCTTTCAACGCCGAACCACTATAAATCGTTGTTCTCTTGGTTTTTCTTATTTTCTGTTATTTAATTGCTTGTTTCCTCTATTTTCATTTAGATTTATTTATTTATTTCTTTACAATACTCTATTGGGTGTTTGTGACTAATTTTGGTGCAAACAAGTATTAAGTAGAGCAAACCAAAAACAATTATTAGACCTTTTTATCGATGGCTTCCAAAAACTCAGAATATCCATAAATTTACTCACAATACTCATTTTTGCATTCATACTTATAAAATCCTTTAATTACCTTTCAAAATATTTAACATCTAACTTACATGTTATTCCTTTAAAATGTAGATGTATAGTGATTTATATATCTCCTTTCTTTCCCTAAATTTTTTCCAAAAATTTAATTTCCTTTGCTCAACTTTCTATCTTGGAATCTTAATACGGAGTAATAATTAACTCATTTTAAAATAATATTTCAAAAACGTTTTTCTTATATTCAAAACACTTCATCTTGGATAAATCTTCTTCTAAAGTAATTTTCTCAAAAGTTTGAGCTTTTACAAATGGTACAAATATTTTCTACTTTAAGAAATTCTTTTAGCATAAAATTTCATCATTTATTTTTTCATCCTTCTTTATATATTCATTTCCAAAATTCATTTCTCAAATCCTATCCATTTTTCATTTTTAAATTAACTCATTAATACAAAACATTCTTTCAAACTTTGGAAACATCAATTTCCAAAATTATTATATCATATTTTATTTTCTAATTTTAAAATTAGTTTACACAAACATTTTACATCCTTTAAAATATAACACCTTTTATAGTTCATAATACTATACACTTTAAGGTGTTTTATGACATTCAACTAATTTAATCCCTTAGAATAAGGATGTGAAATAATTTATAGATTTCCTTTAGTTTAAATATTGTAACTTCATGGTTTAATTCATTTTATCACAAAATTCATTTCTCAAAGAATTATTTTTCATTAAAATGAAAAGAAAACATAAACAAAAATTCAATCATTGCTCAATTTTTTACTTTCTTTCGAGCTAAATTTTCATATTTGAAATTCAAAATTGGGAAAACCAACTTCTAATAAGTTGTATATATATAAAACCCAAAAGGATTTTCTTTTCTCTTACTAAAATATTTATCTTATCAAATTTCATTTTGAACACATTTTGAAGACTTTCTTTCATACTCATAAAACTTATTTCAGTACATATCATAAATTTATACTAAAATTAAAAACTCATTTCACAAATCTTTTCTTTATAAAAGAACTTTTATAACTCAACATATTGTTCTATAAAGCCATACGAAATCAAAATATTCTTTATTTACCAAAATGTGAGTATCCAAAAATTCAATTACTTATTTCAACTATATATAGTTAAAACTATAAAGTTCAACCTTTTTAAAAAAGGTTACTGAAAGGTTAAATTAATTTCTTTATTCTTAATTTATTCTCATGGTTCTTTTATCATAACTTCCACTTTCGACAAAATTTCAAAAATACTTTTAAAATTTTAGATATCTCATTTTGGATAAATTTCTTTTTCAATAATAATTTTTCAAACTTTGCATTTTACAAATAATATAGTTGCTTCTTAAACTATTCATTGCTACCAATTCTTATTATTCATTATTTTAAAGTAAACCTCATTAATATAATCTATTCTTCTACTTACAAATCATCAAAATAGAAGGTTTCATTTTCTTCAAGTATTTCCTATTTTGCAATTTCCAAAAAATTATTTACATAATTAATCTGCATTCATTATAACATAATTATACTTTGTTTTCAACCTTAATTAAATTTGGACTCAAAATTATATGTTTTATCATTTATTTAAATCATAGTAGGTTATACATAACCAACGAAAAGCATTATATACAATTCATGTTAGCATATACCTTATAAATGAACATACACAAATGTTCATATACTGAATAATATAATGATGTTTCATTGCCATCCATTTATTGCAAATAGCTTTGTTAATTGGGTGTGATGTTGACCGTGTGGTCAATATCGCCTCGCCACTAACCTCGACCATCGCTAATGCTCGATAGCTGCATTCATCATCTAAAATAAAATTAGCTCTTATAAGTATCCCAATTGTTTATATCGTAATTACTTTCAACTATCAAAATTTTAAAATATATGATAACTATTTTCATACTAGATATATTTATCTTCTTGAAATATTTACTAAGGCATTTTTCCCTATAGTATTCAATCTCATATCAAATTACTTTATATTATTATTAAAAAATCCATATGATATAATTTTTCAGAAATAAGATATATAGCTCATAATACTTCTAAAAACATTATTTATCTTCAAGGCACCTTCTTCTAAAATCATTATATATGTATGTATATATTTTTCCAAAACATTCATTCAATTTTTAAATAATATTTAACTCAATTCAAAACTTTATTTCCTCTTTAAATATTATTTATAACACTTCCATAAACATTTATAATACTCTCAAAATATTATATGTGACGACCTGCAAACCGGACGATTCGAGCCGACAATAAACCATACATGTTAACCCAAATCGAACGAAGATTCAAATAGTTATGGGAAGAAAGAAGAAAGAAGAAGAGAAGAGAGGAAAATAAAGAGAAAAGGAAACTAAAGCAACACAGAATCTCACAATCGCAGTGGAATAACATATAATATAATATCAATAGTCTTTACAAAAGAGATTCTATAATATACATACATCAATCAGAGTACAACAACAAATCACTAACCATCAGCCTGGACAGATATAACAACCTGTCTCATAAATGCTGATAATTTTAAAAAAATACATCTAAAAATAACATATACTTGAATACGACCTGAAGACCTCCAACTCGTCTGCTGAAGCTCTAAAGCACCCAAATCTAAATCTGTAAATGCGCTCGGTCTGACCCGAGCATTGAAAGGGAGGAACACTTGGATCAATTTGGTAAACTAGTGTGAGAAATCACATCTCAATTGAATTTTAAAGTTATCAAAGACATTTTTTCAAAACAAAGGTGTCGCGTAAGACCACGCTGCATATAAACACGGACGAGTTTTTACCTTGCGATAACCAGAACATTTATATATATAATCCTGTGATATTATAATAATGTCTAAGGTGTTTAATATAAATATAACATAGTTGAAATGGTTACATTGATTACATTTGACAGCATATTCAGGTATATAAACAAATTGCTAAAGGATGTTCGTATAAAGGGATTTTCCACGGAGACATCCCCGGTATACTCGTAAGCCACACTGAGACCGATTACCTATGACAAGGGTCGGAAACTACCTTTCAAGGGCTGTATATATCTAGATAAAATATACCATAAGGTAAACACAACCAGCCCATGCCCTAACACATGAACCGAGTATCATCGACTCCCCGTGCACAACAAATCGATAAGCATACTCTAGATAATGGAGTTGATGTACCCCTTATTTGGGCTAGTTGAACCCGGGATCATGCATCCTACTCTGTCTTTAGTCATTTTCCAATGGCGAGGTTATGTTCGACATTTTTACATGAGTTTCCAACGAGACTCGATCACATAATGAATCCTAAATGGATTCCATCATCTCAATAGATTTTCGGAACTACACATGGTTTCCATCATTCACTTCCAAAATAGAGAACCTGAATAATAGTTTTGAAGTGGTATTTGGTAAGTAAACACTTACTGATCCCAGACTCTTCAAAACCAATCGATGAATTTCCGATCAACTCAATTTTGGTTCTTTTAGAAGTAATCGAAAGCTAGAGATGTTCATACCAATACTCTTCCCCGAGATTCTTATTGCTATGAATCCATGAAGCATTCTATATACTTCCTAAGTTAAGTTTTGTCAAGATCGATAGTCGACTAATCGACCATGGAGTCTTGAACGGTTGCTAATGGGAATCAAGGTTTGCACAATTTACACGTTTCCGACTTTTCTGCTTAACTATTCCTCGGCCCAAAAGGATGCTGATAGTTTAGAGCTCTAGTGCTCCGTCCCTACCTAAACATCAATCTTGACACTCACAGATGGAGAAGCTTACTCGTTTGAGTAAGCATTTAGTGTAAGCATAATAATACTAACATCCCATAAACAATCAAACTAAGGTCATTACATTGTTGTTACTTATCATCCAAGTATAATCAAGTCAAATAAACGACTTTTAATCCCTTTATAACTAATTTATCCTTTATTAATTAAAACCCTTTTTATTAGTAAAACATCTTTTTATCTAAGAAAACTTCTTTTATAAATCAGGACTTCCTTTATTAATTAATACCCTTTTATTAATTAAACTTCCTTTATGTACTTGTATAAATATATTGGATTTCAAAGATATATACTTGTCTTTATAAATTTAACTATTCATTTATTCTTTTAATGCATAAAATGTATTCATATACTTATTCCAATGGTATAAGTGTATTCACACATCTTTAACAAGTTTTACTTACTTGAAATATAATAAGGAGATTAAAACAATTACTATAAAAAAATTGTTATAATAAACTCCTTTTCTTTTATAAATTAAACATATAACATTTTCTATCTCTTTATAAAAGATTTCAATACTTGTTATTATGTTTAAAATTCCATTATTAAAGATTTATAATATTTCTTCCAAATTATAATTCAAGGGTTAAAAACAAATATTGCTAAAACATTATTCACTACAAACACAAAATCATTTAAAAACTCTCCTTTTAAAGTTTTAATTACATTTAAGGGTTAAAGACAAGTGTTGCTAAAAACAATTGTCACAACGAACCCAAAATTTTTATATTTTGAAAACATTCCTCTTTAATACTCCCTTTTTAAAGATTTATTTATATTTAAGGGTTAAAGACAAGTGTTGCTCAAAACATTTGTCGCAACAAACCCAAAACCATTTACTAGTAATTTTTTACTAAATATCCATTAGTAAATATCTAATTATATTCCCAAGTATAATTAATAATAAGGGTTAAAAACAAGTGTTGCTAAAAACACTGTTTAAAATAAATGCAAAACCATTCCATTTACTTATCCATTAATGACCTTAAATATTTATTTAAAGATCAAAGCCTATCCACACTTATTAATTAAAGCAATACACTTTTAGTTGATTCCATAAAACAATTTATTTTAACTTAAGTGTTAAAATCCAACTCCCTTTACTATATTTTTAAAATACTTAATTTTATATTTAAAACTTATATATATAGAAATATCTTTAAAATATTTATTAATATGTTAACATACTTTTAAAACTACTTAAAATATATGATATTTATTTATATAGAATATTTTGTAAAAATAAGGAATTTTGAAATAAATAGAAAAACAAGTATTAATTTTCTAAGCTAATTAGTTTATAATTTCATAATTAATTGTTAAAAATATATTTAAACTTGAAACCAATTTTAAAACACTCTATTATAAGTTAGAAAACAATCCTAAAAAGATTAGAGAAAAATATTAAATTTAAATATCATTTTTAAACAATTTATATCTTCAAACTGTAATGGTAGCACTCCTAGAAGTGTTGCCTAAAGTTCTGTTACTAGTTTTATCACATTTTAAATCACTTTTAAAATTATTGAATTCCATTTGGAATTATTATTTTCTGAATTATTATATTTAAAACCATTAACTCCATCAAAGTATTACTTTCAAACATTCCTTTAAAAGGTTAATTAACTTCTAAAAACTTGAATGTATTTCCTTTATATAAAAATCCATGGTCGAGTCTCAACATAAATCATTTCCATATTTATAAAACTATGTTTATAAATCTCTTTCTATTTTATAAAACTTCCCTTTAAAAAATCTCTTTATTTATAAAATTCTATTTATAACTCTATTCATTTCTAAATCCCATTTATTATAAAAATCCATTTATAAATCCATTCCTTTGTAAATCTAATTTATTTATAAAATCCATTTATAAATCCATTTCTAATATTTATAAAAACTCCATTTATAAATCTATTACATTATTTGTAAAATATCACTTTTATAAATCCTTTATATAAACTATTCAAAAATATCTATTTAAAATATTTCTCAAAACTGTCGATTTTATAACATCAAAAATTATAACATTTTAATTATTTTAAATAAGTTCATTCCTTTTAATAATTTAAAAATTATTAAAACATACATACTTTCAAAATCACTTTAAAATCAATTTTAAATCAAAATCATTATTTTATAGTATTTCAAAATACCTAAAATAAGGTCTAGTGCTACTATAACAATAAATAATGGAAACCATATCAATGTCATCAATTATGGCATCCAACACATCATATATCATAATATACGAAAAGTAAAATCAACAGTGTGAGGAATCTTATTGGATCCCTCCAACCTATCTCCCTACATCCATATAGTATATAATCATAAAATATAATCAACCGCTTTGAGGCGGGTGGTATACAAAGAGTCATCCGCTCATACATAGGAAGGTAATACGGTCTCATCTGCTCCAGGGGTGTGAATTGTAACAACCCTCCTTTTTGGATGGTTTAAATTGATGATAAACCACACACATCAGACTCAAACCATTCAAAAGGGTGGATTGTTATGGGGTAAATAAGAAAAAGCAGAGAAAGAAGGGAAACAAACATTGAATCTCACAGCAGAATGACAAAATATAATAATCAAATAAACATTTCATGAAGCTGTTTTACAAATAACATTTGATTATACTTTTACAATACAGAATCAGAGTACATACAGCAGTAATAATTAAATAATGCAGCGAAACAACATGATGCAGTGGTATGAATATAATAAATAGCAATAGTCTAAATCTTCGTCTTCGTCTCCAGAAAGCAGTCTTCGATACACTGAAAAGCTTAGACTAACCCGAAAAGACAAAACACTCGAGTCAGAACTAAAAAATCTTATGTAAGTTAAATCAACAGTAAATAAATATGAGTGTAACGACATCGAAGATGTTTACGGGTTTTGACATCTCTTATCCTGTGTCTAACGTGAGTGCAATAACTTAAGAGATGTTTGGGATTTCCATCTCCTAAGGATCCGTTAAACTATCTACATACATAGTACAATACACTATTATAATAGTATCTACAGTAAAGTAAAGTATTAAAATAGCGTTAAGGCGTTACCCATATCCCCCTTAACAGATTTTATATATTCCCATAGTCTATACAGTACCGTAAGCTCCTCCGTGAGGTTTACTCAGAGGGCACTCCATAGGTATGGTACAAATCAAACTCGTAGAAGGCGCGATACGGCATGTGAACACGGCACTCGAGGCAATGCCAGGGTAGGATTCTACCATTTGCACTCCCGGAATAGTGGTAACGCATAGTAGCTACTACTGCCCACCTCGGAACACATTCCTATAATCAAAATCAAGGGGGGCCACCAAATCCATCACAAAGTAATAGTATGGTATCGAAAAAATGTGCCCGATCGGAGGTGCGACCCCACTTAGTCCTTTATAGCTCCTGTTTTAGTCACATCTAAGCTGACTCACATGAGTCAGGGTTACGTAAATACCTCATACAGAATCGTACACCAAACCATCCTACTTCATTCTGGAATCTCCACCATGTACATAGTTGTTAAAGTGGTTTTCGGTATTAGCAGAGAGTATGACAATATCCGATCCGGGTCTCTTTAACAGCCAAACGCTTATTTCACACCAGATGGTTCTTTTAAATTTCTAAAACTGTTTCATAATTGATATCAAAATATCGTATCAAATTCAACCATATTACTTTTGAAATTATATCCACTTTCGAAATCATATCGGCCAAATAAGTTAAATTCTCATTTCAAAATCATCATATCTAATTAAATATGTCATTTAGATCCAACTTTTGTTATAATATCATTTAACCTTATTCGTTTAATATAAATACTCCCATTTTACCCAGTTTGAATTTTTAATAGGTTAAAATAAAGTAATAATAGTTTAAAATAGATTAAAATTGTTGAAATGGATTTTTAGATAGTTTTAAAAATAGATTTAAAATAGATTAAATAGAATTAAAATAGATTATATAGATTAATATACTCTTAATAGATTAAAATAGAATAGGATAAGGTACTTTAAATAGATTTAAAATAGATTAAAATACTTTAACTAGATTTAAAATATATAAAAATAGATCAAAATACATTAAAATTTCGATTTAAACCAATTTCCAATTCCAACCTTCAAACTTGGATTTTCAAAGTAATTCAATTTATATAAATCAATTTCCTTCAAAATATCATTTAATCCAATCCAAGATTTAAGGGTTTTAAAATCGTTTAATTTATCCAATCCGGTGTCAGTATATAATTTTCTACCCTATGGTCAAGTGATACGGATATTTAGCATTTCAATCCGCAATTAATTTAAATTTTACGGGTATATATTATTTCAACCTGCAATCCCAAATTTTACTTCAAATCCATGAAATCACTTGAGTCTATCATTTCAACTCATAACGATTTCCTCTAATCTATCAGATCGTTCGGGTATGTATCATTTCAACCCATAGGGAACTTGCAGTGTTACAACAATATAAAATATAACATCCAATCATCCAATATCAACAATCAAACATCCATTAAAATCATCATCCAAATCAATCAATAAACATCAATAGCTAACTGATTATCAATAACAAGAAGAAACTAACGAATTAAAATTTAATATTAAATTAAATGGTAATAATAATCAATAAAAGTCAGATTTAAGAGGCATGACAATTTAAATATACCAAACATCAACCAATCAATTTCTAATCACATCATAAATTTAATTTAACTAACATAAGATAATTTAGTAATTTTGTGTAACAACCCAATATTTTTAAA
Source organism: Allium fistulosum (assembly GCA_030737815.1). NCBI lineage: Eukaryota > Viridiplantae > Streptophyta > Magnoliopsida > Asparagales > Amaryllidaceae > Allium > Allium fistulosum. Next base: position 296,202,931 of record CM060907.1, read on the forward strand.
TTATTTTAAATTAAATTTTATTTCAATATTTTATTTTTAAAACATTTTTAAAGTATAGTTATAATTTTCCAAAGTTAATTGTATTTTGTTTGCAATTTTTAATTCTAGTTTCAATATAATAAACTATTTTCTTTATTTACTTTTTTATTTTTCCTAAGAATATTTGTTTATTTTCATTTTCACTTTATTTTTGTTTGTCTTTTATTTTATTTACTGATTTTTATTTGTTTATATTGAATTAAAAATAAAGTGTAAATTTGAAGAGACTAAGGCTTTAAACTTGTGACTTTTCATTGTCTAGACTCTTCACTTGCTTTGGCCATTCCTTTCTATTGATAGCCGTGAGTTTTATTTTGTTTTTCACGTGAAACTTTCTCATTCACTGTCATTTCTCATGGCCAAAGCATTTCTGAAAATATTTTTGGTAATGGCTTCTTCCATTTTCTAATTTTCTCTTCATTTTTCTATTGATTTTCCATTGTTTTGCTTGATCTCTTCTATATGATTGCTTGGCCTAACCCCTTCACCACCTTCACCGACCACCACACCACTTCCTCCTCATTACCATACACGGCCTGACCTCCTCCTCCTCTGACCAGCAAGTGTCGTGACCATCCCATGATGCAAGCAACTTAAAAACTTTGAAAAACTCCAAAATATTGCATAACCGAGCCTAGTCTTCACCACCCCCTTCATTGTAGCCACGGCCACCACCCTAGAACCACCACCACCTGATTACATCACCTCTAGTTATCACCCTACCCTCTAACCTGATCTGTAGCAGCCCCTGGCCGAGCCACTTGACCCATAGGCCGAGCCTAGATGCAACCAAAACTGTAACAACCCGCATATTTAGAAGTTTTAAATATTTAAATATTTTATTATATATAGAATCGTTAATTGGATTAAAGTCCGAAAAGATACTTTTTGCAAACAGTCGAATTGGCACTCGAGACCACTTCCATTGAGTCCAAAATGGCGTTTGCGACTTTTTTAAGTATAAACATCGATATATTTGAAGTAAGTTGAATTTTGCTATTTTCTATTGGGCTTTGGGTTTGGGTTTCACCCCAACTCTTTCTATAACCTAGTTCAGCCATCTCCTCTCCTCTTCACTTCATTTCTATTTTCTCTAACACTCAAGAAAAATTGAAAATGGGGAGAGGAATGAGAAATTAGAAAACTTCAAGCCCTAGTTTTCAATTGCAAAACCAAATTCTTGCTCCAAATTCAAAGAGAGGCTTTGGTAAGTATCTCCTCCTTATTCTCCAACTCATTCTCTCTTTAATTTCAGAAATTTCCTAAACCTAACTTAGGAAATGTTCTTCTTTTTGTGTGACGACCCGGAATTTCGAGCAATATCAATTTTATATTAAATATTAAATTGATTTGATATATCTTTGATTTATAAGACTTGAATTGATACTTTTCTTTTAATAAATATCTAATTGGTGAATTTTATCTTTTAAAACTAATAAATTATTTTCTATTTATAATGGATATATATTGGTATATATTGTAGATAGGAAAGCTTTGATTTAAATTCAACTAATAAATTATGTTTTCAAATTTCTACTATATATTTTAGTGATTTGGGAATTAGGATTTATTTAAAATAAGCTTTTTAAAACTATTTAATAAATAAATATATGGGTTAAATACTTAAGATAAATGTTTAAATAGTTTTAAAACTTATTTTAGCTTTAGTTTAAATTTAAATTTAATTAACAAAGAGATTTGTTCTATTTTCTTTTAAAGTTTAGCTTGAAAAATATGGTTTAAAATATATATAAGTTTTAAATTCAATTTGTCAAATGATACCTTACTATATTATAAAATAAGTAGTTATAGTAAAAATATAATTTCTTTTATGAATCATTTCAAATTGTTAAATGTGTTATTTATTTTTAAATGATATTAATAAGTAAAAGAATGTACATATAGAAATACAAGACTAAGTAATAAGTTAGCAATTGAAATAAACATATAAGATTAATAGATGAAAGTAAAATATAAGACTTCACCTATATTTTAAAGCAACATGACTAACAATAAAACAAATAACAAAGTAAATATATCAAACAAGGAAATATAATATATAGGAATGATGTGCCAGCCCCTAATAAAAATCTGCATAGTCAAATAGCTTGTTAGAAAAGCTTGCATAGGGTAAGTATGAAGACAAATGGTTCGAGTGAGTATAGGCATGCAGACTTAAGATCAACAAAATCAAAAAGATATGTAGGCTGGTAAGGTAAATAAACACTCATAAGGACATGGCATTTAATGCTAGTAAGGCCAATATCTCTTCTAGTACATAAGTATGTAATCTCGGCCATCAAGCTATAAAAATTATCTCTGAAAATTGTACAACTTGTACACTGTTTTGTGTAAAGTGTGATACCCTGTAACCTGTTTTATAAACATCACCTGTAGGCTACTCTTCCCCATATCATCTTTTTATTTCAGTTCGAACTAAATAAAAGTAAGATAAAACTCCATTTAAAAACCTAATCAAGCATTCAACAACAACTTAGCAAGCCAGGGAATTAAACAGAGGATGTTTTTTGTTGCTCCAGATTTCAAATTCAAGAACCTGTTCAAAATTTTAGCCTCTGTTCTTCTCTGCAAATTGGTGAGTAACATTTTATTTAAAGATATAACTTAAGTTAATATAGAGCTTGTTTTTCTCTGTGATAATGTGTATTTTGGTATAAATGATTGTGCAAATCTATGTATATCTGCTCTCTTTGATACTCTGTTACCTGTTGTTATTTCTTTTGAGTAGATTGGTAAACAAACCCTCACCACTTGATCTATTGATTGTTTGAATGTAGGATGTAAACAAAAGTGGTTTGTTTGGTTATGATTTAAGTATTAAAAATTTATTAAAGTAGAATCAACTTGTATTTATCTCTGGAAACCAAGAAAGTATGTACAACTTCAAATAAGTCTAAAAAAAAACTCTGGTTTTAAAAATTCAGGAGTATAAATCGAATCTACATACAAAACCATGATTTTTAAAACAAGATTTATAATTTTTAAAGAAGGGGGTGAAGAGCAGTTTTGGTTCGACTGTTTTGTGCATTTGGAGTTGCCGTGGGTGATCTCGTCGTCTCGAGATGTCGAATTTTGGTCTGGAGGTGGAGGAGTGATGGGTGGTGCTCGGAAAAATGGTGCGGTGGTGGTGGTGGCGGCATCGTTTCCTTTTCCGTTAACCTAGTTTTGTGTGGCTTTGGGTTTTCGTCTCGTTCGATGTCAAGGAGCGATCGAGCGTAGCGTGCTTTTGGGGTTTTGTAGAGGGGAGGTAGACGAGGCTACGGCCGGAGTTTGGTGGCCTCTGGTGGTCGGAGCTGCGTGAACGAGGTGCTGCCAGGCTTTTGAAGTTGGGTTGCTGTGTTTCGTCCAGGTTTGATTTTGAAACTCGAATTCGATCTCGAGTCTGGAGTGATGATCTGAGGTTTGGGATAGGATGTGGAAGTGGTCGCCGTGATGAGGAGATGGTCGTGGTTGATCGGAAGTGGTGGCATCGTGGGTGCATGTGCACGGTGCACATTTGTGCTCTGGTAAAATCTGGGTTGGCAGGGAAGTGAACTCGAGATTTACTCGAGTTGATTTTTGTTTGGCTCGAGTGAATTCATATTTTACTCGGAGTAATTTGGGGAAACTTGGGTAGTTATGTTTTCAAAGTGTTAACCTGTAACCAGTTGCTCAGTTTTTAAATTTAAACCAAGGTTAAACTAAGTTTAATTAAATGTTTAAATTCCAGATTTTTGGAATGAAGAGAAAGCTTAAAATTTAAATACTTTAAATAAATTTAAATATTTGAACTTAAGGGGATTTGATTTAAAATCCCTTCATAGCAAAGTATTGTTTTAAATTTGTAATTTAAAGTTTTTAAAGGTTAGTGTTTATAAAGTGATTTAAAGTTCAAATTAGTGTTCGTTTAAACTTGGAATTTAAAATGAAAGTTCAAAGGAAAAGTGAAATAAATGTTTTCAATCATATTGGAAGTGAAATTTAATCAAAAATGAAAATGAGTTTTCTTTAAGTAATAAAGATTAAAGATTTAAATTCATTAACTATTAAGATAATTAGAATGATAATTGATAATTTGTATTGATTAAATTAGTAATTATAAGATTAAATGTATTAATTAAAGTAAATAATGAGTTAAGTAATTAATATGTAATTAAGAATCATAGATTTGACTTCAATTAATTAATGAATGGTTAATTGAACTTATAATTAAAAATGAGGAAATTGTAAGTTATTATTTTAGAAAAGAAAATTTAATAAAGGTTAATGAAGGTCATTAACTAGATTATTTTATGATTAATTAATATAATTGATTTTTAATAGTTAATTAGATTAATTAACTTAATAATCAACATTGTAATTGTTTAAGTGTAATTAATTAATGGGAAGTAATTAAGGAATTAAGTACCCATTTTAATTAATTCAGTAATTTGATTGATTTGAGTTAATTAATTTAGTTTAATTAATTTGGATTAATCACTTGATGATTTGGAGGTATAATTACTTAGGAAAGTAATTAATGAATAATTACTGAATGTAATTAATTGGATGATGTTTTATTAATAAAGTAATTTGAGTATAATTACTTTGTATAATTAATCAAAGGATTGATTAGAGATAATTAATTATGGAATAATTAAATTATTTAATGAAGTAATTAAGGGTAGTTAATTACTGTATGTTATTAATCAAGGTGATTAATATATGTGATTTGAAGATTAGTTTTTCTTGATAAAAATTAATTGATAAAATAACTAATGAAAGATTAATTACTTAATGTAATTAATTTAAATAGTAAATGTAATTAGAGATCATTATTATAATTAATGCTGAAATTTAAAATGGATTTATTTGGAAATAATTAATAAATGAAGTAATTTATTAATGTAATTAATTAAGTAATGTGATTAATTTTGGTTAATTAATAAATGAACTAATGTAAAGGTTAATTTCTATATTTGGTTAAAGATAATTAATTTGTAAAAATAATTTAAGGATAATTACTTAAATGTAATTAAAGATAATTAGTCAAGGATGATTAAGTTTAAATGAATAATTGGATGATGAATAATTAATTGATTGATAATTAATTAATAGTAATATAAGCAAGTTTAATAATGATGAAGTAATTAATTTAATTTACTTTAAATTAATTAAAGGTAAGGTAATTAATTTAATTCATTTTAAATTAATTATAAATGGTGATTATTAATTCTTGTTTATATATGATGGATGATATGGTTTGAAATCTCAGATATGAGATAAATAATGTTGTGTGATATGGATGCTTTGGTTGAAATGGGATGATAATATAGATTATCTATTTATGCTGATATGTGAATTATCTATCTATGATATTATGAATTATCTATCTGTGTTGATATAGATAATAAATTGAAATTGTTTTAAACATTAAAACAACTTGGACCTAAAAGATGGCATTTTGGATTTCGATGAGACCGGGATCGAATCTTTCCATATTTGGGGGTCCGAAAACCACATCGATCCAATCTAACGTTAGGTCGTGAATCTCGAATGAAGATGAAGATTCAGAGTGCAAGGGTTATTGTCGTTAACTCTAAGGATGATTCCAAAATGAGTGTAACGAGATAATGCCTTTGGTTTCGTTCGAACCCGGAACGAACTTGTATGGATTTAATGCTTTCAAAACATCGTCAGGTGGACGATGAGCATTCTAAGTGATGAGTTCTGATAAGGTAATCGTAGCCTCAAGCCTCATCAACCGGGAATGGCTAAAACAGGGGAGGTGCAGCAAGGCTTCGTGGGTCGCACCCACTTGAGAGCGGGATATACCCCTGTCTAAAGTCCCTTTTTATTCGGCTTAGTGGCAGTTGGAATTGCGCACCGACTGCGGGGTTGTTTCGTTTGGAACTGTCCAGTAAAGGATGGTTCCGGCTTTGTGTTGCAGGGAACTTAGGGTGGGTTCTCGGTACGCTGATCTAGGCCAGGTACTGTGATGGGCGGTACCCCAGTAGCCCTGCCATTGTATGGAATCCAATCTCCAATAAGTGCCGTACGTATTAGTTGTGCCCAACTATGTTGGAACGTGAGATGTAAGCATTCCAGCTATTTCTGTATTTTACTTGAAAACCCTAGACCCTATTATAATATAACTGGATTTCCTATCAAATGTTTGGTTAGCGTAAGGTAAAAACTTTCCATGTTTATGTGTGGAGAGTCTTACGTGATACCTTTTGTTTTCAAAGGATTTTCAAAGTTAAACAACTTTAACCTGTTACTCATACCAGACCCATGTCTGACCCGGAGTTTATTTCTGTTTTTCTTAAACTCTCGGGTACTCAAATTTTTACGAGTAGCCAAGAGATTCAGGTTAGCTTTGACGAATTGTGGAGGAGCAATGGAGCAGGAGGCTTCAGCGTATAGATATATAGTCGTTCCGCTGTGTTAGTGTTTATCTGTATTTTCGCTGTGTTGTATCTCTGTATTGTATTGAGTTGTATTAACTAGACAGGTGTTTATAACTGTCTAGTATGTGATGTATTATCTGTGTAACTCTGATTGATGTTGTATATTATGTAATATCTATGTGATTAATATATTTTATTCGTTCCGTTGTTGAGATTCTGATGTTGTTTTCTTCTTTCTTCTCTATCTTTTCTATTTCTCACCCTTTTCTTTCTTAAAGATGACACGACTTTCTGGACGTAGAAGTTCGGGTCGTCTCATTTTGAGCTTAGATTCTAGTTTCTTGAGTTGAAGTGGTAGAGTGGTTGATCTCCATTTACTTTCAAGCTTCTCCTTCTTCATTTTGGGGTTTAAAGGTGAGTTTTTAAACTCACATCTACTTTTATAGATATCGTTGTGGTTGGGTATGAATTCCTATCACTTATTCATGCATATTTGCTTTTGATTTGGATCGAATTGGTGAAAGGTTGCAACTGTTTGAAGAAGAAGAACGTTTGTTTAAAGTTTCGCAACCTTTCAGAATATAGCCGTTTATTAAAAAAATGCTCATCACCAGACGTCTATAGGGAAAGCTCAGACGTCTGGAGTTTGTTTCAGAGAATTTCCTAAAACTTACTGCAGACGTCTGAGTATATACTGCAGACGTCTGGAGTATGTTATTTCCAGAATTTATAATGTGTTGTGCGTGTCACTTCATTGGAGATTGTACAATAATTCTATATACTACTTACACATTTGTTTACAGAATAATCTCCTTGTAATCTTCAAATCATAGCTCTTTGACGTGGTGAATATCTTGAATACCTACATATGTTAATATATATGTATATATATAATATTGTATAGTTGTTGTCATCAAAACCATAGAATGGAGGTTCCAACAGTTCAGTCGACTGACGTGATTGCCTTAGCAAAATTGAGTATTTTTTTATGCTTTCCAATTTTTATCGATTCGTGGTTTCCGATTTGTCATTATCGTTTATTATCGTCTCTGATGTCTTCTTATTCGGGATTTTTGCGGTTATCCATTTTGATGGATTCGGTATCGATTTATCTGGATTTGATTCATGTCTTCGTATGTGAATTTTTGATGGTTGATTGTTTCTACAATCATTTCTGTGACTTATCACTTTAAATTACAAAGGTTTCTATACTAGTAGTAAATATTCAAACTCTTTTACTAAAATGATATCAACTCTATTTTTAATACAAAGTTCGTTTATAAAACCGTTTTCTAATCTATTAGTATATACAATCCTTTACCTCATTTGTATGAGAAAATCTAATTAAACGGCTTAGCAAAACAAGTGGTATGAAACGCTTGCGTTTACTTCGTCGGTTAATTTATGGACTTGTTCGATTGAAAATCTTGTGACAATTTTCGAGTGGAAATCTACAATTTGTTTATAAATATTTAAGTTAAGCTAGTGGTTATGGGACATGAAGCTAAACTCTTATATTTACTTGCTTAGTGTAATTCACACTTCTTATGGATCGATGATGATCATTTTGTGATTTAGACTAGCGATGTGCGATGTCTATTTGTCTGCGAGGGAGACTAAACCCTGTTTTGTGGAACTTCGGTCAATTTGGCGGGGTAGCGACCCGTGGTCTTCGGACCGTTTGTGGAGCTTCGGCTCAAAATTTATGGTTAGCAACCATGGAATAGCGTTCCGTTTGTGATACACGTGTTGGTGAGTTTTCATGCTCCCATTTGTGATAGGCCTCCCCCCTTTTGTGATTTCTGGATTTCTAATTGATGATTTCTAGAATTTGTGTTTCACCAACTTTTGCGATTGGCATTAATATGTTTGTCAATATTTGTAGTTTGGTGAATAAAATAAAGAATATGATATTCTTTTTGGTGCTTTGAGATCTTTGAGATATTGTATGATTTTGTTGTTGTTTTATATCATATTTGTTCTAGTATGACATTGTAGTTATCATACATTCTTATTATATCTCTGCTTATATCTCATTCCTTTATCTGATATTTATAGCTAGACTGATCTGTTTATTATTTTCTTATTAAATAATACTCGGGCCAAACCGAGATGTTACAGGTGCTTCTGCTTGACTCCTTATCTGGGATCATCCTCTGACTTTTGCCTAACTACATTACATTTGTAGTTTTTGTTGTTATGCATTCGAGATATAGACTCCATGATGTATACTTATTCTTTTGTCTAGCACTTGTATCTATTATTTTGTGATATTGTGGATCTTATATGACCACTACTCTGATGTACACCTTTTTGTGTTATATATTCATATCTATTTCCGCCTTTGTGATATGAATGTCTGTGACTGATTTGTGTTATGTTTATTTCTATATTTGTTTCCGAAGGCCTCATAGCCATTGTGTGGTAGCTTTGAGCTTGTATCGGTATGTCGTATTTCCTCTTGAAATGAAATGCATTTTATGCTATCTGACATATCGATGCTCGCACAAGGCAATTGCACAGATGGTCGCTCCTCAATAGCCTTATTCTTCGCGCTAGTCGACAGCATTACCCAGTAGTGTTCTTGTCTAGCGTGAGTATAGAGGTGGGGCGTCACAGCTTGGTATTAGAGCCAAACTTCGGAACAATGTAGAATAATCTAGCAAGGATCATTGTCCTAAGTCTTTCTTAGGACGTGACATAGGATTTAATTCGAGCCTTCGTACTGTTCTATCCTATTTCTTTTTATGATGCCTTGTTTTATCAATCAAGTTTGTTTGATATTCATTCTGAGATTAACCTTTTTCTCTTTTCTTTCTAAAGAAAAGAAATGGTTAGACCTGGCCGTCCCAGCGCCGGTCAATCTAGTGCTACTCCCCAGGATGGAGTATTTATGTCTGCTCAGCAACTTCTTGACCTTGTGAGAAATGCTCAAGCTGTCAGACCTATTCGTGAGCCCACCCATCCTAAATTTGGGTTTGCACGCTTGTGCGGTGATTACGCCAATTTGGGTGGAAATCCATTCAAAGGTTCCGAGAGCGTTATAGAAGTCCAGGCTTGGCTTCGAACATGCGACCATATCTTTTCTCGCATGAATCTTATTGATCTTCATCGAGTCCAAGTGGCTTCAAGTATGCTCCAAGAAAGAGCATTAGACTGGTACGAGCTTCTGATCTCTGAAATTATTGAAGCGGACCTTACTTGGGAGCAATTCCGGGAAAGGTTCGAGTTGAAATTCATGCCAGAAGCTGAGAAAGTATCTTTAGCTCGACGATTTATCGACCTTGTTCAAGGTGAATCTTCCGTGACCGACTATGTCGCTTCTTTAGAATCTCTATCTAAATATGGGGTCGAGTACATTAATACACCATTGAAGAAAAACCAGAGATTTGTTTATGGCTTGAACAAGAGCCTCAAAAAGCCATTACTTTTGAAATTAGAAGTTTATTTTGATCAACTTGTTGATATTGCTCTTCGTCTCGAAGAGGCTGATAAAGATAGTGATGCTGAGGTCAAACCCAACATCAACAAGAAGAGACCTTTTAAATTCAAGCCTAATCCCAACAAGAAGGGAAAGCAAGCAACACCGGTAGCAAGTACTCCTACATCTCGTCATGGAGAATGCTACAATTGTGGTTCTAAGGACCACTATGCAAACAAGTGCCGGATGTCTCTTTCTTGCCGCTATTGCAAGAGTTCGGGTCATACCTTATCTTCATGTCCCAAACTTCAAGGCTAGAAGGAGGGCAAGCTAAATGTTGTACAAGCCCCTGCTAACACTTCTCGTGGTCAAGGTATTTCTCATTCTACCCTTGATGGCATTATTATATTTCGTGGATTTCCTATTCGAGTTCTTTTTGATACGGGTGCATCTCACTCTTTTATATCAAAAGAACTTGTTGATGCTCTGTCTTTGGACGTTATTGGCTTGATGACTTCTTTGAGAATTGCGAATCCAGTTGGTGGATCCGCAACACTCAGTTTATTATGTAAAGATGTCGAAATTATTTTATGTGATTTCTCTTTCCGTGCCGATTTGCATGTTATGCATTACCTTGGTTTCAGAATGATTTTGGGAATGGATTGGCTTAACCGTTATGAAGCCCATATCCTATGTCCTGAGCGGACTATACATCTTCGGCATCCGCAATCTATTAAGCAGATTTCTCTCGTTCTGAAAGACTCGGATTCCAATTCGAAAGCATCTCTATATTCTCTAAATCCTCGTGATGATGATGATGATGATGAGGAAGATGTTATTTCTCTCATTCACATTGTTCGTGAATTCCCTGACATATTTGAGCCCGTTCTAGGATTACCACCTAAGCGAGCAATTGAGTTCAGAATTAATCTCATTCCTGGATCTCTACCTATCACTCGTCCTCCTTATCGTATGTCCAACAAAGAAAATGAGGAGATGCGCAAACAATTATCCGAATTGGAAGCGAAGCAATTTATTCAATCTAGTTTCTCTCCATGGGGAGCTTCAGCTATTTTTGTGAAGAAATCTGATGTTACACTTAGGCTTTGCGTTGACTACCGCAAGCTTAATGATCTCACCATTAAGAATAAATATCCCTTGCCGCAGATTGATGATTTATTCGATCAACTTAGTGGTGCTAAAGTCTTTTCACAGTTAGACTTAACAACCGATTTTCATCAGCTCCGTATTGCAGAGGATAGCATTCCTCTGACATCTTTCCGAACTCGTTATGGATCTTATGAATGGCTTGTTATGCCATTTGGTTTGATGAATGCTCCAGCGTATTTCGTTGACCTTATGAATCGAGTTTTCAAAGACTTCCTCGACCGATTTGTTCTCATCTTTATCGATGATATTCTTATTTATTCTGAAACTGAAGGGGAGCATAAAAAACATCTTCGGATTGTGTTGGAAACTCTTAGGAGTAACCAATTGAAAGCAAAATTTTCTAAATGCCACTTTTGGCAATCTCGTGTGAAATTTTTGGGGCATATTATTTCTGAATCCAGAATTTCCTTGGATCCTTCAAAGATTGAAGCGATTCAAAATTGGAAGAGACCAGAGAGTGTGACGGAAATTTGTAGCTTTCTCGGATTGGCGGGCTATTACCGTCGGTTCATAAAAGACTTCTCTAAAATTTCCGTGCCTCTCACTAGTTTGACAAAGAAGGGAGTTAAGTACATTTGGTCAGACAAATGTGAAGCTTCATTTCAAAAATTAAAAGAACTTCTTTCTAATGCTCCTATTCTTGTGATTCCCGATGGGAACCAAGATTTTATTGTTTATACCGATGCTAGTCGTGTTGGCTTGGGTGCCGTTATTATGCAAAAGGAACGTGTTATCGCTTATGCTTCTAAACAATTAAAGCCTACCGAGACTAGATATGCCACTCATGATTTAAAGCTCGCGGCTATTGTTTTCGCCCTTAGAATTTGGCGTCATTATCTTCTGATAGAGAAATTTGTTCTCTACACCGATCACAAATCTTTAAAGTATTTATTTTCTCAAAAGGAGCTTAACTTGCGTCAACAATGTTGGCTCGAGTTTCTTGCATCTTACGATCCTGATATTCTTTATACTCCCGGAAAAGGAAATCTTGTTTCCGATGCCCTTAGTCGTAAGCAACAAGCTGTTGTTTCCATGATGGTATCCGAATGGAATGATCTCGAGACTTTGTCCACTTGTGAGGTTCGAGATTGTGAATCCGATTTATGTTCATCTCTTGTTTTGTGTAGCCTTAAGGCTCATCCTTCTCTTTTAGACCGCATTCTTGAAGCTCAAATGCATGATTCTGAATTGGTTCTTCTTGGCCAAAGTTGTAGGGATAAAATTGATATTGAAGGTTTGAAAGACTTTGATATTGATGCTCGTGGCGGTATTCAAAAATTTGGTAGAGTTATTGTACCAAATATCAAGATTCTCATCGTTCTAAATTTACCATTCATCCCGATAGTAGTAAAATGTACGCGGATATAAAGCGACTTTATTATTGGGAGGGAATGAAATCTGATATTGCTAACTTTGTTAAGCGTTGCATGACTTGCCAACTTGTCAAGGCCGAGCATCAAAGGCCCGGTGGGTTATTGCAACCATTGGAAATTCCAACATGGAAGTGGGATCAAATTTCCATGGACTTCATTGACGGTCTTCCCCGTTCTCGTTCGGGTCATGATAGCCTATGGGTGATAGTAGACAGACTTACGAAATCCGCCCATTTTATTCCCGTTCGGTCCAATCAGACCGTACCTATTTTGGCTAAACTCTTTGTCAAGGAAATTGTTAAATTGCATGGAGTTCCTACTTCTATTGTTAGCGATCGTGATCCATTGTTTACTAGTGGATTCTGGAAAGGTCTTCAAAAAGCTTTGGGAACAAAGCTTAATTTTAGCACCGCTTATCATCCTCAGTCCGATGGACAAACCGAGCGTGCGAATCAAACTCTTGAAGATCTTCTTCGTGCATGTGTTCTTGATTTTAGTGGAAGTTGGGAAGATCATATTTCTCTTATTGAGTTTTCCTATAATAATAGCTTCCAATCTAGTATTGGTATGGCACCTTTTGAGGCACTATACGGAAGGCCATGCCGATCTCCTTCGTGTTGGCTTGAAGCCGGTGAGAAGCTGGTTTTAGGTCCAGATTTTATTCGTGATGCCACAGAAAAGATCGACCTTATTCGACATAGGATGAAAGAAGCTCAGAGTCGACAAAAATCCTATGCCGACAACCGAAGAAGTAAATTAGAATTTTCTGTGGGAGATTTTGTGTTTATTTGTGTTTCACCTATGAAGGGTGTTGTGTGTTTCAGTCGATCGGGAAAATTAGCACCTCGATATATTGGCCCATTTCCTATCACCGAACGCATTGGTTCTGTGGCTTATCGCCTTTTATTACCGGCTCAGTTTTTCGCTATTCATGACGTATTCCACGTCTCTCAACTACGGAAATGCCTTCGAGATTTCAATTCTATTCTTTAGCCCGGTGTTATTGAAGAAATTGAAGTCTCGCCTAATTTGACTTATGAGCAACATCCCATTCGAATCATTGCTTCGGAGGTCAAATCGCTTCGAAATAAAGATGTTCCTCTTGTGAAGGTTCAATGGTCCTCAAATCCTAAGGATTGCTCTTGGGAATCCGGAGAATTCATCGAGCGAACACATCCGGACTTGCTCTCTCGTGCTCCTTAAGGTGAACTTTTTATTTTAAATTTCTTCTTTTTGTGTTTATATGCTTTTGTTGTTGTTACTTTTTATTTATTTCTTAAAGATTACGAGGACGCAATTTCTTTAAGGAGGGGAGTCTGTAACAACTCGCATATTTAGAAGTTTTGAATATTTAAATATTTTATTTTAATATAGAATCGTTAATCGGATTAAATTCCTAAAAGTTACTTTTTGCAAACAGTCGAATTGGGACTCGAGACCACTTCCATTGAGTCCAAAATGGCGTTTGCGACTTTTTTATGTATAAACATCGATATATTTGGAGTAAGTTGAATTTAGCTATTTTCTATTGGGCTTTGGGTTTGGGTTTCACCCCAACTCTTTCTATAACCTAGTTCAGCCCTCTCCTCTCCTCTTCACTTCATTTCTATTTTCTCTAACACTCAAGCAAAACTGAAAATGGGGAGAGGAATGAGAAATTAGAAAACTTCAAGCCCTAGTTTTCAATTGCAAAACCAAATTCTTGCTCCAAATTCAAAGAGAGGCTTTGGTAAGTATCTCCTCCTTCTTCTCCAACTCATTCTCTCTTTAATTTCAGAAATTTCCTAAACCTAACTTAGGAAATGTTCTTCTTTTTGAGCTTAGATTCTAGTTTCTTGAGTTGAAGTGGTAGAGTGGTTGATCTTCATTTACATTCAAGCTTCTCCTTCTTCATTTTTGGGTTTAAAGGTGAGTTTTTAAACTCACGTCTACTTTTATAGATATCGTTGTGGTTGGGTATGAATTCCTACACTTATTCGTGTATATTTTCTTTTGATTTGGATCGAATTGGTGAAAGGTTGCAACTGTTTGAAGAAGAAGAACGTTTGTTTAATGTTTCGCAACCTTTCAGAATATAGCCGTTTATTAAAAAAATGTTCGTCACCAGACGTCTGCAGGAAAGCTCAGACATCTGGAGTTTGTTTCAGAGAATTTCCTGAAACTTACTGCAGACGTCTGAGTATATACTGCAGACGTCTGGAGTATGTTATTTCCAAAATTTATAATGTGTTGTGCGTGTCACTTCATTGGAGATTGTACAATTATTCTATATAGTACTTACACATTTGTTTACAGAATAATCTCCTTGTAATCTTCAAATCATAGCTCTTTGACGTAATGAATATCTTGAATAACTGCATATGTTAATATATATGTATATATATAATATTGTATAGCTGTTGTCATCGAAACCATAGAATGGAGGTTCCAACAGTTCAGTCGACTGACTTGATTGCCTTAGCAAAATTGAGTATTTTGTTTATGTTTTCCAACTTTTATCGATTCGGGGTTTTCGATTTGTCATTATCGTTTATTATTGTCTCTGATGACTTCTTATTCGGGATTTTTGTGGTTATCCATTTTGATGGATTCGGTATCGATTTATCTGGATTTGATTCACGTCTTCGTATGTGAATTTTTTATGGTTGATTGTTTCTACAATCATTTCTGTGACTTATCACTTTAAATTACAAAGGTTTCTATACTAGTAGTAAATATTCAAACTCTTTTACTAAAATGATTTCAACTCTATTTTTAATACAAAGTTCGTTTATAAAACCATTTTCTACTCTATTAGTTTATACAATCCTTTACCTCATTCGTATGAGAGAATCTAATTAAACGGCTTAGAAAAACAAGTGGTATGAAATGCTTGCGTTTACTTCGTCGGTTAATTTATGGACTTGTTCGATTGAAAATCTTGTGACAATTTTCGAGTGGAAATCTACAATTTGTTCGTAAATATTTAAGTTAAGCTAGTGGTTATGGGACATGAAGCTAAACTCTTATATTTATTGGCTTAGTGTAATTCACACTTTTTATGGATCGATGATGATCATTTTGTGATTTAGACTAGCGATGTGTGATGTCTATTTGTCTGCGAGGGAGACTAAACCCCGTTTTGTGGAACTTCGGTTCAATTTGGCGGGGTAGCGACCAGTGGTCTTCGGACCGTTTGTGGAACTTCGGCTCAAAATTTATAGTTAGCAACCAGGGAATAGCGTTCCGTTTGTAATACACGTGTTGGTGAGTTTTCATGCTCCCGTTTGTGATATGCCTCCCACCCTTTTGTGATTTCTGGATTTCTAATTGATGATTTCTAGAATTTGTGTTTCACCAACTTTTACGATTGGCATAAATATGTTTGTCAATATTTGTAGTTTGGTGAATAAAATAAAGAATAGGATATTCTTTTTGGTGCTTTGAGATCTTTGAGATATTGTATGATTTTGTTGCTGTTTTATATCATATTTGTTCTAGTATGACATTGTAGTTATCATACATTTTTATTATATCTCTGCTTATATCTCATTCCTTTGTCTGATATTCTTAGCTAGACTGATCCGTTTATTATTTTCTTATTAAATAATACTCGGGTCAGACCGAGATGTTACAGGTGCTTCTGCTTGACTCCTTATTTGGGATCATCCTTTGACTTTTGCCCAACTACATTACATTTGTAGTTTTTATTGTTATACATTCGAGATATAGACTCCATGATGTATACTTATTGTTTTGTCTAGCACTTGTATATATTCTTTTGTGATATTGTGGATCTTATATGACCACTACTCTGATGTACACCTTTTTGTGTTATATATTCATATCTATTTCCGCCTTTGTGATATGAATGTCTGTTACTGATTTGTGTTATGTTTATTTCTATATTTGTTTCCGAAGGCCTCATAGCCACTGTGTTGTAGCTTTGAGGTTGTATCGGTATGTCGGATTTCCTCTTGAAATGAAATGCATGTTATACTATCTGACGTATCGGTGCTCGCACAAGGCAATTGAACAGATGGTCGCTCCTCAACAGCCTTATTCTTCGCGCTAGTCGACAACATTACCCAGTAGTGTTCTTGTCTAGCGTGAGTATAGAGGTGGGGCGTCACAAAAACTCCACTTGTTAGCCTTGTCTCTTTGCCTTCCTTGCTTTGCAAACTCCAAACACTTTGCATTCTTGTGTAGCCGTTGCCTTTTTGTGCCAAACCAGATCCATTTCCACAAATTAAATCATCATGGCCGAGCCTATAACATGTATGAGTCATTGTCTAATTCTATTTCCATTTGTTTCAATTTAATCTTTGTATTATAAATATATATTTATATTGCTTTATTTTATTGTTGTATACAAGATTAACATCTTGGCTATCTCTCCACTCAAATCGAAAGTCGTGCTATATCGTGCTTTCTGGATTTTTGTTTGTGTGTTTGATTCGCTAACTCCAGCGTAAAGAGGAGAGTATTCACACATGACATTTATACTTATATAATTTGTGAAGTGACAACAAGTGAATGTGTAGAAACTAGTATATCATGTTATACCTACCTGTGATGAAAATTTTATGATATTAAACCCTGTTATAAACTTATCACACATCTGCTATGTTATATTCTATTATACTATTTATTTATTTCTGTTTCTCACACTGAAAGTTCCCTGTAAAATAGAATCACTATGGGTTGAAATGATACATACCCGAACGGACTTTAGAATAGAGAAAAATCGTTATGGGTTGAAATGGTAGGCCTGAGCGATTTTTATTTATTTTTGTTAACTTGGGATTGCGGGTTTGAAATCATAGAACCCTGATTTTCTTTGTAAATTACGGATTGAAATGATATATTATCCGTATCACTTGACTTAGGCTAGAAAATATTATACAAACCCGTGGTTGTTTTATATATTTTTCTGGAAAAATTTAAGTATTTTAAAATATAAAAATATGATAATTTGATTTAAATTGAATTTAAAATGATTTAATAAAGGGTTAATGATTTTTCTATGTATTAAAAAATGTTAAATAAATGAATGGAAACAAATTGTGATTTAAAACATAACTTAATTTAGGATTTTGTGATTTGATTGGTTTATGAAAGTTTAAGTTAATTAAATAAAAATGGAAATTAAGTTTTATTTATGAAATGGAAATTTAAATTTAAGTGTTAAAATAAATTGTTAAAAATGAAAAGAATGGGAAAATTGTACACTTGAATTTAATAAGTGAAATTTTGGAAAATTTGATTTTTATTGTAAAAAATTTCCTTTATAAAATTTTAAGTTAAAGGGTATTTAAATGTACATTTTTGAAGTGGAAAAATATGAATTTTATAAAGTAAAATGGTTAAAATTGAAGTTTAATTATTTCAGGAAATTTAATATAAATCTTGAAATTCTTTTAGTAGCACTTCAGAAATGCTATCAATTCTGAATTTAACTTGAAATCTGAAGTAAATGATACTGCAGCACATTGTAAGTGCTGTGGTTGATGCAAATGAACTAAAGGCCAATTTTACTAAGGGCTACTACAGCACTTGGTAAGTGCTGTGGTTGCTGAATTAAAACTAAAACCTGAAACTTAATAAAGAGCTACAGTAGAACTTGATAAGTGCTGTCTTTGTTGAATTGAACTAATTTTTCAAATTGAACCCTGAACTACTACAGCAGTTTAAAAATGCTATCTTTTCTGAATTTAACTTGTTTTCAAATGAAACTGAACTACTACAGCAGTTTATAAATGCTGTCTTTGTTGAATTGAATTGTTTTCAAATATAACTTACCGCGACACTTTCTAAATGCTGTGAAAGCTGGAATTTTAATGTTTTAATGTATTTAGTGAATAAATGAACTCAAAAAATGCTAAAATTTTGGGAATTGAATATTTGATTTGAAAGAATAATGACTTTAATTTTATATGGTTTAAATGAAGTATTTGATTTGGAATATAAACTATTTTTGAAATTTATAACCACGGGTTATAATAACGATTAGTTGTTAAAGAGACTGGGATTGGATATGGACATACTCTCTATCGATACCGAAAACTACTTTAACAACTGTGTACACGGTGGAGTTTCCAGAATGAAGTAGGATGGTGGTGACGATCCTAAAGGTATATTTACGTGGACCCAACTCCCGTGAGTTGGCATAAGGTGGCTAAAACAGGAGCGATCGACGGGCCAATGAGGTAGCACCTCTGATCGGACACACTTCTTCGATACCATTCTATTACTTTTGTGATTGATTGGGTGCACCCTTTGATTTGGGAGTGTGGCTCGAGGTGGGCGGTAGTGGCTGCTATGTGTTTCCACCAGCCCGGATGCGTAATTGGTATATCTACCCTGGCATTGCCTAGTTGTGCCATGTCACCTACCATATCGAGCTTTACTACGAGTTTCTATTTGTGTCGTACCTATGGAGTATCTTCTCATAGCCTTTCGAGGTATGCAGGTACAGTATAGACTATTGGCACTATTATGTGTTAAGGGCTATATGGGTAACCCCTTAACGCTATTTAAAAGTAAGTTTATTTTCTAATTAGACATTATTATAATAGCGAATATTACTACATAGCATATAGTTTAACTGATCCTTAAAAATGGGCGATCCCAAGCATTCTTTAAGATACTTGTATCTTTTATTACAGTTCACTTGAGTTGGTTTACATTGTATAAGTATGTATGTCCTGACTCGAGTGTTTGTGTTTTATTTACGCTCGGGTCAGCCTGAGTATCAACTTTGGATCTCACCTTCTGGAGCTAGGACTGTTGGAGATCATCTTGTATCTAGTTGCTATTTATTTCCATTCAGTATTTCTATGTCAACTTTGTATTAGAGACATATGTATTTGGGATTTCTTCTGTACTTGTTTCAGAACTGTATTTGTTTTCAGACTATGTATTTGTTTTGAGACTTTGTATTGTAGTGGCTTCATGAACCACTATTTATTTTATTTTCCGCTGCGAGTTATTCTGATATTCTGTGTCTGTGATTCTATGATTGGTTTTATTTGCTCCACATTTTATTACAATCTGTTATTTTGCATTATTCAAGTCCGACATGTGTGGATTATTGTCGATTTGAATGGTCCAAAATAGTGGGTCGTTACATTTGGTATTAGAGCTTTTGTTTTTAAGCAAACCTTAGCCTAAGGAGCAAAAACTCATTAGAGATAGGGTAGAAATACCCTAGAATGAGTGAAATCAACCTCAAAATCATTTCTTTGTGAGTATTTTCAAAGTATAAAATGATTTTTAAATTATTTTTCAAAGGATTTTCAAAGATTATTTTGATATGAATTTTCTTGTTTTAAAAGCAAATTTTCTAAACTTTCTTCTTCTCGTATCTCACTTGTTAGAATTTTTTTAATTAGGATATTCATCCAAGTGTTTTATCATGTTTTATCTTATCTTATCTTTGTCTTATACCTTTGTCCTAAATTTCATTCTTGATTTTTCAGGATGAATTATGGAAATGCCAGAGGTAGGGGTCGTGGTACTGCCCCAGCTCCTCAACCTGCTGCACTTGTTAGGTTTACTGTTCTCTGTAATGAATTCTCTCAACTTGGTGGTACCAAGTTTACCGAGCATTATTGAAGCCCAGCAATGGTTACGGAGTTTAGAGAGGATCTTTACCGGTCTCGAGATTTCTGATGCCCAGAAGCGTCAGTTAGCAGCTTGGCAGCTGCAAGAGTCAGCCTTGGATTAGTGGGAGTCTGTTACAGCTAACACTAACGAGGGAGATATTTCGTGGGAGCAGTTTAGGTATCCTTTGTGTTATCTTGAATTTTGTTCCCATTTCCTTTCTTTTGAATCTATCTTAAGTTTTGTTTCTATATCTTCTTTCCAAGGTGGTTTTTGTGGCAAAATGGATGCCCGAAGCTGGTAAATCTCAGCTTTATCGTGAGTTCATGGATATCAAGCAGGGTACCATGTCCTTTTCTGAGTATGAGCGGAAGTTCAATGAACTTTCCAAGTTTGGTCCTAGACTTATTGACACCCAACTTAAAAAGAATGAGAAGTTCATTGTTGGAGCTCGCCCAGAGTTCTACGATCGTCTCATTTCTCATGTTCATGGCACTTTCACCGAGCTTGTGGATATGGCTATTCGTTATGAGAACCCTACTTCTAAGGGTCCTGCTGTTGTTGGTGCTCCTGCATCTCAGTCTTCCTATGCTAACTCCAAGAAGAGAAAGCCAAATTCCATCAGCAGAAGAAGAATTCGCTCAAGAATCCGGGTTTAGGATCTTCATCTTCTCCTTCTCAGAGGCAGCCTATCGACCTATCTACCATTACCTGTTTCAAGTGTGATCAGAAGGGACACTATGCTAATAGTTGCCCTACTTCAGTTGGTGCTGGTATTCCTCCACCTCAGGGTACCAGGAACAATCTCTGTCATGTCTGTCTTCAGCCTGGTCATTTCAAGAATGATTGTCCATTGTATCAGAAGGGCAAGCCATCTGGTATTTTTGCTTTTACCTGTGCTTCATCACCTACACCTGCTCATGCTCCTAGTGATGATCAAGGTACTCTTCAGGGCACCTTTTCTTTATTTCATCATCATGTTCGTGTTTTATTTGATACTGGAGCTTCGCATAGTTTTATTTCTGTTGATTTGTGTGATAAGTTTGAGCATCTCCTTTCTCCTGAGTATGCTTCTGTTCCTTTATGTATTTCAAATCCTATTGGGGGTCCCGCAAGTCTTAATAGGATTTGTAAGCATGTGAAACTCTTTCATTCTGTTATCGATTTTCTGGAGATTTCTATGTTCTGGATTTCGATGCTTTTGATTTATTGCTTGGAGATGATTGGTTAAGGAATCATGATGCCCGTATCTCTTGCAAATCCCGAATTGTGTCTCTTATCGGAGATAAGGGTGATCCTTTGATTATTCAGTGCCGCATGCCTCAGGATTTTGCTGGCAATTTTATTTATTCTATGGATTCTTCTCTTGTTGATCTTCAGTCGACTCGTATGGTCAAACTTTATCCCGATGTATTTGGTGAAGTCACTGCTTTACCCGCTAAGCGGGAAATTGATTTCCATATTGATCTTATTCCCGGTGCTCGACCTGTAGTTCTTCCCCCTAGAAGAATGGCACCCCTTGAGAAGGTTGTGTTGGGAAGCAAATTGAGGACTTGTTTTCCAAGGGTCTGATAAGACCTAGCTATTCAGAATGGGGAGCAGTGGTGGTTTTCGTCACTAAGTCTGATGGTTCTCTCTGGATGTGTGTTGATTATAGAGAGTTGAACAAGCTCACTATGAAAAACAGATATCCTATGCCTCGCATCAATGATATGTTTGATCAGCTTTATGGTGCTACTGTTTTCTCTCAGCTTGATCTTGCCATAGGTTTTCACCATCTCAGAGTTGCTGAGGAAAGTATTCCCAAGACTACTTTCCCTACTGAGAATGGGTTCTTTGAATGGTTAGTCATGCCTTTTGGTTTGACTAATGCTCCTGCTTTCTTTGTTGATTTGATGAATCGTGTTTTTCGTGATGTGCTTAATAAATTTGTTCTAGTCTTTGTTGATGATATCCTTGTTTTCTCTAAGTCCAAGAAAGAGAATGAGTCATAATTGAAATCTGTTTTTGAAACTCTTAGAAATCATCGGTTGAAGGCTAAATTTTCTAAATGCCATTTCTGGAAGGATGAAGTTCGATTCCTCGGGCATATTGTTTCTGGTAATGGAGTTTCTGTTGATCCAGTCAAGATCGCTGCGATCAATGTAAGTCTTTATTCCTTTCTCTTTCCTTGTTTCATTCAATTTATTCTATCTTTCCAGTTGTCCTTATTTATCCCTATTCTGTTCAGGATTGGAAAACTCCTAGGACTCCAACTGATATTCCTAGTTTTCTGGGCCTTGTCGGTTAATACCGGAGATTCATTGAGAATTTTGCTTGGATTGCTGCACCTCTCACCGCTTTGACTTGAAAGAATGCTAAGTTTATCTGGAGTGATGAGTGTAAAGCTGCATTCAGTGAGTTAAAGCACAAGCTTACTTCCGCACCAGTTCTTACCGTTACAAATGGAAATGAGGGATTAACGGTATACACTGATGCTTGTCATGAAGGTTTGGTAGCTGTTCTGATGCAGGATGGGAAGGCCATTGCTTATGCTAGTCGTCAATTGAAGACCCATGAAGCCAATTATGCTGCTCATGATTTAGAATTGCTTGCGCTGTGGTTTTTGCTTTGAAGCTTTAGAGGCATCATCTTTTGGGTACTAAGATTGAACTTTTCATAGATCATCAGTCTTTGAGGTATATTTTCACTCAGAAGGATTTGAATCAGAGACAAGTTAGGTGGTTAGAGTTTCTTGCTTCTTATGACCTCGACATCAACTATACCCCTGGGAAAGCTAATGTTGTGGCGGATGCTTTGAGTCGTAAGAAGGCTATGTTGTGTCAGCTGGTTGTTTCTTCTCCTCTTTTAGACCATATCATGGCTAAGCAGGATGAGGATGAGATGCTTAGATTGATGAAGGAGAGTGTTCGTAGTAGGGTTGGTAGTAGTCTTGATGGTAGTGGAGCTCAGATCGATGATAGAGGTATTTTGAATATTAATAATAGGATTTGTGGCCCGAATGTTGATGGATTGATACAGGAGTTACTTTGTGAGAATCATCGGTCCAGACTTTCTATTCATCCGGGTGTGACCAAGATGTATCAGGATATGAAGAAGTTGTATTGGTGGAAGGGTATGAAGCGGGATATCTCCATTTTTGTTAGTAGGTGTGCGACTTGTCAGTAAGTCAAGGCAGATCATCAGAAGACCCCTGGTTTGTTGCAGCCTCTTGAGATTCCCAATTGGAAGTGGGAACAGGTTTCTATGGATTTCATTGATGGATTACCGAGGACTAGGAGGGGTAATGAGAGTATCTGGGTTATTGTGGATAGATTGACCAAATCAGCTCATTTCATTCCGGTCAAGTCTACCCGTTCTACTTCTAGTTTGTCTAGATCTACATGAGGGAGATCGTTCGTCTCCATGGTGTTCCTCTCAGTATTGTTTGTGATCGTGACCCTATCTTTACTAGTTAGTTTTGGAAAGCTTTTCAGGTATCTTTGGGTACTCATCTGAATCTTAGCACTGCTTACCATCCACGGACCGACGGTTAAACGGAAAGAGTAAATCAGATTCTAGAAGATCTTCTTCGTGCTTGTGTGCTTGATTTTGGAGGATCTTGGGAAGATCATCTCCATCTTGTCGAATTTATCTATAACAATAGTTATCAGGTATAATTTCTATCTTTTATTTTGATCTTTTCTTAATCTTTTATAACCTCATTTCCATTTTTGAATTCAGGCCAGTATTAAAACGTCTCTGTTTGCTGCTCTTTACGGACGACCTTGTAGATCTCTATCTTGCTGGATTGAATCCGGTAATCGTTTGGTTCTTGGTCCTGAGATGATTTTAGAGGCTTCTGAGAGAGTTGAGGAGATTAGGAGGAAGATGAGAATTGCTCAGGATAGGCAGAAGAAGTATGCTGATAGGCGTAGGCGGGGTTTAGAGTTTGCTGTTGGTAATTTGGTTTTCCTTACGGTCCATCCCTTAAGGAATGTCATTCGATTTGGTCGTAGAGGGAAGCTTTCTCCTAGGTTTGTTGGTCCTTTCCGCATTGTGGAAACAATTGGTTCTTTGGCTTATCGTCTGGATTTTCCTGATAAGTTCTCTGGGGTGTATAATGTATTCCACGTATCGCATCTTCATCGCCATCTGCATGACCCATCTCTTATTGTTCAGCCTTCTGCTCTTGATAGTTTGGATATTGAGCCTAATCTGACTGTCGAGAGGAAGCTACTTCGTATTGTCGACAGAGGTACGAAACAGCTAAGAAGGAAATCTGTTAGTATGGTCAAAGTACAGTGGAGTACTGATGATTGAGACTGTACCTGGGAGACGGAGGAGAGCATTTGTGCTTCGAATCCGGAATTGTTTGTTTCAGGTACTATTTGCTTTTTATCTTGTTTTCTTTATTTTCTTTGTTTCGTTCTTCTCGAGGATGAAAAGATTTGAGTGGGGGAGAGTGTAACAACCTAATATTTTTAAATTATTTTAAATTAATTTTTATTTCAATATTTTATTTTTAAAACATTTTTAAAGTATAGTTATAATTTTCCAAAGTTAATTGTATTTTGTTTGCATTTTTTAATTCTAGTTTCAATATAATAAACTATTTTCTTTATTTACTTTTTTATTTTTCCTAAGAATATTTGTTTATTTTCATTTTCACTTTATTATTGTTTGTCTTTTATTTTATTTAATGATTTTTATTTGTTTATATTGAATTAAAAAGAAAGTGTAAATTCGAAGAGAATAAGGCTTTAAAGTTGTGACTTTCCATTGTCTAGACTCTTCACTTGCTTTGGTCGTTCCTTTCTATTGATAGCCGTGAGTTTTATTTTGTTTTTCACGTGAAACTTTCTCATGCACTGTCATTTCTCATGGCCAAAGCATTTCTGAAAATATTTTTGGTAATGGCTTCTTCAATTTTCTACTTTTTCTCCTCATTTTTCTATTGATTTTCCATTGTTTTGCTTGATCTCTTCTATATGATTGCTCGGCCTAACCCCTTCACCACCTTCACCGACCACCACACCACTTCCTCCTCATCACCATACACGGCCTGACCTCCTCCTCCTCCGACCAGCAAGTGCCGTGACCATCCCATGATGCAAACACCTTAAAAACTTTGAAAAACTCCAAAATATTGCATAGCCGAGCCTAGTCTTCACCACCCCTTCATTGTAGCCACGACCACCACCCTAGAACCACCACCATCTGTGGACATCACCTCTGGCCATCACCCTACCCTCTGACCTGACCTGTAGCAGCCCTTGGCCAAGCCACTTGACCCATAGGCCGAGCGTAGATGCAACCAAAACTCCACTTGTTAGCCTTGTCTCTTTGCATTTCTTTCTTTGCAAACTCCAAACACTTTGCATTCTTTTGTAGCCGTTGCCTTTATGTGCCAAACCAGATCCATTTCCACACATTAAATCATCATGGCCGAGCCTATAACATGTATGATCGAGCAAACATTGGCTTGTGGTCAAGCAAATTTGATTTAAAGCTTGGTTGAGTCATTGTCTAATTCTATTTCCATTTGTTTCAATGTAATCTTTGTATTATAAATATATATTTATATTGATTTATTTTATTGTTGTATACAAGATTAATATCTTGGCTATCTCTCCACTCAAATCAAAATTCGTGCTATATCGTGCTTTCTGGATTTTTGTTTGTGTTTTTGATTCGCTAACTCCAGCATAAAGAGGTGAGTATTCACACATGACATTTATACTTATATAATTTGTGAAGTGACAACAAGTGAATGTGTAGAAACTATTATATCATGTTATACCTGCCTGTGATGAAAATTTTATGATATTAAACCCTGTTATAAACTTGTAGCATCATTTGCTATGTTACATTCTGTTATACTATTTATTTATTTCTGTTTCTCACACTGCAAGTTCCCTGTAGAATAGAATCACTATGGGTTGAAATGATACATACCCGAACGGACTTTAGAATAGGGAGAAATCGTTATGGGCTGAAATGATAGGCCCGAGCGATTTTTATTTATTTTTATTAAATTGGGATTGCGGGTTTGAAATGATAGAACCCAGATTTTCTTTGTAAATTACGGATTGAAATGATATATTATCCGTATCACTTGACTTAGGCTAGAAAATATTATACAGACCCGTGGTTGTTTTAATATATTTTTCTGGAAAAATTTAAGTATTTTAAAATGTAAAAATATGATAATTTGATTTAAATTGAATTTAAAATGATTCAATAAAGGGTTAATGATTTTTCTATGTATTAAAAAATGTTAAATAAATGAATGGAAAAAAATTGTGATTTAAAACATAACTTAATTTGGGATTTTGTGATTTGATTGGTTTATGAAAGTTTAAGTTAATTAAATAAAAATGGAAATTAAGTTTTATTTGTGAAATGGAAATTTAAATTTAAGTGTTAAAATAAATTGTTAAAAATGAAAAGAATGGGAAAATTGTACATTTGAATTTAATAAGTGAAATTTTGGAAAATTTGATTTTTATTGTAAAAATTTTCCTTTATAAAATTTTAAGTTAGAGGGTATTTAAATGTACATTTTTGAAGTGGAAAAATATGATTTTTATAAAGTAAAATGGTTAAAATTGAAGTTTAATTGTTTCTGGAATTTTAATATAAATCTGGAAATTCTTTTAGTAGCACTTCAGAAATGCTATCAATTCTGAATTTAACTTGAAATCTAAAGTAAATGATACTACAGCACTTTGTAAGTGTTGTGGTTGATGCAAATGAAGTAAAGGCCAATTTTACTAAGGGCTACTGCAGCACTTGGTAAGTGCTGTGGTTGTTGAATTAAAACTAAAACTTGAAACTTAATAAAGAGCTACAGTAGCACTTGATAAGTGCTGTCTTTGCTGAATTGAACTAATTTTTCAAATTGAACCCTGAACTACTACAGCAGTTTATAAATGCTGTCTCTTCTGAATTTAACTTGTTTTCAAATGAAACTGAACTACTACAGCAGTTTATAAATGCTGCCTTTGTTGAATTGAATTGTTTTCAAATATAACTTACCGCGACACTTTCTAAATGCTGTGAAAGCTGGAATTTTAATGTTTTAATGTATTTAAGTGAATAAATGAACTCAGAAAAGCTAAATTTTTGGGAATTGAATATTTGATTTGAAAGAATAATGACATTACTTTTACATGGTTTAAATGAAGTATTTGATTTGGAATATAAACTATTTTTGAAATTTATAACCACGGGTTATAATAACGATTAGTTGTTAAAGAGACCGGGATCAGATATGGACATACTCTCTGTCGATACCGAAAACCACTTTAACAACTGTGTACGCGGTGGAGTTTCCAGAATGAAGTAGGATGGTGGCGACGATCCTAAAGGTATATTTACGTGGACCCAACTCTCGTGAGTTGGCATAAGGTGGCTAAAACAGGAGCGATCGATGGGCCAATGAGGTAGCACCTCTGATCGGACACACTTCTTCGAAACCATTCTATTACTTTTTTGATTGATTGGGTGCACCCTTTGATTTGGGAGTGTGGCTCGAGGTGGGCGGTAGTGGCTGCTATGCGTTTCCACCAGCCCGGATGCATAATTGGTATATCTACCATGGCATTGCCTAGTTGTGCCGTGTCACCTACCATATCGAGCTTTACTACGAGTTTCTATTTGTGTCGTACCTATGGAGTATCTTCTCATAGCCTTTCGAGGTATGCAGGTACTGTATAGACTATTGGCACTATTATGTGTTAAGGGCTATATGGGTAACCCCTTAACGCTATTTAAAAGTAAGTTTATTTTATAATTAGACATTATTATAATAGCGAATATTACTACATAGTAGATAGTTTAACGGATCCTTAAAGAATGGGCGATCCCAAGCATTCTTTAAGTTACTTGTATCTTTTATTACAGTTTACTTGAGTTGGTTTACATTGTATAAGTATGTATGTCTGACTCGAGTGTTTGTGTTTTATTTACGCTCGGGTCAGCCTGAGTATCAGCTTTGGATCTCACGTTCTGGAGCTAGGACTGCTGGAGATCATCTTTTATCTAGTTGCTATTTATTTCCATTCAGTATTTCTATGTCAGCTTTGTATTAGAGACATATGTATTTGGGATTTCTTCTGTACTTGTTTCAGAACTGTATTTGTTTTCAGACTATGTATCTGTTTTGAGACTTTGTATTGTAGTGGCTTCATGAACCACTATTTATTTTATTTTCCACTGCGAGTTATTCTGATATTCTGTGTCTGTGATTCTGTGATTGGTTTTATTTGCTCCAAATTTTATTACAAACTGTTATTTTGCATTATTCAAGTCCGACATGTGTGGATTATTGTCGATTTGAATGGTCCAAAATAGTAGGTCGTTACATTGTGAGTGGGTTAAAACACTCACCTTTGATTTTAGCCCATAAAATCCAAACAGAAGCACAAAAATTCAACAATATCCAAATTCAACTAAATCAATTTCATGTTGTCCGGAATTTAAATATGAATCCAGCAGAAGAAATTGCGCATGAATCAAAGTTTATATACAAAAGGTATTCATGTTATAAGAAATATTATTAAAATAATAATTAGTACGCATTAAAAAATATAAACAAATTTTAAAACTTGCATTTTTCTCACGATGAGGCTTGAGGAAAAGATTGAAGAACAACTAAGATGAGGACATGACGTGTACGAAAAATGAAAAAAATCATGTTTCATAAAAGAAAGCTTTTGGATTTGGAAGAATAAGAGCATTTGAATATGAGGTGTCAGGAGAAACAAAACGCAAATGAAGAAATAAACTGCAGATTATTTATAATTAGGAAATGAAGGTGGAGGGACAAAAATAAATGTCACGTTTTATTTTGAAAGCTCCAGGCATTAATAATGCATAAGGAAATATACGTAGGAATGAAAAAGTTTGCAAACCAAAGGAAAGTAAAATTTTGTATACGTGAAAATGAGGTGGCAAGAATTAAATGCAACCTAAAAGTCTAGGCTCAGGTATTAAATAGAAGGAGAAATGAACGGATCAAGCATTAATAATATGGTAACTATTTTAAAACGTTCATGCAATAATTAATAACAAAAGAAATGAAGGGACTATGTACATCGCACAACCTTTTGAAATTTAATTTTTTTGAAAAGTAACCAAATTAACTGCATTAACTCAAATAATATTCAAATTTGTATGCATTTAGTTTTTTATCTACACATAATAAAAAAATTATACTTACCTAAAAAATGAAAATGTTCAATTTGGTTTTCCCAAAATGATCTTTTATTTCCATTAAAACACCCTTTTTGTTTAACACAAAACGTGCGTTTCTTTTATTAAATCTATTAATTGCAATCAACGTTTTCTTTCCTTTTACTTGAAATATTTGAATTACATTAATTGCAATTACTTACAAAGTTAAATTTCAAAATAGACAACTAAAATGGATGAAAAATAAAACAATTGTTTATTTAAACACGTTTATAAATTTGTTGTTTATACACAAGAGTAATAAATAACTTACTGAAATAGATTATTTTCCTATTCTTGTAATCAATTTGTAAGCTAAAAAACTGTTCAAATAAACATATATTTCTTCCTTTAAAATCAATCATTCTATTCTTTATTTTAATGAAATTAAACCTACATTCACAAATGAAACATTCATTTTATTTGATGTAAATGTTCTTTTCATTAAATCAAACTTCCCTTATATTTTTACAAAACATAAGCTACTTTTAATTACACCTATTAGTTTACAATTTTGTATTCTCTCTCCTATTAATTGAAAATTTTCAATTACATTAATTTCAATTGATTAAGTTTCAAAATGGACTAAATGAATGTAATGAGAAGTAGAACAATTATTTCCTGTCTAATAGTAATTTAAACATATTCATACACTATTGGATACAAACAGTAATTATACATTTCTTACTAAATAATAGTTTCTCGTCTCTACAATCAATCTTTCAACTACCAAACATTTTAAATAAATAAGCATATGTTTACTCCTTTACTAAACTTATTCATTTTTATTTTTTTTATTTTGATTTACATTCCTACTATTAAATCAACCAATTCCTTATGAAATTATTAACATAGGTTCCTATCTTGTTATCCTCATTTTCTACAATTGACTCCTTTTCTTACATTAACCATAATATTTAATTACATTTAATAATTATATTCTAATTCCAATAAATTGATTTAATTAGATTTCAATCTTTTTATTCAATCAATCATTACTTTATGGACATAGTTAACATTGGTTTACATCTTATTGCATTAATATTCTACAATTATCATCTTTTACCATGTTAGTTGCAATAGTTCAATTATATTGAATTTTTGTCGATTTTCACATTAATTATAATTTAATGTCCTACTAAATTCATTTATCTTGGTTTCACTCTTATTATTAAATCAATTATTGCCTTATGAATATAATTAACATTTTTGTACATTTAATTACATTTACATTTTCAGTTATCGTCTTAACTCATATTAACGTAATATTTAATTATACTTATTGCAATTTATTTCCAATTGATTTCCAATGAATTTAAATAGTGAATTTATAATTAAACCATTATTATAACTTACCAATTCAAAAACATTTCTATGTTTATTGCTTATCAACCAAGTTAATAAATTCACATACTAATCAATTACTCTATAATAATCAATTTCAATTAATTTCATACAATTTCACCGTTTAATACAGCATTTGGTTTATTCCTTTTATTTCAATTTATAACCAAATCTTATATTTACAATCATTTCAATAAATTGGAATTGCATTAAATTAGTTATCCACTAACTTACATTAACATTATTACAATTACATTCTAGTTATCTTTCCATTATTAAATCTTAAATTTTAATTTTCACAACATTAAACACCAAAACCTATTTAATTAATAAATTTAATTATCGAAAATTACAGGTCGTTACATGAATATATCCAGACCAATTAATAAAATAGTAAATCATTCAAATAGTCAACAAACAATCAACGATAAAATTATCCACACTTATATAAAAATATAAGTAGGCCAGAGAGGTGAGTTAACTCATAGAAATTCTAGTAATCGGTCCGGTTTGAATTAAAATTAAATAGGCGTTCAATTTTGACCCAAATTCCTACTAGCTCCGAATCCATCCAATCCAACTCCATAACGTAGTATTTGCTGATACGATTGCAACGCAACTTTTCGTGTTTGATTTGGACCTCGTATGAATTAGATATGAATTAATGAAGTTTGAGATTATTTAAATTATAATTTAATTTAATTTAATTTAATTTAAACTTAAATTTATACCTTCCCTCCATCCCTCTCGTTCGCTCGCCCCAGGCACCAAAACGCGACCTCGACTTCTTAGATAACCACCGTCGCGACTTCGACTAAGACGGCTCCGACCCTCCTCTACGCGACGCCAATGGTGCCGCCTCTTCTCGTGCCACCTATTTCCTCCGCCAAACGCCTAAACGCAACACCTTCACGTCGAGATCTATGCCACCACAGTTCCCCGTTTGATAATCATAGGTAGGCAATGGGTTCGTGGATATAAGGGCAACATCTTTCATGTTTTGAGTTTTGGCTAACGAGGCCTCTAGCTCTCGTTCAATTTCTGGCCGTTGGATTGAGGGTGTGGTTGACGACTGCCGACGAATTGATTTTAGGGTTTAGACAAAAAGGAAAATCTCCATGTCCTTTTATAGAAAAATTTCAAACACTATTCACACTTTAAATTTCCGAACTTCAAACGAGGGGTGCCGCCTGGTGTTTTATATGAAATACCCCTATTCTAAACACAGTGGAAATAGTATCGGGATCTGATTCTATCATATACAGAAGTTAACTTTCAAAAATCAAATTATATTAATTTAAATTTCTTTAATTAATTTCCATGCGTTTCGAGCTTGCACGATCAAACGATACGTCCGATCGCCAAAAAATTCGATGGCATATAATAATTTACTATTACGGATCCAATGAAATCGGTTTCGGTCAAATCCGAGAAAGTGTCCTAAAAAGCTATTGTCACACGTTAATTAAAACGATTTATTATTAAAAAACTTGAAATCACTTTTAATTCAAATTTAAAAGTTTACTATCTTTATTCTTGTTCAACTAGAATTCAAATCAACTTTCAAAATCATTTCCATACATATAAAATTCAAGATTCAATAGTTTTAAATAATTCCAATTATTTAAATAACCCTGTATATTTGAAATTCAAGTTATTTAACTTATAAAATTAACTTTTAAATATTTTAAACCAATTAAATATTCCTAATTTGAATGACTGAAATTCTGGGTCGTTACATTCCCCCCCTAATAGAATTTCGTCCCCTAAATTGCCAAGGTAAGAAAAATGCCACAAAACCCGTTAACTTTTAAAAATCAATTAGTTGAATTAGATTATATGTAACGAACAAGGAATTTTAACGATTTTTATAACGTAATTAACTAAATTTTTCTTGAAATTATGTAATAAAATTTTAGCAATGAAAATTTGATATTTGTGATACGTCTATTTAAACGTTGCAAGTGTCAGATTTTCATCGGAAAATATGTAAGTTGGTTCTATTGTGAAATTTTCAATTTCAATTTAAATCAGTTAAAATTGATGGAAATAAAATATTTTTGAAAACTGAATATTTTTATGTAATAAAATTTTAAATCATTTTCTATGTGAAACATCATATTTCGTTTCGCCAAATTCGAACTACTATAGCCCCGTTTATCTTATTTTCGGTATTTTAGAAGTAGTTTTGGCAGCGAATATCAACTTTTGATAGGATGGTCGTATCGCTGATATCTATGTACCATTCTGATCTTCTCGTCGTGCTGATCTCCGCAGTATATTTGTTTGTGCAATTTGGTGTCCAGTACATGACAAAATCTACGAAACCGTTAGCCGTGTCGGTACCCATTTGAGCCTTTTGGTTTCTCGTAACCATTCATTTATTCATCGGTTGAAAACCCAATAGCCACTAACCACTAAAATTCCCAGAAATTAAATTTTTGGCTATCACTCTTCCTACCTATTCAATGTATTATTTCGTCCATTTTATTCAAGCTTCTGTTAATTATTTTCTACCTTGAAAGAAAAAAAAAGAAAAAATAATAATAACAATATATACGTTATATATTTGCATTCTGAACTGAACCTACTCCACTTTGCTTGGCCTGCTCGTCCTTTTTTTTGTTTTTCCACTCAGAAAAGAAAAATAATAAATATAATATATGTATATATGTTTGCATAACAGCTGTTATATTTCCGGTTCATTTCCTCTCTCACCCTCACGACCTTCAATTTTTCCACTTGCTTTTTTTTGTTTCTCAAACCCTGCTCTTCTCTTTCATTTCGCCGAACTCTGTTAGCGACGCATCTTCCATTATCTAAAAGAAAAATTATAATGATTTGAAACTTTATATTGCTGAAGCTCGAATGCCTGCTACCCTTCATATCCACCCGTCTATTTCCCATCCCATACTTCTGCCGCCTAGCTCCACCCATCATCACAGCACCGCTCCAAAACACCGCATCGCCATCACAATGAGCCACACAACCCGCACCACCCCTGTCAGCACATAGATCTGATCACCTCCCACCTAATCCGTACCTCCACCACCTGTCAATCAGCCCCTATCAAAATCGACTCCGCCCTGTTCCACGCCCATTCGCACAAACCCGCCAGCGCCCCGCACAACATAGCTCGCAGTTTTGCTTGCCTTTCCACCTGTCTCCCATTACCACCTTTGCCGGCCTCATCACCCACGTCCGCCACCTAGTAGAGCTAAGCCGTGCCAAACACCACCTCCGACCATCCATTCCCCTCGACCTTGCACGCATCCCCTCCAGAGCACCGGCCTCACCGGACTCCCCTGGCCACTGACAGCCCCTGTAGCCGCTAATTCCTCCATGTCAAAAAATGTTACGTGAGAAATCCAGCCTAATCTCAGCTGCCCTCTCCGCCTGGCCACAATCACTGCCACCATCGCACCCTCCCAGCTACCGAATCAACAACTTCCTGCAGCCTTGAGGTAGCAGCATCTTGCCCCCTTTCTCTTCTACTTCTATGTATATTAGTTTTATATATACAAGTATATATGAGTTTGCATATTAGTTTATATATATACATAGTATACATGAGTTTGGACTTTCAAATATAAAATAAGGACTTTATTTTAAATTTTCATGTATTTTAATATGTAATGGCTAGAAATATATATGTATAGATTTTATTAGATGTGTTTAAAGTATATGTTTTTTGATTTTAATATATGGTTTTAAACTAAGTAATGATTTTTGTATTATGATATATATATATATATATATATATATATATTTTTCTGTTAATATGTTTTAATATTAATCTTAAATTGTATTTGTAAAAATTTATTCTGATATTGGTTTTAGAATATAGGTATATAAAGATTTTTGGATTTTACATGAGTTTAATGATATAATATTAGTTTTAACTATAATATATATATTTTGTTTAATCGATCTCTAGTCCGTCTGACTTACTTTCTCAATATCGAATTGGTCGTAGGAATTCCTACCTCGTCGTTGTCCCGCTAGTTCGTGTCCATATCCATGTGCGTGTCTGTGTCATCTTCTTGTTTCTTTAGCCTCGAAAGGTGAGAAATCACCTACGATTAACATTCTTATATTTAGTAAATCGATTTTACATGAAATGATGATTGAAATATGTTGTTAAAATTGAATTGCTAGTTATTTAATTATTGAATATGATATGTTGTTATTAAAATTGTTCACCTCTGTTAATTGACATATGACACCATTACCTATTGTATATATTACGTTTAATTGTTAATTATGATCATATTTGCCATTGAAATGTTATGATGTTTTATATTATTATTTTATTATTCTCACTCTGCAAGTTTCCTGTTAGTTTAGAAATTCCCTATGGGTTGAAATGATATATACCCGAGCGATATTTTAGAATATGGAAAAATCGTTATGGGTTGAAATGATTAACCCAAGCGATTTTTTATTTAATTTGAAATTTTGGGATTGTAGGTTGAAATGGTATATACCCGTAAAATATTAAGTTAAAATTGTAGATTGAAATGATAAATATCTGTATCACTTGACCATAGGTTAGAAAACTATATACGTTCACCGTTGGTCTATTTTGAAAAAAAATAATTTCCAGAATTTTCGGAAGGAAATATATGGGTTTTGATAAATATTGATTTTAAATTATAATATAAATATATATTTTAATATGTGTAAATTTTAGATTTTAAATTTATATGTTTTGGAAATTTTAAAATTATAAGTTAAGTTTTTAAAGGTAAATTATAATGTTTTTACTTAAAGTAGATTTAAGAATAAGATTTAATTTAATAATAACTAATATAATAAAATCTATTATGAATTTAATTTGAATAATATATATATATATATTATGTTAAGTATTTATTTAAATTTGACTTTTGAAAATCTTTAAGTAAATGCAGGTCGGAAAGATGAATTTAAATAAGAATTGATTTGTAATTTAATTTGTTGAGAATTGAATTTAAATAAGAATTGATTTATGACTATATTTGTTTAGAATTGAATTTAAATAAAGTTTTATTTGAACTTATTGATTTTGAAATTTTAAAGATATGTTTTTATAACTTGATAACTTGATTTTGATAAAAGAGAACTTAATGAATATTTTTAAATTAAAATAAAATTGAATTTGAATATTTAATTTTGATTTAAATTTGTAATTTGAGACTTTATTTAATGTTTAACTAAAGTTGACTAAAAGAATATTTCAAATTTAAATAAATTGAAATCGAATATTTTATTTTGATTTAAATTTGTAATTTGGAATTTAATTTAAATAGTTATTAAAATGATTAAGTTAATATTTCAAAATTAAAATAAAATTTAAAGTTGAATTATGAAATATAAATGAAATTTATCAAATTGTGTTATTGTAAATGTATGAAAAATTAAACTTTGAAACCTATTGAACTAGAAGTGGTTTAGATTTTTAACTCAAGCATGGATTTGAAATCGATATAAATAAAAAAAGGTTTAATGAGGATTTGAATTGATTTGTGAAATTGGAAGAAACAATTCTAATTTGAAACTATTTTTGATGTATATTTTTTGATGTACAAACTATTTTAATATATAAACTATTTTAATCTATATTCTATTTTAAATATATAAACTATTTTTCTATTTATAACTATTTCAATATATATAAATTATTTTCAAAATATAAATTGTTTAAGTTGGAACTGTTATAATTTAGATTTAATGGATCTAAAAGCAAATATTTGATAAGATGGTTTAACCTATTTTGGGGTTATGATTTCGAAAGTGAACACGATTTCGAAAGTGATATGATTTTGAAAAGAATATTATATTTCGATATGAAGTATAAACTGTTTGAAATATAAAATGACCACGGTGTGAAATAAGCGTTTGGTTGATAAAGTGACCGGGATCAGATATTTTTATACTCTCTACCAATACCAAAAACCACTTTAACAACTGTGTACGTGGTGGAGATTCCAGAATGAAGTAGGATGGTTGGCGATGATTCTGTATGAGGTATTAACGTAGCCCTGACTCCCACGAGTCAGCTTAATGTAGCTAAAATAGGAGCTATATTGGACCAAGTGAGGTCGCACCTCCGATCGGGCTCATTTCTTCAATACCATTCTATTACTTTGTGATTTGATTGAGTGCACCATTGATTTGGGAGTGTGTCTCGAGGTGTGCGGTAGTAGCTACTACGCGTTACCACCAGTCCGGGAGTGTAAATGGTAGAATCCTACTCTGGCATTGCCTCGCATGCCTTGTCACATGCCTTATCGCGCCTTCTACGAGTTTGGTTTGTACCATACCTATGGAGTGCCCTCTGATAACCTTCCAGTTTACAGAGGAATTATGATACTGTATTGACTATGGGAATATATAAAATGTGTTAAGGGGGATATGGGTAACGCCTTAACGCTATTTTAATAGTTTACTTTACTTAGACATTATCTATGTAGCGTTTTGTACTATGTATGTAGATAGTTTAACGGATCCTTAAAGGATGGGAATCCCAAACATCCTTTGAGTTACTTTGTATTTCACTTGACATTTCACTTGAGTTGAATTTACTGATATAAGAATGTTAATCCTGACTCGAGTGTTTTGTGTTTTGCTTTATGCTCGGGTCGGACTGAGTGTCACAGCATTTGAGACTCACCTTTGGAGTTGGAGCTTTGCTTGAAGACCCACCTTTGTCTATTCAGATTTCCAATTACTTCAGTTTATTCCAGTTGTTTGTTCAGACTTGTCATTGGCATTTGTATTAGTAACTTCTATGTATTCGAGATATCTGTTGTATTTTACTTTAAACTTTGATGTTTATATATACTAGCTTCATGAACTACTATTTATCTATTACGCTGCTTATTGTTATGTCACTCAGTGTCTGTGATTGGTTTTATTTACTGTATATGCCGAGTTTTACCAAATATAAATTAACAATCTGTTGTTTTGAGCAATTCAAGTCTAACATGTGTGGATGATTGTCGATTTGAATGGTTCGAAATCACAGGTCGTTACAGTTGGTATCAGAACTCTGGTTTAGGCAAAACTTAGCATATGGAGTGAAAATTAATTACAGAATCACCTTCATTCGAGCTTGAATTTCTTCCTCTTTGATTCGGATTTCTTTTGAATCTTGGAACTATCCACATTGTTCTGAGATCCATTTTTGTCTTTTCTCTTTGTGTTCTTCTTGATACTGGAGCATCCCATAGCTCTATTCTGTTGATCTCTGTAATAAATATGAGCGCATCTTGCAACCTCAATTGGCAACTTCATCCTTATGAGTGACAATTCCATCGGCGGTCCCGCCAACCTTAGTATGATTTGTATAAGTGGTAAAACTCCTTTACAACAGGCATCGGTTCACCAGAGATTATTATGTCCTCGATTTTGATGCTCTTATCCCTTGCAAAACCCAAACCTTTCCTCTAGTAGACGACCCTTGTGATCAATTGTCGATTGCCTTAGGATTTTGCAGGCGGTTTCATCTTTTTGATTGATTCTCTGCCTAGTGATCTTGACTCCACCCGATAGTCAGGGAATATCTTGTTGTTCGGTAAAATCATTTCTCCTCCCCTCAAGCGGGAAATTTAATTCCGCATCGATCTTATTCCTGGAGCTCGACTTATTATCTTTCCCTCCTAAATGAATGGTTTGTATGAATGGTTAGTCATGCCTTTGGATTAACCAATGCTCCTGCCTTCTTCGTCGATCCCATGAATTCCGTTTTCCGCGATGTTCTCAACAAATTTGTCCCCATTCTCGTTGATGATATCCTCATCTTTTTTAATTCTCGGGTGAACCTGGTCAAGGTCGTCCGCGATTCATATAAGTCTATCCACCTTTCCTCTTTTGTAATATAATTATCTTATCTTCCTTTCGAGCTATCTTCGTTGTTAGAGTTCTCTTTGATTATGGTCCCTCTAAACTTGAATCTCTATCCTTGTTCTAGAAATCCATTCTTGACTCATCCTATGAGAGAACGTAAATTTGTAATTGATATAAAAATGTTTTATATTGTGTTGTTTGAGCTGTTAAGTTTGAATTTTGGGTTTCGGTCGATTCGTCTGGCCAACGCTATCGATAGGAATTCTAAAACACTTGAACAAAGCAAACTGAAACAATATTATTTTTGAAAATTTGTAAATGAAATAATTCTATGTATGATTATATTCTATATAAAGGTATAATTTTCTAAAATTGATAGTTAATTAAATGGTTATTGAAAATGATAATACTAGATTATCATTTACTGTTTTTTTCAACATTCCTAAACCATTAACTATTGTTGTAGCTATAAGGAGGTGAAATATATTTTTTATGGTTTATAAATCTGATTTGTAAATAAAATGAATTTAAATTTAATATTTGAGGATTAAATTTCCGGTACTTTTCTAAATTTGGTTTCAAAGTCTTGGAAAATACATTATTTAAAAGTATTTTCAAATGAAATTTGTTTTCAAAAGAATTTTTAAAAGAAGTAAGTCGGTACTCTCCACTTTTGTCGCTGGAAAATAATTTCGGTGATAACTGTAGCATCATCGACATTCATTTTCGAGTCTCAAAGTGGGGGACCACTTAGTAGCTTTGCTACCCTTTTGTTTTGGAAAATGGATTTGATTTGAATTTCTTGAGTATTATTTGATGTATAATATATATATATATATACACACACACACACACATATTTATCTCAAATGGTTTGAAGTAAAACCGAAAATTTAATTCTTAAATTCGGTGTTAAGTAATGGTTTTCAATTATTGAAGGTTATACAAAAGAAAACTTAAGTAATAAAAATGTTCAAACTAACTTTTGTTTAACAGAAATGTTGTATATAAAAGGATAAATTTGTATAGTGCTTAATTACACTCAGTTACATCAATAAAACTTATTTGGAAAAAGATTGAATGTAATTGAATATATAATTGAATAATATAAATGTAGATAATAAATTGTCAGAAATGTAATTTATATTTTTTTAAATTAATTATTGTATTTGGTACTATGTATTTCGAATCCATCTTTCCTTTATATTGCTTCCATTCTCCTATCTTGTTCCTTTTCATGGACGAAAAGCTATGAGTGGGAGAGAGTGTAACAACCTAGGAATTTTAACAATTTTTATAACGTAATTAACGAAATTTTTCTTGAAATTATGTAATAAAATTTTAGCAATGAAAATTTGATATTTGTGATACGTTTATTTAA
Source organism: Allium fistulosum (assembly GCA_030737815.1). NCBI lineage: Eukaryota > Viridiplantae > Streptophyta > Magnoliopsida > Asparagales > Amaryllidaceae > Allium > Allium fistulosum. The sequence goes on from CM060907.1 coordinate 296,242,677, forward strand.
ATGTAGCAAGTGTCAGATTTTCATCGGAAAATATGTAAGTTAGTTCTGTTGTGGAATTTTCAATTTCAATTTAAATCGGTTAAAATTGATAGAAATAAAATATTTCTGAAATCTGAATATTTTTATATAATAAAATTTTAAATCATTTTCTAAGTGAGACGCCATATTTTTTCGCCAAATTCGGACTGCTATAGCTCCGTTTATCTTATTTTCGGCGTTTTAGCAGTAGTTTTGGCAACGAATATGGACTTTTGATAGGATGGTCGTATCGCTGATATCTGTGTCCCATTCTGATCTTCTCGTCGTGCTGATCTTTGCAGTATCTTCATTTGTGCATTTCGGTGTCCGGTACGCGGCGAAATTTGCGAAACGGTTAGCCATATCAGTACCCATTTGAGCCTTTTGGTTTTCCGTGACCATTCATTTATTCAGCGGTCGACAACCCAATAGCCACTAACCATTGAAGTTCCCAAAAATTAAATTTTTGGCTGTCACTCTTCCTACCTATTCAATGTATTGTTTCATCCATTTTATTCTAGCTTCCGTTAATTATTTTCTACCTTGAAATAAAAAATAATAATAAATAAAAATAACAATATATACGTTATATATTTGCATTCTGAATTGAACCTACTCCACTTTGCTTGGCTTACTCGTCCTTTTATTGTTTTGTTTTGCCACTCAGAAAAGAAAAATAATAAATATAATATATATATATATATATATATATATATATATGTTTGCATAATAGTTGTTATATTGCCGATTCATTTCCTCTCTCACACTCGCGACCTTCTTTTTTTCCACCTGCTTTTTTTTGTTTCTCAAACCCTGCTCTTCTCTTTCATTTTGCCAAACTCTATCAGTGTCTCCTCTGCCATTATCTGAAGAAGAAAAATTATAATGATATGAAACTTTATATTGCTGAAGCTCGAATGCTTGCTACCCTTCATAGCCGCCCGTCTTTTTCTCCTCCCATACTTCCACCTAAATGCACATCTCGCCTCTACGCCTAGCTCCATGCATCATCACACCACCACTCCAGAACTCTGCATCGCCATCACAACTGGCCACACAACTCGCGTTACCCTTGTCAGCACATAGATTCGATCACCTCCCTCCTAATCCATACCTCCACCACCTGTCAATCCTCCCTATCAAAACCGACTCCTCCCTGTTCCACGCCCATTCCCACAAACCTGCCAGCGCCTTGCACAGCACAACCCGCCATTTTTCCTACCTTCCCATGTGTCTCCCTTTTCCACCTTTGCCGACCTCATCACCCACGTCCGCCACCTAGCAGAGCTAAGCCGTGCCAAACACCACCTCTGACCATCTATTCCCCTCGACCTTGCACGCATCCCCTCCAGAGCACCGGCCCCACCGAACTCCCCTGGCCACTGACAGCCCCTGTAGCCGCTAAGTCCTCCATATAAAAAATGTTATGTGAGAAATCCAGCCTGCTCTCAGCTGCCTTGCCCGCCTGGCCACAATCATCACCACCATCGCACCCATCGAGATACCGAATGAACAACTTCCCGTAGCCTTGAGGTAGCAGCATCTTGCCTCCTTCTCTTCTACTTCTATGTATAATAGTTTTATATATACAAGTATATATGAGTTTGAATATTAGTTTATATATATATACACACATAGTATACATGAGTTTTGACTTTCAAATATAAAATAAGTACTTTATTTTAAATCTTTATATGTATTGTAATGGCTGGAAATATATATGTATAGATTTTATTGTAGATGTGTTTAAAGTATATGTGTTTTGATCTCTAGTCTGTTTGACTTACTTTCTCAATATCGAATTGGTCGCAGAAATTCCTAGCTCGTCGCTATCCCGCTAGTTCGTGTCCATATCCGTGTGTGCGTCCGTGCCGTCTTCATATTTCTCTAGCCTCGAAAGGTGAGAAATCACTCACGATTAACATTCTTATATTTAGTAAATTGATTTCACATAAAATGACGATTGAAATATGTTGTTAAATTTGAATTTCTAGTTATTTAATTGTTGAATATGATGTGTTGTTTTTTAAATTGTTCACCTCTGTTAATTGACATATGACACCATTACCTGTTGTATATATTACATTTAATTGTTAATTATGATCATATTTGCCATTGATATGTTATGCTATTTTTTATTATTATATTATTGTCACTCTGCAAGTTCCCTGTTAGTTTAGAAATTCCCTATGGGTTGAAATGATATATACCCGAATGATATTTTAGAATAAGGAAAAATCGTTATGGGTTGAAATGATAAACTCAAGCGATTTTTATTTATTTTGAAATTTTGGCATTGCGGGTTGAAATGATATATACCCATAAAATATTAAATTAAAATTGCGGATTGAAATGATAAATATCTGTATCACTTGACCATAGGTTAAAAACTATATATGGACATTGTTGGTCTATTTTGAAAAAAAATATTTTCTCTAATTTTTGGAAGGAAATATATGGGGTTTGATAAATATTGATTTTAAATTATAATATAAATATTTATTTTAATATGTGTAAATTTTAGATTTTAAATTTATGTGTTTTGGAAATTTTAAAATATAAGTTAAGTTTTAAAATGTAAATTATAAAAAATTTACTTATAACTTTATTATTTTTAAGATATATAAAATAAGATTTAAAGTGGATTTACTAATAAGATTTAATTTAATAATAACTAATATAATATAATTTATTAAGAATTTATTTAAATAATATATATATATATATCAGGAAATTATTGTCAAGGACAAAATTTCTCAGCATTTTAGCCTCAAGGACAGACTTTCAGTATTTTAGCCTAAAGGACAACTTTCTTTAGGTATTAGTTTTACAGATTTAGGTATAAGTTTGTAGTTATCGGTAGCAGTTTTTAGGTATCAGTTTTTAGTTCGGTAGCAGATTTGGAAAAATATTTGTCCTTATGAATAATTTTGAAAGAATGTTTGTTCTTGTGGTTAAAATATTGAGGTCGTGTCCTTGAGGCTAAAAATATACAAATTTTTGTCCTTTAAATTAATTCCCCCTATATATATTATGTTAAGTATTTATTTAAATTAGACTTTTGAAATAACTTTAAGTAAATGGAGGTTGGAAAGATGAATTTAAATAATAATTTATTTATGATTAAATTTGTTTAGAATTGAATTTAAACAAAGTTTGATTTGAACTTATTTGTTTTGAGATTTTAAAGAAATGTTTTTATAACTTGATAACTTGATTTTGATTAAAGAGGACTTAATGAATATTTTTAAATTGAAATAAAATTGAATATGAATATTTAATTTTGATTTAAATTTGTAATTTGAGACTTTATTAAATGTTTAACTAAAGTTGATTAAAAGAATATTTCAAATTTAAATAAATTGTAATCGAATATTTAATTTTGATTTAAATTTGTAATCGGGAACTTTATTTAAATGGTTATTAAAATGATTAAGTTAATATTTCAAAATTAAAATAAAATTTAAAGTTGAATTATGAAATATAAATGAAATTTATCAAATTGAGTTATTGTAAATGTATGAACAATTAAACTTTGAAACCTATTGAACTAGAAGTAGTTTAGATTTGTAATTCAAACATGTATTTGAAATCGATATAAATTAAAAAGGGTTTAATGAGGATTTGAATTGATTTGTGAAATTGGAAGAAATAATTCTAATTTGAAACTATTTTTGATATATTTTTTTTGATATATAAACTATTTTAATATATAAACTATTTTAATCTATATTCTATTTTAAATATATAAACAATTTTTCTATTTATAACTATTTCAATATATATAAACTATTTTCAATATATAAACTGTTTAAGTTGGAACTATTATAATTTAGATAATGGATCTAAAAGCAAATATTTGATAAGATGGTTTCCTATTTTAGGTTATGATTTCGAAAGTGAATACGATTTCGAAAGTGATATGATTTTAAAAGGAATATGATATTTCGATATGAAGTATATACCGCTTGAAATATAAAATGACCACGATGTGAAATAAGCGTTTGCTTGTTAAAGAGACCGGGATCAGATATTGTCATACTCTCTGCCAATACGGAAAACCACTTTAACAACTGTGTACGTGGTGGAGATTACATAACGAAGTAGGATGGTTGGCGATGATTATGTATGAGGTATTAATGTAGCCCTAACTCCTGCGAGTCAGCTTGATGTGGCTAAAAAAGGAGCTATACCGAGCCAAGTGAGGTCGCACCTCCGGTCGAGCACATTTCTTCGATACCATTATATTACTTTGTGATTTGATTGGGTGCACCTTTGATTTGGGGGTGTGTCTCGAGGTAGGCGGTAGTAGCTACTATGTGTTACCACCAGTCCAGGAGTGCAAACGGTAGAATCTTACCCTGGCATTGCCTCGCGTGCCATGTCACATGTCTTATCGCGCCTTCTACGAGTTTGGTTTGTACCATACCTATGGAGTGCCCTCTGATAGCCCTCCAGTTTATGGAGGAATTACGGTACTGTATAGACTATGGGAATATATAAAATGTGTTAAGGGGGATATGGGTAACGCCTTAACACTATTTTAATAGTTTACTTTACTTTAGACATTATCTATGTAGCGTATTGTACTATGTATGTAGATAGTTTAACGGATCCTTAAAGGATGGAAATCCCAAACATCCTTTGAGTTACTTTGTATTTCACTTGAGTTGAATTTACTTATATAAGAATGTTAATCCTGACTCGAGTGTTTTGTGTTTTGCTTTATGCTCAGGTCAGACTGAGTGTCACGACATTTGAGACTCACCTTTGGAGTTTGGAGCTTTGCTTGAAGACCCGGCTTTATCTATTCAGCTTTACAGTTACTTTAGTTTATTCAGTTGTTTGTTCAAACTTGTTATTGGCATTTGTATTAGTGACTTCTGTGTATTCAAGATATCTGTTGTATTTTACTTTAAACTCTAATGTTTATATAGTAGCTTCATGAACTACTATTTATCTATTCCGCTGATTATTGTTATATTACTCCGTGTCTGTGATTCTGTTATTGGTTTTATTTATTGTATATGCTGAGTTTTGCCAAATATAAATTAACAATCTGTTGTTTTGAGCAATTCAAGTCTGACATGTGTGGATGATTGTTGATTTGAATGGTTCGAAATACCAGGTCGTTGCATTATAAAACTTTCTAAGTCCTTAAAATTCATTCATAGATTTCAACTAATATCATCCATTCATTCATTCCATGTTATAACTCAAAAATAAAATTTTAGTTATCAAAATTTTCCAAAATTCTCAAAAATTTCCAACGCCTTAAATTTACGAAATTTTTTTCTAGCGTCTCCTTTGCACGGTTCGGTTAGAAATTTTTACAATATATACATAATAACAAATATACATCTCATCTTCAAGGATGAGGCATCCCGTAGGGAAAAATTATAGAAATACGATATGTAATCTGAGATGTGTACCTTTTCTTATATTAGCAAGCATATACAATCAATATATTATGCGAAAGCGAGCTCCAAATGCAAAGAATACGCAATCCCTACATACTAATCACCCAACAACCGATGAGAACAAGTACAGGGAAAGTAATATCAATGTATAACATATACTAATAAAATAATCATATGCAAATGTAACAAGGGTAACAAGAGAAACCATCCAATAAATAATATCCATCAAATTAATTCGATACCATAACAATTTACATTTTCCAAAGTCAACATTTAATATATTAAGCCTGTACGATGTACATATACCATCCGTATGCAATATCAAATCTGATCGCTCACTCTATCATATAATTTCACTTCCGAACTAGTATCGTTCACACGACCACTCTAGTATGGACTCAGATCCAGTTTCTTGATTAGAAACCGCCATTCTCCTTGCATAACCATATACTATGATAGTGAATATCAAAATCAATCAAAAATTCATATGCACAGTTCCCCGTCTAGAATCGAGTGAAAAATCCTAACTTGGATCGATGTAAATCATCTCAAAATCGTATATTCGAATCTGGATCAAATAGTTATGCGAATAAAATGATCTACGTACAACTTACGTATTTATTTCCATTAGTTTCGTATTATATACCATTCTTTTTATTCATTATTCTCATTGCTTTATTCACATTCATTTATTTACTTTCATTTTTCATATTCACTTTCATTTACATTCATTTTATGTTTAACAACATTTCAACCCATACTAAATTCATTTGTGAATCATTTCATAAAATTTTACTCAAGTTTATAAACATTTTCTTTAATACTACTATCATTTATAAACCATTCCATAAAACCATTACTTAAGCTTATTATAAACTTTTAATACAACCACTTATGTTTATTTTCACTTTACAACATAGGTTCATATTCAATTATATCAAACAACATTCCAAAACATATTCAACTCATTAATTCATTACTAATCAAATTCAATTTCACTTAGCTTTGCTTAAGTTAAATTCCATTTCAAAATTCATTTTATTTAACTTAACTTAAATTTCATTTCATTATTCAATTTCAAATTTACTTTTCTTAACATTTATACTCAATAACTAAAATTTTTGTTTTAACTTACTAATTCTCAAAATTTATAAGTTATAAAACTTATTTTCTTATAATTTCAACAAAACATTTAGATAAAAACTTTCGGAATTAAAACACTCTGTTCTTATTTCAAATAATTTTGAAATCATATATATATATATATATATATAATTCCATTGTATTTCAAATCATACTTTTGACTTTTAAAATCAAAACTATTTTTACCGAAACAAACTCCAATTATAGCAATCCATTACTTAGAAACTCGAAAATGAATACGGATGATGCTGCAGTCATCACCCGAATTATTTTCCAATGATTGAAGTGAATTCAGTGCTTTCTATTTCTTTTAAATCTCATTTTAAAATATTTCTAATCAAAATATTTTCAAAATAATACTATTATTATTTTTCAAAACCTTTGAAAAACAATTTTCAAAATCAATCGGATTTAAATTCTCAAATTTCTTGTTTTAAATCCATTTTTATTTACAAACCATATTTATGAATTTTCCTTATATATAATTTCACTTTGGTTATATAAAACCATTCCTTAATTCTTTATCTTTGTTTACATTATAATAATAGCAACTTTTATGAGAACACAAACAACAAATGGTAATAATAAATATTATCATTCACTAACAACCAACACACCATATATAACTATAATAATTTCTAAAAAATTATTCCTTTATATATAAAATATAATCAGGGTAAAATTATTTCATTTACCCAATTCCAAGACAATAATATGCCGATTTGCCTTGTTCAAGTGGTTAGAAACCCTATCGATATCGTGGCGTCCCACGTACGACCAGATAAGCCACTTAACACATAAATTAACACATTATAGTACATTTTTATAATCACTAACAAATACGCTCTCATATATATATACACACACAAACTCATTCTAGGGTGCTACTGACACTATCTATAATGAGTACCCAACCAAAGCCTAGATGTTCGCACAACCTAGGCTCTGATACCACCTATGACGACCCACATACTAGACGATTCGAGCTGACATTTCAATAAACTACACATGTCCAACCCAAATCGAACAAAGATGCGAATAGATATAGGAAAGAAAGAAGACAGAAGAAGAAAAGAGAAGAAGAAGAAGAGAAAAAGAAACTAAAACAACACAGAATCTCACAATCGCTGTGGAAAATATATAATATAATATCAATGTTCTTTATAAAAGAGAAACTGTAATATACATACATCAATCAGAGTACAACAGCAAATCATAAATCATCTGCCTGGATAGTTATAACAACCTGTCCTCGCAAATGCTGATAGTTTACACAACATGCAGTGGAAAATAACATATACGTGAATACGACCTGAAGACCTCCAACTCATCTGCTGAAGCTCCGAAGCATCCAAATATAAATCTGTAAATATGCTCGATCTGACCTGAGCATTACAAGGGATGAATGCTCGTATCAGTCTGGTAAACTAGAGTAAGAAATCACATCTCAATTAAATTTTAAAGTTATCGAAGACTTTCTTTTTCAAAACAAAGGTGTCTCATAAGACCACACCGTACATAAACAGAACGAGTTTTTACCTTATGATAACCAAAATATTTATATATAAAATCCTACGATATTATAATAATGTCTAACGTGTTTAATATAAATATAACATAGCTGAAATAGTTACATTGATTACATTTGACAGCATATTCAAGTATACAAACAAAACCGCTAAGGGACGTTCGTATAAATGGATTTTCCATGGAGACCTCCCTAGTATGCTCGTAAACCATATTGAGACCGATCACCTATGATAAGCATTAGGAACTACCTTTCGAGCGTTGTATATCTCTAGATAAAATATACCATAAGGTAAACACAACCAGCCTACGCCCTAACACGTGAACCGAGTACCATTAACTCTCAGTGCACAACAAATTAATAAGAATACTCTAGATAATGGAGTTAATTTACCCTCTATTTGGGTTAGCTAAACCCGGGATCATGCATCCTACTCTATCTTTAGTCATTTTTCGATGTCGATGCTATGTTTGGCATCTTCACATGATTTTCCAATGAGACTCGATCATATAATGGATCCTATATGGATTCCATCATCTCAACAAATTTTCTTAACCACACATGGTTTCCATCATTCACCTCCAAAACATAGAACCCGAATAATAGTTTTGAAGTGGTATTTGGTAAGTAAAACACTTAACGGACTCTTCAAAACCAATTGATGAATTTCCACTTAACTCAATTCTGGTTCTTTTAGAAGTAATCGAAAGCTAGAGGCGTTTTGTACCAATACTCCTCCCGGGGGTTCTTATTGGTATAAATCCATGAAGCATTCCGTATACTTCCTAAGTTAAGTTTTGTCAAGATCGATAACCAACTAATCGACCATGGAGTCTTGAACGCTTGCTTATGGGAATCAAGGTTCACACACTTTACACATTTCTGACCTTTCTGCTTAACTATTCCTTAGCGCAGAAGGATGCCGATATTTTAGAGCTCTATTGCTCCGTCCCTACCTAAACATCAATCTTGACTCTCACAGATAGAGAAGTTTACTCGTTTAGCTTTTAGTGTAAGCATAATAATACTAACATCCCATAAACAATCAAACTAAGGTCATTACATTGTTGTTACTTATCATCCAAGTATAATCAAGTCACATAAACAAATTTTAATCCCTTTATAATTAATTTATCCTTTATTAATTAAAACCCTTTTTATTAGTAAAATATCTTTTTATCTAAGAAAACTTCTTTTATAAATCAAGGCTTCCTTTATTAATTAATACTCTTTTATTAATTAAAACTTCCTTTATGTACTTGTATAAATATATTGGATTTAAAAGATGTATACTTGTCTTTGTAAATTTCACTATTCATTTGTTCTTTTAATACTTAAAAAATATTCATATACTTATTCCAATGGTATAAATGTATTCACGAATCGTTTAGCAAGTTTTACTTACTTGAAATATAATCAAGGAGATTAAAACAATTACTACCAAAACATTGTTATAATAAACTCCTTTTCTTTTATAAATTAAACATTTAACATTTTCTATCTCTTTATAAAAGATTTCAATATTTGTTATTATGTTTAAAATTCCATTGTTAAGGATTTATAATATTTCTTCTAAAATATAATTCAAGGGTTTAAAAAAAATGTTGCTAAAACATTGTTCATTACAAACCCAAAACCATTCCGTTTAATCACTATCTCTAAAACTCTCCTTTTAAAGCTTTAATACATTTAAGCGTTAAAGAAAAGTGCTGCTAAAAACAATTGTCACAAGAAACCCAAACATTTTATATTTTGAAAACATTCATCTTTAAAACTCCCTTCTTAAAGATTTATTTATATTTAAGGGTTAAAGACAAGTGTTGCTCAAACATTTTTCACAACAAACCCAAAACGATTTACTTGTATTTTTTTATTAAATACCCATTAGTAAATATCTAATTATATTCCCAGGTATAATTAATAATAAGGGTTAAAATCAAGTGCTGCTAAAAAACTATTTAAAACAAACCCAAAACCATTCCATTTACTTATTCATTATTAACTTTAAACATTTATTTAAAGATCAAAGCATATCCACACTTATTAATAAGGCAATACAGTTTTAGTTGATTATACAAAACAATTTATTTTAAGTTAAGTGTTAAAATCCAACTCTCTTTATTATATTTATAAAATACTTAATTTAATATTTAAAACTTATATATATAGAAATATCTTTAAAATACTTATTAATATGTTAAAATCTTTTAAAACTACTTGAAATATGTGATAATTATTTATATAAAAATAAGGAATTTTGAAATAAATAGAAAAATAAGTTTTAATTTTAAAAGCTACTTAGTTTAGAAATTCATAATTAATTGTTAAAATTATATTTAAACTTGAAACCAATTTGAAAACTCTCTATTACAAGTTAGAAAACAACTAAAAAGATTAGAGAAAAATATTAAATTTAAATATCAAATTAAAACAATTTATATCTTCAATTTGTAATGGTGGCACTTCTAGAAGTGTTGCTTAAAGTTTTGTTACTAGTTATATCACATTTTGAATCACTTTTAAAACTATTAAATTCCATTTGGAATTATTATTTTCTAAAAATTTACTTTTAAAACCATTAACTCCATCAAAATATTACTTTCAAACATTCCTTTAAAAGATTATTTAACTTTTAAAAACTTAAAAGTATTTCCTTTATATAAAAATCCATACTAGAGTCTCAACATAAATCTTTTCCATATTTATAAAACTATGTCTATAAATCTCTTTCTATTTTATAAAACTACTCTTTAAAAAATATCTTTATTTATAAAATTCTATTTATAACCCTATTCATTTCTAAATCCCGTTTATTATAAAAATCCATTTATAAATCCTTTCCTCTATAAATCTAATTTATTTATAAAATCCATTTCTAATATTTACAAAAACTCTGTTTATAAATTTATTACATTTTTAGTAAAATATCACTTTTATAAATCCTTTAAATAAACTATTCAAAAATCTCCATTTAAAATATTTCTCAAAACTATCAATTTTATAACATAAAAAATCATAGCTTTTTATTTATTTTAAATAAATTCATTCCTTTTAATAATTTAAAAATTATTAAAACTTACATACTTTCAAAATCACTTTAAAATCATTTTTAAATCTAAATAATTATTTTATAGTATTTCAAATTACCAAAAATAAGGCCAGTGCTACTATAGCACTAAATAATGGAAATCATATCAATGTCATTAATTATGGCATCCAACAAATCATATGTCACAATATATGAAAAGTAAGATCAATAGTGTGAGGAATCCTATTGGATCCCTCCAACTTGTCACCCTGCATCCATACAGTATATAATCATAAAATATAAATCAACCGCTTCGAGGCGGAATCAAATACAAAGGGTCATCCACTCATACACGGGAACGTAATAGGGTCTCATCTATTCCAGGGGTGGGAATATATCCAAACCAACTAATAAGATGGTAAATCATACAAACTGTCAACAAACAATCAAAAATAAAATTATCCACACTTATATAAAAATATAAGTGTGCCAGAGAGGTGAGTTAACTCATAGAAATTCCTGTAATTGCCAAAGCGCTTCGGTTTGAATTAAAATTGAATAGGCGCTCAATTTTAACCTAAATTCCTACAAGCTCTAAATCCATCCAATCCAACTCCATAACGTAGAATTCGCCGATACGATCTCAACGCAACTTGTCGCATTTGATTTAGACTTCGTATGAATTAGATATGAGTTAATGAAGTTTGAGATTATTTAAATTTTAATTAACTTTAATTATTTTAATTTAAACTTAATTTTTTACCTTCCCTTCATCCCTCTTGTTCGCTCGTTCCAGGCAACAAAACGCGACCTGAACATCTTCAATTGTTGCCACTGTCATTTATTGCGCACCACTGCGACTTCGACTAAGACGGTTTTGACCCCCTATACGCGATGCCAATGGTGCCACCTCCTCTCGCGCCACTCAGCTCCTCCATCTGACCCCTAAACGCATGCCTTGACGTCGAGATCTATGCTGCCACAGTTCGCCGTTGGATGATCAGAGGGGGCGATTGTTTCATGGAGATGAGGGCAACATCTTTCATGTTTTGAGTTTTGGCTAACGAGGCCTCTAGCTCTCGATCAATTTTCGGTCGTTGGATTGAGGGTTTGCTTAATGGCTGGGGCAAATTGTTTTTAGGGTTTAGAGAAAATGAAATTCTCTAGGTCCTTTTATAGAAAAATTTCAAACAACGCTCACACTTTAAATTTCCAAACTCCAAGAGACATGCCACCTGGCGTTCTATATGTAGTACCCCCATTCCGAATACAGTGGAACTAGTATCGGAATCCAATTCCATCATATATAGAAGTTAAATTTAAAAAATCAAATTATATTAATTTAAATTTCTTTAATTAATTTCTACGCCTTTTAAGCTCGCACGATCAAACGATACATCCAATCGTCACAAAATTCGATGGCATATAATAATTCACTATTACTGATCCAATGAAACTAGTTTCGTTGAAATCTGAGACAGTGTCCAAAAAAGCTATTTTCACACGTTAATAAAAACGATTTATTATTAAAACACTTCAAATCACTTTTAATTCAAATTTAAAAGTTACTATCTTCATTCTTATTCAACTAGAATTCAAATCAGCTTTCAAAATCATTTTTATTCATATTAAATTTAGGATTCAATTATTTTAAGCAATTCCAATTATTCAAATAACCCTTAATATTTGAAATTCAAGTTATTTGACTTATAAAACTAACTTTTCAATATTTAAAATCAATAAAATATTCCCAATTCGAATGACTGAAATACTGGGTCGTTACATTATAACTCAAAGTATGTGTTTGACTATCTCATCCTAGTGTTTAGAAATCTCTGTCAAGAACCTTGGCCAAACGCCTCGACCAAGATTCATAAAGCACCCAACGTGCTATTTAACATGAAATATATTTCCAAAGGTTTCTTTAACAAAATTGATTTTTAATTTTGATAAATGCTTGCTTTTACCAAATTATTTCCAATAAACCTTTATATTTTTATACAAACAATGATTTGCTAATAACAATTTAATAACACAATCATTCATCCATGCATACATCAAGCAACCATTTAATTTTAAATTCATCTTAGCGTATAATTACTCATACATATGGATTAATATTCTATCTTATACAAAAATCAAGCTTTCAATATTCCTTGTTGTAACTCCACCATTAAAGACATCGCAAGGTCTTATTATTAACACCGAGTAGGATATAACTCTCAAGTGTTGATTCCTACTCAATTGTCACTAAAGATTTCAAAACAACAAGCATTCATCAACCTATCAAACATATAAAAGCAAACTAATTAATGTGCTCAGCGGAAGGCGGTCTATCAGTACCCGCTGCGCAACTCTGATCACTAACAGATCAGGAAACGACAATACCATTCTAAGCCATCGAAGTATAATCTACACTATCCATTAAATCTCACTCTTGATAAAAAGTGATTTATAAGTTTTACATCATTTTCACAACAATAATTTGTATAGAAATTCAAAATTTTTACTAATACGTCCTGATGATTATTCCTAATAATCATTTATATTTATATCCTAAATAGGAAATAAATTCTAAATTCTACCTTGCACCCCAAGGGACGGAAGTCTAAGTGTATCTAGGCTAAGATTCGTGTCGCACATATCGTATATTGTTTCGAACCTTTGCTCTGATACCAAGTTGTAACGCCCCACCTTTATTCTCATATTACCCAAGAATATTACAAGTAATATTGTCGAGCAATATGAAGAATAAGGCTGGATAGGGGTGACCATCCGTTTCTATTCCCTTGGGCTAACACTATCATGTTATCTTTTACCTCACAACACAATAAAAGATATGAATAGTCTTAGCACAAAGTAATAAACACGTTGGCTAATATAGAACAGACAGTATATCATATAATATATAAAATAGAATCATAGATCGTAGGGGAAATATAATACCAATCATATCACATAAGATAAAGTGAGTCAACAAGAAGTGTACTGGACTCATATAAATAAATACACATAGAGTATGATAGGTCTCAAAATATCCCCAACAAAATGAGTCTACATCTCATATAAAATACAATAATATACATATAAGACTAACATCCCAAAAGGAAACCATATCACATCGATAACATAATACACACACACACACTCAAGTTAGTCCATATCCAAAGTCATTGAGCCATAGTACTTGTCAAGTCTCGGTCTGACCCGAGTATTATAAAAATAGTAGGCAGGTCAGGCTATCTCTAAATATCGTAGAAGGCAATATTACATAATGAGCATGCATAAACATCAAAGATATAGAAATATCCATGTATTGTGCTACATTACCCATAATATGGCATCGTTATAAGGTCGTCATGTCATAAAGTTAAACTATGTCCATCATTGGCAATCGTCGAAATATAATAACAACCACGTCAAAATCATATTAACTAACTAGCATGAAAGATAAACAAGCACATCGCTAGTCAATAACTAAAGATAAGCACATCGCAAGTCATTATAATGGCAGAGCACATCGCAAGCATCTATAATAGACGAGCACATTACAAGTCAATAACTAAAGATGAGCACATCGCAAGTCAAGACAATAGATGAGCACATAGAAAGTCAACACAATAGATGAGCACATCGAAAGTTAGCACAATAGATGAGCACATTGCAAGTCAACATGGTGGACGAGCATATTGCATGTCACATCTAAAGACGAGCCTGAAAGAACGTCGAATTGTTAGAAACTTTCAATTAGTAATCAAATGTGCATCGCCTCAATGTCCCATAACCACTGGTGCTAGTTGAATATTTACCAAAAGATCGCAGATTCCAATCACGTAAAATATTCTATTAAACGAGTCAAATAATTAAGCGATAAAGTGATACAAGTGTTCCATAACACTTGTACTACTAAACCGTTTAGTTAGAGTTCTCATCTAATAGAAGTAATAGTTTTATATTTAAATTACTTCTTTTAAAATCGTTTAAATATTAGTCTAATGACTATAAAATCAATAGATTTATAAGTAGTATTTTATTTTCATATTTTAAACTCTTAATTTGTAGATAGTTTTATAAAAATGAACTATATTTACTTTATAAAAGTGATTAAAAACTATGTACCTTTTATATAACTATTTTTAAGAATTCCTCTATATAAATAACTTTGTATTTAGTATATAAAAATATGTTTATAAAATATTTCATAGAATAAAATTCCAGTTATTAGCCACCGATCAACCAGTGGGAACGTAGAAGCACGGATACTCTAGGCATAATCCCCATCCGATGACTATAGGCATTCCGACAATTGAAACTTGGAATATTGCAACTAAACTACTGCTATATGAACTACAAAGACTAAAATCTACTAATGCAAACTCATGCAAACCAAATAGAATCATCAAACCATTATTGGCATTCAATTAGCAACTTATAATAAAGGTTTTGACAAAGAATAAACTATCAAGTTTGCAAACACAAAAGCAACATATCACACTTGTTATTTCTAAAACATCAGGTGTAAATTCATAATCATGCATTTAGTAATTTAAAGATAGATTGTGTGAGGATTAACTCACCTTAATTCGATGTAGAAGCTTGCCAAATATCAAATTTGACCTTGCTTTTAAAATTTCAGCAAAACCTTAGAATAACTCACCTCAAAGAAGAGCAAATATGAATCCAACACCATAAAACTAAAATCAACAAGTCTCCCAAATGAATTAAGGTTTGGGAAGCTCACTTTGATTTTATCTTGAATTCATTTAATTTATTTTGATTTTAGTTTGATGATTTTTACTTCTAGGATTTATGAGAAAAAGAGGACTTTGGTTTTCTTATTGCTGTAAAAGTGTTGAATGTACTAAAATGAGAATGAGAAGAAAACTTCCTGAAGGTGAGGAGGAGCATGCGTTTCATTTAGGGGAAGTGCTCAGTACACTCCATGCACATAAGCTAAAGGCGAAGTTTTCGAAGTGCCACTTTTAGTGAAGGAAGATACACTTTTTATGACACATCGTCTTAGAAAGTGGCATAGCTATTGATCCTAGTAAGGTAGCAGTGTTTCAAGATTGTTATGTGCCAGGGAATGCCACAGAGGTGATAAGTTTTCTTGGTTTGGCAAGCTACTATCGAAAGTTCATTAAGGACTTCACAAAGATCTCTAACCCTTTGACCCATCTTACCAAGAAGAACCTAGTTTTCTTATGGGATGCTAAATTCGAAGATGCTTTCATCATGTTGAAGGAGGTATTGACTAGTGCAACAATTTTGGCATTACCTAAAGGAACAAAGCCATGTATAGTTTATTCTGACGCCTATGCTATGAGGTTGGGTTTGGTTTTGATGTAAAAAGGAAGAGTGGTGAGTTACGTAAGTAGGCAGCTGAAGACCCACAAGAGAAACTACCTTACCCATGATTTTGAGTTGGAGGCCATTGTTTTTGCACTCAAGTCATCGAGGCGTTACCTTTTAGGAGAGCAGTTTGAGCTATGAATAGAACACAAGTCCTTAAAGTATTTGTTCCCCCAAAAGGACTTGAATTTGAGGCAGCAAAGGTGGATGGGGATCTTGGTATCATATGATTATACATCGGGCAAGGGCAATGTAGTGGAAGATGCTTTGAGTAGACAACTTGTAGTTTCGTGTCCTTTGTTCTTGGAGTGGAGGCATTTGGAGTACATTTCTACCTTTGATTTTTGACCATCATCAGATAGTACCCCCAGATTACTAGAAGTTTTAGATGTGCATCCTACATTGATGGAGCATGTTGGATCTAGGTATAAAGCAGATAAGGAACTAGTAGACATTATAGAGAGGATTAGTAGAGCTGATTCATCGAGTCATTTGAGGCGTTCGCCACTGACTTAAGAGGATGGTTACAGAGGAATGGTAGGCATTGTGTTCCTCGTAGTATAGACTTAGTAGACGAGGTACTAGCTGAGTCTCACCGTTTTAGGATGACCATTCATCAAGGTGGTGACATGATGTATCGCAACATGAGAGGTTTCTATTGGCCTAGTATGAAGAAGTAAGTAGCAGAGCATGTAGCTAGATGTCTAACTTGCCAGAGGGTAAAGGTGGAGTAGAATAAGCTGGAAGGATTGTTACAACCATTAGATATTTCTCAGTGGAAGTGGAAGAGTATTTCTATGGATTTCGTAGATGGTTTACTGAGGAGTAGGAGAGGGATTGAGAGCGTTTGGATCATAGTTGATCGGTTGTCCAAGTGCGCTCATTTCATACCAATGTGGAGTATGAGGATGGCGGCATTGTCGGTGGCTCTATACGTGAGAGAGATCATTAGGTTACATGAAGTCCCTACTAGCATATTTAGCACATGAGACCTGCTTTTCACTAACGAGTTCTGGAGGAGTCTCCATGAGGCTTCAGGGACCGAATTGAGCTTGAGCACCGTATATCATCCATAGATGGACGGACGGATAGAGAAAGTGAATTTGCTTTTGGCGGATTTGCTACGGATGTGCATTATAGACTTTAGAGGTTCTTGGGAGGACCACTTACCATTTGCGGAGTTTATCTCTAAAAAAAGTTATCAGGTGAGCGTTGGGATGGCACCATTTGAGGCATTTTATGGTAGACCTTGTAGATCACTATCGTGTTTGTGGGACACTATGGATATGATTATTCTTGGATAAGATATGGTGAGAGAGACACGTGAGAAGGTAGACTTGATCCATAGGAGAATAAAGACTGCTCAAGATAGGCAGAAATCTTATGCTGATAGGAGACGTACAAAGTTAAAGTTTGCAGTGGGCGATATGGTGTTTGTGAAGGTTTCACCCCTTAGGCATGTTATGAGATTTGGTAGGACAGGGAAGCTAGCACAAAAATTTGTAGGGTCTTTCCCGATAGTTGCTAGAGTAGGGAAGTTGGCATATAGAGTGGAGCTTCAACAGAAGTTAGCAGGGTACATGACGTTTTCCATGTGTAACACTTATGGAACTGCCTACACGTTATAGCAACCATGGTCGAACCGAGTTAGTTGGAGGAGGTTGAGATAGAGCAAGAGTCACTTGTTCATCGTGCACCCACTTGTATATTAGAGCATGGTACAAAGCGACTCCAAAACAAGGAGATTGGACTTGTTAAAGTTCAATAGGGAGATGACCCAGTGGAGAGTACATGGGAGCCTGAATAGAAGATCCACGCTAGCCACCCACAACTCTTTTCTGGTACGTTTCCAATTTAATTCTTATAAGTATATGTTACTTATATGTAGGACTTAGGTGGTGTACCCTTTAGGTAGAGACCTTTGAATCGTAGGAATGGTTGTAAAAGTGTCAGCAAAACATGTTATGGATGATGTATGCTAATGGATGTACTTAGATGTATTGCTTGAGTTGTTCTCTATTGCACATTTAGGATAGTATATCCTCTAGGTATACACACACACTCATACTTTATAGCGTATTATCTCTGATTTCTGTTGTGCTAGTGGAATGTATGCATATGGATGTTGCATATGAGTTGTTGTAACGACCCATAAATTTTAACGATTTAATAACGTAATTAACTGAAATTTTGTGAAATTTAAAACTATAAAATTTGACAATGAAAATTGATATTTGGTATGCGTCTATTAAAACATAGCAAATGGTAAATTTTCATTGGGAAATATGAAAGTTAGTTCTGTTGTGTAATTTTCGATTTCAATTTAAAATCAGTTAATTTGATGAAAATAAAATATTTTCAAAATATAAATATTTTTATATAATAAAAATGTAAACTATTTTTTGAGTGAGACGTCATAATTCGTTTCGTTAAATTTGGACTTCTCTAGCTCCGTTTAACTTATTTCCGACAAATTAGCAGCAGTTTTGCAGCAAATATCGATTTTGATAGGATGATCGTATCGCTCATATCTGTGTACCATTTTGTTCGTCTCGTCGTGCTAATCTCCGCAGTATATTCATTTGTGCATTTTGGAGTACGGTACACAACGAAATCGGTAAAACGATCTGTCGTATCGGTTCCGCATTTGGATCTTTTAGCTTCCTATATCCACCGTACAACACCAATAGACATTTGCCTTTAATAATTTCAGAAATCAACCTCTGACCTTTGTTATTCCTTAGTTGTGATATATTGGTGTGTCCATTCGTTCTCTTGTTTTACTTCTATTCGGTTCCACAGGAAAAAAATGAAATGTAATGTTGACAGCGCATAAAGCAAAGCAAAATGCATATATGTCTGTTGGCTGTTCACTTTCTACCTCCTGTGAGCGTGCTCATCCATCTTTTATCATGGCCGAAAAAGAAATAAAGAAACTTCCTTGCCTTGTCTACATGAATTCCATGCAATCCTATATCTCCACCCTACT
This sequence comes from Allium fistulosum, assembly GCA_030737815.1. Lineage (NCBI taxonomy): Eukaryota > Viridiplantae > Streptophyta > Magnoliopsida > Asparagales > Amaryllidaceae > Allium > Allium fistulosum. The sequence goes on from CM060907.1 coordinate 296,262,155, forward strand.
CTCTAATTACTTTCCGACCCTCCCATTGTCACCTTACCGCCAGAGATCACCAGACCCACCATCATAACCGCAACCTCCTCTAGCCTTCGGCCTCACCCATGTCAGCTCACCCCTTCATCTCGGCCACCTTCTTCTCTTTTAATTAAAAACACACATATATATATATATATATTCATATGAAGGCAAAGCATTCGTATTGCCTGGAGCTTTGCCTGTGATCTTGGACCACCCTCCTTGCCACGCCGTATAACTTCTTCCCCATGGCCTCTCCAAACTTCCCATCCTCTCTCCAAACGCAGGCAGTTGTGCCGAGCAAAGAATTTTTTTTATATATATATAAGCCGTATATATATATATACATTTGTCAGAGATCTATGCTCATCTCTACCACCATATCTTTGAGCCCACCCCTCCACCTTTAAGTTATGGCGCCATAGCATGCTTCGCCATTAGCCGCATCACCCAAGCAGCTGAGCAACCTTCTTTCTTTTAATGTATATACGGAGGTACAAAATCTGCTATATCATCTCCCAAGGCATCTCTCTAATTTATTTTGGTTTGTGTATATATATATATATAAGCTTATATTTTGATCTATTGAAGTTTACAAAAGTTTATCTAAAGTATACAATCGGTTTACTTTTATATATATATATAAGATTTTATAAGTTATACATATTTATATAAGTTTATATTTGATCGGTTGAATTTTATATAAATTATAATAAAGTAAGTTTACTTGATTTTATAATAGATTTGGATCTTAAAATATAAAAGGTATATATGTATATATATGATAACAATGAAAGTTTATATAAGTATGTTTCCTGTGTGCTATCAGCTATATATATATATATGGAAATATAATAACAATGAAAATGTTGTGTGTACTGTATGTTATAATATATATATATATAGCTTATAAATATAAGCCTGCCTATATTTTAATTTTTATAATAATACGATGTTTGTTTTGATAAGTGTTAAATTGAATTTTTTTTAACATTCTTATATATATATATATACAAATACATTTTTATTTTTAAAGTATATGTGTTTTAAACTAAGTAATGAATTTTTGAATATAATATATATATATTTTATCTTATATATGGGTTGGATTAGAATTGATATTAATATAAAAATTATATAGTTGTGTGTGTGTGTGTATTTATCTCATACAAATATGTATATACTTTGTTCCATTGATTCCTAATTATCAGCTTTGATCGTCGAATCTGTATTCACCTTACTTTGATTTGAGATTTGTCGATTAGATTGGTTGATTGTCGAGTTCGTGATTCAATTCGTAGCTTGTTGTGTCGTCTATCTTCTCTAGGCTCGAAAGGTGAGCGATCACTCACGATTAACATTCTTATATTTAGTAAATTTAATTCACATGATAGGACGATTGAAATATGCTGTTAAATTTGAATTGTTAGTTATTTAATTGTTAAGTATGATATGCCATTATCTGTAATTGTTCACCTATGATATATGACACTATATTCGGTTGTATATATATTATATTTAATTTGTTACTGATGATATATGCCTGCTATTGATATGTTATATTATTATCATATTTGTTCTCACTCTACAAGTTCCCTGTTAGTTTAGAATTCCCTATGGGTTGAAATGATACATACCCGAACGATATTATAGATTAAGGGAAAAATCGTTATGGGTTGAAATGATAAATCCAAATGATTTTTCATTTAATTTAAATTTTGGGATTGCAGGTTGAAATGATATATACCCATAAATATTAAGTTTAAATTGTGGATTGAAATGATAAATATCTGTATCACTTGACCATAGGACAGAAAATTATATACGGACACCGTTGGTCTATATTTTGAAATGATTTCCAAAGTTTGAAAGGAAATATATGGGTTTTAATAAATGTTGATTTTAAAATGAAATATATAAATGCTATTTTTATATATGTATAAAATTTAGATTTTTCAAAATAATATGTTTTGTAAATTTTAATTTATAAGTTAGTTATGGAAAATTAAAATTTAAGATTTTTCTTATAATTTTAAAAATATATAAAAATAAGATTTAATATAAAATAAATAATAAGATTTAATTTAATAAAAATTTGATTTAATTATTACATAATATGATTAAGCATTTATTTAAATTTATATTAATAATTTAAAAATAAATTTTAAGAACTTAATGTAAAAAAGTCGGGAAGATAAATTGATGTTGACTTGGAATTTAAATTGGTTAATAATTGAATTTAAATAAGAATTTAATGGAACTTATTGATTTTGAGATTTCTAAAGGTATGATTTATAATTTGATTTGATAAAAGTGATTAAATGAATATTCTCAACTTTAAATAAAACTGAAACTGAATATTTAATATTGATCCAAATTTATAAATGGAGATTTTATTTAATTGTTATTAAATGATTAATTGAATATCTTCCAATTTGAAGAAAAAATTAAAATTAAATGTTGAAATATAAATGAAACTTATATTGTAAATGTTCGAATATTTAAACTTTGAATCTTATTAGACTTGGAATGATAGTTAAAACCTGGGTTTGAAATCAATAAAAATTGAAACGGTTTATTGAGAATTTGAATTGAATCTTTAACCTTCATTAATTAAAAGTGTTGAACATAATTGATTTAAATTGAATTTTTCTAATTTAAGTTGATTTGAATCGATTTGTGGAATTGGATAAAACAATTCTAATTTGGAAACTATTTCAGTATAATCTCTTTAAATAAATATAAACTATTTTAATTTATAACTATTTAATTATATAAATTATTTTAATATATAAAATATTTTAATTTATAACTATTTAATATATATATACTATTTTCAATATCTAAACTGTTTAAATTTGGAAATGTTATGATTACAGAAGGGTTATGATTTCAAAAGTGTTATGATTTCAAAAGTGTCATGATCTTGAAAGTGTTATGATTTCGAAAGTGTTATAATTTTTAAAGTGTTACGATTCTAGAAATGAATATATTTTTTTAAATGAATAATGAAATCGAATTGATATGGTTTTGAAATGAATATGATATTTTGATATGAATTATGAACTATTTGAAATGAAATGACCACGGTGTGAAATAAGCGTTTGGTTTTTAAAGAGACCGAGATCGGATATTGTCATACTCTCTGTCAATACTGAAAACCACTTTAACAACTATGTACGTGGTGGAGATTCCAGAACGAAGTAGGATGGTTTGGCGATGATTCTGTATGAGGTATTAACGCAGCCCTGACTCCTACGAGTCAGCTTGATGTGGCTAAAACAGGAGCCACGCCGGGCCAAGTGAGGTCATTCCTCCTATCGGGCACATTTCTTCGATACCATTCTATTGCTTTGTGATTTGATTGGGTGCACCTTTGAATTGGGAGTGTGTTTCAAGGTAGGCGGTAGTAGCTGCTATGCGTTACCACCAGTCCGGATCCGCAAAATTGTAGAATCCTACCCTGGGCATTGCTTCACATACCTTGTCGCATGCCTTATCACGCCTTCTACAGGTTTGTTTTGTACTGTACCTATGGAGTATCCTCTGGGTAAACCACCGGTTTAGTGGAGCGTACGACATTGTATAGACTACTGGAATATATAAAATGTGTTAAGGGGGATATGGGTAACGCCTTAACGCTATTTTAATACTTTACTTTACTGATAGACATATTATAATATCGTATATTACTACATTGTAGATAGTTCCATGGATCCTTAGAGGGTGGAAATACAAAACATCCTTTAAGTTACTTGTATTTCAGTTGACATTTCACTTGAGTTAAATTTACTGGTATAAGAATGTTAATCCTGACTTGAGTGTTTTGTGTTTTGCTTTATGCTCGGGTCAGACTGAGTGTCACAGCATTTGAGACTCACCTTTGGAGATTGGAGCTTTGTTTGAAGATCTATCTATCCAGCTTTCAGTTATTTCAGTTTATTCCGATCATTTATGTTCAGACTTGTCAGTTACTTTTGTATTAGAGATTCATTTGTATTTGAGATTCTATTGTATTTTGTTTCAGACTCTGATGTTTTATATAGTTGCTTCATGAACTACTATTTATCTATTCCGCTGCTTATTATTGTAAAACTCTATGTCTGTGATTTTGTGATTGATTTGTTTACTATATATGCTGGGTTTTGCCAAATATAAATTAACAATATGCTGTTTTGAGCAATTCAAGTCTGACATGTATGGATGCGAATGGTTCAAAATAATGGGTCGTTACAGTTGGTATCAGAGCCAGGTTTAGGAAAACTTAGCATATGGAGTAAAATTTAATCATAGAATCATATTCGTTCGAGCTTGAATTTCTTGCTAGGATTCTCTCTGCTTAATATTTCTTTCGGATTTGAAACTCTTCCCTTTGTTCTCAAATCCATTCTTGTCTTCTCCCGTTTGTGTTCCTTCTGATACTGGAGCATCCCATAGCTCCATTTCTATTGATCCCTGTAATAATTTGTGCTCATCCTGCCACCTCAATTGGCAACTTCGTCCTTGTAGGTGTGACCAATCCCATTGGCGGTCCCACCAATCCTAGTATGATTTGTAAAGGTGTGAAACTCGTTTACAATAGGCGTCGATTCACTGGATATTTCTACATCCTCGGTTTTGACGATGTTATCTCTTGCAAAGCCCGAACCATTCTTTAGTAAATGACCTAGGAAAAATCTCTTGTGATCGAATGTCAATTGCCTTAGGATTTTGCAGGCAGTCTTATCTTTTCACTTGGTGCTCAGCCTAGTGATCTCGACTCCACCTCGAGAGTCAGGAATTATCCTGATGTTTTGGTGAAGTCACTCCTCCTTCTCAAGCAGGAAATTGAATTCCGCATCGATCTTATTTCTAGAGCTCGACCTGTTGTCCTTCCCCCCGAACGAATGGTTTCTATGAATGGTTAGTCATGCCCTTTAGATTAACCAATACTCTTGTCTTCTTCGTCGATCTCATGAATCACATTTTCCCACGATGTTCTCAATGAGTTTGTCTCCATTTTCATTGATGACGTTCTCGTTTTTCTAAGTCTCGGTTGACCCGGTTAAGGTCGCCGCGATTAATATAAATCTATCCATCTTCCTCTTTGTAATTTAATTATCTTACCTTCCTTACGAGCTATCTTCGTTCATAAAGTTCTCTTTGATTAGGGTCCCCCTAAATTTGAATCTCTATCCTTGTTTTATAATCCATTATTGAATCATCATGTGAGGGAGCGTATTTGTAATTAATATAAAAATGTTTTATATTTTGTTGTTTGAGTTGTTAAGTTGAATTTTGGGTTTCGATCGATTCGTCTGGCCAACGCTATCGATAGGAATTTCAAAACACTTGAACAGAGCAAACTGACATAATATTGTTTTCAAAATTGGTAAATGAATAATTTTATGAATGATTATATTTCATATATATAAGAGTATAATTTTCTAAAATTTGATAGTTAAAAGAATTGGTTGTTAGAAATTATAATACTAGATTATCATTTGTTATTTTGTTGACATTCCTAAACCATTAACTATTTTGTATGTTATAAGGTGATGAAATTGTTAAACGTGGTTTATAAATCTGATTTGCAAATAAAATGAATTTAAATTAAAGAATTAAGAACTGAATTTCTGGTGCTTTTCAAAATTGGTTTTAGGGTTTTGAAAAAAAATGTCATTTGAAAGTATTTTCAAAAGGAAATTGTTTCCAAAGAATTTTAAAAGAAAAAGTCTGTACTCTCCTCTTTTGTCGCTAGAAAATAATCTTGGTGATGATTGGAGTATCATCGACATTCATTTTCGAGTCTCGAGGTGGAGAGACCTCGTAGCAGCTTTGCTACACTTTTGTTTGGAAAAAAAATGGATTTGATTTGAATTTCTTGAGTATAGTTTGATGTAAATATATATATATATATATATTTCAAAATGGTTTGAAGTGGAACTGGGGATTTAATTCTTAAGTTTATGTCAAGTAATGGTTTCAATTATTTAAACAAAGAAAAAAATTTAATAATTAGAGTGTCTAAAATAAGAAATGGAATTAAAACAGTTGGACTAGGATAAAATTTATTCGTATAATACTCAATTTCATTCTAAAACATATATAACTTACCTGAAATATTCAAAATGTTAAAACGTTATATGAATTTGTAATTGAAAGTTATACAAGAGAAGACTTAAGTAATAAAATGTTCAAACCAAATTCGATTAATAGAAATGTTGTAAATAAAAGGAATATTTGTATGGTGTTTAATTACATTCGAAACATTAATAGAACTTACGTGGGAAAAGTTTGAATGTAATAGGAATATGTAATTGAATAATATACAATGTAAAATTAAACAATAAGATGTCCAAAAAAATGAAATTTTGATAAGAGAATTTATAAATAAAAATTTGAATTGGTATAATAAATTTTTATACACAACCTATGTTATAAGAATTGTTAAGTGAATAAATGTGAATAATAAGTGAGTAAAATAAAATAAGTTTGTTTTGAAAGAAATTTTTTGTAACAAATGATTAGTAAATTGAAACAAATCAATTAAATGAAAATACTTTGAATTTAAATCAACCACATGTGAATACAATGAATATTTATTGATTAAATAAAATAGATTGAAACCAAAATTGCTGAATATTAATCAATTTAAACTAATAAAATTTATATGGTTTTGAATTAATAGTTTTGAATTAACGGTTGAATCAGATACTGTGTATTTCAAATCTATTTTTCTTTATGGTTAATTATATTCTCCTATCTCCTTCCTTTTCGGGGACGTAAAGTTTTGAGTGGAGGAGAGTGTAACGACCCATAAATTTTAACGATTTAATAATGTAATTAACTGAAATTTTGTGAAATTTAAATCTATAAAATTTGGCAATGAAAATCGATATTTGGTATGCGTCTATTAAAACATAGCAATGGTAAATTTTCATTGGGAAATATGAAAGTTAGTTCTGTTGTGTAATTTTCAATTTCAATTTAAAATCAGTCAATTTGATGAAAATAAAATATTTTCAAAATCTGAATATTTTTATATAATAAAAATGTAAACTATTTTCTGAGTGAGACGTCATAATTCGTTTCATCAAAGTTGGACTTCTCTAGCTCCGTTTAACTTATTTCCGGCAAATTAGTAGCAGTTTGGCAGTAAATATCAATTTTGATAGGATGATCCTATCACTCATATCTGTGTACCATTCTGTTCATCTTATCGTGTTAATCTCCGTAGTATATTCATTTGTACATTTTGGAGTACAGTACACAACGAAATCGGTAAAACGATCAGTCGTATTGGTTTCGCATTTGGATATTTTAGCTTCCTATATCCACCATACAACACCAATAAACATTTTCCTTTAATAATTTCAGAAATCAACCTATGACCTTTGTTATTCCTTAGTTGTGATATATTGGTGTGTCCATTCGTCTCTTGTTTTACTTCTATTCGGTTTCACAAAAAAATGAAATGTAATGTTGACAGCGCATAAAGCAAAGCAAAATGCATATATGTCTACTGGTCATTCACTTTCTTCCTCCTATGAGCGTGCTCATCCATCTTTTATCATGGTTGAATAAAAAACTTCCTTGCCTTGTCAACCCGAACGCCATGCAATCCTGTATCTCCACCCCACTCTCTAATTACTTTCCGACCCTCCCCTTGTCACCTTATCTCCATAGATCACCAGGCCCACCATCATAACCGCAGCCTCCTCTAGCCTTCGGCCTCACCCACGTCAGCTCACCCCTTCATCTCGGCTGCCTTCTCCTCTTTTAATAAAAAAAGCACACATATATTCATATGAAGGCAAAGCATTCGTATTGCCTAGAGCTTTGCCTGTGATCTTGGACCACCCTCCTTGCCATGCCGTATGACTTCTTTCCTATGGCCACTCCAAACTTTCCATCCTCTCTCCAAACGCAGGCAGCTATGCCGAGCAAAGAAAAAAAATATTTTGATATATATATAAGCCGCATATATATATATATATACATTTGGTATAGATCTATGCTCATCTCTATCACCATATCTCTGAGCCCACCCCTCTACATTTAAGAGCAGCCGCCATAGCATGCTTTGACATTAGCCACATCACCCAAGCAGCCGAGCAACCTTCTTTCTTTTAATGTATATACGAAGGTACAAAACCTGCTATCTCATCTCCCAAGGCATCTATCTAATTCATTTTGGTTTTTGTATATATATATATATATTAGCTTATGTTTTGATCTGTTGAAGTTTACAAAAGTTTATCTAAAGTATACAATCGGTTTACTTATATATATAAGATTTTATAAGTTATACATATATATATATATATATATATATATTTATATAAGTTTATATTTGATCAGTTGAATTGTATATAAATTATAATAAAGTAAGTTTACTTGATTTTATAATAGATTTGGATCTTAAGATATAACAGGTGTGTGTATATATATAATAACAATAAAAGTTTATATAAGTATGTTTTTTGTGTGCTATCAGCTATATATATATATTTGGAAATATAATAATAATGAAAATGTTATGTGTACTGTATGTTATAGAAAAATATAGCTTATAAATATAAGCCTTCCTATATTTTGATTTTTATAATAATACGATGTTTGTTTTGATAAGTGTTAAATTGATTTTTTTTGTTTTTAACATTCTTATATATATATACAAATACATTTTGATTTTTAAAGTATATGTGTTTTAAACTAAGTAATGATTTTTGTAATATAATATATATATAGGTTTTATCTTATATATGGGTTGGATTAAATATTGATTTTAATATAAACATTATATAGTTGTGTGTGTGTGTATTTATCTCATACAAATATGTATATACTTTGTTCCATCGATTCCTAATTATCAGCTTTGATCGTCGAATCCGTATTCACCTTACTTTGATTTGAGATTTGTCGATTAGATTGGTCGATTGTCGAGTTCGTGATTCAATTCGTAGCTTGTTGTGTCGTCTATCTTCTCTAGCCTCGAAAGGTGAGCGATCACTCACGATTAACATTCTTATATTTAGTAAATTTAATTCACATGAAAGGACGATTGAAATATGCTGTTAAATTTGAATTGTTAATTATTTAATTGTTAAGTATGACATGCCATTATTTTTAATTGTTCACCTATGATATATGACACCATATCCTATTGTATATTTATTATATTTAATTTGTTACTAATGATATATGCTTGTTGTTGATCTGTTATATTACTATCATATTTGTTCTCACTCTGCAAGTTCCCTGTTAGTTTAGAATTCCCTATGGGTTGAAATGATACATACCCGAACGATATTATAGATTAAGGGAAAAATCGTTATGGGTTGAAATGATAAACCCAAATGATTTTTCATTTAATTTAAATTTTGGGATTGTGGGTTGAAATGATATATACCCGTAAATATTAAATTTAAATTGTGGATTGAAATGATAAATATCTGTATCACTTGATAGGATAGAAAATTATATACGGACACCGTTGGTCTATATTTTGAAATGATTTCCAAAGTTTGAAAGGAAATATATGGGTTTTAATGAATGTTGATATTAAAATGAAATATATAAATGCTATTTTTATATATGTATAAAATTTAGATTTTTCAAAATAATATGTTTTTGAAATTTTAATTTATAAGTTAGTTATGAAAATTATAAATTTTTATATATTTATTATAATTTTAAAAATATATAAAAATAAGATTTAATATAAAATAAATAATAAGATTTAATTTAATTATTACATAATATGTTTAAGCATTTATTTAAATTTATATTAATATTTTAAAAATAAATTTTAATAACATAATGTAATAAAGGTCGGGAAGATAAATTAATGTTGACTTTGAGTTTAAATTGGTTAATAATTGAATTTAAATATAATGGAACTTATTGATTTTGAGATTTCGAAAGGTATGATTTATAATTTGATTTGATAAAAGTGATTAAATGAATATTCTCAACTTTAAATAAAACTGCAACTGAATATTTAATATTGATCCAAATTTATAAATTGATATTTTATTTAATTGTTATTAAATGATTAAGTGAATATCTTCCAATTTGAAGAAAAGTTTAAAATTAAATGTTGAAATATAAATGAAACTTATATTGTAAATGTTCGAATATTTAAACTTTGAATCTTATTGGACTTGAAATGATAGTTAAAACCTGGGTTTGAAATCAATAAAAATTAAAACGGTTTGTTGAGAATTTGAATTGAATCTTTAACCTTTTTAAATTAAAAGTGTTGAACAGGGATTGATTTAAATTGAATTTTTGAAATTTAAGTTGATTTGAATCGATTTGTGGAATTGGATAAAACAATTCTAATTTGGAAACTATTTCAGTATAATCTCTTTAAATAAATATAAACTATTCTAATTTATAACTATTTTAATATATAAATTATTTTAATATATAAATTATTTTAATATATAAACTATTTTAATTTATAATACTTAATATATATACTATTTTCAATATCTAAACTATTTAAATTTGGAACTGTTATGATTACGGAAGGGTTATGATTTCAAAAGTGTTATTATTTCAAAAATGTCATGATCTCGAAAGTGTTACGATTTCGAAAGTGTTATAATTTTTAAAGTGTTACGATTCTGGAAATGAATATATTTTTTTAAGTGAATAATGACATCGAATTGATATGGTTTTAAAATGAATTTGATATTTTGATATGAAGTATGAACTGTTTGAAATGAAATGACCACGGTGTGAAATAAGCGTTTGGTTGTTAAAGAGGCCGGGATCGGATATTGTCATACTCTCTGAAAATACAGAAAACCACTTTAACAACTATGTACGTGGTGGAGATTCCAGAACGAAGTAGGATGGTTTGGCGACGATTCTGTATGAGGTATTAATGCAGCCCTGACTCCCGCAAGTCAGCTTGATGGGGCTAAAACAGGATCCACGCCAAGCCAAGTGAGGTCATTCCTCCTATCGGGCACATTTCTTCGATACCATTCTATTGCTTTGTGATTTGATTGGGTGCACCTTTGATTTGGGATTGTGTCTTGAGGTAGGCAGTAGTAACTGCTATGCGTTACCACCAGTCCGGATCCGCAAAACAGTAGAATCATACCCTGGGCATTGCCTCGCGTGCCTTGTCGCATGCCTTATCGCGCCTTCTATGAGTTTGTTTTGTACCGTACCTATGGATTATCCTCTGGGTAAACCACCGGTTTGGTGGAGTGTACAGCATTGTATAGACCACGGGAATATATAAAATGTGTTAAGGGGATATGGGTAACGCCTTAATGCTATTTTAATACTTTACTTTACTGATAGACATATTATAATAGCATATATTACTACATAGTAGATAGTTCCACGGATCCTTAGAGGGTGGAAATCCCAAACATCCTTTAAGTTACTTGTATTTCAGTTGATATTTCACTTGAGTTAAATTTACCGGTATAAGAATGTTAATCCTGACTCGAGTGTTTTTTTTTGCTTTATGCTCGGGTCAGACTGAGTGTCACATCATTTGAGACTCGCCTTTGGAGATTGGAGCTTTGTTTGAAGATCTATCTATCCAGCCTTCAGTTATTTCAGTTTATTCCAGTCATTTATGTTCAGACTTGTCAGTTACTTATGTATTAGAGATTCATTTGTATTTGAGATTCTGTTGTATTTTGTTTCAGACTCTGATGTTTTATATAGTAGCTTCATGAACTACTATTTATCTATTCCGCTGCTTATTGTTGTAAAACTCTATGTCTGTGACTCTGTGATTGATTTATTTACTGTATATGTTGGGTTTTGCCAAATATAAATTAACAATTTATTGTTTTGAGCAATTCAAGTCTGACATGTGTGGATGCGAATGGTTCAAAATAGCGGGTCATTACAGTTATATGATTGCGCATACATATAGAATTGCAAGTATTTTTACATAGGATGTTGCATACATTTGGATGCATGGCATCAGTATTTGCGTGACAGAAGGTCGACTAGATTAGTAGATCGCCTACTCTTTTGCATTAGTCTAAGTTCACATGCATTTTACGGCATAGAAAATTTCTAAGGAAAATGATTGCTCATGGATAATGGATGAGTAGTTGATTATAGCTATTAGTTGCTATGTGTTTGAGTTACATTTTTCTGTCCTTTGAGATTTCGGGGATGAAATCTTTTTTATGGGGGGAGAATGTAATACCCCGAAAATTTAATGGAAACTTAATAAGAAAAATTAAATCAAATAAAACAAGGACTAAAAAGAATTTTTTCACAAATGTTCGAATTTGGCTACGAAATTACACCATTGTGTTCGTAGCGATTTTCTAAACGATTTTCATATGAAATACATCGAAATCGAAGTTAATACAGAGAAGTTACAGGTATAGAAGAATTGGAGATAGAATAAAAAACTTAAAATAAAAATTACACAAATTAACATAAGAACCGATCGACCGATGAGGGTCGAAGGTCGACCAGTAGCGATCGACCTAGAGATATAGGCGGTTGACCGTGAGCCTTGTAAAATCGACTGTTTGGAATTTCCTATGACATGTTTGAACGGTGTAGATGGATTCCTTTGTGACCAAGGCTGTGATGAAAAAACATGATTACTGAAAATATGCACTAAGCTAAATCTAATACTCTAAACAGATTGCTAAACCCTATAAATACCAGCCTAATCAAACCCTAATTTTCATACTACTCTTTACAGTAACCAAACTCTACCAAAATTTATTCTCTTCCCTCACTCTAAAAATTCTTTAAAAAATAAAATAAAATCAACCTAGAAGAACACAAGCGTTTGAATCAAGTCAGAGAAAAGGAGATAACACATGGAGGAGCGATTCTCAGGCAAATGGATAGAAAGAGCTCAGGCTTGAGGTGAGTAGGAATAATTATAATTAGATGATTATTTACAGTTAAAATCGATCTATTCTCTATGATCTAGGATGATGTTAGAAACCCTAAATTAAAACTTGTAACCTAGATAGAAATTGAAATTACTGTAATTGTTAAACCTAATTTGATGCTAGCATACCCCTCTTATGATTAAATTGCAAAACCCTAAATTGATAATCCTTAAATTAGTAAACCCCAAATTGAATTGGAAATTGAAACATGGACTGATCATCTAGTAATTAGTGTTCATCAATGGCTACTAACCACATGGATTAAACAATAATAAAATCGATAGTTAAGAAAACTCAAAAGCCCTAAATTTTATACGTGAACGGTCGACTCTGGAACCCTAGCAGTCGACCGATAGTAGTCGACTGGTCGAGATGGGAATTGAAAAATTGAACCTCAGCCTAAGGCCCAAGTTTATTAATAAGAATATATATATACACACACACACACACATATAAACGTTAACTGTTGGGGCCTATTTAAGGGCAATTATATGTTAGGACATGTAGGGAAGTTGTTCTCTAAGAGCAGACGTTAGGTCATGGTGGTGTTAGGTAAATATTGTTTACCCAATTTAGGATCGAGTAATCAACTGCAGGCGATGAATTTTCGCAATGGCACTCACAGGATGTTCCACGGTGGGCGTGCAGCATTGACGAGGATGCTTGATGGATTGGATCCAGCACAACGAGTACGCTAGTACGCATGATTTCCGATGCACATGATATAGTTTAGATAGGGGATCCTGAAGCCTGCAATAAGAGGCCAACACTACAGTCGAGAAGTGAAAGCGAATGCAGACGATGAGACATACTAGTGAGCCAGCATCTCGGGTTCTTCCTTTCCAGTCATAGTGAGGGGGAATCGTTTCACAGTAGCCTAGTGGCGGTGATAGTATTGGAAATTTATTTCCATAGTAGCCTAATGGTGTTTTTTCCATAGTTAGTAGCCAAGAGGGTGGTGCCATGCGTATTAAGTAGCTTTAGGAGTGGTAGCCGATCGTTAGATATAAGATTCGATCTTTAGTTCGATCCTTTGTATTAGCCTACACAAATTATAGTGTAGGAATGTATTAGACAAGAACCTTTAGGTAACAGACCTTAGGAATTCATAGACACTTATATCACACCTTATATCATCTAGAGTAGTATTGAAGTAAAAGTACATGATCATCACATATTAAAATTGTACTCATTCACCGGACTTTTACCTGACCCATTCTCTTTCCTTCTTTGTCCCCACCATAGGTGGACATGGCAGTAGGTGATTGACTCATTCTTGATACTTGGAGAGTCGAGCTTATCTTTGGAAACTGATTTATACCATATTTGCTCTTCACGTGTTTATCTCTTATCAGTACAGTTTATCTCTCTTATCAGACTTGGAGTGATATATTCTATGTACTCTGTACTGACTACATACCAATTTTCTTGGACTATGATTTGGATATTTTTTGAGATGGATATTTTTCTATGTTATGTATTTTGTTCCTTCCGCTATGAGTTTTGAAAGTTTAGTATATTTTAGATTATATCTGCTTGTATTAGTCTATGTGATGTATAGGTTATAAACCCCGACGATTCGCATTTGTCGGCATGGCGTGAGTCCGAAAGTCACAATAGGCTTTGGATCGATGTGTCGGGTGGTGCAGGTTGTCACACAAAGAGGGATCTACCAGCTATTATCAGCGATGATTGTTCTAATGCATCTTCAAATCAAATTTTTTACCAAAAACTTTTTTGTTTTCATATCAAAGCTTCCATATTTCAAACCAAAATATTCTTTCTCAAAATATCTTCATCATTTTACAAAAAAATATCTGAAAATATTTTTAGCATTTTGAATCAACATAAGATAATTTTTGAGTGAATAACATTTTTCAAAAATTTACAAAATGTATAAACTTCTTTAAAAATAAAAAAGAGAATTCTTGTTGAAATCAAAACACTTATGAAAGTTGGTAATTGCTTGTATAAAATAGATTTTAAAACATGCATTTGATAAAACTCCATATTTTAGTAAATTGGTAAAGAATCTCCCACCTATCTTTTTGATTCCATAGTGATACCAATCAAGTCTTTAGCCACCAAAATTCTCCAGTCACTATCATTCGCCTTCGAGGAACATCATCATATCTCTTAGTAAATCTGAATGCCTAATCATCCTCGGCTTAGAAAACTTTGTCATCTCACTATAACCAAACCAAATATGTTCCTTAACAACCCACTAGTTTATCCAATGCATACTCCACTATAAACTGACACCAGATAAATACCTTATTATACAATTACCATACATGACAAGTGATTTACCCTAAAATACAAGAGAAACAAATTTTCCAACTAATAGACAAACAACAACAAATTAAGCAAGAAAACAAGGTCATAGCTAAACAAGAAATCGACAAAAACATAATCGAAGCAAAAGAAGTATATTAAAAAACAAGACATAAATTAATAAGAAACCATAGCCAAATAAGTAGTATTTTTTCCAAATAACTTAACAAGTGACAGATTAATACAAACAATTCAACCAAAGTAAGCAAATACAGGTAAAAGGGCACTATCACATACATCAAAATGGGCAGTCCCTACATTATTTCCCCACTCCCTTTAGGTACCTAGACATCCCAATAACTCGTTGGGGGAAAACCACATATAATAAGCGTAAATGTTATATCATTATAATGGAGATTGGGCATACTCAAAATGCATATCATATAGTCGTCTTATAGTTCCTAACAATGTTTCCCAATAAAGTTTCCTAAAATAAAATATTTCGATTCATGTTCCCAATAAAACAATTTTTATAAATTGAATGTTCTCTAACCAAAGTTCTTTACCCAAAAAAATTTCTTCTTAACCAGCATTTGTCAAAAAGTATCCTTTAAGTAAAAATACTTACAACCAAAATTATCTTCCAAACAAAAAAATTTCTCAATTCAATAACATTCTTTTAAATAAAACATTTCTCTTAAATAAAATATTCCAGGCATACTTTTGCTCAAAATGATAATTTTCACATTATAATATTTTTAAATATTTTTCTTGAAAAAATAATTAATCAAAATGTTCTTTCAAAATCAAACATCTTGCTATCGAAATGGTTTCTCCATAAAAAATCCTTGAAACAAATATTCCTCAAATCATATAATATTTATTATAAAGTACTTTTCAATGAAATATTTATCACTTTTCAAATAAAAGATTCCACTAAATATTTCTCAACAAATGCATTTAACAAAACATTGTAAACAAGAATACTCTACTCGAAATATCTTCCACGATATACTTTTTCAAAGGACGTTTTCAAAATAAAACAATTTTCAAACAAATGTTTCTAACGAAATATTTCTCCAAAGACTTCAACCTAAGTACTTTCACAAAATGATTTAAATAAATTATTTTGCACCAATCATTCTTACTTAGACAACATACAAAAATATTTTATTTTCCAAATTAAACACTTTACTTCTATTTACGTAAAATTTTCAACAAACACATTAAGCACAAAAATGTACATCCTTCCCTTAAAATATCTTTAAAACCAAAAATGTAAGTTTTAATATAAATTTACTACCAAATACCATTCTGTTAAAACTTCGTCAATAATAAAAATTAATTCCATTTATTAAGGGTATGTTTCAATTATTATTTAGCATCCTTTGTGTGTCACTAAGTTATAACCAACACTTAAACCCTCCTATAAGTTTCCATCCTACTTTACTCCTACTTTATTTATTTCCCATACAAAGGTCATCATAAATAAATATTGTCATAGAAGGAGGTAATGGTGGTTACATATACAAACCATTCACACAGCATACAATCATCAATAAGATCGGTCTTTCATCTTATACTTTAATCCATCCTAAGTTATAAATTAACTTACCATAAATAGTCTGTACCTACCTACGGATAAAGTAATCACTAAACCTAAAATCTGATACTAAATATGATGCCCTTATATTTCTAAACTTAGTGACAAATGCCATTAATATACGCTTGCACTCTAATGCAGATATTAAAAAAGTGAGCCATTGGTTATATAAATTAAAATTTTGAACTATGAACAAAAGGGAAAACCTCACAATGAAATTAAACAACAATGTACATAAAGTACGTGAAATAAATGACTATCATACAAAACCTAACTCATCAAATAAACATTCATGTCTTCATATGCATCAATTATTATTCAATTTTTAAACAATACAACTATAATACATGGGAAATATGCAAAATACATAACCTTTGGATGTTTTCCTCATGAAGACCCATTTTCTACCTTTGTTTTTACCTTTAAACTTTACAAATGCATTGAAAAGGAAAGAAAAAAATGTTTAACTATGTTTGGAATGTGCCTAGCCCTATACATTCTCGAGAGATACTGCACAGGAAAAGATTGCCTAAGTACCATTTTGGGATCAAGTCCATGTGGTTCTATTTCCTGCCTTTCTCTTGCATTAAACACTTATTAGCACATAATATTGCACAACCATAGCAACTATGTAACAAATGCAAGCATAAAATAGTATATTCTACTCAACTATCATAAACAATCATCGTAAGCATGGGATAACAACAATAATAGAAGCGTAGCCATTGAGAATCACATAAAATCAACAATACCCAATGTCAATCCAAACATCAATTAAATCAACCACAAAGAATATACTGAAATATGTACTAATCATCCGCTATTAGTCACATCATAAATGTAAGTATAAATCAAAATATGTGTACTAAGCACTCCATATAAGTAACACAACATCAAATGTGTATTAACTACCCCATATTAGTAATAAAAACATCAAATCCATCAAACATTTATTAACTACCCCGTACTAGTAATCTATGTAGTTAATATCAGATAATATCGCTAATATATCTCATATCGCTCCTAAGCCGATATTTTTTCAAAATATCACTTAAGTATCGTTACCGATATATTGCTTTATATTTGTCGGTATATCGCTTCGATATATAGCGCAAAATACCCGATATTTTTTAAGAATATCGTTCATTATTTTATGCATTGGAGAAAATATCTTTATTCATTATTTGTTTTTTGTATATGACAAATGACAATTTGTAGACCATATTAGAAATATCTATGCACTAATTTATTAGTTTTAACCATACAACTTTAGGCTTCTTCATTAGTCCTTCAATAAGGAAAACTCAACTTACTCCATTATTTTATATGTTTTATTTTCCTTAAAGACTTTACCACTAAAGACAAGATCACGAAAGAGTTACTTTTCTTTTTAGTTATTTTTGTTCACCATTTCTAATTAGTAAGTTGGTATATGAAAATTCATTTTATTAGTTATTATAATGCACACAGAACTAAAGTTGAAGAGCAGTAAAGATGTATATTTGTCATATCGACAAAGAACAATCTAAAGTAGTAATTGGTATCAAATCAAAATTGCTTATTCGATAGATTAAGTGAAAATTAAAAGGACAAAACTATAAATATGGAAAATTTGGGAAAGTGATATAAAGGATTAGCTCACTGAAGAAATAATAGATATGGTATAAAAATGAAGAAAATAATAAAGATGTACAGTATACGATTGCTCGATTTTATAACCCTACATTATAATTTGTATAAAATAGAATATCTTCGTAAATATATTATAGTCTATAAACTCTATGTAATCAGTCTTTGATGGTAATTTGGAATTATTTATCAATATATTTGAATATTCAACATCAATATAACATTATAACATGGTAAAATATCATTTATAACATTTTCTACACATGTCCGATATTTTACCGATATTATCTAATATTATCACTATAGTTACAGTATCATATATCGATACTTAACTGATACATACCTGATACCGATATTAACTACTTAGCTAGTAATACAACATCAAATTCATCAAATGTGCATTAACTACTCATATTAATAATACAAACATCAAGTTTATTAGATGTGTATTAACTACCTGTATTAGTAATACAACGTTGATATCATCTACACAACAAAACCATAATTAACTACATAACATCCACATAGTAATATTGGTTAAATATCGCATAACCTTTCTTAGTGTGATCCTATCATTTTGCAACAAACTTATGTGATAGTTTCAATGAACAATTAATTACATATGCTACGACCATCCAAAATAAGGTATTTATACCTATTATTTACTCTTTAGTATAAAATCGTTTTATTATGAAAACACACTCTTTTATTTTATCTCAAACCAATAATAATTCCTCAAAAACGATAATATACTTCAAAAATATTTCTTATACATTTGTGGCTTCAAATACTGCAAAACATCATACTTTAACCAAAATAGTCATTTATATCAAATTACTTTTCGAATAAAAATATTATTTATTTACATCAAAATAATAATATACACTCAAACCACTTTAATATTTTCCAAGACCAATTTATTACTGTTTATCTCAAAAATAACAATCTTCTATTTTAAACCTTAAAACTCTATTTTATTGCTATTTATCTTAGAAGTTAATAATCTAATTCAAAATACTTTTAAAAACAAATCACCTTTATCACTATTTTCTTCCATTATTAAAATAATAATAGTAATAATTTTCCATGAACTCCGCAAAATAATTATATTATACTATTATTTAACTCATAACTATACAGCCTTCATAAATACATATTAATAAAGTCTTCAATTTCAATTTAAAACAGATATTTGGTTATTATTTATGAATTTCCTTAAAAATTCTTAAATAATAACCTTATTAAATTCTCCATGTTAATTTTAGTATAAATTGTTAAATCGTTATTATTTACAAATATCACCCAAAATATCCACATAATATTATTTTCCATTTATTTACCCATTATTCATAAAACGGCACAATTTCACATATTTTCTATTAATTAATTATTTTTAAATTAATAATTAGTTACTATAAATCATTATAGTTCAATAGCACAATAATTTTAATTAGGTAACTAACCAAAATCACACAAGATATCACAATAACCAAGCAATCACCAAAAATAGCATAACATATTAACTGCTGGATATTTTTATTGAGGGTTATTCATTTCATGTTTCTAACACACAAATAATTAAATTATTTATTCATATTAATGAACTTTTCCACATAGCTCCAAAAGCCAGAAAATCACATGCTAAATTGTTTGAAATTCCATCATGAGTGCAAAGAAACAAACCATGCGTGAAATGGAGTTTGTATGCAAAAGTTATGGCGATTAGAAGTTCAAAGGTTTCAAGTGTAACTAATTAAACTTCAATGGCTAAAATATAAAATTACCTACCACTTCATAAACCCAAGATGCACATATTAACCCAATCATTATTAAGCTTTGACCAACTACCAAAATCGCTAAAGGCGTCATTTCGATGCACTGTTGCAACCCTTACGCCCCCGCTGTTTCAACCGACCCTATCACTAACACTTTGTCGTAGATCATGCCACGCCGCCTAGGGTTTTTCTGGTGGTCTATTAATTTTTCTGATGAATTCAAGTTGATCTAAGGTAATCGATTGCCGTGGATAGATGCCATTCATCGTCGTCTATGCAACGATACTTCTCGATCATCAAATGGTCATTATTTCACCATTGAATCAAAAACCCCAGAATCGACGGCCCTTGATTTTTCGACAATTTCGTATCTTCTATCAAACATTTTGTCCATAGACAATCGTATTACGAGAAATGAACTTCACCACTATTTTCTTGCCATCGCGTCGTATAAAATGGCATATCATAAGATGGAGTTTTGAGTTGATCTAAAATTTGTTTTATTTTTGTAATTAATAAAACTAATTAGAGGTAATCTCCATTAGCATGGGAGATTTAGATCTGAAGAGGATGACCAGAAAATTGAAGAATGGAATGGCATCCTCTTATGGGTTATAAAAAGCTTCATATAAGTGAGAAGGGCCTTGTTCGGTCAAAGAAATCATAAAGGCCCCAAAAACCCATTTTACACACGTCAATAAAACCACATCGTGCCATATATCAAAATATAGGTGTCGATATTTCTAAAGAACGGACACGTAAAAATCCAAAAAAAGATATGCCAACTAAAATTATATTTTATTGCCAATTTAATTTAAAGGGTTATTCAAAATTAATACATAACTAATGTGTTAGATTTGCAGGTCGTTGCAGTAACGGCAGTGGACGACATCAAATATACTATCTCCATGTCAAACAAATGAAACAAACTTTTAATTTGTGTCTCCCTATTTTTGAAATAAAGACTATATGCTTTTCGTTCGTTCTTGGTTAATTCGAGACCAAAACATTCAATCCCCAAATTTTGTCAACACAATCAAGTGCATGTGTTGATGTGAGATGTTGCATCGACACGTTGTAAATCATGTGTTGGCACAACAGGCCCAGATAACAAACCGAGCTCTTCCTAAGTACTTTTTTCAATGCAACCAACCATATGCATTGACATATTACTTCTTTTTGTTGACACATGGATATTTATGCCATCGCAATGTAATAAAATAGGATTTTCCCTCCTTTTCTTGCTCCTTTCATGCCAAACCCTATGTCATTCATCTGGAAGTTCCGTTATCATTCCCACACTGTTTTACTTGAGATGTCTACTTCTTTATGACATTCTCATTTAATCTACAAGGTCTCAAATACTTTAGTCAATCGTTTATCTTCATAAGCGGTAGTTAAACTTCTGCGATTTATAGTCATGAAAGTGGACCTATCAAAATATGATCCAACCCATTAACCCAACCCATTTACCCTACTTATAAATAGGTTGGGTCAACCCATTTATGAGTTATTATTAAATGGGTCATAAATGGGTTGATCCATTTTTAGAAGGATTGAGTAACCCATTTACCCATTTATTAAAAACTTAAAATTCAAAAATATAAATTATGAAAATAAGAATTTTGAAACTTTGAAATTATTTACTCGGGTACTTCATCTTTTGAATGCACGCTGTAGTTCAATGGGTTGGGTTAGATTGACTCCTATATTAAATGGGTCAAAAAGAATAGCTTGGACCAAAATCGACCTTACCTATTTTGATCCAACCCAACCCGTTTGACATGTCTACAATCAAACACAGTCAACACATGTACAAAAAGCATCAATACAATCCAAACACATTCATACGCATGGAATGATCATCTAGAAATGCAAATACTATAATGAAATTTGAATTCACTAGAATTTATCCCAATAACATGCTCGCTTATTTACAAGTTGCTATATAGCTCAATCTCTTTTCATTGCCTAGTTGTATTGATTATTAGCAACATCTGCACAACATAGTCATGTGCCTACTACCAACCTAACTTTGAACGAAGATAAGAAAGTTAAAACGTTGAACCATACTCATTCCCTTTCATATGTACATATCAACTAACTATACAAAGTGTTGTTTAATTTTCTATAATAACTTAGTAATGTACCATGTTATAGGTATATTTGTTAACAATGTCATCTTATATTCTTATTCATTCTACTTACACAACATTGAATCTATTAAAGTTAGCTTTAGCAATAAGTGAACATGGTTTATTCACTATAATCCATCCTATGATTTACTACTCGTTATATACTTAGGACGCCCGACCCCAATACCCATGCAATCAGAGGGAGTTTACCATCCAAAAGAACCGAAAATGGGACATTTGATGAGCAATTTGATGTACCTATTTCCTTGAGCTAACATGGGTGGCTTTAAGAAAAAAATAAATCTATATATTTATATTCAGTATTAAGACAAAGCAATAGTACATGGATTTTTCCCAAAATAGAATAATACATAGAAAAAAAATAAGAAATATAATATAATGGATCGGCTGAATACATGATATGCGGTACAAGTTTGTATTGCAAAATATAAGTCATATATTGGTCCATACTTCAGCTTATATAATGTGCATGACTACATAAAGAATACATCCTGAATGGTACTAGATAGACTAAAAAATAACAAATATATTAAAAGGATATCTCGCTTTACATCCATAAGCTGCTATGGTATGTATCCAACCCTATCAAAATCCTAGGATTGATTCGGAAATTATAATTAAATATAAAATTCAGGATAGACTATGTCCAGTATGAGTGAAAGCATACCAAATTGAATGATAATAGTACCGATCTGAAAATACACATCCTATAGGCCTTTATAATTACTTATTGTATTATAACTAACATAAAATTATACATGCTATAATATGTCTTTCATTTAAACAAGTACTATAAGACAATCGCATATACTATATTTAAATGTATTAATATGCATATTTGCCATGGAAGTTCTTGATTAATAAGAATCAATAATATATGAAAATATAACTTATTATGATTTTTTTTCTCCAATACACTTTCCAAACACCCTGACATATAATAATATCAAGTTAGTGATATAGTAAAATATCACTTGATATTTTTTCTAGTATGCTCAATTTTAAAACATTACCTATTCATCTATAAACATTATTATAATAATCGAATGTTCCCAGCTAGTAACACCTACCAAATTTAAATTAGAGAATGACATTTTTATAACGGCTCTTAGTGGTTCATTTTGCAAATAATATCAATAGTTATGTTATCAAACCAAATACGAGGTTATAATTAACCAACCAAATGTTGAATTCACTTCACTTAATTAAGGCAGGTTCGTTGTCCCTAACTCAAATAACTGATAACTAGGTGTTTAGTTCACCTTGTTTAAGATAGGTTCACTAATTCATATCACATATAACAGGATACTGAGTTCACCTTGCCTAAGGTAGGTTCAGTGCTTTTAACTCAAATCCGCTATAACTAGATGCCCGTATAATAAGATTTTGAGTTCACCTCACCTAAGGCAGGTTTGTTACGTCTAACTCAAATCGGTGAATGTCCTCATGCGGTTTATATGATGCATAAAAATCCTTGCTTCCTCATTTTCTAACCTCACTTTCCAATAATACATCGCTTATCAATGAAGATAAACCTTACTATTGTACCCGTGCAGCATTTGAACGATGACAACGGGGCCAAGTTAATATGGTTCAAGCAGTTACCTCGACATCAGTCGGCTGGGATGGAATACTAACTTGTCTATTATTTAATGTAATAGACATCAAAAATATAGAAGTGATATATGAAAACTAATGGAGATGCCAGCTTAAACATACTTCAATATGAATGATATATGAAAATACCATTTCAAATATCCTAATATAAATGCTATATGAAAAATAATATTATGTCTTAAATTAAATAATATATGGCAATATTTCAATTTCAAATTTAAATGATATATAAAAGTTTCATGTTCATTATCTCAAAAATTAATAATATCTAGAATATCATTTTTAATATCTCAAAATTAATGATACATGAAAATATCATTAATAGGCATCTCAATATTTATTTATTTTTCTCCTCGCAATTAAATACGATATGAAAATATCGTATACCAATTATATTTATTTCGATGTATTTTTATTCAAACGTACTTGAATGACCCTTCACAACAAGGAGACATAAAATATCACATAATAAATAATTTTCAATAGTATATTTCATTCCAAAACTTCAATGCTATATATATATATACCTTTAATATTTGTCTAACATATATTTTCTCAAAATGAATGATATTTAGAAATATCATTTTAAATGTTTCAAATTGAATGATATAAGAAAATATAATTCAAAAATTCTCAAACCAAGTAATATACTAAATATCATTTTAATTGTCCTAAATTAAACGATGTATAGAAATATCATTTTAAACACCTCAAATAAATGATATATTAAAATATAAATTTAAATATCTTAAAATAGCAAAATACGATAATACTATGTCATTTCTTAAAACATTATTTCAAATCTTTTAATTTGAATGAAAATAATTCATTTAAATACAAATAATGTATTAACATAAAAATGTCCCATAACCACTTATATATTGATACATTATTATTTAAAGATATATGAAAAATGAGTAAAATATTTAGTAATAACCAAATATTCCATTCCACTCAATTATTGTCCACTATTCACTCAAAGTTTATATTTAAATTAATCAAATAACCAAAGTCTTAAATTTCAATCACTATTTGCTCAATTAAAATATTTTAGTTAAAAAAATAATTCCAGCATTTCAAATTCTAAGATAAAGAATACTAAAACTTATTTCATATAGTCCCATACCATTCGATATTATAATACTATTCAAGGCATGTATTAAAAATAATACTTTTCAAACTCCAAATACTATGTGAATCAAAAGAAATTAAATTCCTACTTTTTTAAGCCCTCGGTTTCATTGATCGCATCTTATATACCAATTATATGTATGTGTGTGTATGTGTGTGTATGTGTGTATTCTCCTCCTAATTATACTTTTTCTTTTACTATTTAATATCACAATTACAATTTTCCACACACACAGATATATATACACATACATATATACAATATATACATACAAATACATACATACATATATATATATGCTACTTCCAAATGAGTTTAATAACGACTATATAATCAAATTTCTCCATATATTCATATATATATATATGTATGTATGTATGTATGTATGTATCTATTAATATGGATATATTTCAATATACATCAGTAATTATAAATCTTTATATAATTTTCTTCCCATGTGTCTATATATATATATATATATACACACAAATATTGTTGTACTATTCAATATCAAGAATACACTTGTAAATATTATATCATAGATTTTTATTTCACCAAAATAGTCATTATATGATATTTCAATCAACATGAATAATCTTATTATTGATTAAACAAGATTAATAGTTTGAATTTAAAATTCCTACAATTGGATTATATGTGTATAATTATTTACAACCAAATCAAATTTCAATTAACATATAGTCATTGCCTTTCTTCGAATATTATAAAACAATATAGGTATGATATTAATTTTGAAATCATATGTCAAATGGAGCATTGGGCTGACCACAATTGTTCATCTACCTTAGTCTAGACTAACACATATCATGCCGCCGCCGCCATATTGCATAAGTACCATCCAACAATGCCTCCAAAATTTCATTGCGCCGCTGCTTCTACTCTTGGTCTCACCCATATAGGCACAGCAAACCCCATGTGAGTGTTATTCTCCTCTTCATTGTCGACAAATTCTCTTTCAACATTGTGTTTCTTCTATTAGTGTGATTTTTTGTCTCACCACAGCCAAATGTATGTAAAGTAACTTTAGTAATAATTACTTTGTGGATTTAGAATCAACAAATTAAATTAATATTAACTTTGCCCTTAGGTAGTAATTGTGACGTTGGAAGCTTGCATAATTATGTAATTGCACTTTAACTGTTTGTTAAAATATCAAATCGAACTTGTACTTTAATTTAAGTAAAGATTAAATAAAATCTAACACTGAAATCTAGACGAAAATAAACTAAAATGCAGAAAAGTAAAAGATACATAATTTTACGTGGTTCGGATATTGAGGAATTCTTCATCCATAGGGGAAATATCACTCTCTTCTTTGTATTCCTTAGGATAGATTTCAATGGTAGTGAGAGTACAATGATTTTCCTTTCTGAACCTTAAAATATCAAATTGGAAAAAAAGATCCCCCTCTTTGTACAATGCTTTTTCAATTTATAGTACGAAGATGCATGTGGATTACCACGTTCCTTCTTCCACTATTTCAATTTCCACCCTTGGATCGTGCCATATGTCATCCATCTGTATTTCTAATTTAGTGTGCATGGATTGCTGGCTTGTTAATCATAGCATATCATGATTTGAGCGATTGAATTTTCGGTTTTGGTGGGAGATCTGAAATAGAAGCAGGAATGTCTGAATTTGAGGTGGGAGGCTCCAAATTTGAATGAGCTATGAATTCCCTCTCTTCGAAGGGTGAACAACCCAGGCATCACTTCCTTTTGCGAGTGTGAGTACGACAAGCTATTGTCCCTTTTTCTTTAAGGTGAGTTGTGTCTCTTTTACATCTTTTTCCTCAAAAGATGGTTGCCTATTTGATCCGCCCTAAGCATTAAAGATATTTACAAGGTTAGGTAGGGTTATCGTGCCACCATTTGTGAAGGCAATCGCATTATAAGATTCTACGCCGAGCTGCTCTAAGTGATGGACTTCACAGGTTATTGATGAGGGAGACTTATACCTCTATCATTTATTCTTGAGCGTGGATCTATGTTGGTGCGCTGTTTGGGTGGCCCAATGTGCAGCACTTGGATTGCTTTTGACTCCATGTGGTACTGCTTAGTTAGTCCCAAGTGAGTGCAGTGCATATCCATTCTTGGAGGTATTAGCAATGTACATGCTTTGGGAATGATATTGGGTTTTATTCGTCCTTTGGAGTGCAGTGCGGTCTTTATGGCAGTGTGTTTTACCATTTCACTCTTTTCTTAAAAAACTAAACAAGGTGGGCCACACAACCCTATTTACCTTCAATGCAAGATTATTAGTACAGTTCTACTATTCGTATATATTGGCTCGTGAATGTAGTATGTCATTGATTCTGTGCGACATTTTAAGTGAAGTGTGTTATGCTTTAGTTCCATTCATACAACTTCTTGTATGCAACACAACATTAATGTTTTATTGTTATTTAGGATTTTGTGATGTTGTAGTTCCCCGTACTATAGTTCTACACTGTCTACTGCACCCTGTGACAATGTTCAGTTTTCGGCTCAGTGTTGGCGTCAAAATTGACCACCAACACCCAGTTGTACGTAAAAGCACCAAATTCCCAAAACAATATCTAAACAGAAAGACAAACACAAAGATCATAGAATCAATAGTAGAAAAAGTAAAGGAACACGCAAGTTTTATAGTTGTTCGGCTAACTCCGGCCTATGTCCACTCCAGAACAATCTTTTTATTATACTGAAGTTTGATTATAGTTACAATCCAAAATTCCAGAATAAAAATGGTAGAGTATCTCCTAGGTGGAAAATGAAGAGAAACAGAATGAAGGTCCCCTTTCTGAAGCCAAGCCTGCTATATCTATAGGTGAAACTTCGGCTACAAGGCCTTCTCACCTACATAGGCCTACCATAACGATCGACATGCATGATTTATCCATGAGTATCGATTGGCTAACATAATACTGGTCTTTTTTCCTTCATCCTATTTAAGGCCAAGCGTAGACAAAGAGGCCTTCATGTCGATCCCTCCCTTTCCATATTGCTACGCCGATCCACCTCCTTCCAATATCCTATGTCGATCCATCCTCCATGAAGTATGGCGATCCATCCTTCATGAAGTATGCTGATCAATCTCCTTCATGAAGATTTGCCGACCCATCCTTCCATATGAAGGTACGCCGAACCTTCCTGATCCATAAAGATATGCCGATCCTTCCTGATGTAGCCTGGAAAGTATGCTGATCCCTCTAAGGCATGTTGATACCTGGCACTTAGGTTGCTATGCCATTCCCTAATGCTTTAGGGTATTATGACGATCCAACTCCTTCCAGTGTATGCCACACCGATCCATATCATTAAACTCCTATATGCTGACCTCTTAGATTACTATCAGGGCCGATCCATCCATCGTGAACAACGACGACACATGCTTTGCCGAACCAAGCTATGCCGATCCATACTACGTCGATCCATATTATGCCAAACCAAGATTTGTCCATCAAAGCCGAATCGAGCAGTGCCGATCCTCCCTATGCCGATCTTTACTATGCCGAACCTTTCCTATGCCAATCCATACTTATGCTAATCCAATCTATGCCAATCCTCCTTCTTAAGCATATATCTATATTTCAAGCACCCTACATCATTTTTCTACCAACTTCGTTTAATCCTGGCTTCATGTTATTATCTATAGCTGACTTCCAGACCCCACAATCATCACTCTACACTCTATAATTTTGAAGTATGTTGGGTTAAATCTTCATGTTTACTGCCTTGACAAAAGGCGGGTTAACACTTTGCCCCCAAAACATGCCTTGCGATAGGAAGTTGTGCTTTGAATTGCCTTAAATCCAAAATCCAAAGTCCGTAATCCCTTGTTTGTCATATTTTCCAATCCATGATCCAATCCATTGCCAATCCAATTCCCTGAACTCTTTAGATCATTAGCAAAATCCACGTTCTAAGTCGATATCCAATTCTAAATCCATCCCAAAATCCATCAACCAAATTCATGATCTCTTCGAATGGTTTTATCCAAATCCGAGACCGCTCCAGGTCCATATCCAAATCCTTAGACCTCTTCGGATCACTTTATCCTAATCCGGGACCACTCTAGTCCATATCCAAATCCTTAGACCTCTTCGGGTCATTTTATCCAAATCCGGGACTGCTCTGGGTCCATATCCAAATCCTTAGACCTCTCTGGGTTGTTTTATCCAAATTCAGGACCACTCTGGGTCCATATCCTAATCCTTAGACCACTCTGGATCGTTTTATCCAAATCCGGGACTTCTCTGGGTCCATATCCAAATCCTTAGACCTCTCTAGGTCGTTTTATCCAAATCCGGGACTGCTCCGGGTCCATATCCAAATCCTTAGACCTCTCCGGGTCACTTTATCCAAATCCGGGACCGCTTCGGGTCCATATCCAAATCCTTAGACCTCTCTGGGTCATTTTATTCAAATCCGAGACCGCTCCGGGTCCATATCCAAATCCTTAGACCTCTCCAGGCCATTTTATCCAAATCCAGGACCACTCCGGGTCCATATCCAAATCCTTAGACCTCTCTAGGTCCTTACCGAGCACAATCCATACTTGATGATCTGAGTTGGCCAATCCTGTTGCTCTTAGGCGAAGCGGCCTACCCCTTGCCAGGTATAGTCCATACCCGATGATCTATTGTACTCCATTCTCCGGCCTCAACTCTCCGGTCGAGGGCTTAATACATGGAGAAACTACTCCGGCCTCGACTCTCCGGTCGAGGACTTATCCATGTCCGAGTCCATCCTGTCGTTGTTCAGCGAAGGGACTCGTAACCCGCGGTTATTGCCCCCATTTCTAAGGTCGGAGCCATAACCGTAACCTGTGTTATTTATTACATTAATCCAGATTTAATCATTCCAAAGTCGACTCGGTAAAATATAAAATAAAAGTCTGTACAACCATAAAAACTAAATAACCATAGTATTAGAAAAACTAGAGTTCGTAGTAAACGGGAAAAAACAAAATTTCATAAACCCGAGCATAGCGGTTCATCGTCATCTCAGAGCATGCCTAGGGACCGTCCTTGATCCCATACATGTGTAAGTGACTTAGCCGTATTACTACGGGGTTTATTACTTATTCCATGCCATACATCCAGTTAATTGACAATGATGCCTTGATCCAGTGCCATTTTCATTCGAGGTGGACAGAAGCTGCTCATATTCCACCACCACAGCCCGAGTCCTTATATATTGCTGCAACTTACCATTCCTCACATGTTCCTTAATGATATCCTTCAAATACCTGCAGTCATTTGTATTGTGCCCATCCAGCTCATGGAATAGGCAATGCTTTCCTGATGCCCGCTCGTATTCGGAGGGTTTCCTTTTCGCCGGCCTTCGATACTAAAGGCATCTCCGAGTGTCCAAATAAATCCTTTCCAAAGGTTCGGTCAAATTCGCGTATGAAGAGAATTTGAGTTCTCTCCATTGCCATTTTGACATAATACTGCCACCGTTCATTTTCTGTTTGCCTTTATCATTCCTGTATACATCTTCTGATGATCCTCCACTTTGCACAACATTCACCTCCGGTTTATTAGCTTGTCCATCTTCCTATCTCAAGAACCTTTCTGCTTTGTGGTAAAACTCTCCTAGATCCATAGATGGATCCCGTGCAAGTGAATCCTTGAACTCCATTCCATCAGCAATTCTAGATACAGCCACCATCAAAACCATGGATTGATCTGGACGATCTACTGATGCTGCCACAGCATTAAACCATGTTAGAAAACTCCTCAAGGACTCTCCATTACTCTACTTTAGTGTTGCCAAACTCATCACATTTTTGGGTCTCGAGATGTGAACCTTAAACTGCCTCATAAACCCTTTGATCAATTCCGTCCATGTGCTGATAGAGCCGCCTTCGAACTGTCTGAACCATAGGTATCTATACCCATCAAATATAAAGGGAAGCACCGTGCCATGACTTCCTCTAATCCCCTCAGCACTTCCATGTGTCTCATGTATCTTGTCAAATGAACAGCGGGATCTATTTTCCCATCATACGTCTCGAGCGTTGGTAGTTTAAATTTCGGTGGATTCCTAGCTTTCTTGATCCTAGGAGTGAAAGGGCTCCTATTCACATCTTCCATATCTCTATTTACCAATCTTCCTCTCATAGCATGTCTGATCACTTCCACCAGCCTGTCGTTGTCATAAAGTGGTAGTCTTCGCTCATTGTCTCCGACCTGCCCCCCGAGTCCACGAGGAAATCCTGAAATCTACTCTTCGAGACGAATATCCATATTCCGATCAGCACCAAACTACATATCATCGCCTGGTATCCTGATTGGAATCGAGCCAACGTGACCCAGGAGCATGTCCTCGAGTGTGGAATGATTGGCACCGATCGCTCTACAACGATTGACTATAGTTTCTCCGATCGTTCTTGGTCGGTCAGGGGCTGCTCCCGGTGGTTCCACTCCATCCTACATCCTGTTTGCTTCATTTCTTTGGTTCTGATTCTGGATTTCCTCAGCTCTTGCTGCTCCAACTCCGTGATCCATATTTCCAGTATTCCCCGCTACTCCATTTCCTTGGTTTTGCACTCCAGCTTGTCCAATCCGTCGGAGTAGATTCTGCATCATTTCCTCATGTCTCTTCAACATCCTCTCCTGCGTAGCTTCCATCATTGTCTCCACATCGTCTCAGGTAATGAAGATTGAGTTTTGATTAGCTCCCGAGGAAGCCTCCTGACTTCCTTCATGATGGCTCCTATGTGTTCTTTGTCTCCTTGTTGATTTCCTAGCCATTGCTTCCTAGATCCAAGTATCCAAGCCTTTAAATCTGATATCTCAGCTTCCTAATCCATGAATGCAAGCCTTCTCAATGAAAGCACCAAAGTGTTGGCATCAAAATTAACCACCAACACTCAGTTGTACGTGAAAGTACAAAATTTCCAAGACAATATCCAAAAAGAAAAACAAACACGCAGATCACAGAATCAATAGTAGAAAAAGTAAAGGAACATGCAATTTTTATAGTGGTTCGGCTAACTTCGGCTTACGTCCACTCCAGAACAATCCTTTTTATTATAACGAAGTTTGATTACAGTTACAATCCAAAATTCCAGAATAAAAATGGTAGAGTATCCCCTAGGTGGAAGATGAAGAGAAACTGAATGCAGGTCCCTTTTCTAAATCCAAGCCTGCTGTATTTATAGGTGAAACTTCGGCTACAAGGCCTTCTCACCTACATGGGCCCACCATAATGATCAGCATGCATGATTCGTCCATGAGAATCGATCGACAAATATAATACCGATCTTTTTTCCTTCATCCAATTCAAGGCTGAGTGTAGATGAAGAGGCCTTCATGCCGATCCCCCCTTTCCATATTGTTATGCCAATCTATCTCCTTCTAATATCCTATGCCGATCCATCCTCCACAAATTATGCCGATCCATCTTCTCCATGAAGATACGCCGACCCATCCTTCCACATGAAGATACGCCGAACCTTCCTGATCCATGAAGACATACCGATCCTTCCCGATTTAGCCTGGAAAGTATGCCAATCCCTCTAAGGCATGCCGATCCATGGCACTTGGTTGCTATGCCGATCCCTAATGCTTTAGGGTATTGTGACGATCCAACTCCTTCCAGTGTATGTTATACCAATCCATATCATGAAACTCCAATATGTCGACCCCTTAGATTACTATCAGGGCCGATCCATCCATCGTGAACAATGCCGACCTATGCTTTACCGAACCAAGCTACGTCGATCCATACTACGCCAATCCATATTATGCCGAACCAAGCTTTTCCTATCCAAGCCGATTCGAGCTGTGCCGATCCTCCTTATTTCAATCCATATCATACCGATCCTAACTATGCCAATCCTTTCCTATGCCGATCCATACTTATGAAAATCCAATCTATGTCGATCCTTCATTCTTAAGCATATATCCATATTTCAAGCACCCTGCATCGTTTTTCTACCAACTTCATTTAATCTCGGCTTCATGTTATTATCTATAGCTGACTTCCGAACCCTACAATCATCACTCTGCACTTATTAATTGTGAAGTCCGTTGGGTTAAATCCGCTTGTATAATGCCTTAACAAAAGGCGGGTTAACACTTAGTATCATAATGTAACTGTGAGATTAGGGGGATCGGCCCAATTTGAATTTGTGTTGTTGTATTACAAATTATAAGCACAGTATTCTCTTGACTTTGCTTCATTATTTTCCTTTTTTCTTTGTAGTCCATCTTTGATTGTGAGGCCATCTCGTTTTGATCTTGGTGCTTACGTCATCTTGCCTCCAATAGGATTTAGGTAATACTGGTGTAACACTTTCCCTCCAAGAATGTGGCAACCGCAAATCATTGTAGACTTGTATTTATTGGCCCTCACATCCCGTCATTTCCATCTATTCCTTTCTTTTCTTTTATCAAAGAAATAAAGCCTTGATAGCCATTTTGCATTTAATGCTTTTGCACACGTGTCATCCCTTGAATCATTGTCACAGCGCCCTCCTCACTTTCTAGGTAAATTTTCTCGATCTTTACACTTGTTATCTTTGCTATTAATTGATTGATGTTTCACAAGTTTCATTTTTATTCCTGTTGTGCGGCTAGCGTTCATATTAAGGTGCATATACATGGTTTGGTTGAATTTGTTGTTTTGATGGTGTAGTTAATGATACGTGATCCCATTTTAATTTTAACATGTTAGTAGAAGGGCCCAATTTGGTTTTAGTCCATGTCATCATGTGGAGGAGTGGGTGGAGGACTGACGCCCATAGGTATTTTGTTACTTTTACCAGAATATCAAGAAGGCTAAGGCTTGGATAATGGAAACTTTAGAAGGCACAAGGGAGAAAGCTGTACTTAAGAGTTATATGCTCAAGGATTCCTTGAATGAAGTTTGGGGCAGGGTCGCCTTCTTTTTAGAAAAAATTAGATACGAGAAAGCTAAGAGCAAGTCAAGGGAGGTTTTCTCCCAGCACCCGAAGGACGTGTTCGGTCATTCTTACCCTGCGCTTGACCCAAGCTTCCCATGCCATGTCACAAGTTTCAAGATGGCCATAGAAGGGTTAATGGACCCTTGGGTTAGCGCTTACTATGACCATCGAAGGTCTATCTCCATTAGTGGAGCCCCGCCTTTGACCGGCGTCCCTCAAATGTTTTTTTTTGTGAAGTATGTGTAAATGTGTAAAACATATAATTGTGCACAAATCTTTAATGAGTATAGGCAAAACTAAGTAAACTTGAATAGACCGTAGTTTCTGATGTTTACCTGGTGAGCATTAAGCAGCTTCTAGAATCATACCTGATTTGTAAGTTGCAGTACGTTCCACGTGTTGTTTTTCCTTGCCATTTCTAGATTATCTTCTTATGCGGCTCATGAATCCTGAACTGAGCTTTTGACATGCATCTTTTACTAAATGCTTAGAGTGATCTTCCCCCTTGTTCGGAGGCAGGCTCACGTTCATGCACTTGGCACGGTCCGCCCCACTATTTGGAGGCAGACTGATATTTGACTATAAAGTCAGGTCACGTATTTACAACCTTCTTTATTCATGTGCATGGTTTTTATGACTAGTTCAGGCTATCTGGTATCCTTACATCTAGTGTGGCTATGTTAACAGAATTAACATAGAGGGATTTTCATAATGGTTCAGGCTGTCTTATATTCCTATAACTAGTTTGGCTGATAAAGCCGAGCTGCGTTTTGTGCAGCTTCGTTTAATAGCTGGTTCGGATCGTCCAATATTCCTACATCCAGCATGACTATGCTAACAAAATTAACATAAAAAGGTTTTTTATACTGGTTCGGGCCATCTACCATCCCTACGTCCAGTTTGATTATTTTGCTATATCAAAGAGATTAACATTGGGGGATTTTTATATTGGTTCAGGCCATCTAATTTCCCTTTGTCTAGTTCATTGTATTACTTTTCATAACAATTACAATGTTTATTACATCAATAATGTAAATTATACAAAAGAAGGCCTAAGGTTCTCTAAATTCCATGTTCTTGGAACTAGGTTGCCGTCAAACTTTGATAGTTGGTATGCTCTGTTTGCCAGAACTTCTACTATGACTAATGGGCCTTCCTAATTTTGGCCCAATGCTCCATTTGTTGGGTCTTTTGTGTTGGCCATTACCCATCGCAATGCAAGATCCCCCTTGCATAAGTTTCTCTCCTTGAGCCTAATGTTATAGTTCCCTGCCATCCTTTGCTGTTATGCAGCAGATACTACTACTGCCTCATCTCTTCTTTCCTGAATGAGATTTAGGACGACTTCCTTCAGCCTTTTGTTCTTTTTTGCCATGTATGATATTATTTTGTGTGATGTGACCTTTACGTAGATAGGGAGCAAGGCTTCATATCTAAAGGTTAGGGAAAAAGGTGTATGGCCCGTTGGGGATCTAGTCGAGGTTCGGTAGGCAATTAATACCAAAGATGGCTCTTCTGCTCACTTTCCCTTAGCTTTCTGCGGTCTTTCCTTAAGTAACTTCTTAATGGTATTAGTTGCGGCTTCAACCTATCCATTCGCTTGTGGGTGTGCGATGGATAAAAACTCTTATGTCATTCTTTTCACAAAGCTCTGCGAACTCCTTACTTTCGAACTGGGTGTTGTTGTTAAAAATTATCTTGTGGGAGATTCTGAATCTGGTGATTATGTTTCTTACCACAAAAGTGACTATCTTCTTTGTAGTGATCGTGGCTAAAGGTTCCGCCTCTACCCACTTGGTGAAGTAGTTTATTGCTACTATGACATACTTCGCACCTCCCTTTGACATGGGAAGCGAACCTATCAAATATGTGCCCCATATGTCGAATGGCCATGGACTGGTAAGTGGGATGAGGTCATGGGATGGCTGTCTTGGGATACTCATGAATCCTTGACACCTGTCGCATCTTCTTACAAATTCCCTCGCATCCTGAAGCGATGTGGGCCAGTAATAACCATGCCTTAATACTTACTTTACTAACTTGGCCCCTCCTGAATGATCCCCACATTTTCCCTCATGTACTTCTGCCATGACCCGTAACCCCTCTTCTTTGGAAAAACGCCTAAGATAAGAGGTTGAGTACCCTCTATTGTATAAGGTGCCATCAAAGAAGGAGTATTACGGAGCTTGGCATCTTATTTTTTAGGCCTCATTTCTGTTTTGGGGTAGGGGCTTGTTTAGTAGGAATTATTTGATGGGAATCATCAAGTAGTTCTCCTTAGTTTGCTGGAGTGTGGGTTCAAATATGGATTGCTCCCAATTTTCTATTGTTTCATTATCTTAAGCCCCTTGAATTACTACCCACTGGGCTCGATTTAAGACTAATATCTGATTTGATTCTATTATGCTTTGCTCTGTCTGATTCCCTATTGTTATTGCCTTCATTTCATTTGTTGCCTTGGTGCTTGCGAGTTTGGCTAACGAGTCAGCAGTCGAGTTGATTTCATGTGGAATTCGCTCTATTCTAAACTATTCGAACTGCTCTAGTAATTCTTAGAAAGTTCCACATATTTGGTCAAGGTTGATTCCTTTGCTTGGTAATTGCCCTGCACTTGGTTCACAACTAATTAAGAATCACTATGAATTTTATTGTTGGTTACCTTCATTACCTGGGCCATTCTTAGACCTACGAAAAGAGCTTTATATTCTGCAACATTGTTGGTTGCTTTAAAACCAAGCTACGCTACTCCATTTAGCTTCTGCTTATCTGGAGTGGTCAATACATACCAAATTCCTACCCCATGTATGCTCCATCTAAAAATAGTTGCCAGAACTGAGGGGTTGAGGCTTCTTCCTCTGGCCGAGGTTCGATTAGAAACATGCATTTTACAATGAATTCTGCAAGTGCTTGACCTCTGATCGCCTTTCGAGCACAATAAGTGATGTCATATTAGCTCAGCTCCTTTCCCATTTCAGTAAGTGGCCCGATGTTTCTGTCTTTTGCAGTATTTGCCTTAGGGGTTTGTCTATGAGGACTTTGATGCGATGTGCTTGGAAATATGGACGTAACTTCCTTGCTGTAAGAAGCAGGTTGTAAGCTAGCTTTTCAATGAATGAGTAGATCGACTCTACTCCTTACAGTTGTTTGCTTGTGAAGTAGATTGGCTCCCTTCGTCCGCTCGTATTACTGCAGAACTAACAACTTTACCAGTTACAGCTAAACAAACATACAAGTCCTCACTTGTTATCGTTTTATATAGTATGGGAGCATTAACCAGATGATCCTTTAGGTTTTGGAATGCGGCTTTCCATTCCTCCATCTATTTTTGAAATTTTGCCCCCTTTTCACCTGGTCAAAGAATGGGATGCACTTGTTTGTTGCTTTTGATATGAATCTGCTCGGTGCTTCCACTCTACCATTTAAGCTCATCAAATCCTTCAGTTTTTCTAGGATCCCCATTTGTCTTATGGCTTCTATCTTTTCAGGGTTTGCTTCTATGCCATGTGTGTTTACTATATACCCTAAGAACTTCCTTGATTGAATAGTGAAGGTACATTTTAAAGGGTTCAACTTCATAGAATACTACCTTAGGACTTCAAATGTCTGCTCTAGGTCTTGAATGTGACTCGATGCTACCTTTAACTTGACCAACATATTATCCATATATAGTTTGACATTCTTTCTAATCTGCTCTGGGAACATCATATTAACTAACCTCTAGTAAGTTGCCCTGACATTTCTTTAGCCCGAATGGCATGACTTTGTAACAATATAAGCCTTTGCACTACAAGAAAACTTGTTATTAGTTGCATTATTTAGTAGCGTTTGAAAGCTAAGTGCAACTATTGATCATTTGGAAGAGCAAAAGTAAATTCATAAATGCTGCCAGAATGTTCCCGCCAACTATTCCTTGAAATTTTGGTGAATCTTTTTTAGGTCCGCTCATATCACTTTTTCCTCCACTTAACAATAAATTATTTCGAATAACTATCTTTCATTTAGGAATAAAAACAATGGTGAGCCTAGATTTCAGCCGCTTCTCATCGTCTTCATGTTTCCCTATCTCTCGTTTCCAATCTCATCCCTTTCTCAACCTTTCCCTCTCGCCCTACTCACCTCCATCCTATTCACTCTTCCTCTTCTCTGTTCATAGGCTTGTGAAAGGCTACAAACCCTAGACTTAGATTCGACATTGTCTCAAGCTATAAACCTAGATCGGCACCAAAATCGCGTTAGAAATTCTCTTCAACGTGAAGTCGAGTAACTGCCCATTATCACCATCATCCGTTGCACCAACAAAATTTCTACAGACCACATCTCCACTGCTCCAATCTCTAAGTCTCCACTTGAGCTCGCATCATCCACCAGCCTAAGCCTATGGATGTAGAGAAAGGTATTTTTATTATTTTCAAATAAAATTAAATATCAAATTTTGTAACTGTATTATTAATTAGGTATTGTTATGGTCTGACCATGGTCAACGATGGAGATGATGGATTTGTACAGAAAGGTGAAAGTTGATTTATGTTTGATTATGGGTAGGTCTTTATGGTGTACTCGATAATCATTCATTTTAGTGTAAAGTCTAAGTTGAACAAAGAAAGGACAAATGTGTAAGGCTTTTTCTCCTTTGTCCCTTACTATTAATCTCATAGTTACATTGTTTTTAAATGTCCATTGTTTCTGCCATAGTTTGTATATGAATGTTTTGCTTAATGCTTACTATTGTGGCTTACAACAATACTGATATCCTCACATAATGTTATTATCTTCATCTTACCAGCTTCAAACATTGTAATGAGAACGATGGCTTAAATTTATGGGAGTTCAAAGTCTTCACATACTGATATCCTCACATAATTCTCATATAGATTTTGGAACCTCGTTGTTGGAGAGGTTTTACTTGCAGCCGCTCAAAGTCTTCAGGGTTGTCTCATCCTGAGCTTTTATTTAATCACCTTGATCAACTTTAAATTTATGCTCTGTGTATAACTTATGCATGTTCAGCCACTCAGACCCGTATTTGCTAAGCTCTTTTCAAGCTCTAGTAAGTGGTGTACTATTTGTGTTTTGTTTGTACCAAAAATGGGCACAACACTCTTCGGAAGTTTTTGAAGAGATAAAAGTGAAGAATGAAAATTAAAACCGTGGGTTATCTAACAAAAACTCCAAATAAAAAATGTAAAGTGCAAAGACAAGCGATTTAGAGTGGTTCGGCGTTTCGCCTACGTCCACTATGAGGTTTGATGATTTTATTGCTCGATACTTGAAGGTTACAGTAGTTTATAATGTAATACAACTGAATTTCTAAGTTAATTCTCAATCTAAAGCAGCGGCGGTATTCTGGAGTAGATCTGGCAGAATCTGGGCGCTCTTCAGTACTTAGAATTCTCCGACCCCTTTTCTAAATGACCAGGGGCTCTATTTATAGGTGTAGGAGGCTGATATTTCGCCTAAAATTCGGGGAGACCGCTTCTGGCACGTGAGGGGGTCCACATGGCCGAAATCTGGAGATCCGGGCCCACTTTGGGATCGATTCGACCCTTGGTTCGAATCGATCAAGAAATCATCCAATTGAGCTGAAATTTGGTGTGAACATTCTTCACCATGTGCTTAAGCTTCTGTGAAAATTTCATGACATTTGGACTTGTAAAACTTGATTTATGATCGATTCAAGTTGGAGATTTTCGTGTTCTTCGTCCTATGGATTCGTTCGAATCGATATGGTTCGAATCCATAGGGTCAAATCCAGGCTTCTGTACGTTAAGGCGATGACGTGGTGCGCGTGCTTCGGGTCAATCCTCCTTTTTCTCCGAGTTTTCTGGGTCATACCCCGGGTTTCAGTTGTGTGGATTTGGGGGATACGAAGGTACTGGATTCGAAGATGCGTTTCCTTCGAATCGATTGGATCATCGATCGTTCGAATCGATTTAAGGTATGCCACCATTGATCGATTCGAATCTGCTTCACCAGGATGGATTCGAAGACATTTATGAAATGGAGTCAAAGTCCCTACAACTGGATGGATTCGAAGGTACTGGAGTCGAAGGCTGGCTTCCTTCGAATCGATGATGTCGGTGCTTTGGAATGGAATTGGAGCTTCTCTGCCTGCATGGATTCGAAGCGCTCCTTCCTTCGATGGATTCAAACCGGAGTATGCGAAGATGGGTTCGAACTTAGGCATATGAGGGTTTGCTCGATGGAGTCGAAGCATACATGCTCTTCGCGGATTAGACACAATACTTGTCTGATCGATTCGAATCAATCCTCCCCTCATCGATTCGAACCTAGCCTATTTCTGAGGGATCCGAACCTATACTATTTCATCCATCTTCCATTGGCGATAACTTGAGCATACGAACTCGGATTGTCCCGAGACTTGGAAAGTTGGGTCCCACGGCTTTGCTTGACGTGCCTTATCAATTGTAGCCCGATCTGGACTCGGACAAATTTCACCGATATCCATAGCAATCCTTGTGCGTAGCTGGTCTACGAGACGATCTGTCGCCGGTTTCTAGTTAAGTCCTTGGTGTCACGGCCTTGCCAAAAGGTGGGATAACATTTGCCCCCCTAAGTAAGTCTTGTGTAAACATGACGTGCTTTGATAAGCTGCAGTCTCTCATTGGGCCGTTATGACATGCTTTACCGAAAGTTGTATTCTGTATCGCTGTATGTGACCGTCGTATAATTGTGACTGGCTGTTAGCTTTCTGTGTTATGACGAGATGAACATTTGATCCCTGTAAATGACAAAGATTAAACACACTAGTCAAACATATGGGCATATATGTACCACTTTGACTTTGGTGAACGTTGCATGTTTGCAAGTCGTTGCCAGTTTGGTTTGTTATCGAATTCTGCATCGATCCTCTCCTGAACCGATTTGAGATTCGAGTTTAATCAGTGCATTAATGATTATTTATGACTATCCCTCGGTATCGATCCTCTCCTGAACCGTTGTACAAGGTAGTCAAGCAATAATTTTATATTCGAAGCAATGCTTTTATTCCCATTCGATCGTTTTTGATGGATTCGAGAAGATTACTCGAATTGATACTCTTCGTTGTGCTACAAGTCGATAGTTTTGAAATTGGCACTCCAAATCGATGGGGCACAGCGACTTTGATTCATCTTCGGTTAACTGCCTCGATCCGATGGAACTTTGAAACGATGGTTTTTGGGTGGATTCGAAGCTTGGATGGATTTGTAATTGAGGGATTCGAACTTGACTGTTCGAATCGATGGAGTCGAACGTCCTCCTGACCCTTCTGACGTCGTGCTTCGAATCGATGCTATGGATTCGAAGGAAAAGTCTCGAAGTTGTCTGGTGTAGATATTTGAGTCCGAATCGACGAAGTTATCTGGTCAGCTTCGAATCGATGGATGCCTTGCAGTGATCGATTCGAAGATACTCATTCGAATCGATGAGCTGGACCCGTTATTTCCGGTTGCGCTTGACCGGGAGACGAATCGTCTCGTTTCCCCTATATATACCGGGGTCCTGTTCATTTTTTAACTTTTTACTTTTACTGTTTCCTTGCCTTCTTCTTCGTATCGATCCTTCAGACTTGAGAGAGACGCTACTCCGATTCGATCAAAAACCTTCAATCCTTCAATCATAATCATAATAAAACAGGTAATTAACGCATACGGCCAAACCACGGACGATGGAACTGGAAATTTTTGCCATCATTCTTGAATTCTTCTGAGGTTAACCTCGAAGGGTATCGAGATCTGAGTGAAATCGATCGAATCGAGGGATGGTGCGCGACAAAGTGCTGAGATCTTAAGGAATTACTTTTCTCTTTGCCTCATATCGATCTGGGATGAGGTAGTTCGAATCGATCTTGATCGTATGTGGCTTCGAATCAAAGCTTGCGAGGTGAAGTGGTTCGTATCGATCGATTCGAACTCATAACCCTACGATCGATTCGAAGATGCCGGGCCTGATCGATTCGAAGTGGTTGTTATTGACTGTCGTGAATGCTATCCTGATGGATTCGAAGCGTTCCTTCAATCGATACGAGATATCGTTCCAATGTCCATATCGATACGGAGCGCGTCGAGTCG
Organism: Allium fistulosum; assembly: GCA_030737815.1. NCBI lineage: Eukaryota > Viridiplantae > Streptophyta > Magnoliopsida > Asparagales > Amaryllidaceae > Allium > Allium fistulosum. Next base: position 296,304,231 of record CM060907.1, read on the forward strand.
ACCCTGATCGATTCGAAGCACATCGAGTCGATTGGTGTTGATTCGATCGTCCTTAACTCAAAAAATGCAATATCTCTGGCTCGCTCCATGGATTCGAACGTGACCAATTTCAGTCGAAACTTGACGAACTTAATGAACTTTAGCATGCTTTACTCCGACGAGCTTCGGCCTTGCCTAATTGGACTTGACTTTGGGACTATATTTGACTTCCTTTTGAAGCTCGTTGATGGAACCATGACTTAACCAATCATACGACTGATTTATACTTGAAGTGGTCAGTAGCGTTTGGATGGCGTGGAAGTGACGGTCAGCGATGACGGTCATTTTCATTCTCAAATTCCCAAGTTTTGTTGTACGGACATCTTACTTTAATCTGTAGAATCTGTTTAAGTAACGTACAGCACTTGCACTGCACGACACGCTCACACAATTCACACTGGGGAATGCACGGGCTCTTTATGAACTTAACGTTGCTTTCTGATGAGTTAGTTAATTATGGAATCTTCGAGCTCCCAACAACAAGAGGTATAGAGCTTGACTCCTCCAGTGCTTGAGATTCCCGATATTCCTGCCGACGTAACCGACCCGGCTCCGGACGAGTTACCGGAGGCGATATTTATCGAGGACCCTGTCGACTCTGTCCAATCTAACATTTCCGAATCTTTGTTGGGCCGAATATGCTTGAAGCATAACATATCTCTAGGTGACGTATTATTGCCCAGTGCCACTGATAGACCGCACAATCCGCCTGAAGGATATACAGCATTCTATCGCCATGCTTGCGCGGCCGGAACTCTCCCTCCTTTCAAACAATATATCAGAGGGATGTTATCCTACCTAGGAATTGATCCTTCGCAACTTCATCCCAACGGGCACGCATTGCTGAACAGTGCCTTTGTCATATTTATGGACTGTCTCTTTCGCCCGCCGAGGCCCACCGAGATCAGACACATATTTAACTTCAAGAGTAGGGGTGATAGCCCGTCTTTTACATTTTTGGAGGCAGTTAGGAATTGCCAAGTTGTAGTTGGAGCTTGGACCCGACTGAGTTATTTCAAGAACGAGTGGTTCTATGTTCGGTGTCATCCGGGTTTCGCTAGGCGATGGTTGTCTAGACGTAAGCGCCTTAACCTGTTTTCTTGACCAATAGCTCTTTGGTATTAAAATTGACACTTCATTCCCTTTACAGCCATTATCTCCAGACCCGATGGAGGGCGTTTCAAGGGTATCGTCCGAAGTCTTCAAGAAGTTCCAAGCGAGTTGAGACATATTGACTCGGTGCTAAACGATTATAACTTAAGAATTCTTGGTTTGATCGACATCAATCAAAGTATAGTCGTCGAGGGATTGGCAAAGCCCGCCTCCAGGAAGGAAGATAAGAAGAAAACCAAGAAGAGAAAGGCGAAGAAGTCACTCGGAATCAGAATAATCGAGGCGAGTGACGAAGAAAGAACCCATACGGATTCGGAGCCAATGGCTGACCTCTCGGGAAACTTGGAGGAGTCGGGAGGAAGACGGAAAGGCAAGGCCGCCGTTTCCAAAAAACTTAAGTCTAAGGGGTGGAAATCTGTGGATGTGTCTCCTCCCATTTCCGGAGTTATGATTTCTGAGGCCGCCCCTTCTCATTCGAGAGACATTTTCAAAGGGCTTGACGATATTCCCATCCCAGATTATATATCGATTTCTCATAATCCTGGGTTGGAGGAATTTCAAGATGTCCTAAACATGAACGAGCCCTTTCCTTTAAGTGCGGTCAACACTTCCGGTCGGTTTGGGGGTTTACACATTTACACACACTTCCACAGCACTTCATGACTTTTGCATAGTAAACATTGCTTTATGGGATCCTAATCCGTAATTCTTTTTTATCGCAGGTGAGATGTCAGGACGTGGCTCTACTCTGGATAGGCTTCGGAATGTGCGCCAATCTTCTCCGTTTTACGATTCCCGCAGGAGAGAGACAGATAGTGATCATGGGCGAAGCTATTCAAGTCAAGAACGTTATGATAGAGACAGAGATTACTCGCGTGGCCGTTCTGGCTATGATTATTCCGACAGAGATCGGGGATACCAGTACCGACCCCGATCTCGCTCTCCTCCGCCTCCCAGGGCCCCAACAGACCTCCCAGGGCCTTCTCATCAGCAGCAGCTGCCTTCTCAATCTTCTCGGCCGGATGCTCAGCGGCCAAGAATGGAACCGACAACAGCCGCTATAATAGAACAAGCTCCGGCTGAGTTGACAAGCGAGGGAGCTGCTAAACTCGCCCAAATGAAAAATGACTACCCTGAAATTTGCATGGATGGCTATGTCTTCCCTCCTAACTTTAAAAGAATTCCTTCGGACGCTGAGACCACTGCTCATAGTTATATCCGCGACTTCTACGCTCAGTATAAGGAGTGGTACAAGGCAGCCGTGAAGGCTTCTAGAGTAGCTTTTGACCGGGCGAAGATTATTGCTGAACGTGATGCTGACATTGTTAAACAGAAACGCATCATTCAGGTTCTTCAATCTGAAGTGGAGACGTCCCGGAAGTCAGAGCTTGAAACACTTCAGAAACATGAAGATGTCGTGGCCAAACTGGCGAGGATGCAGCAGGAACACTGCGCCACGGTAGAAGAGATGGGCCACCGCAACACCACCATTGCAGCTGAGCGAGACTTAGCCGTTAAAGAGCTGAACGAGCTCAAGGCCAAATTTACTGAAATGGTGAAGGAGAAGGACGATGCAAACGCCACTGCTCAAGAGGCTTGCGACCAAGCAGTATCTCTCAGGGCCGAACTTTCTGCGGTGGCGGTCAAGGCTAAGTCTGCGGAAGCAGAAATTCAAGAAAAGATCTTGGAGGAGAGGTCTAGGCTAGATGCTGAGTTTGATGATCTCTTAGTCGCTAACGTGCTGGAACATAGAAATTTAGCGTGGCTGGGAGATGACTCCATGATCTTGTACAATGCCTGGACCCGATTGGTGAATGAGAAAAGAGCAGCGCATCCAGATGAAACACTTGACGACTTTGAGCTGGAGATGCGTTTACTCACCGAGGATGAGAGGAAGATCCTTCATGAGGCGGTGATCTCTATGGCGAAAGAAAAGCTTGGCGTTCAATCTCTAGAGACAGGCAAAGACTCGGGGATTGCGCATCACGAGACAAGCGTTGGAGCTGTAATTCCAACATTGCCCGAAACCACTGGTGCGGTAGATCCCCAGTCTATTCCTGCATATAATCCTGACCAACCATTATTATCTTCCGCCGATGATTCTGCCCACGTTTCGGTCCAGACCAAGGAAGGTATTTGAACGCTTCTCGTAGTTCAATTGTGAAGAACCTTAAGCAACACACTTGGCTAACAATCTTCGTTTTGTCGCATTTCAGTGATTGAAGTCGTTGTTTCTGCGCCTCTTGCTCTATTAGTTGCACATCAAACACAAGGGGTTGTTTTTTCTGAAGCCATCACTACTTCTACCTTGATTGGCGAAGAGGGAGATGCAAATATGTTTTCTTTCAGCGCTCAAATGATTGAGGAGCTTCTTAATGAGCCCATCGATCCTTCCGTCAACCCGTCCGATGCTGTGAGTGGGGCTGCTCCGGCCGTTAGTTCATCTATGCCAGCTATTGGCACATCCGATGCGGCCCAAGTATCCCGTGAGGACGACATTATTGCTGAGATTGATGCCGAGATGGCAGCAGGGAATGTTGGTATGAATCCGCCCGGGCCTGCCCCGTTAATGGTGATTTCACCGGGCGGTACTGTAGTGATTGAAAATGCTCCTGTCCCTCCTCCTGCTACTACTCCTATGCCTCCAGCTCGACCTCCTAGAAGAATTTCCATCGCCTCCAGTTCTGAGGAAGACGTTGACATTATATCGCTACCGGAGGGCAAGCCTGAAAAGAGTAAGCGGTCGAGGAGAAAATCAGGCAGCGGATCTGGTGGAGCTACCCCGAAGAAGAAGATAAGGAAGAAGAAAGATTGAACTCTTTCTTTAAATCTCTGTTGCGTAGGGTAGCATTTTGTTGATTTTTCTATAGCCGTGTATAGATGTGGATTCGGCTCCCACTAGTAGCAATTTTTTGAACCATTTTGTAATCAGATTCTTTTTGTTGATAGTGGAAATGAGAATGTATTCCCTTTTGTCTTCAACTTGTTATGTGTTATGGTTCTGCCCCCAGTATTGGGGATAAGTGTGGAGTTGACGTATGTTTATACTCCGCCTTGCACTCTGGGAGTACGGAGTTGAGTAACGTTTATACTCCAGCTCGTGCTCTCGGAGTTTGGAGTTTGTCGATATTCATACCCAGCTCGCGCTCTCGGAGTACTCTGGGGTTTTAGGAAAACGCTTATACTCCATCTCGCACTCTGGGAGTACGGAGTTAAGTAAAAGTTTGTACCTAGCTCGCGCTCTCGGAGTACTCTGGGATTTAGGAAAACGTTTATACTCCGCCTCGCACTCTGGGAGTACGGAGTTAAGAAAATGTTTATACTCCGCCTCGCGCTCTGGGAGTACGGAGTTGAATGAATGTTTATACTCCGCCTCGCGCTCTGGGAGCACGGAGTTTAGTAAAATGTTTATACTCCGCCTCGCGCTCTGGGAGTACGGAGTTGGGAAAATGTTTATACTCCGCCTCGCACTCTGGGAGTACGGAGTTAAGTTAAATGTTTATACTCCGCCTCGCACTCTAGGAGTACAGAGTTAAGTGAAGGGTTGTCGTGTATCAACTCATTTCTTGGCCTGATGTGATGGCTTGCCCCCGAGCTCGGGTTTCATTTAGTGAGTGGTTGATTGCTTCACAGCCACTCCCTACTTAAATAAATTCCACTGTGTGATGGAATTTAGCTCTTCGTGCATCGTGACGTTGTACATTGTATTTAATGAATCACAGCTCTGGCTCGAAGAGATGGCATTTTATAGTTGAAATAAGAAAATATGGCAAATCAGTTGCCTTATTACAAATTCTAATTTCGAAATGCAAAAGTAAATTGCTGAATAGAAAACATAATGAAATAAATAAAGCCTGTCATATGTAGTAGCGACGGAGACTCTCGCTGTTCCAGGCCCTTGGTAAGACTAGACCGTCCACGGTTGATAGTTTGAATGTGCCATCCCCAAGTCTTTGTGTAATCACGTACGGTCCTTCCCAATTTGGTTTCATGTGTGAAGGAACCGGGTAGATTCTCTTGAGGACAAGATCACCGAGTTCAAAGGTTCGGGGTCGAACTTTGGTGTTATATAACCGGGCGACCCGACTTCGGTATGCGGCCGCTCTCAAATCAGCTTCTTCCCGTTTCTCGTCCAACAGATCCAAAGATTCGGCGAGTAATATAGCATTTGTTTTTGGATCGTAATAAGTTACGCGGTGAGAAAATACTTCTGTCTCAACTGGAATAACGGCCTCCGAGCCATAGGCTAAGTAAAATGGGGTGTGTCCAGTTGCGGTCTTGTGAGTTGTTCGATAAGCCCATAATGCCATAGGAAGTTCATCGACCCATTTGCCCCCAGCCTTTTCCAGTCGTTTCTTTAAGAGGGATTTGATAACTTTGTTAACAGCTTTGACCTGACCGTTTGCTTGTGGATGTGCGACTGCAGAGAACTTTTTATGAATATGAAATCGTTAGCAGAAATTCTTGAACTCCGAACTTTCGAATTGGGTCCCATTATCGGTGATGATGGTATGCGGGAGTCCAAATCGACAAATGATGTTGCGGACTACAAAGTTTATTACTTTCTTCGACGTAATCGTTGCGAGGGCTTCGGCCTCGGCCCATTTCGTGAAGTAGTCAACTGCGACGATGGCATACTTCGCACCACCTCTTGCCAGAGGTAAAGCGCCGATGATATCGATACCCCACATAGCGAACGGCCAGGGACTGACCATTTGAGTTATCTCGGTAGGTCGGGCTCTTGGAATTCGAGCGTGTTTCTGGCACTTGTCGCACTTTCTGGCATAATTGGCTGCATCTCGGTTCACTGTCGGCCAGTAATATCCATATCAGAGTATTTTCTTAGCAAGCGCTTGTCCACCGGTGTGATCGCCACATTCTCCTTCGTGCACGTCATGTAACACTCGTTGGACTTCGTCGTGAGCGATACACCGGAGGAGTGGAACAGAATAGCCTTTTCTATACATGATCCCGTCCTGAATGATGAACCACGAAGCTTTTCGTAGAATTTGCCTTTTCTCATTTCGGTGCTCAGGCAATATCCCATTCTCTATATAATTTCGATACGGAGTCATCCATGATTCTCTACTGGGAGAGGTTTCCAACACATCATTCGTTTTTATTTGATCGATGCTTGGGAAGGACAAAGTTTCGACCGGGACAAGTCCCATTTGCTGCGCTTCACCTGTGCTGGCCAGCTTTGCCAAGGAGTCGGCCTTTTGATTGTGATCTCGAGGTATATAGTAAATGGCGTAATAATCAAATTGATCCAGTATTTCTAGAACTCGAACCAAGTAAGCAGCTAACCTCCGGTCTCTCGCTTTATATTCTCCCCGTACCTGGCACACAACCAACTGTGAATCACAATAAATTTCTATAGCGATAATTCTTAGATCTCTGGCAAGCTTTAACCCAGTCAATAGAGCTTCATATTTGGCTTCATTGTTGGTTGCGTGAAAATCAAACTTCAAAGCATAGCATATGGATCGACCTTCGGGGGTTTCTAGTACAGCACCAGCGCCCGAACACCGATCGTTTGATGCACCGTCTGTATAAAGTTTCCAGACATATTCAGGAGATTCGCTGGTTTCGGGTAAGTCGTCTGGAACAGTAAATTCAGCTATGAAGTCAGCTAGGACTTGCCCCTGAATGGCTTTCCGCGGAGCATAAGTAATGTCAAATTGACTCAGTTTGATATTCCACTTGAGTAACCTTCCAGACGTCTCAGGTCGCGTGAGGACCTGTCGTAACGGCTGATCGGTATACACAGTAAGCGGATGAGCTTGGAAATAAGGACGAAGCTTTCTTGAGGCAATGACCAAGAAATAAGCCAGTTTCTCCAACCTGGGGTAATTTCTTTCAGCTCCGGTCAATCGTTTACTAACATAATAGACCGGTTTCTACACTCGATCCTCTTCTCAGACCAGAGCAGCACTGATCGCATGCTCTGATACTGCCAGATAAAGGTATAATTGTTCGTGATCAATCGGTTTTGACAAGATCGGTGGCGTAGAGAGATGCTGAACCAGCGATCGGAATGCGCCTTCACATTCCATGGTCCATTCAAAGTTTCGTTTTCCCTTCCGGATTAGATCAAAGAAAGGAATGCATTTATCAATGGATTTTGAAATGAACCTGCTTAGCGCTGCTACCTTCCCGTTGAGACTCTGGACTTGCTTTATGGTCCTTGGAGTTTGTAAATTCCTTATTGCCCAGATCTTTTCGGGGTTTGCCTCTATCCCACGAGCGTTGACGATGAAACCGAGAAACTTTCCGGATGTGACGCCAAAGTGGCACTTCAACGGGTTAAGCTTCATTCCATATTCACGTAGGATGCGGAACATTGAATCTAAATCCCTGACATGATCTGTGGAAAATCGGGACTTAACTAACATGTCATCCACATAAACTTCCATGGTCTTCCCGATCTGGTCAGCGAACATTCGATTAACCAAGCGTTGGTAAGTTGCTCTGGCATTCTTTAAACCAAAAGGCATGACTCTGTAACAGTAGAGTCCCAGATCGGTCACGAAACTGGTATGTTCTTGATCGGGTAGATGCATGGGTATTTGATTATAACCGGAATAAGCATCTATAAAGGATAACAATTCATGGCCTGCAGTTGAGTCTACGAGTTGGTCAATTCGAGGAAGTGGAAAACTATCTTTCGGACAAGCTTTGTTTAAGTCGGAGTAGTCGACACAAGTTCTCCATTTCCCATTCAGTTTTCGAACCATTACCGGATTTGACACCCACTCTGGGTATAGAGCATCTCGGATGAAACCATTTGATTGCAACTTGTCAATTTTTTCTTTAAGGGCGGCAGATCTCTCTGGATCCATACCACGCCTCTTTTGCTTGACCGGAACATGTCGCGGATCAATATTCAAGGAGTGACTTGCAATGTTCGGTGATATTCCGCACATGTCAGAGTGCGTCCAGGCAAAGACATCGAGATTTGCTTGAAGGAATTCAACCAATTCCTGTTGTATCTGTTTTCCCAGTTGAGATCCAACTTTTAGTACTTTTGAGTCGTCATCCTCACTGACTGGGACGTCCACAGTCAGTTCGGCTGGAGACGCTTGATTCTCTTTGACTTCATCTTTATCTTCGTTATCTCTAGGGTCAAGATCTTTAAGGAATTGGTAGTGGTGCCCGGGCCGGGGCCCGGGCGCTAGTTGTCAATTATCAGTAAAACGGACGCAGAGAGATTCCTCTACGCCCTTTCCTTTCTCCTTCTTCTGTGCTTCACGCAACTCAGCAACATAACAGGCTCTTCCTGCTGCCTGATCTCCTTGAACGATTCCTATACCATGGTCAGTTGGGAATTTTAAAGTCAAACACCACGGGGCAATGGCTGCCCGGAATTCAGCAAGGGCTGGTCGACCCAGGAATGCATTGTACGGTGAAGCGATGTCAAGAACAACGAATTGCAACAGTCGGACTCTCCTGCGTTCCCCAACCCCTAGTTCTACTGGTAGTTCCGCTATCCCAGTGGGTATTGTTGCACTCCCATTGAAGCCGTGAACTCGAGATTGGCAGGGTTTCAAGTCTTTTGCTTCCATCTTCATTAAATCGTAAGCTCGTTTGAATAGAATGTTTACAGAACTCCCACTGTCAACCAGGATCCTCTTCATCCAAGCAGGACCAACCTGGGCAGATATGACCAGCGGATCAATTGTTGGGGCTTCGATTTTGTCAGCATCTCTGCTTCTAAATATGATGTCGTCAGACATCGTCTTTTGTTGCTTAGCCGGGGTTCCATCCTCACAATTACTGCAGCATTCGAAGCTCGCATGCCTGATAGAGCTTGCATACGACTCCATTTCCCTCCAGCTCCTTTCCGCTTGATGAGGACCACCACTTATGGTATTGATAACTAGCCTCCCGCCTGTACGAGCGGGTTCCTCTTGTCTTTCTTGGTCTTGCGCACGGTTTGGGTTTGATGGGCCCGCACCACCAGACTGCGGTGCCCGCACGAATTGATCTAACTTTCTCTCCCTGATCAACTTTTCTATGAGATCCTACAAATGACGACAGTCATTAGTATTGTGGCCATAACTCTCATGAAACCTACAAAACTTTCCTGTCTGAATCTGCCTCTCTGATGACCGCTTCGGAGCGGGTTTCTTATACTGTTCAGTGTTGCAAGTTTGTAGGTACACATTTTCCAGCGATGTGTTTAATGGTGTATAACTTTCGAACATCGGAGCCCTACACCGTGGGCCTGGATTCGGATCTCTCTTCTTATTTTGACCATTGCTACCTCTTGGCTGAGTTTGTTTGTTCTGTATGTTTAACTAAACTTTTCCGGAATTGTCACCGGACTGTTTAACTGCTACATTGCTTTGTATTCCCTCATTTCCGGGTTTCGCATCGTCCTGCTTCCTAGACTGTTTCGCGTCCTCTTGCCGTAAAAATTGAGCGGCTTTGGAGTAGAAACGGTCCAACGATGCGGGTGGCTTTCCGGCTAACCAGTTTCAAAATTCAGAATCGGGATCAATTCCCTTTGTCAAGGCCATTAAAATTGAGTTTTCGTTGGGATTACTAATTTCCACACATGCCGCATGGAATCTCTCCAAGTAATGCCTTAGTGTTTCCCCACGAGCTTGGGTAACACTGGACAGGGTGTTAACATCTTTGGGTCTAGCGACATGCATGCAAAATTGTTCAACAAATTTCTTAGCCAATTGGTCAAATGAAGAGATAGATCTTGGAGGTAATCTTGTAAACCACATTGTTGCAATTCCTCCCAGTGAGATGGGGAAACTTCGACATTTCACTGCATCATCGGCCCTTGCGGCGCTCATTGACCATTCATATTTCAATATGTGCTGATTGGGATCAGAATTTCCTTCGTACATAGGGAGAGTTGGCATTCTGAATCGCCGAGGAGGTTCAGTGTATAGTATCTCGTCCGTGAAAGGAGTATGACTCCGAGAAATCCCCCAATCGTCGTTGGTAAGACCTTGGCTTTCGCGGATCATCTGACGTATCATAGTCGAGATGTCCGGCATTGCTACATTTTGAGCATGCTGAGCTAAGGTGTGGTCGGGTTCCACAGTGCGAGTTTGGACCGGGCGCTGTCGACGGTCCAAGTTTCGCCTCCTTGGCTCAGCATCTTCCGGGCCGTATGGTTTAGAAGTACGTCCCTGCTGTTGATTGCTTGAATCTGGAAGATGTCGGGTATCAACCCTTGTTTCTACTGTGGCAGCTGTGACATGATTGTCCGTAGTATATTGTGGAGTACGACCACCTCGTGCTGATGGCCCAACCTGGAAGCTGGTTGACGGTCTTACCCTCAACTGTCCGATAGTTAGGGCGGGTTGATATCCAGCAGCTTGAGTATGACTTCCGTCCAATCGGGGACGGGTAGATCTATGATGATAGTCAGATGAGGCGGAACTTTCAGTGGATGAGCGGGAAACATCATCCCTTCTGGACCTCCTACGGCCCTGGCGGTTCAGTTGGTTTGTCAATTCAATATTAGCACGCAACTGTTCGGCCAATTGTTGCCGACTCTGAGTCAACTCTTGAAGCAACACCTGGAATTCTTGTCTAGTGACTGCCCCAGACGGATCTGAGTGGGCAGTGTTGTCTTGGTTGGATGGCTGCTGTTGAGCAGGATTCTGTCCATCCCTACCTTCTTGTCCAGCAGCTGTAGAAGTGGTTCTCGTGCTAACCATTTTGAATGATGAATCCTTTTCCTAGACTTTATGCAAATCTGAATAGAATGGAAGGATGATGAATTAGAGATCTGGATCTTCCTCTTGGATTTGTGCAATCCGGTATCGATGGTAGATCCAAGGAGCAGGAGAAAAAAGCTGGTTTTTTCTCAGTGAAAGCACCAAAGTGTTTGTACCAAAAATGGGCACAACACTCTTCGGAAGTTTTTGAAGAGATAAAAGTGAAGAATGAAAATTAAAACCGTGGGTTATCTAACAAAAACTCCAAATAAAAAATGTAAAGTGCAAAGACAAGCGATTTAGAGTGGTTCGGCGTTTCGCCTACGTCCACTATGAGGTTTGATGATTTTATTGCTCGATACTTAAAGGTTACAGTAGTTTATAATGTAATACAACTGAATTTCTAAGTTAATTCTCAATCTAAAGCAGCGGTGGTATTCTGGAGTAGATCTGGCAGAATCTGGGCGCTCTTCAGTACTTAGAATTCTCCGACCCCTTTTCTGAATGACCAGGGGCTCTATTTATAGGTGTAGGAGGCTGATATTTCGCCTAAAATTCGGGGAGACCGCTTCTGGCACGTGAGGGGGTCCACATGGCCGAAATCTGGAGATCCGGGCCCACTTTGGGATCGATTCGACCCTTGGTTCGAATCGATCAAGAAATCATCCAATTGAGCTGAAATTTGGTGTGAACATTCTTCACCATGTGCTTAAGCTTCTGTGAAAATTTCATGACATTTGGACTTGTAAAACTTGATTTATGATCGATTCAAGTTGGAGATTTTCGTGTTCTTCGTCCTATGGATTCGTTCGAATCGATATGGTTCGAATCCATAGGGTCGAATCCAGGCTTCTGTACGTTAAGGCGATGACGTGGTGCGCGTGCTTCGGGTCAATCCTCCTTTTTCTCCGAGTTTTCTGGGTCATACCCCGGGTTTCAGTTGTGTGGATTTGGGGGATACGAAGGTACTGGATTCGAAGATGCGTTTCCTTCGAATCGATTGGATCATCGATCGTTCGAATCGATTTAAGGTATGCCACCATTGATCGATTCGAATCTGCTTCACCAGGATGGATTCGAAGACATTTATGAAATGGAGTCAAAGTCCCTACAACTGGATGGATTCGAAGGTACTGGAGTCGAAGGCTGGCTTCCTTCGAATCGATGATGTCGGTGCTTTGGAATGGAATTGGAGCTTCTCTGCCTGCATGGATTCGAAGCGCTCCTTCCTTCGATGGATTCGAACCGGAGTATGCGAAGATGGGTTCGAACTTAGGCATATGAGGGTTTGCTCGATGGAGTCGAAGCATACATGCTCTTCGCGGATTAGACACAATACTTGTCTGATCGATTCGAATCAATCCTCCCCTCATCGATTCGAACCTAGCCTATTTCTGAGGGATCCGAACCTATACTATTTCATCCATCTTCCATTGGCGATAACTTGAGCATACGAACTCAGATTGTCCCGAGATTTGGAAAGTTGGGTCCCACGGCTTTGCTTGACGTGCCTTATCAATTGTAGCCCGATCTGGACTCGGAAAAATTTCACCGATATCCATAGCAATCCTTGTGCGTAGCTGGTCTACGAGACGATCTGTCGCCGGTTTCTAGTTAAGTCCTTGGTGTCACGGCCTTGCCAAAAGGCGGGATAACATGTTTGATTTATGTTTGGTTCATCTACTGACAATTATTTAGTAAAATGATCAAAGGAGGACTTCCCAAAAGTGATGCTAATAAGTGTTGGAGGAAGATGGAATAGTTGGGGCTAAAAGATCAGAAGACTAGGGGTCAAAAAACAAAGCATCAACCACGGTTGGACAATGGGGCGAGTAACTGGCTGTTAATAGCAGGGGGAAGGAAGATGATAAGGCTGCATAGGACTGTTTAATGTACAACAAAAGCTGAGCGAAGGATGGCAGGAGTTAAGTGGAGATAGTTCGTCATGGTGGCAGAACTATAGGGTTGGGTGCTGTGCATCTGTACATTACTCTGTATGTCACACTACGTGCATGCAGGTTGTGTACAAACAGAAAGTCAAAATATGCAGGGCTGGGAATAAGACATTTGATAGAATTTTTGTCACTGTCTAATAGTCACATGGCCATGGACCCAGTGGCTTCGGTAGTTGTACTAAGGTCGCCACAAGATTTGGATGACCTGAGAGTGCTTCAGACCGGTTATGACATGGGCATAGAGTCTACAGAGATGATGACATTGTATTTCTAGAGATCATTACCATTGTCATAATAATTGACCAAGCTTATCGGATTGGTCATTGTGCTAGTGTTCGCCAATGGAAGCGTTTGTAATTATGGTTCTATCTGCAGTTCATTGTTTAAAACAATGAATCGGGTGTTGTATCGATATAGGCTGGCATCATAAGGTAGGACATGATGGTTGCAAGGATGGCGTGAGGCAGTTGGAAGATAACCTGCATGAATATATAGGTATGAAAAGTGATTTAAACTCTTGTTCAATAATGGTATTCTAGGTATGATTTTTAATACTCGATTTAGTATATGTATTCTATTTGGAATGATTTGTATTTGATTATGTCTTTCAGGTTTACCGTGTTTTGTCAAATGGAGTAGGGGCGTTATTGAGGTGGACTTCATGCGATTGATTCTGCGACTTTTCCATGGAGTTACTTAATTCTGCTTACCGGTAACTTTACCAATATTTTTTATTTTAATACATACGGACGTTCTATAAACTAAAGGTTTGTTGAGATATTACCAAAATAATTAGTGCAGTGGACATGAATTGTAAAAAGGATAATGTCATCTGAACAACCATCAGAACAAGTAGTGTACATCAGTTACGATATGTCATTTTATGTGTGTGGGTTTTACATTAGTCTCGGAAAATGCTTTGTAAGAAACTATGTGGTTTAACTTCGATATGCGCGGTCATTGTACCTATATGTACAGTAGTTAATAACATGCTACTGATCTTCTACATATACTTCTGTTTATTTTGTTCAGTTTGACTGTAGCATAGACATGTAATGAAGGTACCGGATCTTTTTATTTAATTCAATGTACCATTTGTAGAATGACTTCGGATAATTTATAACATCTGCATTTCTATCAAGGCAAGCTGAGTTTTGAATTCATCTTGATTGAAGTTAGGAAGTCAACAAGCATATGTTCTACTTCCACCGACTGTGTGAAATCTCGAAAGATTCCATATCTACCTAACCTATTTCATTTTAAGCAACCGACTGATAGTAGTGCGTAAATTATGAAATAGCTTACATATTTTATTAAACCGAGGAGTGCAATTCATTTCCAATTACATGTTGAAAGCTCACCAGTACATTCTGCATCCATGTTTAGGTTTGCCTAAGAGGCAAAAACAATTGGGTTGATCAAGTGATATGTATTGTTTAACTGTAGCCAATAACTTATGCAAATTATTAAATTATGAACTATGGAAAAATACCTTGAAAATTTTTAATTGTTGTTGATGTGAAAAAATCATAGTTAGACTATTCTCGCTCTGAGTATAGCCAATCAAGGCAGGTTTGTCCCCCAAGTGTGGCGTTGATAGTATTCTCAATGCGATTTCGGGGACAAAATGTTAGTGCATTTTAATGAGTCATGTAAAGCTAAGGTAGAGGGAAGTATTTATGACCAAAGCACCTGGTATTACTATGTTAATTTGTACAGGCTTCAGTTGAAGGTAGGCCCGCTATTTTTTTTGATAACATACTCCACCCGACCAATTTTCCTAGGAGTCAGATACATCTATAGTGCACAACCAATAAAAAGTATAGTTTACTTAAACTATGAGAATATAGTCATAACCTAGTATCGACAACAATTTAGTGGTAACATGTTCAGTTACTTGTCAGATAAAAAGTATGTTTTGTATGTTTAACAATTCTATCATAATCGCATAAGAAGAATCTCATCTTCTGCATTTCAATCCCTGGGCTATCCACTGCAGTGAACATGCACATTTTATGATGTTAATGTGGATCTCTTTAGACTATGCATAAGTTTTTTTCTACCATGACCACATTGTAAGCTTTGAGCAAATAAATTTTCCTTCCTTGAGTCGACTATAGAAAAGCGAAAGGAAGTTATTTCCTACAATCGCTTCCCTCTCCGCTCTCTACAAACGGGGAATAGTATAAGCTCATTAGCAAGTTAAAGAAGAATAATCTTTAGATGGGAGCCTGTAACTTGTTAAATAGCGGAAGGAGGTACGTCCGTGCTAAAGTCAACAAAGATGGTTGTTATTGTCAAGGCAAGCTGAGTTTTGATTAAGTGTTTTTTTCTTTTCCTTTCCTCATTTATTTATTTCAATCGAGTGTACCCTTTTGTTCTGGTTCAACATCCTAGTGTAGAATACTTGATGATGGTTGACATGAAGTACGTGCAAAATTTTGTTCTATTTTGATAGAAGTTGCCAAAGATGTCGAGAAGCAGGTACGCTTTTATTTCTTAGTAGTACTCACCAATTTATGGAAATTGTTTGTTTCACTGTTGATTTATTTATTTTGACTGTATGTTAAAGACTTATGCTATTTAATGTTCATGTATGCATTCTGGATAAAAATCATGATAATAACCGGTATAGAAACAATGATATGTTAAATAGAACTAAGTTGAGCAACACTTCAATATGGATTAAGTTATCAGTGAATTACTTTTGGAAGTCTCTCGATCGAGGATTGTTCAAACCTTAATTCAGTTACTGTAATACAACCATATGGTTTTGACACCACTTTTGGGATAAACTTGACTTGTAATTCTATTTTGAGCACACTACTTCATTACAGAGGACAGCTCACAGTTTCCTTGTTAGTCTTCATATTCTTTCGTAGTTCAATGTATGATCTTCAAGTTAGTTTTCCCATCATATTTTTTGTTGTTTTCACATCCACTATTTGAGGTTTTGACTTTCTAGGATAAGTTATATGTTGTAAATCATCAATTCCAAGAATTTTATTTTATAATTATTCCTTTAAGTGCTTATCATTTTTTACACATGACGTAAGTACAATTTACATTTAACTGGTTATATTAATGGAAAATGAGCTGGTCAAGATAACCTTAAACCATACAGTTCTAAATCAATCACACGTTTTGCTGGCATAGGCAAGGGACAAAGTATTGAATTTTCAGTAAGTCTCTTTTTGTTAGTGTCTTCTAGTGGTAGAATTTTTTAACCATTGGCATACAAACTAATGGTAAATGACCTAAAATTTCATGCCGAAAGGCATTTCCAACTTTGGTTCTAGATTAAATTAAGCATAAGAGAAAACTAAATGCTATAACGTAAATTAATTTAAAGATACAACCTCCTGAATGAATGTTGAAGTCTTCCAAAAATCTTCTTTCTTTGCCATACAATATCCTTGATCCGTCAGGATGAAATAACCCCCATTCCCTTGTCCATGCTTCTCTGCCATGTCCCTCATTAGCAAAATCATTATGTAAGCACATTGCTTCTATACATCCTATAGGAGAAGGCTCAAACATTAAGACTCGTTCCACGATGGCCATCAGGATCATATATCTCCATCTCTGGTTTATACAGTGCTTTTCCTTGTCACTGTTTAATTGTTCATTACTCACTTGTTGCTAAAGTCAACTCACCTACATCTAAAATTTAACATGATTAGGCTCACATCAATAATAAATATAATGTCAAACGTTCAATTTGGCGACTGAACCAAACGAACATTTACGAAACTACCCATCATTCAAGTACTGTGAAACACTCAAGCTTATAGATGTGAGATGCCATATCAACATATGATTCTACTAAATATGCAAGTCATTTGCTACAAGGCTACGCTAAACTATTTAGCTTTTGTACTACCATCATTTAATTTTTTGAATATAAGATTAATCGATTTTCTAGAAAAAGGGGAAAAAAAAAGAAAAGTGAGCTAGACAAGGTGTTCATGTAGTATATACAGTAATCACAATTTTTGAGAGTAAATACATGATTCCCAAAACTATATACATCAACCTGTAGAACATGAATGATTCAAAAAATTATTGAATTAATTATCAACATTTGGTAGAAAACCACTAATCATCATAAAACCAGTTGATAACAAAAAAATGATATTATATATTTATGTAGTTCTCGCTATATTAATGACTGATATTGGATTGATATTAACAACTATGAATAGATAAGAAATTACCCTAGCTACAACCTTAAAGCTACCACACCCTCTAATCAAAACCCCGACAATCGATGCTTGCTTCAACTCGCTTAAGAGAGTTTCCTCTAGGACCAAGGAGGCGACCAACAAAGTTAAACTGCAAAACGAAAACAAATGAATTAACATTAAATGTAATTATAAATTATAAATAAATATAAGTTTTGTAAAAATTAAATAAATTTATACAAAGTAATTATGTTTTACTGGAATTTAACTAAGTTAATAAATTTTTAAAAATTAAATAAGTTTATTATAAAAATCAACCAAGTTTATAAAAATTTAACTAAATCAACTAAGTTTTATAGAAATTATTTAAATTTAATATAAGTTTAACTAAGGATGTTTGATATACTTTAAATATGCAAAACAGTTTCATAATAATGATTGTTAAATTTGTCTATAGGTAATTAGCTTTTTAGGAGCAAAGACCAGCTGCAGCAAAGAATTGTGGGTTATTAAGTAATGAACGTGGCTTTAATTGTTATATATATTATAACATTTAGTTTGTACTTGTTGTGTAAACTTATTCATGAATGGTTACGGATTTTATGTGAATTTGCTTATTTTATTGAAAAACTATTATCAAAATGGTTATGGATATCATATTTGATGATGTGATTAACGTGTTTTTTCAATTGTTTTGACTATGATGATTATGTGATTGATTGTTGGTTTTGAATATAACGATTATGTGATTGACTGTTGGTTTTATTAAGACTATTATGCGAGTGATGGCTGGAAATGGTACGAGACATTAACAGAAAACGACAGCGTATAAAGTATGCTGCAAAACAATTAATAATCTTTACTAGCGTTTCTTAAACGCTACGGAAATAAATGTAAACGCTGCGATTTGACTTTCGTAGCGTTGAAAAAAATGCTCCCAAACTTTTAGTAGCGTTTCGGTAAACGCTTCGATACGACATGCTACTAGAAGTCTGAAACTTTTTGTAGCGTTTCTAAAACCCTACAACCTGCCAAGTTTTTTGTCACGTTTTCTACAACGTTACAAAATGTTTTAGACTTTTAGTTGCATGTCGTATCGCAGCCTTTACCGAAATGCTGCTAAAAGCTTTGGTAGCGTTTTTTCAACACTACGAAAGGCCTTTTCTGGTGTAGTGTTGTATGTCACAAAATTGGTATGCTCTTGGTCTGGCTAGAACATTGCTATCTGATGGTATCCTAAGTATGTGTCTATGAATAAGAGCAGTTCATTTCCGCTGGTTGCATCTATTAATTGATCAATTTTGGGTAAAGGGAAGCTATCCTTCGGGCATGCCCTGTTGAGGTTGATATAATCAATGCAGGTTATCCATTTTTCCATTTGGTTTCTTTATGAGCACTAGGTTAGCAATCCCATTTTAGGTAATATACCTCCCTAATGAATCTATTTTCCTTTAACTTTAAAAACTTCTTCATGTCAGGCATTGTACCTTTCTTGATCTAAGGTTCTATGCTTTTCGACTGGATTGGCATCTGGATTGAAATTAACTACATAACAGATGATGGCTGGGTCTATTCTTACTATGTCTTCTAGAAGTTATCAATTCAACTCATGCTTCTGCACTAAGATTCTTTCCTATCTTGAGTACCTTTGTGGGTTCCTCTAGAGCTATTTGTACGTCTTCAAGGACATCTACCAGCTCTAACTCTTTCTCAGATGCCCCTGATCTTGGGTCTATCTTTCTTTTCTCCTCCTCTTCTAGTTATGAATTAATTAAGGATGCTTGTTTCTGGGCTTCTTCAGAGAAGTACTATGCATAAATTAAATTATATTCATCAATGTCGATCTTGTGCATATATGTTATTTTCTCTTTCTTTATGGATTTTGGTGCCGCGGAATGGTATGCGTTAGTACCGACTTTTGTGTTATGTATCAATGCAACTCTTTGAATTGGTTTAGTTTCTTGTTTATTACTATTGTCGCAAAGAGACAACAGAATACTTTCAAACAATTTTATTGGTAGAGTTAAGTCTTACATTGTATAGTTCCTTGGCTAAAATTTATTCGCCTCTCACTGATGCTACACCAGTAGGGGTGCTGAAGTTCATAAGTAGGTCTTTCTCAGAGATGATGGGCCCCAAATCTATCAACACTGGTCGTCCAAAAAAGGCATTGTATAGCAATGGTTGATCAATGATTAGGAAGCTTGCATAGAACGACTAATGTAGAGGAGCAGTTCCAGCTGTAACTAACAGGCATGCAGATCTTATCGAGATGGTTGCAATGTTGTTGAACTCGTAAATTGGTTCATAGTAGGGCTTCAAGATTTTTATGGGAAGCTTCATCTTGTCATATGCTGATTTAAAGATGACATTGACCGACCTTCCCGAATCAACAAAGACTTTCTTTATGGTGTAGTTTGACATGGAAAATCGTCCTTTGCTATAGCTTGGCTTCATGCACATATCTATCTAGTTCTTTTTTGCTTGTGCCAGCAAGGTGTAGTCCTCCATGAATCGAGGTTATGAGGTTGGAGGGGTTTCATACTTGGTTTTTGTTTGGGTCGGCAGTGAAGTTTCCACTTCTATTTTTGTTATCGGCCTTCTGAAAGCTGCTCAACTAACCTTTTTATTATTATTCTTTCTACTTCATTCTTTAAATGCCTGCAGTTGTCGGTGTGCTGATTGTCAGCTCTGTTGAAATGACGATATGCTCCACCTCGATTCTGCTCTGCTTTCTTCCTTTTATTTGGTACGTTGTATGTAAGCTCAACCTTGGTCATCTCGTGTGCCTCCCCAGGAGTGTGAGTGAGGGGATTTTTGGTGGTGAGGTTCAATTCCTTTTGTCGCTTCGTAGGTGGGTGGTATCCCTCTACCCTCCTTTTCTTTTCAAAGCTGGGGGGAGAATTTCTCTGAGGTTGCACTGTAGATCCAGCTTCCTCCATTTTGATATAGCCAGCTGCTCTTTCGTAAAAAGCCTTCATGTTGTGGCATGACTTTCTGCATTCTTTTCCCATATAGTAGTTCCTCTTTTAATCCCGACATGTGCCACCATTAGCAATGTTTTTACTCCTCACTCCAATCCGGAGTACCTCAGCTTTGTAGCGCTTAATGAAAATGTTCAGGCTTTCATTTTCACCCTGCTTTACACATAACATAGTATTGACATCTAGGGAAGCTTCTCTCCCCAAATTGAATTGCCTCAGAAAATTGGTAGATAGTTTCAAGATCGTACCTCCCCGGGTATGTACCTCCTAAACCATAGGGAGGTTGCACCGGCTATGTAAACTGGCAACAACTTACATTGGGCCATCCCTCCTACATTCAGGATGTCCATGTAATACTTAAAAGTACAGAGGTGGTTGTTAGGGTTGGTAGCTCCGTCGAACTTACCAATTAATGGGGCTTGGAAAATATCAAGGAAATTTGCTTCAATTACGGTCTCACTGAACGGGGAAGAAAACCCTTTCCACTATTATTTTCTCTGGTGCTCTATTGATAGATTTTTGCTAGCTACTATACTCGAGCCTTTAGTCAACGGATTTCGCTCTCTCTTAGGTTGATCAGGGATGAATTACCCTCAGAAGTGGTGTCTTCATCATTCAGGGCGGATTGGGTTTGTTTTTTCAATAGTAGTGGGTAAATTGGCCGGCTTTGTTTTGATCTAAGGGTTAGGTTGAATTTTGACTTTTAGCTTGGTGTTATTTTTCTAGCCAACGTTACTATTTCCACTTCTAGGAGTGTTGTTTATACTTACCCGCTGCATAGCAAGCACAATTGGTGAGTGATGGTGATGAGCTGTGGAATGTGCGGGGGGGAGTCTTTCTTAAAAGAAGTGTGTTGGGCTATCGTCTTTTCTAGCTTTTCCATGCGTTGGTTAATTTAATTTGTAAAGGAATGGAACGCGGCCAGGATGGGGTCTATAGGGACCTCAGTTGAGGCTCCCACCTCGGTTTGCACATTTAAGGTTATAAATGGCTTCTTTGCATTTTTTGAAGCCATGTGTAATTATTCATGAGCATGAGGGATATGTGAATTGGTGGGATCCATGGTATGTGGAATAAATATAGGTAAATTTTACTATATGCAGGAAATGAACGAAGGTTCAGGCCCTTCTTCTAAGCAAAAAATGTTAGTGAGATTTTTTTTCTCACCGTACCAGAATGTACGTGAAGTAACTTTAGTAACAATTACTACGAGGATTTAGAATCAGCAAGTTTAAGTAATATTAACTTTGCATTTAGGTAGTAATTATGCCGCTAAATGCTTACACAATTATGTAGTTGCACTTTAACTGTTTTCTAAAATGTCAAATCGAATAAGCACTTTAAGTAGAGATTGAATAAAATCTTACACTAAAATCTATATGAAAATAAACCAAAATACAGAAAAGTAAAAGACACATGGAATTTTAGGTGGTTCAGATATTAAGGAATCCTACGTCCACAGGGAAATGTTACTTTCTTCTTTATATTCCTTGGTAGAGATTTCATTGGCAGAGAGAGTATAATGATTTTCCTTTCTAATCCTTAAAATATCAAACTAGGAAACAAGATCCCCTATTGCTATAGTGCATTTTCTATTTATAGTATAAAGATGCACATGGATTACCATGTTCCTTCTTTCGCTGTTCCGATTTTCGTCCTTGGATCATGCTACATGTCATCCATCTGTGTTGCTTATTTAGTATGCGTGGATTGCTGGTGTGTTATTAGTGGGATATCCTGATTTGAGTGGTTGAATTTTCATTTTCGTTGGGAGATCTAAAATTGAAGTGGGAATGTTTGAATTTGTGGCGGGAGGTTCTAAATTTTAATGAGCACTAAACTCTGTCTCTTCGAAGGGTGAAAGATCTAGGCATCACTTCCTTTTAGGAGTGTGAGTACAACAAGCTGTTATCTCTTTTTTCTTTGTGGTGAAATGTGCCGCTTTTACATCTTTTACCTCAAAAGATGGTGGATCCGCCTAACGCATTGATGATATTTACAAGTTTGGGCAGGGTGATCGTGCCACCATTTGTTAAGACAGTCGCTCTATGTGATTCTTTGCCAAGCAGCTTTGAACGATGGACTACAAGGGTTATTGATGAAGGAGAGTTATATCTCTGCCGTTTATTCGTGAGCGTGGATCTACGTTGATGCACTGTTTGAGCGGCCCTTTGTGCAGCCCTTGGATTACTTTGGACTTTGTGTGGTACTGCTAAGGTAGCTCTCGGTGAGTGCAGTGCAGATCCGTTCTTGGAGGTATTAGCAATGTACTTGCTTTGGGAATGATACTGGGGTTTATTTTTCCTTTTAAGTGCGGCGCAGTCCTGATGGCGGTACATTTTTCCATTTTATTCTTTTCTTAGAAAGCTAAAAAAAGGTGGGCTGCACAACCCTATTTTCCTTCAATGCAAGATTGTTAGTACAGTTTTAGTATCCGTATATATTGGATTGTGAGTGAAGTATGTCATTGATTGCTTGCATCTTTTGAAGTGAAGTGTGTTATGCTTTGATGTCATTTATACAACTTCTTATGTCACAGCGCAACATTAATGTTTTATTGTTAGTTGAGATTTTGATTACGCTGTAGTTCCACGTACAATAGTTGTAGACTATCTACTGTACCATGTGACCGTCTTCGGTTTTGGCCTTAGTATCATAATGTAACACTGAGATTAGGGGATCGGTGCAATTTGAATCTTTGTTGTTGCCTTATAATTTCTCAGTGTAGTATTCTCTTGACGTCGCTTCATTCTTTGCCTTTCTTCTTATAGTCCATTTTTTTCCAGGGTATCATATTTCGATCTTGGTGCTTACGTCATATTGCTTCAACAGGATTCGGCCCTTTGGGAAGAAGGGGATTTGATTTGGTCAAGTGTTATTGAGAAGACATATGGGGATATGACCCAACCCATTTACACAACTCATTAACTATCTTCATAAATAGGATGGGTCAACCTATTTATGATCCTTTATTAAATGGGTCATAACCATTTAAGACTGTTTATTAAAAGGGTTGTAAATGGGTAACCTAACCGCTTTCGAAAGGGTTGGTTCTGACCTAGTTGAAACCTAGCCGCTATTTTCCTTCCGAAGTATTGAAGTCATCAATGCCTTCGAAAGGCTATCTTTGCTTCTTACTAGGTTTAGCCACTTCCTAATTGCTTTCAAAAGGGGTTGACGGTTTCGAAGGTAATGGAATCGAAAGGGGGTTTCGACTCTAACCTTCGAAGTTTTAATTTTTAAAGGTCTTTGCTTTCGACTAGATGGTTCCGACACCATCAACTTTTACCCAAATTAATTTTAGTTGGTTTCGAAAGAGATACTTTCGTATCAAATCATTTTGACCCAAATGATGTTTCTGAAGAGCAAACCCAATGCTATCGAAAGGGTACTTTATTTGTTTCGAAGATATGTTTTAAACAATATTTTGTTGATGTTGTCGAGAGGTATCATTAGTTTCGAAAGGTATATTCTTAGATTTTTGAAAAGAGGTATTCTATGCTTTCGAAGAAGGTCATCCAATGGTTTTGAAATTGATGTTTTAAAGTTTCAAAACAAATAAACCATTCTCATTTTAGAGGAAAAACCATAGCATGAATAAAGATTTTGGAAATATTATTCACATTGTTATTAACCCATAATTATATTTTGGGGAAAGGAAAGAATAACCAGTTAGGTTGATGAAGTAGTGAATATAACTTAACAGATATTAATATCTTAATTAAAGATATTGGAAGGGGACAATAGGTTTACAGTAAGCCCATGAAAACTATATGATATTGGCAGGGGCCAATAGGTTCATAGTCAGCCCATGAAAACTATGATTTGATACTGACAAGGGCCAGTAGGGTTGTAGTTAGCCTATGAAACTACATCCGGATTAAGATATTGACAGTCAGTCCATATGTTCCTAGTTAGCCCATGAAAACTAGGATAAGAGATAAGATATTGGAGTTACCAATAGGTTCTTAGTGATCCCATGAAAACTGTGATATTGAACAGATAGTCCATAAACATTTAACAGGTTAATAGTAATCCTAGAAACTATAATTGAGACAGATAGTCAGAATGAATGGGGATGGGTAATCCAGATTTGATTTACTTGTTTTGCATATCATCGTAAAGTTTTTGAAATAGTATGTTTTAACCATTATGGATGCAGGAGCACGGTATATGGTTTTATAAATGTTTTAGGATACAAGTGAGGGGAAAACCCATTCCCCTAAGCGGCGTGGTCTCACTAGATATCTAAATGGTTTGAGATGGTAAATTATTATTCATATCAGGCTTTATATCTGACTCGAAGTTTTTTCCCCTTAAACTCTCGGGTACTCAATTGATTTTGAGTAGGTTGAGAGTTTAGGTTTCCAAGTGTTCTTTTAGACGAATAAAGCTTCCAAGGACGTGCAGGAGGCAAGCTTGTTATTAGAGTTCTTTTATTTCCGCTGTGAAGTTTGTTTGTAAAGGAAAATTGTTTTCTTGCCTATCTATATACTCTGATCTACCAATGGGGCATCTTCATATATCGCTCTTGGCATATTTTGTAATAATTATATGTTATGTAAATGTGGTCTACGATTTGGGATTAAGTAGTCAATTTGGAATATTTTAAAATGGAATGTGGAATTTTTTTCCTGTTTAATTTTTTCCCATATTCTTGTGTTTCTATGTATCAATGTATCTAATGTCACCATATTTGGTCGCCGAGGATTAATAACTTTGGGTGACTACAACATTCGTAGCCGTTTGTTATGTGCATCTAAGTAAGGGGACGTTACACAGTCTCTCACATTGCTAAGACTTTAATAATGATAGATGCGCTAGTAATATGGCTATTATAAATTATAAGGCCATAGATAGTTGTCAAAGGTCTTTGTTGTTAGGACCAATAGACCAATAATGACGACGTTAGAAGTCCACCTTAGGAATAGATCTTAAACGAAGAGGTCTACCTCGATTGAGGTCTTAAATTACAGAGTTTGCCTATTTCTCTTTTAAAGTATTATATGGTGGTAGTAGAAGCTCGCTTCATATTTAGAAGTATTAAGTGGCAGATGGGTTTGGAAGTATTGGGTGGTTGATAAGCCTTCGTCGGTATTTTGTACCTTGGAAATGGGTAGGTAAGTAATCGTGCGTGCAGTGCAAGGTTAGATTAGAATTGCTAACCTTAATAGACATAACAATTAAATGGAAACCAATCAGTATAAACTTATGTTATGGACATTTTATAGATTTTTCCAGTCTCCAGAACGTTGTTCTAACCCCCTCCTCATTACAACCTGCATGATAGATTTAGAGGAACTGATCCTTGGTGCTAGATGTGTTTAGATGCTAGAGAAGTCTTCTTTTCTCATATGCTCGATGTTGATGTGACAATCTTCTATCCAAGTAATACTATTAATTCCAAGGTAGTAGTCATTATCAGTATTCTTATCCTATTATTGTTTCCGATGTGAGTTTAGATCTCTATCAATCTCTTATAATGTTCATGTTTATTTGCTGGTACCAAATCCAACGATTTGTGCTTTGATGGACTTATGTTTCAATTTTTATCGAAATTTGGGCCCATTAAGTTACAGGTTGTTACATAGAGCTTGAAGGCTTATTTTCTATTTCCAAAGATGGAGAGTAAGGAGAATGAACGGAAGGTTGTTTCGACGTTCTCAAGTATGTAAGGTACACGAAAGGTCATTATTATTAGTTCTAGCAGAAAAAATATTAACTAAGTTTTATAAAAACTAACTAAGTTTACAAAAATTATCTATACTTATAACAATAATGATAATAAACAATAGTTTGAATAAATTAACCAAGTTTTATAAAACTTAAGTACGTTTATAAAAGTTAACAAGTTTATATTAATAATAATATTAAAAAATAAAAATAAACTAAGTTTGATAAAAAATAAACTGAGTTTATAGCAACAACAACAACAACAATAACAATAATAATAAACCATAGTTTGATAAAAATTAACTAAGTTTATAATAATAATAAATTAACTAAGTCAACTAAGTTTTAAAATTAATAATAGTAGTAGTAGTAGTAGTAGTAGTAGTAGTAGTAACAACAAAAACTAATTTATAAAAATTAACTAGGTTAACTAAATTTTATAAAAATTAAATAAGTTTATAAAAATTAACTAAGTTTATAATAATAATAATAAATTAACTAAGTTTACAATAATAATAATAAATTAACTAAGTTTATGAAAAATTTATAAGTTTGAGATAATTTATAATAACGAAGTTAATAGAGTTTAATTTTGAGATTATTTATAAGTTTAATAATAATAGTTTATAAGTTAATTAAAATACAAGTTATGACATTTAAAGTTTTAGCACTTGAGATAATTTATAAGTTTAATAATAACGGTAATAATAAACAATAGTTTGAATAAATTAACTAAGTTTTATGAAAATTAAATACGTTTATACAAATCAACTAAATATTATAAAAAAATAACAAGTTTATAATAATAATAATAATAACAAACAACTAAGTTTATAATAATAGTTATATGATAAACTATAGTCTGATAAAAATTAACTAAGTTTATAATAATTGTAAATTAACTAAGTCGATCTAGTTTTACAATTAATAATAATAATAACAATAAAAACAAAAACTAAGTTTATAAAAATTAACTAAGTTAACTAAGTTTTGTAAAAGTTAAACAAGTTTATAAAAATTAACTAAGCTTATAATAATAATTATAAATTAACTAAGCTTATAGTAGAAATAATAAATTAACTAAGTTTATGAAAAATTTATAAGTTTGAGATAATTTATAAAAACTAATTAAGTTAATAAAGTTTAAGTTTGATTTATAAGTTTAAGTTTATTATAAAAATTAACCAAGTTTTATAAAAATTTAACTAAGTAAATAAGTTTTATAAAAATTATTTAAATTTAATAAAAGTTTAACTATGGATGATTGATATACCTTAAATGTGAAAAACTCTTTCATAATCATTTGTTGATTGTTAAATTTATCTACAGGTAATTAATTTTTCCAGAGTAAAGACCAACTGCAACAAAGAATTGTGGATAATCAAGTAACGAACATGGCTATAATTGTCATGTATATTATAACATTTTGTTTGTACTAGTTGTGTAAACTTGTTTATGAATGGTTATAGATATATGTGAATTTGCTCATTTTGTCGAAAAACTATTATTGAAATGTTTATGGATATCATATTTGATTATGACTAACATGTTTTTCAATTGTTTGAATATGATGATTATATGACCGATTGATTATTGGTCTAAATGCGATGATTAGGTGATTGATTGCTGGTTTCAATATGGTTTTTATGCGAGTGATTGTTGGAAATGATACAAGCTATTAATAGTAAACTAGCATGTCAAATATGCTGCAAAATTGTCAATAACTTTTTGTAGCGTTTTAAAAACGTGGAAATAAATGTAAACCGTAAGAAATATATACTGTAGCAAGATACAAATGCTAAAAAAATGTATAGTAGCAGAAAAACCTTACAGAAAACCAAAGAAGGATGCAAGTAAAGACGCTATTAAAAAATGTTAACTTTGGTAGTAGTTGACAAGCGCTACAGAATAAACTTATGTAGCGATTCTAAAACGCTTCAAGAAGTTTTAGCAGCGTTTTCTACAACGCTCAAAATGCTTCATACTTTTAGTAGCATGTTGTATCGTAGCGTTTATCAAAACACTGCTAAAATTTTAGGTAGCGTTTTTCAACTGTACGAAAGGCCTTTTCTTGTGTAGTGGCTGCTCCACATATTTATCTCATACATTCGAGTTTATCATCATTTGTGTGCTCAATCAATATGCATTAAACTCTATCACATCATTAGAGTTCCTATCGTGTGTGCATTCGATCGATATGCACTAAACTCTATGCAATGGGAGTTTTCTAATCCTATATCGCCTTCAAATGGCATTTTCAACCAATTAACAAACAACCAGATATGCAACTAACAAGTAGAGAAATGTCTACAATAGCCTACATATATCAGTAATAACATAATACAATACATCCAAACAACCAGTGTGGGGCAATGTGAGATTAATATCAAAATAACCTAAATCTATCAATATCATCAAAATAGCGTGTCAATGGGAAAAATATGATATTTAATTTAAAACCATTTCAAGACACTTTGAATTCTTTTTATAAAACAAGATATAAGTTTCACTATTTTAGAAATCACGTTTTAGAGTTAGAAAACATTTCAAAACATCGTTTTAATACTATAATAACAAACATAGTATGGTGAGAGATGATATTACTCACCTCAACCAAATCTATCTAAAACATCGCAAAATCATAGAGCTCTCCACCACGAGCATGATGCAAGAAACATCGTCCAAAACGGACCCTGTATTCAAAAGATACGCAATATATAAGTTAATGGATTATTTAAATAATTAAATTAACTTAAATATAATTAATTAGGCTAATTACCTTACTAATTATCTTCCTCCCCACCTAATTCAAAACCTATATGTGCACAAACAATGAACCCAACTACACCATGCACTCATTTAGGTGGATATGGAGCTACACTCCACGAAATCAAGTATCGTTCATGCCATCGTGCTCCTCATCGAATGCTCGACTAGTCAGCACCAAAATCTCGGACCCTGGCTCCTCCATCTAGATCGCGACCCCACTCTCTCCTTGATAGCTCCTAAAAATTGCGATAGCCAACTGATGATAGAACTCAATGATTTCGGTATGGGGAGGTGCCCATCTTCAATAGCAATGTAACCGTGTCCTTCGACCAGCCTAACTCGCCTCCAATCGACGACCAATGCTAACCCTGGTTCGTCCCCTTTTCAAGGCCATTCCCTCAAGTGAATCCTCACCCTTCATCGAGTATATGGGCGTGTAGCCCTCCTCGCTACGATCCAAACAAACTCAGTTTCACAATATTTAGTGGCCTAAATCACTCTATATTAATTTTTGAAATAACAATGGAGGTGGCGGCCATTGCTTTCATGAAGGTGGATGGAACAGTTAATGGCCATGAAGAGAAGGATTTAGTGATGGTTATATTAATATAATATTCGATATATTTAATTTCTTAAATAAATCGTCATGTGTTTCGAGCTTGTACAATCAAACGACGCATCTGATCATCATGAAACTCGTCTACGTGCATCACCTTATTTTTTCGGTCTCGATGGTATAAATTTTGCCTCTATCTGAGACAGCGCTTCGGTATAATAATTTCGAGCTTTTCGAGACTGTTTCAACCATCGGATCGTCCGATCTCCAAATATAGCGATCCTTATACTCATTTTAATTTGCAACGTCGATACGAACTCAACGGAAGTGATCTCGAGTCCTGATTCGTTCGTATGTGAAAAATCATATTTTTGGGACCGTCAATTAATTAACAATTCAATATTTTAAATTAATTATTTAAATAACCAATCAGTAAAAATATGGATCGTTACATAAGCTTTCTTCCATTTCAAAATAAGTTAACAAAATTTAGCTTATAAATTTTTTCCTTTATTTCATCATATGAGATTGTTTAATAACACTTGAAAACTGACTTTTAAAGTGCCCGAAGTATTCTTCTTTTTACTTAGAAAATATAGCATCTCCTACTTTTGTGAATTATCATAAGCCCTCACGAGCTAGCTATTGCATAACTTTCAAATGTTAGGTTATTTTATTACATATTTGGCTATCCATAGCCTTTGTGGGTCAATAGCTTCCCAAGCTATCATGTATTGCCTTTTAAGTAATGGTTGTGGGTTAACTTCCATAAAGCCATCGCATACTATCTTGTACATAGCCATCACGTACTAATTCATCATATGCCATCATATGTCAATCCACTTAAGTCCATCGTGTGCTAACTCGCCCAAAGCCATCGTTCTTTATCTCATTCATAGTCGTCGAGTGTCATCCCATCTGTAGCCATCGCATATTATTTCACCTGAAGCCTTCGTGTGTTGTATCCTTTATAGCCATCATGGGATATCCCTTCTACAGCCTTCAGTTGTTAAACTCAATAGAGCTTTTATTTGATAGCTCTTCTAAGCTATTGTGGGTGGATAGTTGGAATGCTATCACGTATTAACCCAATTATAGTCATTGTGGGTTAATATAGGCTTTCGATAGTTAAGTGACGACTTTTTAATTGTATTGAAAACTAATTCATTGTCTTGTTCAGTATTAACTTTACACCAGATCCCACTTGGTGCCGAATTCTCCGTTTATTGATTAATTACAATTAATTAATTAATCTTTTTCCTTAAACAGTTAATTCATATAAAATCAAAAATTGGCAGGAAAATTCCCAAAAATTAACCGAAAATCGATTTTATCATATTTTACCTTATCCTAAAATTTTAGGTTACAATAATTAATTTACCTAAAATTAACTATTTTCATAACTTAGAAATTTCACAAAAATTCGAATTGAATTCCAAAAATTTTGAATTTAAAATCCATCTTTATTTCATCATTATAAACATCATATTTTAATTTTGAATTGTTTAAAATTGATTAATTCATGTATTACCCTAAAACATGAGCAAAATCTCTTTATTAAAATTGCCAAACACAACCAAACAATGTTTTCATCATTTAAACATGTTTATCATCATCAAAACATACACACAAGATCAACTCCGAACCCAAACGGGTAGGGATAAGTGTTAGGGAGAGTTTTCACTCGCCTTGGTTTAAGAAAACCTTTGTTTAATCTTTATTTTCTTTAAATATGAAAGCTTGATCATCTTAGCTTTGAAATCTTCTTTCTTTCTTGCAAAATAATGGTCGGCCTTGACTTAGAGCTTTAGGTTTTTTTTTTGAGTGAATGAAATGAGAGAATGAAGCTAAGGTAAGTAGGTTGATAATTTTGGCTTAGGCTAATCTCATGTTTCCTAGTCTTGCTAATGCACCTCCCCTAGCGCTAATCCTTCTTATTTAGCTTAATTCATTTACTTTCGTTAACAAGGCTAGCCTTAACTGCCCAAATTACCCTTAGTCTATTTAATTAATTTCAAAGTGTCCCATACTCAATTAATCAAATCTTCTTTCGGAAATTCTTGGAATTGAATATCATTTTAATTTCTACTTTATTATTAAAATTGGTTTTAGTTTTTCATATTATGGACCCTCCAGAATATGGGGTGTTACAATCTCCCCTCCTTACAAAAATTTCATCCTGGAAAACAAAATTTACATTAACACATTGAAAGTGCAAAGTCATCCTCATATAAGTACATACAGTACAAATATTACACTAGTACCATGCTAATGTAAACTATTAACCATCAAGCAAAAGGTATTAGTACAACTACTAATACACAGTCATATCATATATGAATATACTACACCGTATTAGTCTATACGATAGACAAACAAAGCACCTTGCTTTATAAACATGAATGTTTTAAGCAACTCGAGATAGATATTCCTAATCCTATCCTCTATCTCCTAGGTACAATCTTCTATGTCGTCACTACATTGAACGCAGACGAGTCTGATAACTTTGTTCCTTAATTCCTTTATATCCCTACCTATTATCCCTATTGGCCGTCTCACATATTTCAAATCTGGTTCTACAAATAAGTCTTCTATCGCCCTCGGTTCCACTACTAAACTGGGGTCATGCATGTATTCCCTCAAATGTGATATGTGGAAAACATTATGCACACCCGTCAAACTACTTGGTAACTCGACTCGATAGACGAGTTTACCAATCTGCTCGATCATTGGAAATGGTCCTACAAATCAAGGTGTCAACTTCCCTGCCTTCCCAAAGCACGTAACTCCTCGCATTGGAGAAACCTTTACAAACAAATTGTTACCTACTATGAACTAATGCTTTTTCCTTCGCTTATCGGCATAACTCTTATGCCTTGGTTGAATTGCCTTCATCCTAGCATGAATCAATTCTATCTTCTTAGTGGCATCTCTTACCAAATCAGGTCCTAACACGAGTCTGTCTCCCATGTCCATCCAATATACCAGTGAGTTGCACAGTCTACCATACGGCGCTGTGAACGGTGTCATCCCGATACTCGATTGGTAACTATTATTGTAGGCAAACTCTACCGGATGCAGATGATTTTCCCAAGATCCTCTGAAATCTGAGACACATGCTCTTAGCAAATCATCGAGTACAAGGTTAACCCTCTCGGTTTAACCATCAGTCTGTGAGTGATACGTCATACTCAAATTCAACACCATAACCAATGCACTATGTAAACTTCTCCCGAACTCACTTGTAAACAATGGGTCTTTATCACTAACTATACTACTTGATATTCCATGTAATCTCACCATATTCTTCATATATAGTATCGCTTCGTTAATTGATGTCCTTGTCGACTTCACCGGGATAAAGTGGGCACTCTTGGTCAATCTATTGACTATCACCCAAATAATATCATTTCCCATCCTTGACCTAGGCAGGCCATCTACAAAATCTATAGACATTGAATCCACTTCTAAGTCAGTACTTCTAAAGGTTGAGCAAATCGCTCAGCTTCTGATGCTTGGCCTTCGCTTAGTGACAGGTGAAGCACTTCTCTACATATTCTCCTATATCTTTCTTCATCCCTTCCCAAAAGAAAACTCTCTTCATATCATGATACATCTTCATGCCTCCGAGATGAATTGTAAACTTCGACTGATGACTTTCCTTTCGACAGACTCCTACATCCGGAACACACGGCCTCTCTTTCTTTCTTAGCCATCCCTTCGATTCTATCTTGAACCCTTTCAAATTCTCAGTATCTTCCCCTGCTCTAGTTACCTAATCCTTTCGACAATTAGTGGATCCTCTCGTTCCTTGCAACAATCTTACCAATGAGTGATGGACGTGCCTTTAAGCTTGCTAACATACCTAGATCTCTACTCGATCAAGTGTTCTTTATATAAGTTTCTTTTTATAGTTTATTTACATTGTAACTCTTATTAATTTATATTGCACTACCATATATTTTATCATCATAAAATATATATTCATTTAATTAAAAATTTATTTTTCATATATTTTAGAAAAATATATTTTAGCATCATTAAATATATGAAATTATTAAATATTCATTCATTTATTTACTATTGAATGGTACTTTATTCTGTTTATTTTAAAATAACTTCGATGATCCAAATTATCATTTATCCCGCTTTAAATTTATTTCTTTACATAAATATTCATATTTAACTCCTTAAATAAAATTCAAAAATTAAAATATGAACATTTAATTAAAATATTATTGTTCTTTATTTTCGTAAAATAACTTATACAAAATATATTATTGAATTCTTTTATCTTTTCACCTATTTTTATTTCTCAAAGTAAAATTATTATTTTCATTTGTTTCAATTATATAAAAATTATTTACGATGTACAAGTATTTTATGTTTGTTGTATATTTTACCTGTGCTCATTTTATCCTAAAAAGGAATTGATTATTTAAAGCTACTAAAATCAAATTTCTCTACAAATAAACTTTAACTTAGAAAATATAATTTAATATAAAATTTATCCAAAATAGAAATCAATTAATTTATTTCGATAAAATTTAACTTATTACGAATGTACCGAAAGTCGGGTTGTTACAATACTATTATTATTGGTCCAAGTTATCGATGCGGTTATGAAGTTGTTATGCCATCTATATAACTTTAATATAACTCATTTCACTTTCTAACATATTCATTCGACTATGTATTCTATATACCTATATATACATACTACACTAAGTGTATAAGCGTTATTTAATTTTCCAGGTTCCATCGTATAATTGCTAACTTGTTAACATATCATGTTATGAGCTCATTTTGAAGTGTGATTATGTAACCGTGTTTGTTTAATTATGGAATTCCAAATCAACGTCAATTATAGCTTACTTCACTAACAAAAAAATTATTAGCTTACTATCTTATTTGAATGTCATCATTTTGGTTTCAAATTAACAACGTAACCACATAATCATGTTTATGTCACTTACATAGCCTCAATATAACCCAAATTAAGCTCTTTAGATATCTACATTACTTCATAACTCCATATATCAATAAAAAGGTTTATAAGTGAACATAAATAAGGAGAATTGTTCATACCTATTAACTGGATTTTTAACCCAGTAGAATTCAACAGGAGTTAGAACATCCAGACTAAGCAAGCATGACTTAAAACTTGAACAAGGCATGTAAAAGAACAAGCCAATGGAACTTAAGAGAAACAAGCCAAAAATCCACTAAGTAGATGGATCGATGAGGAACCATCATCCATGGATCACTAGCGATCCAAAAGAAAGCATTACGAGTTGTCAAAGCCTCTTGCACCATGATGTACTATATCTTCTCAGAATACTTACCAAGTTTCAAAGCATTCCAAGTAGCATAGTTGCAGAAGTAAAGATTCATCTTATTCAAGCTGTTTACCCGCTTTTTGACCAAAGCAGCTAACTTAAAACGGACCTGGAGAACTCATACGAAGTCAGATTGACTTGAAATTTTAGGGAAACACTTATGTAATACCCCTAATTTTTGATAACATTATTCAAGAGATTTAATTAGATAAATTAAATAGAATAATGTAAATAATTAGAGTGATAAGGGGATTGAGATTTGAAAATAAAACTAAGGGCCAAGCTTAATTAAATAAATGGGCTTAAGAATGGTTTATAAGCAAATTAATTTGCACAAGGGCATGTTGGGAAATGGTTGCACCTTATTACCATAACCGTTATATATCCACGGCTTACCATCCACTCACGTTCATTTCTCATATTCACAAAAACATAAAACGTAAACATAAAAGAGGAGTCGGCCATTGTTAAGGAAGAAAAAAGAAGAGAAATTCAAATCATGCTAAGGATTAAAGCAAAAGGAATAAATCTTAATCTCAATTCAATATTCTTAACCTAATCAAGGTGTATAATAATTTATACCATCTCTATTTTGTTTATAATCATTTGTTTTCGTGCTTAAGATTAAATTCGTTTTAATGACGATTTGGATGATGATATGCTTGGATTTATAACATGTTTGATTTAAATCAAATTGTACATATACGAATTTATTTGGTTTTTAGGGTAAAACTGGTTGTAAATGATTTTGAATGCCATGAGAAAATTTTATGTTATGTAAAACATGATTTTGGAGTTGGTTTTAATTTACATAATTTTCCAAGTTATAGAGAATTTATTATGAATTTTCAAAGGAAAATATGGTTAATTGGGTTTAGAAATTTATTTTAGAAATTTGAGAATTTGGATCTGAAATTTAGATATGTTAGATAATATATTAAAAGTGAATTTCTATAATTTTTTGGGATTTTTCCTAAGTGATTTACTGAAAATTAAATTATTTTGAAAGGAGGACCTAAATGATTTAATTGTTTTGATTAATGGAAGGGCTTATTTGTTAAATTTGTCATGATTTAGATATGAAATTATGCGGCAGTTATTTTTGCAAAGAATTTGAAAAGTTGAGGCAACCAATCACATTTTTACAAGTAGGCAGGTTAGTTAGAAAGTATTTGCTTTAATTGGCATTAATCATCTTTTACCCAGAAAAGCGGGTTCCGCCTCTATTAGAAGCACCTTTCAACTCATAGCTTCCGCCTTCAATCAAGTTGAAACCCTACAAAGCCGAAACCAATACACAAGGTATCAATATGGGTACATAGTGGATTTGAGGAAGGCGAAAGGCATGGTGTCGAAACATAGCTTCCGATGGGAATGAAACCTTTTCTTAGCTTTTAAATGTTATGTGCCTGCCTTTGTTTTACTAAAACTTTCGAAGATGCTAACAAAAGGGGTTTTCTGAATAGCTTTCAAGGAGGGTTGCCATCTTTCATTTTTTTAAGTATGTGCTTTCGAATGAGTCTCTTGTTTATAAAACAGTGCTTTCAAAAATGGTGGTTCCAACCTAGTCGAAGCCCTGCTGCCATTCTTTTGCCTTTCAAGTGTATTGAAGTCATCAATGCTTACGAAGGGTAGCTTTTGTTTTAATTTTATACTAAGCCCCTTCCTATATGCTTTTGAAAGGGTTCAAGCGTTTTGCATGTAATGGCTTCAAAAGATGGTTTCGGTGATATCCTTCTAAGTTTTTCTTAAAGGTTTTGAAGCTTTCGAAAGGATGGTGCCGATGCCATCAAACTTTCTCCAAACAATTTTATATGAAGATTAAAGGTTCCGAAAGGGATACTTTCGTATATATATATATATATATATATTCACTTTGACCCAAAAGATGTTTTTAAAGCAAACCCAATGGTTTCGAAAGAGTTACTTTCATTGGTCTCGAAGCTAGATTTCGAAAGATTATTAAATAATGCTTTGGTACTTTTGAAAGGTACATTTTGATTTTGAAATAGATGATTTAAAGAGCTTTGAAAGGGAAAGGGCAGAATAACCAACTAGGTTGACCCAATAGTGAATATAAATTTAGTTAACTCCTGAATGAGTAGAATTGCATCCAGGAGGTTAGGAAGATCAGAATATAGGATGCTAAAATATTGATTAAAGAAGTTGTCAAGGAGACAGGTTCATAGTAAACCCATGAAAATTATGCATAAAAGAAGTTATCAGGGAGACAAGTTAATAGTAAACCCATGAAAACTATGATTAGAAAGAGTTATTGGCAGGGGCCAATAGGTTTGTAGTGAACCCATGAAAACTATATCCAGATTAAGTTATTGAAAGAAGTCAATAAGTTCCTAGTCAACCCATGAAAACTAGTATAAGAGGGAAGTTATTGGAGTTACCAATAGGTTCAGGGAGAACCCATGAATCAATGAAGTTATTGGCAAGGGCCAATAGGTTCTTAGTGATCCCATGAAAACTATGAAATAGGACAGGGAGTCCATAAATTTAAACAGGTTATTAGTTAGCCCATGAAAACTATTAGGTTAAAAGTAATCCTAGGAACTATAACTAAGACAGATAGTCAAAATGAATGTGGATGGGTAATCCAGAATTGATTTACTTGTTTTGCATATCATCATAATATTTTGAATTGCTATGTTTTAACCATTGTGGAAGCAGGAGCACAGTATACGATTTTATAAAGGTTTTAGGATACTAGTGAGGGGAAAACCCGTTCCGCTAAGCGGCATGGTCTCACTAAATATTTAAATGGTTTGAGATGGTATATTATTATTCATACCAGGCTTTATGTTTGACTCGAAGTTTATGTTTTCCTCTTAAACTCTCGGATACTCAATTGATTTTGAGTAGTTTGGGAGTTGAGGTTTTCAGGTTAGACGAATAAGCTTCTGGAGGCGTACAGGAGGCATGATAGTTATCTAGAGTTATCTTTTATTTTGATTCCGCTGTGTTGTTGTTGTAAAGGCATAGTTGTTTAATTGCCTATATATACTTTGATCATCCAAGCGGGAATCTTCGTATGTCGCTCTTGGCATATGTTGTAATAAATATATTTTCTATGAACGTGGTTCTCGTATTGGAATTATGTAATGAATTTGAAATATTTTGAAATAGAATGAGAAAGTTGTTTGTTGATTTTAAAATTTTTCCATATCCATGTGTTTATGTTATATTAATGTATCTAACATTACCGTATTTGGTCGCCGAGGATTAATAACAATGGATGACTGCAGCATCCTTAGCCGTTAGTTTTGGGCCTCCAAGTGGGGGATGTTACAACTTAGAAGACATAAAAAAAGGTACTCAACAAAAATGAGCATGATTGGATAAGGCTAGGTGGGTCGCTAGCGACCTAACTAGATTGATCGCTAGCAACCTATGTAGATTGGGCTCCACCACCTGAAACTTTTAAGGTAGGTCCCTAATACCCTCTAGATTGTACCTGCAAAGTTTCGTCTGATTTCGTCAAGTTTTGAGCGAGTTATGGATGATTCTTCTGGACTAGATGACCCATGAAGATGGATGATCAAACAAACTCCAAACGACTTGATATTTGGACAAGGCACTTAAATAAAAGATAGAAAGACAACCAAACTAAGACCACTCAAAATATGCTAAGTGGATGGATAGCTAGCAATCCATCAAAATAGGTCCAATTGCCCTCAAAATTTCTGATCCCCTTCGTAGTACTAAGTAAAGGATTGGTAGAAAAATATGCTAAGTTGATGGATAGCCAGCAATCCACCGCCTATGGATAGCTAGCAATCCATCTTCTATGAATAGCTAGCGATTAATAGAAATAACCATATTGATTTGTGATTTTCGGTGATGACTTGGCATAACAACTGGACTCTTATGCACTTAAACTTCTGGCCGAAGTGCTCCCCAACCCCTATAAATACAATCCTACCTACAACTTAAATAGGACCTTCGGGACTGGCTACTGGAACTCAGAGACTATTCTTCACTCTTCTTCTCCCATACAATAGTCATATAGAGGTTCACTTTGATTCTCCAGTGAACTCTTGAACTTTTGACTTGATCTAACTTAGAAGATTCAATCATATTGTAATTTGATCCAACTTGTAATAGTAGTCAGTCAATAAGAAAAGTTACAAAGTGGACGTAGGCTTCATTAACGGCCGAACCACTATAAAAATTTTCTTGTCATTTTTACTCTATCTGTAAGTTATTACTTCTTCTCTCTATTCTATTTGTCTTGATAAACATTATTGGTGTTTTCACACTCAGTCCAGGGTGTTTATCCACTTTTTGGGTCAATATTTTGGTGCTTTCACTGAGAACCCAACTCAGGCTTAGATCTAGTTATCTATTTTGGATTAGATAGGTTTAGAAGTTAGATCCTCAACCTCTACTTAGAAGATTTGCTGTTGAGAATCAATGGCACCAGGAACAAAGAGAACTAGCTTCGGAAGATCCATAGGAGCTACCATTGCTGGAGAAGAAACAAACCCTCCGCAAATTGAAGTCAACAACCTTAACAATCTGCTGTTAGGAGCCAACTCTGGAGATTAGGTTCCAGGATCCTCCACATAGCATGAAGTTGAGACTAAGGGAGAATTGAACAAGATGGTTGATGAAATTAACCATAAAATGGCAAACGGTCAAAAGGCTCTTATGGAAAAGTTAGATGCTCTTTTAGCGCTCCAATCATTAACTACTTGAAGAACGGTGCCTGAAGCAGTGGCTGCTATGGAGCAAGAGCATTCTTCTGTTTCTGGCATGAATGGAAGAAACATAAGGCAAAAGCAAAAGGAAGCAATGGGCGGAGCTCGAAGAATCATGATGGAGGTAAACATTAACACTCCACCTACTGCAAAAGTGCCCGCTACAAGCCCAAACTTAGGGGTGAAAACCCCATGGGAGGATATAACGATGGCTCTCTCCGGCTCAGAAGATGAAAAACAATTTAAGGAAGACAAATTGGATAAAAATGCCAATGTGCAAAATGCTAGAAGAAGCTCCAAAACCCATGTCGTAGCACAGTGCCAAGCAATGGACGAGGAACTGCTACTCCAACGAAACTCCTAGAGGCAGGAGAACTAAGAAGATATGATACAAACCGAGATCGATTACAAGGTCAAGCTTCCATGGTATATTGTGACTACTTCCAACTGACTAGCTTCCAATTCAATCATGGAGCTCCCATCGTCGAATCATGAATGGTCGTCGTCGAAAATCATCAAAAATCGTCAAATGGTCGCTAAAAACTCACTTTAGGGTTTACTTGAAGTCGAACTCGGGAAATCGCCTATTTGATTCAAAGCAGATTTTGGAAGTCCTGACTCAAAGTCGAACTCGGGTAATCTCCCATTTGACTCGAAGTAAACCTAGCAAATTCTGGCCCGAAATCAGACTCGGGTAAAACCAAGATTTTCTCTAAGCAAACATGCAAATGGCTCAAAGCAACGTTTGTCACCAACCCAGCATTTCAAATTCTGTGACTCCACGCAAACCATGTGCAGACTCCAAGCAAATAAAAAAATTTCTTAGGTCGGACTCCATGTAAAATACCACCTATCCATCAATGTCGATCCATCTTCTTTTTCCCATAGCTCGAACATGCGAACTCTAAATGCCTTGAAATTTGGAATGCAACCTTATGAGACTTTCTTTATCACCATAGACCGATCTCACCTAGTTTGAATTTTTTTGGAGATCGTCACTGGTCCATAACCCCGTCATAAGTGATTTCTCATTCAATTGGCATTTCCAATCATCCAAGCATAGACGATCATGGATATATCATTCTCAAGCATTATAAATAGCCATAACTTGAAAACGGACCAGTTTAACAACGATTAGAGCATCTTCCCCAATCAAAACCCATTCATCAAAGCCATTCAACATGTGGAATATCGAAAGAAGTTTATCATGCCAACTATGCCTTTTTACAACTATACAACTGATTCGAAATTGCTTTTTTACAGGTATGACTAGTATATGGACGAAGCTAGGACGACGGATGCAACCTACTGCAAGGTCCTCGGGAATCATTAAAGGATGAAATAGTCTACTACGTCGAAAGAATTCTATGGGAAGGCAAGCAAGTTCTAAAGATTAGAAGTAGTGCAATTGGAAGAAGGAAAACCTGGCAATTTGCCAAAGAACATACCAAACGATGAAGGAGCTATAAGACCTTAGGGACCTTCTGCCCAAGTAAGGCTACTAAGACCCAGTAGAAAAGCGCCCCGGCTAACTAACGAAATCAGATGAAAGGATGATTATCAAATAACACTCTATCTAGCTAGAAACTAAGGAATGGGGCAGCAACCTGAAGCGATGCCTTCTCATCCATCATTGTCTACTATGCTTTTCCAAATGAGCCGTACCGGGACACTAGAGGCATTGCAGACAGTACGGTGAAAAAAATGCTTCTATGCCCTCAACGAGTCATGTTTATCCCCCTTCTGAGAATCGACATTGCGTTGGTAGCATTGAGAAGTCTTGCCCAAAGGATTGTCAAACAAACAGATCCAACCCCTTAGTTTCCAGGAACCGATAAAACTGTGTTCCCACGAGCTAAATACCAAAAATTCCTCTTAAAGTCATTGAATCATTGCTTTAATACCATTGGGCCGTCGGACACATGACCCAGAACTCTTCTTGGAGTCGATGAATTATCGTTCCTAGGCCGTCTGGTCGCCGTACATCCGACCAAAATTTCTCTTGAAGTCGATGAATCATAGCTTTAAGACCACCGGGCCGTCGGACACACGACCCAAAACTCTTCTTGGCATCGATGAATTATCGCTCCAAGGTCGTCTGGTCATCGGACATCTAACCATAATTCCTCTCGGAATCGATAAATTATCATTCCAAGGCCGTTTGGGCGCCGGACATTCGACCACAAAAACTCCTTTATGAACTAAAGCGTCACGATGGTCTTCTATGAACTAAAGCGTCGTGAAGGCAAATCGATAGATCAGCGGTCATCTGATCCAAAAAACCCTTCATCAACGTGAACATCTTTTACGAACTAATGCGTCATGCTATTGAACCGGTAGATCATCGGTCATCTGATCCAAAAACCCCTTTACGAGTGTAAAGGTCTTTCACGAACTAAAGCATCGTGAAGGTGAACCGGTAGATTAGCGGTCATCTGATTCAAAAAAACTCTCCGCGAACATGAAGATCTTTCACGAACTAAAGCATCGTGAAGGCATACCGATAAACCAGTGGTCATCTTATCCTAAAAACCCTTCGTGAAAATGAAGGTCTTTCACGAACTAAAGCATCATGAAGGTAAATTGGTAGATCAGCGGTCATCTGATCCAAAAAACCCTTCGCAAAGGAGAAGGTCTTTCACAAAATAAAGCATCATGAAGGCGAACTAGTATATCAACGAAACTTATGTACGACTGATATTCGTGAAGGTGAACTGGAAGATCAGCAATCATCTGATCCAGAGCCCCCTAGAGTCAACGAAGTCATGCTCCGAGGCCATAAATCGACAATCCTATCAGTCACGCCGCATAATTAAATGGAATCACTTCCAACGACCGATGAAACAAGTAGTGCTGAACTCCAAAGCTTCAAATTCATTCAAAGGAACTAAGCCAAAACTGAACCGAACTTGTGGTTAATCAGAGGCTGACTCGAATTAACCTAAGACTTAGAACTTAGGAGAACCGCACCCAATGGACTGGAGGCCACCAAACGAGTTGTGGAGAGACCCTGGGTATAGTTCAAGTGCGCAAACAGCCCCCGTGGCATGGGGGGTACCACACACACTTGAATAGCCACATGGCCGAGACTAATCATACCACGGTTTTGTTAGGCCCAATCAAAAATTCTAGCATTCTGACAACTATGGACTTAACAATCTTGCTAGCACAACAAATGAAATAGAATCATAATACTTGCTTACTTCTTCCCAACTCCTCCTTCACCACCCTTAGTGACCAGTTCCTTTTTCTCTTAGACTATATGCCAGATGAAGACCAATTCTCTAAAGGCCGTTTGGACCAAAAACTGAGAGTATTGCCCCGAACTCCCATAAGCTCTTTCTTAATAACCATCTCCATGCGGTCGGCTGTAGATCTATCCACCATGGCAACCTTATCTGTTTGGTCGTGCACATCTCCCCGAAATACGGGAGGATCGTCTAAGCCATGGTTACCCGATCCAAAAACTAATTATCTCTTAGAACTAACGAAATCGCGTTCCAGCGAAGTCAAATCACTGGATTGATGGGAAATCTCGATCCTTACCTTCTAAGAACTGGTATTGCTCCTCCAGCACCGAGAAGGATCAAACCATTATGCACATTTCGTAAGCCGCGCACTCTTAAAAGCCGCGCATTTCATAAACCGTGCAAGCA
This sequence comes from Allium fistulosum, assembly GCA_030737815.1. NCBI lineage: Eukaryota > Viridiplantae > Streptophyta > Magnoliopsida > Asparagales > Amaryllidaceae > Allium > Allium fistulosum. Next base: position 296,346,897 of record CM060907.1, read on the forward strand.
ATGCTTGATGTTGCTCTGGCATCATCAGCAAACCGTTAAAATTTTCTAAGTACCGATGTTGTCGTGACAACATCTGGAAACTTATTTATTGCAGGATTAGCAGGGATCAACTCCCACTACCTGAAAAACCGACATTGCTCCGGTAGTGCCACACAAACCAAGAAGTCGACAAATAATTCTAATATTTGACCAAAGTTAATGTACAAAATGTCTAAATTCAAGACATCCAAGTCACAAGTTCCCAGAGATAAGAGATGCAACATACCTTTGACTGGGGGCATCCAAGGAACTGCCTAAAACATCAAGTCTCACATCAATTATTCAGAATAATCAACCCTGTGGACGGAAGGGCACATAAATATTAACACTTGGTCGGGATAGAAAATCGCACCAACTTGCAATAAAATGAGGAACTTACCATCATCTAGAGATAGACGACGGAAGGCATTTCCAGAATTAATGCACCATTTTTTAATTATAGAAGCAGGTGCTCGACTGAGGTCTCAAACCCCAACTTGCAAAAAACTAGCTGTTATCCGTAGACTAATAATGGCAAGGAGAGAATGCTCGAAATCGAGCAGCTAAACCATTGATTCCCGAAGATTGGAACTACTGAATAAGGTTGATATCCACAACAATGCTATCAGCCCAACACAATGCATATGGCTTGAAACAAGCAATGTTAAGTGTCACAGATTCAAGACAAACACTACCGAACTCTACTGCTCTATGATCAGGATAGGAATGAGCACGGTCGTACCGAGGGTAATATGATGACTCGCTCTACAATTTTTAATTTTCTATAAGAATCTGGAATTTGACACCTAGAAATGAAGGGTTCCGCCTAGAAATGAAGGGTTCCACAGATAGAAGACTGATCATTACAAAAACCATTTGGAGGAAATTTGATTTTTCGTGAATAAGAATAACCATGGAATTGGTTAAGAAACAACCCTGCATTTCCACGGGTAACACTTGGCGGTGATAATCAAGGATAGGCAATGGAAACACTTGTGACTTCCATCCTTCCAGAACGTGGCATATCCTAAAGTTAAGCAACGTTGAGAAAAATAGCCACATTGGGTTGAAAGGGATCTACTCAACTGATAGGATCTGATGAATGATTCAGTCCAAACCAACATGACTTTAACATTGCCCGAAGACAGGCAACACTAAGAAAAGACTTCTACAATCCAATCATCGAAGTGAAAATTTTCGAAGATTGAAACTAGTGTCCACTTGGATTAAAAGCATGTCGGATTGGCTAAGAAAATCGATCCTAATCTCCTGAGTAACGGTGTTGCCCCGACAATGCTAAGGCCTTTTCTCATTTCCTAAGTACTGGTGTTGCCATGGCAACGTCGAGAAACTTTCTATTTCATAATTATTGGTGTTCCCCAAGAAATGCCGAGAAACCCTCTATTTTCTAAGTACCGACATTTCCTCAGCAATCCGAGAAATTTGTTATTCACTATGTACCGGTGTTACCTCGGCAACGCCAGGAAAACTTTAATCTACAGGTTCGATGAGAAACACTCATCGTAGTAAACCATCAATGCACTAGCTTTTGGAGATAGAAGTTAGCCCTCAAGTGAGATTCTACCCTTGTCTTTAGAAAGCTACTATTGACCGAAAATGGGCAACAATAGGAAGACATAACCTTTCATAGGTCAGTCGTATGGTTCGACCTTTCATCACAGGAATAAGCCACTGCACAGGAATAAAGCAGCGCCGAAAATAAATCTCAGGATTGAATTACTCGTGTGCTAATTTCTTGGGATGAAATCTGATGCACAATCGAATTTCCTGAATTCAACTTGGAAAGAATTTAGATACAGCCAAAAGATAGGCAGCCTCGAGGAAATGTTTCTTGGAACCAAGTAGCTAGGTTGTCAACTCCCGAAGATAGGAATTGGCGTATGAACATAACTTCCTTGACGACAACAATCAAGCAAAGAATGCACAACCAAGTATATGTAAGGACAATCATGGAAGGTTGGAACTAAAACCATCGTACCTCCTCAGTCTTAGAATAGGATTGAGAGCCAGACCAGGGGTAATCGAATCATTTGTCCCAAACCTCCCCATCTCTCATAATCGCCCAAATACTAGCGTTCGAAATAGCTAATCCCTCAAGCAAGGATAGACCTACAGATACATGATTGAAAGAAATGTTGCAAAGTCCAAACACAAGTAACTATGAGGTTGGTCGGATAATGGTTCTGTATTGAAAAACAGAGCATTTTGGCAACAAAATCACCAACAAAGGAAATAAAGGATTTAACGTTCAGAAATCAACTTTTGCTCGTAGTCTGGTAATGACGAGAAAGATCGATGACTTACCTATGTCCAACTAGATCATTTAGCTCTAACTTGCAAGAATATGCCATTACCCGAAGTTTGGTGATGCTAAGACGAAACCCCCAGAATGAAACTAACGATACATCGGCTTACGGAAACAGAAGCAAGAGTTTGATTGAATCTTCAACCCTATCTTCTAGCATCTCATGCTATCAGAAGATTCACAACATCAAGTAAAAATCCACTGAGTTGAGTCATCCGCGCACGAGTTTCTAAAGATAGAAATCGATACATGATTAGGGTCTCAACACTAGACTTGGAAGAATTCACTCTAGCAAAAGATGACGGTAATACATCTTTGCAGCACATGTACCCAGAATGACATTGGATGACGATGTCAACTTAGAGGAATTCAATTATAGTCAGGAAATAAACATCGTTGAAAATATCAGAGCTTGGAATCATGCAGCAAAGTCTCTAGTTCCTAGAGATAGGAGCTATTGTGTCAATCAAACTGGGGTAATCGAACGTATTACCCAGGAACCTAGTCTCCCGAAAACAATTAGACCTAGTATTAAGAGAAATCAGGCCTACGGACTAGGGCAGATACACCACACTTTGTTGAAATGGACTCAATTGAGCATCAGTAGGGATTAGCTACAGAACTGGAAAGACCAAGCTACCTCATAATTCTGAACAAATTGCATGAAATAGAATATGCAGAAATGAACGCAGAAGTATTACTTATATGTATAGAATTACAGTAAACGAGTATACTGCACATGAACACAAGAGGTGCAACAGCGAGAAAAAGCAATGCTCGGAATCGTGCAATTAAACCAATAGTCCCCGGAGATAAAGGCTGGTATGCAGGTTGAATTTTGAAAAATGCAAAGGAAGGATAATCATAATCGAACAAGTCATGCGCTAGTTTTTGAAGACTGAAGCTGTGCCTGCTCGAACTTCAACTACTACTCTACAAGAGCAGATGTGCCTTGTAATTTAACTGTAATCAATCATCCCAATATGACAGGAATAATAAGTGAAGCCTAAGTTGCGAAGGACCCAGCTTCTGGAGGAGTGGAAGTCCCTCCGCTAGACTAAAGACTGGATGACCGGAAAGTCATTTTCAATAGTAAAACTTGGCATTCAACCATGTGGGTATGTTTTACATTAAATAATATCTTCGTATAACAATGACCGGAATCCAAGGGAAGTTGGCGTAAGTTAGCCTGTCGGGTTCTGAGCGTTGATCGAGTCAGATGCAATGTGTTATCTACATGAGAAGAGTCCAGTATCCCGAATTCTGCAAATGAACAATCTAGTGTAGATAGCTTGCTTACGTTTGAAAAATGATCCATGTCATCCTTTGAAATTATCTTTTCCACACTTAACCATTATCGATCAACGATCGATAATAGAGCCACTATCCGAAGCGACGTGGAAAGCTTTTCTTTTAAGGATCAATGAAGTACAGAAATGGGAAGAGCGATACGATTGAATCGTCCACTATATCCGATTTTGGAATAAATCATCGCATTAGAATTCAAAACGGCGATAGGAACTTAACCAAGTCCTCGAAAGAAATAGTTAAAGATAAAAAGAAAGGCTTCACTCCAGAATGGCGTACAATTGTTCGAGACAAAACATAGATTCAACGCAGGTCAGGTTAAAACTATATAGGTCAACTCCAAACCTACGTCTTGCACCCACTTACCGAGCTAAGCCCCTGTGTAAACTACGGAGCAAAGATTGCATCGTCAATACTAGGAATTGAAATTCAGATCAAAATCAAAAAATGAATGGCTATCAAAAGTCAGTCAATTGAAAACAACATCTTGAGATGGATTCCAACGATTTGCCAAAATTGATAAAATAGTAATCCAAAGCTTGTCCTTTTCAAGGGCACACTTTGTTTCCAACGAAAGCATACTTTGGGAGGCAAATGTAAACTTGGTTTTTAACCCAGCAGAATTCAACAGGAGTTAGAACATCCAGACTAAGCCAGAATAACTTAAAACTTGAACAAGCCATCTAAAAGAACAAGCCAATGGAAATTAAGAGAAACAAGCCAAAAATCCACTAAGTAGATGGATCGCTGGCGATCCATTATCCATGGATCGGTAGCGATCCAAAAGAAAGCATTATAAGTTGTCAAAGCCTCTTGCATCATGATCTACTACCTCTTCTAAGAATACTTACCGAGTTTCATAGCATTCCAAGCAACGTAGTTGAAGAAGTAAAACCGATTCAAGCTGTTCCACTTTTTTACCAAAGCAGATAACTTAAAACGGATCTAGAGAACTCATACGAACTCGGATTGATATGAAATTTTAGGAGAACATTTAGAAGACATAAAAGAAGATGCTCACCAAAAATGAGCATGATTGGATAAGGCTAGATGGGACGCTAGCGACCTAACTAGATAGATCGCTAGCGACCCATGTAGATTGGGCCCCACCACCTGAAAATTTTATGGTAGGTCCTTAAAACCCTCTAGAGTGTACCTGCATAGTTTCATCTAATTTCGTTAAGTTTTGAGCGAGTTATGAATGATTCTTCTGGACAAGATGACCCATGAAGGCAGATGATTAAACAAACTGCAAACAATTTGATATTTGGACAAGGCACTTAAATAGAAGATAGAAAGACAACCAAACTATGACCACGTACAAATATGTTAAGTGGATGGATAGCTAGTGATCCATCCCCTATGGATAGCTAGCGATCCACCAAAATAGGTCGGATCACCCTCAAACTTTCCGAGCTCCTTCGTAACACCAAGTAAAGGCTTCTGGTAGAAAAATATGCTAAGTTGATGGACAGCTAGCGATCCATCCCCTATGGATAGCTAGCGATCCATAGAAATTACTTAGATTGATTTGAGATTTTCGGTGATGACTTGGCATAACTACTAGACTCTTCTGCACTTAAACTTCTAGCTCAAGTGCTCTCCAACCCCTATAAATACAATCCTACCTGCAACATAAACAGGATCTTCGTGACTGGCTGTTGGAACTCTGCAGAGACTATTCTTCACTCTTCTTCTCCCAAACAATAGTCATATAGGGCCCCACTGTGATTCTCCAATGAACTCTTGAACTTTTGACTTGATCTAATTTAGAAGATTCAATCATATTGTGATCTCATTCAACTTGTAATAGTAGTTAGTTAATAAGAAATGTTATAAAGTGGATGTAGGCTTCGTTAACAGTCGAACCACTATAAAAATTCTCTCGTCTTTTTTAATCTATCTGCAAGTCATTGCTTCTTCTCTCTATTCTATTTGTCTTGATAAACAAGGCTAGTGCTTTCACACTCAATTCAGGGTGTTGATCCAATTTTTGGGTCAACAATACCCATCGAATCTAGTCCTAGAACTCCAACAAATCTACAAATCCAGTCTCCAAAGCTTCACCCAAGAAATATCAAAATTCACCAGATCACCTCAAACGAAAAGGGTTTACTTCTTTTCTTACAACTGGATTTATGTTGATTTTATTTTTGGTTTAGGAACTATTTTTGAAGGCGATATTTAGACATTATGGCTAAAGCAATTTAGGAATTTGAGTAGAAAGTAAGATGAAACGAAAATAAGCAAAGGGGAAAAAAGGCTTGCGGCATATAATAAGGTTTTGTAAGCTTTTGAGCTATTGGATCACTCTTACACATTACAAAACTCTTTTCCTTTATAACTCATAATCAGTAACTCCAAATGACCAAATCCTATATGTTTTACTTTATCAAAACAACGTTCCACGCGTAGTGGAATAAGTTTCAAGTCCATATTCATTTTCCCCAAAATAACATTTTTATGTCATCACTTAAATAAACTTTACATATTTAAATAACTATGATTTAAAATTATGGGTCACTATAACAAAACGCCTATTTTTAAAGTTCTACTGCAAATGGTAACAGGGCGCACATAAGAGTTAATATATTGCTTCCAAACACTAAAAATCCTATACTTGAACATCAAACTTTAAATCTAACAAGATCTTATAGTGAGGGTCATTTATAGAAGACTTGACCAAAATTTTCTTACTTGCAACTTCTTAAAATATATGGATGAAAGGAAATGGAAGAATTTCTAACATCTGCAGTTTTAATGAAGTCATAGGATTCCAACACATAAAATTGGTTGTGATCTCTTCTAAAAATATCAAGAAATTGCCAACATCTTTAGAGATTGAAATGACTGTTTAAAAAATTTTGGTATCTTGAGAGAGAATGATCATCATGCAAATCAATGGCCATATTTCTCTCCCTTATCCGTTCAGTCTTATAAAAGGACAAATTATTTGTTAATTTCCATGTTGATACATGTATTGCTTAAATCTAAATTGACTTTCTTTAATCTTGTACATGTTAATCTATTTTAACTCTTTAATTTTTATTCATTTTTGTATTTCCAAGTGTTGGGAACCTTGTTGTATGTTTTAAGGGTTCCTTTATACACTGTAATTGTTATTGACCCGTATTTAGATTGCCAACGCTTTATGTGTGTCTTCGTTATTAATAATAGAAGTATCATTTAACCAAAAAAAGATCCCAAATTAGTTTGAGGTACACGAGCTATAAATAAGACTCTCTTCATGTTTGTTGGAATGATGTACATGCAACTACACATAATAACTTTGGACTCATTTTCAAAATAGATTGAAACTCTAAAGTAGCTCATGATACTGTTCACTTGGACTAAATATAATTAGGAGTACCTTAAGGCTACTATAGTAGTCGAAATTTCTGTAAAAATGGGGTGTTATTCTCACTTTTTTTGGATTCATCGTGCTTCAGCAGTTGGGACTACCATAAAAGTAGGAGTTACCTTTTCTTCATTATGCTCCAATAGTCGAAGCTGGAATGTGTGAGTCAAAGTAAGTGGGAATTACTCCAGCTTTTCCTAGCATGAAGGCATGAATGGGTTCTTGAAAACTGTTTTAGGTTAAAAGATTTTGGAAATTTTTTTACAATTAAATGGTGTTATAAACATTGTAAAATTAAAAACGCACCTTTTTTGCGAAATAGGCATGTGAAACATGTATTTAGCCTTTGAAACTCATTCTACACGTTTATTTTTTATTTTTTCAATTAGATAAGAAAACTGAAAAAAATTAGGAAAATCCGACTTGATTGTTAGAATACTGAATGAGCTACAAATTTCCATGTTTTTTTCCTTTTTTTCCCAATTGAAATCGATCTTTTGGTGGAAATGCTCTTGCTCCAACCATTCACATTATTTATTTAAAATCTTTACCAATAGATGATGTTATTTTAATCATGGATTTTTTTACTGTGTATTTGAACCAAAAAAGACACAAACACCCAAAAGATTATGTAGAGAATAAAAAGTGAATAAAATAAATGAAAATGAGCAAGAAAAGAACACAAAATGTGTATAGTGGTTTGACTAATTTTGGCCTACGTCCACTTAGTGATTTTATTGCTTAGATCACTGGATTACACGCGGTTGTCCTTACAGATCGTATAAATCCGAGGGTGGTTACCATAAATTAGAATAGAGAAACCAAGAGCCAATAAAATCCATAAAAATGAACCATGCCCCTCTATTTTTAGATGTAGGAAGCCTAAAATATCGCCCCCATGATCTCTGCCTCGTTTTCTATGCTAAAGACCAATTGTCCAAGAAAATAGGTGGACACTTTAGCAAAATACATGGATTAGTACCGACCCATGGGCTTGGATCGGTATCGATCCGTAAAATGGCCAAAATGGTTGTCTTGAACTCTTTGTATTGGCTCGATTCGTAGTTAGTTACGTGATTCCATACTTGTTTGCACCATTGTTAGCTTGTTTCTGAGTCTAAATAATGGATCGGTGGAGAAGAAGAGTTGTCGATTCAAGTGCTCGTGAAGATCGGCAGAGAATTAATAGGATCAACAAATAACATTTGTAATAGGCTTACAGCATCACATAGAGTGAGTAGGAGGAGCCGGGGCAAGTTTGGAGGAAGATTTGTGGATCGGTACCGATCTAAGACGTTGGATCGGTACCGATCCACCACTTTGGTGTATCCTTGTGCTTTGCTTCTTGTGTTGGCTTGGTCTTTGCCACCATAATTCTATTGCATTTGGTTTTTGTACTCTTGGGCCTTCTCTTCAGGCTTTCTGCCTTGATAGTTTCCAAGTCTGATTCGTTCAGTCTATCCAAATATTGCCTTGTTAAAAGGCTAGTTAACACTTGCCCTCCGAAAAATCGTGTTTCTAACATGATGTGCTTTGAATCGATACAATTCAAGATTGCCGTAAAGGACTCTACTCTATGCTTTGAATGATCGTTGCCCTTCACTATGCCACAAAGTGAATCAGACAACAGCCATCACACAACATAAGCTAGATTTGCTGTTATCCCAATATTTATAACCGTTTCACACAACACATGGAAAAACCATCTGTTGCGTGTCATAGCCCGTGAAATCTTAGTTCTGTTGAGATTTCATCAATGTCATTCAGACAACATTTCATCTGTTGTCTGATTGAAATTATCAAAAATTTGGTTTTTCCTCCTTATAAATATTTTGTTTCCCTCTCTCCAAATTGTCTTGATATTTCGTGGCCGTGTTTTTTCATTTATTTCCCTCTCTTATTTCGTTCGTAGCTAAAAGAAAAAAATAGCGGCCCAAACAATCTTCTCCCTCCTCTCGGCCCACGCCGTTGCCTTCTCCTGCCCATCATCTGCCGCCGACCCTACCCATCATCTACTGCTGACCCTAGCTAAAAGAAAAGTAGATTGTTCGGTATGATTTTTTCCCCTTTTAATTTTTTTGCAGCATTCTTGACTTCCACTTTTTGCTAGTGATGATTTGGGTTTATATAGGAATTGATCTCCTATATTTTGTGGTCGCGTTCGACTACTTGGATTTTCTTTTGGGTGCTTGGATTTGCTTTCGATTGCTTGTATTTTCTTTCGGTTGCTTGGATTTGCTTTTGATTGCTTGGATTTGGTTTCTATTGCTTGGATTTGCTTTCGGTTGCTTCTATGTAGACTGTTGTCGATTTGGTAAATGTATAGTTTTACCCCTTTTCAATTTTATGCTCGAACTCAACTTGATTTTTTTCTGCCAATGATGATATGGGTATATATAGGAATCAATTTCCTATATTTTCGATTATATATTATGATTTGAATTGCTAGTTTGTGTTCGTCCTAGAGTTTTATCTCTTTTGAACTATTGGGTTTTGATTCTAACTTGATCTTTGCAATGATTTGTCTGCTTCCTGGAGTTTTTATCTCTGTCGATTTGTATTATCTTTGTTGGTTTGTACATATATGAGTTTTTCTCTCTGTTGGTTTATAACTTTGTTGGTTTGTATCCCTTTTGATGCTCCATTGTTGTTGTATCATTAGTGCTTGTTGTTTTTGAACTAGTTGATGCTTGAAGTGGTAGAAGCAGTGTGCATATGGTTCGCTGTATCAAATCATCAATGTTGAACTAGTTGATGCTAGAATGTTGCATTAGTGCTAGTTGTTGTTGAACTAGTTGATGCTTGAAGTGTCTTCTTGCTTGTTGCTAGTTATGTATACATGTATATACATATATGTTTGCACCATGCTTGGTTGTGTGAATATGTGCTTATGGTTCTATATGTATGTATATACACATGCACTATGCTTAAACTGTTTTGAGATTTCATTGATTACATTATATCAACATCACATAGAAATTCCATGTATATACACACATACATATGTATGTATATATGTGTGCACTTGTTCTATTTGGATAATTCCTGTTGCAGTTTATATATGTGTGCGAACCTTAGTCACTGCACTTTTTGATAATTCAAATTCAAACGGTAAACGAAATGTACCGTTTTAGAATGGGGCGCTGCCCCTTGGATCCCTACGACCTGACCGACAAGGTCGACCGCTATTAGCGGGGACATTGCCCCCGCACCCCTACCTAGGGAGGTTACCACCTCCCTGGACCCCACCTTCATAGTGACAATCAATTTAAACTACTGGACATACATGTATATACATATGTGTATATGTGTGTTGCTCACATATACATGCTTGTATGCGCATTTGTTGCTCACATATACTTGTATGTGCACTTGTTGCCTGAAACTGTTCCAGTGCATTACTTTATGGTTTGAACTATACATATTACCATCTTGTTCCAGTACATTATAGCCTAAAACTGAAACTGATCTGAGCAGATCAGATACACATGTACATGCGTGCGCTTGGTTGTTTTATTTTGAGTTTACTACACCATATTCGTTGCACTTGTGTTCGCCACACCATATTCCAGTCTTCTTGTGTTCACTGCACCATATATACATGCATACATATGTTTGTAAATATTTGTGAACCATATGTGTGCATATATATATATATATATATATATGTATGTATGTATATTCCATTATTGAAGTTATGTATACATATATACATGTATACATCCTTGAGTGTGCTGACACCTGAGTGAGCTGCTCCTATGTGCACTGGCACCTGAATGTGCATTTTCTTAACCATTTTGATTTTCTAAACCATTTTGAGTTGAACTTGTTTTTTCTAAACCATTTTATGTGCCTTGGCACTTGTTGTTTTGTCTGAGCTTGTTTATGTGCACTATCTTGAATTCTTGCTTAGTTAAACTTATTTTTCTGAACCATTTTGATTTTGGTACTTGAGTGTGCTTGTTACTGCTATATGCAGTCTTCTTGCTTGTTGCTTCCATGTATATACACACATACATATGTATGTATATATGTGTGAAATAGTAGCATCTTTTGTATTTTGTACATGTGTATATGTGTGTTGCTCACATATACTTTTGATGCTCCATGGTTTGGCAATCTGTTTTGAACTGATTGCAGTTGATACTATTGATACTTGATTATAGTTCATTTGCATCACTTACATTATGTGTGCACACCTAATAACTGATATTTTTTAGTTCTTGTTACCATTTTGAACTGTGTTGCTTCCTTTTGTTTGGTTTTCTGATTTAAGTTGCATTTCCATGTGCACTTGAGTTTAGCCCGAGGAGGCTTGGGCTTGACCTTGTGCACATTTGCACTGTGTTGAACCTTCAGACTTGACCTTTGCAATAGTCCATGAGATTTAATCGATGCCCGGCCTTGTGATATTCATGGTAATAAATTGTGCCTACCATAAGTTGTCCGTGCATATACATATATACGTATATGTATATGTATGTGTGTGTGTGTATTTGTCCCTGTCTAAACCATGAAGAGAAAACAAACACCATAAACTGAGGCAATATCAATATTCAAATTAAATTTTATTTTTGCAATTTAGGTTTGTTTCCTTTTCCATTTTACTACGTTTTTTATTTAATAGGTATAGAAGATGGTTGGACACAAGTCGGAGCAAGCAAATCAAGATTAACATCAAAAATAAACTCGACTGAGTGTGAGTGAGTGCTAGTAAAAAAAGTTATATGTGAGAGTGTAGTGAAAATTTGTATATATGAGAGTGATAGTGAAAGTTGTATTGTATTTGAAAGTGTAAGTATAGTGAAAGTTGTTTTGTATGTGAATTTAATTTGAAATAAAATATTAGTTTAAATAAAATTGCGATTCATATATTTCATTCTTCAAATATATAATATAATTGTAATTGGTATGCATATCAGTCAATATTTATATGTTGTCTAATAGAAAATTCTAGAAATGATACTATAACATCAGACAACGTATTGTTTTTTCCTTTTGATGTGTTAGTGCATATCAGACGACGAGGCATATTTGTGGTCTGATGTGTAATGAGACGGCATGGAAATAGACGACAAATAGGTATTCATTTAGACAACGGAGCATAACTGTCGTTTGGTTCGTTTTTTCTCATAGTGCTTCTAGCGGATTGATCTTGTGAAAAGTCATGTCTATAGCCACTCGTCGTGACGTTTTGTCAGTATCCAGTACTATAAATCCATAGTGCACTCTCATTATTCGTCATTCCAAACTCTGTAATTTAGAATTGGCTCCTCTCTTGGATTTTCCAAGTTTGAATCTAATTTCCCTTGACTCTAGTCGTCGAGGTTGAATATATGTATATGCACACGTATACACGTGCACGTTCTTGAGTAGCTCCATGATCATATACACGTACCCATGTAGGCATATATAGAGATCAATTTCATCATCCATTTTGTTAAAGATTTAAGACTCGATATCGATCCAACTCCTTGGATTGGTACCGATCTAGGACTTGGGAGAAAAGTTTCCTATTTCTCTTACCTTGAGACTCGGCCTTATTGGATTATATAACCCGATTCCTTTACCCTTCTCCTCACTTTATTTGCTCTAATCCAAAACTTGAGCTTCGCCATTGATCCCAAATCGACACTTCTCCTTTATTCGACCCTAAGACTACAGCTGCCTACCTTTTCCTGAGCCGAATGCCAACCATCTTGCTTGAACGCCTGAACCCATCATCGCTAGCACTTCCACCGATCTTACCCCTCCTTTGAATTCACCGATCCAATCACCTGTCTCGAACTAAAACCTAATTAGCTACACTTTGAACTTAGGTCGGTGGTGATGGAAAGACCGAAGATCGACGTGGATGAAGTTCACATTGGCGGTCTTGCTTGAAGTCGAGGCTAGGAGGTGGCGATTGGGAATTGAACAAAAATCCACCAAAAGGCTCGGATCGGCGCCAATCGAATCTTGGTGAGATTTTTTATTCAAAAGTCACTTGAGTTTGGGTCCATCCATGTTTGCCAATCGTTATCTCTTGAGTTCTGATGCATATTTAATGCATAGCTGTTAACGCAAAGTCCATTGAGAAGGTCAGCGATGACGGTCACTTTGGATGATATCCAGATTTTAAAATGAACTGTTTCAAAATATCGAAAATGTACATTGCACAACACTACACGGCACTGCACTAGGTCCCACTTTAGCACGGAGGACACGACTTACAATTAATCTGATGTTCATCGTCTATTGAGTATTTATAGAAATGGAGCATAGACTTTCCAAGCATCTTGCCACTCAAGTTGCAGGTCCATCTACTTCCAGATATATCGAATCTGATACCAAGTCAAGCTCAACTACAGTTCCGCTTGCACAAAAAACTCTGGTGTAGTTGTTACCTTAGCCATAAAATCCATAAGCAGAGCAACAAATTCTAGAAAATCCAATAGAGCCTGCTGAAGAACCGAAAGTAGAATCTCCTCCTGACACGCTCGAGGATGCTTTCATTCTAGATGATCCTGTCGATTCTATTGCTTCAAAAATAGAAGAGGGATCACTCCGAAGAATCTACGATGAACAAAGGATTTTGTTTAAGGATGTACCGGTCCCTTCTTGTAACCAAAGAGCTCACAATCCCCCAGAGAGGTGTACTGCTTGTAATAGATATATTTGTCCCGTGGGATGTGTTTCACCGTTCAATCAATTCATTCATCGTGTCCTGAACTGCATGAGGTTAGCTCCGATGCAAGTACATTTGAATAGCTACGCCTTCCTCAATGGCACATATATTATTTGATCAACATTTGCACCGAGTGCCTAATGATGAGGAGATTCGATATATATATATAGCTTCAAGAGCAAGAAAGGAAGATTTTCTCTGACTTATCTGGAGCTGCAAAAGAGCCGTAGAGTTGTCACTATCATATGGTACAAACTCAACAATTTCAAGAGCGAAAGGTTTTATATTTTCTATCCACTTGGGTTTGCGCGAAGATGGATATCTGGACGTAAGCTATACCTCATTTGTTTGTTCTGAACTCACTTTATGGATTTGCACGCTTAACTCATTTTCTTTCTGTCAATTATATGTTCCAGCGAGACCCAGCGGCACGGCTCTTGTGGGTGCCATCTAAGTTCTTATAGCACTTTCGGAGGAGGATAGAGATATTGGAGTTCTTCTCTCTGATGAGAATCTCCTAGCTCATAATTTGCTAGAAGCGGGCCATAGCACTGTCTAATCCAAGTGGCTTCTAATGACGATAGTGGTAACAATAACGATAATAACTCGCATGTAGGTAGCGATGTAAATCCTAAGGTTCCCCCAGTTCTAAGTCCAGTGGCAGAAATTGAAAGAGAGCAAGAACACACCGAAGAAGGTAAAATCATAGGTGAATTTGGTGAAGCTAGCCACGATGATGTTAATGTAGGCCACGAGCTTTTGATTGAGCGGCCCAAGGATGACCAATAGTTCATTCTGAAGAAGAGGCTAGTTGTGAAGATTACCAAAGCGTGGACTTCTACATAACCTTAACTAGTCACAACCGCAAAGAAAACTCCTTCTCTTCATTCAACGGATACATTTGCTAACTTAGGGCAAATTCCTACTGAGTTTGGCTCCTTCGGTATTGGAAACATGAGCCTAGAGGGTCTCAATTCTCCCCTTCATTTTGATGATGACATTATTCCTACCAGCATGGGAGAGGTCACCCCCATAAGCAAAGCTTTAAAACATGGTCCGTCGAGGGGACACTCACACACATGTGCACTTCGTGACACTACATTGCACTTGACATGTCCTTACTCAATGAATCTAACTTTTTTTTCGTTTCTTTTATAGAATCCATGGAGAGGAAGAAGTACATATTTCAATCTCTTGAGAAAAACATATGCGGACTACATAGGCATCGTACAAGCACATACCATCAAGGCAGTGGTCGAGATTGTGAATTCTGTTACCGGTCTAGCTATGATAGAAGCAATCACGATAGAGACTATCCATCTTATAACTCTGTCTCGAGATATTGTTCTAGGTCTAGATCACCTCCGCCTAGTGGTTCGGATAGAGACTCTGACCGCCGTGATAACTTGTCACCAGCGATGCTTCTCTTGCACCCCCTCTAGCTTCCATTCCTGTGCAGCATTTGGCACCATCCCATTCCAACCAATCTTCTGATCGCGGGCATCATAAGAGCAGCTCTGAGACTTCTTATCACAAGACTGGCAAGAAATCGATTAAAGCTCTAGTCATTACCGTGAAGCAACAACTTGTCGTCGATGCTCGAATGGTCGAACTGAAGGAACAGTTCCCAGAAGTATGCTTTGATGGTCTTATGTTTATGCCAAGTCTGGATAGAATTCCGCCTGAGGTTAAAGACGCAACCATTGCTTAGGTAATCGACGCTTATAGTCGATACAATAAATGGTTGCAGGTAGCTGAGAAAGTCGCTAAGGTTTCTAGGGAAAGGAAACTCGAGATTGACAATCTGAAACTCATCGAGATTCGGGATAAATGAATCAGCGCTCATCTCGATGCCAAGGTTAAAAACTTGAGAAAATTGCAGGCCGAAGCTGAGAAAAAGGCTGACGATGCTATCATGGTGCTCGAGAATGAGAAAACCGAGCATCGTGATGAGACGGAAACCATGCATCATCGAAACCATGATTTAGTATTGGACAGAGATGCCTTGAACAAGAAGGTGATCAAGTTTTCAGCAAAACTCGAGAGCGAAACAAAAGAGAATAATGAAGCCCTCTAGCAAGCTCAGGATTACTGTAAAGAGCTGCTTGCTACTCGTAATGAAAGGGACAAGGCGGTCGCATGTGCTTATGACATGGACGCGCTCATCAAAAAGGAAGTTGAAGCTGCTGAAAAGCGAATGATGGAGAAATTCGAACCAATTCTCAACAAGTACAATGCCAACGTACTCAAGTTCTGCAACTTAGTGTGGTTTGACCATGATTACCCCAGAGTTCTTGCCTTTTCTTGGGAAAAAGTCATCGAGGAAGAAAAGGAATTCCTAAAAGGTGGTGAGGCGGATTTGGCATAGCTTGAGAAGGAGATCTTAATAGGAGATGAGCCCAAGGTGCTAAAAGAGGGTCGGCTTATTCTCCATCCGGAGCTAGCTGATACAGGGCAAAAAGACTTAGGCGAAGGCTCTGGATCGTCGCCCCCAGATGCTGCTACATGAGACACCTCCAGACCCAAAACTGCTAATGATTCATCTTCGGTCCCGAGATATAATCTAGATCAACCCCAAATGCTAAAGTCCACCATCCTTTCTTCCAACTTGGAAGGGAATTCCGCCTACACTCCTGCCCACACTGAATCCCAAACTAAAGGAGGTATCTTGTTGACCTCACCTATATTTCAGAGAGTTCATATGTCATCAGTTGACATTGCTAACCTCTTTTTTATTACCTCTCAAGTTTCAGGTCAGCCCCAGAGTGTCCCGCTTCCTGACAAAGATCTCCAGTCGGGACAACAAACATCTACAACAAAATTGATGACCATGGCTACTTTGACGACGGAGCTGAGTATCCCGACTGGTGAAACCCTTGGACCTGGTGAGCGAATGATAGATTCTTTGCAAGATGAAGGGATTGGTGAGCTTCAAGGTGCTCAAACCGACGATGACATTGTTATTACTGGGTCATCCAAGCCCATGTTAGGTCGCATCATGAGTTCGATTGAGCAGGAGCTTGTCCTAGCCAAAGAGGTCAAGCTAAAGAAGATAAAGACCTTTCCTCCTCCTTTGTCCATAGCTCTGCCCGGTCAGACTATCTTTGTTCCTGTCACTCTTCCCCCACCCGGGAGCACCCGGAGTGTGCCTACTGGATCATCGCAAAGTACTCTGTTTAAGGGTTTAGGAAGAGGCAGGGAGAAACCTAATCAAGTAACACCTCCTTCTGGGAGGAGAAGAAAAAGTCCAAGAAGCAGAAGCATAAAAGCGATTATTAGTTTGTTCTATTTTCATTGTATAGTTAGGTACTTTCTAGGTCTTTTTTTGTTTTTTAACTGGTGTTGTGCTGGTTCGGTCTCCGCTTTTGCTTTCCAACTTAGCTGTAAGTAAAACATGCACTTTTTCTTCCAAGTCTTATTTTGATTGTGAAAAATAAAGATATTTTTTTTTCAAACCTTTGTGCAAATTTGTCTAAGTACTTAAGAAATGTGTTTTACATTCAATGTACTCACAATCCATTCTCTTTTCATTATTATGATTGGACTAAGTTATTAGCCTGTTTCGTGATTCGTTAGCCTTTTGTCATTCTAGTGAACACAAAGGAATAGTTGAAGTGCCAAGCTCTGGGCATCGATTGGGGTAAACCATTTAGTATAACAGTTCAGGTATCCTTTTCCAAGATAACGATATCCGATCGCGCCAAGCTCCATGCGAGGGTTTAAGCTAACTATTTAAGATTGTAGTTTGCACATCCTCATCCAGGATGTTGACTTTCAATTATGCCTAACTCTAAGGATTGACCAAAGTTTATAGGTAAGATCCCATCCTACACCGGGCATGGATATTTCGCCTTGCCTTCTCCAGGAAAAGTGTTAGTGATTGGATGGTCATGTCACATCCATTTTGGATTATACTCCTACCCTCAAATCAAAGGTAAGAATTAGCTGATGGACGGTCAAATCACGTTCTATTTGGTTTATACTCCTGCCCCCACATCAAGGACAAGAGTTAGTTGGTGGATGGTCAAATCATGTCCTTTTAGGTTTATATTCCTACCTTCAACATCAAGGACAAGAGTTAGTCGGGGACGGTCAAATCACATCCTTTTAGGTTTATACTCCTATCCCTACATCAAGGGAAAAAGTTAATTGGCATCCATCTTTGGGTACCAAAAATGGTTGAACTCCAATGGTCCGATCATGGATTGTAGAAGTTTGGTTGGCACCTAACTACAGGTACTAGCATACCTACATTATACACATGTAGATTTGTTTGAGTTAGTAATATTTCATAACCCTTAAGCTATGTAAATATAGTGGCATGGATCCGAAAGGCCATTTCATTTATTGAAGACGGAAAATAATAGGCTCTGTCTTATTACATGGCTTTATCCAATTATGTGTGAATTTATTTCTAAGTGAAATAGCATCGTAAATGCTCACTGTTCCATGCCCTCGAGAGTGGGAAGTAGTCTTTCGGGCATACCTTGTTCAGATCAGAATAGTCAATGCATGTCCTCTACTTCCCGTTAACTTTCTTTACCAAAACTAGATTGGATACCCACTCCGGGTATAAGGCATTGCAAATGAAGCCATTGTCTTTCAGCTTATCCACCTCTTCTTTGAGTGCAGTAGATCTCTCCGGACCCAGGCAGTGGCGTTTCTGTTTTACAGGAACGCATTTGGGATTTACGTTCAATACATGACTCGGTATCTCCAACGAGATCCCACACATGTCGGAGTGCGTCCAGGCGAACACATCCCGGTTCTCTTGGAGAAAACCAATTAACTCCTTCATCATCCTAGGACCAAGATGTGATCTGACTTCAAGGATTCCTGTTGGGTCATCCCGACTGACCGAGACATTAATCGTCATCATGGGTGGAGCTACTCTTCCACCTTCTGGCTCTTTTCGCGGATCCATATCTTTATAGAACCGACTGTGCTGCCTGAGCAAGGACTCAGGCATTGGTTGATATGCGTCTAAAGCCTTGATGCAGAGAGTTCCCTCTACACCTTTTCCTTTCTCTCTTTGCCTCGCCTCCTTTAGCTCAACGACATAACACTCGCGGCCAAGCCCCTAATCTCGTTGTAAAATTCCCACACCATTCTCTGTAGGAAACTTTATAGTCAAGCACCAAGGAACAATAGCTGCTCTGAATTCAGCCAGGGCCGGTCAGCCTAAAAATGCATTGTAAGCAGAGTAAATATCCAACACCATAAAAGGCATGACCCACACTCGCTTGCGGTCGCCCTCACTTAGCACCACCGGTAATTCCACATATCCGACTGGCTCCTTAACTATCCCATTAAATCCCTGTATCCAAGATTTACACGGTTTCAAGTCCTTTCCTTCCAAAAGCCTCTGATCGTAATATTTTTTGAATAGAATGTTGGTCGAACTCCCATAGTCAACCAGCACTTTTCGTACAATAGCAGGGCCAATCGTGGCCATTACAACCAACGGGTCAATCGTCGGGACTTCCACCTCATGACCATCTATGTTCCAAAAAACAATGTCATCTGTCATGGTTTTGAATTGTTTTGGTAAAGCTTCATCCTCTATAGCAAAGCAGCTCTAATTCTCTACATGTTTTAGTGCACCAATATACCTATCCATCTCATTCTAGCTCTTGCCAACCGGATGTGGTCCACCAATGATTGTGTTAATCATAAAACTCTTTTCAAGCTGCCTAGGCTCCTAACCACTATGACCAGCTTGCCCCCACTGGGATGTCAACTCAAGGGGGTTAGATTTTTCTTGCCTGCCATCTTATGGGGCTTTCACAAACTGTTGCAATTTCTTATTTCGAATCATCTCCTCAATCATATCGTGCAAGTGCTTGGATTTATTGGTATTATGACCGTGCGTCTCATGAAACCTGCAGAACTTTCCAAACCTCATCTCCTTCTATGTCGACTCAGTCCAAGCGGGCTTCCTGTACTGCTCCGTACCTTGAGTTGCCAGATAGATATTCTCGATCGGGTTATTCAACTTAGTATAATTATCATACTTAGGAATCTTGGAATGGTTCCTATTATTAGGCTTTCGCTTTTTGGCCCTATTGTCATTTTGTTTATGACCACCGCTCTTGTTTTCAACGTTCACATCCATATTCTCATAACTTCCTCCGTACTATTTTACAACAATATTGCTCTATATCACTTCAGCTAAACTCCCAGCCTCACCTCTTCGGGGACGATTGTGTGCCTCCTCCAAACGTAGGAACTGATTAGCCTTCCTATAGAAAATATTCGTCGTCGACGGGGGCTTCATTTCCAACCATCTCGTGAAGTCGGTGTTAGGATGAATTCCCTCGATCAATGCCATCAATACTATGTCATCATTGGGATTTGTTACTTCCATCACAGCTACATGGAACCGGTTCAAGAAATCCCTTAACGACTCGCCTGCTCTCTGGAAGAGGTTTGATAACGACATCACATCTTTCAGACGTGAAGTGTGTAAATAGAATTGCTTCACAAATTTTCGCGATAACTTGGCGAAAAACGATAGGGAACTTGGTGGGAGCTGAGTGAACCACATCGTCGCTACTCCCTCTAGGAAAATTGGAAAGCAATGAAAACTCACGGCATCAGATGCTCTATCTGAGTCCATATGCCATTCATACTTCATCAAGTGCTGCCTTAGATCTGTCTTTCCACCATATAATGGAATTGTTGGCATCACAAACCTCCTTGGATACTTCACACGTAGAATGTTCTCAGTAAATAGATTCTAACTAGGAGAAGTACCTCATTCATCATTGCTTATAAATTTATTTTCATTCACAAGTTTCCTGACCATCATGGCCAAATAATCTGGTTCTACAGGTTCGATTGAATGGCGGTAATCGAGGTTTGCCCCTAGTGTTTAGCCTAAAGAACGCTCTAAGGTAGGCTCTCTAGACTTCGAGAGATCCATTCGTCTAGTAGTCCCTCGTGTTTAATTCTCGTGCATTGCATCATTAGAAGTAGCTCGATATTTCAGACTGTGATCATCAACAGCATGTCCAAAGGTTAAATCCACACTACTATCCAAAGGGCGACCCTGAATCCCACATTAGCTGGATCGGTACCGATCCGTTCACTTGGATCGGTACCGGTCCACAAACACAAGCCACAAGTTTGTCTTTTTCTTTGATATGAAGTTCTAGGTGTATTTTGAGTCTTCTTCTGCTTTCTTTCCCTCTTTCTTTACATGGATGATGAGGAACTTTTAGATTCTGAACTTGAGTGGTCTAAGTCCCTTCTACTCCTTATATGGCTGTTCTGAGTTAGTTCATTTAGCAACCTCAAACTCTGCTGCAACTACCAGTTCATCTCATTACGAGTTTCTAGAGATCTATCCTTAATCTGCTTCATCATACGATCCATCTCAATTATGGTCAAGACTTCAGTTGGATTATGCATCTCTGGCTGGTTTGCTAGGCAACTTCATCCACATGCTGAGTACCTTGATTCTCGGCGTTATCAACAGCTCTGGAGTTGGTAGCAAGTTCCTTCCTCGGGGCCATGGAAAATAACTTCTAGTAGATTGTTGAAAATTCGAACAATAGAACAGTAAGGTTGGAAATTTTGATCTATTTCTCGGATCTATGAAATTAATTAGCAGATGATGGATCCAACTAGCCTAAGAATATTGCTTCTTAGTGGAAGCACCAAAATATTTGAACCAAAAATGGCACAAACACCCAAAAGATTGTGTAGAGAATAAAAAATGAAGAAAATAAATGAAAATGAGCACGAAAAGAACACACAACATTTATAGTGATTCGGCTAATCTTGGCCTACATCCACTTAGCGATTTTATTTCTTAGATCACTGAAATACAAGCAGTTGTTTTTGCAGATTGGTATAAATTCAAGGATGATCACAAGAAATTAGAATAGGGAAAGTAAGAGCCAAAAAATCCATAAATATGAGCCCAGCCCCTCTATTAATAGACGTAAGAAGCCTAAAATCTTGCTCCCATGATCTCCGCCTCGTTTTCCACGCCATAGACCAATTCTCCAAGAAAATAGACGGACACCTCAGCAAAATACGTGGATCGGTACTGATCCATGGGCTTGGATCGGTACCGATCCGTAAGATGGCCAAAATGTTTTCTTAAACTCTTTGTGTTAGCTTGATTCGTGGTTAGTTTCATGATTTCACACTTGTTTGCACCATTATTAGCTTGCTTCTAAGTCTAAATGATGGATCAGTGGAGAAGCAGAGTTGCTGATTCAAGTGCTCATGGAGACCAATAGAGAACTGCATGGGATCAACAAAATAACACTTGTAATAGGCTTCTGGCATCAAGTAGAGTGAGTAGGAGGAGTCGGGGCAAGTTTGGAGGAAGATTTGTGGGTCGGTGCCTATCCAAGACATTGGATCAGTACCGATCCACCACTTTGGTGGATCCTTGTGTTTTGCTTCTTGTGTTGGCTTGGTCTTTGCCTCCATAAGTCTGTTTGCATTTGGTTTTTGGATTACTGGGTCATCTCTTCGGACTTTTTGTCTTGATAGTTTCCATGTCTGATTCGTCCAGTCTATCCGAATATTGCCTGATCAAAAGGCTGGATAACACTATGTATTATTTTTTACATCGTTTAATTTACTATTTGATTCTATTATATTTTTATTTAAGGGTATTTTGTTAAAGAAAAAACTTATACAAAAGTTAAGTTCCTAACTCACCACCTTCAGAATTTAGGCGTAAGGGAAAAAAAGAAAATATATATCTCTCTCTCTCTCTCCAAATCACGTTCGTTACAATGTTAACACCAGCCACCACAACCGTACGTCACTAACTGGTGCTCCATCTACAGTTGGCATGCCCTACAGTCACCACATCAACTGCCGTCACCACTCTAACTGCTTCCCTAACCACCGACAGTCGGCTTGCCCTACCTTTTCATACCCTTGCACTAACAAACATACCCATGTCTCTTAACACCACATAGCACCCCGCTTACATCCTCCAGCACACCACTATATTACTTTCCATCTCATCTTTCTCATCAATCATTAGTTATAAGAAAAAAAGTAATAGGTACAAACCGATATAGTACACTACAAGGATATTTCTGCTTAGCGTCGGCCTATAGCCGACTACGGCTGACTCCGGCCGACTCCGGCCGACTCGAGCCGTCGCTAAAGGCCGACGCTAAACTGGGCGTCGCCAAGTGAAATGGCTAATTTAGCGTCGGCTGGAGTCGGCTAGCCGACTCCGGCCGACGCTAAACATTGTCCACGTGTAGAAAATTGGGTGACCAATAGACCGACGCTAGCCGACTCTAATCTGGGTAAAAAAATTCTGTATTTCCAGCAGCCCTTTCTCCCATCCATCCACACAATCATATATATTCCACAAATATACTACACCAAACAACAATATACATCAAAAATATGTCCAACTAAGAACCACAAAACATCAATATACATCTCCAAACATCCATACATCTCCAAACGTTCATCATCACAAATATCCATAATATTTACAAAATTCAACCAAAAGTTCATCAAAAAACATATATAAAAACATGCTACCACTCACTCCAACCATCATCAGCGCCAGATCCCTGTGATGGCGGCATATTCGTCCCATGCTCTGCCAAGTAAGCAGCAATCGCCTCGTCTAGTTACTGCTTCAATCCAGTCTTCCTCCAATCGTTCAACTCGGCGACTTGTGCTTGCAGGGCCGCTATTGTTTCTTCGGCCTGTTGCTTATTGCAAGCGGCTTGCATCGCGGCCTGTATATTAATAAATTCATAGTTATAGTTTATACGTAATATTCAATAAAATTTATAAACTGGTTAATGAATTAATTAAATTCAATAAATATTACCGCTTGATTGCCATATCCATACTGTCTATTTCTGGTCGGCGGGTCGGTAATACGAGCGAATATCCTGTCTGTCTCCTCAATGGTCAACTGCTCCCTGTCAGACTCTGCAAGTACGCGAGCAATCTCCTGATCGCATTTGTCCTGTGTTTAGAAATATAATTTTGAGAAGATGAATATTTAATTTAATGTACTGTTAAATAAGAGGAAAATTTTATAGTCTTTATACCCGGATATTCGCTGATTTGGCGTCTGACCATTCATATGTTACGTTGCCATGTTCATCTGTATGCTGGACGGCGTGTTTTCGGGTGAAGATGTCCAAATGAGACGGTGCAACACCACCTCTCTCCCCCGTCTGAAATTAAATATGATTAAAGAATGTATATAAGTAAATTACAAATAACAATTTTTATATTTACCATTTCTTCTCTACATTGCTGAAAAGACTTGGATCCACCGCGGTGAGTTGCAGGATTCCTAAGCCTGTTTGCGGAGTTCCTCGATGCTATCGCCTGTATAATTTAACTATTATATAAATATTTAAATGAATTATAATTACAGACAAATGAAAGTAGAAAATTTACCTTCGTGTCTTCGCTTTCCCAATATTGCAGAAACCACGCATACAGATTTTTACTCATCCAGTTTGGCTTTTTACCGGCCTCTTTTATCTTGGAGAGCGTACCTCTATAGTTTTTCCTCATCTTCCTCTCCCAGTGCGTCCTGAACGTCCCGAGATCTTTGGGATCCACAATAAAGGACGCCTGCACGTTGAAATTTAAATGAATTATATAAATTGCATATCAATTTTCAAAGATCAAATATGTCAATCTCAAATTAATTAGAATTTTATACTTACCTGGAGGTCAGCCCATATGGCATCTCTGATATAAAGTGGGATACTATCCCAGTGCTCCCATAAGTCTGTCATCCTACTACGGTAGCTATTTCGAGACACAGCTAGAATGGGCTCGAATGGCTGTAAATCAAAACCCTTGAATACATTTTGATATTGTCAGTTACTAAATCATAAATATACTAGTTGCATGCACTAAATAATATAATGAAGTAGCAGTAAATTAAATACTTACCCTCCATCGGTCTTCGGCACTAGGTATGCTCTCTGGCGATTATCGACCATACCACTACTACCCTCGCCATGATCATGGCCTCGTGAACCTTGGGACCGCCTGCTGTGTGACATAATATCTGCTAGAAACATGCATATATATATATATATCATTTCATATAATGAAAAAAACATATATCATGTCATAATTAGAAAACATGCCTGATTAATAATCACATACACATAGCTTAAAGCAGAATAATAAAAGAATAATACAACAAATGATACAAATTTTCATTACATTAACATAGGTTCTAGAATTGACATAATACAACAAACGATACAAATTTCCATCTTATATACATTACATCATCACTAATTAATAATCAATCTTCGTAGTTTTCTGATTCTGACTCGGTCTTGCACTCTATATCGTCATTTCCCTCTAAAGTCTCAAATGCTTCTATTAGAATATTTGATTCATCGTTCAAAGGCCCTATATCAGCATGATCATCAGTTATTATTAATTCATTATTTGGCTCAAGATCTGCTTGATAATCTGCTTCGTTTGGAATATTATTTCTGCCAAGTGTAAATCTTGCCTTTGTTTTAAAAACAGCCGACTAGTCTGCTTTATCTCATTTTAGTGATGGATAGGGAGCAAAATAAACCTGTAATGCTTGTTTGGCTAACACGAAAGGATCATACTTTGAGTAACGTGAGTTATGGTTTATTTCAATAAGTTTATAGTCTTTGTGCACGTTGATACCAGAGCCCGAGACATTGCTAAACCAACTGCATCTGAATAAAAATACTTTTTCTGCAGATTGGACAGAATATGTCAATTCCAAAAACTGTGTTAAGATGTCGTAAAAATCTTTTATATGTTCATCTGGATCATCAGTCCCTTTGACAAATACACCGCTGTTATAAGTCATTTTTTCAACACCGTATTCCTTGGTGTTGAATTTAAATCCATTCACGAAGAATATTGGATAAGTGTTGACATTTCTTTTTGGTCCTATCGCAAGACGTTTCAATCCTTCATCACCGACACAATTTCTTTGATCATAAACGTATTTCGTAAACCAGTTAGCAAATTCTTTGCTGAGATCGCCAAGTGGATGTTCTGATTCGTAAATACTATAAATAAATGTATACGTATATTAAGTGCAAATTCAATTTAAATTGGGTAACTCATAAATAATGCAAATATGTACTATTATAGAGAATTATCATTCAATATTTACCTAATAAATGGTGCAACTTCAGCACAATTAAGAAGAACGTATGTGTGTGCTATATGGTAATCTCTATCGTCTAACTATATTTCCACACATTTTCCAATAGCTCGGCCATTCTGTCTAAAAATAGAAAACATTGATTCAGAACAACCTTGTTCAACGGCTTCATCATTACGCGAAACACTTGCAAATGATAAGTTCACATGGTCATTGAAATAGTGAGAGAAAAAGAATGAAGCTTCTTCTTTGATATATGATTTGCAAATCGAACCTTCAACTCGTGCTTTTTGTCTAACTATTTTTTTGAGATGATTCAAGTACCTATTACAAAATTTATTCGATTAAAATTTACTTACATCAAATTCAAATTTTAATTATTATTTCAAATATTCATAATTATCTCTCGAATGGATACATCCATCCATATTGTACAGGACCTCGAAGAAGTGCTTCATATGGAAGATGAACATGTAAATGCTCCATTACATTAAATAATCCTGAAGGAAATATTTTCTCAAGTTTGCAGAGCAGTACAGGGATGTCATTTTCAAGTTTACGAATACGCTCAACTTTTAACGTGGTCGAACAAAGCTCTTTATAAAACAGACTAAATTCTGTTATAGCACTCCACACTTTTACGGGCAATAGTTCTTTGAGAACAACGGGTAAGAAATTTTCCATCATGACATGGCAATCGTGACTTTTCATCCCACTCAATTTATTGTTTTTTAAGTCAACACATCTACGGAGATTTGAAGAAATCCCATCAGGACATCTCAGCCCTTCAATCCACTTCAACACAAGTTTTACTTGATTGCTGTCTAGCTCATAGCATGCTTTGGGGTTTTTTACTGTCATTAGGGTTTATATGAAGTTCGGGACGTTTACAATATTGTTCTATATCACATCTTAAATTAAGATCGTCCTTAGTTTTGCCCTTGACATTCAAAACTGTATTAAACACATTATCAAACACGTTTTTCTCATTGTGCATCACATCAATATTATGTCGTAGTAAGAGATGCTTCCAATAAGGTAACTCCCAAAATATACTTTGTTTGCACCAATTATGCCAGTTCGATTTACCTGGAATTTCAGTCTGTACTCTAGTTTCATGTATCTTCGGATATTCTTTAACTAGTTCATATAATTCTTCACCTGATAAAGTCGTTGTTCGTTGTCTGTTCTCTGCTCTATTTACTACAAAGTCTCTCTTATCTCTTCTAAAAGTATGATTAACATGGAGAAAACATCGATGACAATCAAACCATAAAATTTTCCTTCCATGCGGTAATGAAAATGCCTGTGTATCTTCCATGCAGTAAGGACAAGCCAGACGACCGGCCATACTCCAGCCTGAAAGCATTGCGTAAGCTGGAAAATCACCAATAGTCCATAACAAAGATGCAAACATACGAAAATTCTTTTTTTTCGACACGTCGTATGTATCCACCCCTTCATACCATAATGTTTTCAACTCTTCGATCAATGGCTGTAGATAAACATCGATTCCTTGTGTCGGATCATCAGGACCAGGGACGATAATCGTAAGAAACATATATGGATTTTTCATACACATCCACAGAGGTAAATTATAAGGTGTAACGATAATAGGTCAAGACGAATATTTACTACCAAATTGAGAGAATGGTAAAAATCCATCTGTACATAAACCAAGTCTCACATTACGACTCTCTGCGGCAAACGCAGGATAAGTCTTATCGAAATGTTTACATGCTTCTCCGTCCGATGGATGTATCAAAGTCCCCTCTTCCTGCTTCTCACACTGTGCCATCTCATATGTGATGCTGTCGCAGATGACGCATATAACCTTTGAAGTCTGGGAGTGATGGGTAAATAATGCATTTTCTTGTATGGAACTTCCTTTCCTCTTTTTTTTCTTGGTTTGTATCTTTCCTCATTACTATTCTGCATTTCTTAAGATTAATGTCATCTTTTCAATACAACATACAACCTTTTATACATGTATCTATCTTCTGGTAGGGCAAACTAAAAGCAGACATTAGTTTTTTCACTTTATAATGACTATCGCACATCAGATTATTGGGTTGCATATGTCGTTTTGCAGCTTGTACAACTGCTGTAAATCCAGCTTCTGTAAAATTGAATTTTGATTTCATAGTAATGTATTCGGTAGTAACTGACAATTCTGTTCTGCTACCTCAACCTTCCCACAACGGTCTTTTCGCAGAATCCAGTAAATCATAAATTCTTTTCACCCCCTCGATCGGTTCTTCTTCGACATTTACATCATTAACTTGAATAGTAGGGAACATTGACCGTGCTGCATCTTCCACCATATCTACTATTGGATTCGTCGTAACATTATTGTTATTCACCTCAACCTCAAGCACTATAGAATTAGATGCATCAATTTTTTCTCCATGACGATCCCAGAAAAAATAGTTTGGCACAAAACCGGATTTACACAAATGTACAATAACTAAATCCGGTTCTCGATAATGCAAATGTCGACATTTACGACACGGACAACGAATTTGTGTGCCGCCTTCTTCATTATTAGCTTTAGCGAATTTAACAAATTCATGTACACCATCCTTAAAATGTTTTTTCGTAGAACCTTTCGTTCCTGTTCGACTTTCATACATCCAGGTACGGTAGAAATTTCGACAGCATTTCTTTTCTATTCCTATACGCATATATACTTTGCATCTGAAGTTTTATGTGATTATTATCGTATTTTCTAATCTACCAAAGCCTTTTGGGACTAAAGGCTTTGTTGCTGTCTTACTTTCGTTTAAATTATTTATATTAACTAGAGATAGACTAAAATACCTACACCCAGTTATTCCCAATTCACACTTTCACATTTTCAAATTCACACTTTCACACTTTCAAATTCACACTTTCAAATTCTAAATACCTACACCCCAATTATTCCCAATTCACACTTTCAAATTCAACGATTTCATACTAATTAAAAATAACCTAATACACTAAATTAGCAACGCCTACACCCAATTATCATCACAATAATGTATATTTAAACCTAATTAAACAACTTAATTCAAAATTAGGGTTTAGAAAATTACCAAATTCTAGAAGAAGAAGAGATTCCGGCAAGTTCTAGGCGTCTACGGCGAAAACGACGGAGGGTGACGGCTGGAGAGGGTCGGAAACGGTGATGGGGAGGAGTAAAAATCGTGTTTTTTTTGGGTGGGCAAAGAAAGTGAGGAAGAAGGGTTCGGCTGAAACCTGTATACGCGACATGGCGTCGGCTGGCGTCGGCCTGCATCGGCCCGTAGGGCGTCGGCTTGCATCGGCTGTATATATTATTTTTTTAAATTCTTTTTTTACAACTATTTCGTTTAAAAAAATAAATAACACTACTACATTATAAAATAAAATAAAATTGACATTTGTGATTATTAATATTCACCCAATGACGGGTCGTGATAGGTTAGATTGGTATTTTTGATGATATATGTTCGTGTAATTCGAAAAGTTATCGTTGTTGAAAATCTAACTCGCACGACCAATCGATGCAACTTTTAGTCGATCCGCTATAAAAATTCGATAAAGGTGGTTATATGTAACATTTTAAAGAACTAAAATAATTTTTTAAACCGTTGGATAATCAATTATGAATTTTTAAATGTATTTGGTACAATAAAATTATATAAAATAAATTATGCGGCGTAAAAATAAATTCTTTGTATCTTATGTCGATCTATAGTATTTTCGAGATGTTTCCAGAATATGGTTAAAAAATACACGAATCTGGGGGATCGATCTTGAATTTCAAATTTATGGCCGTTCGTGGACTTTCGGACAAAAAACCCTTCGTTCGAAGGTTGAACGACCTTCAAACGAGACCAAATTTGCACCAGGGATGCTTTGTAGTGTTTTAATCGAATCAGTACGGTTGGATTCGCAAAAAAATTATCGAAAATAAAATTATCCCAGAAATATGTCATTTTGTAGGAGTTAGCTATAACACTTATATTATAAGTGTTATAGCTAACTCCTAGACAATGACATATTTCTAGGATAATTTTGTCATGCTCCGTCCTCATTTTAAAGTATTCTAGTTGTGGTATCATTACATGAAATTATGTAAAAAATTAATAATAAGTACAAAATTATATTATGTCATAGCAGTTAAACATAAAATTCCGCTACAATGCAAGATCAAAAAATAATGTTATTTTTTTAATTCGGTGAACACAAAATGTCACCGTGCAGTAGCATTTAAATATGAAACGCTGCTAAAAGGTAAAACAAAAAAGCTAAATTTTTTTGATTCGGTAAATACAAAATACTACTAACCGCAACATCTAAATATAAAACGATACTGCAACTAAAGATCAAAAAATAATATTATTTTTGACTCAGATGAAAATGCTACTTATAGTAGCATTTAAACAAAATGCTACTATGAAGTTGCATTTAAACAAAAAATGATGCTAGAAGGTAAAATAAAAAAGCAAATGCTATATTTTTTGATTCGATAAATAAAAATCACTAATAAATGCTTATGATATACAAAATGATACCACGCAGTATCATTTAAATACTTACAAAATGGTACCATACCTAGGCATAGATTTTCGCAGATAAATTACCGTGGATATTTCTTCACAATAATTTTGTTGTAAAAACCACCAATTCAAATGGAATGGATTCAAAATGATGGTGTTGCATGGGTTGGGATTATAAATCCTAGTATTTAAGTACTTCAACTGTTTGGAAAGTCACTCTCAAATTATCAAGTATCCAATATAACACTACACACTTCATTTACAATACCATATTACAATTCATTAATTACCACTACAAATCAAAAATTGCTATTGTAGCTCATGAGTTATAATTACCACTTTAAAGTAGCATTTTGAGTTAAAATGCACATTTCATATAAAATTGCTATTATTACTCATAAACTGCTATTACAATTCAAAAATTGATACTACAATTCATAAGCTATTACTTTAAAACTGACAGTATCTTTACCATGTTATCTTCTTCTTCTTCAATTTGAAACTACTCTTCGTTAATCACCATTACCACATCATCTTCAAAATATAGCTGATATGTTCATTGTCAACGCCGCCGCCAGTGCACTGCAACCTCGAAACCCCTGTCGTCTTTCAACTCTAAAACTCTAACCGACCTTTCTAATCCATGCCACCACCATTGCAGCTGCCCTTCATCTCCAAACTTGCATCGGCATTCTCCCTACAAGCTGACAATATGGGTTAAAACCTTTTTTGTTGATACCAACGCGTACTCATATTTCTTGTCTTGCCTTCCTATTGCATGCGATAATTTTCTAGTATCAACTTTGTCCTAGAGACAAAAGAATAAGTAGGCTATTCTTGTGGGCAAAAAAGACCTCAAGTCTTTCAAACGATTTCTTCGTTAATTTGCTGTTACCTATTTTTCTTGTTTTTCATTTCAGGCCTGTTTATCTATCGGCCGAAACAAATAGTGGAATGGATCGAGCTATTATTATGACTGAATCAGGCACACCTAACAAGGCTTTGCGTCCCAAAAAGGTGAGCCCAAAAGGCATGTAGGCTGGATTATTTAATTTAGGTGAACCCATTTAATTTCAATTATACTCGTTA
The DNA here is from genome assembly GCA_030737815.1 of Allium fistulosum. Classification (NCBI taxonomy): domain Eukaryota; kingdom Viridiplantae; phylum Streptophyta; class Magnoliopsida; order Asparagales; family Amaryllidaceae; genus Allium; species Allium fistulosum. The sequence goes on from CM060907.1 coordinate 296,378,331, forward strand.
AATATAGTGATTATCTGGTCAAGCCCAGTCCAGCATATTTGAAGTAGCCCAAAGTCCAATATAGACGAACTTACGGGTAACTTGTTTGGCACTGTAATTATATTTTGTTATTTAATTTGTGTATTAATTATTATTACTTTTATCATGGTTATTATTTAAAATTCTTCACCCTTTAATTGGCCTGAACGAAATTAACATTTTATGATAAAATTAAGAACTTGCTGATATCAAATTAATTACGAATATTATTTAGTTTGATATGTTTTTGGCTGGGTTCGCTGTATTGTAAACCAGAATATGAATCTATGGCCTAAACGCTTTGGACGAATTTTAACATTATTGCCAGCAATGAAATTTTTCATTTTTAGTATGTCGTCTAAAAATTTAATTTGTAGTGTTTTGACTGTATTCATGTTTATTATCGTCTAGGATTCCCATACTTGTTGGCTTCGTTTTCTTCCTCTGTTTTTTTTTCCCCCTCGATGTCAAATGTCAAACTAAATCTAAATTATTATTAATACTGTAGATTGCACCATTGTGATCGGCCAGAGATGCATATAATACTAAACAGCTTGATGCTCAGGGTATTGTAGTACCAATCAAGAACAACAGAAGTTTTTATATACCCAATTAAGTACTGTACAACGTACCACTCATGCATAAAAATGTACTGCATGCATCTCAGTATATACAGCTCATGACATATAACCCTGTAGGCCAAACTAAAACAAATAGAAACTTAATTACACTGTAAACAGATGTAAATCCATTAAATCATAGAGCGCAATTCTCAAAAAAATTAGTTGTCGGGGTTCCTTTAGTTCGTGATCGATATATAGGAGAAAAAAAAAAGGATAAGATTCTCATTGTTAATTTTGTACACATCATGTACAGGCATACTTACAGCTTGTTACTCATGTATTGCCATTGTTTAATCTAGGCAAGATGTATAACTTAAATAATCATATAAATTCAGGGTTGACGTTCAACTAGGGACAAATATAAATGTTCTGAAAATGAAATTAATGATATCACTATCAAGTATCAACCCATTTAGAAACTCCAGAACAAGTTATTTTCTTTTTGTTCTTGTTCAAATATTTTCATCATTTTTTTTGTTTGTTTGTATATTATATCATATGGTACAGTCATATTTCATCTCCTCGATCATCGAGCGAGTGGTATATCGAAATGCAGAAAAGAGGCTATGAAGATTTCGGGGGCATGAGAGAGAGAAACAAAAACATCGGTTTAAGGAAAGAAAGAAGAAAACTTGGAGAACAACATAGAAGCCAAGGAGGCAACGAGGACAGGAATTCCATAATCAACAAACTGAAGGAGAGCTTGAGGTTGATTCTCCTCCAATCTTTTGTGTCTATGGAGTTTCAGTTATGTATTCCATCATAAAAAGCGGAAATGACATTGAGCAGTGCCACTATAGATGCTCTAACTTTCAAGAGGGTTGTAGGTTATGACAATGAATTGGGGATCCATTCCCTCGACGAGCTATAGAATATGTCATCGAACTTGAACATGAAATAGCTAGCAGTGCGTCACAACATGTCAAGTTCATTGGAATTCCAAGGTAGTCGTAGACAGATCAAATCTATAAAATTTAGCCTTGTTTTTGTATCTTTGTGCATATTTTGTTTGTTCACATATGGTTGTGTTGTGTATATTTAGGTATGTATATGTATGTCTATATACGTATATGTATGAATTTGGCCGAGGTGTAGTCATGTTGGGCTTATGTATATTATCTTTTTACAAATTTGTTTACATTAGAGAACATATCATAAAAACTTAGAAATTGTGTAGAACACAATAACATAGGGGAAATGCATAGAAATAAATAAGATAAACATAACCCAAAAAATACATAGAATAAACATAATGCATAGAAATACATAAATCACTCAAACTTTTAATATAACTAATCCACAGATCATATGTAACATGACCAACAAAGTTAGTCTGATAATCCATAAAATACAAACAGTCAAATGTTGATCAAGACATTTCAAACGCATCTTCTTGGTCTACTTTTGCTATAATTTTTCGGTATCTTTGACATGCTCTAGCGAATGTAACATCGGTTCTGATATCCATGTTCCGCCTTCTTAACCTACAATCTAATTGTTATTATAATCTTCATTAATGGAGATCCAGAAATCTTCATCAACCTCCTGATCTACTATATGTCTATGATCGGCTTTTTTATAAGCTTTAATCAGCACCAAATAATCATGAGAGTCCACATTTGATTTGTCATTTGGAATTCTATGAACTTCCAATACCAACCTAGCATTATAAATAGTAATTTAATGATTCGCGTGACTTCCAATAAACTAATTGGACATGTACATGTATCAACCATCTGTGTTCTGGAAGAAACATATTTGTGTTTATTACAAGTCTGTGATCCATGTGACTTGTTGTGCACCTGATACTTTAGCTATGTTGTGCAACTTTAATCAATGGCTCATCCCATCTCACAATGTAGTCATGTTGTGTGCTCTGCTTGAATTCAATGACTTGTCCCATCTCACAATGTAGCCATGTTATGCACTCTGATTCCATTCAATGGCCCGTCCTATCTTACAACTCTGCCAATGGTTCGTCCCACCTTACACTGTAGTCATGTTGTGCACACTGATTTCATTCAATGGCTCGTCCCATCTTACAATGTAGCCATATTGTGCACTCTGATTCCATTCAATGGCTCGTCCCATCTCACACTATAACCATGTTGTGCACTCTGATTCCATTCAACGGCTTATCCCATCTTACACTATGGCCATTTGTGCACTCTAATTCCATTTTCGTGGCTTGTGTTATCTCCCACACCTATATATACTCTACCGTGTAAATACTTAGCGCACAACTACAAAAAATAAGCAAAGAACAAACCGAATTATAAAGTAATCTAAAAGAAAATGGATCCTTATCCTTGCTACTATAAAAAAACATACCCAAGGTGGTTTCCTATCAATGTTGTCAATGGTCAGTGGGCCCTTTTTTAAAAAGACCTCTAATCACTATATAAGGCTTCTAACATTTAATGTCCAACTATTACCGCATCTATCGTCAAGAAAATCGTAGTCATATAATAAACAGTACCCAAGCCACTTAATACCTTTTATTAGAAAATTAGGTAGACTCTGGTCATTTAAGACCTTAACTAAGACAGACCCCGTCATTTAAGAACTATTCTAAAGGCATGCTCCTAAATGGTAATATTATTACTTTGGCTTTAGCAATGTAAGAGACTGTACTTGAGCCACTTAATACTCCGAATGGAAAATAGGTAGACCCCATTATTCAAGGCCTACTTCTAGAAGCGTACCCATATGGAGATATCCCTCACCGCTCCTAATTTCAAATTTGAACAATTTAATACTTTTCAATTAAGAAAGCAAGCCCAATCTCTCACGTCGTCACGGGTCCTACGAGTGATATCTCACATCAGTAGTAAGTACATCCAACTGCTGGTAGCCTCAAAGTGAAGGGCAATCTTCCATCAAGTGAATCTGCTGACCTCGCATCACTTACCACTAGGTCAAATTAACCATCCTAAGTCTTTATTTATATTATCTTAGGTAGATATTGAACTTAGCTTACTAAATCCCTTTTTATTTAAGGCAATAAGATTTACCTTAAATGTTTATCTACCCATAAATCCCCGTTTAATGCTCATACAAGTCAATTTATCCATAAAATCCTAACGGACATTTCCTAAGACATTTGTATATGATTACTAATTTCAAATTAGTAACTTTTATATCTATTCCATTTTTATTAGTTCCATCATTCCATTTACCCTGTTAATTTATTACAACTCGCACATTTATTACCATTTATTGGAGTTACAATCTTTTAAATTCTTTTCTCATTAGTTAATTATCCTAAACACGAATATTACGTGGAAGCGTCGTTATTAGTTTTCTATTTAATTATTATAAGCGCAGTAATTATGTACAAATATTTTCTTTTATCAAATATGTTCTAGTTATATCTTTATTAGAATATAGTTTTTCATGTTAAATTTTTGGAATCATATCTAAAAGGATTACCTATTGTAATTTCCATAAATTTGTCCAAAACAGAGGATTTAACTTTAAAATATAAAAGGTTACATCATTTGAAGTTACAAGGAATAATCATTTCTTTTTTATTACTGAAATAGACAGTGTAAATTAGAATGAATTCATACTTTACACAGAACACCTTCTCTTTCTATTTGCATCCATTCATTGTTAGATCAAATGATGTATCTTTCTAAAAGGGAACGAAATCAAACTAATTTAAAAATATTAAACGGATCTAAATTCCAACAATTCCAAATATAGAAAAGTTTATATTCTAACAAGATTAGGGTAATAATCCATATTTATAACATTATTATACAACATATTTCAGATGTGGAATAAATTTCATTCAAATTAATATTCTAAATTCATACTTTTGGGACTGATTTTCAGATCAGGTTGTATACAATGCTAAATCAATTCATAACAAGAATATGTATGCGATATTTATTATATTCAGATCGTATTCAATTTATTGTCTATAACTCATATACAATTATCCAATTAGGCATAAAAATGAAATGAACACCAACGTGATAATTTTTGTATTATAACAATCTATAAAAATTCCCACTCACCTTTAAAAAGTGATCCAAATCTCCAGATCTGAAGTAGAATGTTTGGTTCATCTCCAAATCCTTTTTAATCCAAGAGATACGTATGAAAAGGTATATGCATACATTAGAATTACAGATCTGAGAAGAAATTTGAGATTGGGAGAGAAAATAGATACAAATATGTATAAATATATAAATTTCCTCAAATTCGCATGTGGTTGATTCTCTTCTCGTCTTCTTTTTATTAGATTTCTACTCTTCTTCGATTTGTATGAATATAGATGCAAATATCTTATCTTTATAATTTAGAAAGAAAGTGGAGAAGAAGAAATGGCAGAGCTTCGCTACTGCCTTCTTAAAAATACGAGAAGAGAAGAGAGGGTTGGGCCTGAATTTATAGGCGATGGAATCAACCAAAACCGTTAGAAATATATGAATTTTGGGTCGTTGCGGCTTAGGCTTATAGGAGCCGCCAGGTCGCCACTGGTCGACCTCCCTTGGATGACCGGTCGACCGTGGTGGGTCGACCATCCCTAATGACTTGTAACGACCTACCTTTTTGGACGGTTTAATCGACAATAAACCACATATGTCAGACTCAAACCATTTAAAAGGGAGGATTGTTATGGGGTAAATAAGAAAATGAAGAGAAAAGAATAAAAAAACACAGAATCTCATAGCGGATTGACAAGATAAAATAATCAAATAAATGGTTCATGAAGTTGTTTTACAAATAACATTTGATTACACTTCTATAATACAGATAAGAGTTACATACAGCAGAAATAAATAAATAATGCAGCGGAACAATAAGATGCGGTGGAACATATACGAAATAATATAGTATACAAATCACCGTCTTAGTCCTCTAGAAATAAAGTCTTCAATACACTGAAAAGCTCAGACTGACCCGAGTGTAATGGAAAGACAAAACACTCGAGTCAGAACTAAAAGATCTTATGTAAGCTAAATCAACAGTAAATAAATATAAGTCTAACGGCTTCAGAGATGTTTTCTCCTATCCAGTGTCTAACGTGAGTGCAATAACTTAGGAGATGTTCGGGATTCCATCTTCTAAGGATCCGTTAAACTATCTACATACATAGTACAATACGTTATTATAAATGTCTACAGTAAAGTAAAGTATTAAAATAGCATTAAGGCGTTACCCATATTCCCCTTAACACATTTTTATATATTCCCGTAGTCCATACAGATACTGTAAGCCCCACCAAACTGGTGGGATACTCAGAGAGCAATCCATAGGTACGGTACAAACCAAACTCGTAATGGGCACGATAAGGCATGTGACAAGGCACGCGAGGCAATGCCAGGGTAGGATTCTACCGTTTTCACTCCCAGACCGGTGGTAACGCATAGCAGCTACTACCACCCACCTTGGAACACACTCCCAAAATTGAATCAAGGGGTGGCCATCAAATCAATCATAAAGTCATAATTATCGAAGAAATGTGCCCGATAGGAGGAGCGACCTCACTTGGCCCGGTATAGTTCCAGTTTTAGCCACATCAAGCTCACTCGAGGCAGTCAGGGCTACATTAATACCTCAAACATAATCGTTGGCCAAACCATCCTACTTCATTTTGGATTCTCCACTATGTAAACAGTTGTTAAAGTGGTTTTCGGTATTGGCAGAGAGTATGACAATATCGGATCCTGGTCTCTTTAACAACCAAACGCTTATTTCACACCGGATGGTTCTTTTACATTTCCAAAACCTATTCATAATTGATATCAAAATACCATATTCACTTAAATTATCACTTTCGAAATCATATTCAGTTTTGAAATCATATTCACTTTTGAAATCATATCCGCAAAATAGGTTAAATCCTAATTTCAAAATCATCATATTTACTCAAATATGTCATTTCGCTAGAAAATATCATTTCAAATCCCAACTTAGGTTATAACATCATTTAACCATATTCGCTAAACCCAGGATTTAAATATAAACAATTTAGCCTTGCACAGTTTGAATTTTTTTTTTGAATAGTTCAAATAGTCATAAATAGTTTAAACAGTTTTAAATGAGTTTTAAAATAGTTTAAACTACTTTAAAATAGTTTAAATGACTTAGTTTAAACTTGATTAAAATAGTTTTAAATAGGTTAAAATAGTTTAAATGGATTAAAATAGATTAAATAGCTTAAAATAGATTAAAATAGATAAATTAGTTTAAAATATATTAAAATGGTTTAAAATAGTTTAATGTAGATTTAAAATATAGTTTTAATAGCTTAATATAAAATGGTTTACATAGTAAATATTTTGAAAATCTAAATAAATCTAAATTTAAAATAATATATCTTTAAACAGTTTATATTAAAATAATTAATTTGAAATTAATATCAAATTAAACTATTTCTTTCATTTCACAAAACTGGACCATATCCAGCTTTCAAATCAACAAAACTCAACTTTTACCTTTCAATTCAGATTCTCGTAAAACCATTTAAATCTATATCGACTTCAAGTCCATGTTTGAACTATAAATTTAAGCTACTCCAAATTCACAATAAAACCATTTAAAACTATATCGACTTCAAGTCCATGTTTGAACTATAAATTTAAGCTACTCCAAATTCAATAGATTTCAAAGCTAAATATTCAATGTTTACAGTAACTCAATTTCGACAAATTTCATTTATACTTAAATTCAACTTTAATTTTAAATTTAATTTCTTTAAGCAATTCATTTAAACTAATTCCAATTAAAACATTTAAAGCTTGGATTTTCGAAAATAATTCAGTTTATACAAATCAAATTTATTTCAAAATATCATTTAACTGGATTCAAATTTAAGAAATTAAAGTCATTTAATTTAACCAATCCGGTATCCGTACATAATTTCTATCCTATGGTCTAGTGATACTAATATCTATCATTTCAATCCGCAATAAATTTAAAATTTTACAAGTATATATATCATTTCAACCCACAATCCCAAATAAAATTAAAATCCATTAAATTGCTCGAGTTTTTTATTTCAACTCATAACGATTTTTCCCTAATCTATAAGATCGTTCGGGTATGTATCATTTCAACCCATAGTGATTTTCCTAACCATAACTAAGGGAACTTGCAGTGTGATATCAATATATATATATATATATATAATAACATAACATCCAGTCATCCAATATCAACAATTCAACAACCATCACAGTCATCATTCAAATCAACCAGTAAACAACAATAATTAACGGGTTATCATTAACAGGTATTTAACTGCAATTTAATAAAAAATTCAATATTAAATTAAATGGAGATTAAATTCAATAATAGTCATATTTAACTGGAATGACAATTTAAATATACCAAAAAGCAATCAGTTAATTTCTAATCACATCATAAATTCAATTTAACTAACATAAGATAATTTAGCAGTTGTGAGTGTGTTCAAACACTCACCTTTGATTTTTCGACGATTTAAAATCCAAATTTAGGCCCAAAATTTCAAAAGTCTCAGAATTTTACCAAACCAGTTCCATAATGTCCGGAATTTCAATACGATCGTAAAGGAGAAAACCGCGCGTAAATCCGACCTCGTATACAAAAGTTATTAACGTTGGAAGATATTCGATTTATATTATAAAAATCAATAAAATAAAGAAATTGATTGCCATGTCACCTAGATCTTCGTTCACGCCAAACCCCATCTGCATCCCGTTCGAACACTATGTATCCTTACAGCCGCCATAAACGTTCAAAAGCGCCATGCCTACAGCCACATCCACGCCCATCGACCAACTCCATCACCTTCCCCAAGGTTCGCCGCCCACCCCTAGGCCACGCGGATGCCCAAAGGCCACCAGAGTGGCTACGGCCGCCACTACAAAGAATGACCATTTCTGGCGATTTGACGTGGCCTGCAGACGAATTTACTACAGATCCGATGCTTGCTCGACCTCATCTTCCCAACGCCGCCTCCCGATTGTTGATTGGATGAGGATCCACCGTTGGATCGCGAAAACCTAATTTCGACGACCGAGGTTCTTCGACGATTTCTGGCCAAACAATCCACGAACGAATCACTGTAGAATATTACGCTCATCGAGAGCTTTCCAGCGATATATAATTTGTTATGCTTTGAGGAGTTTATATTTTTAAAATTGATTTTGATTTGGATTTGGGAATTAGGTTTTCAGCTATTGGGAAGAGAGAAACAACAAAAATTTTAGTACGTACAGTAATATTAAATAAAAAAACTAGGGTTAGAAAAATCTATTTATATAGACAAGGCCCGATAAGAATGAATGAACCTATCGAATTGGTTCGAAATGATAATAACGACCCGAAAAGACCGTTCCGTTTCCGAAATGAAAGTAGGTCATCCCATATATCAAAATAGATGTTTTCAATATTTTTAAACTCAATGGGACAGGTTTCAAACCCAAATTCCATTATATGCAGAAGTTAGCTTTTAAAATCAGCTTATTTTAAATTGAATCCATTAAATTGATTTCCATGCATTTCGAGCCCGCACGACCAAATGACAAGTTCGATCGCTACGAAACTTGAAATCTTACAATAATTCACCGTTACGGATCCGATGAAACTAGTTTCATCGAAATCCGAGACAGTGACCAAAATGACTAATTTTCACGTTAATTAAATATATTAAATCACTTTTTAAATTTAAATGTTATAAATGACAAATTTTATCATTTTTGATTACCTAATAATTTAAAATCTTTTAAAATAAATTTCCATGTCAAATCCAATGTTACATATTGCACCAATTACAGTGTTCAATTTCAATTGAAATAAATTCATTAATTATAATTTAAATTCAAATAAATTCATTTATTTTGATTTACATCTTATTTATTCAATCAACTATTATCCTATGGATATAATTAACATTAGTTACGTTTTATTACATAAATATTCTACGGTTATCATCTTAATTCACATTAACCGCAATATTTAAGTAGATTAATTGCAACTGATTTTCAATTTAATTTCAACGGATTAAATAGTGAAATGATAGTTAAACAATTGTTACAACTTACAATTTCAAACATATTTCTATGTTTATTATTTACAAATCAAGTTAATAAATTCACATACCGATTAATTATTCTATATTAACCAATTTCAATTCATTACGTACAATTTACCATTAAATATAACAGTTGGTTTATTTCTTTATTTACGATTTCTAACCAAATTAACTTTATAATTATTTCAATTACTTGAAATTAGATTAATATAGTTGTCACTAACATTCAAACAACATTATTAAATCGTGTTTTAACTAATTTCCCGTTAATAAATCATGAATTTAAATTTCTTACAATATAAAATTTCCAAAATCTTATTTAATTTAATATTTTAATTATCGAAAAAATACGGGTCGTTACATGACTGGTCGGCATGTGGGTCTGAGTAATTAATATAAAAATGTTAATTTTTTCTTATTTATTTATTTATTTATTTATTTTCGTTTCGAATTCGTTTTTCATCTGTAACTTCTTCATTTGGACTCCAATCGCAAAACTCCAAATATGAAAGTTGCTCAAAATTACGCCACGAACGCAATGGTGCAAGTTTCGTGGTCTAATTCTCTCGTTTGCACAAATTCCATTTTTGGAGTTCAATTAATCAAATAACTAACTAATTAAATAACTAACGCCAAACTACGGGATGTTACATTTTAGGAATTAGGAATCTAGTGGAGAAGAGAAAATGGTAGAGCTTCGTCGTGCTTTAGAGAATATAAGAAGAAAATTAAGGAGTTAGATCTATATTTATAGGAGTTCTAATCAATACCATTCGTTAGATTAAGCTATTTTAAATTTGGGTCGTTTGATCACGTCAAAATTTTCCACTAAACAGCTCGACTGGTCGATAGCTAGTAGTCAACCAGCGCGATTTAGGGGTCGACCAATTGTATATACTAATGGCAATAAATTTGTTGAGTTATCTTTGGTTAATTTCTTTTCGTTTTCTTTCAAACGAGATAATTTATTTCTACGTTAACTTTTCTTTAACATTAAGCAACTGTTAATGATAATTAATTTCCAATGATTACTTTTTGTTTCCTTATTACTTATATATTTATTTTTGACTCTAATTATTCAAATGTTAATAACCTTTTCGTTTGAACTCTGATTGGAAAAATTTATATATAAAAATGATCAGAAAATCACCACGAACCCAATGGTGCAGGTTTCATAGACAAAATTTGAAGTTTGTAAAAATTCTATTTTTCAGCGTTACTATTTATTTATTAATTAATTTTTAATGTAAGAATTACGAGGAGTTACATTGTCTTCCTTTAAAAGAATTTAGTCCCCTAAATTCCTTAAGGATGGAATCATATAACTTAACGTGCAGCCGTTTTAAACTATTCAACCAATTAGTGTACAACCAATTTTACAACCAATCATGTACAAGTGCATGGTGTATTATAACATATATGAGATGTAGATGTATACTAAGCAATTCTAAATCGGCGTCTCCTATATAAATGCGTTCTTTGAAATAATTTTGAAAATATGGTGTAAGTAAGCTATATATACTGGCAGTTCTATATGTATGCAAACTTTGAAAATCAAAAACTTATTTTTTGCATCCAAATTTTCTCACGCATCAACGAATAGAAGTATATTTCAACCAATTTTACATCCAATCCCTGCCGTCCAAAATCCTAGCACATTATTGAACATCCAAAGTTTTGAAAATCTGGTTTTTTTAACCTATATTCTTATATCGAGAAAAGGTTTAGATGGGGAATTACATATTTTCATCCTTCTCTTGTGTGCTCTTTTCCACTATACCTTAGAACCTTCTTTTTGTCCCTAATCTTTTTCTAACTTTTCCAAGCACAGTCCACATAAAAAAAATTATTTTAAATCTTTAAAATTTTAAAATCGAGTTATTTTAAAACAACTTTAGCTCACTTATCGACAAGGAATGAAGAAAGAGACTTCATAACTACAACAACCCTTTCCTTTATCATCCACTATATCATATTTTATTGTCACTTCTATTGCATAGAAAAATTTCTACTTCCTAACCCGTTGATTTCTTCCCTATGCTAAGCATGTGGCATTTCAAAATCAGAAATTTTCCTCTTTTCAATTCAAAACTTTTTTAAATTAAATTTTGAAATAGTTGAAGATTCCTTTTTTTCACAAAGTTTTTAAATAAAAGCATTTTATTTTATTTTTTGAAATAAAGGATTTTGACCAAAAATTATCAAAACCATATTATTACTCTTTTGTTTCAAAACAATTTATGACACAACCTACGCAGTCGAGGTTTAGCCAAAAGTTTAACGTCTGTAGCGGACTCTATCTTACTACGTGGTAAATATTTAAATTTCAAATATCTTTCTTTTATTTTAAAATAACAACCAGCACACAAGTTCATTCATAAATTTCAGCTTTTTTGCATAGGGACATTGGCCAATGGTTCGGCAACAAACTTTCATTGTCCTTCACTTGCTAAACTTTACATTTCCAAAACTTTAAGGCTTTTGGGACTTAACATTACTTTACTTTTAGTAGCTAATAAATTTTCTAATTTATTTTATAAACATCAAGCCTTTTATTTATTTCTTTATTTTGCATTAGTTACGTGTCTACCTGAGATTTCCTTACTTCCATAGTTTCCAATTAATATAGCGGTTCATCTAGAAAACCAATTTTCAAAATGAACATTTCTCATGATATCATATGCGTTTTATATAACAGAAATAACTAATACTTCCAACCCAAACCTAAAAGAAACAATGGCTAGAAAATGTACTTCAACATCAACTCACACTAATGATGTTGGTGGCCCCATCACTCTCCTAAAATTAAATAGACCTTTCTAACATGTCATTTCACCATAATCCACATATCTTAGCTTCTTTTTTTCGTTTAGTAATTAAGACCTATCCATTACATCCATTACTACATCTAATTATGGAATATATTGTACATATCCACACTGTAGTAGGTAAGAAATACAAACTATGCAGATTTAAATAACTCATTGGCAAACCGGCTTGGCGGAATAACTTTTCCATCTTCTATCTTGCCCTCCTTAACCTTGAATCGATCAAAAATGTCGTCTATTGTGTTTTTCATCTTATTATCCTTTGTCACTATCTTCTCTTAATCCAAACCTCTTGAAAGTATTCTCAAATTTTTGGTGTTTACTTTTTTTTTATCATTGATCTTTCTTGCGAGCTTACTCTAGAACACGCAGAACTGTACTTTGATGATATTCATGATTCCTTTATGGGTTCTTCTTATGGCTTGCACCGTGTCTAATGAAACATTCTTAGGTTCTCATCAATATTCCTTACAATGTACGGTGATTCCTTATTACTACTGTATAAGCAACCACTGCAATTTCTTCATAGCCTTAACCCTTTATCACTATCTTTTTTTAATCCAAACCTCTTGATAGTATTCTCAAATATTTGGTATTTACTTTCTTTATCCTTGATCTTTCTTACAAGCTTACTCTAATATCTCAGAAGTGTACTTTGATGTTATCCATCAATCCTTTATGGGTACACGTGTCTAATGAAACATTTCTAGGTTCTCACCAATATTCCTTACCCTCTACGGCGATTCCTGATTGCTACTCTATAAGAAACCACAGTTATTTTCTTCACGTCTTACCTAGGTAGTCATCCCTATCTACTTCACATAAAAATTTTGGTTTGCCTTTCGTCACTTTTTTTTCAAAAATTAAAACTTTAAAATTTTGAAGCACTTAATCCCACAACTTTTATCTTTAAAGCTACAAACTTGGAAACTTTTTATCAAATTCAACTTCTTCTTTTAAAGCCTTTTTCAATAACAAGTATTTTTATTTCTTAAAGTTGAGATTTTTAACTCAAACCATTTATTAAATTCTACTTTTAAAAATCTCAATTCTTATACCAAACTATTTCTTAAAAAAATACACTTTGCGATGTTTTCAAAACAACTTCTAAAATTGTAAACAATAAAAACTAGAGTAAACATGGGTACTTCCATTCTATTTTTTTCTTTTTACTTATTCTATCTTCAATCCCAATCCTTGACGGAGTCTCTAATATCATGTGGGGATGAATTACGAAAGATACTTGCAAAAAATGCGCACAACGATGGAAAATATCTATTATGATTTTTTAAAAGCTTTGAATATGAATTTTGAAATAAAAAATAAATATAATTTAACTATATTCTATAAACTAAATTCCAATAAGGATCATACTGGATAAAATCTCATTTTGAGAATCTTTTAAAATATTTAAACAATTCAAACAATAAATCCATCAAAAATCTAGTATTAAGAGTCACAATCGCTCAAAATATAATTCCATACTATGAAATTATTTAACCTGTGTTGCTTTCAGACAACTCTGGCCGCACAATCATCATATAATCAATCAACCATAAGTATGCAAGCATATATCATCCAATTCAACCATTAACAATCAAATATTTTCACACAATTTGATATAGAATTCGTGAGTTTTAAAAACTCACCTTAACATTCCATAATTTCTCAAAATTGATTGCATCAACACACACCCACATGGAAAAATCTGCATTTTTGTCTCAGTGCAGGTGGAGTTTGGCATAGCAAATACCAACATTTTCGTACAATTTTTTACAGAAGGTACATACATGAGTCAAGAACAACATATCCAAATTTCATATTTTATTGATTTTTTTAGAATTAATTAAGATTTTTACGCTGACCTACGTTTTTCAGCCCAAATCTACTCGAAATTAACTTGTAAGTTGGCCCTCTTTAACCCATCATCAAAACCTAACCAAATTACATGAAATATGGGGGAGAGGTGCTGGAACATGGCAGTAATATCATATCCAAATTTTACAATTTTTGAGAATTTGTTTGAATTATTTTGATTTTTAGAATTTCACTTTGCTCTCTTTTTAGGTTTTAAATCTGAAGCTTTTAAGTTGAGAAAATTTGTTTTCGTTGTTTTGAGAAGAAGGTACGTACTATTTCTTTGTTCCTGAACGTAGAAAAATTACTCTAAGTGTTTAAATCGGCTGAAATTTTCACCTAAGCCCAAAACCCCTTTTTAATTTAAATAAGCATGAATTAAAATGAGATTAGAATATACTAAAATTTTTAATTTTGTGGTTAAATATATTCTTAGAGTGATAATTGACTAATGAAACAAGAAGTTGCTATTTTTGGATCTAAATTGGGTTTCGTAATAAGTTAGGAGTTAGTATTAAAATTTATAACTATTATGTTGTAATAAATTTGGAGTAAAGAAGTAGCGAAGTATATTTTGTGAAAAATGGAATCTAGACTAACTGGCATAAATTTCATAATATTAAGTCAATGAAATGATATTTGAAGTTAGTGTGAAGAATTTCACTAATTTTGTGAAATTACTTTATAAGATTAGGTTTTAAAGTGAAACCTTTTTGTGTAAAGCACCTGTTTAAAGATCTTTAAAAGTTTAAAATGTGTTAGTTGTGAAATTGTGAAACCCAATTACAGCAAGAAGTTAATTTTGGTTACCAACTTTATTCATTTAAAGCTAATAATGAATTAAAGGTTTAATTTTTGTTAAGAGAAAAAGGAATAAGTGGATGATTCATTCATTATACTGAGAGATTAAGTAATCATAAATGGAAAAGAATAACAAGATTAAGTTGTTTAGTTGTGAGGGTGATTAAAGAATCGATGTGTATTTCCACAATTTATTTTGGTTTGATTTATTAATGGTAAAGTGTTTTAAAATTTCTTGTTGCAAGAAGTATTTTATTTATGAAAAGTTCATATAATTCAAATTACATTGTGTGTTAAGTTTTAATTTAAACTTGTTTTCATATGAAACAATGTTTGATTTTGAAGGTTAAATCTTAGAGGTAATTTTTGAGTATGGAAGTTTTATATTTTCAAAGGAAGTAAATATTAAATTCAAAAGCAAGTTTCTCTTGCAACTTAGAGTTCTAAGTTTTCCGAAAAGCATTTAGAAAGCTAAAATTTTATGTAAGGAATTTGATTAAAACATCAAGTGACGAATAAGAAATTTAGGTTAGAGTTAGTGGTTTTAAAATAAGTAGTTTGCTGAAAATCATTTTAAAAAATAAATACCATTGTAGTAAAACAATGATAGTTTTGTGAAGAATAATCCAAATTGACCCAATCTTTTCGTGGCAGCAAGCTATTTCAAAAGGCTACAGTTTCTCTTTTAATTATTTTTCGAAGTTGTTGTTTGAAGGGTCAAAACTGGGTTCGAAATCGAATGTATTGTTCAGTCCTGAGTATAAAATTCTAAGGTAGTGCCAGATAGGAAAATTGTCATAACATTCTAATCATACGTCCAAATTTAGTAAACTTTAATTTTCTAGAAAGCTGAGACTCTAAGGATCAACTTTCTGTTTTAAGTTTTCTATAATTTTGAGATTTAGTGGGTCAAAACTATGGTTGAAAACTGACTTTCTGAACTAAGTTTTTTTTTTGGTTAAAATCTGATCATTTGAATACAAGTGAATTTTGTGTTACTTGTTGTTGTGATGGATGTTTGCAATGGATATATAGTAGCTTATCTTGTGAATTATATATTATATGTTCATGGCATATTTGAATATAAGGCGTGAAGTCAAACATGAAACCTTTGACGCGGTTGTGCTAAGCTCGTAAAAGGTAAGAAGCATGCTAAATAAGTAAAAAGAAAAGGTATGCTTTAAAATTAGAGATGCCATGTTTATTTTATGCTTTCCCCATATTCGGGATGCCTCTTCGAAGATGTATAACCATTATATTTTATTATGGAATTCCGAAATACTAGCTGCATAAAGGAGACACTGGTGAAATTTTCCAAAATTTTCAATTCTTAGAATTTTTGGGTTGGAAACTTATAATTTCCATTCGTGTTTCTTTTTGGTGAGTGTTATGCATTATTATTACTAAGCACATTATCCCAATTTTTTATCGAGTCTCTTCTCTAGTCCAATTTTTCCAGTATTTTTGATCTCATCTTTGTATCTCATTTTGGAAATATCTAAGAAATTCTGATTCTACCCTTGAGCCTAGAGTCTTTAAAGATCTTGAAATCTCTCCAGTTTTGACTTTAGAGAATAATCCTATTTTTATTGTTGTTTCGAAGGTTAAACGCCTTCGAAATAAAGACGTTCCGTCCGTTAAAGTTCAATAGTCCGCTAATCCTACGGATATCTCTTGGGAAACCAAAGAATTTACCGAGCGAACGTATTCCAGATTATCCTCTAGTGCTCATTAGTGGTGTTTCCTTCGTTTAAGGATCCTTTATCAATTGCTTACCTATCTTTCGAAATATATACTGTTTGTGAATTATTATTGACTCTTCCTTATACAGAATTGCGGGGACACGATTTTCGTAGAGGGGGTGTTCAGTAACAAACCTGAGTTAGATTACTTGTAATTAAATTAAAAGAATAATTTGATTAAGCGATTTGAGGATTTTTTTTATTACTTAAATTAGAGTGTATAATCTTTTTAAAGATTAATGATGATTTCTTAAGTGTTATAACTTAATAATAAGGATTCAATAAGTTAGAGAAAGTGTTAAATTATATAATGGTGTTTTCTCCTTAATATTGAGATTTAATGAAAATATTGTTAAAATGGGTCTTAATGTGAATTTATTGGTATAAGACATGTATAAAATTTTAATTAATGCTTGTAAATAGTTCATAGTTTTTATTTGGAAGAAAATAGGATTTTTGATGTTAAAATGAATTTTAATAGCATGTTTTCTTGTTTCTACAAAAGCTGAAAAGTGTCTTTTTCAATAATAAAAACAAGGACATAAATGATCATTACATCTATATTTTATTGGCTAATTACAAAGATTAGTCAACATACTTAATCTTAGTGTATTCAATTCAATATTTTTGAGTTGTTAATAAGGAGAAAATTATTTTTAAAGTTAGTGAAAAACTAGTTTTTGAGTAATGTTTTAATTCATACTTATATATATTGACATTAGAAGTTTATGTCATGTATATTATCTGGTAGTCATCGTGTACCTGATATAGTACTTTTGGATGTGATGTATATATTTTATGTGGGTCTAGTACTGATATTTTGTAGATTCGCATTCTATTATGTATATGATGATGTATATTAATCCGCTGTGATCTGTGACTCTGATTCTGTTTTATCTATATTATATACTGTTCCGAATCTTTTTTAAATTGTTATGTTTATTACTTTGTAATAATACTGTACATGTTAAATTTTTCAGTTCAGATCCTCTAAAGGTAATAAAGACGTGTCAGTGTTAGTATAAAGATATATTCACATTCGATCGCCCTTAACTGGTCGTATTCTCTATGTTATTATACGATATTACTTGTATTGTTCTTTAATAATATGGGTATAATGGTGGGATCGTTACAGCTTAGTTTGTTTTGTCTTTAATTTTCTATGTTGCTTCTAATTGGACTACTAACATTATTTTATATAAATTCCAAATATTATTTCTATTTATATCAAAATGTTAATACTATTCAACTTTCTTTTATCAAAACTACTCTTATTTAAATTGCTTCTATTTATATAGCTTTCCCCTCAATTGTTTGTCTTCTTATTGAACCATAACAGTGCGTTCGTCAACTGCTTTTATTCTCGGGATCTAGTCTTCTTTCCCGCACTATTTACCCTATGTAAAACTAGTATCACTTCCTATTTTCCATCTCTAAAAAGGATTTTACAACTTAAAATTTTCCGTTTTAGAAAAATCAAAGAGCTATACATATGCCTTACACTTTGCCAATCGTTTTTTTTTTGTTATTCTTCTTAATTTAGCTGACCCCTTTTGCTCTTTGTTAGGGTTCCTTCTTTTGGAAGCCGCCTCTTTGTAAATTCATCGCTGTAATCTTGCCTTTACTTCACTACTGGTTGCATACTTTGATTGGCTGACGATGGTTGGTTACGATTGCTTCCATTATCGAGCTCTTTTGCTATTGATTATTGGGTACGAATTTTATTTTTTGATTATATTCGAAGTTTTGTTCTTGCTCGACTTGAATAAATTTCCAGTAATGATTTGGTTTATATGGGGAGCGACTTGATAAAAATCTTCCTAGATTTTTATATATTTCGGAATTTATGTTTTGAATATTTCAACTATCGAATTTTGGCTCTTGCTTTTCAATTTTCTAGCAAATGAATTTCACTTGATCTCTTGTGTTGTCTTCGACTTGAGATTGTTGACTTGCTCATTCTTGAAATGTGATGGCTTCGGCCTGAAAATCTTCACATATTCAACTTTGAATTTTTTTCGAATTTATTTTCCATTATGTGTTCTCCATGCTTTCGAAATCTGACTTGATTACATGTATGTGTGTTATTGGTTGTGCACTTTTGAACTGCACTTGAAACTTTTTGCATTGCCTTGACCCTTAGTACTTATTCGACCTGTGAAGCTGCTTTGTATCATTTTTCCTATATGTATACAGACACAAATGCATATACACACACATATACATACATATGTATATGTATATATATGTGTGTGTGTGCACGCACGCGCACTGGTGTATTATCTCCTTGTCTAAACTTACGTACCTGCCTTGCTTTATTTTGTATGCATGCGTGCATGACCTTGTGTCTATTGCCTTCCTCTTTGAGTGCATATCCCTTCTTCCTGTTGTTGTGCACATTACTGTGCATTACCGTGTTGTTGAGAGATTGCTGTCCACTTTAATATTGCACTTTTCTATTGAGATTGTGTGTCACTGCCAAAGTGAGTCTGTTGCAATCCTTAGTGTACTTGCCCTGTGTGTTTCCTTGTGGACTTGCCTTATGTACTTGCCTGTGGGTGCCTTGTGTTTTCCTTGTGCTTGTAAGCATTTGGAGCTGTGTTTAGTGCATCTTTGAGTTGAGCACTTTTGTAGTTTTGAACCATGTTGTGTGTTTTCTAATCTGATCTTGCGTGTGTGTCCCTTGTGCATATGTATTGTTGTTGTTCCTACATGTGTACTTTCACTTGAATCTGATATATGTTTGTTTAGCCTATATGCACTTGAAATTTCCTTGTGCCTTCAGGTTTGGCTTGTGCATTACTTCTAAAAAAATGTGCTTAAAATTAACGAACTTGATTTTTTCTTGCCTTGGCTTGCCCTACCATGTGCACAGTGTCGAGCCTAACAAATTTGAGCTCGACCTTGCTGGTTTGTGATGTGAGCTTTATTTTAATAAGGTTTGTTTATTTCAAGTTGCTCGGCCACTGTGCATGTCGTAAGTTGCTTGTGCACGATATTGACTTGATTTTAAATTTTTGTCCCATACAAACATGTTGTACTGGTCCTTGTTTATACATGTTGTACTGGACCGTGTTCGTTATTTTTTTATGCCTATTTAAAATATGAAAAGAGCAATAAACTGAGGCAACATCAGGTTTAAATATATTTATATTTTTTAGTTTCAATTTGTTCCTTTTTGTTTTTTATTGCATTATTATTTGATAGGTAAAGCAAATTTCTATCTGGACAAAGGTTGGAGCAAGAAGATAAAAATTGTATTCGTTTGAGTGGGGAAAAGAGTTATTAGAAAATATTGTATATGAAAAATGAGTTGTATATGAGAGAGTAGAAATTGTTGTACATGAATAATGTATGAAAATTGTGGGAGCTCTGGTTGTACTTGTGTGTACTATTAAAATTTTGTTGAAACAAAATATTTGTTGAAATGAAATTTTTATTTGTTTATATCTTTCTGTGATACTGTAATAGTACTGCAACAAACACATTTAATATATATATATATATACACATACATATATATTCATCAAAAAAAAATCATAAATTACTATATTCTATAGTTCATTCTCCTTACCTTGTTTTGCTGCGTATACATCAAGTTGTTTGGGTTCTTCCACTTTGGTACAGATGAAAGAAGTTCAAAGCACTCTTAAAATTAGAATGGGTGACCGTACTAATTTTGGTATGCCTTGCGTGCTTCTTCTATCTCCTAAAAAACAAAAATGTATGAATAAACTATACAATCTCAAAACAATATATGAATTGAAACTATACCTACAACTTCATAAGGGGCATCACAACTTTGTTGTCTATTTTCAAGCCAGATTAGTATTGTCGAATAGTTTTGGTATGCGTGGATCATTACCGATAATCAACTCTCGTAAAGCTCAAATTCTTTTTACTGGCTCTAGCATATTGTAGAAGTCGACAAATTTTTTCCAAAATTTCTCCCCTTTCATTTTATTTATTATGATACTATCATTTGAAATTCTAACCCAAGATCTAGCAAGCCATACATACTATTGCAGATAAATTATACTTGCTTCTTCCTTGCTTTGTTTGCTTCTATTTCACACCGGTTTCAGCTTCAATTCCTGCTTCAATCCGAACTGAAGTTGAACCCTTACGAAATCCTTCGAATATATCGTTCAAAGATTTCCACTGTTTTTCTTCTTGTTGTATTCCGGGCTTTGAATAACCTACGTTTCAAAACCTTCTTCGTTACCTTCTTTAACATTTTTTGCCTCCGCTTCTTCATCTTCTTGTTCTTCAGAACTACTTCCAACTTCAACATCAACATTGGCGTGGATGCTAAAACCGTAAGAAAACTATATTGCTAGGTTTTGCATAACATCTCGATTATGGATATGTAGCTGTTGTGCACTAAGATGATGTTGTTGTTGATCACCTTACGTCATCAACATCAAGAAAGATGAATGATCTTCATATGTGATAAGTTGATGAGTGGAGGGACGTTGGTGGTAGTAAGATTGATGTGCGGTAGAATGATACTAAGGTTGTGGATGGTGAGGATGCTAGGTGGAACATGATGAGGGTAGAGTTGGGTGTTGTGCATGTATTCATACAGCGTATAACCATACTCGCGTTGCAGTGAAACATTTGTCGTTGGTTGTGATGATGGACTTTACGATGACCGATCGGAGGGGATGATAGATTCAATTGTTGAATTTGAGTAGTGATATTGGTTTTTTTTCTTGTTTTTTTATTGTTCTTTTATCGGAAAAAACACGACTGTGTGGTATGTTAGAAATCTGCTATTAGAAACTGCAATCGTTTCATTTACTTTTAACGTTATGCAGTTTCTAATCTTAATGTGACCCTATTAATTAGGTCATAAATAGAACGTTTCATTTACCTTTAACATTATGCAGTTTCTAATCTTAATGTGACCTGATTAATTAAGTCATAAATAGACTGTTCTATAATTAGAACATTAGGTTTGTGATTAATCTTAAGCGTTGAATTGGTATATGATGGACATACCAGATTTAAAGTTAAATGTTATATAAAGGATTGGGTCCTCTCTCTCCCAAAAAACAGATGTATTCTTCTCCATCAAGAAACACTTAAAGAAATAGGGTTAGAGAGAGAAACTGAATTCTGAGAAGAAGAGTAATTATTAGAAGTCAGAAGAAGAAGATGACATCGATTACATCTTCCGCTGTTAATCAAGGTACATCATCTTAAACAAAAAATCATATTAAGTTTTGTTTGTGAAATATTCGATATTGGTGATCCTTGGGCTATTACTTGAATTGTTTATCATTAATCATGAAAGATCGAACAGTAAAGAATTTCTCACATTTGGTATCAGAGCCACCAATCAATAACTGAATATTTCCTATGATTGCAATTGATCTGTTCTATGCTTTACTCATGATGTTTAATCAAGTATGTATTATAAGTCATTTATGCACATGAGATTTATGATTTTGTTAATCACCAAAGTGGTCAAAATCAGAATAATCATTTAGCGCATAAGTGACATAATGATTATTGATAGAAATTGCCAGTTATAATAATACCAATTAAAAACTGGCGTCACTAATGATAGAACCTGAGAACTTACCCAAAGGAAAGTCTTGTTCTATAACTAGTTGACATGATGAGGTTTAATAGATATCTTGATTAAATAAATATTGATCATCCAAAGATGTCAGTTCTATTTAATTGAATATATTTATTGCTTACTTATGTTTTGGTATTTAATTATGTTAAGTATAAGATAGTATCTACCCAAAGGAGTGCTATATTATACTATTATGTACATATCTGAATCGCGTTAGCTATGAGCTTATAGTTATTTCAATTTTTTTATTTAATTTGCAGTAGTTCCCATGAATACACATGCTTCATCTGTTACATTGTTCACTGGTGTTAATTTTTCTGAATGGAGAGAGCAAGTCAATTTCCATTTAGGTGTTCAGGATCTTGACTTGGCACTCCTTGAGGATAAACCTGTTGCTCTTACAACAGCTAGTACTGAGACAGAAAAATCACACCATAAAGCATGGGAACGCAGTAATAGATTGAGCCTGATGTTTATTAAGATGACCGTTGCTAACAACATCAAGTCAACAATTCCGCAAACAGAAAGTGCTAAGGAATATATGCAGTTTGTGGAAGAGCGTTTTCGTTCAGCTGATAAGTCACTCTCTGGTACTCTTATGGCAGAACTCACGACCATGAAGTTTGATGGGTCGCGAACTATGCAAGAGAACATTATAGAGATGACTAATCTTGCGGCAAGGTTAAACTCCCTTGGACTTATAGTAGAGGATTCTTTTCTGGTCCAGTTTATCCTGAACTCGCTACCTTCTGAATATGGATCTTTTCAAATTAACTATAACACTATAAAGGATAAGTGGAATGTTAATGAATTGGCCAGTAGACTTGTTCAGGAAGAAGGACGTTTGAAAAATCAAGTTACTCACTCAGTAAGTTTTGTGAGTAATAAAGCTGGTAAAGAAAAGAATGGAAAATCAAGTCATTTCAAGAAGAAAAAGGCACCTGCTAAGAATGGGCAGGATAAGGAAAAGAAGGAACTAAAGGATGTTCGATGTCATTTCTGTAAAAGGAAAGGACATTATCAAAATGACTGTCCGAAAAGGATAGCTTGGTTCGAAAAGAAAAGGATTTCTTATGATCTGAACCATAAATCCAAATGAAGATCGTTTTCTCTTTATGGGAAACGGAATGAAATCCACAATAGAAGGCATTGAGACTTATCGTCTAATTCTAGAAAGTGGATATGTATTAGACTTATATAGTACCCTTTATGTACTTTCATTATCTAGAAACCTTATTTCCGTAAGTAAGTTGGATATTTCTGGTTTTAGATGTACGTTTGGATCTAGTTGTTTTGATTTATATAAGAATACTGATAATGTTGGTTTTGGTATTCTAATTGATGGTTTATATAAATTGAAACTGAATGACACTTATGTGAATTCCATGCTGAATGTAATAAATAATGTCGAATGCAAACGTAGCATATTGAATGAAAATTCTGCTTTCTTATGGCATAAAAGACTAGGTCACATATCCAAAGAAAGAATGATGAGATTTGTAAGTAATGAAATTTTGTCAAATTTGAACTTTAGTGATCTAGAATTATGTGTGGATTGTATTAAAGGTAAACAAACCAAACATAATAAGAAAAGAGCCACTAGAAGCAGCCAGCTTCTTGAAATAATACACATTGATATTTGCGGACCTATGGACACTCCAGCCTTTAATGGAGAAAAGTATTTCATCACTTTTATTGATGATTTTTCCAGCTATGGTTATGTCTATTTGCTTCATGAAAAATCTCAATCCGTGAATGTCCTTATGACGTTTGTAAAGGAAGTTGAGAGGCAATTAGATAAAAAGGTGAAAATCATAAGGTCTAATAGAGGTGGTGAATATTATGGCAAATATAATGAGTCAGGCCAGTGCCTAGGTCCATTTGCAAAATTCCTCGAAAGTCATGGCATATATGCGCAATACACAATGCTAGGTACACCACAGCAAAATGGTGTAGCAGAAAGGCGCAATAGAACGTTAATAGATATGATTAGGAGTATGATATCAGATTCTACACTACCTAAGAATTTGTGGTCGTATGCTCTCAAAACCGCTAATTATTTGTTGAATAGGGTTCCTAGTAAAGCTGCTCAAAAGACTCCTTTTGAATTATGGACTAACAGGAAACCTAGCTTAAGACACCTGCATGTTTGGGGTTGTCCAGTGGAAGCGAGAATTTATAATCCACATGAAAAGAGATTAGATTCTCGAACGATTAGTGGGTATTTTTTAGGTTACCCTGAAAAATCTAAAGGATATGTGTTTTACTGTCCTAATCATAGTCCAAGAATTGTAGAAACTGGTAATGCAAGATACATTGAGATTGGTGAAGTCAGTGGGAGTACTAGAAGAGAAATAGTGGAAATAAAGGAAACAAGGGTAAATGTTACATTGCCTAGAATAATTCCTCCATCTACTATTACTCCAAATGTTGTTCCAACTGTTAGAGAACAGCATGATGATGAACAACATATAAATAAAGAAGTACTTCCTGAAGGAAATGACTTACATAATGCTGATATGCATGAACCATAACAAGTAGGATTAAGAAGATCTCAAAGAGATCGTAGGTCAGCTATTTCTAATGATTATATGGTTTATATGCAAGAATCAGATTATGATATAGAAATCAATAAGGACCCAGTTTCGTTTTCACATGCTGTAGAAAGTAAAGAGTCAAAGGAATGGATTAATGCCATGAAAGAAGAACTAAAATCCATGCAACAGAATGAAGTTTGGGATCTCGTTGAGTTACCACATGGCTGTAAAAGCGTCGGATGCAAATGGGTTTTTAAAACCAAACACGACTCTAGTGGTAATATCGAACGGTATAAAGCTAGACTTGTTGCTAAGGGTTACACTCAGAAAGATGGTGTTGATTACAAGGAGACATTTTCTCCTGTTTCGAAAAAAGACTCACTAAGAATAATAATGGCATTAGTAGCACATTATGATTTGGAATTGCATCAAATGGATGTGAAAACAGCCTTTCTGAATGGAGATCTTGATGAGGATGTTTATATGGATCAACCTGAGGGTTTTTCTGTAAAAGTTAAAGAACAATCGGTGTGTAAACTTAAGAAGTCAATATATGGGCTTAAACAAGCATCCCGACAATGGTATATTAAGTTCAATACCATTATTACATCTTTTGGTTTTAAGGAAAATACGGTTGATCACTGTTTATACCAAAAGATCAGTGGGAGCAAGTTTATTTATCTAGTCCTTTATGTTAATGACATCTTGCTTGATGCAAATAATTTAAGCATATTGCATGAGACTAAGGAATTTCTCTCAACGAACTTTGAAATGAAAGATATGAGAGAGGCATCCTATGTGATTGGAATAGAAATATTTCGTGATCGATCACAAGGAATATTGGGATTGTCTCAGAAAGGATATATCGAAAGGATTCTAGAGAGATTTGGAATGAGTAAGTGTTCACCTGGGAAAGTTCCTGTACAGAAAGGTGATAAATTCAATCTCATGCAATGTCCTAAGAATGATGTTGAACGAAAGGAAATGGAATCAATTCCATATGCATCTGTAGTTGGTATCCTAATGTATGCTCAAACCTGTACTAGACCGGATATCAGTTTTGCGGTCGGTATGTTAGGGAGGTATCAAAGTAATCCAGGAAGGGAACATTGGCAAGCTGCAAAGAAAGTGTTGAGGTACTTACAAGGCACGAAAGATTACATGCTCATGTATAGTAGATCCAATGAATTGGAGGTGATTGGATATAGCGATTCAGATTTTGCTGGATGCATCGATACTAGAAAATCAACTTTTGGTTACCTGTTTATGTTTGCTCAAGGAGCCATATCATGGAAAAGTATGAAACAAACTATCGTTGCTTCATCTACTATGGAGGCAGAATTTGTGGCACGTTATGAAGCCACAATTCATGCATTATGGTTGCGGAACTTTATTTCAGGACTTGCGGTTGTCGACACCATTCGCAAGCCGCTGGAAATTTATTGTGATAACTCTGCAGCAGTGTTTTTCTCAAAAACCGACAAGTACTCTAAAAGTGCCAAACATATGGAACTGAAGTATCTTGTTGTGAAAGATGAGGTTCAAAAACAAAGAGTGTCAATCATGCACATCAGGACAGAACTTATGGTTGTAGACCCTTTAACGAAAGGGTTACAGCCAAGACAATTTAAGGAACATGTTCAAAGAATGGGTCTTGATTGTATTAAAAATAATTGATGTGTGACATTTTGAGCTCCTTCGTGTGTTTCTGATATACAATTATGTGTCTCTTGTTTTAATGTGGTAGTACATACTTTATGTAATTTTAAACAAGAAAGAGTCTTATAAAGATATTATGTTTAATCATTATGATTTAAGACATTATGTGGACCATTATGTTGTTTTATATAAATTATGAGTATAAAATGATGGATTGCTGGTATTGTAGTATATGGAAGGGAATGCATTGAATTAATAATGCACAACCGCCATAACTCTCAGCAATTTATCATAGTATGATGTTCAACACTTGATATTATGAATAATCGGGTCAAGTGGGAGAATGTTAGAAATCTGCTATTAGAAACTACAATCGTTTCATTTACTTTTAACGTATGCAGTTTCTAATCTTAATGTGACCCTATTAATTAGGTGATAAATAGAATGTTTCATTTACCTTTAACGTTATGCATTTTCTAATCTTAATGTGACCCAATTAATTAAGTCATAAATAGACCGTTCTATAATTAGAACATTAGGTCTGTGATTAATCTTAAGCGTTGAATTGGTATATGATGGACGTACCCGATTTAGAGTTAAATGTTATATAAAAGATTGGGTCCTCTCTCTCCCAAAAAACAGATGTATTCTTCTCCATCAAGAAACACATAAAGAAATAGGGTTAGAGAGAGAAACCGAATTCTGAGAAGAAGAGTAATTATTAGAAGTCAGAAGAAGAAGATGACAGCCATTACATCTTCCGCTGTTAATCAAGGTACGTCATCTTAAACAAAAAATCATATTAAGTTTTGTTTGTGAAATATTCGGTATTGGTGATCCTTGGGCTATTACTTGAATTGTTCATCATTAATCATGAAAGATCGAACAGTAAAGAATTTCTCACATGGTATAGAGGAAGGATCATGGTATTATGGGATTCCAATGTTTGGACTTGTAATGTGATGAATATAGACGAACAACAAGCTACCATTAACATGAAAAATCTAGGAGGTATGGAAATTACTACAACAATTGTTTATGCAAATAATTTGGCTTCAGAAAGGAAAAGATTATGGCAAACATTAGTTGTCAATTCAAAAGTCATAGCAAAACCTTGGTTAGTATTTGGAGATTTTAATGCAGTTCTGAAAATGCATGAAAAACAAGGTGGTATTACCTTTAAAGTCTGCCAGGTAGCTGAATTTAATAACTGTGTATTAGCAGCAGGGCTTATAGAATTACTCCACACAGGCCTGAAATACACATGAAAAAGTGGTGAGGCAAAAAGAATTCATTCAAGACTGGATAGAGCTTTAGGCAATGTAGAATTATTGAACAAAATGCCAAATATAAAAGTTACAGTGTTGCCAAGCTCTACTAGTGACCATTGCCCTCTATACATTCAATTCAACAATGAAAAGCAGTCACAGAAAGGCAAACCATTCAGATATGCAAATCACTGGCATCTAATTGAAGGATACAAAGAAATAGTCGATTTTAATAAACTACAAATTCCAGAGGGGAATCATATGTACCAGTATATAATGATAGTGAAACAAATGAAAAATAGACTGAAGGAATGGAATAAAACAAGGCCCAAATCACATGATGCTATAAAGGAATTACAGGAACAATTGGAGAAAGTACAATATCAACTAGAAGAAGAGCCTCAAAATGCAAAGCTGAATGCAGAATATTTTACCAAACAACAGCAACTAAAGCATCTATTGGGGGTTCAAGCCACAGAAATAAAGCAAAAAACAAAAGAGAGATGGCTAACTAAAGGGGATGAGTGCAATAAATTTTTTATACTAATATGTCTCAAAGAAATTATCAAAATAATATACTAAATTATTTAAATGAACAGGGAGAGATTACTGAAAACTTACAAGACTTGGAAACTAAAGCCATAGAGTATTTTACAGAAACATACAATGGAGATTATATCCAGCAAATACCTCAAATCAGCTGTAGGAAAAAAATCTCCAGAGAAGGTGCTCGGATTCTGACATATGACATTACGGAAAGGGGGTTGAAAATGCCACTTTCTCTATTCATGACGAGTCCAGTCCTTGCCCCGATGGCATGAGTGCACTCTTCTTCAAAATGCACTGGGAAAACCTGAAAGATAGTATGCTCAAAGGTTATCAGGAGGCTTTAAACACGGGTGAATTTATTCAGGAAATAAATCATACATTCATCACATTGATTCCCAAAGTTAAAAAACCAGAAAGAATAGAAGAATACAGACCTATTTCTTGCTGTAATGTTACTTACAAAATTCTTAGCAAGATCATTTGCATGAGACTCAACAAAGTTTTACCACAACTCATATTACAAAGTCAAAGTGCTTTTATCAAGGGGAGATTCATATCTGAAAATTCACTAATGGCACATGAACTAATAAGGGATTTTAATAAAAAAGGGGCAGATAGGATGTGTTTGAAAATTGATCTCCACAAGGCATATGATAAAGTAAGTAGACAATTCATTCTACACATGTTGCATGAAATGGGAGTTCCTACTTAAATTCATAACACATTGCATATGCACTCCTACTTTTTCAGTGATCATAAATGGGATTCCTAAAGGTTATATAAAAACTAATAGAGGGATTAGACAAGGAGATCCTCTATCCTTACATCTCTTTGCTGTAGCCATGGAATGGTTCTCTCTTCAAATGGAATTAGCCAGCTACCAATCATTAATTAAACCCATATATAAGATAAACCCAGAAGTCAACCATCTCATTTATGCAGATGATATATTGGTTGTGTTCAAATCAAATACCATGGGGATAAACACAATAAAGGAAATATTTAAGCAACTTGAATCTTTAGCAGGTCTCAAAGTCAATGAATTTAAAACAAAGTGCTATATGAACAAGTATTGCAAAAATAAAACAGACATATTAGCACAACCATGAGTTGGTGAAGGTGTGTTGCCAGTAAAATATCTAGGAGTACCATTGTAGAATAATAAGGTTACAGATGCTGAATGTGGTAAGTTGATAGATAATATTAGAGAAAAGTTGCATGGTTGGAGGTCAAAATTATTGTCCTTTGCAGGGAGAGTAGAATTAGTTCATACAGTTATCACTTCAAAGGTTAGGTTCTGGTTGCAAACCTTCCAGATACCAGACTGCTCACTTGCTAAAATAAACTCTGTTTGTGCAAATTTCATATGGAAAGGAGGCATCCATAAGGTGAACTATAATGAACTATGTAGACCTAAAAGTGAAGGGGGGTTGGTCTTAAAAATCTATTTGAGCTTAAAAAGATTTATGGACTCAAACTAACTTGGAAAATTCTTAACTCTGAGAATCTATGGGCCAACTGGATGAGGGCTAAGTACCTAAAAGAAAATTTTAGGACTATAAAGGAAGATAATAATGCTTCAACTATCTGGAAATATATTCTCAAGCAAAGAGAGATATTGAAAGAGTCAATTGAAAGACAAATAGCTAATGGACAAGACACTGACTTATGGAAGGACCCATGGATTAAGAACAAAAGCCTCCTAGATAGAATGGGATGTGAAAGCTATTCAGCTAATAACACACCGAAGATTCAAGTTGTTAGTATTATTCACAACAAAAGATGGGCACCAGAAAGACAACTGATAACCAGGAAATTGAAATAAGAAATTGAGGAACTCCCAATTTTCACAAATAGAGAAAAAGATCTATGGGCCTGGGAAAACAACAGTAAAGGACAATTCAAAATGAGAGAAGTCTGGGAAAACAATAGACAACATTATGAAACTGTTCACTGGCATAAGATAATCTGGAGTAAGTCAAACTGTCCCAAAATGGCACACACTACTTATAAGGTTATCAAAGGAAGATTAAGCACCAAAGACAGACTCAAAAGTTGGGGTGTAATCGATGAAGACACTTGCAATTTATGTAGAAAGGAAACTGAAACACACCAACACCTATTTTTCAAATGCAAATATACTAAACGTGTATGGGCTATACAGAAACTTAAAAACATGCAAACAGAAGCAGTTTTGAGTCTAGAAGAAGAAATTAAATACCTGAGTGACATGACAGATCTCACGAACCTTATGAAGGAGCTCGTGAAAATTGCTTTGACGACAACTATCTGGCATATCTGGAGAGAACGGAACGTAAGAGCTTTCACCAGGAATAAGGAAAAAACCGAGTTAGAGATATCGGGAAACATTGCAAGAGAAGTGAAGATCAATATTGGAAGAATCAGGAGACTTACCAACTCAGAGCCAAGAGAAAAACAGCTATTGGAGAACTGGAACTGGAAGGTTGCGATGCCAGAAAATCAAGTAAACAACAAGGAGCCGCCATAGAGAACGAAGCTGATGAACCCTATTTTGGATAATTTTGTGTTTAAATCTTCGTTGTGTCGAATTGTCGGATGAGCTGTCTTGGTTTTAGTACTGTATATTTCAGTTGTATATGCTTTGGACCGCATAGCCCATTTTAATTCCATTAACCTATTTTCAAAAAAAAAAATATAGAGGAAGGGTGTAAAATAGTTTGATGTGTGGATAGAAGAAGGGATGATACATATTGAGAAATGAACATAGTTGTTGGAAATTAGCTGTTGACATTAACATTCAAGGAACTAAAACCACAAAGGTTTCGCCTCTTTGAATGTAAAACGGCGAAGCATTTGTCGTTTTATATTTAAATGACAAAGACTTTGAAGTTATAACTACCCACGCTCTTTTTAGTTTAACAACTACAAAAATGAATAAAACTCATACACCTGTTTGTGCAGCGTCTAGTTCAGTTCACATTTTCACTTCAGAAAATTTTCTTATATTATGTGCTTATACAGTCGATGCTTGTTTCCCACTTAATATAAGAGCACACGAGGATGTCCATACTCACGTCCTTCTCATTATAAACCCACTCATCTCAGCCTGTCACTACTTGCTCCCACGTGCACTCGATTCATATAATTTTGGTCCATGAAATCATTCGAAATCTATGCACTAATAGCATATTTGCGAAGAAAGTTTGAGCCATCGCCTACCCACATCAAAGAGTGTTAACATCATAACTTAATATTGCCAAAGAATGCATATATCAAGTATAGAACTCTCCAGCCCCTGTGACTCAGTTAGCAATGTGCCCCTGTGAATATTTCGAAGACTTTGCATACAAACTAAGGCCTTTTGAAATATTCCACCCAAACCAACATATGATAAACAACTTCTAGAGTAACAAGGTGAGGGAATGATTCATAACTAGGTTAAATTCATACTTTAAGAAAACTAGATACACCAAGTGTAAGAGATAATGAAGAAGATAGTAAACAAGGGTTTACCTATGATTATTTCACCAAGTATCTCTGGTTTATGCCTGAATTTTCCTAAAAAGAAAGAAAGAAAGAGTATAAAAATTTGATAAAAATGGAAAAATTACAGCAATATTTAGAAAACAAATTTATGATGAACATAATAAACATTATGAAGAACAATACAAACCTTACAGAAAACCAAAAACATCAAATAATAAGCATCTTCAAACAAAAATATTCACACGAATTGATCAGTATTTATGACTGTGAAACAAGTTTAACAGAAATATATAATAACTTTAATATCTGGAGAGAACCTGGAAACATAGTACTAACACCCAGATTTGTTAAAGAGTTTTATACAGAATGGCAAAATTACTTAGAAAGCAAAAATAAAGCAGATTACAACATACCAGAAAACAATAATTGGGAAAATTAAAAATGAATGAATCTTCAAAAATTGAGAATATAGAATCTCTACAAGATTATTTAGAACAAGAATTTATGACTAAACTCATAATTGTTTTAAAACAAACAGAACTAAACGAAAACCAACAATATAATATTGCAAAGATATTTAGACATAACTATACAGAAAAATTCATCAACCTCGATGATGAACCTAAGATAAACAAAAAGAAAGTAGTAAAGAGTCTTAGAAATACCTATTTTGTCTTTAATACTAAAAATCCGAAGATGAAGATTACCATCAGGATGTTGGATCTTTTTGTTGAAGAACACTATGAACAGATTAGACAAGAAATGATTAAAGAAAACAGAGAATGGTTAAATGAACCTCTAGACTTAACATGGACAAATCACATAGATACAGAATATTGGTATGAAGATGATTCTTATTAAAGAGGGAAACTACAAGGATTTGAACAAAAAATTAGAAGACTCTGAATTAAAAATGATAAGGTTCCTAATTCCTAGTTCAAACATACTACTTGCTGCACCCTTGGCTATTATACTTACAAGCTGCCAGCAAGATAAGTAAAAAATGAAGAAAAACGAACAAGAACATTACATATTACTTGAAATAATAAACTATATTGTAATATTCTTAGCATGTTATGCTCTGGGATATTACTTACAAGTCTTTACAGAACATTTAGTTGAGATGTGGTTTACCACATTTTAAATAAAAAAAAAATAAGCTACTAAAACAAATTTCAAACAACCAAGATTATTTGAAATCAAACTTATACAAAATAGATAACATGGAAACAACTGTAGAAAAACTAACTAACAAATTCAAAATCATAAAATTAAAAGAGTTTCCCAATAAAAGTGATATAGTAAACTTAAAAAATTTAATAGAAGAAAATAAACCCAAAGATATGGAAACACAAGCACGAAAATTAATAACAGAATTAAAAGAACAGACAGATAAAGATAAAAGCCAATCTGAAAAACATATACAACAAATTAAGAAAATGTTAGATGAAATTAAACATTTGATACTAAGCTAATGAGTTTTGAAAACAAATACTATCAAGAAGCAACTAAATACGTAGAGTCCAACTACAGATTCAGTGATCCCAACATAAATGTTAGATATAACAAAGATGAATTCCCAGGAAAAAGTGATAAAATACAAATATTACAGAATAATATGATAATAGCAATGTTAACCCAAATACAAAACAAGATAGATAATATCCAAAAACAAATGTTTGATATAGATAAAAATGGTAAAGAACATGAATTTGAAATAAATAAACTCACAGAAAGCCTGCAAAAAATGAATTTAGGACCTAGTGATCCTCCACACATATAACAAGTAAAAAGACCAAAATCAATTTTCTAATGTATAAGAAACTTGACCAAATATGAATAATAGAAGACTATCTTTTACAGGCCCATCTAGAACCGTAACAGATAGACCTACAGAATCAAATAATTTATCATCCATGGGGTGGATTGATAATATATTAAGAAGATCTAATAACACACAAAATCAATTAGAAGAAATAATAAACTTGGAAAGGGACATAGAAATATTTTCAAATAACCAACTAGATTCTCTAAATCCTAGAGAAATATATAGAACAGGACTATTTACAACAATAACCGGATTGTATAGGCACCATAGGGAAGAAATACTTTCTATTCCAGATGGAAGTCAACAAGTAATAAGCTTAATGTCACAAGAAGCTATAAGACAATTAAAAATCCAGAAATACAAACTAATGCACCAAGGACTTATAGTTATAGGCATAAGAGGATTAGTTAGACAAAAAATTGGAACTAAATTATTATTACTACTTATAGACGATAGGCACCAAGATATGGATAAAGCCATATTTGGAATGATGGAAGTAGATATGAACAATAACATAGGTATTGTTTATATAGCTCCAAATTTTACAATGACATTGA
This sequence comes from Allium fistulosum, assembly GCA_030737815.1. Taxonomy (NCBI): domain Eukaryota; kingdom Viridiplantae; phylum Streptophyta; class Magnoliopsida; order Asparagales; family Amaryllidaceae; genus Allium; species Allium fistulosum. The sequence continues at coordinate 296,412,690 of CM060907.1, forward strand.
ATGATTTTTACAAACATATAAAAATTATAATACAAACAAAAGGATTTGAAAATTTCATAGGAAGAAATATTCTTCTAGACATTACATTCCTAGGAAAGTGTATGTCCAAATATACTCCTAAAATAAAAATAAGACTAGATAAAGTCATAGAAGCCTTAAATTCAACTGGCATAAGTTTCATAAAACCAATGGAAATAGATTCTTCTATTCTTGCTGGTCATGAATGGAATATAGAGAATCCGAATAATACAACAGCAACATTAAAACCAAACAATGCTGTAACATACAATAACTTAAACAAATCTATGTCCATAAGGTTTAGAGATTATGGACCGTCAAACCAACAAGAAATAGAAACAGATGAAGAAGTTGAAGAATTAAACAAAAGAATTAATGGATAAAATTATATATCCAAAAGAACTTGGGATGGTTCTTGAACCATCTGAAATATATGAACTAGAACAAACCCTAAAGTCAACAAACCAAATAAATGAAAATACTTTTGTTTACATTGATGACGATAACAATGTAAGAACAAGGGAAGTATATAATCTAGACGACTTCTTGGAAGATTCCCAAGAGGCAGATAATGAAATACAACAACAAAGTATGTGAAATGATATAATATCATAATTCACAGAACACATAGACTTAGCTGACCATGAAGAAAGTGGGAGCTCAGGGATAACATATCCTAATAAAAACCAAGAGACAATGCCTTACACATTAGGACAACCCCCTAGACAACCAGTTGAACCATATACAAATGAAAATAAAAACCTAAGAACAATAGGTAAAAGATTACCTAATGAAACAACTTTCTTTAAAGACAATTCAGTAATACTAAATGTCACAGAATGCCATCCCCAGTTACTAGATACATATCTAGAACAATGGACTGCTGCTATAGCAAGAGATTATACAGCAAGACATACAAACATAAATTCTGGTGAAGAAATGATCAGAATTGCTGAAAACTATTTAGGAGATATAGCTAAAGCCATATGGGAAGCCTATAAACAAAGTTTCCCTGAAGAAATAAACAATTTAATAATACAAGGAAGTAATATTTACAATTTCGCTTACACCATGCATAGAATAATAACAGGAAGAGACGTAAACACAGGAGTAACTATAAGACAACAAGAAGCCATGAGAGATTTAGAACAAATCCAATTGCTGGATTGGAAATATATAATAAAATTCTTAAAAGAATTTTTACATTACGCAACTATTTCAGGAAATTATTACAGCGCTGAAATAGGAAATAGACTCTTTTCCAAACTACCAGGTGATTTAGGAAAGGAAATACATAAATCTTGGATGGAACATTACCAAAATAATACTGCAAATATCCCTAAAGGATATGATAACATTGGAATAAGAATAACACATATTATTTCTGAACTAAAAAAGAAATGTACCTATATACAAATCCAAAGAGAATTAAAACAAAAAAATTATGGATTTTGTGGACAAATATATACTCCACAACAATATGGATCAAGGAATTATAACATAGATAGAAAACCTAAATTTAAAAAGAGATATACAAAAAAATATTTTTTAAGAAAATCAAATGCGAAAAAACCTTATCTTAACAAAGAAAAACATGTTAGAAAATATAATCCAATAAAAACATACGCAAATACAATCACATGTTTTGCTTGTAATGAAAAAGGACATTTATCTTCCTCATGCCCAAAAAGACATAACTTATTTACTAGAGAATCTAACCTTATAGATTCAGTCAAAGAAGATTTGATAGAAATTGCGTCAGATGTTTCAGAAACTTCTACAATATACTCTATAATATCCTTAGAAGGGTTACAAGAACAAGAACAAATACGACATCAAATTATACCTTAATTGATGAATTAACAGATTTTCAAGAAAATATACCACATGAATACTTGCTAAATATTATAAACAAAGAATTATGCGAACATAATTTCAAGCATAAAATGGGAACAGATACTACTAAATGTGAGTTCTGTCCTTGGTACCCTGCTTTTGATAAAAGATTTAAATGTATAGAATGCACAATAGAAATATGCCATATATGTGCAAAGAACAAATTCGATATAAATTTACCCAGAGAAAATAAGCCTGTTTACACAGATAAAAACAAGATAAATGAAGAAAGAATTAAAATACTCGAAGAACGAACAAATAATATTGAAATAGAAATAGAAGAAATAAAAGAAAAACTTACAACCTTAGATAAAAAAGAGGTTACTCATGATGAATCAACACCATATGAAAACAATAACAATTTAAATAACATTGACAAACCAATACAAATTCCACTAATATGTAACTCAGGAAACTTAAAGGAATTACGCATCCCAACAAAGCTGAATATAAAAGGATTGGAAATCCAGATATTAGCATTTATTGATACCGGAGCTACTAGTTCAACTATATGTTCTAGCCTCATTCCTTACAAATATGTAACAAAAGCAGATAAACCAAAACAAAGTATCCAATTTGATGGAACTACTAATATTATTACCAATATTGTTAAAAATATAAACATAAGTTTTACTAATACATGCGGGGAATGGTCTCCCTTTTACAACATAAAGCAATTATGGGTTTTAGAATTGAATCTTGAAGGGATAAAACTAATCCTAGGACTAGATTTCTTATTAAATGACAATGGGAGTTTTGCGTTTAATAAAGACTACATACAAATTTCAAAAAAGACCACACTGACCCCAATACTATCAGAGTATGCGCTTGAGAAGCGTGGTGGGAATACAGAACATCATAATCAAAAAGACGAATGTAGTTGCCCCATACAAGGACAATGCAAAAACAATGAAAATATATTAACAATTACAGAAAAAACAAATGAAGAATTAATACAAGAAACTTATAAAAACTATGAATATAAAAGAAAAGGATTTATTAAAAATATCCAACTTATAAATCCAAGAGAAATGAGTAGGTTATTGGTATCCACAGACGATATAGACAATATTATTTCTAAATTAGAAAAATTAGAAATTATTGGAGAAAAACCTTTAAAATATTGGGATAGAAACCCAGTACAATGTAGACTAGATATAATAAATCCAGATTTAACAATAAAAACAGGTTCTCCAAAATATGATAATTGGATTATGGAAGAATTCAAAATGCATATACAGATATTAACTAACCTAAATGTTATAAGAAAAACTGATTCCAGACATAGAACAGCGGCTTTCATAGTACAAAAGGAATCAGAAAGAAAAAGAGGCCAATCTAGAATGGTCATGAATTACACCAGACTTAATGACAATACCCATGAGGATGGATATTGCATATCAAATAAAGATGTACTAATAAACAAAATACAAGGAAAAAAACTGGTTTTCCAAATTTGACTTAAAATCAGGGTTTTGGCAAGTAAAAATGCACCCTGAATCTATACCTTGGACTGCATTTACATGTAGTGAAGGACACTATGAATGGCTGGTTATGCCATTTGGATTAAAAAATGCTTCACAAATTTTCCAAAGAAAAATGGATAATATTTTCCAAAACTGCAATAATTACACCTGTGTATATATAGATGACATACTTGTATTTTCCAAAACAAAACAAGAACACATATCACATTTATACAGCGTATTAAAATTAATAGAAGCTCATGGCTTAATTATATCTAAAAAGAAAATAGAACTTTTTAAGAATACTATAGAATTCTTAGGAACAAAAATAGGCAAAGGACAAATTGAATTACAGCCCCACATAACAAGAAAATTTTTGGAATTTCCAGATAAAATAATAGATTTAAAACAATTACAAGCTTTTCTAAGACTTGTAAATTATGCGAGGCCCTACATAAAGGACTTATCAAAATACACGGGACCTCTATACAATAAGGCGAGTCCAAAAGGACAAAGGAAATTTAACCACGAAGATACTAAGCAAATAAAACAGATAAAAAAACTAGCAGAAGAATTAAAACCATTAGCTTTGCTCTTAAGCACATATTATCTAATTATAGAAACTGATGGATCATCCCTTGGATGGGGAGGTATTCTAATAAGCAAACCAAATAAATATGAAACAAAATCTGCAGAAAGAATTTGTAGATATGCTTCAGGAACGTTTAAAGAAAAAGGATATTTAACATCCCTAGATTATGAAATACTTGTGATAATATATATTCTTGAAGCCTTTAAATTATTTATTATCTCACACAAAGAGATAACCATCAGGACAGACTGTGAAGCTATAGTTAAATACTCAGAAAACAAAAAAGAAAAAGGGATTCTAAACAACAGATGGCTAAAATTCAAAAATGCAATATTCAATTGTGGAACAAAAATAAATTGGGAACATATAAAAGGAAAAACAAATTTCCTACCAGACAAATTATCTAGACTATTTCTGAAAAAAGAATCTGACAAATTATAATTGCATGAACAGAGAAAATACAGATATGACATCACAAAGTCAAGACAGCAGAAAATTCCTGAAGACCTACAAACAAAACAGATTTGTCACTAAAGAAAATATCACAGAAGATCAACAAATGATATTGGATAATATATGGAATCTTGCTACGAGTCCCCAAGACAACAAACAGAAACTCAGTATCTTGTATACCTTAGTAAATGAATTTCAGAAAGAAACAAAACAAAGATTCTCCCATTACTGTTTGTTTAACGGAGAAAGTGCTGGGATATACGCTACTTGGGAAGAAATGCTTCCTAAAATTAGAGAAATAGAAATGAATCCAAGATATGGGATTCCTAAATACAAAGGATATACAAATTTTGAAACAGCCAAAATAGCAATGGAAAAACATCTTGGAAAAGATTATTACACATTAGAAGGAATAAAACAATACCTAAACATATCATCAGGAATGTTCATCAAAAATGAAGTTCCAACTGATGAATTAAGTCTTAGACCTATGGTCACATACAAACAGAAGGCCATGACAGACAAAGGGAAAATGGTCCAACTTGGACAAATTCCACATATAAGGGCAATACAAACAGAGGTTGTCCAACAGAACATGCTATGTTTTGTTGACTCATTTGATAAAGAAATAAATCACATACTTCTTTCCAGAGAGATGAGTGCTATGACTTATAAAAAAAATCTTTACTACTATTGCAAAATGTTCTACTACTAACATTCCAGGAATGAAGATTACATGGAAGATAATAAGAAACACAAATATTCCATGTACACAGAAAGGAGAAGACTGCAAAAACACCACTACCCAATGTAAGTGCAACATAATTGCCTCAACACCTCCTCTCACAATAAACATCCCAAAATACAGGTACATAGTACAAGATAGTATCACCCTAGACCCGAGCACACTCCTAAATTATGGGTTCCTAGAAAAAATGTACTTCAATAACTGGTGTATCACAAATCTCCCAGAACCGCTGTCCTCCATCTTAGATTATTACACAGAACTTTTAGGACAGGAATTATGTACAGAGATAACCTCTACACCACCACACTTTAGTCAAACCACCATAGACCCTACTAGACACATCATAAAAATAAGGGCAAAAAATTATGATCCAGAGTACCAAGAATGGACAGAAGACAGAAACCTCACACCTCCTCCTGTCATAGAAACTGACAAATACACCTATGAAAAATACAGAGCATATTTGATCGGAAATAACATGTTTTGGGATGACAAAAATCAACTCAAATTATATGCAGAATCCCCTATCATGAAAATCTACATATCTGAATATTTCGAAGACTTTGCATACAAACTAAGGCCTTTTGAAATATTCCACCCAAACCAACATATGATAAACAACTTCAAGAGAATTAAACAACTAGAAGACAGTAGTAAAAATAAAAACTACAACCTAGATGAAGAAGATAAAGACAGCTACGAAGACAGCACAAAAGCAATCGAAGAAATAATGATCCCAAAAGCTAAATGGATGTGACCCGACATGATAATTGCTTCCACTAAACAAAAAAGAAAGCTAGAAAAAGTACCTACCTACAAATAGGAGAAGACCTTTCAGCTCTACCGACAAAAGAAGACAAAAGACATTTTGATTGAAAGATTCCACTAACAGATGTATTTATTTTATGGGTGTACTGTATGCTACTTTTTACCTCTATTTGTAAGTTTATAATGGACATCTGTCCATAGCATGGTATGTTTGGATTGCCTATATATTTGGCAATCCAGTATGTTTGCAGAGACACCGAATATCATTGTATCAGCTCCAAAAAACTATTAAGTAATAAAAAATCTTGAGTATTATTTCTTTTAATGGCGGACATCCTTTTTATTGCTTCTAAGATGAGTAGCTAAACAACTTTCAGACATAAACCAAGAGAAAGGTGAAGAGATCTAGGTATGCATTCCTTTTTACTTATCTTCTTTAGCATAATGTTTGCCTGATGATTGATGTATCTATGTTTTAAAACCACCCGTGTTTAACTAAATTTATGAATTATCCCAAAAGACGTAAGCTCGTTAGTGATTGAAGAAGTACCGCTTAGGCATGAAGCCGTTAGGGAAAATAGTAAATCTAGAGTAACAAGGTGAGGGAATGATTCATAACTAGGTTAAATTCATACTTTAAGAAAACTAGATACACCAAGTGTAAGAGATAATGAAGAAGATAGTAAACAAGGGTTTACCTATGATTATTTCACCAAGTATCTCTGGTTTATGCCTGAATTTTCCTAAAAAGAAAGAAAGAAAGAGTATAAAAATTTGATAAAAATGGAAAAATTACAGCAATATTTAGAAAACAAATTTATGATGAACATAATAAACATTATGAAGAACAATACAAACCTTACAGAAAACCAAAAACATCAAATAATAAGCATCTTCAAACAAAAATATTCACACGAATTGATCAGTATTTATGACTGTGAAACAAGTTTAATAGAAATATATAATAACTTTAATATCTGAAGAGAACCTGGAAACATAGTACTAACACCCAGATTTGTTAAAGAGTTTTATACAGAATGGCAAAATTACTTAGAAAGCAAAAATAAAGCAGATTACAACATACCAGAAAACAATAATTGGGAAAATTAAAAATGAATGAATCTTTAAAAATTGAGAATATAGAATCTCTACAAGGTTATTTAGAACAAAAATTTATGACTAAACTCATAATTGTTTTAAAACAAACAGAACTAAACGAAAACCAACAATATAATATTGCAAAGATATTTAGACATAACTATACAGAAAAATTCATCAACCTCGATGATGAACCTAAGATAAACAAAAAGAAAGTAGTAAAGAGTCTTAGAAATACCTATTTTGTATTTAATACTAAAAATCCGAAGATGAAGATTACCAACAGGATGTTGGATCTTTTTGTTGAATAACACTATGAACAGATTAGATAAGAAATGATTAAAGAAAACAGAGAATGGTTAAATGAACCTCTAGACTTAACATGGACAAATCACATAGATACAGAATATTTTCGGACAACCAACTAAGTAAACTTTGGGGAGTTGGTTAAACTTCAAGCGAGTGTAAGAGTGCTAACGTAACATCATAACTTATCATTGCTAAAGAATGTGTATATTCAGAATTAAATTTGTATTGTTTTGGCTGAGTTCATGTTTATCGTCTAAGATTCCCATCCTTTGACTTTTTTTTTGGCATAAAGATGTCAAACTAAACCTAAATTATTATTAACAGCTCGATGCTCAGGGTTTTGTAGTACAAATCGAGAACAACAGAAGTTTTTATATACCCAACTAAGTACTGTACAACGTACCGTTCCTGCATAAAATATGCTGCATGGATCCATTATGTAGAATCTCAGTATATACAGCTCATGACATATAACTCTGTAGGCCAAACAAATAACAAATAGATACCTTACTACAGTTTAAACAGATGTAAATCCATTAAAATATAGAGTGCAATTCTCGAAAAATTTGTTGTCCGAGTTCCTTTCGTGATCGATATATAGACAAAAAAATTGGATAAGATTCTCATTGTTAGTTTTATACACATCATTTACAGGCATACCTACAGCTTGCTACTCATGTTTTGTTGTTTAATCCAGGCAGGAAGTACCACTTATATAATCATTTGAAGTCAGGGTTGATGTCCAGCTAGGAGCAAATATAAATGTTCTAGAAATGAAATTAACGATATCATGATCAACCCATTAGAAACTCCATAACATGATATTTACTTTTTGTTCTTGTTCAAAAAAATTCATCATCTTTTTTGTTTGTTTGTAATTTTGTACGTTATATTTTATGGTATAGTCCATACTTGTTTGCCACTTATCGTACGACCACACGAGGATGTCCATACTCACGTCCTTCTCATTATAAATCCACTCATCTCAGCCTGTCATTACTTACTCCCACGTGCACTCTTCATAATTTTTGTCAATGCAATCATTCAAAATCTATGCCCTGGTAGCATATTTGCGTAGAAAATTTTAGCCATCACCTACCCACATCAAACAAGGGTAAGAGTGTTAATATCATAACTTAATATTGCCAAAGATGTATATATCAAGTATAGAACTCTCTAGCTCCTGTGACTCAGCTATCAATGTATTATAAATTTACAATAACCATGTGAAAAAAAAAATAGTGTTTGACTGCCTTGTTAGTTTACATCTCATTGGATTTTTGCAATAGCCAATAGCCAATAGCCAATAGTAACGAAAGTCAGGTTGTCATATTGTTAATGGTGCAAGTTAACGATGTGGTTATGAAATTGTTTGTGACGTCTACATAACTCCAATATAACTCAATTCATTTTCTAACACATCCATTCCCATGTACTTCTATATACTTGTACTTACCTATACCAAACTAAAAGTATTAAATAAGGGTGAGCAATCTTTGGTAAAATTAAATAAACCAATCAAACCAGTTAATTTTGGTCCGTCTGGTTTGATTTTGAAACCAAATTGATTTATGATCGATTCGTACAAAAATTTAGTTTGGTTATTGGTTTAACCAAATTAACCGAACTTTTATTATATTGTTAAAATGACTAATATCATAATGATTTTTTATTATATTAGCTTTGACGAATATTCTGGAGGAGCAATGGAGCAGGAGGCTTCGGCGTTCGTAGATATAGTATTCCGCTGTGTTGATATCTGTGATAGTGTCTTGTCTTGTATTTGAGTTGTAATGTCTAGACAGATGTTTATAACTGTCTAGTAAGTGATGTATATGTTGTATAACTCTGATAAGTGTTGTATACTATGTAATAGTTTATGTTATTAATATAATTTATTCGTTCCGCTGTGAGATCGTTGTTGTTGTTTCTTTCTTTCTTCTCTTCTTTTCTATTTTCTACCCCTTTCTTTCTTCATAATGATCCGACTTTTTAGGCATAGGAAGCTCGGGTTGTTTCATTTAAGAATATTTAAGATAGGTAATTACAAATTGTTAATTACTGATTATGATTAATTAAGACTAATTAATGAAGTGGTTGATTAAAATTAATTATTTAATTAATTAAAAGGTTAATTAATTAGTAAGGATTATTTGAAAATTAATTAAGCTTCCTCTGATTCAAACAAAGGTGAGTAAAACTACTTTGAATCTGGTCTATAACTTGATGTTTGTGATGAACATTTGAAGCGAAGCTGTGAAATATGATTGCATGTATAAATATGGTTGTATGTATACAAAAATGTGTATATATATGTTGTGTATGTCTGATTCCAGGCATTCTCTTCTCTGTTCAAAGGATACAGGCTTCAAACCCTGTTTAAAATTAAATTTCTTCTGCTCTGATACCAACTGTAACGATCTGGGATTTTCGGAGTCGAAAATCTCGGGTCGTTACAAAAACAATAGTCAAATAGTAAATCTCTATGTTGCATTTCGAGAAAAGTATATCGAAAGTTTAGTACTAAATAAGTGCAAACTTAAATTTTATTTAAATATTTTATTTTGTTATACGCAACCTGGACTTATGTTTTGTAATACTAGATATTATCCATCTTAAACAACCTACGGTAATACATTTTTCTATAGTAATGCTTCATTGACCATGAAAAGTTCATAAGTAGTGTGTATTTTCCTATTTAATGCATGGTTAACACCGAACACTGGGAGATTTTATGGAACATCTTAGCAATTATTTTTTATTTTCTATAAAGATTATTTATGCTATATTGTTTTGATTTTTTTCCTGCATTGTGGAGATGTTTATAAATCATTACGAATTGAAGATGAGTTAATAATCATGTTTATGAGTAGGATAACTTCAAATGGAAACAATTGTATTAAAAAGGAATAAATGGTTGCTAATTTCATTTAATTCCAATTCGAACTAATTTGAGAATTATCATAGTTAATTCTCTTTTATTAATATTTAATCTAATTAGGGAATAGTTACATACTTAGTCCCTGTTTATGGACACCACAAACGTTAAACCAAAAGCAGTTAGCGAGAATTACGTTTGACGTAATTGATACATAATAATCACGTTCGATAAGTCGGACGTAATTGATACTATACATTAATAATAATTGCAAATATACAAATGTTATACATTACGTAAATACTTCTACAAACATTATGGCTGATTAATATTGTTTAATATTTATTTGTTCGCACTCAAATTTTACATTGATGTTGTACTTAAAGAGGATACCAAGCAAGATTTTTAGTTTCAACTATACTAGGCTGTTTTGCACATTATTTCATGCAAATAGCATAAGCTAACTGGAACTAGAAGGTCCAAATGGCAATCATAAAAGTTAAATTTAGAAGCAAGGTTGGTTATAAGTAATTTGATCTCTTTATGATCAGCTGACTCTTTTATCATTAGTATTTTGTACTAACTTTTTATTGTATGCTCAGTTTTTTATTCTTTAGTACGACACGATGATCAATGCCTTGAAAAAATGTGGAGTTTGCTATTATAAATTGATAGTCTAATTCTATCCATGTTACAATGAGTTATGGTTATATATAAGTGTAAGAAACATATAAATATGAATCCATAACTTCTGGTGCTATAAGTGGATTAATGAAATAAAAAAATAAACGGTTTGACATTTTTTTTGTATACATATTTACTTGCGTTGGATCCATTTTTGGTATCTCTTTTCCCATGCATTGCATATGTAATTATGTCAAATTTGACTTATTGAAATGTAACACTAACAGAGAATTATAATGATTGAATTTTGGGGAAATTTAGGATTCTTTTGTCATTGAAGATTGAAGTTTATTACGATTATGATTCACTTATACTAACCCTTAATAAATATCAAGTTGGTTTAATATGGATGTTTGTTCTAGATAAAGGTTTACACAAATTTTCAAGATTAATCCCAACATTCTACTCTTATGAATAATATGTTCTAAACTTTCAACTATTCGTTACTACTATTATATATATATATAGTAAACAGTTTCATCACTATGATAACACTATATTTCGGTGAACCCTTACTAATATATTCAATACATGATCGACAAATGTGCAATTGCATTTTAACATGGATTAAAGCGAGAAATGCATAAGTTGATATATGGGCATATTATATACATATACATAATTCGCGTCAAATATTGACATACATAGATTTTAAACTCACAGGTGGTATTGATTAAATCTAATGTGAATAGGTAGAATCATATAGAACCAGGGATATTCTGCAAAAATAAAATAAAAAAGGTAAAATAAAATAAAAATAAAAATCATTGAGTTGAGCATGGTGTAATAGACTCTAGGGTTGCAAATTATTACGAATAGCTTGGTATAATTTATCATATAAATTGATACTGCAGGTTAATGGAAAGTACTTCGTTGCTATGGTGAAGCCAATAAATTTGTAAGCAAGTTCTCAAAAGATAGTGCTATTGAGAGAAATGGAAGTATTACTAACAATGAACTCATGATCAGTCAGGTATTAGTGTTCTTGTAATTTTATCTAATGGTTCAAATTTAAGATTTTTACTGTTGTTTTATGAGTTTATTTTTGGTCTTGCTTGAAATCTTGCCTCTGTTGTGTACTAATGTGCATAACATTATGGCTGTAAAATCAGTAATAGGCGTCATCAAATTTCGGATGGCAATATTTTGTTCAAAATAAATCTTGCATTCATCTACCAGTCCTAATCACTTAAATAGTAAGAGAAGAATTAGTTACATTTGCTTTAATGAGAATCAAAATAGTTATCCATCATTATATAAAACCATTTATTAATTTGAAATTAATGATCCAGTATAATGTTTTTACCCAAAGATTCAAATAATCCGATCTAACTCGCGATGCAGGATTATTGTATTTCAACTCCACGCATAGTTATGTAACAACTTTGGGTAAAAATGTTAATATGGAAAAATGACCCATTGTCACATAGACCCAAGGAACAATTTTTTCCAAAATATAAATTTCATTTTTATACTTCTTTATTATTATTTTGCTTGATATTTTTATCCTTACTATTAATAAATCAAATTCAATTGACAGGATTTCCATCATGTGTTTCTGAAACTGCAAATACCCTTCATGTTCCTACATCATGCATTATCTTCGGGTTCATTCTATCCTATCTTACCAGAAAAACCCTTTCTCATCCCATATCTGGCCACAAAATCAACTTTGCCTTCCTCAGTGGATTCTATCCCGTTTCCCAATTCGCTTAGTGCATCTTGATTTATGTTGCTATTTTGTATTTGAATCAACTTTTGTGATCTTGAATCTGATTCAACTGAAAAAATATTTGTACCGAATTGTTGACTGAAGTGGTAAATACGAGGAAATGAGATCAATGTCCTTAACTTGCTAAGTATGATTTGATTTGATTGGTTTCTTAGTGTATGTATTTAACTTGCTTAACTTGCTAAGTTCTTATTCCTTTGTTATTGGATCATGAGTACCATATTTTTAATAGTGGATCCAAAAAAGTAATTATCGACCTGTAAAATATTACTTTATGTTAGTAAACATTCACTACAAGTTAATGAATCAAATGAAATTCATCTATGTACTATGAATAAGAATTTTTCATGTGGTGCATATAAGTCGTTTTTTATGGAGATGCTAATAGTTTTCATTGTAATTGAACACCAGAGGTGCCACCGTACAGCTAGCTTAATTTATGTTCCCCTGACATTCAAACTGAACTAAAATTTACTATTTTTGTTCAATGGGAATTGTACATTCGTGGATATGCGACAAATCGGTTGCTTAAGGATATCACATGTGATATTTACTATTATTTGCTAATAACATTACTCATACATTTCATTTTTACTATCATTCTTTTATGTTACAAATTAAACATACTTCTTTAAATTTATCCCCTATATCTTACTTCACCTTTCCACTCAAAATCAAGAAACCTTATTTATTGTTTAAAGTATTTAGAGTCATTATATTACAATAGTATACGGAAAGATCCTCATTAACAATATAATTTCATAAATGTTCTCATGGTTTATGATTATTAGTACCGTGAGTGAGCTTGCTATGCACTGGTGTCATGTACTAGATGCACATAGTGTTACCATAACTTACGTTGTACATTTTGTATATTAATGTCATTATAAAGTAGATTTACAGTCGGTGCAGTGGTACATGTATTTGTGTTTTCACATTGCTTTATTTGCTTTTTTGTTTATGTTTTTAATTAGTACTTGAAAAGTGATCACTACACATGTTAATTGTAGGTAAATTCTAGATCTTAATCTGTGGGTTGCTGTACTGTTGATGCTTATTTGTATTATAAAAAATTCATATATGTAACTTTTAGTAACTTCATTTTTACTCTGCAAACATAATGAATGTATTTTGACTGCAGTAATATTTTTCTTTTGTGATTTTGTCAAATATGAAGCACTTTGTTGGTGCTAGGAAAAATATACATTGCATGATGTTTAATCTAAGAGCATCTCAAATAGCTCTTCATTCAGTTTGTATATTCAAGTTGATAGCTCTAACAAAGCAATTCAATAATATTAAAGTTTATATATCCACTTTAAGGTTTAAGGTTCTGAATTTCATGTGAAATCATTAATGATTTGAATTCAATCGCTTATTTTAAAACCGTTTAATGTCAAATGTTTATTTGTTGTGTCTCAGCAAAATATAATCTCTAATATTGAAGATCAAGAATATTAAAAGCATTGCACCAACGGTGCTAAATGTGTTGAAAATTCGTCAGATATAATGCATTCAATTACATACAATTATTTCCCAGACTAAATTATAACCCGGTACAAGTGAATTCTGTAAATGGTTATCATAGAGGCCCATTTCATTTATTTCTATAGTGATCCATGTGCAAAAGTCATACCATTTTAAAATTTTAACGGGCTAGGATTATTTGTTAGTCACTTAGACCTTTGAGTTATGTTCTATTTTATTCTGAGTCTTTTTGATTGTATTTTCTCAATAATCGTCTTTTCGACAACAAATTTTCATATTGATCAACATAAATGTAATTTAAATTCATAACTTTTAACCAAACAAAAAAGTTTGTATATGTCCCACCGATATGAGCTCCATTAAGATAGAGATTACTTTTAACCAAACAAAAAAGAAGTAATCATCTGAGTCCATATCAGCAAATATATAGTAATCATCAAATAGGTTATAATGAAGGGAAGGAAAAAACTTTCTCATCAGAAGCGATAATATAGATCGATAAGTTCCAAATAACAAGATGAATGATGAAGCTTGAGAAAGAATGTAGGTCCACCATTAAGAGAATAGAACTAAGAAAAGTGATTGAGAGATTAATCACAACAACAAAAATTAAGGCAAGAAAGAAAAAATAATTGACATTTGGACCAATACTAATAAGCATAATAACCATCAAATAGTTATAATGAAGGGAATAAAACATGTTATTTGAAAACAATAGAACAAATGTTAAGACGTATAATGTAACAACCCGCATATTTGTCAATTTTATATTTAAATATTTTATTGTTAATCAGATTTTAGTCCAAAAAGCTACTTTTTGCATACGGACAAATTAGGACTCGAGACCACTTCCATTGAGTTCAAAACGTCGTTTGCAATCTTTTAAGTATAAACATCGATATGTTTGGAGATAGTGAAATTTTCATCACTTTTTGCTTTGGACTTTTGTTTTGGGCTGAACCACTTGTTAACTCAGCCCAACCCTCTCCTTCTCTTCACACTTCTTAAAAACACTTCAAGCTTCAACAAAAATGGTGGAGGGAATGGGAAATTAAAATTCCTAGCTCAAGATCTTTAGCAAATTCAACATCTAACTCCAAATTCAAAGTGAAGAACATAGATTCAAGCTTGTTGTGATTCTTGCTTTGCTCTTAAGCCTCACCACCATCAAATTCGTGAAAAAGGTGAGATTTTTATCTCACATTCTTGTCTATAACTATCTTGGACTGTTGGAAAGGAATTCCTATCACCTTAGCATGCATATTTGCATTTGGTTTGGATTGGATTGGCGAAAAACTCCAATTTTCAGCGTTTTTGGAAAATTTCTGCACCTAGGTCGTTTTGGGCAAGTTAGGTCGCTCTGCCGTTGAAAAGTCGCGCACCACTTAGGTCGTTTCCGACCTTAAATCCTCTCTGCAGTTAGGTCGCTCGCGTGTTATGCCTTAGGTCGTAGGTCGCTCGCGAGTTAAGCTATAGGTCGTTTGGCCTCTATGCAGTTAGGTCGCTCGTGTGTTATGCCTTAGGTCGTAGGTCGCTCACGAGTTAAGCTATAGGTCGTTTGGCCTCTATGCAGTTAGGTCGCTCGCGTGTTATGCCTTAGGTCGCTCGCGAGTTAACTATAGGTCGTTTGGCCTTTATGAAGATAGGTCGCTCGCGTGTTGAAACTTAGGTCGCACGACCTCGTTAGGTCGCAACCTTCCTTAGGTCGCTCGACCCCTCCACACTAGGTCGCTCGACTTGCTTGAGTCGTAGGTCGTTGGACCTTAAGTCGCTCGCCTCTGCTATTTCGTTAGGTCGCTCCGCTCTGGCACTGATAGGTCGCTCGAGTTTAGGTCATTCCCGACCTTGTTTCTCTCGGCATCACTAGGTCGCGCGGGCCTTAGGTCGTAGGTCGCGTACCCCTATAGGTCGCTCGGCCATACAACCCTATGTAGGGTCGCTACTTCTATTAGGTCGCTCGACCCTATCCCATGCTCTCTCCAGTTAGGTCGCTTGCCTTCACTAGGTCGACCCTATCCCACCTAGGGGGTTGCCACCCCCCTAGACCCCCCCTCCATAGGGGATCTTATCTGAAAAACATTCAATAGAACTTCCACTTTGATGCATTTTGAGCTGATTTCCTTGGATTTTGTTCACGTCTTTGAATGTGAAATTTTGTGATGCGATTTGTTTCAACAATCGTTTTGTGACTTGTCACTTTAAAAATGTGAAGGCTTCAATACTAGTAGTAAATATCATAACTCTTTCATAAAAGCGATTTCAACACTGTTTTAACTACAAAGCTCTTTTTCTTAAACCGTTTTCCAATCTACTAGTATATACAAGCCTTTACTTCACTCGGATGAGAAATCTAATTAAACGGCTTAGTAAAACGAGTGGTATGAAACGCTTGCGTTTACTTCGTCGGTTAATTCTTGGACTTGTTCGATTGAACCTTTTGTGACAATTTTCTAGTGAAGATTTACAGCTTGTTCGTAAATATTTAAGTTAAGCAAGTGGTTATGGGACATGAAGCTAAACTCATATATTTACTAGCTTGGTGTGATTGACACTTCCTGATGATCATGACGATCATTTTTGTGATTTAGACTAGCGATTGAGCAATGTCTCTTTGTCTACGAGGGAGACTAAACCCCGTTTGTGTTATGTTTCGCCATCACATATGTGGGGTAGCGCCCCACGGTCTTCGGACCATTCTTGTGGAGTTTCGGCTCAAAACTAATGGTTAGCTACCATGAGATAGCGTCTCGTCTTGTGTTACACGTGTTGGTGAGTTTTCATACTCCCGTTTTGTGATAGGCCTCCCCCCTTCTTGTGATTTCTGGATTTCTTGTGATGATTTATGGAATTTTGTGCTTCACCAATTTTCGTGATTGCTATTGATAAGTTTTATCAACTTTTGTGCATTGGTGAATTTGTGTGTCATCACCTTTTTGGTGAATTTGGATCTATGTGAAGATTCTTGTGATATCGATTTATTTCTTATTGATGTTCATTTATATACTTATAGTAGTATGCTATTATGGTTATTTCATGTTCATGCCATATCATTTATTCTATAACATGTCATCTGATATTTATAGCTAGACTGATCCGTTTATTATTTTCTTATAAATAATACTCGGGTCAGACCGAGATGTTTCAGGTGCTTCTGCTTGACCACTCTCTTCAGGGATCTATTATTCTGACTTTTGGCTAACTACTTAGATTAGTAGTTTTTGATGTATACATTTGAGATATCGTCTCATGGATGTATTCTTTTTGTATAGCACACGTTGCTATTCTTTTGTATTATTGTGGATCTTTCTGACCACTACTCTGATGTACACTTTCATGTGTTATATATATATTCATATCTTTTTTCGCCTTTGTGATATGGATGTCTGTGATTGATTTATGTTATGTTTATTTCTATGATTATTTCCGAAGATTATATATAGCCACTATGTGATAGCTTTGAGTTTACATCGGTATGTCGGATTTCCTCCTTAAATGAAGTACATGCTATACTATCTGACATATCGGTGTGCGCACAAAGAAGTTACATGGATGGTCGCTCCTCAACAGCCTTATTCTCCATGCTAGTTGATAGCATTACACCGTAGTGTTCTTGGCTAGCGTGCGTATAGAGGTGGGGCGTCACATATAAAGTGACTACATGAAGGTCCATATGGAAGTGTATATATACTCGTAGCTTTTAATATCTCCTTAATCCACATCCTCTATAAAACTCGCTTTTCCTTATCCAAATATCCAATTTATAAAAATAAAAAATCCTCCAAAACCGAAAGAAAATAATAATAATAATAGGTGCATGCACTTCACATGCTTTAGTGAATTGATAAAATTTATTTTACTACGAATGTAACGAAAGTCAGGTTCTTATATTATTAATGGTCCAAGTTAACGACGTGGTTATGAATTTTTTTACAATGTCTATATAACTCCAATATAACTCAATTCATTTTCTAACACATTCATTCCCATGTAATTCTATATACTTGTACGTACATATACTAAACTAAAAGTATTAAATAAGAGTGGGCAATCTTTGGTGAAATTAAATAAACCAACCAAACCAGTTAATTTTGGTCCGTCTGGTTTGATTTTAAAACCAAATTGATTTATAGTTGATCCGTACAAAAATTTAGTTTGGTTATTGGTTTAACCAAATTGATCGAACTTTAATTATATTGTTAAAATCATTAATATTATAATGATTTTTTTACATTAATTTAGTAGTGTAAATAAATTTTATTGATCATACATGTGTCAACATTGCTGTTAAAAGACCTAAGAATACTAATAACAATACTTGAATCATATATTTATGTTTTATTTTAAACAAAAATGAATATTACAACCATAAAACGCACATCATTTTTGGTTCGGTAAAATCGGATAATCAACCGAACCAACCAAACTTAATTTGGTTTGTCCGGTTTGGTTTTCATTTTTCTTCGTTTTAGTTTGGGTTAACAATTTTTAATATTGGAACAACCGAACTAACCAAACGCTCGCTCCTACCGTTAAACATCACTTAATTTTCCAGAATCCATTATATAACTACTAACTTGTAGAAATATCATGTTTTGAGTTCACTTAGAAGTGTGGTTATGTAACTATGTTTGTTTAGTGGATTCTAAGTCAAAGTTATAGCTTACCTCACTAACTACAATTTATTAGCTTACTAACTTTTTTAAATGTCACCATTTCGGTTTCAAATTAATAATGTAACCATGTAATCATGTTTATGTCACTTACACAGCCTCCACATAACCTAAATTAAGCTACTAAGCTATCCACATCACTTCATAACTTTGCATATCAATAGAAAGGTTTATAAGCTATAAATCTACTCTCCAAAGCTTTTACCCAAGAAGTATCAAAATGCAAACTTCACCAAATCACCTCAAATGGAAAGGGTTTACATCTTTTCTCACAAGTGGAACCATGGTGATTTTACTTTTGATTTGCGAATTTTTTTTTAAAGGTAATATGTAGAGACTATGGCTAGAGCTAGGGTCGGTTCTAGTCTCCGGGATGGACTAGGCAAATACGAAATTTGTTGCCTTTTAACATAGGAAACAATTATAATATCATGAATATTTATTTCATTAGCTTCACATACAAAAGAAGATCTTCGCAAAATACATATTACATAAAAAAACATAAACATGTCACGATATCTTTAACTTGTAATATATTTAACGATAACAAATTCTTCTTGAGTTTTGAAAGTAAAAGAAAAAGATTTATTCACTTCATTTGAGTACACTAGCCACTTTCCTTCACATTCTTCTCCAAATGGATAGCAATCAATATAATGTTTAGAAGAAAAATGTCTATCATCAACTTCATTTTAAGAAAAAATTTCATTTTCGTTACAACTTTAAAAGGATCACGTTTAACTAGCATTATCCTTCTACTATCGCTTATCATTCCCCATAGCCCCGGATCATAATTAATATCGACATCTTTTTCAGGATCAAGCATAACCAAATCATTAACACCATTGTCCACATCATTCTCATTACCTTCAATGTCTTCCTCATTTGCATTCTCTTTTTAATTTACATTTTCTTCTTCATTCATAATAGCCATTTCAATTTCTATGTTATCATTTGTTACTTCAACATTTTCATTTATCATCACTTCAACGATCACAACATTCTCATTTTGACGGCTTTCTTCAATCGTTCTAAAACTTGAAGATTGGGATCTTTGATATTTTTGCTTAAAACAAATTAGAGATCCAGCCAACAAGTGATTTTGCTAGTTTATCTTTTTTCTGCTTAATTTTTCTGTTGTAAAATTCAAAATTTTGTTTCCAAAATCTAACTCGATTTTCATCATCCTCATTCTTCATAATATTTTCTACGCATTTTCAATTTAATGAAATAAAATAAGTTTTAACACTATATCAATTATACAAATATTAATTTTGATACACCTTCGTAACAATAAAATTAAATATTGAAGTTGAACACAAACCATTTGAAAATTCATTTTCAAAAGCTAGAATTTTACTAATTCTACAAATAGTTATAGACAAACAATTAAATTAAGATATCTCAATCTCTAATTTCCTAATTTTCCAACTTCCAAATAGAAATTCTTCTTGATAAAAAATAGCATCCACATTAAATTGAGCAAACAATGGGATAATCATCCAAATCAAGCGATAACAAATGATTTAAAGATGAGACCTTTCAATAAATTACCTCACATATTCACAATCTACGAGCATGCAAGGGGTAGCAAGCTTGGAGCAGGACAATGGGAGGTAGTGCAATAGAGTTAGTAGGCACAGAATTAGTTGAGGTAACTCACTCTAGGCTATGCAGCATAGTAGATTGCTGGAGTTTGGAATAGTGCGGCGTAATAGTTGTTGGAACTGGACTAGCCCGCAGCCTAAATTATAGGTGAATTTCAACCCTATTGGATCTTTTATTGGGCCTATGAAGTCTAGCTGAATTAGAACATTTCTAAATTTCATTTAAATAAAATCATTTGTTTTATTTAAATTAAAATAAATTAAGATATGAAATTAATTTTATTTGATTTAGTTTATACATAAATGTATCATATACATATATGTGTGAGTGCATGTGTAATATAATAATCCGTGAAAGGTATAATATGCCCATATGTAGATGTTGGGATTTACATCGCAACAAACATATTGGCTCATTTTGTATGTCATATATGTTGTCCAAATATGTGTATGTATATGTGTTACAAAATACATACACACACAAGTATGTATAAATATATTATATATAATATATGAACATAAAACATTTATATATAGGTAAATATATATATATAGAAAGAGAGAGAACAATTATTAAAAATTATTTATAATTCAAAATTAAATTAGTTCTGCAAACATAATAATTTTAGTATTTTAATTTGTAAATATTATGAATGAAATAATGTTTTCATCCAAAAATAATCAACATAAAATAATATATTGATGAAAATTCAAATTTTACAATTTAGAATATCTAGGATCATAAAATAGAGCTTAGGACAAATCTGAAGATTTTTCAAAGTTGAAATATTATTTTTGAAAACAAATACATTGATTTCAGAAATAATTATTTAATATAAAATAATATATTACTAAAAATTAAAATTTTAAAATTTCAAAAATTGTAGGATCATGAATGAAAGGTTACAAAAAATTTTGAAGAATTTTTCAATTAAATTATTATTTTAAATAAATCATAAACAGTTTTTCCGAAATAATATTAATAATTAAAAATAATAAACTTTATTGAAAAATTCCTAAATTTTTTCTATATGTTTCCGAAATGATATATAATTTAAAAAAAATATAATTGAATTTTTATTGTAATAATTATTTTATATATAATAAATAATTCAAAAATTCAATAAATGTTAATTTAAAAATATGAATATATATATGATAATTAATTTTTGAATTTGTAAATTCATATTATATATAAATAAGTGTACTAAATTTTTTAAATCATATATATATCTTATATATTCATATATGCTATTATGAGAGAGAAATATACACTAATATATATATATATATGAATTTATTAATAAATATATATAAAACAATTATTGATGAGAAAAATTGATTTTGTACAGTAAACAACATTTGTCTATACATAAACCAAATAGTATAAAAAAAATTATGCACATAATCAAACTGATTTGTGACAACCACATCTACTTACAAAATCTCACCTAACTAAACATATAGTAGCAATATATTTAAACAAATATGAATTTTCTCATTATAGGATGATAGAATATAATTTAATTACTGTAATATGAATTAAAATTACCAATTTATTTATGCTTTTGAATCCATATTAAAGCAATGACTTCCCTTCCTTTTACTGTTCATGATTCATCAGATTGCAAGTCCGGAATCACCGACCTCCAACTATCGAATAATATTATTTTAATTTGAAATATATTTGAGAATTTTGGAGTGGATTGAGAGCAATGTTTTAACCAGCAATGTAGAAGGTAATGGCGGCCAAAAAGGTTAGTTATTATTTTTAGAGATAACATACATACATATATATACATACATATATACATATATATACATACATACATATATATAAATACATATATATATATACATATAAATATATAGGGTGTATTAGGGAGAAACGAGGAAAACCTTTTTACCCGTTCTCACTTTATCTCAACCCATTATCTTCAAGCCAATTCTCTATGTTTTAGCCACCCCTACACCTTCCCAAAACTGAAATTTTACAGCACTAATGATGGGCCTTAACCCATGTAAGCCCAAGCCAAAATACTATGTAATTAAATCTAATTTAATCGCTTGTAGATATTGTATATCGATCGATATATTTATAACTGTTATAAATATATATATAGCATTATTTATTGCTCAAATCATATTCAAATTTTATAATTAATATTTCATAAATATTAATTAATTTAATTAATTTATAACAATTATAAACTAATTAAATCGTTTGGTCTTAAGGGAATTCATCATTTCGGCTGTGTAACTCTTGGGTGTAAATTTGGCAGCAATTAACATCGAACTATTCTAATATTAACGTTCACACATCACTTAGTAGGTGGTGTGACATTATGGCCAAATTTATCGCTTAATCATTTTTGGTAAAATCCAATTTTAGTTTAATAAGCGTTATCCGGTTGTGACATTTGTTTACACTAATTCTCTTCGTCAAAACTATATCACTTTGGACTTATGGAATTCGGTAGTGGTCAAAATTCCAACCTCATCCACATTCAACTTTATAGTCTAAATACAAAGTCTTTGGTTCAATAATAACAATTATTATTAACCGAAATGCTCTGGCCAGAGACTTTGACTTTGAGTTGACTTCAGTTGACTGTGATACTAACCACGTATAACTGAGGAGACGAATCCTCTCTTAAATAGTGCTTAACTTCCAATACTTCCACTCGACCCAACTATAGCCACTCGATGGACGTCATGCCATGATTTGGCTATAATCAAAGTGGAGCTTTCATATTAAAGATCCACAATATTCTCAAGTCAAGAGAACTGTGTAAATCAGTCACATCGATATTTTCTATTTGACCTTAGTTATATTAACCAATAGAAAACTATCGAGTGAGTCGTTCCATAGTTATCCAATAACTATTAGTACGTAACCCTTAGGTGCCCCCAACAGTCATGAGTAATACACTGCCAACATTTGGGGAGCGTTACGTACTCTAGTCTCAACGGATACATCGATATCCAGTCTCGATGCATCTTGACTAGGAAAATTTAAAATGGTATATTTGTTTCGTTGTGATAAATTACTCACGGTTACAACACTTTGTAACTACTATCACAAAATATACCATTTATGGATTTTTCTATTAAATATACTTTTAATTAAGTTAATTAATTAATATAATCACATTATATCAAGTATATAATAGAAAGAAAATACCTTTTATTTCGAACAAGATTGGTCAACGAGCTAGTTATATGTAACAAATTACATAATTGCCCCTAGGGCATACCCCTAACTCTATCAATCTCCAATTTGCACTTGGGTTCAATTATGGAATCTAATTCCAACTTCTCCAATCAGTTTTATCAAAACCAATTAGGTCAGTCCCTTAGTGAATAGGTATGCTATTATGTTTTAATTATCTACTTTGTCGATTAACTCTCTCTAACACTGATAAACTGACTTTACCATGTGGAACGATTCGAAGTATGTCTTTCGACTTCTAGTGAGCTTTAAGTTCTATCATGACCAATTTCATGACATTGTTATCTTATAACAATATTATGGGATTCTCACATTTGGAATCACCTTTGGCTTAATTATACATTTGTGCATTTATATCTATATACATTGGTTTATTGTAGCTCTATTCAAGTTAATGTTCTCAACATTTCGTTGAATTGAGCACAATCACTTTTATTTTGAAACATTTTCAAATTAAAGATTTTAACTTGAATTTTATCATTGACATGTTATACTCAATATCACTTATAAAGGTTTGTGTCCAAACGTTCCATTATAACGAGTTTGTTGTTTTTATAAACAATTCTCTAGTATTTCATAAATACACGAGAACACCTCAAACAACCATTTAGTGATATCAATTTGGATTTTATATTTTCTCCATGTATCAAATACATAAACAAAACAAAATATCATAGACAACATAACATGTATGATAATTCCTATTGCTAATGCATAAGAAATCCAACTTACATGTTCTCCTTTTAATAGGGTGCTCTTGTATATCGTTTTGGGACAATCCCTATATCTTTTATACTCACCATAAAAGACATCGTTTACAATCCAAAATTGAGTATTAAAACAACTAAAGTTGATTTTAATACAAGTATATTGTTAAAATCAACAACGTGTTGTTTACTTATAGTTTAGAAATATCAATGTAACTTTTAACGTTCCTTCTTATGAACACGCGCTTCCTCTACACTTTGATTGAAAATCAAACTATTTGATATTTCTATCAAAATACTTATTCAATCTTGATGCTTACAAAATGATACATTTGTATCATTTCTTGGATCATATCCAAAGACTCACAAACCCAATATCGCTCCCACTGACTTCGAGGCATTTTTGGTTAATATGTGTAAACGGCTTACTGTAAACATTATTTAGAATTTTTTGTTTCAATACATAAGTACCAAACACTAAGTCTTATCGAGCGATAATTTTTTGAGTAAATCTAAATTAACTCGGGCATGTTGAATACCGAATCTGTTATGCTAATTTCAACAATTAAAATTTGCGATATTATTCTTATCAACATTGCTTATTTAATTCCAACCACATTAGTCTTTCCAATAAAGACACAATCTCGGCCGATGGATCACATATCTTTGGTTACGACTACTAAAATCATATTTTGATAGCATACTTGTAATTCTTTCATATCTGTGCATCATACCATATAGAGTCAACAATCTTAATGGTTTAATTGAACAACCAAGGGTAATGTATATATTCGACATTAATAAGAAACTCATAGTTTCGCTTCGATGTACGAGAATACTTATTAGACATTCTAATTCTATGTGTTCATTTAGGTTAGTTAATTTCACTTCATCTCATATAATCAATTCTATCCATTGATCGGATCCAATTCCATTTAACTACCGAAAATTTCTCAAAGAAATTCATTCACAATGAAGTTGATATATCTTGAAACAACAATTGTTTTTTAGTGCAAATAGAGTAGGGTTTTATAAACGCTTTATGAACCTTTTTATTTATAAAACTGATTTTAGTTTACAAAAATTATGTTCAAAACATAAATATGTCATTTGATGACAGACCTTTCCAAAAACTTTTGGAGATTCATATAAGATCCCTCATGAACAATTATTACGTGCAATCTTTCGACTCGCACAACCTGCCAACTCCTTGGCCTAGGATATGTTAGGATTTCATACAAACCTTTATCTTGTATGATTTTGTAAACTGTTGTTTAGATGAAATAATATCAACCTTGTGTACTTATCTTAAGTACATGACCTTATAGAAAGAAACTAACTGAACTTCACTCACAATTAATCGTAAATTGTCCAACAATGTCTGATTACTCCTTATTGATGCATCATTATGTATCACATGGAGGAGTGATTTTGAGATTGAATCTATATTCATTTTTAGGTACATTTGGAACTCTTTCCAATATACTCACTTATTCGACCAAATTAAATCATTTTATTCTATTGCATGTTGTTTTATTTACTTTTCTTTTATATTGTATGATTTTATCATAAACTTACTACATGTGTATTTAATACACATGTTCATGTTGGTAATAAATCATTGATGAATATAACAAAATATGTAGAACCCTTTTGGTATTAATAGACTTGTGATTGCATACATTAATATGTATTAATTCAAATAGTTCATCAACTCTTATTATGCTCCCACTAAATGGGTGCATAGCCATTAATTGTTTGAGATATAATTAACCCGTATCGTATGATTCATAATCATATAGTAAAATTATTTCTCAAAGCTACAGCTTAGTCAATAATTCCAAAACAACTGTAAATAATATTAGATACATATGTATTTTTGTTGCACACTTTTACTATGAAAAAAAATTCCATAATATAGTCTATTTCACAATGAATATTCATAATACTCATATTGAAATATAGTTATATCTATTTTTCTGTCAATACAAAAAAATAAACATTATTTCATACATAATGTTCGGTACATTTTAAGAAAACAATTTTCGTAATTTGATGCAATCATTAGGTGCTATATGGCATGCTCCCACTATTTTCGCCATTACTATAATAGCGTACAAAATTTAGAGGTCCATCATTCACTTAATATTGTTAATATTGTTTACTTATTTCATATGCTGCAACTAGTTTATAGAGGAGAGTTCTTTGATCAAATATCTTGAACTTAAAGAAATAAATGTTATAGAAAACAATTTTCTATATGAAAATACATTTCGAAATAAAAATCATATTTCATATTCCAATATTAAGTATCAGTTATTATTACAATTCTTGTTTCCAATGTTTCTCTATGAAACAGAAGTGACTATTTATTCTCTTCATTCCAACTTTACCTTAAAGTACATATATTCTTATCCATTCGTTTTTCTTTCAAATGGTCAAACTATTCAAAAGAAAACCTTACTACAACATCATAACAAACCTTTTACAAAAGCGCATTTGATTATTCTTAACATTTAAGATATCAAATATGTTGCACTTTATGTAAACCGATCAAGATGACATTTCAACAATCGAGTTCTTAGATGTATCTTGTAGTTTATGGTCTTGTGTTACATTAACATAATATGATCCTTTTGAAATCATTCAAGTTGAATACATGATCTTAAAATACTGTTTATCGGCTTACTTCGAATGAACTAAATTCATCGAAATATTGTACCGCACAAACTATGAATGTTCACCATATAACATTTATATGTGAAAGTACATGGATCTAATATCCATAGTCTTGAATTGCATTTAGAGTTCAAAAACTCATAAAATGCAATACACGGTCTAAACCGAATAAACATATAAGTGACCAACTTACAAATGTATTAAATAGTTGAAATTGGGCACTTGCATGGGTATAGAAATATTATATAACATGCAATTAGAATTATTAGTAAGTATATATTATATTTCTATTTGTCAACTTTCAATTCAGTTTGTTTATATATGTTAATTGACAAACGTTTTATCAATCATGTTAAATGCACAAATTTATCATTGTAGATAATTATAACATTATATGGCATATGTTCTTACAATAATAGAAAGGTTAAATGTTACCATTTCATTTTTCTAACAAGGCTCCCACTAGTCTCTTATATTTCTCCAAACCCTAAGATGAAACATAGAAGTCTTAAAACTTCACTAGTGGGTGTTAGGACTCGTTTGTTTTGGTATTCTTACCTTGAGTTTGCTCAACAAATCATAGCCCCGCAAACGATGGATAACTCCTTATCGGTTGTATCATATACAACTCCTAATCCATTTTTCCTTGTTTCAATCTCATTTCAACCTTGAGTTTGCTCAACAAATCGGAAGAGATTATTCACTCATACCTAACATATCGTGATGACCTAAGTATAGTATATGTACCTTGAGTTTGCTCAACAAATACATGTAGTTATCTTATCTCGTCTGTTCAATATATTAATAACACTACGCATAACATCCCTAGCCTGAGTTTGCTCAAAAACTAAGGAGTATGTAAGTAATTTATCAATATATATATGGTAGAGGACAACATTATATTGAAGATTCATAATCTTCAATATATATATATATATATTGAGTGATATCGACTTATAGAATAATATATTTCTTATGAAATACCCCAGCGATTCAAGTGTCAGACACATCAGAAATCACAGTATATGTACATTTACGTATGTATTTAATTTTCAAGTCTATTTGGGTTTCTTTAATGTTCCACATTTAGTTTATACACATATCATATAAGTTTATTGTTATATAACTTTTATATTTCGTATTACTTATATGATAGTCTTACGTATAATATATCATTAATTAAATCTTACCTAATTAATTTTAATCAATTAACTCTTTAATTAATTTTAAATTAGTATTCCAATATAACTTTTATATTGGACATATCTACTATAACATTTATAGAGTATACTATAACATTTATAGTGTAGCACACACATATATATATATATGTAATTAAGTAACCTTTAATTAATTTATTCAATAAAACAATTTTTATTAAAATTTATTAACTTCAAAATTTATCTTGTATACATACACGTATACTTATGTTATCTTAAACATTTTAAAATAACATAACATATATCAACATATGTAATACACGCATATATGCATTAATTAATATATTCTATTAATCTTATTAATGAATTTAGAATTTGAAAATATTATATAAATATTTTCAAACATTTTGAAAACTTATGTATTATTATAATTTTTATAATAAACATGTTTTATTTTAAATTTAACTATTAAATTTAAAATCTTTAACATTAATCTTCAAAACGATTTTGAAAATTAGCCAAAGGCCCAAATTAAGTTGGGCCTTTTCTATTAGGAGCAAACTTTGGGCTCATTTCACCTTTCGGGCCAGGCCGGTAACCAGGTAGGACAGGGTACTTGATTACCCAATTCCAATCCTAGACATTATCTTTCTAGACACTGTACTAAGTGGGCAGACTTAATTAGTTAGCCCTAATATGACTAATTTAGACCGCATAGGCTATTGGGCTCTGATACCATTGTTGGAACTGGACTACCCCCCAGCGAAAGTTATGGGTGAATTTCAAAAAAAATTACCCTATTGGATCTTTTATTTGGCCTATGAAGTCTAACTGAATTAGAACATCTCTAAATTTCATTTAAATAAAATCATTTATTTTATTTAAATTCAAATATATTAAGATATGAAATTAATTTTATTTGATTTAGTTTATACATAAATGTATCGTATACATATAGGTGTGAGTGCATGTTTAACATAATAATCCATGAAAGGTATAATATGCCCATATGTAGATGTTGGGATTTACATCGCAACAGACATATTAGCTCATTTTATATGTCATGTTTGTTGTCCAAATATGCGCATGTATATGTGTTACAAAATACACACACATACACATATGTATGTATAAATATATTATATATAACATATGAACATAAAACATTTATATATAGATAAATATATATATATATATATATAGAAAGAGAGAGAACAATTATTAAAAATTATTTATAATTCAAAATTAACTTAGTTTTGCAAACATAATTATTTTAGTATTTTAATTTGTATGTATTATGAATAAAATAATGTTTTCATCCATAAATAATTAACATAAAATAATCTATTGATGAAAATTCAAATTTTACAATTTTTAAAAATCTAGGATCATAAAATAGAGCTTAGGAAAAATCTAAAGATTTTTCAAAGTTGAAATATTACTTTTAGAAAACAAATACATTGATTTTGGTAATAATTATTTAATATAAAATAATATACTATTAAAAATTCAAAATTTAAAATTTCAAAAATTCTAGAATCATGAATGAAAGGTTATGAAAAAGTTTGAACAATTTTTCAACTAAATTATTATTTTAAATAAATCATAAATAGTTTTTTTGAAATAATATTAATTAATAAAAATAATAAACTTTATTGAAAAATTCCAAAATTTTCCTATATGTTTCTGAAATGATATAATATTTTTAAAAAAATATATAATTGAATTTTTAATGTAATAATTCTTTTATATATAGTAAAAATTCAAAATTTCAATAAATGTTAATTTAAAAATATGAATATATGTATGATAGTTAATTTGCAAATTTGTAAATTCATATTATATATAAATAAGTGTACTAAATTTTTTAAATCATATATATCTTATATATGCTTATATGCTATTATGAGAGAGAAATATACACTAATATATATATATATATATATTAATAAATATATATAAAACAATTATTAATGACAAAAATTGATTTTGTACAGTAAACAACATTTATCTATATATAAATCAAATGGTATAATAAAAAAATTATGCACATAACCAAACTAATTTGTGACAACCACAGCTACTTACAAAATCTCACCTAACTAAACATATAGTAGCAATATATTTAAACAGATATGAAATTGCTCATTATAGGATCACAAAATATAATTTAATTACTGTAATATGAAATAAAATTACCAATTTAATAATGCCTTTGAATACATTTTGAAGCAATGACTTCCATTCCTTTTACTGTTCTTGATTCGTCAGATTGCAAGTCCAGAATCACCGACCTCTAACTAACGAATAGAGTTATTTTAATTTGAAATATATTTGAGAATTTTGGAGTGGATTAAGAGCTATGTTTTAACTAGCAATGTAGAAGGTAATGGCTACCAAAAAGGTTAGTTATTGTTTTTAGAGATAAACACACACACACACAGGGTAGTATTAGAAAGAAACGAGAAAAACCCTTTTACCCTTCTTACTTTATCTCAACCCATTATCTTCAAGCCAATACTCTATGTTTTAGCCACCCCTAGACCTTCCCAAAACTGAAATTTGGCAGCCCTATTGATGGGCCTTAAACCCATCTAAGCCCAAGCCAAAATACTATGCAATTAAATCTAATTTAATCACTTGTCGATATTGTATATCGATCGATATATTTATAACTGTTATAAATATATATAACATTATTTATTTCTCAAATCATATTCAAATTTTATAATTAATATTTCATAAATATTAATTAATTTAATTAATTTATAAAAATTATAAACTAATTAAATCGTTCGGTCTTAAGGGAATTCATCATTTCGGCTGTGTAACTCTTGGGTGTAAATTTGGTCAGCGATTAACATCGAACTATTCTTATGTTAACGTTCACACGTTACTTAGCAGGAGGTGTGTCATTATAGCCAAATTTATCACTTACTTATTTTCGGTAAAATCCAATTTTAGTTTAATAAGCGTTACCCGGTTGTGACATTTGTTTACACCAATTCTCTTCGTCAAAACTATATCACTGTGGACTTATGGAATTTGGTAATTGTCAAAATTCCAACCTCATCTACATTCAACTTTATAGTCTAAATACAAAGTCCTTGGTTCAATAATAGCAATTATTATTAACCGAAATGCTCTGGCCAGAGACTTTGACTTTGGGTTGACTTGAGTTGACTGTGATACTAACCGCATATAACTGAGGAGATGAATCCTCTCTTGAATAGTGCTTCACTTCCAATACTTCCACTCGACCCAACTATAGTCACTCGATGGACGCCATGCCATGATTTGGCTATAATCAAAGCGGAGCTTTCATGTTTAAGATCCACAGTATTCTCAAGTTGAGAGAACTGTGTAAATTAGTCACATCAATATTTTCTGTTTGACCTTAGTTATATTAACCAACAGAAAACTATCGAGTGAGTCATTCCATAGTTATCCAATAACTATTAGTACGTAACCCCTAGGTGCCCCCAACAGGCATGAGTAATACACTGCCCAACGTTTGGAGAGCGTTACGTACTCTAGTCTCAACGGATACATCGATATCCAGTCTCGATGCATCTTGACTAGGAAAATTTAAAATGGTATATTTGTTTCGTTGTGATAAATTACTCACGGTTACAACACTTTGTAACTACTATCACAAAATATACCATTTGTGGATTTTTCTATTAAATATACTTTTTATTAAGTTAATTAATTAATATAATCACATTATATCAAGTATATAATAGGAATAAAATACCTTTTATTTCGAACAAGATTGGTCAACGAGTTAGATATATGTAACAAATTACATAATTTCCCCTAGGGCATACCCCTAACTCTATCAATAGTTTGCTGGAGTTTGGAGTAATGCGCTACATCTATCGGTCAATGTTGATGCATTTTGGTGTTGTCACAAATTGTGATTTTATTTAGCATTTTCATTTTTCTTTCTTCTTGCTGTTTAGAAATCAAATTTCTTGCCTCAATTAGGGGGGTTACCCTATTCCATGGCCTATTGGGCCTTGCCTCCAAACCGGCCCTGGTTAGAGTGATTTAGGGAATTTGAGTAAAAATGAAATGAAAATGAGCGAGGAGGAAGGATTATAGCGTATAATGTAGGTTATATGATCTCTCTCACGTGTTACAAAACTCATTTCCTTCATGGCTCATACTCAATAACTCCAAATTTATAAGTTTTTACTTCATCTAAATGATGTTCCATACATAATGGAATAATTTTCTAGTCCCAATTCATTATCCTGAAAAATAGGTTTTTATACCATTCACTTAAATCAACTTTACATATTTAAATAACTCGGAGTTAAAAACATGGATCATTACAACAAACTGCCTATTTTTAAAGTCCAACTATTAAAATGATATCGGGGCCCAAATAAGAGTTAATATATTGCTTCAAAATACTAAAAATCTTATACTTAACATCAGACTTTAGATCTAGAAGATCTTAGAGAGGAACATGTATACAAGACTTAACCAAAATTTGCTTACAACTTCTTGACATATATGGATGAAGAGAACATCTGCAGTTTGAATTTAGTAACAAGTTCAAGCGCATAAAATTGGAGCTTTTAAAAAATCAAAGAAATTACCCACATCTTTGGAGATTGAAACAGTTGTTTTGTAGAACTTTGGTCTTTTTAGAGACAATGATCATCGTGAAAAGAAATGGCCATATTTCTTTCCCCTTATTATTGAGTGTTATAAGAGGACGAAGTATTTATTAATTGGCATGTTGACTACATGTATTACATAGAGAATCTTCAACTGATTTTTCTCCAAAATTACATTTTCTAAGGTTAGAAAATGTGACCATGTTGATTTCCCCAAGAGAAATTGAACAATGCGCTTGTTCGACAAGCGTCCGAAGATTAGACACTAGTTGAACAAACGCCCGAGCTTTACATTTGTAAATTTTAAATTATATATTTGATTTCAGACAATTGTTTAATAAGCACTTGAAAAATAGGCGCTTGATGACAGAGCGCTTATTCAACAAACGCCCACATAGATTACAGATACGGAACCAATTTTATTGAATTTGTAACGGATTGCAATTTCTGCACTTTATTGGACAGTAATTTGGGGTCACATGTTTCAAAATTTTATACTGTATACTCAATTGGAGATGCTCTTAAATCTAGGTTGACTATCTTTGGTCTTGTATAGGTAAATTTATTCCAACCCTATACTTTTCGATTCATTTTTGTATTTCCAAGTGTTGGGAACCTGTTATATGTTTTAAGGGTTCCATCAGACTTTGTAATTGTTTTTTACCTGCATTTAGATTGCCAACACTCTATGCGTACCATCGCTATTAATAACTGAAGCATCATTAATTCAAAAAAAGATCCCTAATTAGTTCGATGTACACGAGCTATATATAGCAATCTCTTTATGTTTGTGGGAATGATGTACACGCAACTACAACCGATTAACTTTGGACTCATTTTCCAAGTGGATTAAAACTCTAAAGTAGTTCACAATTGTGTTCACTTGGACTCAATATAGGTACTTAAAGGCCTTTAAATAGTCAAAATTGCTATAAAAAAGGGGTTATTCTCACTTTTTTGGCTTAGTTGGAACTGCTGTAACAGTAGGAGCGTTTTTTTTTCTTTCTTCACCACCCTTCACTACCTCCACTGGTTGAAGTTGAAGCACGGTGGGCTGAACGTGGGAATCCCTCATTTTTTCCTAGCAAGAAGACATAAATGGGCGCTTGAGAACTGTTTTGGGTTAAAGGACTTTTGAAACTTGTTTTTATAATTTGATGGTGTTAGAAACATTGTAAAATTAAAAACATATATTTTTTAAGCGAAACGGATATCTAAAACATGTTTTAGCCTTGAAACTCGTTTACTCATTTATTTTTATTTTTTTCTATTAAATAAGAAAATTAGAAAAAAATTAGGAAAATCTGACTTGATTGCTAAAATACTAAATGAGTTGCAATTTTCCATGATTTTTTTTCCTTTTTCTTCCAATTGAAAATTATACTATTGGTGGAAATGCTCTTACCCCAACGATTCCCAATATTTATTTGACACCTTTACGAATAGGTGACGGTAATTTAGTTCATTAATTACATTTCCTATGTATTATTTTTGTATCATTAGTTTACTCTTTGGTTCTATTAGGTTTTTGTCTACTAGTATTTTGCTTTAAGGACAAACTCATACCAATATTTAGTCTATAGGTCACCACCTTCATAATTCAGCCGTAATGACAAAACAAAGGAAACATATATTTCTTTCTCCAAATTAGGTTTCTTAAAATATTAGTACTCCCCACCAAATTGTGCGCCGGCAGCTGGTGCTCCATCTGCATTGGGCCAGCCTTATAGTCGCCACATCAACCGCCGCATCCACCCTAACTGCTTCCTCAACCATCTACAATCGGTCCGCCTTACTTTTTCATACCCTTACACTAGGAAACAAATTATGTATCTTCACTCCACCTACCGCCGCATCCTCCAACATACGAATTCCATCTCATCTTGCTCATCAATCATCAATTACATGAAAAAATAGTAGTAGGTACAAACTGATACTTCACAATATCATTATATGAAATAATTATGTAAAAAGTTATAAGAGGTACAGAAGGCTACCATATCATAGTAGTTAAACATAAAATGTTAGTACAATATAAGATTAAAAAAATTACTTTCTTTAAATTAGTAAATACAAAATGCTAGTGCACAGTAGCATTTAAATATGATATGCTACTAAAAGGTAAAAGGAAGCTCTATTATTTTGATTCAGTAAATAAAAAATAATACTAAGCCGTAACATTTAAAAATAAAATGATACTACAATGTAAGATCAAAAAATAATGTTATTTTCTAATTCAGTAGATAAAAAATGCTACTGTGCAGCAGCATCTAAACATTAAACACTATTAGAAGGTAAAATAGAAAATTCAATGCCATATTTTTTTGATTTGGTAAATAAAAAATGCTACTAAATACTTATGATATACAAAATGATACCATGTAGTATCATTTAAACATTTACAAAATGGTACTGCAGAATATTGTTCTTGTTAAGAGATCATTATTGTATGTCAAGGAATAAATCAAGGATATTTCAATATCTACACTTCCTATATTACAATTGTTTTCCTGCTATATAATTACTTAGCCTCTAAGCAATGTAGCTATAAATTTCAGTTACGTATTATTGAATTATTAATCAAATCATTAATAAAGATGTAATCTTTTAATGTTTACTGCTTTCTTCCTCTCTTTCCCTCCATCTTCTTTATATTATGTTTTTCTATTTCAATATTTCAACATGGTATTAGAGCAAGTTTTGATTCTGCTGGAAACTCAATAGTTATATTTATCAAATCCTTCCTCGTAACTCCAAAAATAATATATTTATCATGCATGTCCCAACTTGGATTCAGAAACTTTAGATCCGAGCAACTCAACTTCCCCAAAAGTGTTATTGAGCTGACTGGCAAAACAATTTAAGATTGATGTTCCCGTTTAGATTTTAGTTTCCAGTTCTTCCCTAATTGGCGTCAGTTTTCCAACAATGGCAGTAATAAATTCAAATTGGAATAACTCTTCTTATCCCATGAGAACTCCGTACTCATATTTTCTCTTTTCTCGGATTCTAACTTTGGATTTCTGATTGGAATTACGCTTCCAATCCGGAGTGGAATTCCACTTCCAATCCCATAGTAATTTCCTTGTTTCCGTTTTCTCTTTTCGAATTTCAATTTTGAAATTTTGATTCATCGTCGTCGTCTTTGTAGACAGCTACCTACCAATCATATCTAAACAGATATTTAATGTTACTCTATAACAACATTTGACTATTTGTTTCACATTCTTTGGATAACTCACATGACATTATTTCTTGATGGTTATTTTCTGATTGTTTCTTGAATTGGCGAACTCCAGTTGCTGCGCACCATGAATTTGAGGGGGATGTTAAGAGATTATTATTATATGTCAAGGAGTGAATCAAGGATATTTCAATATTTCAACATAGTATCAAAGCAGGTTTCAATCCTGCTGGAAATTCAATGGTTTGATTATACAAGCATCTCTTTCCTCGTATCTTCAGAAAAACATTGCAGGAGATTTTATAATTTATTACTTACTTACAATATTTTATAGCTTCCCCTAGTTATAAATATTCCTAATTATGTAATTACTTGGGATCCAAGTAATCTAAATATAAATATGAGTTATATATTGTTCAATTATTAATCAAGTCATCAATAAAGATTTTGTCTTCGGTAGATATTTAATTCTTCTTATCTCTCATCCTCTTCTTCTTTTCTATTTTATTTTAGTTTATTAATAATTTCTACATGGTATCGGAGCGTGTTTCGATTCTGATAAAACAATTTTATGATTCAATTTCAGTTTGGAAACTATAATTCAATTCATCAACTATAATAAGAATTCATCAATGCTCGTTCAGAGATTTCATCCTAAAGATGTGGAACCTATCGGATGAATTGCTTAAATCATGCTTCCACTACTAGCGAAACAATCAAAGTTTGTTGTATCAGTTTTCAGATTTTGGATTTCTTGCCCTGATTGGTGTCAGTCTTCTGAAAATGACAATAATGAATCTCAATTGTAATTCTACTTCCAATCCTATGGGAATCTCCTTGCTCCTATTTGCTCTTTTCCTGAATTCCGACTCTGGATTTTTGATTGGATTACTCTTCTGGTCCCGATTGGAATCCACTTTGAATCCCAACGGAATTTCCTTATTCCCATTTTCTTTTCTCGAATTTCAACTTTAGATTTTTGATTTATTATTATCATCTTTTTAAATAGTTGTCTACCAACCAGTTATAAGCTGGTATTCAAAGATAGTCTCTCTAGCAGCAATCGAAATCCATGTTTCACAACATTGGATGGTTTTTGTGACAGTGCCAATTCCAGATTCCATATTTTATCACGTTTGTTTTGACAAAATCCAGCTGCTACATAGCTTGAGTTTGAGGAAGCATGTTGAAAATGTTAAAATGTATTGCAGAAGATTTTATAATTTATTACGTGTCTACTATATTTTGTAGTTTCCCCTAGTTATAATATTTCCAATTATACAATTACTTGGGTTCCAAGTAATCTAAATATAAATATGAGTAATGTATTGCTAAATTATTAATCAAGTCATCAACAAAGATGTAGTCTTCAATAGATATTTTATTCTTCTTACCTCGCATTCTCCTTTTCTTTCTATTTTATTTTGTTTTATTCAATAATTTCTACATGTTCAGAGTTCATTATTATATGTCAAGAAATAAATCAGAGATATTTTAATATCCATGCTTTCCAATATTATAGTTGTTCTCCTATTTTACAATTACATAGATTCTAAACAATATAACTATAAATGTCATTCATGTGTTGTCAAAATTAAAATTAAAGTTATCCAATAAGATGTAGTATTTTAATGTTTGTTGCTTTCTTCTTCTTTCCCCCTTCTTCTTCTTTATATTGTATTTTTCTATTTCAGCATTTCAACATGGTATCAAAGCAGGTTTCAATCCTGCTGGAAATTTAATGGTTTGATTTATCAAAGCATCTTATAACGACCACCCTACACCCCCGATGCTCATATAACCAAATAGTGCACTATTGGGGCATCCGGTCGATGTAGGATGATTGTCAAGGGAAAAAAAGAAGAAAAGAAAAATGATAGAAAAGAAGAGAAGAGAATAGAAGAGAAGAGAAGTGAAAGAAAACATCACACAATCACATACTTGTCGTATATCTCACTGTGCATAAGATAAAATATAATAGTCATCACAGATATAAAAAAGCGAGATAATAATAACTACATAAACCACAAAATCAGAGTACACAAGCTTATAAAGTTTTACAAAATAGTAATAGAGTTTATATAAGTGATAAATAAATTAAATTTATAAACTGTCTCTAATAATAGTAAGTTAACACTATCAAGGCTCCATAATGTCACACAGTGGAATATCCAATAATAAGCCCAAAATATAAGTGTGAGAAATCATCGGCTCCTGCTAGTCCATCTGTGGAACTTCATATACTGGTTAAATTTGATTTCTAGTCTATTGATTTAAGAGTACCCAAGGAAATAAGAATCAAAGCATAAAATCTCGAGTCAGATAACAGTCTAGCGTGAGCGATAAATAATCTTAAAGCACTATAAAAGTAGGTATAGTATATAGAACAGATGGTATGGAGAATCATTCCTGACATCTCCCTGCATCCAAAGAGTTAGCATATACAAAAGGCATATGCTACTCTATGACAGTCATCATGGGTTTATTATACATCAAAGTACTAAGGGTGTCTAGATATATGCATCAATAATATCTACATCGTGTGACATCCCTAAGGTGATAAACAGTTAAATAAACATAGCACCCATCATTTATTCTCACATTCACTTACTCAGTGCATTGGATATATGATACTAGTATGACCATCCCCATAAACAGCCTAGCGTAAACATATCGAAACATCATATGATCTGGGGCATACTCTGAAACCTCATGTGATGTATCTAGGCATCCCCATAAATCCAACGGATATCATCATATATACGTCTGCTTTATGAGTACACATCGAAACCTATGAATATCAATGATCCATTTGTACACATCTGTAGCAGAGCTCATCCTCGTTCTAGAACTGTCCTTACAACTCCAGTCTGAAGTCATCGCGGTTGGGAACTATTCAAGACAGCCATCCCCGGTCATAAAATGTTATCGTGCATCCCATAACCTTCCTACATGGTCCCTTCAATCCGACTACTCTGCATCTTGAAGTATAGCTATCCATCGTCGAAGCCATCACTTCCTATCATGGAGTATCATCATCGAATCATGAAGAATCGCGTCGAAGCATCACATCTTCGCTTCAACACCAAAACTACTCATCAAAGAGTCATAGCATTAATAAAATGTTGAACGAACGAATGAACCATCACATTATCCTCTTTGAAACCTCACTATCGTCCATGTCAAAATTAACCAAATCGGCCATCATCAATAGTGGTAGATATCGAGCACTCCATAGTAGTTGATAATGACCACTTTGGTCGTGTACATAGCCAAAATGTCTTGTATAAACCAAATGAAAATGTCTGACATCCTTCCTGAATTCTGAAGAACATCTCCAAGTCCATCTTTCGTCTTCGGGTCGATCGGTATGCATGAAATCCTATCTTATGGGATATTTTATAATACTATATCGCCTTCGATCAGTGTTTTCAACCAAACTAAGCAAACAAGCTTACAAACGTCTAAATAGCCTACATACATCTATAATAACACATATACAATGCACCTAAGCAACCAGTGTGGGATTAATATCAAAATAGCCTAAATATATCAATATCGTCAAAATATTACATCGATGGTAGAAATGTGATATTTAACTTAAAACCATTTCGAAACACTTTTAAATTTTCTTATAAAATAAGATGTAAGTTTAGATATATTAGAAATTACATTTTAAACTAAGAAATCATTTCATAACATCATTTTAATACTATACTAAAAATCATAGTACGGTGAGAGAAAATATCACTCACCTCAACAAAAACTGACCAATCCAACATTAAGTCGTAGACCTCTCCATTATGCGAACAACACAAGAAACCACATGCAAAACGTCTACCTCCTTTTACCCTATCTCCGACCACATCACCAAAAAATCAAAACCCTAGTTTGGAGAACCCTTCTACGGCCATCACCGAACACGCCCTAATTCTTACCAGTGGTGCTCCTCATCTCTAGGAATCCAATGCACCCTACGGCATCTCTTCTCTCGCCCGGTAGCTGTCGATTTAAATTTTTGAATGAAATTGGGGGAGGCGGCCATATTTTTAGCCATGACAATGGAACAGTAAAATAAAAATGAGAGAGTGAGGAGGGTTTTGGTGATTGTTTATTTATATAATATTTCATAGATTTATTTGAATTTCTCAAAATAACCGTCGTACATTTCGAGCTAGTATGATCACATGACGCGTCTGATCGCAACGAAACTCATTGGCATATATTACCTCATTTTTCCGACCCCAATGGTATAAATTTCATCGTTATCTGAGACAATGTCCCGGGATGATAATTTCACGCGTTTTGGGATCTTTTGGCCATCGAATCGTCGGATCTCCAAATATTGCTATGCTTATATTCATTTTAATTCACAACGTCCATTCGAACTTAATGGAAGTGGTCTCGAGTCCTAATTCGACTGTATATGAAAAATTATTTTTTTGGGCCTTCGATTAATTAATGATTCAATATTTAAATATCTATCATTAAAAATACGGATCATTACATTCCCTCCTCCTTAAAAGATTTCGTCCTCGAAATTCCCAAAGTAGGGAGAATGTAACAAACTGCCTTTTTGACATCGAAAATCGACACCGAACGCTACCACTGTGTTCCAATGTCGCGCATACAATCGACAAAAAGGCAGACTGTTAGGGTAAATAAAAAGAAAATAATAGAGAATAGAGAAAAATAGAATCTCACAGCGGAATCAACAACGTATAATATAACAAGAACAGTAGAAACTGCCACCCCAAACATACAGAGTATATCAGAGTTAAAAACTAACCTTATCAGCTAAACGGTTATAAAATTCTGACCTAAAAAATGCTGATAGGTACACTATGTAATACAGCGGAAAATAAAATACTACGATGGGTTAATCTTTAGCTCCCCTTCACGATCTCCAAAACTTCAAAGACAACCTGAGAAAATACTCGGTCTGACTCGTGCATTATAAATAAATAACACCTGGATTAGTTTGGAAATACCAGCGTGAAATAACTCAAATAATGGGGAAACATATAAAATTCCATGAGACCACTCCGCTAACTTGGAACGGGTTTTCTCCTTACAAAAATAACATCCATACAGGCAAGAGCCGAAATAAATATCAGGAAACAAATGGAAATAGAAATGGGTATAATAGATATTAAAACCAGACTTGAAAGAATGGAAATAAACCGAGTAAAATCTAAACTGGACAGAATGGATAGAAAAAGAAAACAATCCAACTTGATAGAACGGACTAAATAAGGTAGTAATCCAAACTTGATAGAATGGACTGAATCAACACTTAAATGTTGTGATGAGGAGTTGACTCTACTCATGGCAATTTAAAGCTAAAACAGATTCAGGGTCTTCGAATCAAACAAGGAAAGGAAATTTTCCAACGAATGACAAGGAGGGTGCATCCCCTTTAAAAGAAGTATACCTCTAGTAATATGATTAAAAGCACTTGGAACTCCAAGCCAGACCCCGCCAGACCTTAACCAGAATCCAAATATTTTACATCTAAAAACTCTCAATCGTTATTCATGCGACGGTACACAAAAAATCAAGATGAGATGTGAAAATATCCTAATGGGAGCAACCCCACATAAATTGGCCCCTAAAAACCACGCGTTTTGGTTTAGTCATTTTGGGCAAAGAATAATTAATGCTCAACAGAGTAATAAATCATCTTAGAATGACGTTAGTAAAGTAGCTGAAGTAACTGATAGTTGAGATACCAACTATCGAGAATATAAAACGATCGTATATGGAAATTAAGTCTTGTATACTTATCACCACTCATTGAATTCAAACTTTTACTTTTTCTCGGTTAACAATAATATCAGACAAGTTAAGGTAGTGTTACCACAAAGTCATGTCCAACGATTACTCTTAACTTTTGAAATGGCGACAAGTTTACTTCTTAAATGTTTAGTGCTAATTATACAAGTAAATCGTTTCCATATAAATGATTCAGTTTACGGAAATAATTCATTTCCATAAATGAATCAAATATTTACTTTTAAAAATGAACTGAACTTGTGCTTGATTTTCATATTTCCATATTGTTAAAACACTTTTCGAATTTGTTCTTGATTGCTAAAACGATAAGAGAATAATTTTTCCATGTGCGCAACCCCGAAGGCCTAAACCAACATCAGACTGAACTCCCAAAAGATTATTCAACTTAACATCCCAATAATAAAGTTCCAATTCCTTTTTATAATTTTAAAATAATATTAATTATCCCAAAAGATAATTAATCACATTTAAAATCTCTTTTAAATAAATAAAATCCATTATCTTTAATAAAATAGATAATTATTTCCAAACACTTTTATAACATTGGTAAATTAACTTTAAAATCTTTATTAAATCAATTTATTAACTTTAAATTAGTTGATTAAAGAAATTTTATTATATAAGTTAATTTACTTAAATCATTTTTCTTAAATCGATTAATCAACTTTAAAATATCATTAATTACAAAGATTAAATAAATTCAAATAACTATTAGTTAAAAATGAATAAGTCATCTCAAACATCATTTATTAAAATGAGAAGTAATTTTAAACTCCATTAATTAAAACAGTTAATTAAGTTCAAATAATCATAAATTAATTGTATTAATTAAATTCAAACTTCATTAGCTAAAACGATTAATTAAAACATCATTTGTTAAAATGATTTATTTAATTATAAAACATCATTAATTCAAATGATTTAACTAAATTCTGAATATCATTAGTTAAAATAATTAATTAAATTCAAACAAATCATTAATTAAAATGATTAATAAAATTCAAATACCATTATTTAAAATGATTAATTACTTTTAAATATCATTAATTAAAATGATTATTAATTTCAATTATCATTAATTGAAATAATTAATTTAATTTCATCATCATTAGTTAAAATAAATAATTAAGTTTAATAAATTAATTAAACTCCATTATCATTATTTAAAATAATTAATTAAACTCAAATAATCATTAGTTAAAACGATTAATTAAGTATAAAACATCATTAGCAAAAATGATTAATTAAATCTAAAAATAAACCAATTTTAAAATATTATTTATTAAATTGGTTAATTAATCTCAATATCATTAGTCAAAAGGATTAATTATTTTAAATTATCATTAATCAAAATGATTAATGAATTTTTAATATTCTTTTTAGCGGAAACACAAGCTCAAGCCTAAACGATAGGGTTTTGGGAATGAAATTTAATAAACGACTATATAGGGAAAATTGCTATAATGATATTTATACTATTAAATGGAATATCATAAATTAATTTCAACTAACCATCAATAACAACATATGGATGTAATGGTCGAGAAAACCCCTTTCGGTCTCTTTACAGATTTTTCCTACAAAACAACGGTTATGGATAATACATAGATAACCATATGGGTTTATAACGATCAAATTAATATGTCACCCATTTTCCAAATAAAAATTCAACCAAACACGCAATCAAACAATTTAACTAACATCCAAACAATCAATAAATGTTTATAATATCATTGATATGATATAATAAAATTTAATATGAGTTAAACTCACATTGATTTTCGTTTCCGCCGAAACATCCCGATTTTGGACTAAAACCGAACGATCATCCGATTTTAGCCTAAATTTTTACATGCTCCAATCCAACCAGACCAACTCCATCGTGAAGATCTCGATGACACGAGTCCAACGCAAAAAAGGCGTTCAAATCCGACCTCGTATGAATGAGATATACAATTTATAAGATATCGATGAATTTCAAATTATAATTGAAACAACTTATATTAATTAAAAGTTTACCCCTCCACTGAACTTCTCCTTCTCCAAATGAAAAGAACATGCACAGGGATATGAACCCACCATGGCCATGCACTAATATGCAGTGACACGGAGCTACGCTCGTCCGATTGACGAACGGACTTCACCAATGGCTCTCAGTCCTCGAACCACATCTCCCCAACACCAAGGCGACGAACTTGCAACCCCCTGGCCGAGACCGACCTGCTACTATTCACCCCGTTGTCCCATCAGGTCGCACGTCACAAAGCGCCTCTGATCGCTATAAAAATTTGTGCTTATGTGCTATGCGACGTCACGAACTTGAATCTGGCCTCCGTTTTGTGAATCGTTGCATAAAATCATTGAAAACCCAAACCTTAGCACCAACAAGCACGCGGCCTCTCCCCTAAAACATGATCGAACATCACCAAAGTATGCCAAAACGAAGCTCTCATCGAAACTAGATTTTAAGACTTGTTACATAATTTTTTATTGAGTAAATATTAAAATCTTGATTTTTGAAGTTAAAATGCAAAGGAAAAAAATCCATTTTTAGTTTACGGAGGATGTTTAAATAGAAGAGATAAGTGATGGGAGAAGTATGGCCTGAAAGGATGGGGTATGGGCCAATGGTATGGCAGGAATAGTGGGTATGTGCATATATATATATACATATACATATATATATATACATATATATGTATGTATGTATGTATGTATATGTATATATGTATGTGTGTGTATGTATGTATGTATAAGTATATGTATGTATTATTTTAAAATTTAAAATATTCAACAAAACATACTCGAAAATCTCGAACTCCAAATAAGGCATGCTGCCTGGCATTCTATATGTTTAACGTTATACCCCTATTTTGAATGCAATGGAACTTGTCCCAAGGTCTAATTCGATCGTATTCAGAAGATAGGTTTTTGGACCCAGTTATTACATTAAATTTCCGATATTAATTTCAACGCGTTTCGATCTTCCATGACCAAATGATTCATCCGATCGCCACAAAATTCGACGGCATGATATAATTTACTATTACGGATCCAATGAAACTGATTTCGTCGAAATCCGTGACTGT
This sequence comes from Allium fistulosum, assembly GCA_030737815.1. Lineage (NCBI taxonomy): Eukaryota > Viridiplantae > Streptophyta > Magnoliopsida > Asparagales > Amaryllidaceae > Allium > Allium fistulosum. The sequence goes on from CM060907.1 coordinate 296,457,575, forward strand.
GCTCCGGAAGGCTAATTTCACAAATTTAAATATTTAATTATCGATATTTATCCGATCTATTGTATATTTGTAAATAAATTTACAAATTGAATTTACCAATATTATTTGTTAATTAAAAGGAGTTAAATAAAATTATTAAATCCATTTAATTAACATTTAATTCCAATCCAAATATTTAAATATGCCCTACATTTGAATTATAAATTATTAAATTTCAAAATTCAATTATTTTAAATATTTAAAATTAGTTAAACATTTAAAATCAAACAACCAAATTTGTTGCATTCTCACCCCTTTAAATGAATTTCGTCCCCGAAATTCCTAAGGAAGAAAATATTTCCAAACCCTTAAGTTTAAAACTATTAATTAAAATGAGTTATTAAACTTAATTTCAAAACCCATTAGCTGGAATAGATTCCAAAATTTCTAAGTCTTTCAAATCCATTTACCTATACCAACTAATTTCTCACAATTATTCCAGGATATAACCCAAAAATCAAATTTTTATTATCAAACATTTTCCAAAATTCTTTAAAATTTTCTAACTCTTAAATATTCGAAAAATTTTGCCAGCGTCTCCTTTGCGCTAGTTGATCGGTACAATTACAAATGGCCTCTACGGGTTCCAAACCAACCAAAGAAAATAAAAGCCAAGTGGCATCCCAAATCTGGGGGCATAAAATCATCAACCAATTTAAATTTTCTAAATTTATTAAATACCTTTTTGCGTTTGATTTATATTTTGACAAGTATTTTATTATCTTCTATGTAAATGCAGGTGCACAAGAATCAAATGGCTCTCTTGCATACCTGTACTTACAAAATTTAAAAGAAAATCAGGTTGACAAAAGCAATGTGATGTAACTCTACATGCAAAACCTTGCATGATATAGATCTACATGCAACCGACAACCGTATCTCAATCATATGCAACAAACAAGAGGATATCCTATAATAGATGCTATGCATCCAAACTCTTCGGATGACAAATTTAGATCTAAATACCTAGGTTTCTCAATTCGAAAGTCTATTTTTTAAATTTCTCAGACGAGGAAAATTAAAGGCAAAAAATCAAAATGGCAAGGAGGGAACTACTCTTAATAAAGTATGGTGAAACTCTAGAATCAAAACAACTTGGAGCATCCAGTGGTATTCCGGTTCCTCCAAAACCATCAACTAGAGTGAATAAGTATCATTCCTTTCCCAAATTTTTAAAATTTTCTATTTTTCAAAATCGCCAGGATTTAGGTCCTAATAACAACAACTTAAAATCCTTTGTCTATAAATTTAAACTTGATAGACAATGGTATATGTAATCACATAACCAATCAATTCAAATTAAATCAACTAAATAAATCAATCAAATTCCGTGAAGAAATAAACTAACACTAACAGTCAATCAAATTCCATGAGAGAAAACCTATCACTTGACATTGTTTCGAAATGTCAAATGACTAACAAACAAATCTTAATTTAGGTTCAAAACTTTCTTAATTGTCCAAAAATATAGTTAATTATCTAGGCGTACTGTTTTGCTCATTAACCTTTGGTCATTGCTTAGAAGATTATCCAAACTCACTCGGACAAAATGGAAAGTTATACTCTATATTTTATTAGTTTCTTAATTATATTAATTTCTAATTCACTTATATTTTCACTTAGTATTTTATTCAATACTAAAATTATTTATGAGTTATCTCATAATTTCTCACCCAAGTTTTAAAATATCTTATAAAGTTATTTCATTATAAAATATCAAATCATAACTAATTTCCTTTTATTTACCTTTTCAAAGATCTAGATGGAGATCAAATTAAATTATGATTTCTTAAAACTGAGTCAACCTATTAACCTTTTTAACTTAGTGTTAAAATGAATAATGTTTTCATGGGTTGACCCAAAACAGTAAACAGTTTATACTACTTAGAGTTTTAAACAAAAGTTATGGTTTTAAATAAAAACAATGTTTATCAAAACCTTCTTATTTAATTTAACCCAATTTAAACCTATGTTAAATTATCCCATATCTTATCTAAGGAAAAAAAATCTTATTTATCAAAACAATCTTTTATTAGAAATACCTTTTGTTTTGAAACCAATTCCCTTTTAGGGAACTTAAAAATTAGATACCCGGTTTTAATTTCAAAACTTATCTTTGGAAGCATACTTCATATATTCTTATATATATAATAACTTCAAAGATTTATTAATTAAATTTCACATTTGGTTCATTCGGATTTGAACTCACTTCAGTCGCACAATGATAAAGAGAATAATTGAATAAGTACTCCACAACGTTCCCCTAAGCAAACATCCGATTGTCACTTAGAAGATTATTCAGATTACCACAAAACTAATCGAAATGATTTCCTCCTAATTATCCCAGAGAAACTGCATCTCTTTTTAAATTTTACTTCCCAAACTATTTTCACTTTCAATTATTTTCAAAAGTACTACTATTTCATTTCTCAAAAATTCCTTCGAAATTATTTTTTCAAAAATTCCGGGATTTAGATTCGAAAATTCTTTTTGAACACATTTCTCAAACTAAATTTATATAAAATTTCCTTTATATAAATACCATTTCATATTATAATAATTCTTCTTTCTTATAATCAAACTTTCTCAAATGTTTATTATCTAAATGTTTTATCTTACCATTTAGACTATATTTATAACCTTTTATTAAAGTTCAATCCTTAACTCACTATTATTAAAAGGTGAATTTTCAAGCTAACATTTTCTCCAAACACCTTTATATCCAAATTGTGAAAATTAATTCACAAAGGGTTCATTTTAAATCAAAACTATAAATGCTCCTAATTAAACTGAGCATAATTTAACAATTAACAAGCAACATTTAATGCTTCTTATTTAAACTAAGCATAACCGAACAAACAATAGTGATAATAAATACATATTATCACATTTAAACCAACACACTATATAACTATATAGAGTTTTGAAAATTATTCCTTTATATATATGAAATATCATCCTAGGCAAAATATTAAATTTGCCAAAAAATTCAAAATTTTCAATACTATATCCATTGGCCATGGTCAAGTATTTAGAAACTCCTATCGATACCGTGGCGTCCCACGTCTCGACCAGAATTCATAAAAACTCAATAGACCAATTAACATAATACGTTTTTATAACATTAAAAAATACGCTCTCGTATATATAATACTCTCAAACTCATTCTAGGTTGTCGCTTACCCTATCTCTAATGAGCCAAAATCTACCTGAGCCAAGGTTCTCGTTTAACCTCGCACGATGATACCATATGCAAAAAACTGCCTTTTTGAACATCGAAAATCAATACCGAACGCTACCACTGTGTTCCAATGTCGCGCATCCAATCGACAAAAAGGCAGATTGTTAGGGTAAGTAAAAAGAAAAGAACAGAGTAAAACAGAATCTCACAGCGGAACCGACAACATATAATATATAAAGGATGGTAGAAACTATCACTCCAAACATACAGAGTATATCAGAGTTAAAAACAGACCTTATCAGCTGGACAGTTATAAATCCTGACCATACAAATGCCGATAGGTATACAATATTATACAGCGGAAAATAAAATATTACGATAGATGAATCTTCAGCTCCCCTCCACGATCTCCAAAACTTCAAAGACAACCTGGGAAAATACTCGGTCGGACCCAAGTATTATAAATAAATAACATCCGGATCAGTCGGGAAATACCAGCGCGAGATAACTCAAATAATGGGGAAACGTACAAAATTCTGTGAGACCACGCTGCTAATGCGGAATGGGTTTTTACCTCACAAGAATAACATCTATACAGGCAAGAGCCGAAATAAATATCAGGAAACAAATGCAAATAGAAATGGGCATAATAGATATTAAAACCAGACTTGAAAGAATGGAAATAAACCGAGTAAAATCCAAACTGGAGAGAATGGATAGATAAGGAAAACAGTCCAACTTGATAGAATGGACTAAATAAGGTAAGAATCCAAACTTGATAGAATGGACTGAATCAACACTTAAATGTCGTGATGAAGAGTTGACTCTACTCGTGGCAATTTAAAGCTAAAACATATTTAGGGTCTTCGAATCAAACAAGGAAAGGAAATTTTTCAACAAATGACAAGAAGGGTATATCCCCCTTAAAAGAAGTATACCTCTAGCAATATACTTAAAAACAGCGGGAACTCCAAGTCGGACCCCGCCAAACCTTACGGAGATTCCGAATATTTCACGTCTAAAAAATCTTAAACATTTTTCACGCGACGGTAAAAAAAATCTAGATGAGATGTGAAAATATCCTAATGGGAGCTGTTAACTCCTTTATTTCAGCGACCTAAAACTCCGTGATCTAAAAGAAAGTTGCGACCTAAGGAAGCTACGACCTAAGGAAGTTGCGACCTAAGGAAGCTACGACCTAAGGAAGTTGCGACCTAAGGAAGCTACGACCTAAGGAAGTTGCGACCTAAAGAAGCTACGACCTAAGGAAGTTGCGACCTAAGGAAGCTACGACCTAAGAGGCTCTGCGATCTAAGGAAGTCCGCGACCTAAAGAACCTCGCGACCTAACTACCTAAAGAACCTTGCGACCTAAATACATAGCGACCTAACTAATAAAGGAAGCCTGCGACCTAACTGAGAAAGTCTACGACCTACCAAGATAAGAAGTTAGCGACCTAACTTCTCCACGACCTAAAGTTGACTACAACCTAAGGAATTTAGCAACCTAAGAGAGTTGCTGACCTAACTGCTGAAGCTACCTACGACCTATAAACAGCTGCGACCTACGACCTAGCTTAGGTCGCACACAATCTACTACAGAGAAGACCGAGAGAAACTACATCAATCTACTTCTTAAGTCGTTTGCAACCTACGATCTAACTTAGGTCGTGAGCGACTCAAAAGATCATTCCTAAGTCAACAACGACCTAGTACCATCCTTAACTCGCCAGCGACCTACTACTTGTTCAGATGAAGCCCAGTGCTACTACATCAGCTGATTTCCTAAGTCACGAATAGACTGCGACCTAGCTTAGGTCGCTCGCGACCTACGACCTAACTTAGGTCGTATGCGACCTAAGACTTGTAACATTTCTGCCCATAATTCAGAGCCGCTCCTATAAATAGGCCACCATTTCCAACATGGAGGGGACTTTTGGCCATTCATTTCTTCAAGCGCCGTTACTCTGTCGAAGTCTCCATTCATCCAGCAATCAAAGATCCTCAAACATTCAAGACGCTACAACAATCTTCAAGAGATAATTCCTTACATCCAACATGGATTCATCGAATTTCATCGACGAAGATTGAGCTAGTAGTCAAGATTGTTTCTTTTGATCAAGTTGTACTGTTTTGATAAGAGATTTGTATCGATTTGTAACCGAATTCAGTAATAAAGAGATTCAAAGTGGACGTAGGCTTAATCTCAAGCCGAACCACTATAAATTGCTGTTTTTTTACTGCTTTTCTGCCAGTTTACTGCTTAAATTCTGTTCCCGTCACACGGGTGGTGCTTTCACGATTCTATTACACACACCGGGTGTTAGCGTTCACTTTTTAGCGTTAACATTTTTGGTGCTTTCATTGAGAACCCAACTCAGGCTACTACTCACCATTGCTTCTCAGAAGTTTGCTGAAAGAATTTCCTACAAAACCAGAAGTTTATCAGACATAATAGCTCCTGGAAGGAAACGAAAGTCTGTCAGAACTGATGATGACCGTGATAATACTGCCACTTCTCTCTCTCCAAATCAGACAGCTCCAAGCGTCGGTGTGACGCGACAAGAGTTAGATGCTGCTGTATCCGGACTGTACCAGCAGATTGAAACTCAGAATAATCTGATGATGGAAAAGCTGAATGCTCTATTTGGTACGAATCAAAGACCAGTAAGTAATGAGGGAAACTTTGCTAATGCTGCTCCCAATTCCGAGGGGAGAAATATTCCTCATGGGGGATCAGGTGCTTCCGAAGGGGCACCCCTCCAGGCCGAAGGATCCAGGCCGTCGCCAGTTCTTCATGAGCATTTACCTGGACAAACCCTCGAAAAGATGGCTGAGGTCTATTCTGCGAAATCTCTGAACAATGAGGAATATCTTTCTGGTATGATCAAGCAAATAATGAAAGAGAGCATGCAAAGAGATGAAGATGAGAGCGAATGGGGATTCGCACCAAGTAGAACTCCGTTTACCGAGAAGATTCTAAAGGCTGAATTTCCTAGAAAGTTTGTTCCCCCCACCATTCCTGCTTATCGGGGAACAAGTGATCCAAATCAGTTCTTGTATAAATACGACTGGCACATGATCGGTGCAAGAGCAACCGACGAAATAAAGTGCCGATATTTCCCAGTTTATTTGGAAGGAGTGGCACTTCTCTGGTTTACCAAACTTCCTGTCCGATCTGTAGATCAGTTTTCTGATCTGACCCGAAAATTCAAAGAGCAATTCAGGCTATACGCTTCAAAGGCAAAAGATATAATGTCACTGTCCAGTCTTGAACAGAATCCGGGAGAGCCTATTAAGTCATTCTTGAACCGCTTCAACTTAGCTCTGGCAGAAGTCGATAACGCAGAGCCACGAATGATCTTGACCTATTTGATGCGTGCTATCGACAAATCGAGCGAATTTGGGAAATGGCTGAAGATGAAGGAGCCAAATTCGCTCGAGAAATTCTACAAAAAGGCTGACGAATTTATACGCCTAGAGAATCTCTCCGCACCAGCTAAAGTTGTGACAACAGTGGTGGAAGATAATGCTACCGTTCAAAGCAAGAAAGAACCTGCAGATCAGAAAAGGGAAAGTAATGGTGGGAAAAGGCAGAAAGACTTCAAAAAACCCCGTTTCCTTAAACCTTCAGACTTTACTCCTCTGACCGATACCCCGGAGAATATTTTCATCGCCACTAAGGATGTTGTTGAATTTCCAAAACCACCGGCCGTGAAAGTTGGGAAGAATCCTGTTCAAAGCGGAAGATTTTGCAAGTTTCACAACCAACCAGGGCATGATACCAATGAGTGCTGCCATTTGAAAAGCCTGATTGAGGAATTGTTAAGAGAGAATAAGTTGCAGCAATATGTCAAGAGGAATAGAAAAGACCCATCTTCATCTAACCCGGGGCAACTACCCCCAGCTCATTCATCTGGTTCAGGAGAAAGGCCTGCTGAAAAAGAAAGACCTGTTATCAATGTGATCACAGGAGGACCTCATCCAACTGGCAGGAGTTGGGGTGAAATGGAAAGGTATGCTAGAGCTTTGAAGTATGCCCCGACTGAAGAAAGTGTCTTGATCTTGGAAGATGTTGCACCTCTAAAGCAGCAGAAGACTTTTCACGATGATATTATGTTCAGAACCAGGGATTCTATTGATGTGGAAGCTCCTACTGAGGACCCTTTAGTTGTTTCTGTCGGTATTGGGCCGGCTATTGTCAGAAGAGTTCTGGTTGATAGTGGTGCTTCGTGCAACATACTCTTTAAAAGGACATTCGACCAAATGAAAATCCCTATGACAGATGTACAAGCCTCTTCACACAAAATTGCCGGATTCACAGGAGAGCTGAAACAGCCAATTAGAACGGTGGATTTGTTTGTTGAAATTAGCGAAGGGCAGAAGAAGTTGGTTAGGAAGCAGACTTTTGTAATTGTTGATGGATTCTCCGCCTATAACGCTTTTTGGGTCGGCCTACTCTTGCTGCTTTCAGGGCCGTCCTCGCTCCTTGGTGCTTAACAATGAAATTTCCCACTGATAATGGGATTGCTGTTATTAAAGGAGATTAGAACGTAGGACGAGAATGTTATCTTGTAGAACTCCAAGAGGCCAGGAAAAGAGAAATGGGGAAAGAAGCGACAGCTCCGCTCCGCATCAAGGAACCGACCTTGTAGCAACTACGGAGCGGCCCCTGTACTGGCGAACACAGCAATGCAAGAAAAGAAATGGATCCCAGGAAAGCCAGTACAGGGGAGAATAGAGTGGTACCCGTGGAGGTAACGGTACCAGTATCTGTAGACTCGAAAGACCCAAACAAAGTACTCAATGTGGGTTCGCAGCTAAGTATAACAGTTCAAAACACACTGATATCATTCTTAAAAGCCAATCTAGATGTGTTCGCTTGGTGTCACGCTGATATGTGTGGGATCTCCCTGGAAGTTGCTGTACATACACTGAACATAGATCCGAAATTCACACCAGTGAAACAGAAGAGAAGAACTCAAGGCCCAGAAAGATCGACAGCACTAAAGGAAGAAGTCGATCGGCTCATGGAGAACGGCTTTATCAGAAACTCCACTTATCCAAATTGGGTTTCAAATCCAGTATTGGTCAAGAAGGCAAATGGAAAGTGGAGAGTATGCATAGATTTCTCAGATCTAAACAAAGCATGCCCCAAAGATTGCTTCCCGCTGCCCAGAATAGATCAATTGGTGGATGGAACAGCTGGGCATGAGTTGTTATCGTTTATGGATGCTTACTCCGGATACAATCAGATTATGATGCATGAGCCGGATCAGGAAGACACAAGCTTTATTGCAGATGTGGGTCTCTACTGCTACAAAGTTATGCCTTTCGGATTGAAAAATGCAGGGGCAACCTACCAAAGACTCTTCAATGCAATGTTCAAGCCTCAGATTGGTAGAACCATGGAAGTTTATGTCGACGATATGTTGGTAAAATCAAAGAAAGCTGTAGATCACATGGGACACTTGGAGGAAATGTTCGCAATTCTTCGAAAGTACGGAATGAAGCTCAATCCATTGAAATGTTCATTCGGAGTAGAATCTGGGAAATTTTTGGGTTTCATTGTGAGCACCAGGGGCATTGAAGCCAATCCTACTCAAATCACAGCTCTAAGGGAAGTCAAAGCCCCTAAAACCAAGAGAGAAATGCAAAGTCTCAATGGAAAAGTCGCTGCTCTGAGTCGCTTCATTTCCAAGGCCACAGACAAATGCATTCCCTTCTTTGACGCTCTAAAGAAAGGAAAAAAAAATTTTGAGTGGACTCCAGAATGCCAGAATGCTTTCGATGAGCTAATTCATCACATGGAAACACCTCCAGTTCTTTCCAAGCCTACTGATGGTGAATATCTTTTCATCTATTTAGCAATTTCACCTCACGCCCTCAGCGCAGCACTTGTACGGGAAGATATGAAAATACAGCGTCCAGTCTATTACATCAGTAAACGGTTCACTGGGGCAGAGATGAATTATTCGAAGATAGAAAAGCTCGCCTACTGTTTGCTAATTGCTTCCAGGAAATTGAGACCATATTTTCAAGCTCACCATATCAAAGTTCTTACTGATCAACCTCTAAAGCAAGTCCTGTATCGTCCTGAAACTTCGGGTCGTCTTTTGAAATGGAACATTGAACTTAGCCAGTATGACATCACTTATCACCCCCGAAGAGCAATCAACGGACAAGCTTTAGCAGATTTCATCGCAGAATCTACTGACAAAGGCAATAGTGAGAATGAAACAACTGACGGCATTCCAATCCAGTGGAAGTTGTATGTTGACGGATCAAGAAATGATTACTGTTCTGGGGCAGGGGTTGTGCTCGAAACCCCCGAAGGACGATCATTGTGTTATGCATTGAGACTGGAATTTCCTTCAACAAACAATGAAGCAGAATATGAAGCACTTATTGCCGGTTTAAAAATCGCCAAGGAACTGAACATCAAAGTGTTACAAATTTTCAGCGATTCTCAGCTTATTGTTTGCCAGGTGAAGAAAGAATTTCAAGCCAAAGGAGGAAATTTGCCTGCATATTTGACAAAAACTTCCGAACTCCTCAATGATTTCGATCACTACTCAATAAGCCACATACCCCGAGAGGAAAATATGAAGGCAGATTCTTTAGCAAAGTACTCAAGTTCCGGAGAAGCTCAATTATTGGGATTAGTTCCTGTAGAAGTTCTGTCAGCTCCAAGCATTGATGAAATGGAGATTGATTGGATTATGGCTACGTCTCAAGAGCATGAATCATGGATGACTCCAATCAAAGAATACTTACTCAGTGGTTCCTTGCCAGAAAGTTCTAAGGAACATCGAAAATTATTGAGAAAAGCGTCGAGATATGTACTTCAAGATGGCCGATTATACAGACGGGGATTTTCAATGCCTCTGCTCCGATGCGTAACTAAGGAAGAAGCCAAGACAATTCTAGCCGAGGTACACGGAGGAGAATGTGGAGATCATTCAGCTGGTCAAACTTTAGCCAAGAAAGTTCTCCGATATGGGTATTTCTGGCCTGACATTAACCGGGATGCTGCTATCTACTCTAGAAAGTGCGACAAGTGCCAGAGATTTGCAAAAATTCCAAGAGCACCTTCCACCGAACTCACACAAATGGTCAGCCCATGGCCATTCGCCATTTGGGGGATAGATCTAATCGGACCATTACCAGTTGCCAAATCAGGAATCAAATATGCTATCGTAGCCGTTGATTATTTCACCAAGTGGGCTGAGGCTGAACCTTTGGCCACCATTACTTCTAAAAAGATGATAAATTTTGTAACGAAAAATATCATTTGCAGATATGGTGTGCCACAGAAAATAATCACAGACAACGGTACTCAGTTTGAAAATAAAGAGTTCCAGGATTTCTGCAAACGATTCAGAATTCGGAAAAGCTTCTCAGCAGTGGCTCATCCGCAGGCAAACGGGCAAGTGGAAGCAGTGAATAAAATCATCAAGTCAACCATCAAAAAGCAACTCGAAAGAGCAAAAGGTGGTTGGGTTGATAAGCTTCCATTAGCACTATGGGCATACAGGACTACTCACAAAACTGCAACTGGGCACACTCCATTTTCACTAGCGTACGGATCAGAGGCAATGATTCCAGTGGAAGTAGAAGTTCCTTCACATAGAAGAGTTCATTTCAACGAAGCTGAAAATGAAAAGCTGCAACTTGAAGCACTTGATTTTCTTGATGAGAAAAGAGAAGAAGCTAGGCTCAGAGTTTCAACTTATCAGCAAAGGATAGCCAGGCACTTCAACTCTAAAGTTCGCCAACGCAGCTTTGAAGTCGGGGACTTAGTTTTGAAAAGGATCATGACGGCAACTGGTGTGTTTGGACCAAACTGGGAAGGACCATATGCCATTGGCAGTAAACTTCTTGATGGCACTTTCAAACTTATAACTGTCGAAGGAGATCCAATTCCAAGAGCCTGGAATAGCAACCACTTACGTCCTTATTTTACTTGAAAGAAAAAGCTTTGTTCAAAATTGTAAAATAATGATGAATGTATCAGTTGTATTGTAAAATATTGTAAATCAGTGTGAACGAATGAAAGCTATAAAGTGGATGTAGGCCCGATTCTTGGCCGAACCACTATAAATCTTGTGTTCTTTACTATTTCATAATGCCTGTTTTATTTCGATATGTAAATACTTTAAAAGTATTGCTAAAATGTCGATTCAAAATTGCAGGACATCAAAACAATGCTTGCTCGTCACAAAACCAAGCGACCTCTATAAATCACCTGTTATGCAAATACCAAGCGACAAGAAATTCCAAATACAAATCCTATACAAGGAGAACTTCACATAAAAAGTTGGCGACTCCACTGTGGCAAACCTTTGTTAATTGGTTGAGATTGTCGATATAAACAAACATCCAACTAGATAACTCGCGTTTGTCCCGTGAAGTCGTTCGACAGTGAAGTCCACTTCTTCGAACATAGCAATATAAGGAAAGAAGATGCGCTTGGAAACAATAATAAAAGATCGCTAATGAGCAGATGATGAGAGAACATTGCCAAGCAAACAAAGGAGCAGCCAAAAGGAGGTATGCTTCTCAATAAAAGGGCCAGTAAGAACCACCGAAGGGACACCTTCCCAAGCAGAAGGAACAGGGCCCTTGCTGACCGATCGTGATGCATCCGATCAGGCAGCTTGCGTCCGTCCCGTGGATCTACTTGCCCCTGAGACGCAACCTTCCTGGCACACCAACCACTCAACGCTCCTTCTCAAAGTTCAACAAAGCCCTCTGACGAGGCACGCCAAAAAATGAAAGTACTCCTCTCAATCAAAAAAGATTGGTGGAACCACCGGAGGGGCACCTTCCCAAGCTGAAGGAACAGGGCCCTTGTTACTTAATTGCGATCGTTTGTGCAAACGAGCATCCAATCAAGCAACTTGCGTCCGCCCTGTGGATCCACTCAACCATGAGAAAGTAACTTCCAGGCAATCAAAAAGCCCTTTTCGGAGGCACAAGCCCTCTTCGGAGGCACATGACCTCTTCGGAGGCAAAAGCCCTTTCCCAAGGCACCACAAGCCCTCTTCGGAGGCACATGACCTCTTCGGAGGCAAAAGCCCTTTCCCAAGGCACCGCAAGCCCTCTTTGGAGGCACAAGCCCTCTTTGGAGGCACAAGCCCTTTTCGGAGGCACAAGACCTCTTCGGAGGCACAACTCTTTAAGAGGAGCCCTCTCCGGAGGCATGTCCCAAAATAAAATACTTGAACGAAAATCATTCTCCAGAAGCACAGTTCAACTCTCAAAGGAAGGATTAACTTGTTCATCTCAAAAAGTTCCTCCTAAAAAAGTTGAAATACTACAAAATTCTTTCAGAAAAGTTCATTTCACTTCATAGGGAAATTCACTTCTTAATAAATAAAAGTGATTACCCCCGAAAGTTGAAGCGTTCTTCAGAAAGAGAAAATAAAAATTCTTCTAAAGACTAGATATACTCTATTAAAAGCAGAATAATTCTCCCCTTAAAAGCGGAGTAATTATCCTCTGAAATAAGAGTATTAGTCTTGAAAAAGCTAGGAATATTGCAATGCACTTACGGCATGGGGGCAATACTATACAATTCAATTATATTAATAAAAGCAACATGCCACAAGATCGTTGCAATATCACGAAAAATAGATGTGGAATAAATGCATTCCCAAACACAGACAAAAAGTTTGTACAAGTAAAAGGAATCGTTTATCCTACACTAAAAAAGAGAAACAGATGCGTTCTCACATACACAAGAGTTTGTACGAGTAAAATAATTGTTTTATTTAATACTATGAAAATTCTTTACATGTGCAGATATCTCAAAAAGCAAAAGCAGGGACCGGTACCCGCACAATCTCCGATCTATACATGTAAAAAGCAAAATAAGAAGTAGAAAGTTCAGCTTGTCACTCCTTCTTTCCGCCACCCTTGGAGCCTTTGCTTGGCCTAATAGTTAACTTCGGAATCCGATGTGGGCGGGACGGAGAAGGAGGAGTGGTTGGGTCTTCTTCTGTCTTGTCTTCCCCAGTCGAAGCACCTCTCTTCTTCTTCCTTATGGCGCGCTTCCCCTTCCTCTTCGAGGAAGATTCGCTCCCCGGAGTAGCGAGCAATGTTGAAAGCTTCGTGTCATCATCTAGAGACCGCTCCGGGGTCGTCTCAACGTCTTCAAGATCCTCTGCCTTCTGCTCCTGCAAAATAGCCGGATCGTCCAGGCCTTGAAGAGCTTCGATTTTTTCTGCCTGCGATCCCGGTTGAGAAGCAGAAGGAGGAGTAATCTGTAAAGATGGAGGTACAGCAACTGAAGGAGTGGAAACTTGTGCAGTGTTAGGTGCCTCCGCTGTAGAAGAAAAGAAGTTAAAATCAACATCTCCCGAAAATAGAGAAGGTATCGGTTCACCAAAGTTCAAGTAACAAGTAAGAAGGTCATCAAACTCGGTTAAATCAAATAACTGGTTCATTAGACCCGAAACTTCGCCAAAATTACCTGGAGGAGTTGTCTTCGCAAGTTCAATTTCATATTTATCAGCCTTAGTTTCTTCCTGGCTCTTCTCTTCAATTTGGGAAAGAGGAGTCTCGGAAGTATCGAGTTTAGCTTCAGCATCTTTTGCAGCAAGTGGAGATTGAGAGCTAGAACCGATGATGTCAACATCGGTCAAAGTCGAAGTATGGACAGGGGCAGTGAAAGGTATTGCTTTTTCTGAATGCTCCTCTGCCACTGTCCCGGCTCTAGCTTCGGCAAGTTGCTCTTTGCCTCTAATAAGCGCATCACGTGCTTCATCATCCAGATAAAGCGCTACAAGGTCTGCCTCCGCATAGCCAGCAAACGTATCAAGTATGGTCTCCCAAACTTCAGCAAGTGTAATCTCATATTTGGGACCCAAGAATGAGAGGCTGCCGCGGCCCAGAATGTTGTGCATGTAGAAGTCAAATAGAGTAGAATCGATGCTAGCTTTAGTGGCTTCGTGAGACTCTTCGGCCGCAACTTGCCCAGCAACCGCGTCATCTCGCTCCTTCTCAACTTTAAGAAGCTTAGCCTTCAGTATTTCAATCTCCGCATTTTGGGACACAATTGTTTCCCGCAGCTCAGCATTTTCTGTGTGATATTCCCTGGTAATGTGCTGCTCGGCTGCAAGCTTCACTTCGGCGTCTCTTTGTGCAGCATGTGCGTCCCGCACTTGCTTTTGAAAAACTTCTTCCTTTGGGGTATGCGATGCAGAAGACGAGGCGAGATCTTCCTTAAGTCGCTTGACTTCAGATGCAAGCTTTGCATTGTCGTCTGCAATGCTCGCCATCTCCGCATCATGCTGCTTACGCCATTTGTCCCATTCTGATTTATCGTTCTCCATGGTCATCATCGCCTCAAGATTCAGGTGGTTGACCCTTTGAAGTTCGTCGACAAGTTTCTGCCATTGCGACATCCTCTCGATATTAAGCCTGACCGCGTCAAGACTTTTAAGCATGTCTTGCTTATCAATCGGAACCAAATCCAAGTCAAAGCGCACTCCTTTTAGGCACCAATTTGGGAATCGGCTCTGAAGCGTTGGAGGGCCGTCTTTAACTTGATATTGTGGCATGTTAATGATTGTTTGAATATCAGACTTCTTTAGAGGAGGAGAGCCGGCCGGAGTATCAGAAGGGATAGGAGCGTCAGTTTTCTCACAAATTTCAGACGCGTCCTTCTCATCAAGTTTAACCCGTTTACTTGGGTCATCGGTAGCGTGCTTCTTCCCTTTGTCATCATGATATTTTCTTTTATGAGAGTCATCGTCTCTCCTTCTTTGCTGCTCTTCGTAAGCACGCCTTTCTTGAGCTTTTCTAGCCTCACGCTCTTCGTCAGATTCTTTGCGGGAAGGAAGATAACGTCCATAATCGTAAGAATCACGCCCTCCGTAGCGCCGAAAGTTGTCATAATAAGAGCCAGTTCGTCCCATTGTAGAGCCTGAAATTGAAGAAAAGACAAGTCTTAGAAATCTTCAAATTAAAGGGGGCTAAATTCATATAAGTGCTGAGCATCCTAAGTGTGTGTGATGTGCAAACTACGCGCGTCAAACTACAAACCAATCTTTGGTTGAGGAATAATAGCAGATTGGGAAACGGGAGTTGATTCTTGAGCTGGTAAAGTTTGCTGCAAGGTAGATGTTGCTTCTGTTACAGGAGAAGTGACTTTAGTTATGTCATCTTTAAAGAGCTCTCGGGAAGTTATCATTATATCACTTAAGCCATCAAAGGTGTCATCATCATGATGCCCAGCTGAGTTTTCTTTTTCAGCTTCCACATCGGCTGACTTTTCAGTGATTCGAGGATTTTCATCTTCTTCGATAATTGGGGGAAGTGCCAGTTTGCTGGACGAGCCCGCAACATCGGCAAGTGTGGGACATTTTACCAGTAAGGTTTCAGTAGCAGTTTCTTTCGGTGCGGGGTCTTCAACAGAAAGTGGGGCATCTGCTGTCTTCGAAGGAGAGTCGGAAACTTCATGAGGCTGTGAAGAGCGAGAAGAGTGTAAAAGCCCATACTGGTGCAAAAATTCATCTTTCAGCAAAAATTTGGCACTTCTATCTTCTGTCGCCACAGCATTTAAAGTTTCAAGGATCGATTTGAGGCTCGGATTTCTAAGCGGAGGAGGAAGTGCTGGAAAAAGAAAAAGAATGAAGATAAGCATTTGATGATTCGGATTTCGAAAAGTCTATAAGATGAACAGAGAAAGGCAAGTCTTACTCCCAATTCTCCAAACTGCGTAAAATCCCGGAGGACATCGAACAAAAAAGAACTGGTTTAAAATGCCATGAGCACTTTCAGGCAAATCCAAGATCAATTTCCGATTCCTGGCACCCCTTACGAGTACAATCGAAGGATGATCTTTATTCCTAGAGAAGGTGCATAGATAGCAAATCTCGTCAAAGCTCGGAAGACGGTCAAGCGTCCTCCTAAACAGAACACATAAACCCATCAGAACGGCGTAACCGTTGGGGTGTAGCTGAAAAGGCGAGATAGCCAGTCGAAGGAAGAGTTCCCGGAGAAATTCATTGAAAGGCGGAATAGCTCCGTTCAAGCACATATGACGATTCACCGCGACAAAACCTAGGGGTGGTCTGTCAGCTGTATCACTTGCTCCAGGGAATATAGCGTCTGAATCAGCATTACCAAATTGGATACACAGTTGTCTAAAAATTCTGTGACTAAGGGTATTCGGAGTTCTTTCCGGAGGATCAATCAGTGGATTGGTGATTGGGAAAGCTTCTTCAGTTGGTCCTGAATCTTCTTGTTGAGACATCATTCTACACAATCAACTGGATATTTAAATATAAAGGTGCACGTTTCCTAAAAAGTGTGAAGTGTTGTGCAAAACTAAAATAATAACGAGCAAGTATAACTGAAATTGAGACAATTGATGTTCGTCGATTATAAAGTTTCGAGGCTTGTTATTTCAGAATTAAAATACAATGTTGTGTTGATGCAAACAAGTCAGCTTAGGTTGATTATTCCAGCTTTGTTTCAACACTTCATTTGAATTAGTCATTTCACAGCATTTCATTCACAGAATTCATTTAAGTTAATTATTCGTTATCAACTAATCTGTCATGCGATATGGGCAGTCGATGGCAGTATATTTGTCCTGTTTTTTCTGCAAGTGTTGTATTTAGGCAGGTTATTAGCATTAAAGTCAAGACAGTGTGAAAGGAATTACAACACAGTTCAGATTCAAGAATCCAGCCAACTTCTGTGCAAATTCCTCTAAGTCTTAAGTCGTTTGACGACATATCATAGGTCAGGGCTTTTAAGTTGTACTGTGCGAGTCAAGATGTTCAAGGCAGTGCCAAGGTGGTTCAAGTCCTAGGTCGTTCTACAACCTATCATAAGTCGCAGCATTTCTAGGTCGTACAGTGTGACTGAATAAGTCAGAGCGGTGCAATTTTATCTAAGTCCTAGGTGAGGCACGACTTGGCTTTAGGTCGAAGACTCTTTAGGTCGTGAAGATTATTAGATCACAGACTCTTTAGGTCGAAGACTATTTAGGTCGAAGACTCTTTAGGTCGTGAAGATTATTAGATCGCAGGCTCTTTAGGTCGAAGACTCTTTAGGTCGTGAAGATTATTAGATCGCAGACTCTTTAGGTCGAAGACTCTTTAGGTCGTGAATATTTCTGCGCGACCAAACTCTTAGGTCGTCCAAATCTAGAAAGTTATTGACTTCCTCTCCAAGCAACACCATATTGGATCCAATAACCCAATGCCGCCATTATAAAAGAATTCGATAGCTTCCTAATTCCATCAACAAGTCACCCAGCAAATCAATTGGAAGTCATCCATATACCTCCGAATCATTCGACCAATCAATTGAAAATCCCACCGATTCGTTGTGAAAGCTTCCGTGCGATCATGAATCAATGCAACATATCAAACAACGATCGAAAATCGATCGAAACAATCAAAACAATGAAGCATGACACACAGAATTAAATTGGGGACAGTAAACGTGGATTTACGATCGATCAGTGATTGCGAAAGAGGAGAAATTAATCCACTTACGTAATATACTGATAGAAGTGAATCGATGTTTTGCTGGGATGAATTAATCTCCGAAGAATCAAGAATTCGTCAATGGCAATAGGGTCTCAGAGTAGAAAAGTGGAGAGGAAGGACGACCTAATCTATTTATATGGAACTGGGGGAAGAAGGCGAATAGGCGTGCAAGTTTTACGTCGTTCGCGACCTAGCAAAGTTAAGTCGAAGCATACGACCTAAGGAATAGTCATATACTTCGAGGGGCAAATGTTAACTCCTTTATTTCAGCGACCTAAAACTCCGTGATCTAAAAGAAAGTTGCGACCTAAGGAAGCTACGACCTAAGGAAGTTGCGACCTAAGGAAGCTACGACCTAAGGAAGTTGCGACCTAAGGAAGCTACGACCTAAGGAAGTTGCGACCTAAGGAAGCTACGACCTAAGGAAGTTGTGACCTAAGGAAGCTATGACCTAAGGAAGTTGCGACCTAAAGAAGCTACGACCTAAGGAAGTTGCGACCTAAGGAAGCTACGAACTAAGAGGCTCTGCGATCTAAGGAAGTCCGCGACCTAAAGAACCTCGCGACCTAACTACCTAAAGAACCTTGCGACCTAAATACATAGCGACCTAACTAATAAAGGAAGCCTGCGACCTAACTGAGAAAGTCTACGACCTACCAAGATAAGAAGTTAGCGACCTAACTTCTCCACGACCTAAAGTTGACTACAACCTAAGGAATTTAGCGACCTAAGAGAGTTCCTGACCTAACTGCTGAAGCTACCTACGACCTATAAACAGCTGCGACCTACGACCTAGCTTAGGTCGCACACAATCTACTACAGAGAAGACCAAGAGAAACTACATCAATCTACTTCTTAAGTCGTTTGCAACCTACGATCTAACTTAGGTCGTGAGCGACTCAAAAGATCATTCCTAAGTCAACAACGACCTAGTACCATCCTTAACTCGCCAGCGACCTACTACTTGTTCAGATGAAGCCCGGTGCTACTACATCAGCTGATTTCCTAAGTCACGAATAGACTGCGACCTAGCTTAGGTCGCTCGCGACCTACGACCTAACTTAGGTCGTATGCGACCTAAGACTTGTAACATTTCTGCCCATAATTCAGAGCCGCTCCTATAAATAGGCCACCATTTCCAACATGGAGGGGACTTTTGGCCATTCATTTCTTCAAGCGCCGTTACTCTGTCGAAGTCTCCATTCATCCAGCAATCAAAGATCCTCAAACATTCAAGACGCAAGAGATAATTCCTTACATCCAACATGGATTCATCGAATTTCATCGACGAAGATTGAGCTAGTAGTCAAGATTGTTTCTTTTGATCAAGTTGTACTGTTTTGATAAGAGATTTGTATCGATTTGTAACCGAATTCAGTAATAAAGAGATTCAAAGTGGACGTAGGCTTAATCTCAAGCTGAACCACTATAAATTGCTGTTTTTACTGCTTTTCTGCCAGTTTACTGCTTAAATTCTGTTCCCGTCACACGGGTGGTGCTTTCACGATTCTATTACACACACCAGGTGTTAGCGTTCACTTTTTAGCGTTAACAGGAGCAATCCCACATAACTTGGCCCCTAAAAACCATGCGCTTTGGTTTAGTTATTTCGAGTAAAGGATAATTAACTCTCAACGGAGCAATAAATCATCCTAGAATGATGTTAATAAAATAGCTGAAGTAACCAATAGCTGAGATACTAAATACCTAGGATATAAAACGATCGTATATAGAAATTAAGTCTTGTATACTTATAACCACTCATTGAATTCAAACTTGTATTTTTTCTCGGTTAACGATAACAACAGACAAGTCAAGGTAGTGTTACCTAAAAGTGATGTCCAACAATTACTCTTAACTTTCGAAATAGCGACAAGTTTACTTCTTCGATGTTTAGTGCTAATTATACAAGTAAATCGTTTTCATATAAGTGATTCGCTTTACGGAAATAATTCATTTCCATAAATGAATCAAACTTTTACTTTTATAAAGAGCTGAACTTGTACTTGATATCCATATTTCCATATTGGTAAAACACTTTTAGAATTAGTCCCTGATTGTTAAAACGTTAAGCGAATAATTTTTCCAAGTGCGCGACCCCGAAGGCCTAAACCAACATTAGACCGAACACCCAGAAGATTATCCAACTTAACATCCTAATAATCGAGTTCCAATTCCTTTTTATAACTTTAAAACCATATTAATTATCCTAAAAGATAATTAATCACATTTAAAATCTCTATTAAATTAAAAAATCCATTATCTTTAATAAAATAGATAATTATTTCCAAACACTTTTATAACATTGGTAAATTAGCTTTAAAATCTTTATTAAATCAGTTTATTAACTTTAAATTAGTTGATTAAAGAAATTTTATTATATTAGTTAATTTACTTAAATCACTTTTGTTAAATCGATTAATTAACTCTAAAATATCATTAATTACAAAGATTAATTAAATTCAAATAATCATTAGTTAAAAATGAATAATTCGTCTTAAACATCATTTATTAAAATGATAAGTAATTTTAAGATCCATTAATTAAAACTATTAATTAAGTTCAAATAATCATAAATTAACTGGATTAATTAAATTCAAACTTTACTAGCTAGAACACATTTGTTAAAACGATTTATTTAATTATAAAACATCACTAATTCAAATGATTTAACTAAATTTCGAATATCATTGGTTAAAATAATTAATTAAATTCAAACCAATCATTAATTATAATGATTAATAAAATTCAAATATCATGATTTAAAATGATTATTTACTTTTAAATATCATTAATGAAAATAATTATTAATTTCAATTATCATTAATTGAAATAATTAATTTAATTCCATCATCATTAGTTAAAATAATTAATTAAGTTAAATAAATTAATTAAACTCCATTATCATTATTTAAAATAATTAATTAAACTCAAATAATCATTAGTTAAAATGATTAATCAAGTATAAAACATCATTAGCAAAACTGACTAATTAAATCTAAAGATAAACCAATTTTAAAACATTATTTATTAAATTGGTTAATTAATCTCAAAATCATTAGTTAAAATGATTAATTATTTTAAATTATAATTAATAATAAAGATTAATGAATTTTCATTATTCTTTTTTGTGGAAACACAAGCTTAAGCTCAAACGATAGGGTTTTGGGAATGAAATTTAATAAACGATGATATAGCGAAAATTGCTATAATGACGTTTAAACTATTAAATGGAATATCAGAAATTAATTTTAATTAACCATCAATAATAGCATATGAATGTAAATAAATAATTTATGGTCGAGAAACCCCTTTAGGTCTCTCTACAGATTTTTCCTACAAAATAATGGTTAAGGAGAATATATAAATAATCATACGATTTTATAACGATCAAATTAATATGTCACTCATTTTCCAAATTGAAATTCAACCAAACAAGCAACCAAACAATTTAAACAACATCCAAATAATCAATAAATGTTTATAATATCATTGATGTGATATAATAAAATTTAATGTGAGTTAAACTCATATTGATTTTCGTTTCCACCGAAACATCCTGATTTTGGACTAAAACTGAACGATCGTCCGATTTTAGCCAAAATTTTCATTTGCTCCAAATCTAACCAAACCAAATCCATCACTAAGATCTCGACGACACGAGTCCAATGCAAAAAATGGTGTTCGAATCCGACCTCGTATGAATGAGATACACAATTTATAAGATGTCGATGAATTTTAAATTATAATTAAAACAACTTATATTAATTACAATTTTACTCCTCCGCTTAACTACTCTTTCTTCTCTAAATGAAAAGAACATGCATATGGATATGAACCTACCGTGGCCGCGCACTAATATGAAGTGATGCGGAGCTACGCTCGTCCGATTGACGAACTAACTTCGCAAATGGCTCTCACTCCTCGAACCACATCTCCCCGACACCAAGGCGACAAACTCGCACCCCCCTGGCCGAGCCGACCTTCTACTATTCACGTCGTTGCACCATCAGGTCATGCAACACAAAGCGCCTCCACTCCCTCCAAAACTTTTTGCCTAGGGGCTACGCGACATCAAGAACTCGAATTCGGCCTCTGTTTTGCGAATCATTGCCTAAAATCGTTGAAAACCCAAACCCTAGCACCAACAAGCACATGGCCTCTTCCCCAAAACATGATCGAACATCACCAAAGTATGCTGGAACAAAGCTCTTATCGAAACTAGATTTTTAAGACTTGTTTCATAATTTTTTATTGAGTAAATATTAAAATCTTGATTTTTGAAGTTAAAATGCAAAGGGAAAAATCCATTTTTAGTTTACAGAGGATGTTTAAATAGAAGAGATGAGGGATGAGAGAAGTATGGCTTGAAAGGATGGGGTATGGGCCAATGGTATGGCAGGAATGGTAGGTATGTGCATATATATATATATATATATATATATATATATATATATATATGTAAAATTTCAAATTTTAAAACATTCAACAAAACATACCCGAAATCTCGAACTCCAAAGGAGGCATGCCGTCTGGCGTTCTATATGTTATACCCCTATTCCGAATGCAATGGAACTTGTCCCGAGGTCTAATTCGATCATATGTAGAAGATAGGTTTTTAGACCCAGTTATTATATTAAATTTCCGATATTATTTTCAACGCGTTTCGATCTCCCATGACCAAATGATTCATTTGATCGCCATGAAATTCGATGGCGTAATATAATTTACTATTACAGATCCAATGAAACTGGTTTCGTCAAAATCTGAGACTGTGCTCCGGAAGGCTAATTTCATAGATTTAAATATTTGATTATCGATATTTATCCGATCAATTTTATATTTGTAAATAAATTTACAAATTGAATTTACCAATATTATTTTTTAATTAAAGGAGTTAAATAAAATTATTAAATACATTTAATTCGCAATCAAAATATTTAAATATGCTCTATATTTGAATTTTAAATTATTAATTTCCAAAATTCAATTATTTTAAAATTAATTTAACATTTAAATCAAATAACCAAAATGTTGGGTCGTTACAAAGAACGTATCCTAATCCATAAGCTTTCAAAGCCTTTCATGTTTTGAAAAAATTCGGCAGCACCTCCTTTGCGTGGCTAGGTCTAGAAAAAATTCCAATACGACATAGATATATAACATCTCATATCTGAGGCATCTCGTTTCAAGGACAACCAAGCATATATACCCAAATTTGCACTATAGATGTTAGTACCTCTTTTGTAGCAAATGCATACCATTTAAATGCAAATAAAAGCGAGTAAGCATCCAAATAGCCAGTACTTTCTTCCATGTACCTGAATATATAGTCAACAAAGAGGAATAAACGCAGATGTAAAATAATCATGTATTTAAGAATACTAGATCATATATATGGCAATCATCTCAAATAAATATGTTGTATCGAACCATAACTATCCTGCATGCCTAACAACCATATAAGCATAAGCAATCATGTCAAATGCCAAAAATCAAACATCAAATATACACATATAAGATCAAACATCAAGACATAACATCCATGCGTGTCCTAGCCTGTAGGATACTAAACTATCTAGTATAATACGTCAAATATGATATCCAATATAAAAGCTGACGAAAAATGAAATCTCACCAAGTGAAGAGCTACAGATAAGTAGTCCTCATGCTCTTTCTAGGTCTCCTATATGCTTTCATCTTCGACTTCGTTCTACTGAACATTTAGTACTCTACTACCTTCCTTCAACCTATTTTGTGTCATGTATATTGGTACGAATATATCTATGACGTCTTGAAGTTTCTAATTCGGTCTTGATATCATCTAGTCGATATAGTGTCAAATTTTCAAATGCCTCCTATAAGTTCTCCCAAAACCCACTAATGAACAGTGGGTTTTGGCCACTTACAATGCCCTTGGCAAAAAATGGAATCACACCATCCATTCCTCATATAACTTAACTAATTTGGATGTCATTTTACTGGACAAAAGTATATAAATTTAGCATTCTTCGTCATTCTATCGACCGTGAGCCAAATGCTATCGTATTCTCCTATAGTCCTTGGCATTCCATAGATGAAATCCATCAATATATATTCTCACTTCCACCTCAGAATCTCAAGTTGTTGTAGTAACCACTTGGCTTCTTCTGTTTAGCATTTACTAGCTGACAATTCATTCATCTCGAAATGTCGGACATCCTTTTTCATCCCTTCCTAATAAAACGTTTTCCTCATATCATGGTGCATTTTATTTTCATTGAGATATATAGTCAATCTCGAAATGAGGGAACTGTCGTGGGGCCTCATCCTTCAACCTAATGACATCGAGAACAAACAATATCTCCTTCATACGCAGCCAATCGCCTTAGCCGAGCCCGCACTGTATCACCATTACATACAGTACTCGTTCCTCTAACATAGCCATGATCTCTGCTAGTCTAGTTTCACACCCTTGACTAGTACCGATCTAATAAATTAAAGTAAGTTTGAAAGTCAAACTAGTCATTATCTTTGGTCGTAGCTCACATCGATTTTTGAAATCTTAACCAACGATAAACTCGAGCTGCATCCACTCTATGACAGTCATCATGGGTGTACTATACATCAAGGTACCAAGGGTGTCTAGATATCCGCATCGATTGTATCTACATAATGTGATATCACTAAGGTGATAAACAATCAAACAAACATAGCATCCGTCATCCATCCTCACATTCACTTACTCAGTGCGTTGGATATATGATACTCGTATTACCATCCCCATAGAGTCAAGGACTAATTAACGTCTCAGTTTCTTGACAGTCGAATCCATGCTACTTAGTAGTCTAGGAACTAGACTACATCCCCATAATCAACCCATGGTAAACAAATCGAAACATCGTGTCATCTGGGGCATACTTCGTAACCTCATGTGATGTATCTAGGGCATCTCCCGTAAATCCATTGGATATCATCACATATACCTCTGCTTTACGAGTACACGTTGAAACTTACGAATATCAACGATCCTTTTGCATACGTTATCCATAGCAGAGCTTATCCTCATCCTGAAACCATCCTTTCAACTTCCGTTTGAAGTTGTCGCGGTTGGGAACTATTCTATACTACATCATCAGTATGATAATTTCATCGTGCAACCTATAACCTTCCTCTACAATCCCTTCAATCTGACTACTCTACATTTCGAAGTATAGTTATCCATCATCAAAGCCACACTTCCCATCACGGAATCATAATCGTCGATTCGTGAAGTTATTGCGTCGAAGAGTCACATCTTTGCTTCATCGCCAAAACCACTCGTCGAAGAGTCGTAGCATCAATCAAATGTTGAATGAACAAACGAATGAACCATCACATCATGCTCTTCGAAGCTGCATCATCATCTATGTCCAAATTGGCCAAATTGGCCATCATCAATAGTGGTAGATATCGACCACTCCAAAGTAGTCGATAACGACCAATTTGGTCATGTACTTAGCCAAAAATGGCTAAGTACAAATAAAATGAAAATGTTTGGCATCCATTCCAAAATCTGAAGCACATCTCCAAGTCCATCTTTCGTCTTCAGATCAATTGGCATACACGAAACTCTATGCACAAAATCCTACCCTACGGGATATTTTCTAATATTGTATAGCCTTCAATTGGCGTTTTCAACCAAACTAAGAAATAAAGCGTATATGCAACCAACTAGAATACAAATGTCTAAAATAGCCTACCTACATCAATAATAACAAACATAAAATGCATCCAAGCAACCAATGTTAGAGAAATACCAAAATAGCTCAAATCTATCAGTATCGTCAAAATAGCGTGTCAATGGGGAAAATGTGATATTTAATTTAAAAGCATTTTAAAACACTTTTAAATTCTTTTATAAATTAAGATGTAGGTTTAAATATATTAGAAATCATGTTTTAAAGTTATAAATGATTTCAAAACATTTTTTTAATAAAACACCAACAATCATAGTATGGTGAGAAAATATCACTCACCACAACAATCTATTCAACAACAAGTCATAGAGCTCTCTATTACGAGCATAATGTAAGAAATATCATCCAAAATGGACCTCGTATGCAAAAGATTTGAATTAAATACGAATCGTGATTAATAGAATAATTAATTCACAAATAACAATATTAATTAACTTAATAAGGCTAATCGTTCTTCTTCCATTTCCATGAAATCGAATGCCATCTGCGTCATTGCACTCCTCGTCGAATGCCCGAACCATCGACGTTAAAATCCCCAAGTTCGGTGCCATAGATCAGAATGCAACCTGCTCCCTATCATCCTTGGCCATGAACGTCGCACCCCCTTAAACGAAATTGCGCTTCCCCAAATTACTATCCCTGCCATGCCTCTCCTCCCTTAGGCTAACTCGACCTCCTTTTCCCCTATCTCCAACCATATCACCAGAAAATCCAAACCCTAGTTTGGAGCACCCTTCCACGACCATCACTAAATACATCCTAATTCATACCAGTAGTGCTCCTCCTCTCCAATAATCTGATGCACCCTATGGCGTTTCTTCTCTCGTGCCAAAGATCTTAATTAAAAATTTTCACTTAAATTAAGGGAGGAGGACATATTTTTAGTTACATTAATGGAAAAGTAAAATAAAAATGAGAGAGAGGAGGGTTTTGGTGATTATTTATTTATATAATATTTTGTTTGATTTATTTGAATTTCTGAAATTAACCATCATACGTTTCAAGCTCATATGATCACATGACTCGGTTGATCGCAACCAAACATGTTGGCGTACATCACCTCATTTTATCGCTCTTAATGGTATAAATTTCATCGCTATCCGAGACAGTGCTCCGGAATAATAATTTCATGCATTTCGAGATTGTTTTGGCCATTGGGTCATCCGATCTCCAAATATAGCAATGCTTATACTCATTTTAATTCGCAACGTTGATTCGAACTCAATGGAAGTGGTCTCCAATCCTAATTCGATAGTGTGTGAAAAATCATATTTTTAGGCCATCAAATAATTAACATTCAATATTTAAATCAATTATTTAAATATCTAACGTTAAAAATATAGGTTGTTACACGTCTTCTTCCTCGTATCTCCAAAAACCATATATTTATCAAGCATGCCTCAACTTGGATTCATAAACTTCAGATCTGAGCCACCCAACTTCCCCAAAAGTGTTCTTGAGCTTACTTGTGAAAAAATTTCTGACTGTTGTTCTCGTTTCAGATTTCAGTTTCCAGTTCTTCTCCGATTGGCGACAGTCTTTCGACAATGGTAGTAATGAATCCTGATTGGAATAACTCTTCCAATCCCACGGGAACTCCTTATTCCTATTTTTTTATTTTCCTGAATACAGACTATGGGTTTCTGATTGGAATTACTCTTTAAATTTAGATTGGAATTCCACTTCCAAACCTATTGGAATTTCCTTGTTCATGTTCCCATTTTCTCTTCCCGAATCTCAACTTTGGATTTTTGATTCATTATTATCGTGTTTATAGACAGTTGCTTACCAATCAGACTAAAGCTTTTATTTGATGTTACTCTATAACAACATTTGACCTATTGGTTTCACATTCTTTGGATGAAAAAGATGGCACAATTTCTTGGTTGTTCTTCTTTGATTGTTTCTTCATTGGCAAACTCCAATTGCTGCGCACCATGAATTTGATGGGGGGATGTTTAGAGTTCATTATTATATGTTGTTACACCCGTATTTACCCTGAGCTACACTAAAATAGATTTTAGAATATTCATACAAAAAGACAGATTTCCCCCGTGGATGTAGGATTCCATAATATCCAAACCACGTAAATTTCCTGTGTCTTTATTATTTCTTACTTTTTTTATTTTCCTACTTAGTTTTCAGTTTTGGATCTTAACTTATTTTTACTTGAATTAAAAACTAGTTGGATTTAACATTCTAACAAACAGTTGCAACATCCTAATTGTGTAAGAATACAGTAGCATAATCACTACTTCACAGCAAAATTAAGACTACTTAATTTTTCTAATTTTAATTATTAAAGTAATTAGCATGCTAATTACTTCATACTTGATTGAGGAGTTAGAAGACATAAAATTTCTCCAACATCTTTTGGCACTAAAAGGAGGGCAAACTCCATTCATTTTTGTAACGACCCGTAATTTTCGATGATAAAAAATTGTTCATTTAGTTAAGTTTTGGTAATTTAATATTGAAAGGAATAAAAATTTGTCAATTAATAATGAAATAATAACAAAAATGAAAAGTAACAAGGTTAATTAAAGTTAATTATTAACTATTTGAATGAAATTACAATTAATGGAATTAGTGTAAATGTTATACTAGGCTGTAAATTGAATATAAGAAAACAAACGTAATATTGAATCAATTAATGAATTAATATATAATAAGTGGTAATTGAATAAAATCAAATGTTCTGTGAGTAATTATAATATTTGTTGGAAATGATAAACTTATAAAAGTGTGAATAAGAGTGGATGGCAACAATTATTATAAGTTACCTATATATTTAATCCGTTAAATTGAATTTGAAATCAATTGCAATAAATCTAATGTAATATTACGGTAATGCAAATTAAGGTAATAATTGGAAATAATGTTAATTTTATTCATAATATGATAATTGATTAAATAAAAAGAATGGAAATCAAGATTTATTAATTTATTGGAATTCAAATCATAATAATTGGATTAACTGCATATAAATGAAATTAAATATTTAAATATTACGTTAATAGAGATTGAGATGAATTTTGAGAATATTAATGTTATAAACCATGAACCAATGTTAATTTTATCTATTTGATAATAATGGATTGAATAATAGGATGAAAGGTCAATTAAATGGAATTATTGAAAATTTAATTTATAATTTCTGAATTTAGTGGAATTGAAATTAAACACTAAAATTGATGGATTAATCAACTTTAAATCAAAATTTGTTTAAATTATTGTAAGTAATTAAGAAATCAAAATATTGATACAAGTTGCAAATTATTAAAAATTTAAACTGAAAATGTGATTTAATTTAATTTAATATTAATTTATTTAATTAACTGAAATATAGCCATTTTGGCCACTGACTCGGATTTCGACGAAACCAGTTTCATCGGATCCGTAACGGTAAATTATTGTAGGATTTCAAGTTTCGTAACGATTGGACTTGTCGTTTGATCATACGGGCTCGAAATGCCTTGCAATCAATTTAATTGAAATCAAATTGAAATCAATTTGAAATAAATTGATTTTATCATAACTTCTTCATACGATAGAATTTGGACTTGAAACTTCTTCCATTGAATTTAAAATTTTTGGAACCATCTATTTTGATATATGGGATAACCCATTTTCGTTCCAGAGTCGAAATGGGCTTTTCGGGTCATTTATCGTTTAACTTTCAATCCAAATCAATCTGGTCCATTCTGATTTTAGCTTTTGTCTATAAATACCTCGTTATAAAACCTAGTCCTCCTTATTCTCATTTGTCTGTACGTACATCTCACTCCTATCTCCTCTTTCCAATGGTAGACAAACAAGTTGTAGATCCAATTGCAAATCAAATTCAAATCAAAAAAATCAAACTCCTCAATATATATCGAATTATATATCAATTTGAAGCTCTTGACGAGCGCATCTCAGATCTGCAATTCATTTTTCGTTTTGGTTCATCGTTTGTTCAGTAAAAGTCGAACTATTCACGGTCGTTCAATCTAGCGTTGATCAATTCCGTCCGATCGACGAATCAGAGTTATGGATGCGTAGAGGGGACCGAGGGGAGCTTATCGGCGTTGGTGGCTTGGGAGGTTAACGGTCTGATCGACGTGAAAAATTCGATTTGTGTCTAGGGTTTCGGGGGCGGCCGGATGTCCTAGAGGGTGGCGCGAGCACTGACATGTCCTCTGGGTGGTGTTGCCTAGCTCGGCGAGGCTAGGGGTGGTTTCAGATCGAAGGACAGCGACGTAGGTGGCAGGTGCAGCGCGCGTTCATGGCGGCTAGGTGATATTCGCGTACGAAGAAGGCATTAGGGTTTTGGTAGGGAAACTATTGACGTGGCGTGGTATTAGTGGTTAAATTTATTTGTTTTATTTGTTTTAAATTTAATTGTTTAACATTCAAATGTTAATAACTTTTACATACGAGGTTGTTTTCACGCGCGGTTTGATCTGCTGGGATCGTATCTAAATTCCGAAGATTTTGACGCTGGTTTGGACGAATTCAAAGACTGTTCAAATTTTGCGTTTATTTTGAATTTAAATTCAATTTTAATTCAAAGGTGAGTGTTTTGACCCACTCACAACTTCTAAAATTTCTTATGTTTGTTAAATTAAATTGTTGATATGATTAGATATTTATTTATGACTGTTTAGTATATTTTAAATCATCATCTCAGTTAATTCGAATTTATTTGCATGAAATCGTTATTTAATTTATTATTGAATATAAATTGTCAGGTTAACACCCGTTATTGATTATCAGTTCTATATTGATATTTATTGATTGATTTGGATGATGATCGTGATGGATGTTGATTATTGATGTTGGTTGAATGGATGTTGTATTTTATACCGTTATAAACTGTAAGTTCGTTTTGGATTTTTATTTAATTCGGGATTGCAGTTTGAAATGATATATAACCGTAAAAATTTAAATTGCGGATTGAAATGATAAATATCTGTATCACTTGACTCTAGGATAGAGAATTATATACGGACACCGGATTGGTTAAATTAAATGATTTTAAAATCCTCGATTTTTGAATATAATTAAATGATATTTTGAAATGGAAATTTGATTTATATAAATTTAAGTATTGTTGAAAAATCAAGTTTTGCGTTGAATTGTGAATTGGTTTAAAAAGGAATTTCTTTAAGAAATTAAATTGGAAGTTTGAAGTTAAATTTTTAAGTATAAATGAAATTCTATCGAAATTGAGTTATTGGATTTGTTTGAAAATAGCCTTGAAATATTTTTGAAACTGGAGTAATCCGTATTGATATTTTGAACATGGATTTTAAACGATATGAAATTCGATAGTTTATTGAAATTTGGTTTGTCGATTAGGAAATTTGAAATGGTCCAAATATGTTGAAATGAAATGAATAGTTTAATTTGATATTAATTTCAAACTCGTATTTTAATATAAACTGTTTTAAAGATATATTATTTAAAATTTCTAATTATTAAGATTTTCAAATTTATTAAACTATTTAACCAATATTAACTATATAAATTATTTTAATCTATTTTAAACCAATTCAATTTATTTTAAAACAAATTAAACCATTTTAATTTAATTTAAATATGATTAATCTATTTTAAAGTTATTTAATCTATTTTAAATCATATTTAATCTAAATTTAATCTATTTAACTATCTTAAATCAATTTAAAATATTTTTACCTCTAATTAAACTATTCTAGAGCATTTTAACTATTTATAAATTTAAACAAATTTCTAAATTTCCAAACCAAGTAAAGTGAAAGTGTTTAAATTCAATTCATTATTTTAAAAAGAAAATAAGGCCAAATGATGTTATAACCTAAGTTGGAATTTAAATGTATAATGAATTGAATGATGATTTTGAAGTAAGAATTTAACCTGTTTTGGAACTATGACTTTGAAAGAAATTATGATTTTGGAAACGGTATGATTTGGAAGCGACATAGTTTTTGAGAACACGATATTTTGATATAAATTGTGAATTTGACTTTGAAAGGAAATATAATTATCAAACTATGATTTCAAATGCGATATGATTTCAAAGGTGAATATGATTTCGGAAGTAATTAATGATTTCGAAAGTGATATGGTTTGAATTGAATATGATATTTTGATATCAATTATGAATAGAAATGTAAAAGAACCATCCGGTGTGTAATAAGCGATTGGTTGTTAAAGAGACCGGGATCGGACATGGGCATACTCTCTGTCGATACCGAAAACCACTTTGACAATTGTGTACACGGTGGAGATTCCAGAATGAAGTAGGATGGTGGCGACGATCCTATATGAGGTATATACATGGACCCGACTCCCATGAGTTGGCTTAAGGTGGCTAAAACAGGAGTGATTCTCAGGCCAAGGAGGTAGCTCCTCTAATCGGACACATTCCATCGATACTATATTCTGAATTTTGATTTATTTGGTGGCCACCCTTCGATTTTTACTCGGGAGTGTGTTTTGAGTTGGGCGGTAGTTGCGGCTATGCGTTACCAACAGTCCGGATGTGTAATTGGTATATCTACCCTGGCATTGCCTAGTTGTGCCGTGTCACCTACCCTAACGTGCCTTCTACGAGTTTGTTTTGTACCATGCCTATAGAGTGCCCCCATGTTGAAAAGCAGAAGGGTAGCGGGATGGTTGAAAAGCCTACCGGGGCGGGTGCAGGAGTAGCCCGTTCGTCACAGTTGGTATCAGAGCTTTGGTTTAGCGATAAACCTTGGCTTTGTGGGGTCTGACTCTTTATTAATAGGGTAGTAATACCCTATGATGAGTTGTTGAGCGTATATATATGAGAGAGCATATTTGTTAGTGTTATAAAATGTTTTATATTGTGTTAATTTGTTCTATTTTGTATTTATAAATTCTGGTTGATGCATAGGACGCTATGACATCGATATGGATTTCTAAACACTTAATAGGACAGACCGACACAATATTTGTTTTGAATATAGGTAAATGAAATAATTTTACCTATTGTATATTTTTTAACATAAAATAATGATTTATAAATTATATATTTGGTTGAAATATATTGGTGGTTAGGTAGTGAAATTTATAGATATAGGTTGGAAATAAGATTTGAAAATGAAATAAATGAAATTTGGAAATTTAGAACTTAAGTTCCGGGGTTTTTGAAAATCTTTTTCGAATAATTTTGGACTATAATAATAATATTATTTAGAACTATTTTCCGATATAAATAATATTTCAATATAATTTGAAAGAAATGTTTTAAAGAAATTTTGGAAAGGAATAAGTTCTGTACTCCCCTCTCTGTCACTGGAAAATAATCTCCGTGATGAGTGCACGCATCATCAACGTTCATTTTCGAGTTTCAAAGTGGGAAGGCTGCTGTAGTAGTTTGCTACACATTTGTTTTGGTAAATGAATATTAAAATTTATTTTTAAGTATGATTTGATATATATATATATATATATATAAATATGATTGTATATATTATTTTAAATGATTTGAGATGGAACCCGGCATTTAGTTCTTAAATTGCTATGAATTAGAGATTTCAATTATTGAATTGGAATAAAAAAAATTAACTATTTAATAATTGGAACTTCTAAATGAAAATAAGAAATGATATGCTAAGTTATAACTGAAATATACAAGGAATTTGAAATTTGTAACTTGAAAATGAAAGGAATATGAAAATGAGAAATGATAATTATTGAACCTTAAAGTTAATTAAAATAAGTAAGTTATAACTTTCAATTGCATTCTTGAAGCATATATATAACTTACCAAATATTAAAAGTTGTAATGTTTAATAAGGAAATGTAATAGGATATTATACAGGAAAACTTAAAGTAATGAAAGTATTCAATGAAATTCTCTAATGAATAAGAATTTGATGTTGTAGTTGTTATAAACTTAAGTTATAATTGAAATGTTACTATAAATAAATGAGATAGAAAAGTAAGTATTGTAAGTAAGTAATTAGAAACTTAAATAAATGAATTGATATGCTAAGTAATTGAATTGAACATGAATACTATAAATAAATGAATGTAAATAAATGATATTATGTAATAATGAATGAATATAATGCAATAAAAAGAAACTGACATGATATGAACAAATGAAAATGAGATTTTGTAAGTAATAAAGGAATATAAATGAAATAAACACTGAATGAATGAATGGGAATAAAATTTTGTAAGAGGTAAATGTAAGTTAAAGAAATAATCCTTGTATGAATGGAAAGAAAGAAAAAAACTGTAAATGTTGTGAAAGAAATTTAATAAGAATAACTCAAGTACATTGTAAATTATTGTTGTTTGGTTTATGGATGTTTGGGTATAGATACTTCTAATTGTTTAGATGTATGAATAATCTATTGAGTTTATCTAAGACTGTTGAGTAAATGGTATACTTAGAAATTATTTGTCATTCTATGTGATTAAAAGTGTCTTAACCCGAACAAACTATCTGTTTTGGTTGCTATGGATGAATAGTTGATTTTATTGATTTCATATGATGATTGTATGCTGTGATTGCAAGTGATGGTTGTTTTATATTGATTTGTTTGTAAGTGGTTGAAACAACTTTAAATATTTCATTTTATATAATTATTAACCCTTTTAGGTTATATAAGTGAAATACAGGTTATGGAAGCAATTGCTACTGCTTTTGGTTTCATAATTAAGCGTTGTTTGCCTGACAAATAGGTACGTTCTCGGATTACGGTTTTATATAGCGATATTATATTAATTTCCCACTGTTGGGATATATATTATTTTGAAATATATGATGTATATTGATTATATTTGATATTATATTTTCTCCCGAGTCTCTTCATACAAAGGAGACCCTACCAAAAAATTTCATGAATTTTGGACTTGGAAAATTTTATGAAATATTTTCCAAACTTTTGTTAACGTGAAAATAAAAGATTTAAATGTTTATAAATTTATATATTTTATTTAAATTATTTAATTTTGTAAATTTTTTGTTTATAAATTTAATATTTTGAATAAGATATATTGATTACCTAATTTCCTCTTTTCCCTTCTTTTTCCTTTTCGGGGACGAAAAGTTTTGAGTGGGGGAGAGTGTAACGACCCGTAATTTTCGATGATAAAAAATTGTTCATTTAGTTAAGTTTTGGTAATTTAATATTGAAAGGAATAAAAATTTGTCAATTAATAATGAAATAATAACAAAAATGAAAAGTAACAAGGTTAATTAAAGTTAATTATTAACTATTTGAATGAAATTACAATTAATGGAATTAGTGTAAATGTTATACTAGGCTGTAAATTGAATATAAGAAAACAAACGTAATATTGAATCAATTAATGAATTAATATATAATAAGTGGTAATTGAATAAAATCAAATGTTCTGTGAGTATTTATAATATTTGTTGGAAATGATAAACTTATAAAAGTGTGAATAAGAGTGGATGGCAACAATTATTATAAGTTACCTATATATTTAATCCGTTAAATTGAATTTGAAATCAATTGCAATAAATCTAATGTAATATTACGGTAATGCAAATTAAGGTAATAATTGGAAATAATGTTAATTTTATTCATAATATGATAATTGATTAAATAAAAAGAATGGAAATCAAGATTTATTAATTTATTGGAATTCAAATCATAATAATTGGATTAACTGCAAATAAATGAAATTAAATATTTAAATATTACGTTAATAGAGATTGAGATGAAATTTGAGAATATTAATGTTATAAATCATGAACCAATGTTAATTTTATCTATTTGGTAATAATGGATTGAATAATAGGATGAAAGGTCAATTAAATGGAATTATTGAAAATTTAATTTATAATTTTTGAATTTAATGGAATTGAAATTAAACACCGAAATTGATGGATTAATCAACTTTAAATTTGACATCTAAATTTGTTTAAATTATTGTAAGTGATTAAGAAATAAAAAAAATGATACAAGTTGTAAATTATTAAAAATTTAAACTGAAAATGTGATTTAATTTAATTTAATATTTATTTATTTAATTAACTGAAATATAGCCATTTTGACCACTGACTCGGATTTCGACGAAACCAGCTTCATCGGATCCGTAACGGTAAATTACTGTAGGATTTCAAGTTTCATAACAATTGGACTTGTCGCTTGATCGTACGGGCTCGAAGCCCCTTGAAATCAATTTAATTGAAATCAATTTGAAATAAATTGATTTTATCATAACTTCTTCATACGATAGAATTTGGACTTGAAACCTCTTCCATTGAATTTAAAATTTTTGAAACCATCTATTTTGATATATGGAATAACCTATTTTCGTTCCGGAGTCGAAATGGGCTTTCCGGGTCATTTATCGTTTAAATTTCAATCCAAATCTATCTGGTCCATTCTAATTTCAGCTTTTGTCTATAAATACCTCGTTATAAAACCTAGTCCTCCTTATTCTCATTTGTCTGTACGTACATCTCCCTCCCATTTCCTCTTTCCAATAGTAGACAAACAAATTCTAGATCCAATTTCAAATCAAATTCAAGTCAAAAAAAACAAACTCCTCAATGTATATCGAATTATATATCGATTTGAAGCTCTCGACGACCGCATCTCAGATCTGCAATTCATTTTTCGTTTTGGTTCATCGTTTGTTCAGTTTACGTCGAACTATTCGCGGCCGTTCAATCTAGCGTCGATCAATTCCGTCCGATCGACAAATTAGAGGTATGGATGTGTAGAGGGGACCGAGGGGAGCTCATCGGCGTTGGTGGCTTGGGAGGTTAACGGTCCGATTGACGTGAAAAATTCGATTTGTGTCTCGGGTTTCGGGGGCAGCCGGATGTCCTAGGGGGCGGCGCGAGCACTGACATGTGCTCTGGGTGGTGCGGCCTAGCTCGGTGAGGCTAGGGGTGGTTTCAGATCGAAGGACGACGACGTAGGTGGCAGGCGCAACACGTGTTTGTGGCGGCCAGGCGATATTCGCGTACGAAGTAGGCATTAGGGTTTTGGTAGGGAAACTGTTGATGTGGCATGGTATTAGTTGTTAAATTTATTTGTTTTAAATTTATATGTTTTATTTGTTTTAAATTTAATTGTTTAACGTTCAAATGTTAATAAATTTTACATACGAGGTTGTTTTCACGCGCGGTTTGATCTGCTGGGATCGTATCTAAATTCTGGAGATTTTGACGCTGGTTTGGACGAATTCAGAGACTGTTCAAATTTTGGGTTTATTTTGAATTTAAATTCAAAGGTGAGTGTTTTGACTCACTCACAACTTCTAAAATTTCTTATGTTTGTTAAATTAAATTGTTGATATGATTAGATATTTATTTATAACTGTTTAGTATATTTTAAATCATCATCTCAGTTAATTCGAATTTATTTGCATTAAATCGTTATTTAATTTATTATTGAATATAAATTGCCAGTTTAACACCCGTTATTGATTATCAGTTCTATATTGATATTTATTGATTGATTTGGATGATGATTGTGATGGATGTTGATTATTGATGTTGGTTGAATGGATGTTGTATTTTATACCGTTATAAACTGTAAGTTCGTTTTGGATTTTTATTTAATTCGGGATTGCGGTTTGAAATGATATATAACCGTAAAAATTTAAATTGCGGATTGAAATGATAAATATCTGTATCACTTGACTCTAGGATAGAGAATTATATACGGACACCGGATTGGTTAAATTAAATGATTTTAAAATCCTCGATTTTTGAATATAATTAAATGATATTTTGAAATGGAAATTTGATTTATATAAATTTAAGTATTGTTGAAAAATCAAGTTTTGCGTTGAATTGTGAATTGGTTAAAAAAGGAATTTCTTTAAGAAATTAAATTGGAAGTTTGAAGTTAAACTTTTAAGTATAAATGAAATTCTATCGAAATTGAGTTATTGAACTTGTTTGAAAATAACCTTGAAATATTTTTGAAACTGGAGTAATCCGTATTGATATTTTGAACATGGATTTTAAACGATATGAAATTCGATAGTTTATTGAAATTTGGTTTGTCGATTTGGAAATTTGAAATGGTCCAAATATGTTGAAATGAAATGAATAGTTTAATTTGATATTAATTTAAAACTCATATTTTAATATAAACTGTTTTAAAGATATATTATTTAAAATTTCTAATTATTAAGATTTTCAAATTTATTAAACTATTTAACCAATATTAACTATATAAATTATTTTAATCTATTTTAAACCAATTCAATCTATTTTAAAACAAATTAAACCATTTTAATTTAATTTAAATATGATTAATCTATTTTAAAGTTATTTAATCTATTTTAAATTATATTAAATCTAAATTTAATCTATTTAACGATCTTAAGTCAATTTAAAATATTTTTTTACCTATAATAAAACTATTCTAGAGCATTTTAACTATTTATAACTATTTAAACAAATTTCTAAATTTCCAAACCAAGTAAGTGAAAGTGTTTAAATTCAATTCATTGTTTTAAAAAGAAAATAAGGCCAAATGATGTTATAACCTAAGTTGGAATTTAAATGTATAATGAATTGAATGATGATTTTAAAGTAAGAATTTAACCTATTTTGGAACTATGACTTTGAAAGAAATTATGATTTTGGAAACTATATGATTTGGAAGCGACATGGTTTTTGAGAACACGATATTTTGATATAAATTGTGAATTTACTTCGAAAGGAAATATAATTATCAAACTATGATTTCAAATGCGATATGATTTCAAAGGTGAATATGATTCGGAAGTAAGTAATGATTTCGAAAGTGATATGGTTTGAATTGAATATGATATTTTGATATCAATTATGAAACGATTTTGGAAATGTAAAAGAACCATCCGGTGTGTAATAAGCGATTGGTTGTTAAAGAGACTAGGATCGGATATGGGCATACTCTCTGTCGATACCGAATACCACTTTGACAACCGTGTAGGCAGTGGAGATTCCAGAATGAAGTAGGATGGTGGCGACGATCCTATATGAGGTATATACGTGGACCCGACTCTCATGAGTTGGCCTAAGGTGGTTAAACAGGAGCAATTCTCGGGCCAAGGAGGTTGCTCCTATAATGGGACACATTCCATCGATACTATATTCTGACTTTTGATTTATTTGGTGGCCACCCTTCGGTTTTTACTCGGGAGTGTGTTTAGAGTTGGGCGGTAGTTGCGGCTATGCGTTACCAACAGTCCGAATACGTAATTGGTATATCTACCCTGGCATTGCCTAGTTGTGCCGTGTCACCTACCCTAGCGCCCCTACGAGTTTGTTTTGTACCATACCTATGGAGTGCTTTCTGACGACGCCCAGTACGGGGGAGATTACAGTACTGTATAAACTATGGGAATATATAAAATGTGTTAAGGGGGATATGGGTAACGCCTTAACGCTATTTTAATAGTTTATCTTACTGTAGATATATTGTAATAGCGTATTGTACTACATTGTAGATAGTTTAACGGATCCTTAGGAGATGTGAATCCCGAACATCTCTTGAGTTACTGCACTCACGTTAGACACTGGATAGGAGATGTCAAAACCCGTAAACATCTCCAACGCTGTTTACACTCATATTTGTTTACCATTGATTTAACTCACATAAGACCTTTTAGTTCTGACTCGAGTGTTTTGTCTTCTCAATTCGCTCGGGTCAGCCTGAGCATTTCAGGATTTGAATACCTTATTTCTGGAGGACGAAGACGAAGATTGTATTATTATTATTTACTATATTATTCCGCTACATCATACTATTCCGCCGCACTATTATTTATTTATCTATGATATGTGTAACTCTGATTCTGTATTGTATAAGAATAATCAAATGTTTTGTAAACAGCTTCATGAACTGTTATTTGATTATTATATTTTGTCATTCAGCTGCGAGATTCTGTTTTGTTTTATTTCTTTCCCT
The DNA here is from genome assembly GCA_030737815.1 of Allium fistulosum. Lineage (NCBI taxonomy): Eukaryota > Viridiplantae > Streptophyta > Magnoliopsida > Asparagales > Amaryllidaceae > Allium > Allium fistulosum. The sequence continues at coordinate 296,496,917 of CM060907.1, forward strand.
TTTTCTTATTTACCCCAAATAACAATTCGCCCTTCTGTATGGTTTGAGTCGGCATGCGTGTCTGCTTAAAGCGTACAGAAAGGCGGGATGTTACAATTTCCTACATCCAGTAAAATGTTACACCATGCACCATGAATCCTATTGATTTACCTATCACTCCAAACCAAGAACCTTTACACTTGGTAGCGAAGACCGCTGACAAATCACTTATACCTTTGAAAACTCAAGAAGAAGCGGGAGCTTCAACTGAGGTCCCCATAGACCTCATCCTAGCATCATTCCAATCCTTCATACACCAAATACTATCGCATGAAAGGATTAGAAAAAACAGTGACCCTACACGTCATTCGCAGGCCATCTTCACCTCCCCATTCCACAGCTCACCATCTTCGTTCCTCTATTGGGCTAGACATTCAGCAAGGAAATGGTAACGGCACTCCCATGAATGGGAACGGTGATGGTGGACTAAAATCAGACACCAAGTTGAAAGGCAAAATCCGTGCTAACCCTCAGATTAAAACCAAGCGAGGCAATAGAAACCCCTCCCGTTGGAAAAACAAACCCAATCTGCCAGAGATGATAAAGACACCACATATGATGGAAATTCATCCCACGGTGAACCAAGAGAACGCGAAATCCATCAACTAAAAACTTGGGTAGAGCAGTTGGCAAGGATCTGTCAAAAGAATACTAGAGAAAAAACAGAGGAAGGAATTTGCTCCCCTTTCGTTGAGATCGTTATCGAGGAAGATTTTCCCGATAACTTCAAAGCCCCCTCAATTGACAAGTTTGACAGAACTACCAAACCCGAGGATCACCTCAGCACTTTTGAATACTTCATGGAAATCCTAAAGGTCGGATATATGGCCCGATGCAAGTTGTTCCCTGTATACTTATCCGGTGTAGTCTCACGATGGTTTATAAAATATGGACCAGGAGAAGTGTGGTCTTGGAGTCAATTATTTGCCAATTTTATAAGGCAGTTCAATTCAAAAAGAGAAGCCTCCCTAGATGTCAATACTATGTCATGTATGAAGCAAGGGGAGAAAGAAAGCCTATGGAGTTTCATTAAGCGCTTAAACGAAGAAGCTCTCCGAATTAGGGCAACCAACGAAGAAGCATTTCTAATGGAAACTCATGCTGGAATTAGGAGAGGAACTGCTATATAGGACAAAAACTGGAGAAAGTCTTTCCATAGCATGAAGGTGTTCTATGAAAGGGAAGATGGTAACATCAGGGTGTAGGAAGCCGTGTTTATAGCATAATCTCGTGGGACTTTTGCCCCCAGTTCTGACAACAAAAGGGGGTAGATGGATATCACATACCTACGAAGTGGTAGAAAGAGCTAAACCTCACTTCAAAACCCCTCACTCATACCCTCGGGTAGATATATGAGATGACCAAGCCAAAATTAGTATAAAACGTGTCGAATAAGGGAAAGAAACCAGAACAAAACCGAGGTGGAGCATACTACAGCTTTCACCGAGCAAATGTTCATCATCGGTAACTATCGACACCTATAAAATGAAATAGGAGGTTGATCGAGAAGGGTTACTTGGGTAGCTTTAAGAGGGAAAATGGTGGTGACAGGACCGGAAATCTAACTCTAAACCCTAATGAACACCAAGCTGGCAACCCTTCAAACCCGATAGCTTCAATCCATGGGAGACCATACCTCACTAGTGCAAGCAATAAGGCATAGGAGAGATGTGTACAGGAGGCCAGGACCTAGAAGACAATCTTCCATGTTAAAAAAAACTACACCAGAAATAACCTTTACGGCAGCCGATGTAGTGGGAGTTGTGTTCCCACACGAAGGCCTAGTTAACATTACAGTGGATATATCAAATTTTACTATGATGAAAGTGTTTGTCAATTCTGAAAGCTCAGTAAATACCATCTTCAAGTCTGCTTATGATCAAATAAAATTACCATCATAAATGTTGAAACCTAGGCCTGAACTGATCTTTGGTTTCAACAACACTGCTACCATTTCAGTAAGGTCAACGTGTTTGTTCGTTACAGTTGGAAGTGCCGTGTTACATAAATCATTTTGTGCACGTTTCCTAATCATCGATCAGCCCTCACCATATAATGCTTACTTGGGAAGACGTGCTCAGATTGATTTGAGGGCAATCATCTCTCAAAAAAACCTGCTCATGAAATTCAGCATTCTAGTGGGAATAGGGTCAGTAAAAGGGAAACAATTTTTAGTTAGGGAACTATACAATGTAACTTTTAGCTCTAGTAATAAAATTGTTCCAAACTATTTTGCTGTTTCTTTTGATATTTGTAATAAAAATAACAAAAAAAAAGTCAAATCAGAACATAAAACTACGACGGTGTTAGATACTCAAACTAATACTGAGGCGAGTAATCCTGCGCCTCCCAAACATGATAGAAAAGAGAGGAGAACATATATGCACATGATTGGCACTGATGAATATAATTCGGTTAAAGCGAAGTATTTCTTTGAGGAAACTCAAAAACAAGCATCTTCTGTGAACTCACCACCAGAAGAGGAATTACAAAGTGAGATAGACTCGAGGTTAGAGGCGATAAGGAAAGAGTTAAAGTCGGTAGATGATCTTGAAGACATACAAATAGATCCAGAGGACCTCGCAAAGTTGCTCAAGATTGGAAAGAACCTCAGTGCAAAGGCACGGGATGAACTTATAGACTTCCTAAAAAGATCAATAGATGTATTTCCTTAGACTCATTTAGATATGGTAGGAATAAACTCAGCCATCACATGCCATGCACTAAACATCGACCTAAATGCGCATCTGATCAGACGAAAGGACAGAGCTCTAGACCATGAAAGATACAATGCTCTACATGAAGAAGTTAAGAAGTTAAAGGAGAATGAATTCAATATGGAGGTATACTACCCAAAGTGGATTGCCAACCCGGTACTCATATGAAAGGCTAACGAGAAATGGAGAACTTGCATAGACTTCACCGATCTCAGTAAGGCTTACCTGAATGACAGTTTTTCCATGCCAAGGATCGATTAGTTAGTAGACACGACTAGTGGCTATGAATTACTCTCACTCATGAATGCATATTCGGGATACAAATCAGATAGCCATGTTTGAACCAGACCAGGAACATATAAGTTTGTGATTGATAAAGGGTTATATTGCTATAAGGTCATGCCATTTGAGCTCAAGAACGCGAGGGAAAACTAGTAGAGGTATGTCAATATGATGTTTGCCGAACAGATTGGAAAGAATGTGGAGGTTTATGTGGACGACGTGCTGGTTAAGTCAAAAGCAGCATCAAACCATGTCAAAGACTTAGAGCAGACCTTCACAGTCCAAAGGCAATACCATATGAAGCTAAACCATCTAATATGCACCTTTGCCATCCAAACAGGCAAGTTCTTAAGATATATAGTGAGTGCATGTCGCAATGAATCAAACCCTGAAAAGATTGAGGCTGTAAAAGGAGTGGGAATCCCAAAGAAACTGAAGCATATGATGAGTCTAAATGGTAAGGTTGCGGCTCTAAGCAGAATTATATCCAAAGCCACAGACAAGTGCATCTCGTTCTTCAACCTAGTGAAGAAGGGTGAAACTTCGAATGGACTAAGGAGTGCGAAGCTGCATTCCAAAACCTAAAGGATCATTTGGTCAATACTCTTATATTATCAAAACAGGCGATAGGTGGGAACTTATATGTTTACTAAGCTGTGACTGATCAAGCTATTAGTGCTATAGTGATACAAGAGGATGAAGGGACACAAAGGCCCATCTACATCATAAGTAAGCGGTTATCGGGGGCAGAACTGAACTACTCAGTTGTTGAAAAGCTTGCGTACAACCTGCTCCTTACAGCGAGAAAGCTGGGGCCCTATGTCTAGGCACATCTCATCTAAGTCCTCATAGACAAACCTCTTAGGGAAATACTACAGAAGTCAGAGACATCAAGTCACCTATTAAAATAGGTAATGGAGCTTAGCCAGTATGACATCACATATCGTCCCCGGAAGGCAATCAAAGGCCAAGCACTTGCAGATTTCATCATAGAATGCACCTTACCAACTGAACCCCACTCATAGGAAGAAGAAAACACCCACAATTTTGGTAGTTGTTCATATATGGAGCATCAAATGAACAAAAGGTAGGAATTGGATATGTATTGATCACCCCAAATGGACAAATGCTGCATGGAGCAATGCAGCTTGGTTTCAAAGAAACCAACAATGTGGTAGAAAACGAGGCTCTCCTCGTAGGTCTACATATGACCCAAGTAATGAAGGTATCCTACATCAAAATTCACAGTGATTCCCACTTAGTTGTGAAAAAAGTGCAGGGTAATTACCAAGCAAAGGAACCTACTTTAGCGAAATATGTGAAACTGTCAAAAAAATTATTTGAGCAGTTCGAACAATCTGAGATAAAGCAAATCCAACTTGAGAGCAACTCATCCGCCAACTCCTTAAAAAAACAAGCTAGTACCAAAGTGACCAATGAAATGAAGGCAGTACCAATTGGGCATTACGCATAACCAAGTATAAAAGAGTCAAATCAAATACTGTTCCTGACCCAAGCCCAACGGGCCGCCATTCAAGGCATACAAAATCAGGAGACAACAAAGAGTCAAGGGTAACCCATAACTAAGCTCCTACCTCAACAAACCGAGGAGAATGACTCCCATCAAACAATTCTTCCTAAATAGAGTTTACCTTCGAATAGAAATAAGGCTCGAAAGACAAGATACTAGGCTTCGCACTACTCCTTCTTGGATGGCACACTATACAAGAGAGAGTATTCTACCCCTTATCTTAGGTGTGTTTCCAAGGAAGAAGGGGTACGGGTCATGAGAGCCAATGCATAGATCACTTGAAGGAAACAAATTAGCAGAAAAAGTACCGAGACACAGCTCTATTGGCTTACCATGCTCCAAGACGCAAAGGAGTTTGTGAGGAAGTGCGATAGATGCCAACAATTTGAAAGTATCCCTAAACAACCATCCTATAAGCTTATCCCACTCTCAAGCCCATGGTCATTTGATATATGGGGGATATACTAGATAGGACCGCTTCCAATGTCGAAAGGAGGGGCTAAATACTCCATAGTGGCCATAGAATACTTCACCAAATGGGTAAAGGTGGAACTCCTAGCCATAGTTACTTTTGTAGAAAAGAACATAATCACTAGATATGTGATATCTCACAAAATCATTTCTGACAATGGTAACAGTTTGAAAACAAAGAATTCATGGAGCTTTGTGAGAAGAACTACATAATAAAAGTTTCTCCTCAGTCGCGCACCTATAGGTAAATGAACAGTTAAAGCTGCAAACAAAACCATTAAAAATGCTTAAGAAAAGGATTTAGAAAGCTAAAGGAAAGTGGGCGTAGGAGCTCTCTTTAGTATTACGGGCCTAACGAACTTCAACAAGATCTCTTATAAGCCACATTCCTTTTTCGCTAACCTACAGATATGAGGCCATGCTTCCTGTTGAAGTAGAAGTCCCATCACATAAAGGAATATCATATACCATGATAAAGAATAAGAAATTGAAAGAAGTTGCCGTAAATCTCATCTAGGAAAGAATGGATAAGGCGGCGGTAATATTGGTCGCATATCGACAAAGGATGGCATGGAATTATAATGCAAGACTCAAAGAAAGAAACTTCTGCAAAGGGGACTTGGTACTATAGACAGTGATGGCCAATACAAAGCATATAGCAGATGGAGCTTTAGGACCAAATTGGGAAGGTCCACTAGTTATTGCAGAAGTTTTAGCGAACGGGGCATATCGGTTATCGAGACCTAATGGCAACCTAGTTCCAAGAACTTGGAACACAAAGCACCTCGGAACTTGTTTTGTCTAATTTACATTGCTTATGTAATGTACATTGTAGTTATTATAAAGAAGCAACAATACAATGAACTGGATGTAGGTATATTAGACGGCCCAAATTAGTATAAAATCCCTCTGTGTTAATACTTCGTCACATAGTTGAACAATCTCCCCAACACTTCCGCAGTTCACCGCCAATAGTCACTTGCCAAACAAATCCATGGTCGGTAGACAAGAATGGCAATCTCAGCACTGGGGACGGTGAAACTAGACTTAAACACTTGGAATTACATCAATGAAATCTGGCTCTTCAGCCGAATTACTATACTGGACATAGGGATAATAGAGTGCCCGAAGCAGTTATTAAAATGGAGTTGCACACTAAGGAGTTTGGTTTCTCATCCTAACTGGTCATAGGAATATTGGACGACCCGAACCAATATAAAGACCTCTTTATATTTGTACTACTGACATAGTACACTGGACGTACGGAAAATAAACAGTCAGAGCCAGTATAAAAAATCATGCGCAAGCGAAGGTTGTAAACACACAACCTGACTTCATAGTCAAATTTCTTTTTCAGTCCTCCCCCAGACAGCGGGAAAGACTATGCCAAGCACACAAATAAATTTCTCACAGCTCAACCCCGTCATTCAATAGTCGTACTAACAACACAGCATATGGGTGACAACAGCAATCTCAGAAATGAGAACGGTGACATTGAATTTAGATCTTATCAAGCGCATGAGAAAAAATTTCATAGCCCACCACCACTCAAAGTATGAATTAACCGCACTAGAACAATAACGGCAATCTCAAATATGAGAATGGTGGTGCTAAGCTAAATGTGATGTGTAAACATCAAAGTGCAGGTCGGCACACAACAGACGTGCATGCCAAATAGTAGGTAAATACAAGTCTACACTAACCTATGGTTGCTGCAGACTTGAAGAGCAAGTGTTATACCCATTTTTACCCTAAGTTGCACTTAAGGGAAATGGGGCAGGGCATGATACCAGGAAGGTTGCCCTTATATCAAGAAAAAATTAGATGTAAAGAAAAAGGAATTGAATCTATTAAGCTCATACTCACAGGGAGCTATCTTGAAGCTATAGTAGTTAACCTGACTTGAACCCTATAATCAAGGGAATTATAGCAGAAGATGGATAGTGCACTCATAAGGAAGCAAAGGCAGGTCACAATGACAATACATAATATCAAAGCAGAATAAGAATAATGCGTCAAGGAAAAGGAGGCAGCACCTGCAGAGCTGATTTGACCACATCTCCAAAGCCATACTTTGTCAACATCTACAAGAATAGGTCTGCACAGCACATACCTAGTGCAACCTAAGCAATATTGCTAGGGGTAAAAAACACTCCAAAGGGTTGCATTATGGGCCACTCGGAATATGCTACAACGTAGAACCATGCTTACAAGTAGACGACAAAGATACGGAGCACCTCATTTTTCTCACCAGCAACCCGAGCATACTTGCAATAAGGATAACTTAAATCGCAATCAGCTGAGATCATGGCTAGCCCTTAATACTTTCCAAGCATATGACGAATCAACTCTCAGAATGAAACATGGCAGTGCAACTCCGTTTCTACCAGATATGATGGCAAGTTAAGCAAAGATAGCAAAGACACCAACCCCTCCACCCCTGTCGATAACCTATGGGAATCAACAGCAAGATCAACTTGAGTCACAGCCTGCTCAGGTCATGTTCGCAAACTAATGCCTTAGCTAAGGCAGGGCAGTATAAATTGATCCTGATACAATGTCTAACAAGCTAGTGCAAATCAGCACCACAGCATCACACGGAGATCATATATTGGTCAGCATAGATATGGTGGTCGTATCTGGGGGCTAGTGAGTGACACTTAATGTCCCCCCAAGGACTCACATTCAAAGTCAATTTATATTTGAATTCTCCTACCACAATTTCAAATATTCTCGCTTTATATCGAGATTCCCACCTTCACTCAAGCTTCCCGCCAAAGAGGCGTCACCAATCTAGGCACAACAAACATGCGTTATAGATGAATGACAGGTGGTAAGATCTGAAGGCGGAGATTGAAGATCTGAAGGTGGAGATTGAAGCAGAGGATAAAGGGCAATCATGGTAATCAACATTGCACTTTTCCACACTATAAATGAAGGCATTGGAAGGGCTAGAAAGGGGACAATTTTTCCAGAGTCTAAAGCTGATCATAAAAAATTGAGTGAGATTATATGCTTTCAGGAATTTGTGTCAAAAAACAATATATAATGGATTGTCCCATAGACTTAGGATTAACAATAATCCGAACCACGTAATAGTTTCTATGTCCTTTACTTTCATTGCTTTATTATTTTCGTATATTGTGTTAGATTGTGAATTGTGATTCCTTTGCAAAACTATTTCAACATTCTAACAAATAGTTGGAGTACGGTTACTGGGCTATGTAAGTGTTCAGCAACATAGTCACTTCCTAGAGGCGGATTAAATATAAGTTAAATTTGTTGATTCAAACTCGTCGAAAAATCACTGCCTAGATTTCTTCATGATCAAGTTGCGTGTTGTGAAGCCGAAAAATTTCACCAACATATGTCAACGAATAAATCGGAGATATTTTAATATCTACGCTTTTCAATATTTCAGTTATTCTCCTATTTTAGAATTAATTAGATTCTAAGCAATGCAACTATATATATCAATCATGTATTGTCAAAATTAACAATCAAGTTATCAATAAAGATGTAGTATTTTAATGTTTGTTGCTTTCTTCATCTCTTTCCCACTATAAGAGAATGTGCTTTTCGTAGCAATAAATGGCAACGTTTCAACTCTAAGTGCATCCATTAGTTTTACAAATTCAAGAAAACTAAGACCAAAACGCTACAAATTACCAAAATTTTGTTAGGCGGGTACTTTAATTATTTTAGCGGGTCCTAAAAATATTTCCCAGCTTCCGCTATTATCCAAAATAAACCCTTCTCTCCTATCTCCTTGCGCCCCCTTTTCTCCCTTTGCTCTAATCCATAGCCTAGGATCCAACTTTAGCGCCTTTGATCCAACTCAGTTGCTACGCTCCAGTTCCAATTCCTCTATCCATCTCCACTCATTTGTCGTTTTCAAAATGGGTTTTCAATATTGGAGAATTCGGTAAAAGGTAAAAACACCAAATTATCAATTTAATAGATTATCATACTCTATATATTTAGGTGTAATTCTTTTGATTTCATAAGTTAATAAGGAATAAGGTTATGGTGATGAAGCCTTTTGTTTTGTGGATGATTATGGTTTCTGGAGTTTAAGTTTGACTGAAGAAGTTTGTATACGTCATACTTTAACAGCACAATATTTTAATACCACAACTCAAAGACAAGGTTGTGTATTTGTGTCAACAATGACAAACCTGGGTTTGGGATTAATACTCTAACATCGAATTATTTTAACATCACCAGATCCTCACAAAGGATATCTACAATGACAAGGGTTTTAGCTAGTTTTTTAGCCGATGTGAGTCTAATTTCTTGATGTTTCTTTGTTATTTTTGGATAAAACTGAGCACGTCAACTTTGTCGGTGGACTGTCTTTAAAAAAATGCTGGAAAAGAATCCCTCTACATTGATTGGTGTTGTAACAGATGGTTAGGTTTTTCCAAATATGTGATGAGCACAGTTGGCGCTGAAGAAAAAGAGTGCAAAAACATAAACCTAAATTTTTATATCCCAATTGCTATATTTTTACTGAAGATGTCACCAAATCCCTTATCCACTGTCACATAAATAGTTATTTATTAATGATTTATATAATACTACCAGAGTTATAATATAGATGGTATTATATAAAAGGCCAGTATTATACATTAGAGACTAAAACTAAGGTAAGCCAGCTTGTTCTTGGAGAAAATATCCATTAAGTTGAACCGAATATATTTTCTAAACCTTGGGAGCCACATTCTGCTCGCAACATTATCACTTGAATAATTTTAATTAGTGCCCTCTGTTAATGGATCACTGTTTAAGAAGAAATGAATTATATGAACTTTATATTTTGTAATTTAAGGTCAGTCCACAGTGGCTTGTAACTCCATAATTTGTGCTTTAATTAGATTTTAGTATAATCTGTCAATACCAATTACTGAAGTGTTATTTGTTGTATCATAGTATTATTGTCATTAGTTTGATTGTATTTAGGCAATATTATATTGTTAGTAGGTTGTGCTCAATTTATTATTAAATAACTATATTTATCTTGCAGCAATTACAACTATTCTGAATATGAGAAAATTGGACCTAATGCTAAATTCAGCTGACAAAGAGGACCTAATTTGATTATCTTTTCCCACATTTCTATTTCTAATTTGTAGAGTGTAACTCATCTAGCATAGTAGTAGTTTATCTTGGAGGGGTAGAACTCATCCTTGAAGTCCAAGAAATTATACAAAGATGCATTTTTAGTGTATTAATTAGTAAGGTAGTATGAATTTGCAATTCATATAGTTTAAACTTCTATATACTTGATAGAGAAACTAAAAAATGTTTTAATACAAATATATTTAATACATAAATACACTTCAATAAGTGTTTACAAGGTTGCATTAAAACAAGTACAAAGGAGATCATCACATAGATAATCTTATAATATTTAATACAAGTATATTTTAATATAATTACATTATTATTATGTATTGAAGTTATGCTGGGGGAGAACTGCAATGGGTAGCTAAATTAATCGACATACAATGAGCAAGTAGTTTGTTGAAACTAAAGTTTGTAGGGATATGAGATGGATTTTTCATATAATGAAAACAGACATGATATGGACAAGGATGTGCAAATTCAAGGCAGTAGTAGCATGTGATGATGCATGGGAGTAGCATATGATAATCCATGGACCAAGCTGAGATTTTTGGTATGTTGCCTTCTTTTTAGTTTGGGAAGTTTGCTATAAAGAAATATTTAACAATAGTGTATCCAAGAGGGGAGGAATCCTTGTTTGGTTATTTGGAGCTAAGAAGGTAGGTACAAACTTGTTTTTTTAGTCTTGGTGAAACTAAGTTGTTCCACATCATCTATATTGTTGATATGAGTTGTAGAAATCTCAATGTTTATTGCACATGAATCCTTGTGATTGCAATATTCTTGTCTGCACAGATGTGGCTACTAGAGGTCTTCACATTCCTGCAGTTGGTCTTGTAATTAATTATGGTAACCCTTCCAACTCTAAGGTTTAAAGTTTGCTATCAGTTATAATTTACTCTTGGTTTTCTGGTTATGATCTTATTAATGGAATTATGTTTAGATAACTTAGCTATCCTAGAAAAATGCATATGACAGAAACAATTCACTTGAAGCACGAATGATATGTTAAAAATGAAAGTGATTATGGTTACTATCTAATTTATATATTTTTATAGGATTATTTCCAATGTACTGGACATGTTGGATGCTCTGCACTTGCTGTTTCCTTTGTGCATCAATGTGAGGCCGTACCTTCAAATCGAGAAGCTCCTTAGCAAGTCTTCACATTTCTTTTTTAGCTTCTATCAGTATGGACACAGTACATAATATAAAAACCATGATGTCCTTTAAATTTCATGTCCTTTTAAACACGATGTTCATGCATGTCCTTAACATCCACTTCATGTAATATGGTGCATCCTTGTTCTTAAGCATGTAAAGGTGAGTATTTGAGCTTGAGTACTTGGTGAATACCATGTCTGATTTTATTGAGAAACGTATAAAATTATATGTTTTATTTAATTTAGTTTTATAAAATTTATTTCTTGCTATCTCTCTAGGAAGGACTCAACGATAATAGGCCTTAATTTGTAGACTTCTTTTTTCTCGATTTGTTAGAGCCCTTGGATTGCTGCTGATGTGCACGTAAATGTGCATATTTTTACCACCATATTTAATCTAGTTAAATTAAATAAATGATCATATTGGGTATTTTAACTTGTTTAAACCAAAATTCAAATTATTTTCAAATTGTCACATATTCATCTTCATATAGGGGGAAAATGGTCATTTTTGTGCATTTATTAATATGTGAAAATTTACTTGGAATTTTCTATGTTGTTTTGTAGGAATTTTAGTGAATTTTACAAGTGGTTTCATGAAGATATATGCATGCACAAGAGTGAATACAAAGGAATGGAGATGGAAATAATTCAAAGTGAAGATCATGGAGGACCTCACTTACCCACCTACCTTAATGTACACTTAGGAGCTAATGCACATGCTAAAAGGCCATTAAATCTTCATGCACACTTAATGGATGATTATTTGAAGTTAATGATAACTTGGCCACCACACTTCCTAAGAGGGTATTTTGGGTAGTTCCCAAAAAAGTGAATTAGGGTTTTGAACTTATATAAATACCCCTTATGTTTCAAGTAACCCTCTCCTTCTTTAGTCTCTCTTAGGCCCTCTTCTCTTTAGTTTAGTTTAGGATCAAATAAAAGAAAGCTCTCTTTCTCTTTTCCATGGCTACTTAGCCATTTTTATTTTCATGTAACTTTCCTTTTTTTATGCAATGTTAATTAGTGCTCTCTTTTCTTTTACATGCTTCTTTTCCTTTCTTGTTAGTAGTTAGTTTACTTTTCATGCAAGTATATTATTGTTCATTTCTTTTTTCTTAGCTTTTCTTTTCATTTTGCTCTCTTTTTCCTCTTTGTTCATTTCATGTTGCTTTCTACGTTTGTTGATTTGATAATAAATATGAGAGGCTAATCCCTACAATTTAGGGGTAATGAAGCTCTCTAGTATGTAGATGCAACATTTTGATGTTTATGCTCTCCTTTTGTGCTTAATGAAACATTTGAAGTGGTTTAACTTGTTGTTTTTGATTTGAATTTGATATCCTATATTGTTGACACCAAATAGGATATACTTAAACAATCACAAACAATAATTACCTCTTCATCTACATATGATGATGGTAATGAAGTGATTGTTGAAATTAAAATTTGATGGCCTATATTTCTAAACAATAGTTAATAGGCCATGCTTAAAATAGATTTTTCTTTCAACTTTGTTGTCATATTTCATGAGAGTTAAATGTGCATTAGTTGTCGTGTTATAGTTTGATGGTTTATATTGGGCTAATTAATAGCACAAATATACCATACTTATGATAAGCACAACAACTAATTACACTAATGACAAGAAAAGAGATCATAACTTCATTTTGTTGATTTATGTGATCTAGATAGTGGTAATTGCCTCTAAATTGCCTTCACACTCACATATTTTTATCACTTTGTTAGTTTGTTAGTTTTCTCCTTTTCTATCTTAACACTCTCTTCAACTTTGGTTTAATTTGATTGAATAGATTTTTAAAATCAACAATTCCCTACGAATCAACCCATACTCACTACGTACTACGATAGTACGCCGTGCGCTTGCGGTTAATTTAATTATAAATTCGTTCGATGGATTTCTAACTCGATAGAAATTCCCGTCGACGAATAAGTTTTTGGCGTCGTTGCCGGGGAATTTTCTTTGATATTAATTTCTATTCTTCGAATTATTTTTGTTTGATTTTATTGTGTGTTTGTTTTGTATGTTACTTTGCATTTAAAAATAATAATATTTGTTTTGTGTGTTTATTGTGTGATTTGTGTTTTCATTTCGTTGTTTTCTTGTTGCTTTTCTAGTTGCATTTGCATTTCTATTATATAAAAAAATAAAAAAGCGTACACAATTCCAAAACAAAATCAAAAATTTTTTTATTTCCATTTCATTTACAAATTTCATTTTCTTTACAACTTTTCAATTTTTTTTGTTTTTACAAATTTACATTTTTTCTGCCTCTTACTGTTCCACCCTCCTTCTACCCACTGTGCACTGCATACCACCATACAAAACTACCCACTATGCCTTACCTTTCATATACTTCCTCCAACATACTCATCATTCACCATACCATATATTGCTATCATTTCCACCCCCTTGCTATAACCACCAGACTTCTTCTCCTACACCATTAACTCCTCTGTTCCACTACCACACTTTCTCAAAAGTTCAGTCTCTGTTACATTTTTTCTGAAACAGTCATATCAACCTCTATAACCCAAAGCAACTCCATCACAGCTCAACAACTCCACATCAACCCCTGCCACAACTTGCCTGAACGACATCATATAGACATACTACAATCACCAACTCTACACAGCAGTGCACCACTTAACTCTACCAAGTCATCATACTTCTCAACACTTCTTTAAACATACTGCTCATACAAAACCATTGCCTTGCTCCTCTGTAAACACTTCGCCAATTGCCAGTCCCCCATCTCCATCCCATATCACACTGAACAGTACACTTCTACAACTCAACATTTACCCCACTTCAGTTTTGACAATTAATTTGTTGTTCGTCCACCCCATTTCCAGTTTTCATCACACTGTCACAACCATACAATTCCACCACATCCCCTTCAAGCTTGCCTCTACATCACAACTACTGGTTCAACCATCTTTCATCTCCACTGCTATCATTCCAGTGCATAGTGCAACCTAACAACACGTTCAACATCAACCTGACAATAAACTTCTCTGGCCACCCACTTTTGTCAACCTGACAACAAACTTCTCTGACCACCCACTATTGCCACAATAGCTCCAAACCCCTTTCCATCATAACTGCCTTTGGTCACCCCTGCTTTGACAGCACAGCAGCACTCAATTGCTAACAACATACTTCATATTTCCTACAACAACCTCCACTTCTACGAACACTGCTGCATTACCTGAACACTCCTTCAAATAATCACTGTAGTCAATTATTGCTGGCTCCCCTCTGTCAACACCTGACCACAAATCCACCACCACAGCCCCTGTCACCACACCATAACCTAAGCTACTGCTCTGCCCTTATTCTACAACTCCAAATACAATTCCACTGACCATTATATAGCCACAATCATCACTTCAACAACATCACTCCAACATTGTGATACCACAAATTTCCACCCACAATTGAACTGCCCTACTTCCAATCGCCAATTCAATCTCTTCAAACCACCTGCAATCGACCACGACCATCGCCCCTCTTCATTCAACCTCCACGACCATCCGCCTCGAACAACTATACAGCCAACCAAATCGCCGACACTCAAGCATGGAATTGAAAATGGTTTTGAATTTCAAATTTTGGAATTTTGATTTTCGAACTGTGAAATTTTGATTTTGGGGGATTTTGTTTGTCTTCATTCGTGTTTTAACTAATCAGAGCGATATAAAAAAGTTGCGTTAGGTAACTGTTTTAGTTGATTAACTGTTTAAATATGGACTGGTGAGGATTTGTGGGCCTAAGTGTTAATTAAATTGCTTTGTTTTATTTTGTCCATAAATAAATTGCTTTGTTTTGTTCTATTCGTTAAAAAAAAGGTTGTTTCGTTTTGTGTCTCTTTGAAAAAAAAGATTTTTTTTCTTTTCATTTTATTTTTTTTATCCTTAAAAAGTTTTCAATTGTTTTTAATTGTTTTACTTTCATTTGTTTTGTTTTTCACTTGTTTTATTTTCTTCTTTGATAAACATGTATATATATATAATTTGTATATATCTTGTTTTTATTTTCAGGTTGTCAAAGCAGATTGGAAGAGTTGCTCAGTTCTCTTAGCTTGCCAAAAAATAACTGCCTACTGTCTCATAAAAAAATTTGTTGCTTTTAACTCCTATTTATTTATTTTTATTTTGACTTGCATTTTAGAAAAAAAATTCAAAAATAAATAAATTCATTCGTAGTTGCATTGTTAATACACGTTTAATTTATGCTTTGCATTTCATCCTAGAAATTAATAATAACGGTTAGACATCGATAACACTTAATTGTATATTGACAAGTTGTCTTCTTTAAACAATTTAATTTCTTAGTGTCTAGGCTATGGCAGAGTAATAACCATTTATAAATATTATGGTGATTCGTAAATATTATAGTGGTTGTTCCTCTGAAGGTACTTAAACCTTTGGCTGCATTGCTACGGTGATTCGTGGTGCACTGATAAATCCTGCCTGTTACTTAGCTGAGAACTATCTTGTTGATTTAAGACAGAGTGTGATTATACAATTTTGGGTTAACTTAGGATAAATCATTTGTAATTAACCCTTGCATTCATTTAGTTGCATTAGTTCATGCATATTTAAAAAAAAATCAAAATTCAAAACTAAAATTTTTTTTGTAAATATTCCATTTCCTTTCCTTTGAAAATTTTCAAAATCAAAAATCTAAAAAGTCCAAATAAAAAAATTTACTTAATTTTTTAGAAAATAAAAAATCTAAAAAAATATAAAATCTTTTCAAAAACAAAAAATATTTTTTTTTTGAAAAATCAAGAATAAAACAGAAATCAATTTTCCATTTTGAAAAATAAATTCTATCTGTAAATATTTTTCCTTTATAAAAAAACATTCTTGAAAATGTCTGAGTTTCCCCACTTATGTGAATTTTACAATAGTTGTGGAAATCAATATAATCCATATGATTTCACTCCAAATTCATATGGATATATTAACGACAATCATTGTATAAATAATTCGAATTTTGAACAACACAGTTTTCAAAACAATGACCAAACTTCGACTCTCGAAAATAGCATTGAAATGATTTCATCTTTACTCGAACTCTCTACACAACAAAATCAAGAGATAAATGATTTGTGTAATTCATATTTGTGCAATGATTCAAGGCCAAGTTTTCAAAGTAATCAAGATTTGAATTCACTTCAAAATGCAAACGACCTCGAGTATAACCCATGCCAATTCAATTTTGAACTCCAAAATGAATTTCAAAATCAAAACGAAAATGTGATCCACTTTTCAAATAATTTTGGCAATGGTAATAATCTCGACTACGATACGAGTGAAAAAATTTGTTCTCAACAAACCCAAATCGAAAATTCTCAAGTTAATAACTATAAATTGGATTTTGTTGAACAAATGGACGAAATCTACAATGATCACATGGATTTGTTGTTCGAAACATATATGAAACAACGTGAGAAACAATATCAAATCCCAACATGTGACGAGTCAAATGATAATCCATCTTTTACCCAAATCGACGATTTTTAAACAACAACTTTTGAAACTGAAAATGATGATCTTAATGAAGTTGTTGAAAATATGGTAATTGAGTTGGATTTCAATTCTTTTGAGGTGTAGAACCAAATTTAAAATTCGACCTTCCTTTTCTCGATTTCAAAATTTTAAATACAACAACTTTGGATTTTGAACTTGAGATACGCAATGAAGTTATTGATAATCCAACAAAGGAAGACGAATTTAACAAACACGATTTCTTTGGACTTTTCGAAAACAAGTTATCGAATTCTTAAGGGGAAGATTTAAAACACCATTTTGATTTTGAAATCGGTAATTTCGAAAAATTTGTCAATGATTAGTTTGAATCTCTATTTGGTGAAAATAAACGTGAACTTCAATCAATCGTCATATCTACCCCAAAAATCATCAAAAATAAAACAACTCATACGATTTTTAATAAAACGACATTCGTTTTCCCAATTCAACATTCAACTTTGAAATCATTTACAATTTGGTTTTTCGAGCTTAAGTTGTGTCTTGTATACTTGACGAGACGAATGAATCGGTCTTTGGAAGACCGTTTCATTTACTCTTTAACGACATACTTTCTGATGTCTTGTAAATAATAATCTTTTTCATGTAAATAAAGTTCATGTTTTTATTTTTATTTTTCTCCTTTCACTTGGGTTGACTGTGGAGACACAGCCAATATCAAGTGTGGGGGGAGTCTCATCTTCATTTTTAATTTTACTTGTTTATTTTTACATTTTCTTTCCAAAATTAAAAAAAAATCTCAAAAAAAAATTAGGCATTTTAATTTATTTTTAAAGAAACACTATAGGATAAATATATGGTTTTGGTTTATTAAATTGGAATTTTTGAAAATTTATTTGTCTCAACAAAAATAAAAATAAAGTTTGATTACAAATAACGATGGTTTAACTAGTATATAGGAAGATTCATACGTGTTAATTATGAAATATCCTAATTGAAGATCTTTGTTTTAAAAAGTGGTGAATTCAAATAAAAGGATATAACATTTTTTTTGTCTTCTAAGTTAAATGGTGCTAAGATGATTTTGCAAAACTCTCTCTTCAAAAAAACAAAAAAAAATTCTTGTATATATGTATATATTTATTAACACCTACGGTCGATAGGTGTACACACTTATGTGTACACTCGCCATGCTCTGTGCCCTTCTCACGTAAGCCCGAAAGGCAGTGCATGATCGGTATATCTGGCCTAAGTTTATCGGAGCTAGGTGTATGTATATGAAAATTCTTTTATTAATAATGCCTATAGTCGATAGGTGTTCACACTCATGTGGTCACTCGCCACGCTCTATATTCCCCTCACATAAGCCCGAAAGGCGGAGCATGGGTAATATACTAATATATCTGGCCTCAGTTTATCTGAGTTAGGCATATGTAAATATTGTAAATATCAATAAAATTTTCAAAAATAATAATAGAGAGAGTAAGCAATTGGAATCCAAGAACTAATTTAACTTGTTTGATTTGACTTGTTATTGAAAAGAAATGAAAATACCACTTTGATAAACTTTGATAATCGACTAAGATCTATTTCCTAATCACACTGTGTTATCAACCGAAACAACGAGTTAAACTATAGTATATTTGCTTTGATAACTTCATTTTTATTGGAAATTTTGATGAGTAAATGGCTTAAATTTTCAAGATAATGAACGAAACCTATATTTAACATATTTGTGTCGATTTAAAAGTGAATCATTCATTGTAAATATTTTCAAAAAATCGCATTGATCTCTTTGTAAATAAATCTTGCATTTTATAAATATTTTTGTAACGACCCAGAATTTTTGATAATTAAAATTCGAATATTTAATGGTTTTAAATATTAATAGATGGAATTTAGAAGTCGAATGATTTATTTTTCGAATATTGGGTTTTATTTGATAATTAAATCGATAAATTAAATAGTGGAATTCCAGAGATAATTAAAAATCGAGTTTAAATTGATTGAAAATGATTTGTAAAATTTTATTTAATCATACTGGAATTATAGAAAGGTTATAGAACTTTTAAAATTGAATTTGGAGTTAATCTATGAAAATTGAATATTTTAATATTTAATTATCGACTGTAAAAATAGCCAATTTTCGGACAGTCTCAGAATTGAACGAGACCAGTTCCATTGGATCCGTAATAGTTAGTTATTATCGGATTCCAATTTTCGTATCAATCGAAGTTGTCGTTTGACCGTGGCAGCTCGAAACGCATCGATATCGTTTTAATTTTAAATCGTCGAGTTAAAATAGTCATTTTTCAAACGGTCTCGGATTTCGACGAAACCAGTTTCATCGGATCCGTAATGTGATATTATTGTAAGATTTCAAATTTCGTAATTTTTGGATTTACCATTTGTCCGGGGCAAGCCAAAACGCCTCGAAATCGATTTAAATCGGTTTAATTTAGATTGATCGTTTATCGCCATATCTCACACATACGATCGAATTAGCTCCCGAAACATGTTCCATTGCGTTCGGAACGCGGGGTAAACCTTACGAACGTCAGCCGGCACGCTCGAATCGGAGTTCGAAAAAAATTCGATGAATAGTAAATCGTGAAAATTTCTATAAAAGCACCCCTTGTTTTCATTTTGCAAAAGGAGATGTTCAACCCTAGGTCAGCCGCCACTCTCTATTTCTAAGGCCAGAAAACATTCTCACTTCCCCTCGATTATCTCCTCATCCGCGCGTTTCTAGGCAACGATCTCAACTAGAGAATCGAAGAGGGTAGCGAGGCCGAGGCATCCAACGGTGGTGATTGGAATCGAGTTGGTGGATTGGTGGCAATTCTCGTTCGAACAGCGAACGTTCGTGCACGTCGTTCGAAGGCGTGGGACAACCGAGCTTAGTCGTGCTTTGCTCGAAGGTGGAGTGCGAGTTGAGCTTCGAGTTGAGGGTAGTATGATGGAATCTGGACGTCGTATGGTGGAGCGACAAATTCGAATTGAGGGGCGGCAATGGGTATCACGCGTGCGTGATTTACCTGGGGGGGAAGAAGATAGTAGTCGCGGTCCAGATCTGTTGTGATTGAAACGAACGGCTACGATATTTTTAGGTTTAAAAATGAATTTAAAATTGTAAATTTATATCGTATAATTTGAGTAATCTTTAAACTGCTATAACTTTTTGCTGCAAGGTCGGAAAATTACGAAACGAATTGCGTTGGCTTCGTTTTGTCGAGCACTACGCGATGCAACTGGATTGGAAGCGATCGGGGTCAGTGAAAATTTTGAGTGAAATTAAACGTCCGTTTAATTTCATTCGAAATAAACGCTACAAATTTCTATCTGAAAAATCACGGTGAGATCTTCTCACTCAATTGAATGTGGAATTATTTACAGTTATTGATTGATGATTGACTGTTTGGGTGTGCTATTAGATATGATAGGATATATCTATATATATAGCAGTATATACATATTGGCATATGTATATATTGGATTGATTGATTTCCCGCCTCGTATAGCGGATGAGACCCTATTGCGCCGTTAGTAAGCGGATTTTATAAAACCTATATACCGCGATAATTCCGTACTGGAGCGGAATTGGTATTGTGCTAACATCTGTGGATGCAGGGAAACAGGTTGGAGGGATCCGACTGGATTCCTCACCGTATTGATTATTTACAGATATTTTGATATATTCTGTTGTCATATGATGATATATGATATTTGACTGTTGTGATGGACTGATTGGTGTTGTGGCATCATCAGATTCAGTCTTGAAATGTAAAAATGACGACTTTTAATTTAAAAGGATTTTTAAAGTGATTTTTGAAAATATACGTTTTATGGAATTTTTGAATCGATTTATAAACGTAAAATTTTAAAGTTACAAAAATTTATAGATTTGTGAAATATAACCGAAAAGTGATTTTTGGAATAAATAGTTGACTGATTTATGAAATGGTTTAAATTGAGATTTTTGAATTTCTGTAAACGGTTTATATAAAAGATTTATGAAATTGATATCTACAAAAAATTAAGAATGTTGAAATTATAAAACGAGTTTTTATAAGTGTTAAAAATGAAATATTATGGAATCCGTAAGTGAATGAAATTTATAGATTTATAAATTGTGAAGTTGAAAATGAATGATAAGTTATTGACTTATAATATGGACTTGTGATATTTATATCGAGTATAACTCGAATTTGTTAATAAAGAAGATTTATAAATCGAAGTTGTTAGAAAATGGAAATCGAATTTATAAACGTTGTTTTATAAATTCGAAAATCAATTAAATTTGATTGATTTTAAATATAGAGATTATTAAGGGAATTTTATCCATGATTTTGGACAGTGGATAATTCTTGGAATAAATGTGTAGAAAATATTGGAATGTGGCTAGTGAAGTATATTCACGATTTTGGACAGTGAATATATTGTTAAGTAAAATGGTTATGTTTGGGAAAGCGATATCATGAAATGAAGTAATTGTTTTAAAAGATGTTTTAAAACGTGATAAGTATCGAATACATAGATTTCAACATTTATTGTTGAAATAGACGTTTCGAGAAATAAGGAAATGATGGACTATAACACTGTTGCTATAGTAAATGATTTCCGAAAGGAAATGTTTTGATGTAGTATTGGGATTCATATATCTATCTAAATTCCGAATCCCTATACTAGTGATTTTGAGTCGTCGTAACGATGTTTTACGCAACATTCGTTTTGACTCAAATAAACGTTGTTATAGTAAATGATTTCCTTAAAGAATGAATATATACTTAATATTGATTTAAGTATATCGAATATTTTCAAGTGTTGAAAATAAATGATTTGTGAATTACTTATTTTTAAATAAGTATGGAAATGCTCTTCCAATATGAAAAGAACTGTTTTGAGATTTTATCTTCAAAGATAAAATGAAATGTGAATATTTGAAATTTGTTTTTCAAACGGTTAAGTGTGGAAATTATATATCTAGTAAAGATATTTTGGAAGATAAAAATAATTTGGGAAAATTATTTGGAATCTGATGATGTTGCGCATCTTTATTGATAGTTAAATAACCGACTACCAATAATTACCTTTAGATAGGTATTTGTTGTGAATTGGATGAATTTGAATGCCACACTTATTTTTGAATAAGCGCTCACTATTCGGGTTAACCGGGAAAGGACCATGGGGTCGTATAACCCATTCCGAATATGTGATACGTCGTTATGAATCGCATTTGAAGACCGGCGTTGAAGACCGGATATTTTTGAAAACGGAAGGATTACCGTCGAGTTACTCTACATCGGCTGATCTCCGGTTTAGAGGTTTTATCACCTTTAGTGACGGGAAGTCCCGACGTGATTGAAAATTATCCGGATGTGCAAGGGCTTCGTGAGAAGTGCCTTCGGTTCTGTTCGATCCCGGAACAGACTTGTATGGATTGTGTGTCTGACGTTACAATTTGAGATATAAAGCTGATTTCTTTCAAATACATTTCTGTTGGTGGCGGAGAATTTATTCTCTTAGCTTAACACCCTTCTCTGAGACGTACGAGCTCAGAGGTTATGTAGTTGAAATTTATCAGCGATATATCCCAATTTGGTAACGTGGCATACTGAGTGTTGCTGTAAAATGATCAGTGTTTGATCATTTGTGATATGATCATTTGTTTGATCTTATATCTTTGTGATCATAGGTTGATCATTTTGTTTGACCCGAAGCAGGGCTTTTTGAGAAAGCGTAGCTTTGTGGACGAGACTTCGTCGAGCCTCACACCCCGGAAATGGTCGAAACAGGAATGTTGCGGCAAGGTTATGAGGGTCGCGCCCTTTAGGGTATGTCATTTCCTTCTGGAAAGGGGTGGTATCATGGTATGGAGCCCAGATACTTACTCATGTGGATACACTTTCTTTATGATGTGTGATGTTGGATATCGAGCGCTCGGATAAAGGTCCCAAAGGACCGGGTGATGACATATTCGTGAGTTACCTGTTACAGGGGCAACCCGGCCTTGTTTGGCAGAGAGCAGTTTGTCTCTCGGGACGTCCAGCCAGAGGCGATCCCAATCGGCAGGAGGAAAGGAAGTTCCTTAGCCTGACCATTTGTTGGAAATCCATTTCCCAAATACGAAATTTGTACGGTTTTAGTTGTAGAACCTGCTATCTAATATAGCAGCTATAGTAGGCATAGTATCATGGTACCTATGCTGGCTAAGATTAATACTATACTTTCGAAATGTTTTCTACACTATGCACTAATAATAATATCAAAAAATGATTTGATTTTGCGTAGTAAGCATCTTTGACTATCATAAGAAGAAATCTCCTCCAATTCTGCGTTTGCATTGTGTGTGTGGCGGGAGGTCTTATGGTAGTTTCATTTTCCAAAAGCATTTCGAATTGACTTTAAAATTATCCTGTTGTTTATTTTAAAGAATAACTGTTTTACGATCTCACACCAGTCACCATGACTGACTCGGAGTTTATTGTTCCCTTCTAAACTCTGGGTGCCCACCAATTTCCACACGGGCAGCCTAGAGTTATATTATCAGGATATTCTGGATATTCTGGAGCTTTGGAAGCAAGCTGGATGGCGAGACGTAGTATTTGTATCTGATATATTTATTCCGCTGTGTATTCTGTATGAGGACAAGTTTATATAACTGTCCATTGTTGTTTATTAACTCTGATGATATGATGTGATGTAATGTAATAACAGATATAATTCTTTGTTTTAAAGATTATGCAATTATCTATTATATATTGTTCCGCTGCGATATGTGAGATTCTGATATTGTTTCTGTTTCTGATGTTGTTATTTTGTTGTTCTTCTTCTCTTTTTCTTCTATCTATCTTTTCTTCTACCTCTTCTTTTAAACCCTAATGGTTCGGTTTTTCGTTCACCTTGAGTAAATAGATGGAGATTAGTGTCTATTCAAGGGGTACGGAAAAGCGGGTTATTACATTTGGTATCAGAGCATATGGTTAAGCGACAACCCTGCTCTGTTGGGTGTTACTCATTAGAGATAGAGTCAGTAGTACTCTAGAATGAGTTGAGTGTAATAATAGATACGAGTGCGTATTTGTTATTTGAATATAAAATTGTTTTATATTGTGATGATTGGTTTGTTGAGTGGTATATGGATTCTGGTCGGTATTGTCCGTACAACTCTATCGATAGGAATCTCTAAACACTTATATAGAACAATTCGGCACAGTATTGTTTTAAATAGGGTAAATGAGATAATTTTGCCCAAAACTATTTTTGTATAGAAAGGAAATAATTTTCTATAAAGTACTATAGTATATGGTTGCATGGTTGTTAGGAAAGTGATAATATTGAAATGTTATCATTATTATATGAAATTGAATAAGAAATTGAAATCGTAACTCCAAAGTTAAGAGATAAATCCATATACAAGTAGAATTTGAGAATATAAGTTGTAAATGTGATTTGTAATTTAAAACGGAATTCCAGAGAAATATTTGGAAATGTTTTGAAAAGGGTTTGAAAATTTTGGAGATTTGGAAAGTTTAAATTCCCTTTTGATTTGAAATTGAATTTCAAAGGTTTTGAAAAGTATTTTGGAGAGATGAAAGCTCTAAACTCTTTTCGGTCGCTGGAAAATAATTCCGATGATGATCGCGACATCATTGGTGTTCATTTTCGGGTTTCCAAAAGAGGAATTGCTGCCAAATTGTTTTAAATGGAAGTTGTTTTGAAAATTTGGGTTTTGTTTTGGAAATTCAAATGGAATTTGAATTGTTTTCAAAATGGCTTTGAAATATTGGTAAGACTCTGGGATACCATATTTATGAAATATTATCAAGTTGATAACTTATACAATTTGAAAGGTTGATAGAATAAATTTAACTTAAAGGATGAAGTTAAATGAATGTAAGTACAAGTGAATCAATTAAATGAAATTGAAGGTTGAAATTCATTTCGAATTCGTAAGCAAATGAATTGAATTGAATAATGTAAATTGAAAGATGAATTAAAATTCATATGGAATTTGAAACCCAGTTTAATATGAGTGGTTATAAACCAAAATGGCAAATTGAAAATAAATTTTGGGATTGAACGAAAGAATAAAACTGGAATTGAAACTGAATATTGAAAACAAATTTGAATAAGTAGATGAGAATTTGTAATGAATTAGTAATTGAAACTAATTTAAAATAAGCAGTTGTAAATGAAAGTTAATCGATGAAATTCAATATTTCAGAATTGAAGATGAATATAATTCAAATTGAATTGAAATTGTGAATTGAATTCAAATGAATGTGAACTGTAAAATTTAAGGAAAATGAATAGATATAACTTCAACAGTGAAGTAAAGATGATATAAGAAGTACATATTGAAATTTTGTAATCGAATTTGCAAAATAGTTTGAATGCTGTAACTAGATATAATGGCTAGTAGGATGTACAGGTGTATAAAGGGATTAGAAAATTTATTTCAAAGATGAATTTGAATTTGCTCGAAAAAGGTATGTATTTAAATTTGAATATGAGATTTGATGACTTATTTGTCTAGCCGCTTGGCTTTTTCTTTTCTTTTTGAAATCTGAGAGTCCGTAGGGACGTTTTGTAGTCGTGCCATGTTAACCGCGCAAAGGAGATGCTGGCGAAATTTTCTGAAAATTTAGGGCGTTAGTAAATTTTTGAGAAATTTTGAAAGTTTAAAATTTGAATTTAAACTCGAATTTGAATTGAGAAGTTAAACAATGTTGTTTGAAACTTATAATTGAAGTTGGAAAACGAGTTGAATGATAACGAATCTTTAATAGAAAGATTTGTTTTGATGAATTGATAAATTGATAAAACTATTAGATTGTGAAAAAGAGTAGACGAGTTAAGGACCTTTCTTCCTAACTTGTAATTTCGAGGACGAAATTCTTTTAAGGGGGGAAGTCTGTAACGACCCAGAATTTTTGATAATTAAAATTCGAATATTTAATTGATTTTAAATATTAATAGATGGAATTTAGAAGTCGAATGATTTATTTTTCGAATATTGGGTTTTATTTGATAATTAAATCGATAAATTAAATAGTGGAATTCCAGAGATAATTAAAAATCGAGTTTAAATTGATTGAAAATGATTTGTAAAATTTTATTTAATCATACTGGAATTATAGAAAGGTTATAGAACTTTTAAAATTGAATTTGGAGTTAATCTATGAAAATTGAATATTTTAATATTTAATTATCGACTGTAAAAATAGCCAATTTTCGGACAGTCTCAGAATTGAACGAGACCAGTTCCATTGGATCCGTAATAGTTAGTTATTATCGGATTCCAATTTTCGTATCAATCGAAGTTGTCGTTTGACCGTGGCAGCTCGAAACGCATCGATATCGTTTTAATTTTAAATCGTCGAGTTAAAATAGTCATTTTTCAAACGGTCTCGGATTTCGACGAAACCAGTTTCATCGGATCCGTAATGTGATATTATTGTAAGATTTCAAATTTCGTAATTTTTGGATTTACCATTTGTCCGGGGCAAGCCAAAACGCCTCGAAATCGATTTAAATCGGTTTAATTTAGATTGATCGTTTATCGCCATATCTCACACATACGATCGAATTAGCTCCCGAAACATGTTCCATTGCGTTCGGAACGCGGGGTAAACCTTACGAACGTCAGCCGGCACGCTCGAATCGGAGTTCGAAAAAAATTCGATGAATAGTAAATCGTGAAAATTTCTATAAAAGCACCCCTTGTTTTCATTTTGCAAAAGGAGATGTTCAACCCTAGGTCAGCCGCCACTCTCTATTTCTAAGGCCAGAAAACATTCTCACTTCCCCTCGATTATCTCCTCATCCGCGCGTTTCTAGGCAACGATCTCAACTAGAGAATCGAAGAGGGTAGCGAGGCCGAGGCATCCAACGGTGGTGATTGGAATCGAGTTGGTGGATTGGTGGCAATTCTCGTTCGAACAGCGAACGTTCGTGCACGTCGTTCGAAGGCGTGGGACAACCGAGCTTAGTCGTGCTTTGCTCGAAGGTGGAGTGCGAGTTGAGCTTCGAGTTGAGGGTAGTATGATGGAATCTGGACGTCGTATGGTGGAGCGACAAATTCGAATTGAGGGGCGGCAATGGGTATCACGCGTGCGTGATTTACCTGGGGGGGAAGAAGATAGTAGTCGCGGTCCAGATCTGTTGTGATTGAAACGAACGGCTATGATATTTTTAGGTTTAAAAATGAATTTAAAATTGTAAATTTATATCGTATAATTTGAGTAATCTTTAAACTGCTATAACTTTTTGCTGCAAGGTCGGAAAATTACGAAACGAATTGCGTTGGCTTCGTTTTGTCGAGCACTACGCGATGCAACTGGATTGGAAGCGATCGGGGTCAGTGAAAATTTTGAGTGAAATTAAACGTCCGTTTAATTTCATTCGAAATAAACGCTACAAATTTCTATCTGAAAAATCACGGTGAGATCTTCTCACTCAATTGAATGTGGAATTATTTTCAGTTATTGATTGATGATTGACTGTTTGGATGTGCTATTAGATATGATAGGATATATCTATATATATAGCAGTATATACATATTGGCATATGTATATATTGGATTGATTGATTTCCCGCCTCGTATAGCGGATGAGACCCTATTGCGCCGTTAGTAAGCGGATTTTATAAAACCTATATACCGCGATAATTCCGTACTGGAGCGGAATTGGTATTGTGCTAACATCTGTGGATGCAGGGAAACAGGTTGGAGGGATCCGACTGGATTCCTCACCGTATTGATTATTTACAGATATTTTGATATATTCTGTTGTCATATGATGATATATGATATTTGACTGTTGTGATGGACTGATTGGTGTTGTGGCATCATCAGATTCAGTCTTGAAATGTAAAAATGACGACTTTTAATTTAAAAGGATTTTTAAAGTGATTTTTGAAAATATACGTTTTATGGAATTTTTGAATCGATTTATAAACGTAAAATTTTAAAGTTACAAAAATTTATAGATTTGTGAAATATAACCGAAAAGTGATTTTTGGAATAAATAGTTGACTGATTTATGAAATGGTTTAAATTGAGATTTTTGAATTTCTGTAAACGGTTTATATAAAAGATTTATGAAATTGATATCTACAAAAAATTAAGAATGTTGAAATTATAAAACGAGTTTTTATAAGTGTTAAAAATGAAATATTATGGAATCCATAAGTGAATGAAATTTATAGATTTATAAATTGTGAAGTTGAAAATGAATGATAAGTTATTGACTTATAATATGGACTTGTGATATTTATATCGAGTATAACTCGAATTTGTTAATAAAGAAGATTTATAAATCGAAGTTGTTAGAAAATGGAAATCGAATTTATAAACGTTGTTTTATAAATTCGAAAATCAATTAAATTTGATTGATTTTAAATATAGAGATTATTAAGGGAATTTTATCCACGATTTTGGACAGTGGATAATTCTTGGAATAAATGTGTAGAAAATATTGGAATGTGGCTAGTGAAGTATATTCACGATTTTGGACAGTGAATATATTGTTAAGTAAAATGGTTATGTTTGGGAAAGCGATATCATGAAATGAAGTAATTGTTTTAAAAGATGTTTTAAAACGTGATAAGTATCGAATACATAGATTTCAACATTTATTGTTGAAATAGACGTTTCGAGAAATAAGGAAATGATGGACTATAACACTGTTGCTATAGTAAATGATTTCCGAAAGGAAATGTTTTGATGTAGTATTGGGATTCATATATCTATCTAAATTCCGAATCCCTATACTAGTGATTTTGAGTCGTCGTAACGATGTTTTACGCAACATTCGTTTTGACTCAAATAAACGTTGTTATACTAAATGATTTCCTTAAAGAATGAATATATACTTAATATTGATTTAAGTATATCGAATATTTTCAAGTGTTGAAAATAAATGATTTGTGAATTACTTATTTTTAAATAAGTATGGAAATGCTCTTCCAATATGAAAAGAACTGTTTTGAGATTTTATCTTCAAAGATAAAATGAAATGTGAATATTTGAAATTTGTTTTTCAAACGGTTAAGTGTGGAAATTATATATCTAGTAAAGATATTTTGGAAGATAAAAATAATTTGGGAAAATTATTTGGAATCTGATGATGTTGCGCATCTTTATTGATAGTTAAATAACCGACTACCAATAATTACCTTTAGATAGGTATTTGTTGTGAATTGGATGAATTTGAATGCCACACTTATTTTTGAATAAGCGCTCACTATTCGGGTTAACCGGGAAAGGACCATGGGGTCGTATAACCCATTCCGAATATGTGATACGTCGTTATGAATCGCATTTGAAGACCGGCGTTGAAGACCGGATATTTTTGAAAACGGAAGGATTACCGTCGAGTTACTCTACATCGGCTGATCTCCGGTTTAGAGGTTTTATCACCTTTAGTGACGGGAAGTCCCGACGTGATTGAAAATTATCCGGATGTGCAAGGGCTTCGTGAGAAGTGCCTTCGGTTCTGTTCGATCCCGGAACAGACTTGTATGGATTGTGTGTCTGACGTTACAATTTGAGATATAAAGCTGATTTCTTTCAAATACATTTCTGTTGGTGGCGGAGAATTTATTCTCTTAGCTTAACACCCTTCTCTGAGACGTACGAGCTCAGAGGTTATGTAGTTGAAATTTATCAGCGATATATCCCAATTTGGTAACGTGGCATACTGAGTGTTGCTGTAAAATGATCAGTGTTTGATCATTTGTGATATGATCATTTGTTTGATCTTATATCTTTGTGATCATAGGTTGATCATTTTGTTTGACCCGAAGCAGGGCTTTTTGAGAAAGCGTAGCTTTGTGGACGAGACTTCGTCGAGCCTCACACCCCGGAAATGGTCGAAACAGGAATGTTGCGGCAAGGTTATGAGGGTCGCGCCCTTTAGGGTATGTCATTTCCTTCTGGAAAGGGGTGGTATCATGGTATGGAGCCCAGATACTTACTCATGTGGATACACTTTCTTTATGATGTGTGATGTTGGATATCGAGCGCTCGGATAAAGGTCCCAAAGGACCGGGTGATGACATATTCGTGAGTTACCTGTTACAGGGGTAACCCGGCCTTGTTTGGCAGAGAGCAGTTTGTCTCTCGGGACGTCCAGCCAGAGGCGATCCCAATCGGCAGGAGGAAAGGAAGTTCCTTAGCCTGACCATTTGTTGGAAATCCATTTCCCAAATACGAAATTTGTACGGTTTTAGTTGTAGAACCTGCTATCTAATATAGCAGCTATAGTAGGCATAGTATCATGGTACCTATGCTGGCTAAGATTAATACTATACTTTCGAAATGTTTTCTACACTATGCACTAATAATAATATCAAAAAATGATTTGATTTTGCGTAGTAAGCATCTTTGACTATCATAAGAAGAAATCTCCTCCAATTCTGCGTTTGCATTGTGTGTGTGGCGGGAGGTCTTATGGTAGTTTCATTTTCCAAAAGCATTTCGAATTGACTTTAAAATTATCCTGTTGTTTATTTTAAAGAATAACTGTTTTACGATCTCACACCAGTCACCATGACTGACTCGGAGTTTATTGTTCCCTTCTAAACTCTGGGTGCCCACCAATTTCCACACGGGCAGCCTAGAGTTATATTATCAGGATATTCTGGATATTCTGGAGCTTTGGAAGCAAGCTGGATGGCGAGACGTAGTATTTGTATCTGATATATTTATTCCGCTGTGTATTCTGTATGAGGACAAGTTTATATAACTGTCCATTGTTGTTTATTAACTCTGATGATATGATGTGATGTAATGTAATAACAGATATAATTCTTTGTTTTAAAGATTATGCAATTATCTATTATATATTGTTCCGCTGCGATATGTGAGATTCTGATATTGTTTCTGTTTCTGATGTTGTTATTTTGTTGTTCTTCTTCTCTTTTTCTTCTATCTATCTTTTCTTCTACCTCTTCTTTTAAACCCTAATGGTTCGGTTTTTCGTTCACCTTGAGTAAATAGATGGAGATTAGTGTCTATTCAAGGGGTACGGAAAAGCGGGTTATTACAATTTTCATCCTGCATTTGGATTTTGTGGTTAGTATCAACTGAAAACCCTCACGAGACAACACTCGTCCTACTGGGGACACTCAAAAATTTAATGGTTTTTTGCATATGCTCAATGCAATCGTGCTCCCTACGAAAACGGATTTATCTTAGTTTTTCTTTATTCGAGGACGAATAAAAAGATTAGTGTAGGGGTATATGATGTGCACGTAAATGTGCATATTTTTACCACCATATTTAATATAGTTAAATAAAAAAAATGATCATATTGGGTATTTTAACTTGTTTAAACCAAAATTCAAATTATTTTCAAATTGTCACATATTCATCACCATATTGGGTATTTGTGCATTTATTAATTTGTGAAAATTTACTATGAATTTTCTATGTTGTTTTGTAGGAATTTTAGTGAATTTACAAGTGGTTTCATGAAGATATATGCATGCACAAGAGTGAATACAAAGGAATGGAGATGGAAATAATTCACAGTGATGATCATGGAGGACCCCACTTACCCACCTACCTTAATGTACACTTAGGAGCTAATGCACATGTTAAAAGGCCATTAAATATTCATGCACACTTAATGGATGATTATTTGAAGTTAATGATAAGTTGACCACCACACTTCCTAAGGGAGTATTTTGGGTACTTCCTAAAAAAGTGAATTAGGGTTTTAAACTTATATAAATACCGCTTATGTTTCATGTAACCCTCTCCTTCTTTAGTCTCTCATAGGCTGTGATAACCCGGATTTTGAACATCTGAATTGGATAATTAATAAAACACATATGAAATATAAACATAATATTGTGAAGACCCAAATTATTGAGATAAAAATAATTTTAAAATGAGAATATTTAAGAAAAGAAAATATAGTCTGACAATAATAATATTAGGAGTAAGTGAAATGAATAAATAAGAGGATAGAGATTTTTCAATAAAATATAATGGGAAGAAAATGATCAAATATAAGTGAGATTTTATATACAGATATCTCCTGTATATATATATACACATATATATAAATATATATGTATTAGATGTGAGTAGCCAAAGAAGTATAAAATGATAAAGTCCTTTTGATAACTAAATTGCATGAAAACCAGTTTAGTACTATTGTGCATAAATACCTTCTTAAAAATAAATCAGGAAATAAATGGTTTGAAATAATATAAGAGAACCATTCAGGCCTAACAAGATATACAATGTATCTGAGTCACACAAAGATGATGTGTAGATGGATCATGCGAATAGCATGTGCACAGAAAAGCAGAGAAGCAACTGCTTTTACTAGAAATAGAAATCAAGAGAAAATGGCACATTTAGCCATAACAACACACACATAATTCTCTGAGTAATGTGAGGATAAAATGGGTTTTTCCTTTAGTAAAACCCTAGCAAAATGATTTAAATCAAGAGGGAAGCAGAGGTTTTCTCTGAGGGAAAACAGAAACACACAAAAGAAAAATAGAAAGGAGAGCTCACCCTGTTTTTCAAGCTTAGACATTCTCGGGGAAGAGAGGAGGAAGGTGAGTGATTAATCACTTATGATCTGTAAGGCATTAAGACCCATGTTAAGGGCAGCCAAGTTATTTTATATAAACATTACATTATGTTTTTCCTATTTGATTCTATTTTCTGGATGAAAATATGTTGATCATGGATGGTATTCTGGTTGAGTTTTTGGATGAGGCTTTAATCTGTTTTGACTTGTTGTGATGGTTTCAGTTTTTGTTTTAAAATATAGATAATCAAACAAATACACTAATCACAGGAATAGATTTTATATATGCTAGTTTTGATATGAAAATGAATCAAATATTTTACTGTGGAATAGGGTATCAATGAAAGAAAATAGGCAGTGTGAATATTGAGATTCATGCTTATGTCTAGTCTATATTAAAAATGATATGAACAATGCAATATTACAAATATGTGCTGATTTGTTCAGATCATAAACCAATAAGTTTTTATGGGTTTTTCTCAAAAACCATTCCCTATGTTCACAGTAAAAGAATAAATATAGTTTTGCAAATGACTTCTTCATATTTGTGTAAGCAATGGAAAATTTCTAGAAATAAAAATATAAGTAGGTTTTTAGAAAAAGGTGATTAAAGCAAAAATGACTTTGAAATAAGGTGTGCAATTTTACATGAATGCTTTGTATGTCTGGATATGATCTTTGGGTGATTTTAATAATTCTTGACCTATATAAGGAAGGAAAGAATACGAGTATCTCTGGAATCAAAAGAAAAATTCCCCAGAAAGAAATAAATAAGCATGGTCTCTAAATTATAAAATAATTTAGGAGTAGTGCCTTGATCTACTCATCAGCAGGTGGTTGATGGGTATGTGCATGACTTGTTTAAGTCCCGTAGGCCTCTGTGTAAAGGGTTAACAGAATTGAGCCCCTTTGCAATGCACACATGGTGTTCAATGGCAAGAGTTCAGACCAAACAAAATGAAAAGATGAGAAAGAGAAATGATGCTATGGAATTTAAGGAGTTAATCCATAGGAGTTTTGTACTTGTACAACTGAATGAAGTGAATGGATGAATGCTTGGGTGTATGTTTATAGATAAACTTAAATATACACATTCTCAGATTTTAATTGGGATTTGAATAGCATTTAATAGAAAAGTTCTCTATACAGCCTTAAGAATTTACAAGATATTTTGCATACTTGATTTCACTCACACCAGAATTTATTTCTGACCCTATTTGTTGCCTTTGCAATACTTGGGGTGTCTCATTTTATTGAGGCAGTTCAAAGTTTTGCTGCAGGGAAAGATGCATGAATTGCTTGCTTGCTTGCATGGATATTTGGAGATCTTGAGGAATTTAAAGTGTTTAAGAGAAGTAGCAGTGTCTTTGTAATAATTAAGTTAGGAAAACTCTAATATGTTCTAAGTATTTTAATGAGTGTCTTTTACTTTGATATCTGGAAAACAGTATGTAAGAAGAAAAAGAAACTTAAATGTTATATGTGTTTGTGAGTTGTGGACTTAAGTAACAAGTTCTGAAATAGTTTTAGTAGATAATGCTGAAGGAGAAGATGCCATTTAATCTGATATGTGAACATGTTTTTTCTAGACAGTCTTGAGGCACTTCAGTTATGATACTATAAAACTGATAAAACTGATACTAATTAGGAGAGATCTATAGAACTGATAAAACTGATACTAATTAGGAGAGATCTGATACTATAGAACTGATAAAACTGATACTAAGTAGGAGAAATCTGATACTATAAAACTGATACTAGGTAGGAAATTTCTGATACTATAACTACTGATCTAATACTAGGTTGGGAAAATCTGATACTATAGCTTCAAAACTGATACTAAGTGGTAAGACACCGGATTCAACACTTTTCTAACTCCAGATATAAGATGTTGTGTGATTTATAAAGTAGCTCACAACACCATCACTCATGTGATGACTATCTGCTCAGTTAACCAGGAAATATGTATTTTGTCTGTCATGATTGGTTTGTGCATGTTGTGTCTAAACCCTGATCACATGTGTTGTTTTTCTCTGCTTAGACTTCAACCTAGTTTATCACCTCATAATTCATATGATAAGTACCAAATCACAAAAGAATCCCGGAATTTAAATGTATGGCTTGTAAACCAAGAAACCAATTAATTTGAGAAGTAAGCAAGAAAATTATAAGTGGTAATATTCGAATTTATTATTAATCAAGCTTGAGATCAAAAAGAAGAATGTAAAAATAGAAATGGCTATGTGACACCAATTCTCTGAAAAATGAGAAATATTGTGTGATTGAATTTTCCTTGTTAATTTTTAATACTCTGATAAGCAAGGAAACATTTATATATCTTCATATATATAAATGACTTGAATTGACTTATATACTAATATTTTTATATTGGTAAGAATTTGGATCTTGGGGAAAATGAAATTAAAGAAGTGATCACTTGGTTTGGAAAAAAAAAAAATCTCAACAGTAAATCACTGAAAAATAACAATCCAAAAGAAGTGGGTCACTTCAGTTGGTATCAGAGCTATGTTATTAAAACATAGCATAAATATATTATCCAATTTTCTTGTAAGGATAAAATTCAAAAAAAATAAAATAGTAATGATAGAAATAAATATCCACAGTAGAAATAAATTTCAGAAAAATAATTAAATTAGAAATATGACTGACTAGCTATGCAATTGAATAGTGAATCATGGTAGGAAGACCACCAAGTCATGGAGCAGGACCCTCCAATACAACACCAATGGTTAACTTGCAAGATTTGGTGAGGGCATTTAGAGAAGGAGCAGTGCAGAGGGAAGAGAATCCTCATGAGGAATTAGCTAAGTTATTGAAGACATTTTCAAATTTGGGAGGCAAGGATTTTGAAGGCACTGAGGGAGTTATGGGAGTGCAGACATGGTTGAGAACTTTGGAAAGGATATTTGCAGATATGCAAATTAATGACCAAAGAAAGAGGCAGATAGCTTCAAGGAGACTCAAAGGAGCAGCCTTAGATTGGTGGGAGGTGATCATCACAGGAAGGCCAGAAAATGAGATAACATGGGATCAATTCAAGGAAATGCTTGAAGCAAGGTTTGTTCCAGCAACAGCTAAGGCAACTTTGCTTGAAGAATTCATAAGGCTGAGGCAAGGACCAATGAGTGTGACTGAATACACTCAAAAATTTGAGAGTTTGTCCAAGTATGGAACTATGCTCATAGGAGATGAAGAATCAAAGAATTCAAGATTTATCCAAGGGTTAAATGCAGGTCTGAGTAGAGCAATGTTACCATACAAGGATAAAACATTTGATCAAGTCATAGACCTTGCTCTTTCTTTTGAACAACATGACAATGCAAGGGAAAAATTTAGGAGCATGAGGGCTACCAATCAAAAGAAGGGGAAAAATAGAGCACATCCCTATGACAAAAAGAATATGGATAAGAAAATGGAGGGAGCAGCCACTGGGGAAGCTAAGAAGAAGGTTACTTGTTTTAATTGTGGCAAAGAAGGACACATGAGTAATAGGTGTCAAGCAGCCAAGAAGGCATTGTTTAGCTGCTATAACTGTGGGAAGGAAGGCCATATTAAAAGAAACTGCCCAGAGTTCAAAAAGGGAGCAAAGGTAGGAGCACTTGAGGGCAAAGCAAAAGCAACTGCAGTGGGAAGTTCTGGACAATTGGAAGGTATACTTCTAATTAAAGATCACCCCATCTCAGTTATATATGACACTGGAGCAACACATTCACTAATATCCCAAGACATAGTGAATAAATTAACTCTCACATGCTATTTGGTTGATAATCCCTTGTTTATTCAGAGCCCACTAGGTAATTCTTGCATGCTAGGGATTAAATGTTTGGGAGTAGAGTTAAACATAGGTGGAGATATGTTTAGTTCTGATTTGTTTGTGCTAAAATATCCTGGAATAGGAATTATTCTAGGAGTAGATTGGCTAAGAAAATACAAAGCAATTTTAAACTTAGAAAATCTTACTATTTCTCTGAAAACAGAAAATGGTAAAAATATTATAGTTATGAGTGAAATTGCTAAAAACAATTATTGTAACCACATATGTAGCATGACTGAGAAAGAATTAACACTGGAGGACATAAAAATTATAAATGAATACCCAGATGTCTTTGGTGAAGTCATAGGTGTTCCAGAAAATAGGCAAGTAGAATTTCAAATAAGGCTAATCCCAGGAGCCAGCCCAATCATCAAGAAGCCGACTAGAATGGGTCCTAAAGAACTTGTGGAATTGAAACATCAGTTGGAAGAACTGGAGCAGAAAGGCTTCATAAGGCCTAGTAGTTCAAACTGGGGTTCTCCAATTGTATTTGTGAAGAAGCAAGATGGTACTTTGAGAATGTGCATTGATTATAGGGAATTAAACAAAGTCACCATTAAAAACAAATATCCACTTCCTAGAATTGATGATCTATTCGATCAATTAAATGGAGCAAGGGTCTTTTCAAGGCTAGATTTAGCCTCTGGGTTTCATCAGATGAAGGTGGAGGAAGAGAGTATTAAGTATACTGCCTTCAACACAAGGTATGGATTATATGAATTTTTGGTGATGCCTTTTGGATTGACAAATGCACCATCTTATTTTGTAGATTTAATGAATAGAACATTTAGAGATTTTCTAGACAAATTTGTGGTTGTCTTTATTGATGACATATTAGTATATTCAAAATCAGAAGAAGATCATGCAAAGCACTTGCATCTGGTTTTGTCTAGACTAAGGGCACATGATTTAAAGGCCAAATTCTCTAAATGTACATTTTGGCAGAAGGAAGTAAAATTTTTGGGGCACATTGTATCACAACAAGGGGTTAGTGTAGACCCAAATAAGGTGATAGCAGTGCAATCTTGGAGTAGACCCAAATCAGTAACTGAGGTGAGGTCATTTTTGGGAATGGCAGGCTATTACAGGAGATTTATAAAAGATTTTGCAAGGATAGCTATCCCATTGACCAAGTTAACTAAAAAGGAGCAACCATATGTGTGGACAGAGAAGTGTGAACAAGCTTTCATATCACTAAAGAAGGCACTGGTAGAAGCTCCAGTTTTACAAGTGCCAGAGGGTAATGAAGAATTAGTAGTTTACACAGATGCTAGTGGATCTGGATTGGGGGCAGTGCTTATGCAACATGGTAGAGTCATAGCTTATGCATCAAGGCAACTCAAGCCAAATGAAACTAGGTATGCTACACATGACTTAGAACTAGCTGCTGTGGTGTATGCATTGAAACTATGGAGACATTATTTATTGGGTGCTAAGTTTGAATTGTTTACTGATCATAAGTCACTTAAATATTTGTTTTCCCAAAAAGACTTGAACATGAGGCAACATAGGTGGGTAGAATTTCTAGCTGCCTATGATCTTGATATATTGTATACCCCTGGAAAAGCTAATAAAGTAGCAGATGCATTAAGTAGACATCAAGCTAAATTGGCAAGCTTAATGATGGCAGAGTTCAAGGATTTGATAATTCTTAGTGAGGTGGAAGTGAAAGAAGAAGCTAGTGTATCAGATAAGACACACAGTAAGATGATTGAATATGGTAAATTAAGCCTCTTATCCTTAAAATCAACACTGGTTGATAAAATAGGACAAATGCAGAATCAAGATATAAATTTGAAGGAGAAAAAGAACATGATATCCCAAGGCATGACAGTGGAAAACTATGAGGTAGATGGTAAAGGATACTTAAGGAAAAAGGGGAAACTCTGCATACCAAATGTAGAGGAACTAAAGCAAGAAGTTATGGATGAGCATCACAAAACAAAGTATACTATCCATCCAGGTGGTACAAAAATGTACCATGATCTCAAGAGAAATTATTGGTGGCCAGGAATGAAAGGAGCAGTAGCAAAATATGTGGCAAATTGCTTGACATGCCAACAAGTAAAGGCAGACTATCAAAGGCCCTCAGGCCTATTGCAACCTTTGGAAGTGCCTACTTGGAAATGGGAGAGTATATCAATGGATTTTGTGGATGGTTTGCCAAGAACAAGGAAGGGAAATGATAGTATTTGGGTAGTGGTTGATAGACTCACAAAAACAGCACACTTTATCCCAATAAGTTCAAATAGAAATGCTCACAAGCTAGCTCAATTATTTGTGAAGGAAATAGTGAGATTGCATGGCATCCCCAAGACTATCATTAGTGATAGAGATACTTTGTTTACTTCAAGGTTTTGGAGTAGCTTTCAAGAAGCTATGGGGACAGAATTAAGCCTAAGCACATCCTACCACCCACAAACAGATGGGCAAACTGAGATTGTTAATAAAATTTTAGAGGATTTGCTGAGAGCATGCATACTTGATTTTGGAGGCAACTGGGAGGATCATATTTATTTAGCTGAGTTTGCTTATAATAATAGCTACCAGTCCACTATAGGAATGGCTCCATTTGAGGCTTTGTATGGAAAGCCTTGTTTATCTCCTGCATGTTGGATGGAGGCTGGTGAAAGGGTGTTGCTTGGTCCAGACAATGTGAAGGAAACTTCTGCAAGAATTGAATTAGTGAGGCAAAGAATGAGAGTAGCTCAAGAGAGACAGAAAGCTTATGCAGATAAAAAGAGAAGGCCAGTAGAATTTGAGGTGGGAGACTATGTGTTTCTCAAAATTTCACCAATGAGGAAAATATTGAGATTTGGAAAAGCAGGGAAACTGTCACCAAGGTATGTAGGACCATATGAAATTGTTCAAAGAATAGGGACTTTAGCTTATAGGTTGAAGTTACCAGAGGAATTGAGCAAAATACATGATGTATTTCATGTATCCCAATTGAGAAAATGGGTGCATGATAAAGAGTCCATTCTTGAATCTCCTACACATGTTGAAATTCAAGAAAATCTGGTTTATAAAAAGGAACCAGTGGGCATTGTGGCTAGAGAAGAAAAGAAGCTGAGAAATAAAATAATTAAACTAGTTAAAATCCAATGGAGTTTGGATGGGAATGATTGCACTTGGGAGGCTGAAGAGAGGATAAAGGATAAATATCCTAATCTATTTTCTACTTAAAGGTATGTTTAAAAATTATAATGAGACCTTAAAATTATTTATTTATGTTTGATTGATTTGGAATGAATGAGTTTCTGAAATTTCATTCAATTGAAATTATGCTTTGTATACATTTGGATGGAAATGTATGAGAGGATAATTGTGGGACACAATTCCTTTTAGGAGGAGAGTATGTGAAGACCCAAATTATTGAGATAAAAATAATTTTAAAATGAGAATATTTAAGAAAAGAAAATATAGTCTGACAATAATAATATTAGGAGTAAGTGAAATGAATAAATAAGAGGATAGAGATTTTTCAATAAAATATAATGGGAAGAAAATGATCAAATATAAGTGAGATTTTATATACAGATATCTCCTGTATATATATATACACATATATATAAATATATATGTATTAGATGTGAGTAGCCAAAGAAGTATAAAATGATAAAGTCCTTTTGATAACTAAATTGCATGAAAACCAGTTTAGTACTATTGTGCATAAATACCTTCTTAAAAATAAATCAGGAAATAAATGGTTTGAAATAATATAAGAGAACCATTCAGGCCTAACAAGATATACAATGTATCTGAGTCACACAAAGATGATGTGTAGATGGATCATGCGAATAGCATGTGCACAGAAAAGCAGAGAAGCAACTGCTTTTACTAGAAATAGAAATCAAGAGAAAATGGCACATTTAGCCATAACAACACACACATAATTCTCTGAGTAATGTGAGGATAAAATGGGTTTTTCCTTTAGTAAAACCCTAGCAAAATGATTTAAATCAAGAGGGAAGCAGAGGTTTTCTCTGAGGGAAAACAGAAACACACAAAAGAAAAATAGAAAGGAGAGCTCACCCTGTTTTTCAAGCTTAGACATTCTCGGGGAAGAGAGGAGGAAGGTGAGTGATTAATCACTTATGATCTGTAAGGCATTAAGACCCATGTTAAGGGCAGCCAAGTTATTTTATATAAACATTACATTATGTTTTTCCTATTTGATTCTATTTTCTGGATGAAAATATGTTGATCATGGATGGTATTCTGGTTGAGTTTTTGGATGAGGCTTTAATCTGTTTTGACTTGTTGTGATGGTTTCAGTTTTTGTTTTAAAATATAGATAATCAAACAAATACACTAATCACAGGAATAGATTTTATATATGCTAATTTTGATATGAAAATGAATCAAATATTTTACTGTGGAATAGGGTATCAATGAAAGAAAATAGGCAGTGTGAATATTGAGATTCATGCTTATGTCTAGTCTATATTAAAAATGATATGAACAATGCAATATTACAAATATGTGCTGATTTGTTCAGATCATAAACCAATAAGTTTTTATGGGTTTTTCTCAAAAACCATTCCCTATGTTCACAGTAAAAGAATAAATATAGTTTTGCAAATGACTTCTTCATATTTGTGTAAGCAATGGAAAATTTCTAGAAATAAAAATATAAGTAGGTTTTTAGAAAAAGGTGATTAAAGCAAAAATGACTTTGAAATAAGGTGTGCAATTTTACATGAATGCTTTGTATGTCTGGATATGATCTTTGGGTGATTTTAATAATTCTTGACCTATATAAGGAAGGAAAGAATACGAGTATCTCTGGAATCAAAAGAAAAATTCCCCAGAAAGAAATAAATAAGCATGGTCTCTAAATTATAAAATAATTTAGGAGTAGTGCCTTGATCTACTCATCAGCAGGTGGTTGATGGGTATGTGCATGACTTGTTTAAGTCCCGTAGGCCTCTGTGTAAAGGGTTAACAGAATTGAGCCCCTTTGCAATGCACACATGGTGTTCAATGGCAAGAGTTCAGACCAAACAAAATGAAAAGATGAGAAAGAGAAATGATGCTATGGAATTTAAGGAGTTAATCCATAG
Source organism: Allium fistulosum (assembly GCA_030737815.1). NCBI lineage: Eukaryota > Viridiplantae > Streptophyta > Magnoliopsida > Asparagales > Amaryllidaceae > Allium > Allium fistulosum. Next base: position 296,538,226 of record CM060907.1, read on the forward strand.
GAGTTTTGTACTTGTACAACTGAATGAAGTGAATGGATGAATGCTTGGGTGTATGTTTATAGATAAACTTAAATATACACATTCTCAGATTTTAATTGGGATTTGAATAGCATTTAATAGAAAAGTTCTCTATACAGCCTTAAGAATTTACAAGATATTTTGCATACTTGATTTCACTCACACCAGAATTTATTTCTGACCCTATTTGTTGCCTTTGCAATACTTGGGGTGTCTCATTTTATTGAGGCAGTTCAAAGTTTTGCTGCAGGGAAAGATGCATGAATTGCTTGCTTGCTTGCATGGATATTTGGAGATCTTGAGGAATTTAAAGTGTTTAAGAGAAGTAGCAGTGTCTTTGTAATAATTAAGTTAGGAAAACTCTAATATGTTCTAAGTATTTTAATGAGTGTCTTTTACTTTGATATCTGGAAAACAGTATGTAAGAAGAAAAAGAAACTTAAATGTTATATGTGTTTGTGAGTTGTGGACTTAAGTAACAAGTTCTGAAATAGTTTTAGTAGATAATGCTGAAGGAGAAGATGCCATTTAATCTGATATGTGAACATGTTTTTTCTAGACAGTCTTGAGGCACTTCAGTTATGATACTATAAAACTGATAAAACTGATACTAATTAGGAGAGATCTATAGAACTGATAAAACTGATACTAATTAGGAGAGATCTGATACTATAGAACTGATAAAACTGATACTAAGTAGGAGAAATCTGATACTATAAAACTGATACTAGGTAGGAAATTTCTGATACTATAACTACTGATCTAATACTAGGTTGGGAAAATCTGATACTATAGCTTCAAAACTGATACTAAGTGGTAAGACACCGGATTCAACACTTTTCTAACTCCAGATATAAGATGTTGTGTGATTTATAAAGTAGCTCACAACACCATCACTCATGTGATGACTATCTGCTCAGTTAACCAGGAAATATGTATTTTGTCTGTCATGATTGGTTTGTGCATGTTGTGTCTAAACCCTGATCACATGTGTTGTTTTTCTCTGCTTAGACTTCAACCTAGTTTATCACCTCATAATTCATATGATAAGTACCAAATCACAAAAGAATCCCGGAATTTAAATGTATGGCTTGTAAACCAAGAAACCAATTAATTTGAGAAGTAAGCAAGAAAATTATAAGTGGTAATATTCGAATTTATTATTAATCAAGCTTGAGATCAAAAAGAAGAATGTAAAAATAGAAATGGCTATGTGACACCAATTCTCTGAAAAATGAGAAATATTGTGTGATTGAATTTTCCTTGTTAATTTTTAATACTCTGATAAGCAAGGAAACATTTATATATCTTCATATATATAAATGACTTGAATTGACTTATATACTAATATTTTTATATTGGTAAGAATTTGGATCTTGGGGAAAATGAAATTAAAGAAGTGATCACTTGGTTTGGAAAAAAAAAATCTCAACAGTAAATCACTGAAAAATAACAATCCAAAAGAAGTGGGTCACTTCAAATATATATGTAAATAATATATATAAGTTTATAAAAAATTTATAAGACAAGGGTTTAACATTAAAATAGAAACTCTTGACAAATGTTGATAAATAAAATAACAAGTTAACAAGTGTTAGTTAGCATAGACATTTGGCAAAATATTTTCTCCATTGAAATTAAAAAGAAAAGCCAGGCCATTTTCTTCATATTTTCAAACTAAACTAAAGGAAATTAAAAAACTGAAATGCCAAACCAGAGAAGATAATAATCAAACAACTATTTCAAGTTATCCTAATCTAAGCAACTTCAGATTCAAAGCAATGATTAAGTTTCAAAGTAGGATTCAACCCAGATAATGCAAGTAGATCAAAATCAATTTAAACTTGCAGTTTTCAAGTGAAGTTGCAGAATTCAAAACTCTATCTCTCCGTTCAAGGTTTCACGGTGAGTAAACATTTATTTAAAAAGTTTAAGTAGATAAATGTTTATTGCATGTGAATTTCTGTGATGAAGATTGTTTTTCATATATATATATATAAGTGTGATCTCTATATATTTGTATGTGTGTAGTGTGCATGTTTAAATAACTGTGTATATCCCTGTTTCTTAACTTCGGAGTTTAAAAATGAATCAAAAATTAAAAACTCCTTATCTAATCACTGTTAAGCTTTGGGTTTCAAACAAGATAGTTTAGTTTAAACATAATCTAGGTTTTAAAAATATGTTCAAGTATTTTAAGTTTGAAAACCTGCTAGAATCTAGAAAATACAGTAGCAATTTTAATAACTTGTTAAAATCAAATATTGCAATTTTCTGATTCAAGTATATAACTTGAATCGACTCTGGAAAATATGAATTTTAAAAAGAAAATCACAATTTTTAGTATGGTATCGAGAGTGCAATTCATTGATGACCAGAAATGAAATTTTGGGGTTTTTCTGGTGATTAAAATGCTCGGGGTGGTCGGGAACTTGGCTGGAGGTAGGAGGATGGCAGGTGTTTTCGGAAAAAATGTCTGGTAGAGTTCCAGAGCACCGAGGCTGTGTCGCGGTGATGATTTAGGGTTTAAACCCAATATGGAACGAGGTTGGGTTTTGGTTCACTGTAGTGTCTCTGGTTGATCGAGTGACATCGGACCTGGGGCGTTGGTTGAGTGGATGTTTGGCGAAGCTATGGACATGGTTGTGCGATGTTTGGTGGTTGGAGACGTGGGTTTCGAGAGGGTTTGGCGATGGGTTTTGGTTCTAGTTTCGACTGAGTTGCTCGATTTTGATCGTGGGCTTGTGTTAGAGGTTTAAGGGTCAGGATCGAAGGATTTGGTAATCGTAGTTGGGTCGAAGGTGTCGGCGGTGGTCATCGTCGTCGCGATCATCTGTGCATGTGCATGAAGGGGTTGGTTATGTCAGTGGGTTGGGTTGTGGGTGTGACTCGAAGGGAAGCTCGGGCATATGGAATGGTGACTCGAGTAAAAACTCGAGTAGAACGTGAGTGCATACGAGTTTCCAGGTTTTAAACTTTAAGTTTTTTTTAACTAAGTTTTTTTTTAAAGAAGCAGAAGGAAACTCGGGGCTTGGCTCGAGTGATTTTCGGGTTGGACCCAAAGTAAGATTAATAAGTTTTTAAATTTAAATAAAGTAGGTTTTAAATTTTAAATGAATCTTGTTTTTAAAAATCTATTCTTTATAAAAATAAATGCTTTTAAGTAATCGATTTGAGAAAGTTATGTAAAGTGTTTAACTTGAATTTGTTAAATTAATTTTTATAAGTTATTTTAAACACTTAATTTAGAAATGAAATTAAATAGTTAATTAAAGGTATAATGTTTTAAATGCATATGTTAATGATAATTAAGTCATTATAAAGATAATGTTTTATCTTAAGTTAACTAAGGTTTTAATGATTTTAGATTAATTAAGTTAATAAAGTAATTTAAATAAAATTGATTAATTTAATTTATTAATGGTTAAGGGTTAATAAATAAATAATTAAGGGATAATTAATTAGTTAATTAAAGATTAATTAATTGATTATAAAAGTATTTATGGATTAATTAATTTGTATTGAGGTATATTAATTAATAATTAAGGTTATTAATTAATAGTTGAAGGATAATTAATATGAAATTAAAAATTAATTAATTGGTTTGTAAGGTAATCAAGAAATGATTAATTAATGTGATTAATTAATTAAGGAGATTAATTAAAAGTTAATATGAATGGTTAAGGCTAATTAATCTATGGGGTAATTAAGGGTTAATTACTCAATGTAATTAAAGTATAATTAATCAAGGATGATTAATTAAGATGGATGATTAAAGAATGATTTATTAATTGGGTTGTAATTAATAAATGTTAAGTATGCAGGATTAAGGTAATCCAAGTGATTAAAGTTGGTAATTAATTTAATTGGAGATTAATTAAATTAATTAGGAATTATATATTTATTAAAATCTTGCTTATGGATGGTTGAATAATATTGGATGGCTTGAATTGTTGATGTCTTTGATGGGTGATTTAGATGTGCTCTGATATGAATGGGTTGAACTGTGATAATGTAGGTTACCTATCTGAGTTGAATTGTTATGTGATATGATATCCTGGATATGAATTGTATTGTTTTAAAACTTAATAACTTGGATTTGAGATGACATTGAATTCAAAGAGACCGGGGTCGGGTATCAGTAAATACCCAAACCACTTCGATTAGTAATTGACAGTAATTCTTTATAGTTTGGTTAGAAGCAAATAGACTGGAATGGAATAAATTAAGTAACATGGACATTTAACCTGTGAACTGTTGTGTGGGATAAATGATTCACTATTATAAGTAAGAATTCGTAAAAGGTACGAGTTACCCTGGTTTGCAAATAAGTTTTATAACTTGGTATTTCATGTTATATGGGTTTACTCATGCTGGTTTCCAGCCTGACCCGGGTGTTACTTTGATGTAATGCTCGGGTCAGACCGAGTATTACAGATTTTCAGGTAAGACCGTTCTGGAGCTCAGGTGGCGAGTTGGATGACAGAATCGTATGGAGTATATTCCGTTGTATATTGGAGTTATATTGTTGTTGTCTGGGACAAGTTGATTAGAACTGTCCAGTTTATTGTGTGTGGTTGTAACTCTGATGTATTGAATGTAAATTAGCAGATATAGCTTTCCTTTGTATAAATGCTATTAATTGATATTATATTTTGATCCGTTGTGAATGTGAGATTCTGTGATTTGTTTTTCTGTCTCTTCTTCTACCTCTTTACTTCTAACTCTAACAATTTGGAATTTCCGGCGATCGATTGATCAGCATTACTGCAGTGAACGTATAAATGCCGAATTTTCGGGGTCGAAAATGCCGAATTTTCGGTGTCGAAAATTCCGGGTCGTTACATAGGCCCTTTTCTCTTTAGTTTAGTTTAGGATCAAACAAAAGAAACCTCTCTTTCTCTTTTCCATGGCTACTTAGCCATTTTTATTTTCTTGTAACTTTCCTTTTTTATGCAATGTTAATTAGTGCTCTCTTTTCTTTTACATGCTTCTTTTCCTTTCTTGTTAGTAGTTAGTTTACTTTTCATGCAAGTAGATTAGTGTTCATTTCTTTTTACTTAGCTTTTCTTTTAATTTTTCTCTCTTTTTCCTCTTGTTTATTTCATGTTGCTTTATACATTTGTTGATTTGATAATAAATATGAGAGGCTAATCCCTACAATTTAGGGGTAATGAAGCTCTCTAGTATGTAGATGCAACATTTTGATGTTTATGCTCTCCTTTTATGCTTAATGAAACATTTGAAGTGGTTTAACTTGTTGTTTTTGATTTGAATTTGATAGCCTATATTGTTGACACCAAATAGGATATGCTTAAACAATCACAAACAATAATTACCTCTTCATCTACATATGATGATGGTAATGAAGTGATTGTTGAAATTAAAATTTGATGGCCTATATTTCTAAAAAATAGTTAATAAGCCATGCTTAAAATAGATTTTGCTTTCAACTTTGTTGTCATATTTCATGAGAGTTAAATGTGTATTAGTGGTTGTGTTATAGTTTGGTGGTTTATACTGGGCTAATTAATAGCACAAATATACCATACTTATGATAAGTACATCAACTGATTACATTAATGACAAGAAAAGAGAGATCATAACTTTATTTTATTGATTTATGTGATCTAGAGAGTGGAAATTGCCTTCACACTCTCATATTTTTATCACTTTGTTAGTTTGTTAGTTTTCTCCTTTTCTAGCTTAACACGCTCTTCAACTTTGGTTTAATTTGATTGAATAGATTTTTAAAATTAACAATTCCCTACGGATCGACCCGTACTCACTACGTACTACGATAGTACGCCATGCGCTTGCGGTTAATTTAATTATAAATTCGTTCGAAGGATTTCTAACTCGATAGAAATTCCCGTCGACGAACAGCTACTCAGAAGAAGCAGCAACCTTACGTCCTCCTTTACTGCCACTGGCATTAGCCTATCCTTTTTATTAGAAGCAACAGCTGCATTAATAGCATTAGTGGTTTCATGTTTAACTTTAGCATGATACCCCCTAATTGCTCTCTTATCTTTCCTTTTAGGCCCATAAATCGATCTCTCTTCTCGGTAACCACCTTTCTGGGTCAGGCGTTGGTCCTGGGTTTGTTGGGTCAAACCCTTTCAGGTATCTTGGCTTTGTCTTCCTCTTCTTTGTCTTAGCTTTCTTAACTTCATCCAAAGCTTCCATCCTCTCTGCACGTACATTTTCACCTTGGTCTGCTCCATGAGTTTTCTCTAAATTCTCTACATTGATCCCTTCCAAACCAGGCAATGCCTTCAGCTTCTTTTCATACATTTTAGCCTTCTTGAGATCTGTCTATGCTGCAGTAGTTACTAGACCCGCTAAAGCTTCAATGCTTTCTTCATCTTTGACAATGTAACGACCCGTAAATTTCAACTGTTTTAATAACGTAATTAGTTGAAATTTTAAACGATAAAATTTTGAAATAAAATTTTAATATTTGGAATACGTCTAGTTAAACATAGCGACTGGTAAATTTTCGTCCGAAAATATGAAAGTTTATTTCGCGCGTAAATTCACTTCAATTTAATCAGTTAAAAAGCGATGAAAATAACATGTTTCCGGAACCTAAATATTTTTACATAGAAAAATTCTAAATCATCTTCTGAGCAAGATGTCAGTTTGTCGTTTTTCAAAATTCGGACTTCTTTAGCTCCGTCGATCTTATTCTTCTACGTTTTTCTTGCATTTTCCGCCGGTAGAAAAATTTGAATTTTTACAATTCAAATCGTACCACTAATATCTATATACCGTTTCGATCGTCTCGTCGTGCTGATCTCCGCAGCATATTTGTTTCTGTGTTTCGAAGTCTGATAAGCATCGAAAAAATCGAGAAACGATCCGTATCGGTACCGTTTAACCTTTTGTTTCTGTCCCTTCGTTTACTCAGCTGAAATGAATAGTCATTACTGCTTTAATTATTTCTATGAATCAGCGTAGCCGTTGCTTTCACTTCCCTGTATTCAATTCATTTCTCAAGTCTATGTATTTATGTTAATATTATTATTTTTCTTCATTTGTTTATCTCGCCTACAACCTACTTCATCTTCTTCTTCTCTCCACCATCAAAAACACAGCCCCGACAAGCATCGCCGAACCCACCATCTTCCCACATACCGGCCACCAAAGCTCCGCCGACCTCCACTATCATCGTTGGCACCACCAAGTTCCTAGCCTTCGACCTCTGCCTCCAGCTCTCCACGTCATGATCTACCACCGCCTCTGCCGAGCAAACGAGTCACCCATCCCTTGCAGCAGACCCCGGCGCCGAACCAACCACCTCCCACCTTCCGACTTGTCACCGCCTGAACCTCCTTGCAGCCAAGACCCATCTTCCCTCTCTCTGGCCGAGCAGCCTCTTCACCACCTCAACCCACTACGGCCAAGCTCCGCCTACCGAGGCCATCAACCACCTCGTTCTCCCTCCTCTCATGCCTCTCCGGCCTGCGCCCAGCCTTGTTTCCCTTCCACCCCAAGCTTCATGCATCACAACCAACTCGGCCCTTCCATCAAAGCATCTCTGTTGCCTTGCTTACCTATGCGTGCAATGGTATTTATACTATTTTCTGTTGGATTTTTGAGTAGATATATGTGTTGAGTATATATATTTTTCTGGGTGTTATTGCTAGTATATATTAGTTTTTATATAGTTAAAGTATATATAAAACATTTGTTTCATTTTTACTTTGTAGCTGTTACATAATTTTAGCAAAACTGGTTTTTTTTAAATATATATATAGATCTTAACACACATACGGTTTATATATAGATATAGTTACTTTATGTTTTACGTTGACAGTATATAACTTAGGACGTGATATTTTATTTATTGTTATATCATAAGTTGGGTTATTCAATTCATCCTGTTGTGCATAGATCTCTATTATAGTCAATATATTTGAGTGTGTGTTTCGTTATATTAACTATAAGTTGTATATATGTATATTTTTGTTATAAAGTTACATACCAGTTATAAGTTGATTAAGTTATAAAAGTTTATAAAAGATATTGTTTAATATATATATAAGTTTGAAACGTGTATACGTATGTTTGTAAACTAATTATGTACTATTTTAACTATATATTCCCGAATTGCTGTAAGAAAATGTACTACATCTGGTGCATATCCTCTGTACATATGGCAGTCAAAAATCAGTGGTTTCCTCCTAGGCACTAATAAGCTTAAGCACTTTTTGCTTAAGCGCCGCTTAAGGCACATTTCACGACATATGGAGCTGATGTTGTTGGTTAACTTCCACACTCTTTTTCACATCAAATATAGGACCAATTGTAACAAGTTATGGATCACACGTTAGGCACTACTACTATATTTAAGTCTAGTTTAGTATAGGTTTATTGTTGTCATGTGTTTCGCTTTTACAGTGTATATATATAAAGATTTCATTTTTTTTACATGTGTAATGTATACAGGTTGCTGTATATGCATTTGTAGTTGTTTTGGTTACTACGTCTAATATGTTATATCGTATATTGTTATGTATATATATATTTTGAGGTTATAGGTAGTTGTACGTATGTTTTGCTATTTCTAAAATATAGAATGCTTATATATTAGTGATACATATACAGTATGGATTTCAAAGTAAATATATATATTGTGGTATTATGTAATTTCAGCTTTAAGACTATACAAATAATAAGAGGTATACATTTTATACATTATATATTGTATATAGGTGATTTTGAAGTATATATATTTAATTTAATATATGCTTGGAATTAGAATACATGTATATATATATAGTTATATATCTATATACGTTCACTTATACCCATTTATCTTCATCGATTCAGTTCTGATTGGATTTTGTCTATTCCCATCTATGAGCTTTGCTCGTCAAAATTCGCGTTCAATCTGCGTTGCTTTGGAATTTGTAGCTCAATTCATTGTCTTCTCTCTCTAGCCTCGAAAGGTGAGCACTCACTCACGATTAACGTTCTTTTATTTATTAAATTTGATTTCAGTTGAAACGACAATTGAAATATGCTGTTGTTAGTTAATTACACGGTTATATATGCTATTGCCTGTATCAGTTCACCTGTGACATCTGACACCATTATCTGTTAATTTTTTTATGCGATGATAATACAGTTTGGCTGATAATTGATTGATTGTTGATGTTTATATTGGACGTTAAATTGTTATTGTTAAATGATAAATAGTATGCAAAATTGAAATGGATATAGGATAGTTAACAATTTTAAAACTGATTTATATGTTAAATTTGATTAGTGAATATGACCCCTTTTAATTGTTAAATTAATTGACATGTAGAATAGTGATAATTACACTTTGAACCATCGACGTATATTGGATTAATTGTTGTAGTGTAAATATTTGAAATTGAATGACAAGTGAAAACCATAATGTAATAATCTTTAATCTACATGAAATGATAGTGTAGATTCTAGAAATAATTATATTAATTCGCACAAACAACAATGCGAATTAATACGGTTATTTCGGGATTATTTGAATTGATTATTGGATTGATATTGATTGTTGTTATTGCTTGTTTATTTACTTTGACACCATCCCAGTTATCACACTGCAAGTTCCCTTTGTTATGTTTTGATTTTTAAATTGAATTGGAATCGGGTTGAAATGATAAATACCCAAAAATTAAACTTTGACCTAGGATAGAGAATTAAATAAAACCCGATTGGTCAATAAATTGATTTAATAATAAACGAAGTTTTTATTTGAATAAATAATATGGTTTTGAAATGAAGTTGAAATTTGAATTAATGAAAGGAAAATGTTAATATTTAATAATCTGAAACAAAATATTAACAATGTAATTGATGAAAAGAATGTTGTTAAATTTGAGAAATGATTTAATAATTAAGTTTGAAATTATAATTAAGTTTGAATCATTAAACTTTGAAATGATTTAATAATTAAGTTTGAAATTATAATTAAGTTGAAATTATAAAACTTTGAAATTATTTAATAATTAAGTTTTGAATTATTTAATAATTAAATAAGATTGAATTATTTAATGATTAAATTGAATTAAATTCTTTAATAAGTAAAATTGAACTTTTGAATAAGTGAATTTTACTTCGTAAATAATTGAAATTGAGTTTCCTTTATTAATTAAGTTTTGGAAAATTATTTAAGTAAGTAAATAAGTGAAGTTGAATTTCTTTAACAAGAAATAAAATGTGATATTTTTGAAATTAATGTAAGACTTGTAATTTAAAGAATTTGATTTGACGAATTTAACTTAATTTAATTTGTAAGTTTTGATATAATGAAGTTGAATTTAAGTAATTGATTTATTGAATTGGAAATTTAATAGAAATTGTTTTGAATGGCAAGTTTACTTGACGAATATTGAATGAAATCGATAAATGAAGTTAAATTGATTTGAATGTTAAATTAAATTAATTTAAATGATTTCGGAATGAAACTTATATTCGAACTTGAATCAATATTTGGATTGTTTAAAATAGAAATTGGAATTGAATTATAAGATTTAGAAATTATGATTTGGAAGTTTTGAAACGTAAATTGTGGAAATTGATTTAGAAAGAGAAATGAAATGTTGATTTACAAATTCTATTTGAAATTGAATTTGATTTGGTTTTGAAATATATTAAACGACCAATCGGTGAAATAATTACGGAAGTTATTAAAGAGACCGGGATCGGATATGGACATACTCTCTGTCGATACCGAAAACCACTTTAATAACTAACATTCGCGGAGTGTTGATCCAGAATGAAGTGGATGGATTGATGTACGTGATGACTGAAGAAAGAGAATGATAATGGATAGCCTTGACACTTGTGTCAAATTGGAAATGACTAAAACAGGAGCCGTGCCGGGCCAATGGAGGATTAGCTACCTCAAGTGGACACACTTCTTTGAACTACTCATACTTGTTGTCGATTGGTGCACCCTTGATTTTGGGAGTGTTGTTTCACGGTGTTGCGGGCGCTGCGGCGTTGCGTTCTCACCAGTCCGGATCAGGCAAACGGTAGTATCACTACCTTGGGTATTCCCTCATGTGCCTTGTCATACTTGTATCCCTTTATTCGCGACCACTACGATTTTATTTTGTACCTTTAGTATATGGATTGCCCTCTGGTGACTTCCGGTTTTGGGGAAACTACGGTCTTGTATATGCTCTTGGGAATAAAAATGTGTTAAGGGGGATAATGGTAACGCCTTAACACTATTTTGATATCTTATTATTACTGATAGACATTATCTACTTATCATATTCTACTACATAGTAGAGAGTATAACGGATCCTTATAGGATGGTTATTCCAAACATCCTTTGAGTTACTTGTATTTCAATTGCTATTTCACTTGAGTTGGATTTATTAATATAAGAATGTTAATCCTGACTCGAGTGTCTTGTGTTTTTGCTTTATGCTCGGGTCAGACTGAGTGTACCAGTATTCGAGACTCACCTTTGAAGTTGGAGCTTTGCTTGAAGATCCAGCCATCTATTCTGCTTTCAGTGTTCAATGATTCCAGTGATGTATTCTGATTTGTATCTGATGTATCGTGTTACTCTTCCGTTGTATCTGGTTTAACTCTGATGTATCGTATTACTCTTCTATTGTAAACTCTAATGTATCTTATACATTTATATAGTAGCTTCATGAACTACTATCTCTTTTATTTCCGCTGCATTTATTACTCTGTGTTTGTGATCTGTGATTATTTATTTACTGTATATGTTCAGTTTTGCCAAATTTAAATTAACAACGCGGTATTTTGAGCAATTCAATTCCGGCATGAGTGTCTACCTATACACTTATAATGGATGCGAATGGTCCAAAATTCCGAGTCGTTACAGACAAGTTGTTCATAAAGTTGAGATGCTTCTTGTTTAAAACCATGGTTTAGTTTAAACGATGCTGCTTCTTGCATGATTAAGCTGAGTTTGTTATCTTCAATCATCAAGTTTTTCCACCATTTGATAGCGGAATCTAAAACTTGAGCAGCGCCTGTTATGTCTCCTATACGTTCTTTTAGAGAGACTAGGGTGGCAATGGTACAAGGCATGTGCTCAATATTGGTTACTTTGGACAGAGAATCTGCTGCTATTGGATAATAAATTGTTATATCTAAAGTACAAACTTATTTCATGCTAGCCAATTTTTCTTTATTAATTTATTAGCCTTGAATCCAAATACTGTTAGTTAAATGTAAGGAGAAATTCAATATTAAATGATGCGCATGATCGTTTTAAGTACTTCAGTTTTTTTCTACTGATTTTGGCTATCAAACATTTACATTCATGACCAGAAAGCAAGGTCAGTCGGGGAACAAGTGCAACAGCAAACTATCGGTTTTGTACTTTTTTTCTACTGCTTTTTGTTTCAAAATTTAGTCAGTGACTCGGTATGCATAATTTGATGCATAGGTCAGTACAATTTTGGAGAAATGTGTTTATGTTCCACGTAGAATAAGCATGCTGTTATAGTATTCTTTTCTACTATTTTGACTTTTAATGAATGTTGAAATTCAATTTTTTAATAATGGAAGTATGCACGACTTGTGTACAATAGGTTTCAACAACAAAATATTAACACTATTCACTATATATTTCATTAATTTGTTTAGGCAAGTACCTTTGAATATATTTTAACACTACGATAGTGGTCACTAACAGAGTACATTTAATATGTTATTTGATATAATGTATTAAACAGAGCTGATGGAGACTATGGAGTAGCAAAGGTGATGTTGAGACTAGCTTCTCCAGGTACAGGAGTCATTGTAGGGGGAGCAGTGAGAATCATACTTGAAATGGTAGGTGTAGGGAATGCACTTGGAAAACAACTCGAAAGATAAGTTGATGTCATGAGTTTTTTCTTCTTTATATATGTCATTTGTTGAATAAACATAAATTACACTTGTATCTATACAAGTTCTTTAACCTTAATCTCTTGAATTTTTTATATTTCATAGATGATAAATCAAGCTATTATGGAAACCAAAACTAGAACTGTGAAGCAAAGATTCATGGATGATAAATCATATAATACTGTTTTACTAATATTATGTTATCATGCCACACCCATAGACCTATAAAAATAAATAAGTATGAAATGTACACGATATGTCACTATTATTAATTCTAGTAGAAAAATTTAACTAAGTTTGATAAGCATTAACAAAGTTTATAAAAATTAGCTATGTTTATGATGATAATAATAACAATAAACAATAGTTTGAATAAATTAACTAAGTTTTATGAAATTGACAAGTTTATAGTAGTAGTAGTAGTAATAAAAATAAACTAAGTTTGATAAAAAAATAACCGAGTTTATAATAATAATAATAACAATAACAATAATAAAAATAAACTATATTTTGATAAAAATCAACTAATTTTATAATAATAATAACAAATTGACTAAGTTAACTAAGTTTTATAATTAATAACAATGATAAAAGATCTAAGTTCATAAAAATCAACCAAGTTAACTAAGTTTTATAAAAGTTAAATAAGTTTATAAAAATTAATTAAGTTTATAATAATAATAATAATAATAATAAAATAACTAAGTTTACAATAATAATAAATTAACTAAGTTTATGAAAAATTTATAAGTTTGAGATAATTTATAAAAATTAACTAAGATGATAGAGTTTAAGTTTGCGATAATTTATAAGTTTAAGCTAATTAAAATATAAGCTTATGTATACTGTTTTTGCACTATATAATTTATAAGTTTAAGTTTAAGTTTGAGATAATTTGTACGTTTAAGTTTATGAAAAAACTTATGTATACTTTTTTTGCACTGTATTATTTATTACATCTAACCTTAGAAAAAACCTTAATATCCATCACATAGGAGCAATCTTTGGCATAAAGGAATTAAATTACATCTATTCTTAAGAGTTAAATTTTAGTATTTAAGGCATTTCGAAGATTTCCAGTAGCTAGAAGCAACTTTGATGTTAACGCCAACACGCTGAATTGTGTTAGCATAGTCTGAATTTGGCATGATCTGGGTTGCATTGCCTGACTGATTTTTGAACATGTTTTTCTGTTGCACCTTTAATCAGGTAATATATGGCTCGAATCTATGTTATTGCTGCAGTGATGCAGTGCTAGGCTTTGATAATCGGACAGCCTATAATAGTAGTGTAAGTTAAGCTGAAACCTTGCACATTATTGTAAATTTGCTTAGCATAACTTAATGTGCTACTGGTTTGATGTGCAGGTGGTAGATTATTAAGTTGGCCATGTTCTGTGTGACGCCCCACCTCTATCCCCTCACTAGCCAAGAACACTATGGTGTAGTGCTGTCAACTAGCACGGAGAATAAGGCTGTTGAGGAGCGACCTTCTATGTAATTGCTTTGTGCGAGCACCGATATGTCAGATAATAAAACATTGCATTTCATCTTTAGAGGAAATCCGACATACCGATACAAACTCAAAGCTACTACACAGTGGCTATAATAGTTTAGGACAATAGATATAAAAATAACACAGATAACATAAATGCGGAATACAGATGGAACGAAAAGTCTCATATATACAATAACTGATATCAGTTACAATACATTTGACACAATACAAATGATACAACTACAACTGTCGACTCAAGAAGTTATATATACAAGTACATTATCGACTAATATACATGAATACATTATCATCTTAAAACAGACACACTGACTACTACAACAAGGCGAAGACCACTTCAACTGATATAAAAAGTCTTCATAGCTCTAGCAGCAACCCAAAGCTAAAAATCTACAACCTGTAAATACTCGGTCTGACCCGAGTATTACATTCAAAAGAAAATAATACCCGGATCAGTCTAATTCAAACCAGTTTATTAGTGCATATAGGCAGTAATAATCAATCTCAATATAGATGACAGTCACAGAAATCTCGTATATCCAACTCTCGATACAAGAATTGGATAACGGCAGATATAACACTAAACAGTGTTAATCCACAAAACAGAAATCCCAAGGCAGTTTAAGCAATAGAAATGTCAATTTAAAAATATCAATGCTAATTGGCTGCAGTACACGCTATCGTGTACTGCCTCGCCAATACAGCCTACGAATTACGCAACAGGTCGATGAATTAAGAATAAAAGAAAATATCGATTAAAATCTGTCAATTCTGTGTGGCTGCAGTGCACGCACGCGTGCACTGCCTCGCCACAACAGAGTATAAAGTCGCCACAAGGGACAAGGGTAAAACTGCTACGAAAATGCAGCAGGTCAGCAAGTGCTCAGGGATGAACGGATGCAAGCGAAAATGACACATGGATATGCAGTGTATACCCAAGTACAACTACAATAGAAATAGGTCAAGCATATGTAGATGTGCAGTGACAAAGTGAACCAAGTCACAATGTCACAGCAAGATCAAGTGTCAGTGGCAATCACAGGACAGACAAGTCAAAGCAGTGAAACCAGGGTGGTCAACAATGAATGCAGAGGAATGCATGCAACTGATGACAACTCAAATACAATCCAAATGCCATCAGTGAATCAAAATGACAAAAATGCAAATGATACAAGGCATCAATGCGATGTATCCGATTCGAGAACAAGGCAGTGCAGCAACGAAAGAGCTCACTGCAACAATATTTCTTTGAATGGAGACAGTAAGACCATAAATCAGATGAACATTACAAAGACAGGGACACTTGAAACAAAATGCCAAAGTAAAGGAAGCAACTCAATACCAAAGTGACTCAAGTACACCAAGCATATGAACCACTAAATCAGACATGGAAGTAAATAGCACTGCTCAAGTCAACCCAAAAATATCAGAACACATATACAGGAATGCAACTGTAAAACATGTATATGAGCTCGAAACAAGTGACAGTAGTATGAAACTAAACCACAAAGAAGTCAGTGCAAATGCAATATCATGCTACAGACCAACTACAGATCAAATGCCAAGTCGAACAACTACAACATCAACATCTACAACAGCAATGTGTGCAACAGGTCGAAGTGCTCAGGAATAAACAAGAAGACAGAACAAGTGCAACTGGCTACTGCACATCAGTTTTGCAAACCAAAGTTGCAGTAGAACAACAAAAGGCTCCAGTCAATATATATACAGTCCAAATTTGCAACAAAAATGGGACTGCGACCACAACAAAGTACAAGGCAAACTGCACAAAAACTCAGATGCAAGCCCAAACTCGAAATGATCTGAGCA
The DNA here is from genome assembly GCA_030737815.1 of Allium fistulosum. NCBI lineage: Eukaryota > Viridiplantae > Streptophyta > Magnoliopsida > Asparagales > Amaryllidaceae > Allium > Allium fistulosum. The sequence goes on from CM060907.1 coordinate 296,554,465, forward strand.
TAAGCAAGAAGGCTCAAAGTTGTGCAGTGGAACCAAAAGAATAAATGAGACAGAGAAGGCACCGGGATGTGCAGATCAAAAGATGTAACTAAAACATTGTATCAATGGTGAACGACACATACAAGTGGAGCAATAACATGAAAATATCATGAAGGAGCTCAAATGACATCAAGTAAAGAACTCGAGTCACAGGTGATAGAATTACAGTGGTATGCAAATGCAAACAGTGAAGAACACTATAATGTTGCTTTTATGGCAAAAGTGAATAACAGAGACATGTTAAACTCTGCTGTACTACTGAACAAGATGAAGACTACACAAATAAGCTCAGCTAACACATCAAACCAAGGTCAAACCCAAGTCTCAAAATAGGTTCAACTCAAGGCCAACGAACATCAAAAGTTCAACCGGAATGGTATCACAAATAAAAGTAATTGAAGTCGACTAAACAGTTTCAAATCAAGGCCGAGACCAATTCAAGCAAAGGTTCAAGTTATAAAAATATACAAAACTATTTGCAAACTGAATCTGGCCAGAAGTTCTAGACAGTGAACTGAAGTGTAGGCAAGAGTGTGCTCGTGACAACTAGACTCGAGTTTGCACACGTACAGATTGTAATGGAATAGATATGGGAAAGTAAGCATATGGACTTCATTCAGTATGCTACAGAAAGGTGAAGCCGTGAACATCACAAGACCAGAAATTCCCAAAATCAAAGTCATAGCAATCACGAAAACGAACCAAGTAGTAAACAACATCACATTAACAAAGTTATAAATGATCGAAGCCAAAGTCGAACAGGTCAGAGCAAGGAATTCACGGAGCAACATTATCAAAGCCGTGGTCATCACGGCAAAGCAATTTAACAAAAATCAAAACGAAAGAACCGGAGCTGGAATTAGATGTGAGATAAACTCACCTTTGCCATGGAAGCGAAGACGTTGCTGAGGCGGTGAGGACGACGAACGAAGTTAAGCCAAGGCTTTAGCATGCGAAGCGAAGACGAGCTCGGCAAACACTTTTTAAGCGGCGTCGATTCGAGGTCTCGAAACCCTAAATCGCCAGGGGGATGAAGATACGAGACCGCCATTTTAATGTTTTCTTCGATTTTGGGCTTAGGGTTTTTGAATCGATGAAGGGGAATGGGGATGGGTTGTTTGGGTGTTGAGTGAAGTCACGGTTTCAAAATAAAAATATCATGGGCTAGATTTTAAAAATTTATAAAGCCCGGATACTTTTAACCATGTTTATTAAACACCTTGGTGATATTAAAAACACGATTTGAATCCATTAGGACAACGGATTCGAACACGATAAAATTCATATTTAGGATTTTAAATACGAATAGACGATGTCAGATTTAAATAAAATATTTAAATATATTATCGTATAAATGCGGGTTGTTACAGACTTCCCTCCTTAAAGAAATTGCGTCCTCGCAATCATAAGGAATAAATGGATAAAAGGTAACAACCATAAGAGCATGGCAATGTCGAATGCATAAGCAAAGCAAAGGTCAACAGGGAAGTATTGGGATTATGGAAGCATCAGATATAAAATCAAGAGGTTCGACTGCTTCAAATCAAAAGAATCAACATCGAGGGGATCGAGGAATCAAAATCAGATGACTGCTAAAGCAGGAATCAATCGAGTTCCAGTATTTAAAAGAAAAGGAAAAACGGAGCAGAATTCACATACTGCACGAATTGAATGTGAGTAAAGCAAATTACTCACCTGAATCGACAGAGAAAAAGACGAAGCTCAAGTCTCAAAATCGCAAATATTCAATCATCAAAAATGATAATCGAATTTCACGAATATCTAATTATCAAAAACGATAATCAGAAACATAAACATTCGATTAATCAAATCGAAAAATATTTAATTAACGAGTCCGGAATTAACCGAAGTAGTAAAAGTATGGTTCCATACTCCTTACTTTTGCTAAATCGTTTAAATCTCTTTATCGTTTTCTTGAAAGTGCAGAATTGTGTGTTTTAAAAATTAACATTTCACATTCTCAAACGGACAAGTCCGGAATTAAGCGAATCAGTAAAAGAAAGGGGTCATAGTCCTCGATTTTTCTGAAATGTTTAATTCGCTTCCTCGTTCTTTTGAAAATGTAAGCTGTAAAAATTTTGAAAACAATTTTTATTTATATTTTTGAAACAACTTTTAAAAATAAAGAATTTTGAAAACACGTGATTAAATTAGCAATATCAGTATTGCGGGAGAACCGCTTGTAAATCCATTTCAAAATTGACGGTTACTGAAGTTAACACGTCAAAATTTCATCAAAATAACTGGCATCAAAATATAATACCAAATGAATTTTCATTCATCAAAAATGTCACAAGAATCTTCTCAAAGATAGAAAGGGATTTCATACCCTAAACTTGTATTCATAACAAGTCAATAACACATGAATTCACCAATGCACAAAAATTGATAAACATATCAATAGAAATCACGAAAATTGGTGAAGCACAAAATTTCAGAAATCATCACAAGAAATTCAGAAATCACAAGTTCTAGAAATCTACACACGAAATCCAGAAAACACAAATTCTAGAAATCTACACACGAAATCCAGAAAACACAAATTCTAGAAATCTACACACGAAATCCAGAAATCACAAATTCTAGAAATCTACACACGAAATCCAGAAAACACAAAGAAGGGGAAGTCCGAGCACACGGACGAGAAACTATCCATTTAATTTTTCCGAACACACGGATGGGAAGCTATTCATTTAATTTTTTCCGAACACACGGATGGAAAGCTATCCATTTAATTTTTCCGAACACACGGATGGAAAGCTATCCATTTAATTTTTCCGAACACACGGATGGAAAGCTATCCATTTAATTTTTCCGAACACACGGATGGAAAGCTATCCATTTAATTTTCCGAACACACGGATGGCCCAAAGGCAAGTCCGACACACGGACGAATAGACATCGCACAATCGCTAGTCTAAATCACAAAAAATGATCGTCATGATCATAAGGAAGTGTCAATCACACCAAGCTAGTAAATATATGAGTTTAGCTTCATGTCCCATAACCACTTGCTTAACTTAAATATTTACGAACAAGCTGTAAATTTTCACTAGGAAATTGTCACAAAAAGGGTTCAATCGAACAAGTCCAAGAGCTAACCGACGAAGTAAACGCAAGCGTTTCATACCACTTGTTTTACTAGGCCGTTTAATTCAATTTCTCATACGAGTGAAATAAAGGCTTGTATATACTAATAGATTGGAAAACGGTTCAAGAAAAAGAACTTTGTAGTAAAATAGTTTTGAAATCGTTTGGAAAAAGGGATTTTAATATTTACTACTAGTATAGAAAACCTTTATATTTTTAAAGTGACAAATCACAAAAATGATTGTAGAAACAATCAATCACAAGAATTCACATACGAAGATGTGAATGGAATCCAGAGAAATCGATACTGAATCCATCAGAAAGTATGTTCACAAAAATCCCGAAGAAAATGTCATCAAAGTTGCTAATAAATGATAGCAACAAATCGGGGAAATGATCAAGAATCAATTAAATTAGGAAACCAAGTCAGTTCACTAAAATTTCACATTCGAAGACGTGAATAAAATCCAAAGAATTCGATTCCAAATTCATCAAAGTAGGAATACCCAAAAATTCCAGAAATAGAAGTTATCAAAATCGACAAAGGTGATAACAACTAATAAGAGAAGAAGAATCGATTATCAACTGGAAAAACAAAGCAAATCGAGCAGAAATGCATAAATGACTTCAACAAAAGTAAGAATCAAGTTAATGTCGAAGCCAACAATTAATAGCCGCAGTCGAGTACAAAATGAATCAATCATCATTATCAAAGAAACCAACGGCAAACAAAATCAGAGTCTTGAAAATCAAGAAATCAGCAATTTCTCAAAAACAAAGTGACCGAAGTCGAAGGGAAATCCAGATGAGGAAAACACAAAATATCAAGTTCAAAATCGCTGAGATTCAAACTAGATGTGAATGAGAAATCAAAATCACTCAATTTGCAACTGGTCCAGCTATTTTTCATCACAGTGTAACAGGTACACAATGACACTCATAGCATAGAACAAAAGTGGAACAAAGTCCAAAAGTCAAAATGGCTTTAATTTGCCAAATTAAAACAAAATCAACATCGGCTAAATCAATTCAAAGCCGAAAACACAAGAATAAGCGTTAGGAATTCATACCTAACAGTCAAAAATAGTCATATGTAAAGATGAGAGATAAAACATCGACAAATAGTTGTAACACATGTTCCATCTAAGTTATGTTTTATAATTGTCCTAAACCCCAGGCTTTGATACCAAGCTGTGACGCCCCACCTCTATCCCCTCACTAGCCAAGAACACTATGGTGTAGTGCTGTCAACTAGCACGGAGAATAAGGCTGTTGAGGAGCGACCTTCTATGTAATTGCTTTGTGCGAGCACCGATATGTCAGATAATAAAACATTGCATTTCATCTTTAGAGGAAATCCGACATACCGATACAAACTCAAAGCTACTACACAGTGGCTATAATAGTTTAGGACAATAGATATAAAAATAACACAGATAACATAAATGCGGAATACAGATGGAACGAAAAGTCTCATATATACAATAACTGATATCAGTTACAATACATTTGACACAATACAAATGATACAACTACAACTGTCGACTCAAGAAGTTATATATACAAGTACATTATCGACTAATATACATGAATACATTATCATCTTAAAACAGACACACTGACTACTACAACAAGGCGAAGACCACTTCAACTGATATAAAAAGTCTTCATAGCTCTAGCAGCAACCCAAAGCTAAAAATCTACAACCTGTAAATACTCGGTCTGACCCGAGTATTACATTCAAAAGAAAATAATACCCGGATCAGTCTAATTCAAACCAGTTTATTAGTGCATATAGGCAGTAATAATCAATCTCAATATAGATGACAGTCACAGAAATCTCGTATATCCAACTCTCGATACAAGAATTGGATAACGGCAGATATAACACTAAACAGTGTTAATCCACAAAACAGAAATCCCAAGGCAGTTTAAGCAATAGAAATGTCAATTTAAAAATATCAATGCTAATTGGCTGCAGTACACGCTATCGTGTACTGCCTCGCCAATACAGCCTACGAATTACGCAACAGGTCGATGAATTAAGAATAAAAGAAAATATCGATTAAAATCTGTCAATTCTGTGTGGCTGCAGTGCACGCACGCGTGCACTGCCTCGCCACAACAGAGTATAAAGTCGCCACAAGGGACAAGGGTAAAACTGCTACGAAAATGCAGCAGGTCAGCAAGTGCTCAGGGATGAACGGATGCAAGCGAAAATGACACATGGATATGCAGTGTATACCCAAGTACAACTACAATAGAAATAGGTCAAGCATATGTAGATGTGCAGTGACAAAGTGAACCAAGTCACAATGTCACAGCAAGATCAAGTGTCAGTGGCAATCACAGGACAGACAAGTCAAAGTAGTGAAACCAGGGTGGTCAACAATGAATGCAGAGGAATGCATGCAACTGATGACAACTCAAATACAATCCAAATGCCATCAGTGAATCAAAATGACAAAAATGCAAATGATACAAGGCATCAATGCGATGTATCCGATTCGAGAACAAGGCAGTGTAGCAACGAAAGAGCTCACTGCAACAATATTTCTTTGAATGGAGACAGTAAGACCATAAATCAGATGAACATTACAAAGACAGGGACACTTGAAACAAAATGCCAAAGTAAAGGAAGCAACTCAATACCAAAGTGACTCAAGTACACCAAGCATATGAACCACTAAATCAGACATGGAAGTAAATAGCACTGCTCAAGTCAACCCAAAAATATCAGAACACATATACAGGAATGCAACTGTAAAACATGTATATGAGCTCGAAACAAGTGACAGTAGTATGAAACTAAACCACAAAGAAGTCAGTGCAAATGCAATATCATGCTACAGACCAACTACAGATCAAATGCCAAGTCGAACAACTACAACATCAACATCTACAACAGCAATGTGTGCAACAGGTCGAAGTGCTCAGGAATAAACAAGAAGACAGAACAAGTGCAACTGGCTACTGCACATCAGTTTTGCAAACCAAAGTTGCAGTAGAACAACAAAAGGCTCCAGTCAATATATATACAGTCCAAATTTGCAACAAAAATGGGACTGCGACCACAACAAAGTACAAGGCAAACTGCACAAAAACTCAGATGCAAGCCCAAACTCGAAATGATCTGAGCATAAGCAAGAAGGCTCAAAGTTGTGCAGTGGAACCAAAAGAATAAATGAGACAGAGAAGGCACCGGGATGTGCAGATCAAAAGATGTAACTAAAACATTGTATCAATGGTGAACGACACATACAAGTGGAGCAATAACATGAAAATATCATGAAGGAGCTCAAATGACATCAAGTAAAGAACTCGAGTCACAGGTGATAGAATTACAGTGGTATGCAAATGCAAACAGTGAAGAACACTATAATGTTGCTTTTATGGCAAAAGTGAATAACAGAGACATGTTAAACTCTGCTGTACTACTGAACAAGATGAAGACTACACAAATAAGCTCAGCTAACACATCAAACCAAGGTCAAACCCAAGTCTCAAAATAGGTTCAACTCAAGGCCAACGAACATCAAAAGTTCAACCGGAATGGTATCACAAATAAAAGTAATTGAAGTCGACTAAACAGTTTCAAATCAAGGCCGAGACCAATTCAAGCAAAGGTTCAAGTTATAAAAATATACAAAACTATTTGCAAACTGAATCTGGCCAGAAGTTCTAGACAGTGAACTGAAGTGTAGGCAAGAGTGTGCTCGTGACAACTAGACTCGAGTTTGCACACGTACAGATTGTAATGGAATAGATATGGGAAAGTAAGCATATGGACTTCATTCAGTATGCTACAGAAAGGTGAAGCCGTGAACATCACAAGACCAGAAATTCCCAAAATCAAAGTCATAGCAATCACGAAAACGAACCAAGTAGTAAACAACATCACATTAACAAAGTTATAAATGATCGAAGCCAAAGTCGAACAGGTCAGAGCAAGGAATTCACGGAGCAACATTATCAAAGCCGTGGTCATCACGGCAAAGCAATTTAACAAAAATCAAAACGAAAGAACCGGAGCTGGAATTAGATGTGAGATAAACTCACCTTTGCCATGGAAGCGAAGACGTTGCTGAGGCGGTGAGGACGACGAACGAAGTTAAGCCAAGGCTTTAGCATGCGAAGCGAAGACGAGCTCGGCAAACACTTTTTAAGCGGCGTCGATTCGAGGTCTCGAAACCCTAAATCGCCAGGGGGATGAAGATACGAGACCGCCATTTTAATGTTTTCTTCGATTTTGGGCTTAGGGTTTTTGAATCGATGAAGGGGAATGGGGATGGGTTGTTTGGGTGTTGAGTGAAGTCACGGTTTCAAAATAAAAATATCATGGGCCAGATTTTAAAAATTTATAAAGCCCGGATACTTTTAACCATGTTTATTAAACACCTTGGTGATATTAAAAACACGATTTGAATCCATTAGGACAACGGATTCGAACACGATAAAATTCATATTTAGGATTTTAAATACGAATAGACGATGTCAGATTTAAATAAAATATTTAAATATATTATCGTATAAATGCGGGTTGTTACATTCTGTACTGGTGGCTCTTGGTCGGCTGTAACAACATAAGCAGAACTGAATTTATAACATTATCTCATCAAGAAGCTCAATTCTTTTAACATCAAGGACCGAGCAGGGAGAAGCCATACAAGTATGTGCATATATTCTACTTTTCGTTTTCTTCAGTGCAATTAATAAATATAAGCGGTCAACTTAACTTCTGATCGATGTTGTTTTTAGTGAAACTGGAAGTTTGTATGTTTCATTCATTAGTGTTTCTAGAGTACCAGTGCTACCTGAACCATTGGTAACTGGAAAATGCTATTTGAGTGCAACTTTGGACCTAGATGGTGGCTTCAGGTAATTTGTTTGGAATAGTATTGATAACACAGTTTTACAGCATGGTTAAATATTTCAGGAAATACACCTTTTCGAAAAAGGTTACCAAGCAGTGGAAGCTGGAGTGTAGTAGAAAACCTTGGTCAAGATTTATGAAGTAAAAAGTTTCAACTTTGGAAATGGGATGCGTGGCTTCAATACCTACTACAAACGGTATCAGATAATTCTTTTTTTCTCATATTTCAATGTAGGCCTTAATAATCATTCCACATTATTCAAATTTTAAAGAATATGGCTTTGCATATAATTTGTAAAAAAATTGATGATTAATCAGTTGATTAGGAATGCTTAACATAATTACCTTGAAATGACTGTTCGTTATGCCTTCTTTTAATACTGAATTGCACCAAGTCTATGGTATTGTATTTTAATTGTGAATTACACCAAGTTAGTGGTTGTATCTCAATCATTACTATAAGAAGTCAGTGGTCTTGTACCGTATGCATTTTACAAAGGAAAAATTAACTCTATTTATATACTTGTATGTATTCTCTTCCCGCATCTTACTAAATTTTGTCTCATGTCAACATTACTAATCTTTTTATTTTATTAACGATAAGTCGGTGATCTTGTAAGTTTTGTCTCTATTTATTAACGGTATTTATTTTCTCTATCAAATTATGTTGCTCATTACTAATCTTTTTATAGAAGTTTAATGAAACAGAAACGGTTTAGTGAAATAAAGTTTTGAGTGAAAAAATTTGTTGCTATATGTGTATATACCAAAAAAAATCTACTTTTACATTTGTATATTAAAGAACAATAAAAAGGAAACAAATGCATATATATAAAGTAACTAAAATATTCTATTTTAAATTAGGTGCCTGTGAGTTTGACAGATCTGGTAGGTGAAAGTGAACAATTATGTGATGGAATGTATTCAATAAACATAAACTGAAATTTATACTTATATATATTAATAATTTAATCAGCCCAGTAAATAACTAATGGGAGTCTGAGTACATGAGCTTGCGAACATAAGGTTGAGTGCATAACCAAATAAGGTTGAGTGCGTAACCAAATTCTGTACTAGATTGAGAGCTTATTCTTTGTTTGTTCTTGATAGTTTCATTATCTGGTTATTGTAATATCAACATTGTAATTAATTTTTATTGATTTATTTCATATGTTTTTTCTCGGGTTGCTGCACTTAATTACAAATTTGATTTTATTTATATGCTTGAATTCCTGGCTTGTACATGGGAGAACAGGCAATATATGGGATAGCACTATAGCTTAAAGGTATATGAGTGTTCACTTCTATAAAGAGATATTTGGCTTGTAAATTGTTACTATTTAGAATTTAAATGATCTTCTTTAATACTGAGATATTGAAATATATTCATTATGAGCATATTTTGCTTTACATCCATTGATATGGCCGGAGAAGTAATTAAACTGAGTTGCTAGAACTGAAGGGATGAGATCCGGGTATGGTGGACAGCGACCATGCCAAGAAGAGGATTTATCAGTAGTAGTAATAGTAAAAAGCCAATAACCTTATCTATTTTATATTATCAGCAATAGTAATCGTCGAAAAATTCTTATGCAAGTCTATCATGTTATGATATAACAGTGATATCAAAAAATCTTATGTAGATTACTGCTTGGGATTCACGACTATAACAACTTAGAACTCAAGGATGCAAATCATGCATCATTAGAACTGAACTGTCATAATTTAATCATGCAACCTATACTCTTATTTTCTATGTTTATGTTTTTCTACTTACACTTAACTTGATATAAGTGCGTGCTTCATTAGAACCGAACTGTCAGCCTCCTGTAACTTGCAATTGTTCTCTAGCTGTTAACAACAATCAGTGCCATATTACTAGCTTGTAATGTTGAATTCTTATCTATTTATCACTACAACAAAAATACCTTTTCGCAACTGCCAAAAACAGTTGTAATATGTCTATTACAACTAACACCCGCCAGTCGTTATATCTGCAGTTATAATAAATCCGAATTATTTTACAACTGGCCGGAACAGTTGCAGAAGCAGTTGTAGAAACTTATTTTACAACTGCGACATGTTAGTTATAAATGACTAGTTACAACTGCTTTTAGCAGTTGCAAAAGGTCTTTTACAACTGCACTGCTAGTTGTAGAAAACTTATTTACACTGCAGAAAACCATTTACAACTGCAACATGCAAGTTGTAAATGACTAGTTACAACTGCTTTTAGCACTTGTAAAAGGCTTTTTACAACTGCTACAAATAACTATAATCATCTTTTCACAACTGCTATAAATTTCTTAATATCATAACTAAAATCAATATTTCGTTAATATTTTACACAATCATGCAAATTAGTTGAAACAACACAAACCATTTGCATTCAATAAAATCGAAAACAATTCGAGTTTACACCATTTATGAATTCATAAGTTCAATACAAAACACAACTAAATTCATAATATATTTTAGTAAGAGTACATATACATACTAATTAAAAGAGATAAATTCCTTATGCCAAGCAATAGTCGTCCCAACCACCATTTGAAACGTTGTTGCTACTCCGATGTGACTGCAAACAAAAATCAGAAACATTTAATTTATAAGTTCAAAGTGTAAAGAAAATTAAAAACTCCGATGTTGTATGCAATTGCTTGTTGACATATTGTTGAGCTAGTCGAAGATAACTTAAGTAATAAAAAGGAGGGAATAAAGAACATTTAAATTATTGGAGTGATATTAACACATAATCAATAAATAAAACCTAAATTCCGTAAAAATAAAGTTGAAAAAGGCATACCCAGTCTGAAGTCTTGGTTGCAACTCAAGTGCATTGAATATCACTACTCCATATTGATGGATATAATCGAATAAATTAATATCAGCTCTTGACCTTATCACTTGATGAATATTATCCTGACTACTTTCTTGCAGCTACATGTGATCAAATCAAATTTATAATATATGCAAATTTGAAAATTTGCAACCATAATTAGTGTAGAGTTTGTTACATTTCCCCAGAGATATTTGTTCGACTCATGTAGAATTTTATCCTGTAAGTTCAAAAGAGTACAATAAGTAAACATAGGTCAAAACATATTCAGTGAATTTATATATGATGTATGTTACAATTGTTTGGAGCTCTGAGAGCTGGTCAAGCATCAGCTGGGTCTGTAACTTGATAAACAATGAATACATAAGCTCAATACTTACAAGTACTTCTAGAAATTCAAGGCAACGGTTATTCATTTCAATACCTGTGTTGATTTGACATACTTTAGGGATGAACCAACCTGATTCTCGAGGAGGTCAAGTTCCTTGCGGCTTAAAGGTCCTAAATCCTTACCTAGTACATTCATATATGCTTGATTATTACTCTATGGTTAGCAAATTACACACACACATACATAGTTAGTGAAAATTTAACACCCTGCTGTTCTTTAGTATAAAGAATCAAATACTGTAACAAATTTATAGTATACAACCATCATTATCCCAAACCATTATGTAAGCACGTTACATCAGCATAACATATCAAACTACGTAGCATATATCTTCATCATAGTTTTCACTAACAGTAAGCATGGCAGCAAAATCAATCATGTTATGCCTTGTAGGTATATTCCTTAGAAAACTGATTATTGCTACCTTTCACTACAAGAATATATTATAAGTGTACTATTGATGGTTATAATAAAAAATATACATAATATTAAACAAATAGAACGTAATTGTCACTTGGTATACTTACATTTGGATTGCGTAGTCATAAAGGATTCCCCACAACCGCACTGCCCTTTCGATTTAGGATTGATAAATACAAACTCCGACCTATATAAAACGCACTAGTTAAGAAGAGGCAAAATCTTATACGAATGGAAGACAATGTTACAAGATAAAGCATAATCATATTGTTGAAAACCAGATGTTAGACCCCTTCATAACTGCTACAAAATTGCTAGTCCAAAATTAAATATTAAACCGAGAAATTTGTATATATCGCAGAAATTGTAAATCAAAGGCAAATGCTTACTTCAGTGAGTCATCTATAAAATCCATCTTTGTGGCAAGGAAATGCATAAGTGCTTTCGGATCAATCAATACTCTAACACGTACCCTTGTCCTCAACTAACTCATCAAATTTACCCTTCTCATCTGTATAATATTTTAAATAATAATTCATAGAGGTTTACATGTAAGGAATTCATTGAGTACTCCATCTTCTTACTATGATGAAGTGGGTAAATTTCGTAGAATACTATATGTAATGATGGTAAATAAACTTAAACATTATTTATCAAACAATAATAGTATAAACTCGTTATATGTCTGTATTTACAGAATTGAAGTATATTTCGTTAATCCAGATATTCATGTACTGCTTCATCAATTACAAAGCAAAATTATAGTGATTTTCATATACTTGCTTAAAATTCCAGCGAAACATTTCAGGGGAATTTATGATATATTGTAATCTGTCATGTTATTAATAATAAAATATTTAAGCAAATATTAATAAGTTTACTATTGTGTTACATTAGTCTGATGTTATGAGCATAAATTTTGATACTTATTGTAGCTTTTTTTTTGCATACAATATATGTATATCTTTCAAATTGATAATGAAAATTAATCTTTATTGGACTTTATAAAGTACATCATACATCCAAGTTAGAAGCAATAAGTGTTTTTTACTAATCTTTTTTCATAGAATTCGCGTATATCATTCAAAAGATTATTAAATGTGTTACATAATAATAAATACTAGTCATTATGTGACTTTATACGAAGAAGTCTATTATAATTTTGAAAATTGCATTTATTTAGAGCAAAGAGCTATTTTAACTAATTTACATACATATATTTGTATTTTCTTTTGTAAAAAACTTGAATGATTCAGGGAACGAATCCTGAACGATGTATACCAGTTTGAAACAGACATTGAGTCATTAGTAAAAGAGTTTTTAAAGAAGTAATTTTGCACGAACTCTACTAATTTTCGTCAGTAATTTCGTTCTTAACCTCTTGACCATTCGTCCAGGACTGCATTCACTTTGAAGAGTGACTAATAGTTATGGAAGAATTGATTATGTGAAAAATAGTTATAAGTATAGATATTGATTTCAAAACCAACTACGGATTAACTATCCTATATTTAGAAAGAAAAACTTAAATCACATTCTTAATTATTATTTACACTGAAAACATACAGGAGGAAGAAAAATTCAGAAAAAAAAAAGAAAGGCTTGATTGAGTTTAATGATTATTTTGTAGCAAGTTTATCATGAACAATGAAGCATGTTTTCAGTAGAGATCTTTCAAGAATTTGCTCACTATTTTGAAGCAAGATTCTTAAAAGAAAGGCTTCATTATACGGTTGTTCATTCAGTCTTACAAGTTAATTATAGCAGGTTCCCTATACACAGAATTGGTCATCAAATATGTTACTACAAAAGCCTGGGCAGTTCGTTCAATCATATAATTAGATATATGGATGAATAAATAAACAATGTAAAGTGTAAATAAACTCGAACAAAATGGCGATTTCATAACTGTTATCTCTTCAAAGAAGCATGTCGGATAAATACACACATTTTGATTTATCACAGCCAAAATTTTAGGAAATCGACAAGTAAAAAAAATCATATGGTAATTGAAACGGTTTGTCCTAAAACACCAAATTTATACTTAAAGTCAACTTATATGCATCACAATGCTATTATTGTTTTCCAGAAACTAAAATAAGTTAAATGTCGTTCAATGTAAATAAATGAATAATTCGAAAACTGAAATAAAACAATTTTGACATGTTGAAATATTAAGCCACCACACAGTTTGGAGTTGCATCATGAGTTAACTGCAAGTTACAAATTACTTAGCTACCAAGTGTTAAAGGGTTACTACAATCGTATATTGATAACTAAAAGTAGTTGCAAGTTTCAAAGGTGAAAGTTGTTGCATATTTAACAGCTACCCTTGGTTTATGAATAAATAGCTGCAAAAAGATATGATATAACTCACTGTAGCTTATCATTAAAGCTATCGCATGCTAATTAAATTGTTGAACTAAACTATACTACATTTTATGTGCAAACATGGTAGCACTAAATATTTTGAAGTGAGATTTATTTTCTGGCATATAACTAAAGACGGAATTAAAATTGAATTTGTATTAAGACTGTCAATTTTATGACTTTAATTATCTTTTTCTTCAATATTTACAGAAATTATATACCCATATTTCTACAAGGCGATTAGAAATGCGTATCCAAATCTCAAAATCATTTCAAACTGTGATGGATCTCGTATACCATTAAACCATCCGGCCGACTTCTATGATTTCCATGTAAGTACGACTACTTAGATTTTGATAAAACTTGATAAGAGACATCTTGCATTTGACCATTTAACTTATTTGTTTATTTAAAATTTTCCTTTATAGACATATAAGCAGCCTTTAGAGATACTCAATGATAATCATTATTTTGATATTGCACCTCGAAATGGTCCTAAGGTATAGATTTTGGTAAATTTAAGCATATTTATCTTGAATATATTTTTCGGAATTTTTTTTCCATTTGTATGTTCTAAAATGTAATGATTAATTAATTCTTAGGCTTTTGTAAGTGAATATGCTGCATTTTGAACATTGGCTGGTAAGGAAAATTTAGTAGATGCACTGAGTGAAGCTGCATTTCTTATTGGTTTGGAAAGGAATAGGTACATGCTTATCATCATTTTCTTATGAAACATGATATAAAAAAGAAAATAGTTCATGTGAACTAGCTTGTACATTCATTAACAACTAAAACAATGTGAAGTATTTAGATGTCCCTATTTTGAGAGCATTCCTACACTAAAATTTACAACATGTCATGAAGGTGTAACAACATAAGTTTGTAGATTGCTGATGCAAGCAATGACCATCTGAAAATTAAAAAAAAAACCATCTCTATTTCAATTTTTTTTAAATGAATTACAGTGATCCAAAGTAGCATAGCTTGGTCGATATATGAGACTTATCGTCTTGATTTTCAAATCACCTTTTTCTTATGCTTTACATAGTTGTACCATTACTGTATTAAGTAATTATATCATATTAAAAGACAAACGGTGCATAAAGAATCATTTATCATTTGTAAGATTAGCATTCATATAACAGTAAACAAAATAGCATTCATGAGATTAGCATTCATATAGCAGTAAAGAATCATTTAACTATCAACAATTTCAATCAACAAATAACTAAGAACAAAATAAAATCAAGAAAATCGTATGATAGCAACATACCACAACTTCGTCAAAGGCGACCAACAACAACGGCGAGCAAACGCGGGTAGCAGCGGTGGCCAAGCGAGCGAACGCATGTAGCAATGGAGATGCGGCCACGGAGGCGAGAAAATGACAGAGGGTAAAGGGTTAGGGTTAGGAAGAGGGTTTCTAGCAAGCGTGATTTACTTCGGCGGATTGCAATGGCAGAGTGGGATAGGGTTAGGGTTTAGATTTATGAAATTTTGCGGCCACTTTTTTAGTTTACATGAAACATTGAGCGGGCCGAAGAAAATAAAAGAGGGAAGTTGTAATTTTTCGTAGTGCAGGCAGACAATTGTCAAAAACAGTTGTGATAGATAAATATTTACAACTGACACAAATAAACAGTTATTACAGACATATATTACAACTGCTGAACAAATAAAGTTGTTAAAAATAAATTTGTTACAACTGCTACATATAAACAGTTGTTATAACATACCTATTACAACTGCCAGTTTGTGCAAGTTGTAAAGAAAAGGTTGTAATAGGGTTGTTTTGTTGTAGTGTATGGTTGTTTACTTATTTTTTATTTATGATTCTGCAACTTTTTATTTGCTGTAGGTCTATAAAAGGAGAAAAGCATTCTAGAACTTTGACACCAGAGATTGGTAAGCTTAAAAATCTTCAACAGGTGTATGTAATTTTAGTTTAAATTTATTGTTTTTTCTCAATTTATGAAGCTTTGTAATGTACTGATAACATTTATGGAACCTAATTATCTATCTTTAAAGTGCCATAAGGACACAATATATCAGTAATCAATTATGTGTACATTCTCCTCCCACTAGATCCCGATTCTCTCTGGTAGTTAAAGTAAACTTCAGCAACAGGAGACCCAAGATTGTGATTTTCTGCAAATTCTTGAGCATTAAAGTTTTGGCACTAGTTTGGCGCATATACAGTTTGGCGCCCAAGCTGTTGGAACAAGATAAAAACATAACGGTGGATACCAACTGTTGGTCTCAGGCTTTCATAGCATATAGTTTCTTGCCCTGTGACGCCCCACCTCTATGCTCATAATAACAAAGAGTATTAAAAGAAATGCTGTCTATTATTACGAAGAATAAGGCTGGATAGGAGCGGCCATCCGTAGTTGGCCTTACACTAGTATTGGTTACCTCGATAGGAGTGGTATATATTTTTCATTTTACATCTCTTATTTATTTACTCCTCTCGACATACCCAATTCCAGTATAAAACGAACTACGATGGTTCATAATAGTTTTAGGACAATATATATAATAATAACACAGATACTAAAATGCGGAACACAGATGACAAAAGTCTCATATATATATAACTGATGTCAGTTACAATACATTTGACATAATACATATGATACAACTACAACTGTTGTGAATACATATCATCCTATACTATGACACGACTACTCCAAAAGTATGAAAAGACTTCATAGCTCTAGCAGCAATCCAAAGCAGGATATCTACAACCTGTAATAACTCGGTATGACCCGAGTATTACATTCAAAGAAAATAATACACGGGTCAGTCTAATTCAAACTCAGTTATTAATGCACAGAAGCAATAATAATTAAATAGTCAAATAGACGACAGTCACAAAAATCTCGTATATCCAATCCTTTAACAAGGAAATCGGAATATAATAAATATAACAAATAACAGTGTTAAACAACAAATTAGGAGATTCAAATCATCAACAAAGATAAGTGAAAAGAATATCAATGAAGATAATTTAGAAACATCAGAATTGCCTAATTGGCAATTAACAACAAAATCTAATTATTAAGTAAATAATTAGAAACTCATAATCTAATTATCAAATAGATAATTAGACAACAACAAAATGATCAAATCAAACCAAATCTAAATACAATTTCAAAATATTGAATTTTGGCAAAACAATTCAAGCAATTGAAATATCAATTCAAAACGTCGGGTTCTGAATTGGCTGCAGTACACGCACGCGTGCGCTGCCTCGCCACTACAGTGATGAAATACACAAAAGCTCAGTGAATCAGAAATAGATGGCCTCAAATCAAATCAAATTGTTGTGTGGCTGCAGTACACGCACGCGTGCACTGCCTCGCTACTACCGTACGTCGAAACTACAAAGGTCAAGTCACGACTAACATGACTCAACACAACTGCAACAAAATGAAACAGCTTAGGTCAAGTCAGATAAATGAACAAACTCAAGTCAAACCATACACCAACTGCCTCAACGTATCAAAAGCAAATGGCACCAGAACGAAAACAACATGTACACCTGAACAAGAGATGGACTCAAATCAAGTGCACCAGTACAAAGCATGACTGGAGATGTCCAGGCAATAAATTCAAGGCTATAACTCAAATGTAAACTATTAGCTCGTGCTACAGATCGGGTCAAAGTGACCAATGCGCAAAATGTATACAAAGACTCCAAACAACACAAGAGCACAAGGGCAGTTGTACCAAATACAAGTGCAACAGTAGTATCGAAATGCTCAAGGCCAATACCACTAGTTCGGGTGAAATCAAGACAAGTCAGTGCCAACAACGAAGTACTCCAATTAGCAGTAAAAGTGGAAACAGTCACCACAAAATCAAACTAGCAGTGGACAGAGTTGAGGCTACAACCCAAAACATAACACATGAAGAACAAGTATGCAAGTGAAGACAACAATGGTGTCAGCAGTTGGAAACAGGTTCAGAGACATCAGAGTGACCAAAGTCACAGCCGTGTTTTATCAATAAGGCAACAAGTGATAATAGCATGTGTACTAAAGCTAAGGAAACACAGCCACAAATCACAAAGGCTACAGGTGAACAAACATGTGTACCCAGATTAGTCAAAACAGCAAGGCACAGCAACAAATTCTAGTAAAGTCAAAATGGAAATCAAGGCATCAAGTGTGCCAGATTAATGCAAACAGTACAGTTCAGTGAACTGAAGTGAAGCCACAAGTGTACAACTGCACTAGACCAAATGCCATCAAGTAAACAAAAATCAAGTGTAATGTACACATCAGCCAAGATCAATACAACATGGAGCTACAGACTAACATGTATCATAAACAACTCGAAAACAGTGAAGTCAAAATTCAATAGGTACAAGAAAATAACCAAAAGCAATAGCAGTCTTAAACAAAGACAACTGCAGTTTGAATCAAAGTCAGGTTATATCAAAAAAAAACCCAAGTCGAAGCAGACACAAAATGTCATCACAAATCACCATGGCCGAAGTCAAAAAGGAACATCACGTAAAAATCACAAATCAAGCATGCCACAGGGATGGACGTACATACAGAAGTCACCGGCAACAACAAGGTCGTAAAGAAGAAGCTGTGGGTAAGAACCCAAGCAGTAATTGAATTAAACAATAGCCAATTCAAATCACTTTGCTGAAGACAAGATCATCATCAAGTCAAGTTAAACACCCAGCACAATTTATTTATTTTTCAAATCAAAGCGATCGAAGTCAAAGTCGAAGACAACAAGAACGAATTCAACATCAGCAAAAATCAAAACAAGCAGAAGAAATCGCTAAATCGCAAGATTAAAATAGCTAGAATTTTGTATTAGATGTGAGTGAATAATTATATCACTCACCTTTGCTTCCCTTAGCAAGAACCAAAGATCGACAGCCTCAATCGAAGCAGACACGAACTCAACAAGCGGCCGAAGGTATCTCGAGACGATCGACAAACGAAGCAAGATCGAGCGTTTGAAGTAGTGTCTTCAAATTTCAAAAAACCCTAATTACGATAGAAAGAGGAACGAATGAGACGAGCCGCCATTGTTTATTTTCTTTCGTATGCTAGGGTTTTCGAATGCGTGAAAATGAAAGGGGCGGGTCTGCTTCAATATAACTGGCATCAAAAATTTTAAAAGAATCGTGGGCCGAGATTATTAAAGCCCACTCAACATACAATAAATTTTTCTAAAGAATTTAAACCTGATTAAAACTCCCAATATCAATTAACAACCAATTTAATCGTCATTTGACGATAATCAATTTTTTTACGAAACCCCGGGTTGTTACAGACTCCCCTCCTTATAAAAATTGCGTCCCCGCAATTTTCATAATTAAAGGTGTCAATAACAATTATTTTTCTAACATAAACTGGTTAAGCTAGAAAAATAAAAGTCGGGAATACAACCATCAAAAGAAATCCTTTAATTTCATAAATGGATTTCACAAATTTTCAACAAATCTAACTATCAAATAGGTAATCGGAAAACAACAAAACTGAGTAATTACAATTATCAGCAATATTCAATTATCAATTAGATAATTAGAATACATAAATCACAAAACAGCAATATCTAATTATCGATACGATAATTAGAGAACAGTAAAATCTAATTATCAACAAAGATAATTAGAAAACACAAATCGCAAAACTGCAAATATCTAGTTATCCAGTAAATAACTAGAAAACACAAACTTCATAATCAGCAAACTCTAACTATCAACAGAGATAGATAGAAAATAGCAATTCAATAAAATCAACATAATCTAGAATCAATTAGAGACTAGAAAATTTCATAATCAACAAAGTCAACAAACATCCAATTATCCAAACGATAGTCAGAAAACAAAAATCAACAAATATCCAATTATCAAAAACGATAATTAAATCTCAAATCAATAATTATTTAATTATCAAAAACGATAATCAAATCTCAAATATCTAATTATCACAAGCGATAATCAGAAACAACAAATATTCAATTATCAAAAACGATAATCAGAAACAACAAATATTCGGTTATCAAAAACGATAATCAGAATCAAATCAACAAATATCTAATTATCACAAGCGATAATTAGAAATAACAAATATCCGATTATCAAAAACGATAATCAGAAACAACAAATATCCGGTTATCAAAAACGATAATCAGAATCAAATCAACAAATATTTAATTATCACAAGCGATAATCAGGAACAACAAATATTTAATTATCAAAACGATAATCAAATCTCAAATATCTAATTATCACAAGCGATAATCAGGAACAACAAATATTTAATTACCGATACGATAATTAAATCTCATAACATCAGATATCTAATTACCTGCAGATAATTAGAAACAACAAATATCTAGAAATCAATTAAGATACTCTAGAAAATCAACATAAAAGGTTGGATCGATCCCATCGGATGGCGAGTTTTTAGTTCGCCGCACGTGCATCAACAAATGGCTGAAGCCTACCAAGTACTCAACATAATTTTGGCGCCAAACAAATGACCCGAAGGTCCGTAGAGTGACCCGAAGGTCTAGTACTGGTATTTGACCCGAAGGTCCATCAGAGTGGCCCGAAAGCCCAACAAATGACCCGAAGGTCCAACATAGTGGCTCGAAAGCACACAAATCATCAAAATCATCAAAACATCAAATATTTCAATTAACGAGTCCGGAATTAACCGAAATAGCAAACGCACATGTCCCATACCACGTGTTTTACTAAATCGTTTGATTCTTTTCATCGTTTCCTTGAAAGTGCAAAATTGTGTATTTTGTAAAAATACATTTTACATTCTCAAACGGACAAGTCCGGAATTAAGCGAATCAGTAAAAGAAAGGGGTCATAGTCCTCGATTTTGCTGAAACGTTTAAATCGCTTCCTTATTCTTTTGAAAGCACAAACTGTTAAATTCCTGAAAACAATTTTATTTATTTTATAAAAATAACAATTCACATTCTCAACTGAACAAGTCCAGAGTTAAGCGAATCAGTAAAAGAAAAGGTTCATAGTCCTCGATTTTGCTGAATCGTTTAAGTCACTTCCTCATTCTTTTGAAAGCGTGAAATGTTAAAAATTTTATAAAACAATTTTCATTTTAAAACGATTTTCCAATCACGTGATTAAAGCAACAATATTAGTAACAATTTCGAAAAGAAAATTGCACTTCCCAAAACATCGTAAAACGAGTCTCAAAATCAGCATTGCGGAATTTCCGCTTGAAAATCCACTTTTAAAATTTGACGGTTACTGAAGTCAAAGCGACAGTAATTTCTAAATGTCAAAATCTCATCAAAATAATTCACATTAAAATGTAACACCAGTGAATTTTCATTCATAAAAATGTCACAAAACATCACGCTTCAAAAATTCAGCACCGATGTAAAAATCCCGTTATAAAAATAACGGCAACAAAATACGTTTCATAACCAAGCATCGGTTCAACGTAGAATAAATGCAGTAACGTGCAACTCAAATTTGCACGTACTACAAAATGAACAAAGAAATCATTCGAATGTATTTTCAATGAAGATAATTCAAAACAGCTAAATCTAATCAATATATTATTAGCATAAAAGAAAACCAGCAAAGATCTCAACAAAAATCACATAACTGCAATCGTTTCGAATCCTCAAATCGGATTCGAAATTCTCAAAGAAACAAAATAAACACATTTATGTAAACAACAATTGAAATTTATTTCAGTTTCGTATTTTAATTTTTAAATCAAAAGGATTATCAGCTGTATTCAGCGAAGACAGTTTCACTATTTTCGCTGCGCACTCTCATAACAGAACACAAATCAATCAAATCATCAGAACACAATTTAATCAAATCAACAAAACACAATTTCACTTTTATTTTTAAATAAAGATATTTAAAAAAATTTCATCATAATTTCAAAACTTTAGTTTTGACTCAAAGCACAAATAAAACATCGACCAATAGTTGTAACACATGTTCCATCTAAGTTATGTTTTATATTATGTCCATAAACCCCCAAGCTCTGATACCAACTGTGACGCCCCACCTCTATGCTCATAATAACAAAGAGTATTAAAAGAAATACTGTCTATTATTACGAATAATAAGGCTGGATAGAAGCGGCCATCCGTAGTTGGCCTTACACTAGTATTGGTTACCTCGATAGGAGTGGTATATATTTTTCATTTTACATCTCTTATTTATTTACTCCTCTCGACATACCCAATTCCAGTATAAAACGAACTACGATGGTTCATAATAGTTTTAGGACAATATATATAATAATAACACAGATACTAAAATGCAGAACACAGATGACAAAAGTCTCAAATATATATATATAACTGATGTCAGTTACAATACATTTGACACAATACATATGATACAACTACAACTGTCGTGAATACATATCATCCTATACTATGACACGACTACTCCAAAAGTATGAAAAGACTTCATAGCTCTAGTAGCAATCCAAAGCAGGATATCTACAACCTTTAATAACTCGGTATGACCCGAGTATTACATTCAAAGAAAATAATACACGGGTCAGTCTAATTCAAACTCGGTTATTAATGCACAGAAGCAATAATAATTAAATAGTCAAATAGACGACAGTCACAAAAATCTCGTATATCCAATCCTTTAACAAGGAAATTGGAATATGATGAATATAACAAATAACAGTGTTAAACAACAAATTAGCAGATTCAAATCATCAACAAAGATAAGTGAAAAGAATATCAATGAAGATAATTTAGAAACATCAGAATTGCCTAATTGGCAATTAACAACAAAATCTAATTATTAAGTAAATAATTAGAAACTCATAATCTAATTATCAAATAGATAATTAGACAACAACAAAATGATCAAATCAAACCAAATCTAAATACAATTTCAAAATATTGAATTTTGGCAAAACAATTTAAGCAATTGAAATATCAATTCAAAACGTCGGGTTCTGAATTGGCTGCAGTACATGCACGCGTGCGCTACCTCGCCACTACAGTGATGAAATACACAAAAGCTCAGTGAATCGGAAACAGATGGCCTCAAATCAAATCAAATTGTTGTGTGGCTGCAGTACACGCACGCGTGCACTGCCTCACCACTACCGTACGTCAAAACTGCAAAGGTCAAGTCACGACTAACATGACTCAACACAACTGCAACAAAATGAAACAGCTTAGGTCAAGTCAGATAAATGAACAAACTCAAGTCAAACCATACACCAACTGCCTCAACGTATCAAAAGAAAATGGCACCAGAACGAAAACAACATGTACACCTGAACAAGAGATGGACTCAAATCAAGTGCACCAGTACAAAGCATGACTGGAGATGTCCAGGCAATAAATTCAAGGCTATAACTCAAATGTAAACTATTAGCTCGTGCTACAGATCGGGTCAAAGTGACCAATGCGCAAAATGTATACAAAGACTCCAAACAACACAAGAGCACAAGGGTAGTTGTACCAAATACAAGTGCAATAGTAGTATCGAAATGCTCAAGACCAATACCACTGATTCGGGTGAAATCAAGACAAGTCAGTGCCAACAACGAAGTACTCCAATTAGCAGTAAAAGTGGAAACAGTCACCACAAAATCAAGCTAGCAATGGACAGAGTTGAGGCTACAACCCAAAACATAACACATGAAGAACAAGTATGCAAGTGAAGACAACAATGGTGCCAGCAGTTGGAAACAGGTTCAGAGACATCAGAGTGACCAAAGTCACAGCCGTGTTTTATCAATAAGGCAACAAGTGATAATAGCATGTGTACTAAAGCTAAGGCAACACAGCCACAAATCACAAAGGCTACAGGTGAACAAACATGTGTACCCAGATTAGCCAAAACAGCAAGGCACAGCAACAAATTCTAGTAAAGTCAAAATGGAAATCAAGGCATCAAGTGTGCCAGATTAATGCAAACAGTACAGTTCAGTGAACTGAAGTGAAGCCACAAGTGTACAACTGCACTAGACCAAATTCCATCAAGTAAACAAAAATCAAGTGTAATGTACACATCAGCCGAGATCAATACAACATGGAGCTACAGACTAACATGTATCATAAACAACTCGAAAACAGTGAAGTCAAAATTCAATAGGTACAAGAAAATAACCAAAAGCAATAGCAGTCTTAAACAAAGACAACTGCAGTTTGAATCAAAGTCAGGTTATATCAAAAAAAACCCAAGTCGAAGCAGACACAAAATGTCATCACAAATCACCATGGCCGAAGTCAAAAAGGAACATCACGTAAAAATCACAAATCAAGCATGCCACAGGGATGGACGTACATACAGAAGTCACCGGCAACAACAGAGTCGTAAAGAAGAAGCTGTGGGTAAGAACCCAAGCAATAATTGAATAAAACAATAGCCAATTCAAATCACTTTGCTGAAGACAAGATCATCATCAAGTCAAGTTAAACACCCAGCACAATTTAGTTATTTTTCAAATCAAAGCGACCGAAGTCAAAGTCGAAGACAACAAGAACGAACGAATTCAACATCAGCAAAATCAAAACAAGCAGAAGAAATCGCTAAATCGCAAGATTAAAATAGCTAGAATTTTGTATTAGATGTGAGTGAATAATTACATCACTCACCTTTGCTTCCCTTAGCAAGAACCAAAGATCGACAGCCTCAATCGAAGCAGACACGAACTCAACAAGCGGTCGAAGGTATCTCGAGACGATCGACCAACGAAGCAAGATCGAGCGTTTGAAGTTGCGTCTTCAAATTTCAGAAAACCCTAATTACGGTAGAAAGAGGAACGAACGAGACGAGCCGCCATTGTTTATTTTCTTTCGTATGCTAAGGTTTTCGAATGCGTGAAAATGAAAGGGGCGGGTCTGCTTCAATATAACTGGCATCAAAAATTTTAAAGGAATCGTGGGCCGAGATTATTAAAGGCCACTCAACATACAATAAATTTTTCAAAAGAATTTAAACCTGATTAAAACTCCCAATATCAATTAACAACCAATTTAATCGTCATTTGACGATAATCAATTTTTTTACGAAACCCCGGGTTGTTACAT
Source organism: Allium fistulosum (assembly GCA_030737815.1). Taxonomy (NCBI): domain Eukaryota; kingdom Viridiplantae; phylum Streptophyta; class Magnoliopsida; order Asparagales; family Amaryllidaceae; genus Allium; species Allium fistulosum. The sequence goes on from CM060907.1 coordinate 296,579,563, forward strand.
GCCCTGTATATATTTTTAAGAAATGATTGGTTGCAGCAACGAACTGGTACTTGCTTTTAATCATCATTTTTATTACAACGTTTTGTTAGGACTAGTTGTGTAAGCTTCTCTATGTACGGTTATGGATTTTATACTAACTTGGTTGTATTGAAATTAGCTAAGTTTGATAAGCATTAACAAAGTTTATAAAAATTAGCTATGTTTATGATGATGATAATAATAACAATAATAAACAATAGTTTGAATAAATTAACTAAGTTTTATAAAAATTAACAAGTTTATAATAGTAGTAGTAGTAGTAGTAGTAGTAGTAGTAATAAACTAAGTTTGATAAAAAAAATTAACCGAGTTTATAACAATAATAACAACAATAATGACAACAACAATAATAAACTATATTTTGATAAAAATTAACTAAGTTTATAATAATAATAATAATAAATTAACTAAGCCAACTAAGTTATATACTTAATAATAATAATAACAAAAACTAAGTTTATAAAAGTTACCTAAGTTAACTAAGTGTTATAAAAATTAAATAAGTATATAAAAATTAACCATGTTTATAATAATAATAATAAATTAACTAAGTTTATGAAAAATTTATAAGTTTGAGATAATTTATAAAAATTAACTAAGATAATAGAGTTTATGTTTAAGTTAATTAAAATATAAGTTATGACATTTAAGTTTTAGCAATTGAGATAATTTATAAGTTTAATAATAATAATAATAAACAATAGTTTGAATAAATTAACTAAGTTTATAAAAATTAAATACATTTATAGAAATTAACTAAGTATTATAAAAATTAACAAGTTTATAATATTATTAAGAATAAACTAAGTTTGATAAAAAAAACTAAGTTTACAATAATAATAATAAACTATAGTTTGATATAAATTAACTAAGTTTATAATAATAATAAATTAATAAAGTCAACTAAGTTTTATAATTAATAATAATAATAACAACAACAACAACAACAACAATAATAACTAAAACTAAGTTTATAAAAATTAACTAATTTAACTAAGTTTTATAAAAAAATAAATAAGTTCATAAAAATTAATTAAGTTTATAATAATAATAATAATAATAATAATAATAATAAATTAACTAAGTTTACACTAATGATAATAAATTAACTAAGTTTATGAAAAATTTATAAGTTTGAGATAATTTATAAAAATTAACCAAGTTAATAGAGTTTAAGTTTGGGATAATTTATAATTTTAAGTTAATTAAAATATAAGTCATGACATTTAAGTTTTAGCAATTGAGATAATTTATAAGTTTGAATTAATATAAATAAAGTTATAAATAAGTTAACCGAGCTTTATAATAGTTTAACTAATTTTTATAAAAATTAACCCAAATTTTAAAAATTAACTAAGTTTTATATAATTTAACTATGTTTTATAAAAATTAATTAAATTTATACAAATTAATCAAATTTTATTAGAATTTAACTAAGTTAATAAGTTTTTAAAAATTAAATAAGTTTATTATAAAAATGAACCAAGTTTTATAAAAAATTAACTAAGTTAACTTAGTTTTATAAAAATTATTTAAATTTAATAAAAGTTTAACTAAGGATGTTTGGTATACTACAAATATGAAAAACAGTTTCATAATCATCCGTTGATTGTTAAACTTGTCCACATGTAATTAGCTTTTAAGGAGTAAAGACCAGCTGCAGCAAAGAATTGTGGGTAATCATGTGATGAACATGGCTTTAATTTTTATATATATTATAACATTTTATTAGTACTTGTTGTGTAAACTTGTTTATGAATGGTTATGGATTTTATGTGAATTTGCTCAGTTTATCGAAATGGTTATGGATATTATATTTGATTATATGATTAACGTGGTTTTTTAATTGTTTGAATATGATGATTATGGGATTGGTTGATTGATTGTTAGTTTGAATACGACGATTATGTGATTGATTACTAATTGTAATAAGACTATTATGTGAGCGATGGCTGGAAATGGTACAAGCCATTAACAAGAAATGGAGCGTGTACAGTTTGCTACAAAACAATAAATAACTTTTAGTAGCATTTTAAAAACGCTACAGAAATAAACGTAAACATCTACGATACGACTTTCGTAGCCTTGAGAAAACGCTACCAAAACTTTTAGTAGCGTTTCGGTAAACACTACGATACAACATGCTACTAAAAGTCTGCAACTTTTTATAGCATTTCGGAAATCCTACAATATGTCAAGTTTTAGTAGCGTTTTCTACAACACTAAAAAATTTCACTTTTAGTTGCATGTCGTATCGTAGCCTTTACCGAAACGCTACTAAAAGTTTTGGCTTCAACGATATAAATGGCCTTTTCTGGTGTAGTGTCCCCCTCTTTTTCTTTATTTTATATTTTTCTATTTCAGTATTTCAAAAATTCTATCAAAAATCTAAAAAAATTGTATAACAAGTATAAAATGTTGTTATACCTATGGATTTAAACATAAAATGCTTCCAGAAAACATTGTAATATAACATCACACACTTCATTTATAAGGCAATATTACAATTCATAAAGTACTACTACAAATAAAAAAAATACTAATATAGTTCATGAATACTACTATAAAATAACATTTTGAGCTAAAGTACATGCTTCATATAAAAAATGCTACTGCTATTTATAAACTGCTAATATAATTCAAAACTACCATTATAAAATAGCATTATAAGCTTATTAAATTGTAAAAAATTTATGTAGAACTGTTATTATAATTAATGTACTACTAACACAACATAATATTATGAGCAGAAATTTACATAACTATTTTTTCAACAAAAGTTATATAAAAATGATACTAGCAGTATTTTTACTACTGTTGTATTCTTCTAGAAAAATTTAGCTGCACCTCCTTAACCACCATCACTAGATCATCTTCAATACATAGGCGACCTCATTATTTCCATCGTCAACGACCACCGGTGCACTCCAATCTTGAAACCAAAGTTGTCCTCCAACTCTAGAACTCTAACTGACCTCTTCTAATCCATTACAACTATCATAGCAACCGCCGTCCATCTCCAAGCTTGCATCGACATAATCCCTTTCAGCCGATGATATAGGTTGAAGTCCTAATTTTTTTGTCAACCGCGTCCTCCTATTGCCTGCCGCATCCTTCTATTACATGCGATAATTTTCTCTTTTCAACATTGTCCTTAAGAAAAAAGAACTAGCCAGTTGTTCTTGTGGAAAAAATGACCTCAAGTTTGTCCTTTAAACAATTTTCCAGTTTTATTTTTTTTAATCTATTTTGCTTATAAGATCTACTTTTTAGTTCAGGCCTAGCTGTCAGCCGAAACATATAGTGGGATTGATCGAGCTATTATTATGACTAAATCAGGCTCACCCAATAAGGCTTTGTATCCTATATAGGTCAAGAACCAAAAGTATGCCGGCTGGATTAACTAATTTTGGTGAACCCATTCGATTTCAATTTTATTTGTTAAATACAACAATTATAAGGTCAAGCCCAGTCCAGCAATTCGTATTAAGCAGCCCGAAGTCAAACCGGGACGAGCTTATGGGCAACTCATTTGGCTACTAATTATCACCTTTATGATGGTTATTATTTAAATTTCTTCATACCTTAATTGGATTGAACAAATTTTTTAAATTTTGGTGATACAAAATCACATTTTGAAGAAATAAATATGCAAACGAAAGAAAAAGAAAATCTTGATTTTCTCTAATTAATAGGCATATTTGATTTTGTTTATATCTCTCTTTAATTGGCTAATCAATTTATTTATTGTCATATAATACTGACTTGGGCATTAAGAAAGAGGGGCAAAATGTGTGGAAAACTATTTAGTGTTCCCTCTTCTTCCATCTTTGTTCTTTGCAAACAATTGTTTATGGAAATCAATATATAAATTGATGTTTGGTGGAATGTTGTGTGTTGGTACTCTTAATTTCTTTGTGTTTTTAAAACTATCTTCACTATTGTTTGTCTTTAGGTTTTCTTATTTTCTTCCAATATTATCCCTTTATATTTGGATGATATAAGATTTTAAGGTAGGCTTTGAAATACTTTTATCCTCTGTTAGATTTTGTGTAACAAAAATTCTAACAAAATGAATGTTTTAGGATAAACATAAGAGCATTCCCAATTGAGTGTCAGTTAGGAAGCAACCAACCCCTAATAAGGGGTCAGTTGTGCTCTTATGGATTGCTTTGGCAACCCGATTGCCAAAGCAAACCAGAGGGTTGAAGGCTTAGCCAGCTTTATTATGGCCGGCCAAGCCTTCATTTTGGCAACGATCATTTACATGACCGTTCCCACTTAGTCGGCTATATTATAGCCGGCTAAGTTGCAACGATCATGTAAATGGTCGTTGCATATCTCTCTCCTTCCCCCTCTATATAACTTACCAATTACAAAATTTTATTTACACCATTTATTTTATGTTTCTTACTCTCATCAACAAATTACCTTCAAACAATCTCATTAATGTTGAAAAATTCAAAAGGAAAATCTTAAAAATCTTCATCTCCTAGATTTCTATGTCAACTCCGATCAGATAATCAGAATTCGACTCAATTTGATCAGAATACGTTCAATTCTCAACATGGTTTAAATCAATATCATTCTCAAAATTCTCAATAGCAAAATCAAAATTCAAATTTTGGTTTTGCCCAACAAGCTCCAAATTCGTATCATCCACAACAAAACCAAAATTTCTTTCATTCTCAACAAGATTCGAACCATTAAAAAAATTCTCAAAATTCGAATTATTCTCAGAATAGTTCGTTTCAACAAAACTATAACTATGCTCAAAACTACACACCTTCCAATAGTCAACAACGGTCAGTATTGCCTTATCCTTCACAAAATTTATTAAGAAATCTCAATAATCAATTTGGAGACAGCAGATTTGAAAACCAAGAAATCAATTCGATGGTAATGAAATTTCCAAAGAAGATGTTTATAGGAAATCTAATTTGTCTTCCGCTCAAGTTTAGGGAAAGCAAATAACAGGAATCAAAAATAATGAATCTCCAAATGCGAAACCAAAATCCATAAAAATTGTAAAATGGTCACCGGATGAGCAAGTTGAATTAGCATTCTGCTGGGTTGAATGTTCTAGAGACAATAAGAAAGGTACGGGCCAAAGTGAAAGTTCTTTTTGGAATTCTGTACGCAATTTGTTCAACCATCAAAGTCCAAATAGTCTTCCAAAAACTACCGATTCTTTGAAGCTGTCATGAAAAAGAATAAATGCTGCTTGTCAACATTGGAAAGAAATAATAGCCGGATAACATTCAAAACAACAAAGTGGGGCAAACGACATGGACCTTGTAATGTTTTTAAATTTTTAATTCGAATTATCAAGTTTTATGTTTTATTCTTCTTATAGTACTTCATCATCTACAGCTCAATCAAGCAAATGCAGTGTATATGTCTAAACATAATAATCAACTATTCAATCTGCACCATTGTTATGACATACTCGAAAAAGAAGAAAAATGGAGTCGAGTGCGACAAGAACACTTAGTAATGCACTTTCTTCCTACAAAGATGAGTGATGGATCTAGCCCTGGTAGTTCTGATCCAGATGAAGACACCCCCTTCACAACTGGTACAGGTGGTAGGCCTCCGGGGAAGTTCAAGGGGAATAAAAAAACAACCACCAATTACAATGCACATAATGAACATATTGTTGAGCGAATGGCGGCCGCTGAAGATGCAAATAAATTATACATGGAAACAAAAGAAACAAAGAGACTTGAATGGGCAAAGGAAAAACAATGATGTCACGATGAAAAACAAAAGTTAAGAATTGACGAGCTAGAGTTAAGAAAACAAGAATTAGCTTGACAACAAAGAGCTGATGATATGGTTCTTTTAAGTTGCAACCTAAGCAAACTCAATCCAGTGCAAAGGTTGTATATGGAGAAGCAACTTGAGGAGTACTATAGGCGTCATGAGGGTTTATAGGAAACTAGGTTCGTGCTATGTATCTTAGCGTTGCATCTATTATTTGTTCTCCTAAGTACAGTTGTAGTTTCATTGTTAGTGTTGTTGTTGTTATGATTGTTGTTGTTCTAGTTGCAATTATTGACATTTTTTTGTAATTTCTATTGTTATAGTTTATTGTCATTCTTGTTTTGCCATTCTCATTGTTGTTGTTATTATTAACACATCAACAACAACTTAGTACAATAGATATAACAAATTCAATACAAAACGTCAACAACAACTTATTACTATAGATAAGTGAATCACAAACACTATCTAAACATCGCTTCTACTAATGGTTTTCTATATGTTTCCAGTAGTGTTCCACTAGTTCTTCTTTTAGATCAAGATGAGCTTATTGATCTCCAATGTCTTGTATTCTTTCCAAGTATTTGGCAAAAGTATTTGGGTCCTTAAAAGTTTCGTTTCGAAATGCCACAACAATATCTGGATAGTTTCTCAGTTGAAGCTCGTACCCACCACGTTCTTCTTCGACAATCATATTATATAAAATAATACAACAGTATATGATATTAGATAATACCGCTAGATCGTGGTAATATATCTCTTTTCTTAATATATGAAACCTACCTGAAGCACTCCAAATGCTCGTTCGACATCTTTCCTCAAACTCTCTTGTTGTTTGGTGAACTTGGCTTCTTTTGCGTTATTTGATCTTTTGTATGCTTGCACAAGTGTCTTCCACTTTGGGTATATTCCATCTACCAGATAATAACATATGGAATGATCTTTGTCTCTTATTTTGTAATTGCATGGAGGTGACATATCATTACATAAGTCATTAAATAAATATGACTGTCGTAGAACGTTAATATCATTCAGTGAACCCGGTGCTCCAAAAAAACATGTCACTTGTACAAATCGAACGAAGCAACAGCTTCCAATACAAGAGTTGCCTTTTTGCAATGTCCTGTGTATTGGCTCTGCAATGCAATTGGATAGTTTTTCCACTTCCAATGCATACAATCTAAGCTACCTAACATACCTAGAAATCCACATTGAGATCCTATTGTTAACAATCTGTCAATGTCATGAGGGGTTGAGGACCGAAGATATTCTTCACCAAACATACAAACAACGGATTTACAAAATTCTTTCGTACATAATATTGCCATTGAGTCTCCAATCTGCACTTTGTCATCTTGCAAATCACTAGAATTTCCGTATGATATCATGCGGAGTTCGACCGTAACATTTTGCAGTGGAGAAATTCCAAGTTCATTGATTCCATTTCTTCTATGGGTGAAAAAAATGTTTGTTTCGGTTAATTTATCGAGAACCCGATTAAAGATATTCTTTGACATACGGAATCTTCGTCGAAAATCCACATCCCCATACATGAGGTTTGCCAAAAAATATCCTTGATCAGTTGATTATGACCACTAGCATAGTCTCGTCCATAACGCAAGTCTTTCCTTCCAACAACGCTACCTCCTAGGGTTGATGTAGAGCTTTCAGCAATTTCATGGGCTATTGAATCCCTAATTTCAGCCGCAAACATTCTTTGTTGATTAATACAATATTCAATGAAATCGTCCGAAGATGATGACGATGACGAAGACGAGGATGAGAAGCACCACAAACTTTTTAGAGAACTCATTTAATATAGGTAGAAAAACGCTGATGGTGAGTTTGGAAGTTTGAATGAGTATGTTTTTCGACATCCTTAATTCTATTTATAAGCTCGTGCTATTTAATGGATACAGGAAGACACATCGTCCAATCATATAAGACATAGTAGGCATATTGATTAATAACATGGAAGCGGCATTAATTATACTATATAATGCCATACTGATAAATTAACTGTCCACGTTGCACTGAAGGTAGAGGCTGAATGGTCCGGTGTCGGGTCACATCGAACACTATAGCCACGATGCACTGCTTTACACGGATTAAAGATTTGCCATGTAGAGACAGAAGGCAAGGGTTCGGGTCTTGTCTGACACTGTAGCTATGTTGCACTACTTTACATGTATTAAAGCTTCGTCATGTGGAGTCAAAATGACATAGTGTTGGGTCACATCGGACAATCTAGCTACTATGCATTGCTTTACATGGATTAAAGCTAATGGATATGGAGTGAGAATGACAAAGTATCGGATTAAATCGACCACTGTATCCATGTTGCACTGCTTTACACGGGAAATGTATTATGCTATATAAATATCATTTTGCTTGCTATACTTCGCTATATTCATTCATAGGAGTAGTATATAAAAATGGTTGATTACAATCATATTTCTTTGCCCTCTATGAAGGTCCATTACAACATAATAGCCTAAAGAATACATCCTCCCCTCAACCACCAACCGTGTGGTATATTGAAATGGAGGAAAGACACAATGCCAATGTAAGAGAGCATGAGATGGAAGTGCAAGAGCACATGAAGTTGGAAAATGGTAGACGTCAAAGAGAAAAGTGGCGTAGCCATAACGGGAGAAGAGAACGAAGGAATGAAATACAACACCCGGTACCTCACACAGATCAAGAAGTTAATTTTGGAGAGATCTACTGTAACTGTGGGGTTTCTATTCTGTATGGTGTTGTAAGAAACAGAACCGACATCGATCGGCACCACTATAGATGCCGTTATTCTCTTGGTGGTTATGGAATTTGGCAATGGATTGACGATCCTCTTCCTCATCAAGCAGTTGTGTGTGCTAACGAACTTGAAGAACAAATTCATACGCTTCAAAGGACGTTGGGTTCAATTAACTTATCAGGTGGTCGAAGACAATTTTTTTAATCATCGGTTATCTTGTTCGTTTTCCATGATTTTATCGTGTTTTGCTGTTTGTTGTCATCTTTTTTTTCTATGAAGTTGTCAACATTTATTATTTGTTGTCTTAGTAAGTTAAGTATTGTTTGCTAATGTTTCCCATGGTTTAAACGTTGTTATTATCTTAAGTGCATACTAGATTTTGACAACATAGACTTTACTTGAATTGAAAGTACATATAACTTACTGAAAGTGCAAAGAACTTGCTGAAGGTAATTAACTTAAAAACCTACTTAACTAACTCAAACGTCATTCAAATTGTCTAATTTTTTTCCCACAAATAACGAGAATCAAACATAGCTCTTGTTAACTGAAATAGATCTTCTTCCTTCACTATATTTATAATGATTCCATATCTTTGACAAGCTCTAGTAAACGTGACAAAAGTACTTTAAGTTTCCAAAAGCTTTTGAATTAATCTACAATCAAGATGACTGTTAAAAACCTCGTTTAGAGTGATCCAAAAATCTTGCTCCAACTCCTCGTCCATGTGTCTACGGTCGGTTTCTACATACAATTTGATTAGTACTAAATAATCATCGGAAGTCCAGCATTAAGTTGACATTGAAGACTATTGAAGATGTTGAGAATTATTGAAAATGTTGTGAATTTTCATTACAAAACATTTGTTTAAATATAAAGTTCATGATCCACGTCTCGTGAATCAAGTGCCATCTGATCGACCACGTGGCAAGCATCCATAAACGTGAATATAAACAAACACAATTGTGTTTGTTCCTTCACAAAGTCAAGTATATACATTCAAACAAAATAGAAAATCCAAAACTGATACACATATACAAACACTGCTAGTAAATACGAACATGAATAATAAATTGGTACAAACACAGATAATACACTGATACAAAAATTACTCATAAATACAAACCACTGAAAATACACTGATACAAACACACTGATACAAACACTGCTAGTAAATACAAAACACGGATAATATACTGATACAAACACTCATATGACACACAAATATTGGTAGTACATACAAACACTATGGCTCATCAAACTGGTACTCATCATCAAAATGACCAACTTCATCACCATCATCATCATCATCTACTCTATGTGTAGGATGATATCACTACTCATCAGCAGTAGTAAGGTCGTTAGTACGAGCAGTCAACTCGTTTATGCTCCATCGATGCTCGACGTACATGATCTGGCGGAGTCCCATCTGCATCTGAAACAAATCCTATATGAAAATGCAGTTGGATCTGGATACTGTGAAATCTCAAGCCGAGGAATATCAACATATCTATCAACTACCGATGTTGTCGGTATACCGACAATCCAACCATAATATCCTGTTTGGGATAGCGGTGGAGCATGATATACATGAGTACTCTATGTAAGGTTCTGTAAAACCAGGGGGACAACATCACTACGGATGCCTGAAGGCCCTACCAAATCAACAGATGCAGCATGAACAAAAGTAGTCATATGCGGTGGAGTGCAAAACTGACACCAAAAAGATGCATAATCTAAAATCATGATGATGAAGTAATTAGCGGATCACCACTCCCCTCCATACTCTTGTAAAGTGGCGCTGTCATACGCCTTCAAAAAAGGTGTATCCGGATATGGAGCGTCAGGGACAAAATCATCGTCTAACATCTGTCTCCAACTACGCTCAACGAGGAACCAATAGCATCCTAAACTAGATAGGGATGATACCAATGGAAAACGTCTAGCAGATAGGAATGCGGTGTGCACTACGATAGGGTTGGTCATAAAAGACGAACCATCATAAGGATGCCAAACAACACTCTCTCGTGTGGTCCGTAACTCGATCTAATTTCAAGCCATAACAAATATATGACATGCCTCCTCTCCTGGCACCATTCTACGGTAATCTCGAGCCCATGCTCTAACTTGGGGGAAGAAAAGGGGTAATGTGGAGTCCAACATCGGATAAGTCATGTTGCGAAAGTACTCATAGTACAAGTACGGTAAAATCTCCCAAAAACCTGTAATGGATGTGGATCTACCCCTAACGATGCACTGATGATCCAAAGAGCGATACAAATACGCTAATATCAGAGTCCCCCAATCATGTATGTTTGGTCTATCAAACGACAACTCCGCAATAGCTGCAACATATCCGGCCGGCAACGTGTTCGATGCATTTGTAAAGAATAAGTTCCCAATCATGTACAGAATAAACAGTCGAGCAATCTCCGAATGGTTGTCTGTGCCACGACCATGTATCAATTCATGGATTGCTTGTCTAATATAAGAACATCTAATCTGTAGTCCGAATGACAGTCCATCTTGTAAGTAAAGATGTGGAAATACACTAGATAAACGGTCAAAGTGCTGGTACTCCTCATCATATGGTAAGGTTTCCCCCCTTTCGATGCCTAAACCGGTAAGCATAGTAAAGTCTAAAGGGGTAAAACCTTACACTCCAAAACTAAAATGGAATGTATGATTGGTCTTCCACTAACATGCGGCTAATGCACCACATAACTGAACATTAGAATTTAAAAGATTATCAATACCTATTAAAGCAATTTACGATTATTAAAAGCACTAAAAAACATTAAATAAATAAAGAGTAATTATGTAAATACGTACTCAAGAAATCTTCTAATCCTATATCTCGAAGAAAAGGATGAATAATGTCGTCGACATTATAAGATTGGATCATTCTATATAGGCGGATTACACTAACCCAAGAGCCACGGATGTGCGCATGGCGAGCCTAATTTTAAACAGGTCGCATATTCAATTTTTATTCTACAATTTTAAGTAAAAATATAATTTGAAAGTAGATAACTTACAGAATTTTCGACACATGTGCTGACGTGTACTTCGTCGTCCGGGAGTATACGGAAATTGACCAAATCCTTATCGGATCTCAAATTTTGGTCGATGTGGGGATCCATAACCGTATTTGTTGTATTTCTATCCATACGTCTTCGCCCCACCACCGTGCTTCATAATTGACCTCCAGTACACATCTTCGGTACATTTGTGTTTTCTTCGGCAGTGGCATTTTCTACGGCCGACGGAACATTTCTACTGCTGCAACTGCCGCTTTCTCGGATTCTCCACAACCCTCTTCTCATTTTTTAACCGTTTTAAATTCTTTTTTGTTGGTGAGTTCTCGAATGGTGAAAATGATGGAGAGGAGGAAGTAGGAAGACGAATGTTTGGTTTGGGGAAGAAACGTGGTAACCGGCTTATTTATAGTTGGTTATCTATACACTCAGCCGGGTAAATTAAAGCCGGTAAGTGTACGAAGCGGATTGCAATCTACAGCTCTTGTGAATTGTAATTCACATGTTCACCCTTAGCCGACTATAATTTAACCGGCTAAGGAGAATCACATCTTCGCTGCTTCTTCTTCGCGCTAGAGGTGGGTTTTCCTCCAACTATCTCGATTCGACGCTTCCCTCCCAACACGGTTGGGAATGCTCTAAGAACCTGCTTGCTGTGCAAAAATTGCACAAATACGAAAAAACAATAAACATGTTCTAGATTTGTCAATTTGAGCATCACTTAATCTAGCATCAATTATTTTATTACTCCAAATAAATAGTGAATAACTATAAAGAAGAAAAGAGACGAACAATATTTATACTGGTTCCACTATCATCAAGGTAGTATACATCCAGTTCAAAGGAGAGAGATTTATTACACATGAGAGAGTTACAAGAGATTATAAGATAAGAGTTTACATACCAAAGCCCTAAATTAGGGTTAAAAAGAAGAGATACTCCATTTGAGGATCACTGGCTGAATATCAAGATGGATTTACAATTAAGTCTACACTCAATATATAACAAATGTAAATTCATATGAGTCATCAATCAAATTACCAGGATAAGGTAATAAGATAATGGAGACAAATTACAATGATAACAAATGAAGCAAACATAACAAGTAATTCACTAATTTATTTAATTAGCAAAAATGGAAGAAAATAATGCCAAAGAAATGTGATTACCGAGAAACAAATAATATGCATATTCTTTTGCATATATTTTATTTCATAACTTGCGCATGCATTTATTTCTTTGCCATCTCATTCAAATGCGATTCAATAATTTATTCATTTAACGTGATTACTTTCCTTTTTGCATATTTGTTTTTTTTCTATTTGTGATTTTGTATTACCAAAATTTTACCTTACTGACATCTGTTTTTGGGTGGGTTTGTAACGTAGACCAGAATACGAATCTATGGTCAAAACTCTGTGGACTAATTTTAACAGTATTGCCCACGTAGACATTTGTCTTTTTAAGCATGTCCTCTGGAAATTTAATTCGTATTGTTTTGACTGTGTTCGTGTTTATCGTCTCCGTATTGAGGATTCCCATCCTCTTGGCTTTTCTTCTTCTTTTTTTTTCCTCGTAAACATGTCAAACTAAACCTAAATTATTATTAACACTGTAGATTGCATCATTGTGATCGACCACAGATACCTACAATATTGAACAGGTCGATGCTCAGGGTTTTGTAGTACAAATCAAGAACAGCAGAGGTTTTTATATACCCAACAAAGTACTGTACAACGTACCATATTCCTGCATAAAAATATGCTGCATGCATCCATTGTGTAGAATCTCGGTATATACAGCTCATGATATATAACTCTGTAGGCCAAAGTAATAGCAAATAGATACCTAACTACAATATGAACATATATAAATCCATTAAAATACAGTGTGCAATTCTCGAAAAATTTGTTGTCAGGGTTCCTTTATTTCGCGATCGATATAGAGGCAAAAAAATGAATAAGATTCTCATTGTTAATTTTACACACAGCATGAACAGGCATAAGTACAGCTTGCCACTCATGCTTTGCCATTGTCTAATCCAGGCAAGATGTACAACTTGAACAAGCATTTAAAATTCAGGGTTGACGTTCAACTAGGAGCAAATATAAATGTTCTGAAAATGAAATTTATGATATCATTATCAACCAGTTAGAAACTCCAGAACATGGTATTTTCCTTTTTGTTCTTGTTCAATTTTTTTCATCCTCTTTTTTGTTTGTTTGTAATTTTGTACATTATATCTTATGGTATAGTCCATAGTCCATACTTGTTTGCCACTTATTGTACGAGCACAGGAGGATGTCCATGCTCACGTCCTTCTCACTAATTATAAACCCAGTCTCGTCTCAGCCTGTCATTACTTACCCCCACGTGCACTCTTCATAATTTTGGTCCATGAAATCATTCAAAATCTATGCCCTGGTAGCATATTTGCGTAGAAAATTTGAGCTATCACCTACCCACATCAAATAAGTGTAAGAGTGTTAACATCGTAACTTAATATTGCTGAAGAATGTATATATATTTCAAGTATGGAACTCTCTAGCTACTGTGACTCAGCTAGCAATGTATTATAATAACCATGAGAAAAAAATAGCTTTTTACCACCTTGTTAGTTTACATGTCATTGGATTTTTGTTACAGCAGAAGAGAGAGTTGCAATGAAAATGTTATGATTACACATAAGGTTCATTTCTATTGCTAACACAATTGCCAGTAGGTTGCAATAAATGTGGATTAAAGCATAATGATACTGAAAAGAAGCCATAACTCCTTGTAATATGATTAACGTTAAAAGTTAACAGTGTCCTTTCAATACGACAAGTATGTACTATAGTACAATTAGTGCATAATATCATCAGGCCCTGATCATAAACTGTCCGCATCCGAATACAAATGATAAGTATCTCATTTATTTAATTAAAAAATATTGTTTCCAAGATAAAAGATTCGCCATATGCAATAAATAAAGGGAAAGTTAATTCGATAGATATCAAATATAATATTCACGTCTAGACGCTCTGTTTGCAACTTTTATCTCCTCATGCGTTCATTTAAATCACAGCCATTTATCATCCTTTCTAAAATTAATTTGTGGATATCACCCGGCCCGTAAAATGAACGGAATAAATTTGGTGGGGACAGACTTAATTCAAATTGCATGACTCGATCTTTTCCCGTACTATTTTTATCCAGCTATACATCCAACTCAGCTTTCAATCATCTCCTTAATCCACACCTTCTCTTTCCATTTACATTATAAAACTCTCTTTTCTTTATTCAAAAATCCAGTTTATAAAAATCAAAAATCATCCAAAACTGAAAATAGAACAAATTATGGGCGCATGCTCGTCACGTGCGTCAGTGGGGTCCGTATCAACAGCGAAGGTGATTCTTCCAAACGGCGAGCTTCGGAAATTCAACCGTTCGATAAAAGTATCGGATTTCGCCGATTACGATAAATCGGGATATTTCATATGCGACGCCGACGAAATGGAGTTGGACGCGTGCGTCACGGAAGTCGGAAGCGACGAGGATTTGGAGTTGGGGCAGATTTATTTCGTGCTACCGAGGGCAATGCTGAAACGTAGATTGCGAGGCGACGATTTGGCCACGTATGCGATTATGGGAAGTAAGGCGTTGAGGAAGGGACAATCGACGCCGTTGGTTTTTGAGGTAAAGGAAAGGTCGGAACGGCGGAGATCGTCGAGCAGCAGAGTCGGGGGAAGGCGGAGCTTCGTGAAGAAAATGGATGCGATTTTAGAAGATAAAAGTTTAGATTGAAAATAATCATTGAAGAAAATGGAAATTGATTTGATGTTGAATGGACGGTGGAGCAAGAAGAGGCCAGCACTATTTTAGAGGCTGGTTCAATAGACGGTATAATTTTTGGGTGAACTACTGGGAGTTTATTTCAATGGAGATTTCAGCATTTTTTCTGTTAAAATTTTTGTTACAATTTACAAAAGGAAAAATGTGTGTATCATTCTTTAGCGTTTTGTTCGTTCGAAGCACACTCGAACGTTTCAAAATGCGAACCTCAAACTGGTATTGCATATGTATTTATTTATTGAATAAATTTTCTTTAATTATAGTCAGTGCCACTTTGTAATTCTATAATGCTGTATTTGGTACAGTACAAGCAACAAATATTTTGTTTCCATGAATTTTCATAAGATGCGATTCGTACAATTCACAGAGCTATTACTTTCAAGTATGAGTTTTTTCGTATATTCCTTGATCCTATCATGTTAAGTTTGGAAGACCTACTTGATTTCTTCTTTTACATTATACGCCTGATTAATTCTTGATTTGTTACAGTTTTGGATCATGTACCAAAAATTTATTGTTAATGCGTTCTTTAATTTCAGCAGTTTTATTGAGTTTTATCAATATATAACACAAAATTGTTAGTTCTTCCAATATGTCCCAATTCCTTCAACATCCATTTACATGGTGTTTTTCTGAAATCCTGACCCTATAGTGTTGTATTCTAGTTTACTCCGTAGGTCTTTGAAGAAATTAAACAATAAAACTCTAGTTCATGTTCATCACTTCAGTTCACCCTTTTAATCCGATCAGCTGACCGTCTGACCCTTTCTTAAGCTCTACCAAGGGTCTCCAATAAGTAATCGATATAATAATTGTTGATTTTCGGTTTTTGTTTTACCGACTTTGAATCCAATTTGTGTGGAATAAATCACTTTTATTTTTTAACTTGTAATTTCAGTTCAAATTTAATTTTAAGATTATTTTGATTTTGATTTTTACTAGTTCGACTTTTTTTCTTTTCAGGAACAATTTATTGTTGTTATAGTATACGTTTTCTGTAATTTTATTTTAGTTTTCAAGATTAGATTGCTCTAAATAAAAGGAATAGATAAAGTTATACAAGGAATTTTATTTCGAAAATGTTGTTTTGTAAGTTTTATGTCAACTATATTGTGAAATCATATATCTATCTTGGTTCTTTAATCTTAACTGCGAAAATGGTTTTTTTTTTTTTGCAAAGCCAACAGGATTGAATGGACTTACATAGAATACAAAGAGAGATTGGAAAAAACCATACCAAAAAGAAAATGCACATAATAGCCATACTACATTACAACCTACAATACAAAAACCCAAAACCAAAAAATAGTTAATACTAGTCAAGCAACAAGTAGTACAATGTTTTTAAATTTAGGTGGGAAACTGCCTAACCAAAGAAAGAAATAAGCACGGCTTAGATTTAGAAATTCCTTTGAAAATCCTAGCATTTCTCTCCTCCCATATCAGAGAAGTGAACTTTTCAGAACCTTCAAAAGCAAAATTTGTTCATTCGATCTCCATCTATTTCTTTTAAAAATAGTAAATCATTCAATGCTTGAGATTGCATTAGGTCTATGCAATTTTAGGAAAGACAGAATTCTCTGCCAAATGATGTAAGTGTAGCTGCAGGCAAAAAAAATAAATGGGCAATATTTTCAGCATCATTTCCATAAAAAATGCAAGTAGAGACTTGCAACATTTCCTTGCTAACCAATTTGTCTTGAATATGAAGGCCATTTCTGATGATTTTCCAAAGTAAAAAAAATTCCTTTGGTTTAGAGCCAGCAGCCCACAATCTAGAGTGCCTAGGAAAAATGGATATATCATGAAAACTAGAAATTTTGTTGTAAATCAAAGAGATTGAATGAGGATTGTCACACCAGAAATTAGTAGCATTATCAGTAGAGAATTACTTTCCATCAATCACTGCCCAAGCATTTCTAACAACTAGAGAGCTAGAATAAGGTAGACTGATTTTTCCATCATGTAGAAATGATGAAACTTTGGCATTATCACTAATACCAGATAGAACTCTTAGGTTAAATCCAAAAATTTCAGAAAGAATCACTACTTTTGCAAACCAAGGATCTGAAACTAAAAAACAGGTGCAGGTTGCAGCCTTTAGTTAAATGAACAAACACAAAACAATGAAAGAACCACGTTTATTGAAACTGAAGAACAAGAATTACAATGCAATTTGTTATATATGAATAACTGGAAAATTAAAAGACTAAATACTGAGAAAGATAAAGTACTGCTGAAATAACGCATCTACCAATACAAAAATAAAATATGACTAGGTACATGCTATAGAATAGGTCATAGATCCAAAAAAACAATGGAGTAGTGATGCACTATTTTGTGACACCTCCCCTTAGTGCGAACAACGAACATCAACGACACCCAATGCACTGCGAAATCCTTCAAACTTTGGCCTGCAAAGCGCTTTTGTAAATATATCAGCGACTTGATCGTTTGTCCTAACATGCTGCAACTTGATTTCTTGACTTAACACCTTTTCTCGAACAAAATGTTGATGAACCTCAATGTGTTTTGAACGAGCATGGAACACAGGATTTTCAGCAAGTTTGATGGTGCTCTCATTGTCACACTTAATAGGAACTGCATAGTCTAGTTTTGGTGTAATCTCACGTATAAGCCGCTTAAGCCAAATGCATTCCTTTGATGCCATAGTTGCTGCCATATACTCCGCCCCAGTGCTTGAGAGTGCTGTTGTACCTTGCTTTGTACTGCACCACGAAACAGCAGCGGACCCTGTAAAAAAACAATAACCAGTTGTAGACTTTCTTTGATTTACATCACCTGCCCAATCGACATCAGTAAAGCCATACAATAAGAACTCCTTTTGCTGCTTGTACATTAATCCATAGTTTTTAGTTCCTTTAACATATCGCAGGATGCGTTTTGCTGCAGCTAGATGATTCAGACATGGTTGCTGCATAAACTGTGAAATGATACCAACAGAGTATGTTATGTCGGGTCTGGTAATGGTTAAATAGAATAAGCTACCCACCATTTGACGAAACAATGTGACATCTTGCAGCACATCTCCTTCAGTTGTGCGGAGTTTAAGAGACGGCTCCATAGGAGTTGATACAGTTTTAGAATTCTGCATCTCAACATAACTTCTTTGTGAAATAAAATATCCATCAGTTTTGTGAACTTCCAGACTGAGAAAACGCTGAGCCTCACCCATGTTTTTCATTTCAAAACGGACTGCAAGTTGATCCTTGAGATGTGCAATTTCATCTTCATCATCTCCAGTAATTATCATATCATCAACATACAGAAGTAGGACTGTATATTTAGATGATTTCATCTTGATGAACAAACTGGAATCCGCATTTGAAAGATTAAAACCACAAAAAATTAAAATTTGTGAAATTTTACCATACCACGCACGCGGAGCTTGTTTTAACCCATACGACGCCTTCTTGAGACGACACACTCGATCAGGAAACTGCTTACACACAAAACCCGGTGGCTGCTCCATATATATGTCACGGTCCAAATCACCGTAAAGGAAAGCATTTTTCACGTCAAGTTGCCAAAGCGACCACCCTTTGTATGCCGCTAAAGACACAATTACTCTAATAGTTACCATCCTGGCTACAGGACTGAAAGTGTCCTCATAGTCCAAACCATATTCTTGAGAAAAACCCCGAGCTACCAAACGAGCTTTGTACCGTTGCACACTACCATCGGCATTCTTCTTAATTTTGTACACCCACTTACAAGAAATGATTCTAGCATCTTTCGGTTTTGGTACCAACTCCCATGTACCATTTTTATAAAGTGCTAAGATTTCTTCCTGCATAGCCACTTCCCAATCTACAATACCTTGTGCTTCTCTGTAACACTTCGGCTCATCATTACCAACATCACCAACTAGAAAACATGGCGTTATAGTGCAAGCATTTAGTTGCACATCATAGTCACACAAATAGTCAGGTTTCTTGCGGTCCCTCATTGATCTTCGAAGCAACTGATCATGAGCAGGAACATCTGCTGGTTGTGGGCTGTCTTCAGCATCATCAGCTTCTGGTTGTGAATCTTCTTCTAGTGTAGATGAGTCTCGAACTTCATGATCATCAAACACAGATGCATCGAGATATGAATGATTACTGGTGTCATTTGTGGTGTAATAAGTCGATACCTCGTCAAACACCACAATGCCACATCATGAGAAACAACCACCTTTTTAGTAATCGGATCCATACATTTCCAACCTTTTCTATGTGAATCATACCCAATAAAAACACATTTGATAGCTTTAGAATCCAGTTTAGCACGGTTGCTCTTAGGTATATGTACGTAGCATAAAGAGCCAAAAATTCTAAAGTAGCTTGCATTTGGCTTAGATTTGTATAATAATTCAAAAGGTGATTTTGATGTACTTGGCCATGGCGGAAGCCGGTTAATCACATGACACGCTGAATGCATAGAAGCTACCCATAACTCTTTAGGAAGATTTTTATCATGCAGCCATGATCAAGATACTGCAGTAAGATGCGCTAACTTGCGCTCGGCAACTCCATTTTGTTGTGGAGTGTTAGGACACGTCATTTGACGATGAATGCCATTCTCTTGACAAAATTTAGTGAAACTAGCAGATGTGTATTCACCTCCATTATCGGTACGTAAGCATTTGATCATGGATCCAAAGTCCTTTTCCACCATAAGTTTGAACTGTTTAAAATTTTCAAACGCTTCACTTTTGCTTGACATAAAATATACCCAGCTATATCGAGAATAATCATCGATCATCAACATCATATATTGTGAACCACCATAACTTAATGTCTTAGTTGGTCCCATGAGATCAGAGTGAACCAACTGAAACATCAAAGACGACCTGCTTGCAGATTTTGGAAAGGGTAGACGATGTGATTTTCCGTATTGGCAGCCGGAACAAATCACACCTGACTGTGATGGCTTCAATAATGGTACTCCGTCAATCAAATTATTTTTCGATATTGTCTGCAGCAACTGATATCCAACATGCCCAAGCCTTGCATGCTAGAGAGACACACTATCATTCTTGCTAGTTTTCTCAACATATGCTTCCCCTGCAGTAAGAACATACAATGACTCCTTCTTTTTTTCTGTAAATGCCACTTCAGCATCAACTGTTTTCAAGTTTGACAGGACTTGAACATCATTAGGGCCAAACAAAACATAACTCCCACTTTCTGTTAATTGAGACACTGACATCAAATTTTTCGTCAGTCCAGGAATATGAAACACATCATTAAGAGACATTTCAGTTCCATCTGCACTTGCTACCTTAACATGACCTTCTTGAGTTACTGGATGTACTGTATTATCGGCTGTAGCAATCGCATGATTTTGCTCATGTGGGCGAATATTTAAAAGTAGAGTAGCATCACATGTGGCATGATGTGAGCATCCTGAGTCGATGATCCATTCCTTCTGATAATCTATGGACACATTTGCCTCTTCTTGTGCATCATTATGAAGTACCATGGCAGTTTTATTGGTCAGTTGGTCGATGACTTCAATTGAGAAACACTGCTCCCATTTTTTCTCACCATCATCCTTAGCCTCATGAACAAAATTCGCACCTTCTCCCTTAGACTTAGTACGACAGTTCTTTTTTATATGACCAGGTTTACCGCACTTACTGCAGCTCACCTTCACACGACAGTCTCGCTCAATATGTCCTTGCTTATCACATCTGTAACATGTTCCAGAATTCTTTTTATATTGTCCATCCGACTTATCGTTTCTACTTTCACTTGAATTATCATGTTGCTTATACTTCCCTCTACCTTGTTCTTTTGTATAAAGAACATCATTTGTTTGTGGTGCTGATTGATTTAGCATCTGCTTCATTAACGATTCTTGGTTTGAAAGCAAATTTTCAAGTTCAATAATCGATGGCTGATTTGTCCAACCTTGGATAGATGATATAAATGGCATAAACTCCTTCCGCAAACCACAGATGAGATATCGACGCAACCGCGCATCACTGATGGGTTCCTCCGTATCCAGCTCTGTTATTTCACTGCACAGGTTTTTAACTTTCAGAAAATATTCTGAGATTTGGAGAGTACCTTGAGTAACTCCTGCTAATTCATTTTCCAAGTATTGCAGATGCATGGTGTTCTTCTTCGTGAACAGCCTCTCCAGTGTGTTCCACATTTCATATGGCGTCTTAGAATCTCGCACATGCTCGATGTAGTCTTTACTGACTGACATACGCAAAGAAAACAGAGCCTTTCCGCATTTGATTTTCCATTTTCGCCTTGGTTCAACATTTTGCGGTGTGTCGTCTGGAATCACTTTCTCATCACCAGCGACCATATCCCACAGATCCTGTCCTTGCAAATATGCCTCCATGCATAACTTCCAATAACTATAATTATTACCAACGAGCTTGTCCACTCCACCAGTCTGGAAAGAACCATTGTTGTTCATCATTTTTTTATTTATTTAAAACAACAAATTGATAACTTTAGCAAACACTTGATTTCAGATGTGGCTCTGATACCATGAAACTAAAAAACAGGTGCAGGTTGCAGCCTTTAGTTAAATGAACAAACACAAAACAATGAAAGAACCACGTTTATTGAAACTGCAGAACAAGAATTACAATGCAATTTGTTATATATGAATAACTGGAAAATTAAAAGACTAAATACTGAGAAAGATAAAGTACTGCTGAAATAACGCATCTACCAATACAAAAATAAAATATGACTAGGTACATGCTATAGAATAGGTCATAGATCCAAAAAAACAATGGAGTAGTGATGCACTATTTTGTGATAGGATCATGCCCAAAGGATAACAGATTAGCATAGTGCAACGAGTTCTTTAAGAAAGGCAGAAAATTGGTTCTTTGCTTCAAAATGCATCTCCAGGTCAAAGCTACAATCATTGGGAATTGCCATGGTCCAAAAATTGGATTTTTTGACAAGGTTAATCCTTGTCCATTTAGTCCATAAGTTTTCTTCATGAGACAAAAGTTTATTAAAATGAGTGGAGAAAGCAGCTCTGTTCCACCATTTAATATTCATGACTCCCAAACCATCCCTATCATAGGGATATGTAACATGTTTAAAAGCAATTGGAATTAACTTTTGAGAATAAGGATTACCATACCACAAGAAATGATCTAAAGCAGTATTAACCATGCCAATAAGCATAGAGGAGAGAACGAAAATTTTAGCATAATAAAAACACATAGTCGTAGCCATCGATTTGACAATAACAAGTCTACCAACAGTAGAAAGTTTGGAAACAAGCCAGGATGATAATTTGACCATAATTTTATCATACAATGGCATACATTGTTTAGCATTAATTCTAGAAGCAGTGAGTGGAGCAATCAAGGTAAATATCATCCGAATCCATGGGAGATAGAGTGGATAGAACTATTAGATTTTCTTTTTCTCTTTCAGAAATCTCAGCTATTCGAACTTTAGTTTTTTCTTTATTGATAGTCAGGCCTGATAACTCATGAAATTTAGCCAGAAAATTTAGAGAACCAGTAATAGATTTAAAGTTTGGTTTGGTAAAAAACAGGAGATCCTTAGCAAACATAAGACTTGATATTTTTGGAGTTTTACACATTGGATGGATGTCAACTGCTTTTGATTGAGTGGCTTTATTAAACATGCAGGTTAAGAGTTCCATAACACATATAAATAGATAAGGAGAAATCGGGTCCCTTTGTCTAATCCCTTGAGTGTCACTAAAATAACCAAAAGAATTTCCATTTATAATAATAGAGTAATGAATTGGGGATAAGCAAGTGTA
Source organism: Allium fistulosum (assembly GCA_030737815.1). Lineage (NCBI taxonomy): Eukaryota > Viridiplantae > Streptophyta > Magnoliopsida > Asparagales > Amaryllidaceae > Allium > Allium fistulosum. The sequence goes on from CM060907.1 coordinate 296,602,783, forward strand.
TACCCATGCAAGGAAAATAGCCAATGGCTACCTTTTGTTTTAATGGTCTCAAAGATTTCTATCGAGTATTTTTTTTCTAGTTATAGAAATATATTATTTTTTGCTGTAAAGTTTTTGTGTGATTTATTTGAGATGAGAGAAATATAACTATGCCCTAAATAAAAGAAGGCTTATTTAAGGTGGGGCTTTGAGTTATAAATAATAATTGTATACTAGGATGAACGCGTGCTATGTACACGAATTTAGCATTGTTTCACTTCTTTAATTAAATGAAAATTAAATGTTTTTGTTGAGTGAGTGCATTTATTACTTAATTCAATATACTTGTTTGCTTATAAACTTTTGTTTAAATCTTTTTTCCAGAGATATAATTTCTATGTCAAATTTTATACTTTGTTGCATCATTGAATTCAAATCTCTATGAAGGCTAGTAAAAAAAGTAGTTGTCATGATCCAAAGTGCAACCATCATAGTCGATGCCTATTGGCTTTCAAAAATGATAAGAAACAAATAATGCACTTTCTTCGTAGCGATTTATCTCTCTACTAATCAAAAGACATATATATATTTATCCAATAGTGGACGTTGACTTAACTGTTCACTAAAACGATAAGTTTAATTTTAACTTACATAACACATTCGCTAAGGTAAATTGGGGGACCGCTAAAACTTGTAATATTTTATCATTCATATTTATTCACTATTTTAGCATAAACAAGGGGATATAAGAAATTATTATTGAGGAAATGGTAAGTTTTGTAGTCCACCCACATAAAAAACACCGGTAAAAAGGAGCACATAATGCTACGATGATAACTATTAAAAAGTTGAATCTCCGGAACATCAAACATTCATATGATAGAATTACTCTATATGATTTTATTATTTGGTACTATTAAAGACAACATTTCACAGTCATGTATCAAGGTTATTCCATTTTAAAAAAATGTGTCAAGGTTGTTTGTAGATAAACATTTTCTCCTTGATCCTTAAATTTGGATGGAAGCTTTTATGTACATAGACAAAGAACATGACAAATTATTGTACCGGATATTACGTTAATGTCAACATATAATTTTAATGATTAAATATCAAGATTTACAAGATTAATATCAAGATTTATAAGATGACAAAAAACTTTATACATTCATTAATAATATTGGTTGCCTATAGTACAAATACAGTAATATACGATTCAGTTGATAAACATATTCAAAGGATGTTATTACTCATTAATCTGTCATTGTGGTATTCATTAAGGTCAATTTAATTAGTTACTTTATAGTAATCATAAAAACCTTATTACCTTAAAAATTATAACCTTAATATAAAGTGACAACAACAAATATTATGTTATGTCATCATTAAAGAGCATCATGGTAGCGATTAGTAGCTCCTTCCCTGGTTTAATTGCAGAGAAAATAACGGTTAAATGGTGATGCATGATTCTAGTATATTCTATGTTCTTATTATTTTAGGTGGAGGTACTAATTTTGATTTGAAATTAGGGAAGGTGGAGATATCTTGATACAACTTTGAATTATATCTAATGTGTTTGTTATTTATTGATCACTATGACCAGACCAACGGTATGGAAATCCTAGAGGCATGTCTGCTCATGAAATAATAAACTAGATATAACATTTTTTATGTACAACATTTTTGCATTTAGTATCAACAAACTATTTATTATAAAAACATGTTTTTATAAAATCATCCTAATTCATAAAGGAAGCACTCATAACTTGAAAACATTCGCGATAGTGTATATGTATGTAAACTTTCAAACTGAATTTTAGCATTAGAAAATTGATTTCTCCTAAGTTATTAATTCCTAATTTCATTAAATGACATCTTAAAGTGTTTTTTGGTTCATGACATTTGTGATAGTAGTATTGCAATTTCACTAACATATACACATTTCACTAGATGGTCAACGCTTCTAATCTTAACACCATCATGCTTCTCAGTATGAATGAAGTGGTACATCCCTTAGTTTTCATCAAGCAAACATGTAATTTGCGTGATTATACAAAAAATCAACATAAATAGTTAACTATGTGATCATTCTATTGAGCATAATTTTTTATTTCATAACAAACCCTTTCCAATTTATTTAAAATAGTACAATTTATACATTAAATTCATAAGATTTAAATAGACTGCACAACTTTGGCATAATTGTAAAGGAATCCATATCGATCCTAACACAATTCATCGTTACAAAGCTCATTTCGATTGCTGGAAAAAACCTGTAGAACACCATGTTACAGATGTGACGACCCACCCTTATGATCCTTGGGAAGGACACCTAATACATCTTCGGTATTCGTGTGTCATTGCCCAAGCATTCGAAAGATAAGTTGTCTTAGGGTAAAATAAAGAACAGAACAAGACAAAATAGATAACCTCATAGCGGAATGGTTACATATAATATAAAATGATATAGTACAAAAGGTTACTCCTTATAAGGAGTTATCAGAGTTATAAAAAAAGTATTACGTCTAACGAATTTGCAGCTATACATTCTGACTTTACATTTTTAAGATACAAAATACACCTACATAATCATACAGTGAAAATAAATAACTAGCTAACTAAGGAGGCGCCTGCTCGATCACCGTCTTCAAAGAGCTCCAAAGAAAACCTGTTATTCTCGGACTACCCAAATATAATTGAGTACCAGAGAGTTTAGGAAAAATAAATAAATCGGGTCAGCCAAAATGTCTGGTATAAGTAAAACTATAAAACAAATGAGGTGTATTTAAACAATAATATGTGGGACCACGCCGTTAACGAGGAACGGGTTTTCTCCCATATAAAAAACAACCAAACATAATAAAAATGGAAATGAGTAATAGAGAACAAATCCAGACATAGATGATGGGTACAATTAGTATAACATTCAGACTTGAAAAAATGGAAATAGTTTGAATAAAAATCCAAACTGGACAGAATGGATAAAACAAGACAACAGTCCATGCTTGATAGAATGGACTAAACAAGATAACTATCCAAACTCGATAGAATGGACAAAACCAATAATTGAACACCGTGAAGAGTGGTTGACTCTTCCCATTGTATATAAAGAAAACAGATTCAAAGGTTCGAATCAAATAAGAAAAGGAAATTTTCCAACAATAACTAGGAGGGTGCTCCCTCTACCGAAAAGTATACCTCTAGAAATATACTTGAGAACTCTGATGGCTCTCGGACACATCCAAGTCAGACCCCGCTAACGGTTACCGAGAATCCGAGTATTTCACATCTCAATACGCAAAAACTGATTCCAATCTAGAGTGGATGTGAAAATATCCTAATGGGAGCAACCCCACATAGCTTGGCTTCCACTCGCTATTTGGGTTTAGTCATTTCCGACAAAGGATAACGAAGCTCAAGTGAGCAACACATCGTCCTAGAATGACGAAATACAAAGAAAACTGAGATAACCAATAGTTGGGAAACCAACCATCGAGGATATAGAACGATTGTATATGGAAATTAAGTCTTGTGTACTTATCACCACTCATCGAATTCCAACTTATACTATTTCTTATTTAACAATAATATGGGACAAGTAAAGATAAAGTTAACTAAAACTCATGTCTCACGATTATTCTTAACTTTTGAAATAGCGACGAGTCTACTTCTTCGACGTTTAGTGCTAAGTATACAAATAAATTGTTCCCATATAAGTGAATCGCTTTACAAAAATTAATTCATTTCTATAAACGAATCAAACCTTTTCTTTTGAAATCCGAATTCGTGCTTGGCTTCACATTACAAGTATTATCTTTAAAACACTTTGTTAAAAGAGTTTACTAACTTCAAAACACCAATTTAAAAAGGATTTAATAACTTAAAACATCCTTATTACATTGATTAATTAACTTTAAACTTCATCCCACAATTTGATTTCTGAACTTCAAATGCCTTTAATTAATAAAAGGGCAAACCACTTTTAAACCTTATTAATTCAATTAATTAGTAAACTATAATTAATTAAATCAATAAATAATTAATTATCATTATTTAAAATGAATAAAAAAGTCAAAACATCCTTATTACTTTGATAAATTCACTTTGAAACGTCTTAAATTAAGTTTATTAATTAACTCCAATAACCTTTAATTAAAATGGGTAAATCACCTTTAAAACCCATTAATTAAATTAATTAATAAATTTAAATATAATTAATTAAATTTAAAAATAAATAAATAATTCTCATTATTTAAAAATGATTTATTAATCATAAACATCAATAAAGAAAAGATTAATTTGAGTTAAAACAAGTTGATAAATTTTAAAAATCATTCATTAAAAAGATTTATTAATTTAAAAAGCATCATTAGAAAATTGATTAATTAAATTTAATTCATCATTATTGAATTATTAATTATCCTTAAAAATTATTAGATAAAATGAATAATTAAATTTAAACATCATGAAATAAAATGATTAATTAATTTAAACAATCATTAACCAAGTGATTAGTTAAATTTAAAACGCATCATTAACTTAGTAATTAGTTAACCTTAATCCTTATTAATTAAGTAATTAATTAAATTAAATAATCATTATTAAAATGGTTAATTAATTTTGAAAAGATCGTTAATCAAAATCTTCCTTAACTTGTAAAACAATTCCAAGCACGAAGATTAAACCAAACAGTTTCGATAAAAAGTGATTTTTCGAAAGTGCCGATATAGCGACTATCGCTATACGGACAGTTCAGCAAATAAGTTATAATATTATCAACACAACCAAACATCATATAGCAATGGTTCAAGCATACATACAATAAGCATTCATATGCAATAAATATAAACATGAATATAGTTTTAAAGCTTTGGTTTCTAAGGGCAAAATTTTACTTACTAACTAGTTTGCTAACAAACATTTACTTGACATGTTCGCATCCATCACACATATACATTTCTAAACCAAACATGAAAAAATTCACATCATATCCAAACCAAGCATGCAATATGTATCACAATATAACTAAAGAAAAATATTTCCCAAAAAAAAAAATTAAGAGTTTCACTCACCGAAAGCTATCCAAACTCTAGCTAACTTAGGGTATGACCTAGCACTCCCATTCCTAAGCAAAAGATGGAGTCTTGGACCCTTAATACACTAGGTAGGCTCGGATTTGAAAGAAGAAGGAAGTGAAACTTGTTTTAGTAAGGTAGAGTGACTTTGGATAATCATTGAACCCTAAAAAATGAACCCGAAAATATGTCATTTTCCAACTAGTTTTACGACTATTTACTCTCGGATTTTGAAACAATGATAAAGAGTAAAGTTTTAGAGAATTCTTTTCTCTACAATTTAAAAAAAAGAGTTACTCAATTTTTAATTGAATTAGTTTTGAAGAATATATGGTCAAAAGAAGAAGGACCATTTTCGGACTTGAAATTCTAGGTTCGAAAATGCTTTGTAAAGAAATGAATTTTTCTCCCAATAACTCTCAGAAATTGTGTAAATGAAAATTTTAGCCAACTCAATTCCATTGAATTTGAAAAAAGAATTTCTTTATTTGAAGTACTTTGAGGGAGTTATGGCTGGTTGAATAGGAGGTAAAATTTGGGAAGAAAATGAAAATGAGAGCATGAAGTTGCTATTTATAATCTCATGCAAAGTGGATAATTCCACTTATACCCTCCTATCCATGGCTGCAACATCACAATGCTTGTCTTCCCCTTACCAACATGCATTTAAAACTCAAATAGCCAAAATATCAAATCATGTCCAAACATGTTTCATTTGATGTGACATTTGCTTTTTTGTTTTAATTTTAAACTTAGGAAATTGTCACATCACCTTTTTTTATATATTCATAAATTATAAAAATATATGTATTATCATTTCTAAATCATAATTTGTTTTATAAATTCTTGTTTTTATGTATACTAAAATGATCACAACGTTTCAGACAACGTTTAGAAGATGTAAAGTCAAAAATTCGAAAGACAGTTTCTGGTCATATTTTCGATATTTCTTCGAACTAAATATTTTTGTAAACTAATTTTGAAAACTATTTTATCTTCAATATTTATTATTTAAATGTTTTTTTAATTTTAATTATAAAACCTATTATTTGAATATTTAAAATTAATTAAATATTCAAAATTTAATGTGGTGAAATTCCAGGTCGTTACACTCTCACCCCTTAAAAGAATTTCTCCTCGAAATTTACCATAATTCTATCCCAGAAAACAAACTATCCTAGAATACCTAACACATTAATTAGATGTAACTTATCTAGCAAAAACTAGTATGATATAAATCTATATGCAACCAAATTCAAAGAATGCCCTGAAATAAAATACCGCGCATACAATTATATCATAAGGTAAATTTAGAACTAAATAACTAGGCTCTTATATTCAAGAATTAATTTTCAAATTTCTTCAAAAAGTAATGTATTAAAACCAAAATGAAATAAAAACTAGAAGGGCATCCTCCTAGCAAAAATATGTAGAACTCTAGAATCAAAACAACATGGAGCATCCAGTGGTATTCCAGTTCCTCCAAAAACAACAACTAGAGTAAACAATTATTATCTCTTTCCCAATGTTTTTTTTTCCAAAATCACATTTTCAAAAGCACCGGGATTTAAGTCCTAGTAAACAATAATTCAAAAACCTTGGTTTATAAAACTTTTTTTTGACATTATAAACTATGGTATATAAGACCACACAATCAATCAATCAAATTCAATTAAGTCAAATCAATCAAATTCCATAAAGGAATACACTAACACTATCAATCATTCAACTTCCATAAGGCAAAAAAATCTAACACTCAACATTATTTAAAATGTCAAAAGATTAACAACAAACTCCTAACTTAGATTCAAAACTTTCTTGATTGCCCAAAATATATATAATTACTTAAGTGTACCATTCTTTGCTCATTAGCCTTTAGTTATTACTTAGAAGATTATCTAAACTTACTTGGACAAAATTGAAAGTTATACTCTAAAATTATTGGTTTCTTGACAACACCATCTTTCTAAATCACATAAATTTGCATTTAATATTTTATTCAATACCAAAATTGTTTATGAATTATTTCATAAATTTTCATCTAAGTTTAAAAATATTTTATAAAGTCCTTTCTTTATAAAACACCAAATAATAACTTATTCACTTTATTTACTTGTATAATACCCTTCTGAATCCTAAGGGTATATACAAAATAAAAAAAATTCTTTTCACAATTCAAGTGAAGATCAAATCAAAAATTGGGACTTTAAAACTGAGTCAACCTCTCAACCTCTTTAACTTAGAGTGTTAAGATAGACAATGTTTATGGGTTGACTCAAAATAGCAAATAGTTTATACTGCTTATATGTTTTAAACAAAACCTACGGTTTTAATAAAACAATGTCTATTAAAACCTTCCTAGCATTTTATCTTAAGGTGTTATAATGAATGATGCTTATGGACTGACCCAATAACACCAAATAGTTTACAATGCTTGGATACTTAAATAATATCTATGGTTTTGATAAAACTGTAACGACCCTGAAATTTAAATTTATTTAAATTAATAATTAAATGAATTTTTGAATTAAATTGAGTAATTAAATAAATTTTTGGATAAATATTTGTAAATTTAATTAGAGAATTGGAGCGAGTTTCCCCGATACATCAGTAAGTGAATTTGAAAATAATAAATATATAGATGTATATTTGACTTGAGTTTAAATTGTAAATAAATAATTGATAATAATATTAAATATTAAAATTTATGGTTAATAATAATTTGAAATATATATAAATTTAATATAAGACGATAAATATAAAAGTAACACAAGAAACAAACAAATACAAATATAAGTGAATACATTAGCTAAAAAAATACAACAAACATTAACAAATAAAAACAAACAAAAGTTGTATATACAAAATAAACAAAGCAAAGAAAGATTTCCAGCCACCATAACATCATCTCAGCCGAAGTAAGGCTAAAGTTAATAAATACATTAACATGCATAACCAAGTACAAAAGCATAAAGAAAACAAAGACAAAAGAGAAGGACACAAATATCTACATAAACAAAACATCCTCTCAGCCGAACTAAAAATTCTTCATAATAAACAAAGATTTAAAAAATATCTTGGTCAAATGAAAACAAGTACATACAAATAGGATAGTCTATAACTTAGAGGAAAGCATATACATTTAATAACTTCATCTCAACATAATAGCAAGATCTTTCCAACCGAAGACAACAAGTGTATAGATATTATACAGGCTTGTAAAAGAAAGAAAACAAGTAAACAATAATAAATAGGTATGTAAGTGTACAATATAGGCAAGGTCATTTAATGCTAGCAAGGCAAACATCTTTTCTAGTACATGAACACACGATTTCAGCCTCCAAAGGGAAAGGATCTATGATCTTATTTTATACAAACCAGAAAAATATAATACCCTGTGCACTTTTTTTTTCTTATACACATCACCTTCTTCATTTTCAAATTTCGTTCATTTCAAAACTGAGATAGTATCACCTTGTAAACAAACAAACTTCAAAGCAAAACAGTTTCCAGTTTTCAAATTCAAAACTAATCAGAGATTAGAGATTTCACTTGCAAATTTCTCAAGTCTGATTCAAAGGAAAAACTCTGTTCTTCTCTGTTTTCAAATATTGGAAAAGGTGAGTAACACTTTTCTCCTTAAGACTTAAGCATGATTTGGTTGCCTGATCATCTCTAGAAATAATGTTGTTGAGAGTATATTTATGAGTTCATATCTGTGGACAGTTGAATATGATGTGTGCATGTCTGTTATTATGATATGTCTGTTCTTTATTTTTCAAGACTCAAATTTGCAAAACCAATCCCTATCTTTTGATCTAGTTATTTTTGAACTTAGGATTTAAAGCGTCAACTGTTTGTTTTAGTATAAACAAGAGTTTAATAATTTATTTGAGTCAAAATATTTGGTAACTTATCTGGAAATCAAAATGATAAAAGAGATTTCTTATTTAAGCCAAATTTCAAACATGTTATTTTTAAATTCCCGGATTATAATTCGAATACGATAACCAAAACATGATTTTTAAAACGAAAATTAAAATTTTTAGTGGAAGGGGTTAAGTGCAGTTCGAAGTTGAACTGGAAATGGGTTTTTACCATTTTCTGGTGATCGGTGATCGCGGGGCTCTCGAGGTTTCGTGGAGGCGTGGAGGGACGTACGGAGATTCGAGGAAAAATGGTGGGATGTGCTCCAGTTCAACGTGGCGATAGCGGCGACCAAATTAAAATTTTAAACCTAGTTTTAAAAGGATCACATATTTGATTCGTTCGTCACCACCAATGGATCGAGTGGCGCGGAAGTTTGGGAAGTGGAAGCTGGGGAGTAGTCGCGTCGATGACCAGAGCTTCGTGGGTTCTCATGGTCGGGATCGTGGATACGGGACGTTGACAGGAATGGGTTCGTTTGGGTTCGAATGTTCCAGTTTGAGCTTGAAGCTCGTTTTTGTTTCTCTGGCGAATTCGTGATGATGGATGCTCGAGTTGATAGGGGGGTAGTAGGCGACTGAAGGATGGTCGCAGAGATGATCGTAGTCGGTCGGAGTAGGCGTACATGTGCACACGTGCACGCGTAAGAGATACGTATCTGGGTTCGAACATTTTTGGGGAAGAAGAAGAAGATGGGTTTCGTACAGGGAGAGCTCGGGGAAATGCAGATTTGGCTCGGGTTCATTGTCGGAGTCGTTCGAGAGTGATTATAACAAGTTTAAATTTTTTAAACGTAACCAGTTTCAAAAAGAAATGGCTCGGGGGTTTTGAGATTTTATACGAGGAAGGTCTCAGGGAAACTGGGTTGTAGCTCGGGGATTTTGAATATTGTCTAGGGTCATGTTTTTAGTAAACAGTTTTCAAAACTGAAGAAGAAAAAAAAAGTGTTTTAAGTTTGAATCAAAAAAAAAACTTGTGTTTTTAAATGTTTCTAAGTTTGAAACAAAGTTTTAACTAAGTTTTAAAATGATTTAAAAATATATGTAAACTTTTATTTTGAAAAGTTTAACCCAATAATATTAAGGATTTATTAAAGAATGTTGAAATGGTTAATTAACTTTTAAAAAGTTTTAGTTAAATTTATTCGTTAAACAAAATTAATTACTTGAAGTTAATGACCTAATAAAAGTGATTAAGATTAATTTTAATTAAGGATACTCAATTATTAATTAAGAATAATTAATTAAAATGATGATCAATTAGGAGGTTGATTAATTAATTAAAGATAATTAATTAAAGGATAATTAAATCATTAAAGGTTAATTATTTAATGATTAAAGATTGACTCAATTATTAATTACGGTTGATTTATTAATAATTAAAGGTTAATTAATTTGTTATTAATGATTAATTAATAAATGACTAAAGAATAATAAATCAAGATAATTTGTAATTGATTAATAGAAATTAATCTGTTTAAATTATTCAGACAATTAACTGACCCTACCTATGGATGTTTAGATTCTATTGAATGTTGAATTGTTTGATATTTCCTGATATGTGATGATTTGTGATATACCCTGATTTGTGTTTTAATCTGTGATGTAATTTATTTATCTATGATATATCTCTGTGATCTGTGAATGAAGATGAGCGTTATAGTTTATATCGCTTATCAACTATATCCTATATTTTGATCTGTGATGATTCATCATGTTGCACTATTGTGTTAAACCCCTGGACTACACCATACACTCACAAATATGGATTTCACGTGGAAATCGGTTAAGTCACAGATAATTTAAATTTATTGTTTTGAAATTGAAATTTTAATTTCAATTGATTTTGAAATCAGAAATTTGGATTTAAAATAAAAAGCTTTTGAAATGGAATTTCAAAGATAAAAGTTATTTCGAATAACTTAATCGAGTTTTGAAATTTAAATAATTTGATTTAAATTTGAATTCAAGTTTGAAATTAAATCTATGATTTGGAAACTAGGGATAAAAGATGATAAAAATGTGTTTGTATGAATTAAACCATTTTAAAGTATTAATTTGGGAATTTGAATTTAAACCAAGGATTTCAACTCGTATGAATGAATCAGATTTCCAAATTGAAAACTGTTGTTTTCAAATGATAAAAGCTTTTAGATAAGAAAAGAAATTCCAGTTTAAATTAAAGGAATTTCAAGATTAAATTGAAAAAAATGATTTTTCAAGTTATGAATAAATTCTTTTTGAAAGCTATGAATTAAATCTGTTTATTTTTAACAGATTTAATTTGATGATTTATTTAAACCATTCGAAATGAAATTGTTTTGAAAGCTATTAGTTAAATCTTTGATTTAAAGATTTAACGAATTAATTAAATTGAAATGGAAATCGATTTGGAAAATCTATGAATGAATCTTTGTGAAATTAAGTGAACTTTGTGAATTGAATCTTTTTGTTTAAAAGATTAAAATGGTAATTTGATAAACCATTTGAAAAGAAAGTTTGGGTAATAAGTGTGACTTAATTGAAATCCCATTATCCATTTGTTTTTGAATATTGCGCTCACTATTCGGGTTAGCCGGGAAAAGACAATTGTGCCATATAACCCATTCCGAATAGTGATACGTCGTATATGGATAGCATTTGAAGACCGGTGTTGAAGACCGGGTATTTTTCGAAAATGAAAGGACAACCTGTCGAATGTCTCTGCACTGAGTCGCGCCGGTATAGAGATTTATATCACTCTTTTGTGACGGGAAGTCCAGACGTGATTGGAAATTATCCGGATTTGCAAGGGCTTCGTGAGAAGTGCCTTCGGTTCTGTTCGAACCCGGAACAGACTTGTATGGATACATGTCTGACATTACACTTTGAGATATAAAGCCGATTTCTTTCAAATACATTTCTGTTGGTGGCGGAGAATTTATTCTCTTAGCTTAACACCCTTCTCTGAGACGTACGAGCTCAGAGGTTATGTAGTTGAAATTTATCAGCGATATATCCCAATTTGGTAATGTGGCATGCTGAGTGTTGCTGTGTGATGATCAGTGTTTGATCATTTGCGATATGATCATTTGTTTGATCTTATATCTTTGTGATCATAGGTTGATCATTTGTTTGACCCGAAGCATGGCTTTGTAGAAAGCGTAGCTTTGTGGACGAGACTTCGTCGAACCTCACACCCTGGAAATGGTCAAAACATGAAAGATGCAGTAAGGTTCTAGGGAGTAGCGCCCCTTAGTGTATGTCATTCCTTCTGGATAAAGGTGGTATCATGGTATGGAGCCCAGATACTTAACCTCTGTGGTTGCTGCAAATTTATTACTTTGTGGTTGTTGGAAATCGGGGATCCTCGGGAAGATCGGTGACGATCGGGGGATGGCATACGCGTGTCAGTAGTTACCTATTTTTACAGAGGTAACCCGGCCTTGTGTTGGCAAAGATCCGGTTAGGTTCTCGGGTCGTCTTTTCCAGGGGCGTACCCTTCGTGGCATAGGAAGTTCCTTAGCCTGACCATTTGTTGGAAATCCATCTTCCAATACGAACTTTGTACGGTATTAGTTGTAGAACCTGCCATTTACGTACGGTGGTCACCACTGTTTAGATGGTAGCTATAGTAGGCATACGATACTGGTCGTATGTTGGCTAAGATTTATATTCTACTTTCGAAATGTTTTCCACTATGCACTAATAATAATATCAAAAATGATTTGATTTTGCGTAGTAAGCATCTTTGACTATCATAAGAAGAAATCTCCTCCAATTCTGCGTTTGCATTGTGTGTGTGGCGGGAGGTCTTATGGTAGTTTCATTTTCCAAAAGCATTGCGAATTGACTTTAAAATTCTCTAGTATTTGTTTTAAAGATAAACTATTTTTGTTGCTCACACCAGTCCCATGACTGATCCGGAGTTTATTGTTCTTTCCTAAACTCTGGATGCTCAAAATTTTTCTACACGAGCAGTCTAGAGTTTGGTTTTTCAGATATTCAGATTTAGTAGATTTTCTGGAGCTAGTTCAGTTTTTGGACCGAACTACACTTGCTTATCTTTTGTGCATCGTTATTGGGAGTTCGAGCTATTTCTGGATTAGTGTTTTGAAGATGGAGATTATCCGCTGCTGATGTTATCGTTTTCTTTTCCGCTGCTATTTGTTGTATCATATCTCTGATGTATATTGATATTCATTGTATCACTCTGTTGTATCAGATATTGTATATCAATGTATTATTCTTTTTATTCCGCTGTGTTATTTACTTAATGTTGTTATAAGCTCCCGAGAACCAGATTCGGCATTTGAATCTACGGCATTTTGAGTACAAGTGAAGTACGGGTGCCGATTTTCGAAGGTCGATTTTTGGGTCTTGACAAAAACAATGTTATCAAAACGTTCATATCCAATCTAACCCATTTAAATCATTGTTAAATTACCTCGTATTTATTTAAGGGTAAAATTCATTTATGTAAACAATCTCTTATCAAAAGTACTTTTATTTTGGAAATCAGTTCCCTCTTTAGGGAACTTAAAGATTAAATACCTAGTTATAAATTTCAAAACTCGTCTTTGAAAGCATACTACATATATTTTTTCATGAAATAAGTTCAAACAATTCGTTTATTAAAACTCACTTTGGGTTCATTCGAATTTGAATTCCTTTCGATCGCATAGTGATAAAGAGAATAATTTACCAAGTACTCCACAATATTCGCCTAAGCAACATTTGATCGTCACTTAAAAGATTATTTAGATTACCATAAAACTAACCAAAGTGTTTTTCTCCAAATTATTCAAAGAAAAAGCATTCTACTTAAAATTTCTTTTCCAAAATATTTATACTTTAGAAATATTTCCAAATAATACCGTTATTACTTTTTCGAAAATCTTTTGAAATTATTTTAAACAATTCCGGGATTTAAATTTTCCAAAAACTCTTTAATCGTTATTTGGAAAGACAAATTTATAATACCAACTGTATTAAGTGTTAAAACAAATGTCATTTTAAACATCGTTTACTAAAATCACAAAACAATTTACACTTAGCTTTATTTATAAATAATTCCTTTTAAAGGATTTTCTCATTTATAGACATCATTTATAAATTTAAAACAATGTTAATCATCTTAAAGGATGATTTATAAAATTCTTTTATTAAATTTAAAATAACATTAATTATCCTGAAAGATAATAAATCACATTTATAATATCTTTTATAAATGTAAAACAATATTAACTACCCCAAAAGATAATTAATCAAATTTACGATTTTCTTTAATAAACAAATCAACTGTCTTTAATAAATAGTTAATTACTTCCAAAACACTTTCATCAAATCAATTAATTTATTTTAAACTCATTTATTAAATCAATTAAGCAACTTAAAATATTATTTATCAAACGATTTATTAAATCAAATAATCATTAATTAAAACGAATAATTACTTTTAAGTATCATTAATTAATTTTTTTGTTAATTTTCAAATTTCATTAATTAAAATAATTAATTAAATTCAAATATTATTACTTAAAATGATTAATTAAATCCTATTCTCATTAATCAAAAAGATTAATTAATTATAAACATCATTAGTTAAAATGATTAATTGATTTAAAATATCATTAATCAAAATGATTAATGAATTTTAAACATCTACTTTTGGGAAAACACAAGCTCAAGTTCAGACACACAGAAGGATTTAGGGGACGTATTTAATAAATAACGATATAGCGGAAATTGCTATAACGACACTTATAACGGTTTAAATGGAATATCTAGATTAATTTCAATTAATCAACAAAACAAATCTAAAAATCATCTAAGAAATCAATAATAGTTTATAGCATCACGTATATGATATAGTAAATTTGGGTGTTTTTAATTCATATTTAAATAATTCTTCTTTATTATAACTAAATTTTCTTATTTATTTATCCTCTAAACGTATTATCCTATTATTCAGATTATATTAAACAACTTTTTATTAAAAGTTTATTTTTAGCCTAACATTATTAAAAGATGACTTTTAACTTAACCCTTTCACCGAACACCTTATAATCAAACTGTGAAACTTAATTCACAAGGGGTTCGTTCCAAGATTCCATAATTCCCATCTACTCGACCTATATCTTACTAAGATAAATTCCTTATGAACTATTCAACAGTAGTTAATGCTCAAACTGGACGAGCATAACTAATCAAATACTAAATGATAACAATAAATATTATCATTTCTAAATAATCAACTCAAATATACAACTATATTAATTTTGAAATTCATTCTTATATATATATATATAATATATTCCTAGGTAAAATTATTTCATATACCATTTTAAAACAATATTGTATTGGTAGATCTGTTCAAGTTTAGGAATCCTTATCGATAACGCTGATCAGACGCATCGATCGGAATTCATATACCACTCAATAGATCAAACAACACAATATAAAACATTTTTATAACACTAACAAATATGCACTCAGTATATATTTATACTCTCAGAGTTATCCTAGGATATTACTAATCCTATCCTTAGAGAGTTTACCCCACCAGGGCTTAGGGGTTCGCTAAACCTAAGCACTGATACAATCTATGAGGACCTACCCTTCTGATCCCTGGGAATGACACTTAGTACATCCTTGGTATTTGCTGTTGTTGCCCAAGCATCCGAAAGATAAGTTGTCTTAGGGTAAAGAAGAACAGAAATGTAACGACCTGGTATTTCGAACCATTCAAATCGACAATCATCCACTCATGTCAGACTTGAACCGCTCAAAACAACAGATTGTTAATTTATATTTGGCAAAACTCAGCATAAGCAGTAAATAAATCAATCACAGAATAACAGACACAGAGTTTTACAACAATAAGCAGCGGAATAAATAAATAGTAGTTCATGAAGCTACTATATGAACAACATAGTCTTAAACAAAATACAACAGATTTCCAATACATAGAAGTATCAATACAAGAGAAAATGACAAGTCTGCACAATCAATTGGAAACAACTGGAAAGCTGAAAGATAGATCTTCAAGAAATACTCCAAGCTCCGAAGGTGAGTCTCAAATGTTGTGACACTCAGTCTGACCCGAGCATAAAGCAAAACACAAAACACTCGATTCAGGATTAACATTCTTATACCAATAAATCAACTCAAGTGAAATAAAAAATAACTTAAAGGATGTTTGGATTCCCATCCTCTAAGGATCCGTTAAACTATCTACATACATAGTACAATATGGTACATTATATTGTCTATAGTAAAGTAAAATATTAAAATAGCTTTAAGGCGTTACCCATATCCCCCTTAAACACATTTTTATATATTCATATAGTCTATACAGATACTGTAAGCCCCACCAATTTGATGGGATACTCAGGGAGCACTCCATAGGTACGGTACAAAACCAACTCGTAGAGGGTGCGATAAGGTATGTGATAAGGCACGCGAGGCAATGTCCAGGGTAGGATACTACCGTTTTGCGGATCCGGGCTGGTGGTAACGCATAGGAGCTACTACCGCCCACCTCAAGACACACTCCCAAATCAAAGGTGCACCTAATCAAATCACAAAGTAATTGAATGGAATCGAAGAAAATGCTCGATAAGGGGTGCGACCCTAATTGGCCCAGCGTGGCTCCTGTTTTAGTCACATCAAGCTGACTCGCAGGAGTCAGGGCTGCGTTCATACCTCATATAGACATCGCCAAATCATCCTACTTCATTTTGGAATCTCCACCACGTGCAAAGTTGTTAAAGTTGTTTTCGGTATTGGTAGAGAGTATGACAATGTCCAATCCCGGTCTCTTTAACAACCAAACGCCTTTCACACCGTGGTCATTTCATTTCAAATAGTTCATACTTCATATCAAAATATCATATTTATTAAAAAATCATATCACTCTGAAATCATATCCACTTTTGAAATCATAACCACAAAATAGTTTAAACCATCATATCAAAATATTCGCATTTAAATTCATTAATCTAACTCATAACAATTCCAACTTAAACAGTTTAAATATTGAAAATAGTTTATATATATTGAAATAGTTATAAATTAAAAATAGTTTATATTTAAAATAAGTTATTAAATAAAATATTTTATATATTAAAAATAGTTTATATATTAAAATACCTTATATACTAAAAATAGTTTATATATAAAAAATATAATTTATATATCTACAAATAGTTTCATATTAGAATTGTCTGTTCCAAATTTCACAAATCAATTCAATTCAACTTAAGTTACAAAATTCAATTTAAACCAATCTCAGTTCAACAAAAGGTTAAAGGTTAAATTCAAATTTGCATTAAAATCATTTTTTATTTATATCGATTTCAAATCTAGGTCTGAACTACAAATTTAAACCACTTCCAATTCAATACGTTTCAAAGTTAAATATTCAAACAATGTACAATAACTTAATTTAATAAATTTCATTTATATTTAAAATTTCAACTTCAATTTTATTTAAATTTGAAATATTTGCTTAATCATTTTTAATGGCATTTAAATAAAATCTCAAATTACAACTTTAAATCAGAATCAATAAGTAAATATCTAACTTCAATTATTTAATTCTAAAATATTCACCTAAACATTTTTATAAGCATTTAAATAAAATTTTAAATCAAAAATTTAAATCAAAATTAAATATTCAATTTTTTTTAAATTTGGAAATATTCATTTAATCACTTTTAATTAAATCAAGTTATAAAATCATACCTTTCAAAATCTCAAAATCAATTAGTTCCAAGTCAATTCTTATTTATATAAAATTCTTAAACAAATAAAATTTCAAATCAATTTCAATTCATCCTTCCAACTTTAATTTATTAAAGTTATTACAACATCTATTTTCAAAATATTAATATAACTTTTAAATAAATATTTTAAAACATATTTTATATATATTAGTTTAAAATTAATTTTTTTTATTAAATTAATATGTTAAAATTCTATTATTAAATTAAATCTTATTTTCTAAATATATTATATAAATTTTATTTTATATATTTAAAATTAATAAACTTATAAGTAAAATCTAAAAATTTATGTTTTTCAAAACTTAACTTATAAATATAAAATTTCCAAGCATATAATTTTAAAAATATAAATTTACACATATATTAAAATAAAATCTTTATATTATATTTAAAAATCAATATTAATTAAAACCTATATATTTCTTTTCAAAACTTTGGAAATCATTTTCAAAATAAGACCAACGGTGTCCGTATATAATTTTCTATCCTATGGTCAAGTGATACGGATATTTATCATTTCAATCCGCAATTTAAATTTAATATTTACGGGTATATATCATTTCTACCCGCAATCCCAAAATTCAAAAGCAATAAAAAAATCGCTTGGGTTTATCATTTCAACCCATAATGATTTTTCCTTATTCTAAAATATCGATCGGGTATGTATCATTTCAACCCATAGGGATTTCTAAACTAACAAGGAACTTGTAGGGTGAGAACAAATATGATAATAATATAACATATCAACAATAGACATATATCATCAGTAACAAATATAAATATAATATATACAACAGGTTATGGTGTCATATGTCATGGGTAAACAATGGCAGATAATGGCATGTCATACTTAGCAATGAAATAACTTAACAATTCAAATTTAACAGCATATTTCAATCGTCATTTCAAGTGAATTAAATTTACTAAATATAAGAATGTTAATCGTGAGTGATTGCTCACCTTTCGTGGCTAGTGAACGATGGAAATGAGAAGCAACTAACACGGATACGAACACGGACACGACACGGCACGACACGTCAAATGGCTGCGATAAGCAAAACAAATTTAGCACGAGAATTCGATGAAACAAATATATATATACATATGTGATATATATATATATATTTATATACATTTTTTCAAATAGAAGGCACAAATTATAAGTATATATGCAACACATATAACTACTGTCGACAATAGCATACATGTCCAATATATACAATATTTAAGCTTGGATTTAAAACAAATATAATTCTCTGCCACACAGACATATGCAACTTGCATACGCAACATATATAAACAAGTATATATATTACATTGAAGCACACACAGCAAACAAAGATATCGAAGGGGACCACATGAATATATATAAATCTGGGTGATCAGAAAGAGCAAGGCCGTGGTTCTCTGCCAACAAGACATGCACATCATATATATAACCTTTTTATATATATACATCATATAATAACAGAGAAAGGAAAAGAAAAAGAGAACTTAGGAAGTTGGATCAGGGTGTCTTCGGGTATGGCTTCGATCAAAACAAAGGAAAACCCGTGTCTATCTTCGGGTCAGAGGAAGCTCGGTGGGTGGGTATGGCATGGTCAGGGCTATTGTGGGCCGTGCTTGGGGTCGATGGAAGAGCGGCTTCAGGTTTTGTTTGGTTCAGAGGGAGGGTCGTTAATGGTCAGTTGCTGGTGGTGTGGAGCAATGCAAGGCGATGGCAAGGGGAGGATCAGATGGAGCTTTGGGTCAGCTTCGAGTCAAGAGAAAATTTCTCAGGTTGGCTTCGGGTTAAAACAGGGGGAAACTCGGCTCATGGAATGGAGAAGAAAGGATGGATCTGGGTTGCTTGGGGTCAAAATCTGCTTTGGGAAACATGTGGGAAGGCATGGGTAGGGCTTCGAGAAAACAAGAGGGAAACACGAGTAGATCTTCGGGAAAAAGGAGGAGTTAGCAGGGTCGAGGCAAAGGATGTTTTTTTGGAAAAAGAAGGAAAAACATGGGAACTGTCGGCCAAATGGAAGGAGAAGCTTACCTTTTCACTTTTTTTTCTCTTTCAAAATGAACAGAGAGGCAAAATGAAAAGGCACGCAAATAAATATAGAAATGAAGGAAATAGCAAAGGACATACGCTTTGATTCAGGTAAAATAATCAAAGCAAGCATTGCTTGGATTACACGGTTGATATTTGAAAAGGCAAAGGAAACAAAAAGGCACAAATACGGTACCGATACGACAAACTATTTTGTCGATTCACCGCACATCGGATACATAAATGAATATACTGCGGAGATCAACATGACGAGACAAACAGAATGGTACACAGATATCAGCGATATGACTAAGTTATCAAAACTCGATTTATCGCTATCGAAAATATTGCTAAAACGTCGAAAATAAGATAAACGGAGCTATAGCAGTTCAAATTTGGCGAAACGAAATATGACGACTCGCTAAGAAAATGATTTACATTTTTACTATATAAAAATATTCAGGTTTCGAAAACATTTTATTTTCATCAAATTAACTGATTTAAATTGAAATAGAAAATTACACAACAGAACTAATTTTCATATTTTCCAATTAAAATTTACCATTTGCTATATTTAAATAAACATATTCCAAATATCAAATTTTCATTGTCAAATTTAATTGTTAATTTTTCAAGGAAAATTCAGTTAATCACGTTATTAAAACCAATAAAATTTCCGGTTCGTTAAATTCTCCTCCACTCAAAACTTTTCGTCCTCGAAAAGGAATGAGATAAAAGAATAGATGCAACAAAAGGGAAAGATAGATTCGAAATACATAGAACCAGATACAACAATTAATTTAAAGCCATATAAATTTTATTTATTTTTAAATTGATTAACATTCAACAAATTTGGGGTTCAATCCATTTTATTTAATCAATAACTATTCATTACATTCATATTTTGTTGATTACAATTCAATGTGTTTCAATCAATAGATTTGATTTCAATTTATTAACATTTGTTACAAAATTTTCTTTCAAAACAAAATTTATTTTATTTAACTTATTTACCCAATTCTCTATTTATTATTCAATTTATCTCAATTAACATTTCTTATATCATAAATTAAGTGTATAACATTTATAATAACCACTAAATTTATATTTATAACTTTCCTTAACAAATTTCATTTTTGGACATCTCATTACCTACATTTTATATTATATACTATTCAATTACATATTCTTATTACATTTTAACTTTTTGAATATTTCAGGTGAGTTATTTATGTTTTTAGAATGCAATTGAGTATTATACAAATAAATTTTATCCAAATTCAACTGTTTCAAGTTGTTTCGATTCCATTTAGACACTTCAGTTATTCAAAAATTTACTTCATTTCAAAAATTGAAAACCATTCTTAACACGGAATTTAAGAATTGAATTTCCGATTTCACTCCAAACCATTTTTAAATAAATACATACATACATACATACATACATACATATATTAATATATATATATATATATATATATATATTGAACATCAAATCATACTCAAGAAATTCAAAACAAATCCCTTTTCCAAAACAAAAGTGTAGCAAAGCTACTAAGTGGTCTCTCCACTCCGAGACTCGAAAATGAATGTCGATGATGCTGCAGTTATCACCGAAATTATTTTCCAACGACAATAGAGGAGAGTATTGGCATTAAAATTCTTTGGAAACAATTTTCATTCGAAAATACTTTCAAATGATATTTTCTCAAAACTTTGAAAACCAAATTTGAAAAGCGCCGGAAATTTAATACTCAAATCCATAATTTAGATTCATTTCATTTGCAAATCAGATTTATAAACATAACAAAATAGTTAATGGTTTAGAAATATTGACAAATGAAAATCTAATATTATCATTCCTCACAACCAATTCATTTAACTATCAAATTTCAGAAAATTATACTTATATATATATATATATAAAATATAATCATACATAAAATTATTACATTTACTAATTTCGAAAACATATTGTGTCAGTTTGCTCTGTTCAAGTGTTTTGGAATTCCTATCGATAGCGTTGGCCAGACGAATCGATCGAAACCCAAAATTCAAACTTAACAACTCAAACAACACAATATAAAACATTTTTATATTAATTACAAATATGTTCTCTCCTAGGATGATTCAAGAATGGATTCTAGAATAAGGATAGAGATTCAAATTTAGAGGAATCTTGATCAAAGAGAATTCAACTACAAATATAGGCTCGAAAGGAAGATAAGATAGTTAAATTACAAAAGAGGAAAGGTGGATTGACTTATATTAATCGCGACGACCTTAATCAGGTCAACCGAGACTCAAAAAAGACGTGAATATCAGCAATGAAAATAGGAACAAACTTGTTGAGAACATCGCGGAAAATGCGATTCATGAGATCGACGAAGACGGCATGAGCATTGGTTAATCCAAAGGCATGATTAACCATTCATTGAAACCATTCGTCCGGGAGTAAGACAATGGGTCGAATTGCCGGAATAAGATCGATGCAGAATTCAATTTCCCTCTTGAGCGGGAGAGAAATGACTTCACCGAAGACATCAGGATAATCTCTGACTATCAGGGTAGGGTCACGACTACCAGACTGTGAATCAAGCAAAAAGATAGAACTGCCGGCATAATCCCGAGGTATCTACATTGGATCACAAAAGAATTACCCAGGTCGTCTACTAACGAAACAGTTCGGGCTTTGCAAGAGATAACATCATCAAAATTGAGAACTTTGAAATCTCCGGTGAATTGTCACCTGTTGTAAAGGAGTTTCACCCCTTTACAAATCATACTAAGGTTGGGGCGACCACCGATGGGATTAGTCACACACAAGGATGGAGTTGACGGTTGAGGTTGAAGCTATGGGATGCTCCAGTATCAAAAGAACACGAACAAGATAAGACAAGAATGGATTTCAGAACAAAGGGCTTCTGAAATTCGAGAAAAATCCTAATCTAGGAGGAACCTAACTAAGAATTTTAAGCTTGAACGAATATGATTTTGTAATTAATTTTACTCCATATGCTAAATTTTGCCTAAACCAGAGCTCTGATACCACATGTAACGACCTGGTATTTCAAACCATTCAAATCGACAATCATCCACTCATGTCAGACTTGAATCGCTCAAAACAATAGATTGTTAATTTATATTTGGCAAAACTCAGCATATACAATAAATAAATAAATCATAGAATCACAGACATGGAGTTTTACAACAATAAGCAGCGGAATAAATAAATAGTAGTACATGAAGCTACTATATGAACAACAAAGTCTTAAACAAAATACAACAGATTTCCAATATATAGAAGTATCAATACAAGAGAAAATGACAAGTCTGCACAATCAATTGGAAACAACTGAAAAGCTGAAAGATAGATCTTCAAGCAAAACTCCAAGCTCCGAAGGTGAGTCTCAAATGCTGTGACACTCAGTCTGACCCGAGCATAAAGCAAAACACAAAACACTCGAGTCAGGATTAACATTCTTATATCAGTAAACCAACTCAAGTGAAATGTCAAGTGAAATACAAAATAACTTAAAGGATGTTTGGGATTCCCATCCTCTGAGGATCCGTTAAACTATCTACATACAAAGTACAATACGCTACATTATAATGTCTACAGTAAAGTAAAATATTAAAATAGCGTTAAGGCATTACCCATATCCCCCTTAATACATTTTTATATATTCTCGTAGTCTATACAGATACTGTAAACCCCACCAAACTGATGGGATACTAAGGAAGCACTCCATAGGTACGGTACAAAACAAACTCGTAGAGGGCGCGCTAAGGCATGTGACAAGACACACGAGGCAATGCCCAGGGTAGGATACTACTGTTTTGCGGATCCGGACTAGTGGTAATGCATAGCAGCAACTACAGCCCACCTCGAGACACACTCCAAAATCAAAGGTGCATCCAATCAAATCACAAAGTAATAGAATGGAATCGAAGAAATGTGCCCGATAGGGGGTGCAACTCCACTTGGCCCGACGTGGCTCCTGTTTTAGTCACATCAAGCTGACTCGTGGGAGTCAGGGTTGCGTTCATACCTCATATAGATGTCGTCAAACCATCCTACTTCATTCTGGATCTCCACCGCGTGCATAGTCGTTAAAGTGGTTTTCGGTATTGGCGGAGAGTATGACAATATCCGATCCCGGTCTCTTTAACAACAAAACGCTTATTTCACAACGTGGTCATTTCATTTCAAACAGTTCATACTTCATATCAAAATATCATATTTATTACAAAATCATATCACTTTCGAAATCATATTCACTTTTGAACCCCTACCAAAAAATAGTTTAAACCATCATATCAAAATATTCGCATTTAAATTCATTAATCTAAATCATAACAATTCCAACTTAAACATTTTAAATATTAAAAATAGTTTATATATATATATATTGAAATAGTTATAAATTAAAAATAGTTTATATTTAAAATAGGTTACAGAATAAAATAGTTTATATATTAAAAATAGTTTATACATTAAAAATAGTTTATACATTAAAAATAGTTTATATATAAAAATAATAATTTATATATCTACAAATAGGTTCAAATTAGAATTGTTTTTTTCAAATTTCACAAATCAATTCAGTTCAACTTAAGTTTCAAAATTCAATTTAAATCAATCTCAGTTCAACAAAAGGTTAAAGGTTCCATTCAAATTCTCATTAAAACCATTTTTTATTTATATCGATTTCAAATCCAGGTTTGAACCATAAATTTAAACCACTTCCAATTCAATACGTTTCAAAGTTAAATATTCAAACAATTTACAATAACTCAATTTAATAAGTTTCATCTATATTTAAAAATTCAACTTCAGTTTTATTTAAATTTGAAATATTCGCTTAATCGTTTTTAATGGCATTTAAATAAAATCTCAAATTACAACTTTAAATCAAAATCAATAATTAAATATCCAACTTCAATTATTTAATTCTAAAATATTCACCTAAACATTTTTATAAGCATTTAAATAAAATTTCAAATTTCAAATTCAAATCAAAATTAAATATTCAATTTTATTTAAATTTGGAAATATTCATTTAATCACCTTTAATTAAATCAAGTTATAAAATCATACCTTTCAAAACCTCAAAATCAATTAGTTCCTAGTCAATTCTTATTTATATAAAATTCTTAAACAAATAAAATTTCAAATCAATTTCAATTCATCATTCCAACCTTAATTTATTAAAGTTATTACAACATCTATTTTCAAAATATTAATATAACTTTTAAATAAATGTTTTAAAACATATTTTATATATATTAGTTTGAAATTATTTTTTTTTATTAAATTAATATGTTAAATTCTATTATTAAATTAAATCGTATTTACTAAATATATTATATAAAATCTTATTTTATATATTTAAAAATAATAAAATTATAAGTAAAATCTAAAAATTTATGTTTTTCAAAACTTAACTTATAAATTTAAATTTTCCAAACATATAATTTTAAAAATCTAAATTTACACATATATTAAAATAAACTCTTTATATTATATTTAAAAATCAATATTTATTAAAAAATATATATTTCCTTTCAAAACTTTGGAAATCATTTTCAAAATATAGACCAACGGTGTCCGTATATAATTTTCTATCCTATGGTCAAGTGATACAGATATTTATTATTTCAATCCACAATTTAAATTTAATATTTACACGTATATATCATTTCAATCCGTAATCCCAAAATTCAAAAGCAATAAAAAATCGCTTAGGTTTATCATTTCAACCCATAATGATTTTTCTCTATTCTAAAATATCATTCTGGTATGTATCATTTCAACCCATAGGGATTTCTAAACTAACAGGGAACTTGCAAGGTAAGAACAAATATGATAATAATATAACATATCAACAACCGGCATATATCATTAGTAACAAATTTAAATATAATATATACAACAGGTTATAGTGTCATATGTCATAGGTAAACAATGGCAGATAATGGCATATCATACTTAGCAATTAAATAACTTTACAATTCAAATTTAACAACATATTTCAATCGTCATTTCAAGTGAATTAAATTTACTAAATATAAGAATGTTAATCGTGAGTGATTGCTCACTTTTCGTGGCTAGTGAACGATGAAAATGAGAAGCAACTGACACGGATATGAACACAGACATGGCACGACACGTCAAATAGCTGCGACAAGAAAAACAGATTTAGCATGAGAATTCGATGAAACAAATATATATATATATACATACATATGTGATATATATATACATTTTTTTTCAAATAGAAGGCGCAAATTATAGGTATATATGCAACACATATAACTACTGTCGACAATAGCATACATGTCCAATATATACAATATCTAAGCCTGGATTTAAAACAAATATAATTCCCTGCCACCCAGACACATGCAACTTGCATACGCCACATATATAAATAAGTATATATAGTACATTGAAGCACACACAATAAACAGAGATATCGAAGGGGACCACATGAATATATATAAATCTGGGTGATCAGAGAGAGCAAGGCAGTGGTTCTCTGCCAACAAGACATGCACATCATATATATAACCTTTATATATATATATATACACACACACACACATCATATAATAATAGAGAAAGGAAAAAGAAAAGAGAACTCATGAAGTTGGATTAGGGAGTCTTCGGGTATGGCTTCGAGCAAAACAAAGGAAAACCCATGTCTGTCTTCGGGTCAGAGGAAGCTCGGTGGGTGGATATGGCATGGTCAGGGCTATTGTGGGCCGTGCTTCGGGTTGATGGAGGAGAGGCTTCGGGTTTTGTTTGGGTCAGAGGGAGGGTCGCTTCGGGTCAGTTGCTGGTGGTGTGGAGCAGTGCAAAGCGATGGCAAGGGGAGAGTTCAAGAAGTAGAGCATCGGGTGGAGCTTTGGGTCAGCTTAGAGTCAGGGGGAAATTTCTCGGGTTGGCTTCGGGTCAAAGCAGGAGGAAACTCGGGTCATGGAATGGAGAAGAAAGTATGGATCTGGGTTGCTTGGGGTCGAAACCTTCTTCGGGAAACATGTGGGAAGGCATGTGTAGGGCTTTGAGATAATAAGAGGGAAACACGAGTAGATCTCGGGGAAAAAGGAGGAGTTAGTAGAGTTGAGGCAAAGGATTTTTTTTCAACAAAAGGAGGAAGAACGTAGGAACTGTTAGCCAAATTGAAGGAGAAGCTTAACTTTTCACTTTTTCTCTCTCTTTCAGAATGAACAGAGAGGCAAAATGAAAAGGCACACAAATAAATATATAAATGAAGGAAATAGCAAAGGACATACGCTTTGATTCAGGTAAAATAATTAAACCAATTGTTGCTTGGATTACATGGTTGAAATTTGAAAGGCAAAGGAAACAAAAAGGCACAAATACGGTACCGATACGACAAACTATTTTGTCGTTTTCGCCTCATATCGGATGTCAAAATACATAAATGATTATACTGTGGAGATCAGTACGACGAGACGAACAGAATGGCACATAGATATCAGCGATACGACCAAGTTATCAAAACTTGATTTTTCGCTGTCGAAAATGTTGCTAAAACGCCGAAAATAAGATAAATGGAGCTATAGCAGTTCAAATTTGGCGAAACAAAATATGATGCCTCACTCATAAAATGATTTACATTTTTATTATATAAAAATATTCAGGTTTCGAAAGCATTTTATTTCCATCAAATTAACTGATTTGAATTGAAATAGAAAATTACACAACAAAACTAATTTTCATATTTTTCTATAAAAATTTACCATTTGCTATGTTTAAATAGACGTATTACAAATATCAAATTTTCATTGTCAAATTTAATTGTTAATTTTTCAAGAAAAATTCAGTTAATCACGTTATTAAAACCGTTAAAATTTCAGGAATAATTCAAGAACAAGATAGAATAAATAAACCTCACAACGGAATGGTTACATATAATATAAAATGATATAGTACAAAAGGTTACTCCTTATAAAGAGTTATCAGAGTTATAAAAAAAAGTACTACATCTAACAAATTTACAGCTATACATTCTGACTTTACATTTTTAAGATACAAAATACACCTACATAATCGTACAACGGAAATAAATAAATAGATAACTAAGGAGCCGCCTGCTCGCTCACCATCTTCAAAGAGATCCAAAGAAAACCTGCTAATCTTAAACTACCTAAATATAATCGAGTACCCGAGAGTTTAGGAAAAATAAACAAATCGGGTCAGACAAAATGTCTGGTATGAGTAAAACTATGAAACAAATGGTGTGTATTTAAACAATAATATGTGGGACCACGCTGCTAACACGGAACGGGTTTTCTCCCACATAAACAACAACCAAACATAAAAAAATGGAAATGAACAATAGGAAGCAAATCCAAATATAGATGATGGGTACAATTAGTATAACATTCAGACTTGAAAGAATGAAAATAGTCTGAATAAAAATCCAAACTGGATATAATGGATAAAACAAGACAACAGTCCAAACTTGATAGAATGGACTAAACAAGATAACTTTTCAAACTCGATAGAATGGAAAAAACCAATAATTGAACACCGCGAAGAGTGGATGACTCTTCCCATTGTAATTAAAGAAAACAGCTTCAAAGGTTCGAATCAAATAAGAAAAGGAAAATTTCCAACAATGACTAGGAGGGTGCTCCCCATCGAAAGTATACCTTTACAGATATATTTGAGAACTCTAATGGCTCTCGGACATGTCCAAGCCGGACTCCGCCAACAGTTACCGAGAATCCAAGTATTTCACATCTCAATGTGCTAAAACCGATTCCAATCTGGAGTGGATGTGAAAATACCCTAATGGTAGCAACCCCACATAGCTTGGCTCCACTCGCTCTTTGGGTTTAGTCATTTCCGACAAAGGATAACGAAGCTCAAGTGAGCAACACATCGTCTTAGAATGACGAAATACAAAGAAGATTGAGATAACCGATAGTTGGGAAATCGACCATCGAGGATATAAAACGATCATATATGGAAATTAAGTCTTGTGTACTTATCACCACTCATCAAATTCCAACTTGTACTATTTCTTAGTTAACAATAATACCGGACAAGTCAAGATAGTGTTAACTAAAAGTCATGTCTCATGATTATTCTTAACTTTCGAAATAGCGACGAGTCTACTTCTTCGACGTTTAGTGCTAATTATACAAATAAATTGTTCCCATATAAGTGAATTGCTTTACGGAAATTAATTCATTTCCATAAACGAATCACACTTTTTCTTTTAAAATCCTGAATTCGTGCTTGGCCTATCATTACAAGTATTAGCTTTAAAACACTTTGTTAAAAGAGTTTACTAACTTCAAAACATCAATTTAAAAAGGATTTAATAACTTAAAACATCCTTATTACATTGATTAATTAACTTTAAACTTCATCACACAATTTGATTTCTGAACTTCAAATGTATTTAAATAATAAAAAGGGTAAACCACTTTTAAACCTTATTAGTTCAATTAATTAGTAAAATATAATTAATTAAATTAATAAATAATTAATTATCATTTTTTAAAATGAACAACAAAGTCAAAATATTCTTGTTACTTTGATAAATTCACTTTGAAACTTCATAATTTAAGTTGATTAATTAACTCCAATAACTTTTAATTAAAATGGTAAATCACCTTTACACACCATTAATTCAGTTAATTAATAAATTTAAATATAATTAATTAAATTAAACAAATAAATAATTAATTCTCATTATTTAAAAATGATTCATTAATTATAAACATCAATAATGGAAAGATTAATTTGAGTTAAAACAAGTTGATAAATGTTAAAAATCATTCATTAAAAAGATTTATTAATTTTAAAGCATCATTAACAAATTAATTAATTAACTTTAATTCATCATTATTGAATGATTAATTATCCTTAAACATCATTAGATAAAATGATTAATTAAATTTAAACATCATTAAATAAAATGATCAATTAATTTAAACAATCATTAACAAAGTAATAGTCAAATTTAAAACGCATCATTAACTTAGTAATTAGTTAACCTTAATCCTTATTAATTAAGTAATTAATTAAATTAAATAATCATTATTAACATGGTTAATTACTTTTGAAAACATCGTTAATCAATATCTTCATTAACTTGTAAAACAATTCCAAGCACGAAGATGAAACCAAACGGTCACTACAACAAACATACCTTTTTATAGCGTTTAAAAACAGCTGTTAAAGCCTTTTATAGCGTTTCTATAAACGTCATAGATCAACAAGTTGTAATAAGTCTTATAGATACAATAGCGTTTCAAAATTGCAATGGAAAACATACTTTTAACATCGTTTTTGTTGACATATTAGACTAGACGTATCGGTACAACTACTTTTCTATAGCGTTTTGCAGCTTGCTATAATATGTTGACATGCCATATTATTATAGCATCTAAAATTGCTGTGGAAATATTATGTCAATCTTTTATTACGCATTGAAACACTATAGAAAATTCATTACTATCTATTGTAGCATTGTTTTTGCTATGAAAACTATTTGATCCTTGTAGACTATTTTGTATAGCACTAGCATGATGCCATAATATATGAAATCTATAATAATTTTTCTTTTCGTGGCATAGTTAAAACGCTATAAAAAAAATTCCATTGCATTTTTTTATTTCCATATACATTCAAGCTTACAATTTTCAATTCTACTAAACTTATTTCAACTAATATATCATAACAATTAAAAAAAACCCACTTATCACATTGTAATGTACGTAATCAAATGGAGTCATATGCCAAACCACAAAATATATATATCCATAATATTTCGTACACGGAGTATTAAGCATAAATATTTGTGACCAAAAGTAACAATACATACAACTATAGCTAACCAAAACGATACATACTAAAAACAAAGACGTATGAACGTCGATAGACAATACATTAATGCAAACATGACCAATTTGAAGGAGAAAGAGTGCGAAATCTGTAGCAACCTCAAAAGCATCATACAATACCTGTCAAAAAGAAGCACATATGTGCGTATATTAGTCATACATCTAGAAATGTATAAGTACTAAACAACATGGTTTCAAACGAAAACTATATGAATTAATCACTCAAAATAACTAAGAAACATCCACAAAGGCTAACTCAAAGTTGACAAGCAACTCAGACAAGACCAGCTATTTCAAATAGACTTGTTATTTCATGCAAACTTCTAGTTTGATAGAAAATGTCCATTCTATTAGCCAAAACATACAAAAACAGAGTAATTAGTAGTGCTAGTAGTAGCCATCTAACAAGTGCAGACAGTTTTATAGTTGACATTCTCTCAGATATAGACTACTACGTGTGGAGAAGACACAACCATCACCATCATAGAAGGAGGAAGTGGAAAGCAAATTGTGACATTTCCAGGCTGATATCTTCAAGCGTGGCTTCAGAACAGAATGTGGGACTACTCCTGACAGTAGATCAACAAGGTTGTGCCAATTTTACTAGTCTGCAATCGACTCTGTTCATGACTATAGCCCAATCATAGATCAACTAGGTTTTGCCAATTTTATTAGTTAATTTTTATAAATTAGGTTATTTTCATAAATTTAATTAATTTTATAAAACTTATTTAACTTCATTAAATTTATAAAAAATAGTTAATTTTTATAAAACTTTGTTAATATATGGAAAATTGTTTAATTACTATAAAACTCGGTTAACTTAGTTATATTTTCAATTTTTGTGAATTTATTTACATTGAATAAAACTTGGTTAATTTTTAGAAAATTAGTTAACTATTATAAAACTTGGTTAATTTAGTTAATTTTTATAAACTTAGTAAACTTAGTTAAATTTTATAAAAATTAGTTAATATTTACAGACATTTAGTCTACTTGGTTAAATTTTTATAAAACTTATTTTTTTATGAACTTAGTTATTTCTTTACAAAATTAGTTAACTGTTACAATATATGTAAATCATAAAGTGAATATGCTTTTTATGTTGTTTTGTTTAGTCCCACATCGTGGGATAAGTTTAATACCAACCTCCAAAGCCTTTATATAAAGGAGGCTATGTAATGTAAATGTATGACCAATCTCTAGAATGAATAAAATGCCTCCACTCTCTTCCTCTAATGGCTTATGCTCTTATTTCTTTATAACATATTCTTATTTGTTTACAACACGTTATCAGCACGATCTCTACAAATTTTTTTTATAGATCTACAATTGTGATAATCTATGAAATCAGATCTATTCTTTTCCAGATCTAATTATAGATTTCAAAACGGTAAGTCATTTTTATGATCTGATTGATTTAATCTTCCAAATCATTTTTTTCTTTTTCTTTTTTTAGATCTCATTCCATTCTAGCTCTACTTCTTCAGATCTGAATCTATTGTCTTATTTTTTTGATTTTATTATATTAGTCTTATAATTTTAGATCTTATATAGATCTAAACTTTGAGATCTCATTCTTATTTTGTTAGTTATTATATTTCAGATCTAATTTTTTTTTGCTATTTTTCTGATCTTATTATATTGTAGATCTCAATATCATGCTTGTTTTTATGTTTTTGAGTTCGTTTATTTTGGAAAGCAAGTTTGAACTTGACAAAATTTGATATTATTGATTCAAGCAAATTTATTGAATTTGATTGTATTTAGTTTGGACATGGATTTGAGAAATCAAACATGGTTGGTAAATGGAGTTTTCATTTTGAAAACCTTTTGATTTGATTTAGATTTGAATGAAGGCTTTGAAAATTATTTTGATATATGATTTATATTTCCAGAAGAAATATTTTATTGTTTCTTAGAGAAACAAATATAAAGATAATACGTATCTAGAAGATCGTATTAAGTTTAGATCTAACATTGATTTTGATTTAGCACATCTGAAGTGAATGGAAACATTAATAAAAGCTTACATGATAAGCTTAATATCTTCTAATATTTCCTTTAAAAAAAAGGGAAAAGGAAATAAGAATTGAGAACCTGTCGTTTCTATAATGATAAAAGGTTGAGTTTCCATAAATCAGTGAATTACAAGTTTCCTCAAAATAAAGAACCAGAAGTTCTAACTAAAAAAAAGAGGATCAGAAAATTTAATCATCAAACGGAAATAGGTTTTGACAACAACCCGAAGTTGTGCAAAGAAATTATTTTAATAGAAGTTGTATAACTTAAAGTCCAAGAGCTGAAGTCTTGAATTATGAAAAGAATTTCTGATAAAGTTTACAAGTTCGAATTCTTATCAGTATTTTTTTTTAAATTTGTCAAAATGTACAAGATTCCAAAAAAAAATGTAACGACCCGCTATTTTGGACTATTCGCATCCGCACATGTCGGACTTGAATAATTCAAAATACCGAATTGTTAATTTAAATTTGGTAAAACTGAGAATATATAGTAAATAAATAATCACAGATCACAAACACGGAGTAATAAATGCAGCGGAAACAAAAGATAGTAGTTCATGAAGCTACTATATACATATCAGAGTTAATAAGGTACAACAGATGTCTCGAATACAATAGTCAAATACAAAAATCAAAATACAATCACTGGAATCAACTAGATATCTGAAAGCTGGATAGATAGCTGGATCTCCAAGCGAAGCTCCAACTCCAAAGGTGAGTCTTGAATACTGGTACACTCAGTCTGACCCGAGCGTAAAGCAAAACACAAAACACTCGAGTCAGGATTAACATTCTTATATCAATAAATCCAACTCAAGTGAAATAGCAACTGGAATACAAGTAACTCAAAGGATGTTTGGAATAACTATCCTTTAAGGATCCGTTAAACTATCTACTATGTAGTAGTGTACGATAAGTAGATAATGCCTATCAGTAATATAAAGTATCAAAATAGTGTTAAGGCATTACCATTATTCCCTTTAACACATTTTATATAAGCGTTATAGTCTATACAGCACTGTAAGCTCCACCGTAAACTAGGGAGTACTCCATAGGTATAACACAAAACAAATCGTAGTGGTCGCGTATATAGGGATACAAGTATGACAAGGCACATGAGGCAATACCCAAGGTAGTGAAACTACCATTTTCCTGATCCGGACTAGTGAAAACGCATCGCCGCAGCGATCGCAACACCGCGAAACAACACTCCCAAATCAAGGGTGCACCAGTCGATAACAAGTAATGAGTAGTTTTCGAAGAAGTGTGTTCGCTCGAGGTAGCTGACCCCATTTGGCCCGGCACGGCTCCTGTTTTAGTCATTTCCAATTTGACACAAGTGTCAAGGCTATCCATTATTGTTCTCTTTCTTCAATCATCACGTACATCATTCCAACCACTTTATTCTGGATCACACTCCGCGTATAGTTATTAAAGTGGTTTTCGATTTAGACAGAGAGTATGTCCGTAACCGATTCCGGTCTCTTTAATAACTTTCGTAATTATTACACCGATTGGTCGTTTAATAAATTTCAAAAACAAATCAATTCTAATTTCAATTAGAATTTGTAAACCAATATTCCATTTGTCTTTTTAAACAATTTCCATAATTTACGTTTCAAAACTCCAAATTTCCATTTCAAAATCTTATAATTCAAATTAAATATTTGATTTAAGACAATTCAAGTATTCATTTAAATTCGAATATAAGTTTCATCCCGAAATCATTTAAATAAATTTTAATTTAACATTCAAATCAAATTTAAATTCATTGATCGATTTCATTCAATATTCGTTAAGTAGATTTATCCTTCAAACAATTTCCATTTAACTTCCAATTTATTAAATCAATTTGTAACGACCCAGAATTTTGAACGAATTAAATTGAGAATATTTAATTAATTTTAAATATTTGAACGATGATTTAATTTGTATCCCGAATATAACTTGGAATTTGACGATTTAATTTTAAAATTTAATCTATTTAATGCTGAATAAAAATTTTGAATCTTCAGTTTAAAGCTAGAGAAAAATATTTGGAAAGCTTATAAAACTCGTGTTGATAATTCTGAAGATAACAGAAGCTTCAGAATCCGATTTCGAATTGGTTTGATCAGTTTTGAAATTTATATCGTTTAACCGATAGTTAAAAATAGTCATTTTTCAAACAGTCTCGGAATTCGTCGAAACCAGTTCCATTGGGTCCGTAATATTGAATTATTGCCGGATTTCAAATTTCGTATCAATCGGAGTTTGTAGGTGTGCATACGATAAGGAAACGCGTTGGGAATTAAATTGAAATTTATTTTAAAAAGAAAAAGATAAAATAAACATACCTCAGCCATACCTAAATCACGACCTTCTGCAAAACCCACGATCTCCACGTTCCCCTTCCTTATAAAAATATACGAACCCCCCTCTTTTACTCTCGTTCGAAATCAAAACAGAGTTCAAAACAAAAAAAAAAGAAAAAAAAAGAAAAATGGCCGAAGCCGTCTCCCTCCTCTCCTATTTCCTCTTCCCCCCAAATCAAGTTGAATCGCAGTCGCGACCATAGAAAGGATTCGCGAGCAGGGGGTGATTCTCGAGTGGGCTTTGGCGAACGAAGGCGAGTGGTCTTGGGTTTCGTCGACCTCTGGAAGCTGGATGGTGGGATTCGCGATGGTGGTAGGGCGATTGGAGGAAGCACGACAGTACGATGACGAGGTGATGGAGGCGAATTCGTGAAGGTCGATTTGGGCGCAGCAGTTCGTGGCGAGGCCACTGTTGTTAGATCGAAGGGGAGATGGGATTTGCGGTGGTCGTGATGTCATGGGATTTGGTCTTCGTAAATGGTGAGCGCGACGTGAGCAGATGGCTAGAGTCGAGGCCGATGGTGGTTGATGTTCGCAGGCGTTGGTCTCGGCAGTGGGACCGTGAGGATTTCGTCGTTGGGGGGGAAGGCTCGAAGTCGAGCAGGCAATTCAGGCGGCAATGATGGGAGTTCGATCTCGATTTTGAGATGGAGGCGACTTCATAGCATATGGTATTCTCATTTTTACCCAATTTAACCTAGTTTATAATTTTCTGTCTATGAAAACCAAATAAGAAAAAAATATAGATGTAAAGAGATAAGTATAATATTTTGGAAGTTAATTAGGAATTTTAAAATGTTAAGTAGTTATTTATAAATCAAAACTAATATAGTTTATGAAGTGAAATATTTATTTAAAAAGGAATAAGTATGTATATTAGCAGGAAATTTAGTTTTAGAGTAAATTTTTAGTTTAACAAATTTTATTGAAAAGAAATTGATTTAAAAATATTAATTTAAAGTAAAATTATTAGTAAAAATTTAAACCTATTAAATGGAAATTAATGGTTAAATTAGTTCAAATTAAAATTGTTAGACAATTTAATCCATTGAAAAGAAATTGTTATTCGATTTATTCGAATATTGATAAATTGTATAAATTGTTTATACAAGGTCTTAAATAAAGAAATCAAAGCAGAAATGGAAATGGATGGCAAATTTAAAGCTAAGGTGAGATCTTCTCACTCAGATTTATAATTGAATTGCAGTTATTGATTGATTTGTTTGAATGTATATTAGATATAATAGGATATATCTATATATATATAGCAGTATATACATATTGGCATATGTATATATTGGATTGATGATTTCCCGCCTCGTATAGCGGATGAGACCCTATTGCGCCGTTAGTAAGCGGATTTATAAAAACCTATATACCGCGATAATTCCGTACTGGAGCGGAATTGGTATTGTGCTAACATCTTTGGATGCAGGGAAACAGGTTGGAGGGATCCAACTGGACCCCTCACTTTGATTGGATTTATTTATACTGTGATATGAATCTGTGAATGATTTTATTGATGTTATTGATCATATCGATGTCTGGAAATTGATTGAAAGCTAAAAATTTAGCTGAATGGATGTTTTGACATCATTGGATTCCAAAGATAAACGAAATTGAATTTTTGGAGTTTAAGTAGAAATTTTCTAAGTGAAGCAATTTTTGAAATTGAATAAATTTTGAAGAAAGAAAATTTTAAAGTATAAAAAGTTAATTTTTATAATCTTATCGAATTTATTTCCAGAATAAAGTGAAAATGTTAAATAAATGAATTTCGTATAATAGTGATTTTTAAATTGAGGGAATTAATTTAAAAACTGGATTTTTTTAAATAGATTGAAAGAAACGATTGAAATTTATTTTCTTAAAAAGGAATTTATTAAAAGAAGATAAGTTGGAAATCCGACTAGAAATTTACTTGGTAAATGGAAACGATTTGGAAAATCAATGTGAAATGATTTCAATTTAAAGAATCCTTTTAAAACAGGATATTGAATAATTTGAAGGAAAATAAGGAATTTATTTTAGTAGGGATAAATAAAATTGGGAATCAATCTGAAATTGATTTAATATTTTGGAAATGAAATTTTTGAGAAATCAGCATGGAAACTTTATTTAAAGTTGAAAATAAATTTAGAAATCAATATTGAAATTGATTTGATATTGAAATTCTTATAAATAAAATTGGAATTTACAAATGCTGTTTATAAATACGAAATCACTTATTTTGATAAGTAAAATATAGAAGTTAATAAAAAGAAGATTTATAAGTCGAGGTTGTTATTAAAATAGAAATGGAATTTATAGACGTGTTTATAAATTCGAAATAGATTGAATTGGATAAATTTATTTATAGAAGATTTTTAAAGAAAGGATATATTCACAACTCTGGACCGTGAATATATTATTGAATAAAATGGATTCATTTTTGAAGAAGTGATATTTTAAAATGAAGTTAAATTGTTTTTAACGATGTTTTAAAATGTATTATGAATCGAAAGCATAGATTTCAACATACTTGTTGAAATAGACGTTTTCGAGAAATTTAAGGAAATGGTGGACTATAACACTGTTGTTATAGTAAATGGTTTCCGAAAGGAAATGTTTTTATGTAGTATTGGGATTTATAAATATCTATCTTAATTTTCAAATCCCTATACTAGTGGTTTTGAGTCGTCGTAACGATGTTTTACGTAACATTCGTTTTGACTCAAATAAATGTCGTCAAAGTAAATGATTTCCTTAAAAGAATGAAATATATATATACTTAATTTGATTTAAGTATATCGAATATTTTCCAAGTGTTGAAAATAAATGGATTGTGAATTGCTGACTTATTTTTAAATAAGTATGGAAATGTTTTCCAAAATGAAATGAAATGTTTTGAGAATTTATCTTCTTAAAGATAAATTGAAATTGAATATTGAAAACGATTCGAAAATCGAATATCAGTAGATATTCGAAAGTATAAATTCAATACGGAATTTATAGAAGAAAGCGAAGTTGTTTAAAAATAAATATTGATTTATTTTTGAAGTGTGGAAATTTTATATCTAGTAAAAGATATTTTTGGAAGATAAAATAATTTGGAAAATTATTTGGAATCTGATGATGTTGCGCATCTTTATTGATAGTTAAATAACCGATTATCAATAATTACCTTTAGATAGGTATTTGTTGAGAATTGGACGAAATTGAATGCCACACTTATTTTTAAATAATCGCTCACTATTCGGGTTAGCCAGGAAAGGACCATGGGGTCGTATAACCCATTCCGAATATGTGATACGTCGTTATGAATCGCATTTGAAGACCGGTGTTGAAGACCGGATATTTTTGAAAACGGAAGGATTACCGTCGAGTTACTCTACATCGACTGATCTTCGATTTAGAGGTTTTATCACCCTTAGTGGCGGGAAGTCCTGACGTGATTGAAAATTATCCGGAAATGCAAGGGCTTCGTGAGAAGTGCCTTCGGTTCTGTTCGATCCCGGAACAGACTTGTATGGATTGTGTGTCTGACGTTACAATTTGAGATGTAAAGCTGATTTCTTTCAAATACATTCCTGTTGGTGGCGGAGAATTTATTCTCTTAGCTTAACACCCTTCTCTGAGACGTACGAGCTCAGAGGTTATGTAGTTGAAATTTATCAGCGATATATCCCAATTTGGTAACGTGGCATACTGAGTGTTGCTGTGAAATGATCAGTG
The DNA here is from genome assembly GCA_030737815.1 of Allium fistulosum. NCBI lineage: Eukaryota > Viridiplantae > Streptophyta > Magnoliopsida > Asparagales > Amaryllidaceae > Allium > Allium fistulosum. Next base: position 296,641,545 of record CM060907.1, read on the forward strand.
TTTGATCATTTGTGATATGATCATTTGTTTGATCTTATATCTTTGTGATCATAGGTTGATCATTTTGTTTGACCCGAAGCAGGGCTTTTTATAGAAAGCGTAGCTTTGTGGACGAGACTTCGTCGAGCCTCACACCCCGGAAATGGTCGAAACAGGACGAATGCGGCAAGGTTCTAGGGAGTAGCGCCCCTTAGTGTATGTCATTCCTTCTGGATAAAGGTGGTATCATGGTATGGAGCCCAGATACTTAACCTCTGTGGTTACTGCATTATTATTATCTATGTGGTTTGTTGCGAATCGGGGATCCTCAGGAAGATCGGTGACGATCGGGGGATGGCATACGCGTGTCAGTAGTTACCTATTTTTGCAGAGGTAACCCGGCCTTGTGTTGGCAGAGATCCGGTTAGGTTCTCGGGTCGTCTATTCCAGGGACGTACCCATCGTGGATAGGAAGTTCCTTAGCCTGACCATTTGTTGGAAATCCAAAGAAACAATACGTGACTTGTACGGTTTTAGTTGTATTACCTGCTATGGAATGTGGCGGTAACCTGCTATTGAACATAGTAGCTATAGTAGGCATAAGTGCGGAATGCCTATGCTGGCTAAGATTAATATTATACTTTCGAAATGTTTTCTACACTATGCACTAATAATAATATCAAAAAGAATTTGATTTTGCGTAGTAAGCATCTTTGACTATCATAAGAAGAAATCTCCTCCAATTCTGCGTTTGCATTGTGTGTGTGGTGGGAGGTCTTATGGTAGTTTCATTTTCCAAAAGCATTTCGAATTGACTTTAAAATTATCCTTGTTGTTTTTAAAGATAAATAACTGTTTTACGATCTCACACCAGTCACCATGACTGACTCGGAGTTTATTGTTTCCCTTCTAAACTCTGGGTGCCCACCAATTTCCACACGGGCAACCTAGAGTTATATTATCAGGATATTCTGGATATTCTGGAGCTTGGAGATAAGCTGGAGTTCGAGACGTAGTATTTGTATCTGATATTATTTTATTCCGCTGTGTATTCTGTATGAGGACGAGTTTATATAACTGTCCATTGTTGTATATTGACTCTGATGATTGATGTATGTATAAACTGATATAGTTCTTTGTTTTAAAAGACTAGTGTTTATCTATTATATATTGTTCCGCTGCGATGTGTAAGATTCTGATATTGTTTTCTGTCTGATGTTGTTCAGTTGTTCTTTCTTTCTCTTCTTCTTCTCTTTTTCTTCTATTTCTTTCTTTCTAAAACCCTCACTATTGGAGTTTCCGGCACTCGATTTCTCGGCAGTCGATAAAGTGAGTATCGATGTCGAATTTTCGAAAGTCGAAAATTTCAGGATGTGACAAAGTGGTATCAGAGCATATGGTTAAGCGACAACCCTGCTCTGTTGGGTGTTACTCATTAGAGATAGAGTCAGCAGTACTCTAGAATGAGTTGAGTGAAATAATAGATACGAGCGCGTATTTGTTAGTGAATATAAAATTTGTTTTATATTGTGATGATTGGTTTATTGAGTGGTATATGAACCTTCGTCGGCACAGTCTTGCAAAACTGAATCGAAGGGGTTTCTAAACACTTGAATAGAACAGTTCGGCACAGTATTGTTTTAAACTAGGGTGAATGAAATAATTTCGCCCAAAGCTATTTTTGTATAGAAAAGAAATGGTTTTCTATGAATTATCATAGTATATGGATGTTTGGATGTTAGGAAGTAATAATAGTGAATTATCATCACTGAAATTAAATAAGAAATTGAAATCGTAACTCCAAAGTTAAGAAATAAATTCACATGCAAATGAAATTTGAGAATGTAAATTATAAATGTATTTGATGTTAATCAATCTAATGAAAGTAAATTGATAAGGAAGAATGAATGTAAGTGTAAATTCATTGAAGCTAATTGAAGGAAGTGAATAAAACTGGAATTGAAACTGAATGTTAAAAACAAATTTGAATAAAATAAATTGGAATTTGTAATGGGTTAGTAACTGAAACTAATTTAGAATAGTGCAGTTGTGAATAAAGATAGTTGATGGAATTTAATATTCAGAAGTAAATTAATTCAAATGAAATTGAAATGTAAAGATTGAACAAAATTGAATAGGTGTAACTTCAATAGTGAAGTAATGATGATATAAGCAGTTATATTGAAATTTTTGTAACAGAATTTGCAAAATGATTGAATGCTGTAACTAGATATAATGGCTAGTAGGATATACAGGTGTATAAAGGGATGGGAAAATTGATTTCATAGATAATTTGAATTGCTCGACAAAAGGTACGTATTTGAATTATAATATGAGTTTTTGATGATTTCTGGTCTAGCCGCTTGGCTTTTTCTTTTTCTTTTTGAAATCTGAGAGTCCGTAGGGACGTTTTGTAGTCGTGCCGTATTAGCCGCGCAAAGGAGACGCTGGCAAAATTTTTCAGAAATTTAGGGCGTTAGAAAATTTTTGAGAAATTTTGAAAGTTTAAATTTGAATTTAAACTTAAATTTGAATTTTTAAGCAAACAATGTTGTTTTGAACTTAGAGTTGAAATTGAAATTTAGTTGAATTAATAACGAATCTTTAGTAGAAAGATTTGTTTTGATAGATTGATAAAAACTATTGGATTGTGAAAAATAATAGACGAGTTAAGGACATTTTTTCCTAACTTGAAATTTCGAGGACGAAATTCTTTTAAGGGGGGAAGTCTGTAACGACCCAGAATTTTGAACGAATTAAATTGAGAATATTTAATTAATTTTAAATATTTGAACGATGATTTAATTTGTATCCCGAATATAACTTGGAATTTGACGATTTAATTTTAAAATTTAATCTATTTAATGCTGAATAAAAATTTTGAATCTTCAGTTTAAAGCTAGAGAAAAATATTTGGAAAGCTTATAAAACTCGTGTTGATAATTCTGAAGATAACAGAAGCTTCAGAATCCGATTTCGAATTGGTTTGATCAGTTTTGAAATTTATATCGTTTAACCGATAGTTAAAAATAGTCATTTTTCAAACAGTCTCGGAATTCGTCGAAACCAGTTCCATTGGGTCCGTAATATTGAATTATTGCCGGATTTCAAATTTCGTATCAATCGGAGTTTGTAGGTGTGCATACGATAAGGAAACGCGTTGGGAATTAAATTGAAATTTATTTTAAAAAGAAAAAGATAAAATAAACATACCTCAGCCATACCTAAATCACGACCTTCTGCAAAACCCACGATCTCCACGTTCCCCTTCCTCATAAAAATATACAAACCCCCCTCTTTTACTCTCGTTCGAAATCAAAACAGAGTTCAAAACAAAAAAAAAAGAAAAAAAAAGAAAAATGGCCGAAGCCGTCTCCCTCCTCTCCTATTTCCTCTTCCCCCCAAATCAAGTTGAATCGCAGTCGCGACCATAGAAAGGATTCGCGAGCAGGGGGTGATTCTCGAGTGGGCTTTGGCGAACGAAGGCGAGTGGTCTTGGGTTTCGTCGACCTCTGGAAGCTGGATGGTGGGATTCGCGATGGTGGTAGGGCGATTGGAGGAAGCACGACAGTACGATGACGAGGTTATGGAGGCGAATTCGTGAAGGTCGATTTGGGCGCAGCAGTTCGTGGCGAGGCCACTGTTGTTAGATCGAAGGGGAGATGGGATTTGCGGTGGTCGTGATGTCATGGGATTTGGTCTTCGTAAATGGTGAGCGCGACGTGAGCAGATGGCTAGAGTCGAGGCCGATGGTGGTTGATGTTCGCAGGCGTTGGTCTCGGCAGTGGGACCGTGAGGATTTCGTCGTTGGGGGGGAAGGCTCGAAGTCGAGCAGGCAATTCAGGCGGCAATGATGGGAGTTCGATCTCGATTTTGAGATGGAGGCGACTTCATAGCATATGGTATTCTCATTTTTACCCAATTTAACCTAGTTTATAATTTTCTGTCTATGAAAACCAAATAAGAAAAAAATATAGATGTAAAGAGATAAGTATAATATTTTGGAAGTTAATTAGGAATTTTAAAATGTTAAGTAGTTATTTATAAATCAAAACTAATATAGTTTATGAAGTGAAATATTTATTTAAAAAGGAATAAGTATGTATATTAGCAGGAAATTTAGTTTTAGAGTAAATTTTTAGTTTAACAAATTTTATTGAAAAGAAATTGATTTAAAAATATTAATTTAAAGTAAAATTATTAGTAAAAATTTAAACCTATTAAATGGAAATTAATGGTTAAATTAGTTCAAATTAAAATTGTTAGACAATTTAATCCATTGAAAAGAAATTGTTATTCGATTTATTCGAATATTGATAAATTGTATAAATTGTTTATACAAGGTCTTAAATAAAGAAATCAAAGCAGAAATGGAAATGGATGGCAAATTTAAAGCTAAGGTGAGATCTTCTCACTCAGATTTATAATTGAATTGCAGTTATTGATTGATTTGTTTGAATGTATATTAGATATAATAGGATATATCTATATATATATAGCAGTATATACATATTGGCATATGTATATATTGGATTGATGATTTCCCGCCTCGTATAGCGGATGAGACCCTATTGCGCCGTTAGTAAGCGGATTTATAAAAACCTATATACCGCGATAATTCCGTACTGGAGCGGAATTGGTATTGTGCTAACATCTTTGGATGCAGGGAAACAGGTTGGAGGGATCCAACTGGACCCCTCACTTTGATTGGATTTATTTATACTGTGATATGAATCTGTGAATGATTTTATTGATGTTATTGATCATATCGATGTCTGGAAATTGATTGAAAGCTAAAAATTTAGCTGAATGGATGTTTTGACATCATTGGATTCCAAAGATAAACGAAATTGAATTTTTGGAGTTTAAGTAGAAATTTTCTAAGTGAAGCAATTTTTGAAATTGAATAAATTTTGAAGAAAGAAAATTTTAAAGTATAAAAAGTTAATTTTTATAATCTTATCGAATTTATTTCCAGAATAAAGTGAAAATGTTAAATAAATGAATTTCGTATAATAGTGATTTTTAAATTGAGGGAATTAATTTAAAAACTGGATTTTTTTAAATAGATTGAAAGAAACGATTGAAATTTATTTTCTTAAAAAGGAATTTATTAAAAGAAGATAAGTTGGAAATCCGACTAGAAATTTACTTGGTAAATTGAAACGATTTGGAAAATCAATGTGAAATGATTTCAATTTAAAGAATCCTTTTAAAACAGGATATTGAATAATTTGAAGGAAAATAAGGAATTTATTTTAGTAGGGATAAATAAAATTGGGAATCAATCTGAAATTGATTTAATATTTTGGAAATGAAATTTTTGAGAAATCAGCATGGAAACTTTATTTAAAGTTGAAAATAAATTTAGAAATCAATATTGAAATTGATTTGATATTGAAATTCTTATAAATAAAATTGGAATTTACAAATGCTGTTTATAAATACGAAATCACTTATTTTGATAAGTAAAATATAGAAGTTAATAAAAAGAAGATTTATAAGTCGAGGTTGTTATTAAAATAGAAATGGAATTTATAGACGTGTTTATAAATTCGAAATAGATTGAATTGGATAAATTTATTTATAGAAGATTTTTAAAGAAAGGATATATTCACAACTCTGGACCGTGAATATATTATTGAATAAAATGGATTCATTTTTGAAGAAGTGATATTTTAAAATGAAGTTAAATTGTTTTTAACGATGTTTTAAAATGTATTATGAATCGAAAGCATAGATTTCAACATACTTGTTGAAATAGACGTTTTCGAGAAATTTAAGGAAATGGTGGACTATAACACTGTTGTTATAGTAAATGGTTTCCGAAAGGAAATGTTTTTATGTAGTATTGGGATTTATAAATATCTATCTTAATTTTCAAATCCCTATACTAGTGGTTTTGAGTCGTCGTAACGATGTTTTACGTAACATTCGTTTTGACTCAAATAAATGTCGTCAAAGTAAATGATTTCCTTAAAAGAATGAAATATATATATACTTAATTTGATTTAAGTATATCGAATATTTTCCAAGTGTTGAAAATAAATGGATTGTGAATTGCTGACTTATTTTTAAATAAGTATGGAAATGTTTTCCAAAATGAAATGAAATGTTTTGAGAATTTATCTTCTTAAAGATAAATTGAAATTGAATATTGAAAACGATTCGAAAATCGAATATCAGTAGATATTCGAAAGTATAAATTCAATACGGAATTTATAGAAGAAAGCGAAGTTGTTTAAAAATAAATATTGATTTATTTTTGAAGTGTGGAAATTTTATATCTAGTAAAAGATATTTTTGGAAGATAAAATAATTTGGAAAATTATTTGGAATCTGATGATGTTGCGCATCTTTATTGATAGTTAAATAACCGACTATCAATAATTACCTTTAGATAGGTATTTGTTGAGAATTGGACGAAATTGAATGCCACACTTATTTTTAAATAATCGCTCACTATTCGGGTTAGCCGGGAAAGGACCATGGGGTCGTATAACCCATTCCGAATATGTGATACGTCGTTATGAATCGCATTTGAAGACCGGATATTTTTGAAAACGGAAGGATTACCGTCGAGTTACTCTACATCGACTGATCTTCGATTTAGAGGTTTTATCACCCTTAGTGGCGGGAAGTCCTGACGTGATTGAAAATTATCCGGAAATGCAAGGGCTTCGTGAGAAGTGCCTTCGGTTCTGTTCGATCCCGGAACAGACTTGTATGGATTGTGTGTCTGACGTTACAATTTGAGATGTAAAGCTGATTTCTTTCAAATACATTCCTGTTGGTGGCGGAGAATTTATTCTCTTAGCTTAACACCCTTCTCTGAGACGTACGAGCTCAGAGGTTATGTAGTTGAAATTTATCAGCGATATATCCCAATTTGGTAACGTGGCATACTGAGTGTTGCTGTGAAATGATCAGTGTTTGATCATTTGTGATATGATCATTTGTTTGATCTTATATCTTTGTGATCATAGGTTGATCATTTTGTTTGACCCGAAGCAGGGCTTTTTATAGAAAGCGTAGCTTTGTGGACGAGACTTCGTCGAGCCTCACACCCCGGAAATGGTCGAAACAGGACGAATGCGGCAAGGTTCTAGGGAGTAGCGCCCCTTAGTGTATGTCATTCCTTCTGGATAAAGGTGGTATCATGGTATGGAGCCCAGATACTTAACCTCTGTGGTTACTGCATTATTATTATCTATGTGGTTTGTTGCGAATCGGGGATCCTCGGGAAGATCGGTGACGATCGGGGGATGGCATACGCGTGTCAGTAGTTACCTATTTTTGCAGAGGTAACCCGGCCTTGTGTTGGCAGAGATCCGGTTAGGTTCTCGGGTCGTCTATTCCAGGGACGTACCCATCGTGGATAGGAAGTTCCTTAGCCTGACCATTTGTTGGAAATCCAAAGAAACAATACGTGACTTGTACGGTTTTAGTTGTATTACCTGCTATGGAATGTGGCGGTAACCTGCTATTGAACATAGTAGCTATAGTAGGCATAAGTGCGGAATGCCTATGCTGGCTAAGATTAATATTATACTTTCGAAATGTTTTCTACACTATGCACTAATAATAATATCAAAAAGAATTTGATTTTGCGTAGTAAGCATCTTTGACTATCATAAGAAGAAATCTCCTCCAATTCTGCGTTTGCATTGTGTGTGTGGTGGGAGGTCTTATGGTAGTTTCATTTTCCAAAAGCATTTCGAATTGACTTTAAAATTATCCTTGTTGTTTTTAAAGATAAATAACTGTTTTACGATCTCACACCAGTCACCATGACTGACTCGGAGTTTATTGTTTCCCTTCTAAACTCTGGGTGCCCACCAATTTCCACACGGGCAGCCTAGAGTTATATTATCAGGATATTCTGGATATTCTGGAGCTTGGAGATAAGCTGGAGTTCGAGACGTAGTATTTGTATCTGATATTATTTTATTCCGCTGTGTATTCTGTATGAGGACGAGTTTATATAACTGTCCATTGTTGTATATTGACTCTGATGATTGATGTATGTATAAACTGATATAGTTCTTTGTTTTAAAAGACTAGTGTTTATCTATTATATATTGTTCCGCTGCGATGTGTAAGATTCTGATATTGTTTTCTGTCTGATGTTGTTCAGTTGTTCTTTCTTTCTCTTCTTCTTCTCTTTTTCTTCTATTTCTTTCTTTCTAAAACCCTCACTATTGGAGTTTCCGGCACTCGATTTCTCGGCAGTCGATAAAGTGAGTATCGATGTCGAATTTTCGAAAGTCGAAAATTTCAGGATGTGACACAATTATTTAAGTTCAACTCCAATATATCAAAAACTTACAAATTGCATTAAATTAAATTCATCAAATCCAATTCTTTACATTCCAAGTCTTACATTAATTTCAATAAAACACATTTTATTTCTTATTAGAGAAATTCAATTTCACTTATTAATTTACTTAGTTACAATTTCAAAACTCAATTAATAAAGAAACTTAATTTCACTTATTCAAGAAGTTCAATTTTACTTAATAAAGAATTCAATTTTATTTAATTATTAAATAATTCAATCATATTTAATTATTAAATAATTTCAAAACTTAATTATTAACTAATTTCAAAACTTAATTATTAATAATTCCAAATTTAACTATTAAATAATTAATTTTAAAACAACATTCATTCATCATCTACTATGTTAATATTTTGATTCAGATTATTAAATATTAACATTTCCTTTCATTAAAATTCAAATTCCAACTTTGTTTCAAAACCATATTATTTATTCAAATAAAATCTTCATTTTATTTTTATATCAAATTATTGACCAATCGATTTTTATTTAATTCTCTATCCTAGGTCAAAGTTCAATTTGGGTATTTATCATTTCAACCCGATTCCAATTCAATTCAAATCAAAACATAGCAAAGGAACTAGCAGTGTGATAACTGGGATGATGTCAAAGTAAATAGACAAGCAATAACAACAATCAATATCAATCCAATAATCAATTCAAATAATCCCGAAATAATCGTATCAATTCACATTGTTATTTGTGTAATTTAATATAATTATTTCTAGAATCTACACTATCATTTCATGTAGATTAAAGATTATTACAGCATTAATTTTATGCGGTTCTACACTTGACATTCATTATTCGATTTCATACTATATCAATTTATACAACATAAATTTAAATGGTTCAAGGTGTAATTAACCATATTTCTATATGTCAAGTAATTAAACATTTAAAGGGGTCATATTATACAAATTTTATCTAATCGAATTCACACATATATCAATTTCAAATGGTTAACTCCTATGTCAATTTCAATTGTAAATTATTTGTCATTTACAACATTAACAATTTAACGTCCAATGTAAACATCAAACAATCCATCATTTAGCAACCAAACTGGATTGATATTGTATAAATAGCAGATAATGGTGTCAGATGTCACAGGTGAACTGATACAAGTAATAGCTTATATAACAGTGTAATTAACTAACAACAGCATATTTCAATTGTCTTTTCAATTGAAATCAAATTTAATAAATAAAAGAACGTTAATCGTGAGTGATTGCTCACCTTTCGAGGCTAGAGAAAATAGACAATGAACAGAGCTACGGATCCAAGCACAAATTTCAAAGCAAAGCACGATGGACTCGAGTTCGACGACGGACGGCTAATAGATAAGAAATCGATGAGAATGAATCAAATCAATTTTTGATATAAACTGAAAATATATACATTATTTTACTATATAAAATTTCAATAATGATTTTTTTTAAGAAATAATAAGAAATTTCAATTTCATTATTCTTAAAACTCAAGTATTAATAGTCAAAGATATATATAATATATTTAAACCCATACTTACATATACTTATATAAACAATATATATATAGACTAAGATAAAACATATGTAACCATATTTACAATCGAAGATAAACTTATATAAGTCATATATATTCAACAGATCCAACATATTCAAACCAACTCAGGTATACCTTTTATATACAACTAATATAACTATATTTATAAAATATGTTACTCTAAACAGAACAAAAGGTTTAAAACTGCAACGTATAATAATCACTTATATACCATATGTAAAACAGAAATCATTTACATATACCTTAGACATGACTAGAATAGCTGCTTTGCAATATAATATTTATAATGCTTCTTTTATATATTATTCATACAGTAAGCATACAAAGCTTCTGGAGTATAGACTTATGTACCTATTATAGTTCGAACTCAACACAAATTATAAAGAGTACCTATATACGGCAGTTCACATACATATTTATAAACTTATATATACATAGCAACAGGTTTTTTGTATAAAGCATATATATATATATATATATATCCCAACAGCTAACCACTTCATATACAATATATATGTGACTTATAGAAACAACACTTACATAATATAACAGTGTATATATATAGGTTAACGAATAGGTCATATATACATGACTTCTATAAAATTACGTACATAGAAAGACACATTTTATTAAAATATATAGACAACATAACCGGTACCTTTTTAAAACAGCCAATATATATTATACTTTTAGAACATATATATAAGATACTGTAAGCCTATATACAGTAACACAAAATATAACTAAAATATAACTTACACTATATATATTTTATACCATGCGAAAGAAAGTGTGGCTGAGGGAAGCATGCACAGCAGCGAATAGCAGAGGAAAATGGAGGTGGTCACAAGCCGAGGCTGGGCGAGTAGATGTCGGGTGGGCCGCTGGTAGTTCGCTAGTTGTATGGTGGTTATCGGGTTGATGGACGGTGATTGGGTGAGTGTACGAAAGTGCGGTGGTCAGTGGGGTCGGGTCGCTTGTCGATGAGGTCGGAGGATGTTGACGGGTCGGAGGAGAGTGGCTCGGAAGTGGTGGTGAGATGAGGGGCGACTGAAGTATGATCGGCCATGAAGAGAAAAGTGACAGGTGTTGCCTTTTGAAGTTTGGTTTCTACAGACATGGCATACACTAAATTATATAAACTTTGAGAAAATAATGTTCACAGAATAAAGGAGCACCACGTAATGAAGAAGATAGAATAGAGAGAGAGACCGAACCCAAATGAGATAGCAATTTTATTGAACGGTTGGAATAGCAAGTGACAAAATTAAATTTCTGGAATATTAAAAAGCTAGTGGCTATACAGTTAATATGATAGATAATGAATGGACACCAGAACCCAAAAGACACAAAGCGGTTACTGGTACGGTTACGTTTCGCAGATTCCACCGTGTATCGGACTCTGAAACACACAAGTGAATATACCGTAGAGATCAGCACGACGAGACGATCAAAATGGTATACAGATATCAGTGATACAATTGAATTATAAAAATTCGAATTTTCTACTAGTGGAAAATGCAAGAAAAACTCAGAAAAATAAGATCGACGGAGCTAAAGAAGCCCGAATTTTAAAAACGAAAAATGGCGTCTTGCTCAGAAGATGGTTTAGAATTTTTCTATATAAAAATATTTAGGATTCAAAAACATTTTATTTTCATCGCTCTTTAACTAATTAAATTGGAGTAAATTTACGCACGAAATAACTTTCATATTTTCGGACGAAAATTTACCAGTTGCTATGTTTAACTAGACGCATTTTAAATATCTACTTTTCGTTGCGAAATTTTATTGTTTATTTTTATTTAACGAAAATTCTCATTTAACGCAAAACGCACGTTTCCTATGTTAAAATTTTTATTTTGGTTTCCGTTATTGGTTACAACTATTTCATGTTATTACATTACGTTTTTAATATGTATTACATTGAAATGACCCTCCTATTTCCACCCTAATTTCATAAGGATTTTTTTTTTTTGCTATGAGATGATATATTGATATATCATTCATTACAAACATATTTTCCAAGGTCATTTTCTTTTTCCAATAACCAAAATATATCCAGGATCAAAATAACTTACCAATATAAATATATCAGTGCATATCTAATAATATACACATACATATGAAGATGTATGTGTTCTTCTTGTTTAAATTCAGAGTATATACTTTATTATTATTTTTTTTGTTCAATAACATCCTGTTTGATTTAGAGATTTAGTAATTCAGATACATTATTGTATTCAGATTTTTGGCCATAAAATCCACTAAAATATGTACTTTAGTCTGTCATTAGGATCAAGAAATGATCAAGTAATATTCAGTAGTAAACAAGCTTTTAATGTTGATGATTGTGTTTAAAGTCTGGATAATATTAGATTCAGTATAAAAGAAAGTGGATCCTAAGTGAACACAAGCAACATCTAGGCGTAATGGAAACGCGCCTAACTTATACACAAAAGGTCACGAGTTCGAGTACCATGCAGGTCGGTTTAAACACAATTTTTGGTTTTCTTCTTTTTTTTTTTGAAAGGTTAGAAATCTGATACCTACCTATAATTGTACATATATGTTTAATTTTTGCCTATAACCCAACATACAAAACAATCCTTCTTACTTACTATTTTTGTATCCCATTCCTACAACTGTTTTAAGAATTTATGATCATATTTTTGCTCAAATATCAACATGTACACAGATGTACATGTACATGTCAATATTTCTGCTCATTTTCCAGAAAACTGGGTGAATCAATTGCTAAATGTACTAAGCTTTGAAATGCATTTTTATTTTCAGAATACAATCTATCATGATCAACCAATACTTCATTTAATTGAAGCTGGTTAACTCATGAATCCTGTATCTGCCACACTAGTTCAATTTCATTGCATTCTGTTTAAAGCTTTAGGAAAACATCTTACTCTTCTCAATTCAATTCAGAAATGAATTCAAACTTAATTACAAAGCATTTCAGTAAAAAGAAAATAAAATCCTGTTAAGTTTACTTCTTGCTAAATCCAGATTTTGTTCTAAAACTCAGTGCTCTGTTATATCTCAAGATTAACTATTACATAATATAAACTTTACAAAACAACAGCTCAACTACATATGCATATTTCTCTTCCAAACATCCATATCAGTAATTAAAATCATTTCCTTGTTTCCCACTCAGATTTTTCCTTTGAGATTTTAAACCTTAGTGCATAACAATATATTTAACATGATACAACTAGTTCATCTAACCATAATAGAATTCATTACATAACTGGAAATCTTAGAACATAAAATTTTTCCTGAATACATGCAGATATAATCGATTTAAACTCTTATTGAAACTAGCTAGCATGTTCATTCACTCCTCCATAAAAGCCATAACTTCATTTTTTACTTAGTGCCTGGGTTACCTGAAAGAACATAAGTGGCTGCCTCATTTTAAAATGAGACACCCCAGATGCCATGAGCAAACAAGGGTCAGATCTATGATCTGGTATGAGTAACATCAATTCATTCATGATATTAAGCAATAGAGAATATAAGGGTACTAACTTGTTGATTCAACTAATATGCAATTCAGTTGTTTAAGCAAATTTCTGCAATCAATTATTTTAACATAGTATAATTATGTTGATTCAGGTATGATATATTCATTTATCATTCTTTCACTTGCATACATAATCATGCAAACATAATTATCTATTTGCAACAATTTCACTTACTGGAATCATCTTGGTTCCATACCATTCAACCTAAGAAATATCCATATTCCTATTTCTTCATTTACAGGTTGTAATATTCAATTTAAATTCCTGCCTCATCTGCTATTAAGGAATCACTGGGACACATTGCAATGAACTAATTCACATCATTGCACAAAGATCTCAGGGCTTAAACAAACCATGTGCCAACTTGCATACTTCAAATATGACAAGCATTCCAGCAGCTTTCTTGGCCTTCCCTTCCCTAGTTTATTTACTAGTGTATAGTCTTAAATCTTATCATCAAATATGCTAAGTGAACATATCACTGCAAACATGGAAACATCCATAATTTCTTCTAGCATAATTCTCCTCAGAAATAATCAGACAGTTATTTCCTAAATGGGGTCAATATGTCTTGATCTTAGTAAAATATGAGAATATTTTCAACTGTAAAAGAGGCATGGCATGTTATATTGATCTGCAAGCCTTTATGATTGATTCAGATTCAAGATCTGGTTCAATCATAATTTTAGCTTGTGGGTTTCTCTTTTTTTTTTTGATTTGATTAAGGGCTCAGCACTTAGAAAATTTCTATTGCACCCTTAACATTTTTCTTTTCAAGCCTCAGCACTTATACCAAGTATAATGCAGCTCTAATCATTTTTACAAAGTTTCCATGCCATAGATCTATAACAGCTGAGAGTATTCTCTATATGATTTTTGAGATCCTAAACTTTAACATTTGTGAGTATAAATAAATCAGTATGATACTCATCCAAAGACAAATGTCTCAACCAATCAAAGGTCATCCAAAATCATCCATATTAAATCATATCAGATTTAAAATAAAACATCCAGAAAGCATTGATGAAATCATATACATCAAAACCAGAAATATATATAAATGGAAATAAAAAGTGGCTGCCTCATCTCAGGTCTTAATGCCATGAACTTAGTGAGATTACTCACCTAAATGTTTAATCCAGAAAATTCTTGTTTGAGTGTTCTCTCCTTTCTTCCAATATTTTCCTTCTTTTCTTATTTTTGTGCAGCTCGGGGTAAAAATGATTCTACTGGCTAAACTGCCTATTTATAAGCATTTTTCCTCTAGGGTTTTGTTGAAACAGAATTCCATTTCTGTCCTGGCTAGCATCATGCATTTTTCATTCATAATACCCCGGCCATATTAACCAATTTAAAGGCTGCATTTTCTTTCTTTTACTTTTCAGAAAATGGCCACTCTCCTAGTCATGTTAAAAGTGTGACTATCCTATTTTTATTTTAATTATTTCTGAAAATCCCCTTTTGCTATTTTTGCCTATACAAGCTCATTAACTTGTATCACATTTCATGTCATTTTAATGTCATAGTTTTACTTGCTTATATATATATATATACTTTTCAGTGTTTAAAAATATATATATTTGTACACATATCTTATCTAAGCTTATTTTAATTTCTCTTTAATTTCAGAAGCATATGCACCTATATGTATACAGGTTAATATACATAATTTTCTCTTCTGGGTTTTAAATAAAATTTGTTTACTGATTTAAAGTAAAGCCTACTTTTTCTTACTTTCTAAGATGATCCATATAATTTCAGAAATCAAACAACCATGTTGCCAAATCATGTTTGTATTGCCCTTTAATTCTTGTTTTAAATCCAAGAAATCTGGAGTTCTTCCTTGTGCCATTTCAGTGTGCACGTGCACACATATACCTGCACACTATTTATTCCTGAGACTTCACCACATTTAAATCTAAATATTTCAAAATTAAATCATTTTTCAAAAATGATTTTTCACAAAATTTTGGGGTATTACATTCACCCCTCCTTTTAGGAATTGTGTCCTCACAATTTTTCTAACATTTATAGTGAGCATCGTTTTCTTTTCTGAAAACTTATCAAACATATGCATAAGCAAACAAATTCAACCATATCAACCATGCATAACAAATAATTTTTCCAGAAAGAAAAAAAAAATTACCTTTTAATTTGCAAAAAGCTTAGGATAATCCATTCTAATCTTATCCTCTAACTCCCATGTGCAGTCATTAGGATCACTACTCCACTGGATCTTAACTAGTTTCAAGGTTTTGCTCCTTAATTTCTTTTCTTCCTTGGCTACAATCCCCACTGGTTCTTTTTCATAAACCAAGTCAGGATTTATTTGAATTTTGGTAGGCTCTTCCAAAATGTCTTCCTTATCATGTACCCATTTTCTAAGTTGGGACACATGAAAAACATTATGCATTGCTTTCATCTCCTCTGGTAGTTCTAATTTGTAAGCCAATGAACCAATTCTTTCCAGAATTTTATAGGGTCCAACATACCTTGGTGTAAGCTTACCTTGCTTGCCAAATCTCATGACTTTCTTCATAGGTGAAATCTTGATGAAAACAAAGTCTCCCACTTCATATTCCACTTGCTTTCTCTTCCTATCTGCAAATTTCTTTTGCCTATCTTGAGCTGCTGCTATTCTTTTTCTTATTAACCCAATTCTCTCTGTAGTTTCTTTAACATATTCAGGTCCAAGAACAGCCCTTTCTCCAGCCTCTACCCAGCATATAGGTGATAAACATGGCTTGCCATATAAGGCTTCAAATGGTGCCATCCCTATGGTGCTTTGGTAACTGTTATTGTATGTGAATTCAGCTAGATGGAGGTGGTCTTCCCAGTTGCCTCCAAAGTCCAGTGTACATGCTCTCAACAAATCCTCTAAGACTTTGTTCACCACCTCAGTTTGACCATCTGATTGTGGATGGTAGGCAGTGCTTAAGCACAATTCACTCCCCATAGCCTCTTGAAAACTTTTCCAAAACCTTGAGGTGAAGATGGTATCCCTATCACTCACAATGGTTTTAGGTATGCCATGCAACCTTACTACCTCTTTCATGAATATTTGAGCCAATTTTGGAGCATTTCTTTCTGCTCTAACTGGGATAAAATGTGCTACCTTAGTTAGCCTATCCACAATTACCCATATACTTGTGTTTCCCTTCTTAGATCTAGGCAGACCATCTATGAAATCCATAGATATATCCTCCCACTTCCACTGTGGTATGCTAAGGGGTTGCAATAGTCCTGATGGCCTTTGTGTCTCTGCCTTGACTTGTTGGCAAGTCATGCACCTTGCAACATATCTGGCCACATCTGACTTCACCCCCTTCCACCAAAGATTTCTTTTCAAATTTTGATACATCTTGGTGCTACCTGGGTGTATGGAGTACTTACTCCTATGGTACTCATTTAATATTTCCTCTTTCAATTCTATATTTTCTGGAACACATATCCTGTTTTTATTCCTCAAATACCCATTTTTATCAACTTGATAATTTATTACTTCCTCCCCTTTTGATATGAGCATTTTCTTTTCCACCATGTTTAGGTCTTGTTCCTGCATTTGCCCAATCTTAAGAAGTAAATCTGATTGCAGAGATATCATACTTAATTTCCCTTTACCTTCACCTTCTTCAATGGGCATCATTTGTTCCTCACTACTTTCCTCAATTTCCAAATCAGTAAGTATAGACAAATCCCTAAACTCTTCCATCATCAACATGGCTACTTTGGCATGTTGTCTACTCAAGGCATCTGCAACTTTATTTGCCTTGCCTGGTGTATACAGTATATCTAGATCATAGGCAGCTAGGAACTCTACCCATCTATGTTGCCTCATGTTCAAATCTTTTTGTGAGAATAAATATTTCAGTGCCTTATGATCAGTGTACAAAATGAATTTGGCACCTAACAAATAATGTCTCCAAAGTTTCAAAGCATACACAACTGCTGCTAGTTCAAGATCATGGGTTGCATACCTGGTTTCATGTGGCTTTAATTTCCTAGATGCATAGGCTACCACCTGGTCTTGCTGCATCAACACAGCCCCTAACCCAGAGCCACTTGCATCAGTGTACACAACCAAATTTTCATTTCCTTCTGGCACTCTCAACACTGGTGCATTAATCAGAGCTTCCTTTATTTTGATAAAAGCTTGCTCACATTTTTCTGTCCATACAAAGGCTTGGTTCTTTCTAGTTAAATTGGTAAGTGGTGATGATATTTTTGAGAAATCTTTTATGAATCTCCTATAATATCCTGCCATCCCCATAAATGATCTAATCTCACTGATGGTGCTAGGCCTTTTCCATGCTTGGATTGCCACTACCTTGTTAGGGTTTACTGATATTCCTTTGGCAGAGATGACATGCCCAAGGAAATGCACTTCTTCTTTCCAAAATGCACATTTTGAAAATTTTGCCTTTAAATCATTTTCCCTTAGTCTTGACAAAACTAAATGCAAATGATTTTTATGCTCTTCCACTGTCTTGGAATAAATCAAAATGTCATCAATAAAAATCAGTACAAACTTGTCTAGATAATCTCTAAATATTCTATTCATCAAATCAACAAAATATGAAGGAGCATTTGTCAAACCAAATGGCATGACCAAAAATTCATATAAGCCATATCTTGTGTTAAATGCAGTATACTTAACACTTGAGTCTTCAACCTTCATTTGATGGAATCCTGATGCTAAGTCTAGCCTAGAAAATATTTTAGCTTCACTGAGTTGGTCAAAGAGATCATCTATTCTAGGCAATGGGTATTTATTCTTGATGGTTACTTTATTTAGTTCTCTGTAATCTATGCACATTCTCAAGGTACCATCATGTTTTCTTACAAACACTACTGGAGAACCCCAGCAGGAATTGCTTGGCCTTATAAATCCCTTGCCTTCTAATTCTTCCAACTGATTTTTCAATTCTTTCAGTTCACTTGGCCCCATTCTATAAGGTTTCTTAATTATTGGACTTGCTCCTGGAATGAGATTAATTTGGAACTCAACTGGTCTGTGGTGTGGAACACCCTTAACTTCCCCAAACACATCCAAGTATTCATTAACTATGGGAATTTCTTCAATGGTTAGTTCACTCAGATCTTTTTCTAAGTCAACTAAATGATATAGTTTTCCTTCCTTAGCTACCTCACATAAAACTGTGATTCTCTGGCCTCTAGAATTTTGCAATGATATGGTGGATGAGTCTAAATTAATTATGGCTTTAAATTGCCTTAACCAGTCTACCCCCAATATAACACCTATATTTGGGTAATTCAAAACATATAAATTGGAAATAAAAATATTTCCTCCTATGTTTAACTCCACATCCACACAAATCATATTTAAGACACTAGAACTCCCCAATGGACTGTGTATATGCAATGGGGTTTCAACTAATATGCAATTCAGTTTTAGCACTTTAACCAATTCATAAGAAATTAAGGAGTGAGTTGCCCCAGTATCATACACTACTGTTATGGGTATGGTACAAATAAGTAATGTACCTTCCACTTGGCTATGGTTTACAGTGTTACTTTCCACTGTGGCTTTG
The DNA here is from genome assembly GCA_030737815.1 of Allium fistulosum. NCBI lineage: Eukaryota > Viridiplantae > Streptophyta > Magnoliopsida > Asparagales > Amaryllidaceae > Allium > Allium fistulosum. The sequence continues at coordinate 296,660,507 of CM060907.1, forward strand.
CCTTTTCCTTCCAAATTTGCCAATTTGCCTTGCTGTTTATACTCAGGACAATTCCTCTTCATATGTCCCTCTTTCCCACATAGATAGCATTTGAAAGCTCCTCCTTTCAACTCTGGACATTTTGGTTTGATATGCCCTTCTTTTCCACACTGATGGCACACAATTTTCTTCTTGTCTTCCTTAGCTTTGACATCTCCAGTGCTTTTGTTACTAGCCTCTTCTTTCTTCTTATCATAAGGGTGATACCTCCCCTTACCTTTCTTGTTATTATTGCTCTTAAAATTTCTGAACTTCTCCCTTTCCTTGTCATGCTGCTCCAACCTCAAAGCTAAGTCTATCACATGATCAAAAGTCTTGTCTGCATAAGGTAACATAGCTCTGCTAAGTCCTGGGTTTAGACCTTTTATGTACCTATCATTTTTAGATGCTTCATCTGCCACAAGCATTGCTCCATATGTGGAAAGTCCCTCAAACTTTTGAGTGTATTCTGTGACAGTCATGGTTCCTTGTCTAAGCCTAATGAATTCTTCTAGCAAGGTAGTCTTTGCTGATGCTGGTACAAATCTTGCCTCCAACATCTCTTTGAATTGATTCCAAGTGATTTCATTCTCATTCCTTCCTGCAATGATTACTTCCCACCAGCCTAAAGCTACTCCTTTCAGCTATCTTGAAGCCACTTGCCTCTTTCTTTGATCATCAAGTTGCATGTCATTGAAAATTCTTTCCAATGTTCTCAACCATGTTTGAATTTCCATGATACTCTCTGTCCCTTCAAAGCTTTTGCCTCCTAAATGAGTATATGTCTTAAGCAGTTTTGAGAGTTCTTCATAGGGATTTTCTTGCCTTTGTCCTGCCCCATCCCTAAATGCTCTCACCAAGTCTTGCAGATTGACCATTGGTGGTGCATGGGAAGATCCTGCTCCCTGATTTGGTGGTCTCCCTACCATAGTTTGCTAATAATAATTTACATAGCTGGTTAGTTTGATATTTAGTTCCTTTTAATTTTATTTTTCTATCTAAGAACTTGATCCTTACTTCTACTATGTTGAATAACCTGGCTCTGATACCAACTGAAATGACCCTCCTATTTCCACCCTAATTTCATAAGGATTTTTTTTTTTTTTTGCTATGAGATGATATATTGATATATCATTCATTACAAACATATTTTCCAAGGTCATTTTCTTTTTCCAATAACCAAAATATATCCAGGATCAAAATAACTTACCAATATAAATATATCAGTGCATATCTAATAATATACACATACATATGAAGATGTATGTGTTCTTCTTGTTTAAATTCAGAGTATATACTTTATTATTATTTTTTTTGTTCAATAACATCCTGTTTGATTTAGAGATTTAGTAATTCAGATACATTATTGTATTCAGATTTTTGGCCATAAAATCCACTAAAATATGTACTTTAGTCTGTCATTAGGATCAAGAAATGATCAAGTAATATTCAGTAGTAAACAAGCTTTTAATGTTGATGATTGTGTTTAAAGTCTGGATAATATTAGATTCAGTATAAAAGAAAGTGGATCCTAAGTGAACACAAGCAACATCTAGGCGTAATGGAAATGCGCCTAACTTATACACAAAAGGTCACGAGTTCGAGTACCATGCAGGTCGGTTCAAACACAATTTTTGGTTTTTTTTTTTTTTTTGAAAGGTTAGAAATCTGATACCTACCTATAATTGTACATATATGTTTAATTTTTGCCTATAACCCAACATACAAAACAATCCTTCTTACTTACTATTTTTGTATCCCATTCCTACAACTGTTTTAAGAATTTATGATCATATATTTGCTCAAATATCAACATGTACACAGATGTACATGTACATGTCAATATTTCTGCTCATTTTCCAGAAAACTGGGTGAATCAATTGCTAAATGTACTAAGCTTTGAAATGCATTTTTATTTTCAGAATACAATCTATCATGATCAACCAATACTTCATTTAATTGAAGCTGGTTAACTCATGAATCCTGTATCTGCCACACTAGTTCAATTTCATTGCATTCTGTTTAAAGCTTTAGGAAAACATCTTACTCTTCTCAATTCAATTCAGAAATGAATTCAAACTTAATTACAAAGCATTTCAGTAAAAAGAAAATAAAATCCTGTTAAGTTTACTTCTTGCTAAATCCAGATTTTGTTCTAAAACTCAGTGCTCTGTTATATCTCAAGATTAACTATTACATAATATAAACTTTACAAAACAACAGCTCAACTACATATGCATATTTCTCTTCCAAACATCCATATCAGTAATTAAAATCATTTCCTTGTTTCCCACTCAGATTTTTCCTTTGAGATTTTAAACCTTAGTGCATAACAATATATTTAACATGATACAACTAGTTCATCTAACCATAATAGAATTCATTACATAACTGGAAATCTTAGAACATAAAATTTTTCCTGAATACATGCAGATATAATCGATTTAAACTCTTATTGAAACTAGCTAGCATGTTCATTCACTCCTCCATAAAAGCCATAACTTCATTTTTTACTTAGTGCCTGGGTTACCTGAAAGAACATAAGTGGCTGCCTCATTTTAAAATGAGACACCCCAGATGCCATGAGCAAACAAGGGTCAGATCTATGATCTGGTATGAGTAACATCAATTCATTCATGATATTAAGCAATAGAGAATATAAGGGTACTAACTTGTTGATTCAACTAATATGCAATTCAGTTGTTTAAGCAAATTTCTGCAATCAATTATTTTAACATAGTATAATTATGTTGATTCAGGTATGATATATTCATTTATCATTCTTTCACTTGCATACATAATCATGCAAACATAATTATCTATTTGCAACAATTTCACTTACTGGAATCATCTTGGTTCCATACCATTCAACCTAAGAAATATCCATATTCCTATTTCTTCATTTACAGGTTGTAATATTCAATTTAAATTCCTGCCTCATCTGCTATTAAGGAATCACTGGGACACATTGCAATGAACTAATTCACATCATTGCACAAAGATCTCAGGGCTTAAACAAACCATGTGCCAACTTGCATACTTCAAATATGACAAGCATTCCAGCAGCTTTCTTGGCCTTCCCTTCCCTAGTTTATTTACTAGTGTATAGTCTTAAATCTTATCATCAAATATGCTAAGTGAACATATCACTGCAAACATGGAAACATCCATAATTTCTTCTAGCATAATTCTCCTCAGAAATAATCAGACAGTTATTTCCTAAATGGGGTCAATATGTCTTGATCTTAGTAAAATATGAGAATATTTTCAACTGTAAAAGAGGCATGGCATGTTATATTGATCTGCAAGCCTTTATGATTGATTCAGATTCAAGATCTGGTTCAATCATAATTTTAGCTTGTGGGTTTCTCTTTTTTTTTTTTTGATTTGATTAAGGGCTCAGCACTTAGAAAATTTCTATTGCACCCTTAACATTTTTCTTTTCAAGCCTCAGCACTTATACCAAGTATAATGCAGCTCTAATCATTTTTACAAAGTTTCCATGCCATAGATCTATAACAGCTGAGAGTATTCTCTATATGATTTTTGAGATCCTAAACTTTAACATTTGTGAGTATAAATAAATCAGTATGATACTCATCCAAAGACAAATGTCTCAACCAATCAAAGGTCATCCAAAATCATCCATATTAAATCATATCAGATTTAAAATAAAACATCCAGAAAGCATTGATGAAATCATATACATCAAAACCAGAAATATATATAAATGGAAATAAAAAGTGGCTGCCTCATCTCAGGTCTTAATGCCATGAACTTAGTGAGATTACTCACCTAAATGTTTAATCCAGAAAATTCTTGTTTGAGTGTTCTCTCCTTTCTTCCAATATTTTCCTTCTTTTCTTATTTTTGTGCAGCTCGGGGTAAAAATGATTCTACTGGCTAAACTGCCTATTTATAAGCATTTTTCCTCTAGGGTTTTGTTGAAACAGAATTCCATTTCTGTCCTGGCTAGCATCATGCATTTTTCATTCATAATACCCCGGCCATATTAACCAATTTAAAGGCTGCATTTTCTTTCTTTTACTTTTCAGAAAATGGCCACTCTCCTAGTCATGTTAAAAGTGTGACTATCCTATTTTTATTTTAATTATTTCTGAAAATCCCCTTTTGCTATTTTTGCCTATACAAGCTCATTAACTTGTATCACATTTCATGTCATTTTAATGTCATAGTTTTACTTGCTTATATATATATATATATATACTTTTCAGTGTTTAAAAATATATATATTTGTACACATATCTTATCTAAGCTTATTTTAATTTCTCTTTAATTTCAGAAGCATATGCACCTATATGTATACAGGTTAATATACATAATTTTCTCTTCTGGGTTTTAAATAAAATTTGTTTACTGATTTAAAGTAAAGCCTACTTTTTCTTACTTTCTAAGATGATCCATATAATTTCAGAAATCAAACAACCATGTTGCCAAATCATGTTTGTATTGCCCTTTAATTCTTGTTTTAAATCCAAGAAATCTGGAGTTCTTCCTTGTGCCATTTCAGTGTGCACGTGCACACATATACCTGCACACTATTTATTCCTGAGACTTCACCACATTTAAATCTAAATATTTCAAAATTAAATCATTTTTCAAAAATGATTTTTCACAAAATTTTGGGGTATTACATACATTATCGGTCTAATCGAAATAGGTCGTCTACGAATTTGGTTTTGGATTTGTAACTTATATACAAAGAGATTTCCAAATAATAAATCGTAAATTTTATTTCTATCGGATTTTTAATTAAATTTTTTATTTAATCTAGTATTTTTAAATCGTTAAAAATACGGGTCATTACAAAAAACAAGGAGAAGTTTACACAAAATTTGAGAACCTGAAGTTCATAACAAATTAATGAACTCGAAGTTCATGAATTAGAAGTTCGAAGCTCTATTGAAATTGTGTAAAATGATAAGGTTGTACTTCTTGAAGAAGTTAAAGGAAATTAATAAATCATCATATGAAATAATGATGATGCATTCAAGAGATTACAAAAATCTCCAAATGAGTTATACCTTACCTTATATCTTCACATTTACATCATATTAACCAAATATCCTGAAGATATTATGTTATATATGATACTTCAAACATCACCGGATTGAAAAAGTAACTTTTAATTTAGTCTTGGAAAGGGATGTTTATTATTTGGTATATATTCAAATAACATTTCAATTTATATGTTGTAGTCAGTTTAAATTATTTTTCCCAATTATTTACTTCCAATTATGAAAAAATGTACATGATCAATTAACAGGTTTTGCGCAATGCAAAGTCTAATTTCATTTCAATGAGTAACTATAATTTAATTATTCTCTTTATTTCTTTCTCATTGATAAATCTATGATAACTCAAACTTGAAGTTTGATAAGTACTATAAAATAATTAGTAGGTCTGTTTTTTTCTAATCATGAAAAAACAATCATGATGTTTTGACAAATTACTTCTATGTATATATATGGCTAGCTATTTAGTTATAGAAATACATTTTAACATTCTCTATATGTCATACTATTTATATACACGGATGTGTGTGTATTAATCTCCTAAAGAGATGTTTTAGAGATTTATTTATATTTATATTGCAAAATCCAACATCCCAGAAGAGATGTTATAGGAATTTTATTTTTGTTACATTGCAATTCCTTAAAAGGAAACACTATATTTCCTGAAGGAATATCATATAAAAGTTTTGAAGTAATATCAATAATTTATCCCTAGAAAAAAAGGGAATTGTATACCAATATTACACTCCAAAAGTAGCGGTTTTACCTTCGCATCTTACTCTCATTTGGTACATCTAATTTTGTTACTGTATTTAAAGTTTGATATGTCATTTCAAAGATAGTTACAACAAAAATCTCCAATAGGGATGTTTTATGTTATTGTAAATGTAGTAATTATATAATTTCTACAATAGAAATATTGTACGTTGATATGGCATTCCAATAGTGCATATATATCTCTAGAAGAGATAAATTCACTCCAGAAGTGGTGATAATAAAATATCCCTAAAAGAGACTAATAAATTATGAAATGATAACGTTTCTCTAGAAGAGATTTTTTTATGTATTTGGTAATTTTATTAAACCAAATAAATGCATAGAAATTTGATTATGAAGGATCCTAATTTAATTTAGATTAGATCCTAAAAGTTTGAGAGCTATGCAACGTGTCTCATGTATTTCATTATAATTATATCAAACCTCCCAAATAGGTAAGAAATTAATTATCTCTTGAATATATTGTTCTATGTTCATATGTCTAATTATATCATAAATGTCATGTTCCTAGTTATTATTTCATAAGAAATATTACGCGCATAATCATTTCTTGAAGAAATATCTTTAAATATTCTCCTGAAGAGATAATCTATATTTCATATCATAATTTTCATGCAAGCTATACATACGGTCTTGAGGAGATTTGTATCTAAAACATTCCAAGTATCCAGAAGATACTCTTATTATTATTTTTGCTGTAATTTTTTTTTGGAGAACTCTCAAAAGGGATGTGTAGAAATGTCTATATGCAATTATAAATTATTCTTTGATAAGTAATCATAATCAATGTTCAAAACTGATATTTGAGATATGATTGAGGAATAAAACTTAACAACTTGAAGTTGTGTGTATATTTTGTTTGAACCAGAAGTTCGATATGGTTCCAAACCAAATGTTTGAACATTATCATGTGGTTTTGACGGATTCACATTGACATTGATTTATAAATAGAAATTAATAGTTTGGATCCTTGTAATAGTTTGTTCTAAAAAATCACTAATTTAAATGAGAAAGAATATGAAAATTTATAATATATGTATAATACGTGGACGCACGTATACATCCATATATGTAAATATCCAGCTAACAACCTGAAGTTTGTTATAAGCTCATCTTATAGATTATGCATAGATATTATTTGGTGATTTAAAATTCAATCAACATAAATGTTGAATGACCTGAAGTCATGTATGTATTCAAATGATCTACACAATAAGTAAATTCCTCCAATTGGCTAGATCAATGAATGAGAACAAACTCTAATAAGAAATATCAATTGAATGCATTTTACCAACTGATAAAAGAATTATCCTCCTATTATTAATATGTATGGTGTATTTGCTAGTAGCAATATCATAATGGATCAAAATGAGAATCCAAAGATGATTATTATTTAATGTGACAATGTTTGTCAATATTGAGGGAGAGGATAAAGGGATACAAGCTCATTTTGATCATCAGTGTTAAATATTTGTTAAAATATACGATGATGCAAAATATTAAGTAACTTGAATAAATTATCAATAATATCCCTAGTAGACTTTCTCCAATATAGATTTGAATCCCTGAAGGATCAAAATGTGTAAACCACATCTGAAATGTGGTTCAAAAGTCAGTTCAAAATATTTTTGGGGTAAGTAATAAAGATGCCAAATAAAGGAGGAGGGTGTTCTTGAAGAAACACTTAAGGGTGCTCTGAAAGAGATCCATAACATGATTGTCAAATAACCCTAGAAGTGGTTTAGGTACCTAAAATATAATAAATAAAGAGATCTCAATAAATCATATCTAGAACTGACATGATTTAATATGATAAATAAAGCGCTTATGTTTATAAATGGATTAAAGATCCTGGATTAGAGAAAAACATGATTGGCCATCATGATATTCTCCTAAATAAGAAATGTGGACCTATAGTCCACAAAATAAAATTAGAAACATGTATATAAAGTGGCAAAAGCACACTAAAATTATTAAAGCACATATAGTATCAACAACATGTTAAGTGCCATAGGCATGTCGTTTTTAGAGATAATTGAATTGATTGAAGAAGTGAAAGTGTTTGAAACACTTAAAATACCCTGAAGGTATAAATATTGTTTAAATCATAATAAACAATGAAACTACACAAAATTCTTGAAGAATATAAATAACTTTGATGATTATAAAGAAGGTAAAGAACAAGGAGTGTAGATTACAACTTCTTATAAGTATTGTTGTAATGAAAATCTTGATATAATTCATGATGAGTAGATTACTTCCTATTTTTAAGTATTATTGTAACGAAACTCTTAATATCCATTGAAGTGGTAGTTGCGATATGCAAATACTTATTAAAGTATACAAATTCCTGAAGAATGTATATAACTTTTATAGTTATAAAGAATGCAAAAGACATGAAGTGTAAATTACAACCTTCTTCTAAGTATTGTTGTAATGAAAATCTTGATATACTTCAAGATGAGTAGATTACTTCCTGCTTTATAGTAATGTTGTTGTGAAATTTTTAATACCCATGAAAGATGAATAGTTGCAATACGCAAAACTGATTTGAAGCACAAAAATGAAAGCACATGAAGTGTTTTTCTATAAAAGTAGCATACAAAATGCATAAAATGCAAATCATATTTGGAAGAAACAATCTTAGAAAATTTGATTTTATCGAATGAAACTATTAATAAATTGTATTATTAATGAGATTCATATTTATGGATCCAGAAGTATCTATAACCAATTTGAGTTATCGAAAGACGAATATGAATTCAGAAGAAAATTTTAAATCAGAGGGAGCATCCATAAGTATTTTATAATGCACTCTTTTTCCTTAACTAAGATTTTTCCCACTGGGTTTTTATTAGTAAGGTTTTAATGAGGCATTATCTTGATCCAGAAGTATCAACTCCCCGGTAACATTTGAAAACAAGTAATAATGTACTCTTTTTCCTTATTTAAGATTTTTCCTACTAGGTTTTGCTTACTAAGGTTTTAACAAGGCATTATCTTGATCTAGAAGAATCAAACGTCTTTTCAAGAAATAACATCTCAAATATGTTATTTAAGTAAATTGTGTTTTTATCCTTGACTAAGATTTTTCCCACAGGGTTTTTCTTAGTAAGGTTTTAACGAGGCATTAGTTTGATCCAGAAGTATCAAGCTTCATTTGAAGAAATAAGAAAATAACATATGTCATTGTACTCTTTTTCCTTCACTAAGATTTTTCCCATTGGGTTTTTCTTAGTAAGGTTTTAATAAGGCATTGTTTTGATCCTGAAGTATCAAACCTTTTTAGAAAGAAAATCATTTTTAATATGATTTTACAAGTTGCACTCTTTTCCTCGTTCAAGGTTTTTCCCACTGGGTTTTCCTAACAGAGGTTTTTAATGAGGCAACGAATAATATCTATATCGACTGAATGGATATATGCTAGCAGGATAATAATGAGGGGGAGCAATCATCATACACGTTTCAAAAGGGACAATTTCAAGTTATCAGAGCATTCAAGATTTTGAAGACGTATATTTAAGAGGGAGTGTTACAATATATGTAAATCATAAAGTGAATATGTTTTTTATGTTGTTTTGTTTAGTCCCACATCGTGGGATAAGTTTAATACCAACCTCCAAAGCCTTTATATAAAGGAGGCTATGTAATGTAAATGTATGACCAATCTCTGAGGAATGAATAATATTTCTTCTGCCTCTTTCTCTAATTGCTTCTGCTCTTATTTCTTTATAACATATTCTTATTTGTTTACAACATTAACTTCTTTGTTTAATTTTTATAAACCTTGCTTAACGTTGTTCTTTTTTCTAAAAATTAGTTAATTTTTGTAAAGTTAGTTAATTTTAATAAAAGTTCAACTTAGTTAAATTTCTACAAAACTTAGTTAATTTTAATAAACTTAATTAAGAAGATAAGTAGAATACTAAATGTATAAATGCAAATATAGCTACTAAATATAAGCATGATGGTTCCAAAGATGAATCACAGAGTTTAAGATCTTTCACTGTTTCTTTTTTTTCACAAAAATTGAATTTTCAGTTCGAATTTGGTAGTATATTAAAATACTTTGTTGCCAGAGCAAATATCAAAATTATTCCTCGTTAGAACACACTTCAAACATCATTGTTATAGCATCAAGAAGGATTGTTTGCAAGCTAGGTTAGAACGTATTTATGCTTATATTATAAAATGACAACTTTAGAAACTGCTGGATTATTAGATCTAAAAAGCAGTATTGAGCAGATCAAAAATAATATTAGTTCCCTAGTTTAAAACCCTTGCTATGTTGTATTTAAATTCATTAATTCAGAAAGCAAAACAACACCTTCTCCCACTACTTGTGATGGGCAAAAGGTAGATGCAGCTAATTTAGGATATTCTTGTTGTTTCTTTGGAAATTATGTGGATTATGAAATTCAAATAAAATATACGAAGTTAAATTTAACTTCAAATAATCAGAAGGACAATCGTCAATCTCATCATATTAAAACAATAATCATACATAAAATTATAATCTTTTACCTTGGCTTATCCTTTAACTTACAATTGGTTCTAATTGAGCATCATCAATCCAACATTATTGTCACTTTTGGCTAACAATTTTTATTAATGATTATGTTTCTATGTTCCATTCATCAATGTGGTTGCCGAAATAATTCACAAAATAAAAATAAATGTTAATCCTATAGGAAAAGAACAATATGAAAATTAGGAGGTTATTATTCCGTAACTTTAAGGTAATTTAACATTGAAAACATACGCAAAACATGCAACTACGATGGGATCAAACACGTTAATCAAGTATAAGTTGTTAATTTTCCTAGAAGAGTTTAAGTACAAATGATATAACATGGTAAATAGATGAAATTGATTAACATAATAGCTCCAATAGGCTTTCAACTTGTAAGTTAGGTATATGAACATGGGAATGGTTCATGATTAAACTCACACAATGTGTGATGCAATTATAAAAAAGTTTGTAATGCAATCATAAGTTTCTAAAGATCATCAGTCATAATATCAGTCTCATAAAACAATAAATGGCAATAAGCAGGTTCGGAATTACATCCATTGGAAACAAAAACAAAAATTCTCATTAACAATATAAATATACAACTGGATGCACCAAATTTATGCCTAACCGAGCATAAGGAAAATAACGTAAGATGTGACAAACGTAAGGCTTGCTGTAAACATGACATAGTCAAACAAGACAAAATGATAATCACTAACCGAGCATAATTATCCCCTTCATTAACCCTAGACAGAGCTCTATAATGAATCTAGATGATGATGGATCAAATCATGGCAAATGAATATCAAACTAGCTCCTTTCTTTACTGAGGTAACACTCCAGTCGAAAAGCCAGCATAAAGCTCTACAATCACTGCAGCATGATTCCTTGGAATAGACATCGCTCTAGGTTTTATGAGATACGGAGGCGAGATTCATAGACAATAAATTATCGAAGGGAAACAATTTTGGGATAATCATAGATCTGATGAGTGGGAAGTAAATTGATTTAAAAATAAATATATATAAAAATAAGTTGATTCGAAGCTGAAGAATGATTTTTAGGGTTTCGATATCTCTTTAGGAGATGGGATGAAATAATTAGTAAAACTTCGGCCGCTAAAATGAAATTTCATCCCGCTTTTGTAGTTTGGTAAGAGTTCCATACACGACGTTTGTATTTTCATTTTATTTTGTTATTATGGGGGTTAATAGCAACTATATTTGAAATGCTATTTATCAATGATTGTGTATGCTATTAATAGTGTTTTTTCTTGTAGTGGGTTTCGATAAAAAGTGATTTTCCGAAAGTGACGATATAACGACTATCGCTATACGGACAGTTCGGCAAACAAGTTATAATATTATCAACACAACCAAACATCATATAACAATGGTTTGAGCATACATACAGCAAGCATTCATAGGCAATAAATATGAACATGAATATAGTTTTAAAACTTTGGTTTTTGAGGCAAAAATTTACTTACTAACTAGTTTGCTAACCAACATTTACTCAACATGTTTGCATCCATCACACATATACATTTCCAAACCAAACATGAACAAATTCATATCCCATCCAAACCAAGCAAGAAATATATATCACAATAGCTAAAGAAAAATATTTCCCAAAAAAAATTAAGAGTTTCACTCACCGAAAGCTATCCAAACTCTAGCTAAATTAGGGTATGACCTAGCACTTCTACTCCTAAGAAAAAGATGGAGTCTTGGACCCTTAATATACTAGGTACGCTCGGCCTTGAAAGAAGAAGGAAGTGAAACTTGTTTAGGTAAGGTGGATTGACTTTGGATAATCATCGAACCCTCAAAAATGAACCCGAAAATAGATCATTTTCCAACTAGTTTTTCGACTATTTACTCTCAGATTTTTAAAAAGTAGTAAAAGTAAAGTTTTATATAATTCTTTTCTCTACAATTATAAAAAAATAATTACTCAATTTGGATTAGGTTTGAGGAAGATATGGTCAGAATAAGAAGGACCATTTTTAGACTTGAAATTCTGCGTCTGAAAATGCTTTGAAAAGAAATAATTTTTTCTCCCAATAACTCTCTGAAATTGAAGAAATGGTGTAAATGAAAATTTTAGCCAACTCAATTCTATTGAATTTTTAAAAAATAATTTCTTTATTTGGAGTATTTTTGAGGGAGTTATGGCTGTGAGAATAAGAGGTAAAATTAGGGAAGAAAATAAAAATGAGAGCACGAAGTTGCTATTTATAATCTCATGCAAGGTGGCTAATTCCACTTATACCCTCATATCCATGGCTGCCACATCACAGTGCTTGTCTCCCTCTTACCAACATGCATTTAAAACTCAAATAGCTAAAATATCAAATCATGTCCAAACATGTTTCATTTGATGTGACATTTGCTTTTTTTGTTTTAATTTTAAACCTAGGAAATTGTCACATCACCTTTATTTATATATTCGTAAATTATAAAAATATATGTATTATCATTTCTAAATCATAATTTTTTTATAAATGCTTGTTTTTAAGTATATTAAAATGATCACAATGTTTCGGACAACTTTTAGAAGATGTAAAGTTGAATATTCGGAAAATAGTTTCCGGTCACATTTTCGATTTTTCTTCAAACTAAATATTTTTGTAAACTAATTTTGAAAAATATTTTATCTTCAATATTTATTATTTAAAATAGTTTTTTATTTTAATTATAAAATCTATTATTTGAATATTTAAAATTAATTAAATATTCATAAATTAATGTGGTGAAATTCCGGGTCATTACAATAGATTTGGCAAAATATAAAACTAAAGAATTGTTAATGATTTATGACATTGGTATGTCACTCAATCTGTAATTTTTAATAGAACAATACGGGTTATAAAAAATAAAATTTTACGACATCTGCAGATTTTGAATTCTCTCCTTTTTAATTTAGTCAACGTAGATAATTTATTTAGTCTATCTTTTACTATATCAAGAGTATCAAGATTAGACGTCCTTTTTCATTAACTAAGTATGATGTTATAGGAAAAGATTAAATGAAACTGCAATAATCTTGAGTAATATAAGTTTCATAACTCATAAGTAAAAAAATAGCTATAACAAAATCACATAAACCGCCATCTTCTCCATTTGATCCAATCTTGATTCCCTGCAACTTGAAAATAAATTACTATTGTATAATAATAAAAGACGAAAATGATGTATACAACGATAATTAGTAAATTTGATAGTTGCCTATATGTATTTTAAAAAAAGTATTACAAACAAATCACATAAATTATCACATAAACCATCATTCAATACAGATTTAATAGCTTGCAATTTGATCATAAAAATAATTACATCAAGATAATCCATAGGACACTCTACTTTCGCAAAGCCATTACAATATTTTTCAAATCTATGACTGCATTAGAAATATGTAGATTTAAAAAGTGAAAAATCCTCCTAAAACTCTATATCATGTACGAAAACACCCTTGATATAATAATCATATAGTAAATAACTTCTCAATCCACGTAATGTTGAAGTGTCTCACATTGTGTGTAGGTAATGGATGCATATTGAAAATTTATAGTCCCACATCGTGAAAAAATAATGGAGGTGGAGTGATATATATATGAGTTTTGTTGAATGTGACAATAGAGGATTTCTTTTGTTAAAAAGTGTTGACCAAACTCTATGTTGTCCTACGAAAGGATATGCGAACGGATTTCAACACGCAAAAGCATCATTATATCTCTAAAACTATTATTCATTTTGTAATCAAACCTATTACAAAAATTCTCATTATCATGGATTTCATTAAAACTACAACAAATTGTTAGAATTGATATACGTTTTTCTATACAAACAAAAGTCAGGTTTGAAAGAATCTTTTGTAGGAATAAAAGGTAACCCAAAATCATTATTTTCTTTCTACACGATAAAGAGAAAGAAATATTGTATTTATCTATGTAGCATAAAACTGCATAAATCAACTATAAAACAAAATTTAATATAGCCAATAGAATATTAAAGTACATAGTATGAATTTGGAAATAAAATGGTCATCATCAGGGCGGAAATTTTTACCTTTAAAATATACGAACCTTCTTTATGAATGAAGTTTAGACAACTCCAAAATCATCCAACAAAACTGTCTATAGCCTTTATAATTCATAGAAACAATATATATATATATATGCAAATAGTAATAGTTGAATTACCTTGTATGCTCTACTGTAGGAGGAATGGAATATATGATTAGTGTAACTAATTTGTAACATTAACTACAATGAGCAAATTTAGAAAAATAAAGATAAATTAAGTATTAACATCCAAGAAATATAAAATTATAATTTACTAATAAATTTTCATTTATGAAAGGTTGAAGGAAATAGAATTTAATTTGTAGTTTATAAAAGAAAGAAGATTTGACAAACTAGGAAAGAAAATTCATTTAAAAAAGGATGTGATTTTATTCTTAAAATTCAAGGGAGATGAGAAGGCATTTAAAAGAAATGAATTTGAAAGGATGCCACGTAGGAAGTGGAGAAAAATAAATGAAACTTAAAAACACTATTCTTAAGTTTCAAAATACACAGTCATCCTTACTCTAAAACATATTATCAAAAGTACCTATTTTTAAGTTTTGGGATATTTTCAGAAACCTCAGTAATATTTGAAGCTTTTGAACAACAAATATGTGTAGAGAATTCTATAAATATGTGTAGAGAACTCTGCAAATATTTTCAAAGTTCTCTATAAATACAAAATTTTATGGCGCAAGCAACGTACATGCATATAAAAAATTCTTTTACGATAATCAAAGTCAAAATTCTTATATATGGCTTGGATAACAATAAATTGAAAAATATAAGTAAAAAAATTTAGTTTTTTTATTGGAATAAGTTTCGAACTTGTAACTTTATTTACATTCCAAAATTTCTAATTTAAAATAGATGTTAATATTTGTTCTTTGTTAGATTCGAATTCCGACCTTTTGTTTGCATATAAGGGTATTTTTGGAACTTCACGGTCGGACCAAAATATTTGTGTTTCTATTGCAACTATTAATAAAGATAAAGTTTCAAACTTGTAACTTTATTTACGTTCTAAAATCTCTATCAGATAATAGATGTTAATATTTCTTCTTTGTGGAACTCGAACGTCCGACCATTTGTACGCATATAATGGTATTTTTGAAATTTCGTGGTGGGATCAAAAGATTTTGTTTCTATTCCAACTATTAATAAAGAAGATTTGAATTTTTCCAAAAAAATTAAAAATATTTGTTTTGATCATAGAAACATGTGATTATTTTCAAATATAATTTCCCAAAAAATTAATCAAAATTAAAAAAGACATGTAATTTATAACCTGTTTTTGGTAAGATTTTTTCATGTACCAAATCTGAAAATAAGGAACGAAACTAAATTACCACAAAAATAAATAGATAAATTCGAGAGTGAAAGAGAAAAAGAATTTGAACTCACTTTTAATAGTATAGTATAGTCGACCTTTAATTTGTGATAAGTAATCAACATCTAATTCAATAGCAATAAATATAGTACTCATCAAATCTATTCTGTGTATAAAAAAGAGAATATGATACCAAATATATTCTCACTTATCATTCATTCTTACTTCCAATACTCTTCTCTGGTTGATTTGAGAACAAAAATTTCACTTACCCCTCTAATAATTACTTAGCATTCCAAGCTCCAAATAAAATTTCCATTATATATATTAATAACTATATGCCCTTTCATTTTCTATTTCAGCTGTTCAGAAATGTTCCACGCTCATTCTCTCTTCTAACTTTTATTTTCTCAACTTCTTATCCAAAATAAATCATTTTTTATTTTAGCTATTCAGAAATATTCCATGCTCATTTTATTTTCTTACTTTTTTTCTCAACTTTTTTTCTATATAATTTTAAATCCATCAATACTATCATATCGTATGTTTTTTCCATTTGAATCCAAGTGAAAATTTTGCTCATTTGGCTGTAATCATAGAATTCCTTCTTACATGTTTTATGGTATGGTTCATACTTTTGGGTATGTAACATTTCTTTGTTTGATTTTATGTTGGTCAATATGGATTAGAGTTAGCTTGGTGTTGGCAGTAAAAGAAATTAATATGTTAAATAAAATATTTCTTACTTTTCAATAAATAGTCTTTTTTACAGATCTTGGTTGGGAAAATCAAGCTAAGAAGAGATATCATTCTTCCAAAGAGTTACTTCAATCTTCATTCTTTGGTTGCAGGTAAGAGATTTCGACTTTATTTCCATGGTAAGTTTGAAATCACCTTTAATTATTTATGATTTTACTAATGTATTACATTGTATTTCTACCTTTCCTTTAATGTTACATATCTAAAGTGCCCTTAAAAAATCTTGGCTGATTGGACCGATCAAGCTCGATTTAAATTTTTGAATTGTATTTTGTTATTTGTCTTTTATTCAACTCGATGTTGAATGTATTGTTTTATTCAGAATTGCTGATATATTATTTGAGTTTTATGCCTAAAGTTATGTCTTCTTATGATTTCTGTTTTGATTTGTAGGATTATGAGTTTGGTGATTTATTTGTAGCAGGTTACTGGATTTATAAATGCTATTTTGAGAATAAAATAGCATATAAATCATTATCTCCTATGTTTTCCTTTGCCACATTCTTATTTCCACGCACAATAATCATGCACTTATTTTCCCTTTATATTCTAACAATAATTTTTTCCTTTTCTCTTCAATTTCAATGCAAGAATTTTTGTATTTCCTCGGTTATTTCCCATGTCAATAGTCTCACTTCCATGTTCCATACTATCTATTTTAACTAATTAAGAATTCTTCGCAAAAAAGCTTTGATCGATTTTTTAATAATAATCGAATGGGGGGGTAATGGAAGAATTTTAATATTATGGGTTGATAATATCTAGAATCTAGTAAGCCACTTCTTAAATTTTCAATTTATTCATTGCATGTTTACTAATAAAGGTGGTCTACAACTGGAAGTCACTTTTATCTATGCATCAAATTTTGAAAATGAGAGATTTTTTTTATGGAATGATCTTGAGAAATTAAATAAATAAGTCTCTCTTCCCTGGATTATTATGGGTGACTTTAACGCTACCATGCATGCATCTGATAAAAGAGGTGGCATACCAGTCCCATTCAGTAAGTTAGAATTTATCAACAATTTCTTTTTAAGGACTGGTATTGTAGAAGCTAACTTAAGAGGTAATAGATTCACTTGGAAGTCAGGTAAATATAGAAATATACATTGCAAGCTTGATAAGATTTTAATTAATCAAAAGTTTTTAAGTATGTTTCCTCATCACAAATGTTTTACATTACCCCAAGCCGCAAGTGGCCACACCCCTATACAAATTTTTCTCATAGAAAACTTGTTATGCAAGAAGAATGTTCCATTCAGGTTTATGAATGGATGGGTGTTTAAGGAAAACTATAAAGTCATCAATAAATGCTTGTCATTTAAAATTCAGGGCACTGCCCAATTCTAGTTTTTCAAATTTTTGCAAATTGCTAAGGGTCGTATTAAAAGCTGGAATAACAGTAGAAACAAAAATGATCTTAAACAAGTAAGAGCAGATTGTGAAAAACTGCAGAATGCTCTTGATATTGATTTCTCAGACAGTAATATTATTAATAGTTTTTTTCAGGCACAAAATAAACTTATCTCCTCCCTTCATGTGCATTCAGCTAATTTAAGGCAAAAGACAAAAGTTGACTGGCTAACTAATGGTGATGAAGCTAGTAAATTTTTTTATGCCAGAATGTCTACTAGGAAAAATAGAAATGTCATTGGTAAACTTATTAATGCAAAAGGGAATGCTTTAAAGGATTTAAATGAGATTGAGGGGGAAGCCATTAATTATTTCACAGATCTGTTTGACACAAATGAGTATGTGACTATATTTCCTAATATTAATACCAAATTCTTATTAAAAGAGAGTAGTCAGGAACTTCTTTTAGCTCCTGTTAGTTTTTTTTATATTAAAAATATTATTTTCAATGCTAATAATGACAAAAGCTCGGGTCCTGATGGATTTGGTGCTAAATTTTATAAAACTCATTGGTCTGAAATTAGCAATAGTATCTATAAGGTTATTTCTAAATTTTTCAAGACAGGGAAACTTTTAAAATGTTTCAATCATACTTTCATAACCCTTGTCCCAAAAGTTAATAATCCTATTAGGCTAGAAGACTATAGACCTATATCTTAATGCAACTTCATTTATTAAATCATATCTTCAATTTTATGTAATAGATTATTAAACAGGTAAATAGGCACAAGGAAGAAGTTGCAAAAAAATTTAGTCTCAGGGACAACAAGTTTGTTTTTTAGTCTGAAGGACACTTTTTAGTGTAAACTGAAAATGATAGTTACAACTATCATTCTGTGATTTATACTAAAAAGTGTCCTTCAGCCTAAAAAACAAACTTCTTGTCCTTGAAACTAAATTTTTCTCTAACTTTTTCCTTGAGCCTAAAAACCCTAGATTAAAAGTGTTTTTGAAAATTTTAATTTCTGAAAACCAATGTGCCTTTTTTCCTGGAAGGCTTATTACTGAAAACACACTGCTTGCTCATGAACAAATTAGAAACTTTAACAATAAAAATAAGAGTATTATGTGTATCAAAATTGATTTACACAAAGCATTTGATAAAATAAATAGGCACTTTAGAATATACATGATGAATCAAATAGGATTTGATGAAAAAGTTTGTGCACTTATAAAAGAGTGTATTGACAATGTTTCATACTCTATGATGATTAATGGCTCCCCAATAGGATATATTCATAGAAATAGAGGAATTAGACAAGGAGATCCACTTTCTCCTTATCTATTCACTATTGTTATGGAACATTTCTCATTTTTAATTGATATTGAGCAAAGTGAGGGAAATATTAAAGCTATAAATAGAATCAAGCCCTCTATTACTCATCTTTTATATGCTAATGATTTTCTTTTGTTTATTAATGCAGATGCTAAAAGTGCTTATTCTATTGCAAATATTTTTTTAAAAAACTGGAAATGTTTGCTGGTTTAAATGTCAATGAGTGCAAAAGAAAATTTTATTTCATCAAAGGATGCAAATGCAAGGAGGAAATTTTAAGCATTCTAAAATGCAAAGAAGGTAGCTTCCCAATCAAGTATTTGGGCCTGCCTTTAAGTATAAATCAGCTAAATGATAGGGATTGTTCAAGGTTGTATGACATTATTCAAGGTAGACTTGAAGGGTGGTCTAGTAAAATATTGTCTCTAGCTGGTAGACTAGAATTCACCCATACTGTCATCACTGCAATTGTTATGTACTGGGTTCAAGCTCATAATATTCCAGCAAAAGCAGTTTGCAGAATTGAAAAATTGTGTGCTAACTTTATTTGGCAAGGTAAACAACATAAAATAGCCTGGGATAAAGTATGCATGCCTAAAAGTGCTAGTGGATTAGGGCTAAGAAATATCAGAGACTTGAGAGAAGCAGCAAAATACAAGTTATTTTGGAAATTTATTGATGGTAAATCTCTTTGGGCTAGATGGATGAGAGAAAAATATCTCAAAAATAAAAACTTTTGGCAAGCAAATGTTGAAAGCCATCATTCCTCTACATGGAAAAACATACATAGCCGTAGAGAGAATGTCTACAATGGTAAAAAACTTTTAGAAAGGAGATTTAAGGATTGTAGTTTAACCAGCTTATGGTTTGACCCATGGATCTTTGGAAAATCACTAATTGATTTGCTTGGTTGGAACAACATGTATTTATTTGAAGGTGCTAATGACAAGGTTCATAATATTATTCAAAATCAATGCTGGAATACAAGAAATCATTAAGTAGCAAATATATTCAGATCAGTAATTGAAAAAATCACAATCAATCAAAACCTTCAAAGAGACACTTGGATTTGGAAACTTAGCTCAAAAGAAAATTTCTCTTTCAAAAAAGTGTGGAATTTTGTTAAGGGTGAAGAAACTGAAGTCAATCAGCACAAAGTCATTTGGAGCAAATCAAATTGTCCTAAAACGTCTCACTGTTCTTATTTTTCCATTCTCAATAGGCTTCCCACAAAGGAAGGATGTGCCAAATGGACTAAAAATGTAGAAAAAAAATGTCTTTTATGCAAATATGGTATGGAAAATGCAGACCATCTTTTCTTTGACTGCTCTTTTTCAAAACATGTTTGGTATATTGCTAAAAATGTTTTAAGATTCAATCTGCAATAATCCATTCAAAGCATAAGAGAAAGTATTCAATATATTCAGAGCAACTTCAAGCCCAAGTCAAAGGAATTTAAAAGAGCGTCCATTATGTTAACCACTGTTATATACCACATTTGGAGAGAAAGAAATCAAAGGCTACATCACAAAATTGAGAAAAATAGCATCAAATTATGGAAAAGCATATATTCGGAATTTTAGATTCTTAGTAGAAAAACAAACAAGCATCATGAATGCAATGAATCAGCTAACTATAATTCTAACAAGCTTGACATATATGAATATAGAGTTGAGGATTTCTTACTAAGGGGGAAATTCACTACTGATATTCCCCAAAGGAGTCACAATTGCAACTGCCACTGTCATGTACATGCTACTGATAAGGAAATGACTTCATACGGCCAAGACCGCGGATCCTTGGGCTACCTTCCTGGAGGCTGCCATTCCAGAGCTGTAGGCAAAATCGAATCCGGCAAGGGAAGTTTTCTTAATAATATTATTAATAATGTCAATTTATATTATACTATGAATAATAAGACTCGCTGTTTACCTGCTACAGCTTAGAGGAGCTACCGCACGTCCAGCAGTGTTCCCAAGGAGTTCATGATGCTGTCAAACGAAGATTGCATCCATCTGAATGTTAGAGATAGTAGAAAGGGGAACATTTACTACAAAAGCTTGCTGAATACACTATAAAACAAGGCGGCTTTAGCGATGGCTAAAAGGCGTCGCAGGCCGTCGCTAAAAGTCGTAGCTATTTAGGCCGCCACCACACAGTAAAGCGATGGCTCCGTCACCAAAATAGCAACGGTTGGCGACGCTTAGTTGGACACGTGGAAAATTAGTTATCATAGGTATGGCACCACAGGCCGTCACTAGCCGTCGCTAAGTTGAAACCACATAGCTGTTACTAGACGTCACTAGCCGTCGCTAACCTGGGTAAATAGGTCGTCGCTAGCCGTCGCTAACCTGGAATAAATTTCCAGCTCCAATTTTGCCTTTCAATCAATCCAACCACACAACCAAATTCAAATCACTTTCCAACACATATACATTCAATTTCACAACCAATACCACTCCATAATCTCACACATATCACAAATAATCTTATATATAACACAACATATAAATTACATAGAAATTTCATCATCACCATATAAATATATCATACCAATCAAACGAAACCACCCAAATCCATCAAACAATGAAACCATACAACCAAATACTATCCATCAATCATATACACACACAAATATCCACTAACCCATCAAACACAACAACCAACCAACATGTATCAAATATATACACAAATGTCACTTGACTGGAAATCAAGATGATGAAAATCCGACAGAAACACAAGCATACCTACTCATCGTCGTCGCCCGACTCGTCCTCTCCAGGCATCGTCCCATGCTGTGCCTAGTAGGCTGCAATATGCTCGTACTGCTGTTGTGCCAATGCGCTCTTCCTCCAATCGTTTATCTCCTCCAGCTGTTTTTTCATTTGAGCAATCTCCACCTCGGCTTGGGATCTCCTCGGCTTGGGATCTCCTGTGAAATAGTTGATATTTAGTTATAATTTATAAACATTATAAACCGTATGAACAAAAATAGTTAATTAATTATGCGACTAATATTTTTAATTAACTGTTGTACATTGGTTGCAATTTATTTATTTCAATTATTCAGCTTCCTTATTCAATTTTTAATTTTTTCACTTAAGTTTAAATTCATTTGCATGTGTGAATTTATATATTAGTAAATGAAGAAATTTACCTCCTGATTTCCATAACTGTACCAACTATTTAGCGAAGACGGATCAATAATGGCATCCCAAATACGATTCGACTCCTCAAACGTAACCTCTGCCCGACCGGTGGACCGCGCTACTCGAGCCCGCTCCGCTTCGTACCTCTCCTGCGATTATGAACAAATGTTTGACACTATAAATATTCAATTTAAAGTTTATGAAATGTGAAATAAAGGAATATGAAACATTGTCATTAAGGATAAGCATGTTTACCATTATGGATCTCGATTTATCGTCCATCCACTCGTATGAAATGTTACCTTCCTTGTCTGTCTATTCAACGGTATGCATGGCCGTGAACACCTCAGCCATAGTAGGCTCGCGATTGTATCTCGCCGCCTGAAAATATATACTTATGAATAAACAATGTTACAAATATGATTAAACAATATTTTAGATTTTTATAAACATAATTTATAAATTTACCAACTCTCTCCTATGTTCCTGGAAGGATTTGGAGCCGCCACGGTGCAACGCAGGATTTTTATTCCTGTTAGCATGATTTTGGGCTGATAATTCCTACAAATTTAGATACACGATTAACTTAATTACTGCAACTAACATACAAAATTTAATTTTTTTTAACAACAATGCAAAAGATATAACTTACTTTCACTTCTGGAGTGTCCCAGAGTCGAAGATACTCAACCTACACATCTGCGCCCATCCAATTTGGTTTTTTACCTGCATTTTTAGCCTTAGATAGAGTGTCCCCGTAATTTTTTTCTCATCCTTTTATTCCAGCAATTGGTAAAGATGTCCATATCCTCTGGATCTACACGCACGGTTGCCTGCATATTGAAATTAGTTTGAATTATGTAAATTATATTAGTTTTCAACTGAAATTCAAACTTATACCTACGAGTACATCAGCCAAAATATCATTCTTGATATGTGGTGGGATGTCGTCCCAATGAGGCCAACAACCGGACATCCTACTCATACATGTCTTCCTGGAAACTTGTAGGATGAAATTCGAAGGCTCCACCTCAAAGCCCCTGTACAAATTTTGATGCAGATATTTAATAAATTTTAAAAAAAGTACTTCAAATAAATTTCGGTATAATATTTGTTGTTATTATGCTCATTTCAAAATTATATAATTCATTCAACCATTTAAATATTTTATTTAATACATTTGAAATTTCAAAACGTATTTTAAAATTCGGCTAACAATTTAATTTTTTTTTATCGATTTTGTAAACGAAAATTAGATGTTAGCACTTGTAATAAACTATATTAATTTTAATTTATATTAATAACTAATACTTATAATGTACACACGCTAATTAAATAAAAAATATTACTTTTGTTTAACCGTACCAATCTAGCAGCATATTAATCAACAATTGTACACTAATGTTTACGCAAACTATAATAAACATTGTTCTAATTAACTATAAAAAATATTCGTGTAAACTTAATTATATATCCATTAGCATATCAATATGTAATTTACACTAATTTTCGGATTATAAATAAACCCTAATTTTTAACTACAAATTAAACATTCAAACCAAAAATATAACCAACTCAACAAATACAATATTATCATTAACTAATACACAATAACAAA
The DNA here is from genome assembly GCA_030737815.1 of Allium fistulosum. Lineage (NCBI taxonomy): Eukaryota > Viridiplantae > Streptophyta > Magnoliopsida > Asparagales > Amaryllidaceae > Allium > Allium fistulosum. The sequence goes on from CM060907.1 coordinate 296,684,468, forward strand.
TCCATAATTAACTAATTTGCCAAATTAGGGTTCTCAACATATCCCCAAATCAATCAATGCACTATTATCAACAACTATTATCGCATAATCATCAATTTCTATCACATATAATCAACCAATTTTCAAAATTAGGGTTTTGATTAAACCTAGATTAAGCAGAAATTGGAGAGCAATAGCATACCTTCGAGCTTTGGAGCGTTGTGGCTTTCACGATGGGGAAATCGACAGCTCGTGTTGGGAGGCGGTGGATGGGGCATCGATGGTGGAGGAGGGGGAGGGGTTTGCTGAAGTGAATTGGGGAAAGGTAAGTGTGTTTTTCTGTTCTCTGGTCTGCCTGTATATACGCGTGTAGCGACGGCCGCCTTTTTTAGCCGCCGCTATCCGTCACTGGTACCAGTCACTAAACGAAGCATGTTTTGTAATGATAATAGAGTATATCACTTATCTAGCTGACAGAGTATATCACTTATCTAGCTACACTACAAGGAAAATTGGCAATTGCGTCGGCAGAAAATCGACGCCGGCCGATGCTAGCCGACGCAAGCCGATTCTAAAAGCCGACGCAAAATAAGACGTCACCACCAAGCATTCGAGTCGGGTTCTGCGACGGCTTCGTCGCCACTTTAGTGTCGGGAAGCGACGGCTATATCCATGTGGCATTTTTTCAAAATTCTATTTGGCGCAACTTGCCGACGCAAGCCTGTAACCAAACCGCCGATTCTAGCCGACGCAAGCCGATTCCAACCGACGCAAGCCTGTATCTGCTGATTGTAAACAGCTGCTGTTTGCACCCTCAAAGCACAATATAAACAATTTCCGTTGAACTATAACAACATTCAATCTTCCAACACAAGTATAACACCGACCTCTTATCAATTAAACATAACATTCACAATTTTCCATCAAACAACAACTATATATCCAAAAAATCATCAATCAAACACAACGTTCACTAATATACATCATACTCAACAATACATATAAGTACTATCAAACAAATCATACATCATTGTCCTACTCATCATCATACATCAAACAACAATAAGTTCAACACAAAACGACGCCAAAACAATAAGCACAACCTTACCTACTCATCATCTCCAGACGCATCCTCTCCAGGCATTCTTCCATGCTCTGCTAGGTATGCCGCGATATGCGCATCGAGCTGCTGTGCAAAAGCATTGCTCTTCCGCAAGTCATTGATCTCCGCAACCTGCTGACACAACAAAGCTATCTCCTCCTCTGCCTGGGATCTCCTGTAAGCCCTCTGGGACGATATCGCCTGTGAAATAGTTAATAACTAGTTATAATTTATGCTTCATATCATATTAAATGTATATATTAGTTAATGAAGCAGTTTACCTCCATATTTCCATAACTATATCGCCTATTTCGCGTAGGCGGATCTATAACGGCGTCCCAAATATGGTTTGACTCCTCAACGGTCAACTCCTCAGGTCCGGTGGTCTGCGCCACACGTGTCCGCTCCATCTCATATGACTCCTGCGATTATAAATAAAAGTTTGACACGAAAAAAATTTAATTTACGATTTTTTAGCTGTGAAATAAAGTATTATCAAACACTATCATTACGTATAAGCATGTTTACCATTACAGATTGAGATTTGGCGTCTATCCATCTATACGAAACATTGCCTTCCTCGTCTGTCTCCTCCACATCATGTGTGGTAGTAAACAACTCAGCCATCGTAGGCTCGCGATTGTACTTCTTAGACTAAAAATATACATATTAATAAACAATGTTACCAATATGATTAAATAATGTTACAAATATTTATAAACACAATTTATAAATTTACCAATTCGTTTTTATGTTGCTGAAAAGATTTCGAGCCACCACTATGTACAGCAGGATTCTTATTCCTGTTTTCACGATTCCGCACTGATATTTCCTATACATTTAAACACAAGGTTAACTATATTAATGCAACTAATATACGAAATCTTAAAAAATTTATATTACAATTCGAAAGTGGATAGCTTACTTTGAATTCAGGAGTATCCCAGAGCCGAAGAAACTCACTATATACTTCAGCGCTCATCCAACTTGGCTTTTTTCCCGCACTCTTTGCTTTAATTGTCGTGTTTCTATAATTTTTTTCTCATTCTTTGATTCCAATGATTTCTAAACACATCCAGATCCTGGGGCTCAACACGTACGGCAGCCTACATATTGAAATTAACTTGAATTATAAATATTCTATTGACATTCAAATCAAATAAAAATTTATACTTAATTACCATCAAATCTGCCCATATTGCGTTCTTTACAGGCGCTGGGATGTCATCCCACCGTGGCCAACAGCCGGACATCCTACTCATAAATGCTTGTCTCGACGTTTGTAAAATGAAATCTGAAGGCTCCACCTCAAAGCCCCTGTATAAATTTTTATGTACATGTTTAATATATTTTAAATAACATACTTGAAATATATTTGATACTCACCCTGCCGTCTTCGGAACTAACTCAGCAATGGGGCGTAAATCCGGCGCACTGCCACTGGCACCTGCATCGGAAGAAGGAGAAGGCTCAGACCTACTGTCGTGTCTCCTGTAAGACATATCTGCCACAAACATATCATATCATATATCGTATATCATATCAGAACATATCATATCATATCATATCATATCATCGCATAAAACATTCCACTTGATTCAGACTTTAAATATTACATATGTCATAAAAATACATTATACAACATGCAATTCAAATATTTACATATGTCATATTCAGACTCTAAATATTACATATGTCATAAAAATACATTATACAACATGCAATTCAAATATTTAAAATTATCAGTCTTCGTCGTTCTCTGATTCAGACTCGGTCTCATACTCTATATCGTTTTCTTCAACACTTTCAAATGTATCTACCAAAACATTTGATTCATCATTCAACAACCCTACATCAATGTCATTGGTTATTATTACTTCACTATTTGGCTCAAGATCCGCTTGATACGCTGTTTCGTCTGGAATATTATTTCCGTCAAATGTAAATTTTTCCTTTGTTTTAAAAACAGCCAACCAATCCGCTTTATCTTTTTTCAAGGATGGATACGGAGCAAAATAAACCTGTAACGCTTGCTTGGCCAATACGAAAGGATCATACTTATATTAATGTGAGGTATGTTTTATTTCAATAAGTTTATAATCTTTGTGCACGTTGACTCCAGTACCAGGAACATTGCTAAACCAGTTGCATTTGAATAAAAAAACTTTTTCTGCAGGTTGTATGTAATATGTCGACTATAAAACCTGTGTTAAGATGCCGTAAAAATCTTTTATATGCTCATCTGGATCGTCACTACCTTTGACAAATACACCGCTGTTATATGTTAATTTTTCGGCACCGTAATCTTTGGTGTTGAATTTAAATCCATTGACGAAGAATATTGGATACGTCTTGACATTTCTTTTTGGTCCAATCGCAAGATGTCGTAATCCTTCGTCAACGACACAGTTTATTGGATCATAAACGTAATTTGAAAACCATTTAGCAAATTCTTTACTGAGATCGCTAGATGGATGCAGTGATTCGTATATACTGCAATATGTAATATGTTTTAATATAATTAATATGTAAGTATAATTGAATTATATATGAATTTATTATTACTTGACAAATGGTGCAACTTCTGGACAATTTAGAAGAACATATGTGTGTGCTACATGGTGATCTCTATCGTCTAACCACATTTCCACACATTTTCCAACATGTCGGCCATGTTGTCTAAAAATAGATAACATTGCTTGAGAAGATTCATGTTCAATGACTTCTTCATTACGAGGAACACTTACAAACGATAAGTTCACATGATCACTAAAATAATGAGAGAAAAAGAATGAAGCTTCTTCTTCAAGATATGATTTGCAAATCGAACCTTCAACTCATGCTTTTTGCCTAATTTTTTTCTTCAAATGATTCAAATACCTATTACAAATTTATTTTAAATTTAGGTATATAAAACTAAATTTTAAACTAACATAAATATTGCCGATATTCAGTATTACCTCTCAAATGGATACATCCAACCATATTGAACATGACCTCTAAGAAGTGCTTCGGATGGAAGATGAACAGGTAGATGCTCCATTACATTAAAGAAACTTGGCGGAAATATTTTTTCCAGCTTGCAGAGCAGTATAGCAATTTCTGCTTCAAGTCTACGTATACGGTCGACTTTTAACGTCGTCGAACAAAGTTGTTTATAAAAAAAACTTAATTCTATTATAACGCTCTATAATTTTACGGGCAAAAGTTCTTTGAGAATCACGGGTAATAGATATTCCATTATGATATGGCAATCGTGACTTTTCATCCCACTCAATTTATTGTTTTAAAGTCAACACATCTACGAAGATTAGAAGAAATCCCATCAGGACATCTTAATGCTTCCACCCACTTTAGCACGAGTTTTACTTGCTTACTGTCTAGCTCATAACATGCTTTGGGTATTTTATTGTCATTGGGTTTCATATGAAGTTCGGGACGTTTACAAAAGTTTGCTATATCAAGTCTTGAATTCAAATCGTCCTTTGTTTTCCCCTTTACATTCATAACTGTATTAAACACGTTATCAAATACGTTTTTTTCGTTATGCATCACGTCAATATTATGTCGGAGTAGGAGACCTTTCCAGTAGGGTAACTCCCAAAATATACTTTGTTTGCACCAATTATGAATGTCTGATTTACCTGGAATTTCAGTCTGCACTCCAGTTTCATGTATCTTCGAATACTCCTTTACAATTTCATATATTTCTTCGCTTGACCAAATCTTCGGTGGTTGCATACTCTCTTCTCTGTTAGCTATAAAGCTTTTTCTATCTCTTCTAAAAGTATGATTGAGATGGAGAAAACACCGATGACAATCAAACCAAGAAATTTTCTTTCCATACCGTTGTGAAAACGCCCGTGTTTCTTCCATGCAATAAGGACAAGATAGACGACCAGCCGTACTCCAACCTGAAAGCATCCCGTATGCAGGAAAATCACTAATAGTCCGCAACAAAGAAGCGAAAATACGAAAATTCTTTTTTCTCGAAATGTCGTACGTTTCAACACCTTCATTCCATAGCATTTTCAACTCTTCGATCAATGGTTGTAAATAAACATCGATTCCTTGTGTTGGATCATCAGGCCCAGGGACGACAGTAGTGAGAAACATATATGGAGTTTTCATACACATCCATGGAGGTAAATTATAAGGAGTTACGATAATAGGCCATGGTGAATATTTACTACCAAACTGAGAGAATGGTAAATCCATCCGTACATAAACCGAGTCTGACATTACGGCTTTCGGCAGCAAATGCGGGATAAGTCCTATCGAAATGTTTCCATGCTTCTCCATCAGATGGATGTATCAAAGTTCCTTCTTCCGGTGTTCTCACACTGTGCCATCGCATATGGCACGCCGTAGCAGAATATGCATATAACCTTTGAAGTCTGGGAGTAATGGGTAAATAATGCATTCTCTTGTATGGAACTTCTTTTCCTTTTTTTTTCTTGGTTTGTATCTTTCCTCGTTACATATTCTGCATTTTCTAAGCTCAACGTCATCTTTCCAATACAACATGCAACCTTTTACACATGTATCTATCTTTTGGTATGGCAGACCAATAGCGGACATGAGTTTTTTCACTTTATAATGACTATCGCACATCAGATTATTAGGTGGCATGTGTCGTTTTGCTGCTTGTACAACTGCCGTAAATCCAGCTTCTGTAAGGTTGAATTTTGATTTCATAGTATTGTATTCGGCAGTTACTGATAATTCGATTCTACTTTTACAACCATCCCACAATGGCATTTTAGCAGAGTCCAATAAATCATATATTTTTTTAGCTCCCACAGTCGGTTCTTCTTCGACATTTACATCTTCATCGTCATCTTGATCAAACATTGGAAACATTGATCGTGCTGCATCTTCCACCATATTTTCTATTGGATTCGTCATAACATTATTGTCATCTAACGCTACAGGATTAGGTGTGGGTGCAAGAAGTTCTCCATGACGATCTCACAAGTAATAATTCGGTACAAAACCATTTTTATACAAATGTACTTCAACTATATCTGCTTTCCAATGCTTCAAATGTTTGCACTTACTACACGGGCTATGAAGTTCTTCGTTATTACGATTATTAGATTTAGCGAATCTAATAAATTCGTGTACACCGTTATAGAAATGTTTCTTTATTGAACCTTTCATACCAGTTCTGACTTCATACATCCAACTACGGTCGAGAAAATAATCGAACATTTTTCCTTATTTGAAAATATATGTTAGAAACACAATAAAGTTTATCATTATTAATCCAAATAATCAATTCAATTTATTTTTTGCCTTTTGCTTTATTGTTTTAACTTTGATGGTCGACCATCCTACTTCCCATTACAAATACAATAAAGTAATTACATTTCGTAAATCATATCATTTTAAACGGTTCACAAAATTTCGGCAGCACTTCCCTTTTGTTCCCTGTATCGTACACAAATACGTGTACATAGGGAACAAAACGGAAGTGCTATCGAAATTTTATGAACCGTTTAAAATGATATGATTTACAAAATGTAATTATACTTTATTGTATTCGTAACTTGTCCAATACATGGACAAATCCGACAAATATTGTATCAGATGAATATAGATGTCCATTCTGTGAAAAACCGAACAACTATATAACGATCATATACAACACTTGTCAGACGGGGCCAAAAATTCTCTAAGGGGTTTAAAAAATAAAACTTTTATAATTAACAATATTCATTCAACTATTTAAATATTTATTAGCTAAATTTGAAATTTTACAACGTAATTTAACTTTCGTTTAACTATTTTAATTTTTAATTTGCCGATTATGTAAACTAAAATAAGTTGTTCACACATATAATTAGTAAAAATAGATTTTTTTTATACTAAATCAACTAATACATTTTATCATCAACTAATGTACACCATTAACATCAATCCATACGCAATAATCAACAATTCTAAATTGATAATCAACTCTTTTCCCTAATTTCAAGCCGACAATGTCAAAATTATATTTCCAAACCAATCTAAAACGGTAATATCATCGAATAATACCAACCAATCATCAATTTCTAATCTACCATCAACTAATTTCAAAATTTAGGGTTTAAATCATACCTAAAATAAACTAAAATCGGGAAGAAAGGAGATACCGGAGAGCTTTGGAGAGCGTCGGGGGCTAGATGTTGACTTGAGACGGCGGTGATGGCAGGCGGCGGCGGCGGGTGACGAGGAGGAGGGTTTTGATTTGGAGGGAAGAGTGGTGAGAGCTGATTAAAACTACTCGTAGATTTTCTTTCTGTAATGCAATATTGCATCGGCTAGAATCGGCAGCGTTTTTAGCCGATTCTAGCCGACGCAAAGCTTGGACACTAACCAAGCTGATTCTAGTAGTGTTGGTGTATAGATGAAAGGAGTAGGATTTCAGAAGGAATCTTTCAAATTGGTTGCAGCCCTCCAATCGCCACTATTCTGAAGAGGATAACACAGATCTGGAGAATAGCAACGAGTTGTGGAAGGTGAAGGGACTTAATTTCATCAATTCCCAATTTGCTAGTGATAAGCTTTTGGATTGGAAAGCTAAAATGTAACGACCCGGAGATTTCGAACCCGAAATTTCCAGATAGTTAGAAGAGAAAAAGAAAGAGATAGAAGAAGAACAGGAACAAGACACAGAAACCTCACATTCGCAGCGGATCAAAATATAATATCACATAAACAACAGTTTTACAAAAGAACTGTATCAATACACTTATACATTATACATCAGAGTTATACATTTACAAATGACTGGACAGTTATATCAACCTGTCTTAGACTAATATCACATCAACTCTCAAATACACAGCAGAATACTTCATACGTTCCTGCCATCCAGCTCGCCACCTGAACTCCAGAACGTCCTAACCTGAAAATCTGTAATACTCGGTCTGACCCGAGCATTACATCAAAGTAATACCCGGGTCAGGCTGGAAACCAGCGTGAGTAAACTCATCTAACATGAAATTTCAATTCATGAAACTTTTTAAACCCGGGTAACTCGTATTTTACTATAAGTAAACATCTTATATAGTTAATACCTATTTTTACAAAACAATATCTAAGTATCCAACTTAGTTTAAATGGTCCATATCTTCCCAAACCGGCCTATTTGATTTCACATATCAATCTATAAAGAATTATAGAAGATTTCAAATCGAAGTGGTTTCGGGTATTTACTGCTACCCGACCCCGGTCTCTTCGAATTCAATGTCATCTTAATCCCAGTTGTTTAAGTGAACACATATCAAATTTAAATACAGGGTATCATATTCACACAACAATTCATTATCGATAGATAACCCACAATATTACTGTTCAACCCATCATATCATATCACAGTACATCACAATTCATATATCAGAGATATTCAGACAACCAAGGTATTCAATTCAGGTTTATCATCTATAGACAAGATTATAGTCAAACCATTCTTAATTAATTTAATTTAATCACCTAATATAAATTAAATTAATTATCTTTAATCTTGCTTAAGTATAAACCACTCTTTAAATTAATTACATTGATTAATTAACTTTATTAATTATACTTGAGTAATTCATCCTTAATTACTCTTAAACAAATTAATTAATCTTTAATTACAGATTAATTATTCTTTTAATTATTAATTAATAAACCTTAATTATCAATTAATAAAACTTAATATCAATTTATTAATCCTTAATTATTATTTAATCAATCCTTAATTACCATTTGATTAATCCTTAATTAATCTTATATTAATCACCCTTAATTAATAATTAATAAAACCTAATTATAAATTAATAAAACTTAATTACAAAATTAAGTACTTCATAATTACCAATTAATTTACCTCTAATTAAATTAATTAATCTTAATCACTTAGTTAATTTATCTCTAATCATTAATTAATCTCTAATTACTTTTATTAATTAATCTCCAATTTTTTCTCATTAATTAATTACTCTTTTAATTAATTACATTTATCGAGTAACTTTAATTAATCACATTCTTAATTAAAGATAAATTCTTTATCTTTATTATTTACCTAATTTTATCATTGGAAAACATTTAGGGATTAATTACATGATTAAAAATATATAATTTACTTTAAACAAAGCAATTTAAACATTTTATTTGTTTTAAAAACTTGATCATTTTCCTTCGTTTTAGAAATTTATTAGCTTACAAAAGAAACCCGAGACAAACAAACAAAATACCGAGTCAATTCCCGAGCAACTCACGAGTAACTCTCGTATCTTCTTCTTCGAGTCGCACTTCAAAACGCACGAGCACAACACCGAGAAAACTTCATCTTCCCAAACTATCTATCATCCCCAGCTCCAAACGTGCACGTGCACCACCTAACGACGAAGCTCCGACCTTCGCCACGACCATCCTCAAGTCACCTACGATCTCCCTGATGAACTCGACCCCTCGACCTCGTCGAACTTGCCGCGAGATGAAATCGAACAATTCGAACACATCTGAACCCACAACATCGACAGGAACTTCCATTTGCCCTCGCCTCTGACCATCGAACACAACTTCTCCCCACCGATTGAAAGCTCTTCCGACATGCTATCACCCTGCCAAACCCCACGAGCTCCGGTCGCATACTCGCCTCCCAAAATCATCGCGTTGCCACCCAATACCGAGGCTGCCTTAAACCCTACATCATCGACAATCCGCCACCATGGCCACCAATAAATTCCACCACCATTTTTCTAGTAATCTTCATGCCAATACCCTCCTCCAGGCCAAACCCGACCTCCCAATTCTTCGCCGATCACCGTGGGTAGCCAAAATACCCAAAATGATCATCACCGAAAATCTTCCCAGAATTAAATCTAAAAATTACAATTTTACCTTTAAAATTCTTAATCTTCGAAGACAATTCAGACCATACTGGTGGATTCGAGAATCACCATCCTTGAATTTTATCTAATTTCTGATTTTTACTGTGACCTTTAAACTTACAACATTTTATCCAATATAATCACTTAAGTTTATTTTTAAAAACAAGAACACATCCTTATTAACACATTTTTATTTATTTATTTTAGAAATCAAATTTTAATATTGATTATACAGGAAGATAGGCATTATCTTGTGATGATGATGGGTCTGTTAAATACAGAGCACAATGAAATATACAGAGTCCATTTTACAGGCATGATAACTAATATGCACACATTTATATCCAAAACTCAAGCAAGCATTCGAGACTACATGCAACCAGATTTATCACAGATCCATAACTGAGTTAACTCAAAGTTTACTCACCTTATTGTTTGAACAGAGCAGGTTCGAAAATCTGTAAACTGAGCTTGGGAAGTTGATCATTGAACTGCTATTTATCATGATCTGTACTTGCTTACTTGCTTGATGTTTTGAGATGATCTGCATTTTGTTTCTTTGATTTGAAACTGATCTTGCTTCCCAGATTTGCTTTGCTTTCAGATTTGAACTTGGTTTTTAGTTTTAATCTGAGGTTTGCCTTACAAGATTTGATTTCCTCTTATTAGTTTTACTTCAGGTTTAGTTTTGAAATATGGAGAAAAATGGCCTGACTTTTCTTTTTACTTTCAATTAAATAAAAAGTTTTGCCAAATGTCTAAGCTAACTAACACTTGTAAATTTGTTATTTTACTTATTAAACATTTGTCATAAGTTTGTATTTTTATGTTTAATCCTTGTCTCATTTTTATATTTAATTTATAAATTATGTTTTAAATCCCTACTTCATTTTAATTTATGAATCATATCCTTATGTTTATATATGTATACATTCTTTTAAAAGAAAATGATTTGAAATCTAATTATACTAAATAAATAATCACATCCCTTTGTTATATTTATACAACTTTAAGAGAAAAAGTTTTAATACTAATTTATTAATAAAATCATACACATATGTTAATATTTTGAATCCAAATATATTTTAAGATATTTTATATTCAAATTTAAATTCAAATACAAGTTTAATTAAAAATCAACTCAAACATATATATTTAAACAAACACAAATTCAATTTGTAAATAATAATTTTATTAAAAATCCATATATATATAAAAACAACACATTATTATTATTGTTTTGAAAACACAGTTTCACCAATTTTAAATAATTTATAAAGGAGATTATTACATTTATTTGTTCAATTTATCAATTAGTATTTTCAAGAGTTAAATCAGATAACTTATCCAATTATCTGATGCCCGAAAATCCGGGTTATTACATTCCTCCCCCCTTAGAATCTTTTCGTCCTCGAAAAGGAACGAAGCCAGAATTTATTTAATAATTTAAAATCAGATAAATTATTCTTGGATCAATTTTAAAACACTTTTTAAAATTCACATAATATTTTAAAATAGTTTTTATAAAAATACTTTTTATAACTCGATGTCTCAACTAGTCCATCCTTGTTCTTACATAAATTCGGTCATACGTTGATCAGGCGTAGGACTGAAAATCTGTAAGTACTTAGCAGACTCATTTTCAACACCCAGTGAAAATACTTGGAAAACATTTTTGAAACTTTGTGAAAATATATAAACAATTTTGAAAATAGAGGAAATATCTTTGGTGAGAATGCTCTGGAAATCATCACCCCCATCCATGGTCACAGTTACATCACGGGTTACGTTGCTATCGTAGCAAAAGTCCATGTAACTAATGACAGCATGGAACCCACAACAGATCGCAGTTACATCCCAGGGTTACGTTGCCGTCGCAGCAAAAGTCCATGTAACTGTTGGCTCTCAGCGGCACACACGATTTCGCTGTCAAAATGAAACTTCTCCCACATAGGTCGCAGTCTACCGATATAAAATCAAACGCAGACAGTTGGCTCTCAGCGGCACACACGACTTTCGCTATGTTACCATAGTGTCACAGTCTACCGATATAAAATCAAACGTAGACAGTTGGCTCTCAGCGGCACACATGACTTCCGCTATGGTCTGCAGTAGATCGCAGTGACATTGAGTTAAATTGTTGTCACAGCATAACTCAAATGCCTCTGTGGGCACCAGCCCCTCGACTTTCGCTACACAAATAATCCTCAGGAACTAGTTTTGTCCGGACTCCTCACAGGATCAACTTTAGAAACCCCCCTTGGGGCTCAAGGCAGTACCACCCAGTGGTACTCCTGAGAAGTTCATTTCAAGGAAGCGCCTTTTTCCCCAAAGCTATTCTCAAAACACTTTATACTATATACTTATAGTATCTTCAAATCATACCCTTTATGATTTATCAAAATCTCCTTTACACAAAATCGATTACCAAAATCGATAATTCTCAAACTAGGCTTTCCAAAATCTAAAATTGATTTTCCCAAAAATCAAAAGCCTTTTCCAAAATCATAGGTTCCCAAAACTTTTTTCCAAAATCATTCTCATAAGATCCTTTATATATATAGATATATATAACTTTGAAAATCTTTGGATTATTTCAAACTTGTATAAAACCTCTTTTATACTTCAAATATTTCAAAACCCTTTTCTTTTAGCAATAGATTCAACAAGGGAAGATTTACCTTATATAACAAGGATATATAACTTTATTTTATTCTAAATCAAATATTCACATTTGATAAATCTTTTATAAAGTTATTAACCATATTTCTTTTCAAAAACCATTTTACAGTTCTTATCCACAAATCTTCAATATTAATTTCATTCAAATCCGTACGATGTACACATATCATCCGTACACAATATCAATCTGATCGCTCAATCGATCACACAATTTCACTTCCTAACTAGTATCGTCCACCCGACTTCCTAGTGCGGACTCAGATCTGGTTTCTTGATTAGAAACCGTCATTCTCCTTGCATAGTCACAACTATGATAGAGAATATCCAGAACCAATCAAAAATCCATATCCAGGTTCGCCGTCGAAAATCGAGCGAAAAATCCCAACTCGGATCGATAATACTATCTCAAAATTCTATGTTCGAATCTGGATCAAATCACTATGCGAACAGAATAATATATGTACATCCTACGTATTTAACTTCATTGATTATTAGCCAAATCAATTCTCTTTTCTATTCACATTTCCTTTACTTTCATTCTCTTACTCTCAATTGCTTCCATTTCCAATTGAGTTATTACTTCAATTACAAACAGTTTGAACTTTGACTTATTTAGATTTAAAAATAGCTTGAAAAAGTTTAAAATAGATAAGTAGTTGGAAAATAGTTATTAGTTTGTAAAATAGCTGTAAAATAGTTAAGTAGGTATAAAATAGTTAGATAATTGCAAAATAGTTTTTAAAATAGTGATTAGATATAAGTAACTGAAAAATAGTAATTAGTTTATAAGACAGTTTCAAAATAGTTAAATAGTTCCAAAATAATTGTAAAATAAGTATAAGATAGTTTGGGTTTAAGAAGAAAGATTGTATAGTAAATAGTTTGGAAAAATATAATTGTACTAAAACAATTTGAAAATAATCCAGAGCCAAACTGTTTAATTTCCCAATCTCCATTTCCAATTAATTTCCCATTAATTCAATTTAAATTTCCACTTCCATTTAAATTGACTCAATACTTCAATTTCCATTGAAATTGATTTAACCTCAATTCAAGTTGAATTAATCCTCTATTTCTTTCCTAATTCAAATCAAATTCCATTTGAATTTTAAACCTATTCAACTTAAATCACAATTTTCAATTAATTCACATAAATTTCAAATTGAACCAATTTTAATTCATTTCAATTCCAGTTTGAATTTATCCCAATTCCTATTTGAATTTGAACTCAATCAACTTCAATTTTATTTCAAATTATTTCAATTCAAATTTTCCATTTAAACTTATGCTTATCCATCATCAATCACAATTCTAAATTAATTCAAATCAAATTCAATTTGAACTAATTCAAATCTCAATTTAAAACTATCTCGAATTATATAAATTCGAGTTAAAATTTTTAAATGTTGATTTAATTCCTTAAGTCAAATTAACTCTTTTTTTTTTTATAAATCAAATCAACTTTTATTTTTAATTTAATAACTTAAATCTTTAAATCATTTAATTCTGAATCCAAATTCCAAAATTTCATTTTAAAATTATTTTTACTTAACTTGTTACAAAGTTCAAATAAGAATTCAAAAACAATTTAATCTTCAGATTCTAATTTATTATCCATTTTTAATTTCCAGATCTCAAACCCATTTTGAGATTACTCATAACTCCCATTTAAAACCAACCATTTAACTACCCAAGTTAAATTTAAATTCCATTTTGAAATTTCCAATTCAAGTTATTCATTCAAACTTATTTAACTTTTTCCAAGTTAAATTAAATTTACTTAATCCGGTCAACTTTACACAATTTGAATTCCCATTCAAATTTTAAACTTCAGATTAATAATCTTTCCCCTTTAAGTTTAAAAACTTACTTTACTTTGGGTTTCACATCACATTCCAAGGAAAAATTCAAAACTCCACCTTAGAGTTTATTTCAAATCATCATTGGTATTATGCCTTAAATTTTTAAACCACCTTTGGTTTTATTCAAAAACAAATTTCTTTAAATTTTCCAAACAACTCTTATTTTAAAATAATATCATATTCAAAAACAACCTGAATAATATTTATTCTTTTTCTTTTAATATTTTGAAAACAATTTCAAATGTTTTCAAACTTTAGGATTCAAAACTTCACAATTTAAATCCATTTTTAATTTACAAATTATACTCATTAAAGATTATTTCCCTAAAACATTTCATTTTACTTAATCCATAACAACATCACAACAACTAATATTTATGATAATAACCAAAATTATCATATCTGGAAACCAATTCATTTTTATCTTTATTCTAATAATACTTCTACAAATTCAAGATTTTAATTTCAGTTTGGATCCATTTCAAACTTATCTTCATTTAATTTCAATTTGGTTGTATTACCATTACCACTTAATTCTCATTATTTTATTTTATTCAATTAATACAACAACCAATTACCTTAATATTTATTAAAAAGAAATATTGCTTTATATATCAAAATATATTCTTATATAAAATCATTTAAAATCCTTATATAAGAAAATAACAAGTACGCTCTCATATATATATATACACTCAACTTGTTCTAGGGTACCATTGACCCTATCCTTAACGAGTAATCCCAACAGAGCCAAGATTCTCGCTTAACCTTCGCTCTGATACCAACTGTAACGACCCGGAGATTTCGAACCCGAAATTTCCAGATAGTTAGAAGAGAAAAAGAAAGAGATAGAAGAAGAACAGGAACAAGACACAGAAACCTCACATTCGCAGCGGATCAAAATATAATATCACATAAACAACAGTTTTACAAAAGAACTGTATCAATACACTTATACATTATACATCAGAGTTATACATTTACAAATGACTAGACAGTTATATCAACCTGTCTTAGACTAATATCACATCAACTCTCAAATACACAGCAGAATACTTCATACGTTCCTGCCATCCAGCTCGCCACCTGAACTCCAGAACGTCCTAACCTGAAAATCTGTAATACTCGGTCTGACCCGAGCATTACATCAAAGTAATACTCGGGTCAGGCTGGAAACCAGCGTGAGTAAACTCATCTAACATGAAATTTCAATTCATGAAACTTTTTAAACCCGGGTAACTCGTATTTTACTATAAGTAAACATCTTATATAGTTAATACC
Source organism: Allium fistulosum (assembly GCA_030737815.1). Classification (NCBI taxonomy): domain Eukaryota; kingdom Viridiplantae; phylum Streptophyta; class Magnoliopsida; order Asparagales; family Amaryllidaceae; genus Allium; species Allium fistulosum. The sequence goes on from CM060907.1 coordinate 296,700,241, forward strand.
TATTTTTACAAAACAATATCTAAGTATCCAACTTAGTTTAAATGGTCCATATCTTCCCAAACCGGCCTATTTGATTTCACATATCAATCTATAAAGAATTATAGAAGATTTCAAATCGAAGTGGTTTCGGGTATTTACTGCTACCCGACCCCGGTCTCTTCGAATTCAATGTCATCTTAATCCCAGTTGTTTAAGTGAACACATATCAAATTTAAATACAGGGTATCATATTCACACAACAATTCATTATCGATAGATAACCCACAATATTACTGTTCAACCCATCATATCATATCACAGTACATCACAATTCATATATCAGAGATATTCAGACAACCAAGGTATTCAATTCAGGTTTATCATCTATAGACAAGATTATAGTCAAACCATTCTTAATTAATTTAATTTAATCACCTAATATAAATTAAATTAATTATCTTTAATCTTGCTTAAGTATAAACCACTCTTTAAATTAATTACATTGATTAATTAACTTTATTAATTATACTTGAGTAATTCATCCTTAATTACTCTTAAACAAATTAATTAATCTTTAATTACAGATTAATTATTCTTTTAATTATTAATTAATAAACCTTAATTATCAATTAATAAAACTTAATATCAATTTATTAATCCTTAATTATTATTTAATCAATCCTTAATTACCATTTGATTAATCCTTAATTAATCTTATATTAATCACCCTTAATTAATAATTAATAAAACCTAATTATAAATTAATAAAACTTAATTACAAAATTAAGTACTTCATAATTACCAATTAATTTACCTCTAATTAAATTAATTAATCTTAATCACTTAGTTAATTTATCTCTAATCATTAATTAATCTCTAATTACTTTTATTAATTAATCTCCAATTTTTTCTCATTAATTAATTACTCTTTTAATTAATTACATTTATCGAGTAACTTTAATTAATCACATTCTTAATTAAAGATAAATTCTTTATCTTTATTATTTACCTAATTTTATCATTGGAAAACATTTAGGGATTAATTACATGATTAAAAATATATAATTTACTTTAAACAAAGCAATTTAAACATTTTATTTGTTTTAAAAACTTGATCATTTTCCTTCGTTTTAGAAATTTATTAGCTTACAAAAGAAACCCGAGACAAACAAACAAAATACCGAGTCAATTCCCGAGCAACTCACGAGTAACTCTCGTATCTTCTTCTTCGAGTCGCACTTCAAAACGCACGAGCACAACACCGAGAAAACTTCATCTTCCCAAACTATCTATCATCCCCAGCTCCAAACGTGCACGTGCACCACCTAACGACGAAGCTCCGACCTTCGCCACGACCATCCTCAAGTCACCTACGATCTCCCTGATGAACTCGACCCCTCGACCTCGTCGAACTTGCCGCGAGATGAAATCGAACAATTCGAACACATCTGAACCCACAACATCGACAGGAACTTCCATTTGCCCTCGCCTCTGACCATCGAACACAACTTCTCCCCACCGATTGAAAGCTCTTCCGACATGCTATCACCCTGCCAAACCCCACGAGCTCCGGTCGCATACTCGCCTCCCAAAATCATCGCGTTGCCACCCAATACCGAGGCTGCCTTAAACCCTACATCATCGACAATCCGCCACCATGGCCACCAATAAATTCCACCACCATTTTTCTAGTAATCTTCATGCCAATACCCTCCTCCAGGCCAAACCCGACCTCCCAATTCTTCGCCGATCACCGTGGGTAGCCAAAATACCCAAAATGATCATCACCGAAAATCTTCCCAGAATTAAATCTAAAAATTACAATTTTACCTTTAAAATTCTTAATCTTCGAAGACAATTCAGACCATACTGGTGGATTCGAGAATCACCATCCTTGAATTTTATCTAATTTCTGATTTTTACTGTGACCTTTAAACTTACAACATTTTATCCAATATAATCACTTAAGTTTATTTTTAAAAACAAGAACACATCCTTATTAACACATTTTTATTTATTTATTTTAGAAATCAAATTTTAATATTGATTATACAGGAAGATAGGCATTATCTTGTGATGATGATGGGTCTGTTAAATACAGAGCACAATGAAATATACAGAGTCCATTTTACAGGCATGATAACTAATATGCACACATTTATATCCAAAACTCAAGCAAGCATTCGAGACTACATGCAACCAGATTTATCACAGATCCATAACTGAGTTAACTCAAAGTTTACTCACCTTATTGTTTGAACAGAGCAGGTTCGAAAATCTGTAAACTGGGCTTGGGAAGTTGATCATTGAACTGCTATTTATCATGATCTGTACTTGCTTACTTGCTTGATGTTTTGAGATGATCTGCATTTTGTTTCTTTGATTTGAAACTGATCTTGCTTCCCAGATTTGCTTTGCTTTCAGATTTGAACTTGGTTTTTAGTTTTAATCTGAGGTTTGCCTTACAAGATTTGATTTCCTCTTATTAGTTTTACTTCAGGTTTAGTTTTGAAATATGGAGAAAAATGGCCTGACTTTTCTTTTTACTTTCAATTAAATAAAAAGTTTTGCCAAATGTCAAAGCTAACTAACACTTGTAAATTTGTTATTTTACTTATTAAACATTTGTCATAAGTTTGTATTTTTATGTTTAAATCCTTGTCTCATTTTTATATTTAATTTATAAATTATGTTTTAAATCCCTACTTCATTTTAATTTATGAATCATATCCTTATGTTTATATATGTATACATTCTTTTAAAAGAAAATGATTTGAAATCTAATTATACTAAATAAATAATCACATCCCTTTGTTATATTTATACAACTTTAAGAGAAAAAGTTTTAATACTAATTTATTAATAAAATCATACACATATGTTAATATTTTGAATCCAAATATATTTTAAGATATTTTATATTCAAATTTAAATTCAAATACAAGTTTAATTAAAAATCAACTCAAACATATATATTTAAACAAACACAAATTCAATTTGTAAATAATAATTTTATTAAAAATCCATATATATATAAAAACAACACATTATTATTATTGTTTTGAAAACACAGTTTCACCAATTTTAAATAATTTATAAAGGAGATTATTACATTTATTTGTTCAATTTATCAATTAGTATTTTCAAGAGTTAAATCAGATAACTTATCCAATTATCTGATGCCCGAAAATCCGGGTTATTACATAAAACCACTTGTAGAGGGATGGAGAATCCGTGGAAGCCTCCGTGAGTAGAAGTTTGAGTGAAAGTGGTTAGCGAGTTTGAAATCGATAATTACAGAACTGATGTATTCGCCATTTTCATTCTCTCTATTGCTTAGAAGAACAGATAGTAGCAGCTAGGGTTTAGAAGAGATATCGAAGTCGGTTGTAGGATTTTGTTTTTATCTTTTCTAGAAAAAAAAATTTATCAATGAAGAGGAGAAAATGCATGCAATACTGCCCTTCGTTCATCGTATCATCTTTCATCATCATAATTGATCATCACTCCATCATCATATCATCCTCCATCATCATAATTGATCATCAATCCATCATTATATCATCCTCTGTTCTCTGTTATTAACTAACACATCCCATTTGTTAACTATGTGTAATGTTACATGCAGGGTTGATCCAGAACAAACCATTAAGCTAATAATTGAAAAAAATATTGCCCTTAAGCATAAAGTTAAAGGGAAAAAAATTGTCAAGCATTTAATTTAACTTGGATGATGTTGAGATGATTTCTCCTAAAGCACACAAAATATCTAAAGAGAGTAGATCTTTAAACGCTGAAGATGAATCTAAACCGAGAAGGTTGAATTTTTGTTTTAAAAGAACACAAATACTGAAATGCTAGATGTGTAATTGGAACATTATATTATAGAAAATCAAATGATTATACCTGATAGGATTTCCAAATGAAGATCGAGCTATAAGAACGAAACGAAAGCATAGAAGGGAAAAATAGAATTGTATAGAACATTCAAGTTTTACGTAGTTTGAAATGTGTCTCACATTTTCACATAGTAAATTCTTCTTTCCTACCATATAGAAAATTTATCTTGTTGATGTCGGACTCGTCGGCCGTGTAAAATGCCAACCCCAAACTGAACAATCATTTACCATTGCCATCTTCCATATATTTACTTTTTCCTTCTCTCCTTTTCGACCACTACCATCCAAATATGAAAATTCAACAAATATTTGAACGAAATCTAATCTAATTTTCAGGTTTTTTTATTAAATTATTTATTTTGGTGTTTCTATCACATATGTTTTTCTAGAGCCTTTTGGATATGTTTAGAATTTTTTCCTATTTGAAGAATGTCGACTTCTTATTATTTATCATCAAAACAATTCACTGATTGGACTTTCCAATGCATACTTACATCATTTACGTCTGCAGTAATTCAATAAAAACTCACAAAAATCAAATTTCAATATTCCACAAGGTAGTAACGTTTATTTTCAATGACTAACTGGAGCTCTATTTCACAGCTATCCATATGAAGAACAAATAGAATACTCTTGAGTGCACTGAGATCCTTAGAATAAGTTGTTGCAGCTTGAGGGAACGATTTGGAACGTTGAAAGAGATTGTGAGTGCAAAGATGTGAGATAGTGAAGCACAACTGCTCGTAAGTAACGAAATTCAAACACAGATTTCCACCAAAGTTTAGGCTGATAATTATTATGATCGACGGCTGTATAGGAACAAAGCGTTGCGCAAATATCATATTCTTGAATCTCCTCCTGAAGATTCAAACCCTGCCTACAAGCTGGCTTCCATAATGGGCTAAAGTATGATGTGGGACTATCTAGCCCGCCACACACAAATAGAGACATCAAACAAACGCCACATCATTATCAAAAGCTAAACTAGACCTAGACAACCTAGGCAACATCATTGTGACCGTCTGACTTCTAATGTAGAATTCCAAAGAATCACTGATCGATGTATGAATTTTCAGTTACTATATTATGATTATAAGGAGTGGGAATTTTCACATATTTTCATGAACAAATGCCAAAATGATAATCTTGTACGTGCTATTAGGAAGTCGGAGGAAATTAAAAGGCTGTCCTATTTTCTTATGGTAAAGCTAAGTAGTAATGCAACATCCCTGTTTGTAGACCAAAAAACACCATGATGATACAGTCATCACGAGCATTTTTCAAGTGACGGAATGAGAATAGTTTATGTTTATCAACAATAAGTAAACAGAGCAGCCAAATAATTTTCATTATTTTTTTCCTTAACATATCCATTTTCTAAAACGTTCCCACACATGGGTAAATACGATAATATATATATATAAGAGTGGACATGTTCGTTATATGAAGATGCCAACATGTTCACTTAACTGGTTTATATCCTAGTTTACACATAGAATGGAATACAAAATACTAAGTATGTATAACTAAGCCTCCTGCTTCGTCTTTGTAGTTTTATTCTCCTTAAAGATAATCTGTCTAATCCTATAAACTCATCTTACTCAAATGGGTACCCGTGAGTTTATGGAGAGACAAGATAAACACACGAGTTAGACATAATGCTTTATATAAGTAATACTATAACTAAAACATACATCAAAGGGATAAAACGACACCAAGTTCAATGAGTTTTCCCTCACCATTTAAAAATAGTAGAAGAACAACTATAACTACCGTATAGTGTTGTACAATAAACATGTTAGTGACACCTATTAACTTTTCTAGGTCATTCTTGCAATCATTCACATTATGGTGGACAATGCATCCTTGGCTTTAGTGTAGTGGTTTTACGTTATTCAGGTTCTCCATAGAGGTTGCCGTATAGGCCTTACACCCTCATACATGGCAATATAGTGATTTTACATTATTTAGATTCATATTAAAGGTTGTCACACATGCCTTACACCGTCGTTTAAAATATTACATCATTAAAATTCACGTTAGAGACTACCACATTGGTCTTACATCCTAATCCAAAATTTTATGTTGTCAAACAGGACTTACATCCTCATTTAAAGTATTAACCTAGAGATAGTCACACATGCCTTACATCCTCATTCAAACATTTATGCTAAGGTTGCCACGAAAGCCTTACATCCCCATTCAAAGATATACATTATAGGTTGTCACATAGGCCTTATATCATCGTTCAAAGTTTTACGCTGTACTTGCCACACACGCCTTACATCCTTGGTAAAAGTCTGACAATATTCAAATTCAAGTTTCATCCCTTGCTTAGATCTCCTATCATCTAGATGCAATTTTACTCATTCAAGAGTTTCCACTTAACACTAAGTGAACATAATTTCTTTATAATAAATTGTTTATTACACACCATTATCAGGCTTATACATTTTGGTCAAGCAAAATCTTTTACTTCTTTGGATAAATCTTTTTTTCTACACTTCAAATAAATTATATATTTTTATCTTTATTTCTTGCTCATGTCTAAGCTTATTCAACATTCCTTCCTTACATAAGTTATTACATTTTAACTTATTAAAATAGCAATTTATACATTTATGTGTCATGTCTTAATGTTATGAAACCTCTAAGTCCAAAGATATTAAAATTTACTTCACAATGCTAATGAAAGCATACTTATAACATAACAAAAATATACCCATGGGCTAACGAAAACATGCCTTGTAGATGTTATCGGAGTTATACATGTGAGCTTATGGTAACATCATATGAGCTCATGAAAGCATAGATTCCAAAACTAATGAAAACATGCACTTTGCTAATGGCAACATACATTTCGGCGATCAAAACCATAATACTTTTACTTAGTGAAAGCATGGACCTTTGCTTAACGAAAAAATGCATTTTCCTTAGCGGAAACATGGTCTTTGCTTAAGGAAACATGCATTTTTATTAGTGAAAACAGAGTTCTTTTCTAAACGAAATCATGCATTTTTCTTAGTGAAAACATGGTTCTTCTCTTAACGAATTTATGCACTTTTTCTTAATGAAAAATATAGTTCTTATCTTAACAGAAACATTCCTTTCTAGTTAGCAAAAGAATAACTTAAGTGGCTAATGGAAAATTAATCCTTTTCAATAATAAAGATATACAATTTTGCTAACAAAAGTATAAATGTAATATCAAAAATCCGTTAGCGGAGGCATGCTAACAAAAGTATAACTTTTAAACTAACAAAACTTAGTATTATTGTTGAAAGCATAGTTTATGGACTAAGGATAACATGCTATTTGCTACTAAATATGTAACATGGGTATGCGATCAGAATATAGGTAACAAAGTATGTTTCCTTAAGCCAACGAGAACATGTTAAAGACAACACATACAACAATATCTTAAATAAATTGAAAACAATTTTATTATTTAAAAGAAAAATATGTTTATGGTTTGCCACTTGTTGATTGCATTTGTTCCTCATTTTCTTTTACAGATTTCTTCAAGATGTCATAAAAAATAAGCTTTTATTTTAAGTGCTTAATTGATTACATAGTTAATTAAGTCATTTTCATTATTTAAGAATTTTTCCTTCGCTTCTATAATTCATATTAATTACAAATTACATGGGATAAACCTAGAAAATATCCAAAAAATCAATTTTGATTTATTTTACCATATATAAAATTTTCAAATCAAGATAATTAATTTCCATATTTCAAGTTAATTAAATTCTAAAGTACCACATTTTCTCTTTAAAAAATTTACATTAATTCGTACAGTTATGGGAAAATATCAATTAAAAATCCATCTTCAAAATCAAATTTTCATTACTTATCCAAAATTTATAGTGATTTGAGCCCATATATTCAAGTAATGGTCAAAATAAATTACTTCCATATAAAGTACGTATATTCATTCAGAGTATGCAAACCATTATAGTCATGCATTTAGAGACAGTAAAACGATAAAAAGAGCACAAATCCAAGTTCTTTTAGGAAGAACTCAAGATTAGGTTTAATTTACACATCTAAGCCTCAAAAATATGCTTTAGTCATCTCCTTCTTTTCGAAAATGAAAGCTTTTATCTTGAAATGGTTGTTTCTCTTTATCTTCCTTTAATTATCCATAATGTAAGTGTCATTGGAATCAGTCTATTTCGCAGTATGTAAAATTGGCAATTTTATTTCCCCCCTTAATTGGATCTTAGCAAGCTTATGAAATCTAATATTTAACCCTAGATCCAATCTGGTTATTTTAATAAAATCAAATTTATTTTGATTACTTCATTCTTTATCAACTAATCTATTTTAATTAAGTATGATATGTGAATAGATATGAATATATCTAATACATTCATATACATAAATGATATATCACATATGAAATAAAAATTATGGGTATGTTAGATTTTGGTAATATAATATTTCATATTTAAGTATATTTTGGAGGTATTTGAGTTAAGATGAAATTGTGTCTCAAATACATTGCCTCTTTTATGGATTTTGTAGATTTTGAAGATAATTAATATCCTCTTTTATTGCATTAAATAGGCTAAAGAATTATCTACATAGGAAGAATTTATTTTAGGAGATAGAAATAATCAATGGCCGATTAAAAAATGCATTTAATCGAGACTATTATTAACAGGTAAGTATATGGTTCATTAGATTTGTGGGAAAAAAGTTGTTTTTTTGGGTTTTGAGATATCTTCTCAATTTTTTAGGCTTTCTCTTGTAATCTTTTGGTGAATTAATAAAATTCTGTTTGGAGGAATTTTTTTTGTCATTGTTTTTCTTCATTTCTTATGTCCTCGAATATCTAATTGTTTAGGGATCCTAGGAAAAACCCTAACAATTGGTATCAGAGCCCACTACAAAAAAAATTAAGAGGCTTTTGGCTATGGAGAATATAAGTTTTGATAAACTTAATGGAAGAAATTGGGGGTTATGGAAGGCTAAGATGGAGGATTTTCTATATCTCAACGATCTTCACCAACCATTGAAAAACAAAGGGGACAAATCGACTAATGTATCTGAAGAAAAATGGGAGACTTTGGATAGGAATGCTGCAACGACTATTCAGTGTTTTTTGGAGAATTTGGTGTTTTATATTGCTACTAATGAAACATCTGCTTTTGGAATTTGGAAGGAATCTATGCAAAGAACTCTACAATAAGCAATGCACTTCTTAAAGAGGGAATTGAAAAACCAATAGGATAGGTGCATCTTACAAGGAGGGATAACTGACCAAACATGGAAAGAAGATCAAATAGATCAATCATCGAGAGGGATTTTATCTATTATTACTGCGAAAAACCTAGTCACCAACTAAAATTTTGCAACAAGCTTAAAAAGGGCAAAGAAAGGATGAAAGCATTAGAGGAAGAGAAATACAAGCTTGATGAACGTAGCGATGATGAGGTGAATTTTGGTATTAGTAATGACATTCTTCGTGTTGACGGAAGAGAAGGAGATGAGTGAGTGCTTGATTTGGGTGCATGTTTTCATATATGTCACCAAAAGGAAGCATTCATTGATTATAATGTGACGTACCGGGTTTTGCCCGCTCGAAAATCAACATCCGTACTTCACATTGTACTAGAATGCCGCAGATTCGACCGTTCAAATTCGATTCGCCGGAGCTATAACACAATTAAGTAAATAACACAGCGGAAGAAAAGAATAATACATTGATATACAATATCTGATACAGCAGAGTGATACAATGAATATCAATATACATCAGAGATATGATACAACAAATAGCAGCGGAAAAGAAAAGATAACAACAGCAGTGGAACAATATCAATAGAAGTGATAACTCCAAAATGATCTTCAGACAAGAATGAATCCACAACTCCAAGATAAGCAACTCCGATGAATGAACTAGCTCCAGATAATCTACTCAACCTGAATATCTGAAAACCCCAACTCTAGACTGCTCGTGTGGAAAATTATGAGCACCCAGAGTTTAGGAAGGGAACAATAAACTCCGGATCAGTCATGGGACTGGTGTGAGCAACAAAAACAGTTTATCTTTAAACAATCAACAAAAGATTTAAACATTGAAATCCGCAATGCTTTTTGGAAAATGAAACCACCATAAGACCTCCCGCCACACACACAATGCAAACGCAGAATTGGAGGAGATTTCTTCTTATGATAGTCAAAGATGCTTACTACGCAAAATCATTGAATTATTATTACTAGTGCATAGTGCAGAAAACATTTTCGAAAGTATAATATTAATCTTAGCCAGCATAGGTACCATTATACTATGCCTACTATAGCTACCATATTAGATGGTAGGTTCTACAACTAAAACCGTACAAAGTTCGTATTGGAAGAATGGATTTCCAACAAATGGTCAGGCTAAGGAACTTCCTATTCCACGAAAGAAACGCCTCTGGCGGGACGCTCCGAGAGACAAACTGCTCTCTGCCAAACAAGGCCGGGTTACCCCTGTAACAGGTAACTCACGAATATGTCATCACCCGGTCCTTTGGGACCTTTATCCGAGCTCGGTATCCAACATCACACATCATAAAGAAAGTGTATCCACATGAGTAAGTATCTGGGCTCCATACCATGATACCACCCCTTTCCAGAAGGAAATGACATACCCTAAAGGGCGCGACCCTCATAACCTTGCCGCAACATTCCTGTTTAGACCATTTTCGGGTTGTGAGGCCCTGACGAAGTCTCGTCCACAAAGCTACGCTTTTTCAAAAAGCCACGCTTTGGGTCAACAGATGATCAACCTATGATCACAAAGATATAAGATCAAACAAATGATCATATCACAAATGATCAAACACTGATCATCACACAGCAACACTCAGCATGCCACATTACCAAATTGGGATATATTGCTGATAAATTTCAACTACATAACCTCTGAGCTCGTACGTCTCAGAGAAGGGTGTTAAGCTAAGAGAATAAATTCTCCGCCACCAACAGAAATGTATTTGAAAGAAATCAGCTTTATATCTCAAAGTGTAATGTCAGACATACAATCCATACAAGTCTGTTCCGGGATCGAACAGAACCGAAGGCACTTCTCACGAAGCCCTTGCAATTCCGGATAATTTCCAATCACGTCCGGACTTCCCGTCACTAAGGATGATAAAACCACTATATCGGGGATCAGCCGATGCAGAGTAACTCGACGGTAATCCTTCCGTTTTCAAAAATATCCGGTCTTCAACACCGGTCTTCAAATGCCATCCATATCGACGTATCACATATTCGGAATGGGTTATACGACCCAAAGGTCCTCTCCCGGCTAAACCGAATAGTGAGCGAAATATTCGAAAATCATATGGATATGGGATTTCAATTAAGTCACAACTTAAAACCCAAACTTTCCATTCAAATGGTTTAACAAATTACCATTTTAAATCTTTAAACAAAAAGATTCAACTTTTACGGTTTAAACAGTTTCCACACTTTAATCTTTTAAACAAAAGATTCATTCACAGATTTTCCAAATTAATTTCCATTTCAATTTGATTAACTCGTTAAATCTTTAAATCAAGATTTAACTTATAGCTTTCAAAACAATCCCATTTCAAATGATTTAAACCAATCATTATTTTAAATCTGTTAAAGATAACAGATTCAAATCATAGCTTTTCAAAACAATTCATTCATAACTTGGAAAACCATTTTCAATTCAATATTGAAATTCCTTTAATTAAACTGGAATTTCATTTCTTATCTGAAAGCTTTTATTCTTTTAAAACAACAGTTTTTATTTCAGAAAATCTGATTCATTCATACGAGTTGGAATCCTTGGGTTAAATTCAAATTCTCAAAATTTTACTTTTAAATGTTTTAAATTCAGATAAACACATTTATAACATTTTCAATCCCTAGTTTCAAATCATAGGATTCAATTCCAAACTTGAATTCAAATTTAAATCAAAATATTTAAATTCTCAAAACTCGATTAAGTTATTCAAAATAACTTTTATCTTTGAAGTTCCACTTCAAAAGCTTTTCACTTTAAACCCGAATTTCTAATTTCAAAATCAATTGAAATTAAAATTTCAATTTCAAAAACATCAAATTTAAATTATCTGTGACTTAACCGATTTCCACGTGAAATCCATATTTGTGTGTGTAAAAGTGTAGTCCAGGGGTTTTACATACAATAGTGCAACATCAATCATCATAGATATATCGATAAGCGGTAAAATCGATAACGCTTATCTTCATTCACAGATTCATAGATAAAATAAATTTATCAGTCACAGAGATTTACAATTACAATTCGATGTGGGTTTCGGATAACCAACTGGAATCCGACTCCCTGTCGCATCGAAATTCAAATGTCGTTTTAAAGGCCAAGTTGTCTAATTGATTTAAATAGTTTTAATTCAACACTTTGAATCTAAATAACATTTATCACAGATAAATCATATACAGTCATCACAAATATATCCAGGCTATATATCACTGAGTATCACAGAACATCACCAAATAAATATCAGAGTCAATCAAACATAATCTTTAATTCGTATCAATATAGTTTGATTAACTTAATTTACTTTATCATTTATTCTGCTTAATTAATCGCAAATTAATCAACTTATAAAAAAATTTACTTCTTAATTACTCAATTAATTAATTCTTAATTATTAATTAATAACCTTAATCATTAATTTATAAAGGTTAATTACCTATTTAATTACCAATTAATTTCTTAATTAATTTATTGAGCATTTAATTAGTTAATTACTATTCATCAACTTTAAGTAGATAGTTAAATTCTTAAGTTCAAAATTGATCTAAACGCAAAGTTATAAATATCAATCTTTAAATTACTGATTTATTAAATCTTAAATTACTTATTCAATTAGTCCAAATCATAATTTTATTGACTAAATAAATTATTCATTTTAATCAACTTAATTTACTTAATAATCTCTAGTTTGATTTTCTTCATTAATTCCTACATTTCCTTAATTACCCTTAATATAGTTCATTTCCTTTACTTATGATTAAATTAACATTTAAGTGTATATTTAAAACATTACACTTTTAATTAATTTAACCATCTTATATTTTAAAACTCTATCAATGATTTTAAATCAAATCTTAGTTTTTAAATTTGTCAATATTAAAACTTTTAACAAAATAATTTTAAGGATTAAGGCAGATTCTCGAAGAAGATAGAACCCGAAGTAAACAAAACGTTTGCTCGAGCAAAGCTCGTGACAGCCCCTGCTTTTCCTCGCGTCACTCTTCCCCTACCCTTTCTTCTTCTACCAGATAATCTCCCTCTTCTCTCTTTATATTATACATTGTTTTAAGTTCAAGCCTAAACCCAAACTGGAACGAGAACTTCAAAATCACGAGTTCGACCCCGTGCTCGATCCCTAAAAACTCGAGAACCACAGAGCTCCCAATCCAACCTTCCACTGGCACATCGTGCACGTGCACGCGAACCCCAGCCACCTCCGGTCGAGTCGCCACCCACCACCAAGTCGACGTTGGCCCACTCGATCACTTCCACTTTCCAGAAACCCAGTACCACTTAAAAATCGAAATCGAACCCTTCATATCAACCCAGAACCCAACGTATATCGATAAATCACGTTCTCCACGGCGCTCACGGCGATCAGAAACCGCGCCCCTCTGACCATAGCACCCCCTTCCATCCATGCAGCGATCACCCCAATCGCGATGGCCTCCGATTCCCTCTAGATTTCCGAATGGCCTCGCGAACGTAGATGACAATTTCGAACACTTAAACCCTATTCCAAACTCCTCCGGCCACCACGAAAATTTATAAAATCATTTAGTATTTTTCTCGTGATGACAGACCCACAAACGTACTCCAGATTCGATTACGAAGTTCATCATTGCTCCGATCTTCAGATTTTCGATAAAACCCAATTTATGTTCATCTTGCTAATTCTCGAGATTTAACAAATTTGAAATCATGATTTTTATCTTAAAAATCATAAATTCCAGGAACAAATCATATTATAAAATGAATTCAAGGAATCAAGATACTTGAATTTTTTTATTTACTTGAGTTTTACTGTAAATTCTTTTCCAGATAAAAAATTTACTTCCTAATCTTCTTAGAAATATTATTGTGATTATGACCTTGGTTTATTCGAACCATTTCACTCAAACATTCCAGCTAAAGGTGAATGGTTAAAGAGATTTTTAAATTTAGGATCCTGTCTCTAGCCTATAACATAAGAACTGATATATATATACTTATATATATGTCTGTAAAACAAACATACACTGATATCATTCAAAACATACAGGCATGTTAACAACATTCCAGAGCATCCTTCTAAGCATCAACACCCTATTAAAGAGTATAGGCAAATAAAAGTGGGGTTGCTCTTGGTTTAAAAGCAGAGAATAGTTACAGGCCTGGAATGAAGTCTGGAGATGATTTTTCTTTTTCTTTTCTTTTTTTTTTCTTTTCCCAAACTTCATTGTAGTTGTATTATTTTCAAAATGATTACTGAGCATTTCCATTTCAATTCTTCTTAAAAATGAAATTTCATTATTATCAAGATTTCCTTTTCTTTAGTAATCATGGACTACAAATGATTATAAGGAGAGAATTTGTATTTTTTTTTAATGGCTTTGAACCTGAGATAGAGCAGTATATAGGTATATATACATACACGCAGACATGCATCACTGAGCAGTTTGGTTCAAAAAAACATTTTTTCACAGCAAACTTGAAATCTTAATCACAACATCAAATATATAAACAGATTTAAACATTTGAAAGGTAGTTTGCTCACAGTATTTCCAGATATTTCTATGCAACTGATTCCTAATATTTAAGGTTTAAAAGTGAAAGTTACTCACCAGGATTTTTTTGTGAAAGATCAGAACACCCTGTTTGAAAACAGTTTTGAAACTGGAAAATGTTTTTTCTTTGATCTTCCTGCCCATCATCTTGCTTTTGTTTAATTGTAGTTGCTGGTTGTTGTTGAATGTTTGTTTAGGTTTCAAATGGAGTTTATTTGGTTTTATTGAGTTCGAAAGGAAAATGAAAAGTGATAAGAGAAAGTTGTTTACAGAGCTGAAGAATGAAACAGGGTATTATATCTATTTGTACAATGCAAGATGATATTTGCATTTGTTTGTACAACAATACAGGGATATTTTCTTCCCATGGTGGCTGCATTCTTTGTTTCGGCTGAGAAGAAATATTGGGTGGCTTCATTAAATGCTTGTACAATTCCTGTTTATAAAAATATTGCTTTGTACACTATTTGTATATTTTATTTTGTGTGCTAAGAATTGGCATTAATTGCCTTGTACATTGCGTGAGAGAAAGGTCTGGTGGCTTCTATTTTGCAAGCTTTTGTTTTAGCTTGTACTTACCCATTTGTTTTCTTTAGCCTTGTTCATACTTGTCTTGTTTATAAGCTCCCATATGTATGTATTTGTTTCCTATCATTTTTCTTCCAGGTCTACACTTACCTATACAAGCCTACTTAGCTATGCGGATCACTCTGAGGCTGGGAAATCATTCTTTAGTGTTATGTTTCATTTTATTATTTACAAAACTATGGAATTTACTTGTATATATTTTATAAACTCAATTATTATTAAACCATTTGTCTACAATTTAAATTCAAGTCAAAATATATATATATCGATATATATTATTAGTTCAAATTCGCTCATATATGCTCAACACATATATATTTACATACATATAATATTGACAATATCTAAATTTTAAATGATTTATCCAACATTTATTTGAATTCGGGGAAACTCGCAATCACTTTTATCAATTAATTTTACAAATATTAATTCAAAAATCCAATTAATTATCATTTTAAATTTATAAAAATTCGGGGTCGTTACAGACTTCCCCCCTTAAAAGAATTTCGTCCTCGAAATTCGCAGGCACGAAAACAAAGACAGATGAAGAATGTTTCGTCTAATTAAACTGAATATTTATTCTGCATTTGGCTTACCAAATCAGAATATCAATAACAGATACAAGAACGAATCTGTCTTAACACTTACGAGATACTCGGGTTATCCAGATCTACGAAGTATGCAGTGGCATCGGTCAGTTCGAAGTGATAACTAACCATTCGTAGAATATATTGGGACCCCAAAGAATAGATAGATATATTGATACTATTTCAAAGCTTTTAGTTCAGAAACTAAAGTATACCTATCAACCATAGCAAACAAAACAATCAATACATCCAAACAAACAATTTGGCCTATCTGGAGTTTATGTCCCATATTGATATATTGAATTTCTTTCCTGGATCTACCAGAAACTATCGAAGAATTGAGAAAAGAATGACGAACAAAAGAGATTGATAGAGAAAAGATTGTTTCCTTGTTGTTACAGGATATTGACCATTTCATAGTCTCTTCCCTGTCCCCTATCTCATCCTCTTCTTGCACTCATACTTACTATCAATGGATAGCAAGAGAATTTACTGAGGCTTTCGAACGGATATCTGAGGAATACTCATTCTAGAGTTTACTTCACCCTATCTCTAATGAGCTACTTAACGTGTTATACTCCTGAGCTAAAGTTCAACCTTAGCTCTGATACCAAATGTGACGTACCGGGTTTTGCCCGCTCGAAAATCAACATCCGTACTTCACATTGTACTAGAATGCCGCAGATTCGACCGTTCAAATCCGATTCGCCGGAGCTATAACACAATTAAGTAAATAACACAGCGGAAGAAAAGAATAATACATTGATATACAATATCTGATACAGCAGAGTGATACAATGAATATCAATATACATCAGAGATATGATACAACAAATAGCAGCGGAAAAGAAAAGATAACAACAGCAGTGGAACAATATCAATAGAAGTGATAACTCCAAAATGATCTTCAGACAAGAATGAATCCACAACTCCAAGATAAGCAACTCCGATGAATGAACTAGCTCCAGATAATCTACTCAACCTGAATATCTGAAAACCCCAACTCTAGACTGCTCGTGTGGAAAATTATGAGCACCCAGAGTTTAGGAAGGGAACAATAAACTCCGGATCAGTCATGGGACTGGTGTGAGCAACAAAAACAGTTTATCTTTAAACAATCAACAAAAGATTTAAACATTGAAATCCGCAATGCTTTTTGGAAAATGAAACCACCATAAGACCTCCCGCCACACACACAATGCAAACGCAGAATTGGAGGAGATTTCTTCTTATGATAGTCAAAGATGCTTACTACGCAAAATCATTGAATTATTATTACTAGTGCATAGTGCAGAAAACATTTTCGAAAGTATAATATTAATCTTAGCCAGCATAGGTACCATTATACAATGCCTACTATAGCTACCATATTAGATGGTAGGTTCTACAACTAAAACCGTACAAAGTTCGTATTGGAAGAATGGATTTCCAACAAATGGTCAGGCTAAGGAACTTCCTATTCCACGAAAGAAACGCCTCTGGCGGGACGCTCCGAGAGACAAACTGCTCTCTGCCAAACAAGGCCGGGTTACCCCTGTAACAGGTAACTCACGAATATGTCATCACCCGGTCCTTTGGGACCTTTATCCGAGCTCGGTATCCAACATCACACATCATAAAGAAAGTGTATCCACATGAGTAAGTATCTGGGCTCCATACCATGATACCACCCCTTTCCAGAAGGAAATGACATACCCTAAAGGGCGTGACCCTCATAACCTTGCCGCAACATTCCTGTTTCGACCATTTCCGGGTTGTGAGGCCCTGACGAAGTCTCGTCCACAAAGCTACGCTTTTTCAAAAAGCCACGCTTTGGGTCAACAGATGATCAACCTATGATCACAAAGATATAAGATCAAACAAATGATCATATCACAAATGATCAAACACTGATCATCACACAGCAACACTCAGCATGCCATATTACCAAATTGGGATATATTGCTGATAAATTTCAACTACATAACCTCTGAGCTCGTACGTCTCAGAGAAGGGTGTTAAGCTAAGAGAATAAATTCTCCGCCACCAACAGAAATGTATTTGAAAGAAATCAGCTTTATATCTCAAAGTGTAATGTCAGACATACAATCCATACAAGTCTGTTACGGGATCGAACAGAACCGAAGGCACTTCTCACGAAGCCCTTGCAATTCCGGATAATTTCCAATCACGTCCGGACTTCCCGTCACTAAGGATGATAAAACCTCTATATCGGGGATCAGCCGATGCAGAGTAACTCGACGGTAATCCTTCCGTTTTCAAAAATATCCGGTCTTCAACACCGGTCTTCAAATGCCATCCATATCGACGTATCACATATTCGGAATGGGTTATACGACCCAAAGGTCCTCTCCCGGCTAAACCGAATAGTGAGCGAAATATTCGAAAATCATATGGATATGGGATTTCAATTAAGTCACAACTTAAAACCCAAACTTTCCATTCAAATGGTTTAACAAATTACCATTTTAAATCTTTAAACAAAAAGATTCAACTTTTACGGTTTAAACAGTTTCCACACTTTAATCTTTTAAACAAAAGATTCATTCACAGATTTTCCAAATTAATTTCCATTTCAATTTGATTAACTCGTTAAATCTTTAAATCAAGATTTAACTTATAGCTTTCAAAACAATCCCATTTCAAATGATTTAAACCAATCATTATTTTAAATCTGTTAAAGATAACAGATTCAAATCATAGCTTTTCAAAACAATTCATTCATAACTTGGAAAACCATTTTCAATTCAATATTGAAATTCCTTTAATTAAACTGGAATTTCATTTCTTATCTGAAAGCTTTTATTCTTTTAAAACAACAGTTTTTATTTCAGAAAATCTGATTCATTCATACGAGTTGGAATCCTTGGGTTAAATTCAAATTCTCAAAATTTTACTTTTAAATGTTTTAAATTCAGATAAACACATTTATAACATTTTCAATCCCTAGTTTCAAATCATAGGATTCAATTCCAAACTTGAATTCAAATTTAAATCAAAATATTTAAATTTTCAAAACTCGATTAAGTTATTCAAAATAACTTTTATCTTTGAAGTTCCACTTCAAAAGCTTTTCACTTTAAACCCGAATTTCTAATTTCAAAATCAATTGAAATTAAATTTTCAATTTCAAAAACATCAAATTTAAATTATCTGTGACTTAACCGATTTCCACGTGAAATCCATATTTGTGTGTGTAAAAGTGTAGTCCAGGGGTTTTACATACAATAGTGCAACATCAATCATCATAGATATATCGATAAGCGGTAAAATCGATAACGCTTATCTTCATTCACAGATTCATAGATAAAATAAATTTATCAGTCATAGAGATTTACAATTACAATTCGATGTGGGTTTCGGATAACCAACTGGAATCCGACTCCCTGTCGCATCGAAATTCAAATGTCGTTTTAAAGGCCAAGTTGTCTAATTGATTTAAATAGTTTTAATTCAACACTTTGAATCTAAATAACATTTATCACAGATAAATCATATACAGTCATCACAAATATATCCAGGCTATATATCACTGAGTATCACAGAACATCACCAAATAAATATCAGAGTCAATCAAACATAATCTTTAATTCGTATCAATATAGTTTGATTAACTTAATTTACTTTATCATTTATTCTGCTTAATTAATCGCAAATTAATCAACTTATAAAAAAAATTACTTCTTAATTACTCAATTAATTAATTCTTAATTATTAATTAATAACCTTAATCATTAATTTATAAAGGTTAATTACCTATTTAATTACCAATTAATTTCTTAATTAATTTATTGAGCATTTAATTAGTTAATTACTATTCATCAACTTTAAGTAGATAGTTAAATTCTTAAGTTCAAAATTGATCTAAACGCAAAGTTATAAATATCAATCTTTAAATTACTGATTTATTAAATCTTAAATTACTTATTCAATTAGTCCAAATCATAATTTTATTGACTAAATAAATTATTCATTTTAATCAACTTAATTTACTTAATAATCTCTAGTTTGATTTTCTTCATTAATTCCTACATTTCCTTAATTACCCTTAATATAGTTCATTTCCTTTACTTATGATTAAATTAACATTTAAGTGTATATTTAAAACATTACACTTTTAATTAATTTAACCATCTTATATTTTAAAACTCTATCAATGATTTTAAATCAAATCTTAGTTTTTAAATTTGTCAATATTAAAACTTTTAACAAAATAATTTTAAGGATTAAGGCAGATTCTCGAAGAAGATAGAACCCGAAGTAAACAAAACGTTTGCTCGAGCAAAGCTCGTGACAGCCCCTGCTTTTCCTCGCGTCACTCTTCCCCTACCCTTTCTTCTTCTACCAGATAATCTCCCTCTTCTCTCTTTATATTATACATTGTTTTAAGTTCAAGCCTAGACCCAAACTGGAACGAGAACTTCAAAATCACGAGTTCGACCCCGTGCTCGATCCCTAAAAACTCGAGAACCACAGAGCTCCCAATCCAACCTTCCACTGGCACATCGTGCACGTGCACGCGAACCCCAGCCACCTCCGGTCGAGTCGCCACCCACCACCAAGTCGACGTTGGCCCACTCGATCACTTCCATTTTCCAGAAACCCAGTACCACTTAAAAATCGAAATCGAACCCTTCATATCAACCCAGAACCCAACGTATATCGATAAATCACGTTCTCCACGGCGCTCACGGCGATCAGAAACCGCGCCCCTCTGACCATAGCACCCCCTTCCATCCATGCAGCGATCACCCCAATCGCGATGGCCTCCGATTCCCTCTAGATTTCCGAATGGCCTCGCGAACGTAGATGACAATTTCGAACACTTAAACCCTATTCCAAACTCCTCCGGCCACCACGAAAATTTATAAAATCATTTAGTATTTTTCTCGTGATGACAGACCCACAAACGTACTCCAGATTCGATTACGAAGTTCATCATTGCTCCGATCTTCAGATTTTCGATAAAACCCAATTTATGTTCATCTTGCTAATTCTCGAGATTTAACAAATTTGAAATCATGATTTTTATCTTAAAAATCATAAATTCCAGGAACAAATCATATTATAAAATGAATTCAAGGAATCAAGATACTTGAATTTTTTTATTTACTTGAGTTTTACTGTAAATTCTTTTCCAGATAAAAAATTTACTTCCTAATCTTCTTAGAAATATTATTGTGATTATGACCTTGGTTTATTCGAACCATTTCACTCAAACATTCCAGCTAAAGGTGAATGGTTAAAGAGATTTTTAAATTTAGGATCCTGTCTCTAGCCTATAACATAAGAACTGATATATATATATACTTATATATATGTCTGTAAAACAAACATACACTGATATCATTCAAAACATACAGGCATGTTAACAACATTCCAGAGCATCCTTCTAAGCATCAACACCCTATTAAAGAGTATAGGCAAATAAAAGTGGGGTTGCTCTTGGTTTAAAAGCAGAGAATAGTTACAGGCCTGGAATGAAGTCTGGAGATGATTTTTCTTTTTCTTTTCTTTTTTTTTTCTTTTCCCAAACTTCATTGTAGTTGTATTATTTTCAAAATGATTACTGAGCATTTCCATTTCAATTCTTCTTAAAAATGAAATTTCATTATTATCAAGATTTCCTTTTCTTTAGTAATCATGGACTACAAATGATTATAAGGAGAGAATTTGTATTTTGTTTTAATGGCTTTGAACCTGAGATAGAGCAGTATATAGGTATATATACATACACGCAGACATGCATCACTGAGCAGTTTGGTTCAAAAAAACATTTTTTCACAGCAAACTTGAAATCTTAATCACAACATCAAATATATAAACAGATTTAAACATTTGAAAGGTAGTTTGCTCACAGTATTTCCAGATATTTCTATGCAACTGATTCCTAATATTTAAGGTTTAAAAGTGAAAGTTACTCACCAGGATTTTTTTGTGAAAGATCAGAACACCCTGTTTGAAAACAGTTTTGAAACTGGAAAATGTTTTTTCTTTGATCTTCCTGCCCATCATCTTGCTTTTGTTTAATTGTAGTTGCTGGTTGTTGTTGAATGTTTGTTTAGGTTTCAAATGGAGTTTATTTGGTTTTACTGAGTTCGAAAGGAAAATGAAAAGTGATAAGAGAAAGTTGTTTACAGAGCTGAAGAATGAAACAGGGTATTATATCTATTTGTACAATGCAAGATGATATTTGCATTTGTTTGTACAACAATACAGGGATATTTTCTTCCCATGGTGGCTGCATTCTTTGTTTCGGCTGAGAAGAAATATTGGGTGGCTTCATTAAATGCTTGTACAATTCCTGTTTATAAAAATATTGCTTTGTACACTATTTGTATATTTTATTTTGTGTGCTAAGAATTGGCATTAATTGCCTTGTACATTGCGTGAGAGAAAGGTCTGGTGGCTTCTATTTTGCAAGCTTTTGTTTTAGCTTGTACTTACCCATTTGTTTTCTTTAGCCTTGTTCATACTTGTCTTGTTTATAAGCTCCCATATGTATGTATTTGTTTCCTATCATTTTTCTTCCAGGTCTACACTTACCTATACAAGCCTACTTAGCTATGCGGATCACTCTGAGGCTGGGAAATCATTCTTTAGTGTTATGTTTCATTTTATTATTTACAAAACTATGGAATTTACTTGTATATATTTTATAAACTCAATTATTATTAAACCATTTGTCTACAATTTAAATTCAAGTCAAAATATATATATATCGATATATATTATTAGTTCAAATTCGCTCATATATGCTCAACACATATATATTTACATACATATAATATTGACAATATCTAAATTTTAAATGATTTATCCAACATTTATTTGAATTCGGGGAAACTCGCAATCACTTTTATCAATTAATTTTACAAATATTAATTCAAAAATCCAATTAATTATCATTTTAAATTTATAAAAATTCGGGGTCGTTACAGTTATAAGGAGCAAGGGAGTAAGGTGGATTATGCTAGTGGTGGAGATGTTGAGGTGAAGGGTGTAGGTTCAGTTAGGTTGAAGATGTATGATGAGAGAGAAGTGAAATTCACAGAAGTTAGACATGTCCTAGAAATTAAAAAGAATCTTATTTCAGTGGGACAGTTGGAAAATGCAACTTTTCAACTCAAGGTGGAGTTACAAGAGTTTGGAAGGGCAACAGGGATGTGCTGCATGCAAAAAGGGGAAGCAATAATGTGTACAAGTTGCTTGGAAGAATGGTGGAGAATGAAGGGACTTCTCAAAGTGTTTTTGAAGAGGCAAATTTGTTAGAATCAAGGTGGAGCATGCAATGGAAAACCACAAAGTCTGCTTGGATACCTTTGTGGTATTACAAGCAATTTGAATTTATTAATGATATGCATTTTTAATTAGGAGGCATGCATATTTAGGTGGTTTAGAGGTTGGTTAAGTTTTTTTGGACGGAGATATTTGTTTCCATTGTAATATTAGAGATTACTTGGAGTTTAAGGTTCTAGGTGGAGCTTAGATGACATTTATGAAGTATCGTACCAAGGTAGAGATTGTTAGATTTTGGTGATACAATATTCCATATTTAAGTAGATTTTGGAGATAATTGAGTTAAGGTGGAATTGTGGCTCAAGTATATTGCCTCTTTTATGGATTTTGTAGATTTTGGAGATAACTGATTGCCTCTTTTATTGCATTATAAAGTGCAAAGAATTTTTACATCGGAAGGATTTATTTTGGGAGATAGAAATAATCAATGGCTGATTAAAAAATGCATTTAATCAAGACTATTATAAATAGGCCATATATGGCTTATTTGATGTGTGGGAAAAAAGTTATTTTTTTGGGTTTTGGGGATTCAGATATCTTCTCAATTTTTTAGGCTTTCTCTTCTAATTTTTTGGTGAATTAATAAAGATTTTGTTCGAAGGAATTTGTTTGTCATTGTTTTTCTTCATTTCTTATCTCTTCTAAAATATAATTGTATCGGGATCTTAGGAAAAACCATAACAGTAATGTTAGGGTTGTCTCGCATGTTACAAGGAGGAACGATGGTTTGGAATTGGAATAGCCTCACATCGCTAAATAACTTAGAGAAGTGGTGTATAAATATGGGTTGATAGACACGTAACATTGGGGATTCCTTTTGTTATAACAAAGTATGTGCCAACTCGTATGCGTACGACACATGATGGAGATGGGGAGCTTGTTCGACCGTCGTTACAAAATAATTGGTATCGGAGCCGAAAGTTACAAATTGGGCTATGCAAACAAACAACGCTCTCAAAAGTACTCCACGGGAATGCGAGTCAAGGGGAGATTGTTATTGTTGTCTCGCATGTTACAAGGAGGAACGATGGTTTGGAATTGGAAGAGTCCAACATCGCTAAATAACTTAAAGAAGTGGTTCTATAAATATGGGTTGATAGACATGTAACATTGGGGATTCCTTTTGTTACAATAAAGTGTGTGCTAACTCATACGTGTACACCACGTGATGGAGATGGAAAGCTTGGTCCGACCGTTTTTAAACAACAGGGTATGTGTTAGGTGTTTTAAAAGGAGATGTAAATAAAATTGTATTTTAGATCGGGATTTGATCACATCAAGAACTAAAGAGGAAAGATATAAAAAATGACATCGTTAATTGATTCCACCTTCCTCTTTTACAAATATCCAATTATCACTATAATAATCTATATACAAAATGATGGCGTGTAATAATAACATGATTAATGTGACATATAACAACACCAGTAACATGGTTAATATATACATATGTAGATATTGAAATTTATATCTACAATGTATATATTTGTTATTTATATATGTAGTAATTTTTTTAATTTAGTTGTTATATATATATAGCATCCTTCATTCTAAAATCCGAAGATGGTATCCAGTGTACTGCAATTACCTTAGAATTATCTTTCGACGACAGAGATGAGACTAGTTATAGCATACAGTGTTAAGTAAACAAAGAAGATATGCATTAATCAAGAAACAAATCATTACAATTCAAGGTTAACAATTTGGCTAATTCTATTTAAACACCAAAAATTACTTAACTTACACCTGTATTTTCAAAATTAATTTTAGGATAAATTTATCATTTTTCTTCATTACAACATTACAATTGTTTTTTTAATCCATTAAATTAAAACCATAACTTATATAAAAACAAAAGGAAACATTAATTATTTAATTAGAAATTTCACCACAAGCTAGAAATAGAATAGAATTAAAGAGATAATGATTGTTTATTACTGGTTGTTGTATTATTGGATTTTTAATCATAATTAGTTATGATTAAAAATATGACTATTATTCATTAAAATAAAATTAGCGAATTTATGTAATGATAAAATATGATAAACCAACGATTAATGTGACTATCTATAGTTTATATGTAATATTTGTAAATAATAGTGTCTGACTAAAATAAAACAAATTGGAGAACTGGGTGGAAAGGAACTTCATTTTCTCATGCAAGAAGACTGACATTAGTTAACTCTGTTCTCAGCTTCGTCCCTATGTACTGGTCTCTTTCTACAAGGCTCCTATCTAGGTCATCAATAGAATTGATTTAATGCAGCGTGCCTTCTTCTGGAAAGGTACCACCAATATCTCTCTAACCAACTGCTTGGTGGCTTGGGGTAGAGTTTGTAGACACAAGTCACATGGCGGGTTGGGAGTCATCAACCTTGCTCTCTTCAACAAGACCCATCTTTCAAAATAGGACTGGGTTTTGTTAACAGGATTCCCCAAACCTTAGGCCTAATAGGTAAATCATTGCCACTACAGTGGTGAGTTTAGCCTTGCAGATCTATGATCACCTCCACCTCCTTCCACCTCAGCTTTCTAGAAGGGCATCCTTTCATGCTGTCGGTACTTGCATTGCACTTCAATCAAGGTAGGTAATAGAATTCGAATTGCCTTATGAACGAACCCATGGTTGGACATCATGGCACTCTGCTCCCTGATCCCTTCTCTTTTCTTAATTGCGACAAACAATTGCATATCTATGAGCTAAGCTTTCATTGGTGGGATTTGCAATATACAATTCTTGAAAATCATCGTTGGCAACAACATTTAGCAACTCTGCTCCCTTCTACAGCTCACTGCTAACACTCGGCTAATAGATAGCGATGATCAGTTTTCTTGGGGCTTAAACAACCTTGGACAATACATGATGAAATCTATATACACTTTTTAAGCGCACTCTGGTATGACCCTAAACTTTGGCAAGCTATGGCAATCAATGCCCCTCCAAAGTATAAAATCCATGCATGGCTTGCCTTGTTGGGCAAGCTTAATACTACTAAATGTCTGGCTGATAAGAATATGGGGAATCCATAAATATATTTCCTTAGCTTGGCCCAGACTGACTCCTATAATCATATTTTCTATGAAAGTGACTATTCTTTCTAGGTGTGGACACCGTATGCCACCACCAGAATATGCAAACTTCCTTATCTAAATGCAACATAGTGCGGCTTTGGAAGACTTGCTCTCTTATGTCCACCGACGCCTTACTAGCCATGACTTTCCTTTAAGCAGTTTGGTTGGAAAGAAACGACCCTTGCTTCAATTCTAATCTCACTTTTATTTGATAGTCACTTATAAAACTATGTATATGTATAATGCTTAAAGAAGTGAAACTCAAGGAAACCTCCAGGGACCAAAATTAGCAGAGAGCAACAAACAAGGGAGTTGGTAGGCAGGGATGATTGGCGGATAATGGAGGACTATATATATTACTGCGTATGCTATTGCTGTAGGTTGGGATATTTTTTGTGGGTTTGTATTATAGACTGTGTTATGCTTGTGAACTTGTGGATGTAAATATTGGACTATTATGGCCACTAACCGTTAGTCAGACTATTTTAATTTTCTTTATGCATCATATGGTTGTGCGGCCCTGAGCCACATATCATTTTAGTAAGAAAATTAATTGGATAAATTTAATATGGTTAGTATTTATGAATTTCTGGGGAAATCCATAAACAATAACGAAGAATATATTTTAAAATTAATTGGAAATTTTTGTTATTGTTATTCAACAGAGTGAGATTTTATAAATAATAATAATACAGTTTTTGTGAAAATCACACTGTTGATTTTGGAGTATATTAAAGAAGTTTAATATGAATATTATTACTTTGGCGTAAAATAATAATACTATTAATTTGAAAGGTAATTTGATGAAATTACCATTTTTGATAAAAATATAATGTTTGGAAAGATTTGAAGTAATGAGATTGCAACAAAGAAGTTTGAAGTATATTATCAATTTGAGAGAATTTTTTTAAAGCAAATAAAAGCTAAGTTTATGATAAACAATAATACAAATAATGTTATACCTAAATGAAAACAATGATCGTAAATACGATGTTTTGAATGGGTGTAATATATGATTAACAATTGATTTTATTTATCAGATATATTACTTTGTTACGATGAGACTGTATTTGGATGTGTTTCCGTTATTACTACGTTGTGTGTAGTTGAATATGGTTTTATTGTGTTAATGTTGTTTGGATTAGTACACATTTAACAGTTGATGTTTTTGAGACTATTATGGGATGATTAATACACATTTAATGATTTATACTTAAATTGTAACATATTACTATAACGGATGATTAGTATGAATGTAAGTATATTTGTGTTGTTATAATGATTGAATATTGTCAAATGTATATGATGTTTACTGGCTAAGTGTACTATTGTTGTTATTGTCGTACATGATGGTCTGTTGTGGTTGTTAGTCCTTGAGATGATGGTTTTGATGACAACAACCTTAGAATAAGATTATAAAATATAAACACTAACATTATAGTTTAGATATATATGTATATGCAGGATTTAACCATGTAGGTATCAAGAATGAAGACCGTACAATATAGAGATTCAAGATATCAAGATTGAAGACTCATGAGTATCAAGAATAGCAAGATTATCAAGAGTTTAAGATTTCAAGAATAAGTAATTTAATTAGGAATTTTGTTAAAACTCCTAGAAAAGCACTGGCATCTTAAAATCCAATTTAGTCGTGGAATGGAATTCACTTCGAGCCCGTTAAAGGGATGGAACTCTAAGTAGGATGGAACCTACGAAAAATCTAGTGGAACATTATTTTGTATCTGCTAACATTTATTCAAATGATTCTACAAAATTATCTTGTTTTCAAAATGATTTCAAAACCTTCCTTTTAAAAGAATCAAAAACATCTATCCTGATTTTAAATACTTTTAGCCTCAAAATAATCTTTATTTTCAAAATCAAATTATCCTTATTTTTAAACTATCTTTAATAATAAGTTTAATATTTATACTTAGATTTAAATATAAAATTATAGTAAAACAATATATATATATATATATTATTCACTATGGTTACTTATGTATTTTAACTATAGTTAAGTATATTTATAAAGTTTAAAATAGTTTTAATATAAGATAGAAGTAATTTTCAAAGAAAAACAAATTACCAAAATTTCCTTTGGGATGTCGACATACCCAAGATACCCATGTCGACATAGTTGTAGTTGGTTTCAAAAATTTGAATTTCAAAAGAAGTGTCTATTCGCCATAACCTTTCACGAATGGACATGGCTGTTGTTCTTCTATAAATAGGGGATGTTTTCAACGAATTTTCAATAATATTTTTCTGGTTTTCACTCCTCTTCTTCTTCCACATTTCTTTATATATATTCTTACCATTACTCTGCCAAAATCACCATTGAATTTAACTAGATCATTTCTGGTTTGATTCTCTATCACTATCTTAACAAGACCTCAGTGCTATTCAGAGTTATAGGCTTCTTTGTAATCAATCAAGTGAGAAAAGGTGTGATTGCAGCCTTGGAAATCAATCAAGTGAGCAATGGTGTGATTGTAGCCTTGGAAATCAATCAAGTGAGAAAAGGTGTGATTGTAGCCTAGGAAATTAATTGGGTGAACTTGTTGCCCGGGAAATCAAGTATCTCTACCCAGAGGATTGTGAATCTGGAGTGGTGTACCTCGTGGCCTTGAAATCGAGGGTTGTAATTGTAAAGATTGCTTTTGAAAGAAAATCCGTACTTGTGTGCGGGACTGGATGTAGGGTAACTCCGAACTAGTATAAAATCCGGTGTGTTCTTTCCTTTACTGCTTTTACTTTATATTTGCATCTGTGTTTGAATCTGTGTTCATATCTGTGTCTGAATATTGCATACATTTATGTTCAAATTAATATAAACTCAAAAAGAATTAGTAATTCCTTAAAACACTATTCACCCCCCTATAGTGTTTATACTAGCCTTAAGATCCGTAATCCGCATTTCTCACATTTGGTATCGGAGCAAGGTTTTCAAAGTTTCATAATCTGAATTTTGAAAATTTTTTAATGGCTATATTTGAAAATTTTGTTAATACTTGTTTAAAAATATTCAAATCATCATTGTATCATAAGTCTGCATATAATCTATATTCAAAGTCAAATCGTTCACAAGGTTTTTATGATGTGCAGGAAACATGTTTTATGGGTGTTGAGGAATCAATCCACAATGGACAAATTGTGCAGATCAAAAAGAATAAATGGATACTCGATAGTGGATGTTCTAGACACATGACTAGTAATCCAGATATGCTGAATGATATAATATACAAAGACGAAGGATTGGTTAACTTTGGAGACAACTCAAAAGGATATGTGATTGGCATCGGCAATGTCGGTAACTCTAAAACTCCTATTATTACTAATGTTTTGCTAGTTAAGAATCTGAAACATAATTTGCTAAGTATTAGTCAACTTTTCGATAAAGGATATAACATTAAATTTGAAAAAGATAAGTGTCACATTGAAGATAATAATTAACCATAATATTTGAGGGAATTAGGAAAAAGAATATTTATATTCTTAGTATGAAAGTTTCAAATGATAACTTGTGTCTTTTGGTAAATACAAGTGACCCTTGGATTTGGCATAAGAGATTTGGGCATTTGAATTTCAAACTCTTATCTAGACTGTCAAAACATGATCTAGTAAGAGGTCTCCCTAAAATAAATTTTAAAGTAGATAGTTTATGTGATGCATGTCAATTAGGAAAACTTAGAAAAAGTTCCTTTAAATTACAAGATATGATTTCAACTTCAAAACCTCTTGAATTACTTCATCTTGATTTATTTGGTCCATCTCAAATTCAATCAATAAATCACAGTAAATATGTTTTTGTAATTGTAGATGATTATTCTAGATTTACATGGACAATATTTTTGAAACATAAAAGTGATACTTTTGAATATTTTAAGAACTTTACAAAAAGGATTCAAAATCAACTTTCTGTAAAAATTATAACCATCCGTAGTGATCACGGTGGTGAATTTGAAAATGAAAAGTTTGAGGAATTCTGCAATAAAAAGGGAATAACTCACAATTTTTCATTTCCAAGAACTCTACAACAAAACAGAGTAGTAGAACGTAAAAATAGGACGATTCAAGAGTGTGCAAGAACTATGCTTTCAGATAGTAATTTACCAAAACATTTTTGGGCAGAAGCAGTTGCTACCGCCTGTTATATTTTAAATAGAATCTTAGTAAGACCTTTAACTGATAAGACATCTTATGAACTTCTTCACGGAAAGAAACCGAAGGTATCTTATTTTAGAATTTTTGGAAGTAAATGTTTTATTTTAAATACAAAAGATGACTTAGATAAATTTGATCCTAAATCCGATAAAGGTATCTTTATCGGATATTCTAATAGAAGCAAAGCATACAGAGTATTTAATTTAAGAACTAACACCATCGAAGAAACAATGCATGTTTCATTCGGTGAAAATCTCAAAAATTTTGTCGAGACAAATGATGAAGAGGATTTAATTACTCAAAATCAAGAGTCAATTGAAACTAATAATGAATTTAATCATCCTAATAAAAGGATTAAACTTGTAAAAGATCATCCCATAGAAAATATTCTAGGAGATATGCAATCTGTTGTTACAACTAGAAATCAACTAAGTAAAATGAGCAATGTAGCTTTTATATCAACTATTGAACCCAAAAATCCAAAAGAAGCATCAACTGATGATTCATGGATTTTGGCTATGCAAGAAGAATTAAATCAATTCACTAGAAATGATGTTTGGGAACTTGTTCCTAGACCTGAAAATAAAACTATAATTGGAACGAAATGGGTTTATAAAAATAAAATGAATGAACAAGATGAGGTCGTTAGAAATAAAGCCCGGTTAGTCGCTCAAGGTTATTGTCAAGAAGAAGGAATAGATTTTGATGAAACCTTTGCTCCCGTAGCAAGATTAGAAGCTATTAGGATTCTACTTGCTTTCGCAAATTATAATAATTTCAAATTATTTCAAATGGATGTTAAAAGTGCCTTTTTAAATGGATTTGTAAAAGAAGAAGTATATGTTGAACAACCACCACTTTTTGAAAATGAAAAATTTCCAAATCATGTTTACAAACTTAAGAAAGCTCTATATGGTCTAAAACAAGCTCCTAGAGCCTGGTATGATAGACTAAGATCTTACTCAATCAAATTTTGATATGGGTAAAGTAGATAATACTCTTTTTATTAAAAGAAATAAAAATGATATTCAACTAGTACAAGTTTACGTAGATGATATCATTTTCGGATCAACTAATTTTGAAATGAATAAAGAATTTTCTGAAATAATGACAAAAGAGTTTGAGATGATTCATATGGGTGAATTAAACTTCTTTCTAGGATTACAAATAAAACAATTAGATAATGGTATCTTTATTAGTCAAGAAAAATATGCTAAAGACCTAGTTAGTAAATTTGGTTTGAATACTGCAAGTGGAAAACCCACTCCCATGGCAACCAATGAGTACCTAAGTAAAGAAGATCTCTCGAAAGATGTAGATAAAAAATTATATAGAGGAATGATTTGATCACTACTCTATATCACTGCTAGTAGACCTGATATCATGCATAGCGTTTTCCTCTATGCAAGATATCAATCCCAACCTAAAGAGACCCACTTAAAAGCTGTAAAACGTATCATAAGATATATTAAACACACCATTGACTATGGATTATTTTATCCTAAAAATGATTCTTTTGAATTAATATCTTACTGTGATGCTGACTATGCTGGTTGTAAGTCAGACCGAAAAAGTACAAGTGGAACTTGTCACTTTTTGGGCCATTCTCTGATTTCCTGGTTTAGTAAAAAGCAAAACACAGTTTCTCTATCAACAACTAAAGCAGAGTATATTTCTGCTTCTTTAGCTTGTTCTCAAGTAATATATATGCAACAAAGTTTAAAAGATTTTGGTTTAAATATCTCAAAATCACCAATTTATTGTGATAATACTAGTGTAATAAATTTATCCAAAAATACTACTCATCATGCTCGAACTAAACATATTGATATCAGACATCATTTTCTCAGAGATAATATAAGTAAATAAGTAATTTCTCTCGATTATATTAATTCCGAGAATCAAATTGCTGATATCTTAACAAAACCCTTAAATGAATCTATATTTTCTAAATTAAGAAGAGAATTAGGTATTTGTTCAATAACTGAAATATAAAATATAAATAAAAAGTATAATTAAAAATTAAATTAAAAATAAATTAAATAGTAAAAATATCAATCACCATGTCGACATCTCCCTCCTAACCATGTCGACATATAACGATTTTTTTATTTTTGAATTTTTCCCACCAAAATTCAAATAAGTGGTTATATATTCTTCTTATTTCGAAAATTGGATCATTCTTTCTGTTCTTTCTCTATTCTATCTTCTGAAAACATTTTAACAATGGACTCCTCTTCCAAATCAAACAAAAATTCAATCTTTTCGTTCCCTTCTCCTACTTCTAGACCGTTTCAACGAACTACGCTTGCACGAGTGAAGAAAATGGAGGATTCTTTGAAGGATGCACTGCAACTAATGACTGAAATTCAAGTGGTGCAACTTAGAATAGCCAAAGAACAAGAACGGCAAGGCAAAATTCATATAAATTTGCAAAAATTTCTAGTGGTCAATCATGCTAATCCGATCTTGATTGATGAAGAGTCTTCAGGAGATCAAGTGCAAGAGGATAGCGAGGAAGAAGAAGAAGCCCCCATGGAAGAAGAGCACGCTGAAGATAACGACAAAGTCGTTTGCGTTGGCGTAGTGTGCTTTGACAAAGATGGAAATCTTGTCGAACAACGTGGAAATTTCTGTTTCCACTATCCAAATTGTTCGGTTCATAGATCTGCCATTTTTTAAGGACACGCATTAGTTTCTCTTTCCTCTTTCCTATTGTTGTATGTTTTTACTTACGTTCTCTACGTTCATGTAAATATAACAATATAAATGATTTGTGTTCTTATTTACAAGTATTATCATATATAGATTCTTAGTTAGGAGAGTTTGTAATTTAGGACTAAAGTTTTAGTTTTAGAATTAAGTGTTGATTATTTATGATAACACTATCATTATAATCACACAGTATTAGACTAAGGGGGAGTTATATAGTTTGGAAGTATTTTTTGTTGATGACAAAGGGGGAGAAACATAAAATAGGATAGTTAGGCATAAATTAAGGGGGAGTTATCAGTTTTAGGGGGAGTTATTTGGATAGAAGTAATATTTTATAAACAAAGGTTGTCATCATCAAAAAGGGGGAGATTGTTAGTCCTTGGGATGATGGTTTTGATGACAACAATCTTAGAATAAGATTATAAAATATAAATACTAAAATTATAGTTTAGATATATATGTATATGCAGGATTTAACCATGCAGGTATCAAGAATGAAGACTGTACAGTATAGAGATTCAAGATATCAAAATTGAAGACACATGAGTATCAAGAATAGCAAGATTATCAAGAGTTCAAGATTTCAAGAATAAGTAATTTAATTAGGAATTTTGTTAAAACTCCTAGAAAAGCACTGGAATCTTAAAATCCAATTTAGTCGTCGAATGGAATCCACTTCGAGCGCATTAAAGGAATGGAACCCCAAGTAGGATGGAACCTACGAAAAATCTAGTGGAACATTGTTTAGTATCCGCTAACTTTTATTCAAATGATTTTACAAAATTATCTTGTTTTCAAAATGATTTCAAAAGCTTCCTTTTAAAAGAATCAAAAACATCTATCCTGATTTTAAATACTTTTAGCCTCAAAATAATCTTTATTTTCAAAATCAAATTATCCTTATTTTTAACTATCTTTAATAATAAATTTAATATTTATAATTAGATTTAAATATAAAATTATAGTAAAATTTTATATATATTATTCTCTATATTTACATATGTATTTTAACTATAGTTAAGTATATTTATAAAGTTTAAAATAGTTTTAATATAAGATAGAAGTAATTTTCAAAGAAAAACAAATCACCAAAATTTCCTTTGGGATGTCGACATACCCAAGATACCCATGTCGACATAGTTGCAGTTGGTTTCAAAAATTTGAATTTCAAAAGAAGTGTCTATTCGCCATAACCTTTCACGAATGGACATGGCTGTTGTTCTTCTATAAATAGGGGATGTTTTCAACGAATTTTCAATAATATTTTTCTAGTTTTCACTCCTCTTCTTCTTCCACAATTCTTTATATATATTCTTACCATTACTCTACCGAAATCACCATTGAATTTAACTAGATCATTTCTAGTTTGATTCTCTATCACTATCTCAACAAGAACTCAGTGCTATTCAGAGTTATAGGCTTCTTTGTAATCAATCAAGTGAGAAAAGGTGTGATTGTAGCCTTGGAAATCAATCAAGTGAGAAAAGGTGTGATTGTAGCCTTGGAAATCAATCAAGTGAGAAAAGGTGTGATTGTAGCCTAGGAAATAAATTGGGTGAACTTGTTGCCCGGGAAATCAAGTATCTCTACCCATAGGATTGTGAATCTGGAGTGGTGTACCTCGTGGCCTTGAAATCTAGGGTTGTAATTGTAAAGATTGCTTTTGAAAGGAAATCCGTACTTGTGTGCGGGACTGGATGTAGGGTAACTCCGAACTAGTATAAAATCCGGTGTGTTCTTTCCTTTACTACTTTTACTTTATATTTGCATCTGTGTTCATATCTGTATCTGAATATTGCATACATTTGTGTTCAAATTAATATAAACTCAAAAAGAATTAGTAATTCCTTAAAACACTATTCACCCCCCCTCTAGTGTTTATACTAGCCTTAAGATCTGTAATCTGCATTTCTCACAGTGGTATATGAGTAAAATACTATTTTTCGCTCCTATTGATTGCAATGTTTGCAGTAATTATATCGAATTCTATTGATTGCATTGATTTCAACAATAGCATTAATTGTATTTAGTTGCATTGGTTGCGATGGTTGCGATGGTTGAATGGATTCAAATGTTGAATGGATGCGATGTTTGTTATCAACTAACAAGTATTTGGATGCATGAGAAAAGTAGGAAATTGAACTTCATGGGTCTGATCCCTTAAAATGGGTACGCAGGCAGTCTTTTTCTATGTAGAAGCCACCAGATCTCTTAGGTTAGGCTAGGGTGATAGAAATTGGCACAATCCAAAACATAGTTGCAACCATTTTTTTCTTTTTATCTTATATATCTGTATAGTTGTAGAGTTGTAGATAGGAGTAGATGAGGGAATGGAAAGTGGACAGCTGATTTGATATATTATTTTTAAACCATTATTAAGTTGATTATAAGTTAGTAATAATTGATGTATTTGAAATGTAAATTTATGTGATGATGAAATACAATTGTATAATTGAGTTAATATTTATTTATATTGATGTTTGATTCCGCTGTGATGCTTTCCACTTTCTATTCATTGTTTTAGAAATTTTACTTTTTATATACCCACAGTTCACTACTTTTAATATCTGAAATTAGTTGTAAGTGTATTTTGAAGTTGTTTATAATTTATTTTAGATGTAAAAAAAATGGGTCATCGCACTTGGTATCGGAGCTTAAGTTTAGTGATTCCCCGAGCCTTGGGTAGGTTTGACCATTAGGTTATAATAATTTATACCTTAAGTTGTATTAGAATATAGAATGATAGAGCATTTTGATTGATGATTATTTGTTTTGTGTGCATGTATTGTTTGTTTAACCACTACTACCTTACCCTAAAATGATGTTTAATTATGAGAACCCTTGTGTGGAAGATAAATAAAGTAGGAGTGGGGTAAAAAAGAACACTTATAAGTGGTGTTAAGTGTTTGGTTATAACTTGGGTGACATACACACATGATGTTTGATTATAATCGAAACCTGAGCTTAGTAAGATGATATTATTTTAAATTTTAAATAAAGAATATTTGTTTAAGAAATCTATAAATTATACACTTCTAAATTTGAAGACATTTATATTAAATAGAGAAAATTGGTTATTTCCAGGCACGAAAATGGTTTGTTGAAATTTTTAATGAGATTAAAGTATTTGAAATAAAATGTTTTTATAAAGATATTTTCAAGAGGGAAAAGTGAACAAAATTTAAATTTTTTTATTTAAAGGCGCTTTTACTGAAAAGTTGTTTAATTAGAAGTTGAATTTAGTTTTAAAGAAAATATTTCTCTGTGAAGATCTTTCATTGTTTTTAAGCATCCTTTGAGAAGTACTTTTATAATGGCACTATGATTTGGAAGCACTTTGTCAACAAAGGAAAGAAGGATTTTTGTTAAAATGTGTGTTATTTGAAAATTCTTATATGAAAGGATGTTTTGATTTAAAATATTTTATTTCCATAGAAATATTTTAATGCGATTAAAGATTATTTTCAATTTGGTAACACCCTTTCAAAAGATATGTTTGAAAGGTACATAGTAACCTATTATTATTTTAAGTGCTTTGAATTTTTTTTTATTGAGGGATATTTTGAAAGGAAATATTTTCGTTAAAGAATATTTATACATACTGTGAGGTTAGAAGAGTATTTAATTAATAAGATACTTTATGGAAGAGAAAACTATTTTGATAATAGTATAGAATTTAAAATATTCCTGTTAGGAGTACCTTGTTGGAAAGTTGTTAGTTAGAACTCTTATTTTTAAAGAAAATAATATTTTGTTGAAACATGATTTACGGAAAATGTTATATGGTTCAGAGAAGGTTTATTTTAAAGATACTTTACAAGAAGGTTATTTCCACAAAAAGATGTTTGATTTTTGAGGAAATATTTTCTCAACAGAAGTATTTGGAAAAGGATATACATACATACATACATGAAAGAGATATTTCTTTAATTGAGAAATTAGACTATTGATGGAAATTGTTTGGTGGATATACTTTTGGGAAGTATCTTTTTGAAGTAAAGAATACAATAAAATATTTATTTTAGGTTAAATTTTCATCAAAGGGGCGTATTTGATTTCAGAAAACTTTTAACTGGAAACTGTACTATATAGTAAGAATTTCCAGTTAAAGGATGCTTTGGTAAATATGGTTTGAAAAGAAAAACATTTTGTTCGAGTAAAGAGTTTTACTTGAAAAATGATCTGACTTGAATTTTTTTTTCAGAATATATTCGAAAAGAAATAATGTTATATAAAATATTTAGTTTTACAATACTTTGAAAAAAAGAGGAAAATATTTTACTAAAAAGAGAATTATCTGATTTGAAAAGTAAATGGTTGAAAAAGTAAAATATTTAATTGAATAGTAAACTTTGGGCGTGTTTGTTAAATAGGTATTAAATAGATGTCTTATTTATGAATTTTAACCGAGGATTATAAAACTAGATTTTGTAACATAGGATGTAAGACGATGAGGAAAGATGAGTTTTGAGTCTACCTAACATCTATTATGATGATGTTACCTTATGACTATTGTGTGCGACTTTCCCTTAGGAGTTGGGGGAATGTCTAGTTATTTCCTTCCATAGAGGGGTTTGGGAAATGGTGTAGAGACTACCGAATTGGATGTGGGGTAGTGACCTTTTCCTTGTGATTGCTTACTTTTGTTGAAATTGCATATACCATTAACAAATAAGAGAATGTCACCGCTTGTTTGTTTATGTTTACATATTACTCCATGTCATGCTTATTTAAATTGATTTCTCCTACTTATATTGTGGTATTGGTTATTTTGTTTCTTTTTCTATAGTTAATTGAATTATTTGCTTGATTACATGTTGCTTGTTTACTTAATTTGTTGTTATCGTTTTGGTTGTTCACTTAGTTGTCGTTGATTGTTTGTTTAAAATAATTGGTTTGTTTGTTTGTTTGCTTATTTCTTTGTCTGCTATGTATGATAATTGTATGATTTGAAAAGGTTAAAGGACATATTTGACTTAGTCATAGGAGAATGACATAGTTTCCTAAACTGAGGAAGATTATATATTGGAATTGACTAAGAGATATGAAGATGTTCCTTGAAGATGGATACTAGTGATTGTAAAATTTTGATGGTTAAAGAATTGATGGGTACCATTGAGGGATTAAAGATATGTGGGAGGTTAATTATAGAGTTCTTATAATATGTTTAGAAATCTAATTTTAACGATTAATGTCTTCCATAAGTATTTTAAAACAAAGAGTTTCTATTTAAAAGAAATTTTTATGATTTAATTTTATATATAAAATGATGATTTTTCAAAATTTATTTTCCTAAAATATTGTTTTATAAAAGGAAGAAAAAGATTTTTGTTTTAAAAGGAGATGAAAGCCCTGAAATTTTGAAAAACAATTTCTCTTAAGATGTATTAGATTCTCTTCGCCAGCTGGTCCCTCTTTGTCATTTTGGGTAAGTCATCCCTCTCATCAAATGAAGGAATCATTATAAGAGTATTTATTAGTCATATTTTTCAAAGGAATCTGAAGATTGGAATGAGATGACTCTACGACTTATGATGATTAGCCACAAGGGTGACCAATGGATGAAATGTTGAAAGGTTCTATCATCGAAAGAAATTTTATAACACCCCGTAAAAATTAATAAGAGATTAATTAAGTAATAAATTAATAATAAGGCTAAAAATGAAAATTTTGTAAAAGTTAGAGTTTAGCTACAGAAGTTACACTATTGCATCCATGATAATTTTCATATACAAATTTTTGTACTCGGAGCTCAAACGGAAAATTTAATGACGTTTAAAGTTTTCGACTTCAAAATAATTCAAATGGAATCAAATTTAAATTTTTCATTAATGTAAAGAATTTGAAAATTGAAAATTAACGTTGACTAGAAATAGGGTTAAATAAGCGTTAAGAGAAACGTTAGCGTTAAAAATCAATTAAGGAATTAAATAATAATTAAAATGGCTAATAAAACCTTCCCAAATATACGCTACCGGTCAACCGCCTTCCTTGGGTCGATCGACCGCCAACGATCGACAGCTTGAGGAAGGGTGGTCGACCGGCATAGTGCTGCCGATTAGGGTTATTTAAGGCCAAGAATAGCCCGGATTATATTATTTTAAACCTGCTTAAATCCGATGGTTCTTGTAACAACCCGCATATCTATCAATTCTATATTTAAATATTTTATTTAAATATTTTATCGCTAGTCGGATGTTAGTCCGAAAAGCTACTTTTTGCATACGGTCAAATTAGGACTCGAGACCACCCCCATTGAGTTCAAAATGACGTTTGCGATCTTTTTGAGTGTAAACTTCGATATGTTTGGAGATAGTGAAATTTTCAACACTTTTTCCCGCCTTTGACTTTGGTTTGGACTGCACCCCTTTAGTTCAGCCCAACCATCTTCCTCACTCCATCAAAACACTTCAAGCTTTGTCAAAAATGGTGGTGGGAAGTGGAAATTAAAACTCCAAACACAAATTCCATTGCAAATCCGAGATTCAACATCAAATTCACGTGAAGACCATTGATTCAAGCTTGTTGGTGTTCTTGCTTTGCTCTCAAATCTCCATCTTCATCAAATTCCGTGAAAAGGTGAGATTTTTGATCTCACATCTTGCCTATATCTATCTTGGACTGTTGGGAATGATCCCCTATTGTATTTGCATCAACATTTGCATTTGGTTTGGATTGGATTGGCGAAAAACTTCAATTTTCAGCGTTTTGGTGATTTTTCTGGCCTTAAGTCGTTTCTGGCCTTCGCTGAGTCGTCCACGAGTTAAGCCTAAGTCGTGAGTCGTTCACGAGTTAAGGGCTTAAGTCGCGCGCGTGCATTTCTGTTCGCCTGGCTTGAGTCGTTCACGAGTTAAAGGCTTGAGTCGTTCACGAGTTAAAGGCCTGAGTCGTTCACGAGTTAAAGGCCTGAGTCGTTCACGAGTTAAAGGCCTGAGTCGTTCACGAGTTAAAGTGTTAAGTCGTTCTGGGTGTTCTGCCTTCGCTAGGTCTTTCGCGAGTTAAGTGATAAGTCGTAGCTCGTATTTGAGCTTAAGTCGTAGCTCGTATGGCTCTTAAGTCCTAGGTCGTTGGCTTTTAAACCGTTAAGTCGTATGACCTTAAGTCGTAGGTCGTCCCCGACCTAACTCCACTAGGTCGTTCCAGCCTTAGCTCGTAGCTCGAATAGAAGATTAAGTCGTTAAGTCGTTCGCGAGTTAGTACTTGGTCGTTTGACCTGTTTTTCCCCTAGGTCGTTCGACCTGTTCTTCTGCTAAGTCGCGTGGCATTCTCCACTTAGGTCGTATGACCTTATCCCTTAAGTCGTAAGTCGCTTGCCTCCCTTAAGTCGTAAGTCGTTCGCGAGTTAGTACTTGGTCGTTTGACCTATTTTTCCCCTAGGTCGAACCCCGTATTACTCTGCGTAGGCAATCTCTTCTGAAAAACGTTTATCAGAATTTCTACTTTGATGGTTTTGGGATTGACTTCTTTGGACTTTACTCACGTCTTCGAACGTGAATTGATTTGTTCTACCATCGTTTTATGACTTGTCACTTTAAAGATATATGAAGGTTTCAATACTAATAGTAAATATCAAAACTCTTTCATCAAAGCGATTTCAACACTATTTTAAGTATCAAAAGTTCGTTTTCTCAAACCGATTTTCAATCTACTAGT
Organism: Allium fistulosum; assembly: GCA_030737815.1. Lineage (NCBI taxonomy): Eukaryota > Viridiplantae > Streptophyta > Magnoliopsida > Asparagales > Amaryllidaceae > Allium > Allium fistulosum. The sequence continues at coordinate 296,741,018 of CM060907.1, forward strand.
ATATACAAGCCTTTACTTCACTCGAATGAGAAATCGACTTAAACGACTTAGTAAAACGAGTGGTATGAAACGCTTGCGTTCACTTCGTCGGTTAGCTCTTGGACTTGTTCGATTGAACCCTTTTTGTGACAATTTCCTAGTGAAGATTTACAGCTTGTTCGTAAATATTTAAGTTAAGCAAGTGGTTATGGGACATGAAGCTAAACTCATATATTTACTAGCTTGGTGTGATTGACACTTCCTTATGATCATGACGATCATTTTTGTGATTTAGACTAGCGATTGAGCGATGTCTCTTTGTCTACGTGGGAGACTATACCCCGATTATGTGATGTTTCGCCATCACATTTCCTACGGTCTTCGGGCCATTCCTGTGTGAAAATTTAATGGATAGCTTCCATGAGATAACTTCTCATCATGTGTTTACGCGTAGGTGAGTTTTCATGCTCCCATTCATGTGTTAGGCCTCCCCCCCTTTATGTGTTTTCTGGATTTCTGATGATGATTTCTGGAATTTTGTGCTTCACCAATTTTCATGATTTTCATTGATATGATATCAGTTTTTGTGCATTGGTGAATTCATGTGTTATTGACTTGTTATGAATACAAGTTTAGGGTATGATACCCTATTTTATCTTTGAGAAGATTCTTGTGATATTGATTAATCTTTTGTTGATTATCATTTACATACTTATAGTAGTATGTCGCTATGGTTATTACATGTTCATGTCATGCCTTTTACTGTATACCATATCATCTGATATTTATAGTTAGACTGATCCGTTTATTATTTTCTTATAAATAATACCCGGGTCAGACCGAGATGTTACAGGTGCTTCTGCTTGACTTCTCTTCAGGATTATTCTGACTTTTGGCTAACTACTTAGATTAGTAGTTTTTGGATGTACACCTTTGAGATATAGACTCTATGTTGTGTACTTATTCTTTTGTATAGCACGTGATGCTATTCTTTTGTATTATCGTGGATCTTTCTGACCACTACTCTGATGTACACTTTCATGTGTTATATATTTATTCATATCTTCTTCCGCCTTTGTGATATGGATGTCTGTGACTGATTTATGTTATGATTATTTCTATGTTTGTTTTCCGAAGATTATATATAGCCACCGTGTGATAGCTTTGTGTTTGTACCGGTATGTCGGATTTCCTCCTTAAAAGATATGCATTCTAATCTTATCTGACGTATCGGTGCTCGCACAAAGAAGTTACATGGATGGTCGCTCCTCCACAGCCTTATTCTCCGCGCTAATTGACAGCACTACATCGTAGTGTTCTTGGTTAGCTTGGGTATAGAGGTGGGGCGTCACAGTTCAGGTGACTTCTAACCGCTATAAATAAGAGCCTAGCCCCCTCACATTTATTTACAATTTATTTGGGAACGTGAGCGGAGCTCTGTCAGTTTTTTTCTTCCTCCGATTCAGAAATTTCTTAAGGCTTTTAGGTAAGGGATTTTAGATTCTAATATTCAATTTCTAATTCTATTCTCCTCCAATCCTTGAATTCTAAATCTAATTAATATATAATCCAATTATTGTATATTTCAAAAGGAAGAGATCTTGGAAGAGAATAAAATGCAGGCATGTTCAAATCTAAAGTAGAAAGCCGGGAATTATCAGTGAGTGGAAATCTTAGTATTTCTCATTATAGTAATTATATAGTATATGTTAGATTTGATATATGCCTTTGGGAATTTTGGTTCGCGAGAACTTCAAATATATAACCCAAAAATTCCCCTAAAGCGAAATGCCAATTCTTATGTATTGAAATCTCAATTATTCCATACTAAAATAGCAGAAATTATGTAATTATTGCATGTAACATCCCCCACTTGAAACCCGAAGATGAACGCTGATGATGCTGCAATCATCACTAGATTTATCTTCCGGCGACTAAAGTGAGTTTAATATAATATGAATACACAGATAAAGTAAACAAAGCAACTAAATAACTCTATTTGTAATGACCCACAAATTCAATACTTAATTTTTTTGAATATTCAAATATTAGATTTTTAACATAAATGATAATGTTTTGAACAATAAATAATATTGGTAATCTTATTTTGAATAAGTATTTACAAAAAAATATATACTTTGGAAGATATATCGATAAAATGACCGAAAACCGTGTTGTCAATAAACAGCTCCTAAACCATCCGACATCGTGCACGGAGCTGGATACATATACTCATTTATGTATATATAAGTGAGATTATATAATAAAATTATTTATTTTATTTTTGAAAATAAAATGTCTTTATGACATCATCAATGATATCACTATTTTGGAATAAATGATTTTTGAATTTAAATTGAGATTAAATGATTTAATAATTATTTTAATTATTAAATAAGCCCTTCTAATTATTATATAATGATAGAAATATTATTTTCAAACTTTTTTTACAAATACATATATATATATATATATATATATAATAAGAAGTGAATATATGACCGAAAATCAAAATCGGAATACGTAAAGATTCATGTAGAAAAGTTGTGCAATGTCACGGATCATTGTGACATACATATGCACATATACATGTGCACTAATATATACATGTCACATGAACACATATATACATACAAATATACTTATACATTCATATATATATATATATTACAAAATATTTAAGATATTTTCCTAAAACTTCATCCTTAACTAAACCCAAAGTCAACCTCTTACGCTCTAAGTACAAGCACATGGCTGCACACATGGGGGATGTTTGGCCGAGGATGATAAGGTGAGAGGTGGGAGTGGTGGTGTGGCAATAGTGATGAAATAGCAAGTAAATATCATGATATATTTTTTCACATTTTTGCCTATAAATACCACCATCCATCTTCACCTAATCTACTCATAAATTTCTAAGCCTTCGCCACTTCTTTATACTCCACTTTAATGGCCTATTGCCTAAAGAAAATAATGGCAAAAATTATGGCAAAAAAAGTAATTGAAATTATATAGTGTGTGTGTGTGTGTGTGTGTGTGTGTGTGTGTGTGTATTATACAAACACTTCAAAACTAAAGCAAATCCACTCTTTTCCCCTCTTGAAACCCACGGCCACCACTTCCTACCACCAAAGGCCGAGCCTTTCCCGTCTTCCAAGCAAGGCCGTGAGCACCCTGCCACCAAAGGCTAAGGCCGAGCCCATCTAGGAGCTTTAATGCAAGCTTAACAAGCTAAATTTTCCGAATAGCGGAGCCATAGTTGTATTAAAGTTAGTTCGATTAAAGCCAAGGTGAGAAACTCTATTTATATTATGATATTTTAAATGACATATATGTTTGGCTATGCTTGGTTGTGATGACTGTGAACCATGTTTGGATATGATAATATGTTTGTTTGGATGTGTAAATGATTCACGTTTAATACACATCGAATATCACAAAAGAAATCACTTTCCTTTAATAAATGAAATATTGTATATAAGATTGTTAAACCACTTTAAAATTGTTTAAAATGGTTTATAAATATTTTATAAACACTAAAACTGTAATGACCCATATTTTTAAACATCTAAAAATATTAAAGATTTTTGAATAAAATTGTCAGGAATAAAAAAATTAATATTTTACTGATACAAATTAAATTAAAATACAATTTATGAGCTTAAGTAAAATTTCTATTAATGAAACATGTTTGCAATAATGTAAGGATGATAACAAATGTTAGTGTGTATTTTAATAACATTGGTTTGAATGAAATTAACAATTGTCTGAATGTAAATTTCCAATTGATTGGAATAATCAATGTTAATAAAGAATAATAAATGTTTCTTTATTAAAGAAGAAATCATATGTTTATTTATTTGAAATGTTTGGTAGCTGAAAGATTGATTCCACAGACGAGAAACTATTATTTGGTAAGAAATGTATAATTCATGTTTGTATCCAATAGTTTATAAATATGTTTAAATTACCATTAGATAGGAAATAACTGTTCTATTTCTCATTACATTTATTTTGTCCATTTTGAAATTCAACTTTGTAGACAATTGAAATTAATGTAATCGAATAATTAAAATTAATGGTAGAGAGGACACCAAATTGTAAATTAATAGGTGTAATTAAACGTAGCTTATGTTTTGTGAAAATATAAGGAAAGTTGATTTAATGAAAAGAACATTTATATCAAATAAAATGAATGTTTCATTTGTGAATGTAGGTTTAATTTCATTAAAATAAAGAATAGATTGATTCATTTAAAGGAAGAAATATATGTATATTTAAACTGTGTTTTAGCATACAGATGGATTACAAGAGTAGGAAAATAATTTATTTAAGCAAGTTATTTATTACTCTGCTGTATAAACAACAAAGTTATAAAGGTGTTTAAATGACTAAGGGAAACAATTATTCTATTTTTCATCCATTTTAGTTGTCTGTTTTGAAATTTAACTTTGTAAGTAATTGCAATTAATGTTATTGAAATATTTCAATTCGAAGGGAAGAAAACGGTTATTGCAATTAATAGATTTAATAAAAGAAACGTACCTTTTGTGTTAAACAGAAAGGATGTTTTAATGGAAATAAAACATCATTTTGGATAAACCAAATTGAACATTTTCATTTTTAAGGTAAGTAATTTTATTTATTATGCATAGATAAAAAAAACTAAATGCGTACAAATTTGAATATTATTGGAGTTAATGAAGTTAATTTGGTTACGTTTCACAAATTGAATTTCAAAAAGGTTGTGCGATGTACATGGTCCCTTCATTTCTTTTGTTATTAATTGTTGCATGTACGTTTTAAAATAGTTATCTCATTATTAATACTTGATCTATTCATTTATCCTTCTATTTAATAGTTGAGCCTAGACTTTTAGGTTATATTTAATTCTTTCCACCTCATTTTCGCGTATACAAAATTTCACTTTCCTTTGGTTTGCAAACTTTTCCATTCCTACGTACATTTCTTTATGCATTATTAATGCATGAAGCTTTCAAAATAAAACGTGACATTTATTTTTGTCTCTCCACCTTCATTTCTTAATTATTAAATAAACTGCAGCTTATTTCTTTCATTTACCGTGTATATTTGTGCTCTTTTTTTTGCTAAGCCTTTTTGGGTTTGTTTTAGACCAATGGGCTCCTTAGTAAACCAAGAGACCCTAGAAACCCTAAGAGACTTTGGACCATTTCTTTTTTCACCCATTGACCTTCTATTTCCTATCTGACTAAAACTAGGTACGTACAGAAATTCCCCATTTGAGAAACTTTTTGTTTACTCTTCTACTTCTTGCTCAAATCTAAAGAAAACTCCAAACCCCAAAACTCCTAAATATCCAAATAAAATTCCATCCTTCCTCCTTTAAAACCATAGCTTATCTCTCTCCTCTTTCACCACCCACCTCCATCACCACCCATAACCCACAGCAGTAACCCATGGCCAAAGCCTCACCTTCCTCCTCTTCTTTCTCATTTTCCCCTTCTTTTCCCCTTCCCTTTTTCTCTCTTTCTTCCCCTTATTTTCATGGCTTCTATATTCTACTAAACTAATCCAAATAAAATTATTATTTTTTGAAACCGTGTATAATTTCAATGGAAACAACTTTGTTGTTGAACCCTTCTTCCCATTCTGAATATTTCTATACCAAAAACTCCATTTTTCAACTCCTTTCTGGGGTCCAGTTTTGACCGAAAAGAACCCATATTGTAACAATCGTATCTCCTTTAGGAATGAATCAAATTATGTGATTCTTTTTTCAAATCATTTATTTTTCCAGTGGCTTCAACTTTTTTTTGATCAGTTCTTAAAATTCCTTAATTTGCTATGCCAAAAACAAATATTTTTGAAGTATTTTTGAACTTAGATTTTCAACTCAGAAAACATCTCTGTTTGTTTTGACCATAGTTTCCTCAAGACAGAAGCTTTTTAAGTTATTCCTTTTTTTAATGTGGAGAGAAAAGAATTTGCAACAACTTTCTAGTTAGTCACTTTTACAGATTTAGTAAAATTCTGGTCCGAATATTTTCTTAAAGATGACCAAGTTTCAGGTTTCTTCGTAGTTTGGATCTTGGGTTGTTTGGAAGTTGGAAGTAGTTGAAACTTGTTTATTGATTCGTGTTCGTGTCTAAGCTTTGTCGGATTTGCTTTGCATTTGGATCTTTGCTAGGAATCTCCTTTTTGCTTCATTTTTATCATCATCTTCGTAGCCACGAAAGGTAAGCAAACACACACAACTACTAGATTTTCTTATGTTAGTTAAATTGAATTTGTAATGTGATTAGAAATTGATTGTTTGTTGTTTAGTATATTTTAACTTGTCATTCAAGTTAAATCTGACTTTTATTGAATTTAATTGTCATTTAATTTCATATTGAAATTTAAATTGCCAGTTAAATACCTGTTAATGATAACAAGTAAATTTTTGGTTGTTATTGATTGATTTCAATGATGATTGTGTTGTATGTTCAATTGTTGATATTTGGATGATTGGATGTTATTTATGTCTATATCTCTGTTATCCCTATGGGTTGAAATGATACATACCCGAACGATCATATAGATTAGGGGAAAATCGTTATGGGTTGAAATGATAAACCCGAGCGGTTTTCATTGATTGGAAATGTTGATTTTTGATACTGGTTGAAATGACATATACCCATATAATTTCTTGAATTTAGACTTTTATATGGAATTGAATTATTTGAAGTGTTTAAGTTAATTCAACCTTCGGATTTGTTTTAATTAGATGATTAAGATTGATATTTCGAATTATTTGAAACCCTTAAATGGTTATATTCACGTTGTATACTTGATAGGAGATGAAATCCCGTAACATCTATGAAACCATTGCACTAATATTTCTATTTTACTTGTTTTGATTTGACTTACATAAGATCTTTTAGTTCTGACTCGAGTGTTTTGTCTTTTCATTACTCTCGGGTCAGTCTGAGCTTTTTAGTGTATCAAAGACTATTTTCTGAAGGACGAAGACGAAGATTCAATATGTTATTGCTATTTATTATTCCACTACATTCTGTGTTCCGCTACATTATTTGTTTATTTCTGATGTATGTATAACTCTGATCTAAATTGTAAAAGTGTAATCAAATATAATTTGTAAAACAGCTTCATGAACTGTTTATTTGATTATTATATTTTGCCATTCCGCTGCGAGATTCTGTGTTTTGTTTTCTTTTTTTTCTTATTTACCCCATTAACAATCCTCCATTTTAAATGGTTTGAGTTTGACATGTGTGGTTTATTGTCGATTTGAACCGTCCAAAAAGGTGGGTTGTTACAAAAACCCAATTTGGTGAAGTTTTGACAAGCTATGAAAATTGAGTCAAAAATAGGCGCGTCACATAACGGTAGTTCGTTATTTCGCGCCGTAAAAGTTTAAATCCATTTATACGATGGAATCGAAGTCAGAATTCTTTGGAATAAGAATTTTCTGAACTCTTATAATAATAGTTTTCAAACAAAGAAAAAGATCTAGATTTTGTTTCGTAGATTTTGAAATATGAGCAAAACATGTTTTTAAAATAGTCGCGGTTTGGTAGTTCGAAAGACAAAGCAAGAATTCTTTAAAAGCGATATTTTTAATTCTTTAAAAATATGGAATAAATTCTATAAAAATGTTAAAATGTTTTTAAAAATTGATTTGAGTTATAAAAAATGGATTTATAAATGATAGAAAAGTTGTTTTTATCAAATAAGTCTTAAAAGCACTATTCACAACACTTTTTGCAGCGATTTTTAATAACTTTTGAAATATGGCTTTAAACTTTAGTATTCTTTCCCAAATATTTTATAATTGTTTTCAAATAAATAACTAAGTATTGTGAAGATGATTTGGAGGTTTTATAATTTATTAAAGAGTTTAAATAAATGATTTAAAGAAAAGCTGTTATTTAATCTTGGCTCTAAAAGCCGATGAGTAGACTAGATTTTTCTATTCATGGGAACCAAATGTGAGGTACTTAAAATAAGGAGATGTTTAAGAGCAACCAGTGCCTTGGCTCACCTAGCCTCTTTCCTGGGCAAGGAATAGATAAGGTCGAAATGTCGAAAACGAGAGAAGTATAAAAGATTCAAATTTACAAATTTAATTTCATACAACTTGGATTGTATAGAAATAATCTTCTTATACTTCGTATTAAATTCCAAGGAGGGAATCTGTACTATCTGGGTGAATTTAAAAGGTGCTTTCACTGTTATTCGACGGATAGTAAAGGTTGAATAAAAAATTTGATGTTGAATAGAGTTAGTATAATTTCTATCGACCCCTTTTTACTCAATAATGTTTTCCAATATAACTTATAAAAATGATTTGGTATTCCAAATTTAAAGGGAGGTTTAATGATTTCGTATATACCAGAAAGAATTGTTTAAAGGATATATCTCTAGAAGATGTTTTTTATAAGGAGAAAGTAATTAATCAAATGATAAGCATACTTAAACATCATTTTATCGATGATTGGTTCAAAGGAATCGGGATCGAATTTGGGTGATTCCTGTCCGAAAACCACTTCAAACCAATTTATGCATTCATAGTGAAGATATGGAATGATAATAAATGGAATGAAGGCCCGCTCGTCACCGACCCTCGGGGGAAATTACCCATATCATATATTTGTGGTAGTAATATATTCATTTGATCTTTGATGTAAGGGCTGCTCGCTACTAATCCTAGGGGTGATTCTTAACAGGATGTAGTAGGAGAGTTCCTTCGATTTTTCCTGTTCCTGGACAACTTGTATGGACGAATGTCTAACATTGCATTTCTAAAATGCACATACATTGATTTTTACAAACATACATCTGTTTGGTGGTGTGGGAAGTAACTCTTCTATACTTAACACCCTTCTTTGGGACGTACGAGCTCAGAGGTTGTACCTTTATGGAAAACAATAATGTGTAATGGAATTGGCAATGTGGCATTCAAGTGAAATGTGTGCTATAAGAAAGGTAATCGTTACCTTAAGCCTTCTCACTCGAGAATGACAAAAACAAGGTAGATGCGGTAGGGCTATGTTGGTCACACCCATTAGGATATACTCATCACCTTTCTATATTATCCTCTATATTTCGGGTATGTTGTGTGTGCTTTGGGATCTCGATAAAGGTTGGTAACGACCGAGGTGATGTCGTATTCGGTACTATCTATGGTAAAGGTAGGCCGATTCTGTGTTGGTAGAGGCTGGAGCCTCAGGTGCATTTTTCTAGAGATGTCATGTCGATATGTAGTCCATTTACTTGTCATTGTATTGAATCATTTTTCTAATACAAGCCTTTGCGGTTTTAGTTATAAACCTATTATGCTATCAAAATTAACAAATGTAACAATTCCAACTATGATTAATATGTTATTTGAAAGGACTTTCAAAGAATGTCAATAAAAAATATCCCTGGTTTTGCGTAGCAAGTTTTGGTTATCATAAGGTAAAAACTCGCTCCTTGTTTATGTGCGGTGTGGTCTTATGAGATACCCTTTGTTTTCAAATATCCGTACTTTGAGCTTCTCACACTAGTCCCACGACTGACCCGGAGTTTATTTTCTTTTTCCCTTAAACTCTGGGTGCCCTATTTTTTCAGGCAGCCAAGTAGTCAAGTAACTTGGAGCATTTTGGATGGAGCATGAAGCTGAGGGTCCTATGTAAATAGTCATCTATTTCTATTTCTATTGTATTATATATAAGTATCTACCAGCACCTATAGGTATAGGTAGTTATAACTATCCCTAGCTAGGTTAGTACTTGCTATGACTCTAGTATCTCATTTTGAGAGTGATTGTGTGCACTATCTATATGTATACTTAGAAGTTGTTAAATGCGATGTGAGATTCTATTTTGTTCTGTCATCTATCTTTATTTCTTCTAAAACCCCCTAATAATTCGCCTCTCTGGCACTTGGATTTACGACACACAAATACCAAGGATTTATTAGTGTCGATGTCTGAGGGTCGAGGAAGTGGGTCATCATAGTTGGTATCAGAGCTTATGGTTGAGCAAATACCTAAGCCTTGATAGGGTCAACTCATTAGAGATAGGGTTATTAATACCCTAAATTGAGTTTTGTCAAGGTGAGCGCATATTTGAATTTTTTAGCCAAATATGTACGATCAAGTTTTATGCCTATTCCCTAAGATAATCTCGTCTATAAGTCTAAAGATGTTTCCTTACTACATGCAGATAGTAGGATATGAGTAACAAAAGAGGACGAGGAAGGGGAGGTAGCAACACCATGGCCACCAACGGTCGATCAAATGCTACAGTAATTGAGGAAGTGGTAATTCCTGTGCAACCTCAAGTTAACTTTTTCGCTCTTTGCAAAGATTATACCAGCTTAGGAGAAAAGCCATTTAAAGGCACAAAATCTATTATTGAAGTTCAAGCTTGGCTTCGATCCTATGAGAAAATCTTTCAATGATTAGACATCGATGATAATTGAAAGAGGTTCTTGGCCTCCTAGCAATTGAAGGATAGGGCTTTAGCTAGGTGGGAGTCCATTACTCTTGATGAATCTGAAGATAATTTCTCTTGGGCAAGGTTTAAAGAAGTTTTAAAGAACAATACATGTTCGCTGTTGGGAAATCCTGCCTCTATATAAGTTTCATGGACCTGAAACAAGAAGAGATGTCTATGGAAGAATATTTGCACAAATTCAATGAATTATCTCGCTTTGGGCCGGGAATGATAGACACACCACTGAAGAAAAACGAGATGTTCATTTCTAGGATGAAGGAGCAATATCAAAATAGGATGACCCTCATGTAAAAGGAAACTTTGTGGATTAAATAGATGTGGGTTTCCTTTATGAAGCTTTGGACAAGAAGAATCTGGTCGCAACCCAAAACAACAACAATAACAAGAGGAAGTTTAGTAATAATGGAAAGAAGCCATGGTAAGGCAAGCCCGAAGGAGAATCTCAGGAAAACCGTTTTAAAGATGTTGAATGTTTTAACTGTGGAAAGATAGGCCATTATTCAAAGTATTATAGGAGCCCCGAGGTTCAAAGGCATCAGCAAGGAATCGTCTCTCCTTTGGTTTAGAATAGTCTCTCCCACAACTGCCATCAACCCGGGCACTGGAAAAACAAATGCCCATTAATGAAGAATAGAGATCATGTTAAGGTTTATGCTATTAAAGACGAGCCTTCAACATCTAAATATGTAAGGGAAAGAGAGTTCTGGAAGGTAACACCTATGTTAAAGAGAATTTAGTTAAAGTATTATTTGATACTGGGGATTCCCACAATTTTTTTGCTAAAGAATTGGTTGATAGATCAAAACTAATCATAAAAATAGCTGATACCCCTATTTGTGTATCTAATCTCATAGGTGGTACAACTAATCTTTGTATGATTAGTGAAGACGTCCAAGTTACCCACCATTCCCATAATTTTTCATGTGACCTATTTGTTCTTGACTTTATTGGGTTTGAGGTTTTACTCGGTATGGATTGGTTATCAAAGAATAAACCTGTCCTTAATTTCTTAAGAGAACGGTATCTTTATGGAATGACTTTGAAAATTTTATAGAAATATTTTTTGAGGAACCCAGTCCAGTAAGGGATAGATTCTTGTATGCACTTGACTCATCTCAAAAAGGTCTAGAGATAATACCAATTTTCAAGGAATTTCAGGACGTTTTTGAGGAAGTAAAAATTTTGCCCCCGCATTGGGAAATTGAGTTCCGAATTAATTTAATTCCTGGTGCAAGACCCGTTATTCGCCCTATTCGAAGGATGGCCTCGAAGGCAAAGATTGAGTTGGCAAACCAAACAAATGAGTTGTTAAAGAATGGACTAATTAGACCGAGTCGCTCGAGTTAGGGCACGGCAGTGGTTTTTATGGCAAAGTCCGATGGCTCCCTAAGGCTTTATGTAGACTATCGAGACCTAAACAAGCAAACGATTAAAAACAAGTATCATCTACCCCACATAGATGACTTGTTTGATCAACTTCATTGTGCTTGGGTATTCTCACAAATGGATTTAGCCACAAGGTTCCATCAACTAAGAATAGCCGAGGATGGCATTCCACTAATTGCATTCAAGGGTCCTTGCTTTTACACCTTTTGGGTTGACCAATGCGCCCGCTTATTTCGTAGACCTTATGAATAGAGTATTCAGAGATGTGCCAAACAAATTCATGTTGGTTTTTATTGATGATATTCTTATCTATTCCAAACCGAGGAGGAACAAGAAAGGCATTCAGAGATTGTATTGGAAATATTGGAAAGAAATGTACTTAAAGCTAAATTTTCAAAATGTCTCTTTTGGTATAAAGAAGTAAGATTCCTTAGGCATATTGTGTCAGGAGAAGGGATCTTAGTAGATCTAGGAAAGATTTTAGCTATAGTAGATCCAGGAAAGATCTTGGCTATACGAGATTGGAAGCAACCATAAACTCCGAAGGACATCCCCAGCTTCTTAGGATTGGCAGGATATTACCGGAGATCCATACAAGAGTTTTCCAAAATTTCCTCCCATATAAAAAAGTTGACTATGAAGGATGTAAAATTTGAATGGACACCAAAATGTGAAGAAGCATTCCAGGAACTCAAGAAAAGGTTAACTACCGCTCCAGTCCTAGCTATTGCTGACGAAAGCGGTGGTTTAACTGTATATACTGATGCTTGTGGAGAAGGAGTAGGTGCAGTACTGATGCAACATGGAAAAGTTTTTGGTTATGTAAGCAGACAACTGAAGAATCATGAGAGAAATTATGCAACACATGACTTAGAATTATTAGTCGTTGTATTCGCATTAAAAATGTGGATGCATTATTTACTGGGTGAAAAGTTCGAACACTTCATGGATCACAAATATTTGAAGTATCTTTTCACTCAGAAGGACTTAAATATGAGACATCAATGTTGGTTAGAATTTCTCACAGCATATGATCTTGATATCATATGCACATCCTGGAAAGCCAATATAGTGGCAGATTCGCTAAGTAGAAGGCATGTCGTTATGGCTTATGTAGTGGTACGTCCGACCTTGATTGATCGTATAAAGGAGAACCAACTTAGGGATCTGTTCATTGCAAGGATTGCAAAGGAAGTAGAGGAAATTTTTTTACCAGGAAGATGGATAGTATTCAAAGTGGACGATCAAGGAATCTTAATAATGCACGGGAGGATTTTTTTTCCAAATATTGACGGGATTAGGTAGGAAGTTCTAGTCAAGTGCCATAATTCTCGACTTGCAATACATCCTGGGGTTCCTAAAATGTACTGGGACATGAATAAGATTTTCTATTAGGAAGGCACAAAAAAGGATATTTCTATTCATGTTAGTAGATGTGCAAATTGTCAGCAAATCAAAAGCGATCAGCAAAAGATTATTGGACAACAATAACCTTTGGAGATTCCAACTTGGAAGTGGGACCAGATACCGATAGATTTCATAGACAGCTTACCTCGACAAGGAAAGGAAATGAAGGCATTTGGGATATCGTAGACCGATTGACCAAGAGCGCACACTTTATTCCAGTAAAGCTAACAAGGACCGCTTCAAGTCTGGTAGAAATATACATGAAGGAAATTGTAAGATTACATGGAGTTCCAAGCAGTATAGTGAGTGATTGGGACCCGATTTTTACAAGTCAGTTTTGGGAGGCATTACAGACAGCTTTGGGAATGAAGCTGAACTTAAGCACCACATACCATCCCAAGTTGATGGGCATACTGAAAGGGTAAACCGAGTATTAGAAGATCTTCTACGAGCTTTTGTCTTAGATTTTGGAGGTTCACAGAAAAATCATCTTCATCTTGTTGAATTATCCTACAACAATAGCTATCAAGCAAGCATTGATATGACACCATATGGAGCTTTATATGGTCATCTATGTAGTCCCCAGCATGCTAGATCGAAACCAGAGATCGATTTGTACTTGGCCCCGATATGATTCGAGAAGCCTCAAAAAAGGTAAACTTTATTAGAAAGAAGATGAAAGAAGCCCAAAGCAGGCAAAATAGTTATCCGGATCAAAGGCGCAAGAATTTAGAATTCTCAGTTGGAGATTTTCTATTCTTGAAAGTTTCTCTGATTAAAGGAGTGGTAAGATTTGGATGGGCAGGGAAGTTAGCACCTCGATTTGTTGGACCTTTTCTCATTCTTGAGTTGATTGGCCCATTATCTTATCATGTGGAATTGCCCGAAAGATTGTCGGGTGTACACAATGTTTTTCACGTATCCCATTCAGGGAAGTATGTGTATGACCCGGAACAAATTATAGAGAAGACAACACAAGAAGATTTAGAAGTGGAACCTAGCTTGACAGTTATCAGACAACCTAATCGAATCATGGATCTTGATGAGAAGCGATCAAGGAGAAAGGTTGTGTGATTAGTTAAAGATCAATAGAGTGGTGATGCTAACGATTGCACCTAGGAAACATAAGATAAAATGAGGAAAGCTTATCCTAAGTTTAGGATTGATGTATAGTTTACATGTGGTATCAAGATAGTGTACTCACCACCTGTGGTGTGGTCACTTATCATATCTTGTATATATTTCCTCTTTTCAAATATATATTCCTTTTCGAGTCATTTTTTTCTTATCCTTAATTTCGAGGACGAAACACTTTAAAGGGAGGAAGTATGTAACGACCCGCAAATTCATCACCTAATTTTTTTTTTCGGATATTCAAATATAAGATTTTTTTTAACATAAATGATAATGTTTTGAACAATAATTAATATTGGTAATCTTATTTTGAATAAATATATATAAATATATACAAAAAAATATATTTTGGAAGACATATCGATAAAATGACAGAAAAGCGTTTTGTTAATAAACAGCTCTTAGACCATCCGACATCATGCATGGAGCTGGATACATACACTCGTTTATATTTTTATATATATATATATATATATGTATGTATATGTATGTATGTATATATGAGAGAATAAGTAATAAAATTATTAATTTTATTTTTGAAAATAAATTGTCTTTATGACATCATCAATGATATCACTATTTTGGAATAAATTATTTTTGAATTTAAATTGAGTTTAAATGATTGAATAATTGTTTTAATTATTAAATAAGCCATTTTAATTATTATATAATTATAAAAATATTATTTTCAAACTTTTTTACATATATACATACATACATACATATATATATATATATTAAATAAGAAGTGAAAATATGATCGAAAATCAAAATCGGAATACGTAACGATTCAACGTAGAAAAGTAGTGCAACATTTTGACAAACGTATGCACATATACATGTGCACCTACATATACATGTCACATGAACACATATATACATACAAATATACTTATATATATTACAAAATACCTAAGATATTTTCCTAAAACTTCATCCTTAAGTAACCCAAAATCAACCTCTTACACTCTAAGTACAAACATTTGGCTACACGCAAGTAAATATCATGATATTTTTATTCACATTTTTTTCTATTAATACCACCATCCATCTTCACTTCATTTACTCATAAATTCTTAAGCCTTCTTCACTTCTTTATACTCCACTTTAATGGCCTCTTGCCTAAATAAAATATTGGCAAAAATTATGGCAAAAAAAGTAATTGAAATTATATATACAAATATATATATATATATATATATATATATATATATTATACAAACGCTTCAAAACCAAAGCAAATCCACTCCTTCCCCCCCTTCCCCGAAACCCACGACCACCGCCTCCTACCACTAGAAGCCGAGCCTTTACCCCCTTCCAAGCAAGGCCGTGAGCACCCTACCACCGAAGGCCAAGGCCGAGCCCATCTAGGAGCTTTAGTGCAAGCTTAGCAAGCTAAATTGTCCGAATAGTGGAGCTATAATCGCTTTAAAGCTAAATCCAAGGTTATGAGCACCATATATGTTTGGCTATGCTTGGTTGTGATGATTGTGAACCATGTTTGGATATGATAATATGTTTGTTTGGATGTTTAAATGGTTCACGTTTAATATACGTCGAATATCACAAAGGAAATCACTTTCATTTAATAAATGAAATGTGGTATATGAGATTACTAAACCTCTTTAAAATGGTTTAAAATGGTTTAGAAATGTTTTACGAACACTAATACCCAATTTGGTGAAGTTTTGACAAGTTATGAAAATTGAGTCAAAAATAGGTGCGTCGCGTAATGGTAGTTCGTGATTTCGCGCTGTAAAAGTTTAAATCCATTTATACGATGGAATGGAAGTTAGAATTCTTTGAAATAAGAATTTTCCGAACCCTTATAATCACAGTTTTCAAACTATGAAAATGATCGAGATTTCATTTAGTAGATTTTGAAATATGAGCAAAACAAATTTTCAAAATAGTTGTAGTTTGGCAGTTCGGAAGCCAAAGCGATAAATTCTTTAAAAGTGATATTTTTAATTCTTAAAAAATATGGATTAAATTCTATAATTGTGTTAAAATGTTCTAAAAGAGATTTGAGTTATAAAAATAGATTTTTAAATGATAGAAAAGTTGTTTTGATCAAATAAGCCTTAAAAGCACTATTCACAACACTTTTTGCAGCGGTTTTTAATAACTTTTGACATATGGCTTTAAACTTAAGTATTCTTTCCCAAATCTTTTATAATTGTTTTCAAATAAATAATTTATTATTTTAAAGATGATTTAGAGGTTTTAAAATTTATTTTAAAGAGCTTAAATAAATGATTTAAAGACAAGTTGTTATTTAATCTTGGCTCTAAAAGCCGATGAGTAGACTGGATTTTTCTATTCATGAGATCTGGATGTGAGGTGCTTAAACTAAGGAGAAATTCAGAAGCAACAAGTGCCCTGGCTCACCTGGCCTCTTTCCTGGGCGAGGAATAGATAAGGTCGAAATGTCGGAAACGAGACAAATATAAAAGAATCAAATTTGCAAATTCAATTTCATACAACTTGGATTGTATAGAAATAATCTTCTTATACTTGGTATTAAATTCCGAGGAGGGAATCCATACTATCCATGTGAATTTAAAATGTAATTTCATCGTTATTCGATGGATAGTAAAGTTTGAATATGGAATTTGATGTTGAGTAGAATTAGTATAATTTCTGTTGACCCCTTTTTACTCAATAAGTTTTCCAATATGACGTATGAAAATGATTTGGCATTTCTAAAGTTAAATGGAAGTTTAATGATTCCGTATATATGAGAAAGAAATGTTTAAAAAAGATATATATATATATATATAGAAGATATTTTTTTGATAAGGAGATAGTAATTAATCAAATGATAAGCACATATTTACTTAAACATTTTTTATGGATGATTGGTTCAATGGAACTGGGATCAGATTTGGGTGATTCCTATCCGAAAACCACTTTGAACCAATTTACACATTCGAAATGAAGATATGAAATGATAATAAATGGAATGAAGTGCTGCTCATCACTGACCCTCGGGGGAAATTTCCCATATCATATATATGTGGTAGTAGTATCTTCATTTGATCTTCGATGCAAGGGCTGCTCGCTACTAATCCTGAGGGTGATTCCTGACAGGGTGTAGTAGGAAAGTTCCTTTGGTTTATCGTATTCCTGGATAACTTGTTTAGACGAAGGTCTGACATTGCATTTCTAAAATGCATGTACATCGATTTTTATAAACGTACATCTATTTGATGGTGTAGGAAGTAACTCTCCTATACTTAACACCCTTCTCAGAGACGTATGAGCTCAAAGGTTGTACATTTGTGGAAATCAATAGCATGTAATGGAATTGGAAATGTGGCATTTAAGTTAAATGTGTGCTATGAGAAAGGTTATCATTACCTCGTGCCTCATCACCCGGGAATTACAAAAACAGGGTAGATGCAATAGGACTATGTGGGTCGCACCTATTAGATTATGGTCATCACCTTTCTAGATTATCCTCTATATTTCGTGTATGTTATGTATGCTTTGGGATTCCGGTAAAGGTCGGTAACGACCAAGGTGATGTCGTATTATCTATGGTTAAAGAAGGCCGATTCTATATTGGTAGAGGTCGAAGCCTCATGTGCATTTTTCTAGAGATGTGCTGTCAGAAGGTAGTCCCTTACCTTATCATTGTATGGAATCTATTTTCCAATACATGCCTTTACTGTTTTAGTTGTAAACCTATTATGTTGTCGAATTTAACAAATGTAACAATTCCAGCTATGATTAATATGTTATTTGAAAGGACTTTCAAAGAATGTCATTAAAAATAATACCTTTGATTAAACTGAGCCATACGTATAAGAAATTGGTTTAGAAAGTCAAGTATTACTCACCTAGACCTTTAAGATGCATAACTTTAATCTTCTTAGTCTCTTCTACCTTGCATTTTCATATCTTCCTCTTATTCGCCTTCTTAAGCGTCCACCATTAAAATGTTTTCTCTAGCTTTTATTTTAGTTAGAGTAGAGTGAAATGAATGAATAGTGAGTAAAGTTTATAGTCCCATAATAAGTTGGGCTTAGGCCCACATACCCGCTTTTATAAATTCTTTCCCATCTACCCTTCTTATTTAACCTGCCTTATACTTTTAGTTAACCAATTTAATTAAGTGTAATTATAGGGTTATTACGTTGCAACTTGAATATTTTACATTCTATTCCACTTATCACTTTTCTCTTTTGATATGATTAATGGTTTTGAAAAGAAAATAAATTAGCCGATGGGGTGTAAAGTACGGATTTTCCTGTTTGTTGTTTGCACTATCTATTTTCATAATTTAAAATATAAATCCCTTTTTATTGTATGTGTAAAAGTTGAATAGCGTGTAAAATGGTTTAAATTATGAAATCTATTGATGTTGATTCTACTATTATAATATAAAATAAGTTTGGTAATTGATTCTATTTTCTTATGTAAGCCTATTGTTAGTTTAAGGATATTAGCTAATTTGTACAGTATGATGTCGGGCTTGTATAAATTGAAAGTTTTGACATTTAACCAATTAGTATAGGGAGAAATCTTCACACTCTTAGGAATATTTAGTCATGTGTGTGTGTGTGTGTATTTTAGCATATAAATAACGTATAATTAATGGTGTATTAATAACATAATAAATATGTCATTAATTAGCATTAAAACCCGATAGGAAAGAAGTTGAGATCACCATGGAAGGTTATTTATAATTAAAGAAGAAATAAGGAGATATCCGTATAAGACCTAAATGTATATGCGGTGAGGTAGATATGGTATTATGTTAGGAGAGCAGAAATTATGACGAAGTTATAGGGATGCGAGGTTAGTCAACAGGACATGGAAGTCTACCATGTTGATCTGGCTACCCACACTATGACTTTGGGTTTGATGCGAGACATAACCTATAATAAGTACCCATGGAGGGCGTGAGGTTAGTCCTAATTCTGTAGGGTAAGCCTGCCTAGTTAATCGGGCCACCAGTGCCTATGGATAGATGAACTATGTGAGATGTCACAGTTTGAGTTACGGGCCATAATGCGTAGGACCTGCTTTTCGGTACGGAGGTATTAAGTGGTTGTTGTTGTGTCCATCTCCTCCCTAATCAGGAAGTATTAAATGGTCGTGGTATCGTTTAGTCACGGTAATAGGAAATCTTGGAAAGGGCCTACTTCAGGTTTGAGGTATTAAGTGGCTACTGTAGGGTCCGCCTCTTCCAAAAAGAAGTATTAAGTGACATGATGAGATTTTGTGCGATGTCAGTTAGATAGTATCAAATAAGGGTACGCCTTGCTTAGGTATTAGATGATGTAACCTGCCTAAGATGTTGGTATTAAATGGTTAAAGTCTGCCAAATTCTCATTGAAAAGGTATTAAGTGACTTAGGTACTTTCTCTCGCATTATTAGGATATGACTGATGGTAGATGCATGAGACTGGAAAGGCCTTGCACCTACAGTTGAAGGAAAGTTATTGGGTTGGATCAGAAGAGTGTAAGTTATAGAATTGGACAAGAAAATCCACAGAGCTTACAGTTGGAGAAATTATAATATAGTTAGAATATGTAAGACATATTCTTATCTAAATTATACCGCTCAAGTACTATTATGGAAAGACTCGAGATTTTTTTTCACCAGACATTATTATTCCGACTCCGTCCTCATTAAAATACAGGTTAGGGAAAGACAATGCAGATTTCATAGATGAAGGCAGAGAAGGAGTCTTGTGGCATTTATCTATCTACTTATGTTTTTATATATATTTGATGTACCCATTTCAAACATGATGTTGTTGTATTTTGAGAAATTAAACCACAGATATGGAGATGTTACTTTTTTTTGGAAATTGAAATTTTATAAATGGGTATTGTTTCTGATATTATATTTTATTCTTTCTGATGTGAGATTCTAATAGCATTAGTAGTTAGCTCTGTGCATTGTTAAATTTTACCAGCTAACGCAGTCCCCACAAAATCCCCAGTTTAGATCGTTCATTAGAATTATTCACCATTCTTTACTATTGCACTCCCTACGCAGTCCCCTCGTAGTTCCCATTTGGATTATTCTTTACTAATCTAGTCCCATCCGCTACTACACCCCAGTGCAGTGCCAACCTAACCTCTCATTTAAGGATTGTCACTTATCTAATGCTACTTGAAATCTCCCCATCAAGTATCCCTTTTTGATTCATTCTTTAGTTCGAACTGCATGGTCCAAGCCACGCGCAGTATTTAAGAATTTGGTTAAGCCTTGGACTACAATGAAATAGCCACCTGCGGTACTTCTATATTTATTTACTTACTTTTAAAAATGCATGGAATCACCCACCTTGGTAACCAACAAAGAAACCACATGCAACCTCTAAGCATTTATTTAATTTGGAACTTCTTAGTATACCCTACAGTAGTCCATGGAAGTTGAATGCCTCTCCTCACCTTTTCTGTGTGTGCATTTGAGTGAGCATCCCCACCTTGCGTCAATAGCTCTTCCAACTCTGCATATCTATTTAATGCAGGATTGTTTCCCCGTTTTGATTTGATCTGGCCACTCTCCGAGTCCCATTAACTTATCTTTTATAAGTATTATATATTATCCTTTTAGCACAGAATCCCCCCGACCCTTCCAGTATGCCCTACACCATAATTATTAGGTTTTCCTTTCTAATTTTAGTGCAGTACAATCCCTTCGTATCTTGTGTAGTATTCTTACTTATAAAAATAAAGCCACCGCCCTATGTCGTCACCTGACAACTCTGACATCCCTGACAGCACCTTTACGCGTGTCTTCCTTTATTTTTCTTTCTATTATTTGTAGGGCCCTTTCCAACAATTAATTTGGATCTTGTCTTCCTTTTTCCTAGCCTCTATTGCATATTTCTACATGGAGTTTATTTCCCTACATCCCCCGTAGTATCTATTTACCCCAGTGCGGTACTTGGCTATTTACCCTTTATTTTTTAATAGCAAAATTCAGACAAAACTCTCATATGCAGATTGGTCATCCTTACCTTAACCTCTGTTTCCCATATGCAGTCCTCTCGATCGGCGCTCCACTGAACATACACTAGCTTTACTGCTTTGTTACGTAGCAGCTTCTCATCCCGATTCACTATCCAAACTGGTCTGCGCTTATACGTCATATCTAGTTTTAAGACCAAGTCTTTTACTGCCTTCTGGATCACCATTGCACATTATGGATCCCTACAAAAACACCAGGTAGATCCACCTTATACGCCACCTTCCCAATCCTGTCTATGATCTGATAAGATCCTATATATCTGGGTGCTAACTTCCTAGCTTTTCCAAAATACATCATGCCTTTCATCGGAGGAACCTTTACGAACACCTGATCGCCAACTGCGAACTCCAGTTTTTCTCTCCTTGTGTTGGGATAACTCTTTTGCTTAGACTATGCTTCCCTCATCCTAGCTCAGATCGGTTCTACCTTCTCGGTAGCATTCTTCATCTGGTCCCAACACAAGTATATCCCCTGCCTCCAACTTATATGCAGGTGACTTATCCGACTTCCATATAAAGGCTAAAATGGAGACATCCAAATACTGCCCTGATAGCTTTTATTATATGAGAACTCTACCAGATGTAAATAATCCTCCCAGGATCCACCAAAGTCCAAAATTCATGCTCTCAGCAAACCTTCTAGGACCTTGTCGACCCTCTCAATCTGCCCAACTGTCTATGGATGGTACGCAATTCTATACCTAATGCCTTCTGCAAGTTCTCTAAAATTCACTAGTAAACAATGAATCTCGATCACTAATAATAGTGCTAGGTACCCCATGCAGTCTCACTATCATCTTCGTATACATTTCCGCTAACTTTGGCACAATGCTCTTAGCCTTCATGGGAATGAAATGATCACTCTAAGTTAGTCTATCTACTGTGAACCATATGATTTCATTCCCTACCCTTGACCTTGGCAACCCATCTACAAAGTCCGTAGATACTGAACCTTATTTGCGCATCGGAACCTTTAAAGGCTGCTGGAGCACACTCAGCCTCTAATGTTCTACCTTCACTTGCTAGCATGTAAGACATCTTCTTACATACTCTCCTACATCCTTCTTCATTCCTTCCCAGAAAAAACTCCTCTTCATATCTCGATACATCTTCGTACCACCAGGATGTATGATAAACATAGAACGATGATACTCGTCCAATACTTTCTTCCGCAATTCTCCAGTACTCAGAACATACAACCTACCATTCTTCCATAGTTTCTTTTATCCACACCGAATCCCTTTTATTCTAATGCATTGACTCCTGAGTCCAAATTCTTTACTACGTCCATGCAAAACTTGTCTCTCTTTTGCAGCTCGGCTTAAGCATGCTAGGATTCCCAATGCGTAGCTCGAACCTGCACTAGACCGATACTGTACATCATACATAGACAATATTTCTAATGCAGTCCATTCCTCTAATATAGCCAAAACACAACTTCGTAGTTTGCCACGCTTATTTCCACAAATTAAATATAAATTCTCTTATTTATTTTAACATGAAAAAGGAGTTGAATAGAGCGTAACATTGAAATTGTAAGTTTCGATTATCATGTATATTCCATTGTTTTGATGTAATAAGTCGAGTTTAAATTCTAATGGCGCACAAGTCTATTGATTGGAATTTTTGGATATGGTTATTGGAATTTTGGCATTGTTGATAATATGGAATGAGACTTGTATAATTATTGAAAGAGTTAACATTTAAACGCTAGTTTAAGGCGTAAATTCCACAGGCTTAGAAATAGCAAGACGCGCGCATGCGTGCGTGTGTATATGTATGTATGTATGTGTGTGTGTATTAACGAAACTAACGTATAAATATAACATATAATGACGTAGTTAAATAGGTTATTAATTTTATTAAATCACCCTTAGGAAAGTAATTAATGTTAAAGGAGAAATAAGAAAGATTTCTTAAAATTCCTTAATTGTGGAAATGGTGAGATGCGTATAATATATATGGAGTGTGATATAGATTATGACTAAGTTATAGGGATGCGAGGTCAGTCAAAAGCGCTCAAAAGTCTACCTAGCCAATCTGGCTACCAACAGTGTGACTTTGGGCTGATGTGAGACATCTCTTATAATAAGTAACTACGATGATGCAAGGTTAGTCCCAAATTCTATACGGTAAATCAGCCTAGCTAATCTGGCTACCAGTACCAATAAATAGTCGGACTATTGTAAGACGTCACCATGGGGTACAAATCATAATACGAAGGACCTGCTTTAGAGATTGAAGCTATTATGTGTTTGTATAAAGGCCGGCCTCTTCTCTATGTAGAAAGTAGTAAATAGTCAGAATTATAGGTTAGGCACGATAGAGGATATCTTGAGAAAGGGCCCGTTTTAATATGAAGTATTATGTGGCTGAAGAGATTCCATAAAATGTCATCCAAATAGTTACTAGTGAGGAGTCCGCCTTAGGATAGGTAGTAAATGACATGGCCTGCCTTAAATAGGGTATTAAATGGTTGGGGTCTACTTAATTCCCATTAAAAGGTATTAAGTGATTTGAGTACTATCTCTTACATTGATAGGATATTATGGATGATAAATATGGGTTATTGGGTTGATAGTAAGTTGGCCATGGGATTATATTTGGAAGCCTTTTTATTTATGTTTGAGAAAAGCCTGTGGGTTTATATATGAAAAGACTTATGATGTAGGTAGATTACTTAGACATATTCCTATTTGAATTATACTGCCCAAGTACTAATATTGTGCCACGGATATGTAACGGTGATTACTGATGTTTTGTTATGGTTTTCAATGATATTTTAAAGTTTGAAAAAATGGGTATTGTTGTTATTATTATATTTTATTCCTCTGTTGTGAGATCTTAAATGTGTAGATAAATAGCTCTCTATTGTTCTTTTTACCAAACAATAGCCAACTTTAAGATGGGTCTAAGTTTCGATGGACCTTTTATTGGTCGGAATTTAGGTCCATTTCAAGGTAGGTTGTTACATGTTTGCTCTTTCTCATTCTTAGAGTACACCAAAATTTCATCTATGAACACCAGCACATATATGTCTAGCTTATCTTGGAAGATCCTATTCATCAAGTGTAAAAAGAATGCAGGCACATTGGTCAGCCCAAATGGCATAACCAACTACTCATAAGAAACGTACCTAATTCTGAATGGAGTCAAAGAAATACTACCCTCCGCAACTCTCAATTAATGGGACCCCGTGGCCAAGTTCCACCGTGAAAACACCTTAGCTCCATTCAGCTAATCAAAAAGATCATATATTCTTGGTAAATGATATTTATTCTTCATCGTCCTTTCATTCAGCTTTCGATAGTCTATACATAGTCTCAAAGACCTATCAGACTTCTTCACAAACACTACCGCTACTCCACATGGTGCACTGCTCTGTCTTATGAAGCTCCTTCCTTCCAATTCTACCAACTGCTTTCTCAACTCCTCCATCTCCCTCGGAGACATTCTACTTGGAGGTCGACTAAACGGTTCAGTCCCTAGTAACAAGTCAATACGTAACTCTATCGCTCTCGAGGGTGGCAACCCCGAAACCAGTTTAAACACATCCCCAAACTCCTCTACTACTCGTACTACTCCAAGCTCTTCTTCCTCCCGCGGTAAAGCATATAAAGCACTCCTACACCCTGCTCCACATTCTTCCAAGACTACATACACTCTACCTCTACGGTCAGGATGACTCAGAGTGATTATCCTTTCGACGTAGTGCACCGATGCACTATACCTTTCTAACCAGTCCGTCCCTAAGATTTCTTCGTAGCTTTTGAAGTCAAACAATTAGGAATCACAAGAAAAGTTATACCCACTTAACTCAATTTCTAAGTCAGTGCATCTCAATCCTAGAGTGGCATACCCTCCTATCAGATTTGCTACATGTATGGAAGTGATTAAATAGGTAACCCCTAACCCAAGCCCATAAACCAAGTCTTTAACTATAAATGAATGTGTAGCACCTGCATCAAACAGTACTCTAACTGAAATACTAGAAATCAAACTCATACCTTCCAAGACTTTCCTCTTGCCCTTCTCTTTGGAAGAAAGTCCTTCCCTAGGTCCCTCCAAAGTGTACACCTACGCTTTAAGCTCTGGATAGGCCCTCTACATATGTCCCATCTTATCACACTTGAAGTACTTCATCCTTGCAACATCCTTAGGCATGAGGCATTGAAGCATAGTGTCCCTTCTGCCCATAATTGTAGTAGACTACTTCAACAACAACAACCTATCCAAATTTCCTCTTTGATGTTCCCTTTCTGCCTTTCACATATATGGCAACCTTCTTCTTCTTCTGCTCTGCTTTGGGTCTTACCTCCACTTTCTTTTGCTCTTGGTATATCCTATCATACCTTCTAGCCATGTCAACAACAAACTCAAAAGGAGATGCTAAATGATCCATCAGCTTATGATCTAAATCTTTCTTTAAGCCTCGGATGAACTTTTCATTCTTCTTAATAGAAGTGTTGATGATCTCCCTGCCATACTTAGCCAATGCATTGAACTTCTGAATGTACCCCTTCACTGTAAGGTCACACGTCCTCAAGTTAATGAAATTACTCAACAACACACTCTGTTGAGACTCCGATATGAACTGAGCCCCAAACCTCACCTTGAACCGCTCCCAAATGATTCCCTCCTCTAGAATTTTAGCAATTATGATCTCCCACCAACCCAGTGCATCTTCCAGTAACTGCCTTGATGTCAGTCTCCTCTTTCGTGCATCACTCAATCTTAGGTCTCCAATCAGAACTTCTACTGTAGTTTCTTTCCCTATAAACGCCTTTCCTTCCGGGTTTCCGTAATCTTTGCTCATCGTTAGGAAATCTTCCCTCACTACTGTAGCTCTCGGCTGTACTACCTCCGGCATAGCTTCCTTAAACATCTAAGTCATGAACTGTCTAAATAGAACATTCATGTCAATGCACGCCTCATTGGCGCACCTCATTAGCGGGCTATGTAGCTTCCTTACTTCTCTTGGGATTCCTTCCTTATTCCCTTTATTAGCCTGCATATTTTCAACCTCTCTTCCAACACCCGCCCCTTCTATCGTCATCCGTCCACTTTACAAATCCATCTTTATTTTTCTGCTAAGAAAGTCTTTATTAGAAACAGAAAGATAGAGGGTGAAACAACAATAGAAGGATATATACATCTTCATATATATCTATATAACAACATACAAGTACGTCATATATAGGTATAGTAGCGCATCCCCTCCACTGGGTGTTCATTTCATTCCTAATTACTGCTCGTATCCTTTATTAGCTCTGTTTTACTTAAGTATCCCTAAACTTATGCTCTATTACCAAACTGCAACATGCCTCACTTGAAACCCAAAGATGAGTGCTGATGATGTTGTAATCA
Source organism: Allium fistulosum (assembly GCA_030737815.1). NCBI lineage: Eukaryota > Viridiplantae > Streptophyta > Magnoliopsida > Asparagales > Amaryllidaceae > Allium > Allium fistulosum. Next base: position 296,767,774 of record CM060907.1, read on the forward strand.
TCACTAGATTTATTTCCCAACGACTAGACTAAGTTTAATATAATATGAATACACAAATAAAGCAAACAAAGGAACTAAATAATTCTATTACACAACAAATTTCTTTAAATATTCTTTACAAGTACTTAAGTCAACATTTTCCCAAATCACGTGCCCACATATAGGTCAATATAATAGAGAATGAACATAGTAATGGTCGAGTCCACATATGTTGATGTGGCCCGCACTCCTTAGTAGAACTGAAACTAACTATTCTTTATTAGCTACCAAGCTTCTTGCTCTTTCTTTAATATGCTACTGAGGCCCTTATTACTCCTTCCTATCCCATAAACTCAACCTACTCAAATGAGCACCCGTGAGTTTATGGGGAAAACAATAATAAAAACGTAGGTCGGACATAAGGTTAGGTGTGAATAATACTTACCCAAAAATAATCATATAGTGAGATCGAACTGCACTACAAAGATTGGGTTTCCCCTTTACTATTCAAACATCAAGAGTGGAATATTAAAAGAACTCACTGCTGCGCCCCCGTGCAGTCTCCACCAAATCCACAATTTAGTTCGTTCATTAGAATTATTCACTATTTATCACTACTGCGCTCCATACGTAGTCCCCTCCAGGTTCCCGTTTGGACTATTCTTTAATAAACTAGTCCCATTTGATACTGTGCCCAAGTGTTGTACCAACTTTACCTCCCATTAACGTTTGTTACTTATCTAATGCTGCTTGGAATCATCCACCGTAGTATCCCTTTTTGATTCATTCTTTAGTTTGAACAACGTGGTCCCAACCACCTGCAGTACTTAATAATTTAGTTAAGCCTTGGACTACAAAGAAACAACCACCTTAGTGCTTCTATATTTATTTACTTACTTTTTCAAACTGCTTGGAATCTCCAACCATGGTAGAACACAAAGAAACTCACATGCAGCCTCTAAACATTTGTTTAATTTAGAACTGCTTGGTACACCCTACCGTAGTCTGTAGAAGTTGAATGCCTCTCCTCTCCTTTTTTGGGTGTACATTCGAGTTAGCATCACAATTCGACGTCAATAGCCCTTCCAAGTCCGCATCTCTATTTAACATAGTATCACTTTCCCATTCTAATCTGACCTAGCCTCTCTTCGAGTCCAATTAAATTATCTTTTATAAGTATTATATATTATCGTTTTGGCATAGAATCCCCCTGACCAACACTGTACGCCCTACCCTTTACTTATTAAGAGTTCCTTTTTAAGTTCAGCATAGTATGATCCCTTCATATCTTGTGTAGTACTCTTATTTATAAAAATAGAGCCGCCACCCTATGCCATCGCCCGATAACTCTGAAATCCCTGATAGCGCCTTTACACGTGTCGTTATACTATTCGATTTTATTTTTCTTCCCGTTATTTGTAGTGTCCTTTCTCGCAATTAATTTGGATCTAGTCTCCCTTTTTCCAAACCTTTGTTAGCATATTTCTACATGGAGTATATTTCCCTGCATCCCGCAGTATCTATTTAATCTAGCGCTATACTTGGCTATTTTACCCTTTATTTTCTTACAGGAAAATTTAAATAAAATTCTTAAAAATTCCTAAACTTCTGTTCTTCCATATTTTACATTTATTAGGCCTTTTGGGGGTATTTTCCTTATTTATTTTCAAGTTATACAACTTCTAAAATTTGTACAAAATCAGATAGGTTTAAGAAATCTCTTAAACTAAATACCCACTTCATAAATCATGTTTTAAACAACATATTAAATTTCTATTATGATTCAAAATCACTAAAGTAGGGAAAACACATCTAAACATCCCATGTTTACTCATCCTTCCTCAAAACATTCATTAAATCTTTATATATTTTTTATCATGTAAACCCGTATGAACCCTTTCACACTTAAAAACATATAGATCTAAACTGAGCCATACGTATAAGAAATTGGTTTAGAAAGTCAAGTATTACTCACCTAGACCTTTAAGATGTATAACTTTAATCTTCTTAGTCTCTTTTACCTTGCATTTTCTTATCTTCCTCTTATTCGCCTTCTTAAGCATCCACCATTAAAATGTTTTATCTAGCTTTTATTTTAGTTAGAGTAGAGGGAAATGAATGAATAGTGAGTAAAGTTCATAGTCCCACAATAAGTTAGGCTTAGGCCCTCATACCCGCTTTTATAAATTCTTTCCCCTCTACCCTTCTTATTTAACCCGCCTTATACTTTTAGTTAACCAATTTAATTAAGTGTAATTATAGGGTTATTACGTTGCAACTTGAATATTTTACATTATATTCCACTTATCACTTTTCTCTTTTGATATGATTAATGGTTTTGAAAAGAAAATAAATTAGCTAATGGGGTGTAAAGTACGGATTTTCCTGTTTGTAGTTTGCACTGTCTATTTTCATAATTTAAAATATAAATCCCTTTTTATTGTATGTGTAAAAGTTGAATAGAGTGTAAAATGGTTTAAATTATGAAATCTATTGATGTTGATTCTACTATTATAATATAAAATAAGTTTGGTAATTGATTCTATTTTCTTATGCAAGCCTATTGTTAGTTTAAGGATATTAGCTAATTTGTACAGTATGATGTCGGGCTTGTATAAATTGAAAGTTTTGACATTTAAACATTTAGTATATGGCAAAATCTTCGCACTCTTAGGAATATTTAGTCATGTGTGTGTGTATTTTAGCATATAAATAACGTATAATTAATGGTGTATTAATAGCATAATAAATATGTCATTAATTAGCATTAAAACCCGATAGGAAAGAAGTTCAGATCACCATGGAAGGTTATTTATAATTAAAGAAGAAATAAGGAGATATCCGTATAAGACCTAAATGTAAATGTGGTGAGGTAGATATGGTAGTATGTTAGGAGAGCAGAAATTATGACGAAGTTATAGGGATGCGAGGTTAGTCAATAGGGCACGGAAGTCTACCAAGTTAATCTGGTTACCCACACTATGACTTCGGGTTTGATGCGAGACATCACCTATAATAAGTACCCATAGAGGGCGTGAGGTTAGTCCTTTTTCTGTAGGGTAAGCCTGCCTAGTTAATCTGGCCACCGGTGCCTATGGATAGATGAACTATGTGAGATGTCACAGTTTGAGTTACGGGCCATAATGCATAGGACCTGCTTTGCGGTTCAGAGGTATTAAGTAGTTGTTGTAGTGTCCATCTCCTCCCTAATCAGGAAGTATTAAATGGTCGTGGTATCGTTTAGTCACGGTAATAGGAAATCTTGGATCTTCCAAAAAGAAGTATTAAGTGACATGATGATATTTTGTGCGATGTCAGTTAGATAGTATCAAATAAGGGTACGCCTTGTTTAGGTATTAAATGATGTAACCTGCCTAAGATGTTGGTATTAAATGGTTAAAGTCTGCCAAATTCTCATTGAGAAGGTATTAAGTGACTTAGGTACTTTCTCTCGCATTATTAGGATATGACTGATGGTAGATGCATGAGACTGGAAAGGCTTGTGCCTATAGTTGAAGGAAAGTTGTAGGGTTGGATCAGAAGAGTGTAAGTTATAGAATTGGACTAGAAAAGCCACAGAGCTTACAGTTGGAGAAATTATAATATAGTTAGAATAAGTAAGACATATTCTTATCTAAATTATACCGCTCAAGTACTATTATGGAAAGACTCGAGATTTTTTTTCACCAGACATTATTGTTCCGACTCCGTCCTCATTAAAATACAGGTTAGGGAAAGACAATGCAGATTTCATAGATGAAGGCAGAGAAGGAGTCTTGTGGCATTTATCTATCCACTTATGTTTTTATATATATTTGATGTACCCCTTTCAAACATGATGTTATTGTATTTTGAGAAATTAAACCACAGATATGGAGATGTTACGTTTTTTTGGAAATTGAAATTATATAAATGGGTATTATTTCTGATATTATATTTTATTCTTTCTGCTGTGAGATTCTAATAGCATTAGTAGATAGTACTGTACATTGTTAAATTTTACCAGCTAACGCAGTCCCCACAAAATCCCCAGTTTAGATCGTTCATTAGAATTATTCACCATTCTTTACTATTGCACTCCCTACGCAGTCCCCTCATAGTTCCTATTTGGATTATTCTTTACTAATCTAGTCCCATCTGCTACTGCACCCTTGTGTAGTGCCAACCTAACCTCTCATTTAAGGATTGTCACTTATCTAATGCTACTTGAAATCACCCCATCATGTATCCCTTTTTGATTCATTCTTTTGTTCGAACTGCATGGTCCCAGTCACGCGCAGTATTTAAGAATTTGGTTAAGCCTTGGACTACAATGAAATAGCCACCTGCGGTACTTCTATATTTATTTACTTACTTTTAAAAATGCTTGGAATTACCCACCTTGGTAACCAGCAAAGAAACCCACATGAAACCTCTAAGCATTTATTTAATTTGGAACTTCTTGGTATACCCTACAGTAGTCCATGGAAGTTGAATGCCTTTCCTCACCTTTTCTGGGTGTGCATTTGAGTGAGCATCCCCACCTTGCATCAATAGCTCTTCCAACTCCGCATATTTATTTAATGCAGGATTGTTTCCCCGTTTTTATTTGACCTGGTCACTCTCCAAGTCCCATTAACTTATCTTTTATAAGTATTATATATTATCCTTTTAGCACAGAATCCCCCCGACCCTTCCAGTATGCCCTACACCATAATTATTAGGTGTTCCTTTCTAATTTTAGTGTAGTAAAATCCCTTCATATCTTGTGCAGTATTCTTACTTATAAAAATAAAGCCACCGCCCTATGTCGTCACCTGACAACTCTGACATCCCTGACAGCACCTTTACGCATGTCTTCCTTTATTTTTCTTTCTATTATTTGTAGTGCCCTTTCCAACAATTAATTTGGATTTTGTCTTCCTTTTTCCTTACCTCTATTGCATATTTCTACATGGAGTTTATTTCCCTACGTCCCCCGTAGTATCTATGTACCCCAGTGCGGTACTTGGCTATTTACCCTTTATTTTTTAATAGCAAAATTTAGATAAAACTCTCAAAAATTCCCGAACTTCTATTCTTCCATATTTTATATATAATACGCCTTTTCTAGGTATTTTCCTTGTTTATTTTCAAGTTATATAACTTCAAAAATTCATACAAAATCATATAGGCTTAAGAAATCTCCCAAACTAAAAACTCACTTCATAAATAAGGTTTTAAACATCATATAAAATTTCTATAATGATTCAACATCACTAAAGTAGGGAAAACACATCTAAACATCCCATGTTTACTCATCCTTCCCTAAAACAATTCATTAAACCTTTATATATTTATTTTTCTCAAGTATACCCGTATGAACCCCTTCATACTTAAAAACATATAGATCTAAACCAAGCTTGTACATATAAGAAATCAGTTTAGAAAGGTAAAGTATTACTATCCTAGATCTTTAAGATGTATAACTTTAATCTACTTAGTCTCTTTTAGCTTGCGTTTTCTTATCTTCCTCTTATTTGCCTTCTTAAGCTTCCATCATTAAAATATTTTATCTAGCTTTTAGTTAAGTTAGAGTAGAGTGAAACGAATAAATATAAGAGTAATGTTTATTGTCCCACTAATTTAGGCTTGGGCCCTTATACCCACTTCTATAAATTCATTCCCCTCTACCCTTCTTATTTAACCCACCTTATACTTTTAATTAACCAATTTCATTAAGTGTAATTTTAAAGTTATTAAAGTCTCCCCTCCTTAAAGGAATTTCTCCCTGAAATTCAGTTAAGGTTAACTAGGGATCTGCTCTCTCTTTTATGCTTGCTCTAAGCATCCTTATGAATTCCCAAGCCATGCATACATAAAACATACTAGTACCACCTACTAATATGGTAAACAAACATAATATCATACATATATAAATGGTCAATATCAATACAACTCAACACATAGCATATGTGCTACTTTGTGACAAAAAACTCTGGATTGGTCCTCCTTACCTTAACCTCTGTTTCCCATATGATGTCCTCTCGATCGGCGCTCCACTGAACATACACTAGCTTTACTACTTTGTTCCGTAGCAGCTTTTCATCCCGATTCACTATCCAAACTGGTCTGGGCTTATACGTCATATCTAGTTTTATGACCAAGTCTTTTACTACCCTCTGGATCACCATTGCACATTACGGATCCCTACAAAAACACCAGGTAGATCCACCTTATACGCCACCTTCCCAATCCTGTCTATGATCTGATAAGATCCTATATATTTGGGTGCTAACTTCCTAGCTTTTCCAAAATACATCTTGCCTTTCATCGGAGGAACCTTTACGAACACCTGATCGCCTACTGCGAACTCCAGTTTTTCTCTCCTTGTGTTGGGATAACTCTTTTGCTTAGACTATGCTGCCCTCATCCTTGCTTAGATCGGTTCTACCTTCTCGATAGCATTCTTCATCTGGTCCCAACACAAGTATATCCCCTGCCTCCAACTAATATGCAGGTGACTTATCCGACTTCCATATAAAGGCTAAAATGGAGACATCCAAATACTGCCCTGATAGCTTTTATTATATGAGAACTCTACCAGATGTAAATAATCCTCCCAGGATCCACCAAAGTCCAAAATGCATGCTCTCAGTAAACCTTCTAGGACCTTGTCGACCCTCTCAATCTGCCCAACTGTCTATGGATGGTACGCAATTCTGTACCTAATGCCTTCTGCAAGTTCTCTAAAATTCACTAGTAAACAATGAATCTCGATCACTAATAATAGTGCTAGGTACCCCGTGCAGTCTCACTATCATCTTCATATACATTTCTGCTAACTTTGACACAATGCTCTTAGCCTTCATGGGAATGAAATGGGCACACTAAGTTATTCTATCTACCATGAACCATATGTTATCATTCCCTACCCTTGACCTTGGCAACCCATCTACAAAGTCCGTAGATACTGAACCTTATTTGCGCATCGGAACATCTAAAGGCTGCATGATCCCAGTCAGCCTCTAATGTTCTGCCTTCACTTGCTAGCATGTAAGACATCTTCTTACATACTCTCCTACATCCTTCTTCATTCCTTCCCAGAAGAAACTCCTCTTCATATCTCGATACATCTTCGTACCACCAGGATGTATGATAAACTTAGAACGATGATACTCGTCCAATACTTCCTTCCGTAGTTCTCCAGTACTCAGAACATACAACCTACCATTCTTCCATAGTTTCCTTTATCCACACCGAATCCCTTTTATTCTAATGCATTGACTCCTAAGTCCAAATTCTTTACTACGTCCATGCAAAACTTGTCTCTCTTTTGCAGCTCGGCTTAAGCATGCTAGGATTCCCAATGCGTAGCTCGAACCTGCACTAGACCGATACTGTACATCATACATAGACAATATTTCTAATGCAGTCCATTCCCCTAATATAGCCAAAACACAACTTTGTTGTCTTCGGCTTAAGACATCAACCACTTTGTTGCCTTTTCCTGAGGTATACTCTATTACAAAATCGTATGATGCTAGAAACTCTAACCATCTCTGCTGCATCATGTCCGGCTCCTTCTAAGAGAACGGGTATCTCAAGGATTTATGGCCAGTATATAACTTAAACCTCTTCCCTACAAGATAATGTCTCTAGATCTTCAATGCGAAGACAACCGCTGCCAACTCCAAATCATGCGTTGAATACCTAACTTCTGCCTAGATACATGAGAAATTACTATATCCATCTACATCAATACTGCGCCAAACCCCAAACCCGATGCATCAGTATACATAGTCATACCATCATTACCTTCAGGTATTACCAATAACGGTGCATTCGTCAATCTACACATCGGTTTCTAGAATGCCTTCTCATACTCCTACGCCCAAACAAACTTCTCACCTTTCCTGGTCAGCTTCGTCATTGGTGAAGCTATACGGGAGATGTCCTTAATGAATCTCCGGCAGTAGCCCATTGATCCTAAGATGGTTCGCACCTCTGTCATAGTCTCAGGTCTCTTCCACTCATTTACTACTTTCACCTACGAAGGTTCAACAGCTAACCCTTCTTCCGAAATCACATGGCCTAGGAAAATCATTTTCTTTCTCTAAAAATGGCACTTGGAAAATTTTTCCTTTAACTTATGCTATCTCAATATCTCCAGCACAAACCTTAGGTGAACTGTGATTTAACACCCTATAAAATCAACTATAAATAAATAAATTGGATAAATTAAATAAGATAGGGATAAAAATGAAAAATTTTCAAAAGTCATAATTTGACCATGAAAGTAATACCATTGTGTTCATGGCGAAATTCTAATCAATTTCCATATATAATATGTTGAAAATGGAGCTCAAACGGAAAAGCTGTGGACGTTTGAAGTTTTCGGATTCAGAATAATTTAAATAGAATCCAAACTCAAATAATTAAATAATTCTTAAACAGGAAAATAGATACAAGGACAAACATAGAAAAAAAATTAGACAGAAGGACAACAAGTTTTTTTTGGCCGAAGGACAACCCTAGTTATAACTAGCATTTTGTATAGTGTAAAAGTTGAATATAATGCTAATTATAACTAGCATTTGCCCTTGAGCCTAAAAATAAAACTTGATGTCCTTCAGCCTAATTTACTTTTAAAGTTTGTCCTTTTTCCTAATTTCCCCATTCTTAAATTTGAAATTTGAATGTAAATAGTAATTAGACTTAGGGGGTTAAGTAATCGTTAAAATTAACGTTAACATTAAATTGCAATTAAGGAATAAAATAAATTAAAAAACAATGGCACAAAATCTTCCTAAAATGGCACGTACCGGTCGATCAATGGTAGGCAGTAGTCGATCGGTTATGACCGGTGGCGGCTAGGGTATTTGCATAATGAACGTACGAAATTATATAATATTAAACTGACTTAAATTCGATGGTTCTAGTGCATTTCAACCGGTATAAATAAGAGCCTACCCCTTCACTTTTATTCACAAAATATTTTGGACTCTAGCGAATCTCTATCGGTTCGTCTCTTTATAGATTCGGAAGAAATCCATTAGAGTTTCAGGTAAGAAATCTTATATATCTCTTTTGTTTTCTATTTATTTTCCTAACCTATTCTTTTCCAAGTTTCCAAATCTAAAATATATATACAAATCCCTTGCTGTGTGTGTGTTGTATCAAAAGGAAGAGATCTGGTAGAGATTGTTAAAGGCATGTCAAATCCAAAGAAGGCAAAGCTAAGGATATACTGTGAATGGAAATCTTAGCTTTTTTTTTATTTTAGTAGCTGATTAGTATAGTTTGGGTTTGAATATGCCTTGGGGACTTTTAGTTTGCGAAAACTTCATATTATAAACCCCTAAAACTCCTCCAATGCAAAATGTCAATTCTAGATTGAAATCTCAATTACTTATGTCAAAATAATAGGAATTGTGTAGATTTGCAGTTTTGATAATTTTACCTTCTATTCCACTTCTTATTCTTTTTTTTTGAAGTTGATTAAAGGGTTTGATTTGGGAATAGTGTGTAGAGTACGAATTTTATTCGTAGTTTGCATCGCTTATTTCCACAAATTAAATATAAATTCTCTTATTTATTTTTACATGAAAAAGGAGTTGAATAGAGCGTAACATTGAAATTGTAAGTTTCGATTATCATGTATATTCCATTGTTTTGATGTAATAAGTCGAGTTTAAATTTTAATGGCGCACAAGTCCATTGATTGGAATTTTTGGATATGGTTATTGGAATTTTGGCGTTGTTGATAATATGGAATGAGACTTGTATAATTATTGAAAGAGTTAACATTTAAACGCTAGTTTAAGGCGTAAATTCCACAGGCTTAGAAATAGCGAGACGCGCACGTGCGTGCGTGTGTATACGTATGTATGTATGTATGTATGTATGTATGTATGTATGTATGTGTGTGTGTGTATTAGCGAAACTAACGTACAATTATAACATATAATGACGTAGTTAAATAGGTTATTAATTTTATTAAATCACCCTTAGGAAAGTTATTAATGTTAAAGGAGAAATAAGAAAGATTTCTTAAAAGTCCTTAATTGTGGAAACGGTGAGATGCATATAATATATATGAAGTGTGATATAGATTATGACTAAGTTATAGGGATGCGAGGTCAGTCAAAAGCGCTCAGAAGTCTACCTAGCCAATCTGGCTACCAACAGTGTGACTTTGGGCTGATGTGAGACATCGCCTATAATAAGTAACTACGATGATGCAAGGTTAGTCCCAAATTCTATACGGTAAATCAGCCTAGCTAATCTGGCTACCAGTACCAATAAATAGTCGGACTAATGTAAGCATCACCATGGGGTACAAATCATAATACGAAGGACCTGCTTTAGAGATTGAAGCTATTATGTGTTTGTATAAAGGCATGCCTCTTCTCTGTGTAGAAAGTAGTAAATAGTCAGGATTATAGGTTAGGCACGATAGAGGATATCTCGAGAAAGGGCCCGTTTTAATATGAAGTATTAAGTGGCTGATGAGATTCCATACAATGTCAGACAGATAGTTACTAGTGAGGAGTCCGCCTTAGGATATGTAGTAAATGACATGGACTGCCTTAAATAGGGTATTAAATGGTTGGGGTCTACCTAATTCCCATTAAAAGGTATTAAGTGACTTGAGTACTATCTCTTACATTGATAGGATATTATGGATGATAGATATAGGTTATTAGGTTGATAGTAAGTTGGCCATGGGCTTATATTTGGAAGCCTTTTTATTTATGTTTGAGAAAAGCCTGTGGGTTTATATTTGAAAAGACTTATGATGTAGGTAGATTACTTAGACATATTCCTATTTGAATTATACTGTCCTAGTACTAATATTGTGCCACGGATATGTAACGGTGATTACTGATGTTTTGTTATGGTTTTCAATGATATTTTAAAGTTTGAATAAAATGGGTACTGTTGTTATTATTATATTTTATTCCTCTGCTGTGAGATCTTAAATGCATAATAAATAGCTCTCTATTGTTCTTTTTACCAAACAATAGCCAACTTTAAGATGGGTCTAAGTTTCGATGGACCTTTTATAGGTCGGAATTTAGGTCCATTTCAAGGCAGGTTGTTACATGTTTGCTCTTTCTCATTCTTAGAGTACACCAAAATTTCATCTATGAACACCAAAACATATATGTCTAGCTTAACTTGGAAGATCCTATTCATCAAGTGTACAAAGAATGCAGGCACATTGGTCAGCCCAAATGGCATAACCAACTACTCATAAGAAACGTACCTAATTCTGAATGCAGTCAAAGAAATACTACCCTCCGCAACTCTCAATTAATGGGACCCCGTGGCCAAGTTCCACCGTGAAAACACCTTAGCTCCATTCAGCTAATCAAAAAGATCATATATTCTTGGTAAATGATATTTATTCTTCATCGTCCTTTCATTCAGCTTTCGATAGTCTATACATAGTCTCAAAGACCTATCATACTTCTTCACAAACACTACCGCTACTCCACATGGTGCACTGCTCTGTCTTATGAAGCTCCTTCCTTCCAATTCTACCAACTGCTTTCTCAACTCCTCCATCTCCCTCGGAGACATTCTACTTGGAGGTCGACTAAACGGTTAAGTCCCTAGTAACAAGTCAATACGTAACTCTATCGCTCTCGAGGGTGGCAACCCTGAAACCGGTTTAAACACATCCCCAAACTCCTCTACTACTCGTACTACTCCAAGCTCTTCTTCCTCCCGCGGTAAAGCATATAAAGCACTCCTACACCCTGCTCCACATTCTTCCAAGACTACATACACTCTACCTCTACGGTCAGGATGACTCAGAGTGATTATCCTTTCGACGTAGTGCACCCATGCACTATACCTTTCTAACCAGTCTGTCCCTAAGATTTCTCCGTCGCTTTTGAAGTCAAACATGTAGGAATCACAAGAAAAGTTATACCCACTTAACTCAATTTCTAAGTCAGTGCATCTCAATCCTAGAGTGGCATACCCTCCTATCAGATTTTCTACATGTATGGAAGTGATTAAATAGGTAACCCCTAACCCAAGCCCATAAACCAAGTCTTTAACTATAAATGAATGTGTAGCACCTGCATCAAACAGTACTCTAACTGAAATACTAGAAATCAAACTCATACCTTCCAAGACTTTCCTCTTGCCCTTCTCTTTGGAAGAAAGTCCTTCCCTAGGTCCCTCCAAAGTGTACACCTACGCTTTAAGCTCTGGATAGGCCCTCTACATATGTCCCATCTTATCACACTTGAAGTACTTCATCCTTGCAACATCCTTAGGCATGGGGCATTGAAGCATAGTGTCCCTTCTACCCATAATTGTAGTAGACTACTTCAACAACAACAACCTATCCAAATTTTCCCTTTGATGCTCCCTTTCTGCCTTTCACATATAGGGCAAACTTCTTCTGCTCTGCTTTGGGTCTTACCTCCACTTTCTTTTGCTCTTGGTATATCCTATCATACCTTCTAGCCATGTCAACAACAAACTCAAAAGGAGATGCTAAATGATCCATCAGCTTATGATCTAAATCTTGCTTTAAGCCTCGGATGAACTTTTCATTCTTCTTAATAGAAGTGTTGATGATCTCCCTGCCATACTTTGCCAATGCATTGAACTTCTGAATGTACCCCTTCACTGTAAGGTCACACGTCCTCAAGTTAATGAAATCACTCAACAGCACACTCTGTTGAGACTCCGATATGAACTGAGCTCCAAACCTCACCTTGAACCGCTCCCAAATGATTCCCTCCTCTAGAATTTTAGCAATTATGATCTCCCACCAACCCAGTGCATCTTCCAGTAACTGCCTTGATGTCAGTCTCCTCTTTCGTGCATCACTCAATCTTAGGTCTCCAATCAGAACTTCTACTGTAGTTTCTTTCCCTATAAACCCCTTTCCTTCCTGGTTTCCATAATCTTTGCTCATCATTAAGAAATCTTCCCTCACTACTGTAGCTCTCGGTTGTACTACCTCCGGCATAGCTTCCTTAAACATCTAAGTCATGAACTGTCTAAATAGAACATTCATGTCAATGCACGCCTCATTGGCGCACCTCATTAGCGGGCTATGTAGCTTCCTTACTGCGCTTGGGATTCCTTCCTTATTCCCTTTATTAGCCTGCATATTTTCAACCTCTCTTCCAACACCCGCCCCTTCTATCGTCATCCGTCCACTTTACAAATCCATCTTTATTTTTCTGCTAAGAAAGTCTTTATTAGAAACAGAAAGATAGAGGGTGAAACAACAATAGAAGGATAGATACATCTTCCTATATATCTATATAACAACATACAAGTACATCATATATAGGTATAGTAGCGCATCCCCTCCATTGGGTGTTCATTTCATTCCTAATTACTGCTCGTATCCTTTATTAGCTCTGTTTTACTTAAGTATCCCTAAACTTATGCTCTATTACCAAACTGCAACATGCCTCACTTGAAACCCAAAGATGAGTGCTGATGATGTTGTAATCATCACTAGATTTATTTCCCGGTGACTAGACTAAGTTTAATATAATATGAATACACAAATAAAGCAAACAAAGCAACTAAATAGTTCTATTACACAACAAATTTCTTTAAATATTATTTACAGGTACTTAAGTCAACATTTTCCCAAATCACGTGCCCACGTATAGGTCAATATAATAGAGAATGAACATAGTAATGGTCGAGTCCACATATGATGATGTGGCCCGCACTCCTTAGAACAATAGAAACTAACTATTCTTTATTAGCTACCAAGCTTCTTGCTCTTTCTTTAATATGCTACTGAGGCCCTTATTACTCCTTCCTATCCCATAAACTCAACCTACTCAAATGAGCACCCATGAGTTTATGGGGAAAACAATAATAAAAACACAGGTCGGACATAAGGTTAGGTGTGAATAATACTTACCCAAAAATAATCATATAGTGAGATCGAACTACACTACATAGATTGGGTTTCCCCTTTACTATTCAAACATCAAGAGTGGAATGTTAAAAGAAATCACTGCTGCGCCCCCGCGCAGTCCCCACCAAATCCCCAATTTAGTTCGTTCATTAGAATTATTCACAATTTATCACTACTGCGCTCCATACGTAGTCCCCTCCAGGTTCCCGTTTGGACTATTCTTTAATAAACTAGTCCCATTTGATACTATGCCCAAGTGTTGTACCAACTTTACCTCCCATTAATGTTTGTTACTTATCTAATGCTGCTTGGAATCATCCACTGTAGTATCCCTTTTTGATTCATTCTTTAGTTTGAACAACGTGGTCCCAACCACCTGCAGTACTTAATAATTTAGTTAAGACTTCGACTACAAAGAAACAACCACCTTAGTGCTTCTATATTTATTTACTTACTTTTTCAAACTGCTTGGAATCTCCAACCATGGTAGAACACAAAGAAACTGACATGCGGCCTCTAAACATTTGTTTGATTTCGAACTGCTTGGTACACCCTACCGTAGTCTGTAGAAGTTGAATGCATCTCCTCTCCTTTTTTGGGTGTGCATTTGAGTGAGCATCACCATTCGACGTCAATAGCCCTTCCAAGTACGCATCTCTATTTAACATAGTATCACTTCCCCATTCTAATCTGACATAGCCTCTCTTCGAGTCCAATTAACTTATCTTTTATAAGTATTATATATTATCCTTTTGGCATAGAATCCCCCTGACCAACACTGTACGCCCTACCCTTTACTTATTAAGAGTTCCTTTCTAAGTTCAGCATAGTATGATCCCTTCATATCTTGTGTAGTACTCTAATTTATAAAAAATAGAGCCGCCACCCTATGCCGTCGCCCGATAACTCTGAAATCCCTGATAGCGCCTTTACACGTGTCATTATACTATTCGATTTTATTTTTCTTCCCGTTATTTGTAGTGTCCTTTCTCGTAATTAATTTGGATCTAGTCTCCCTTTTTCCAAACCTTTGTTAGCATATTTCTACATGGAGTATATTTCCCTGCGTCCCCCAGTATCTATTTAATCTAGCGCTATACTTGGCTATTTTACCCTTTATTTTCTTACAGGAAAATTTAAATAAAATTCTTAAAAATTCCTAAACTTCTGTTCTTCCATATTTTACATTTATTAGGCCTTTTGGGGGTATTTTCCTTATTTATTTTCAAGTTATACAACTTCTAAAATTTGTACAAAATCAGATAGGTTTAAGAAATCTCTTAAACTAAATACCAACTTCATAAATCATGTTTTAAACAACATATTAAATTTCTATTATGATTCAAAATCACTAAAGTAGGGAAAACACATCTAAACATCCCATGTTTACTCATCCTTCCTCAAAACATTCATTAAATCTTTATATATTTTTTATCATGTAAACCCATATGAACCCTTTCACACTTAAAAACATATAAATCTAAACTGAGCCATACGTATAAGAAATTGGTTTAGAAAGTCAAGTATTACTCACCTAGACCTTTAAGATGCATAACTTTAGTCTTCTTAGTCTCTTCTACCTTGCATTTTCTTATCTTCCTCTTATTCGCCTTCTTAAGCGTCCACCATTAAAATGTTTTTTCTAGCTTTTATTTTAGTTAGAGTAGAGTTAAATGAATGAATAGTGAGTAAAGTTCATAGTCCCACAATAAGTTGGGCTTAGGCCCTCATACCCGCTTTTCTAAATTCTTTCCCCTCTACCCTTCTTATTTATCTCGCCTTATACTTTTAGTTAACCAATTTAATTAAGTGTAATTATAGGGTTATTACGTTGCAACTTGAATATTTTACATTATATTACACTTATCACTTTTCTCTTTTGATATGATTAATGGTTTTGAAAAGAAAATAAATTAGCTGATGGGGTGTAAAGTATGGATTTTCCTGTTTGTAGTTTGCACTGTCTATTTTCATAATTTAAAATATAAATCCCTTTTTATTGTATGTGTAAAAGTTGAATAGAGTGTAAAATGGTTTAAATTATGAAATCTATTGGTGTTAATTCTATTATTATAATATAAAATAAGTTTGGTAATTGATTCTATTTTCTTATGCAAGCTTATTGTTAGTTTAAGGATATTAGCTAATTTGTACAGTATGATATCGGGCTTGTATAAATTGAAAGTTTTGACATTTAAACATTTAGTATAGGGTGAAATCTTCGCACTCTTTGGAATATTTAGTCATGTGTGTGTGTATTTTAGCATATAAATAACGTATAATTAATGGTGTATTAATAGCATAATAAATATGTCATTAATTAGCATTAAAACCCGATAGGAAAGAAGTTGAGATCACCATGGAAGGCTATTTATAATTAAAGAAGAAATAAGGAGATATCCATATAAGACCTAAATGTAAAGGTGGTGAGGTAGATATGGTAGTATGTTAAGAGAGCAGAAATTATGATGAAGTTATAGGGATGCGAGGTTAGTCAACAGGGCACGGAAGTCTACCAAGTTGATCTGGCTACCCACACTATGACTTCGGGGTTGATGCGAGACATCACCTATAATAAGTAGCCATAGAGGGCATGAGGTTAGTCCTAATTCTGTAGGGTAAGCCTGCCTAGTTAATCTGGCCACCAGTGCCTATGGATAGATAAACTATGTGAGATGTCACAGTTTGAGTTACGGGCCATAATGCATAGGACCTGCTTTGCGGTTCAGAGGTATTAAGTGGTTGTTGTAGTGTCCATCTCCTCCCTAATCAGAAAGTATTAAATGGTTGTGGTATCATTTAGTCACGGTAATAGGAAATCTTGGATCTTCCAAAAAGAAGTATTAAGTGACATGATGAGATTTTGTGCGATGTCAGTTAGATAGTATCAAATAAGGGTACGCCTTGTTAAGGTATTAAATGATGTAACCTGCCTAAGATGTTGGTATTAAATAGTTAAAGTCTGCCAAATTCTCATTGAAAAGGTATTAAGTGACTTAGGTAATTCTGTCGCATTATTAGGATATGACTGATGGTAGATGCATGAGACTGGAAAGGACTTGCACCTACAGTTGAAGGAAAGTTATAAAGTTGGATTAGAAGAGTGTAAGTTATAGAATTGGACTAGAAAAGCCACAGAGCTTACAGTTGGAGAAATTATAATATAGTTAGAATATGTAAAACATATTCTTATCTAAATTATACCGCTCAAATACTATTATGGAAAGACTCGAGATTTTTTTTCGCCAGACATTATTGTTCCGACTCCGTCCTCATTAAAATACAGGTTAGGGAAAGACAATGCAGATTTCATAGATGAAGGCAGAGAAGGAGTCTTGTGGCATTTATCTATCTACTTATGTTTTTATATATATTTGATGTACCCATTTCAAACATGATGTTATTGTATTTTGAGAAATTAAACCACAGATATGGAGATGTTACGTTTTTTTGGAAATTGAAATTTTATAAATGGGCATTGTTTCTGATATTATATTTTATTCTTTCTGCTGTGAGATTCTAATAGCATTAGTAGATAGCTCTGTGCATTGTTAAATTTTACCAGCTAACAACCAACTTTGGAATGGGTATAACGTTCGATGGGCCTTTTCTAGGTCGAAAATTAGGCCTGTTTCGAAGTGGTTATTACAAAGTTAGTGATCCAAATGGCAGGTTTAATGAGGAGAGCTCGTAAGTCGGATTATGACCGTGTCTCGCTATGGATATGAATTAAATGGAATAATGATTGTATTCTACTATTGGATGTGAGCTATCGGATCGATGATAACTAAAGGCTTTAACGTATGCTCGTAAAGAAGGGGTATGTAGGGACGCCCACTTGGATTAGTGACCATATTTAAATCTTTGTGATGGTAGATTACTTAGACTTTTGCGATTGTGTGTCTAGTATACTAGTCATCTAAGTAGCATGGATTCGGGCATATATGTAGACAAGATGCTCTTACAATGTTAAGTATTCATTGAACTTAAAATGATGGCCATTTGTGTCATCATATATCCCAAAGTACAATACTCTTAGGATGTTGAGTGTTCATTGGCCTTATGCTGGTGGTCCTTTAGTACAATACCTTACGATGTGGGTCTGAGAATCCAGAATTGGTACAGCTGCAACATGTGTAGATGGACAAGATATTTTAAGGATGGAGTCATGAATTGGTGCATATTACTTTGAGGATGTAGCCATGAAGGGGTACATGAACTGTTTTGGAAGGTGTAAGAATGAGGTAGTACATCGATTATTTTGAGGATGATATTATCAAAAAGTTCATCGACGATGTTTAAGATACACATATTTGGATGGGGTGTAGTTAGCATAGGGATTAACACACATGTTATTTGTCGATGTGGTGGTTTTTTTCTATATGTGTGCACTTTATTTTTATAAGCTATGATAATTGCTGATTTGTTTGTATTCGTTTATTTGCACATGCATGTTTGGATCAACCTCTATTTTGTTGTTGTAACGACCCGCAAACTTATCACTTTGATAAGTTATATTTATTTTTAAAATATTCAAATATAAGCTTTTAAACATAGATTATGTTACCTTGAACAATAATTAATAGTGGTAATCTTATTTTGAATAAGTATTTATAAAAATATATACTTTGGAAAGATATCGATAAAATGACCGGAAACCGTTTTATCAATAAACAGCTCTATAATTATCAGAAGTCGCACACGGAGCTAGATACATACACTTATTATCCATTTAAACAATAATATGAAATGAAATTATTTATTTTATTTTTGGAATAAAATGTATTTATGACATCATCAATAATGTTATCGTATTTAATACTTGATTTATGACTTTAAATTGAGATTTAATGATTTAATAATTATTAATTATTCAAATAATTGTTTTTAAATGATAATAGTTCATTTTAATTAGTTATCAAGTGATACTAAATCATTTATAATAGTTTCATAAAGATATATACTTGATTTGAAAATATAAGAAAATTCATATCTTATCGATATAACAGCAGTTTTTGTAAACAATTGTTTAATGTTAATTTATAAAGTTTTATAAATCATATGCGATCATTTTAATTGGTTGAAAATGATAAGAAATTACTTTTCAATTTTTTTTACATTTATATGTAAATTAATTTATAAATTAAAATGTGGCCGCTAATCGGCTTTCCAATTTTCAACGGTTTAACAAACGGAAGTCGTTCAAAGTTGTTGCAACCTTGTTTATATGTCTTGCGCATATATCTAACATACACATACACAGCCTAATATATACAAGAACACATATATACATAAAAATACACTTAGCATTTACATTAGAATTTACATATAGTAAAAGTATAAATATCTAAGATATTTTCTACCCTAAAAGCAAACATCAACTCACTTACACACCATCATCATCATCATCATCATCACATATATGGTAGCACAAGGGGGTGGCCTTGCCGTGCATTTGGAAGAGATGGAAGGGGTGTGGGCAAGGGGAAAAAGTGTAATTATACATTTAGATATTTATTTCCAAATTTTTCCTATAAATACTCACCATTTTCCTCATAATTTTACACACTATTCTACTTCATCTTCTTTCTCATTCTTAAGCTTTTCAATGGCTTCCTAACTTAAGGAAATTATGAAGAAAAATATTGCAAAAAGAAATTAAATTTATATAAGTATATATACATAAGCAATCCACTTCAAAACCAAGGCAAATCACCTCCTTTCCTCACTCAAACCCCACGGCCACCACCTCCTACAACTAAGGCCGAGAACTCCACCTCTTTCCAAGCTAGGTCGAGCCTATTCTTAGATCCAAGTCCCAATTCTATTAGCTTTAATTCGATCGTAGCTAAGCTATAACAAATTTTCGATAAGTTAGAAACCAATGAAAGTGAGAAACTCTCTATATATATGATAATGATGATGTGATATGTTTACCATGGATGTTTACTATGCTCTGATCATCAAGTTTGGTTGTTTTTATATAGTTATTTAATTGTGTAAACAAGCCACGTTAAATATATGTCGATATTACACAAGGAAATCACTTTCCGAATCAAGTTATAAAAGTGATATGGAATCATTAAACCCCTTTAAAAAGGTTTATAAATATTTTATAAACACTAAAATCCAATTTGGTGAAGTTTTGACAAGTTATGAAAATTGAGTCAAAAGGTTAAATCCATTTATACAATGGATTTAGAGTCAGAATTCTTTGTAATAAAAATATCCGAACTCTTATAATCATAATTTTCAAAAAAAAGAAAAAGGCCAAGATTTTGTTTAGTAGATTTTGAAATATGAGCAAATCAAGTTTTCAAAATAGTTGTGGTTTGGTAGTTCGGAAACCAAAGCGACAACTTCTTTATAAATGGTATTTTTAGTTCTTTAAAAAATGGAATAAATTCTTTAAATATTTTAAAATGTTTTAAAAGAGATTTGAGTTATAAAAATGGATTTCTAAATGATAGAAAAGTTGTTTTGATCAAATAAGCTTTGAAAGCACTATTCGCAGCACTTTTTGCAGCACTTTTAATAACTTTTGAAATATGGCTTTAAACTTAAGTATTCTTTCCAAAATATTTACAAATGTTTTCAAATAAATAACTAAATATTTTAAAGATGATTTGAAGGTTTAAAATTTAATTATTTTAAAAAAGTTTAAATAAATTATTCAAAGAAAAGCTGTTATAATTAAGTGATTTAATCTTGGCTCTAAAAGTCGATGAGTAGAGTGGATTTTTCTATTCGTGAGATTTGAATGTGAGGTGCTTAAATTAAGGAGATGTTCAATAGAAACCAATGCCCTGCCTCATTGGCCTTTTTCTTAGGCGAAGAATAAATAAGGTTGAAATGTCAAAAACGAGACAAGTATAAAAGATTTAATTTTTCTGAATTTAATACAACTTGGTATATATAGATAATCTTCTTATACTTGGTATTAAATTCCGAGAATGGAACCCGTACTATCCATGTAAATTTAAAAGGTGATTTCACCTCTATTCGACTGATAATAAAGGTTGAAGACATAAATTGATGTCGAGTAAACTTAGTATAATTTCTATGGATCTGTTTTACTTAAATACTAACTATTTTGGGTTTACCATCTTAGATAACATGGTTTCAACCTGTTAAAAAATTATGATTTGAAAATAAGAAATCCTTTGTTGAGATTTAAATAAATGATTTGGAAATATTTTAATTCATATGGATCCTTTTACATAAAATTTATTGTTTTGGGTTTGCAATAAATGATGTCTTAATTAACACCGTTTTATACCCATTTAAAAGTTATGATTTGGAAATAAGAAATCTTTGTTAAAAATTTAAATAAATGATTTGGAGATATTTTCCTAAGTAAAGGATGAAATGATTTGGAATTACTCCAAGATTTAAAACGGTTTTAATTAAATAAAGATTTGATAAATGTCGTTTAATGATTACGTATATACCAGAAATATAGGTATTAAAAATATATATCTCTAGAAGATATTTTTGATAAAGAGAAAAGTAATTAATCAAATGATAAGCACCTATTTACTTAAACATCTTTTTATCGATGATTGGATCGAACGAACCAGAGTCGAATTTGAGTGATTCTTATCCGAAAACAACTTCGAACCAAATTACGAGTTTGACAGTGAAGACATGTTAAAGAAAATGAAGTTGAAGGCAGGGATCTTCATAACAGAAAGACTGCTTGTTGATAATTTCGGAGTAGCTCCAAAGATAAATAAATAGCAGTGGTCCCTTCATTGTGGGACCTTCGTATGTAAGGACTACTCACTACTAATCCTAGGAGTAATTACCGATAAGATGTGGTAGAAGAGTGCCTTCGGTTTGTCCTGTTCCTAGACAACTTGTATGGATGAATGTCTGACATTGCATTTTTAAAGTCACAGTGCAATGATCTCTACAAACGTACATCTGTTTGGCAGTGTAGGAGGTAACCTCTCTTATACTTAACACCCTTCTCGGAGACATACGAGCTCAAAGGTTGTACTTTTATGGAAATCAATAGTGTGTGTTGAAAATGGCAATGCGACATTTTAAGTGAAAATGTTCTAAGAAAGGTAAAAGTTACCCCGAGCCTTACACTTAGGGAATTGTGAAACAGGGGTTGATATAAGGCTAAGTGGATCGCTACCATTAGGGTATGATATCACCTTTCTAGATTTATTTTGCGCCCGCTATGACATCGGGTAAAAAATATGTGGTGTATAGTATGAGAGCTCTAGGATAGGTCGGAAACGACTAGGGTGAAGTCATATTCGGTTATATCCGCCACCAGATGAGTCTGCGGGTAGACCAGTCTTAATTCACAGAGGTTTCGAAGATGTCGATCCTTGGTACATTCCTTTAGAAATGTACTGTACAGGAGGTAGTCCCTTACCTCGTTATTCATTGGAAATCCAAATCTCCAATAAGTGCCTTTGGTTTTATTGCCTATTATGCTTGAATTTAATAATGCAACAATTTCGACTATTTGAATTTGTTTATTTTGAAAAATTTTCAAAGAATGTCATTAAAAATAATATCATTGAATTTTAGCTAGCAATGATTTGGTTGTCATAAGGTAAAAACCAGTTCCGTATTTATGTGCAGCGTGGTCTTATAAGATACCCTTTTGTTTTTCAAATACTCGTATTTTGAGTTTCTCACACCAGTTCCATAACTGACCCAGAGTTTATTTTCATTCCCTTAAACTCTAGGTACCCTATTTTTTTAGCCAGCCTAGTAGTCAAGTTTTGTTTAGAGCATATTGGAAGACCACAGAACATGGAGTTAGAAGATTCTTCTGAAGATTTTTATCCATTTCCACCACACTTATGTACTATTGTATTCCGCGTTTGTAGGGAAAGATATTTATAATTGTCCATGTTGATGTTAAGTTAAACTCTGATAAATGTATTTAAAATTTTCCACCGTAAAGATTATATGTTGAATAATATATGTTTTTCCATTGGTGTAAGATTTTGTTCTGTATTTATTTTTAGTCCACCCTTAAAGATCGGGTTTTCCAACACTTGAATTTGCGATACGTGAATACCGAGAATGTATTAATGTCAATTTACGAGGGTGTATTAATGTCAATTTTCGAGGGTCGAAAATTCGGGTGATCATAGTTGTAGACTTTAATTGTAGTCAGTTAAGGTTGAATTATTAAGGTGTATGATGTTAATTAATCTGCGATTGATATTATTTCACCCTTTGTTCATGGATTGTTATGTTTACATATTGTATTTGGGATTGAGTGATGAGGAAGTGCATGTGATACTGTTATATATATATATGTAGAAAATTAAATTCATTGTTGTGAATGTATTGTTGTATGTTGTGATTGATGATGTAATATGGTTGTTATATACTACTTTATAAGTAGTTAACTTGGGACTAATGTAGTTCCTCACATTTTGTTATTAAACCTAATGATGATTTATTGATTTGTTTAGGGTTTGTATTTGGGTAATTGTGAGGACACAATTCTTTTTAAGGGGGGAAGAATGTAACGACCAAATTTTTTTAAGCTTTTAAAACTGAAATAATGAAAAATTAACTTTTAATAGAAGGATGGACTAGGTGTCGTATTTATAACCGTTGCGAAGGTCTTTCCAAGGTAATCAATTAGATATATAATTTTGATATATTTAAAGTTATAGTTTGCGATATTGAGACCTTATAGTGTTTAAATAGTGTACTTAGTTATTTCAGGTCGAACTGGATACGCAGCACATAACCAAGCCTAACAACTATATAAAAGAGGCTATGAAACCTAAGCCATCAAGTTGATGTCAAAAATGGTACCAACACCCAAATATCAAATAAAGTATAGAGATCTAGGAGAAAATAGCAGAAAATAATAGAAAAGTAAAGAACACACATGTAACAACCTTGGTATTGGAAATTAATGATGATATTAAATTATAATGATAGTTATAATTTAATATGGTGAACAGAATATAATGGAGAAATAAATTTGGTTTAAATTGTGAATTTTAAATAAACAATATGTATGGAGTTAAATATTGGGTTTAAAAAAATTCATTGTTTGGTGTTTTGGTTAAATAAAATGGAAAATATTGGAATTTAGGTAAATTTGAGTTAATAAATTTACCAAGCGATGTAATTCAACATTTAATTGTTGAAATAAATCCAAATTGATGGAAATAAAGTTTTAAAAACTTTATTTTGAGGTTCTGGAGTGAAATTTATCATTTATTGTATTTTAATTAAGTTAATGTGATAACATTGGTAATTATTGCCAATATTATCCTTTTTATTGAATATAAGAGGAAAAATATGAAGAAAACATGTCTTTTATTAAAGTAAAAGATGAAATATTATGTGAAAATATTATTTTGTTGTTTTAAAAGTGTAAGAATGATTTATTATAATTTATTTGACTAAGAGAATAATTTTTGATCAAGTTATATTTTAAAAATAGTGTTTTTACACTAAAATTGTGTAAATTGTTAAATATTGTTAAAAATGGTGTTTTATTGTTAAAATAACTTTTTATTGTTAAAATAAATTTCATTTTGTGACAATAACTATTTTATTTCAAAAAAAATTAGTGTATGAATTTTATTTGGCTTGAAAATGAGTTGTTATATGCATATAGGCACTACAACAAAAAAGACTTTTCACAGCGTTTGAAAAACGCTGTTAAAAGTTTTCACAGCGTTTTTAAAAACGCTGTATAACGACATGCGGTCGTTGACCCTAAATTTTTAACTGCAAAATATAAACGCTGTCAAAAACCCACTTTCTACAGCGTTTTTTAAACGCTGTTAATAATTTTTCTACTGCAAGGTATAAACGCTGTTAATAGTTTTCTACTGCAAGGTATAAACGCTGTCGTAGGGATATGCATTTTTTTTCCCAATGAATTGATAGCAATGTATAAACGCTGTCGTAGGGATATGCATTTTTTTCCAATGAATTGACAGCAATGTATAAACGCTGTCGTAGAGATATGCATTTTTTTTCCAAAGAATTGACAGCAATGTTGTGCCATTGCAATATTCACACATATCATTAATATAAACTACATTTAATTATATTTTAATCAGTTAATGTACATAACATAAACAAATCAAATTAAAAATTGTAAAATAAAAGCATAACTATTAATCACTTCCATAAAATAAGTTGAACACAATATCCATGAACAAAGTTTACATAAACCCGTAAAGAGAGATAAAATTTATAAACCAACTCCATACAAAATTAGACAAATGCACAATATCTATAAACCAAACTTGATCACCACCTTCTTCAACCGCATACATACTTCCGACCCATCCCCTACAGCAGTTGCTCCGACCATATACCAAAGCACAAACAAACTCACTTCTGCATACATTTATACCACCACCATCTACATCACCTGTCAACAAACTGCCTTCCCCTTCATTGCTACCCCCAGTCATAACTGCAATACAAATATGCAACCAGAAATTCCCCCATTACTTCATTATCACCTCTACTTCACACTGCAAACCCATCCCTCTCCAAACACCATAACTGCCAGCAGTCACACCACTTCTTTCCACTTAACCCATCACTGAACTGCACCCATATACTTCATCATTGCATTCTCACCACTTCAGACATCTTCACAAAACTCTTGCCACCATCAGCATATTTCTTCCCTTGACATACACACTAACAGTCTCCGTGCATCTCATCTCCACTACCATCTTCCTATCAATATCAACCAACATACCAAGCAAACTGCTTCCTCCCTGTTACTGACCTGAACCGTTGACCTTACAATCAAACTGCAAATCACCAAATACCAAATATGTGTTTGTGTGTATATATATATATATATATTAATTACGTATACTTTAGTCTCAAGTCTAAGACATTGAACAAATCAATGGTTGTTTGATCTCTTGGGTGAATTTCTCTTGAGTGTTTTAAAATTTGTACAAGGTTAGTATTTACTTCAAGTTGAATGTAACCTTGCGAGTTAAACTGAATTCTTGCAATATCTCATAGAAATGAAAGTAATTAGTATCAAAAAATTAAATCCAATTTACATAACAGGTTATTTTTCTAGTATTGTTATAATCTTAGAGGAAATTAAGATTAACATATTTTTCTACTCTTATAGAAAGTGGAACAATTCATTTTTAGAATTTTTAGAAAATCACTTATTAGTGTTTTTGTTCATGATTTAGATTCAAAGATATATTTTTTAATGTGAAACTCAGATATTCTTTACTTTTTGTTATGATTGAACAATTTTGCTAAAGAAGGAAAATTGGTAAAACTTGAATGCCACAGCTCGCAAGACGCTTATTATAATGTCCATATATTACAATTGAGTTGTAACCTTCTTCTTTTTCTCTTTTTAGGGTCTAAAATCACTACATCAATCAATTATTTTTGCAACTTTTTCTATATATTTTTTTCTACGAAGCTAAGTGGGGGCAACTCCTCTCTTGGCTTCTATATATATAGTAAATGTAGGATTTTATTTTTCTTTTTTTAGTTTATATGGAAGTTGACTAATCGTGTTTTACTACAAAGCTGAGTATACTGTTACTAAGACTATTGCTACTAAGGTGCAGTGAGAACTTCTCTATTTTGAGTATAGTTATCTTCTTTTTGTACTCTCTGTTTATATAAGCTTGCAATATTCATTACCATCCTTAGTCTACTCTTAATATGTTAGCCAGGAAGCTGGTAAGAGAAACAACAGTGCTATGCGTCCTCACTGGCAATTTAAAACTCAAATGGATTACATGTCACGGTCTTAATAGTTCAAAAGATGCCTATTTAAGTTAAGAATAGATTATGCCACTCTAACCTACTTAATTCCACCTTTATTATATGATTGCATATATATAGTTAAGATATCTAGCCCTACCAATTTGATTGATATAATATGCAGGCTCATATTGTCTACAACTAACATGCACAAAAGGAGATACATAATTAAGGGGTGTAGATATGTTAAGTGTCATCGTAGTGCACGCTCTCTTTTAATTACATAGAAACAATATTAGTTCATCTGTAGATAATCAAATGGAACTCATTTAAGCATTGTTGTGCTATGTTTCTATATAAAATTTTGAAGTACAACATTACCTTTGAGTACTCTAGAACAAACACGTTTTGTCCTTGCTCATTCGATCAACTGCATCAGAGATAATGAAAATATTCAATTATGTCAGTAACACTACAAAATTAGATATTTAGCATAACTAATGTGTAGAAAGTCAATTAAATAGATAACTGTTTGACCTGTTATTAAAATATTTTACAATTTAGAAAACAAAAGGAAGGACATTAGTACCATCTGAAAGAATATGTCTGCACAACAAAGACATTTAACAGGAACCAACTGCAAATTAGCATTTGTCTTCATTGGTATAATCAGGAAAACCATATTGGTACTGACTGCTCAGTTTTTAAGTGTTTTTGAGCAAGAGGTATGTCATTCATCAAATTAATCCATATACAATTTTAATAGAGGATAAAAATGGAAAAAGAATAGATAGAGGGGATAAATGCAAATGTTTATTCAAATAAAGAAGAAATAAGTATATGATCTTAGATTGAATGAGAGAAAAGGATACAAACAGTCACAAATTTAATTTTCTTTTAATATAATAGAATAGATTAGAGTGCAGGTGAGAATTTTTATATACTTCAGGAAATATGTATATAGATATGAAAATGGCATAAATAATAGGTTTCTTGCTTTATTTGCACATGAAATATTTACATATAAGAATACTAAGAATACTATAAGTTTCTTTATTCCATACGAAGTACTTACATACTTCGGATACATATAATGCTTATTTACCTTGCAATAGCCAAAAAAGCAACTATAAAATTTGTATTCGAAATAGTTGAAAGCAGAAGAACAAAATTATTTAGTATATATAAATGCTAGGATGAAGTGGCTTATAATTGACCGTTGTGATATATTAACTATTATTAATTTTGGAAGTACATATAAATATTATGAAGTCAAGTCAGAATATGACAATAGAACTTTCTTACGTAGCAGATAGCGTATAATTTGAAACATATCCTAAAATGAAAATTTTAAGATGTATGTATTTTTATGGAAACAAACAGAAGAGATTTTAATAGTACACCAAACATCACTTAGGATTGATTTACTGTATTAACCACTGATCAATTATTTTGTATTATTTGTTTTATACTTTTAGAAAAGGCAATCAGAGCGCCAGTATACTATCATAAAGAAAGGCCACTGGTTACTCCAATTTGAACTTACAAGTTGAGATGGAACCAAGATTCGATTTTTTCCCATCATGAAGAACTCCAAACTGATTTTGTAGCCATGCCTAGCAAATGTAAAAAATATTCATTACTAATACTAGTATACATAACAAATTGTACTAAGTTACAATAGATGCATCATACATTATCAGTTTACTGTTTAGTCACTTTTTTTCCATTTAAAGGTACGATGGAAAAGGAGTTGCATAAAGAAAATCATTTCATATTTATTGTTTTGATAAATTATAAGAGCAATAAAAATTCTAAGAGCTGACAATATTTATCATACTAAATGTTTGTGATGCTCTAAGAGTAGTAATCTGTGGTTCATTCAATATAGTCGGAAGAAACCAACTAAAAATCTTGCAAACATTCTACACAACTCTCATGTAATAATACAAATAAAACCAACTAAAAACTCATATTAGATAGAAAGTTATAAAACTTTGTACTGCCAATACAATGCATGAAATTTTCCTTGTTGATTTTGAGTTTGAAGCGAGACTTTTAAGGGGCCTACTGTTGAAAGACCAATTATGAAAAGAGGGAAGGACCAAATTTTATATGCCTTAGGAGATCAAAATTCAAGTCCCATGATCAAAAAGAGGGAAGGACCAAATTTTATATGCCTTAGGTTAAGCACATATTTAGAAACTCCATCTAGCATCATCAATAACATCGATATTGTAATTTCAGTACATCTAATATATAAAAATTAGAAGAAAAAAACTAAACCGGGAGTAGGAATCACTTACACTGGAAGTCATGAGACGCCCTTCTTCAAAAGATGATAATTGTCTTTGTAGACTTAATGCACATCTCATGTACATTGCTATTTTTTTCAGAACCAATAATCTGCTAATAACATGCAATAAGTCCTTATAAATGCATATGTTTCATTAATTAAAAATAAACTCCATAAACCAATACAATGTATTGCATATTTAAGTTAAAGACATATTAAAGTATAGCTCAATGCACTGTAAGCAATTTTTTTGGATTTTTCAAACTCGAAATTCAATAAAACTACTTAGCAGGAAACGAAAATACAATGACCTGCAGGTGAGAAAATAAGGATAGAAGCTTTGCCAAATTTACCTTGCTTAGCAGGAAACTATATTATATCTATGGTTCCTTCTGGACTTTGACAAATTGAACCTAGCATCTATATAGCATTATCATTTTGTCAACTCTAGAAATAAAGCAAACTTGACAAATAAATCTTGTAATCAAACATCTGAGATTATCATTTGCACATATTGAAGAGTTCGTAGTCGGACTAAAAACTTCAAGTCTATGACATATTATTAAAGTATATATACCTAATGGAGGGTGCCACACCTAAGATGAACTCGAATTATCTGAAGATGAATCAGAATCATTGGAAGAGCGATCCAAATCATGTGAAGATGGATCAGAATCATCTGAAGACGACTCACCAGAGGAAGATCCATTAGGCGATTAGAATGTAGACTCTAAAGGACCTGAAGCCCCTGCTTCAACTTCACAAGCACGGCGTGGGGTACCTACATACAAATAGACCGAGGGATAAGGGTCAAATTAAAGGCACTATAAATCATTTACTAATTGACTCTCGTTGAACGTGCACTATTGGATCTAAAGGCTTTCAAGTAATCGATGTCGTAGGTGTGCAGTGGTTACAGGCGTCAGATAATGTAATTTTTAGTTTGAAAAATTCTAGTAGTAGAGAAAAGAAAGGATATAGGTAGGAACCTGTAGTGCTGAGCCTAAATTTCCACATGAACATTTCAATTTTTAGAACATCAACATAAACACCTTAATTTCCACATATACATTTCTGACCCTCACCATCTCAGCCTATTCAAACAAGAAGGCTTGACAGTTATCACATTAATCTACAAACCATTCTGAAGTAAAGTAATTCCCTGATGTTAGGGCGAGCGAATCAAAATATTAAAGCCTGAAATGGAATTTTTACAATCAAGAGTAATCCTTGATAACGATCGCCCTATCACCCCATGGACTGTTGTTTTTGTTAATTGAAGTGTAAAGACTTAAAAAGTAAAACAAAATTCCTTGAAGAGCTCAGTCACCAAAACCAGAACTAAATGAACAACAACATGCAACAACAGAACAAAAACAAAAACTAGAGCATTTGAATGACATAATGAAAATGAACAAAAGAACTAAATGAACACAATATTATGGAAAGATGAAATGAAGAGAAAAGAGGAGACGAACACAATAGAAATAGAATTGCAAACTAAACGGAAACCAGAACATGTAATGCACAACCTTAAAACAGAAATGACACAGTAGATATGATAGAGAAATTTTTTTTTTCAATGAAAATGCAAGCAAAATGAAACTGACACACAATGAGACAATGCACAACAGCAAAATGCAACACCAAGATTGTTGTTTCTTTTTCAAATGCAAAATGAAAGTATGCAAACAAATGTACCAATGAACCAAAAACTAAAATGCAAGTTCAAGTGAAAGTATGCAACATTTTGTTAAAAATAGAAATGCAAAATGCAAATCAAAGGTGCATATCATTAATGAAGTGGCTTAGACTCTTTATTAAAGCCAAAAAACTAAACAAGAATCATGCCTGTAACAACTAGAAGAAATGAGGAACATTGTTAGAAATTAGCGCCATCGAGGCAAAAGTATAATCATGGACGCAAGGTATAAATATAGTACGTGAATTTTTATACAAACAAGGGTAATAAAGGAATAAATTAACTTACAAGTATGGTTGGAGAAATGGAAAATATGTTTGTTTCTCCTTGCCTTTCAATTTTCTTATCGGTAGTACCTTATGTACAATAAATTTGAAGTGCACAATAGCACGACCTGTGAATAAATAGTATGTAGTTAACTTTGATTCAACTAAAGTCATAACCATAAACCATGAACAATTATATCTAATGTTTACTAATTCATATAAACAAGGGTAACCATAATCATCATATTGTCCTAAAGATATAACGTTAATTAAACATAAGAATTGTTTTCCCTTGATTAGATAGGATTGATGAAGCTTTATAATGAGTACATCAAATTGTACATAATCAACAAAATGCTAGTCATATGTCAGTAGCTTTTGATAAAAGGTTATCATGATACCAGGTGGTGGTTTTTTTACATGCGCTATCCATCATCTAAACAAAGCATGAGCAAATTTAAAAAAAAGAGCAGTAAAATTCCAATAATTTAAGTTTTTTGTTTGCATTGAAGTACAAAAGGCGTGGAAAATAGTGGATTTAGACTGAAATGGTTTTTATCTTTCTTTTCCTTTAGTTTGTTGAAATGACTAGGATTTTCCACTTTCTTCTCTTCAGCTTCACATATTGAAAATGAAAAACACAAAATTCGTTTTCAAACCAATCGGTATCTTAGCCTTTTATAAATGAATAAAAAATACAATTGAAAAAAAGAATTGAAATGTCGCTTCAGAACAAAGATAAATGGAATTTTGTTAAACTATGCCAATCAAAGCAGACTGAAAATAAGGAAAGGAACCAAAAATCTAAAGAAAAAATAAAGGAATTTTTAAAAAAAATTCGACTGCTTGGAATTTAATTGTATCAATTATATATTGTGAAATCAACAATTTCTGGTTGTTTTAAACCTAATTTTAATGCAGTCCTAAATCCACCCTAATAGCTCTAATTGCCCCCCAAAAAAACATTGCTTCATTTTACGCATTTCGACCAGCTCCACGACGTCAAACGGCAATACAAACCATATTAATATTAAGATGCGAAATTATGTACTTTTAAACAATTTGAATTAATACTCCAATGTTAAATTATTTACAGGCAAAAGAAAATACCTCCAAAAAATTCCCTATTGTCATCTAGTTATTCAATTCGGAAAATAATAGAAACTTCGATTACTTATCATTGCATCCATCATCGTTCTTCCCTATACTGTTTCGGTTATCAGATAAAAAATGAAACTAGATTTCCAGTGCTAAAATTATCATTTTTAAATCGATTAGCTTGCAGAAACAAAAAAGGTAAACCTTTCTACAAACCTGATTTGATGAAAAAATAAAATAAAATAACCTCGCATGAATCTATCGAAGTAGAAACTGTTGATTTTTTTTGTAATGGTAAGCTTTCTTTTGGCAGAAGAAGGGGTTAGAGTTTCAGTAATTTTCTTCGATAATGAAAAATAAGGCAATATGTAGTGGGAAATAATATATGAAGTAAAATAGAGTACGTGGATAGTTTTCATTATGGTTAATAGTTTCAAGTATTAACATGGTGAATTGTAGAAAAGTAAGTAAACATATAACAAACAAAAGAATTTTTCTTCAAATGTCATTACAGATTTTAAGACTGTGATGATAATCTGAAGTGATCAAGTTTGAAAGTAAATGAAAACATGTACACATTTTGACGCATTGGTTGAACAATAATAGTTCACAATAATAAATAATTCAAGAAAATGATAAAGGGAGATCCTATTTATTTTTTATAAATATTATTGCACAAATTGAATACACCTACAAAATTATTAGAACACACATTTAAGCATGTTAAATCTTAGGAGAAACTATAATATAAGTATTAGAGTAGTATCACTTAATACCATAAATCTTGTATCCGGAGATTCATGATATAATGTAAACTTACAGATCTTTTAAAATCAAATTTCTGCAGCCTGCAGCACTTAAATTGAAATCATGCAAACATTTTCTTTAAATGGGTAACATCGCCGCATTAAAAAACCTAAACATCTACTAGAGTGGAAATTGAAATGTTACAAGGAAAAGAGCACGGTAAAAAATTGATAACTAATTGTCAAGGGGAAAATATATTGAAACCAACTAGCACACACTACACATACAGGAACAATTATTTAGTATTATCGCAATCTTCCACCCTCGGTTAACCATCATAATTCATCATACTTCTATAGTGTAACTATAACAACAATATTCTGTTTCTGTTAACAAATCTACCTCAATATTTAGGCACAAAAATTGCATGTTGTTTGTTACTTAACACATAGCTTCAGACTTTTAATAAGTAATAATCAACTTAGAATTTATACCAAATAGTACAACGTATCTACCAAATATATCTGAACAAATTATACAAATATAGAAAACATACCTCATTCAGCAATCAAATCAGCCAACGGCCAGAGAAGTATCTACAAGTTGCAGTCGCAGGACGAAGGAGCAGCGGTCAACTAGCCCGTAAGATCGAAGTCTAGAGGAGCACTCCAGGTACCGTCACAGTGTCACCGCCAGTCACGTTGTGTAATTTGGACGAAGCAGTCAAGCTGGAAGGGGTGAAGTTCGAGGCTGAGGTGGAGGTGCAGTTAGAGGTCGAGTGGAGCAACGTGAATAGAGTAGACGATAATTCAAGCTAGGGTTATGGAAGAGGGAAAACAAAATTTGGGAAAGAGAAAGTAATGAATTAAACCTATATAGTAAAAACCGAAATCAGCATAGGTTACGTAAAATCGACTAACCTAGAAATAACAAAAATAAAATTTAGTGAAATTTTGAGTACCACATATGAAAAGAGGAGTTAGGTGACAATCGAGCTTTGAGACAAATCGTGGAGACGAAGGAGATGAAGCGAGGAAGAGACGACGGAGGGAAAATGAATTATTTTAGGAAAGGGGATAATGATAGGCGGCAATGAATTGAAGCCTAATAACATTATCAGCGTTTGCTCCCAAATCTTTTTGTATGAATTTCTACATTCCACCGCACTTAGAGTTAAACGCTGAGATCTAATGCAGTTAAAACTAAAATTTGTTGTAGTGAGGGTTAAATTAAGTGGAAATATGTACATATCTTTGTTTTTCTTAATGTTTTATTTGGGCTTAGAGGGTTTGAATGGGATCCAAAGCCCATTCTCTAGATCCTTCTGGTGAGAAAAGAGTTGTACGTAGATTGTATCTCCTTCTTCCTAAAACCTTCATACAGTAAAAACATAAAGAGAAAATAATGGCTTCCTCAAACTAAATCAAATTTCCACTCAATTTTCTGCAAAATTCAAAGAGAAATCATCTAAATCAAGAATAGAAAGGTAATCTCCTTCCAATACCAAATAGTTTTCATCAAAATCTGAGAACTTGAGATGTAAACTATCTTTTATATGCTTATGTTGTTTTGCATGTCTATTTTCTAGTTTCTACAGGTGTTTAGAGCCTCAAATCGCATCCAAAGATCACAAATTTCTATCAAATCTCTGCTAGATCTTCCTAAAACTATTTGGTAAGAAAGGTAAGAGTTTTCTTACAGCAAGCTAAGCAAAAATATCAAATTTTGCTATCAATTTGTTGATGGAATTGCTCAATTTATCGAATTGGTTTTCTCTTTTGCTGGCTGAAAAAGCACCATGTTCAAAAATTCGTATCTTCTTCAATTTAAATTCAGTGAACCTAAATTTTTGATATGTTTCAGTACTTGGATTGTCTATATTTCTGGAAATTTTCATTTGAATTTTGAGTTATTTTGATATAGGAAATTATTGGCTGAAATCGGCCAAATAATTATCTCTGTTTATTGGCCGAAAATGCACCATATTCAAAAAATCATATCTTCTTCAAATTTTAGCGAATTGATCTCAGTTTTTGATATATTATAGTAGTCGGGCTACACTATATTTCTGCAAATTTTTATTGAATTTGGAGTTGTTTTGATAGAGAAAATTGATGGTTGAAATCGGCCAAAAATCGATCTCTGTTTATTGGTTGAAAAAGCATCATTTTCAAAAAATTATATCTTCTTCAATTTACAGCTAATTGCTCCGAATTTTTTATATGTTGTAGTAATTAGACAGTTCAATGTTTTTGGAAATTAATATTGAATTTTGAGTTGTTTTGATATAGAAAATTGATGGTTGAAATCGGCCAAAAATCGATCTCTGTTTATTGCTCGGAAAAGCATCATTTTCAAAAAATTATATCTTCTACAATTTACAGCCAATTGCTCCAAATTTTTGATATGTTGCATTAGTTAGACTGTACAATGTTTATCGAAATTTTCATGGACTTTAGATCTGATTTGTTATAGCAAATCGTTGGTTCAAAACAGCCAAAAATCTTGTTGTTTTGTGCTTGCTGAAAAGTGCTATGTTTGAAAAATCATAACTCTTTCAGTTTGCAGCTAATTGCTCCAAATTTTGGATAGGTTATAGTTCTTTTGTCATGGTATAGTGCAACAAAATTTCGCTGAAATCCGGGCTGTTTCGATACCCCAAATCACTGTCCAAAATAAGTAAAAAACTCAGTTGCTTGGTAGAATGTTCTTTTGCTCCTATTTGCGCTTTCGTTAACTGTTTCACTGCATATTTCGATGATTTTGAATATTGTATGAATATGTTTGATAATGGATGTTATGTCTTTATATCCGATAACGGATTTGTTTGATTTTGGAAAATTTTAGAATTTAAATTCTATTTCAATCATTTTCGCCTCATCACTTAATATCGGACTTGTACTGTCGAATCTGCCTTGAAGTACTGTTTTATGATATTTTTACTTGCCGAGGACATGAGGCGCGATTTTTATGATGGATTGATGATGGTTTTGATGTTTAAGATGGATTTTTACTTGTCGATGAAATGAGACAAGTCTCGATGCCACTTTAAACTCATCAAAGTATGAGACAAAATGAGTTGGGTACTTTACACTTGCCAATGAGACGAGGCAGTGTATGTTGATTTGGATTCTTATGAATGTTTTCTAATGTGACATTGATTGATGAGTAGTAAACCAATAGGTGTGAATGTATGGTATGGGACGTATATTAACGCCCATTGGGTTCCTATTCGAGAAGTTGTGACACATTTAAGATGTTACTAGTACTATAAATCGAGTATACGATTGGAATCATTACGATGTTCTTGATGTCATTACTAAATTCCAATCATCATGATGTTTTGCTCGGATTTTATGATTTGGGTTCCATCGCGATATTCGACTATAGTCAATCAAGATGATCACGATGCTAAGATGTTAATGACCCAAAGTCATCACGACGTATGGTACCAAATAATAGTAGTACTAGTCAAGATGAAAAGAACGTGCAATTTCTATGAAGTTTTCTATGTTCGATATCACCTTTTTTTGATGTTGTTATTTGAATACGGCCTTGAGTATGATATAGGCTACATTTATATTACGCTATATGGTGATTTCGATTATGATTGCCTTTAACTCTTATTGAGTTCTTATGTTAGATTGTGATGATTTGATGTTGCTTTATGAAGTTATTATATGGTTCTCACCCCTTATCCACTTTACTTATAAGTGTTCCTAAGAGAAACCATATGCATGTTACTTATTGAATTCCCTTGAAATAGATAGATGAATCATTGATGTCCCCTTTCTTATGAATGATACGATGAATAATATGTCGTTCCGTTGGCAACAACGGACTGATTCTCACCTTTTTGCTTATTACTGAGGTCCTTACTACTGATAAGTTTAGCTTGCCTGACCCGTGTGCTTTTCACTCAGGTCAGACCGAGTTGCAGGTTAGTTTGGATTGCTTCACTTCTTGGATCAGCTTGATAGCTTTTATTGGACTTATCATTTTGGCTTGGATGTCCTTTTAGAGTTGTCTGCTTTTATGTTATCTTATTGTATATTATTTTGTGGGATGGGTGTATATGTGATTCGGTAGTCCTAGCTACTTATGTATGATGTATTATTATGGAGATGTATGATGATGTATGTATTTATATATATACTTTGATCTGGGTTTGCTGTTCTGTGACTGATGTTTTCTATCTACATGTATATTACATTATTTCTGAAATGGTTCGAATCCACCATAGTGTGCATTAGTTAGGGACTAAGCGTGTCTATCACTTATGTGGTAATGAAAAAAAATCAAGACAAAATTGACATGCTTATCTCTTAACTAACATATTACTATGATGGTCGCCCTTAACCAGCCCTATTCTCTGCATTAGTAGACATGATTACTTAGTAATTCTCTTTACTAATGTAGGTCTCGGGGTGGGGCGTCATAGCTTGGTATCAGAGCATTGTTTCAGAATATAATGTAATATATACAGAATAGTATACGAGATACCATGCATTAGATATAATACATCTGTATACATCATCCCTTAATCATGATCGGTTTCACCTTGACCTTGCCTTGTCCCTATCCTTGTTTTGATTCGTGTCCCTTTTTAATTCCTTTGGGGTAGATAGAAAGGAATGTCTTGGAATGTTAATTATATTCCATAATATTCCTTAACTTCTGCACTTGAATTGCTAATATATCTATTTACCCTGTGAATAATCCTATCTTATCTTATCTTTCAGCTATGTCGAGTAGAGGTAGAGGACGCTCTTCGGTGGCAGGACCGTCCAGTGGTTCTCGTCTTGAAGGTGTACATATGTCTACCGACCAGATCCTTAAGCTTATTCGGAGCACTCAGCCTCCCGCTCCAGCTCACTCTTCTCCTCCGCGCAAATCCACATTTGCGCGCATGTGTAGCGACTTCACACATCTTGGTGGCAAGATCTTTAAAGGCACCGAGACTGTTTTAGATGTTGAGGCATGGCTCAGTTCTTGTGATTGTATCTTTAGTCGTATGGAGATCTCTAGTCATCACCGAGTCCTTGTAGCATCTAGTATGTTGCAAGAACGAGCTTTACATTGGTATGATCTTCTTGTTGCTGAGATTGATGAGTCCACTCTAGAGTGGGATCAGTTCCGTGAGAGATTCGAACTCAAGTTTGTTCTAGAATCCGAGAAGGCTATTCTTACTCGACGTTTCCTTGATTTCAAACAAGGAAAGTCGACCGTTTCTGACTATGTTGCATCCTTTGAAGCCTTGTCTAAATATGGTCTTGAGCACATCTCTACTCCTTATAAGAAGAATCTTAAGTTCGTCTCCGGGCTTAAGAAATATCTAAAGAAGTCTCCCATGCTTTGCCTTGAGCTCAGCTTTGAAAAGCTTGTGGATGCGGCCCTTCAGCTTGAAGCGGTCGAGAAGGAGATAAATAGTGATGATGAGGGTAATGTTCGGGGAAACACGAATAAGAAGAAGTTTTTCCGCAAGCCGAAGCCGTTCTATCCCAGTAAGAAGAAGAAACAGATGGGATCTTCTTCTCAGTCTCAGTCTACTCCTTCAACTAAGCCTTTTGCATGCTTCAATTGTGGTGCACCTGACCATCCAGTGAGGGAGTGTCCCAAACCTAAGCGTTGTCTATATTGTAAGAAGGAGGGACATTTGGTTTCAGCTTGTCCCAAAAAGGAGAAGGGTTCTCGTCAGGGTCATCTTAGTGTGGCTACTACTTTTAGAGATGCTTCTCAGCCTCGAGGTACTTTTCCTTCCATTCTAGAGGGCTCTATTTTATTCCATGATCGTTTTGTTTGAGTGCTTTTCGATACGGGTGCATCTCACTCATTCGTATCGAAAGAACTAATTGATGCTTTGCAGTTAGATGTTTCTTATATGCTTACTTCTTTACGGATTGCGAATCCTATCGGGGGATCTACAACTCTTAGTTTGCTTTGTGATGATGTTGAGTTTTCGATTTGTGGCTTTTCTTTCCGTGCGAATCTGCACGTTATTCCTTTTCTTGGATTTGATATGATATTTTGAATGGACTGGCTAGTTCGATACGAGGCCAGGATTTTATATTTGGAGTGAGTCTTATATATTCGACATTCTGATTCTTCTGATCAGTTATCTCTTTCGCTTCGTGATTCCGATTGTGATTCCATGGTTTCTTTATTTGCCCTTGATTCTCGAGACGATGATGATGTATCCCGTATTCCTATCGTTTGC
Source organism: Allium fistulosum (assembly GCA_030737815.1). Lineage (NCBI taxonomy): Eukaryota > Viridiplantae > Streptophyta > Magnoliopsida > Asparagales > Amaryllidaceae > Allium > Allium fistulosum. The sequence continues at coordinate 296,806,675 of CM060907.1, forward strand.
GACTTTTCAGATTTATTCGAGCCCATATCTGGTTTACCTCCTAAGAGAGCTATTGAGTTCCATATTGATCTTATTCCCGGCGCGCAGCCAGTTAGTCGTCCTCCCACGAGGATGTCTACACGAGAGAATGAGGAACTCAAAAAGCAACTTCTCGAGCTTGAGGCCAAGCATTTTGTTCATTCTAGTTCTTCACCATGGGGTGCCGCAGTGGTATTTGTGAAGAAGTACAATGGGACTCTTAGGCTTTGCGTCGACTATCGCAAGTTTAATGAGTTAACCATCAAGAATCGTTACCCTTTACCAAGGATCGACGACATGTTCGATCAGTTAAGTGGTGCTAAGGTCTTTTCACAGTTAGACCTTGCCACTGGTTTTCATTAGCTTCGAGTTGCGGAAGATAGTATTCCTCTCACCGCATTCCGAACTTGTTATGGTTCTTATGAGTGGCTCGTCATGCCGTTCGGATTGACGAACGCACCTGCCTACTTTGTCGATCTTATGAATCGAGTATTCCGGGAATATCTCGATAAGTTCGTGCTTGTTTTCATTGATGACATTCTAGTCTATTCGAAGTCCGAAGAGGACCATGCTCGACATCTTAGAATTGTTTTGAGTACTCTCCGAAAGCATCAACTTAAAGTAAAACTTCTTAAGTGTCACTTCTGGGAAAAGCAAGTGAAGTTCTTAGGCCATGTAGTATCTTCAGAAGGTATTTCCGTTGACCCTTCTAAGGTCAAGGCTATTCAGAGTTGGAAGAGGCCTGAGAATGTTCACGAGATTCATAGTTTTCTTGGTTTGGCTGGTTATTATCGTCGTTTCATCAAAGACTTTTCCTGTATCGTGCTTCCATTGACTAGCCTTACGAGGAAAGGCATTCGTTTCATTTGGTCTGATAAGTGTGAGGCTTCTTTTCAGAAATTGAAGGAGCTTCTCACTAATGCTCCCGTCCTTGTGGTTCCTGAAGGGAACCAAGATCTTATCGTTTATACCGATGCCAGCCATAGTGACCTCGGTGCTGTTCTGATGTAGAGAGATCGGGTAGTTGCCTATGCTTCTAGGCAATTGCATCCGAATGAGGTTCGGTACGCTACTCATGATTTAGAGCTTGCAGCCATTGTCTTCGCTTTGAAGATTTGGCGTCATTATCTTTTGGGAGAGCACTTCATTCTTTTTACCGACCATAAGTCTTTGAAATATCTGTTCTCTCAGAAGGAGCTTAATATGAGGCAGCAACGTTGGCTTGAGTTTCTCGCCTCATATGATTTTGATATTCAGTATACCCCGGGGAAGGGGAATCTTGTGGCAGATGCGCTTAGTCGCAAGCATTCGGCTGTTGTTTCAATGATGTTAGCCGAATGGGATGTCCTTGAAACTTTATCTTATTGTGATATTCGTAATCGAGCTTATTCTTTCGATTCACCTGTCTTATTATTCAGTATGGAAGCTCGACCTTCTCTTTTAGATCGTATTTCCGAGGGTCAGCGGCATGATTCCAAGGCGTTGCGCCTTATTCATCTTTGTGAATCTGAATCCCATGATGATGAGATGAGGGATTTCAGTATTGATTCTCATGGTTGTCTTCGTATGAAGGACCGTATTGTTGTGCCTTCTGATTCAGCACATAGGCGTGACATTCTTGATGATTGTCATTGCTCTAAATATACCATTCACCCCGGCAGTAGTAAGATGTATGCCGATATGCGTCGCCTTTATTATTGGGAATGCATGAAGCGTGATGTCACAAGTTATGTAGGTAATTGCATAACTTGTCAGCTTATTAAGGCCGAGCATCAGCGACCATCTGGTCTTCTTCAGCCTTTAGAGGTTCCGTTGTGGAAATGGGATCAAATTTTGATGGATTTTATTAATGGCTTACCTCGTTCGAGGTCAGGCCATAGCAGTATTTGGGTTGTTGTGGACCGTCTCACCAAGTCCGCACATTTCATTCCTATTAAGTCGAATAGGATGGCATCTCTTTTATCGAAGCTATATATTAAGGAGATAGTGCGATTACACGGAGTCCCTTCATCTATTGTGTGTGATCCTGATCCTCTTTTCACGAGTCACTTCTGGCAGAGTATCCAGCAAGCTTTAGGCACAAAGCTTAATCTTAGCACAGCTTATCACCCACAGTCTGATGGACAGACTGAACGAGTGAACTGTATTTTGAAAGACTTGCTTCGTGCTTGTATCTTGGATTTTGGTGGTAGCTGGGACGATCAACTTTCCCTAGTTGAGTTTGCTTATAATAATAGCTACCAATCTTCTATCGGCATGGCTCCTTTTGAAGCCTTATATGGAAGGTCGTGTCGTTCTCCATCTTGTTGGCTTGAGTCGGGGGAAAAGCTTATTTTAGGCCCCGAATCTATTCGAGAATCATCTGAGAAGATCCATCTTATTTGTGAGAGAATAAAAGAGGCACAGAGTCGCCAGAAATCATATGCGGATAACCGTAGGAGGCCTCTTGAATTCTCATTAGGTGACCTTGTTTTTATTCGAGCTTCTCCTTTGAAAGGAGTGGTACGCTTTAGCCAGACCAGGAAATTGGCACCACGCTATATTGGGCCATTTCCTATTACAGAGCGTATCGGTCCGGTTGCTTATCGTGTAGCACTTCCCGAACAGTTTTCTGGAGTTCACGACGTATTCCACGTTTCTCAGTTAAGGAAGTGTCTACGAGATTCTGATTCCGTGCTTGATACTCGTGCTTTAGAGAATTTGGAAGTCTCTCCTGATCTATCTTATGTGCAGCATCCTCTGAAAGTTCTTGCTTCGAAGACTAGACGCCTTCGAAATAAGAGTGTCCCGCTCGTGAAGATTCAATGGTCCGATAATCCCAATGACTGCACTTGGGAAACCAGAGAATTCATCGAGCGATCGTATCCTGATTTCTTATCTTTTCACATTGAAGGTAAGAATTTTTCATTTAATTTATCTAAATTCCTTTGTTTGATGAAATAAATTGTGTTGAATACAGATTTCCTCTAGAAATTGCGAGGACGCAATTTTTATAAGTGGGGGAGTCTATAACAACCTTGGTATTGGAAATTACTAATGATATTAAATTATAATGTTAGTTATAATTTAATATGGTGAACAGAATATAATGAAGAAATAAATTTGGTTTAAATTGTGAATTTTAAATAAACAATATGTATGGAGTTAAATATTGGGTTTAAAAAAATTCATTGTTTGGTGTTTTGGTTAAATAAAATGGAAAATATTGGAATTTAGGTAAATTTGAGTTAATAAATTTACCAAGCGATGTAATTCAACATTTAATTGTTGAAATAAATCCAAATTGATGGAAATAAAGTTTTAAAAACTTTATTTTGAGGTTCTGGAGTGAAATTAATCATTTATTGTATTTTAATTAAGTTAATGTGATAATATTGGTAATTATTGCCAATATTATCCTTTTTATTGAAAATAAGAGGAAAAATATGAAGAAAACATGTCTTTTATTAAAGTAAAAGATGAAATATTGTGTGAAAATATTATATTGTTGTTTTAAAAGTGTTATAATGATATATTATAATTTATTTGACTAAGAGAATAATTTTTGATCAAGTTATATTTTAAAAATAGTGTTTTTACACTAAAATTGTTTAAATTGTTAAATATTGTTAAAAATGGTGTTTTATTGTTAAAATAACTTTTTATTGTTAAAATAAATTTCATTTTGTGACAATAACTATTTTATTTCAAAACAAATTAGTGTATGCATTTTATTTGGCTTGAAAATGAGTTGTTATATGCATACAGGGTTAAATTAAGTGGAAATATGTACATATCTTTGTTTTTTTTAATGTTTTATTTGGTATTAGAGGGTTTGAATGGGATCCAAATCCCATTCTCTAGATCCTTCTGGTGAGAAAAGAGTTGTACGTAGATTGTATCTCCTTCTTTCTAAAACCTTCATACAGTAAAAACATAAAGAGAAAATAATGGCTTCCTCAAACTAAATCAAATTTCCACTCAATTTTCTACAAACTTCAAAGAGAAATCATATAAATCAAGAATAGAAAGGTAATCTCCTTCCAATACCAAATAGTTTTCATCAAAATCTGAGAACTTGAGATGTAAATTATCTTTTATTTGCTTATGTTGTTTTGCATGTCTATTTTCTATTTCTACAGGTGTTTAGAGCCTCAAATCGCATCCAAAGATCACAAATTTCTATCAAATCTCTGCTAGATCTTCCTAAAACTATTTGGTAAGAAAGGTAAGAGTTTTCTTACAGCAAGCTAAGCAAAAATATCAAATTTTTTTATCAATTTGTTGATGGAATTGCTCAATTTATCGAATTGGTTTTCTCTTTTGCTGGCTGAAAAAGCACCATGTTCAAAAATTCGTATCTTCTTCAATTTACATTCAGTGAACCTAAATTTGTGATATGTTTCAGTACTTGGATTGTCTATATTTCTAGAAATTTTCATTGAATTTTGAGTTATTTTGATATAGGAAATTATTGACTGAAATCGGCCAAATATTTATCTCTATTTATTGGCCGAAAATATACCATATTCAAAAAATCATATCTTCTTCAATTTTTAGCGAATTGATCTCAGTTTTTGATTTTTTATATTAGTCGGGCTACACTATATTTCTGGAAATTTTTACTGAATTTGGAGTTGTTTTGATATAGAAAATTGATGGTTCAAATCGGCCAAAAATCGATCTCTGTTTATTGGTCGAAAAAGCATCATTTTCAAAAAATTATATCTTCTTCAATTTACATCCAATTGCTCCGAATTTTTTAAACGTTGTAGTACTTGGACTGTTCAATGTTTTTGGAAATTAATATTGAATTTGGAGTCGTTTTGTATAGAAAATTGATGGTTGAAATCGGCCAAAAATCGATCTCTATTTATTGGTCGAAAAAGCATCATTTTCAAAAAATTATATCTTCTACAATTAACAGCCAATTGCTCCAAATTTTTGCTATGCTGTAGTAGTTAGACTGTAAAATATTTCTGGAAATTTTCATGGAATTTAGATTTGTTTTCATATAGCAAATCGTTGGTTCAAAACAGCCAAAAATCTTATTGTTTTGTGCTTGCTGAAAAGTGCTATGTTTGAAAAATCATAACTCTTTCACTTTGCAGCGAATTGCTCCAAATTTTGGATAGGTTATAGTTCTTGTGTCATGGTATTGTGAAGAAAATTTTTGCTAAAATCCGGGCTGTTTTAGATACCCCAAATCACTGTCCAAAATAAGTCAAAAACTCAGTTGCTTGGTAGAATGTTCTTTTGCTCCTATTTGCGCTTTCGTTAACTGTTTCACTGCATATTTCGACGATTTTGAATATTATATGAATATGTTTGATAATGGATGTTAAGTCTTTTTATCCGACAACGGATTTGCTTGATTTTGGAAATTTTTAGAATTTAAATTTTATTTAAATTCTATTTCAATCATTTTCGCCTCATCGCTTAATATCGGACTTGTACTGTCGAATCTGCTTTGAAGTACTGTTTTATGATATTTTTACTTGCCGAGGACACGAGGCGTGATTTTTATGATGGATTGATGATGGTTTTGATGTTTAAGATGGATTTTTACTTGTCGATGAAATGAGACAAGTCTCGATGCCACTTTAAACTCATCAAAGTATGAGACACAATGAGTTGGGTGCTTTACACTTGCCAATGAGACGAGGCAGTGTATGTTTATTTGGATTTTTAGGAACGTTTTCTAATGTGACATGGACTGATGAGTAGTAAACCAATAGGTGCGAATGTATGGTATGGGACGTACATTAACGCCCATTGGGTTGCTATTCGAGAAGTTGTGACACATTTAAGATGTTACTAATACTATAAACCGAGTATACGATTGGAATCATTACGATGTTCTTGATGTCATTACTAGATTCCAATCATCATGATGTTTTGCTCGGATTTTATGATTTGGGTGTCATCGCGATATTCGACTATAGTCAATCAAGATGATCACGATGCTAAGATGTTAATGACCCCAAGTCATCACGACGTATGGTACCAAATAATAGTAGTACTAGTCAAGATGAAAAGCACGTGCAATTTCTATGAAGTTTTCTATGTTCGATTTCACCTTTTTAAGATGTTGTTATTTGAATACGACCTTGAGTATGATATAGGCTACATTTATATTATGCTATATGGTGATTTCATTTATGATTACCTTTTACTCTTATTGAGTTCTTATGTTAGATTGTGATGATTTGATGTTGCTTTATGAAGTTATTATATAGTTCTCACCCCTTATCCACTTTACTTATAAGTGTTCCTAAGAGAAACCATATGCATGTTACTTATTGAATTCCCTTGAAATAGATAGATGAATCATTGATGTCCCCTTTCTTATGAATGATATGATGAATAATATGTCGTTCCGTTGGCAACAACGGAGTGATTCTCACCTTTTTGCTTATTACTGAGATCCTTACTACTGATAAGTTTAGCTTGCCTGACCCGTGTGCTTTTCACTCGGGTCAGACTGAGTTGCAGGTTAGTTTGGATTGCTTCACTTCTTGGATCAGCTTGATAGCTTTTATTGGACTTATCATTTTGGCTTGGATGTCGTTTTAGAGTCGTCTGCTTTTATGTTATCTTATTGTATATTATTTTGTGGGATGGGTGTATATGTGATTCGGTAGTCCTAGCTACTTATGTATGATGTATTATTATGGAGATGTATGGTGATGTATGTATTTATATATATACTCTGATCTGGGTTTGCTGTTCTGTGACTGATGTTTTCTATCTACATGTATATTACATTATTTCTGAAATGGTCCGAATCCACCATAGTGTGCATTATTTAAGGACTAAGCATGTCTACCACTTATGAGGTAATGAAAAAAAATCGAGACAAAATTGACATGCTTATCTCTTAACTAACGTATTACTATGATGGTCACCCTTAACCAGCCCTATTCTCTTCATTAGTAGACAGGATTACTTAGTAATTCTCTTTACTAATGTAGGTCTCGGGGTGGGGCATCACAACACATGAATTTTTATAGTGGTTTCGCAATCTCTGGCCTACGTCCACTTTAGTTTTTGTTACTAGTCATTTTCTCTCAGGAGTACAACTAATTTTATCAGATCTGACCATAATCTACTAGATTTCAGATTTACAATGAAGTTTCTAGAGTGTATTTGAGGAAGGAGATAAGTTTGAATGAGATGTAGAGTGTGAGTCCCATTTTATGTTACTTTAGGGCTGGTATTTATAGAGAAACTTGCCACTAGACTTAGGATCCTACCTTGATTGAAGTCCAGATGCAAGTCCAAGTGTACAGGAGGGAATATGCTGATCCAATTTTCAAAAAAAACTCTCGGCACCGAGAGGTTCCTCTCGGAACCAGATGATTTTTCTACGCGAAAGTCATTTATCTTATTTGTCTTGCCTTTCTTTTTTTAATTTAATGCATGTCGAACTCTTTTTTCCTGAAGATCTAGTTTCTTCTGATGCTTCACTCGACCCTTGTCTTTTCCTGCTTTCTTCTCTGAAATCTTTAGTATTGATCATCTATCTTTTGGAAAAAGTACTTTATCACGGTTGCTTGATGAAGTACTTAGAGCATAAGGAGATTGGGAAGTGCTAAGTGGATGAAAAACCTCTCGATACCAATAGGTTCCTCTTAGTAACGTGTGGTCTACTTAGCGCCAATTTCCATTAAAATTCTTGAGTCCAATCTTTTAGCCTTTCTAAGCATGTTTCTAAGATTGTGACTCTTCTTGTCTTTATTTTGGCCTTCTTAGTCCAGTTGAAATCGGCTTGTCTAAAAAGCGGATTAACACGTCATCTCTATCTTCAATTTCTTTACTAATTTCTGAAATTCTTTAGTCACCTGCTAATGGTGAATGATTATCATCAATTACAAAATGATTTAAAAATCAACATAACTAAACTCTATTGAATTATATATCGTGGAAAGCTATGAATGGAATATATGGGAAACGTTCATTTTTGAGTATGATGCTTGAGCCGATTGGAATTCTTCGCCAAAGTATGCATTAGCGAAACCTTAAGCGTCAATTTAGGCATTTTCAATTTGGGCATCTATTGAAGAAATTGATTTATGGGTATTGAAGAGCTTGACTAGAAGAAGTGGAAATTAGCCACAAGGGCCTCTTTAGCAAGTGGAATTAATTTCTAGGACACACAACTGAAATAATTACTTTCAAGGACAAACCGTAAAATAATTAGTTTCTAGGGCCTAAAAACCTATGAAATTATGTCCTTGAAAGTAATTGGACTGCTGACTTTGTCCTTGTAAGTAATTATTCTGCTGACTTTGGCCTTGAAAGTAATTTCTTTGAATGTGTGTCCTAAAAACTAATTAGACTGCAAAGTTTGTCCTTCTGGTGAAATGCCCCCTAGAAGAACTTGTATATGACTTCAATTTTGAAAACATGCATCTATGGTGGTCAAATTTGGCTAGAAAACATGGAAGGTGGCGGTTGAGGGGTTTGTTATGGCACGACCAAAGGCGACCTGAAGATGTCAGCTGTGTAGCTCTAATGGAGATGAGGTGAATAGCATAGGCCTTATGGTCTACGGTGGCCTGTGGCGATGGCAAAGCTTAGTCAAAGGCAGTTGGGAAGTGGGTTACAGGATAGTCATAGGCTCGGCTTAGAGAATGAAAGAGGTAACCTGTTTTTTTCCTTATTTTACTTTTATAATTTGCAGCCAACTTAATTATTTCAAACATTGTTCTAGTAATCATATCTTCCACATGCAAACTGTGATTTATGTGCGGTTTCTTCCTTTAGACTCATAGCTAAATTCCAAACGATATGGAATTGTTTGGCTGAGTTTGGAGACCATTGGAAAATGCACATTGGTATGGTTTACTTAATTTAATTAATTGAATTTAAATTGTAAAATAGATTTCTCTTGATGGAAAATTATAATCATTGATCTATGTTGTGCTTATTGATAACCGTTTTACGTTGTGATTATTGATAACCGTTTAATATTTTGGACATTTGGGTATGTCGAGTCTTAGGTTGGTTGTTTATTGCTGGTTGTTTCATTATTGAATTTTTTAATTGTAATTAGTTATGGATTTAAAATATGATCATTATTCATTAAAATAAAATAACTGAATTATGTAACAAGGATAACATAAGATAAATAAATGATTAATGTGATAATATAGTTTTTGTGTGATGCTTCTAAATAAAAATGTTTGAATAAAATTAAAAAATTAATTAGAGAAATTTAATGTGGTTATTATTTATGAATTTCTAGGGAAGTCCAAAAATAATAACGAAGAATAGTTTTAAACTTAATTGGAAATGTTTATTATCATTATTTAACAAAAAAAGATTTCATAAATAATAATAATAATATGTTTTTGTAAGAATCACACAGTTGATTTTGGAATATATTATAGAGGTTTAATATGAATATTATTACATTGGCTTAAAATAATAATACTATTGATTTGAAAGCTAATTTGATGAAATTACTATTTTTGATAAAATATATTGTTTTGAAAGATTTGAAGTAATGAGATTGCAACAAAGTATTTTGAAGTATATTATCAATTTGAGTGAATTATTATTGTTTTCAAAGTAAATAAAAGGTGAGTTTATGATAAACGATAATAAAAATGATGTTATACTTAAAAGAAAACAATGATCGTAAATATGTTGTTTTGAATGGGTGGGTTATGCGATTACAGGTTTATTTTATTTATCACATATATTATTTTATTACGATGAGATCGTATTTGGATGTGTTGCCATTATTACCATGTTGTGTGCAGTTGACTATGGTTTTATTATGGCAGTGTTTGTATTACTAATGTTATTTGGATTAGTACACATTTGACGGTTGATGTTTTGAGACAATTATGTGATGATTAATACACATTTGATGATTTATACTTAAATTGTGAAGTGTTACTATAGTGGATGATTAGTATGAATGTTAGTAAATTTGTATTGTTATTAATTTCTTATTTAATGATAAGTATATTTGTATCGTTATTATTTTCTTATTTAATGATTGAATATTGTCAAATGTAAGTGATGTTTACAGGCTAAGTGTATTATTGTTGTTTTTGCCCCATATGATGATCTGTTGTGATGGATGAGTAGAAATACTTGCTTCTATTGATTGTATTAACAGCAATGGTTGCATTGATTTATTAGATTCCATTGATTGCGTTGGTTGCGATGGTTGAATGGATTCAATGATTGAATGGATGTGATGGTTGTTATGAACTAACAAGTATTTTGATGCAGGAGAATAGCAAGAAACAAAACTATGTGGGCTTGATCCCTCAAAAGGGGCACATATGCAGCCTTTTTCTATGTAGAAGCCACTGGATCCCTTAGGTTGGGCGGGGTATATAGAAATTGGCACAGTAAAAAACATAGTTGAAACCATTTTTTTTCTTTTTATCTTATATTTTGTACAGGTGTAGAGTTGAAGATAGGAGTAGATGAGGGAATGGAAAGCAGGTACTGATTCTGTATATTATTTTGATGCCATTATTACATTGTTTATAAGTTGGTAATAATTGATATATTTGAAATGTTTATTATGTGATGAAGTAGAATAACTTAGCAATTGAGTTAATATTTGTTTATATTGATGTTTGATTCCACTGTGAGGCTTTCCTCTTTCTATTCATTGTTTTAGAATTTTTAATTTTTATATACCCACGGTCCATAGCTTGTAATATTTGAAATTAGTTGTAAGCATATTTTGAAGCGGTTTATAATTGATTTTAGATATTAAAAATAGTGGGTCATCACAACAATGTTATGCAAAACATATGAAGATGCTTTCATGAACACTTCGTACAACGGAATCAAAACAACAAATATAACACCTAAGCATACTCCTTTGTCTTCGGAATTCTTTATTCATCCATCCCAAAAGCACCTTGCCTATGCCCACAAACTCAACAACTCATATGAGTACCCATGAGTTAATGGGAAAAATAATAATACAACATGATTCGGACATAAAGTCTGCTATGGGCAACATTTTACCGTAAACATATAATATAGTGAGATCACACTACTAAAGCATCGAATGTGTTTTTTCCTCACTATAAAAAACATTAATTTACTTAGATTTAAGTTTAAGCATACACAATCTCATGTGTTCTACATAAGTCATAAAGCCATATTTGGAACTAAACTATTTAGAATACTAAATCATATCCATTATGAAACTAATCCTCACCAAAATACCTCAGTCCCAACTGCCATCAAAACATTAAACCCTCTACTAAAGAGATTTGGTTAAATTCCTAACATTTGACTTCCACATAAGCCTTAAACCTGGACAGATAACTAAATTGAACATATACCAACTATCTCAATTACCACATAGGCTTTATACCGTCATATTCGCACTTTGGCTACCACTCTCGGCCTCATGCCTACTTCATTCTCGTATTTATGTTGCCACTTCAGTCCTTACACTAAAGCTGCCATACTTCGGTTGTTACTCTAGGCCTTACACTTACTTCATTCTCAGTCCCAAACTGGTTCAAACACATCCGCAAACTCTCTTGCTACATAAACCTACTTCAACTCTACTTCCATTCCCATATCACCCAATAACGCATAAGCATTTCCGTTCAAACTCCTTACTGAGTAAATAACTCGGTTATGGTTATTAGGGTGTTTCAATGATATTTCCCCCTCTTGGAAAAATATCCTAGCATCATATCTGTTAACCAATCCATACCCAATATGATCCTGAAACCCACAAAATCAAAAACATATAAACTGCATGCAAACATATGACCTAACAAATCAAGTCTAACTGGTCATATCTCATTCCCAGAGTTGCATACCCTTCTATAGGATTCACAACTCTTAAAGGAGTAATAAGGTATAAAGGTTCCAGACTTAAGCAATCTACCAAATACTGAGATATAAATGAGTGCAATGCACCGGTATCAAATGGTATCTTAACCAGAGTACTATGAATCATAAGCATACCTTCGATCACAGCTTTTCCTTTCTCAACAGCCGTTGGTCTAGAGGATGATGGTTCCAATGCAAAGACTTTTCCCTTTCCATCTTTAGCAGCCTTGGGACACTTGTCCTTGTAATACCCCATCTGCCCACAGTTGTAGCACTTCACATTCGGCCTCACTGCAACTTCTCTTCCATCACCTGAGCGACACTTATTAGCATAGTGCGCTTTCTTGTCACACTTGTAACAAACAATATCGGCCTTGCTCTTCTTAGATGCTACCCCCGACTGGGCACCTTCCCTCTTGAAGAACTTTCACTTCTTACCCTGAAAATTATGAACCTCAACTGGTTTCCCTTTCCCGAAAGTAGAAAGCATCTCTTCATTCCGAATAGCCATCTCAACAACAATATGACATAGATCTTGGAGGTTTGGCATAGTTGCTCTAGCGATCTTAGGATTCAACCCCTTGATAAACTTATCATTCTTCCGAATGATAGTATCCACAGTAGCATATCCGTAACGACATAGCTCATCAAACTTTGTAGCATACTCAATCACCGGTCTATCCTCCTGGACTAAATCTGCAAATTTCCTGAGCAATGCTGACTTAGCAACCTCAGATTGAAATCTTTCTTCGAACCTCCTTCAAAATTCAGTCCAAGTCAGGTCTTCCTCTGGCTCTCCCATGGTAACTCCGTTCCACCAAAACAATGCTGCTCCCTGCAATTGCCTTGAAGCAAGTCTCCTCTTCTACATATCCATCAAGCCGAGCCCTGCAAATATCCTCTCACAATTCAATAGCCAGTTCTCCACTTCTACTACATCCTCGGTTCCCAGAAAAGGCTTTCCTCCAAGACTAGCACAATCCCTGCTCAGCTTGGCATAATTATTTCCAACTGGGGCCACCGGAGTAGCTCCTCCAGCATTCCCTACAGCCACTCCCGCACCTGCTCCAGCTTGCATCATATTCACAAAGAACTGGTACATTATCCCCATATTAACAGGCGGGATCTCAGCACCAACATTGGCATTTGTATCTGGGTTTGCATTTGCCTGTCGACCCTGGTTGCTCCTAGTATTAGGTCGAACATTTCCACGTGTTGCCGTGCGTTTCCTACCTTGATTCACTCTTCCATTTCCTGCCTCCATACCTTACTTCCCTACTACCTGAAATCCAATCATGGTAAGATATAGAAGAACGGTCTAAGAGAGTGGGGAATACATACTTAGGTAGTTCTAGCAAAGTACACATACGTTACTATAGCGCTTACCCAAGCCTAACCATATTTTTAGATTCATTAGATTATGCTTTAAAAATCTTTTAAGGTTTAAATTCCTTTTAAGTACATAAACCTCGCTCTGATACCAACTTGTAACATCCCATTTCTGGAGGCTCAAAACTAACTGCTAAGGATGCTGTAGTCATCCATAGGTGCTATTTCTGAGTGACCAAAATCGGAATCTTGAAACTATTGGCAACACAAAAACACAAGAATATGAAAAATTTTAAACTTCAACAAAACAGAATTTCTCATTTCTTAAGAATTTCAATTCAAGATTTAATTACATAATCCCAAACGTTAACCACGTTCGGATTACATATACATGAACAAAATATGATAAGAGCGACATATGAAGATGTCCCCTTATGATGATCAGAGAACTAATAATATGAACTTTACAGTTCTTAGTACATCATAGCGGAATACACAAAATAGCTCCTATATAGCTAATACTGCCTCCTATATGTCTCCGAAAGCTTATTCGTCAAAAAACCTAAAAGTCCCCCACTCTCAGACTACTCAAATTAATTTTGAGTACCCGAGAGTTTGTAGAGAAATACAAATTTCGAGTCAAACAATGAGTCTGGTATGAATAATCCCCTATCATAAATAGATATCTAGTAAGACCACGCCGCTTAGCGGAATGGGTTTTCCCTTCTCTAGTATCCAAAATAAAACATGCAAATCATTTACTATGCCTTTACACCTAAAATGATTAGTCTTAACATAATATGAAATAAAGTTATAAATCATATGTATTGGGTATCCCATCCACCCATTTATTAAATATCCAATCAAAAAGCAATTTATTAGATTTCCCATCTAAAAATCAATTTATTAGAGTTCCCCTCTAAAATCTTTAAAATGACTATCCGTCATAGTTTAATAGGACTATCCATCCCAAATCTGTTCAAAATAAATGCAGATTATCCATTGTACATTGTTTTATAAAAGATGGTATGCGCTATCCACCGCACACTCCATAGTTTTCCTAGGATGACTATGAACCCTTAGCTGTCAAATCCTAAGGCTAACCACCTCTAGCAAAACATTCTTTACTTTATAAATTTGATGTGGGCTATCCACCGCCATTCCATTGTTTTCCTAGGTTAACCAAGAATCCATCACTTGGCCAATTAAAACATCATGATCCCTATGATTATTTATAAAAATTCATGATCCCTATGATTATATATTTTCCCCAGGTATACCACCTATTTAACATATTCCCATTGGTAGCCCCAATTAGGTTAACTTAAATAAAAACACATTGATAGCCCCAATATATATTTTCGAAGGCATATTTCTATTTGTAACCTCAAACTATGTATCGAAAACATTAAACCCACCTCGGTGTCCCTAAGGTTTTATAACATTCAATTTAAATTAGGATCCCCCTTATATATATTCAAACGAAGATAAGTATTTTATGCTATAACCCTTCGAAGTAGCCCCTTCGACCTAGCAAAGTTTTACTTAAGAAAAATGGCTAAAACAGCCCTTTTAAAACCCTTCGAATGAAGTTCCATTTGAAAGCAAATAACCCTCTGAAGTTAGCCCCTTCAGAAACCTTCCTTTTGAAAGCATCATTGAAGATAACCCCTTCAAAACCTTTCGAAATCAAACCTTTCGAAATCAAAACCTTTTGAAATAAAAACCTTTCGCAATCATTGAAGATAACCCCTTCAAAACCTTTCGAATTCAAACCTTTCGCAATTATTGAAATTAACCCCTTCAAAACCTTTCATAATCAAACCTTTCAAAATCAAAACCTTTCACAATAATCCAAAAACAATGAAGTGTTGGTGTTGGAACCAACCCTTCGAAAGTATACTTCCGACCTTGTCAAAAGGTTAACCCTTCGGCTTGCCGAAAGGTATTAAAACACCTTTTAAGAAAACATTTTAAAACAATACTCTTGAAGGTATACTCCCCATCCCTTCGAAACCCCTTCTTGAATATATAAAAAAATTAATCTCTTATAAAATGTTAGAGTCGAAGGATCCCCCTTCAACTAATTCGAAAGCAACTATATTTCTATCCGAAAGCAAAGGAAGCAGACTCCCCATCCCTTCGGCCCTCTTCCCATCGGCCCCGTGCCTACCTTTCGACTTTGGCGGAGGGTAACTATTTACCTTCCGTCTTAGGGGAAATGTACCTTTTGACTTCATCGAAAGGGTAAAAGCGAGCTTGATGGAGTTGAAGACAGAACTAGGTCCACTGAAGTGATGTTTTTATCTTATTTGTCTAATTTTAATTGGCTGAGAAACCTTCTCCTGTACTTCCAAATAGTAAAAAAGTATACAAAAGTCAACCTTTTTCTCAAAACACTGTACTTCTTCCTCAAATATTTCAAAAGGCAATTTCCTTCCGAATTTAAGTAATTTCGGAAGCAAATTTTTAGTTTAGCCCTTGGGCTTAAATAATTTAATTACCTTAGTAAATCACTAAGGAAAAATTTCCAAAAATCTCCAAAAATTAGATAAATCATATACTTCAACATATTAAAATTCCAAAGCATATGAAGATCAAAACAACTCCGAATTTACAAAAACCAAATAAAAACGTGTTAATGTAACAACCCGAAATTTAAGCTATAATAATTAACTAACGAATTAATTAAATAATAAAATAACTTTGTGAAATTATCAGAATTGAACCACGGAAGTTGCACCATTGTGTTAGTGGTAATTTTCTGGTCAATTTTTCATATATAGATTGAAAATCTGAGCTAAAACGAAGAAGGTACGAATTAAACAAGAAAATAAAGAAAAAGAAAATATATATATATATAAGGTCAGGTTGACCATAGGGTCGACCCTCCTCTTAGCTACGTCGACCTATAGGTCGACCTAACACATATAAGGGTCGACCTGGGTGTCGACCCGCCTTAGTATAAGGACGAACTTTCGTCCAGATTAAACTGTGACGTGTTTTGCTATTTTTTTTCCATCTTGTGTGTCTGTGTTTCCATCCGAAGGTTCCCATCGAGCCTATGACATGGTTGCACTAGATTTAATCTTCAAATCCAACGGTCTGAGATCCCTAAATGACACTATAAATAAGACCCTAGGCATAGCTGTTTTTCTCATTCAGATTTTCTCCTATTCGGGTTTATTGCCAGAGGCTGGACCCTAGAAATAAAAATCTTCTAAGGAGAGAATCTTTTTGAAAAAAATATTTATGCTCTAGGAGAGGATCAAGGAAGACCAAGGACTAGAGCTGAGGACCACATGTAAGTGTTTAAGTAATTACTTTAGATTTTTAAGTAATTTAAAATAATATAGTTCTCAATAGTTGTAGTTTTTCAGCAATTTTGAGATAGTTTTTATACAAGTTATTTGCAGTTAATTTTTAAAGTTCTTTTCAGTCTATTTTATTCAACTATTTTTATTTTAGCTATTTTATTCATTTATTTACTGTTATTTACAGTTTATTTACATCTGTTTTACGTTAGAATTCAGCCTGTAAATGTTAGTTTCTTTTTATTCCTTTTTACGCGAATAAGATAATAAAAAGAGGATAATTCGCTAATATGAACTAAAATATAAGAACACTAAATTTACAGAAGGTTGATGTAAATAAGAAGAACTGTAATAAAAAGAAGATAGACTAAAATAGGCAAATTTGAGACATTTGCAAGCATGTTTATAACTAGTAGTTATAACTAAAAGGACAAAATAAAAGAGAAATTATAACGTAGGTTATAATTAAGTAGAAATAACAGAAAATGCTTATTTTAGAACTTAGAGTTAAGTTAATAAGCAAATATAGCAGAGATAACAGAAGAGACTTATTTTAATACTTAGATTAATTTAATAAGCAAACAGAGCAAAAATAACAGAAGAAGCTTATTTTAGAACTTGCATTAAGTTAATAAGCAAAGATAGAAGTAGGACCCGTACCGGCAGCATTCCCCTTTAGTCAGGATCTGATGGTCTCACAATAGATTAGGTGAGGCTGGGACACACTTATGTTGATGTAGGTAGATAAGTGGTCACTGAATAGAACTTAAATCAGGGGATTTGGGCAAGGGGCGCAACTAGATTTTATTTGTTAGGACCGTACCAGCAGCATTCCCCTTTTAGACTAGGACTGATGGTCTCACAAAAACACTAGATGAGGCTTGACAGGACCCTGTCAAACTAGGACTGATGGTCTCACAACAGATCAGGTGAGGCTGGGCATGCTTATGATGAAATAGGTAGATAAGAGATCAAAAGAGGGAGCAACAGATAGTGCAAATCGGCGGTGACCGAGCGTGCGGTCTCGAAGTAGGGAGATAAGTCGTTATTGAGTTCCAAAGCGCTAAATTGGTGTCTTTTTGCTGTGGGACCCACAGGATGGGACTATCTCACAGTGGCACAACAGAGATAGAACGCCGATCAAAGGGTAGAACCAAGACTTCAGCCTAATTAAAATAGGATTGGGATTTTAGCCTAATCAAAGCAACTATCTAAGACAAGTGCAAACTATCACTATCAAAGCAAACAGTTAAACAATATTTTATTCCAGATTTATCTTTCCATTATTTCCTTTTATGCTAGAACCGTTGCTAAGTCTATTATCTTTACCTTGCTTAAAAATACTAGTAATTACTTCCACTTACCAGACTTTTAGTGTGACCCACTCCTCTATTTTCCCCTTTTTCCTCCCATAGGCCAGTAGAGGCAAGGACGGTAGATTTTAGATTTCTTGGGGAGATATTCTTAGAGATTCTTCATGTATTCTTCTTCTTTTCAACTTTCATTTCATTTGGATTTTGATGTATTGGTACTTCTGAGAGGGATTGTTATTTTTATGTACTTTGATGATGTGACTGAGATTATATTTTTCACGAAACATGTGTACTTAGTTTTGACATATTTGGTTTTTATGACTTGTTTTCTAGAGTAATGAAGTTACCATTTAAATGTTTCCGCAGTTATTATTTATTTGTCTTGTGAATAATATTCTCTGTAATGTTTTAGTTATACCTACAACGCACCACATCTTTTAGTATGTCTTTTTTGGGTATACTAAGTGGTGTGGGGTGTTTCACTTGATATCAGAGGCTAAGGTTACAAGATTCCTAAAAACTTGTTTTAAAAGTAAAGTATTTTTCGAAGTAACTTTTTTTTAAACTATTTTTCAGAAAGAAACTCTTATTATAGAGATAGTTTTCAAGTATAAATGAGTTTTTATAAAAATCTCCTCAAAGTCTAGTTCAATCTTCTTTCGAGCATAAATTCTCTTTTTCTTTGCATGGCATGGCGAATGCCCCTAATCTTCCTAAGGGTGTCTAAGTCCCTGGCTGGTTTGGTAGATACCTTCAAGCTACGACACCAGAGGTGCAAGGGCAAGCGCCCAATCCAGCACCGGTGGGTAAAGATCCCATTAATCCACCCGTAGTATCCAATTTCTCTAATCTCTGAAAGGACTTTGCTATCTAGGAGGCTAGATGTTTTCTGGTACGGAGGACTTCGTGGAGGCACGAGCTTGGTTGAGAAATGCGGAGTAGATATTTGGGCTATTAGGATTGGAGGACCAGAAGAGAGTTCAGCTTGCATCTTGGCAGCTGAAAGGAGATGCTTCTTATTGGTGGGAGAATGTGGAGTTGGAAGGTAGAAACGTTGGTTGGAATGGGTTCCATGAAAGGTTTGAGAGGAATTTTTTGTCACAAGCAGAAGAAAGTATGCAGGTGGAAAGGTTCATTAGTTTGAAGCAAGGAAGTCTTTGTATATCAATCAACTTAATGAGTTGTCATGGTTAAGGATGGAGCTTGTCAATACACCGCACAAGAAGGCCACGAAGTTTGCTAAGGGATTGAATCAGCCCCTCTAAGGTTTGTTATTGACACATGTACCGATGGGAGCTACATTTGAGTCATTGGTAGAGATGGCCTTTATGTCTGATGCAGCTAAGGAAGGAGAGCTTAAGGAGGTCCTTAAGTAATAGAATTGTAAGAAGAAGTGGTGGAAAGATAAGAAGGATAAGGATAAGAAGATAGGAGGAGGACCTCAAAAGCAGATCAAGAAAGGTGAGAAATACAATAGCTGTGGATTGGTTGGACATTACGCAAGGGACTACAAGAAGGATAAAATGAAGGGAAAGTGTTATAGTTGTGGATAGTCCGGTTACCTTAGTAAATTTTGTCCTCAGAAGACGGGGCAGGGAACAGCTGCACCTACAGCACAGGTACAGGCTTTGGATGCAGCACCTTCTAGCAGTAGATCGGATAGAGGTAGGAAAGTCACCGTGGAAGGTTTGATCTCAATTTCGAATTTTCCTATTCGGACTCTTTTTTATTCTGGAGCATCACACTCTTTCATTACTAGTTCCTTGGTTGATTGTTTGCACTTAGATATTTCTTTAGTAGTAGACCCCATAGGAGGATCGACACATTTATCCAAGATTTGTAGGGGTTTGAAAATGTTTAGCCTAGGCGTAGAGTTTGAGAGTGATGCCTATGTACCGAGATTTTCGGGGTATGGGATGATTTTTGGGGTGGATTGGTTATCCACTTATAGCGCGATATTGGACTGCGAGAGGAGAGTCGTTAGACTAGAGACATGTAGTGGTAGGACTCTCGAGGTTTCTTGTAACCCACGGGGGTCAGTCATGTTGAGCTTCCTTTATTCTCTCGATTCATCACTAGCAGAGTTGGATTCAGTTCCAGTCATCAGAGATTTCCTAGACGTCTTTGAGGAGGTTAGGGGACTACCCCCTAAGAGAGAGATCAACTTTAGGATCTATCTTAATGACAATGCTAAGCCAGTGGTATTGCCCATAAGACATATGGCTCCTAGGGAGAGGAAGGAGTTAAGCAAGCAGATTGGTGAGCTATTGGAGAAAGGCTTCATCAAACGGAGCATATCTGAGTGGGGAACGCCAGTTGTCTTCGCTACAAAGGCGGATGGTTCCCTTCGACTTTGCGTAGACTATAGAGAGTTGAACAAGCTCACTAAGAAGAACCGTTACCCACTTCCTAGCATAAACGATCTTTTCGATTAGCTAGTTGGCTCTTCAGTATTTTCTTAGCTTGATTTGGCTACCGGAATTCATCACTTAGAGTCGCTGACGATAGCATCGATAAAGCAGCATTTAGGACACCCGACGGGTTCTTTGAGTAGTTGGTTATGCCATTTGGGCTAACACATGCCCCAGCCTATTTTATGGATTTGATGAGCCGTGTTTTTAGAGATGTCCTAAATAAGTTCGTAGTAGTATTCGTGGACGACATTTTGGTGTTTTCCAAGAGTATGGAGGAGCATGCTATTCATCTAGAGGAGGTTCTTCGTACACTTCGTGTTCATCAGTTGAAGGTAAAGTTCTCGAAGTGTCACTTTTGGCGTGAGGAGGTGCGTTTCTTGGGGCATGTAGTCTTAAGAGGGAGTTTAGCTGTTGATCCCGCTAATGTAATAGCAGTGCAAGATTGGAAGGCCCCCAAGAACGTTACCGAAGTTAGAAGCTTCCTAGGTTTGGCTGGTTATTATAGGAAGTTTATCAAAGATTTTGCTAAGATCTCAGCACCGCTTACTCGCCTCACTAAGAAGAATGCGACCTTCGTGTGGGACATGGAGTGTGAGGATTCCTTCACTATGCTAAAGAGAGCCCTTACTAGTGCACCGGTGTTAGTTTTACCCGATGAAGCTAAGCCTTTTACCGTATACACTGATGCATGTAAGACGGGTCTTGGAGTAGTATTGATGCAAGAAGGGAGGGTAGTATGCTACGGAAGTAGACAGTTGAGGACTCATGAGAAGAACTACCCCACCCATAATTTGGAGCTAGCTGCTTTTGTTTTCACCCTCAAGTCTTGGAGAAATTACTTGTTAGGAGAGAGGTTCGAGCTTTTCACTAACCATAAATCATTGAAGTACCTATTCTCATAGAAGGATTTAAACTTGAGGCTGCAGCGTTGGATGGAGTCTTTAGCATCATATGACTTTGAGATAGCTTATACCCTTGGCAAAGGAAACGTGGTGGAGGATGCGTTGAGTAGGAAGAGAGCAACACTTAACCTGTAACATACGCGATTTTCCGTCGCTCGAAAATCAACATTAATACATTCACTGTATCAACTGCCAAGCAATCGAATGCCGGAAAAACCGAATTGTTATGGAGAAAAAGAAGAGGTAGAAGAAAACAGAAGAAAAAGAAAGAAGAAACAACAGAAACACAGAAATAGAAACAATATCAGAATCTCACATTCGCAGCGGAACAACATATAATAGATAAATGAATAATCTTTAAATCAAAGAACTATACATTTTATACATTACATCATCAGAGTTTACAGCAACAATACAACACTGGACAGTTATATAAACCTGTCCTCATACAGAATACACAGCGGAATAAATAATATCATATACAAGTGGTACGTCTCGCCATCCAGCTCGCCAATGAGCTCCATAGCATCTCCTAAATCCAGAATGACCTGATAACCTAACTCTAGACTGCCCATGTGGAAAATGATGGGCACCCAGAGTTTAGGAAGGAAACAATAAACTCCAGGTCAGTCATGGTGACTGGTGTGAAAACTAAAACAGTTTATCTTTTAAAACAACAACAACAACAAAGCAAGTAGAAATTATTCGCAATGCTTTTGGAAAATGAAACTACCATAAGACCTCCCGTCACACACACAATGCAAACGCAGAATTGGAGGAGATTTCTTCTTATGATAATCAAACATGCTTACTATGCAAAATCATTTGATTTTATTATTATTAGTGCATAGTGAAGAAAACATTTCGAAAGTATAATATTAATCTTAGCCAACATACGACCAGTATCGTATGCCTACTATAGCTACTATGTTCAATAGCAGGTTACCGCCACATTCCATAGCAGGTAATACAACTAAAACCGTACAAGGTTCGTATTGTTTCTTTGGATTTTCCAACAAATGGTCAGGCTAAGGAACTTCCTATGCCACGTAGGAAACGCCTCTGGCTGGACGCTACGAGAGACAAACTGCTCTCTGCCAACAAGGCCGGGTTACCCCTGTAACTAGGTAACTCACGAATATGTCATCACCCAGTCCTTTGGGACCTTTATTCGAGTGCTCGGTAACCAACATCACACATAATAAATAAGGTGTGTCCACATGAGTAAGTATCTGGGCTCCATACCATGATACCACCCCTTTCCAGAAGGAAATGACATACCCTAAAGGGCGCGACCCTCATAACCATGCCGCAACATTCCTGTTTCGACCATTTCCGGGTTGTTGAGGCCCTGACGAAGTCTCGTCCACAAAGCTACGCTTTATACAAAAGCTATGCTTTGGGTCAAACAAATGATCAAAGTAATGATCACAAAGATAAATGATCAAACAAATGATCATATCACAAATGATCAAACAATGATCATTTCACAGCAACACTCAGCATGTCACATTACCAAATTGGGAATATATCACTGATAACCTTCAACTACATAACCTCTGAGCTCGTACGTCTCAGAGAAGGGTGTTAAGCTAAGAGAATAAATTCTCCGCCACCAACAGAATGTATTTGAAAGAAATCTTCTTTATATCTCAAAGCGTAATGTCAGACATGTAACCATACAAGTCTATTCCGGGTTTGAACAGAACCGAAGGCACTTCCAAAGAAGCCCTTGTAATCCGGATATTCACAATCCCGATAAAACTTCCCATCACAAGGGAAATCTCAATACCGTAGCTAACGGTGCAGAGACAATCGATAGGTCATCCTATCGTTTTCACAAATACCCGGTCTTCATCACCGGTCTTCAATACGATCCATATCGTCGTATCACAAATTCGGAATGGGTTATACGACCCAAAGGTCCTTTCCCGGCTAACCCGAATAGTGAGCGCTTATTCAAAAATAAGTGTGGCATTCAAATTCAAGCAAATCACAACAAATACCCATTCAAGATAATTATTGATAGTCGGTTATTTAACTATCAATAGGTCTGCACAGCATCATCAGATTCCAAATAATTTTCCAAATTATTTATCTTTCAAAAATATCTTTACAAGATATATAATTTCCACACTTCAACTATTTGAAAACAATTTCAAATCAATTTCCACATTTCAATTTATCTTTGAAGATAAAATCTCAAAACATTTCACTTCATATTGGAAAAACATTTCCATACCTATTTAATAATAGGTAATTCACAAATCCATTTATTTTCAACATTTGAAAATATTCAATATACTTAAATCAAAATTAAGTATATATTTCATTCTTTAAGGAAATCATTCTCTTAAACATTTATTTGAGTCAAAACAAATGTTGCGTAAAACATCGTTACGACGACCCAAAAATCACTAGTATAGGGATTCGAAATTTAGATAGATATATATAAATCCCAATACTATATAAAACATTTCCTTTCGGAAACCATTTACTATAACAACAGTGTTATAGTCCACCATTTCCTTATTCCTCGAAACGTCTATTTCAACAATAAATGTTGAAATCTATGTATTCGATACTTAACACGTTTTAAAACATCTTTTTAAAACAATTACTTCATTTCGTAATATCACTTCTCCATTTTATTTAATAATATATTCACTGTCCAAAATCGTGAATATAATTTGTTATCCAAACTCAACATTTCTACACATTTTATTTAAAGGATTATCCACTGTCCAAAATCGTGAATATACTTCCTTTAATAAGCTATATAAACTTAACTTATCAAAATAAGTCGTTTCTCGGATTTACAAATCTATTTATAAAACTTCGATTTATAAATCTCCTTTATTATCCAATTTAAATTATATAACTCAATTATATACTGGAAATCCATATTATAAATTAAGAACTTATAATCCATTTATTTACAAAATCGTTCCTTTAAAACTTCACAAATTATAAATCTTATTACTTATAAGATTTTATTTATAACCTTATTTTCAACATTAACAGAACTCCTTTTAGAATTCCATTATTTCGATTTTAACACTTATAAAAACTCGTTTTATAATTCCAGTATTCTTAATTTATAAAATATCAATTTTGTACATCTTTTATATAAATTGTTCATAATAATTCAAAAATCCCAATTTAAAATCAAAAATCGTTATTTTTAAACTTTAAAAATGGATCCAATGATGCAACAGCACCAAATAGTCAATCACAGCATCCAAACATCATATATCATCATATGATAACAGAATATACAACAATATTTGTAAATAAATCACTACGGTGAGGAATCCAGTTGGATCCCACCAACCTGCTTCCCTGCATCCACAGATGTTAGCACAATTCCAATTTCACTTCACAGTGAAATTATCGCGGTATATGGGATTTATAAAATATTATCCGCTATTATGCAGTGCAATAGAGTCTCATCCGCTATACAATGCGGGAAATCAACTCCAATATATACATATTCCAATATATATATATATATATATATATATATATTGTTATATACATATATAATACCAATTTCACTTCAATGTGAAATTATCGCGGTATATGTTTTTAATAAATAACCTCCGCTTAATAACGGCGTATAATGCCTATTTATCACAATAAATAGCAATCATCATTCAATCATCAAAATTAACACTATCAACAATTTTAAATCTCAACTATTTAAAATTTAAATCGAAACAAAACATTCGATTGAGTGAGGAGTTCTCACCTTTGCTTTCAATTCCGTTCCAGCGTTTTATTTCGAATAAAATTAAACAGACGTTTAGTTTTACCCAAAATTTTCACTGACTCCAATCAACCCTAATCCAGCTTCATAGCGTAGTGCTCGACCATACGATTCCAACGCAACTGGTTTTGTGCGTTTTCGACCTCGTAGCAAAAAGTTATGGCATTTTAAAGTTTGAACGATTTTTCTTTATAATATAAATATACAATATTATTTCAAATTTTTAACCTAAAACACATCTGGGCCATTGATTTTTTTCAAGTGCAGATCTGGCTGCATGCGCAAGCTTCTCCCTCAACATCAAATTCACGTTAACTATCGTGAGGAAGAAACCCATAGCCGCCGAAGTTCACGCAAATTATGCTCCCACTCTCTGATGCTAGAAGACGATCGAAGAGTGCCACTTCGAAGGCCTACTCAAGAGCCACCATTGGCTGGAATAGCTTGCAACTCGGCCTCCCCTATCACCTCAATTTGCGTGAAAAACGCAGCCCCTTCTTGCTTGATTTCCTGTTGATTCGTTGCTCCGTTTTCGATCATCTCCGTATGGATGGAAAGCTCTCGACCTCCTCTACAAGTTTGTAGTTGACAACTTTTGCTAATTCCTTACGGATTGAGAGAGATTAAGAGGAGAAAATCGTGAATTTCTGGCCTTTGAAATGAAGGTGGCGGCTGGAGGAAATGAATTAGGGATTTGCAATTGTTAACGTGTATATATATATACGTATAAATGATATTAAATTTATTTTAAAACGACTTTTTCAAACGATCTCCAAATCTGTAACGACCCGGAATTTTCGAACCCGAAAATTCCAGATAGTTAGAAGAAAAAGAAAAGAGATAGAAGAAAGAAACAGAACAAGACACAGATTCTCACATTCGCAGCGGATCAAATTACAATAGCAAATAATAATATCAGTTATACAAAGAAAAACTGTATCAGTTAATTACATTTTTATATATCAGAGTTACAACATTTCTTAATCACTGGACAGTTAAAATAACTCGTCCCAATAAATAACAATATATCACACTCCATACGTTCCTGCCATCCAGCTCGCCTCCTGAGCTCCAGAACGTCCTTACCTGGAAATGACGTAATGCTCGGTCGGGTCAGACCGAGTATTACAGATTTCCAGGTAAGGACGTTCTGGAGCTCAGGAGGCGAGCTGGATGGCAGGAACGTATGGAGTGTGATATATTGTTATTTATTGGGACGAGTTATTTTAACTGTCCAGTGATTAAGAAATGTTGTAACTCTGATATATAAAAATGTAATTAACTGATACAGTTTTTCTTTGTATAACTGATATTATTATTTGCTATTGTAATTTGATCCGCTGCGAATGTGAGAATCTATGTCTTGTTATGTTTCTTTCTTCTATCTCTTTTCTTTTTCTTCTAACTATCTGGAATTTTCGGGTTCGAAAATTCCGGGTCGTTACAGTTGGTATCAGAGCAAAAGGTTAAGCGAGAACCTTGGCTCTGTTGGGATTACTCGTTAAGGATAGGGTCAATGGTACCCTAGAACGAGTTGAGTGTATATATATATATATATGAGAGCGTAATTGTTATTTTCTAATATAAGGATTTTAAATGATTTTATATAAGAATATATTTTGATATATAAAATGATATTTCTTTCTAATAAATATTAAGGTAATTGGTTGTTAAAATGTTGGAATTAAATTAAGTGGTAATAGAAATAAAGCCAAATTAAAATTGAATGAAGATAAGTTTGAAATAAATTCAAACTAAAATTAAAATCTTGAATTTGTAGAAATGTTATCAAGAATAAAGATAATAATGAATTGGTTTCCAGATATGATAATCTTGGTTATTATCATAAATGGTAATTGTGTTTAATAATGAATGTTGTTAATGATTTAGCAAAATGAAATGTTTATGGAAGTAAACATTTAAGTGAGTATAACTTATAAATTGGAATTGAAGATAATTTAAAATTGTGAAATTTTAAATCTAAGTCCAGAAAACTTGAGATCGTTTTAAAGAAATTTGTTTTGAAATTAAAAACCAAGAATGGTTTAAAATTTAAAGTATAACTTGGTATGTAAAGAAAATGTATATATAAGGATATACATAATATCAAGGATGATTTGAAATAACTCTTAGTGTTAAGTTTTAAATTGAAATGTGATATGAAAACCCAAAGTGATAAGTTTTTGAATTTAAATGGGAAGATTATTATTATAAGATTTAAAAATTTGAATGGGAATTCAAATTAGGTCAAGTTGACTAAATTAAATTAAATTTAACTTAAGGAAAGTTAAATGAGTTTAGAATGAACAACTTGAATTAGAAATTTCAAGATGAAATTAAAATTTAACTTGAGAAGTTAAATGGTTGGGTTTAAATGGGAGTTATGAGTAATCTCAAAATGGGTTTGAGATCTGGAAATTGAAATGGGATGTTGTTAATTGGTGTTTGGATAAATTTAGATGTTTATTTATCCTGATATCATTCTATTGTTATAAATAATCTATGAAACTAAGAATTTATTTTAAAGTTAGAAATGGATAATAAATTAGAATCTGAAGATTAAATTGTTTTTGAATTCTTATTTGAACTTTGTAATAAGTTAAGATAATTTTAAAATGGAATTTTGGAATTTGGATACAGAATTAAATGGTTTAAAGATTTAAGTTGTTAAATTAAAAATAAAGGTTGATTTAATTTAAAAGTAAGGGTAAATTTAACTTAAGGGATTAAATCAACATTTAAAATTTAACTTGAATTTATATAATTCGAGATGATTTTAAGTTGAGATTTGAATAGAATTAGTTCAAATTGAATTTGATTTGAATTAATTAGAATTGTGATTAAAGATGGATAAGCATAAATTTAAATGGAAATTTTGAATTAAAATAATTTGAAATAAAATTGAAGCTGGTTCAATTTGAAATTAATCCAAATTGATTTGAAATAATTTGGAATTGTGATTAAAATTGAATATGTTTAAAAATCAAATGAAATTTGATTTGAATTTGGAAAGGAATTAAGGTTAATTCAACTTAAATTGGGATTTAATAAATTTCAATGGAAATTGAAGTGTTGAGTCAATTTAAATGGAAAAGGAAATTTAAATTGAATAAAAGGGAAATTAATTGGGAATGTAGATTGGGAAATTAAACAGTTTGGCTCTGGACAATTTTTAAAATAAATTGTTTTAATACAAATAAAATTTTCCAAACTATTTACTATACAATCTTTCTTCTTAAACCCCAAACTATCTATACTTATTTTACAATTATTTTAGAATTATTTAACTATTTTGAAACTGTCTTATAAACTAATTACTATTTTTCAGTTATTTATATCTAATCACTATTTTAAAAACTATTTTGCAATTATCTAACTATTTTGTACCTACTTAACTATTTTACAGCTATTTTATAAACTAATAACTATTTTTCAACTACTTATCTATTTTAAAACTTTTTCAAGCTATTTTTAAATTTAAACGGGTCAGAGTTCAAACTGTTTATAATTGAAGTATTAACTCAATTGTAAATGGAAGCAATTGAGAATAAGAGAATAGAATTAAAGGAAATGTGAATAGAAAAGAGAATTGATTTGGCTAATAACCAATAAAGATAAATACGTAGGATATACGTATATTATTCTATTCGCATAGTGATTTGATCCAGATTCGAACACAGAATTTCGAGATAGTATTATCGATCCGAGTTAGGATTTTTCGCTCGATTTTCGACGGCGAACCTGGATATGGATTGTTGATTGGTTCTGGATATTCTCTATCATAGTTGTGACTATGCAAGGAGAATGACGGTTTCTGATCAGGAAACCAGATCTGAGTCCGCACTAGGAAGCCGGGTGGACAATACTAGTTCGGAAGTGAAATTGTGTGATCGATTGAGCGATCAGATTGATATAGCGTACGGATGATATGTGTACATCGTACGGGTTTGAATGAAATTGGCATTTAAAATTTGAGGATAAGAAATTTGAAATGGTTTTCGAAAATGAAAGGTATATTATGTGAAATATAATGGAATTGGGTATTTCTTTGGTTGAAATTTACTTTATGGAGGTAAGTAAATGGTAAATAACTTTATAAAGAAATCAAACTTGAATATTTGATTTGACAATAAATAAAGTTATATTTTGTAATATGATAAACTTCCCTTATTGAATCTAGCCAGAATAAAAAGGGTTTTGAAATATTTGAAGTATAAAAGAGGTTTTATACAAGTTTGAAATGATCCAAAGATTTTCAAAGTTATATATATCTATATCTATATATATATATAAAGGATCTTATGAGAATGATTTTGGAAAAGGTCTTGGGAACCTATGAATTTGGAAAAGGCTTTTGATTTTTGGGAAAATCAATTTTGGATTTTGGAAAGCCTAGTTTGAGAATTATCGATTTTGGTAATCGATTTTGTGTAAAGGAGATTTTGATAAATCATAAATGGTATGATTTGAAGATACTATAAGTATATAGTATAAAGTATTTTGAAAATAGCTCTGGGGAAAAAGGCGCTTCCTTGAAATGAACTTCTCAGGAGTACTACAGGGTGGTACTGCCTTGAGCCCCAAGGGGGGTTTCTAAAGTTGATCCTGTAAGGAGTCCGGACAAACTAGTTCCTGAGGATTATTTGTGTAGCGAAAGTCGAGGGGCTGGTGCCCACAGAGGCATTTGGGTTATGCTGTGACGACAGTTTAACTTGATGTCTCTGCGATCTACTGCAGACCATAGCGAAAGTCATATGTGCCGCTGAGAGCCAACTGTCTACGTTTGATTTTATATCGGTAGACTGTGACACTATGGTAACATAGCGAAAGTCGTTTGTGCCGCTGAGAGCCAACAGTCTGCGTTTGATTTTATATCGGTAGACTGCGACCTATGTGGGAGAAGTTTCATTTTTTGGCAGCGAAATTCGGTGGCGCTGATGCCTACAGTTATATGGGTTTGTGCTGTGATAGCAACGTAAGGCCCGGGTATAACTGCGATCTGTAGCGGGTTCCATGGCGTAATCGAGGAGCGCGGAGACCTACAGTTATCTATGGATTTTGCCGGGACGGCAACGTAACCATCGGGTTAACTGCGACCATGGATGGGGGTGATGATTTCCAGAGCATTCTCACCAAAGATATTTCCTCGATTTCAAAATGTTTTCCATATTTTCAATAAAATTATTTTCCAAGTATTTTCACTAGGTGTTGAAAACGGGTTTACCAAGTACTGATAGATTTTCAGTCTTACGCCTGATCAACGTATGACCGAATTTCTATGGGAACAAGGATAGACTGGTTGAGACATCGAGTTATAAAAAGTATTTTTATAAAAACTATTTTGATAATATTATGTAGATTTTTAAAATATTTTGAAAATTTTAAATAAAATGAGTTAAGAGTTAAGATATCTAAGGAATAATTTAACTATAAATCAACATTATAATAAAATTCTAGTTTCATCCTTTTCGAGGACGAAAAGATTCTAAGGGGGAAGGAATGTGATAACCCGGATTTTCGGGCATCAGATAATTGGATAAGTTATCTGATTTAACTCTTGAAAATACTAATTGATAATTGAACAAATAAATGTAATAATCCCCTTTATAAATTATTTAAAATTGGTGAAACTGTGTTTTCAAAACAATAATAATCATGTGTTGTTTTTATATATATATGGATTTTAAAAAAAAATTTACAAATTGAATTTGTGTTTGTTTAAATATATATGTTTGAGTTGATTCTTAATTAAATTTGAATTTTAATTTGAATTTGAACTTATATTTGAATTTAAATTTTGATATAAAATATCTTAAAAATATTTGGATTCAAAATGCTAACATATGTGTATGATTTTATTAATAAATTAGTATTAAACTTTTTCTTTTAAAGTTGTATAAATATAACAAAGGGATGTGATTATATAAATAGAAAATGCAATTAAAAGCATATACATAAATGTGTTTATAAAATAAGAAGTACAATATAAATAAATAATGTATAAACATTTTCTCATGCAAAGGAATTTACAAGTGTTAATATTTAACATATTCAACTTAACAAGTGTAATTATCTTGAAACAAGAATTGAACAAGTGTCACTATTTTTATCTTTATTTTCTTTTATTTTTAATAAATCCTAATTAAATCTATATAGACATATATCTTTTCTCTTCATCTCTTTTTCCCATCTTCACTCTTAAACAAAGAAAAACAAAGCCTGTAACAAAACTCAAACCAGAAAGTTTATACAAACAATCATCAAGCCAAGATCATCTCTGATTTTCAAGCATGAATTTTCTCAACAACAAAAATAATTTCCAGTTTCAAAGATCATCAAGCAATCAAACTCTTTCAAGCTTCAACCGTATAAAGCAAGATTCAATTTAATAAAATAGATTCAAGCTTCCAGTTTCAGATCAAAAAGGGAAAACCTATTCTCTGTTCTAAAGTTAAACTGTGAGTAAACTAAACTTGTTATATATTGAGGCATGAGATTGACACCTGAAGTTGTGTGAAATGTTCCATGAATATATGAATAATAATTTGCATGAATAGGTATAGAGTTATATGTGCATGTCTGGGTTTGAATGTATATGTTTGTGTTCAAAACCATTGTCTCTGTTCTTGTTGTTCAAGCTTCAAAACTTGAAGAAAATTTAAGATCTTCTTCTCTGAATTTCTTTAGGCTTCAATATATAAAATAAAAGTTGTTTGTTATATCAAATATAAAATTTAAAATGTTTTAAAGTTAAAAATCTGAAGCTAGTTTAAATAAAAGAAAGAAGAACAGTAGGAATTTAATTATCTCAAAAATTCGACTTGAATGATTTCCAGAATCAAGTATATAATCGATTTTGTTTATGAAATCTAGGATTTTTAAAAATAAAATCATGATTTTTAAAATAGTAAATCGAGAGAAATTGATAGATGAACGTTATTTGAGTTTCGAGCATTTTCTGGTGATCGGCGAAGCACTGGGACTCGAAGTTTATGTCATGGCTCTCTGCGAGGTCGGAGAATTGGAAAAAAAATGTTTGATCGAATTCCAGGTTATAGTAGAAGGCTAACGACATCAAAATAGGTTTCAAGCTCGTCTTTCTATCGAACTGGTTCTCGAAGGAACTGCGTGGTCGTCAGGACTATTCAGGTGATCGGTCTAGGGGGAAAGAGTTCGTGGGTTGTCGGAGCAGCTTCGGCCAGAACTGCGTGGCCTCTGGTGGCCTGAGGCGGCGAGGCGAAGGAAATTGGGTGATCAAGTTTTAATGTCGATCTGGGTTAAGAAGCTCGATCACGAGTTGGTCAATATCTTTGGATTCTAGTTGCTCTGGTGGCTGGTAGAGGCTATCGACGTCTTGTCGAAGGTCGGAGGGTTGATCGGAGATGATTGGAATCATCGTGCACGTGCACGATGATTGATCTGTGCATATGGAATTTTTGTGTTTGGGGAAGAAGGGAGCAACTCGGGGAAGTCTCGTGTTGGTTGCGTGGTCGACTCGAAGCAGAAAACGTACGTGAGTTTATCTTATTTTGTTCGGGGCAGGCTCGTGTGTTTTGTGGGGTTTGCTCGGGTTGGTTTCGAACTATATATAGTTAAATAATTTAACAAGGAAAATGTTATAAGTTTTTATTGTGAAGTAAATTTAGTTCCAGATTTATATTAAACAAAGGAAATCAAGTTTAAAAGTAAAGAAATTATTTCACAAGTTCAAACTAAATAAAAATGAAACAAGTTTTTCTTGTAAGAAGAAGTTTAGCCAAGTATTAAAATGTATTTAAAATGAAATAGGTTTCAAAAGAAATGTTTAACCAAGTTTTAAATTATATTTTAAAATAGATAAGTTTTAAAGGATATGGTAATTAGGATTTCAAAAATAAATAATTGTTTAATTTGATTAAACATGTGTGAAATGGTTTTCAAGGATTTTAAGTATATTGAAATTAAATGTTTGAAGATAACATAATTAAGCTTTTTATAATTCACTTAATCATTATTTTTAAATAAAGGTGTTATTTAAATGTTGATTTAATTAAGTTGTAAAATTTATTTTTTCTTCTTAGTAAGTTATTTCTTGAAGTTTAATTAATTAATAATGAAATTAAATTATGAAGATAAAATGTTTTAAAGGTTAATTAACTTAAGAGTCTAAGTTAACTGTTAGTTGATAATTAATTCCAAAGGTTATTAATAAGATTTAAATGATAAATGAAAGTAATTAAAAGACAATTACTTAATAGATAATTACTTAATATAGGTAATTAAAGATTGATTGGAGGTTAATTAATTTAATGATTAAAGTTATTTAAATGATGATTTAAGGATAATTAATTAATAACTAAAGGATAATTAATAAGTGTGATTAATTAATGATTAATTAAGGTTAATTAATCAATGTAATTAATTAAGGAGTGGTTATAATTAATTAAAGTTAATTAAGTAGGATTAAAGGTAATTAATTTAATCTATATTAGGTGATTAATTTAATTAATTGCTTGAGTATTAATCTTGCCTATAGATGATAACTTGAATCGAATACCTTGGTTTGTTTGAATATCTCTGATGTTGAGTTGTGATGTATTATGGTATGATATGATGGGTTAAACTTTGATATTATGAGTTATCTATCGATAATTGATTTGCTGTGAGAACCTATGTTTAAAGCTAATTTGTATCCACTTAAACAACTGGAATTAAGATGACATTGAATTCGAAGAGACCGGGGTCGGGTATTAGTTAATACCCGAAACCACTTCGATTCTTCATAGACCGATAGGTGAAGTAAGTATTGAGCATAACAAGTAATGAACTCGTAGTGAAGTACGAGTTACCCGGGATTTTAAATAAGTAAATTTGCATTGGTATTTTCTTATTAGATGGTTTACTCACGCTGGTTTCCAGCCTGACCCGGGTGTTACTTTGACGTAATGCTCGGGTCAGACCAAGTATTACAGATTTCCAGGTAAGGACGTTCTGGAGCTCAGGAGGCGAGCTGGATGGCAGGAACGTATGGAGTGTGATATATTGTTATTTATTGGGACGAGTTATTTTAACTGTCCAGTGATTAAGAAATGTTGTAACTCTGATATATAAAAATGTAATTAACTGATACAGTTTTTCTTTGTATAACTGATATTATTATTTGCTATTGTAATTTGATCCGCTGTGAATGTGAGAATCTGTGTCTTGTTCTGTTTCTTTCTTCTATCTCTTTTCTTTTTCTTCTAACTATCTGGAATTTTCGGGTTCGAAAATTCCGGGTCATTACAAAATCACACGTGCCGCCTGGCGTTCGTAAGGTTTACCCCACGTTCCGAACACAATGGAACGTGTTTAGGGAGCTAATTCGATCATCTGTGCAAGTTACGGAATTAAACGATCGATTTTAAATTAAACCGATTTAAACCGATTTCGATGCGTTTTGGCTTGCCCCGAACAAACCGTAAATCCGATTGACTCGAAATTTGAAACCTTACAATAATTTCACATTACGGATCAGATGAAACTGGTTTCGTCGAAATCCGAGACTTTTTGAAAAATGACTATTTTAACTCGCCAAATTGATATTAAAATAATTTCGATGCGTTTCGAGCTGCCACGGTCAAACGACAACTCCGATTGCTACAAAAATTGATATCTGATAATAACAAACTATTACGGATCCAATGAAACTATTTTCGTCCAATTCTGAGACTGTTCCAAAAATGGCTAATTTCACTAGTCGATTAAATATTAAAATATTCAATTTTCACAGATTAACTTTAAATTCAATTTTAAAAGTTCTATAACATCACTATAACTTCAACATGATTTAATATAACTTTATAAATCATTTTCAATCTCATTAAATCCAGATTTCAATTATTTCTGGAATTTCAAATATTAAATTATCGATTTAATTATCTAATTAAATCCAGATATTTGAATTTTAAATTATTCGACTTATTAATTCTACTTATTAATATTTAAAATCAATTAAATATTCGAATTTCAAATATCTGAAATTCTGGGTCGTTACATAACCCAATGTTCATATAGTGGAAAAGCATAGAGTTTGTTTACCCTTTTGATTTTAAGCCCTCTACGGACATTACCCCATGATTATTGGCAGCACTTGAGGTTAAGGCTACCCGCATAGATCAGATTGGCTCGAGGTAGTGAGAGGATTCAGAGCTTATGGATATTCTAGAGAGGATTAGCAGAGGAGAGGTCTCTAGACTTCTCCAATGCTATTCCATTGATAGTAAAGTGTTGCTAAGGAGAGATGGAAGACTTTGTGTCCCCCGCACTAGTGATCTGATGAGAGCAGTTCTAGCAGAGGCACGCTATTCTCGAATGACTATTCATCCGGGTGGTGATAATAGGTATAGGTACGTGAAGAGAGTGTTTTATTGGAGCGGTATGAAGAAGGATGTGGCAAAGTTTGAAGCTAAGAGTCTTGTGTGCCAAAGAGTTAAGGCGGAGCAGCAGAAGCCCGTTGGATTACTTTAGCCATTGGATGTACCCGAATGGAAGTGGGATAGTGTTTCGATGGACTTCATAGATTGTTTACCCTGATTTAGGAAGGGGAATGCCAGTATTTGTGTGATTGTAGATTGCTTGACTAAGGGTGTCCACTTCATTCCGGTCAAGAGTAAGAGGACATCACCTTATTTGGCATCCATATATGTTCGTGAGATAGTCCGATTTCATGGAATTCCCTCTAGCATAGTGAGCGATAAAGACCCTATCTTTACTAGCGAGTTTTGGAGAAGCTTGAAAGAGGCTTTAGGGACGCAGCTTAGATTGTGTATGGCCTATCACGCTCAGACGGATGGCCAAATGGAGAGAGTTAATAGAGTTCTTGAGGATTTGTTGAGAATGTCTATTCTTGATTTTGGAGGAACTTGGAAGGAGCATCTTCCTTTAGTGAAATTTGGTTATAATAATAGTTTTCAAGCTAGCATCGTGATGGCACCTTTTGAAGCTCTTTATGGAAAATTGTGCAAGTTGCCTTCATGTTGGTTGGAGTCTACAGAGAGATTGCTACTTGGTCCCGACATGATTAGAGAGAGTTCAGAAAAGATTGATTTAGTTAGAAGAAGAATGAAGGCGGACCAAGATAGGAAAAAATCCTATGTAGACAAGCGGAGAAGGGACGTTGAGTTTGAGGTAGAAGATTTGGTTTTCATTAAGGTGTCTCCGCTAAGAAAGGTAGTGAGATTTGGATCAAGTTGGAAACTTGCTCCCAGATTCGTAGGACCGTTCCCCATTGTGGAAAGGGTAGGGTAGATAGCGTATCGAGTAAAGCTACCGGAGAGGCTCGCAGGAGTGCACGATGTTTTTCATGTTTCGCACTTGAGAAAGTGCTTGCATGACTCAGCAGAGGTTGTGGAGCCTAGTCAACTGGAGGAAGTTGAAGTGGAGAGAGAAGCATCGGTTCGTCGTATTCCTACCAAGATCATTGGACGTGAAATCAAGAAGCTTAGGAATAAAGAGACCCCATTAGTAAAGGTGCAGTGGGGAGATGATGTTGAAGACGCTACGTGGGAGACTGAGAAGAAATTTCGTACCTCTTATCCACATCTCTTTAATAGTAAGTTTTAGAATTTCATATTTCCATCTTTAGTTTTGAATAGGTTCCTTCCTTTATTATCCTTTGGGAGGGTAGATCTTAGGATTTAATGTAACGACCCATGAATTTCGTTAACTAAGTTTGTCATAATTTCCATAATTTATAGTAAAGTGAATGCTAGGAATTAGATGTAGCAATTGTAATGAAAAGTTAACTAAAAAATATATTTAAAATGATATTCCAATTCAATAAAATAATGTAAATGTTATGATTTGATTTTTAAATAGAATATGAGAAACAAGAGTAAGTATTGAATAATATGTTATTTATTTATGGTATTGAATAAAAATTGGTAAACCAATTGTAATTAATGGTAATAATGTGATATAAGCTAATAAATTAGATTTCCATGCAACACCCATTAATGAATGTAATTGAAATAGAATTTAGGTAAATGTACACTAGGTTATAAATCAAATAGAAAGAAACAAACGTATATATCGAATTGATTAATGAATAAATATACATTGAATAGTAATTGAATGTACAGTTAATGGAAATTGTGTAAAATCAATAATGATAATTAGATGTGCCTTATTGATAATTAATGCCATAACGGAAAGAGTAAATGTATTCATTTGAATATAAAATTGCAATTGGGTAGGGATTGTTAAGTAACAACGTTAAAGCAAGGTAAGTGATGCTAAATTAAAGTCAATAATAATGAATAGTGACTAATTCAAAATTTGTAACATATATTTTAAATTACCTGCTTATTTGTTAATGGAATTAGAATTTGTAATAAGTGATAATAAAATAAATGAAGGTTACACTAATGGGAAATGAAATAACGTTCATTAAATGTTGAGTAATCATAGGGTCATATTTATTAAAAGCATTACTTTAATAATGTGGATTAATTGAGAAATTAATACTAGAAGCAGGTAAAGTAATAACTAAAAGGGAAATATGTTATAAATTGATTTTACCTAAACTTAAGTGTAAGATAAAGGTTGAATTTGGAACTTATCCATTTAATTTGAAACTTATTAGGATAAAATGGGATTCAATTTATAATGAGGGTTTATTTTAAGAAATCGAAATAAATTCTTTAATGAGAGAATTAAGCTACTTTAAACTGAGACGGGAATTTGTTTAAAGAATTACAAATTAATTAGTAAATTTTATAAGATGAAATTAATACTAACCCTATTTAGATTATGACAGTTGGCTAATCTACAGAATAGGAAGCTATATTTATTTATTTAATTGGAAAATTTAATTACTTTCTTTAAAATTATTGTGAATAAATGAAATATAACAGTTAAATGTTAACGTTGAAGGAAGTATAGAGGAAATCTAAGAAAATAAATGTAAACAATAGTGAGCCAATGTAAATTGCATCTTTTTGATAATAATAGACTGAATAATAGAATGAAAGGTAATTAAATGAAATTTTGAAAATTTAATTTACAATTTCTAAATTCAATGAATTTGAGATAAACACTGAAATTGATAAATTTATCAATTTTTAAATTTACTTTTAATTTGGTTAAAACATTGTAATTTACTGAGAAATATAAAAGGGTTAAAATTGGTAAATTTTAAGATTTAAATTAAAAGTTGGATTTTATTAATTTTTTATTTATTTATTTATGTAATTGATGGAAAAATAGTCATTTTGGCCACTGACTCGGATTTCGATGAAATAAGTTTCATCAGATCCGTAACGGTGAATTATAATAGTGTTTCAAGTTTCGTAACAATCGGATTTGTCATTTGATCGTACGGACTCGAAACGCCTTGAAATAAATGCAATTGTAATCAATTGAAATCAATGTGAAATTTTTTATTTTAGCATAACTTCTTCATATGATGGAATTTGGACTTGAAACCTTTTCCATTGCGTTTAAAATATTTTAAAACACCTATTTTGATATATGGGTTTACCAAATTCCGTTCCGGAGATAGAACGGGCTTTTTGGACCACTTTGGCGTTAGCGCGTAAATCTATCTTATCCATCCATTCAAACGTCAACCCTGCCTATATATTTCCTGTTATAAACCCTAGCCTCCCTAATCTTCATTTGTCTGTACGTACAATTCATCTTCTTCTTAGCTCCTCATTCCAATGGCAAACAAAACCTAATTCCCAAATTTCAAAATCTAATTTAAAAAAAAAATTGAGATTTACGCGCTTTGGGTCGCGCTTGGGGTTTCAAGGGGAAAAACTCTGGAGCTACTTCGAGTCGGGAAGAAAACTACTCGGGTCATTGGGTCGTTTTCGCAAAAACTCCAAGCAAGCACCGGGTATTTGAGGCGGCGGACCGGGTTGAACTCGAAGTCGACTCAGCACCAGAATTTTCCAATCTTCAAATTTTCATAACTTTTGCATACGGACTCGGATTTGGACGCGGTTTCTTTTGTTAGGATCGTATCGAAATTCCGGACACTTTGACGCTGGTTTGGACGAATTCTGAGACGGTCAAATTTTTGGGTTTAAATTGAATTTAAATTCAATTTAAATTCAAAAGGTGAGTGTTTTAACCCACTCACAACTTCTAAGATTTCTTATGTTTGTTAAATTAAATTTTGATGTGATTTAAAATTTTCTATGATTGTTTGGGCATATATTTAATCATCATCTCAGTTAGATAACATTTAGTTAAATTTAATTGTTATTTAATTTTATTATTGCATAAAATTTGCGAGTTAAATTTATTTATTATTGCATATAAATTGCCAGTTGAACAGTTATTAAATTTTATTGAATATAAACTATTTCTTGATGCCTGTTATATTTTATATGCTTTATATTGATGTTTTGTTTAAATTGGATGATGATTGTAATAAATGGTTGTTTATTTATATTTGGATGAATGGATGCTATATTTTATATTGTATAAACTGCAAGTTATTATGCATTTTTATTTTATTCGGGATTGCGGTTTGAAATGATATATAACCGAAATTTTATTTTAAATTGCGGATTGAAATGATAAATATCCGTATCACTTGACCATAGGATAGAAAATTATATACAGGCACCGTGGTCTATATGTAAAATATTTTAAGGGATTTTCTTTGGTTTGGAAAGAAATATATGGTTTAATAAATATTAAATTTTGATATTATATAAATATTATTTTATATATGGTTAAATTCTAAAATTTAAGCTATGTATGACTTGATGATGTTTTAAGTTTGATTTACGAATATTTCAAGTTTGAGCTTTATTTAAGTGATATTGAATTTATTAAATAAATATTTCTAAACTAAATAATAGTAAATTGAATTAAGGTATATATAAGATTATCATATTTGGTTGGGAATTTTGGAATATTTAAAAATTTGAAATATATCAAAATTGAAATGTTTTATTGAAATTAAGGTATTATTGTTTTTCAAAGTATTTGTTTTCGAAATTGTTATAACTTTGAAAGTAATATGGTTTGAAAATGAATTTATTTGAAATAGAATTTATTTAAGAATTATCTTTAAATATATTGATTTGAAACCGATTGAAATTTTGAGTTTAAGAATATGACTATATTATGTGATTTGGGCTTAAGATGGTTTTAAAGAATATTTCAAGTTTTATAATTAAAAGTAAGAATAGTGATTGAAAATTTGGATTTTATTTAAATGATATATTATTGAATTTGGTTTTTAAGTATATACTATTTTGAAGTAAATGATATGTTTTGAAATAGCAATAATAATTTGGTTTTAAAGTATATAC
Organism: Allium fistulosum; assembly: GCA_030737815.1. NCBI lineage: Eukaryota > Viridiplantae > Streptophyta > Magnoliopsida > Asparagales > Amaryllidaceae > Allium > Allium fistulosum. The sequence goes on from CM060907.1 coordinate 296,846,841, forward strand.
TATTTTGAAGTAAAGGATATGGTTTGAAATGGCAATAATATTTTGGTTTTTGATGTATATACTATTTTGAAATAAAGAATATGTTTTGAAAGGGCAATGATTGTGTTTTTAAAAGTATATATATATTTTTTTAAATGACCACGGTGTTATAATAACGATTGGTTGTTAAAGAGACCGGGATCGGATATGGACATACTCTCTGTCGATACCGAAAACCACTTTGACAACCGTGTACGCGGTGGAGATTCCAGAATGAAGTAGGATGGTGGCGACGTTCTTAAGGTATGTTACGTGGACCCAACTCCCGTGAGTTGGCATAAGGTGGCTAAAACAGGAGCGATCTCGGACCAGTGAGGTAGCACCTCTTCTCGGACACATTTCTTCGATATTATACTCTTACTTGTGATTTGACTAGATGGCCATCCTCCGATTTGGGAGTGTTGTTCGAGGTGGACGGTAGTGGCTGCTATCCGCTCCATCAGTCCGTGTGCGTAATTGGTATATCTACCCTGGCATTGCCTTGTGTGCCGTGTCACCTACCATATCGAGCTTTACTACGATTATGATTTTAAGATCCGACCGCGTTAAGGTTCTCCATCCCCTTAACGCTATTTTCTATATGATTATACTTTACTTATTAGACACTACTGTATATAGCGAATATTACTACATAGTAGATAGTTTAACGGATCCTTAAGAGATGTGAATCCCGAACATTTCTTAAGTTACTGCACTCACGTTAGACACTGGATAGGAGATGTCAAACCCCGTAAACATCTCTGACGCCGTTTACACTCATATTTATTTCATTGATTTAACTTACATAAGATCTTTTAGTTCTGACTCGAGTGTTTTGTCTTTTCAATTCGCTCGGGTCAGCCTGAGCATTTCAGGATTTGAAGGCTCTATTTCTGGAGGATGAAGACGAAGATTTTATTACTACTATTTATTATATTCCACTACATCATTGTATTCCGCTGCATAATTATCATTCTCTGGTATGTGTAACTCTGATATGTATTGTATAAGTATAATCAAATGTTTTGTAAAACAGCTTCATGAACTGTTATTTGATTATTATATTTTATCGTTCCGCTGCAAGATTCTATTTTGTTCTTTTATTTCTCCACTTTTTCTTATTTACCCCATAACAATCCACCCTTCTGTATGGTTTAAGTTGGCATGTGTGTCTGCTTAAGCATACAAAAGGTGGGATGTTACATTTAACCTATGGATGGTAGGACTGAATGTAAACATGTTACTAGAACGTGTTATGTATGATGGACGCTAGTGGTTACAAGTGTTTGCTAGTGGATGCTAATGGACGCATATATATACACTAGGCACTATTATCTCTTAGGATCGGCCTAACTAGGTCACTAGAGCATATGCATATGGATGTGTGCGTATTTGCATATTTTATTTTATTTATTTTACTTTTTCCATGGTTGTTATAAGTGGATGATTAGCTTATGATTGGTGCATTTGGATGATGATTGTAGCACGCATATAGAACTATCGATTATCATTAGGAAACTTGCATTCATTTGGATACATGACATGGACATGGTTGCATAAAAAGAAGGTCGATTGAATTAGTAGATCGCTTAATCTTTTTCATTAGATAGGGACATTGACACTACACTAATTGCATATATCATAAATTACATTAGAAAACTTAAGGACGATGGATGTAATGGATGATGGTTGAGTAGTTGGTTGTAGAACTTGGATGAAAACATTTATTTCATTCTTCTATCCTTAGAGATTTCGAGGAAGAAATTCCTTAAGGAGGAAAGAAGTAACAACCCGAAATTTAAGCTATAATAATTAACTAATGAATTAATTAAATAATAAAGTAACTTTGTGAAATTATCATAATTGAGCCATGGAGTTGAACCATTGTGTCCGTGGTAATTTTCTGGTCAATTTCCGTATATAGATTGTCAAAATCCAAGCTAAAACGAAGAAGATACGAATTAAACAAGAAAACAAAGAAAAAGAAAAATAATAATATATATGAGGTCAGGTCAACCCTAGGGTCGACCGTCCCCTTAGCTAGGTCGACCTAACACATATAAGGGTCGACATGGGTGTCGACCCGCCTTAGTATATGGACGAACTTTCATCCAGATTAAACTGTGACGTGTTTTGCTATTTTTATTCCATCTTGTGCGTCTGTGCTTCCATCCGACGGTTCCAATCGAGCCTATGATGTGGTTGCACCAGATTTAATCTTCAAATCCAACGGTCTGAGATCCCTAAGTGACACTATAAATAATACCCTAGGTATAGCTATTTTTCATTCAGATTCTCTCATATTCGGGTTCATTGTCAAAGGCTAGACCCTAGAAATAAAAAATTTCCAAGTAGAGAATCTTTTTGAAAAAAATATTTAGGCTCTAGGAGAGGATCAAGGAAGACCAAGGACTAGAGCTGAGGACCACAGGTGAGTGTTTAAGTAATTACTTTAGATTTTTAAGTAATTTAAAATAATAGAGTTCTCAATAGTTGTAGTTTTTCTGCATTTTGAGGCAGTTTTTATACAAGTTATTTGCAATTAATTTTTAAAGTTCTTTTCAGTTTATTTTATTCAACTATTTTTATTTTAGCTATTTTATTCATTTACTTACTGTTATTTACAGTTTATTTACATCTGTTTTACGTTAGAATTCAGCCTGTAAATGTTAGTTTCTTTCTATTCCTTTTTACGCGAATAAGATAATAAAAAGAGGATAATTCGCTAATATGAACTAAAATATAAGAACACTAAATATACAGAAGTTTGATGTAAATAAGAAGAACTGTAATAAAAAGAAGATAGACTAAAATAGGCAAATTTGAGACATTTGTAAGCATGTTTATAACTAGTAGTTATAACTAAAAAGACAGAATAAAAGAGAAATTATAAAGTAGGTTATAATTAAGCAGAAAGAACAGAAAAGACTTATTTTAGAACTTAGAGTTAAGTTAATAAGCAAATATAGCAGAGATAACAAAAGAGGCTTATTCTAAGACTTAGATTAAGTTAACAAGCAAACAGAGTAGAAATAACAGAAGAAGCTTATTTTAAAACTTGCACTAAGTTAATAAGCAAAGATAGAAGTAAGACCCGTATCTGCAGCATTCCACTTCAGTCAGGAACTGATGGTCTCACAATAGATTAGGTGAGGCTGAGACACACTTATATTGATGTAGGTAGATAAGTGGTCAATAAATAGAAGCTTAAATCAAGGGATTTGGGCAAGGGGTGCAACTAGATTTTGTTTGTTAGTACTCGTACCGGCAGCATTCCCCTTTTAGTCTAGGACTGATGGTCTCACAAAAACACTTAGGTGAGGCTAGGCAGGACCCTGTCAGACTAGGACTAATGGTCTCACAACAGATCAGGTGAGGTTGGGCACGCTTATGCTGAAGTAGGTAGACAAGATGTCAAAAGAGCGAGCAATAGATAGTGCGAACCGGCGGTGACCGAGCGTGCGATCTCGAAGTAGGGAAATAAGTCGCTATTGAGTTCCAAAGCCCTAAATATGTGTCTTTTTGCTGTGTGACCCACATGATGGGACTAGCTGACAGTGTCACAACAGAGATAGATGGCCGATCAAAGGGTAGAATTAGGACTTCAGCCTAATTAAAATAGGATTAAGATTTTAGCCTAATCAAAGCATCTATCTAAGACAAGTGCAAACAATCACTATCAAAGCAAATAGTTAAATAGTATATTATTCCAATTTTATCTTTCCTTTATTTCCTTTTATGCTAGAACTGTTGCAAAGTCTATTATCTTTATCTTACTTAAAAATACTAGTAATTACTTCCACTCACCAGACTTTTAGTTTGACCTACTCCTCTATTTTCCCTTTTTCCCCCCATATGCCAGCAGAGGCAAAGACAGTAGATTTCAGCTTTCTTGGGGAGATATTCTTGGAGATTCTTCATGTATTCTTCTTCTTTTCAGCTTTCATTTTATTTGGATTTTGATGTACTGGTACTTTTGAGAGGGTTGGTTATTTTTATGTACTCTAATGATGTCACTGAGATTATATTTTTCACGAGACATGTGTTCTTAGTTTTGACATATTTGGTTTTATGACTTATTTTTTGAAGTAATGAAGTTACCATTTAAATGTTTCCGCAGTTATTATTTATTTGTCTTGTGAATCTTAGTCGCTATAAAGTTTTAGCTATACCTAAAAAGCACCACATCTTTTAGTGTGTTCATTTTGGGTATACTAAGGGGTGTGGGGTGTTTCAGTTAATTAGCCCATTAACATTTAAAACACCTATTCTTATCCAAACCAATATCATAAACATGAATCGGGTAAGACCCATATTCCAAACACAGAAAAATGAGATGATAAACATGATTATTCACCTTGATTAGTTGATTGGAGAATGAGATAATTTCCTAGCTTTAATTCCCTAGCGTTTTCTTCAACTTAAACTGTTCCTGAAGCTTTTTCATGGCCAATCGAAGTGATGAGGAGTTAAGAATGAGTAAGTGGAAATTTATTCAAGTGGAGGAAGAGATATATACTAAGAAATGTAGCCCCATTTCCAATTTACTCCTTAGGAAAAATTGCTCCTTCTTAATTTATTTAAGTCATTTTATTTTAGTTCATTCTTTTTGACACGGCCATTGGATTTATTAGTCTCATCTCCCTACTATTCACATTATTCTATTTAATTTATCCAATTAAATATCCTGAATAATGTTGATTAAAATTCGGGGTCATTACAGTTATGCGACTCAAAGGTATAAATTCAGTCAGTGATTAATTTGAATAATTCGAAAATTAACGATCACACATCACCTTCCCTTATGGTGTGATATTTTAACTAAATTTATCATTTATTTGGTCAAATCCAATTTTACTTATTATAAGCGGTACCTGATAGTGATGATTATTAACATCTTTTCTCTTCGTCAAAATCATATCACTTTAGACTTATGGAATTTGGTAATGGTCAAAATTCCAGTATCATCCATATACAACTTTATAGTCTAAACACAAAATATTAGTTCAATAATAACAATTATGACTTAGCGAAATGCTCTGGCTAGAAATTTTGACTTTGAGTTGACTTTAGTTGACCATGATACTAACCCCATACAACTAAGAAGATGAATCTTCTCTTGAAAAGCATTTCAATTCCGATGCTTCCGCTCGACCTAACTATAGTCGTTCGATGGACGCCGTGTCACAACTTAACTATAATCCAAGTGGAGCTTCCATATTGAAGACCAACATTATTCTCAAGTAGAACTGTGTAAATTAGTCACATCGATATTTTCTGTTTGACCTTAGTTATATTAACTAACAGAAAACTATCCAGTGAGTCATTCCATAGTTATCCAATAACTATCAGTATGTAACCCATTGGTGCCCCCAACATGCATGAGTGATACATTGCCCAACATTTAGAGAGTTTTACATACTCCAGTCTCAGTGGATATCTCGATATCCAGTCTCGATACATCTTAACTATGCATATTTAAAATGGTATATTTATTTTCATTATGATAAATTACTCACAGTTACAACACTTTGTAACAATTATCATAAAACATACCAATTATGGATTTCTATTAAATATAATTTTAATTAAATCAATCAATATATAACATATTATATCAAGTATATAATAGAAAGAAAACACCTTTTATTTCAATCAAGGTTGGTTATCGAGTTAGATATATGTAACAAATTACATAAATTCCCCTAGGGCCTGTGTAGTTAAAGCCCCACAAAATCCTCGCTATAGCCCATAGCACTCTTCGACTGCTACGCTATTTCAATTTAGAGTTATTAAACAGTAGATTCGCTTTAAGCCCTGCTATATTCTGCTACACCCGCTAAATCAAAGCTTTTTAACACCCGCTTTAGCAATATTAATATACAAAGGTCATTTGACTAGTTCTCTTTTAATAAATCAAAAAAGTTAGGGTAAAAGGCTAATTTAAAGGCATAAGTGCTCAATATAAGTTACAAATCTATTATAGTCACCAAATCTAGTTTGCATATCATGATATTATTCATTTTTGTTATATAAGATTAAACAATATTTTTTCATCACAAATGATGTGAGAATAAGAATAAATTAACCTCAAATATTTGATTTTACATATAATGAAGCTTTTTATACCTCCACTATTTTCTATTATATCCTCATGTTATCCCTGTTACAACTTTTTGCATTCCCACTATTATAGAACTGCTAAGTGCTTTAACTGCACAGCCAAGGGTATACCTCTAACTCTATCAATATCTCACTTACATTTGGGTTTAATAATGGAACATCATTCCAACTTCTCCAATCGGTTTTCTCAAAATCAATTGGGTCAGTCCCTTAGTGAATGGGTATGCTATTATGTTTCAATTTCCTACTCTGTCAATCAACTTTTTCTTATGCTGATAAACCACCTTAATCACGTGGAACAATTCAAAGCATATCTCTCTATTTCTAGTAAGCTTTAAGTTCTGTTATGAACCATTGTGTGACATTGTTATCATATAACAATGCTATGGAATTCTCAACATTTGGAATCACCTTCTGCTCAATTATAAATTTGTGCATTTATATTTATATACTTTTTTTATTATGGGGCTATTCAAGGCGATGTACATAGCCTTTTTCATTGAATCAACCACAGTCTTTCATTTAGAACATTTCCAAATTAAAGATTCTTAACTTAAATTTATTATTGACATATTATACTCAATATTACTAGTGAAAATTTAACATCCAAACTCTCCTTCATAAGGAGTTTGTTGTTTCTGCAAACAATTCTCTAGTATTTCACAAATACACAAGAAAACCTCAAACAACCATTTAGTTATATCAATTTGGAATTGATATTTTCTTCATGTATCAAATAAACATACAAATCACAGTATCGTGGACAACATAACATGTATGATAATTCCTATTTCCAATACATAAGGAATCCTTCTTACATGTGTTTATTAAACATTTAAATAAAGTGTCCTTGCATAGCATTTGGGACATTCCCGGTATCTTTTATACTTACTATAAAAGACATTGTTTCCAAATCCAACGTCTAGTATTGAAACAACTAAGGCCGATTTTAACATAAGTAAATCGTTACAAAATCAGCAATGTGTTGTTTATGAATACATGCTACCTCTGAATTTTAATTGATAATCAAACTATTTGATATTTCAAAAATGCTTGTTAGATTTTGATGCTTTTTCGAATGATACTTTCGTATCTATTCTCGAATCGTATACAAAAACTCACAAACTCAATATCGCTCCCACCGACTTTGAGACATTTTGGTTATTACGTGTAAACAATTTACTCTTAATCATTATATAGAATTTTCTGTTTCAATATATACATACCAAAACATAATGTCATACTATACGATAATTTTGTAAGTAAGATCTGAACCTACATGAGCACATTGAATGGTGATTTTGTTACGTTAATTTCAACAATTGAAATTTACAGTTTTATTCTTGTCAATATGGCTCACAGTATTTCAATTGCATTTGTCCTTCTCTTAAAGATACATTTAGGGCTAATGGATCATATCCCTTTGGTTACAACTTTCAAAATCATAATTTGATATTGCACTTGGAATCTATTTCAGATTTGTGCATCATACCATATCGTAGAGCCAATATTCTAAATGGTTTAATTGACTGCTGAGGATTATTTATTCTCGACATTAATAAGAAACTCGTAGTTTCTCTTCAATGTACAAGAATAGTTATTAGACACTCTAATGTGCTTTGTTCATTTAGGTTTAGTTAATTTCATTCCATTGCTCGTAATCATTTTTATCCTTGGTTCATATCCAAATACATTATATATATATATATATATAGTTTCTTTAATAAATTCCTTTGCTACAAAGTTGGTATTTCTTGAAACAACAGCTGTTTCTCAATGCGATGAAATGAGCATTCATACATATTTTATGAATTTCCTTATCTGAAACTGATTTTGTATTAGTTCATAATATATTTATGTTCACAACATGAATTATCGATGAATGATTATCATTCCCAAAATTCTCTTTGGACAATTCATGCAAGATCTCTTACATACAATATTTACATGCAGTCTTTCGACTCGCACAATCTATCAACTCCTTAAATTAGGAAATGTAGGGGTTTCTTATAAACACATATCTTGTATGGTCTTGTAAACTATTTTTGGATAATATTCATTTTAACCTTGTATACCACTCTTAAGTACACACCCTATAGAAAGAATTTAACTCAGTTTCACTCATTATTAATCATGCTTTATCCAACAACATTTGATTATTCCTTATTAATACATCATTATGTGTTATAAGGAGGAGTGACCTTTTTGATTGAATCTTTATTCATTTAGATACATACGGAACTCTTTCCAATATACTCGCCCATTTGAACAAATCGAATCAATTTTTCTGCATGTTAGATTATTTACTTCCATTTTATATTTTATGAGTTTATCACAAACTTATACATGCATATCAAATACACATGTCCATGTCTGTGATAACTCGTCGATGAATATGACGAAGTACTTAGAATTGTTTTGGTACCCACAAACATACGATTGCATACATCTATGTGTATCAATTCGAAGAGTTCATCAACTCTTATGGTGCTCCCATAAAATGGGTGCATAGCCCTTAATTGTTTGAGATGTAATTAACTAGTATCAGATGATTCACCATCATATAATAAAAATTATTTCTCAAAACTATGGCCTAGTCTATAATTCCAATGTAATCGTAAACAATTTTAGATACTTATGTATTTTTCATTGCATCACTTTTGTTATGAAAACAAATACCACATTATAGTTTTTTTTGGAAAAAGTACTTTATTAAATATAAAAAATTCTCGTATACTTCCATAATATGCCTCATCAAACCATACAACCTCCTAATCTAGATGGGTGCCTTACAAGGGAAACATGTTATTTCCATATATTATCATTACAATATGCGAAAAAGAAATGCAGAATTAGGACCAGTGTATCAAATAGCTGGAGGAGTTTAGACCGAATATAACTATCAAAACCATCTATAAGAGCAACTGGTCCCGGTTAATAAGAAAGGAAAGGAAAAATAAACATAGTTGAGTTTAGGTAGAAAAAAAGTAATAAAAGAGCATTAAAACAACTGAAGGCGCTAACTCACTTCACATATGTCCTACCAAACCGTATCTCGAAATCATGCTATTCACTTTGTTTTCCATCATCGAATGAAAAAAGCTTCAGATCTAAACATGGTATCCAAAATCGAATAGCAGTAAAGGGGAAAGAACCAATCAAAAGAAGTATTCTAATAGTTATCTGATGAATTATGGCGAAGGAGGAGCTCTAAGCATGAAAAGAGGGAGGGAGGGAAAATCATGTCATTGGATCTTCGGAGTTTCAGTCAATTTGATCCCAAATTCCACAAAGATAAACTCTTTTCCTTTTATTTCTGATGCTTTGATTTTAGATGTTATAATTAAATCTTTACAATCTTGAATTAGTACAGTGACTCTAACTTGCATTGGTAGTTGAATACCTTTGAAAATGCATGTGTTCCATTCAAACCAAATATGCCAAATCAAGTAAGTAATAGCCACATTTATCAAACGATTAGAAGTTTGTGTCCCTTTCTGACTATTTTTTAGGAGATTAAAGATTTGTATGATATCCTTGGAATTGCAATTTTTGATATTTAGTTTATTCTAAATTATATCTAGTAGACGATTTGAGTAGGAACAGTTGAAGAAAATGTGGTCTCTATCTTTATGTTATGTTAAACATTGAACATAAGTTTGGTCAATATTGTTATTCCATTTGATGATTTTGTCCTCTGTATTTAGCTTATTTAATCTGGCCAGTAATGCACATATTAACATTTTTGGCATGCACTTAGTATCCCATACTACTTTAATTAAGTTATTTTTTTGCATATTTGCATCTAATTTGGTTCCATGCAGATTTAAAGTTGAACTCGCCTTTTCTGTTAGGCAGCCAAAACTAGAAGTCTTTTTCCTTATGACAATGAATTTTTATTGCATTAACTGTTTGGAAAATATGGGTAGGCAAACAGTTATAGTTTCCATTCCATCCATTCTTAGAAATAAGTGATGCTTTTCTATTGGGGCCACCTATCATAGTAATATACTGCCAACCAAACTTATCAACTAGGGAAGAACCTGAGATCCATGGGTCAAACCACATGTCAATATCTTTATCATTTACAATTTTTTTATCCATGAGATCTTTACACCATTATCTAGCCTTTAGAAGTATTTTCCAAACATAAGGTTTATTATTACCTAGAGTTACTGTCCAAAAGTTCTTCTTTTGTAGTATTTATTGTGCATCCATTTTGCCCAAAGACTATCCCCTTGAATATATTTCCAAACTTATTAAATAGTTACTTCCCTAACAACATCATCAAGTCTTCTTACACCAAGGCCTCCTTCACTTCTAGTTTTGCATACATCATCCCAACTCATTCTGTGTGCTTTAGATTTCCACATAAAGTTAGCACAAACTGAATTTATTTTCTGAATTATGTTGGCTGGAATCTGCATGAATTGCATCCAAATTGAATCATTGGGAGTATTACTATCTTAACTAGTTCAACCCTTCCACTAATATTGAGTTGTTTACTTCAACTTTTTATTATTGATTTTGTCTATTAATTGCCCAAAATTCCTTGCCTTTAGTTTGTTATTCGAAAGAGGGATGCCTAGGTAAACTATTGGAAGACTAGTAGTGTTTACTTTTATAAGTTCAGCTGTTAATTGTTTATTGGCCCTTTTACCGAAAAAAAGACTATACTTGATTTCATTTAATGCCAATCCAATGAGACTATAAATTTCCCAAAATACTTTTTGCATGATTTTGGAATTATTTTCAGTGGCTTTTGATATGATTAAAATATCATATACATAGAGCAGATGTGTAATTATAGGTTCAACCTGATCGACAGAGGCGAGACTACCTTTCAGATATTCCAAATCTAGCTTGATGGTGAGGAATTCTATGGCTATGGAAGATAGCTATGGTGAGAGGGGGTACCCTTGCCTTAATCCCCTAGTACTTTCTAAAAAACCAAATGGAACCATCTACTAGGATGGAGAATGAAGGGATAGATATACATTCATAAATCAGATTGGGAAAAATAGAAGGGAAACCCATAGATCTTAGCATATGATGAAAAAGTTCTCTACTTATCCTATCATAGGTGTAACGATCGGCCTTTTCGATCCTTGAATGTCGACATTAATATATCTATGGTATTCACGTGATGAGCACCCAAGTGCTGGAAAGATAGAACGTTAGGGTAAAAAAAAAGGAAAAGAAACAGAACAAGAAAGAAGAACACAACATAAGAATCTCACATGCGGAATGATAATATATAATATCTCAAAAGGTCTTTACCAATAAGAAAATTTTGATATACATACATCAATCAAAGAAAACAAACGTGTCACTAGCCTGGACATTTATAGCAGCCCGTCCTCACAAATGCTAATAGATACAAAACAAGTAATACAACGAAAAATAAATACGTTAAGGAATCATCCAGCTCCTTTTCAAGAGCTATAATGAACCACAACTAAATCTAAAAATATACACAGGCTGACCCGAGCATTATAAGAAAATAACATCTGGATCAGTTTGGTAAACCATCATGAGAAACTCAAATCACATAGATTGCTATATTTATAAAACCCTTCAAATTAAAGGCATATCGTAAGTGCAATGACCCATAAATTTTTGACAATTAAAAATATTTAAATTGATAAGTTGTTGGTGCTAATATTGGGAGAACTTAAGAATTTAAAAATAAGAAAATGACTAGAATGAAATGTAATAGTATTAATTCAAGGTGATTGACAACTTCTTTAAATGTAATTCCAAGTAATTGCAATGATTAAAGGTTATAATTGGTTATATATTATAAATAAGGAAATAGAGTAAATGTTATATTAATGGATGAAATAATATGTAATTAATTGAAATTGTATAAAATCAGTGTTGTGTAAGTAGTATAACATTTGTTGAAGATAATAAACTTATAAATGTGATTAAATTTAGGAAAAGGTGACAATTTTTATATGCTACCTATTTATTTAATATCTTAAGTTAAATTGGAAATCAATTTTAATTAAATATTAAATATTACGTTAAAATGAGTTAAGACGATAACTGTAAATGTGAATGCAATAAAACGTACGGATAGGTCTATTATATTCATAAGGCAATAATGATTGATTTAATGGAAAGAATAAACCAAGATAAATGAATTTATTGGGATTTTAAACTATCATTAATAAGAAAATCAACAAAAATTCGATATAATTGAAATATTGCAAATAATATGGGAAAAGATGATAATTGTAAGATATTAATACAATAAGATGTAAACCAATGTTAACTATTTCCATAAGTAATAATTGATTGAATAAAAAGATTGAAATCAAATTTAATCAATTTATTGGAATTTAAAATTATAATTAATGGATTTATTGCAATTGGAATTAAACACTACAATTTGTGCAATAATTAACATTGAATTTGACATGGGAAATTGGCTTTAAAAAGATTTTTAATTTCTGTGTAATTCGAAATGATAAAATTTGTTAATTATAAAATTGTAATTGAAATGTGACTTAATCAATTTAATACTAATTTATTTATTTAATGTGAAAATAGCCATTTTGGCCAATGTCTCGGATTTCGATGAAACAAGTTTATTAGATCCATAACGGTGAATTATTATAAGGTTTCAAGTTTCGTAGCGAACAAACTTGTCGTTTGATCGTATGGCCTCGAAACGCGTAGAAATCAATTTAATTAAATTCAATTGAAATCAATTTGATATAAGCTGAATTAAAGTTAACTTCTTCATACGATGGAATTAGGACTTGAAACCTATTCCATTGAGTTTAAAAATATCGAAAACATCTATTTTGATATATGGGATGATCTATTTTCGTTTCGGGGTCAGAATGGGCTTTTTGGGTCACTATTCGTCGTTCGTATAAATTCGATATGTGTTTATTTTCTTATCGGGCCTTGTTAATATAAATAGTTTTGTTATAACCTAGTAGCCTTTTTATTTCTCATTTTTGTACGTACATTTCCATCTACTCCTTCCTTCCTTCCCAATGGTAGAAACTCTAGTTACCAAATTCAATTGCAAATCAAAATCAAATCGAAAAATTTAAACTCCTCAAACTATATCATATTATATATCGGTGGTCTCGACGAGTGCAATCCACTGCTACTGTTCGTTTCTTGATTTGAATCATCGTTTGTTTAGAAATAGTTGATTTAATCTTGGCCATCCATCTCGTCATGATCAACTTCGACCGATCGTCGAATCGTTGGTATGGGTTTATGGAGATCGTCGAGCGGAGTCTATCGGTGTAGTTCGTTTGGTCATCTGAAGGTTGGATCGACAACAAAAATTGAACTAGGATTCAAAGATATGGGCAGTGGCTGTCCTTTTTTGCTCGCGTACGTGTACTTTGGTGGCGATCGGAGGGTCGAGGTGGTCGTGGGTGGTCGGGGCGGTCGCTTGGCAAGGTGCGGCGGGCCCTAGTGGCCCTAGCGACGGCGGCAAGGAGGGCTTTATGGCAGCTCTGGTTGGGTTTGAACAAACGAGGGTTCTAGGGTGCGTGTTCTCCTTCCAGCTGAGTGACGTGTAAATATCAATTATTATTATTTTTATTATTTTAAATTTCAATCGTGTATTGTTTTAATGTGTATAACTTTTGCATATGAGGTCCGATTCACGCACGGTTTGTTCCGCTAGAATCGTATCAAAATTCCAGACATTATGGAATTGGTTTGGATGAATTCTGAGACAGTACAAATTTAGGCCTTATTTTGGATTTGAAATCAAAGGTGAGTGTTTTAACCCACTCACAACTACTAAATTATCTTATGTTAGTTAAATTGAATTTATGATGTGATTTGGAATTGATTGGTTGATGTTTGGTATATTTAAATTGTCATTCTACTTAAATTTAACTTTTATTGCATTTAATCATCGTTTAATTTAATATTGAATTTAATTGTCAATTTAATACCTGTTAATGATAATCAGTTATCTATTGATGTTTATTGGTTGATTTGGGTGATGATTAAGATGTATGTTTAATTGTTGATTTTGGATGATTTGATGTTATATTTATATTTTTATAACACTGCAAGTGCCCTTAGTTATTGTTAGAAAATCCCTATGAGTTGAAATGATTCATACCCGAACGATCATACAGAATATGAGAAAATCGTTATGGGTTGAAATGATAAACCCAAGCGAATTTCATTGATTTGGAATTTGGGATTACGGGTTGAAATAATATATACCCGTAAATTTAATTTTTGTGGATTGAAATGATAAATATCCATATCACTTGACCATAGGGTAGAAAATTATATAAGGACACAGGATTGGTTAAATTAAACGATTTTAAAACCCTTAAATCTTAAATTGGATTAAATGATATTTTGAAGGAAATTGATTTATATAAATTGAATTACTTGAAAATCCAAGTTTGAAGGTTGGAATTGGAAATTGGTTTAAATCGAAATTCTAAAGTATTTTAATCTATTTTAAATCTATTTAAAGTATTTTAACCCACTTTAATCTGTTTTAAATCTATTTAATCTATTTTGATATATTTTAAACTATATTAAACTATTTCAATCTATTTTAAATTATATTAATCAATTTTCATCTATATTAAACTATTTTAATCTATTTTAAATTATATTAATCTATTTTAATCTATTTTAAACTATATTAAACTATTTTAATCTATATTAAATTATATTAATCTAGTTTAATCTATTTAAACTATATTAGTCCATTTTATTCTATTTTAAACTATATTAATCTGTTTTAATCTATTTTAAACTATCTTAAACTATCTTAAACTATTTTTAAAACTATTTTAAACTATCTAAACTATTTTCTGAATTTCAGGTTTTGTAAAGCGGAAGTTTTATATTTAAATCCTTGATTTTTAAGTAGAATGCGATTAAATGATGTTATAACATAAGTAGGGATTTAAATGACATATTTGAGGAATATGATGATTTTAAATGAGGATTTAATCTATTTTTGGAAATATGAATTCGAAAGTGATATGATTTCAAATGTGATATAATTCCGGAAGTAAATACAACTGCAAATAACTGGAATAACAGAAAGTTGAATAGACAAAGGACAGATCTCCAATCAAAGCTCCAAGCTCCAAAGGTGAGTCTCAAATGCTGTAACACTCAGTCTGACCCGAGCATAAAGCAAAACATAAAACTCTCGAGTCAGGACTAACATTCTTATGCAATTAAATCAGCTCAAGTGAAATGTCAAAGTGAAATGCAATTAACTTAAAGGATGTTGGGATTCTGTCCTTTAAGGATCCGTTAAACTATCTACATACATAGTACAATACGCTACGTATATAATATCTATAGTAAAGTAAACTATTAAAATAGCGTTTAGGCGTTACCCATATCCCCCTTAACACATTGTTATATATTCCCGTAGCCTATATAGTACCGTAATTCCTCTGTAAACTGGAGGGCTATCAGAGGGCACTCCATAGGTACGGTACAAACCAAAACTCATAGAAGGCGTGATAAGGCATGTGACAAGGCACGCGAGGCAATGCCTAGGGTAGGATTCTATCGTTTTGCACTCCTAGACAGGTGGTAACGCATAGCAGCTACTATCGCCCACCTCGAGACACACTCCCAAATCGAAGGTGCACCCAATCAAATCACAAAGTAATAGAATGGTATCGAAGAAGCATGCTCGATCGGAGGTGCGACCTCACTTGGCCCGGTATAGCTCCTGTTATAGCCACATCAAGCTGACTAACGGGAGTTAGGGCTGCGTTCATACCTCATATAGACGTCGCCAAACCATCCTACTTCGTTTTGGATTCTCGACCATGTACATAGTTGTTAAAGTGGTTTTCGGTATTGACAGAGAGTATGACAATATCTGATCCCGATCTCTTTAACAACCAGACGCTTATTTCACACCGTGGTCATTTTATATTTCAAACAGTTTATACTTCATATCAAAATATCATATTCTTTTCAAAAATCATATCACTTTCGAAATCGTATCCACTTTCGAAATCATAACCACAAAATAGTTTAAACCATCTTATCAAATATTTGCATTTAAATCCATTAAATCTAAATTATAAAAGTTCCCACTTAAACAATTTGAATTTTTAAAAGTAGTATATATATATATATAAATAGTTTATATTTAAAAATATGTTATATTTAAAATAGTTTATATATTAAAAATAGTTTATATATTAAAATATATATTTAAAATTGTTTATAAATTTTAAAATAAAATTAAGATAATTTATATATTTAAAAGAGTTTATATCTAAATAGTTTCAAATTAGAATTGTTTCTTCCAATTTCACATATCAATTCAAATCAACTTTAGTTCCAAAATTTAATTTAAATCAACCTTAGTCCAACAATTTCAATTAAGAGTTCAATTCAAATTCAAATTAAAACCATTTTAATTTTTATCGATTTTAAATCCAGGTTTGAACCAAAAATTTAAACCACTTCCACTTTAATAGATTTCGAAGTCTAAATATTCAAACAATTTACAATAATTCAATTTGATAAATTTCATTTATATTTCAAAATTTAACTTAATTTTATTTAAATTTTAAAATATTCACTTAATCATTTCTTTTTATAACATTTAAATAAAATCTCAAATTACAAATTTAATTCAATATTAAATATTCAATTTCAATTTTATTTGAAAATATTCATCAAATTAACTTAAATCAAAATCAAGTTATAAAACATATCTTTAAATCACAAAATCAATAAATTCCAAATCAATCCTATTTAAATTCAATTATTAACCAACTTAAAATTTCAAGTCAACTTTAATTAATCTTTCCAACCTCTATTATCAAAGTTATTACAAAATCTTTTTTTTTTAAAATATAAATACTTAAACATATTCTATACTAATTAAATTAAATTTTATTAAATTAAATTTTATTAAATTAAATCTTATTATTAAATTTATTTAAATCTTATTTTATTTATTTTAAAATATAAAAATATAAGTAAAATCTTAAAATTTACATTTCACAACTTAACCTATAATTTTAAATTTTCCAAGACATAAAATTTAAAATCTAAATTCTATACATATTAAAATAAAATCTTTATATTATATTTAAAAATCAATATTTAATAAAACCCCTAAATTTCCTTTTCAAACTTTGGAAACCATTTTAAAAAATAGACCAACGGTGTCTGTATATAATTCTCTATCCTATGGTCAACCGATACGGATATTTATCATTTCAATCCGCAGTAAATTAAATTTACGGGTATATATCATTTCATCCTGCAATCCCAAAATTTCAAAATCAATAAAAATTGCTTGGGTTTATCATTTCAACTCATAACGATTTTCCGTTAATCTATAATATCGTTCGGGTATGTATCATTTCAACCCATAGGGATTTTCTAAACTAATAGGGAACTTGCAGAGTGTGGACAATATAATAATAACATAACATAGTATTCATATCAATGACAAGCATATATCGTAATTAACAAATTTAAATGTAATATATATACAACATGTTCTGGTGTCATATATCAATCATAGGTGAACAATTTAAATAACATATCATATTCAACAATTAAATAACTAACAATTTAAATTTAATAACATATTTCAATCGTCATTCCATGTGAATTAAATTTACTAAATATAAGAATGTTAATCCTGAGAGATCGCTCACCTTTCGAGGCTAGAGAAATTAGACAACTCGACAAGCTATGAATTGAATCACAAACTCGACAATCGACCAATCCAAATAACAAATCTCAAAGCAAAGTAAGGTGAACACGGATTCGACGAACAAAGCTGATAATTAGGGATCGATGAAAATAAATCAAAATCAGCTTGATATAAACTGAAACGAAATGTATTTTATATTATTTTTTCTTAAAACCAATATTCAATTTAAAAATACATATTTAAAATAAAATATCCATATTATATATTATTCCTTCTCTTTTCTCAATATTTATTTAAAACCCAATTTTTCCAAAATTCATTAATTAAACATAACATACATACATACATACATATGTATGTATGTATGTATGTATTAAAGTTATTACAAAAACCTATATTAAAAATATTAACATAAATTTAAAAATACTTTAAACATATTATATATATAACTTTCCCTTCTTTGAAAACAATATAATTTACTTTATATATATAACTTACTTTATTATTACGAGTACTATGGCACGTCCGATGGACGTGCGAATAGAAAATCGTAAGTAAATATTTTATTATGTAAATCACATGAAACATAAATAAAATCATTTCGGTAACATTTCGATATAACACCTACTACTCGAAACATGTAAAAACGTCAAACTAATTAGGTTATTGTTTCATGAATAATAATTATTGTTAATGATAAATAATGAATAACTATACTTAAATTTGCATCCACACAAATAACAACATGCATTAGAGCCAAAGTTTGAACATTACAGCTAGAAATGTTTTTATTAAGTTGCAAATCTAAAAAAATTGACTTGTTGAGCAAAAACAAAATGAAACAATCAACTTTTACATCCCATTTATGTAATTATTTATTGACCTTTATATTATTCGTTAACTTTTCAATTTCAGCTTTGAAATCCACAAATGGCATATACAGCTGGGTGAATACAATTTACACCATTTCAAAATAAACTTTCTATTACTTTAGAAACAACTTTTTAGTCCCAGGCTTACACTTATGAATTCCAGTATATTCGAGCGAATCCAGCCTTTCTTCAATCATGCACGTGTAGTTGACATTGCTGATATAGAGATCCTTATAATATTAAGGATAAAAACTTAACCATGTTTTTGTTATTCTCCTACTTTTGCAATGGAAATTTAACAATTAATATATGAAGCAACTACATTTGCAATCTGAAAATACACATTTTAGCATCATTTCCATCACGCACGTAAGCAGGTGCACATCCCCAATTATAACGCATCTGTAATGCATGTTAGCATAGGAAAAATGAGTTAATTAATTATTTTATCTATAGGATATCTCAAACAAAGAGAAACACTGAATATACATTTGTTAATAGTTTAAAAGGTAAAGATGATTAATTTACCAAAACAAAAGAATAATTAGCTTAGACTATTCTGAACATCATTCATTATTGAAGCATTTTGCGATGTTTGAAAAAACTTCCAATTTCTTTTGGTGATTATCGGTGCTTCATGGAATTTACTATGTTTCTTTAAAGAAGATATATGAATAAACTGACATGTGCTTAAACTTACCTCACGTTATTTAAGTATAATTATATTATAGTAAGAAACTTTGGTGGGAAGAAAAATCAATGCTAATCCTAAAGTTGCTTGACTATATATTCATATAGTATATTTTGTTTTCTAAGGTGGGTTAAACGGTTAAACGACTTGGATTGTGTACATAATTACATTTGTATCTGAAATGCACACATATAACATTAAATAAATAGCATATGTACATATTTTGGGGTTAGTAGTTAATAGAAGTTTTATTTTGTTAATTATTTACAGCAGAAGTGGTTACTTTATAAAGAATCGTTAAGATGTTATAGCAAACCATTTTGGACAACCTAGATAAACCATATTTAACATGAAAAAAATAGAGATGCACACATATCTATCTCTTGTTATCAAAAACGGTAGACTACGAATTATTTGCTGTGATAACTATAGCGGCTGCTTTTTTAATTGGAGTACATTTGAGAGCTTTTCAAATTCATCCCACATAAATAATGAAAAAAAAATAGAAACCATATTTTTGTCAAAATTTGCAAATTATATTTTTAATTAGATTTATATTTGTTTAAATAACTATACTTGTATGAAAGACTGAGAAAAAAGTTACCAAGTTCACCGACGCATTAACTATTGCATCATCCTTCTTAACTGAAGTGGAATTGTTGTTTTCCTTTTCTGGTTTGCTTTATTACAAATTCTTTAGCAACCAACTAAAAGCTTTCACAATTCTTTAGCAACCGTCTAAAAGCATTTGCATCATTATATATGAGCCTGTGCTACTTTCTATAAGTTAATTATACATATATTACTACATTATAATATATCAAATATTCAAAAATTCTAATTATACATGCATTACTACGTTATAAAATACCAAATTATTTGAAAATGCTAATTACACATACATTAATTTATCAACTCATTTAAGGGATCGTATCTATTTACAGGATTCTTCACATTAGCTTTCTATATCTTCTCATTTGGAATACATATTGGTCGCTGATTGATCTATTAGGATGTTCCTCCTTCATCTAGTTTCCTCAGTCTCATCATCTTATGCGCTTGCGATCTCATCATCTATTGTCCCTATATAGACTATTGTTGTTGTTATAAAGATGGTACTGCTTTCCAGTTCTTTATGTTTTCTTCATGCATATCTTCAAGGACTTTAAGCTAGCATCTTAACACATGTCGGCACGGTCTTCGTTTTAACATAGCACTTCAGCATATCAGCATGCACTAATGATGGGTATTCAATGCAGCAACTTCAGCACCACTACAACAACACCATACTTCCTCTATTCATTTGGCATCTTAGCATTAATAAACAGCTTAAAATCAGGCTGCTCACATCATAAATCTGAACCACTACAAAAGCTTCATTTTTGACTGTTTACTTTGCAACTCGATAGCTAGCAGGTTCCCCTTATTTTCGCACCAATCGGGTAATGTTTTGTTGATTCAGATTTACTTCATTTATATATTTTTAATAATATTAACTTACTCTACTTTGATTCCTGTTATGTAAGCTCATAAGAGCTCTAGTTTGACCAGCTCTTTGTTGATATTATATATACCAGGTTGGCAAAGAGGAGGGTTTACCGAAGGGAGTGCATGTGTAGATGCTGAAGGTGACAACGACGATGACGGAAGGTGGCGACGTTGGCGGAAGGAGATGACGGTTGAATTTAAATTGCTTAGGAATTTGGAATGTTGACGGTGATGAATCATAATCTGGGGTTTGAGGAGTCGAATTTGGGAATGTGAGCGATTTAGGGGAGAAACATCAGATTAGGGTTTATGAAGCTCCAGGGTAAATGAGAATGCAGAGGGTATTTCCGGGACTCGATCCTCCTCTTCTGCCTCTCATCTCCCTACTTCCCACATTAGAAGATTCCTCAGCTTCTTCCTCTGCCCTGCTACATCTCGTGTTCCAAAACCTATCGGTCGAGTCTAAAGAATTAAACTCCCATGAAGAGTGCCATGAATGCGCCACCAGGCTATTGCTCCCTGTTGATTCCTGAGGCTTGTTTTCTTTTCTTAACTCGCTAACTGATACATACTTATGAATAGTTGGTTCGGTCAGATCATCCTTTACATGTATCTCTGTCTCAACAAAAGGAGCTTTGATGTCTAAACCTCTTTTTAAGTATGATTGGTCTGAGGAGGAAGAGTTGAGATCTGCTACTGCTTCTAGTATAGAGTGGGCTTTTGATACAGAAGCTGGAAGTACAAATCCTGCATTTTGCTTATGGTAGTTTTGTATGTCTTCTAATAGAAATGAAATGTAGTTACTTGCATTTGCAGTTGCGTTTGTGCCACTTATAACATTGTCTAGATCTCTTGATGATCGCCTGGAGGATCATTTTCTTGTTAAAGTTGGGTTTGTACTACTGTCCAGTTCAGTAGTGGAGAAGAGTTGATGATGTGATCTTGAGATAAGTAGTCCCACATCGTCCAATATATGTCATTTGTTAGTGTATATAATTTAAGGGACAAATCCAACATACGAAAGTGGTTTAGAAAATTAGCACGTTCTTAGCTTGGATGGCACTTGTAAATTGGGAAGCGAATCCCAGCCTTTTCTGATTGCAGAATGCTTGCCTTCCCTGCAGCTCAATTACGTACCACTACTGATGCTTTATATATGCAAAGGGCATTATCGGTATTTCAAAAAGACACTGAGTAAATCAATAGAATGAATTCTCTTTATTAGTAGTAAAGATATATATAAACAATCAGCAAATGCCACTATGCAAACTTGCTTTATTATAAACTTACTTTATTATTATATATACATATAAGCTTCAAAAAGAAAAGAAATATGAAAGCAACACTCAGATATGAAAACAAGTTATATAAATGTACTACATTATTTACTTTATACAGAGAAGGGGAAAGTCTGGCCTGCAATACTCGGATGGGCTGCGCACAGTGGGTTTGGGCGAATGAAGTTGGCTGCACAGATGAAGTATACGAGCAGTAAGGCAAGCTAAGGGTTGCGGCTCTCAGGGGAAGGAGGCTAATAGGTGGAGACGAGGCAATGCATTTGCAGTCGAAGATAGGTGAGAGTTGCTTGGCGTTGATCGGTGATGGGTGTTGTACAGCCATTGGTTATGGGTGGTGGTCGCTCGGCAGTTGGAGGCGGAGGAGGGCTGTTGGGTTTGTTGAAAAAGAATAGGCTGTGTGCTTGTGTGGGGAGGCTGATGATGGTGAGAGTGGAGAAGCGATGCAGGGTAGGTTACGACAAAGCAAGGTGATGGGTTTGGAGAGGGAAGCAAGTGGCTGAGGGTGGCGATGTGCTCGGGGTTAGGCTGGGAAAGGGTGGATCTCGGTCGGAGCAGTTGGAGGCTGTCAGGGATGAGTACTTGGGTTCGGGGAAAACTGGAGGTTGTGGGCGAGGAAGAGCTGCACATCAGACAAGGTGCTCAGGTAGGCTGATGACGTGGAGACGTGGAGGAGAATGGAGTTCGGGTTGAGGGCAAACTGCTGTGGCATGGAACGAGAAGTGTAGGGTTGACTGATGTGGAGGGAGGTGGCATTTGGGAGAGGCGAATGGTGATGGGTTCGGAGATGACAGTCGAGGCTGAGGGAAGGAAGAATGGTGGCGTTGGTTGGTGGCAGACTCGGCAAGGAAAGGTGAAAGGGTGGAATTCGGCCATGAAGGGGAAACAAACAGGTGACATAGCAATATATAAGAATGAACTACAATATATTAAAAAAATTGACTCAAAGAACAGAATGAACGAAGGGAAAGAAAATGAAAGAATCGGAAATATATCTTGAAATGGTAAGAAATAAAAAGTCAGAAGTTGAATTCAGTGAATATTAATAACTAGTGACCATTGGTTGTCTCAGGATACAAATGAAAGTTCACAGAACCCAAAAGGTTCCAAACAGGTACCGATACGGCTAACCATTTCACAGATTTTGCCGCCTACCGGACGCCGAAATACACAAATGAATATACCTCGGAGATCAGCATGACGAAACTAACAGAATGGTACACGAATATGAGTGACACCACCCACCTATCAAAACTCGAATTTCGCTGCCAAAACTGCTGCTAAAACGCCGAAAACAATATAAACGGAGCTAGAGCAGTCCAAATTTGGCGAAAGGAATTACGACGACTCACTTAGAAAATGTTTTACATCTTTATTATGTAAAAATATTCGGATTTCAGAAATATTTAATTTCCATCAAATTTAACTGATTTTAAATTTAAATTGAAAATTTCACAATAGAACAAACTTACATATTTCCAATGGAAATTTGCCACTTGCTATGTTTAAATAAACATATCTTAAATATCAAATTTTCATTGCAAAAATTATATAGTTTAATTTCAAGAACAATTTAGTTAATTACGTTATTTAAATCGCTAAAATTTACGTATCGCTACAAGGTCGGATTCGAGCAAAACAATGCATTGGATTCATATCGAAGTCGTCACGACATGGAGTTGGATTCGTATTTGTTTGACTCCGAAAAATATTAAGTTTCAAATAAAGTTGAGTGTTTTAAACCGCTCACGAAATACTAAAATATTCTAGTTTTAGTTAAATTGAAATCATGAAGTGATTTATTTTTATTGACTGTTGTTTGGTAATTTAACTGACATTTAAATTGACATATGAATTGAACTGTTAGAAATTTGTAATCGATGGTTAAATTTGAAATTGAAATTGAATTGCTAATTAAACATCCGATATTGATAACTAGTTAACTGTTGTGACATATTGACTATTTTGGATGTTGATTCTGATGGATGGCTATTGGTTGATATTTTGGATGGTTGGATGTTTATTTGTTTTATATATATCCTGTTATCACCCTGTATGTTGCTGATAGTATATAAAACTGTTATTTGAATTATTTCGAATAAATTAAGAAAAATATTGAAATGATATATACCTACGACACTTTGATTTGGATTGAAATGATATATATCCATCCCTGAAGTTAAAATTTAAATAACTGATCACTTGACTGTAGGATAGAAAATTATATATGGACACCGAATTGGTTAAATTAAATGGTTTTAAATTCTTGAATTTGAATTTATTTAAATGATATTGTTTTAAAGAAAAAAAATTGAATTTATGAGAATTGAACTAATTTCGAATTCGAGTTTTGGAATGTTGAAATAAAAATTGGTTAAAAGAAATTGTTTTAAAGAATTAAATTTGAAATGTGAAGTTATAATCGACATATGACTTGAATTATGGAAATTGAATTGCTTTAAAGATTTAAACCGTAAATTGAACGTTGAAGTTTAATTTGATTTAAGCGATTTAAATCGATAAATTGAAATTGGATTTGAAATTTATATATATTGAAATGGTTTAAAATAAGAATTGAATTGAAATTTGAACCACTGAATCGAATCGTTGAATCGAATTTGAAGTTAAAATGAAACGTTTTGAAATTGAAGTTAATTCGAATTGAAATCGAAATTAAATTTGATTTGAATTGAAATCGAAATTGAATCAATTTAAATTGATTTGAGATCAAAGATGATTTGAATTGGAAGATTTGAAATTAAATCAGTTGATTGAAATTTGGACCCGAATCGAGATTTATTGGAAATGGAAAGAAACTTTTTTTAATTTGAAACTATTTTCACTATAGACTATTTTACTATAAACTATTTTAAAATCATCTTTTTAAATTTTCAAATTATTTAAATTTTCAAACCATTTTAATATATAATCCATTTTCAATACTCAAACTATTTTATTTCAAACTATTTTAATATCTAAACTATTTTAATATTACTGTTTTAACTATTTAAAATTTTCAAACTATTTTCAAAATTCAAGCTGGTTAAGGTCGGAACTGTTTATATTTAAATCGTTGATTTAAATACGAATGTGATTAAAATGAAGTTATAACCTAAATCGAAAATTGAAATTATTTCGAAATGAAATTGATCTCGAAGTGAATATATTGATTTTGAAGTGAAATTGATTTCATGGTGAATAAAATGATATTTTAAAGTGAATATGACATATTGAAGTAAATATGATATTTTGAAGCGAATATTATATTTTGATATCAAGTAATAATTCACTTTTGAAATGTAAAAGAACTAACAGGTATGTAAAATGACGTTTGGTTGTTAAAGAGACCAGGGCTGATTATTGGCATACTCTTTGTCAATTTTGGAACCACTTTAACAACTGTGTATGTGAAGGAGACTCTAGAATGAAGTGGTTGGATTTGGTGTACGTTGCTGGATTTGAAGAAAGAGAAGAATGATGGATAGCCTTGACACTTGTGTCAATTTGAAATGACTAAAACAGGATGGCTTGACAGGGCCAATGAGGGTAGCTACCTCTAGCGGACATCTATTCTTCGATTTTATTTTTGACTCTGTCCATACTATTACCCTTGATGTTGGTTTCGATTGGTGCACCTCGATTTGGGATGACCTTCCTTTAACTCGATATTGGATGGATGGACGCGGTGGGCGATCGTGGCTACGATGCGTTTCCACCAGCCCTATGATCCAAACTAGTAATATCCTACCTTGGACATTGCCTCACGTGCCTTGTCAAACTTTTATCCTTATACGAGACCACTACGAGTTTGGTTTAGTGTTGCCGTATCATGGCGCATCCCTATCCCCCGACGTGCTACCGAGGTGTTATATGCAAATTGTACACCAATGCTTAAAAGCGCATTAAGGGAGATAAATGTAAAGCCTTAACGCTAGGAAAAATATTTATCTTATTGATTAGACGTTACATATATAGTGTATTCTACTATATATAGATATTTTTACAGATCCTTAAGAAATGGAAAGTCCTGTAACATCTCTTGAGTTATGGCACGCACGTTATACACTGGATAGGAGATAAAACCCGTAAACATCTCTAACGCTATTACACTCCTGTTATATGTGTATTGATTTGAGTTACATAAGGATATTTTAGTTCTGACTCGAGTGTATTGTTTTACTTTATGCTCGGGTCAACCCTGAGTTTTCATTGCATTGAAGATCATATTATTCTGGAGGACGAAGACAATGATTTGGTATATCGTATTACTAGTATTATTTTCCTGCATCATGTTTTTCTACTGCAATGTCTTATTTGGTCTATGTTGTATGTATCACTCGGATTGATGTTGTAAAAGTATAATCAAATGTATAGTGTAAACAATTTCAAGAACTTTTTATTTGATTATTATATTTTATCATTCAGCTGCGAGATTCTTTGTTTGTTTCCTTCTTTTCTTATTTTTCTTAATTAACCACACTGATTATCTGTGTTTCGGATTGTTTTGAGTTAGACATGTGTGGTTTATTGTCGACTTAAACCTTCCGAAATGTAGGTCGTCACAGTTGGTATCAAAGCTAAGTTTAGCGATAACCTTAGCTTTGGTGGGGTTCGTCCCATTAGAGATAGGGTAGTAATATCCTAGAATGATTTTGTTTGAGTGTGTGTGTATGTGTGTGAGTGTGTGTATACGAGAGCGCATAATTGTTAGCGTTATAAAATGTTTTATATTATGTTTACTTATCTGTTAGGTTATTTATGAATTCTGGTCGGTAAATGAGGCACCATGTTATCGATAGGGGTTTCTAAACGATTAAACTAGGCAAGTCGACATAATATTGTTTTAAAATAAGGTAAATGGAATAATTTTACCTAAATTATATTTTATATATAAAAAGGAATAATTTTTCATAAATATTCATATAGGTTTATGAAAATACGAATCTTTTTATGGATGTTGTTTGTTAGAAGATGATAATATTTAGTTATCATCGATGATTGGTTGAATTAAACTAAAAACGAATACTTTGTGAACTCTACATCACGAAGCGTTCGATAATTAGATTGAATTGAAATCTAATTACAGTAAGTATTGTTTGCAATAACAAAGATGTAAATTTACGAAATGTTTTCATAATAAGGTAATGGAATTGTGTTTGTATATTTATAATATAGCTTATAAATAGAAAGGATTTAAAAGCTGAGAATTTTAGAATTTAAAATCCCGTTGATTTTCAAAAATTGTTTTCAAAAGTAATAAATATTATTTTGGAAGTGATTTTGACTAGAATTTTTTTTTGAAAATATTTTGAAAGAGTTAAAAGCATTGATCTTAATTTAGTCGCTGGAAAATAATTCTGAGGGTGACCGTGGCATAGTTAGTATTCATTTTCAAGTTTCTAAGTGAAAATATCTACCAAAAGGAATTTATTTCTGGTTAAAACAAATTGTTTATATTTCAAAGATATAATTTGATATATAAGGTAGATAAGTATGATATTACTTCAAAATGTTTTGAAATGTAAAATTTGGTGTTTAAATTTTGAGGTTTTCAGCTAAGCAAGGTCATAATATGATCCATGTGAGTTTTAAAGGTATTTGGACTTATTCGGTAAAGTTTAAAAATGTTTGAACTTGTGTATAAAAGGTTTGGAAAGTGAATAAAAATAAACCATCATGTTTTGGTAGTTCGTAAATTATATAATTTTCGAACTATTAAAATAGTGAATAAAAAGGGTTTAAAAGTTTGTTTAATAATATGGACAAGTAAAATAAATCTGAATTTGTATGTACTCTTTTGGATATGAGAGTATTATATAAATTTGAACTTGAATTAAAGAATGTTTACTCACTTAAGTAAATTAGTTTGAATATGAAGTGAAAAGGTTATAAAATCAAGTTTGTAAGTATTAACTTAACAAATTTGTGTTTATGGATATTTATGAACTTAAGTAATAAACTTAAGTAAAAATCTAATTTTAGTTTAAGTTAAAAGACTGAATTTAGACTGAGAATTCGAGAACTTAAATCCCGGTGCTTTTGAAATTGTTTTCTAAGATTTTGAAAATAATATTAGTATTATCTGAAAATATTTATGAACAGAAGTTGTTTCAAAGGGATTTTAAAAGGAAGTAAGTCATGTACTATCCTCTTCTGTCGTTGGAAAATAGTTTCAGTGATGACGGTCGCATCCTCGACATTTATTTTCAAGTCTCAAAGTGGGGGAGGCCACTTAGTAGCTTTGCTACGCATTTGATTCAATAAACAGATTTTTGATTTAAAATTTCTAAATATGATTTGATAAATATAAAAGATATGAGTATATATACATTATTTCAAAATGATTTGGAAAGAAACCCGGTGTTTAGTTCTTACGTTCTCTGTAAATTAATAATTTTCACTTATTAAATGAAATGAATTAATAAAATGATTTTATAAAATGGTCCATGAATGATTTGATATGAAATGTGTTAAACATAAAGTGAAATAATTGAAATTTGAATAAATTGAATGTAAATGAAATAGATGTGAACAAATTGGAAGTAAACCAATTAGATGTTAATAAAGAATGGATGTTAATAAGAGATGATAGTGTATAAATAAACTATTAACATTGGATAATGTAAATTGATATAGTTTGGATTAATTAGATGAATATTAATTGTTGAATTGTTTCTTTTGTTGCAAATCATTGTTATAAATGTTTTTGGTTACATATGGTTGTTATGTTGTGTATTAGTGCTTATGCTTATGGTTTGGATTAAGAATACATGTTATATAGTTCTATTAAACTCATGCATGCTTTCTATATCTTTCTATATGCAACTAATATTCAAATTGAGTTGAGATATGTACATATGATGTCGTTTGGATGTATATGCGATTGGACATGCTTATGCTTGCTTTAATATAAGCGAACTCGCTCATAATAATAATAATAATAATAAGTTACATATCTCGGATAACATATTGTACTTTTATATTTTTCCTTACGGGGTGCCTCATCACTGAAATGAGATGTATATTTGTTATATGTGTGTATTGTAAATTTTTCCGATCAAGCCGTGCAAAGGAGACGCTGCCGAAGTCAGATGTTAAAAAAATTTAGAGTCTTTAAAATTTTATAACTTGTTTTACAAATAAGCCAATATCAGAGTGGCGTAGCGGAAGCATGGTAAAGGTTTTGCAAATAAGATTTTATGTTTTGTATGTTGATTAGTTTGAGTAAAATATATCAAATGATAGATTCCTTACTTAATCCTTTTTCTAGGACGAAAAGTTTTGAGTAGGGGAGATTATAACGACTCGTATTTTTAACTATTTTAAATTATTAAATTTAATATGATTATTGAATAAAAATGGTTAAAAATAACAATTTATGTTTTATTTATGTAGTTTATTTAATATGAACTTGAAAAAAATATAAATGTTGAATTATTTAGTTGAAAATAAAATGATTGATTATTAATTAAGATTCATTTAAATCCAATGTTGAAGCTCATTTCAATTGGATTTGTGGAAGGCTTTAATTAAAGAAGTGGATTTGTTTATGAATTTAAATGTAAGAGCATTAGTTGTATAAATTTTGAATAAACATTTTAATTTACAAAATGGTTTAAGATAAAATTTGAATTTGGAATATTTAATTGATTTTAAATATTGAAAATTTAATTTCATAAGTTAAATAACTTATATTTCAAATATAATAATTTATTTGATAATTAAATTGTTTAAATTTAATATTTGAAATTGTTTAATTAATTGAATCCTAAATTTAATATGAATGAAAACGATTTCGATAGTTGTTTTAATTCTATTTAAATTTAAATGGGGTTAGTGAACTTTTAAATTTGATTTAAAAATGATTAAATTGATTTTGGAATTCCTCATTTTAATTAACTTGTAAAAATAATCGTTTTGGTGACTGTCTCGGATTTTGACGAAACCATTTTCATCGGATCCGTAATAGTGAATTATTATAGGATTTCAAGTTTCGTAGCGATCGGATTTATCGTTTGGTCGTGTGAGCTTAAAACACGTAGAATTTATTTTTATAACTTTAAATAGTATAATTCGATTTTGAAAAGTTATCTTCTGAATATAATGGAATTGGCAACTGATATATGTTCCATTGTGTTCGGAATAGGAGTATAACATATAAAACGCCAGACGGCATGCTTCGTTTGGTGTTCGAAATTTTCACGGATGAATAGTGCCACAGAAATTTTCTATAAATAGCTCTTAACTTTCTTTCATTTGCCTAAACCCTAAACCTAAATCAACAGCCGCCATTAAAACGAATTCCATCCAAAGGCCAACAACGACCGGTGCTACCACGTTCATTTTTAAGCTTCGACCCAACCAACAAAGTTGTTCGGCTCGATGAGAGGAAGCTATTTACCTGTTCGACCGAGCAGAAGTGGAGCGAGGCAGCGGCTAGGGGGCTACGACACGAGTTGCAAATTTGGGTTTCGTGCACGCGCGACGCGTGGGTAGCTGGTGGCAGAAGCGGTGGATGCGGAGCGCGAGCATGGGATCAACGGAGTACGGCGCAATGGCTAGGCGTTCAAGCGAGGCGCATTTAAAAAAAATGTCGAGCTCGGCTGGGAACTGTATGCGAGAGTTAGATGAGTTTGGTTTAATTTTTATGTTAAGTTTTCTTAATTATAATTTTGATTATATTCAAATGTTTATAATTTCATAACTTTTTCATACGAGGTCGGATTCGAGCGAAACAAGTTGCGTTGGATTCGTATCGAAGTTTTCTACGGCATGGAGTTGGATTTGTATTTGTTTGACTTTGAAAAATTTTCAATTTCAAATAAAGGTGAGTGCTTTAAAATGCTCATGAAATACTAAAATACTCTGATATTAGTTAAATAGAAATCATGAAGTGATTTATTTTTATTGACTGTTTTTTTGTGATTTAACTGACATATAAATTGAACTGTTAGGAATTTGTAATCGACAGTTAAATTTGAAATTGAAATTGAATTGCTAGTTAAACACCCGATATAGATAACTAGTTAACTGTTGTGATATATTGACTGTTTTGGATGTTGATTGTGATGGATGGCTATTGGTTGATATTCTAGATGATTGGATGTTTATTTATTTTATATATATCCTGTTATCACCCTGTATGTCGCTGACAATATATAAAACTGTTATTTGAATTATTTCGAATAAATTAAGAAATAGGTTGAAATGATATATACCTATGACACTTTGATTTGGATTGAAATGATATATATCCATCTATGAAATTAAAATCGAAATAACCGGTCACTTGGCCATAGGATAGAAAATTATATACGAACACCGGATTGGTTAAATTAAATGGTTTTAAATTCTTGAGTTTGAATTTATTTAAATGATATTGTTTTAAAGAAAAAAATTTGAATTTGTGAGAATTGAATTAACTTTGAATTCGAGTTTAAAATGTTGAAATCAAAATTGGTCAAAATAAATTGTTTTAAAGAATTAAATTTGAAATGTGAAGTTATAATCGACATATGACTTGAATTATGGAAATTGAATTGTTTTAAAGTTTTGAACCTTAAATTAAACATTGAAGTTTAACTAGATTTAGGTGATTTAAAATCGGTAAATGGAAATTGGATTTGAAATTTATATAAATTGAAATGGTTTAAAATAGGAATTGAATTGAAAATTGAACCATTGAATCGAATCGTTGAATCGAATTTGAAGTTAAAATGAAATGTTTTGAAATTGAAGTTAATTCGAATTGAAATCGAAATTGAAGTTGATTTATATTAAAATCGAAATTGAATCGATTTAAATTGATTTGATATCAAAGATGATTTGAATTGGAAGATTTGAAATTAAATCAGTTGATTGAAATTTGGACCCGAATCGAGATTTATTGGAAATGGAAAGAAACATTTTTAAATTTGAAACTATTTTCACTATAGACTATTTTACTGTAAACTGTTTTAAAATCATCTTTAAAAAATTTCAAATTATTTAAATTTTCAAACCATTTTAATATATAATCCATTTTCAGTACTCAAACTATTTTATTTCAAACTATTTTAGTATTAACTATTTTAACTATTTAAAATTTTCAAACTATTTTCAAAATTCAAGCTGGTTAAGGTCGGAACTGTTTATATTTAAATCGTTGGTTTAAATATGAATGTGGTTAAAATGAAGTTATAACCTGAATCAAAACTCGAAATTATTTTGAAATGAAATTGATCTTGAAGTGGATATATTGATTTTGAAGTGAAATTGATTTCGTGGTGAATAAAATGATATTTTAAAGTGAATATGACATATTGAAGTAAATATGATATTTTGAAGCGAATATTATATTTTGATATCAAGTAATAATTCACTTTTGAAATGTAAAAGAACTAACAGGTATGTAAAATGATGTTTGGTTGTTAAAGAGACCAGGGCTGATTATTGGCATACTCTTTGTCAATTTTGGAACCACTTTAACAACTGTGTATGTGAAGGAGACTCTAGAATGAAGTGGTTGGATTTGGTGTACGTTGCTGGATTTGAAGAAAGAGAAGAATGATGGATAGCCTTGACACTTGTGTCAATTTGAAATGACTAAAACAGGATGGCTTGATAGGGCCAATGAGGGTATCTACCTCTAGCGGACATCTATTCTTCGATTTTATTTTTGACTCTGTCCATACTATTACCCTTGATGTTGGTTTCGATTGGTGCACCTCGATTTAGGATGACCTTCCTTTAACTCGATATGGGATGGATGGACGCGGTGGGCGATCATGGCTACGATGCGTTTCCACCAGCCCTATGATCCGAACTAGTAATATCCTACCTTGGACATTGTCTCACGTGCCTTGTCAAACTTTTATCCTTATACGAGACCACTACGAGTTTGGTTTAGTGTTGCCGTATCATGGCGCATCCCTATCCCAAGACGTGCTACCGAGGTGTTATATGCAAATTGTACACCAATGCTTAAAAGCGCATTAAGGGAGATAAATGTAAAGCCTTAACGCTAGGAAAAATATTTAACTTATTGATTAGATGTTACATATATAGTGTATTCTACTATATATAGATATTTTGACAGATCCTTAAGAAATGGAAAGTCCTGTAACATCTCTTGAGTTATGGCACGCACGTTATACACTGGATAGGAGATAAAACCCGTAAACATCTCTAACGCTATTACACTCCTGATATATGTGTATTGATTTGAGTTACATAAGGATATTTTAGTTCTGACTCGAGTGTATTGTTTTACTTTATGCTCGGGTCAACCCTGAGTTTTCATTGCATTGAAGATCATATTATTCTGGAGGACGAAGACGATGATTTGGTATATCGTATTACTAGTATTATTTTCCTGCATCATGTTGTTCTGCTGCAATGTCTTATTTGGTCTATGTTGTATGTATCACTCGGATTGATGTTGTAAAAGTATAATCAAATGTATAGTGTAAACAATTTCAAGAACTTTTTATTTGATTATTATATTTTGTCATTCAGCTGCGAGATTCTTTGTTTGTTTCCTTCTTTTCTTATTTTTCTTAATTAACCACACTGATTATCTGTGTTTCGGATTGTTTTGAGTTAGACATGTGTGGTTTATTGTCGACTTAAACCTTCCGAAATGTGGGTCGTCACAGTTGGTATCAAAGCTAAGTTTAGCGATAACCTTAGCTTTGGTGGGGTTCGTCCCATTAGAGATAGGGTAGTAATATCCTAGAATGATTTTGTTTGAGTGTGTGTGTATGTGTGTGAGTGTGTGTATACGAGAGCGCATAATTGTTAGCGTTATAAAATGTTTTATATTATGTTTACTTATCTGTTAGGTTATTTATGAATTCTGGTCGGTAAATGAGGCACCATGTTATCGATAGGGGTTTCTAAACGATTAAACTAGGCAAGTCGACATAATATTGTTTTAAAATAAGGTAAATGGAATAATTTTACCTAAATTATATTTTATATATAAAAGGAATAATTTTTCATAAATATTCATATAGGTTTATGAAAATACGAATCTTTTTATGGATGTTGTTTGTTAGAAGATGATAATATTTAGTTATCATCGATGATTGGTTGAATTAAACTAAAAACGAATACTTTGTGAACTCTACATCACGAAGCGTTCGATAATTAGATTGAATTGAAATCTAATTACAGTAAGTATTGTTTGCAATAACAAAGATGTAAATTTACGAAATGTTTTCATAATAAGGTAATGGAATTGTGTTTGTATATTTATAATATAGCTTATAAATAGAAAGGATTTAAAAGCTGAGAATTTTAGAATTTAAAATCCCGTTGATTTTCAAAAATTGTTTTCAAAAGTAATAAATATTATTTTGGAAGTGATTTTGACTAGAATTTTTTTTTGAAAATATTTTGAAAGAGTTAAAAGCATTGATCTCAATTTAGTCGCTGGAAAATAATTCTGAGGGTGACCGTGGCATAGTTAGTATTCATTTTCAAGTTTCTAAGTGAAAATATCTACCAAAAGGAATTTATTTCTGGTTAAAACAAATTGTTTATATTTCAAAGATATAATTTGATATATAAGGTAGATAAGTATGATATTACTTCAAAATGTTTTGAAATGTAAAATTTGGTGTTTAAATTTTGAGGTTTTCAGCTAAGCAAGGTCATAATATGATCCATGTGAGTTTTAAAGGTATTTGGACTTATTCGGTAAAGTTTAAAAATGTTTGAACTTGTGTATAAAAGGTTTGGAAAGTGAATAAAAATAAACCATCACGTTTTGGTAGTTCGTAAATTATATAATTTTCAAACTATTAAAATAGTGAATAAAAAGGGTTTAAAAGTTTGTTTAATAATATGGACAAGTAAAATAAATCTGAATTTGTATATACTCTTTTGGATATGAGAGTATTATATAAATTTGAACCTTAAATTAAACATTGAAGTTTAACTTGATTTAGGTGATTTAAATCGGTAAATGGAAATTGGATTTGAAATTTATATAAATTGAAATGGTTTAAAATAGGAATTGAATTGAAAATTGAACCATTGAATCGAATCGTTGAATCGAATTTGAAGTTAAAATGAAATGTTTTGAAATTGAAGTTAATTCGAATTGAAATCGAAATTGAAGTTGATTTGTATTAAAATCGAAATTGAATCGATTTAAATTGATTTGAGATCAAAGATGATTTGAATTGGAAGATTTGAAATTAAATCAGTTGATTGAAATTTGGACCCGAATCGAGATTTATTGGAAATGGAAAGAAACATTTTTAAATTTGAAACTATTTTCACTATAGACTATTTTACTGTAAACTGTTTTAAAATCATCTTTAAAAAATTTCAAATTATTTAAATTTTCAAACCATTTTAATATATAATCCATTTTCAGTACTCAAACTATTTTATTTCAAACTATTTTAATATCTAAACTATTTTAATATTAACTATTTTAACTATTTAAAATTTTCAAACTATTTTCAAAATTCAAGCTGGTTAAGGTCGGAACTGTTTATATTTAAATCGTTGATTTAAATATGAATGTGGTTAAAATGAAGTTATAACCTGAATCAAAACTCGAAATTATTTTGAAATGAAATTGATCTTGAAGTGAATATATTGATTTTGAAGTGAAATTGATTTCGTGGTGAATAAAATGATATTTTAAAGTGAATATGACATATTGAAGTAAATATGATATTTTGAAGCGAATATTATATTTTGATATCAAATAATAATTCACTTTTGAAATGTAAAAGAACCAACAGGTATGTAAAACGACGTTTGGTTGTTAAAGAGACCAGGGTCGATTATTGGCATATTTTCTATCAATGTTGGAACCACTTTAACAACTGTGTATGTGGAGGAGACTATAGAATTAAGCGGTTGGATTTGGTGTATGTTGCTGGATTTAAAGAAAGAGAACGATGATGGATAGCCCCAACACTTGTGTCAATTTGAAATGACTAAAACAGGACGGCTTGATAGGGCCAATAAGGGTAGCTACCTGTAGCTGACATCTGTTCTTCAATTTTCTTTTGGATTCAGTCCATACTATTACCCTTGATGTTGGTTTCGATTGGTGCACCTTGATTTGGGATGATCTCCCTTTGACTCGATATGGGATGGATGGACGCGGTGGGCGGTCGTGGCTATGATGCGTTACCACCAGCCCTGCAACCCAAACTGCTAGCATCCTACCTTGGGCATTGCCACACGTGCCTTTTCATATTACTATCCTTTTACGAGACCACTACGAGTTTGGTTTAGTGTTGTTGTATCACGGCTCATCCCTATCCCCCGACGTGCTACTGGGGTGTTAGATGCAAACTGTACGCCAATGCTTAAAAACGCATTAAGGGGGATTAATGTAAAGCCTTAACGCCAGGAAAAATATTTATCTTATTAATTAGACATTAAATATATAACGTATTCTACTGTATATAGATATTTTGATGGATCCTTAATAGATCGAAAATCCCGTAACATCTCTTGAGTTATGGCACACACATTATACACTGGATAGGAGATGTAAAAACCCGTAAACTTCTTTGACGCAATTACATTCCTGTTATATATGATATCGATTTGACTTACATAAGGATATTTTAGTTCTAACTCGAGTGTATTGTTTTACGTTATGCTCGGGTCAGCCCTTAGTTTTCAGTGCATTGAAGATTATATTATTCTAGAGGACGAAGACCAAGATTTGGTATATTACATTACTAGTATTATTTCCCTACATCATGCTGTTCTGCTACATTGTTTTATTTTGTCTATGTTGTATGTATAACTCTGATTAATGTTGTAAAAGTATAATCAAATTTATAGTGTAAACAGCTTTATGAACTGCTTATTTGATTATTATATTTTGTCATTCTACTGCGAGATTCTACGTTTTTTCCTTCTTTTCTTATTTTTCTTAATTAACCTCATTGATTTTCTATGTTTCGGATTGTTTTGAGTTGGACATGTGTGGTTTATTGTCGACTTAAACCTTCCGAAATGGGGGTCGTACATATGGAATAATGTATTTATTATGAAATACCCTCATGATTTAAGTGTCGTTATTAAATATCTCATTATATGCTTAATTATAATTAATAATAAGGGTTAAAAATAAATGTTACTAAAACATTATTTACTACAACTCAAAACTATTTCTATACTTATCATTAACATTAAAACATTTATTTAAAAATCAATGCATATGCACTCTAAGTAATTAAGCTAATACACTTTTAATTGAACTTGTCAAAACCATATAGTTTAACTTAAGTGTTAAAATCCAAACTTCCTTTATTATATTTAAAAATACTTAAATTACTTTTAAAAAAACACACACACACACTTATGATTTTGATAAAACACTTTTAAACTGCTTAAAAATATACTATAATTATCTTTATAGAAATTTATGTAAAAAGAACAAATTTTGAAATAAATAGAAAACCGAAATAAACATGTTTTACTTTAAAAGCCACTTACTTTAAAAATTCATAATTAATTACTAAAAATATATTTTAACTTGAAACTACTTTTAAAATACTCTTATATATGTTATAAAATAATTCTAAAAATAATTAGGAAAAATACTTAATTTTAAACATAATTATCAAACTTTTAAAGAAAACAGGTTATTTTAACGAATTGCTCATATAACGACCTTTTTACTTTAAAATTTCTTTACTTTTTTGACTAATTTTGAACCTTTTTAAAAGTTAATCTTCTTACATTATTAAGTAATTATATTTTACATATTAAAACCACAAAGAAACCCCTAAGGATATCTTTCTAAATGTATTTTAAAAATTCAAAAACAATGTCTTTTACAAAGTGCTCATATATCGACTATTTCACTAAAAAATTTGCCATTTTGACCTACAATTTCTACCACTTTCCAAACCAATTCTTCGCTGTCCAAAACACTTATAAAAGTGTAGAGAAAATTAAAATAAGTTTGGAAAAATATGTTCATAATCACAAAATTACACAAATTAAAGTTAAGGGAATTCAAAGTGCGGTCATAGCGACTTTCTCGTTTTAAACATTCATATACACACTTTTACATCAAATACAACATATCCAAACATATATACATCAAGTCAAGGCCACGTCACATGATTTTGAGGGATTATAAGAGAAAATAATATATATATATATATATATGTATGTATGTATATGTATGTATATGTATATGTATGTATATATGTATTATCATTTGCTTTCAAAAGCAAGAAGGGTCCAAAAAGTAAACTTGCATTGTTTTCATAAACATTTATATTTCAACAAACATCAATTATATCACAACATATACTCATTTGATGGTGAGATAACTCACCTAAAAACCAAGGTAACAACCATCATAAAGCTCTAGAACCAAAGAACAACTTCCTACCATCACTAAAAGCCCAAAGCTACCACCTAGCTTCACAAAATCCCAAAACCAAGCATTCTACCCTTAAATAATGCTTACGGCCCAGCTTACTCCCCTTGACCCATCATTCTTCAACTTCTTGGATGCGAAACCATTTTCTAATGATGAAATAATGCATTTGCCAAAGTTTGAAAGAGAAAGGAGTTGGTTTGATATGTTTTCTAGAAAGTTAGAGAGGAGAAAGAAGTGAAGAAGATAGTTTCCTTTGAAATAATTTTGCAACCAAAATGAGAGCTATGTGTGGGTTGATATAGAGTTGAGAAAAGTGGCAAATGACCTTTGCTACCCCTCATAGAAAAGGCTAAAAGGATGCTTCCTCCCACCTTCCTCTCCTTAAGACAAACCTTAAAACAAGCCTTGATTACTTATGTTTTAATTAATTTTGGTTATGAAAAGAGACGTGTTAATAATTTTTAATGTCTTTATATGTTACTATACAAGTTCCAAAATATTTATATAACTTTTAATGAATAAAAAGTTGATTTTCAACAAAACTTTTTTCGGTCACATTTTCAATATTACTTCAAAGTATATATTTTTGTAAACATATTTCAAAAATAAATTTTCCATAATTAGTCATTAATTGAAAAGGTGTTAATAATGTTATAAAATTATATTTATTCACATTAAATCCAAGACACAAATATTTAAATAATTCAGATATTTAATACGAAGTGTTCAAAATTATAGGTCGTATAAATTAAATTAAAACTTCCTTTGTAACAACCCGGCATTCCGTACCCATTTTCTTATCGTCTCTTGACGATTTAATCTGGGAACGAATAACTTCTGGCATTTTAATCAAATTGAAATTCAGGGATAAAATTTTGTTATTCGCTATTTGGAATTTTTAAAGCCGTTCTAAATGTTGAACGAGCTTTAGAAAGATTCGTTAAGTGTCGTTTGGGTTTAAACAATAATCTCGGCCCATGATCTTTTGTTTTGAAACCGAGATTTCACTCAACACCCAAACAACCCATCTCCTTTCCCCTTTTTCATTCAATTGCGTTCAACCCGATTCAATTTTCTTTTGCTTGTGAAATAATGGCGGCTGAGAAAAACTTCTCTCGTTCGATCTGGAAAGATTAAAGCTTTTGTCTTGTTCGTTCTTTCAATGCTTGCTAGGGCTTTCGTTCGCTCTGATCTTCGGGCTTTGTATGTCGAAGCATGCGATGGTTTCGATTGGATGATTTTCGATGTCGCCTGTCTCGATCGAAGTTTCTGCTCTTCGTGCTCGCTCGTAGAAGAAGCTCCTCTGTGGTGACTCTGGCTTAACTTCGTTCGTCGTCCTCACCGCTTCAGCAACGTCTTCGCTTCCATGGCAAAGGTGAGTTCATCTCACATCTAATTCCAGCTCCAGTTCTTTCGTTTTGATTTTTGTTAAATTGCTTTGCCGTGATGACCACGGCTTTGATAATGTTGCTCCGTGAATTCCTTGCTCTGACCTGTTCGACTTTGGCTTCGATCATTTATAACTTTGTTAATGTGATGTTGTTTACGACTTGGTTCGTTTTCGTGATTGCTATGACTTTGATTTTGGGAATTTCTGGTCTTGTGATGTTCACGGCTTCACCTTTCTGTAGCATACTGAATGAAGTCCATATGCTTACTTTCCCATATCTATTCGATTACAATCTGTACGTGTGCATACTTGAGTCTAGTTGTCACGAGCACACTCTTGCCTACACTTCAGTTCACTGTCTAGAACTTCTGGCCAGATTCAGTTTGCAAATAGTTTTGTATATTTTTATAACTTGAACCTTTGCTTGAATTGGTCTCGGCCTTGATTTGAAACTGTTTAGTCGACTTCAATTACTTTTATTTGTGATACCATTCCGGTTGAACTTTTGATGTTCATTGGCCTTGAGTTGAACCTATTTTGAGACTTGGGTTTGACCTTGGTTTGATGTGTTAGCTGAGCTTATTTGTGTAGTCTTCATCCTGTTCAGTAGTACAGCAGAGTTTAACATGTCTCTGTTATTTACTTTTGCCATAAAAGCAACATTATAGTGTTCTTCACTGTTTGCATTTGCATACCACTGTAATTCTATCACCTGTGACTCGAGTTCTTTACTTGATGTCATTTGAGCTCCTTCATGATATTTTCATGTTATTGCTACACTTGTATGTGTCGTTCACCATTGATACAATGTTTTAGTTACATCTTTTGATCTGCACATCCAGGTGCCTTCTCTGTCTCATTTATTCTTTTGGTTCCACTGCACAACTTTGAGCCTTCTTGCTTATGCTCAGATCATTTCGAGTTTGGGCTTGCATCTGAGTTTTTGTGCAGTTTGCCTTGTATTTTGTTGTGGTCGCAGTCCCATTTTTGTTGCAAATTTGGACTGTATATATATTGACTGGAGCCTTTTGTTGTTCTACTGCAACTTTGGTTTGCATAACTGATGTGCAGTAGCCAGTTGCACTTGTCCTGTCTTCTTGTTTATTCCTGAGCACTTCGACCTGTTGCACACATTGCTGTTGTAGATGTTGATGTTGTAGTTGTTCGACTTGGCATTTGATCTGTAGTTGGTCTGTAGCATGATATTGCATTTGCACTGACTTCTTTGTGGTTTAGTTTCATACTACTGTCACTTGTTTCGAGCTCATATACATGTTTTACAGTTGCATTCCTGTATATGTGTTCTGATATTTTTGGGTTGACTTGAGCAGTGCTATTTGCTTCCATGTCTGATTTAGTGGTTCATTTGCTTGTTGTACTTGAGTCACTTTGGTATTGAGTTGCTTCCTTTACCTTGACATTTTATTTCAAGTGTCCCTGTCTTTGTAATGTTCATCTGATTTATGGTCTTACTGTCTCCATTCAAAGAAATATTGTTGCAGTGAGCTCTTTCGTTGCTGCACTGCCTTGTTCTCGAATCGGATACATCGCATTGATGCCTTGTATCATTTGCATTTTGTCATTTTGATTCACTGATGGCATTTGGATTGTATTTGAGTTGTCATCAGTTGCATGCATTCCTCTGCATTCATTGTTGTCCACCCTGGTTTCACTGCTTTGACTTGTCTGTCCTGTGATTGCCACTGACACTTGATCTTGCTGTGACATTGTGACTTGGTTCACTTTGTCACTGCACATCTACATATGCTTGACCTATTTCTATTGTAGTTGTACTGGGGTA
The DNA here is from genome assembly GCA_030737815.1 of Allium fistulosum. Lineage (NCBI taxonomy): Eukaryota > Viridiplantae > Streptophyta > Magnoliopsida > Asparagales > Amaryllidaceae > Allium > Allium fistulosum. The sequence goes on from CM060907.1 coordinate 296,888,553, forward strand.
TACACTGCATATCCATGTGTCATTTTCGCTTGCATCTGTTCATCCCTGAGCACTTGCTGACCTGCTGCATTTTCGTAGCAGTTTTACCCTTGTCCCTTGTGGTGACTTTATACTCTGTTGTGGCGAGGCATTGCACGCGTGCGTGCACTACAGCCACACCGAATTGACAGATCTTAATCGATATCTCTTTTATTCTTAATTCATCGACCTGTTGTGTAATTAGTAAGCTGTATTGGCGAGGCAGTACATGTTAGTTTGTACTGCAGCCAATTAGCATTGATATTTTTAAAATTTGACATTTCAATTATTTAAACTGCTTTGGATTTCTGTTTCGTGGATTAACACTGTTTAGTGTTACATCTGCCGTTATCCAATTCTCGTATCGAGAGTTGGATATACGAGATTTCTGTGACTGTCATCTGTATTGAGATTGATTATTACCGCCTATATGCACTAATAAACTGGTTGGAATTAGACTGATCCGAGTATTATTTTCTTTTGAATGTAATACTCGGGTCAGACCGAGTATTTACAGGTTGTAGATTTTTAGCTTTGGGTTGCTGCTAGAGCTATGAAGACTTTTTATATCAGTTGAAGTGGTCTTCGTCTTGTTGTAGTAGTCAGTGTGTCTGTTTTAAGATGATAATGTATTCATGTATATTAGTCGATAATGTACTTGTATATATAACTTCTTGAGTCGACAATTGTAGTTGTATCATTTGTATTGTGTCAAATGTATTGTAACTGGTATCAGTTATTGTATATATGAGACTTTTCGTTCCATCTTTATTCCGCATTTATGTTATCTGTGTTATTTTTATATTTATTGTCCTAAACTATTATAGCCACTGTGTAGTAGCTTTGAGTTTGTAACGGTATGTCGGATTTCCTCTAAAAGATGAAATGCATGTTATTCTATCTGACATATCGGTGCTCGCACAAAGCAATTACATGGATGGTCGCTCCTCAACAGCCTTATTCTCCGTGCTAGTTGACAGCACTACACCGTAGTGTTCTTGGCTAGCGTGGGTATAGAGGTGGGGCGTCACAGCTTGGTATCAGAGCCTGGGGTTTAGGACAATTATAAAACATAACTTAGATGGAGCATGTGTTACAACTATTTGTCGATGTTTTATCTCTCATCTTTACATATGATTATTTTTGACTGTTAGGTATGAATTCCTAACGCTTATTCTTGTGTTTTCGGCTTTGAATTGATTTAGCCGATGTTGATTTTGTTTTAATTTGGCAAATTAAAGCCGTTTTGACTTTTTGACTTTGTTCCACTTTTGTTCTATGCTATGAGTGTCATTGTGTACCTGTTACACTGTGATGAAAAATAGCTGGACCAGTTGCAAATTGAGTGATTTTGATTTCTCATTCACATCTAGTTCGAATCTCAACGATTTTGAACTTGATATTTTGTGTTTTCCTCATCTTGAATTCCATTCGACTGCGGTCACTTTGTTTTTGAGAAATTGTTAATTTCTTGATTTTCAAGACTCTGATTTTATTTGCCGTTGGTTTCTTTGATAATGATGATTGATTCATTTTGTACTCGACTGCGGCTATTAACTGTTGGCTTCGACATTGACTTGATTCTTACTTTTGTTGAAGTCAATTATGCATTTCTACTCGTTTTGCTTTGTTTTTCCAGTTGATATCGATTCTTCTTTCCTATTTAGTTGTTATCACCTTTATTGATTTTGATAACTTCTATTTTCTGGAATTTTTGGGTGTTCCTATTTTAATAAATTCAGTATCGATTTCTTTGGATTCCATTCACATCTTCGTATGTGAATTCTTGTGATTGATTGTTTCTACAATCATTTTTGTGATTTGTCACTTTAAAAATATAAAGGTTTTCTATACTAGTAGTAAATATTAAAATCCTTTTCTCCAAACGATTTCAAAAATTAGTTTACTACAAAGCTCTTTTCCTAAATTGTTTTCCAATCTATTAATATATACAAGCCTTTATTTCACTCGTATGAGAAATTGAATTAAACGGCCTAGTAAAACAAGTGGTATGAAACGCTTGCGTTTACTTCGTCGGTTAACTCCTGGACTTGTTCGATTGAACCCTTTTCGTGACAATTTCCTAGTGAAGATTTACAGCTTGTTCGTAAATATTTAAGTTAAGCAAGTGGTTATGGGACATGAAGCTAAACTCATATATTTACTAGCTTGGTGTGATTGACACTTCTTTATGATCATGACGATCATTTTTATGATTTAGACTGGACCTCATCGGTGTGATTTCGTCTCACACATATCTCTTGGGCTTTGAGGATTGTCTAGACACCAGTGTGTGATTTCGTCTCACACATATTGCACGGTTAGACTAGGCCTCATCGGTGTGATTTCGTCTCACACATATCTCTTGGGCTTTGAGGGTTGTCTGGATACTCTTTGTGTGATTTTTATGATTTAGACTAGCAACTGTGCGATGTCTCTTTGTCTGCGAGGGAGACTAAACCCCGCTTTGTTGTAGGGTAGCGCCCTACGGTCTTCGGGCCATTCCTGTGTGAAAATTTAATGGATGGCTTCCATGAGATAGCGTCTCGTCATGTGATACCGGTCGGTGAGTTTTCATACTCCCATTTTTGTGATAGGCCTTTCCCCTTTTCTTTTTATGATTTAGACTAGCGATTATGCGATGTCTCTTTGTCTGCGAGGGAGACTAGACCCCGCTTTGTTGTAGGGTAGCGCCCTACGGTCTTCGGACCATTCCTGTGTGAAACTTTATTGGTTAGCCACCAAGAGATAGCGTCTCGTTCATGTGATACCGGTGTTTTGGAGTTTTCATACTCCCATTTTTATGCTAGGCCTTTTCCCCCCCTTCATGTGTTTTCTGGATTTCTTGTGATGATTTCTAGAATTTGTGCTTCACCAATTTTCGTGATTTCTATTGACAAGTTTCGTCAATTTATGTGTATTGGTGAATTCATGTGTTATTGACTTGTTATGAATACAAGTTTAGGGTATGATATCCCTTTCTATCTTTGAGAAGATTCTTGTGACATCTTTGATGAATGAAAATTCATTTGGTATTATATTTTGATGCCAGTTATTTTAATGAGACTTTGACGTGTTAACTTCGGTAACCGTCAATTTTGAAATGGATTTACAAGCGGTTCTCCCGCAACACTGATATTGCTAATTTAATCACGCGTTTTCAAAATTCTTTATTTTTAAAAGTTGTTTCAAAAATATAAATTAAAATTGTTTTCAAATTTTTACAGCTTACATTTTCAAAAGAACGAGGAAGCGATTTAAACATTTCAGAAAAATCGAGGACTATGACCCCTTTCTTTTACTGATTCGCTTAATTCCGGACTTGTCCGTTTGAGAATGTGAAATGTTATTTTTAAAACACACAATCCTGCACTTTCAAGGAAACGATAAAGAGATTTAAACGATTTAGCAAAAGTACGGACTATGAAACCATACTTTTACTACTTCGGTTAATTCCGGACTCGTTAATTGAATATTTATGACTTCTGATTATCGTTTTTGATAATCAGATGTTTGTGATTTCTGATTATCGTTTTTGATAATCAGATATTTGTGAAATTTGATTATCGTTTAAGATAATTAAATATTTTTTGATTTGATTAATCGAATGTTTGTGTTTCTGATTATCGTTTTTGATAATCAGATATTTGTGAAATTTGATTATCATTTAAGATAATTAAATATTTTTCGATTTGATTAATCGAATATTTGTGTTTCTGATTATCGTTTTTGATAATCAGATATTTGTGAAATTTAATTATCATTTGAGATAATTAAATATTTTTCGATTTGATAATCGAATCTTTGTGATTTCTGATTATCATTTTTGATAATCAGATATTTGTGAAATTTGATTATCGTTTGAGATAATTAAATATTTTTCGATTTGATAATCGAATCTTTGTGATTTCTGATTATCGTTTTTGATAATCAGATATTTGTGAAATTTGATTATCGTTTGAGATAATTAAATATTTTTCGATTTGATAATCGAATCTTTGTGATTTCTGATTATCGTTTTTGATAATCAGATATTTGTGAAATTTGATTATCGTTTGAGATAATTAAATATTTTTCGATTTGATAATCGAATCTTTGTGATTTCTGATTATCGTTTTTGATAATCAGATATTTGTGAAATTTGATTATCGTTTGAGATAATTAAATATTTTTCGATTTGATAATCGAATCTTTGTGATTTCTGATTATCGTTTTTGATAATCAGATATTTGTGAAATTTGATTATCGTTTGAGATAATTAAATATTTTTCGATTTGATAATCGAATCTTTGTGATTTCTGATTATCGTTTTTGATAATCAGATATTTGTGAAATTTGATTATCGTTTGAGATAATTAAATATTTTTCGATTTGATAATCGAATCTTTGTGATTTCTGATTATCGTTTTTGATAATCAGATATTTGTGAAATTGATTATCGTTTGAGATAATTAAATATTTTTTGATTTGATAATCGAATAATTGTGGTTTCTGCTTATCGTTTTTGATAATCGGATATTTGTAAAAAAAAAAAAAAAAAAAATTCGACTATCGTTTTTGATGATTGAATATTTGAGATTCGAGCTTCGTCTTTTTCTCTGACGATTCAGGTGAGTAATTTGATTTACTCACATTCAATTCGTGCAGTATGTGAATTCTGCTCTGTCTTCCCTTTTCTTTTAAATGCTGGAACTCGATTGATTCTTGCTTTTGATAGTCGTCTGATTTTGACTCCTTGATCCCCACGATTGTTGATTCCTTTGATTTGAATCAGTCGAACCTTTTGATTCTATATCTAATACTTCCCCTGTTGGCATTTTCTTTGCTTATGCATTCGACATTGTTATGTTCTTATGGTTGTTACCTCTTTCCCACTTATCCCTTAGGATTGCGAGGACGCAATTTCTTTAAGAAGTGGAGTCTGTAACAACCCGGCATTCCGTACCCATTTTCTTATCGTCTCTTGACGATTTAATCTGGGAACGAATAACTTCTGGCATTTTAATCAAATTGAAATTCAGGGATAAAATTTTGTTATTCGCTATTTGGAATTTTTAAAGCCGTTCTAAATGTTGAACGAGCTTTAGAAAGATTCGTTAAGTGTCTTTTGGGTTTAAACAATAATCTCGGCCCATGATCTTTTGTTTTGAAACCGAGATTTCACTCAACACCCAAACAACCCATCTCCTTTCCCCTTTTTCATTCAATTGCGTTCAACCCGATTCAATTTTCTTTTGCTTGTGAAATAATGGCGGCTGAGAAAAACTTCTCTCGTTCGATCTGGAAAGATTAAAGCTTTTGTCTTGTTCGTTCTTTCAATGCTTGCTAGGGCTTTCGTTCGCTCTGATCTTCGGGCTTTGTATGTCGAAGCATGCGATGGTTTCGATTGGATGATTTTCGATGTCGCCTGTCTCGATCGAAGTTTCTGCTCTTCGTGCTCGCTCGTAGAAGAAGCTCCTCTGTGGTGACTCTGGCTTAACTTCGTTCGTCGTCCTCACCGCTTCAGCAACGTCTTCGCTTCCATGGCAAAGGTGAGTTCATCTCACATCTAATTCCAGCTCCAGTTCTTTCGTTTTGATTTTTGTTAAATTGCTTTGCCGTGATGACCACGGCTTTGATAATGTTGCTCCGTGAATTCCTTGCTCTGACCTGTTCGACTTTGGCTTCGATCATTTATAACTTTGTTAATGTGATGTTGTTTACGACTTGGTTCGTTTTCGTGATTGCTATGACTTTGATTTTGGGAATTTCTGGTCTTGTGATGTTCACGGCTTCACCTTTCTGTAGCATACTGAATGAAGTCCATATGCTTACTTTCCCATATCTATTCGATTACAATCTGTACGTGTGCATACTTGAGTCTAGTTGTCACGAGCACACTCTTGCCTACACTTCAGTTCACTGTCTAGAACTTCTGGCCAGATTCAGTTTGCAAATAGTTTTGTATATTTTTATAACTTGAACCTTTGCTTGAATTGGTCTCGGCCTTGATTTGAAACTGTTTAGTCGACTTCAATTACTTTTATTTGTGATACCATTCCGGTTGAACTTTTGATGTTCATTGGCCTTGAGTTGAACCTATTTTGAGACTTGGGTTTGACCTTGGTTTGATGTGTTAGCTGAGCTTATTTGTGTAGTCTTCATCCTGTTCAGTAGTACAGCAGAGTTTAACATGTCTCTGTTATTTACTTTTGCCATAAAAGCAACATTATAGTGTTCTTCACTGTTTGCATTTGCATACCACTGTAATTCTATCACCTGTGACTCGAGTTCTTTACTTGATGTCATTTGAGCTCCTTCATGATATTTTCATGTTATTGCTACACTTGTATGTGTCGTTCACCATTGATACAATGTTTTAGTTACATCTTTTGATCTGCACATCCAGGTGCCTTCTCTGTCTCATTTATTCTTTTGGTTCCACTGCACAACTTTGAGCCTTCTTGCTTATGCTCAGATCATTTCGAGTTTGGGCTTGCATCTGAGTTTTTGTGCAGTTTGCCTTGTATTTTGTTGTGGTCGCAGTCCCATTTTTGTTGCAAATTTGGACTGTATATATATTGACTGGAGCCTTTTGTTGTTCTACTGCAACTTTGGTTTGCATAACTGATGTGCAGTAGCCAGTTGCACTTGTCCTGTCTTCTTGTTTATTCCTGAGCACTTCGACCTGTTGCACACATTGCTGTTGTAGATGTTGATGTTGTAGTTGTTCGACTTGGCATTTGATCTGTAGTTGGTCTGTAGCATGATATTGCATTTGCACTGACTTCTTTGTGGTTTAGTTTCATACTACTGTCACTTGTTTCGAGCTCATATACATGTTTTACAGTTGCATTCCTGTATATGTGTTCTGATATTTTTGGGTTGACTTGAGCAGTGCTATTTGCTTCCATGTCTGATTTAGTGGTTCATTTGCTTGTTGTACTTGAGTCACTTTGGTATTGAGTTGCTTCCTTTACCTTGACATTTTATTTCAAGTGTCCCTGTCTTTGTAATGTTCATCTGATTTATGGTCTTACTGTCTCCATTCAAAGAAATATTGTTGCAGTGAGCTCTTTCGTTGCTGCACTGCCTTGTTCTCGAATCGGATACATCGCATTGATGCCTTGTATCATTTGCATTTTGTCATTTTGATTCACTGATGGCATTTGGATTGTATTTGAGTTGTCATCAGTTGCATGCATTCCTCTGCATTCATTGTTGTCCACCCTGGTTTCACTGCTTTGACTTGTCTGTCCTGTGATTGCCACTGACACTTGATCTTGCTGTGACATTGTGACTTGGTTCACTTTGTCACTGCACATCTACATATGCTTGACCTATTTCTATTGTAGTTGTACTGGGGTATACACTGCATATCCATGTGTCATTTTCGCTTGCATCTGTTCATCCCTGAGCACTTGCTGACCTGCTGCATTTTCGTAGCAGTTTTACCCTTGTCCCTTGTGGTGACTTTATACTCTGTTGTGGCGAGGCAGTGCACACGTGCGTGCACTGCAGCCACACCGAATTGACAGATCTTAATCGATATCTCTTTTATTCTTAATTCATCGACCTGTTGTGTAATTAGTAAGCTGTATTGGCGAGGCAGTACATGTTAGTTTGTACTGCAGCCAATTAGCATTGATATTTTTAAAATTTGACATTTCAATTATTTAAACTGCTTTGGATTTCTGTTTCGTGGATTAACACTGTTTAGTGTTACATCTGCCGTTATCCAATTCTCGTATCGAGAGTTGGATATACGAGATTTCTGTGACTGTCATCTGTATTGAGATTGATTATTACCGCCTATATGCACTAATAAACTGGTTGGAATTAGACTGATCCGGGTATTATTTTCTTTTGAATGTAATACTCGGGTCAGACCGAGTATTTACAGGTTGTAGATTTTTAGCTTTGGGTTGCTGCTAGAGCTATGAAGACTTTTTATATCAGTTGAAGTGGTCTTCGTCTTGTTGTAGTAGTCAGTGTGTCTGTTTTAAGATGATAATGTATTCATGTATATTAGTCATAATGTACTTGTATATATAACTTCTTGAGTCGACAATTGTAGTTGTATCATTTGTATTGTGTCAAATGTATTGTAACTGGTATCAGTTATTGTATATATGAGACTTTTCGTTCCATCTTTATTCCGCATTTATGTTATCTGTGTTATTTTTATATTTATTGTCCTAAACTATTATAGCCACTGTGTAGTAGCTTTGAGTTTGTAACGGTATGTCGGATTTCCTCTAAAAGATGAAATGCATGTTATTCTATCTGACATATCGGTGCTCGCACAAAGCAATTACATGGATGGTCGCTCCTCAACAGCCTTATTCTCCGTGCTAGTTGACAGCACTACACCGTAGTGTTCTTGGCTAGCGTGGGTATAGAGGTGGGGCGTCACATCCTTTTTAAACAATTTGAATAAAATAATATTTTAATTAAAAACTTCATTAGATTGGATCTAATATTTGTTTAGACTTCTTGGGCCCAATAAACCCAAAATAGGAATTTTTCTAAAATCTACTTATTTCCCCTACTTCTGATTTGCTTGGTTCTAAAAATGGTATCAAAGCAAAATAGTCTATGCGGTCTAAATTAGTCATGTTAAGGCTAACCAGTTAATCTTTCCAATTTAGTAAGGTGTCTAGAAAAGTAGTCTCTAGGCTTGGGTTTGGGTAATCAAGTACCCTACCCTCCCTGGCTATCGACTTGGCCCGAAAAGAGAAGTAAGCCCAAAGGTTACCCCTAATAGAAAATACCCAATTTGAAATGGGCATTGGACTAGATTAAATAAAAAAATTGAAAATTTAAAAGTTAAATTTAAAATAAGAAATATATTATAAATGTTAAATTCTGATCTCAAAACTGTTTTGAAATTAAAATAAGATTATAATTGGGTAATGCTTATAATAATAGTAATTACTAAACCAATAATTTTGTGTTTGGAATTACAAAGTTAAGTGTGGAAGATGTTGGAATTTTGACTGAAACTAAATTTCATAAGTCCTAATGTGATATATTGTTGACGAAGAGAATTGGTATAAATAATTGTTACTGTCGTGTAACACTTATAATAGTAAAATTGGATTTTATCGAAAAATGTGTAAGTGATAAATTCAGCCAAAATGTCACTCCACTAGCAATGGTGACGATTGAACATTAATATTTGAATAGTTCAATATCAATCACTGGCTGAATTTACACCTACGAGTCGCACAACCGCAGTGATAGATTCTTTGAAATACCATATGATTTAATTAATTTATAAATAGTTATAAATTAATTAATATTTTTTAATTATTTATTTATTTGATGTTGCTACACCCGTATTTCTCGAATCCTGTTGAAGGTAATATGACGAAAGCACCAAGATCAAAACAGGATGCCCTCGCAATAAAAGATGGGCTATAAGGAAGAAAGGAAAATAATGAAGTGATGTTAAGAAAATACTGTGCTCAGAAATTGTAAGACAACAACAAAGATTCGAACTGCGACAATCCCCTTAATCCCAGTATTATATTATGATACCGAGCCCAAAATGGGACACGATCATAGGATGCAGTAGATGGTCTACAACTATAATTCATGGAACTACAATGTAACCAAAATTCTAAATAACAATAAAACGTTACTATTGCATTGCGACACAAGAAATTGTATAACTGACGTCAAAGTATAACACACTTCACTTCAAAAGACGCACGCTATCAATGACATACTGCACTCACAATTCAATATATACGGGTAGTAGAACTGTGCTAACAATCTTGCATTGAAGGAAAATTGGGATGTGTTGCCTCCTTTTTTAACACTCAAAAAAGAGTGAAATGACACAATGCACTACCATCAGAAGAGAACCGCCATCGAAATACGAGCTCAAAAGAGTAGGACTGCGTTGCATTCAAAAGGTTGAATAAACCTCGATATCATTCCCAAAGCATATACTTTACTAATACCTCCAAGAACGGATCTGCACTTCACTCACTAGAGGCTACCTAAGTAGTACCATGTTGAGTCAAAAGCAATCCAAGGGCTATACATAGGGCCACTCAATCAGTGAACCGATGCAGATTCACGATAGTAATTGGCCAAGGTATAAGTCTCCCATATCAATAACCCACGCAGTCCACCATTCAGAGCAGCTCAGTGCATAATCGCATAAAGCGATTGCCTTTACAAATTGTAACGAGTCGGGTTTTGCCCGCTCGAAAATCAACATCCGTACTTCACATTGTACTAGAATGCCGCAGATTCGACCGTTCAAATCCGATTCGCCGGAGCTATAACACAATTAAGTAAATAACACAGCGGAAGAAAAGAATAATACATTGATATACAATATCTGATACAACAGAGTGATACAATGAATATCAATATACATCAGAGATATGATACAAGAAATAGCAGCGGAAAAGAAAAGATAACAACAGCAGCGGAACAATATCAATAGAAATGATAACTCCAAAATGATCTTCAGACAAGAATGAATCCACAACTCCAAGATAAGCAACTCCGATGAATGAACTAGCTCTAGATAATCTACTAAACCTGAATATCTGAAAAGAAACCCAACTCTAGACTGCTCGTGTGGAAAATTATGAGCACCCAGAGTTTAGGAAGGGAACAATAAACTCCGAGTCAGTCGTGGGACTGGTGTGAGCAACAAAAACAGTTTATCTTTAAACAAACACAAAAGGTTTTAAGACATTGAAATCCGCAATGCTTTTAGAAAATGAAACTACCATAAGACCTCCCACCACACACACAATGCAAACGCAGACTTGGAGGAGATTTCTTCTTATGATAGTCAAACATGCTTACTACGCAAATCATTGGATTATTATTATTAGTGCATAGTGGAAAACAATTTGAAAGTATAATATTAATCTTAGCCAGCATAGGTACCATTATACTATGCCTACTATAGCTACCATATTAGATGGTAGGTTCTACAACTAAAACCGTACAAGTTCGTATTGGAAGAATGGATTTCCAACAAATGGTCAGGCTAAGGAACTTCCTTCCGCCGCATGGGATCGCCTCTGGCTGGACGTCCCGAGAGACAAACTGCTCTCTGCCAAACAAGGCCGGGTTACCCCTGTAACAGGTAACTCACGAATATGCCACCCCCCGGTCCTTTGGGACCTTTATCCGAGGCCTCGATAACCAACATCACACATAATAAAGTGTATCCACATGAGTAAGTATCAGGGCTCCATACCATAATACCACCCTTTTCCAGAAGGAAATGACATACCCTAAAGGGCGCGACCCTCATAACCTTGCCGCAACATTCCTGTTTCGACCATTTCCGGGTTGTGAGGCCCTGACGAAGTCTCGTCCACAAAGCTACGCTTTGTCACAAAGCCATGCTTTGGGTCAACAGATGATCAACCTATGATCACAAAGATAAATGATCAAACAAATGATCATATCACAAATGATCAAACGATGATCATCACACAGCTACACTCAGCATGCCACATTACCAAATTGGGAATATATCGCTGATAAATTTCAACTACATAACCTCTAAGCTCGTACGTCTCAGAGAAGGGTGTTAAGCTAAGAGAATAAATTCTCCGCCACCAAACAGATATGTATTTGAAAGAAATCTGCTTTATATCTCAAAGTGTAATGTCAGACATGTATCCATACAAGTCTGTTCCGGGTTCGAACAGAACCGAAGGCACTTCTCACGAAGCCCTTGCAAATCCGGATAATTTCCAATCACGTCCGGACTTCCCGTCACTAAGGATGATAAAACCTCTATATCGGGGATCAGCCGATGCAGAGTAACTCGACGGTAATCCTTCCGTTTTCAAAAATATCCGATCTTCAACACCGGTCTTCAAATGCTATCCATAACGACGTATCACATATTCGGAATGGGTTATACGACCCAAAGGTCCTCTCCCGGCTAAATCGAATAGTGAGCGTAATATTTAAAAAATCATATGGATATGGGATTTCAATTAAGTCACAACTTAAACCCAAACTTCCTTTTCAAATGGTTTAACAAATTACCATTTTCAAATCTTTAAACAAAAAGATTCAATCTTTACGGTTTAAATAGTTTCCACACTTTAATCTTTTAAACAAAAGGTTCATTCACAGATTTTCCAAATTAATTTCCATTTCAATTTGATTAACTCGTTAAATCTTTAAATCAAGATTTAACCTATAGCTTTCAAAACAATCCCATTTCAAATGATTTAAACCAATCATTATTTTAAATCTGTTAAAGATAACAGATTCAAATCATAGCTTTTCAAAACAATTCATTCATAACTTGGAAATTATCTTCATTTCAAACTAGAAATCATTCAACACAAATTGGAAGTTCATTTCTTATGTGAAAGCTTTTACTATTTGAAAACAAATAGTTTTTATTTCGGAAAATCTTATTCATCCATACGAGTTGAAATCCTTGGGTTAAGTTCAAATTCTCAAAATTATACTTTTAAATGGTTTAAATTCAGATAAACACATTTATAACATTTTCAATCTCTAGTTTCAAATCATAGGATTCAACTTCCAACTTGAATTCAAATTTAAATCAAATTATTTAAATTTTCAAAACTCGATTAAGTTATTCAAAATAACTTTTATCTTTGAAATTCTATTTCAAAAGCTTTTCACTTTAAACCCAAATTTCTAATTTCAAAATCAATTGAAATTAAAATTTCAATTTCAAAAACATCAAATTTAAATTATCTGTGACTTAACCGATTTCCACGTGAAATCCATATTTGTGTGTGTATGGTGTAGTCCAAGGGTTTTACACACAATAATGCACAACATCAATCATCACAGATATATTGATAAGCGGTATAATCCATAACGCTTATCTTCATTCACAGATTTATAGATAAAATAAATTTATCAGTCACAAAGATTCATCATTACAATTCGATGTGGGTTTCGGATAACCAACTGGAATCCGACTCCCTGTCGCATCGAAATTCAAGTGTCGTTTTACGGGCCAAGGGTTTCATATTCACATAACAATATATACATCACAGATAAGTAAATTACAGATCATAACATAAATCAGGATGTATCACAAAGCATCATATATCAGGGATATCAAACAATTAAATCATCCAATAGAATCCAAATATTCATAAGTAAGGACAAGCATTCAATAGTCATTTATAAGTAGGATTAATTAATTGTTTAATCCTAATTAATTCAATTTAAATTTATTTCTAATTAAATTGATTTCTTATGTATAAATTTTCCAGTTCTGATTTATTATTTACAAATCATTTGATATAGATTAATTTATTTATCAATCACCTTAATTAATTACATCAATTAATCACCTCGTTATTAATTATTCTTTAATTACCTTATTAATTAAATCACTTAATTGCTTCAATTATCTTTAAGGTAATCCATTTCTTTATTAATGACTTCATTAAAGCGGAATTGAACATTACATATCAAATTTAGATTCAATTTCCATTTTAAATTTTAAGATTTGATATTTAACATTAACCAAATTTAAATATCAATTTATAAACTTATATAAGAAAAGTCCTAACTAATTTACTAAAATTTTTATTTGAAATTTAAGTTTTAACATACATTTCATTTTAACTTGCCAATTCAAGTGAAAACCAATTTATTTAAATTTTCAATAGAAATTCTTTTTATAAAAGAACTTAAATCAAAATCTAATTCAAATGTTTATTTTAATTCATATCTAAACATTTGATTAAACTTGGCTTTGAGACTTTGATTTAAACTTACATGCAAATTTAAATCTTCATCCTTAAAATTCAACCCACTTACATATTTTAGGTTGTTAAACAAATTTTAAATTTAAAAACTTATTTTATTTCAAACTCAGATTCAAACTATCTTGAATTCAGATCCAAACTTAGATTTAACTTTGCTTAACAATTTAAATCAGTTTTTATTTTATTTTTTTGTAACAAAATAGGCTATTAAACCCTGCTACTCAACATACTCGAGCCCCTTATCATCTTGCTTCGAGTAAATCAACTAAATCCCCGAGTCACTCTCTCGTCCCCCATATACTTTCTTCTTCTTCTTCCTGTTCTTTTTTTTTCTTTTTCAGTTTAAAGCTTAAGTAACAAAACTGGTATATGAACTCCTCCACAAACTCGAGCTCGACCCCGAGTATCAACCCAATTGCACGAGAACGTCTCCGAGTTCCCCCACGCGAACCCACCTGACACACGAGATTGTCGTACACGTGCACAACCACATCGGCGAACTCCGACCGACCACTACCCCTCCGGCAAACCACAAATCGCACGCCTACTCGAAAATCAAGTTCGAATTGCCTTCAAAAATTTCGACTCGAAAATTTACATACAGTTCGAAAACTGTAGCTCAACCCAAAACGACATAATGACTTCGCCACCCCCGCAGAGACCACCGGAGTCGCCCAGCTTTCGTCCACACCACGACAACACGACGAGCAACCATCCACCAGAGTTTCGAGTAACTCGATCTCGTATATTAGAAGAATGCGCCTCGTTTCTAACATGGCTAAAAACTCGAACCCAAACCCTATAATGAATTCGACCCAACAATATACATGATGGAAAAATTATCTGGTAATTTTTTCGACATCACTAATATTTATTCTTGCTTCAATCAGAATTTCGACAATTTAAATTGATTCAGTAATCTTAAATTTGTAAAAGTGCAAATTTTATTCCATTACTAACTGCTCATAATTTACCAATCTATAAATCTTCATTCTTGTATTAAAAATCATCATTTTCAATAAGCCTTCTAGCTATCAGCCTGAATTAGCCTTTTATAACAGTTGGATTTATCACTTTATTCCTTGGTTACATGTAAACCAAGTTTCCAGTAGAAATCTTCACTAATCATGTTTTGAATCTACTTCGAAAAATCTTGTTTGATGTTTTAACATCTTGTTTGATTTAAACTGAAAGTGTTACAATGATTTGATGAGAATAAATTTGAGTTTGAAGAAAATGATCACCCTGTAACAATAACAGAGATGTATAGTCACTCACAGAATTACATTCAAGATCCAAGCACATTCAAACTAGATTATCAATGAATCCTGAACTATATTTAGATTAAACTTGAAGCTTAAATTTGATGCTTACTCACAGGTAAAAACAAGGAAGTCTAAATAAAAAAAAAATTTGCTCACCTTGAAAACAGAGGGTTTATCTGGAACTGAAACAGAGAAGCAAAACACTTTGCTTTGAATTTGAAAAACTGGATTTTGATTTTCTTTGCTTTGATTTGCATTTTGTTTTTGAGTTTGGTTTTCAAACAATGTTTTCTAGTTTTCCTTTTTCTTCTCAGGTTTGCTAAGTAGTTATGGTGAACGAACTACACTGAGAGCTTGATATAAAAAAGAGAAGTTACAGGGTATATTACTTTGTACAGGTGATAATTTTCTTCTTGGTGGCTGAAATAAACATTTTGGAGGCTAAGACAATCACTTGGTGGCTGCATTAAATTGGTTGTACAACTTACCTTATTTTATTTTCTTTGTACCATACCAGGTCAGAGATTCATTTTCGTGGCTGGTATGATATTGCTCTGGTGTTATGTATTTGTACTATTTGTTTTTACTTTGTTTATGCTTGCCTACATTTTTTAGCTCGGCTGATCTGAAATGTATTATGGCTAGCATTTAATGTTTTGTACAATTCTATTTGTTTATATTATTATTTTTTTTCTTGTTTACTTATACTTTCTAGCTTCTTATGCAAGCTTACCTGGTTTTACTTTATACACTTGTGCTTCTCATGAATCAAAAGCTTTCAAATAAATTTTATATTACATTTTCCTTATTTTATAAATACATCTTCTTACTTTGTTTTGTTTAAACATATCAGAATGTATTTTGCTTTACTGTGGCCAAAGATTTTTATAAAACTGAAATGATTTTCTTACATTTCGAATGACCATATTTGTGCTGGTGAGAAGAAATGCAATGTTTCTCATTTTGTCTACAGCAAATCCATTTGAATTTGCATATGTATACTTTCTATTTTACAAAGCTATATAATTTATCTTTTTAACTTATACTTTGTTCATATTGCTTGAATGTATCATATTTTCCTTTTATTATTTATTATTATCATTTATTATTAAACAATTTATTTACTATTTAAATTCAAACCAAAACATATATATATATATATATCTACATATATATACAACATTTTAAATGATTTAACGCATTTTTATTCGATTTCGGGGAAACTCGCATTACTTCATCGATTTATTTCACAATTTTAATTCAAATGTTCAATAAATTATCAATTTAAATTTAATTAAAATCCGGGGTCGTTACACAAATAGCAGCACGATCATCCTAACTAACCTTGTAAGCATCATCAATGCTTAGGGTAGATCAAGGAGCAATCATCTTTTGAGGCAAAAGATGTCAAACTGGTGCAGTTTACCTCGAAGAAAAAAGGGACAGTGGCTTTCCCTACTCATATTCCTCAAAAGAAAGTAATGCCAGGGTCATCAACCCTTCAAAGAAAGGGAATTCAGTGTTCATTCAAATTTGGAACCTCCCGTCTTAAATTCAAAGGTTCTCGCTTCAATTTCAAATCTTCCACCAAAACCGAAAATTCAACCGCTCAAATCACGATATCCCACCAATAACATGCCAGCAGTCCATGCACATTAAATAAACATCATAGATGGATGACATATGGCACGATCCAAGGGCGAAGATTGGAATAGCACAAGAAGGAAAGTGGTAATCCACGTGTATCTTTTTACTATAAATAGAAAAGGCACTGTAACAAAAAAAGGGATCTTTTCTTGAATTGTAATTTTTAAGGTTGAGGAAGCAAAAGCATTGTACTCTCTGCTATTAAAATTTATACCAAGAAATACAAAGAAGAAAGTGACATTTTCCCATAGACGTAGGATTCCTTAATATTAAACCACATAAATTCTCTTTGTCTTTTAGTTTTCTTCATTTTCATTTATTTTTACCAGTTTTTAGTGATAGATTTTGTCCTGTCTTTATTTGAGTTAAGTACTAGTTCAACTTGACATCATAAAAAAGTTAAAGTGCGACTACATAATTGTGTAAGCTTCCAACAACACAATTATTGCCTAAAGATAAAGTTGATATTACTTAAATTTGTTGGTTCTAAATCCTTGAAATAATTATTGCTGAAGTTTCTTAATGTTCATATGGGTGTGGTGAGACACAAAATCTCACTAACATTTTGACGCTAGAAGGAGGGCCTAAACCTCCGTTCATTTCCTACATCCGATAAAATTTTGCCCACATTTTTTCCTCATACCATGGATCCCATCGATTTACCTATCCCTCCTACTTAGGAACAATTACACCTAGCTTCAAAAAATGCAAATAAGGCACTTATAACCTCAAAGGTGCAAATCAAGGTGGGAGCCTCAACTGAGGTCCCCATAGACCCTATCCTGGCTGCATTCCATTCTTTCACAAATCAAATTAACCAACGCATGGAAAGGCTAGAAAAGACAATGGCCCAACGCACTCTTCTTAGGCCAGAATCCCCCTCACATTCTACAGCTCATCGGCATCGCTCGCCAATTGCACTTGCTGTGCAGAGGGTAAGTGAAAACGGCACTCTTAGAGATGGGAACGTTGACGCCGTCCAAAAAAATAACGCCAAGCTAAAAGGAAAAGTCCAAGCTAACCCACAGATCAAAACAAAGCCAGCCAATATTAACCAACTACTAGTAAAAAAACAAACCCAATCTACCATAGATGATGAAGACGCTGCTTCTAAAGGTAATTCATCCCAGATCGACCCGAGAGAAAGCAAAGTTCATCAACTAAAGGCTAGAGTAGAGTAGCTAGCAAAATCTACCAACAAAGCACCAAAGAAAAAATAGGGGAATGGGTTTCTTCTCCATTCAGTGAGACCCTCATTGAAGCATATTTCCTTGATAGCTTCAAAGCATTTTCATTGATAAGTTGATCGAACTAGCGACCCTGATGACCACTATGTACTTTTGAGTATTACATGGACATCCTGAAGGTAGGAAGGATGGCCTTTTGTAAGTTCTTCCCTATTTACTTAGTAATGGCAGCCTCTCAATGGTTTAGGAGGTATGAACCATGGGAGACCCGATCTTGGAGACAATTATCTGCCTATTTTCTAAGGCAATTCAATTCGAGAAGAGAAGCTTCCCCAGATGTCAATACTATGTCGTATGGTGAAAATGAAAGCCTGTGCAATTTCATTAAAAACTTCAAAGCTGAGGCACTCTGGATTGGAGTGACTAGTGAAGAGGCATTGCTAATGGTGAAGCACACCGGGATTAGAAGAGGAACTGCTATATGGGATAAAAACAGCAGAAAGTCATGCCATAGCATGAAGGCTTTCTATGAAAGAGCAGTTGGCTATTTCAGAATGGAGGATCTACAATGCAACCCTAGAGAACTTCCGCCCCCAGCTATGACAAGAATGGGGGCAGAAGGATACCACCCACCTACTAAACGACAAAAGGAATTGAACCTCACCACCAAAAATACCCTCACTCATACTCCTGGGGAGATATACAAGATGACTAAGGTTGAACTCTCATACAACGTACCAAATAAGGGGAAGAAAGCAGAGCAGAATCGGGGTGGAGCATACTACCCCTTCCATAGAGCCAACGGTCATCACACCGACAACTGTAGGCATTTGAAGAATGAAATAGAAAGACAAATCCAAAAAGGGTATTTGGCAGCTTTCAGAAGGCCGACAACAAAGACAAAAGCAGAAACATTACTCCTGACCCAAACGAAAACAAAGTATGAAACCCCTCCAACGTTATAACCTCGATTCATGGAGTACAACACCTTGTTGGGGCAAGCAAAAAAAGCGCAAGAGAGATATGTGCAAGAGGCCAAGGCACAACAAAGGACAATTTTCCATGTCAAAAAGAGGCCAGCTCAGGAGATAGTTTTCACAACAGCAGATGCAGCAAGGGTGGTATTCCCACATCTGGACCCGCTTATAGTCACAGTGTAGATCTTAAATTGCACCATGAAGAAAGTCTTTGTTGATTCGAGAAGTTTGGTTAATGTCATCTTCAAATCATCATACGACAAGATAAAGCTTCCCACAGAAATCCTGAAGCTCAACCTTAAGCCAATTTATGGGTTCAACAACACAACAACCATCCCAATAGGATCTGTATGCTTGCTTATTACAGCCAGAACCGCCCCTCTACATAAGTCGTTATATGCAAGCTTCCTAATCATTTATCAGCCATCGCCATATAATGCCTTCCCAGGAAGACCCGCACTGATAGATTTGGGGGCCATCATCTCTTAGAAAGACCTGCTTATGAAACTTAGTACTCCTATTGGGGTAGGATCAATGAGAGGTGAACATTTTTTAGCTAGGGAACTATACAATGTAACTCTTGACTCTAGCAATAAAATTGTTCGAAACTATTCTGATGTCTCTTTTGATATTTATGATAATAGTAATAAAAAATAAACTAAACCAATTTAAGGAACTGTATTGGTACAGAGCACAAATGCTGATATTGAGGAAAACCATTCCACGACACCAAAATCCATAAAGAAAAAGAAAAGAACATATATGCACATAATCGACACTGATGAATATAATTCAATTTACGCACAGTACTTCTCCAAAAAAGCCCAAAAAAATGAATCATCACTGAACTCACAACCAGAAGAGGAAGCAAAAAGCGAGATAGACCCGAGATTAGGGGCATCAAAGAAGGATTTAGAGCCGATAGATGATCGTGAAGATGCACAAATAGATTTAGGGGTCCCCACAAAGTTACTCAAGATAGGAAAGAACCTTAGTGCAGAAGCATGAGTTGAACTGATAGACTTCTTGAAGAGATCAAAGGATATATTTTCCCGGACTCATTCAAAAATGGTGGGAATAGGCCCAACCATCATATATCATGCACTTAACACCGAACCTGATGCCCATCCAATCAGACAAAAGCACAGAACATTAAATTAAGAACGATGCAATGCTCTGCACGAAGAAGTCAAAAGGTTGAACGAAAATGGATTCATTAGGGAGGTATATTACCGAAAATGGATCTCTAACCCAGTGCTCATAAAGAAACCCAATGGAAAATGGAGAACCTGCATTGATTATACGAATCTCAACAAGGCATGCCTGAAGGATAGCTTCCCTTTACCCAGAATTGATCAGTTAGTAGATGCAACCAACAAACATGAACTGCTTTCATTCATGGACGCATACTCAGGATAAAATCAAATAGCTATGTTTGAACCAAACTAAGAGCATACCAGTTTCATAATAGATAAAAGATTGTACTACTATAAGGTCGTGTCTTTTCGACTCAAAAATGCTAGAGCAACCTACCGAAGGATGGTAAACATGTTGTTCTCAGAGCAGATCGGAAAGAATGTCAAAGTATATGTGGATGATATGCTGGTCAAGTCAAAGGTAGCATCAAGTCATATTTAAGACATAGAGCAAACATTTGAACTCCTAAGGTAGTATAATATGAAGCTAAATCCTCTAAAATGCACCTTTGCTATTCAGTCAGGGAGGTTCTTGGGATACGTAGTAAGTGCACATGGCATACAAGCGAACCTCGAGAAGATCGAAGCCATATGACAAATGGGGATCCTAGAAAAACCGAATCTGTAATACTCGGTCTGACCCGAGCATTATAATAAAATAACATCTGAGTCAGTCTGGAAAACCAATGTGAGAAAACAAACTCAATTTGAATTATTAAAGTTATCAAAATCCTTTGAAAACAAAGGTATCTCGTAAGACCGCGTCACACATAAACACGACGGGTTTTTACCTTACGATAATCAAAACATTTTATATAAAAATCATCTGATATTATAATTGTGTCTAAGTACAAGTACTTATTCAAATAGCCTAAATTGTTACATTAATTAAATTCCAACATACTAGGCTCTACAACCAAAACCGTAAAGGGGACGTATTGGAGAATGGATTCCATACGAATGACTAGGCACTGGGGTACCACCTATCACAGTACACATCTAGAAAAATGTACCGAGGACCACGTCGGGATCCCCGGCAACACAAAATCGGACTACCCCTAACCTAGATAGTATCGAATATGCTATCACCCCGGGTGTTCCCACCCTTTCCGAGTTCTTTCGCGCACCGTAGTAATAATATCCAAGGGTATCTAGAAAGGTGATAAACATACCCTAATTGGGTGCGACCCACTTAGCCTTGCTGCATCTCCCCTGATTTTCAGTCATTCCCGGTTGTTGAGGCTTGAGGCTACGATTACCTTTTTAAGGAATTTATACTTGGAATGCTCATTGTCCTCCAATGACAATGTACTGATAACATTCATCCATACAAGTTTGTTTTGGGTCTGAACGAAACCGAAGGCATTATTCCTACTACATCCATTTTGGAATCATCCTCAAGATTAGTAGCGATTACGCCTTGCACTTCAATGCTCCATCTTCTATTCCATGCTCTTATCTTCACTTCGAAAACGTACTCGTTGGATCAAAGTGGTTTTGGATAACTTATCCAATCCCGGTCTCTTCGAAACAATGTTCGGTATTTCCGGTAAACTCAACCCTGGTTCTTTAGGAAATAAACAGATGAAAATAAGATCGGAGATCACCTCCTAACCTTTAGTGGACGAATTTCCTTATCATCATCCTAGAAGAACGAAACGAGTTTATACGTACAGTATAGCACCTTCCGATGGTAACTGTACCATATAATTCCCGTGTTTCTCCTAGATATTCCCAAAGTTATGTTTTGGGTTCAGATTTGATGGTCGATTATTTAACTATCAAATAAATAGTCATTTAACCAAAGAGTTCATTTTCCACTGAAAACACTACGTCACATTTAGTTTAATTTTAATAAATTAAATCTCTTTATCAAAGGGTATGTACTTATCTTATCGGAGTAAGTACGTTCACTAACCATTCTTTTCAAAAATATTTGAAAACTTTTTAAAATAAATATGGAAAGCACCACGCGGTATCCACCATGGATTTACAGCTCAATGATTACGTCTCTATCCCAGAGAAATCCAAAACTTAACAGCAGGCAATCTCTGCCTCCGATTTTGCCATGAAAGTATACCATTACATTTCGAAAACTTTATTTAAAAAATTTCTCAAAATAATACTTATAAAATTACTATATAAATTCCCAAGTTTTAATTTAGGCAAATACTCTTAAATAAAAGTTATTATATAAAACTATAATAATATTGAATAATTTATCTCTTAAAATAATAATACTGATTAATTCTTAAATAATAATTAACTTAATATCAACTTATTATAAACTAACTTAATTAATAATTAAATATACTTTAAACAATTTAAAATAGTTACATAACTTTGAAATAATAATTAACTTTGATTTATTAATAAAATTATAATCGATTTTACAAGACTTATTTATAAACTTATAATCCATTTTGACAATTCTAAAATATTTAAATAACTGTTTTTCTAGAGAATTTTTATGCTAAAAACATTTTTAAATTACCTAGTTTAATAATTAAAAATCATCCTTTTTAGAATAAACTCAATTTCTCAATAAAAATATATTTTCCAAGTTCCAAATTAACCAATCTAATATTCATAAATCTCTCTCGATTTAACACCAATCGATTTACGACCAAATTTCATAAATCCCCTTTTTCACATTTCTAGAAGTAAATCTATCATTTATTTTTAAACCGATTTATCCAACTCATTATAAATTCTTACCGTGAATTTATACCTTTAATTTATTGAATGATAATCACTTCACTTTATTTATAAACATTGTTTATAAATCTCACAGTCTTCAATTCCAGTTTATAACGGTTTCACATCACTTATTGAAAGGGAGTGCGGATTAAGGATCTTAAGGCTAATTTAACACTAGATGGGGGTGAATAGTGTTTAATGGATTCTAAGACTTATATGGACTAAATTAAAATTATGACACAAACAAATGCAGAACTTAATCACAGAACAATCACAGAATCAAACACAGATGCAGAAAGTAAATAAAAAGTAGTAAAAGGAAAGAACACACCGGATTTTATACTGGTTCGGAGTTACCCTACATCCAGTCCTGTACCAAGGCAGAACACCTCATATAGATTTTTATTATACCAATGTCTAGATTACAATCCTCAATTTCTAAAGGCCTTGAAGTACCCTCCTGTCTCACGAGTCTGAGGCAAACTCTCTTGATTTACGGGCCACAAGATTACCCAATTGATTTCCATGCACAACCACACCTTATAGAGAGACTCGACAAACTTTTGATTACAAATTGATCCTATAACTCTGAATAGCACTTTGATCTTCGAAAGAGGGTAGAGAACCAAACAAGAATGAGATTCTAATTTGATTCACTTGAGAATTCGATAGAATTTCAGCACGATCTTAAAAATATGAAAATATTAGAATACGGATTTGTGGAGAAGGAGTGAAGAAAATAGTTAGTTAAAAAAATTCGTTTGTGAAAGCTATTTATAGACCAGTAACGGTCATAACCATTCGTGAAGAGATTTAAACGAATAGACACTTCTTTTGAAAATTGAAACTTTTGAACTTTAACGGCCACCATGTCGACATGGGGTATCCCATGATGTCGACATCCCTATGTTAAAAATAATGTAAAATTTGTTTTAAAAATGGTATTGAACGGGAAACAAGATGAAATGATTCTGGAGTAAAATAAACTAATTTTCCTATGTTTTGAAATAAAGAAGAGTATAAAAATATATTTTTAGAATGTATATATAAATTTGATTTTAAATCTCAAGTATATATATTATAAAAGAATATTTAAAAAATCAGAAGATAGTTTTTAAAAACAAACGAAGTTTGAAACAAGAGTTCATTTAAAACAAAAACAAAGAATATTTTAAGGCTAAATCATCTTTTTGAAAATCATTTGAAAAAATAATTTTTAAGGCTAAAACATTTTGAAAAGCAGTTTTGAAAAACCATTTTGAAGTAGTTTTGCAAGCTTCTTCCTACAGAATATCTCATCACATCAGGACTCGAGAACTTGTACAAAACCAGGATGTTCGTGGGTTTGTAAGCCACTTGTCGTAGGTTTGTAAGCTACTTGTTATGGGTTTGTAAGCCACTAAGAAGATAGAAATGGGTTCCATCCCAAATGAAATTTGGAATGAAGATTTTCGTGCTATTATGAAGTTTTAACAATAAACTAGACACATATATTGAAATCTTGATCTTGATACTCTAGAGTCTTCAAGCTTGATATCTCCATTCTGAATCTTGAGTCTTTATACTGATCAGTCTTCAATAAACAATACATGCATATATATATATATATATCCTGCATAGTTCCTGCATATACATATCTATCTAGACAATAGTGTTAGTATATATTTTATAATAAGATAAGTTAAAAAGGTTGTTGTCATCAAAACCAACATCTCAGTTCCTAACAATCTCCTCCTTTTTGATGATGACAACCTGTATTTATAACATATACTTACCATACCATAACTCCTATCATAACTCCCCCTTACTCCATGACTCCCCCTTACTCCAATCATAACTCCCCCTTACTCCAAGCCAACTACTATTTTATAACTTCTCCCCCTTCGTCATCAACAAAAACTTCTTACTAATAAATTCCTTGAACTTGATATAAGATGATCAACCATAATACAAATAGAGTAATCCATATATAAGTGTAATAAATGCTAAGTGTGATCATAAGTATGAAATGTGATCATAAATGTTAAATGTGATCATGATTGTGATCATAAGTGTAATCCAATGGTAAATCAATCATCATCCAATCATATTTACAATAATTATTCAATCAATCATATATACAAACCACACCAAATGTTTTAAATAAGTCAAGTCAATCAAGTTTAAAACACACCAATGACATACAGAATGACTAGACATTCCTTGGTACTTCCACCCATCCATCTTCTCCAAAGATAGGGTCTGCTTTGATGGCATCCCATTCTTCTTTATCTTTGTCGAGAGTGACTGGTGGATTTCCTTCGAGATCGTCCTTGCTAAGGGCTGAGATCATCCAACGAAGGGCATCGAAATGTCTCTCTTGCTCCTTGATCATCTACATTTGACTCAATTCTAAGTGGCGCTGATTACGAAGTATGTATGTAAGGACATTCTTGAAGGAACTGAGAGTTTCCTCAAGATTGTCACTTAGATTCTTAATCGGAGAAGCCATAATTCAAGAAGTAGGAAGAAATATGAAAGGGAGTGATTAGAAATGAAGTTTGATAAATTATTCTGGAAGAAACAGGTATAAATAGGGGTAGAAAGTCGTTTAAAACGAATAGACATAAGTTAGTTACATGAAATAGAAATTTGAAAGTGTAACTACTTTCTGCTCATTGTATGTCGACATGGGGGATGGGGAATGTCGACATGCCTCTATCTAAAGTGACAATTTGCTTTGTTTTGAATATTATGAACAAATCTATGCAACTATAATTTGTATAATATAAAAAAAAGCAATTACAGAGACAAGTGAAGTTGAATAAAAGATTTCATTAATGATTCTAGTCAACATTACATAAACTAATATAATATTAACTGAAATAAAGGAAAATACATGGATAGAACTTGAAACAAACAAGATAACATAAACTAAAACTAATTAGATGAAGATGAAGAAGATGATAGTCCAAGCTTTCTACTAACTTTCCCGAAGAACTTGTCGATTTTAGTGGAAATCTTATCCATTTTCTTACTCATTGATCTTTTGAGTGTCTTTTGATGTTCCACTATAATTCTTTGATTATTGAGAATGGTCTTATTGGATGGATTAGCGAGATTAGTAGGATATTCAATACTCTCTAAGGAAGTTTCTTGATCTTCCTCTTCCTCCTCTTCAATTTCCATTCCTTCATCTTCCTCTTCTTCTTCTTCCTTCATTTCTTCCATCTCTTCGTGAGCAAGCCTTTCTTCCTTTTCCGTATGTGTTTCATATGGTTGAAACACTAATGGAATTTGCATAAGGGAAATGTTTCCATGGTTGAACACTTTTCTAGTTATAAATTCTTCCCTTTTGAAATCAACTCCAAAGTAATTAAAAATCCGAGTGAGATAAATTCCATGATATAATGTGTTTTCACCCATAGTAAAATTCTTGGGCCTTAGCTCATCCAAAATAACTTGAGCTCAGTTGATATCATAATTTCCAAAAATTGCAAAAGGAACTTTGCAAACTTTCAAAGTTGGGTTGTTGTAGTTTCCCGATCTTGGTATAAGGGTGTGTTGAATAAGAAGGTTAATAATTCTTGCTTTTGGACGAAAATAACGATTTTTGAATTCAAAATTGTCATCCCCTTCAAAGATGTGATGAAATGTCTCTCGATCATTTTCATTTATTTGAAATTTCGAGAGATTCATTCCGGTATACTTGCATCCCAAAATATTTCCTAAAATTTCACAACCCAAAACTATTTGTGTTCCTTTAACACTACTCCAAATTTGTCCATCTTGCACATCATAAAAACCACGATTTAAATTCGCATAAAACATCTTAACAAGGTTTGGATAACATACAAAATCATTTTGTTTTTTATCTACTACATTAAGAATAGAACATTGTTGAAAAAGATTTTCAATTCCATAAGAAGAAAAATCTTCAAAAATAGCAAATTTCCCCGTATGAATTTTACCAAAGTTTACATAGTTGATGTAAGCTTTGATAGCTTCCGAGTCATTAAAGAGAAAGTTTTTGATAGATTTTGGAAGTCTAATGGTGTTAGGAGTGCTTGAAGAGGCCATTGAAGAAGTTTGAGAGGAGTTGAAGATAATGAAGATAAATTTGAAATTTGAAATAAAAGTGAAAAGTGATGATAAAGAGAGTGAATTAAATAGAGATTCTATATACATGTACTCTGGTCAAGAGGCATCTTTTCAGAGCATTGAAGTTGGTGAAAAGGTGGAGGGAGATTCAAAAGTTTGAATTCAAATTTTGAAATCAAATTTCTGGGGGGCATGTCGACATGGGGTATCCAGGTATGTCGAATGTGCCTATTGAATCAAAGGACAAGTGACTATTCCTAATTTCTAATAAATGTATATATTATTTCCTATATTCTACTTATATAATTCCTGTAATAACATTAAATATAATAATACTTAATTATTAATAATTTAACATTTAAAATATTATTAAAATAATATTATTTTTGAATTTAAAATTCAAATTTCAAGGGATAAATTTGAATTTGAAATTCAAGGAAATTAAAATATCAAGCAAAAAAACAAGCATCTATTCAAAAAAAATTAAAAATAATGTAAATGCGTACCTATTTTTAGATCCATACTCCCATCGTCGTCTGATTCATGAATAGCAGTGAAACACAGATTTGAATTATCCATCTTCTTTTCATCGTTACTGGATGATGAGTCTGAGTCATCAAGAGTTGCTGTGTATGCTTTCTTTCTTTTCCTTGACGAATCATTGTTTAGAGGGAACAACTGTTTATCTAGATATGGACAATCTTTTCTATGATGCCCAACATTATTGCAATTGTAGCATCTATTATTGTTGACATTCTCCGTATTGTTTCTGGAATTCCTTTGATCATTTCTTTTGTAATTATTCATTTTTCTATATTTAAGGAATTTTCGGAAGTTTCTTGTCATGAAAGCAATCTCCTTATCACTGTCTAGCTCCGAATCTTCAGTTGTTGCAATGAATGCTAATGACTTCTTTTCTGTAACCTTGTTTTCTCTTCTTCCTTGCAGTTGAACTTCATAAGACATCAGATTCCCAATCAATTCTTCTATTTTCATTAGACTGATATCATTTGCTTCTTCGATTGCAAGTGTCTTTTGATCCCATTCTGGAGTGAGTGAATTTAGAATTTTTCTGACTTGATCTTCCTCCAAAAAGCTTTTTCCCAGTGCAATTAGTGAATGGACAATATCTTGAAATCGACAATACATGTCGGAAATGGACTCATTTGCATGCATTTTAAACAATTGAAACTGATTAGTTAATATGGAAATTTTAGTCTGTTTAACTTTGCTTGTTCCTTTATGAGTAACTTGCAAAGTTTTCCAGATTTAAAATGCAGATTTACAAACAGACACTCTATTAAACTCATTCCTATCTAGTGAACAAAATAATATATTCATGGCCTTGAGTTATTTTGTGCAACATTCTTTTGCTCAGTAGTCTACTGGGAAAATCGGTAATTGGTTCAACATACTCAGTTTGTGTGACATTCCAAGTGTCTAATCCTACTGATTGTAAATAAATTTTCATTCTACAAGCCCAATATGCATAATTACTGCCATTGAAAAATGGTGGTCTGACAGTAGACCGTGAAAGTGTACACGTGTAGTACTAAGGATCATGTAATATGGTATATAAATGCGGAAACTGGTAATAACAGTAAAATAAAAATTAAAGTAAGCACACCAGGAATTTTTATACTGGTTCGAACTTCCGGTTCTACGTCCAGTCCCAGAATACCCTCTGGATTTAAACTAAACCCCTCACTTAACCCGGAGGAATAGGTATACGACACATGAGCAGCCGAATAGGAATTTTCCGCCTCAACAGCCGAAGAGGACTTCAACTTTAATACAAAAGGTTTGTTGACGAATGTGTTCTAAATAACACTGATTGTCTTTTGATAGTACAACTTTCCTATAATCAAATCCTCAAGAATATGTATGTGTGTGAAGATTTAGAAGGAAGATAATCACGTAGAATCGAAGTATATGAATAAATTCAAGGATTCTAGTGATATTGAATAAGAGTGAATGCTTTTATTTGCAGAAATGAAAAGAGATTAGATTTCAGAAATATAAACAAGAATCGGTGATTGTAGAAGTGAATTGAATATGTTTATATAGTTGTAGAAGAGTTGTAATCTTTCATGAATAGTTTTAGTCAACAGTAGTGTCCATACCTCTTGAAATAGAGGACATTACTCTTCATGAAAAGATCGCGTCTCTTCAGAAAACTAGCTGTTTTTCTCTGGTCGGTCGACCGGAAAAACTGGCCGGTCAGCTGAGTTGAAAAACGTATACAAAACAGAAAGTCACTGTGCATATGATACAGGGTCGGTCGACCGAGGATCCTGGTCGGTCGGCCGACCTGGTGTTATATGCACAGTGAACATATTTTTTGATATAAAATGTTTTGTGTGCGTGTGTGATTATTTGAGGAATGATTTTAACATTGTTCTAAGACTCAATTAAATAAAATATCCATACTAATCTCCGAATTGTAAGATTATCTTCTTTGTAGTGCACGGTATGCACTTATTCTCTTTTTGTCGCTTTCATATAGCATTCTCGTCGTATGATCTCTGAAGCTTGTGTCATGAATCAAAACTCATGAATCAACATTCTCCCCCGTTTTGATTGATGACAATACTTATGTGACGAAGTAATATTGACATATATATTATAGTTCTCCCCCTGAATATATGGCGACTTTTCTGCAAAAATTCGTTAATTTGCATACATTTCTCCCCCTTTGTCATCGACAAAAAGGAATACTTATAACAGATTGAAGTAATGCAAAAAAAATCATTTTAAATTTACATGGTACATTCTTTGAGCTTAATTAGAAATAATTTAAAGATGTTTGCTTAGAACATAACATAAAAATTAATTAAGAAACAAAATAAACTACAAGAGATTCTTGAAAGTTAAAATAAATTTAAAAAATACTACAATTACTCCTCATCATCGTCGGTATCCCACTGTTCTGGATGAAGATTTTCATCGAGAGGAGCCGGTTCCTTACCCCGTCTGTGAGTGGTAGGTGCGGGAGTTGCCGATGTGCTGGAACTTGTGTTCTCGGATGTAGACCAAGAGAAATTTGGTGCGGGTCTTTTTCCAGGAGCAACAAATGAAGCACCGGCTTCAGAAGAGCATGATAAGGCATCCCATAAATTTACAAAGAAGCCTTTGATCTTTTTGAAACGGCCATCAATTTTTCGAAGGCGAGAATCCAAAGCTAGTTGATTTTGGGCTAAAATATCTATGGCAGCCGCTGTGCTAGTACCGGGAGGTGGTCTTTGGATAGAGGTTTGACGAGTTAAACGTTCTGTGGAATGAGTGGAGGGTTGAGGAGTAGAATAGCTACGACGTAGTTGTTCTCGTGGAATGGTACGCCATTGCTGAAAGGTTGTGATTTGGGATGGTGCATCGGGTAACTTCATCAATTTTATTGTTCGTGAGTCAAAGGTACGAACTTTGGATGTTTCGGATTCCGGTGCATGAGTGACAAAGTTGTTAATCAACCGCATTATGTATTCTCCATAGTAAATATGGAGCATTTTTCCTTGGTTGAATGTAAGGAATTCATCCATAAGAAGTTGTGTCCAATTTACCCGAATGTTTCCACACATAGCATATAACGCCTTGAAGTTTTCGGGATATACTAAGTGGTACGACCCTCCTCTTGGAACAATAGACTTCATCATGAATCGATGAAAAAGTCGTGCTTTAGGTCGGAGAGATGAAGTTTGCCTTAAGTCGGTAGCATCATCTTCAAAGAATAAGTGACTTAGGCGGTCACGAGTTGATGGATTACAATCTACATCATGTAATGAGATTCCACCCGGTCGAGCATTTAAAATATGATTCATTCGATCAATGGAGAGAAACATCGATGTGCCACATACCGAAGTCCAAACACAATTTTCAGTGTTTCTAGGTGGATTGACAAGATTGAGATTTGCTAAGAATAACTTGACCATTATATGATTAATCTTCAAGTTGTTTTTCCTATGGTCAAGAAAAGCATCAAGACCACTTTCAAGAGCGGCGTTTTCAACACCGTAGACGGTAAAATCAGGATAACTTACAAAAGACTCCTCAAAGATTTTTGCATCTTGAAGCTTTATCCATCTTTCTAAAGCTTTTTCACTTACTAACCAAGAAGCAATTTGAGAATCTACAGGAGTTGAGGAAGATTGGCCAGCGGTAGTCTTAGATTTCTTTTTGGGAGCCATTTTTCTTGAAGAATTTGAAGAAGTTTAGAAAGGTTGTAATGGGGGTTAGGGTTCAAATCTGTTGTGAAAGAGTAAAGTGAAGAGGTGAGATAAAAAGGTGAAGGGTTGGGTTAAAATATGAAGGCAATTTTAGCAGAATAACACGTTCGGTCGACTGAAGGACCTGGGTCGGTCGACCGACTTGAGGTTCAGAACAGTGCTGAAACTTTCGGGAAAAAGCTTCGGTCGACTGGTACAGGGAATTCGGTTGACCGAGTTAAAAAAATATTCTAATGTCATTCGGGAAATACGTTCGGCTGACCGAGTCAGGTATTTCGGTCGACTGACTTGGAAGAAATCTGTTTTTAAAAACTTCTTGGGACAGCTTCAGTTGACCGGTTCAGGCATTTCGGTCGACCGAAAGCATGTCATGTTATTTATTTTTTATTTTTTTTAAATAAGAATTATAGAAATATAATCATATTATTACATCATATTTATTTATACAGCTTATATAAAAAAAATAACATATATATACTAAAATATAGCCATGATGAATTAGCATCGACGTTCCCATGAATTTGGAGATGGAACGTTTTCTACCGGTGACCATATTGGAGCTATTGGAGATTGAACATGGTTAGAGGGAGATGGAGTTCTGTAAGAAGGTTCAGCAACATCATCCTTCTTAGATGAACAAAATTTCATGGCAATCTTTTCAAGGAAGCTTAAACCTCTTGCCGTGACTTTCTGTTCGTAATAAAGTTCCCTTTGCATATTCATCTGTTGTTGTTGGTAGTGATGAATTTCATCAATCTTTTGTTTGGTTGATGGAGTTACTACCATTTCCTTTTTCCCTTTCTTTTTATCAGGTGTATAACCTGTATGAGAGTCTTCCCATGGTTTCCACCTGTGTCGGGGATCATTATCTGGAGAGGGAAATTCTAAAACACGATTTGGCATTGGAAATGTAGGATAAGGACCACCTTCGGGGATACGATCAGAATAGTCGACGTCCGGGGAAGTATAAGAGAGATGAGAATTTTCAGAATTGTAGACATCATTGTTAGAAGACATTTTTGTTTTAAGTTTTTGTTTTGTATTTGATGTTCTATTCAATAAGCATATGTATGTATATATATAACCATATTTTCTAAAAAAATAGTGGTCTAAAATCAAATTTTAGTTTTAATCACAGAATTCTTTAAACAAAAACTGTTTACAAATGAATGACATACAATGCTTTAGAGTTAAAAAAATAGTATATTCTGAAATTAAGTTTCAATGATGTAAATTAGAAACAGAGGTGGAACAAGAAACACCCATAGCCCAAGTGGCTATACTACAACATCTAACATAAAAGTCAGAAGTCATGAGTTCGAGTACCGCTCTGGTCAGAAAAAATAATTTTATATTTTTCATCATTATATATATATATATATTTTTATTATATTAATTTTATTTTATTCATAAGTCTTTAAACGACATTATACCTAAATCTCGTCTTAGTTTTATAAAAGAAATTTCATTTAGTGGTTTAGTAAAAATGTCAGCTATTTGATTTTCAGTATTGATAAATTCTAGATTTATTAATCCTTTTTCCAAACAATCACGAAGAAAATGATGACGAATATCTATGTGTTTTGTTCGGGAATGATTGACCGGATTTTTTGAAAGGTTTATTGCACTGGTATTATCACAATAAATTATTGATTTTTCAAGATGACAATTAAAATCTTGTAATGTCTGTTGCATATATACGACTTGTGCACATGCCAAAGCAGCAGATATATATTCTGCTTCACATGTTGATAAAGAAACACAATTTTGTTTCTTACTAAACCAAGAGACTAAAGAACGTCCAATGAAGTGACACGTTCCGCTCGTACTTTTTCGATCCGTCCGACTTCCTCCAAAATCAGCATCACTGTAGGAAACTAATTCAAAAGGACATTCTTTCGGATAAAATAGTCCGAAATCTTTGGTTTTAGTTAGATAACGAATAATGCGTTTAACTGCTCTCATATGTGATTCTTTGGGATTTGCTTGAAATCGAGCACATAAACAGACACTCATCATAATATCGGGGCGACTCGCTGTTAAATAAAGTAAAGAACCTATCATACTACGATATAACTTTTGATCAACACTTTTGCCATCTTCATCTCTATCGAGATGAACCGTTGTACTCATAGGAGTTGGTTTGGCAGCAGTATTTTCAAGACCAAAACGTTTGATTAAATTATAACAATATTTTTCTTGATTAATAAAAATTCCATTTTCAATTTGTTTAATTTGTAATCCAAGAAAATATGACAATTCTCCCATATGAGACATTTCAAATTCATTTGTCATTATGGTTGAAAATTCTTGACATAATTTTTCATTTGTCGAGCCGAAAATAATATCGTCAACATATATTTGAATTATTAAAATATCTTTATTAGTTTTCTTAATAAAAAGTGTTTGATCTACTTTACCGATTTCAAAACCAGATTCTAATAAATAACTTTTAAGACGATCATACCAAGCACGTGGTGCTTGTTTTAAACCGTATAACGCCTTTTTAAGTTTATATACATGATCCGGAAATTTTTCATGATTAAACAAAGGTGGTTGTTCAACAAAAACATTTTCTTTTATGAATCCATTTAAAAATGCACTTTTAACATCCATTTGATATAGTTTAAAATTATGAAAACATGCATAAGCTAATAATATTCGTATTGCTTCAAGTCGGGCGACTGGAGCAAACGTCTCTTCGTAATCAATACCTTCTTCTTGATTATATCCTTGTGCAACTAATCTAGCTTTATTCCTTGTTATATTTCCTAGTTCATCTGCTTTATTTTTGAAAACCCATTTAGTACCGATGACTGATTGATCACTAGGTCTAGGAACGAGTTCCCAAACTTCGTTTCGTTCGAATTGATTTAATTCTTCTTGCATGGCAAGTATCCAGTAGTCATCAGTTGAAGCTTCTTTTATATTCTTAGGTTCTATGTTAGAAAGAAAAGCAACATGACCAGCTTGATTTAATTGATGTCTGGTTTTAACATTCGTATTAACTTCTCCAATTATATTTTGCACAGGATGATCTTTTAAAATTCTAGGTGGAGATTTTATTAAATTAGAAGTTACATTTGTATTGGTTTCATGAATATCAAGATTTTCATTTGTACTAATATTCTCATTCTGAGTAGATTCATCATCAGAATCAATAGTAACACTCGGATTTATATTTTTAAAATTTTCGTTGAAAGAAACATGTAAACTTTCTTCAATAATTTGAGTTCGTTTATTATAAATTCGATAGGCCTTGCTTCGTTCCAAATATCCAACAAATATACCTTCATCGGATTTTGGATCGAATTTGCCTAGTTGATCTTTAGTATTTAAAATAAAACATTTGGAACCAAAAACTTTTAGATATGAAATATTTGGTTTTCTTCCATTTAGAAGTTCATATGGTGTATTTTTAGTTAATGGTCGAATAGAAACGCGATTCAGTACGTAACAAGCAGTAGCTACAGCTTCTGCCCAAAATTGTTTCGATAAAGTTGTTCCATTTAGTAAAGTTCTTGCACATTCTTATAATGTTCTATTTTTCCTTTCTACAACTCCATTTTGTTGTGGTGTTCTAGGAAAAGAGAAATTATGGTTAATACCCTTTTGTTACAAAATTGTTCAAAAACTTCATTTTCAAATTCGCCTCCATGATCACTTCTTATATTTTTAATTTTCAAAGTTTTAATATTTTGAATTCTTTTAACAAAAACTTTAAAATTATCAAAAGTATCACTTTTATTTTTCAAAAAGAAAATCCAAGTATATCTAGAGAAATCATCGACAATAACAAAAACATATCTATTATGATTAATAGATTGCACTTGAGTTGGACCAAAAAGATCCATGTGTAAAAGTTCAAGTGGTTGTTCTGTAGATATTACTTTCTTTGATTTAAAAGAAGATTTTGTTAATTTTCCTAATTTACATGCATCACAAAATATGTTAGTTTTGAATTTTATATCGGGTAACCCTTTAACTAATTTATTTTTAGCAAGTTTGTTGATGATATTAAAATTTATGTGACAAAATCTTTTGTGCCAAAGGCAAGAATCATTCTCTTTAGCTACTAGACACAAATTTGAATCATTATTAACATTCATATTTAGGATATAAATATTTTTATCTCTATTTCCTTCGAAAATAATGTTGTGATTTTTATCAAAAATGTTACATTTATTTTCTGAAAAAGTTATATTAAAACCTTTGTCGCATAGTTGACTAATACTTAATAAATTATGTTTTAAATTTTTAACTAATAAAACATCAGTAATGAGAGGTAAATTAGATGTACCGTTGCTATTGACATTGCCTTTGCCGATGATATACCCTTTTGAGTTATCTCCAAAGGTGACTGCTCCTCCATTTGAGTATATAATGTTTGATAACATTTCTTTGTTTCCAGTCATGTGTTTTGAGCAACCGCTATCTAAAATCCATTTTCCTCTCTTTTTATGTGGTACCTGCAAAAAATTATAAAAAGTTGGTACCCAATCTTTTTAGGGTCCTAAGAGTTAGATCTTAGGAAGCCAAACCCATACGGGTTCAAAATTCCCTTTATAAACATAATTCTTGTTATTATGAACAGTTTCCATAAAACTTTTGATATGTTTATTCCTTATCAATGTATTATTGGTTTTTGGAATCCATATCTTAATAGTTTTAGTATTTGAATAAACTGTTTTCCTAATATCTTTCTTAATTTTTTTATTAATTTTACTTTTAGCATAATTATTTTGTTTCTTAAATCCTAGTCCAGATTTATTGTTGGAAGTTTGAGAGTTTTCTAGTATACTAGAAAGATTTTCTCTTCCTTTATTGAAATTTGAAACATTTTTAGAAATATCATCAAATTTTATTTTAAGACTAGATTTTTCTAACTCTAAATCCTTAATTTTAGATATTAAATCATTATTTTCACAAAGTAAAACATCATTTTTATTTTTCTGAATTTCTAGTTCCTCAGATATTGACGTAATTTGAGAAGATAAGTTAGAATTCGATTGTTGAGAGATTTCAAGTTCTTCTTCCAATATTACCTTCTCATCTTTTAACATATCTACTTCTAAAACTATTCTATCTAACTTTCTTTGCAACTCCTTATTTTTCTTTTTAAGTTGTTTTGTTAAATTTACTAATTCAGAATTTATTTCAATTAAATCTTCAAAAGTAAAATCACTTACATCGTCTGACGAAGCCATGAAGCATACATTTGCTTGTTCATTATCACTTTCACTCTCTGATGAGGATGATGAGTCAGTGTCGTCCCAAGTGACTGAAAAAGCTTTTCGTTTGTTTTTGTCCTTCTTGAAATTATTCTTTTTACGATCTGGACAATCTTTTTTCATGTGTCCTTTCTTGTGACATTCATAACATTCCATTGTTGAAGATGATGGTTTGCTGCTATTAGAATTGTTGTTGGAATTATTTTTGTTTCCCTTGAATTTGTTTCTGTTGAATTTCAAAAACTTTTTGAAATTTTTAGCGATCATTGCCATATCTTCATTATCTGAGTCGGAATCATCTTTTTCTGCTTGGAATGCAACATTTTTCTTTTCTTGTGCTCCATTTCGTTTTGCCTGCAAATTTACTTCGTAGGACATTAAATTACCTATCAATTCTTCTGGTTTTAATGTTGACAAATCAGTTGCTTCTTCAATAGCTGGGACTTTTCGTTCCCATTCGTCCGTTAAAGAATTCAAGATTTTTGTAACAACATCAAAATCAGTAAACTTTTGTTCTAGAGACAATAGAGCATGATAAATATCCTGAAATCTAGAGTACATGTCATTTATAGATTCATTTGGCCTCATTTTAAAGTTTTCAAATTGATGTTTCAGCATAGAAATTTTGCTCAATTTAACTTTGTTCGTTCCTTCATGTGAAACTTTAAGAGTTCTCCAAATTTCATAGCCGGAAGTACACATACTAACTCTATTGAATTCATTTCTATCTAATGCACAAAATAAAATATTCATAGCCTTAGCATTTGATGTAGCATCTAGTTTTTGTGTGTTACTCCAAGTCGAGTATTCTCCAGTAGGAATTGTGTATTCCCTTTGTATAATATTCCAGATATCAAACCCACTTGATTGCATATAGATTCTCATTCTAGTTGACCAATAATTATAATTTATACCATTGAAAAGTGGAGGTCGTGAAGTCGATTGACCTTCTGTGAAACTAGAATTAGTGTGAGTGTTAACATCGTTAATTTGTGTGGTTGCCATATTACTAAAAATAAGTAACTATCAAATAACTTTGTGATGGTTATAAGATGACCTTGCTCTGATACCAAATGAAAGTGTACACGTGTAGTACTAAGGATCATGTAATATGGTATATAAATGCGGAAACTGGTAATAACAGTAAAATAAAAATTAAAGTAAGCACACCAGGAATTTTTATACTGGTTCGAACTTCCCGTTCTACGTCCAGTCCCAGAATACCCTCTGGATTTAAACTAAACCCCTCACTTAACCTGGAGGAATAGGTATACGACACCTGAGCAGCCGAACAGGAATTTTCCGCCTCAACAGCCGAAGAGGACTTCAACTTTAATACAAAAGGTTTGTTGACGAATGTGTTCTAAATAACACTGATTGTCTTTTGATAGTACAACTTTCCTATAATCAAATCCTCAAGAATATGTATGTGTGTGAAGATTTAGAAGGAAGATAATCACGTAGAATCGAAGTATATGAATAAATTCAAGGATTCTAGTGATATTGAATAAGAGTGAATGCTTTTATTTGCAGAAATGAAAAGAGATTAGATTTCAGAAATATAAACAAGAATCGGTGATTGTAGAAGTGAATTGAATATGTTTATATAGTTGTAGAAGAGTTGTAATCTTTCATGAATAGTTTTAGTCAACAGTAGTGTCCATACCTCTTGAAATAGAGGACATTACTCTTCATGAAAAGATCGCGTCTCTTCAGAAAACTAGCCGTTTTTCTCTGGTCGGTCGACCGGAAAAACTGGCCGGTCAGCTGAGTTGAAAAACGTATACAAAACAGAAAGTCACTGTGCATATGATACAGGGTCGGTCGACCGAGGATCCTGGTCGGTCGGCCGACCTGGTGTTATATGCACAGTGAACATATTTTTTGATATAAAATGTTTTGTGTGCGTGTGTGATTATTTGAGGAATGATTTTAACATTGTTCTAAGACTCAAATAAAATAAAATATCCATACTAATCTCTGAATTGTAAGATTATCTTCTTTGTAGTGCACGGTATGCACTTATTCTCTTTTTGTCGCTTTCATATAGCATTCTCGTCGTATGATCTCTGAAGCTTGTGTCATGAATCAAAACTCATGAATCAATAGACCGACCTTCTACTAATGAACTAGTGTTAGTGTTAATAGAACTAGTGCCAGAGTTGACATTACCAGTGTTGGTAGCCATTAGAACAATTTTCAAGTTTTAGATTATGAAAACCTCACTCTGATACCAATAGAAAGGGAGTGCGGATTAAGGATCTTAAGGATAATTTAACACTAGAGGGGGGTGAATAGTGTTTAATGGATTCTGAGACTTATATGGACTAAATTAAAATTATGACACAAACAAATGCAGAACTTAATCACAGAATAATCACAGAATCAAACACAGATGCAGAAAGTAAATAAAAAGCAGTAAAAGGAAATAACACACCGGATTTTATACTGGTTCGGATTTACCCTATATCCAGTCCTATACCAAGGTAGAACACCTCATACAGATTTTTATTATACCAAAGTCGAGATTAAAATCCTTAATTTCTAAAGGCCTTGAAGTACCCTCCTGTCTCACGAGTCCGGGGCAAACTCTCTTGATTTACGGGCCACAAGATTACCCAATTGATTTCCAGGCACAACCACACCTTATAGAGAGACTCGATAAACTTTTGATTACAAATTGATCCTATAACTCTGAATAGCACTTTGATCTTCGAGAGAGGGTAGAGAACCAAACAAGAATGAGGTTCTAATTTTATTCACTTGAGAATTCGGTAGAATTTCGGCACGATCTTAAAAATACGAAAATTTTAGAATATGGCTTTGTGGAGAAGAAGGAGTAAAGAAAATAAGAAAATAGTTAGTTAAAAAAATTTGTTTTTGAAGGCTATTTATAGACCAGTAACGGTTATAACCATTCGTGAAGAGATTTAAACGAATAGACACTTCTTTTGAAAATTGAAACTTTTGAACTTTAACGGCCACCATGTCGACATGGGGTATCCCATGATGTCGACATCCCTAAGTTAAAAATAATGTAAAATTTGTTTTGAAAATGGTATTGAATGGAAAACAAGATGAAATGATTCTAGAGTAAAATAAACTAATTTTCCTATGTTTTGAAATAAAGAAGAGTAGAAAAATATATTTTTAGAATGTATATATAAATTTGATTTTAAATCTCAAGTATATATATTATAAAAGAATATTTAAAAAATCAGAAGATAGTTTTTAAAAACAAACGAAGTTTGAAACAAGAGTTTATTTAACACAAAAACAAAGAATATTTTAAGGCTAAAACTTCGTTTTGAAAATCATTTGAAAAGATAATTTTTAAGGCTAAAACATTTTGAAAAGCAGTTTTGAAAAACCATTTTGAAGTAGTTTTGCAAGCTTCTTCCTGCAGAATATCTCATCACATCAGGACTCGAGAACTTGTACAAAATCAGGATGTTCGTGGGTTTGTAAGCCACTTTTCGTAGGTTTGTAAGCTACTTGTCATGGGTTTGTAAGCCACTAAGAAGATAGAAATGGGTTCCATCCCAAATGAAATTTGGAATAAAGATTTCCGTGCTATTATGAAGTTTTAACAATAAACTAGACACATATTTTGAAATCTTGATCTGGATACTCTAGAGTCTTCAATCTTGATATCTCCATTCTGAATCTTGAGTCTTTATACTGATCAGTCTTCAGTAAACAATACATGCATATATATATATATATCCTTCATAGTTCCTGCATATACATATCTATCTAGACAATAGTGTTAGTATATATTTTATAATAAGATAAGTTAAAAAGGTTGTTGTCATCAAAACCAACATCTCAGTTCCTAACACTTACATCCATTATAATTTGATTTCTAAATTAAATTCTATTTATAAATCAATTTTCTTAAATTTAATTCCATTTATAAATTAACTTCTTAAATAACCCAACTATATTCCAAAAAATAACCAAATCTCGATTTTGCTTCCATTCCGTAATATAGAAATCTTATTAAGGATCTAATATAACCAATTTTATAATTATTTCCAAATTCCCTTTTTATTCTTCTAATCTATTTTTAAATCTCGATTTTTAAAATACTTTTACACTTAAACAAATATCACTTAAGTTTTATTATTTAAAATCCTTTATTTACATTATTCCAAAGTCTTCATTTTAAACATCACGGAATATTCAAGTACAAAGTCAACCATTTATTTTACCCCAATAAGTTTCTTTAATTGATCCAAATTTCAACATAAATACTTCACTTCCAAAATCCCTTTTTAATTTCTTTTCAAATTCAATATATATATTTATGATATTTTAAAATACCAAAATCTAGGCCACTAATACCATAGCATCCAATAAATTCAAATCACACGATAATCTATCATAGATTATTCAAACAAATCATATATCACTATATATGAAATTTAGATTCAACATTTTTGAGGAATCCAGTTGGATCCCTCCAACAAGTTTCCCTGCAACCACAGATGTTAATACAATAAAAAAATACCAATCCCGCTTCGAGGGGGATATCGCGGTAATATAGGGTCATCCGCTATTATGCAGGGCGCATAGGGTCTCATCCGCTAATATATGCGGGAACATCAATCCAACTACTAATATATATACTACTATATATATAATAACATCCAAACTG
The DNA here is from genome assembly GCA_030737815.1 of Allium fistulosum. NCBI lineage: Eukaryota > Viridiplantae > Streptophyta > Magnoliopsida > Asparagales > Amaryllidaceae > Allium > Allium fistulosum. Next base: position 296,929,476 of record CM060907.1, read on the forward strand.
ATAATAATTATCAATTCAAACAATCAATCAATAATTAATTTTAACTATTTAAAATTAATGCCAATCATCCAAATGAGTGAGATTTACTCACATTGATTTTTATTGTCGCTTTCGCGTTCTGGTTTCGATTTAATCCGAACGCATTTGAATTTATCCAAAAATTTCAGAAGCTCCAAATTCAATCAATCCAGTTCATATACGTCGTATTCGCTGATACGAACACAAAGCAACGAACCGCGTCTCGATCGGACCTAAAACGAACGAGATATGCAATTTCTATAAATTGAAATTTCTTAAATCAATTTATATTATTTAAATTTCAAACAAATCACATTACCGGCCCATTACCACAAAAACCCGGCCCGTTACGCTGCTTCTTCTTCCCACTTTTTTCTCTGTTTTTCATTTGCCTACAGTTTTTTTTTCCTTTTTTCTTTTTTTTCCACCTTCTTTTCCTTCTTTCTATTCTTTTTTTTAAAGAAGGCCCGAACCCACGATACCAGACCCGGCCCAAACATCATCTTCCCCAAATCGTTCTCTCCAATACAAACCCATTTGCACGACCCCCACCGTGCACGTGCACGAACAACCGAGGCTGCCAACGACCATCGTGAGTTCACCCACATGTCGAGCTTCGAACATTCTATACATCCTGTACATCATCGACAACTTCGAAGCAACCACGGCAATCGCGACTCAACCCCTCCTCGAACTGCTACTGTAGAAAATGTCGCCCTCTCCTATACGCGATCGCATGTCGCCCCCTCCTATACGCGATCGCACGTCGCCAAACTCCCTCCTCCAACTCGCCTCAACGTCACGAGCTCGAAAATGGTGACCTCCCTTCCCCTCGATGCCCTTATCGCTAGAAAATGTTAATCCTAGTGTCGGCCTATGCTCGAAAAATAGTCGAGCATCCCAAAACGATCGCCGTACCCCACAAATGCCATACCAGATCGAAGCTTATTGCAAAACTAGATTTTTGAAAAAAGTTATGGATTTTTTTATTGTGTAGAATTGAAGAAATAAATTCTTGAAGTTTTTCATTTATTTTTGCTTGCGTGAACAGTTCTGTTGTGTGCATTTTAAAAGGTGAGAAAGATGCTTTACGTGTTTGAATGGGTCATCTATAGTGTTTTGAGAATGAGAGAAAAGAACTGATGTGAAAATATAGTCAAGTCAACAAATAATTACATTATTTAAATTTTAAAACGTCTCGATTTACACAACTAAAAATCTCAAACCCCTATCGAGGCGTGCCGCTAGGCGTTTATAATGTTATACCCCTATTCCAAACGTAATGGAAAATGTTTCGAGTCCTAATTCGATCGTATCGAGAAGATGGCTTTTTGGACCCAATTATTATATTGAAATTTCGATACTAATCTCAACGCGTTACTATTTCGTACGACCAAACGATAACTTTAAAAGCTACGAAATTTGAAATTTGATAATAATACACTATTACAGATCCAATGTGACTAGTTTCGTTGAATTCCGAGACTGTGTCCCGAAAGGCTATTTTTACTCATCAATTTAAACGAGCTATTTTTTTTAAAATCGACAAATTCACTTTTAAATTCAATTTTAAAAATTTATTATCTTCATTCTTATTAATAGAAATTTAATAAACCTTTAAATTATTTTTATCAAGCTAAAAACTCAAAATTTCATTATTTAACCAATTTTCAATTATTAAATTCAATAATTAAATTATTCAATAAATCGTTATATTTGAAATTCAAGTTAAAAATTAACTTTTAAATATTTAAAATCAATTAAATATTCCAATTTCAAATAACCAAAGTTTTGGGTCGTTACAAATTCATAAGTATTGTTCAAAATCCAATTAAAACAAAATAAAGTGGTTCTATATGTTAAATTTTCATAATTGAAGTATTATTGTTAATGTTGAAATATCTTTGATTTTCGTCAAACCAAATATACCAAACTGCAGTAGTGAAAATAGTGTCTAATAAGAATCGCCAACCAGAAGTAAAATAAAATCTCAACCCAGACCAATAAGACTTATAATTAAGAACGTTATAAGTAATATATATTAAAACCAGAAACCATGAGAATGTGTAGAAGCATAAGATCGGTAAACTGACAATCTAAGTATGGAAGCATAGTTATTTCTAGGTTCATATTGCATAAATTACATTTTTTATTTATCAATGTGTACATTCTTCGTTTTTAATAGTCCAATAGTATTAAGCTTCCCATATAATATTAACCATAAATGCAATTTAGATTTGGGGGGCGCATTCGCTTTGCACATAAATTTAAACTCATTAGATTTAACTCCTGAAAAATTTAAAATTTATAAAATAAATTAGATTTAAAGTTGTTAGTCTTACCACAACACCAGATTTTAATACCTTTGTTATTATTTATATGTATACATAGAAAAGCAAACTGGAAGAAAGAAGTTCCTTCTAATGTCCTAAAGCTGAATTTCCAAGGAAAGTTTAAATTAGGTCTATAGACTTCCAGAGTTAATGTATTTCTAAAATTGCAAAAATCGTATTCCCCTAGTGGACAATTTTACCCATGCCAAGTTTAAAAATGTTCAAGCTTTTTAAAATTGATTTTTCAAAAGTATGACAAATTATTGTTATTGTTAGACGTTAGTTGGTGTAATGTATGAGAGCCACCATTAAGTTGATTAGAAGTTTATTCTTTTCAGATTAACTCGTCGTTATTAATATTAAACTTCCACAATCATTTCGGTAATAAAGAAAAGTTATGTTATCAAGATTAATTATTCCTAACCCTCCCCATTCTTTAGGTTTACAGACAAATCTCAACTAGTTAGGCACCTTAAAATACTGCTAAAGTTATCCCACCCACATAAAGCATCTCCTAATCTTATCTATTTTATCGATTATCCATTCAGAGAAGAGGTAGAACGACGTCCAATAATTGGGAAGGGTCGATAAAACAGAGTTGGCTAGCACTACTCTATCCGTCCCCGATAAAAATTTACCGTTCCATCAATATAATTTTTTGCTAATTTTATCAATGATACTTAACTAGTCATCATGCCTCGGTTTGGTTGGTCTTATTAAAGACCCCAAGTAATAAGTTATTTTGGCTCATAGTCATACGTAGTCCTCTAAAACACCGTTGACCATTAAACCAAACATTATTCGTCTTTTGATGTTTCACTTGTAATCAACAAGGAAAGCACCTTTCACTGCACATGAAACTACGCATATATAATTGAGTTTGAGCCTGTGGTGCACAAAAAAGCACGTGAAATATATAACTAAAGACCACAATATTCAAATACAAACTACGTACTAGGCTACCACTCACTAAAATTTTAGACTACTGATAACTTCAGACTTTTTATTTTTCTGGTTAAATAATCTGAAGAAAATCCGTGATAACTTGACAAATGTTGCAGTGATGCAAAAATGTCAAGTAGCTTCTTGCTTAAATTTTGCGATACGCATCTGATTTTATATTCCAAAATTTACTTGTATCAACACTGAATGGAAAATGGTCACCATTTTGTGCGCTTAGGCCCTTAAAATCATGGTTTTATTTCAAAGCTCATTAATTTGGCACTTAAAATCATGCTCATAGGCCCTTGAATTTTTCCCTATTTTAAGCCTACCCACGAATTTCAAGTGCCACCCAATCAGGTTGCAAAGTATGTAAACAATGATACAAATGCATGCATCCCTCAATTATATTAGACATCAACATGTACGATGTGTATACGATAAATATCATGAAATTTTTGTACTAGTGTGTGCCATGATACGAGGGAAAAAGCACATAACATAGAAGCACTTTTAACACATAAGCAGAAGCTCATGACGTCAGTGCTTCCTACTTACTGAGCCGTTCAAAAAAGAAGCTCCCAACAACATGACCAATTTGATCATATCATTACAGAATCCCATACCTCTTTCATTACACCATTTTCCTATATTACTATCCGTTGGACTTCATCCGTAGTGACAATTAATTTAGACAATTTATGAAAAATTTTCAACATAGCATGCTGTTTTTTGATAAATCCTTTTGAAAATTGAAGAAAATGAATACATGAATATGACTCAAACAGTATTGTTATTTTTTGAAGTGCACCCACAGATTTAAAAAATAAATTACCGTTAAGTTACATATATTCGAATGATCTTTTCTTTCCAATAATTAGAATCAAATTTCTTTTCAACATTCACTTTAATAAAAGTTCCTTTAAGCATCAAAGCATCACTACATATCTTTTCATATCATTACAAAGAAACAGAAAATTTTGCATCTTATGTCATTCAATTTCCGAGTCGTCACACCAATCCCCCGTCTGTCTCTATACCGTCCAAGGGCAATTCCGTCAATTTCAAACAGTCTACCTCCAATGCGTGCCTTCTATATCGCACATGCTCAAAAGCCATTCATCTTAAACGATATAAAATTCCGGGACTACCCTTCTACTTTGTGGCCACATCCAACCTGTATTCACACACACTGACAGCCTGTCTTCTTAAAAAATAGTCTATTTAAGCTCCTCTCCTTCCTCACTAATTAGCTCAAATCAAAAAAGAAACATACAAAATAAAATAAAATAAATACTAAATCAAATCTGATATACTTGCTCAATGGGGATTTGCAGTTCATGTGAAGCACTGGCAGTGGTACCACAATCAACCGCGAAACTAATTCTAGTTGACGGAGAATTGAAAGAATTCGATCGTTCTGTTAAAATCTCGACCGTTGTAGAAAACATATCGGAGTTCTTCATCTGCGACGCGGATGAAATGGAGTTCGACGAGTACTTGAGGGAAGCTGGAAGTAACGAAGAAATGAGAACAGGGCAGATTTATTTTATGCTACCGAGAACAATGCTGAAGCGGAGAATGCACGCTGAAGATCTAGCTGCTCTTGCGATTAAGGCGAGTAAAGCGCTGAGTCCGTTGATGAAGGGAACGCCGTTGGTTTTTGGGGTCGGATCGAGATCGGAGGGGGTGAAAAATAGTAATTTGAGGCCGAAGAGAGGTAGGAGTGGCAGAGGGCGTAATTTTGTGGCCGAGTTGAGTGCAATTCAGGAATAATTGTTTTAGTTGGTTAGAAATAGTTTTGTAAAAAAGGAGGAAGTTCTCTCTTCAGGGAAGTCCATAATGAAATATGAAATATATGATGTTGCAATATACATCATAAAGACATGATGTGGGATTATTTTGTATAAGGAACATATGGAAACATGAATATAAAATTTTGGAGATTTTTTGAGATAATTGGTGCTATTATACCTTCCTTTGGATATTTATGTGCATTTCATAATTTGCAGGAAAGATTGTTTTGCTTATAATATCTATATTTTTTGGTAACTTGGTTTGATTCTGTATGAATATTGATTTTATTTATAGCTACATAAACAACATAAAAAGAAGTATACGCATAAATTGATGAATATTGATTTTATTTATTGCTTATAATATCTATATTTCTTCTTCTTCTTCATTTTTATGACACAATACTCATATCATGATGTTAATAAAATAAAAATCGTTAGGATTTGTTTACCAGTTTATACTTTTGTTGTATGCACATAAATTGATATGCATGATTCGTTAGCTAAAGTACATAAAATGGTTCGGTTTCATCATTGAACTATCTACCATCTTGTGTTCGTTCTTAATGGCATTGGCTTCATTATTAAAAACTAAAAGCCCACCTTCTTCATGGCTGAGTTTGTCCTATTGCTTCCTTTTCACCATTTTGTTCATTGATCCGATATGTTTTATTGAAGCTACTTTTGCACTCTTGTCTTTTCTATGCTACTTCTGTGCTCTTGCTTAAATTATTTATTTATTTATTTTTAATTCAATTTTTTTGCAGCACATATATAGAGATTTATCTGACATGTCCCTGTTTGAATCCTATATTGTTTTGCGTATTCTAATATAATTCATGTCCACTTGGTATGCATGCACCAATAACAAATTCATCACTTGGCCATTGATTCCATATGTTCCCTGCAGTCTTGAAAAAAAGGTAATAAGTTCAACGAAATTCATCATAATTTAGTAATGATACAGTGTGCTTCATGGCATACGTTGTAGCTCTAAGCAGGGGCAAAACATGTTTTAATTATGTACATCCAGTTAGCTAATTCTGTTAAATAATATATCCATGATGTTCATACAATATTATAAAATAAAAACACTGATTAGAATCAAAGTATGATCAAGAGAGGGATCTAAATGCCCATTTGCTTGCGCAAGAAAAGAAAAGGAAAGGAAAAAAATACAAGTCCACAGCTCGAGGATATGCATGTGTTTGAAACATTTGAAGTTGAAAATCACAGACTTGATGAAATTTTATACATTCCACCTTCATCTTTATATTTTTCATTCATTAATCAAAACTTTATTGATTAATACTAACAAATAAAAAATAAAAACTTATGCCCATTGCAAATAAATAATTCAAATTTGATAGGAATAGAACAAAACAATTCAATTAGGGATATAGTTGAACCTGTAGCTGTGCATGTACTGAATTTAAAACTGTATGCTGTACACAATAAGTGAATTAGATGACTTTCAAGTTTAAATTTACCACCGCTGTGATGAAATACAGATTCTAGTTCACCTATAACTTCACCATTCATAAATTATAGGATGAATGGATTAATTGATACCAAAAATAGGTAAAATATATACATGTATCCATTAGAAATAGATGGTAATTCATATTTTATTAGTACTGTTGCATGTACTTAATTCAAAACTGTAAGCTGTACATAATTAGTGCAAGAGATAACAATTGGTTGCATCAAAATAGTAAGTTAGGCATTCATTCTTAGGATAATAGAATAGATTAGCAAGATATTTTGACTAATTCCATATCTAATACCTATTATTGTGCCCAGCTGTTATCACTGCTTAAATAATCACATTGTCTCCTCTACTAATCAGAATCTTGACAGCAATTAGGAAAAATAAAGCAGGAGTATATGTACATGTTATGTGTAGTCATATTCTTAGTAGGACTTATCATATTATTGCCATATAGAGTTAGACTTGTGGTTAATCTAAACACGCTTAGCTGGAACTGTGCAAATAGTACAAAAACTTACCTGGATCTTTCAGAGTTTGACTATTCATATGTTTGTAAACTGTCTTTTTCTGATCTTGTTCAGAATCATACAACAATGCGATAGCATTTAACTCATGGTTGATATATAATTAATTAATCATTAAGGATGCATCCATATATATAATAATTGCATTGGTAGGAGACCATATGATAGTCGGAAATCTGTCATCTCTACAGCACGAGTGGTTATTATGGGCAACTATTGTCCAGCATTATATCATATTCTAGTTAATTAACTATCATGCATTGATTAACTAGCAAATGCAAATGTCATTTTCTTTGTTTAAAGAAATGGGTGGTATACAGTACGTAGTTTTGAAACCAAAACAGAGTTTATGACATAGTTCCATACTAGGGCATTATGGGCATGCTCTTAATGGTTGATGTTTGGAAGATCTTCATATGTCTATACATACGAAATACAAGTATTGCCAATTGCTCTTGAATAGAAGGATACAAATATACAGATGAGAGGACAGCATGCATCAAATAGCTAGTATATTAATGAATCGAGTTATAATATGGGAATGAGACCATGATAATTAAGGATGATCATCTACATACAGCACGAGTGGCATAATTAAACTCAACTAGGTTATGGGCAGGAATGTGGTCCAGCTTTATCATTTCTGCAATAATGTTGCTTAACTTGCAAATTTAGTTGTCATCTCACCATCTTCCAAGAATTTCATGTCCACTTAGTTGTTCACAGGAACGTAGGTTTACATTGCATTACAATGTCAGCAAAGCAGAGCGTATAGATAAGGACATATAACCATACTCTAAGATTCATTATGAGCACACTGTGATGTTGGACTGATATCAACTGCAAACATATTTGAGATATATATGTGATAGTACCATACTTGTAATCGTGATCTGAAGAAGTTTGCGAAATTACAATGTTATGCGTTGCCAGTTCATACATGTAAGCATTTATCGTTGGAAATGTAGTCACTAATTTTATGAAAATAAGAATTTAGGATTATATAGGATGTGGGAGTTTGTTTTAGTAATGCAAGAATTATAAAACGAACGAGCATGTGGGAGTTTGTTTCTTAATAACAAACTAATATTGAAAAACAATGGCTGCTGTTAGGTGTTGCTCGCATTGTATTAGAGTGGATGCGTTGATTGAATTATGATAAGTCTTTCATCACAAAATATCCTAAAAAAGATGGACATATATATTGGTAGTATGTAACAATAAAAAATTCCTTTTGTTATAATAAGTTTTTCCATAAAAATAACATGCTCAAGGGGTGTAGAGATATCTAATCATGATTTTGACACTAAAAGAGCTCTACAAATTATGGGATACTCTTTGAAGAAAGCTTCTACAAGCATTGATCAACAGCATAGCGATGGCTTCGTTGATGACTTTAGCAACAGTTCATGTCGACTAGCCATCGCCAACCGATGGAGACATGTCGAATTATATGACCGTAACGCTTATATCATTAGGGCGTTAGCGTGAAACACTAATTTTATTTTCTAGCTTATTTATCGTCCATCCAGCCACACATACACATTCATATCTCTATCCACATCATATACAACACATATGTAACGACCCACCTTTTTAACCATCGAAAGTTGACACTAATAAGACTTGCGTATGAAGATATGCGGACCGCTTCTCCTCACTTTCGTTTCTTCTTTGCTTATGGGCTGGGCTTCCATTTAGGCCCGTTCTTCTTTTTATTTTCCTGTATAAATAAGATAAGAATACAGCAGTTTGTAATATCATATTGTATTCTTCTGAGATTGAGTAATAAAGAGATTCTAGCTTTTCATTTTATCAAATCTTATTTTGGTATCGGAGCAAACAAGCCGAAAGGCATTTCATTCACCAATACAATCTCTTTTGTCAACCTTGAAGATTCAAGGGGTGTTTTTATGTGACTCCTCAGAAAAATATCATCATCGGAGTCTTTTATACCTTTCTTGATCAAGAGCACCAAGGCTCACTACAATTCCTGCGCCACCAAGGTTTGGATCAGAGAGATCTCTTCATTTCCATCCGGCAACAACAAGAATCCTTTCCTTTTCCCTCAGAGTTTCAGGCTCATTCTTTTCAACTGCAGTGTATGTGCATTATATCAATTTCACTGATATAATACACAAACACCACTTTCTTGATTCCAATTGATTTCTTGGTAGCAAACTATCGTCTACCACTCCAAGAAACTCCGTATTTCCTCTGTTTTGAATCATTCCTGATTCAAGAACCTGACCAAAGATGACAGATAATGGTGATGAATCAGCATCAGTGACTTCAAGAGGAGAAGGCAATGACGCCACAAGCATTCCTGCTCTAGTTAAGCCCAAGAGCCACGTCATCACCATTCCTCTCGATGAAGACAACTTCATCTTGTGGAAATATCAAGTTGAGACAGCATTGAAGGGTTATGGCCTTCAAGAATTCGTACAAGGGACAAAAGCTGTGCCTCCTGCAATCATTTTAGACAAGGATAAAAACCATGTTAGTAACCCAGAATACATTCAACATCAGAAACAAGACAACTTACTTGCATCATGGCTAATATCATCTATAAGTGCCAGTCTTTTGTCTCAAATTGTGGGGTGCAATACATCATACGAGATCTGGTCCACTATAGACCAGATTTTCAGTTCCCAGTCATCAGCTCGAGTTATGCATTACAAAAGAGAACTTCAAAATGCTAGAAAAGGGGACATGCCCATGAGAGAATACATCACCAAGATCAAGAACCTATGTGACAGACTCAGTGCTGTGGGACATAAGGTTGCTGAAAGTGATCAGATACTCACCCTCACCAGTGGCTTAGATGATGAATATGAATCACTTGTTACATTCATAGTCACCCAACCTGTCCTACCAAATCTGCAGTATGTACATGCTGCCCTGCTTGCTCATGAGGGAAGAATAGAGCAAAGAAAATCCATACAAAGTGATGTCAACATTAACTTTGCAGTAAATACAAGAAACAAGAATCAGTCAAAGACACCCAACAACTCTAATAACCCTGGCCATCAAGGTCAACGTGGAGGTCAGTCTCAAAGAGGCAGAGGCAGAGGCAGAGGAAGATTCAACAATTTCAGCAGAGTGAAGTGTCAAATTTGTGAGAAAACAGGACACATGGCCAATAAATGCTACTTCAGATTTAACTCTGAATTCAATTCAGGATAGCAAGGACAATCAAGTCAAAAGACACATAATGCAAACATGGCTCAAGTGAACCAACAAGGCAACACCCACACTGATGATACAAATGAAGATGCAGACAAGATTGATGATGCAAGTATAGATGATTGGTTCCCAGATTCAGGTGCAACAAATCATATCACTAACAACCTTCAGAATCTCAACTTAGGAAACAAGAAATACAAAGGTACGCATTCTGTTCTTATGGGTGATGGTGAATCCATAAAAATATCACATGTTGGAACTGGCAGTGTTAAAGGTGGCAGAACTCTCTTTTTGAATAACTTATTGAGAGTCCCTAGGATCAAAAAAATTTAATAAGCGTTTCTCAATTTTCCAAGGACAACAATGTGTACTTTGAGTTTCACCCAAAATTTTGTCTTGTTAGGGACTTACTAAATAAAAGTGTATTACTACAGGGTAGAGTGGACAGAGGTCTTTACAAGTTCAGCAACATGGGCACAAGAAAACCTTCTAATAGGGCAATTTATTCTAATCCTGTTAATTTCAATGTTGAAACAAGAAATGATACTCTTAGCTTATGGCATTGTAAACTTGGTCACCCCAAGATTGATATTGTAAAACAGATTCTGAATGAAAATAATATTAGTTTTAAGAATTTTTCTATACCTTTTATATGCTCACATTGTCAAAAGGGAAAAAGTCACAAATTAACTTTCAGTAATTCAGATACTGTATATCATGAGCCACTGAAATTAGTGGCAGCAGATCTTTGGGGCCCAGCCCCCCTATCATCAACACAAGGGGACAGGTACTATCTCTCACTAGTCGATGCTTGTACTAGATTTACATGGATATATTTTCTTAAAAATAAGTCAGACACATGTAGTGCAATTAAACATTTTGTCAGTCATGCTGAAAATCAACATGGCAACAAGATTAAAATTATGCAAACTGATGGTGGTGGTGAGTTCAAGGTCTTAAAAACATTTTTTGACAGTAAAGGAATAGTGCATAGGACCACCTGTCCACACACATTAGAACAGAATGGTCTGGTTGAAAGGAAACACAGACATATAGTTGAAACAGGCTTAACTCTTTTATCACAAGGTTCACTACCTATGAGATATTGGAGAGAAGCATTTGCTACTGCAGTATATCTCATAAATAGGATGCCCACAAGATTACTAAATAAACAATCTCCATATGAGAAATTGTATAGTGTTAAACCTGAATACAATGAGATGAAAATGTTTGGTTGTTTGTGCTTTCCCTATCTCAGGCCATATAATAAGCATAAATTAAGCTTGAGATCAAGTGCTTGTACCTTCTTAGGTTATGCATATAATCAGAAGGGATACAAATGCTTAGATAAAAGTGGGAGAATATATATTTCAAGGCATGTTGTCTTTAATGAAAATGTTTTTCCATTTGCAGATAAAGTAAAGGAAAAACAACAAACAAGCAGCAAAACAGTCTACATACCTATGATTCCTGAATTAACTGAACTGGCAAGGGACACTCAAGATGTTGGCAGTAATCATCAACATGAAGAAGCATCCATCACCAGCACAAAAACTGGTTATAGTTCAGACAAATCAGATTCAAACAACATTCATCATAGCACTCAGATTGACCAGGAACAGCAGACAGAGCATGATCTCAATGAAAGTGATCACTCAACAACAAAAACAACTGGTGATCATGGTGAGCATTCAACAACTGAAAACACTGACAATCACAATGAAGGCATGGGTCAACCACAACCAAGAGCTGAACACCCAATGGTCACTAGGTCTAAAAGTGGGATTTTTAAACCCAAAATATATACTGTTGTTCTCAATGAAATCGAACCAACTAACTATGACCAAGCAGTAAAAGATGAAAAATGGAGAAGGGCTATGAATGAAGAATATGAAGCCTTAATCAAAAATAAAACATGTAGTTTGGTCTCGCCACCAAGGCACAAAAATATTGTGGGAAGCAAATGGACATACAAAATCAAGAGAAACACTGATGGTAGTATTGCTAAGTATAAGGCCAGACTGGTGGCTAAAGGGTACACACAACAATTTGGCTTCGATTTTAAGGAAACATTCTCACCAGTCATCAAACCAGCTACAATAAGGATAATCATGACTATTGCATTACACAAGCATTGGAGAATCAAGCAGCTAGATGTGCATATTGCTTTTTTAAATGGTGAACTTCAGGAGGATGTATACATGGAACAGCCAATAGGATACATTTCTGAAGCACACAGCACACATGTATGCAAGTTACATAAGGCTATATATGGTTTAAAACAGGCCTCAAGGGCATGGTATGAGAAATTAAAGGTCACTCTATGCAAGATGGGGTTCAATGCAACCAAGTCAGATAATTCCTTATATACCAGAAAAAGAGGGAAAGACATCATCTACATATTAGTTTATGTAGATGATATTCTCGTCACTGGTGATAACATGGAAGAGATAAATCAGGTTGTCACTCTCTTAGATAAACATTTTGCAATTAAAGACTTAGGAGAAATCAATCAATTTCTTGGAATACACGTTCAAAGAAAGTCCGATTCAAGTCTTTTTCTATCTCAAAAACAGTACATATCCGAAATCTTAATCAGGGCAAACATGGACAAGGAAAAACCACTGGCTACTCCTATGATAAGTAATTCTCATCTATCCAAACATATAGGTGAGGATATTGATAATGTTAAGCAATATAGAAGTATCGTAGGTGCACTACAGTACGTTACTATTACACGACCAGAAATATGCTACAGTGTTAATAAAGTTTGTCAACACATGCAAAGGCCCTTAGACACTCACTGGAAAGCAGTTAAACGTATACTGAGATACTTAAGGGGAACAATCAATTTCGGGTTACTATTGAAATCAAGTGAAGAAATTACGATACAGGCTTACAGCGATGCGGACTGGGCAACTGATTTGGATGATCGCAAGTCTACCACAGGACATTGTGTTTATCTCGGATCCAATCCCGTATCTTGGTGTACGAAAAAGCAACCCACAATCTCCAGATCCAGTGCCGAGGCAGAGTATAGGGCTTTAGCCAGCGTCACTGCAGAGATCATGTGGACGGAAAGCCTAATTTCCGAATTAGGGTTTCAACCAGCTAAAGTTCCCACAATTTGGTGCGATAATATAAGCACCATATCCCTCTCGATGAACCCTGTCCAACACTCCAGGACTAAGCACATGGAAGTGGACCTTCACTTCGTCCGTGAAAGAACAGAAGCTGGGAAGCTTCAAGTTAATCACGTGCCATCTTTATTTCAAAAAGCAGATGTTCTGACCAAAGCCTTATCCAACAAAAGCTTTTCTAGATTCAGAGATTTTCTAAGTATCGTTAATGGGGACGATAAGAGTAATGGAGGGGAAGATATGAAGGCTGCTGAGAAACCCTAGCCTTATTTGAGGCAGGGTAATAAGACTTGCGTATGAAGATATGCGGACCGCTTCTCCTCACTTTCGTTTCTTCTTTGCTTATGGGCTGGGCTTCCATTTAGGCCCGTTCTTCTTTTTATTTTCCTGTATAAATAAGATAAGAATACAGCAGTTTGTAATATCATATTGTATTCTTGAGAGATTGAGTAATAAAGAGATTCTAGCTTTTCATTTTATCAAATCTTATTTCCGAACACTACCACTACAAGAACACATGACTATTCCGACGACAAATAGCCGTCGGCGGCCGTCGCAAGCCGATGGTATAGCCGTCGGAATAGCGTACACGGTTTTGTCAACTTTTGACGGCGGCGAGGAAAATCTTTCGACGTCTTTTCGACGGCTTCTAACGGAAAATAGCGACGGTCTTCGACGATCAACGAGGTACACGTGGATCCACTCGTAACCAATAATCCATCGGTAGCCGTCGATAGCCGTCGGAAGATTGTGACCCGTAAGCCGTCGGTAGCAGTCAGAAATCTGGGTTTATTTTTTTTTATTTCTGCGCCTATTCGACTTCCACCAAATCTACATATATATCAATATACTTCTCAACTCCATTCCACACAGATAATTCAGATATATATATATATATATATATATATATATATAACAACCAACATCACATATTATACCAACAACAATATTAACTATAATCTCAAATATATACAAAATCATAAACTCCAATATATACAAAGTCAAGATCATAAACATCAATATATACAAAATCAACCATCCAACATCCTCAAACATCCAACAAAACACTGGCCAATCAACGTCAAACATCAAACAACTCCACAAAATGTACCAAATCAATACAACACATCCAATCTCTCATCAAAGTGTATCAAACATACCAAAATAAATCATCCTCATCAACTCCAAGTCAACATATACAACATCCAAGCACAAACGCAGAAAAGCGTACCTATCAAGAGCCGTTCTCGCCTCTAGAAGCACCAGACGACGAAGGAAATGAACCATGTTGCTGCACGTACTCCGCCAAGCGCTGATTCAACTGCTCCATCTATATAGCGCGAAGACGATCATGCTCCTGCAGCTGCTCGACCATGGCTCTCAGATCTTTTATCTCGGCTTTGTCCTGCTCTTTTTGGTACGCTTGTTGAGATGCCCTAGCCTGCGAATAGAAAAAACTGTTATAGAACTTTTCGACGACTTTATAACAATTGTGTAACTTTTATAAGATAGTTTATTTTTATAAATTTCCACTTGGTTTTCATAACCAAAACGCCGATCTCGCTGCGTCGGATCCATGATGGAGTCAAAAATAGTGTCTTCCTCCTCGCGGGTCTACTCATCGCGATCTGTTCCCTCTAGCATATGTGCCCATGCCTCTTGAAACTTTTCCTACAATGCCTAACGCAACATTATTTTAATTCTTCAAAGCTAATTACTTAAACTAATCAATATTAATAACTTAAATTTCGAAATATGCATACATATGCAGCCGTCGCCTTATCCTCATCTTCCCATGCATATATAAGGTTGTCAGCTTCGTCTGTTTGCTTTATGGCATGGGTATGAGCAAATACTTTCATGTATGAGACCGAACGTCAACGCGCTTTTTCCTGCAATAAGTAATGTATATATATATATTGCTGTTTATATTAACTGTTTATTAATAACTTATAACTTAAACTATATAAATCTAATAACTGTTTATAATCGCAACTAATAAATTTACCAAATCCTCACGATGATGCTGGAAAGATTTGGAACTACCACGATGTGTTACTGGGTTCTTATTTCTATTCGCAGAGTTCCTCTCTGACTCCGCCTATAAATTTAAATAATTGAATAATATATTTAATAGCTGTAAAACAAAGTAATGAGATATATATGATAGATTAATTACCTTGAACTCATCGTTGTTCCACCAGGCAACCCAAGCATCCCATATACTGACACCCATCTAGTTCGGTTTCTTCCCAGCTCTCCTAAGGCCCGACATCGTGTCCCGATAATTCTACGCTATCTTAGAATTCCAGTGGCGCTGCACAAGGGAAATGTCCACTTCCTGCAGATCTACGGAACCTTGCACATTGAGAAAATTAAATATAGTTGTACACTTTTAAGTAGTCAACAAATTGTAAAACGGTAATTTATAAATATGTAAATTCAAACTCGCCAAAAAGTCCTGCCAAATGCTCTCTCTGATCGGGTCAAGGATCTTACTCCATCGGGGCCAACAACCAGTCATCCTACTCATATATGCCTGCTTGGAAATACTAAGAACCACTCCCGATGGCTCTAGCTCAAATCCCATGTGTTATATTTGAAACATAACGTTAGACTATTATATATATCATACACAAAATATTTCTAATGCTATGCTACTAATTTTAATACTTACGATCCATCGGCTTTGGGCTGTAAATACACTACTGGTCATGCTGCTGGCTTTGAAGGGCCACTGTCATCACCTCTATTCCCTCTTCGAGAAGAAGAGGAGGAAACAGAGTGGGAAGAGTTAAGCCTTCGAAAAAAAGACATAATAGCTGTCACATACATATCAATTTATTATGTCAGAACATATAATTCATAATAATTATGAGAAAAGATATCATAATTGATGAGAAAAATGTAACATGAATAATCGCATAAATTAACTTATATTAAATTTTATATTAGCAATCAGTCCTCGTCGTTTTCTGATCGGATTCGGTTTCGTACTCTATATCGTTTTCCTCTGTAGTTTCAAATGCTTCTACTAATACATTTGATTCATCATTTAGAGGTCCAAAATCCGTATGATCGTCCGTTTTGTTATTTCAACATTTTCCTCCATATCTGCTTGATAGGCTTGTTCGTTTGGAATATTCTTTATATCAAACATAAACCTTGCCTTCGTTTTAAAAACTATCAACCAGTCTTCTTTATCTCTTTTTAGAGATGGATAAGGGGTATAATAAACTTGTAGGGCTTGTTTGGCTAGTACAAAAGGATCGTACTTTTGATAACGCGAGGTATGTTTTATTTCTATAAGATTATAATTTGGATGCACGATAACTCCATAACCTGGAACATTCTGAACCAGTAGCATCTAAACAAAAAAAACTTCCTCCGTAGGTCTAGTGAACTATGTCAATTGAAAAACCTGGGTTAACGCGAGGTAATTAAAATAATATTTACCATACTCGATATTATTACCTTACCTCTCGAATGGATACATCCATCCATATTGCACAGGACCTCGAAGATATGCTTCATATGGAAGATGAACAGGTAAATGCTCCATTACATTAAAGAAACCTGGATGATATATTTTCTCCAATTTGCAGAGCAGTACAGAGATTTCTTCTTCAACTTTATGTAGACGATCAACTTTTAACGTAGTTGAACAAAGCTCCTTATAAAACAAACTAAGTTCCGTTACAACCTTCCAAACTTTTTCGGGCAACAGTTCTCTGAAAGCGACGGGTAACAAATTTTCCATCATTATATAACAATCATGGCTTTTCATCCTACTTAGTCTCCCGTTCTTATAGTCGACACATCTACGAAGATTAGAGGAAATCCCATCGGGAAATCGTAATCCTTTCACCCATTTTAACAGTACTTTAACTTGGTTGTTGTCTAACTCATAACATGCTTTGGGTTTTTTTAGTGTCATTTGGCTTGATATGAAGCTCAGGACGGTTACAAATTTCTTTTATATCACGTCTTGATTTCAAATCGTCCTTAGTCTTGCCCTTAACATTCAAAAATGTATTAAACAGATTATCAAATACGTTTTTCTCGTTATGCAACATGTTAATGTTATGACGGATTAGGAGATTTTTCCAATAAGGCAACTCCCAAAATATACTTTGTTTGCACCAATTATGAATCGTTGATTTACCTTGAATTTCAATTTGTTGTCCGGTTTCATGTATCTTTGGATTATCCTTTACAACTTCATATATATCTTCGCTTGACCAAATTGTTGGTGGTCGCAAAGTCGCATGTCTATTAGCTGTGAAGCTTTTTTATATCTTCTAAAAGGATGATTAATATGGAGAAAACACCGATGACAATCAAACCATGAAATTTTCTTCCCATTTGATAAAGAAAATGCTCGTGTTTCTTCCATACAATAAGGACACGCTAAACGACCAGTCGTACTCCAACCTGAAAGCATTGCATATGCAGGAAAATCACTAATAGTCCACAACAAAGAAGCAAACATCTGTAAAAAAAAATTTGATACCACTACTAGAAAACACTATAGTTTCCTACATAAAATTTCCGACGTCTTTCCTACGCCAAAAGGCGGGGCGTAGGGTAGGCGTAGGAAACTGGTAGAAAGAGGTAAAGGCGTAGGGAAGACGTAAGGAAATTTCCTACGCTTCTCCTACGCCAAATTCAACACGTAGAAAAAAAATCGAGGCGTAAGTAAGGTGTAGGAAATCGTCTACACTAAAATGATACTGTAGAAAAGGCGTAGATAATATCCTACGCCATTTCCACGCCTTTGTTAATTTTATACAATTCCACATTGACGTAGGAAAGACGTAGGAAATTTCCCACGCCGTCCCTACACATGCAAAAAATAGTTTTTTTATTTTTACGTTAATCACCTTATACTTCCTTCTCCTAGCCTCAGTTTTTCACGAATAAAAAAAAACCCGATGCTTGAACCCAAAAAAACTAGGGTTTCAAAAATCAACGCCTTCTAAATAATCATCGCTGCATACTCGGCTATTCCATCAGCCATCGTCGGCTCATCCTTGCCTCCTACGCGATATTTTCTACTGTTGGTTTGAAGTCCTGCTACAGTCTCTTTATACTGCCACTGCTAATTAGGTATGCGAATTCCCAAGTAGTGGATTTTGCTAATTTGTTCTTTTGTGGTGTACAGTGTAAAGATGAGTAGATTTTACATGATTATATTTTATTTGTTACGATAAAAGATTATAGAAATTGTTTCTTTTCTTTTCTTTTCGGTTTTCTAACTCCAAATTATACCTACATTTACATGACTACTTTTATACAGGTTATCTTTTGGTTTTTGTTAGTCTCAATTCAAAATTTACATGGAACTATTGTGCAAGAAAACTGAGTGCTCGTATTATGATTTTTTCCCTATTTTTTAAACCCTAAAAAAAGGTAGAATTGCAAAGTATCTGTAAGTTATGGTAAAATGTCTGTTATGTATCAAAACTGCAAGTTCTCCTCCTATATGATTGATTCATAAAGCAGTGGACTAAAGACAAGTGAAGCCCATCATTTCGCACCAGTTTCATTTATGATTTAATCTTAGAGGTAAAATGTTGTATCAAAGTTGATTTGTAAATTGTAATATTGATCGATCCCATATTTCCATTGTTATGTAGAAAGAAATAGTACAAGCCCAAATTTCTATGGTGATTCGTATCGAATGTGATAATTTAGGTGGGTACAAAAAAAAGTAAAGAAAAAAAATGCATGGGGTTTATAACACATTTTCTAACTTAGGTTCATGAATCTCACAAACAATGAATCAAAATAGCTTAAATGAACATTTATTTCTAATTGTGCAGTAAAAGATGGATTATATGAAAGTTCGAACTTGGATGTATGAGCCTGGATGGAAAAGAGGATCAATATCATTGCATTTTAGAAACGGCGTGGAAGCATTTCTAAAAGTGGCGTCTTGTAATAAAACAAAGATGAACGAAATTCGATGCCCGTGTAAGAAATGCCATTGCATGAAACTTCAAGATTACGAAACTATAACTTTTCACTTGCATAATTATGGTTTTATGCCAAATTATTATTTGTGGAGATATCACGGTGAATCGGGGACAAAGCATGATTCGACAGTGGTAGTTGAAGATGCAACCGAAACCATCGATGCTAATTTTGATGACTATAGTATGGAAGATAGTATGACAGAAATGGTCCATGATGCTGCCGGTCCAAGTTTGTGGACTGATGAACCTGAAGCAGAAGAACTTGACTCGGAAGCTAAAAAGTTTTTTGATTTGTTAAAAGCATCGAAACGACCGCTTTATAAAGGTTGTACAATGACACACTTGTTGGCTACATCTAGGTTAATCACTATAAAATCCGAATACAATGCGTCGGAAAACATGATGAATGCGATTTTAAGTTTGTATAAAGAAATGCTTCCACCTGACAATGTGCTGGCATGTAATTGGTATTCATTAAAAAAGGAAGTATCTGCATTTGGTTTGCCGTATGAAAAAATTGACACATGCCCAGGTGGATGCATGATATATTGGAAGGAAGATCAAAACCTTACGAATTGTAAATTCTGCAATAAAAAAAGATATAAGTCTACAAAAACCAATGGAAAAGGTGTACCTTTCACTCGTATGCATTATTTTCCGCTTTCACCCAGATTACAAAGGTTATATGCGTCTTGTGCTACCGCAAAACACATGCGATGGCACAATGAACGACAACGAGAGGAAGGGATTTTATGTCATCCTTCTGATGGCGAGGCGTGGAAACATTTTAATAAAGTTTATCCGGATTTTGCTAAAGAATCACGAAATGTCCGACTTGGTTTGTGTACGGATGGTTTCGCACCTTTTGCATCGTTCAGAAAACCTTATTCGACATGGCCAGTTATTGTAACACCTTATAATTTACCTCCGTGGATGTGTATGAAGAATTCATACATGTTTTTAACTGCGATTGTTCCTGGACCAAAGAATCCCAAAAACGGAATAGATGTATATTTGCAACCTTTAGTTAATGAGCTGAAAAAACTGTGGATAGATGGCGTTGTTACTTACGACGTGTCAAGGAAAAAAAAATTCAGAATGTTTGCTTCTTTATTATGGACAATAAGTTATTTTACAGCATATGGGATGCTTTCTGGCTGGAGTACTAGCGGCAAGTTCGCTTGTCCTATCTGTATGGATTCGATTGAATCCTTTCGATTAAAATATGGTGGCAAACAGTGTTGGTGGGATCGTCATCGTCGTTTTTTGCATCCAAACGACCGTCTTAGATTTGATAAGAAAAACTTCAGGGCAAATACAACTATTACTTTAGAGCCACCTGACATTCTGAGTAGTGAACAAGTGTACGAGATCGTGCAAGATTATCCTAAAATGCATGAGATAGGAAGAGAGCCAAAAATCCCTGGTAAAGGACAAATTCATAATTGGTGCAAACAAAGTATATTTTGGGAGCTACCATATTGGAAGAATCTGAAACTTCGGCACAATCTGGACGTAATGCATAATGAGAAAAATGTGTTTGAGAACTACTTTAACACAATTATGAATGTTAAGGGAAAAACAAAAGATGATTTGAACTCAAGGAAGGATATTGCATTCTACTGTAATCGTCCTGAACTAAAAATTGATAGTGAACGTCCAAATTTCAAACGTTTAGCTTGTTATGAGTTGGAAAATATTCATCGTAAAAAAGTATTAGAGTGGGTAGGAAATTTGAAGTTACCAGATGGAATTGCTTCTAATATGAAACGATGTGTTGACATGAAGGACCTTCAACTATCAGGAATGAAGAGTCACGATTGTCATGTATTTCTTGAGACTCTATTTCCGATAGTTTTTAAGGAGCTATTACCACAAAAGGTTTGGATGCCCATAACTGAGCTTAGCTTAATGTACAAAGATTTATGTTCGACTACTCTTATTAAAGCTCATTTGGAGAAACTAGAGAAGGATGTACCGAAGTTATTGTGTAAATTGGTAAAAATATTTCCTCCTGGAGTTTTTAATAGCATGGAACATCTACCTGTACATCTACCAACTGAAGCTTTAATGCGAGGACCGGTACAATATGGATGGATGTACCCTTTTGGGAGGTATATATATATATATATAACTAAGGTGGACTTTTTTCTTCTTCATATTTTCATCATATTATTATGAGAATGTTATATTTAATATTTCATGTATTCATATTAAGGTATCTTGGTCACCTTAAAAAAAGGTGAAACAAAAAGCACGCGTTGAAGGTTCAATTTGCCAAGCATACATTACTGAAGAAGCATCCACATTTTTCAATTATTATTTTGAAGACCATATCAAGATCTCTAACAGTGGCCACCGTAATGAGGATAAAATGGATGATTCATCTGATATATCTCTATCCATATTTCAAAAACGGGGACGTCCATATGGTAAATGGAAAGATGGAGGTTTTCAAACAATTAAAGATTTTACTTTAGCTAAATCAACCGTGCTTCTCAATTGTGAAGAGCTATCAAATCTTATTTGGTATGTAACACAACTTCAATCAATTAAAATGATTTATATTTTATATTATAAATTTTCCTTGTTAATTTTAATCATCCAACAGTCAATTTGAAGAAGCAAATCCTGATGTGGAGCCCAGTAAAGGATTTGAGAAATGGTTTAAGAAATATGTGAGCATGATTTATTATATATTAATCGCGTTTTATATCATAAATCTTTATAATATTATAATTTATGTGAATTTATTTTAATAGGTTGATGATAATGGAATCACTGATGTTTGTTATGCAAAACTTGCATTTGGTCCTATGACGAAGTATAGAAAATGTCCAATTATGTACGTTAACGGCTATAAATTTCACACAACTGAATTTGGAGAAAATAAAACAACTTACAACAGTGGGGTGTGTGTTAAAGGAGGCAACGGGGATGATGATCTAGAAGATTATTATGGCATGTTACAGGAAATAATTGAACTTACTCGATGGCACCAGAGCTTAAAACCTTTTTGTTTAAATGTGAATGGTTCGACAATAGAAAAGATGTAGGAATACGTCGTGCACATAAAGATTATCCTCTTATTGAAATAAATCACAAAAGATGATACCAAGGTTATGATCCATTTGTGTTAGCGATGCAAGCGACTCAAGTTTATTATGTACCCTATCCTGCTATGAACAACAATAAAGCGGATTGGTGGGCTGTCGTTAAAACAAAGCCAAGATGGTCATTCAATTCGAACATGATCGTAAGCGAAGATCAACCATATCAGAATGATTTGGACCATAACGGACTACTGCAAATCACTGAAGACATTGACGACATCAGACCACTTCATAATGAAGTATTTGATGGAGTAGAGGTTGACGATGATGTCGAAGTTGATTATGATATCGAAGCTGCTGAAAATGATATTGAAGATGAAAATGTCGAAGTTGATGAATGCGAAGATGAATATGATAGTGTAACTAGTGGAAGTTATGATGATAATGTTGATTGGTAGCATGCTTTCATTAATATACTTGTTTGATTTTTCCACTAGTATGAATTTTTACTTCAAATCAATCTTGTATGCTTAGTTATCTTTGGGTATTTAGTCTTTAGTTCATGTTGTTTTAATTGGTTTGTTGTATATTTAATTCTTCAAATCATATGTATTTCTCTATGTTATAGTACTTGCATTTAACAGGACATGTCTACTCGAGCTGATCGTCATCGTCGTTCCATGAAATGACCCGCTCTACGTCTTTCTAGCAATAACACATCTGCCACAATATAACCTAGTGCATCTCCTATTGGTCAAGATGGATCGGGATCACAGTCAGCAGAGCATCATATCATGTCTCCCGTTGTTCATCCTACTTCCCTTGAAGTTGATGCTACCAATCCATCGACTAATGCAACCGTGTCGGACTCCTCCTCCATAACAAGGGTCGGAGTTTTCTGGCAAGCCAATGTTGGGTAAGAATTCTTGCAAAATAAGTAATTGATGTTGACTTTTGCAAAATAAGTAATTGATGTTGACTTTTGTGACTCTGTTTAATTTACTTTGACTAATTTGAAATAAGCTAGGTGAGAACATAAATATATTCATACTTTACATTTATATGTTTCAGATATGAGTTCACTTCCAGGGCTACATCTTATGCTATTCGAGTAGGTTTGTTAGCACGGGTTAACGATTTTTGGCCCAATTTTAAAAGTATACCCGATGATGTTAAGAAAGTGATGTTTCAGGAGTTTCTGGTAAAATAATATTAGTGTATTTGTGTTACATCTATTTTTAGTCATTACATTTTCCACTACATGTACAGGAGTCATTTCAATGGACAGATGATGCTTCACCAGCAATTGTGAAGCAGATATGGAATAGAAAAGCAAGTTTGAAGTATCGGGACTGGATTCACAGTATGAAAGAGTCAGGCAAGAAGCATCCGAACCTACCCCAGGAGATATATGAGCAGTTTTTGGCATATTGGGAGATTCCTGAAGTAAAAGCTCAGGCAGAAAAAACTGCAAACTCTAGGGCTCAAAACCAAAAGCGACATTGTGGTGGTTCGAGATCCTTTGCGGATTATCCAAATGATTTGGTTTGATCTCTAAAATCTTGTTTTAACGTTAATTTACACCAGCTTATCACATTTTTACTATATTTTTATCTTTATTTTCTAGACCGATGAACTTAATAGGGAGCCAACTACTTGGGAAGTGTATTGTAGGACTCACAAGGTCACTTCGGATAGCGGATCTACCACTAGTGGATGGATTGATGAAGCATCGATGGAATTTGCAGTAAGTGATTCTTATATCTTGGTTTTAATAACTGGTTAAATAATCTCCTAAAATATCGATGGAACAGTTGTATTCTCAACTACTGGTATAAAATCTAGATTACTTGATAGTTTCGTATATCATAGAAGCATAGAAGATGCACAAATTTAGTAACTGAACGATAATGCTAGAATGGTTATATTCTCAACTACTGGTATAAAAACTAGATTACTTGATACGTAGGGAAGCACCATGTGACTATGATTATCATAGAATTTAAATGTCAAGATTTTAGAGTTGTGCATACTTGGTCACTTTTTCTTTTTTACATTTTATTCCATGCTCACAACGGTTTGTATTGCAACATTTACATATTTTGGTGTCATCTGCTCTCTTAGTTTGGCACCAGTTGTCCAACCAATACTAATGTTTATTCCTTGTTAATGTTGCTTCTATTTTGTAAGTCAAGTTGTTTGTTTTCAATGGGGTTTGTTGAAAATTTATAACTTAGGGAAGAAAATTGAATCTGTTCCAGGTGTAGTTTTGAAGTTGAGGTTTAAACACAAAAATTGGAATGTTCTTAGAGTGGGTTGATTGGTAATTTTTGGGGAAGGAAAGAGATATTTGGCTGGAGAAGATGATGTCAGTCCTAAGTTTGACACTGCAATTTGCAAAATCAAGTCAAATCTACCACTAGTGGATGGACACTTTTCTATTGTCATTTTATAAGTAGGTCATCTCCTAAAAAAATATTTTTCAAATGCTTTTCGGGATTATGTTTACCTGGACACAGAACTATATTGAAGCCTTAGGCACAGAAAAATGAATGATCCAATGCTCTCTACTTAATTACTTTCAATCACTCACAATCATGTACTTTTAAAAATATACCAGCATCTTAACCACCTATACACTACATTATTTAAGTCATTTACATAAATACATCAAATGCATTCTTATACTGTATATTTATGGTAGGACAGATTTGGACTCAACCTAGTTGCCACTATTCAGTTTTTTCTCCCAGCTTTGTATACTAGTAGCACCCTTAGATACTGGCATGTGCATAATACAACTAATCATACAAGTGATAATTACACTCCTCCTTCTCTATATATAAAGATGAGTGAATTTTTACTTTCTTAATGAGAAAGCAATAAATCAGATAAGATTTTTGAAGATTAGCTCTATAATGTACTATAATATATTGGTAATTCATGTCAGATTGAAAACAATATAGCTAGCTTCAATAATTAGTTGATTATTAAGCCGTATTGAGAAAGATAGAGAGAGGAAAGTCAGTAAAGTTAGTTTAGTATGAACAAAAATGAGCTGCTTGAAGATTTAAATTTGGTATGTATTTGAAGACACATTTAAAGAGAGAAGCATCGAATATAGACAGTCTGGATGAAGTTGATAATGGACATGTATTGTTCCCATTTTTCTAAAGTTGTGCATAGAATTTATGGTATGTGGACCACAAATTTAGTATTTCACTTTTAATTTCAACTGTTTTGCCAGTTATTTCACTTAGTTAGGTACTCACAACCGACTATTGAACACTTTTGCACTAATGGAATAATGTTGTTTAACACCGTGTATCTGTACAATAAAATAGCCAAATGATGGAAATATTATTAGAAACAGATGAGAAATGATAGAGAAGTGGGAGCTTTTAAGCAATAAAATAGCAAAACGATGGAAATAGTATTAGAAACATATGAGAAATGATAGAGAAGTGAGAGTTTTTGAACAGAGATAGTGCTACTTTCCTGTAAAATGCATCAGTTTCTCTTGATTAGATAGAAAATGCTTAATACATCGTAGCTTAATACATCATAGGTAGTGGTTCATTGCCCCACACATTGTAGCAATAGAATCATGTTCTGATTACGTCTAGTACAAATTGTTAGCAATTCATGTATTTTTTGCAGTATATTTGTAACATCCCGTATTTTTAAGCTATTGAATTTGAACATTTAATTCGTTTTAAATGTTAATGTGGATTCTTAATTGATATTGAAATGAATGGATTCGGGTTCAATCAATGAAATAAGCTATAAATTTTAATTTATAGCAATTCTGGTTGAATTTGATTTATGGAAAAATAATAATTAAATATTCGGGATTGGGATAAAAAGGTGGATTTGGGTGTAAATAGTAATAAAATGATATTTAAATGTATTTTTAGGTTCGAATGGTTATAAATAATATTATGGGATTTTTAGATGAATTTAAAGGTCGATAAATTATTATTTGGGATTTTATATTAATTCAAAAATGAATTTAATATTATTAAAATGCAATACAATCAGATTTTGATCTGGATTGAACCAGAATGATTTTAAATGTGGTTATACATTTTATATGGTTTATTATTAAGTTAACAAAATTTTAAAAGTGAAATTTGAAGCGTTTTCGACGATTTTAGAAATCGCCCGAATTAATAGACGAGTTAAAATAGTCTTCTGGGGCACAGTCTCGGAATTCGACGAAACCAGTTCCATTGGATCCGTAATAGTTAGTTATTATCGGATTTCAATTTTCGTAGCGATCGGAGTTGTTGTTTGACCGTGGTGGCTCGAAACGCATCGAAATCGATTTAACCGATTTAATTTTAAATTGATCGTTTAATTCCGTATCTCGCGCATACGATCAAATTAGCTTACGAAACCTGTTCCATTGTGTCCGGAACGTGGAAAAACCCCAGGATAGCCTGTCGGAACGTGAGATTTGGAGGTCGTTTGCATTAACTGTTTAATCGAGAAATTTTATCAATTAAATAATATTAAAACAATAATATATTATATTTATTATCAAACCCTAAATCTATCTCCCAGGCCGCCGCTTGTATCATTTTAATGGCCGGAAACGATCATCCTTCTTCCTCCAAAATCTCCTAATCCACTCATTATTTGCCAAACCTTTCAACTGGGAAGTCGACAAGCTCGAAGAGATCTTGGGATCTAACGGTCATGATGGCTTATGGTTTGTTAATGGCGAAGTTATTGACTTCCGTTCATCATACGTTCGCACGCGATTTGCGTGACCATGGGGAGTTCGAGTTCATCAGGGTCGAAGGCGTTGGTGGAGGTCGAGGCGCTCTTCGAGATGGTAGGTTCTGATCGACGTGAAGTCGAATGACGTGGGTGCGGTTTCGAACCCTAGGTAGCGGCAACGATGGGTTCTTTGTTCCTGGAGTTGCGTTCTAGAGCGGGAAGAAGGAGGGAGGGTTTGATTTCGTGACGAACGGCTGTGATGGTATAAAATTAAATAAAAGAAATGGTTTTCAAATTTCAATTCAAACTTTGTAAAATCATATCGGGTTCATATGATATCAGATTCAAACGAAACTGGAAGCGATGGAATCACAGAAAAGAATACTTCGTGATGGTGCAGATCCGGAGTCATTCCGGGCAAGTAGAAATTTGGGTTAAATCGGACACCGTCCGGTTTAATTTAAATTTCGAACGGTCGCCGAAATTCAAGGTGAGTTTTTCTCACTCACATCTGGATGCTAGACATTATAAATAATTGATATTTGAATATCTGAATGATTGGTTGACTATAACTGCTGTTATCTGTCTGGATTGGTATTTATATTGTGATGTGCTAACA
This sequence comes from Allium fistulosum, assembly GCA_030737815.1. NCBI lineage: Eukaryota > Viridiplantae > Streptophyta > Magnoliopsida > Asparagales > Amaryllidaceae > Allium > Allium fistulosum. Next base: position 296,957,282 of record CM060907.1, read on the forward strand.
TTTGTGATGCAGGGAAAAATAGGTTGGAGGGATCCAACTGGATTCCTCACAATATAGCAATTTTGTAATAATTGATGATGATGCCTGTTTATATGTTGTGATTGATAAATCTGGAAATTTAATTGTGTTGTGAAATTGTTGTATAAATCATAGTTACAGAATTTAATTTATAAATGGACAAAATTGGGTTTTTACGAAATAAGTAAATTGTTAAATTAAGAATTTTTGAAAAATAGAATTTGAAATCTGGTTTGGAATGGGAAATGAAAAATTGGTAAAATTGGGATTTAATATTGTGGGAAAATTTATCAATCGATAAATATGAAATATAAATTTTCTGGAAATTAAATTTATGAAATTATAAATTGTTTAAAATAACGATGTTTATTTTAATAATGACTAATGTTATCCGGAAATTAAAAATATGTTAAAATGGAGTTTCCGACTATAAATTAACAAGTTCAAATGAAAAATAGAATGTTTTGAAATGCCGTATTTCATTGGAATTTAATTAAGTGAATTGGAAATTTGGCTTCCATTGAAAATTCACCAAAATGTTTAAACTATATTTAAAAATGAATTTCCGGAAATGAAAAATTGTGATTTAACTTCGGAGGAAGTTATAGTTAAGTATGGAATTGGAAATTTATGTTGAAATCATAAATTGACTTGAAATAAATCAGTGGATTTATATGAAAGAGTACTTTGGAATGTTTAGAAACGGGAAAGTGTTTCCCTGGGAAAACCAAGTAAATGTTTTACAAAAGATTTTATTTAACTAAGGTTAAGTTTTAAATCATTTTAAAAGTATTTTTAAGAAATCGTTATTTTTAAAGAAATAAATTAATAATTTTTAATACCGTAATAATTTGGGAGTATATTAGCAATTATTTTTACAAATGGATTTATTTAAAAGTTGGTTTTAGCTTAAGTTGTTAAAATTAGCATTTTTCTTCTTATAACGCTATTTTGAATTTAGTGAAACTAAAACCCTTATTTTTAAATCAAAGTTTATGTGTTAATGACTAGTTTTCTTCACATATTTTAAATTTATATTTTGAGTAAATAAATAGAAGTAATTTACATATTTTAAAGTATATTTCAGTATAAAGTATTTTAACTGTTTTTAAATGCAAAAGGGTTTTATACTTGGTTTTTCCAAATGGGAATAAATGGTAAGGCTTTACCATGTAAAGGAAGAAATTTGGGAATTCGTTTCAAAATGAGTTTTGAAATGTGAAAATATATCTTTTAAAGATATTAAAGGGAAAGAATAAATAATGTGTGATATTATTTATTGTGTGATGGTTGCTTATGGATGCGTGTGAATGTGAATTGATAGTTAAATCACCGACTATCAATATTGGCCAAATGCGCTGATCGTTTCGAAGAGACCGGGATCGAGATTTATTTCTCGAAAACCACTTCGATCCGGTTTGTACGTTTCGTGTAACGTGTTCGGAGTCGAAGATGGAGCAATGAAGAGCAAGGGCTAGTCGCTACTAATCCTGAGGATATTTCCAAAATGGATGTAGTAGGAATAGTGCCTTCGGTTCCGTTCGGACCCGGGACGGACTTGTATGGACGAATGCTTTTGTGACATCGTCAGGTGGGCGATGGGCATTCTAAGGGATATGTGCTATAAAGGTATCGCTTAGCCTCAAGCCTCATCAACCGGGAATGACTGAAAATCAGGGGTTATGCAGCAAGGCTTCGTGGGTAGCCCCCACTTGAGAGTAAGGTCATCCCTGTCTAGATGTCCCTTTTATTTCGGCTTAGTGGTGCGGTTGCTGATCACAACCGTGGGGTGATTTTACTTGGAATTATCCAGTAAGGGATGATTCCGGCTTTGTGTTGCAGGGGAGCGGGCGTACTCCTCGGTACTGTGATCTAGGCCACGTACTGTGACAGGTGGTACCCCAGTGCCTAGTCATTCGTTGGAAATCCATTCTCCCTACGTGCCTTGTACGAGTTTTGTTTGTATTACCCACGTTGTGGCTAGTATGCCGGAATTTAATAGATGTAACAATTTCGGCTATTTTATAAGTATTTGTAAATAGACACTATTATAATATCAGAGGATTTCTATAAAAAGTGTTTTGGCTATCGTAAGGTAAAAACCCGACATGTTTATTTGTGGCGTGGTCTTACGAGATGCTTTTGTTTTCAAAGGATTTTTGAAACTTTAATAATCAATTGGGTGTATTTATGATGCGCTGGTATTCCAGACTGACTCGGGTGTTATTTTATTATAATGCTCGGGTCAGACCGAGTATATTTCAGGATAGGTTGCTATGGAGCTCAGGAGAGGAGCTGGAGTCCGAGACGTATTTCTCGTACTTGTATTATTCCGCTGCTGTGATTGTTGAGATTGTTTGACTGGCTATGGTTGGTTGTATTGATATACTCTGATGATGATGTATTGTATATAAACAGATATAGTTTTGATTTGTGTAAAGTTCTGTTCTATATATTATATTTTATCCGCTGCGACTGTGAGGTTCTGATTTTGTTTAGTTCTTTCTTCTTCTATCTACTTTCTTATTCTTCTACAATCTGTCTTTCCGGCATTCGATCGTCGGCATATTATACTGTTGAGTATTTTGTGTCGATTTTCGAGGGTCGAGAAGGGCGGGTCGTGACAGTTGGTATCAGAGCTTAGATTGGCGACAACCTAGGCTTTGGTGGGTATATTTACTCATTAAATAGAGTCAATATTACTCTATAATGAGTTGAGTGTAATAATAGCTATGAGAGCGTACTTGTTAGTGGATATAAAATTGTTTTTATACTATGTTGACTTATCGGTTGAGTGTTTATGAATTCTGGTCGGTGCGGGAAGTACAACCGTATCGATAGGGGTTTCTAAACTCTTAAACAAGATAAACCGACATAGTATTATTTTAAAAGTGGGTAAATGAAATAATTTTACCCAAAATTGTATTTTGATATAAAAAGAAATAATTTCTAAAATTATTATATGTATTGGATGCTTGTTTGGTTGTTTCTTCTATAATCAAATAAGAAATTAAAACATGATCTAAAATTTGAAATGATATATATAAGAAAATAAGAAGTTAAAATATTAAAATGGTTTATAACCAAATGGAATTGACTGGATATGTTTTAAATAAGAAAAGTAAAAAAAAAAAAATTAAAATTTGATTTAAACTAGAATTTTGACCCCGGAAATTTTGGAAGGGATTTCAAATGGAATTAAACAAAGTTTTGGGAGTTTGACTTTGTGGAAATGTTAGAAATGTTTTCAAAAGCATTTGTAAGAATGAAGTATATTTTGGGGAAATATTTTTGAATAGAAATTGTTTTGAGGTGGATTTTGGAAGTGGAAAGCATTGAACTCACTTCAGTCGCTGGAAAATAATCCTGATGATGCTGGCCACATCATTAGAATTCATTTTCGAGTTTCTAAAGTGATGGATTGCTACCAAAATAGTTGGTTATGACATTTTTGGACTTGTTTGGGAAACAAGTGATTTTGGAATTTTCAAAGGAAAATTGTTTGGTAAAAGCAGTTTGTTTTGGAATTTGGTATTGATTTGAATATCAAAAGAGAAATGTGTTGATTTTTATTTCAAATTGGTTTTGAAATAAATCCGGGTAAATTGAATTCTGGGAATTCTATTTTGTAATAAAAATGTGAAAGTTGAAATGAATCAACTATAAACTTATAAGATAAAGTTGATGTAATTAAGAATTTGGGTTAAAAATTGAAATACATCAACTAGAATCGTGCAAGTGAAGTTGATTTAAGTAAGAAGGGAATGAGATTTTATCCTGAAATTAAAATGTAATTTGAGTATATATGGAAGTAAATGGAACTATTAAAATAAATGGGAAGTTGAATTTAACTTGGGATAAGTTAAATATAATTGGGAATTGGAATTAAATTGAGTTGGGTTCAATTGAAAAGTGAAATGACTTTGTAAATATGGGTCATTGTGTAATAAATTGTATCCATAAGCTGGTAAGTGTTATACTTATAATCTGGAATTGTATATTTAAAATTTGCAAAGAAATGAAGGTGAAGGGAATATATTTGGGTTTAACTTAAGATAAGTTAAGTTAAATTGAAACCTGAAATCGAAGTACACCTGAGTAAATTGAAATTCACTTGAAATAAGTATAAAGGTGAAATGTAAATGCTTTTAATTGTGTTATGGATAAAAATGAATGTAATTAAATTCTTATTTAAAGTAGTAAAGGAAATGGTTTAAATTCAGGTGGGCTAAATAAAATTTAGATGAACTTGAATAAATTCTGGAAAGGAATTAAATTGAAAATGCATATATAATTTAGTTAACCTTGAATTAAAATGGGATAAGAATTTAGTTTAATGGAAATTTAATTTAGTTGAGGTGATGATGAATGAAGTAAATGTTTACTCAACTAAATCCAAAATGATTGTTTGGAAATAAATTAGCTAAATTAAATGGGATGTGTATGGTAATGAATAGAATTTTGATAGTTTGGTCAAAATTTGAAAGGTTAATAAAATCCAGTTTTGGGATGGGATTTAAATTGGTAATAAGTGTTGGAAGTGAGAATGAATAATGGAATTAGCTTATAATAATGATGGTTTGAATTGCAAGTAAATTCAAATAAGTGAAATAATTTAAAGAGGTCTCTTTGTTAATATAATAAATCTAAAATGGATTGGATAAGTAAACAAAGAGCATTCTAATTTGTGAATGAATTGGAATTTGATTTAAATAAAAATCAAATGGAAAATCAAATAAAATTGAATTGCAAGTGAAATGATATTAATTAATTATTGTGATGTGATATGAATATAAGAGTTGTAAATAACTCAGGAACGAATGATATTAATATAAACTTGAATTTGGTTAATGGAAATAAAGATGTAAGGAAAATGTAATTTAACAATTACATTGGAAAGAGAAAATATTTGGTTTGTGAACCTTGTAATGGAATAAAATTTATATGAATCCAAGTTGGAAATAATTTTAAATGGTTATAAGCTTAAGTGGCAATTGTTTTGCTTGAATGACATGGAAATTTGCATGTATTCAGAATTGAGTTGTTTAAAAAGCAATTGTAGTTGACCTTTGAATAAATTGATATGGATTGGAATCTAATTCAAAAGTTTGTATATAAATGCAAGTGAATTGATTTAAAGAGAGAATGAAATTAGTTTTGAATCAATCAGAATGGGTTGCATTTTAATAAGTAATGTTTGCATATGAATGAAAATGGATTATAAAAGAAATGCAAATGTTTCAAGTTTAAAATGAAGTTTGATTGTAAATCAAATTTGGAATGTAAGTTAAATTTAAAAATGTAAGAGAGGCATATGTTAATCATATTGAAATAGAAATGGATTGTTTATAATTAATATAGATTGTATATAGTGAACTTGAATGTAAATCATTTAAGTGAAATAAAATGAAGTTGGACTTGAACAAGTAATTTGAAAGGTGATTGAAATCTTTGAATTGTTAATAAATTATGGTTAACATTGTTAAATTATGAACTATGCTTGGATTGGTTATGCAATGAATATGTTTGGTTTGCATTTGTATTGGAAATGTTGTTAAAATGCTCATATCTTTGAAAACTGATGAGTTTGTTGAGTTTAGTACAGGTGCGGGAGGCGTTCGAGAGAGTTGGAGCGCGTATATGCGTTATATTAGCCGCTCGCTATTAAAAATTTGCTAAAAGGTACGCCTACGCAAATATAATTGGGAAAATGATATATATATTGTGTTATATTTTGGTTTCCGGCCATGTGAGCCGATGTATATATATTTGTGTATCCTGCGATATCGCAGAAGCTCCTCCGTACAAAGGAGACTCCGCCAAAATTTTCCAGAAATTTTGGGAGTTAGAAAATTTTTGGGGTTTTTGGGAAATTTATTAATAAGTAAAGTTATTTTGAAAGCGAGTGTTAAGATAAAGGCTTTAGAGTAAAGAAAGCAAAGGATTTTGAAATGGAGCTGAAACTTTTTGGGAAAGTGAATATAAGCTTTTAACTAAGCAAATTGGATAAGTAAATGAGTTTGAGAGTATATTTTTACCTTAGCAAATTTCGGGGACGAAATTTTTATAAGGGGGAAGGAATGTAACATCCCGTATTTTTAAGCTATTGAATTTGAACATTTAATTCGTTTTAAATGTTAATGTGGATTCTTAATTGATATTGAAATGAATGGATTCGGGTTCAATCAATGAAATAAGCTATAAATTTTAATTTATAGCAATTCTGGTTGAATTTGATTTATGGAAAAATAATAATTAAATATTCGGGATTGGGATAAAAAGGTGGATTTGGGTGTAAATAGTAATAAAATGATATTTAAATGTATTTTTAGGTTCGAATGGTTATAAATAATATTATGGGATTTTTAGATGAATTTAAAGGTCGATAAATTATTATTTGGGATTTTATATTAATTCAAAAATGAATTTAATATTATTAAAATGCAATACAATCAGATTTTGATCTGGATTGAACCAGAATGATTTTAAATGTGGTTATACATTTTATATGGTTTATTATTAAGTTAACAAAATTTTAAAAGTGAAATTTGAAGCGTTTTCGACGATTTTAGAAATCGCCCGAATTAATAGACGAGTTAAAATAGTCTTCTGGGGCACAGTCTCGGAATTCGACGAAACCAGTTCCATTGGATCCGTAATAGTTAGTTATTATCGGATTTCAATTTTCGTAGCGATCGGAGTTGTTGTTTGACCGTGGTGGCTCGAAACGCATCGAAATCGATTTAACCGATTTAATTTTAAATTGATCGTTTAATTCCGTATCTCGCGCATACGATCAAATTAGCTTACGAAACCTGTTCCATTGTGTCCGGAACGTGGAAAAACCCCAGGATAGCCTGTCGGAACGTGAGATTTGGAGGTCGTTTGCATTAACTGTTTAATCGAGAAATTTTATCAATTAAATAATATTAAAACAATAATATATTATATTTATTATCAAACCCTAAATCTATCTCCCAGGCCGCCGCTTGTATCATTTTAATGGCCGGAAACGATCATCCTTCTTCCTCCAAAATCTCCTAATCCACTCATTATTTGCCAAACCTTTCAACTGGGAAGTCGACAAGCTCGAAGAGATCTTGGGATCTAACGGTCATGATGGCTTATGGTTTGTTAATGGCGAAGTTATTGACTTCCGTTCATCATACGTTCGCACGCGATTTGCGTGACCATGGGGAGTTCGAGTTCATCAGGGTCGAAGGCGTTGGTGGAGGTCGAGGCGCTCTTCGAGATGGTAGGTTCTGATCGACGTGAAGTCGAATGACGTGGGTGCGGTTTCGAACCCTAGGTAGCGGCAACGATGGGTTCTTTGTTCCTGGAGTTGCGTTCTAGAGCGGGAAGAAGGAGGGAGGGTTTGATTTCGTGACGAACGGCTGTGATGGTATAAAATTAAATAAAAGAAATGGTTTTCAAATTTCAATTCAAACTTTGTAAAATCATATCGGGTTCATATGATATCAGATTCAAACGAAACTGGAAGCGATGGAATCACAGAAAAGAATACTTCGTGATGGTGCAGATCCGGAGTCATTCCGGGCAAGTAGAAATTTGGGTTAAATCGGACACCGTCCGGTTTAATTTAAATTTCGAACGGTCGCCGAAATTCAAGATGAGTTTTTCTCACTCACATCTGGATGCTAGACATTATAAATAATTAATATTTGAATATCTGAATGATTGGTTGACTATAACTGCTGTTATCTGTCTGGATTGGTATTTATATTGTGATGTGCTAACATTTGTGATGCAGGGAAAAATAGGTTGGAGGGATCCAACTGGATTCCTCACAATATAGCAATTTTGTAATAATTGATGATGATGCCTGTTTATATGTTGTGATTGATAAATCTGGAAATTTAATTGTGTTGTGAAATTGTTGTATAAATCATAGTTACAGAATTTAATTTATAAATGGACAAAATTGGGTTTTTACGAAATAAGTAAATTGTTAAATTAAGAATTTTTGAAAAATAGAATTTGAAATCTGGTTTGGAATGGGAAATGAAAAATTGGTAAAATTGGGATTTAATATTGTGGGAAAATTTATCAATCGATAAATATGAAATATAAATTTTCTGGAAATTAAATTTATGAAATTATAAATTGTTTAAAATAACGATGTTTATTTTAATAATGACTAATGTTATCCGGAAATTAAAAATATGTTAAAATGGAGTTTCCGACTATAAATTAACAAGTTCAAATGAAAAATAGAATGTTTTGAAATGCCGTATTTCATTGGAATTTAATTAAGTGAATTGGAAATTTGGCTTCCATTGAAAATTCACCAAAATGTTTAAACTATATTTAAAAATGAATTTCCGGAAATGAAAAATTGTGATTTAACTTCGGAGGAAGTTATAGTTAAGTATGGAATTGGAAATTTATGTTGAAATCATAAATTGACTTGAAATAAATCAGTGGATTTATATGAAAGAGTACTTTGGAATGTTTAGAAACGGGAAAGTGTTTCCCTGGGAAAACCAAGTAAATGTTTTACAAAAGATTTTATTTAACTAAGGTTAAGTTTTAAATCATTTTAAAAGTATTTTTAAGAAATCGTTATTTTTAAAGAAATAAATTAATAATTTTTAATACCGTAATAATTTGGGAGTATATTAGCAATTATTTTTACAAATGGATTTATTTAAAAGTTGGTTTTAGCTTAAGTTGTTAAAATTAGCATTTTTCTTCTTATAACGCTATTTTGAATTTAGTGAAACTAAAACCCTTATTTTTAAATCAAAGTTTATGTGTTAATGACTAGTTTTCTTCACATATTTTAAATTTATATTTTGAGTAAATAAATAGAAGTAATTTACATATTTTAAAGTATATTTCAGTATAAAGTATTTTAACTGTTTTTAAATGCAAAAGGGTTTTATACTTGGTTTTTCCAAATGGGAATAAATGGTAAGGCTTTACCATGTAAAGGAAGAAATTTGGGAATTCGTTTCAAAATGAGTTTTGAAATGTGAAAATATATCTTTTAAAGATATTAAAGGGAAAGAATAAATAATGTGTGATATTATTTATTGTGTGATGGTTGCTTATGGATGCGTGTGAATGTGAATTGATAGTTAAATCACCGACTATCAATATTGGCCAAATGCGCTGATCGTTTCGAAGAGACCGGGATCGAGATTTATTTCTCGAAAACCACTTCGATCCGGTTTGTACGTTTCGTGTAACGTGTTCGGAGTCGAAGATGGAGCAATGAAGAGCAAGGGCTAGTCGCTACTAATCCTGAGGATATTTCCAAAATGGATGTAGTAGGAATAGTGCCTTCGGTTCCGTTCGGACCCGGGACGGACTTGTATGGACGAATGCTTTTGTGACATCGTCAGGTGGGCGATGGGCATTCTAAGGGATATGTGCTATAAAGGTATCGCTTAGCCTCAAGCCTCATCAACCGGGAATGACTGAAAATCAGGGGTTATGCAGCAAGGCTTCGTGGGTAGCCCCCACTTGAGAGTAAGGTCATCCCTGTCTAGATGTCCCTTTTATTTCGGCTTAGTGGTGCGGTTGCTGATCACAACCGTGGGGTGATTTTACTTGGAATTATCCAGTAAGGGATGATTCCGGCTTTGTGTTGCAGGGGAGCGGGCGTACTCCTCGGTACTGTGATCTAGGCCACGTACTGTGACAGGTGGTACCCCAGTGCCTAGTCATTCGTTGGAAATCCATTCTCCCTACGTGCCTTGTACGATTTTTGTTTGTATTACCCACGTTGTGGCTAGTATGCCGGAATTTAATAGATGTAACAATTTCGGCTATTTTATAAGTATTTGTAAATAGACACTATTATAATATCAGAGGATTTCTATAAAAAGTGTTTTGGCTATCGTAAGGTAAAAACCCGACATGTTTATTTGTGGCGTGGTCTTACGAGATGCTTTTGTTTTCAAAGGATTTTTGAAACTTTAATAATCAATTGGGTGTATTTATGATGCGCTGGTATTCCAGACTGACTCGGGTGTTATTTTATTATAATGCTCGGGTCAGACCGAGTATATTTCAGGATAGGTTGCTATGGAGCTCAGGAGAGGAGCTGGAGTCCGAGACGTATTTCTCGTACTTGTATTATTCCGCTGCTGTGATTGTTGAGATTGTTTGACTGGCTATGGTTGGTTGTATTGATATACTCTGATGATGATGTATTGTATATAAACAGATATAGTTTTGATTTGTGTAAAGTTCTGTTCTATATATTATATTTTATCCGCTGCGACTGTGAGGTTCTGATTTTGTTTAGTTCTTTCTTCTTCTATCTACTTTCTTATTCTTCTACAATCTGTCTTTCCGGCATTCGATCGTCGGCATATTATACTGTTGAGTATTTTGTGTCGATTTTCGAGGGTCGAGAAGGGCGGGTCGTGACAATATTTGAATTTAATTTATATACATCGTTAAAGTTATTCTTCTCATGATTTCTGAAACTGCACAGTGTGAGCATGTATTTATGTTTTTGTTCTTGTATTTGGAAAATCACAAATACAGGCACAATATCAAGCTAGAATTGAAGAATTGAAAAGTCAGGGCACAGTAATTTCGTATGATGTCGAGGAAGAAGTATTCGACAAGCTTACCGGTGCTATAGCTAAAAGAAAGGACCGTAGGCCATATTATGGCAATATCCCTGGAGTAAGTATTTAAACTTTCAACAAAACATTATTTTAATTAGTTTAAAATGCAGAAATTGATGCAATATTTGATAAAATGCAGAAATACAAAGACGCCACTTATAGCATCAATATGGGAGAAGCACATACTAGAGCCAAACTAGAGGAAAAGGTGGAGCGTCAAGAAGGGGAGATTCAAATGCTGAAGATGCAGTATGAACAACTCACCGAGATGCTTCGACAGCGATTTGAGGAAGAGCCGAATGATCGTCGTGAGGGATGAGGGTATTGAAAACTTTTTAATGGTATTTGTATGATGTCATGTATCATGAACATATTATCATATTATTTTAACATGTAGGAACTTGATTAATATTGTTTGACTTTGTAATATGAATGAGATATTTGTTTTTTGAATTAAAGATGAATGGTTTGACGTTAATCTTTTTGTTGGAATGTGTATATATCTAAAATAAGTTGATTTTAGTTTCTATTTAATGTGGTGAAATGAAATAGAATAGTAATATATCAAAATTGCTTCAGAAAAGACGTAGGGAAGGTGTAGGGAAGGCGTAGGTAAATGAAATATTAATGCAGCAAAAAGTCGTGTGTATGGCGTAGGAAAAATATTAAAAACAGGCGTAGGTAAACCGTGGATAAATGAATGACGTAGAAAAGACGTAGGAAACGTAATATGTAAGAATGACGTAGGGAAAGAGTAGGAAAACTGGGCGTAGGGAAGACGTAGGTAAACAAATGACGTAGGAAAGACGTGAGCACTTAAAGAAGTAAAAATGTCGTAACAAAACTGTAGGTACAACATGGCGTGGGGAAGGCGTAAGAAAATTATGGCGTAGGAAAGGCGTAGGAAACAACCCAACGGATGACGTAGGTAAAGCGTAGGTATTTTATTAGCTACGCAAGTTTTACCCACGCCAAAATTGGCGTAGGTGTTACGTAGTTAATGCATTTACCTACGCCCCGCCTACGCCAATTTGGCGTAGGTAAACCGCAGTTTTCTTGTAGTGTACGTCGTATGTTTCAACTCCTTCATACCACAATGTTTTCAACTCTTCGATTAACGGTTGTAAGTAAACATCGATTCCCTGTGTCGGATCATCTGGGCCAGGGATGACAATTGTGAGAAACATATATGAAGTTTTCATACACATCCACGGTGGTAGATTGTAAGGTGTAAAGATTATAGGCCAAGATGAATATTTAGAACCAAACTGGAAAAATGGTGAAAATCCATCCGTACATAACCAAGCCTAATGTTATGGCTCTCCGCTGTGAAAGCGGGATATTTCTTATCAAAATGTTTCCATGCTTCTCCATCAGCTGGGTGTGTTAACATACCTTCTTCCTGTGTTCTCACATTGTGTCATCTCATATGATGCGCTGTTACAGATGATGCATATAGCCTTTGAAGTTTAGGAGTGATAGGTAAGTAATGCATACGATTATATGGAACTTCCCTTCTTTTATCTTGGTTTGTATCTTTCCTGGTTACATATTCTGCAATTCCTAAGATTGATATCTTCTTTCCAAAACAACATGCAACCATTTAAACAAGTATCTATTTTTTGATACGGCAAACCGAAAGCAGACATAAGTTTTTTTTACTTCATAATGATTTTCTCACATTAAATTATCGGGTGGCATATGCTATTTAGCAGCTTGTACAATAGTTGTAAATCCGACTTCTGTGAGGTTGTATTTTGATTTCATCGCAATGTAATCTATAGTTACTAATAATTGAGTGCCGCTTATATAGCCATTACATAAGGGTTTTTTAGCAGCATCCAATAAATCATATATATTTTTCGCTCCAACAGTTGGCTCCTCTTCCATGTTAACATTGTCATTATCAACTTCAACGGTAGGGAACATTGATCGTGCGGCATCTTCAACCATATGTTCTATGACATTCGTCGTACTAATTTCATCACCAACCTCCTCCTCCGATTGTTCTTGATTAGGTGCTGCAATTTCTCCATGACGATCCCACACCAAATAATTCGGCACGAAACCGTATTGGCGCAAATGAACTCTAACCATATCTGGTACCAAATGCTTCAACAGTTTGCACCTACTACATGGACAACGAATTTCTTCGTCGTTTCCATTATTACTTAAAACGAATTCAATAAACACATGCACCCCATTACAAAAATGTTCACTTATTGAGCCTCCCATTTCCCTTCGTTGTTCATACATCCAGCTCCGATCAGTAAAATTATTGACCATTTTTCCTACTTTAAAACCTATGATAGAAATTAAAATTAACATTAATCATTTAATTTTATGGATTGACATTTTATTTTTTAATTAAAAAGTATTTATTTATAATGTTATTGAATTTGCTAATTTGCGCCTTTTTACGTCTTCTTGCACCTTTTTGCGCATTGAAATTGCTTTTGCGTCTTTTTGCGCTTTCTTGCATCTTGAATTGATTTTGCGCCTTGAAATGAATATAATATTAAAATTTTAGTTTTTATATTATTTTTTGCTTTGATGGTCGGTTATCCTACTTCCCATTACAAACATAGTAGTAATTATATTTCGTAAATCAATTCATTTTAAACGATTTCACAAAATTTCGGCAGCACTTACCCCGTGTTCCATGTATCGTACACAAATGTGTGTACACAAGGAACAAAAAGGAAGTGCTGTCGAAATTTTGTGGACCGTTTAAAATGAAATGATTTACGAAATTTAATTACTTTATAGTGTTTGTAACTTGTCCAATACAGAGGCAAATCCGACAAATATTATATCAGATGAATATGCATGTCCGTTTTGTAATAAAAACAAATATCCATATAACGATCATATACAATACTTGTAAGACGGGGCGAAAAACTCTCTAAGGAATATTAATTTTATATAACATATATTAGCTAATTCATTTATGCAGTATAATATTCTAATAATTATATAATATATATTTTTCCATTTTATATAAAATCTTTTATGTTTTCAATTAAAATAAATTATTGATACAATATTATATTTCAAAATGTAAACTTCAGAATACTCTCATTTATTTATTTTATCGGATTCCACATCCAAGTAAACTAGATTTGTTATATAAACTATCAACGGGTAACCTATAATAATAAAAATTAAATTGACATTTTAGCACATAATTAAAACTAAATCATAACACCAATCAACACATAAACTAATCAACATAAGTTGATCATAATTATATTTTAATTATTGGATTTACACACTTACAACCATAATTAGCATACAATTAGGCTAAAATTAGGGTAATTATCGGATTTACACATTTACAACCATAATTAGCATACAATTTCAATCAACATACAATTGAAAACAATCAAGGGGTTAATATCATCAAATATAATGTAACATCCCACTGTTTTGGACCATTCAAATCGACATTAAATCTGCACATGTCAGACTTGAATACTTCAAAATAGTGGATTGTCAAGAAATTTGGAGCAAATAAAATCATTCATAGAATCACAGACACAGAAATATCAGAATAACTCGCAGCGGAAATAAAATACCATAGTAGTTCATGAAGCTACCATATACATACTCTCAAAATATATACAAAATCTCATAGAAAAATAGATACAATAGAAGTCTGGATACATAAATCAATAATACAGAGACAATACTGAATAGGAAATAACTGGAATATAAATCGATATACAAATAGACAAAAAAGCTCCAACAAATCTCTAACTCCAGAAGGTGAATCCAAAGCTGTGATTCTCAGGCTGACCCGAGCGTAAAGTAAAACACAAACACTCGAGTCAGGACATACATACTTATACAGTGTAAACCAACTCAAGTGAACTGTAATAGCAGTGTACAATAACTTAAAGGATGCTTGGGATCGCCCATCCTTTAAGGATCCATTAAACCATAAATTAAGCACTCATAAACACTATCAGAGAAATGCCCATATTAAAATAAACAATGCAAATAACAGTGTTAATGTGACTAGGGTAGCGCAGAGCTGCAGTAATCGCTCACCTCTAGCCACACTCTCAAAATCAAAGATGTGCATCAAAACAATCACAAGGAAATCAAATGACACACAAAGCAGTGTACCCGTGGTTATAAATTTCAAAATGGTTTATACCTTTGAATTAAAATCATTCATTTAAACCATTAAAAAGTGAAGTCATTATACTTACAAATCAAATATTCAATTCTCAAAAATTTAGCCCTTTCTGAGTTCATTTATTCAATTAAATACTTTAAAACATTGAAATTTCAGCTTTCGCAGCACTTAGAAAATGCTGCGGTAAGTTATAATTGAAAACAATTCATTTCAGCAAAGACAGCATTTAAAAACTGCTGTAGTAGTTCAGTTCAATTTAAAGGATTTGGTTCAATTTAGTAAAGACGGAATTTAACAAGTGCTACAATAGCTCTGTTAGCTTCTATGTATAAAAATGTTAAATAAATGAATGGAAAAACTGTAAGTTGAAATATAACTTAATTTGGAAATATAACAAGTGCTACAATAGCTCTGTTAGTTTCAAACAAATGACTAGGAAGGTGCACCCCCCTTGAAGTATACCTCTAGCAATATACTTATGAGAAGCTCATATACTCCGTGACACTTCTCGAAAATGAACCAGCCAGACCCCGCCAGACCTTACAGAGTATCCGAATATTTCCACATCTAAGTGCACAATCGAATCCAAACTAGATGGGATGTGAAAATACCCTAATGGGAGCAACCCCATATAGATGGACGTCCACTCGCGCTTTTGGTTAAGTCATTTTCCGACAAAGGATAGCAATGCTCAACAGAGCAATAAATCGTCTTTGAATGACGACAATAAAGTAGCTGAAGTAACCGATAGTTGAGATACCAACAATCGAGGATATAAAATGATCGTATATGGAAATTAAGTCTTGTATACTTATCACCACTCATTGAATTCAAACTTGTACTATTTCTTGGTTATCAGTAATACCAAAGTCAAGGTAGTGTTACCTCAAATTCATGTCTCATGATTATTCTTAACTTTCGAAATAGCGACAAGTTAACTTCTTCGATGTTTAGTGCTAATTATACAAATAAATCGTTTCCATATAAGTGATTCGCTCTACATAAATAATTCATTTCCATAAACGAATCAAACCTTTTCATTTTAAAAGGAACTGAACTTGTGCTTGATTTCCATATTATAGTATTGGTAAAACATTTTTAGAAATACTCTTTCAAATCGTTCTTTTATAAGACAAAATTTATAATGCTAAGTGCATTAAAAACAAGGGTCAAAACAATTGTCGTTAAAACATTGTTTACTATAAACCTAAAAAAAAATTTACACTTAGCTTTATTTATAAATAATCCCTTTTAGGGATTCTCTCATTTATAAATCATTATTTATAAATTTAAAACAATATTTATTATCTCAAATGTATACAGAATTGTTAAGCCTCGTCCAATTAATTGCTTAACTCCTTGCTTTCCCATTAGAATTAGTTCCTGATTTTAAAACGTTAAGAGAATAATTTTTCCAAGTGCTCGACCCCGAAGGCCTAAACCAACATTAGACCGACACCCGGAAGATTATTCAACTTAACATCCCAATAATCGAGTTCCAATTCCTTTTTAACTTATCACAAAATTTTCCCTTATCTTGTCAAAACTTTTATGTGATCTATGACAGGTATCCAGATTATCTTTTAATTAACAAATCATTTATCTTTATATAAAATAGTTAATTATTTCCAAAAACATTTTCATTAAATCAATACTTTATCTTTAAAACAAATCGGTTAATTTACTTTAAACTCGTTCATTAAATTAATTAATTAACTTGCATATTATATGTTAAAAGATTTATTAAATCCGAATAATCATTAATTAAAATGAATAATTAATCTCAAATATTATTAACTAAAATGATAAATAAAACTTAAGCACTATTGATCATCATTATTAAAAATGATTTATCACATTTCAAATACCATTAATTAAAATGATTCAATTTTAATTCAAACATCCTTAATTAAAATGAATTAACTAAATTCCAAATATCATTAGTTAAAACAATTAGTTAAATTTAAAATAATCGTTAATTAAACGATTAATTAAATTCAAATATCATTATTTAAAATGATTATTAATTTTCAATTATCATTAATCAAAATAATTAATTAAACTCCATTATCATTAATTAAAATAATTAATTAAACTCAAATAATCATTAGTTAAAATGATTTATTAAGTATAAAACATCATTAGCAAAAATGATTAATTAAATCTAAAGGTAAACCAATTTTAATCATCATTTATTAAATTGGTTAATTAATCTCAAAATCATTAGTTAAAATAATTAATTATTTTAAATTATCATTAATCAGAATGATTAATAAATTTTAATTTTCTGTTTAGTGGAAACATAAGCTCAAGTTCATACGACATGGTTTTGGGATGAAATTGAATAAATGACGATATAGCGAAATTGCTATAACGATACTTAACAAATTTGAATTATGGATTATATATATAATCATATGGGTTTATAACTATCAAATTAATATGTCATCTATTTTATAAAAAAAATTCAACCAAACAATCAATCAAACAATTTAACTAAGATCCAAACAATCAATAAAGGTTTATAACATCATTGATGTGGTATAATAAAATTTAATGTGAGTTAAACTCACTTTGATTTTTGTTTTCACCGAAACTTTCCGATTTTGGACTAAAACCGAACAGCCGTTCAATTTTAGCATAAATTCCAACAAGCTCCAAACTCGTTTAACCCAACTCCAAAACGAAGATAATGTCCATACAAGTGCAACGTAACAAACTACGCTCGATTTCGACCTCATTTGGAATAGCTATTCCATTAACAAGTTATTGATCAAATTAAATTAGTTAATAACTGTATTAAATAAACCATTAACCTTAATCTTTAAACTAATCCATCCCCTTCAAAAAAATTTGGTTGCCAAACAAAACTCAACATCGACCTGGTCTTTACGCCGTTCATCGCAAACGAGTCCACCATGGGCCATCTCGATCCCACCAGAGTTCGACCAACCTCCCACGTGCCTGCTGACACCACCGCGGCCCTCACCTCGCTGCCTCCATCGCGGATTTCCCCAAACGCTGACAACGATGCACGCAAAATTACGACCACCGTGTTTCACTATGCGGCACCACATTTCACCAAGAGCACCGCCTCCACCTCACCGTCCCAAAGACGTTGACAATGCCTCCCCTCGTTGCCTGTAGCACTCAGGCGAACGCAAAAAACCCAAATTCACACTTCCGCGTTTGAACGTGAATTCTAGCCCCACCACGAAGGACAAGCTCGATCCAACCATCCAAACTCTTCGTCTCCCTTAGCTTAATGATTTACTAGTTGGAACATCGGCCTGAAACGGCCTCTGGTGGTCGACGATGATGAGAGCCGTTGGATGGTTGATTTTAAATTTTTGAAATGAAAACGTAGAACCCTCTTCAGTTTTCACGAACGAGAAATATAAAAGGGGGAACGAGGTATGGGTAGGGCGTCCTTAGGTATGGGCAGATTGATGGGGTATGGGGTGAAGCATGGCTGCTATATATATATATAATTTTAATTTAAATTATCAAGCTATAAAACATCCGAAAATCTCGAACTCCAAACGAGACGTGCCGCCTGACGTTCTATATGTTATACCCATAATCCGAACATAATTGAGCTAGTCTCCAGGCCTAATTCGATCATTTGCAGAAGATGGCTTTTTAAACCCAATTATTATATTAAATTTCCAATTTAAATTTCAACGCATTTCGATTTCGCATGACCAAACGATTTACCTGATCGCCATGAAATTTGATGACATATTATAATTCACTATTACAGATCCAATGAAACTGGTTTCATCAAAATCGAAGACTGTGCCCCGAAAGGACAATTTTCATAGATTTATATCGATTTATATTTAATTCTCAATATTTATCTGATCTATTTATATTTGTAAATAAATTTACAAATTGAATTCATCAATATTATTTATTAATTAAAAGGAGTTTAATCAAATTATTAAATCCATTTAATTAAGATTTTAATCTATAATTCAAATATTTAAACATTCCCTATATTTGAATTATAAGTTATTAAATTCCAAAATTCAATTATTTCAAATATTTAAAATAAATTAAATATTTAAAATCAAATGACCAGAATTTTGTGTTGTTACATTCTCCCCCCCTAGACGAATTTCATCCCTGAAATTCCTAAGGAAGAAAATGTTTCCAAACCCTTAAGTTTAAAACTATTTATAAAAATGAGATGTTAAACTTATTTTCAAAACAATTAGCTGGAATAGATTCTAAACTTTCTAAGTCTTTAAAATTTACTCATCTATGCCAACTAATTCCCTTCCATTCATTTATTCCAAGATATAACTCGAAAGTCAAATTTTCGTTATAAAAAAATTTCCAAAATTCTTAAAAAATTTCTAACTCTTAAATTTTGCAAAAAATTTCACCAGCGTCTCCTTTGCGTGGCTCGATCGGATAGCTACAAATTGCCTCAATGAGCTCCAAACCAATCAAAAAAAAACAAAAGCCAAGTGGCCTCCGATATCTGGGACATAAAATCATCAACCAATTTAAATTTCATAAATTTATTATGTACCTTTTTGCGTTTGATTTATATTTTGGCTGGTAATTTATTATCTCTTAGCAACAGGTGCACAAGAATCAAATGGAAATCTCTCGCATACCTGTGCTTGTGATCTCTAAAAGAAAATCAAAGCAATGATGTAACTCTAGATGCAAAAACTAGTCTGATATAAATCTACATGCAACCTATAATCCATATCCCAATCATATGCGACAAAGTATAGAGAATACTCTGTAATAGATGTTATGCATCCAATTATTTCAAATGAAAATTTTAGATCTAAATACATGGGTTTTTCAATTCGAAAATTTATTTTCAAATTTCTCGGACGAGAAAAATCAAAGATAAAAATCAAAGTGACAAGGAGGGAGCTCCTCCTAATAAAGTATGGTGCAACTCTATAACCAAAACAACATGAAGTGTCCAATGGTATTTCGGATCCTCCAATAACATCAACTAGAGTGAATAAATATCATTCCTTTCCCAAAATCTTCAAAAATCTCCTTTTCAAAATCACTGGGATTTAGGTCCTAATTACAACAGTTCAAAATCTTTGTCTATAAATTTAAACTTTATAAACAATGGTATATGAAACCACACAACCAATCAATTCAACCCAATAAAATCAAATCAATCAAATTCTGTAAAGGAATAAACTAACACTAACAGTCAATCAAATTCCATAAGGGAAAACTATCACTTAACATTGTTTCAAAATGTCAAATGACTAATAAACAAATCACAACTTAGGTTCAAAACTTTCTTGATTGTCCAAAAATATAAATAATTATCTAAGCGTACCGTTTTGCTCATTAGCCTTTGGTTATTGCTTAGAAGATTATCCAAACTCACTCGGACAAAATGGAAATTTATACTCTATATTTTATTACTCTCTTAATTATATTAAATTTTTTTTCTAAATCACTTATATTTTCCTTTAGTATTTTATTCAATACTAGAATTATTTCATAAATTCTCACCCAAGTTTTAAAAAAAAAAATTGTAAAGTTATTTCTTTATAAAACATCAAATAATAACTTATTCCACTTTATTTACTTGTATATTACTCTTCTTTATCCTAAGAGTTCATACAAATTTTATTTTGCTTTTTCTAAGATCTTAATGGGATCAAATCAAATTATGGTGTCTTAAAACTAAGTCAACCTATTAACCTTTTCAACTTAGAGTGTTAAAACGAATAATATTTATGGGTTGACCCAATCAACAAATAGTTTACACTACTTAGATGTTTTAAACAACTATATGGTTTTAATAAAACAATGTTTAACAAAACCTTCTTATTTAATTTAACCCAATTTCCCTATTTTAAATTATTCCCTATCTTATCTAAGGAAAAAACCTCATTTATCAAAACAATCTCTTATTAGAAATATATTTTTTATTGTTAAACTGATTCTCTTTTAGAGAACTTAAAAGTTGGATACCCGGTTTTAACTTCAAAAACTCATTCTTTTGAAAGCATATTACATATATTTTGATATATAATAACTTTAAACCATTTATTTATTAAAACTAACTTTGGGTTTATTTGGAGCTTGAACTCATTTCGATCGCACAATGATAAAGAGAATAATTTACTAAGTACCCCATAACGTTCACCTAAGCAAACATCTGACCGTCACTTAGAAGATTATTCAGATTACCACAAAACTATTCGAAATAATTTCCTCCTAATTATCGCAAAGAAAATGCATTTCATTTAAAATTCTACTTCCCAAAATATTTTTACTTTTAATTACTTCCAAAAATACCACTATTTCATTTACAAAATTCTTTCGAAATTATTTTCATAAATTCTGGGATTTAGATTCAAAAAACCTTTTTAAAACATGTTTTATAAACTAAATTTATATAAAATTTCCTTTAGATAAAAATCATTTTTTATTATAATAATAATCCTTCTTTATTATAATAGAATTATCTCGAATATTTATTCTTTAAATTTTATTCAACTACTTAGATTATATAAACAACTTTTTATTAAAGTTTAATCCTTAACCCACCATTTTTAAAAGGTAAAATTTTAACTTAACATATTCTCCGAACATCTTTATAGTCAAATTGTGAAATTAATTCACAAAGGGTTCGTTTTAAATCAAAACTATAAATGCTCCCAAATAAATCGAGCACAATTTAACAGTTAACAACCAGTTGTCAATGCTTCTTATTTTAAATTAAGCATAGCTGAACAAAAAATAGTTATAATATATAAATATTATCACATTTAAACCAACACACTATATAACTATATAAAGTTTTAAAAATTATTCCTTTATATATATAAAATATAATCCTAGGCAAAAGATTTAATTTGCCAAAATTTCAATAATTTCAATACCATGTCTGTTGGCCTTGCTCGAGTGTTTAGAAACCCCTATCGATACCGCGACGTCCCATGTCTCAACCAGAATTCATAAAAACTCAATAGACCAATTAACATAATACGTTTTTATAACACTAACAAATACGCTCTCGAATATATAATACTCTCAAACTCATTCTAGGGTGTCGCTTACCCTATCGCTAATGAGCCAAACCCAACCAAAGCTAAAGTTCTCGCTTAACCTTGCGCTCTGATACCAAATTGTAACGACCCGCCTTTTTGACCATCGGAAGTCGACACCGAACACTACCATTGTGTTCCAATGTCACGCATCCAATCGACAAAAGGGCAGATTGTTAATGTAAATAAAAAGAAAAGAAAAGAGAATAGAGAAAAACAGAATCTCACAGCGGAATCGACAACATATAATATATCAAGGAAGTACAAATTGTCACTCAAAAATACAAAGTATATCAGAGTTAAAAAAAAACCTTATCAGCTGGACAGTTATAAAATCCAGACCTTATAAATGCTGATAGGGATAATATATAATACAGTGGAAAATAAAATACTACGATAGGTGAATCTCCAGCTGCCCTCCAAGATCTCCATAACACAAAAGCCAAACTAGAAAAATACTCGGTCTGACCCGAGCATCATAATAAAATAACATCTGTATCAGTCTGGAAATACCAGCGTGAGATAACTCAAATAATGGGGAACATATAAAAGTTCTATAAGACCAAGCTGCTAACGTGGAACAGGTTTTTACCTCACAAGAATAACATCCATACAAGCAAAAGCAGAAATAAATATCAGGAAACAAATCCAAATATGAATGGGCATAACTAATATTTGAACCAGACTTGAAAGAATGGAAATAACCCGAGTAAAATCCGAACTGGACAGAATGGGTAAAACAAGGAAGCAATCCAAATTCGATTGAATGGACAAAATAAGATGACTGACCAAACTTGATAGAATGGGCTAAATAAGGTAACAGTCTAACTTGATAACTAAATCAATACTTAAATGCCGTGAAGAGGAGTTGGCTCTACTCGTGGCAATTTAAAGATAAACAGATTCAGGATTTTCGAATCAAATAAGGAAAGGAAATTTTCCAACAAATGACTAGGAAAGGTGCATCCCTCTAGTAATATACTTTTGAGAAGCTCATATGCTCTGTGACACTTCTCGAAAATGTACCAGTCGGACCCCGCCAGACCTTACCGAGTATTCGAATATTTCCACATCTAAGTGCACAATCGAATCCAAACTAGATGAGATGTTAAAATACCCTAATGGGAGCAACCCCACATAGCAGCACTTCCACTCGTACTTTTGGTTCAGTAATTTTCCGATAAAGGATAGCGAAGCTCAATGGAGCAATAAATCGTCTTAGAATGACGATAATAAAGTAGCTGAGATACCAACTATCGAGGATATAAAACGATCGTATATGGAAATTAAGTCTTGTATACTTATCACCACTCATTGAATTCAAACTTGTACTATTTCTTGGTTATCAATAATACCGGACAAGTCAAGGTAGTGTTACCTCAAAGTCATGTCTCACGATTATTCTTAACTTTTGAAATAGCGGTAAGTTTACTTCTTCGATGTTTAGTGTTAATTATACAAATAAATCGTTTCCATATAAGTGATTCGCTTTACGGAAATAATTCATTTCCATAAACGAATCAAACGTTTTCTTTTTAAAAAGAACCGAACTTGTGCTTGATTTCCATATTATAGTATTGGTAACACATTTTTAGAAATACTCTTTCAAACCGTTCTTTTATAAGACAAAATTTATAATACTAAGTGTATTAAAAACAAGGGACAAAACAATTGTCGTTAAAAGATTTTTACTATAAACCCAAAAACAATTTACACTTAGCTTTATTTATACATAATCCCTTTTAGAGGATTTTCTCATTTATATAAAAATCATTATTTATAAATTTTAAAATAATATTTATTATATCAAATGTTATAGAATTGTTAAGCCTCATCCAATTAATTGCTTAACCCTTTGCTTTCCCATTAGATCGGTTCCTGATTTTAAAACGTTAAGAGAATAATTTTTCCAAGCGCTCGACCCCGAAGGCCTAAACCAACGTCAAACTGACACCCGGAAGATTATCCAACTTAACATCCCAATAATCGAGTTCCAATTCTTTTTTAACTTATCATAAAATTTTCCTTTATCTTGTCAAAATTTTTATGTGATCTTTGACAGGTATCCGGATTTTCTTCTAATATACAAATCATATATCTTTATATAAAATAGTTAATTATTTCCAAAAACATTTTCATTAAATTAGTACTTTATCTTTAAAAAAAATCAGTTGATTTACTTTAAACTCATTCATTAAATCAATTAATTAACTTTCATATTATATGTTAAAAGATTTATTAAATTTGAATAATCATTAATTAAAATGAACAATTAATCTCAAATATTATTAACCAAAATGATAAATAAAGCTTAAGCACTATTGATCATCATTAGTAAAAATGATTTATCACGTTTCAAATACCATTAATTAAAATGATTCAATTTAATTTCAAACATCCTTAATTAAAATGAATTAACTAAATTCCAAATATCATTAGTTAAAACAATTAGTTAAATTTAAAACAATCATTACTTAAATGATTAATTAAATTCAAATATCATTATTTAAAATGACTATTAATTTTGAATTATCATTAATCAAAATAATTAATTAAACTCCATTATCATTAATTAAAATAATTAATTAAACTCAAATAATCATTAGTTAAAATGATTAATTAAGTATAAAACATTATTAGCAAAACTGATTAATTAAATCAAAAGATAAACCAATTTTAATCATCATTTATTAAATTGGTTAATTAATCTCAAAATCATTAGTTCAAATGATTAATTATTTTAATTTATCATTAATCAGAATGATTAATAAATTTTAGTATTCTATTTAGTGGAAACACAAGCTCAAGTTTATATGATAGGGTTTTGGGAATGAAATTGAATAAATGACGATATAGCGAAATTGTTGTAATGACACTTAACAAATTAAATGGAATATCATGATTTATTTAAATTGGCCATGGGCATAACAACATAAGGATGTAAATAAATAATTATTAGCGAGAAATCACTCAGGGTCTCTCTACATATTTTCCCTGCAAAACAGTGGTTATGGTTAATATATACTTAATCTTATAGGTTTATAACGATCAAATTAATATGTCATCTATTTTCCAAACAGAAATTCAACCAAGTAATCAATCAACAATTTAACTAACATCCAAACAATCAATAAACATTTATAACATCATTGATATGATATAATAAAATTTAATATGAGTTAAACTCACATTGATTTTTGTTTTCGCCAAAACATCCCCAGTTTGGCTAAAACCGAACGGCCGTTCGAGTTTAGCATAAATTCCAACAAGCTCCAATCTCGTTCAACCCAACTCCAAAATGAATATAATGTCCATACGAGTGCAATGTAACAAACAGCCCTCGATTTCGACCTCGTTTGAAATAGCTATTCCGTTAACAAGTTATCGATCAAATTAAATTTGTTAATAACTATATTAAATAAATCATTAACCTTAATCCTTAAAATAATCTATCCCCTTCAAAATTTTCAAGTCGCCAAACAAAACTCGACATCAACCTGGTCTTCACGTCGTTCATCGCAAACCAGTCCACCATGGGCCATCTCAAACCCACCATAGTTCGACCAACCTCCCACATGCCTGCTGACACCAACATGGCCCTCCACCTTGCCGCCTCCATCGCAAATCTCCCCAAACGCTGACTACGATGCATGCTAAATTCTGACCACCGTGTTTCACTAGGCGTCACCGCATTTCGCTAAGAGCACCGCCTCCACCCCACGGTCCGAAGGACGTCGACCATGCCTCCTCTCCTAGCCTATAGCACTCGGGCGAATCCAAAAACCCAAATTCACACTACCGTGTTTGAATGCGAATTACGGCCCCACAATGATGAACAAGCTCGATCCAACCGTCCAAACTCTTCATCTCCCCTAGCTTAATGATTTACTAGTTGGAACTTCGGCCTAAAACGACCTCTGGTGGTCGACGATGATGAGAGCCGTTAGGTGGTTGATTTTAAATTTTTAAAATGAAAAAGAAGAATCCTCTTTAGTTTTCACGAACGCGAAATATAAAAGGGGGAACAAGCTATGGGTAGGGCGTCCTTGGGTATGGGCAGATTGATGGGGTATAGGGTAAAGCATGGCTGATAATATATATATATATATATAATTTTAATTATCAAGCTATAAAATGTCCGAAAATCTCGAACTTTAAGCGAGGCGTGCGCCTGGCGTTCTATATATTATATCCCTAATCTGAACGCGATGGAACTAGTCTTGAGGCCTAATTCGATCATATGCAAAAGATAGCTTTTTAAACCCAATTTTTATTTTAAATTTCGGATATATTTCTACGTGTTTCGATTTCGCACGACCAAACAATTTGCCTGATCACCATGAAATTCGATGACATATTATAATTCACTATTACAGATCCAATGAAACTGGTTTTGTCGAAATCCGAGACTATGCCCTGGAACGACAATTTTCATAGATTTAAATATCGTTTTATATTTATTTCTCGATATTTATCTGATCTATTTACATTTGTAAATAAATTTACAAATTAAATTCATCAATATTATTTATTAATTAAAAGAAGTTAAATCAAATTATTAAATCCATTGAAGTTAGATTTTAACCTATAATTCAAATATTTAAACATTCCCTATATTTGAATTATAAGTTATTAAATTCCAAAATTCAATTATTTTAAATATTTAAAATAAATTAAACATTTAAAATCAAATGACCGGAATAAATTAAACATTTAAAATAAATTAAACATTTAAAACATTACAATGGATAAATTATAATTAATATCCCTTAAAGAGTTTTTGGCCCCGTTTGATAAGTACTATATATGATCGTTATATGGATATTCGTTTTTGTCATAGATCGGACATCTGTATTCATCTGATACAATATTTGTCAGATTTGTCCCTGTATTAGACAAGTTACAAACACAATAAAGTAGTTACATTTTATAAATCATTTCATTGTAAACAGTTTACAAAATTTCACCAGCACTTCCTTTTTGTTCCCTATGTACACAATTTGTGTACGATACATGGAACAAAGGGGAAGTGCTGCCGAAATTTTGTTGAATCGTTTAAAATGAAATGATTTACGAAATATAATTACTACTGTGTTTGTAATGGGAAGTAGGATGACTGGCCATCAAAGTAGAAAATAATAAACTAAAAATTTAATATTCTATTCATAATTTGTGTCAATCCCTAAAATGCATAAATGAAGATTAATTAATAAATGATTTGAAAAATCAAATGTCAATCCATAAAATAATTAATACTTTTTTTAATCTCTATCATATTTTTTTAAATAGGAAAAGTGGTCGATTATTTTGTTGATCGGACCTGGATGTATCATCCTCGAAGGGAAATGATAGGCTCAATAAGGGAATATTTTTATAATGGTGTAAACATATTTATTAAATTCGCTTTAAGTAATAGTGGAAACGACGAAGAAATTCGTTGTCCATGTAGTAGGTGCAAATTATTAAAGCATTTGATACCGGATATGGTTAAAGTCCATTTGTGCCAATATGGTTTCGTGCCAAATTATCTTGTGTGGGATCGTCATGGAGAACTTGTAGCATCTAATCTTGTACATTCAAAGGAGGAGGTTGGTAATGAAATTGTTACGATGAATCTCATAAAAGATATGGTTAAAGATACAACATGATGGATGTTCCCTACTTTTGAAGTTGACGACGACGATGTTAATGTCGAAGAAGAACCAAATATTAGAGCAAAAAAATTCTATGATTTATTAGATGCTGCTAAAAAACCTCTTTGGGATGGTTGCACAAGCGGTACCCAATTATCAGTAACTGCAGAATACATTGCGATGAAATCCAAATACAACTTCACAGAAGCCGGATTTACAGCTGTTGTACAAGCTACAAAACAACATATGCCACCAAATAATTTAATGTGCAAAACTCATTATGAAGTGAAAAAACATGTCTTCTTTTGGTTTGCCGTATCAAAAAATAGATACATATTTAAATGGTTGCATGTTGTTTTGGAAAGAATACATCAAATCTGAGGAATTGTAGAATATGTAACGATAAAAGATACAAACCAAGAAAAAAGAAGGGATAGGAAATTCCATAGAAACGTATGCATTACTTACCTATAACTCTTAGGCTTCAACGGTTATATGCATCATCTATAACCGCGCATCATATGAGATGACACAGTGTGAAAACACAGGAAGAAGATATGTTTACACACCTAGCTGATAGAGAAGCATGGAAGCATTTTGATAAGACATATCTTACGGATGGATTTTCACCATTCTCTCAATTTGGTTTTAAATATTCATATTGGCCTATAATCGTTACACTTTGCAATTTACCCCCGTGGATGTGTATGAAAACTCCATATATGTTTCTCACTATTATCGTCCCTGGCCTTGATAATCTGACACAAGGAATAGATATTTATTTACAACCGTTAATTGAAGGGTTGAAAACATTGAGGTATGAAGGAGTTGAAACATACGACATTTCAGAAAAAAAGAATTTCTGTATGTTTGCTTCTTTGTTATGGACTATTAGCGATTTTCCTACATATGCAATGCTTTTCTGCTGGAGTACAACCGATCGTCTAGCTTGTCCTTATTGCATGGAAGAAACACGATCATTTTCTTTAACGCATGAGAAGAAAATATCATGGTTTGATTGTCATCGGTGTTTTCTTCATATTAATCATCCTGTTAGAAAAGATAAAAAAAAACTTTACAGCTAATAGACAAGTGACTTTGCGACCACCAACGATTTGGTCAAGCTAAGATATATATGAACTTATAAAGGATTATCCAAAGATTCATGAAACCGGAGAGCAAATTGAAATTCAAGGTAAATCGATGATTGAATTGCCTTATTGGAAAAATCTCCTAATTCGTCATAATATTAACGTGATACACAACGAGAAAAATGTGTTTGATAATGTTTTTAATACAGATTTGAATGTTAAGGGGAAGACTAAGGATGATTTGAAACCAAGATGTGATATCCAAGCAGTATGTAATCATCCCGAGCTTCATATCAAGCGAAATGACACTAAAAAACCCAAAGCATGCTATGAGCTAGACAGTAACCAAGTTAAAGTTCTGTTAAAATGGGTGGAAGGACTAGGAATTCCTGATGGGATTTCTTCTAGTCTTCGTAGATGTGTCAACTATAAGAACGGTAAACTGAGTGGGATGAAAAGCCATGATTATCACATAATGATGGAAAATTTGTTACCAGTCGCTTTCAAAGAACTATTTCCCGTAAAAGTTTGGACTGTTATAACGAAACTTAATTTGTTTTATAAGGAGCTTTGTTCGACTACGTTAAAAGTTAATCATCTACATAAACTTGAAGAATAAATTCCTATACTACTTTGTAAACTGAAGAAAATATTTCCTCCAGGTTTCTTTAATGTAATGGAGCATTTACCTGTTCATCTTCCATTTGAAGCACGTCTTCGAGGTCCTGTGCAATATGGATGAATGTATCCATTTGAGAGGTATTATTTATATTGGGTATGTTAAATATTAGTTTAATTACATATATAAGTAAATTTTAATTTGAAATAATTTTTAATAGTACTTAAATCATCTAAATAAAAAAGTTAGACAAAAAGCACGAGTTGAAGGTTCGATTTGCAAATCAAATATTGAAGAAGAAGCTTTGTTCTTTTTCTCTCATTATTTCAGTGACCATGTGAACTTATCATTGAAAGTTCAACACATAATGATGAAGGCGTTGAACAAGAATCTTCTCAAGCAATGTTATCTATTTTTAAACTACATGGCCGACCTGTTGGAAAATGTGTGGAAGTATGGTTAGACGATAGTGCTTACCATGTAGCACACACATATATTCTCCTTAATTGTGTTGAAGTTGGACCATTCGTTAGGTATTATTTAATTATAAGTTTGGATTCTTTTTAAATAATACGCATGTACATTTATTATAATGTAATATATTATCTATATCTGCAGTGTTGATGAATCACAACATCCAAGCGGCGATATTAGTAAAGAATTCGCTAATTGGTTTTCAAACTATGTTTTTGATCCGAGAAATTGTGTGGTCGATGAAGGACTGAAACATCTTGCGATGGGACCAAAAAGAAAAGTCAAGACATATCCAATATTCTTCGTCAATGGATATAAATTCAACACTAAAGAATATGGTGCTGAAAAATTAACTAACAATACCGGTGTATTCATTAAAGGTAGTGATGATCCAAATGATCATATAAATGATTTTTATGGCATGTTAACCCAGGTTTTGCAAATAACATATTTCACAAGACCTACGGGGGAAGTTTTTCTATTTAGATGCAACTGGTTCAGCAATGTTCCACGTTTTGGAATTACCGTGCACCCAAAGTATAATCTTATTGAAATAAAGCATACATCGCGTTATCATAAGTACGATCCTTATACTAGCCAAACAAGCCCTACAAGTTTATTACGCTCCTTATCCATCTCTAAAATGGATAAAGCAGATTGGTCGGTGGTTTTTAAAACGAAGGCAAAATTTACGTTTGATGGAAAGAATATTCCAAACGAACAAGCTTATCAAGCAGATATCGAGGAAAATTGCGAAATAATAATAACCGATGATCAAATCGATTTTGGACCTCTAAACGATGAATCAAATATATTAGTAGAAGCATTTGAGACTACAGAGGAAAACTATATAGAGTACAAGACAGAGCCCGAATCAGAAAACGACGAGGACTAATTAATAATGTACATTTTGATAGAAGGTAATTCATGTGATTATTGATGTTACATTTTTTATTATAAAAAATGATACGTTTTCTCATATATATCCCTGATGGGTATTATATCTTTTTTTCACGTCGCGGTTCTTCCCATTCAGGTTTCCCCTCTTCTACTCAGATTGGGAGGGATGCGGGAGGTGATGGCAGCGGCCCATCGGAGCAGGGACCACTTACCATAGTAAAGCTACAACCAAAAGTGGATGGGTCGTAAGTATTAAATCTACTTCAGCATTATAAATATTTTCAATATGATATATTAGTCATTATTTATTAAAGGTCTGTATTGTATTTAATACAGAGGATTTGAGTTGGAGCATCATAGATTGTTGTTAGTATTTCCAAGCAGGCGTACATGAGTAGGATGACTAATTATTGGCCTAGGTGGGGTAAGTTCCTAGACCCCGTCAGGGCGAGTATCTGGCAGGACTTCCTTGTAAGTGTAAATTTATATATCATTATATTTTATCACTTTATAATTTGCTGACTAAGTGTAAATATATAACTAATATTATTTCAACATATAGGGGGCAGTAGACTTGCAAGAAGAAGACCTTGACCTTTGCCAGTGCCGTTGGACTTCCAAGATGTCTAAGAATTACCGAGACATAATGTCTGGCATAAGAAAATCGGGGAAGAAGCCTGACTGGATGGGCGCTAGCATGTGGGATGCTTGGTGGAATAGTGATGAATTCAAGGTAAGTTTATCATATATCATTTTAATTTGTTCCCGTATATAATACATAATTTAAAGTTAAAATATATTATGTTCAATTTAAATTTGCAGACAGAGTCAGAGAGGAACTCCGCAAATAGGAGAAAAAACCCAGTTATACATCACGTTGGCTCCAAATCTTTCCAACATTATCATGAGGATCTGGTAAATTTATTAGTTGCAATTATGAACAGTTATTAACTTACGTAATTTTGTATAAACAACAGTAATACATGCTAATTATTTCAGGAGAGAGAGCGCGGCGATCCCGTCTCCTATATGGACGTATTTGCTCATACTCATGCTACCAAGCAAACAAACGAAGATGGCTCAATATCGTACACATGGAGTGACGATAAAGCAAGCGAACCCTATGCAAGCATACTTTAAATTAGAAGTTGTTATTAATCAATTTAGTTAATTAGTTGTAAAGAATAATTAAAATAATATTGTGCAAATTTCAATTATATTTTATTTTCCATTATAGGAAAAATTTGTAGAAGCACGAGCATAGATGTTGAAGGAATCAGGACGGGATTCGTTGACTACTGATGAGGAGGACACGATTTTTGAGTCCATCATGGAACCTACATCGTGAAATAGGCGTTATGGTTTTGGGAATCAAGCGGTAATTTCTAAAAATTTACTAACCTATAAGTTTAAACCAATAATCAGAAAGAGTTATCATATAAAAAATATATCATTAATGTTTTAACAAATGATTATGCTTTACTTATTTGTTTCTTCTTAATTTACACCAGCCACTATAATACATTTCCGATTTTTTGAAATATCTCTTGATTATCTACATGCTAGGTCCTCGTAGAAAGCATATCAAAAAGCTCAGGACAAAGAAGAGATCACGGAGCTTAGAGCTATGATCGCGGAGCTGCAGGTGAAAGACCACCGTCGTGCTGCGGAGATGGCGCAGTTGGACCAGGGCTTGGCTGAGGTGCAGCAACATGGGTCATTTCCTTCGTCGGGTGGTTCTGAAGCCGACGACGAGTCTTGATGGGTATGTTACTTTGCGTTTATGTTTGGGCATTTTGAAATTGATGTATTTGGATATGGTTGGTGTATTTTGATGCTATGTTGGATGATATGTTGGTTTGTTTTGACATGTTTGATGTTGGTTGTATATATTGGATGTTGGATGTTGATTGTATATATTGGATGTTGGATGTTGATTATTTAATGTATTGTTTTTTTAAGTATTGAATTGGTGGGGAATGAGTTGGATATAAGTTGATTATATGTTGCATGAGTTTGGATATTGGATATTAGATATATGTGAAATTGAGTTTTGATATGTATGTGTAGTGCAGGATTCGAATGGCTGCAGGATAAAAAAATTGCCCAGATTTCTGACGGTTTCTGACGGCTCTTTGGTTGTCAATTTCCGACGGCTAGCGATGGTTTTGACGGCTCCAAGGAGCCACGTCAGCACCAAAAACCATCAAAAAACCATTGGAAAGTGCTGTGAGTGGCCATCGCCAAATAGTCGTCAATACCATCGCCAACCGAAGAAAAGCGCGTACGCCATAGCGACGGCTTTTCCGACGGCTAGCGACGGCTGCCGATGACTTGTAGTCGTCGAAAATGACTGTTATTCTAGTAGTGCACACATAACCAAATTTATGTTAAAATTTCCATAAATACATCAATATTCCAACAAACCAAACAACCATACCTTCAACACCACCTGTTCATCAACCAAAACAAATATAAAAAAAATCCACATATCCATCAATCATCCACAAACAATACAAATACTAAATCCATCTAATATATACAATCAAAATATGTCAAATATCTATCAACCATCCATCAAAACAATCAAAATATGCTAAATACTCACTCATCATCCCCATCATCACCTTTTGACTTAGGAAAAGTTCCGTGCTCACCCAAAAATGCTTTAATCCGCTTATCTAGCAAAGCTTTCAGTCCGGTCGTCCGCCAATCCTGCAACTCTGCTACCTAAGCTCTTAGCTGTGCAATCTCCTCCAGCTCCTATCATTTTATGTACCTAGCCTGGGAACTCCTCGCTTGTAAATCAGTTAATAGCTAATTATAAACAATTTATCCATAACGCTAAATAAAATTTATAGGTTAGTTAACGAAGTGGTTAAACTCAATAAACAATATTACCTCCTGACTGTCATAACCGTAATGTCTGTTCCATGTTGGCATGTCGGTCACAGCATCAAAAATCTTATCCTCCTCCTCAGGGGTCAACTCCTCCTGGCCAGTATCCTCAAGGACGCGAGCTCGCTCCATGTTAAACTTCTCCTACGAGTAGAAATGGAATTTTGTTAAAATAAATATTTAGTTTATAATTTATGTAATGTCAAATAAAAGAAAAAAAATTAAATTATATTTACCATGATAGCTTTGGATTTAGGGTCGGTCCAAGTAAAGGACACCGAGTCATCGTCGTTCGTGTGCTCGATGACTTGAGTGCGAGTAAAGACCTCCAAATATGTGGGCTTGTGGTGCTTCTTCTTCGCTTGAAACTGTATATGATTAAACAATGTAATAAGTATTTTGTAATCGCAATTTAAAACCATACCAATTTCTCCCGATATTGTTGGAAGGATTTTGATCCGCCGCGGTGTGTGACGGGATTTTTATTCTTGTTTGCCGAGTTTCGAGTGGAAATTGATCTTAAATTTAAATATATGATCGACTTAATTAATGCAATTACTTTACAAACTTTAACCAAATTATAATAACAATATAAAATTAGAGAACTTACTTTCACGGCGTTAGCCATCCAAAAAGCCTAAAAATCCGTCCAAATGCTATCACTTATCCAATCAGGTTTTTTAATTTTTTGTTTTGCTCCTGAGTGGGTGTCCCTATAATTCTTCCTCAGCTTCCTATTCCGGTGAATCCTAAACAGATCACAATCTTGTTCCCCCACAATCACTACAGCCTAACGTTGAAATTAAAATAAATTATATACAGTATATTAAATTTCAAAGATCAAATATATTATTTTCAAATGAATTATAAAATTATACTTACCAACAACTCAGCCCATATCGAATCCTTAATATATGCGGGATATCATCCCACGTCGGCCAAAAAGTAGACATCTGATCCACATGTGCCTTCTTGGAAACGGTCAGGATGTAATCAGAAGGACATAGCTCAAATCCCCTGTATGAATTTTGATATGGACATTTAACAAATTTCAAATAATATACATGAACTAAATATTAATGACGTTGCAATAAATTGATACTTACCCTCCTTTCTTAGGGATCATAATCGCCCGTGGGCTTCAATCAACCACGCCGCTGGCACCCTCGCCAACAGCAGGAGAAGCAGAATGTCGAGATCCCCTATCAGGCATAATATCTTCCGTAAACATATCATTTCATATAATGAAAAAACATATTATTTTATTATTATAAATTTTTTTCGATTTATAATCATATAGTACTTCCAAGAAAACTACAAAAATAGAACAAGATCTCCTAAATACAATTTTTTTTATAAAACAGAACAATATATAGCTCACAACACAGTCATCATTAATATCAGTGGAAACTCAAAATATAAATTATACAATAAGCCATACAAATATCCATCACGTATACATTACATCATCAATAATTAATAATCAGTCTTCGTCGTGTTCTAATTCAGACTTGGTTTCGTACTCCATATTGTTTCCCTATTTACTCTCAAATGCTTCTATTAGAAAATTTGATTAATCGTTTAAAGGCTCTACATCAGTTGTTATTTTTTCATTATTTAGCTCAAAATCTGCTTGATAACCTGCTTCGTTTGAAATATTATTTCCGTCAAACGCAAATCCTTCCTTTGTTTTAAAAACAACCATCCAATCCGCTTTATCTCTTTTTAGGGATGAATATAGAGAATAGTAAACCTATGATGCTTGTTTGGCTAATATGAAAGGATTATACTAATAGTAATGTGAATTATACTTTATTTCAATAAGCTAATAATCTTTGAGCATGTTGATTCCAGAACCAGGAACATTGTTGAACTAATTGCATTTAAATAAAAATAATTTTTATACAGGTTGGACAACATATGTCAACTCTAAAACCTATTTTAAAAATCCGTAAAAATCTTTTACATGCTCATCTGGATCATCACTACCTTTAACAAATACACCGCTGTTATAGGTTAATTTTTCAGTATTATATTCTTTGATGTTGATTTTAAATCCATTGATGAAGAATATTGGATAAGTCTTGACATTTCTTTTTGGTCCTAGCATAAGATGTTTCAATCCTTCATCATTGACACAATTACTTAATTTCTTGGATCATAAACGTAGTTCGAAAACCATTTAGCAAAATCTTTACTGAGATCGTCACGTGGATGTTGTGATTCTTAAATACTGCAAATTCATATGTCGAGAATTTTGAATAGGTAAGTATAATTGAAATAAGTATGAATTAGGAAATTCATACATCTAGAATTATTTAATACTACTTGACAAATGGTGCAACTTCAACACTATTAAGAAGAATATATGTGTGCGCTACATTATAATCTCTATCGTCTAACCATAATTCCACACATTTTCCAACAGATCGATCATGTTGTCTAAAAATAGATAACATTGTTTGAGAAGATTCTTGTTCAACAACCTCATTGTTACGAGGAACACTTACAAATAATAAGTTTACATGGTCACTAAAATAATGAGAGAAAACGAATGAAGCTTCTTCTTCAAGATATAATTTGCAAATCGAACCTTCAACTCGTGTTTTTTGTCTAACTTTTTCCTTTAGATGAATCAAATACCTATTACAAAATTAAATTGAATTTAAATCAAAATTAATATTACGGATATTCAATACTACTTCTCAAATGGATACATCCATCCATATTTCACAAGACATCGAAGAAGTGCTTCAGATAGAAGATGAACAGGTAAATGGTCTATTACATTAAAGAATCCTAGAGGAAATAATTTCTCAAATTTGCAATGCAGTATAGGGATATCATCTTCAAGTTTACGTATGCGCTCAACTTCTAACGTAGTCGAACAAATCTCTTTATAAAAGAAACTTTATTCTATCACGATACTCCATACTTTTACAGGCAATAGTTCTTTGAAAACCACAAGCAATAAATTTTCCATCATGACATGTCAATCGTGACTTTTCATCCCACTTAATTTATTGTTTTAAAGTCAATACATCTACGAATATTAGAAGAAACCCTATTAGGACATCTTAGTCTTTCCACCCACTTTAGCACGAGTTTTACTTGCTTGCTGTCTATCTCATAGCATGCTTTGGGTTTTCTACTATCATCAGGCTTCATATGAAGTCTGGGACATTTATAAAAGTGTTATATATCACGTCTTGAATTCATATCGTCCTTAGTTTTACTCTTAACATTCAAAATTGTATTAAACACATTATCAAACACGTTTTTTCGTTATGCATCACATCAATATTATGTTGAAGTAAGAGATCTTTTCAATAAGGTAACTTCCAAAATATACTTTGTTTACACCAATTATGAATTATCGATTTACCTGGAATTTCAGCATGTACTTCATTTTCATGTATCTTTGGATGATCCTTTACAATTTCATATATTTCTTCGCTTGACCAAATCGTTCTGTAAAGTTTTTTATCTCTTCTAAAATGAATATTAATATAGAGAAAACACCGATGACAATCAAACCATGAAATTTTCTTCCCATGAGGTAAAGAAAATGCTCGTGTTTCTTTCATTCAATAAGGACAAGCTAGACGAACAGATGTACTCCAGCCCAAAAGCAATGCATAAGCTGAAAAATCACCAGTAGTTCATAACAAAGATGCAAATATATGAATCTTTTCTTAGAAACATTGTATGTATCAACCCCTTCATGCCATAATGTTTTCAACTCTTCAATCAAAGGCTGCAAATAAACATCGATTCCTTGTGTCGGATCATAAGGACAAGGGACAACAATAGTGAGAAACATAATGGAGTTTTCATACATATCCATGGAGATAAATTATAAAGTATAATGATAATATGCTAGGATGAATATTTACTGCCAAATTAAGAGAATGATGCAAATCAATCCGTACATAAACCAAGTCTGACATTACGGCTCTCTGTAGCAAACGTAGGTATGTCTTATCGAAATGTCTCCATGCTTCTCAAACGGATGGACGTGTCAAAGTTCCTTCTTCCTATGTTCTCACACTGTATCATCGCATATGACATGCTGTAATAGAGGATGAATATAACCTTTGAAGTCTAGGAGTGATGGGTAAATAATGCATTCTCTTGTATGGAACATTTTTTTCATTTTTTTTCTTGGATTGTAACTTCCTTCACTACAAATTCTGCATTTCCTAAGGTTAATGTCATCTTTCAAGTACAACATGCAATCTTTTATACATGTATCTATCTTTTGGTATGGTAGACCAAAAGTGGACATAAGTTTTTTCACTTTATAATGACTATCGCACATCAGATTATTTGATGACATATGTCGTTTTGCAGCTTGTACAACTGCTATAAATCCAGCTTCTGTAAAGTTGAATTTTGATTTCATAGTAATGTATTCGACAGTTACTGATAATTCGGTTCTTTTACGACCATCCCACAATGGCTTCTTAGCAGCATCCAATAAATCATAGATTCTTTAGCTTCTACACTCGGTTCTTCTTCGACATTTACGTCTTCATTGTCAGCTTGGATGGTTGGGAACATTGATCATGCTGCATCTTCCACCAATTCTTCTATTGGATTCGTCATATTCACCTCGTCCTTTAACACTCAGAATCAGGTGCAACAAGTTCTCCATGACGATCTCAAAAGTAATAATTTGGCACGAAATCAACTTGAATCAAATGTACTATAACTATATTTGGATTCCAATGTTTCAAATGTTTGCACTTACAACAAGGGCAACGAATATCAACGTTATTTCCATTATTATATTTAGCGAACCGAATAAATTCGTGTACACCATTCCAGAAAATGTTCTTTCACTGAACCTTTCATACCAGTTTGGTCTTCATACATCCAATTACGGTCGAAAAAATAATTGAACGTTTTTTCTAATTTGAAAATATTACTAGAAATTCCGATAGCACTTCACATCTTTGTCTTGTATGCACAATTTTACATCCAAAGGGTGTGTTATTTTCGTTTTTTAAAATAAATTAAAGCCTTTTGGGACTAAAGGCTTTAAGGCTAAAATAATAGTAGCCATTATTTTCAGATAAGCATTATTTTTTTCTTAATTTTTGCAAATTGATTTTAATACACCATTTGTTTCAAAATGAAATTATTCTGTAAAGATACTTCCAAAAATACACAAATTACTATTTAAACAACTACAAATTAAATTTTAAAACATACTTTATAATTCATCTAACTACTTAAATTTTTAGTTTAACTATTTTGTGAACTAAATTTGAAGTTTATTTTATAATTACCACTAACACTTATAATTAACATATACTAAATAATTAGCATAAATTAATTATGTTTAACAGTAATTTATATATTTAACATATTCACTATCCAACCATACATATTAAAGTTAAAATTAATCTAAACTATAACAAACAATCGTTTACATTAATCAACATACATGTTAGTCAACAATTATAAATTAATTTTTGAATTTTAATCCAAATTAAACAATAATCAACAATTTCAAACGATTTCAAACCCATAATCAAGTAATACACCATTATCACCAACTAATACATAATAATCAATAATTTCAAACCATAATCATATCAATTAGCCCTAAATCTGAAATTAGGGTTAGAAAAATACCTAAATAAAGATGGAATCGAAGAGTTTCGTGGTTCCGGCAAGTTGTGGCGGCCCAAGGTGATGTTGACGACGAATGGCGACGGTCGGAGAGGGCGATGAACGTCAATTAGCATTTTTTTTCGCTAACGAAAAAGTGAGGAATGAGGAGCAGGTCGCGCTTATTCTTTCTGTACACTCAACATTTCGTTGGCTAGTGACGGCATGTTAATTTTGTTTTTTTAATTTTCTTATTCATTGTACGCTTTTAAAAATGTATAAATATAGTAATTTAATTCCTAAAAAATAACCAAGATATTTTAGCATAACTATTCAACGTAACGACTGTTTTAATCGGTTAAATTGGTATTTTCGATGATCTGTCTTCGTGTAATTCGAATATTTAATGTTATTGAAAATCTAACTCCCACGATCAATCTATGCAGTTTTTATTCGATCCGTTAAATAGGTCATTTTGCTAGGAGTTGTATAACTCTTAAGTGTTATATAACTCCTAGAAAAATGACATGTTTCAAGGTTAAATTTTTTTCCGCATATTTTCTTAATAATCCAACTGTACGGATTGGATAAACACATTACCAATGTAACGACCCATAATTTTGAACAATTTAAAATGGAAATATTTAATTAATTTTAAATATTTGAATGATAGTTTGACTTGAATTTCAAATATCAGAATGAAATTGGCAATTAAATTATAAAATTTATTCTATTGTAAGTTGAATAAAAATTTGAATCTTCAGTTTTAAGCTGAAGAAAAATATTTCAAAAAGCTTTTAAAATTCGTAATGATAATACTGAAGATAATAAAAGCTTCAGAATCGAATTTGAAAATGATTTTTTCAGTTTTGAAATTTATCGTTTGAATCGATATTTAAAAATAGTCATTTTTCACACAGTCTCGGAATTCGATGAAACCAGTTCCATTGGGTCCGCAATATTGAATTATTGTCGGATTTCAAATTTCATATTGATCGGAGTTGTTGTGTGAGCACACGGTAAGTAAACGCGTTGAGATTTAAATTGGATTTAATTTAAAATTTAAATTTAAACTTGAAATTTGTCAACACAGCAGAGATTCCTGGCTTTATTTCACTTCAATGTCGACCTACTGTCTGCTAAATCACGTTTTCTTGTCTCCTCTCCATTCGTTCAAAACGAACGAAACAATCCCTTCGTTCAAAAGAAAAACAAAATCTCGTTCAAAACAATATAAATGGCCGCTTCCTTAAATCTCTTATAAATCGACTGGAATACGTTTTCTCCCCCACTGCTCTCGTTCATTTTTAAAACCAAAGATGCAGAACTTCAAAAACAAAAATAACGAAATCAAGAGCCTCGTTCAATCCCAAATCGGGAACCATCATCGCAAGCGAATGGCCAGCTTGTCTCGAGCAGCGCGTTCGATTTAGGAAGGGAGGCGATCGCGTGGATTTTGGGGCAAGCGGCGAGTGGCAATGGCGATTATGGATAGAGGCAGAGCTCGCGTACGATTAGGGTTTCCTCGCGAGACTTGGGGCGCGAGTTCGATTCGTGGGCGTGCGTTCGTCAGAGGAGGGAGGAGGCACTGCTCTCGAGCAGTTGGATGAGCATCGCGATTTTGGGTGTGCGATCTGGAAGCTGGTGGAGGCCGAGTTCAGTAGCGTGGGATGTTGATGGCGACGACAAGAGGGGGGCTCGAGTTCGAGCACTCAGGTGGAAAATCGCGAGGCGTTGCTGGTTGGAGGCCGATTGAAATCAAAGTCGAGCTCGGTGGTTTTGTTTTCGAACTGGCTGTGAGGTATTGAGTATTCGATTTGTTAATTCTATTAAGAAATTTTTTTTGGTAGATTATATACTGATTGTTTTAACTAAAAAGAAAAAAAATATACACATACAATACCTACTGATTTATTTTAAGTTGGAGTGTTATCTGATGGTTAATTTATTTTGAATATTTTTATCTAATGATAAGTAAGTTTGAAAAAATATTCATTTAATCTGTTTATCAGAAATTTAACAGTAAAATTAGAACTAACCCAATAGATTTAAATTTAAAATGAATATTAATGGTGATTGATTTTTCGATTATTTCGAATATTAATAAAATTGTATAATTATTTATACAAGGTTAAAAAAAATGGAGAAAACAAACTGGAAAGGAAATGGACTGCAAATGAAAAAAAAAGGTGAGATTTTCTCACTCAAATGAAAAGTTGAATTTTCAGTTATTGATTGATTATTGTTTGGATGCGATATTAGATATAGTAGGATATATCTATATATAGCAATATATATATATTGGCATATGTATATATTGCAGTTGTGATTTCCCACATTATATAGCGGATGAGACCCTATTGCGCTGTTAGTAAGCGGATGATTTTTATAAATCCCATATACCGCGATATTCCACCTCGAAGTGGAATTGGTATTGTGCTAACATCTGTGGATGCAGGGAAATAGGTTGGAGGGATCCAACTGGATTCCTTACCAGTATTTATTTATTTACAGATATTATTGTATATTCTGTTATCATATGATGATATATGATGTTTGTTGTCGTGATTGACAAATTTGTGTGTTGCATCATCGAATTCATTTTTGAATTTTAAAAATGACGATGTTGAATTTAAAAGAGATTTTTAAAGTGATTTTTTGAAAGTATACGTTTTATTTAAAATTTTGAATTGAATTATTTTAAATAAATAACGTTAAAATTTTAAAGTTATAAAAGTTAAGATTTTTGTGAAATATAACCAAAGTGTGATTTTTGAAATAAAAGTTGATTTATCTATAAAATGGTTTAAATTGAGTTTTTTATAGTATTATAAATGGTTTATTTAAAAGATTTATAAAATTGATATTTATAAATTAAAATATTGGAATTATAAAACGAATTTTTATAAGTGTTAAAATGAAGTATAAATGGATTTCATAAGTGAATGAAATTAATAGATTTATATTGTGAAGTTATAAAATGAATAGACGTTGTAAAATAAAAGATTTATAAGTAATTTACTTATAAATTAGATGTTGGCACTTAAATAGGATATAAATAGAATTTGCTAAATAAAATGATTTTTATAAGTTGAAATTGTTATAAAATATAAATGTGATTTATAAACGTTGTTTATAAATCCGAAATCGCTTATTTTGATAAGTGAATTTTTGAAGTTAATTAAAGGAATTATATCCACGATTTTGGACAGTGGATAGTCCTTTAAATAAAACGTGTAGAAAATAGTGAAATTTGGTTAGTGAAGTATATTCACGATTTTGGACAGTGAATATATTATTAATTAAAATGGATCTGTTTTGGGAAAGTGATATTGGAATAGAATGAAAACGATTTAAAGATGTTTTAAAAACGGGTTAAGTATCGAAACCATAGATTTCAACATTCATTGTTGAAATAGACGTTTTTGAGAAATAAGGAAATGGTTGACTATAACACTGTTGTTATAGTAAATGGTTTCCGAAAGGAAATGTTTTATATAGTATTGGGATTTATACATCTATCTTAATTCCGAATCCCTATACTAGTGATTTTGAGTCGTCGTAACGATGTTTTACGTAACATTCGTTTTGACTCAAATAAATGTGCTTAAGAGAATGATTTCCTTAAAGAATGAAATATATACTTAATTTTGATTTAAGTATATCGAATATTTTCAAATATTGAAAATAAATAGATTTGTGAATTACTTATTATTAAATAAGTAAGGAAATGTTTTCCAAAATGAAATGAAACATTTTGAGATTTTATCTTCTTAAAGATAAATTGAAAGTGAATATTTGAAATCGATTGAAAATCGTATATCAGTAGATATTTGAAATATAAATTCACTATGGAATTTATAAAAGAAATGGAAATTCGTTTTAAAAATAAATATTGATTTATTTTTGAAGTGCGGAAATTTTATATCTAGTAAAGATATTTTGGAAAATAAATAATTTGGAAAATTATTTGGAATCTGATGATGTTGCGCATCTTTATTGATAGTTAAATAACCGACTATCAATAATTACCTCGAATGGGTATTTGTTGTGATTTGCTTGAATTTGAATGCCACACTTATTTTTGAATAAGCGCTCACTATTCGGGTTAGCCGGGAAAGGACCATGGGGTCGTATAACCCATTCCGAATATGTGATACGTCGTTATGGATTGCATTTGATGACCGGTGTTGAAGACCGGACATTTTTGAAAACGGAAGGATTACCGTCGAGTTACTCTACATCGGCTGATCTCCGATATAGAGGTTTTATCACCCTTAGTGACGGGAAGTCCGGACGTGATTAGAAAATTATTCGGATTTGCAAGGGCTTCGTGAGAAGTGCCTTTGGTTCTGTTCGATCCCGGAACAGACTTGTATGGTTGTGTGTCTGACGTTACAAATTGAGATATAAAGCTGATTTCTTTCAAATACATTTCTGTTGGTGGCGGAGAATTTATTCTCTTAGCTTAATACCCTTCTCTGAGACGTACGATCTCAGAGGTTATGTAGTTGAAATTTATCGGCGATATACTCCCAATTTGGTAACGTGGTATGCTGAGTGTTGCTGTGTAATGATCATTGTTTGATCATTTGTGATATGATCAATTGTTTGATCATTTATCTTTGTGATCATTTCTTTGATCATTTGTTTGACCCGAAGCATGGCTTTGTGAAAAGCGTAGCTTTGTGGACGAGACTTCGTCGGACCTCACACCCCGGAAATGGTCAAAACAGGAAGGATGCGGCAAGGTTATTAGGGGTAGCGCCCCTTTAGTGTATGTCATTCCTTCTGGATAGAGGTGGTATCATGGTATGGAGCCCAGATATTTAACCTATGTTGTTGCTGCATTATTATTCTTATGTGGTTGTTGGAATCGAGGATCCTCGGATATAGATCGGTTACGATCGGGGAATGACATATTCGTGTCAGTAGTTACCCAGTTAGGGGTAACCCGGCCTTGTGTTGGCAGAGATCTAACCGTAATGTTAGGTTATTTCTCGGGACGTCTTTCCAGAGGCGTTTCCATGTGGCAATGGGAAGTTCCTTGGCCTGACCATTTGTTGGAAATCCAAAGAAACAATACGAGCCTTGTACGGTTTTAGTTGTATTACATGCTGTGGAATGTGGCGGTAACCTGCTATTGAACATAGTAGCTATAGTAGGCATAAG
The DNA here is from genome assembly GCA_030737815.1 of Allium fistulosum. NCBI lineage: Eukaryota > Viridiplantae > Streptophyta > Magnoliopsida > Asparagales > Amaryllidaceae > Allium > Allium fistulosum. The sequence continues at coordinate 297,001,509 of CM060907.1, forward strand.
TGCGGAATGCCTATGCTGGCTAAGATTTATATTATACTTTCGAAAGGATTTTTCTACACTATGCACTAATGATAATATCAAAAATGATTTGATTTTGCGTATCAAGCATCTTTGACTATCATAAGGAGAAATCTCCTCCGATTCTGCGTTTGCATTGTGTGTGTGTGTGTGTGCGGGAGGCCTTATGGTAGTTTCATTTTCCAAAAGCATTGCGAATAAATTTTATTTTCTCTGTGAAAAATAACTGTTTTACGATCTCACACCAGTCACCATGACTGACTCGGAGTTTATTGTTTCCCTTCTAAACTCTAGGTGCCCATTATTTTCCACACGGGCAGCCTAGAGTTATGTTATCAGGATATTCTGGAGCTTTGGAAGCAAGCTGGATGGCGAAACGTATCACCTATATTTTGTATTATTCCGCTGTGTATTCTGTATGAGGACAAGTTTATATAACTGTCCATTGTTGTATTGAGTTGTATATTGACTCTGATTGATGTATGTATAAACTGATATAGCTCTTTGTTTTAAAAGACTAGTGATTATCTATTATATATTGTTCTGCTGCGAATATGAGATTCTGATATTGTTCTGTTTCTGATGTTGTTCTGTTGTTCTTCTTTCTTTTTCTTCTATCTTTTCTTCTACCTCTTCTTTTAAACCCTAAGAATTCGGTTTTCCGGCATTCGTTTGCTCGGCAGTTGATACAGAGAACGTATCGATGTCGATTTTCGGAAGTCGAAGAATCGGGTCCTTACAACGTGGTATCAGAGCATATGGTTAAGCGACAACCCTGCTCTGTTGGGTGTTACTCATTAGAGATAGAGTCAGTAGTACTCTAGAATGAGTGTGAGTGTAATAATAGATATGAGCGCGTATTTGTTAGTGAATATGAAATTGTTTTGTATTGCGTTGACTTATCGGTTGATTGTTTATAGATTCTGGTCGGTGCAGTCTAGCTAACTGAAATCGATAGGGGTTTCTAAACTCATAAACAAGATAAACCGACATAGTATTGTTTTTGAATAGGGTAAATGAGATAATTTTGCCCAAAACTATTTTTGTATAGAAAAGAAATCATTTTCTATGAATTATCATAGTATGTGGATGTTTGGATGTTAGGTAGTGATAATATTAAGTTATTATCATCAATTATTGAATAATAAATAAAATAATAACCAAAGATTTGGAGATAAATTCATTTTGACAAATGAAATTTAAAAAAAAATGTGAATTGAAAGATAAGGAAATGAATTCATATATGAATAAAAATTGTTAATGTAAAAATTGTAAATGTGATTTATAATTGGAAATAGAAATCCAAGTAAATAATTGAAATAAAAAGATTCAGTAATGGAATGGAATTAGTAATATGAATGTATAAATGATTTTATAAATCGAAATGTAAATAAGTCAAAGACTTATAAAATATTTGAAATTTGATAGAAATGAGATTCAAATTGAAAATGAATGAATTTGTGAACGAATAAATAAATTTGCAATTATAAGTGCAAGAAAATGAAATTGAATGTTAAAATTCATTTTGAATGAAATTGAATTTGATTTGTGAAAAACGAAGTGAAGTATTGAACTAAAATTAGTAAGTGAAGCTAATTGAATATTGACCAAATGAATAAGGTTTGAAACGAATTAAATTCAATAATTATAAAAGAAAGGTAAATTGAATTCGAATGTGAAATCCAGTTTAATATAAGTGGTTATAAACCAAAATAGTGAATTGAAAATAAATTTGGGGAATGAACAAAAGAATAAAACTGGAATTGAAACTGAATGTTGAAAACAAATTTTAATAAAGTGAATTGGAATTTGTGAGGAATTAGTAACTGAAACTAATTTAAAATAGTGCAGTTTTGAATGAAAGATGATTGATAAATTCAATATTCGGAAGTTAAACTGAATCCAAATTAGATTGAAATTGAATTCAAATGAAATTTGAAATGTAAAATTGAATGAAAATAGATATGTAACTTCAATAGTGAACTAAAAATGTATAAGAAGTATCGAAATTTTGTAATAGAATGTGCAAAATGGTTTGAATATTGTAACTGGATATTATGGCTAGTAGGATATACAGGTGTATAAAGGAATTGGAATTTTGATTTCAAAGATAAATTTGAATTGCTCGACAAAAAGGTAAGTATTTGAATTTCAATATGAGATTTGATGATTTTCTTTTCTAGCCGCTTGGCATTTTCTTTTCTTTTTGAAATCTGAGAGTCCGTAGGGACCTTTTGTAGTCGTGCCGTGTTAGCCGCGCAAAGGAGGCGCTGGCGAAATTTTTCGGAAATTTCGAGTGTTAGAAAATTTTGAGAAAATTTTGAAAGTTTAAAATTCGATTTAAATTTGAATTGTGAAGTAAAACAATATTGTTTGAAAACTATGAAAGTGTTTAGAAAGTTAGCTGAAGTGATAACGAATCTTTAGTAGAAAGATTTGTTTTGAAAATTTGATAAAACTATTGGATTGTGAAAAATAGTAGACGAGTTAAGGATCATTTTTTCCTAACTTGTAATTTCGGGACGAAATTCTTTTAAGGGGGGGAAGATTGTAACGACCCAGAATTTTGAACAATTTAAAATGGAAATATTTAATTAATTTTAAATATTTGAATGATAGTTTGACTTGAATTTCAAATATCAGAATGAAATTGGCGATTAAATTATAAAATTTAATCTATTGTAAGTTGAATAAAAATTTGAATCTTTAGTTTTAAGCTGAAGAAAAATATTTCAAAAAGCTTTTAAAATTCGTAATGATAATACTGAAGATAATAAAAGCTTCAGAATCGAATTTGAAAATGATTTGTTCAGTTTTGAAATTTATCGTTTGAATCGATATTTAAAAATAGTCATTTTTCACACAGTCTCGGAATTTGACGAAACCAGTTTCATTGGGTCCATAATATTGAATTATTGTCGGATTTCAAATTTCATATTGATCGGAGTTGTTGTGTGAGCACACGGTAAGTAAACGCGTTGAGATTTAAATTGGATTCAATTTAAAATTTAAATTTAAACTTGAAATTTGTCAACACAGCAGAGATTCCTGGCTTTATTTCACTTCAATGCCGACCTACTCTCTGCTAAATCACGTTTTCTTGTCTCCTCTCCATTCGTTCAAAACGAACGAAACAATCCCTTCGTTCAAAAGAAAAACAAAATCTCGTTTAAAACAATATAAATGGCCGCTTCCTTAAATCTCTTATAAATTGACTGGAATACGTTTTCTCCCCCACTGCTCTCGTTCATTTTTAAAACCAAAGATGCAGAACTTCAAAAACAAAAATAACGAAATCGAGAGCCTCGTTCGATCCCAAATCGGGAACCATCATCGCAAGCGAATGGCCAGCTTGTCTCGAGCAGCGCGTTCGATTTAGGAAGGGAGGCGATCGCGTGGATTTTGGGGCAAGCGGCGAGTGGCACTGGCGATTCTGGATAGAGGCAGAGCTCGCATACGATTAGGGTTTCGTCGCGAGACTTGGGGCGCGAGTTCGATTCGTGGGCGCGCGTTCGTCAGAGGAGGGAGGAGGCACTTCTCTCGAGCAGTTGGATGAGCATCGCGATTTTGGGTGTGCGATCTGGAAGCTGGTGGAGGCCAAGTTCAGTAGCATGGGATGTTGATGGCGGCGACAAGAGGGGGGCTCGAGTTCGAGCACTCAGGTGGAAAATCGCGAGGCGTCGCTGGTTGGAGGCCGATTGAAATCAAAGTCGAGCTCGGTGGTTTGGTTTTCGAACTGGCTGTGAGGTATTGAGTATTCGATTTGTTAATTCTATTAAGAAATTTTTTTTTGGTAGATTATATACTGATCGTTTTAACTAAAAAGAAAAAAATATACAATACAATACCTACTGATTTATTTTAAGTTGGAGTGTTATCTGATGGTTAAGTTATTTTGAATATTTTTATCTAATGATAAGTAAGTTTGAAAAAATATTCATTTAATCTGTTTATCAGAAATTTAACAGTAAAATTGGAACTAAGCCAATAGATTTAAATTTAAAATGAATATTAATGGTGATTGATTTTTCGATTATTTCGAATATTAATAAAATTGTATAATTATTTATACAAGGTTAAAAAAAATGGAGAAAACAAACTGGAAAGGAAATGGACTGCAAATGAAAAAAAAAGGTGAGATTTTCTCACTCAAATGAAAAGTTGAATTTTCAGTTATTGATTGATTGTTGTTTGGATGCGATATTAGATATAGTAGGATATATCTATATATAGCAATATATATATATATATATTGGCATATGTATATATTGCAGTTGTGATTTCCCACATTATATAGCGGATGAGACCCTATTGCGCCGTTAGTAAGCGGATGATTTTTATAAATCCCATATACCGCGATATTCCACCTCGAAGTGGAATTGGTATTGCGCTAACATCTGTGGATGCAGGGAAACAGGTTGGAGGGATCCAACTGGATTCCTCACCAGTATTTATTTATTTACAGATATTGTTGTATATTCTGTTATCATATGATGATATATGATGTTTGTTGTCGTGATTGACAAATTTGTGTGTTGCATCATCGGATTCATTTTTGAAATTTAAAAATGACGATGTTGAATTTAAAAGAGATTTTTAAAGTGATTTTTTGAAAGTATACGTTTTATTTAAATTTTTGAATTGATTTATTTCAAATAAATAACGTTAATATTTTAAAGTTATAAAAGTTAAGATTTTTGTGAAATATAACCAAAGTGTGATTTTTGAAATAAAAGTTGATTTATCTATAAAATGGTTTAAATTGAGATTTTTAAAGTATTATAAACGGTTTATTTAAAAGATTTATAAAATTGATATTTATAAATTAAAATATTGGAATTATAAAACGAATTTTTATAAGTGTTAAAATGAAGTATAAATGGATTTCATAAGTGAATGAAATTAATAGATTTATATTGTGAAGTTATAAAATGAATAGACGTTGTAAAATAAAAGATTTATAAGTAATTTACTTATAAATTAGATGTTGGCACTTAAATGGGATATAAATAGAATTTGCTAAATAAAATGATTTTTATAAGTTGAAATTGTTATAAAATATAAATGTGATTTATAGACGTTGTTTATAAATCCGAAATCGCTTATTTTGATAAGTGAATTTTTGAAGTTAATTAAAGGAATTTTATCCACGATTTTGGACAGTGGATAGTCCTTTAAATAAAATGTGTAGAAAATAGTGAAATTTTGTTAGTGAAGTATATTCACGATTTTGGACGGTGAATATATTATTAAGTAAAATGGATCTGTTTTGGGAAAGTGATATTGGAATAGAATGAAAACAATTTAAAGATGTTTTAAAATGGGTTAAGTATCGAAACCATAGATTTCAACATTCATTGTTGAAATAGACGTTTTCGAGAAATAAGGAAATGGTGGACTATAACACTGTTGTTATAGTAAATGGTTTCCGAAAGGAAATGTTTTATATATTATTGGGATTTATACATCTATCTTAATTCTGAATCCCTATACTAGTGATTTTGAGTCGTCGTAACGATGTTTTACGTAACATTCGTTTTGACTCAAATAAATGTGCTTAAGAGAATGATTTCCTTAAAGAATGAAATATATACTTAATTTTGATTTAAGTATATCGAATATTTTCAAATGTTGAAAATAAATAGATTTGTGAATTACTTATTATGAAATAAGTATGGAAATGTTTTCCAAAATGAAATGAAACATTTTGAGATTTTATCTTCTTAAAGATAAATTGAAAGTGAATATTTGAAATCGATTGAAAATCATATATCAGTAGATATTTGAAATATAAATTCACTATGGAATTTATAAAAGAAATGGAAATTCGTTTTAAAAATAAATATTGATTTATTTTTGAAGTGTGGAAATTTTATATCTAGTAAAGATATTTTGGAAAATAAATAATTTGGAAAATTATTTGGAATCTGATGATGTTGCGCATCTTTATTGATAGTTAAATAACCGACTATCAATAATTACCTTGAATGAGTATTTGTTGTGATTTGCTTGAATTTGAATGCCACACTTATTTTTGAATAAGCGCTCACTATTCGGGTTAGCCGGGAAAGGACCTTGGGGTCGTATAACCCATTTCGAATATGTGATACGTCGTTATGGATTGCATTTGATGACCGGTGTTGAAGACTGGATATTTTTGAAAATGGAAGGATTATCGTCGAGTTACTCTACATCGGCTGATCTCCGATATAGAGGTTTTATCACCCTTAGTGACGGGAAGTCCGGACGTGATTAGAAAATTATCCGGATTTGCAAGGGCTTCGTGAGAAGTGCCTTCGGTTCTGTTCGATCCCGGAACAGACTTGTATGGTTGTGTGTCTGACGTTACAAATTGAGATATAAAGCTGATTTCTTTCAAATACATTTCTGTTGGTGGCGGAGTATTTATTCTCTTAGCTTAACACCCTTCTCTGAGACGTACGAGCTCAGAGGTTATGTAGTTGAAATTTATCAGCGATATACTCCTAATTTGGTAACGTGGCATGCTGAGTGTTACTGTGTAATGATCATTGTTTGATCATTTGTGATATGATCAATTGTTTGATCATTTATCTTTGTGATCATTTCTTTGATCATTTCTTTGACCCGAAGCATGGCTTTGTGAAAATCGTAGCTTTGTGGACGAGTCTTCGTTGGACCTCACACCCCGGAAATGGTCAAAACAGGAAGGATGCGGCAAGGTTATTAGGGGTAGCGCCCCTTTAGTGTATGTCATTCCTTCTGGATAGAGGTGGTATCATGGTATGGAGCCCAGATATTTAACCTATGTTGTTGCTGCATTATTATTCTTATGTGGTTGTTGGAATCGAGGATCCTCGGATATAGATCGGTTACGATCGGGGAATGACATATTCGTGTCAGTAGTTACCCAGTTAGGGGTAACCCGGCCTTGTGTTGGCAGAGATCTAACCGTAATGTTAGGTTATTTCTCGGGACGTCTTTCCAGAGGCGTTTCCATGTGGCAATGGGAAGTTCCTTGGCCTGACCATTTGTTGGAAATCCAAAGAAACAATACGAGCCTTGTACGGTTTTAGTTGTATTACCTGCTATGGAATGTGGCGGTAACCTGCTATTGAACATAGTAGCTATAGTATGCATAAGTGCGGAATGCCTATGCTGGCTAAGATTTATATTATACTTTCGAAAGGATTTTTCTACACTATGCACTAATGATAATATCAAAAATGATTTGATTTTGCGTATCAAGCATCTTTGACTATCATAAGGAGAAATCTCCTCCGATTCTGCGTTTTCATTGTGTGTGTGTGCGGGAGGCCTTATGGTAGTTTCATTTTCCAAAAGCATTGCGAATAAATTTTATTTTCTCTGTGAAAAATAACTGTTTTACGATCTCACACCAGTCACCATGACTGACTCGGAGTTTATTGTTTCCCTTCTAAACTCTGGGTGCCCATTATTTTCCACACGGGCAGCCTAGAGTTATGTTATCAGGATATTCTGGATATTCTGGAGCTTTGGAAGCAAGCTGGATGGCGAAACGTATCACCTATACTTTGTATTATTCCGCTGTGTATTCTGTATGAGGACAAGTTTATATAACTGTCCATTGTTGTATTGAGTTGTATATTGACTCTGATTGATGTATGTATAAACTGATATAGCTCTTTATTTTAAAAGACTAGTGATTATCTATTATATATTGTTCCGCTGCGAATGTGAGATTCTGATATTGTTCTGTTTCTGATGTTGTTCTGTTGTTCTTCTTTCTTTTTCTTCTATCTTTTCTTCTACCTCTTCTTTTAAACCCTAAGAATTCGGTTTTCTGGCATTCGTTTGCTCGGCAGTTGATACAGAGGACGTATCGATGTCGATTTTCGGAAGTCGAAGAATCGGGTCCTTACAACCAAGAACACGTGGTTCGAATTTGGTCTCGATCCAAGGTCATCTGGCTTTCGAACGATGGGCTTTTAGTTCATATGCCGATGAATGGCTATAAATTTAAAACTCAAGATTGACACCGTGCAGTCATTTGTTTTTTCATCATTTTCTGGGAATATGTCAAATATACCTTAGATCGACATATGATCCAATAAATTTTATTTTTTGACGATTGTTTTATTTTATATAAATTTTTAATGCTAAATATAGTTAAAAATTTCATAATTATTTACCCATTGGTTAAAAAAAATATTTTTATTCGTAAAAATGTTAAACAAAACCAAGTTCATCGAAGTTGCTTAAGAGACCGACTAAAAGCTACGTAGATTAATTGTGTGAGTTAGATTTCCAATAACGTTAAATATTCGAACTACACGAAGACAGATCATCGAAAATACCAATTTAACCAAGTCATTACGTTGAATGGTTGTGCTAAAATATCTTGTTTATCTTTTAGGAATTAAATTACTATTTTTAAACATTTTTTAAAACCGTAATGGGAACTAAACAAATTAATTCTTTAGTTTGATAATTAAAAAAATGACCAGTTGTCGCTAGCCGTCGAAAAAGTTATCGATGGCCGTTGCCCCCCATCAACGCCATTGGCAGTGTTCCTTGTAGTGTAAATTCACTTCATAAAATTTCACCAAATTTTTTTAGTCCAAGTGATTCAAAAGGAACTATACCACATCAGGTGATCCTTAATCAAATGGTATTAAAGAGAGAATGAATCAGAAGAAAAAAATTCGTTACTTACGTCTGATTGTTAAATTGAAGAAGAAATTTTGGGCAGAAGCATTATGTACGGTGGTTTTCCTCATCAACCGTTCGCTTTATACCACTATAGATATGAAGATTCTTGAAGAAGTATGGAAATGATAGCCTATCTCATATTCCTTTCTCAAAGTGTTTGGTTGTCCAGCTTATGCGCATGAGACTAAAGGAAAGTTGGATCAAAATTTGCACAAGTGTATTTTTCTTGGCTATAGGAGAGGAGTTAAGGATTATAGGCTATGGTGTCCTACCACCCAGAAGATTGTTACTAGCAAGCATGTTACTTTTTATGAGAATGCTATGTTGAAGGTGGAGCCTTCTTCTTCATTTAATGTTGATGTTGAGACGAAAAATTCAGAGTATCAGATATTAAGCAGATCGTCAGACTTCCATATGAGTAAAAAATGGTGTTTCCATGACAGCATGGTTGATGAAGAGAGGACAGTAGATCAATCTCAAGGTGGAGCTCAAATTCAATCACGACCAATCTGAGAGAAGAAAAGACCCAGATGAATTGATGATTTTATGGGATTGAGCATTGAAGGTATTGACGTTCATGATGAACCCAGAGACTACAGAGATGCCATTAGTTTAGTTGATAGTTCTAATTGGTTAGTAGTTATGAAAGAGAAAATTGAGTTTTTGCACAAAAATCATACTTGGGATTTAGTGTCACGTCCTTGAGACATGAGAACAATTAGGTGTAAGTGGATCTATATGGTGAATGATGGTGGCAATGGTTGATAGAGTTAGGGGTATGCCCTAGGGGCAATTATGTAATTTGTTACATATATCTAACTCGTTGACCAATCTTGTTCGAAATAAAGGTGTTTTCTTTCTATTACATACTTGATATAATGTGGTTATATTAATTAATTAATTTAATTAAAAGTATATTTAATAGAAAATCCATAAATGGTATGTTTTGTGATAGTAGTTACAAAGTGTTGTAACCATGAGTAATTTATTACAATGAAACAAATATATCATTTTAAATGTTCCCAGTCAAGATGCATCGAGACTAGACAATGATGTATCTGTTAAGACTAGATTATGCAACACTCTCCAAATGTTGGGCAGTGTATTACTCACGACTGCTGGGGGGCACCTAGGTTACGTACTAATAGTTATTGGATAACTATAGAACGACTCACTCGGTAGTTTTCCATTGGTTAATATAACTAAGGTTAAACAAAAAATATCGATGTGACTAATTCACACACTTCTTTCGACTTGAGAATACTGTGAATCTTCAATATGTAAGCTTCGCTTTGATTATTGTCAAATCATGGCATAACGTCCATCGATTGACTATAGTTGGGTCGATTGGAAGTATTGGAAGTGAAGCACCATTCAAGAGAGGATTCGTCTCCTCATTTATATGGGGTTAGTCACGGTCAACTCAAGTAAACTCAAAGTCAAAATCTCTGGCCAGAGTAGTTCGGCCGATAATAATTGTTATTATTGAATCAAGGACTTTGTGTTTGGATTATAGAGTTGAATGTGGACGATGTTGGAATTTTGACCGTCGCCAAATTCAGCAGGTCCAAAGTGATATAGTTTTGACGAAGAGAATCAGTGTAAATAATTGTCACAACTTGGTAATGCTTATTAAATTAAAATGAGATTTTCTCGAAAACGAGTCGATAAATTTGACCATAGTATCACACCACTTGCTAAGTGAAGTGTGAACTTTAACGTTCAAATAGTTTGACGTTAATCGCTGGCCGAATTTACACCCAAGAGTCACACAACTGAAACGATGAATTCTCTTTAGACCAAACTAATTAATTAGTTTATAATTGATACAAATTAATTAAATAAATTAATATTTATGAAATAATAATTATGAATTTTGAATGTGATTTGAGAAATAAAATTATTGCATATTTATAAAAGTTATGAGTATATTGATCGATATGATATATCGATAACAAAATATGTTAAATATGATTGTACATATTTAATTTGGGTTAAATGAGTTCACATCCCATGAGATTTGGAGAGGATAGGCGTTGGTTTGGAGAAAGATGGGAGGTGGCTACAACATGTGTGATTAGGTTTTAGATGTGCGGTTGATATCATTGTTTGCTCTCTTGTCCTATCCATATAAAAGCCAATCCCAAACCCCTAATTACAAGCTAATTCATTTCTGAGCTGCCACTTTCTTCTTCCTTTTCCTCATTTTAATGGCAGCAACTTTCCTCTAAAATCATCCCAAAAATTCTCAAATCCAATTAAAAATTAAAAATACTAACTTGTAGTAGAAGGTCTCCAATCTCGGATTAGCAACCTGACGGATTATGAATTGTTCTTAGAAGAGAAATCATTATTCAACATGGACTCAAAGGCTTCATTAGGAGGTGCATTTTTATTTATTATCATTATTTTGATTTTAAGTTTATCATATACAAGTTGATTTACATCCAAATCCTCTGTTTGCATTCTGATCTGTTTATTGTTTAGATTTGGCGAGATTTTTTGGGTACATATGTTTATTACAATTAGACTGGTGATGTTCTTGTTATAATATTTTGTTTATTGATTTATTTTTGAATTAATTTTCTAAAAAAAGGTTTTAATTTTGATTTATATATATATATATATATATATATATATATATATTAAATGTGTATAGATCTACAAATCATGAATATGTATAATTGTATATGTATTTATATATCATATATATTTAATCTTAAAATTTTCTTATGATGATTTGTACCTATTATGAATCATAGAATATAAAAATATTTTATTAAATATGTATATACATATTTTATTATTATTTAATGATTTTGTTAATTTTATATTATGAATAAAATAATTAATGTTTCAAAATTTCAATTATATATTTTCTACACTATGTAATAAGATTACAAAAAAAATTCAGATTTTTTAAACTTAATTTATTATTTTTAAAAATTAATTAACTTTCAGCCTATAATCAATTATTAAATTAAAAATATAATTTCAATTGATAAAATTCTAGAAATTTCTCTTAAGGCTTAAATATGTGTTTAAAACCTTCAGAAAAAGTTTCGTATTTTTATAACTTAATTTATTAATTTTTTGAATTATTTATTTTTTGAAATGCAATTATTTATTTAATTAAAAATATAATTTCGGTTGAGAAAATTCCATAAAAATTTCTTAAGGTCAAAATATTTCTCAAATATCTTCAAAATTTATTTCATAATTTTCCAACTTGATTTCCTATTTTTAAGAATTAATTTGATTACGGGCTATTATCAATTATTTAATAATAAATATTATTTTAATTGTAAAAATTCCATAAATTAATCTTAAGCCCAAATTATGTTTCCAGATTTTTTTTAAATTTTAAAAACATATATTATTATCATATAATTATTTTACATTAATTTGTTATGGCAAAAACTGTTTTAGTCAATACATTATATGTATATGTATATACACACACACATATATTAGTATTTTGTTTTGACATATTATACAAGCACATATTTGGACAAATTACAATACACACCAAATGAGCTAATGTGTCCATTGCAATGTAAATCCCAACATCTATATACGGGCACATTATCACCCTTCACGGATTATGATGTTACACATGTACAAACATATATATGTACATATATATATATATGTATATGATATACATTTATATACATATAATTTTATAAATAAACTAAACTAAATTAAATAAATCTCAAACTACGACTTGTACAGTTAGAATACATATGGACATAGTAATAAATATTGCCATGAATAAATTATTAATAATGACTTTAATGAATCAATCAATTCAAATTAAAGAGAGAAAATGAAAGGTTTCTCTCTCCATGTAATACAATTAATGCTTTCAATTAATTCTTGTTTTCGGGAAACATATAAAAGGTTTCATTCCCTATACATTAACACTTATAAATAACTTTTAGGTGTATTTGATACACTGTACATTTGAAATTAAATTCATTTAAACTTCCATTTAACTATTTTAAATAGAATATAGAATTTTATTTAAACCAAATTTAGAAAAGTTCTAAATGAAATTTAGACTTCGTAGGCCAATTAAAATTTTAAAATGGTAAGAAATTTTGAAATTCACCCATTTCTTCCGCTGCGGGCTAGTCCAGTTCCTTCAATGGTATCGGAGCCTAATAGCCTATGTGGTATAAATTAGTCATGTTAGGGCTAACTAATTAACCTTGCCCACTAAGTACGGTGTCTAGAAAGGTAATGTCTAGACTTGAAATTGCGTAATCAAGTACCCTGTCCTACCTGGTTACCAGCCTGGCCTGAAAGGTGAGTGAGTCCAAAGGTTGCCCCTAATAAAAAAGGCCCAAGTTGAATTAGGCCTTGGGCTAGTTTTCCAAATTGTTTTGAAAATTAAAATAAAAACATATTTATTATAAATGTTATAATACAACATATGTATTCCAAATGTTTGAAAGGAAAATGATATTTTCAAAAATGTTTGAAAATATTTATATACTAACTTCAAAATTTAAAATTTATTAATAAGATTAATAAAATGAATTAATTAAATATGTTAATTAATTAATACATATATGCATATAGTATATATGTTGATATATGTTATGTTACTTTAAAATGTTTAGGATAACATAAGTTTACATGTATGTATGTACGATAAATTTTGAAATAAATAAAATTTAACCAAAACTGTTTAATTGAATAAATTAATTAAAGGTTAATTAATTAAATAAAATACACATATAAGATTTATATGTGTGGTATACTATAAAGGTTATAGTGTGCACTATAAAGGTTATAGTAGATATGTCCAATATAAATGTTGTATTGGAATTATAATATAAAATTATTAAAGAGTTAATTAATAAAAATTAAATAAAGAGTTAATTAGTTAAAATTAATCAAAAATAAGATTTAATTAATATAATATTATACATAAAACTATTATATAAGTTAATTAAGTTATAAAAATTATATAATAATTCAGCTTATGTAATATGAATGTATAACAAAAGGTGGAAATTTAAAAAAAACCCTAAATAGACTTAAGGTATAAATACATACGTAAATGTACGCATACAATGATTTCTGATGTGTCCGACATTTGAATCATGAGAGTATTTCATAAAAAGTACATTATTCCATAAGTCGATATCACTTGATATATTATATTAAAGATTATGAATCTTTAATATAAAGTTGTCCTATATTATTTATATATTAATAGATCACTTGCATACTCCTTAGTTTTTGAGCTTTCCTCAAGCTAGGGATGTTATGTGTAGTACCAGTAATATATTCAATAGACGAGGTAAGATAACCGCACGTATTTTTGAGCTTTCCTCAAGGTATGGGCATTATACTTAGGCCGTCACGAAATGATAGGTCCGAATGAATAGTCCCACTTTACTAGTTGAGCTTTCCTCAAGGTAAAAGGGGATTAGGACAAGGACTAAAGGTTAGGAGTTGTATGTGATACTACCAATAAAGGGTTATCCATCGTATATGTGTCTATTATTTGTTGAGCTTTCCTCAAGGTCAGAATTCCAAGGCATACGAGTTCAAACACCCACTAGTGAAGTTGAAAGACTTCTATGTTTTGCTTAGGATTTGGTTAAACATAAAAATCCACTAGGAGTCTTATTAGAAAAATGAAATGGTAACATTTAACCTTTCTAATACAGTAAGAACGTATGCTAAATAATGTTATAATTATCTACAATGATAAATTTGTGCATTTAATATGATTGATAAAACGTTTATCAATTAACATATATACAAATAAAAAAAATTGAAAGTTGACAAATGGAAATATAATACCCACTATTAAAGCCTATTGCATGTTAATGTTTTCTATACTCATGCAAGTGCCTAATTTTTACAACTACTTAATACATTCGTAAAACGATCACTTACGTGTTTATTTGGTTTAGACCGTGTATTCCATTTTATGAGTTTCGAACTCTAAAAGCAATACGAGACTATGGATGGATACTTGATCCATATACTATCACATATAAATGTTATATGGTGAACGGTCATAGTTCATAATGTATGATACTTCAATGAATATAGTTCATTCGAAATAAGCGAATAAACTATACTATGAGACAGAGTATTCAATTTGATTGATTACATAAAAGATTATATTGCGTTAATTGTAGCACTAGACCAAAACTACAAGATAGATCTAACAAATTGATTGCTAAAATGTCAGTTTAATTAGTTTATCCAAAGAGCAACATATTTGATGTCCTTAAATGTTAAGGATAATCAAATGCGCTTTCGTAAAGAGTTCGTTATGATATTGTAGTAAGTGTTTTCTTTTAAATGGTTTGACCATTTAGAAAGGAAAATGAATATATAAGAATAAATGTGGTTTAAGGTATAGTTAGGATGGAGAGAGTGAATAGTCATTTCTTCTTCATAAAGAAACAACAGAAACGGGAATTGTAATAATAGTGATTGATACTTAACATTGGAATGAGAAATATGATATCCATTCCGAAATGTATTTTCATATAGAAAATTGTTTTCTATGAGAATTGTTTCTTTGAGTTCAAGGTATTTGATCGAAGAAATTTCCATGGTAAACTAGTTGCAGTATATGAAATAAACAAATCTATATTAAGTGAATGATGGACCTTCGAATTTAGTACGCTATTATAGTAATGGCGGAAATATTGGGTGCATGTCATATAGCACTTATCGATTGCATCAAATTGCGAAAATTGTTTTCGTAAAACATACCGAACATTATCTATGAAATAATGACTATTTTTGGTTATCAACTGATAAAAATAGACACAGCTATATTTCTACGAATATTATGAATATTCGTTATGTAATAAAACTATAATGTGGTAATTGTTTTCATAACAAAAGTGAAGCATTAAAAAACATAGAAGTATCTAATATTATTTACAGTTATTCTGGAATTATAAACTAAGCCGTGGTTTTGAGAAATAATTTTATTATATGAATTTGAATCATATGATACTTGTTAATTATATCTCAAACAATAAAGGGCTATGCACCCATTTAGTGGGAGCAACATAAGAGTTGATGAACTCTTCGGATTTATACATATAGATGTATGCAATCGTAATTCTATAAATACCAAAATGGTTCCACGTACTTCGTTATATTTACCGACGAGTCATCATTGCCATGGACATGTGTATTTGATACACATGTAGTTTGTCTATGGTAATTCATTGAATATAAAACAGAAGTAAAAATAACATGCGATAGAAATGATTCGATTTGATCGAATGAGTGAGTATATTGGAAAAGGTGCCAAACGTACCTAAAATGAATAAAGATTCAATCTCAAAATAACTCCTTCATGTGATACATAATGATGCATCGATATGGAGTAATCGAACTTTGTTGGATAATGTACGATTAATTGTGAGTGAAAGTTAGTTTCTTTCTATAAGGTAATGTACTTAAGAGTGGTACACAAGGTTAATATTATTTCATTTGAATAGCAGTTTACAAAATCTTACAAGATAAGGGTTTATTAGAAACTCCAATATATCCTAGGCCAAGGAGTTGGCAGGTTATGCGAGTCGAAAGAGTGCACGTAATAATTGTTTATGAGGGATCTTGTATGAATCTCTCCAAAAGGATTTTGGAAAGGACTGCCATTGAATGACATATTTATGTTTTGAACATAATTTTTGTAAACTAAAATAAAATCAGTTTTATACCTAATGAAATTCATAAAGTGTTTATGAATCCCTATTCTATTTACACTGAGAAACAATTGTTTTTTTAAGATATACCAACTTCATTGTGAAGGAATTTCTTTGAGGAATTATTGGTAGTTAAATGGAACTAGATACGATCCATAGATAGAACTAATTATATGATATGAAATGAAATTAACTAACCTAAATGAACACATAGCATCAGAATGTCTAATAAGTATTCTCATACATCGAAGAGAAACTATGAGTTTCTTATTAATGTCGAAATTATATAATCCTCGGTTGTTTAATTAAACCATTAAGAGTGTTGACTCTATAGAGTATGATGCGCAAAATCCGAAAGAATTCCAATTACGCTAATAAAATATTATTTTGGTGGTCGTAACCGAAGGGATGTGATACATCGGCCGAGATTGTGTCTTTATGAGAAAGACTAATGCAGTCGAAATTAAATGAGCAATGTTGATAAGAATAATATCGCAAATTTCAATTGTTGAAATTAGCATAATATATTCGGTATTCAACATGCTCAAGTTAATTCGGATTTACTCATAAAATTATAGCTTGATAAGACTTAGTGTTTTCGTACATATGTATTTAAATGGAAAATTCTAAATATCGATTTAGAGTAAGCTGTTTACACATATTAACCAAAAATGTCTCGAAGTTAGTGGGAGCGATATTGAGTCTGTAAGTCTTTGGATATGATCCAAGAAATGATACGAAAGTATCATTTTATAAGCATCAACATTGAATAATTATTTTGACAGAAATCATATAGTTTGATTATCAATCAAAGTGCAGAGGAAGCGTGTGTTCATAAGAAAGAATGTTAAAAGGTATATTGATATTTCTAAACTGTAAGTAAACAACACATTGTTGATTTTAACGGTGTACTTGTGTTGAAATCAACCTTAGTTGTTTTAATACTCAACTTTGGATTATAAATGATGTCTTTTATAGTGAGTATAAAAGATATTAGGAATGTCCCAAATCGATATGTAAATACACCTTATTAAATTGTTTAATATAGAACATGTGAGTTCCTTTTGCATTGGGCAATATGAATTATCATACAGGTTATGTCGGTTACCATGTCATGATTCGTTTATGTATTTGATACATGAAGCAAACATCAAATCCAAATTGATATCACTAAATGGTAGCTTGAAGTGTTCTTGTGTATTTATGAAATACTAGGGAATTGTTTACAGAAACAAAAACTCCTTATGAAGGAGTGTTCGGACTCAAACATCATAAGAGATATTGAGTATAATATGTCAATAATAAATTCAAGTTAAGAATCTTTAAGTTGGAAATGTTCCAAATGAATGATCGTGGCTGGTTCAATGAAAAAGGCAAAATATATCGCCTTGAATAGCGCTGCAATAAAAACAATGTATATAAATATATAAGTGCACAAATCTATAACTAAGTCGATTCCGAATGTTGAGAATCTTATAACATTGTTATATGATAACAATGTTGTGATATAGTTTGTAATAGAACTTAGAGCTTACTAGAAGTCGAGATACGTACTACGAATTTTTTCACATTATAAAACAGTTTATCACCATTGGAGAGAGTTGATTGACAGAATATATAATTGAAACAAAATAGAATACCCATTCACAAAGGGACTGACCCAATTGGTTTTAAAAAAACCAATTAGAGATGTTGGAATAAGATTCCATAATTGACCCCAAATGCAAGTGGGAGATTGATAGAGTTAGAGGAATGTCCTAGGGGTAATTATGTAATTTGTTACATATATCTAACTCGTTGACCAATCTTGTTCGAAATAAAGGTGTTTCCTTTCTATTATATACTTGATATAATATGTTAATATTAATTAATTAATTTGATTAAAAGTATATTTAATGGAAAACCATAAATGGTATGTTTTGTGATAGTAGTTACAAAGTTTTATAACCGTGAGTAATTTACCACGATGAAACAAATGTATCATTTTAAATGTTCCTAGTCAAGATGCATCGAGACTGGATATCAACGTATCCGTTGAGACTAGAGTACATAACGCTCTCCAAATATTGGGCAGCGTATTACTCATGACTGTTGAGGGATCTAGGGGTTACGTACTAATATTTATTGGATAACTATGGAACGACTCACTTGGTAGTTTTCCGTTGGTTAATATAACTAAGGTCGAACAGAAAATATCGATGTGACTAATTTATACAGTTCTTTCGACTTGATAATACTGTGAATCTTCAATATGAAAGCTTTGCTTTGATTATAGTCGAAACATGGCATAGCGTCCATCGAGTGACTATAGTTGGGTCGAGTGGAAATATTGGAAGTGAAGCACTATTCAAGAGAGGATTCGTCTCCTCAGTTATATGGGGTTAGTATCATGGTCAACTCAAGTCAACCCAAAGTCAAAATCTCTGGCCAGAGTAGTTTGGTTGATAATAATTATTATAATTCAACCAATGACTTTCTTTTTAGATTATAGAGTTGAATGTGGATGATGTTGGAATTTGGTCCATTACCAAATTCAGCAAGTCCAAAGTGACATAGTTTTGACGAATAGAATAGGTGTAAATAATTTCCCCAACTGGGTAATGCTTATTAAATTAAAATAAGATTTTTCCAAAAATGAGTAAAAGATAAATTTGGCCATAATATCACACCACCTGCTAAGTGAAGTGTGAACGTTAACATTTGAATAGTTCGACGTTAATCGCTGACCGAATTTACACCCAAGAGTCACACAACCGAAACGATGAATTCTCTTTAGACCAAACAATTTAATTAGTTTATAACTGTTATAAAATAATTAAATAAATTAATATTTATGAAATATTAATTATGAATTTTGAATGTGATTTGAGAAATAAAATTGTTGCATATATTTATAACAGTTATGAACATATTGATCGATATGAGATATCGATAACAAAATATGTTAAATATGATTGTACATATTTAATTTGGGTTAAATGGGGCTCACAACCCATGAGATTTGGAGAGGATGGGCGCTGGTTTGGAGAAAGATAAGAGGTGGCTACACATTGTGTGATTAGGTTTTGAGATGTGTGGTTGAGATCATTGTTTGCTCCCTTGTCCTATCAAAATAAAAGCCAATCTCAAAACTATAACTACAGGCTAATTCATTTTTGAGCCGCCACTTTCTTCTTCCACTTCCTCATTTTAGTGGCAGCCACTTTCCTCTATAATCATCCTTAAAATTCTCAAATCCAATTCAAAATTAAAATTCCTAATTCGTAGTAGAAGGTCTTCAATCCCGGATTAGCAACCCACAGATTATGAATTGTTCTTAGAAGATAAATCATTGTTCAATTTGGACTCAAAGGCTTCATTACAAGGTGCACATTTATTTATTATCATTTTTTTGATTTTAAGTTTATCATAAAAAAGTTGATTTACATCAAAATCCTTTGCACTTTCAATTGAGAAAATTCTAGAAATTTTTCTTAAGGCTTGAATATGTATATGGAACCTTCGGAAAAAGTTTCAAGTTTTTATAACTTAATTTATTAATTTTCTAAATTAATTTATATTTGAAGTGCAATTAATTATTTAATTAAGAATACAATTCAGTTGAGAAAATTCCAGATATTTTTCTTAAGCCCAAAATATGTCTAAGATACCTTTAGAAAAATTTTAGAATTTTTCAACTTGATTTTCTATTTTTAAGAATTAATTTGATTATGGGCTATTATCAATTATTTAATAATAAATATTATCTTAATTGTAAAAATTCCATAAATTAATCTTAAGCCCAAAATGTGTTTCTAGGTTTTTTAAAATTTTATAAACTTGCTTATCATATAATTATTTTACATTAATTTGTTATGGTAGAAACTGTCTTATTCAATAATATATAAATATATATATATATATATATATATATATATAGATACACACACATATTAATATTTTGTTTTGACATATTATACAAGCATATATTTGGACAAATTACAGTACATGCAAAATGAGCTAATGTGTATGTTGCAATGTAAATCCCAGCGTCTATATACAGGCATATTATACCCTTCATGGATTATGATGTTACACATGCACACACGCAGATATATATATATATATATTTATACTTGTATAAATAAATAAACTAAAATAAAATAAATCTCAAAACTACAAATTGTACAATTAGAATACATACGGACACAGTAATAAATATTGTTATGAATAAATTATTAATAATGACATTTAATGAATCAATCAATTCAAATTAAAGAGAGAAAATGAAAGGTTTCTCTCTCAATTTAATACAATTAATGCTCTCAATTAATTCATATTTTAGGGAAAGAAATGAATGGTTACATTCCCTACACATTAACACTTATAAATAAATGTTAGGTGTATTTGATACACTGTACATTTGAAATTAAATTTATTTAAACTTCCCTTTAACTATTTTAAATAGAATACAAGATTTTATTTAAACCAAATTTAGAAAAGTTCTAAATGAAATTTTGTAACGACATGGATTTCTCGACATTTGATTTTGAATATTTAAATGGTTTTAAATATTGATTTGGGATATAAATTGATTTTTTGAATATGAAGATTTCGGTTGGAAACGTTAAATGAATTTAAATTCCAAATACAGCGATTATCGTAATACGGAAATAGAGCAAATAATTGAAATTTGAGCTGAATATAAATCTAAATGATTTTTAAAGTGAATATAAATTCTATTTGAACTAGAATTGAGTTAGTAAGTTTTTAAAACTGGGGTTTCAAGTGATTTCGCCAATTTTTGAAATCGTCGATGAAATCGACGAGTTAAAATAGTGATCCGGGGCACAGTCTCAGAACTTGACGAAACCAGTTCCATTAGAGCCATAATAGTGTATTATTATCGGATTTCAATTTTCGTAGCGGTTGGATTTACCGTTTGGTCATACGATCTGAAAACGCCTAGAAATAATTTAATTGAATTTAATTTAAATAGTCGATTTAAAAAGATATCTTCTCCATACGATCAAATTAGACTTCGAAACTTGTTTCATTGGGTTTGGAATAGCGGTATAACATTAGGAATGCCAGGAGGCATGCCTCGATAGGGATTGTAGATTTTTAGGTATCCAATACGAGTTATTTTTGAATATAAAATATAAAATGTTAAATCACAGCCACCCTAACCCTTGTCAAGCCACCCTAGGGCTAACCTATCATCTGAACGTAGCCGCCCTCTCTTCCTTTTTAAATCGTGCGTCCCTGTTTCTCCCTTCTCAGTTCAAATTCATGAATCAGAGAATAAAACAAAAAATAAAGATTTTGAAAAATTAAATTAAAAAGCAATACTCAATGATAAAATCCAAATCATATTCGGTTGAGATCCTTAGGCGAAAATATTTCATTTAGTATACTTCTGGAAGTATGTGGCGAGTATTTGGGTTGCCCGTTTTGGAGATAAGACATTAGGGTTCGGCCGTGAGGGAGATGGAGTCGTCGATTCATGATTTGGAGTGTGTATTCGAATTTGTTGGAGAGGATAGCATCTCGGTGCAGTTTTCTGTGTGGTTTGATCATCAATAGAGTGGTGCTAATTTTGCTCGATAGCAGGTCGTAGGCGATGACGACGCATTTCGAAGGGGATGTTCGAGTGATGGGTAGCTGGCGAAGGCACGTGTAGATTTCGGAGAAAGGACCAATGGCGAGACCGGTTCGTCGAACGGAGGCCACTAGCTCCGTATCACTGGAATGATGTGCACAGTCGTGCTTTGATTGTTGCGTGTTCGGGCTTGATGTCATTTTGGGGGAAAGGAGGAGAAGAAGGTAGAGGTATATTGGTAATTTATTTAAAATTGTTTTAATTTTAATTCAAACTATATCGATAACTTATAAAATCTGTATCTCCTTCAAACGAGGTCCAATTAGGACGAAACCTTTTGCGTTGTGATCATGATGACGAGAGCTTCACAATGAAACTAGTTCGGAAAAATTTGGAAATTGTTTAAATTTGGGCTAAATAAAACACTCACCTTTATTTTCTGTTGTCGCCGAGACGTTCCGTTTTGGAACTAAAATCGGACGTCGTCCGGTTTTAGTTCCAAAACGGAACGTCTCGGCGACAACAGAAAATAAAGGTGAGTGTTTTATAATGCCCACAACATACTAAAATATTTTTATGCTAGTTAAATTTGAAATTATGAAGTGATATAAATTTATCAATTGTTGTTTGATAATTTTAATTGACATTTAAATTTGACATCTAATTTAGCTAATAGAAATTTAAATTAACGGTTAAATTGAATTTGAATCAAATTGTCAGTAAAATTCTCGATTATTGATAATTGGGTAGTTGTTGTGATTTACTAACTGTTTGGATGATTGATTGTGATGGATGTCAATAGATTGATATTTGGATGATTGGATGTTTATTTATTTTGATATATATCCCGTTATCACCTGGTAAATTATTTACAGTTTATAAAACTGAAAATTGAATTATTTTGAATAAATTAAGAAATAGGTTAAAATGATATATACCTATGACATTGTGATTTGGATTGAAATGATATATATCCATCCCTGAATTAAATTGGAATAACTGATTCACTTGGCCATAGGACAGAAAACTATATACAGACACCGGATTAGTTAAAGTAAATGGGTTTAAAATTTTTGTTTTTAAATTATTTAAATGATTTGATTTTAAGAAAGAAAAAAAATCAAATTTATGGAAATCGAACTATTTTCGAACTTTGAATATTGCTAAGTAAAAGTGATATAAAATGATATTTTAAAATTGAGCTCGGAATTGTGTTTTATTTAAAGATTTGGATTTTTAAATTGGATATTGAAGGTTAATTAGATTTAAGTGTTTTGAATCGATAATTTGAAATCGGAATTAAATCGATGAAATCGAAATGGAAATTGAAATTGATTTGAATTGGAAAATTTGGATTTGAATCAGTTGACATTGAAACTATTTTCCAATAAATTATTTTAGTATAAACTATTTAAAATCTATCTTCTTAAATATACAAATTATTTTGATTTTCCAAACTATTTTACTATATAAACCAATTTCAATACTCAAACTATTTTATGTTAAACTATTTAAAAAATTTCAAACTATTTTCTAATATTCAAACTGGTCGGAGTGGGAATCGTTATATTTAAATCATGGATTTAAATATGAATTGGGTTAAATTGAAGTTATAACCTAAATTGAAATTCAAAGCAATGTTGAATTGGAACTGAAATCGAGATATTAAGACGAACATGATTTTAAATTGAAATAGTATATTTTGAGTAAATATGATGATTTCTAAATGAATTTGATTTTGAAGCGAATATGATATTTTGATATCAAGTATGAATTGTTTTCGAAATGTAAAAGTACCAACCGGTGTGTAAAACGATGTTTGGTTGTTAAAGAGACCGGGGCCTCTTATTGGCAAACTCCCTACCAATATTGGAACCACTTTAACAACTGTGTATGCAGAGGGGACTCCAGAACGAAGTGGTTGGATTTGGCGTCGTTTCCTAGATTTGAAGAAAGAGAACGATGATGGATTGGCCTAACACTTGTGTCAATTTGAAATGACTAAAATAGGTGCCATACTGGTCAATGAGGCTAGCTACCTCTAGCGGACAAACTTCTTCGTATTACCATCATTTACATTGTGATTGATTGGTGCGCACCGTGGATTTTGTGGAGTGTTGGACGCGGTGGGCCGTTAGGGGTTAGGGTAAATTGGTAGTATCCTACCTTGGGCATTGCCTCACGTGCCTTGTCATACTTTTATCCTTAAACGAGACCTCTATGATTTTGGTTTAGTGTTGTCATATCACAGCGCATCCCTATCCACCGATGGTTTACTGGTGTTTTATATGCAACCTGTACGACAATTCTTAAAATTACATTAAGGGGGATCAATGTAAAGCCTTAATGATATTTTGATATTTATTTGATTGATTAGACATTATATATATATAGCGTATTCTACTACATATAAATATTTTGATGAATCCTTAAGAGATGGAAAATCCCGTAACATCTCTTGAGTTATTGCACGCACGTTATACACTAGATAAGAGATGTAAAACCCATAACCATCTCTGACGCCATGGCACTCATGTTATATGCGATATCGATTTGACTCACATAAGAATATTTTAGTCCCGACTCGAGTGTTTTGTCTTTTCATTACGCTCGGGTTAGCCCTGAGTTTTTAGCTTATCAAAGATTTTTCTCTAGAGGATGAAGACGAAGATTTGATATATTATTATTACTAATATTATTCCCAACATCATGTTGTTCTGCTGCATTATATTTTGTTTCTGTTGTATATATATATATAACTCTGATAAATGTTGTATAAATTATAATCAAATGTATAGTAAACAACTTCATGAACTGTTTATTTGATTATTATATTTTATCATTCCGCTACGAGATTCTGTGTTTGTTTCCTTTTTCTTTTCTTATTTTCCTTCATTAACCCCCTTGATTACCTATGTTCCGGATTATCTGAATTGGAAATGTGTGGATTATTTTCAATTTAAACCTTCTGAAATGTGGGTCGTTGCAGTTGGTATCAGAGCTGAAGGTTAAGCAATAACCTTGGCTTTGGTGGGGATTACTCATTAGAGATAGGGTCAATAGTACCCTAGAATGAGTTGAGTGTATTAATAGATATGAGCGCGTATTTATTAGTGAACATAAAATGTTTTATATTGTGTTGATTTATTTGTAGAGTGGCATATAAATTTTGGTCAAGTAGTGGGATGCCACTAAATCGATAGGAGTTTCTAAACACTAAAACACGATAAACTGACAAAGTATGGTTTTGGAAGCGGGTAAATGAAATAATTTTAACCAACTGTATTTTGATGTAAAAAATAATAATTTTCTAGAAATTATTATAGTAAATTGGTGTGTTTGGATGATATTATTATAATCAAAACAAGATTATAAAAATTGGAAATGGTTAAAAAAGCCAAATTAAATTGTATAAGTATGAATTATAAAACTAAAAATGGATTCAAACCGGAAATTTGGAAAATTAAATCCCGGAGATTTTTGGAAATGTTTTCCAAAGTGTTTTGAAGTAATAATAATATTATTTTGGAAGTACTTTTGAATGAAAATATTTTAAAAAGGATTTTGAAGGTGATAAAAGCATTGAACTCACTACAGTCGCTGGAAAATAATTCCGATGATGATTGCGACATCATCGGTGTTCATTTTCGAGTTTCTAAGTGATGGATTACTACCATAGTAATTTGATATGGTGATTTTTGGTTGGTAAACAAGTGTATTTTTGGAAATTCCGAAGGGAATTTGTTTTGGATAAAACCAGATTTGGTTTAAATTTAAAAAGTGTGATTTAGGATATTTATGATTTCAAAATGATTTGGAATAGAACCGGGTGTTTAAATTCTAGAATATTCATTTGAATGTTTTATGAAACCTGTGAAAAATAAGTTTTTAGCTTGTAACCTAGAATTGTGAATCTCAATATGAAATAAAAATTAACTTATGCAAGCTATATAAATTGAATTTGTAAAGAAAATTGTAGGGATTTGAATTTAGCTCGAGCTAAGTTAAATAAAATTGGAATGGATTGAAAGGAATATCAAATAGAATTTAATATTTAAATATGAACTCGAGTTAACAATAGAATTCGACTTAAGGGGAAAAAACAAATTAAATGTGGTTTGTAATGTGTAGATTGTAATAAAATAAATGGTGAAATGAAATTGAATGAATTAAAAATAAATTTGCTTGGAGAAAATATGGCCTTGAAATGTAGGTTAAAAAGAATTGAAATTTAAATTAAATTGGATTGAATTAGAAATAATATCAAATTGAAGTGAATATAAAGTTTGAACTATAAAGCGACTATATAACTCTAAGTTTAAATTCTGAATGGAATAAAATATAAATGAAAACTTTGGAATTGTGAATAAATAAGTTTGAATAGCTTACAAAATTGGAGTTAATGGAATAAATATATATTTAAGCTATAAAGTGTTGCATGATCTCGAGTCAATAATAAAATGTGAATATACTCGAGTATAGAATTGATGGAAATGTGAGAAATAAGCTGTGTAATTTGTAAATTGGAAAAAGTGGAATAGAAAAACCAAAATAAAATAATTGGATATTTTGGTGAAGAAATAAAAATCCAAACTTGAATTTTAAGATGAGTTTGAGCTCAAGTAAATTAAATGATGTGATTTTTGAAATAAAATCAGATATTGAATTGTAAAATGGAAGTGAACTAATTAGATAATTAATTAGTTAATTGAATATAGAAATGGATATTAACTTGGTTAAGTAAAGTGGATTGTGGATTGAAATTGAAATTGAAATTGAATATGGAACTTGAGTTATAAATGAAATTCGACTTAAATATAAGTGAATTAAATATATTTTGAAATGTTGTCAAATAAAATAGAAATGGATTGAAATGGTGATGACTTAGGTTATAAATAAATTTAGTCTAAATGTAAATAGATTGAATATGGCTTTGGATACTACTTAAATAAATTCGAGTATGGAATTGAGTTTTGAAGTGGAAATGAATATATGTATTGTATATAAAGTTATAATAAATCTTAATATATTAATTTTATGAAATGATTGTCAAGTAAATCCATTAAATGGTTATTTAATAAATTAGCATGGAATGATTCCGAGCTAAATAAAATGGATTTGAATATAATGAACGTGGATATGAATGGAATGCAAATGAATGGATCGAGAATCGATTTGAAATGGAATAAAATTGAATATAAATTGATTTGGAATCAATCTAAAATAGCTATAAGCTTAAGTGGTTATTTATTTAAATGAATATTACCGACTTTGCGTAGAAAAATTTGTTGTTTGACGTAAATGGAAGTAAACAAAAAATTTGGAATGGATATAAATATAATGTGTGTGTTTATGAAGTGAATGAAGTAAATCGGGTTGTAAATCATTCGAATTGAATGAAATGATATATAAATCGATGGAAATAAATAATCGAATGTTGGAGCCTTGTGATTATTGATAAATTCATGCTATAACTTGTTTAGTTGTGAAATCTATGTGTTTGCGCTAGTTAAAAGATTGAAATGTTGTTAAATTCCATATTTTTGGTACTTACGTGTTTAAATTTAGTAAGTATATGTACATAAAGACTATTGGGCTAGATTTGGGTTGCGAAACTGCATATGAAGTAAACTCGCTTGCTTAATAACGCTTAAAACGCTAAATAAAGGTACGTTTTTGGATTAAATACCGCAATGAATAAATATCGATATATATTATGTTTTCTGACCGTGTGAGTCGATGTATATATTTTTATCACTTTTGTCATATTGCAATAGGCTCACCTACAAGGGAGACTCTGCCAAAAAAATTCAGAAATTTTGTGTGTTAGAAAAATTTTGAAATTTTTTTGTTAACTAGAAATTGATTTTCGAATTTAACTATGAAATTAAGGGTTTGGATGAATGTTTGGAATTAGTTAGTGAATGTAGGTTTAGAAAATTAGAAAAGTGAAACGTCGAGTTTTAACTAAGTGGGTTTTTTAAAAGTTAATGGGTTTGGAGCATTTCTTCTACCTTGGCAATTTCGGGGACGAAATTCTTTTATGGGGGGAGGAATGTAACGATCTGGATTTTTCGACATTTGATTTTGAATATTTAAATGGTTTTAAATATTTATTTAGGATATAAATTGATTTTTTGAATATGAAGATTTCGGTTAGAAACGTTAAATGGATTTAAATTCCAAATACAGCGATTATCGTAATACGGAAATAGGGCGAATAACTGAAATTTGAGCTGAATACAAATCGAAATGATTTTTAAAGTGAATATAAATTCTATTTGAACTAGAATTGAGTTAGTAAGTTTTTAAAACTGGGGTTTCAAGCGATTTCGCCAATTTTTGAAATCGTCGATAAAATCGACGCGTAAAATAGCGATCTGGGGCACAGTCTCGAAATTCGACGAAACCAGTTCCATTAGAGCCGTAATAGTGTATTATTATCGGATTTCAATTTCGTAGTGATTGGATTTACTGTTTGGTCGTACGATCTGAAAACGCCTAGAAATAATTTAATTTAATTTAATTTAAATAGTCGATTTAAAAAGCTATCTTCTCCATACGATCAAATTAGACTTCGAAACTTGTTCCATTGGGTTCGGAATAGCGGTATAACATTAGGAACACCAGGCGGCATGCCTCGATAGGGATAGTAGATTTTTAGTTACCCAATACGAGATATTTTTGAATATAAAATGTTAAATCACAGCCACCCTAACCCTAGTCAAGCCACCCTAGGGCCTACCTATCATCTGAACGTAGCCTCCCTCTCTTTCTTTTTAAATTGCGCATCCCTGTTTCTCCTTTCTCAGTTCAAATTCACGAATCAGAGAATTAAAAAAACCGAGATTTTCAAAAAATAAATTAAAAAGCAATACTCAATGTTAAAATCCAAATCATATTTGGTAGAGATCCTTAGGCGAAAATCTTTCATTTAGTATAGTTCTGGAAGTATGTGGTGTGTTTTTGGGTTGCCCGTTTTGGAGATGCGACCATAGGGTTCGACCGTGAGGGAGATCGAGTCGTCGATTCATGATTTGGAGTGCGTATTCAAATTTTTTGGAGAGGATAACATCTCAATGCAGTTTTCTGTGTGGTTCGATCATCAACGGAGGGGTGCGACTTTTGCTCCATAACAGGTCGTAGGCGATGATGACACGTTTCGAAGGGGATGTTCGAGTGATGGGTAGTTGGCGAAGGCACGTGCAGATTTCGGAGAGAGGACCAATGGCGAGATCGGTTCGTCGAACGGAGGCACTAGCTCCGTATCACTAGAATGGCATGCACGGCCGTGCTTTGATTGTTGCGTGTTCGGGCACGATGTCGTTTTGGGGGAAAGGAGGAGAAGAAGGTATAGGCATATTGGTAATTTATTTAAAATTGTTTTAATTTTAATTCAAATTATATCGATAACTTATAAAATCCGTATCTCCTTCATACGAGGTCCAATTAGGACGAAACTTTTTGCATTGCGATTGTGGTGACGAGAGCTTCGCAATAAAACTCATTTGGATGAATTTGGAAACTATCGAAATTTGTGTTAAAATCGGACATCGTCCGGTTTTAGTTCCAAAACGAAACGTCTCGGCGACAACAGAAAATAAAGATGAGTGTTTTATAACGCTCACAACAGACTAAAATATTTTTATGCTAGTTAAATTTGAAATTATTAAGTGATGTAAATTTATTGATTGTGGTTTGATAATTTTAGTTCACATTTAAATTGACATCTACTTTAACTGACAGAAATTTGACGGTTAAATTGAATTTGAATCAAATTGTTAGTAAAATTCTCGATTATTGATAATTGAGTAATTGTTGTGATTTACCGACTGTTTGGATGATTGATTCTGACGGATGCCAATATATTGATTTATGGATGATTGGATGTTTATTTATTTTGATATATATCCCGTTATCACATGGTAAATTATTTACAGTTTATAAAACTGAAAATTGAACTATTTCGAATAAATTAAGAAATAGGTTGAAATGATATATACCTATGACACTGTGATTTAGACTGAAATGATATATATCCATCCCTGAATTAAATAGGAATAGCCAATTCACTTGGCCATGGGATAGAAAACTATATATAGACAACAGATTGGTTAAATTAAATGATTTTAAAATTTTTGTTTTGAAATTATTTAAATGATTTGATTTTAAGAAAGAAAAAAAATCGACTTTATGGAAATCGAACTATTTTCGAACTTTGAATATTGCTAAGTAAAAGTGATATAAAATGATATTTCGAAATTGAGCTCGGAATTGTATTTTATTTGAAGATTTGGATTTTTAAATTGGATATTGAAGGTTAATTGGATTTAAGTGTTTTGAACCGATATTTTGAAATCGAAATTAAATCGATTAAATCAAAATGGAAATTGAAATTGATTTGAATTGGAAAATTTGGATTTGAACCAGTTTGACTTTGAAACTATTTTCAAATAAATTATGTTAATATAAACTGTTTAAAATCTATCATCTTAAATATACAAATTATTTTGATTTTTCAAATTATTTTACTATATAAACCATTTTCAATACTCAAACTATTTTATATTAAACTATTTTAAACTTTTAAATTATTTGAAAAAATTCAAACTATTTTGTAACGCCCCAGTCCGAGACCCACATTAGCAAAGAGTATTACAAGGTAACACCGTCTGCTAATGCGGAGAATAGATTTGTTTAGGAGCGACCATCTATAGCCTTGCCTTAATTATCTACTGAATACGTCGACAAGGTAGCATATATCTATATTTTTCTCAAGTAGATCGACATATCCAATAAATACTTAACACAAATCCATAGGTGGCTGAAGGATCTATCAGAACAGAATATAACAACTCAAATGTAATATACATCACAGAACAATGGATCATCATAAACACATATACTGATACAAAACAGAGTATACAAAATGATACATATCAAGTGGTATAGCAAACCACAATATACAGACGAGTTCACAATAATACATATCAGAGTTACAACGGATAAGGACTACACAAAAGCTAAGCCAAAAAAAACTAGCGGAATAATCCATGCGGAAGCAAAAGAGGCTAAGTCCAAAAGCACCTAACCTGAAAACATCTCGGTCTGACCCGAGTATAAAATACACGGGTCAGTCTAGCTAAACAAATCAGTTAGGTAACTAAATGATAATGAACATACAAGATCATAAAGTATAACAATTATCTCTTGAGCGGTGGTGAAGAAACCACTCCAATATCTCTAGAGCGGTGGTGAAGAAACCACTCCAATATCTCTCGAGCGGTGGTGAAGGAACCACTCCGAAAGCGCTATAAAAAGCAACACCCCAATATCTCGAGCGGTGGTGAAGAAACCACTCCGAAAGCGCTATAAAAAGCAACAACAATCCCAAATACCTCTCGAGCCGGAGCAAAGGACCAACTCCAAATGCGATATTAAACGCAACAAGCCAGAAGGAGACAGTTCGGAGACACTATCCCAAAGGCAGCATGTGTCACAAACTCCCGAAAAGAAACCCGAAAAGTGTTAACGTGAGTCCCATAACCACCCGTTCGCACTAAACAGTTTACTATCCGTTAGTCAATTTCACACTCAAAGCAGTACAAAGTTTACCTCATCTCATCGGTAAACTAAACCCAAAGGTCAAAACATTCAAACGAATAGATTAGGAATTAACTGAAAAGATGAATGCACGTGTTCATTGCACGCGTTTTATCTAATCATTTAATTCTCCTCCCACTTCGCTCGGAGTGTGAAATTGTGTGTGTGTTTTAAATAGAATTTATAAATTGGAGAAGCGAGTTTTTAATACGATTTGAAGAGATCATTTATAAAAACCCGTGAATGGAGTCAAGAATAAGTCATCAAAGCCAAATATGCAATAACAACTACTTAGAATCATCACGAATCGATTCAAATTGGAAATTCAATCCCAAAAGGCAAAGTGGGCTGAAATAGCAAATTCAGTTGACTGAACAAAGATTTCAGTTGACTGAATCATGCCCGGAATTTTCTGTTTCCAGGTTCAGTCGACTGAACAGAGATTTCATTCGACTGAATCATGCTGGAAACTTTTTGTTTCCAGGTTCAGTCGACTGAACAGAGATTTCAATCGACTGAACTGGGATTTCCAGTATTTTCAGCCTAAAAATGAAGATGCAATCTCTTTGCAAATGCAACCGGATGAGCAATGAGCGCTAAGGGTTTATGCCAATAGATGACCCAGCTCTATAAGCTCTTTGATGCATCACCAAAAACATGATCAACCATCCATAAAAGGATTTTCACACAAATTTGACTACAAAAACCAAAAATTGGAATATTCACAAAACCAATCCAAATCAAGGGCAAATGCACATGAAGAAGTGTTAGGAATTCATACCCAACAACCAAAGATAATTATAGTCATAGATGTGAGATAAAAATCTCACCTTTTACACAAAAACAATGAAGAGGGAGCTATAGAGCAAGGCAAGGACAATCACTCTTCAATTCCAACTCAACAAGCTTGAATCTAAGCTTAAAAGAGAAACATTTCCTAAATTAGGTTTAGGGAATTTCTGAAATTGAAAGGAGAATGAGTTGGAGAAGATGAAGAGGATGCTTACCAATAGCTTCTCTTTGAATTTGGAGCTAGAAGAAGGATTTGCAAATGAACTAGGGCTTGGAGTTTTAATTTCCCATTCCACTCTCCATTTTTGATGAAGCTTAAGTGTTAGGAAATGAAAGTGAAGTAATGAAGAGGAGAGGGAGTGGAGCTTGAGTTAATGAAACCAGAATTGCGCAAATGGGATGAACCAAACCCAAAGTCCAAAGTGAAAAAGTAGCAAAATTCTACTAACTCCAAACATATCGAAGCTTATACTCAAAAAGGTCGCAAACGGCATTTTGAACTCAATGGAAGTGGTCTCGAGTCTCAATTCGACCGTTTTGCAGAAAGTAGCTTTTTGGACTATAATCCGACGAACGATGTTATATTTAAATATACAATCGATAAATATGCGGGTTGTTACAGACTCCCCTCCTTAAAGAAATTGCATCCTCGCAATTCTTAAGAAGAAAATAAAGAGTAATAACCATAAAGCATATCAACACAAAAGAATATCCGAAATAAGAAGTTCACCATAAAGTGCACGAAAGGATAAGCCCGAACTTGTTTGCTCAGAGTATTCCTTGAATTCCTAAGCTCAAATGATTTGGAACACCGACGTGGTACAAACAATACATCAAATGAACCAACTCTTAACAAAATGAAGCACAATGAAATGTCCGATGTTCATGGTAAAAAGATCATTCCATTCGGACACCAACAAAGAAACAATCACTTGTTGCTTACAACTAAGTGCATTGGCAACACGATCCCCCTTCGGGAATAAAAAGAACATCAAGCTCATAAGACGCAAGGAACTCGAGCCAACACTAAGTTCCTTATGAGAAAATAAACATTCCAAAAATTAAGATCGGTGAGGAGAACAAATTTCCTCACCCAAAATAATGATGCTAAATACAAAGAGCAAAAACAATAGCCGCGAGCACTAGATCATGAGTGGCATATCTAGTCTCGATAGGCTTTAATGATTTAGAAACATAAATGATAGCACGTTCTCTTTTGCAAGGGAACGACATCCAACCCAATATGATTAGCATTGATACAAATGATAAGGTCTTGGTTCCCTTCAGGAACCCTAAGAAAATAATCTTCTTTCTCGAAAAGCTAAAACTTCAAAATTTACAATTATCTTTATGGAATCATTTTTCTAGAAATATTTTCTTATTCCAAATCAATTCACTGTGTCTGATTGTCTCATCAAAGCGTTTAGGAAATTCCTATCGATAACGTTGATCAAGCGCATCGATCAGAATTCTTAAAGCACTCAATGGGCAATACAATCACAAAATCATCTTTTATATGATAACAAAATGGAATCATTGAGAGAACAAAAATCCAATTATAGTTATAAATAAATCTTATGAAAAAGATTTGCAAAAATTTTAAATTGCTAATTTCCATCCAAAATCAATAAATACAAAATGGAATCATCGAGATATTCGCAGAATACTCGATTCATAAAATGGATGAAATAAGCTAGGCAGACTGAATGACATAATAATTCATTCATAAGAATCACAACGAGTGCGGAATGCGGTAAGTGGAGTGCTAACTTCCGCAACTCGTAGCCAAATCAAAACCGGTGGCAAGGTCGAGCCGAAAAGATCTTAACACCACTCAAAAGATTGCTTAGGTGATAATCCTAAGACAAGACCAAAAATACCAGAAAATTCTCAAACTACAAGAATGAGAGAAACAACACTTTCCTCATCATGAGGGCTTAAAGAATAAAATGATGCCATCAAATTGGAATCGAAATCACAAAATAGAAACCTTCCAAATAGATGGAGACATACCTTATCCCTGAGAAGAACCTCCTGAAGCGTCTGCTATGTTTAGCTTGCCAGATGGAGGATTATTCGGAGTAATGGGACAAGTGGAACTACGATGGCCTTCCTTCTTGCAATAGCGGTAGAAGAGAGGCTGAGGACAAGCTCAAATCATATGATCAGGAGAACCACAATTGAAACACTTCCGAATGGAAGGTGTTCCAGCAAACTGAGACTGAGAATCAGATTCAACGGGCTTTTTCTTCTTGGAAGGGAAAAATTCCCGCTTATCCAACGGAGACTGCTTCTAGTTAGGGTTCTTGAGAACCTCAACACCATCAACACTATCACACTCCCTCTCGATGGCTTCGAGATGAAGTGCAGAATCAACTAACTCCTCAAAAGAAAGCTTAAGCTCAAGCATCAAAAATTTCTTAAGATATTTCTTAAGACCAGAGACAAACTTCAGATTCTTCTTATAAGAAGTGCTAATGAATTCAAGACCATACTTAGATAAGGCCTCGAAAGATGCAACATATTCAGAAACGGAAGACTCCCCTTGCTTTAATTCAAGAAAGCGACGGGCCAATAAAGCTTTCTCAGATTCAGGAACGAACTTGAGATCGTTCCCGGAACTGAGTCCAAGAAAGAGCAGACTCATCAATTTCGGCTACAAGAAGCTCGTACCAATCAAGGGCACGCTCATGCAATAAGCTAGAAGTTACAAGAACTATATCATGATCAGAAATATCCATTCTAGAGAAGATACGCTCGCACGTGCGAATCCAAGCTTGAACTTCAAGAACGGACTCGGAGCCTTTGAATGGCTTTCCACCAAGATGAGAAAAATCACTGCACAGGCATGCAAAAGCAGACTTGCATGGAGGAGATGCACGAATAGGAGCTGGAGGCTGAGTGCTACTAAATAACTCCAAGAACTGATCAGCAGACATATAAACACCGTCCGGATGCGAGCCACTGGATTGCCCAGCATCCGAACGTCGTCTTCTGCCTCTTCCATCCATAAGCTGAAAGTTAAATAAGATAAAGATTAATCTCAAGGTAGATATTTCAATATGGAATACTACAGAATAAAAAATACATTCCTAGACGTATTCCCTAATCCAATCTACCCAAAATACATAGAAGGAATAGAGGCAAGATGATTCAAAGATTTGTAACACTTGTTACACTTTGATGTACCTTAATATGTGCTTCTGCTCTATGTTTATCATATTTTGTTCTGAACTCAGCTCTGATACCAAGCTGTAATGCCCCACTCCAAGACCCACATTAGCAAAGAGTATTACAAGGTAACACCGTCTGCTAATGCGGAGAATAGAGCTGTTTAGGAGCGACCATCTATAGCCTTGCCTTAATTATCTACTGAATACGTCGACAAGGTAGCATATATCTATATTTTTCTCAAGTAGATCGACATATCCAATAAATACTTAAGACAAAGCCATAGGTGGCTGCAGGATCTATCAGAACAGAATATAACAACTCAAATGTAATATACATCACAGAACAGTGGATCATCATAAACACATATACTGATACAAAACAGAGTATACAAAATGATACATATCAAGTGGTATAGCAAACCACAATATACAGACGATTTCACAAGAATACATATCAGAGTTACAAAGGATAAGGACTACACAAAAGCTAAGCTAAAAGAAACTAGCGGAATAATCCATGCAGAAGCAAAAGAGGCTAAGTCCAAAAGCACCTAACCTGAAAACATCTCGGTCTGACCTGAGTATAAAATACACGGGTCAGTCTAGCTAAACAAATCAGTTAGGTAACTAAATGATAATGAACATACAAGATCATAAAGTATAACAATTATCTCTTGAGCGGTGGTGAAGAAACCACTCCAATATCTCTAGAGCGGTGGTGAAGAACCACTCCAATATCTCTCGAGCGGTGGTGAAGGAACCACTCCAAAAGCACTATAAAAAGCAACATCCCAATATCTCTCGAGCGGTAGTGAAGAAACCACTCCGAAAGCGCTATAAAAAGCAACAACAATCCCAAATACCTCTCGAGCCGGAGCAAAGGACCAACTCCAAAAGCGATATTAAAGGCAACAAGCCAGAAGGAGACAGTCCGGAGACACTATCCCAAAGGCAGCATGTGTCACAAACTCCCGAAAAGGAACCCGAAAAGTGTTAACGTGAGTCCCATAACCACCCGTTCGCACTAAATGGTTTACTATCCGTTAGTCAATTTCACACTCAAAGCAGTACAAAGTTTACCTCATCTCATCGGTAAACTAAACCCAAAGGTCAAAACGTTCAAACGAATAGATTGGGAATTAACTGAAAAGATGAACGCACGTGTTCATTGCACGCGTTTTATCTAATCATTTAATTCTCCTCCCACTTCGCTCGGAGTGCGAAATTGTGTGTGTGTTTTAAATAGAATTTATAAATTGGAGAAGCGAGTTTTTAATACGATTTGAAGAGATCATTTATAAAAACCCGTGAATGGAGTCAAGAATAAGTCATCATAGCCAAATATGCAATAACAACTACTTAGAATCATCACGAATCGATTCAAATTGGAAATTCAATCCCAAAAGCAAAGTGGGCTGAAACAGCAAATTCAGTTGACTGAATAGAGATTTCAGTCGACTGAATCATGCCTGGAAACTTTCTGTTTCCAGGTTCAGTCGACTGAACAGAGATTTCAGTCGACTGAATCATGCCTGGAAACTTTTTTTTGCAGGTTCAGTCGACTGAACAGAGATTTCAGTCGACTGAACTGGGATTTCCAGTATTTTCAGCCTAAAAATGAAGATGCAATCTCTTTGCAAATGCAACCGGACGAGTAATGAGCGCTAAGGGTTTATGCCAATAGACGACCCGGCCCTATAAGCTCTTTGATGCATCACTAAAAACATGATCAAACATCCATAAAAGGATTTTCACACAAATTTGACAACAACAACCAAAAACTGGAATATTCACAAAACCAATCCAAATCAAGGGCAAATGCACATGAAGAAGTGTTAGGAATTCATACCCAACAACCAAAGATAATTATAGTCATAGATGTGAGATAAAAATCTCACCTTTTACACAAAAACAATGAAGAGGGAGCTATAGAGCAAGGCAAGGACAATCACTCTACAATTCCAACTCAACAAGCTTGAATCTAAGCTCAAAAGAGAAACATTTACTAAATTAGGTTTAGGAAATTTCTGAAATTGAAAGGAGAATGAGTTGGAAAAGATGAAGAGGACGCTTACCAATAGCTTCTCTTTGAATTTGGAGCTAGAAGAAGGATTTGCAAATGAACTAGGGCTTGGAGTTTTAATTTCCCATTCCACTCTCCATTTTTGATGAAGCTTAAGTGTTAGGAAATGAAAGTGAAGTAATGAAGAGGAGAGGGAGTGGAGCTTGAGTTAATGAAACCAGAATTGGGCAAATGGGCTGAACCAAACCCAAAGTCCAAAGTGAAAACGTAGCAAAATTCTACTAACTCCAAACATATCGAAGCTTATACTCAAAAAGGTCGCAAACGGCATTTTGAACTCAATGGAAGTGGTCTCGAGTCTCAATTCGACCGTTTGCAGAAAGTAACTTTTCGGACTATAATCCGACGAACGATGTTATATTTAAATAAAATATTTAAATATACAATCGATAAATATGCGGGTTGTTACATATTTTCTAAATTCAAACTGGTCATTGTGGAAATCGTTATATTTAAATCATGGATTTAAATACGAATTGGATTAAATTGAAGTTATAACCTAAATTGAAATTCGAAGCAATGTTGAATTGGAACTGAAATCGAGATATTAAGACGAACATGATTTTGAATTGAAATAGTATATTTTGAGTAAATATGATGATTTCTAAATGAATTTGATTTTGAAGCGAATATGATATTTTGATATCAAGTATGAATTGTTTTCGAAATGTAAAAGTACCAACCGGTGTGTAAAACGACGTTTGGTTGTTAAAGAGACCGGGGCCTCTTATTGGCAAACTCTCTGCCAATATTGAAACCACTTTAACAACTATATACGCGGAGGAGACTCCAAAACGAAGTGGTTG
Organism: Allium fistulosum; assembly: GCA_030737815.1. Taxonomy (NCBI): domain Eukaryota; kingdom Viridiplantae; phylum Streptophyta; class Magnoliopsida; order Asparagales; family Amaryllidaceae; genus Allium; species Allium fistulosum. The sequence continues at coordinate 297,039,941 of CM060907.1, forward strand.
TATTTGGCGTTGTTTGCTCTATTTGAAGAAAGAGAACGATGATGGATTGGCCTGACACTTGTGTCAATTTGAAATGACTAAAACAGGAGCCGTACCGGTCAATGAGGGTAGCTACCTCTAGCGGACACACTTCTTCGTATCACCATCATTTACATTGTGATTGATTGGTGTGCACCGTGGATTTTGTGGGGTATTGGACGCGGTGGGCCATTAGGGGTTACCACCAGTCGGGAAGGGTAAACTGGTAGTATCCTACCTTGGGCATTCCCTCACGTGCCTTGTCATACTTTTATCCTTATACGAGACCCATATGATTTTGGTTTAGTTTTGTCGTATCACGGCGCATCCCTATCCACCGACGGTTTACTGGTGTTTTATATGCAAACTGTACGACAATGCTTAAAAACACGTTAAGGGGGATCAATGTAAAGCCTTAACGCTATTTTGATATTTATTTTATTGATTAGACATTATATATATAGTGTATTCTGCTACATATAAATATTTTGATGGATCCTTAAGAGATGGAAAATCCTGTAACATCTCTAGGGTTATTGCATGCACATTATACAATGGATAGGAGATGTAAAACCCGTAAACATCTCTGACGCCACGACACTCATGTTATATGCGATATCGATTTGACTCACATAAGAATATTTTAGTCCTGACTCGAGTGTTTTGTCTTTTCGTTACGCTCGGGTCAGCCCCGAGTTTTTAGCTTATCGAAGTTTTATCTTTGGAGGACGAAGACGAAGATTTGGTATATTATTATTACTAATATTATTCCTAGCATCATGTTGTTTTGCTGCATTTTATTTTGTTTCTGTTGTATATATATAACTCTGATAAATGTTGTATAAATTATAATCGAATGTATAGTAAACAACTTCATGAACTGTTTATTTGATTATTATATTTTGTCATTCCGCTGCGAGATTCTGTGTGTGTTTCCTTCTTCTTTTCTTATTTTCCTTAATTAACCTCATTGATTACCTATGTTTCAGATTGTTTGAATTAGACATGTGTGGATTATTGTCAATTTAAACCTTCCAAAATGTGGGTCGTCACAAATTTGGACTTCGTAGGCCCATTAAAGATCCAAAATGGTAAAAGTGTTTGAAATTCACTCATTTCTGCTGCAGGCTGACCCAGTTCCTTCAATGGTGACATAAGGTATAAGTCAAGATTAGTGGCGAAGGGGTATGTTTGGAGGAAAGGTGTGGAGTTTCATGATATTTTTTGCTCCAGTTGTCAGTACGCTTCTATTTACATTCTTTGGTATTGGTTTCCCACCACGATATGGAGTTGGAACAATTAGATATCAAGTTGACATTCTTGCATGGTAACCTTAAGGAGGACATTTACCTACAGCAACCGGAGGGGTTCATTTATAATAGCAGACTTAATCATGTTTGTAAGCTTAACAAATCACTTTATTGTTTAAAACAATCGCCTAGACAGTGGTATAAGAAATTTGATAAATTTATGATCTCACGTGGTTACTTTAGAAGCTTTAAGGACCAATGCATCTATTTTAAGAAGTGTGATGAAGATATCATCTATTTGTTGCTTTGTGTTGATGATATGTTGATAGCTTCTAAATGTTAGTACCTTGGGTATTAGTTTTGATGATAACAACTATAGACATTATATAAAATATAAATACTAATGTTTTATCAAGTTATAAATATAGTATATTGTGAAGGATATTAGATAAATGTTAATTAAGGAGACTATACAGTATCAAGAGTAGATTCATGATGCCGATATAAAGTTTCAAGAGTTGGAGAATGAAGATTCATAAGAATTGAAGAGTTCAAGATTTCAAGATATTCCAGATAAGTTATAGAGTCGTAGAATATATCGTAAAACCTTGATAGCACATTCCTCATCTTTCTCTCCTTCTTTAATTTAGTTTTAAATATTTTTCAAATATCCTGGTTTTAAAAATAATCTTTTCAAACATTTATTCAAAATATTTCTCAAAATAATTTTTTAACCTTTTATATTTACAAAGATATTATTTAGTTTTTAAGTATTTTTTAATCTATTATATATTTTGGTATTTTGTTTTATATCTTCCTTATGTTTATTTTTGATATTTATATTTTGATTTTAGATATTTACTTATAATTTATAACTATATTGATTTATATATATTGTTTACATTATATTAAATATTCTTATTAAATCTTTCAAAATTATTTTATAAAGTTTTATTAAGTTAAATTTTGATTAAAATGCGTATAAACTATATTTAAATAATTCTACAAAGTATTAAATTATTTTATAATGCAACAGATTTCAAAATAATATGTTTAAAGTGTTTTTCAATTTTGTGAAGAGTATGTCGACATACTCTATCTATGTATATCGACATAATGGACGTAATTTTCAAAATTCAAATTTGAATGAAAGTGTCTTTTTGTCATATCCCTTTGCGAATGTACATGATAGTTGTTTCCTTATATATATGTGACGACCGCCCATGACCCCTGCACCAAATCTAGAGATAAAGCGCTGTAAAGTGTGCCAGGCGACAATGGACGATTGTCAAGGTAAGATTTAAAACAACAGAATCTATCGTATTACTCACAGCGCATGGACAAAATACAATAGAACATATGTATAGTGAAGCTTTACAGAACAAAATGACATCGTATAAAACTCCATAATAGTTGAATACAAGCATCCACAAAGTCAATACATCCAGCCTCACTACAAATCTCTCAGAGAATACAAAACAGCGGAATATCCAGTACATATAAAAAGATAATATGCAACCCTCTAGCTCGTCTTCGATATCAGCATCGTGAGAAGAGAACAGCACCTGTCACCTGCTACCTAGTCTGCCCGTCCCAAAAATGGACGAACAGTCCAAGGCAATAAGAATTAAAAACATAAAGCCTTGAGTCAGACAACAGTCTTAGTGAGCAGTAAATTAACTAACAACATACCAAAAGAACATAAAGGAAAAGGAATAGGAATACAACCCTCCCACTCCAACCTCATTCTACAGTGATAGCCCCCAGACACACACTAAGCAGAAGCAAACATAGCAGAGCATACAATTTAAAGTAAAGCTACTATCACTCGAGTCAAGGGCGATGTTTTCCAAGTACCAAGGCCTAAATCAGATAAGCACCCAGAAAATGCCGCTCTTGAGTCCGAATGACGATACAACCAAACATCCATGACTCTGGCTATCACTGTTATCATTGCTTCGATATCACCGTTAATTGAATGACCGGCACATTCTTTCAGCCGTCCGTCAAGGGCTAATGAAAACCCCGGTTCTAGACACAACTCCCGCACGTCGTCGCAGCCCGTGCCTAGGACTATCGAATCTGCCCAGAGTACTCGACCATCAACAGTTGGCCGTTGGGACTATCGAATCTGCCCAAACGTACCCTTGCTTAGAGCATGCTAGAACCTTCAACAACGATGCTATCCAAGCCTCCTAGTCATCCTCCTCGACGACTATTCTCATATCCATTCATTATCTTCAACTCGAATCATATCACCGAGTTATCAACATGCTTGGAATGATCCCGTCTGGATTAGACCAAGTCTTCATCACATGATTGCCTCGCTTCATTACATCCTCGCAAAGCCTCATCTCAACATGTCATCAAATCTATGCATAAGAGCTTCATCATCCCGCTTCATATGCCACGAGCAGCTTTTCCAATTCAAGAGCCTTTCCCTTAGCCTTTGAATCACCTTCGATCTAAATCTAATCATCAATCATCTAATTCATAATAATCAATCAAATCAAACATCAATCCAAGTAATCAAGCATTCAAAAATGATCTAAGAAGATAATTATAACAATAATGGCATTTTCGTAATTAAAGAGTTGAAAGTCCAATAAGCATGAAAACATGGATTATATCTCTACAAACTTGATGAATGAACTTGCATAGGTTAACATATGATAAAATGGATGCAACATCATCATGAACAATGGATCTACATGGATCTACACATAGGATGAAGAAAATGCATGGAAATCACAAATTTAACACCAAATCGGGCCAACAATCCGATCTACTCCTTTGGATCCGTGTGAGAGATAATCACCACTCACCAAATCACCTAAACCAACCCAAATCAACACACTTCAAATCTGGACAGCAAAGGATCAAGCTTGATCTATCACCAATCCGCTTCAAATGAAGAAATCTCTCTTGAAAAGATGAAGATCTTCAATCTAAGCTCTTGAATCTTCAATCTTGATCTTCGATTTGGATGGATGGAAGCACTAGATTAGAGTGGAGAAAAGAAGTGAAGAAGTGTAGAAGTCGAGCTCTCAAAATGGCAGCACTTCGTCGCTTCAAAATCCGGATCCCAAAAAGTGAGAACAACCCCTCCTATTTATAGCAGAAATTTCCTTAAGTCGCTTAACTCGGCTATCTCCCTAGGTCGTTTCCAACCTAAACCTCTCCGACCTAAGACTCTCCGACCTAACAGATAGATCTACGCGACCTAAATCCTAGCGACCTAACAACTTAACAACCTACGCGACCTAACAGTGTTACGACCTAACACATAGCCTAACTCTTAAGGTCGCCAACTGTTAACTCCTTAGGTCGCTAACACGGCAACTCCTAGGTTGCTAACAAGCTAACCCCTTAGGTCGCTAACACGGCAACTCCTAGGTCGCTAACAAGCTAACCCCTTAGGTCGCTAACACGGCAACTCCTAGGTCGCTAACAAGCTAACCCCTTAGGTCGCTAACACGACAACTCCTAGGTCGCTAACAAGCTAACCCCTTAGGTCGCTAACACGGCAACTCCTAGGTCGCTAACAAGCTAACCCCTTAGGTCGCTAACACGGCAACTCCTAGGTCGCTAACAAGCTAACCCCTTAGGTCGCTAACACGGAACCACTAGGTCGCTAACTTTCCCAGCCGACCTAACCACACCCTCAGTAACCACTAGGTCGCTAACTCGCCCTGCCGACCTAGCACTTAGCTCACCGAAACTCTTAGGTCGCTCACAACATTTCCTTAGGTCGTTGCCGACCTAACTCTACCCCAGAATACTAAGGTCGCCTGATTCTCATAAGTCGGTCACGACTTATCTCCTAGGTCGGTCACTACCTTAAATCTGTCAACCATACTCCCTTAACTCGGTGAATTCCTTGAGTCGGCAACTCGACTCAGACTTGTCTCTTAACTTGCCTACAACATTTAGGTCGCGTACGACCTAGGACTTAGGCAATTTCAACCAAAAATCTGAACAACTAAAAAAATGCTAAAAATCCCAGATTTTGACAAACTTTTCGATCTGTAAAATACGGGTCGTTACATTCTCTCCCCCTTAGGAATTTCGCCCCCGAAATCCCAAACAATCATAGCAATCAAAACTATTCTGTACGCCTACCATCCATAGCAATCATCAAACCATGCATCCAATTCTAGCTTAGCGTACAGAATTCTAAGACTTAGAACAAGTTACAATATCGTGAGATGAGACGACACCTTAGGGCCATACCTTGAAGAGTTCAGGATGAGCTGCCTTCATCCTCTCTTCCACCTTCCACGTACAGTCGTTATCATCATCACTCCATTGTATCTTGAGCAACTTAACTACCTTCCTCCTGAGCTGTTTCGTGTCGGTTTCAATGACACGAAGCGGCTTACGAGGTCTTCTATCGACTGGATCAACCTCTAAGTCTTCACAGCTATCAACAGAAACCACTGTATTCGAGTCGTGCACATACTTCCGTAGATAAGATACATGAAAAACATTGTGCACACCCGACATCTTCTCAGGTAACTCCAACCTATAGGCGAGCTTTCCAATTCGCTCGATAATCGGGAATGGTCCAACAAATCTCGGAGTCAATTTACCTTTCTTCCCGAATCGGATAACATTCTTCAGTGGAGAAATCTTCACAAAAACCATATCTCCTACGTCGAATTCCAAATCCTTCCGACGCTTATCAGCATAACTCTTCTGACGGTCTTGGGCTGCCTTCATTCGTTGCCGAATGATTTCTACACAATCCGAAGTCTGGCGAATCATCTCTGGCCCGAGCATCAGCTTTTCTCCAGTTTCCAACCAACATGTCGGAGAGTTACACGGTCTTCCATACAATGCCTCATACGGTGCCATACCAATGCTTGACTGGTAACTGTTGTTGTACGCAAACTCCACCAAATGAAGGTGATCTTCCCATGATCCTCCGAAATCCAAAACACAAGCTCTGAGGAGATCTTCCAAAACTCGGTTGACTCTCTCGGTCTGACCATCTGTTTGGGGATGATAAGCTGTACTCAAACACAACTCGGTTCCCAAAACTTCCTGGAAGCTCTTCCAAAATCCACTAGTGAACAATGGATCTCGATCGCTCACTATACTCTTCGGAATACCATGGAAACGAACTATCCACTTAACATACAACTCAGCCAACTTTGATGCGGTCCTAGTCGATCGAACAGGAATGAATCGTGCACTCTTAGTCAGACGATCCACAATGACCCAAATTCCTTCATTTCCCGTTCTGGTTCTAGGCAATCCATCGATAAAATCCATCGACACTTGTTCCCACTTCCATGTAGGAACTTCTAATGGCTGAAGCAATCCACTAGGCTTCTTTTGTTCAGCCTTTACCAACTGGCAGTTCATACATTTGGAAATAAAATTTCCAACATCCTTCTTCATACCTTCCCAGTAGTAGGTTCTCTTCATATCCCGATACATCTTATTTCCACCTGGATGAATTGTCAACTTCGAGTGATGACTTTCCTTCAAAACTTCACTCCTCAATTCATCTATATCGGGAACAACTAGTCGTCCTTGCTTCCGAAGCCAACCCTCTCGATCGACCTCGAATCCTTTATCCTTTTCTGGATCCAATCCAAATTCCAAATCACGGATAATCTTGACAAGCTTATCATCTCGCTTTTGGCTCTCGCCAATCCTTTCCACAAGAGAAGGTCTTATCGATAAGTTTGCCAACATCTCAGGTTCCAATTCGCATCTAGGCCTGAAGTCAAATCCAGCTAAATACTCGAGATTCTTCCATTCAGAAAACATGGCTCCCAATCCTGCATGTCTTCGACTTAACGCATCAGCCACTGCGTTACCTTTTCCCGGAGTATAAGCTATACCAAAGTCATACGATGCCAAAAACTCTAGCCAACGTTGCTGCCGAAGATTCAAATCCTTCTGGGAGAAAAGATACTTCAACGACTTATGATCCGTAAACAACTCGAATCGAACTCCCAACAGATAATGCCTCCACATCTTCAGAGCAAATACAATCGCCGCTAACTCCAAATCATGAGTTGGGTAATTCTTTTCATGCGGCTTCAGTTGTCGACTGGCATACGCAACAACTTTATCCTTCTGCATCAGCACTGCTCCATGTCCAGTACCACATGCATCGGTGTAAACCACCATCTCATCATTCCCACTTGGAATAGTCAAAACAGGAGCACTCGTCAATCGCTCTTTCAGGATTCCGAAAGCTTGCTCACACTTAGCATCCCAACTGAACACTTGGTTCTTCTTCGTCAATCCTGTTAACGGTGCAGCTATCTTGGAGAAGTCTTTGATAAACCGTCGATAATATCCTGCTAATCCAAGAAAACTTCTCACATCAGATGCATTCTTAGGTCTAACCCAATCCTGGATTGCTGCCACCTTAGCGGGATCAACAGCTATTCCATTTCCAGAAATCACATGGCCTAAGAACCTCACTTCACTCTTCCAGAAGTGACACTTCGAAAACTTAGCCTTCAGCTGATGTTTCCGTAAGATCTCCAAAACAATACGCAAGTGCGTCTTGTGCTCTTCTTCAGTTCTGGAATAAATCAGAATATCATCCACGAACACAAGTACGAACTTGTTCAACTGATCTCTGAACACTCTATTCATAAGATCCACAAAATATGCTAGCGCGTTAGTCAATCCAAACGGCATTACCAGCCACTCAAAGAAACCGGATGGTGTCCTAAAAGCAGTCTTCGGCACACTATCCTTAGCCACTCTCAACTGGTGAAATCCCGTTGCCAAATCCATCTGAGAAAACACCTTGGCTTCGTGAAGCTGATCAAACAAGTCATCTATTCTCGGCAATGGATACTTGTTCTTCTTAGTCACCTTATTCAGCTCACGATAATCCACACACAATCTCAACGATCCATCTGCCTTGGTTGCAAACACAACTGGTGCACCCCACTCGGACACACTACGCCGAATGAATCCTTTCTGTAAAAGGTCATCAACTTGCACCCTCAACTCTTGCTGTTCCCTAGGCGCCATCCGCCTAAGAGGCATCACAACAGGTCTGGCTCCTTCAACTAGATCTATACGAAACTCGATCTCTCTATGCGGCGGCAACCCTTTGACTTCGTCAAAGACATCCTCGAATCCATTAGCGATCGGCACTGATGACAGTCCATCCCGTGGAACAACTAGCGAATACATGAAGCTCATGAAGACGCCTTCTTCATGCTTACATCGTATCACAATCTTTCGCCCCTCCACATTCTCGACTGTCACTTCCAACCTTTCGCAATCAACCTTAGCCGCATACTTCCTAAGCCAGTCCATACCCAAAATAATTCTGAACCCCGCAAAGTTCAGAACAAAGCAATCACAAACAAAAGAGCAACCATGACTCGACACAACTAGACCACGGCATAACATACACAAACAAGACGAACCCCCAACTGGATTAGTCACAACCAATGGCCTATCAACGATATCCGGTGTCAAACCTAACCGGCCAACGAGTTCATTACAAACAAACGAATGCGACGCTCCAGTATCAAACAGAACTCTAACTGGAACACCACATAGGAAAAGAGTACCTTGAACAACCACACTCTTTCCCTTCTCTTCAGCAGTAGGAGCTTTTGAAGACGACGGAACAGCTCCTAAAGCATAGGCTTGCACAATCTGCCTGTCCTTCCTTGGTTCTGGACAATTCTTCCTGAAATGCCACGGCTTGTCACAGTTATGACATTTCATCGGTGCCTTCGGATTCTTACAATCCTTCGAGAAATGGCCCTTCTGCTGACAATTGTAGCAAGTCACCTCGCCTTTCGGCTTCTTCTGGCCATCCTTACCCTTCTGCTGCTGCTGCTTCCTCTTCTGGTTTCCACCCTGCTGTGGTTTAGATTCTCCCTTGGTAACAGCAACAACAGGTCCTTCCTTAGGAAATAGACTCTCATGCCTAAGAGCTTTCTCCACAAGCTTCTCAAATGAATCGTCCAAATGATCCACCAACTGTCTCCCAAGATAACTATCCAAGCCGGTCACAAACTTCTCATTCTTCTGGTAAGCAGACTCAATATATGACCGGGCATATTTGGACAAAGCTTCAAACTCAGAAACATACTCAAGAACAGATCTTCCACCCTGCTTGAGCTCTACAAACTTCTTGAACAGAACAGACTTCTGAGCTGTAGAAATGAATTTAGCTTCAAATCTAGCTTGGAATTGCTCCCAAGTAATCTCTTCTTCCGGAGTAGTGATGGTAATAGAGTTCCACCAATCAGAGGCTCTCCCTTGAAGCTGCCTTGATGCCAACTTCCTCTTAGTTGCATCATCAATTCCCAAATCACCAAAGATCCTTCTACAAGCATCTATCCATCTCTGGACCTCGATAGTTGATTCTGTTCCCAAGAAAACCTTCCCTCCAAGAGCAGTATAATCCTTGCACAGCTTAGCAAAATCCACTGGTTTCGGAGTTTGGACTTGAACTCCAACATCTACTGCCGCCCCCGGAACTGGTATCCTTCTCATGATCGAAGTCATCATAGCTTCGAACATGGCTGCATAATCAGCAGTCTCTTCCGTAGCACGGCCTTCCCTAGCAGCTGGTCTCCCTCTTCGACTCATTCTCAATATCTATAAAAAGGAATGATTAGAACATCTAGAGAAACAACTGCATAAAGGACTCAAACCCTACTAAGCTACTATATTATATATAGTAATCATCCATCAAAATACAATTACGTCTCTCATACGTAGTTACGACAGCGAGCGTTGGGTAAAATCGATTAACCAATGCTCTGATACCAAATGTGACGACCGCCCATGACCCCTGCACCAAATCTAGAGATAAAGCGCTGTAAAGTGTGTCAGGCGACCATGGACGATTGTCAAGGTAAGATTTAAAACAACAGAATCTATCGAATTACTCACAGCGCATGGACAAAATACAATAGAACATATGTATAGTGAAGCTTTACAGAACAAAATGACATCGTATAAAACTCCATAATAGTTGAATACAAGCATCCACAAAGTCAATACATCCAGCCTCACTACAAATCTCTCAGAGAATACAAAACAGCGGAATATCCAGTACATATAAAAAGATAATATGCAACCCTCTAGCTCGTCTTCGATATCAGCATCGTGAGAAGAGAACAGCACCTGTCACCTGCTACCTAGTCTGCCCGTCCCAAAAATGGACGAACAACCCAAGGCAATAAGAATTAAAAACATAAAGCCTTGAGTCAGACAACAGTCTTAGTGAGCAGTAAATTAACTAACAACATACCAAAAGAACATAAAGGAAAAGGAATAGGAATACAACCCTCCCACTCCAACCTCATTCTACAGTGATAGCCCCCAGACACACACTAAGCAGAAGCAAACATAGCAGAGCATACAATTTAAAGTAAAGCTACTATCACTCGAGTCAAGGGCGATGTTTTCCAAGTACCAAGGCCTAAATCAGATAAGCACCCAGAAAATGCCGCTCTTGAGTCCGAATGACGATACAACCAAACATCCATGACTCTGGCTATCACTGTTATCATTGCTTCGATATCACCGTTAATTGAATGACCGGCACATTCTTTCAGCCGTCCGTCAAGGGCTAATGAATACCCCGGTTCTAGACACAACTCCCGCACGTCGTCGCAGCCCGTGCCTAGGACTATCGAATCTGCCCAGAGTACTCGACCATCAACAGTTGGCCGTTGGGACTATCGAATCTGCCCAAACGTACCCTTGCTTAGAGCATGCTAGAACCTTCAACAACGATGCTATCCAAGCCTCCTAGTCATCCTCCTCGACGACTATTCTCATATCCATTCATTATCTTCAACTCGAATCATATCACCGAGTTATCAACATGCTTGGAATGATCCCGTCTGGATTAGACCAAGTCTTCATCACATGATTGCCTCGCTTCATTACATCCTCGCAAAGCCTCATCTCAACATGTCATCAAATCTATGCATAAGAGCTTCATCATCCCGCTTCATATGCCACGAGCAGCTTTTCCAATTCAAGAGCCTTTCCCTTAGCCTTTGAATCACCTTCGATCTAAATCTAATCATCAATCATCTAATTCATAATAATCAATCAAATCAAACATCAATCCAAGTAATCAAGCATTCAAAAATGATCTAAGAAGACAATTATAACAATAATGGCATTTTCGTAATTAAAGAGTTGAAAGTCCAATAAGCATGAAAACATGGATTATATCTCTACAAACTTGATGAATGAACTTGCATAGGTTAACATATGATAAAATGGATGCAACATCATCATGAACAATGGATCTACATGGATCTACACATAGGATGAAGAAAATGCATGGAAATCACAAATTTAACACCAAATCGGGCCAACAATCCGATCTACTCCTTTGGATCCGTGTGAGAGATAATCACCACTCACCAAATCACCTAAACCAACCCAAATCAACACACTTCAAATCTGGACAGCAAAGGATCAAGCTTGATCTATCACCAATCCGCTTCAAATGAAGAAATCTCTCTTGAAAAGATGAAGATCTTCAATCTAAGCTCTTGAATCTTCAATCTTGATCTTCGATTTGGATGGATGGAAGCACTAGATTAGAGTGGAGAAAAGAAGTGAAGAAGTGTAGAAGTCAAGCTCTCAAAATGGCAGCACTTCGTCGCTTCAAAATCCGGATCCCAAAAAGTGAGAACAACCCCTCCTATTTATAGCAGAAATTTCCTTAAGTCGCTTAACTCGGCTATCTCCCTAGGTCGTTTCCGACCTAAACCTCTCCGACCTAAGACTCTCCGACCTAACAGATAGATCTACGCGACCTAAATCCTAGCGACCTAACAACTTAACAACCTACGCGACCTAACAGTGTTACGACCTAACACATAGCCTAACTCTTAAGGTCGCCAACTGTTAACTCCTTAGGTCGCTAACACGGCAACTCCTAGGTTGCTAACAAGCTAACCCCTTAGGTCGCTAACACAGCAACTCCTAGGTCGCTAACAAGCTAACCCCTTAGGTCGCTAACACGGCAACTCCTAGGTCGCTAACAAGCTAACCCCTTAGGTCGCTAACACGGCAACTCCTAGGTCGCTAACAAGCTAACCCCTTAGGTCGTTAACACGGCAACTCCTAGGTCGCTAACAAGCTAACCCCTTAGGTCGCTAACACGGCAACTCCTAGGTCGCTAACAAGCTAACCCCTTAGGTCGCTAACACGGAACCACTAGGTCGCTAACTTTCCCAGCCGACCTAACCACACCCTCAGTAACCACTAGGTCGCTAACTCGCCCTGCCGACCTAGCACTTAGCTCACCGAAACTCTTAGGTCGCTCACAACATTTCCTTAGGTCGTTGCCGACCTAACTCTACCCCAGAATACTAAGGTCGCATGATTCTCATAAGTCGGTCACGACTTATCTCCTAGGTCGGTCACTACCTTAAATCGGTCAACCATACTCCCTTAACTCGGTGAATTCCTTGAGTCGGCAACTCGACTCAGACTTGTCTCTTAACTTGCCTACAACATTTAGGTCGCGTACGACCTAGGACTTAGGCAATTTCAACCAAAAATCTGAACAACTAAAAAAATGCTAAAAATCCCAGATTTTGACAAACTTTTCGATCTGTAAAATACGGGTCGTTACAATATACCAGACTTTCAAATGAATTTTTAATCATCGTTTTCTTATTCTTCTCTCCTCCTTCAACTCTCTCATTTTCTAAATCAAAATATACCCAAACTCTGTTGAAATTCAACCAGAATCAAATTCAATCATCACTAGTTTGATTCTCCTTCATCTACTCTCTGATTTCTCTCATCTCTCTCACTCAAACCAAGATAAAAGTGTTATTTAAGAGTATAGGATCAATTGTAATCAAGATCGAAGATCTGAGTTTGTAAAACTCTATTAAATCATACTGCTATACTTGTGGGTGTGATTGTAGCCCGTAAAATCAATTGGGTGTGCTCAGTAGTCCATAAATCTAGTGGGTGTGCTTGTAGCCCGGAAATCAAGTGACTCTACCCAGAAGTAGGGATTCTAAAGGGTGTGTCTCATAGCCTTGAAATCGATATTGTATTTGAAAGTACTAATTGAAAAGAAATCGGTACAAGGAATTGTGCGGGACTGGATGTAGGGTAACTCCGAACCAGTATAAAATCCTGGCGTGCTCTTTTCTTTTTACTTTTAATGCATTTACTTTTATCTGCACTTTAATTATGTGATTGTTAATTACATCATTCCAAGTAGAATCTTAAATAATTTGAAAAATATTCATATAATCCATTAAACACTATTCATCCCCACCCCCTCTATTGTTAATTTAGCCTTAATATCCCTATTCCACTGACTCAGACTTGGTATCAGAACACTGGTTTTCAAAGTATTCATCATCTGATTTTTGAAAAGTTTAAATGGCTGCCAACATTGGTAATAATAATTTTAGTAACCCTGTTAATGCACTTGTTAGTAACTCATTTGTCGAAGGACAATCTATTGCTAGACCTCCACTTTTTAATTACAGTAATTACACATATTGGTCGTGTAGAATGAAAATTTATTTATAGTCAATTGTTTTAGACACTTAGAATAACACACAAACTGAATACACTGAACCGAGACTAATTTTGCACAGTAGACTGCTGACCAAAAAGCAGTTGCACAAAGTAACTTTAAGGCTATGAATATATTATTTTGTTCACAAGATAGAAATGAATTTAATATAGTATTTATATGTAAGTCTGCATTTGAAATTTGGAGAACTTTGCAAGTTACACATGAAGGCACAAGTAAGGTCATGTTAACAAACCAATTTCAATTATTCAAAATGAGTCCAAATGAGACCATATCTAATATGTATAGTAGATTCCAAGATATAGTACACCAACTTATTGCTCTGGATAAAAGTTTTTCAAGGAGGATCAAGTTAAAAAAAATCCTCAATTCACTTACTCCTAAATGGGATCAAAAGACTCTTATACTCGAAAAGGCTAATGACATTAGCACTCTAAAAATTGAAGAGTTAATTGGCAATTTAATGCCTTTTGAAGCACAAATGCAGGGAAAGAGAGAAAGCAAAGCAATAGAGAAGAAATCTATAGTTTTAAATGCAATGACGGATAATATGGATTCAGACAGCGATGACTATGAAGAAATTGCTTTCATGACAAGAAATTTAAGAAAATTTCTAAAATATAGGAAGATGGACAATTCCAAAAGAAATGACAACAAAAATTCAAGAAGCGGAAATGGCATTAAATGTTATAACTACGATGAACTTGGCCATTTAAAACGAGACTATCCACATCCTGATAAACTGAAAACTACACCAAACACTGATTCATAAAAAAATCGAAGAAGAGCCTATACTGCAACATTAGACGATTCAGACACATTCTCATGTGATAATGAATCAGATACAGAAATTGCTAACATGTGTTTCACAGTAATATATAATTCAGAACAAAATGGTGAAATAGATCAGAAAAAGGCACGCTTTTAATATATCAAAAGTTTTAATTCCTTGAATGAATTTTTTTGGTTGCTTTATTAGTTATTAGAAATAACCTATAGATTAATAATAATATTGGTTCAATATTGTGTGATTATATCTTAAATTTAAATATTTTAATAATATAATAACAATATAAAATATATTAAAATTATTTTTAAAATTATTTTTCTGTAAATAGAATAACTATAAATGGATATAGATGTGTGTGTGTGCGCGCGCGTGCGTATAATAAAACATGTTATAGTAAAACAAAAATCATTTTTGAAAAATTCGACATGTATGTCGACATACACCCCTAGCATATGTCGACATACTTAGGCAGATTTTGAATTTCAATTTCAATTTCCAATTCAAAATTTGAATTTTTCCTTCACCCTTTGACCCACCCATATGTTCTTAAAAGGTGTCCCTTAACAAGAGAACGTGTCATTTGATTTTCTATTTATTATCTCTATCTCCATTCATTTATTTTTCACTTTCATTTTCAAATTCAAAAATCATAAACTCTCTTATCCCTTCAAACTACTCTTCAATGTCATCCTCAAGCAATACTAAGGCAACCATGAGGCTCTCTAAGAAAATAAAAGAATATCTTTTTAATGAACAAGAAGCCATGCAAGCCTATATTGAGTATATACCTTTCGAAAAAGTCTTTCCCGGAAGATTTGCTATTTTTAAAGATTTTCCTACTTGTGATCATTTTAATCTTTGTTGCAAAATGAAATTCTTAGTTTAATCGATGCTTTTCAAAATAATTTCGTTTGTCATCCAAAATTGGTGAAGATGTTTTATGCAAATTAAAAAAAAAGGTTTTATGATGGAAGGGAATGAGAAGCTTGGAGTAGTGTCAAGGGGGAACAAATTGTTTTAAATTTTGAACTTCTGGGTCACATTCTTGGATGCAAATCTAGTGGAATTGAACTTTCTACTTTTCAAATTGATTTTCAAAATCGTGAAGTAATCCATGACATTTTCGAATGTGATGATGATTTTTAACTTAAAAATAAAAAATTACGTTCAAAAGCAAGAATTTTAAGCCTTCTTTTGCAACAAAGTATCATTCCTAGAACGAGTAATTATAATAACCCGACACAAAAAGTTTTCAATGCTCTTTTCTCCATTTATGGTCAATATGACATAAATTTATCTCAGGTCATTTTAAATGAACTTTTTCCTAAAAATCTTTCTAAACATGAAAACACTTTATTTCATAGTGTGTATCTTACTCGTGTTTTCAATTATTTTGGTGTTGACCTTAAAGGAGAGGAAACAATTCCTCAAAAAATATTTGACAAGGCCAACATTTCACTTATGCATATTTCATCCTTTTTCGAGCCTTATGAAACGCTTGCGGAGAAGGAACAAAGGTTGGCTTGGGAAAAGGAGCAAGAAATAAGAGAAGAGGAGGAAGAGGAAAAGGAAGAGGAAGGAGAGGAAATGAAAGTTGAGGAGGAAGAACAAGAAGAGGAGGAGGATACTTTCTTGGAAAGTATCAATATGCCACCTAATCCATCCAACAAAGATATGCTCAAAAATGAAGAGAAGATCATTCACAATCAAAGAAAGCTTAAGAAATCACTCAGAGAGTTTTACCTCAATTTCCAACAAAATGAATAAATTCGTTGGAAAGATCACCCGTAAGCTTTGCGGTTCTTCTTCAACTTCATCCACATCTTTCTAGTTGTTTGTTTAAGCTATCTTTGTATTTGTTCTAGTTTTAAGTTTTTGTTGAATCTCATGTATCTTTGTTTTATTCCTTGTACTCATCCTCATTATCGATGAACATTCTATTTCTTGCTATTAAACATTGTCAATTATCTCTAGAAAGTCATGCAAATATAGTAGTATAGGCCAAAACAATAGAATTTAAAATAAAGTAGTTTTTAAAAATATATTGCATATGACGACATATGCAAATCATGTATATCGACATATAACGGCCAGTTTTCAAAAAAAATTAGAGTTAAAAAAATAATAACCACCAAACACTAATTCATTTCAAACTACTTCTTACCCTTATATATAGCTATTCACTCTAGAAAATCATTATTTTCAGCCTCTATCTTCACTCCTTTTCATATATAAACTTATCTCTTCAATAATGGCTTCCCCACATAAAAACCTTGCGAAAACCTCGAACAAACTCTTGAATCATTCAAGGACATTCTTGCTTTCCTCCTAAGAAACCATACACGCTTAGAATTGAGTCAAATGCAGATGATCAAGAAGCAAGAAAGACATTTTGATGTGATTTGGTGGATGATTTCTGCCTTGAATAAAGAAAAACCAACCACCAATCCAGAATGTACCATTAACAAGGATGATGAAGTTTGGGATGCTATCAAAGCGGATCCAATCTTTGGTGCTGATGGATGGGTTGAAGTTCCTCGAAATGTCTAGTTTAAATAGGTTTGATGGTATATAAATAATAATACTTGATTTGGTTTGGATTTGATTGGTTTGATTTGTGTAGATTTGTGTAGATTTGTTTGAATGGTGTGTGAGGTTAACTTTATTGGATTGGATAAACATTTAGGTTGATTATAATTAATTCATGATTATCTAATTTTACATATCACTTATTGTTTTGATGCAATCATTCTAATCATCATTATATATAATTCTTATATATATTAGTTAGTATTTTATTAAATGTAATGACCGCCTTTCTAGCACTGGAAGACGAGCCTTGAAGAATAGAAGAAAAAGAAAGATAAGAAGAATCTACAAAATCACAGAACCTCACCACGAATCGGAACAACATATAATAGATAATATAGGATATTACATTGTCATTTCTATAATATTAATACATCAAAGTCACTACATTACAACTTTCAACTGGACAGTTATAACTACCTATCCATTACAAAATACATAGGTCATACGTAAACACAGCGGAAATAAATAACAACTAGCTAATGGTGAAGCCACCTACTCTAACTCCTTCAAAATGCTTCCGTAAGAAACCTGGATCGCTTGGCTACTCATAAAAAATTTGAGTGCCCAAGAGTTTTAGGAAAAGAAAAGAAAACTCCGGGTCAGACATGGGTCTGATATGAGTAAATTCAGACAACATTTTGTTTACTTTTATAAAACACTTTGGAAATCAAAGGTATCTCGTAAGACCACGCCGCACATAAACATGGACGACTTTTTACCTTACGATAACCAAAACACTTTTTTATAGAAATCCGATGATATTACGATAATATCTAGTTTTTCAAGTAAAATAGAACATAGCTGAAATGCTTGCATCTCACATTTCAACATATTTGGGTACAACTAAAAAAGTAAGGCACTTATTGGAGAATGGATTCCATACAATGACTGAGCTACTGGGGTACTGCCCATCACGGTGCATCTCTAGATAAAATAACACCGAGGACCTCACCTAGATCCCTTGCTAACACAAGACTAGCCTACCCCTTGCTGGATAGTACCAAATAAGATCGCCCCTCGGTTGGGATCAGCAACCATAACGAAGCATACATGAGTTGATAGTAAGGACTCTAGATAGGAATGACCTTACCCTAATGGGAGCGACCCACCTAGCTTTGCTGCATCTCCCCCGTTTTAGTCATTCTTAGTTGATGAGGCCTGAGGCTCCGTTTACCTTTATTATAGCATTTCCACTTAGAATGCTAACCTTGTCTTCCATATGTTGACACAATGTCGGCACTCATCCATACAAGTCGTTTAGGAGATGAACGAACCGAAGGCACTATCTCCACTACTTCCGTTTTGGAATCACCCTCTGGGTTAGTGGAAAACAGCCCTTGCACTTCAAAGTCTTCATCTTGGACCTTGCCTTTACTATTTCCAATTTGAACGTTTACGTTGGTTCGAAGTGGTTTTCGGATAACAACTAATATCTGATCTCGGTCTCTCCAAACCAACGTTTAATAATTTAAAAGGGTCAAGTTGTTTATAATGGACTATCCCACTATCAAGGTGTAAAGATTTACATATAAACATATGTTCCATATGCTTAGCTTATCATGACCCACTTATCAAAATTAACCCTCCCGTATTCATCACGTTCTCGAAGTGCGGTATTTGTGATAAGTACGAGTCGATTTACTTACAATGAAACACGTCATCGTTTTATTACAACTACTTTTTTTCATTTGGCTACTTAATAGCATAGACAAGAGATCCTTGGTTTTAAAACAATTCACTTAAATAAGAAAATTGGTTAAAAATAAATAACCGATAGGGTTTTAAAAGAAAATTTAAAACAAATAAACCTTAACCAAATCATAAGTTTAAAACTTAATTTAACTTTAAATAACCTTTTATTAAATCAAAAATCATACTTGGAACTTTAATTAATTCAAAATTATTTATAATTAAACTTGAATTTAAATTACATTCATTTAAGAAATTAAACACAAATTAAGTGGGCAATTAACCCTTAATTAAATAATTAGCTCTAATTAAATAATTAAAATAAATAAACTTGATTAAATAAAAAATAATGTTTTATCCTAATTAATCATTTTTTAAACTTACTTAATTAAAAATAATTAACTTGATAAATAATTCCTTAAACTCTAATTACTTAACCTAATTACTTAATTAATAAATTAAATAATAATTACCATAATTAATAAATAAATAAATTAATTAAATAATTAAAACTTAAACTTTTGACTTACTTAATTATTTTGAAATGAGTTTTCAAAAACAACCCAAAAGGCAGCAGAAAACTTGAAATCGTGAAATTTTCCGAATTGCATCCATAGCGACTATCGCTATAAGTGCAGTTTGCTAGAACTTATTTCTGGGCGAAAACTTCACTTTAACTTTAGCTCTAACATATTTGAAAACATAAATGTAAAAGTTTTGAAAATTAAAAGCAAAAGTGAAAACTTGCAAAACATGTTCAAAATCCAAAACTAGAAAAAGAGCTTTTCGTTTTCAAATCGGATCTCAAGTCTTTTGCGACTTTTTAAAGCACTAGTTTTTCACGACCATCTCACAACATACTTGGTCTTGTTTCACAAAACAACACTACCATCATATCATAAACCAATATTGTAACGACCCGATATTTTGGACCATTCGCATCCATTATAAGTGTATAGGTAGACACTCATGCCGGAATTGAATTGCTCAAAATACCGCATTGTTAATTTAAATTTGCAAAACTGAACATATACAATAAATAAATAATCACAGATCACAGACACAGAGTAATAAGTGCAACGGAAATAAAAGAGATAGTAGTTCATGAAGCTACTATATAAATGTATAAGTTACATCAGAGTTAAACCAGATACAACGAAAGAGTAATATGATACATCAGATACAAATCAGAATACATCACTGGAATCATCGAATACTGAAAGCAGAATAGATGGCTGGATTTCCAAGCAAAGCTCCAACTTCAAAGGTGAGTCTCGAATACTGGTACACTCAGTCTGACCCGAGCGTAAAGCAAAACACAAGACAATCGAGTCAGGATTAACATTCTTATATTAATAAATCCAACTCAAGTGAAATAGCAATTGAAATACAAGTAACTCAAAGGATGTTTGGAATAACCATCCTTTAAGGATCCGTTAAACTATCTACTATGTAGTAGTGTATGATAAGTAGATAATGTCTATCAGTAACATAAAGATATCAAAATAGTGTTAAGTCATGGCCCATTCCACCCTTAACACATTTTTATTCCCAAAAGCATATACAAGACTGTAGTTTCCCCAAAACCGGAAGTCACCAGAGGGCAATCCATATACTAAAGGTACAAAACAGATTCGTAGTGGTCGCGAATAGGGAATACAAGTATGACAAGGCACATGAGGCAATACCCAAGGTAGTGATACTACCGTTTGCCTGATCCGGACTGGTGAGAACGCAACGCCGCAGCGCCCGCAACACCGTGAAACAACACTCCCAAAATCAAGGGTGCACCAATCGACAACAAGTAATGAGTAGTTCGAAGAAGTGTGTCCACTTGAGGTAGCTAATCCTCCATTGGCCCGGCACGGCTCCTGTTTTAGTCATTTCCAATTTGACACAAGTGTCAAGGCTATCCATTATCGTTCTCTTTCTTCAGTCATCACGTACATCATTCCAACCACTTCATTCTGGATCATCACTCCGCGTATAGTTATTAAAGTGGTTTTCGGTTTAGATAGAGAGTATATCCATAACCGATTCCAGTCTCTTTAATAACTTTCGTAATTATTACACCGATTGGTCGTTTATATTTTTCAAAATCAAATCAATTACAATTCAAGTTAGAATTTACAAACCAACATTTAAGTTGTCTTTCCAAATCAATTTCCATAATTTATGTTTCAAAACTTCCAAATTACCATTTCTTATAATTCAATTTCAATTTCTATTTAAAACAATTCAAATATTGATTCAAATTCGAATATAAGTTTCATTTCGAAAACCATTTAAATTTATTTAATTTAACATTTAAATCAATTTAAATTCATTTATCAATTTCATTCAATATTCATTAAGTAAATTTGCCATTCAAAACAATTTCTATTAAATTTCCAATTCATTAAATCCATTATTTAAATTCAACTTCCTTATTTCAAAACTTACAATTTGAATTAAATTAAATTCATTAAATCAAATTCTTTAAATTTCAAGTCTTACATTAATTTCAATAAATCACATTTTATTTCTTGGTAAAGAAATTCAATTTCACTTATTTACTTACTTAAATAATTTTCCAAAACTTAATTAATAAAGAAACTCAATTTCAATTATTTACGAAGTAAAATTCACTTATTCAAAAATTCAATTTCACTTATTAAAGAATTCAAATCAATTTAATCATTAAATAATTCGATCTTATTTAATTATTAAATAATTCAAAACTTAATTATTAAATAATTTCAAAGTTTAATAATTTCAAACTTAATTATAATTTCAAACTTAATTATTAAATCATTTCAAACTTAATTCAATCATTTCTCAAATTAAACAACGTTCTTTCATCAATTACATTATTAATATTTTGTTTCAGATTATTAAATATTAACATTTTCCTTTCATTAAAATTCAAATTTCAACTTCATTTCAAAACCATTTTATTTATTCAAATAAAATCTTCATTTTATTTTTAAATCAAATTATTGACCAATCGGGTTTTATTTAATTCTCTATCCTAGGTCAAAGTTCAATTTGGGTATTTATCATTTCAACCCGATTCCAATTCAATTCAAAAATTAAAGCATAACAAAGGGAACTTGCAGTGTGATAACTGGGATGGTGTCAAAGTAAATAAACAAGCAATAACATCAATCAATATCAATCCAAAAATCAATTCAAATAATCCCGAAATAATCGTATTAATTCGCATTGTTGTTTGTGCAAATTAATATAATTATTTCTAGAATCTACACTATCATTTCATGCAGATTAAAGATTATTACATTACGGTTCTTCCCTTGTCATCTATTTACTATTTCATACATCATCAGTTTAAACAACATACAATTGATGGTTCAAGGTGTAGTTAACACTATTTTTCTACGTGTCAAATGATTAAACATTTAAGGGGTTAGATTTAACAAATTTAACTAACCAAATTCTACACATATGTCAATTCAAATTTTTAACTATTCTTCGCCAAATTCAGTTGCATAATATTTATCACTTTATACATTAAAATTTACATCCAATATAAACATCAATCAATCAATCAATTATCAACCAAACTGTATTATCATCGCATAAATAATTAACAGATAATGGTGTCAGATGTCATAGGTGAACAGATACGGGTAATAGCATATATAACAGTATAAATAACTAACAGCAGCATATTTCAATTGTCGTTTCAATTGAAATCAAATTTAATAAATAAAAGAACATTAATCGTGAGTGATTGCTCACCTTTCGAGGCTAGAGAGATAAGAAGATGACACAGATATGCACACGGAACGGAGACAAAGTAGGAATTGCTGCGACAAATTCGATATCGGATGTAAGTCAAGATGGCACGAGATCGATGAGACAAGATATATTACATATATATATATATACACACACATTTCAAAAAAAATCAATTTAAAACATATAGTTAAAATAATTGACACACACACACACATATATATATATATATATACTCTTTAAGCAAATTAAATTAACAAATTTTTTTTATGATACTATAACACATAACAAAACCATTACTCACAATCCTTAGAAAAACAATACTTAGGAGTATGACCGATCTTATTATAAATATCATAAATTACTATTAAAATATATATATAGGTGGCCCCACAAATCAGGTGAAACTCAAAAACAAAAAATACAAACAGTTAAATATATGTAAACAACATATAACTATGTCTGTATAACAATTCTACAAAAAAAAAATTATTTTTAAAACACGTATAAATAGAGAATCCTATCGTTAGAAACATATCTAAATAAGGTAGCCACTGCGAAAAATAAATTTGAGGACATACGCATATTAATTTACTTGTTATTATTTTTATTAATAATTATAAACACCTAAAATAGAGCTAGGGATCAACAGGTACAGTATTCCATAATATATCTAACCCAAATAGTATAACATACTAGATACTCTGATATATACTCATATAATATGTACAGTAACCTATGCACCTTCTTTTACAACACGACAGCTACTGTAAACATACAAATATAATATATACCTGTATATATTTAACTAATATCTATACTAACATACCTACTATATTTTAGAGTCAATAACAAAAAATTTAACACAAAATATAAAATTTACAGAACACATTTTAAAACACATCTATTTTAAGACCGAAACACGTATGTATATTATATTTTAAACAATGAAAATCAACATTCCTAAAACTAATATTCCTTAAATTGTATATATATAGTATAAATATGCAAACACCCTGTCATATACACTTATATAAATTATACATATAACTAACGTATGAAATAAATTTCCTTACCGTGCATATATAAACTACCCTATATAATTTGTATAGGCATATGAATAAACTGTCAAAAATATATAACTCTTATCATCACATAATGTACAGCGATACTTATATACAGCCGCATATATAAAATATATATATGTATTCTGTTCTTCAAAAAACTAATACACATAACATAATGCATACCTTCTCTAGTGCAACTGAAAGTTATGTGTTTGCTTGGTGGATTCAACAAAGGTGCGGAGGGGTAAAGGTGGTGGGTTTTGAGCATGGCCAGGGGAGGAACAAGCAAGGCGGAAGCGGGTATGGCGGATCCAGGTTGGTGTCGTGGCCGAGGAGGCTTGGTGGAAGGACGGACGACGTGGCATGGGAGGCTCGGTGGAAGGACAGATGACGTGGCATGGGAGGCTCGGTGGAAAGCAAGGTGGTGTGCGATCTGGTGGTTGTACGGGTCATGTCTGCTGATGAATTGGTTTGAGGAGGAGGTAATGATTGGAGGCCGCAAGTAGCAAAGGAGGAAGAACAGAACTGAGAAAAGAAAAAGAAAAATTTGAATGCAAAGTTATAACTTTGGGAAGGCGAACTGATTAAATTTGCAAAGTTCTCAAGGGATAGGCATGCGGACTGATTAGATTTTGAAAAGATATTTAAAACTTTGGTAAAGCAAACGTCCACATTGAACTGATCAATAATAAAGGTGAGTGACTATTTAATTTCGGCTATAAGTAAATGTAAGGTCAAGGATATCAAAGGTTTGAAAACGGTTATCGATACGGTTCGACGTTTTCAGGTTCTGCCACGTACCGTACTTTAAAACACAGAAATAAATATACCGTAGAGATCCACACGACGAGACGATCCAAACGGTATACAAATATCAGTGGTATGATTGAATTATAAAAATGCGAATTTTTCTACTGGCGGAAAATGCAAGGAAAACGTAGAAAAATAAGATCGACGGAGCCAAAGATGTCCGAATTTGGAAAAACAACAAACTGACATCTTGCTCAGAAGATGGTTTAGAATTTTTCTATGTAAAAATATTTTGGTTTCGAAAATATTTTATTTTCATCGCTTTTTAACTGATTAAATTGAAGTAAATTTACGCGCGAAATAAACTTTCGTATTTTCGGACGAAAATTTACCAGTTGCTATGTTTAACTAGACGCATTTCAAATATTAAATTTTATTTCAAAATTTTATTGTTTAAAATTTCAAAAAATTTCAACTAATTACGTTATTAAAACAGTTGAAATTTATGGGTCGTTACACTCTCCCCCACTCAAAACTTTTCGTCCCCGAAAAGGAACGAGGTAGGAGAAAAGAAACAACCTGAAAGAAAACAGATTGAAAACAAAAATAAAACAATTAGTTTAAACC
This sequence comes from Allium fistulosum, assembly GCA_030737815.1. Lineage (NCBI taxonomy): Eukaryota > Viridiplantae > Streptophyta > Magnoliopsida > Asparagales > Amaryllidaceae > Allium > Allium fistulosum. The sequence goes on from CM060907.1 coordinate 297,065,009, forward strand.
GTATAAATTTCAATTTACCTTAATTAATACTCAATATTTGATTTAAAATTCAGGGTATTTCAATAAGTTGATTTAATTCCAATTTATTAATATTTGATACCAACAGATTTCTTCAAAACAAAATTTTATTTTATTTATCTCATTTATTCATTGTTTTATTATCCAATTATCCTTTATCAACAATTTCTAAAATCATAAACTTGAATAGTCATTTATTACAATCATATTTTATTCAACAAATTAAATTCTTTTATTCCAAATTATTATTAAGTTTATTCCACTTAATATATCTTATTAAGTATATTTAAATCATATAAATTAATTTAAACTATATAAATTTCAATTTAAATTAATTTATATTCATTAATTGATTTTAAATTTAAGGTATTTCCATAAGTTAATCAAATTTCAATTTATTAATTCCTTCAAAACAAAATTTATTTTTCAATTATCTTATTATTCTATTTATCTTTATTAACATTTTATAATTTAAAATTTAAGTGTATAACATTTATTATAACCACTCAAATTTTATTTATAAATTCAATTTATATTATATATTATCCAATTACATATTCAACTTCTGAATGATTTAGGTAAGTTGTATTAGAATGCAGTTGAACAATAAAAATAAAATTTTTCCAAATTCAATTATTCAAGTTTAAATATTTATTCCAAATTTTGGTTTTATTTATAATTAAAATCACCCTTTAACAAAATTTAAGAATTAGATTTCCGATTTACTTTAAACAATTTAGAGATATATATAATATATTTATATCAAATCAAATTAAATTTTAAAACAAGATACCTATATATATAAATCAAAATATACTGAAGAAATTCAAATCAAAATATACCATAACTACATGTTCATGAAATGATCCATGGCTTCCATACACTCAAAATCCTAAAACAAGCTTGAAAAGCTAGCCCTTCTTCATTTCTAAACTCACTGCATCCACTGCTCCTCAAACAAAGACTCCTCCACCAAAACAAAACCCCACATCCCCCTTGAACCACCTAGGCCGAGCTCCATAGGCCATAGGTCGAACCTAAATTGCATCCCACAAGCCCACATAAGTGCATAAGTTCAAGTTAAGGAAGTTTGCTTAGCGTTTGACAAGTTCGATGGAAGTTAGACTTTGTTTTAGTGTGTTTTGGTGAGTGAAGCCTTCATCTTTGAACAATAAAGTTTAAACTATGTTCATGCTCATATTTATAGCTATTAAATGCTTATTGTATAGTTGTGATAATGGTTTGGTTGATGGATTTGTTTGTCGCTTGAAAGTTAGTCACTTCGGAAAGTTAGTAAGCGAATCTTAAGTTATATGAAATCCCGTGGTAAATAAATGCTTGATATATGTTGTATTATTGTAAATCATCATGTATGTATGCTCATTCCCTTGCTATGTGATGTTTGGTTATATTGCAAATGACATAAGCTTGAATTCTGAATTGCCCGTATAGCGATAGTCCCTATATCGGCACTTACGGAAAATCACCTTTTATTGAAACCGTTTGGTTTCATTATCGTGCTTGGAATTATTTTACAAGTTAAGCAAGTTTTTAATTAATTATGTTTTCAATAATAAATAATTATTTTAATAACGATTTTTAATTTAATTAATTTATTATTTAGTTAATAAGGATTAAGGTTAACTAATTAACTTATTAATGATGTGTTTCAAATTTAACTAATTACTTGGTTAATAATGTTTTAAATTTAATTAATAATTTAATATAATGATGTTTAAAGCCAGTTAATCTTTTGATAATGATGGATTAAGATTTATTAATTAATGACTTTTAAAGGTTAATAATCTGCTTAACCTTAATTAATCTTTTCTTAAATAAAGTTTTAAATTAAGTAATCACTTTTAAATAACGATATTTAATTAATTATATTATTAATTAATTGAATTAATGATGTTTTAAAGGTGATTTACCCTTTTTAATTAAAGGTTATTAAAGTAAATTAACCAGCTTAGTTAGCAAAGTTTTAAAGTTTTAAAGTTGATTAATCAGTGTAATAAGAATATTTTAAGTTGTTAAATCCTTTTTATAATGATGTTTCAAAGTTAGTAAATTCTTTAACAAAATGCTTTAAGGCTAATACTTGTAATGTGAAGCCAAGTACGAATTCGGGTTTTTTAAAGAAAAAAATTTGATTCGTTTATGGAAATATATTAATTTTCGTAAAGCGAATCACTTATATGGAAACGATTTATTTGTATAATTATCACTAAACATCAAAGAAGTAGACTTGTCGCTATTTTGAAAGTTAAGAATAATCATGAGACATGACTTTGAGGTAACACTACCTTGACTTGCTCGGTATTATTGTTAACCAAGAAATAGTACAAGTTTAAATTCAATGAGTGGTGGTAATTATACAAGACTTAATTTCCAAATATAAATGTTTTGTATCCTCGATAATTGGTTTCTCAGCTATTGGTTACTTCGGCTTCTTTATTATCACCATTCTAAGATGGTTTATTGCTCCATTGAGCATTGATATCCTTTGTCGGAAATGACCAAAACCAAAGTGTGAGAGGAGGCCAAGTTATGTGAGGTTGCTCCCATTAGGATACTTTCACATCTCATCTAGATTGGATTCTGTAGCGCTATTAGATGTGAAATATTCGGATTCTCGGTAAGGTTTGGCGGGGTCCGGCTTGGAGGGTTCCGAGAAGTTTCACAAAGTAAATGAGCTTCTCAGAAGTATATTACTAAAGGTATACTTCAAGGGGGTGCACCTTCTTAGTCATTTGTTGGAGATTTTCCTTTTCTTATTTGATTCGAACCTTTAAATTTATTCCTTTATTTGCATTGGAAAGAGTCAACCACTCTTCATGGTGTTTAATTATTTATCCATTATTTATGTTTGGATTTTGATTTATGTGGGAGTAAACTCATTCCATATTCAGCGGCGTGGTCTCACATGTTTGTGTTTAATTTCATACCCATTGTTTTAAAAGTTTTACTCATACCAGATATATCATCTGACCCGAGCTGTTTGTTTTCCCTAAACTCTCTGCTACTCATTTTATTTGAGTAGTCCGAGAGTAGCAGGTCTTTGTCAGGCTCTTTTTAAGATGGCGTCTGAGCAGGAGGCTTTTATCTACTTAGCTATTTATTCTGCTGTTTATCTAGTTTGTGTAAGTGTATTTTGTTTCGACATTTGTATAGGCAGAATGTTATAACTACCTAAGCCGATTTGCAGTACTTTTGTGTAACTCTGATAACCCCATGTTAAGGAGTAACCTGATGCACTATTGACTGTTATGTTTTATTTAGCAGTTTCATCGTGAGATTTTCTATTATGTTCTTTATTTTTACCCCATGATGATTCATCTTTCCGATGCTTGGGCAATGGCACACGAACATCGATGATGTGTTAAGTGTCATTCCTAGGAGTCAAAAAGTTGGGTCGTCATAGAAATCAAGTGACTCTACCCTTTGGTCGGGATTTTGGAGGGCGTATCTTGTAGCCTTGAAATCAAGTTTGTATTTCCATTTACTAGTTCAAAAGAAATCCGTACAAGGAATTGTGTGGGACTGGATGTAGGGCAACTCCGAACCAGTATAAAATCTTGGTGTGTCCTTTTCTTTTTACTTTTACTACATTTACTTTTATCTGCACTTTGATTCTGTGATTTTTAATTACATCATTTCAAGTAGAATCTTAAAGAATTTGAAAAATATTCATACAATCCATTAAACACTATTAACCCCTCTCCCTCTAGTTTTAATTTAGCCTTAAGATCCCTATTAAGCTGACTCACACCGAAGCATGACTATTGTTTCAGGGTTGAAGACGAAGCTCGGCAAGGAGTTTAATATGAAAGATTTAGAAAAGGACATAGAATTTTGGGGATGGGGTTTCAAAAGCAAAGAGTTTCAAGGCTCAATCGGACTCAGTATTTTGTGAAAGTCCTATCTCGATTCGGTATGGAGAATGCTAAAATGGTGGCTACTCCGTTAGGCTCTCAATTTAAACTTTCCAAATATTTATGCCCCCGCATCGGATGAAGACAAAAGGGATATGGCTAATATTCCTTAATCTAGTGTAGTTGGAAGCGTTATGTATGCTATGGTATGTACACGACCTGATTTAGCTTGTGCAGGTGGTACTATTAACAAATACAAGTCTAACCCAGGCAAGACTCATTGACAAATAGTAAAGTGGATTCTACGATATTGAGAGACACTCCTGATATTGTAGCTTGGCAAGTAGTAAAGTGAAATAAATTTTGAACTATGTTTATACACTTGGCTAAGGCCCGATTTCTTGGAGATCCAAGCTGTAATCCATTGTAGCTTTATCAAAGGCAGAGCTTATTTCTATTATGGAAGCGTCCAAGGAAGGATTGTATTTGTTACAACTTTTGGAGGATTTATCAATGGTGTAGAAGACATTGGAGTTGTTTTCAAATAGCCAAAGTGCTATTCATCATACTAAGAATCAAGCCTACAACTCATGGTCAAAGCACATTGATGTCAGAAGTTTCTTTCTCATGCTTGAAGAAGAGAGAAATAAGATAAAGCTATTGAAGATACACACAAAGGACAATCTAGCTGATATGCTAACAAAGTTGGTTCTAAAGGATAAGTTCGAGCATTCCTCAAACTTGATTAGTGTAGTACGAGTTACCGGCGCCATAGGGCGCCGACCCAATGCCGGTTTGTTGATTGATAGAGATATTTGAATCGAGGTAGAGTGTTTAATTTGGATGATTCAAATGTATTCCAAATATTAAAAGAGAGAAGATATTAATTGATTCATGCAATCAATCAAATATGGGAAAGGTAATCAATTAATTTAAGAAGGTCTATTAATTGATTTAAGATATCAATCAAATATGAATATATGTGAAAAAAATACCATTATGCTCAATTTGTGTTGAAATCAAATCAAGTAAATTTGGAAAGATTTCAACCTTATCTCCAAGGCAGCCTTCATCCTCGTGTATATATATATATATATGAAGACATTTGTTCTTCTTTTAAACACAAAATGACAAGAGAGTTCTCCATAAAATAAGATCCTTATTCTGTATCTATTTGAGGATGAGTGAAATTTATTAAATGATTTATATTCTTCTCATATTGTAGTCCCACTTGAAGTGAATAAATAATAAAGGTTGTTGGATGCGATAACGTAGGCATAACTGAACCTTGTTATATCAGTGTGTTCTTTCCTTTGTGTCTTTTGTATGTAATTTGTGATATTTGATTTTATTTATTCTATTTATTAAATTGGAATTATTGAGATAATCCATAGACTAGATTATTGGGTGTCATGCTTCCACTACCCAAAACTTTGTTTTTTCGCTACAGTTTGATATCAGAGCTGATAGTTTGAGGGTACCAATATGATGCAACATTGTCCTAAGTATGCTTCGAACTCTAGTATGTGGCTTGAGCTCAGGATTCTCATTAAGTCGGAGTTATATAGAATGCGGCTTGCTCCAACCATGGAAAAGAGGACACTTGGTAAACGACTTGGCCTAATTGCTGAAAGGTGGTAGCGACTTGATTTGAAATGCTCGGAGGTGTAAGTGACCTTATCCAAGTGTTGTGAGGACTCTATATAAGTTCAAATTAAATTGAGAAATGCTCACCAAAGTAGAGATCTATTAGGTGTGGTTCTCATTGTATTAGAGTGGGTGCATAGATTTGATTATGATAAGTCCCATATCGCAAGATATCTTAAAGGAGATGAGTATATATATGAGATTAGATGCATGTAATAACAAGAGATTTCTTTTGTTACAATAAATGTTTCCATGAAAAAATATATGCTCCAGGGGGATGTAGGAATATCCAATCATGACGCTGGCATCAAAAGAACTTTATTCAGTGGTTTTGTCTTTCTACACTAAATGAAGTTCATGCATAGTGGAGATGCGAGGAAGTGCTGAGAATTTCAACAGTTGCCAAGAATGATTAGATATCCAAGGACAATTTTCCTCATAGTTCTTCTCTTCGGCTAACTCTCTACCTTCTTACACCTTCAAATCCCAAGGAGAAACTTCCTAACAAAGGTAATGAGGGGTTCCAACCAGTGGGGAACCACCGAAAACTCAAATCATCCTCGCGACCTCCTGGATTTGCAATATGGGCCCAAATATCAATCGTTATACAATGAAAATGGGCTCAAGGGTTCAAAAAATAAGCCAATCGCCAATGCATGATCCAAGAATGGTAATACACTAGGGTGGAGGCACATTTCAGCTTGCACATGACCTTCCCAGAAATGCCTGTTATAAAAAAATTAATTCAAAGAACAACACAACTGTTTCAAAAGGAAAAAACCCTAAAGTTCGTTCTCAATTTCTTCTCAATTCCATAGCACATGTGACCTCTCCATTTTTCTTCTCAGTTTCACTTCTCAACTGCTTGTTTTCGTTGCTGCCAATTACTGGTAGTGCTCGTCGCTACCCGCTGCTGTGATGTTCATCGTAGTGTTGCTGGTGGAACAGTGATGATCGTCGTTGCTCTAAGGTCATCTCTAATTGCTCTATAGTGGTCTCTGACTCTTTGGTTTCTGTGGGTAAACCCTAATTTTGATTTGTGATGAAATTGATTTGAGCTGACTTAAGCCTGTAGTAAATTGAGATGAAATTGGTCCTTGAATAACTTATAAATTGTTTTTATAAATTATTTTGATGAAACTGGTTCTTGTCTAATCTGTGCATGAATTCATTCGGTGTTAATAAGTTAATTAGTTAGAGTTAAGTAAGTTAATGAATTTGTTTAATGGAGTTTATGAATTTTGAATTGATGAAATTAATTTAATTAATAAATTGTGCTATTGTTGGCACCCAGTTTTTTTTCTGAGCACCAAAACAAAAGGTTACCTTAAACAATTCTATTTCCCTCTTGCTAACACCAATTACTATTTTCTTCACGTGAACTGGCATCCAAAATTGAAAATGCTTATTTGCCTCTTCCTTTTAGTTCTAACGATGTCGTCAAAGGACAAATGAAGAAGTCAAATCATTTGTCAACTAGTCAAAAGCCCACCACCTCTCAGCAACCTAGGCAGTCGTTAAGTAAGCATTGCTTCTCTAGTTTTTTGCGAAAACCTATATTTTCAAACCTCGGTAGAATTGGTTGTGGTTATTTGATTTGTTGAAGGATCAAAAAACTCTAAACAACGTGTCTATTATTGATTTTTTGAAGAAAATTAGACTTTAACGCATGAAAATAAAACTAACATCATTGATTATTGTTCCACATTTTGACCAGGCAGTATATGGACGAACTCGACGAGTTAAACTTCGAAGTTATCAAGGCAAGACAACCGGAGAGATGACCACGAAGCCCAAAACCCAAGTACAACCAAGACCACAAGGTAAGTAGGTGCTCGCTCCAAGAATCTAAGGACCGAGAATCACAAAAATTAGAGGTCAGTATCGACCCCACCCAATGGTGGGCATCGACCCATGTTCCTTAGCCCGGTGGGCCCCATCTTCTGCCTATGATCCCTTCTTGATGCTCGAACCCTATTTCCAGTATTGTTTTGTAGATTCCATGCAACTCTCTATCAATTTCATGAACTCTTGAATCAACAACATTGTTCCTCCACAACTCCGTCATTTGGACTCCGAACCAAGCTACTATTGATGCAAATAACTATGGAATCATGAAGCTAACCACAAGATTATCCAAAGTAAAGAGTTAGAGGTAGCCAATTTGGCTAACTTAGAGGTTGGTACCAACCTATACCCATGGAGTCGTACCGACCAATAACATTTGATGACGTGGCACCCATATTTTCTGGAGAATGGTCTATAGCAAGGAGAACGGTCTGGAGATCTTTGGTGCAAGTTATTAGGTTCCCTGCCTCTATAAACAGAGGGGTATGGCTCATTTTTCAGGATCTTTTGGCTCTAGTTCCACTCTACCCTATATGCTTGTAATTCTGAAAATCTAAGTGTCAGAGTTGTACCGACCCCTAATAACTTTCACACTCAAGTCAGAAGAGAAGTAATAAAATCATTAAGTGGATGCAGGCCAGAGTTTACCGAACCATTATAAATCTGTGTGTGTTCATTTCTTACTATTTAATTTGTTTTCTTCATGTTTTATTCTCTTCTACTTTCTATCGGGTGTTTGAGCCATTTTTTGGTTTAAACATTGATCGTCACAATTGGAATTATCCACTAAATCTTCATCTTCCATCGTATGTTAGGCGAAAAGAGTTTTTTTAGCTTTAGGGTTTGAAATTGTTAAGAAATACATGAGATTTATTGAGAAGAGATATGAGGTACAACTATGTAGGGTTGAGTGAAAGAATAGAATATGGTAGCCAGAAGTAAACAAAAAATATTGATGTCTAATAAAATTATAATGGTAGTAGCTGTAGGAAAAAACAGGGTGCCAATAGTAGCACACTTGATAAATTTGGTTCTTACATATTTAATGAAAATATTTCAAAAGATCAATATAATTGATCATTTTTGTAATGAAATACTATTATATCACATATTATTTATGGTTGTTTAATGATTTACTGTTAAATTTTCTTTAATTATTCAAATAATTACAAAAAGAAGCCGGGTACTATCGCCTCTGAACCCCCGTTCTTTCCAAATTGTGACCTCACCATACTTGAATCCTGGCCGTGCTACTGATAATACATATACCGAAAATGTAGCTCAGTAACTGTGCAAATCAAAGACATCAATCAATTGAAAAGAACATCTTCTTGGGTGGAAGTGATAAAAAATGGAGGTCCCATCTTAGATTTTGATCTAAGTTATGTTACACCCAGGCCTGGCCCTGGGGTTAAACTGCCAAGGCAGCTGCCTACGACAACGGACATGGAGGGAGCAATGATGAAGGTGGCAGCAATGTTGATTCTCTAAAATAATTAAATTTATATAATTTTAAAGAAAAATTTAGGTATAATAATTGTATTATGTCTTAAGTGGTTTGTTAATTGCTAAGTATAGCAAGTGATCAAAGTTCAATTCTTGTCGCATGAGTTGTTTGTAACGACCCAGAATTTTTGATAATTAAAATTCGAATATTTAATTGATTTTAAATATTAATAAATGGAATTTAGAAGTCGAATGATTTATTTTTCGAATGTTGGATTTTATTTGATAATTAAATCGATAAATTAAATAGTGAAATTCCAAAGATAATTGAAAATCAAGTTTAAAATGATTGAAAATGATTTGTAAAATTTTATTTAATCATACTGGAGTTATAGAAAGGTTATAGAACTTTTAAAATTGAATTTGGAGTTAATCTATGAAAATTGAATATTTTAATATTTAATTATCGACTGTAAAAATAGCCAATTTTCGAACAGTCTCAGATTCCGACGAAACCAGTTTCATCGGATCCGTAATGTGATATTATTGTAAGATTTCAAATTTCGTAATTTTTGGATTTACCATTTGTCCGGTACGAATTAAAACGCCTCGAAATCGATTTAAATCGGTTTAATTTAAATTGATCGTTTTTCTCCATAACTCACACAGATGATCGAATTAGCTTCCGAAATCTATTCCATTGTGTCCGGAACGCGGGGTAAACCCCAAAAACGCCAGTTTCGGCGCGTAAATCGGAGTTCGAAAAAGTCGGATAAATAGTGTCGTTTTAAACTCTATAAATACCCCTTTTTTTCACAAATAAAAAAAAAGTAAATAGCCTAGGGTTTCGTTCAGCCCAGCCGCCACTTCAAACCAATGGTCGAAATTCAATCTTCTTCCCCCTCCTTTATCTTCGAATCCATCATTCAATCCAAGAAATTGTCAACTAAGAAAAGGTAGAGGGCATCGAGAGCTTCAAGTTGAACGGTGATGATGAAAAATGGAGCGACATCGTGGCCAGAAATCTCGGCCGTTCGTGCAACGTTCGGGCACGAAAACCCATACAAAGATGTGACCGAGCTTGCCATGCTCAAGCGTGTCGATGGTGTTCGTGATGGGCGTTCTAGTGGAGGCTTCTGATCGACGGCTGGTGGCTCGTAGTTGGTTGCGTGTGCTAGGGTTTGCGGCGGCACACTTGGGTTCGTTCACGTCGTATGAAACTGGGAGGGGAGAAGAGGGTCACGGCCACGATTCTATCATTTGAAATGCACGGCTAGATTATGAGGTTGTGAAAATAATAAAAGAAAAATTATGTAATTAGTTTATATTTAAATTCGCGAATGTTTAAAACTCTATAACTCTTTCATACGAGATTGAAATTTGACGAAACGAAGTGCGTTGGAATCGTATTCGCGAATGCTACGCGATGCAATTGGATTGGAGTCGTTTGGAGCTAGTTTGAATTTCGGGTAAAATTAAACGCGCGTTTAATTTTATTCGAAATAAACGCTGGAACGGAATTTAAAATCAAGGTGAGATCTTCTCACTCAAAATAAATTTGGATTTGCAGTTATTGATTGTTGTTTTGGATGTGATATTAGATATAGTAGGATATATATCTATATATAGCAATATATACATATTGGCATACGTATATATTGGATTGATTGATTTCCCGCCTCGTATAGCGGATGAGACCCTATTGCGCCGTTAGTAAGCGGATATATTATAAAAACCCATATACCGCGATATTCCACCTCGAAGTGGAATTGGTATTGTGCTAACGTCTTTGGATGCAGGGAAACAGGTTGGAGGGATCCAACTGGATTCCTCACCAGTATTTATTTATTTACAGATATTGATGTATATTCTGTTATCATATTGATATATGATATTGACTGTTGTGATGGACTAATTGATGCGTTGCATCATTGGATTCAAATTTTGAAGTTTAAAAATAACGATTTTAAATTTAAAAGAGATTTTTAAGTATACGTTTTATTTGAAATTTTGAATTGATTTACTTTAAATAAATAAATGTTATAAATTTAAAGTTATGGAAATTATAATGTTTGTGAAATATAACCAAAAGATGATTTTTGAAATAAATAGTTAAGTAATTTATAAAATAGTTTAAATTTGGATTTTTGAATTATTAAAAACAATGTATATAAAAGATGTACAAAATTGATATTTATCAATTAAAATTATTGGAATTTTAAACGAGTTTTTATAAGTGTTAAATTTGTAAAGATATGAAACTTATAGAATTATAAGTTGTAAAGATAGGAAATTTATAGAATTATAAATTGTGAAGATCTGAAGTTTATAGATTTATAAAATTTGAAGTTTATAGATTTATAAAGTATGAAGTTATAAAATGAATGGAATTGTAAAATAAAGGATTATAAGAAATTTACTTATAAATTGGGTTTTTGCCTTTAAATGGAATATTGATCGAAGTTAATAAAAAGGAAGATCTATAAATCAAAGTGGTTGTACAATAAAAATAGAAAGAGAATTTATAAACGTTGTTTATAAATTCGAAACCAATTTAAATTGATAAATTAAACATAGAAGGTTATTAAAAGAAATGTATTCGCGATTTGGATAGCGAATTATCCTTAAAATAAATGTGTAGAAAAGCCTGAAATTTGGTTAGTAAAGTATATTCACGATTTTGGACGGTGAATATACTGTTAAGTAAAATGGATTTATTTTCGAAGAAGTGATATTAAAAATGAAGTTAATAGTTTTAAAAGATGTTTTTAAAACGTGTTAAATATCAAAAGCATAGATTTCAACACTTGTTGTTGAAATAGACGCTTTCGAGAAATTTAAGGAAATGGTGGACTATAACACTGTTGTTATAGTAAATGATTTCCGAAAGGAAATATTTTTATATAATATTGGGATTTATACATCTATCTTAATTCTGAATCCCTATACTAGTGATTTTGAGTCGTCGTAACGATGTTTTATGAAACATTCGTTTTGACTCCAATGATTTCCTTAAAGAATGAATTTATACTTAAATTTTGATTTAAGTATATCGAATACTCTCAAATGTTGAAAATAAAAGATTTGTGAAACAATTATTATTAAATAAGTATGGAATGTTTTCCAAAATAAAATGAAAAGTTTTGAGAATTTATCTTCTTTAAGATAAATTAAAAGTGAATATTGAAATCGATTTGAAAATCAAATATCAGTAGATATTTGAAAATATAAATTCACTATGGAATTTATAAAAGAAAGGGAAGTTGTTTAAAAATAAATATTGATTTATTTTTGAAGTGTGGAAATTTTATATCTAGTAAAGATATTTTGGAAGATAAAATAATTTGGAAAATTATTTGGAATCTGATGATGTTGCGCATCTTTATTGATAGTTAAATAACCGACTATCAATAATTACCTTGAATATGGTATTTGTTGTGATTGGATGAATTTGAATGCCACACTTATTTTTGAATAATCGCTCACTATTCGGGTTAGCCGGGAAAGGACCATGGGGTCGTATAACCCATTCCGAATATGTGATACGTCGTTATGAATTGCATTCGAAGGCCGGTGTTGAAGACCAGATATTTTTGAAAACGGAAGGATTACCGTCGAGTTACTCTACATCGGCTGATCTCCGGTTTAGAGGTTTTATCACCCTTAGTGACGGGAAGTCCGGACGTGATTAGAAAATTATCCGGATATGCAAGGGCTTCGTGAGAAGTGCCTTCGGTTCTGTTCGATCCCGGAACAGACTTGTATGGATTGTGTGTCTGACGTTACAATTTGAGATATAAAGCTGATTTCTTTCAAATACATTTCTGTTGGTGGCGGAGAATTTATTCTCTTAGCTTAACACCCTTCTCTGAGACGTACGAGCTCAGAGGTTATGTAGTTGAAATTTATCAGCGATATACTCCCAATTTGGTAACGTGGCATACTAAGTGTTGCTGTGAAATGATCAGTGTTTGATCATTTGCGATATGATCATTTGTTTGATCTTATATCTTTGTGATCATAGGTTGATCATTTGTTTGACCCGAAGCATGGCTTTGTAGAAAGCGTAGCTTTGTGGACGAGACTTCGTCGAGCCTCACACCCCGGAAATGGTCAAAACAGGAAGATGCGGCAAGGTTCTAGGGAGTAGCGCCCCTTAGTGTATGTCATTCCTTCTGGATAGAGGTGGTATCATGGTATGGAGCCCAGATACTTAACCTATGTGGTTGCTGCATTATTATTTTGATGTGGTTTGTTGGAAATCGGGGATCCTCGGGAAGATCGGTTACGATCAGGGGATGGCATACGCGTGTCAGTAGTTACCTATTTTTGCAGAGGTAACCCGGCCTTGTGTTGGCAGAGATCCGGTTAGGTTCTCGGGTCGTCTATTCCAGGGACGTACCCATCGTGGAAAAGGAAGTTCCTTAGCCTGACCATTTGTTGTAAATCCAAAGAAACAATACGCGACGCGTACGGTTTTAGTTGTATTACCTGCTATGGAATGTGGCGGTAACCTGCTATTGAACATAGTAGCTATAGTAGGCATAAGTGCGGAATGCCTATGCTGGCTAAGATTTATATTATACTTTCGAAATGATTTCTACACTATGCACTAATAATAATATCAAAAAGATTTGATTTTGCGTAGTAAGCATCTTTGACTATCATAAGAAGAAATCTCCTCCAATTCTGCATTTGCATTGTGTGTGTGGCGGGAGGTCTTATGGTAGTTTCATTTTCCAAAAGCATTTCGAATTGACATTAAAGTTTTCCTGTTGTTTATTTTAAAGAATAACTGTTTTACGATCTCACACCAGTCACCATGACTAACTCGGAGTTTATTGTTCCCTTCTAAACTCTGGGTGCCCACCAATTTCCACACGGGCAGCCTAGAGTTATGTTATCAGGATATTCTGGAGCTTTGAAGATAAGATGGATGACGAGATGTAGTATTTGTATCTGATATTATTTATTCCGCTGTGTATTCTGTATGAGGACAAGTTATATAACTGTCCATTGTTGTATATTGACTCTGATGATTGATGTATGTATAAACTGATATAGCTCTTTGTTTTAAAAGACTAGTGTTTATTTATTATATATTGTTCCGCTGCGATGTGTAAGATTCTGATATTGTTTTCTGTTCTGATGTTGCTCTGTTGTTCTTTCTTCTCTTTCTCTTTTCTTTCTTTTTCTTCTGCTTTCTTCTTCTTCTGCCTTTTCTTGTTCTTAAAACCCTCACTATTGGAGTTTCCGGTACTCGATTGCTCGACAGTCGATAAAGTGAGTATCGATGTCGAATTTTCGAAAGTCGAAAAATCCCGTACGTGACAGCGTGGTATCAGAGCATATGGTTAAGCGACAACCCTGCTCTGTTGGGTGTTACTCATTAGAGATAGAGTCAGTAGTACTCTAGAATGAGTTGAGTGTAATAATAGATATGAGTGCATATTTGTTAGTGAATATAAAATTGTTTTATATTGTGATGATTGGTTTGTTGAGTGGTATATGGATTCTGGTCGGTATTGTCCGTACAACTCTATCGATAGGGATCCCTAAACACTTGTATAGAACAATTCGGCACAGTATTGTTTTAAATAGGGTGAATGAAATAATTTTGCCCAAAACTATTTTTGTATAGAAAAGAAATGTTTTTCTATGAAGTACTATAGTATATGGTTGTATGGATGTTAGGAAGTAATAATAGTGAATTATCATCACTAAAATTGAATAAGAAATTGAAATCATAACTCCAAAGTTAAGAAATAAATCCATTTAACGAATGAAATTTATAAATGTGAATTGAAAGATAAAGAGATGAATTCACATACAAATGAAATTTGAGAATATAAATTATAAATGTGATTTGTAATTTAAAACGGAATTCCAGAGAAGTTTTTGGAAATGTTTGAAAAGAATTTGAAAATTTTGGAGATTTGGAAAGTTTAAATCTTTTTGAATTTGAAAATGAATTTCAAAGGTTTTGAAAAGTATTTTTGAAGGAATGAAAAGCTCTAAACTCTTTTCGGTCGCTGGAAAATAACTTCGGTAATGACTGCAGCATTATCGATGTTCATTTTCGGGTTTCCAGAAGAGGAATTGCTGTCAAATTGTTTTAAATGGAAGTTGTTTTGAAAATTTGGATTTTTGTTTTAGAAAATTCAAAGGATAATTTGAACTGTTTTCAAAAATGGTTTTTGAAATGTTGGTAAACTCTGGAATACTATGTAGAAATATTTATGAAATATTATTAAGTTGATAATTTATACAATTTGAATTGATAGAATAAATTCAATTTAAAGGATGGAGTTAAATTAAATTAAGTATAAGTGAATCAATTAAATAAAGTGAAATGAATTAAATTCATATGGAATTTGAAATCCAGTTTAATATGAGTGGTTATAAACCAAAATGGCAAATTGAAAATAAATTTGGGAATGAACGAAAGAATAAAACTAGAATTGAAACTGAATGTTGAAAACAAATTTGAATTTGTAAGTAAATTGGAATTTGTGATAAATTAGTAATTGAAACTAATCTAAAAAGAGCAGTTATGAATGAAAGTTGTTTAGTTAATAAAATAAACCGAATGAAAATATGAAATGTAAATTAAATTGAATGGAATCAATTGCAAATGAAGTGAACTAAAGATAAAATTGAATTCAAATGAAATTTGAAATGTAAAATTGGATCATAATGGATATATAACTTCAATAATGAACTTAAAGATGATATAAGCAGTTATATTGAAAATTTTGTAATAAAATTTGCAAAATGATTTGAATGCTGTAACTAGATATTATGGCTAGTAGGATATACAGGTGTTATAAATTGGAATTTTGATTTCAAAGATAAATTTAATTGCTCGACAAAAGGTAAGTATTTAAATTTCAATATGAGATTTGATGATTTCTTGTCTAGCCGCTTGGCTTTTTCTTTTCTTTTTGAAATCTGAGATTCCGTAGGGACGTTTTGTAGTCGTACCGTACTAGCCACGCAAAGAAGACGCTGGCAAAATTTTTCAAAAATTTCGGGCGTTAGAAATTTTTTGAGAAAATTTGGAAAGTTTAAAATTTGAATTTAAACTCGAATTTGAATTGAGAAGTAAAACAATGCTGTTGAAACTAATAATTAAAGTTGGAAAACGAGTTGAATGATAACGAATCTTTAATAGAAAGATTTGTTTTGATAAATTGATAAAACTATTAGATTGTGAAAAATAGTAGACGAGTTAAGGACCATTTTTCCTAACTTGTAATTTCGAGGATGAAATTCTTTTAAGGGGGGAAGTCTGTAACGACCCAGAATTTTTGATAATTAAAATTCGAATATTTAATTGATTTTAAATATTAATAAATGGAATTTAGAAGTCGAATGATTTATTTTTCGAATGTTGGATTTTATTTGATAATTAAATCGATAAATTAAATAGTGAAATTCCAAAGATAATTGAAAATCGAGTTTAAAATGATTGAAAATGATTTGTAAAATTTTATTTAATCATACTGGAGTTATAGAAAGGTTATAGAACTTTTAAAATTGAATTTGGAGTTAATCTATGAAAATTGAATATTTTAATATTTAATTATCGACTGTAAAAATAGCCAATTTTCGAACAGTCTCAGATTCTGACGAAACCAGTTTCATCGGATCCGTAATGTGATATTATTGTAAGATTTCAAATTTCGTAATTTTTGGATTTACCATTTGTCCGGTACGAATTAAAACGCCTCGAAATCGATTTAAATCGGTTTAATTTAAATTGATCGTTTTTCTCCATAACTCACACAGATGATCGAATTAGCTTCCGAAATCTATTCCATTGTGTCCGGAACGTGGGGTAAACCCCAGAAATGCCAGTTTCGGCGCGTAAATCGGAGTTCGGAAAAGTCGGATAAATAGTGTCGTTTTAAACTCTATAAATACCCCTTTTTTCACAAATAAAAAAAAAGGAAATAGCCTAGGGTTTCGTTCAGCCCAGCCGCCACTTCAAACCAATGGCTGAAATTCAATCTTCTTCCCCCTCCTTTATCTTCGAATCCATCATTCAATCCAAGAAATTGTCAACTAAGAAAAGGTAGAGGGCATCGAGAGCTTCAAGTTGAACGGTGATGATGAAAAATGGAGCGACATCGTGGCCAGAAATCTCGGCCGTTCGTGCAACGTTCGGGCACGAAAACCCATACAAAGATGTGGCCGAGCTTGCCATGCTCAAGCGTGTCGATGGTGTTCGTGATGGGCGTTCTAGTGGAGGCTTCTGATCGACGGCTGGTGGCTCGTAGTTGGTTGCGTATGCTAGGGTTTGCGGCGGCACACTTGGGTTCGTTCACGTCGTATGAAACTGGGAGGGGAGAAGAGGGTCACGGCCACGATTCTATCATTTGAAATGCACGGCTAGATTATGAGGTTGTGAAAATAATAAAAGAAAAATTATGTAATTAGTTTATATTTAAATTCGCGAATGTTTAAAACTCTATAACTCTTTCATACGAGATTGAAATTTGACGAAACGAAGTGCGTTGGAATCGTATTCGCGAATGCTACGCGATGCAATTGGATTGGAGTCGTTTGGAGCTAGTTTGAATTTCGGGTAAAATTAAACGCGCGTTTAATTTTATTCGAATTAAACGCTGGAACGGAATTTAAAATCAAGGTGAGATCTTCTCACTCAAAATAAATTTGGATTTGCAGTTATTGATTGTTGTTTTGGATGTGATATTAGATATAGTAGGATATATATCTATATATAGCAATATATACATATTGGCATATGTATATATTGGATTGATTGATTTCCCGCCTCGTATAGCGGATGAGACCCTATTGCGCCGTTAGTAAGCGGATATATTATAAAAACCCATATACCGCGATATTCCACCTCGAAGTGGAATTGGTATTGTGCTAACGTCTTTGGATGCAGGGAAACAGGTTGGAGGGATCCAACTGGATTCCTCACCAGTATTTATTTATTTACAGATATTGATGTATATTCTGTTATCATATTGATATATGATATTGACTGTTGTGATGGACTAATTGATGCGTTGCATCATTGGATTCAAATTTTGAAGTTTAAAAATAACGATTTTAAATTTAAAAGAGATTTTTAAGTATACGTTTTATTTGAAATTTTGAATTGATTTACTTTAAATAAATAAATGTTATAAATTTAAAGTTATGGAAATTATAATGTTTGTGAAATATAACCAAAAGATGATTTTTGAAATAAATAGTTAAGTAATTTATAAAATAGTTTAAATTTGGATTTTTGAATTATTAAAAACAATGTATATAAAAGATGTACAAAATTGATATTTATCAATTAAAATTATTGGAATTTTAAACGAGTTTTTATAAGTGTTAAATTTGTAAAGATATGAAACTTATAGAATTATAAGTTGTAAAGATAGGAAATTTATAGAATTATAAATTGTGAAGATCTGAAGTTTATAGATTTATAAAATTTGAAGTTTATAGATTTATAAAGTATGAAGTTATAAAATGAATGGAATTGTAAAATAAAAGATTATAAGAAATTTACTTATAAATTGGGTTTTTGCCTTTAAATGGAATATTGATCGAAGTTAATAAAAAGGAAGATCTATAAATCAAAGTGGTTGTACAATAAAAATAGAAAGAGAATTTATAAACGTTGTTTATAAATTCGAAACCAATTTAAATTGATAAATTAAACATAGAAGGTTATTAAAGGAAATGTATTCGCGATTTGGATAGCGAATTATCCTTAAAATAAATGTGTAGAAAAGACTGAAATTTGGTTAGTAAAGTATATTCACGATTTTGGACAGTGAATATACTGTTAAGTAAAATGGATTTATTTTCGAAGAAGTGATATTAAAAATGAAGTTAATAGTTTTAAAAGATGTTTTTAAAACGTGTTAAATATCGAAAGCATAGATTTCAACACTTGTTGTTGAAATAGACGCTTTCGAGAAATTTAAGGAAATGGTGGACTATAACACTGTTGTTATAGTAAATGATTTCCGAAAGGAAATATTTTTATATAATATTGGGATTTATACATCTATCTTAATTCTGAATCCCTATACTAGTGATTTTGAGTCGTCGTAACGATGTTTTATGAAACATTCGTTTTGACTCCAATGATTTCCTTAAAGAATGAATTTATACTTAAATTTTGATTTAAGTATATCGAATACTCTCAAATGTTGAAAATAAAAGATTTGTGAAACACTTATTATTAAATAAGTATGGAATGTTTTCCAAAATAAAATGAAAAGTTTTGAGAATTTATCTTCTTTAAGATAAATTAAAAGTGAATATTGAAATCGATTTGAAAATCAAATATCAGTAGATATTTGAAAATATAAATTCACTATGGAATTTATAAAAGAAAGGGAAGTTGTTTAAAAATAAATATTGATTTATTTTTGAAGTGTGGAAATTTTATATCTAGTAAAGATATTTTGGAAGATAAAATAATTTGGAAAATTATTTGGAATCTGATGATGTTGCGCATCTTTATTGATAGTTAAATAACCGACTATCAATAATTACCTTGAATATGGTATTTGTTGTGATTGGATGAATTTGAATGCCACACTTATTTTTGAATAATCGCTCACTATTCGGGTTAGCCGGGAAAGGACCATGGGCTCGTATAACCCATTCCGAATATGTGATACGTCGTTATGAATTGCATTCGAAGACCGGTGTTGAAGACCGGATATTTTTGAAAACGGAAGGATTACCGTCGAGTTACTCTACATCGGCTGATCTCCGGTTTAGAGGTTTTATCACCCTTAGTGACGGGAAGTCCGGACGTGATTAGAAAATTATCCGGATATGCAAGGGCTTCGTGAGAAGTGCCTTCGGTTCTGTTCGATCCCGGAACAGACTTGTATGGATTGTGTGTCTGACGTTACAATTTGAGATATAAAGCTGATTTCTTTCAAATACATTTCTATTGGTGGCGGAGAATTTATTCTCTTAGCTTAACACCCTTCTCTGAGACGTACGAGCTCAGAGGTTATGTAGTTGAAATTTATCAACGATATACTCCCAATTTGGTAATGTGGCATACTAAGTGTTGCTGTGAAATGATCAGTGTTTGATCATTTGCGATATGATCATTTGTTTGATCTTATATCTTTGTGATCATAGGTTGATCATTTGTTTGACCCGAAGCATGGCTTTGTAGAAAGCGTAGCTTTGTGGACGAGACTTTGTCGAGCCTCACACCCCGGAAATGGTCAAAACAGGAAGGATGCGGCAAGGTTCTAGGGAGTAGCGCCCCTTAGTGTATGTCATTCCTTCTGGATAGAGGTGGTATCATGGTATGGAGCCCAGATACTTAACCTATGTGGTTGCTGCATTATTATTTTGATGTGGTTTGTTGGAAATCGGGGATCCTCGGGAAGATCGGTTACGATCGGGGGATGACATACGCGTGTCAGTAGTTACCTATTTTTGCAGAGGTAACCCGGCCTTGTGTTGGCAGAGATCCGGTTAGGTTCTCGGGTCGTCTATTCCAGGGACGTACCCATCGTGGAAAAGGAAGTTCCTTAGCCTGACCATTTGTTGGAAATCCAAAGAAACAATACGCGACGCGTACGGTTTTAGTTGTATTACCTGCTATGGAATGTGGCGGTAACCTGCTATTGAACATAGTAGCTATAGTAGGCATAAGTGCGGAATGCCTATGCTGGCTAAGATTTATATTATACTTTCGAAATGATTTCTACACTATGCACTAATAATAATATCAAAAAGATTTGATTTTGCGTAGTAAGCATCTTTGACTATCATAAGAAGAAATCTCCTCCAATTCTGCATTTGCATTGTGTGTGTGGCGGGAGGTCTTATGGTAGTTTCATTTTCCAAAAGCATTTCGAATCGACATTAAAGTTTTCCTGTTGTTTATTTTAAAGAATAACTGTTTTACGATCTCACACCAGTCACCATGACTGACTCGGAGTTTATTGTTCCCTTCTAAACTCTGGGTGCCCACCAATTTCCACACGGGCAGCCTAGAGTTATGTTATCAGGATATTCTGGAGCTTTGGAGATAAGATGGATGACGAGACGTAGTATTTGTATCTGATATTATTTATTCCGCTGTATATTCTGTATGAGGACAAGTTATATAACTGTCCATTGTTGTATATTGACTCTGATGATTGATGTATGTATAAACTGATATAGCTCTTTGTTTTAAAAGACTAGTGTTTATTTATTATATATTGTTCCGCTGCGATGTGTAAGATTCTGATATTGTTTTCTGTTCTGATGTTGCTCTGTTGTTCTTTCTTCTCTTTCTCTTTTCTTTCTTTTTCTTCTGCTTTCTTCTTCTTCTGCCTTTTCTTGTTCTTAAAACCCTCACTATTGGAGTTTCCGGCACTCGATTGCTCGACAGTCGATAAAGTGAGTATCGATGTCGAATTTTCGAAAGTCGAAAAATCCCGTACGTGACATTGTTTTTATAGAGGCATATTTTTCAAACTCGGTTGTGGCAACAATTTCGCTCGAGCTGGCCCTGGTTGCACCCATCACCATTAATAATAAAAAGGTGTTGGTAATAAAAGAGGGGGTCAGCAAGAATACCGAAACCAAATGGGAAAATTATGTTATTGCTTGTGTATTTGGCAGATGTCCTTTTTATCATCATTTCAAATTGTATTAAGAGCTTGAAACCCGATAGGTAATTTTGAAATGTACACAAGAAATAATGGTTTCTTTACCATTAAATTCGAGAACTTATCTGATTATGAAAAAGCCATCAACGATGGTCCATATTTACACAATGGAAAATCTATAATCTTGAAAATCTACAGTAACAAATTAAACTTTGATAAAGAAGCTTTCATTTTAATTACAAGTGTAGTCAGGATTCCATTGAAATTGGATGAGCGAACGACCAATGAAACCGGCCTGACTAAGTTATGCAATAATTTTGGTTGAACAAAGAAAACGTGGAGCTACCAGAGGAATCCTACATCACAATGCATGATGGAGAAAGCATAATGTAAAAACTTGAATATGAATGAATACCAACAAGATGTTTGGTATGTGCCTGTTTTGGGCATAGTATGGATAACTGTATGTCAAAAAAGGTATGGAAGGAGAAAACGAACTCATCCTCCATTATACAACTAGATAAAGAAGTGCCAACAATTAAAAATATGATTGTTAAGAAAAATGAAGCAAATCAAATGCTTCAAAAAAGAATGTAGTATGCAATGACACTAGTGATAATATGGATTATATAGAGGTAATGGAAAATCAGAAAGCTTTGGATCCCACAGTCCCAAATAGCAAATCCATGAATGATGGCAACATAAAACACAACATGTCTATGCAAGATCCCCTCCAACAAAATAATGAAATTAACATTGAAACCATGCAATCAACAGACAAGCAAAAACAAACCGAAAGGGATTATAATAAACAGGTCATTGAGTATCCCCGGTAGGAAAGCTCAAGTTTAATTACAGAAATAGATTGCATTAATATGGTGATTAACAAGATACTGGAAATGGGACCAAATCTGTTCTGGATGAAGCGATTGTTACAGGACCAGTAACAACATTAATGTCAGAATCCATCACTAAAAACTTACTAGAGAATGCTGCAAAATTGCCATTTGCATCAATTTCTCCTGCACAAAAAGTCAAAAGAAAAAATAACAGACTAAAGAATCTCAATGACATCATATTCACAAATGATGCAGAAATAAATAAAGTAAGTGGCTTTAGGGACAAATTTATCATGAAAACCCAAAGTGGGGTGAATTACTGAAAGTTCAAGATAAGAAGCTATGCCAAAAAAGATGCAATAAAGTAGCAGAGGGAAGATATAAGCAAAATTAGTGCTTCACTATGATAACACTTGGTGTCCTTTACAAATATTTGTTTATTACTAATATATTAGTGTCTATTATTGCTTGGAATACAAAAGGATTAAACTTCCCTGAAAGAAAATTTGATTTAGCAAATTTGTTAAACTCATATAAACTTAGTTTTAGGAATATTGGAGCATAAGTAAGATAATAGTAAACTAGAGGATTATCAAATCAGAGTTTTAAACAACTGAGGTATAACCAATAACAATTCAATGGGAGACATTGGTAGAATAATGATTTTATGGGATACTAACATCTGGGATCTAAAATAGTATTTTATAAATTGCCAGTATATACATTGCAACTGTTTAAATAAAGGGGGATTCCACATGGAAATTACTTTTATTTATTCCTCCAATAGTGAAAGTGAAAGAATTTTACTTTGGAATCATTTAGAGAAAATTAACAAAAAACTTATACATCCTTGTATAATACTAGGGGATTTTTATAGTGTTTTAACTGCATTTAAAAATAGAGGGGAGTCCCAAATTCTTTTCAAAAGTTAACTTAAAGCAGGGTCATAAAACCCACTATTTTTGGAAATAAATACACTTTGAAATCTGGAGAATTTAGGAGCATATATTGTAAACTAAGTAGAATATTAATGAATTAGGAATTTATCATATGTTTCCCAAACTATAATTGTAACACTTTATACCTCAAGCATTAAGTGATCATACCCTAGTACATATCCTTTTTTGAATTACCTAGAAAACCAAGCTTCGTTTGTAATCTCTAGGGAAGTATGTGTCTGTCAAACACATACTTTGATTACTTATTACAGGGTTGTCAGTTTTAGGATTTGAACTCATGACCTTTGGTCTCGTAGTCCGGACCATCAACCAACTACGCTATCCCCGTTGGCACCCCAGTATAAATCTTTTTTCTAAAAACAATGTAATCAGGAAAAAAATTACTTTTAGATTTTTAAATTGATGGACATATGAAAATAATTCTAGGGTAGTAGTTAAAAGCTGTCTCGCTATTAAAGTACAAGGCACTTTCCACTACAAATCCAACAAATTTCTACAAAAAACCCAAGAAAAATTCAAAAGTTTGGAACAAAAATAGAAGCAAAACAGAAATTACTAAGATTAAAGAGGAATGTGATGAGTGTTTACAGAATTCAATAGATAACGATAGCTCAGACGTTATTCAAGTTAACAAATTCTTTCAAACACAAAGTAACTAACCAAGGCTCTACATGTGCAATCAATAAATATGAAACATAAAGCAAAAGTGAATTGGCTAACTAATGGGATGAAGCAAATAGATTTTTCTATGTCAAAAGGTCCAATAAAAGATACAAAATGACATAGGAAAATTGCCTGATAATAATAGAGTTATGATAAATGAAGCCACTCAAATTGAAAAGGAGACTATCAATTATTTTATAACATTACATAACTCTAATTCATACCTACAAAACATTCCAAAAATAGCCACCAAGTATTTACTCTAGTCTAACGGTCAAGAATCTTGCTAGCTTCAATATGTTTGGATGAAATTCAAAATATTATTTTTAATGCTAATAACGATAAAAGCCCTGGTCCTGATGGATCTTAGTCTAAATTTTATAAAACACACTGGAATGATATAAAAAATAATTTGTATAAGGTAATAAATGAACATTTTGTTACCGAAGTTTTTTTGAAAAATGTCAATATACTCTCGTTACTCATACCAAAAGTTAAAACTTCCAATAGGTTAGAGGACCATAGGCCAATTACATGCTGCAATTTTTTGTATAAAATTATTGCTAAAATTTTATGTATGGAATAAATACCTTTTTAAAATATATTTTTGAAAATCAAAGTGCATTTATACTAGATAGGTTTATTATAGAAAAATACTCTTTTAGCACATAAAATGATAAGAAATTTCAATCAGAGTAGCAAAAATAAAATGAAAAATTAAATTGATTTGCATACAACTTTTAACAAAATTAACCGGCATTTTATTGTACATATGATGAAACAACTTGAGTTTCATAATAATTTTTGCAATCTTATTAAAGAATGTATAAATAATGTCACTTATTCAATACTGATTAATGGATGTCCCAGTGGTTAAATAAAGAGATCTTCTTTCTCCTTACATATTCACTATTGCAATGGAATTCTTTTTTTTACAAGTGGAAATGCCAAAGAGAATGAGAAAGAAGGGAGAGATGAAGAGAATAGATAGAATTATTTTTAAAATTTTGAAATCAGAGGCCTTTAAATAGAGGTTGAAGAGTTTCATTCATTCATGAAAGGATGGCGCTAAAAGCCGTTTCTTTTGAGATTATAAGAAACATGTCATCGATTTATATGTCAACATATAAAAAAATGATATGCCGACATATGCATATTTACTTGTATATGTTCAAAACCAATTGGAAAATGTTTTAAACTATATTCCTTTATACAAACTCTATTAAAATTATTTTATAAATAAATTAAATATTTATTCTTTTATAAAAACATGTTGAAAATAATTTTCAAAGTTAAGATAATCAAATATATTATACTGCTAAGGTCTTTAACATTTATTCTAAGACTCGATAATACTGACACAAATGTCTTGAGCTATTCATGCTATTGACTCATGAATTTTTAGATATATCTTGATCTGTTTTTAATTTATATTGATCAATTTTTCAAGCTTTCATTCAATCAGCACTTGTATTAACCTATTTAATAATTGTGATATCTTGCACAATACACTATATAACTCAAGAGAACATTAGTAACAATATCTATATGGTTGTCGTCATCAAAATCAATACCATGGGTATTAATAGAAAATACACGGAAAAGGAAAGTAACTTCATTCTCCAAAATATTTAAAACTCCTACGTAGCTTGGTTACTACACCTCTTCAAAAAAATTAACTTTCAGTGAATAAGTTTGAAGATTATTGCAATAACTTTAGGGAACGAATGATAGGTAGCAATGGCACCATATCGAATTTCGCTTTCAAGGTTCTAGTTCGTACATGACACAACTAGTGTTTTCCAACTCTTTTGTGTTCTTAATCTTAGATTAGCCATGTAGTTGGCTTTATTAAACTACTATGTTTTTTGTTTGAGACATTCAACGTTTTATCTGACATGTATGAAACATGGTGATTCTGCTACCAACGCTATACATGTATTGTTCCTTTCTTGATACTTAGTAATTAATTTATCATAGCAAATATTTCTATGTTTCGGTCTCTCCTATGGTTGTGTAGGGAAAGGTTGAAGGGTGTTTACATTATCAACTTAATGTGGGCATTTTGTTGAAATGTGATGCGCTAGAAAAAGCTTAACCGTAGCAAGTTAGAGTAGCTCCAGCAGCATCGAAAGCTTGAAAAATGGGTAGGATCTCACCATTTTTTTTGATTTCCCATGCAGCAACAGCGACTATTCGAGCGTGGTAAAAGGAAATAAGCGGGGGTTTTCAACTTTGTTTGAAGCAGCGATCCATAAACAGTAATTAAAAACCGTTTAGGGTATAAATGGTTTTTAGAAAACCGTTTATGGCATAATGGGTTCTGAAACAATAACCCCATTATACTATAAACGGTTTTCTGAGAACTGTTTATAGCTATAAATGATTTTCACAAAATTATTTATAGTTTTAAAAAAAAGGCTAATTCCTCCCACTTGTTTACTGGAGAAGTAAGAGGAATTCACGCGTTTAAATTGTTTTCTCCTTTTGGTTTTCCCTTCCCGCTAGAGATGCTCTTATGAAGAACTATGCACAAATTATGGCAACAAATTGTCTTAAGATGGTACCACTGAAGCCAGCTATGACATAGTTTGGAAATTATCTTTAGGATGTGTTTGTTTTGCACATAAAAGAGGCACAGGAAATAAACACAAAAGAAGAATGCTTCAACGATGAGGAATGCGTTCTTCTGTTACAAAAATGGCATTTGAAAGAGGCATAAATAATTTTATTATTACTAATTACATTGTTAATCTGTTTGTATTGTTTTAAAGAAAATGTATTTTGAGAATATAACTAAATCCAAAAATTTGATAATTCAAGTACAATAATGGTACAAGTACGGTTACTATAGTACAACAATTTTGAATTACAAATGTAATAACGATACAAGTGCAGTTACAAAATATGAATTACTAATGTACTACGGCGTCAATTAGTTCGTTTCATATATTATCTCGAACGTTTGCACTGAATTTGTTGCATTTATCTCAACCGGTTCATTGTCGTTATTCCCCGACATCCGAATATTATAGTACCTTTATAGAAATTCTTCCGAAACTAGATTGGGATCATCGTCCTATGTCATAAATTCAAGTTCTCCTTCGTTGTTTCTTTATATGAAATTGTAAATAACCATTGTAGCAGTTACAAACTTTGCTTGAACGTTTTATTTATATGTCTGCACATTATGTTAGATTGCAAACTTTTACTTTCAAATTCCAAAGGTTCATTTGATTGCCATATGTAAACTCGAATGATAACATTTGAAAATTTTATTTTCATTCTTTGCTTGGTTGTGTTTCATTACAATCTGAAATATGGTATCTAACATTGCGTTAGGGAGGTAAGTAGTTATCCATTAATGGATACCTCGAGTGAAAAAAAAATTGTCCTTCTGGTGGATGAGAAAGATTCAAATTTCTATCGTTTAAAACCGAACGAAAAAATTTAGCATCGCATGCAAGTTCCTTCCCACCATGCTCTTACAAACATAAATGTTAAATCAGGCGTGCATACAATAATAATATTCTGCGTAACGAAACTTTTACGTCTAACATATCATTGCATCTTTGCAATAGGCACATGTGCAATGACATGTGTACCATATATAGTCCCAATACAATTTTTAAATAATGGGTAAAATCGGTCTGAGTGCCAATTTGTTATGGGACACTATTAAATTGAGGGTCTACCGGCCTAATAATATCCTTAGACGTTAACAGAATAATTTTCTAAACTTCATAAAAAAATAAAAACCATGTTATTCGATCATTGAAATCTTTTAGCAAACTACTGTGTTGGAAGAACCAAAGGAATTATATACAGAAAGACGAACAACATTTCCTTAATGTAAATATTGGACGTTTTCTTCAAACCATAATCTTTCAATCACTCACATAATGATAGAAAACAAAGTCTTTTCATTCGTAAGTTTCGTTGACAACGTTCTACATGAACGCATATTATATCGTTAACCCATGAATTTCTTTGTGTTTGGATGTGTGAATATGGACGATTGGAGCCTTCTATAGCGTTCTAATTCTCCTAATAGCTTATATACCAGTAATGTAGGATCGTTTTCACCCTTGGGGAGGTGAATAGGGTGATACTAAAAATAATTAAAAATTAATGCGGAAATAAAAATAATAACCGAAAGTAATGCATAAGAGATCACACACAAATTTACCCAGCTTCGGCAAAACTTTGCCTACGTGCTGCCCCTAAGGTTTCTACTAGAAATTAAGTAGTCAGACGCTTACACACGTAAACTTGTGACACCCGCTAATGACTAATCTAACTCTACGCTCAAAACCCTGCCACAACTCAGCCATTGAGTTGTGAATTCTCGAACTACACTACCGTAGTTCGTAACCTAATCACACGACTAGAAAGTTACACTGTTTAAAAAGTAAAATTACAAAGTAAAATAAAAACTAAACAAAATAAAATCAAAACCCTATTTAATAAAACTTAAGCTCAACAATAAAATAATGTAGACCGGCCCACCATAATTTATAACACAAGAGAAATAAGGACATCTCCCTTTCTTCTGTATACTTCGGCCGATCTTTTGTTTTCTCTCAAAAATTAGGGCTTGATTGTTTTGAAGCGCCGCTTGAAAGATTGAAGCTCGAATCGTTTACTAGTGCTCTCAATTCAGTCGATGCTTCTCTAATCGATTAACTTGTTCACGGCTGCTTCAATTAAGTCGAGATCGAATCGATGCTCTGAGTTGGTACATAAATTTTGCCCCTTTTAATTCTCGACTTTGATTCGAGTTACAAATTTGTTTTCGATTTAAAAGTATGCTCTGGATTTTTGTCTCGAACTCGAATGCCTAATTGCCGATGATGATCGTGGGTATTTATAGGGATTGAAACCCTTAATTTTTGTTCGTATATTTCTCAATTGAATTCTTTAGTGAGTTTTGCTTGGCCGTGATTTTTTAATCGAATGATGGTGATAAATTTGACTTGTTCATTTCGTTGATACGTTGCTTCATGAATTTGAACTTGCTCCGTTCTTTCTCCTATGACTTCGGCTTGATCATTTCTTTTTCAAAACTGCTTTTTATTTTGAATTGCGACTTTGGATTCGTTCGCTGACTTGTTGACCTCTTGATTTTGTTCCAATTTTTGATGGCTTTGACTTGTTCATCTTTCCATATGACTTCTGATTTTTTTTAAAACTTGACTCACGGCTTCACGGTTTTTACTGTATATTTATGTATATATGTTACTGCATTTAAACTTGTACATGTTGAGGCTTGCTTGATGTTTCTGGTCCATTGTGCTAGCTAATGTCTGGTTGATTCTTCATGTGTACTCGAGTCTCTGTTTCATATGTATGTATACATCTCTGGTTCAAGTGAGTTGTGTCTTCATGTATACATCATTGAACAGATTATGTAGTAGTCTGGTTACATTTATTTGTATGTTGGTTGGACTGCCTAGCCTTGTTGTACTAATATGGTGAGATTGTCTCCTCTGATTCATGTGCACTGACTTGATGTACATGTTGAAACTCGTGTGTGGTCTCATTGAAGTCTTGCTCTTGTTCATGCCTGAAATGATTCATATGTGTCACCATGTATATACATACATACATATGTATGTGTGTGTGTGTGTATATGTATTGTGATGCCTTGTTCTGCTTATTGCTGTTGCATATGAATATACATGCTGCTCATGTCTGAATGCATGCATTTGTGTCTTCATGTTGCATTGTTGAAACTCAGCTTGCTGTTGTTGTGTGCTCTGACCAGTCTGGGTTCATTCATGTTGAACTCCTTTGCACTTTGGTCCACGGTTTGCTTTGAGTTCCACTTGAGTCTGTCCTTATTTCACTGGCTTGTTAAGTTATATTTGTATTGCTATGTTACTTTGATCTTGTTCCACTTGCTCTGATATGATCTGCATTGTGCTTTGAGTTACTTGTAGTTAAACTGTTTGCATACTCCACTGTGCTCATGTGCATTGTTCTTGTTATTTTGTTCTGGTTTGAAATCTAGTCTGGTTGCACCACTGTTTGGAGTCTGGTTCCATATGACATTGCTGCTTAGCATCTATTTATCATGTCGAGGCTTGCACTTTGAAGTCAAGTTCATGCCTAAACATAGTATTTGCTTCGAGCTTCATCTATGCAGTTTGGTTGCCTTTGTTTGGTTCACCACTTTGTTATGTGAGCATGTTGAACTTGAGTGATTGTATATCCATTGTGCACCATATGTTGCTCTGACCATATGCATGTGTATATTATGCTAGTTCATGTTGTAACTGGACTTGGTTAGTTTTGCTTTCATCTGAGTTGTATTGTGGTCTTGTAGTCTGGTGTGGTTCTTTTTGAAGTCTTGTTGCATGAGAACTTGTACTTGACCATTTTGTGATGTTTTTGTATTGCACCTGAGTTGAATCCAGCATTTGCTTGGGTTTGACCTTGTGCTCACCTGTCCCTGCAGTTTTAACGATCAAGCGTATATCGGTGTGCACGACCTTGTGGCATGTACAGTGGATACACTGTGCATGTCACAAGTTGTTCGTGTATGATGAATTAAAAGAAAATAATGACGAACAACCCAAATAACCGAGGCAAATAATATTTTCAAAAAATACACTTTATTTTGCACTGCAAAATATTTTCTTTTTCAATTTTACTGCGTCAGTGTATATTTTGCAGATAACTCAGATGCTGGATTCAGGTTGGAACAGAGTTGAAGATAAAAATAGGAGTGTTGAGTGAATATGTAGTGAGATGTGATATGTAAATTGAAAATTGTGATGTAATCGAGATTGTAATGTAATTGAAAATGTATATATGTAGCGAAAGCTCAAATTTGTACTATTCGAATTTGTAATAAAATATTTGTTTGAATAAAATTCTGAGTTATTTATTTTATTCAACAAATATTTATTTAATTATGTAAAAAAATAAAATAGTACAATAACAAATACATTTAAACGAATATATATATGTTTATTATCATCAAACAAAAATCATATACTAGCATATTTTACAAGTAAAACCTTCGACTTGAGAATTTGAATGATCACCTTCGTCGAACGGTTCAGCCTTTGAAATGGTGATAAAAAAATGATGAAATGGAGGTGGAGGTGAAATGGAGTAAAAAAAAAAGGCGAGTTCATAGGGATTAAAATGACCGTTATGGGTAATCAACGGTTGGCGTTTGATGTGTTATGTCAACCATTGATTTTCTCCCGTTTTCCCCGACGGACCATTCACACGAGACCTATCATTGACGCGTCTAACAACTAGACAAAAAAAATCTGTCACCGTTACTTAATAATTGAAATAGAAATAGAATTTTTTGATCCCATCATCAATCCAAAATACCTGGATATTCAAATAATAGGTTAAGAGTTCGAATCTCATAAAAAATAAAAATTAATATATATTTTCAACTGAAAATTTTGAAAATTTATAGTTTATTCTAGTTTTTTTACGTGCACTTCCATAAAATTTCGTTTCAACAATTTGAGTGTCTCAGCTGCACTATTCATCTCATTGTTTTCTTCTGCCGTCACATAGATAATCTTACATTTCTTCCACACAGTTTCTTCGCTCTAACGAGAGCATACGCGGAAGTTAAATCATGATGCATGAACGTAACCTATAAAATCAAAAGGAGAAAAGTAGAAAAATACATGAACGGCCAAATCAAAGAAGCAACAACCCTTCGTCATCTATGACCTTTCCAGCTATTTACCACTACTTTGGAAATTGCTTAGAATTTCATGTTCACTATTTTGAACGACTTTATTCTCTTGATCTTCCCATTCCACCCCTGTTCTCCCACTAATTTGCTTAAATGGGAAACTGCGTATCGTATAAGGACGACTTACCTACGGTCAAAGTTATTCACGTTGACGGAAAAATGGAGGAGTATGGAGGAAGGCCAATCAGAGCGGGACAAGTGACAGTAAAAAGTCCAGGCTTTTACGTGTGCAGCAGCGATGCAATGGTCTTAGGAGAAGAGGCGCCGGAAATGTCTGATTCTGATCATCTCTTGCCTGGGCTAATTTACTTTCTGCTGCCAATGTCGAAGAAGGGGTGCAGGCTTTCGCTTCATGATCTTTGTTGTTTAGCAGCTACGGCAAATGCAGTTGTTCAGGGAAATGAGAAGACGAGGTCGTTAGAAGGTTACTATGCAGCTTTGAGTTGCTATGGCAGTAAACAAAGCGATTAATGTACAGAATGTTTAAGCTATGAGTCTAGACTCCATCCTTATTTTTAGGGGTCAATACTGAATCACAGCTGACACCAGTTTTTGTCAAGGGGTTTTGGACCAAAGGTCCCTATTTTCAAAGTTCATGCACAAAAAGTCTCTGCTCATAAACACATGTAAATTAGGTCCCTATTTTGTTATTTTTTTACCAAACTGTCGTCTTTTTGAAAATCGACTTAGCATTCTTTTCAGGGGCAAAAGCGGTATAAATTAGCCAAAATCTAAAAATAGGGACCTAATTTTCATAACTTATTCGGGAGGGACTTTTTTTACATCATCTTTCAATTTCAGGGACTTGACAGCGATTCCTTGTTTTGTTAATTTCTTGTTATGGAAACGTCATTAAAAAAAGCATTTGATTTGATGTTGGACAAACTTGCTTAAACATATCGTAATTCGA
Organism: Allium fistulosum; assembly: GCA_030737815.1. Classification (NCBI taxonomy): domain Eukaryota; kingdom Viridiplantae; phylum Streptophyta; class Magnoliopsida; order Asparagales; family Amaryllidaceae; genus Allium; species Allium fistulosum. Next base: position 297,097,566 of record CM060907.1, read on the forward strand.
AATACTATGATGCTTCTATATTTGCGGTTTTAAATTGTGTCACATACCTAAAACCAAAGAAGATGAGTATGAGCAATTAATAGGGTGCATTTTCAGACAAATTGGATTAGAGATTATATTAGCTAAAAGATATTTAGGATGTAAAAATTATTATGTAAGGTAATGCAAAAATTGTTGAAAAAAAATCGTTGCGTAAATTTTCTAATAATTATATATATATATAATAGTTATATTTAATATTTAATGTTTAAATTCAAATTCAAACTACTAATACATTAAAAAAAATCAAGCGTCCCATCTGTTTTCCGCGATAATGACGTAGATAGTGACAACAAATGGCTCAATATTGAGCTCTAGCATCCCCATAGTCAATTTCGGTTTGTCTGGAGCCATCAAAAAGTATGCAGCATAACCTACTTTTTCTATCGATAATTGTTGAGAATCTTTTAGTACATTCATAGTATCTTTCCACCATGGTGTAGAGGTACAAAGTGGAGCAGAAGCAAGAGCATGAGCAGAAGGTCGGCATCAATGGGACGCTTGGACTTTTGGTACGGATGGTGGTGGAGAAGAGAACGATGACATTAGTGGTGTAATGCTGGATCTGGATTGAATATGATAATCCGTGAAATTCAGATACATCATCACCATCAAGAGCAGTCATAATATTCTTCGTACTCTCTTAGTTAATCAGACCGACCTGACACATAACGACTTCGTAACTGAGATATGGAGGAAATGTGAACTCGACTAAAAGTCTATGAGGATCGGGTAATATGAATAATTCTACTAAAATAAAACATATCAAATAGCAGTGGAAATAAGGAACTATAAAGTAAAGTGCATCATAGATTTTTATACTTGTTTGAACTTCCCGTTCTACGTCAAGTCCCAACCTTCATCTGGGTTTAACTAACAAACGTCCCCACTTAACCCGGAAGAATATATATTATAGACTACCAGAGTTGCTGAAAAAACTTCGTGCTTGAAGATCTCCAACAAAACTTCGACTATTACAAACAGTTGAGTTTGTGACTTTGTATGCTTTTTAAATAGCACGATAAGCCAATATGTACAACCTTCCTATAATCTTCTTGATGGTATGATATGTGTTCGTGAAGAAAATAGAAGTAGACTAATCACTACAGAAATAGATTTGAAAGATCAAGTGGTCAAATAGAAAGCAATTGAATATTTTGAACGATCGGTGAATTCAAAAGAGATGGTAGATAGAGAGCAGTATACTCCATTGTGAATTCAAGAATGGAGTTTGCTTTATATATAATATGAATGGTTGCAACTATTTTGTGAAGAGCGATAACCATTAGAAGAGTTGCAGCCATTAATGAGGAGAAGTGACTCTTTGCAAGGAAGAGGATCACTTTAGTATTTTAAATAAAAAATTACAGTTGCGATATTCAGTCGACTGAACAAAATTATTCAGTCGATTAAATGATAGTAAAATTTATCACGAAAGAAAACAATTTTAAAAACACATGATTTAGTCGACTGAATATGTTAATTTAGTCGACTGAATTCTGTTTTGTAAACATAGTATATACAAGATTCAGTTGACTGAATTTAGCATTTTAGTCGACTGAAAACGGTGTCTTTTTACTGTCAAAACCTAGCGTATATGTTGATTATTTGTAAGTGTATGTATACCATTTCGAAGAGATTTTAACATGTATGTACTATAGGCTAATGACTGTATGACTGATATATATTTCTGTGTCATTATCGTTTTGCCTTCATTGTCCCGATCGTTTTGCCTTCATTATATAGTTGTCACTATCAAAATATGAGGTTCTAACATTCTCCCCATTTTTGATGATGACAACTATATAAGTTAAAATTAAACAAATAGAACAATAGATAAACCCCCCTAAGTTTATACTCCCCCTATCGATATGGCCATATAGTTGTTCTCCCCTTTTCTCATTGACAAAAAAAAGATATCAATTGGAGCAATATAAATATTATAAGACTATAGTATATTTTCATAATTGTATAACCCAACATAAATATGTTTAGAAGAACAAAGCACAATAAATATCACAGAACAGAACATACTACTAAACACCATCACTTTTTATGCTAAAAACATAGTATTTAACACCATCACTTGCTATACAAAAGATAGTACTAAACACGGACAACACATAAGACAAGTTGTCACATAGTCAAAAAGCAACCGAAACATAACACCACATTGTCTTAAAAAAACACAAATGTCATGAGCATAAGAACCAAAATAACATCAACTAACAAGTTTTTAATAATACCAACTAAACCAAAAGTAGAGAATGCATGAGTAAAGATAGGAACGAGCTCATCATGCTTAGAAATCATGACTTTGACTAGTGTTACACTAAAAGTCAACCTTTTGACTAAGATGAAAGGTATTTCAACAAAAGCAAAGAAAAAGGAGCACAACCCAAACCTTTTGAAAGAGTCGAAGGGATGTAATTGTCAAATTTCATTAGCATCAAACCTTTCGAAGAAGTCGAAAGGTTCCGTCTCTAGTATCCATAGAGTTCTTACCTTTCAAAGGGGATAAAGAAGTCAAAGCAAGTGTGAGAAGTATTTAATTACCTTTTCGAAAGTATAGTAAGCCTTTCGAACTGGTTAAAGCACATCCAGGGTACCTTTCGACAATGATGAAAGGTTTATAAAGAAAGCAGCACTCACAAGTCAACAAAGAATGAAGGGCAACCTTTCGACATCATTGAGGAAGAACAACCTTCCGACAAGGTCGAAAGGGTCACATTAGACAAGAGAAGAACAACCTTCCGACAAGGCTGAAAGGTTCATAACAGTATAAAGAAGACAAACTCTTCGATAAAGGCGGAAAGATCACGGAGGCATAAGAGTAACAAACCTTCCGACATAGGCGAAAGGTTCATAATAGCAGATGAAAAGGCGAACCTTTCGATGAAGATGAAGGGTTTAAGGCGGCATATAAAAGAGAGACCTTCCGACTCAATCTAGAGCATGAAGTCGAAAGGAGGGCCGCCTGCATCTATAAATAAGACCCAAAGGGTCTAGTTTTCTGATCCGATGTAACGACCCCACCGCGATGCCCAGTTTAGCAAAGAACATTACAAGTAATGTGGTCTGCTAATCTGGAGAATAAGGATTGTTAGGGGCTATTGAACGTGAATATATCTTTCTGCTAACACTGACACGTCATTTATTCCTTTTTCAATTAATATGTGAACTGAATTTGACGTATACAGTATTAATACAAAGTAATAGACACATCGATTTCTCAAAATTAGAACAATATATCATATAAATAACAGTCATAGATCATAGCGGAATAAATCTTAACTTATATATATACAAATTATTCAATTTACAAAATGAAATACTAAACTCAATTGTTATACAAATTTTACAATTCTCTAAGCTAAATGAGACATCTTATAAACATATTCACAAATTTCCTAAATGAGATAAACTAAAAGTCAAAAGTGTTTATCTTCTTGCTAGCCCAAACATCCAAAGGTCAACTTGTCATGTAACTTGAAAAGTCTCGGCCTGACCTGAGCAAAATAACACCCGGGTAAGACTATCTCTAAATATCCAATAGAGTGAGAACAGAATACAACACAAAAAAACAACATATAAGTAAATATAGATGTCCATGAAATAACGAGTCACGGGAATTAATTTAACTTAGAGTTCATCACAAGGCACATGGTTATACATTTAAGTCACGAACACATATTAGTCACTAAACACTGAATTCACATAACAAAACACAATATCTCTAAGTACGCAAATACCAATGATTAACTCAGAACATGGTTATAAGTTTAAATCACAAACACGAACTAGTCCCTAAATGCAGAATAATAGAATTAACTTAACATCCATCCCAAGACACAAGAATATATATCTTTAGTTCACGAACACAGAATAGTCATAAAATTCAAATATGCAGAATCCAAGAGATCTTAATCCAAACCGATTGTAATGATCGTCCAAAACAATCGCAATGATTGTACTCAAAACCCATGGCAAACAAACAAACAAATTGGTATCACTCGAACCGATCCGATACCAAGGATCGTACTCAGACCGGGAACACAGAATCACAGAATGATCTCAAGAATAGTCCATACCAATCAAGTTGATCGTAGAAACCACGACTCGATATATCTACATTCATTTAATATTATTATATTATTATGTTTGAAAAGAAATCCAGGAATAAACTTCTTAAGGATCTAGTAGCCACTTGCCGCACACCAAAAGAGAGTAAACTCTAAAGTGCCAAATAATATCACCTTCAGTAATCACTAGAATTTAACCAATACGTCCCATATCGTATGATGAAATTCAAGTATTTACTAAAAGCTAGTAAATATCACTTATTAAGGATACCATTGGAAAACCTGAACCACATTCTCTTAAGGATCAAGCAACCACTTGTCGTACATCAGAAGAGATACGACTCTAATGTGTTAAGTACTTTCCCAAATACGATCAGAAGAATTTAACCAAGGCATCCCATATTACCCAGTGGAATTCGAGTATTCGCTAATGGGTTAGTAAATTCCACTCAAACATTCCATTCAATGAGTTATACCATATTCAACGAAGCGTTACTCGAAAGCATTTAAAACAATCGATAACATTAAGTTGAATAATAGTACTTTCCAAATTATAGAATTAAGGTTCTCGAAACAAATATTCTCTCTGATTTTTATTATATAAAAAAACACTTATTATAATTTTCCAGAAATCCACTTATTATTTAACTTTAAATAAATGTTCACTTGTTTGATAAAATATTCCATAAAACCGAACTGTTCCAAAATTATATTTATGTAATGAGAGTCATCTCAAATTTCCATATAAAACACTTAGTTAATAACCCATATTTTAAAACCACTTTTATTATTCTGTCAAATCCATTTTGATATATATATATATATATTATTTAGAAATAAATTAGACTCACCTTTTTAAAACCATATTTCCAAAGCCACTTGTATAATTTATCACTTATTTTATAAAACCATAATCACTCATATCTTCAAATCCGTAACTCTATATACTAGAAATAATTAATATATATATATATATATATATATATATAATTACTTATTAAAATCATTTACAAAAGAAAGTTAAACTAATTTAGAAACAAGTTTGAGATTTATAAATTTAAATTAACTCTCTTTCGTAAAATTACTTGAATATGAAGTATATCCATTTATATATTTTTAACTCAAATTTAGAGCATTTAGATCTGTAGTTTCGACCCCTTAAATCCCATAATTTTTCAAATCTCAAAACATGGAAGTTGCGGAAAAATGATTAAACTTCTAAACAAGAAAAAAATCATATGGTTTGGACTTACGGTTCAAAAATTATGGCCAAATAATTCTCATATTTTAAATTCAGTGTCACTGTTGTTTATTCACAGGGCAGCGAAAAAGAAATATGATTTCGACTATTTAAATCTCAAAATTATGCAAAAATCAAAACAAGAAAGTTGTAACATAAAGTCTATGCTATCAAGAACTTCAAAAATTATCAAATTCCGATAAGTAACGAAAAAGTTATGCCTAAAACAATTTATGTTTTTTTTCAGTGCTAAGATTTAACACAGGACAGAGATGATACCTCTTATTCAAACCCACATAACTCTTAGTAAACTATATATTTACAAAAGGTAGTAAAATAAAAGTTGTTTCTTATAAAAAAAGAACTTTTCAACTGATAAAAACCTGGCTCAATTTCGATTTACCAATCAAAAGTTATGATAATTTTAGTATCAGGTTTCAACTTAAAGAAATTGCATAGGGCAGAGCTACACCATCGGTTTCAAACTCAATTTCGACCCTCTATACCACACAATTTTGACAAGTGATTAAAAAACTTGTAGTTAACTTAAAGAACTTTCTACCACAAAAAGTTTGACTCAAGTTGAAGCAATTTGCACCAAGACATCGTTGTTTTACTGCAGCGATTTTCATAATTTATTTTCAGCAAGCAATCAAATAATCTCCCAAATTCAAGCAATCAATTCACAATCAAATTGAAAGCAATTCAATCAAAAAAACCATCTAATTCAATCCAAAAGGCAACTAATTGATTACACATATGAATTAGAGATAGTAGAGTAAGTATTCAACTCAGCTTTAGGCTTGAATTTGATGATTAAAACCCGGATTCTCCTATGCTAGCCTCTTCCATCAACTAAACCTAGTTTAATCTCAGAAATTTACAAAATAAGATTATTTACTATGACTAAATCTGAAACTAACAATTGAAATAGACTCTTTAGAAGGTGGAGAAGACTACCTTGCTTTAATTTGTACAATTAATTTCCAAAAGCTCTTTGATTTCTAGCTTTGATTTGGGGATTTAAGAACTAGGGTTTTTCTAGATTGGAGGAAGAAGTTTTCTGGTTTTAGAATAGAGGTTGAGTGAGTAAGAAATGTACGTATAAAATCTATTTCTCAAATGTATCATGGTTACTAATTCTAAATGGGCTAAGTGGGTTTGGTTATGAACCCATAAGCAAGGTGTTGCTAATTCCTAAGTGTTACTAATTTCATTTTGGTTTAAAAACTAAATAAAACATTAATTTTACACCAAACGATCTTTTAAAAAATCACAAAATTAATTTCTCCATTTATCAATACCAATTAAATATTTAAAAATTAAAACAACAAATCTCAATATTAAACACTTTACTCTAAACACAAAATTTAAATAATTTATTCAACAATATTTCAAATTTAAATTGAAATCCTTTTCAAGAAATGAAACTCATTTCTTAGATAAATCAAATCAATTATTCTCAAAAATAAATTTAATTTCACAATTAAATTTCACAAATCACAATTTAGCATTAATTTTCCCTAATTAAATTTAATTAATTAAGTTGTTAACAACATGGTTGTTACATCCGATTTCTTACATTCTAGTCTTGTATTTTCTTAATTAGAGCATTGTAACCCTAATTGAATGTTGATTTGGGGAATTTAATAAATAAACTTTTTTCTTGGATAAAGAGGGAAGACTTAAACTTGGTTAATTACTTTTCTATTTACTTGAATCATTGTTGGATTAACTCATATTTTCAGGTTAAACCCCCACGGAAGGTTCTCGTCGACAGGATCAACAACACTTCTGTCATAAGTAAATATTTCAACCCTTTGAAGACTTCAACTCTCCAACCGGAACCTTTTGACTAAGTTGAGGACCAAATCAGTTCAATAGTCACTAAACCTTCTGAAATCATTGAAACAAAGGACTAAACCTTTCGACGAGATTGATAATGCATCTAGTCCAAATACTAACTTCAACCTTCCGGAGTGATTAACTTAGAGCCCCAAACCTTCCGACTAGGTCGACGGCTCCTTTGTTATAACCATCCCAATAACCTTTCGACATCATAATTCAGGTCATCAAACCATTCGGCAAGGTCAAAATTAAAGGAGATCATTTGTAAACCTTTCAACTAGGTTGAATCCAACTTCATACGAGCTAACAAACCTTTCGGCAAGGTCGAAAGCTACTACATATTCAACAAGGAATTTGATAACCATCTTAAACCTTAAGGTAGCTCCTACCCTTAAAAGGATAAACTCAGAGGAATCCAATTTAGCCCAAAATGGAGATCACATACAAGTTTAACAAGGACGAAAAGAATCAAACTCAAGCAAGTACCTAACCTTTCGACGATGTCGAAAGGTCTGATTCGAAAGACATATACAAGCAAATTACAAAGGCAATCCATAAGGCTATCAAGCCCTTCCTCCAAACCGGACTAACCACATTAGCTGGAATAGTTTTGGGGTGTTGACCATAAATTTGGTTAACAAAACCATTCAACGACGTTGAAAGGTCCAATCCAAGAATCCACAACAGGACAAAGTAAATTTCAAAGTAATTCTCAAGGGTTTCACGTCCATCATTCAAACAAGCCTATCTATCCTCCTTGGAATAATTTTGGGGTGTTGACCATAAATTTGGTTAACATTTTGGTGCTAGAAGTAGAGCTCGAAACTACGCCTTGGTTAAACCCCTAACACTACTATTCTTTAACTACCCTTTGGATCAACTCCACATCAAGTTCAACCATTTTGGTTTGATCATGGCCAAAAGATTGAGATCAGAACAACGGTCTTCTGAACCACACTTATCAAGATACTCCCAAGTAGATATCAAAAACTCAAACCAGGATGTAGAACAAAGACTAAGGTTCGAAGTCTTAAGGATTATAAACAAAAAGAAAGCGGAATCTTACGATCCTAAGAAATGGAGTCTAAACCCCTTTCATATTGGCCCTATTCCAATTTTTGCGCTTGGAAGGAGAACAAATGGAAGTGTAACATCTTCATCAAATGAGAGGGACCATTCAGTCATATTCCCATGGGACTATCCTTGAAAAGGAAATGATAATGCATTATGACAGTTTTACACATAAATGGAGTAAGATTATAAATGAGGCTCACAATTCAAGGGAAAACCATGGACGCATATAAAAATTCACAATCGAAACTAAGGATAATAAAGGAATCACCAGGTGGAAGCATAAAGATCACTAAGAAATTTCCGACCGAAATCCTAAGACTGAAAGAAAGGCCCTTGAACGAAGATCAATGGGCAATGAAAAGGAAACCTACACCTCGAGAAGAAGTACCTGAACCAAGCCACAAAAGAATTAGACACCAGCCAAAGATGGCTCAAAATTCAAGACTGCTTAAAGAATATAATCTTACTACCTCGATCGAAGACATCTATATCTGAACTAAAGAAGAACTGAATTATTGGCCTTCTCAGAAAAAGAAGCCAGGATTTGAAAGGAAACTTAAGGGGTTATATTGCAACTTTCATATCATAAATGGACATGATACAAATCAGTGTAAGGTACTTGAAAAGATGGTCCTACACTTTCTAAGGCAAGGAAAACATAAATAATTTATAAAAGATTGAACAAGTTATGGAATAAAAATTATATTCTCAAAATAAGAGAAGTCTACATGGTCGGGAATAAAATTCTCCTTAAATTTTGGACTACCTAAAATGGGAGGCTACCAATAATGGTAGAAAGCCCTTGGTCGCACCAAGATGGCCAGGTCAAGGCACCTCCTAGAGGGAGGGCGTAAGTCTTTAGTCGCGCTAAAGTTAGAAATGGCCAGGTTAAAGCAGCATAAGCCCTTATCCGAGTCATGTTATGGCCAGGATAAGGCGCCTTCTGGAGGAAGGACGGGTAATCCCTTGGTCCTGCCACACTATGGCTTGGCTAAGGTACCGAACAAGCCCTTGGCCACATCACGCTATGGCCAGGTTAAACCGCCTCTTGGAAGGAGGTCGGGTAAGTCCTCAGAAACTGCTTGAGAAAGGCTAGCCGAGCGCACCGGAAACCCGGATGAAATGTCCAACGGACTAAGAAAAGTCCTTGCCTGAAATGGGCAACTGCCAGAAATCGGCACCGCCTAAAATGTCAACTACTTAAATAAGCACAAGAATTGGAAGAAGGAGTCCCTGCCTGAAATAGGCCAAAAAAATGAATAAAAACTCAGGCCCGAGAAAGAAAAAGCATGCATAATATCATCAAAGCCTAAAAATGGCATATTTGACAAAAGAATCAAAAAGAATTCTCTGACTTCTCCTCGTGAACATCTGCCAGATTGGTTTTCTGGTCTTCCATTACTTATTACCATAAATGGTATTCCGGTCTGCTATTATTAATTACCAGAAATGGTATTATGGACTTCTATTATTAATTACCAGAAATGGTATTCTGGTCTTCTATTATTAATTCCCAGAAATGGGGCCTTCTATTACTTATTACCAGAAATGGTATTCTGGTCTTCTATTATTAATCCTCAGAAATGGTATTCTGGCCTTTTATTACTTATCACCAGAAAAGGTATTCTGGTCTTCTATTAATAATTACCAGAAGTGGTATTCTGGTCTTCTATTACTTAATTCCAGATTGGTTTTCTAGTATTCTAATACTTACTACCAGGTTGGATTTCTGGTCTTCTATTAACTATTAATGCCAGATCGGGTATTCTGGATTTCTATTACTTAATTACCACATATGGTTTTCCAGACTTCTACTATTAATTCTAAATTGAAAATCCAGCATATATGGATTTTTGAACTTATATTATCCATTACCGGAAATGATACTATGGACCTCTATTACTTATTACCAAGTGGGGTATTCTGATATTCTTTTACTAAAACTGACACTCTAACTTTCCATCACTTATTATTAGAGGATTCCGAAAGGCGACTTTCAACTTATCTTCCATCTACTAATACGCGAATCTAGGTCCGATGACACCTCATAAAACTCTATCATTAACACCTAAATGTAGGTGTCAAGACTGCTGTTTATTTAAAACCCTAATCTAGGTACAAAATCTTTGGATTTCTATTCATCTCAAGTGCCTAAATCTGAGCCAAAGAATATTATAAAAGAGGATCGCTATTATAAGTTTTCGAATGGGAACTTCAGGCTTCTAACTCTTTAAAATCCCATTAATAAAGAGGAATGGGTTGAAGAGCTGCTACATCAAAATTTCAGACATTAATATATAATCAGGTGGAAGGAGTTAAATCCATGATCATTTCTCATCATGGTTAAGGATGAGATCTTGACATTTTGAATAAATTACTTTTCATACAATTGGAAAGATGATTTGCTAATCTAAACAAATGATATACTTAGGTGAATATGTCAATTTCGAGCTAACAATTAAGAATATTGTTTGCTATATGTTTCTCAGGAAAGTCAGAATGACAGGAAATCTGATAAGGAATGAAGTTTATAATCCTCAATATGTTTGAAAAATGAATTACAGGAATCAAGAAGATTTGCAGATTTATCTAATCAAGAGAGGGGTCGTGAGCTAAGACGGAAAACTCAAGAGGTGTATGAACCTTTAGGAGACACATTCAAATGAAAAGACAGATAAGGTGAAAACATAGATGACAAAACATGTAGTATTTATAACATTACAAATAATTCCTTGCATTATGCTATATAACATTACTAAGGTATGGAAAATATATCATATATACTGAAATTGTTATAGTCCAAATAACTGCATTTACGAAACCGAAGATACAGCAGGGTCAGTACCAGAAGTTGGCTCCCAAGTATAAATTCCAAAGATTTACATGATGCTTGGATATCTAATAATTTTACTTCCAAACAATAAATTCACTCATAAAGCTTGGTCATTTCGGAGTCAAGTTCGATACAAGTATCTCCACCAATAGAATGCTTTAAGACTTTAATATCTTGGTCCCTTTCCTTAAGTTTTAACTTTAAATCTTCAATTTCTTTGAAGATTAACTCTGTTCAAGCTCTATTGTTAACCTATCCTTAATCTTTACAAATCTCGAAGCAAGGGCTTCAGAAAGTGAAGCCAATCCTACTTGGGTCTCCTATATAAACAAACAAAATGGAACATCGAATTTCTTCATTTCAACAATAAGAATACATGTTAAAGTGTGTTTCTAAGTTTTTAAGTTAAAAGCCTATTCTGTTTCGATACAATTTTTGATGCGACTTCATTATTCTTGCCAAGAGAGTTGGCGGAAAGAGGCACATTGAGCTTGATTATCTCTCAATTTTAACCCTAAATCACTTATTCGTTGGATGAGTTCAGACATCTCTTCATCGAAGTCGATTGTAGGATTTGACTTCACTTGTTGTTTAAATATAATATTCGCTTCATCTTTTCTCTTAATCTCAGTCTCAAGATAGTCAATGTGATCCTTATGATTGTTGGCTATGATATTTTGGATGAAATATCTTTTATGCCACTTCACGACTTCAATGTTACCACCAAAACACTCAAGAAGGACTTCGTCATGAGCTACAGTCCCTTCATTTCGGCTTAATAACCTATCTCTGATAACGTCAACGCGAGGAAGTAAATTTTGAGAACGACGGATCACAGCAGACCCTAGCTCCTATTTAAATCAAAATAAATGGAATGAGATCAAAATTGAGTTAAAAAATATCTTTATTACTATAATGATGGATTACAACTCAAGTAGCCACAAAGTTAAAAGGAACAATGAACGCTTTCATTACATCTAAAGTTGAAAGGCAACATTCCAAACTTTGCCTAGAGTATTAACGGAAAGCATGACTGTCGAGTCAAAAGGTATAGTGACTCCTTCAGGTGTTATAACCGGCGGACATTTACTATAATCCTATTTTCCGATTGGTGGACTATCGTGACCACAAATTAATTTGGAATGGAATATTCTGATTTCTTTTAAGGATAATTCCTTTTCTTCGCCGGGGAAGTCGAAGCGGAGACGGAGCTATTCCAAGTATAATTTTTGCAAATCCCGAAGAAAGCAATATCTTACTAACTTCGAAGTCCTTAAAATTGGTCAATTTTTAGAGTAAACTCTCCTCAGGTTAACATACTGACTTAAGTGGTCTCTTGGGCCGACCCCTAAAGAACTGGTATTCTGAAATAACACGGTAAAAATGAGCTAAGCATAGAAAGCATAACAAAAACATATATTCATAAATCGATTATTTGTTACATATTTACAGTCATTCATCCGGTTCATACAAATTAGACTTAGAAAAGAATTCAGAAACAGATTTATTCTTATAATACTTAAGCTTTTCAAGGGGAAGATTTTGAGGAATCGATCTGACCCGAGGTAAATTCCAGCATGCCCCAGGATGGGGGTCAGATCCGAAATCATCTAAATGTCTTTTATGGAAATGACTAAGTAGACCCCCACTGAATTCAACTAAGTATAAAAAAATTATGGTTAAGTGTCAACAATATGCTTTATACAAAATTAGTTAAAATATCTCTCTCTACCGCCATCATCTAGAATAAGGTTGATAACTCTCTATTTTCCTTTGAGAGGCATCATATCGGAGATGCTCTTTCTCTAGTAAAGAAGCATTTATCTGATATTTAAAAGATACTAGCGAGGAACTTGTTGATAATTTAGGGGTTTCGTAATGATCCATGAATTCAAAGCTATTCATATAGAAAGCTTGCCTAATGCAGAAATTCGTCAGATAACTTCCATTCATTATTCATCTTCAAATCAAACGAAAATCATAATCATACAAAATTACAAAATAAATCTATTATATTTTCAAGACATATGAAAGAGAATGCACAAATTTTCCTACCAAAAATATCAATCTAGAACCTGTTTATCTTCTCCCCTCTTTTATATAGATAATAATAATAAATCATTTATCTCCACAACAAAAAGAGCACCAATGGCAGCCTGTAAAATTCACCCAATTCATCCTGATTTTGTTGACGCGGAAGTGCTGCACTATTGTTGTTGTTATGCATTTGGGCAATTAAATCAACCGCAAGAGGCGGAGGAAGTACAAAGCGCTCAGTCCAGCAACAAATTCATCAACAACCTAATTTATTTAATCACCACATAATGGCTACGTGGTCCATGCTTTACGACTTGACTACGACCACGTTCTGGATGGATTTGGCCATCTGAGACACTTCTAATGAAAACCCTGCGCTGGTGATGTATTCACCTTATCAGCCAATATGGGTTGAACCCATCATCGTCAACCCAGTCAATTTAGCTCCAGACCTACTCCCATTTCCAAATTTGCAATGATTGGGGGGTTATCTCATCTTTTTGCTAATTCGTCCTCGATGTTTGATTTCGAAATAGTGGCATCCTTTCGAATACATATATGCTAACTGGTTACTAATAGTAGCTTCAAGGGATTAACTTTTGAGGGATGTAACACACGCTGTATATAAGTCAAAGTTTCCTAATGTTTAAATTGTTGTTAAATGTTGATTCTGGAATGATATTATGTAACTAGAAATGCGCTTAATGTATTAATATCTTGTTGAATGATGTTTTGTTATACAGGAAGAAAATAGAAGGATTGGGTCGCCGACTTTGAAGGAAAATTGGTTTTCCAAAAATTTGTTGATCCCATCTAACAAAATAGCAAACAAAGTTGCCTTAAAAAGCCTGAGTACCAAAACATATATAAAAAATGATGATGATGATGATGCAAAAGGTTAAGTCAAAAATTGATAGTTAAAGCTTCCGACGAAGTCGAAAGGTTTATAGGGAAAGCTTTCGACAAAATCGAAAGGTTCATAGAAAAGTCCTTTCGACTTTGTCAAAAGCTCCATGGAAGCCTGGATCTACTACAAGTGTAACATAAAAGATGAAAAAAAGTAACTCTAAGTTTTAAAACACTTCAACCTTGTCGACAGTTCGTTGCCAAAAGATTAAGCCATTAAATTATCTAATCTTTTGACAACAAGGAAAAGCTGGAGTCAAAATACCTTCTGATCCCATCGAGAGGTTCAGAGAGGGCAGATCCATCATTGCCGCCTCAATCTCCTTCGTAGGGGTAGAAAAGTAATTTTGAGTTATCAAAATTATACATAGGTGGGTTCCAGGCTACCCTATCAAGTCTAACCAAATCGAAATCCAATAATAAATATTGTTTTCAAATCCTCCCTGAAGAACAAGTAAGGGAGGAGACTAATCTAAAGCTTTGAATCGAATTTGAGAAGTTACCTTGTTGTTTTAAAGAAAAGATCAAAATGTTTGGAAGAATTCTTTTACTTGTACTCGATAATTTCGTTTGCAAGAAGAAGAGGCAAGAAATTTTATAGCTTTCAACAAAGATGACTTGGAAAGCCAAGAGCTTCCCTTCGAGTAGGGGGCAAATGTTACACTAAAAGTCAACCTTTCGACTAAGTTGAAAGGTCTTTCAACAAAAGCAAAGAAAAAGGAGCATAGCCCAAACCTTTCAAAAAAAGTCAAAGAGATGCAATCGTCAAATTTCATTAGCATCAAACATTTCGAAGAAGTCGAAAGGTTCCTTTCTCTAGTATACAAAGTGTTCTTACCTTTCGAAGGGGATGAAGAAGTCAAAGCAAGTGTGAGCAAGTATTTAATGACCTTTTCGAAAGCATAGTAAGCCTTTCGAATCGGTTAAAGCACATCCAGGGTACCTTTCGACATTGACGAAAGGTTTATAAAGAAAGCAGCACTCACAAGTCAACAAAGAATAAAAGGCAACCTTTCGAAATCATTGAAGAAGAGCAACCTTCTGACAAGGTCGAAAGGGTCATAATAGACAAGAGAAGAACAACTTTCCGACAAGGCCGAAAGGTTCATAACAGTATAAAGAAGACAAACTCTTCGATAAAGGTGGAAAGACCATGGAGGCATAGGAGTAACAAACCTTCCGATAAGGGCGGAAGGTTCATAATAGCAGATGAAAAAGAAAACCTTTCGATGAAGACGAAGGGTTTAAGGCGGCATATAAAAGGGAGACCTTCCGACCCAGTCGAGAGCATGAGGTCGAAAGGAGGGTCGCCTGCGTCTATAAATAAGACCCAAGGGGTCCAGTTTTGTGATCCGATTTCTTCTATTCAAGTCATGTATCTTCTTAAATAGAGCATTATAACCCTAATTGAATGTTGATTTGGGGAATTTAATAAATAAAGCTTTTTTCTTGGATAAAGAGGGAAGACTTAAACTTGGTTAATTAATTTTCTATTTACTTGAATCTTTGTTGGATTAACATATATTTTCAAGTTAAACCCTTGCAGAAGGTTCTTGTCGACAGGAACAACAACACTTCTGTCATGAGTAACTATTTCAACCCTTTGAAGACTTCAACTCTCCAATCGGAACCTTCTGACTAAGTTGAGAACCAAATCAGTTCAATAGTCACTAAACCTTCTGAAATCATTGAAACAAAGGACTAAACCTTTCGACGATATTGATAATGCATCTAGTCCAAATACTAACTTCAACCTTCCGGAGTGATTAACTTAAATCCCCAAACCTTTCAACTAGGTCGACAGCTCCTTTGCTATAACCTCCCCAATAACCTTTCGACATCATAATCCAGGTCATCAAACCTTTCGGCAAGGTCAAAATTAAAGGAGATCATTCACAAACCTTTCGACTAGGTTGAATCCAACTTCATACAAGCTAACAAACCTTTCGGCAAGGTCGAAAGCTACTACATATTCAACAAGGAATTTGATAACCAGCTTAAACCATAAGGTAGTGTGACGCCCCACCTCTATGCTCACAATAACAAAGAGTATTAAAAGAAATACTGTCTGTTAACACGAAGAATAAGGCTGGATAGGAGCGGCCATCTGTAGTTGGCCTTACACTAGTATTGGTTACCTCGATAGGAGTGGTATATATTTTTTCATTTTACATCTCTTATTTATTTACTCCCATCAACATACCCAATTCCCGTATAAAACGAACTACGATGGTTCATAATAGTTTAGGACATTATATATAATAATAACACAGATACAAAAGAATGCGGAACACAGATAATAAAAGTCTCATATATATATATAACTGATGTCAGTTACAATACAGTTGACACAATACATATGATACAACTACAACCGTCGACTCTGGAAATTATATACACAAGTACATTATCAACTAATATACATGAGTACATATCATCCTATACAATGACACGACTACTACAAAAAGACGCAGACCACTTCAAAAGATGTGAAAAGTCTTTATAGTTCAAACAGCAACTCAAAGCAAGAAATCTACAACCTAAAATAACTCGGGTCTGACCCGAGTATTAAATTCAAAAGAAAATAATACACGGGACAGTCTAATTCAAACTCAGTTATTAATGCACAGAAGCAATAATAATCAAATATCAAATAGACGACAGCAACAGAAATCTCGTATATCCGACTTCTCGATAAGAGAATCGGATAACGACAGATATAACACTAAACAGTGTTAAACAACAAATCAGCAGATTTAAATCATCAACAAAGATAAGTGAAAAGAATATCAATGAAGATAATTTAGAAAACATAAGAATTGCCTAATTGGCAATTAACAACAAAATGATCAAATCACCAAAGCAAAATACAATATCAAAATATTGAATTGGCAACACGAAACAATTTCATCAATTGAAATCAATCAATTTAAAATCGGTCAATTCTGTGTGGCTGCAGTACACGCACGCGTGTACTGCCTCGCCACCACAGTACAAGATGTCATCATAGCTCCAACCATTGGCAGCAAATCAATACTATAAAGGTCAAGTCACGGCTATCCGGACTCAACACAACTGCAAACAAAAATGGAACTGCAGCCACCCATGAATAAAACAGTTCATGTTCCAAACTACAAAGTGATCAAGGTATGAATCAGCCAAGTACTCAAGGGATGCAGCTCACAAGCAACTAAAAGAACTAGATTCGATTCAGTTTCCAATGCCACTGCCTCAATAGTTATCGTGCAACAGGTCAAGGCAGCAACCATTTGAAAACTAGACGAATGAACTCAAGAAATAAGTTCACCATGCAACAGCAAGTATTAAACCAGAATACACAATGAACTCAAACTCCAATCAAATGCATTACATCATGAGTACAAGGTACATGCACCTGTGGAATAAAAATGTCGCAGACTATATATGAATCAAATAACAAAACCGAGTGTATTCACCAATCCTAACTAAAATTCCAAAGTACGCATGAAGTATATAAGCAAAAACTCGAACCAGCCGTGATATGAAAGCAACCAGGCTAGTTCAAGATACAGAGGCAGTAGTAACTGCAAATCCCAATTCAGTACATGTAACTACAGATTGCACGTTCAAGTGCAAGCCGAAGTAGAAGTCCAAAACTTTCAAACTTAAACCAACAAGAAACCAAATAAACAAGTGCACATGTACACAATGCCACACCAATGACTGATACGAGTATTATCAGATTAGTGATGCTCAAACCCAAGCCAAACTACCATGGACAAGTGGACAGAACAAATGAAATCCCTACATGAAACTGGAAATTCCAAAACTAACATCAACCAAGTTCGAATGAACATAGGCAGCAAGCTCCAGATATAAAGCAGTTCATATGCCAGACCAAAAACAATGAAAGATATAGCAAAATCCAGTGCCAACATGAACAAAGAAGACAATGGCAAATGCACATGACAAAGACAGAGCTCAAGGCCTTAATGAAGCTATATTGACAAAACAGTTTCACAAACTGTCAAGACCAAATCACAAGCGTACATCTACCACAAGCATCAACATGTATGCAATCAGAATGAAGCAGACATTGACAATGTAGATGCAAGTGAATATGACAACGAAATTAATATATAGTGAAACAAAGCATGGTTCAAACCAGGGCCAAAGTCAAAAGCATCAATATTCATAGCCGTATGTAACTAAAAGTCTGAGTTAAGAAAACAAAAACCCAGTCAAAGCCTGAAAGCATCAGTAAAAGGCCGAGGAATAATGTATCAAAAAAATATTGGCTGAAGTCAAAGAAGATTAATCAACATCGAAGGATTTTGAATCAAGTCAACAAAAAAAGATCAGAGCCAAAACCGTAGTCAAATATCACATAAACTCAAAGCCGTGATTAAAGTATGATGAAATTCAGACTCTAAACAAAGCAGACATAAATATACACAACAAACAAGTCAGTGCAGCATAGAAGATAATGGCAACTACACAAATCTCAAAGTCCAGTGATGCAAACAGTGAATAGCATGGCAATGTCGAATGCAGAAACAAGTGAAGCATTTGTGTCGAAGCAAAGCAAATGCCAACAGAGAAGTAAAACCAGGAGACAAAGCTCAAAGTCAAAGATCAGAAATCATCACGAAGCATTCAATCAAAATCAACGACCAAGCTTACAATTATCAGACGAAGTCGTATATGAAATACGAACGAGAATCAAGGGGTTTCAAACCCAAAATACGCACTGAAAAATTGAATTAGATGTGAGTATAGGTTTACTCACCTTTGATTCGACGAGCAAGCAACAAGTTTCCTCACTCGATCGAGCAAAACGAAGGCAGTCGCCTTCGAGAAACCAAAGCCCTAATTTCAGAATCAAGCGAAGAGGAGCTGAAGTCTCAATTCGCCAGAGAAACAGAGAATCGAGGAGCCGAAGCTCAACAATCCAGATTCGCCAGAGCAACAGAAGGAGCCGAAGCTCATAATTCCAGAGTCGCCAGAAAGAAGACGAAGCCTTAATTCAAGAACGTCGCCCTTTTATTTTATTTCTATCGTTTGCTTTGTCTCTAGGGTTTGAACGAAGAGGAAAATCAAATGAATCGGGTTATCAACCTTCGATAACAATCACGGCATCAAAACGAATGAAACGTGGCCCAATTAATAAATTGAAGCCCGCAAAACACTTAACAATTTATAAAAGATTTTTAACCCTAGAAAAATCCAATTTCAAATTTTACCAAAGGATTCCAACCGATCAAAATTCAATAGCAATTATCATCACTTAAATCGTTAAATGACGATTATAAATTTGAAGCTAAATCCCGGGTTGTTACAGACTCCCCTCCTTATAAAAATTGCATCCCCGCAATTTTCATAATCAAAGGCATCAATAACAATTATTTTTCTAACATAAACTGGTTAAGCTAGAAAAATAAGGTTAAGAACACAAACACCAAAGAAATCTTTTAATCCCAATAAAAGAGATTCACAAATTTTCAACAAAATTTAACTATCAATAGATAATCAGAAAGCAGCAAAACTAAATAAATGCAATCATCGGAGATATTCCCTTATCAATTAGATATTCCGAAATACAGAAAACTCAAAACAGCAATATCTAATTGTCGATACGATAATTAGAAAACAGCAAAATCTAATTATCAACCAAGATGATTAGAAAGCACAAATCACAATTCGCAAAACTGCCAAAATTCTAGTTATTCAACAATTAACTAGAAAACATAAACTTCATAATCAGCAAACTCTAACTATCAACAGAGATAGATAGAAAATAGCAATGCAATAAAATCAGCATAATCTAGAATCAATTAGAGACTAGAAAATCTCATATCAACAAAGTCAGCAAACATCCAATTATCCAAACGATACTCAGAAAACAAATCAACAAATATCAAATTATCAAAAACGATAATCGGAAACATCAAATATCTAATTATCAAAAACGATAATCAGAAAACAAATCAGCACATATCTAATTACCACAAACGGTAATCAAATTTCAAATCAACAAATATTTAATTACCACAAACGGTAATCAAATTTCAAATCAGCAAATATTTAATTACCACAAACGGTAATCAAATTTCAAATCAACAAATATTTAATTACCACAAACGGTAATCAAAATTTCAAATCAACAAATATTTAATTACCACAAACGGTAATCAAAATTTCAAATCAACAAATATTTAATTTTCGATACGATAATTAAATCTCATAACATCAGATATCTAATTACTTGCAGATAATAAGAAACAACAAATATCTAGAAATCAATTAAGAAGACTAGAAAATCAACATAAAAGCTTGGATCGATCCCATTAGATGGCGAGTTTTTAGTTCGCTGCACGTGCATCAACAAATGGCCGAAGCCTACCAAGTACTCAACATAATTTTGGCGCCCAACAAATGACCCGAAGGTCCGCAGATTGACCCGAAGGTCTAGTACTGGTATTTGACCCGAAGGTCCATCAAAGTGGCCCGAAAGCCCAACAAATGACCCGAAGGTCCAACAAATGACCCGAAGGTCCAACAAAGTGGCTCGAAAGCACACGAAATCATCAAATATTTCAATTAACGAGTCCGGAATTAACCAAAATAGCAAACGCACATGTCCCATAACCACGAGTTTTACTAAATCGTTTAATTCTCTTCATCGTTTCCTTGAAAGTGCAAATTCATCAAAATCATCAAAACAGCAGATATTTCAATTAACGAGTCTGGAATTAACCGAAATAGCAAACGCACATGTCCCATATCACGTGTTTTACTAAATCGTTTGATTCTCTTCACCGTTTCCTTGAAAGTGCAAAATTGTGTATTTTGTAAAAATACACTTTACATTCTCAAACGGACAAGTCCGGAATTAAGCGAATCAGTAAAAGAAAGGGGTCATAATCCTCGATTTTGCTGAAACGTTTAAATCGCTTCCTCATTCTTTTGAAATCACAAACTGTAAAATTTCTGAAAACAATTTTATTTATTTTATAAGAATAACAATTCACATTCTCAACTGGACAAGTCCGGAGTTAAGCGAATCAGTAAAAGAAAGGGGTCATAGTCCTCGATTTTGCTGAATCGTTTAAGTCGTTTCCTCATTCTTTTGAAAGCGCAAACTGTTAAAATTTTTATAAAACAATTTCCATTTTAAAAAGATTTTCAGTACACGTGATTAAAACAGCAAATCAGTAACAATTTCGATAAGGAAATTATACTTCTCAAAATACCGTAAAAACGGGTCACAAATCAGCATTGCGGTATAACCGCTTGAAAATCCACTTATAAAATTTGACTGTTACTGAAGTCAAAGCGACAGTAATTTTCAAATGTCAAAATCTCATCAAAATAATTTACATCAAATTGTAACACTAGTGAATTTTCATTCATTAAAATTGTCAACTACACACCGTGCTTCAAAATATAGCACTAGTGTAAAAATCCCGTTATAAAGGTAACGGCAACAAAATACGTTTCATAACCAAGCATCGGTTCAACGTAAAATAAATACAGTAACGTACAACTCCAATTTGCACGTACTACAAAATAAACAAAGAAATCATTCGAATGTATCTTCAATGAAGATAATTCAAACTAGCAAAATCTAATCAATATATGATTAGCATAAAAGAAAACCAACAAAAATCTCAATAAAAATCACATAACTACAAACGCCTCGAATGCTCAATTCGGGTTCGAAATTCTCAAAGAAACAAAATAAACACAGCTATGTAAACAGCAAATGAAATTTATTTCAATTTCATATTTTGATTTTTAAATCAAAAAGATTATCAGTTGTACTCAGCGAAGACAGTTTCACCGTTTCCGCTGCGCACTCTAATTAACAGAACACAAATTAATCAATCAATAAAACACAATTTCACTTTTATTTTTAAATAAAGATATTTAAATTTTTTATCAAAATTTCAAAACTTTTGTTTTGACTCAAAGCACAAATAAAACATCGACCAATAGTTGTAACATATGTTCCATCCAAGTTATGTTTTATATTATGTCCATAAACCCCAAGCTCTGATACCAACTGTGACGCCCCACCTCTATGCTCACAATAAAAAAGAGTATTAAAAGAAATACTGTCTGTTATCACGAAGAATAAGGCTGGATAGGAGCGGCCATCCGTAGTTGGCCTTACACTAGTATTGGTTACCTCGATAGGAGTGGTATATATTTTTTCATTTTACATCTCTTATTTATTTACTCCCATCGACATACCCAATTCCCGTATAAAACGAACTACGATGGTTCATAATAGTTTAGGATATTATATATAATAATAACACAGATACAAAAGAATGCGGAACACAGATAATAAAAGTCTCATATATATATAACTGATGTCAGTTACAATACAGTTGACACAATACATATGATACAACTACAACCGTCGACTCTGGAAATTATATACACAAGTACATTATCAACTAATATACATGAGTACATATCATCCTATACAATGACACGACTACTACAAAAAGACGCAGACCACTTCAAAAGATGTGAAAAGTCTTCATAGTCCAAACAGCAACTCAAAGCAAGAAATCTACAACCTGAAATAACTCGGGTCTGACCTGAGTATTAAATTCAAAAGAAAATAATACACGGGTCAGTCTAATTCAAACTCAGTTATTAATGCACAGAAGCAATAATAATCAAATATCAAATAGACGACAGCAACAGAAATCTCGTATATCCGACTTCTCGATAAGAGAATCGGATAACGACAGATATAACACTAAACAGTGTTAAACAACAAATCAGCAGATTTAAATCATCAACAAAGATAAGTGAAAAGAATATCAATGAAGATAATTTAGAAAACATAAGAATTGCCTAATTGGCAATTAACAACAAAATGATCAAATCACCAAAGCAAAATACAATATCAAAATATTGAATTGGCAACACGAAACAATTTCATCAATTGAAATCAATCAATTTAAAATCGGTCAATTATGTGTGGCTGCAGTACACGCACGCGTGTACTGCCTCGCCACCACAGTACAAGATGTCATAATAGCTCCAACCATTGGCAGCAAATCAATACTACAGAGGTCAAGTCACGGCTATCCGGACTCAACACAACTGCAAACAAAAATGGAACTGCAGCCAACCATGAATAAAACAGTTCATGTTCCAAACTACAAAGTGATCAAGGTATGAATCAGCCAAGTACTCAAGGGATGCAGCTCACAAGCAACTAAAAGAACCAGATTCGATTCAGTTTTCAATGCCACTGCCTCAATAGTTATCGTGCAACAGGTCAAGGCAGCAACCATTTGAAAACTAGACGAATGAACTCAAGAAATAAGTTCACCATGCAACAGCAAGTAATAAACCAGAATACACAATGAACTCAAACTCCAATCTAATGCACTGCAATATGAGTACAAGGTACATGCACCTGTGGAATAAAAATGTCGCAGACTATATATGAATCAAATAACAAAACCAAGTGTATTCACCAATCCCAACTAAAATTCCAAAGTACGCATGAAGTATATAAGCAAAAACTCGAACCAGCCGTGATATGAAAGCAACCAGGCTAGTTCAAGATACAGAGGCAGTAGTAACTGCAAATCCCAATTCAGTACATGTAACTACAGATTGCACGTTCAAGTGCAAGCCGAAGTAGAAGTCTAAAACTTTCAAACTTAAACCAACAAGAAACCAAATAAACAAGTGCACATGTACACAATGCCACACCAATGACTGATACGAGTATTATCAGATTAGTGATGCTCAAACCCAAGCCAAACTACAATGGACAAGTGGACAGAACAAATGAAATCCCTACATGAAACTGGAAATTCCAAAACTAACATCAACCAAGTTCGAATGAACATAGGCAGCAAGCTCCAGATATAAATCAGTTCATATGCCAGACCAAAAACAATGAAAGCTACAGCAAAATCCAGAGCCAACATGAACAAAGAAGACAATGGCAAATGCACATGACAAAGACAGAGCTCAAGGCCTTAATGAAGCTATATTGACAAAACAGTTTCACAAAATGTCAAGACCAGACCACAAGCGTACATCTACCACAAGCACCAACATGTATGCAATCAGAACGAAGCAGACATTGACAATGTAGATGTAAGTGAATATGACAATGAAATTAATATACAGTGAAACAAAGCATGGTTCAAACCAGGGCCAAAGTCAAAAGCATCAATATTCATAGCCGTATGTAACTAAAAGTCTGAGTTAAGAAAACAAAAACCCAGTCAAAGCCTGAAAGCATCAGTAAAAGGCCGAGGAATAATGTATCAAAAAAATATTGGCCGAAGTCAAAGAAGATTAATCAACATCGAAGGATTTTGAATCAAGTCAACAAAAAAAGATCAGAGCCAAAACCGTAGTCAAATATCACATAAACTCAAAGCCGTGATTAAAGTATGATGAAATTCAGACTCTAAACAAAGCAGACATAAATATACACAACAAACAAGTCAGTGTAGCATAGAAGAAAATGGCAACTACACAAATCTCAAAGTCCAGTGATGCAAACAGTGAATAGCATGGCAATGTCGAATGCAGGAACAAGTGAAGCATTTGTGTCGAAGCAAAGCAAATGCCAACAGAGAAGTAAAATCAGGAGACAAAGCTCAAAGTCAAAGATCAGAAATCATCACGAAGCATTCAATCAAAATCAACGACCAAGCTTACAATTATCAGACGAAGTCGTATATGAAATACGAACGAGAATCAAGGGGTTTCACACCCAAAATACGCACTGAAAAATTGAGTTAGATGTGAGTATAGGTTTACTCACCTTTGATTCGACGAGCAAGCAACAAGTTTCCTCACTCGATCGAGCAAAACGAAGGCAATCGCCTTCGAGAAACCAAAACCCTAATTTCAGAATCAAGCGAAGAGGAGCCGAAGTCTCAATTCGCCAGAGAAACAGAGAATCGAGGAGCCGAAGCTCAACAATCTTGATTCGCCAAAGCAACAGAAGGAGCCGAAGCTCATAATTCCAAAGTCGCCAGAAAGAAGACGAAGCCCTAATTCAAGAACGTCGCCCTTTTATTTTATTTTATTTCTATCGTTTGCTTTGTCTCTAGGGTTTGAATGAAGAGGAAAATCAATGAATCGGGTTATCAACCTTCGATAACAATCATGGCATCAAAACGAATGAAACGTGGCCCAATTATTAAATTGAATCCCACAAAACACTTAACAATTTATAAAAGATTTTTAACCCTAGAAAAATCCAATTGCAAATTTTACCAAAGGATTCCAACCGATCAAAATTCAATAGCAATTATCATCACTTAAATCGTTAAATGACGATTATAAATTTGAAGCTAAATCTCGGGTTGTTACAGGTAGCTCCCACCCTTAAAAGGATAAACTAAGAGAAATCCAATTTAGCCCAAAAAAAGACCACATACAAGTTTAACAAGGACGAAAAGAATCAAACTCAAGAAAGTACCTAACCTTTCGACGATGTCGAATGGTTTGATTCGAAAGACATATACAAGCAAATTACAAAGGCAATCCTTAAGGCTATCAAGCCCTTCCTTCAAACCGGACTAACCACATTAGTTGGAATAGTTTTGGGGTGTTGACCATAAATTTCGTTAACAAAACCATTCTACAACGTTGAAAGGTCCAATCCAAGAACCCACAACAAGGCAAAGTAAATTTCAAAGTAATTCTCTATGGTTTCACGCCCATCATTCAAACAAGCCTATCCATCCTCCTTGGAATAACTTTGGGGTGTTGACCATAAATTTGGTTAACAGCTAGTCTCACCAACTTCTTCATCATCTTCATCTTCCTCCTCCTCCGTGGTCCATGTTAAATGTTTTGGACTTGCAACAACCTCTTTTAATGGCAAAGGAGATGTATGAGATCTGGATGTGGTGCAAGAAAATTTGTCCATTGTTTTGTTATTGAAGCTCTTGATTCTATCAAGCTTACTACCAATTCCAGTGACCGTGCTTTCAACCCGAGATAAACAATGGTTAAGTTTTCTTTGGTTACGAGAGAGGATGGCATAAGGTTGCCTAACACTTGTTTCTGGTGTAATTTTTTGTAATCATTATCATCACTTTCTTCAACATTTTGTGTTTGAGAGGAAGAAGCTCTTGGTTCGAATGGTTGTGGATTTCTTAAAGCTTTATTTAATTGCCATTGTTCAAAAGAAATGGTATTATGGTGTTCGAGTTTTGGTGGAAGTGGCATGAGATTTAACATTTTGGAGTTTAGAAACAAACCATGGTATATTTAATATCGGAAATACTGACTTGAAAATTCAATGGGATTCACATTATATATTCACCATAATGAATTGTTTTGGCAGAACGATTATGAAACGACCTGATTTCATCCATGATTACTTTAGACCAATTAACTACTTGTTCTAGCTAGTAATGAGTGAGTAAGAACCCGATGCATAATTCTAGCTTTTGGACATAAAAATTTAGCTTTTAATGTTATAAGATCATCGACAATAAATCTATGACTAATTTAATCATGCTCTAACATATTAACATCAATAGTGTCTAAATCTTCGCCATCGGAAGCACAGTGTAAAATCATTCCTATTCGTTGAATTGGTAAAACAATCTTAACATCACAAACTAAACTCCAAATAATATCTTCATGGTTTGTAAAAGTCTAGATTAAGATTAGAATAAAGATTTTTACCAAAAGCGAATAGACTTATTGGCATCATAGCTTATAAGGGAATCTCTCATTAGCCTGTACAAATTGCCGAATAGTGTAGCGATCAAATTATTGAAACTTGATGAAAGATCCTTCGAGATCTCGAATGTTTTTCATCTTGTTGGAGCGACGAACAATGATGTCATTGTAGAGCGAGCTGCGAATTAGGGCTTCGGATGGTTCTCTTGTTGATGATGAAGGTCGATCCTTTCTTTTCTTTGGTGCAATTGATTGAGAGTTGAGAGATTATGAAGAAAACTTTTGATTTTGTTTTGCGCTTTTGCTGAAGAGAGTGAATGAGTAAAGGTCTGGTTTAGGAGAATGAAGAGGGTTTTAAGAGATGTAACCGATGTAAATGGGTAGATATCTCAAAAGTCATGTCCATTTGACTGGTAATCTCTTTTAAAAAAAACATTTTACTCGACCAGCCGATTGAAATTGTATATTCAGTCGACTAAGTTTCAGAGATGCCTATCTCGAAAGTTTATACTGTAAATGTGCTGTTTTCAGTCGATTGATTTTCTTATTGCAGTCGAATGAATCTATTGTTTTAAGAAAACTTTAACTTCTTGTTCAGTCGACTGAACTAGAACATTCAGTTGAACGAACCTATTATCTCGTTATGTTTTCAAAATTCTAATTTGTCGACTTAATGAAGTTTTATAATAAAAAGTATATATATATAATAGTCATATTTATTTTTCTTTATATATATATATATCAAGTTTATATATTTGTGCAAATCTTTATCTTAATATATCAAGTTTTATACATAAATTAAATATAAATGGATATATAATAGTCATATTTATTTTTCTTTATACACACACACACATACACACACATATATATAAGATAACACATTATAAAAATTTACTTATTTTTCTTTGTTGGGTTCGGATTCTTCTGTAAGAAAGTTTTCCCGTGAGTTTGGTTCAATTTTAGTTTGCTCATTCGAAGGAATAAGTGGAAACCGTTTATTTGTATAAAATGAAGTATGATTCTAATCTTCGTCCGATGGTCTTGGTTCCCAGGAGTTTATTGGGGTTATGTCGTATTTATTAGCTAGAGTTTCTATTAGACGATGAGAGTTTTTACGGATGCTATTCTTTGTTGGTGAATGTCTAAAAATTGCCAGAATACATCTTTCAAGAAAATTAAGATGTGCTCCTTGTCTACGCTATTTTTAGTATATTTATTTCTGAACTCCGATCATTTCTTGTTGATAGTTATGAATTTCTACAATTTGGTTATTAGTAGATGATGACGCAAAGTTAATTGATCGTTTGGTTTACTTTCCTTTTGGAGAATAACCGGTGTGGCATATAGGTGATGGAATAATCTTTAGTAAAGATGATTTATTCAAAGGAGGGGTTATTTTTGATGGCGATGAATATGAGCTTTTAGAGGAAGGTGAGCTATAATCGACTGATGAATAGGTTGAATCGTTATTGGAAGACATTTTGGTAGCTTTTAAGGAGATTGGTAAAAATATTTTTCTGTGTATTTTTATTTATAAAAGCTTGGTTTAAATATAAACTAGAATGCTAATTTTAGTAAATGAATTTTAAGGCTTATATTACTTTAACTTTATAAATTTTAACTATTGCCATAATTACTATTGCTATGACTTTAGTAGCCATATTGACGCAGCGGATTAATCAAAAACAATGTAGATCGTTGAATGTAGCAATCGGTGGATTGGAAGATGCTGAAATGCCCAAATTCGTTGATCCGAAGATACCGAATTCTAGCTATCCTGAACTCGTTGATCGCGCACGATACCGGGTTCGAAGATCTTCAATTCTGCAAGCGTTGATCAAGCGCACTTGATTCCGCGAATCGGCTTCTACAATCGTTGAATCGAGCGCACTCGATTATCCGAAAGAGGAGATAGGAGATTACACTCAACTACCAATTTGGAATGAAAGCACAAAGCAATCAAAAGAGAATTTTATTCAAAAATCAACAACCTTTACAAAATGACCTTACACGCCTATTTATAGGCTACAACTCAACACAACAGAAAACTTCAAAATATTACAAGTACTTAGGTCGGCAACGACCTACGACCTAACATGGCGCGACCTAAGGACAGACACGACTTAGTATAGGTCGGCAGCGACCTAACAGTTCAAACATAAGAAAATACAACACAATGACTTGACGACTTAACAATCAACGGCAGAGATCCACGCGGCATAAGAATCAATGACCTCCAGAGCTTTGCGACTTAAGAACTTTGCGGTATCCCAACTTAACGACTTAAGGAAATCAATGGTATCCAGAGCTGTGCGACCTAAGAATGAACGGCATCCTTTCGTTTGCGACCTAACAGAAGCGGCTTCGGGAATTCTTCGCGACCTAAGGCCTCGCGACCTAAGTCCCCGCGACCCAAGACTTTGCGACCTAACTTAGCTCGTTCAGTTTTCTTGCGACCTATCATAGGTCGTGATTTGTTAGGTCGTAGCATCTTCTCAGCTTGTTCCAACGACCTATCTCCTTGTTTTAACTCGGCATCCCCCAACCCGTTAGGTCGTAGTTCTTTCCCTGGTGATATGTTAAGTCGTTCCCACGACCAATACCTTAACTCGTTAGCTCGTATGCGACCTAAAAACAAGATAGGTCATTCCAGTATCTCGTTAGGTCGTTGGAGCGAACTAGAGGCCTTGTTAGGTCGTATGCGACCTAATACTTCACCAAATTGGATTGTGCAACCACTTTTCTCGGCATCACTTGCTCCCCCCTCTAACTCCTTAGGTCGTGAACGACCTACACTCTCCTTAGGTCGTGAGTGACCTAAGCCTTTAACTTTCTGCACTGCATCATCCTCCCCTGGTTGAGAGAAATTCGTCCTCGAATTTGTAAATTCTTCCACATCAGCTCGTTCATCCCCATGATATGGTACGAGATGTTTAACATTGAACACATCAGACGTATACACATCATCTGGCAGCTTCAATTTATAAGCATTTTCATTGATTCATTTCACAACTTCCACCGGACCAATTTTCCTGGCTTTCAACTTGTTATAAGTGCCTACTGGGAAACGGTCTTTCGTTAACACTGCATAAACCAAATCACCTTCATGAAATTCAACACTCCTTCGTTTCAAATCTGCAGATTGTTTATACTTTTCATTTGCTTTCTCCAATCGTTCCTGTACGATTTTATGACATTCCGCTAACCCCTCAACAAAATCAGCAGCTTTCTTAACTGTCTTCTTTGATTGTGGCACTACCGTCAAATCCAACGGTCCCTTCGGTAAGCTCGAATAAACAATCTGAAATGGACTGAACCCAGTACTTCGATTCACAACATGATTATGGGCAAACTCTGCCTGGCATAACTTCACATCCCAACTCTTCAGATTATCTTGTACAAGACACCTCAGCAAGTTTCCCAATGATCTGTTTACCACCTCAGTCTGTCCATCTGTCTGCGGATGATAAGCGCTGCTAAAGTTCAACTTTGTTCCCACCATCTTCCACAAACTTAACCAAAAGTGACTCAGAAATCGAGTATCTCTATCCGACACAATAGATTCTGGTAATCCATGAAGTCGATAGATCTCCTTGAAAAACAACTGAGCAACATGAACAGCGTCCGCCGTCTTCTTACAAGCAATAAAATGTGCCATCTTCGAAAATCGATCAACCACCACATAAATGGAATCATTACCACGCTGCGTTCTCGGCAACCCCAACACAAAGTCCATACTCACATCAACCCATGGTTTAGTTGGTACCGGTAACGGCATATATAAACCCGCATTAGTCGCAGTTCCTTTCGAAACTTGACAGATATGGCATCTCTCAACAAACCTCTCCACTTCTTTCCTCATCGATGGCCAAAAGTAGGATTGTGAAATTAACTGTAAGGTACGGTCTCTTCCAACATGTCCCTCTTCGTGTAATTCCTTGATAATTTTCATTCTCAAACTACCCTCCGGAATGCACAATCGATTCCCTTTAAACAGAAAACCATTTACCATTACGAAATCATCCGTCTCTCCCTCCTTGACTTTATCAACAAATTTTGCAAAGTAAGGATCATTAGTAAATAAGTCTGGCAACATTTCAAACCCCATCACTTCAACCCTCATTGTAGTCAACAAATGATTCCTCCTACTCAAAGCATCAGCCACTCGATTCGTCACCCCTGACTTGTGTTTTACAACAAATGTAAATTGTTGCAGATATGCAATCCACGATGCATGTCTCGCTGAAATCTTGTCTTGTCCTTGCAAATGCTTCAAGGCTTCATGATCAGTGTAAAGAACAAACTCTTTCTGAAATAGATAATGTCTCCAGTGTTTAATAGATTGTACAACAGCATAGAACTCCACATCATATGTACTGTAACGCATCTTCGCTCCTGACAACTTCTCACTGAAATATGCAATTGGACGTCCCTTCTGACTCAACAATCCTCCAATTCCAACCTTGGATGCATCAGTATGTAGTTCAAATACTAACTGAAAATCAAGTAACACTAGAATAGGTGCATATGTCAGCAACTCCTTGATCTTCCCAAAAGCACTCCCTGCTTCCTCTGTCCATGCAAACTGTTTACCTTTCATGCAATCTGTAACAGGTGCCATCACACTACTAAAGTGTGGTATAAACCTTCGATAGAATGAAGCCAACCCGTGAAAACTACGAACTTCCGTTATCGTCTTGGGTTGCGGCCAATCTCTAATAGCTTCAATTTTACTTTGGTCAACCTGTATTCCTTCTTCCGACACAACATACCCCAGAAACAATACACTATGCGTCATGAACACGCATTTCTTCGTTGCAGCATAAAATTGTTCTTGTCGTAATACCATCAGCACTTCTCTAAGATGATTCAAATGTTCCTCTGGACTCCCACTGTAAATCAGAATATCATCGAAATACACCACCACAAATTTCCCAATGAACGGTCTAAAAAACTGATTCATCACCCTCATGAAAGTACTTGGTGCATTTGATAAGCCAAACGGCATGACCAACCACTCGTATAGACCCTCCCTGGTTTTAAAAGCAGTCTTCCACTCATCTCCTGGTCTAATACGAATTTGATGATATCCACTCTTCAAATCAATCTTCGAAAATATAGTAGCTCCGCTTATTTGATCTAACAAGTCATCCAACCTCGGCATTGGAAATCTATATCTCACGGTAATCTTATTCAATGCTCGACTGTCAGTGCACATCCTCCATGTCCCATCCTTCTTGGGTACCAATAAAGCTGGTACAGCACAAGGACTTAAACTCTCCTGCACACGCCCCTGTTCAAGCAATTCCTCTACCTGCGTCCGCAACTCTTCATGTTCCTTCGGACTCATTCGATAATGTGGTCTGTGTGGCAACACTGCACCTGGAACAAGATCTATCTGATGTTGTATATCTCTTAACGGTGGCAACTCCGTTGGTAACTCCTCTGGAAATACATCGTCAAATTCTTTCAAAACTGGTTTAACTTCTTCTGGTATTTCAACTTCTTCACTGCTCTCACGCCCAATCAACAAGAATACTTCTGGTTCTTCCTCAACCTCCTTAACAAACTCCTTCAAAGATAATAAAGTTTTCAGCTCTTCGATTTCTTCTGACTTACTTTCTCCTTGTGGTCTCTTCTTTGGAACTAGGATAATCTTCGTACCTTCAAACATAAAACTGTAGCTATTGGTCCGACCGTCATGTTGTACTACTCGATCATACTGCCATGGTCTTCCCAATAATAAATGACGAACATCCATCTCTACGACATCACACCAGATTTCGTCTTTGTATTTCTTCCCAATAGAGAATGGAACACGAACTCGTCTATCCACTTTCACTTCTCCTCCTTTTCTCAACCATGCTAACTTGTATGGACTCGGATGTTTCTCTGTTTTCAATTTCAACTTTGTCACAGCCTCGGTTGAAATAATATTATCACAGCTTCCTGCGTCAATCACAAACTTACACACCTTCCCCAGAATAGTACATGTTGACTGAAAGATATTACTCCTCAACCAACTAGCCTCTTCCTGCTTTGGTGTTAAACACGATCTCCTCAGCATTAGATTACAACCTTCGTCTCCTGACGCAATATCCTGCTCATCCTCCTCAACTGGACTAGAACAATCCCCATCACCATCCTCATCCTCAATTTCTGCAATCATGGTTCTCTTCTTTGGCTTTGGACACTCACTGCTTTTATGACCCAATTCCTGACAATTGTAACATTTGAAACCATTGTTAACCCTTGTCTTCTCAACCTCCTTCACCACTGGTCTACTGATAGGTTTAGAAACATTAGAACTTCCTCCAACACCCTTCGCTTGATTGTTAGAATTAGTAAACACACCACTTCCTCGTCTCCCTTGTTTTTCCCAAGCCAACGCTTTTTGATGTGCTTCTGCCACAGATCTTGGATCGAACATATTAACCATATCCTGAATCTGCATTCTCAACCCCCCAATGAACCTAGATGTCAGCTGCTCTTCTGTTTCCATAATATCGTTCCTTGCAATAAGTTGATAGAATTCATCAGCATAGTCATTAACTGTCTTTGTGCCCTGCCTCAAGTTCTGCAAACGTTGATACATCAAAGATTGATAATTGTAAGGTAAGAACGTTGCTTTCATCAATTTCTTCATCTTCTCCCAAGATTCAACTTTTGACTTTCCCATCCGATCACGTGTAAGTTTGGTCTGCTGCCACCATGCCAAAGCTCTACCCCTCAACCTTGTAGCAACCAACTTCACTCTACGTTGTTCTGGAACTTCTTTGAAGTCAAAAATCTCCTCAACATTAGCCACCCAATCTAGAAACTCCTCCGCTTGCATACCACCCTTGAATTCAGGAATTTCTGTCTTCATCCCCGACTCCCATTTGTGATCATACTCAGAATAGTTTCTTCCTTGACCTCTTCCTTGAACACTACCACCATCATACTCCTCTTCAAAATCAGATGCATAACGATGTCGATTCTGACCACTAACATCTCTACTACCTCCACGCCTTCCACCTTCATTCCTTCTATCGACATTCCTCCGTTCACGATCATTCACGTTCCTCCCACGTCCTTGATCATTTTCAACACTTCTGTCTCGATTGGAATGTGGCGAGACTCTACTACCCCCATGGTTAGATTCTGGTGAAACCCTTCTCCGATTTTGATTCATTTCTGTCATAAGCTTCTCTAACCGACCAATTCCTTCGTTAAGCTTTTCACTAAAATTCTCATTGATTCTTTTCTCCATCTCATCAGCTTCTTCTCTTCGATACAAAGCTTCTACGTTTTGGTGGCGATTAGCTCTTCTTGGCGGCATACTTGAAAATTTCACAACTCTTCAACACTTCAAATTCAAACACTTTCCGGTCTTTGATCCAAAATGAAACGGATCGAAAACTTCCACTTTGTAGCAAATCGCGATGAACACGATGGACAAAGTTTCGGCCTCCAATACAAATCTGATCTTCCAACTTCGAACAAGATGAACACTTCTTCCTTTCGGCCACGCTCAACACTTCAAGCTCGGCTTCTCTTCAAACTTCAAATTGAATAGGCTCCAAGTCTCGATCTAGCTATGATTGGCTAGAACAAGCTCTGATACCAAAACTGACGCAGCGGATTAATCAAAAACAATGTAGATCGTTGAATGTAGCAATCGGTGGATTGGAAGATGCTGAAATGCCCAAATTCGTTGATCCGAAGATACCGAATTCTAGCTATCCTGAACTCGTTGATCGCGCACGATACCGGGTTCGAAGATCTTCAATTCTGCAAGCGTTGATCAAGCGCACTTGATTCCGCGAATCGGCTTCTACAATCGTTGAATCGAGCGCACTCGATTATCTGAAAGAGGAGATAGGAGATTACACTCAACTACCAATTTGGAATGAAAGCACAAAGCAATCAAAAGAGAATTTTATTCAAAAATCAACAACCTTTACAAAATGACCTTACACGCCTATTTATAGGCTACAACTCAACACAACAGAAAACTTCAAAATATTACAAGTACTTAGGTCGGCAACGACCTACGACCTAACATGGCGCGACCTAAGGACAGACACGACTTAGTATAGGTCGGCAGCGACCTAACAGTTCAAACATAAGAAAATACAACACAATGACTTGACGACTTAACAATCAACGGCAGAGATCCACGCGGCATAAGAATCAATGACCTCCAGAGCTTTGCGACTTAAGAACTTTGCGGTATCCCAACTTAACGACTTAAGGAAATCAATGGTATCCAGAGCTGTGCGACCTAAGAATGAACGACATCCTTTCGTTTGCGACCTAACAGAAGCGGCTTCGGGAATTCTTCGCGACCTAAGGCCTCGCGACCTAAGTCCCCGCGACCCAAGACTTTGCGACCTAACTTAGCTCGTTCAGTTTTCTTGCGACCTATCATAGGTCGTGATTTGTTAGGTCGTAGCATCTTCTCAGCTTGTTCCAACGACCTATCTCCTTGTTTTAACTCGGCATCCCACAACACGTTAGGTCGTAGTTCTTTCCCTGGTGATATGTTAAGTCGTTCCCACGACCAATACCTTAACTCGTTAGCTCGTATGCGACCTAAAAACAAGATAGGTCGTTCCAGTATCTCGTTAGGTCGTTGGAGCGAACTAGAGGCCTTGTTAGGTCGTATGCGACCTAATACTTCACCAAATTGGATTGTGCAACCACTTTTCTCGGCATCACTTGCTCCCCCCTCTAACTCCTTAGGTCGTGAACGACCTACACTCTCCTTAGGTCGTGAGCGACCTAAGCCTTTAACTTTCTGCACTGCATCACATATATGTCTAATAGACTTATTGCCATAATTACTTTGTATTCAAATTTTTACTTGGTAAAAATTATGTTTAACAAAACTTATTAATATTATTTAGAGAAGTAAACAAGATTTACTATAAAATATATGTATTATTGCATTAATTTAAACCTTGTAGAGACACAATATCAAGTTCGCGGTGTAATTTAATGAAACTGAATTTATTTAGCGGTTTAGTAAATATGTCTGCTATTTGGTTTTTAGAGGAAATGAAATCGAGAAATATCACATCCTTTTCTATGTTGTCATGTAGAAAATGATGATGAATATTAATGTGTTGGCACGAGAATGATTTATTTGGTTTTTTGACAAGTTTATGGCACTTGTATTATCACAACAAATCGAAGATTTTTGAAGAAGAATTATGTAATCTAGAAGTAGAGTTTGCTACAAGTAGATAACTTGTGCACATGCCAAAGCAACAAAGATATATTCTGCTTTATACATCGAGACCGAAAAACGATTTTGTTTTTTTACTAAACCACGATACTAGAGATTGTTCGATAATGTGACAAGTACTGCTCATACTCTTTCTATCCGTTCGACATCCTCCAAAGTCGGCATCGCTATAGGATACTAACTCGAGAGGATGTTCTTTTAGATAAAAGAATTCATAGTATCTAGTGTTGTTTAAGTAACGAAATTTGTTTTATGGCTCGCAAATGTGATTCTCTGGGATTTGCTTGAAATCGTGCACATAAGCATACGCTCATCATGATATCGGGACGATTAGTGGTTAAATATAGTAAAGATCCAATCGTACTTCGATATAATTTTTTATCCATACTTTTTCTGTTTTCATCTTTATCAAGATGAACTATAGTGCTCATAGGTGTCGGTTTACCAGATGTATTTTCCATTCCAAAACATTTTATTAAATTATTACAATATTTTTCTTGGTCAATAAAAATACCATTACTTAGTTGTTTAATTTATACACCGAGAAAATATGAGAGTTCTCCTATATGAGACATCTCGAATTCACTTGTCATTGTTTTTGAAATCTCATTGCACAAATATTCGTTTCTAGATTCGAAAATGAAATCGCCTACATAAATTTGTATAATTAATATATCTTTCTTACCTCGTTTAGCAAAAAGAGTTTGATCAACTTTCCCAATTTCAAATCCAAAATCTATAAGATAGCATTTTAGTTGTTCGTACCAAGCATAAGATACTTATTTCAAGCCGTAAAGAGCTTTCTTAAGTTTATAGACGTGATTCGAAAAAATTTCATGTTTAAATAGAGGTGGTTGTATTACAAAAACATTTTCTTTAGTAAAACCGTTTAGAATTGCACTCTTAATGTCCATTTGATAAAGTTTAAAGTTATAATGATAAGAGAAAGCCTGTAAAGTACATATTACTTCTAACCTTGCGATAGAAGCAAAAGTTTCTTCATAGTCTATCCCCTTTTCTTGATTATATCCTTGTGCAACTAATCTAGCCTTATTTCGTGTTATATTACCATTTTCATCAGTTTTATTTTTATAAACCCATTTTGTACCAGTGACTGTTTGATCATTTGGTCTTGAAAGCAATTCCCAAACGTCATTTCGTTCCAATTGGCTTAGCTCTTCTTGCATAGCTAAAATCCAATAATCATCATTTGAAGCTTCCTTAGAAGTTTTAGGTTATATATTAGATATAAATGCGATATGACTCATTAGATTAAATCAATGTCTAGTTCTGACATTTGTATTTACTTTACCAATTATATTTTCAATAGGATGATTTTTTTTAATTCGTGGTGGAGTTATAAGTTCATTTCCATAATTTTCTATAATTTGTTGAATGGTTGCTCTATAACATCTTCTTCATTGCCTTTATTATTTTTGAAATTTTCATCAAATTATACATGCAAAGTTTCTTCTATAGGTTTTGATAGAATTAGGGATATGCCCTAGGGGCAATTATGTAATTTGTTACATATATCTAACTCGTTGACCAATCTTGTTTGTAATAAAGGTGTTTCTTTCTATTATATACTTGATATAATGTGGTTATATTAATTAATTAATTTAATTAAAAGTATAGTAGAAAATTCATAAATGGTATATTTTTTGATAGTAGTTACAAAGTGTTGTAACCATAAGTAATTTATCACAATGAAACAAATATACCATTTTAAATGTTCGTAGTCAAGATGCATCGAGACTAGATATCGATGTATCCATTGAGACTAGAGTATGTAACGCTCTCCAAATGTTGGGCAGTGTATTACTCATGACTGCTGGGGGCGCCTAGGAGTTACGCACCGATAGTTATTGAATAACCATGGAACAACTCACTCGATAGTTTTGTGTTGGTTAATATAACTAAGGTTAAACAGAAAATATCGATGTGATTAATTTACACAGTTCTCTTGACTTAAGGATACTTTTGATCTTCAATGTGGAAGCTCCACTTTGATTATAGTTAAATCATGGCACGATTTCCATCGAATGACTATAGTTGGGTCGAGTGAAAGCATTGGAAGTGAAACACTATTCAAGGGAGGATTTATCACCTTATTTATATAAGGTTAGTATCAGGTCAACTGATGTCAACTCAAAGTCAAAGTCTCTGGCCAAAGCAGTTCGGTTAATAATAATCGTTATTATTGAACCAAGGACTTTGTATTTGGACTGTAAAGTTGAATGTGGATGATATTGGAATTTTAACCATTAATGAATTCCAAAAGTCCTAATGTGATATAGTTTTGACGAAGAGAATTGGTGTAAGTAATTGTCACTATTAGGTATCGCTTATAATAAGTAAAATTGTATTTTACCAAAAGATGTGTAAGCGATGAGTTCAGTCAAAATGTCAACCACTTGCTAAGCGACGTGTGAATGTTAATATTTGAATTGTTCAAAATTTAATCGCTGACTGAATTTACACCTTTGAGTCACGTAACCGTAATGATGAATTCTCCGAAAAACCACATGATTTAATTAATTTATAAGAAGTTGTAAATTAATTAAATTAATTGGTATTTGAGAAATATTAATTATTATTTATTACATTTGATGTCTGAGAGTTATTTGTACTTATTTGAATGCATTTATAAAAGTTATATTTGCGCGCATTGATATATGATATCAATATAATTAAATGAAAGATAATTATATGCATTGATTTATGGAATCTTATGTCATTTGATGGCATGTAATTTTTAGCCATAGTATGTAAAGAAATAAGAGTGAAAAGAGATAGTTAATCAAGAGAATTAATTAGGGAAGTTTTAATTAAAAAATGAGAAAGGTTTCCTTCCTTCAAATAAAACATATTCTCTAATTCATTCTGTACGTACAATTGACTTACTCATTTTGCATTCTTCTTTCTATAACGTTTCTAGTTTTCTCCTTCTTTTAATGGCTAAAAATATGAGAGCTTCTATGGCTTCAATTATTTCCAAAATCAAATAAAAATAAAATCAATTATGAAAAGTGGTTTATTCCTCTTGATCCTTGCAATATCTGGAGGCTGATTTTGAATCTAGGAGATTTGATTCATCGTTCAATGTGTGATTTATTGGCTAAATCTAATGGTGAATTCATTGCTTCGAGTTGTAATTCAAGGCTTTGGAATTAAGGTATGATCTTTTTATTCTAATGATTTTGATATAATGCTTCAATGAATAAAATTGAATAACATAATTTATATGCGTATAATATTGTCTCATTTGATTTAAAAATGGTTTATATAGTTTGAATTGTTTATTATATGAATTGATTGGAGTTTTATTTAGATGAATCAAAACTAAAATTTGTATGTATATTTTTACAATGTTTTAATCATAGATCTATGTTTAAACTTTCAAATCAAAGTGTAATTCTTTAGATCTGAAAGTTTATACGCTCATATTAATTTAATTGATTTCATTTTGATAAATCAAAACAATGATTTGTATATGATTGTATAATGTTTTAATTGTAGATCTATGTTTTAAGCACCAATGTAGCGATCCTGACTCGGCCTTCGAAAATCGACACCCGTACTTCACTTGCACTCGAATGCCGCAGATTCAAACGCCGAATCTGGCTCGCTGGAGCTTATAACACGTTAAGTATACCAACACAGCGGAAGAAAGAAATGGATGATATCATATACATCACAAATGATACAATATCCAGAATATGATATACAACAATGATATCTATATGATACAAGAATATAAGAGACAAATAATAATGTTACAGCGGAAACAACAGAAGTGATAACTCCAAATGATCTTTAAAAGATAATGAGTACAACAACTCCAACATCAAGCTCGAACCATCATCACGATGCACAAAGATAAGCGAGGTCAGTCGTCCAGACGAACTCCCAAAACTGAACTAGCTCCCGATAATCTACTAAATCTGATTATCTAAAAAACCCAACTCTAGACTACCTATATGGAAAATTGTGGGCACCCAGGGTTTAGGAAGGGAACAATAAACTCCGGGTCAGTCATGGGGCTGGTATGAGTAAACAAAACAGTTATTTGAAATAAAAACAGTTCATAAGAGAAATCCGATATGCTTTTTGGAAAATGAAACTACCATAAAGCCTCCCGCCACACACACAATGCAAACGCGGAATTGGAGGAGATTTCTCCTTATCATAGTCAGATATGCTTGATACGAGGAAATTTCTTTGATATTATTACTAGTGCATAGTGTGAAAATATTTCAAAAATATAATATTAATCTTAGCCAGCATACAACCATTATTGTATGCCTACTATAGCTACTATGTTCAATAGCAGGTTACCGCCACATTCCATAGCAGGTTATACAACTAAAACCGTAAAAGGCTCATATTGTTTCTTTGGATTTTCCAACAAATGGTCAGGCTACGGAACTTCCTACTGCCACATGGGTATGCCTTTGGAGGGATGTCCTGAGAACTAACTAGCTCTCTGCCAACACAAGGCCGGGTTACCTCTTACTAGGTAACTACTACACGAGTATGCCACCCCCCGGTCGTTTGCGACCTTTATCCGAGGTACCTCGATCACAGAGAAACAATCACACAGTAAATGAGATTGGAGCAACCACACAGGTAAAATATCTAGGCTCCATACCATGATACCACCTTTTTCCAGAAGGAAATGACATACCCTAAAGGGTGCGACCCTCATAACCTTGCCGCATCTTTCCTGTTTCGACCATTTCCGGTTTGTGAGGCTCGATGAGGTCTCGTCCACAAAGCTACGCTTTACACGAAAGCCATGCTTTGATCAACAAACGATTAGCAACACACAGCAACACTTAACATGCCACACTACCAAATTGTGAGTATATCACTGATAACCTTCAACTACATAACCTTTGAGCTCGTACATCTCAGAGAAGGGTGTTAAGCTAAGAGAATAAATTCTCCGCCACCAAACAGAAATGTATTTGAAAGAAATCAACTTTATATCTCAAAGTGTAGTGTCAGACATACGGTCATACAAGTCTGTTCCGGGTTTAAACAGAACCGAAGGCACTTCCAAAGAAGCCCTTGCAATCCGGGTATTCACAATCCCGATTGGACTTCCCATCACTTAGGGAATCTCTATACCGTAGCTACTCGGTGCAGAGACAATCGATATGTTATCCTATCGTTCTCGCAAACAGCCGGTCTTTAACACCGGTCTTCAAATGCTATCCATTTACGTCGTATCACTATTCGGAATGGGTTATATGACACAAAGTCCTCTCCCGGCTAAACCGAATAATGAGCGTAATATTTTAAAACATATGGATATTGGGATTTCAATTAAGTCATAACTTATTACCCAAAACTTCTCTTTCAAATGGTTTAAACAAATTACCATCTTAATCTTTTACACAAAAAGATTCATCTCACAAAGTTCACCCAGTTTCACAAAGATCTATTCATAGATTTTCCAAATCAATTTCCATTTCAATTGGATTAACTC
The DNA here is from genome assembly GCA_030737815.1 of Allium fistulosum. Taxonomy (NCBI): domain Eukaryota; kingdom Viridiplantae; phylum Streptophyta; class Magnoliopsida; order Asparagales; family Amaryllidaceae; genus Allium; species Allium fistulosum. The sequence continues at coordinate 297,139,035 of CM060907.1, forward strand.
ACCCAATCTTTAAAACAAAGATTTAACTGATAGCTTTCAAAACAATTCCATTTCGACCTTTTATACAAAAGGTACACCTTTCCAATTTCAAAACAAAGTTCAACAATCTTTCACAAAGATTTATTCATAACTCGGACAACCATTTTCATTTCAAACTTGAAATTCTTTTGACACAAATTGGAAATTCATTCCTTATATGAAAGCTTCTATTATTTGAAAAAAAATAGTTTTCATTTTGGAAAATCTGATTCATTTATACGAGTTAAAGTCCTTGGGTTAAATTCCAATTCTCAAAACCATACTTTTAAAATGGTTTAAATTCATATAAACACATTTATAACATCTTTAACCATAATTTCCAAACATAGAATTCAATTCCAAAATTTGAATTCAAATTCTAATTAAATTATTTAAATTGAAAACTTTACCAAGTTATTCAAAATAACTTTTCTCTTTAAAACTTCTTTTCAAAGTTTTATAATTTAACCCAAATCCATTTCCAAAATCAATTGAAATTAAAATTTCAATTTCAAAAACATTAAATTTAAATCATCTTTGACTTAACCGATTTCCTCGTGAAATCCATATTTGTGTGTGTAAGTGTGTGGTCCAGTGGTTTAACACACTAGTGCAACATCATTCAATCATCACATCATCACAGATTTAAGCATATCAATATCGATAAGCGGTTTATTCCTATAACGCTTATCTTCCATTTACCAATTCATAGATAAATAATATACATTCATCACAAATAAAATAAATTACATTCATCACAGCTTGAATTAAAGCAAATTTACATCACAAAGCATCACACAGTAGAGAATATCAAACAATTCACAGCATTCAATAGAATACAATCATCCATAAGTGAAACCAATTAAAATATCTGATTAATCTAAACCAGATCATTTGCCTATGGATAATTCCTAGTCAGGGTTAATTAATAATTAATTAATTACAAACATTTAATTAATTATTCTTTAATTAATCATTAATTACCCTTTAATTAATAATCAACCCTTAATTAATTATTTTTAATAAATTACATTAATTAATTAACCCTTAATTAATTACTTCCATTAATTAATTAACTATTATTAATTACATTGAACCTTGATTAATTACATTAATTAATTAAACTTTTAATTAATCACTTCCATTAATCAACTTTAACCATAAACAGTAATTACCATCCTGTAATTACTTACCTTAATTAATTAACTTCTTAATTAATTATATAAATCCTTTGATTAATTACACTAAGTAATTAATCTTTAATTACTTCTACTAAGTAATTATATTTTAATTACTTCCCATTACGTAATTCCCTTTGATTAATTACACCCAATAATTATACATTAATTACTTCACTAAGTAATTCCACTATTCAATCTCATTAAGTAATTTTACTTAATCAACCATCAAATGATTATCTTTAATTAATTAACACGTTAATTAACTAAAATTAATCATATTCACTTCCTTGATTACAATTTGTAATTTATCCCTTAATTACCTTTAAAAAAAATTAATTAATCTTTAATTGTAGATTAATTATCCTTTAATTATTAATTAATAAATCTTAATTATCAATTAATAAAACTTAATAACAAATAAATTAACCTCTAATTAATTAACTTATAACGCTTAATTATTAATTTATTTATCCTTAACCATTAATTAATTAAATTAATTGTTTACTCTTTAATTATCTTATTAATTAATTAAATCTTAAATCATTAAAACTTCTTAAATCAAATGTTTAAAGAATACATTTACAAATGAATTTTATATAAGAAAAGTCTTAAACTAAATTTATTTAAATTCCAAAACTTTATTTTTAAAAACTTTTAAAAACTTGGTTTTAGAACCTGCTTCGGGTCCAACACGTTCCTCACCCGAGTTCAACCCCGAGTAAAACCACTTTCTTCCCTTACCTTACTTTAAATTTTAAAACTTAGATTTTTTTTAAGTAAAAAAAATCTGGAAAGTTAAACACTCACGTCCCCGAAGACGAACTCGAGAAAAACTGCTGAACCTCCGAGTTTCCTCTCGAGCCACTTCTTCTACCAAACTACTAACACCATATCGTTGCCATGCACATGCACCGCCACTAGAGCCACCTTCGGCCATCGACACAGCCTCCGGCACGTCGACCATCACCCATACTTTCGTTCCTGACCACCAATTCACTCGCACAAGCCTCAAATCGAAATCGAGCAAAGAGGATGAACTGGAACCAAAACACCCTCCAGCAAACCGCTTCGACCAGATTATTCCGACCACCAGAGATGCTCCAACTCTGGCTACGTCCTTGTCAACCTCCACGCTATCATCCTCCCAAGCCACGTGCAGCTCGATGCACTAGCGAAGCCACGGCGATCAAATTCTCGACCATTGACAAAACTAGGGTTAAAAGCTAAATCTGTTCACCGCCGACACTACGACGAACTGGAGCACTTGCCCCCATTTTACCCAACTGCGTCGTACCATCCTCCTCCTCTAGTCGAAAACCCGACTTCCAAAACTTCACCCATCGCTGGAAATTTGTTATAATCCAATTTCAGTTCAACTTTGAACTGCTCCTAGTACACGCAACTAAAAATCACTATTTTAGTTTTAAAAATCCTATTTTCAGATGAAGATTCAAGATATATAATTGAATCAACAAATTTCAACATTTGATTTTATCATATAATTTAGATTTTTACTTCCTTTCCCAGTTCCTAGGTAAAGTTCTAACTAAATTTACCCAAATTTATTTTTAAATCTTATTCTATGTTTAAACAAGTATTTCTTGTTTGGAAACTAAATTCTAATAGAGATCAGAGAAAGAGATCTTGAGTTTGAACTAAATTCTAAAGCTCTGTAACAAGAACATAGAAGAACAAATATATCTCAAACATGCACAACTCAAAACATAAACAAACATATAGCACACTTGTATTCACATATGCAAACATCATTTATTTCAGAATTTCATAAGCAACAAACATGTATTTACTTAAACTTTTTAAATAAAAAGTTCACTCACCTGAAAACAATTTTTTGAACAGAGAAAATAATCTAGCTTTTGAAAAGCTGTTAGCTTGACTCCCTTTGATCTTCTTGCTTGCTTAGTTGAGTGATTAATTTGAGTTGTTAATTTACTTCAGTTGTAAGATCTTAGTGTTTATTTATTTTCTTCTCTGGTAAGCTAAGTCTGGATTTACGAAAATAAGATAAGAAGATTTGTGTATATGTAGAACAAAGTTTACAGGGTGATAATTTGGTTAGTACAAGGTTTTCTAAGTTTTGGTCAGAGATTTTTTTATGTATGGAGGCTGATATGAAAGCATTTAATGCTTGTATGATTTTTTTTTATATATTTATATCATACTTATCCTTTTTTATACGGTATGTACAAATGATTTTTCATTCTTGTATTGCAAACATGTATATTTTTTCATAGTTTTTTTATCACTAGAATTATCTAAGTGTTCACTTATGTGTCTACTTTAAAATTGTTATAGTTATTGTTATCGTTTTAGCTTGTATATCTATTACTATCTTTAACATAACTACTATTTTTATTTCTTTATTTTAGCTTACTACCCAACATTTAATTTATAATTTTTTTTTCTTTCCACTTATGTTTAATATCATCGTCTTCCTTTGCAAGCTTCATAGATATTTATATCTTTCTTTTACAAGTGTACATACTTCTTTGTTTTTTTCATATTTGAATGTATATTACTTTTCTTTTTATACTTTGTAATATAAATGAATTTCTATATTTAATATGTTGTTTAAATTTAGCTAATGTTTACTTTATATTTTATAATTTATCTTTTATATATATATATCTATTTCTATTTTTATTTTTGTAGTCTATTTTGTTTGTATTAATACATATTATTTAAAAGAGAATGTTTTGAAATTTAAATACATACTAAATGAATTACATAGGTATATTTTATAAATTCAAATTATTTTTAAACCATTTACTTAAACTTTAAATTCAAATCCAATGTATATATATATATATATATAAATTCTAATCCCAATTTCAAATTCTATTCTCGATCTATTTTATATACATATTTATCCCAAATATCCAAATTAATTCTCAATTAATTCATAGTTTAACTAAATTTTGATATTAATTACCAATTATTTCACAATTTTTATTCAAAAATTAAATTAATTATTAATTCAAACTTATTTAAAATCTGGGATCGTTACAGTTTACCCCCCTTAAGAATCATCCTCGAAATTTGCCAAGGAGACACAAAGATAGGTGAAAAATGTTTCATCAAACTAACTGAACATCTATTCTGCATTTGGCTTACCAAATCAGAATATCAATAATAGATACAAGAACGAATCTTTTAATGTTTTACAAGATACTCGGGTTATCCAGATCTATGAAATGTGCAGTGGCATTGGTTAGTTCAAAGGGATAACCAACCATTCGTAGAACATATCCAGATCCAAAAATAGACAGATATATGGATACAATTTCAAAACTTTCAGTTTAGAACTAAAGTATACCTATCAACCATAGCAAACAAAGCAACCAATTCATTCAAACAAACAATTCTGACCTATTTGGAGTCTATTTCCCATGCAAATATATCAAATCTTCTTCCTGGATCTACCAGAAACCATCGAAGAATTGAAAAGAGATGCTGAACAAAAGAGATTGATAGAGAAAAGATTGTTTCCTTGTTGTTACAGGGTATTGACCATTTGTAGTCGTATTCCCCTATCCCCTATCTCATCCTCTTCTTGCACTCATACTTACTATCAGTGGATAGTAAGAGAATTTACTGAGGCATAAGGACAGATATCTTAAGGATTACTCATTCTAGGGTATACTTCATCCTATCTCTAATGAGCTACTTAATGTGTTATACTCTTGAGCTAAAGTTCAACCTTAGATCTGATACCAAATGTAGAGATCTAGGCTTTTCAACCATCGACAGTGGCTACTCTCCATCGTGGCTTACAATGGTACCCTGCCCTTGCTTTTACGGCCAGCCTTTCGACTTTCACACCTTACGGCTAACCAACCCCACAAAGAGGACATGTAGGGGTAAGAGTCTCCCGTTTGCCACCTAACGCAAAGCGAGAACCCCCAATCACATTACACAAAGATAAGCAAGGACAGTCATCCGGATGAACTCCAAAAACTGAACTAGCTCCCGATAATCTACTAAATTTGATTATTTGAAAAATCCAACTCTAGACTGCCCGTGAGGAAAATTGTGGGCACCCAGAGTTTAGGAAGGGAACAATAAACTCCGGGTCAGTCATGGGACTGGTATGAGTAAACAAAACAGTTATTTGAAATAAAAACAGTTCATAAGAGAAATCCGATATGCTTTTTGAAAAATGAAACTACCATAAGGCCTCCCGCCACACACACAATGCAAACGCAGAATTGGAGGAGATTTCTCCTTATGATAATCAGATATGCTTGATACGAGGAAATTTCTTTGATATTATTACTAGTGCATAGTGTGAAAACATTTCGAAAATATAATATTAATCTTAGCCAGCATACAACCATTATTGTATGCCTACTATAGCTACTATGTTCAATAGCAGGTTACCGCCACATTCCATAGCAGGTTATAAAACTAAAACCGTAAAAGGCTCGTATTGTTTCTTTGGATTTTCCAACAAATGGTCAGGCTAAGGAACTTCCTACTGCCACATGGGTACGCCTCTGGAGGGACGTCCCGAGAACTAACTAGCTCTTTGCCAACACAAGGCTGGGTTACCTCTTACTAGGTAACTACTACACGAGTATGCCACCCCCCGGTCGTTTGCGACCTTTATCCGAGGTACCTCGATCACAAAGCAACAATCACACAGTAAATGAGATTGGAGCAACCACACAGGTAAAATATCTGGGCTCCATACCACGATACCACCTTTTTCCAGAAGGAAATGACATACCCTAAAGGGTGCGTCCCTCATAACCTTGCCGCATCTTTCCTGTTTCGACCATTTCCGGTTTGTGAGGCTCGATGAGGTCTCGTCCACAAAGCTACGCTTTACACGAAAGCCATGCTTTGATCAACAAATGATCAACAAACGATTAGCAACACACAGCAACACTTAGCATGCCACACTACCAAATTGGGAGTATATCACTGATAACCTTCAACTACATAACCTCTGAGCTCGTACATCTCAGAGAAGGGTGTTAAGTTAAGAGAATAAATTCTCCGCCACCAAACAGAAATGTATTTGAAAGAAATCAGCTTTATATCTCAAAGTGTAGTGTCAGACATACGACCATACAAGTCTGTTCCGGGTTCGAACAGAACCGAAGGCACTTCCAAAGAAGCCCTTGCAATCCGGGTATTCACAATCCCGATCGGACTTCCCATCACTTAGGAAATCTCTATACCGTAGCTACTCGGTGCATAGACAATCGATAGGTTATCCTATCGTTCTCGCAAACACCCGGTCTTCAACACCGGTCTTCAAATGCTATCCATTTACGTCGTATCACTATTCGGAATGGGTTATATGACACAAAGTCCTCTCCCGGCTAAACCGAATAATGAGCGTAATATTTAAAAACATATGGATATTGGGATTTCAATTAAGTCACAACTTATTACCCAAAACTTCTCTTTCAAATGGTTTAAACAAATTACCATCTTAATCTTTTACACAAAACGATTCATCTCACAAAGTTAACCCAGTTTCACAAAGATCTATTCATAGATTTTCCAAATCAATTTCCATTTCAATTGGATTAACTCACCCAATCTTTAAAACAAAGATTTAACTGATAGCTTTCAAAACAATTCCATTTCGACCTTTTATACAAAAGGTACACCTTTTCAATTTCAAAACAAAGTTCAACAATCTTTCACAAAGATTTATTCATAACTCGGACAACCATTTTCATTTCAAACTTGAAATTCTTTTGACACAAATTGGAAATTCATTCCTTATATGAAAGCTTCTATTATGAAAAAAAATAGTTTTCATTTTGGAAAATCTGATTCATTTATACGAGTTAAAGTCCTTGGGTTAAATTCCAATTCTCAAAACCATACTTTTAAAATGGTTTAAATTCATATAAACACATTTATAACATCTTTAACCATAATTTCCAAACATAGAATTCAATTCCAAAATTTGAATTCAAATTCTAATTAAATTATTTAAATTGAAAACTTTACCAAGTTATTCAAAATAACTTTTCTCTTTAAAACTTCTTTTCAAAGTTTTAACATTTAACCCAAATCCATTTCCAAAATCAATTGAAATTAAAATTTCAATTTCAAAAACATTAAATTTAAATCATCAGTGACTTAACCAATTTCCTCGTGAAATCCATATTTGTGTGTGTAAGAGTGTGGTCTAGGGGTTTAACACACTAGTGCAACATCATTCAATCATCACATCATCACAAATTTAAGCATATCAATATCGATAAGCGGTATATTTCTATAACGCTTATCTTCCATTTACCAATTCATAGATAAATAATTTACATTCATCACAGATAAAATAAATTACATTCATCACAGCTTGAATTAAAGCAAATTTACATCACAAAGCATCACACAGTAGAGAATATCAAACAATTCACAGCATTCAATAGAATACAATCATCCATAAGTGAAACCAATTAAAATATCTGATTAATCTAAACCAGATCATTTGCCTATGGATAATTCCTAGTTAGGGTTAATTAATCACTTCCATTAATCAACTTTAACCATAAACAGTAATTACCATCCTGTAATTACTTACCTTAATTAATTAACTTCTTAATTAATTATATAAATCCTTTGATTAATTACATTAAGTAATTAATCTTTAATTACTTCTACTAAGTAATTAATCTTTAATTACTTCTACTAAGTAATTATACTTTAATTACTTCCCATTATGTAATTCCTTTTGATTAATTACACCCAGTAATTATACATTAATTACTTCACTAAGTAATTCCACTATTCAATCTCATTAAGTAATTTTACTTAATCAACCATCAAATGATTATCTTTAATTAATTAACACGTTAATTAACTAAAATTAATCATATTCACTTCCTTGATTACAATTTGTAATTTATCCCTTAATTACCTTTAAAAAAATTAATTAATCTTTAATTGTAGATTAATTATCCTTTAATTATTAATTAATAAATCTTAATTATCAATTAATAAAACTTAATAACAAATAAATTAACCTCTAATTAATTAACTTATAACGCTTAATTATTAATTTATTTATCCTTAACCATTAATTAATTAAATTAATTGTTTACTCTTTAATTATCTTATTAATTAATTAAATCTTAAATCATTAAAACTTCTTAAATCAAATGTTTAAAGAATACATTTACAAATGAATTTTATATAAGAAAAGTCTTAAACTAAATTTATTTAAATTCCAAAACTTTATTTTTAAAAACTTTTAAAAACTTGGTTTTAGAACCTGCTTCGGGTCTAACACGTTCCTCACCCAAGTTCAACCCCGAGTAAAACCACTTTCTTCCCTTACCGTACTTTAAATTTTAAAACTTAGATTTTTGTTTAAGTAAAAAAAATCTGGAAAGTTAAACACTCTCGTCCCCGAAGACAAACTCGAGAAAAACGGCTGAACCCTCGAGTTTCCTCTCGAGCCACTTCTTCTACCAAACTACTAACACCATATCGTTGTCGTGCACATGCACCGCCACCAGAGCCACCTCCGGCCATCGACACACCCTCCGGCACATCGACCATCACCCATACTTTCGTTCCTGACCATCAATTCACTCGCACAAGACTCAAATCGAAATCGAGCAAAGAGGATGAACTGGAACCAAAACACCCTCCAGCAAACCGCTTCGACCAGATTATTCCGACCACCAGAGATGCTCCAACTCCGGCTACGTCCTTGTCAACCTCCACGCTATCATCCTCCCCAGCCACGTGCAGCTCGATGCACTAGCGAAGCCACGGCGATCAAATTCTCGACCACTGACAAAACTAGGGTTAAAAGCTAAATCTGTTCACCGCCGACACTACGACGAAGTGGAGCACTTGCCCCCATTTTTTCCGACTGCGTCGTACCATCCTCCTCCTCCAGTCGAAAACCCGACTTCCAAAACTTCACCCATCACTGGAAATTTGTTAAAATCCAATTTCAGTTCAACTTTGAACTGCTCCTAGTACACGCAACTAAAAATCACCATTTTAGTTTTAAAAATCCTATTTTCAGATGAAGATTCAAGATATATAATTGAATCAACAAATTTCAACATTTGATTTTATCATATAATTTAGATTTTTACTGTCTTTCCCAGTTCCCAGGTAAAGTTCTAACTAAATTTACCCAAATTTATTTTTAAATCTTATTCTATGTTTAAACAAGTATTTCTTGTTTGGAAACTAAATTCTAATAGAGATCAGAGAAAGAGATATTGAGTTTGAAATAAATTCTAAAGCTCTGTAACAAGAACATAGAAGAACAAATATATCTCAAACATGCACAATTCAAAACATAAACAAACATATAGCACACTTGTATTCACATATGCAAACATCATTTATTTCAGAATTTCATAAGCAACAAACATGTATTTACTTAAACTTTTTAAATAAAAGTTCACTCACCTGAAAACAATTTTTTGAACAGAGAAAATAATCTTGCTTTTGAAAAGCTGTTAGCTTGACTCCCTTTGATCTTCTTGCTTGCTTAGTTGAGTGATTAATTTGAGTTGTTAATTTACTTCAGTTGTAAGATCTTAGTGTTTATTTATTTTCTTCTCTGGTAAGCTAAGTCTGGATTTACGAAAATAAGATAAGAAGATTTGTGTATATGTAGAACAAAGTTTACAGGGTGATAATTTGGTTAGTACAAGGTTTTCTAAGTTTTGGTCAGAGATTTTTTTATGTATGGAGGCTGATATGAAAGCATTTAATGCTTGTATGATTTTTTTTATATATTTATATCATACTTATCCATTTTTATACGGTATGTACAAATGATTTTTCATTCTTGTATTGCAAACATGTATATTTTTTCATAGTTTATTTATCACTAGAATTATCTAAGTGTTCACTTATGTGTCTACTTTAAAATTGTTATAGTTATTGTTATCATTTTAGCTTGTATATCTATTACTATCTTTAACATAACTACTATTTTTATTTCTTTATTTTAGCTTACTACCCAACATTTAATTTATAATTTTTTTTCTTCTTTCCACTTATGTTTAATATCATTGTCTTCCTTTGCAAGCTTCATAGATATTTATATCTTTCTTTTACAAGTGTACATACTTATTTGTTTTTTTCATATTTGAATGTATATTACTTTTCTTTTTATACTTTTTAATATAAATGAATTTCTATATTTAATACGTTGTTTAAATTTAGCTAATGTTTACTTTATATTTTATAATTTATCTTATATGTATCTATTTCTATTTTTATTTTTGTAGTCTATTTTGTTTGTATTAATACATATTATTTAAAAGAGAATATTTTGAAATTTAAATACATACTAAATGAATTACATAGGTATATTTTATAAATTCAAATTATTTTTAAACCATTTACTTAAACTTTAAATTCAAATCCAATGTATATATATATAAATTCAAATCCCAATTTCAAATTCTATTCTTGATCTTTTTTATATACATATTTATCCCAAATATCCAAATTAATTCATAGTTTAACTAAATTTTGATATTAATTACCAATTATTTCTCAATTTTTATTCAAAAATTAAATTAATTATCAATTCAAACTTATTTAAAATCCGGGACCGTTACAACCTAAATCGATGTATATATTTTAGATTTGAAAGTTTGTATATTCTTATTATTTGCATCTGTAAGTAATAAAAACTTACAAATGATTAAAGAATGTTTTGATGACAAATTGGTTACAATCATTTTCTAAATTGTTTACCCTGTTTGATATCTCAAATATCCTTCTTTAAATATTTAAAGGATTGTTAATATATTGCTTTCTTTAGTATGTTTCACTTTTCTTTTATTAAAAAAGAAAAAAAAAATTATTCATATAGGTTGTATCTCTTGATTTAATTGTACTATGAATTTTGTTAATTATTTAAGTTTACATAAGTTCATAAATACATCTAAATTTTTTACTTTATATGAAAGTTTATTTTGAATTAATTAAGAAGTTTTGGTTTAATCCTTAAATGAACATAATTTCATTTATATGTATGTGTACATATAATATTTAATGTTCATATTACAAATTGTATAATTTAATTTCTTTATTTTTAACAAACAATTTAAAATGAGACAATAGTATATAAATATCAATTATTATTGGTTGTTCTTATTCTTGTGTCATAATGATTCATTAATTATTAATTGAATGCCGCATATGTGAAGTTTGCCAAAAAGGAAAGATGAATTAATCATCTTTGTTATCTTTTATTTCTTTTCTATTTGTCCCTTTTGTGATTGCCTTTAAATTGATTCTGATTCATTCATATATACCCAGTTATCAATTAACCATACTTGCCTATGTTTAAATATTATGTCATGTAATTGAGGAATGAATATATTTGATATATTCAAACCTTTTCATATCTTAGCACTGTTTATATATTCACACAAATGAATGTATTTGATGCATCCATAACAACACCATAATGTTGTACATTCATAATTCATACTGGAATATATTTAGTAAACTTACATTTTATGCCATGTATTAATTTCTAATTAATGACATTTAATGTATCAATTAATTCAATTAAAAGGGAGAGAAATGGAAAGTTTCTCTCTCCATATAAAGCATGGTATGTCCTTAATTAACTTTGTAACTGTTAGAGAAAGAGATAGAAGTACATAAGTTTTGGAGAAAGAAACGAATAGTTTCCTACTCTTAATTTACTCTTATGAGCAATTGTTCGGTGTATTTGATACACTGTATTTTTTAAGTTTAAATTAATTAAAAACTTCTTTTAATCAATTTCAAATAAAATAAAATTTTATTTTGAACTTTACTAGATTGGATCTAATATATCATTAGACTTCATAGGCTCAAAAGATCCAAAAGTGGTAAATTTTTTGAAATTCACTCATTTCTTCCGCTGCGGACTGACCCAGCTCCAGCAGGTTTTATGCGTTTATTATATATTCTATATGCTTTGCTTCATTTCGAATATCCAATAAATATTCCTTTATCGGATTTCGGATCGAATTTTCCTAATTGATCTTTTGTATTTAGTATAAAACATTTTGATCCAATAATCCTTGGATATGATATATTAAGTTTTCCACCGTTAAAAAATTAGGGTTGAATAGTGACACGATTTAAGACGTAGCATACAGGAGACGCAGCTTCTACCTAGAAATGTTTTGGTAGTTGGCTACCACTAAGTAGAGTTCTAGGACATTCCAGTAACATCCGATTCTTTCTTTCTACGACTCCATTTTTTTGTGGAGTTCTAGGAAATGAGAAGTTGTGGATAATACCTTTTTTGTTACAAAAATTTCAAAATGTTCATTTTTAAATTTTCCACCATGATCACTTATAATATTTTTAATTATTAAACTTTTTAAATTTTGAATTCTTTTAGTAAAATTTTTAAATAATTCTAAACCATCGTTTTTGTTTTTCAAAATAATGTCCATGTATATCTAAAGAACTACGATTATAAAAACATATTTGTTATGATTTAGAGATTGAACTTAAGTGGGACCAAATAGATCTAAATGTAGTAGTTGAGAGGTTGTAATGTGGAACTGATTTTCGTACATTTAAAAGATGATTTAATTAATTTTCCTAGTTGGCATGCACCACAAATATTATTTACTTTATAATTCATCTTTGATAGACCTTTTACTAAATTACTTTTAGATAATTTACTAATAGCTTTAAAATTTATGTTACAAACTCTTTTGTGTCATTGCCACGGATCATTATATTTGGCTATTCAACACATGTCTATATTGTGATTAATTATCACATTTAAAATATTAATATTTCTTTCTCTAATTCCGTTAAAAGTAAGATTTTTATTTTGATCGAAAATATTATATTTATCTTTTAAGAAATATATACTAAAACCTTTATCAAATAATTAACTAATACTTAGTAAATTATATTTTAAATTTTTAACTATAAAATATTAGTAATAAAAGGTGAATTAGACATACCATTGTTACTCATGTCTCCTTTTCCGATGACGTATCATTTAGAGTTATCCACAAAAGTGATAGAACCTCCATCTGAGTAGATAATATTTGTTAGCATATCTTTATTCTTTGTCATATGCTTAGAGCAACTACTGTCTAGTATACATTTTCCTCTTTTTTTATTAGGTGCCTGCAAAAATTGTTGAAACAATATTGATACGCACTCCCTCTATTAGGGTCCTAAGAGTTAGGTCCTAGGAAGCCAAACCCAAAAGGGTTTAGAGTTCCCTTTAAAAATGAAATTTGAATTCTTATAAATATTAGAAATAAAATTCTCTATATATTTATTTCTTATCTAATGATTGTTAGTCTTTGGAACTTAAATTTTTATAGTCTTAGATTTATTAATTTGTTTCCTTTGATTGTCATTTTCTTTTTGAAATTAGCATATAGTGAACTATATTGTTTAGAGCTAGTCCTAACTTCTTTGATAGTTTTGTTATACCCTAATATTCTTTTACTAGAAGTAGACTGTGAATTTTAAATAATTTTAAAAATATTCTCTCTACCTTTATTAAAATTAGAAACATTTTTAGTAATACTTTCTAACTTAGCTTTAAAACCAACTGCTTCAAATTCTAATATTTTATTACTAGAATTTTAATTGTGATTCTCTTTTGTTAATAAATCATTTTTAGTTTTCTACATTTCTATTTCGCTACTTAACATAGTAAGCCGTGATGATATATTAGTATAAGGATCTTAAGCTTTTACTAATTTCTCTTCTAGTCTTTTCTTTTCATCTCTTAGCATATCAACTTCTAGTTCACTTCTATTCAGTGTTCTAATGTATCTTCATATATTTTATTCAAATCTTTTAACTTACCTAATAACTTTGAATTTATTTCAACTAGATCATCGAATGAGAGTTCGGTTACATCATCATTAGTAGTCATGAAGCTTACATTTACTTGTTCGGAGTCACTATCACTATCTGACGAAGAAGATGAGTTTTAATTATCCCAAGTTACCGAAAAAGCCTGCTTCTTCTTTTTATGAAAATTTTCACTCTTATTCTTGAAATTATTCTTCTCTCGTTCTGGGCAGTCTCTCTTTATGTGACCCATCTTATCACATCCATAACACTTGAGTGAGGAAGTTGATGGATTGTTGTTGTTATTTCTGTTGTTGCCAAACTTCTTATTCTTTTTGAACTTCAAGAACTTTCTGAAATTTTTAGCTAAAAATGCAATGTCTTCATCATCTTCATCAGAGTCTTCATTTTCTGCTTGAAATGTAATTTTTTTTCTACCTTGAGCTTGTACTCATTTTGCCTGTAAATTCACTTCATATGACATGAGATTTCCTATTAACTCTTCTGGTCTAATGGTTGAAATATAATTAGCTTCTTCAATGGCTAAGTCCTTTAGTTCCCACTAATCCGTTAAAGAGTTTGGGATTTTTGAAACAATATAAAAATTAGTGTATTTTTCTCCTAGTGCTAGAAATAAGTGATATACGTCTTGAAATCTAGAGTACATTTAGTTTCATCTTGCTTCATTCTAAAGTTTTAAAATTGATTTTAAAGCATTAAAATCTTACTTTGTTTGACCTTGTTTGTACCTTCATGAGTTATTTTAAGAGTGCGTCAAATTTCATATGTTTATGTTGTAATAACCCGCTCCTGTCCGAAGCCGAGGATGCTACGTATAAAACATAGTGCTATTGTCACATACCGAAATTTTCGACTTTCGAAAATTCGACATCGATACTCACTTTATCGACTACCGAGCAATCGAGTGCCGGAAACTCCAATAGTGAGGGTTTTAGAAAGAAGAAGTAGAAGAAAAAGAGAAGAAGAAGAAAGAAAGTAGAGAAGAAGAACAACAGAACAACATCAGAACAGAAAACAATATCAGAATCTCACATATCGCAGCGGAATAATATACAATAGATAATTACTAGTCTTTTAAAACAAAGAACTATATCATTTTATACATACATCAATCATCAGAGTCAATATACAACAATGGACAGTTATATAAACTTGTCCTCATACAGAATACACAGCGGAATAAATACTATCAGATACAAATACTACGTCTCGTCCTCCAGCTTATCTCCAAGCTCCAGAATATCCAGAATATCCTGATAATCTAACTCTAGACTGCCCGTGTGGAAATTGGTGGGCACCCAGAGTTTAGAAGGGAAACAATAAACTCTGAGTCAGTCATGGTGACTGGTGTGAGATCGTAAAACAGTTATTTATCTTTAAAATAAACAACAGAAAAATTTTAAAGTCAATTCGCAATGCTTTTGGAAAATGAAACTACCATAAGACCTCCCGCCACACACACAATGCAAACGCAGACTTGGAGGAGATTTCTTCTTATGATAGTCAAAGATGCTTACTACGCAAAAATCAAATTCTTTTTGATATTATTATTAGTGCATAGTGTAGAAAACATTTCGAAAGTAGAATATAAATCTTAGCCAGCATAGGTACCATTATAGTATGCTTGCTATAGCTGCCATATTAGATGGCAGGTTCTACAACTAAAACCGTACAAGTCACGTATTGTTTCTTTGGATTTCCAACAAATGGTCAGGCTAAGGAACTTCCTATCCACGATGGGTACGTCCCTGGAATAGACGACCCGAGAACCTAACCGGATCTCTGCCAACACAAGGCCGGGTTACCTCTGCAAAAATAGGTAACTACTGACACGCGTATGCCATCCCCCGATCGTCACCGATCTTCCCGAGGATCCCCGATTTCCAACAAACCACATAGAAAAATAATGCAGTAACCACAGAGGTTAAGTATCTGGGCTCCATACCATGATACCACCTTTATCCAGAAGGAATGACATACACTAAGGGGCGCTACTCCCTAGAACCTTGCCGCATCCTTCCTGTTTCGACCATTTCCGGGGTGTGAGGCTCGATGAAGTCTCGTCCACAAAGCTACGCTTTCTACAAAGCCCTGCTTCGGGTCAACCAAAATGATCAACCTATGATCACAAAGATATAAGATCAAACAAATGATCATATCACAAATGATCAAACACTGATCATTTCACAGCAACACTCAGTATGCCACGTTACCAAATTGGGATATATCGCTGATAAATTTCAACTACATAACCTCTGAGCTCGTACGTCTCAGAGAATGGTGTTAAGCTAAGAGAATAAATTCTCCGCCACCAACAGAAATGTATTTGAAAGAAATCAGCTTTATATCTCAAATTGTAACGTCAGACACACAATCCATACAAGTCTGTTCCGGGATCGAACAGAACCGAAGGCACTTCTCACGAAGCCCTTGCATATCCGGATAATTTTCAATCACGTCAGGACTTCCCGTCACTAAGGGTGATAAAACCTCTAAACCGGAGATCAGCCGATGTAGAGTAACTCGACGGTAATCCTTCCGTTTTCAAAAATATCCGGTCTTCAACACCGGTCTTCGAATGCAATTCATAACGACGTATCACATATTCGGAATGGGTTATACGACCCCATGGTCCTTTCCCGGCTAACCCGAATAGTGAGCGATTATTCAAAAATAAGTGTGGCATTCAAATTCATCCAATTCACAACAAATACCTACTCAAGGTAATTATTGATAGTCGGTTATTTAACTATCAATAAAGATGCGCAACATCATCAGATTCCAAATAATTTTCCAAATTATTTCATCTTCAAAAATATCTTTACTAGATATAAAATTTCCACACTTCAAAAATAAATCAACGTTTATTTTTTCTAAACAGTTTCCCTTTCCTTTATAAATTCCATAGTGAATTTATATTTTCAATATCTACTGATATACGATTCTCAATCGATTTCAAATATTCATTTTCATTTTATCTTAAGAAGATAAAATCTCAAAACGTTTCATTTCATTTTGGAAATCATTCCATACTTATTCAATAATAAGTGTTTCACAAATCTTTTATTTTCAACATTTGAAAATATCCGATATACTTAAATCAAATTAAGTATATATTCATTCTTTAAGGAAATCGTTTATTATAACAACATTTATTTGAGTCAAAACGAATGTTACGTAAAACATCGTTACGACGACTCAAAATCTCTAGTATAGGGATTCGAAATTAAGATAGATATGTAAATCCCAATACTACATCAAACATTTCCTTTCGGAAATCATTTACTATAACAACAGTGTTATAGTCCATCATTTCCTTCTATTTCTCGAAAACGTCTATTTCAACAATAAATGTTGAAATCTATGCTTTCGATTCATAACACATTTTAAAACACCTTTAAAATGTTTAACTTCATTTTTAAAATATTACTTCTTCAAAAATGAATCCATTTTACTTAACAATATATTCACTGTCCAAAATCGTGAATAAAATTTACTTAACCCCATTTCAATCATTTCTACACATTTTTATTTCAATAAAAATTCGCTATTCAAAATCGTAAATATATCTTCTTTAATGTCCTTCTATATTTAATTTATCAAATCCAATTGATTTCGAATTTATAAAACAACGTTTATAAATTCTATTCTCTTTTTAATAACAACTTCGACTTATAAACCTTCTTTTATCAACTTCTATATTTAACTTATCAAAATAAGTGACTTTGGGTTTATAAACAACTTTTATAAATTTTAATTCTATTTATAAAAGCTTCAATACCAAATCTATTTCAATATTGATTTCTAATTTTATTTTCAACGTTTGAATAAAATTTTCATATTGATTTCTCAAAAATTCATTTCTAAATATTAAATCAATTACAGATTGATTTCAAATTTTATTTATCACTACTAAAATAAATTCCTTATTTTTTTCTCAAATTATTCAATATTCTGTTTTAAAATGGATTCTTCAAATTGAAATCATTTTACATTGATTTCACAACTTATTTCAATTTACCAATTAAATTTCAAACTGAATTTCCAACTTATCTTCTTTTAAATAAATTCCTTTTTAAGAAAATAAATTTCAATCGTTTCTTTCAATCTATTTAAAAATCCAAATTTAAATTAATTTCTTCAATTTAAAATCACTGTTTTATGAAATCCATTTATTTAGCATTTCCACTTGATTCTGGAATTAATTCGATAAGATTATAAAAATCAGCTTTTATACTTTAAAAATTCCTTTCTTCAAAATTTCTTCAATTTCTAAAATTAATTCACTTAGAAATTTTCTACTTGAATTTCAAAAATTCAATTTCGTTTATCTTTGGAATCCAATGATATCAAACATCCATTCAGCTAAATTTTAGCTTTCAAGCAAATTCCAGACATCAATATGATCAATAACATCAATATAGTTATTCACAGATTCATATCACAGTAGAAATAAATTCAATCAATGTGAGGGGTCCAGTTGGATCCCTCCAACCTGTTTCCCTGCATCCAAAGATGTTAGCACAATACCAATTCCGCTCCAGTACGGAATTATCGCGGTATATAGGTTTTTATAAATCCGCTTACTAACGGCGCAATAGGGTCTCATCCGCTATACGAGGCGGGAAATCATCAATCCAATATATACATATGCCAATATGTATATATTGCTATATATATATATAGATATATCCTATCATATCTAATATCACATCCAATATAGCAATCAAATCAAGCAATAAATAACTGAAATTTCCACTTTCATTTTTGAGTGAGAAAAATCTCACCTTAGCTTTTATTTGCAATCCAATTTCCATTTTGATCATTTCTTCATTGTATCCGATCTTGTATAAACAATTATACAATCTATTAATATTCGAATTAAATCGAATAATACATTTCTATTTGATAAATTTAACTAACTAATAATTTTTTTGATTTAAATTCGAACAATAAATTAAGTTTTAAACTGATTTTCTTTTAAAAATCTATCTAACCAAGATTTTTCTTTAGATTAATATCTTTATTTTTAAATCAATTTCTTTTAAATACATATTTATTTAACTAATTTTTTTTCCTTTTAAATAAATTTGCAAATTAAAATCTATCTATATATATATAAAATTATTTCTGTTTACCTATATATATATACACTTCTAGCTATTTCAAAATTCCCACTTTTCATATATATACATATTAAATTTAAATCGAAAAGAAAATGGGATGATATACCTCACAGCGAATCTGAGAACCGAGCATCACCCATCCGACCAGTCGAACCCCACCTTCTCAAACGAGTCGCCTTCGACTTGCACGATGCCACCGCGACCACTTCGACTCCGCTTGCTCGCGAATCCCTAGCCCTACCAGACTTCGCCACCGCCCTGCGCTCGAGAACCCACGCGAGAACCTACGCGCCATCAACCTGCCACCATCGCGAATCCTCACTTCGCGGAAGCACGCGCGCCTCCTCCCCTTCGATCGAATAGCCTATCCCTCCACCGCGAATCTGCTCGCGCGCGCCACTACCTCGCCTTAACATCTCATCGCAACTCTCCACTTCGACTGTCGCCATCCACCCAAGTCGCGATTTCCAGAACATCGCCGAACTATCACCTCCGCGATTGAGAGTGAAATAGAAGAGGGCTTCGGTTTAATTATTTGTCTGGAAATCGAAACTGGAGGGGGAGAGAAACTCGACTGCCATTATTTTGTTCGTTCGATTTGCTGTAATATTTGAAAGGAGGAGATGTAAGTATATGACAGGAGGTAGCGTGCTTGCACGATTTTTTTCCTTTTCCCCGTGATCTTAGGCGCAATTTTCTCCGTGATTAAAGGAACGAAACGTGGTTGTAAAGATGTCGGCAAAGTTTAAATTTAAATTTTAAAAATTGAATTCCCTTTTGTTTTAACGCGTTTTCATGTCGTACGGTTACACGGCAACTCCGTTAAATACGAAATTGGAAGTCCGACAATAATTCAATATTACGGACCCAATGGAACTGGTTTCGTCGAATTCCGAGACTGTTTGAAAAATGACTATTTTTAAATATCGGTTAAACGATATAAATTTCAAAACTGATCAAATTAGTTCGAAATTGGATTCTGAAGCTTCTGTTATCTTCAGAATTATCAATATGAATTTTAAAAGCTTTTCGAAATATTTTTCTTCAGCTTAAAATTGTAGATTCAAATTTTTATTCAGTTTCAATAGATTAAATTTTAATGTTTAATCGCAAAAATCAGAGTTATAACGGGGACTCAAATTAAATCATCGTTCGAATATTTAAAATTAATTAAATATTTCCAATTTAATTCGTTCGAAATTCTGGGTCGTTACAGCTATCAATAGTATCACAACTTAACAAGAGTATCTTGGATTATAAAATCATTCAGGGTGCATGATTTTAAAAGGAATTAGTATTATACATTCACATCACCATATAAAATGATTAAATAAGATCTGAAAGTCTAGCCATTACAAACTTATACATATAAATAACTAAAGAGTTATTACATATAATATAAATCTTCACTTCAGTGCATCCATCTAACTTCAAGCATCGAACTATTAACCATCTAAACTGGATATGTTTAAGTGTAGCATCTAAACTGAATATGAATAAATCAAACAAGTTTGCAATAGTAATTTCAGTAAGAAATTCTTTTGTCAAAACCAGGATCATATTCATCTAAATACTCAATCATGAATCTAAACCACACACTCTTATTTGGATTAGATCATAGGATATTTTATACTATAGCGGCCGGAATCCAAACACCAAGTAAGGACATACTCTACTTGTTACAATACCAATATGTATCATAGACTAATAGTGCACTACCTAAGATCTATTATCTTAGACCACACATCCATCATCCGAAATGATCCATTAAACTTTCATAGTTATAGGAAAAGTATTCTCTCAAAATACTTTTATACTTTGTATATCATTTTCCAATATTGATAACTATTTTCATTTTGAAAATCCCAAACTTTCATTTTCTAAATCATTTAGGAGGTATTAACTATGATAGGTTTAGTCGACAAAAATATCTTTTCAAAACATTTGACGGATATCAAAAATATTACACGAGTCAAAAGTTATGGTGTTTGCATTGAAAGATGTTAAAATTTAAATTATAGATTATATCCAAAACATAGGTCATTTTTCAATAGGTTTTTTGGGCTGTAAACATTTGAAATTTAAAAAGTATATAGAATAATTGTTGTATAGAATTAAACTAGCTTTCCAAAAAATAAATTTCGACCAAATCCATTGAAGGAGTAAAAAGTTATGGTCCGTATAGTACAAAGTCTTTTTGGATGGCCCTTCTAAACACTCGACCTAGGTATAACTCGACTTTGCACCTCGATTTCATCTATTAATATATTCGAATTTGGAAATGGCATAGACATGAAAGTTGCATCTCTTTGGGTTAGCTTTCCAGAACATTAATGAAATCCAAATTTCGATTAGATTTACAAAAGTTATGGCCGAATTACTGAAAGGTCTATGAACAATTTTGAACCAATATTATAAATGCTAAACAATCTAATTATCACATTATGGAATGACATAAATACAAATATGTAAATAGTTTTCTCACCCTAAATATTCTGTAGTCTTTGAGTTAATCTCCTTGATCCTCCTTATTTCCCTTAGCTTTGTATGTCTTTACTAGTGGTTTTTTTTAGATAGAATTTTATTTGAAGTTTTGGAGACGATTTACGAAAAAACAAGAAGAAGACAAGAAGAAGCAAAATAGTGTGCACTCTTCCTTGAGTGTGCAGACATGTATTTATAGGTTAATAAAGCTTTCAAGAGAAGCCAAAACCAAGCTTCTAAGAGAAGCCAAAACCAAGCTTCCAAGAGAAGCTTACTAAGATAAAGCTTTCATGAGAAGCTACTAAGACTAACCTTTCTAGAGAAGGTAAGAGAATCTTATTAAGATAAAGCTTCCATGAGAAGCTAAACAACATGAAGGGTATACAATAGGCCAAGATATGATTGGCTTTTCCGAGAAGATAACAAAACTTCCAAGCAAAGCTTTTAAAACAACATCCACTAATCCGGTACACCACGACACAAATTCATGTCCGCGTGTGACCCACGAACACAAACAATAAAATACGATCATTATAAAAAATTCTAGAAACTTCTCATACCTAATATTCAAGTTGGGTCATTGTAGATGTGAATACACTAACTCTATTAAACTCATTTTATATAGTGAACAAAACAACGTGTTCATGGCTTTAGCATTAGCAGTAGCATCTAGTTTTTAAGTGTTTGATCATTGTGCATAAGCAGTGGTAGGTACAGTGTATTCTTGTTGAGTGATATTCCAAGTGTCATAACCATTAACTTGTTTATGTATCCTCATCCTAGTTGACCAATAATTATAATTTAATCCGTTAAATAGTGGTGGTTGTGCAGTAGACCGACCTTCAACAAAACTTGATGTATTATTTATCTGTATTACTTAAATATCAAAAACTGTGTTATATTTATATGATAACCTTACTCTGATACCAAATGAAAGTCTATGAGGATCAAGTAATATTAATAGTCCTACTAAAATAAAACTTATATCAAATAGCAGTGGAAATAAGGAACTATAAAGTAAAGTGCACCAGAGATTTTTATACTGGTTCGAACTTCCCATTCTACGTCCAGTCCCGAACTCCTTCTGCAATTAACTAACAAATGTCGTCACTTAACCCAAAGGAATAGGTATTAAAGGCTGCCCGAGTTGTTTAATAGGACTTTGACTATTATAAATAGTTGAGTTTGTGACTTTGTGTGCTCTTTTAGTAGCACAAATATGTCAATATATACAACCTTCCTATAATCATCTTCTTGGGGGTATAATGTGTATTCATGATGAAAATAAAAGTAGATTGACCACTATAGAAATAGATTTAGAAGGTCACGTGATTAAATAGAAAGCAAACGAATATTTTGAAGGATCGGTGAAGTCAAAAGAGATTGTAGATAGAAAGTAGTAGATTTCGTTGTGAATTCAAGAATGGAGATTGCTTGATATAGAAAATGAATGGTTGCAACTATTTTGTGAAGAGTGGTAACCATTAAAAGAGTCGTATTCATTAATGACTGGAAGTGACTCTTTGCGAGGAAGATGATCCCTTCGGTATTTAAATAAAAAATGACAGTTGCAATATTCGGTTGACTGAACAAAATGATTAAGTCGACTAAATGACAGTAAAATTTATCCCGAAAGAAAACAGTATTAAAAACACATGATTTAGTCGACCGAGAATGTTAATTTAGTCGACTAAATTATGTTCTGTAAACGTAGTATATAAAGGATTCAGTCGACTGAATTTGGCATTTTAGTCGACTAAAAACTGTGCCATTTTACTATCAAAACCTAGCATATATGTTGATATTTGTAATTGTTCGTGTACCATTTCGAAGAAATTTTAACATGTATATACTCTAGACTAATGATCTATGACTAATATATATTTTTGTGCCATTATCATCTTATTTTCGTTATCCAGATCTTCTACAATAGCTAATTTTCCTACAAATGTCAATAATATATACACTACAAGAAAAGTTTATTTTCTTAGCACAAGGGTACAGCGTTTTTAAGTGGGTAGCT
The DNA here is from genome assembly GCA_030737815.1 of Allium fistulosum. NCBI lineage: Eukaryota > Viridiplantae > Streptophyta > Magnoliopsida > Asparagales > Amaryllidaceae > Allium > Allium fistulosum. The sequence continues at coordinate 297,162,701 of CM060907.1, forward strand.
ATATTTAAGGGTAAATTACTTTAACATTGTCGTTGTGCACGCTGTCAGATGCTAAAGGCGCTAAATTTATTTCCTTTCCCTCCATTTCTACGAACTCCCATTATGCAAAAACTTCCCCAAAATTTCAATTCCTGATCCAAATTTAATTACAAAATATTACTCCTCTGAAAGAATATTTCATCGCCAGTAGCCCTAGTTCCTACTGCAATCGATTGGCCCCATTGCAGTAAGTCCCCATTCCAGGCTCGTTTCCGTTTGCAGTCGTCCACGTCTCCATTGCAAGCTCGTCTCCATTTGCCTTCGTCCCCGACCCCGTTAAAGGCTCTTCAATGGAAGCGACCGTGAGCCCAAGTTCTGCTGCACAGGTCCAAGAGGTGAAAAACAATTTTTCCTTCTTAGGTAGTGATAACATGTGACAAATTAACTAAGTTTGATCAATGTGGTCTAGAAATAATGCTCATTACAATTTTGTTTTCCTATAGTTTAAAAAAGTCGTGATTTTTATTTCTTTACTCTATAATTTTTTATATTTGTTTGGTTGCTTTTTTTCAAATGAACATTTTTGTTTTTGCAGTTTGGTTCATATCCAATCGTAATGAATAGTGAGTTTTAAATGCATGTATTTAATGTTTGAGATATACTAGGCTTCCATAACAGTAGTGATTTTTAAATGCATGTAGTTTATGTATTTTAAATGCATATATAGACACACATACAACCAAATTATTTTTTTGTATGTTGTATTTTTTTTTTGAAATATGCTTAGTCTATTAATCTGAGTATGCCCTTTTTTATGTGAAAGAATTCAACAACATTTGTATGTGGTGAATGGATTTTTCCAAAGGAAAATTTTTGAGTTAAGAATAATAATTTTAATGTTCGTACTAAAAGTAGTTGGCATCCATTGCATATTAGATGGCTTTTCAAGAGAAAATGGTCTTAAGTAGATATGTATGTGTTGCAAAAAAAATATTTGATAGAAAAGATGAGGGCAAAAGCAAATTTTTATTTAAGTTTAGTTTAATAATTTATTTGAAAAAACAATCGATATTTGAATGGTAAAGAATTTTACTTGTAAAAATGTTTGTCATCTAAAGAAAAATTACGATTTTCAAGTTTTAACTTCGAAAACATGCAAAATCACAAAATATATGAATAGTGTAACTAAAAAATTTAAATACGAAATAATAAATATTTGTTAGTGTTATAAATATTTATGATTAATCGATATTATTCCTTTATGTCTAATTTTTCAATTAAAGATAAATTGCACTACTTGTTTTAATTAATTAAACAAATGTATGTCTAAGTATATGAAATAAATAATGGAAACCCGAACCCGAAAATTAAACCGAAATTCCTAAAATTTACATATTTGTTTGAAATCTCTAAAATAACAAAAGACCAAGACCGAGATCGCAGACCTTGATAAACTCTTTATTAGCCCAAATCTTATAATTTTACATCTTAAAAGAGTGCACAGATTTGCTTCAAACCTTAAAGGCGTGAAAAAACCAGGTTCTACTCCAACATCATCGATAACATGTGGGTTGGTGTAACATATTTCCTAATGTAACTATTGCTACTGAAAAGACAAACTGCATCAAAACCTTTTCTTATGTGACATATTTCCAAAACTACAGTTTTATTGATGAAAATAACCGTAATGTTGTTTATAGGCTTTAATCCCAAATATTCCTAATGACAGTCAGTTTAATATAACAATAGAACAAAACATGATGGAAGCACAAAATGTCCAGTTGATTATACAATCCTCGACTCTTATTACAGATTCAAAACAAGAGGCTATGTCTGCTGCAGTTCATGACAAGAATATAAAGAATTTTGAGAACTACAAAGAAAAGGAGATATCTAATGCATCTTATAAAGATAACTCTCTACCCAATGTGCCTGTTGAGATGTTTGAGTTGAATGTAGCCATTGATCAAGTCAAGGAAGCTCAGCACATTGAGAATCAAGGCATCGCCAGAACAAAATCTACTCGAAAAGTTAGACTAAAGGAAGCTCCGTTTGAGTTTTCTGTCACTCCTTCATTGGATGTTATTGAAAATCCTGCTTGGAATATGTTAGTTTCTTAGCTAAAAGGTAAAAATAAAAAGTCAAAAAAACCTAAGACAATGGGGACTGCTACTTCCCTGGTAAATAGTAGCATCTCATAAATCAATTTATTGATGGAGTTCCTCTTTTGGAACATTCGGGGCATGAATGCCTCGACCAAGCAGATGGAAATTTTACATTTGTTGAACTCTAAAAGATTTTCTTTTGTTGGAATTCTAGAAAATAAGCTATCAGAAGAGAATATTAAGAAATTCATGTACAAAGTCAATAACAATTGGAAATACTCACATAATATTTCTATGGGTCATAAAAGTAGAATTTTAATTATGTGGGATACTTCACAATGGTTGAATGTTTTATTACATTCTAATGATCAATTCATTTCCTGTATCTTACATAATGTGAGTAGTGTTAATATATTGTGCATGACAGTCTAGGCTTTTAATGATGAGTTTAAGCATACAGAGTTATGGCACTATATTACCGAGTAGTCTAGAACTTTTAATCTCCCATGGATTGTGGCGGGAGATTTTAATTCTATTCTATCGTCCGAAGATAGAATTAACAACGGCCTTTACAATTCGATAGGGAATAAGGATTTTATGGATTGTATTTCGTCATCTAAACTCATGGAACCTAAATTTTTGAGTAACTATTTTACTTGGAAAGGTGGGCAAAACTTCTCTATTAATAGCAAAATAGATCGTGTTTTCGTCAATTCCCTTTGGATGGATGTATTCTCTCAATTTGGTATTAATTTTGGCAATCACTCCCTAAGTGATCATTCACCTATTTATGTCAAACTCATGATAAATGATTCTAGGAAGAAAAAAATACCTTTCAAGTATAATAATTCTTGGCATCTACAAGAAGGATATTATCCTTCCCTTCAAGAGGCTCTGCTGCAGGAATTTTTTGGTAACCCACTCTATATCCTCTTATGCAGGCTGAAAACTGCTAAATCAGCTCTGAAAAATTGGTCAAAAAACAAACAAAACATTCAAACAGTGCTATCTCAAATAAAAGTAGAGGCAGATGCAACATATAAACTACTTGTCCAAAATCCTACATATGAGAATTTAAAAGAGCAGTATTCTTTGAAAAAATTCCAGATCCACTCAATCATTGAAAAAATGGCAGTTGATAATGTTAGTGATTGTGCTATAGGATCGAGTAATATGGAATATAATAAATAACTACTGCGGAAAATAATAGCAGTAAAGTAAAATGACACCAGGAATTTTTATACTGGTTTGAACTCCCGTTCTACGTCCAGTCCCAGACCCCTTCTGGAATTAAAGCTAGCAACCCTCACTTAACCCGGAGGAAGAGGTATTACACCGCTTGAGCAACCAAATAGGACTTTACCACCTGAGCAACAGAACATGACTTGACCGCCTGAGCAACCGAACAGGACTTTCGTACAAACTGGATTAACTTGACTTTGTTGTTCTGAATAACACGGATTTGTCACTTGTAGTACGCCCTTCCTATAATCTTTTCTTCAAGAATGATGTGTATAATTGTGTGTGTATAAAGAATAGGAAGATTAGAATTTCTTATAGAATATGGAAGTGGAATTGTAAGCAATGATTGTATAGATTTTTGTAAGCAATAGAATCAAGAAAGTGAATTGATCATTGATACATGAGTGCTTTTATAGTGTATGATGAGTTACAACTTCTGGAAAAAGCTCTCTGTGAAAAGCTAATGGATGCAACACTTCAGGTAGAAGATAACCTTTAGGATGGAGAAGTGTCTATTCATGTTTTTTGACTATTGCAGGATTCAATCGACTGAATGTGCATGGTCAGTCGACTGAATTCAAAAAGTGCACAAGTAACATGCACAGACTCGGTCGACTGACCAGGTGTGTTCAGTCGACTGAATAATGCATTTCAGTGCAGTGATGAATTTTTGTGTGGGCATATGAATTCGAAAAGTATATAATTTTGAATGTAGGTTTAGATTAATATAGATGAATATGAATAATGATTCTTGAGGAAAGATTTTAACAAAGCACTAGAATAGATTCTATATATACACATTTAATGACTTTTATTAAAATATATATAACTATACGAACCATATTTTGAGTCGTTGAGTCCGGATGTTATCATAGTCGTAGATTCGTGAATTGTTGTGTCATGCCAACAATCAAAACCTAAGATCCAACATTCTCCTCCTTTTTGACGATGACAACTCCATTTGCTACGAACGAATCTTCGACAAGCTTTGTTGATTTATCTCTCCCCCTGAATATATTCCTGCAACTGTTCTATAGTTTTCTCCCCCTGAATCTCTGCTATATATTCCTGTAAATAATTAATTTTTTCTCCCCCTCGACAAAAAGTAGAGTTCTCAAAGCAGAAAAAATGATATGAAAAATGTCAAAGACGCGTATATAACAAAGATACAAATGATGATAACTCGTAAAGTTAGCGTACAAAACAAGAACACATCGGCAATGTTTATTGTTAGTCTAAAATAACCACTACAGAAACATATAACCACATAGATATTGTTTGAAATAAAATAACATATAAGTTCATGAAAATAACAAGGATTGAAAGAAAATAACCTTACTCTTCACCATCGCTACCTTCATTGGAGCTTTCTCCTTCTTCATCATCTTCGGTCTCTTCATCGCTATATTCATCACCAACTTCTTCTCCTTCTTCTTCTTCTTGTTCTTCATTTGATGTCGACCATGTGAAGTGCTCAACAGGTCGATTTCCATGAGAAGTGGGCACGTGAAAGGATGCGGAAGAAGGTTGAGAGCAAGTGATAGCTACCTAAATATTATTGAGAAATCCCTTTATATGATTGAGTTTCTTGTTGACCTTTGAGGTAGATTTTTCAACGCGAGAAACATTTGACTTTACTCGAGATAGACGTTGATCAAGAAGTCATTGGTTTTGGGAAATAATAGTCATGGCTTCTTGAGGCCAAGCTCGAGTATCGATTTCTTGAATCTCGATGATTTCTCTTCGTAGTGGAGGGGGTTGAGATGAAGTGGAAGCTTGAACATGAGAAGGTTGTTGTCGAGAGGAAGGTTGTGCTTGACCGAAAGATTGATTTTCAAGCCAATGGTCAAAGGTAATGATACTATGGTCTCGATATTGCTTAGGTATGTTCATCAAGCTAAGCGTCTTGGTATTCAAGGAACCAATGGATGAGCAATCTGAGTCGGCAAAAGGAACGTCAAAGTGTTTTAGAATACGCATAATATATGCGCCATAGTGAATCGTTCTCATGCGACCTTGGTTGAAGGTCTTAAATTCATCAAAGATTACTTTTGTCTAATTCACACGACGACTTCCCCAAATAGCATACAAAGATTGGAAGCCCCTCCTATAAACTTTCTCATAGCTCCTGGTTCTTGGGTTGATAGTATGGGTTAGTGCATGATGCATGATTCGAGCCTTGGGTCGTAGCGCAACCGCTTTTAGTTCGGTTAAGTCGTCGGAGAGAAACATATGACTAGTACAATCTTTAGTTTCCATATTAATGGATATTTCACCTAATTCTTCTCCTTCGTCTGGGCATATTAGAATTCTAGCAAGTCGTTAAAGGGAAAGAAAAATCTTGACGCCACATACCAAAGTCCAAATGGCATTGTTCGGATTTTAAATGGTGTGGTGGTCGAGATTTAGATTGGCGTAGAAAGCTTCACGAGGAGGTAATTGATTTTGTTGTTATTTGTAGAAAAATCGATTAGAGATTCTAGGCCGCTGCGATGAGCTAACTCTTGGATTGCATACGGAGCAAAATCGGGAAATTTGACAAAGGAACCTTCGAAAAAATGAGAGTTTTTCATTCTATCGAATCATTGTGCTGCTCGTTCATTGTGCAGCCATCCTCGAATCTGAGAATAGGAAGGATCGGCTAAAGATTGGGATTATCTAGCTCTTTTGAATGCCATTGAGTAGACTAGGGTTTGGATTTTGAAGAGTAGGTTTTAAATGTGAAAAGGTTGAGATCTTTTTTGAATGAATTTGAAGTGAGGAGGAGATACGACAGAAATTCGAAAAAGAATGAAGAAAAAAGTGAAAAAATAAGGGTTTGAATAAGTGTTTTAAGTGCCTTTGGCCAGAGGAAACCTCGGTTACATGTTTCAGTCGATTGGATATTCAAGACCAGTCGACTGTCTGGGTATTTTAAAAAGATTATACTGGCCTCAGTCGACTGACTTCAGGGGTTCGGTCGACTGAAGTCATCCCAAGAGTTTATAGTTCAAATTTAGGCAATTTCAGTCGACTGAACCAAGTAGCCAGTCCACTGACTTTAGGAAAAAATAGTGTTTAAAAATATGTCTCGGTCGACTGAATCTATACTGTCAACAGACTGATTTTGGAAAAAATGCAGGACTTTGAGAATATTGCATTTGTTTCTAGTGTTTGAGATGGAGAATAATTAAATATAAGTTTTATTGATAAAAGGACATTCAAATACACAAATAATTCAAACAGAAAATTAAAAAAATGATGTATATATATATATATATATATAATTAGGTAGACTTGGAGGAAGAGGAAGGAGTGTGGTATTCGTTCGATTCTACTTTGATGTTCTCCTGCAGTGGTCTCAATGGTGACCATCCATTTCCGCTTTCCCATGAGTTTGGAGAGATAAGGGGACGTTGAGGTGATGGTTCTCATGGGTTACGTCGTGAACGAGAACTTGGTTGGTGAACGGTATTTTGAGATGAAGATCCACACAATTTTAGAGCCGCTTGTTCTAGGAAGCTTAATCGCTTTACATTTACCTTTTGCTAATAATACAGCTCTCGTTGTAATTCCAGCGTCTCCCATTGATAATGGTGGATGTCATCTATCTTATCTTTGGTAGACGGCGACCCGAAAAATAAAGATCGTTTAGCTCTTTTACCGAGAGGAGTGTAGCCGGTGTGAGTGGAAGGTGGGGCTATTGGAATGGGTTCGTAAATAGAGGTTGGTGTAGGTAGGTTAACAGAATCCGAGCTTATCGAGGTATAAGAGAGGGAAGAGGATTCAGAGTTGTGTTGTGAAGACATGGTAAAAAAAAATTGAAGAGGTTGAAGCTTTGATTTTGAATTAAAGAGATTATGTGAAAGAAAAATAAAACAATCTTGAATTTATAATAAACAGGAGCCTTAAAATAGATGGGAATGAGTGATAACAATAATCAAAAAAATGAAAGCCAATAAATTAAAAGAAAAAATAACTAACAACCTTAAGAAGGAATGGTTGTAAAAAATGTAAAACCAAAATGAGTGGTGATAAGAAAAAGAAGATCAGAAATAATATGAACTCAAAAAAAAGTATATATAAGAATCAAAATATAGTGAGGTGGTAGAAAACCAACTTGTGAAGTTAGAGGTCTAATGTTCGAGTATGACAATCTTCAAATTTTTGAGAAAATTTTATTTTTGGAAAAAAGTTTTTACAAAAATAATTATAGATCTTTTGAAGGCATAATTCCTAATTCTCTTCTAAGTTTAATAAAAATATTTTCATTCAAAGGTTTTGTAAATATATCAACCAGTTGATTTTCAGAGGATACGAATTCTAATCTGACTAAATCCTTTTCAATATTATCACGAAAAAAATGATGACGTATGTCAATATGTTTAGTTTGTGAGTGGTTGATAGGAGTTTTAGATAGATTTATAGCACTTGTGTTATCATAGAAAATAGTTGATTTAGATAAATTTATACCAAAATCTTGAAATGTTTGTTGCATGTAAATGACTTGAGCACATGCTAAAGCAGTAGAAATGTATTCTGCCTCACAAGTTAAAAGTAAAACACAATATTTTTTTTTGCTAAACCAAGAGACTAAGGATTGTCCAATGAAGTAACAAATCTCGCTAGTACTTTTTCGATCCGTCCGACATCCTCCAAAATCAGTGTCACTATATGAAACTAACTCGAAAGGACATTTTTTCGGATAGAAAAGTCTGAAATCTTTGGTTTTGCTTAAATAACGCAATATTCGTTTCACCGCTCGCATATGTGATTCTTTAGGATTTGCTTGAAATCGAGCACATAAACAAACAATCATCATTATGTCAGGTCTACTAGCAGTTAAACAAAGTAACGATCCAATTATATTTCGGTATAATTTTTGGTCGACACTTTTGTCATCTTCATCTCTATCGAGATGTATTGTTGTACTCATTGGAGTTGGCTTGGCAGAAGTATTCTCTATACCAAAGCGTTTAATTAGATTATTACAATATTTTTCTTGATTAATAAAAACTTCATTTTCTAATTGTTTAATCTGTAAACCAAGAAAATAAGATAATTCTCCCATATGTGACATTTCAAATTCTTTGGTCATTATTTTAGAAAATTCCTAACATAACTTTTCATTTGTGGAACCAAAAATAATATCATCTACATAAATTTTAATAATTCAAATATCCCTTTTAGTTCTTTTAATAAAAATAGTTTGATCAACCTCCCCAATTTCAAAACCAGAATCTATTAGATGGCTCTTAAGACGTTCATACCAAGCACAGGGTGCTTGTTTAAACCGTATAAGGCTTTCTTAAGTTTATAGACGTGGTCTGGAAATTTTTCATGTGTGAATAAAGGAGGTTGTTCGACAAAACATTTTCTTTTATATAACCATTTAAAAAGGCACTTTTAACATCCATTTGATAAAGTTTGAAATTATGAAAACATGCAAAGGCCAGTAAGATACGTATTGCTTCAAGTTGTGCGACTGGAGCAAACGTTTCTTCATAGTCAATTCCTTCTTCTTGATTATATCATTGTGCAACTAATCTAGCTTTATTCCTAGTTATATTACCTTATTCATCTGCTTTACTTTTGAAGAGCCATTAGTATCAATGATTGTTTGATCACTCGGTCTAGGAACTAGTTCCCAAACTTTGTTTCGTTCGAATTAGTTTAGCTCTTCTTGCATAGCTATAATCTAATAGTCATCAGTAGAGGCTTCTTCTGCATCTTTAGGTTCAATATTAGAAAGAAATGCTACATGGCCCATTTGATTAAGTTGATTTCTAGTTCTAACATGTGAATCAATTTCTCCTATGACATTTTCTACAGGGTGATCTCGTAAAATCCTAGGAGGAGATCTTAATTCATTTTCATTCTGAACAATGTTTTCATCTTCTTCAAAATGATGAAAAATGTTTTCATCTTCTTCAAAATTATTTTGAGTAACCATATTCGTGACCGTCTTAGGTATTATTTCATCATACTCAAAAAGTTTATTAAATTTGAAATTTTTGTCGAATGAAACATGAAGTGTTTCTTCGATTGTCTTAGTTCTTTTATTAAAAATTCGATAAGCTTTGCTTCGTTCCGAATATCCTACGAAGATTCCTTCATCGGATTTTGGATCGAATTTTCCAAGCTGATCTTTTGTGTTTAAAATAAAACGTTTTGAACCAAAAGTTTTAAAATATGAAATGTATGGTTTTCTTTGATGAAAAAGTTCATATGGAGTGTGTTTTGTTAGTGGTCGGATGGAAACACAATTCAGAACATAGCAAGCAGTTGCTACAGCTTCTGCCCAAAAATGTTTTGGTAAAGTGCTTCCATTCAATAAGGTTCTTGCACATTCTTGTAAAGTTCTATTTTTCCTTTCTACAACTCCATTTTTTTGTGGTGTTCTAGAAAAAGAAAAATTATGGTAAATTCCCTTTTTATTACAAAAATGTTCAAAAGCTCATTTTCAAATTCACCTCCATGATCACTTCTAATATTTTTAATTTTTTAATTTTTGAGATTTTGAATTCTCTTTGCAAAAAATTTGAAGCTTTCAAAAGTATCACTTTTATTTTTCAAAAAAATAGTCCAAGTATATCTTGAGAAATCATCTACTATAACAAACACATATTTGCTATGATTTATAGATTGAACTTGAGTTAGACCAAAGAGATCCAAATGCAATGGTTCTAGTGGTTGTACGGTAGAAATATTTTTCTTTGGTTTGAAGGATGATTTCGATAATTTTCCAAGTTGATAAGCATCACAAATATTGTTTACTTTAAAATTCATTTTTGGTAAACCTTTTACTAAATCTTTTTTAGATAATTTATTTATAGCTTTGAAATTAATATGACAACATCTTTTGTGCCATAACCAAGGATCATTTTCTTTGGCTATTAAACACAAATTTATATTGTAATTTACATTCATATTCAAAACATAAATATTTTTATCTCTAAAACCTTTAAAAATAAGATTTTTATTTTGATAAAAAATGCTACACTTATTTTTAGAAAAAGAAATATTGAATCTTTTGTCACACAATTGGCCGAGACTAAGTAAACTATGCTTCAAATTTTTAACTAATAAAACATCTGTAATAAGAGGTAAATTAGATATAACGTTATTGCTCACATCGCCTTTGTCGATGACATATCCTTTGGAATTATCTCCAAATGTGATAGAACCTCCATCTGAGTAGATAATGTTAGTTAGCATCCCTTTGTTTCCTATCATGTGTTTTGAGAAACCACTGTCTAGTAACCAGTTTCCTCTCTTTTTCGGTGATACCTACAAAATATAGAATTAACATTGGTACCCACCATTTTATTTGGGTCTTAAGAGTTCGGTCTTAGGAAGCCAAACCCAAGAGGGTTCAGAATTCCTTTTGAAAATAAATCTTTGTTTTTATGAACAATTTTTATAAAGATTTTATATACTTATCTCAAATCAAAGAATTATTTGTTTTAGAAACCCAAATCTTAATTGATTTAGTAAAATTTAAAATTTTTGAACTAGGTTTTTCAATTTTATTATTATTCCTTTTATATAAAGAATTCTTTTTCTTTGGAATAACTTTAGAAGATTGCTTATATCCTAGTCCACTTTTATTTAAAGCATTTTGAGAATTTTCTATAATTTTGGAAAGATTTTCCCTGCCTTTATTAAAATTAGAGACATTTTTAGTAATATCATCTAACTTTGTTTTAAGGCTAGAGTTATCTAATTCTAAAATCTTGACATTAGCTTTAAGATCATGATTTTCAATTAGTAGAGCATCATTCATTTCTTTCCGAGTTTCTATCTCTTGACTTAACATAGAGAGTTGTGATGTCATATTAGAACAAGATTCTTGAGTAACTTCAAGTTCTTCTTCTAAGATTTGTTTCTCATCTCTTAGCATATCTACTTCGATTTCAGTTCTACTCGGTTTTTTAAGAGATTCTTTGTATTTTCTTTTGATGTCTTTTAACTTATCAAGTAATTCTGAGTTTATTTCCAATAGACCATCAAAAGTTAGATCACTTACCTCATCTTTTGTGGCCATAAAACATACGTTTGCTCATTCTGCATCACTGTCTGAGTCACTATCTGATGATGAAAATGATTCTGAATCATCCCAAGTGACAGAGAAAGCTTTCTTCTTGAATCTGTCTTTCTTGTGCTTATGTTTGTTTTTCTTTTTCTCAGGACAGTCTTTCTTGATGTGGCCTTTCTTGTGACATTCATAACATTCTAGAGCAGATGATGTTTTGTTGGTGTTTTTATTGTTGCTGGAGTTATTCTTGTTATTTCTAAAAATTTTGCTCTTTCTAAATTTTAAAAACTTTTTGAAATTTTTAGCAATAAATGCCATATCTTCTTCATCTGAATCTGATTCATCTTTTTCTGCCTGGAATGTTATATTCTTCTTATCTTGAGCCTATACTCATTTTTCCTAGAGATTAACTTCATAAGACATTAGATTTCCTATCAACTCTTCTGGTTTTATGGTTGAAATGTTGTTAGCTTCTTCGATTGCTAAGACTTTTCGTTTCCACTCATCCGTTAAAAGAGTTGAGGATTTTTGAAACAATATCAAAATCTGTATAAGTTTCTCCTAATGCTATTAAAGAATGATATATATCTTGAAATATGGAGTACATTTCATTTATAGTCTCATCTTGCTTCATTTTAAAATTCTGGAACTGATTTTTGAGCATAGAAATTTTACTCTATTTTACTTTGTTAGTACCTTCCCGTGTAACTTTAAGTGTACACCAAATTTCATGAGCTGTTTTACACATGCTTATTCTATTAAATTCATTTTTGTCTAATGCATAATATAACATATTCATAGCTTTAGCATTTGAAGCAGCATCCAATTTTTGTGTGTTAGACCATGCTGAATTGGTAGGTATAGTATATTCAGATTGCATAATGTTCCAGGTTTTATAACTACTTGCTTGTATATAAATTCTCATTCTAGTAGCTTAATAGTTATAGTTCATTCCATTAAATAGAGGTGGTCATGTAGTAGATTGACCTTCAAGAAAGATAGTGTTAGTAGTAGTGCTGGTGTTGTTTTCCATATTAAAAAAAATCGGATAACTATGTTACGATTAAATGATGACCTTGCTCTGATACCAAATTTTAGTGATTGTGTTATAGGATCGAGTAATATGGAATATAATAAATAACTAGTGCGGAAAATAATAGCAGTAAAGTAAAATGACACCAGGAATTTTTATACTGGTTCGAACTCTCGTTCTACGTCCAGTCCCAGACTCCTTCTGGAATTAAAGCTAGCAACCCTCACTTAACCCGGAGGAATAGGTATTACACCACCCGAGCAACCAAACAGGACTTGACCGCCTGAGCAACAGAACAGGACTTGACCGCTTGAGCAACGAACAGGACTTTCTTACAAACTGTATTAACTTGACTTTGTGTGTTCTGAATAACACGGATTTGTCACTTGTAGTATACCCTTCTATAATCTTTTCCTCAAGAATGATGTGTATAATTATGTATGTATGAAGAATAGGAAGATTGGAATTGCTTATAGAATATGGAAGTGGAATTGTAAGCAATGATTGTATAGATTTTTGTAAACAATAGAATCAAGAAAGCTATGCACTATAGATCAAGAAAGGTAAGAATATTAGGTGAATTGATCATTGAAACATGAGTGCTTTTATAGTGTATGATGAGTTACAACTTCTGGAAAAAGCACTCTGTGAAAAGCTAATAGATGCAACACTTCAGACAAAAGATAACCTTTGGGATGGAGAAGTGACTATTCATGTTTTTTGACTGTTGCAGGATTCAGTCGATTGAATGTGAATGGTCAGTCGACTAAATTCAAAAAGTGCACAAGTTACATGCACAGACCTGGTCGACTGACCAGGTGTGTTCAGTCGACTGAATAGTGCATTTCAGTGTAGTGATGAATTTTTAAGTGTGCATATGAATTCGAAAAGTATATAATTTTGAATGTAGGTTTATATGAATATAGATGAATGTGAATAATGAATCTTGAGGAAAGATTTTAACAAAGCACTAGACTAGACTCTATATATATATACACACACACTTAATGACCCTTGTTAAAATATATATAAATATACGAACCATATTTTGAGTCGTTGAGTCCGGATGTTATCATAGTCGTAGATTCGTGAATTATTGTATCATGTCAGCAATCAAAACCTAAGATCCAACAGATAATGAACAAAAAATGAAGATTAATTGGCTGGTTAAAGGGGACAGACCATCAAATTTTTTCTGCAACAGAATAAATGTTCGAAACCCTTGTCGAAGGAGTAATTACACTCTTAATTCAGATGGCTCATGGTGTTCACCATCAGAAATATTAGCAAATGAAGCAGTTGATTATTTTTCTACTCTATTTTCAGCATCTCAGGCTATTGTTCAATTTCTAAGCATTACTTGTAAGAAAATCCTATCTGAAAAGGCTAGAGAAAATTTATGCAAGCCATTTCAACTTGAGGAAATTAAAACCGCCATATTTCATATTAATGATAATAACACCCATGGACCTGATGGGATCAACTCAAAATTTTACAAAGTCCATTGGGAAATTCTTAAAAATGATATATGGAATGCTATGAATGGTATTCTCCAATCAGGTAGCATAATTAGAGAAATCAACCATACATTTATTTGTTTGATTCCAAAAACACCAGATGCGGTTGATATGTCTAACTTTAGGCCTATTTCGATTTGCAATGTCATTTATAAGATTTTAGCCAATCTTCTTTACAATCGACTAAAACCTTATATGAATGACCTCATTTCATATAATCAGAACGCTTTTATTCTTGGGCGAATAATTTTTGAAAATTCATTACTTGCATATGAAATGGTGAGAGGATTTAATAGGAAAATTTCAAACAATTTTTGCCTAAAAATTGATTTACATAAAGCCTATGATAAAATCAATAGAGAATTTATTTATCATATGCTGATTTCCATGGGCTTTCCTATCATATTTGTGAATCTTATATATGAATGCATTTTTACTCCATTTTCGGTGATTATTGATGGATCACCTTATGGTTTTATTGAGAGCTCGAGGGTTTTAAGACAAGGCGACCCTCTCGCGCTGTACTTATTTTCATTGGTTTTGGAATTCCTTACTATTTACCTTGATGTGGAATACTTGAAAGGTAATATTACCCCCCATTTACAATTTTGATCCCATAATTACATATTTATTGTATGTAGATGACATATTAATACTGGCTAAAGCTACTATAAAGAATGCTGAATGCATTCAGCATATTTTCCAGCACTTGAAGTATCTTACTGGTCTGAGTTTGAATGAGAACAAGTATACTCTATTTTTTTTAGTAAAGGGGCTTATAACAAACATCAAATAGCTAATATCCTAAATATCAATATTGGCAGCCTCCTAGTGATATATTTAGGCATCTCTTTATCTAACAATAAACTTAAAGCAAGGGATTTTGGATCCCTAATTGACAAAATTCATAAAAAATTCAGTCATTGGCAAAATAAATTGCTCAACATAAGTAGTAGAATTGAATTAGTTAAAACAGTTATACATCCTATGATTCAATTTTGGATGCAATTTCCCCAAATTCCTATGTCTTTGATTCAGAGAATTACTTCTCTATGTACTAATTTTATATGGAAATCTAAAGCACATAAGATGTGTTGGGATGATGTTTGTAGAACTAAAAATGAAGGGGGTCTTGGCATTTGAAAAATAGATGAAATTTCTAAAGGAGTTGCAATCAAATTGGTCTGGAAATTCATACAGGGTGATACTTTATGGGCCAAATGGATGTTTAGAAAATACTGCAGCAAAACAAATTTTTGGACTGCAGAATTGAACAACAATACTTCATATACCTGGAAATTATTGCTTAGAACTAGGCAATGGTGCAAAGGATTAATTGATAGAAAAATTGCCAATGGTGACAGTACTGATATTTGGTCAGACCCATGGCTAAATGGATATTCATTGATGGATAAATTTGGGTGCAATGCTATGTATGTTGCTGGTGGTAACAATAGAAGAGTTCATACTCTGATTTCAAATAATAATTGGAAATATAATTTTGAACATGTTCCTACTCAAATTCATAACACTATTAAGAACATCGAAATTCACAATCATATGCAACAAGATTATTGGTTTTGGCTTCCTAGCAGAGATGGTGAATTTACTTTAAATTCTTCCTGGAACCAAATTAGGAACAAACATGCTGAACTAAATTGGACCAAGGTATTATGGGATTATTATTGTGCTCCTAAAATGTCCACATGCGCACTTTTAGCTAAATTAAACAGACTGAACACAAAAGATAGGATTTTCAGATGGAACAATAGCATAGACAGGTTGTGTGTGTTCTGCATCTCTCAACATGAAGACCGAGAACATTTATTATTTAACTATGTATACTCCAGACAAATTCTTTCAGAGATTATGCAAAAGTTTAATATCAACATCGGTAATGTTTCTGAATTTTCACAAATCTTGGATATCATATGGCAATAGCAGAACAATAATACGATAATTAATCATCTTAAGAATATTGCTTTTACGACCATGTTTTGGCATATATGGTGCGAAAGAAATTCTCGGGTCTTCAAGGGTATTGAAATGCCATTTCAACTGAGAAGCATGCTCATACAACAAGACTGCAACTACTTAATTAAGCCTAAACTGGATCCTAAAAATATTAGCAAAGAAGTTGAACTTATCTTGTTAAACTTCGGGACCGTTATTACTCCTTGCATGGAATTTCGCCCGCTACGAGCTCTGCAAGTTCTCATTGCTTCGATCGGTCACTAGCTCCTTCCAATTTCCTTGATTCTCGAATTTGGGTTGCTTCGCCACTTTAATTTTGCTTGCCTGGAGTTAATGGATCTGAGATAGTTTGGTAAAGCGACTGTTGTTTATTTCACTCCAGAAGCATCTTTTGTGCTCGTCTAAAGCTTCCACGAATCTCACTGTTCCATGTGTGGTGTTTGGTGTTGTGCCATGTGTCGTGGTTTTATGTGATGATTTTTTCTACTTTTTTTTCTTCTTTTGTTTTTGCTCTGTTTTCCACCCCATGTTGCTCGTATGGATGGTTTTGAGTGTGTTTCTATTTGGTTTTACTCCTCCATCTATTTGACCACGGGCTTTTGTGGCACTGTGTTCTGGTGTATTGTTAATATACGGACATAATATGTACTCTTTTTTCTAGCAAGGTACTACTTAGGTTAGGGGGGTTGCAAGGTTTTAATAAGGCATATTATGAAAGTATATGCTTTTCTGTTTGTTAATAAAGTACCCTTTTTCAAAAAAAACAAACTATTTTTGTGTTTAATGCCTTTAAATAATCAGTATATGAATCTGCCTTATAATAAACCTTATAATAATTACAACCAAAGAAATGACACATGAATAAATTATTGAAAGTGTTGACCAAGTTATATTGTTTAAAAAGAAACTTAAACATGTTCAAATTAGAAAAGTAATATCTACATCTAATGTCAACATACATACGTTCTATGAATTTTGGTTAAAATACTGATCTAATGTCTACCTCAAGCTATGTGAAAGAATATGACAGAAGTTGGTTAAAATTTAGTAAACTCACATAAAGCTTTTTTCATCTAATGTCTACATCTAGATTTGAATTAATGTGCGTGTGTGTCTAGAGAAAGGGGGAGAGAGAGAGGAAAACTGAAATCAAGATATATTAAGACAGCCATATACATTAGTTTATATGAAATAACAAAGTTCAAAAGAAAGCTTAATTTCATCTTTTTGTTTAGGCCCATGATGTGAAGAGTGCGGGAAAGGAGATGTCCTTGATCATCATATTCATCGGGATCAACCATGTTTAGTTTCTTGATTAGTTCACACTTCAGGGCTGCCACAATCAGGTAGTTGACACTTTGCACCCATCTGAAGCAATGGCCTCGATGTCCTTAGTCCACTTCTTGTGAGTCTCGGTGTCATCACAGGCGCGTACTTTGGCCATCATGCACAACTCGGTGGTGTAGACGGGTGTGAAATCGCTATGAGGAGAGAAGAGGATGGCATAGCCAGACCCATTTGATTTTGCCGTGGGTGATATTAACTTCCATGTCGAGCATTATGTCTCGAATTGTCAGCCCAGGAACTCTACTATTGCTTATATATAAAAATAGCACACGCACACACCAAGCCTCGATTGTCAACCCAAGTTATTTCCAAACTTTAGAACTATAGTGGAATGCCTCTCAGTAAAATTATCATTTATTAAGACGTTGGCATTCAACTGCCAAGTCAGAGTAAATCAAAGGAAGAATCAGATGTATTTGCAGAATAAATTGAAAGTAGGTCAATCAGAAATAGGAAGCATTGCCGGTGATTCAACTAATTTTGGTCCATCTTGAAATCTAAAAACTATGTCGAAAGTGATAAAAGAAAAATAAGAGATAAAATAATGGAATACAACATGTTATTATTTACGAAATTGTGAGTAAATTTGGAGATTCGAAGATGCATGCTATAAGATCTCTTGCTTCTAGATTGGACCACTAAGCTCACTGTTGATAATACTTTCAAGTTCTAGCCTATGATTATTTTCTTCCTTTCAATAAACCATCATCGTCCTATTCTTCTTTAGATGACTGGATTTGCATGCTAGTGCACTCAGTCAACCATCATCATTATATTATTAACTTTTATGAATATAGTTTGAATGAGAAACATGTTAAATATTTATAACGAGACAGTACATTCTAAAGAACCAATAATTACACCCTATTTTGATCTATCATAACTTAATTGTGATAATTCTGAATTTACAAAAACTAATATGTTATTTAGAATTTTGAAAAATGTAACTAAAATTTTATTTTAATTTTAAGTAGCATGAAAAGGTTGCCAACAGTATGCTAATGGAATTTTAAACAAAACGAAAATAAAAATAAACTATATTAACATAATAAATACATTTACTTATGGAAAACTTCAAATAAATACCAAACATTTAACTTATCAAAAAGATGTGATACAATCATTACATTAATGATACATGTGTCGTTGATTTGACAATACATTAAATTAAATAGTCGACCCCTTTATGTATCTTTAATTTAATGATACTTTGGCTCATCAAAACTATAGCAGCCAAAAAAATTGAAAATTAAATTAAAATCAAAATTTAACATAGAAAAAAGAAATTCAAAAGTAACATGCAAATCATATATTTTATTTTCTACATGCATATCATTTATAATTTTATAAACTCGGTACAAAAGTGTTAAAAGAAAAGAAAAAAAAGCGAGAAACATTTACACCTGATCATTTGAAGAAAAAATAATAGTAGTTGATAAAAAAACTTAATATTTTCATGCCGCGTCTTCATAAAAATATAACGAAAAAGAAAAATCTAGAAATGAGAATTCAAATTTCAAAATAAAGGAAAGCGACCCGCTAAAGTAAGAAATATTCAAGTTAATAAAAATTTAACTTGAAATACAGAATATTGAACATATGGATAATTTAATATTTGGTTTCGGTTCTAAAACATAATGGAAAGACCCTTAATATAAATAACGGTTAGGTCGGTGGTAGGATCTTGTAACAAATTAATGTTGATTTTTATCAACATGAAAAAACTCATGTGAAAGAACAGTTGGTCATAATAACAATAATGTGAAGTAAAAAACTGGAGCATCAGATGTATTTCTACAGTAACTAATAAATTTCAGTTATTTGAAGAACTTGATACTTTAAAGTGTGCATTCAAGAAAGCATGATGATCATGAAGTTTTGCAGATAAAAAATAAAGTTTAAAGTTGGAAATTATGGGGAAAACCAATTACAAATCACTCATATAAGTTGTAGATATATTTTTCTCTTATCTTTTACAAAAAAAATACTTAAGCTTTTTTCTTCGAAAATTCGAAAGATTTTGATACAATGAAAGCAACAAATAAACAGAGGAAACTAAGGCCTCCATAGGTATTTGAGATCCTTCTCACTGGCATATGGTGAAGGAATAATTTTTGCTGCATGAGGATACAAATCCTTCTAGGAGTTTCTTATTGTATTTTCTGCTACTCATGTTGCTACTGGGATATCTACATATAAAATTAACTTGTTACATATGGTAGTTGGGGATGCATGTTATGCAGCAGTATATGTAAATAAGAAATGCATAGACATGCATATATACATACCTTTAAAAGGAGTTTTTTTCCTCAAATAGTTGTGTAATCGTATAAATAATTGTTGCTGCAATAGTTATGGGAGTCCTCCTGCAATAATTCATGGTTATATTATAAACAATAATATATATTCAATAGAATTTAATTTTTTTAAATATCAAATAAAAGATGGCAAATATTATATTAATATAAGAGTGTTTGTGAGTCAAATTATATTAATGTTTACAATTTATTATAGATGTGTATTTGAACACAGGTTTAGACATGAAGACGTTGATGGAAATATTCAGTTTGTAGTTTTATTTTATGTATATATATGTGATATGTTATTCAATTTATGTAGACATATAGAAATACTCAGTTACTGCAAAAATGAATGACAGTAATTTGTGAGGAAATACATAAAGTTGTTGATTTTTCATTCAGAACATGTAGTTGCTAAATTATGAAATTTCTTCGGCATCTTTAATTGTTTTATTCAATTCAGGTATTACTTAATGCACATTGCATCATGTTGCTCAGGGCTTATACTCTGTAACTTAAGCTTGGTAGCAGAAATATTTCAATGTACATTTCTAATAAGATTAAAATTCTGATAAATTAAGTCATTATTTATGGATTCTTAACTCAAATTTGCAGTAATTCATAATGTCGCTTTTTGTCAACTATTAGTTGTATGAATTTCAGTTTTCCATCCTTGGCATAGTATATAGAAGAATATATGATTTTTTCCCTTAATTACTATATTGTGTAACTGAAACCGTAAAGACTTCTAATATTTTAATATCTTTAGCTTAATTATTGGTTACTAGATGAAACTAATATACAAGGTTACTCATGTTGTTGCAATATTATTGGTTTGACGGGGTAAAGAAAGTTGGGGAAAAGCAAGCACACATCAAAAGGTAAAAGGCAAAGTAGGAGTTCTGGTAAGTGCAATTAACTTAATATTATATTCCTTGCATCGCCACCTCCTCTATGGTTTGCACTGTATCAATACGAAAACAAAATATGCACCCGTCACTGACATCACAATTATGTCCTGCTGTCATGCAAGCACTGCACCTACATGAACCATGCTTGTATGTCACACCAAACAAAATATCACCCATGCCAGCACTTTTGTTGCCTGTACACTGCAACTACACTATCATTTTTCCATGGCTTGTCATCCTGCTCTAGTGCCATACACAACAACTTTTAAGCTATTGAAAGACCTTCGCACAATCCTCATGCATATAAAAAGGAGTATTAATATCATAAATAAAATAAATTAAAATTCTGTTTTGCTAAGAAACTATACAGGATTTATAACTTAATTAAAATAACTTCGGGCAGTTTGGAATGAATAAAATGAAACGCAATTCAGTAACGTAGTGGATAACTTACTCTACAAGTAACTATATGGCTCAACAGAAGCTACAAAATTTGGAAGACGAAATTATTAAACAGAAGAATTAAAATGATAATGAATATTAAGTACAAGCGATGTAATTAATACTGGCACTGTTACGCAATTTAGCTTTGTGCTTCATTTGTGTGTTCGAAAGCCAGCCTATATATTTGACTGTAGTCATCAACAAAATGAACTTTGAGTCCTTTCATGATGTTGTCTGTAAGCTCATCAAAGTCTCGTTAATTTGCTGAAGGAAATATTAATGTCTTCACCTCACTTCTCCTTGCCGTAATTTTTTTAATTCTGCTCTCTATAAGAGTCTTAATTAGCACATTAATTTTAGTTCTTGAGGTAGTAAACCTAAGAGTATAAACTCGCATATTGGCTTTAGGTCGGACCATCTTTTGGTACAAAAGAGTACCACTTGCCCTACAACGCCCATTTTATAATTAAAGTATTTTATAGTAAAAAAATTTGTTACTAGTTGATTCCTCCAGTACATCCCAGTGTATCCGTCGTCAGTTTGCATACATTGCATAAGTGTCCCTTGCATGGATAATAATCTTGTTTCCATTAGTCGAGCTCTGATTTTATGAACTATTTAGATAGTAATCTTGTTGTCAACAAGCTCTGATTTTCTGATACGTTTCCATTAGTGTTCCTTGCATACATTACATAAGTTGTATATTTTTTTTCTTTTTTTCTAAAATAAGAAACAACTAATGTAGAGAAGTTGAATGTCGGCAAACATTATGGATTTTAGGACCAATTAGAAAATGATCGCTTGAGATGACGATGATGTTAGTTCACATAATTTGAAGAGGAAGAAGTTCAATATAGTTGTCATTTGGAGAGGTGAAAAATATAATTAAGTTTGAAGTCTCTTGAAAGGATTCTTTCAACTCCATCTTCGACCATAATTGTTCCGTCAGGTACAATAATTTCCATATCCCTGGCATCCCTCTTTAACACATTCACTACCCTTGCAATGGATTTAGTTTCTTGTTGTAGGACCTGTAGCACATTTCAAGATTTTAAAATATTTCATATTTTACTTTTAATTTAAAGAAAAGAAACTACCATGTTCAGATCAAAGTAGACTACAACAGCTATTGCTACATCTTGAAAAAAAGATATTCATATTATCAATCTATAGTTCCTAAATAGTCCTGAACTTAAAATCCACATTTTTAGTCTAGTTCAAGCATTTCCAGATTTGGTTTTAACGCGGAAGCAAAAGCAAATAGACTGTAAATCACACTTTTTTTCTGCATGCCTTAGGAAAAATGATACCTAATTCAATGGTCCCGATGAATATTAATGCATGAACTTACTTCTAGCATCTCTAGAAGACCCTGTTCATGTATTCTCGCAAAAGTAAGGAGATAGCTTGAACCGTAACCAATATGAGCATTAGCACGAGTTATAGCAAGCAGATGTTGAAATTGTTAAAAATCTGAAGTTGATGCTGAAATGTATAGGTATACGGAATGAAACTTCTCCAATGCATCACATGAAGTGTTGAGCACATTTATTCCTCGTCTCTTTCCTCATTTACTTTGTTTTCTTTGGCATGCGATCATATAGCTATGTATACCGGCAAACACAGGTCTGAAAAATGACATGTATGGAGCAGTGTAGCAACTTTTGTTTACTCTCTTCATATGGCCCTGGTCTGCAAGAACACCATGTTACAGTTCTCATTCAGTCTCTTTTAGATGAAAAACAAGAATCCATTTCCACATCTGGTCATTTAAGCTAATGGTTCAGACTCTTAAGTGTAGGAGAGATCCGCTGCATGCACATTACTGTCTTAATGAGTAATTGTAAGCTCAAATAATTGTATGGTCTGATCATGAAGAATCATTTAGTATTGTATGTGCTTAGATAAAATAAAATTTAGTAACTATCTAATAGTTGAACTTTGAAACACATCATAGCATATACTTAGTACTTATTTCTTGCTTTTTTTATTTATTCGTGTTTTTTGCATTGCTATAGAGATTGGCACAAATGTTTTTTGTGCTTTTATTGAAGTCACGGTGGGCAATTTTCAGCACTGTTCATTTGTTCCATACTGCATTTCATGTTACTGTTGCTCGCTTCAACTATGTTCTAAACTGTATTTATTGTATTTCTGATTAATTTTGCTAATTTCTTTTACTTCACTTTACAGGTAGATATATATCTTTGATGCAAGATGTCGCAACAAGTTATGGATTCGAAGTTATTTTTGCTACTAGAACTACTATTTGGTTTGTACGCTTGTATGTATTACTACTTTTGGTCACTGGCTGCTACTTGTTCTACATTGTGTATGAAATATTATGGACATATTATATATATATTGATCTAAGAATAATGTGTACTTTGATTATGAGATGTGAGATTAATATAAAATGTGTTATTAATATAATATATTGATTCTCAAATATGCTTATTGATTTTACCATGTTAGCATATAAATTAGGACTGATGTGTATCGAAATGGAATCTATGCAAGGGAAACACAAAAATTCTAAACTTTTTAAAGTGTTGTGTAAGCCATCAACAATGTTTTAAAAACGTTGTGGTAACTTTCAACACGTTCTAGAAATGCCGTTAAAGGGCTTTTAAAAATGAAAAAAAGCAGTAAAAAGAACACTCATAGCAACACATAAACATTATAAATAAATATCGAGCAACGACCTAAATGCTTAAAAAGAACTCATAGCAAAAGCTTTACGATGTATATGTTTAACATAGCAAAGAGTTAAACGCTACAAAAAACTTATCTTAGCAAGATATAACCGCTATGAAATAAATTTGATGGCATAAATTGAATGTAAGAAAAGTTTTAGCTCTAAAATGTATTAATAACATCAACAAAAAGCTATTAAAAATCAATTTTTACAGCGTTTGAGCTATTGCTATGGTATATTCCTGACCTATAATGGCATGTCGTTACACAACGTGTTTAAAAACGCTATTAAAAGCTATTGTAGCAATTTTTAAACGCCATTAAACGTTCATTTTGTTACTGAAAAAGCCTGCTTCTTATTTTTATGAAAATTTTC
Organism: Allium fistulosum; assembly: GCA_030737815.1. Classification (NCBI taxonomy): domain Eukaryota; kingdom Viridiplantae; phylum Streptophyta; class Magnoliopsida; order Asparagales; family Amaryllidaceae; genus Allium; species Allium fistulosum. The sequence continues at coordinate 297,186,643 of CM060907.1, forward strand.
GCTCTTATTCTTGAAATTATTCTTCTCTTGTTCTGGGCAGTCTCTCTTTATGTGACCCATCTTATCACATCCATGGCACTTGAGTGAGGAAGTTGACAGATTGTTGTTGCTATTTCTGTTGTTGCCAAACTTCTTATTCTTTTTGAACTTCATTAACTTTCTAAAAATTTTAGCTAAAAATGCAATTTCTTCATCATCTTCATCGGAGTCTTCATTTTCTGCGTGAAATGCAATTGTTTTTCTATCTTGAGCTTGTACTCGTTTTGCCTGTATATATGACATGAGATTTCCTATTAACTCTTCTGGTTTAATGGTTGAAATGTCATTAGCTTCTTCAATGGTCAAGTCCTTTAGTTCCCACTCATCCGTTAAAGAGTTTAGGATTTTTGAAACAATATCAAAATCAGTGTATATTTCTCCTAGTGCTAGAAAGAAGTGATATATGTCCTGATATCTAGAGTACATTTAGTTTCATTTTGCTTCATTCTAAAGTTTTGAAATTGATTTTAAAGCATTGAAATCTTGCTTTGTTTGACCTTGTTTGTACCTTCATGAGTTATTTTAAGAGTACGTCAAATTTCATATGCTTATGTTGTAATACCCTGCTCTGGCATCCTTGTCCGAAGCCGAGGATGCTACGTATAAAACATAGTGCTATCAATAGTAACACAACTTAACAAGAGTATCTCGGATTATAAAATCATTCAGGGTACATAATTTTAAAAGGAATTAATATTATACATTCACATCACCATACAAAATGAGTACATAAGATCGGAAAGTCTAGCCATTATAGACTTGTACATATAAATAACTAAAGAGATATTACATATAATATAAATCTTCACTTCAGTGCATCCATCTAACTTCTAGCATCGAACTATTAACCATCTAAACTGAATATATTTAAGTGTAGCATCATGAGCAACACAGACCCAATGAGAAAGCTATCTAATCTATATTTTTCAAGTCATGTCATTATGGGCCATATAATAAGGATTTTCAAGTCTATTATCAGGTAATTTCATCAGGCTAATACTATGTCAAAATTAAAAATGAAATTTAAGATAGATTTCCAAATACTATCTATGAATAAATCAAAAAAGTTTGCAATAGTAATTTCAATATGAAATTCTTTTGTCAAAACTAGGATCATATTCATCTAAATACTCAATCATGAATCTAAACCACACATTCGATTTGGATTAGATCCTATGATATTTTATCCTATTGCAGTCGGCATCCAAACACCAAGTAAGGACGTACTCTACTAGTTGCAATACCAATATGTATCATAGACTAATAGTGCACTATCCAAGATCTATTGTCTTAGACCATACATCCATCATCCGAAATGATCCATTGAACTTCCATAGTTATAGGAAAATTATTCTCTCAAAATACTTTTATACTTTGTAAATCATTTTCCAACATAGATAACTATTTTCATTTTGAAAAGCCCAAACTTTCATTTTCTAAATCATTTAGGAGGTATTAACTATGATAGTTTTAGCCGACAAAATTATCTTTTCAAAACATTTGACGAATATTAAAAATATTGCACGAGTCAAAAGTTATGGTGTTTGCATTGAAAGATGTTAAATTTTAAATCATAGATTATGTCCAAAATATAGGTCATTTTGCAACAGGTTTTTGGGGTTGTAAACGTTCGAAATTTAAAAGGTATATAAAATAATTGTTGTAGAGAATTAAACTAGCTTTCCAACAAAATAAATTTCGACCAAATCCTTTGAGGAGTCAAAAGTTATGGTCCGTATAGTACAAGGTGCTTTTGGATGGCCCTTCTAAACACTTCGACCTAGGTATAACTCGACTTTGCACCTCGATTTCATCTATTAAGGTATTCGAATTTGGAAATGGCATAGACATGAAAGTTGTATATCTTTGAGTTAGCTTTCCAGAACATTAAAGAAATCCAAATTTCGATAAGTTTTGCAAAAGTTATGGTCGAATCACTGAAAGGTCTATGAACAATTTTGAACCAATGTTATAAATGCTAAACAATCTAATTATCCATTATGGAATGACATAAATACATATATCTAAATATTTTTATTACCCCAAATATTTTGTAGTCTTTGAGTTAATCCCCTTGAACCTCCTTATTTCCCTTGGCTTTGTATGTCTTTGCAAGAGTTTTTTTTAGATAGAATTTTGTTTGAAGTTTAGGAGACGATTTACGAAAGAAGAAGAAGAAGAAGAAGAAGGGAAGAAGCAAAATTGTGTATGCTCTTCCTTGTGTGTGCAGACATGTATTTATAGGTTAATAAGGCTTTCAAGAGAAGCCAAAACCAAGCTTCTAAGAGAAGCCAAAACCAAGCTTCCAAGAGAAGCTTACTAAGATAAAGCTTCCATGAGAAGCTACTAAGACTAACCTTTCTAGAGAAGGTAAGAGAAACTTATTAAGATAAAGCTTCCATGAGAAGCTAAACAACATGAAGGGTATACAAAAGGCTAAGGTATGAATGGCTTTTCTGAGAAGATAACAAAACTTCCAAGCAAAGCTGTTAAAACAACATCCACTAATGTGGTACTCCACTACACAAATTCATGTCCGCGTGTGACCCACGAACAAAAATAATAAAATACAATAATTATAAAAATTCAAGAAAGTTCTCATACCTAATATTCAAGTCAGGTCGTTGTAGATGTGAACATACTTACTCTATTAAACTCATTTTTATATACTAAACAAAACAACATGTTCATAGCTTAGCATTAGCAGTAGCATCTAGTTTTTAAGTGTTTGACCATTGTGCATAAGCAGTGGTAGGTATAGTGTATTCTTATTGAGTGATATTCCAAGTGTCGTAACCATTAACTTTCTTATGTATCCTCATCCTAGTTGACCAATAATTATAATTTAATCCGTTAAATAGTGGTGGTTGTGCAGTAGACTGACCTTCAACAAAACTTGATGTATTATTATCCATATTACTTAAATATCAAAAACTATGTTATATTTATATCATAACCTTGCTCTGATAGCAAATGAAAGTCTATGAGGATCAAGTAATATGAATAGTTCTACTAAAATAAAACTTATATCAAATAGTAGTGGAAATAAGGAACTATAAAGTAAAGTACACCAGAGATTTTTATACTGATTGGAACTACCCATTCTACATCCAGTCCCGAATTCCTTCTGGATTTAACGAACAAATGCCCTCACTTAACCCAGAGGAATAGGTATTAAAGACTGCTTGAGATGCTGAACAGGAATTCGAGTATTATAAATAGTTGAGTTTGTGACTTTGTGTGCTCTTTGAGTAGCACAAATAAGTCAATATATACAACCTTCCTATAATCCTCTTCTTGATGGTATAATGTGTATTCACGAAGAAAATAGAAGTAGATTGACCACTATAGAAATAGATTTAGAAGGTCACGTGATTAAATAGAAAGCAATTGAATATTTTTAATGATCAGTGAATTCAAAAGAGATTGTAGATAGAGAGTAGTAGATTCCGTTGTGAATTCAAGAATGGAGATTGCTTGATATAGAAAATGAATGGTTGCAACTATTTTGTGAAGGGTGATAACCATTAGAAGAGTCATAGTCATTAATGAATGAAAGTGACTCTTTGCGAGGAAGATGATCCCTTCGGTATTTAAATAAAAAAAGACAGTTGCGACACTTAGTCGATTGAACAAAATGATTAGGTCGACAAAATGATTGTAAAATTTATCCCGAAAGAAAATGTTATTAAAAACATATGATTCAGTCGACTGAGTATGTTAATTTAGTCGACTGAATTCTGTTTTGTAAACGTAGTATATAAAGGATTCAGTCGACCGAATTTGGCATTTTAGTCGACTGAAAACTGTGCCTTTTTACTTTCAAAACCTAGCATATATGTTGATTATTTGTAAGTGTGCGTATACCATTTCAAAGGTATTTTAACATGTATATACTCTAGACTAATGACTCTATGACTGATATATATTTATGTGTCATTATCGTCTTGTTTTCGTTATCTAGATCTTCCAGAATTGCATATTTTCCTGCAAATGTCAATAATATATATAATACTTTCTTGAATAGTTGTCACTATCAAAATATGAGGTTTAAACATCAACTTCACTGCCGAATGGAAAAGACTCTTAGGCAGTTGTCCATGAAATGAAAAGTCATTGTTCTAATAGAGTTATTTGAGAGTACCAAGGGAAACGGTATAGAGTACGAGATTGAGTCTGAATTAGAAAATGACGAAGACTGATTATAAATTACCGATGATGTATTGTATATATGATGGATATTTATATCGCTTGTTGTATAATTTATTTATTGAGTTTCCCATGTTATTAACGATGATGACTATATTGTGAGCTATGTATTATTCTGTTTTAGTAATTCTATGTATTTAGGAGATCTTGTTCCATTTTTGTAGTTTTAGTGCAAGTTTTATATGATTATTAATCAGACATGTTTTCTAATAATAAAATGATATGTTTTTCCATTATATGAGATGATATATTTGTGGCAGATATAATGTCTCATAAGAGATCACTCAAATCTCATACTTCTGCTTCTCCTGCTATTGGCGAGGGAGCCAGCGACTCGGTTGATTTACGCCTAAGGGTGACTATGATTCCAAAGAGTGGAGGGTAAGTATCAAAATTATTGACACGTCATTGATATTTAGTGCATGTATATTATTTAAATTTTACTAAATGTCTACATCAAAATTAATATAGAGGATTTGAGCTGGAGCCTTTTAATTTTATCCTGGCCGTCTCTAGGAAGGCATATATGAGTCGTACGTCGGTTGTTGGCCGACGTGGGATGATATACCACTATTTAATAAGATGTTATATGACCCGAATTGATGGTAAGTATAAATTTATAATTCATTTGAAAATGACATATTTGATCTTTGAAAATTAATATACTATATATAATTCATTTTAATTTCAATGTGAAGGCTGTAGTAGTTGTAGAAGAGGAAGGTTAAGATTTGTTTAGGAATCACTGGAACAAGAAGCTGAAGAAAAATTTTAGAGACACCCTCTCAAGCATAAAACAAAAACAAAAATAAAAAACTAGATTGGATGAGTACTAATATTTGGACGGATTTTCAATAGCATTGGGAAACTCCCGCCGCGAAAGTAAGTTTTCTAGTTTCATATTGTTATTATAATTTGTTTAAAGTTTGTATAATAATTGCATTAATTTATTCAATCATATATTTAAATTTACAAGAAATTGCTGAGCGAAACTCGGCAAACAGGAATAAAAATCCTGTTATACACCGCGACGAATCAAAATCATTCCAACAATATTGGAAGGAAATGGTAAATTTATAAATTGCAATTATAAAATATTTATAACATACGTTAATCATATATACACATTTTTTGTTCATATATAATTTCAAGCGAAGGAGAAGGGTCGTAAGCCTACATATGTGAAGGTCTTTACTCGAACTCATGCTATCGAGCATACCAATGAAGATGGCTCAGTTATGTTTACTTGGATAGATCCTAAATCTTAAGCTTTAATGGTAAACGTGCTTTAATTTTTTCTTTTATTTCACATTACACAAATTGTAAATTGAATATTTATTGTGGCAAAATTCTATTTCTAATTGCAGGAAAGGTTTAAAATGGAGTAAGCTTGAGTGTTGAAGGCGACCGGTCGAGTTGACCACTGAGGAGGAGGACAAGAATTTTGATGTTGTGACCGACAAGCCGACATGGAACAGACGCTACGGTTATGAAAATCAGGAGGTTAACTAGCTTCATTAGCTAATTTATAAATTTTATTTAATATTATGTATAAATTATAACTAGCTATTAACTAATTTACAGACGAGGAGTTCCCAGGCTGATTATAGGAAATTACAGACAAAGGAGGAGATAACACAGTTAAGAGCTCAGGTAGCAGAATTTAATGATTGGTGGAAGAGTGGGTAGACTATGCTGCTAGATGAGCGGATTATGGCATACATGCAGAGCATGAGACATTTCCTTCTCAGGGCTTGGAAAATGACAATGATGATGATGATTAGTGGGTATGGTTGTGTTTTTGATGGATATTTGATTGTTTTATTTTGTACTTATTTGACATGTGTTGATGGATTTGATACTTATTTGATGGTTGTGTTATGTGTGAATGTTTGATGGATTTGTGGATGTTTGAAGGTTTTTTTATTTGATGGACGGGAGGATTTGTAGGTATGGTTGTGTTGTTTGATGAAATATTGATTTTTGTAATATAAACTTGGTTATATGTGATATGTATGATATTATGCGATGTATGCGATGATTGTACTTGTGAAATTGTGTTTATATGTGTTGTATACGATATGGATGGACAGATGAATTTATTCGTGTGGTTTAATGGTCGAAACAACAACTGATATACAAAACAGGGTTTCTAGGTTTGCGATAGCTAGCGATGACCTATTGGTTACATGATAGTGATGGCTAGCAATCCCTAATTGGTATATATATATATATATATAATGCACAGATTCATGTCATGTGTTCATCGATCGTCGTCAGCTAGCGTTGGCTAGACTATCTTTAGTTGTCGAAAATCCATCGTCTTTTCTTCGATCAACGACTTAAAAAGCGATGGTTATTTGCATCGGCCAGCGACGACTTTCGATGGTATATAGCCGTCGCTAAACCTCGTGTTTCTTATAGTGTACATGATACTCTATAGTGTCTTTCGTTGCGAGATGATCTTCACTTGGCCCTCCCCTTTCTTTTTCATTCTAATTCTTTTAGGTTATATTAACTTGAAACAAGTTTTCTCATACGTCTGATTGTTGTCATTTAGATTAACCAAAATTTTATATACATTAAAGAATTACCTCCCCCATGCATGATTATTTACCTTTTATTACCTCTTTGTATTCTAAGAAATAGTTTTCACTAATACTTATTTATTGGCAATCATTAGGGTGGGAAAGTACACTGAAAAGGAAAGTAACTTCATTCTCCAAAATACTTTAACACTCTTTTGTAAATAACTGGATTTCTAACACTTTTTCAAAGTTTTTGTTGATAGAATGTTACAAAAGTGTTACGAACCTATTACGATAACGTTGCACAACTGTTACAACTACAGAATTGTAACAACTATGTTGCAAAACTGTTACAGATAGAACTATGCAGCAAACATATTATATAATAGATATAATACCGATTAGAACAGTTGTGACGTTTGGAAAGGTTGCCACCCTTTATCAAGTGGTGCAACTGTTTTATTACCGTTTGTGTTTGAATGGAAAAAAAATAAAAAAACCATCCGGTCTGAACAACCAAGCCAAGCCAATTACCAACTACAAAGTGCTAAGTGCCTCTAATATGCCTCAAACGCCCATTGGTCCGCACCGCGGATGCGAGTTTGGGCTCGGGCTTGGGCTTGGGCGTGCGGGGTGGTGCGTTGCACCACCTGCTAAGATGGCTATGCTTTCATGTCTGTCCTTTTCTCATAGTAACTATAATAGGTCCACATCTTAGTATATAAACACACAATGTATATTTTATTCTAAGATGTGGGACTATTCATTTCCCAAGGCATTCAATGCCTCATATTTTCCAATGTAGGCATTTAATGCCTCACACTTTCCAATAAATTACTCATTCATTTCCAGCAATCCCCCACATGAATGAGTAGTTGCTCACTTGTTCATAATTTTATGAAACCTTTTATCGTATCGGTTAAAGTAGCACACAGGCTTCGAACTTTCCTACTGTTTTATCTTTTGGACTTACTGGTGAACCAGTGGACTTAGATTGTCTTTGAACTGTAAGCTTTTTTGTGTAAGCCAAAAAAGATAACACACGATAAATGTTTCTTATTTTTCTTGGTTCTCTGTTTGTGTTCGTTTTTGCCATGAACACCAGCTTGGTCTCATAAGTGCTTGGAGAATTTGGCCTTTCAATTCTCCTTGAAGCGGCGCCTTCACACTTACATAGGTGATTCTTACCACTTTTTTTTTATCTTACCAAGTGTAGACATCATTAAAAGTTTCAAAATTATCATATTCTCCGACGAGTAGTGCACTGACTTACCATAGGAATGGTTTGAATATTTACAGTGCTATCAAGTTTATCTAAACTTAGTTGTCCCTTTGAACCTAGATCTTGGAATCTCGAGTTAGCTAGGTGGGGTTTCCATTTAAAGAAACGTTTTTGTTTATGTGCCTTAACCCCATTCCTATCGATAAGATATTGACCTTCTCTCTAGATAAACCTTATGTTCGTGGATCTGCAATGTTACCATTTGATCTTACATAGTCAATTGTGATAACCTCATTGGAGAGAAGTTGTCTAACAGTTTTATGTCTATGACGAATATGTCTAGACTTGCCATTGTAAAGCTTACTATTGGCCCTTCCAATAGCTGATTGGTTGTCGCAATGTATGCTTATTGGAGGTATAGGTTTTTCCCAATTCGGAGTACCTTCTAAAAAACCTCGAAGCCAATCCGCTTCTTCTGCGGCTTTGTCTAAGGCAACAAATTTTGATTTCATGGTTGATCTTGTTATACAAGTTTGTTTAGAGGATCTCCAAGATATTGCCCCACTAGCTAAGGTAAACACATATCCACTAGTGGATTTTGTATTTGATGAAGCAGTTATCCAGCTTGCATCACAATACCCTTCTATTACAGATGGGTACCTTTCATAATGTAGTCCATGACTTTGTGTATATCTTAGGTATCCTAGTACTCGAATTATACCTTTCCAGTGATTCTTTCCTGGGTTGCTAGTATATCTGCTTAGTTTACTTACAACATATGCTATATCAGGTTTGGTGCAGTTCATTACATACATAATGCTGCCTAGTATACGAGAGTACTCAAGTTGGTAAATACTATCACCGCTCTTTTTAACCCAGTTTTGGTTCAGATCTACGGGTGATTTTGCTGATATTTTATTGTGTTGTTTAAACTTTTCATGTATTTACCCAATATAGTATGATTGGGACAACAAATATCATTGGTTGGTCTTATGTATTTTTACACCAAGTATCACATCAGCGATCCCAGATCTTTCATGTCAAATCTGGCGGAGAGCATATCTTTTGTAGATTTTATTATCTTCTGTTTGCTTCCAAATATTAGTAAATCATCTACATATAGACATACTATGACATATCCCATATTTGTATGTTTAGAATAGACACATTTGTCACATTCATTTATATGAAATCCATTTAGTATCATATTTTCATCAAATTTTCCAAGCCATTGTTTAGGCGCTTTATTTAAGCCTATCTAATGATTTTCTTAATCTACAAACCTTATTTTCACTTTCATTTTTTAGGAAACCTTCAAGTTGTTTCATGTGTATTTCTTTTTCTAGTTCACCAGTTAAAAATGCTGTCTTTACATCCATTTGATGTATTTCTAAATCAAGTGATGCAATTCCTATTAGCATTTTTATTGATGTTATTCTACTGGATAGTATGTATTGAAATAGTCCAGGTCTTCTTTTTGTCTGAATCCTTGAACCACAAGTCGAGTTTTATACTTGTCCATTGAACCATCAGGTTTCAATTTCTCCATCCATTTATTACCTAAGGTCTTGCATCCTTGAGGTAAATCAACTAACTCCCATGTGTGGTTTGCCATAATGGATTCGATCTTATTGTTAATGGCCTCCTTCCAGTAAGGGGCATCGGTGGAGGACATAGCTTGTTTGTATGTTAATGGATCGTCTTCTAACATAAATGTATAGAAGTCTGGTCCAAAGGTTTTTGAGGTCCTTAATCTTTTTCTTCTCCTTGGTTCCTCTACTTGTTGATTAGCACTGCTTTGCTGAACATTATCAATATTTTTTTCAGTATCCTCAAGAGAATTGGAGATTTCAGTTTCCCTCGGTCTCTTTTGAGTATAATTCTCAGTACCTTGTTTTAAAGGGTATACGTGTTCGAAAAATCTAGCATTTCTCGACTCAATGATGGTATTTACATAAATATCATTAATTTTGAATTTGTGTACCAAAAATCGATAAGCGGCACTGTTTTGTGCATATCCAATGAATACACAATCAATTATTTTTGGTCCAATTTTGACTTTATTTGATTTAAGTACTTCTACTTTTGCAAGACACCCCACACTTTTAAGTATTTGTAGGATGGTGGTCTTTTTTTTCAAAGTTCATGGAGAGATTTAGATGTTTTCTTTCGTGGTACCTTATTCAAAATATGATTTGCAAAAAGAATAGCTTCTCCCAAGAAGTTATCTGACAAGCCATAACTAATTAGTAAGGCGTGCATCATTTCTTTAAGAGTTCTACTTTTCTGTTCGACTATATCGTTGAATTAAGGTGAATACGGGGTTGTAGTTTGGTGTATAATACCATGCTCAGCATATAATTCCTCAAAGGGAAATTCATATTCTCCTCTTCTGTCACTTCTTAAAGGTTTTATTTTCTTCTTGAGTTGATTCTCAACTTCTGCTTTATACTTTTTAAATATTTCTAATGCCTCGTCCTTGCTTCTAAGGAGATACACATAATAGTACCTTGTACAATCATCAATGAAGGTAATGAAATACCTTTTTTCACCTCTAGTTTGACACATTTTTAAGTCACATACATCTGTGTATATTAGGTATAGAGGTTCGATTTCTCATTCAACATGGTGAAACAAGGTTCTTGTCAATTTTGCTTCTGCACAAACTTGACATTTATAGTTGGAATCTATTTTGCATTTTGGTATAAAATCAAGATTAATCAATTTTCGCAAGGTATCAAAATTTACATGGCCTAATCTAGAATGCCATATGTTAGAATAGTCAACAATATAAGTAGAAAATTCATTTTTATTCATATCATTGTTTGGTACAATAGTGGTTACATTTGCTTTAAATAAACCATCACAAACATATCCTCTCCCTACATACACTTCATTCTTTGACAACACAAATATAAAGGTGAGTTTTAAGCCATGCTTGCTTAGCAACGATCCTGAAATCAGATTCTTGCGGATTTCTGGAACATGAAGAACATCACTCAAGGTAAGTTCCTTTTCAGAGGTCAATTTTAGTACAATCTTTCCCTTGCCTTCAACCTTTGATGCGAATGAATTGCCCATGAATAGTTGTTCATCCTCAGTTGTAGTTTTGTAGGTTCTAAACATCCACTTATTTACACATATGTGTCGAGTGGCTCCTGTGTCTACAAACCATTCCTTTGAGTTACCAACAAGGCTGCATTCGGATAGTACTGCACATAACTCCATATCAGAAACGCCATATGAAGTTTCAGCCATATTTGCTTCTGATTTCTTCTTTTTAGGTGTGCGACATTCAGCGGCTTTGTGCCCTTTCTTTCCATAGTTATGACATGAATCCTAGAATTTCTTTGACTTCTTAGATGCATGCTCATGTTTTCTTTTATTGGTTTTGTCTGACTCAACTACATTTTCCTTGGCAACCATGGTATGCGAAGTCTTCTCCTCAGATTTTCTATTATCTTCCACAATTCTTAGACAATAAGTTTCTCCATTATCATCTCCTTACGATTGTGCTTAAGGTTGTTTTGAAATCCTTCCATGATGGAGGAAGTTTTTCAATTGCAGCGGCAACCTGAAATGATTCGCTAGGAGTCCTTCCTTCATCATGCAGTTTGTGGATGATGGCTTGTAACTCTTGAATCTGGTTGATAACATTCTTTGCATCAATCATTTTGTAGTCAAGAAATTTTATTGCTATGAATTTATTCATGCCTGCATCTTCGGTTTTGTACTTTTTATCTAATGCCGTCCAGAATTCTTTGAAAGTTCGAGCAGTACAGTATATACATTGTATAGGCTGTTGTCGAGTCCATTTAAGATGTAGTTCTTGCACATGAAATTAGAATTCTTCCAAACATTCAAGGCTTCAACTTTTATTGCATCGGGTTCCAGTTCTTCGGCTATGGGAGCATCTTTTGTAAGAAACTTAGCAAGGCCCAAAGTCGTCAAATAGAACAACACCTTATGCTGCTAGCATTTGAAGTCCGTCCCTATAAACTTTTCTGGCCTTTCTCCATGAGACAGCATCATCGTTGGAACCACAATTGCAGACTGAGTAGTAATTACAGTATGTGTTGTTGTAGAATTGTTGCTTTCATAAGACATATACAGAAACAGTCAACAATAAATCAATAGTGTTTCAAGAGAACGTTACAAAAGTCTTACGAAATTGTTACGATAATGTTGCAAAACTATTACAACTACAGAACTGTTACAACTATGTTGCAAAACTGTTACAAATAGAACTATGCGGCAAACAGATTATACAATAGATACAATACTGATTAGATTGTTCGAATCTAGTGAAAATTGTTTCCTTGAAACAATATTGCTCCCTCTATGGTGCAGAAGGATGAAGAGCAACTGTTCCCCAAGATAAAACGGACCAAACTCTACAATGCTGCGCTGCAAATTGCAGAGAATCGACGAACTCATGATAAATATTTAAGAGTAGAGTTTCAAAGGAGAAGGAGAAGAACAAAATAAAAAGTTAATGAATTCTATTCTGCTACGTCCAATATATAGGCATGGGAAGGTGTCTATTCGTTTTGAACGGTTGTGACGTTTGGAAAGACTGCGACCCTTTACCAAGCGGTGCGACCGTTTTATTACTGTTTGAGTTTGAATGGACAAAAATTAAAAAACCGTCTGGTCTAAACAACCAAGCCAACTGCTAAGTGCCTCTAATATGCATCAAACGCCCATTTGCCCTCGCTGCAGGTGCGCGCGCGCGTGTGGGGTGGTGCATGTCTCTCTTTGTCTCATAGAAACAATAATAGCGTCTATATCTTAGTATATAAATACACAATGTATACTTTATTCTAAGATGTAGGACTATTCATTTCCCAAGGCATTCAATGTCTCATATTTCCCAATGTAGGCATTTACTGCCCCACACTTTCCAATAAATTACTCATTCATTTCCACCAATTTTCAATTTTGAGCAAATAAGTTTGAAGACGATTGTGATAACCCTAAGGAGCGAAGGATAATCAACTAAATGCATCGTTTTGAATTTCGCTGTCATGGTTGCGGCACCTTTTCTAACTATTTATTACTCTTTATTGATTAGCTATGTAATTGGCTACGTTAAAGTACTATGTTTTTAGTTTGAGATATTCAACTTAGTATCTGACTTGTATTAAACATGGTGATTTTGCTACTAATAGTGTACATGTATTATTCCTCTTTTTGATATTTAGCGATTTATTATAGCATATCTATTCTATTATATAAGAAAGCCAATATGACGTTGACGTTTTTCTTGCACCCTTTCTCAACTTTAATCATTCCTTCTTAGTGATTTGAATGACAATTTCCTTTCTACCCCTGAAAAAAGAAAGATAAATTTGCAATTTCGAGCCCATAACAGTAAAGGGGAATTAATTTAAATGACAAAAATTTGTATATTTTTAGCCTCAAGGACACGACCTCAATATTTTAATCACAAGGACAAACATTCTCCTAGAAATTATTCATAAGGACAAACATTCTTTCAAAATTATTCATAAGGACAAACATTTTTTCAAAATTGCTACCGAACTAAAAACTGATACCTAAAAACTGCTACCGATAACTACAAACTGATACCTAAAAATTATAAAAACTGATACTTAAAGAAAGTTGTCCTTCAGGCTAAAATACTGAAGATCTGTCCTTGAGGCTAAAATGCTGAGAAATTTTGTCATTCGCAATAATTCCGTGTAACAATAAATGGAACTAATTGTTATGTCTTCCGTTACAACCATTTGCCTTCTCTCTAAACCCTTACATTTTCCCCAAATTCAATATGAAAACCTAATTGAGGCCATGAATATGGAGGGTCAGTTCCTGCTGAAACCGTCACCCTACTTCTCAGTATATATTCGTAGTTGTCGCACCAAATTATCTTTCCGTCTTCTTCATCGCGTCTGCAGCAACATTAGGTAACGTTACTGTTTTGTGCTGAATTCGTCTCCCTAACGCTGAATCAATTTAACTCTTCTTTCTCTTTTGTATAGCTTCAGTTGTTTAATTGCTACATCAACCATCCAGATCGCCATATGTTCAGGTATGATGTTTTTATTTCGTTTAGTTCAACTGCTTTCGTTTATTCCTTCTTCAGTATATGTTTCTTATGATTGAAGCTTGATTCAAGCGCAATGTTTTGGCATACGTCTTTGTTCTTTCATTTGTTTGGATTTCTTTTTCCATCACTTTCTGCATATGGTTAATGTAATTGTAATGTCAAATACTTATACTCGGTTGATTTTTGTCTCATTGAAAACTAAAAATTTGTCGATCTCCTTTGTTAAGATATCGCCTGATCAAATCTTAGGTTTGTTTCCAAAGGTGATGCAAATGTGGCATGATCCTCCTATAAAATACAATTGTTTGTTCATGTTTTGTACCTTCTGCTGAAAGGTTACAGCAATTTTTAACTTCCATTGTAGAGTTCGGGCTTAGTACTATCTTCCATTTTGCCGAAATCGCTAAACATGGAATTTTTTTTTCAAATTTCAACCAACAATGCTGACAAACATCAAACCGATGCTAGCGACATTTAGGACTTGTTAGGATGTTAGCTCTAAAAGTAAGGTTTAGCTGCCAAAAAGGTGTAAAACAAAAGTTAGGCTTTCGGGCTATGTACTATTGGTTCCACAAGCAACCACAACGCTAATCGTTTTCAATGAATAAACTTGCAAAGATAAATACTACGTTTTGTTTCTGCTTTTTGTTGCCCTTTATATTGTAGTGTTTTCTCCTTTGTGATGACTGCTTATCTTATCATATATAAATTATCATTCTTTGCATTTTCCAATGTATAAGCCTGAGCACCTATATCGTATATTTATCTCATTTATGGAATACTAACATGAGTAGCAACCACTGAAACCAATTTGTGAGTGTCATACAAGTGTTCCAACGATTTTAACGTTTAAGTTCCCATCCAAATTATATTTATAGATGCAGGTTACCGAAATAACCCCAACCTGTGAATCAAATGGAACGATAGTTAGCATATATAGAATGATATTGATCTACCATCTTTTGTTTATTTCAGCTTCTTTTCACCATACGGTATTGAAATGATTCTGTATTACATCACTATTTATTTTCACCTTATGTAGGTTAATGACATCGCTTTTTGAAAGGTGCCGATACTCTAACTAGAAAAGGAGCGTTACCACTTTGTCTGCATACAAGGTAATAGATGTAGATCTAAAATAAACGTCACGTTCATTATTAAACAATATATACACATACCTGTTACCATGATTAACCTGCTCTCTATCAACAATGCATAATGGTTTGATCGTAGAAAAAACACAAAATTACTCTAAGGTCGAATTAACTATATCATGTGACGTGGGATTAATGATATGAGAAGGGCTAATTCTATTCCTACAACATAATTTACTATACATACACCGAAAATTTACTTAAAATCAGATACACCTTTTTTTTCTTTACATACACCATACTTATTACGAAACTAACCTCACTTTGGAATAAAATAAAATACTTATTTTATTTCATTAAACTTTCCCCTTTCAAGCATTAATAAAACTAGGTTCCTAATTTCCCAAAATCCACTTTTGTAAATTTCAACTTTCAAATTCAAATGTCTTAAATAAAATTCAAATTTATTTAATTATTTATATATAGCAAATCAAATTAAATTTTGATGGTCAAATGTTAAACTATTCAAATTTTAATTTTAATTTAACTAAGTGTTAGAGAAAAATTTAGTACTCTACAAATCATAGTAATTTCAATAATGAAATTCAAAATTTAATTTTTTACATTTAGTTTCGGTAAAATGGTAAAATTGACTACGAATGAATACAACTTGAAATGTATAAATAGAATTTAATACTTGAAAAGAATTTAAATCTAATTCAACCAATGGTGTATGGAAACTTTAGTTACTTATGAATTTTTTTTATTGATTATACTATGAATTTGTGATTTTTTAATATTGATTTTTATTTTTTATTAAATAGGAGCATTTTTTCAAATATTTTATCAAAAAATTGATGGTGTGGGTAAAACAATTAATGGTGTATGAATAGAATTTGCCTATGAGAAGATGGATCTTTTAGGAAAAAACAGAATGCATCAAATGTCAATGGTTTAACGAAGGAATTTGGACAATGAGAAAGAAGGTAGCCATAAATTTGTTCTATCATAGAGTAGCGTTACAATTTTAGATTGATAATATTTAATTTTTACAGCAGATAGAGGTAGTGATAAACAACTCTACTATGAGATTACCATCGATAGTGTTATATCCGTGCACGTATTTGAATCCTAAATTTCCACAAAAAGAGCATAAGCAAATGATTGGTAAGCAATTATATTAATTTTCAATTGGCATGTATTGTTTGCCAAAATAATTTATTTCAGTGACTTAATATAAGCTTATACATATGCTAAGAAGTTTAAATTTGTAATTACTAGGAAGATGATTAAATGTGTGTAAGAAATTCCAGTTGAGATGAAGATAAGTTTACCAATTTTCCTCCGGTAATGCAATAGGATGGGTTTAAGTTTTCTACTTAAGCAAAACTCAGAAGTACTATACATACCATAGTAAATATACAACCAAATTGGAGCTTTGTGAATGCATTAGTTTTGTACAATTTGTGATGATTTTTACAGTTTGCATTATAGTTTGACAAAACCTTATGGACTAACTAAAGTTGTGGTCATAATGCATAAAAACTTAGTTTAATTATTGACTTATTAAGAACTTATTGAAATAGTGTTGGTAGAAAAAGCTCTACTATAGAGTAGGCCTGTCAACGGATGCTTTCGGATGCGGATAGTGTCATATCTGTATCCGCATCCGAAATCAATTTTCGAATATCGGATATCCGCATCCACAGATACGGACGGATATCGGATAATTATTCTATCCGCTAACGACCAATAAATCAAGAATCGTAAAAGTAAATTTTTAGTTTAACATAAATATTTTTCAATCCCATTGATTATAAAAGTGTTAAATATTAACAAATATGATGATAATAAATAGTTTCAAGCAGTTAATAAGTATTAAATGCATATAATATAAACTACCAAATTAACAAAATAATAAATGAATATCTTTCATTGCACCAAAATGCACATAATTTGAACTATAGTTTTGACAAAAACCGAACGGATAATTTTCGGATGCAGTTGTCTTCATATCCGCATCCGTTTTTTCGGATATCGGATATTTCTCTGCTTTTCGGATGCGGATGCGGACGGATTTAAGACTTTTGGGATATCCATTGACAGCTCTACTATAGAGAGAACAAATTTGAGTACTGTCTACATTTAACATTTGTGGACTATGACTGCTTCTTAAGAATATGCCAAGCAAGAATGATCATGAAGCAAATTAGGAAACAAATGAATTGGTAGCAAAATTATTGGAATAGAATTGACTTTCTCCTATTATGGGTTCGTTAGAACTTACTGCTTTTCATGGACCTTATATATTAATTTCAAAGTTCAAATCAATGTATAAGGTACATAAAGAAAGTTATGCAAAGTAAATATTTAAATTATCAAAGTTCGGATCAATTTGCAGGAGGCTGACAAATATTCAAGGTATATAATTATAAATTACATTTCCTTATTACAATGTTTATAAATGACAACCTAACATAAGCCAAATGTAATGCGTGTTCATTCATTTTGATCCGT
This sequence comes from Allium fistulosum, assembly GCA_030737815.1. Classification (NCBI taxonomy): domain Eukaryota; kingdom Viridiplantae; phylum Streptophyta; class Magnoliopsida; order Asparagales; family Amaryllidaceae; genus Allium; species Allium fistulosum. The sequence goes on from CM060907.1 coordinate 297,204,322, forward strand.
TCCATTAGTAGTTGGAGCACCATCTCTTAACAAAATAAACAAGTTATGTGATAGGTTTAAGGAAAAATATTTTTGGTAGTTTACTAGGACTTATGAGATGTAGAATTGAACTAAAATTTACTAGGTCGTTCTATCACAAATATTGCTAAAACATATGTTCTTCAAAACCAGATATGGAGGAATGAACTGATTAAATACTTGCTTTTGTATTCATAGTAGTTACCATCTGACAGTAATCATCGCATGCAAGGAAGGCTGACATTATTGTCAAACATACGAGGGATATGAGAAGAAAATATGTGTGGTGGCTGGTGATTATTTTGGGGTGGAAAATCAGTGATATGAATGTCTATGCTCATCATTGTCAAAGGTATTACCAAGCATTTATATATAGGTAAAAAGCATGGCAATTTTGAGTCAACATAGCATTGTGTATTATGATAATATTACTATGGACGGCATCTAGGGAAATAAGTAAGTTGCTAAAAACATGAATAAAATAGAGCTTTATGTAGTGTAAAATAGATTCATCTTCCATGTATTACTCAAATCTTTTAAGCTTCTTCAATTTTATACATAGCCACATTATTTAGATGTAGTTCAATCGCAGACTGAGACTGATTTACATGTACGGTGACTAGAAGTTTAAATGTAAACTTATATCCATGATAAAAAAATGTTTAACAAATTCAATATAAGGTTCGAAATGGATGAAGTTCCTTCTACACCATCATTGTTCTCAAAATATTTTTCAACGGGTTGCTATGTATCCAAATACTGGTGTCTAGATTTTCAAATATATATATATATATATATATATATATATTTTGGTGTTTGTGTTGATTTCAACATATTTGTTTGATTCCGTAAGCATAGCATGTTGTACATGGTATCTTCGTTCAGAGAATTTTGAAGTACAGTTATATACAGATTTGCGATGCTTGCTTACCGTATGTTTATTTAAATATCTCTGTTTACAACCATGTCAAAGGTGTACCCATTGGCTGTACCTTTTGTTCTTACCTTGAACATTTTGTCATTTGTTTTCTTTACATAACAATATAATTGTCATGAACATTGTGCATTTATATGGTAAATAATGTAAAGCGCTCTTTTTCTATGCATGCCAGTTACAAATTTTACTACCTCAAAGCCAATAACTGATCGAAAATCAAGATAAGCTTTTCGATCCATTAAATTATGACTAAATTTATATGAACAAGAACGTTTCAACCTTCCTTACCAGCAGATAAGGAGTCAGTTACATAACTGTCACCAAGAAAAATGAAGAATGCGATCAATAAGGTCTTCAAATACTTCCTCCTGCAAACCATTTTTAATTTCAAGAATACAAAGTAGCAATATATTGGAAGATGTTTTTTTCCTAGATTGATTTGCTCAAAAATGTAATGTGAAAACATATAGTTTTGTACCAATGTTTTATGAATATTGCCTTATTTTTAGAAGACAAATTGAAATAGTATACAGAAGATGACAGTGTTCATAAATATTTTATTGTTTCTTCTATTTTTTTAATATTACCAGTTATTCAATTGTTTTTAATGGAGCTTAACGGATGGTGTTAAGCTCATATTCCTTTTATTATTCGCTGAAATTCTGTCCACTTTCAGGTTAACTTATAGAATATATGTCCAATTTACTCAATTACACAAAACTCCAGTATACATGATACATGCAAAGAATTATCACAACTATCTACTTATCATCAATGTTATAGGAGATTTTAAAATTTTGGTACAAAATCTTGCTTGCTAACTTATTGAAGGAAAGTCTCTAAGAAATGTTCAAATCAACAATGCTTCTATACAAAAAAAACTGCAAGTTTTTCATGCAAAAATAATTTAACATCATTCTAAGAAACAACAATTATAATAACTCCGTCGGCGTAGCACGGGTTCGCATTAATATTTTCTATATTTCCGTCTATCTTGTGGTTGTGCAGGGAAAGGCTGAAGGGTGTTACATTGTCGACTTAACGCGGGCATTATGTTCAAATATATGATGTACTAGAAAAGGCTCAACTGTAGCCTGTTACGAAGAATAACACACTGATGATAGCAACAAATGGTCTCAGCTGCACTATTCATCTCATTGTTTTCGTAGAAGTTAAATCATGAACGTAACTTATAAAATCAAACGAAGAAAAGTAGAAATATATATCACTACAAGATTAAACGGCTATTCCAACGGCTACGAGCCATTGGCGGCCATTGGAAGCCGTTAGAATAGCCGTTGGAATATAATCAACGCTTTCCAACGGCTTCCAATGGAACAAATGGATAATTTTCAACGGCAATTCCAATGGCGACCAACGGTTAATAGCCGTTGGAAACCGTTACTAGCCGTTGGAATAAAATGTCCAATATGCCGTTGGAAACCGTTGGAAATCTGGGTTCATTTTGCTGTACAACAGCAAACCTATTAACCTTCCAACCACACCATTTCCAATCCATTCCATTTCCAATAAATTTCAATACATTTTCAATCCATTCCACACATATATATATATATCAATATCAATATAAAAAACACATATAAATCAATTAAACACCAATATAAACAAACCAAACCATTCAAACATCATAAACTGTACCATCAACGTAAATACCAACAAAACATGTCAACAAACCACGTACATACCATCAAAATATCGTTCTCACCCACTCCGTACCAATATATACAACATTAAAACACATTATAACCATTTCCAAGTCAATATATACATCGTTCAAACACAAACAATAAAAGGCATACCTTCTCAAGCATCTTCGTCGTCGCCTCCGGAAGCACCAGACGACGAAGGAAAGGTACCATGATTCTGCACATACTCCGCAAGCTTTTGATTCAGCTGCTCCATCTGTACAGCTCGCAGACGATTCTCCTCCTGTAGCTGCTCAATCATAGCTCTAAGCTCCTTAATTTCTTCTTTGTCTTGGGCCTTTTGAGCTTGTCGAGCCTGCAAATAGAAATAATAGCAAAAGGGTTGGAAACGCTTATAAAATATTATAGCACTATATATCTAAATGCTAATTTGTTGTACATATGTAAAAGGATCAATTACCGTTACGTTCCCGAAGCCATAACGTCTACTCCGCTGCGTCGGATCGATAACAGCGTCAAATATGTTATATTGCTCCTCCTGTGTCAACTCATCACGACCAGACTGCTGAAGCACATATGCCCGTGCCTCCTGTAACCTTGACTATAATGAAAAAAAAACAATTTCAGTTGAAAAATAGTAGAATGTAATTTTTATTTTACATAGCTAGTAATTAATAAACTTATTGATGTAAGTATTAGTAATTAAAAAACGCATACATATGCCTCAGTCGTCTTATCTTGATCACCCCACTGATATATGATTTTGCCAGACTCGTCTACTTGCTTAGATGCGTGGGTGTGAGCAAATAAGTCCACTAAGCCAACGGGATGTCCATAAGCTCGTTACTGCAATTGATAATTTGGATAATTTAACTTCAAATAACCAATTACTGAACTGATCAATATACAAATGTGATAATAGATAAATTTACCAAATCTTTGCGGTGATGCTGAAAAGATTTGGAGCCTCCACGATGAGTTACTGGATTCCTGCTCCTGTTTGCTGAGTTCCTTTCTGACTCCTCCTGCAAATTTACAATGAATAATATTTATTAAACGTTAAAAAAATTACTGAGATTCATTATAGATTTACCTTGAACTCCTCAGAGTTCCACCAGTCAACCCACTTATCCCATACAGCCGTGCTCATCCACTTTGGTTTCTTCCCCACTTTTTTAATCTCTGACATCTTCTTCCTATAGTTCTTAACGATCTTTGAGTTCCAATGTCGCTGAACTAAGTTGATGTCAGACTCTTGCAAATCTACTGCGCCCTGTACAATGAGAAAATATTACTAATTATTTATTTGTATTTAATTAATCATTTTGTAAAGCGGTATAAACTTACTAGAAAATCTTGCCAAATGGTCTCTCTCACATCATCGGGGATCTTGCTCCACTTAGGCCAGCAATCACTCATCATGCTCATATACGCCTGCTTAGAAATGTTCAGAACCACTTTAGATGGCTCCAACTCAAACCCACTGCGTTAAAAATAAAATAGAACTTTAGACAATTATAGATATATCATGTACAAAAAATAAAATTGCTATGCTGCTAATGATGATACTTACGCCTGATCAGCCTTTGGCTGCAAGTAAACGACTGGACGAGCTGATGGCTCACCACTACTCTCTCCAATCTGTTGGGAAGAGCCACGTCGCCGAGAGCCAGAACCAGAGCCAGACATAATATACCTACCATATACATACATATACAATTCATAATAATTATGATATGACGAACCATTAAAAAATGTAATACAATATGCTACAAATGTGTCATGTTGTGTGTATGTGTTGAGTGTGTGAGTATACACTTGTTGGCATTAAAATTGTATAACTTTGGATAAATGCATTATTAATCAGAGATAAATGTAATGTGAATAATTGTAAAAATTATCGGATATTACTCAGTTGTCCTCGTCGTTTTCTGATTCAGACTCGGTTTTGTGTTCTATGTCATTTTCCTCTACACTCTCAAATGCTTCGACTAATACATTTGTCTCATCATTTAAAGGTCCAAAATCAGTTTGATCGTCTGTAATTGCTATTTCAACATTTTCCTCCAGATCTGCTTGATAGGCTTGTTCGTTTGGAATATTCTGTCCATCGAACGTAAATCTTGCTTTGGTTTTAAAAACAGCAGACCAATCTGCTTTATCCTTTTTTAGAGATGGATAAGGGGCATAATAAGCTTGTAGGGCTTGTTTGGCTAGTATAAAAGGGTCGTATTTTTGATAACGCGAGGTATGTTTAATTTCTATAAGATTATAATTTGGATGCACGTTAATACCAGAACTTGGAACATTGCTGAACCAGTTGCATCTAAACAAATAAACATCCTCCGCGGGTCTTGTAAAATATGTCAACTGCAAAATCTGAGTTAACACGCCATAAAAATCATTCATATGATTATTAGGATCATCACTGCCTTTAACAAATACACCAGTATTGTTTGTTAATTTTTCAGCACCGTATTCTTTGGTGTTGAATTTATATCCATTAACAAAAAATATTGGATACGTTTTAGCTTTTCTTTTCGGTCCAAACGCCAAATGTTTCAGTCCTTCATCGAGCACATTATTTGTGGGATCAGAAACGTATTTCGAAAACCAAGTACTGAAATCTTTGCTTAAATCGCCGCTTGGATTTTGTGATTCAAAAATACTGCAAACACAAACAAGATATATTACATTATTATTTATTTACACGTGTAGTATTAAATTTAACAAAACTTGGAAGGTGATAATTACCTAACAAATGGTGCAACTTCAGGACAATTAAGAAAAATATATGTGTGTGCTACATGGTAATCTTTATCATCTAGCCATACTTCCACATATTTTCCAACATGTCGGCCATGTTGTTTAAAAATAGATAATATTGATTCAGAAGAAGAATTTTGTTCAACGGCCTCATCATTACGCGGAACACTTACAAATGATAAGTTCACATGATCATTAAAATAATGAGAGAAAAAGAAAGAAGCTTCTTCTTCGATATATGATTTGCAAATAGAATCTTCAACTCGAGCTTTTTGTCTCACTTTTTTCTTTAAATGATTTAAGTACCTAATAAAAAATATTTCGGTTAAGTATTAACTTCTATTTAAAATTAAATTACCATTTACATAATCAGTATAGTAACATACCTTTCGAATGGATACATCCATCCATATTGCACAGGACCTCGAAGACGTGCTTCATATGGAAGACGAACATGTAAATGCTCCATTACATTAAAGAAACCCAGAGGAAATATTTTCTCCAGTTTGCAGAGCAGTATAGGAATTTCTTCTTCAAGTTTAAGTAGACGATCAACTTTTAACGTAGTTGAACAAAGCTCCTTGTAAAATAAACTAAGTTCTGTTATTACCATCCAAACTTTTACTGGTAACAATTCTTTGAAAGCGATGGGTAACAAATTTTCCATCATTACATGACAATCATGGCTTTTCATTCCACTCAGTCTTCCATTTTTATAGTCGACACATCTACGAAGATTAGAGGAAATTCCATCGGAAAATCGTAATCCTTCCACCCATTTTAACAGTACTTTAACTTGGTTGATGTCTAGTTCGTAGCATGCTTTGGGTTTTTTACTGTCATTGGGCTTCATATGAAGCTCAAGACGACTGCATATTTCCTCTATATCACGTCTAGATTTCAAATCATCCTTAGTCTTGCCCTTCACATTCAAAACTGTATAAAACACATTATCAAATACGTTTTTTTTGTTATGCATCACGTCAATGTTATGACGGATTAAGAGATTTTTCCAATAAGGCAATTCCCAGAATATACTTTGTTTGCATCAATTATGAAACGTCGATTTACCTTGAATTTCAATTTGTTGTCCGGTCTCGTGTATTTTTGGATAATCTTTTACAAGTTCATATATATCCTCGCTTGACCAAACCGTTGGTGGTCGTAGAGTCTCATGCCTATTAGCTATGAAGTTTGTTTTGTCTCTTCTAAAAGGGTGGTTAATATGAAGAAAACATCGATGACAATCAAACCATGATATTTTCTTCCCATGCGGTAAGGAAAATGCTCGTGTTTCTTCCATGCAATAAGGACAAGCAAAACGACCAGCCGTACTCCAACCCAAAAGCATTGCATATGCAGGAAAATCGCTAATAGTCCATAACAGAGAAGCGAACATCCGAAAATTTTTCTTTTTTGATATGTCGTATGTTTCAACTCCTTCATACCATAATATTTTCAACTCTTCGATTAACGGTTGTAAGTAAACATCAATGCCCTGTGTCGGATCATCAGGGCTAGGGACGACAATTGTGATAAACATATATGGAGTTTTCATATACATCCATGGGGTAGATTGTAAGGTGTGATTATTATAGGCCAAGATGAATATTTAGAACCAAACTGAGAAAACGGTGAGAAGCCGTCTGTACATAACCCTAGTCTAACGTTGCGGCTCTCCGCTGCGAAATCGGGATATTTCTTATCAAAATATTTTCATGCTTCTCCATCGGATGGGTGTGTCAACGTACCTTCTTGAGGTGTTCTCACACTGTGTCATCTCATATGATGCGCTGTTACAGATGATGCATATAACCGTTGAAGTCTAGGGGTGATGGGTAAATAATGCATACGCTTGTACGGAACCTCCTTTCCCTTCTTTTTCCTCGGTTTGTATCTTTCTTGATTACATATTTTACAATTTCAAAGATTGATGTCTTCTTTCCAATACAACATGCAACCCTTTAAACATGTATCTATTTTTTGATATGGCAAACCGAAAGATGACATAAGTTTTTTCACTTCATAATAATTTTCGCACATTAAATTATCGGGTGGCACATGACGTTTAGCAGCTTGAACAACAGCCGTAAATCCAGCTTCTGTAAGGTTGTATTTTGATTTCATTGCAATGTGTTCTGCAGTTACCGATAATTGAGAGCCGCTTAAACATCCATTCCAAAGGGGTTTTTTAGCATGATCCAATAAATCATATATTTTTTTAGCTGCAACATTTGGTTTCTCTTCGACGTTAACATCGTCGTTATCAATTTCAACGGTAGGGAACATTGATCATGCTGCATCTTCGACCATATGTTCTATGAGATTCGTACTAACTTCATCACTAATGACCTCCACCGACTGTTCTTGATTATTAGGGGCTACAATTTCTCCATGACGATCCCACAACAAATAATTGGGTACGAAACCGTATTGGCGCAAATGAACCTTAACTATATTCGGTACTAAATAGTTCAACAATTTGCATCTACTACATGGACAACAAATTTCTTCATCGTTTGCAATATTACTTATAGCAAATTCGATGAACACTTGTACCCCTTTCAGAAAGTGTTCACTTATTGCGCCATTAATTTCCCTTCTTTGATACATCCAGCTCCGATCATTAAAGTAATTGACCATTTTTCCTACTTGAAAAACTATGATAAAATAAGAAAATTATAAATCGTTCATTTTATATTTTGTTTAAATTTTATTTACTGATTTAGTAAACATGTACTATATTTTATATTTTTTCTGAAAACTTTATTTTAAATAAACAACTATTGATTCATTGCCACTTATGTGTCTTCTTTGATGGTCGGTCATCCTACTTCCCATTACAAACACAATAGTAATTATATTCCGTAAATCATATCGTGTTAAACGATTTCACAAAATTTCTGCAGCATTTCCCCCGTGTTCCTTGTATCGTACACAAATGCGTGTACACAAGGAACATAAAGGAAATGCCGTCGAAATTTTGTGAACCGTTTAAAGTGATATGATTGACGAAATATAATTACTTTATAGTGTTTGTAACTTGTCCAATACAGGGACAAATCCGACAAATGATGTATCAGATGAATAGAGTTGTCTGTTTTGTGGAAAAAACGAATATCCCTAAAACGATCATATACAACACTTGTCAGACGGGGCCAAATATATCTAAGGATTTAAATATTTGTTTATATTAAATTTAAATATATAACTCGTTTAATTAATATTGGTTTATATTTTACCATTTTATTACAGAAGTACTAAATTCATTTATACACAAAATTTGTACACAAAATTCATTTATTATAAATTCATTTATACACTAAATCAATTCGCTTGTTCACACAAATACAAAACTCATGTTCGCACAAATGCAATATCTGTTCTAACGGCTTCCAAATGCAATAAACTCTATCATACACATACGTTCAATACTAACCAAATCAACATAAACTAATGAAATATCCTAAATTACAAAATTTTCAATCGGTAATAACTTGTTCATTATGGGATAATAGTAGGGGTGGGCATAAACCGCACCGCTATACGGAAACCACCCGCACTGAATCGCAAAAACGATGGGGAAACCCACACCGAATCTTCTAACCAAAGCAAATACCCCAAACCGGACCGACCCGCATCGATACGGTTCGGTTGCAGTTTGGATGATTGAACCAACCATATTAAACCGGATCGAACCGAATATTTACACTAGTAATCTTATGATAAAAATATAAGCAACTCCTATCTTATTTTAAATTCTAACAATGTATATTCAATTTTTAGCATATGTTATTATATTAATAATATTCGCTGTCATAAAGGAAGAAGTTATAGTTTTGGTATAATATTTTTCATCTCATTTTTTTGGATAAATGCTAATTATAATCTTATTCTAGTCATTTTCTTTGATGATTGTGCTTTGATTAATGTTGATATTTGGTCAGTCTACGAAAAAAATATCCCTTGTAGCTAAATGTCAAATTGAAATATTCATACAGTTAAGAACTAATCTTTCATTTCAGTATAACATTGTGTATTTTAACCTATAAGTGTAAAAGCTTCACACAGTTGCCTTCGTAAATTGATTGTTGATTGAAGTAATTCTCTTATTTCATATTTAATACGGGTTCAAACCAGACTGGACCGAAACCGAACCGTAGTACATTCAAACCGAACCGAAACCGAACTGTTTAAAAAATTAGTATAATGGTTTGTATTTTTGATTAACCGTTTGATGCGGTGTGGAAGTGGTTTGGACTTCAAACCGCACCAAACCGACCCGCGCCCACCCCTAGATAATAGTTGCAATTAGGGTATAACATGATGTAATATGCGTACAGTAACAAGTAGGAATCAATCACAATTAAAAATTAAACTGTAAATAGAAAAAAACCTAAATATTAGGTTTAGCAAAATTACCGATTTGGAGAGCTAGAACGGTGGAGATGGGCTGTAGCAGCTTCTAGATGGCGTCGGAGGTGGTTGGGATGGTGTTTGAGGCGGCGGCAGCTGGTTAAGAGGTGGTGGAATGGGGGAATTAGGTGAAAATGTTAATTAGGGAAGAGGATAATGAGTTGCAGGTCTGCTCTCGGGAAGTTATGCAGGAAATTTTCCAACGGCTACCAACGGCCGCAAACGGCGTTATTCCAACGGTTTCCAACGGCTTCAGATGGTTACGTCAAAATCCAACGGGCCGTTGGAAGCCGTTAGAAAAGCCGTTGGAACATCGCCGTTGGAATACACTGTATCTCTAGTAGTGTATGAACAATAATCAAAAGGTAATCCCAAGGGCATGCCAAGCACTTAGGGCTGTCAACGAATACTTTCGGATACGGATAATGTCATATCCGTATCTGAAATCATTTTTGGATATCGGATATCCGTATCCGCTTAATTTTCGAACACGAACGGATATCAAATATTTATCCGCTCCGTCCATAATCAATAAATTTAAAAATATAAATGAAAAGGTTTGGATCAATATAAAACAGTTTTTGTACTAATGTTCATAAAAAAACTAAGGAATAAAAAATGTGATGATAAAACATTGTTTTATACTAATATCCGTATGTGTATCCAAAAATATATGTAATAGTTAATCGGACGAATATTTTTTGGATGGTTATATTATAACGAATATTTTTCATATTTTCGAATATAGATTCGAACGGATATTGGATTTTTCGGATACTCATTGATAGCCCTGCTGTCAAATCAACAACCCTTCGTCATCTATCACCTTTACAGCTGTTTACCACTACTTTGGAAATTGCTTAGAATTTCATGTTCACTTTTTTTAACAACTTATTCTTTTGATCTTCCCTTCCACCCCTGTTCTCCCACTCCTGTCCAATTCTCGTTCAGACATTCTTTGTCCTCGTTCATCAACCTTATCATATTGTCATTCCACAAGTCACAATTAAGCACCATGTGTTTCCCAAACTACCCCTTATAATGTCGCCTTTGGTCGTTGGTTCTTTTTTCTGCGTGTATAAGTAGGACATTATGGTGCATTGATACTCTACGTGTTGCTTAAATGGGAAACTGCGTATCGTATAGGGACGACTTACCTACGGTCAAAGTTATTCACGTTGACGGGAAAATGGAGGAGTATGGAGGAAGGCCAATCAGAGCGGGACAAGTGGCGGTGAAAAGTCCAGGCTTTTACGTGTGCAGCAGCGATGCAATGGCCTTAGGAGAAGAGGCGTCGGAAATGTCTGATTCTGATCATCTCTTGCCTGGACTAATTTACTTTTTGCTGCCAATGTCGAAGAAGGGGTGCAGGCTTACGCTTCATGATCTTTGTTGTTTAGCAGCTACGGCAAATGCAGCTGTTCAGAGTAATGAGAAGGCGAGGTCGTTAGAAGGTTACTTTGCAGCTTTGAGTTGTTATGCAGTAAACAAAGCGATTAATGTATAGAATGTTTAAGCAATGAGTCTACACTCCATCCTAATTTTTAGGGGTCAATACTGAATCAAAGATGACACAAGTTTTTGTTAATTTCTTGTTATGGAAACGTCTTAAAAAAAAGCATTTGATGTTGGACAAACTTGTGTAAACATATTGTAATTCAAAATACTATGATTCTTCCATATTTGCGATTTCAGATTGTGTCAAGTCCCTAAAACCAAACAAGATGAGCATGAGGACAATTATTAGGGTGCACTCGTGCAGACAAATTGGAATAGAGATTATATTAGCTACAAGTTTTGTAGAATAAGTAGAATGTAAAAATTATTATGTAAAATAATGCAAAAATTGTTGAAAAAATTTCGTTACGTAATTTTTCTAATAATCTATATAATAGTTATATTTAACATTTAATGTTTAAATTCAAATTCAGAAATCTACTACAAATTCAAACTTCTAACACAAGAAAAAATAATTAAGTGTCTCGTCTGTTTTCCACGATAATGACGTAGATAGTGACAACAAATGGCTCAACACCGAACTCTAGCCCTCATAGTCAACTCCAATTTGTTTAGAGCCATAAAATAGTAAGCAACAAAACCTAATTTTTCTGTCAATAACTGTTATAGAAACATTCTGTACTTTCATAGTTTCTTGCCACTGTGGTGTAGGCGTACGAAGTGGAGCAGGAGCAAAAGGTCGGCATCAACGGGACGCTTGGACTTTCAATTGGGACGGTGGTGGAGAAGAGAACGATGACATTAGGGGTGTAATGTTGGATCTGGATTAAATATGAAAATTCGTGAAATTCAGATGCGTCATCACCATCAAGAGCAGCCATAATATCCTTCACACTCTCTTTCTTAAGCAGACCAACTTGACGCATGACGACTTCGTAACTAAGATACAGAGGAAATGTGAACTCAACTGAAAGTCAATGAGGATCGGGTAATATGAATAGTTCTACTAAAATAAAACTTATATCAAATAGCAGTGGAAATAAGGAACTATAAAGAAAAGGGCACCAGATATTTTTATACTGGTTCGAACTTCTCGTTCTATGTCCAGTCCCACTCTGCTTCTGGATTTAACTAACAAACGCCCTCATTTAATCCGAAGGAATATGTATTACAGACCACCTAAGCTGTTGAATAGAACTTTGTGCCTGAAGATCTCCAACAGGACTTTGACGATTACAAATATTTGAGTTTGTGACTTTGTATGCTCTTTGAGTAGCATAAATAAGCCACTGTATACAACCTTCATATAACCTTCTTCTTGATGGTATAATGTGTGTTTGTGAAGAAAGTAAAAGTAGATTGACTACTATAGAAATAGACTTGAAATATCAAGTGATCAAATAGAAAACGAATTGAATATTTTGAATGACAGTGAATTCAAAAGAGATGGTAGATAGAGAGTAGTAGATTCCATTGTGAATTCAAGAATGGAGATTACTTTATATAGAAAATGAATGGTTGCAACTATTTTTTGAAGAGTGAAAACCATTAGAAGAGTTGCAGCCATTAATGAGAGGAAGTGACTCTTTGCGAGGAAGAGGATCCTTTTAGTATTTCAAATAAATAATGACAGTTGCGACATTTAGTCAACTGAACAAAATGATTCAGTGGACTAAATGACAGTAAAAAAATTATCATGAAAGAAAACAATTTTAAAAACGCATGATTTGGTCGACTGAATATGTTAATTTAGTCGATTGGATTCTGTTTTGTAAATATAGTGTATGTAGTATTCAGTCGATTGAATTTGGCATTTTGTCCGACTAAAAACTATGTCTTTTTACTGTCAAAACGTAGCATATATGTTGATTATTCGCAAGTGTGTGTATACCATTTCAAATAGATTTTAACATGTATATACTCTAGGCCAATGACTTTATGACTGATATATATTTCTGTGTCATTATCGTCTTGTCTTCGTTATTCATATCTTCTTGAATAGCTAATTTTCCTACAAATATCGATAATATATGTAATACTTTCTTATATAGTTGTCACTATCAAAATATGAGGTTCTAATATTCTCCCCATTTTTTATGATGACAACCATATAAGTTAAAAATTTAAAAATAGAACAATAGATAAACCTTCCCCTAAGTTTATACCCCCCTATCGATATGGCCGTATAGTTGTTCTCCTCCTTTGTCATCGACAAAAAAAGATACCAATAGGAGTAATATATAAATATTTATAAGACTGTAGTATATAGTCATAATTGTCTAACCAAACATAAATATGTTTAGAAGAACAAAGCACAACAAATATCACATAACAGAACATACTACTGAACACCATCACTTTTTATACCAAAAACATAGTACTTAACGCCATCACTTTTTATACCAAAAAAATAGTACTAAACACATACATCACATGAGACAAACTATCATATAGTCAAAAAGCAACTGAAACATAACACCACATTGTCACAAAAAAAACACAATGTCATAAACATAAGAACCAAAATAACTTCAACTAACAAGTTTTTAATAATACAACTAACCCAAAAGTAGAGAATGCATGAGTAAAGATAGGAACTAGTCTCACCAACTTCTTCATCATCTTCATCTTCCTCCTCCTCTGTGGTCCATGTTAAATGTTTCAGATTTGCAGCAATCTTTTTTGATGGCAAAGGAAATGTATGGGTTGTGGATGTGATGCAAGATAATTTGTCCCATGTTTGTTCATGAAGATCTTGATTCTACCAAGCTTACTACTAATTTTAGTGACCGTGCTTTCAACTCGAGATAAATGATGGTTAAGTTTGCTTTGGTTATGAGAGAGGATGGCATAAGATTGTCGAACACTTGTTTCCGATGTAATTTCTTGTATTTCATTATCGTCGCTTTCTTCAACATTTTGTGTTTGAGAGGAAGAGGCTCTTGGTACGGATGGCTGTGGATTTCCGAAAGCTTTATTTATTTGCCATTGTTCAAAAGAAATGGTGTTATGGTATTCGAGTCTTAGTGGAAGTTACACGAGACTTAACGTTTTGGAGTTAGGCAACCAACCATGGTATATTTAATATTAGGAATATTGACTTGAAAATTCATTAGGATTTGCACTATATATTCACCATAATGAATTGTTTTGGCAAAACGATTATGAAACGACCCAACTTCATCCATGGTTACTTTAGACTAATTAACACGAATTCCTCCCATAAGGCATATAAACATTGGTAATAATTTTTATAGATAACTTCGTAACTACTTGTTCTAGGTAGTAATGAGTGATTAAGAACCCGATGCATAATTCTAGCTTTTGGACGTAAAATTTAGCCTTTAAGGATATAAGATCATTGACAAGAAATCTATGACTAATTTCATCATGCTCTAACATATTAACATCAATAGTGTCTAAATATTCGCCATCAGAAGCACAATGTAAAATCATTCCTATTCGTTGAATTTGTAAAACAATCTTAACACAATGAACTAAACCCCAATGATATCTTCACGGTTTTGTGGTTTGTAAAAGTCTAGATTAAGATTAGAATAAAGATTTTTACCAAAAGCGGATAGATTTTAAGATTGTTGACATCATAGCTAGTAAGGAAATCTATCTCATTAGCTTGTACAAATTACCAAATAGTATAGCGGTCAAAATCTTGAAACTTGATGAAAGGTGCTTTGAAGACTCGCATGTTTTTCATCTTATCGAAGCAACGAACATCGATGTCATTGTAGAGCCAACTGCGAGTTAGGGTTTCAGATGGTTATTTGGCTGATCATGATGGTTGATCCTTTCTATTCTTTGGTGCCATTGATTGAGAGTAGAGAGATTATGAAGAAAAAAAATTGATTTTGTTTTGCGCTTTTGGTAAAGAGAATGAATGAGTAATGGTTTGGTTAAGGAGAATGAGGAGGGTTTTAAGAGATGTAATCGGTGTAAATGGGCCGATATCTCAAAAGTCGTTTCCATTTTACTGGTCATCTCTTTTAAAAAATAATATTTTACATGACCAATTGACCGAAATTGTAAATTCGATTTACTGAGTTACAAAGAAGTCTATCCCGAAAGTTTATACTGTAAATTTGTTGTTTCAATCGATTGATTTTCTTGCTTCAGTCGACTGAACCCGTTGTTTAAAAAAATCTTTAACTTCTTGTTCAATCGACTGAATCAGTGTGTTTAGTCAACCGAACCTGTTGTCTCGTTATGTTTTCAAAGTTTTAATTTATCGACTTAATGAAGTTTTATAATAAAAAGTATTTATAAGAATGTAAACACAAATCAAGTTTTATACATAAATTAAATATAAATGGATAGATAGTAGTCATATTTATTTTCCTTTATATATATATATAAGATAACATATTATAAAAATTTACTTATTTATCTTTGCTGGGTTTGGATTCTTCTCCAGGAAAGTGTTCCATGAGTTTGGTTCAATTTTAGTTTGCTCATTCGATGGAATAAGTGGAGACCATCTATTTGTATGAACTAAAGTATGATTCCAATCTCCGTTCGATGGCTCTGGTTTCCAAGAGTTTCTTGGAGTTAACTCATATTTATTAGCTGGAGTTTCTGTTAAACGAGGAGAGTTTTTACAGATGATATTCTGTAATGACCCAAGATTTTAGGAATTTATTCTGAAAAATATAAATAAATTCAAAATAATTTTTAAATAAATTTTGAAAGGGAATTGATATAGCTTGATAGTGTATCAGTATGTGTGTACATGTGTGCACAGGAAATGCACATGAACAAAAGCTAAAATCCCTGAACTCTAAGAATAAATACATATTGATATGTATGGGAATATATATATATATAGATTAAATCCTTAAAAGCTGTATGCATAAGTAAATATACATATATGGATGCTACTGAATATTTTTGAGTGTACATGTGCATGTGTGTGTGTCAATACAGAATGATGTATAAATATATATATATATGGGTGTACTAATTATTTCAGTAAGACTTATATATATATATATATATGTTAATAAAATACTAGAGTTCAAATTAGTAAAATAAAATATACAGACATATTTTAGTATATAGGCAGAAAGAAAAAAAATGAGGATATAAAAAGGAGTAGTCCTCTTGTAAATAAATAAAGGAAGTACATACCATTTACATGAAAGCTAAAAATAGGAAAAATAAGACAAAACAGGAAAATGCTTGGTATAGGCAGAATTAGGAAGAGTATTTGATAAATAACAAATCAAGTCACATTTTTAGCATGATTGTAGACAAAGGAAAAAGTATTTTCTGAAAAGCAAATTTCTGAAATTAACCAAAAAGAACATAACCACTTTTCTCTTCACCTAAATTAAGCCGGGAAGGGTAGAATTTTGGGTTCAAATAAAATGCAGATAACATAATTTTCTGGTGGGCAAAAATGGCTTTAGCCAATACCCAAAACCCTAAGGAGGACCCTGTATATATATATGTACATGCAGCAGCCTCCTCTCCTTCTCAGAAAAGAACTTTGAAAAAAAAAGAAACAACACCATAGAAATCATAAGGCAAGGGAAGGAAAAGAGCTTGAGGCTAAGGGCAGAAGTTCATCAATTAATTAAGGAAGCAAAGAAGAGAACTAGGTGAGAAAACTCACTCAATAACTTAAGGCACTAAGTCCTAATGAAGGCAGCCAGTTATAAATGAATTTTTCTTAAAAGTATATGTGATTGTTCTTCAGAAGTTAAGGATGCTTTAATGTTAAATAGTTGTTCTGGTTGTTTTATTTCGTGAATATTCTAAATATGATCTGCATGCATACATAAGTATCTTTGAAACCCAGATCTCTTTTTAATATGATACTGGTTAGAAACAAATAAATACCCAGAAAAAAATAAAATGTTGGATATAAGTAAGTAGTGTTGGTTTTGGCTCAACCCAGAAGAATTGATAAGCTTATGGGCTGCAATATACATATGTATATGTGCTGAGGCTTAAAATGAAAAGGAATTAGGAGTGCAATAGGCTTGTCTATGTGCTGATACTCCTGATTCAAAGAAAACATACAATATCCACCCAGCAAATAGATTTTGTGATTTAGGAAGCTTGGTCAACCTGAGTTAACTAAAGCACAGATGTTTGCAATAAAATCTTCCCATAAAGCCATAAACCAATGTTAGTTGTCTATATCTTTTTAAAATTGCAAGAACATGTTTTAATAAGTACCAATACTAAAATTGCTTGGTTGTCTCTGTTTGTTTATGAGAATGATAAGGAATGCTATGAGGTGAATGCTTGTTTTTGTAAAATAACTCACTGATTGGGTTTGCTCTGAAAAATTTAAAAAGAGAAAGTACCTAAGAATTTGATTAGGAAATGGGGTCAAGATTACTGCAGGAATGACTTGTGTTCTTGAGTAATGCAAGTTGACACATGGCTTGTTCAAGTCCTGAGATCTTTGTGTAATGGAGTGAATTAGTTCATTACAGTGTGTCCATTGATTCATAAAATTGCAGATGAGACCAGGATAGATAAAGATACCAAGGGAAAAATATTTGATATGATGAGGAAACTAGAGTTTTTCCCAGAATTGAAATATGAGGATGGAATAAATGATTTAACTCATATTGGTTATTTTCCTGTTTGGTGTGAATG
This sequence comes from Allium fistulosum, assembly GCA_030737815.1. Lineage (NCBI taxonomy): Eukaryota > Viridiplantae > Streptophyta > Magnoliopsida > Asparagales > Amaryllidaceae > Allium > Allium fistulosum. The sequence goes on from CM060907.1 coordinate 297,222,211, forward strand.
ATTGTTTGACTATGACTGAATTGTATGCTTGAATGTATGTACCATATTTATATAAGTAGTCTTTGGAAAGAAAGATTAAAATATGCACATGCACAATGACACAGAGCATGCACACAAGTATTACCTGTTTCCAAAGGGCAGAACTTTATGTATATGTACTTAACTTGATTTTAACCTAATTAATTAATTGCTTTTGTGAATTTTCTCATACCAGACATGTGTCTGACACTAGTGTGCTAATGGCATCTGGGGTGTCTCATTTAAAATGAGGCAGCTTCAAATGCTTTTTCAGGGACAGCAGCCTCTAGATAGGAGTAGAAGCAAAGCATTGAGAAGAAGATTATAGCATGCTAGAATTAGATAGATAAGAGCTTACAAGATGAAAATTTGCATGTATGAAAAACAAAATTCCATTGTACTAAGTACAGAGTGATGTTGGATATTTGGTTAAGTATTTTGAGGATGTGACTTAGAACTGGTATTTAAAATATCTGAGTTTTATTATCTGGAATGTTGAAAAGTTTTAGCTATAGTTTTGTAAGTAAGATCACCAGTAGGGGATTTTATAAGATAAGGATGTTAGATCCATGTTAGTAAATTATTTACATGTTCAGATATGATTTGCTCAGACACTGTCACACCAGTACCTTAGTAATTTTAACATAAAATCTGAATCCCTCTTTACTAAAGCTTTGGGCAAAATGCATTTTAAGACCTTCTGAAATATGTCTGAGTAAAGAGTCTGTTTAATCCATATTTTATTTGCTAAGTATCCATGTGTGAGGAAACTCACCCCGGACTGCGTTTCATTTAGTCTAGTACCTTGGTATCAAGGAATCAAGCTTCTGGAATATGATGATTCACTTAAGAATATCCCAGGCATGAGTTTGCATATAAGGTAGATATTATAAGAAAGCAACCATAGGAAATGATATAAGCTTATATCATTTTCAAAGCACAGACACTATACAATTGATTTTACAGATAATCATAACATAATTATCTGGGTTCCATGAATCATATTCCATGGAGAATCCAGCAAGCTATCAAAGAATAAAAACCATACTATTACCTATATGAATAAGATTTTCATTACTTAAATAATAAAATGAAATTAAGCTATGTGGGGATTGATTAAACTTAATCAATCACTGTAACCTCTTGTTTGCCATAACCTGATTAAACCAGAGGGGCACATGCATCTTCACATGTGTGTGCATATTTTTGTAGTTACACTGATATATCTATATTGGTAAAAATTTTGATCCTGGATGAAGTTTGTTTATTGAGAAAAATGACCCTGGAAAAATATATTTGTTAATAAATGATATATACATATATCATCTCTAAAAAAAAAATTCTTACAAAATGAAGGTAGAGAAGAGAGGGTCATTTCATTTGGTATCAGAGCTATGTTATTCAACATAGTAGAAGTAAAGATCAAGTTCTTAGATAGAAATAAAATTTAAAGGAACTAAATATATATATCAATGTTTTCAGTGTGAATAAAAACCACTGAAATAATAAAATTACCAATCAAACTAACCAGCTATGTAAATTATTATTATTAGCAAACTATGGTAGGGAGACCACCAAATCAGTGAGCATGATCTTCCCATGCACCACCAATGGTCAATCTGCAAGACTTGGTGAGAGCCTTTAGGGATGGGGCAGGACAAAGGCAAGAAAATCCCTATGAAGAACTCTCAAAATTACTTAAGACATATACTCATTTAGGAGGCAAAAGCTTTGAAGGGACAGAGGGTATCATGGAAATTCAAACATGGTTGAGAACATTGGAAAGAATTTTCAATGACATGCAACTTGATGATCAAAGAAAGAGGCAAGTGGCTTCAAGACAGCTAAAAGGAGTAGCTTTAAGCTGGTGGGAAGTAATCATTGCAGGGAGAGGTGAGAATGAAATCACTTGGAATCAATTCAAAGAGATGTTGGAAGCAAGGTTTGTACCAGCATCAGCTAAGACTACCTTGCTAGAAGAATTTATTAGACTTAGACAAGGAACCATGACTGTCACAGAGTACACTCAAAAGTTTGAGGGGCTTTCCACATATGGAGCAATGCTTGTGGCAGATGAGGCATCCAAAAATGATAGGTACATAAAAGGTTTGAACCCAGGACTTAGCAGAGCCATGTTACCCTATGCTGACAGGACTTTTGACCATGTGATAGACTTAGCTTTGAGGTTGGAGCAGCATGACAAGGAAAGGGAGAAGTTCAGAAATTTTAAGAACAATAACACCAAGAAAGGTAAGGGGAGGTATCACCCTTATGATAAGAAGAAGGAAGAGGCCAGTAACAAAAGCACTAGAGATGTCAAAGCTAAGGAAACCAAGAAGATTGTGTGTCATCAGTGTGGAAAAGAAGGACATATCAAACCAAGATGTCCAGAATTGAAAGGAGGAGCTTTCAAGTGTTATTTATGTGGGAAAGAAGGGCACATGAAAAGAAATTGTCCTGAAAATAGGCAGCAAGGAAAATTAGCAAACTTGGAAGAAAAAGGCAAAACAGTGGAGATCAATGCTGAGAAGCACAGTCAAGTGGAAGGTACACTATTTATTTGTAATGTACCCATAGCAGTAGTATATGATACAGGAGCAACTCATTCTTTAATTTCCTATGAATTAGTTAAAATGCTGAAATTAAGTTGCATATTGGTTGAAACCCCTTTACATATACAAAGTCCACTGGGAAGTTCTAGTGTTTTAAACATGATCTGTGTGGATGTGGGATTAAACATAGGAGGAGATACTTTTATTTCCAATTTATATGTTTTAAATTACCCAAATATAGGTGTTATTTTGGGAGTAGACTAGTTAAGGCAATTCAAGGCCATAATTAACTTAGACTCATCCACCATATCATTGCAAAACCATGGAAGCCAGAGGATCACAATTTTGTGTGAAGTGTCCAAGGGAAGAAAATTGTGTCATTTGATTTATTTGGGTAAAGATTCCAGTAAACATATTATTGAGGAAATCCCTATAGTCAATGAATACTTGGATGTTTTTGAGGAGGTTAATGGTGTTCCAAACCATAGGCCAGTGGAATTCCAAATTCATTTAGTTCCAGGAGCAAGCCCAGTGATTAAAAAGCCAACAAGAATGGGGCCAAATGAACTAAAAGAATTAAAGAAACAATTAGAGGAATTAGAAAATAAGGGTTTTATAAGACCCAGTAATTCTTGCTGGGGGGCACCAGTGGTGTTTGTTAAGAAACAATATGGTACTTTGAGACTCTGCATAGATTATAGGGAATTAAACAAGGTAACCATTAGAAATAAATACCCACTGCCAAGAATAGATGATCTTTTTGATCAATTGGCTGGAGCAAGAGTATTCTCTAGGCTAGATTTAGCATTTGGTTTTCATCAAATGAAGGTGGAAGAATCAAGCATCAAGTACACTGCCTTTAACACTAGATATGGGTTGTATGAATTTTTGGTTATGCTATTTGGCTTGACCAATGCACCATCATACTTTGTAGATTTAATGAACAGAACCTTTAGGGATTATTTAGACAAGTTTGTGCTTATTTTTATAGATGACATTTTAATTTATTCCAAAACAATGGAAGAGCATGAAAGCCATCTGCACATGGTTTTGTCTAGACTAAGGGAAAAAGACTTAAAGGCAAAATACTCAAAATGTGAATTTTGGAAAGAGGAAGTGCATTTTCTTGGCCATGTTATATCTGCCCAAGGAATTTCTGTGAACCCCAATAAAGTAGTGGCTATTCAAGCATGGAAGAGGCCAAGCACTGTGAGTGAAGTAAGGTCATTTATGGGGATGGCAGGGTATTATAGGAGATTTATAAAAGATTTTTCAAAAATTTCTACACCACTCACTAACCTAACCAGGAAGAACCAAGCTTTTGTTTGGTCAGAAAAATGTGAAAAGTCTTTTGAACAGTTGAAGGAGGCATTGGTGAATGCTCCAATTTTAAAGGTACCTCATGGAAATGAAGAATTAGTTGTATACACTAATGCTAGTGGATTTGGCTTGGGTGCAGTGTTGATGCAACAAGGCCAAGTCATTGCATATGCATCTAGACAACTTAAACCCATGAAGTAAGGTATGCCACACATGACCTTGAATTAGCAGCTGTGATCTATGCTTTGAAACTTTGGAGACATTATTTGTTAGGCACTAAGTTTGAACTTTACACTGACCACAAGTCTCTAAAATATTTATTTTCACAAAAAGATTTGAACATGAGGCAACATAGATGGGTGGAATTCTTAGCTGCCTATGACTTTGACATACTCTATACACCAGGCAAAGCAAACAAAGTTGTAGATGCTCTAAGTAGACAGCATGCTAAATTGGCTATGATGATGATAGAAGAATTTAAGGACTTGTCTTTGCTAATTGAGTTAGAAATTGGGGAGAATGGTTGTGTGCACATTGATGAGCAGATGCATGGTTCACAAAAAGATAAAGGGAAGTTAAGCTTAATGACACTTCAACCAGATTTAATTCTGAAGGTAGGAAAAATGCAAGAACAGGATGCCAACTTATTAGAGAAGAAAATGATCCTCTCAAAAGGGGAGGAAGTGATGAATGACCATATTGATAAAAATGGTTATATGAGATACCAAAATAGGATGTGTGTACCAGAGGACACAGAATTGAAGAAAGAGATATTGAATGAATATCACAGAAGCAAATACTCCATACACCCAGGCAACACAAAAATGTACCAAAATTTGAAAAGAGACTTCTGGTGGAAGGGGATGAAATCTGATGTAGCTAAATACATTGCCAAATGTATGACTTGCCAACAAGTCAAGGCTGAAACCCAAAGGCCATCAGGGTTGATGCAGCCTCTTAGTGTACCACAGTGGAAGTGGGAAGACATATCTATGGACTTCATAGATGGAATGCCTAGATCTAAGAGAGGCAATACAAGCATATGGATGATAGTTGATAGGCTAACCAAGGTAGCACACTTCATCCCAGTCAAGTCAGAAAGGACAGCACCAAAATTAGCTCAAATTTTTATAAAGGAAGTGGTAAAGTTACATGGCATTCCCAAAACCATTGTGAGTGATAGGGATACCATCTTCACCTCAAAATTCTGGAGAAGCTTTCAAGAAGCAATGGGAAGTGAACTATGCCTAAGTACTGCCTACCATCCTCAATCAGATGGGCAGACCGAGGTAGTAAACAAGGTTTTGGAGGACATGTTGAGAGCATGTGTACTGGACTTTGGGGGCAACTGGGAAGATTATCTTCATCTAGTTGAATTTACATACAACAACAGCTATCAAAGCACCATAGGAATGGCTCCGTTTGAAGCCTTATATGGTAAACCCTGTTTGTCACTTGTTTGTTGGGTAGAAGCAGGAGAAAGGTCTATTTTAGGACCTGAGTACATACAAGAAACTAAGGAGAAAATTGAGTTGATAAGAAGAAGAATGGCAGCAGCACAAGAAAGGCAGAAGAAATTTGCAGACATGAAAAGGAGGCAGGTGGAATATGAAGTGGGCAATTTCGTTTTCATCAAAATCTCACCTATGAAAAATGTGCTGAGGTTTGGGAAACAAGGCAAGTTAACCCCAAGATATATTGGACCATACAAAATTCTGGAAAGAATTGGTCCCTTGGCATATAAGTTGGAATTACCAGAAAACATGCAAGGTATACATGATGTTTTTCATGTATCACAATTGAGAAGATGGGTCCATGACAAGGCAGAAATTCTTGAGACCCCAACCCAAGTGAAGATAAATCCTAATTTGATTTATGAAAAGGATCCAGTGGGAATTTTGGCAAAAGATGTGAAGAAGTTGAGGAATAAATCTCTGAAACTTGTAAAGGTACAGTGGAGTCTTGATCCTAGTGATTGCACATGGGAATTAGAAGACAAAGTTATGATGAATTATCCTAAGCTATTTTCAGATTAAAGGTAATTCTGATTTTTGATTGTTTTAGATGCATATATTTTTAGTTATTATAGAACTAAAAATCTATTTGGTTGAGAATGTACTTGTTCTCTGAATTAAGTTTAAAATTCATTTTAAGCTTAGGAAAATTGTGGGACACAATTTCTAAAAGGAGAGGTGTATGTAATGACCCAAAATTTTAGGAATTTATTCTGAAAAATATAAATAAATTCAAAATAATTTTTAAATAAATTTTGAAAGGGAATTGATATAGCTTGATAGTGTATCAGTATGTGTGTACATGTGTGCACAGGAAATGCACATGAACAAAAGCTAAAATCCCTGAACTCTAAGAATAAATACATATTGATATGTATGGGAATATATATATATATATATATAGATTAAATCCTTAAAAGCTGTATGCATAAGTAAATATACATATATGGATGCTACTGAATATTTTTGAGTGTACATGTGCATGTGTGTGTGTCAATACAGAATGATGTATAAATATATATATATATATGGGTGTACTAATTATTTCAGTAAGACTTATATATATATATATATATATATATATATATATATGTTAATAAAATACTAGAGTTCAAATTAGTAAAATAAAATATACAGACATATTTTAGTATATAGGCAGAAAGAAAAAAAATGAGGATATAAAAAGGAGTAGTCCTCTTGTAAATAAATAAAGGAAGTACATACCATTTACATGAAAGCTAAAAATAGGAAAAATAAGACAAAACAGGGAAATGCTTGGTATAGGTAGAATTAGGAAGAGTATTTGATAAATAACAAATCAAGTCACATTTTTAGCATGATTGTAGACAAAGGAAAAAGTATTTTCTGAAAAGCAAATTTCTGAAATTAACCAAAAAGAACATAACCACTTTTCTCTTCACCTAAATTAAGTCGGGAAGGGTAGAATTTTGGGTTCAAATAAAATGCAGATAACATAATTTTCTGGTGGGCAAAAATGGCTTTAGCCAATACCCAAAACCCTAAGGAGGACCCTGTATATATATATATGTACATGCAGCAGCCTCCTCTCCTTCTCAGAAAAGAATTTTGAAAAAAAAAGAAACAAGACCATAGAAATCATAAGGCAAGGGAAGGAAAAGAGCTTGAGGCTAAGGGCAGAAGTTCATCAATTAATTAAGGAAGCAAAGAAGAGAACTAGGTGAGAAAACTCACTCAATAACTTAAGGCACTAAGTCCTAATGAAGGCAGCCAGTTATAAATGATTTTTTCTTAAAAGTATATGTGATTGTTCTTCAGAAGTTAAGGATGCTTTAATGTTAAATAGTTGTTCTGGTTGTTTTATTTCGTGAATATTCTAAATATGATCTGCATGCATACATAAGTATCTTTGAAACCCAGATCTCTTTTTAATATGATACTGGTTAGAAACAAATAAATACCCAGAAAAAAATAAAATGTTGGATATAAGTAAGTAGTGTTGGTTTTGGCTCAACCCAGAAGAATTGAAAAGCTTATGGGCTGCAATATACATATGTATATGTGATGAGGCTTAAAATGAAAAGGAATTAGGAGTGCAATAGGCTTGCCTATGTGCTGATACTCTTGATTCAAAGAAAACATACAATATCCACCCAGCAAATAGATTTTGTGATTTAGGAAGCTTGGTCAACCTGAGTTAACTAAAGCACAGATGTTTGCAATAAAATCTTCCCATAAAGCCATAAACCAATGTTAGTTGTCTATATCTTTTTAAAATTGCAAGAACATGTTTTAATAAGTACCAATACTAAAATTGCTTGGTTGTCTCTGTTTGTTTATGAGAATGATAAGGAATGCTATGAGGTGAATGCTTGTTTTTGTAAAATAACTCACTGATTGGGTTTGCTCTGAAAAATTTAAAAAGAGAAAGTACCTAAGAATTTGATTAGGAAATGGGGTCAAGATTACTGCAGGAATGACTTGTGTTCTTGAGTAATGCAAGTTGACACATGGCTTGTTCAAGTCCTGAGATCTTTGTGTAATGGAGTGAATTAGTTCATTACAGTGTGTACATTGATTCATAAAATTGCAGATGAGACCAGGATAGATAAAGATACCAAGGGAAAAATATTTGATATGATGAGGAAACTAGAGTTTTTCCCAGAATTGAAATATGAGGATGGAATAAATGATTTAACTCATATTGGTTATTTTCCTGTTTGGTGTGAATGATTGTTTTACTATGACTGAATTGTATGCTTGAATGTATGTACCATATTTATATAAGTAGTCTTTGGAAAGAAAGATTAAAATATGCACATGCACAATGACACAGAGCATGCACACAAGTATTACCTGTTTCCAAAGGGCAGAACTTTATGTATATGTACTTAACTTGATTTTAACCTAATTAATTAATTGCTTTTGTGAATTTTCTCATACCAGACATGTGTCTGACCCTAGTGTGCTAATGGCATCTGGGGTGTCTCATTTAAAATGAGGTAGCTTCAAATGCTTTTTCAGGGACAGCAGCCTCTAGATAGGAGTAGAAGCAAAGCATTGAGAAGAAGATTATAGCATGCTAGAATTAGATAGATAAGAGCTTACAAGATGAAAATTTGCATGTATGAAAAAAAAAATTCCATTGTACTAAGTACAGAGTGATGTTGGATATTTGGTTAAGTATTTTGAGGATGTGACTTAGAACTGGTATTTAAAATATCTTAGTTTTATTATCTGGAATGTTGAAAAGTTTTAGCTATAGTTTTGTAAGTAAGATCACCAGTAGGGGATTTTATAAGATAAGGATGTTAGATCCATGTTAGTAAATTATTTACATGTTCAGATATGATTTGCTCAGACACTGTCACACCAGTACCTTAGTAATTTTAACATAAAATCTGAATCCCTCTTTACTAAAGCTTTGGGCAAAATGCATTTTAAGACCTTCTGAAATATGTCTGAGTAAAGAGTCTGTTTAATCCATATTTTATTTGCTAAGTATCCATGTGTGAGGAAACTCACCCCGGACTGCGTTTCATTTAGTCTAGTACCTTGGTATCAAGGAATCAAGCTTCTGGAATATGATGATTCACTTAAGAATATCCCAGGCATGAGTTTGCATATAAGGTAGATATTATAAGAAAGCAACCATAGGAAATGATATAAGCTTATATCATTTTCAAAGCACAGACACTATACAATTGATTTTACAGATAATCATAACATAATTATCTGGGTTCCATGAATCATATTCCATGGAGAATCCAGCAAGCTATCAAAGAATAAAAACCATACTATTACCTATATGAATAAGATTTTCATTACTTAAATAATAAAATGAAATTAAGCTATGTGGGGATTGATTAAACTTAATCAATCACTGTAACCTCTTGTTTGCCATAACCTGATTAAACCAGAGGGGCACATGCATCTTCACATGTGTGTGCATATTTTTGTAGTTACACTGATATATCTATATTGGATAAATTTTTGATCCTGGATGAAGTTTGTTTATTGAGAAAAATGACCCTGGAAAAATATATTTGTTAATAAATGATATATACATATATCATCTCTAAAAAAAAATCCTTACAAAATGAAGGTAGAGAAGAGAGGGTCATTTCATATTCTTTGTTGGTGAATGTCCACAAATTGGTAGAATACATCTTTCAAAAAAGTTAAGTTGTGCTCCTTGTCAACGCTGTTCGTAGTACATTTCTTTCTAAACTATAATCATTTCTTGTTGATAACGATGAATATCATCAATTTGATTGTTAGTAGATGATGACGCAAAGTTAATTGATCATTTGATTTTCTTTTCTTTTGGAGAATAATCGGTGTGGCATGTAGGAAATTTAATAATCTTTAGTGAAGATGATTTATTTGAAGGAGGGGTTGTTTTTTATGGCAATAAATATGAACTTTTAGAGGAAGGTGAGCTATAATCATTGAAAAATAGGCTTAATCATTATTGGAAGACATTTTGGTAGCTTTTGAGGAGATTGGTAAAAATATTTTTCTGTATGTTTTTATTTATAAAAGCTTCGTTTAAATATAAACTAGAATGCTAATTTTAGTAAATGAATTTTAAGGCTTATATTAGTTTAACTGTATAAATTTTAACTATTTATTTATAATAGTGAATAATTTATTTTTACTAAATATAGCATGTAGTTCATGGTTTTGTATTAAGTGTTTTCTATGATTTAATGAAATTAATATTCCATAACTTGAGTAACCATATATGTCTAATAGACTTATTGCCATAATTACTTTGTATTCGAATTTTTAATTGCTAAAAGTTATGTTTAACAAAACTTACTAATATTATTTAGAGAAGCAAAAAAAGTTTACTACAAAATATGTGTATTATTGCATTAATTTGCACCTGGTAGAGACACAATACCAAGTCGTGACGTAATTTGATGAAACTGTTTTCATTTAGGGGTTTAGTAAATATGTCTGCTATTTGATTTTCAGAGGAAACGAAATCGAGAGATATCACATCCTTTTCTATATTATCACGTAAAAAATAATGACGAATATCAATGTGTTGGTGCGAGAATGATTTATTGGGTTTTTTGACAAGTTTATGCCACTTGTATTATCATAATAAATTAAAGATTTTTAAAGAAGAATTTCGTAGTTTAGAAGAAGAGTTTGCTACATGTAGATAACTTATGAACATGCCAAAGTATCAGAGATATATTCTGCTTCACATGTCGAGAGTGAAACACAATTTTGTTTTTTTACTAAACCATGATACTAGAGATTGTTCGATAAAGTGACAAGTACTGCTCGTACTCTTTCTATTCGTTCAACATCTTCAAGTCAGCATCGCTATAGGGTACTAACTCGAGAGGATATTCTTTCGGATAAAAGAGTCCATAGTCTCTAGTGTTGCTTAAGTAATGCAAAATTCGTTTTACGGCTCGCAAATGTGATTCTTTGGGATTTGCTTGAAACCGCACATATAAGCATACAACCATCATGATATCGGAGAGACTAGCGGCTAAATATAGTAAAGATCCAATCCTACTTCGATATGATTTTTGATCCATACTTTTTCAATTTTTACCTTTATCAAGATGAACTGTAATGCTCATAGGTGCCTGTTTATTGTATGTGTTTTCCATTCCAAAATATTTTAGTAAATTATTAAAATATTTTTCGTGGTTAATAAAAATACCTTTACTTTATTGTTTAATTTATAAACTGAGAAAATATGAGAGTGCTCCCATATAAAACATCTCAAATTCACTTGTCATTATTTTTGAAAACTTATTGTACAAATATTCATTTGTAGATCCGATAATAATATTGTCTACATAAATTTGTATAATTAATATATCTTTCTTATCTCGTTTAATAAAAAGAGTTTTATCAACTTTTCCAATTTCAAATCTAGAATATATAAGATAGCCTTTTAGTCATGAGTTTTGAAATTGATTTTTAAGCATTGAAATTTTGCTTTGTTTGTACTTTCATGAGTTATTTTAAGAGTACGTCAAATTTCATATGCTGATGTTGTAACACCCCGCTCTGGCACCATTGTCTGGAGCCGAGGATGCTACATACAAAACATGGTGCTATCAATAGTATCACAACTTAACAAGAGTATATCGGATTATAAAATCGTTCAGGGTACATGATTTTAAAAGGAATTAGTATATACATTCACATCGCCAAACAACATGATCACATAAGATCCGAAAGTCTAGCTATCACAAACTTCTACATATAAATACACTAAAGAATTATCACACATGATATAAATTTTCACTTCAGTGCATCCATCTGACTTCTAGCGTCGAACTATTAACCATCTAAACCGAATATGTTTAAGTGTAGCATCAAAAGCAACACAGATCCAGTGAGAAAGCTACATAATATATAGTTTTCAGGTCTTGTCATAATGGGCCGTATAATAAGGCTTTTCAAATTTACTATCAAGTGATTTCATCAGGATAATACTATATCAGAATTCAAAATGATATTCAAGATAGATTTCCAAATACTATCTACAAATAAATCAAACAAGTTTGCAATAGATTTTTCAATATGAAATTCTTTTGTCAAAACCAGGATCATATTCATTTAAATACTCAATCATGAATTTAAATCCCACACTCGATTTGGATTAGATCCTAGGATACTTTATCTTATTGCAGCCGTCATCCAAACACTAAGTAAGGATGTACTCTACTTATTGCACGACCAATATGTATCATAGGCTAAAAGTGCACTACCTAAGATCTATTGTCTTATACCGCACATCCATCGTCCGAAGGTAACCATCATTGATGAAATAATCCATAATACTTTCATAGTTATAGGAAAAGCATTCTCTTAAAATACTTTTATACTTTGTAAATCATTTTCCAACATAGATAACTATTTTCATTTTGAAAAGCCCAAATTTCATTTTATAAATCATTTAGGAGGTATTAACTATGATAGTTTTAGCCGACCAAAATATCATTTCAAAACATTTGACGGATATCAAAAATATTACACGAGTAAAAGTTATGGTGTTTGCATTGAAAGATGTTAAATTTTAAATTATAGATTATATCCAAAACATAGGTCAATTTGCAATAGGTTTTTGAGCCTGTAAACGTTAAAAATTTAAAAATTATATAAAGTAATTGTTTTAGATTATTAAACTAGCTTTCAAACAAGATAAATTTTGACCAAATACATTGATAGAGTCAATAGTTATGGTCCGTATACTACAAGGTGTTTTTGGATGGTCCTTCTAAACACCTCGGCCTAGGTATAACTCGACTTTGCACCTCGATTTCAGCTATTAAGATGTTCGAATTTGGAAATGCTATAAATATGAAAATTGTATATTTTTGAGTTAGCTTTCCAGAACATTAAAGAAATTAAAATTTTGATAAGATTTGCAAAATTTATGGCCGAATTACTTAAAGGTCTATGAACAATTTCGAACCAATATTATAAATGCTAAACAATCTAATTATCACATTATGGAATGACAGAAATGCATATATTAAATAGGTTTTCTTATTCCAAATGTTGTGTAGTCTTTGATTTAATTCCCTTGATCCTCCTTATTTCCCTAAGCTTTGTATTCCTTTACTGGAGTTGTTGTTGTTGTTATTATTATTTTGAGATAAAATTTTGTTTGAAGTTTAGGAGGCAATTTAGCAAATAATAAGAAGGGAAGAAGAAAAATTGTGTGTCCTTTTCCTTGTATGTGTGTAGACATGTATTAATAGGTTAATCGGGTTTCTAAGAGAAGCTAAAACCAAGCTTCTAAGAGAAGCCAAAACCAAGCTTCCAAGAGAAGCCAGGAGAAGCTCATTAAGATAAAGCTTCCATGAGGAGCTACTAAGACAAGCCTTTCTAAAGAAGCTTACTAGGATAAAGCTTCTATGAAAAGCTAAATAACATGAAGGGTATATAAAAGGCCAAGGTAAAATTGGCTTCTCCGAGAAGATAACAAAGCTTCCAAGCAAAGCTGTTAACACAAGATCCACTAATGTGTTACTTTGCTACATAAATTCATGTCCGCGTGTGAACTATGAACAGGAACAAAAAAATACGATCATTATAAAAATTTATAGAAACTTCTCATACCTGATATTCAAGTTAGGTCATTATGTTCCACCCCTCTTACAAAAAAAATTTCATCCTCGAAATCTGTTTCAAACAATTCTGGATAATCTCTATGGGTTTCTTGCTCCACCTCCCAAGATGCTTTGTCTTCATTATTATGGTTCCATTGTACTTTTATTAACGGAATTTCCTTCGTCCGTAACTTCTTAAATTTCTATCAAGAATTTGAATTGGTCTTTCAATGTACTTGGTACCCTTCTTAACTTCAATGTCACTCAGATCAATCACATGAGATGGATCGGGAATATACTTCCGCAACATTGATATATGAAAAACATTATGAATATCTGATAATTTCTCATGTAAATTGAGTTGATATGCAACCTTACCAACTCTCTCGATAATATGAAATGGTTCGATAAATCTACGTGACAACTTTGCCCTCTTCTTTCCAAATCGCATCACCCCTCGCACTGGAGAAACCTTTAAAAGAACTTAATCCCCCACTTCAAATTCCAAATTCTTTCTTCTATGATCTGCATAACTCTTTTGCCTACATTGTGTAGCTTGCAATCGTTTCCTTATGGTTGAAATTTTCTCTATTGTTTCTTTTACAAAATCTAAGCCAAGAAGTTCACCGTCTCCAACTTCTACTCAACATACTAGCGAACGACAAGGCCTTCCATATAGAGCTTCATATGGGGCCATACCAATACTTGCATGATAACTATTATTATATGCAAATTCTATTAGTGGTATGTGAGTTTTCCATGCGGTTCCAAATTCCATTATACAAGATCTTAACATATCATCTATGAATCGGTTTACCTTTTCAGTCTATTCATCTATTTGAGGATAAAAGGCTATGCTTAGATTTAGTGAGGTACCTAATGCTTTTTGAAGACTTCCCCAAAATCTTGAAGTGAATCGTGAGTTTCTATTTGAAACAATGGTGACTGGTATACCATGTAGTCGAACAATTTTTTTCAGGTAGATTCTACTCAGTTTCTCCATTGAGTAAGTCATGTTATAAGGTGTGAAATGTGCTGATTTTGTTAGATGATCCACAACTACCCATAATGCATCATGACCTTGATTTGTCATTGGTAATCCAATGATAAAATCCATCATTGCATGTTTCCATTTCCATTCAATGATAGGAAGTGGTTGTAGAAGTCCTATGGGCCGTTGCTCCTTAGGCTTTATTTGTTGGCATGTAAAAAACCTAACCATAAATTGAGCAACATTCTTTTTCATTCCATTCCACCAAAATTGATGCTTAAGATCCATAAACATTTTTGTGCTCCTAGGTGCACTGTAAGCCTTAAGGATACGCTTCTCTTAGGATTTAATTTTTCAGTTTAGCTTGATTTGGAATACAAAGTCGGTTCCTAAATCTAAAACCTCCATCTTTGCCAATGTTCCAATCTGCAAGTTCTTTGTCCACTATTTTCATAAATAATTCCTTCAGCTCCTTGTTATGCTCTTGGGCTTGTAATATTCTACTTACTAGATTTGGCTGAATAATAAAGCTATATAAAAGTGTTACTTTGTTACCATTGCTCCATTAATCATTCTTGTGCAAGAATTCATCTCAGCTAGGGTTTCTAGAGCTCTCCACTCCCTTATCATTAAACTGGCAACTAAACCATAGGGCTTTCGACTTAATGCATCTGCAACTACGTTTGCCTTTCCTGGATGATAATGCAATGTAAAGTCATAATCCTTTAGAAATTCCAACCATCTGCTTTGTCTCATATTTAATTCTTTTTGGGAAAATAAATATTTTAAACTCTTATGGTCTGAGTAAACATGAAATTGTTCCCTACAAAGATAACGCCTCCAGATTTTTAAAGCAAATACAATTGCAGCCAATTCTAAGTCATGAATTGGATAAATGACTTCATGTGGTTTTAGTAGGCGAGAGCCATAAGTGATAAATTTTTCCTCCTGCATTAATACACATCCTAATCCTTGTCCACATGCATCAGAATATACTTTATATAAGGCTCCACTCCTTGGCAAGTGCAAAATTGATGCCTCAGTCAACCTTTTCTTTAGTTTTTCAAATGCCATCTCACACTTTTCATTTCAAATAAACTTGGTTTCCTTACGAGTTAACTTCGTTAATAGAGATGCTATCTTTGAAAAATCTTGAATAAATATCTGATAATAACCATCTAATCCTAGAAAACTTCAAATCTCCAATAGGGTCGTCGGAGGGTTCCATTTCAACACAGCTTTAACTTGCGACGGGTGTACTTCTACCCCGTCCTTCGAGACAACATCTCCAAGAAATTTCACTTCCTCCAACCAAAATTCACATTTATAGAATTCTACAAGTAGTTGATGCTCTTTTAATGTTTGGAGACATGAGCGCAAATGGCATTCATGTTGCCTCTTTGTCTTAGAGTAGAATAGGATATCATCAATAAACACAATGACAAATTGGTCAAGGAATGGGCAGAATACACGGTTCATTAAATCCATAAATACCATTGGGGCATTGGTAAGCCCAAAATGCATCACCAAGAATTCATAGTGTTCATATCATGTTTGGAAAGTTATCTTCGGAATATCTTCCTCTTTTATTCTTAATTTAAGATATACAGACCTTAAATCAATCTTTAAAAATACCGTAGCTCCTTGGAGTTGATCAAATAAATCATCGATCCGAGGTAATGGTATTTGTTCTTAATTGTTATTTTATTAAGCTCTCGGTAATCAATACACAACCGAAATGTTCCATCTTGTTTCTTCACAAATAACATCGGTGCTCCATAAGGAGATTTACTAGGTATTATAAATCCTTGATCCTCCATCTCCTCAATTTGTTTCCTTAATTCCTATTTTTCGTATGAGCCATAAGATAGTGTAACGACCCGTAAATTTTGATAATTAAAACTATTAAATTAAATAAGATTTTGAAATTTAATAATGTGAGAAATTAAAATTTATGATTTATTATTGAGAAAATAATTAGAATATGATTTAATAATGTTGTTTGAATTCTATTGATAACTATTTAATGTAATTTCAATCAATTGAAATAAAGTTTAGTTTAATTTGGTTATAATTGTAAATAATGAAATAAATTAAATGATGTATGTAATTGATTGAAATTGGTTAATATAGAATATGAAATCAATGATGTGGTAAGTAGTCATAATCTTTGTTTGTAAACAATAAATTTATAAATGTGATAAAATTACTTAAAAGCAACAATTGTTCATTTATCATCTCATTTTTTAATATGTTTGGAATTAATTTGGAAATCAATGAAAATTTATATAATTAATTATTGCATTTAATATGGTAAAAGGTGTTAACGGTAAAATAATGAATGTAATAAAATGTAAACTTATGCTAATATAATTTATTGGGTATTATTGATTGAATAATAAGGATGATTACATAGGTTTGAATGTAATTGGATGAGAATTGAATGCGTAGTTAATGGCATGAATTGGATAATAAAGGAAATTGTAAGCGACGATAAAATATATATTTATTTAAGAAAAATAAAATGTGTGATTTAAATGGTAACATACCAAGTTGATTTCAAATAATGGAATGAGGTAAAACAATTAATTGGTAAGTGATGAATGTCTTTTGTTAATGCAATGAACGTTACAACTGCTTAATAACGACAATAGAAGTTACAAATATGTTAGTAACAATAAATTGGAAATTTATAACCACCATTTAATGTGAAATATGTATATTGAATTGATTGGCATTTAACCTTTTAAATATGATAAGGGGAAACAAACTAATATTGCATTAATTGATATTACATCTTTTAATTAAGATAAAGTGTAACGATCCGTAACTTTTAACAACTTTAAAATGGCAGCATTTTGAATTTAATTAAAAAATTAAATTTGAAAGAAAAATTTGAATTTGTGATGTTGAGTGTTTTATTTGACCAAATTTAATAGAATAACATTTCTTTGTGAAATTTCAAATTTTGGTCAAACTTAGTCAAAGTTTGACTTTTGGTTGAAAATTATAAATTTTATTTTTTATATGATACTAGACTGAATTCTAATCTCCTCTCCATTTTTCATTTCGTCAAAATCGAATTCATATTGCTCTAAAAATATAAATTACTGTGAAAAATTGACATACCTGCAGTGTATATATGTGCTTTTGGCTAAGTCTTATTGAGTTTGTTTGGTCTAATGGGCTGCTTAGTAAACCAAGAGACCCTAGAAACTCTAAGAGAATTTGGACCCTTCCTTTTCCCACCCATTGACCTTCTGTTTCCTATCTGATTAAACAAGTATGTACAGATTTTTTTTCTCACTGAAAAACTTTCTGCGTACTCTTCTTCTTCTTCCTCAAATCTACAGAACTCCAAAATCACAAATCCCCAAACTCCATCCCTCCTCTCTTCAAAACCCTTCCATCCTCTCTCTCCATGTCGCCGCCTTCCACCACCAATTCCGACCATCTCCTCTCTCCTCCTCTATTTTATAAAAAACATAAATTTTTCGATTTGCGTTGTCGTGTTTTTCTTTGCTTTTGGATTGTTGCTTTGAATAGGATTGATTAGCTTGTCGTGTTTGGATTTCAACTTGGATCTATCTATTTGTGTTGTCAAAAACCCTCTAACCTCGAAAGGTGAGCAATCACTCACGATTAACATTTTAATTGTTAGGTAAACAAACATCGATTGAAATGTTATGAGAAATGTTTGCTTTAGATAGGAATATGTGATATATATTGTTATGTTCCCTTGAATTTGTGTTATAATATTCACATGCACATGTTGTTTTATATGTCACAAATAATATATTATGTTGATTTGATTAATTGTCACATATGTATGTTAAATATGTCACATATGATATGTTAGAAAATATGTTATGTTAGAATTTTTTTTATATATGCCATGTTGAAATATGTCACATATGCTATGTTGAAAAAAAGGGTATTAGTTTAATAAAATCATATGTTGGACATGTTATGTTAATAATATGTCACCTATGCTATGTGGAAATAATGTGTTATGTTTGGGAAAAATGATATTCCATGTTATTTTATTATAAATCACCTTGTAAGTTCCTTGTATATATATATATATATCATATTATATATTTATATGTTATGTTAGTGTATGGCAAGTTAGAATTTGAAATATTCACTTATACTGTTTATGATATGTGACACATGTGATATGTTAGTAATGCATGTGTATATATTAAATTGTCAATTATGCATGCATGTTGGTCATTGATATGTTATGTTATTTATGTTATTATTTTTCTCACACTCCTAGTTCCCTAATAGTTAGCAAATCACTTTGGGTTGAAATGATATATACCCGATATAAAACCACTTTGGGTTTAAATAAATTGATTTAGAAATAAAATTAGAATATTGTAAGTTTAAATTTATGTTTGAACATGAAATTATGAAATTAAAATTTAATTGATTTAATGAAAGTTTTATTTGGATTTTTAGATTTAAACTTCTTGTTTGATTTTAACTTAATAGCTTTAAGTGGAAAATTGTAATCTAAAGTTGAATTTAATAATGAATCGATTGGAAACGAACATGAAAATCAGTATTTGAATTGAACCAATTTATAATGTGAAAGATCATGTCTATTTAAACCTAAGCATTTCACTTATTGAGTTATCTGTACATTTCACTTGAGTTGACTTACTCACATAAGAATGTTAGTCCCGACTCGTGTGTTTTTGTTTTACTTTACGCTCGGGTCAAACCGAGTATTTCAGTTTAGCGAAGACACTTATTTCTGAAGACGAAGACGGCGTTAAGGACCGTATCTACTACTATTATAGCAATTGTCTATTCTGCCTGAAAAAATGTAAATTCTGATTTTGTTGAAAAATAGCTTCATGAACTGTTTATGTATTTATTTGTGTATTATACTTTATCCTTCCGCTGCGAGATTTTGTATTTTGTTCTTTTGAATCTTATTTCATTTGAACAATCCCATTAGTAATCTGTCTTTTGATTAGTTTGAGTTAGACATGTGTGGTTTATTATCGACTTAAACTGTCCAAAAAGGTGGGTTGTTACAGATAAGCTGCTTTAGTAGTGGGGGTGGCACCAGGGACTAAGTCGATACAAAAATCAATTACTCTTTTTGGTGGTAATCTTGGTACATCCTGAAAGACTTCATTGAATTACTTTACCATAGGGATTTGGTCTACCAGCTGACCTTTGTCCTCAATATCGATATGTGCTATATATCCAGATATAAAGGCATCTCTAAATTTATCACATGAGCAAACAAAGGTTCCATGTTCGCGAATAGTAAAACTTACAGTTTTGTCGTGGAAATTCAAAATGGCCTAATATTTGGAAAGCCAATCCATCCCAATGATGATATCAAAATGTACCATTGGAAAGATAATTAAATTGGCCATCATATCCTTACCCCCAAAATTAAGGACATGGGTTTTATATATATTCTCGAGTTTAGTATTTCCTCCAACTAAATTGTCTACTGCTAAAGGGCTTAGTAGTTGCTCAATGAGTAATCCTAACTTAGTAGCAAACATTATGGATATAATAGAATGTGTAGCACCGGTATCAAATAAAGCTTTGGCTTAAAAGTCAAAAAGAAGTATGTTACCTTCCACCTGAGCTTGTTCAGAAACTACTGTATATACTCTTCCTTGATTTCCTT
Organism: Allium fistulosum; assembly: GCA_030737815.1. Classification (NCBI taxonomy): domain Eukaryota; kingdom Viridiplantae; phylum Streptophyta; class Magnoliopsida; order Asparagales; family Amaryllidaceae; genus Allium; species Allium fistulosum. The sequence continues at coordinate 297,242,349 of CM060907.1, forward strand.
GTTGCATCTTATCATCCTACTTTGGCTTCTAGCAATTTCGACTAATGTGCCCAGGTTCATTGCAATTGTAACACACAATTGCCTTTCTTGGAAAATTAGGAGTAATATGTCATGTTTCATCACACTGGTAACATTTCCTGAATTTGTCAGGTTTCATTTTTTGTCCCACTGATCCTTTACTTTCTCCATTTTGTTTCTTCTTCTTCCAATCTGGTTTCTTTGATTTCTAGACCACCTTTGATTATTTGGTTTCCTCTTTTTGAATTGTTTCTTTCTTTCTGAAACTCGATATAATCCTCTTCTAGATTTAGAGCTTCAGCGAGTATCATCGCACATGTCTTGCACCGATATCCAATAACATGCCTTCTTATTGGAGGGATAAATCCTTTGGCAAACCTTCTTGCTTGCTTTTCAGGTGTATCAATCAAATGGTTTCCAAATCGGGATAATGCTTCGAATTTATTTAGGTACTGAGCCACCGTTATACCTTCTTGTGTAAGACTATGGAATTTAGTTTCCATTTTCTCTCTTTCAATTGTTAGGAAATACTTATCTAAGAACTTTTTATAAAACTTCCCCATGTCATTCCATCAACCTCCCCTTGATTAATGGTGGTACAAACTAGTTCCTACCAATTTCGAGCTTCTTCCGATAATTGAAAAAATGCCAACTTATTACACTTCAAAACTTCAAAAATATCCTTCAAATGTTAGACCCATTGCTCTTCTTTAACTAGATCAGTGTCTCCAACAAACTTCTCTGGATGTAAGCTTCTAAAATAGCTTAATAGGTTGTTGGATTAGTAGCAGTCAATCATTTGTTAGGTTTAGTGGTGCACTTAACACCAACTCATGCCCGTATCCCACGTTTGTTGGCTTACCATAATTTATAACTGCGAATAGTAATAAATATGTCAATGAAATGTATAAACTTCATATTCCAATAAAGTAAATTGTAATACTATAAAGGTTCCTAGAAAGAACCCCTTAAACCTAGGCTCTGATACCACTAACTGAAATGCCCCTCTCCGGCACCCTTGTCCGGAGCCGAGGATGCTACATACAAAACATGGTGCTATTAATAGTATCACAACTTAACAAGAGTATATCGGATTATAAAATCATTTAGGGTACATTTTAAATGGAAGTAGCATTAAACATTCACATCACCATACAACATGATTACATAATATCCGAAAGTCTAGCCATCACAAACTTATACATATAAATACACCAAAGAGTTATTACACATAATATAAATCTTCATTTCAGTGCATCCATCTAACTTCTAGGGTCGAACTATTAACCATCTAAACCTAAAATGTTTAAGCATAACATCATGAGCAACGCAGACCCAGTGATAAAACTGTCAAATATATAGTTTTCAAGTCATGTCATAATAGATCGTATAGTAAGGATTTTCAAGTTTGTTATCAAGTAATTTCATCAGGATAATACTATATCAAAATTCAAAATGGTATTCAAGGTAGATTTCCAAATGCTATCTATGAATAAATCAAAACAAGTTTGCAATAGTAATTTTAGTATGAAATTATTTTGTCAAAATTAGGATCATATTCATCTAAATACTCAACCATGAATCTAAATCACACACTCGATTTGGATTAGATCCCGATTTGGATTAGATCCTAGGATATTTTATCCTATCATAGCTGGCATCCAAACACCAAGTAAGAACGTATCCTACTTGTTGCAATATGAATATGTATCATAGAATAATAGTACGCTACCCAAGATCTATTGTCTTATACCCACATCCATTATCTGAATGTAACCATCGTTGATGAAACGATCCATAAAACTTTTAGTCATAGAAAAAGTATTCTCTCAAATATTTTTATCTTTTGTAATCATTTTCCAACATAGATAACTCTTTTCATTTTGAAAAGCCCAAACTTTCATTTTATTAATAATTTAGGAGGTAATAACTATGATAGTTTTAGCCGACAAAAATATCTTTTCAAACATTTGACGGATATCAAAAATATTACACGAGTCAAAAGTAATGGTGTTTGCATTGAAAGATGATAAATTTTAAATTATAGATTATGTCCATAACTTAGGTCATGTTGCAATAGATTTTTGGGGCTGTAAACCTTCGAAATTTAAAAAGTATATAACATAATTGTTGTAGGTAATTAAACTTTCTTTCCAATAAGATAAATTTCGACCAAATCCATTTATAGAGTCAAAAGTTATGGTCTGTATACTACAAGGTGTTTTTGGATGGTCATTATAAACACTTCGGCCTAGGTTTAACTCGACTCTGTACCTCGATTTCAGCTATAAATATTTTCGAAATCGAAAATGGAATAAACATGAAACTTGTAGCTCTTTGACTTAGCTTTCCAGAACAATAAAGAAATCTAAATTTCGGTAAGATTTGCAAAAGTTATGGCCGAATTGCTGAGAGATGTTTGAACAATTTCGAACCAATATTATAAATGCTAAACGGTCTAATTATCACATTATGGAATGACATAAATACGTATATTTAAATAGTTTTTCTCAACCCAAATGTTGTGTAGTCTAAAATTTAATCCTCTTGATCCTCCTTATTTCCCTTAGCTTTGATTGTCTTTACTAGAGTTTGTTTTTTTTGGAGATAGAATTTAGGAAAGAATAAGAAGAAGGGAAGAATCAAAATTGTATGCTCTCTTCCTTGTGTGTGAAGAAATGTACTTATTGGTTAATAAGGCTTTCAAGTGAAGCCAAAACCGAGCTTCTAAGAGAAGCCAAAACTGAGCTTCCAAGAGAAGCTTATTAAGATAAACCTTCCATGAGAAGCTACTAAGACAAGCTTTTCTAGAGAAGCTAAAAGAAGCTTATTAAGATAAAGCTTCCATGAGAAGCTAAACAACAAGAAGGGTATACAAGTGGCCAAGACAGATTGGCTTCTCCTAGAAGGTAACAAAGCTTCCAAGCAAAGCTGTTAAAACAGGATCCACTAATGCGGTACTCTGCTACATAAATTTATGTCTGCGTGTGAACCACGGACAGAAACAAAAAATACGATCATTATAAAAATTCAAGGAATTTCTCATACCTTATATTCAAGTCAGATCATTACAGATGCGCACATACTAACTCTATTAAACTCATTTTTATCTACAGAACAAAACAACATGTTCATAGCTTTAGCATTAGCAGTAGCATCTAGTTTTTGAGCGTTTGACCATTGTGCATAAGCAGTGGTAAGTACAGTGTATTCTTGTTGAGTAATATTCCAAGTGTCATAACCACTAGTTTGCATATATATCCTTATTCTAGTTGACCAATAATTATAATTTAATCCATTAAATAGTGGTGGTCGTGTCGTAGACTGACCTTCAACAAAACTTGATGTATTATTATCCATATTACTATATATCAAAAAATATGTTACTGTTATATGATAACCTTACTCTGATATGTAATCAAAGTCTATGAGGATTAAGTAATATAAATAGTTCTACTAAAATAAAACTTATATCAAATAGTAGTGGAAATAAGGAACTATAAAGTAAAGTGCACCAGGTATTTTTATACTGGTTCGAACTTCTCATTCTACGTCTAGTCCCATACTCCTTCTGGATTTAACTAACAAATGCCTTCACTTAACCCGGAGGAATAGGTATTACAGACCGCCTGAGCTACTGAACAGGAATTCATCCATGAAGATCTCTAACAGGACTTCGACTATTACAAATAGTTGAGTTTGTGACTTTGTGTGCTCTTTGAGTAGCACAAATAAGTCAATATGTACAAAGGGAAACGATATAGAGTACAGAGGGAAACAATATAGAGCAGGAGACCGAGCTTGAATCTAAAAACGACGAAGACTGGTTATAAATTACTGATGATGTAATGTATATATGATGGATACTTGTATCGATTGTTGTATAATTTATATTTTGAGTTTATAAATTGCGATTATAATATTTATAACATTATTTAATCATATATATACATTGTTTATTTGTATATAATTTCAAGTGTAGGAGAAGGGCCGTGAGCCTACATATGCGGAGGTCTTCACTCAGACTCATGACATCGAGCATAGCAATGAAGATGGCCCAGTTACGTTTACTTGGACATATCTAGAATCTCAAGCTATAATGGTAAACATGCTTTAACTCTTTCTACTATTTTACATTACCTAAATTGTAAATTGAATGCTTATTGTGGTAAAATTCTATTCCTAACTGCATTAAAGGTTTGAAATCGAGCGAGCTTGAGTGCTGAAGGCGATAGATCGAGAGGAGTTGACTGATGAGGAGGAGGACATGATTTTTTATGTTGTGACCAACAAGCCGACGTGAAACAGAAGCTACGGGTACGACAATCAGGAGGTTAACTAGCTTCATTAACTGATTTATAAATTTTATTTAATATTACATATAAATTATAACTAGCTATTAACTAATTTACGGGCGAGGAGTTCCTGTAACAAACAGGATTTTCGACTCTTGAAAATCGACACTAATACATCAATTGTATCACATGCCGAGCAATCGAATGCCGGAAAACCTGATTGTTAGGGAAAAAGAAGAAGGAAGAAGATGAGAAAAAAAACTAAACAACACAGAATCTCACAGCGGAATGAATAATCTATAATATACCATAAATCTTTACACAAAAGCAAAATTATAATATGTATATATACAAACACCAATCAGAGTATACTAACCTATTTCTGCCTGGACAGTTATAACAGTCTGCCCTCACAATTGCTGATAAACACAACATGAATACAGCGGAAAATAACCATCTACGTGAATATGTCTCTGGGCGTCCAACTCGTCTTCTGAAGTTCCAAAGCATCCAAATCAGTCTGTAATATGCTCAGTCTGACCCGAGCATTATAATAAAATAACACCCGAGTCAGTTTGGAAAACCAGCGTGGAAAACACACCGAACTGGATTTTAAGGTTATATAAAGATCTTTGAAATCAAATGTATCACGTAAGATCACGTCACATATAAACACGGATAGGTTTTTACCTTATGATAACCAAAACATTTTCTATAGAAATCCATTTATATTATAATAATGTCTAGGGGTCAAAGTAAAATATGAATATAGCTGAAATGCTTGCATCTCCCATTTCAGCATTATTTGGTATACAACTAAAACCGTAAAGCTCGTATTAGAGAATGGATTCCAAACAATGATTAAGCTACTGGGGTATCGCCCATCATAGTACACTTCTAAAATAATGTACCGAGATCGTACCTAACGACCCCTGCCAACACAGGACCGGCCTACCCCTTGCTGGATAGTACCGAATATGATCACCCTCCATTAATGGGCCCCGAAGCATACAAATGAGAGATAATAGCGACTCCAGATAGGGTTGATCATACCCTACTTGGGAGCGACCCACTTAGCCCTGCTACATATCCCCTATTTTAGTCATTCCCCATTGATGAGGCTTGAGGCTACGATTACCTTTCAAGAACATTTACACTTAGAATGCTCATTTCCCTCCAATGACAATGTGCTGATAGCATTCATCCATACAATTCCGTTCTGGGTCTGAACGAAACCGAAGGCACTATTCCTACTAAATCCACTTGGGAATCACCCTCAGGATTAGTAGCGATTAGCCCTTGCACTTCACATTTCTATCTTTGATTCTATGCTCTTAACTATGTCTTCACTTCGACATGCATTCGTTGGATCTAAGTGGTTATCGGATAACATATCTGATCCCGATCTCTTCGAAACAATGTTCGATAATTTCCGATAAACTCAACCCCGGTTCTTTAGGAAATAAACAGTCAAAGATAAGATCAGAGATCACCTCCTAACCATTAGTGGACAGATTTCCTTATCATTGTCCTAAGAGAACGAAACAAGATTTATACACACAGTACAACATCATCGGAGATGACAGTGCCATATAACTCACGTGTTTCTCCTAGATATTTCCAAAGTTACATTTTGGGTCCAATTTCTATAGTTGGTTATCTAACTATCGAATAACAAACATTCAATCAGGAAATTATTCCATAGGAAAAACCAACATTGGTTCAGCATATAAGCAATCACTAGCCTCCTTTAATAAGTCTTTCATCCATACAATTACTTTGTAAATTACTTGTATATAAAAACCTTTACAAAGATATACTCGCAAATCCATATATTTCAATACTTAGAAATACCCATATACTTATTCCAACGGTATAAGTATATCCACAAAATTTAGAAAGATTTTCTTTTTATTCGATTCTCAAATCGTTTATAATTTCCCTTACAGTTCTTCAATATCATTTATAAACCATTATAAATCTCCGAAAAACCATTTATAATCCCTTTATAAAAATTCAATCACTTATAAGCTTCTTATACATTTCAAAAATAATTTATAAACCCTTTTTGAATCCATAAACCATTTATAAAACTTTTTTTATAAATCTATAAACCCATTTCTAAAATTCATTTATAAATACATAACCATTTATAAACTCTTTAACCTTGTAAATAATCTTTCATTAAGTCTTCAAACCATTTTATAAGCTCCTTTATAAAATCCAAGTCTTTCAACTCTATTCATGGGTCTCAAAAACATTTATAAATAAATAAATAAAAACCTTTTACTTCAAAACCCCATTATATAATAGCAATTTTTAGTAATAAACATTTTAAATGAAATTTATTAACTTTAAACATCTTAAAAATAATAATTAATAATTTCAAAATATTGTTTAAGAAACACCAATAATTAAGCCTTACCATTTTTATAAATAATAATAATAATTTATTTTCAAACCTTATTGATAATCCTTATTATTAATTCCAAACCATAATTATTGTTAAATAATTAACCTTTTCACATGTTTATAAATTCTTTAAAACCATATTACTATAAACAAATACTTTAAAACAATACTAATATAATTTATATAACTTCAAAGTAATATTACTAAAGTTAATTACCTTAAAACAATATTATAATTAAATAACCTTAAAATAATATTATAACTAGTTAAAATAAATAATCCTTAGGACAAAATATTTCTGAAACCCAATTTCAGACTTAAAATCATTTCTTGTCTTCAAAAACCAATTCCGACTTAAATGGCAATTTATAGTATTTTTCAAATACTAATTTGAGGCCAATAGCCACCCAACACTTGACCAAAATAAATATTGATTTTCTATCACTACTGGGTTTTAGTTTTCAACATATAACAATGTTATAACCATAATGTCCACAATCAGGTTCATTTTTTAATAATCCATATAAAAGAAATATAATCGAAATAATTCAACAATAGCGAGGAATCTTGTTGGATCCCTCCAACCTGTTTTCCCCCTACATCACAAACATTACATAATCATAAAATATAATCAGCTGCTTAGAGGCGGGATCCGTATATAAAGGGTCATCCGCTCTTACATGGGAACGTAATAGGGTCTCATCCGCTCCGGGGTGGGAATTAATCCAAACAAACTAATAAATATAGTAATTCATCCAAACAATCATTCAACAATTTTTATCAACCATATATCATACTAGTTAACTAAAAAGGTGAGTTTAACTCACCGAAATTTTATGTTGTCGCCGAGGCGTTCCAGTTTGGAACTAAAATCAAACGACGTCCGATTTTAGTCCAAATTTCAATAGTCTCCAAATTCATCTAAACCAGCTCCATTGCGAAGCTTTAGTCGTTACGAGCGCAACGCAAAAATCCACGTATCGATTGGACCTCGTATGAAGGAGTTATTAAGTTTTTAAGTTTCGATAATTAAACTAATAATAAAATAAACAAATTATAAACTTTAACAAATTACAAAGATACCCTTGCTCCATCTTCCCCAATTCTCTAATACTCCCCCCTGTGCACGAACCCAATGCACATGGTGCATTCCCACCGCCATACTCCCTCCACAAGCCATCGTTCAACAAACGAATGCCGCCGTAATTCGCATCATCTGACGAGCTTCAATGCGGCCACCTCCACATCTCCTCCTCCTCCCCTATGAAAACGCGACAGCAGCAACCCCCTCTACCACACACCAGGACGCGAACCTTCCAAGGCCATTGAGCTTCACAAATTTTTCTCCCAAGAAGCCATTTCCTTCACCGAACCCGAGAACGACCTCCGATTCCCCTAACTCTTCCTCCATTGGCTACAAACCCAAACCCTAGAACTGTCGAGCTCCAACAACCGCTGCCGCACCCCTCGATAAGCATATCAGTGTGAAGCTCTCATCGAAAGAAGAATTTTAAAGCTTGTTTCAGATTTTTTTATTGAGTAAATTTTGACATATTAATTTTTGAATGTGTTCAGTTTTTTCTTCTTACTAACCGCGTTAATATAGTAGAGGGAAGATGGGAAATATCATAGAGGATGATGTGGACTTGTATACGGCCTGGCTTGATGGAGATGGAACATTGCAGAAGGGTGGACTTGGGCTGTGAATAGTCAAATCAATATATATGTATATAAAATTTAAATTCAAAATATCAAGCTACACTACAACAAAAAGTGTCTTTTATAGCGGCATATAGCCGCTATTAATCACAACCATAGCGGTTTGATAAGCGCTGTATATCGACATGTTATAAAAAACTGTTGAATATTTATAACACAAAATATGCCGCTATGGTTGAGCTTAGTTTTATAACGCAAATTCGCCGCTATGGTACGTTAATTCAATAGCTCATTATAGCCGCTATAATACAGCTAAATCTCAACGGAACTGAAAATCTTTATAACACCATTTTTCCGCTATAAAATATTTATTCAATAGCTCATTATAGCCGCTATAATACAACTAAATCTCAACGGAATTGGAAATCTTTATAACACCATTTTACCGCTATAAAATATTTATTCAATAGCGGTCATTTCACGCTATTAAATCAACATGTTATAGTATTGATAAATTCTTTTACAGCTCATATATGCCGCTATAAAAATCGTAGATACACTTTTCAAGAGCTATGCCTATATATTACATTTTAATAATAGCAATCAAACTAAATCTTCATAAACGAATAAAGATTATAATCAACAAATATAACACAAGAGCATGCTTAGAAAGAAATGTGATATATTTTTCATTACAATGTACAAACATTAAAGCAAGTGCATAACCTTAATGTACAAACAATAATTTTTTGCCTTAGAAAGAAGGCTAACCTTAGCTCTTAAGATCTCTCCAAAAGTTTTTCTGAATAAGTTAGCAGGGCCACAATCCCATCTATACTGTTGGTTTCTGAAAGCTTTGAATGTACTGGGTAATTCGCTTTTAACCTTAATGTTGCCAGCATAAATGAATTTCCAACCTCTAAGACTTGTTCTTTCTGCTAAATCCATGTCTTCAACCGTTGTTCGTTCATTCCAGCCTCCTGCATCATTCATTGCATAGATTCTCCAAACACCAGCAGTTCTTGTTATATTGTCAAACTAATCAATTGCATTGTTTAACCCAATATGAAAAAATTGTATATTTCTTGCTCACCATTGAAACTAAAGAAGTTGCACAATGTAGAACCAGCTTCTTGTTCAACCTTAAAGTGATAATCCATTGACATCTCTTGCATTCTAGTCATTAGACACTCATTGCTGTTGACTACAGAGTTAAACATTAAGTGCAGACTTTAGCATGAGAGAATGATCAAACTAATCATTAACATATTACTACGATTTCAATAAAAGTTGTTACTGCATACTGAAAATCCATCTAGTTTGAACTAATGCTATACTTGGGTTGTGGAACAGAAATGGAATAGTTCGCATCAAATAGTCAGGTTCAGGTTGAAAATCTGCATCGAAAATGGCTATAAATTCACATTTATCCACATATGAATGCTTCATACCTTCTTTCATGGCGCCTGCTTTGTATCCATATCTATTGTCCCTGATCTCATATTTAACAGATCATATTTAACATTTACACCATTGGACACCCATTTTTTGCATTCTTGCTTTACTAAACTCTGTAAAACTCCCATCGATACAAATAACAAAGGAAAAAAAGAACAACTTGAGAATTACGAAACCAATAACATATAACATTTCATTTCCACTCGTAAATCATAGGTACCATCGATACAATTAATTAGATGTAAAAGTATTAATTATTTTTTTATTATTATTAACTTAGTTAATCATAAACTTTTCTAATTTATTATTACTATTATATACTTAATTATTTTTTTATAAAACTTAATTAACGAAGTTAATTTTTATAAACTTGGTTAATTTATTATTATTGTGTAAATTTAGTTAATTTTTATAAAACTAATTCAACTTGGTTAATATTTTATAATTTACCATTATTATTCGTAGTATTATTATTATAAACTTCGCTGATTTCTATAAAAATTAATTTATTATTGTTGTTGTTGTTGTTATTATTATTTATTATTATTATAAATTTAGTTAACTTAGTTAATACTTTATAATTTATAATCATTATCATTATTATAATTTAACTAACTTGGTTAATATTTTATAATTTATAAGTACTATTAATATGAATATTAGTATTAGTATTATTCTCAACTTAGTTAATTGTTATGAAAATTAGTTAATTTTTATAAACTTAGTTATTAATTGTTATTATTGCCATTATGATTGTTGTTGTTGGCATTATTAGTAGCATTATTATATAAACTTAGTTAATTTTCATAAAGTTTGATTAAATTATTATTATTATTATTAACTTAGTTAATTTTTATCAACTTATTTAATTTTTATAAAACTTAATCAACGAAGTTAATTTTAATCCTTGTTAATTTAATTTGATTATTATTATATTAATTTAGTTATTTTTCATAAAACTTAGTTAGCTTGGTTAATTTATTATAATCACTATTATAAATTTAGTTAATTTTTGTAAGCTTATTTAATTTTTATCTAACTTAATAAACAAAATTAATTTTTATAATCTTAGTTGATTTATTATTATTATTATATAAATTTATTTAATTTTTATAAAACTTAGTTAACTTGGTTAATTTATTATTATTATTATAAACGCGGTTAATTTTTATCAACTTATTTAATTTTTATAAAACTTAATCAACGAAGTTAATTTTAATCCTAGTTAATTTAATTTGATTATTATAATATTTATTTATTTATTTTTTATAAAACTTAGTTAGCTTGGTTAATTTATTATTATTTATTTATTATAATTGCTATTATAAATTTAGTTAATTTTTATAAGCTTATTTAATTTTTATATAACTTAATAAACAAAATTAATTTTTATAATCTTAGTTAATTTATTATTATTATTATTATATAAATTTATTTAATTTTCATAAAACTTAGTTAACTTGGTTAATTTATTATTATTATTATTATAAACGTAGTTAATTAGTTAATTTTTATCAACTTGTTTAATTTTTATAAAACTTAATCAACGAAGTTAATTTTAATTTTAGTTAATTTAATTTGATTATTATTACATTAATTTAGTTATTTTTTATAAAACTTAGTTAGCTTGGTTAATTTATTATTATTTATTTATTATAATCATTATTATAAATTTAGGTAAATAGATTCAAGTACAACTTAGGAATTGCTTCCCTACACTTAAAGACCTACAATTATAATTAGTAATTGTTCACTAACACATGGATCTCACATGTCATATTATCTCTTTTCATTATGAATTTAGTTCATCATTTTTGGATTGAATTTTTTTGATTATATACATAAGTTAACACGAGATAAGGAATTAAATTAAAGCTAATAATAGTATGTACAGGCCACATAATTTTTTTGATTATTTACACCATTTCTGTAATTTTATTACGAGTTTTACATTTGATCATAATTTCTATAATCATTTAAGTCATAGTAATTTGACAAAGTTATACCATTCAACTCAGTGACAAATGTCAATGATACCTCATTCTTAATATGCTGTTGTTGATTACCTAAAATGAATATTTTGGATTTCGAGCCCATGTCAGGTACATGAATCCACTTATACTTTGTCATTTTTCAACTTGAAAGCATTATTTTCTACATTGAGTTGATTCATAAATTTTTTCTACAATGAAAAATAAATGTAGCTAATTCATACCATAATTGTTCCCTATCATCGCTATGAAGTATTGTGATCATATGTTACACAAGAAATGAATATAAACCATCTTATTTCAAAATTGAATACCAAAGAAAGTAAAAGAATATTCGGTTATACCATATGTGTTTATAGTTAGAACAAGGACTCGCTATTCTCTATTATTATCGTCAGAATGCAATAATGTTTGCTTGTTTCCCAATAATGTCTGGAGATGGATAATTAGTTATTCTTCTTGATCCGTGAAATTTCTGCGTCTAATCCCTGGTCTTAAATAATTTTTCCATCTCAGCCTGCAACTCTTGCTACATCTCATTAATCGTGGAATAATATCAATGGATTAATTAATATCTATTGTTAGAGAATGATGACTGAAAATTAAAACATAAAAAAAATTGAAACTTCAAAAAAGAAATAAATGTTGAAACATATAAGAAGCTAACCAACATTTGTAGGAACGTATTTCCAGTTCCTAGGACAATGCTTCTGCATATATGAAACTAGTTTAATATCTTCTCCCGGTGTCCATGGACCTTTTTTCACTTTAAATAATAAGATTTGTAAAATAGTTAAAGTCACATATACACTATATCGTAAGAAGAACATATACCAATTTCTTAGGCTTTTGCATAAATATTCTAAACTAGGTTAGAATTCCATTCAATTGAAAAAAACCATACACACAACTTCACCCAACAAAACACTACAAATAAGGACCTCTAATTTCATCTTGAAAGACTAGAGAAATGAAGCTACTATCTTGATGTGGTACTAACCTATATTTTTCTCATCATCTAAAGAAGAGCAAAATAATGGAGTGACAAAGCCAAATCCTTTTCTCTTTCTTCACCAAACTTGTTTATGAAATATTCAGCCATCCCCATGCATCCATGTCTGATTTCAACCAGTTTTAGCCCCACTTTAGATATTCATCGTAGCATTTAGCTAAATTCTATCTAAATCAAAATTGTTTATATGTTTAATTTCCTTATATATATATATAAGTATCTCATTCATTGATAGTAGTATGAGTAAGTACTTTAACTCGTGAGACTCACCAAAAACCATTATAAAAAATTTGGAAGATAAATCTAACCTCATGCCTTGATTATCCATGCATTTTGTGCAGAACCAACCTTGTGCATAGCCACTTACTGAATATAATAACTGAAAAGGAAAAGAAATAATTTGTACCTTTGTACGTATTGAAATACCAATTCAAAATTATAAATTGACTTTAGAAACTGGAGGAACGTAAACAAGACGTAAATTTTTGTCTATGAGAAAATTTAAAATCTTACGTTTTGTGTTGTTGTAATTGAGTTATTTTCCTTCAACAAATCATTCAACAAATATAGTGCTAGTTGCTTATATGGTACTACAATGGTGCTTAGACTCGTCTTGCAACTCTAGACCAAGTCACTTACTGGCTGCATGAAGCTGTTTCCTAATATATAATGTTTCTGTAATTTACATTGGGAGTTGCCTTAATTACTGTTATGTTATGTATCTTCCTTAGTGATGAGAAAACTCCTCCATTATATGTAACCCAATCATGGCCTCTGCTTAGAAATAATTCATAAATAAATCATAGAAGTAACATGAATCAATCTGATTCATCTAAAATACATGTTATCAAACCAATGCATAATTTTACACAATTTAAAAAAAATCTTCATATTTCACAATCTAGGAAATAATAATACTATAAGCAAGAATAAAACCGTTTGATATTTACAAGATAACACAACATGAGCATGCAAAAGAAGAAGATAAAACTTTTAGCACGACTGAACTCAATTTTAAATCTAGTTAACAATAGGTTCAAATCGAACCTAGTGCAAATGCAAGTCTGTTTACTTCTTACAATCAAAAGAATAAATAAAAACATGCAAAGTCCAAAAATGAAAAGAGATGATGCGTTGTTCTCCGCATACAAGTACAGCATACAACCATGTGTTTCGTATTTAGTGAAGCAAATGGTTATACGTGCTAAATTTTGAACTCTCTTGCAAAACTGGAAAGGGTAGATTAAAAAAATTAGAACACTCTTGCAAAAATTCACGAGTAAGAAGAATAATGACTTAATAACCCTTCAATCTTTGGTAACAAACAAGGTACAGTTAAGACTTTATAATCCATCAGATACTTTCACCATTGTAGAAGAAAACAATATAAGCCGGTAATTTCTAGCTTCTTAGTGTCTATTTCTAGTATCATAATAAAAGAAAACCAGTATAACCCTTCAGTAGGATACAACATCACAATAATAAGCACTTTCACCACATTTATGATTCTTAGTTCCCTATTGTCTATTTCCACAGTAGTTTCTATTAAAATATATGTTATGTTTTATTCAATATCTATACTTTCAACACCTTCATGAACAACAATCTACGGATATTAACGAACAAATGAACAAAAAAATTAGAAGCATAAGAATCAACAGTCGAAGAAAGTTTGTAACTAAATCAAAATTCGAAAAACAAAACGAGCTTGCCCATGGCATCAGCGGTGGCGGAGAGAATGATCTACTGGCCAAGGCAGTAGTGCGCTCTGAAACGAGGAAGAAACTTGATGTAATGAAAGTCGCGACTCACGAGAATACCTCACTAAATTAGCCATGATGTTGAGCCGCCGTAGGGAAGACAAGTGAGAAGAAGAGTGCTAGCCGCCAGGTTTTGATGTTGACGAAGTTGAAAAAGTGGCACATGTGCTGAGCCACTGCCGAGAAGCAAGTCGCAATGAAGGTAGAGAAGCAACACATGTTGATTTGGGAATCGGGATTTGGGATCGTAAAACATGCAATTAAATGTGAATCAGAGCTTAGGATATAGAGTAGAACGGCTGAAGTTCGGTAACTAGAGATGGGGATTGGAAGAGAACGTCGGTTAGGGTTATTTTGTTTTGGGAGGGAGATGAAAATTGTTAAGTGTTATTTGGGAGGGAGACCAAATTGGTCAAGTGTTTTTGGAGGGAGACGCAAATTTTGGGGCCAAAACGTTAAACATGTACCGTACAAAACGAAAGGACAAATAATTAAAGGTAAACAATAACGCTTTAGAATAATGCGTTATTAAATGGCGTTATTAATAACATGTTTTCTTGTAGTGCTATGTAATTTCGAACCCCGACCGAGACGTGCCGCCTAGCGTTCTATATGTTATACCCCTTTTTCAAACACAATGAAACTTGTTTTGAGACCTAATTCGATCGTATGCAGAAAATAGCTTTTTGAACCCAATTATTATATTAAATTTTCAATATTAAATTCAACCCGTTCGATCTCGCATGGCCAAACGATACATCTGATTGCCATGAAATTTGACGGCGTATGTAATTCATTATTACGGATCCACTAAAACTGGTTTCGTAAAAATCTGAGACTATGCCCCAAAAGGCTATTTTTATATGTTAACTAAAACGAGTTATTTTACAAATTAGTTAAATTACTTTTAAATCCAGTTAAAAAGTTTTATTATCTTCATTCTTATTTAGTAGAAACTAAATAAGCTTTTAAATCATTTTTAACCAACATAAAACTCAAGATTCAATTATTTAAACAATTTTAATCATTAAATTCAACAATTAAATTATCAAATAAATCGCTATATTTGAAATTCGAGTTATTTAATCTATAAAATTAACTTTTTGATATTTAAAATTCCAAATTCAAATAACTAAAATTCTGGATCGTTACATTCTTCCCCCCTTAAAAGAAATTCATCCTCGAAATTGCCAAGGTAGGAAAAATGCCCAAACCCATTACTTGAAATAACTTACCAAATCCTTTCAAGCCTTTAACATTCCAAAATCAATTTGTTGAAATCTTGTTATTACTCTTACTGAGCTTCCGAACCCATTCCTAGATTCCAACTAATATTATCACATTCAATCATTTCAGGTTATAACTCAAAATCAAATTTTAGTTATTAAAAATTTCTTCAAAATTTCTCAAAAATTTTCTAACGCCTTAATTCTCGGAAAATTTCGCCAGCGTCTCCTTTGCGCAGCTAAATCAGAACAACTACAATCGCCACTACGGGCCCAAACCGACAAAAGAAAACAAAAGCCAAGTTGCTCAAAACAATCAAATCAAATAATAATATAAACATGTACCTTTTAGTTGGCAACTCAATTCTACTTATAAAATCAAAGGCATCAACTAGCTTTTGCTTTTATATACCTGCATCTTATTTACCAATGATATCCAATTATATAGTTCATAATCATATTATTTTGCATTTTCAATTTCCAATATTTACTTTACCAAAGCCCGTACGATGTACATATATCATCCGTACGCAATATCAAATCTGATCGCTCACTTGATCACATAATTTCTCTTCCGAACTAGTATCGTTCACACGACCACTCTAGTGTGGACTCAGATCTGGTTCTTTGATTAGAAACCGTCATTCTCCTTGCACAGCCATATACTATGATAGAGAATTCCAGAATCAACCAAAAGTCCATATCCAGTGTTTGCCATCGAGAATCGAGTGGAAAATCCTAACTCGGATCGATGTAAATCATCTCGAAATCATGTACTAGAATCTCCGTTATGCGAATAAAATAACATACGTACAACTTACGTATTTATTTCCATTTGATTTCATAGTTATACCAAATTCCTTTTTATTCACATTCACTTCTTTTCTTAGTATATTCCTTTCAACACTAATGTCACTTAAGACTTATTCCATCAAATTTTATATTTAACAACATTTCACTTCATACTAAATTCATTTATGGATCATTTCATAAAACTTTACTCGAGT
The DNA here is from genome assembly GCA_030737815.1 of Allium fistulosum. Taxonomy (NCBI): domain Eukaryota; kingdom Viridiplantae; phylum Streptophyta; class Magnoliopsida; order Asparagales; family Amaryllidaceae; genus Allium; species Allium fistulosum. The sequence continues at coordinate 297,259,187 of CM060907.1, forward strand.
CTATAAACATTTCATACAAGTATTCTTATGTTTATTACCACTTCACAACTTAAGTCCATATCCATCTCTAACCAAATTCAATTTCATTTTTCAATTCACTAATTAATTTAATTAGTTCCTTCATTAACTCATTTCAAATCTAAATCAATTTTATTTCCAAAAATTATTTCATTAACTTAAATTGAATTTCTTTTCAAAATTCATTTTATTTCACTCAACTTAAGTTAAGTTCCATTTCAATTTGCTTTTCTTAACATTCATATTCAACAATTTAAAATATTGTTTTAACTTACTAATTCTCAAAATTTATAAGTTATCAAACTTATTTTCTCATATTTTCATAAAATACTTAATTGAAAATTTCCAGAGTTTAAAGACCTTATCCTTATTCATTTCAAATCATTTTGAAATAATATATATATTTATACACACATACACACACACATATTTTCCTTGGTGTATCAAATCATTCTTTTGGATTTTAAAATCAAAACTAGTTTTACCAAAACAAAACTCCAATGGTACTAATTCCTCTCTTGGAAACTCAAAAATGAAGTCGATGATGCTGCAGTCATCATCGAAATTATTCTCCAGTGACCGAAGTGAGTTCACTGCTTTCTATCTCTTTAAAGTTCCTTTTTAAAATATTTCCATTCAAAATATTTTCCAAATAATATTACTATTATTTTCCAAAAACTTTGAAAAAATCATTTCCAAAACCAACGGGATTTAAATTCTCAAATTCCCAGCTTTTGAACTCTTTTTACTTACAAATCATATTTATAATATACTTCAAAAATTTCATTTCCTTTTATAAATCACATTTATAATCCATATATTTATATATTCAATTTTGGTTATATAAAATCATTTCTTTGTTGTTAATCTTTGTTTTCATTATAACATTAACAACTTTTTTTAGAACACAACAATAACAAATGATAATAATCAAATATCACCATTCTCTAGCAACCAAGCACACCATATATACCATAATAATGTTTCTAAAAGTTATTCTTTTATATATAGAATATAATCAAGGTAAAATTATTTCATTTACCCAATTTTCAAAACAATACCATGTCGAACTACTGTGTTCGAGTGTTTAGAGACTCCTATCAATAACGTTAATTACTCATATTGATTAGAATCCATAAGCCCTCAATAAATCAACCAACACATTATAAAACATTATTATATTACTAACAAATACGCGCTCATATATACATACACTCAAACTCATTCTAGGGTGCTGTTGACCCTATCTTTAATGAGTTACCCCACCAAAGCCAATGTTCTCGCTTAACCTTCAGCTCTAATACCAAATGTAATGAACAAGATTTTTGGCCCTCGAAAATCGACACTAACACATCCATTATATCACATGCCGAGCAATCGAATGCCGAAAAACCCGATTGTTAGGGGAAAAGAAGAAGGAAGAAGATGAGAAGAAAACTAAACAACACAGAATCTCACAGTGGAATAAATAATCTATAATATACCACAAATCTTTACACAAAAGCAAAACTATAATATGTATATATACAAACACCAACCAAAGTATACTAACCTATTTTTGCCTGGATAGTTATAACAGCCTGTCTTCACAATTGTTGATAAACACAACAATGAATACAACGGAAAATAACCATCTACGTGAATACGTCTCTGAGCCTCCAACTCGTCTTCTGAAGTTCCAAAGCATCCAAATCAGTCTGTAATATGCTCGGTCTGACCCAAGCATTATAATAAAATAACAACCGAGTCAGTCTGGAAAACCAACGTGGAAAACACACCGAACTGGATTTTAAGGTTATATAGAAATCTTTGAAATCAAAGGTATCTCGTAAGACCACGTCGCATATAAACACGGGCGGGTTTTTACCTTATGATAACCAAAACATTTTCTATAGAAATCCATTTATATTATAATAATGTCTAGGGGTCAAAGTAAAATATGAATATAGATGAAATGCTTACATCTCACGTTTCAACATTATTTGGTATACACCTAAAACCGTAAAGCCCGTATTGGAGAATGGATTCTAAACAATGATTGGGCTACTGGGATACTGCCCATCACAGTACACCTCTAGAACAATGTACCGAGATCGTACCTAACGACCCCTGCCAACACAGGATCAACCTACCTCTTGCTGAATAGTACCAAATATGATCACCCCGCCGTTAATAGGCCCCAAAGCATACAAATGAGAGATAATAACGACTCTATATAGGGATGATCATACCCTACTTGGGAGCGACCCACTTAGCCCTACTGCATCTCCCTTGTTTTAGTCATTCTCGGTTGATGAGGCTTGAGGCTACAATTACCTTTCAAGAACATTTACACTTAGAATACTCATTACCCTCCAATGACAATGTGTTGATAGCATTTATCCATGCAAGTCTGTTATGGGTCTGAATGAAACCAAAGGCACAACCCCGGTTCTTTAGGAAATAAACAGTCAAAGAAAAAATCGGAGATAACCTTCTAAGCGTTAGTGGACGGATTTCCATATCATTGTCCTAGGAGAACGAAACGAGATTTATACACACAGTACAGTATCATCGGAGATGACTGTGCCATATAACTCACGTGTTCCTCCTAGATATTTCCAAAGTTACGTTTTGGGTCCAATTTTGATAGTCGGTTATTTAACTATCGAATAACAAACATTCAATCGGGAATTTATTCCATAGGGAAAACCAACATTGGTTCAACATATAAGCAATCACTAGCCTCCTTTAATAAATCTTTCATCCATACAATTACTTTGTAAATTACTTGTATATAAACACTTTTACAAAGATATACTCGCAAATCCCTATATTTCAATACTTAGAAATACCCAATACTTATTCCAACGGTATAAGTATATCCATAAAATTTAGAAAGATTTTCTTTTTATTCGATTCTCAAATCGTTTATAATTTCCCTTACAATTCTCCAAAATCATTTATAAACCATTACAAATCTCCAAAAAACCATTTATAATCCCTTTATAAAAATTCAATCACTTATAAGCTTCTTATACATTTCAAAAATCATTTATAAACCCATTTTGAATCCATAAACCATTTATAAAACTTCTATTATAAATCTATAAACCCGTTTCTAAAATTCATTTATAAATATCTAACCATTTATAAACTCTTTAACCTTGTAAATAATCTTTCCTTAAGTCTTCAAACCATTAAATAAGCTCCTTTATAAAATCCAAGTCTTTTAACTCTATTCATGGGTCTTGGAAACATTTACAAATAAATAAATAAAAATATTTTACTTCAAGACACCATTATATAATAGTAATTTTTAACAATAAATATTGTAAATGAAATTTATTAACTTTAAACATCTTAAAAATAATAATTAATAATTTCAAAATATTTTTTAAGAAACACAAATAATTAATCCTTACCATTTTTATAAATAATAATAATTTATTTTCAAACCTTATTAATAGTCCTTATTATTAATTCCAAACCATGATTATTCTTAAATAATTAACCTTTTCACATTTTTAAAATACTTTAAAACCATATTACTATAAACAAATACTTTAAAACAATACTAATATAATTTAAATAACTTTAAAATAATATTACTAAAATTAATTAACCTTAAAACAATGTTATAATTAAATAACCTTAAAATAATATTATAACTAAATAAATAAGTAATCCTTAGGACAAAATATTTCCCAAACCCAATTTTGAACTTAAAAATCATTTCTTGTCTTCAAAAACCAATTCTGACTTAAACAGCAATTTATAGTATTTTTCAAGTACTAATTTGAGGCCAATAGCCACCCAACACTTGACAAAAATCAATATTGATTTTCTATCGCTACTGGGTTTTAGTTTTCAACATATAATAATGTTATAACCATAATGTCCACAATCAGGTTCATTTTTCAATAATCCATATAAAAGAAATATTATCTAAATAATTCAACAATAGCGAGGAATCTTGTTGGATCCCTCCAACTTGTTTTTCCCCTACATCACAAACATTATATAATCATAAAATATAATCAACCGCTTCGGCGGGATTCGTATATAAAGGGTCATCCACTCTTACACAGGAACGTAATAGGATCTCACCGCTCTAGGGCGGGAATATATCTAAACCAACTAATAAATATAGTAATTCATCCAAACAATCATTCAAATTTTTTTATCAACTATATATCATACTAGTTAACCAAAAAGGTGAGTTTAACTCACCGAAATTTTCTGTTGGCGCCGAGGCGTTCCTGTTTGGAACTAAAATCAAACGACGTCCGATTTTAGCCCAAATTTCAACAGTCTCAAATTCATCAAAACTAGATCCATTGCGAAGCTTTCATTGTTACAAGCACAACGCAAAAATCTGCATGTCGATTGGACCTCGTATGAAGGAGTTATTAAGTTTCGATAATTAAACTAATAATAAAATAAACAAACTATAAACTTTAACAAATTACAAAGATACCCCTGCTCCATCTTCCCCAATTCTCTGGTACTCCCCCCGTGCATGAACCCAATGCATGTCGTGTATTCCCACCGCCATACTCCCTCCACAAGCCACCATTCGACAAACGAACGCCACCGTTATTCACCTCGTCCGACGAGCTTCGATGCGGCCACCTCCACATCTCCTCCGCCTCCCCCTACGAAACGTGGCAGCAGCAACCCCCTCTACCACGTACCAGGTCGCGAACCTCCCAAGGTTATCGAGCTTTACAAAATTTTCACCCAAGAAGCCATTTCCTTCACCGAACCCGAAAACGACCTGCGGTTCCCTTAACTCTTCCTTCATTGGCCACAAACCCAAACCCTAGCTAGAACCGTCGAGCTCCCACAATGGCTGCCGCATCCCTCGACAAGCATATCAGTGTGAAACTCTCATCGAAAGAAGAATTTTAAAGCTTGTTTCAGATTTTTTTTTATTGAGTAAATTTTGAGATATTGAATTTTGAATGTGTTCATTTTTTTTCCTCTTACTGACCGCGTTTATATAGTGGAGGGAAGATGGGAAATATCGTAGAGGAGGATGTGGGCTTGTATACGGCCTGCCTTAATGGAGATGGAACATGGAAGAGGGGTGGACTTGGGCTATGAATGGTCATATCAATATATATATATATATATATTATTTAAATTCAAAATATCAAGCTATGTAATTTTAAACCCCGACCGAGACATGTCGTCTGGCGTTCTATATGTTATACCCCTATTCAGAATGCAATGGAACTTGTTTCGAGACCTAATTCGATCGTATGCAGAAGATAGCTTTTTGAACCCAATTATTATATTAGATTTTCAATATTAAATTCTACGTGTTTCGATCTTGCATGGCCAAACGATACATCTGATCGCCATGAAATTTGACGGCGTATTATAATTCATTATTACGGATCCAATGAAACTGGTTTCGTACAAACCCGAGACTGTGCCTTGGAATGCTATTTTTATATGTTAATTAAAACGAGTTATTTTCCAAATCAGTTAAATCACTTTTAAATCCAATTTAAAAGTTTTATTATCTTCATTCTTATTTAATAGAAATTAAATAAGCTTTTAATCATTTTTATCCAACTTAAACCCAAGTTTCAATTATTTAAACAATTTCAATCATTAAATTCAATAATTAAATTATCAAATAAATCGCTATATTTGAAATTCGAGTTATTTAATCTATAAAAATAACTTTTCAATATTTAAAATTTCAAATTCAAATGACTAAAATTCTGGATCGTTACAGTTCCCAAGCTAATTATAGGAAATTACAGGCAGAGAAGTAGATAACACAGTTAAGAGATCATATAGCAGAATTCAATGATTGGTGGAAGAGTGGATTGACTATGCTGCTAGATGAGCGGGTTCCGGCATACATGCAGAGCATGAGAATTTTCCTTCTCAGGGGTCGGAAATGATGATGATGATGATGGGTAGGTACGGTTGTGTTTTTTATGGATATTTGATTGTTTTATTTTGTACTTATTTGACATGTATCGATGAATTTGATACTTGTTTGATGGTTGTGTTATTTGTAAATGTTTGATGGATTTTGTGGATGTTTGAAGGTTGTTTTATTTGATGGACATGATGATTTGTAGGTATGGTTGTGTTGTTTGATGAAATATTGATTTTTGTGATATAAACTTGGTTATGTGTGATATGTATGATATTATGCGATGTATGCGATGATTGTACTTGTCAAATTGAGTTTATGTGTTATATACGATATGGATAGACATATGAATATATTTGTGTGGTTTGATGGTCGAAACAATCAGGGCCAGCTCAAGTTCGTGGGTTGCCCTAGGCAATTCAGAGATAAAGGAAAAAAAATGCCTGCAAATGTTTGCAAGCGGGGTCGAACCCATGACCATGGCATTAAGAATACCGCACACAACCACAACACCAATATGCATTTCATTAATAAACATAAAGCATGGAGTAGTATCCTGAAAACATTAAATTATGTTAACCTCCTCCTATCTCCATCCTGTTGCCCCCTACTGGGGGGTTGCCCTAGGCGGCCGTCTGGCTAGCCTGGCCCCAGAACCGGGTCTGGAAACAATAGCTGATATGCAAAACAGGGTTTCTAGGTTTGCGACAGCTAGCGACGGCTAGCAATCCCCGATTGGTATACACGTAATGCACAGATTCATGTCTGTGTTCATCGATCGTCGTCGGCTAGCGACGGTTAAGCCGTCTTTAGCCGTCGAAAAGATAACGACAAGGCCGCCGCTAAAGCCGTCGTCTTTTCTGCGATCGATGATTTAAAAAGCAACGGTTATTTGCGTTCTCTTCGATCGATGACTTAAAAAGCAACGGTTATTTACATTCTCTTCGATCGATGACTTAAAAAGCAACGGTTATTTGCGTTGGTAGCTACAGCTAGCACGACCGTGGACGTCATATTGCTGTCGTTTGACCTCGTGTGTCTTATAGTGTACATGATACTCAACAGTGTGCTGTTGGGAGATGATCTTCACTTGGCCTCTATTATTGCCTTTCTTTTTCATTCTAATTCATTCAGGTTATATTAGCTTGAAACAAGTTTTCTCATACGTCTGATTGTTGTCATTTGAATTAATCAAATTAAATTTATGTACACTAAAGAATTACCTCCTTCCATGCATGATTGTTTACCTTTTATTACCTCTTTGTATTCGAAGAAATAGTCTTCACTATTACTTATTTATTGGCAATCATTAGGTTGGGAAAGTACACTGAAAAGGAAAATAACTTCATTTTCCAAAATACTTTAACACTCTTTTGTAAATAACTGGATTTCTGACACTTATTTGAAGTTTTCAATTTTGAGCAAATAAGTTTGAAGCAAGGTTTCACATTCCGTCCGGCTTGCCGGAACTCCAGCCATCTCGGCCCAGTTCCGGCGATGACCGGAACGGAATCGCCAAAAAATCTCGTTCCGTCATCAGCACAAAAAAAAACAGAAAAAAAAACAAAAAAAGTCAAAGAATCTTAGCAGCCTTTAAATCATCAGTAAACAAAAAACTTAAATCGTTTGCTGTCAAAGAATCAAGAGGGAAAAAAAACAGTAAAGTAAAAACTGTAAAAGCAAAACAACTTTAAATCATTTTATTCATAAATCAGGAATCTTCAATCAATTCAAGTTTAACGTTTTGCTCAAAAAATCAGAGAATAAATCACGGGCTCAACATTCAAATTGGCGAAGGAATCAAATATTAGGTTATAAAAGGCATAACTATCTCAGAACAATACATATAAACTCACCAATTCGAAGCTGTGAGCAACTGGAATTCGAAGCCGTGAGCAATTGGAAGCAATCGAATTTGATAGCTGGAATTCGCGTCTGGAATTTGAAGCGGGTATCATCGTGTCTGGAAGAGCAATCGAATTTAATCTGGAGCAGGTATCCATTTTTTCCCCTTTTTCCTTTTCGCGTCTGGTTTTTGAAATCTGGAAACGTGAAAAACTTAGACGGCTTCGAGCGGGTCAAATGATTTAGGGAGGAAATCTTTAGGGAGGAAATATAAAGTGGGTTGGGCTTTAACTGGCTGTTTACCTAGCCTTTAGAATTAGATTAGTGGACAATTACTTTAAATATGAGCATATGTTCATTGTTTTTTATTATAATTTTTTTTAGTTAATTGAAGTTGATATTAACAAATTTATGTTATATAATTTATATAATTTTGTTTATTATTTAGGTACTTGAATATGGAAAATCGTGATATTATATGGAATTACTGTACGGCAGTAGGTATCAATAAAAAGAAAACGAAGTGCAATTTTTGCAATAAAGAAATTTCTGGTGGAGGTGTAACACGTATGAAAGAACATTTGGCAGCAATGGCGGGCGATGTTGCACCATGTCCAAATGTTCCTAAAGAAGTCAGAAAACTAATACGGGAACATCTAATCAAAAAGAGAAACGAACGAAGCCAGGGGAAGCTTGAAAAACAACGTGTGCAAGAAGAATTGATGAGCATGCCCGAACAACAAAATTCAGACGTTGGAAGTGATGGAAATGAAGATGATAGAGATATTCAACATGCCTTTCAAGCAAGTAAAGAATCTTATATTAGTGATGAAAGACGATGTTTAGGCGTAGGATCCAGCGGAGTAAAGCGCACCGATCGTTCTAAATCCTTAAGAGTGGATAATGATTTTGAGATACGTGCAGCTTCCAGGATAGATTCATATGTTCAAACACGAGGAGGTAGATCTCAACCTTCAATTAAAACTGCAATAAAAGGCATTAAAGATGCAAAAAAACATATAGGACATGCAATATCTAAAAAAATTTATTTTAACCATATTGCCCATAATGCTGCAAGTAGTCCTTATTATCAAACAATGGTTGATGCCATTGCAGAAGCTGGTCCTGGAGTCAAACCACCCACTCCAGGGGAACTTTCGAAAACCTATTTAGATTTAGAGTGCGCTGAAATCAAACAACATATTGATACTTACTCTAAATTTTGGGATGAGTATGGTTGCACATTGATGTGCGATGGTTGGAGCACACAAAATAGAAGAAAAATCATAAATTTTCTAGTGTACTCCACTCAAGGAACCGTCTTTCTTAAATCTGTAGACGCTACTGACAAATTTCAAAGTGCTCAGTATATTTATGGTCTAATGGATAATGTCGTTAATTTTATTAGAGAAGATAGAATTGTGCAAATAGTAACTGACAATGGAGCAAATTATAAAGCTGCTGGTCAATTACTAATGGAAAAAAGAAGACAACTATATTGGACACCATGTGCAGCACATTACATCGATTTGATTTTAGAGGATATTTCAAAAGAAGCCGAGGTAAAAATTATTATATCAAATTGCCAGTCAATAACAAGATTCATATACAATCATGGTTGGCTACTTACAATAATGAGAAAAGAAACAAACAACAAAGAATTAATTCGGCCAGCGGTAACCAGGTTTGCTACTCACTTTATTGCATTAGAATCCATATACACGCATAAAGAGAATTTGAGAAGGATGATCTATTCGAGGGAGTGGAGTGCAAAGATTCCAAAACTCAGTCCTAAAGACAAAAAACAGCAATTCTTGTCTATAACTTGATTCATAGCGATAAATTTTGGGCTAACATTGCTGCCATTATTCTCATATTTGGTCCACTTGTAAAAGTTTTAAGAATGGTGGACAATGATGATAAAGCAGAGATGGGATATTTGTACGAAGCAATGGATCGAGCGAAGGAATTAATTAAGAAAAATGTTGGTTCAAGATAGTATCAAAGATGGTGGAATATAATCGATAAAAGATGGAAGAGACAGTTGCATCGACCTATTCATGTGGCAGGTAATTCTTTTAGCTATTACACAATTATACGAATGCATATCATGTCAATAGCTTCTTTTAACCATTCAATTCTTTTAGGTTATTTTCTCAATCCCCAAATTCAATATGGACATAAAGCAACAAATGATGATGAAGTTTTAAATGGATGGACAAACATCCTTGAAAGAATGGTGCCAGATATTGCAATGCAAATTGAAATTTCGAAAGAGGTAATAAAACATAATACTCAACTACTTATGATTCTTTTTCAAATTGTGACATGTCTATTAATAAATGTTGTGTAGGTGGAAAAATACAGAATGAAACTTGGTGTGTTTGGTTCTGCAAAAGCAAAACAAGCAGTTAAGTCATGTCTTCCCGCTATGTGGTGGTCAATAATTGGCAGAGAAGCTGCTCCAAATTTAACACATTTAGCAATGCGCATTCTTAGCCAAACGGTTTCTTCTTCAAACTGTGAAAGAAACCGGACAACATTTGCAATGATTCATACAAAGCTGAGAAACAGAATAAAAATGGAGAACTTAGAAAAACTGGTATTCGTACATTATAATATGCGATTAAGAGTACGACATGCTAAACGCCAACAAACAACCGACCAACTTATTGATTTGGATTACATTTTTCATGAGGAGGATCCACTTGCAGAATGGACTCGAGAAGCTGAGAATCCACTGCTTGATAATGCAAGCGATAATCCTTGGTCGGACAATGATAATGTATCTGCAGAAAATACTGAAAATGATAGCCCATCAAATGATGATTCAGGTAATGCCGGTGGTGATGGTATTGGTTCTAGTGGTTATGGCGTTGGTTCTACTTTTGATGATTCTCAAGACATATCCAAAATTATGAAGCAGATGACTATAGTCGACGAAGAGATGGAAATTTGAATGTTGTACATGAAGACCAAGGGGATTATGATGGCAGATATACTTCTAACAAAGTCCTGAGTTTTAGATATTCTACGTCTGACTATACCGGAGGTTATTCGTATTGTGGGTTAAATCAACCGTATGCTGCTGAGCCATCAAGTAGCCAAGATGAACCCTCACCCTTTGATAATATGATGATGACATTTTTAAGTTCGGATCAGATACAACAGTATGTTTTTCCAACATATTATAATCCAACACAAGATGAAGAGAGCGATGAACACAATTTACATGATGCTCAGAGAAATAGCTTTTGGTATTAAATTTTTATGTTGTATGTTTTATAACTTCTATGTCACTTGAATAATTTAGTGTAATTGACTATCAGTATTGCATACATATTTGCATATTTATAATAAAAATGTACCGGTATTCACAATCCGGATTTAAAACGGAATTTTCGAAAAGTCCGAAATGGAACCGGAATTTTGAATTTTTCAACTGACCGGAACGGAAACGGAAACCGAAACTTCGAACCTTTGTTTGAAGATGATTGTGATAACTCCAGGGAGCAAAGGATAATCAACTAAATGCATCGTTTCGAATTTCGCTTTCACGGTTGCGGCACCTTTTTCTAACTCTTTATTGCTCTTTATTGATTAGCCATGCAATTGGCTACGTTAAAGTACTATGTTTTTAGTTTGAGACATTCAACTTAGTATCTGGCATGTATTAAACACGGTGATTCTGCTACTAATAGTGTACATGTATTATTCCTCTTTTTGATATTTAGCAATTTATTATAGCATATATTTTCTATATTTCGGTCTATCTTGTGGTTGTGCAGGGAAAGGCTGAAGGGTGTTACATTGTCGACTCAACACGGTCATTATGTTCAAATATATGATGTACTAGAAAAAGCTCAAATGTAGCCAGTTACGAAGAATAGCACACTGATTATAGCAACAAATGGTCTATGGATGATTCTGCTGGAGCCAACCGTGACATACTTTGGAAATTATATCAATAATTTGGGTGTCTCAGCTGCATTATTCATCTCATTGTTTTCGTAGAAGTCAAATCATGAACGTAACAAATAAAATCAAAAGGAGAAAAGTAGTAAAATATATGAACGGCCAAATGAAAAGGTAATCCCAAGGGCATTTGCACTTCCAAGAATCAACAACCCTTCGTCATCTATCACCTTTCCAGCTATTTACCACTACTTTGGAAATTGCTTAGAATGTCATGTTCACTATTTTGAATCACTTTGTTCTCCTACTCTTCCCATTCTACCCCTATTCTCCCACTCCTGTCCAAATCTCGCTCAGCCATCCTTTGTTCCCATCCATCAACCTTATCATGGTGTCATTTCACAAATCACAACTACACATTACAAGCTTCCCAAACTACCCCTTACGATGGTTCTTTTCTTTGCATATATAAGTAGGACATTGTGGTGCGTTGATTCTCTGCGTCTTGCTTAAATGGGAAACTGCGTATCGGGTAACGACGGCTTACGTACGGTCAAAGTTATTCACGTTGACGGGAAATTGGAAGAGTATGGAGGAAGGCCAATCAGAGCGGGACAAGTGACAGTGAAAAGTCCAGGCTTTTACGTGTGCAGCAGCGATGCAATGGCCTTAGGAGAAGAAGCGCCGGAAATGTCTGGTTCTGATCATCTTTTGCCTGGCCAAATTTACTTTTTGCTGCCGATTTCGAAGAAAGGGTACATGCTTTCACTTCATGATCTTTGTAGTTTAGCAGCTACGGCAAATGCGGCGGTTCAGGGAAAATGAGAAGAAGAGGTAGTTAGAAGGTTACTTTGCAGCTTTGGGTTGTTTTGGCATAAACAAAGTGATTGTATACAGAACGTTTAAGCTTTAAGAGCATCCTCAACCTTTGTACTTTTTCGATGTAATATCAATTACAATTCATCAACATCTAATTTAGCAAATTGTCATCTTCAATGTCAATGTCAATAACAACGTTATTGTCTAGTGCAATATCTAGTTTTAGGTATTTCACTTCACAATATGAAGTAATAAATATACATAATAGAGTAATTTTTTATCTATTATTTTTATTTATTTAAATTTTGATCGAGACACATGATCAATTTCTTTTCTATAAATACATTTACAATGAAGTAGTTTTCTTTTTTATAATGTGATGTTTAATTATTAAAAATTACATTGAGTTAACATTGTGATTTATCTTTTGACACATAGAATTTAACTATCGTTATGTGTCCTATTTGCATTGGAGATGCTCTAAGTCTGGACTCCATGCCATTCTTATTTTGAGGGATCAATTCTGAATCGCGGCCAGCGCTGGTCCAAAAGATCGATTGTCCAAGCCCAATCAAATATTTGTTGCCCATTAATATATAATATGTCATTTTTAAAGTTCTTTACAAGCACAAAATCACAAGAAAAATAACAAAATTACAAAATATTAACTTTTCATACAAAAAAAAATACATCTAGTAGAGCACAATACTAAATTTAAAAACATAAAATCAAATATTGACCTTTCACACAAAATATGGTCAATTTTTCCACGACCAATTCAATGAAAAATGCTCATTCTTGCATTTTTTGTAGTGAGTCCTTCAATTAAATTGTTATAATCAAGTTTCTTCAAAAATACGCTTTCAATTGAAATCATTGCAAGTCCATTTGATCGTTAGTGTGACATAGTCATTTGAAGATAATTTTTAATCAATTTCAATTTAAAAAAACTTTTCGACGAAAGCAACCGTGACCAAAATAGTTAATAAAATCTAATAAGCAACCCATGCACATTGAAAACCCTCATCTTCCACATACAACCTTATAAAATAATGAATGTTAACCGATTTAGTTATTTCTTTGGACAACATAGTTTACAAAGCTCTTAGATCTTGAAATAAATCTTTTCCATACACATCACATTGTTGGTTGTGTTTCAAATAACTTTCTAAACGAATGCAATGTTCCATCAACTCTTCTTTACCAATATTCATAAACTTTGGTTTTAACAAAAACTCAAATATTTTATCACAAAGCTCAATTTGTTCAAATCGATCTTTAAATGATGTAAGAGCTTGACCAATGACGTGAATAAAATACGTGACTCTAAAATTATCTTTCGTGATTATATTTCATCATCATTAGTTTCAAAATCATCATTAAAATGTTTCTTGCTACGAATAACTCTTTTCGCCTCAAATATTGGTTCAATGCCTACATCTGTAGCAAGTTCATTAGCTTCTTTCATCATTTCTTCAAAGCCATGCTCTCTAAAACTTTGAAAAAATAGAATAAGTTCTTTTAGCCTTGTAATCACATCTTCTAAGTTCATTTCTCCATATTGAAGGATTTTGCTAACTCGATTTACTTTATCCAATAATTTGTACCAAATACAAAGGCTTGTCAAAAATTCAAAATTCTCCAGAACATTCATACATATAGCTTTTGCTTCTGCCATCACAACATCCTTTTTAGAATAATTTGCAATTTCAATCAAATCATCCTTCAATATTGATGCATGAAATCGAATAGCTCTGTAACGACCGTGCGATTTTCGACTTCCGAAAATCGACACTAATACGTTCACTGTATAGGATGCCGAACAATCGAGTGCCGGAAATACCAGATTGTTATGGTTTAAGAAGAAAAGAGATAGAAGAAGAAACAGAAATAACAACAATACAGCATCTCACAATCGCAGCGGAACAAAATATAATATACAATAATAGATTTTTATACAAAAGTTGTATCGGTTAATATTCATACAAATTATCAGAGTACAACCATCAACATATAAATCTGGACGGTTATAATAACTTGTCCTCACAAATGCTGAATATACAGCCTACAATACACAGCGGAATATAATCAAATACGTGCAATACGTCTCTGCCATCTAGCTCGTATCCTGAGCTCCAAAGCAACCTAACCTGAATCTGTAATACTCGGTCTGACCTGAGCATTACAATAAAGTAACACCCGAGTCAGGCTGGGAACCAACGTGAGTAAACACACATAATTTGAAATACTTAAGTTATCAAAATCCTTCGAAAAACAAAGATAACTCGTAAGACCGCGTCACACATAAACACGATGGGTTTTTACTTTACGATAACCAAAACACTTTTACAGAAAACCCGGTGATATTATAATAGTGTCTAAGTATAAATATTTATTAAAATAGGCGAATTGGTTAAATTAACTAAATTCCAGCATATAAGGCTCTATAATCAGAATTATAAGGGTTCGTAGTAGTTATTGGATCGAAGTGGTTCTGGATAATGCAGATATCTAATCCTGGTCTCATCGAATTCAAGCAATAAATTTTTAAAGTTCCAAGTCGTTTAAATCACAATTTCATAATCGGGGTGTTATAATTTACATATGGAAATTCATTCCATATGTTTACTTTATCCAGACCAGTCCATCGAAATAATTTGCTTGTAATCATTCCATTTTTCAAAATCAGAATAGCAAGCAGTTCCAGTCGATTTACTTGCCAATAAAACTTGTTAACGTTTTATTCTATTTTCTTTAATTTGTTTGGCTACTAAATGGTACAAACAATATATGATTTGAAATCAATATCCAAATACAAGTCAAAGTATAGATCATTAACTTAATCAACGATTAATAATTGATATTAAATCAATTTACAATTCAGAATTGAATTAGTTTCAAACAATTGAGTCGAATTATATATTTTAATCCAAATTACTTTTTAATCAAAGAAATTAAATAAAATAATTTATTCTTAATTAATTAAAATTAAACAGATCATTTAATAATTAATTAATTATCCTATAATTAATTTAAATAAGAAGTTACTTATTTACCTACTTTACTTATTATAAAAACATCTAATTTTTCATTGTAGAAACTCGACGATGTTGGTTCCTATGAAAATATCTTATGATAGGAACTATTCTCAAAAATCTACTCGTCGGTGGGATTTAAAATGAAGAAGAAAAACATGTTTAAGTTATAAAGTTATTAGATAAAACAAATTTTTTTCCTTTCCCTTTTTTTAAACTTTTCGGCCCAAAACAAATTCAAACCGGCCCACCTCCTCTTCTTCCACTTCCCAGTCCTCATTCCCATCCCTCTCTTTCATTCGAACACACCCAGGAGTTGCACGTTGACATGCACGTACACGTGCACGCAACCTCTAACTGTTGTGGTTCGACGCCGACCATTCCTACGAGTCGCCGCCGAACCCCACTCTACGTTTTCCACTTGAAACCACGCTCGATACCTGGGTTCAAATTTTCGAACTGCAACCCAAAACACGAGCGAAGACCGAGCCTTCCATCACCTCTCCACGCCACCACAACCCATCGTTCGCCACCGAAAATCACCCAGAGACGCGACATCATCCCCTCCATCGATCCGCCTCGGACCGCATGCCTAATTGCCCCTCTCGACGTCGCCATTTCCTCGTCACCAAAGCTAACACAAGGACTGCCCTAAACTCTAAAACAACCTCGCCACACTTCACCATGCTATAGAAAAATTCCATACCATTTTTCCCACGTGCGCCAACCCCCAACGTTCCTCCACGCTGAATCACACGACACGAAATCAAGCGAGACGTCGGAATTTGACCAAACACCCAATTCCGATCAACTCCATATTTCTCATCCCACACACCACTAAAAATCTTCAAGCCAAGCTTAAAAATCACGTTTTTCAAAGACGAACACATCCCTATAATCCATTGATCAAATTATGATACTTGAAAATTTGACTTATTTAACATTCATACTATAAAAGGAGATTTCCTCTCTCCATGCTTGATGGTTTCCAACCAGATCAATTTTAAAATATACTACACTTAAAAACATCCATCTTTTGTTTTGGAATCATGACTTAAAACCAATTAGATATGAATATATTTAGTTTTAAAGTTTGATGTTCAACTATTTTTAACCAAAATATATGAACAGACAACTTTTATAGAAGATGTACAGTGTTTTTATTTGAGCTTTAAATGAAACTGACCATGTCTACACGCATCTACATACCCATATACACATAACAGACACATATAAACTTGGCATAGATCAAAGTGTCATACATATCACAGTTGTATACATATATATGTAATAACCAGTTAAAAGAAAACAGAGTGTTCTACTCACAGTTTTCAAAGAGATGAACTGCTGCTATGATCATCACCCTTTTCAAGCTTTAGCAACTTGATTTTGTTTTAGTGGTAGACTCCTTTATTTTTTTTAAAGTGTTGAATGGTATACGTAAATAAGCTAAGACAGTAGCATATATATATATATAGGAGAGGTACAAAGTTGGAAAAAGGCTGAAGCCTATTCATATGTACAAGTCTTCATTTTACAATTTTATTTTACAATTTTTTCTTTTTTTCTTTTTTTCTTTTGGCTGATTTGATTAAAATGGCTGATTTGATTTTTAGTTAAGTGATTTGATTTCCTTATTGACTTGAAAATTGAGTGAAAGATTTGCTTTATTTCATGCTTGAGTTGATCTATTGCATCATAATGTTCCCTTATGTTTATATATGCTCGTATAAATATTTACATAGATTTTCCTATACTTTGACTATATGTTTTCATGCTTACCTAATTTCATGTTTCATTTATTATTTTTAAATAAATATATATATATCTACACATATTTTTTTTTATTTGTTATCATAAAGTTTGTACTTCTTTGTATATATTATTGCATAGATGTTATATTTATAACATACACGCACATATATAGACATTTACATATATTTATTCTTATATATATATATTATTTTAATTTTATAGCATAAGTTTTGCATATACAAACATATATATGTTTACCATACACACTTGAAATTTTATATATACTATATACATCTTCACTTATATATATATACACATATATTTATTTATTTTTTATTTTATTTTCCATCATGAACTTTTACATGTATATATCTATATAAAATTTCATATACACTATTCTTTAAGCATACACACACAGACATATACTTACATATATTTTGCCATCATATACATTTATATATATATAGATATGCATACATATACAATATACATATTTATTTTATCATATTTACATATATATGCATATTCTCATATACATTACTTTGTATGCATCTATTTTACGACATACACCAATATATACACACACACACACACATAGTAAAAAGTTTGAAAATTTTCCATTATGAAGTTTGTACATTCATGTATATTTATTTATTTACATATACAATATTCTTATAAACATATATACACATGTAAACTTATATACTATTAAGCATCATAAAGCTTGTGTATATTCATATATACATATATGGATATTCTATCTTAAATTTTAGATGGTGGAGTTTATATACATATATCTATAAAATTTAAAATATCCAGAAATTTCATTTTAAAATTAAATATAGCTTTTCCAAGGCTTATGGATTAATATATTTCCAATATCAGAGAATTTGTTATTCGACTTATAAAAATTTATATTCCAATATTTAAAAGTAGTTAATTATCCCAAAATCAGATGGCTGAAAATCCGGGTCGTTGCAATCCTCCTCCCTTAGAACTTTTTGTCCTCGAAAAGGAACGAAGCAAGAAATAGAATTTTGAAGTATATTACTTAAATCAATCATCTTTTAAACATTTTAAACCTCTTACTCTTTTATCCTTCATTTCAAGATACATACACTTTAAATTACATAATATTACCAAGCTAGTTTTATATTAAAACTTTTTTCATAACTCGATGTCTTAACAAGTCCATCCTTGTTCTTACAGAAATTTAGTCATACGCTGATCAGACGTAGGACTGAAATTCTCTATGTATTTAGTAGACTCGTTTCAACACCTAGTGAAAATAATTGAAAAACATTTTCAAAAATGATATGGAAAGTATCACCCCTCTTTCCTTCTTTACCACCATGGATCGCAGTTAACACGATGATTGCGTCGCCATCCCGACGAAATCATAAGTAAACTGTAGGCATCAACACCCCTCGACTTACGCCATGGGAACACAATAGTCCGTAGCTACACAAAGGTTGTGTTGCTATCACAACAAAGTCGTAAGCAGTCTATAGGCAATCTCTACCCCCCCGAATTACGCTATCAAATGAAACTAAACCACATAGATCGCAGCTACACAAAGGTTGTGTCATTATCCCAGTGAAACCTAACGTAGACTGTAGGCAATTGCTGCCTCCCGAATTACGCTATGGAACCAAACCACATAGATCGCAATCTACTGATGTTACGTCGCTATCACAGCGAAATCAAACGTAGATTGTAGGCAATCGCTGCCTCCCGAATTACACTATGGAACCAAACCACATAGATCGCAATCTACCGATGTTACATCGCTATCATAGCGAAATCAAACGTAGATTGTAGGCAATCGCTGCCTCCCGAATTACGCTATGGAACCATGATAGATCGTAGTTACACGAAGGTTACATTACATTGCTATCACAGCAAAACCAAATATAACTGTAGGTATAATACCCCTTGATTTACGCTATACAAACAAATGATCACCAGGAACTCATGAGTTTTGTCCGGACGTCCTCTAAGATCTCAATTCTCATTGAACCCACCCTGTGGATTCCTAGGTAGAACCACCCAGTGGATCTCCTACTCCAAGTTTCAACTTTCGTGGGGGTGCCTTTCCTTACTTTTAGTTTCAAAACATATCATACTATATATATACAATATCTTTCAAATCATATACTTTATATGTATCACATATAAATTTTAGGGATAGTTTGGCACAGGTCCCTAATAAGTTTCAAAATACACAAACACCCCAGTAAAAAAAGTATGTAAATTAGGTCCCTAGAATTAAGTTACTAAGTAAATGCATATAGTTATGCAATTATTCACTGAATAATTGCACACAATTATATCAAAAAATTGCAAACATTTCCATAATTATTCACTAAAAAATTGTGGAAATTTCCGCAAATTTTTCAAAAAATTGCGGAAAATTATGCAATTATTCACCAAAAAATTGCGTAAATTTCCACAATTATTCACCGAAAAAATTGCATAAATTTATGCAACTTTATGATTTAATTGCATAAATGTCTGCAATTATTCAGTGAATAATTGCATAACTATATGCATTTACTTAGTAACTTAATTCTAGAAGCCTAATTTACATACTTTTTTACTGGGGTTTTTGTGTATTTTGAAACTTATTAGGGACCTGAACCTAATATTCACTAAATTTTATCTATATAAAATCGATATCTTTCAATCGATAGTTTTTGAATTCGCTTTACCCGATTTCCAAAATCGACCTTTTGCCAAAATCAATGTCTCTAAATATCAATAGGTTCCAAAAATATTTCAATTTCATTCTCATATACATATAAGATTATTCTCTCCAATTCGAAAAATTCTAGGACCAATAATTTCTGAGTCCGCTCCATACTTATATCCATTTAGTATTTCAAATATCTTTCAAAGATCATTTCTTTCTAGTTATAAATTTAACAAGGGGAGTTTGAATATATAACTAACATATATAATCTTATTAGTGCCAATCAAAAATTTCCAAGTTCGATTACTTTTCAAAGTTATTGGTAACATTTCTTACTTCTTATAAAGTAAATTTCATTTATAGTAACTATTCAATCTTCATTTTAAAATCACCATATTTACTCAAAATATACTATTTCACTTCAAAATCATTTTTGCCTTAATATCTCGATTTCGGTTCCAATTCAAAATTGCTTCGAATTTCCATTTGGGTTATAACTTCAATTTAACCCAATTTGTATTTAAATCCATGATTCAAATATAAACAATTTCCACTCTGACCAGTTTGAATTTAGCAAATAGCTTGAATAGTTTTAAAATAGTTAAATAGTTAATATAAGATAGTTTGAGTTTTAACATTGGTTTGTATAGTAAAATAGCTTGGAAAATCAAAATAATTTGAATATTTAAGAAGATAGATTTTAAACAGTTTATATTAAAATAATTTATTTGAAAATAGTTTCAAAGTCAAACTAATTCAATTTCCAATCTTCCAATTCAAATCAATTTCAATTTCCATTTCCATTTAAATTGATTCAATTCTGATTTCAATTCGAAACTTCGATTCCAATTTTAATTCAAATCGATTTCGATTTCAAATTAATTCGATTTCGATTTCAATTCCAATTAATTCAATTCAATTCCAATTTGAATTAATTTCAATCCAATTCTCTATTTTAAACCATTTCGATTTATATAAATTCGAGTTCAGTTATCAAAATATCGATTTAAATCATTTAAATCAAATTAACCTTTAATGTTCAATTCAAAAATACAAATCTTTAAAAATAATTCAATTTCGAGCCCAAATGTCGAAATATCCATTTAAATTACTTTTACTTGGATTTATTTCAAGGTTCGAGTAAGAGTTCAAATCTTTTTGAAACAAATAATTTTTTCGGAATTCAATTGATTTCTCAATTATAACTTCAAAATTTCAAACCCAATTCTTTAAACAATTCCGGTTGATAAGTTCATTTTTAACATTTCAAACCCAAGTTTAAAAATGATTCCATTTCCATAAATTCAATTTTATTTCTTAAAATCAAAATCATTTAAATAATTTCAAATTATTTTTTTATAAATCATTTAATTTATCCAATCCGATGTCCATATATAATTTTCTATCCTATGGCTAAGTGAATCCATTATTTCAATTTAATTTCAGGGATGGATATATATCATTTTCAATCCAAAATAAATGTCACATGTATATATCATTTCAATCTATTTCTTAATTTATTCGAAATAATTTGATTAACAGTTTAATATACTTTAAATAATATATAGGATGATAACAGGATATATCAAAAAAAATGTCCAAATCATCTAAAACATCAATCAATAGCATCCATCACAAATTTTCAGAATTCGAAATCCGTTTTATTTCAAAAATTGTTTTGAAATCATTCATACATACATAACTTCTTTTGCACCTCTTATCAAATCTATACCTTTTCTTCCACAAATTCATTTATTTAACTTCCATAAGTTAAATTTTAATTTCACCTTAAATTTCCAATTTCAGGTTATAAGTTCAAAACTTATTTAACTTAGCCTGAGTTAATTCCCAATTCGTTCAATCTATTTACTTTCTCAATTTAAATTTTACATTCCAAAATTCAATTTCCACACTTCTTTTCTTATTAACATCATTTCCCACTTAAAAGTTCAAAACCTTATTTTTCCTTTGGTTATCTTCTCATTTTTATGGGAATTCTAGAATTCAAACCCGGTATATATTTCAAATCACCTTGAAATCATATATATATATATATATACACGTATATATATCCCATTTATATACCAAATCACACTTTTAAATTTTAACCAACCTTGGTTTCTATCCAAAACAAATTCCTTCAGAATTTTCAAAACAACCCTTGTTTTCAAAAACATAAATTTTCATATCAAATATATTCTAAATAATATTATTTATTATTTCCTCAAACACTTTGAAACGCATTTCAAAACTTTCGGGGGTTAGATTCAAAACTTCTCAATTTAAATTCGTTTTAATTTATAGGTCATATTTATAAATTATGCTTATACAATTCCACTTCCTTAAAACATTTCACCATGTTTTATCATTATTTATTTTGTAATAAAACCTTCATTAAGACACAACACACAATTTATGATAATATTCAATATTATCATATCCAGAAACCAAACGCACCATCCATAATAATTTACTGAAAAATTATTTCTATATATAAAATATAATCACGGTAAACTTATTTTTATTTCAAAACACTTTGAAAAACACTCCTGGAATTTTCGGGATTTAAATTCTGGTTTGAGTCTATTTTTAGCTTAACCCATTTGTATAGTTTATTCTCATCAATTTCTATTTGGTTATATATATATATATATAACCACTTAAATTTTATAATCTTATTTGATTATAATAATTACAACCAATCACCTCGACATACTATAAAAATTTTAGAAAAATTATTCCTTTTTATATCAAAATATAGTCTTATATAAAATTCTTTTAAAATCGTTTATCCTTTAAAATTATTATATAAGAAAATAACAAGTACGCTCTCATATATAATACACTCAACTCATTCTAGGGTAACACTGACCCTATCTCTAATGAGTAATTCCCACCAGAGCCAAGGTTCTCGCTTAACCTTCAGCTCTGATACCACGTGTAACGACCGGGCGATTTTCGACCCCCGAAAATCGACACTAATACGTTCACTGTATATAGGGTGCCGAGCAATCGAATGTTGGAAATACCAGATTGTTAGGACTTAAGAAGAAAAGAGATAGAAGAAGGAACAGAAATAACAACAACATAGAATCTCACAATCGCAGCGGAACAAAATATAATATACAATAACAGATTTTTATACAAAAGCTGTATCGGTTAATATTCATACAAATTATCAGAGTACAACCATCAACATATAAATCTGGACAGTTATAATAACTTGTCCTCATAAATGTTGAATGTACAGCCTACAATACACGGCGGAATATAATCAAATACGTGCAATATGTCTCTGCCATCCAGCTCGTCTCCTGAGCTCCAAAGCAACCTAACCTAAATCTGTAATACTTGATCTGACCTGAGCATTACAATAAAGTAACACCCGAGTCAAGCTAGAAACCAGCATGAGTAAACACACTTAATTTGAAATACTTAAGTTATCAAAATCCTTCGAAAAACAAAGGTAACTCATAAGACCGCGTCACACATAAACATGACGGGTTTTTACCTTACGATAACCAAAACACTTTTACATAAAACCCGGTGATATTATAATAGTGTCTAAGTATAAATATTTATTAAAATAGCCGAATTTGTTAAATTAACTAAATTCCAGCATATTAGGCTCTATAATCAGAACTGTAAGGGTTCGTAGTGGTTATTGGATCGAAGTGGTTTTGGATAATGCAGATATTCGATCTCGGTCTCATCGAATCCAAGCAATAAAATTTTGAAGGTCCAAGTCGTTTAAATCACAATTTCACAATTAGGGTGTTATTATTTACATATGGAAATTCATTCCATATGTTTACTTTATCCAGACCAGTCCATCAAAAATGATTCGCTTGTAATCATTCCATTTTCCGAAATCGGAATAGCAAGCAGTTCCGGTCGATTTACTAACATTTTATTCTATTATCTTTAATTTGTTTAGCTACTTAATGGTACAGACAATAGATGATTTGAAATCAATATCCAAATACAAGTCAAAGTATAGATCATTAACTAAATCAACGATTAATAATTGATATTAAATAAGTTTACAATTCAGAATTGAATTAGTTTCAAACAATTGAGTCGAATTATATATTTTAATCCAAATTACTTGTTAATCAAAGAAATAAAATAAAATAATTTATTCTTAATCAATTAAAATTAGACAGATCGTCTAATAATTAATTAATTATCCTATAATTAATTTAAATAAGAAGTTACTTATTTATCTACTTTACTTATTATAAAAACATTTAATTTTTCATTGTAGAAACTCGATGATATTGGTTCCTGTGAAAATATCTTACGATAGGAACTCTTCTCAAAAATCTACTCGTCAATGGGTTTTAAAATGAAGAAGAAAAACATGTTTAAATTTTAAAGTTATTAGATAAAACAAATATATTTTTTCTTACCCTTTTTTCCCTTTTTTAAAACTTTTCGACCCAAAACAAATTCAAACCGGCCCACCTCCTCTTCTTCCACTTCCCAGTTCTCATTCACATCCCTCTCTTTCATTCAAACACACCCATGAGTTACACGTAGAGGTGCACGTACACGTGCACACAACCTCTAACCATTGTGGTTTGACGTCGACCATTCCTACGTGTCGCCGTCGACCTCCACTCAAAGTTTTTCCAGTTAAAACCACGCTCGATGCCTGGGTTCGAATTTTTGAACTGCAACCCAAAACACGAGCAAAGACCGAGCCTTCCATCACCTCTCCACGCCACCATAGCCCATTGTTCGCCATCGAAAATCACCCAGAGATGCGTCATCATCCCCTCCATCGATCCCCCCGGACCGCACGCCTAATTGCCCCTCTCGACGTCGCCATTTCCTCGTCACCGAAGCCAACACAAGGACTTCCCTAAACCCTAAAACAACCTCGCCACACTTCACCACTTTATAGAAAAATTTTACACCATTTTTACCACTTGCACCAACCCCCAGCGTTTCTCCACGCCGAATCACACGATACGAAATCAAGCAAGACGTCGAAATTTGACCAAACACCCAATTCCGATCAACTCTATATTTCTCATCCCACACACCACTAAAAATCTTCAAACCAAGCTTAAAAATCACGTTTTTCATAGACGAACACATCCCTATAATCCATTGATCAAATTATGATACCTGAAAAGTTGACTTATTTGTCATTCATACTATAAAAGGAGATTTCCTCTCTCCATGCTTGATGGTTTTCAACCAGATCAATTTTAAAATATCCTACACTAAAAAACATCCATCTTTTGTTTTGGAATCATGACTTAAAACCAATTAGATATGAAGATATTTAGTTTTAAAGTTGGACGTTCAACTGTTTTTAACCGAAATATATGAACAGACAACTTTTATAGAAGATGTACAGTGTTTTTATTTGAGCTTTAAATGAAACTGACCAAGTCTACATGCATCTACATACCCATATACACATAACAGACACATATAAACTTGGCATAGATCAAAGTGTCATCTGTATCACAGTTGTATACATATATATGTAATAACCAGTTAAAAGAAAACATAGTGTTCTACTCACAATTTTAACAGAGATGAACTGCTGTTATGATTATCACCCTCTTCAAGCTTTAGCAACTTGATTTTGTTTTAATGGCAGACTCCTTTATTTTTTTTAAATTGTTGAATGTTATACGTGAATAAGCTAAGTCAGTGGCATATATATATATATATATATATATATATATATAGAGAGAGGAGAGGTACAAGTTGGAAAAAGATCGAAGCCTATTCATATGTACAAGTCTTCATTTTACATTTTTTTTTATTTTTTTTTTAGCTGATTTGATTAAAAGGGCTGATTTGATTTTTATTTAAGCGATTTGATTTCCTTATTGACTTTAAAATTGAGTGAAAGATTTGATTTATTTCATGCTTGAGTTGATCTATTGCATCATAATGTTCCCTTATAAGTATACATGCTCATATAAATATTTACATAGATTTTCCTATACGTTGACTATATGTTTTCATGCTTACCTAATTTCATGTTTCATTTATTATTTTAAATATATACACAAATATCTAGACTTATACATTTTTTTATTTGTTATCATAAAGTTTGTACTTCTTTGTATATATTATTATTATATGGATACTATATTTATAACATACACACATATATATAGACATTTACATATATGTATTATTATATATATATATATATATATTATTTTAATTTTATAGCATAAGTTTTGCATATACAAACATATATATGTTTACCATACACACTTGAAATTTTATATATACTATATACATCTTCACTTATATATATATACATATATTTTTTTCATTTTTATTTTTTTATTTTCCATTATGAACTTTTACATGTATATATCTATATAAAATTTCATATACACTATTCTTTAAGCATACACACACACACACACATATACTTACATATATTTTGCCATCATATACATTTATATATATATATATGCATACATATACAATATACATATTTATTTTATCATATTTACATATATATGCATATTCTCATAAACATTACTTCATATGCATCTATTTTACGACATACACTATATATACATAGTTAAAAGTTTGAAATTTTGAAATTATGAAGTTCGTACATTCATGTATATATATTTATTTACATATACAATATTCTTATAAACATATATACACATGTAAACTTATATACTATTAAGCATCATAAGGCTAATGTATATTCATATATACATATATGGATATTCTATCTTAAATTTTAGTTGGTGGAGTTTATATACATATATCTATAAAATTTATCATATCCAGAAATTTCATTTTAAAATTAAATATAGTTTTTCCAAGGCTTATACATTCAGATATTTCCAATATCAGAGAATTTGTTATTCGAATTATAAAAATTTATATTCCAATATTTAAAATTAGTTAATTATCCAAAAATCAGATGGCTGAAAATCCGGTTCGTTACAAGCTCTTACAGTTTCTACATGACTTTCCCATCAAGTAGCCGGTAATAGTTTTGGCATTAAATCTTTCACATATTTAACATCCCATTGGTGAGTAGATCCCGAGAACAATGTATAGATCTTTTGCATATGAGCAAAGAAAATTCTTACTTTAACATAAGACTTAGCCATATCACACAGTGCAATATTTAGACTATGACAACCACATAGCATATAAAATGCTCGAGGATTTATATTGATTGGTCTTTTTTGTACACCTTGTGTAATGACCCAATTTGTCGATCCTCGAATGTCGACATTAATGCTTTCATGGTATTCGTGTGCTGAACACCCGAGTGCCGAAAAGACAGAAAATTAGGATAAAATTATAAAAAGAATAGAACAAGAAAGACAGAACACAACATCAGAATTTCACAGTGGAACGATAATATATAATATCAAAAGAACAATACAATGGGTTACTCTAAATATAGGAATTCTAGAGTTACAAAACCTAAGTACTATCATTAGCCTGGACAGTTACAACTGTCAATACTTACAATGCTAATATATGTAAATAGCTAATATGGGACAACAGAAATAGAAATAGATAGATAATGGAAACCTCCAGCTCGACTTCTGAACTCTGAAGCGTCCAAGTTAAAACCTTTCATACTCAGCCTATTTGAAAGAGTACGCGAGGAATTTAAGGAAATAAAAACCAAGCGTCAGAGATAAGTCTGGTATGAGAAAACCCGAGATATATACAACGTGTAATGGTAACTATTGAGACCGTTTGAATTCCCATAATAGCATTCTCCACAAAAGAAACCAACCATTTATTAAGTTTAAAATAATGATATGATAGATAATGTCTAGAGTATATAATATAATCATATAAAATAGTTGTGATGCTTACATCGGTCACAGCACAACATATTTAGGTTACACTCAAAACCGCTAAGGTACGTTAGCATAATTGATTTTCCACGGAGATCCCTTCGGTCAAGCCGAAATCCAATCCCCGTGCACAAGGATCAGAAAAGACCTTCCGAGCGTCATATATCTCTAGATAAAATATACTATAAGGTAAAAACAAAGGCCTACGTCCGAACATAAACATGAACCACGGGATACCAAATATCATCAACTCTCGGTACCAACATCGATAAGTATTCTCTAGATATGGAGTTGATAATACCATGTCGTGGGTCAGCCAAAACCCAGATTATGTATCTTACTCGACCTTTAGCCATTTTCGATGTCTAGGTTTCGTTCGACATCTTTCACACTAGTCTTCATTACTCGAACAGAACACGAATTTCAAAATGGATTCCCACATCTCGAACAGATCACGAATCACTACATGGATTCGAGCATCTCGAATAGATCTCGAATCTCCACATAGATTCCCTTTCTCAACTGCTTCCAAAACGTAGAATCTGTATACTAGTTTTGAAGTAGTATTGGGTAAGTAAAACACTTACCAATCCTGGACTCTTCAAAACCAATCGATTAATTTCCAGTTAACTTAATTTCGATTCTTTCAAAAGTAAGCAAAAGCTAGAGACATTTCGTACCAATACTCCTCCCCGGGAGTTCTTATTGGTATAAAATTGCAATGCCTTTAGATAACTCCTTAAGTCAATTATTAGGTTAAGTTCGATAATTGACTAATCGATTATCTAGTCAAAACAATTTCTTATACAAATCAATATTGTTATGCTTAACTCGTTTTCGACATTCCAACTTAACTATTCCTCGTTCAATAATGAAGCCAAGTAACTTAGAGCGCTGGTTGCATCAAAGCCTTGCCTAGACACTTCATTCTTGAATCACACAAATAGATAAGTCTACCTCGTCGGCTTTTAGTGTTAAGTATAGTATTAATGATTTCCATAAACAGTAAGAAGTCAACATGATTAACACGTTTTCAACATATTCTGACTTACTATTCCTCGGCCAAGAGGGAAATCGGTAGGTTAGAGCTCTATTACTCCATCCTTACTTGACATCGATCTTAACTCTCACAAATAGATAAAAGCCTTACTTCGTCAACTTTTAGTGTTAAACATAGTTAATTATTTTCAAACAAGTAATCAAATAATTAACCATTTAGCCACTAAGCAATTCTTAACCCCTTTATGAAAATATTTTTATATACTTTTAAAATACTTGAAAATGCTTATAATAGGTTTTAAAACATTTATCCAAAATATTGTTTTAAAATAACAAGTTTGTAAAATCTGTAAAACTAGAAAAAGAACATGCTTTATCATAAAAACCTCTTCTTTAAAAATTAACAATTAATTCTTAAAATTTCATAAAGACCTCAAACCACTTGTAAAATACTCTAATATTAGTAAGTAAACACATGTAAAAATAATGAAACAAAATACTTAAACTTAAATATCTTTTCAAACCTTTTAAGTCCAAAAATCAAGTTTAAACGGGGCAGTTTTGCACAAGTGAAGTTTAGGTCGTTTTCGAGATGTTACTTAATGTTTTTCTATTAAAGCTTTTAATAGCAAAAAACATAAAAATAAAACATTATAAATATGGTAAGAAACCCCTAATAATCTCTCTACAAAGTTCCATAGAAATCACTAAAAAATAAGGTAATTCACAACTGCATCTATAACGACTATCGTTATAAGTGTACTTTCAAATTCGAGTTATATTCAAACCTATGTTCAACTACAACCTATGTACTTTATTTCAAGACCTTGCTATATATCATACAAGTCCATTTAAGTCTATTCAAGTCCGTTCAATTCCATACATATGCCACTTGCTTTCAAAGCAAGAATCAAAATCAATATTTTCACATATGTCCATATTAATTCAACAACATTAATATAATCAAACATCAACATATATGTGTGCTATTTTCCAACCAAAATGGTGAGTTAGTTCACATTTTATCCAATAAACAACTAAGATCAAAGAACCCAAGTCCAAACCCAAGTTACCACCCTCATTTCCTTCCTTTCCACTTTTGCTTTTGCCTTGCTACTCACCCTTCCTACTTCACTAATTGTTCACGGCTATGAGAGGTGGGGGGAGTTTGGCTTCCAAAATTTAAGATCTAACTAGGTAGAAGTTTTTTTAATGTGGTATTATGGCTTTGGTCTAAGTTTGAAGTGGTTTGGATTTGATTTAGAAATATTTTGCTTTGGGAAATTATAAAGAGGAAGAAGAAGACGACATGGATTTTGTAACTTCAAGCTTTATGAATTTGTAAATGATAACTAAAGGTACACCCCTACTTATATAGGCTAAGAATGATGTTCTTTAAGCTTGCCTTCCCCCCTTCATGCCATGGGAGACTCACCTCCCATCACTTCTCCTTTATGCTTCTCCTTTATGCTAATTACCATTTTACCTCTCTCATGATAATATCTTTTATCCTAATATAAGATTTTAGAACATTTCAAGCTTTATGAGCAGGTATATATGTTAATTAGTCATTAGAGTGTTCATTTGATCATTAGACAAATGCATAAGAGTTCGAACAACTTATATCGATCGAAAAGCTATTTATCGATAAACTAATTTCCGATCACATTATCGATTTTTCTTCAAAGAATATATTTTTGTAAAAAAATTTCAAAAACCAAGTTTCTTACCATCATTTATTAATCAAATAATATTTGACAAGGTTATAAAATCATGCTTACAACACTTAATTATATTTCAAAACGTTTTGATGTTCGAAGACAAAATGTTCGAATTTCAGGGTTGCTACATCTCCCCCACTTAGAACATTTACTCCTCGAAATTTAAATAAGAATGATAATCAAAGAAGATAGAAGAACAAAGTATATATATAGGATATTACCAAAACTATATACAAACTAAAATGCAACCACAAATGCATGCTAAGTGACTCTACCTCACGCGATGAGTCCATTACAAAAGATGTATGATATTAATAAGAAATCTCCAGTCTAAGAACAAATCAGGATAAGACTCCATCAAACTATCCTCTTTTTTCCCACGTACAATCCCGAGCATCCTTGCTCCATTGTACCTTGACTAACTTCACAAATTAGTCCTCAATCGCTTCGTATCTCTATCAACAATAACAGGTCATCTCAAAACAGTTAAATTTGGCTCAATCTTCAAGTCCTCCTACTGCGATGATTCCACCATCATCGAACGATCAGGCACAAGCTTATGCAAACGCAACAGATGAAATACATTGTGCACACCTGATAGCCTAATCGGTAACTCGACTCTATATGCGAGTGTACTAATCCTATCCAGAATTGGGAATGGTCCTATATAATGAGGAGCTAACTTCCTAGTCCTTCCAAACTGGACTACACTTCTCATCGGAGAAACCTTTACTGACACAAAGTCTCCAACTGAGAACTCCAAGTCTCTATGCCTCTCGTCTGCATAGCTCTTCTATCGATTTCGCGCTTCCTTGATTCACGTTTGAATCTCTATAACCTTATATGAAACCTCCCGAATCATATCTGATTCCAGCACAAGGCGATCTTTAGGTTCTACCCAACATGATGGAGATTTGTAAGACTTTCGATACAACACTTCAAATGCTGCCATTTCGATACTGGCCGATAACTGTTGTTGTATGAAAACTCAACAATTGGTAAGTGCTCTTCCCACGAACCCTGAAAATCTAAAATGCATGCTCGAAGCAAGTCTTCCAACACTCGATTCATCCTTTCTGTTCACCCATCTATCCGTGGATGGCAAGCGGTACTCAAACTAAGCTCGGTCTCTAAGGTCTTATGTAAACCTTTTCAGAACTGGCTTGTGAATATTGGTTCTCTATCACTCATGGTATCACAAGGAACACCGTGCAATCTGACGATTTTCTTAACATATAACACAGCCAAACTAGAAGCTCTTCTTATACAGGTAATGAAACATCCCACACCCCTTAATATACCCAAAAGGACATATTAAAAGGCGTAGTGCGTTGTAGGTATAACTGAAAATAACAGAGACTAAGATTCACAAGACAAAAATAGGTAAAAACAGCGGAAACTAAAATAATAACTTATTTAAAATAAAACTTTCATAACTACTTCATAAATAATGCCAAATACAACATCTATATCCCAAACCCATCATGTCTTATGAAATAAAAATTCATAGTCTCAAAATTAGAGTACATAGTATCCCTCATAATAAGCCAGTACATAGAACAAAAGCTGAAATAAAAGAAATACATAGTAGAAATCTCCTCCAAGGAACCGCCAAGCAACTGCAATCTACCCACTTCTTCCTTGATTGTCTATAGGGGGAAAGGGGAGAATAGAGGAGTGAGTCAGAATAAAAGTCTGGTGAATGATAGTAATTACTAGAGTCTTTAAGCAAGATAAAAGTAATAGACTCTACAACAGTTCTAGTATAAATAAGGATAATAAAGGAAATAGGAAAGAGATAAACTGGAAATAAGTACGATTAAATATTTCTTAATTTATAAGATAGGTTAACTTTGATTGCTTGCAATTGTTCCTGATTTCTTCTTTGATTAGGCTGAATTCCTAATCCTGTAATTAGGATGTGACCCTAATTCTACCCTTTTTGATCGGCCTGCTACTCCATAGACCTTACTGTGGACCAGCCGCTATGTAACTCCCTACGCAGCAGCCAATGGTATCTATGAAAGATACATAGCGCAACCACTGTGGATTCGAATGACATATATAGCTCCCAACACAGAAGGTAATGGTGTCTATGAAAGACACTCATACTAAGCGCTTGGAACTCATAGCTATTACTGAGCACCCGAATGGAAGTCGCACGCGTAACAGCCACCATGCCCATGCTACCTTTTGCTCCACCTATCGGGTCTTCTTATTACCTCAACATCCAGCATAAGCGTGCCCCTCATCCCACTTCAGGCTAACGTAAGATCACCGTGTGTCCATAGAAAATAGGGGTAATGTTGTTGGTACTGGCCCTTCATCCAAACAATATCTAGTCGCACCCTTTATCCAAATCCCCGGTGATTTGGACTTCTATTTGACCAATTATTACCATTCTTAGCATAAGTGTGCCCTCATCTCGCTTCAGCATAATGTGAGACCACCGTTTCGTCTAATAAGGAATGCAAGTTGGTACAGGTCCTACTTTCATCTTTGCTTATTAAATTAGACAAATTATTTAAATAAGCCTTTATTATCATCTTTACTTTTTACGCTTATTAATTCATCCCAAGTCTTAAAATAAGCCTCATTCTATTCTTTTTCTTACTATAACCTACGTTATAATCATGCTCATTACTTAACCCAAGGTTTAAGTGTGAAAATAAGCTTCTTACATCTTTTAGTTACAATTCTATGTTATAACTAAGCCAATTAATTAGTCCAATTCTAATCATAATTAGGCATAATTTCAGTCCAATTCCATTTATATTACAGTCTTTATAATTTACATCTCATAATTATAAATAGGGCAATCTCTTTAATTCAGTCCAACTAATATCATAATTAGGCATAATTTCAGTCTTAATTCCATTTTATTACAGTCTTTATAATTTACATCTTATCTTTCGTTATTTCAGAATTCTTATAATTTAATCCAATTTCGCGTTAATTTTATTCTAATCCATACGCGAAGAAGAAGGAGAAATAAAAGAAAACCGAAAATAGAAGAAAATCCAAGGCGTAGGAAGAAGATGTAAATAACGCATAAATAACAGTAAATGGATTAAAATACTGTAAATAAACTTTAAATAAATAGAAAAACTATAATTAACAGAATTAACTAAAATTAATTGAAAAGAATAGTTAGAAATAAGACTGAAAATAATTCTAAAAACTGTAAATAAAACTACTAAAAAGGTTATTCTAAAAATCCTAGTAAAACTACAACTATTGGAAACTCTATTATTTTAAATTACTTAAAGAAATATTAAAATAATTACAATCACTCACATGTGGTCCTTGGCTCTTCCTTAGGTCTTCTCGGATCCACTTGGTGTTGTCAAATAATTTAATTTAAAATGATTTTCTCCTTGGAAAATTATTCCGTTTAGGGTCCTTCCTGAAGAGGTGAACCCAATTGGAGAAAACCTAGAATGAGAAAAAGTGTTAAGCCTAAGGTCTTATTTATAAGTGTAGAAGTGGATCTCAGACCGTTGGATTTTGGGATTGGATAGGATGCGACCACGTCAAAGGCTGAATAGGAGCCATCGGATGGAAGCACGGAAGGACCAGATGGAATAAAAGAATGCAAAACAACGTGTATGAAACTTCTGCTGACTCATTACTGTGTTAAATCTTACAATGTGCCTTGTCAGCGCCTTATCTTATATTTAATTCAATTAATTATACCCTTAATAATATACAAACTATAAATAATGTTTTCTTCTCAGTTAATTTCTAGTTTGTGCATTTTATTTCAGGTTAAATTTCCATGCGTCTCTCTTTATTCACATGTTTTATTTCAGTTTTCAACATCTCATTTAATTTACATGTTTACGTCTAAAATAAATAAATAAACAACATATCAATATCTTTCCACATTTACATCTGTAATAAATAAATTAACATGTGAATTGTTGTATCTACATTTTTTTCCATATTCACATTTGTTGTAATTAGATAAATAAAATATGTCCACAAACATGTATATATGTTGTGTATTAATTAGTAACCTTATTCTTTACCTTTAAATTGAGCAATCAATTACATTAATTAATTGGTATAAATGTTTTTGTGTTCAAAAACCAAACGGACCCTTATTCCTTACTAACAAAGAAATAACATACCTTATATTTTCTGTAAGAAATGCAATCCTTCCATAATACACTCTTTCCTTTTCTTTTCAAAATATAACGTTTATTTTATTTAATGCCTTCTTTTTTATAAATATATGGTTACATTTTCTCTCATTTACATAACCCATCTCATTTGAACATCGTCATCTTCACTTTTCAAATTTATAAAAGTGGATGCTTTTTTAAGTAAACTGTTATATATTATTTTTTTCCTTTTTTTGTAACAAAACAAACTCCTTGTATATAAAATCATACATATATTCAAAAATGAAAAGTTTATTTCATTTATCTCAAAACATGCATTTATTTCTATTTAAAATGTTCATTCCATTTTGACACAAATGCAAGTTGTTATATTAAACTCAATCATTACAATTTAATTCCTCTCCCTTTCTAATTGAAACATTTCAATAAATCTACTGCCAATTAATTGCAAT
Source organism: Allium fistulosum (assembly GCA_030737815.1). Taxonomy (NCBI): domain Eukaryota; kingdom Viridiplantae; phylum Streptophyta; class Magnoliopsida; order Asparagales; family Amaryllidaceae; genus Allium; species Allium fistulosum. The sequence continues at coordinate 297,294,275 of CM060907.1, forward strand.
ACTAATTTCAAACGAATTCTAATTGTAAAAACTATTTCTTTTCACTTATAATTATTTACTAATTTCTCCTTAAATTTTGGGTTGTTACATTCTCCCCTCCTTAAGAGATTTCGTCCCCGAAATCTCCAAGGATATAAGAATGAAATAAATGTTTTCATCCAAGTTCTACAACTAACTACTCAATCATCACCCATTACATCTATTGTCCTTAGGTTTTTCTAATGCGATTTATGATACTTATGAAAATAGTGTAGTGTCAATGTCCCTAACTAATGCAAAAGATTAGGCGGTCCACTGATTCAGTCGACCTCCTTTTATGCAATCATGTCAGTGCCATGTGTCCAAATGAATGCAAATTCCCTAATGATAATTGATAGCCCTATATGCGTGCTACAATCATCATCCAAATGAAACAATCATATGATAATCATCCATTTATAGCAACCATGAAAATAAAATAAAAATGCAAATGCGCACACATCCATATGCATATGCTCTAGTGTCCTAGTTAGGCCGATCCTAAATGATAATAGTGCCTAGTATAAGTATATGCATCCATTAGCATCCACTAGCAAACACTTGCAAACCCCTAGCATACATCACTCATAACATGTTCTATTAATATGTTTGCATCAAATCCTACCATCCATAGGTTAAATCCTAAGTTCTACCCTCCCAAAAGATAATAAAGGAAAGAACCTATTCAAAACTAAAGATAGAAATTGGAAATTCTAAAACTTACTATCAAAGAAATGTGGATATGAGATACAATTTTCTCCTAATCAAACCAATTTTCTCCGAAGTCTCCTTAACTATGTCAGAACCAAGGCAATCCCTCTGTAGACTCTATCCAATGCAAATGCGACTTGCGCAGTCTTCCACAAAGAGGTTCGAAAGGTGCCACTCCAATGCTAGCTTGAAAACTACTGTCATATGAGAATTCCACTAAAGAAAGATGCTTTTCCCAAGTTCTTCCAAAACCAAGAATACTCATTCTCAACCATGTGTGTCTTACTATCTTATTAATTTCACCTTACTGTTCTTCTTTAGTCTGCTCAACATTCCTAGGTTCTTACTAGTGTCCTATACACTCGCTGCAAACTTCTATTGTTACTTCTAAAAGTAATCCTTGATGTCTCCTTTATAGTCTTACACGTTATACCTAGGAAATGATTCCTATCTATTCCACATTTATAAGTTTGGTTTGGTATTTATCATTTCAATAACTAAGGCTTCTAAATTTTTAAAACATCAAATCCCAAAATCTTCATCTTTAAAAAGTGTTATTTTTAAGTTTCTATTAAATTCAAAAATACTTGGCTACTCAATATTTTATTTTTCTAAACTTGCATCCTTATAGCTTTTTGAGTGCACATTAATTCCCAAACCTAGAGGGGAAACCTTTTAAATCCAAAACTTATTCCTCATTTTCTTTTAAAGACCTTTATAATTTTCTATCAAAATTGGGATTTTTAAATCAAATGTTACTAAGCTTTTTGCTTTCAAAAACTTATTTACTTTTTCATCAAACCATTTTTCTTTTAAAATATCTTTAAAATTTCCTTTTTCAAATCATCTTCTTATTATACCTAATAGCCTCATACCTTAAGGTTTTGGAACTACTTTCTCTAATGAGAAATTCTTAACGCTAAAATCTTCTATGAACCTTTTAAAAGAGGACTTTGTGTTTATGTGGAGTTACAAGAAATTTATTCTATATTTTCGAAACAGGCTATACAAAATATGGTGCTTCCCATACCTTGTACATCTCTTTCATATATTCCTTGTCACTTGCACAAAACATTTTTATTGGTTTCATAGAAAATTATACCATTATTCTTTTCATTCCAATAGATTAAAGCATGTTTAATTTATACTTTCCTTTGATAAACATTTTCTTATACTTATTTAAATAATAGGTGTATTCACAAATTACTTTATTTCTATTCTTAGAAATTACCTTTTTAAAATACGTCTTTATTTGGGTTAAAACGGATGTTGCGTAAAACACCGTTACTACAAACTAAAAATACCAGTGTATGAATTTAATTAAAAATAAATACTAATAAACCTCACATATTATGTAAAAACATTCCTCTTGGGAGTCTTCTACTATAACAATAGTGTTATATTCTATGCTTCTTTTATTTTTCATGAAAACATCTATTACAATAATAAATGTTATAACCTATGTTTTCGATACTTAATACACTTTATGTTTTTATATTTAGAATCTTTGTTTACTTACAAAGAAGCTAGTGAGCTATATACGCTCTATAATTCTTCAAAAAGAGTTTCACCTTTTCAACAAAATTTATATCATATAAAAACCAATTTTAAATTTCATGCCATTTTTCAAAAAGATCCAATATTTACTTTAAAAACATTGACAATTATTCTTTTCAACTTTTCTAATTCTAAAAATTTTATTGGGCTAGATATAAAGTGGATTTTCTTCTCATTGCCCTAGGAGTATCCTTCCTAAATTTTGGTAATCCCATTTCCTTACCAAAGTCTTTTACCCCAATTCCTCTTTGATGCTTATATTTTTACTTTAAGGCTCTACCATTAAATCAACTTATACGAAACAATTATAATTTCTGCAATTATCTACACATGGGCTTTCTTCTTTTCTATCAACTAAATCTACTGTACATCTCCAACCTTTTCCTTCCTCTCTTTGGATTTCCATAATCCGAACCTAAAAAACAAAACCATTTCTAAAACTCCTACCATGTGTAGACCTTCTCTATGCCCTGAGAAAAGCACCTCTTTAAATACGTCTGGGAAATTTCTGAAGACTGGAACTGAATCTAACTCTGCTGATGATGAATCGAGGGGATAAAAGAAGCTCAACATGACTGACTCCTATGGGTCGCAAGAAACCTTGAGAGTCCTACTACTGCATGTCTCTTGTCTAACGACTCTCCTCTCGCAGTCTAATATCGTTCCATAAGTGGATACCCAATCCATTCCTAAAATCATCCCATACCCCAAAAATCCCAATACATAGGCGTCGTAGTCAAACTCTACGCCTAGGATAAAAATTTTCAAACCCCCACAAACCATAGATAAGTGTGTCGATCCTCCTATGGGGTTTGAAATAACAATGGGGTCTACTACTAAAGAGATGTCTGAGTGCAAACAATCAAACAAAGAACTTGAAATGAAAGGGTGTGATGCTCTAGAATTGAAAAGAGTCTGAATGCGAAAATCAAAAATAGAAATCAAAACTTTCCATGGTGACTTTCCTACCTCTATCTAGTCCACTACTAGAAGGTGCTGCATTCAAAGCTTATACTTGCACTGTAGGTGCGCCTGTTCTCTGCCCCTTCCTGTAGGGACAATTCCTACTCATGTGACCGGGTTGCCATCAATTATAGCACTTTCCCTTCATCTTGCAGTCTTTTGCGTAATGACTAGTCACTCCACAGCTATGGCACTTCGCTCCTTGCTTGATTTGCTTCTAAGGGCCTTCCCTTTTCCTCTTATCCTTATACCTCTTCCACCATGGCTTCTTAGATCTTTTTGACTTAGGAACCTCTTTAAGCTCTCCCTTCGGTTGTGAAGATACAGGCTGAACTCTCTGTTTGTCTTCCAAGTCTAACAGCCTAAAATTTTGCTCCATATCTTCCAACCTAGCTTGTGTCTCCTCGAAATCCTCTGTACCAAAAAACTTTCTGCCCCCTATACTAGCGAAGTCCTTGCATAGCTTATAAAAATCGACTGGTATAGGTGGATCAAAGGGATTTCCACCTACCGGTGTTGTATTGGGCATTTGCCCTTGCACCTATGGTACCATAACTTTACGGAACCAATCAGCCATACTATGCAAAGAAAAGGAAACTTAGGCTTTAAAGAATCAAAAGAAAGATGAATTGGACTTTGAGGGGATTTTTATAAAAACTCTTTTGTACTTGAAAACTATTTCTAAGAGTTCCTTGGAAAATACTTTTAAAACAAGTTATTTTTGGAGAAATAATATACTTTTAAAATAAAATTTTAGGAATCCTGTAACCTTAGGCTCTGATACCAAGTGAAACACCTCCACACCCCTTAATATACCCAAAATGGCACATTAAAAGGCATGGTGCGTTGTAGGTATAACTGAAACAAACAGAGACTAAGATTCATAAGACAAAAATAGGTAAAAACAGCGAAAACTAAAATAATAACTTATTTAAAATAAAACTTTCATAACTGCTTCATAAATAATGCCAAATACAACATCTATATCTCAACCCATCATGTCCTATGAAATAAAAATTCATAGTCTCAAAATCAGAGTACATAGTATCTCTCATAATAAGCCAGTACATAGAAAGAACAAAAGCTGAAATAAAAGAAATACATAGTAGAAATCTCCTCCAAGAAACCGTCAAGCAACTGCAATCTACCGACTTTTTCCTTGATTGCCTATGGGGGGAAAGGGGAGAATAGAGGAGTGGGTCAGACAAAAAGTCCGGTGAATGATAGTAATTACTAGAGTCTTTAAGCAAGATAAAAGTAATAGACTCTACAACAGTTCTAGTATAAATAAGGATAATAAAGGAAACATGAAAGAGATAAACTAGAAATAAGTACGATTAAATATTGCTCAATTTATAAGATAGGTTAACTTTGATTGCTTGCACTTGTTCTTGATTTCTGCTTTGATTAGGCTGAATTCCTAATCTTGTAATTATGATGTGACCCTAATTCTACCCTTTTTGATCGGCCTGCTACTCCATAGACCTTACTATGGACCAGCCGCTATATAACTGCTTACACAACAGCTAATGGTATCTACGAAAGATACACATAGCAACCACTATGGATCCGGATGACATATATAGCTCCCTATACAGAAGGCAATGGTTTCTACAAAAGACACTCATACAAAGCGCTTGGAACTCATAGTTATTACTGAGCACCCGAATGGAAGTCGCACGCGTAACTGCCACCATGCCCATGCTATCTTTTGCTCCACCGATTGGGTCTTCTTGTTACCTCAACGTCCAGCATAAACGTGCCCCTCATCCCACTTTAGGCTAACGTGAGATCACCGTGTGTCCATAGAAAATAGGGGTAATGTTGTTGGTACTTGCCCTTCATCCAAACAATATCTAGTCGCGCCCCTTATCCAAATCCCCGGTGATTTGGACTTCTATTTGACCAATTATTACCATTCTTAACATAAGCGTGCCCTCGTCTCGCTTCAGGCTAATGTGAGACCACTGTTTCATCTAATAGGGAATGTTATTTGGTACAGGTCCTACTTTCATATTTTCTTATTAACTTAGACAAATTATTTAAATAAGCCTTTATTATATATCATCTTTACTTTCTACGCTTATTAATTTATCCCAAGTCTTAAAATAAGTCTCATTCTATTCTTTTTCTTATTATAACCTATGTTATAATCATGCTCATTACTTAACCCAAGGTTTAAGTTGGAAATAAGCTTCTTTCATCTTTTAGTTACAATTCTACGTTATAACTAAGCCAATTAATTAGTCCAATTCTAATCATAATTAGGCATAATTTTAGTCCAATTCCATTTATATTACAGTCTTTATAATTTACATCTCATTATTATAAATAGGCCAATCTCTTTAATTCAGTCCAATTAATATCATAATTAGGCATAATTTCAGTCTTAATTTCATTTTATTACAGTCTTTATAATTTACATCTTATCTTTCGTTATTTCAGAATTCTTATAATTTAATCCAATTTTGCATTAATTTTATTCTAATCCATACGCGAAGAAGAAGGAGAAATAAAAGAAAACTGAAAATAGAAGAAAATCCAAGGAGTAGGAAGAAGGTGTAAATAACGCATAAATAACAGTAAATAGATTAAAATATTGTAAATAAACTGTAAACAAATGGAAAAGCTATAATTAACAGAATGAAATTAAATTAACTGAAAAGAATAGCTAGAAAGAAATAGACTGAAAATAATTCTAAAAACTTTAATAAAACTGCTAAAAAGGTTATTCCAAAAATCGTAATAAAACTACAACTATTGGAAACCCTATTATTTTAAATTACTTAAAGAAATCTTTAAATAATGACAATCACTCACCTGTGGTCCTTAGCTCTTCCTTCGATCTTCCCTGATCCACTTGGGGTTGTCAAATAATTTAATTTAAAATGATTTTCTCCTTGGAAAATTATTCTGTTTAGGGTCCTTCCGGAAGAGGTGAACTTAATTGGAGTAAACCTAGAATGAGAAAAAGTGCTAAGCCCAGGGTCTTATTTATAAGTGTAGAAGTGGATCTCAGACCGTTGGATTTGGGGATTGAATAGAATGCGACCACGTCATAGGATGAATAGGAGCCATCGGATGGAAGCACGGAATGAACAGATGGAATAAAAGAATGCAAAACAACGTGTATGAAACTTCTGCTGACTCATTGTTCTGTCAAATCTTATAATGCGCCTTGTCAGTGCCTTATCTTATATTTAATTCAATTAATTACACCCTCAATAATATACAAACTATAAATAACGTTTTCTTCTCCTAAATTAATTTCTAATTTGTGCATTTTATTTTAGGTTAAATTTCCATGCGTCTCTCTTTATTCGCATGTCTCATTTCAGTTTTTAATATCCCATTTAATTTATATGTTTACGTATAAAATAAATAAATAAACAACATATCAATATCTTTCCACATTTACATCTGAAATAAATAAATTAACTTGTGAATTGTTATATCTACATTTTTTTCCATATTCACATCTGTTGTAATTAGATAAATAAAATATGCCCACAAACGTATATATATGTTGTGTATTAATTAGTAACCTTATTCTTTACCTTTAAATTGAGCAATCAATTATATTAATTAATTGGTATAAATGTTGTTGTGTTAAAAACCAAACGAACCCTTATTCCTTACTAACAAAGAAACGTGAGAAATGCGGATTACGGATCTTAAGGCTAGAATTAACCCTATAGGGGGGTGAATAGTGTTTTAAGGAATTACTAATTCTTTTTGAGTTTGTATCAATTTGAACACAAATGTATGCAATATTCAGACAAAGATATGATCACAGAATCAAACACAAATGCAGATATAAAGTAAAAGCAATAAAGGAAAGAACACACTGGATTTTATACTGGTTCGGAGTTACCCTACATCCAGTCCCGCAACACAAGTACGGATTTCCTTTCAAAATCAATTCTTACAATTACACCCTCGATTTCAAGGCCACGAGGTACACCACTCCAGATTCACAATCCTCTGGGTAGAGATACTTGATTTTACGAGCAACAAGTTCACCCGATTGATTTTCCAGGCTACAATCACACCTTTTCTCGCTCGATTGATTACAAAGAAATCTATAACTCTGAATAGCACTGGGATCTTGTTGAGATAGTGCTAGAGAATCAAACCGTAGATGATCTAGTTAGATTCAATGGTGATTTCGGCAGAGTAATGGTAAAAATGTATATAAAGAAATGTGGAAGAAGAAGAGAAGTGAAATCAGAGAAAATATGAATATAAATTCGTTTAAAACATCCCCTATTTATAATAGAACAACAGCCATGTCCATTCGTGAAAGGATATGACGAATAGACACTTCTTTTGAAATCAACTGTCACCTTGTCGACAATGGGTGCTTGGGGTTGTCGACAGGCCTAAGTTATTTTTGGTAATTTGTTTTTCTTTGAAAATAATTTCTATCTTGTATTAAAACTATTTTAAACTTTATAAATATACTTAACTATAGTTAAAATACATTAATAAGTATAGGGAATAATATTTTGGTATATATAAAATTTTACTATAATTTTATATTAAAATCTAAGTATAAATATTAAAAGTTAAATATATTATAATTAAAAGATAGTTTAAAACCAAGAATAATTTGATATTGAAAATATAGATTATTTTGAGGCTAAAAGTATTTTAAAACAAGGATAGATGTTTTTGATTTAAAAAAGGAAGATTTTGAAATCATTTTGAAAATAAGATATAATTTTGTAAAACATTTGAATAAAAGTTAGTGGATACAAAACAATGTTCCACTAGATTTTTCGTAGGTTCCATCCTACTTAGGGTTCCATCCCTTTAACGGGCTCAAAGTTGATTCCATTCCACGAATAAAATGGTTTTTAAGATGTTAGTGCTTTTCTAGAAGTTTTAACAAAATTCCTAACTAAATTACATATCTTGAAATCTTTAACTCTTGATAATCTTGATACTCATGAGTCTTGAATCTTGATATCTTCGATCTTGAGTTCATCAGTTCTTGAATCTCTATACTGTACAGTCTTCATTTTTTGGTACCTGCATATACATCCTGCATATAAATATATATCTAAACCATACTGTTAGTATTTATATTTTATAATCTTATTCTAAGGTTGTTGTCATCAAAACCAACTTCTCAGGGATTAACAAGAAATAACATACCTTATATTTTTTGTAATAAATGCAATCCTTCCATAATACACTCTTGCCTTTTCTTTTCAAAATATAACATTTATTTTATTAAATGCCTTTTTTTATAAATATATGGTTATATTTCTCTCATTTACAATAATCCATCTCATTTGAACATCGTCATCTTCACTTTTCAAATTTATAAAAGTAGATGCCTTCTTTTTAAATATACTGTTATATATATATATTATTTTTTTCCTTTTTTTGTAATAAAACAAACTCCCTATTTATAAAATCATACATATATTCAAAAATGAAAAGTTTATTTCATTTATCTCAAAACATGCATTTATTTCTATTTAAAATGTTCATTCCATTTTGACATAAATGCAAGTTCTTATATTAAACTCAATCATTACAATTTAATTCCTCTTTCCCTTTCTAATTGAAACATTTCAATAAATCTACTGCCAATTAGTTTCAATACTAATTCCAAATGAATTCTAATTATAAACACTATTTCTTTTCACTTATAATTATTTATTAATTTCTCCTTAAATTTCGAGTTGTTATAGGTGATAAGTGCACACTCTTGGCTAATCGATCCATGATAACTCACACATCCTCATTACCTCTTCTCGACCCAGGCAATCCATCGATGAAGTACATGGAAATCTGCTTCCATTTCCACTTAGGAACCTCAAGTGGCTGAAGTAGCTCAGTTATATTCTAGTGACTACCTTTCACCTGTTGGCAGTTAGCACACATGCTTATAAAGATAGAAATATCCCTCTTTATGCCTTCCCACCAGAGTGTCCTCTTCATGCCCTTATACATCTTAGTGACCCTAGGATGTATCGTCAACCTAGAATGGTAACTCCCTACAGAAATTCCTTCCTAATCCCATCAACATTTGGGACACATAACCTACCGTTCATTCTCAAAATGCTATGGCCATCTACCTCGAATCCCGACCACCTCTCTGGTACCTCATCCTCGCTCACATTTTTAGCTACCTTTGTAAAAGGAAGATCTCTAAGCTGACTCTCTTCGATACGACTAATCAAAGTCGGACGAACATCAACATATTCCCTAACTGCATACCTCCTACTGAGCGCATCAGCTACGACATTAGCTTTCCTCAGTGTGCATAATATATCCAGATCATAGGCCGTAAGAATCTCCAACTACCTTTGTTGCCTCAAGTTTAAGTCTGTTTGCGTAAAAAGGTACTTCAAATATTTATGGTATGTATATAACTCAAATCTCTCACCTAGCAAATGATGCCTCCAGATCTTGAATGCAAATACTACTGCTAACAGCTCCAAGTCATGAGTTGCATAGCTTTCTTCATGCGTCTTGTGCTGGCGACTCGCATAAGCACTAACCATTCCATGTTGCATTAATACAGCACCTAGACTCATTCCACATGCATCAGTGTAAACAGTCAAACCCTTACCTCCATCTGGCATGGTAAGAACAAAAACACTAGTTAACTTTTCCTTTAACTCTATGAATGCTCGCTCGCAATTATTGGTCCACACAAATTTGACATCTTTCTTCGTCAATTTCATTAAGTGGAGGTAATCTTTGAGAAATCCTATATGAATCTCCTATATTAACCTGCTAGATCTAGAAAGCTCCTAATATTAGTTGCGCTTTCCGATCTCTTCCAGTCCTGAACGGCCACAACCTTAGTTGGATCAATAGAAATACATTCTGTTGAAAGAACTTGACTTAAGAACCCAACTTCTGAATGCCAAAAATGTCACTTTGAGAACTTAGCCTATAATACCCGCTCTTTTAGTATTTATAGAATAATCTTTAGATGGCATGAATGTTCCTCCTCTATCTTGGAGTAAAAAAGAATATCATCAATAAAACCAAGAACAAACTTATTCAACACATCTCAGAAAACTCGATTCATTAAGTCAACAAAATATGTTGGAGCATTAGTTAGGCCGAACGGCATAACTAACCACTTATAAAACTGGTCGAATCTAAAAGCGGCCAAGGGTACACTCTCCTCTGCTACCTTCAACTGATGGAACCCTGTAGCAAGACCAAGTTGAAAAAAATACTCGAGCTCGATGAGACTGATCGAACAAGTCATCTATTTTAGGAAAAAGATACTTGTTCCTAATAGTTCATTTGTTGAGCTCGCGATAATCAACACACAGTCTTAGGAAACCGTCTGCCTTCATAACAAAGATGGCGGGCACTCCCCAACTTGAATAACTTGGTCGTATCAAGCCCTTCTACAAGAAATCACTAACTTGATTTGTCAGCTCCAACTTCTCCTTTGGGGCAAGTTTACGAACATGAAACACGATAGGCTTTGCATCCTTTACTAAATTAATGCGAAATTTTATCTCTCGACGAGGTGGTAAACCTATCACCTCTTCGAAGACATCTGCAAAATCCTAAACAACAAGGATCGAACCCAACTCCTCCTCCACCACATTAAAGGAATAAAGAAAACTAATCATAAGCGAGCTAGGCTCTCCATAGAATAATGTATGAACTTCCATCCCCTTCTTTAATAGCACGGTTCGCTTATCACAATCTAAGACTTCATTATTCTACGATAACCAATCCATCCTTAGTAGAGCGTTAAAACCCGTAAAACTCAGGACATACATATCACAAGGAAAGAGTCAGTCAAAACAAGAAATCAGAACTCCTAAGCAAACCATACTAAGATTAGCTGAGCCCCCAACTGGGTTTAACACACAAATAGAATCTAAAGCTATAACTGTCTTAAGTTCCAATATATCAACAAGTGTACGAGATATAAAACGAAGAGAAGCACCGGTATCAAATAAAACACAAACAGGAATGCCAAAAATAGATAGAATACCTTCCAAAACTTTCTTCCCCTTTGCTGCGGTAGGAGTGGAAGGTGCTGAAGCAAAAGAAAAAATTCTAAGCTACTCCCCTTTACGAAGCATCGGACAGACTTTAACTTGATGATCGAGCTGGTGGCAATTGTAGCAGCTCCTTTGTGCAAACTGTGCCCTGGTTGTTTGTGGCTCTATCTTTGGTACCTTAGCAATAAATGCCTTAACCAACGATCCTTTCACCACCTGTTTCTCCTCAACTGATGTATAGCTACTGGCACCCCTTATTTCCACACTTGTGAAACCATAACTATCCCTTGAAGGCTTAAACTTTTGTTTCTTGTTCCCAGCTGGTGTAGGAATAGACGGCTTTGGTGCTAAGCTCTCAAACCTCCACCCCATGTTCACTAAATTTACATAAGACCCCAAGATGTGATTAGTAATATTACCCTAGAATTCTAGGCACATCGCTATGATGAACATCTCATTCCTCTTCAATGACATGTCTACCAATCCAGGTCTGAACCTAGATTAGGCAGTGAATCGGTTATCATACTCTACCACTGTCATAGCCCCCGCTTCAGTCGAGGAAGCTCCTAAGAAACAAAGTCTTCCCGGCTTTTAGGATGAACTTCATCTCGAATCCTTCCTTGAATTGGGCCCAAAAGAAGTCGTTCTCTCGGCAACAGTGATAGAACTCCACTAATCCATGATTGCATTCGTCAGATGTCGTGATGCCAACCGAAGCTTCGTCGCGTCATCTAGCTCCATATCCCTAAATATTCGATCACATAATTTGATCTAAGTCTGGACTTCTATAATAGTCTTCGTACCACCAAACCTCTTACCTCCTAGCCTCTCATAATCGCGATAGTGCGAAGCAAAATTTACCTGAGGCCTAGACCTGCACGATCTCCTCTACAATATCCACCCTTGGTTCCCCGACTAGAGCAACATTCCCTGGTGCTCGATCTCCAACAGTTGTGATGGCACTACCTCGACCACCTCTACCACTACCTCCTTGAGCATTGACAGCTCTAATATTCATGATGTACAATTTGAATATAGCAGAATATATTTAGGATATGAAAGGATGGAGTTGTTTCAATAAAAGAGATTATTCCTAAGGAAAGCTGAAAAAGGAGGTATAGGTTTATAGAAAATACAAATACACTCTTGTATACACTCGACTCATTCTAGAGTGTCGCTTACCCTATCTTTAATGAGCCATACCCAAATAAAGCCAAGGCGTTCGCTTAAGCTTGTGCTATGATAACAAATGTAACGACCTAATTTTTCGACCTTCGAATGCCGACACTAATACATCCACGTTATTCGTGTGCCGAACACCCAAGTGCCGAAAAGATAGGTAGTTAAGGTAAATAAAAAAATAGAACAAGAAAGGTAGAACTTAACATCAGAATCTCTCACAGTAGAGTGGTAATATATAATATCAAAATAACGGTACAAAGGGTTACTCTGAATATAGGAATTTTAGTGTTACAAAACCTAAGTATTATCATTAGCCTGGAGAAGTATAACTACTTATCCTTACATTACTAATACATGCACATAGCTAATATGAGACAACATAAATAGAAATAGATAGATAATGGAAGCCTCTAGCTCGTTTTCTAAACTCTGAAGCATCCAAGTTAAAATCTGCCATACTCAGACTACTCGAAAGACTATGCGAAGAATTTAGGGAAACAAAAACCAAGCGTTATACATAAGTCTAGTATGAGAAAATCCAAGATACATGCAACATGTATCGGTAACTATTAAGACCGTACGGATCCATAACAGTTTTTCCCTCAAAAGAAACCAACCATTTATTAAGTTTAATATAGTGATACGATAAATAATGTCTAGGGTATAGAATACAAATCATATCAAATAGTTATGATGCTTACATCAGTCACACCACAACATATTCAGGTTACACTTAAAACCGCTAAGTTACATTCGTATAATGGATTTTCCACGGAGATCCCTTCGGTCAAGCTAAAATCCTATCTCCATGCACAAGGATCAGAAAACACCTTCCGAGTGTTGTATATCTCTATATAAAATATACCATAAGGTACACACAAAGGCCCATGCTCGAATATAAACATGAACCACGTGGTACCAAATATCATCAACTCTCCTTACCAACATCGATAAGTATTCTCTAGATATGGAGTTGATAACACCTTATCGTAGGTCGGCCAAACCCTAGATTGTGCATCCTACTATGTCTTTAGCAATTTTTGATGTTGAGATTTCATTTAGCATATTTTACATGAGTCTTCATCACTCGAACATAATACGAATCCCCAAATGGATTCCCACGTCTCGAACAGATTACGAATCACTACATGAATTCGAGCATCTTGAATAGATCTCGAATCTCCATATAGATTCCCTTTCTCAATCGCTTCCAAAATATAGAATTTGTATACTAGGTTTGAAGTGGTATTCGGTAAGTAAAACATTTACCAATCTCAGACTCTTCAAAACCAATCGATGAATTTTCGATTAACTCAATTCCAACACTTCCAAAAAAAAGTGAAAAATAGATATGTTTCGTAGCAATACTCCTCCCTGGGGTTTCTTGTTGGTATAAAATCACGAAGCCTTTTGATAATCCTTAAGTTAACATTAGGTCAAGTTTGATAATCGACTAATTGATTATCTAGTCATAACAATTACTTATACAAATCAATATTCATATGCTTAACTTGTTTTTGATATTTCAACTTAACTATTCATTATTCAAGAGTGAAGCCAAGTAAGTTAGAGCACTGGTTGTATCAAAGCCTTACCTAGACACTTTATTCTTGAATCTCACAAATAGATTAGTCTACCTTGTCGGCTTTTAGTGTTAAGTATAATATTAATGATTTTCATAAACAATAAGAAATCAACATGATTAACACATTTTCGATATCTTCCGGCTTACTATTCCTAGGACAGAGGAAAACTGGTAGGTTAGAGCTTTACTCCATTCCCACTCAACATCAATCTTAACTCTCAAAAATAGATAAGCCTTACTTCGTTGGCTTTTAGTGTTAAGTATAGTTAATTACTTTTCAAACAAGTAATCAAATAATTTACCATTTAGCCACTAAGCAATTCATAACCCCATTTTGAAAATATTTTTATATACTTTTAAAATACTTGAAAATATTTATAATAGGTTTTAAAACATTTATCCAAAATATTACTTTAAAATAACAAGTTCATAAAATCTATAAAACTTGGAAAAGAACATGTTTATCATAAAAACATCTTCTTTAAAAATTCACAATTAATTATTTAAAAGTCATAAAGACATAAAACCACTTTTAAAATACTCTAATAGTAGTTAGAAACACTTGTAAAATGAATGAAATAAAATAATTAAACTTAAATGTCATTTCAGACCTTTTAAATCCAAAAATCAAGTCTAGATGGGGCAATTTTTCACAAGTTAAGTTTTAGACGTTTTCGAGACGTTACATAATTTTTTACTATTCAAGCTTTTAATAGCAACAAACATATATAAAACATTGTAAATATGATGAGAATCCCAAAGGATCTCTCTACAAAGTTCCATAGAAATCGTCAAAAACAAGGCAATTCAAAACAGCATCTATAATGATTATTATTATTATAAGTGCACTATTAATTCCGAGTTATATTCAAACCTATATTCAACTACAACCTATGTACTTTGTTTCAAGACCTTGATATATGTCATAAAAGTCCATTCAAGTCCGTTCAAGTCCATACATATGCCACTTGCTTTCAAAGCAAGAATCAAAATTAATGTTTTCACATATGTCCATATTAATTCAACAACATTAATACAATCAAACATCAACATATATATATATATATGATATTTTCCAATCAAAATGGTGAGTTAGCTTAACTTTTATGCAACAAACAACTAATAACCCAAGTCTAAACCCAAGCTAGCACCCTCCTTTCCTTCATTTCCTCTCTCTCTTTTTCCTTGCTTCACCCTTCCTCCTTCACTAATTGCTCACGGCTATGAGAGGTTGGGGAAAGCTTGGCTTCCAAACTTCGAGATCTAACCAGGCATAAGGTTTTGTAATATTATAGTAATTCTTCACTCCAAGTTTGAAGTGATTTGGATTTGATTTGCAAATACTTTAGAATATTATGAAGAGGAGGAAGAAGAAGACATGGATTTTATAACTTCAAGCTTTGTGAATTTGTGAATGATAACTAAGGGTGTGCCTCCCCTTATATAGGCTAAGAATGGTGTTCATGTTATGGAAGACTCACCTCCCATCACTTCTCCTTTAAGTCACTTCTTCTTTATGTTAATTACCATTTTACTCCTCTTATAATAATATATATCTTATCCTAATAGAAGCTTCTAGAACATTCCAAGATTTACGAAGAGGTTTGTGTGTTAATTAGTTGCTAATGCATTCATTTAATCACTAGACAAGCGTGCAAGAGTTCGAACAATTTATATCGATCGAAAAGTTGTTTACCGATAAACCAATTTTCGGTCACATTATCGATTTTTCTTCGAAAAATATATTTTTGTAAATAATTTTAAAAAGCCAGTTTTTTATCATTATTTATCAATTAAATGATGTTTAATAAGATTATAAAATCATATTTATAACACTTAATTATATTTCAAAATGTTTCGATGTTCGAAGACGAAGTTTTCGAATTTCAAGGTCGCTGCACATTGATGCTTGCCTTTTATATTAGATCCATTATCATAACCTTGGCCTCTTATGTCATCAACGTTAATATTAAGTTCATTCAAAATATTTTCAAGTTGTTTGAAATGACCAAGTCTTGTTGTATCATCAAGCACTATAAATCCAAGGAAAAACTCTTCTATCTTCACATCATTAATATGTTCAATATCCACACACCTTATAATAATTGACATTTGTTCTTCATGCCTTAAATCTGGGGTACATTCAAGAATAACCGAAAAATATTTTTCTTTTAAAATCTTTTTTATGATTTTGGCCTTTATCTCATTTGACAATAAAATAATGATTTCATTTTGAATTTTATGGCTAAGATAATAATGTTGAATTTCTTTATTAACCACACATCGAAGATGATCTTGCATAATTGGATCAAATTCCGCAAGAAACTCGATAAGTTGACAAAAAAGCCCATTATTTCTTTCATAAATTTTCTCATTGCTCCCATGGAAAGGCAAACCCTTTCGAGAAAGCGTTTCACAACTTTAATTATTTGTAACAATATCATCTTCTAACGAACTTTCTCATTGGCAATTTGAGCCTCCATCTTTTTTTAACCATTCCTTTTAATTTTAATCCCTTCTGCAAAACCAACCCACTTCGTAGCACACAATGTTTCGGATTTGTTTCATGCTCTCTAATTTTTTGTGGAAGATTGTGCAAATCATCAATTCCATCTTCGGACAATTTCCTCACCAACAATTTATTTTTGAATAACTTGCAACAAAAACAAAATACTTGTCCAATGAATTTGAATATACGATCCACTTTCTTTCTTGTTCCTCACCATGGAAAACGAAGGATGTAACGCTTGGATGAAAAAAATTCTATTTCTCCCGAACTTCATGATACTTGGAAACTTAACAAATTTTTTTAACGATTTTGATTAGGCTTCTTTCAACTAACATCAATCTTTTAGTATCACTTATAGGTCCCCACAAACTCGGATCATGATCAACATCTACATTTTTATTTAAATCGATCATGCTTTCATCGCATTCATTTCTTGTTCCATCATCACTAATTTCATCATTTTCCTCTGCATTCACATGCTCTTCATAATCATCATTGTTATGTCCTCGTCAACATTATTCACAAAAATATCTTCATTGTTATGCATATCTTGATATTCATGTTCTTCTATAACATTCTCGATATTTTCATCAATAGATTCACTTGCTTTTCCACTTGGATGAAGTGATTATTTTGTTTTTGCATTGAATAATTTAGAAATTGAGCCCACTAATGATGTAGAAATTGCATCTTGATGTCATTTCACCTTTCTATTATAAGCTTCAGAGTTTTGTTACCTAAATCTCATTCATTTTTTCCCTCCCTGTCCTTTGGCATAGTATTAACTATCTAATAATGTATTTTAAAATCAAATCGGGATAAATTATAGCTTTTAGACTATCTAATAAGAAACAACTTTTGATTTAGCTTAATAATCTCTAATTATTGCCTTGGCCAAAAAAACTCTAATTATTTAAATTATTTACAAAAAAGTTTTGATTTTTAATTAATTATCTAATTTGATGTTGTCGATTCTTATAGAATATCTAGATTCTAAATTGTAATATTTGTACACACATATTCGCCTTAAAAACTGGTCTAAATTCACCTTAAAAAATTGTCAATTCTTAAAAAACTATCTAAATTCTAAGTTGCCTAAAAACTACCAAAATTTTGTAATATTAAGACTTGTAATTCTTAAAAAATGTCTACATTCTATCAATACTAATTTGATGTTGACATTTAATTAATCATCCAATTTGGTGTTTACAATTCTTAAAAAACTGTCTAAATTCCGAATTCTTCAAAAATTGTCTAAATTCTATAATTTTGAATTGTAAACAAAAAACTGTCTAAATTTTGAATTATAAAATAGGGAATTTTTCATCTTATCTCAAGCATCGTAAATGAAAAAATTTATCTTCAAAATCAGAAAGCAAGAATCTTAGATATTCAAAATACGATAAAGAATAAATGTACATTTCTTCTACACTAAGCAGGCAGCAAGCAACAAAAAGAGCAACAAATTCGCACAATTTTGCAGTTTGGACACTAGAGATGGCAAGATAGAAGATAGCAAAATAGGAGATGATGTTGCAAAAGAGTCGAGAGTAGGTGAGTTTGGCCTAACTTTTTTGAAGGAAGAGTATCGATAGCAGATTCGTGGGGTTGTGGCAAAATTGGTAGAGACGGGTACGGCAGTAGAAAAACCTAATTTGAAGAAGTCAAAGTGAGAAGTTTTCACGATAGCTCTAATCCTTTTTGTTGGTTGCCCTGCCCAGTAGGTTGCCCCATCTCAGGGGCTTAGTGAGCTTGCCCCTGGACCGGCTCTGATCACAGCCGATGCATTTTGTTGATTTTTTTTAACATGGTTTATTGATCTTCATTGATGTCAACAAATGTCAATCTCGACGATGGAATTGATAATATTTAATCCTGTATTGTAAACTACAAACCAACTGAGCTAACCATGTTTTCATTTTTTGGGGTATGGAAACGTCTATTTTTAAAGAAAACAAATTTGATGTTGGACAAACTTGTTTGAACAAGTTGTAATTCAGAATACTATGATGCTTCTATATTTTTTATTTTAGATTAAAACTTCCTAACCATAAAGTTGTGTCATGTCCCTAAATTCAAAAAATATGGACCGGAATAGTATTTTTGTACACTAACTATCGATGAACAACAAATTAAATGTAGATGTTGCAAAAAGGACGGTCGATCATTTGGGGGCTTAACCGACCTTTTCGATCACTACGATAAGTAAAACTTATAAAGAGATACTATTATAATCATCTGTAATGCAATAGAATGAATTACTAAAAAGTAAATGCACACAGTAATTGTTATTCGGGGCTAATCTATTTCATTTACTTTATAATATTATCACGATCACGGTCATGTGTAAGATTACAACATAACTTCTCAAATACACCATTAAAGCAATTCTCAAGCTTTCACAAACTTAAGGAATGTTAGAAATTTTCAAAATTAATTTCGGTTTGGGGTTTTGTTTTGGAATAAAGAAGAAGAGTCGGAGGGAATTTAGTCTCACATCATAAAATAAACAAAATTAGTTTTATTTAAAGAATGACCATGTACCTTAACAAACACATGCGTCGCCATCCATATGTATGGCCCGGTCGGGTTTTTTGACATCAAATAAACAAAATTAATTTTTTATACAATATAATCTCATGAGAAGATTGGGTTCTTTGGACACCTAAATGTTTTCTCTTGGTTTGACGAATGTTTATACATCTTGACATGCACATATGCCGTCGTCTATATGTATGATCAGGCTGGGTTTTTTGATACGTATACGAGTCCAAAATTCAAGTGGGAAAACCAACTCACTTGAAAAAAAAGGACTTTTTTCCTTCTCCTCCTTCATTTTCTAATCTCCACCTCTGAATATTCCAACAATTTTCAACGTTAATCTCAACCATTGGAGGTTTGAGCAACATCAATGCCCTCTAAGTCATGAATCAACACCTTACTCCTTTTGAGCGATTTGAAGGAGATAACTTTACTCGGTGGCAAGAGACCGTGAAATTCTTTTTGACCTACATGCTAGAAGATGGCATGGAGGTAATACCCAGAAAAATTCCTACAAATAATGAGGCTCTCAAGATAAAACCCGCAAAGCGCAAAGAGGACGACTTAATGACCGAGTTACAAATATTATTAATCACAGAATTTAGTGAGCGGCGCCAAATCTTTCTACGGATTGCTTCTTTCGCCTTGTTCGCCATCAAAGTGCCTATGGTACCAGTTCATATTTGGTTAATGTAGAGGACACATCCTGAATGCACTTTCAACTTCTGTCTACGCAACACATCGAAGCCTGAAAATAATGAAAGCCTCTGGACTGCATTGGAAAATAAGAAGTATATCGGAGGCAAGCAATAAGAATTTCCTGGTATATAAATTTATGGATTTCAGAATGACTAATATTACGTCCATTATTGGATAAGTTAGTGAAATATTATACATAATAAATCAATGGAAAGACGTCAAGATTGGTTTCCCTGAATCTTTTATAATGTGAGTAATAATTTCTTGACTCGCTCTGGATTGACTATAAGAAAAAACTGAAGCATGAAGAAACGGATTATGATTTAGAAAATTTACATCATCATCTTCGAATGGAAGAGGACCCTTATAAATGGAAACTAAATAAAAGTCTGCAAATCGGGTTCCATTCTAAGGCAGATAATGTTGAAATATTAAAATTCGTTGAAGCCTAAGAATGAGATACAATTTAAGGAAACAGATCATCCCAAGAATGTTAGAAAGAAGGGCACTTATTATTTTTATAATAAGCCCAACCGCTATGCTTTTGCGACTGCCATCTACGAAAAAACTAACTAAAACCGAATTCCATTAGAGGCATGAACAATGATTCGTGGTTAGATACTGGAGAGACCATTCATATATGCAAAGACCATAGTCTTTACAATAACTACAAAGAAGTTGGCGACGAAGGACATGAAGTTACTGAAGCGAATAGTATCAGAAGCAAAGTAACCGGAAAAGACATTATTGAACTCTCATTCACTTCGAATAGATTCATACTTTGGTCAATGTATTTCATGTACGAGATATACGCAAGAATCTAGTTTCTAGGTACCGTTTGAATAAAGGAGAATTTAAGATAATGTATGAGTTTGACAAGTTGATGTTATCCAAGAATGGAAGGTTATTTAATATGGATACTCTTGTAGTGACATGATAAAGTTGAATTTAATAAACATTAATTATGCTTATACTGTTGATTTATGGTATGCTGGATTATGACTTATTAATTATAGTTCTCTTAAAACTACGAGTATGTTGGAAATAATTTATGATTGTAATTTTGATTCTATCTTTAAATGTGTAGTTTGTGTTCAAGGAAAAATACATCGAAAATCTTTTAAATCTATAGAAAGGAAAAGTAATTTGCTTGAATTAGTATATAGTAATCTTGTCCGCGGTTCTAGTGGAGTTGGTAGGGATTCCTAGCTCTTTATGAAAGGGAGAGGGTTTGAGCCCCGACAGCTTCACTTTAGCAGCCCTTTATTCGTGGAGGCATGCAATAATCTCTATCAAAAAGAATAACTCTAAGGGATCAAAAATTATCACCGTGAGGGCCTAAGTAGAAGGGGGTTGGGTGGGGGCAGATCCTCCTAAATCCCCAACCTATGAAAGCAAGTTTTTTTTTAAAAAAAATCTTGGCGATTTAAAGGGTCATACAACTTATGATGGTAATAAATATTATGTAACATTTATTTATATGATTATTATATGTATGTATGTATGTATATGTTTATCTAATGAAAACCAAAGATGAAGTTTTTGATAAGTTTAAAATTTATAAGGCTGAAGTGGAAATACAATTTGGACTCAAAATTAAAATGTTGCATTTTGATCGTGGTGCCAAATATTTTTCAAATGATTTCACAATATTTTTTAAATAATATGGTTTAATACATCAATGTACTATGTTATCCCGCCTTTTAGCAAGGCCGTGATACCAAGAAACTGACTAGAAATCAATGACAATCCATCCTGGAAATTAGCTACGTCACTGTTTCACCATGGATATCGATGAATTTTGTCCGAGCCCAGATCAGGCTACAATTGATAGGACACGGCAAGCAAAGCCATAAGAGCCAGCATTCCAAATTTCAATTCAATCCGAATCTGTATGCTCAAGTTATGATCGATGCAAGTTGGAGGAAATAGCCTCGTTTTCGTATCCATAACCCTTGTTCGAATCCATAGGCGGAGCCTCTATTCGAATCCATCGGAGGGACCTCTGTTCGTATCCATCCTCATGCCTCAGTTCGACTCCATCTAGTTCGCACCCATCGGCGAGCAATAGTTCGAATCCATCAGACAACCGTCCTTCGAATCCATCAGAAGACGACTCTTCGTATCCATCAAATACTTGACCTTCGTATCCATCGAATGGCTGCAACATATGCTTGGAGTCCTCTGATCGAATCCATGAGCAAAGACACATTCGCATCCATCGAGTCAACAAGAATGGATGACGTGTTATTCTTCGATACAAGCAAGGTGAGAATCATGGAGTCGACTCGATCAAACCGGAGTGAAAAGTGGATCGACCCGAAGATTGCGCGCCACATCACCACAAGAGCACGTGCAAGCGATCGATTCGAAGAGATGGATACGAACCGATCGATTTGAGCGAGACGATCAACCGAGAAAACACTTTCGAATCGATGATATCTCACGATCTACAAGTCCAAATGCTATGAAATTTTCACAGAAGCTTACATACATGTTGAAAAATGTTCTCACCAAATTTCAGCTCCATCAGATGAATTCTTGATCGATTCGAATGGAGTTCGAATCGATCCCGAAGCGGGCCCAGACTTTCTGGACACGGGCACATGGGCCCCCACACGTGCCAGAAGTAGTCTCCCTAATTTTAGGCGAAATATCAGCCTCCTACACCTATAAATAGAGCCCCAGGTCATTCAGAAAAGGGGATCTGGATTCTAAAGCGCCCCGACTCTACAAGATTCAATTCTACATTTCTCCATTGCCGTTGTACACGAATTTATTCATTAAAACTTGTTGTAATCAATTGAAATCATCAAGTGAACATCAATAAAATCATCAACTTCAGTGTGGACGTAGGCAAGATCGTCGAACCACTATAAATTCTGTGTTGTTTCCTGCTTTCATCTAATTTATCTGAGAGTTCTTCATTTTTATTTCTCTACATATTCGATATCTGTGATCTGTGATTGGGAACTGGTGCTTTCACGAAATTTGGGGTTTGTGACCAATTTTGGCGCAAACACTTTGGTGCTTTCACTGAGAGGGACTAGCACCCGCTACACAAGATTTGAAGTTCAGATCTGAAAGCTTGAAGATTTGAAAGACAATGACCCGACAAACAAGTAGAAGGCAAAGAGCTGAGAGAAGTCAGCACGAAGGAAGTCAAGAGGCTTCCTCAGGAGCAAACCAAGCTTCAGTCTTCATCACCAGGGATGAGATGGAGGCAATGATGAGAAGACAAGAAGAAATGATACAGAACTTGCTTCAACAGATTGGGCAACTTGGAGCGCAAAATCAAGGAGCAACTAGAGTCCAGAACGGAGCAGGACCATCTAGCGCAGCGCCGGAGCTGGGGGGCACACACTTAGGACATGTTGATCCGAACCCAGGAAGAGAGACAAGGACATCCGAGCAACCTGGCGGCGATAGAGGGATGAACGCTCAGCCAGGGGGGCAGACACCTGAAAGCTCACACGGACTCGGGGGGCAGGTCGAAGGTAGTGAACGAGGACTACAGCTTGGAGACAACGATAGATTGGCAGAGTTGGTCAAGCGAGCCATGAGAGGCGGATTAGTAAACAGAGATCTTGAAGACGTGAACAGGAGTCCCTTTTCTCCTGCGATTAGGATGGCTAGGAACCCACCAGAATTAAAGTTACCATCAGTGGAGATGTACGATGGGAGGACGGACCCTGTGGTCCATCTGATGAAGTATATGAGGCATATGGAGGTACTGGGGGCATCACAGGAAGTCATGGCCCGGTGCTTTCCATTGTATTTAAAAGGTATCGCAGCATTATGGTTTAAGCAGTTGGAGAATGGCTCCATAAGAACATGGGCAGATTTAACTGAAAGATTCATGGAGCAATTTAGGGTCCACATTGCAAGACCCAAGAATGTGATGAGTTTGGCAACTCTAAAGCAGAAAGCTGTTGAGTCTTTGAGGAATTTTCTGACACGATTCAATGCAACAGCAGCATCGGTGGATCGGCCAGATCCATCTATGGTCATGATGGCAGCTGTATCTGGAATATCTGATGGCACGAAGTTCAAGAATTCACTAACTAAGGATCCACCTACGGACCTGGGAGAGTTTTATCATGAAGCCGAAAAGTTTTTGCGATTAGAAGATGCTCGTACGGAGAGAGAAGAAGAAATCGATGTTTACGCAGTTAGAGGCGGTAATTCACCTAGAAAAGGTGTAGAGACTGGTAAAGGAAAGCGAAAGGCTGAAGAAAACGATGACAGGTCAAAGCGGCAACGGAGAGAGCCGCGGTTTACCACCTATTCAGAACTCAACGAGGGTTTGGAGTGAATCTACCAAGACACCCGAGAGCAAGTTGCCTATCGTAGACCAATACGATGGGATGCAACTACCGACGAGAGAAAATCAAACAAATATTGCTTATTCCACAAGTTGAATGGACATAGCACAAATGACTGTAGACACCTGAAGGATGAGGTAGAAGGGCATATCAGGAACGGTAGGCTACTTCAGTATGTGAGGAGGCGAGCTCCAGCGGTTGAACCAGAGCGACCACCGTCTACATCAGCTAGGGGTGACCCCGAGCCGAGGCACCGTATGGTTATCAATTGATTTAAATAACGATGAACAAGTCCTAAACTTCTCACTAACACCATCAACCCATTTACACATGTATGAGATCGCGAACGATCCACAGGCATGCTCTGAATGATTATTGATCATCTTGTAGTGAGAATTTACACTTTGACATCCTTGCTTTGCTTTCGTTTCATATTGATTTGGATATTTAAACTTTGCTTGTTTGGACATTTCTGTTATGGAATTCATGTGAACGCTAATTTGATATTTGCAATCCTGTAGAAAAAGTTACTTGCGTATGCTTTGGATCGCGAACGGTCCACAAGCACACCTTGTATGGCGACAAACCGCCACGATCGTTGATTCAGAAGTTCACCCGAACGTGAACCTGACATTGATAATACTAAGTCCCCCCCGGGCACACTCATTCGCCTCGAACAGCACCCGACCTCGAACGGTCACCATTTGCCTCGAACGGTACCCGACCGCGAACGGTCACACTTCATCTAGTATAACATTCGATCGCGAACGATCACACTCTGCCTTGTACGGCACCCGACCACGAACGGTCACAATTCACCTAATATGACATTCGATCGCGAACGATCACATTTTTGCCTCGTACGGCACATGATCGCGAACGATCACATTCTTCTTTCCACGTCACCCGACCGCGAACGGTCATAATTCGTCTAGAACGACATCCGATCGCGAACGGTCACAATTTGTCTAGAACGACACCCGATCGCGAACGGTCACAACTCGTCTAGAACGACATCCGACCGCGAACGGTCCCATTTCGTTATTTGCCACGAACGGCATCCGACCGCGAACGGTCCTATTTCTTTATTTACCGCGAACGGTATCCGACCGCGAATGGTCCCCTTCCTTTGTTCGCCGTGAACGACATCCGACCATGAACGGTCCCATTTCGCTATTTGCCATGAACGGCATCCAACCTCGAAAGGTCCCATATCGCCTCGAATGACATACGATCCCGAATGATCGTCATTCGTGGTCAGATAAAACTATCAATTTCTTTGCAGGTCATCAACAAGATATGAACATCCGGCTTATGGCATTACAAAACACACCTTCCAATCGCAAGGCATCTTTTGGGGGGCAAATGTTATCCCGCCTTTTGGCAAGGCCGTGATACCAAGAAACTGACTAGAAATCAATGACAATCCATCCTGGAAATCAGCTACGTCACTGTTTCACCATGGATATCGATGAATTTTGTCCGAGCCCAGATCAGGCTACAATTGATAGGACACGGCAAGCAAAGCCATAAGAGCCAGCATTCCAAATTTCAAGTCAATCCGAATCTGTATGCTCAAGTTATGATCGATGCAAGTTGGAGGAAATAGCCTCGTTTTCGTATCCATAACCCTTGTTCGAATCCATAGGCGGAGCCTCTATTCGAATCCATCGGAGGGAACTCTGTTCGTATCCATCCTCATGCCTCAGTTCGACTCCATCTAGTTTGCACCCATCGGCGAGCAATAGTTCGAATCTATCAAACAACCGTCCTTCGAATCCATCAGAAGATGACCCTTCGTATCCATCAAATACTTGACCTTCGTATCCATCGAATGGCTGCAACATATGCTTGGAGTCCTCTGATCGAATCCATGAGCAAAGACACATTCGCATCCATCGAGTCAACAAGAATGGATGACGTGTTATTCTTCGATACAAGGAAGGCGAGAATCATGGAGTCGACTCGGTCAAACCGGAGTGAAAAGTGGATCGACCCGAAGATTGCGCGCCACATCACCACAAGAGCACGTGCAGGCGATCGATTCGAAGAGATGGATACGAACCGATCGATTCGAGCGAGATGATCAGCCGAGAAAACACTATTTTAAAGCGATGATATCTCACGATCTACAAGTCCAAATGCTATGAAATTTTCACAGAAGCTTACATACATGTTGAAAAATGTTCTCACCAAATTTCAGCTCCATCAGATGAATTCTTGATCGATTCGAATGGAGTTCGAATCGATCCCGAAGCGGGCCTAGACTTTCTGGACACGGGCGCATGGGCCCCCACACGTGCCAGAAGTAGTCTCCCTAATTTTAGGCGAAATATCAGCCTCCTACACCTATAAATAGAGCCCCAGGTCATTCAGAAAAGGGGATCTGGATTCTAAAGCGCCCCGACTCTACAGGATTCAATTCTACATTTCTCCATTGTCGTTGTACACAAATTTCTTCATTAAAACCTGCTGTAATCAATTGAAATCATCAAGTGAACTTCAATAAAATCATCAACTTCAGAGTGGACGTAGGCAAGATCGCCGAATCACTATAAATTCTGTGTTGTTTCCTGCTTTCATCTAATTTTTCTTAGAGTTCTTCATTTTTATTTCTCTACATATTCGATATTTGTGATATGTGATTGGGAACTGGTGCTTTCGCGAAATTTGGGGTTTGTGACCAATTTTGGCGCAAACATACTACTTCATATACACCTCAACAAAATAAAATAGTTGAAACGAAAAACAGGACATTGGTAGAACTAGTAAATGTTATGTTAATCAGTTCTAACTTACCAAATACTTTATGGGGTAATGCTATTTTTTCTACCTGTTTCATTATGAAGAGAGTCCCTTTGAATAGAAATGATATATTGCCTTATGAATCATGGTTTAAAAGAAAACGTATTTTATCAAGACTCAAAGTTTGAGGTTGTTTGGCTTATATTAAAGAACCAGATCCTAAATGACCAAAATTAGAAAATAAACGTTTTAGTGTGCTTTTATTGGTTATTCACTTCATAGTATAACCTATTGGTTCATAATACTTGACACTTACAAAATTTGTGAATGTAGAGTATTTCAAAAACAAATATATATCTCAAAATCAAACTGTTGAAGATCCATGATATCATCTAATCCACAACATAAAGAAACTAATGATAACAATGATGAAAATTATATCTCTTATCAAAACAATGAGGAAATCTCGATACTTGAAGAAAATATTGAACGTAGGAAAAGTAAAAGAGGGAGAATAGAAAAGAACCATGGTCCTGGCTTTATTGCATATCTAGTAAAAGGAAGCAAGAATGAAATCCTTAATATAACTAGATACGTTAGATATTGATGATGAGTTTAAAACTTATTTTGAGGCAACAAGTTCCAAGGATGTTATTTCATGCAAAGAATCAACCAATGATGAAATAAATTCGATTATGGCAAACCAAACTTAGGTTCCAACATATTTACCCTCTAGTGCTAAACTAATAGGATGTAAATGGATATTCAAAAAAAAAGTGGATTACAAATGAATCCATTGATAAATTTAAAACCAGATCAGTAGCTAAGGGTTATAAGCAAAGACATGGAGTAGATTACTTTGATATATATGCTCATATTGCTCGCATCTGTTCAATTTGTTGTTTGGTAGCACTTACATCCATTCACAAACTTGTAATTTATCATATAGATGGGAAAACTGCTTTTCTAAATGGTCAGTTAGAAGAAGAAATACATATGGAACAACCAGAATGTATCATAAATCTAGGCCAAGAAATGAAAGTTTGTAATTTATTAAAATTTCTTTACAATCTGAACCAGGCATCTATGCAATGACATGAGAAGTTTGATAAAGTAGCATTGTCAAATAGCTTCATTGTCAATGCTGCTGATAAATGCATTTATAGAAAATTGGATAAAAGCGGTTATGTCATAATGTGTTTATATGTTGATGACATGCTAATATTTGGCTTTGATTTATCCGGTGTAAAAGAAACAAAAAACTTTATAACCTCTAACTTTGATATAAAAAATCCAAGAGAAGCTGATGTGATCTTAAGGATCAATATCATGAAGAAAAAGTAAGAGTTGATACTAATTCAATCTCATTACATGGAGAAGTTCCTCAAGAGTATAGTCATTAGAATTACAAACCTGCTCCAACCCCTTAGATCATAATATTAAATTAGTGAAGAATAATTGATGAACTATTTCTCGCTTGAATATTCCAGTATTAGTGTGAGACTTATGTGTTATCCCGCCTTTTGGCAAGGCCGTGACACCAAAAAGTTGACTGGAAAACTAAAGACAGTTCGTCGTAAAAGTTCGTTATACACTTTTACCATGGATATCGATGAATTTTGTCTGAGCCTGGATCAGGCTACAATTGATAGGACACGGCAAGCAAAGTCATGAAAGCCATCACTCCAAATTTCAAGTCAATCCGAGTTCGTGTGCTCAAGTTATGATCGATGCAAATTGAAGGAGATAACTCCATTTTCGTATTCATCAATGGAACTCATTTCGTATCCATCGATTTCGTATTGATCAGAGCAGCATCTCATTCGAATCCATCCGTTCGTATCCATCAGTAGGCCACACTTCCTCGATGGACTTCGTATCCATCAATAGAGTTTGCTTCGTATCGATCAGAATGGCCAGGTCTTCGTATCGATGAGCTTCATGTCGATCAACCTTCAGCCAGAGAGACTTATTCGAATCCATCGGCATGGCTCCTTGTTCGAATCCATCAGTAAGTAGTCCACTTCGTAACGATCACCTAACGTCAACTTCACATCCACCAGAGATTCGTTGCTTCGTATCCATCACGGGACCATGTTCGAATCCATGAGCAGAGGCTTGTTCGTATCCATCAGGTCAACGAGCCTAAGTGGCGTGTTATTCTTCGATACGAGCAAGGCGAAATTCATGGAGTCGACACGGTCATCTCGGAGTAAAGCATGGATCGATGCGAGGTATGCGCGCCACATCACCGCGAGGGCACGTGAGGTGATCGATTCGAAAGCATCGAATCGAATTAGTCGATTCGAACCAGACAGCATGCCGAAGGATCCCATTTCGTATCGACGATATCTCCCAAACCACTGGTCCAAATGCTATGAAATTTTCACAGAAGTTTGCGCACAAGGTAAAGAATGTTCCTGCCAAGTTTCAGCTCGATTGGACTAATTCTTGATGGATACGAAATCAATTCGTATCGATCACAGATCGAGTCGAAACTTGGTGGGACCGGTCGCATGGGCCCACTCACGTGCCAGAAGAAGTCTCCCGAAGTTTGAGCGCGATCTCAGCCTCCTACGCCTATAAATAGCCCCCGAAGCCTACAGAAAAGAGATCTTTTGGCGATTCAACGTCCAGACTCTGCCGGACTTAATTCTACATCTTATGATCACTCTTGTATTCGAATTTCAGAGCTATCATCAATTGTAATATGCTGTAACATATTGAAGTTATCAAGTGAATCAATAAAATCATAAGCTTCAGAGTGGATGTAGGTAAGATCGTCGAACCACTATAAAATCTGTGTTGTTTACTGTTATTCTTTTCAATTTCCTGAGTGTTCTTCATTTTTATTTCTCTACATATTTGTTATCTGTGAATTATGATTGCGTACTGGTGCTTTCAACGACTATCGAGTGTTTGTAACCAATTTTGGTGCAAACATTTTGGTGCTTTCACTGAGAGGGCTAATTCAGGAGTTCTATCATTTAGAAGTTGAATTTGAAGACTTAAGAGCTCAGATCTGAGAAGATATGATAAGGCAAACTAGTAAAAGACAAAGGCCAAAGCAAAGTCAGCATGAAGGGAGTCGAGAGGCTTCCTCGGGGGCAAACCAAGCATCGATGTTTATCGCCAGGGATGAGATGGAGACAATGATGAAGAGACAGGAGGAAATGATCCAGAATTTGCTTCAACAGATTGGACAACTTGGAGCGCAAAATCAAGGAGCAACCAGAGTCCAGAACGGAGCAGGACCATCTGGCGCAGCGCCGGAGCTGGGGGGCACACACTTAGAGCATGTTGATCCAATCCCGGGAAGAGATTCAGGGACATCCGAGCAACCTGGTGGCAATAGAGGGATGAACGCTCAGCCGGGGGGCAGAACGAAGGTAACACTCAAAGATCACAGCCTGACGACAACGACAGGTTGGCAGAGATGGTCAGACAGGCCATGAGAGGCGGACTAGTCAATAGAGATCTGGAGGATGTACATAGGAGTCCCTTTACTCCTACGATCAGGCAGGCCAGGAATCCACCAGACTTCAAGCTACCATCGGTGGAAATGTATGATGGGCGGACGGATCCAACGGTCCATCTAACAAAGTATATAAGGCACATGGAAGTGCTGGGGGCATCACAGGAAGTCATGGCCCGGTGCTTGCCATTGTATTTGACGGACATTGCAGCGCTATGGTTTAGACAACTGGAGAGTGGCTCCATTGGGACTTGGACAGATTTGACAGAAAGGTTTATGAGACAATTCAGGGTTCATATTTCGAGACCCAAGAACGTGATGAGTTTGGCGACTTTAAAACAAAAGGCCGGGGAATCTTTGAGGAGTTTTCTGACGCGATTTAATACGGCGGCAGCATCAGTGGATCGACCAGATCCATCTATGGTCATGATGGCAGGTGTATCTGGAATATCTGATGGCACGAAGTTCAAGAATTCACTAACTAAGGATCCACCTACGGACCTAGGAGAGTTTTATCATGAAGCGGAAAAGTTTTTGTGATTAGAGGATGCTCGTATGGAGAGAGAAGAAGAAATCGATGTTTACGCAGTTAGAGGCGGTCATTCACCTGGAAAAGGTGCAAAGACTGGTAAAGGGAAGCGAAAGGCTGAAGAAAATGATACAGGTCAAAGCGGCAACGGAGGGAGCCGCGATTTACCACCTATTCAAAACTGAACGAGGGTTTGGAGCGAATCCACCAAGACACACGAGAGCAAGTTGCCTATCGTAGACCAATGTGACGGGATCCGACTACCGACGAAAGAAAGCAGACAAATATTGCTTATTCCATGAGCTGAACGGTCATAGCACAAATGACTGTAGACACCTGAAGGATGAGGTAGAAGGGCATATCAGGAACGGTAGGCTACTTCAGTATGTGAGAAGGCGAGCTCCAATGGTGGAACCAGAGCGAACAGCTAGGGGTGACCCCGAACCGGGGAACCGTATGGTTATCAATTGATTTAAATAACGATGAACAAGTCGTAAACTTCTCACTAACACCATCACACCATTTACACATGTATGAGATCAAGAACGATCCACAGGCATGCTCTGAATGATTATTGACCGCCTCGTAGTGAGAATTTACACTTTGACATCCTTGCTTTGCTTTTGTTTCATGTAGATTTGGACATTTAGACTTTGTTTGTTTGGACATTTCTGTTATGGAATTCATGTGAACGTTAATTTGATACTTGCAATTCTGTAAAAGAAGTTACTCGCGTATGCTTTGAATCGCGAACGGTCCATAAGCACACCTTGTATGGCGACGAACCGCCACGATCGCTGATTCAGAAATCCACCCGAATGTGAACCTGGTATTGATAATACTAAGTCCCCCCACCCCCGGGCACACTCATTCGCCTCGAACGGCACCCGACCTCGAATGGTCACCATTAGCCTCGAATGGCACCTGACCTCGAACGGTCACAATCTGCCTCGTATGGCACCCGACCGCGAACGGTCACACTTCATCTAGTATAACATTCGATCGCGAACGATCACACTCTGCCTCGTGCGGCACCCGACCACGAACGGTCACAATTCACCCAGTATGATATTCGATCGCGAACGATCACATTCTGCCTCGTGCGGCATCCGATCGCGAACGATCACATTCTGCCTCGTGCGGCATTCGATCGCGAACGATCACATTTTATCTCGTGCACCATACGACCACGAACGGTCACAACCCATCATAATTCGTCTAGAACGACACCCGATCACGAACGGTCACAACTCGTCTAGAACGACATCCGACCGCGAACGGTCCCCTTCCTTTATTTGTCGCGAACGACATCCGACCACGAACGGTCCCATTTCTTTATTTGCCGCGAACGGCATCCGACCGCGAAAGGTCCCATATTACCTCAAATGACATACGGTAGCGAACGATCGTCATTCGTGGTCAGGAAAGACTATCAAGTTCTTTACAGGTCGATGATAGGATATGAGCATCCAGCTTATGGAACTACAAAACACACCTTCCTATCGCAAGGCATGTTTTGGGGGGCAAATGTTATCCCGCCTTTTGGCAAGGCCGTGACACCAAAAAGTTGACTGGAAAACTAAAGACAGTTCGTCGTAAAAGTTCGTTATACACTGTTTCACCATGGATATCGATGAATTTTGTCCGAGCCCGGATCAGGCTACAATTGATAGGACACGGCAAGCAAAGTCATGAAAGCCAGCACTCCAAATTTCAAGTCAATCCGAGTTCGTGTGCTCAAGTTATGATCGATGCAAATTGAAGGAGATAACTCCATTTTCGTATCCATTAATGGAACTCATTTCGTATCCATCGATTTCGTATTGATCAGAGCCGCATCTCATTCGAATCCATCCGTTTGTATCCATCAGTAGGCCGCACTTCGTATCGATGGACTTCGTATCCATCAATAGAGTTTGCTTCGTATCGATCGGAATGGCCAGGTCTTTGTATCGATGAGCTTCATGTCGATCAACCTTCGGCCAGAGAGACTTATTCGAATCCATCGGCATGGCTCCTTGTTCAAATCCATCAGTAAGTAGTCCACTTCGTAACGATCACCTAACGTCAACTTCGCATCCATCAGAGATTCGCTACTTCGTATCAATCACGGGACCATGTTCGAATCCATGAGCAGAGGCTTGTTCGTATCCATCAGGTTAACGAGCCTGTATGACGTGTTATTCTTCACTACGAGCAAGGCGAAATTCATGGAGTCGACAAGGTCATCTCGGAGTAAAGAATGGATCGATGCGAGGTATGCGCGCCACATCACCGCGAGGGCACGTGAGGTGATCGATTAGAAAGCATCGAATCGAATTAGTCGATTCGAACCAGACAGCATGCCGAAGGATCCCATTTCGTATCGACGATATCTCCCAAACCACTGGTCCAAATGCTACGAAATTTTCACAGAAGCTTGCGCACAAGGTAAAGAATGTTCCTGCCAAGTTTCAGCTCGATTGGACTAATTCTTGATGGATACGAAATCAATTCGTATCGATCACAGATCGAGTCGAAACTTGGTGGGACCGGTCGCGTGGGCCCACTCACGTGCCAGAAGAAGTCTTTCGAAGTTTGAGCGCGATCTCAGCCTCCAACGCCTATAAATAGCCCCCTGAAGCCTACAGAAAAGAGATCTTTTGGCGATTCAACGTCCAGACTCTGCCGGACTCAATTCTACATCTTATGATCACTGTTGTATTCGAATTTCAGAGCTATCATCAATTGTAATATGCTGTAACAGATTGAAGTTATCAAGTGAATCAATAAAATCATAAGCTTCAGAGTGGACGTAGGCAAGATCGCCGAACCACTATAAAATATGTGTTATTTACTGTTATTCTTTTCAATTTCCTGAGTGTTCTTC
This sequence comes from Allium fistulosum, assembly GCA_030737815.1. Lineage (NCBI taxonomy): Eukaryota > Viridiplantae > Streptophyta > Magnoliopsida > Asparagales > Amaryllidaceae > Allium > Allium fistulosum. Next base: position 297,327,983 of record CM060907.1, read on the forward strand.
ATTTTTATTTCTCTACATATTTGTTATCTATGAATTGTGATTGCGTACTGGTGCTTTCAACGACTATCGGGTGTTTGTGACCAATTTTGATGCAAACATTATGTATGTTATGCATTTGACTAGACCAGACGTAGCACATGCTATAAGCTTGTTGTATCAATTTACGAGTAATCCAGGTTATGAACATTGAAAAGCTATCTCTAAAGTTTTAGCTTATTTAAAAGGAACCATAGACTATCATTTATATTATAAAGGATATCCTAATGTATTAGAAGGATATATCGATGAAACTTGGAACATGTTGAATCCAAATCCAAGTCTACAAATGAATGAATCTTTACATTAGGAGGTATCGTTGTTTCTTGGATTCCAAGAAGCAGACTTGTATTTGTGATTCAACAATGATGTCAGAATTAATTGTATTAGCGGATGCATGTAAAAAAGCCGAATGGCTTAGGAATCTTCTAATAGAAATTCCTCCATGGAAAATGTCATCTCCTGCTGTCATTATTAATTATGATAATTAGGATATGATTTACAATGTTTCTAATAAAACATATAACGGGAAGTCTAGATATGCGAGCCTCGGACATCAAACGATAACACAGTCACTCAAAAGAGGAGTAATAACAACCATAGAAAAAAAAATACCGGCTAACCCACTGACTAGGAATCTTGGCAATAGTTTTTTATATAATCAAAAGAGATCGGATTAAAGTCTATGAATGAAAGTCGATCATCCTTAACAGAAACCTAACCTATGTTTTGAAAAGGACAAACAAGATTCCGTGAATATGAAGAAATTAATAGAATGATTACGGAACAATAAAACCATTTCCCATAAATTATTATTGGATTATGCATAAATCGGGATGGATGAAATTCTTATGAAGTCTAGATATCTAACAACTTATATCGGCTATAGAAACACGAAGTTTTTCTAGTGTTTCAACCACTTTGATTCATTGTCCATTTTCTTACCGATATCAAATACGATGTAAAACTACGAACTATAATGATCTATATATTGAAGGAAGCGAGTGGTATGGCGTGTGAGATTCTATCTGATAATTTCTTTTCAACTGTGCTTACGATCAGAATTCAGTCTTAATTACCGTTCATGCTAAAGGGATTTCATGTAAGATGGCTATTTTCTATGTATGATCAATTCTGACCAGCAATTTTTTTTCCAATAACAGCTACCAAACTGTTTTCATGGTTCAACATTTCTCATCTGGCACCAAAAAGTGAAAACGCTTCGGTAGATTCACTTGCACGTTGACTTGCTAACGCAGCGGATTAAACAAAACAATCTTCTATCGGTGAAAGTAGGGATCGGTGGATTGAAAGATACTGAAATGCCCAAATTCGTTGATCCGAAGATACCGAATTCTAGCTATCCTGAACTCGTTGATCGCGCACGATACCGGGTTCAAAGATCTTCAATTCTTCAAGCGTTGATCAAGCGCACTTGATTCCGCGAATCGGCTTCTACAATCGTTGAATCGAGCGCACTCGATTAACCGAAAGAGGAGATAGGAGATTACACTCAACTACCAATTTAGATGAAAGCACACAGCAATCAAAAGAGAATTTTATTCAAAAATCAACAACAACTTACAAATGACTCACACGGCCTATTTATAGGCGTTACAAGTTTACAACAGAAATTATATTAACTCCTAAGTCGGAACCGACTTATCACGTACGACTTAAGAAATACAGACGACATACGACTTAAAAATTACAACACAATACAAGCCTTGCCGACTTACGACTCAAAAGAATACAGACAATCATAAGACTTACACACAGACAACATATGAAAACAAACGACATACGACTTATAAAAGACGCGACTCAACATACAGGTGTATTACAAATGACCTATGACTTATAAAAGAAGACGACCTATGATTTAACAATCTGGAGATTACAACATAACATTATTCACTTAAGTCGTTGCCGACTTAACATCTTCTCACGACTCATCAATAGCAGTGTTTTAAGAATCAACGGTCCAGATTAACTCGGCATAAGATTCAACAGCATCCAGCTTTCGCGACTTAAAGACAACCAGCTTTATTCGACTTAAGAATCAACGGCTTAGATTAACTCGGCGTAAGGATCAACAGTCTTCAGGCTTTGGCGACATAAAATGGTACGACTTAACTGAGTCGTAACTCGGTGCCGACTTATCATCTGTTTTAAGTCGTATCTGACTTATCACTTGTGCATTCTTCACTTGAGCTGCTCCTCCTGTATCCTTCTTGTTGAGTCGTTGAAGACTTATCTCCTCGCCTTCGTTAAGTCGTAGACGACTCATGCGACTCATGTCTGTTTCCTTAAGTCGGTCACGACTTAGGCCTTCTCCCCAGTTGAGTCGGTCACGACTCATGCCTGTTTCTATAAGTCGGTTACGACTTATATTTCCCTCGTTATCTTTAGCTCGTGGACGACTTACGACATTGCCCTTAAGTCGTAGCCGTCTTAAACCTTCAACACTCACAGCTATTTTGTTATCTCGTGCCTCTTCTATAAGTCGTGGACGACTTATATCTGATTCCTTAAGTCGTGTACGACTTATGCCTTTGAAGGTTGTAGGTTGCGCTGCATCATCCTCCCCAGGTTGAAAGAAATTCGTCCTCGAATTTGCACATTCCTCCTCCGCAATATGCTCATCCTCGTGATAAGGTACGAGATGCTTAACGTTGAATACGTCTGACGTGTACACATCATCTGGCAGCTTCAATTTATAAGCATTTTCATTGATTCGTTTCACGACTTCTACAGGACCAATTTTTCTAGCTTTTAACTTGTTATAAGCGCCCACTGGAAAACGATCCTTTGTTAACACTGCATAAACCCAATCACCTTCATTAAATTCAACATTTCTTCGCTTCAAATCTGCATAACGTTTATATTTCTCATTCACTTTCTCCAATCGTTCCTGAACGATTTTATGACATTCTGTCAATCCTTCAACAAAATCAGCAGCTTTCTTAACGGTCTTCTTTGATTGCGGCACTACCGTTAGATCCAACGGTCCCTTCGGTAAGCTTGAATATACTATCTGAAATGGACTGAACCCTGTGCTACGATTTACCGCATGATTATGAGCAAACACTGCCTGGCATAACTTCACATCCCAACTCTTCAGATTATCTTGCACAAGACACCTCAGCAAATTTCCCAATGATCTGTTCACAACCTTGGTCTGTCCATCCGTCTGCGGGTGATAAGCACTACTAAACTTCAGCTTCGTTCCCACCATTTTCCACAAACTCAACCAAAAGTGACTAAGAAATCGAGTATCTCTATCCGACACAATAGATTCTGGCAATCCATGAAGTCGATAGATCTCCTTGAAAAACAACTGAGCAACATGAACAACATCCGCCGTCTTCTTACAAGCAATAAAATGTGCCATTTTCAAAAATCGGTCAACTACCACATAAATGGAATCATTACCACGCTGCGTTCTCGGTAATCCCAACACGAAGTCCATACTCACATCAACCCATGGTTTAATTGGTACAGGTAACGACATATATAAACCAGCATTAGTTGCAGTTCCTTTCGAAATCTGACAGATATGACATCGCTCCACAAACCTCTCCACCTCTTTCCTCATCGATGGCCAAAAGTAAGATTGTGAAATCAACTGTAATGTACGGTCTCTACCCACGTGTCCTTCTTCATGTAGCTCTTTTACGATCTTCATTCTCAAACTACCCTCCGGTATGCACAATTGATTTCCTTTGAACAGAAAACCATCTATCATTATAAACTCATCTGTCTCCCCATCCTTGACTTTATCAACAAACTTTGCAAAGTAAGGATCATTGTCAAATAATTCTGGTAACATTTCAAACCCCGTCACTTCAACCTTTAGTGTACAACAAATGACTCCTCCTACTCAAAGCATCAGCCACACGATTCGTCACTCCTGACTTGTGTTTAACAACAAAAGTAAACTGTTGCAGATATGCAATCCACGATGCATGTCTCGCTGAAATCTTGTCTTGTCCTTGTAAATGCTTCAATGCCTCATGATTAGTGTAAAGAACAAACTCTTTCTGAAATAGATAGTGTCTCCAGTGTTTAATAGATTGTACAACAGCATAAAATTCCACATCATATGTGCTATATCTCATCTTCGCTCCTGATAACTTCTCACTGAAATATGCAATCGGACATCCCCTCTGACTCAACACTCCTCCAATCCCAACCTTGGATGCATCAGTATGTAGTTTAAACACTAACTGAAAATCTGGTAATATTAGAATTGGTGCAGACGTCAAGAGTTCTTTGATTCGCTCAAAAGCAACCCCGGCTTCCTCCGTCCATGCAAACTGTTTACCCTTCATGCAATCAGTAACAGGTGCCATCACACTACTAAAGTGTGGAATAAACCTCCGATAAAATGAAGCCAACCCGTGAAAACTACGAACTTCCGTTATCGTCTTGGGCTGTGGCCAATCTCTAATCGCTTCGACTTTACTTTGGTCAACCTGTATTCCTTCTTTCGATACAACATATCCCAGAAATAAAACACTCCTCGCCATAAAGACACACTTCTTTGTAGCAGCATAGAATTGTTCTTCACGAAGAATAATTAACACTTTCTTCAAATGTTGAACATGCTCTTCTGTACTCGCACTGTAGATCAGAATATCATCAAAGTAAACCACCACAAATTTTCCAATGTACGGTCTGAAAATTTGATTCATCACCCTCATGAATGTACTCGGTGCATTCGATAGACCAAACGGCATTACCAGCCATTCATACAATCCTTCCCTCGTCTTGAATGATGTCTTCCATTCATCCCCTGGTCTAATGTGAATCTGATGATAACCGCTCTTCAAGTCAATCTTAGAAAAGATTACGGACCCACTGATCTGATCCAATAAATCATCAAGCCTCGGCATCGGAAATCTGTATCTGACTGTGATCTTATTCAATGCTCTACTATCTGTGCACATCCTCCACGTTCCATCCTTTTTGGGTACCAATAAAGCTGGTACAACACAAGGACTTAAACTCTCCTGCACACGCCCCTGTTCAAGCAATTCCTCTACCTGCCTCCGCAACTCTTCATGTTCCTTCGGACTCATTCGATAATGTGGTCTGTGTGGCAACACAGCACCTGGAACAAGATCTATCTGATGTTGTATATCCCTCAACGGTGGCAACTCCGTTGGTAACTCCTCTGGAAATACATCGTCAAATTCTTTCAAAACTGGCTTTGCTTCTTCCGGAATTTCAACCTCTTCTTTGCTCTCACGCCCAATCAATAAAAATACTTCAGGCTCCTCCTCTACTTCCTTCACAAACTCCTTCAAAGATAACAAAGTTTTGAGCTCTTCAATCTCCTCCAACTTGTTTTCCTCCTGTTGTCGCTTCTTTGGAACTAGAGTAATCTTTGTGCCTTCAAACATGAAACTGTAACTGTTGGTACGCCCATCATGTTGTACTGCTCTATCATACTGCCACGGTCTTCCCAGCAACAAATGACAGACATCCATATCTACCACATCGCACCAGATTTCATCTTTGTATTTCTTTCCAATTGAAAAATTCACACGAGCCCTTCGTCCAACCTTCACCTCCCCGCCTTTCCTTAACCAAGCTAGCTTGTATGGCTTCGAATGTTTCTCAGTCTTCAATGCCAACTTCCTCACAGCTTCAGAAAAAATATATTATCACAGCTTCCAGCATCAATAACAAATTTGCAAACCTTTCCCAGAATGGTACATGTAGACTGAAAAATATTGCTCCTTAACCAACTACAATCCTCCTCTTGCTTTGGTGTTAAAAAGGACCTCTTCATCATTAGATTGTAACCTTCGTCTCCCGACACTTCTTCTTCTTCCTCCTCATCAGGTGGTGAATTGGAACATTCAGCTTCTTCATCCTCATCCTCAACCTCTGCTATCATAGCTCTCTTCTTCGGCTTTGGACATTCATTACTTTTATAGCCCAACTCTTGGCAATTGTAACATTTGAAACCATTATTGACTTTCGCCTTTTCAGCATCCTTCACTACTGGTCTACTGATAGGTTTGGAAACATTAGAACTCCCACTAACACCCTTCACTTGATTGTTGGAATTGGTAAACACACCTCCTCCTCGTCTACCCTGCTTCTCCCAAGCCAACGCTTTCTGATGTGCTTCCGCTACAGATTTAGGATCAAACATGTTAACCATATCCTGAATCTGCATTCGCAACCCTCCAACAAAGCTGGCTGTCAATTGTTCTTCTGTTTCCATAATATCATTCCTGGCAATCAGTTGATAAAATTCGTCAGCATAGTCATTCACAGATTTCGTCCCTTGTCTCAAGTTCTGCAAACGTTGATACATCAAAGATTGATAATTGTAAGGTAAGAACGTTGCTTTCATCAATTTCTTCATCTTCTCCCAAGATTCAACTTTTGACTTTCCCATTCGTTCACGTGTAAGTTTGGTTTGCTGCCACCATGCCAAAGCTCTACCCCTCAGCCTCGTAGCAACCAACTTCACTCTACGATGTTCTGGAACTTCTTTGAAGTCAAAAATCTCCTCAACATTAGCCACCCAATCTAGAAACTCCTCCGCTTGCATACCACCTTTGAATTCAGGAATTTCAGTCTTCATCCCCGTCTCCCACTTGTGATCATACTCAGAGTAATTTCTTCCTTGTCCTCGTCCTTGTCCTTGAACACTACCACCATCATACTCCTCTTCAAAATCAGATGTATATCGTTGTCTATCTCGTCCACCCACATCTCTACTACCATTACGTCTTCCACCATCATCCCTTCTATCTACATTCCTCCGTTCACGATCATTCACGTTCCTCCCATGCCCTTGATCATTTTCAACACTTTTGTCTCGATTGGAATGTGGCGAGACTCTACTACCCCCATGGTTAGATTCAGGTGAAACCCTTCTCCGATTTTGATTCATCTCCGTCATAAGCTTCTCTAACCGGCCAATTCCTTCGTTAAGCTTTTCACTAAAGTTTTCATTGATTCTTTGCTCCATCTCATCAGCTTCTTCTCTTCGATACAAAGCTTCTACGTTTTGGTGGCGATTAGCTCTTCTTGGCGGCATACTTGAAATCTTCCAAACTCTTCAACACTTCAAAATTCAAACACTTTTCGGATTTTGATCCAAAATGAAAAGGATCGAAAACTTCCACTTTGTTGCAAATCGCGATGAACACGATGGACAAAGTTTCGGCCTCCCACTCAAATCCGATCAAACAACTTCAATATAAAGTCGAACACTTCAACTTGATCACGGCTCAACACTTCGAGCTCGGCAAATCACTTCAAACTTCAAAATGAATAGGCTCCAAGTCTCGATCTAGCTATGATTGGCTAGAACAAGCTCTGATACCAAAAACTGACGCAACGGATTAAACAAAACAATCTTCTATCGATGAAAGTAGTGATCGGTGGATTGGAAGATACTGAAATGCCCAAATTCGTTGATCCGAAGGTACCGAATTCTAGCTATCCCGAACTCGTTGATCGCGCACGATGCCGGGTTCAAAGATCTTCAATTCTTCAAGCGTTGATCAAGCGCACTTGATTCCGCAAATCGGCTTCTACAATCGTTGAATCGAGCGCACTCGATTAACCGAAATAGGAGATAGGAGATTACACTCAACTACCAATTTAGATGAAAGCACACAGCAATCAAAAGAGAATTTTATTCAAAAATTAACAACAACTTACAAATGACTCACACGGCCTATTTATAGGCGTTACAAGTTTACAACAGAAATTACATTAACTCCTAAGTCGGAACCGACTTATCACGTACAACTTAAGAAATACAGACAACATACGACTTAAAAATTACAACACAATACAAGCCTTGCCGACTTACGACTCAAAAGAATACAGACAATCATAAGACTTACACACAGACGACATATGAAAACAGACGACATACGACTTATAAAAGACGCGACTCAACATACAGGTGTATTACAAACGACCTATGACTTATAAAAGAAGACGACCTATGATTTAACAATCTGGAGAATACAACAGAACATTATTCACTTAAGTCGTTGCCGACTTAACATCTTCTCACGACTCATCAATAGCAGTGTTTTAAGAATCAACGGTCCAGATTAACTCGGCATAAGATTCAACAGCATCCAGCTTTCGCGACTTAAAGACAACCAGCTTTATTCGACTTAAGAATCAACGGCTTAGATTAACTCGGCGTAAGGATCAACAGTCTTCAGGCTTTGGCAACATAAGATGGTACGACTTAACTGAGTCGTAACTCGGTGCCGACTTATCATCTGTTTTAAGTCGTATCTGACTTATCACTTGTGCATTCTTCACTTGAGCTGCTCCTCCTATATCCTTCTTGTTGAGTCGTTGAAGACTTATCTCCTCGCCTTCGTTAAGTCGTAGACGACTCATGCGACTCATGTCTGTTTCCTTAAGTCGGTCACGACTTAGGCCTTCTCCCCAGTTGAGTCGGTCACGACTCATGCCTGTTTCTATAAGTCGGTTACGACTTATATTTCCCTCGTTATCTTTAGCTCGTGGACGACTTACGACATTGCCCTTAAGTCGTAGCCGTCTTAAACCTTCAACACTCACAGCTATTTTGTTATCTCGTACCTCTTCTATAAGTCGTGGACGACTTATATCTGATTCCTTAAATCGTGTACGACTTATGCCTTTGAAGGTTGTAGGTTGCGCTGCATCACTTGCTTATAAAATTGAGGAAGAAGAAGGGGTTTGGACCGGCTTCGACCATCGAACCATTTTCCCAAAATCTTTTATATTTGACACTTAATACAAACGAAATCAAGTATCAAAAATCAAGTCAGATCAGAAAAAGCAGTAAGATACATTAACATTGACCTGTTACAGCTACAAAATTCAAAAGCAAAATATACATTGGAAATTCGTTCTGCAGGGTACGAAGGGAAGGAGCAAAGAAATGGCACTCACGTTTTCTTCATCTCCATAAGGTTTGAAGTGAGCTTTTCCGACCACAGACGAGTCTCGTGCATTAATTAAAATATAAAACAAATTAGAACCTGCGAACCAATCAAAAGAAAAATAAGAAATGTGCAATGAAAATATACCACTACAGCCACATTCAATTTGCATACTAATATGACAAAGAATTCTTGTTGCATTCAGAACGGTAATAAGAAGAGACTGAAGGTGCACTTAATCTTAGTTCTAGATAGGAATTTTTAAGCCTCGGAATACTATGAACAGAAAACAGGTATACATTAGCGGTGAGCATTTACTGGTTTCAACCAAGTAAACCAGTCAAACCAAATATAATTGATCGATTTGGTTGGTTTAGTTAGTTATTTAATTGATTTTGGTTTCTATTTTTGAATTTATTCGGATAATTGATAGGTTTCAATCTTTAGCATTTGAGAACCAAACCAACCAATTAAACCAAATATAAAACTTAAAATATGGTAAAAGATCATAATTATCAATGCTTATACTATTATTATTTATACTAGTATAAATCACACGTATGTGCATCTAATAGCTAAATGTACTACTATTCAATAAAATTTAATGGGGGATGCGTGTTATAAGTACATAAGTTTTGGTGGTTACAACACATTTATTTCGACTTTCGAGTAGTCTTGTTGGTGATGTCGGATACAAATCGATGAAATTCCGTGATGAGTGTTGGGAAGGTGGTGATGGTGGAGGCTGCAAATTGATAGTGAGATTTCATTGATGAGTGATTATGAAGTGATACTATCTAGCTTATTTTCGGAATTTCAAATAGATACGGAAGAAATCATATTGATTGTATTTTCATTATTAATACTATAGATTATCATCTTAACAAAATTATTTTTCTTTCAATTAATGTTATCATTTTTAAAAGAGGAGCATGCAGTTTCTATAAATTGCATCGTGTGTGTGTATTTGTGTGTGCATGTGTGTGTATATAAGTACACACACAAACACACACTCCATCAATTGTTTTGGTCTCATGATGTTATCATAACAACTGCACAATCTAGATTATTTAATTACCAACCAATCAAACCAACCAAATTGAACTAACTATCTTCGGTTCGGATAGCTTCGGTTTTGAAAATTATTGGTCTGGTCTGGTTTTTTTAACGGTTAATTTGGTCTTAATATGTTTGGTCGGTTTCAAACAATTTCACCATTTGCTCACCGTATTATACATATAATTAATTTCTTCCACTATAGTTGAAAAAATAACATACTATGGACTAAAATGGGCTGGTATGGGCTAGCACGTGAGCATGTGTGAATTTCAATCGTTCTTATCACGTACTTGCCTTAATTTTTATAAATGTTCGTATTATGTTTTGACATATATGTTCATAGATTGAACTTCAAAGGAAATGAAATGGTTTGCTTGGTAGAGTCGAAGACACATACAATGCTATACATATAGCCTCTATCTTCTTCCTAAAGAAAATACATTTTCGTTCAAATCTAACTAATAATTTCTACTTCGAAAAATTCAAAGTTGTTGTCTCGCAAGCTTTATTGTATCTTGAGAAATGTATTTGTTTGAATTCAACAACATACTCTTAGGTCTGTCAATGGATACTCGAAAAATCCGAAATCCGTCCGGATCCGTATCCGAAAAAACGGATATTATCCGATATTCGAAAAGCGGATACGGATATTCGATATCCGAAAAAAAAATCGGATGCGGATGCGGATATGGGCATATCCGTATCCGAAAAACATCCGTCCGATCCGAAATTTTATGTGTTGTCATTTTGTCATTATGTATGTTGCTATTTTATCATTTGAATTGATGTAATATCGTGTAAACTTGTTTGATATTATGTGTGTTGTCATTTTGTCATTTGAAAAACTGATTAGTATTGTAGTGTGTGTATTGTCATTTGAAAAAGTGATTGTTTTAGTTCAAAAATATTAGTATAATAAAATTCTTATTCAATTTCGGATGCAGATATTTTGGATATTTTCGAATATCCGGAAATATCCGCTTTATTTCCGGATGCGGATATTTTCGGATATCCAAAAAATATCCGCGGATACGGATGTTAATTCTCAGATATCCGCGGATATCGGATGCGGATTCGGATGCGGATTTAAATTTTCGGATGCGGATGCGGATACAGCCATATCCGCATCCGTTTGCATCCGTTGACAGCCCTACATACTCTTTTATCACTCATTCATAAGGGTGAATGCCGTCGGTTAACCGAATCGAAAGTTTAAAAAAACAATTAACCAAACCGAACAGTTAAAAAAAGTGGTTAACCATCCAACAATAGCGATTTAATTAACCGAATTATGGTTAATTTCGATTGGTTATACCGATCGACCCATCCAGAATTAACCGTTCATTTTAAGCGGTTAACTGCTCATTTTAAGCGGTTGACCACTAAAATGGTTAACTGTGGTTAACCGCTCATTTTAACTAATTAATCATTCAATCAATCGGTCAATCATGGTTATCTTCCTGTTTACAAAGATTTTCCAATAAGCGGCAGTTAACAGTTATTAATAAGCTCATTGGGCTGGATTTTGTAATAAAAAATTATGTGAAAAATATAATCAGTTAATGGTTAACCAACCTACCAAATTTCATTAACCGTTAACCGAACCGAAAATGGTCGATTAAAGTTGATTGGTCGACCATTTTAATTGGTTATGTTAGTGTTAACGTCGGCTATGTTGGTTAAGTCGGTTAACTCACTCTTACTCTTTCAAGATTGATTATTTTTATAAAGATAGTGTCAACTTACAAATACGTCTGTCATTGCTTTTTTGATCATCTTACTGTATAAATTCATAAAAATTGTGTACAATTTAACCTTATCCAAATCTATTTATTTTGCTGTTCTAAAATCCCCCCCTTGCCTGATGCTATCTACTGGCAACGGCACAGTACAGGCATTATATTACAGAGGCATTACCTCCTTGACAGTAGCCAAAATGGATTAGCAGACACTAAGGTGGTTTTTGTTTTGTCATATATTTTCCGCTTTTAATGCTTTGCTCATTTTTTATATTAGTCTTGAAAACACTCAAAATAAGGAAAACTTGTTTACAGGCTTGTATCAAAAACAAGAAAAACTTATGTTGAAGTTTATGCATAACATCCATTGTGGAAAAAAGGGGGCTTTCAAAACTGCATTCTTAAAACCAATGAATCAAAATATTTTGACTAATATTAAAAAACTCAAAACTCAGAATACACCAAAAATGACAAACCAATCAGACTACCATTTCAGTTGTGTGGCAATGCTTAATGGAAAACAAATATGTGCAGGTTGACGCAAACAAAAAATCAAAGACAAAAACAGAAATGAGGTGATTTCTGCACTGCGCTAAAATCAGAGAAAAAATGTCTGCTCGATACGAAGTAGATAATGAACTCACATGCTATGAATTTTTGAGCGACTTGTATTTAATTCGTTCTTTATTTGAATTGTTGCAAAAATTAAAGTTCCCCAGCAATACTATTCATTTATTTATTTTGAGAAAAAGCAATAAAATATTTTGTTCACAGTAAACAATGTACAAAATTTAAGAAAACCGATAGAAATTGTGCATACATCATGCACTTGTCAATATGACAAGTTTCTATGCAGTGCAATATTGCAGTAGTAACTGATGCAAAACACAACATTTGGATTATTAATGCGTTATTCCAAAATGGAAGGATAAGACAACTTAAAACAAATTTAGATACCTTAACGCTTGGAATATTGGGGAGCTTTACGAGCCTTTTTAAGACCAACTTTCTTCCTTTCAACTACACGGGCATCTCTAGTAAGCAGGCCTTCCTTTCTCAAAGGAGCTCTGTGATTCTCGCTTACTTTAAGTAATGCACGTGCAATTCCCAGAGATATTGCCTGTGCTTGCCCAGATAGTCCACCACCATGTGCCTTCACAAACACATCATATGTGCTCTCATATCCTAAGGTCATTAATGGAGTCTTTACGTACTGTAGCCATAAAGGATTTCCTTGTAAATATTCCTGCAAAAAGCGAGAACAGAACCCCAACTCAAGTTCATGTATAGCACCATTGTATAGTAAAGAGTCACTACATTCTTCGCTATAGATATCTCCTTATTTAGCTGGTGCTTATGGTTTGGAAACTTAACATGACATAGGAATTTAACATAATATACTATCACCAAATGCATACACCAACATTTCACGAAGATATCATTTTAGAAGTTTTTGTGAAAGGATGCAAGTTTATCTCAAATGGAGACGATGTATTAACAGTCAACAACTTACAGAAGACCCAGTCATGCCATCTAAATATAATTTTTGTGTACATGTCATCTACATCAAATGCTAAATAACTTGAAAGGACCTCAATGGTTAAGCATTCATTTTTAAGGTTATTTAAATAGCACATGGAGTTGAAATATAATTGAAAAAATCACTAATATTCTTAGGTATCTTGATGTGTTCCAGAACGGCTTATTTATTTTAAAAGTTGCTAACAAATTGGCAAGTCAGATGCAATCATGCAACAAATAACATAAGTTATATAATTGAAATTGATCATAATTTCAACTTATCTTTATGAACCCCCTTCTACTTTTTACCATTCATATAAAATTACTTAGCTAATTTTAGTCGTTTATAAACAGGTCGTTCCAACGCCCTTTGGCTGCGTTTGTTTTAAAGAAAAAAGGGCTGAATGCTTAATTAAATAAGTGATAAGTGATTGTTTGCTTGTTTGTTTTTAAATAAGTGCTTTCATTAAGTTCTTTTATTCACTTAATTGAATAAGCAAAATTTTAATGCTTATTGAAAGTGCTGATCACTTATTACATCACATTTTCCAATTATACTCATATGCAACATAATATGTAATTGTTTTTTATATATATATATATATATATATATATATATATATATTATATTAAACAATTAAAAAAGTTCAAACATAACGTTAATTTTGTTTTTAGTTGGTGATTTTTTTACGTTTTGTTTTGATTTTAATTTTATAGTGTACTTTTCAATCATTAGAAACAAATGTATTAAAAACTAGTGACGAAAAAAATTCAATGTCAACCTACCGCGATGTCTGCATAAAATTTGAAGTTAAAATATGATAATTTATAAATTGGTTAAAAAGAATGGAAATGAAAAAGTAAATAAATTGAAATATGTAATGCAAATGTGAAAAAATTATAAATAAATAATTTCGAAAAGCTGAACAATACTAATTTACATCATCAAATATTCTAGGGCTGTTATGGTAACGGTAAATTTACCATTACCATACCATTACCAGTCAATCGGTTACCATTTTCGAGTGAAATCGGTATACCAGTTTAATCGGTATGGTAATGGTAAATTTACCATTTTCTACGGTAAATCATCGGTAACATTTCTTCAATACCAACGGTAACGGTAATTTTACCAGTTAATTTATAATACATGTATATTCATGTAACATGCTTTATTATAGGCATTTAGAACCAAGCAAATGATTAAATTTAGTTTATTAACCAGGTGAAATAATGTTAAATACAATTTACTTCTTTCTCATTTATGTCTTTTATTAAGTAACACTATAAATTGTATAATGAAGCACCGTTATGGTGTGAATACATGTTATGTTACTAACCTTTTTTGGACAAACGGTAATTTACCATTACCAGTGTAACGGTTACCAGATTGTCGGTATACCAGTCTCCGGTATACCAGCCTATCGGTAACGGTAATGATAAGCAATTTTCGCTTACCAGTAAAAATGGTACGGTAACGGTATTTGGAAAATGGTAACGGTAACCATTACCATAACAGCCCTAAAATTTTCTATTTTCGACTTGTTTTGTAGATTTTGTAATACTTGCACACGTGAGCATTTGTTGTTGTTTTTTTTGTTTGTATACAAATATAAAACATAAAATAAGATGATTAAGTCTGTATTGTATGGCAGTTGCACTGAAAAATAATTAATTTTAATTTTGAGGGGTAATATTATCAAAGTAATAATTTATGTTCGCAAAACAAATTTTTAATCAAAATGTAAACAACCAATATTTCAAGTATTCAGCAATCAGCTTTCGACAATCGGTACTCAGCATTCATTATTCAGCATTTTAAACAACTGATACGTAGTCAGGACATGATGATATAAGGTTGAATTATATCATCTTGCATCAGTAAATGTCTAAAGAAAGGTGTAAAATTGTCAAATTTCTAATACTATAAAGCACCAATTCTATTACTCTAATCACATAAATGTGAATACAACATCATACCTTTGCGTCACGGTAATTAATGATGAACTTCCCAGATCCTTCTTGAAGAACAACGCGAGCAATGGCGCACTTCCTTCTTCCGGTTCCAATAATGGTCTGAGCTGCAAATCCACCAGGCAGTCTCGACTTAACCAGCTTCTCCAAACTGATTTCCTCCACTTCCGATGTGCCTTCGGCGACAGCGGCGACGATGGTTGCGGAAGGGCATTTCTGTAACTTAATAGAGGATTTGGGAAGCCAGAGGGAAAATGAAGTTCGGTTTGAGGAGATTTGGGAGGAGAAGGAGAGAGAGGAGAGCGACGAGGTGAGTGAGGAGAGGGAAATTGACATTATCGATTTCTATGAACAGTTTAGGATTCTTCCTCCCTGCCTTTGTTGTGGGATAGAGCGGAAAGGATATGAAACGGATAAAATGTGATTGGGAAATGAAAATTTGGGTCTAATTCTTATGATCGTTAATATTTAGGTCCACAATAGCCCATTTGCGTTGGCTTTGACTTAAAAGATGGATAATACAAACAGAAAATTAGACATAAAGGACAAACTTAAAAAAAAAAAAAATTAGACCGAAACACATGAGTTCATTTTTGGACTGAAGGACGAATCTTGGAAGGAAAGTAGACTGAAGGACAATGCTAGTTACCAAGCGTTATATTCAGTTTTTACACTATATACAATGCTAGTTATAACTAGCATTATATTCAGCTTTACACTGTACAAAATGCTAATTATATTTATCATTGTCCTTCAGCCTAATTTTTTTCAAAGTTTGTCTTCAGTCTAAAAATGAAACTTAGTGTCCTTCAGTCTAATTTTTTTTCAAAGTTTGTCATTATACCTATTTTCCACTAATACAAATATTTCAACTAACAATAATAGTATAGCCAGTATCTACTAAATTACAATTTAGACCTTCCTAGTCGTTTACCTAGAATTCAAACGATATCAAAGTCTATAATCGTTTTTAGTATCAATTGAAATGCCTTTGATGTCACTTTTTCCTTTTTGTATCAGCATAAACTATCAAAAATGCCCATAATACCTAATATTAATATCCCTTGAAAATAAGATCTAACAATTAAACTTATTTTACAAATTCAAAACATCCATCTACAAATATTACTAAATCTTAATATCAGTTAAAAATATTATCTAAAAAATAAAGTTCCTTTACAAATTCAAAACGTGCATCTACAAATACTACCAAATTCAAATATCACTTAAAAATAGTGTGCTACTATTGACATCTAGAAAATTGCTTCTGACTCCAAAAACAAAAGGCCACTATACAAAGTTTGGTTCTCTACTTCTTAACACCAATCATTATTTTATTTTCAATAAACAAACACCCAACAATTTCAAAACACAACCGTTATCCCTTCTGATCTCTAAACCAAATTCAACTCTTTTCGAAACACAACAAAAATCACATGTCCTAAAAAAATCAGAAATAAAGTTAAAAAGAATTATTTTTTTGACCATACTTAAGATGATGAAATTTTAAACAAATACTTGCTTGATCTGTTGAAAATAATTTGCCAAATCAACTTGTATGTCTTTTGATGCATTTGATCGATCGTCATATTCCATATTTTCCTTATCAAACACATTTTCATTTGAAACAACAAGAACATTCTCAATTTTACTATGATTGGCGTCCTCTATCTAATAACCAAAAAATAGAAAAAAATAGAATAAAAAAAGCTTAAACGTTGTATGATAAAACATTACAATTCAATAGCTTACATTGAGATTTTCAGTTATAATATTATCAAACTTTATATTTTTCAAATTTGTGTGAGTCATGGGATCACTAAAATCATTCTAAAATAACAAATCAAAAAAACTGTAAATAAAAAAAATAAAAAATCTAAGATTGATATGTTGAAGAAAAATAAAAAGTAAAAAGTAAACTAACGTCCTTTTGTTCATAGAAATTAGGTTCATCCACTAAATCTTCACTTGACTTTATATGTTAGAAATTTATTCATTTTCCTTTGGAAGTTTGAAAATTTTGCTTTTTGATGATGTTTTGAGAAAGACTACGTGAGTTTTTCTAAGGGATATGAAGATGCTACTATTGTTTTGGCTTAAATGAGAAAATAGATTTTGGTGTCCATAAGTATGTAAAAATAATTAATAGGCGATAAAAATTTAATGGTGGCCTAAAGCATTTTCTTGGATGCGAACAGCAGCACACTAAAAATATGATCTAACAAATAAACCTTATTCATAGATTCGTTCTTTATTAATTAATTAATAATATAGATAAAAATTCAAACTAAAAAAAATTTAGATATTGCAACTTAAAAACAAATTTCAAACTAATAACAAATGATTTCAACATAAAAATATAGCTGAATATTTCTACAAATTATTTTCTCTTGAATATGCTAAACATATAAAATTTGCAGAAATAAAATTCATGCGCTAAGCACCTGCCATAACGCTCGTTAAAATAATTCCAATATTTTATGATTTGAAAATACCTTTATAGATGCCTGTTATAAAATATATCATGTCGATTTTCAATGTAAATGATCACTAAAAAAAATTACGGAGGCCCTTTAAAAAGTTTTTTTTAAGGATTTATGCGGCCAGGCTTTTAGAATTAGATAAAAAGAAATATGCTTCATTCATTCACTATTTTTCAACTTTTAACTTTTAGAATATGTTGAATGAAATTGATTCTGATGACTCTTTGTGAGTCATTCTGTATTTGTTCCAAACCACCACACATACGTACCCCCTTGATGCCCCAACGGTGACGAGTAATTCAACGTTGGGGCATCAAGGGGGTACGTACATGTGGCTATTTGGAACAGATACAGAGTGATCACAAAGAATCTTTAAATTCAATTTCATTTATCATATTCCTATTTTCAAAGGATATTAAGATTTGGTATTAGGGGCGTTTTTGTTAGTTCACGCTGACACCAATAAAGCATGACACCAAAGGTTATATCGATATTATATTCTCGATATATCTTGACTATGAACATTTAAGGACATATGTTTATTTTATTTGATTTAATACTCATAATTACGAACACATTCATGATTACAGCTGATTAAATATTTTTTTGAGGATTTTCTACTTGTATGTATTTAAGGTATTAATTGTTGGATATGGGTCACCACGCAGCGGGGTAAATGGGTAAATTTAAGAAAAATTTCTTCCATTTGTATCTTACTAGGCCTATGTAGTCTAATTTTATTTTGAACTTATCTAAATTGTTTTAAATAAAACCAATATTTTATTTTAATAAAATTTTATATTAATATCAATTTTATATTATATAAAACGATATGCGTATCATATACACATATATGTGTACATGCACATGCAAAATAAAACGATATACATGGTTTAACATGTCCGTGTATAGATATTAGGATTTATATCTCAACATACATATTTTCTCTTCCGTATACATACTCGCCATCTAATATGTAATTATATATATATATATATGTATATATGTAAATGTTTATATATAAATATTTATTATAAAATGAAAATAGTAGAACATACGCACTTAATATATATATATATAACTAATATTGTAATATATTTTAATTAATTCTAATAAATTCAAATTTATGTTCATATAATAATTTTAAATATATATGTATATATCTCGAAAGTTACAAATAATTTTTTTATATATGCATATCTATATCAAAGTAATAGAACTATGTATGTATATGATAAAATGTATATATTAAAATATGTGTGTATACACACACTCGCATAAATGCATTTTGATATAAATTAATAATTAAATATATATAATAAATTATATACATTGGGCAAACAAAAGAATTTTTTCTTTTTTCTTTTAATGTTAAAATGGCTTTTTTATTATGATTTCCACACGGAAATCATTTTGAAATACAAAAAAATTGAAAGTAACATTAAAGATGGTATACAATTTTACTACATAAATTTTAGTATTTTATATTTATTTTATAGATATATAAATATTGTAAAACATAGGTTTTATATTTAAATAAATTATATGTATTAAATATATATACATATTCGGTTAAAAATATATTTTTTTGAACTGAAAACTTATTTTGAAAATATATAGATAAAATTTATATGTATTTTAAAATATATGTATGTATGTATTATGTATATGCTTTTTAACTAAACTAGTTTTAAATAATATTTTTCTTTTATTTTTCAAAATAAAAACAAATAAATTATATTGAATTTTTTTCCTTTGCTACCGAATGCAATAAGTACACAACTATATTTACTAAATAATTTTTTTACATATATAACCAAACACATTCATCCAATGTTGATGGCAATAACATATAGGATTCTTTACATATTCAATAGTTGTTCAATTACATATATGACATAATAAACATTAACATATGATATTAAGTGGATTATTACCTTTCACTAAAGCTTAATTGATACATCTACAAATGTTGAATCAATCACTCCTTGAATCAAAGTCCTAAATCTAGAAATTGATACTAGACTGAATGCAGCTGCTACCAATGTTTAAATCTTACCATATTTTGTCTTTTAGAGACTTGGAATTTAAGGGAACGGGAGCTATAATGGTCGACCTTTGCTGGTGTTAATGAAGCAAACAAGAGTAACTCCAAAGTGAGGGTTAGAGTGGTCAAATAAGAGAGAGACAAAGGAGTAAAAAGAGGATCAAAATTCACCTTTCTCTCTTATCGTTTCTCCTCTTTTGAATTCAAAAACTCCACACCAACAACCATCTATATCTAGCCTTCCTTAGCCAATTCATAGCCGTCTATGATAGGTCCCAATATGGGCCTCAAAACAATCTTAAGCCCGATCAATAACTGACATATTTAAATCAAATTCAAATGTGTATCGATATTGTATATCGATAAATGTTTTCATAACTATTGTATACACATTATTTAGTATTGATCGATACAAGTTAAATAAAATTATAATCAATATTTCATAAATATAAATTAGTTTAATTAATTTATAATAGTTAATTAAATCAGGTGGTAGTAGGAATATTCAGTATTTCGGTTGTGTGACCCTTAGATGTAAATCTTGTTAGAGATTAATATCGAACAATTTGAATATTAACGTTCACATGTCACTTAGCGGGTGGTATGACATTATGGTCAAATTTATCACTTACTTAGCTTTGGTAAAAAATCCAATTTTACTAATTTAAGCGTTACCCGGTATTGACAATTATATACACCAATTCTTTTCGTCAAAACTATATCACATTAGGACTTTTGTATATGGTCAAAATTCCAATATTATTCATATGCAACTTTATATTCCAAACACAAATTCCTTGGTTTGATGATAATAATTATATTATTAACCGAACTACTCTGGTATAAATTTTGACTTTGTGTTGACTTCAGTTGACCATGATACTAACCTCGCTTAATTGAGGAGACAAATCCTCTCTTGAATAGTGTTTCACTTCCAATACATCCAATCGACCCAACTATAGTCGTTCGATGGACTTTGTGCCACGATTTAACTATAATAAAAGCGAAGCTTTCATATTCAAGATCACTAGTATTCTCAAGTCCAAAGAACTGTGTGATACTGTCACATCGATATTTTTTGTTTGGCCTTAGTTATATTAACCAACAGAAAACTATCGAGTCAGTCATTCCATAGTTATCCAATAACCATCAGTACATAAACTCTAGGTGCCTCCAGTAGCCATGAATAATACACTGCTCAATGTTTGGAGAGCATTGCGTACTCTAGTCTCAATGGATGAATCGATATCCTATCTCGATACATCATGATTATGAATATCTAAAATGGTGTGTTTATTACATTGTGATAAAATGCTCATGATTACAACTATTTGTAATTACTATCACAAATACACTATTTATGGATTTTCTGTTAAATATACTTAAATTAATCAATTAATTTTAACACATTATAACAAACATATAACAGAAAAAAAACACCTTTTATTGCGAATAAGTATTGATTACAGAGTTAATAATTTACAATAAATTATAGAATTGCCTCCAGGACATACCCCTAATTCTATCAATCTCTCACTTGCACTTGGGGCCAATTATGGAATCTCAATCTCATCCCTTCGATCGGTTAATTGAGAACCGACCGAGCTAGACCCTTCGTGAACAGATCTGCTATGTTGTCCTTGGTATCTACCATTTGTATCACGATCTCTTTCTTCTCAATGAACTCACTAATAAGGTGGAACTTTCAAAGGATATGTCATGATTTCTTATGTGCTCTAGGCTCTTTTGTGATTTGTATTGCCGCATTGTTGTCACAGAACAATGCCATTGGATTCTCTGTATCGAGAATCACTTCGAGCTCACTTAAAAACTTGTGCATCCATACCACTTCCTCGGCCGCTTCATTGAGGACGATGTACTTAGCGTCCATCATGGAATCAGGTCTCATTTCCTGTTTGGAACTTTTCTAATAGATGGCCCCACCGTTAAGCATAAAAACATAACCCGACACTGACATACTATCATCGAAATTACTTTGAAAGATAGAGTCGGTATATCCCTTCGTAAGGAGGTCTCCATTCCCGTATATTAAGGAAAGTCCCGAGTATTTCCTAAATACTTAAGTATACATTGTACAGTTGTTCGGTGTTTTTCTCTAGGATTAGACTGGTACTGGCTTACGCATCATAATGCATATGCCACATCGGGTATAGTATAAAGCATATCGTACATTATGGATCCTATGGCTGAAGCGGACAAAATCCTATTCATATGCTCTTTCTCCTCATCAGTACGAGGAGCGTCCTTACACTACGCCATAAATGACCTTCTGCAACACTTTTGCAAGGTGTTGCCAGCTAAAATGTTGCGACAGCTATAAAATTTTGGTCCTACTGCAACGTTGCATTTTTGGTGTTACCTTAGCCATAAAAATGTGTTGCTCTAGCTAAACAAGTGTAACACGATGCAACATTTTTATATAGTGTTGCAATAGATGTATTCAAATTAAAAAATTAATAAAATTAGCAATCCGCGTGAATACGATCCAACGATCTACATTTAATCTGGTTGTTAAAATGGATCACCACTGCAATTTGGCCCAAAATTTCGTTTTCCCGCCTAAACTAGTTCAGATACCCTTTTGGTTTTCATTTCAATTCGTCTCCTCCCATTCGCCTCCTCCCAGTCGCCTCCTCCCATTCGCCTCCGCCACCAAATTGTCTCCCTCCTTTTCTTCTGCTTCCTCATTCGCCTCCGCCACCAAATTGTCACCCTCACCCCCAGCTACCCCCTGACCCATCGCGACCATCTAGCTCCAACCAGAGCCCTGTCACGACACCAAAACCCGAAGCCAAACAAAGTTTTCCGTTCAAACCCCTTTTGCCACCGCTGTCGTCGCCATCAGCTCTCACCTCCAACAGAAGACTTGCTCGCCACCAACCCCTCTACCTTTCTCCTTTAGACTACTTCACCTGAAAACCCTTCTAGCGCCTTAATTTCTTCCAAAACCCGAACTGCTGCCCTTGAGATTTAGCTGTCATTCTCGCAACAATTAATCTGTCCACGGCTCCTATATCAGGTACATCTCAGTCTGATCTCTTCGTACTTTCCCCTATGATTGCGGTTGCTTCACTTGGTACTGATAATTTCAATAAGATAGTATGCCCCCCATATGTTTGTGAAAATGCTCCTTTGTAACTTGTTAATATTTCAGAATCTGGCTGGGTATCTACTGCTTCTGGATGCCCTGTGCCTCCATCGCAAGTTCATAACTCGGACTGAGTGCAGAGTGATCTTATCCAAGCATTAAGGTTGGTTGGTTCTGGTGGGATGTTTGAGTGCAGAGGTGGTAGATTTTAGGATATTGGTGGGATGTTGACGAAGTGTGGATTGAATGATGGTGAGTGTTCTGGTGTTTATAGAGTATTGAAGGTTGGTGAAATTTGGGAAGTTTGGGAAAGTTGTAATATGGTGAAGGGTGGTTGCAATTGCAGTTTTTTGATAGGTGATGTTGGTGAAACAGGGGGATGGAGGAGCATGCAACTGTGAGGCTTTGGAGATTGTTTATATTGACAATGGTGGAGTGCTGCTGTGTATTGGTTAAGGAGAGAAGCTAATTTGGTGATTGGAAATTGAAAAGAGTTTGCAGTAGAGTTTTGGTGTTTGGCCGTAGGGGATTCAAGCAGATTTAGGCGAGGAGATGGAGGATAGGAATTAAGTTCAGTCTTCATTTGTGCATCATTTTACGTCGTTTCAAAGAAGGCTCGATCTTCCGAAATCGGATGAATCGGGCGGTGCCAGACTGCATTGGCGTAGTGTTAGAAAGGACGATTCCAGACTGCATTGGAATGTTTCCACTCTTAAAATTCTCAATACTGAACCTTTTCAGTATTGTATATATGTACAGGGATTGGGACAATCCCAACACCCTATTAGATATATGTCTATAGATCTTTATACCTAGTATATATGGTGCTTCTCCCAAATCCTTCACAGAGAAGTTCTTGGAAAGCCAAGCTTTCACTGATTGTAATAATTAGACATCATTGCCAATCAATAGAAGATGTCAACATAAACGGCTAATAATATAATTGTGTTGCCCTATTCCTTTCGGTATACGCACGCTTCCTCCATGTTTTGATAAAAACCAAACTATTTGATTACTTTGTTAAAACACTTGTTCCAACTCCTTGAAGCTTGTTTAATTCCATAAATGGACTTTAACAACTTACATGCCTTACCTTTACTCCCACTGACCACAAAACCCTCGGGTTGCGATGTATAGAGGGTCTCTTCTAAATCACCATTTAGAAATGCCGTCTTTACATCCATTTTCCAAATTTTATAGTCATAGAATGCAGCAATGCTCAGCATAATCTTGATGGACTTAAGCAAGGCTATGGGTGAAAAGGTCTCACCATAGCCAACAACTTAAATTTAACGAAATGCCTTCACAACTAGCATAGCCTTATAAATCTCTACTTGTCCATCTGCATTTAGTTTTTTCTTAAAAATCCATAGCAATCGATGGGTTATATCTCTTCGAGTATGTCAGACAAAGTCCACACTTTGTTTTCATACATGGAATCCATCTCGGATTTCATTGCTCCAAGCCAAAGTGCAGAGTCTTTACTCCGTAGTGCTTGTTGGAATGATAAAGGAGTGTCATCATCTAAGACATAGTCCTCCTTCTCGTTTTCTATAGGAAAACTGTAGTATCTCTCTAGTGCGTGAGATTCCCTATTAGACCTTCTAATAGGTTGTGTGTTTTCATATACGGGTGAACTTTGTTCTTGCACTGGTTCAACCTCTGTGTTAACTTCTTGGATCTCATCCAAGTCTGCAACCGCGCTATTAATTTCACTGATAGAAATTCCTTTTTCAAAGAGACAGAATGTCAAGAAACAATGACCTTTTTGTTTGTCGGTGTTGTAGAAAATATATCCCATTGATTTTTTGGGATATCTATAAATTTACACGTATCGATCTTGCCTTAAGTTTATTTGGACCAACGTTCTTAACATAGATCAAACAACCCCACACCTTCAAATACATGAGTTTGAGTTTCTTCCCACACCACATATCATATGGTGTTTTAGGCATAGATTTTGCTAGCAATAAGTGTTGGAACTGGGCCAGCCTGCAGTAGTAGATATTGGTGAATTTCAAAAAAAATACCTTATAGGATCTTTATTGGCCATATGAAGTCTAATTTATTTAGAACATTTCTAAATTTAATTTGAATAAAATCTTTATTTCATTTAAATTATAATTAATAGATTGAATTCTATTTAATTTATATTTTAAATTAAGCATAATGGTACACGTATGTATCATATACATATGTGTATGTCTGTGCATGTGTAACATAACAATCCATGCAATGTATAACATGCCCATATATAAATGTTTGGATTTGTATCACAACAGACATGTTAGCTCATCTTTTATATATTATATGTTGTCTAAAATACGTATGTTTGTACACACACACATACACACACAAAAACTTGTTACTTTAAAATACAGTATAAATATTTCCATATATATATATAATATGTATTACATAAATGTGAAATATATATATGTATATGTATTTGTATATATTAAATTAGATAATAATTTGATGAATGATTATATATATATATATTATGCAAAGTTGCTTTTTTTATCCATGTATGTTTTACATCAATAAAATTAATATATATATATATATATATTTTTATATGTATTTATTTATAATTATATTTGTAATAATTAAAAATATTTATAAATGGATGTATTTAAATAAATATATTTATATCATATAATAATATCAATTATAAAATTAATTAAAATTATATATATATATATCTTATAACATTCCAGATCCAAGAAAAAGTCTAAAAAATATTTTATTATAACTTTATATTATTAAATTATTTATTTATAAATTTATTAGCCGTAAATCATTATAATAATATTAAAAATAATTTCGTAACATATTATTTAGATTATAAATTGTTTGAAATTCGAATAAGATATTACAAGGTCATGAAATTTATTTGATAATTTTCTGAGTTGAAATTATATTTTTTATTAATTAATTTTAGCCATTATTATAATGATTTTTTAAAAATAATAAATTTGATTTTAAATTCTAGAGTTTTGGCCAAAAGTTAATATGATGATGGAAATTTTTTATAAAATTTTAAATACTATTTTGAATCATATATTATTTTATATTAATTATATAATCTTTATTTTGAGTTAAATAACATTTAAAATAGTAAATAATTATTAAAAAATATTTTGCTGTTACCTAAAATTATATTTAGTATAAATTTACATATATAAAATATTAGATCAATTTTTAACATGATATGGTGACACAATGAATTATATGTTATTTAAATTTGTATAATATGACTTATTAATATAAATATAATAAATTAAAAAAATATATATATTATAATAAATAATTTCGGTTGTGTATACATCTGATATAAATAAAAAATTATTTTTTTATACATAAGTATATATAACCATTCAATATGTGACAACATTCATACATATAAGAACCTCACCTAACTAATAATATAAATATAATATATATGTACAAGCAAGTCAATATTATACATGAATTATAAGTTATATGAAATAAGAAAACATACCGAAACTATGTCTTAAAGTACACCTTGCTATGATGAATATCCCTCCTTAGAACTCTTCTCAATTCGGTAGACTGCTAATCTTTGAATTGTAGATCTTTGACTATCTAATAGTTGTTGATTTGAAATTGATTTGAGATGAGCTTTGATGGAACTTTGGGATCAGCCAGCAAGAAGATGAAGATGGTAGCCAAAAAAATCCCAAATGTATTAGGGTTATGAATTCTTTTATAGTGGAAGGAATAGAGAGAAAGGTGGATCAAATCTCCTACCTATTCTTCCTAAATCTAAGTCATCCATCTAAAATACCCTAATCCCATTTTTTAGCTGTCCCCTACATCTTTTTGGTCGAAATTTCCATCCCCTTTCATGAGATTTAAACCCATTTAAAGCCTAAATAAAAATTATTGATTAAATCTAATTTAATTATTAATTTATAATTAATATTTCATAAATATTAATTAATTTATAATGATTATAGACTAATTAAATCATCTGGTCTAAAGAGAATTCATCATATCGGTTGTGTGACTCGTCGAGTGTAAATTTAGTCAGCAATTAACATCGAACTATTCGAATGTTAACATTTACACGTCACTTAGCAGGTGATGTGACATTTTGGTCAAATTTATCGCTTACTTAGTTTTAGTAAAATCCAATTTTATGTTATTAAGCATTACCCAATTGTGATATTTATTTTACATCAATTATCTTCATCAAAACTATATCACTTTGGACTTATGGAATTTGATAATGGTCAAAGTTCCAATATCATCCATATTCAACTCTGTAGTCCAAATACAAAATCCTTGGTTCAATAATAACAATTATTATTAATCGAAATGCTTTGGCCAGAGATTTTGACTTTGAGTTGAGTTGAGTTGACCATGATACTAACTCCATATAATTGAGGAGACGAATCCTCTCTTGAATAACGCTTCACTTCCAATACTTCCACTCGACCTAAAATAACCACTCGATGGTCACCATGTCATAATTTGACTATAATCAAAGTAGAGCTTTCATATTGAAGAGACATAGTATTCTCAAGTCGAGAGAACTATGTAAATCAATCACATTGATATTTTCTGTTTGACCTTAATTATATTAACTAACAAAAAACTATCGAGTGAGTCGTTCCATAGTTATCAAATAACTATCAGTATGTAACCTCTAGGTGTCTCCAACAGCCATGACTAATACACTACCCAACATTTAGAGAGTGTTACGTACTCTAGTCTCAATGATACATCGATATCCAGTCTCGATGCATCTTGACTAGGAACATTTAAAATGGTATATTTGTTTTTATTGTAATAAATTACTTACTATTACAACACTTTGTAATTGCTATCACAAAACATATCATTTATGGATTTTCTATTAAATATACTTTTAGTTAAATTAATTAATTAATATAACATATTACACCAAGTATATAATAGAAAGAAAACACCTTTTATTTCGAACAAGATTGGTTATCGAGTTAGATTTATATAACAAATTTTATAATTTCCCCTAGAGCATACCCTTAAATCTAAAATCTTCCACTTTCCCTTAGGGTCAATTATGGAATCTTATTTCAACTTCTTCAATCAATTTCCTCAAAACCGATCGGGTTAGTCCATTAGTGAATAGGTATGCTATTATGTTTCAATTATCTACTATATCAATTAGCTCTCTCCGATGCTGATAAACCATCTTTATCATGTGGGATTCTCAACATTTGAAATCACCTTCGTCTCTGTTATAAATTTGTGCATTTATATTTACATACATTTCTTTATTGTTGCACTATTCAAGGCGTTGTACTTAGCCTTTTTCATCGAATCAACCATAGTCTTTCATTTGGAGCATTTCCAACTTATAGATTTTGAAATTGAATTTATTATTGACATATTATACTCAATATCACTTATGAAACTTTTAGTTCGAACACTTCTTCACAAGGAGTTCGTTGTTTCTGTAAACAATTCTCTAGTATTTCATGAATATATTAGAACACTCCAAACTATCCTTCAATGTTATCAATTTGGATTTAATATTTGCTTCATGTATGAACTACATGAACAAATCACGATATCGTAGACAACATAACATGTATGATAATTCCTATTGCCAATGCATAAGGAATTCATCTCACGTGTTCCATATTAAACGATTTAATAAGGTGTCTTTGCATATCCATTTGGGACATTCCGGATATCTTTTATGCTCACTATAAAAGACATCATTTACAAATCCAATATCGAGTATTAAATAAGTAAGGCCTATTTTAATATAAGTACATCGTTAAAATAAGCAATGTGTTGTTTACTTATAATTTAGAAATATCCATGTACCTTTTAACTTTTTTCTTATGAGCACACGCTTTCCCTGCATTTTGATTGATAATCAAACTATTTGATATTTTTATCAAATATTTATTTGATTCCATTGCTTATGAAATGATACTTTCTATCATTTCTTAGATCATATCCAAGGACTCACAAACTCGATATCGCTCCCACTGACTTCGAGACATTTTTTGGTTATTATGTGTAAATAGTTTACTCTAAATCATTATTTAGAATTTTCTATTTCAATACATATGTACTAAAACATAAAATCATACCAAGTGATATTTTGTTTGTAAGTCCAAATTAACTTAAGCAGGTTGAATAACGAATCTATTACACTAATTTCAACAATTGAAATTTACGAGGTTATTTGTATTAGCGTTCCTCATTAAAATTCCAACAGCATTTGCCTTTCTCATAAAGATAGATTTGCAGCCAATGGTCCTTTGGATACAACTATCAAAATGATATTTTGATAATGTACTTTGAATCTATTTCGAATCTATGCATCATACCATATCATAGAGTCAACACTCTTAATGGCTTAATTAAACAACCTAGAATTGTATATTTTGACATTGATAAGAAACTCATAGTTTCTCTTCGATGTGTGAGAATACTTATTAGATATTCTAATGTGATTTGTTAATTTAGGCTAGTTAATTTCATTTCATTTCATTTCATGTGGTTAGATTTATCTTTGGATCGTATTCAATTCCATTTTACTACCAATAATTTCTCAAAGAAATTCCTTCACTATGAAATTGAAATTTCTTAAAACAAAACTTATTTCTCAATGCAATGGAAAAGGTATTCATAAACGCTTTATGATTTGCCTTTTATATAAAAAGGATTTAGTTTTAGTTTACAAAAGCTTCTGTTCAAAACATGAATATGTCATCCAATGACAGTCCTTCCCAAACTCCTTTTGGGGAGATTCATACAAGATCTCCCGTGAACAATTATTACGTGAAGATTTTTGGCTTGTGCAACTCGCCAACTCTTTGGTTAGGATATGTTGAGGTTTTTTATAAACTATGACTTTGTAAACTATTATTTCGATGAAATAATATTAACCTTGTGCACTACTCTTAAGTCCACACCTTATAGAAAGAATTTAACTTAACTTCACTCATCATTAATCGTGCTTTATTCAACAAAGTTCAATTACTCCTTATCAATACATCATTATGTATTATAGGGAGGAGTGACCATTCAGTTTGAATCTTTATTAATTTTTAGGTACGTTCGAAACTCTTTCCAATATACTTAGCCATTCGATCAAATCGAATCATTTCTATCGCATGTTACAATATTTACTTTCATTGTATATTCCATGGGCTTACCGTAGACTTATACATGCGTATCAAATACACATGTCCATGTCCATGACCACTCATCGACGAATATGATGAAGTACATGGAACCGTTTTGGTATTAATAGACATTTGTTTGTATACATCTACATTTATCAATCCGAAGAGTTCATTAACTCTTATCATGCTCCCACTAAACGGGTGCACAACCCTTAATTGTTTGAGATATAATTAACCCATACCATAGGATTCATAATCATATAATAAAAGTATTTCTCAAAACTATGGCTTAGTCTATAATTCCAAAATAATTGTAAATAATTTTAAATACTTCAGTATTTTCAATGCATCACTTTTGTTATGAAATCAAATACCACATTATAGTTTTATTTCATAACGAATATTCATAATATTCATATTGAAATATAACTATGTCTATTTTTTAGTCGATATCGAAAAATAGTCATTATTTCATAAATAATGTTTGGTATGCTTTACGAAAACAATTTTCATAATTTGATGTAATCAATAAGTGCTTCATGGCATGCTCCTACTATTTCCGTCGTTACTATAATAGCATACTAAATTTGGAGGTCCATCATTCACTTAGTATAAATTATTTATTTCATATAATGTAACTAATTTACAGCGGTGAGTTCATTGATCAAACATTTTGAAACTAAAGAAATTAATCTCATAGAAAACAATTTTCCATATGATAACACATTTGCATTAGAAATAGTATTTATCGTTTCAATATTAAGTATCAATTATTATTATTATTACAATTCTCATTTTCATTGTTTCTTTATGAAACAGAAGTGATTATTCACTCTCTTCATCCCAATTGTACCTTAAATTACATATATTCTTATACATTAGTTTTCCTTTCAAATGGTCAAACCATTCAAAAGAAATCACTTACTACAACATCATAACGAACTCTTTACAAAAGCACATTCGACTATCCTTAACATTTATGGACATCAAATATTTTGCACTTTACGTAAACTGATCAAAGTGATGTTTCAACGGTAGAGTTCTTAGATCTACCTTTCAGTATTGTTCTAGTGTTATATTTAACACAATGCGATTCTTTTATAATCAATCAAATTGAATACTCAATCTTATAGTACTGTTTAATGGCTTATTTCGAATGAACTAACTTCATTGAAGTTCGTACACTACAAACTATGACCGTTCCCGATATAACATTTATATGAGATAATATATGGATCAAATATCCATTGTCTTGTATTGCTTTTAGAGTTTGAAACTTATAGAATGCAATACACGGTCTAAACCAAACAAACACATAAGCTACCAAATTACAAACGTATTAAGTAGTTGTAAAATTAGACACTTGCATGGGTATATTAAATATTTACATGCAATAATCATTTATTAGTAAGTATATTTTATATTAATATTTTTCAATTTTCAGTTTTCAATTCAGTTTAATTGTATATCTTAATTGATAAACGTTTTATCAATCATTTTAAGTGCACAAATTTATCAATATAGATTGTTATTTACATTATATAGCATAAGTTCTTACAATATTAGAAAGGTTAAATTTTATCATTTCATTTTTCTAATAATGCTCCCACTAGTCTTTTATGTTTCACCAAATGCTAAGGGAAACATAGAAGTCTTTTTGACTTCACTGGCGGGTGTTAGGACTCATCCGTTTTGGAATTCTGATCTTGAGTTTGCTCAACAAATCATAGCTCCACCAACGATGGATAACTCCTCATCAGTTGTATCACATACAAATCCTAATCCATGGTTCCTCTTCCTAATCTCATTTCGACCTTGAGTTTGCTCAACAAATCGAAAGAGATTATTCACTCTTACTTACCACATCGCGATGGCCTAAGTATAATATATGTACCTTGTGTTTGCTCAACAAATACATATAGCTATCTTACCTCGTCTATTCAATATATTAATAATACTACACATAACACCCCTAGCTTGAGTTTTCTCAACAAGTAAGGAGTATGCAAGTAATTTATTTATATATATATTATATTATATTAGATTATATATATATGGTAGAGGACAACATTATTTTAAAGATACATAATTGTATTGAGTGATATCAACTTGTGGAATAATGTATTTCTTAAGGAAATGCCCTCGTGATTCAAGTGAATCGTGGTATACATACATTTACGTATGTATTTATTCCTTAAGTCTATTTAAGGTATCTTTAATTTTCCACCTTTAATTTATACATTAATATTATATAAGTTTTATTATATAACTTTTATATTTCATATTACTTATACAAGTATGTAAGGCATGTCCGTTGGACGTGTGCAAAGGAAAGCATGACTTGTATTCTTTTTAGTGCAAAATAGTATGTTCAAACATGCACTAAACTCAATGTACTTATTTTATGCATAATTTTATTTATTGTGTAAATATTGAAGGGGAAGAAATGAAATATGCATAAAGTTTATTATTTGAAGTGTCTCTTATATTATCATTAGAAAGACAATGTTAATGAACTAACATGAAGGTGTAAATGGCTACACATATGAAATGAAAACACAGTGAAGTAACCAAATTGTCCTCAATTGTCTAAGATAGAATAACAAAGTGGGTTAGATTAGTAAACATCAAATATGCTAACTAACTTGATCTTATTTTTATTGTTTACTTCTGAACCCTTATAGCCTCAGTTGGAAATATCAGATTGCATTTTAAAGGGATCCATATATGGATTGTTCCGTTATCTTTACCATTTTTCACTACAATAGACAATATGGAACCATAGAAGCACTAATTTGTATGCATTTTCAAAGCATGTACTACATAAATACATCCCATATTGTAAGCTATCCATGATGTAAACTGCTCACATATATGGTGTTTTTTCCTAAAAAAAATATATCCTTTATTAACATCTCCCTATATGTTAAATAAATATCAAGTTTCAAAGTTAAGATTCATTGTTTATAGAACAAAAAATTTGTTCAAGTGCATAGAAATTGGAACATTAGTTGTGGCACTGTATGTGTATATAAGCTATAGTAGATAAGTGACTAATTCTATAGCTTGAGACAGTAAGACCAATGGTCCCGACGAAGCTTAAATCATTTGAGTTGGAAGATTGCTTTGTTTAAATAGTACACCTCAATAGTAACACATAGTACACTAAAGTACAGTCAATAAAGATTCATTAAATTTCCACTATAAATATAGACTAACATTTCAGTTATCTTATAATTAAGCTTTGCGATTTCAAACACTTATGTGAACTTAATAACATTTCAGTTATCTTTTTACCTATAAATTTAGTAAAAAAAGCAGAATTTTATATAACATCGATTTAGTATTTACATACTTGCAGCAAATCTATGCAAGAAAATCTGACCATAATACCAATTCATACATGGTCATATATCAACAGACAAAAAAGCCTTGCTATATATTTTACTTTACAGCTAAGAAACTCAACCATAAATAAGTGAATAAAGTCTTACAACCTCACTCTTAATATAACAATTTATATGTAAATAGTTACATTAAAGTTCCAGCTACAAATATCAAAGGACAAATAGTATCAATATTCTTACAAACGGACAACATTACAATAGCTTTAACGCTTGTTTGTTTACTTAAAAAAATTATGTAACTAAGTATACATTGTAAATGTTAAAACTGTAAATAAAAAACCTTTGGAGAAAAACATATTTAATATTAAAATAAAATGAAACGCTGATGCTTAAACAGAAGTACCTCCCGCAAGAAACCAATAAAATCCCAGCCTTGGATTCATATGTGGCCACAACGGATTATAACATGCTCAACTATTCGATAGTTCCATAAAAGTACGCATGAAGAAGTTGCTCTCCATTACGAAAATCAAGGAGTTATTAGCGTGACACCATCAAGGATCATCCATGTAGTTTCTCTCAAGGTGATCACTATATTAAAAACATTGCTGCTTAGTGTTGTTTTTTGACTTCATACCCTTGGTTGTATAAGTTATCTCTCACTACTCACCTCTTGGAGGAAAAAATCGAGCAAAGAATTAATCATGAAAATAAACAGTTCCATAATCGATTTGAAAGTCAACATATTTGTAACTATGCATTGTAGTACATTTTTACATGCATTGGAATAACATAATATGCAATAAACAAAAACTTCATAATATCTAATCAAAGCCCCATAATTTTCAATAGATTTGCCCATTTGGCATTGTAGTTTTTGCAAAATTGAAACTATTATATACTTATATGTTAGATAACTTGTTTTTACTATTTTCTTATGTGTTAAACAACTCCTCCCACGTACTATAGAAGGTGTGTAACTGCAATATCTATATCTTCTTATTAGTTTTCATGTAAATGCATGGATAATGAAGATTTTCATCAACACAATCATACCAAGTATTTGAAATGATTCTGATTATAAACAGTAGTCCCAAAGAAAAAC
The DNA here is from genome assembly GCA_030737815.1 of Allium fistulosum. Classification (NCBI taxonomy): domain Eukaryota; kingdom Viridiplantae; phylum Streptophyta; class Magnoliopsida; order Asparagales; family Amaryllidaceae; genus Allium; species Allium fistulosum. Next base: position 297,362,490 of record CM060907.1, read on the forward strand.
AAATGTTTAGCAACAAATTTCCATCCAATATATATTTAATGTGTATGAAACTCTTAAAATAAATGTGTGGCCAAAGAAAAGAAATATGAAATGATATTAAAATGAAGATAGCATGGAATCACCTCTAACTGAATCCATACCAATCAAACTGTTAACCCCTTGTCCAAGTCTTGCTTGACCAATTTGCTCTGCAAATAAAACCAAACTTCAACTTAATTAGATTATAATAACCAAAAAATAAAATATTTTAGTAACATAACATAATTGTTTAATAGATTTGGTTTATCAAATCAAAAGCTGAATAGTAGAGCATGATCTTAACCTGAGTATTCTAACAAAAAAAGAAATATTTTAGTTACAGAACTCTTTTAACAATTGGTTTAACGAACTGTGGAGTGATGTAACGGTAACATAATTGGGTTAGATATCCTTGAAAACAATGCGGTGATGAAAAAGAGATAAACACATTGAATCATAGATCAAGTTATACTACTGCCGCCACCATGTTTGAGGGAAAAAACACAGTTGTAAATGAATTGTGAAAGTGCACAGTGAAAGTGGAAAGTTAATTGAATGTGTGATGTAATAATTGGCAGAACAGTAGAAAGAGTGATTCTGTTAAAGCGTCCGGTAATGCCCTGAACATATCACAATATCTCTATGTTAAGTATCTGTAGAGTTCGGATCCGTACTCAGTTTACAGTCTCTGTGGGAAATCATACACTGGATATGCAAGCTTTTAGAGTAGGCAAAAACAGCAAATTGGAAGATGCTTTTGCTGAAATGAAGACAGTTGCACTTACGAGAAAGTTGAAAAATGATGATATTGTTTTTCCGATGTTATACAAAAGATCAAACATCCATGAATTTATTCTGTCTTTGGTTTAAAAAACAATTATTTTGAGACAGGTATGCCAAAAGATTTTACTATTACTGCTTATTTTATTAGAAAAACAAATGTTTAGCAACAAATTTCCATCCAATATATATTTAATGTGTATGAAACTCTTAAAATAAATGTGTGGCCAAAGAAAAGAAATATGAAATGAAATTAAAATGAAGATAGCATGGAACCACCTCTAACTGAATCCAGACCAATCAAACTGTTAACCCCTTGTCCAAGTCTTGCTTGACCAATTTGCTCTGCAAATAAAACCAAACTTCAACTTAATCAGATTATAATAACCAAAAAATAAAATATTTTAGTAACATAACATAATTGTTTAATAGATTTGGATTATCAAATCAAAAGCTGAATAATAGAGCATGATCTTAACCTGAGTATTCTAACAAAAAAAGAAATATTTTAGTTACAGAACTCTTTGAACAATTGGTTTAACGAACTGTGGAGTGATGTAACGGTAACATAATTGGGTTAGATATCCTTGAAAACAATGCGGTGATGCAAAAGAGATAAACACATTGAATCATAGATCAAGTTATACTACTGCCGCCACCATGTTTGAGGGAAAAAACACAATTGTAAATGAATTGTGAAAGTGCACAGTGAAAGTGGAAAGTTAATTGAATGTGTGATGTCATTATGAATGTTGGCACATACCTGCGAAAAACACATTTTTGTTCTCTGTTCTTGTACTCCTTCCACAACTCAACCCAGAACAACATCATGACCGATTATCCCATCATCAGCTCACATACCGCGGCCGCATCATCTTCCCAGCAAAACAAACCAAATATGAAATGCGACGAAATTCACCTAAACCCAACAGTTGAAACCCAAGATCACCTCCAGCATAATCGAACAACCATCTTCTTCCATAAGTTTAATCACAATCCAATTCATGTTCTGTAGAACCCAACCTCTCGCCTCCCCATGTATACCCGCAAACATCCAGATCGGTAGACGTGGCACATCATCACCAATTACAACTGATTCTCTATGCCTACCCGCAAACTTCCAGATCGGCGGACCTGCCACATCATCACCAATTATAACTGAGTCGCAACCCAAAACCTTCGGTAGCACAAAGAAAAACCAACGCAGTTCAGTGCCCATACTTCTATCTCCACTGCACCACAAACAACCAAAGCCATCGCCTAAGCATGCAAGTAAAGTCGCTAAACAGCAGATCCAAACCTCAGCACGGCCGATCCAAAACCAAACCAAAGCGAAGTGCCTATATGCCCAAAGCAGAAAATCGTAGAGCCCGTAACAGCATCGAACCAAAATCACAGGTTGTTAGCTGGTCGATTTACACCTGAAACCGTAAAATTGAAAAGCAAATCAGCATGGAGAGGAGAAGAGGGGGGAGCATAAATTGTAGTTTGTAGAAGGGCAGATCGATTTAATTTTTAGAAGAGAGGGAAGAACGGGAAGGTTGTGACACGCGGTTGAGTTGAAGTAGGGGAAGGAAAGGCGGTTGGGAGAAAACAAAGGGCGGAGAAAATGGGGAGAGCGAAAACGGTGAGTAATGTTGAAAAACGGCTGAAAGTAGTGGGGATTAGGACATGGGTAGGAGAAAGGACACATATACCCTCTTTCCTTTGTTGGTAATTTAGTTCTATAGGTAGTCGGTGGATGGGTTGGTTGGGAAGTTCATAAAAGCTTCACCAAAGTAAAGAATTTGTATTATTAGTAGAGATAATAGTTTTATGTATAATAGTATATTAATTAAATCTTATTTAATTAATTAACATTTTAATTAATTTTATATCATATTAATATAACCTTTATATTAAATATTTATTACATATTATAACCTTTATAGCATTGCACATATATCGTATATATATTATTTAATTAACTAACTTCTAATTAATTAACCTTTAATTAATTTTTTATTAAATTATATTAATTTTGAAATTCAATTCATATACGATTTGCATGTAAACTTATGTTATTTTAAACATTTTAAAATATCATAATATACGATACATGCATATATATTTATAAATTTATTTTATTACTCCAATTAATAAATTTTAAATTTTTTGAAATTAATATATATTTTCAAACATTTTGAAAATTTTATTATATTATAGAATTTATAATATATCTATATCTTACTTTAAATTTAACTTTTAAATTTAAAATTTGTATTTTTGATTTTCAAACAATTTTGAAAATGAGCCCCAGGCCCAATTCAAATTTGGGCCTTTTTTATTAGAGACAGCCTTAGGGGCTGTGAGTTTAATAGTTAAGTCTAATATGGCTAATTTAGACTGCATATGTCATTGAGCTCTGATACGATTGTTGGAAATGGGCCAGCCAACCCGCAGCGATAGAGATGGGTGAATTTCAAAAAAATTTACCCTATAGGATCTTTATTGGGTCTATGAAGTATAAATTATTTAGAACATTTCTAAATTTAATTTAAATAAAATTTTGTTTCATTTAAATTATAATTAGTAGATTGAACTTTATTTAATTTATGTTTCAAATTAAGCATAATGGTACACATATGTACCATATACATATGTATATGTGTATGCACGTGTAACATAACAATATGTGCAAGGTATAATATGCTCGTATATAAATGTTGGGATTTGCATCGCAACAGACATGTTAGCTCATCTTATATGCATTATATGTTGTTCAAATATATGTATGTATATATATACACAAACTTGTTATTTTAAAATGAGTACTAAAACAATATAAATAATTGCATATATATAATATGAATTACATAAAGAGCTAGGATTCGCAGCCCCGTTATTTATCACCATCACCCAGCCCCGTGTTATTAGCCATATGTTTATATTTAAATAATTCATCTTTCTCTCTCCTGTCACATGGGTGGATTATTTAAATATAAATATATGGCAGATATCGAGGGCTCATGATGGTGTTAAATAAGAGGGGGCCGCGCATCCTAGCTCGGCGCTCTTACATAAATGTTAAATATTAATATATTTTTTTGAAAATGGATTCTATAAATATATAAATATTTGTATATATTAAATTAGATAATAATACGATGAATGATTATATATATATATTATGAAAAGTTATTTTTATTTATTTATACATGTGTGTTTTACAGTAATAAAATTAATATATATATATATCTATGTATGTATTTATTTATAATTATATTTATAATAACTAAAAATATTTATAAATGTATGTATTCAAATACATATATTTATATTATATAATTATATCAATTATAAAATTAATTAGAATTATATATATATATATCTTATAACCTTCTAGATTAAATACACAATATAAAATTTAATTTATTATAAATTTATATTATTAAATTATTTATATATAAATTTATTAGCCAAAAAATATTAAAAATAATTTCATAACACATTTTTCAAATTTCAAATTTTATGAAATTATAATATGATATTATATGATCACAAAAAATTTCCATAAGTTTATTATTTGAAATTATATATTTTTTATTTAATTAATTTTGGCCATTATTATAATGACTTTTTAAAAATAATAAATTTTATTTTTAAATTCTAGAATTTTGGTAAAAAGTTAATATGATGATGGAAATTTTTTATAAAATTTAAAATATAACTTTTAAAAATAAATCATTTTATATTAATTATATAAACTTTATTTCGATTTAAATAATATTAAAAATAGTAAATAATTACAAAAAATATTTTACTATCACTTAAAATTATATTTAGTATAAATTTGCATATATTAGATCAACTTTTAACATGATATGGTGACACAATGAACTATAGGTAATTTAAATTTATAAAATATGACTTACTAATATAAATATAATAAATTAATATATATATATATATATATTAAAATAAATAATTTCAGTTGTGTGTACATTTGATATAAACAAAAAAAAATATACATGCATACACATAATCATTCAATATGTCACAACATTCGCATATATAGGAATCTCACTTAACTAACAAAGTAAATATGATATATATGTACAAGCAATGGAATATTATTCATGAATTATAAGTTATATATGAAATAAGGAAACATATCAAAACTATTCCTTGAAGTACACCTTGCTACGATGAATATCCCTCCTTAGAACTCTTCTCAATTTGGTAGACTGCCAATCTTTGAATTGTAGACCGTTGACTATCCCATAGTTGTTGATTTGAAATTGAGTTGAAACGAGCTTTGATGGAGCTTTGTGTAGATGGGATCGACCAACAAGAAGATGGAAATGGTAGCCAAAAAAGTCTCAAATGCAATTGGGTTATGAGTTACGAGTTCTTATATAGTGGAAGGAGTAGAGAGAAAGGTAGATAAAATCTCTTATCCATTCTCCCTAAATTCGAGGTATCCATCTAAAATACCCCTAGCCCATTTTTTAGCCCCTCTACATCTTTTTGGTCGAAATTTCTAGCCTCTTTCATTGACTTTAAACCTATTTTAAGCCCAAATAAATATTACTAATTGAATCTAATTTACTTACTTATCGATATCGCATATCGACCTATATATATATTTATAACTATTATAAATATACAATAATATTTATTCCTCAAATCATAATCAAAATTTTATAATTAATATTTCATAAATATTACTTAATTTAATTAATTTACAATTATAAACTAATTAAATCATTTGATCGAAAGAGATTTCATCATATCAGTTGTGTGACCCGTCAAGTGTAAATTTGGTCAACGATTAACATCGAACTATTCGAAAGTTAATGTTCACACATCACTTAACAGGTGGTATGACATTTTGGTCAAATTTATCGCTTACTTAGTTTCAGTAAAATCCAATTTTACATTATTAAGCATTACCCGGTTGTGACATTTATTTTACACTAATTCCCTTCGTCAAAACTATATCACTTTGGACTTATGGAATTTTGTAATGGTCAAAATTTCAATATTGTCCATATTCAACTCTATGGTCCAAACACAAAGTACTTGGTTCAATAATAACAATTATTATTAACTAAAATGCTTTGGCTAGAGACTTTGACATTAAGTTGACTTGAGTTGACTGTGATACTAACCCCATATAACTAAGGAGATGAATCATCTCTTGAATAGTGCTTCGCTTCTAATACTTTCACTCAACCCAACTATAGTCACTCAATGGACGCCATGCCTTGATTTGACTATAATCAAAGCAGAGCTTTCATGTTGAAGATCCACAGTATTATCAAGCTAAGAGAACTGTGTAAATCAGTCACATCGATATTTTCTGTTTGACCTTAGTTATATTAACCAACTGAAAACTATCAAGTGAGTCGTTCTATAATTATCTAATAACCATCAATACGTAATATCTAGGTGTCCATAGCAGCCAAGAGTAATACACTGCCTAACATTTGGATAGCATTACGTACTATAGTCTTAAAGGATACATCAATATCTAGTCTCAATGTATGTTGACTAGGAACATTTAAAATGGTATATTTGTTTTCATTATGATAAATTACTCACGGTAATAAAACTTTGTAATTACTATCACAAAACATACCATTTATGGATTTTCTATTAAATATACTTTTAATTAAATTATTTAATTAATATAACACATTATATCAAGTATATAATAGAAAGAAAACACCTTTAATTTCGAAGAAGATTGGTTATCGAGTTAGATATATGTAACAAATTACATAATTACCCTAGGGCATACCCCTAATTCTATCAATAAGTTCAACATATGCGCTATAATTTCCAGTGCATATCCCCAATAGGACAGAGGTAACTCAGCCTTACTCATCATGAAGTGAACCATATCTGATAGGGTTCGATTCCCTCGCTCCGATACACTGTTGGGTTATAGAGTATAGGGTGGAGTAACCTAAAAGATAATCCCATTATCTTTTAAGTACTGCTGGAGCTCTTGTCCAACGTACACACCTCCTCGATCGGATTGAAGAATTTTAATCTTTCGATTTGTCTAATTTTCTACCCTATTCTTTTATTCAATAAATTTCTCATAGGCATCAGATTTATTCTTCATAAGATACACATCCTAGTTTTGAGAAATCATCTGTGAAGGTTACAAAGTAAGAACTATTATCCTTAGTGATTATAGGCATCAGGCTACATACATCACTATGTACAAGATCCAAAAGTTTTTCAATTCTTTCATTACTCTCACTGAAAGAATGCATGGTCATCTTTCCCTTAAGACATGACTTGTAATGACCCGGAATTTAGTCACTTTAAATATGAATATTTAATATATTTTTAAATTATTAATTTATGGAATATATAACTCAAATAAAAACTCTTTTAAATAATAATTAGTGATGGTGAAATGGTTTTCAAAATTTGTTTATAAAAATATTTAGCTCGAAGAAAATTCGAAAATGTGATCGGAAATCGTTTTTCGAATTTTCTACTTTTCATCATCTAAAAGTTGTCGATAATGTTGTGTATACTCTAGGATACATATACATATACACATACATATACAAATAACATATGTATGGTTAAGATAATATATGGTATATATTATTTACTTAAGTAAATAAAAAGGAGATGTGACCTTTTTCCAAACATTTAAAAAATAAAAATAAAAGAGAAAAGATGTGAAAAGGAAAGGTCACAGTATACAACACATCATTTTACAAAGGAGTGGAAAAAATGATGGACAAAAGGGGGGTCTTGATGCCTTGCGTGTGGAAGAAGTGAAGGGGAGGGTGGTGATGATGTGGAAATAGTTAAGTAGAGGGTATAGACTAAAGGGCATTTTATTAATTCACATATTCTACTTTGCATAAAAACAATTTCCTATTTTTTCTCTCTCGTTTTTCATTTCATTTCTTATTTTCAAGAACTCCATCATTTTCTTTTCTAAGCTCTTAAAAAAGTTTCGTAGCTTCCTTATAATATTTTCTAAACAAAAGTCCTTCTTTTTCTATTTTAAATATTATAAAACCTTTTCCAAATATACTCTTTTCTACCCTACACCACCTTCTCCTTCAGAAGCAAACCCAAACTCCCCCACAACCCAAGGCCGAGCCATATACCCCTCTAGGCCAAAATCTAATTTTTACTTAAGAAAATCCAAGATCTGGGTTGGTTCAAAGCGTGGTGAAGGTTTGGTTTTTTTGTGAAATTTTGGTGAGTAAAGCTCACCTTTTTAATTAAAGTTTTAAAATTTATTTTGTTGCTTAACTTGGTTATAAATTGTTGGTTGTTGGGGTGAAAAACGATGTTGATTGTTTGATCATATATATATGCTTATATGTGATGGTTTTATAGACTTCAAAATAGAGTCAAAAGTGAATTTATGGTTTGCAAGTTTTAATTTTTTACTTATGTATATTGGTTATGGCATGTGTTATGAATGTATGAGCTTATATTTAGATGTTGTAAGCTAAAGGAAAGTTAGCACTTGTTTTGTGTGACATTGAGATCCCTTGTATTTAACTTGTTTTAAATTTCTAGAAAAGTTTTGCAAGTTTCCAAAACTTTACCTTTTGGTATCCAAAAACTTTATACAAAGTTTTAAGTAAGTTAAACATAAAAAGGTGAAGTCTTGAAGGGTATTGAATATGTAATACTAGTTTAAAGTTGTGGTATCCATAGCAATAGTCGCTATGGATGCAGTTCATGGAATCGAACACTTTTCCTAAACTTAAAGTGTTTTCATCTTAAATATTTTTGAAAAGTATGTTAAAAATATTCCATATGTATTAAAAGGAAATTATTAATTATTAATTAAGTAAAGGTACTTAGATCTTAATCATTAATTAAGTAAGATAATTATAATTAGTTAATCAAGAAAGGTTTAATTAATTATTAATTAAGTAAAGGTTAATTATTAAATTAATTATTATTTAATTAAAGTTTAATTATTAATTAACTGTTAATTAAATTAAGTTTTAATTATTAATTAATACTAATCATGCTGGGTTAATTATTTATTAATTAAGTTAAGGTTTAATTAAGATTTAATTATTATTAAATAAAGGTTAAAACTTATTTTTAATTAATTAAATAAAGGCTTTAATTTTTAATTAATTTAATTTTTAGGATTGGGTTGTTTAAAAAAACTTTATGTTACAAAGAATGGTTTAAATATAAGGGATTCTCTTTGTCTTTGCCATTAAATAGCCAAACAAATATGAATAAGTATACTAAAACGTTGACATGTTTTATTGGAAGTAAGACATCTTGTATTTAGCATTAAAACCGATGAGTAGGCTTTCCTCCGTCCATGTGACCTAGAACCTCGATTTTCTAGGTGAGGGATAGAGAAGTCGAAATGTTGGAAATGTGATAAGTACAAGGGTGTTAATTTAGATAAATGGGTCTTGATAAATTAAGTATATGGAAGTTATTTCAACGTATACTTAATACCAAATTCCGAGATATGGAAACTCATCTCTATCCCGAGAAGTAAAAATGTATGTCGAGTCAAGCTTAGATTTCTAACTTGTCCGACTTCATTGTTAATTAAGGGATAGTTCCGTTTGAAATCGAAAAGTAGGGATAAGTATAGATTGTTTTATTTTTCATATACAAATCTACACACACCCTAGATAATGGATCTGTCCACTATCAATAACTTGACCCTTTTAAAATTATCGATTGTTGGTTCTAACTTCTAGGAGACTGGGATCGAATAGCATGAGTTATCTAAAAACCACTTCGAACCAACGTAAACGTTCGAATTGGAAACGTATGAAAGATGACGAAATCGAAGATGAAGATCTTTGAAGTGCAAAGGCTACTTGCTACTAATCCTAAGGGTGATCCCGAAATGGATGTAATAGAAGTAGTGCCTTAAGTTTGTTCAGATCCTAAACAACTTGTATGGACGAATGCTAGCATTGCATTGTCGCTTGGAGGGCAGTGTTAGCATTTTAAGTGGGAATTTCTAAAGAAAGATAAATCGTAGCCTCGAGCCTCACAACCGGTAATAACAAAAATAAGGTGGTGCCATAGAGCTTTGTGGGTCGCTTCCATTGGGGTATGGTCATCACTTGATCTAGATCGGTATTTAAATAATTATGCATGCTTCGGGCCCGGTATGATTGTTGATCATAACTAAGGGGTGACATATTCGGTTACTATCCAGTAAGGAGTAATTCGGTCCTGGTTTGCAGGGGTCGATAATGTCGACCTCGGTACATTTTCTCTAGAGATGTACTGTATGGATGTAGTCTTTTACCTTATCATTATATGAAATCCAATCTCCAATAAGTGCCTTCAGACTTAGTTGTATAGCTGTTATGTTGGAATTTAATTAATGTAACAACTTTGTCTACGATTCAATATATACTTTAAACCCTAGACATTATTATAATATCATTATTGATTTTTCTATCAAAAGGATTTAGTTATCATAAGGTAAAAACCCATCCATGTTTATGTGCGGCATGGTCTTATGAGATACTTTTACTTTAAAGGGTTTTATAAGTTTAACAATTCAGTTGTTTGGAGTTTACTCACACCAAACCCATGCTTGACCCAGAGTTTATCTTTTTTCCCCTAAAACTCTTTGGTACTCAAATTTATATTAGTAGCCAAGTAGTCTAGGTTTTCACAGATGCATTATGGGAGGAGCATGGAGCAGGTGGCTTCGACGATATCTAGTTATCTTCTTATTTTTTCATTGTGTATGTATATATTTTGTGTCAGCATTGTAGGGATAGGTAGTTATAACTGTCCCTAACTGAAGTAGGTATTGGTGTAACTCTGGTGATCATTTTAGAATAATGTAATGTGTATGTAGTTAATATCGGTTAATATCGTTGATATATCTCCAATATATCTCATATCGCTCCTAAGCCAATATTTTTTTAAATATCACTTAAAATATCATTACCGATATATCTTTTGATATTTGCGGATATATTACTTCGATATTTAGTGTAAAATACCCGATAATTTTTAGGAATATCGTTCATTATTATATGAGTTGGAGAAAATATCTTTACAAATAAATATCTTCCTATTCTAAATGTTTATTTTTTGTATATGGCGAGTAATAATTTGTAGACCATATTAGAAATCCCAATGCACTATTTTTTAGTTTTAACCATATAGTTTTATGCTTCTTTATTAGTCTTTCAACAAATAAAACTCTACTTATTCAATTATTATATATTTTATTTTCCTTGAAAACTTTACCACTAAAGACACGATAATGAGAAAGTTACTTTTTAGTTATTTTTTGTTTACCATTTCTAATTGGTAAGGTAACTTATGAAAGTTCATTTTATTAGTTATTATCATGTACATAGAACTAAAAGTTGAACAGTAGTAAAGTTATGTATTTATCGATAAGGAACGAGCTAAAGTAGTAATTGGTATCAAATCAACATTGCTTATTCGATTAACTAAGTGAAAACGAAAACGATGAAACTGTAAATATGGAAAATTTGGGAAATTAGTATTGATGATTAGACGACTAAAGAAACATTGACTATACTATAAAAAATGAAGAAAATAGTAAAAGGGTACATTATATGAATTTCTTAGTTTTTACGAGCCTATATTATGATTTGTATTAAATTGAACATCTCAGCAAACTGATTATAATGTATAAACTATATGCAATCTTTGATAGTAATTTGGAATTATTTATCCAAATATAAATATTTAACATCAATATAACATTGTAACATAACACAATATCATTTATAACATGTTTTACACATTTTCGATATTTTACCAGTATTTTCTAATATTATCATGATATTTAAAATATCTCATATCGGTACTTGACCGATAGGTACCCAATACCGATATTAACTACTTAGTGTGATGTACTATCTTATGTTGACTATTATATGTGATTGCCTTACGTTGTTAGATTCTACGATTCTTTCTTCTTGTCTTTTCTTTTTTCTTTACCCTAACGGGTTGTCTTTTGGACTCTTCGATGATCGACACATGAATACCGTGGGTGTATTAGGTGTCATCTTTGGAAGTAAGAAAGGTGGATCGTTGCATGTGGTATCAGAGCTTAGGTTGAGCGACCACTTAGGTCTTGGTTGGGGTCAACTCATTGAGATAGGATTAGCACTACCCTAAAATGAGTTTAGTCAATGAGAGCACGTATTTGTAATTTTTATTCGTATTGATAAATATTTGAGTTATATAGATCAGCTTTGCTATGTTTGATTAGTTTCCCTTAAGATTTATCTCGTCTAAGTATTCTAAAAGGGTCATCTTACTATATCCAAGTAGTAAGAATCAGTAATAGGATAATACGAGGTAGAGGAGCTAGTAGCACCATGACCACTAATGGTCGAGCTTCGAATGTTGGAAGAGTTGGGATCGTTGAAGATGCAGCACCAATACAGCCCTACGTGAATTTTATAGCTCTATGCAAGGATTATACTAATCTGGGAGGGAAGTCATTTAAGGGCATGAAATATGTTGTCGATGTTCAAGCTTGGCTTTGATCCTGCGATTTTTATTAAGGGTCTTGATATTTCGGATGAGCAAAAGCAGTTCTTAGCATCCTGGTAGTTGCAAGATGGAGTGGTAGCTTGGTGGGACTGTATTACAGCTAATGTTCTGGAGATGATTTTTCTTGGGCCAGATTTAAGGAAGTATTTGAACACCAGTTCCTGCCTGCCACTGGAAAGACCTGCATGTATAAGAGTTTCTTGGATCTAAAACAAGGAGATCTATCAGTAGTGGAGTATGAGACTAAGTTTAATGAGCTATTGTGTTTTGGTCCGTAGTTGATTAATACCCCTCTGAAGAAAATAAGATGTTTGTGATGGGGATGATGGAAGGTTTCCAAGCGAAGATGACCGCCTATCTGAAGGGTTCTTTTGTAGATTTGGTAGACATAGCTTTGAGGTATGAAACTCTTGAGAAAAAGAAGCCAACAGCAGCATACGGTGGCAGTAATAATTACCTAAACAAAAGGAAGTTTAACCCGAACTGGAAGAAGAAGGGGAAGGGGAAGTCGGAAGGAGATCAAGGAAACAAGTTCAAGGATGTTAGTTGTTATATTTGCAAACAAAAGGGCCATATTTCAAAGTTTTGTCCAAACCCAGAAGCTCAGAAGCAGTAGTGGGGCCCTATTTCTCCAATGTTTAGAAGACGCTCTACTTTAACTATCACCAACCAGGTTACATGATAAAGGATTGTCCGCTGATGAAGAAAGGGAAGCAAGCCAAAGTCTATGCAAACAAGGATGAGCCGTTGACCTTGGAAAATGTGAAAGGAAAAGGACTTCTAGAAGGTACCTTGTTCATTAATGGCATTTTAGTTCGAGCATTGTTTGATACCGGGGCCTCTCATAGTTTTATTTTCCTAGCATTGGCAAATAGAATAAAACTTTCCCTAAAGTTCATAAACCCTTGTTTGTGTGTCTAACCCCGTAGGTGGTACAACAAATCTGTGTATGATTTGTAAAAAGGTCCAAATTACTTTTTTTACCCACCATTTTACATAGGACATGTTTGTGTTAGATTTTAAGGGTTTTGATATTATACTTGGTGTGGATTTGTTGCTAGAGTATAGAGATCTGGATTGTGTCAAGTGATCGTAGTATTAAAGACCAATTCCAGAAGGATATTTGAAAGAATATCATGTAGAAAGCCTAGAAAACATATGAGTAATTTCTCGTACGCCTTAAAATCTTCCCAAGAAGAGTTAGGATCTATAGTAATTATTAATGATTTTCTTGACGTCTTTGAAGAAGTTAACAATTTACCTCCACATCGAGAGATTGAGTTTCATATTGACTTAATTCTCGATGCGAGACCAGTTATTAACCTATGCGTAAAATGGCTCCGAGAGAGAGGAAGGAGTTAATAAATTAAACTGATGATTTGTCGAGGGAGGGATTGAATAGACCAAGTGATTCAAGTGGTGGATCAGCTGTAGTTTTTGTAGCTAAGTTTGATGGATCATTAAGGCCGTGTGTGGATTATCGGGAGTTAAATAAGCAGACCATTCGAAATAAGTATTCCTTACCCCGTATATATGATATGTTTGACCAACTTCACGTCGCTCGAGTATTCTCCCAGACGGACCTGGTTACCGGATTCCACCAGCTAAGAGTAACCGAAGATAGTATACCCTTAACTGTGTTTAGAGGGCCAGACTTTTTCTTTGAGTAGTTAGTTATTCATTTTGGGCTAACCAATGCACCCATGTATTTCGTAGATCTTATGAATAGCCTTTTTAGGGATGTTCTCTATAAGTTCGTATTGGTCTTTATAGACGATATATTTATCTACTCCAAGTCTGGAAAAGAGCAACCAACACTATTTGGAAGTGGTGTTAGAAACGTTAAGGGAACACGTTCTAAAGGCAAAATTTTCTAATTATCACTTTTGGCAGTTAGAAGTAAGGTTTCTCATGCATGTGATAACGGGGGATGACATCTCGATCGACCTAGTAAAGGTAGCGGCTGTTCAAGATTTTAAGAGACCGCAGACTTCTACAGAAGTCCGCAGCTTCTTAAGCATGACTAGACATTATAGGAGATTCATCCAGGACTACTCCAAGATTGCCTCTCACTTAACCAAGCCGACGAAGAAAGATGAAACGTTTGTTTGGACCTCGCTGTGTAAGGAAGCATTTGTTGAATTGAAAAAGTGGTTAACCAACTCTCCAGTGTTAGCTATTCTTAATGGAAGGGAAGATTTGATTGTATATACTGATGTTTGTGATGTAGGGTTAGGCGAAGTTCTGATGCAGCATGGAAAGGTGATTGCTTATGCTAGCAGGTAGCTAAAGCCTCATGAGGAAAGTTATTCCACACATGCTTTGGAGCTATTAGCCATGGTGTTTGCTTTGAAGATGTGAAGACATTACTTATTGGGTGAAAAGTTCAAGTTCTTCATGGATCACAAGTCCCTGTAGTATTTTTTCACTCAAAAGGATAAAATTTTAGGTAGAAATGGTGGTTGGAATCCCTCGTGGCCTATGTCACGACCCACTTTTCTGTACAGTTTAAACTGACATTTTAACCACACTTATCTAGCCCAAATTGCATGGAAAGGCGGATAGTTAAGAAAAGAAAGTAGAAGGAAGTTAGAAAGAAGATAAAAAAGAAAACCAAACAACACAGAATCTCACAGCGGAAATGAATAATTTATAATATAGAACAAATCTTTACATAAAACAAAACTGTAATGTTTATAGTATAGATATCAATCAGAATATACTAATCTATTCAGCACGGACAATTATAACACCCTGTCCTCACAATTGCTGATAAACACAACTATAATGCAATGGAAAAATAATCATCTACGTGAATATGTCTCTGGGCCTCCATCTCCTTTCCTGAAGCTCCAATCCTTCCAGCTAAACCTGGAAATATGCTCGGTCCGACCCGAGCATTTAGGAAAAACCATGCCCAGGTCAGCCTGGTAAAACAAGCGTGAGAATTTAAATCACAAGGAATTTTATTCATTATAACTTTTTAAAAAATCTTTTTAAAATCAAAGGCACCTCGTAAGACCATGCCACACATAAACATGACGGGTTTTTCCCTTACGATAACCAAAACCTTTTATGGAAAATCTAATGATATTATAATAGTGTCTAAGTAGAAATACTTAGCCGAAATTATTACATTAATTAAATTCCAGCATACTAGGCTCTACAACCAGAACCATAAAGGCACGTATTGGAGAATGGATTTCCATACAATGACTAGGCACTGGGTTACCACCTATCATAGTACACATCTAGAAAAATGTACCGAGGACCTCGTTGGGATCCCCTACAACACAAGACAGGCCTACCCATAACCTGGATAGTACCGAATATGCTATCACCCCGAGTGTTCCCACCCTTCTCGAGCTCCTTCCAATGCACCGTATATATAATATCCGAGGGTATCTAGAAAGGTGATAAACATACCCTAATTGGGTGCGACCCACTTAGCCTTCCTGCATCTTCCCTGATTTTCAGTCATTCTCGGTTGATGAGGCTTTAGGCTACGATTACCTTTTAAGGAATTTACACTTGGAATGCTCATTGTCCTCCAATGACAATGTGCTAAAAGCATTCATTCATACAAGTCCGTTCCGGGTCTGAACGAAACCGAAGGCAGTATTCCTACAACATCCATTTTGGAATCATCCTCAAGATTAGTAGCGATTAGCCCTTGCACTTCAATGCTCCATCTTTGATTCCATGCTCTTGTCTTCACTTCAAAACATATTCGTTGGATTGAAGTGGTTTTCCGATAACTCATCCGACCCCGGTCTCTTAAAAAAAACGTTCGATATTTTCGGTAAACTCAACCCCGGTTCTCTAGGAAATAAACAGACAATAAGAACAGAGATCATCTCTTAACCGTTAGTGGACGGATTTCCTTATAATCGTCCTAGGAGAACGAAACGAGTTTATACGTACAGTATAGCACCTCAAACGGTAACTGTACCACATAATCCCCGTGTTTCTCCTAGATATTTCCATAGTTACGTTTTGCTCCAGATTTGATAGTCGGTTATTTAACTATCAAATAAACAATCTTTCAACCAAAGATTTCATTTTCCACTGAAATCACAAAGCCTTATTTAATTTAATTTCAATAAATCAAATCTCTTTTTCTTAAGAAGGTATATTCTTATCTCGCCGAAAAAAGTATATTCTCAAATCATACTTTTCAAAAATACTTGAACTTTTAAATATATATATATATAAGTATATTTGGAAAGTACCATTTGGTATCGACCATGGATCGCAGCTCAATGGTTGCATTTATATCCTAGAAAAATCAAACTTAACTTAGGTAAATCTCTACCTCCCGATTTCCGCCATGAAATTATACCATTTCTTCCAGAAATCTTTTATTTCAAAAATTATCTCAAAATAAGACTTATAAAGTTTCTATAATAATTTCTAAGTTAAATTTAGGAAGATATTTTTTAAATAAAAGTTATTATATAAAACAATATTAATATTGAATAAATTATCTTTTGAAAGAAATAATATTTTAATAATGATTAATTCTAAAAAAAATCATTAACTTTGAATCAAACCATTATAAGACAACTTTAATTAATAATTAAAAATATGCTTTTAAACATTTTAAATAATTAAATAACTTTGAAACCATAATTAAAATACTTTTAAATAACTCTTTTAAGAATCATAAAATAATTATTCTTAAAACAATCCCGGATTAAAAATCAACTTCCAAATTTGGAAAGAGGCTTATTAATTCCAATGGTACTTAATCAAGTTATCATTTATTCCATAATAATCCAGCATAGCAGATTCAGATATTCACAACAATCCATTTTTAACAATCAATTCAACATCATATTGCCCAATATGATTATCAGGATAGTAAATAGATGTCCATTTCAATATGATAGCAGAACATGGATTTATTTCTGCTAATCAATGTCCAAAAACACACATATTCAGTAATAAATGGAAGAACGGTGATTTATTCTGCCAATGGGGGTCCAATTAAATACAATTAGCAGAACGATGTTTTATTCCGCTAAACAGATGTCAAACATCATAATTAGTTTAAATTAACTCATCATTATTTTTATTTGGGAAAACAACTTCAATAGACAGGTCATATACATTTAAAGGACGTCATTTGTTTAAATCGACTAATTATATTTCTGTCCGTTTTAAGATACCATAAAATTTCACTTGTTCAGACTCTACACAAATCGTACGACCACGTCGTGCTCGTTGATACGAGCCCATCGCAATGAATTTCGCGTAAATCGGAATTTGTATGCATTAGTTATCACACTTTAAAATTTTCAAAATATATATATACATATATATATATATATATATATATATATATTAACATTTTTATTTAAGCTTTTTTTCATTTCCTTTTTCATTCATTGCCTTGGGCCAAAGCCCAATCCACATGCCAAAACCTGATTCCCCTCTCCTCCTTCTTTTCCTTTCTTCCTTCCTTCTCTTCCCTTTCCCAAACTCAGCTATGACCAACAGCCCAACCCAATTGCCTCATTCTCCAATCAATTTCCAACCTCCTCCGACGAACTCAACCTCCTACTTG
The DNA here is from genome assembly GCA_030737815.1 of Allium fistulosum. Taxonomy (NCBI): domain Eukaryota; kingdom Viridiplantae; phylum Streptophyta; class Magnoliopsida; order Asparagales; family Amaryllidaceae; genus Allium; species Allium fistulosum. Next base: position 297,380,386 of record CM060907.1, read on the forward strand.
CGCGACTCACCGAAGCCTAAAGCTTCAGGAACCTCATCACCCAAATTCGATCTCCTCCCTAACACCCAAGAACCCATCATCGTGCACGCATTTACATGCACGTCACCACCATGCCACCGTTCACCCAGCCGAGCACACCACCAAGTCTCCCTTCTCCCCTGTGTTCGATTGCCCACCTCCGCCAAAGCTCCAGCCGCCTCCACCAATTTTCGACCGCGAGCCCAAAAAGATGACCACCCTCCAGTTTTGAAAATCCACCTCCTAAGCCTCCTCTTTCAATGATAGCCTCCAACTCCATCGCCATTAGCTTCGCCACCCTCGACTCTACCTCCTCGCAAACTGCGACCAAGACCGATCGCCTACCCTGGCTGTAATCACCCCCAAACCGAGCACCGCCTAACAGTCGCCTTAAACCCTAAAAATGTCATGCCACCCCAACCCAAAGCCAAAATCAAGATTTAGCCACGATGGACCTCTTCCTCACGTCACCCCGCTCCTCCTCGAAACAACCGCACCTCCCCTCGTCGATCCAATCGTCGGAAAATAATTATTAATGGATTTTGATCAACTCAACATTTCTCACGATTTAGGCTACTAAAAATCTTGATTTCTTTGCTAAAAATCCTATTTTCACCTAACACTCCTGATTATATAGATGAATCAATGATTTAAGAATGTTGAAATTTGCCAAAATCATGATTGCTTAATGTAAATTCAAAATTTCTCACAACATATATCATGAATCAACCTAAAACTATTTTTAGTGTAATCTACACTCAAAAACAAACAATTCACTAGTTTACATCATCCACAAATTCAAATCGAGGAGAGAGATATAGATTATTGAACTGGGGCATATATATTTATTTTCAACTCTATTTAACATGACAGAGTAATATTCGAAACGTTTATACACATTAAAATATAAATTCTCACCTTAATCATGTTTTTCATTTCATCAAACTTCAAATTGACTTTAGTTTATGATTTGATTCCTTGATCACTTGCTTTACTCTTTGAATTCTTGAAAGAACGGGATGCTTCTTCCCTTTTTTTTTCTTTTCAGGTTTATAGGCTTTTGTTTACAGGTTTTAAAGAACTGAAACATACACACATCTATACCCCTATATATATACATGTTTTATCCAAAACGTAATGATACCTTTGTGCAATATTTTAGGGCTCAAGAGAATTGTGGTCTGCTGTACTATGTAGTGATGGATTGATGTACAAGAATTTGGACTGCTAGACATTCAAATGTTGGTGGTTGCTGAGGTAAATCTTTGGACTTGATAGGAAGTTGAATTGAAATCAAGTTTTCAACCTTCACATTCTTTTGTTTGTTTGACCAGAAAATGTTTTGAACTTGTACTTTTGTTTTACTTTTTCCTTGTAATTTCTTGTGCTAAACATTTGACCAGGCAACTATATATATTTTTGTTTTGTTTTGTATCTTGTAATGATTTTGATCAGTAAGTCCTTATGTCAGTTAACCCCATACATACTATTATATATATATATATATATATATTTATTTGCTTTTCTATGTTAAAGTATGAGAATAACATCTTTGTTTATTCACTCATCATATATTGTTTTCTCTTATATATTATTTTTTTATTTAGTTTACAAATATCATATATTTCTTATGAACTTACATGTATATAACCGAAATGAATGATTTTTATAAACAACATAAGTAAATTCAAGTTTATAATATCAAATTCCCATTTATAACAAAAGCTAGGAATTTGTAGACTCCAGTTCTGATTTAAAAATATTTTCTATTATGAACTTGAATTTAATTCACATATAAATTTGTCGTTATGGGTATACATATAAGAAATTCCAAATTAGATCAATTTTCTATTTTATAAATAAAACCTAGAAAATTCAAAATCTTGTCTTGATTTAAAACTATTTATTATTACCAATTATCATTTAATGGGAATTTTTGTTTTTTTATTAAAGATCGTATTATCGAATATTAAAACAAAAATTCGCAACTCAAGACGACAAAAATTCCGGGTCGTTACATTCCTCCTCCCTTAAAAGAATTTCGTCCCCGAAATTGCCGTAACCAGGCTAGTAAACATAACTAACCGAATTTTAATGAACGAATTAATAAACAACCATTTCACACAAGTTCAATCATATACATTTATATCCCAAAATATCAGTCAAACATGAGCATCAACTAAGACACTTCAATACTACAGTCACCAAATACATATACACATATCCACGAGATATTTATAGCCACTAGCCAGTTATACACACATACATAACACACAAAAGCATTTACTGACATACTTCATTAATCTACAATCTAAACAAACATGACGTCTATGCGCTACTAATAGGTTCAATAGGGCGTACATCCTAAGAGAAACTATCCCAACCCAAGCTAACATCTCACAGTGGACTCTCTACATCGGAGTCCTCCACTCCTGGTCCTTTCATTTCTCTCGTCTCAACATCATTGTCCGAAATCCACAAATTTCCAGGCTTGGTTCCCTAGGCAATGGCATCTCTGCCCTAAGCCATAAGTCATCCCTAAGAAGGTATCCCAATCTGCAAATAATAACATTATCGTTTTCTGATTCGGGCTCCTCCTCTATCTCATTTTCCTCTATACTCAATTAACAAAACCCTAAGAATGAGATCCTACGGTTTCCAGGAATCCACATATACATATATGTACTTATTTTAAATAAATCCTCTTTTAAATTACTATCATTCAAAAATTTTACTTTGAGTAATACCATAATCATTTTCCTCAAAATTTTGTTTAAAACAGTTTCCCGAAATCACTGGAGTTCTAAATTTTCAAATATCTCTTTTATAAATCAATTACTATGAAATTAGCTTTTATATATGAAAAATTTTCCTAAAATATTTATCTTAAAATATTCTAAATCTCTTTAGTAAACACAATTCACTCAAAAATCAAAATTTCCAAAGCTTCTATCTACAAGACTCGGGTCTTTACGGAATATCCTAGTCAAATGGACATGCCATATAGGATACTCAACACTAGATGGTTATAGCCAATCAAATCCTAGATGACAATGATAGAATGTTATCATCACTTATCAAACAACACCTCAAAATACTATATATTTTGAAAATCATTGCCTTATATATATAAAATATATCCTGGGAAAAATATTTCATTCACCCTCTTAAAATAATATTGTGTCCATTGTCCTTGTTCAAGTGTTTAGAGATCTTTATCAATAACGTTAGCTACTCATATTGACTAGAATCCATATCCACTCAACAGATCAATTAACACAATATAAAACCTTTTATATCACTAACAAATACGCACTCTCGTATATATATACACTCAAACTCATTCATGGGTACTACTGACCCTATATCTAATGAGTAATCCCACCAAAGCCTAGGTATTCGCTCAACCTAAGCTCTGATACCACGATGTCAGGAACCACTTTTCCGTACAATTTAAACTGACATTTTAACCACACTTGTCCAGCCCTGATTGCACGGAAAGGCGGATAGTTAAGAAAAGAAAGTAGAAAGATGGTAGAAATAAGATAGAATGAAAACCAAACAACACAAAATCTCACAGCGGAAATGAATAATCTATAATATAGAACAAATCTTTACATAAAACAAAACTGTAATGTTTATAGTACAGATATCAATCAGAGTATACTAACCTATTCAGCACGGACAGTTATAACACCCTGTCCTCACAATTGCTGATAAACACAACTATAATGCAACGGAAAAATAATCATCAATGTGAATACGTCTCTGGGCTACCAGCTCCTTTCCTGAAGCTCCAACCCTTCCAGCTAAACCTGGAAATATGCTCGATCTGACCCGAGCATTTAGGAAAAACCATGTCCGGGTCAGTCTGGTAAACCCAGCATGAGAATTTAAATCACAAGGAATTTTATTCATTATAACTTTCAAAAAATCCTTCTAAAATCAAAGGCACCTCGTAAGACCATGACACACATAAACACGACGGGTTTTTCCCTTACGATAACCAAAACCTTTTATGGAAAATCCAATGATATTATAATAGTGTCTATGTACAAATACTTATTCAAATAGCCAAAATTGTTACATTAATTAAATTCCATCATATTAGGCTCTACAACCAAAACCGTAAAGGCACGTACTAGAGAATGGATTTCCATACAATGACTAGGCACTATGGTACCACCTATCATAGTACACATCTATAAAAATGTACCGAGGACCTCGCCGGGATCCCCTACAACATAAGAACGACCTACCCCTAACCTGGATAGTACCGAATATGCTATCACACCTGGTGTTCCCACCCTTATCGAGCTCCTTCCCATGCACCACATTTATAATATCCGAGGGTATCTAGAAAGGTGATAAACATACCCTAATTGGGTGTGACCCGCTTAGCCTTGCTGCATCTCCCCCGATTTTCAGTCATTCCCGGTTGATGAGGCTTGAGGCTACGATTAACTTTTAAGGAATTTACATTTAGAATGCTCATTGTCCTCCAATGACAATGTACTGATAGCATTCATCCATACAAGTCCAATATGGGTCTGAACGAAACCGAAGGCACTATTCCTACTACATCCATTTTGGAATCATCCTCAGGATTAGTAGCGATTAGCCCTTACACTTCAATGCTCCATCTTTGATTCCATGCTCTTGTCTTCACTTCGAAACACATTTGTTGGATCGAAGTGGTTTTCAGATAACTCATCCGACCCCGGTCTCTTCGAAACAACGTTCGATATTTTCGGTAAACTCAACCCCGGTTCTCTAGGAAATAAACAGATGAAAATAAGATCGGAGATCATATCCTAACCATTAGTAGATGGATTCTTTATAATCATCCTAGAAGAACAAAATGAGTGTATACGTACAGTATAGCACATCAAATGATAACTGTACCACACAATCCTCATGCTTCTTCTAGATATTTCCAAAGTTATGCTTTGGTCCAGATTTGATAGTCGGTTATTTAACTATCAAATAAACAATCGTTCAACCAAAGATTTCATTTTCCACTAAAATCGCTAAGCCTTATTTAATTTAATTTAAATAAATTAAATCTCTTTTTATCAAGAAGGTATATTCTTATCTCACCGGAATAAGTATTTTCTCAAATCATCCCTTTCAAAAATACTTGAACTTTTAAGATATATATATATATATATAAGTATATTTGGAAAGTACCATTTGCTATCGACCATGGATCGCAGCTCGATGGTTGCGTTTCTATCCCAGAAAAATCAAACTTAACTTGGGCAAATCTCTGCCTCCCGATTTCCGCCATGAAATTATAACATTTCTTCCAGAAATCTTTTATTTCAAAAATTATCTCAAAATAAGACTTATATAGTTTCTATAATAATTTCCAAGTTAAATTTAGGAAGATATTCTTTAAATAAAAGTTATCATATAAAACAATATTAATATTGAATAAATTATCTTTTGAAAGAAATAATATTTTAATACTGATTAATTCTAAAAAAATCATTAACTTTGAATCAAACCATTATAAGACAACTTTAATTAATAATTAAAAATATGCTTTTAAACATTTTAAATAATTAAATAACTTTGAAACAATAATTAAAATACTTATAAGTAACTCTTTTGAGAATCATAAAATAATTATTCTTAAAACAATCCTGGATTCAAAAATCAACTTCCAAATTTGGAAAGAGGCTTATTAATTCCAATGGTACTTAATCAAGTTATCATTTATTCCATAAAAATCCAGCATAGCAGATTCAGATATTCACAGCAATCCATTTTTAACAATCAATTCAACATCATATTGCCCAATATGATTATCAGGATAATAAATAGATGTCCATTTCAATATGATAGCAGAACTGGGATTTATTTCTGCTAATCAGTGTCCAAAAACACACATATTCATAATAAATGGCAGAACGGTGATTTATTCTGCCAATGGGGGTCCAATTAAATACAATTAGCGGAACAATGTTTTATTCCTTGATCACTTGCTTTACTCTTTGAATTCTTGAAAGAACATGATGCTTCTTCCCTTTTTTCTTTCCTTTCAGGTATACAGGCTTTTGTTTACAGGTTTTAAAGAACTGAAACATACACACTTCTATATCCCTATATATACAAGTTTTATCCAAAACGTAATGATACCTCTATACAATATTTTAGGGCTTAAGAGAATTGTGATCTGCTATACTATGTAGTGATGGATTGATGTAGAAGAATTTGGACTGTTTGACATTGAAATGTTGGTGGCTGTTGAGGTAAAACTTTGGTGGCTTGACAGGAAGTTGAACTGAAATCAAGTTTTTATCCTTCACATTCTTTTGTTTGTTAGATCATAAAATGTTTTGAACTTGTACTTTTGTTTTACTTTTTCCTTGTAATTTCTTATGTTAAACATTTGACCAGGCAACTATATATATTTTTGTTTTGTATCTTGTAATGTTTTTGATCAGTAAGTCCTTATGTCAGTTAACCCCTCACATACTATTATATATATATATATATATTTGTTTCCTTTTCTATGTTAAAGTATGAGTATAACATCTTTGTTTATTCACTCATCATATATTGTTTTCTCTTATATATTATTTTTTATTTAGTTTACAAATATCATATATTTCTTATGAACTTACATGTATATAATCGAAATGAATGAATTCTATAAACAACATAAGTAAATTCAAGTTTATAATATCAAATTCCCATTTATAACAAAAGCTAGGAATTTGTAGACTCCAGTTTTGATTTAAACAAATTTTCTATTATGAACTTGAATTTAATTCACATATAAATTTGTCGTTATGCGTATACATATAAGAAATTCCAAATTAGATCAATTTTCTATTTTATAAATAAAACAAGCAAAATTCAAAATCTTATTTTGATTTGAAACTATAACAACCCATATTTTTAACAAATATTTTTAAATTAATTTATTTGAAAACTTTGATTTTTAAATCATTTTGATTGAATTTTAGAATTTTTCCAATGTAATTTTGGGATTTATTGATAATTATTTTCCAAATATAATAAAATAATGATTTTCTGAAAATTTTATATTTTGTTCCATTTTTGTCAAACTTTGATTTTCAGTGAGATGTTAAATTTGAATTTTAAATGTCCAATCTTTTTCTTTGAAACAATATTTGTTTTGATATTCGTTCTGCTTTTCGTTTCGTTAAATTCCGTTTTATACTTTTTAATTTGAATAAAATTCAGCGTTTTACACGCGATTATTTTCATTAGTTTATTTGTTATTTTCCCTTTTTCTATTTTCTATTTTTATATTCCCTATTTTATATTTTCTATTTGGTTTGGACCTTGACATTTTATTTGGATTATAAGTTTGTTTTCATAAATGGGCTTTGGAAATTCAAGAGGCATAAGTTACTTGTTCTAATGGTTTCCTTTTTCAATTCCTTTCCTAGCCTTTTTGCTTTTCCCTTAGCCATTCATTTTTTTTCTCTTTTGCCGTACAAACACTTCTCATCTCATGTTTCATTTCCATTCTATTGAGAAATTTTTTTTTGTAAGTTTCCATGGTTTCTTTTCTTCCTTCTCTTATTTATTTCTTCCTATTTCAATTGCAAGTGTTCGACAACCATCACATGCTCACCTCCACCGACCATCACCCTCCTCCACCACCACCTTCCACAGCCAGCAACCCTCATCACCACCATGCCATAGCCGTGACCCTTGATCAAATTCCACCACAAAAACATCACTTGAAACCTTAGCCAAGCCTATATACATCACCATTTCTTCCTTGATAACTTCGGCCACCCTCATTTCCACCACCTCCCTTTGCCTTGCCGTGACCAAACCATTGCCAAAGCTTCACTTTAGACCTGACCTGACCTAAGCCTAACCCATACCGAGCCACTTCGTACCATGGCCGAACCCAAAGGTGTTAGGGCCGAACCCAAAGTACCATGACCTTTCATTTCCCCTTGACCTTTACCATTCCATACTTTTACTTGCCAATCCCTTCACATTCCTTTGCTTAGCCGTGTGTATTTGTAACCAGGCCGAACCTAGTTACCTCAAACCATGATAGCCGAGCTTATTTGATGGTGGTCTAGCCTATTTTGGAAGTGGCCGAGCCTACTTGCTTTGGTTAAGTCATTCTGCTCCTCTTTGTTCATATTTTGATTTTGATTTAAGTCTAGTTCTTTGTATAATCATATTCTTATATATGTTTTGCAATTGTTTGTTACAAGATTGAATCTTGGCTCTCCATCCACTTGTATTTGATTCCTGTTTTGTCGTGCTTTTCAGAGTAGTTTATCTTGTATTTGATTGTTGTCTCTAGCTTTAAAAAGGTGAGTTTATCACTCTCGACAAATCGTACTTATATAAATGTTAAACAATGTCACTTGAATTGTAGTAATTGATATGCCATGTTATATGTTCACATCTGCCTGTTACCTGACATTATATGATGATATTACCTGATTATATACCTGTTGCATCACCTGACATCATATTATATGTTTTATTGTTTATTTATTTTCTGTTTCTCACACTGGAAGTTCCCTGTTAGTATAGAATCACAATGGGTTGAAATGATACATACCCGAACGGACTTTAGAATAAGGAAAAGTCGTTATGAGCTGAAATGATAGGCTCGAGCGATTTTTATTTAACTTGGGATTGTGGGTTTGAAATGATAAAACACGGTATTTTAATTTATTACAGATTGAAATGATATATTATCCGTATCACTTGACCTAAGTTAGAAAATATTATACAGACCCGTGGTTAATTCAAATGATTTTTCTAAAATTATTAAGTATTTTATATGTAAAATATGAAATTTTGACTTAAATTGGATATAAATGATTTAAATAGTGATTCTCTATAAGTTAAAATTGTATAAGTTAATAAATGGTTTAAAATTGTAATTTAAAAGTTGATTTAATTTAATAATTGAAATTTGAGTAAAAATGGAAATTTAAGCTTAACTTAGTAATTAAAATATTTTATTAATGAAATGGATATTTTTAAAGTAAAAGAAAATATCAAGTCATTGGTTGAAATAAAGGTTAAGCAAATTATAATGAATTTTGACTTGATAAATGAATTATAGTTTAAATTGGATAATTATTAATAAAATGTTATTTAATTTAATTTATAAGTTAAATGATATCCTAATAAATAATTTTGAAAAAGTGGAATAAGTTTGATAAGTTAAAAGTGATAAAGGTTGAAGATATATTGTATAAACATGTTATAGTAAAGCTTATAACAGAAATGGTAGCATTCCAGAAATGCTGTGGTCAATGTATTGTTTTTTCAAATCTACCACTGTAGCTATAGTAACATTCTGTAAGTGCTACAGTTTCTGAAATGAACTGGTTTTCTGAATTTCCACTATACCTACTGCAACAGCTTATAAGTGCTGCAGATTGTGAAATGAACTGTTTCCAACTTTACACTATATTTACAGCAGCAGTTTATAAGTGCTGCAATTTTTGAATTGTATTGTTTTTCAACCTATCATTTTACTTACAGCAGCATTTTCTAAGTGCTGCGAATGCTGAAAATACAATGTTTTGAAATATTATAATTGAATAAACGAACTTAGAAAGTGCTAAAATTTTGGGAACTGAATATTGATTTGAAAGGATAATGACTTCATATTTAAATGGTTTAAATGAATATGTTTTGATTTGAAATATAAACCATTTTGAAATTTATAACCACGGGTTATAATAACAGTTGGATGTTATAAAGTGTGGCTAGAGGTGGGCAATTGCTGCAGCTTTGCGCTACCCCAGTCACATTAGCACTATTATTTTGCATAGTTTACTTTACTTTGGACATTACTACGATGGTGTATATTACGGCTTATTAGATAGTTAACGGATCCTTAAAGGATGGGCGATCCCAAGCATCCTTTAAGTTACCTGTGCATTGCTATTACAGTTCACTTGAGTTGGTTTACATTGTATAAGTATGTATGTCCTGACTCGAGTGTTTTGTATTTTTCTTTACGCTCGGGTCAGCCTGAGTATCACAGCTTTAGATTCATCTTCTGGAGCTAGAGATTTTGCTGGAGCTTATTTATCTATCTGTCATCCATTTCCATTTCGGTTATTTGCTATTCAGTTGTGGTTATGTATTAGTGACTTATGTATTCAGACTTCTGTTGTATTTGCTTTTCAGACTATGATATTTTGTATCAGTTTTGAGATTATTTATATAGTAGCTTCATGAACTACTATGGTATTTTATTTCCGCTGCGAGTTATTCTGATATTCTATGTCTGTGATTCTGTGTTTGATTTTATTTGCTCCAAATTTTCTTAACAATCCACTGTTTTGAAGTATTCGATTCCGACATGTGTGGATTTATTGTCGATTTGAATGGTCCAAAATAGTGGATGTTACATTTGGTATCAGAGCTTTGGTTTTAGGCAAACCTTAGCCTGCGGAGCAAAAACTCATTAGAGATAGGGTAGAAATACCCTAGAATGAGTGAAATCAATCTCAGAATCATTTCTTTGTGAGAGAACGTATTTTGATACAAATTTTCCTGTTTTGAAAGCAAAATTTTTTCTAGACCATATTCCTTTCCTTGTCCTCCTTGTTGGTAATTTCTTGGGTTAGGATTCTCATCGATTAGGATTCTCATCGATTAGGATTCCTTTGAATTTTGGAACGTTCCCACTTGCTCTGAAATCCATTCTTGTCTTCCCCTATTTGTATTCTTTTGATTATGGAGCATTCCATAACTCCACTTCGAATGACCTCTAGAAAAATCGGCGATTCCGCCAATCTTGAATGATTTGTAAAGGGGTGAAACTCCCTTACAATTGCATTGATTCACCGGAGATTTCTATACCCTCGGTTTAGAAGCTTCTATTTTTTGCTATGCCGAATTCTACCTCTGGCGATCGACTATCGATTTGCCTTAGAATTTTGCATCGATCATATTCCTGAAGTTACGGTTGACCCGGTTAAGGTCGCCCGCGATTATATAAGTATGTCCATCTACTATTTTGTAATTAATTATCTCATCTTCGTTCGAGCCTATCTTCGAATCAGAATTCTATTTGATTAGAGTTCCTCTAATTTGAATCTCTATCTTTGTTTTGAAATCCATTCTTGAATCATCCCTTGAAAAAATTGTGTTTGTTTGTATCTTAGAAATTGTTTTATATATCGAAATTATTTTTTTGATAAGAATGATTATATTTTATATATAAGAGTGAAATGTTTCAGATAAGAATTATATACCTTTTAAAACGAGAATTTGAAGTTTCGAAAGGATTTGAAATTTTGAAAGTTATATAAGAAATTGATTTATATAAAAATGATTTATAACTGATGGGTTTTGAATTTGAAATTTGAGAAATTGAACTCCGGCATTTTGAAACTGATTTTAAGTTTTTTGAAAATATATAATGATACGATGTGAAAGTATTTTCCAAATAAGAAATGTTTCAAATGACTTTAAATGAGTTCCAATGATTTCGAAGAAATTTCAAAGAAGTTCTCCAGAAAATAGAAGTCCAGATCCCACTTATGTCGCTGGAGAATGATTTCGGTGATGAGTACATGCATCATCGACATTGATTTTCGAGTTTCAGAGTGGGGGAGAGGCCACTTTAGTAGCTTTGCTATGCGATTGATTTTGTGAAACTAATTTTGATTTCGAATTCCGAAGTATGATTTGATATTCGAAAGATATATGTATATATATTTGAAACAGTTTGAACGAGCCCGGTGTTCAATCCTCGAGTTTTGGATTTGATTTGGCATAACCCTATCTTTTGAAATTGACTTACTGATTTGTTGCTGATTTCCAACTCTAGGATTGGAAATTTGATTTCTCCGACTATTTTGAATGTTCGAACACTTCCAAATCAAGGTTTAATTTTCAAAGCTAAGTAATTTTGGAAGTATAAATTATTTGATAAAGTATATAAGTTTAGTTTTGTATGTTTAAAGTATGAAGTAATATGATTTAAATAAGTTTGAAACTGTTTTGTTAGGTAAATGAATAAGACTATTTTGAATTATACTAATATGAAATTTAGTTTTGAAATGTTTTGAATAAAAATTTAGTTTTAAATGTTTTAACTTAGTAACATCTTTTATAAAACTATTTATATATATAATAATAATAATTTTCAAAGGGTAAAGTGGATCTTTCAAATAAAAATAAATAGTTTAAAGGAGTTAAAGGATGGTTATAAACTGGGAAATCATTTTTGGGGTATAATTGATTTTGAGAAAAGATTTGATTTCGAAAATAGATTGGGATTTAAAACCCAGTATTTAATTTTGAAAATGATTTTTATGGTTTTGAAAAGAAATATATAGTTTTAATAAATATTGATTTTAAATATTTATTAAAGTTGATTTAATAAAGTTTATATATAATGTGTTTAAGTATTTATTTAATATCTATATTTTCAAATATAGAGTTTATAATGATTCAGGTTGGAAAGATAAATTTGAAATTGATTTGAAATTATATTTATTTAAGATTTTACTTAAATAGGTTTGATTTGAAATTTATAAAAAAATTGAAATTTCAAAGATATGATTTTTATAATTTGGATTTGATTAAAAGTGACTTAAACACATATTTCAAATTTATGTAAATTTGAAGGGGATATTTTGTTTATTTAAATTTGAAAATTGAGGTTGTATTTAGATGTTATTGAAATGATTAAGTAAATATTTCAAACTAAATAATAGTAAAGTGAATTTGAGATATAAATGAAATTATCAAATTTAGTTTTGAAATATTGAATATATAAAGCTTTGAATATATTGAAATTGAAATGGTTTATTTTGTCGTTCACATCTGTATTTGAAATCGATAAAATTTGAAATGGTTTATTGAGAAACTAAATTGAATTGAAATTTGAGGATTTGAGATTGGATTAAATTTTAATTTTTGAATCTGAGTTGAGTTGAATCGATTAAGTAAATATTATAAACTTTTTTAATATAACTATTTTTAATATAAACTATTTTTAATATAACTATTTTTATTATAAACTATTTTTAATATAATTATTTTTAAGATAAACTATTTTAAATATACTAATTATTTTAATATAAATTGTTTTAACTTATTACTATTTATTTAAATATTTTATTTTACAAACTATTTTATTTTATATACTATTATTAATATCTAAACTGTTTGAAGGAAAGTGTTATGATTTCCCAAGCTTGAATTTCAAAGTATTATGATTTCCAAAGTATTATTATTTCAAATTGGTTGGGTCCGAAAGTATTATATCCTTGAAAGTACTATGATTTTGGAAATGAATTTGTTTGACATAAAATATGATTGATTTGGAAACAAACTTGGATTATTTTCTAAACCTATTACCTTGGAAACTTTGAAACTGAAGATATTTAGTTTGGAAGAAATAATTTGGTGAAATCGTATATGATTTTAAAAACTGAACTGATATTGGAACGAATTGAAATTGAGAACCTTATTTGACTAAACACATGATTTAGGAGTTATCGAACTTATATAAAATTTATTTGTATAAGTATGAATTTGATTTGGAAAGGTACTCAATTTGAAAGCAAAATCTTATATAATCGAAGTATATATAAGTGTGATTTGATATACCATTGATTTTGGAAAGGACTTGATTTGAAATGAAATCTTATATATAATGGACTTTATATAAGTATGATATTTGAAATTGATTTGAAAAGGTACTATATGATACATATTTTTGAAGTAAAGATATGGAAAGTGCCTTCTGCTTGATATCCGCTTTGTGGCCACATTATGGATTCATTCTATCGATATTATTTTCTCTGATTTGGGTTTTCCAGATATGATACTCGAGTGTCCATCGAATTCCATGGCGTTACCCATGGTCTTATGAACTCGACTGCATAGCGTAATTCGCAGGGGTTGTGACTGCCTACGGGTACTGATGTTTCCTGGGGGATCCAGGCATAACCATTGTGTATCTACGATTCTATGGATCGTTTTGTAGCGTAATCCGCAGGGGCTGTGATTGCCTACGGGTACGGATGTTTCTTGAAGGATCCAGGCATAACCATTGTGTATTTGCGGTCTACAGTTGTTATCATGGCATAATTCGCAGGGCTGTGGTAGCCTACGGGTACGGATGTTTCCTGGGGGATCCAGGGGTAACCATGTGTATCTGCGATCCATGATTTGGTTTGATTCGTTTGGATTGTACTTTCCATATCGGTTTTGAAGGTTTTTCCAATATTTTCACTGGGTGTTGAAACAAGTCTACTAAATACTTGGAGAAATCTAGCTTTGCGCCTATTCAATGCATGGCCAGAGTCTGCAAGAATGAGGATAAACTTGTTGAGACATCGAGTTATATAAGTATTTTCAAAAAGGAAAATTTGTTTCGATATAAAAGTATTTTATTATAAAAGTATTTTGATAAAGTATTATATAAAGGATATTTTGATCGATTCTCTTTCTAAATAATTTAAAACGTTTAAAATATTGTTTGTTTATATACTATACGGTTTAATAGTAAATTTGTAGTGTTGTAGATATTTTAGAAGTTATTAATTAAATACAATATATTTAAAGAAAAATGATTATTGATTTATTAATAATGTCGAAAAGTGTTTTGAGATAAATTAATAAATTTATGAATTATGGATTTAATGTTTTCAATAGCTCCTTTGTAAATATAAGTAATGATATAAATAATTCTATTCAAATTTTTCATATATTTATAAAGGTGTTATTTAAACATATAAATGGTATTTATAAAGGAAGAAAGAAATTTTACAAATGGGTTTAACCAAATTATTAAATATTAATTAATTTAAATTGAAATTTATATAGTTTTAAATTAATTGTTTGACCTTGACCACCACCCTCCTCCACCACCACCTTCCACGGCCAGCAACCCTCATCACCGGCATGCCATAGCCGTGACCCTTGATCAAATTCCACCACAAAAACATCACTTGAAACCTTAGCCAAGCCTATATACATCACCACTTCTTCCTTGATAACTTCGGCCACCCTCATTTCCAACACCTCTCTTTGCCTTTCCGTGACCAAACCATTGTCAAAGCTTCACTTCAGACCTGACCTGACCCAAGCCTA
The DNA here is from genome assembly GCA_030737815.1 of Allium fistulosum. NCBI lineage: Eukaryota > Viridiplantae > Streptophyta > Magnoliopsida > Asparagales > Amaryllidaceae > Allium > Allium fistulosum. The sequence goes on from CM060907.1 coordinate 297,395,500, forward strand.
ACCCAGACCAAGCCACTTCGTACCAAAGTACCATGACCTTTCATTTCCCCTTGACCTTTAGCATTCCATACTTTTACTTGCCAATCCCTTCACATTCCTTTGCTTAGCCGTGTGTATTTGTAACCCAGGCCGTACCTAGTTGCTTCAAACCATGATAGCCGAGCTCATTGATGGTGGTCTAGCCTATTTTGGAAGTGGTCGAGCCTACTTGCTTTGGTTAAGTCATTCTGCTCCTCTTTGTTCATATTTTGATTTTGATTTAAGTCTAATTCTTTGTATATTCATATTCTTATATATGTTTCGTAATTGTTTGTTACAAGATTGAATCTTGGCTCTCCATCCACTCGTATTTGATTCATGCTTTATCGTGCTTTTCGGAGTAGTCTGTCTTGTGTTTGATTGTTCTCTCTAGCTTTAAAAAGGTGAGTTTATCACTCTCGACAAATCGTACTTATATAAATGTGAAACAATGTCACTTGAATTGTAGTAATTGATATGCCATGTTATATGTTCACATCTGCCTGTAATCTGACATTATATGATGATATTACCTGATTATATACCTGTTGAATCACCTGACATCATATTATATATTTTACTGTTTATTTATTTTCTGTTTCTCACACTGGAAGTTCCCTGTTAGTATAGAATCACAATGGGTTGAAATGATACATACCTGAACGGACTTTTGAATAAGGAAAAGTCGTTACGAGCTGAAATGATAGGCTCGAGCGATTTTTATTTGACTTGGGATTACAGGTTTGAAATGATAAAACCCGGTATTTTAATGTATTACGGATTGAAATGATATATTATCCGTATCACTTGACCTAAGTTAGAAAATATTATACAGACCCGTGGTTAATTCAAATGATTTTTCTAAAATTATTAAGTATTTTATATGTAAAAATATGAAATTTTGACTTAAATTGGATATAAATGATTTAAATAGTGATTCTCTATAAGTTAAAATTGTATAAGTTAATAAATGGTTTAAAATTGTAATTTAAAATTTGATTTAATTTATATTGAAATTTGAGTAAAAATGGAAATTTAAGCTTGACTTAGTAATTAAAATATTTTATTAATGAAATGGATATTTTTAATGTAAAAGAAAATATCATGTCATTGGTTAAAATAGAGGTTAAGCAAATTATAATGAATTTTGACTTGATAAATGAATTATAGTTTAAATTGGATAATTGTTAATAAAATGTTATTTTATTTAATTTATAAGTTAAATGATATCCTAATAAATAATTTTGAAAAAGTGGAATAAGTTTGATAAGTTAAAAGTGATAAAGGTTGAAGATATATTGTATAAACATGTTATAGTAAAGCTTATAATAGAAATGGTAGCATTCCAGAAATGCTGTGGTCAATGTATTGTTTTTTTAAATCTACCACTGTAGCTATAGTAGCATTCTATAAGTGCTGCAGTTTCTGAAATGAACCGTTTTTCTGAATTTCCACTGTACCTATTGCAGCAGTTTATAAGTGCTGCAGATTCTAAAATGAAGTTTCCAACTTTACACTATACTTACAGCAACAGTTTATAAGTGTTGCAGTTTCTGAATTGTATTGTTTTTCAACTTATCATTTTATTTACAGCAGCATTTTCTAAGTGCCGCGAATGCTGAAAATACAATGTTTTGAAATATTATAATTGAATAAACGAACTTAGAAAGTGCTAAAATTTTGGGAATTGAATATTGATTTGAAAGGATAATGACTTCATATTTAAATGGTTTAAATGAATATGTTTTGATTTGAAATATAAACTATTTTGAAATTTATAACCACGGGTTATAATAACAGTTGGATGTTATAAAGTGTGCATAGAGGTGGGCAATTGCTGCAGCTTTGCACTACCCCAGTCACATTAGCACTATTATTTCGCATAGTTTACTTTACTTTGGACATTACTACGATGGCGTATATTACGGCTTATTAGATAGTTAACGGATCCTTAAAGGATGGGCGATCCCAAGCATCCTTTAAGTTACCAGTGCATTGTTATTACAGTTCACTTGAGTTGGTTTACATTGTATAAGTATGTATGTCCTGACTCGAGTGTTTTGTATTTTGCTTTATGCTCGGGTCAGCCTGAGTATCACAGCTTTAGATTCATCTTCTGGAGGTAGAAATTTTGCTGGAGCTTATTTATCTCTCTGTCATCCATTTCCATTTCGGTTATTTCCTATTCAGCTGTGGTTATGTATTAGTGACTTATGTATTCAGACTTCTGTTGTATTTGCTTTTCAGACTATGATATTTTGTATCTGTTTTGAGATTATTTATATAGTAGCTTCATGAACTACTATGGTATTTTATTTCCGCTGCGAGTTATTTTGATATTCTGTGTCTGTGATTTTGTGTTTGATTTTATTTGCTCCAAATTTTCTTAACAATCCACTGTTTTGAAGTATTCGAGTCCGACATGTGTGGATTTATTGTCGATTTGAATGGTCCAAAATAGTGGGATGTTACAAAAACTATTTATTATTTCCAATTATCATTTAACAGGGATTTTGGTTTTTGATTAAAGATCGTATTATTGAATATTGAAACAAATATTAGCAACTCAAGACGATAAAAATTCCGGGTTGTTACAGCCTATGACCTAGATATTCTATATTCGTCAGGGAAAGCAAATTCAGTGGCGGATGCTCTAAGTGGGAATGCAATTTGTGCTCTTTTGGAAGTCACTTCAACTCTAATGGAAAGGATTGCTATCAAATAAAGGAAAGATAGCCGCTTAATGGAAATCATCAAAGACGTGGAGGAAGAAAATTGTTCGAGCTTTGAGATGGATCATTATGACATATTGTATATGAATCAGATGATCTACATTCCTAATGTTGATGGTCTTAGGTAGGAATTTTGATTAGAGCGTCATCGATCCAAGTTTAGTATCAATTCGGGTGTTTCAAAGATGCATCGAGATATGAAGTGGGTGTTCTGGTGAAAGGGGATGAAGAGGGATATCTCAATCCATGTCAGCCGATGTGCGAGCTATCAGCAGATGAAGGGGATCACCAAAGAACTATTGGGCTACTACAACCGTTGGAGATCCCAAATTGGAAGTAGGAGTAGATTTTAATGGATTTTATTGATGGATTGCCTCAAACAAGTAAAGGGAATGAAGGTGTGTGGGTTATTGTGGATCGACTAGCTAAGAGTGCTCATTTTAGTCTGGTAAAGCCGACGGGGACTGCAACAACATTGGCGGAGATTTATATGAGGGAGATCATTCAATTATATGGAGTTCTAGTGAGCATAGTAAGTAATCGAGATCCTACCTTTACCAGCCAATTTTGAGAGGCGTACAAGTAGCTTTGGAAACAAAGCTAAGTCTAAGCACCGCCTAGCACCCTCAAACCGATGGTCAAACTGAGAGGGCGAACCGAATCTTGAAGGATCTATTGAGAGCATGCATTTTGGACTTTGGAGGATCGTGGGAAGATCATCTGCACTTGGTGGAATTATCCTACAACAATAGCTATCAAGAAAGCATTGGCATGGTGCCCTAGGAAGCTCTTTATGGATGGCCGTGCAAGTCAACGGCATGTTGAATAGAGACTGGGGATTGACCATTGCTTAGACCTAATATGATTCGGGAGGTTACAGAAGAGGTTGTAGTGATCAAGAGGAGAATGAAAGAAGCCCAATATCGAAAGAAGAGTTATGTAAATCAGAGGCGAAGGGATTTAGAATTTGCAGTTGAAGACTTTGTGTTCGTAAAGATTTCATTGATTAGAGGAGTTTCTCGATTTGGAAGAGCTGGAAATTGGTGCCAAGGTATGTTGGACCTTTTTTAATTATTGAGAGGATTAGGCCACTTGCTTTGCGGGTTGAGTTGCCGAAGAGGTTGTTGGTGTGAGGAATGCGGAATATGGATCTTAAGGCTAGAAATAACACTAGAGGGGGGGTGAATAATGTTTTTAAGAAATTACTAAATCTTTTTGAGTTGTTGTTGATTTGTACACAAATGTATGCAATATTCAAACACAGAAACAAACACAGATGTAGAAATAAAGTAAATGTAGTAAAGGAAAGAACACACCGGATTTTATACTGGTTCGGGGTTACCCTACATCCAGTCCCGCACAATCAAGTACGAATTTCCTTTCAAAAGCAATTCAACAATTACAACCCTCGGTTTCAAGGTTACGAGGTACACCCTTCAGAATAACAATCCTCTGGGTAGAGATACTTGATTTCCGGGGCAACAAGTTCACCCAGTTGATTTCCAAGGCTACAATCACACCTTTTCTCGCTTGATTGATTTCCAAGGCTACAATCACACCTTTTCTGTAACGACCCGATATTTTGGACCATTCACATCCATTATAAGTGTATAGGTAGACACTCATGCCGGAGTTAAATTGCTCAAAATACCGCGTTGTTAATTTAAATTTGGCAAAACTGAACATATACAGTAAATAAATATAATCACAGATCACAGACACAGAGTAATAAGTGCAGAGGAATTAAAAGAGATAGTAGTACATGAAGCTACTATATGAATATATAAAATACATCAGAGTTTACAACAGAAGAGTAATACGATACATCAGATACAAATCAGAATACATCACTGGAATCATCGAATACTGAAAGCAGAATAGATGGTTGGATCTTCAAGCAAAGCTCCAACTCCAAAGGTGAGCCTCGAAAGCTGAACTACTCAGTCTGACCCGAGCGTAAAGCAAAAACACAAGACACTCGAGTCAGGATTAACATTCTTATATTAATAAATCCAACTCAAGTGAAATAGCAATTGAAATACAAGTAACTCAAAGGATGTTTGGAATAACCATCCTCTAAGGATCCGTTAAACTATCTACTATGCAGTAATGTACGCTAAGTAGATAATGTCTATCAGTAATATAAGAAGATATCAAAATAGCGTTAAGTCATGGCCCATTCCACCCTTAACACATTTTTATTCCCAAAAGCATATACAAGACCGTAGTTTCCCCAAAACCGGAAGTCACCAGAGGGCAATCCATATACTAAAGGTACAAATCAAAATCGTAGTGGTCGCGCATAAATGGAATACAAGTATGACAAGGCACATGAGGCAATACCCAAGGTAGTGATACTACCGTTCGCCTGATCCGGACTGGTGAGAACGCAACGCCGCAGCGCTCGCAACACCGTGAAACAACACTCCCAAAATCAAGGGTGCACCAATCGACAACAGGTATAAGTAGTTCGAAGAAGTGTGTCCACTTGAGGTAGCTAATCCTCCATTGGCCCGGCACAACTCCTGTTTTAGTCATTTCCAATTTGACACAAGTGTCAAGGCTATCCATCATCGTTCTCTTTCTTCAGTCATCACGTACATCATTCCAACCACTTCATTCTGGATCATCACTCCGCGTATAGCTATTAAAGTGGTTTTCGGTTTAGATAGAGAGTATATCCATAACCGATTCCGGTCTCGTTAATAACTTTCGTAATTATTACACCGATTGGTCGTTTATTTATTTCAAAACCAAATCAATTCCAATTTCAATTTCAATTCGTAAACCAACATTTCATTTGTCTTTCGAAACCAATTTCCAAAATTTACGTTTCAAAACTTCAATTTACCATTTCAAAATCTTATAACTCAATTTCAATCTTTATATTGAAAACAATTCAAATATTGATTCAAATTCGCACAAAGTTTCATTTCGAAATCATTAGAATCAATTTAGTTTTAACATTCAAATCAATTCACATTCATTTATCGATTTCATTCAATATCGTTAAATTAATTTATCATTCAAAACAATTTCTATTAAACTTCCAAATCATTAAATCAATTTCTTAAGTTCAACTTCATTAGATCAAAACTTACAATTTTAATTAAATTAAATTCATTAAATCAAATTCTTTACATTTCAAGTCTTACATTAATTCCAAAATATCACATTTCCATTTCTTGTTAAAGAAAATTCAATTTCAATTATTTATTTACTTACTTTAAATAATTTTCCCAAAACTTAATTAATAAAGAACTTAATTTCAAATATTTACGAAGTAAAATTCACTTATTCAAAAGTTTAATTTTTCTTATTAAAGAATTTCAATTCAATTTAATCATTAAATAATTCAATCTTATTTAATTATTAAATAATTCAAAGTTTAATAATTTCAAACTTAATTATAATTTTAACTTAATTATCAAATCATTTCAAAATTTAATAATTTCAAACTTAATTATAATTTCAAACTTAATTCAATCATTTCTCAAATTAAACAACATTCTTTCATCAATTACATTGTTAATCTTTTATTTCAGATTTTTAAATATTAACATTTTCCTTTCATTAAAAATTCAAATTTCAACTTCATTTCAAAACCATATTATTTATTCAAATAAAATCTTCGTTTATTTTTAAATCAAATTATTGACCAATCGGGTTTTATTAAATTTTCTATCCTAGGTCAAAGTTCAATTTGGGTATTTATCATTTCAACCCAATTCCAATTCAATTCAAAAATTAAAGCATAACAAAAGGGAACTTGCAGTGTGATAACTGGGATGGTGTCAAAGTAAATAAACAAGCAATAACAACGAACAATAACAATCCAATAATCAATTCAAATAATCCCGAAATAACCGTATTAATTCGCATTGTTATTTGTACGAATTAATATAATTATTTCTAGAATCTACACTATCATTTCATGTAGATTAAAGATTATTACATTTCGGTTTTCACTTGTCATTCAATTTCAATTTCATACATCATCAATTTAACAACATACATTCAGTGGTTCAAAGTATAATTAAACAAATCCTACGTGTCAATAAATTCAACAGTTAAAGGGGTCATATTATACAAATTTAGCTAATCAATTTTAAACATTTAACTATTCTATATCGAGTTCAATTGCATACTATTTATCAGTTGACATTAACAGTTTAACGTCCAATATAAACATCAACAATCAATCAATTATCAGCCAAACAGTATTATCATTGCATAAATAATTAACAGATAATGGTGTCATTGTCACAGGTGAACCGATACAGTTAATAGCATATATAACAGTGTAATTAACTAATAGCAGCATATTTCAATTGTCGTTTCAATTGAAATCAAATTTAATAAATAAAAGAACGTTAATCGTGAGTGAGTGCTCACCTTTCGAGGCTAGAGATGAACGAAACTGAGATGAGTCACGAATCCAAGTACGATTTCCAAATCAAAGCTAGATAGATACGGATTCGACAGACAAACTGATAGATAAGGAATTGACGAAATCAAGTCAGAACTGGATCAAAGAAGATAATTGGTATAAGTGAAAACGTATATGTATAAGAATCAAAATATTTATATATATACAATATCATTATTAAATTCAAACCCATATATTTGAAAACTAAACACATATAAAATCTATGTATATAAACATATTTCTAAACTTATATAGTTATTATATATTTTTATTATACAATATTTATTATAACAATACAACTTACCTACTATTATATCCATACTTAAATAAATCATACTTGAAGCTTACCTAAACAGCTAACAGATATATATATAACTTGTTATACAAATCTTTTTTTTAAAAATATGGATTGTAAGTAAACTTCTTACGTATTATACCTATCAACATATATATGTATAGGCGTATGAACTCATGAATACTACTATAAGAATATAAACTAATATGTAGACTTATACATGACTTACACTTTATAAACTATATTATATACATATAAAACTGTAAACACTATATACTAAAACAATAATTTATACAAACCAACATATAGAAACTGACTCACGTATATTATTATTATTTAACAAGTTAAATATAAACAACAACCTTATCTATATTCGACTATAACCTTTATACTGTAACGAAAATAATACATATAAAATATAAGTAACACGTGTTCAAATACATAACTCATATATATACTTTAAATGATACTAATATATATAAACTTGAGCCGTGACATAGAACCAACAAAAAAATATACATGCAACTTTATATATATAAAATAACACTTTTAATATACAAATCTATACCACTTGATAATATATATAAGATATATATAGCACCTTATATAATGCTACAGGTGAACCCAGAATTGTCGCTCACGAGTGGCTTTGGCCTAGGCTACAACAATGGCGGAGGCTGTCGAATGCTAACATAGTGGAGTGTCAGGAGGTTGGAAAGGTGGGGACGCGAGGTAGACGAGGTCGAGTTGACGGGGTCTTGCCATAGGCGAGCGCTTTGCGGAGGAAGGAGGCAGGTGCGGTCGACGAGTCTACTTCGATGGTGAGGCCGATGGTTCTGTGGAATGGAGATGTAGGCTGCCGAGTGGATCTGGTCGGCAATGGAAAGAGGGTGGGTGGCGTTTAGCTACAGGCTGATGGGTTGGCTATGGTTGAAGATTTGAGAAGATAGAAGGGTGGTCGGCAAAAATGGTGGAGCTCGGTCTCTACTGTCACTAGAAGAGGCGGAGATGAACGGTGATGCGGGAACGCAGAGTAGATGGAAATATGAAAGGAGGAGAGGAAGGTTGCAATGAGAAGCCAGCAGTGCTTACACAAAATATACTCATAAACGCTTTTATTAAAATATACGTTTTTCAAAGGAAATGAACAGGTCGATATAATAACAACTGGAATACCGAAAGTACAATGCTGAATTGATGAGAACATTGAAGGTCGTGCGTTTGAAATTTTCATAAAGTATTAATAGCAATTTATTTGATGCTTGGCAGTCACGGTTCAAAGTTTGTAAAGCAAAAGAAAAATAAAAGGTCATGAATCAGGTACCGATACGGTTACCAGTTTCACGAATTTCGTTGTATATCGGACTTTAAATCACAGAATTGAATATACCGTGGGGATCAGCACGACGAGACGATCAAAACGGTATACAGATATCAGTAGTATGATCATCCGATCAAAAGTTGATAATCGGTACCGAAAATGCTGCTATTTTGCCAGAATTAAGATAAACGGAGCAATAGAAATCCAAATTTTGAAAAACGACAAACTGACATCTTGCTCAGAAGATGGTTTAGAATTTTTCTATGTAAAAATATTTAGGTTCCTAAAACATTTTATTTTCATCACTTTTTTAACTGATTGAATTGAAGTGAATTTACGCGCGAAATAAACTTTCATATTTTCGGACGAAAATTTACCAGTTGCTATGTTTAACTAGACGTATTCCAAATATTAAATTTTTATTTCAAAATTTTATCGTTTAAAATTTCACGAAATTTTAACTAATTACGTTTTAAAACAGTGGAAATTTACGCGTCGTTACATTCTCCCCCACTCAAAACTTTTCGTCCCCGAAAAGGAACGAGGTAGGAGAATAGAAACAACCAGAAGAAAACAGATTTGAAATACAAAATAACAACTTATTTAAACCATATAAATTCAAATTTAAATTAATTGATGTTCAATAATTGATTTAATCCATTTGATTTCTCTAAAAATCAATCTCAACTATTTCTAAATTCATTATCTTATTATCCAATTATCTTAAATTTACAATTTCTAAAACCATAAATTTTAATAGTCTTTTATTATAATCGTATTTTATTTCAGCAATTTAAATTCTTCTTTATTCCAAATTATTGTTAAATTTATTCTACTTAATATATCTTATCACATATATTTAACCCATATAAATTAATCTAAACCATAAAAGTTTCGATTTAAATTAATTACATCTACTAATTTCTTTTAAATTCAAGGTATTTTCATATGTTGATCAAATTTCAATTTATTAATTCTTTCAAAACAAATTTATTACATTATTAACTGAGTTTACTTATTATCCTATCTAACTCTATTAACAACTTTATAATCAAAATTTAGTGTATAACATTTATTATAAGCACCCAAATTTTATTTATAAATTCAATTTATCTTATATATTATCCCATTACATATTCAACTTCTGGATGATTTAGGTAAGTTGTATTAGAATGCAGATGAACAATATACAAATAAATTTTTTCCAATTCAATTATTCAAGTTTAAATATTTATTCCAAATTTTGGTTTTATTAAAATCATCCTTTAACAAAATTGAAGAATTAGATTTCCGATTAACTTTAAACAATTTAGAGATATATATAATATATTTATATCAAATCAAATTAATTTTTAAAATAAGATACTTATATATATATAAATCAAATTATACTGAAGAAATTCAAATCAAAATATTTTTCAAAACAAAACCGTAGCAAAGCTACATAATAGTATCTCCACTTCGAAACCCGAAAATGAACGTCGATGATGGGGCCGCCATCACCGAAATTATTTTCCAGCGACAAAGAGAAGAGCACTGATTTAATCAATTAAAATTCTTTGAAAACGATTTCTATTTGAAAATACGTTCAATAATATACATTTTAAAAATTTTAAAAAAAAACCAAAGCTTGAAATTTTAGGAAATTAAATTCTCAAATTCTTACTTTAAATTCATTTAAATTTCTAAATAAATCTATAGACCAACTTTTATAATTCCATTTATTTTTATGTTGGAATAATCAATGATTTACAAAACAAATAGTGAAAATCAATATTACCTTTCTGACAACCAATTCAGTTAACAATTCAATTTCAGAAAAATTTATACTTATATATAGTATAATCATACAAAACTATTTTATTTACCAAATTTTGAAAATATTTTTGTGTCAGTTTGCTCCGTTCAAGTGTTTTGGAAATCCTATCGATAGCGTTGATCAGACGAATCGATCGAAAACCCAAATCAACATCAACAACTCAAACAACACAATATATTTTAAAACATTTTAAATATTAATTTACAAATACACCTCCTCACTCAACGATACAATAATGGATTTCAAAGCAAGGATAGAGATTTAAATTTTGATGGACTCAAATCAAAGAAAATTCTGATTCGAAGACAAATTCGAAAGAAAAGATAAGATGATTCAATAACAGAATCAGGAGATGGGTAAGTTTATTTAATTCACGGGCAACCTTAACCGGATCAACCGTGACTTCAAGAATAAGATCGTTGTAGAATTCCAAGGTAAATCGACATTCGATCTCAAGAAACAGAATTCAGGTATAGCAGGAGAAAGATAGCATCGTAAACCGAGGATACAGAAATCTCCGGTAAATCAATGCCTATTGTAAAGGAGTTTTGCTCCTTTACGAATCATTCGAAGTTTGGCGAGACCGCCGATCTATTATAGATAACATTCAGAATGGAGTTATGGGTGCTCCAAGATTGAAAGAAGACGAATAGTGAAGGACACGAATGAATTTCGGAACCGAGGAGAACGTTCCAAAAATTCTAAGGAATTGAGTCAAAGGAAGAGATTGAAACTCGAATGAGAGTGATTCTGTAAATACATTTACCCTATATGTTGAGTTTTACCTAGAGCTACCAAAGCTCTGATACCAACTGTAACGACCCGATATTTTGGATCATTCGCATCCATTATAAGTGTATAGGTAGACACTCATGCCGGAGTTAAATTGCTCAAAATACCGCGTTGTTAATTTAAATTTGGCAAAACTGAACATATACAGTAAATAAATATAATCACAGATCACAGACATAGAGTAATAAGTGCAGCGGAATTAAAAGAGATAGTAGTTCATGAAGCTACTATATGAATATATAAAATACATCAGAGTTTACAACAGAAGAGTAATACGATACATCAGATACAAATCAGAATACATCACTGGAATCATCGAATACTGAAAGCAGAATAGATGGTTGGATCTTCAAGCAAAGCTCCAACTCCAAAGGTGAGCCTCGAAAGCTGAACTACTCAGTCTGACTCGAGCGTAAAGCAAAAACACAAGACACTCGAGTCAGGATTAACATTCTTATATTAATAAATCCAACTCAAGTGAAATAGCAATTGAAATACAAGTAACTCAAAGGATGTTTGGAATAACCATCCTCTAAGGATCCGTTAAACTATCTACTATGTAGTAATGTACGCTAAGTAGATAATGTCTATCAGTAATATAAGAAGATATCAAAATAGCGTTAAGTCATGGCCCATTCCACCCTTAACACATTTTTATTCCCAAAAGCATATACAAGACCGTAGTTTCCCCAAAACCGGAAGTCACCAGAGGGCAATCCATATACTAAAGGTACAAATCAAAATCGTAGTGGTCGCGCATAAATGGAATACAAGTATGACAAGGCACATGAGGCAATACCCAAGGTAGTGATACTACCGTTCGCCTGATCCGGACTGGTGAGAACGCAACGCCGCAGCGCCCGCAACACCGTGAAACAACACTCCCAAAATCAAGGGTGCACCAATCGACAACAAGTATAAGTAGTTCGAAGAAGTGTGTCCGCTTGAGGTAGCTAATCCTCCATTGGCCCGACACAGCTCCTGTTTTAGTCATTTCCAATTTGACACAAGTGTCAAGGCTATCCATCATCGTTCTCTTTCTTCAGTCATCACGTACATCATTCCAACCACTTCATTCTGGATCATCACTCCGCGTATAGCTATTAAAGTGGTTTTCGGTTTAGATAGAGAGTATATCCATAACCGATTCCGGTCTCGTTAATAACTTTCGTAATTATTACACCGATTGGTCGTTTATTTATTTCAAAACCAAATCAATTCCAATTTCAATTTCAATTCATAAACCAACATTTCATTTTTCTTTCGAAACCAATTTCCAAAATTTACGTTTCAAAACTTTAATTTACCATTTCAAAATCTTATAACTCAATTTCAATCTTTATATTGAAAACAATTCAAATATTGATTCAAATTCGCACAAAGTTTCATTTCGAAATCATTAGAATCAATTTAGTTTTAACATTCAAATCAATTCACATTCATTTATCGATTTCATTCAATATCGTTAAATTAATTTATCATTCAAAACAATTTCTATTAAACTTCCAAATCATTAAATCAATTTCTTAAGTTCAACTTCATTAGATCAAAACTTACAATTTTAATTAAATTAAATTCATTAATTCCAAAATATCACATTTCCATTTCTTGTTAAAGAAAATTTAATTTCAATTATTTATTTAATTACTTTAAATAATTTTCCCAAAACTTAATTAATAAAGAACTTAATTTCAAATATTTACGAAGTAAAATTCACTTATTCAAAAGTTTAATTTTTCTAATTAAAGAATTTCAATTCAATTTAATTATTAAATAATTCAATCTTATTTAATTATTAAATAATTCAAAGTTTAATAATTTCAAACTTAATTATAATTTTAACTTAAATATTAAATCATTTCAAAATTTAATAATTTCAAACTTAATTATAATTTCAAACTTAATTCAATCATTTCTCAAATTAAACAACATTCTTTCATCAATTACATTGTTAATCTTTTATTTCAGATTTTTAAATATTAACATTTTCCTTTCATTAAAAATTCAAATTTCAACTTCATTTCAAAACCATATTATTTATTCAAATAAAATCTTCGTTTATTTTTAAATCAAATTATTGACCAATCGGGTTTTATTAAATTTTCTATCCTAGGTCAAAGTTCAATTTGGGTATTTATCATTTCAACCCGATTCCAATTCAATTCAAAAATTAAAGCATAACAAAAGGGAACTTGCAGTGTGATAACTGGGATGGTGTCAAAGTAAATAAACAAGCAATAACAACGAACAATAACAATCCAATAATCAATTCAAATAATCCCGAAATAACCGTATTAATTCGCATTGTTATTTGTACGAATTAATATAATTATTTCTAGAATCTACACTATCATTTCATGTAGATTAAAGATTATTACATTTCGGTTTTCACTTGTCATTCAATTTCAATTTCATACATCATCAATTTAACAACATACATTCAGTGGTTCAAAGTATAATTAAACAAATCCTACGTGTCAATAAATTCAACAGTTAAAGGGGTCATATTATACAAATTTACCTAATCAATTTTAAACATTTAACTATTCTATATCGAGTTCAATTGCATACTATTTATCAGTTGACATTAACAGTTTAACGTCCAATATAAACATCAACAATCAATCAATTATCAGCCAAACAGTATTATCATTGCATAAATAATTAACAGGTAATGGTGTCATATGTCACAGGTGAACCGATACAGTTAATAGCATATATAACAGTGTAATTAACTAATAGCAGCATATTTCAATTGTCGTTTCAATTGAAATCAAATTTAATAAATAAAAGAACGTTAATCGTGAGTGAGTGCTCACCTTTCGAGGCTAGAGATGAACGAAACTGAGATGAGTCACGAATCCAAGTACGATTTCCAAATCAAAGCTAGATAGATACGGATTCGACAGACAAACTGATAGATAAGGAATTGACGAAATCAAGTCAGAACTGGATCAAAGAAGATAATTGGTATAAGTGAAAACGTATATGTATAAGAATCAAAATATTTATATATATACAATATCATTATTAAATTCAAACCCATATATTTGAAAACTAAACACATATAAAATCTATGTATATAAACATATTTCTAAACTTATATAGTTATTATATATTTTTATTATACAATATTTATTATAACAATACAACTTACCTACTATTATATCCATACTTAAATAAATCATACTTGAAGCTTACCTAAACAGCTAACAGATATATATATAACTTGTTATACAAATCTTTTTTTTAAAAATATGGATTGTAAGTAAACTTCTTACGTATTATACCTATCAACATATATATGTATAGGCGTATGAACTCATGAATACTACTATAAGAATATAAACTAATATGTAGACTTATACATGACTTACACTTTATAAACTATATTATATACATATAAAACTGTAAACACTATATACTAAAACAATAATTTATACAAACCAACATATAGAAACCGACTCACGTATATTATTATTATTTAACAAGTTAAATATAAACAACAACCTTATCTATATTCGACTATAACCTTTATACTGTAACGAAAATAATACATATAAAATATAAGTAACACGTGTTCAAATACATAACTCATATATATACTTTAAATGATACTAATATATATAAACTTGAGCCGTGACATAGAACCAACAAAAAAATATACATGCAACTTTATATATATAAAATAACACTTTTAATATACAAATCTATACCACTTGATAATATATATAAGATATATATAGCACCTTATATAATGCTACAGGTGAACCCAGAATTGTCGCTCACGAGTGGCTTTGGCCTAGGCTACAACAATGGCGGAGGCTGTCGAATGCTAACATAGTGGAGTGTCAGGAGGTTGGAAAGGTAGGGACGCAAGGTAGACGAGGTCGAGTTGACGGGGTCTTGCCATAGGCGAGCGCTTTGCGGAGGAAGGAGGCAGGTGCGGTCGACGAGTCTACTTCGATGGTGAGGCCGATGGTTCTGTGGAATGGAGATGTAGGCTGCCGAGTGGATCTGGTTGGCAATGGAAAGAGGGTGGGTGGCGTTTAGCTACAGGCTGATGGGTTGGCTATGGTTGAAGATTTGAGAAGATAGAAGGGTGGTCGGCAAAAATGGTGGAGCTCGGTCTCTACTGTCACTATAAGAGGCGGAGATGAACGGTGATGCGGGAACGCAGAGTAGATGGAAATATGAAAGGAGGAGAGGAAGGTTGCAATGAGAAGCCAGCAGTGGTTACACAAAATATACTCATAAACGCTTTTATTAAAATATACGTTTTTCAAAGGAAATGAACAGGTCGATATAATAACAACTGGAATACCGAAAGTACAATGCTGAATTGATGAGAACATTGAAGGTCGTGCGTTTGAAATTTTCAGAAAGTATTAATAGCAATTTATTTGATGCTTGGCAGTCACGGTTCAAAGTTTGTAAAGCAAAAGAAAAATAAAAGGTCATGAATCAGGTACCGATACGGTTACCAGTTTCACGAATTTCGTTGTATATCGGACTTTAAAACACAGAATTGAATATACCGTGGGGATCAGCACGACGAGACGATCAAAACGGTATACAGATATCAGTAGTATGATCATCCGATCAAAAGTTGATAATCGGTACCGAAAATGCTGCTATTTTGCCAGAATTAAGATAAACGGAGCAATAGAAATCCAAATTTTGAAAAACGACAAACTGACATCTTGCTCAGAAGATGGTTTAGAATTTTTCTATGTAAAAATATTTAGGTTCCTAAAACATTTTATTTTCATCACTTTTTTAACTGATTGAATTGAAGTGAATTTACGCGCGAAATAAACTTTCATATTTTCGGACGAAAATTTACCAGTTGCTATGTTTAACTAGACGTATTCCAAATATTAAATTTTTATTTCAAAATTTTATCGTTTAAAATTTCATGAAATTTTAACTAATTACGTTTTAAAACAGTGGAAATTTACGGGTCGTGACATTTTCTTGCTAGATAGATTACAAAGAAACCTATAACTCTGAATAGCACTTAGATCTTGTTGAGATAGTGATAGAGAATCAAACCACAGATAATCTAGTTAGATTCAATGTTGATTTCGGTAGAGTAACGATAGGATTTTGAATAAGAAAATGTGGAAGAAGAAGAGAAGTGAAAAACCAGAAAATATGATCTTAAATTCGTTGAAACCAACCCCTATTTATAGAAGAACAACAGTCATGTCCATTCGTGAAAGGTTATAGCGAATAGACACTTCTTTTGAAATTCAAGTTTTTGAATCTAACTGACACTATGTCAACATGGGGTACTAGGGCATGTTGACATCCCAAAGGAAATTTTGATGTTTTGTTTTTCTTTGAAAATAACCTTTATCTTATATTAAAACTATTTTAAACTTTATAAATATACTTACTATAGATAAAATATGTAACGACCCGTAAAATTTCAACTGTTTTAATAACGTAATTAGTGGAAATTTTGTAAAATTTTAAACGATAAAATTTTGAAATAAAAATTTAATATTTGGAATACGTCTAGTTAAACATAGCAACTGGTAAATTTTCGTCCGAAAATATGGAAGTTTATTTCGCGCGTAAATTCACTTCAATTTAATCAGTTAAAAAGCGTTGGAAATAAAACATTTTCAAAACCAAAATATTTTTACATAGAAAAATTCTAAAACATCTTCTGAGCAAGATATCAGTTTGTCGTTTTTCAAAATTCGGATATCTTTGGCTCCGTCTATCTTATTTTTCAGCGTTTTTCTTGCATTTTCCGCCAGTAGAAAATTCGAATTTTTATAATTCAATCATACCACTGATATTTGTATACCGTTTGGATCGTCTCGTCGTACTAATCTTAGCAGTATATTCATTTTTGTATTTCGAGATCTGGTACGCCACGAAATCAGTAAAACGATTACCGTATCGGTAACCGTTTCGGACCTTTTGACTTCCGTGGCCTTTCAATTGTCTACCAGCTGGAATTAAATAGCTGCTGGTTATCAATATTTCAGCTATTCAAATTCTGACTTTTACTATTCCCAATTGAACGTACGTTGGTTGTAGCTTTACATTTTCCTTTTGTTCTGTTCTTCACGTGAATATCAATGTATAGATTTTGCTTCCTTTACACAATTGCCTGTTCCTGTTCCTTCTTCCAATTCTTTTCTTTGCTTCTCCTTCCTGACTATCATGGCCGCCTTCTCCTCTTACCAAAAAAAAAACACAAAACCCATTCGCCTGCTCACC
The DNA here is from genome assembly GCA_030737815.1 of Allium fistulosum. Taxonomy (NCBI): domain Eukaryota; kingdom Viridiplantae; phylum Streptophyta; class Magnoliopsida; order Asparagales; family Amaryllidaceae; genus Allium; species Allium fistulosum. The sequence goes on from CM060907.1 coordinate 297,413,146, forward strand.
ACTTTTATCCACATGTGCGCATGAACCCATCCCCTACCTACAACGCACGCGCGACACCACCTCCTCACTTCAACCGAGAGCACCAACATCTCAGCCGCTGCCAAGCTTCAGCCCATCGACTCCACCTCCACGCACCACACGGCCCATTCCTCGCATCACCCTCCAGCCATTAATCCCCTCCGCCGCCCATCACACGGCAGCCAACACACCTCCCACGTGATCCACAATCACCCACCTCAGCCCTGACCTTCCACTTGTTCTCTCTCCTCTCGTCCACCACCGCAACACACATCCCTTCGCCTCTGCAGCCCTTGAACCACCTGACCCGAGATCCACCTTCACCACTCCGAGTAAGTGGCCGCAACCTTTCCCCTCCGCCTCTCGAACATCCATCTCACTGCATGCATATATTTGGTTACCGTATATGTGTATATTTGTTTTGCCTAGAACTGTTTATACCCTGATTACATATATTTGTTTGTAAGTATAGTTATATATTTACATAACAGTTCATTTTATATTTAGTATATTCGGCTATAATATATATTTATGTGTGTTTAAAACAATGTTTTTGAAAATTATAAATACATATATATTGTATTTAATATATGTTTGGATTAACACGAGATTTATATATGTATAATTATATATTCTTACATGTAAGTCTCGGCATGTCAAGCTTTCCAAAGGCAAGCATGTTCTGTGAATTTTCGAGCAACATATATACATTGTTATAAGAAGTATAAACCATAGAATCTATATATAGAGTTGCCTGTAACATAATAAAAAAAATATATGTGTTTACGTGGCTGGTTTTAGTATATATATACATTTTACAGTTTCGTATGTATATATATATGTAGTATATTTATCTATGAGTTATCATTGTTTATATAGCTTTATATTTATAGTGTGTATAATTAGGTAGTGGTGAATGTAGTTGCTGATATGAAATAGTTGACATTCATGTTGGGTTTTTGTAAGTTATATGTTGTCATTATACAGTACGTGTGTTATATTTTAAAGGTATTTGGTTAATATATGTTCAAGTTATTTGATTTATAACATGCTGCAGTAAAGTATTTTTAATATTAAACTTTTATGTTGTATATATATGTATTATATATCAGTTATATATGGTATGTTTAGTCAAATATATATGGTTTATAAAGCGTAAGTCATGTATAAGTCTACATATTAGTTATACTCTTATATTTGTATTCATGAGTTCATACACCTGTACATATATAGTTTGATAGGCATAATACGTTAAGAAGTTTACTTACAATCCATATTTTTAAAAGATTTTGTATAACAAGTTATATATATAATCTGTTAGCTGTTTAGATAAGCTTCAACTGGTTGGTATGATTTATTTAAGTATGGATATAATGGTAGGTAAGTTTGTGTTGTTATAATAAGGATTATAAAATAAACATATGTAATAACTATATAAGTTTAGACATATGTTTGTATACACGGATTTTATATGTGTTTAGTTTTCAAATATATGAATTTGAATTTAATAATGATCTTGTATATATATAAATATTTTGATTCTTATACATATACGTTTTCACTTATACCAATTATCTTCTTTGATACAGTTCTGACTTGATTTCGTCAATTCCTTATCCATCAGTTGTCCGTCGAATCCGTATCTATCTAACGTTGTTTGGAATTCGTGTTGGATCCTCCATTCGCTTCCATTTCCGTTCATCTCTAGCCTCGAAAGGTGAGCACTCACTCACGATTAATGTTCTTTTATTTTATTAAATTTGATTTCAATTGAAACGATAATTGAAATATACTGCTGCTAGTTAAATACACTGTTATATATGTTATTGCCTGTATCAGTTCACCTGTGACATCTGACACCATTTTCTGTTAATTATTTATGTGATGATAATACAGTTTGGCTGATAATTGATTGATTGTTGATGTTTATATTGGACGTTAAATTGTTAATGATGTAAGTGATAAATAATTTGAAATTGAAATTGACGTAGGATAGTTAGATTTGATATATGTGTTAAATTTGATTTAATGACATTTGTATAATATGACCCCTTTAACTGTTAAATTTATTGACACGTAGGATTTGTTTAATTACACTTTGAACCACTGAATGTATGTTGGTAAATTGATGATGTATGAAATTGTAAATAGATGACAGGTGAAAACCATAATGTAATAATCTTTAATCTACATGAAATGATAGTGTAGATTCTAGAAATAATTATGTTAATTCGTACAAATAACAATGCGAATTAATACGGTTATTTCGGGATTATTTGAATTGATTTTTGGATTGTTATTGTTTGTTGTTATTGCTTGTTTATTTACTTTGCCACCATCCCAGTTATCACACTGCAAGTTCCCTTTGTTATGCTTTGATTTTGAATTGAATTGGAATCGGGTTGAAATGATAAATACCCAAATTGAACTTTGACCTAGGATAGAAAATTAAATAAAAACCGATTGGTCAATAATTTGATTTAAAAGTAAACGAAGATTTTATTTGAATAAATAATATGGTTTTGAAATGAAGTTGAAATTTGAATTTTTGATGAAAGGAAAATGTTAATATTTTAAAATCTGAAACAAAATATTAAAAATGAAATTGATGAAAGAATATTGTTTAATTTGAGAAATGATTGAATAAAGTTGAAATTATAATTAAGTTTGAAATTATTAAACTTTGAAATGATTTAATAATTAAGGTTGAAATTATAATAAAGTTTGAAATTATTAAACTTTGAAATTATTTAATAATTAAGTTTTGAATTATTTAATAATTAAATAAGATTGAATTATTTAATGATTAAATTGAATTGGATTCTTTAATGAGAGAATTTGAACTTTTGAATAAGTGAATTTTACTTCGTAAATAATTGAAATTGAATTTCTTTATTAATTAAGTTTTGGAAAAATTATTTAAGTAAGTAAATAAGTGAAATTGAATTTCTTTAACAAAAAAATAAAATGTGATTTATTGAAATTAATGTAAGACTTGAAATTTAAAGAATTTGATTTGATGAATTTAATTTAATTCAAATTGTAAGTTTTGATTTAATGAAGTTGAACTTAAGAAATTGATTTAATGAATTGGAAATTTAATAGAAATTGTTTTGAATGATAAAGTAACTTAACGAATATTGAATGAGATCGATAAATGGATTTAAATTGATTTAAATGTTAAATCAAATTAATTTAAATGATTTCAAAATGAAACTTATATACGAACTTGAATCAATATTTGAATTGTTTTAAATAAAATTTGAAATTGAATTATAAGACTTTGAAATGGTAATTTGGAAGTTTCGAAACGTAAATTATGGGAATTGGTTTAGAAAGACAAATGAAATGCTGGTTTACGAATTGAAATTGAAATTGAAATTGATTTGGTTTTTGAAATATATAAACGACCAATCGGTGTAATAATTACGAAAGTTATTAAAGAGACCGGGATCGGTAATGGATATACTCTCTATCTAAACCGAAACCACTTTAATAACTATACGCGGAGTGATGATCCAGAATGAAGTGGTTGGAATGATGTACGTGATGACTGAAGAAAGAGAACGATAATGGATAGCCTTGACACTTGTGTCAAATTGGAAATGACTAAAACAGGAGCTGTGCCGGGCCAATGGAGGATTAGCTACCTCAAGTGGACACACTTCTTCGAACTACTTATACTTGTTGTCGATTGGTGCACCCTTGATTTTGGGAGAGTTGTTTCACGGTGTTGCGGGCGCTGCGGCGTTGCGTTCTCACCAGTCCGGATCAGGCGAACGGTAGTATCACTACCTTGGGTATTGCCTCATGTGCCTTGTCATACTTGTATTCCATTTATGCGCGACCACTACGATTTTGATTTGTACCTTTAGTATATGGATTGCTCTCTGGTGACTTCCGGTTTTGGGGAAACTACGGTCTTGTATATGCTTTTGGGAATAAAAATGTGTTAAGGGTGGAATGGGCCATGACTTAACGCTATTTTGATATCTTATTATTACTGATAGACATTATCTACTTAGCGTACATTACTACCTAGTAGATAGTTTGACGGATCCTTAAAGGATGGTTATTCCAAACATCCTTTGAGTTACTTGTATTTCAATTGCTATTTCACTTGAGTTGGATTTATTAATATATGAATGTTAATCCTGACTCGAGTGTCTTGTGTTTTGCTTTACGCTCGGGTCAGACTGAGTAGTTCAGCTTTCGAGACTCACCTTTGGAGTTGGAGCTTCGCTTGGAGATCCAGCTATCTATCCAGCTTTTAGATATTCGATGATTCCAGTGATGTATTCTGATTTGTATCTGATGTATCGGGTTACTCTTCCGTTGTATCTGGTTTAACTTTGATGTATCGCATTACTCTTCCGTTGTATCTGTTGTAAACTCTGATGTATTTTATATATTCATATAGTAGCTTCATGAACTACTATCTCTTTTATTTCCGCTGCAATTATTACTCTGTGTCTGTGATCTGTGATTATTTATTTACTGTATATGTTCAGTTTTGCCAAATTTAAATTAACAACGCGGTATTTTGAGCAATTCAATTCCGGCATGAGTGTCTACCTATACACTTATAATGGATGCGAATGGTCCAAAATAGCGGGTCGTTACAGTTGGTATCAGAGCTTTGGTAGCTCTAGGCAAAACTTAACATATAGGGTAAATGTATTTACAGAATCACTCTCATTCGAGTTTCACTCTCTTCCTTTTGACTCGATTCCTTTGAATTTTGGAACGTTCCCTGCGGTTTCAAAATTCATTCGTGTCCTTCACTATTCGTCTTCTTTCAATCATGTAGCACCCCATAAATCCATTTTGAATGATATCTATAATAGATCGGCGGTCTCACTAATCTTCGAATGATTCATAAAGGAGAAACTCCTTTAAAATAGACATCGACTTACCGGAGATTTCTGTGTCATCGGTTTACGATGCTATCTATTACCTGCTATACCTGAATTCCATCTCTCGAGATCGGATGTTGATTTACCTCGGAATTCAGCATCGATTTTATTCTTGAAGTTACGGACGACCCGGTTAAGGTTGCCCGTGAATTAACTAAACTTACCCATCTCCCGATTCTGTTATTGAATCATCTTATCTTTTCTTTCGAATTTGTCTTCGAATCAGAATTCTCTTTGATTTGAGTCCATCAAATTTGAATCTCTATCCTTTCTTTGAATCCATTCTTGTATCGTCGAGTGAGGAAGTGTATTTGTAAATTAATTATAAAATGTTTTAATATACATTGTGTTGTTTGAGTTGTTGATGTTGATTTGGGTTTTCGATCGATTCGTCTGATCAACGCTATCGATAGGATTTCCAAAATACTTGAGCAGAGCAAACTGACACAATATTGTTTTCAAATTTGATAGATAAAATAAAAGTTTTGTATGATTATATTATATATAAATATAAGTTTTCTGAAATTAAATTGTTAATGAATTTGTTGTCAGAAATAATAATATTTGATTTTCATTTATTGTTTTGTAAACCATTGACTATTGCATAATATAAATAAATGAATTTATAAGCTTGGTTATAAATTGATTGGAATTTGAAATGAATCTAATTCAGAAATTTGAAAATTTATTAGTTTCCGGTGATTCGGAACTTTGTTTTTTAAAATTTTAAAGTATATAGTATTGAAGGTATTTTCAAATAGAAACCGTTTTTAAAGAACTTTAAATGTTGAAATCAGTGCTCTTCTCTTTGTCGCTGGAAAATAATTTCGGTGATGGCGGCCGCATCATCGATATTCCTTTTCGAGTTTCGAAGTGGAGAAACCATTCTGTAGTTTTGCTACGGTTTTGTTTTGAGAAAATTATATTTTGATTTAAATTTCTTCAGTATGGTTTGATTTATATATATAGGTATCTTATTTTAAAATTTAATTTGATTTGATATAAATATATTATATATATCTCTAAATTGTTTAAAGTTAATCAAAAATCTAATTCTTAAATTTTGTTAAAGGATGATTTTAATTATAAATAAAACCAAAATTTGGAATAAATATTTAAACTTGAAAAATTGAATGGTGAAAATTTTATTTGTATATTGTTCAACTGCATTCTAATACAACTTACCTAAATCATTCAAAAGTTGAATATGTAATTGGATAATATATAAGATAAATTGAATTTATAAATAAAATTTGAGTGGTTACAATAAATGTTATACACTTAAATTTTAATTATAAAATGTTAATAGAGATAAATAGAATAATAAGATAATTGAAAAATATATTTTGTTTTGAAGGTTAATTAATAAATTAAAATTAGATCAACTTATGGAAATACCTTGAATTTGAAATCAATTAATGAATATAAATTAATTTAAATCGAAACTTTTATGGTTTAAATTTATTTATATGGGTTAAATATATGTGAGTAGATATATTAAGTAGAATAAAATTAATAATAATTTGGAATTAAAGAATTAAATCTATTGAAAATAAAATATGATTATAATAAAAGATTATTCAAATTTATGGTTTTAGAAATTGTAAATTGAGGATAATTGGATAATAAGATAATGAATTTAGAAATAGTTGAGATTGATTATAATGAAATCAAATGGATTAAATCAATTATTGAATATCAATTAATTTAAATTTGAATTTATATGGTTTTAATAAATTGTTATTTTGTATTTCAAATCTGCTTTCTTTCTGGTTATGTCTATTCTCCTACCTCGTTCCTTTTCGGGGACGAAAAGTTTTGAGTGGGGGAGAGTGTAACGACCCGTAAAATTTCAACTGTTTTAATAACGTAATTAGTGGAAATTTTGTAAAATTTTAAACGATAAAATTTTGAAATAAAAATTTAATATTTGGAATACGTCTAGTTAAACATAGCAACTGGTAAATTTTCGTCCGAAAATATGGAAGTTTATTTCGCGCGTAAATTCACTTCAATTTAATCAGTTAAAAAGCGTTGGAAATAAAACGTTTTCAAAACCAAAATATTTTTACATAGAAAAATTCTAAAACATCTTCTGAGCAAGATATCAGTTTGTCGTTTTTCAAAATTCGGACATCTTTGGCTCCGTCTATCTTATTTTTTAGCGTTTTTCTTGCATTTTCCGCCAGTAGAAAATTCGAATTTTTATAATTCAATCATACCACTGATATTTGTATACCGTTTGGATCGTCTCGTCGTACTGATCTTAGCAGTATATTCATTTTTGTATTTCGAGATCTGGTACGCCACGAAATCAGTAAAACGATTACCGTATCGGTAACCGTTTCGGACCTTTTGACTTCCGTGGCCTTTCAATTGTCTACCAGCTGGAATTAAATAGCCGCTGGTTATCAATATTTCAGCTATTCAAATTCTGACTTTTACTATTCCCAATTGAACGTACGTTGGTTGTAGCTTTACATTTTCCTTTTGTTCTGTTCTTCACGTGAATATCAATGTATAGATTTTGCTTCCTTTACACAATTGCCTGTTCCTGTTCCTTCTTCCAATTCTTTTCTTTGCTTCTCCTTCCTGACTATCATGGCCGCCTTCTCCTCTTACCAAAAAAAAAACACAAAACCCATTCGCCTGCTCACCACTTTTATCCACATGTGCGCATGAACCCATCCCCTACCTACAACGCACGCGCGACACCACCTCCTCACTTCAACCGAGAGCACCAACATCTCAGCCGCTGCCAAGCTTCAGCCCATCGACTCCACCTCCACGCACCACACGGCCCATTCCTCGCATCACCCTCCAGCCATTAATCCCCTCCGCCGCCCATCACACGGCAGCCAACACACCTCCCACGTGATCCACAACCACCCACCTCAGCCCTGACCTTCCACTTGTTCTCTCTCCTCTCGTCCACCACCGCAACACACATCCCTTCGCCTCTGCAGCCCTTGAACCACCTGACCCGAGATCCACCTTCACCACTGTAACGACCCGTATTTTACGGATCGAAAAGTTTGTCAAAATCTGGGATTTTTAGCATTTTCTAGTTGTTCAGATTTTTGGTTGAAATTGCCTAAGTCCTAGGTCGTACGCGACCTAAATGTTGTAGGCAAGTTAAGAGACAAGTCTGAGTCGAGTTGCCGACTCAAGGAATTCACCGAGTTAAGGGAGTATGGTTGACCGACTTAAGGTAGTGACCGACCTAGGAGATAAGTCGTGACCGACTTATGAGAATCAGGCGACCTTAGTATTCTGGGGTAGAGTTAGGTCGGCAACGACCTAAGGGGTTAGCTTGTTAGCGACCTAGGAGTTGCCGTGTTAGCGACCTAAGGGGTTAGCTTGTTAGCGACCTAGGAGTTGCCGTGTTAGCGACCTAAGGGGTTAGCTTGTTAGCGACCTAGGAGTTGCCGTGTTAGCGACCTAAGGGGTTAGCTTGTTAGCGACCTAGGAGTTGTCGTGTTAGCAACCTAAGGGGTTAGCTTGTTAGCGACCTAGGAGTTGCCGTGTTAGCGACCTAAGGGGTTAGCTTGTTAGCGACCTTAAGAGTTAGGCTATGTTGTGTTAGGTCGTAACACTGTTAGGTCGCGTAGGTTGCTAAGTTGTTAGGTCGCTAGGATAGTTTAAGTGTTAGGTCGCGTAGATCTATCTGTTAGGTCGCAACCCAACTAGGTCGTAGGTCGAAGGAAAGCGCATTGCTTTAGGTCGTCAGGTGTTAGGTCGCTGAGGAGTTATGTCGTGCATCTGTTAGGTCGGAGAAGCTTAGGTCGGAGAGGCTTAGGTCGGCAGCGACTTAAGGAGATAGCCGAGTTACGACTTAAGGGCAGTTTTCAGCTATAAATAGGAGGGGTTGTTCTCACTTTTTGGGATCCGGATTTTGAAGCGACGAAGTGCTGCCATTTTGAGAGCTCGACTTCTACACTTCTTCACTTCTTTTCTCCACTCTAATCTAGTGCTTCCATCCATCCAAATCGAAGATCAAGATTGAAGATTCAAGAGCTTAGATTGAAGATCTTCACCTTTTCAAGAGAGATTTCATCATTTGAAGTGAGATCTTGTCGGATCTAGCTTAGTCCTTTGCTGTCCAGATCTGAAGCGTGTTGATTTGGGTTGGTTTAGGTGATTTGGTGAGTGGTGATTATCTCTCACACGGATCCAAAGGAGTATATCGGATTGTTGGCTCGTTTTGGTGTTAAAATAGAGATTTCCATGCATTTTCTTCATCCTATGTGTAGATCCATGTAGATCCATTGTTCATGATGATGTTGCATCCATTTTATCATATGTTAACCTATGCAAGTTCATTCATCAAGTTTGTAGAGATATAATCCATGTTTTCATGCTTATTGGACTTTCAACTCTTTAATTACGAAAATGCCATTATTGTTATAATTGTCTACTTAGATCATATTTGAATGCTTGATTGTTTGGATTGATGATTTATTTGATTGATTGTTATGAATTAGATGATTGATGATTAGATTTAGACCGAAGACGATTCAAAAGCTAAGGGAAAGGCTCTTGAATGGGAAAAGCTGCTCGTGGCATATGTAGCGGGATGATGAAGCTCTTATGCATAGATTTGATGATGTGATGATGAGATGAGGCTTTGCGAGGATGTAATGAAGCGAGGCAATCATGTGATGAAGACTTGGTCTAATCCAGACGGGATCATTCCAAGCATGTTGATAACTCGGTGATATGATTCGAGTTGAAGATAATGAATGGATATGAGAATAGTCGTCGAGGAGGATGACTAGGAGGTTTGGATAGCATCGTTGTTGAAGGTTCTAGCATGCTCTAAGCAAGAGTACGTTTGGGCAGATTCGATAGTCCCAACGGCCAACTGTTGATGGTCGAGTACTCTGGGCAGATTCGATAGTCCTAGGCACGGGCTGCGACGACGTGCGGGAGTTATGTCTAGAACCGGGGTTTCCATTAGCCCTTGACGGACGGCTGAAAGAATGTGCCGGTCATTCAATTAACGGTGATATCGAAGCAATGATAACAGTGATAGCCAGAGTCATGGATGTTTGGTTGTAACGTCATTTCGGACTCAAGAGCGGTATTTTCTGGGTGCTTATCTGATTTAGGCCTTGGTACTTGGAAAACATCGCCCTTGACTCGAGTGATAGTAGCTTTACTTTAAATTGTATGCTCTGCTATGTTTGCTTCTGCTTAGTGTGTGTGTCTGGGGGGCTATCACTGTAGAATGAGGTTGGAGTGGGAGGGTTGTATTCCTATTCCTTTTCCTTTATGCTCTTTTGGTATGTTGTTAGTTAATTTACTGCTCACTAAGACTGTTGTCTGACTCAAGGCTTTATGTTTTTAATCCTTATTGCCTTGGGCTGTTCGTCCATTTTGGGATGGGCAGACTAGGTAGCATGTGACAGGTGCTGTTCTCTTCTCACGATGCTGATATCGAAGACGAGCTGGAGGGTTGCATATTATCTTCTTATTATTTGTACTGGATATTCCGCTGTTTTGTATTCTCTGAGAGATATGTAGTGAGGCTTGATGTATTGACTATGTGGATGCTTGTATTCAACTATTATGGAGTTTTATATGATGTCACTTTGTTCTGTAAAGCTTCACTATACTTATGTTCTATTGTACTTTGTCCATGCGCTGTGAGTAATACGATAGATTCTGTTGTTTTAAATCTTACCTTGACAATCGTCCATGGTCGCCTGGCACACTTTACAGCGCTTTATCTCTAGATTCGGTGCAGGGGTCATGGGCGGTCGTCACATTTGGTATCAGAGCATTGGTTGATCGATTTTACCCAACGCTCGCTGAAGTAACCACGTATGAGAGACGTAATTGTATTTTGATGGATGATTACTATATATAATATAGTAGCTTAGTAGAGTTTGAGTCCTTTATGCAGTTGTTTCTCTAGATGTTCTAATCATTCCTTTTTATAGATATTGAGAATGAGTCGAAGAGGGAGACCAGCTGCTAGGGGAGGCCGTGCTACTGAAGAGACTGCTGATTATGCAGCCATGTTCGAAGCTATGATGACTTCGATCATGAGAAGGATACCAGTTCCGGGAGCAGCAGTTGATGTTGGAGTTCAAGTCCAAACTCCGAAACCAGTGGATTTTGCTAAGCTGTGCAAGGATTATACTGCTCTTGGAGGGAAGGTTTTCTTGGGAACAGAATCTACCATCGAGGTCCAGAGATGGATAGATGCTTGTAGAAGGATCTTTGGTGATTTGGGAATTGATGATGCAACTAAGAGGAAGTTGGCATCGAGGCAGCTTCAAGGGAGAGCTTCTGATTGGTGGAACTCTATTACCATCACTACTCCGGAAGAAGAGATTACTTGGGAGCAATTCCAAGCTAGATTTGAAGCTAAGTTCATTTCTACAGCTCAGAAGTCTGTTCTGTTCAAGAAGTTTGTAGAGCTCAAGCAGGGTGGAAGATCTGTTCTTGAGTATGTTTCTGAGTTTGAAGCTTTGTCCAAATATGCCCGGTCGTATATTGAATCTGCTTATCAGAAGAATGAGAAGTTTGTGACCGGCTTGGATAGTTATCTTGGGAGACAGTTGGTGGATCATTTGGACGATTCATTTGAGAAGCTTGTGGAGAAAGCTCTTAGGCATGAGAGTCTGTTTCCTAAGGAAGGATCTGTTGTTGCTGTGACCAAGGGAGAATCTAAACCACAGCAGGGTGGAAACCAGAAGAGGAAGCAGCAACAGCAGAAGGGTAAGGATGGCCAGAAGAAGCCGAAAGGCGAGGTGACTTGCTACAATTGTCAGCAGAAGGGCCATTTCTCTAAGGATTGTAAGAATCCGAAGGCACCAATGAAGTGTCACAACTGTGACAAGCCGGGACATTTCAGGAAGAATTGTCCGGAACCAAGGAAGGACAGGCAGATTGTGCAAGCCTATGCTTTGGGGGCTGTTCCGTCGTCTTCGAAAGCTCCTACTGCTGAAGAGAAGGGAAAGAGTGTGGTTGTTCAAGGTACTCTTTTCCTATGTGGTGTTCCAGTTAGAGTTCTGTTTGATACTGGAGCGTCGCATTCGTTTGTTTGTAATGAACTAGTAGGCCGGTTAGGTTTGGAACCGGATATTGTTGATAGGCCATTGGTTGTGACTAATCCAGTTGGGGGTTCGTCTTGTTTGTGTATGTTATGCCGTGGTCTAGTTGTGTCGAGTCATGGTTGCTCTTTTGTTTGTGATTGCTTTGTTCTGAACTTTGCGGGGTTCGGAATTATCTTGGGTATGGACTGGCTTAGAAAGTATGCGGCTAAGGTTGATTGCGAAAGGTTGGAAGTGACAGTCGAGAATGTGGAGGGGTGAAAGATTGTGATACGATGTAAGCATGAAGAAGGCGTCTTCATGAGCTTCATGTATTCGCTAGTTGTTCCACGGGATGGACTGTCTTTAGTGCCAATCGCAAATGGATTCGAGGATGTCTTTGACGAAGTCAAAGGGTTGCCGCCGCATAGAGAGATCGAGTTTCGTATAGATCTAGTTGAAGGAGCCAGACCTGTTGTGATGCCTCTTAGGCGGATGGCGCCTAGGGAACAACAGGAGTTGAGGGTGCAAGTTGATGATCTTTTGCAGAAAGGATTCATTTGGCGTAGTGTGTCCGAGTGGGGTGCACCAGTTGTGTTTGCAACCAAGGCAGATGGGTCGTTGAGATTGTGTGTGGATTATCGGGAGCTGAATAAGGTGACTAAGAAGAACAAGTATCCATTGCCGAGAATAGATGACTTGTTTGATCAGCTTCACGAGGCTAAGGTGTTTTCTCAGATGGATTTGGCAACGGGATTTCACCAGTTGAGAGTGGCTAAAGATAGTGTGCCGAAGACTGCTTTTAGGACACCATCCGGTTTCTTTGAGTGGCTGGTAATGCCATTTGGATTGACTAACGCGCCAGCATATTTTGTGGATCTTATGAATAGAGTGTTCAGAGATCAGTTGAACAAGTTCGTACTTGTGTTCGTGGATGATATTCTGATTTATTCCAGAACTGAAGAAGAGCACAAGACGCACTTGCGTATTGTTTTGGAGATCTTACGGAAACATCAGCTAAAGGCTAAGTTTTCGAAGTGTCACTTCTGGAAGAGTGAAGTGAGGTTCTTAGGCCATGTGATTTCTGGAAATGGAATAGCGGTTGATCCCGCTAAGGTGGCAGCAATCCAGGATTGGGTTAGACCTAAGAATGCATCAGATGTGAGAAGTTTTCTTGGATTAGCAGGATATTATCGACGGTTTATCAAAGACTTCTCCAAGATAGCTGCACCGTTAACAGAATTGACGAAGAAGAACCAAGTGTTCAGTTGGAATGCTAAGTGTGAGCAAGCCTTCGGAATCCTGAAAGAGAGACTGACGAGTGCTCCTGTTTTGACTATTCCAAGTGGGAATGATGAGATGGTGGTTTACACCGATGCATGTGGTACTGGACTTGGAGCAGTGCTGATGCAGAAGGATAAAGTTGTTGCGTATGCCAGTCGACAACTGAAGCCGCATGAAAGGAATTACCCAACTCATGATTTGGAGTTAGCGGCGATTGTTTTTGCTCTGAAGATGTGGAGACATTATCTGTTGGGAGTTCGATTCGAGTTGTTTACGGATCATAAGTCGTTGAAGTATCTTTTCTCCCAGAAGGATTTGAATCTTCGGCAGCAACGTTGGCTAGAGTTTTTGGCATCGTATGATTTTGGTATAGCTTATACTCCGGGAAAAGGTAACGCAGTGGCTGATGCGTTAAGTCGAAGACATGCAGGATTGGGAGCCATGTTTTCTGAATGGAAGAGTCTCGAGTATTTAGCTGGATTTGACTTCAGACCTAGATGCGAATTGGAACCTGAAATGTTGGCAAACTTATCGATAAGACCTTCTCTTGTGGAAAGGATTGGCGAGAGCCAAAAGCGAGATGATAAGCTTGTCAATATTATCCGTGATTTAGAATCTGGATTGGATCCAGAAAAGGATAAAGGATTCGAGGTCGATCGAGAGGGTTGGCTTCGGAAGCAAGGACGGCTGGTTGTTCCCGATATAGATGAATTGAGGAGTGAAGTTCTGAAGGAAAGTCATCACTCGAAGTTGACAATTCATCCAGGTGGAAACAAGATGTATCGGGATATGAAGAGAACCTACTACTGGGAAGGCATGAAGAAGGATGTTGGAGATTTCATTTCCAAGTGTATGAATTGCCAGTTGGTTAAAGCCGAACAGAAGAAGCCAAGTGGATTGCTTCAACCATTAGAAGTTCCTACATGGAAGTGGGAACAAGTGTCGATGGATTTTATCGATGGATTGCCTAGAACCAGAACGGGAAATGAAGGGATTTGGGTCATTGTAGATCGTCTGACTAAGAGTGCACGATTCATTCCTGTTCGATCAACTAGGACTGCATCAAAGTTGGCTGAGTTGTATGTTAAGTGGATAGTTCGATTCCATGGTATTCCGAAGAGTATAGTGAGCGATCGAGACCCATTGTTCACTAGTGGATTTTGGAAGAGCTTCCAGGAAGTTTTGGGAACCAAGTTGTGTTTGAGTACAGCTTATCATCCCCAAACAGATGGTCAGACCGAGAGAGTCAACCGAGTTTTGGAAGATCTTCTTAGAGCATGTGTTTTGGATTTCGGAGGATCATGGGAAGATTACCTTCATTTGGTGGAGTTTGCATACAACAACAGTTACCAGTCAAGCATTGGTATGGCACCGTATGAGGCATTGTACGGAAGACCGTGTAACTCTCCGACATGTTGGTTGGAAACTGGAGAAAAGTTGATACTTGGGCCAGAGATGATTCGACAAACTTCGGATTGTATAGAGATCATTCGGCAACGAATGAAGGCGGCCCAAGACCGTCAGAAGAGTTATGCTGATAAGCGTCGAAAGGATTTGGAATTCGACGTTGGTGATATGGTTTTTGTGAAGATTTCTCCTCTGAAGAATGTTATTCGATTCGGGAAGAAAGGAAAATTAACTCCAAGATTTGTTGGACCATTCCCAATTATCAAGCGAATTGGAAAGCTCGCCTACAGATTGGAGTTGCCAGAGAAGATGTCGAGTATGCACAATGTTTTTCATGTATCGTATCTACGGAAGTATGTGCATGACTCGAATACGGTGGTTTCTGTTGATAGCTGTGAAGACTTTGTAGTTGATCCAGTCGATAGAAGACCTCGTAAGCCGCTTCGTGTTGTTGAAACCGACACGAAACAGCTTAGGAGGAAGGTAGTTAAGTTGCTCAAGATACAATGGAGTGAAGATGATAACGACTGTACGTGGGAGGTGGAAGAGAGGATGAAGGCAGCTCATCCTGAACTCTTCGAGGTATGGCCCTAAGGTGTCGTATCATCTAACGAAATTGTAACTTGTTCTAAGTCTTAGAATTCTGTACGCTAAGTTAGAATTGGATGCATGGTTTGATGATTGCTATGGATGGTAGGCGTACAGAATAGTTTTGATTGCTATGATTGTTTGGAATTTCGGGGGCGAAATTCCTAAGGGGGAGAGAATGTAACGACCCGTATTTTACGGATCGAAAAGTTTGTCAAAATCTGGGATTTTTAGCATTTTCTAGTTGTTCAGATTTTTGGTTGAAATTGCCTAAGTCCTAGGTCGTACGCGACCTAAATGTTGTAGGCAAGTTAAGAGACAAGTCTGAGTCGAGTTGCCGACTCAAGGAATTCACCGAGTTAAGGGAGTATGGTTGACCGACTTAAGGTAGTGACCGACCTAGGAGATAAGTCGTGACCGACTTATGAGAATCAGGCGACCTTAGTATTCTGGGGTAGAGTTAGGTCGGCAACGACCTAAGGGGTTAGCTTGTTAGCGACCTAGGAGTTGCCGTGTTAGCGACCTAAGGGGTTAGCTTGTTAGCGACCTAGGAGTTGCCGTGTTAGCGACCTAAGGGGTTAGCTTGTTAGCGACCTAGGAGTTGCCGTGTTAGCGACCTAAGGGGTTAGCTTGTTAGCGACCTAGGAGTTGCCGTGTTAGCAACCTAAGGGGTTAGCTTGTTAGCGACCTAGGAGTTGCCGTGTTAGCGACCTAAGGGGTTAGCTTGTTAGCGACCTTAAGAGTTAGGCTATGTTGTGTTAGGTCGTAACACTGTTAGGTCGCGTAGGTTGCTAAGTTGTTAGGTCGCTAGGATAGTTTAAGTGTTAGGTCGCGTAGATCTATCTGTTAGGTCGCAACCCAACTAGGTCGTAGGTCGAAGGAAAGCGCATTGCTTTAGGTCGTCAGGTGTTAGGTCGCTGAGGAGTTATGTCGTGCATCTGTTAGGTCGGAGAAGCTTAGGTCGGAGAGGCTTAGGTCGGCAGCGACTTAAGGAGATAGCCGAGTTACGACTTAAGGGCAGTTTTCAGCTATAAATAGGAGGGGTTGTTCTCACTTTTTGGGATCCGGATTTTGAAGCGACGAAGTGCTGCCATTTTGAGAGCTCGACTTCTACACTTCTTCACTTCTTTTCTCCACTCTAATCTAGTGCTTCCATCCATCCAAATCGAAGATCAAGATTGAAGATTCAAGAGCTTAGATTGAAGATCTTCACCTTTTCAAGAGAGATTTCATCGTTTGAAGTGAGATCTTGTCGGATCTAGCTTAGTCCTTTGCTGTCCAGATCTGAAGCGTGTTGATTTGGGTTGGTTTAGGTGATTTGGTGAGTGGTGATTATCTCTCACACGGATCCAAAGGAGTATATCGGATTGTTGGCTCGTTTTGGTGTTAAAATAGAGATTTCCATGCATTTTCTTCATCCTATGTGTAGATCCATGTAGATCCATTGTTCATGATGATGTTGCATCCATTTTATCATATGTTAACCTATGCAAGTTCATTCATCAAGTTTGTAGAGATATAATCCATGTTTTCATGCTTATTGGACTTTCAACTCTTTAATTACGAAAATGCCATTATTGTTATAATTGTCTACTTAGATCATATTTGAATGCTTGATTGTTTGGATTGATGATTTATTTGATTGATTGTTATGAATTAGATGATTGATGATTAGATTTAGACCGAAGACGATTCAAAAGCTAAGGGAAAGGCTCTTGAATGGGAAAAGCTGCTCGTGGCATATGTAGCGGGATGATGAAGCTCTTATGCATAGATTTGATGATGTGATGATGAGATGAGGCTTTGCGAGGATGTAATGAAGCGAGGCAATCATGTGATGAAGACTTGGTCTAATCCAGACGGGATCATTCCAAGCATGTTGATAACTCGGTGATATGATTCGAGTTGAAGATAATGAATGGATATGAGAATAGTCGTCGAGGAGGATGACTAGGAGGTTTGGATAGCATCGTTGTTGAAGGTTCTAGCATGCTCTAAGCAAGAGTACGTTTGGGCAGATTCGATAGTCCCAACGGCCAACTGTTGATGGTCGAGTACTCTGGGCACCTTGACGGACGGCTGAAAGAATGTGCCGGTCATTCAATTAACGGTGATATCGAAGCAATGATAACAGTGATAGCTAGAGTCATGGATGTTTGGTTGTAACGTCATTTCGGACTCAAGAGCGGTATTTTCTGGGTGCTTATCTGATTTAGGCCTTGGTACTTGGAAAACATCGCCCTTGACTCGAGTGATAGTAGCTTTACTTTAAATTGTATGCTCTGCTATGTTTGCTTCTGCTTAGTGTGTGTGTCTGGGGGGCTATCACTGTAGAATGAGGTTGGAGTGGGAGGGTTGTATTCCTATTCCTTTTCCTTTATGCTCTTTTGGTATGTTGTTAGTTAATTTACTGCTCACTAAGACTGTTGTCTGACTCAAGGCTTTATGTTTTTAATCCTTATTGCCTTGGGCTGTTCGTCCATTTTGGGACGGGCAGACTAGGTAGCAGGTGACAGGTGCTGTTCTCTTCTCACGATGCTGATATCGAAGACGAGCTGGAGGGTTGCATATTATCTTCTTATTATTTGTACTGGATATTCCGCTGTTTTGTATTCTCTGAGAGATATGTAGTGAGGCTTGATGTATTGACTATGTGGATGCTTGTATTCAACTATTATGGAGTTTTATATGATGTCACTTTGTTCTGTAAAGCTTCACTATACTTATGTTCTATTGTATTTTGTCCATGCGCTGTGAGTAATACGATAGATTCTGTTGTTTTAAATCTTACCTTGACAATCGTCCATGGTCGCCTGGCACACTTTACAGCGCTTTATCTCTAGATTCGGTGCAGGGGTCATGGGCGGTCGTCACAACCACTCCGAGTAAGTGGCCGCAACCTTTCCCCTCCGCCTCTCGAACATCCATCTCACTGCATGCATATATTTGGTTACCGTATATGTGTATATTTGTTTTTCCTAGAACTGTTTATACCCTGATTACATATATTTGTTTGTAAGTATAGTTATATATTTACATAACAGTTCATTTTATATTTAGTATATCCGGCTATAATATATATTTATGTGTGTTTAAAACAATGTTTTTGAAAATTATAAATACATATATATTGTATTTAATATATGTTTGGATTAACACGAGATTTATATATGTATAATTATATATTCTTACATGTAAGTCTCGGCATGTCAAGCTTTCCAAAGGCAAGCATGTTCTGTGAATTTTCGAGCAACATATATACATTGTTATAAGAAGTATAAACCATAGAATCTATATATAGAGTTGCCTGTAACATAATAAAAAAAATATATGTGTTTACGTGGCTGGTTTTAGTATATATATACATTTTACAGTTTCGTATGTATATATATATGTAGTATATTTATCTATGAGTTATCATTGTTTATATAGCTTTATATTTATAGTGTGTATAATTAGGTAGTGGTGAATGTAGTTGCTGATATGAAATAGTTGACATTCATGTTGGGTTTTTGTAAGTTATATGTTGTCATTATACAGTACGTGTGTTATATTTTAAAGGTATTTGGTTAATATATGTTCAAGTTATTTGATTTATAACATGCTGCAGTAAAGTATTTTTAATATTAAACTTTTATGTTGTATATATATGTATTATATATCAGTTATATATGGTATGTTTAGTCAAATATATATGGTTTATAAAGCGTAAGTCATGTATAAGTCTACATATTAGTTATACTCTTATATTTGTATTCATGAGTTCATACACCTGTACATATATAGTTTGATAGGCATAATACGTTAAGAAGTTTACTTACAATCCATATTTTTAAAAGATTTTGTATAACAAGTTATATATATAATCTGTTAGCTGTTTAGATAAGCTTCAACTGGTTGGTATGATTTATTTAAGTATGGATATAATGGTAGGTAAGTTTGTGTTGTTATAATAAGGATTATAAAATAAACATATGTAATAACTATATAAGTTTAGACATATGTTTGTATACACGGATTTTATATGTGTTTAGTTTTCAAATATATGAATTTGAATTTAATAATGATCTTGTATATATATATATTTTGATTCTTATACATATACATTTTCACTTATACCAATTATCTTCTTTGATACAGTTCTGACTTGATTTCGTCAATTCCTTATCCATCAGTTGTCCGTCGAATCCATATCTATCTAACGTTGTTTGGAATTCATGTTGGATCCTCCATTCGCTTCCATTTCCGTTCATCTCTAGCCTCGAAAGGTGAGCACTCACTCACGATTAATGTTCTTTTATTTTATTAAATTTGATTTCAATTGAAACGACAATTGAAATATACTGCTGCTAGTTAAATACACTGTTATATATGTTATTGCCTGTATCAGTTCACCTGTGACATCTGACACCATTTTCTGTTAATTATTTATGTGATGATAATACAGTTTGGCTGATAATTGATTGATTGTTGATGTTTATATTGGACGTTAAATTGTTAATGATGTAAGTGATAAATAATTTGAAATTGAAATTGACGTAGGATAGTTAGATTTGATATATGTGTTAAATTTGATTTAATGACATTTGTATAATATGACCCCTTTAACTGTTAAATTTATTAACACATAGGATTTGTTTAATTACACTTTGAACCACTGAATGTATGTTGGTAAATTGATGATGTATGAAATTGTAAATAGATGACAAGTGAAAATCGTAATGTAATAATCTTTAATCTACATGAAATGATAGTGTAGATTCTAGAAATAATTATGTTAATTCGTACAAATAACAATGCGAATTAATACCGTTATTTCGGGATTATTTGAATTGATTTTTGGATTGTTATTGTTTGTTGTTATTGCTTGTTTATTTACTTTGACACCATCCCAGTTATCACACTGCAAGTTCCCTTTGTTATGCTTTGATTTTGAATTGAATTGGAATCGGGTTGAAATGATAAATACCCAAATTGAACTTTGACCTAGGATAGAAAATTAAATAAAAACCGATTGGTCAATAATTTGATTTAAAAGTAAACGAAGATTTTATTTGAATAAATAATATGGTTTTGAAATGAAGTTGAAATTTGAATTTTTGATGAAAGGAAAATGTTAATATTTTAAAATTTGAAACAAAATATTAAAAAGGAAATTGATGAAAGAATATTGTTTAATTTGAGAAATGATTGAATTAAGTTGAAATTATAATTAAGTTTGAAATTATTAAACTTTGAAATGATTTAATAATTAAGGTTGAAATTATAGTAAAGTTTGAAATTATTAAACTTTGAAATTATTTAATAATTAAGTTTTGAATTATTTAATAATTAAATAAGATTGAATTATTTAATGATTAAATTGAATTGGATTCTTTAATAAGAGAATTTGAACTTTTAAATAAGTGTATTTTACTTCGTAAATAATTGAAATTGAATTTCTTTATTAATTAAGTTTTGGAAAAATTATTTAAGTAAGTAAATAAGTGAAATTGAATTTCTTTAACAAAAAAATAAAATGTGATTTATTGAAATTAATGTAAGACTTGAAATTTAAAGAATTTGATTTGATGAATTTAATTTAATTCAAATTGTAAGTTTTGATTTAATGAAGTTGAACTTAAGAAATTGATTTAATGAATTGGAAATTTAATAGAAATTGTTTTGAATGATAAAGTAACTTAACGAATATTGAATGAGATCGATAAATGGATTTAAATTGATTTAAATGTTAAATCAAATTAATTTAAATGATTTCGAAATGAAACTTATATACGAACTTGAATCAATATTGAATTGTTTTAAATAAAATTTGAAATTGAATTATAAGACTTTGAAATGGTAATTTGGAAGTTTCGAAACGTAAATTATGGGAATTGGTTTAGAAAGACAAATGAAATGCTGGTTTACGAATTGAAATTGAAATTGATTTGGTTTTTGAAATATATAAACGACCAATCGGTGTAATAATTACGAAAGTTATTAAAGAGACCGGGATCGGTAATGGATATACTCTCTATCTAAACCGAAACCACTTTAATAACTATACGCGGAGTGATGATCCAGAATGAAGTGGTTGGAATGATGTACGTGATGACTGAAGAAAGAGAACGATAATGGATAGCCTTGACACTTGTGTCAAATTGGAAATGACTAAAACAGGAGCTGTGCCGGGCCAATGGAGGATTAGCTACCTCAAGTGGACACACTTCTTCGAACTACTTATACTTGTTGTCGATTGGTGCACCCTTGATTTTGGGAGAGTTGTTTCACGGTGTTGCGGGCGCTGCGGCGTTGCGTTCTCACCAGTCCGGATCAGGCGAACGGTAGTATCACTACCTTGGGTATTGCCTCATGTGCCTTGTCATACTTGTATTCCATTTATGCGCGACCACTACGATTTTGATTTGTACCTTTAGTATATGGATTGCCCTCTGGTGACTTCCGGTTTTGGGGAAACTACGGTCTTGTATATGCTTTTGGGAATAAAAATGTGTTAAGGGTGGAATGGGCCATGACTTAACGCTATTTTGATACCTTATTATTACTGATAGACATTATCTACTTAGCGTACATTACTACCTAGTAGATAGTTTGACGGATCCTTAAAGAATGGTTATTCCAAACATCCTTTGAGTTACTTGTATTTCAATTGCTATTTCACTTGAGTTGGATTTATTAATATAAGAATGTTAATCCTGACTCGAGTGTCTTGTGTTTTGCTTTACGCTCGGGTCAGACTGAGTAGTTCAGCTTTCGAGACTCACCTTTGGAGTTGGAGCTTCGCTTGGAGATCCAGCTATCTATCCAGCTTTCAGATATTCGATGATTCCAGTGATGTATTCTGATTTGTATCTGATGTATCAGGTTACTCTTCCGTTGTATCTGGTTTAACTTTGATGTATCACATTACTCTTCCGTTGTATCTGTTGTAAACTCTGATGTATTTTATATATTCATATAGTAGCTTCATGAACTACTATCTCTTTTATTTCCGCTGCAATTATTACTCTGTGTCTGTGATCTGTGATTATTTATTTACTGTATATGTTCAGTTTTGCCAAATTTAAATTAACAACACTGTATTTTGAGCAATTCAATTCTGGCATGAGTGTCTACCTATACACTTATAATGGATGCGAATTGTCCAAAATAGCGGGTCGTTACAAAATACATAGATAAATATAGAGAATAATATATATATAATTTTACTATAATTTTATATTTAAATCAAAGTATAAAGATAGTTTAAAACAAACGAAGTTTAAAACAGGAGTTTATTAAAAACAGAAACAAAGAATATTTCAGGCTAAAACATCTTTTTGAAAATCATTTGAAAAGATAATTTTTAAGGCTAAAACATTTTGAAAAACAATTTTGAAAATCATTCTGAAGTAGTTTTGAAAATCATTTTTGAAGTAGTTTTGCAAGCTTCTTCCTGCAGAATATCTCATCATGTCAGGACTCAAGAACTTGTACAAAACCAGGATGTTCGTGGGTTTGTAAGCCACTTGTCGTAGGTTAGTAAGCTACTTGTCGTGGGTTTGTAAGCCACTAAAAAGGTAGAAATAGGTTCCATCCCAAAAGAAAAATGGAGTGAAGATTTCAGTGCTATTATGAAGTTTTAAGATAATTCTAGACTCAATACTTATCTTGAAATCTTGAACTCTTGATAATCTTGATATTCTTGATACTCATGAGTCTTCAATCTGGATATCTTGAATCTCTATACTGTACAGTCTTCATTCTTTGTACCTGCATGGTCAAATCCTGTATATACATATATATCTAAACTATAATGTTAGTATTTATATTTTATAATCTTATTCTAAGGTTGTTGTCATCAAAACCATCATCTCAAGGACTAACAATCTCCCCCTTTTTAATGATGACAACCTTTGTTTATAAAATATTACTTCTATCCTAATAACTCCCCCTAAATCTAATAACTCCCCCTTAATCTGTGCCTAACTACCCTATTTTATATTTCTCTCCCTTTGTCATTAACAAAAACAAACAAACTCTAAACTATATAACTCCCCCGCATTCTTGTACTCAATTACCTGCGTTAATAAACTATAGAGTATATTAAGAAATAACTATACTTATAGACATGATATTCAATCAACGATTATAAATATATCAATGTATATTTATACATTCATCAATCCACACCAAGTGTCAATCAAATCAATCAAAACAAACAATTTCAATCAAAACAATCAATTCAAACAAAGTAATCAAATTAAATAAAGCAATCAAATTAAACGTTACAAGGAACTTCCACCCATCCTTCTTCTCCGAAAATAGGGTCTGCTTTGATGGCATCCCAAATTTCATTGTCATTTGTGAGAGAGACAGGAGGATGTGCTTCGTTATCATCCTTGTGCAGGGAAGAAATCATCCATCGAATTGCCTCGAAATGCCTTTCTTGCTCCTTGATTATCTGCATTTGACTCAATTCTAAGTGTCGCTGGTTACGAAGAATGAACGAGAGAATATTCTTGAATGAATTAAGAGTTTCTTCAAGATTCTCGGATAAGTTATGAATTGGATTAGTCATTTTTGAAATTGAGAGAAGAATGAGAGATAGAATAGATAAGAAATAATATTCAGTAATGAATTCTGGAAGATATGGGTATATATAGGTGTAGAAATTCGTTTGAAATGAATAGACATATAGTAGTTATTCAAATTTCAAATTCAAAATGAAGTGTCATTTCTGACCAGTACATGTCGACATGGTCATAGAGGGTATGTCGACATGAGGCAGTGAAATTTGATGGTAATTTTGATTTTGTGAATAATTGTGTATATATATATATATTTATATAATATACTAACATTTATTCAAGAGATAAGATAAGCTAGATAACAGAATAGAAATTCAATTTCATTGCATAGAAGAGTGATACAATGATTAATCATAAACAACTACATAAACACTCAAATTAAAAGAAACTTAAACTAATTCGACATGATATGAAAATATGGAACTAGTTAGAGGATGATGAAGATGAAGATAATCCAAGTTTCTTGCTGACTTTGGAGAAAAACTTGTTCATTTTGGATGATATTTTGTCCAACTTCTTACTAACAGATCTTTTAAGAACCCGTTGATTCTACAATAATCTTTTGGTTTTTGAGAAGAGTTTTGTTGGTAGGATTGGAGGGATATTCAATACTTTCTAGAGATGTTTCTCCTTCTTCTTCTTCTTCTTCTTCTATTTCCATTTCATCCCTTTCTTCTTCTTCTTCCTCTTCCATTTCTTCATGAGCCAAACGCTCTTCCTTTTCGGCAAGAGTTTCATAAGGTTGAAAAACATATGGGATTTTCATGAGAGAAATGTTTGAGATACTAAAAACTTTTCTTGAAATAAATTCTTCTCCTTTGAAATTTACTCCAAAATAGTTGAAAATCCGAGTAAGGTAAATTCCATGATATAAAGTGTTTTCTCCCATTTCAAAATTTTTAGGACGAAGTTCATCCAAAATAACTTGCGCCCAATTGATATCATAATTTCCGAAAATAGCAAAGAGTGCTTTGCACACTTTTGAAGTAGGATTGTTAAAATTTCCCGATCTTGGGGTCAAAGTATGTTGTAAAAGAAGATTGACAATTCTTGCTTTAGGACGAAAGTTTCGGTTTTTAAATTCAAAGTTTTCATCTCCTTCAAAAATATGATGAAATGTCTCACTATCATGTTCATTGATTTGAAAACTAGAAAGATCCATTCCCGTGCTTTTGCAATTGAGAATGGTACCCAAAAGATCACAATTTAAAACAATTCTAGTGCCTTTGACACTACTCCAAATTTCATTATCATTTCCTTCATAAAATTTTCGATTGAGATTTGCATAGAAAATTTTAACAAGATTTGGGTAACAAACAAAATCATGTTGAGAAGAATCAACAAGATTAAGAATTTGATTGTTTGCAAAAAGAGTATCAATTTCATAAGAAGCAAAATCTTGAAAAATAGCAAACTTTCCGGGATGGACTTTTCCATAATTAGCATAATTGATGTATGCTTTTATTGCCTCCGGATTATTGAGGAGTTGCTCTTTCAAGTTTCTGGAGAGTCTCATGGTGGAGGGATTGCTTGAAGAAGCCATTAAAGTAGAGAATAGGGAGCTTGGAGTTTTGAAGAGAGAGTTTGAATTTGAAAATGAAAGTGAAAAGTTGTGATAAAAGATAGTGAATAAATAGATTTTTGAAAGACATGTTCTCTGGTCAAAAGATGCCTTTTTAGAGTATTGAATGAAGTGAAAAGGTGGAGGGAAATTCAAGCATTTGAATTCAAATTTTGAATTTCAAAATTTGTACCCACGTCGACATCATTGTAGGGACCATGTCGACACGTGCCTGTGAATTTCTATGATTTATTTTTCCTAAGTATTCTAATATATATATACTTATTATTTTAATGTATATATATATTTGGAATATTATTAGAATTATAGTATATTCCAGAAAATATTATTATATATTAAAATTATAAAAATAATAATGAAATAATAATAAAATTATAATAATAATAAATAAAAAATAAATTTAAAATTTAATCAACACACCAATTCAAAATCAATCAATCAAGCAATCAATCATCTAATTCTAAGCATGCAATTTCAATCAATTGTATTGTAAATGTGTACCTTTTTCTGAGTCCGTTTCCTTGAATTTGTTGAAGTCGTGAACTACCATGAGACACAAATTTGAGTTATCTATCTTATGATCATCATCGCTTGAGGACGAGTTTGAGTCATCTAGAGTAGCAGTAAATGCACGCTTCCTTTTTTTACTGAATCATTGTTTATAGGAGGATTCTGCCTTTCTGGATACGGACAATCTCTTTTGATATGGCCTGGTTCATCACAGTTGAAACATTTGACATTGTTTGGCACTGCATTCTGATTTCCAGAATTCTTATAGTTGTTTCTCTTGAGATTATTCATCTTTCTGTATTTTAGGAATTTCTAAAAATTCCTGGTCATAAATGCTATCTCTTCATCATTATCACTGTTTGAGTCTGATCCGTCGGTTAATGCATTGAATGCCATTGATTTCTTTTCAGATGCTTTGCTTTCTCTTCTCCCGATCATTTGGACTTCAAACGACATTAGATTTCCAATCAATTCTTCTATCTTTAAGGTACTGATGTCATTTGCCTCTTCAATTGCAAGTGTCTTTTGATCCCATTCTGGAGTGAGAGAATTTAAAAATTTTCTGACTTGATCTTCTTCCGAAAATTCCTTTCCCAAGGATATTAAAGAATGCACAATATCCTGAAATCGACTATACATATATGAAATAGACTCATTAGTATTCATTTTAAATAACTGAAACTGATTTGTGAGCATGGAAATTTTGGTTTGTTTAACTTTGCTTGTTCCTTCGTGAGTCACTTGCAAAGTTTTCCAGATTTCATATGCAGACTTACAAACTGACACTCTATTAAATTCATTCCTTTCAAGTGAACAAAACAGAATATTCATTGCTTTAGAATTATTTTGTGCAACAGTCTTTTGCTTAATGGTCCACTGTGCAAAATTAGTTGTGGGTTAAGAATATTCAGTTTGTGTGATATTCCAAGTATCTAATCCTACAGATTGTAAATATATTTTCATCCTACATGCCCAATATGCATAGTTACTGCCATTAAAAAGTGGTGGTCTGGCAGTAGACTGACATTCTACAAATGAACTAGTGATAGGAATACTAGTGTTAATAATAGTACCAGTGTTGGTAGCCATTTAAAAAAAAAACTTTTTCAAAAATCAGATTATGAAACTTTTGAAAACCTTGCTCTGATACAAAATGTGAGGAATGCAGAATATGGATCTGAAGGCTAGAAATAACACTAGAGGGGGGGGGGGTGACTAGTGTTTTTAAGAAATTACTAAATCTTTTTGAGTTGTTGTTGATTTGTACACAAATGTATGCAATATTCAGACACATAAACAAATACAGATGCAGAAATAAAGTAAATGCAGTAAAGGAAAGAACACACCGGATTTTATACTGGTTCGGGGTTACCCTACATCTAGTCCCGCACAATCAAGTATGGATTTCCTTTCAAAAGCAATTCAACAATTACAAACCTCGGTTTCAAGGCTACGGGGCACACCCTCCAGAATAACAATCCTCTGGGTAGAGATACTTGATTTCCGGGGCAACAAGTTCACCCAATTGATTTCCAAGGCTACAATCACACCTTTTCTCGCTTGATTGATTTCCAAGGCTACAATCACACCTTTTCTTGCTAGATAGATTACAAAGAAGCCTATAACTCTGAATAGCACTTAGATCTTGTTGAGATAGTGATAGAGAATCAAACCAGAGATAATCTAGTTAGATTCAATGTTGATTTCGGCAGAGTAACGATAGGATTTTGAATAAGAAAATGTGGAAGAAGAAGAAGAGAAGTGAAAAACCAGAAAATCTGATCTTAAATTCGTTGAAACCAACCCCTATTTATAGAAGAACAACAGTCATGTCCATTCGTGAAACGTTATAGCGAATAGACACTTCTTTTGAAATTCAAATTTTTGAATCTAACTGACACTATGTCGACATGGGGTACTAGGGCATGTCGACATCCCAAAGGAAATTTTGATGTTTTGTTTTTCTTTGAAAATAACCTTTATCTTATATTAAAACTATTTTAAACTTTATAATATACTTGACTATAGATAAAATACATAGATAAATATAGAGAATAATATATATATAATTTTACTATAATTTAATATTTAAATCTAAGTATAAAGATAGTTTAAAACAAACGAAGTTTAAAACAGGAGTTTATTAAAAACAGAAACAAAGAATATTTTCAAGCTAAAACATCTTTTTGAAAATCATTTGAAAAGATAATTTTTAAGGCTAAAACATTTTGAAAAACAGTTTTGAAAATCATTCTGAAGTAGTTTTGAAAATCATTTTTGAAGTAGTTTTGCAAGTGTGACGACCCGGCTTTCCACTCCCGGAAAATCGCATCGACAGTAAGAAAGAAAGGGGTGAGAAGTAGAAAAGAGAAGAAGAGAAAAGAAACAAACACAAATACTCACAGCGGAAACGAACAAAATATATTATATCACATAAATATTACATAGTATCATATACAACACTTATCAGAGTTACACAGATTACACATCATATACTAGACAGTTATAATCATCTGTCTAGTTATTACATCTCAATACAAAACAAAGATCTAAACAAGATCAACACAGCGGAAACTACTATCTATATCTACAACGCTGAAGCCTCCTGCTCCATTGCTCCTCCAGATTACTCGTCAAAGCTAAACCTGAATCCCTTGGCTACTCGTAAAAATTTGAGTACCCAAGAGTTTATAAAACAGAAATAAACAACTTGGGTCAGACATGGGTCTGGTGTGAGTAACAGGTTAAACTTGTTTAACTTCAAAACCTTTTGAAAGAAAAGGTATCACGTAAGACTTCCCACAAATAAACATGGGTAAGTTTTTACCTTACGCTAACCAAAACATTTGATAGGAAATTCGATTGTATTATAATAGAGTCTAGGGTTTTCAAGTAAAATACAGAAATAGCTGAAATGCTTACATCTCACATTCCAACATAGTTGGGCACAACTAATACGTACGGCACTTATTGGAGTTTGGATTCCATACAATGGCAGGGCTACTGGGGTACCGCCCGTCACAGTACGTGGCCTAGATCACCGTACCGAGGATCACTCCCAATCCCCTGCAACACAAAGCCGGAACCATCCCTTACTGGATAATTCCGAACAAGATAATCCCGTAGTTGGCGCGACCAACCACACACTAAGCCGAATAAAAGAAAAGGGACCTCTAGATAGGGATCTATCTTGCTCTCAGTGGGTGCTACCCACGAAACCTTGCTGCACCTCCCCTGTTTTAGCCATTCCTGGTTGATGAGGCTTGAGGTTACGATTACCTTTAATCAGAACATATCACTTAGAATGCTCATCGTCCACCTGACGATGTGTTGAAAGCATTCAATCCATACAAGTTCGTTCCGGGTTCGAACGAAACCGAAGGCATTATCTCGTTACACTCGTTTTGGAATCACCCTCAGAGTTAACGACAATAACCCTTGCACTCTGAATCTTCATCTTCACTTGAGATTCACGACCTATCGTAAATTTGGATCGATGTGGTATTCGGGTCTCCAGACCTGGAAATCCGCTATACGGAAACCCGATCCCGGTCTCATCGAAATCCAAAGCGTATCTTTTAAGGCCAAGTTGTTTTAAAGGTTAAAACAATTTAATTCATTATCTTTATACACAAAGAAAGATAATTTACAACAGATAATCAACATTATCAGATAATCCATACAATTCAACTAACATCCATATCATACAGCATATATCTCATCAGAGATATCAATCAATGCCAAGTATTCAATACTATCACTCATTCATAAGTAATGATTTATATCATCTTAATTTAAATTGAATTAAATTAATTACTTCATTTTATAAATCCTTCTTACTTAACCATTAATTAATTACAATTTAATTAATTAATTATCTTCTAATATTTCATTTCAATTAATCATCTTTGATTAATTATCTTTTAATTACATCCAAATAATTTATCCTCAATTAATTTCTCAAATTAATTATCCTTAACCACTTATAGTAATTAACCTTTAATTACTTCATTAATTAATTAACTAAAATTAATTAACTTAATCAACTATAATTAATTACATTAATCCTTAATTAATTACATTGATTAATTACTTCATTTATTAATTATTACTTAATTAACCAATCTTAATTACATCATTAATTATATTAATTAATGATCCTTAATTACAACTTAATTATTAATTACTTAATTAAATTAATTACATTAAGTAATTAACCTTTATTTAAACAACATTTATTAATCACTTTTGATTAATCTTCAATCAGTAATTAACTACCCTTAATTACTTTCACTAACTAAATTAATTACTTCCTTAATTAATTTCTTAATTAATCCCTTGATTAATTATTCAAAGTAATTAACTCAAATTACTTATATTAATAAAATCATTATTCAACTAATTACTTCCAGTAATTATCTTATTATTTACTTCTCTAAATAAACTTACCTTAATAATTACATTAAGTAATTATTATCAAATCATCTCTTGATTATTCTAAATTAATTAAACTTAATTAATTAATTTAACTAAATCAAATTAACTTCAATTAATTACAATAAGTAATTAATTCTTAATTACTTCCAATAAGTAATTACATTTAAACAAATTCTATAATTGATTATCTTTAAATTAATTAATCTAATTAACTATTAAATTAATCTTATTAATTTATTATTTAATAATCCATAGTTAATGACTTCATTAACTACTATTTAATTACTTTCCTTAAGTAATTAACTTATACTAATTTATTATTAATTCTAAATTAATAAATCTTAATAACCAATTTATTAATCCCTAATTACTAAATTAATTAAGTGTTAACCATAACTTAATTAATATTTAATTACTTATTAATTAATTCCTAACCATTGATTAATACTCTAATTTATAACCCTCAATTATAAATAAATCATTCCTAATTAATTTATCTTAATCATAAATAAATTAGTTTAAACCTTTAATTACCTATTTAATTAATCCAAATGATTAATTAATCAAATAATTTAATTATCTATTAAATCTCCTAATAAATTAAATAAACACAAGTCTTTAATTATTTTAAGATAAACTTTATTCTTATTGATAAACAAGTTATCATTTACCATTCATATTTGAAACATCCATTTCAAATCTACTTTTAAATTTCATTTTAAATTCTGTATTTAAAATGAATACCAATTTATTTTTAACTAAGTTTTTAAAACCAAATTAAAAACTTTTACTTATTAAAAATCTTATCTCTTATAAAAGAAATTTAAGAAGAGTTTAAACCAATTTCCTTTTTAATTTCAAACAATTTAAATCTAACTACCATTTAAAACCTATTTAAAATATATAAATTTATAACTTATTTATTTCAAATCTTTAAGATTCAAAACCAACTTGCATCTACATAGTTAAATTTTGATTTAAATTCTTGTTTAAAAATTTTCTTTACAAATTTAAAATCAGTTTAAATTTTTAAAAACAAACAGTTAATAACCTGTCAACACAAAAATTCTCAAATCCAACCTATTTTGCTTCGAGTCGTAACCCTAAATTACCCGAGACACTCACGAACAAAAACAAGGAAAACTCGAGTCTCTTCTTCCATCCCCAAAGAAACTGCTACCAGTACAAACATTCAAGCGTGCACGTGCACCACTCTCCGACTGATGCCAGCCACCTCCGGTGACCTCCCCACATCGACAATCATCTCTGCACCATCCCACGATCATCAGATCATCAAAACGAACTCGAAAGCAAAAACGAGCCTGTATCCAAAACCTGGAACAGAAAATCGAACTCCCACCAAAACCTGTCAACGGCGATTCCTCCCATCTCCGGCCACCATCACCTTTGAAACTCCAGCGACGACTTCGACAACCCATCCTCCTCTAAAAACCAAAACCCCAAGTCACTCGATCAATTATATTTGTCGAATTGATCACTTCTTCTAGCCGCAGTAAAACTAGGGTTAAAAACTTCGAACACCAACCATTTCCCCCACCGTAGCCATGACCATCTACGACCAATTTTCCAGTCATCCCCATAGGCTCCTCCATCACCTCTCACAAGCCCGACCACCCTCGATCACGTGATCATCGGAAATGCTCGAAAACATGATTTCCATACGAACCCAAATAACCCATTCAATACTACATTAAAAATTGTGAACTTGATCTTAAAAATCCTAACTTTCATCTACTATTTCAGATATATGATTGTATCAACAAATTTCCATATTTGGTTTTTAACACTTTTCAAATTCCTCTGTGATTTCTTCTTCCAGACAGTGTTTCTATCTAAATTCTTGCAAATGTCTTTAAAGCTTGGTTTAGTTTTAAACAACAACTTTGTTTAAAATACTTAAGCCTACAGAAGATTTGAGTGAGAAGAGATTTGAGTTAAAACTAAGTTTTAAATCTCTAAAATTTTAAACAGGGGTGATCACAATAGCTTATCTGAACATACTCATATGTTTCCAGAACCTTAAAACAATCATAGCAACACATTCCAGACATACACCACAAGTCTACTTAAAACTTAAGTCATATCCATTAAACAAGGGTATCTCATGTTTACAGTTTTCAAAGCAGAGGGTTGAAACTATGACCTGAGGTGTTTAACAACTACAGATATGCACACTTACATAATTTCACAAAGCATTTCTCAAACACATACATATAAACAAACATTCACATCCAAATACTATTTATCACAGAATTAGATATGCATCATAATTTCCTAAGTTAATTTAAGTAAAAATGTTACTCACTTGATTAAAGATGAAACAGAGGCAGAGCCTTATTTTGAAAAGCTTTTTGAAACTGGGAATCTTAAACTGGAATGCCTCATTGATTTAAAAACTGGAGTTGCTGGAGCTTTAGATTGCTTTAAACCTACATGCAAGATGGCTTCCAGGTTGAAAAATGACTGCAAGCAGTTTGAATTGCTTCCAGACAAATTTCCAGGTTTGCTTCAATTATCTCAGATTGAAGAAAATGCTTGCAAGCTTCCAGATTTGCTTTTCATACTTCCAGATTAAAAGAAAATGCATCCTAATCATCTAAGGTTGAAGATAACGAATGCAGATTTGCAGGCTGAAGACTTTTATTTGCAAAATTGGTCTTTGAAAATGAGTTTCTAGTTTTTGAGGAGGAACTGATTTTGATTTGCAAACTTGTTTACAGGTTTTTGAATTTGATTTCTGGTTTGGATATCTTTCTGGGTTTTGTTTTTAGTTTTTGTAAAGATGAAGAGAAAAATAGAAGTTGAGAATATTTTGAACGGTAAAACTTTGAACTGGAAACAATAACCAGATTTCTTTCTTTTGGAAAATGAGAAAAAGAATGAGAAGGGAAAGAGATGTATATATAGATTTAATTTGGATTTATTGAAAATTAAAGAAAATAAAATAAATAAGGGACACTTGTCATTAGTATTTCTAATTACTTAACACTTGTTATTATGAGGCTTTAGTATAATTACACTTGTCTTTGTATTTTTCTATTTATTTTAAATTATTTAAAAAGCCTTTTTCTTATTTATTTAAACACTTATCTATATATATTAAAGAGAAACAAAAGCTAATTATACTTATAAATAAAAGTTTATACAAATATTTTAAAATCCAAAACAATTTAAATATATATTCTTTTGAATTTCAAAACTTAAATTCAAATTTAAATAAAATTAAATCCTAAGATTCCATTTAAAAGTTAAGTTATATATATTTACATACACTATTTATTCCATCTAAAATAACAATTCCTTTTAGCATTAAAATTCATACATATAAACAATAATACATTATACTTGTTATTTGAAAATAACATATAACAAGTTTTCTTGTTTAACTTTTCTTGTGCTGAGGACAGAGATTACATCCTACAGTGTGATCCTATTATTTTGAACAAGAAGTTATTTATACTTAAACCTTATGATCCATCCATTAGCAACGTTGCTGGTTCGGTTACAGCAGTTCCTGTTTGGGTTAATATGTATAACCTTCCTATTTTTGCGTGGTCTCCTCTTGGTATTAACTGGCTTTGTAGCCATCTGGGGAAGATGTTGTGCATGGACCAAATGACTGAAAAACAGGAAAGACTTAGCTTTGCCAAATGCTTAGTGGAAGTAAAACCGAGTAAGGAGCTACCAGAAGATTTTATGGTCAAGTTGGTAGAAGGAGGACATCAAAAGATACATGTTCAATACATGTGGAAACCTGACATTTGTGTGTTATGTAATGCTTTTGGACACAAGTCCGATGTATGTAATAATAGGAAGGAAGAGTTGTTTGAGAATAAAGAGGAAGATAACAGTAAGGCTATCAATGATAGAGAAGTGATAAAAGCTAAACCAAAACAACTGAAAGGAAATGAAAGACAGGCTGTTAAGCGAAACTTTAAAGTTTGGCAATGTGTAACAAGGAAAAGGATGGATTCTGTAAACAGAAGTAACAAGGAAGAGAAGAGAGAAGATATTATAGAAGTGCAGAGAGAAGAGAGTGAAGTTAACAAAAGTTGTGAACTTACTCACTCAGGAAAAATTGAAGTTGAAAAACAAGTCGCGAGAGAAATGGATGAAAACAATGAAAAACTCGAAGAAGACACTGTGAATATAGTGGTAGGAAACGAAGGAGCTGAGGAGATTCGTGAAAGTGAAACTGAAGGCAACCCACACACATATAACAAGTTTGCAGTGTTACTTGCTCTAGATGATGAGGAAAATGTCAGTGTTAGGCAAGAAGAGGAAATGAACGTTAGAGATAACTGTCAATTTGTACAAAGTAAGGTGGATGCTAAGCAACAGAAAAATAATATTCAGAAACAAAATGAGGTAGTAAGCAGTAGCAAATCTAAAAAAGAGAAGCACAAGATGGACCATTCTAAACTTAGTAAAAGCAGGAGGGAATCAGAAGTTGAAGTAAACAAAGGTGATGGTGAAGCAAGTAAATGTGAAACGCTGGAGAGTGGACAAAGGAAAAAGAGCAACATCAAGTTATCAACGAGCAGTTCTATACCACAAGAAGACAAGGAAGTGCACAGCCCATGCACAGCAAACCACACAAATCATTCTTCCCATACACTTAACCCTGTCCTTATCTCATCCCCAAATACCCCTTTCCCCCACTTGTATTCCAATATCAAGCCACCCCAAGCTTACAAAGCCCCACCTTCTACAGCCATCACTACTCTACCAACCATAACTACCACTCCAACTCAGTCAACATCCAAAATGCAAGAAGATTCTTCTAAATAAGCAATGACCCCCCTATCAGCCACCATTCCTAATTACTTGTCTTCGATACAAGCAGTTACTAGGAGTATGAAAATAGAGATTCTCAACGCACAAATTGACCAATGATGCTACGCATAGGGGCATGGAATATTCGCGGTGCACATCATGTAAATAAGCAGGACCAATGTAAACAACTAATTTCTACTCATCAGCTGGCAGTCTTGGCAGTTCTTGAAACTAAGTTGAACCTTGCCCTTTCTATCAAAGCTGCAGAGTACATTAATCCCAGGTGGAAATTCATACACAACCACAATGAAGCAACATATGGTCGTATTCTGATCCTTTACAATCCAAATCTTGTCCAACTATCCCCAATCCTTTCCACTTCTCAACTAATCCACTGCCATGCCATAGATATCATTGATCAATCAACCTTCTACGTCTCGTTTGTGTATGCTTACAACTCTGTAAACTCCAGAGAGTCTTTACTTTCTGTAATTCCTTCACTAAGACAAAGCACACATCCTTGGCTAATTCTAGGAGATTTTAATTGCTGTCACTCCCTCTCTGATAGAATAGGGGGTAATCCCCTCTCTCTCAGAGAAATAAAGCCCCTTGCTGATGCTCTCTACGACTCTGACCTTGTCAAATTAGATCTCAGGGCATGCAGTATACATGGAACAACAAAAGGAAACATGGTTGTAGGACCTTCTCCACCATCGACCATTCATTCTCGAACCTATATGCTTATTCAAAATGGCCTTTCCTGTTCAACCTTATTCCTCCTCCTCTCCTATCTGACCACTCTCCACAAATCATCTCTCTTCGTGAAGCGGACTTGAGGGGAAAATCAAATTTTAAATTTTTTAACTCTTGGATAACAGAATCAGATTTCAAGAACACTGTTTTATCTGCATGGAGTTTGCCTAAGTTTGGTAATCACTTGTATGTTTTGCAGGAAAAAATCAAGGAGACTAGGAATGTCTTGAAACAATGGGCGCATAACAAGTACGGTGAAGGAGACAAGATGAGCACTGTAATTAAAAGAAGTCTAATAGATGTCCAAACAGCTATGATGGCCTCTGTCAGCAATGCTAATCTATCTGCGGAGGAAAGTGTTCTCTCTTTGCAATACCACCAAGCTTTAATAAAAGAGAGTGAGATGATCAGGCAGAAAGCGCGAATTAAATGGAGAGATAAAGGTGATAAGAATAGTGCTTACTTTCATGCTAGTCTAAAGGACAAGCAAACTAGTCAGAACCTCTCTACAATATATGACACTCAAGGTAATCTTCACACATCTCCTCAAATGGTCAAGGAAGCTGTAGTCAGACACTTCTCTGAATTATATGGAAATGCTAATCACTTCGTGCCGAATATCGATCTTATTCCCAGTGACATACTCCCTAGACTAAACACAACTGATTATGACCTTCTCTGTAAGGAAGTAACACCCGAAGAAATAAAAAATGCCATGTTTTCATTAAACTCTGAATCTTGTGGAGGACCTGATGGTCTCAACACTCTATTCTATACTTCTTGCTGGTCTATCGTTTCTGTTGATGTTATCAATGCCATTCTCCTCTTCTTCAGAAAGGGTAAACTATTCAGATCAATTAATTACACTAACATTGCTCTTATTCCCAAAATCAAGAATGCTCACTGTGTTAATGAATGCATCACCAAGGTTATAGCTACTAGACTCAAGATTGTGCTCCCCAATATTATTTCCAAAAATCAGGCAGCATATCTTCCAGGCAGGAGTATTCTGGATCATGTTCTTCTTTCCCATGAACTCATTAAAAATTATAAACGCAAGAACGTTTCTCCTAGAGCTATGTTGAAGTTGGACATCATGAAGGCTTTTGATATGCTGCAGTGGAATAGTATTGTCAGAATCATGGGATATATGAACTTCCCTCCTCATTTCATATCTTGGATATATGAGTGTATTTCCACCCCTACCTTTTCTGTTACTATCAATGGAAGGAGTGAGGGGTTCTTTACTAGTGAACAAGGGATAAGACAGGGGGATCCCATTTCAGCTTATATTTTTATCATGATTATGGAACTCTTAACGAGAATGTTTGAGAGGATAATAACACAAGGAAATTACAAGCTTCACCCTGGGTGTGCTGAACCAAGGATCTCTGCGCTGATGTTTGCAGATGATCTTGTGGTTTTTTGTACCCCACAAACCAACACTCTCACAAGCATAATGCAAACACTTCACGAATTTTACGAGATGACAGGGTTGAAAGTTAATCTCCAGAAATCTGACATCACCATTTCTGGAGTTAGTACTGAGCAATGTAGTTTTATCTCGCATATCACTGGGTTGTCCATAAATCATGATACCACCAGTTATCTTGGTCTGCCTCTTACTAGTTCTAGGATTACTGCTAACCAATGTCTACCACTTTTTGACAAAATTACAGCTAGGTTAAACTGCTGGACTTCCAAGTTGCTTAGTCAAGCTGGAAGATTAACTCTTATACGATCAGTGATATTCTCAATGCAAGTCTACTGGGCTAGGACGTATATCCTCCCCTTCAAACTAATCAAACTCATAAGAGGAGCTATGATGAGATTCCTATGGAAAGGCAGGGTTACAGGCAGATACATAGCACCGATCAAGTTTAGTTCAGTGGAAAGGCCCATGGACAAGGGGGGCTGGGCATTCTAAGCTTAAAGAATTGGAACATTGCTGCTTTTGCTAAACACATTGACACTTTCTTTAATAATACTGACAGTTTATGGGCTATTTGGTCTGATAAGAACGTGATCAAGGGGAGAAGCATATGGAGTATGACTAAACCTCAAAATTTGAGTTGGACGTGGCAATGCATTTTCAAACACAAAGAAATAGTTCTTCCTTTAATGCTATTGAACACGAACCCCATATATAGTGTGAAATTTTGGGAAGACCCCTGGTTGAAAGAGGGTCTTATTCTAAATCGTCAACTTACACACAGTGAAATGCAACAGTCTGGTATACATCAGCAAGCTAAGGTTCGTGATACTCTATACAACCTCCAAAACACACGCTATTCAACGTCTAATCCTAGAATACAACAAATATGGAACATGATACGTTGTCACACTGCTATCTCTGATGTCACCAAGCGTTTGGTTTGGGGCATTAAGAAGTCTGCCTTCAGAATTGGAGACACATATGAATATCTGATGAAGAATGGTGATCGCCCTAAGTGGAGATGGTGCAAACGAACGTGGGGAAGAGACAGTAGCTTCAGACATGACCTAATGCTCTGGAAAGTGTTGAACCGTGCAATGCTAACATCAGAGAGACTAGCTAGTTTAGGTATGAGTATAGATAATCGCTGTAAGTTTTGCAATATCATGCCTGAAACTGTGGATCACTTGTACTTTGAGTGCCACTATATTCATCAAATATGGAAAAGAGTTATGGCGAAGTTTCAAAGGAGGAATGTCTCTACAGATAATCTGAGAGAATGGAGAAGAATATACGAAAGCATCAACGGGAATACTGACGGAGGGAGAACCCTAAATGCAGTGCTAAAATGCTTTTTAACATCGGTTTGGAGGGAGAGAAATGCTCGGTTATTTGATAATGCAAACGCAAAAAATGATAGCAGCTTCAAAAGTTGGGTTTTGAGTGAAATTAGAGTTTGTGTGGGCCAGCTGACTTATGCAATTGATCCTGGTATACGTCTTTCTCTACTGTGTAGCTTATAATTGTTGTCTTCTTTTATTTTTGTTTGTTTGTTGTTTGTCTTCCCCCGTGCTTGCTGCGCCAAGTGATCCCCATTTTTTCCTTCTTCTTGTGTTTGTATGTCGTTCTTATTGGTGTAGCAATATATGGTCGAGGTCCATTTAACCTCGTCGGCCTTGCCAAAAAAATAATAACATATTTTATAATTTAAACAAGAGATTATATTATCAAGAAATATTTAAAAAGAAATAAAACAAACCAATTTTGTAAATCTTATTTATTTAAACTTAAGTTAAAATATCTCTTAAACAATTAAATATTTACTTAAAGTATTTTAAAACTATAAAATTACTTATTTAAATATCTTTGAAAAGTCCAGATTAAATTAAATATAAATTTCCAATTTACCAAAGCTTCTATTTACAATATATATAAATAAATAAATATATATATCCAAATAGAAATATCTTATTAACTTTTAAAAGATAAAATCACAAATAAATACTTATTTAATCAGATTATTAAATTAAATTCAAATTTTATTATCAAAGATCATCAATATCAATTTAATTATTTAACAGATTATTAAATTGATATTGTTAAAATTTCCGGGATATTACATTACTTCCCCCTTAAAATAATTTCGTCCCCGAAATTTAAACAAAGGTAATTTAATAATCTTATTAAAGATTTAAATTTAAAACTCAAGCATATACTATCATCCATATGCTAACAACCATAGCAGCCAAATCATCCAATCAAACAATTCTAACTATCTAGACTAAATTCTAGATAAAATACCTCGAGTTTCCCCAAGTATATATATACCGGGATACTCGCTCTATAAATAATCTAAACAACTAAGCTATAGATCTCCTACACATCTAGATCTATATAACTAAACAAGAAATCAGACTACGGACGAGTCTGACTCAATAACCAAACTTCCCAAAACTGCAGATTCTAAAACCAGAGATAGATCAAATATGTATTCCCTCAGAGATACGTAAAACTCAATGAATTCCAGTTATCCAAACTGACAATTCAATTCAGAAGTCCAAATACTTATCCAAATCAGAACACAGACTAGATCCAAACATAACTCTACTTCACAATTATCTGTAGATTCCAAACTTACTTCTCCTATCCAAAGATACACTCCAAACTGCTTTCGCTGCTCAACTCTGATCCGAGGTAGAACACAAACACAGACTGGACAACTCATTCCAGAAATAAGGTTCACTGATCCATAAATAAAACTCAGATATTCCAGCAAAACTTGAGCTGCTTCACCAACTCCATCTCTAGGAAAACATCCTTCAACTAGACTGAACCACTGGTATCACTCCTGGAATCCAGTCGATAAGAAAACTCAACCTTCAGATGCGGACAACTTCTGACTTCTCTGAAGACATCCAGAAAAATTCTGACAACCCAAGAGAACACTCAGCAAT
Source organism: Allium fistulosum (assembly GCA_030737815.1). NCBI lineage: Eukaryota > Viridiplantae > Streptophyta > Magnoliopsida > Asparagales > Amaryllidaceae > Allium > Allium fistulosum. Next base: position 297,453,443 of record CM060907.1, read on the forward strand.
CGCAAGTCACTTTTGCGATCAATCCATCCTAATTCCAAAGAAAACTGTCCTCTCTTTACCAATCAGAAGAGCTTATACTTAACTATCCAATCCATCAAAGAAATGGATCCTCTCTGCTGCTTCTGAACTTCACTTCCAGAAAAACTGCTCATCCAGAAAACTTCCTGCCATCACAGAATACTCCGAGCTACACTGCTGAACACTGATGCCAAGGACTTCCTAACCAAAGCTCTTCGAGAAACTCGAACCCAAACAAAACAGAAACACCATGGTGAACTCAGCCATAACACCGAAACAGACACACTTCATTAACTTGTTCCAAAGAAAACATCTTCGGGAACATCCATAGTCACTGCGTCTCATCACACAGCTACTATTACCTAAGATACCATCACTCGCTTCTGTTCTCCGACAGATCCAACTCTACCCATCCAAACTTCAAAGATGAACTCCGAACCTTAACAGGTTTTCTTCAGAGATCGTGAAATCCTTACACAACTGTAAAGTTCACTCGAGACGGTATTAGGTTTACATTCTCGACAGATACTCTTCCAACCTCAACACTCAGACTCCTAATCCTAGATGATAAATTATTATCATCTCAACCAATCATTACAAATACCATATATATTTAAAATGATACTTTTTTATATAGAAATTATATCTGGGTAAAATTATTTCATCTACCTTTTAAAACAATATTGTGTTCGTTGGCCTGGTCCAAGTGTTTAGAGATCCCTATCAATAACGTTAGCTACTCGTATTGACCAGAATCCATATACCACTCAACCGATCAATTAACACAATATAAAACCATTTTATATAACTAACAAATACGCGCTCTCGTATATATATACTCAGACTCAACAGGTTGCTACAGATCCTATCTCTAATGAACAATCCTTCCGAACCTAGGTATTTACTCAACCTAGTGCTCTGATATTCACTTAACCAAAAGCTTAGGCATTCGCTCAACCTTCGCTCCGATACCACGTGTAACGGTCCCGGCTTTCCACTCCCGGAAAATCGCATCGACAGTAAGAAAGAAAGGGGTGAGAAGTAGAAAAGAGAAGAAGAGAAAAGAAACAAACACAAATACTCACAGCGGAAACGAACAAAATATATTATATCACATAAATATTACATAGTATCATATACAACACTTATCAGAGTTACACAGATTACACATCATATACTAGACAGTTATAATCATCTGTCTAGTTATTACATCTCAATACAAAACAAAGATCTAAACAAGATCAACACAGCGGAAACTACTATCTATATCTACAACGCTGAAGCCTCCTGCTCCATTGCTCCTCCAGATTACTCGTCAAAGCTAAACCTGAATCCCTTGGCTACTCGTAAAAATTTGAGTACCCAAGAGTTTATAAAACAGAAATAAACAACTTGGGTCAGACATGGGTCTGGTGTGAGTAACAGGTTAAACTTGTTTAACTTCAAAACCTTTTGAAAGAAAAGGTATCACGTAAGACTTCCCACAAATAAACATGGGTAAGTTTTTACCTTACGCTAACCAAAACATTTGATAGGAAATTCGATTGTATTATAATAGAGTCTAGGGTTTTCAAGTAAAATACAGAAATAGCTGAAATGCTTACATCTCACATTCCAACATAGTTGGGCACAACTAATACGTACGGCACTTATTGGAGTTTGGATTCCATACAATGGCAGGGCTACTGGGGTACCGCCCGTCACAGTACGTGGCCTAGATCATCGTACCGAGGATCACTCCCAATCCCCTGCAACACAAAGCCGGAACCATCCCTTACTGGATAATTCCGAACAAGATAATCCCGTAGTTGGCGTGACCAACCACACACTAAGCCGAATAAAAGAAAAGGGACCTCTAGACAGGGATCTATCTTGCTCTCAGTGGGTGCTACCCACGAAACCTTGCTGCACCTCCCCTGTTTTAGCCATTCCTGGTTGATGAGGCTTGAGGTTACGATTACCTTTAATCAGAACATATCACTTAGAATGCTCATCGTCCGCCTGACGATGTGTTGAAAGCATTCAATCCATACAAGTTCGTTCCGGGTTCGAACGAAACCGAAGGCATTATCTCGTTACACTCGTTTTGGAATCACCCTCAGAGTTAACGACAATAACCCTTGCACTCTGAATCTTCATCTTCACTTGAGATTCACGACCTATCGTAAATTTGGATCGATGTGGTATTCGGGTCTCCAGACCTGGAAATCCGCTATACGGAAACCCGATCCCGGTCTCATCGAAATCCAAAGCGTATCTTTTAAGGCCAAGTTGTTTTAAAGGTTAAAACAATTTAATTCATTATCTTTATACACAAAGAAAGATAATTTACAACAGATAATCAACATTATCAGATAATCCATACAATTCAACTAACATCCATATCATACAGCATATATCTCATCAGAGATATCAATCAATGCCAAGTATTCAATACTATCACTCATTCATAAGTAATGATTTATATCATCTTAATTTAAATTGAATTAAATTAATTACTTCATTTTATAAATCCTTCTTACTTAACCATTAATTAATTACAATTTAATTAATTAATTATCTTCTAATATTTCATTTCAATTAATCATCTTTGATTAATTATCTTTTAATTACATCCAAATAATTTATCCTCAATTAATTTCTCAAATTAATTATCCTTAACCACTTATAGTAATTAACCTTTAATTACTTCATTAATTAATTAACTAAAATTAATTAACTTAATCAACTATAATTAATTACATTAATCCTTAATTAATTACATTGATTAATTACTTCATTTATTAATTATTACTTAATTAACCAATCTTAATTACATCATTAATTATATTAATTAATGATCCTTAATTACAACTTAATTATTAATTACTTAATTAAATTAATTACATTAAGTAATTAACCTTTATTTAAACAACATTTATTAATCACTTTTGATTAATCTTCAATCAGTAATTAACTACCCTTAATTACTTTCACTAACTAAATTAATTACTTCCTTAATTAATTTCTTAATTAATCCCTTGATTAATTATTCAAAGTAATTAACTCAAATTACTTATATTAATAAAATCATTATTCAACTAATTACTTCCAGTAATTATCTTATTATTTACTTCTCTAAATAAACTTACCTTAATAATTACATTAAGTAATTATTATCAAATCATCTCTTGATTATTCTAAATTAATTAAACTTAATTAATTAATTTAACTAAATCAAATTAACTTCAATTAATTACAATAAGTAATTAATTCTTAATTACTTCCAATAAGTAATTACATTTAAACAAATTCTATAATTGATTATCTTTAAATTAATTAATCTAATTAACTATTAAATTAATCTTATTAATTTATTATTTAATAATCCATAGTTAATGACTTCATTAACTACTATTTAATTACTTTCCTTAAGTAATTAACTTATACTAATTTATTATTAATTCTAAATTAATAAATCTTAATAACCAATTTATTAATCCCTAATTACTAAATTAATTAAGTGTTAACCATAACTTAATTAATATTTAATTACTTATTAATTAATTCCTAACCATTGATTAATACTCTAATTTATAACCCTCAATTATAAATAAATCATTCCTAATTAATTTATCTTAATCATAAATAAATTAGTTTAAACCTTTAATTACCTATTTAATTAATCCAAATGATTAATTAATCAAATAATTTAATTATCTATTAAATCTCCTAATAAATTAAATAAACACAAGTCTTTAATTATTTTAAGATAAACTTTATTCTTATTGATAAACAAGTTATCATTTACCATTCATATTTGAAACATCCATTTCAAATCTACTTTTAAATTTCATTTTAAATTCTGTATTTAAAATGAATACCAATTTATTTTTAACTAAGTTTTTAAAACCAAATTAAAAACTTTTACTTATTAAAAATCTTATCTCTTATAAAAGAAATTTAAGAAGAGTTTAAACCAATTTCCTTTTTAATTTCAAACAATTTAAATCTAACTACCATTTAAAACCTATTTAAAATATATAAATTTATAACTTATTTATTTCAAATCTTTAAGATTCAAAACCAACTTGCATCTACATAGTTAAATTTTGATTTAAATTCTTGTTTAAAAATTTTCTTTACAAATTTAAAATCAGTTTAAATTTTTAAAAACAGACAGTTAATAACCTGTCAACACAAAAATTCTCGAATCCAACCTATTTTGCTTCGAGTCGTAACCCTAAATTACCCGAGACACTCACGAACAAAAACAAGGAAAACTCGAGTCTCTTCTTCCATCCCCAAAGAAACTGCTACCAGTACAAACATTCAAGCGTGCACGTGCACCACTCTCCGACTGATGCCAGCCACCTCCGGTGACCTCCCCACATCGACAATCATCTCTGCACCATCCCACGATCATCAGATCATCAAAACGAACTCGAAAGCAAAAACGAGCCTGTATCCAAAACCTGGAACAGAAAATCGAACTCCCACCAAAACCTGTCAACGGCGATTCCTCCCATCTCCAGCCACCATCACCTTTGAAACTCCAACGACGACTTCGACAACCCATCCTCCTCTAAAAACCAAAACCCCAAGTCACTCGATCAATTATATTTGTCGAATTGATCACTTCTTCTAGCCGCAGTAAAACTAGGGTTAAAAACTTCGAACACCAACCATTTCCCCCACCGTAGCCATGACCATCTACGACCAATTTTCCAGTCATCCCCATAGGCTCCTCCATCACCTCTCACAAGCCCGACCACCCTCGATCACGTGATCATCGAAAATGCTCGAAAACATGATTTCCATACGAACCCAAATAACCCATTCAATACTACATTAAAAATTGTGAACTTGATCTTAAAAATCCTAACTTTCATCTACTATTTCAGATATATGATTGTATCAACAAATTTCCATATTTGGTTTTTAACACTTTTCAAATTCCTCTGTGATTTCTTCTTCCAGACAGTGTTTCTATCTAAATTCTTGCAAATGTCTTTAAAGCTTGGTTTAGTTTTAAACAACAACTTTGTTTAAAATACTTAAGCCTACAGAAGATTTGAGTGAGAAGAGATTTGAGTTAAAACTAAGTTTTAAATCTCTAAAATTTTAAACAGGGGTGATCACAATAGCTTATCTGAACATACTCATATGTTTCCAGAACCTTAAAACAATCATAGCAACACATTCCAGACATACACCACAAGTCTACTTAAAACTTAAGTCATATCCATTAAACAAGGGTATCTCATGTTTACAGTTTTCAAAGCAGAGGGTTGAAACTATGACCTGAGGTGTTTAACAACTACAGATATGCACACTTACATAATTTCACAAAGCATTTCTCAAACACATACATATAAACAAACATTCACATCCAAATACTATTTATCACAGAATTAGATATGCATCATAATTTCCTAAGTTAATTTAAGTAAAAATGTTACTCACTTGATTAAAGATGAAACAGAGGCAGAGCCTTATTTTGAAAAGCTTTTTGAAACTGGGAATCTTAAACTGGAATGCCTCATTGATTTAAAAACTGGAGTTGCTGGAGCTTTAGATTGCTTTAAACCTACATGCAAGATGGCTTCCAGGTTGAAAAATGACTGCAAGCAGTTTGAATTGCTTCCAGACAAATTTCCAGCTTTGCTTCAATTATCTCAGATTGAAGAAAATGCTTGCAAGCTTCCAGATTTGCTTTGCATACTTCCAGATTAAAAGAAAATGCATCCTAATCATCTAAGGTTGAAGATAACGAATGCAGATTTGCAGGCTGAAGACTTTTATTTGCAAAATTGGTCTTTGAAAATGAGTTTCTAGTTTTTGAGGAGGAACTGATTTTGATTTGCAAACTTGTTTACAGGTTTTTGAATTTGATTTCTGGTTTGGATATCTTTCTGGGTTTTGTTTTTAGTTTTTGTAAAGATGAAGAGAAAAATAGAAGTTGAGAATATTTTGAACGGTAAAACTTTGAACTGGAAACAATAACCAGATTTCTTTCTTTTGGAAAATGAGAAAAAGAATGAGAAGGGAAAGAGATGTATATATAGATTTAATTTGGATTTATTGAAAATTAAAGAAAATAAAATAAATAAGGGACACTTGTCATTAGTATTTCTAATTACTTAACACTTGTTATTATGAGGCTTTAGTATAATTACACTTGTCTTTGTATTTTTCTATTTATTTTAAATTATTTAAAAAGCCTTTTTCTTATTTATTTAAACACTTATCTATATATATTAAAGAGAAACAAAAGCTAATTATACTTATAAATAAAAGTTTATACAAATATTTTAAAATCCAAAACAATTTAAATATATATTCTTTTGAATTTCAAAACTTAAATTCAAATTTAAATAAAATTAAATCCTAAGATTCCATTTAAAAGTTAAGTTATATATATTTACATACACTATTTATTCCATCTAAAATAACAATTCCTTTTAGCATTAAAATTCATACATATAAACAATAATACATTATACTTGTTATTTGAAAATAACATATTTTTTAATTTAAACAAGAGATTATATTATCAAGAAATATTTAAAAAGAAATAAAACAAACAAATTTTGTAAATCTTATTTATTTAAACTTAAGTTAAAATATCTCTTAAACAATTAAATATTTACTTAAAGTATTTTAAAACTATAAAATTACTTATTTAAATATCTTTGAAAAGTCCAGATTAAATTAAATATAAATTTCCAATTTACCAAAGCTTCTATTTACAATATATATAAATAAATATATATATATCCAAATAGAAATATCTTATTAACTTTTAAAAGATAAAATCACAAATAAATACTTATTTAATCAGATTATTAAATTAAATTCAAATTTTATTATCAAAGATCATCAATATCAATTTAATTATTTAACAGATTATTAAATTGATATTGTTAAAATTTCCGGGATATTACAGCAAGCTTCTTCCTGCAGAATATCTCATCATGTCAGGACTCGAGAACTTGTACAAAACCAGGATGTTCGTGGGTTTGTAAGCCACTTGTCGTAGGTTTGTAAGCTACTTGTCGTGGGTTTGTAAGCCACTAAAAAGGTAGAAATGGGTTCCATCCCAAAAGAAAAATGGAGTGAAGATTTCAGTGCTATTATGAAGTTTTAACATAATTCTAGACTTAATACTTATCTTGAAATCTTGAACTCTTGATAATCTTGATATTCTTGATACTCATGAGTCTTCAATCTGGATATCTTGAATCTCTATACTGTACAGTCTTCATTCTTGGTGCCTCCATGGTTAAATCCTGCATATACATATATATCTAAACTATAATGTTAGTATTTATAGTTTATAATCTTATTCTAAGGTTGTTGTCATCAAAACCATTATCTCATGGACTAACAGTTGGGGGTCCATAATGTTTTCCATGTGTCCCATTTGAGGAAGTATGTGCATGACCCATCACTGATTTTGGAGCCGTCTGTTCAAGAGGATTTGGTGGTAGAATCGAACTTGACTGTGATCAAACTTCCAATTTGTATTGTGGATCGGGATGAGAAGAGACCGCGTAATAAGGTAATGAGATTGGTTGAGATTCAGTGGAGTGAAGATCCCAAAGATTGTACTTGGGAGACAGAGGATAATATAAGGGAAGCTTATCCTGAATTGATGCTAGGATAGGTTTTTGCTTGTTGTATGGATCGTATATGCACTTATGTGATGTAGTTGCTTAGTGTGCATCTTTTGTATAAGTTTCATGATATATAATATATGTCCTTTAGATTTATTTTGAGTTATCTTCTAGTGTGCTAATTTCAAGATGAAACTCTTTTAAGAATGGAGAATGCAGCGACCCAGAATTTAATCACTTTAAATATGAATATTTAATATATTTTTAAATAATTAATTTATGGAATTATAACTCAAAATAAAAAATATTTTAAAAATAATTAGTGATGGTGAAATGGTTTTTAGAAATTGTTTAAAAAATATTTAGTTCGAAGAAAAATCGAATATTTGGCCGGAAATTCTTTTCTGAATTTTTGACTTTTCGTCGTCTAAAAGTTGTTGGTAATGTTGTGTACACTTTAGGATACATATATACATACATATACGAATAACATATGTATGGTTAAGATAATATACAGTACATATTTATTTACATAAGTAAATAAAAAGGAGATGTGACCTTTTTTTTAAAATTAAAAAAAAAAACAGAAAAGATGTGAAAAAGAAAGATTACATTATACAACACATCATAGTACAAAGAGGTGGAAAAAATGATGACAAAGATGGGGTCTTGATGCCTTGCATGTGGATGAAGTGAAGGGGAGGGTGGTGATGATATGGCAAAAGGAGTGGAGGGTATGTATCAAAGGGCATTTTAGTAATTCACATATTCCACTTTGTACACAAACAATTTCCTATTTGTCTCTCTCTCATTTTTCATTTCATTTCTTATTTTCAAAACCTCCATCATCTTCTTTTCTATGCTCTTAAAAAGCTTTCATGGCTTCCTTATAATATTTTCTAAACAAATGTCATTTTTTTTCTACTTTAAATATTTTAAAACCTTTTCCAAATATACTCTTTTCTAACCTACACCACCTTCTCCTTCAAAAGCAAGCCCAAACTCCCTTTACAACCCAAAGCCGAGCCATATACACCTCTAGGCCGAACCAAAAGTTCACCTCCCTAGGCCCAAATCTAATTTGTACTTAAGAAAATCAAAGATCTAGGTTGGTTCAAAGCGTGTTGAAAGTTGGTTTGTTTTTGTGAGCTTTTGGTGAGTAAAGCTCACCTTTTTAATTAAAGTTTTAAACTATATTTTTTTGTCTAACTTGGTTGCAAATTGTTAGTTGTTTGGGGTGAAAAATGATGTTGATTGTATAGTCGTATATGTGCTTATATGTAATGGTTGTATAGACATGGAGATAAAGTCAAAAGTGAAGTTATAGTTTGCAAGTTATGACTTTTACTTATGTATGTTGGTTGTGGCATGTGTTGTGAATGTATGCGCTTATGTTTGGATGTTGTAAGCTAAAGGAAAGTTAGCACTTGTTTTGTGTGACATTGAGATACTTTGGATTTAACTTGTTTTACTTATTTTAAATTTCTAGAAAAGTTTTACAAGTTTCCCAAACTTTACATTCTTTCCAAGGATCGGTTTGTTTAAAACGCAGCTTTCTTTTACAAAGAATGGTTTAAATACAAGGGATTCTCTTTGTCTGTGCCATTAGGTAGCCAAACAAATATGAATAGGTTATACTAATTCAAGTAAAATGGTGAGTTAAGTCAAACATAATCGAACAATTCAACGATGGAAACTCGAATGGATGGGATACATATGTGGAAGAGTACCGGTGTGTCAACCGATCCAAAGGTAGGAGATGAGGGTATATTTTTCGGACTTCAGGAGGACGTTGAACATTTTCACTTGGTTTGTACTTAGACTTTTTGGCTAAATACACGACTATAGTTGCCAAAATTGACCACTCTAGATTGGTCGGTACCTACCACTGTTGATGATGGCTAATTTGGCCAATCTTTGATGTGGATGATTAGGAGGCTATGGGGATCGCAACGTGGTGGTTTGTTCGTGTGACCAACTCTTGATTTTGATGTTATTGCTCTACGATGAGCGATTTCAATGGTGAAGCGATGATGTGATGCTTCGATGCCGCAGCTTCAAAATTTTGGTATGATAATTCTATGACTTACAAGGTATATCTAGAGGTGTTCCGATGATGACAACTTGACAACGGGTTTTGCGATGGTAATCCATAAGGGAAAGTTCAATGATGGGAATTTGTGAGTAGAATAACAATTATATTCTACTACAGTGATAAATGATACAGAATCGGTTGGGTTCCTTTATGGAGGCATGTGCAAAGGGATCGTTGATGACCCAGATGTTTCTAGAGTGGTCGTACAAAGGGGGTATGTGGTGATGCCCAACTAGATTACGACTACGTCCAGATTTTACGACTGTGGATTATCGTAGACATTACGATTGTGAGTTTGGTTTCCAGTCGTATGAAGTGGAATGGATTCAAGCATCAAGAAACCGAGATTTGATTGGCCTTTTGGCTAATGATGGAACCATACGAGTTACCATATATCCAATGCACCTGAGTGATGTAAGGATTGTTTGATGGATGTCATGTTTGCTATGGTTGTTTTATCACTCTATGGAGTCATACGACATAGGTATTATCGAATTGTGTACCAAGACACTAGATACTATACTTTGATTATATTACACCCACATAATGATGATGCTGATAGTAGATTAACACATATCGATTGTTATGTGCTAACTCTTTGGATGTAGGGACATGCTAGGTATGATTCTACATACATTATTCTCTTATTTTTATATATGATTTTTATAGTATTTTGAGATGATGTATCGCTCACACCAGAATGTTGTATAAACCGAGATTTTATGCTTTGCTTTTTATTATCTTGGGTACTCTTAAATGGGTAGATTAGGACTAATAGGTCTGGATAGTGCATGGAGTTGTACGGAGTACGTGCAGGAGACTGTGCTTTCATATATGAATACTTTGGAGCATACTTTTGCTTATATGCCGCTGTGCAGTACTGTGGAGCTATTTCAATACTTATATTTTTGAGAGACAGTCATAGAGTTTATTTTAGGGATTTGGGATGTATAAAATCTATTATTTCTATTTTGTATGATCTGTGAACCTATTGTACTTTGATGTTCTTATTTATGATTCATTTGATTATATTACCATCTTGCCTATTTTACATCTATTTGATTATTATATTTGTCTATGCATTGTGAGATGTTCTATAAGGGTCTGTGTTTCGAGTACCATCAGTGTGCATCATACATGTATATTGGGTACCGAAGGTGTAAAGCGGTCATCACATTCGATATCACAGCTTAGGTTGTGTAGTTGACCTAAGTGGATACTTGGATCCATCAGAGATAGAGATGAGTTATCACCTTAGGACGAGCATATGATATATGAGAGAATGTACTTGTTGTATTTTTGTTCTCAAAACTATATAGTAGTATACATAGTATATAAGTTACATTGCATTCATAGACACGATTGATTTATTTTTGAAATACCGATCATTCTTATTATAGCTTATAAGAATGAGCTGGAAAACGAGGAATGTGGTTAGGACTTTTACTTCTAGCATAGAGCTGGGAGTGGGTGATGGGGAAATTGTGAACCCCGATGTGTAGGAAATGTAGAATGCCAGAGGAGTTGCTCCTATAGTGGCTATTGGTGGTGGTGCCGAGAGCTGACTTTGCCAAATTGAACAAGGATTATTCTACTCTAGGTGGCAAACTATTTCTTAGAATGAAATCGGTCACCAAAGTGTAGGATTGGTTGGACTTTTATGAACACATCTTTGAGGACTTGGAGTGAAGGATGCGATGAAGAGGAAGCTAGCCTCTAGACAGCTTCATAGGCTAGCAATGATATGGTGGAACGCCTTCAAGGTTACTACTCTTGAGGATCAGATTACTTGGGAGAAGTTTAAGATAAGATTTGAAAAGAAGTATAAACCGGCTGTCTAGAAGTCGGTGTTGTTCCAATAGTTTGCTGATTTGAGGCAGGTAGATATGACTTTCTCGGAGTATGTTGCCAAGTTGGATATGTTGTCGAAGTACAACCTATTTTTTATTGACACTCCACTGAAAAAGAATGAGAAGTTTATTATGGGCTTGGACGTTTATCTTGGTGAAAAGCTGATGGGACATATCGATAAGTTCTTTGAGAAGAGGTAGAGAAGGCTCTTTGACGTGAGAGTATGTATCCGAAGTCTAGGTTGGTTGTTGATTCCAAGGATGAGCTAAAACCGTAAGTTGGCGGGGGAGATGAGAAAAAGTATAACAACAACAAGAGGAATAGCTTTAGAATAAGGGTGGCTAAAAAGGGTAAGTGGGAGCCTACTTACTATAATTGTGGGGAGAACGGCCATTTTGTCAAGGACTGTAAAGCTGAAAGCAAGAAGTGCTACAACTGTAATAGGTGTGGACATATTAAGAAGTATTATCCAGAATTATTGAGACAGAAGAAGGTAGTAAAGGCATATGCTATTAATGCTATTCCGGCTTCGTCGAGTGCTCCATCAGCGAAGGAGAAGGGAAAGGGCATTGTTATTTAGTCTACGCTTGCTATGTGTTTAATTCGATACCGTGGCTTCACATTCCTTTATATCTAGTGATTTGGAAGATAGATTAGGATTGAAACCCGAGATAGTTGACCAACTTTTGATTATGATAAACCCTATTGGAGGATGACTAGCCTTATTGAGTCATAGGTCCTTATTTGTTTGTGATTGCTTTGTTTTTGATTTTGTGGATTCGGTATTATTCTGGGGATGGACTAGCTATAGAGATATGGGGTAGTGGTGGATTAAGAGAGGTCGTTAGTGACAATTAAGATGGACGGTGGGTGGAGATTAGAGTTAGAATACCTATATGACGATGAGGTGATGGTTACCTTTCTATATTCGCTTGAGATATTGCACGATGAGTTTTCATCTATACCTATAGCTCGGGAATCTTCGGACATATTTGTGGAGGTGATAGGATTACCACCACATAAGGAGATTGAATTCCGTATAGATTTGGTGAAGGAATCCAGATCGATTGTTATGCCGTTGAGGCGTATAGCGCCCAAAGAGCATAGGGAACTGGAGGTATAAGTAAATGACCGATTATGATAAGGGTTCAGTTGATAGAGTATATTTGAGTGGAGGGGAACCTATAGTATTCGCTAGTAAGGAAGATAACTCTTTGAGATTGTGTGTTGATTACCATGAGCTGAACAACATGACGAAGAAGAATAAGTATCCATTTTTCCATATTGATGACTTGTTCGATCAATTCTATGGTTCTAGGATGTTATCTTAGTTAGACCTTAACGATGAGGTTTAATCAATTGAGAGTGGCAAGGGATAGTGTGCCGATTATTGCATTTCGTATGCCATCTGGATTCTATGAGTGGTTATTTATGCCGTTTAGGCTAACCAAATGCACTGGCATACTTTATGAATCTTATGAACCATGTTTTCAGAGATCACCTGAATAAGTCCCTACTTGTGTTTGTAGATGATATCCTTGTCTATTTGAAGATGAAGGAAGAACACAAGGATCATTTAAGGGTTAGAATACAAGGAGTGCTTGAGGGTTGTGCTCAAGGTATTGAGGAAGCACCGATTGAAGGCGAAGTTTTCTAAATGTAACTTCTGGAGGAGAAAAGTGTGATTTTTAGGTCATGTTATTTCTAAGCAGGGCATTGCTATAGATCCTATGAAGATGGCAGGATTCGGATCGACCCAAGACTGCTACAAACATGAGAAGTTCCTTGGATTGTCGGGATACTATAGGCGTTTCTATCAAGGACATCTCTAAGATATGCACAATCGAACAATTCAAGTAAAACAGATGTAATTTCTTAAATAGGTACACCATTAGTATTCGAACAAATAATCTACTTTGTTGAGAATATACTAAATTATGATTTAGAATGGATTGTTTGCACATAACAACGAAACTGTCTTGAAGTTAGTGGGAGCGATATTGAGTTTGTGGGTTTTAGGATATGATCCAAGAAATGATATGAAGGTATCATTTTACAAGAATCAGAATTGAATAAGTATATTGATTGAAATATCGAATGACTTGATTTTCAGTTAAATTACAGAGGAAGCAAATGTCCATAAGAAAGAACCACTAATAGGTATATAGATGTTTCTAGACTGTAAGTAAACAACATACTACTGATTATTAACGATGCACTTATGTTAAAATCAGTAATACTTTGATTGTTTAATACTCGATTTTCGATTTGTAAATTATATCTTTTATAGTAAGTATAAAGGATATTAGGAATATCCCAAATGATTTGTAAGGACACCTTATTAATTTTTTTAATAAGGAACATGTAAGATGGATTCCTATGCTTTTAGCAATAGGACTTATCGTACAAGTTGTATTGCCTACAATATCATAGTTGCTTATATATTTGATACATGAAGCAAATATCAAATTCAAATTAAGATTACTAAATAGTAGTTTAGAGTATTATCGAGTATATATGAAATACTAGAGAATCGTTTTATAGAAAATGAACTCCTTATCAAGGAGTGTATGAACTCAAACTTCATAAGTGATATTGGGTATAATATGTTAATGTTAAATAATGTGCATATAATAGTTATTATAAACACTAATCGATATTCGATATTGGTACGCATTTAAATTAGATTTAAATGCAATAAATAGTGTTCGAACTTGAAGTGGATTTGAGGCCCATGTGTGGCTTGCTATTTTTGGCTAGAAAATACTTGGTTAGGGCGACCATTTTAATGACTAAGATGTTGGAGTTTGAATTAAAAGAAAGGAGAATGGGTGCGAGAAAAATAGTGATCTAGATCCTTATTTTACTTTTTACGATCTCCTTATTTAATTGTCTTTGACCCAGTCTTTCCAAACACTTTTTGGAGTCTCCATCCCTTCCAATTTGTTGGCCAAACTCACCCTTTTCCTTTCCTCAAATTTTCAAGCATTTAAATACAAATTAAATCAAATACAATTGCTGGTGGATATGGCGATTCGAGAGCTAGCAATTTCAAAATTGGAAATGGATTCAAGGAGTTCATTTCTTCATTTCAACATATACAAAATAAGCTTTGGAAAAAGGTGTATTTCTGATCTACAAACTTATTAATGTTTAAATAATTATACTGTCATATGTTATTTAGTTAGGAATATCATAAACTAGTATATCGATGGATTGTCACATATAGTGGTTGTATATGTATAAATGTATATACATACATATACATACATACATAAATTATGCATATTTGTTTATACATGCTCTCGGGCTGAAAATAAAAAAATTTGAAATTCAAAATAATAAGTATTTTATAAATTTAAATATTAAATCTAACTTAAAGTTTAACGCTATATATATATATATAAATTTACAAAATTTAATTTTGTTCGTATGAATTTTGGCAATACAAATTTTTTAAAAATGATTATATTTATATAAATAATTTCAGTTAATTCAAAATTGATTATATAAATAAAAGTATGTTTGTATAACTAATTTAAATTAATTCTATAATTTAATTATATCTATTCATATACACACATACATATATGTTTATGTATTTTAATTAATATTTTATGAAAATTTTTATAACTAATATTTTATTATATAACTATATATATATATGTATATGTATGTATGCATATCCAAATATAAATTTATGCACACACACGCACACACACACACGCACACACATATTTAGACAATCTATTTATATAAACGAGGGGCTAACATGTCCATTGCCGTGTACGTCCCAACATCTACAGATGGGCACGTCAAACCATGTACACATCATTTTGTTGCACGTGCACGCACACACATGTGTATATGATATATATATATATATGTATGTATGTAATAAAAATTATATAACATAAAACTTTATTTTATTAATTTAAATAAAATATTGATTTGATTTAATAGAAAATTTAGAAAAGTTCTAAATAAATTTAGACTTCATAGACCCAATAAAGATCCAAATGGCAATTTTTTTTTGAAATTCACTCATTTCTTCTGTTGTGGGCTGGCCCAATTCCAACATTACAGATATGAGTTCTAGATCTAGTATCTAAAACTCAAGACAATGACTACAAAATAATTTTGAATCGTAAATGTATCTGATGGAGTAGTAGAACTATTATGTTTTCTTTGTCTAACAATCTTCAAGTATTCCGGACAATTCCATTTCCATTGGTCTTTCTTATGACAATGGTGACACTCATCCTTGTCAGCACCATCAGTCTTCTTACTCTTCTTACTTTTCTCGCCATCTCTCTTCCGCTTCTTCGAACATTTCGAAGCTGACACACCACCCTATACTACAAGCACTCCTCCCTAACCCTTGGATGTGGACTCGACTGACCTCAACATATTGTGTAGCTCTACGAGATTCACATTCAACTAGTTCATATTGTAATTCAGTATAAACGGCTCATACTGAGGTGTAAAAGAACTAAGGATCAAATCAACCTACAACTCATTGCTTATTGCCACGTACAATTGTAAAAGCCTATTAATATAAACCTTCATCATTAGAACTTAATCATCCATTTTCTGTTATTTTGGTATTGAACAGCTTCTTCGTAAGCTCGTACCTTGCAAAACGTCACTGTTCACCAAATATGGCCTTGAGACTATCAAACATCTCATGGACATACATGTTTTTGTGGTGCTTATATAGCGGCTTGTCTAACATAGACAACACAAAAACTCAGGCGATCTATAGGTTCAAAACCTATTTTTAATAAGTAAGTCTCAGTTCAGGGTCTGCATCATCAATGGGTTATTCTTCAGGATCGTAGGTAATAGACGACCAAAGATGCTCGTATGTCGATGCTATCTTAATTGGTCTTAGCCAATCAATATAGTTGGATCTGGTAAGCTTGTCACTTTAAGAAAACTGCTTTGGGGTAGACATTTTCTACAAGTTTTAATTAGCCGATTCAGAAAACATCATAATAGATGTTCTTATAATATTAATAAGGTCAAATTTTATGTTTGATTTTACTAATAATCTCCCACTAGTCTTTTATGTTTCTCCAGAACCTAAGATGAAGCATAGAAGTCTTTCGACATCACAAGTGGGTGTTAGGACTTGTCTGTCTTAGGATCCGACCTTGAGTTTTCTCAATAAGTCATAGCCCTATATACGATGGATAACCCCTTATTGGTTGTATCATATACAACTCCTAACCAGTGGTACTTTGTCCTAATCACATTTCGGCCTTGAGTTTGCTCAACAAATCGAAAGTGATTATTCACACGTACCTAACATTTCACAACGACCTAAGTATATTATATGTACCTTGAGTTTGCTCAACAACTGGAGAGTATGCAAGTAATTTATTAGTATATAAAATGGTAGAGGACAACATTAAGTTAAAGATTCATAATCTTTAATTCATTATATTGAGTGAAATCGACTTATGAAATAATGTATTTTTTTATGAAATACCCTCGTGATTCAAGTATCAAACACATCAAAAATCACAGTATACATACTATATGTATGTATTTATCCCTTAAGTCTATTCAAGGTTTCTTAATGTCCTACCTTTAATTTATACATTCATATTATATATGTTTAATATTATATAACTCCTATATTTTGATTAATCTTATATAATAGTCTTATATATAACATTATATTAGTTAAATCTTATTTGATTAATTTAATTAATTAACATTTCAATTAGTTTTATATTTCATTCATTACATTTTATATTGAATGTTTATACTAGAACATTTATAGTTATACACACACATATATTTATTTATTTATTACTTAACTTTTAATTTGTTTACTTAATTAAAAAAATTTAATTAAGTGTTATTAATTTCGAAAATTCTTTTATATACATACACACGCACATATATACTTACATTGTCATAAACAATTCAAGACAACATAACATATATCATTATATACATATATATTATATGTATGTTTGTTTTAATTAATTAACTTATTTAGTTAATTAATTTATTTTATTAATCTTATGAATAATTAAATTTTTGAAATTTGTTTAATATAATTTCAAAATACTTTTGAAAATAATATTAGAAAATTTATAATATGTTTCTTATTTTAAATTTAACCATTAAATTTGAAATTTTATTTTTAATTTAAAAACAATATTGAAATATTAGCCCAAGGCCCAATTCAAATTAAGCCTTTTCTATTAGGGGCAACCTTTGGCCTCACCTCACCTTTCGGGCCATGCTTGTACCAGGTATGGTAGAGTAATTGATTACCCAAACTCAATCCTTCGACAATACCTTTGTAGACACCATACTAAATGGGTAAGCTTAATTAGTTAGCCCTAACATGATTAATTTAGACTGCATAGGCTATTGGATTCTAATACCATTGTTGGATTCGGGCCAGCATGGAGTGGGGGTAAATAGCCAAATGTCAATAAAATCTTCCATTTGGATCTTATTGGGCCTATGAAGTCTAATTTTATTGGGCCAACACATACTTCCCTAAAGAGATCTTGAAACAAATATGAATAAGTCAGGATACTATAAACACGATAAAAAACAAGCAAGTGTCAAAGGCAAGAGTATTAGGATTAAGGAGCATTCTAGTGACTTTATTGAGAACTTCAGTTACCCCCTAAATAAATGTAATTCAACAAAATGATTATGGGCCCTGCATTAGTATGGCTATTAACTATTCCTCTCCTACTAATTTTAGCTTTTTTTAAGGAAAAGCATTCCCAAAAAATAATAGACATATAGTTATATAATTCCTTTGAGTTATGAGTTAAATTTTGAATTATTAGCTCTAATATTGGATCTGTATCACGAGCTGATTCTAACACCACTTCACTCACACAAACAATAGACCAACAACAACATCATTTGATTGGACCTTACTAGATTATCGCAAACTATTAGCTCACTTCTCAACCAGCTCCTATGAAATTTGCTTCCAATTCTCTTGATATTGTGGCATTATCCACTCTAGTACTTCTAACGGTTTTACCAAAACACTTTTGCCAAAAACCTCCTTAGTGTTCCTAGTCTTAACACTCCCTCCATCGACGTCATAATTATCTCGACTTTGGTTACCAATGTAAGGATGAATAGACTTCTAGGGAGTTGATCCTAGCTATCAAGCTAATGGTTCCAACATGATGCAGGTCTAAGAATGCCCACCCACTCCTTTGGAGGTTTCGTTTGAATTCCACCAGGCTCCCGATCCTCTTGATGTGCCATCTACTACTATGATGTTCTCAACTTTGGTGTCTTCGAAAGCCATTAATGCCTTGAACAATAATGAGATATCAATGGTTATCTCATTTAAATCATATTTATCTATTCTGGTTTTAGCAAACTATGAACTACTCAAAGGTTTGGATTCATCACCAAGGCAAGTTATTGATGATTTTGACCTAGATAGCCATCTTGTCGCTGATTTACCAGTGGAGATTGATCAAGCCATTTTGGAGCTCCATAGTTCTCCTTTGGTCATTACCTTCAGTACAACTTCTTCTTTAATCGATTCCTACATGGTGCCGCTGGAGGGTAAAGCTAAATAAATGTCGTGTACATTCCTTCCAAAATTGTCCATTCAAACTCACACTCATTCCATAAAACCACAAAGTGGACCCATTGAAATTTCAAAAGAATCCTCTGTAAAATGATTAACTGTCTCTTTTGGAACATTAGATTTGTTGGAAATCCACTGTACTCGGGGACTTAAAAGACATAAAAATAAGCAATTTCCATCACTACGATTTAGAAACCATTTATTAATTCCTCATATATCCTTGATCTAAGTTATCTCGGATAGAGTTAAGGGTGTATCCAAAGGGCAATTATGCAATCTTATTATATAACTTAATTCTTATGATAAATCTTGTTTGAAATAAAGTAAGATTTTGGTTTTATTTTCTATTGTATATATTGTTATATTGGAATATAAATAATGTTATAAATGATAAAGTTAGGGAGGGTATGTCCTGAAGGCAATTCTATAATTTATTTTAAATTATTAACTCTGTAACCAATTTTCGTTCGTAATAAAAGGTGTTTTTCTTTCTATTATATACTTGTTATAATATATTATAATTAATTAATTAATTTAAGTATATTTAATATAAAATCCATAATGGTGTGTTTGTGGTAGTAATTACAAATAGTTGTAATCTTGAGTATTTTATCACAATGTAATACACACATTATTTTAAATATGCTAATTCTATTCATACACCAAAAAATATAACAAACTATCATACAATAAAAATTACTTCATATACACCACTGATTTTACAAAATTATCCATGTTTTCATCTTCATCATCTTCTCTCTTTTAAATCTTAAAACCCTTTTACACAAAACTAGAGAGTCCTAGCAATAAATTTAGTTAAAAGTCAATAAAATAAACTTTAACTTTTGGCCATAATAACTTAACTTGGTTTTGTTGAAATTTCTTAGTTTCATCAAAATCAACTCTCATTTTAGAAGAAATTAATTAAACACTTTTGATGTAGAGCAATTAATTATGAGATCAAATTCCCTATCCCAGATTCCATGTCCTCATGTGCCCCTTTAATCTCATCGAGCAATCACCATAATTTTGTTATCAAGTAGGACCCACCATATCACATGAAAGGTGGATGATTTATTGATCAGTGGCTGAAATCAAATGGGCATGTGGGGAATTTAGGGATAGAGGATTTGACCCGGTTAACTGTGGAAGCTGTTTTAATTGATATTTTAGGTTTCATTAACATCTTCAAAACTGTATATATTTGATCAAATATAATTTACTGTAATGTTTTAATTAGATGGTTTATAACAAAAAAACTAAGAAGAAGGGTAACTTAGTCATAGATTTTCTTAGCAAGATAATGATGTATGGTAGTTGATTTTTGGTGTATGAATAAAATTTGCCTTTTAAATATTCCTAGTCAAGATGTATAGAGATTGGATATCAATGCATTTGTAGTGACTAGGGTGTGTAACGCCTTCAAATTTTGGGTATTGTATTATTCATGACTGCTGGGGCTACCTAAATTTTTACGATCGATAGTTATTAGATAACCATGGAATGACTCACTCGATAGTTTTCTGTTGGTTAATATAACTAGAGTCAAACATAAAATATTAATGTGACTACGCAGTTCTCTTGACTTAAGAATACTATTGATCTTCATTATGAAAGATCTACTTTGATTATAGTTAAATCATGATACAACATCCATCGAAGGAATATAGTTGGGTCAAGTGGGAGAAGTGGAAGTGAAACACTATTCAAGAGCGGACTCGTCTCCTCAATTATATGAGGTTAGTATCACGGTCAACTGAAGCCAACTCAAAGTCAAAATCTCTAGCTAGAGTAGTTCAGTTAAAAATAATTGTTATTATTCAACCAAAGACTTTACCTTTATACTATAAAGTTAAATATGGATGATATTGGAATTTTGGTCATTACCAAATTCCATAAGTCCTTATGTGATATTGTTTTGATGAAGAGAATTTACGTAAATGATTATCACAACCATATCGGGCCCAAAGCATATTATATAAATACTAATCAAGATCAGGCGATGACCATACCCTAATGGGGGAGACCTACATAGCCTTACGGCACCACCCATTTTTTGTTATTACCAGTTGTGAGGCTCGAGGCTACGATTTACCATTCTGTAGCAATTCCCACTTGGAATGCTAAATTTCC
Organism: Allium fistulosum; assembly: GCA_030737815.1. Lineage (NCBI taxonomy): Eukaryota > Viridiplantae > Streptophyta > Magnoliopsida > Asparagales > Amaryllidaceae > Allium > Allium fistulosum. The sequence goes on from CM060907.1 coordinate 297,474,735, forward strand.
CTCCATGCGACAATGCAATACTAGCATTCGTCCATACAAGTTCGACATGAGTCCCTACTTGCGTTTGTGGATGCAAACATTAGTATTTAAATTGTTCAAATATTAATCATTGGCTAAATTCACACCTATGAGTCACACAACCAATTCTATTCAATCTCTAAAATACCACTTAATTTAATTGATTTATAATTCAACCGTTTTATACTAGTTATAAATAAATTAAATTTATTAATATGTTTGAAATATTAATAATAATAATTATTATTATATTTATTGTATAAGGTGTATTTTGTAAAGTTGGGTCGCCTCTAGAATTTTCTAGGTGCTACTAATAATTTATTGGCTGCATGTATAAATGTCATATATGTGCATTTTGATATTTGATATCAATAACAATTTAAATTTGATTTAAGTTGAATAAATTATTAATGGATTGAATGAGTGTTTTGGTCCTTAATAGACCATGATCCATGTGGCTAATAGGAGGGCAAAGAAGTGGTCATGTGGCTTTAAACTAGTAGGAGAAAAATATGTGATATTTTGTCTCCAACTTCTACTATGACTTCAAAGATAAGGAACCTCTTTTCTTTTTAATCTTTCACTCCTCTTTTCCTTGGTTTGGTCATAAGCTTCCCTCCCATAACCCCACTCATCTCCTTACTCCTTTTAACTCCATTAAACTAAATATGATTTGTTTGCACGCTTGTCTCTTGCAATGAAGGGTGCAGATCAAAGAGATCAAAGGAGACTGTTCAAATCAAAGTGTGTTTCTAAGGCCCTATCTCAAGGTATAGTTTCAATCTATACCATATAATCATATATGTGTATTGCTTATGTTATATATCTTTTTTATATACGTTTTTTCCCATTGTTTATATCGGCTATACATACACACATATATAATCTATGTGATTCACATCATCATTATAATTAACAATTGATAATTTTTTAATACATATTTGTAATAACATTTTGGCCATATTTAAAAAATTAAATTATTTTATTGTATATATATTATTTTCTTAATTTAAAATAATGTTTAGTGATTTTAAATCTATTATTTATATATTTAATTAAGAAAATATATTATGTAAATATTTATTTAAAAATTTTATTTTTGGAAATTAAAAAAATCCTTTTGTTTTGGCCAAATTTATTTTATATTATATATACATAAATACTCTCATTTCGATTATGCAATTTTATAAATAATAAAATATTTACTTATGTTTAAAAAAATTCGTCGAAACCTACACATACACACACACACACACATATATATATATATATATATATTGTAAATATATTTGTTATGGACCTCTAGCTCAAGCTGATAGAGGCATATCGCTTTAGACAAAGGTTCTCAAGGTCATGGGTTTCAGCCTTCGAGACATCATATAGGTGCTCTACTTAAATAAAGTATTACTCTAATTATCAAAAAATTATTTTATAATTATACTTTAATATACATATTTATATAATTATATATATATATATATCATTCAATTAATATAAGTATATTAATATTTTAAAATATATTTATTTTTGAATTATGAATTTATTTTAATTTATATATTTATATTATTTAATATGTAGCAAAGTCAAATTAGATATTTTATATTTGAATTTCAAATCGTAGATCTAGCTTTAGATTTGAATCTTATTTATTAGGTCAAAATAGATATACTAATTTGAAATATGAAATTATAGGCTTTGTCAAATTTCTTTTACATATACTTATAAATAATTTTAATTAATTTTTTTGAAACTAATATATATGTGTGCGTGTGTGTGCGTGTGAGTATTATGAAATATTTTATTCTAGCAATTAACATATATGTAAAAGCCAAGTGTATACATAGTAGAAGATAATCCCATATAATATATGCTATGTTGCACGTGCATGTTTTACACACATGATCATTTATTGATATGCTCATATACTATATATAATTAACATTTAATTAAATTAATTAATTAATTAAATAAAGGAAATTAAATAAATATAATCTTATCTAAACTAATTAAGTTGGATTTAATTCAACCTTTTGACTACATAGGACCAACATGATCCAAAATATGATTATTTTTGGAATCTACCTATTTCACCTACTTTTGACCGACCTAGTTCGAACAATGGTATTAGAGCCCTAATAGTCTATGCAGTCTAGATTAGCAACTTTAGAGCCAACTAGTAAAGCCTACCTATCATTTTGATGTCTAGAATAGTAGTGTCTAGGCTTAGGTTGGATAATCAAGTATTCTTCCATCCTTGGCTACCGACATGACTTAATAATGAAGTAAGTCCAAAAGCTTGTCCCCGTTATAAAGGCTTAAATTGATTTGGGCATTGGGCTAATTTTCAAAATTCAGTTTGAAAATTTAAAGAAATATTTTGAATTTAAGTTAAAATAAATATCATAAAATATTTTTCAGAAATTATTTTTAAAAATAAATTAATTTTTTTGAAATTATTTAAAATCTAATTAATTAGATTAAATAAATAAAAGTTAATTAATTAAAATAAACATATATATATTAATATATGTGTTTGTGTATATATGTATCTATACATCTTATGGTTGAATATATTTAGCTTAAATTATTTAACTTAAATTATAAATAAATATTTTCAAATTTATTAAATTATTAGATTAAAAATTGTTTTCAATTAAATAGAAATAATTATTAAATAAATTAATTTGATTTTAATTAATAATATATATGTAATGATATAGGTATATAAAACTATAAGTATTATAGTTAATATTCATCTTAAACTATATGGTATAAATAAAAAAATTGAATTTTAAAATAATTTAATTAATTTGTTAATTAAATTATTAAATGTGATTTAATTCTTAATATACATAAGAATATTATATAAATTATTCAAATTATAAAAGGTTATAAATAAATTAAACTTGTATAATATGGTGTATAATATAAGTGGAACTATAAGAAACCTAACTTAGGTTTAAGGAACGAGTATATCCGTATTGTACATATACCATGATTTCGGATGTGTTTGTTACTTGAATCATGGGAGTATTTCAAAAGAACTACATTGTTCCCTAAATCGATATCACTCAAAGTATGTGTGTGTGTGTGTGTGTGTTAAAGAATATGAATTCTAGTATATTAGTTGTCCTCTACTAATTATATAATAATATATTGTTTGCATACTTTTTAGTTGTTGAGTTTCCTCAAGCTAGAGAGGTTATCCATAATACTATTAATATATTGACTAGACGAGGTATGATACTTGTACATACTTGTTGAGTTTCCTCAAGGTTTGTGCATTATACTTAGGCAGTCGTGAAATGGTGGGTACGAGTGAATAATCTCTTTTGATTTGTGAGTTTTCTCAAGGTTGAGATGAGATTAGGATAAAGACCATGGGTTATGAGTTGTATATGATACAACAGATAAGGTGTTATCCATCATATGCATGCCTATGATATGTTTAGTTTCCTTAAGAATACTAAGGAAATCGAATCCTAACACTCACTAGAGAAATTAATAGATTTTTATATTCACTTTTAGGGTCTTGAGATACATAAAAGTCTAGTATAAGCTTATTAGGTAAATGAAATGTAACATTTAACCTATCTAATCTAATAATATAAGAACATTTGTTATGCATAAATTGTTCTAATTTACTTAAATTAAATTTGCAATAAAATGACCAACCTAAGATTGTTTTTGAAATAAAATAAACTCACCATACCAAACTATACTAACTGGCTAAGAGCAATTAAGATAGCACTCATATACGGACGCTTGTGGTCGTCTACTACCAAACCTTTAAGAGAGAAATACACTGAGGGCGCTGACCCTGAGGCGGTAAAACTTTATAACACCTGGGTAGTTGATTATGAAATCGCTCAAGTTTTCTTGTTTTCTACATTAGACAAGCCATTACAAATGCACACGAAATATGTTTATCCATAAAATCTTCAAAACTGTTAAAGCTACGTTGAGGGAGCAATCTTGTTTTGTAAGGTACAAGTTACTAAGAAATTGTTCAACTCGAAGATAACTAAGGGAAGTCATGTTGAGGATTTCACCTTGACCATGAAGGACTATATCAATAGAATTTTAGAACTAGAAGTTAGAATAAATGATGAACTGCAAGTGGATTTGATCCTAGTGTCACCGACTCCACATTTGAGTTGTTCATATTGAACTACAATATGAACTAGTTGAGCATAAACCTCATCGACCTACTCAATATGTTAAGGTCGACTAAGGGATTGTTCAAGGATTAAAACATGGTGTTAGCTATGAAGGGTAAGGCCACTTCTTCGAAGGGTTTGAAGAAACAAAGGTAGGGCTCTAAGAAAGGCAAGAAGGATGCTTCTGTTGACAAAGGCGAATGTCATCTTTATCATAAGAAGGGGCGTTGGAAGCAAAATTTTCTGAGCTATTTGAAGATGGTCAAAGAAAAGAAGGAAATTGTTTCTTCCGCTCATCGAGGTATGTTTATAATTCAAAACCGTTTTACAATCAATAAATTACCTTGGGTTTTAGATACTGGATCTAGAACTCATATTTGTAATTTATTATAAGGATTTAAGAGCAGACAACATGTGACGAATGGTGAATGAGACTTTAAATTGCTAATAGATCACTAGTAGATGCAACTGCAGTTAGAGAATGTAATGACCCATAAGTTCACTACTTCAAAAATGAGAGATTTTGTTTATTTTAAGTTTAAAAGGTTTAAAAACTTAAATAAATAAGTTATATATAATAAATAATAATAGAGAAATTATTTATTCTTATGGTTAATAATTAAAAAGGATAAATTTGGATTTTAGAACAAATCAGCAAAAGTTAAGAGCCCGTTTGGTTTCATTTTGTATTTTGAGTTTTGTGTTTTCAACTTGCGCTAAGAAATAGCAAAAAATAAGAGAAGAAGATTTATAATTCTTAGTCATTGCGACGACCAACGGACAACGAAGGAGTCAGATTGTTCTCCGTGCTTTTGTTATCTCCTGAAACACGAAAAACAAATAAACTTGTTTTCTATTTTACATGTTAATTCCATTTTTCAAATTTTTTTTTTTCAACAATACATACAACGGACGCGCTTTTGTATAGACGAAAACACAAAACTAAAAACGACAAGCCAAACGGGGCCTAAGTTTTGTAAAAAATAAAATAAATGCTTAAATAAATAGGTTTAAATATTTGTTTGAAAAGTTAACCTATACTAAAGTCACTTAATAAAGATAATAGAAATATATTTAAGGATTTAAAAATAGGTTTATAATCGTTTTACAAAAATATTCAAAATTTGCCACATTTTGTCAATGCAACTTCAAAATTCAATATTTTGATATAAATCCTAATGATATGGAATTTTAACCTAGATAAACTTGTTTTAATTCATTTAACACAATAGGAAATCCATTTTTAAGTTTGGTTTATTTTAATATATAGTTTAACAAATAGGTCAAATTTTGACTATAAAACTGCCAATAAAAACACTATTTTTAACCAAAACAAGTTATCACAACGTTTTGACAACATGATCACTTTATTAACCAATATAATGCATATTAACAAACTATGCACACTTTAGATTATCATGTAAATACAAATTCATTTTGAAAAGTCAAAATTAACAAATAATTCAAAAAGTAACATGATTTGACAATTTATAATTAAAATTAAATTACTAAATATAATCATTACAAAAAGGACTTAATCGCTCTTTTATCATTAATGCTCAAGTCTTATCAATTATGGAAAAGGAGCAAAAGGTTATTCAAGTATTTTAGAAATTAAGAAAAAGAGGCATAATCGTTTCATAAGTACATGAATCAAATCTTACCATTACATCCACCATTAATGCACTTCTTATCATGCTTAACCAAAGTCAGAAAGTAGAGAAGGGTGTTGTAATCATTTTCCATCCAAAGCTCAAGTATAAATTGCCTACACCATTCACTTCATTTTCACAAAATCCATTATCACATTCTCTACATTTTCTTCATTTCCTTAAGCTCTTCTTCTCCATTTTCTTCCTCCACCTCAACCAAGCTCCACTACACTCCTTTACACGCCCTCACACTCCCCTAAAATCCATGACCAAGCCCTCCAAGCACCTTACCCGAACCCTACTCATCCACACCCCCACATACCTGCCTCAAAATCCCATATACCCGCCTCAAGAACCACGACCAAAGCACCTACCCACCTACCCAAGCCCGTACCCTCCTCTAACCTTCACGCACCCACACCATACACGCCTATCCCCACACACACCAAGTCATACCCTCCTCTCTTATAAAAAAAAGAAAAGAAAATAAAGAGAAATTCAAAGCGACAGGTTCGGAACACGGGAAAAAGAGAGCGGGTAGTTCGTGAAGCACGCTAGTTTTACAAGAAATTGACGGAGTGGAAATGAAGGTGAGAAATTCTCATCGCTATTTAGTTACATTGATTATCAAGTTTAATTGTTATGTTAGATAATCACCAATTGATGATATGGATGTTTGAATGATTGTTTGAATATGTTGGATGGATAATAGAGTTATGCTAATATACTCACTTATTGATAATCACTATACTATGAGAATGGATGTTATGTTAATGATGAATATTGGAAGTAATTATGCTCATTATTGATTAAGTAACCCCTTTGTTAAGTATGACCAATTTTGTTAATATGGTATATGTTGGAATTATTAAGCCTCTTTGTGATAGTGAAAAAAAACCAAAATTTGATTTTGGAAATAAAGTCAAATTGGAATTGAAGTATAACTGAAATTGAAATCGGAAATCAAAATCGAAATTGGATTTGAGGTGGAAAGTGAAATTGAAATTGAGATGAATAGTAAAAGTGAAATTGAAATCGATTTTCAAAATTTAAATTGAGATTAAGGTTGAAATTTGAATTAGAATTGAAATTAGATTTGAAATCTAAGTTTAAATAAAGTTTAATTTGAAGTTAGAATTGAAACTGAATTAAAATTGGAATTAAAAATTTAATATTAAAATAATAGGAATATAATAATATTATAAGATGGGAATAGTGAAAATATATTTTTAAAACTTAAAAAATTGAAAATACCGATTTAAAATGATTAGTTATGTTTTTATAAGTAATTATATTCAATTTAGAGAATTTATTTCAAATATTGTAAATCAAGTTAAAACTAGGTGCGTCGCGTAACAACAGTTCGCGATTTCGCGTCGAAAAGTTCAAATGAGTGTACAAAGTGAAGTATAGCTCGAATTTCTTCAAAACAAGAAATGCCCGGTCTATTATAACCGTAATTTTTAAATAGAAAAAGAAAATCAAGATTTTATCATTTAGATTTTGAATTATGTCCAAATCAATTTTCTAGAAAAATTGCGCTTGTGCAGTTAAGTGAACATAACGAGAAATCTTTTTAAACGGACGTATTTAATTAGGGAAAAATATGGAATAAATTTGATAAATCTATTTAAATAGTTTAAAAAAGTTTCAAATGGAAAAATATGAATTTTCAAATATTAAAAAGTTGTTTAAATCAAATAAGCTTATAAAGCACTTTCCGCAACACTTTTATGCTGCCGTTTCTACGACTTTTTAAAAAAGAAGGTTTAAACTTAACGATTTTTCCTAGAATCAATTACGAATTTTATTAAAAGGATAATTAAGCATTTAAAAGATAATTTGGAATCTTTATAATCAATTCCAAAATAAAAGCTAATAATTGAGTATGCGGAAACAACTAGTACATTTGTCCCGCTTGTGAGATCTGAGAAGATAAAACAAGGTGTTTAACTAAGGTTATGAATGGAGCAACCAGTGCCCTGAACTTACCTGGCCTATATTTTCTCTTCTTAGGCGAGGGATGGAACAGGTCGAAAGGAAAGCCCGGATGCTCTAAAAAGATTATATTAACTTTTTCCAAAATAAAAGAAGATTAGTATTGTCCAAAATTTAAGCAATCTCCAAAATGAATAAACTACAACCTGGATTGCATATAGATAATCTTCTTATACTTGGTGTTAAATTCCAAAGAGGGAACTCGTCATATTCGTGGAATTTAAATGGTGATCCCACCGTTATTCCACCCATAGCACTTGTTGAATACAGAAATTGATGTTGAGTAAAATTAGAATGATTTCTATGATCCTATTTACTCAATAATGTTTTCTAAGATTGATTTAGGGTTAACATTGTTTTTGACCCATTTAAAAGTCAAGAAATTCGGGATCGATGGTAAGTAAGAAAATAGGAAATGTTTTCCCAATTAATAAGCGAATGAACTTATAATTAATCTGAGATTATAAAGGGATTTAATAAAATGAATTAAAGTGAAAAGAGGCTTAATAAATCACGTGTACTCATATTCACTCTTTTATCGATGATTAGATTTCGAAGAAATCAGGATCGGATCTGGTTAGTGAGGTTCATGCATGATAGGAGGTTCTCGTTTTGTGAATAGTGACGAAGCTTAGACTCTTACCCCTACATGTCCCTAAGATCGAGTATCGAGGGGTTGGTTAATAGTCAAGAGGCTTGCTGTAAAAGCTGATCTGAGGTACCACATGTAGTCACCTCCATGTTGAAAAGTAGGAGTTTCCCCATGTTGAAAAGCTGAAGGGTAGCGGGATGGTTGAAAAGCCTACCAGGGCTGGTCCAAAAACCCATTCGTTACATTTGGAATCAGAACTTAGGTTTAGCAAACACCGAAGCCTGATAGGGGTAAGTCTCATCAGAGATAGGATTAGTAATATCCTAGGATGAGCAACTCATTAGAGATAGGGTTAGTAACACCCTATAATGATTTTTGGGAGTATTATATATGAGCGCGTATTTGTTAATTTTATAAAAATGAGTTTGTTTTAAAAAAGTTAGTAAATGAAATAATTTTACTTTAGGTTTATATTTTAAATATTAAAGGGGAAATTATTATTTTTGGTTAGAAATTAAGGATTGTTTATAATTTAGCATAGTAAAACTAAAATATGAATATCTTGTGATTAGAATTGCATGGTTTGACTATAATATGTTCCATATAAAAATAATTAGTTGAAAGCTAGAATTTAGAACTTTAATCATATACCCCTAGACATTTGGTTATTAAGAAATAATGATTTAATGATCATCAAAATTGATGGATTTAAAAGCTAAGTACAAATATCTTGTGAATTAAGTTTCATAGTTTGACTATAAAATATTTGATGATAATATTGAAGCTAGAAGTTGTAATTAGAGAAAGTAAAAAAGAAAATGCACACTTAGAAAAATACTTATCAACAAGATAGAAAAAGATAAGCCTCAATTGAGACTTTGGTAAATATAATATAAAAGGGTAAGTTCTATAACTTATAAAGGAGATAAGATAATTTGAACTTTAGACACTTTGATTAGGTTAGAATCAAATTGAAATATAGGAATAAGAGATATAAGAAATATTATCCTAATATAAAACTTTGAATTAGTGATACATTTAGGGTAACAGTGGTAATTTAGAATGAAGTAATATTAGAGTTGATAGGTTAGAAAAAGTTAAAAAAAGGGGGAAGTTTTGAATAATGTGGTTAGTAGGTTAATTGTTGGATGAAAATGTTTAAATAACAAATACCATGTGAATTAAGTTTCACAATTCGACTATAAGGTATTTAATGGATTTAAGGTTAAGAAATTTGATTTAGAAATGGATAGGTAAATAAGTTAAGCAGATAATCATAGAATTAATAAGAAAAGATGTACACTTAGTAAAGTTGTCTTATTAATATATGGATAAGATAAATAATATTAGCTAAATTAAGACCTTAGATAAATAAAACTAAGGATTACGTTTTATAACTTATTAATATGAGATAGTAGTAGAATTCCATATTTGTTAAACACCCTAATTGAAGTAATAACAGTTTGAAGTTTGGGGATATGTATATATACTCTTAGGAAGTAAAGGTATGTTATACAAGTTTAAGTCAAAATTGTATGCTTAAGTAATAATGGATTTAGTAGAAAGTATTTGGTTGTGAAATAAACTTGGATTAATAGAAATTTTGAAGAAATATATTAGGTAAAAATGAATGTGAATAAATACATAAGTTATACGTAGTTCATTTCGGCACATAAATTTTTGATCTAAGATTTGAGCATAGAACTTTGAGGTGTTTACACCAATCCGAGAAAGGATTTATCACTCGATTCTTGACGATGAACATTGATAAGGGTTTATGGTTATGTACTTGAGTTTTCTATCACAGTTGAGAGCTATGCAAGGAAAGCAAGGGTTTGCGATCAGGAAGCCTGATCAAAGTCCGCACTAGAAAATCGGTGGATCGATACTAGTTCGGAAGTATAGTTGTGGATTCGAATAATAGATCGAATCAAATATCACATATAGTATGATGTTTTGGGTCTGTCTACATAGTAGTTGGATAGTTATCTTAAATAGTAGGCACTAAGATATAGGGGTTGGACTTATGTTTTGGTATGTATATAGACCTCATGTGTGGTACACGCTCAGGTTAGGGGATGGGTTATGTGGATGTATTCATTTATGTTTATATAGTATCAGTTTGGTTGTTTTTGGAAGTATAGTCTATTTCGTAGTTGTGTATATTATCTTAAGTGTGTAGTACGCACTAGGATGGGTAGGATAGGAGTCGGACTTGATGTATGTATGTATAACCTTAAGTACGTGATAAGTACTCAGGTTGGTATGGGGAATCTCTGTTCCATGTATGTATGTCCGGTGTTAATTGATCAGTGTTGTTATGGTATTGACCTTCTTTTTATATATGCATTTTCTTTCAATCATCAGTATAAATAAGTTAAAATGTTTGAGGATACGAGTATGAGATAGATAGCTTTATCTAACTTTCATTTCGAGGACGAAATGCTTTTAAGTAGGGGAGAATGTAACGACCCGTAATTTCGCTACTTCAAAAATGAGAGATTTTGGTTATTTTAAATTTAAAAGGGTTTAAAAACTTAAATAAATAAGTTATATGTAATAAATAATAATGGAGAAATTATTTATTCTTATTGTTAATAATTAAAAAGGATGAAATTTGGATTTTAGAACAAATCATCAAAAGTTAAGTTTTGTAAAAAATATATAAATGCTTAAATAAATAGGTTTAAATATTTATTTGAAAAGTTAAAATATATTAAAATCACATAATAAAGATAATAGAAGTATATTTAAGGATTTAAAAATAGGTTTATAATCGTTTTACAAGAATATTCAAAATTTGCCACATTTTGTCAATGCAACTTCAAAATTCAATATTTTGATATTAACCCTAATGGTACAGAATTTTAACCTAGATAAAATTGTTTTAATTCATTTAACACAGCAGGAAATCCATTTTTAAGTTTGGTTTATTTTAATATATAGTTTAACAAAAATGTCAAATTTTGATTGTAAAACTGTCAATAAAAACACTATTTTTAACCAGAACAAGTTATCGCAACGTTTTGACAACATGATCACTTTATTAACCTATATAACGCATATTAACAAACTATGCACACTTTAGATTATCCAAGTTGTAGTTTATTCATTAATGCTCAAGTCTTATCAATTATGGAAAAGAAGCAAAAGGGTATTTAAGTATTTTAGAAATTAAGAAAAAGAGGCATAATCATTTCATAAGTACATGAATCAAATCCTACCATCATATCCACCATTAATGCACTTCTTATCATGCTTAACCAAAGTCAAAAAGTAGAGAAGGGTGTTGTACTCATTTTTCATCCAAAGCTCGTATAAATTGCTACACCATTCACTTCATTTTTCACAAAATCCATTGTCTCATTCTCTACATTTTCTTCACTTCCTTAAGCTCTTCTTCTCCATTTTCTTCCTCCACCTCAACCAAGCTCCACCACCACCCTCCATACCACCTACCCATGGCCATAACCCCAAACCCGAATCACTACCCTCCTTTACATGCCCTCAAACTCACCTAAAACCTACAGTCAAGCCCTCCAAGAACCTTACCCGAACCCTACTCATCCACACCCCCACATACCCGCCTCAAGAACCACGGCCAAAGCACCTACCCACCTACCTAAACCCGTACCCTCCTCTAACCTTCATGCACCTACACCATACACGCCTACCCTCACACACACACACCAAGTCGTACCCTCCTCTCTTATAAAAAAAGAAAATAAAAAAAAGAGAAAAAGAAATTCGAAGTGACAAGTTCGAAACACGGGAAAAAGAGAGCGCGTTAGTTCGTGAAGCACGCTAGTTTTGCAAAATATTGACGGAGTGGAAATGAAGGTGAGAAATTCTCAGCGCTATTTAATTACATTGAATATCAAGTTTAATTTTTATGTTAGATAAACACCATTTGATGATATGGACGTTTGAATGATTGTTATAATATGTTGGATGAATAATAGAGTTATGTTAATATACTCACTTATTGGTAATCACTATGCTATGAGAATGGATGTTATGTTAATGATGAATATTGGAAGTAATTATGCTCATTATTGATTAAGTAACCCCTTTGTTAAGTATGACCAATTTTGTTAAGAGGGAATTAGGCACAAGGACAAACTTTGGAAAAAACTTAGGTTGAAGGACACCAAGTTTCTATTTTGGGCTGAAGGACAAACTTTGAAAGAAAATTAGTCTGAAGGACAATGCTAGTTATAACTAGCATTATATTCAGTTTTTATAGTATAGAAAATGCTATTATAACTAGCATTATACTCAGTTTTACACTGTACAAAATGCTAACTATATTTAGCATTGTCCTTCAACCTAATTTTTTTCAAAGTTTGTCCTTCAGCATAAAAACGAAACTTGTTGTCCTTCAGCCTAATTTTTTTTCAAAGTCCTATTTTCCACTTTTGTTAATATGGTATATGTTGGAATTAGTAAACCTCTTTGTGAATAGTGAAAAAAAATCAAATTTGAATTTTGAAAATAAAGTTAATTGGAATCGAAGTTTATTTGAAATTGAAATTGGAAATCGAAATTGGAATTGGATTTGAAGTGGAAAGTGAAATTGAAATTGAGATGAATAGTAAAATTAAAATTGAAATCGATTTTGAAAATTTAAATTGAGGTTAAGGTTGGAATTTGAATTATAATTGAAACTAGATTTGAAATCTAAATTTAAATTAAGTTTAATTAGAAGTTAGAATTGAAATTGAATTGAAATTGGATTAAAAATTTAATATTAAAATAATAGAAGTATAATAATATTATAATATGAGAAGAGTGAAAATATATTTTTAATACTTTAAAAATTGAAAATATCGATTTAAAATGATTAGTAATGTTTTTATAAGTAATTATATTCAATTTAGAGAATTTATTTCAAATATTGTAAATGAAGTTAAAACTAGGCGCGTAGCGTAACGACAGATCGCGATTTTGCGCCGAAAAGTTCAAATGAGTGTATAGAGTGAAGTATAGCTCGAATTTCTTCGAAACAAGAAATATCTTGTCTATTATAACCATAATTTTAAGATAAAAAAAGAAAATCAAGATTCATCTTGTTGATTTTGAATTATGTCCCAAACAATTTTCTAAAAAATCGCGCTTGTGCAATTAAGTGACCATAACGAGAAATCTTTTTAAATGAACGTTTTTAATTAGTGAAAAATATGGAATAAATTTGATCAATCTATTTAAATAGTTTAAAAGAGATTCGAATGGAAAAATATGAATTTTCAAATATTAAAAGGTTGTTTAAATCAAATAAGCTTATAAAGCACTTTCCGCAGCACTTTTCTGTTGCCGTTTCTATGACTTTTAAAAAAAGAAGGTTTAAACTTAACGATTTTTCCTAGAATCAATTACGAATGTTTTTAAAAGGATAATTAAGCGTTTAAAAGATAATTTGGAATATTTATAATCAATTCCAAAATAAAAGCTAATAATTGAGTATGCGGAAACGACTAGTACATTTGTCCCGCTTGTGAGATCTGGGAAGATAAAACAAGGTGTTTAACTAAGATTATGAATGGAGCAACCAGTGCCCTGAACTTACCTGGCCTATATTTTCTCTTCTTAGGCGAGGGGTGGAACAAATCGAAAGGAAAGCTCGGATGCTCTAAAAAGATTATATTAAGTTTTTCCAAAATAAAAGAAGATTAGTATTATCCAAAATTTAAGCAATCTCCAAAATGAATAAACTACAACTTGGATTGCATCTTCTTATACTTGGTGTTAAATTTCGAAGAGGGAACTCGTCCTATTCGTGGAATTTGAAAGGTGATCTCACCGTTTTTCCACCCATAGCACTTGTTGAATACAGAAATTGATGTTGAGTAAAATTAGAATAATTTCTTTGATCCTATTTACTCAATAATGTTTTCTAAGATTGATTTAGGGTTTGCAGTAAAAGATGTCTTAAATAACATTGTTTTTGACCCATTTAAAAGTCAAGAAATTTTGGATTGATGATAAGTAAGGAAATAGTAAATGTTTTCCCAATTAATAAGTGAATGAACTTAGAATTACTCTAAGATTAAAAGGGATTTAATAAAAAGAATTAAAGTGAAAAGAGGCTTAATAAATCCTGTATACTCAAATTCACTTTTTTTTATCGATGATTGGATTTCGAAGGAACCGAGGTCAGATTTGGGCGATTCCTATCCGAAAACCACTTCTAACCTATTTACGTTTTCGAAGAATGAAGCTGCTTGAAGACAAGACATTGAGATGAATAATAATGAAGGACTACTTGTTGATTAATTAGGGATAAACTCCCGATTTACTTATTGTAGCAGCGGTCTTTGTTATGAAAAATCTCAGAAAACAAGGACTTCTCGCCTAGTAATGGCCGAGGAAAGTACCTTTAGTTTCGTTCAGTCCCGGAACGAACTTGTATGGACTAGTGTCCGACCTTGCATTCTAATCACATTGAGTGATCTCTATAAAATTTATATCAGTCGGTGGCGGAGAAGACACCTTCTCTTAGCTTAACACCCTTTTCCGAGACATACTAGCTCAGGAAGTTATATATTTGTAGAGACTAGTCATGTGAATATGGAATGGCAATGTGGCATTCAAAGTGGAAGGAATTTGTGCTATGTGAAAAGCTAATCGTTGCCTCAAGCCTCATCAACCGGAAATGACTGAAACATGGTAGATGCAGCAAGGCTAAGTGGGTCATTCCATTAGGATATAATCATTCCCTTCTAGATATCTTTCTTCTCGCTATGATGTTCGAGATGTAAATCATTGTGGTGTATAGAAATCGAGTGCTCGGGTAAAGGTCGGTAATGACTGGGAGATGACATATTCGGTACTATCTAGATATAGAGGTAGGCCGGTCTTGTGTTGGTAGAGGATCCTTTGTTTTGGTCCCGGGAACATCCATCTAGAGGTGTACCCATCGGAAGGTAATCCCTTCACCTGGTCATTTGTATCGAAATCCACTCTCCAATAAGAACTTACACTTTTTTTTGCAGAGCCTAGTATGCTCAAATTAATAATGGTAATAATTTCGGCTAAGATTAATAAGTTTATTTGCAAAAGTTTTCAAAGAAATGTCATTAGAAATTATATCAAAGGTTTTGATATATGAAAGTGATTTGGTTATCATAAGGTAAAAACTCGTCTGTGTTTATGTGTGGGTGTGGTCTTATGAGATACTCTTTCTTTTCAAAGGATTTTATTCAAAGGCTGATATATTACACTGTTATTTATTATTGAGTTTTCTCACGCTGGTTTATCAAGCCTGATCCGGGTGTTTTCAATACTCGGGTCAGATCCGAGTAGTTTCAGGTTTAGTTGATGACGGTTGGAGTTTCTAGAGGAAAGCTGGAGATATTCACCTACGTATGGACGCATTCTATTATCCGATGCTGTTTTTGCTGTTTGTTAGCATTTGTAAGGACTATTGTTTATAACTGTCCACGCTGAATCTATGTAGACTCTGATATATGTATTTTAAAAGTTTTCCGCTGTAAAGATATTGTTCAATATTATATATTATTCCATTTATGTGAGATTCTGTTCTGTCTTATTTTTCTTTTTACCCTTCATGTTCCGTCTTTTCATTCAATTGGAGTTGGACATGTATGGTTTATTTTCAACCTAAAGGGAATGGAAAAAGGGCCTTGACAGAGAATGCCACTTGACTTTGCCAAACGGATTTTTTTTTGTTTTAATAATTGTTATTATATTAGAAATTTTGTTAATGGAATAGTACCAGTGTCCAGATTGTTTGAGACTAGATGTAGCTTTTATTATAATAACAGTGTTATAAACATTTTGTTTGATGTAAATAATACCTACAATCGTGTCTTAGATAATGGCATTCATATGCTTAATTTTAATCATATATATGTTGTAAATAAATCTTCTGTCGACATTAATAATTACTATTTATGGTATTGTAGGCCAGGTCATATTGGTGACAAAAAGACCACAAACTTAAAACCGAAGATTTTCTACAGACATTTGATTATGAATCATTTGACACTTTTAAGTCATGTCTCAAAGGAAAAATGACCAAGCAACCCTTCAATGAGAGTGATGAAAGAGTTAATAAACTCTTGGGTCTTATACATACTGATATATATGGCCTAATATCTATAGTGATGAAGAATAATTCAACTTACTTTGTAACTTTTACTGATGATTTAACGAGACTAGGATTGTATATCTTACGAAGAATAAATCCAATGTCTATGAGAAATTTAAAGAATATAAGAACAAGGTAGAAAGTCAAACAAACTATAAAATTATATTACTTTGATCAGATCGAGGTAGTGAGTATGTTAGGCAAGAACTCCAATTGTGATATCCCGGAAATTTGGCAATATCAATTTAATAATCTTTATTAATAATTAAATTGATTTGTTGATTTATTTTATAAATTGACAAGTTTATTCATTTTAAAAGGTTAATAATATTTTAAATTGGCAAATTTATTTCTTTTGAAAACTAATAACATTTTAATTTGGGAATATCTTTTCTAAAATTTTAATTAGGAAGATTTATCTTACTAAAACTAATATAAGTGTTTATATTTATAATGTATATATATAGGTATATATATTATAAATAGGGAGTCTTTAATTTAATAAAAGGATAAGTTATCAAATTATAATATATATGTATATATATATTGTTATTTGAAGTTATGTATTAAAATTAAATATGATAATTATAAAGCTAATGTTAAAAGTATTTTCCATTTAGAATATATATATTTGTATATATTGGAATGGAAAGAATATTGAATTTGAATTTAATAAGATGTTTTCAAACTTTAATATATATATAATTTGTAATTTGGTTTAATACTTTTGAAAATGATATTTTAAGATTTAAATAACAAGAATAATTTCTTATTTATTATAAACATATATTTTAAGTTTTATTTTGGTTAAGGTTTAAATTAAGAAGTTTAATTGTTTTTTTTTAGATTCTTTCCTTTTTAAAATTCAAAATGGTTTGTAAAAATATATATATAGTTAAACTCAATTTCTTAAGCATTTATAAATATGTTATATACATATATATTTGATTAAAGCATAAGTTATTATAAATAATAGTTTTTCACACTTGTATATTTATATAGAAATCTTAAAGCTTATTATAAAAGGATAAATACATTTTTATACATATATATATTTTTAAATATACATGTAGGATTTAAATAAATCAAAATAAAAAGGAATTAATACTTGTAAATTAAGTAAAGACAAGATAAAACACTTGTAAACTTATGGAGACTTGGAGGCATATGTGTAAGTTAACTAAAAGGGACAAGTGGCTTAATTTATCTTTTTGAAATTAAAGTCATAAATAAATAATATAGGAAAGAAGATCTGATTTTACTTTTCAGCTAAAATTCATTTCTCTTCAGCTCTAAAACTATCTTCTTCTTTCTCAACTAAAATAATTCGAGTCTAAAAATTAAAAGAAGAATGAAACCTGAAATCAAAATAGAAACCTGGAAACCAAATTCAAAGAAGATGTAAATCTGGAAATGAAATCTGGAATTCTCAAATACAAATCAGTCAAGGCAAATAGGAGTAAATCAACATGCAAACTGAAAACCAACAGCAACAGATTGTCTTCAACATGCAGATGATAATTTAAAAAGCCTGGAAACAACCCTGTCTTCTGTTTTCTGTTCTCTGCTCTTTGATATAGGTGAGTAAACCTTAAACTTAAAAACAGTTTTAAAAATCTGTTGTGATGGATGCATGTGATGGATGTTTTATGTAAATTGTGTTGCTTAGTATATGATATGAATGCATGTTTATATATCTGAAATGTCTGTATGCCTGTGAATGTATATATACAAAATCTACTTCTCTGTTTCTATTGGTGAGTAAATGAATTTTTTAAAAACAGTTTAATCTTGATTTATACTTGTTCTTGTAGATGAACGTCTTCATGTTATCTGAATACTTGAGTTAAATTGGATGCATGTTTAAATTGAGTGTTGGATTGCCTATATAAAGATAAAATGTCTCTGTGTTTATATAACAGTTTCAGTTTTTTTATTTAATCCAATAGCTTGATTTTAAATTCAAATTAGACCTTAGATTGTAAACAGAAGTTGTATATAATCAATTAATCTATCATCTAAAAATAATTATAGGTTTTTATAATGGATATTTATTTCAAATTTTAAAATTTACAGTAAAATCTTGATATGGGTCAAAATTTAATCAAGTCAATTTTGAGTTTGAATTATATAATCGAATTCATAATGCTAAAGCATGATTTTTAAGATTTGTATCAAGATTTTTAGATTAGTATTTCGAGAGAATTTTGGAATTTTCTATCTTGGGAATTTTGGTCGATCGGAGGCGAATGGGGGAGATCTGGGTGCCGTGGTTGAACTCGAAGGTGAAGGGGGAGGTGGTGATCATAGGAAAAATCCTTCGAGAATTTATTATTGAAGGGGTTGGTCAGATTTTGAGGAAGTAGGGTTTTGGAGCTTGTTAACGTTGTCGATGTTGGTCTCGACTTCGCGGCGACGTGATGGAACCAGACGCGACCGCGAGTGGTTCTGGAGTTAGAGGGGAGTGAGGCGAAGCTACGGCTTCGATGGCGTGGGATTTCGAAGTCTTGGTGGCCGTGGAGGGTCGGTTTCTGATGAGGGTGGGTTCAGGCTTTGGGTTCGAGGATGGAGATCGATGTTTCGACCGAATTTGGGTTTGCTGGGGTGTGCGATTCGATGTCGAGGTCGAACGCGACTTGCCGGAGGACTGGACGGAGATCGTCGTCGATCGTTGAAGACGTGCACGTGTGCACGTTTGGGTGTACTGGAGTTCGAGAGTTTGGGGAAGAAGAGTGCGACTCGGTGCAGTTTCGTGCAAATTGGAGTTACGACTCGAAGTAGACGAGCGTGGGGATCGACTCGGGGAAGACTCGTGTTTTTGGTGGGGTTTACTCGGGTTGTTCTGGGTTTTAAAACTGGAAGCTTGATTTTAATTGTTTTCGAGTTCAAAGCAAAGTAAACAAGTTTAAGTTATGAAAATAATCTTGTTTTCAAAGATAAATGTTTAACAAGTTTTAAAATATAATTAAGTAAATAAGTTTTAAAGAATATGATAATCAAGTTTCAAAGATGAATATTTGGTTAATTTAATTAAACATGTTTGTTTAAATGTATATAAAATTATGGGTTTAAATTGTTTTGTTTAAAGGTAAAATTTTATTCAAATATAAAATTATTTCTAAATGTTTAAATGGAGTTTAATGATAGAAATTAATATGTAATTTAAATGAAAAGTTTATCTTTAAAGAGTGAATTTTATTAAGGATAATTAATAAATAAATTGAATTAAAACTTAATTACTATTTGTAATTAAGAATAATTACTTAATGAAGTAATTAGTGAAAATGAATGTAATTAAGAAATAAATTAATTTAAGATTAAGTGATGATTAATTAAGTAATTAATTAATGTAATTAATTTTAGGTTAATTAATTAGTCTAATTAATTAAAGATAATTACTTGTGATTAATTTAGTATAATTACTTAGTGAAGTAATAAATGGGTAATTACTGAATGTAATTAAATTAAGAAGAATTACTTATGGAAGTAATTAAATGTAATTGATTTAGGTAAATCACTTAATGTTATTAATTAAAAGATTAATTAATATAATTGATTTGAAGTTAATTAATTAAAGAGTAATTAATTAATTAAAGGATTAAGGTTAATTAATAATGTGATTAATTACTAGTTAAGGTAATTAATTAAAAGAGAGTAATTAATTAAGGATCATTAATTAAATAAATGATGTAATTAAGGGTTGATTAATTAAGATTAATTAATCAAAAATAAGTGATTAAAGAATAATTAATTAAGAAGTTAATTAATTTAGATAAGTAATTACAAATTGTTAATTACTATTTATGATTAATGAGATAATTAATTACAAGTTAATTATTTAATCTAATTAAAAGGTTAATAAATTAATAAGGATTATTTAATTAATGAATTAATCAAGTTTGATTAATAAAAGTAATTAATTTAAGTATGATTAATTAATTGTAATTAATTGAAGATTAATATAATTAATTATAGTTAATTAATTAATAAAGGATCATTAATTATTGTAATTAAATGATAGTAATTAAAGGTTAATTACTGTATATGGTTAAGGATAATTACTTGAATGTAATTAAAGTATAATTAATCAAAGGAGATTAATTAAGGAAGATCATTTAGATGTTTAATTAATTAATTTGTAATTAATTAATGATAATAAGCAGGATTAAGATAATCCAAGTAATTAAAGGATAGTAATTAATTTAATTAAAGGTTAATTAAATTGATTAGAGTTGATCAATTCTGTTTAGATAATTGATTAATACTGGATGTTTGATATTGGGTGATTGGTTGATAGTGGATGATTTGAATATCTCTATGATATATGCTGCTTTGTGAGATGAATGTTGATATGAATTATCAATTGTGATAATATGATTTATCTATCTGTTTATATCATCCTGAATAAGTTTAAATGTTTAAACCTTTAAACAACTTGGCCTTAAAAGATACGTTTTGGATTTCGATGAGACCGGGATCGGGTTTCCGTATACCGGTATTCCAGGTCTGGAGACCCGAATACCACATCGATCCAAATTAACGATAGGTCGTGAATCTCAAGTGAAGATGAAGATTCAGAGTGCAAGGGTTATTGTCGTTAACTCTGAGGGTGATTCCAAAACGAGTGTAACGAGATAATGCCTTCGGTTTCGTTCGAACCCGGAACGAACTTGTATGGATTGAATGCTTTCAGCACATCGTCAGGCGGACGATGAGCATTCTAAGTGATATGTTCTGATTAAAGGTAATCGTAACCTCAAGCCTCATCAACCGGGAATGGCTAAAACAGGGGAGGTGCAGCAAGGTTTCGTGGGTAGCACCCACTGAGAGCAAGATAGATCCCTGTCTAGAGGTCCCTTTATTTTATTCGGCTTAGTGTGTGGTTGGTCGCGCCAACTACGGGATTGTCTTGTTCGGAATTATCCAGTAAGGGATGGTTCCGGCTTTGTGTTGCAGGGGAGCGGGCGTACTCCTCGGTACGGTGATCTAGGCCACGTACTGTGACGGGCGGTACCCCAGTAGCCCTGCCATTGTATGGAATCCAAACTCCAATAAGTGCCGTACGTATTAGTTGTGCCCAACTATGTTGGAATGTGAGATGTAAGCATTTCAGCTATTTCTGTATTTTACTTGAAAACCCTAGACCCTATTATAATACAATCAGATTTCCTATCAAACGTTTTAGTTAGCGTAAGGTAAAAACTTACCCATGTTTATTTGTGGGGAGTCTTACGTGATACTTTTATTTTCAAAAGTTTTCAAAGTTAAGCAATCTAACCATTTACTCACACCAGACCCATGTCTGACCCAAGTGTTTATTTTCTGTTTTATTAAACTCTTGGGTACTCAATATTGTATTGAGTAGTCGAGGGATTCAGGTTAGCTTTGACGAATTCTGGAGGAGATTTGGAGCAGGAGGCTTCACCGTGTAGATATATGATGATTCCGCTGTGTATATGTTGTGTCTGTATTTGTGATACTTGAGTTGTATGAATTAGACAGATGTTTATAACTGTCTAATATGTGTTGTATAAGTTGTGTAACTCTGATGTATATGATACTATGTAATATTTTATATGATATATTATATTTCATTCGTTCCGCTGTGAGTTTCTGATGTTGTTGTTCTTTCTTCTTTTCTTTCTTTTCTTCTTCTATCCCTTTCTTTCTTAATTCACGATACGTCTTTCTGGGCATAGAAAGTCGGGTCGTGACACCAATGGTACTTAAAATATAACAAGATTTTCCCTAAGATTACCCCTCTCTATACTCTATAACACAATTATGCCTTAAAAAGAAGGAAACGAACCCTATTAGATATGGTTTGTTCCATAATGAGTTAGGCCGAGTTATCTCTTTTATATTAGGGATATGTACTAGAAACCAGAGTGCATATGTTGAATATGATGCCTACTAATCAATGCATAAGATGTCATATAAGATGTGGCATGGGAAGAAACCCCGCCTCAACTATTTGAAGTTATAGGGTTGTTCAGCCTACATTAAGAACATTGGCCCCAATAAACTTGAGGCAAGATAAGCAATATGTAAGTTTATAGGATATCACAAGAATTCTATGGGTTATATTTTGTATAACATTGAGTAACAAAAGGTTAATGTTTTTAAACATATTTTCTTTTTAGAAAAGGAATTTCTATCAAAAGAAATTAGTAGTGAAGTTGTAGACTTGGATGAGATCCGAGAAGTAAACAGAGAGGCTGAACCGATAAAAGAATCAAATTTACCACTATACAAAAGCACAAAACCTATTAGGAGGTCTAATAGTGAATCAGGTGCACTAGATAAATACTATGATTTTCTCATGGATGATGAGAAAGGGTGTGCTTGTCTTCGAAGATGACACTCTCTCTCAT
Source organism: Allium fistulosum (assembly GCA_030737815.1). Classification (NCBI taxonomy): domain Eukaryota; kingdom Viridiplantae; phylum Streptophyta; class Magnoliopsida; order Asparagales; family Amaryllidaceae; genus Allium; species Allium fistulosum. The sequence goes on from CM060907.1 coordinate 297,497,639, forward strand.
TCCAACAAGCACTACAGATTAAGGACTCTACACTTTGGGCTTGAAGCTATGAAATCCGAGATGGATTCCATGTATGACCAAAAAGTATAGACATTGACTAACATACTGAGGGAAGAAAACCCATAGACTGCAAATGTATTTTTAAGAAGAACCTAAATGCAGATGGAGAGATAGAGACTTATAATGTAAGCCTGGTTGCGAAAGGTTTTCGTCAAATTCAAGGCATTGATTATGATGAAACGTTTTCTCCCGTAGCTATGCTTAAGTCCATATGGATAGTCTTTCTATCACCATGTTCTATGACTACAAAATATGACAATTGCATGTTAAATGGAATTTCTAAATGGAGGTTTAGAAGAGACCATTTACATTTCGCAGGCCGAGGGATTCGAGGTCAGTGGAAGAGAGGAAAAAGCAAGCATATTTTTAAGAATAATTTTTTGTCTTAAACAAGATTCAAGGAGTTGGAATAAGTGCTTTGATAAGGTAATCAACATTTTGGTTTATATCAGAGTATATAGGAAGGGTGTGTGTTCCAGAAAGAATAGGGAAGTGTTATAGTGTTATTAGTCTTGTATGTTGACGATTTGCTCCTCATTGGCAATGACATTGCATTAGTGCAATCAACGAAAGCATAGTTGTCCTAGAAGTTCTCCTTGAAGGATTTTAGAGAAACAACCTATATACTTGGCATAAGAATTTATAGATAGATCCAAGAGGTTGCTAGGATTGTCCCAATCCCTATATATATACACCATATTGAAAACGTTTGGTATGGAGAATTCCAAGAGCGAAAATGTTCTAACGCAATCTAGAATCGTCCTTTTTAAGAAAGACGCTCCTCATACAATGAGAAGAAGGAGTGTACGAAGAGGATACCATATACATCTGTAATTGGTTCCATAATGTACTTGTAACGACCCACTATTTTAGACCATTCAAATCGACAATAATCCACACATGTCTGACTTGAATAATTCAAAATAACAGATTGTAAATAAATTTGGAGCAAATGAAATCAAATACACAGAATCACAGACACAGAACATATCAGAATAACTCGCAGCGGAAATTAAAAATACCATAGTAGTTCATGAAGCTACTATAACAAACTCTCAAAACAAAATACATAATATTTGTTTGAAAACATATACAATAGAAATCTCAAATAAATAAAAGTTTATGAATACCAGAACTGAAATAGAACAACTGAACTGAAAGGAACAGATAACTAGACAAGCAGAATCTCCAGCGATTCCTAGCTCCAGAAAGAAATACAAAGCTAAGCTGTAAATACTCAGGCTGACTCGAGCGTAAAGTAAAATACAAAACACTCGAGTCAGGACAATATATACTTATATAATGTAAACCAACTCAAGTGAACTGTAGTAGAAATGCATAATAACTCAAAGGATGCTTGGGATCGCCCATCCTTTAAGGATCAGTTAAACTATAAATTAAATACATCCCGTGGTTAAAATTTCAAAATGGTATTTTATACTTCGAAATCAAATATCATTTCAAAATTCAATATCCTTCAAATATCCATTTCAAAATATCAAATATCATATTTCAAAATAGTTTATATTTCAAAACAAATTACTTTATTTTAAATCATAAAAATGAGGTTATTATATTTAATAATTAAATTATTAAATTTCCAAAATTTTAATCTTTCAAAGTTCATTCGTTAACTTAAATTAATTAAAATAATGAAAATTCAACTTTCGCAGCATTTAAAAAATGCTACGGAAAGTCACATTTAAAACAGTTCAATTTAACAAAAGACAGCATTTAAAATGCTGTAATAGGGTTACATTAGTTTCAAATAAACTTAGTTAAATTCAACCATTATAACATTTACAAAAATGCTATAATAGCCTTTAATTAAATTTAGCCATTTTGTTCATTATTATCAACTACAGCATTTACAAATGTTGTATTATCATTTACATTAGAATTAATAGCATTTCAGAAATGCAGTTAATTAACTTCAAATATTCAGTATAATTTCACAAACAATTATATTTTTATATAAATCATTTTTAACTTATAAAATCATATATAATCATTCAAATACCCTTATATTCATGATTTTATAAAGTTAAACCTCCATTCAAAAATCAAAATTTAATAATAATTCACTTATTAAATTCCAATTTTAAATTATAAATTCGTTAAATTAAATTAACTTAACACTTAATTTTAAATTTTCAAATATAACTTAATTCCATTTTTATTTACTTAACTTAAAATTCACTCTTAAGCCAAATTCACAAATTTCCAATTTTAGTTATATTTCAAAATTTCAACTTAAATATTCATTCATTTCACATTTTAACTTTATTCAAAATCATTAATATAATATAAAAATCATTTAAATTCACTTTAATCCAAATTATCATGAAGTTATCACATTTCATATTTAATTTAAATTCCAATTATCACCCAATTAAAATTTCCCAAAATAACTTACATTTCAAATTTTCTAGTTTTACCAATAATTTATTTCACTTATAAATTTTCAAAAAATCAATAATGCTTACATAAATCATTTTTTATTTAGTTTAAATCAAATATTATAATATTTACATTTCAAAAATATTTTTAAGATTTTTATAAAAACATATTTTAACAACGGGTCTGTATTTCATTTCTAGTCTAAGTAAAGTGATACGGGTAATATATCATTTCAACCCGTAATTTACAAAGATACACGGGTTTGATCATTTCAAACCCGCAATCCCAAGTAAATGAAAATAATTGAAAATCATTCAGGCCTATCATTTCAGCCCATAATGATTTTCTCCTATTCTAAAGTCCGTTCGGGTATGTATCATTTCAACCCATAGTGATTCTAATCTAAAGGGAACTTGCAGTGTGATAAACTGATAAAAATAATAGAACAGCATAATATAACAGTAACATATAATATAATAGGTGTTTAAGCATGGTTGAACATCATAAAATCATACCATAGCAAGTGTAACATGATAATGCATTTTACAGATTCAAAAGGGGTCAATTCACTAGTTATATATGTACATATTGTCTGGTGAGAATAACTCACCTGTATAAGCTGGAGATGACAACCAAATGCACAAATAAGGAACTTCAAAAGCACGATAACACAACAATGATTTGAGAGTGGGAGAGCCAAGGCTAATTGCCTTGTTAAATATCAAACAAAACAAAAACAAACATGAATTACAAACCAAAATATTACAAACAATGCTAGGAATAACTATACAATTCAAAGCTAGAGCTTTTGCACTTGCATTCAACCACTTATACTTCAGCTATGGCCTGGAAAGACACTGTAATGGGATTGTTTTGGATCAGGTTTGGATCAAGTTCAGGTCATATAGGGGTCGCCATAGCAATATAAAGAGGAGATGAAGGATATGTGCTTGAATTCCAAAACAAGGCAACACAACTACAAGCAACAACAAGATTTCAAGGCCTAAATGGGTTCGACCAAGGGACTATTGGGCATGGCCTGATCTGGAAGGATAAACTACAGGTGCTACAGAGGTCCAAGGCTCAGGTTATGGCTGGTGGTGGCGGTGTTTGGCCGGCCAAAGTGGAGGAGAGAGGTGGTGGAACAAGTTAGGCTAGGCTATGAACATTAAGGTGGAGTTTTGTTTATTTTTAGGTGGATCTTCTTCATCAAGGGGCATGGCCATGGCTTGGGGCTGGGCTGGAGGAGGTGTTGACCAGATGTGGTGGTGGTGGAGGAGGCCAAGGTGGAGGAGGAAGGAGGAGCTGAGCATAGAAGGTGAGAAAACAAGTGCAAAATCATAAGAAAACAAGTAGAAATTGCATAGAAAAGAAGAAATTTTTTACCAAGCTTTACTTCAGGTTAATGGCCGAATTTTTTGGTGATTGAGAAGTTTAATTTTCGTGAAAATGAAGTGAGGAAGTGGCTGAAAGAATGAGAAAAGAATCGGCCAAAATTGATTACAAGTGGAGGTTGAGAAAATGAAAAGGTGGAAGGTAAAAGGACTTGGAATTTAAAAAGTTTAAAACCTTTCAAATTTCTATATTTTCTTTTCATAAGTTTAATTATCTAAAAATACATATAATTTCAGTTAAAATTCGAATATATAACAAATATACAAAATATAAATAAATAAATATTAATTATATATGATTAAAATAAGAAAATAGTATAAAATGAAAACTAGTCTAGAAAATTTGAAAATAAACAGAATAAACTTTGGAAGATTTATATGGACTTAGAAAATATTTATAAATAAATATAATAACACAAAAAATAAAATGCATTCACAAAAATAAATAAATAAATTTTAATTAAATATAATTTAAATGAAGAAAATAGCAGAAAAATGGAAACTAGCCTTTAAAAATAGAAAATAAATGCAATATATTTTGGAAAATTTTTATTATCACTTTAAAAATATTAAAAGATAAAAATATACATAAAATAAAATATTAACACATATTAAAATAAAATATAACAAAGAAAATATGATTTATATAATTTAAAATAGGCAAAATACAACAAATTATACTCAAAATTGAAATGTACGTAACTTTTACAATTTAACTCCGTTTTCAATGAAAAGAAAAGTAGTATTCAAGTTATTACATCTATTTTCATAATAAAAGATAAAATTTAAGAATTTAAATAATTTAAATTTGAAGTTTAAAAGTCAAAGTTTGAACAGTTTGACCAGAAATTCATTTTACAGTAAAATATTCAAATTATACTAGTTTGAACTATAAATCACTTAATAATCAACATTTATATTTAAAAATGAAATATTTGAAATAAACCATTTTAAAAATAATTTAAATAAAAGAAAGTCAAATTTAAAATATATACAAAAATCTAGGGCTGTTACAGTACTCTATGCTATTTACTAGACCGGATGTGTCTTATGCATTAGGATGCATAAGACGATATCAATCTAATCCCTTAGAAAAAATTGGGCAGTATTAAAATGTATTCTTTAGTATTTAAGAAATACTAAAACTTATCCTTATATATGGAAATGAAGACCTTCTTATGAAGTGGTATGGATTTTAGAGTGATGTCGATGACAGTAAATCAGTGTTGGTTATGTATTCACATTGAACATTGGAGTAGTCATTTGGAATAGTTATAAGCAAGAGATAGTAGCCGATTCAGTGATGGAGGCTAATTACATTGCTCTCAACGAAGTAGCTAAAGAAGAAATCTGGATGCACAAGTTTATGACTGAGCTAGGGTGTTTCAAAACATTGAGAAACCCATAACATTGTTATGTGATAACAATGCGGCGATGCAAATCACGAAGGAGCCTAGATCTGATAAGAAATCAAGGAACGTTCTTCGAAAGTTTCACCTTATTAGGGAGTTTATTACTAGTAAAGAAGTTTTGATTGAAAGAATAGACAATATTGCAGGTCCATTCACGAAGGGACTAACTTGACCGGTACTAAGCAAACTATTCGAAGGGATGAGATTAAGATCGCATAGTTGACCTCAAGTGCAAGTGAGAGATTGATAGAATTTGGGGTATGCGCTAGGGGCAATTTTGTAACTTATTGTAAATTATTAACTTTGTAATAAAATCTCGTTCAAAATAAAAGATGTTTCTTTTATGTTGTATATATTTGTTATATTGTAATATATTAATTAAATAATTGAAATATATTTAATAGAAAAATACTAAGATGGTATGTTATATGATAATAATTACAAGTAGTTGTAATCTTGATAAATTTATCATAACATTAAATAATATACCGTTTTAAATATTCTTGGTCAAGATGTTTCAAGAAACATATTGATACATCCATTAGGACTAGAGTAAAACATTAGATTGTGTATTACTCATGGCTGCTAGGAGAACCAATATGTTACATATTGATAGTTATTGGATAAATATGGAATGACTCATCTGAGAATTTCTTGTTAGTTAATAACAACTAGTTCTAACGGGGAATCTCGAAGTGATGATATTGCATAGTTCTCTCAATCTGAGAATACCTTTGAACTTCAATGTGGAAAACTCCACTTTGATCATAGTCAAATAAGGATATGAACGTCCATCAAACAACTATAGTTAGGTCTGAGTTGAAGCATTCGAAGTGAAACACTATTCAATGAAGAATTCATCTCCTTAGTTTTATGAGGTAAGTATCACGTCAACTGTAATCAACTCAAAATCAATATCCGTGGCTAGAGTAGTACGGTTAATAGTATTGAACCAAGGATTTTATTCATGGGATAACTGAGTTGAATATGGACAATTGGGATTTTGACCAAAAACAAAATTTCATAAGTCATAATGTTATATAGTATTGACGAAGATAATTAGTGTAAATAATCATTACTAAAAGATAATGCTTGAATTGGTAAAATTGGATTTTACCGATGACTTCTATAAGCAATGAATTAGGTAAAACCGTCACAACACTAGCTAAGGTGATGCATGAACTTAGAATATGATTTGTTTGAATATTAATCAGTAGCTCGCACAACAGATTTCATTCAGTCTCCAGAATATCGCTTAAGTTAATTGATTTATAACTTTAATGCCCACTATTTTAACATTGGAAATCAATTAAAAACACCACATAATACGATGTAACTAATTTCCAATATTAAAAACAATGGATAGTTTGTTTTATAGTTTAAAATTTCAAAACTATAGCAATAAAAGAAAACCTCATAGCGAAATCAAACATCAATATAAATATACCTCAATTCAATAATACAATTATCTTACAACGTCATCACAATAATTTACATCCTAATACATCAATTATCATTAACAATAAAACAAAGGTATAAAAGAATATATCAATCAACTATCCACGACATAGACCGTATCCACCTCCCATTGCCTTTTCTGGTCCTACCTGCAACTTCACACCTGTACAAATATATGAAAAAAGGTTTCAATTATGTTTGAACTACACCTAACCCTATACACTACAGTCTAACCTAAGAGATTCAATGGCTATTGCATATGAAAAGACTACCTACGCACCCCTTTTTGGGCAATCAAGCCCATGTAGTTCTAATTCCCACTCTTCTCTTGCATCGAAATGGTCGTTAGTACATAACAACAATAACGTCTATGCAACCATCGCAACCAATGCAATCACTGAAACCAATGCAATCAGTACAGCTACTACAATCAATGCAAGCAGTTAACACTACTCCTGCTAAACCATTTCAATCAATCATTATAAATTTGGGGTAATAAAAATAATAGCACACCTAGCCATTATATATTACAATCATTTGACAACACACAATGCCAACCCCAAACATCAAACAAGCCAATCACAACATACATACACACACACACACACACACACACTCATATATAACAATTTCAATCATTAGTAATACACCATCAATGTAAGTATAAATCAATCAAATGTGTACTAATCCACTATATTAGTAATACAAACACTAACAGTAAACCATAGTTAACTACATTTATATAGTAACAATGGCAAAATATCACGTGCATATCCAAATGCGATCCCATCATCAAAAAAAACATACATGATAAATAAAACCAACCTTTAATCACATATTACGTCCATCCAAAACATCATAATCACTACTATTGTTTTCTTCTAAATATAAAATTATTTTATTATTGTTTATTATAAAAGTGCCTTTTATTTATCTCAAATCATTAATAATTCTTCCAAGTTGATGATTAGCTTCAAAATATTTCATTGTAATCTCATTACTTCAGATCTCTCCAAAATCGTATTTTATCTCAAAAATAGTAGTTTTGACAAAAAACCATATTATTATTTATAAAATCTCATTTCACTAAATATAGTAATAAACTTCCCAATCTTAGTTTAAAAATATTTTTTCTATTATTATTTATGAATTTCCATAGAAACCCATAAATTATAACCTTAATAAATCTATCCCATCAATTTTATGCCATTTCATTCAAAGAATGTTATTTACAAACATTTAATCCAAACTGTAAACAATCATGTTTACTATTTATTTATCTGATTCTTACTTTACTACACAATTTTACCCACCTAATTTTAATCAATTATTTTCCAATTCAAATCAACAATTAATTATAATTACACACCCAAAATACGACAATCAACAATAATTATCCAATTAAGGCACAACGCATTCAAAAACGCATCAATCCAAGCAAACTTCCAATAAACATAGCATACCTCAATAAGTATGGTTTTTAATCAATATATATATATATATAATATTCTAAAATTCAATTAGTTATATTAAAAAAACCATACCAATGCGCATTTTCCAACAGTCTTCAAACTCAGTAAAATCAATGCCAAACCATTTGGTGTTTCATTGTGAGTACAACGGAAGAAACCGCTCATGAATCGAAGTTTGTATGTGGAAGATATGAAGGTGAGAAGTTATAGGGACCAATTTGTAAATAAATAAAAATCAGGGGTTTTAATGCAATTTCACCACCTTTGTTAAGCCCGTAACCCCCTTCATCGTTCAGCGCCACCACCATCTCCATCAAATTTCTTGCCGCCACAAGCTTCATTGCCTCAATTTGACCTCGCCTCCAGGTCCGTCTCCGGCCACTTTGCCCAGCCCATCGTCGCCTCTGGCCACCCCTTTCGCCTTCGACCCGATGCTCCAATCATCGCCTTAATCACTAAATTATGATAAGTTTATGTGCATCTAGCACGATTTGGGATCATGGATCTACTCTACATGACCTCGTCCACACTTTGGTATCCTTCGATCGACGATCCGTCACTGTTTCACCGTCAATCAATAGTTCCTAAAATGGACGACCATTGTTTAATTTCCAATTTCCAGCTGCATCAAACATTATACCTAAAAACGGATGCTTATTGTCTATTCCATTCACCGAGAGATTTCCAGCGATATATATATTTATAGTGTTTCGACACTTCGGGTTGTATTTTCTTTTTAATTAATTTTCTAATCACTATTAGTAGGTAATTAAGCAAATTTTGGTATTAGGGAACAAAACTGAGGATATAGGTGATGGCTACGGTTCCATTGCCTCAATTATATAGTCATTAGATTGGGTTATGAGTTGTTATCTAGTTTGACCTAAAACAACCACGTGTGCTATTTAAACGCTATAACTCCTCTATTTGGCAAACTGTACCCCAAATGCATCAAAACTATATATCAAATTTATCATCTTGGAAAAACCTTTGCAATCGTTATAAACACAATACATAACTAACCCTTTTATAAAAAATTAACTTTTAATTACTTTAAATACTTTACAATGTCACATTTGCGGATCGTTACAATAATAGTTATAAATAAATTTAATTAATTAATATCGGTTAAATATTACCATTTTCGGTTCGATCAACGATTAAAGAATTTTGGTCGATCGGTTAACCGTTAACTGATTATATTTTTCATATAATTTTTTACTAGAAAACCCAGCATGAAAAAACTAGCAAGTAGGTAGAGAATTGCAGTTAACCGATTGGTTGAGCTATTAACTAATTAAAATAAGCTGTTAACTGCTTAAAATGAGCTGTTAATCGCTGAATCGGATAACCGCTTAAAATGAGTGGTTAACCATGGCTAATTTTTGTTGAGTCGATCGGTATAGACCGGCCAAAATTAACCGATGACCGGTTAAGAAAATTGCTAGTTGTTGGTTGTTAACCGCTTGTTTAATTAACTGACCGTGCCCACCCCAAACTAAACTTGTGTTTACTATTGCAATTTAAAAAGTCGGTGCATGTTTTAATATTTAAATCGTATAATATTAATAAGGGCCTAGTTCACACTAGGGAGTTGCATATTTCTTAACTTAACTTAATCAAGTTAATCTTTAAACATTATAAATTAAAATGGTAAATTAATATAATTGTTATACTAAATACTTATGATTTTTATACTAGTTTAAAACTTTAAAACTAATTAAAATAATATATAAATGTTATTTATACGTTTAATCAAATAAATGGACTAAACTAAATATTTAAATAAATAATAATTGTTGTGAATTAGGACTCGAATTATATTTATTGATATATAAAGGGGGGTTGTGCCTACCGTAATGATAAAAATAGGGTGTTTTGATGTTATCTGAATACATAATTGGTAACTAATTTATCGAGTAGAAAAAAGAGGGGTAAGAGGTGAAAACGTTTTAAATATTTTCTAGTATTTTAGAGGCAACAAACACCACCTTATTATTTCATTATTTTCATGAAATTCAAAGCAAAATCCCTTACCTCCATTAGAGAAAGTTGAAGCCTATAGCTCAACATTACGATAATAAAGGAGCAAGAATGGAGGAAAAAGGAGAAAGACTCCAATGGGGTAACTCATGGTGCAATGTGTAATCGACTTGCTAAATCAAGGTGCATTGTTTAAAATTATTTAAATTCATAATGATATTTGGTATATATTCAACCATGAATTAAAAAAATTATTTGTTAATGCATATATATTAGTATTATTTCATAATAATAAAATAATACAGATGGTACATATATAAAACAAGATACACACAAACACTAAGATTAATATTTTTGCTGTTGTTTCGTATATAATCAAAATAATTTCAAAAATTATTATATGCGTAAAACTATTTATAGACATATTAATATTCATACTTTAATTAGCTTGAAATTTACAATTACAACCAGGTCGACAAAAATTATTAACCAAACCTTTTGTATATAAATTATATATAAATTTTAAATTAATTTTTTGGACTTTGACTAAGAAAAAATCGGATCTACATTAGTTTACAAAATAATTAATGATACTTTGATTTTGATACTATATATATATATATATATATATGAGGAGTGCTCCAGGAAACTCCATAATGCTCTACGGATGCTAGTCACTAATACTAGACAAAAGTCCAAATGTGAGTACTATTTTTTTTAAGCCTAAATGTTAGACTTAAGAAGTTTTAACAACTCGCATTGTACTTTAGATAAGGAGGAATATGTTAAAAACCACATGAAGCAATTTTTTCATACTTTGTTAAATGAAACTATTGGCTTTTTAACACCCTTCCCTCATGCATTGAACCACTTCGAGTTGCGTGCAAAAAAAGAATTATAAATTTTGGCAGAATTTATTAGATATAATTTCTAAATTCAAGAAATTAAAAATGTTGTATTTAGTTTGAAAAACAGTAGTGCAAATGGTGTAGATGGATTCAATGCATATTTATGCAAGGTACTTTGGGAAATCCTAAGGAAATTTTTTTGACTGCAAAGCAGATTAGCTTTGATGATGGAAAATTCAAAAGGAAATTAATCATGCAACTCTCACACTTATGCCCAAATGTAAAAATCCAAATGGGATAGCTGATTTCATGCATATAACAATTGTCCCTTCCTTTATAATAATCTTATATAAAGTATTGTGCAATAAACTAAAACCATTCCTAAAGCATATAATTTATGTAAATCAATATGGATGTATACATACAAGATGGAATTCTCATTGCTCATGAAACTAACTCGAGATTTAATAAACAAGAAAACACTGAAATGTGTATTAAAGTGGATTTTGACAAAAATTACATTAAGGAGATACTTCATTACACATACGATGAGATCACTAAACTTCACAAAGAAAAGGCCGCAAATAGTTAAACAACTGATTACTTCTCCAACTATCTCTGCTAAGTACCGAGGGTTAGTTCATAGATACTTTAGCAGTACAAGTGGAATATGAAGGAGGGACCCACTCTCTACTTACTTAGAGTTTGTTTGGCAACATTTTATTTTGGAACTTTTTAAATGAGTTTTGAATATTAACTTCTAAGTGGTTGTAAAAACCTACCCTGAAACAGGCCCAAATCCTAACCTAGAAAAGGCCCATCGAAACTTAGACCCATTCCAAAGCTGGTCATTGGTTGGTAAAAATAACTATACATACATACATACATACATACATACATACATACATATATATATATTTATTCATTCAAAACTCACATCAGAAGAAACAAATTATAAAAGTAATAATAGTACCCATTTATTTCAAATCATTTCCAATGTCACAAAATGTAACAACTCGTAAATCAATCGCTTTGTATTTGAATATTTAAATCATTTTTAAATATTTAAATAATGGATTTTAATACCCAAATAAACATATTTTAAATATTAATTAATGATACTAAAAAAATTTCAAATTTTACTTACCAAAATAACCAGTTCAAATAAAAATAGAAAATATGACCGAAAACGTTTTCCGAAATTTTGACCTTTTGGCATCAGAAAGTCATCAAAAACATTGTGCACGTTTTGTATAACTCATATACACATGCATACACATGAACATATGTCATATGATAAATTAATTGCAGTGTTAAAGTTAATATTTCATGCTTAGCTCAAAAAAACATGATTTGACTAAATATGCATATATAAACCTAAATAAACCTAAGGTAATACACCATCCATTACGTTAGCACCTTAGGATAGTACCTAAGGCATGGAAGACGAGGGAATCAAGAGGAGAACGTTGGGAACAAGGTATGGAGGGAGTTATGGGCTTGGTTTCATGATAAGAGATAAATATTATTTTATACCAAAAGTCATATTACTAAAATACCCTTCTCATATTCCTAAATATACCTCCATCTCTACACCATTTCTCATTTTATCATTTATATTTCTTCATTTCCTACTTCTCTCTTCATACACTTCTTTATATATCCATGGCTTCCAAGCAAATTCCTAAGCTAAAAAAAACTAGTGCATATATTTCTAAAAACTAGTTTAAAACCATCCTACTTCACTTCCTACATATACATTATTGTATTTATTGTATATGGTGTATTTAATAATGTTGGGTTCACTCTAGAATTGTTTGGGGTGCTATTAGTAATTTATTGGATGCGTATATAAAAGTTATATACGTGCATATCGATATACGATATCAATAACAATTTAAATTGGATATATATTGAATAAATTATTAATTGATTGAATGAGTGCTTTGATCCATAATAGACCAAGATCCATGGGGCTAATAGGAGGGCAAAGAAACGGTCACAAGGTTTTGAATTTATATAAAAAAAGTGATATTTCCTTTTAATCTTTTGCTCCTTTTTTCATTATTTTGGTCGCAAGCTCCCCTTATAACCCCACCCTTCTCCTTACTTATTTTAGCTCCATTCAATCATATATATTTAAATATGATGTTTGCTCACATCTCTTGAAACAATGGTTACAGATATGAGATATCAAAGGAGACTATAGTTATATTTGATTCATCCACTCGATATTAGTTTTCATATTAGTATCTACATAAGTAGCCAAACAGATCTTGAAACAAATCCCCTATAATGAATTACATGATAGAGTTAGAGGAATGCCCTTAGGGAAATTATGTAATTTGTTATATATATCTAAATCGATAATCAATCTTGTTCGAAATAAAATATATTTTATTTCTATTATATACTTGATATAATGTGCTTAATTAATTTAAGTAAAGCTATATTTAAAAGAAAATCCATAAATCGTATGTTTTGTGATAGTAGTTACAATGCGCTATAACCATGAGTGATTTATCACGATAAAATAAACATATTGTTTTAAATATTCCTACTCAAGATGCATCGAGATTGGATATTGATGCATCCATTGAGACTAGAGTATGTTACACTCTCCAAATGTTGGGCAACATATTACTCATGCCTGCTAGAGACACTAAGGGGTTATGTACCGATCTATGTAGTTAATGCCCCGCTATTACCCCGCTATAACCCTGCTATATCTCATAGCGGATTTCTACCGCTACGATTTTTCAATATAGCCCCAAATATAGCCTTTCCACTTTAAGCCCCACTATTTCTGCTATATCCCGTTATTTCCGCTATTTCCGCTATATCTTCTTTAAAAGAAATGAATTGAAAATGACATTTATACATTATAAAAATTATGAAATTAATTTATTTAATTAAAATTTTCATATATTTTTAAAAATGAAAATACTCTAATATTCTACTAAATTCAATTATGTTATATAATAGTTTTACGTTTATTTACAGTATATTTGCACATGTTTTTATTTAAAATTATTTATGTATTAATTATATTTCAATTGAATATTAATTTTTCATTTAGTTACCATTTATATATTTGTAAAAATATTAAGTACAAGTTTTATATGCTATTTAGAGTCATCCGCTATATCCTCACTGTATCCCCGCTATGACTTTTTGCACCTCCGCCGCATTGAATCTGCCGAGCGCTTTAACTGCACAGGTACTGATAGATATTGAATAAATATGAAATGACTCACTTGATAGTTTTTTGTTAGTTAACATAACAAAGGTCAAAAAGATAATGTTGATGTGATAAAATTACACATTCTCTCAACTTGAGAATAATTTCGATCTTCAATGTGGAATCTCAGCTTTGATATAGTTAAATTGTGGCACGACGCCCATCGAATGACTATAGTTGGATCGAGTGGAAGCATTGGAAGTGGAACACTATTCAAGAGAGGATTCGTCTCCTCGGTTATATGAGGTTAGTACCACGGTCAACCGAAGTCAACCAAATATCAAAAGTCTTTGATCAGAGCATTTCAGTTAATAATAATTGTTATTATTGAACCAAGGACTTTGTATTTAGACTATAGAGTTGAATATGGATGGTATAGAAATTTTGATCACTACCAAATTCTATAAGTCCAAAGTGATATAGCTTTAACAAAGAATTGATGTAAGTAATCATCATAATTAGATAATGTTTAATAAAGTAAAATTGGATTTTACTGATGCCAAATATGCAATAAATTTGGCCATAATGTCATACCACTGCTAAGTGATGTATGAATGTTAATATTCAAATGGTTTAATATTAATCGCTGATCAAATTTGCACCAAAGAGTCACATAACCGAAACGTTGAATACACCTATTACCATCGGATTTAATCAATTTGTAGTTGCTATAAATTAATAAAATTAATTAATATTTATGAAATATTAATTATACATTTTTTTGATGCGTATTCAAACGGGCCTGCTATTTTTGGCTGGAACATACATGGTTAGGGCAACCATTTTGATGACTAAGATTGGTTGGAGTTTGAATTATAAGAAATAAGAATCGGTGTAAGAAAAATAAGGATCTGGATCCTTGTCTTACTCCTTAGGATCTCACTATTTGATTATCCCTAACCTACTCGTTCGAAACACTTTTTAGAGCTTCCATCCCTTCCATTTTGCTAGCCAAATTCACCCTCTTCCTCTCCTCAACTTTTTAAGCATTTAAATACAAATTAAATCAAATACAATTATCGATAGGGCGATTCGAGAGCTAGCAACTTTAGAATTGGAATTGGATTCAAAGAGTTCATTTCATCCTTTAAACATGTACAAAATAGGCTTTGGTGAATGATATATTTCTAATCTACAAACTTGTATTAATGTTAAAATAATTATTGTATCATATATTACTTAGTTAGAAATATCATGGATTGTCACATGTAGATGGTTGTATATATACAAATTTTTTTATGCATATTTGTTTATACATGCTCTCGGCCTGAAAATAAAAAAAATGAAATTTGAAACATTATATAAATTTAAATATCAAAAACTAATTTAAATTTTAACACCATATAATATATATTTTATAACTTTACAAAATTTAATTTTGTTAGTATGAATTTTGGCAATGATAAAAAAATTGAATATTTATTATACTTACATAAATACTTTCATTTGATTGAAAATCAATTATATAAATAAAATGTATGTATATATATACTTATAAATAATATAAGATTCTGGAAAAAAATTATATAATATAAAATATACTTTATGATTTTGAAAATAACTTTTTAATTTTTTTTTAATTTATTTCTTTAATTTCATACGGTTTATTAATTAATTATAGGTTTTTATCAAATAAATTATTTTAAAACAAAAACTAAATTAAAAATTATTTTTATTAGGCTGAAAGTAACATCAAATATAATTTTAAATTATATATATTTATATATAATTATAACCAGTTGCATGTTTACATGTAGTACGTGTTTAATTTAATATAATATAAATATATATATTAAAAAAATGGTTGTATTTGAATTTTGTATTCTAAATAATTTTACAAACTAATATTTAAAATAATTTTATAATTGGATTATATTTATTCATATACTTACATACAAATATGTATATGTATTTTAATTAATGTTTCAAGAAAATAATTTACAACTAATATTTACAATAATCATATAACTATATTTTCATATATATATATATATATATATAAACTATTTTTTGCACACATGCACACAAATATATATATATATGTATACACACGCGCGCATGCACATTTAAACAATCCATTTGTATACACGAGGGGCTAACATGTCTGATGTAATGTAAATCCCAGCATCTACAAATGGACATGTCAAACCATGTACACATCATTTTGTTGTACGTGCACGTACACACATATATGTATATGATACACACACATATAATATAATACAAATTATATAATATTAAAAATCTTTTTATCAATCTAAATAAAGTAGTGATTTTATTTAATAGAAAATTTAGAAAAGTTCTAAATAAATTTAGACTTCATAGGCCTAATAAAGATCTAAATGGCAAAAAAGTTCCAATAATGGTATCAGAGCCAAATAGCCTACGTAGTCTAAATTAGTTATATTAAGGCTAACTAATTAAGCTTGCAACCAAGCTAGTAGGGTGTCTAAGAAAGGTAGTGCCTAGATTGAATAGTTGTGTAATCAAATACCATGCCCTACTTTGTTACTGGCCTGCCCCAAACAGTTATGTGAGCCTAATAGTTGCCCCTAATAGAAAAGGTCCAATTTAAATTGGGTCTTGTGCTAATTTCAAAATTGTTTCGAAATTAAAAATAAAACTTTAAATTTAAAAGTTAACTTTAAAATGTGGAAAATATTATAAACGTTATAATATAGATTTTCAAATTGTTTTGAAAATTAAAATAATAGTTTTAAATTTAAAATAAAACACATATTATAAAAGTTATAATATAATTTTTCAAAATGTTTGAAAATATTATAAAACTAATTTTGAAAATAATATTTATTAATAAGATTAATAAATTAATGAACTAGTCAAATAAGTTGATTAATTAAATATATATACACATATAATATATATAATGATATATGTTATGTTGTCTTGAATTATTTAAGAATATATGAGTATAAATATATGTATAAAAGAATTTTTGAAATTAATAAATTTTAATTAAAATTGTTTAATTAATTAAATAAATTAAAAGTTAATTAATAATTAAAACACATATATAGAATATATATGTGTATTTATATAAAGGTTATAACATATATATTCAAATAATATGTTATAATTGAATAATATAAAAATTAATTAAAATGTTAATTAATTAAACTAATTAAATAATATTTAATTAATATAATGCTATGCATAAGAATATTATATAAGTAAATTAAAATTATAAGAGTTATATAATAATTAAAACTTTTACAATGTGAATATATAATTGTAACAACCCGCCTTTTTGACCATCGAAAGTCGACACCAAACACTACCAATGTTTTCAAATGCCGCGCATCCAATCAATAAAAGAGCGGATTGTTAGGGTAAATAAAAAGAAAAAAACCGAGAATAGAGGAAAATAGAATCTTGCAGCCGAATCGATAACATATAATATAACAAGGACAGTAGAAACTATCACTCCAAAAATACGGAGTATATTAGAGTTAAAAACAAACTTTATCAACTGGACGGCTATAAAATCCCAACCTTACAAATGCTGATAGGGATACTATATAATACAACGGAAAATAAAACACTACGATAGGTGAAATTCCAACTACCCTTCGGGATCTCCATATTACCAAAGCCAACCTGAAAAATACTCGGTCTAACCTGAGCATTATAATAAAATAACACCCGGATCAGTCTGGAAATAGTAGCGTGAGATAACTCAAATAATGAGGATCATATAAAAGTTTTGTGAGACCAAGCCGCTAACGCGGAACCGGTTTTTACCTCACAAGAATAACATCCATATAGGCAAGAGCAGAAATAAACATCAGGAAACAAATCAAAATAAGAATGGGCATATATAATATTAAAATAAGTCTTGGAAGAAAAAAATAATCTGAGAAAAATCCAAACTAGACAGAATGGATAAAACAAGATAACTGTCCAAACTTGATATAATGGACAAAACAAGATAACTGTCCAAACGTGATAGAATGGATAAAAACTATAATTAAACATCGCGAAGAGTGGTTGACTCTTCCTATTGCAATTATAGAAAAACTGATTCAAAGGTTCGAATCAAATAAGGAAAATGAATTTATCCAACATAACTAAGAGGGTGCTCCCCTTCAATGAAAGTATACCTATAGATAAAGTATACTTGAGAGCACACACGTCACTCTCGGGAACTTCCAAGCTGTACCCTGCTTCACACAAGCATCCGAATATTTCACATCAATGCATGCATGCTGACACCACTCTAGATGATGTGAACATACCCTGATGGGTGCAACCCACATGGCTTGGCTCCCAATCGCGCTTTGGTTTTAGGTTTTTTGGTGTTGGATACTAATGCTCAGAACAAGCGATAAATCATCTTAGAATGACGAAGCATAACAGTGACTTGGAGGGTGCACCCCCCTTTTCCGCACTTTGGTTTTAATCATTTTCGATAAAGGATAACAAAGCTCAAAGAGCAGCAAATCATTTTTAAGGTGACGATACACCATGGAGAAAGTTGAATCCGATAATTAATAAATCAACTACCGGGGATAATTAAAATGATTGTATATGGAAATTAAATATCATATATTTACCACTACTCGTTGATTCCAGACAAGTGCTATCTCTTGGTTGAAAACGAAGCCGGACAAGTTGAGGTAGTGTTACCTCTAGGCATCACCTTGACGATGTTTTTAACCTTCGAGATAGAAACAAGCCCAAGCCTCAACGTTTTGCGTTAAAAGTATGACTAGATCCTTTCCATATAAGCGATGTCGATCACGGAACTATTTTTCCATAACCGAAATCGAACATTAACTTTAAAAAAAACTGAACTTGTGCTTGATTTCCATATTTCAGTATTGGCAAAACGTTTTTACAAATACTCTTTCAAAATGTTCTTTTATAAGACAAAATTTATAATACTAAGTGTATTAAAAACATGTAACGACCCGCTATTTTGGACCATTCGCATCCATTTACAAGTGCATAAGTAAACACTCATACCGGAATTGAATTGCTCAAAATACCGCGTTGTTAATTTAAATTTGGCAAAACTCAGCATATGAAGTAAATAAATCAATCACAAAATCACAGACACAGAGTAATATAATGCAGCGGAATAGATAAAAGGATAGTAGTTCATGAAGCTACTATATACATCAGAGTTAGAAAACAAAATACATAAGAATATCTCAAATACAGTGGAGTCTTCAGTACAAGCAGATGACCTCTCTAAACAGATCAACTAGAAAAGCTGGAAGCTGAGTCGATAGTTGGATCTCCAAACGAAGCTCCAAACTCCAAGGGTGAGTCTCAGATGCTGTATCACTCGGTCTGACCCGAGCGTAAAGCAAAACACAAAACACTCGAGTCAGGATTAACATTCTTATATAAATAAATCCAACTCAAGTGAAATATCAATTGAAATACAAGTAACTTAAAGGATGTTGGGATAACCATCCTCTAAGGATCTTCAGAACTATCTACAAGGTGGAAATATACATTTTACACCGTGGTCATTTCAATTAAATTTATACTTCAAAACCCAAATATCATTTCATTTCAAATATATCTATTTTCCAAAATAGTATATATATATATTAAATGATTTGAAAAGCAAAGTATTTAATTTCCTCAAGTCTAGCAAATCGATTCAAATCAACTTCAAATTTCAAATTCAAATTTTATTCAAAGCTCAATTCATCAATTTAATTCATTTCTAAACAGATCATTTAAATTTTTTCAATATATTTCAAAGCTTTAGTACTCAACATTTTCCAAAGTTAGATTTAACAATTTCATATAGCTCTTGATTTAACTTCATTATTATTTAATCAGGGGATATTCACTTAATAAACTCAATATCATCTAACTAGCCTTACATTTCATTTTTACTAAATATTTTCTTAAATTTATTTAAGCAAGAATTATTCATTAAATTATTTAAATAAAACCCAAGTTATAAATCATATCTTAAATCTCAATTTCAATAAGTTTCAAATTGGTTTAATTAATAAATTATCTTTCCAACCTTAACTTATTCAAATTATTACCAAAATCTATTTTGAAAATATAATTTTTATACTTAAACATCTCATAAGTATTAAATCCATCCTAATTTATATTAAATAATTTAAGGCTCAACATTTATTAAAACCATATATTTCTTTCCGAAACCATAGAATTCATTTTCAAAATATTTATATATATGGACCAACGGTGTCTGTATATATACATCATATGGTTAAGTGATACGGATATTTATCATTTCAATCCGAAATTTAAATATATACGGGTAGATATCATTTCGACCCGTAATCCCAATTTCAATTCAATTGAAAATCGCTTGGGTTTATCATTTCAACCCATAACGATTTTCTCCTATTCTAAAGTCCGTTCGGGTATGTATCATTTCAACCCATAGTGAATTCTATACTAACAGGGAACTTGCAGAGTGATAACAGATAATATAAAATATAACAACATGCATATATCATTAATATAAATAACAGATACTGGTGTCAGATGTCATAGGTGAACATATACAGATAATAGTAATAACAGGCATATAAATACTAGATACTGGTGTCAGATGTCACAGGTGAACATATACAGATAATAGCATATATAAAAATTTAAATAACTACAGCATCATATTTCAATTGTCGTTTCAATTGAAATCAAATTTAATAAATACAAGAATGTTAATCGTGAGTGATTGCTCACCTTTCGAGGCTAGATGGATTTGACAATGAAACGAGCTATGAATTTCAAAGCAACGCTGGATGGACACGATTCGATGAAGAAAACAGGAACGACGGACGGAACTGATAACAGAAATCGATAACGAATCAGAACCAGATTGACGAAGATAGATGGTATAAATGAACTTATAACTATAACCAACATTTATATGCATACTTGTTTTATATAATATATACTTTGCTTAATATAAAGTAACGTATCTAAATATGCAGACTACCAACATGTATATGCAGACAAAATGTGAACATTAATTACGAACACAAATGTATAAGCAGATCTATTGCAATATAGCTACCATTTACGGGTACCTCTTTAGCTTCCCCAGCAAAAAAAAAAATACAGAGCGGGTACTGCTGAAAATAATTGGTACCGTGGGTTGAAATTTTGACAAAATCATAGACTAAAAACTGCAGAAGCTTGAAACAGTTGAAAAGTATACCCATGTGCACTTTCATAATGATATATGCTATCAGAGTCAGTGCATGTTTCAGAAAGCATATTTAGTTTTAAACTTCCATATGAAAATGTAAAAGCACTCACGGTAGGAGATAAAGGAATAAAGATGTCCTATTTCTAATATCCAGAAAAATATAGAAGAAAAATATATAAGCAGATCTTATACTTATAACGTAAACAGGCTAGACTACTATGTTATGTAACATGAAAATAGCATGCATTTTTTTTATATTCGAAACAGCATGTATCTTTAAAATTTCAAAACAGCATGAACCATAGAATGAAACACCTATATATAATATATGTGGACTATTGCAGACATCATCGATATACACAGCAATCTATATATACAGACTAAATATATGAAATTTCAACTAATGTACAACTTGCATGCGGCTAACCGAACATGAAAAAATTCTAAATGAATACAAAGCTTACCCAAATGTCTAAACCGAAATGACAAAGGGAACAAAATTTTTGCTTTAAACTTGCAGTAAACATATCTATAAAACTATAACCATTTATAGTATAATATATTAACATATTTTCACGTAAAACAAGCATCAGTTATAATATATAGGTAAGTTACAAATCTATATATATATATATACAGTTTTACTGATTATATTATAAAAACAAAAATAAAAATATAACAAATTATAATATCTGAGAATATATATATCATACGTATGATATCAAAAATAGATGCAAGTAATATATATAACAGCCGAAAAATAAATATATACATAAACTAACAAATATATATAGGTATTGATTTTAAACTAACAGTTGGAAAGCAAACCTATATATATGAATAAATATATCTACAAATATATTATCCAACACTATATAAACCTATAGGCAATATGAAGACGAGAAGCAGTATGAACATGCCCCAGG
This sequence comes from Allium fistulosum, assembly GCA_030737815.1. NCBI lineage: Eukaryota > Viridiplantae > Streptophyta > Magnoliopsida > Asparagales > Amaryllidaceae > Allium > Allium fistulosum. The sequence goes on from CM060907.1 coordinate 297,520,010, forward strand.
GAAATTGAATGCAAGCGTACACATCAACATATATTATTATATATATTTTTAAAAAGATGAACAAAGAAATAAATAAATAAAAAGGGATAGAAGAGATAGTCACGTACTACTAGTTGCCGATGGGCGGAGATGACAAGGCTATGCCAAGCGCGTGATGTGATGGCCATGCGCAGGTCAATGGAGGAGGCAAAGGCAATGGAAGGGATGGGGACAGCTGTGGAAGCAGGCGGTTCATTCGGCTGTGGAGATGAAGGGAGGCGGAGTGCTGGTCCAGGCAAAGTAGGGTAATGACGTGGCATGAGAAGAGGGAAGGTGCTAGCGTTGCGCGATCTAATGATGATGGGAGGTGAAGTGCTGGGACGGCGGTGGCGGACAGTGAGGCTCGGCGAGAGAGAGGGGAATGGAAAATGACAGCAAGATGAGAAGAGGAAAGAACAAAAGAGATTAAGGAAATAACGTACGTGACCGCCTAACCTTGCGTCTATTCTTATTTTTTTGACTTTTGGGTGTCAAAACTGACGAATATAAACGGACACAGGTTATCTCTGTGATTAACACATTAAGCTGAACAAGATGGAGGACACAGAATTGCAAATGGATCCAATTTGGCGAATCGTCACATTTTGCATTCTGTTGATTTTGTCATGCATCGGACTCCGAAATACACCGATGAATACATCATAGTGATCAGGGCGATGAGACGGATAAGAGGAAACAGAAATATCTGTGTCAGGACCTTCCTATCAAAAGTCCATACGGACCCTGATATACGTTGCTATTCCGTACAGAAAAATCCAAATGGAGGTAGAACATTCGAATTTCGCGAAACGAATTTCACAGTCAGATTCAGAATGCTCTAAATATATTTTCTCCTGTTGACATATTTTGATTTCGGAAAACTTTTAAATTTAGCTGTTATTAACCAGTTTGATTTGAAATGAAATTTCACAGGAAAATATACTTCAATATTATCAGATGAAAATTTACCAGTTGCTATATTAAAATAGACGTATTCCAAATAGTAGATTTTTATTTCCAAATTTTATTGTTTAAAATTTCACAAATTTCCAGTTAAATATATTTTTAAAACCATTAAATTTTGCGGGTCGTTACACTCTCCCCCACTCAAAACTTTTCGTCCCCGAAAAGGAAGGTGGTAGGAGAATAGAACAACCAGAAATAAAAGTAGATTGAAAGTCAAGATTAAACAATTAATTTGAACTATATAAATTTTACTTAAATTTGAAAACTTTATTTGCAATTCAATTGTCTTATATACTTTAAAACTTTTTCAAGACCCATTTGCAAAATTTCTTGCTTCCTTTACAATTACCATTTATATGCTTAAATAACAACTTTATAGATATATGAAAACTATTTGAAACAATTATTTACATTATTACTTATATTTACAAAGAAGCTATTAAATCCATAATTCATAAATTTATTAATTTATCTCAAGATACTTTTCAACATTATTAATAAATCAATAATCATTTCTTTAAATATGTTGTATTTAATTAATAACTTCTAAAATATTTAACACTAAAATTTTCTATTTATAACACTAAAATTTATTTATATACTATATGGTTTAATATATATAAAAATAAACAATACTTAAAAAGGATATAGTCAACAAGGAGAAGAAGGAGGATTTGGAAAAGCAGAATATAGATGAATAAATAAAGCTGAGCAGATAAGGTAGATTCAAGGAATAGTATCGGGCATGAATAGTTAATTTAGAACCATAAGGGTTTTGATTCCAAATATTGATACAAAATTTTCTTTGTTGGAAATACTTTTATTATAAGATACCTTTATAATGAAACAAATTTTCTTTTGAAAATACTTTTATAACTCGATGTTTCAACAAGTTTATCCTTGTTCCTGTAGACTCTGGTAGTGCGTTGATCAGGCGCAAAACTAGAATTCTCCAGGTACTTAGTAGACCTGTTTCAACACCCAGTGAAAATACTCGAAAAACTTTTAAAAACAGATATGGAAAGTACAATCCAATCAAAACACAAACAAAACCTTTGTCTAACCATGGTTCGCAGATACACAATGGTTACGCCTGGGTCCCCCAGGAAACAATCCATATCCGTAAGCTTTCTCAGCCCTGCGAGTTACGCCATGATGACTAGTAGAATGCAGGATACACAATGGTTACGCCTGGATCCCCCAAGAAAATATCCGTACCCCCAGGCAAGACTCAGCCAAGCATTTGCGCTACTATTCGCGACCTACACAGATTGCAGGATACACAATGGTTACGCCTGGATCCCCCAGGAAACAATCCGTACCCCTAGGCAAGACTCAGCCAGGCAGTTGCGCTGTGCAGTCACGAGAGAAACATAAGACCATGGGTAACGCCATGGAATTCGAAGGACACTCGAGTATCATATCCGGAAAACCAAAATCAGAGAGAATAATATCGATAGAATGAATCCAAGATGTGGACACAAATCGGATATCAAGCAGAAGGCACTTTCCATATCTTTACTTCGAAAATATGTATCATATAGTACCTTTTCAAATCACTTTCAAATATCGTACTTATATAAAATCCATTATATATAAGATTTAATTTTCAAATCAAATACTTTCCAAAATCAATAGTATATCAAATCATACTTATATAGACTTCAATTATATAAGATTTCACTTTCAAATTGAGTACCTTTTCAAATCTATAGTTTTCGAATCAATTTCATACTCATACAAATCAATTTTATATGAGTTCGACAACTCCCAAATCAAGTTTTTAGTAACATAAGGTTCTCAAATTTCAATTTTTTTCAATATCAGTTCAATTTCAAAATCATATACAATTTCACCAAATTATTTCTTCACAAATTAATTATCTTTAGCTTCAAAGTTTCCAAAATAATAGATTTTGAAAATAAATCCAAATTTCCAAATCAATAATTTAAGTCAACCAATTCATTTCCAAAATCAAATGGTTTTCAAAATCATCATATATTTACCTAAGGTCCATCTTATATAAGGATCAAATTTTTCAAAAATAAGTTTCGCTGTATCAAGAGCCATATGAGATTGAATATCTTTGCTTTTATGGGTTATATATCTTTGTAATTTAAGTTGGAAATTTACTTTTAGTAAGCAAAGATATTCTAACTCGACAGCTTTCAATTTCAGCGTCAAAATATATCAATGATATTAGGATATAAGATGTACATACGTCATCATTTCGCAAAATCACATTTGATCCCTCGCTCGATCACACAAGTTTGCTTTCGAACTAGTATTGTCCATTCGACTTCCCTAATGCGGATTTCGATATGGTTTCTCGACTAGAAGCCATCAGTCTCCTTGCATAGCCATATACTACGATAGAGACTTCTAGAATCAAGCCCAAAATCCATATCAAATATTCGCCATCAAGAATCGAATGAAAAATCCTTAAACGAAATGGTGTAATTCACCTCGAACTTGTATACTCAAACCTGGATCAAATCAATTATGCGTATAAAACAGCATACGTACAAATTATATATTTATTCCAACTTGTTAAATATATAGTTTCATAAAGATGTTACTAAATTAAAACATTTAACTAAATTTTATTCAAAATATATTGAAGCCCAAATTCTTTCAAAACATTTCAAATCTAAATTCCATATTTAGAAAAATTCAAAATAGCCTTATTCATTTACTTAACAAAACAGTTTCAACTTATTTAAATCATATTACTTCATACTTAAATATTCAAACAAATTTATATACTTTATCAAACAATTCATACTTTTCAAAAATTTAGCTTTGAAAAGTTAACCTTGATTTGGAAGTGCTCGAACCTTCGAAATAGTTGAAGAAATCATTTTCAAATTCAAGAGTTGGAAATCAGCAACAAATCAGTAAATCAATTTTAATAGATAGGGTTATATCAAATCCAAAACTCGAGGACTGAACACCGGCTCATTTTAAATCGTTTCAAATACATATACATATATCTTTCGAATATCAAATCATACTTCAAAAAAATTTTAAATCAAAATTGGTTTCGCAAAATCACTCGCGTAGCAATACTACTAGAGTGGCCTCTCCCTCACTCTGAAACTCGAAAATCAATGTCGATGATGCGTGCACTCATCACCGAAATTATTTTCCAGCGACATAAGTGAGTTCTGGACTTTTATTTACTCAAACTTCTTTTGAAATTTCTTCGAAACTCATTAAAAACTTATTAAAATCATTTGAAACATTTCTTATTCGGAAAATGCTTTTAAATCATATTATTATTATATATATTTCAAAATCTTAAAACTAATTTCAAAATACCGGAGTTCAATTCTCGAATTCAAAATTTAAAATCCTTCAGTTATAAATCAAATTTCTTATATAGTTTTTTTTTTCAAAATTGCAAATCCTTTCGAAACCTCAAATTCTTATTTTAAAAGGGTTTATAATCTTTATCGAAAACATTTCACTTTTATATATATAATATAATAATTTCGATATATAAGACAATTTCTAAAATATAAACAAGCCTGAATTTTCAAAGGATGGTTCAAGAATGGATTTCAAACAAAGATAGAAATTCAACTTAGAGGGACTCTAATCAAATAGGATTGTGATTCGAAGATAAGCTTGAACGAAGATGAGATAATTAAATTTCAAAATAGAAGATGAATATACTTATATAAATCGCGGATGACCCTAGGGTCAACCGTGACTTTAGCAACAAGATCGATGCAAAATTCCAAGAAAAATCAACATTCGATCGCAAGAGATAGCGGCATCTAAACCAAAGATATAGAAATCTCCGGTGAATCAATGCCAATTGTGAAGGAGTTTCACCCCTTCACAAATCATTCAAAGATTGGTGGGATCCTATTCTTATAGAGATCATTCGAAGTGGAGTTTTGGGATACTCCAGAATCAAAAGAATACAATTAGGGAGAGACAAGATAGAATTTTGGAACCGCAAGAAACGTTCCAAAGTTCAAAGGAAATCGAGTCAAAAGGAAGAGATTAAACTGGAACGAAAGTGATTCTGTAAATAAATTTACAATATATGCTAAGTTTCGCCTAGAGCCAAAGCTCTGATACCAGCTGTAACGACCCGCTACTTTGGACCATTCGCATCCATTTACAAGTGCATAGGTAAACACTCATACCGGAATTGAATTGCTCAAAATACCGCGTTGTTAATTTAAATTTGGCAAAACTCAGCATATGAAGTAAATAAATCAATCACAAAATCACAGACACAGAGTAATATAATGCAGCGGAATAGATAAAAGGATAGTAGTTCATGAAGCTACTATATACATCAGAGTTAGAAAACAAAATACATAAGAATATCTCAAATACAGTGGAGTCTTCAGTACAAGCAGATGACCTCTCTAAACAGATCAACTAGAAAAGCTGGAAGCTGAGTCGATAGTTGGATCTCCAAACGAAGCTCCAAACTCCAAGGGTGAGTCTCAGATGCTGTATCACTCGGTCTGACCCGAGCGTAAAGCAAAACACAAAACACTCGAGTCAGGATTAACATTCTTATATAAATAAATCCAACTCAAGTGAAATATCAATTGAAATACAAGTAACTTAAAGGATGTTGGGATAACCATCCTCTAAGGATCTTCAGAACTATCTACAAGGTGGAAATATACATTTTACACCGTGGTCATTTCAATTAAATTTATACTTCAAAACCCAAATATCATTTCATTTCAAATATATCTATTTTCCAAAATAGTATATATATATATTAAATGATTTGAAAAGCAAAGTATTTAATTTCCTCAAGTCTAGCAAATCGATTCAAATCAACTTCAAATTTCAAATTCAAATTTTATTCAAAGCTCAATTCATCAATTTAATTCATTTCTAAACAGATCATTTAAATTTTTTCAATATATTTCAAAGCTTTAGTACTCAACATTTTCCAAAGTTAGATTTAACAATTTCATATAGCTCTTGATTTAACTTCATTATTATTTAATCAGGGGATATTCACTTAATAAACTCAATATCATCTAACTAGCCTTACATTTCATTTTTACTAAATATTTTCTTAAATTTATTTAAGCAAGAATTATTCATTAAATTATTTAAATAAAACCCAAGTTATAAATCATATCTTAAATCTCAATTTCAATAAGTTTCAAATTGGTTTAATTAATAAATTATCTTTCCAACCTTAACTTATTCAAATTATTACCAAAATCTATTTTGAAAATATAATTTTTATACTTAAACATCTCATAAGTATTAAATCCATCCTAATTTATATTAAATAATTTAAGGCTCAACATTTATTAAAACCATATATTTCTTTCCGAAACCATAGAATTCATTTTCAAAATATTTATATATATGGACCAACGGTGTCTGTATATATACATCATATGGTTAAGTGATACGGATATTTATCATTTCAATCCGAAATTTAAATATATACGGGTAGATATCATTTCGACCCGTAATCCCAATTTCAATTCAATTGAAAATCGCTTGGGTTTATCATTTCAACCCATAACGATTTTCTCCTATTCTAAAGTCCGTTCGGGTATGTATCATTTCAACCCATAGTGAATTCTATACTAACAGGGAACTTGCAGAGTGATAACAGATAATATAAAATATAACAACATGCATATATCATTAATATAAATAACAGATACTGGTGTCAGATGTCATAGGTGAACATATACAGATAATAGTAATAACAGGCATATAAATACTAGATACTGGTGTCAGATGTCACAGGTGAACATATACAGATAATAGCATATATAAAAATTTAAATAACTACAGCATCATATTTCAATTGTCGTTTCAATTGAAATCAAATTTAATAAATACAAGAATGTTAATCGTGAGTGATTGCTCACCTTTCGAGGCTAGATGGATTTGACAATGAAACGAGCTATGAATTTCAAAGCAACGCTGGATGGACACGATTCGATGAAGAAAACAGGAACGACGGACGGAACTGATAACAGAAATCGATAACGAATCAGAACCAGATTGACGAAGATAGATGGTATAAATGAACTTATAACTATAACCAACATTTATATGCATACTTGTTTTATATAATATATACTTTGCTTAATATAAAGTAACGTATCTAAATATGCAGACTACCAACATGTATATGCAGACAAAATGTGAACATTAATTACGAACACAAATGTATAAGCAGATCTATTGCAATATAGCTACCATTTACGGGTACCTCTTTAGCTTCCCCAGCAAAAAAAAAAATACAGAGCGGGTACTGCTGAAAATAATTGGTACCGTGGGTTGAAATTTTGACAAAATCATAGACTAAAAACTGCAGAAGCTTGAAACAGTTGAAAAGTATACCCATGTGCACTTTCATAATGATATATGCTATCAGAGTCAGTGCATGTTTCAGAAAGCATATTTAGTTTTAAACTTCCATATGAAAATGTAAAAGCACTCACGGTAGGAGATAAAGGAATAAAGATGTCCTATTTCTAATATCCAGAAAAATATAGAAGAAAAATATATAAGCAGATCTTATACTTATAACGTAAACAGGCTAGACTACTATGTTATGTAACATGAAAATAGCATGCATTTTTTTTATATTCGAAACAGCATGTATCTTTAAAATTTCAAAACAGCATGAACCATAGAATGAAACACCTATATATAATATATGTGGACTATTGCAGACATCATCGATATACACAGCAATCTATATATACAGACTAAATATATGAAATTTCAACTAATGTACAACTTGCATGCGGCTAACCGAACATGAAAAAATTCTAAATGAATACAAAGCTTACCCAAATGTCTAAACCGAAATGACAAAGGGAACAAAATTTTTGCTTTAAACTTGCAGTAAACATATCTATAAAACTATAACCATTTATAGTATAATATATTAACATATTTTCACGTAAAACAAGCATCAGTTATAATATATAGGTAAGTTACAAATCTATATATATATATATACAGTTTTACTGATTATATTATAAAAACAAAAATAAAAATATAACAAATTATAATATCTGAGAATATATATATCATACGTATGATATCAAAAATAGATGCAAGTAATATATATAACAGCCGAAAAATAAATATATACATAAACTAACAAATATATATAGGTATTGATTTTAAACTAACAGTTGGAAAGCAAACCTATATATATGAATAAATATATCTACAAATATATTATCCAACACTATATAAACCTATAGGCAATATGAAGACGAGAAGCAGTATGAACATGCCCCAGGGAAATTGAATGCAAGCGTACACATCAACATATATTATTATATATATTTTTAAAAAGATGAACAAAGAAATAAATAAATAAAAAGGGATAGAAGAGATAGTCACGTACTACTAGTTGCCGATGGGCGGAGATGACAAGGCTATGCCAAGCGCGTGATGTGATGGCCATGCGCAGGTCAATGGAGGAGGCAAAGGCAATGGAAGGGATGGGGACAGCTGTGGAAGCAGGCGGTTCATTCGGCTGTGGAGATGAAGGGAGGCGGAGTGCTGGTCCAGGCAAAGTAGGGTAATGACGTGGCATGAGAAGAGGGAAGGTGCTAGCGTTGCGCGATCTAATGATGATGGGAGGTGAAGTGCTGGGACGACGGTGGCGGACAGTGAGGCTCGGCGAGAGAGAGGGGAATGGAAAATGACAGCAAGATGAGAAGAGGAAAGAACAAAAGAGATTAAGGAAATAACGTACGTGACCGCCTAACCTTGCGTCTATTCTTATTTTTTTGACTTTTGGGTGTCAAAACTGACGAATATAAACGGACACAGGTTATCTCTGTGATTAACACATTAAGCTGAACAAGATGGAGGACACAGAATTGCAAATGGATCCAATTTGGCGAATCGTCACATTTTGCATTCTGTTGATTTTGTCATGCATCGGACTCCGAAATACACCGATGAATACATCATAGTGATCAGGGCGATGAGACGGACAAGAGGAAACAGAAATATCTGTGTCAGGACCTTCCTATCAAAAGTCCATACGGACCCTGATATACGTTGCTATTCCGTACGGAAAAATCCAAATGGAGGTAGAACATTCGAATTTCGCGAAACGAATTTCACAGTCAGATTCAGAATGCTCTAAATATATTTTCTCCTGTTGACATATTTTGATTTCGGAAAACTTTTAAATTTAGCTGTTATTAACCGGTTTGATTTGAAATGAAATTTCACAGGAAAATATACTTCAATATTATCAGATGAAAATTTACCAGTTGCTATATTAAAATAGACGTATTCCAAATAGTAGATTTTTATTTCCAAATTTTATTGTTTAAAATTTCACAAATTTCCAGTTAAATATATTTTTAAAACCATTAAATTTTGCGGGTCGTTACAAAACAAGAGTCAAAAACAATTGTCGTTAAAACATTGTTTACTATAAACCCAAAACAATTTACACTTAGCTTTATTTACAAATAATTCATTTTAGTGGACTTTCTCATCCATTATTTTTAAATTTAAAACAATATTTATTACCTCAAAAGATAATAAAACAATTTTAATACCATTATAAATTTAAAATAATAATAATTATCCTGAAAGATAATTAGTCACATTTATAATCTATTTTAGGTAAATAAACCCATTATTTTTAATAAAATAGTTAATTATTTCCAAACACTTTTATATCATCAGTACATTAACGTTTTAAACCTTTATTACTTTAAAATACCTTTATTATATTAGTTAATTTACTTTAATCACTTTTTATTAAATAAATTAATTAACTTTAAATATCATTAATTAAAAAGATTTATTCAATTCAAATAATCATTAGTTAAAATGAATAATTCATCTTAAACATCATTAATTAAAATGATAAATATATTTTAAATGCCATTAATTAAACAATTAATTAATTTTAAATAATGATAAATTAATTGGATTAAATAAACTCAAACTTCATTAGTTAAAATGATAAATTAAAACATCATTTGTTAAAATGATTTATTTAACTGTAAAACATTATTTTTTAAATGATTTTAACTAAATTCCAAATATCATTGGTTAAAACACTTAGTTAAATTTAAAACAATCATTAATTAAAATGATTAATAAAAGTTTATAATCATTAAGTAAAATGATTTAATTAATTTTAAATCTCATAAATCAAATAGATTAATAGATTTCAAAACATCATTAACTAAAAATGATAAATTAAATTCAAATATCATTATTTAAAATAATCAATTACTTTTAAATATCATTAATTAAAATGATTATTAATTTCAATCATCATTAATTAAAATAATTAATTAATCTCAAGTAATCATTAATGGAAATGATTAGTTAAATCCGATTTCATTTAAATCAAAAGATAAACCAAATTTAATCATCATTAATTAAATTGGTTAGTTAATTTGAAAATCATTAGTTAAAATGATTAATTAATTTAAATTATCATTAATCAAAATAATTAATGAATTTTGACCTTCTGTTTAGTGAAAACATAAGCTCAAGTTTAGAAACATACGACAGGGATTCGGGGAAGAAAATTAATTATAAATGACGATATAGCGAAATCGCTATAACGACACTTAACAAGTAAAACATAATTTCAAGAGTTATTTTAATTAACTATAAATGTAGCAACATAAGGACGTAAATAACCAATTATTGGCGAGAAACCCCTCAGGGTCTCTTTAAGATTTCCCTACAAAACAATGGTTATGGATAATATATATACAATCATATGGGTTCATAACGATCAAATTAATATGTCATCCATTTTCCAAATGGAAATTCAACTAAACAATCCATCAAACAATTTATCTAACATCCAAGCAATCAATAATCGTTTATAACATAATAGATATGATATAATAAAATAGAACATGAGTTAAACTCACATTGATTTTCGTTTTCACCGAAACATTCCGACTTGGACTAAAACCGAATGGCCATTCGATTTAGCATAAATTCCAATAAGCTCCAAATCCAACCAAACCAACTCCATTGCAAAGATCTCGATGATGCTAGTCCAATGCAAATAACGGCATTCGAATCCGACCTAGTATGAAGGAGTTATACAAATTTTAAGTTATCGTCAATTTTAAATTATAATATAATAACTACTCATAAATTAATTACAAATCCCTTATTAATCTTCCTCTCCCCTACCTAATCTTCTTCCCCAAATAAAATGTGCACAATGATACATGGCCGTGCATGATCAATCAATGATATGGAGCTCCGGTGCTCCGTTTGACGATCCACCTTCACTGATGAACTTCTCTCAATGAACTACACATGCTCCACACCACGAAAACGACGCTACACCTAACCATCAAATCACGACCTGACACCTAAGCCTCACCGACCTCATCAGGTCATGCGACCAAAATAGCCACCGGTCCTCGCGAAAATTGGCATCTAGGTGCTAAACTTCCCCGCAAGTCCAAATCCAAGCCTTGTTCACCCACTCGTCGACCATACATTCCAAATTCTCCTACCCTAGTTTACTACCCTTAGGTCGAGCTTCCCAAAACATTATTGTTCTCCAATTCGAGGCTATAGCACCGAAGCCAAGATCCAAAAAAACTTGATGGTCTTTGTTTCATGATTTATAGTTGAGTATATATTTTAATTTTGAATTTTGAACTTTTATTTTCAAAGAGGGAACCAAATTCTTGTTTTGCGGACAATGTTAAATAGAGTAGAAGAGGAATGGACCTGCACACAAGGGCATGGGCACAAGTATGGTTTGAAATCTGGGGGTATTGCCAAAATTAAGGTGAATATTGTTGACGCCAAAAATGGGCATCAACACCTAATAGAATCTCGTAGAGATTAAACAATGAATGAGATTAAAAACATAGCCGAAAAATTAAATGAACACACAAATTTTTATAGTGGTTCGGTAATCTTAGCCTACGTCCACTTCATATTTTTATTGATCTTGCACTGGATTAGGACTAGAAGAATGTTTGGATCAGCTCAAATCCATTAATACAAGAGTAAAAATGGCAGAGCCTAGGTAGTCGAAAGAAGGATTCTCTTTATAGGGAATGGCCACTGTATTTATAGGAGAAGACGTGCATGGATTGGGCTGAAATTTTGCAAGAAGAGTCTTTAGATCCATAGAGGCCCACCATAACGATCGGTAGCCCTAACTCAATACTTTGGAACGATCGACCAAAGTTTAGCCGATCATTATTTTGGCCTTTAATTGATGTGCGATCGATAGTGTAGGATCCTCATGATGTATGATACTTGCTCTCCAAATTTCGTGCAATTTCGATGTACCGTTTGTGAGATATCGCATTTTCTGTGAAACCATGGATCGTTCTGGTTGATTTTGTACAATCATTATGGAACGATCGGCATGTCTTTCCAAGATTTGGGAGTTTTGTCATTCGATCATTTTTGTGAGCTCCACTCTTTAATATATTGATGCTCTAAAAGTTTCAAGTGCATTGGCTTCGTAGATTTTGAGATATTGATTGATCTTCGTCGGTTTATGCTGTTTTATGGATCGTTTTAGATCGCTCCATATAAATTCTTCATTTGTCCATAACTCGAGCGTACAAACTCCGATTGATTTGAAACCTGAAATGTAGCCTCATAGGGACTTCCTTTTCACTTCATATTGATTGCACCTTGATTGGGACTCGGTGTGAATATGCTCGACCATCGTCCATAGTCTTGTATATCATTGATTCTCAAGGTTGGTAACCACTCGGTTTTAGTCAAATCTATGGTATCACGGCCTTGCCAAAAGGTGGGATAACATTTTGCCTCCTAAAGTACGTCTTGTTCAAACATGACATTCTTTGAATTACTGCAAGCTTTAATTGTCGAAAAGGATTCCATTCAGCTTATTGAATGGTCGCTATCCTTCCATTGAGTCGTCTTTATTTATAGTCGCATTTTTTATGTTCATCAAGACTATTGGTCGATTTTCAACAGTATAAATTCAGGAATGTATTCAATCAATTGCTATCTGTATCCAGTTCTATAAGGCTAGTAAGCTTTGGCTATCTGATCCAATCTTTTCTCTAAGAACTCCAGGTGAAAATTCAATTTTTATCGGTTTCAAGAAATCAAATTTTTAGAATATACATGTGCATGTTCAGGTACTCGTTCTTATCATTAGCTTCCGGATGCGTTTGTAAGCTCACGAGCCATCACCAATTTCTTATAGTTAATTGTAGTTGGCTTGCAATTATTTGTTTATGCATACACACACACACATATTAATGAAATAGGGGTCATAATAAGTCACTCGATGATATGGGACTTCAAGTTCTATAGGAATGATGGCTTCAGAGCTATAAGCAAGGACGAATGGAGTATGACCAGTTGCAGACTTGTGGGTGGTTCTATAAGCCCATAATGATGTTGGGAGTTCATCCACCCACTTGCCTCTAGCCTTTTCCAAACGTTTCTTCAGAATGGACTTTATGATTTTTTTAACAGCTTCGACTTGTCCATTAACTTGAGGATGGGCAATTGCCATGAATCTTTTCTCAATATGATGCCGATGGCAGAAATCTTTGAATTAAGCGCTATCGAATTGGGTTCGATTATCAGTTTTCATGGATGGCCAAAATGACAGATGATGCCCCGGACAATGAAGTTGATCACTTTCTTCATCGTGATTGTGGCTAAAGGTTCAGCTTCAGCCTATTTGGCGAAGTAATTCACTGCAACGATGGCGTACTTTGCTCCATCTTTAGAGATCGATAAGGAACTGATAATATCAATTCCCATTTGTGCAACATTCGTCGGCCGAGCTCTCAGAATTTTTTGTAAACATCTAGTACTCATCTCATTGTCTAGTGTAATGAGCTACATCTCGTTTGACAGTTGGCTAGTAATACCCGTAGCGGAGTATTTTCTTTTTTTAGGGTTTTCCCCTAGTGTAATCGTCCCATTCTCCTTCATGGAATTCTCTCAAGACTCGTTTGATTTCATGATGGGCGATACACCGAAGAAGGGGAATGGAGAAGCCTTTTCTGTACATCTCCTTTTTGGATGATTAGCGTGAAGGTTTATGGAAGATCTATCGGTTTTTATTCCTCCATCCAGGAAGGATCCCTCGTTGCAGATGACCTTTGACATGAGTCATCTACGACTCTCTTTTCAGCTCCATCTCCAGAACCCAATTAATCTCCATTTAGTCGATGCTTGGAGCATCTAGTGCTTTAATTGGGACAAAGTCTATTTGTTATGCATTTCCGGAACTGGCCAGCTTGGCCAATGAGTCGCCTTTCTCATTTTGTATCTTTGGGGATATGTGTAATGGTGTAATACTCGAAGTCGACCAGTAGCTCTTGGACCCGGCCGAGATAAGGAGCAAGTTGCTGCCCTCTAGTATGATAATCTTTGACTTGGCATACTCCTAACCAAGAGTTACAAAAGATTTGTAAAGTTTTCACTTCCATTTCTCTAGCAAATTTGAGTCCAACGATCACGACTGCATACTCAGCTTCACGATTTATTGCACGGAAGTTGGGTTTTAAGTTGTAGTAGATCGATTGTTCCCTCAGGAGTCACTAACATGACTATGGTACCAGAACACTGATTGTTGGATGCTCCATCCATGTACATTTTCCATCGATTGGTTGATTCTCCATTGCTCTCCAGAGAGTCGTCTAGTGCAGTGAATTCAGCTATGAAGTCCGCCAATGTCTGTCCTTGGATAGCTCTCCGAGGGAGAAAAGTGATATCGAATTGGCTTAGCTCGATACTCCATTTGAGCAACCTGTCAGACGTCAAGGGTTGCTGTAGGACCTGTCGTAACGGCTGGATGGTGTAGACATTGATGGGGTGAGCCTAGAAGTAGTGGCGAATCTTTCGTGATGCAATCAACAAGCAATACACGAGCTTTTCCAGCTTTGTGTACTTTCTGTCAGCGCCTGTCAATCTCTTGCTAACATAATATACAGTCCTCTGATCTGATTATCTTCATGTAACAGCGTGACATTTAAGGTATGTACCGACACCGCTAAATAGATGTATAAGTCTTCACAATTCAGTGGCTTGGATAGGATGGGAAGTCTCTCTAAGTGATCTAGTAGAGCTTGAAATACATCTATGCAATCCTGTATCCATTTAAAGTTCCTTTTCCCCCTCTTGATCAGGTCAAAAAAAGGAATAAACTTGTTGGTGGCCCTGTAGATGAAGCAGCTTAGGGCGGGAACCTTCTCATTTAATCTTTGTACCTGCTTAATCATCTTCGACATCTAGATGTTTCGAATTGCTTGAATCTTCTCGGGATCGGCTTCGATTTCGCGAGAGTTGACGATGGAATCCTAAAATTTCCTTGACAATACACCGAAAGAGAATTTCAAGGGATTTAGTTTTGTTTCGTATTTTTTGAGAAAATGAACATCTCCGCTAATTCATTGATGTGGTCGTTTGATCATCATGACTTCATGAGCATATCATCCACATATACTTCCGTCGATCGCCCAACTGATCTTTGAACATCCGGTTGACTAGTCTCAGGTAAGTAGCTTTAGCATTATTTAGTTCAAATGGCATCACAACATAATGATATAACCCTAGATTGGTAATGATGTAGGTGTGCTGTTCATTGACGAAAATTCTATCGGTTTAGAAAACCGTCGAACGAATTAGAAATAAAATTTAACCGCAAGCGCACGACGTACTATTGAAGTATGTGGCGAGTACGGGTCGATCCGTAGGGAATTGATGATTTTAAAAATCTATTCAATCAAATTAAATCAAAGTCGAGTGAAAGTTAAGCTAGAGAATTAGAAAATTAGCTAGCTAACTAAAAGAAAAGAGATGCAAATATAAGGGTTAAATGACAATTTAGAGAATAAATCCACTCTCTAGATTATGTAGTTCAACACATATGAAATCATAATCTCTCTTTTATGGTCATTAGTGCTTTAATTAATGTGCTTATCATAAGTATGACATATTTGTGCTATTGATTAGCCAACATAAGCCATCAAACTATAACACACCCCTTAAACCACTTACTAACTTTCATGAAATTTGACAATGAAAATGAAATCTATTTTAAGTATGGCCTATTAACTATTGATTAGAAATATAGACCATCAAATTTGAATTTCAAATCACTTTCTTTTGCAATAATCATATTTTTATGAAGAGGCAATTAGTGTTAGTGATTGTTTAAGCATAGCCTATTTGATGTCAATAATATAGGCTATCAAATTCAAGGCAAAAACAACAATTAAACCACTTCAATCATCATCATTAAGTACAAAAAGAGAGCATGAATTAACAAATAGTTGAAGCTACATAATTAGAGAGCTTCATTACCCCTAAATTGAAGGGGTTTAGCCTCTCATATTTGTCATTTGATTAACAAATGTAGCTAGCAACATGAAAGCAAAAAGAAAGGAAAATGAAAGCTAATGAAAAAGAGAAGCTAATTAACAAGAACTAAAACTAATCTACTTTGCATGAATGTAAATCTACACTACCTACATTAAAGTAAATAAACAAGGAAAGTAAAATGAACAAGTAATTAAATTGCATAAGAAAAATAAAGGAAATTACATGAAAATAAAAATGGCTAAATAGCCATGAAAAGAGAAAGAGAGCTTTCTTTTTTATTTTCCTAAGAGAAGAGACTAAGAGAAACTAAGAAGAAGAGGGTTACATGAAACATAAGGGGTCTTTATACATGTATGAAACCCTAATTCATAATTTTGGGGAATGCCCAAAATACCCTTGAGAAAGTGTGGAGGCCAAGTAATCATTAGCTTCTACTAATCATCATTTAAGTGTACATGAAGCCATTAGTTCCATAAGCATGTGCATTAGCCTCTAATTAAGGTAGGTGGGTAGGTGGGGTCTTCCATTATCATGCCTTTGAATTATTTCCATCTTCATTTCTTTATCTTCACTCTTGTGCATGCGTACATCTTCATGAAACCACTTGTATATGAAGCCAACTTCTTATAAAATAATATAGAAATTTCCAATTAAATTTTCTCAAATTAATATATGCACAAAAATGACCATTTTTCCCTTGGTTGAAGACAAATATGTGACGATGTGAAAATAATATGAATTTTGGTTTAAACAAGTTAAAATGCCCGATATGATCATTTATTTAATTTAAATAGATTAAATATGGTGGTAAAAATATTCACATTTACGTGTACATCACGTGCTCCGGGTTGAGGATGTGCATCAAGATCTAGTTGCATCCAGAGTTCACATCCATAAATGAAAGCAGTTAATACCAGCGGTTGAGTACCAGCTAGTCGATCCTCGAAAGTGGAAAGCTGTTTTTCAGGCATGCCTTGTTTAGGTCAGAGTAGTCAATGTATGTCTGCCAGTTTCCATCAGCCTTTTTTATGAACTGGATTGGATACCCATTTTGGGTAGAGGGCGTCGCGAATAAATCCATTGTTTTTGAGTTTATCCATCTCCTTTTAAGTGTAGAAAATCTTTTTGGATCCATGTCGCGTTGCTTATGTTTCATCGGGACATGCCTCAAATCGTGATAATTAGTGAGATCACACACATCTCAGAATGGGTCCAAGTGAACACATCAAGACTCGTTCGAAGAAAGCCATCTAATTCCTTTATCATCATTGCACTAAGCTGTGATCCGATCTTCCGTACTCGTAATGGATCGCCATGGCTGACTGTAATGTTGATCGTTAGCTCTGCGGGTGCAGCCTTGGATTCCTCGAGTTCAAACGTAACTGTTTCGTGCAACAATCAACGTGAAATATGGTTGGGATGGTTAATGATGAGGTTATCCTAGTCGAATCCTAGAGTCGTGTCATGAGTTATAGAGTCCGATAGTAAAGGGCTTTAGATGCTTTGAGCGAATATTTGAAACTGACCGAAGATCAGGCTTAGAAGCACATTGAATCAAGTGTTGAGTGGGGTTCAGTCTCGTGTTGCGTGCAACTGCATAGTTGGCTCTTGCTTTGAGTTTGAAACTGCTTGTATATTCGAGTAACATGCTTTCCACTCGATGTCCTCATGATCCATTACTCGTCGTTCGGGTTGGAGTGATGGTTAGTTGCCAATGAGCTTAGGCATCGATTCGACGATTCTATCTTTAGGCATCCTTTCAGTTGTAGCCTCGAGTCGTTGTAAACACCAGGTACGAGTCACAATATTGAGCAATCGTAGTCAGTCTTTGGATGATCACACTTCTAATCCCAGTCTCGGGTTGATAAATGTACTACATGGACGGTCGAGTCTCGTCCTAGTCATGTTTATACACCCACCTAAACTTTAAAGACTTAGAGTTGATCGATGAATGGTCGGTACACGTTCATCTTATTTCTCGCTCATGCCCCCAAGTCTGGAGTATACATCGTTAAGTAGGTAGCCAAGTTATGTCCAGTTTAGCTTTATACTTTCCCGTTGAATCATGGGATCGAGTTATTTGATGGAAGGATGAGTCACACCTATTCTAGATTATATTCTGGCTTTTACTTCCAGGGGGAAGACTTTAATTCCCCATCCGATTTCGAGTACGAGTTGTGCATTGGGCAGTCAATCACGTCTACTTTTGGTGCAGATGTCGCCATACTTTGGGTAGGACCAAAGAATTGATAATCAAGTCACATCTAATTAGTGATTGATGCTCTCCCTGTCGGACCAAGGGCAAGGATCAGTATGCGGACAGTCAAGTCACGTCCGTTTCATATTGCTTCTCCAGTCGGATCATGGTAAGAGTTAAAGAATGAATGGTCATGTCGCATTCATTTGGAGCTGGATGTTTAATCATGTCCATTTTGATTCATATTCTCCCGTCAGATCTAGGGATAGAGTTGGCTCAGGTGCAGTCGGGTCATGCTCACCCAGTTTCATACTTTTCTAAAGGATCGAAAGAAGGTGATGGGGAATGAATGGCAAGTTGCACTCATTCATGGTTTATTTTCCTATCCATGCTCTGGTGACTGGAGTTATTCGATGGACGTTCACGTCACATCCATCCGTGGTTGGTGCAGATCGATATTAACCCTCGATCCGATGGTACAATATAGTCGGCATCCGTAACTTCGGATGTCATTCCGATTGGTTTTATGTCAAGGCCTCCCCGCAGTCATTGCCTTGAGTCATAAATAACACCAAGCCGGAGCTATAGTGAGCTGTCTTATTCAGCTTTCAGTAATTTGTACTCCTTCCCCTAGTCTTGGGTTAGTGGAGTTAGTTCATTGATGGTCGAATTCCATCCATAGTGAGTTTATACTCCTCCTATCGAGTTCTGGTCGGAGTTTATGGAAGATTGAGTGGTCGAACTACACTCATCTATTTGTTTATACTCATACCTACACTCTATGGATAAGAGTTTGTTGGCGGGTGGTCGAACCGCACCCAATTTATGTTATACTCCAATCCGCACTAGGGGACCACAGTTATTTCGTGGGTGGTTGGTTCACACCCGATTTATATTTATACTCCAGTCCGCACTCTGGGGACTTAAAGTTATTTCACGGGCGGTCAGTCTCCACCTAATTTATGTTTATACTCTAGTCCACACTCTGGGGACTTAGAGTTGTTTCGCAGGCTGTCGGTCTCCACTCGATTTATGTTTATACTCCAGTCCGCACTTTGGGGACTTAGAGTTGTTTCGTGGACGGGAGTTGTTTTGTGGGCGGTCCATCTTCACCCGATTTATGTTTATACTCTAGTCTGCACTCTGGGGAATTAGAGTTATATGATGTGTGGTCAATCACACCCGTTTTTGATTTATACTCCATATGCCAAGTTGAGGTAAGAGTTATAGAATGAACGGTCGAATCACGTTCATTCATGGAATGGAATTCCGCCCCCAGCATCAAGGACACAACTTGGCAAGTGAGACGATCGATACATATCCACTTGGTGGTTGTAGCTCCTCTTGTCAAGTCAAGGAAGGGAGTAGGCAATGGATTGTCAGATCATATCCATGCTTGGTTTGGACGGTCAGGTCACATCCACCTCAAGCTACATTCATGTCCACGTATTGAGGGCGGTGGTTGATGAGTGGGCATTCAGTCACGCCTACTTTAAGTTGAGCTTTCGACTTCCTCCTGTGTTCAAGGCGGGAGTTAATGTGTGGATGGTCAAATCGCGTCCACTTTAGTTGGACCTCGGTCATGCTAAGCTTCGGGAGAGGCATGAGTATTTTGGCGAACTTCAAGTATGAGCTGGGGAGTGGATGGTTGGATTGCATCCACTCCAAGTCTGTCTTTGTTCTCCAACTTAGGCGTGGAAGTTGATGAGTTGACGATCAGTCATGTGCACTTTTTGCTGGATCCTGACCTTGTCGGGCTTTTCTATTTCGATTCCTTGGCCCTAAGTCAGGGGCATATGGTAGCTGATGAGCGGTTGAATCACGCTTATCTTGATGAAACTCCAAAGGTACGATCATGGTCCGTGGAGATTGGTTGGCGCCCAACTCTAAATACTTGGTCACCCACATCGTTTGGAAGTAGTTTTGTTCATGTTGGTTATAGTTCACAACACGATTGAAATTGAAATAGCAATAATTCAAAGAAGATCGAAATAAATCTCATTGATAAGTGAAGCAATGTCGTATGTTCGCTATTCCATTTTGTCCAAGTCCTTCTCAGTTGGAATTCGACCGTGGGTGGTCCAATTAATAATCAAAATTCTTTATTGATAGGGGTCGGATGTTCCCTGCCTACTATTCCATGGGGCTTGTGCACAATGTCGAAACTTTCCTTTCCGGACCAGCTTTCCGACCACTTCTCTGAGGTGTTTGCAATTGCTAGTGTTAGGACCCTGTGTATCTTGGAATATACAACATTCCCTGGATTTCCTCTGGGCTTCAATGGACTCCCTCGAGGCTGGTTTTCAGTACTACTCTGAGTTGTGAGTCTCTAAGTAGATGTTATCGATTGAATCATTCAAAGTAGTATATGAGTCGAATTTTGAGATTCTGGGTTGTTACCTAAAATTTGAGTCCTTAGCCAACGAGCATGTATTGTTTTTTTCTCCTAGTCTGCTCTACATCCACCTTGCTTAGGTTTTGATTCACTTTGTAACAGAAACGATCCAAGGTCATAGGAGGCTTTCCAACTAACTAGCTGCCAAAGTCTGTCTAGGGTCAATTCCCCTCATCAACGCCATCAGTATGATACCCTCGTTGGGATTGCTTGCTTTAGTGACGACGACGACATTGAATCTCTACAGGAAGTCTTTGAGTGGCTCACCTTGCATCTATAATAAATTTGATAATGACATCACATCCTTGGTGCGAGTCGCGTGCCTTCTGAACTGCTCGATAAACTTCTGATCCGGTTGATTGAACGAGGAGATAGATTTGGACGATAATCACCTAAACCGCATGATCGATACACCTTCGAGGAATATAGGAAAGCGTCTGCATTCGATGGCACATATCACTCTAGTGGAATTCATATGTCACTCGAATTTCATGAGATGTAGTCCAGGGTCGGATTTCCCTGAGTAAACCGATATGACTTGTACATTGAATCTCCTTGGATATTCTACACACTGAACGACTTCAATGAATAGGCTTCGACTGGGGAGATGCTTCAGTCATCGTCAAGCTGGTTCGTTTTTAAGATACACCTACTTGTTATGCTTGTGAATGATGTATGCATGCTCGAGATATGAGCAAACCAAGATGGACCGGTATTTATGGATTAGTGGTAAGTTACTTGGAGTCAAGCTTGAGAAAATCTGCTATTTGTTTGGAGTCACTGAATTCGAAGTGTTAGGTCCGTGAAGATCGGTGCTTGGAGTCAACTTGGTGTTTGCTTGGAGAAAATCTTGGTTTTACCCGAGTTTAGCTTTAGGCTAAAGTTTCTTGGGTTTGCTTAGAGTTACATCACCTATGTTCTCCAACATTTGGGAGCATCGTTTGAGTGGCAGTTGCTTGTCCATTCCTTGGTTGCAATTCAGAAGCTGCTGTTTGATCGTCTATGCCCCGGTCAGTCACAGGACGTAAGGGAAGTGGATAGAATGCATCGTCTTCAAGTTGAGTTTCGAATGCAGAATGCGGGGGCACTGCGCTGCGCATGGGTTTTTTAGAGCCTTTTTCTTAAAATTTGAATCGTACTTGAAAAAGTTTTTTTGTTGAAAAACGATTAGTAATGAATATGATCGATTAAAACAACAACTAGTTGAAAAAGATCGGCTGGAATGCCAAAGCGGTGGAATGATCGGTTGTAGATTGAATGATCGGTGGAAATGTTAACAGGAACGATTATTGTTAGCGATCTTGGAACGATCAGTGTAAGTGATGTTTGAACGAACGGTGGAGAAAATGAGCTTATGGAAAAACGATCAGTGATAACCATATATTGGAACGATCATTGGAAATAACAATCGGTGAAAATAATGATCGGTATTGTGAAGCGATCGTATAGGAACGGTTGGTATGGAAACGATCGGTGAAAATCTGCAGAGTGTGGAAACGATCGGTGTAAATCTATAGAGTGTGGAAACGATCGGTGTAAATCTGTAGAGTGTGGAAACGATCGATGTAACTCTGTAGAGTGTGGAAACAATCGGCCAAAATAACGATCGTACTTAAAAAACGATCGGTCAAAGTAACGATCGTACAAATCACGTTGGAACGTTTTTTGTAAAATACGATCATGTGGAACAATCATAGAGGTATGATCCTATGGAACGATCGGTTAGAAAAGCGATCGGTCACAGATGTGTCAAAACTAAAAAATGTATGCTCATTGATAAAAAAACAAGACCGATCAAACACTAGCATCATGATTTCCTTCTTCTGCAGGAGAAATAGACTTGGCTTCTCTGGCCATTGCTAATAGTTTCCTTGTAGATCTCTTTCAAATCTAAGAATAGGAAACTTGTCAGTCAAAAGCTGGATCTATTCCACGAACATGGAAATCCACAAGTAGAAGATGAGATCTAATCAAGTTAAGAATTCACCTCTTACTGAAAGCACCAAAATGTTGATGCCAAAAATGGGCATCAACACCCAATAGAATCTCGTAGAGATTAAACGATGAATGAAATTAAAACATAGCAGAAAAAGTAAATGAACACACAGATTTTTATAGTGGTTCGGCAATCTTGGCCTATGTCCACTTCATATTTTTATTGATCTTGCGCTGGATTATGATTACAAGAATGTTTGGATCAGCTCGGATTCATTAATACAAGAGTGCAGAATAAAAATGGCAGAGCCTAGGCAACCGAAAGAAGGATCCCCTTTATGGAGAATGGCCGCTATATTTACAGGAGAAAACGTGCATGGATTGGGATGAAATTTTGCAAGAAGATTCTCCAGATTCGTAGGGGCCCACCATAACGATCGGTGGCCCTAACTCAATATTTTGGAACGATTGGCCAAAGTTTAGTCGATCGTTATTTTGGCCTCTAATTGATGTACGATCAATAGGGTAGGCTCCCCATGATGTAAGATACTTGCTCTCTAAATTTCGTGCAATTCTGATGTACCATTTGTGAGATATCGCATTTTTGTGAAACTATGGATCGTTCTAGCTGATTTTGTACGATCGTTATGGAACGATCTGTATGTCTTTCCAAGATTTGGGAGTTTTGTCATGTGATCATTTTTGTGGGCTCCACTCTTCAATATATTAATGCTTTGAAAGTTTCAAGTGCATTGGCTCTGTAGATTTTGAGATATTGATCGATCTTCGTCGATTTATGTTGTTTTATGGATCGTTTTAGATCGATCCATATAAATTCTTCATTTGTCCATAACTCGAGCGCACGAACTCCGATTGACTTGAAATCTGAAACATAGCTTCATGGGGACTTCCTTGTCACTTCATATTGATTGCACCTTGATCGGGACCCTGTCTGTATATGCTCGACCATCGTCCATAGTCTTGTATATCATTGATTCTCATGGTTGGTAACCACTCGTTTTTAGTCAAATTTATGGTATCACAGCCTTGCCAAAAGGTGGGATAAAAAATATGTACATATATATATATTATTTTATTTGTACATATCTGATATGGCATACATAAAAATCTTAAACTCCAAACGAGACGTGCCTCCTGGCATTTTATATGTTATACCCCTATTCCAAACATAATGGAACTAGTCCCGAGTCCTAATTCGATCATATGCAGAAGGTAGCTTTTCAAACCCAATTATTATATTAAATTTCTGAAATTAATTTCTATATGTTTCGATCTCGCACGACCCAATGATACATCTGATCGCTATGAAATTTGACGGCATATTTTAATTTATTATTATGGATCTAATGAAACTAGTTTCGTCGAAATCCAAAACAATGCCCCGAAAGGCTAATTTCATAGATTTAAATATCGTTTTATATTTAATTATCGATATTTATCCAATCTATTCATATTTGTAAATAAATTACAAATTTAATTTACCAATATTATTTATTAATTTAAAGGAGTTGAATAAAATTATTAAATCCATTTAATTAAAATTAAATTTCATAATTCAAATATTTAATCATTCCCTATATTCGAATTATGAGTTATTAAATTCTATGTCCAATTATTTAAATATTTAAAATAAATTAAACATTTAAAATCAAATGACCAGAATATTGGGTTGTTACATTTCCCACCATTAAATGAATTTCGTCCTCGAAATTCCTAAAGAAGAAAATGTTTCCAAACCCTTAAATTCAAAACTATTAATTAAAATGAGTTATTAAACTTATTAACTTTTCAAAACCAATTAGCTGGAATAGATTCTAAATTTCCAAATCTTTTAAATTCTCCGACCTATGCCAACTTATAAAATTTCCAAATCTTTTAAATTTCAAAACCAATTAGCTAGAATAGTTATAAAAAAATTTCCAAAGTTCTTAAAAAATTTCTACCTCTTAAATTTTCCAAAAATTTCTACCTCTTAAATTTTCCAAAAATTTCACCAGCGTCTCCTTTGCACGGCTCGATCGGAACAAATTATCTCTACGGGCTCTAAACCAACCAAAAAAATAAAAGCCAAGCGGCCTCCCATATTAGGGTCATAAAATCATCAACCACTTCAAATTTTCTAAATTAATTATGTACCTTTTTGTGTTTGCTACATATTTTGGCAAGTAATTTATTTTCTCTTAGCAAATGTAGGTGCACAAGAATCAAATAGCAATCTCTTGCATAATTGTACTTACGAAATCTAAAAGAAAATCAGGCCGATAAAAGCAATGTGATGTAACTCTACATGCAAAAACTAGTCTAATATAAATCTACATGAAATCAACAACCATATCTCAATCATACGTGATACAGAGAATATTTTGTAATAGATGCTATGCATCAACAATTTCAAATGATAAATTTAGACCTTAATACCCGAGTTTTTCAAAAAAATTATTTTCAAATTTCTCAAACGAGAAAAATCAAAGTTCAAAAATCAAAATGCCAAGGAGGGGATTCCTCCTAATAAAGTATAGTGAAACTCTAGAATCAAAACAATATGGAGCATCCAGAAGTATTTCGGTTCCTCCAAAAACATCAACTAGAGTGAATAAGTATCATTCCTTTCCCAAAATCTTCAAAAATCTATTTTATTTTTTCCAAAAATCACCGAGATTTAGGTTATAATAAATACAATTTAAAACCTTGGTTTATAAATCTTAACTTTATAAACTATGGTATATAAGATCACATAATCAATTAATCAAATTCCATCAAATCAAATCAATCAAATTCCGTGAAGGAATAAACTAACACTAACAGTCAATCTAATTCTATAAGGGAAAACTTATCACTCAAAATTATTTCAAAATGTCAAATGACTAACAAACAAATCTCAACTTAGGTTTAAAACTTTCTTGATTGTCCAAAAATATGGATAATTATCTAAGCGTACCGTTTTTCTCATTAGCCTTTGGTTATTGCTTAAAAGATTATCCAAACTCACCTGGACAAAATGGAAAGTTGTATTCTAAATTAATTGGTTTCTTAACTACATTAATAATTTTTTTTCTAAATCACTTATATTTTCACTTAGTATTTTATTCAATACTAAATTTATTTACGAATTATTTCATAAATTCTCACCCAAGTTTAAAAATATTTTATAAAGTCGTTTCTTTATAAGACATTAAATAATAACTTATTCCCACTTTATTTACTTGTATAAACTCTTCTACCTCTTAAGAGTACATAAAAAATTTATTTTACTTTTTCAAAGATCTAGATGGGGATTAAATCAAATTATGGTTTCTTAAAGCCGAGTCAACCTATTAACCTCTTTAACTTAGAGTGTTGAAATGAATGATGTTTCATGGGTTGACCCAGTCAACAAATAGTTTACACTACTTAGAGTTTTAAACAAAAGTTACGGTTTTAAACAAAACAATGTTTATCAAAACTTT
Source organism: Allium fistulosum (assembly GCA_030737815.1). Lineage (NCBI taxonomy): Eukaryota > Viridiplantae > Streptophyta > Magnoliopsida > Asparagales > Amaryllidaceae > Allium > Allium fistulosum. The sequence goes on from CM060907.1 coordinate 297,546,324, forward strand.
CTTATCCAATTGAACCCAATTTAAACCTGTGTTAACTTATCCCATATCTTATCTAAGGAAAAATCTTATCTATTAAATAATCTCTTATCATAAATATGTTTTGTTTTGGAGCTAATTCCCTTTTAGGGAACTTAAAAATTAAATACCCAGTTTTTAATTTCAAAATTCATCTTTGAAAGTATACTACATATATTTTCATATATAATAACTTCAAACAATTTATTTATTAAAACTCACTTTGGGTTTATTCAGATTTGAACTCATTTAGATCTCACAATGATAAAGAAAATAATTTACCAAGTACTTCATAACATTCGGCTAAGCAAACATCCGATCGTCACTTAGAAGATTATTCAGATTACCATAAAACTAATCGAAACAATTTCCTCCTAATTATACCAAAGAAAATGCAAACCATATATAACTTTACTTTCAATACCTCCAAAAGTACTATTATTTTATTTCTCAAAATTTTTTCAAAATTATTTTCAAAAATTCCAAGATTTAGATTCAAAAATCCTTTTTAAAACACGTTTTATAAACTAAATTTATATAAAATTTCCTTTATATAAAAATCATTTCATGTTATAATAATCCTTCTTTTTCATAATAGATTTTTTTTCAAATATTCATTCTCTAAATGTATTATCCTACCATTCGAATTATATTAAACAACTTTTATTAAAGTTTAATTCTTACTCACCATTATTAAAAGGTGAATTTTCACGTTAATATTTTCTCCGAACAACTTTATAGTCAAATTGTGAAAATTAATTCACAAAGGGTTCATTTTAAATCAAAGCGATAAATGCTCCTAAATAAACCGAGCATAATTTAGCAATTAACAATCAAAAGTCAATGCTTCTTATTTAAATTAAGCATAACTGAAGAAATAATAGTGATAATAAATAAATATTATCACATTCAAACAAACACACTTTATAACTATATAAAGTTTTGAAAATTATTCCTTTGTATATATAAAATATAATCCTAGGAAAAGTATTTAATTTGTCAAATTTTCAACAATTTCAATGCCATGTCCGTTGGCCTTGGTTGAGGGTTTAAAATCCTTATCGATACCATGACATCCCACGTCTCGACCAGAATTCATAAAAACTCAATAGACAAATTAACATAATACATTTTTATAACATTAACAAATATGCTCTTGTATATATAATACTCTCAAACTTATTCTAGGGTGTCACTGACAATATCTCTAATGAGCCAAAGCCAAGGATCTCGCTTAACCTTGCGCTCTGATAAGACCTGCCTTTTTGACCATTGAAATTCGACATCGAACAATACCACTGTGTTCAAATGTCGTGCATCTAATCGACAAAAGGTAGATTGTTAGGGTAAATAAAAAGAAAAGAGGAAAACAGAATCTCATAGTGGAGTCGATAACATATAATATAATAAGGACAATAGAAACTTTCACTCCAAAAATACAGAGTATATTAGAGTTAAAAAAACCCGATTAGCTGGACAATTATAAAATCCCGACCTTACAAATGCTGATAGGGATACTATATAATACAGCGGAAAATAAAACACTACGATAGGTGAATCTCCAGCTCCCCTCCAAGATCTCCATATTACCAAAGCCAACCTAGGAAAATACTCGGTCCAACCCGAGCATTATAGTAAAATAACACCCGGATCAGTCTGGAAATACCAGCGTGAGATTACTCGAATAATGAGGACCATATAAAACTTATGTGAGACCATGCCGCTAACGCGGAACAAGTTTTTACCTCACAAGAATAACATCCATACATGCAGAGCAGAAATAAACATCAAGAAACAAATCCAAATAAGAATGGACATATATAATATTAAAATCAGACTTGGAAGATTGAAAATAATCCGCGCAAAATCCAAACTAGACAGATTGGATAAAACATGATAGATGTCCAAACTTGATGGAATGGACATAACAAGATAACTGTCCAAACGTGATAGAATGGAAAAAAACTATAATTAAACATTGGGAAGAGTGGTTGACTCTTCCCATTGCAATTACAGAAAAACTAATTCAAAGGTTCGAATCAAATAAGGAAAATAGATCTATCCAACATAACTAGGAGGGTGCTTCCCCCTTTAACGAAAGTATACCTCTAGATAAAATATACTCGAGAGCACATGCATTACTCTCGTGAACTTCCAAGCTGAACCCCACTTCACACGAGCATCCGAATATTTCACATCAATGCAGGCATGCCGACACCTCTCTAGATGATGTGAACATAGCTTGATGGGTACGACCCACATGGCTTGGCTCCCACTCGCTCTTTGGTTTTAGTTTTTCCGATGTTGGATACCAATGCTCAAAATGAGCGATAAATCGTCTTAGAATGACGACGCATAACATTGACTTAGAGGGTACACCCCATTTTCCGCGCTCTGATTTTAGTCATTTTCGATAGAGGATAACAATGCTCAAAGAGTAGCAAATCATTTTTAAGATGACGATACACCATGGAGAAAGCTGAATCCAATAATTAATAAATCAACTATCGGGGATAACTAAAATGATCGTATATGGAAATTAAATATTGTATATTTACCACTACTCGTTGATTCTAGACAAGTGCTATCTCTTGGTTGAAAATAAAGCCGGATAAGTTGAGGTAGTGTTACCTCTAGGCATCACCTTGACGATATTTTTAACTTCGAGATAGAAACGAGCGCAAGCCTCAATGTTTAACATTAAAAGTATGACTAGATCCTTTCCATGCAAGCAATATCGATCACAGAACTATTTTTTCCATAACCGAATCGAACTTTAACTTTTAAAAAAACTGAACTTGTGCTTGATTTCCATATTTCAGTATTGGTAAAACCTTTTTAGAACTACTCTTTCAAAACATTCTTTTATATGACAAAATTTACAATACCAAGTGTATTAAAAACAAGGGTAAAAAATAATTATCGTTAAAACATTGTTTACTATAAACCCAAAACAATTTAAACTTAACTTTATTTATAAATAATTCCTTTTAATGGATTTTCTCGTTTATAAACCATTATTTATAAATTTAAAATAATAATTATTACCTCAAAAGATAATAATTTTTTTTAATACTTTTATAAATTTAAAACAATATTAATTATCCCGAATGATAACTAATCACATTTATAATCCCTTTTAGGTAAACAAATCCATTATCTTTAAAAAAATAGTTAATTATTTCCAAACACTTTTATATCATCAGTAAATTAACATTTTAAACCTTTACTACTTTAAAATACCTTTATTATATTAGTAGTTTACTTTAATCACTTTTATTAAATCCATTAATTAATTTTAAATATAATTAACTAAAAATATTTATTCAATTCAAATAATCATTAGTTAAAATGAATAATTCATCTTAAACACAATTGATTAAAATGATAAATAAATTTTAAATGCCATTAATTAAACAATTAATTATGTTTAAATAATCATAAATTAATTGGATCAAATAAATTCAAACTTCATTAGTTAATATGATAAATTAAAACATCATTTGTTAAAATGATTTATTTAACTATAAAATATTATTTGTTAAAATGATTTTAACTAAATTCCAAATATCATTAGTTAAAACACTTAGTTAAATTTAAAACAATCATTAATTAAAATGATTAATAAAAGTTTAGAATCATTAATTAAAATGATTTAATTAATTTCAAATCTCATAAATAAAATAGATTAATAGATTTCAAAACATCATTAACTAAATTCAAATATCATTATTTAAAATGATTAATTACTTTTAAATATCATTACTTAAAATGATTATTAATTTCAATCATCATTAATTAAAATAAATAATTAATCTAATGTAATCCTTAATAAAAATGATTAGTTAAATCCGATCTCATTTGAATCAAAAGATAAACCCAATTTAATCATCATTAATTAAATTGGTTAATTAATTTGAAAATCATTAATTAAAAGGACTAATTAATTTAAATGATCATTAATCAAAATAATTAATGAACTTTAACCTTCTGTTTAGTGAATACACAAGCTCAAGTTCAAAAACATACGACAGGGATTTGGGGATGAAAAATAATAAATGATGATATAGCGAAATCGACATAACGATACTTAACAAATAAAATGGAATTTTAAGAGTTATTTCAAATAACTATCAATATAGCATCATAAGAATGTAAATAACTAATTATTGGCAAGAAACCCCTCATGGTCTCTCTACAGATTTTCCCTACAAAATAATGGTTATAGATAATATATACACAATCATATGGGTTCATAACGATCAAATTAATATGTCATCCATTTTCCAAATGGAAGTTCAACCAAACAATCAATTAAACAATTTAGCTAACATCCAAGCAATCAATAATCATTTATAACATCATAGATATGATATAATAAAATTAAATGTGAGTTAAACTCACATTGATTTTCGTTTTCGCCAAAATGTTCCAATTTGGAATAAAACCGAACGACCGTCCGATTATAGCATAAATTCCAACATGCTCCAAATCCAACCAAACCAACTCCATTGCTAAAATCTCGATGATGCGAGTCTAACATAAAAAACGTTGTTCGAATCCAACATCGTATAAAGGAGTTTTACAAATTTTAAGTTATCGTCAATTTTAAATTATAATATAATCTAATCATAAATTAATTACAAATCCCTTACTAATATTCCTATCCCCTACATAATCTTCTTCCCCAAATAAAATGTGCATAGTGATATGTGGCCGTGCATGATCAATCAATGATACGGAGCTCCGATGCTCCGTTTGATGATCCGCCTTCACCGATGAACTTCTCTCGATGAACCACACAGGTTCCACCCTACAAAGACGACGTCACACCCAACCATCAAATTGCGACCTAGCACCTAAGCCTCCCCGACCGCATCAGTTTGCGTGACCAAAACAGCCACCAATCCTCGCGAAAATTAGCATTTAGATGCTAAACTTCCCCGCAAGTTCTAATTCCAAGCCTCATTCGCCCACTCGTCGACCATACGTTCCAAATTCTCCAACCCTAGTTTACTTCCCCTATATCGAGCTTCCTAAACCATCATTGTTCTCCAATTGGAGGCTATAGCATCAAAGCCAAGATCCAGACAAACTCGATGGTCTTTGTTTCATGATTTATAGTTGAGTATATATTTTAATTTTGAATTTTGAACTTTTATTTTAAAAGAGGGAACCCATTTCTTGTTCTACAAACAATGTTAAATAGAGGAGAAGAGGGATGGGCCTGCACACAAGGGCATAGGCATACCAAAAATCTCAAACTCCAAACGAGACGTGCCGACTGGCGTTCTATATGTTATACCCCTATTCCAAACATAATGGAATTAAGCTCGAGCCCTAATTCAATCATATGCAAAAGATATCTTTTCAAACCCAATTATTATATTAAAATTTTGAAATTAATTTCTATGCGTTTCGATCTCGCACGACCCAACGACACGTCTGATTACCATGAAATTTGATGGCATATTGTAATTCATTATTATGAATCCATTAAAACTAGTTTCATCGAAATCCGAGATAGTGCCCCGAAAGGCTAATTTCATAGATTTAAATATCATTTTATATTTAATTATCGATATTTGTCTGATCTATTCATATATGTAAATAAATTTACAAATTGAATTTACCAATATTATTTATTAATAAAAAGGAGTTGAATAAAATTATTAAATCTATTTAATTAACATTCAATTTCATAATTCATATTCAATCATTTCCTATATTTGAATTATAAGTTATTAAATTCTAAAATCCAAATATTTAAATATTTAAATTAAATAAAACATTTAAAATCAAATGGCTAGAATTTTGGGTTGTTACATTAATAATTGGTGGAACAGTAAGAAATCCAAGTGGACTTAAGGAATAAATACATGAGTATAGTATGTATATCGCGATTTCTAATGTATCCGACACTTGAATCATGATAGTATGTCATAAGAAATACATTATTCCGTATATCGACATCACTAAATTAAATATATTGAAGATTATGAATCTTTAATATAAGTGTTGTCCTTTATCATTTATATATTAATAAATTACTTGCTGCTCTTTGGTTGTTAAGAAAACTCAAGCTAGAGATGTTATGTGTAGTATTATTAATATATCGAATAGACGATGTAAGATAACTATATGTATTTGTTGAGCAAACTCAAGATACATATTATACTTAGGTCATAACGTGAAATGGTAGATATGAGTGAATAATTTCTTTCGATTTGTTTAGTAAACTCAAGGTTGAAATAAGATTAGGACAAGCAACCAAAAGATAAGAGTTGTATGTGGTACAACAGATAAGGAGTTATCCATCGTTTGTTGGGCTATGACTCTTGAGCAAACTCAAGGTCAGAATCCCAAGATAAGCGAGTCTTAACGCTCACTACTGAAGTCGAAAGACTTTATGTTTCATTATAAGGTTTGGAGAAACGTAAAAGACTAGTGAGAGCCTTATTAAAAAATGAAATGGTAATATTTAACATTTCTAATATTGTAAGAACATATATTATATAAAGTTATAATAATCTACATTGATAAATTTGTGCAATCGATACAATTTATAAAATGTTTATCAATCAAAAATACAAAAGAATTAAATTAATATTGACAAATAGAAATATAAAGTATATTTATGTGACGACCGCCCATGACCCCTGCACTGAACCTAGAGATAGTGCGCTGTAAAGTGTGCCAGGCGACCATGGACGATTGCCAGGGTAAATTAAAATAACAGAATCTATCGTATTACTCACAGCGCATGGACAAAATACAATAGAACATATATATATAGTGAAGCTTCACAGAATAGAATCTCATCAATAAAACTTCATAATAGTTGATTACAATCATCAGAATAGTCAATACATCAAGCCTCACTACATAACACTCAGAGAAAATACAAACAGCGGAACATCCAGTACATATAATAAGAAGATAATATGCAACCCTCCAGCTCGTCTTCGATATCAACACCGTGGAAAGCAAGAACAACACCTGTCACCTGCTACCTAGTCTGCCCGTCCCAAAATGGACGAACAGCCAAAGGCAATAAGAATTAAAACATAAAGCCTTGAGTCAGACAACAGTCTTAGAGAGCAGTAAATTAACTAACAACATACCAAAAGAGCATAAAGGAAAAGGAATAGGAATACAACCCTCCCACTCCAACCTCTTTCTACAGTGATAGCCCCCAGACACACACTAAGCAGAAGCAAACATAGCAGAACATACAATTTAAAGTAAAGTAATTATCACTCGAGTCAAGGGCGATGTTTTCCAAGTACCAACCCCGAAGGCCTAAACCAAGATCAGATAAGCACCCAGAAAACACTGCTCTTGAGACCGAATGACGATACAACCAAACATCCATGACTCTGGCTATCACTGTTGTCATTACTTCGATATCACCGTTAACTGAATAATCGGCACATTCTTTCAGCCGTCCGTCAAGGGCTAATGGAAACCCCGGTTCTAGACATAACTCCCGCACGTCATCGTGACCCGTGCCTAGGAATATCGAATCTGCCCATAGTACTTGACTACCAATCCGCAGCCTTCAAGGACTATCGAATCTGCCCAACGTACTCTTGCTTTGAGCATGCTAGAACCTTCAACAACGATGATGTGACGACCGCCCATGACCCCTGCACCGAATCTAGAGATAGAGCGCTGTAAAGTGTGCCAGGCGACCATGGACGATTGTCAAGGTAAGATTTAAAACAACAGAATCTATCGTATTACTCACAGCGCATGGACAAAATACAATAGAACATATGTATAGTGAAGCTTTACAGAACAAAATGACATCATATAAAACTCCATAATAGTTGAATACAAGCATCCACATAATCAATACATCCAGCCTCACTACATATCTCTCAGAGAATACAAAACAGCGGAATATCCAGTACATATAAGAAGAAGATAATATGCAACCCTCCAGCTCGTCTTCGATATCAGCATCGTGAGAAGAGAACAGCACCTGTCACCTGCTACCTAGTCTGCCCGTCCCAAAATGGACGAACAGCCCAAGGCAATAAGAATTAAAAACATAAAGCCTTGAGTCAGACAACAGTCTTAGTGAGCAGTAAATTAACTAACAACATACCAAAAGAGCATAAAGGAAAAAGAATAGGAATACAACCCTCCCACTCCAACCTCATTCTACAGTGATAGCCCCAGACACACACTAAGCAGAAGCAAACATAGCAGAGCATACAATTTAAAGTAAAACTACTATCACTCGAGTCAAGGGCGATGTTTTCCAAGTACCAAGGCCTAAATCAGATAAGCACCCAGAAAATACCGCTCTTGAGTCCGAATGACGATACAACCAAACATCCATGACTCTGGCTATCACTGTTATCATTGCTTCGATATCACCGTTAATTGAATGACCGGCACATTCTTTCAGCCGTCCGTCAAGGGCTAATGGAAACCCCGGTTCTAGACATAACTCCCGCACGTCGTCGCAGCCCGTGCCTAGGACTATCGAATCTGCCCAGAGTACTCGACCATCAACAGTTGGTCGTTGGGACTATCGAATCTGCCCAAACGTACTCTTGCTTAATGCATGCTAGAACCTTCAACAACGATGCTATCCAAGCCTCCTAGTCATCTTCCTCGACGACTATTCTCATATCCATTCATTATCCTCAACTCGAATCATATCACCGAGTTATCAACATGCTTGGAATGATCCCGTCTGGATTAGACCAAGTCTTCATCATATGATTGCCTCGCTTCATTACATCCTCGCAAAGCCTCATCTCAACATCACATCATCAAATCTATGCATAAGAGCTTCATCATCCCGCTACATATGCCACGAGCAGCTTTCCCAATTCAAGAGCCTTTCCCTTAGCCTTTGAATCATCTTCGGTCTAAATCTAATCATCAATCATCAAGTTCATAACAAGCAATCAAATCAAACATCAATCCAAGCAATCAAGTATTCAAATATGATCTAAGTAGACAATTATAACAATAATGGCATTTTCGTAATTAAAGAGTTGAAAGTCCAATAAGCATGAAAACATGGATTATATCTCTACAAACTTGATGAATGAACTTGCATAGGTTAACATATGATAAAATAGATGTAACATCATCATGAACAATGGATCTATATGGATCTACACTTTGGATGAAGAAAATGCATGGAAATCTCTATTTTAACACCAAATCGAGCCAACAATCCGATATACTCCTTTGGATCCGTGTGAGAGATAATCACCACTCACCAAATCACCTAAACAACCTCAAATCAACACGCTTCAGATCTGGACAGCGAAGGATCAAGCTTGATCTATCACGAATCCGCTTCAAATGAAGAAATCTCTCTTGAAAAGATGAAGATCTTCAATCTAAGCTCTTGAATCTTCAATCTTGATCTTCGATTTGGATGGATGGAAGCACTAGATTAGAGTGGAGAAAAGAAGTGAAGAAGTGTAGAAGTCGAGCTCTCAAAATGGCAGCACTTCGTCGCTTCAAAAATCCGGATCCCAAAAAGTGAGAACAAACCCTCCTATTTATAGCAGAAAATTCCTTAAGTCGAAATTTGGCTATCTCCTTAAGTCACTTCCGACTTACGACCTAGGAACTTGCCGACCTAAAACCCACCGACCTAAGCCTAACGACCTACAACAACGCGCATCTGCGACTTAACACTTGACGACCTAAAGCAATGCGCTTTCCTTCGACCTACGACTTAGCAACTGGTACGACCTAACACTTAGGAAACCCAGCGACCTAACAACCTAACGACTTAACTACCTACGACTCAGTTGGGTTGCGACCTAACAACTTAGGTTTCTACGCGACCTAACACATGTCGACCTAAAACAACAGACGACCTATCAGTTAGATCCACGCGACCTAACACTTAAACTATCTTAGCGACCTAACATCTCACGCGACTTACGACTTAGCAAACTCGCGACCTAACACACACGCGACCTAACCATCTTAGGTCGCCTACGACCTAACTCAACACAGAACTAACGACCTAACTACGCTAACACTTAGGTCGGTCAATCCCATAGGTCGCTAACTCCTATAGGTCGCAAACTGCTTATCCCCTAAGTCGTTAATTCTACTAGGTCGCTACCTCCTATCTCTTAGGTCGCTAACTCGAACTGCCGACTTAACACTTAACTCACCCAAACACTTAGGTCGCTCCCAACATTTCCTTAGGTCGTTGCCGACCTAACACTTAACACAAACACTTAGGTCGCTCCAACTAACCCACGACCTAACACTAACTCGCCGAAGTCCTTAACTCGGTCACGACTTAGCTCTTAGGTCGTTCACGACCTAGGACTTAGACAAATCTGCCTAAAAATCTGAAATGACTCAAAAATGCAAAAATTCCAGATTTTGACGAACTTGTCGATCCGTAAAAATACGGGTCGTTACATTCTCTCCCCCTTAGGAATTTCGCCCCCGAAATTCCAAGCAATCAAAAACTATTCTGTACGCCTACCATCCATAGCAATCAACAAACCATGCATCCAATTCTAGCTTAGCGTACAGAATTCTAAGACTTAGAACAAGTTACAATATCGCGAGATGAGACGACACCTTAGGGCCATACCTTGAAGAGTTCAGGATGAGCTGCCTTCATCCTCTCTTCCACCTCCCACGTACAGTCGTTATCATCATCACTCCATTGTATCTTGAGCAACTTAACTACCTTCCTCCTAAGCTGTTTCGTGTCGGCTTCAACAACACGAAGTGGCTTACGAGGTCTCCTATCGACTGGATCAACTTCTAAGTCTTCACAGCTATCAGCAGAAACCACGGTATTCGAGTCGTGCACATACTTCCGTAGATATGATACATGAAAAACATTGTGCACACCCGACATCTTCTCAGGTAACTCCAACCTATAGGCGAGCTTTCCAATTCGCTCGATGATCGGGAATGGTCCAACAAATCTCGGAGTCAATTTTCCCTTCTTCCCGAATCGAATAACATTCTTCAGTGGAGAAATCTTCACAAAAACCATATCTCCTACGTCGAATTCCAAATCCTTTCGACGCTTATCGGCATAACTCTTCTGACGATCTTGGGCTGCCTTCATTCGTTGCCGAATGATTTCTATACAATCCGAAGTCTGCCGAATCATCTCTGGCCCAAGTATCAACTTTTCTCCAGTTTCCAACCAACATGTCGGAGAGTTACACGGTCTTCCATACAATGCCTCATACGGTGCCATACCAATGCTTGACTGGTAACTGTTGTTGTACGCAAACTCCACCAAGTGAAGGTGATCTTCCCATGATCCTCCGAAGTCCAAAACACATGCTCTGAGAAGATCTTCCAAAACTCTGTTGACTCTCTCGGTCTGACCATCTGTTTGGGGATTATAAGCTGTACTCAAACACAACTCGGTTCCCAAGACTTCTTGGAAGCTCTTCCAAAATCCACTAGTGAACAATGGGTCTCGATCGCTCACTATACTCTTCGGGATACCATGGAAACGAACTATCCACTTAACATACAACTCAGCCAACTTTGATGCAGTCCTAGTCGATCGAACAGGAATGAATCGTGCACTCTTAGTCAGACGATCCACAATGACCCAAATCCCTTCATTTCCCGTTCTGGTTCTAGGCAATCCATCGATAAAATCCATCGACACTTGTTCCCACTTCCATGTAGGAACTTCTAATGGCTGAAGCAATCCACTTGGCTTCTTCTGTTCGGCTTTAACCAACTGGCAGTTCATACACTTGGAAATAAAATTTCCAACATCCTTCTTCATACCTTCCCAGTAGTAGGTTCTCTTCATATCCCGATACATCTTATTTCCACCTGGATGAATTGTCAGCTTCGAGTGATGACTTTCCTTCAGAACTTCACTCCTCAATTCATCTATCTCGGGAACAACTAGTCGTCCTTGCTTCCGAAGCCAACCCTCTCGATCGACCTCGAATCCTTTATCTTTTTCTGGATCCAATCCAGATTCCAAATCATGGATAATCTTGACAAGCTTATCATCTCGCTTTTGGCCCTCGCCAATCCTTTCCACAAGAGTGGGTCTTATCGATAAGTTTGCCAACATCTCAGGCTCCAATTCACATCTAGGCCTGAAGTCGAATCCAGCTAAATACTCGAGACTCTTCCATTCTAAAAACATGGCTCCCAATCCTGCATGTCTTCGACTTAACGCATCTGCCACTGCGTTACCTTTTCCTGGAGTATAAGCTATACCAAAATCATATGAGGCTAAAAACTCTAGCCAACGTTGCTGCCGAAGATTCAAATCCTTTTGGGAGAAAAGATACTTCAAAGATTTATGATCTGTAAACAACTCGAATCGAACTCCCAATAGATAATGCCTCCACATCTTCAGAGCAAATACAATAGCCGCTAATTCCAAATCATGAGTTGGGTAATTCCTTTCATGCGGCTTTAGCTGTCGACTTGCATACGCAACAACTTTATCCTTCTGCATCAGCACTGCTCCAAGTCCAGTACCACATGCGTCGGTGTAAACCACCATCTCATCATTCCCACTAGGAATAGTCAAAACAGGAGCACTTGTCAGTCTCTCTTTCAGGATTCCGAAAGCTTGCTCACACTTAGCATCCCAACTGAACACTTGGTTCTTCTTCGTCAATCCTGTTAACGGTGCAGCTACCTTGGAGAAGTCTTTGATAAACCGTCGATAATATCCTGCTAATCCAAGAAAACTTCTCACATCTGATGCATTCTTAGGTCTAACCCAATCCTGGATTGCTGCCACCTTGGCGGGATCAACCGCTATTCCACTTCCAGAAATCACATGGCCTAAGAACCTCACTTCACTCTTCCAGAAGTGACACTTCGAAAACTTAGCCTTCAGCTGATGTTTCCGTAAGATTTCCAAAACAATACGCAAGTGCGTCTTGTGCTCTTCTTCCGTTCTGGAATAAATCAGAATATCATCCACGAACACAAGTACGAACTTGTTCAACTGATCTCTGAACACTCTATTCATAAGATCCACAAAATATGCTGGCGCGTTAGTCAATCCAAACGGCATTACCAGCCACTCAAATAAACCAGATGGTGTCCGAAAAGCAGTCTTCGGCACACTATCTTTAGCCACTCTCAACTGGTGAAATCCCGTTGCCAAATCCATCTGAGAAAACACCTTAGCTTCGTGAAGCTGATCAAACAAGTCATCTATTCTCGGCAATGGATACTTGTTCTTCTTAGTCACCTTATTCAGCTCACGATAATCCACACACAATCTCAACGACCCATCTGCCTTGGTTGCAAACACAACTGGTGCACCCCACTCGGACACACTACGCCGAATGAATCCTTTCTGTAAAAGGTCATCAACTTGCACCCTCAACTCCTGCTGTTCCCTAGGCGCCATTCGCCTAAGAGGCATCACAACAGGTCTGGCTCCTTCAACTAGATCTATACGAAACTCGATCTCTCTATGCGGCGGCAACCCTTTGACTTCGTCAAAGACATCCTCGAATCCATTTGCGATTGGCACTAAAGACAGTCCATCCCGTGGAACAACTAGCGAATACATGAAGCTCATGAAGACGCCTTCCTCATGCTTACATCGTATCACAATCTTTCGCCCTTCCACATTCTCGACTGTCACCTCCAGCCTCTCACAATCAACCTTAGCCGCATACTTCCTAAGCCAGTCCATACCCAAGATAATTCCGAACCCCGCAAAGTTCAGAACAAAACAATCACAAACAAAAGAGCAACCATGACTCGATACAACTAGACCACGGCATAACATACACAAACAAGACGAACCCCCAACTGGATTAGTCACAACCAATGGCCTATCAACAATATCCGGCTTCAAATCTAACCGGCCTACTAGTTCATTACAAACAAACGAATGCGATGCTCCAGTATCAAACAAAACTCTAACTGGAATACCACATAGGAAAAGAGTACCTTGAACCACCACACTCTTTCCCTTCTCTTCAGCAGTAGGAGCTTTCGAAGACGACGGAACAGCTCCCAAAGCATAAGCTTGCACGATCTGCTTGTCCCTCCTCGGCTCTGGACAATTCTTCCTGAAATGTCCCGGCTTGTCACAGTTGTGACACTTCATCGGTACCTTAGGATTCTTACAATCCTTCGAGAAATGGCCCTTCTGCTGACAGTTGTAGCAAGTCACCTCGCCTTTCGGCTTCTTCTGGCCATCCTTACCCTTCTGCTGCTGCTGCTTCCTCTTCTGGTTCCCACCCTGCTGTGGTTTAGATTCTCCCTTGGTCACAGCAACAACAGATCCTTCCTTAGGAAACAGACTCTCATGCCTAAGAGCTTTCTCCACAAGCTTCTCAAATGAATCGTCCAAATGATCCACCAACTGTCTCCCCAGATAACTATCCAAGCCGGTCACAAACTTCTCATTCTTCTGATAAGCAGATTCAATATATGACCGGGCATACTTGGACAAAGCTTCAAACTCAGAAACATACTCAAGAACAGATCTTCCACCCTGCTTGAGCTCTACAAACTTCTTGAACAGAACAGACTTCTGAGCTGTAGAAATGAACTTAGCTTCAAATCTGACTTGGAATTGCTCCCAAGTAATCTCTTCTTCCGGAGTAGTGATGGTAATAGAGTTCCACCAATCAGAAGCTCTCCCTTGAAGCTGCCTTGATGCCAACTTCCTCTTAGTTGCATCATCAATTCCCAAATCACCAAAGATCCTTCTACAAGCATCTATCCACCTCTGGACTTCGATAGTAGATTCTGTTCCCAAGAAAACCTTCCCTCCAAGAGCAGTATAATCCTTGCACAGCTTAGCAAAATCCACTGGTTTCGGAGTTTGGACTTGAACTCCAACATCAACTGCTGCCCCCGGAACTGGTATTCTCCTCATGATCGAAGTCATCATAGCTTCGAACATGGCTGCATAATCAGCAGTCTCTTCAGTAGCACGGCCTTCCCTAGCAGCTGGTCTCCCCCTTCGACTCATTCTCAATATCTATAAAAAGGAATGATTAGAACATCTAGAGAAACAACTGCATAAAGGACTCAAACTCTACTAAGCTACTATATTATATATAGTAATCATCCATCAAAATACAATTACGTCTCTCATACGTAGTTACGACGGCGAGCGTTGGGTAAAATCGATTAACCAATGCTCTGATACCAAATGTGACGGCCGCCCATGACCCCTGCACCGAATCTAGAGATAGAGCGCTGTAAAGTGTGCCAGGCGACCATGGACGATTGTCAAGGTAAGATTTAAAACAACAGAATCTATCGTATTACTCACAGCGCATGGACAAAATACAATAGAACATATGTATAGTGAAGCTTTACAGAACAAAATGACATCATATAAAACTCCATAATAGTTGAATACAAGCATCCACATAATCAATACATCCAGCCTCACTACATATCTCTCAGAGAATACAAAACAGCGGAATATCCAGTACATATAAGAAGAAGATAATATGCAACCCTCCAGCTCGTCTTCGATATCAGCATCGTGAGAAGAGAACAGCACCTGTCACCTGCTACCTAGTCTGCCCGTCCCAAAATGGACGAACAGCCCAAGGCAATAAGAATTAAAAACATAAAGCCTTGAGTCAGACAACAGTCTTAGTGAGCAGTAAATTAACTAACAACATACCAAAAGAGCATAAAGGAAAAAGAATAGGAATACAACCCTCCCACTCCAACCTCATTCTACAGTGATAGCCCCAGACACACACTAAGCAGAAGCAGACATAGCAGAGCATACAATTTAAAGTAAAACTACTATCACTCGAGTCAAGGGCGATGTTTTCCAAGTACCAAGGCCTAAATCAGATAAGCACCCAGAAAATACCGCTCTTGAGTCCGAATGACGATACAACCAAACATCCATGACTCTGGCTATCACTGTTATCATTGCTTCGATATCACCGTTAATTGAATGACCGACACATTCTTTCAGCCGTCCGTCAAGGGCTAATGGAAACCCCGGTTCTAGACATAACTCCCGCACGTCGTCGCAGCCCGTGCCTAGGACTATCGAATCTGCCCAGAGTACTCGACCATCAACAGTTGGCCGTTGGGACTATCGAATCTGCCCAAACGTACTCTTGCTTAGAGCATGCTAGAACCTTCAACAACGATGCTATCCAAGCCTCCTAGTCATCTTCCTCGACGACTATTCTCATATCCATTCATTATCCTCAACTCGAATCATATCACCGAGTTATCAACATGCTTGGAATGATCCCGTCTGGATTAGACCAAGTCTTCATCATATGATTGCCTCGCTTCATTACATCCTCGCAAAGCCTCATCTCAACATCACATCATCAAATCTATGCATAAGAGCTTCATCATCCCGCTACATATGCCACGAGCAGCTTTCCCAATTCAAGAGCCTTTCCCTTAGCCTTTGAATCATCTTCGGTTTAAATCTAATCATCAATCATCAAGTTCATAACAAGCAATCAAATCAAACATCAATCCAAGCAATCAAGTATTCAAATATGATCTAAGTAGACAATTATAACAATAATGGCATTTTCGTAATTAAAGAGTTGAAAGTCCAATAAGCATGAAAACATGGATTATATCTCTACAAACTTGATGAATGAACTTGCATAGGTTAACATATGATAAAATAGATGTAACATCATCATGAAAATGGATCTATATGGATCTACACTTTGGATGAAGAAAATGCATGGAAATCTCTATTTTAACACCAAATCGAGCCAACAATCCGATATACTCCATTGGATCCGTGTGAGAGATAATCACCACTCACCAAATCACCTAAACAACCTCAAATCAACACGCTTCAGATCTGGACAGCGAAGGATCAAGCTTGATCTATCACGAATCCACTTCAAATGAAGAAATCTCTCTTGAAAAGATGAAGATCTTCAATCTAAGCTCTTGAATCTTCAATCTTGATCTTCGATTTGGATGGATGGAAGCACTAGATTAGAGTGGAGAAAAGAAGTGAAGAAGTGTAGAAGTCGAGCTCTCAAAATGGCAGCACTTCGTCGCTTCAAAAATCCGGATCCCAAAAAGTGAGAACAACCCCTCCTATTTATAGCAGAAAATTCCTTAAGTCGAAATTTGGCTATCTCCTTAAGTCGCTTCCGACTTACGACCTAGGAACTTGCCGACCTAAAACCCACCGACCTAAGCCTAACGACCTACAACAACGCGCATCTGCGACTTAACACTTGACGACCTAAAGCAATGCGCTTTCCTTCGACCTACGACTTAGCAACTGGTACGACCTAACACTTAGGAAACCCAGCGACCTAACAACCTAACGACTTAACTACCTACGACTCAGTTGGGTTGCGACCTAACAACTTAGGTTTCTACGCGACCTAACACATGTCGACCTAAAACAACAGACGACCTATCAGTTAGATCCACGCGACCTAACACTTAAACTATCTTAGCGACCTAACATCTCACGCGACTTACGACTTAGCAAACTCGCGACCTAACACACACGCGACCTAACCATCTTAGGTCGCCTACGACCTAACTCAACACAGAACTAACGACCTAACTACGCTAACACTTAGGTCGGTCAATCCCATAGGTCGCTAACTCCTATAGGTTGCAAACTGCATATCCCCTAAGTCGTTAATTCTACTAGGTCGCTACCTCCTATCTCTTAGGTCGCTAACTCGAACTGCCGACTTAACAATTAACTCACCCAAACACTTAGGTCGCTCCCAACATTTCCTTAGGTCGTTGCCGACCTAACACTTAACACAAACACTTAGGTCGCTCCAACTAACCCACGACCTAACACTAACTCGCCGAAGTCCTTAACTCGGTCACGACTTAGCTCTTAGGTCGTTCACGACCTAGGACTTAGACAAATCTGCCTAAAAATCTAAAATGACTCAAAAATGCAAAAATTCCAGATTTTGACGAACTTGTCGATCCGTAAAAATACGGGTCGTTACAGATGAGATCTCAACCTTCTAGTCATCCTCCTCGACGACTATTTCCATACTAGCTCAAGCGCCTCTCGAGCATCCATTATCCTCAAACTCGAACCATTTCACCGAGTTATCAACCTGCTTGGAATGATCCCGTCTGGATTAGACCAAGACTATCTCATATCATGCTTCGCTTCATCACATCCTCGCAAAGCCACATCTCAACATCATCATCAAATCTATGCATAAGAGCTTCATCATCCGCTACGTATGCCAAAAGCAGCTTTCCAAATTCAAGAGCCTTTCTCTTAGCTTTTGAATCATTTTCGGTCTAAATCAAATCATCAATCATCTAATTCATAGCAATCAATCAAGTCAAAAATTAATCCAAGCAATCAAGCATTCAAATATGATCTAAGTAGACAATTATAACAATAATGGCAATTTCATAATTAAAGAGTTGAAAGTCTAATAAGCATGAAAACATGAACAATATCTCTATAATCTTGATGAATGAACTTGCATAGGTTAACATGTGGTAAAATGGATGTCAAATCATCATGAACAATGAATCTATATGGATCTACACATATGATTGGGAAAATGCATGGAAATCACTATTTTAACACCAAATCAAGCCAACGATCCGATATACTCCTTTGGATCCGTGTGAGAGATAATCACCACTCACCAAATCACCTAAACAACTCCAAATCAACACGCTTCAAATTTGGACAGCGAAGGATCTAACTCGATCTATCACAAATCCACTTCAAACGATGAAATCTCTCTTCGAAGAATGTAGATCTTCAATCTAAGCTCTTCGATCTTCGATTTGATCTTCAATATGGATGGAAGGAATCACTAGATTAGAGTGGAGAAAAGAAGTGAAGAAGTGTAGAAGTCGAGCTCTCAAAATGGCAGCACTTCGTCGCTTCGAAATCCGGATCCCAAAAAGTGAGAAATGGACGAGTATTTATAGCTGAAATCCTCCTAAGTCGTGACCCAGAATTAGGTCGTCCACGACCTATAGAGCCACGACCTACGACCTAACGAACCCCACCGACCTAAAGTCTTCGACCTAACAACCTCCGACTCAACAACCCCAAGTCTCTACGACCTAACACTTAAGCGCTTAGCAACCTAACGACTTAACACCCAAGCGCTTCTACGACCTATCAAAGCTCTTCATCCTCCGACCTAACGACATAGCAGCCAAACTCCTAAGTCAGTCACGACTTAACACATAACAGATCAGTGCCTTCATTCGACTTACGACTTAGTGAGACAATCCATCCCACGACTTAAAGAGGTTACGACCTACGACTTAGCAATAGCTCCGACCTAACACACACGCGACATACTATCTTAACCAGGCTACGACCTAACCCCTTAGGTCGTCTAACGACCTAGCTATACACACGATCTAACTGGGACACGACTTAACCTCTTACGACCTAACTCCTAAGTCTTCTACGACTTATCCTACTTAGGTTGTTTACTACTATCCCAGCCTCCTTAGGTCGTCGCCTATTTCCTTAAGTCAGCTATGACCTAAGCCTCAACATGCAATCTTACGACCTAACTCTTAGGTCGTCTACGACCTAACCATGCTAAATACTGGTTCTCCTTAGGTCACTGCCGACCTATCCCTTAGCTCGCTCAAAACCTTAACTCGGTCAGTCTTCTTAGGTCGGTCCTAACCTTAAGTTGTCTACTATCCTAAGTCGTCTCAATATCTTAAGTCGTACACTTCCTAAGTCGGTCACTCGACCTAAGCCACCCCATACGACCTAATTTCCCAACGATTTATTCCAATGCCTATGTCGTTTCAAACCTTCCTACGACCTAAGACTTAGACTCTAGACGACTTATCAACAAATGTGACCAATTGTCAACTGTTCTACGATGTTTCGATCTGTAAAAATACAGGTCGTTACATTCTCTCCCCCTTAGGAATTTCGCCCCCAAAATTCCAAACAAACAAAGCAATCAAAGACTATTCTACACGCCTACCATCCATAGCAATCAACAAACCATGCATCCAATTCTAGCTTAGCATGCAGAATTCTAAAACTAGAACAAGTTACAATATCGTGAGATGACACGACACCTTAGGGCCATACCTTGAAGAGTTCAGGATGAGCTGCTTTCATCCTCTCTTCCACCTCCCACGTGCAGTCGTTATCATCATCACTCCATTGTATCTTGAGCAACTTAACCACCTTCCTCCTAAGCTGTTTCGTGTCGGTTTCCACAACACGAAGCGGCTTACGAGGTCTTCTATTGACCGGATCAACTTCGAAATCTTCACAGCTATCAGCAGAAACCACTGTATTCGAGTCGTGCACATACTTCCGTAGATACGATACATGAAAAACATTGTGCACACTCGACATCTTCTCCGGTAACTCCAATCTATAGGCGAGCTTTCCAATTCGCTCGATGATCGGGAATGGTCCAACAAATCTCGGAGTCAATTTTCCTTTCTTCCCGAATCGAATGACATTCTTCAATGGAGAAATCTTCACAAAAACCATATCACCTACGTCGAATTCCAAATCCTTACGACTCTTATCAGCATAACTTTTCTGACGATCTTGGGCTGCCTTCATTCGTTGCCGAATGATCTCTATACAATCTGAAGTCTGTCGAATCATTTCTGGCCCAAGCATCAACTTTTCTCCTGTCTCTAACCAACATGTCGGAGAGTTACACGGTCTTCCATACAATGCCTCATACGGTGCCATACCAATGCTGGACTGGTAACTTTTATTGTATGCAAATTCCACCAAATGAAGGTGATCTTCCCATGATCCTCCGAAATCCAAAACACAAGCTCTGAGGAGATCTTCCAAAACTCGGTTGACTCTCTCGGTCTGACCATCTGTTTGAGGGTGATAAGCTATACTCAAACACAACTCGGTTCCCAAAACTTCCTGGAAGCTCTTCCAAAATCCACTAGTGAACAATGGATCTCGATCGCTCACTATACTCTTCGGAATACCATGGAATCGAACTATCCACTTAATATACAACTCAGCCAACTTTGATGCAGTCCTAGTCGATCGAACAAGAATGAATCTTGCACTCTTTGTCAGACGATCTACGATGACCCAAATCGCTTCATTTCCCGTTCTTGTTCTAGGTAGCCCATCAATAAAATCCATCGATACTTGTTCCCACTTCCATGTAGGAACTTCTAATGGCTGAAGCAATCCACTTGGCTTCTTCTGTTCGGCTTTTACCAACTGGCAGTTCATACACTTGGAAATAAAATTTCCAACATCCTTCTTCATACCTTCCCAGTAGTAGGTTCTCTTCATATCCCGATACATCTTATTTCCACCTGGATGAATTTTCAGCTTCGAGTGATGACTTTCCTTCAGAACCTCACTTCTCAATTCATCTATATCGGGAACAACTAGTCGTCCTTGCTTCCGAAGCCAACCCTCTCGATCGACCTCGAATCCTTTATCCTTTTCTGGGTCCATTCCAGATTCTAAATCACGGATAATCTTGACAAGCTTATCGTCTCACTTTTGGCTCTCGCCAATCCTTTCTACAAGAGTCGGTCTTACCGATAAGTTTGCCAACATCTCAGGTTCCAATTCACATCTAGGCCTGAAGTCAAATCCAGCTAAATACTCGAGATTCTTCCATTCTAAAAACATGGCTCCCAATCCTGCATGTCTTTGACTTAACGCATCTGCCACTGCGTTACCTTTTCCCGGAGTATAAGCTATACCAAAATCATATGATGCCAAAAACTCTAGCCACCGTTGTTGCCGAAGATTCAAATCCTTTTGGGAGAAAAGATACTTCAACGACTTATGATCTGTAAACAACTCGAATCGAACTCCCAGTAGATAATATCTCCACATCTTCAGAGCAAAAACAATCGCCGCTAACTCCAAATCATGAGTCGGGTAATTCCTTTCATGCGGCTTCAGTTGTCGACTTGCATACGCAACAACTTTATCCCTCTGCATTAGCACCGCTCCAAGTCCAGTACCACATGCGTCGGTGTAAACCACCATCTCATCATTCCCACTTGGAATAGTTAAAACAGGAGCACTCGTCAATCGCTCTTTCAGGATTCCGAAAGCTGGCTCACACTTATCATCCCATCTGAACACTAGGTTCTTCTTCGTCAATCCTGTTAACGGTGCAGCTACCTTGGAGAAATCTTTGATAAACCGTCGATAATATCCTGCTAATCCAAGAAAACTTCTCACATCAGATGCATTCTTAGGTCTAACCCAATCCTGGATTGCTGCCACCTTAGCGGGATCAACCGCTATTCCATTTCCAGAGATAACATGGCCTAAGAACCTCACTTCACTCTTCCAGAAGTGACACTTCGAAAACTTAGCCTTCAGCTGATGTTTCCGCAAGATTTCCAAAACAATACGCAAGTACGTCTTGTGCTCTTCTTCTGTTCTGGAATAAATCAGAATATCATCCACGAACACAAGTACGAACTTGTTAAACTGATCTCTGAACACTCTATTCATAAGATCCACAAAATATGCTGGCGCGTTAGTCAATCCAAACGGCATTACTAGCCACTCAAAGAAACCTGATGGTGTCCTGAAGGCCGTCTTCGGCACACTATCCTTAGCCACTCTCAACTGGTGAAATCCCGTTGCCAAATCCATCTGAGAAAACACCTTAGCTTCGTGAAGCTGATCAAACAAGTCATCTATTCTCGGCAATGGATACTTGTTCTTCTTAGTCACCTTATTCAGCTCACGATAATCCACACACAACATCAGCGATCCATCTGCTTTGGTTGCAAACACAACTGGTGCACCCCACTCGGACACACTACGCTGAATGAATCCTTTCTGTAAAAGGTCATCAACCTGCACCCTCAACTCCTGCTGTTCCCTAGGCGCCATCCGCCTAAGAGGCATCACAACAGGTCTGGCTCCTTCAACTAGATCTATACGAAACTCGATCTCTCTATGTGACGGTAACCCTTTGACCTCGTCAAAGACATCCTCAAATCCATTCGCGATTGGTAATGATGACAGTCCATCCCGTGGAACAACCAGCGAATACATGAAGCTCATGAAGACGCCTTCTTCATGCTTACATCGTATCATAATCTTTCGCCCCTCTACATTCTCGACTGTCACTTCCAACCTCTCACAATCAACCTTTGCCGCATACTTCCTAAGCCAGTCCATACCCAAAATAATTCCAAACCCCGCAAAGTTCAGAACAAAGCAATCACAAACAAAAGAGCAATCATGACTCGATACAATCAGACCACGGCATAACATACACAAACAAGACAAACCCCCAACTGGATTAGTCACAACCAATGGCCTATCAACAATATTCGGTTCTAAACCCAACCGGCCTACAAGTTCATTACAAACAAACGAATGCGACGCCCCAGTATCAAACAGAACTCTAACTAGAACACCACATATGGAAAGAGTACCTTGAACCACCACACTCTTTCCTTTCTCTTAAGCGGTAGGAGCTTTCGAAGATGACGGAACAGCTCCCAAAGCATAAGCTTGCACAATCTGCTTGTCCTTCCGCGGTTCTGGACAATTCTTCCTGATATGCCCCGGCTTGTCACAGTTGTGACACTTCATCGGCACCTTCGGATTCTTACAATCCTTCGAGAAATGGCCCTTCTGCTGACAGTTGTAGCAGGTCACTTCGCCCTTTAGCTTCTTCTGGCCATCCTTACCCTTCTGCTGCTGCTGCTTCCTCTTCTTGTTTCCACTCTGCTGTGGTTTAGACTCTCCCCTGGTCACAGCAACAACAGATCCTTCCTTAGGAAACAGACTCTCATGCCTGAGAGCTTTCTCCACAAGCTTCTCAAATGAATCGTCCAAATGATCCACCAACTGTCTCCCAAGATAACTGTCCAAGCCTGTCACAAACTTCTCATTCTTCTGATATGCAGATTCGATATACGATCGGGCATACTTGGACAAAGCTTCAAACTCAGAAACATACTCAAGAACTGGTCTTCCTCCCTGCTTGAGCTCCACAAACTTCTTGAACAGAACAGACTTCTGAGCTGTAGAAATGAACTTGGCTCCAAATCTGGCTTGGAATTGCTCCCAAGTAATCTCTTCCTCCGGAATATTGATGGTAATAGAGTTCCACCAATCAGAGGCTCTCCCTTGAAGCTGTCTTGATGCCAACTTCCTCTTAGTTGCATCCTCAATTCCCAAATCACCAAAAATCCTTCTACAAGCATCTATCCACCTCTGGACTTCAATGGTTGATTCTGTTCCCAAGAAAACCTTCCCTCCAAGAGCAGTATAGTCCTTACACAACTTAGCAAAATCCACCGGTTTTGGAGTTTGGACTTGAACTCCAACATCAACTGCTGCCCCGGGACTGGTATCCTTCTCATGATCGAAGTCATCATAGCTTCGAACATAGCTGCATAATCAGCAGCCCCTTCAGTAGCACGGCCTTCCCTAGCAGCTGGTCTCCCTCTTCGACTCATTCTCAATATCTATAAAAAGGAATGGTCAGAACATCTTGAGAAACAACTGCTTAAAGGACTCAAACTCTTCTAATCTACTATATTATATATAGTAATCATCCATCAAAATACAATTACGTCTCTCATACGAAGTTACGTCAGCGAGCGTTGGGTAAAATCGATTAACCAATGCTCTGATACCAAATGTGACGACCGCCCATGACCCCTACACTGAACCTAGAGATAGTGCGCTGTAAAGTGTGCCAGGCGACCATGGACGATTGCCAGGGTAAATTAAAATAACAGAATCTATCGTATTACTCACAGCGCATGGACAAAATACAATAGAACATATATATATATAGTGAAGCTTCACAGAATAGAATCTCATCAATAAAACTTCATAATAGTTGATTACAATCATCAGAATAGTCAATACATCAAGCCTCACTACATAACACTCAGAGAAAATACAAACAGCGGAACATCCAGTACATATAATAAGAAGATAATATGCAACCCTCCAGCTCGTCTTCGATATCAACACCGTGGAAAGCAAGAACAGCACCTGTCACTTGCTACCTAGTCTGCCCGTCCCAAAATGGACGAACAGCCCAAGGCAATAAGAATTAAAACATAAAGCCTTGAGTCAGACAACATTTGTAACAACCCTGTATTTTTCAAATATTTTTAAATTGATTTTTCCAGATTCAAAGGCTTTATTTATGAAAAAGAATAAATTTTCTTATTTTAAGTATAAACTTTGATTTTGATGTGGATTAGAATTCCAAATATGACTAAATTTAATATTTCCAGAAAATGTGAATTTTGGTCAAATAGTCAAACTTTGACTTTTAAATTTAAATTTTAAATATTTGAAATTATAAATTTTATCTTTTATTATGACAATAGATTTAATAACTTGAATAATGCTTTTCGTTTCGTTGGAAACGGAGTTAAAATGTAAAAGTTATGTACATTTCAATTTTTAGTATAATTTGTTTTATTGTCCAATTTTGCCTATTTTAAATTTTATAAATCATATTTTCTTTCTTATATTTTGTTTTAATATGTGTTAATATGTTATTTTATGTATATTTTTGTCTTTTTATATTTTTTAAATGATAATAGAATTTTTCCAAAATTTACTGTATTTATTTTTCATTTTTAAAGGCTGTTTTCTTATGTTCTGCTATTTTCTTCATGAAAATTATATTTAAATTAAATTTTATATATTTATTTTGTGAATTTATTTATATTTTATGTTATTATTTATGTTTAAAAATATATTACAAGCTCATATGAATTTTCTAAAGTTTATACCATTTATTTTCAAATTTTCTAGCTTAGTTGACCATTTTTGCTATTTTCTTGATTTAATTATTTATAATTAATATTTATTTTTTTATTTTTTTTTATTTGTTATATTTTCGTATTTTAACTGAATTTATATATGTTTTTCAGTTATATAAAATTTAAAAAGAAATAGTGAATATATGAAGAGTTTGAAACTGCTTTTGAAACCGAAGCCTTTTCATCTCCGAAACTCTTCATTTCCATAACCTTCACTTTAATTAATTTTGCTGCCCACTCCTTCAGTTTTGGCCATGAGTTATCACTCACTTTTCACGAATTTTTTTGTTTCTCAATTCATTTTTCACGGCCTTACAAAGTTCCTCGATAATGGCCTCCTCTCTTTTCACTTTTCTTCAATTTTTCATACTTTTTTGCCTTGTTTCCTCTTCTATTTGCACGGCCTTCTCACCATAGCCTCGACCACCATCCCCTACCACTCTTCCTTGGCATCATCTCCAGCCATCATTTCAGATCCATCCATGGCCAGGACCTCCCCTTGAAGCTAGCACCACAAAACAATGTCAAAACTCCACAAAACGTTGCCTAGACCACACATATCATCACCTACCCTCCATATCTTGCTTTGGCCACCCCCTTAGCCACCACCACCACTTGCTACATGACCTTTGGCTGCTGTTGCACCACCACCCTCCACTGTCCAGACATGTACCATGCAAGGGCCGAGCCCCACTTGCCTTTGGATGAGCCAAAAATGCACAAAAACTCCACTTATTTTGCCTTGACCCTTTGTCTTATTCATATGTAACTCCTACCATCATCATCTCCTTGTTGCCATGCTATTTTGATGCCATAAACTAAGATTATGTCCAGCTATGGCTGAGCAAAAGATCCCATTGGTCAAGCTCTTGAATGGTTAAAGAAAGGTCGAATCACTTTGCCCTTTGTTGCTTTTTATTTCAAGTCATTTCGATATTGTTTTGTGTTACATATTTATGTACACATTGTCTTGTTTTGTTTATATGTATACAAGGAAATTATATTTGGCTCTCCACTCTCAAATCATATTCATGTTGTCGTGCCTTCAAAGATTCTGTGTTGTGTGTTTGGCCATCATCTCCAGCTTAAACAAGTGAGTTATTCTCACCAGACAATATGTACCTATATAACTAGTAAATTGACACCCTGTGAATCTGTAGAAATATATTATCATGTTATACTTGATTATATTATTATCATATGATGTTCACACCTGTTATTACACCTGTTATATCATATGTTACTGTTATTTAATGTTATTCTGTTATTTATATCTGTTATCACCATTGCAAGTTCCCTGTAGATTAGAATCACTATGGGTTGAAATGATAGATACCCGAACGGACTTTAGAATAGGGAAAAATCGTTATGGGCTGAAATGATAGGCCTGAACGATTTTTATTTAATTTATTTTAACTTGGGATTGCGGGTTTGAAATGATAGAACCCGGATTTTTCTTTTTTAACTGCGGATTGAAATGATACATATCCGTATCACTTGACCTAGGTTAGAAAATTATATACAGGTCCGTGGTTATTTTATAAAGTGTTTTGGATATTTTTAAGTATTTTAAAAATTATAAATTTATGAAATTTGATTTAAATAGATTTTGAAATGTTTTAAAATAAAGAAATTATGATTTTTTTTCTATGTGTTAAAAATGTAATTAATGAATGGTTTAACTGGATTTTTGAAATATAACTTAAGTTGTAAATTTGGAATTTTGGTTAAAAATGATAGTTAAGTTATATAAATAAAATGGATATTAAATTTTATTTGGAAATGGTAAATATGATAATTTGATTAAATTTGAATTTAAGTGATTTATTAAAGTATTATTGATTTTTCTATGAATTTAAGTGGTTAAATAAATGAATGTTTAAAAGTGATCTTTTAAAATATAACTTGACTTGGAAATGTGAAATTTGGTTTTAATTAAAGGTTTAAGTTAATTAAATAAAATTGGAAATTCAATTAAATTGTGAAATGGTAATTTAAATTTGAAGTGTTAAGTTTATTAGTTGAAAGGTGAAGAATTGGACACTTTTACACTTAAATTTATTAAGTAAATTGTTGAAATTGGATTTGATTATAAGAAATTTATTGTGAAAAGATATATGTTAAATAATATGTAAATGAACATTTTAAATGTTAAAATATGATTTTTTAAAATGTTTATGTGTTTTAAATTAAAGTTATTTAATTGCTGGAAATACACTAACACCTGAAATTAACTTTTAATAGCATTCAGAAATGCTATAGATTCTGTTTTGAACTAAATTTGTGTAAAAAGAGCTATTACAGCATTTCTGAAATGCTGTAGTTGCTGTAGTTGAACTTGTAGGCTAATATT
This sequence comes from Allium fistulosum, assembly GCA_030737815.1. Classification (NCBI taxonomy): domain Eukaryota; kingdom Viridiplantae; phylum Streptophyta; class Magnoliopsida; order Asparagales; family Amaryllidaceae; genus Allium; species Allium fistulosum. The sequence continues at coordinate 297,574,426 of CM060907.1, forward strand.
GAACTCAGGTCTATTATAGCATTCTCTGGAAATGCTATAATGGTCTGCAGTCTTTGCTGAAACCAAATTTAACCCTTGTTTTGAAATCTGAACTACCGCAGCACTTCTGAAATGCTGTCTTTTCTGTTTTGAACTATAATTCAACTAAAACTGAGTTTTAACAGTAGTTTTAAGTGCTGTCTTTGCTGAATTAAAAATGTTTTCAAATATAAATTATAGCAGTTGTTTTTAAATGCTGTGAAATGCTGAAATTTTAATAATTAGGGTTTTTGACTTAGTAAACGAACTCAGAATGGTTTGAAACTTTGGAAATTGAATACTTGATTTGAAATTATAATAATTACACTTTTAAAAGGTTTAAATGAATTATTTTGATTGGAATATAAACTATTTAAAGGTGATTTGAAATGATAGTAAATGAACGATATCTTTGAATTTAAAAGGTATTTAAAGTTGAATATTTGGATTTGAACTAATAGGATATTTTATTTTATTAAAATGATTGGAAATGAAGTTTTGTAAGGATATGATATTTTATTTTATTAAAATGATTTGAAATGAAGTTTTGAAATGATATGAAATGTAAATACATGGAAATGGTTTGGAATTGATTTAATCTTTATTTTGATAAAGATATGGTTTAAAATGATATTTTATTTTGAAGTAAAGTATTATTTTTAAAAGTTATAACCACGGGTTATAATAACGAATGGTTGGCAAAGAGACCGGGATCGGATATGGACATACTCTCTGTCGATACCGAAAACCACTTTGACAACCGTGTACGCGGTGGAGATTCCAGAATGAAGTAGGATGGTGGCGACGTTCTTAAGGTATGTTACGTGGACCCAACTCCCATGAGTTGGCATAAGGTGGCTAAAACAGGAGCGATCTCGGACCAGTGAGGTAGCACCTCTTCTCGGACACATTTCTTCGATATTATACTCTTACTTGTGATTGATTAGATGGCCATCCTCCGATTTGGGAGTGTTGTTCGAGGTGGAACGGTAGTGGCTGCTATGCGTATCCATCAGTCCGTGTGCGTAATTGGTATATCTACCCTGGCATTGCCTAGTTGTGCCGTGTCACCTACCATATCGAGCTTTACTACGATTATGATTTTAAGATCCGACCGCGTTAAGGTGCTCCATCCCCTTAACGCTATTTTCTATATGATTATACTTTACTTTTTTTAGACACTATTATAATAGCGAATATTACTACATAGTAGATATTTTAATGGATCCTTAGAGGATGGGCGGTCCCAAGCATCTTCTAAGTTACTTGTACCTTTATTACAGTTCACTTGAGTTGGTTTACATTATATAAGTATATATTGTCCTGACTCGAGTGTTTTGTGTTTTGCTTTACGCTCGGGTCAGCCTGAGTTATTCACAGATTTGGATTTCCACTCTCTTGGAGATTTGAATCGCTGAAGATTATCTGCTTGTCATGTCCTATCTATTTCAATTCCGTTGTTCTACTCAGCTTGTACTTGGTTATTTTATTGAGACTTTTGTTGTACTCTATTTCTTCTGTTGTATCTTATGTAACTCTGACATATTTAGATAGTAGCTTCATGAACTACTATTTCTTTTACTTCCGCTGCATTATTTTACTCTGTGTCTGTGATCTGTGATTATATTTATTTACTGTATATTCTGAGATTTGCCAAATTTTAATTACAATGCGGTATTTTGAGCAATTCAACTCCGGCATGAGTGTCTACCTAGACACTTATAATGGATGCGAATGGTTGAAAATATCGGGTCGTTACAGTTGGTATCAGAGCTTTGGCTTTGAGGCAAAACTTAGAATGTATGGTAAATTTATTTACAGAATCACTTTCATTCGAGTTTGAATCTCTTCCTTTTGATTCGAATTTCCTTTGAATTTTTGGAACGTTCCCTACGGTTCCAAAATTCATTCTTGTCCCTCACTATTCATCTTCTTTTGATTTTGGAGTATCACATAACTCCACTTCGAATGACCTTTATAGTGAATTAGCTGTCTCGCCTATATTCTAATTTTCTGGTAAAGGGGGAAACTCCTTTACAAATTAGCATCGATTCACCAGAGATTTATATCTATCCTTGGTTTAGATGCTAATATCTTTTATTACTCCAAACTCTATCTTTTGAGATCAGATGTAGATTTACCCCAGAAAAAAAGTACACATTTGATCTTATTCATTAAGTCACGGTTGACCCGGTTAAGGTTGCCCGCGATTTATTCAAGCTTATCCATCTTCATATGTTGATAATTAATCATCTTGTTTTGTTTCCGAAATATCTCCAAACATTTTAAATTGTACTTGTAAACCTATGTTTTGTTTTATAGATTGTGTTGTTTGAGTTGTTGATGTTGATTTGGGTTTCCGATCGATTCGTCTGATCAACGCTATCGATAGGATTTCTAAAACACTTTGACAGAACAAACTGACACAATATTATTTTAAAATTTGGTTAATGAAATAAATTTGGATATATAATTTTATGGAACTTAATAAATTGATTTAAATTGATAATTTGAAATGATAGTACTTGATTTATCATTTATTGTTCTACAAATGAATTTATAAATAGTTGTTTATAAATTTATTTGGGAACTGAAATGAATTTAAAACAAGAAATTTAAGAATTTAATTTCCGATGGATTCAAACCTTGTGTTTAAAGTTTTAAAAGGATATATTATTTAAAGTATTTCCAAGTAGAAATTTGTTTCTAAAGGATTTTAAAGTTTAAAAATTAAGTGCTCTTCTCTTTGTCGCTGGAAAATAATTTCGGTGATGACTGCAGCATCATCGACGTTCATTTTCGAGTTTCGAAGTGAAGAGACCGTTCTCTAGTCTTGCTACAGCCTTGTTTTGGAAAATCTAATTGATTTGAATTTCTAAATATGACTGGATTATAATATATATAAATATATGATTTAAATTTGATTTGACATATTATGTATATATAATTACTTATCTCTAAATGGTTTGAAAGGAATTGGAAGTTTAATTCTTAAATTTTATTTTAAAGAATAATTTCAGTTATAAGAAGAAAATAAAAAAATTTGAATAAATGATTCAAACTTGAGATAATTGAATTGGAAAGTTTTACTTGTATAACACACAATTGAATTCCAATATAACCTACCTAAATTACACAGAAGTTGAATATGGAATTGGATAATATACAATATAAAAGGGATTTTTATAAATAAAATTTGAGTGGTTATAATACATGTTATACACTTAAATTTTAGTTATAAAAGATTAACAGAGGCAAATAGTGAAAAAGGAATTTAAAGAGATTTTATTTAAATAACTTAATAATCAAATTTGATTTAATATGGAACCTTAAGTCTAACCTAGGAATTTAATAAAGGTTATTTCCTGAAATGAATATGTTGTATAATAAATAATGTATCTTTGAATAGATAAAATAAAATACATTGGAATTGGACAATTTGTAATAAAGTTTATTTAACTTGAATTCATAGTTTAATTGATGTTTAAATGAATAAATGTGTAAAGAAATTTGATTGTTATATTTTCTATGATAAATATTTTATTTATGAAATTGATATGTCTTGAAAAATGAATAATTATGATAGTTAAAATGTATTTTAACATCACTAAATTTGATAATTGAGAATTTGGTTTTCAAATGGAAATTTTAAGTGTAACTTATTGAAGGAATATCTATTTATGAAATGGGCATTTTAAATAAAGTGTTAGGTTATTTGTTAAATGAAGAGCTAAGTAAAATAGTGAGCTTTTGACTTAATAAACGAAGTATAGTTTAATTTGGATATTCCATTCATAAAAGTTTGTTTTAATAAGTCATAAGTTAAATGATATCCAAATGAATATTCTAGAATAAAACTGATTTGAAATATTAATATATCTACTGTAGCATTTTATAAGTGCTGCTGTTTTGAAAATACAATGTTTTGGAAGTTTTATAATTGAATGAACTTAGAAATGTTACAACTTTAAAATGAATATTATTTGACCTTGAATTAAAATGGTTTAAATAAAGATTATTTTAAAAGGTGTTATGATTTTCTAAGTATTATGTTTTTTTTAAGAATTACATTTCCAAAGTGTTATGATTTTAGTAGTATGATTTCCAAATGATAAACATCTCTAATTTGTTATGATTTCAAAGCGTTATTGTTTCAAATTTATTATCTTATTTTGTTTTTTTTTCAAACTATCTTTTGGTTGTCCTTATTTCTCTAATCTTGTTATAGAATGGGAAGGCTATTGCTTATACCAGTCTGTTTAGAAATCTTTCTATATAATCTTGGATACTCATTTTTGAATCTGAACACTGTTTTTCCATTCATAGATCGTCGGTCAAGTGAAATGGGTGATTCAGACTCTAGAGGATCTTTTTCGTGTTTGTGTTCTTGATTTGATCACCTCCATTTTGTTAAACTTGCCTATAATAATATTTGTCAGGTGTAATTCCAATATTCTTATCATCTTGTCTTAATTCTATTCATTCTATCTTTTTCTGTGCTTTCCCGTAATTCGTTCCTTTTCGGGGACGAAAAGTTTTGAGTGGGGGAGAGTGTAACAACCCTGTATTTTTCAAATATTTTTAAATTGATTTTTCCAGATTCAAAGGCTTTATTTATGAAAAAGAATAAATTTTGTTATTTTAAGTATAAACTTTGATTTTGATGTGGATTAGAATTCCAAATATGACTAAATTTAATATTTCCAGAAAATGTGAATTTTGGTCAAATAGTCAAACTTTGACTTTTAAATTTAAATTTTAAATATTTGAAATTATAAATTTTATCTTTTATTATGACAATAGATTTAATAACTTGAATAATTCTTTTCGTTTCGTTGGAAACGGAGTTAAAATGTAAAAGTTATGTACATTTCAATTTTTAGTATAATTTGTTTTATTGTCCAATTTTGCCTATTTTAAATTTTATAAATCATATTTTATTTCTTATATTTTGTTTTAATATGTGTTAATATGTTATTTTATGTATATTTTTGTCTTTTTATATTTTTTAAATGATAATAGAATTTTTCCAAAATTTACTGTATTTATTTTTCATTTTTAAAGGCTGTTTTCTTATTTTCTGCTATTTTCTTCATGAAAATTATATTTAAATTAAATTTTATATATTTATTTTGTGAATGTATTTTTATTTTATGTTATTATTTATGTTTAAAAATATATTACAAGCTCATATGAATTTTCTAAAGTTTATACCATTTATTTTCAAATTTTCTAGCTTAGTTGACCATTTTTGCTATTTTCTTGATTTAATTATTTATAATTAATATTTATTTTTTTATTTTTTTTTATTTGTTATATTTTCGTATTTTAACTGAATTTATATATGTTTTTCAGTTATATAAAATTTAAAAAGAAATAGTGAATATATGAAGAGTTTGAAACTGCTTTTGAAACCGAAGCCTTTTCATCTCCGAAACTCTTCATTTCCATAACCTTCACTTTAATTAGTTTTGCTGCCCACTCCTTCAGTTTTGGCCATGAGTTATCACTCACTTTTCACGAATTTTTTTGTTTCTCAATTCATTTTTCACGGCCTTACAAAGTTCCTCGGTAATGGCCTCCTCTCTTTTCACTTTTCTTCAATTTTTCATACTTTTTTGCCTTGTTTCCTCTTCTATTTGCACGGCCTTCTCACCATAGCCTCGACCACCATCCCCTACCACTCTTCCTTGGCATCATCTCCAGCCATCATTTCAGATCCATCCATGGCCATGACCTCCCCTTGAAGCTAGCACCACAAAACAATGTCAAAACTCCACAAAACGTTGCCTAGACCACACATATCATCACCTACCCTCCATATCTTGCTTTGGCCACCCCCTTAGCCACCACCACCACTAGCTACATGACCTTTGGCTGCTGTTGCACCACCACCCTCCACTGTCCAGACATGTACCATGCAAGGGCCGAGCCCCACTTGCCTTTGGATGAGCCAAAAATGCACAAAAACTCCACTTATTTTGCCTTGACCCTTTGTCTTATTCATATGTAACTCCTACCATCATCATCTCCTTGTTGCCATGCTATTTTGATGCCATAAACTAAGATTATGTCCAGCTATGGCTAAGCAAAAGATCCCATTGGTCAAGCTCTTGAATGGTTAAAGAAAGGTCGAATCACTTTGCCCTTTGTTGCTTTTTATTTCAACTCATTTCGATATTGTTTTGTGTTACATATTTATGTATACATTGTCTTGTTTTGTTTATATGTATACAAGGAAATTATATTTGGCTCTCCACTCTCAAATCATATTCATGTTGTCGTGCCTTCAAAGATTCTGTGTTGTGTGTTTGGCCGTCATCTCCAGCTTAAACAAGTGAGTTATTCTCACCAGACAATATGTACCTATATAACTAGTAAATTGACACCCTTTGAATCTGTAGAAATATATTATCATGTTATACTTGATTATATTATTATCATATGATGTTCACACCTGTTATTACACCTGTTATATCATATGTTACTGTTATTTAATGTTATTCTGTTATTTATATCTGTTATCACCATTGCAAGTTCCCTGTAGATTAGAATCACTATGAGTTGAAATGATGGATACCCGAACGGACTTTAGAATAGGGAAAAATCATTATGGGCTGAAATGATAGGCCTGGACGATTTTTATTTAATTTATTTTAACTTGGGATTGCGGGTTTGAAATGATAGAACCCGGATTTTTCTTTTTTAACTGCGGATTGAAATGATACATATCCGTATCACTTGACCTAGGTTAGAAAATTATATACAGGCCCGTGGTTATTTTATAAAGTGTTTTGGATATTTTTAAGTATTTTAAAAATTATAAATTTATGAAATTTGATTTAAATAGATTTTGAAATGTTTTAAAATAAATAAATTATGATTTTTTTCTATGTGTTAAAAATGTAATTAATGAATGGTTTAACTGGATTTTTGAAATATAACTTAAGTTGTAAATTTGGAATTTTGGTTAAAAATGATAGTTAAGTTATATAAATAAAATGGATATTAAATTTTATTTGGAAATGGTAAATATGATAATTTGATTAAATTTGAATTTAAGTGATTTATTAAAGTATTATTGATTTTTCTATGAATTTAAGTGGTTAAATAAATGAATGTTTAAAAGTGATCTTTTAAAATATAACTTGACTTGGAAATGTGAAATTTGGTTTTAATTAAAGGCTTAAGTTAATTAAATAAAATTGGAAATTCAATTAAATTGTGAAATGGTAATTTAAATTTGAAGTGTTAAGTTTATTAGTTGAAAGGTGAAGAATTGGACACTTTTACACTTAAATTTATTAAGTAAATTGTTGAAATTGGATTTGATTATAAGAAATTTATTGTGAAAAGATATATGTTAAATAATATGTAAATGAACATTTTAAATGTTAAAATATGATTTTTTAAAATGTTTATGTGTTTTAAATTAAAGTTATTTAATTGCTGGAAATACACTAACACCTGAAATTAACTTTTAATAGCATTCAGAAATGCTATAGATTCTGTTTTGAACTAAATTTGTGTAAAAAGAGCTATTACAGCATTTCTGAAATGCTGTAGTTGCTGTAGTTGAACTTGTAGGCTAATATTGAACTCAGGTCTATTATAGCATTCTCTGGAAATGCTATAATGGTCTGCAGTCTTTGCTGAAACCAAATTTAACCCTTGTTTTGAAATCTGAACTACCGCAGCACTTCTGAAATGCTGTCTTTTCTGTTTTGAACTATAATTCAACTAAAACTGAGTTTTAACAGCAGTTTTAAGTGCTGTCTTTGCTGAATTAAAAATGTTTTCGAATATAAATTATAGCAGTTGTTTTTAAATGCCGTGAAATGCTGAAATTTTAATAATTAGGGTTTTTGACTTAGTAAACGAACTCAGAATGGTTTGAAACTTTGGAAATTGAATACTTGATTTGAAATTATAATAATTACACTTTTAAAAGGTTTAAATGAATTATTTTGATTGGAATATAAACTATTTAAAGGTGATTTGAAATGATAGTAAATGAACGATATCTTTGAATTTAAAAGGTATTTAAAGTTGAATATTTGGATTTGAACTAATAGGATATTTTATTTTATTAAAATGATTGGAAATGAAGTTTTGTAAGGATATGATATTTTATTTTATTAAAATGATTTGAAATGAAGTTTTGAAATGATATGAAATGTAAATATATGGAAATGGTTTGGAATTGATTTAATCTTTATTTTGATAAAGATATGGTTTAAAATGATATTTTATTTTGAAGTAAAGTATTATTTTTAAAAGTTATAACCACGGGTTATAATAACGATTGGTTGGCAAAGAGACCGGGATCGGATATGGACATACTCTCTGTCGATACCGAAAACCACTTTGACAACCGTGTACGCGGTGGAGATTCCAGAATGAAGTAGGATGGTGGCGACGTTCTTAAGGTATGTTACGTGGACCCAACTCCCATGAGTTGGCATAAGGTGGCTAAAACAGGAGCGATCTCGGACCAGTGAGGTAGCACCTCTTCTCGGACACATTTCTTCGATATTATACTCTTACTTGTGATTGATTAGATGGCCATCCTCCGATTTGGGAGTGTTGTTCGAGGTGGAACGGTAGTGGCTGCTATGCGTATCCATCAGTCCATGTGCGTAATTGGTATATCTACCCTGGCATTGCCTAGTTGTGCCGTGTCACCTACCATATCGAGCTTTACTACGATTATGATTTTAAGATCCGACCGCGTTAAGGTTCTCCATCCCCTTAACGCTATTTTCTATATGATTATACTTTACTTTTTTTAGACACTATTATAATAGCGAATATTACTACATAGGAGATATTTTAACGGATCCTTAGAGGATGGGCGGTCCCAAGCATCTTCTAAGTTACTTGTACCTTTATTACAGTTCACTTGAGTTGGTTTACATTATATAAGTATATATTGTCCTGACTCGAGTGTTTTGTGTTTTGCTTTACACTCGGGTCAGCCTGAGTTATTCACAGATTTGGATTTCCACTCTCTTGGAGATTTGAATCGCTGGAGATTATCTGCTTGTCATGTCCTATCTATTTCAATTCCGTTGTTCTACTCAGCTTGTACTTGGTTATTTTATTGAGACTTTTGTTGTACTCTATTTCTTCTGTTGTATCTTATGTAACTCTGACATATTTAGATAGTAGCTTCATGAACTACTATTTCTTTTACTTCCGCTGCATTATTTTACTCTGTGTCTGTGATCTGTGATTATATTTATTTACTGTATATTCTGAGATTTGCCAAATTTTAATTACAACGCGGTATTTTGAGCAATTCAACTCCGGCATGAGTGTCTACCTATACACTTATAATGGATGCGAATGGTTGAAAATATCGGGTCGTTACAACAGTCTTAGTGAGCAGTAAATTAACTAACAACATACCAAAAGAGCATAAAGGAAAAGGAATAGGAATACAACCCTCCCACTCCAACCTCTTTCTACAGTGATAGCCCCCAGATACACAATAAGCAGAAGCAAACATAGCAGAACATACAATTTAAAGTAAAGTAATTATCACTCGAGTCAAGGGCGATGTTTTCCAAGTACCAACCCCCAAGGCCTAAATCAAGATCAGATAAGCACCCAGAAAACATTGCTCTTAAGACCGAATGACGATACAACCAAACATCCATGACTCTGGCTATCACTGTTGTCATTACTTCGATATCACCGTTAATTGAATGATCGGCACATTCTTTCAGCCGTCCGTCAAGGGCTAATGGAAACCCCGGTTCTAGACATAACTCCTGCACGTCATCGTGACCCGTGCCTAGGACTATCGAATCTGCCCAGAGTACTTGACTACCAATCCGCAGCCTTCAGGGACCATCGAATCTGCCCAACGTACTCTTGCTTTGAGCATGCTAGAACCTTCAACAACGATGAGATCTCAGCCTTCTAGTCATCCTCCTCGACGACTATTTCCATACTAGCTCAAGCGCCTCTCGAGCATCCATTATCCTCAAACTCGAACCATTTCACCGAGTTATCAACCTGCTTGGAATGATCCCGTCTGGATTAGACCAAGACTATCTCATATCATGCTTCGCTTCATCACATCCTCGCAAAGCCACATCTCAACATCATCATCATCAAATCTATGCATAAGAGCTTCATCATCCGCTACGTATGCCACAAGCAGCTTTCCAAATTCAAGAGCCTTTCTCTTAGCTTTTGAATCATCTTCGGTCTAAATCAAATCATCAATCATCTAATTCATAGCAATCAATCAAGTCAAACATTAATTCAAGCAATCAAGCATTCAAATATGATCTAAGTAGACAATTATAACAATAATGGCAATTTCGTAATTAAAGAGTTGAAAGTCTAATAAGCATGAAAACATGAACAATATCTCTATAATCTTGATGAATGAACTTGCATAGGTTAACATGTGGTAAAATGGATGTCAAATCATCATGAACAATGAATCTATATGGATCTACACATATGATTGGGAAAATGCATGGAAATCACTATTTTAACACCAAATCAAGCCAACGATCCGATATACTTCTTTGGATCCGTGTGAGAGATAATCACCACTCACCAAATCACCTAAACAACTCCAAATCAACAAGCTTCAAATCTGGACAGCGAAGGATCTAACTCGATCTATCACAAATCCGCTTCAAACGATGAAATCTCTCTTCGAAGAATGTAGATCTTCAATCTAAGCTCTTCGATCTTCGATTTGATCTTCAATATGGATGGAAGGAATCACTAGATTAGAGTGGAGAAAAGAAGTGAAGAAGTGTAGAAGTCGAGCTCTCAAAATGGCAGCACTTCGTCGCTTCGAAATCCAGATCCCAAAAAGTGAGAAATGGACGAGTATTTATAGCTGAAATCCTCCTAAGTCGTCACCCGGAATTAGGTCGTCCATGACCTATAGAGCCATGACCTATGACCTAACGAACCCCACTGACCTAAAGTCTTCGACCTAACAACCTTCGACTCAACAACCCCAAGTCTCTACGACCTAACACTTAAGCGCTTAGCAACCTAACAACTTAACACCCAAGCGCTTCTACGACCTATCAAAGCTCTTCATCCTCTGACCTAACGACATAGCAGCCAAACTCCTAAGTCGGTCACGACTTAACACATAACAGATCAGTGCCTTCATTCGACTTACGACTTAGTGAGACAATCCAGCCCACGACTTAAAGAGGTTACGACCTACGACTTAGCAATAGCTCCGACCTAACACACACGCGACATACTATCTTAATCAGGCTACGACCTAACCCCTTAGGTCGTCTAACGACCTAGCTATACACACGATCTAACTGGGACACGACTTAACCTCTTACGGACTAACTCCTAAGTCTTCTACGACTTATCCTACTTAGGTCGTTTACTACTATCCCAGCCTCCTTAGGTCGTCGCCTATTTCCTTAAGTCAACTACGACCTAAGCCTCAACATACAATCTTACGACCTAACTCTTAGGTCGTCTACGACCTAACCATGCTAAATACTGGTTCTCCTTAGGTCGCTGCCAACCTATCCCTTAGCTCGCTCAAAACCTTAACTCGGTCAGTCTTCTTAGGTCGGTCCTAACCTTAAGTCGTCTACTATCCTAAGTCGTCTCAATATCTTAAGTCGTACACTTCCTAAGTCGGTCACTCGACCTAAGCTACCCCATACGACCTAATTTCCCAACGATTTATTCCAATACCTAGGTCGCTTCAAACCTTCCTACGACCTAAGACTTAGACTCTAGACACTTATCAACAAATGTGACCAATTGTCAACTGTTCTACGATGTTTCGATCTGTAAAAATACGGGTCGTTACAATTTACCTATAAATTTTTACATGTTGACTCATGCAAGCGCCTAATTATACAACCACTAAATACAATTGTAACTTGATTACTTATGAGTTTACATGCCCAAGACTATGTATTGTCTTCAATGAGTTTTGAACTCTAAAAGCAATACAATACTATGGATATTTGGTCCATAAATAATCACATATAAATGTTATATGATGAACGGTCATAATTCGTAATGCACGAAACCTCGATGAAATTAGTTCATCGAAATAAGAAAGTAAACTGTAATGTGGGTTCGTGTATTTAATATGATTGACTACAATAATAATTCTGTTGTGTTAAATGTAACACTAGATCAAAGGCTGCAAGATAGATTTAAGAATCCAATTATTGCTATGTCAGTTTGATCAGTTTATATGAAGAGCAATTTATTTGATATCCTTAAGGATAACCAAATGCACTTTTGTAAAGTGTTTATTATGATATTGTAGTAAGAAATTCCTTTGAATGGTTCAACCATTTAGAAATAAAATGGAATGTATGGATGTAGCCTAATACCACTTAATGGCACAGACAAAGAGAATTCAAATATTTGTAGCGGTCTTGGGTCGATCTGATAGGCAGACCGAGAGGGTGAATTATATCTTGGTGGATCTCCTCCGAGCTTGCGTTCTTGAATTTGGAAACTAGTGGGACGATCAGTTGCATTTTATAGAGTTCACATACAACAATAGTTATCAGTCCAACATCAATATGGCACTATTTGAGGCATTATATTACCGATCATGCAATGCTCCTTTGAGATGGTGGGAAATAGATGAAAAACTGATACTTGGGCTAGAGATGATTAGAAAGACTTTGGATAAGGTTGAGATCATTCGACAATGGATGAAAGATGTTCAAGGTAGATGGAAGAGCTACATTAACAAAAGAAGATGTGATTTTAGTGTTCTCTGTCGACAATATGGTGTTTGTCAATATCTCTTCGCTGAGGAATATTGTTCGATTTGGTACTAAAGGGAAGTTGGTGCGAAGATTCATTGGTCCTTTTTCGATACGCGAGAGGATTGTAAATCTTCCTTATAGTGTCGGCTTACCTCAAAAGATGGCAGGTGTGCACAATGTAATCCATGTTTCTCATTTCAAAAGTTTGTACATAGCTCAGGCGTGATAGTTGAACCGAATCAGCTTAATGTTATCAAGATTGAAGCAGAAGCTTTGAGACCTTGTAAGCCTATTCGTATAATAGTTATAGTTACAAAGCAGCTTAGGAGAAAGACGGTGGAGTCGGTAAAGGTTCGGTGGAGTGAGAGCGAAGGCAATTACCCTTGGGAAACTAAGGAGAGCATAAGGACCGCTTATCAAGAGCTATTTACTTGGTGATATTTTTTGTTTATCGCATTTAGTTTCACTTTTAATATCACATAGAGTGGTTTCGTATCCTACATGCTTGGATAGATGTAGATTGTATTTCTTGCTTATGTGTTCATGGTTAATATTTGATATGATTGCTTGTGATTATTGGGCATGTAGGATGGCTATATTTGACTTTACGTTATTTTTGTTGGGGATTCCGAGAGCGATTTTCCTATAGGTGGGATAGTGTAATGACCCGTATTTTATGTATTAGAGGATTGTAACGACCCATAAATTTAATGCTGTTAACATTAAATTAATTTAAAATGGATTTTTAGTTAGAAGGTGAATTTGGTAATGTATTATAACTATTGCAAAGATCTTTCTAAGATGATCAGTTTGATACATAGTTTTGATGGGTTTGGAGTTATGGTTTGCGAAATAGAGACAATATAATGTTGAAATAACGTACGGATCTATTTCGGGCCAAACTAGATACACAACCCATAACTCAGCCTAACAACTATATAAATAAGGCCACAATACCCTAGTCACAACCTCTACCTTCAATTTTCTTTCCTAATCCCAAAATCAACCTGATTGCTCTCTAATGGTGGTTAGCAAATTGATTGAAAAGTGATTAAAATCCAAAGTATCCAAACCCTATATAATTATATATGGATTCAAAGCTCTTAATAAGGCGAAGGGGTGTCTAAGATCCGTTTTTCTATCTGACACTCCGATTGGTCAGAAATTGATGAAAATTCTTGATCAATGAAATTAAGGTTCTCGATTTAATGACAAAATGTTGATTACTGGTCGATCAGTGGGTGCGGGATTATAGAGGACGTCAAGGGGAGTTCATCGATATGGTTGGATCATCGAATAAGTGGCCAAATTTTCTAATGATTGAAGAGGAAGGTCGAGCATTGGATGTAGCGGTAGAGCCACCATCATGGCCAAAGGTGGCGGCATAGGAAGCAAGGGGTAGCATCGAGTGGGTAAGATGGTGGTGTGGTTCGAGTAGACCGAAATGGCCTGAGGTGGTGGCGGCATGGAAGGGAAGGTGGGGGTGATGGGTGCGGCTTTGCCTCAATGAGCGAGGTGAATTTACCATTAGACCACTAGTTCTAAATTATCATTTGTAAATTGAACGTTATACCTTATAATTATCATATCTCTTATGTAATAACCCTACACCTAAAATAAATTAATTTTATTAAAATAAATTTGTTTGAATTATATTTTTGATAATTATATTTTTGAAAGTAAATATTTATTTAATTAAAATCTAATTAATAAAAGATTTTTTTTAATAAATCAAATTAAATTAATAAATACTTTTTGGATAATATTTTGAAATTGAATATAAATGTTTTAATTGATATGAAATATTTTTAAATTGTAAATAAATTTTTAAATATATATATATGATTGAAAAGATTGGAAATTAATTTATTGTGCAAAAATACAATGAATGATTAAATAATAATAAGCGGGTATTGAATTGAATAAAATTGTCTAATTATCGAAATATATCTTATAAAATGAAGTGTAAATTAATTTGTATTAGATTGAAATAAATTTATAAATACAAGAAAAGAGTTATTTTAAATAAAAGAGTTGTTTTAATTTGAATTAGCCTAAAATAAGCCCAGCCCGGTTAAGCCCTTATTATTTTCTACTCTTCTAATTCCTAAAACCTAATAAACCGTCTCCCATAGTTTGGACCCGATTTCAAACCTGTACAAAAATTTTGCCCTAATTCTCATAACAAAAAATCGCAACCTATTATATAAAAAAAATTCGCGATATGATTGGAAGCCCGGAGATGCTCGACACGAAGGAGGAGGCGATGACCGTGGTGGTGTGTGATTGGTGAGGCCACAATGTAAAAGGAAGGGGCATAAAGGGTTAGGACGCGATCATGTAAGGGTGGCTGAAGATGGAGCTTGATGCAATGGCTGTGGTCACCGGTGTGTATGGTTATGCTGGCAAAGTTGCTCAACTGCGATGGTGGGCAAGGCAGATATGGGATGGTAGTGACTGTAGAGGTTAGCCACTCTTTGGTGATGATGACTCGATGTTGTGAAATTCATTCGTGTGGATGGCATAGAGGTAGGTTTATGCATCGATGGCAGAATTATAATCGTCATTTGGTAGTTCACACATCATTTCGGTGAGTTTATAAACTCACGACTATATTTAATTCCTATTGTTTGAAAAATAAATATCCTATATATTGGTTGCCTTGCTTTTTTTGGATTGATTGGGATTGTTGATTGGATTACTTGGTTGATTATATTGCGATGATTGATTGGATTGTTTGGAATAATTGTTTGTTCGGGATATTTGATTGATCGTGTGATAACGGATTTGATTTGGATTTGATATTGAGTTTTTCGTGTGTGTTGGATTTTTCAAATTGCAAAGGAGAAGCTGTCCACTTGTATTTTGATTTGTAAATTTTACGTCTTTTAGGTTCATTCTGTTAAGAATATATCTTCTCATTAGAACTATTTGTCGAGATGAATTATGAAGTTTTATTTGTTGTGTGTGTATTTATAGATGGCTAGAATTCGATGTGAATTAATTCGAACCAAGCGATAAAATTATTGTTGATTCATGAGTTTTGATTCATGACACAAGCTTCAGAGATCATACAACGAGAATACTATACAAAAGCGACAAAAAGGAGAATAACCATATATTGCACACTACAAAGGAGACAAGACTACAATCTAGATATTAGTATGAATATTTTATTTCATTGAGTTTTAGAATATTGTTAAAATCATTCCTCAAGTAGTCACACATACACACAAAATGATTTATACAAAAATAAGTGTACACTGTGCAAATAACAGCAGGTCGGCCGACCGACCAGAATCTTCGGTCGACCGACTCTGTGTCTAGTGCACAGAAATGCACCGTTTTATTTATATCTGAAAACGCAGCTGACCGGCCCAGGTTTCTCGATCAACCGACCAGAACATAACAGCTAGTTGTCTGAAGAGGTGCAATTGTTCATGAAGAGGAATGTTCTTTAATCCAACAGAAATGGACACAACTCTTGATTGAAACTCTTCATGAAAGATTGTAACTATTCTACAACTATATAAACATATTTAATTCATTTCTACAATCACCGATTCTTGTTTTAATTCTAAAATCTATTCTCTATTTATTTCTACAAATAAAAGTATTCATTCTTATTCAATATCACTAGAATCCTTGAATTAATTCATATACTTCGATTCTACGTGATTATCTTCCTTCTAAATCTTCACACACATATATACTCTTGAGGATTTGATTATAGGAAAGTTGTACTATCAAAAGACAATCAGTGTTATTCAGAACACATTCGTCAACAAACTATTTGTATTAAGTTAAAGTCCTCTTCGGCTGTTGAGGCGGAAAAATTCCTGTTCGGCTGCTCAGGTGTCGTATACCTATTCCTCCTGGTTAAGTGAGGGGTTTAGTTTAAATCCAGAGGGTATTCTGGGACTGGACGTAGAACGGGAAGTTCGAACCAGTATAAAAATTCCTGGTGTGCTTACTTTAATTTTTATTTTACTGCTATTATCAGTTTCCGCATTTATATACCATATTACACGATCCTTAGTATTGCACGTACACTTTCAATTATATCATGATTGGTTAATTATTATGGAGAATTTTGATCCACAATGTATATTTCAGATGTTTGACTGATTTTCTGGTTTTAAAAGATTTTTGAAAGTTCCAGAAAATTATTTTTTGGCATTTTAAAATTTATTTAAAGTATAATTATAAATAAATAAAACTGATTGAGAAATAAATTGATTATTGGAAATTGTTTTTAAAATAGAGTTGTTTTAAAAATAAAAATAGAGAATTTACAATATATTGAAATGTACAGTATTTTAATAAGTATAAATGGAGGTTTTTAATAATATTTCCCAAAAGGAAATTCGTTAGTAAAATTGAATATTTAGTAAAAAGGATTATAAGGGAATTTAAAAAGAGGATTTTTGGTTTTAAAAATCTATTTTAGAGGGTTTTAAATTATATTCCCCTTTTTATATGTTTATTGGTTCAGAATTAATTTATTTGATTTGATTTGGTAAAAAGGATTCGAGAAATATTTTTGAAAGGGAAATTTTAAAATATACAATATATTTTGAAGATATATTAGATTGTGAAATATTTAATGGATTTGAGACTTTTGAGTTATAATTCCCTTTCATATATTGTTTGATTTGAAATGATTTATATTTGATAAATTTTTATTTAATTCTATATAATGAGGACATTGAATAAACAGATTAGTAGTATCGGATGATAAAGGGCACTTGGTAATAATTTTACGATTATTCCATTGACTCATATTTTAGAATATTTATTGTTCGAAGAGTGTGGTCTACTAGCTTATAGTAAACGTTTGAGTAAGACTAAGTGGTTGGGACTAATACTTGTTTGATTATTATTAGTGAGTAGATGTCACTTATATTTTAAAGATAAGTTAGGAGTTTGTGTTATCGTCTAGACGTGATCCCTTAGAGCTTAATAGTCGAGAGTTATATTACTCTCCATGGGCTACGAGATGGAGATATGCTGGAATTTCTAGATTTATCCTCTTAGGACTAACTAGCCGAGTATATTATTGTTTACTCTCAGGGCTAGTAGTCGAGGAATTATTATATAATGACGCTCTCATTAGGACGTATGAACTCAAGAGTACTTATTATTGCTGTCATCAGGACTCATATCGTCAAGAGTATATTTTGTTGTATCCTCTAAGGACTAATTATTCGAGTATCATTGTTTACTCTTAGGACTCATCGAGTTGAGAGTATTAGTTATCACTCTCAATTGGACTCATCAAGTCAAAAGCAGTTGTTGTCACTCTCATTAGGATTCCTAAAGTCGAGTGTACTAGTCATCACTCTCATTAAGACTTATATAGTCAAGAGAATTTGTTAGGAATTTATGTCATAGGGTCATGCCATTATAGAGAGCTCATGAATTAGACCCACCAAATAGGCTAGTTATCCATCCTAGCGGTCTTGATTGCGGGGTCGCGCCTCAGATCTATGGTGTCGCCATGTTGAGTTGTAGGCTGAGAGTTATTTCTCTCATTATAGCCATTGCCTTAATGTCACTTAAGGACCAACAGTCCGTTACCAAGGACAAGTAGGAATCGTGGCCAATGCCCGGCGTAGTCCAGCAGCATGTTTATGACATACGATGGATACGAGTGTCACGGTAGTAACTTAGGGACTGTAGGAAATAGGCTGCGGTCATTAGCATTTCCTGGAGCTGTGCTGTGACATGTCAGACTCCTATCTGGATGAACTAGGTAGATCTATTATATATTAATTGTTTGATATTATCACCTCATTGAGATAATGATTTGTTGTTAAGATAACCTAACCCGAGACAACTGCGTTGTTGTATATCAATAACATTAGAAACACGTTGTGAGCTTGTCTGCCATCCTCCCATAAGAGCCTATAGCTGAGAGATCTCCTTTTTGTATGATTTGTTGTTTATCTCCTAAGACCATTTAGTCGGGAGTTTCACCTCTCTAAGGACTGGGGATCGCGATCTATGGTGTTATACATTGAGTATTTGGTTGATTTTGAGGTTTATTGAGTTTGAGTTTTCTTTATATCTCCGAGGGCTTAATATTCGAAAGTTATCTCTTCCATTAGAGCCGTAGGTCGAGATAATTATATGGGTATTGTTTCTTATATTTCGTATTGATTATGTTTTATTTGGATTTGGATCTCTTGCTACTTCCTAGGAATAACAGTTGGAAGTATTTACTCCCATTAGGACGGGAAGTCGGGATAGTATTTTAGGATATTGATTTTTGTATTTGGTATGGATTTCATTCTGCTTGGGTTCCATAGTTCATGATTTATCTTTTATGGCTTAGCAGACAGAAGTTATTACTTCCATTAGGGTTGTAAGTCAAGATTTGATACTTTGATTATTTATTTGGGATTCTGCATCTCTTGGTTCATATTTTAGTGCTTAACAGTCAGAAGTTCTCACTTCCATTAGGATTATAAGCCAAGATTGATATTTGGTTATCAAATTTTGTGTTTGGCATGATTTGTGGATCATTCTTTTATTGTTGATTTTTGTGCACATGCTATGTGCTTGTCCATAGTATTTTGTGATTTGAATGAGTTTGATTATTGTTACCCGATTTATTAATGTCGTGATTCTTACTTGCTTGTATGTATTCCTTGGATGATATTTGGAATGTGCGAAATGGTATACTATTATTATTATGTCACGATGAATGTTTTATTGAATCGTATTAGTGCTTGACTTTTAATACCATGGTTATGGTTATATACTCACTTGGAATTAGATATAGTCTGACCCGTTTATTATTTATATAATACTCGAGTTAGTCCGAGACTTTTCTGGTACATTGACAATAGCCATTGGATTGTTGGGCTTTAGAGGAGACATGGTATATTATATCGTGTTTCAATTGTCGATGTATATTTTTGGATGTCTACTTGTATTTGTTGTATTTTGATATACTGTCCTAGTGAGACAGACATTACAGTTGGTATCAGTTTGTTATATATTGTATATTTCTGTTGCGATCTCTGACTCTGTGTCCATTAGTATGTTTTTTATATTGTTCTGTCCTGATAATCCCACATGTTTATTGCTTTGTGTCGATCCCAGTTACTTATATTGTTTGACATAATTTGAGGTGAGATACTTATCGGTGTTAGCCTATGGGAATATTCACGTGCGGTCGCTCCTAACAAGCCTCATTCTCCGTATTACCAGACATGATTACATAGCAGTTCTCACTTGTAGTATGGTTATAGATTACATAGCAATTCTCCTTGGCAGTATGAGTATAGAGATGGGGCATTACAGCTTACATACGAACTTTGATTCACACACAGTTTCTTTTGTTAGACTCATGGTGGAATTCCGAATAATTTGATTCTAGGTTTACGGAGATTGGAAGTTGTTAGAAAAAGCACGTTGGTATGAATAATTTAGTTTAACTAATTAAATTTTAAAATATTAACTGTTTATCCATTAATTAAAATAATAATAATTATTGATACGTATTGTGATATATTGGTGATTATTTAGATGTTGTGGATATTTTGGACATGTTATGTACTTGGTTGGTTGTTTATTGTTGTATTACTAGATGTAATTAATTAAAATAAAATGGATGAAATTGCATAATAATATGAAACTTTATATAAATGAATTATAGACTTGATTATTTACATTTTTTTGTTTTTGTAAATCATAGTGGTCTAATGAAATAAAAGTTAAATTAAAGGAATAAATTTAATAAGGTTATTATTTATAAATTTTAGGGAAAATTCATAAATAATAACAGGAAATATATTTAAAAAAAAATTGAATGGTTAATTATTATTATTATTATTTAATACAGTGAGGTTTTATAAATAATAATATGATTTTTAGGAAAATTTGGATGTTTTGAGTAAGTAACAATATAATGGATTTTAGTGTTGTTTATTAGAAAAACATTATTATTATTAGTATTTGAGTAATAAAACAAAATATATTTTTGAAATAATAAATATAATAGTAGTAGCAAAAGTATGTTTCCAAAAGAGTGTTTTGGGTTAAATTATTACTGTTTTGAGGTAAATAGAAATAAAAAGGAGGTTTGGTGATATAAAATAAACCGTTGTATTTTTGGGAATAAATAGTAATAAATTGGATTTTGGAAAGTGTAAAAGAGGTTTTAATGCATGTTATTATTTCGATGTGAATTAATAATAATATCATTTTAAAAAGCAATTTGACGAAGATTACCATTTTGATTTAAAATACGATGTTTTGGGGGTACTTAAAGAGATGGAGGTACAATAAAGAATTCAATGAGTATATTATTGTTTTAAAAGGGTTATTATTTTTTTTTGGGTTAAATAAAGAAGGATGACTTTATAATCACAATAATAAAATAATTTTATACTTAAGAGAATAATGGATGCAAATATATTATTTGGATGGTTGTTGGATGTATGCTTAATTGTTGATTGTAATTACATATACATTTGGTGTTTGATGACGTATCGCATTTTGATGAGTATGTGATATTTTATCATTATTTCTACTAGATGATAGACATTTGATTACGGTTATTTGATGATGGCTGATATTAGTATACATTGGATGATATCGATGTCGTATTACTATTGTGGTGTGATTAGTATACACTGGATGATTTATATTTACATTGATGAAGTACTATTATAGTTGATAATTAATGATGTATGTAAGTATATTTATATTGTTATTTCCTTATTTGACGATTCAGGTTGTCATTGAATATTGTTGAAGTTTAATGGCTGTATACTATTATGGTAGTTATTCCACACAATGATTTGTTATGATGGATGAGTAGGAATACTATTTTCTACTTGTGATGTTTGCAATGATTGTGTGGATGCCATGGGTGTTATGTACTAACAAGTATTTAGATGTAGTAGAAGAGCAGGAAACAGAATTACGTGGAATTGATCCCTCAAAAGGGATTCTCGGGCAATTTGGACTTTTTGATTAGAAGATATGGCCACTTGAAGTTAGACATTTTTTAGGACGGTTTAATGGATAATTAGAGGATTAGGGTGAGCCCAATAGCCCTTTTTGGGTTTGGGGCTTATAGTGGCTTAAATAATCTTCCCCAAATCGTTTTCCCATTATCTAAAATAGATCTAAACCTTCATTAACTTTCTCTTAGCAAAACCTTCCCTAATCTCTTCCAAATGAAGCCAAATTCATAGATCTACGGTAGATTAGCAGGAGGATTAGCTAGAGGCTTCCAAATCTACATTTGTGGAGAGAGAAATTTATGGGTTTGCTATCTATTCTCGAATTTACCTCGTTTTGCATGCAAATCCTCCATTTTTGGGTGTTTGGTGAGTGATACCATCTCTCACCATATTATGGTTGTTAGTGATGCAGCAGCGGAATGACAAAACGATGATTCGATGAAAGTAACGATCGGTGGAATGAAAGATACCGAAATGCCTGAATTCGTTGATCCGAAGATACCGAACTCTAGCTATCCCAAACACGTTGATAGCGCACTATTCCGTGTTTAAAGACCTACGATTCTTCGACGTTGATCAAGCGCACTTGATTCCACGAATCGGCTTCTACGATCGTTGATCCGAGCGCACTCGAATGCCGAAAGAGGAGATAGGAGATTACACTCAACTACCAATTTGGTGAAAGCACAAAGCTAACAAAACAAGAGTTTTATTTCAAATCAACTAAACTGTTACAAATGGCACCACCGGCCTATTTATAGAAATTACAACATACGCCACAGAAAATGTACAACTCATAAGTCGTCTCCGACTTATCACACCTCGACCTAAAATAGACGACTCAAAAGTAGACGACTTACCATAAGTCGTTCACGACTTATCAGATTACAACACATAGTATCACGACACACGACTTAAGTACAAACGACTCAACGTATTTATACAACAGGGTTCAGCAAAGCTCCTACGACATACGACTTAAAACTAACGACTTATCAATGCTACGAGTTAACAGATGTCGCGACTCAACAACAAACGACTTATCATTGCTACGAGTTAACAGGTGCCACAACTCATCAATAAACGACTCATTATTGCCACGAGTTAACAATCAGCGACTCAAGAGAAAAACTGCTACATCATGTCACGCGACCTAATTAGGTCGTAGGTCGTACGCGACTCATCTTGGGTCGTGAGCTCCCTTCTTCAGCATACTCGTTAGGTCGTAGACGACTTAAGCCTTCATTTTCCTTAGGTCGTAGATGACTTAAGCCTTCACTTTCCTTAGGTCGTAGACCGCTTGAGTTAAGCCGTAAACGACTTAAGACTTTGCAACCACTTAACTTCTTCACAGAATTCATAGCCTGGGTTGCATTGTTAGGTCGTAGCCCTTTATCTCTTGCCGTGTTAAGTCGTGGACGACTCATAGCCGCTTCGCTATGTCGTGGGCGACTTAGGCCTTTGACAATTATGGGTTGCGCTGCATCATCCTCCCCAGGTTGAGAAAAATTCGTCCTCGAATTTGTAAGCTCTTCCCCATCAGATTGTTTATCCCCATGATAAGGTACGAGATGCTTAACATTGAATACGTCAGACGTGTACACATCCTCCGGCAGTTTCAACTTATAAGCATTTTTATTAATTCGTTTCACGACTTCTACAGGACCAATTTTTCTAGCTTTCAACTTGTTATAAGCGCCCACTGGAAAACGATCATTTGTTAATACAGCATATACCAAATCTCCTTCATTAAACTCAACATTTCTTCGTTTCAAATCTGCGGACCTTTTATACTTCTCATTCGCCTTCTCCAATCGTTCCTGAACGATTTTATGACATTCAATCAATCCATCAACAAAATCAACAGCTCGTTTAACCGTCCCCTTTGGTTGTGGTACTACCGTTAAGTCCAACGGTCCTTTTGGCAAGTTTGAATACACAATCTGGAATGGACTGAAACCTGTGCTACGATTTACCGCATGATTATGAGCGAATTCTGCTTGACATAACTTCACATCCCAGCTTTTCAGATTATCTTTCACCAGACATCGCAATAAATTCCCCAGCGATCTGTTAACCACCTCCGTTTGCCCATCAGTTTGCGGATGGTAAGCGCTACTAAAGTTCAGCTTCTTTCCGACCATCTTCCACAAACTTAGCCAAAAATGACTCAGAAAACGAGTATCCCTATCCGACACAATAGATTCCGGCAATCCATGAAGTCGATAGATTTCTTTGAAAAATAACTGAGCAACATGAACAGCATCCGCTGTCTTCTTACAAGCAATAAAATGTGCCATTTTCGAAAACCGATCAACCACCACATAAATAGAATCGTTTCCCCTTTTAGTTCGAGGCAAACCCAAAACAAAATCCATACTCAAATCAACCCAAGGCTTAGTTGGTACATGTAACGGCATATATAATCCAGCATTGGTCGCAGTTCCATTCGAAACCTGACAGATATGACATCGCTCCACAAACCTTTCCACTTCTTTCCTCATTGACGGCCAAAAATAAGATTGAGAAATCAGCTGTAAAGTACGACCTCTACCCACATGACCTTCCTCATGCAATTCTTTCACAATCTTCAACCGTAAACTGCAATCCGGTATACATAATCGATTTCCCTTAAACAGAAAATCATCCACCATCATAAACTCATCCGTCTCCCCATTCTTGACTTTATCTACAAACTTCATAAAGTAAGGATCTTCAACAAATAATTCTGGTAGGACATCAAACCCTGTCACTTCGACCTTCATTGTAGTCAACAAATGGTTCCTTCTGCACAACGCATCCGCAACACGATTCGTCACTCCCGATTTGTGTTTCACAACAAACGTAAACTGTTGCAGATATGCAATCCATGATGCCTGTCTCGCTGAAATCTTGTCTTGCCCTTGTAAATGCTTCAATGCCTCATGATCAGTGTAAAGAACAAACTCTTTCTGAAATAGATAGTGTCTCCAGTGTTTAATAGCTTGCACAACAGCATAAAATTCCACATCATACGTACTATATCTCATCTTCGCTCCTGATAACTTCTCACTGAAATATGCAATAAGACGCCCCCTCTGACTCAACACCCCTCCAATTCCAACCTTTGATGCGTCAGTATGTAATTCAAACAACAACTGAAAATCAGGTAATGCTAGAATTGGTGTCGTTGTCAACAATTCCTTGATTCGTTCAAAAGCAACCCCTGCTTCCTCCGTCCATGAAAACTGTTTGCCCTTCATACAATCAGTAACAGGCGCCATCACACTACTAAAGTGTGGAATAAATCTTCGATAGAATGAAGCCAACCCGTGAAAACTACGAACTTCCGTTATCGTCTTGGGTTGTGGCCAATCTCTAATTGCTTCGACTTTACCTTGGTCAACCTGTATTCCTCCTTCCGACACAACATACCCAAGAAATAAAACACTCCTCGCCACAAAAACACACTTCTTTGTAGCTGCATAGAATTGTTCTTCACGAAGAATAATTAACACTTTCTGCAAATGTTGAACATGCTCCTCGGTACTAGCACTGTAAATCAAAATATCATCAAAGTATACCACCACAAATTTCCCAATGTATGGCCTGAGAATTTGATTCATCACCCTCATGAATGTACTTGGTGCATTCGATAGACCAAACGGCATGACCAGCCATTCATACAATCCTTCCCT
Organism: Allium fistulosum; assembly: GCA_030737815.1. Classification (NCBI taxonomy): domain Eukaryota; kingdom Viridiplantae; phylum Streptophyta; class Magnoliopsida; order Asparagales; family Amaryllidaceae; genus Allium; species Allium fistulosum. The sequence continues at coordinate 297,599,854 of CM060907.1, forward strand.
CGTCTTGAATGTTGTCTTCCACTCGTCTCCTGGTCTAATTCGAATTTGATGATAACTGCTTTTAAGATCAATCTTCGAAAAGATCACAGACCCACTGATTTGATCTAACAGATCATCAAGCCTCGGCATCGGAAATCTGTATCTGACAGTTATTTTATTCAGTGCCCTGCTATCCGTACACATTCTCCATGAACCATCCTTCTTTGGTACGAGTAATGCTGGAACAGCACACGGACTCAAACTCTCCTGTATCCGTCCTTGTTCAAGCAAATCCTCTACCTGCCTACGCAACTCTTCATATTCTTCCGGACTCATTCTATAGTGTGGTTTATGTGGCAACACGGCACCTGGAACAAGATCTATCTGGTGTTTTATATCCCTCAACGGTGGCAATTCCGTTGGCATCTCTTTAGGAAATACATCATTAAATTCTTCAAGTACTGGTTTAACTTCTTCAGGTATCTCAATCACTTCATTGCTCTCTCGCCCAATCAACAAAAACACTTCTGGCTCCTCTTCAACTTCTTTAACAAACTCCTTCAAGGATAATAAAGTTTTCAGCTCTTCAATTTCCTCCAGTTTGTTTTCTTCTTGTTGTCGCTTCCTTGGAACTAGAGTAATCTTTGTGCCTTCAAACATAAAGCTATAACTGTTGGTACGTCCGTCATGTTGCACCGCCCTATCATACTACCACGGTCTCCCCAACAACAAATGACAAACATCCATATCTACCACATCGCACCAGATTTCGTCTTTATATTTCTTCCCAATTGAAAAATTCACACAAGCCCTTCGTCCAACATTCACCTCCCCGCCTTTTCTCAACCAAGCCAACTTGTACGGTTTCGGATGTTTCTCAGACTTCAATGCCAACTTCCTCACAGCTTCTGAAGAAATTATATTATCACAGCTTCCAGCATCAATAACAAATTTGCAAACTTTTCCGAGAATAGTACATGTCGACTGAAAAATATTGCTCCTCAACCAACTACAATCCTCCTCTAGCTTTGGTGTCAAACAAGACCTCCTCATCATTAGATTATAACCTTCGTCTCCCGTCACTTCTTCTTCCTCCTCTTCAGGTGGTGAATTGGAACATTCAGCTTCTCCATCCTCATCCTCAACCTCCGCTATCATAGCTCTCTTCTTTGGCTTTGGACATTCATTACTTTTGTGGCCCATTTCTTGGCAATTATAACACTTGAAACCATTATTGACTTTCGTCTTTCCAACCTCATTCATAACTGGCTTTGCAACAACTTTTGGAACATTAGAACTTCCACTAACACCCTTCACTGGATTGTTGGAATTTGTAAACACACCACCTCCTCGTCTTCCCTGTTTCTCCCAAGCCAACGCTTTCTGGTGTGCTTCCACTTCAGATCTGGGATCAAACATGTTAACCATATCTTGAATCTGCATTCGCAACCCTCCAACAAATCTAGCTGTTAATTGTTCCTCTGTCTCCATAATATCATTCCTTGCAATCAGTTGGTACAATTTGTCAGCATAGTCATTCACAGATTTCGTCCCCTGTCTCTAGTTTTGCAACCTCTGATACATAAGCGACTGATAGTTATAAGGTAAGAATGTAGCTCTCATCAGTTTCTTCATCTTCTCCCAGGATTCAATCTTCGACTTCCCCATCCGTTCACGAGTAAGTTTAGTTTGCTGCCACCATGCTAAAGCTCTACCCCTCAACCTTGTAGCAACCAACTTCACTCTACGATGTTCTGGAACTTCCTTGAAGTCAAAAATCTCTTCCACATTAGACAACCAATCCAAAAACTCCTCAGTTTGCATACCACCCTTGAATTCTGGAATTTTCGTTTTCATCCTCGATTCCCATCGACAATCCTCTTCAAAATGTTGATCTCGATTTCGCCCTTGGCCATGATCTCGATAATGATAACTTCCTCTATCACCCTCCTCATCCACAATAGATGTACTTCGATAACGATTCCGTCCATCCACATCTCTATGATTACGCATATCCCTTCTACTCTATCTTTCATCATCTTGATAATGTTCATCTTCGAATTCTCTATGACTTCTTCTTTCTTGATGAGATTGTGGTGACATTCTCCTTCCTCCTGAAATCGACGGCGAAACCCTGTTTCCACCTTGGTTTGAAATTGGCGATGTTCTTCTTCGGGGTTGATTCATATCCATCATAAGCTTCTCTAACCTCCCAATACCTTCATCCAGCTTCTCATTGAATTTGTTACTTCTGCGTTGTTCCATTTGTTCCGCGTCCTCTCGCTTATACAAATCTTCAACATTTTGATGGGGGTTAGCTCTTCTCGGCGGCATACTTTCAAAATGATACCAAATGATGGATCTACTTCAAACTTTGGCACGCAAATCTTCCACGCAAGATTCAAACACTTTTCCTCCTTTGATCCAAAATGAAATGGATCGAAAAATCCCACTTTGTTGCAATTTGCGATGAACACGATGAACACAACTTCTCCAAATAATGCAACTTTCAATCTCCAACACTTCTAATTGGCTCGGCTCTACACTTCAAGCTCGGTTAATCACTTCAACTTCGAAACTCTTCAAAGAATTGGCTCCAAGACTCGAGTTAGCTATGATTGGCTAAAACAAGCCCTGATACCAAAAATGACGTAGCAGCGGAATGACAAAACGATGATTCGATGAAAGTAACGATCGATCGAATGAAAGATACCGAAATGCCCGAATTCGTTGATCCGAAGATACCGAACTCTAGCTATCCCAAACACGTTGATAGCGCATTATTCCGTGTTTAAAGACCTGCGATTCTTCGACGTTGATCAAGCGCACTTGATTCCGCGAATCGGCTTCTACGATCGTTGATCCGAGCGCACTCGAATGCCGAAAGAGGAGATAGGAGATTACACTCAACTACCAATTTGGTGAAAGCACAAAGCTAACAAAACAAGAGTTTTATTTCAAATCAACTAAACTGTTACAAATGGCACCACCGGCCTATTTATAGAAATTACAACATACGCCACAGAAAATGTACAACTCATAAGTCGTCTTCGATTTATCACACCTCGACCTAAAATAGATGACTCAAAAGTAGACGACTTACCATAAGTCGTTCACGACTTATCATATTACAACACATAGTATCACGACACACGACTTAAGTACAAACGACTCAACGTATTTATACAACAGGGTTCAGCAAAGCTCCTACGACATACGACTTAAAACTAACGACTTATCAATGCTACGAGTTAACAGATGTCGCGACTCAACAACAAACGACTTATCATTGCTACAAGTTAACAGGTGCCACGACTCATCAATAAACGACTCATTATTGCCACGAGTTAACAATCAGCGACTCAAGAGAAAAACTGCTACATCATGTCATTCGACCTAATTAGGTCGTAGGTCGTACGCGACTCATCTTGGGTCGTGAGCTCCCTTCTTCAGCATACTCATTAGGTCGTAGACGACTTAAGCCTTCATTTTCCTTAGGTCATAGACGACTTAAGCCTTCACTTTCCTTAGGTCGTAGACCGCTTGAGTTAAGCCGTAAACGACTTAAGACTTTGCAACCACTTAACTTCTTCACAGAATTCGTAGCCTGGGTTGCATTGTTAGGTCGTAGCCCTTTATCTCTTGCCGTGTTAAGTCGTGGACGACTCATAGCCGCTTCGCTATGTCGTGGGCGACTTAGGCCTTTGACAATTATGGGTTGTGCTGCATCAGTTAGTGTAGTATAAAAATAATGTTTTGAAATTATTTTCAACTTTAAATTGTGATTATTAATATATTTAAAGCCACACCTAAATTTATAAAAGAACTTAAAAGTGTTTTTAAATGGTTTTAAATCGGATATTACATATGTTCTTATGGACATACTATTTTCTAAAAATCGCTAGATTTAGGCCATTTTTAATGTAAATCCGAAATTGGTTAATGTAGGTGTGTCGTACATGTAGTATGCATGCTATCTTGGTTGTATTTATGCTATGTTCATCGTATGTATGGTTTTTTCTTGTTTTGGTTGAAAATGTCGTTGGATAAGCGATATAGTATTAGGAAATATCCCATGAGATAGAGTTTCGTGTATGTCGATTAAATGCACACATGATGGGAACTCGAAAGGATGGGCTAGAGTTTTGTGAATACCAATTTAATGCACATATGATGGAAACTCGAATGGATGGGATAAGTATGTAGAAGAGTACTAGGATGTGTGTCGGTCGATCTAAAGACGGGAGATGATAGTATATGCTTCGGAATTTAGGAGGACACCGGGCATTTTCACTTGGTTAGAACTTAGCCATTTTTAGCTAATTACATGAATAAAGTGGCCGATATCGACCAATCTGGAATGGTTGGTACATACCACTATTAATGGTGGATGATTTGTCCAATCTTTGACGTGAATGATGGGGAGGTTTCAGGGAGCATGATGTGATGGTTTGTTCGTGCGTCCGACTCTTAACTTTGATGCTATTACTTTACGACGAGCGATTTGGATGGTGAAGCAATGACATGATGCTTCAATGCAACGATTTGGTATGATAAACTTACGAGGGTTTTCTAGAAATGTTTCGATGATGATAACTCGACGATGGGAGTTGTGATGGTGATCCATAAGGGCAAGTTCAATGATGGCAACTTCTGAGTAGAATAACTACTATCTTCTACTATGAAGACAAATGATATGAAATAATGATTGGGTTCAATTATGTAGACATGTGTAAAGGGATCGTTGTTGACTAGGTGATTTCTAGAGTGTGAAAATATAGTGGATCGTATACTATTTAACTTGTGTATAATATGCAAGTATTTATATATTAATGCAACAATAGATAATAAATAGTAGAATATAAAAAGCATGCAAACCAGAGTTTTTATACTGGTTCGGACCTCCCGTCCTATGTCCAATCCCGAAGCTCCTCTTCGGTATTTCCTTTAAACAAACTACCTTCACTTCACCTAGAGGAATAGGCTTAATACAAAAGTGTTTTTGACAATCTTGTGTTCTAATAACACAGTTTTTGACTTACAATACAAATCTTCCTATGATCTCCATTGAGTATATGAATATGATTGCTTTGAGTTTTAGGAAGTAAATTTAACCAAAAGGTTATAATGGATTGAGAATATGTAAATAGTGTTTATGCAAGATAATGCTTAGAAATCAAGAGAGTATAGAATAGATCAAAAGCAAGTTAAGTTAGTTCTCAATCAAGATTCTATTTATAGAGTGGAGAGGTGCAGATGAAGAGTTATTGCATTTTAAAGAAAACTTTTCATTTTAATGGCTGCAACTCTTCATGAAAGATGATTTCCTTTGGTTTCAAAAAGAAGTGTCTTTTCGAATATGATAGTTTTTTGCCTTGACAGACGTCTGTGGTGTAATGACAGACGTTTGTGACTATTTTATTTTTTACCCTGAAACTTGTCATAGACGTCTGTAAATATACCTCATACGTCTTTTAGTATTTTTATTTTTTAAACTGAAACTTATCATAGAGGTCTACAAGTATACCTCAGACGTCTTTGAGGTGAAATTGCAGTTTTCTATGTGTTTTTAATGTATATAAAGTTGTGTATGCATATATACTCCAGGAGACCTTAACAATATATTATCTAGGACTCATTTACAATAGAATAACCTTTAGTATGACCAATGAATCTTCGTCTCCCTTTGAGTCTTAATATCTTCGATAATATCTTTAATCACGGTGTCTGCTTGTAGTATATACTTGCAATTTTGATAAAGTCTATATATGTATATGATTTTATAGTTGTTATCATTAAAACATAAGTTGGAGGTTCTAACAATCTCCCTCATTTGGATGATGACAACTATATAATCATAAATCAACTATTCATTCATATAATCATATATCAACAATAGAAGTATTATTATGTTTATCTATGTTTTTACTCCTTCTATGTATATGCTTCTCCCCCTATGTATATGCATAGTTTTCTCCCCCTTAGTCGTTATCAAAAATCAATGGAAACAAAAAATGATATATAATGTTACCATCAAATTTTGAATAACCAAATCATGTAATCATCAAATTGTAATGTTCAACTCAAAATGAAAGACAGACATTGTAAGAAAAAACATGCATAGAAGTTATAAAAGAATAGAAAATAAAGTATAATTATATTGATTGTGGGAATAAGATAATCCTCCATAATTCTCATAATATTCCCAGTAGGAAGATGGATCCTAATCATACTAGCCTGGCCACCGTATCTGGTTATTGTACTCCTCATCCTCTTGAATAGAAAGACCTTGAAATGCCATGTATGGTTGTTGAAAATGTGGAGTGTTGGATACATACATCTCATCATTGTCTTCTTCCTCTTCCCCAGGTTGTATAGGAGCCTTCCCTCGAGCACTTCGGTCATGTGATGTACCTACGGGAGAGGGTTGTGTGAGATAGACTGGTGTTTGTTCCCAAGGTGGAGGTGTTGGGGAAGGTGAGGATGATGATCATGAGGAAGAGCGACCACGGACTTTGTGCATTACTTTCCCTTAAGTGGAGACCACTTTGTCCAATGTCTTCTCCATCATTGTCATTCTAGTGGAGAAAGACCGTTCTAATCCTGTCATCTTTCTATTTAATGCTCTTTGATTTGCATTGATTATTCTTTGATTTTTGATGGCCAAATTAGAAAGAGATTCATCTGGCGTTGGTTCAAGACGAGCTTCTTATAACTCGGAGTCAGGAAAATATTCTGCATGATGACTAGATGAAGGTGGTTGTCGGGAAGTATGAGAGTAGCTTTCTCGAGGAGCGCTAGGTGGAGGTGGCTTATGGTGTTCTTCTTCTTATTGATGTCGTTGAGTCCATTGACTAAAAGGGATAATACAAGGACTTTTTGGAAGATGCATTAGCGACAAATATCGCGTACCGCTATCTTTGGTGGAAATTTCTTCGTATTGTGATACATACGAAGGAACGGTAAAATCTTGCAGGATGCGCATTATATAAGGAGCATACACAATGGAACAACGATGCTGCGACCAAAATCCTTTAATTTGGTCATGAATAAATTTTGCCTAATTAACCCGTTGTTGAGCATATATGGCATATAAAGCTCTATGATCATTGGGATAAATTTGTTCATGACTATCTAGGCGAGGAATGATGGTATTAATTATCATATGATTTAAAATCCTGGCACAAGGTCGAAGATAGATAGATTTCCATTGTGACATATTATCCTCCCATATTTGATGTATAATTTCATCCCTAGGTAATAGACTATGATCCGATATTTCAATCAAATCAATCCCTTCATAGCAACAACCCAAAATTCGACCAAGAGGTGTAAACATCTATTTTAACTACTTTTCCATATACACTAGACCATAACCAACCCTCATCGTTCTCAGGATTCCAAATATATGAACTACATAAATTGGAGTAGAAGAGATAAATTGCAAGGGGGTCAATGGTTACCTTATTGGCATCGTAGCTAATTGAATTGCAGCATCCGGCAGCCATTGTAACTCCAAGAATTTCATATTCCATAACATTTGCAAGGCGGTAAAAGGTCCAGAGTGAATCTTCTTTTGGGTAAGAGACTCAAACTGTCTAATTGCATTTGGATTATTACGAAGCCATTGGTTAATATGAGTTTGGGTAACCGCTGCTTGAGTTGAAGAAGATGACTAGGCTTGTTTTGATTTCTTAGAGACCGAAACCTTTTTTGGAGCCATTGATTTGAAAATTTAGGAGTTTTTGAGAATGAGGGTTTTAAAATTTGGAGTTTGGAATGAAGATAATGGTGAAAGAGGGGTAAATTCCTTTATACAGGGCTGCTGACTGAGGCGCGACAGACGTCTGTTAATAGGGCAGAGACGTCTGTCGCTTAAGTAATATTTAGGCCGAAAGGATAGACAGACGTCTATGTTGTATCAACATACGCCTGTGGCTGAAAGACTTTTAAACAAAAAGTTCTCACAGATGTCTGTCATGTATCCACGGATGTTTGTGACTATAGGGAAACTTTTCCCAAAAGTGCTGACATACGTCTGTCATGTATCCATAGACGTCTGTGACTACATGGAACTTTTTCCGAAAGTGCTGACAGACGTCTGTGGTCTAGTAATAGATGTCTGTGACATGCATATTTCTGATATATAGAATAATTTCAATATTAATGAAGACAATTTATTAAAATTTATTGTTTACATTAACCAAAATACATATCAACCATTAACAAACGAATATACAATATATATAATTTAGTGTTTGTCAGAAAAATCAGAATTATTGTTTTGTTGAACATCCCACAAATTTGGTTCAACTTTCGTATCGTCAAGTAATGGCTTGAGTGGAGACCAATTTGGACAAGCTAGGGAGTCAATCCAAGGTTGGTTTGAGGGTCTTGGTTTGCATAGATTTCTCGGAGTAATGTTGTGTGCTCGTGTTGGAATTTCTCATAATCGTGGAGACTTTTGATGTATGCAATCTTTTATTGGTGAATGACCACAGATTGCGAGAATACACTTTTTGAGAAAGTTTAAATGGGATCCTTGACGACGTTGCTTGTAATACATCTCACATTGAACGCCAATCATCTCTTGTTGATAATGATGTATCTCATCGACTTTCTCGGAAAGAGATGATAATTTCAGATCAGTTGAATGTTTAGCTTTCTTTCCTTCCGAAGAGAAGCCGATATGGTATGTTGGTGAAGCGATAATGTTTAGAGAATGAGATAAAGTAAGAGTGGTTTTTGTTAGAGATACGTAAGAGCTGCTGGAAGATGGGGATTTATAGTTAATAGTTGAGTAGGTGGATTCGTGATCGGAAGACATCGTTTTTATTTTCTTTTATAAAATTTATCTATTTTTATTTATTTTTAAGTAATACATAACTGAATTTATAAGATAAAATATAGTTATATTCAGAAAAGCAGTTGAGATAATTGAGTTAACCCATAGGATTTTAAATAGTTGTGATTTAATTGCTTATTTTTGAATAGTTATTATTAAAAACAATTTATGTGGTAGCAATTAATTCAGAGTTATTAATTTTTAGTTGAAATTTCATATATGCTATCACAGACTTAAGTGAACTATAGATTATAACTCTAGTTAATCAAATTAGTGTACGAACAAATTCCTAGATCCCATCTTAACTTAATAAAGGTTTGCTCACTTAATGGTTTTCTAAAAATATCCGCTATTTGATTTTCGGTATTTACAAATCCTAGAGTAATTATTTCTTTTTCAACATTATCTCTAAAAATGGTGACGAATATTTATATGTTTTGTCCGAGAATGATTAATTGGATTTTTAGATAAATTTATAGCACTGGTATTATCGTAATATATTGGATATTTGTTTACTGTTTTTTCATAGTCGTTAAGTGTTTGTTGCATGAATATTACTTGAGCACAAGCTAAGGCAGCAGAAATATATTCGGCTTCACATGTTGAAAGAGAAACACAATTTTGCTTTTTACTAAACCAAGAAACTAACGATTGACCAATAAAGTGACATGTGTCGCTTGTACTTTTCTATCTGATTTACATCCACCGAAATCCGCATCACTGTAAGATACAAGTTCAAACGTACTGCCTTTTGGATAAAATAAGCCATAAACTATAATGTTGGTTAAATATCGTAAAATCCGCTTAAATGCACGATGATGTGATTCTTTAGGTTGTGCTTGAAATCTTGCGCATAAACAAACACTCATCATAATATCTGGTCTACTAGTGGTTAAGTATAGTAAGGACCTTATCATGATTCGATATAGTTTTTTATCAAACTCTTTTCCGTGTTCATCGTTGTCTAGATGAGTAGTAGTACTCATTGGAGTGGGCTCACTTGATGTATTGTCCATTCCAAAATGTTTTAATAGTTCTTTATATTACTTTTCTTGATTTATAAAAATTCCATTGTTTAATTGTTTTATTTGTAATCTTAAAAAGAAATTTAATTCACCCATATGAGACATTTCAAATTCGTTTGTCATTATTGTAGAAAATTCATTACATAAATTTTCGTTAGTAGATCCAAAAATAATGTCATCAACATAAATTTGAACAATTAATATTTCCTTCTGTTCTCTTTTAATAAATAATGTTGTATCTATTTTACCAATTTGAAAACCGGAATTAATTAAATGTGATTTTAATCGATCATACCAAGCTCGAGGTGCTTGTTTTAAATCATATAATGCATTTTTAAGTTTAAAAACATGATCTGGATATTTTTCATGAACAAATAGTGGTGGCTGTTCTACGTAAATATTTTCTTTTATAAAACCGTTTAAGAAAGCACTTTTAACATCCATTTGAAAATGCTTAAAGTTATGATGACATACAAAAGCAAGTAATATTATTATGACTTCAAGATGTGCGACATGAGCAAAAGTCTCTTCATAATCAATGCCCTCTTCTTTATTATATCTCTATACCACTAATCTAGCTTTATTATGTATGATATTTCCATTTTCGTCGGCTTTATTTTTTAAAACCCATTTTGTTCCAATTACTGATTGATCGGTTGGCCTTGGTACTAATTCCCAGACACTATTACATTCAATCGATTACGTTCTTCTTGAATTATCATTATTATTTTCAATTATATTATTTTGATTATTATTTTAAATGATTCTATTTTGATTAGAGTCAGAAATTTCTTCATCATCTTTGTTTATATTTTTGAAGTTTTCATCAAACGAGACATGAAGACTTGCTTCTACAACATTTGTTCATTTGTTAAAAATTCTATAAGCTTTACTCTGATTGGAATAACCTATAAAAATTCCTTCATCGGCTTTTTAATCAAATTTTTTGTATTTAGAATAAAGCATTTTGAACCAAATATTTGAAAATATGATACTTTTGGTTTCTTTTTGTAGAATATTTCATAACATGTATTTTTAGTCATAGGTTTAAGAGTTACTCGATTTAAAACCTAACAAGCAGTATCAACTGCTTCAGTCCAAAAATTCTTTGGTAAGTCACTGCCATTTAGGAGAGTTCAAGCACATTCTTGTAAGGTGTAATTTTTTCTTTCGACTACTCCGTTTTGTTGTGGTGTTTCTGGAAATGAAAAATTGTGAGTAATTCCCTTCTTATTACAGAAATTGGTAAATATTTCATTTTCAAATTCTCCACCGTGATCACATCTTATACTTTTTATTTTTAAATTCATTAAAGTCTTAATTCATTTAGCAAAATTTTTGAACATTTCGAATGTATCACTTTTATGTTTAAAAATAGTGTCCAAGTATATCTTGAAAAATCATCTACAATTACGAAGACATATTTATTATGATTTAATTGAACGTACTTGAGTTGGATCAAATAAGTCCAAATGAAGTAATTTAAGAGGTTGTTTAGTAGAGATTTCCATTTTAGATTTAAAAGAACTCTTTTCTAATTTTCCATATTGACATGCATCACATAAATTTTTAACTTTATAGTTTATTTTTGGTAATCCTCTTACCAAATTGTTTTTAGCCAATTTATTTATATATTTGAAATTTATATGACAAAATATTTTATGCCATATCCATGGATCCTCATGATTTGCGGTTAAATATAAATCATTATTATGATTAATATTCATGTTTAGAATATAAATATTTCGATTTCTTATTCCTTCAAAAATTAATTTTTGTTTTGATCAAAGATATTAAATTTATCCTTTTCAAAATCGATTCTAAATCCCTTATCGCATAATTGGCTCATACTAAGTAAATTATGTTTTAAATTTTTAACTAACAAAACATTTGAAATATTAAGAGAAGAAGATGTACCGACATTGATGACGTTTCCAATTCCGATAACATATTCTTTGGAATTATCCCCAAAAGTGATCGTGCCACTGTCCATGTAAATGATATTTGATAACATGTGTGCATTTCCCGTCATATGTTTGGAATTTCCATTATCGAGTATCCATTTCTCCTTATTTCTGTTTTCGGGTACCTGCAAAATAATAAAGAGTTTTAATTGGTACCCATATCCTTTTTAGGGTCCTATGGGTTAGTAAGAGAAGGTAGCCATACCCATAAGGGTTCGGAACCTTTAGAAATGTAATTTTCATCATGAACTATTTCTTTTAGATACATATCTATGTGTTTTTGTCTAATCAATTTGTTATTTGTTTTAGGAATCCATATCTTTATCATTTTTGTTTCCTTATTCCCATATTTAAGTTTTGTTATTCTAAAATTTGTATATAATGTACTATACTTCTTTAAACTTTTATTATTATTAGAGATTAGATTATTTCTAGAATGTTTATGATTATTTTTGTTAAATCCTAAACCATTCCTATTTCCTGATGGTTTTGAAATTTTTATCAAATTATCCAGATTTTTCTTTCCTTTATTAAATTTTGAAACATTGTTAGTAATTTTATCTAATTTATTTTTGAGATCAGAAATTTCTATATTAGCTAACTCTAAATTTTGTTTTAATTCATATTTTTCTTTTTTAAGTTTATGATTCTCTTTTATGTTATTCTCTATACTATGTTTTAGAGTAGCATTATGAGATGATAATTCTTTGCATTCTTTTTGTCCTAATTCTATTCTTCTTCTAAAATACTTTTCTCATCTTTTAACATTCCAATTTCTAATTCAGCTCAGTTTAATTTTCCTATATTTTCTTTATTTAATTTATTTAATTCTCTATATTTGTCATCTAATTCCATACTAATTTCAAGAAGTTCTTTATATATTAATTTAGGACGTACCGCATCTGCGTTAGCCATGAAGAAAACATTTTCTTGTTTTGAGTCACTATCGGATGAAGAGGAAGAGTCAGAGTCATCCTAAGTTACTTGAAATGCTCTTCTCTTTTTCTTGAAATTTTCGAATTTGTTTTTCTTTTTATCATTGTTTAGTAGTGGACATTCTTTCTTCATATGGCCAAATTTGTCACACCCGAAGCATTTTATTGATGTTTGATTTGAGGAATTAGCATTGTTGTTGTTTTGAAATTTCATCATCTTTTTGAACTTCTTGAATTTGTTGTAATTTCTAGCGATGAAAACAATCTCATCTTCTTCCAAGTCGGAGTTGTCATTGTTTTCCTGAAATGTGATGTTGTTCTTTTCTTGATTTTGTTCTTTTCTTGCCTGTAAATTAGCTACAGATGACATCATATTTCATATTAACTCTTCGACTTCGAGTTGGGAAAGATCGTTAGCTTCTTCAATGGCTAAAATTATTCTTTCCCATTCATTTGTCAAAGAGTTCAAAATTCATGTGACTAAATCAAAATCGGTGAATTTAACTCCTAGTGACATAAGATCGTGTTGTATAGTTTGAAATCTAGCATACATGTCAATAATTGACTCATTTGATTCCATTTTAAAAGATGAAAATTGATTTTGTAGAATGGAAATTTTTGTTTGTTTGACTTTATTTGTGCCCTCATGAGTAATTTGTAATGTACGCCATATATCATAAGCAATAGTGCTCAACAGACTCGAGAAAATTCATTTTTATCGAGTGAACAAAATAAAACATTCATGGCTTTGGCATTGTTAGATGCCTGCGCTTTTTGTGCATTAGTCCATGTGCCTATATTAGTGTTAGGTGCTTCATATTTATTTTGGGTAGCTAATTAAATTTCTGGACCATTAGCTTCCATAAAAATACGGATACATGTAGACCAGTAAGCATAATTAGATGCAGTGAATAGTGGAGGACGTGTAGCAGATTGACCTTCTTGAAATGTACTTGCCATATTAAATATGTTTCAATTACGTGTTACTGTAACTTGAAATAACCGTGCTCCGATACCCACTGAAAATCTAGTGGATCATATACTATTTAACTTGTGTATAATATGCAAGTGTGTGTTTGTGTGTGTGTGTATATATATATATATATATTAATGCAACAGTAGATAATAAATAGTAGAATATATAAAGCATTCAAACTAGAGTTTTTAAACTGGTTTGGACCTCTCATCCTTCGTCTAGTCCCAAGCTCCTATTCGGTATTACCTTTAAACAAACTACCCTCACTTCGCCCGAAGGAATAGGCTTAATACAAAAGTATCTTTGACAATCTTGTGTTCCAATAACACAGTTTTTGACTTACAATATAAGTCTTCTTATGATCTCCTTTAAGTATGTGAATATGATTGCTTTGAGTTTTAGGAAGTAAATTTAACCAAAAGGTTATAACGGATTGAGAATATGTAAATAATGTATATGTAAGATAATGCTTAGGAATCAAGAGAGTATAGAATAGATCAAAAGCAAGTTAAGTTAGTTCTCAATCAAGATGCTATTTATAGAGTTGGAGAGGTGCAGATGAAGAGTTTTTGCTTTTTGAAGAAAACTTTTCGTTTTAATGGTTACAACTCTTCATGAAAGAGGATTTCCTTTGGTTTCAAAAAGAAGTGTCTTTTTGAATATGATAGTTTTTGCCTTGACAAACGTCTGTGGTGTAATGACAAACGTCTGTTACTATTTTATTTTTTAACCCGAAATTTGTCACAAATGTCTGTGAGTATACCTCAGATGTCTGTTAGTATTTTTATTTTCTAAAGCGAAACTTGTCATAGACTTCTGTGAGTATACCTCAGATGTCTTTGACATGAAATTGTAGTTTTCTATGTGTTTTGGATGTATATAAAGTTGTGTATGCATATATACTCAAGGAGACCTTAACAATATATTATCTAGGACTCTTTTACAATAGAATAACCTTTAGTATGATCAATGAATCTTCGTCTCTCTTTGAGTCTTAATATCTTTGATCATGGTGTCGGCTTGTAGTATATATCTGCAATTTTGATAAAGTCTATATATGTATATGATTGTATAGTTGTTATTATTGAAACATAAGTTGGAGGTTCTAACAGAGTGCTCATGAAGAGGGGGTGTGTGGGGATGCCCACCTGGATTACGACTGCACCTAGATCTTACAACCATGGGTTTCCCTGGACTTTTTGATTGTGAATCTAGTTCCCGGACTTAAGAAGTGGCATGGATTCGAGCACCATGAAACCGAGATTTTATTGGGTCTTTGACAAACGATGGAGCTATAAGAAATATCATATATCCAACACACCTGAGTGATGTGAAGATTGTTGATGGATAATCACTACAGGGTGTCACATGACATAGTTATTATCGACTAGTGTACCAGACAATGGATACAGTACTTTGATTGTAATGCACCCAAATGACGACGACGATAGTAGATTAGCATATATCAAGTGTTATATGCTAATTCCTTATATGCAAGGACAGTCTAATATGATTTTGCATACCTTATGCCCTTGTTACTATATCCAATTTTTATATAATTTTAAGACGGTGTATCACTCACAACAGACTGTTGTCTGACCTCAAGGTTTTATGATTTACTTCTTATTATCTCGGATACTCTTAAATGAGTAGACTGGGGATAACAGGTCCAGTAGTGCATGGAGCTAAACAGAGTATGAGCGGGTGGCTACACTTATATGTATATGTATATGTATACGTATACGAGTGTGTGTCTACACACATACACATATGAAGCCTACTTCGCTTATATTCCGTTATGCAGTACCGTGGAGCTATGTTAGTACTTGTATTTTTAAGGAACTGTTATAGAGTTTATTTTGGGCACTTGGGATGTATCAACTTCATTATTTCTATTTTGTATGATCTGTGAACCTGTTGAACTTTGATATTCTTATTTATGGCTCTTTTGATTATATTACTGTCTTGACCATTTTGAATCTATTTGATTATTATATTATGTCTATACACTGTGAGATGTTCTACAGGTTCTTTGATTTAGATTTTTGTTACTTTACACCCTTGACTATCGTCCAACATCAGTTAGGTGCTATCGTAGCGCAATATACAGGTATATTGGGTACCCAAAGTGTTGGGCGTTCATCATAAGTTTTAACTCTCATATGGAGATGAAGCTTAAAGAAAAAGATAAAGAAACTACTTAGGGTTAACTTTGTAGTATAAAACTTAAAGAACCGAGATTGTTTAGTGTTGTACCTTGTAGTATGAAACTTAAAGAACCGAGATTGCTTAGGGTTGTACTTTACAGTATAAAATTTAAAGAATTGAAACTGTTTAGGGTTGTACTTCATAGTATAAAACTTAAATAGCCAAGGCCGCTTAGGGTTGCACCTAGTGTTATAAAGTTAAAGAAAAAGGGACATTTGGGGGTTGTACCTTGCGGTATAAGACTAACAAATTAGCTAACAACACCTAGAGGGGTTGTATCTTTTGGTATAGAAACTATAATAGACGGAACCGAAAAGACAGTTTCGTAAACATTTTCTCGAAACCTGATTATGTCAAGTTAAGTATTGTGTTTTGAGAGCCTAAACCTATGTAGTTTCGGGTATAGTATTGTTGAGACATATTTTTTATAGTGGAAAATAGGCACAAGTACAAATTTTCATAAAATTTTTGACTGAAGGACAACCAGTTTTATTTTTAGGCTGAAGACAAACTTTGGAAGATAATTAGGCTGAAGGACAATGCTAATACAACTAGCATTTTGTACAATGTAAAACTTGATATAATGCTAGTTATAATTAGCATTTTGTACAATGTTTGCACTGTACAAAATGCTAACTATATTTAGCATTTTCCTTCAGCCTAATTTTATTTCAAAGTTTGTCCTTCAGCCCAAAAATGAAACTTTGTGTCCTTCAGTCTAATTTTTTTTCAAAGTTTGTCCTTATGCCTAATTCCCTCTTTTTTATATTTATGTTAACATATATTATGTTGTTACCTATGACTTATGATAGTATTAGATTGATTATGCAACTGGGGCTAATGTAGGGGAAAACTCATTATGTGCTTTAGCAACGTGGTCCTACTAGTAGAGGAACTTAGATGGGAAATGATATCATTCACACCAGACTTATGTCTGACTCGTGTGTTTATCATTTTTTTCTATAAATTCATGGGTACTAATTTGAGTAAATTGAGTTTATATGATATTAGCTTTCAATTATTAGCTGAAGGTAGGACTTTTGCCGAGACTAGGTTGAAGACGAAGACAGGCAGGATGCCTTGCTATTACCTTTAGTAGTAGCTAGTTTCCACTGCGTATTAATATTTGTTAAGTCCAAGGGATCATAAGGGTTTAACAACATTATATGTCAGACATTTTATGCTATTATGTAATGATTTATATTTTACGCCTACATGTGCATGATTGGGAATTATGAAAAAATTTATTGTAAAGACTATATTATGATGAACTTTATTTAGTTGTTATATCTACTTAGACAGTTATATATACACTGAACTTATTTCATCACCAAAAGATAATCCCAAGGTGGCTGTAGCACATTGGGGTTTCATCTTTGGGTTTTGGAATATGGGATGTTATAGTTTAGTATCAGAGCCAGGTTATGGGACACTTAACTAAAATAAAGCTAGAGTTAGTTAAGTGCTTAGTGGGAAAATAAATGTCTTAGGGAGGGTATACACTATTATATATAACATACTTGTACTTTGCTATATATATATATGTAAGTAGATATATCTATCCTTCTATTATTTTTTCGCTCTCTTTCATTCTATTTCTAATGAAGACTTGCTTAATAGAAAAGCATGATGGGAATAATAAGTGAGCAATTTATAGTAGGTGGAGAAAATGCCAAAAGGAGACTAAAAGCACCTGGCCAATGGGAGAAACGAAGGTGAATCGCAAGTGGTTGAAAACGAAGCCGCTCCATGGGCTAAAGTGATGGATATGGATGTGAATGTCTTATTTCGGCAATTTATGGTGCAAATGATTAAGGAAAATATTTCGTAGGTTGTTGAGCTAAGACTTGTAGGAAGAGAATATTTCTCAAGGATGGACTAAGACTACCAAAGCTTGGGAGGAATTATGTTTATAGGGAAGGAACCCACGGTTGAAGTGCTGAATTGGTTGAGAGTTTACGAGCGTATCTTTGGAGATCTAGAATTAAATAATGAGTAAAGGAGAAGGCTAGCTTTGAGGCAATTACATTAAGATGCCTTGGATTGGTGAAAAACATTGGTTGTCGATACCCCAAGGAGGAGATCACCAGGGACAGGTTTAAGGAGGGATTTGAGACTCAGTTCATATCCACGTCTCAACTGAGTGTGATGTAGTGAGAATTTATTAACTTGAAGCAGGGAGACCTTTTGGTGAAAGGGTATACCTATAAGTTTAACTTTTTGGATAAGTATGACCAAGAGATGACTAATACCCCACAATAGAAAAATGAGAATTACATATAAGGATTGAAGCAAGCTCTAGACCATAACGTGATGATGCACTTGGCATCTCCTTCTGAGTTATTAGTGGCCATGGCCCGAAGATACGATGGGATGTATTAGGAAAAGAGGAAAGTCAAGATGAAACCCAAGGCATACAAAAGAAGTTCACTCCTTAAGCTAAGGGCAAGAAGGCTATGCTGAAAGGAAAGAGTGTCGAGATTGCTTTAGTTGAAGTTGCTTGTTTTAATCGTGGGTAGAAGAGACGTTACACATTTAAGTGGATAGAGCCGAGAACTTGGGAAAAATGAAGTGTTTTAACTGCGACAAGATAGGACATTAGAAGAAAGACTGTCCGGAGTTATGGGTTAGAATATTTTCTTTGGAAGGACTGATGTAGGATTATCTACCGAAGAGAAGGGAAAGAATGTTGTCTTGGAAGTATGACTTTGATTTATGGTATTGCAGTCAGTGTAACATTTGATAATGGCGATACACATTCATTATTCCTAAAGACTTGGTTGATAAACTTGGGTTAAAGATTACATATTTAGTCACTTCCATTTTTGTAGTAATTCCAATAAGGGGTTATGCCATGGATTTAGATGCACTAACTTAGAGGTAGATTTAGGTGGGTGTAAATTTTATATAATCCCTATGTCTTTGACTTCATAGGTTTCATAGGTATTTTAACAATGGATTATATAGAGTATTATGATGCTAGAATATATTATGCTAAAAGGATTGCAGCATAGAGTCACCCAGACTAAAGCACGAGAGTAATTTAGTTTTTGGAAAAGCCAAAACCTAAGGGCAAAGGTGAAATGTTTGCTTTAGCTTTGGAGGAAGGAGGTATTAGAGAGTTTGAGAAATTAGAGATTTTCTGGATATGTTTGAACTAGTTTTTGGATCACACCCCCCGAAAGCAATAGAGCTTTGTATTTAGTTAATAGCAGGATCGGAATCATTTTGTTGACCCTCAAATAGAATGCCTCCAAAGGAGATGGAGGAATTAAAGAGGCAACTAGTAGAGTTGGAAAGCAAGAGCTTTGTAAGGCTGAGTAGCTCATTATGGGGATCTTCGGTAGTGTTTATAAAGAATTCTTGACGGGTCTTTGAGATTATGCGTAGTTTACTATCGGAAGCTGAAGAGAGAATGGTGAAGAATAGATATCCCTTACTGAGGATTGATGATTTGTTTGATCAATTCTGGAGCCAAGATACTCCCGCAGCTAGATTTGGCTTTTGGGTACCATCAACTGAGTGTTGCAGAGGAATGTGTTCCTTTGACTTCTATTACAATGAGGTAAGGTTCATATGAGTGACCAGTAATGCAATTTGGACTACCTAATGCACATGCGTTCTTTGTGGACTTGATGAATCAAAACTTCCAAGACCATTTAGACCGATATGTGCTAGTTTTCATAGATGACATTTTAGAGTACTCAAAACATGATAAGGAGCATGAGGTTCACCTAAGGTTTGTGTTGGAGACATTAAGACAACATAACTTAAAAATTTTCTAAATGTTATTTTTGATGAATAGATGTTTAGTTCTTATGCCATGTAGTTTCTGAGAGAGGCTTGGCTGTAGACCCTTGGAATGTTGAAGCTATGAATGGATGGAAGAGACCCAAGATTGTTACAGAGGTTTTGGAGTTTCTTAATTTTGGCAGGCTGCTACTGGAGATTCATCAAGGACTTCTTCCATTTAGTAGCACCAATGATAAGATTTACTCGGAAAAACGAGAAGTATGTGTGGACTGAGGAACGTGAGACATCATTCCGAGAATTGAAGCTTTAGCCGTCGAATTCTCTAGCTTTATTTATACCCGAGGGAAATGAAATATGATTATTTATACTAAAGCTTCAAGTTTAGGATTAGGAGCGGCATTGATGCAAAGAGGCAAAGTAATAGCTTACTAATCTAGGCAACTGCGATCCCATGAAGTTCGATATCCGACACATGACTTGAAGTTGGTATTTGTTATCTTCGCATTGAAGATTTGAAGACATTACCTTTTAGGTGAAGAGTTTGAGTTATTTACTAACCACAGGTCGTTAAGATACTTGTTTTCTCAAAAGGAATTGAACATGAGATAGTGGAGGTGGTTAGAGTTTTTTCATCATATGTCTTTGGGATAGAGTATACCCTGGGGAAGGAAAATAATGTTATCAATGCCTTAAGCTGACTGTAGTAGAGTTGTGTTTTAGCAATGATAGAAGAGTGGAGCGTTTTGGAAACATTAGCTTCTTGCAGTGTAAACTTTAGGTCGAGTGTCATTTCGAGTAGATCTTTTAGGACGTGTTTGCACAAAAATTGGGCAAATACCTCCGAGTTTGAATCTAGTCAAGTTGCCTTTAGGTTGTTTGATATGCTATTTTACATCTTAGTGTGTCACCAAGTAATCATTACAATCACAGAACAATTCACAGGCTCAGAATAGGAAAATAACTTGAAAGCAGATAGTGGTTTAGCTAGAACATGCCTATGTCCACTGTCCATCTTATTATTCCTCTTTGATTCGGTTACAAATACAAATATGATTAGAAAGAGCAAAAACTTAGAGTAGCTGGAGTGATTGAATCTTAGCAGAGTTTTTTCTTTTCTTTTACCAGGGGTCCCCATTGTGTTGAGAAGCTCTGGTATTTATAGAGTGAAGTTGTAAAGGGTGGAGGTGGAGTTATAACCTCCTGAGTTTGGTCTGGCATGGAGCAAGAATGTCTGGTTCGGCAGTGAGAATCTGGACCGGCACAGAGTCCAATTAGTTTTGGTTCAGCAGCGTGAGGTGGTGTTCTTGGAGTCTCTTCTGCCCTGAGGTAGAGATGCTGATTTGCCGGACCAAACATCTGGTCCGGCAAGCCTATGCACCAAACCAAATATTTGGTCCGGTTTTTAGGTGCAGTGCCGGACCAAATATCTGGTCCGACATTCCAATGCAGTGCCAGACCAGATGTCTGGTTCGAGATTCCAATGTTGTGCCGGACCAGATATCTTGTCCGGCATTTCCAGGGATGCCGAACCAAATGTTTGGTTCGGCATTCTAGCTTGCATACTTCATCTGGTGCTTTTCCTTTCCCCTTTCTTTTGCCGATGTCTTTCTCATGTGCCAACATACCAAGCCAACAATTGCCCCCTAAAGTACATTATGTTGCTACACAATGTGCTTTGTTTGGTTTGGCGCAAAACTTCATCAACCGGTTTGTCGCCTTGAGAAACTCCCTGACTGTTCGACTACCCCTCCTTTTCTTTTAAATACCGTACCTTTCTTTCTCATTCCACTTCTTCTACTTCTCGAATCCAAAATTATTTAATCTCTTTCAAGTCCTTCGTAGCTTTCAACGTTCGAATTCTCGATTTTTCCATTCCTCTACTACTTGAGGTAAGGCTCTAAATCCAGTCTTTGTTCCATGGGTTTTAGGGTTTAGGTTCTAAGGGAGTTTCACGGTTTTGGTAAGTGGAGAGGGTGCTATGAGAACTACATCCATGGAATAGGTCAGCGAGGGCAAGTGAAGTGGCGACTGTGAGATGCCACGCCTTTTTTTTGAGTTGAAGGGTGTTTGAGCCCCTGGAGGAGGTGGCGACTATGTTGGCGATTCGGGGCATCATCCACACTTCGTTCGGTGCCTTGATGCGCTATGCCAAGGCACGAGATGGATCTCTGGATGATGTGGTGAGGGATGTAGCTAGGCCGTTGGAGTTTGAGAGGAGGAAGAAGAATTGTCGATCCTGTGCTTGGATAGTGGAGTTTGAATCAAAGTTGCGCGATGGTGATTTGGTTCGGCACCAGGGGTGGTCTTCGATTTGGTCCGGTGGCTGGGTAATGCCAGACCGTATTTAAATTTGGTTCACTGACTATGGATGAGCCGAGCCAAGGGAGAAAACATCGGAGTGGTAACCATTAGTGTTGCATGGTTTGGTTCGGTGAATGGTCGATGTCGGGCCAAACAATGGGAAGCTCGTCAAAAGCATTTGTTTTTCTTATTACGATTGCATAGATATTGGGGTATTGAACTTATGCCTGCTTTTTATCTCCTTGTGCAGGAAAGAAAATGTCGTCTACTCATGAACTTCGATCTAAGCATGCATCTTCACAGCCTACCGGAGCTGGCGTTTCTTCCTTTGAGGCTCCTGCTAATCCTCCCAGACAACCTAGCTCCGCGTATTCTTTGGTGGAGGGTTACGCCCCCAACCAGACACTGGTGAAGCCTATCGAGAGCTAACCTAGTGTATTGACTGTTGAGAAACTTAATTCATAGCTACGACATTCGGAATTGCTCGCCAGGACATGCTGTTACCCGGGCCAGACGATAGAGCATGCTCTCCCCCAGAGGGATATATGGCGTATAGCAAATACCACTGTATGCGTGGTGAAATTCCCCCGCTTACCCGCTGGATTTCTAATTTTGTGGTCTATCTGAAGATCGCTCCTATGCAGCTTCAACCTAACTCTTATGGAATCCTGACCTGCCATATCTCATATTCGTGAAGCTCTATCAGAGACCTCCTACTCACAAAGAGATCAGGTACTTATACAATGTGAGAAGTTACCAAAAAGGGAGCTCCTTCATTAGTCTAGAGTCAGCCTATAAGTTCAAGCCTGTCCTTGACTTATATTCTAAATTCAGTATGTTTAAGAAGGGATATTTCTTTGTTCTCGACGACACCGTTCCTCAGCATGCTTTCACTTCTGGGTGTAAGTTTCCTTTATATATTTCTCTACATTTTCCGCCGACTTGGCTTCTTAGTGCTTGGTATCTCAGGTTATGTAAAGGCGGCAGAGGACTATAGTCTGAAGAAGATAACCTAAGAAATCCTGGCTATCCCTAAAGCTGAGAGGAAAGCCTCGTTCTTGCTTCGCGACACAGCCCTCTACTTCTACAATCTGATCGGCCCCGGGCAAACCGTGTTTAAGATTAGGCCAAGTTCTACCGAGAGGGCTAAGGGAGCCGACGAAGATGGGGGAGGAACCAGCAAAGGCGAGGAAATAGTTGAAGAGGGCGAAGGAGCCGACGCTCCAAAGCATAAGAAGAGCGATGTTCGTCCTCCCCCTTTAGGGAAGTCCTTGCGCATAAGGGACACTCCTTCTCTTGAAGGCGAGGAGGGTTCTCCATTGGAAGATGATGAGGAGGGCTCGGAGAGAGATTCCGAGGAGACAGATTTGGAGGTTCAAGCATCTCAGGATGTAGGATTCATGGGTAGCGAAGATCTGGGCACAACCCCTTTAAAGAACGCCAAGGCCATGCGGGAGTGGCCCGAGCAGCTAGATCAGTCCGAGTTGGCATCCGAGCCAATTTTGGTTGCTGGCCCTTCTCAAGAGAATGTGGCGATAGATGACCTGAGCGGTGTGCCTATTCTCCCGGTTCCAAGCGGAGCAGGGATCAGTGAGACGTTCGGGCTTTCTCCGGGTACTTTCAATTTTTGTATGGACTTTAAGGTACCTCTTGAGAATTTTTCTTTTTAGACGAATCCCGACCTCCATGTTCTCCCAAGTCAAATGAGGTCTAGTCGCAGTGTGTTTTTCCTCTGAGTGGAGTCCAGTCCCAGTGTATTCCTTAATTGAGTGAGACCCAGTCCCGGCCACTTGATCCAGTCTCCCCTAAGGTTTTGTTGTAGCTTGCAGTGTCCAAGTATCTTGCATACCCTGTGTTTATACACTCTTCACTTCTTTGCTCTAAAGTTATTATCCACTTCGCAGGAAAAAGGAGAAACCCGAAAAGGAACGAGATTTCTAGGAGACTTGATCAATTCAAATGGATGAAAGGAGCCTCCATTCCTCCTAAGACTGCCTCCCAAAAAGAAAGGCCCGCACAAGAAAATATTGAGGAGACTCGGCCTGGCTTGAACATAGGGGAAAGCCACGGAATGTCTCAAAAATGCGCAAGGTCTCCTGAAAAAGATGCCACCTCCCCCGGCTCTCATACCTCCTCCCGTCGCCATCTTCTAAATCCATCTAACCCTGAAGTGTGTGAGACACCTAGTGACCTGGGGGAAGAAAACTTCGATGCTTTCTTCTCAAACTTTCAGCCGCTGGAGAGGAATCTTTTCGAGTATCATCCTGATATCAATCCTAGTTATATGGGTCGCCATCCTGCGGATCCTGATACCGAGTTCGTCCGGCCTCGTAATCCTCTGGTTCGAATTTTAGACGAGGCCAAAACTTTTGACTTCGCTAACTTGACAACGAGAATGGTCCAGATCACCGATAAGACCAGAAAAATTGCTGATTATCAATCTCGTTTGGCCAAGGCTAGTGAAGAAGTCAGGAGTGTCAATGTGAGGTTGCGCCTGGAGGTGGAGGATCTCCATAGGGTGCTTTGGGAGAAGGAGGTGAAATGGGAGGAGGTTGAGGTGTCTCATGAGGCTAAGATAACGAAAGCTACGGAGGAAGAAATGATGGAGGCCACTGAACCGTGCAAAGTATTGATCGATGAAGCTGTGAGCCCAATGGACGAGGCTAGGCAAAATGACCTGGAGCGGATCCAGTCTCTTAAGGGAAAGATGAAAAAGTCCCAGGAAGTCTTGGCTGAGTTAAAGGAGGCCCAGGGTGAGTGGTGCAAGGAAAATGATGCCTACAAGGCTGAGATCGACACACTGAAGGTAGGGCAGGTCCGGTTGAGGAAGGACAAGAAATCGTACATGAACAAGGTGATGTCCCTTCAAGCCGAAGTCGATCAGTCTAGCAATTTATTAAGACTGTAAATCAGATGCTGAATGACACCTACTATATGTTTTGGAAGCATGGGAACCTTCAGTGGATGGACGATTACCCTCAAGTGATGGTTGGGATCCATACCCGGCTCATTGAGGAGACCAAAGCCGCAGTTGCCAAAGAAGAAGGAGTCGTGTATGATGTTTGGATGGTGAATTGTTAGTTCACGGCGGAAGAGACTAAGGCCATTGCTAGAGGATACGAGCTGCTGGTGGAGGATGAGGATAATGAAGAGGGTTCAGACCACGAGGGGCTTGGTGATCCATAAAACATTAATGCAGGTACCTTGTCCTTTTATTTTAGCTTCATTATCTCTTATCATAGACTATAAGTCTTATGACTTTGCTTGCTTGCCTCATGTAGGGATGACTTCAGGACCAGCTGCGCCACCTCTACCTTCAAAGGGTACTGATGAGGCATCGCAAAAGGAGGCAGAATCTCTTGAGCGATCCGAAACTTCAGAAGGCATGACCGGAGGAAGCGGGCCAAGTGATAAGGATGTCCCTCCTACTTAGCCGAGAAAGTTTCCCTATTTTTTGTTACTTGTTTTTTTTTATGTTGTACATACAGACTTAGTGTTGTAATGTTCGACTTTTGTTCTTTGTACGTTTATCTGAAATGATTTTTGTGACATATGAATTTATAGCTTGCCTTGCCTGCTTGTGAACTTCTTAGTTAATTGCCATTGTGTTCTGAGACGCGGGAAGCCATAAAATTGTTGCTATATTCAAGGCCGATCGCGAACAATAATTACTTGAGCTATTGCCCGTGTTGTGGGTATTATTTGATTTATTGTTGCCGGCGTGCGTGGGTGCCGATCGTCAGCTGCGAACTATCCCTGGCTGCAGCCATGCCTTAATCATGTAATTTATAATCAGTTCGCAGTTGCCGGCGAGCCAAACGCCAATGATAAACTGCCTAGGCTATAAATCGTGCCTAATTTGTGGCTTATAGTCAGTTCATCATTGCCGGCTTGGGGGGCCGATAGTCAAAACTGCCCAGGCTTGTCTCATGCCTTTTGTCATGGCTATCTTATTTTCACTACTACCGGCGAGCACTTGCGATTGATCGCAATAGGAATAACATCAGATAAACAATTAAGTAAAAACAAAAGTTGAAATAGGACAAACAACGCAAGACACCAATTTTTATAGTGGTTTGTCCAGAATATGCCTACGTCCACTGTCTTTCTTATATTGCTTTAGTTGATACATGCTTCCTTACAATTCAGCAGAAATAACGGTGGAGGTGTTGGAGATTCCATGCTTTCCCAAACACCTCCCCGTCGACTATTGACGGGATGTAAGCTTTATTACGAAGGTCCTTATGAACAACAAACGGTCCTTCCCAGATTGGGTCTAATGCTCCTGGACGTGGAAAGACCGGCTTGAGTACCAGGTCCCCATCTAGCAGTGCCTGATATTTCACCTTAGAGTTATACTGCCTTGCCACTTTCTGTCCATGTGCGGCGGCTTTGAGGGCCACGTCATTCCTTTTCTCTTCAATCAGATCTAGCGACATATTCAAGAGTTCTTCATTTTCTTCTGAATTATAATGTATCCTTCGATGTGATGGGACAATCGTTTCAACTGGGAGCATGGCTTCGGCCCCATATGCTAAGGTGAACGACATATGCCCTATCGTTGTTTTGTAGGAGGTTCGGTGGGCCCACAGTGCAGTAGGTAGTTCGTAGACCCATACCCCCCGTTGATTTCTCTAATTTCTTTTTGATCAGCGTTTTTAAAACCTTGTTTACCACTTCGATCTGTCCGTTGGTCTGGGGATAAGCTACAACTGAGAAGTTTCGAGTAATCCTATGTTCTTGGCACCAACTAGAGAATTCTTTGCTATCGAATTGGAGTCCATTGTCTGATATGATCTTTTATGGAACCCCATATCTGCACAAGATTTTGTATGAGGAAGTGTATCACTTTGGCAGATGAAATCTTGTTCAAGGGTTCCGCTTCCACCCATTTGGTGAAATAATCCACTACCACTTTGGCGTATCTTGCCCCTCCTCGACCCATGGGGAGCCCTGCGATCAAATCAATCTCCTAAATTGCAAATGGCCAGGGGCTGACCATTTGGGTCAAACTGGTAGGTGGTAGTCTTGGGATTTTGGTGAATCTTTGGAATTTGTCACATTTTTGAGCGAACTCTATTGGGTATTTGTTTAGTGTAGGCCAAAAGTCCATATCGGAGAATTTTCTTGGCTGGAGTTTGCCCTCCGGTATGATCGCCACAACTTCCTTGATGGATGTTATTAAGGATATCTTTAGCTTCGTTCCCAGCAACACACCTTAGCAATGGATTGGAAAAACTGTGACGGTATAATATGCCATTCTGAATGGTGTAGCAGGATGCTTTCCTTAGGATCCTCCTCACTTCATTCCGTTCTACGGGTAAGGTTCCATCTTGTAGGTATCTGATAATAGGGGTCATCCATGTCTCTTCTCCGCTGGCGGTTGCTGTGATTTGAAGACACTCGAAACTTGGCGTGGTTTGACTTATGATGGGGGTTGCCCCTAGCATTGGTTCGGTCCTTATGCTTGCCTCTTTGACAAGGGCGTTTACTTCTTGATTTTCTCCTTGTGGGATGTGTTTGATTACATAGTAGTCTAGCTCATTGAGGAGGGTTTTGGCTTTTTTGAGGTAAGACGTGAGCTTCTATCCACGAGTCTGGAATTCTCCGAGGATCTGGTTCACAAGCAACTAAGAGTCACTGTGAATACATACAGACCTAAAATCCTATCCCTTTTATGATCTCTAGGCCGGCTATCACTACTTCGTATTCAGCTTCATTATTGGTTGCTGCGAATTCTAGTCTTAGTGCACAGCATAACTTCCTTCCTCGGGGTGTGACTATTACGACTCCTACCCCTGAGCCAAGCTCATTTGATGGTCCATCAACGAACAAATTCCGTTTGACTGCTTGCTCAATTTTTACTTCCGTCTCGTCATCTCGTATTGTAAATTCAGCTATGAAATCGGCCAAGGCTTGTCCTCTATCTGCGGTGCGGATGGTAGGTGATGTCGTATTGGCTTAGCTAAATGCACCACTTCAGTAGATGCCCTGACGTATCCGGTTTATGCGGACCTTGTCTCAGAGGTTGATCCGTCAGAACCTTAATTGAGTGAGATTGGAAGTAGGGCTAAAATTTCGTGGATGCTATGAGGAGACAGTAAGCCAATTTTTCGATATAGGGTATCTAGCTTCTGTGCCCGTGAATCTCTTACTAATGAAGTATACCGGTCTTTGGATATGATCATCTTCTCGTACTAGTGCCGCACTTAGGGCATGGGAGGATATAGCCAGGTATAAGTAAAGGCTCTCTCCATCCATCGAAGTGGAGAGTACTGGAGGCTTATGCAGGTGTTCAAGTAGATTTTGGAAGGCAGAGTAGCACTCGTCAGTCCATTCAAATTTCTTTTTGTCTCTTTTGAGGGCTTCGAAGAAGAGACGCACTTGTCCGTTGCTTTGAATATAAATTTGCTTAGAGCGGCTACTTTCCCATTTAGGCTCTGCATTTCTTTTCGTGTTGCTGGGATTATAATATCCTTCAAAGCTTGTACCCTTTTAGGATTCGCCTCTATTCCTCTAGCATGTACGATAAAACCTAAGAACTTACCCGATGACACCCCAAAAGAGTATTTCAGTGGGTTTAGCTTCATTTGGTATTTGCGCAATACTTGGAACATCTCGTTTAGGTGGCTCAGATGATCCACTGCTCTTCTTGACTTGACAAGCATGTCATCAATATAGACATCCATGGAGTGACCAATTTGTCGTTTGAACATCTTATTAACCAAACATTAATAGGTAGCACCGGCGTTTTTAAGCCCAAAGGGCATGACTGTGTAACAATATAAGCCTAGGTTCGTAATGAAGCTAGAGTGTTCTTGATCTGGCACGTGCATGGGAATCTGGTTGTATCCCGAATACGCATCCATGAATGACAATAATTCATGCACCGTGGTTCCGTCCACCAGTCAGTCGATTCGGGGCAAAGGGAAACAATCCTTGGGGCAAGCATCATTGAGGTTGGAGAATTCAATGCATGCTCACCACTTTCCGTTAGGTTTCTTCACCATCACCGGGTTGAAGGTCCACTCCGGGTAAATGGATTCACTGATGAAACCATTGGCGAGCGGTTCTTCACTTCCTTGTTGAGAGCGGTTGATCGCTCTACCCCCATGCTTCTTTTCTTTTGCTTGACAGGGACCTTAGTTGGGTCAACATTGAGAGCATGGCAAGCTATCTCCTGGGATATCCCTACCATATCCTTGTGTGTCCATGCGAATACATCAAAGTTCCTTCGCAGGAATCCTATCAGCTGAACTTTAAGATACAGATTTATTTGAGAACCAATCTTTAAAATCTTTGTTTTGTCATGTTCGTTTACTGTCACATGCTCCATAGCCTCAACAGGTTCGGCGTTGACCTCCTCCTCTTTATTTCTAGGGTCCAGTTTGTTGAATTGGTCACTGGTATATTCAAGAGGACGGACCTTCTTTGATTGCTATGCTTCCGAATTTTTGGCGCAGAGGATGACCCTCATGCCTTTTCCATTTTCCTTTTTCTTATTTTGGCGAAGTTCAGTCACATAACAATCACGAGCCGCGTCTTGGTCTCCTCCACCTCTCATATTTCGTTATTGTTCGGAATTTCATCTTCAAACACCACGGTGCTAATACTATTTGGAAGTTTGACAATGTAGGTCTTCCTAAGAAGGCGTTGTAGGCAGAGTACCCATTCACCAGTATGAATGTTTGCTTCCGCACAACCAATCAGGGGCGAATTCCAAGCTCAACAAACAAGTCCAACTGTCCGAGAGGCATTGTGGTCTCTCCGGTGAACCCATGTAAAGGTTTATGGCATAAAGATACATCTTTCATTGACAACTTCATTTTATTGAATGCATGTTCGAATAAAATATTCACTGAGCTTCCTGTATCGACCAAGATGCTAAATACCTCGGCCGGGCCGATCCAGGCGGAGGTAACCAGGGGGTCAGTGTGAGTGTACTGTTTTCCAACTAAATCTTCATCATTGAAGGTTATGTCAATTCTTTCTCTCCGCTTTGCAATGCGACCTTCAGTTATGGAATGAACGTACCCTTCCCTATCCTTTAAGGACTTTCCGTATCTTTCCATCTTAGCCCAATTTCTGTCAGCTATATGCAGGCCTCCAGATATGGTGTGGACAGTTATCTTTTCTTGGTTAGAGCGGCTCGCACCTGTTCCTTCCCTATTATTTCCTTACAGAGTTTGTCCAGATCCTTTGTGGGCCGGAGCAGGAGAGTTGCTGGCTTTCTGCACATATCACTCCAGCTTCTTTTTTCAGATATATTCTTTAATGAGATCCCATAAATGTTGGCATTCTGCGGTGTTATGTCCATGAGACTCGTGGAAGCGACAATATCTCCATGTTCTAATTTCGGCCTCTTATTCTTTTTTGTATGGAGGGCGTTTGTATTTCAACTCATGTTGAGTAGCCATGTAGATGTTCTCAACTGTGTCGTTCAGAGGTGTGTATGAGATCTCGGTCCAGGTTGGTATCGCCGCTTATTGCCTTTTTCACTCCCAATATTGCCTTGGTTGCCACCTTTAACTTCACTATTTTGCTTATTACCTTCCCCTCGGGGCAGAGCACCACATTTCCTTGGATGCTAGAAGCCTTTGCTAGTTGCTCGCTATGTCGGTAGGCCGCCACATCCTCCAATCTCATGTACTTCCCAGCCTTATAAAAGAAATCCTGAAGATTTGGGGGTTTCTCCTTTATCAACCTTCTTGTGAGTTTGGAATCTGAGTGGACGC
This sequence comes from Allium fistulosum, assembly GCA_030737815.1. Lineage (NCBI taxonomy): Eukaryota > Viridiplantae > Streptophyta > Magnoliopsida > Asparagales > Amaryllidaceae > Allium > Allium fistulosum. The sequence goes on from CM060907.1 coordinate 297,630,575, forward strand.
CTCCGCATAGCGCCGTTAGTGTAAGCCTCTCATCGGCATCCTACACGGCTACTGCGGCAATGTTAAAGTGGGTAAGATATTGTTGTAGCGGTTTTCCTGCTTTTTGTTTTTCATCTGATAAGGAGTAGACATCCTTAGGTTGTTCCATGTGGATTCAAAATTGACTTATGAATCTTTCTTTTAACATTTCCCAAGAGCTAATAGAGCCATGAGGCAGGCGATAAAACCATGTGGTTGCTAGGTTTGACAAAAACAATGGGAAGCATTTACACAACACACCTTCTATTGCTCCATTCATGAGCATGTGTTGAGTGTAATGCTGTAAGTGGATGATTGGTTTTGACGTGCCTTTGTAAGGATCCATGGTGAGCATCTTCCATTCCCGAGGAGCGGTTGTTGTTTCCATGTCCCTAATGAATGGGCTGGACAAACTTTCTCCTACACTTCTTTCACGCTGTTCGCGCCTGAGATACTCCCTAAAGAGGCATGTCATTCTTTCCTCAGTTTCCGGGGCAGTCCTGGGAGAAGTGGGGGCTTCTCTGTGATACTGATGACATCCCGAACTTTGGTTGAGATTGGACTGGCGATGGTTGGCTTGAGGCATGACAGGGTCAGTCATAGCTGGTCCTTACTTAGTGCCTCCATGGCTGGGCCTAGCTCCTGGCGCTCACTTGGGCCCGGCTTCGAACTGAGTCCTGGTTCAGTTTTGAGCAGTTGTATCTTCTTGTTTGAACTCCTCGTTCGAAGGGGATCTGTTCTGCCTACGAGACTCCCCAAATTGAGATTCGTCTCGAGATTTTGTGTTGTGAGTGGACTCCTCTGTGCCCCTTAAGCATGTCATGAGCTGGTCCACTAAAGCTATTTGTTGGGCAGTGAAGTGATTGGTTGTCTTATTCACAACCATATCTAAGTCTTCTCGGGTGATGGCTGAACCTTGTAGCTGAGCATGGGTGGCATGTTTCCTTGGTCCTTTTGGATGGGATTGGGCGTACTAGTAGTGGCCACGTTCTTACCCTTGTCAGCATTCCTTCTGGAGGGAGCCATGCTCTAATGATGTCTTAAGGATGGAAGGAGAGTGGGTAAGAGATTTCAATTCTCAGTGAAAGCACCAAAAATGTTTGCATAAAAATTGGGCAAACACCTTCGAGTCTGAATCTAGCCAAGTTGCCTTTAGGTTGTTTGATATGTTATTATATATGACTCGATGTGTCACCAAGTAATCATTACAGTCACAAAACAATTCATAGGCACAGAATAGGAAAATAACTTGAAAGTAGTAAATCACACAAAGTTTTATAGTGATTCGGCCAGAACATGCCTACATCCACTGTCCATCTTAGTATTCCTCTTTGATTCGGTTATAAATACAATTAGGACAGAGCAAAAACTTAGAGTAGCTGGAGTGATTGAATCTCAGCAGAGTTTTTTCTTTTCTTTTCCCAAGGGTTCCCATTGTTGTTGAGAAGCTTCGGTATTTATAGAGTGAAGTCATGAAGGGTGGAGGTGGAGTTATAACCTCCTGAGTTTGGTCCAACTTGGAGCAAGCATGTCTAGTTCGGCAGTGACAATCTGGACCGGCACATAGTCCAACTAGTTTTGGTTCGATAGTGTGAGGATGGTTTTTGGAGTCGCTTTTTCCCTGAGGTAGAGATGCTGATTTGCCAGACCAAACATCTGGTCTGGCAAGCCTATGCACCGGACCAAATGTTCGGTCCGGTGTTTAGGTGCAGTGCCGGACCAAATATCTGGTTCGGCATTCCAATGTTGTGCCGGACCAGATGTTTGGTCCGACATTCCGATGTTGTGCCGGACCAGATGTTTGGTCCGCCATTTCCAGGGATGCCAAACCAAATGTTTGGTTCGGTATTCCAGCTTGTAAACTTTGTCTAGTGCTTTTCCTTTCCCCTTTCTTTTGCCTTTGTCTTTCTCATGTGCCAACATACTGAGCCAAAAAGATGCCATCGTGCAAAAAAGTTCAACCACCTTTCATGGAAAGGATTGCTGGTAGGAAAAGAGAAGATCCACTCGATATTAAAAAAGTTAGAGCCCTAAAGTTTGGAACCGAAGCAGACAAGATGAAAGTTTTCAGCATGGATGAAGGAGGTAGACTTCGTAAAAATGGAAGGTTGTATGTTCCTGATGTAGGAGGACTTTAGAAAGTAGTCTTGAATGAATTCCATCGTCAAGGTTTGCTGTTACTTAGGAGGTACTAAGATGTACCGATACATGAAGAGAAACTTCTTCTGAGAAGGAATGAAAATGGATGTTGGAGAGTATGTAAAGAGATGTTTCGTATGTCAACCGGTTAAGGCAGATTACTAGAAGCCAAGTGGACTTTTGTAACCTTTGGAAGTTCTGGTGTGGAATTAGGCTTAGTTTCAATGGATTTTATAGATGACTTGCCGATGTCGAGGGCTGGGAATGAGAGCACATGGGTTATAGTTGATAGATTAACTAAGAGTGCCCATTTTATCCTCGTAAAAACCTACAAGAACAATAACAAAATTGGCTGAGATCTGTTTGAAGACTATAGTAGATTACAATGGAGTACATAGTACTATAATTAGTGACGAAGACCCATTGTTTGCAAAGTTTCGGCGAAGCCTACAAAATGCTTTGGGTTCGGAGTTATGTATGAGCATAACATACCATATGTAGACGGATGGACATATTGAAAGAGTCAACCGAGTGCTTAAAGTTTTGTTGCAAACTTTCATAATAAACTTTGGTGGATCTTGGGACGATCACCTACACTTGGAGGAATTTTCATACAACAATAGTTACCAATCCAGTATAGAGATGGGACCTTTTGAAGTGATGTATGGAAGATCATATAAGTTTCCTGTATGTTGGTGTGAGAAGGTAGAGAGGCTCGTATTGGGACTAAATCTTGTTAGAGAAGGTTAGGAAAAGGTCGAGACAATTCAACAAAGAATGAAAGAAGCACAGTCAAGGCAGAAGAGCCATGCCAATAGAAGGGGGAAAGACTTGGCGCTTGTTCTGGGAGATCATGTATTTGTTAATGTTTCACCAATGAGGGGCATAATGAGGTTCAGAACAGTGGGAAAGTACGCCTAGGTATCCCATTTACGATACTAGAAATAACCGAAAAGTTAGCTTATAGGTTTGACTTGTCGAGTACTTTGGATGGTGTCCATAATTTTTTTCATATATTATATCTGAGACCTGGAGACAATAGTAAATCCGAGAGCTATGGATGACTTGGTTGTTGAACCGAACATGGCTTATGTTAGGATACCTACTTGGATTATAAATCGGGGTGTAAAAAAGCTTCGAAATAAAGAGATGAAGTTTGTACGAATCCAATGGAGTGAGGACCGAGAGGATTGTACTTGGAAAACAAAATATAAGGTCTACGGGACTTGTCCTAGGTTATTTGTTTAGGCTTAGCAAATATGTTTGATGTGTGTGTGTGTGTCTATATATATATATATATATATATGTATGTATGTATGTGTGTGTGTGTCTTATTATGGAAAATTTGTCACGTATTAGTAGGCACACTAGTACATTTTGTTTTTGACGCTTGGGTCGAGAACTATGAGTTTATGCTAGAGAAGGCATGGTATAGTTTGAGAACCACTAACATGCCTTATTTGAATTTTAGAGATGAAATTCCTACAAGGGAAAGCCTGTAATAGCCCATAAATTAATGGATAATTAATTAAAAACTTAATTTTAAGAATAAAGGTTAATTGATTAATTATAGAATTAAAAAAGAAAAACGAATGAATTAAATAATGTAAATATGTGGAATTCATTTACTTAATGTATATACGGGACTAAATTAAAAGAAGGAAACTATTAAACGAAAATTTAGGGAATCTATTAAATGAAATATAATTAAATTCGACTATAAATGGGTAAGGGAGAGATTTAGTATTTAAATAAAGGAGATTTGTAGAAACCCACCATCTATGACGTCCTGACCCACATCTAAAAGTGAAACAGGCATCACAGGCTTTGAAGATGGTGGATCATTTTTAAATCAATTATAAAACTGATCACAGAGCTATCTACAATATTCTATACTTTTGGAAACTCAAAGTGGAAGGAATAAAATATAATATTAATTAGTAATCCAATCCCAAACAAATATATCAAATGCAGAATCAATTAAATTCCAACGACAACATCTCTCTTTGTACTGATAATGGAAATAGTATAATGTTTAGGAATAAATGAAATAGAGATAGTAGTTAACTATAGACAAATAAATGCATGTCTTTGTCACACCATCGAGCCTTCAAGTCACCACCGGTCCTCTCTACCAACCTATCAGAATATAACTAAAAAGAAGGAAATGATGGAGGGGGTTAGACATACATCTGCTGAGTGAAATACATCATATATGTGTATAATATCAATAAGCCAGTAAAAACAATACTTATGCTAAAAAACCATACCTTAGCCTGTGTCACCTGCACTCAACAAGTCAGCTAAATAAAATACAATACTATAGTGACAACATAGGATAAGGTCTCACTAAATCTAACCCATATCTAATCATACGCATTTGATTGAACCCAAAGTTGTAACTTGCATGACAAAGACCGATTGTAACACGATCGAGCCCAAAATCCCAACCCATTATCGTTGAAAAATGTATGCGACTCGCTACCGAGGAACTATATGTCTCAGCACACTATTGCCAATTTGAATGTGACTCGCTACTGGGGAACTACATGTCCCAGCCCACTGTAATGACCTAGAATTTTCGTCATTTGAAATTCGTATATTTAATTGATTTTAAATATTAATAAGTGGAATTTGTAAGCCGGATAAAATTAATTTCGAATATAGAGATTTAATTGTTTAATTAATCGATAATTAATATTTGAAATTCTAGAAATAATTGTAAATTGGGTTTAATGTGTATAAAAATGATTTATAAAGTTATATTAAATCATATTGGAGTTAGAATGATGTTTGTGAACTTTTAAAATTGAATTAAAAGTTAATTTGTGAAAATTAATTATTTTAATATTTAATTGACGAGTAAAAATGACCATTTTTCAAACAGTCTTGGATTTCGACGAAACTAGTTTCATCGGATCTGTAATGTGAAATTATTGTAAGGTTTCAAATTTCGTGTCAATCGGACTTACGGTTTGTCCGGGGCAAGCCAAAACGCATCGAAATCGTTTTTAATCGATTTAATTTTAAATTGATCGTTTATTTCCGTAACTCGCACATATGATCGAATTAGCTTCCAAAATACGTTCCATTGTGTTCGGAACATGGGTAAAACCTTGGAAACACCAGCCGACATGTTTGATTTCGAGTTCGGAAAATTTTCGATGAATAGTGTTTTTGGCAATTTTCTATAAAAGGACATCAGAATTCACAATTGCAAACCAACTAGGGTTTCTTCTTCCAGCCGGCCCTAGCTATTCAATGGCCAAAAACTCTCAACTTCCTCCTCTATTATCTCCTCATCCATCAACAATCATCAGAAATGTTACACTGCAATGTTGAAGAGCACATCAAGTTCTATGATCTCAACGGTGGAGATCGAAATCGAAGCTTCGGATCATTGGCAATTGGAGCTGGAAGGCGCTACGCTCGCGCATGTTTTTCGAGTGACAGGCTCGACCGAGATTGGCCGCGTTCTGGTCATGGGTAGCTATCGCGTGGGGCAAGTGAATGGTAGTCACTGATTGACGACGAAGTGATGAAGGGGGTTGCGTAAATTGATGGAAAGGAAGGCGACATGGGTTATCTTCGAACGTGAATAACCTGGGAGTTTTCGCATGAGGGAGGAAGAGAACGTGAGTGGCTGAGATTCTAGGGTTCAAAATCTAACGGTGATGATGAAAGGGTATAAAAAAATTTAAAAAGAAAATTGAAATTATATATATTTAAATTCGTTTAAACTTTAAACTACCATATCTTTTTGATACGAGGTCGAAAAATTACGAAACGAATTGCGTTGGAATCGTTTCGACGAGCACTACACAATGGAGCTGGTTTGGAGTCGATTGGAGCCAGTAATAATTTCGGGTAAAATTAAACGCGTGTTTAATTTTAATCGAAATAAAATACTACAACCGTTATTGAAAGCAAGGTGAGAACTCCTCACTCAATCGAATATTTGTTTCGATTTAAATTTTAAATAGTTAGATTTAAAATTTGCTTGATTGTGTGAATTGAATGATGATTGTTATCTATTGTGTTGAAATAGACCCTATACGCCGTATATTAAGCGGAGGTTATTTATTAAAAACATATACCGCGATAATTCCACCGTGAAGTGGATTTGGTATTATATATGTATTTGGAGTTGATTTCCTGCATTATATAGTGGATGAGACCCTATTGCGCCGCATAATAGCAGATAATATTTATAAATCCCATATACCGCGATAATTCCACCGTGAAGTGGAATTGGTATTGTGCTAACATCTGTGGATGCAGGGAACAGGTTGGAGGGATCCAATTGGATTCCTCACACATTTGAATTTATTTCATATGTTGTGTGTTGATTATTTATAATCTCTGTGTGATTATATTTGTGAATTGGAACTGTTGAAGGCTAAAAGTTAGCCGAATATATTTTTGGTATCGTCGGATACTAGAAATAAATAAAATTGGATTTTCGAAATTAAAGTTGAAAATTTATCGAAAAATTCATTTTTGAGAATTGGGTAAATTTAAAAGGAGTTTTAAAAAGATAAAAGTCTTATTTTTGAACCATATTGAATTAAATTTCAAAATTTGGGGAAAAGACTTAATAAATGGATTTCGATAATATTATTTATAAGCTGAAGAATTTATTTAAATTTGGATTTTTAAATAGATTTGAAGAGATAAAGGAATTTATTTTAAAAAGAAATATTTTGTAAATTCATTGGAAATTTATAAGGATATGTGATGCTTTGTGATATATCCTTATTTGTGTTGGGATCTGTAATTTGTTATCTGTGATATATATATATATCTGTGATTTGTGAATGAAAGATAAGCGTTATAGTTTATACCGCTTATCAATTATATTGTTATATTTGATCTGTGATGGTTGAATGTTGTTGCACTATTGTGTTAAACCGTGGACTACACAATACACACACAAATGTGGATTTCACGTGGAAATCGGTTAAGTCACAAATTTTTATCAATTTTGAAAAATTGAATTTTTGAATCCAAAATAGTTTTGGAAATGAAATTGAAAGCTTTTGAAATGAGTTTAAAAAATAAAAGTTATTTTAAATAACTTAATAAACTTGAAATTTGAATCATCTGATTTAAATTTTGAATTTAATATTTTGAAATTGAATTCAATGATTTGGGAATTATGGTTTAAAAGATTTTATAACTATAAAAGGTGTTTATATGGGTTCTTAACCATTTAAAATATGGTTTTGGAAATTTAAATTTAAATTCAAGTTTTATACTTGGATGGCTTTAACCTATGTAATTGTAACCAGTTTTTCCCAAAACGAAAACTATCTGTTTTCAAATAATAATAGCTTTCATAAAGTGAAAAGATTTCCAATTTGTATCGAAACATTTCAAGTTGAAAATTGAATTGTAAATAGTTTGGAAAAACTATGAATTAACCTTTGTGAAGATGATTAAGCTTTATTTTGAAATCAAAGAAGATTTTAAAAGGTGTATCTTTTATATTATAAAAGACTTGAATTGTGAATAGTTTTAAAAGCTATAAGTTAAATCTTGATTTAAAGATTTAATGGGTTAATCCCATTTAAATGGAAATTGATTTGGAAATCTGTGAATGAATTTTTGTGAAACTGGGTAAACTTTGTGAAGTTAATCTTTTTGTTTAAAGATTTAAAATGGTAATTTGTTTAAACCATTTAAAGGAAAGGATTTGGGTAATAAGTTGTGACTTAATTGAAATCCCTATATCCATATGTTTTAAAATATTGTGCTCACTATTCGGGTTAGCCGGGAAAAGACCTTTGTGTCATATAACCCATTCCGAATTAGTGATACGACGATATGGATCGTATTGAAGATCGGTGGTGAAGACCGGGTATTTGTGAAAACGATAGGATGACCTATCGATTGTCTCTGCACCGCTAGCTACGGTATAGAGATTTCCTTTGTGATGGGAAGTTCGATCGGGATTGTGAATACCCGGATTGCAAGGACTTCTTCGAAAGTGCCTTCGGTTCTGTTCGAACCCGGAACAGACTTGTATGGTTACATGTCTGACATTACATTTTGAGATATAAAGCTGATTTCTTTCAAATACATTTCTGTTTGGTGGCGGAGAATTTATTCTCTTAGCTTAACACCCTTCTCTGAGACGTACGAGCTCAGAGGTTATGTAGTTGAAATTTATCAGTGATATACTCCCACTTTGGTAGTGTGACATGCTGAGTGTTGCTGTTTGATGATTATTTATTGATCATTTGTTGATCAAAGCGTGGCTTTGTGAAAAAGCGTAGCTTTATGGACGAGACCTCATCGAGCCTCACAGACCGGAAATGGTCGAAACAGGAAAGATGCGGCAAGGTTTCAGGGGTAGCGCCCCTAGGGTATGACCATTCCTTCTGGAAAAGGGTAGTATCATGGTATGGAGCCCAGATACTTACTCATGTGGACACACTATATTTACTATTGTGTGATGTGTTGATGACGAGCGCTCGGATAAAGGTCCTAAAGGAGCGGGGGTGGCATATCTCAGGTTTACTACCCGGGAAGGGGGTAACCGGCCTTGTGTTGGCAGAGAGCAAGTTGTCTCTCGAGGCATAGGAAGTTCCTTAGCCTGACCATTTGTTGGAAATCCAATTCCCAATACGAACCTTGTACGGTTTTAGTTGTAGAACCTGTTATTTAACATAGTAGCTATAGTAGGCATAATATAATGGTACCTATGCTGGCTAAGATTAATATTATATTTTTGAAATGTTTTCTGCACTATGCACTAATAATATTATCAAAATGATTTGTTTTGCGTAGTAAGCATGTTTGACTATCATAAGAAGAAATCTCCTCCAATTCTGTGTTTGCATTTGTGTGTGGCGGGAGGTCTTATGGTAGTTTCATTTTCCAAAAAGCATTGCGGATATTTTCCACTTTCTTTGTTGTTGTTGTTGTTTTAAAGATAAATAACTGTTTTAGTTCTCACACCAGTCACCATGACTGACCTGGAGTTTATTGGTCCTTTCCTAAACTCTGGGTGCCCACCAATTTCCACACGGGCAGTCTAGAGTCAGGTTATCAGGTCATTTTGGATTTCAGGAGTGCTATGGAGATCAAGTGGCGAGCTGAATGGCGAGGCGTATCACTTGTATATGATATAATTATTCCGCTGTGTATTCTGTATGAGGACAAGTTCGTATAACTGTCCATTGATGTATTGTGTGTATATTAACTCTGATGAAGATGTAATGTATAAACTGATATAGTTCTTTGATTTAAAGATTATTCATTTATCTATTATTTGTTGTTCCGCTGCGTTATGTGAGATTTTGATATTATTTCTGTTTCTTCTTCTTTCTTTTCTTCTGTCTTCTTCTACCTCTTCTTTTTAATCCTAATGGTTCGGTTTTCCGTCATTCGATTGCGCGGCATTTGATACAGTGGACGTATTAATGTCGACTTTCGAGCGTCGAAAAGTCGAGTCATTACATGTGGTATCAGAGCATATGGTTAAGCGATAACCTTGGTTCTGTTGGGTGTTACTCATTAGAGATAGAGTCAGTAGTACTCTAGAATGAGTGTGAGTGTAATAATAAATATGAGCGCGTATTTGTTAGTGATATAAAATGTTTTATATTGTGTTTGCTTATCCGTTGAGCTGTTTATGAATTCTGGTCGGTATGTGGGACGCCATATTATCGATAGGGGTTTCTAAACACTTAAACGAGGCAAGTCGACATAGTATCATTTAAATTGGGTACATGAAATAATTTTACCTCGGTTATATTTTGTATATAAAGGAATAATTTTCCAAGAAATTATTAAAGTGTATATAAATTGATTGTTTGGTTGTTGAAAATGTGAATATATTTAAATTAATGAAAGTTGTTTGAATAAATCATATAAAAACAACAATTGTAAAAGAATGAAGTATATAAGCAAATGAATTATTAAGTATGGAATTATAATTAAAATGATTTGCAAATGTGAAATAATCTTGTGTAAGTAAAGTTAAATAGTGAAATTATATAAGTAAAGATTTGTAAATGTGATTTATAAATAAAAGGAAATTTTTGAAAGAATATTAAACACTGAATTCACTACTGTTGCTGGGAAATAATAAGGGTGATGACTGCAGCATCATCAGTATCATTTTCGAGTTTCTATGTGATGGATTTGCTACCAATAGAAAATTGAAATTTTAAGTTTTGTCGTGATAAACAAATTTGAAATTAAAATCCAAGTTGTAATTGATGAATATAAGTGAAATGAGTTTCATACTTATAATATGATTTAGAAATTAAATAAATAAGTTGTGTAACTTATAAAAATGAGAAGATGTAAGTGAAACCAAATGATAAAAAGGGTTAAATAATTTTGTTAAGCAAAATGTGATATGAATTTGACTTTGGTAAAAGTTAAATAGAATTTACTTTAGAATTGGAATCTGAATTGGATTTATAAGTGGAAATTTAAGTTAAGTTAAACAAATGATGTTTAATTGGAATATAACTTAAGTGATGTTGAATGAAATTGATTTTTGGTGTCGAAGTGAAATAACAAAGTAAATTAAATGAAAGTGAACTTGAGTTATATAAAGGAAACTCAACTTTATTTGTTAAATGAATTAGCAATTGAATTAATAAATGGATTGAATATTAATCAATCGAATGTAAGTAAATTAATATGGAATAATGAATGTAAGTGTTAATTCATTAAAGCTAATTGAAAATGTTGAACCAAATTGAATGTGAAGTAAAGTAAATTAAATTAATTTGGTTGTGTTGAATGACATTGGTTGTTACATGATTGTTGGTTGATTGTATATAGTATGATTCATTAAGTGTTAATGAAATTGAATTGATAAAAATTGAAAGCTATGTAATTGGAATTTGAATTGGAAGTGAACCAACTTGAATTTAAATTAGTAAATGTAAACTAATTGAAAATGAATAATTGAATGTCGTTATATATAAATTGAATGTAAACAATTACAAGTGACGTCGAAATTATATAAGTAGCTTATAAACTTGTTTAGTATACATTTCTTTTAAATATGCATGTGTTGTAGCTGTTTAAAATAGTAAAATGTTAATAACTTTATATATGTGTCACTTACATATTTAAACTGAGTAAGTACAGCTGCCGTGGCTGCCGTTCGGATGGTTTGGTTGCGCAAAAATGCTAAATAAATAACTGCTTTGCTTAAAAATGCTAAAAAGGTACGCCTACGCAATAAAAATAGGAAATATGAACTGTTTTTCTGCTTTTCCGACCCTGTGGATCGATGTATATATATTTATGTCTATTGTGATCCTACTACGATTGAACCGCAAAAAGGAGACGCTGGCGATTTTTTCTGAAAATTTAGAGCGTTAGAAAATTTTCGGGAAATTTTGGAAAGTTTGTGAAAACTAAATTTTGGATTTGGAGATAAAAGTTAAACGATATAGTTTTTTTTTGAAAAGTATAACTAAGTATAGATTTGAAAAAAACTTAGTAAAGTTTTTGAAAGAGTTTAACTATTGGATTTAGGGGGAGTTGTACACTTAAGTGATTTTAGAATCTAATTTGAACGAATTGTTTGAAAAGTTAATGAATTTGGGGCATTTTTCTTACTTGCAATTTCGAGGACGAAATTCTTTTAAGGGGGAAAGATTGTAACGACCCAGAATTTCCATCATTTGAAATTCGTATATTTAATTGATTTTAAATATTAATAAGTGGAATTTGTAAGCCGAATAAAATTAATTTCGAATATAGAGATTTAATTGTTTAATTAAATCGATAATTAATATTTGAAATTCCAGAAATAATTGTAAATTGGGTTTAATGTGTATAAAAATGATTTATAAAGTTATATTAAATCATATTGGAGTTAGAATGATGTTTGTGAACTTTTAAAATTGAATTAAAAGTTAATTTGTGAAAATTGATTATTTTAATATTTAATTGACGAGTAAAAATGACCATTTTTCAAACAGTCTCGAATTTCGACGAAAATAGTTTCATCGGATCCGTAATGTGAAATTATTGTAAGGTTTCAAATTTCGTGTCGATCGAACTTACGGTTTGTCCGGGGCAAGCCAAAACGCATCGAAATCGTTTTTAATCGATTTAATTTTAAATTGATCGTTTATTTCCGAAACTCGCACATATGATCGAATTAGCTTCCGAAACATGTTCCATTGTGTTCGAAATGCGGGTAAAACCTTAGAAACGCCAACCAGCACGTTTGATTTCGAGTTCGGAAAATTTTCGATGAATAGTGTTTTTGGCAATTTTCTATAAAAGGACATCAGAATTCACAATTGCAAACCAACTAGGGTTTCTTCTTCCAGCCGGCCCTAGCAATTCAATGGCCAAAAAAATCTCAACTTCCTCCTCTATTATCTCCTCATCCATCAACAATCATCAGAAATGTTCAACTGCAATGTTGAAGAGCACATCAAGTTCTACGATCTCAACGGTGGAGATCGAAATCGAAGCTTTGGATCATCGGCAATTGGAGCTGGAAGGCGCTACGTTCGCGCATGTTTTTCGAGTGACAGGCTCGACCTAGCTTGGCCGCGTTCTGGTCGTGGGTAGCTCTTGCGTGGGGCAAGTGAATGGTAGTCTCTGATCGACGACGAAGTGATGGAGGGGGTTGCGTAAATTGATGGAAAGGAGGGCGGCATGGGTTATCTTCGAACGTGAATAACCTGGGAGTTTTCGCATGAGGGAGGATGAGAACATCAGCGGCCGAGATTCTAGGGTTCAAAATCTAACGATGATGATGAAAGGGTATAAAAAAATTTAAAAAGAAAATTGAAATTATATATATTTAAATTCGTTCAAACTTTAAACTACCATATCTTTTTGATACGAGGTCGAAAAATTACGAAAAGAATTGCGTTGGAATCGTTTCGATGAGCACTACATAATGGAGCTGGTTTGGAGTCGATTGGAGCCAGTGATAATTTCGGGTAAAATTAAACGCGTGTTTAATTTTATTCGAAATAAAATACTACAACCGTTATTGAAAGCAAGGTGAGAACTCCTCACTCAATCGAATATTTGTTTCGATTTAAATTTTAAATAGTTAGATTTAAAATTTGCTTGATTGTATGAATTGAATGATGATTGTTATCTATTGTGTTGAAATAGACCCTATACGCCGTATATTAAGCGGAGGTTATTTATTAAAAACATATACCGCGATAATTCCACCGTGAAGTGGAATTGGTATTATATATGTATTTGGAGTTGATTTCCTGCATTATATAGTGGATGAGACCCTATTGCGCCGCATAATAGCGGATAATATTTATAAATCCCATATACCGCGATAATTCCACCGTGAGGTGGAATTGGTATTGTGCTAACATCTGTGGATGCAGGGAACAGGTTGGAGGGATCCAACTGGATTCCTCAAACATTTGAATTTGTTTCATATGTTGTGTGTTGATTATTTATAATCTCTGTGTGATTATATTTGTGAATTGGAATTGTTGAAGGCTAAAAGTTAGCCGAATATATTTTTGGTATCGTCGGATACCAAAAATAAATAAAATTGGATTTTCGAAATTCAAGTTGAAAATTTATCGAAAAATTCATTTTTGAGAATTGGATAAATTTAAAAGGAGTTTTAGAAAGATAAAAGTCTTATTTTTGAACCATATTGAATTAAATTTCAAAATTTGGGAAAAAGGCTAAATAAATGGATTTCAATAATATTATTTATAAGATGAAGAATTTATTTAAATTTGGATTTTTAAATAGATTTGAAGAGATAAAGGAATTTATTTTAAAAAGAAATATTTTGTAAATTCATTGGAAATTTATAATGATATGTGATGCTTTGTGATATATCCTGATTTGCGTTGTGATCTGTAATTTGTTATCTGTGATATATATATATATATATATATCTATGATTTGTGAATGAAAGATAAGCATTATAGTTTATACCGCTTATCAATTATATTGTTATATTTGATCTGTGATGGTTGAATGTTGTTGCACTTTTGTGTTAAACCGTGGACTACACAACACACACACAAATGTGGATTTCACGTGGAAATCGATTAAGTCACAAATTTGTATCAATTTTGAAAATTTGAATTTTTGAATCCAAAATAGTTTTGGAAATGAAATTGAAAGCTTTTGAAATGAGTTTCAAAAATAAAAGTTATGTTAAATAACTTAATAAACTTGAAATTTGAATCATTTGATTTAAATTTTGAATTCAATATTTTGAAATTGAATTCAATGATTTGGGAATTATGGTTTAAAAGATTTTATAAGTATAAAAGGTGTTTATATGGGTTTTTAACCATTTAAAATATAGTTTTGGAAATTTAAATTTAAATTCAAGTTTTATACTTGGATGGCTTTAACCTGTGTAATTGTAACCAGTTTTTCCCAAAACGAAAACTATCTATTTTCAAATAATAATAGCTTTCATAAAGTGAAAAGATTTCCAATTTGTATCGAAACATTTCAAGTTGAAAATTGAATTGTAAATAGTTTGGAAAAACTATGAATTAACCTTTGTGAAGATGATTAAGCTTTATTTTGAAATCAAAGAAGATTTTAAAAGGTGTATCTTTAATATTATAAAAGACTTGAATTGTGAATAGTTTTGAAAGCTATAAGTTAAATCTTGATTTAAAGATTTAATGGGTTAATCCCATTTAAATGGAAATTGATTTGGAAATCTGTGAATGAATTTTTGTGAAACTGGGTAAACTTTGTGAAGTAAATCTTTTTGTTTAAAGATTTAAAATGGTAATTTGTTTAAACCATTTAAAGGAAAGGATTTGGGTAATAAGTTGTGACTTAATTGAAATCCCTATATCCATATGTTTTAAAATATTGTGCTCACTATTCGGGTTAGCCGGGAAAAGACCTTTGTGTCATATAACCCATTCCGAATTAGTGATACGACGATATGGATCGTATTGAAGACCGGTGGTGAAGACCGGGTATTTGTGAAAACGATAGGATGACCTATCGATTGTCTCTGCACCGCTAGCTACGTTATAGAGATTTCCTTTGTGATGGGAAGTTCGATCGGGATTGTGAATACCCGGATTACAAGGACTTCTTCGGAAGTGCCTTCGGTTCTGTTCGAACCCGGAACAGACTTGTATGGTTACATGTCTGACATTACATTTTGAGATATAAAGCTGATTTCTTTCAAATACATTTCTGTTTGGTGGCGGAGAATTTATTCTCTTAGCTTAACACCCTTCTCTGAGACGTACGAGCTCAGAGGTTATGTAGTTGAAATTTATCAGTGATATACTCCCAATTTGGTAGTATGACATGCTGAGTGTTGCTGTGTGATGATTATTTATTGATCATTTGTTGATCAAAGCGTGGCTTTGTGAATAAGCGTAGCTTTGTGGACGAGACCTCATCGAGCCTCACTGACCGGAAATGGTCGAAACAGGAAAGATGCGGCAATGTTT
This sequence comes from Allium fistulosum, assembly GCA_030737815.1. NCBI lineage: Eukaryota > Viridiplantae > Streptophyta > Magnoliopsida > Asparagales > Amaryllidaceae > Allium > Allium fistulosum. The sequence continues at coordinate 297,646,162 of CM060907.1, forward strand.
CTGGGGTAGCGCCCCTAGGGTATGACCATTCCTTCTGGAAAAAGGTAGCATCATGGTATGGAGCCCAGATACTTACTCATGTGGACACACTATATTTACTACTGTGTATGTGGTGTGTTGATGACGAGTGCTCGGATAAAGGTCGCAAAGGACCGGGGGTGGCATATCTTAGGTTTACTACCCGGGAAGGGGGTAACCGGCCTTGTGTTGGCAGAGAGCAGATTGTCTCTCGGGGCGTCCCGCCAGAGGCGTTCCTATGTGGCATAGGAAGTTCCCTAGCCTGACCATTTGTTGGAAATCCAATTCCCAATGCGAACCTTGTACGGTTTTAGTTGTAGAACCTGCTATTTAACATAGCAGCTATAGTAGGCATAATATAATGGTACCTATGCTGGCTAAGATTAATATTATACTTTCGAAATGTTTTCTACTCTATGCACTAATAATAATATCAAAATGATTTGTTTTGTGTAGTAAGTATGTTTGACTATCATAAGAAGAAATCTCCTCCAATTCTGCGTTTGCATTGTGTGTGTGGCGGGAGGTCTTATGGTAGTTTCATTTTCCAAAAAGCATTGCGGATATTTTCCACTTTCTTTGTTGTTGTTGTTTTAAAGATAAATAACTGTTTTAGTTCTCACACCAGTCACCATGACTGACCTAGAGTTTATTGTTCCTTTCCTACACTCTAGGTGCCCACCAATTTTCACACGGGCAGTCTAGAGTCAGGTTATCAGGTCATTCTAGATTTCAGGAGTGCTATGAAGATCAAGTGGCGAGCTGGATGGCGAGGCGTATCACTTGTACATGATATTATTATTCCGTTGAGTATTCTATATGAGGACAATTTTGTATAACTGTCCATTGATGTATTGTGTGTATATTAACTCTGATGAAGATGTAATGTATAAACTGATATAGTTCTTTGATTTAAAGATTATTCATTTATCTATTATATGTTGTTCCGCTGCGATATGTGAGATTCTGATATTGTTTTGTTTCTTCTTCTGTCTTCTTCTACCTCTTCTTTTTAATCCTAATGGTTCGGTTTTCAGGCATTCGATTGCGCTGCATTTGATACAGTTGAAATGACCTTCTCTTTTCTACCTTAATTTTGTAAGATTTTTTTTACATAGTGATATATATATATATATCATTTATTAACAAATATATTTTCCAGGGTCATTTTCCTTTTTCCAATAAAAAACTTTATCCAGGATCAAAAGTTTTTACCAATATAAATATATCAGTGCAAACACAAGGATATGCACACACATATGAAGATGCATGTGCCCCTCTTGTTTAATCAGGTTATGGCAAACAAGAGGTTACATTGATTGATTAAATTTTATCAATCCCCACATAGCTCAATTTCATTTATGTAATAAAATTTTATTCAAATAGGTAACAACATGATTTTTAATCTTTTATAGCTTGCTGGATCCTCTATAAATATGATCCATACACCCCATCTTTTATAGCACATAAGCTTATTTATATTTTCCAAGATAAATTCCTAAAATCTTGGGTCATTACATACACCCCACCTTTTAGGAATTGTGTCCCACAATTTTTCCAAGCTTAAATCAGAAAACAAGTACTCTTTAACTACTTAGATTTCTAGTTCTATGATAATAACTAAAAATACATGCATCCAAAAGAAAAGCAAAAATAAAAAAAATTAGATTTACCTCTAATCTGAAAATAGCTTAGTGTAGTTCATCCTAACCTTGTCCTCTAATTCCCATGTGCAATCACTGGGATCAAGACTCCACTGTACTTTCACAAGTTTCAGTGATTTATTTCTTAATTTCTTCATATCCTTTGCCAAAATCCCTACTGGATCTTTTTCATAAATCAAATTAGGATTTATCTGCACTTGGGTTGGGGTCTCCAGAATTTCTGCCTTGTCATGTACCCACCTTCTCAGTTGTGATACATGAAAAACATCATGTATGCCTTGCATGTTTTCTGGCAATTCCAACTTATATGCCAAGGAACCAATTCTTTCCAGAATTTTGTATGGTCTAATATATCTCGGAGTTAACTTGCCTTGTTTCCCAAACCTCAGCACATTTTTCATAGGTGAGATTTTGATGAAAACAAAATTTCCCACTTCATATTCTACCTGCCTCCTTTTCATGTCTGCAAATTTCCTTTTCCTATCTTGTGCTGCTGCCATTCTTCTTCTTATCAACTCAATTTTCTCCTTAGTTTCTTGTATGTACTCAGGCCCTAAAATAGCCCTTTCTCCTACTTCTACCCAACAAACAGGTGACAAACAAGGCTTACCATATAAGGCTTCAAATGGAGCCATTCCTATGGTGCTTTGATAGCTGTTGTTGTATGTAAATTCAACTAGATGAAGATAATCTTCCCAGTTTCCCCCAAAATCCAGTACACATGCTCTCAACATGTCCTCCAAAACCTTGTTTACTACCTCAGTCTGCCCATCTGATTGAGGATGGTAGGCAGTACTTAGGCATGGTTCACTTCCCATTGCTTCTTGAAAGCTTCTCCAGAATTTCGAGGTGAAGATGGTATCCCTATCACTCACAATGGTTTTGGGAATGCCATGTAACTTTACCACTTCCTTCATAAAAATTTGAGCTAATTTTGGTGTTTTCCTTTCTGACTTGACTGGGATGAAGTGTACTACTTTGGTTAGCCTATCAACTATCACCCATATGCTTGTATTTCCTCTCTTAGATCTAGGCAGCCCATCTATGAAATCCATAGATATATCTTCCCACTTCCACTGTGGTACACTAAGAGGCTGCATCAACCCTGATGGCCTTTGGGTTTCAGCCTTGACTTGTTGGCAAGTCATACATTTGGCAATGTATTTAGCTACATCTGATTTCATCCCCTTCCACCAGAAGTCTCTTTTCAAATTTTGGTACATCTTTGTGTTGCCTGGGTGTATGGAGTATTTACTTCTGTGATATTCATTCAATATCTCTTTCTTCAATTCTGTGTCCTCTGGCACACACATCCTATTTTGGTATCTCATATAACCATTTTTATCAATATGGTGATTCATCACTTCCTCCCCTTTTGAGAGGAGCATTTTCTTCTCTAATAAGTTTGCATCTTGTTCTTGCATTTTTCCTACCTTCAGAATTAAATCTGGTTGAAGTGTCATTAAGCTTAACTTCCCTTTATTTTCTTGTGCACCATGCACCTACTCATCAATGTGCACACAACCATTCTCCCCAATTTCTATCTCAGTCAGCAAAGACAAGTCCTTAAATTCTTCTATCATCATCATAGCCAATTTAGCATGCTGTCTACTTAGAGCATCTGCAACTTTGTTTGCTTTGCCTGGTGTATAGAGTATGTCAAAGTCATAGGCAGCTAAGAACTCCACCCATCTATGTTGCCTCATGTTCAAATCTTTTTGTGAAAATAAATATTTTAGAGACTTGTGGTCAGTGTAAAGTTCAAACTTAGTGCCCAACAAATAATGTCTCAAAAGTTTCAAAGCATAGATCACAGCTGCTAATTCAAGATCATGTGTGGCATACCTCACTTCATGGGGTTTAAGTTGTCTGGATGCATATGCAATGACTTGGCCTTGTTGCATCAACACTGCACCCAAGCCAAATCCACTAGCATCAGTGTATACAACTAATTCTTCATTTCCATGAGGTACTTTTAAAATTGGAGCATTCACCAATGCCTCCTTCAACTGTTCAAAAGACTTTTCACATTTTTCTGACCAAACAAAAGCTTGGTTCTTCCTGGTTAGGTTAGTAAGTGGTGTAGAAATTTTTGAAAAATCTTTTATAAATCTCCTATAATACCCTGCCATCCCCATAAATGACCTCACTTCACTCACAGTGCTTGGCCTCTTCCATGCTTGAATAGCCACTACTTTATTGGGGTTCATAGAAATTCCTTGGGCAGATATAACATGGCCAAGAAAATGCACTTCCTCTTTCCAAAATTCACATTTTGAGTATTTTGCCTTTAAGTCTTTTTCCCTTAGTCTAGACAAAACCATGTGCAGATGACTTTCATGCTCTTCCACTGTTTTGGAATAAATCAAAATGTCATCTATAAAAATAAGCACAAACTTGTCTAAATAATCTCTAAAGGTTCTATTCATTAAATCTACAAAGTATGATGGTGCATTGGTCAAGCCAAATGGCATAACCAAAAATTCATACAACCCATATCTAGTGTTAAAGGCAGTGTACTTGATGCTTGATTCTTCCACCTTCATTTGATGAAAACCAGATGCTAAATCTAGCCTAGAGAATACTCTTGCTCCAGCCAATTGATCAAAAAGATCATCTATTCTTGGCAGTGGGTATTTATTTTTAATGGTTACCTTGTTTAATTCCCTATAATCTATGCAGAGCCTCAAGGTCCCATCTTGTTTCTTAACAAACACCACTAGTGCCCCCCAGCAAGAATTACTGGGTCTTATAAAACCCTTATTTTCTAATTCCTCTAATTGTTTCTTTAATTCTTTTAGTTCATTTGGCCCCATTCTTGGTGGCTTTTTAATCACTGGGCTTGCTCCTGGAACTAAATGAATTTGGAATTCCACTGGCCTATGGTTTGGAACACCATTAACTTCCTCAAAAACATCCAAGTATTCATTGACTATGGGAATTTACTCAATAATATGTTCACTGAAATCTTTACCCAAATCAATCAAATGACACAATTTTCTTCCCTTGGACACTTCACACAAAATTGTGATCCTCTGTCTTCCATGGTTTTTCAATGATATGGTGGATGAGTCTAAGTTAATTATGGCCTTGAATTGCCTTAACCAGTCTACTCCCAAAATAACACCTATGTTTGGGTAATTTAAAACATATAAATTGGAAATAAATGTATCTCCTCCTATGTTTAATTCCACATCCACACAGATCATGTTTAAAACACTAGAACTTCCCAGTGGACTTTGTATATGTAAAGGGGTTTCAACCAATATGCAACTTAATTTCAGCATTTTAACTAATTCATAGGAAATTAAAGAATGAGTTGCTCCAGTATCATATACTACTGCTATGGGTACATTACAAATAAATAGTGTACCTTCCACTTGACTGTGCTTCTCAGCCTAGATCTCCACTGTTTTGCCTTTTTCTTCCAAGTTTGCTAATTTTCCTTGCTGCCTATTCTCAGGACAATTTCTTTTCATATGCCCTTCTTTCCCACATAAATAACACTTGAAAGCTCCTCCTTTCAATTCTGGACATCTTGGTTTGATATGTCCTTCTTTTCCACATTGATGACACACAATTTTCTTCTTGGTTTCCTTAGCTTTTATATCCCCAGTAGACTTAGTACTGGCCTCTTCTTTTTTCTTATCATAAGGATGATATCTCCCCTTACCCTTCTTACTGTTATTGTTCTTGAAATTTCTGAATTTTTCCCTTTCCTTGTCATGCTGCTCCAATCTCAAAGCTAAGTATATCACGTGGTCAAAGGTCCTGTCAGCATAACGTAACATACTTCTGCTAAGTCCTGGGTTCAAACCTTTTATGTACCTATCATTTTTGGATGCTTCATCTGCCACAAGCATTGCTCCATATGTGGAAAGCCCCTCAAACTTTTGAGTGTATTCTGTGACAGTCATAGTTCCTTGCCTAAGTCTAATAAATTCTTCTAGCAAAGTAGTCTTAGCTGATGCTGGTACAAACCTTGCTTCCAACATTTCTTTGAATTGATTCCAAGTGATTTCATTCTCATTTCTTCCTGCAATGATTACTTCCCACCAGCTTAAAGCTACTCCTTTTAGCTGTCTTGAAGCCACTTGCCTCTTTCTTTGATCATCCAGTTGCATGTCATTGAAAATTCTATCCAATGTTCTCAACCATGCTTGAATTTCCATAATACTCTCTGTCCCTTCAAAGCTTTTGCCTCCTAAATGAGTATATGTCTTAAGTAATTTTGAGAGCTCTTCATAGGGATTTTCTTGCCTTTGTCCTGCCCCATCTCTAAATGCTCTCACCAAGTCTTGTAGATTGACCATTGGTGGTGCATTGGAAGATCCTGCTCCCTGATTTGGTGGTCTTCCTACCATAGTTTGCTAATAATAATTTACATAGCTGGTTAGTTTGATTGGTAATTTTATTATTTCAGTGGTTTTATTTACACTAAAAACACTGTTATATATTTAGTCTCTTTAAATTTTATTTCTATCAGAGAAATTGATTTTTATTTCTGCTATGTTTAATAACATAGCTCTGATACCAAATGAAATGATCCTCTCTTTTCTACCTTAATTTTGTAAGATTTTTTTTTTACATAGTGATATATATATATATCATTTATTAACAAATATATTTTCCAGGGTCATTTTCCTTTTTCCAATAAACAAACTTTATCCAGGATCAAAAGTTTTTACCAATATAAATATATCAGTGCAAACACAAGGATATGCACACACATATGAAGATGCATGTGCCCCTCTTGTTTAATCAGGTTATGGCAAACAAGAGGTTACATTGATTGATTAAATTTTATCAATCCCCACATAGCTCAATTTCATTTATGTAATAAAATTTTATTCAAATAGGTAACAACATGATTTTTAATCTTTGATAGCTTGCTGGATCCTCTATAAATATGATCCATAGAAACCAGATAATTATGTTATGATTATTTATAAAATTAATAGTGTAGTGTCTGTGCTCTGAAAATGATATAAGCTTCTATCATTTTCTATGTTTGCTTTCCTATGAAATCTGCCTTATATGCAAACTCATATCTGGGGTATTTTTAAATGAATTATCATATTCCAGAGGCTTGATTCCTTGATACCATGATACTAAACTAAATGAAATGCAATCCAGGTATAGACAATGGCATGATGCAAATGGCAATTCTGAAAACATGCAGACTCATAATTCACTTACCATATGCCTTTAAGTTCTGGATACATTTTTCATAAAGTAAGATTAACTATGTTGTTCTTCAAGACCCAACTGTTTCTACTTTTTTTTTTCAATCCTTAAAATTATTCATAGACTCAAGATTGACTAATACGTTTATAAAATGTGATTCTCCTATTCACTTAACATTCTCACTCAGTTTACTTACGAAATTATAGACAAAACTTTTTAACATTCCAGATAATGAAATTCAGATATTTTAAATTCCAGTTACAAGTTAAATTCTTAACAAAATACTTAACCAAATATCCAACATCACTCAGTACTTGCTACAATGGAAATTTTTAAAATATCAATACATGCAAATTTCATCTTTTAAGCTCTTATCTATCTAATTCTAGCATGCTATAATCTTCTTCTCAATGCCTTGCTTCTACTCCTACCTAGAGGCTGCTGTTCCAGAAAAAGCATTTGAAGCTGCCTCATTTTAAATGAGACACCCCAGATGCCATTAGCACACTAGGGTCAGACACATGTCTGGTATGAGAAAATTCACTAAAGCAATTAATTAATTAAGATAAAATTGAATTAAGTACATATGCATATAGTTCTGCCCTTTGAAAACAAGTAATACTTGTGTGCATGTTCTGTGTCATTGTGCATGTGCACACTTTAATCTTTCTTCCCAAAGACATTATATAGATATGGCACATTCATTTAGGCATATAATTCAGTCATAAATCAAATAATCATTCACACCAAACAGAAAGTAACCAACATGAGTTAAATCATTTATTCCCTCCTCATATTTCATTTCTGAGAAAACTCTAGTTTCTCATCATATCAAATATTCTTTCCTTGATATATTTATCTACCCTGGTCTCATCTGCAATTATATGAATCAATGGACACACTGTAATGAACTAATTCACTCCATTACACAAAGATCTCAGGACTTAAACAAGCCATGTGTCAACTTGCATTTCTCAAGAACACAAGTCATTCCTGCAGTAATCTTGACCCATTTCCTATCAAGTTCTCAGGTACTTTCTCTTTTAAATTTTTCAGCGCAAACCCAATCAGTGAGTCGTTTCACTAAAACAAGCATTCATCTCATAGCATTCCTTATCATTCATATAAACAAACAGAGGCAATCAAGCAATTTAAGTATTGGTTCTTATTAAAACATGTTCTTGCAATTTAAAAGAGGTATAGACAACTAACATTGGTTTATGGCTCTATGGGAAGATTTTATTGCAAACTTCTGTGCTTTAGTTAAACTCAGGTTAACCAAGCTTCCTAAACCACAAAATCTATTTGCTGGGTGGGTATTGTATATTTTCTTTGAATCAGGAGTGTCAGCACATAGGCAAGCCTATTGCACTCCTAATTCCTTTTCATTTTAAGCCTCAGCACATATACATATGTATATTGCAGCCCATATGCTCATCAATTCTTCTGGGTTGAGCCAAAACCAACACTACTTGCTTCTATTCAAAAAAAAATTTTCTGGGTATTTATTTATATTTCTAACCAGTATCATATCAGAAAGAGATCTGGGTTTTTAAGATACTTATTCATGCATACTGATCATATTTAGAATATTCACAAAATAAAACAACCAGAACAACCATCTAGCATTAAAGTATCCATAATTTCTGAAAGACAATCACATACTCTTTTAAGAAAAATTAATTTATAACTGGCTGCCTTCATTAGGACTTAGTGCCTTAAGTTTTTGAGTGAGTTTTTGTCACGTACCGAAATTTTCGACTTTCGAAAATTCGACATCGATACTCCCACTGTATCGACTGCCGAGAAATCGAGTGCCGAAAACTCCAATAGTGAGGGTTTTAGAAAGAAGAAATAGAAGAAAAAGAGAAGAAGAAGAGAAAGAAAGAACAACTGAACAACATCAGAACAGAAAACAATATCAGAATCTTACACATCGCAGCGGAACAATATATAATAGATAACACTAGTCTTTTAAAACAAAGAACTATATCAGTTTATACATACATCAATCAGAGTCATATACAACAATGGACAGTTATATAACTTGTCCTCATACAGAATACACAGCGGAATAAATATTATTAGATACAAATACTACGTCTCGTCATCCATCTTATCTCCAAAGCTCTAGAATATCCAGAATATCCTGATAATATAACTCTAGACTGCCCGTGTGGAAAATTTGTGGGCACCCAGAGTTTAGAAGGGAAACAATAAACTCCGAGTCAGTCATGGTGACTGGTGTGAGATCGTAAAACAGTTATTCTTTAAAATAAACAACAGGATAATTTTAAAGTCAATTCGAAATGCTTTTGGAAAATGAAACTACCATAAGACCTCCCGCCACACACACAATGCAAACGCAGACTTGGAGGAGATTTCTTCTTATGATAGTCAAAGATGCTTACTACGCAAAAATCAAATTCTTTTTGATATTATTATTAGTGCATAGTGTAGAAAACATTTTGAAAGTAGAATATAAATCTTAGCCAGCATAGGTACCATTATAGTATGCTTGCTATAGCTGCCATATTAGATGGCAGGTTCTACAACTAAAACCGTACAAGTCACGTATTGTTTCTTTGGATTTCCAACAAATGGTCAGGCTAAGGAACTTCCTATCCACGATGGGTACGTCCCTGGAATAGACGACCCGAGAACCTAACCGGATCTCTGCCAACACAAGGCCGGGTTACCTCTGCAAAAATAGGTAACTACTGACACGCATATGCCATCCCCCGATCGTCACCGATCTTCCCGAGGATCCCCGATTCGCAACAACCACAAAGAAATAAATTTTGCAGCAACCACAGAGGTTAAGTATATGGGCTCCATACCATGATACCACCTTTATCCAGAAGGAATGACATACACTAAGGGGCGCTACTCCCTAGAACCTTGCTGCATCCTTCCTGTTTCGACCATTTCCGGGGTGTGAGGCTCGACGAAGTCTCGTCCACAAAGCTACGCTTTCTACAAAGCCCTGCTTCGGGTCAAACAAAATGATAAACCTATGATCATAAAGATATAAGATCAAACAAATGATCATATCACAAATGATCAAACACTGATCATTTCACAGCAACACTCAGTATGCCACGTTACCAAATTGGGATATATCGCTGATAAATTTCAACTACATAACCTCTGAGCTCGTACGTCTCAGAGAAGGGTGTTAAGCTAAGAGAATAAATTCTCCGCCACCAACAGAAATGTATTTGAAAGAAATCAGCTTTATATCTCAAATTGTAACGTCAGACACACAATCCATACAAGTCTGTTCCGGGATCGAACATAACCGAAGGCACTTCTCACGAAGCCCTTGCACATCCGGATAATTTTCAATCACGTCAGGACTTCCCGTCACTAAGGGTGATAAAACCTCTAAATCGAAGATCAGTCGATGTAGAGTAACTCGACGGTAATCCTTCCGTTTTCAAAAATATCCCGTCTTCAACACCGGTCTTCAAATGCGATTCATAACGACGTATCACATATTCGGAATGGGTTATGCGACCCCATGGTCCTTTCCCGGCTAACCCGAATAGTGAGCGTATATTTAAAAACAAGTGTGGCATTCAAATTCATCCAATTCACAACAAATACCTACTCAAGGTAATTATTGATAGTCGGTTATTTAACTATCAATAAAGATGCGCAACATCATCAGATTCCAAATAATTTTCCAAATTATTTCATCTTCAAAAATATCTTTACTAGATATAGAATTTTCCACGCTTAACCATTTGAAAACAATTTCAAATCAATTTCCACACTTCAAAAATAAATCAATATTTATTTTCAAACGACTTCGCTTTCTTTTATAAATTCCATAGTGAATTTATATCTTTCAAAATATCTACTGATATACGATTTTCAATCGTTTTCAAATATTTAAATTTCAATTTATCTTTAAAAAGATAAATTCTCAAAACGTTCGTTTCATATTGGAAAAGCAATTCCATACTTATTTAAAAATAAGTATTTCACAAATCTATTTATTTTCAACACTTGGAAAATATTCGATATACTTAAATCCAATTAAGTATATATTTCATTCTTTAAGGAAATCCATTTTCTATAACAACATCAATTTGAGTCAAAACGAATGTTACGTAAAACATCGTTACGACGACTCAAAATCATTAGTATTGGGATTCGAAATTAAGATAGATATGTAAATCCCAATACTATATAAAAACATTTCCTTTCGGAAATCATTTACTATAACAACAGTGTTATAGTCCACCATTTCCTTACTTTTCGAAAACGTCTATTTCAACAATAAATGTTGAAATCTATGTTTTCGATATTTAACACATTTTAAAACATCGTTAAAAACAATTTAACTTCATTTTAAAATATCACTTCTTCAAAAATGAATCCATTTTATTCAATAATATATTCACTGTCCAAAATCGTGAATATAATTCACTTAACCCAATTTCAATCATTTCTACACATTTTTATTCCAATAGAAATTCGCTATCCAAAATCGCGAATATATCTTCTTTAATAATCTTCTATATTCAATTTATCAAATTCAACCGATTTTGAATTTATAAACAACTTTTATAAATTCTATTTCTATTTATAAAAACTTCAATTTATAAATCTTCTTTTATTAACTTCTATATTTAACTCATCAAAATAAGTGATTCCGGATTTATAAACAACTTTTATAAATTTCAATTCTATTTATAAAAACTTCAATCCCAAATCAATTTCGATATTGATTTGAAAATTTATTTATCACTACTAAGTAAATTCCTTATTTTCCTCAAATTATTCGATATTCTGTTTTTAACAATGGATTCTTCAATTTGAAATCATTTTACATTGATTTCCCAATTTGTTTCAATTTACCAATTAAATTTCTAATAGGATTTCCAACTTACCTTCTCTTAAATAAATTCCTTTTTAAGAAAATAAATTTCAATCGTTTCTTTCAATCTATTTTAAAAATCCAAATTTTAAATTAAATTCTTCAATTTAAAATCACTATTTTACGAAATCCATTTATTTAACATTTTCACTTTATTCTGGAATAAATTCGATAATACTATAAAAATCAACTTTTATACCTTTAAATTCTTTTCTTCAAATTTTATTCAATTTCAAAAAATCAATTCACTTAAAATTTTCTGCTTGAATTACAAAAAATTTCATTTCATTTATTTTTGGAATCCAATGATATCAAACATCCATTCAGCTAAATTTTAGCTTTCAAACAATTTCCAGACATCAATATGATCAATATAATCATTCACAGATTCATATCACAGTATAAATAAATTCAATCAATATGAGGGGTCCAGTTGGATCCCTCCAACCTGTTTCCCTGCATCCAAAGACGTCAGCACAATACCAATTCCGCTCCAGTACGGAATTATCGCGGTATATGGGTTTTATAAAAATCCGCTTACTAACGGCGCAATAGGGTCTCATCCGCTATACGAGGCGGGAAATCATCAATCCAATATATACATATGCCAATATGTATATATTGCTATATATATATAGATATATCCTATCATATCTAATATCACATCCAAACAGTCAATCATCCATCAATAACTGTAAATTCCACTTTAAATTTTGAGTGAGAAGATCTCACCTTAGCTTTTTATTTTGCATTCCCATTTTCATTTCAGCTTGTTTCTCCATTTCAGACCTTGTATAAACAATTTATACAGTTTGTTAATATTCGAATAAATCGAACAACAATTTCTTTTCAATGGATTAAATTGTTTAACAATTTTAATTTGAACTAATTTAACAATTAATTCCCATTTAATAGGATTAAATTCTAACTAATAATTTTACTTTAAATTAATATCTTTAAATCAATTTCTTTTAATAAAATTTGTTAAACTAAAAATTTACTCTAAAACTAAATTTCCTACTTTAAACTTAATCACTTATCAACAATTTAATTATCCTTACTGTTTCAAAATCAAAACTTTTCTCTGTTTTATAAATTTAAAACTTTATGTATATAATTTTTCTTTTACTGTAAACAACTTTTGACATATATATATTTTCCTATTGTAAATACAAAATAGAAATTCCTTTTACTGTTATTATCAATTTCATTCATCATTTTTTTCTTTCAAATCTATATATTTATTTATAAATCAAATTAAGTGAAACTGGAATTACCTTACTGTGAAATCACCAAAATCAAGATGCCAAACCTTCATGCCCCAGCGCCTTGTTCAAATCGCCAGCAACCCCTCGCCCAGGTCACGACCACGCCACCACGTCCTGACATCGCCTGACCGTTGCCGAAACCCTAGATCGAGGCCATCATCCCCTATCGAACCCTGTTTGATCGAATAACCAGAAATTTGGCTGCCGAAGATCCCACAGCACTGCACGAATAACTCACATCACAACGTTCGTCGCCAGCGACTCTCGTACGAGCTCGCGAATCCCATCATTTCGGTGCTCACCGCCGCACTGCCACACTGCTGGCGAATTCGAGAAACCCCCACCCTCGACGACGAATACCTGCCTCGAACACGATTGACGATCTGCCACTACCCTCAACTCCTCAATCCCTCAGACCCAATTGCTCGAAAACGAACACACCAACATCGACCACCAAAGACGGAGACTCCCCTTCGCGTGCTCGAATATGAGCCACCTCGATCGCCGCCCACATCTGCTAAGTCCCCTCGAACTCACCACTCTCGCGATGAGAGGAACGAGAGCGCAATCGATTTCTTGATAATGATTTCGTTCGTTTGTTTTTATTTTATTTTTCAAATTGGAAGACAGTGCCATATTTTTGTGAATGAGGTAGAACGAGATGAAGGGAAAAGGCTCGGCATGCCTTGATTTTGAACGAAGATTTAAGAACGCCATTTTTCTCTGATTTTAAAATTTTATCTGCTTTGAAATGAAGTTGCGTGATTTGAACGAGGAAGGGGACAATAGATCAACGCGTTCAGATGTAGGGTGGCTTGAGTACGATTATAGGGTGGTTGTGATTTGATTTGTACAAAATTTTAAATCAAATTTCAATTTAATTCTCGACGCGTTTGCTTATCGTATGCTCACATAACAATTCCGATAATTACGAAATTTGAAATCCGGTAATAATACAATATTACGGATCCAATGGAACTAGTTTCGTTCAATTCTGAGACTGTTCGAAAATTGACTATTTTTACAGTCGATAATTAAATATTAAAATATTAAATCTTCACAGATTAACTCCAAATTCAATTTTAAAAGTTCTATAACCTTTCTATAACTCCAGTATGATTAAATAAAATTTTCCAAATCGTTTTCAATCATTTTAAACTCGATTTTTAATTATCTCTGGAATTTCACTATTTAATTTATCGATTTAAGTATCAAATAAAACTCAATATTCAAAAAATAAATCATTCGACTTCTAAATTCCATTTATTAATATTTAAAATCAATTAAATATTCGAATTTTAATTATCAAAAATTCTGGGTCGTTACAGACTTCCCCCCTTAAAAGAATTTCGTCCTCGAAATTACAAGTTAGAAAGAAAGGTCTTTAACTCGTCTACTCTTTTTCAACCTCTAATAGTTTTATCAAATTTTCAAAACAAATCTTTCTATTAAAGATTCGTTATCATTTCAACTAAATTTCTAACTTCAATTAATACGTTCAAACAACATTGTTTACTTCAAAATTCAAATTTAAATTCAAATTCAAATTTAAACTTTCAAAATTTTCTCAAAAATTTTCTAACACTCGAAATTTTCGAAAAATTTCGCCAGCGTCTCCTTTGCGCGGCTAATACGGCACGACTACAAAACGTCCCTACGGACTCTCAGATTTCAAAAAGAAAAAGAAAAAGCCAAGCGGCTAGACAAGAAATCAGCAAAAACTCATATTATAATTCAAATACATACCTTTTTGTCGAGCAATTCAAATTTTCTTCAAATTTAAAATCCCAATTCCATTACACCTGTATATCCTACTAGCCATAATATCTAGTTACATATATTCAAACCATTTTGCAAATTCCATTACAAAAATTTTCGATATATGCTTGTTATATCATTTTTACTTCACTATTGAAGTTACATATTCATTATCATTCAATTTTACATTTCAAATTCATTTGAATTCAATTTACAATTCCAATCTAATTTGGATTCAATTCAACTTCTGAATATTGACTTTCATTGATTAACTTTCATTTACAACTGCTTATTTTAGCTTAGTTTCAATTACTAATCCATTTCAAATTCTAATTCACTTACAAATTCAGATTTGCTTTCAACATTAAATTTCAATTCCAGTTTTATTCACTTTTGTTCATTTCCAAAATTTGTTTTCAATTTACCCTTTGGTTAAATCTACTGTCATTTAAACTGGATTTCCAATTTGAATTCAAATTACTTTTCTTTTATAATCATTGACTTTAATTCGTTCATCTACTGTCATTTCACTTTTATTGCACTTACAGTTGCAATTTATTCATTCATTCTGAAACTCCTTCACTGATTCTTTCATTTCCAATTGGAATCTCATTTCCAAATCAAATTTCAAATATTTTATAAGTTATCAATTTCATAATATTTCATAATATTGTTATATAGTATTCCAGAGTCTTTTCAACCTTTTAAAGCCATTTTGAAAACAATTCAAATTATCCTTTTGAATTTCCAAAACAAAACCCAAATTTTTCAAACAACTTCTATTTAAAACAATTTGGCAGCAATTTCTCTTCTGGAAACCCGAAAATGAACACCGATAGTGTCGCGATCCCCATCGGAATTATTTTCCAGCGACCGAAAAGAGTTTAGAGCTTTTATCTCTCCAAAATACTTTTCAAAACCTTTGAAATTCATTTTCAAGCCAAAAATGATTTAAACTTCCAAATCTCCAAAATTTTCAAATCCTTTTCAAAACATTTCCAAATACTTCTCTGGAATTCCGTTTTAAATTACAAATCACATTTATAATTTACATTCTTAAATTTCATTTATATGTGAATTTTATTTCTTAAATCTTTGGTTATTACTTTATTTCTTATTCAATTTCAATATAACAATGATAATGTTTCAATGTTATTATTTTATAACAACCAAACATCCATATACTATAGTACTTCATAGAAAAACATTTCTTTTCTATACAAAAATAGTTTTGGGTAAAATTATTTCATTCACCCTATTTTAAAACAATACTATGTCGTCTTGCCTCGTTTAAGTGTTTAGAAATCCCTATCGATAATATGGCGTCCCACATACCGACCAAAATTCATAAACATCTCAACGGATAAGCAAACACAATATAAAACATTTTTTTATATTCACTAACAAATACGCACTCGTATTTATTATTACACTCAAACTCATTCTAGAGTACTACTGACTCTATCTCTAATGAGTAACACCCAACAGAGCAGGGTTGTCGCTTAACCATATGCTCTGATACCACGCTGTCACGTACCGAAATTTTCGACTTTCGAAAATTCGACATCGATACTCCCACTGTATCGACTGCCGAGAAATCGAGTGCCGGAAACTCCAATAGTGAGGGTTTTAGAAAGAAGAAATAGAAGAAAAAGAGAAGAAGAAGAGAAAGAAAGAACAACTGAACAACATCAGAACAGAAAACAATATCAGAATCTTACACATCGCAGCGGAACAATATATAATAGATAACACTAGTCTTTTAAAACAAAGAACTATATCAGTTTATACATACATCAATCAGAGTCATATACAACAATGGACAGTTATATAACTTGTCCTCATACAGAATACACAGCGGAATAAATATTATTAGATACAAATACTACGTCTCGTCATCCAGCTTATCTCCAAAGCTCCAGAATATCCAGAATATCCTGATAATATAACTCTAGACTGCCCGTGTGGAAAATTTGTGGGCACCCAGAGTTTAGAAGGGAAACAATAAACTCCGAGTCAGTCATGGTGACTGGTGTGAGATCGTAAAACAGTTATTCTTTAAAATAAACAACAGGATAATTTTAAAGTCAATTCGAAATGCTTTTGGAAAATGAAACTACCATAAGACCTCCCGCCACACACACAATGCAAACGCAGACTTGGAGGAGATTTCTTCTTATGATAGTCAAAGATGCTTACTACGCAAAAATCAAATTCTTTTTGATATTATTATTAGTGCATAGTGTAGAAAACATTTCGAAAGTAGAATATAAATCTTAGCCAGCATAGGTACCATTATAGTATGCTTGCTATAGCTGCCATATTAGATGGCAGGTTCTACAACTAAAACCGTACAAGTCACGTATTGTTTCTTTGGATTTCCAACAAATGGTCAGGCTAAGGAACTTCCTATCCACGATGGGTACATCCCTGGAATAGACGACCCGAGAACCTAACCGGATCTCTGCCAACACAAGGCCGGGTTACCTCTGCAAAAATAGGTAACTACTGACACGCGTATGCCATCCCCCGATCGTCACCGATCTTCCCGAGGATCCCCGATTCGCAACAACCACAAAGAAATAAATTTTGCAGCAACCACAGAGGTTAAGTATCTGGGCTCCATACCATGATACCACCTTTATCCAGAAGGAATGACATACACTAAGGGGCGCTACTCCCTAGAACCTTGCTGCATCCTTCCTGTTTCGACCATTTCCGGGGTGTGAGGCTCGACGAAGTCTCGTCCACAAAGCTACGCTTTCTACAAAGCCCTGCTTCGGGTCAAACAAAATGATCAACCTATGATCATAAAGATATAAGATCAAACAAATGATCATATCACAAATGATCAAACACTGATCATTTCACAGCAACACTCAGTATGCCACGTTACCAAATTAGGATATATCGCTGATAAATTTCAACTACATAACCTCTGAGCTCGTACGTCTCAGAGAAGGGTGTTAAGCTAAGAGAATAAATTCTCCGCCACCAACAGAAATGTATTTGAAAGAAATCAGCTTTATATCTCAAATTGTAACGTCAGACACACAATCCATACAAGTCTGTTCCGGGATCGAACAGAACCGAAGGCACTTCTCACGAAGCCCTTGCACATCCGGATAATTTTCAATCACGTCAGGACTTCCCGTCACTAAGGGTGATAAAACCTCTAAATCGAAGATCAGTCGATGTAGAGTAACTCGACGGTAATCCTTCCGTTTTCAAAAATATCCGGTCTTCAACACTGGTCTTCAAATGCGATTCATAACGACGTATCACATATTCGGAATGGGTTATGCGACCCCATGGTCCTTTCCCGGCTAACCCGAATAGTGAGCGTATATTTAAAAACAAGTGTGGCATTCAAATTCATCCAATTCACAACAAATACCTACTCAAGGTAATTATTGATAGTCGGTTATTTAACTATCAATAAAGATGCGCAACATCATCAGATTCCAAATAATTTTCCAAATTATTTCATCTTCAAAAATATCTTTACTAGATATAGAATTTTCCACGCTTAACCATTTGAAAACAATTTCAAATCAATTTCCACACTTCAAAAATAAATCAATATTTATTTTCAAACGACTTCGCTTTCTTTTATAAATTCCATAGTGAATTTATATCTTTCAAAATATCTACTGATATACGATTTTCAATCGTTTTCAAATATTTAAATTTCAATTTATCTTTAAAAAGATAAATTCTCAAAACGTTCGTTTCATATTGGAAAAGCAATTCCATACTTATTTAAAAATAAGTATTTCACAAATCTATTTATTTTCAACACTTGGAAAATATTCGATATACTTAAATCCAATTAAGTATATATTTCATTCTTTAAGGAAATCCATTTTCTATAACAACATCAATTTGAGTCAAAACGAATGTTACGTAAAACATCGTTACGACGACTCAAAATCATTAGTATTGGGATTCGAAATTAAGATAGATATGTAAATCCCAATACTATATAAAAACATTTCCTTTCGGAAATCATTTACTATAACAACAGTGTTATAGTCCACCATTTCCTTACTTTTCGAAAACGTCTATTTCAACAATAAATGTTGAAATCTATGTTTTCGATATTTAACACATTTTAAAACATCGTTAAAAACAATTTAACTTCATTTTAAAATATCACTTCTTCAAAAATGAATCCATTTTATTCAATAATATATTCACTGTCTAAAATCGTGAATATAATTCACTTAACCCAATTTCAATCATTTCTACACATTTTTATTCCAATAGAAATTCGCTATCCAAAATCGCGAATATATCTTCTTTAATAATCTTCTATATTCAATTTATCAAATTCAACCGATTTTGAATTTATAAACAACTTTTATAAATTCTATTTCTATTTATAAAAACTTCAATTTATAAATCTTCTTTTATTAACTTCTATATTTAACTCATCAAAATAAGTGATTCCGGATTTATAAACAACTTTTATAAATTTCAATTCTATTTATAAAAACTTCAATCCCAAATCAATTTCGATATTGATTTGAAAATTTATTTATCACTACTAAGTAAATTCCTTATTTTCCTCAAATTATTCAATATTCTGTTTTTAACAATGGATTCTTCAATTTGAAATCATTTTACATTGATTTCCCAATTTGTTTCAATTTACCAATTAAATTTCTAATAGGATTTCCAACTTATCTTCTCTTAAATAAATTCCTTTTTAAGAAAATAAATTTCAATCGTTTCTTTCAATCTATTTTAAAAATCCAAATTTTAAATTAAATTCTTCAATTTAAAATCACTATTTTACGAAATCCATTTATTTAACATTTTCACTTTATTCTGGAATAAATTCGATAATACTATAAAAATCAACTTTTATACCTTTAAATTCTTTTCTTCAAATTTTATTCAATTTCAAAAAATCAATTCACTTAAAATTTTCTGCTTGAATTACAAAAAATTTCATTTCATTTATTTTTGGAATCCAATGATATCAAACATCCATTCAGCTAAATTTTAGCTTTCAAACAATTTCCAGACATCAATATGATCAATATAATCATTCACAGATTCATATCACAGTATAAATAAATTCAATCAATATGAGGGGTCCAATTGGATCCCTCCAACCTGTTTCCCTGCATCCAAAGACGTCAGCACAATACCAATTCCGCTCCAGTACGGAATTATCGCGGTATATGGGTTTTATAAAAATCCGCTTACTAACGGCGCAATAGGGTCTCATCCGCTATACGAGGCGGGAAATCATCAATCCAATATATACATATGCCAATATGTATATATTGCTATATATATATATAGATATATCCTATCATATCTAATATCACATCCAAACAGTCAATCATCCATCAATAACTGTAAATTCCACTTTAAATTTTGAGTGAGAAGATCTCACCTTAGCTTTTTATTTTGCATTCCCATTTTCATTTTAGCTTGTTTCTCCATTTCAGACCTTGTATAAACAATTTATACAGTTTGTTAATATTCGAATAAATCGAACAACAATTTCTTTTCAATGGATTAAATTGTTTAACAATTTTAATTTGAACTAATTTAACAATTAATTCCCATTTAATAGGATTAAATTCTA
Organism: Allium fistulosum; assembly: GCA_030737815.1. Taxonomy (NCBI): domain Eukaryota; kingdom Viridiplantae; phylum Streptophyta; class Magnoliopsida; order Asparagales; family Amaryllidaceae; genus Allium; species Allium fistulosum. Next base: position 297,666,550 of record CM060907.1, read on the forward strand.
ACTAATAATTTTACTTTAAATTAATATCTTTAAATCAATTTCTTTTAATAAAATTTGTTAAACTAAAAATTTACTCTAAAACTAAATTTCCTACTTTAAACTTAATCACTTATCAACAATTTAATTATCCTTACTGTTTCAAAATCAAAACTTTTCTCTGTTTTATAAATTTAAAACTTTATGTATATAATTTTTCTTTTACTGTAAACAACTTTTGACATATATATATTTTCCTATTGTAAATACAAAACAGAAATTCCTTTTACTGTTATTATCAATTTCATTCATCATTTTTTTCTTTCAAATCTATATATTTATTTATAAATCAAATTAAGTGAAACTGGAATTACCTTACTGTGAAATCACCAAAATCAAGATGCCAAACCTTCATGCCCCAGCGCCTTGTTCAAATCGCCAGCAACCCCTCGCCCAGGTCACGACCACGCCGCCACGTCCTGACATCGCCTGACCGTTGCCGAAACCCTAGATCGAGGCCATCATCCCCTATCGAACCCTGTTTGATCGAATAACCAGAAATTTGGCTGCCGAAGATTCCACAGCACTGCACGAATAACTCACATCACAACGTTCGTCGCCAGCGACTCTCGTACGAGCTCGCGAATCCCATCATTTCGGTGCTCACCGCCGCACTGCCACACTGCTGGCGAATTCGAGAAACCCCCACCCTCGACGACGAATACCTGCCTCGAACACGATTGACGATCTGCCACTACCCTCAACTCCTCAATCCCTCAGACCCAATTGCTCGAAAACGAACACACCAACATCGACCACCAAAGACGGAGACTCCCCTTCGCGTGCTCGAATATGAGCCACCTCGATCGCCGCCCACATCTGCTAAGTCCCCTCGAACTCACCACTCTCGCGATGAGAGGAACGAGAGCGCAATCGATTTCTTGATAATGATTTCGTTCGTTTGTTTTTATTTTATTTTTCAAATTGGAAGACAGTGCCATATTTTTGTGAATGAGGTAGAACGAGATGAAGGGAAAAGGCTCGGCATGCCTTGATTTTGAACGAAGATTTAAGAACGCCATTTTTCTCTGATTTTAAAATTTTATCTGCTTTGAAATGAAGTTGCATGATTTGAACGAGGAAGGGGACAATAGATCAACGCGTTCAGATGTAGGGTGGCTTGAGTACGATTATAGGGTGGTTGTGATTTGATTTGTACAAAATTTTAAATCAAATTTCAATTTAATTCTCAACGCGTTTCCTTATCGTATGCTCACATAACAATTCCGATAATTACGAAATTTGAAATCCGGTAATAATACAATATTACGGATCCAATGGAACTAGTTTCGTTCAATTCTGAGACTGTTCGAAAATTGACTATTTTTACAGTCGATAATTAAATATTAAAATATTAAATCTTCACAGATTAACTCCAAATTCAATTTTAAAAGTTCTATAACCTTTCTATAACTCCAGTATGATTAAATAAAATTTTCCAAATCATTTTCAATCATTTTAAACTCGATTTTTAATTATCTCTAGAATTTCACTATTTAATTTATCGATTTAAGTATCAAATAAAACTCAATATTCAAAAAATAAATCATTCGACTTCTAAATTCCATTTATTAATATTTAAAATCAATTAAATATTCGAATTTTAATTATCAAAAATTCTGGGTCGTTACAGTTTTCTCACCTAGCTCTCTTCTTTGCTTCCTTAGTTAGCTTATAAACTTCTGCCTTTTGTTCCAAGCTCAGTTCCTTCACTTGCCTTATATTTTATATGGTTTATTTTTTTTTCAAAGTTCTTCTGGGAAGGAGAGGAGGCCGCTGCATATATATATATATATATATATATATATATATATATATATATATATATATATATATATGCAGAGTTCTCCTTAGGGTTTTGGGTATTGGTTAAAGTCATTTTTGCCCACCAGAAAATTATGTTATCTGCATTTATTTGAACCCAAAATTCTACCCTCCCCGGCTTAATTTGGTGAAGAGAAAAGTGGTTATCTACTTTGGTTATTTTCAGAAATCTTACTTTTCCATAAAATGCTTTTTCTCTTGTCCATTTGCATGCTAAATGTGTGATCTGATTTCCCAGCAATATATTATATACTTTTTCCTTTCTTAATTCAGCCTATACAAAAATACATTTTTGTTTTCCTCCCATTTTCTATTTTTAGCCTTCACTTTATTATCTGGTGTTTCCTTTTTTTTATCCACAAGAGGAAAAACATATTTGTGTGTTTCATTTTACTAGTTTAAATTCTAATACTTAGTTAGTATACTTACATATATGTTTTACAGACAATAACTTATATACATATATACATCTATATTACTTTATACTGATACACATATGCACATGTATACTTAGTTATATTTCTGCATATAGCACATTTGAGAGTTTTCTTTATTTATCAGTAAATATATACATATATATATTTTCCATACATAGCATCATGTACTCATTCATAGTATCCAGGGATCTAGCTTTACTCATGTGTATTTTCTGTGCACAAATGCACATCATTTTTATTACACTACATCAAGCTATCTCATCTTTCCCTTAAACATGGTTTTAAAAACTACTTAAAAATTATTCTAAGCTTATTTATATTTTCCAAGATAAATTCCTAAAATCTTGGGTCATTACAACAGTGGACGTATTAATGTCGACTTTTGAGCGTCGAAAAGTCGAGTCGTTACACCCACTATCGCCAAAATCATGGACGACTCACTACCAAGGAACTCTATGTCTCAGCCCGCTATCGTCAAACCGTAAGCGACTCGCTATCGAGGAATGCAATGTTCCAGCCCGCTATCATCAAATCATAAGCGACTCACTACCGAGGAACAAGGTGTCATAGTCCATTATTGCTCAATCATAAGCAACTCGCTACGGAGGAACAAATTGTCTCAGCCCACTATTGCCATATCGAACAACGTATAGCGAATTTATTAAAATAAGGTACTTTTCAGAAGTGTTTCAAAACACAGCAAATAATATACTAAATTGTTCCTCGTCACACCATGATCACAACGTCATGAATCGTGCGTGAAATGGAGGTCTTATGTGGGAGTCATAAGCCTTTAAAGGTCAGGGGAAATATCGTAATTTTCAATATAATTATATTTAATTTACTTTTATCTCCGCTACAGTAGTCGACTCATCCCGTCATTACTTTGAAGCCTACCATTGCATTAGAAACAACACCACCGCGCCATGTCAGAGCCACCAGCTCCCAATCTGACACCGCTGACGGTCGCCTTGTCCTCTACGCTGCCTGACGCCAACGATCACCACACCTCTGGCCACCCTGATAATAACCACCGATGCTGTCCCTTTAGCCTAGATCAAGGATGACATGCCACCATTTACCATGATTAGTTACTAGTACGAAGCTCTACTTTGCGATCATAGCTTTCAATCGTCCTATCATTTTCGTTTCACCGTTGGATTAAAATAGACGGTCCACATTCATCGAACTTCCAATGCATTTTTTGATCAATTTGTAAATACAATAGTTGGACGAATATTACATGTGGATTCGGGTCGTAGAGAACTTCAATTTTGATATATAATATGTCTAGTTTGGACCACTTATATACTTTGCACTTTTTAATTAGACGGTGATTAACTTTGTTAATTACATTTAATCAGAATAGCCATGACATACATCCTATTTAGGTGTATATATATAAAATCAGTTTTTAATTATTAATTATATTATTATAAATTGGTTTAAGATCATAAGAGGTGATTTACTACGTCTTAGTAGTATATATACACAAATATAATAAATACCACTCACCGATTAATCGTGCCTCCTCTCCAATTTGATGTAGATATTTCCTCTCCTTCACTATCCAGAAATTCCATACCTTCAAATGATAAATTTCTCGGTAGCTTCGTTTTATTTGCGTAACTCTCTTTGTGGCGATCGATTTTATATATTAATACATTTAATTTGGGTTTGATTCGGTAGATTGGGGATTGATTTAGAGAATCTGTAACTAATTTGGGAATTAGGGTTTAAGAAGTGGAGTTAAGGTTTTTGCAGCCAAAGAAATGAGGTTAAGGATCTATTTATAGGCTGAAAATAATAATGTCTAGGCTAACGAAAATGACACTGGGTTTGACTCCTTGTAATTTCTAACACGTTTAACCAAAATCAACAAGTTATATATGTTTTCTAACTATAAACAACATTCTGCATGCAATGGAATAGAGCTTGAAGTCTAATTCCTTCTCCTTTATAAATTTACGATTTTTCCCTTTATGTTAAAATTGTGATTTTACCATTTTAATATAATTATTTAATTTCATAAAATTACGGGGTGTTACAGAAACTTATATTAAGGGTAATGACATATAATTAAATTAGCCGTAAATTATGGGAATCAATTTGAATACGTAAATAAGGGAGATTTGGTGTTAAGGGAAACAAATTAATATAATGAGCAAAGAAAGGATCTTCCAAATAAAAAAAACCTTGCTATAATTATGTCACTAAACATATCCTTTTCCTCAAGTATTAATTCCCTCTTCAAATTAAAATAAAACAAAAATTGCTAGTTGCAACCCCAAAGAAGAAAAGAAGAAGAAAAGGAGGAAAGGCTAAAGAAACCTAAGGAGATCAAAGATCAAGTAAAATCCCAAGACCTAGGTAAATAATATCATTTCTTTTACGATCGCGTTCATCTATGATTGAACATGATTTTGTTTATACATGATAAAGTTCATATAATATGTGTTTTCTAATCGTAGATCTCTATTTAATGAATGTTTGGGCTGTAATAGCTTAGCTAGATGAAGTTTTGCTATGTCTCCTACCTTTAATGTTACCCAAATGAATCGAAAATTTAATATGTTGTTGAAAATGAGTTTATAGAGATGAATTTAATTTTGAAAATTTTCTAATGTTAAAATATCAAGTTATGAATTTTTGAAGAATCTGTGTATTAAATAAATAAGGAAAACTGTCTTAAAATTAGAAATGTGGGTAAAAATGAGCAAACTTATTTATGAATTCCTAGAATTTCTATAAGTATTTTCCTAATTAAAATAATTGTTTTCGAAAGTAAATTTGAATACCGAATCTAAATAATAGGCAACCGAGACCTAAGTATGCAGCAAATCACATGATTAGTAATAAAGGGATAAAATCCTATAAAAGTGCTATAAATATAAAATAAAATAAATTGCCACTAACTAAGAGTGGGGGCAGAACGAATAAGGAGGGGATGCATGTTTAGAGTTACAGACATTAAGAGTTAGTTATGTAGGCCTTATTACATATACTGGAGTGTGAGATTAGCCTAATGTGTTAAGCCGGAGGTATAACACTCGAAACCTAAAATGAACTACGAAGTAGTAAGAAAATGTTCTAATTAAACGAAACAAATAACAGCATAGCCGAAAGTGGTGGCTGAAGGTGTTCTTAACGAGAGTAAAATAAACCAGTCTTCCCTAGGACGAAACCCGTGGTAATGATTCGATAGCCGAAACTTATTGACTTTTAGGGATAGTCAATACCGAGACCTATAAGCTTTCGAAGGAAAATTAACACCAAAATTCAAGGCTTAAAATGGCCAATGTAGGATTTACAGTTTTCTAAAGCATGATGCGTTGTGAAAATAATCCCGAGACTTAAGAAAGTTAAAGGTATGCGAAAGCCTAATGAAGCTAAAAGAATAGCTAAATCTGTAACCTAATAAAGGAACAATTAGGAGAATTTTCAAAAATTAAAGATAACCAAGAAGTAAATAAGTAAGAACCTACAAATAATGCGGGTTTGGAAGGGCTGTTGGCATCGACTGGGGACAATCACTTAAATGCACCTACTTTAAGTTGTACAATTCGATATTCGATCCCCGTAGATTTCCAATCAGATTGTACACTTTCGCAAGAGTAGTTGTAACTCTCATATAGGGTTAAGGCTTAAAGAGAAAGATAAACGAACTACTTAAGGTTATACTTTGTTGTATAAAACTTAAAGAACTGAAACTTCTTAGGGAAGTGCTTTGTAATATAATATTTAAATAATCGAGATTGCTTAGGGTTGTAGCGTGAAGTATAAAACTTAAGGATATGTAACTACTTAGGGTTGTACTTTTGTAGTATAAGTAAAGAACCCAAACTGCTTAGGGCTGTACTTTTCTAGTATACACTTAAAGAAAGGAGATTGGATGGGGTTGTACCTTGCAGTATATAACTAACAGATGAGTTAACTGGACTAGGAGGGGTTGTATATTTTGGTATGGAAACGGTAATACACAAAGCCAAAAGGAAGTTTTGTAAATAGTTTTCTGAAACATCAATTCAATCCCAGGTTAACTATTATATTTTAAGACCCTAAATCTAAGATAGTTTGGGGTGTAATTTTGTTGAGACATGTTTTATTTGTTTATATTAACATATGTTCTGTTGTTACCTACGATTTATGATAGTCTTATATTGATCGTCAATCGAGGCTAGTGTGCTGGAAAACTCATTCTATGCTTTAGCGACATGATCTCACTAGTGGAGGAACTTAGATGGAAAATGATATTATTCATACCAGACTTATATTTGATCCATGTGTTTATTGTAATTCCTCTATAAACCCACAATTACTCATTTGAGTAGTGTTAACCAAAAAATGGATCAACACCCTGAATTGAGTGTGAAAGCACCAGCCCTATTTATCAAGGCAAATAAAATAGAAAAAAGCAATAGTAGATCGTATAAAAAGTAAAGGAACAAGAAGATTTTTATAGTTGTTCGACTGTTAATGAAGCCTACGTCTACTTTATAACTTTCTATTAACTGACTGCTATTAGAAGTGAAATTAGATTACAATATGAATGAATCTTCTAGGTTACATCAAGTCACAAGTGCAAGAGTTACTAGAAAATCATAGTGAACCCCTAGGTGACTGTTGTGTGGGAGGAGAAGAGTGAAGAATAGTTTCTACAGAGTTTCAGCAGCCAGTCTAGAAGATCATCTTTATATTGCAGATATCTGAGTATTTATAAGAATTGGAGAGCTATTGGGCTAGGCCGCTTTGCCAGAAGCGTACACTTGACGATACGAAGATGCTTAAAAAATTTCATTACGATCCAACTTAAGATTATGGATCACTAGCGATCCATGTACTTAGGGTTTTTTTGGATCATTTCCTTTGGGTTGCATTCCTTGCCTTATGTAGATGCTCTCCATATAATTTGGTAACTAGTTTCCTTGTTTTGATGGTGATTCGTGTACAGGTTGGATTGAACTATGACTGGTATTAGATGAATGCTTACTTCTCGAACTAGTTTTCTTGGAATACCATGAAACTTGGCAGACATCCTTAGAAAAGACATTGGTTCATGATGCAAGAGGTTTGGAGGATTCATAAGCAATCCTCATGGATTGCTAGCTATCCATAGGTAATGGATCGCTAGCGATCCATCCCCTTAGCCTGTTTTTGCTTCTTCCCTTTTGGGTCCTTCCTAGTTCCTTCTTTTAGTCCTTTTGGTTGATTCTTGAGTTGTTTTTACTTGACATAGATGTTCTAACTTCCTTTGAATTCTATTGGGTTAAAAACCCGGTTAACATTTGCCCCAAATTATGCCTTCATTGGAAACAAGGCATTCTCTGGAGTAATCACTTTTGAGTCCCCATTTCGTGAAGTTTAATTGATCGTGTTGAGGCTATCATGTGAATTTGGCTTTGGCTATTCAGCCATCTATTGGCTTCCAATGTGAATCATGCTCTTAACGATAAATCAATTTCAACCCCACAACTTTCCAAATGCTTGCGAACAACACTTAGATCATATGGTGAGTTTGGAGAAAATTGACTGCAACTTTACGGATCGTAGCGATCCATAGTCCATGGATTGCTAGCAAACCAAGGACTTAGCAAAATTTTTTTTCATGCAATCTCCTACTTAACTTCGTTCAAGCTGACCTTCCATCATTCCATGATTTCTTTTGTGAACCGAGCCATTTGCCTTGCGACCCAATCCAAACGCCTCCAAACCCTAAACTTGCTCACACCATCGCCGTCGTCGACCATCCGCCACCGAAGCATCTTAGCACCAACCCTACTTGACTTCGCTGTCATCTAGAGCCAGCCCTTAGTGCCTGAAACATTACCTACCTGGATCGCCGTTGATCTTACCTATAATGGATCACTAACAACTTGGGATTGGCCGAATTCGCCTTCTGACTTGAGGTTGGTGATATGGACTTTGGCATTTATTTAGCGATTTGGTGATGAAGTTGTGTTAGTGATGGATGCAATGGAGAATTCAAATTGATTGCGACATTGTGGAAGAATATAGTAAATCGAGTCTTGAATTCTTCGTGGAACAAAGCCCGGGTTTTGCCCCGATGCTTGACATGTTTTGCTATCTTCATCCACAGAGTCAGGATTAACTTGCACTAAGTTACACCGTTAATCCGGCACGGCGTCTTGCAGATTGATTTTGGTTTTTCTGGGAGGTGATAATAGCTTAGGGTAGCATCTCGTATGCAGCTCATTATGTTATCACTTTCTAGAGAACTGAAATAGACATATGTTGAGAATTCTCTACTTTATTCGGGCCTATTGATTTATAGTTGCTCACTTTGGATTGGTCCTGTCTTTGTACAATCGGCGTACCTAGAATAGGAAGAGCTTTCCATTTCGCTTCAGACAGCGGACCCATTATCTATCGTTGATCGGTAACGGTTAAGTGTAGGAGAAATAACTTTAATGAATGATACAAAAAGTTTTTTCCTTTCTTCACTATGAGTGAACTATCTACATAGGATAGAGCGTTTGTAGTGTTTAGGACACCGAGCCTATCCCATATAGATAACACACTGCACTTGCCCCAGTTAACGCTTGAAATCCGATGAGTTGGCATAAATCGATATTTTTCGGAATTCAAGTGTTATGCATATGAGACTTTTAGTTAGAAATAGAATTAATCACCCACGTTAGATACAAATTTTGTTATATAGAATGAAGCACCCGTCATCCCGTCGTAAATCCAGTGGAGGAAGTCTAGCACTCTCAGAAGCCGAAGCGACATTAGTTATAGCCTCCACAAACAGTTTCAACAGCGCCTGTTTCTTCGGCACCACCAGTTGAATATGGTCAGTTGGTTCCAGTTGGTCCGGTCGTAGATCGAACTCCTCCAAACTTTAGTGTTTTACTTAACCCTATGGAGAGAGATTCCATCGTAATTTCTACTTCAGTCCTGCACAACATTTGTTTACAGCATGACATTCCGGACGATGATTTACGCCTTCCATTGAAAAACAAGTTTTCACACGTGCCACCATTGGGTTACACCACCTGCCTTCGCTCCATGTGCTTGAATGGAGCAGTGCCCCCTTCAATCCTCTCTTGAGAGAGACTCTTTTGAATTTAGGAATTGGCCCATTTCAGATTCACCCTAAGGGATACGCGATTATGACTTGTCTTTACATTTTTTTATACGAACATTCAATTATGCCCCAAGCTTTGATGATCTAAGATACTTCCTCTCATTCAAGAAGAGAGACGAATGTCCATCTCCTATAATCATCAAGGCTCAAAGAAATCACAAAATTGTGTTGCACCTTCAGAGTAATTTGTCCCAGTGCAAGACCCAATATTTTTTCGTTAGGTGTCCTGAGAGATTTAATCGCCTTTGGACGACAGGGGATAAGTCTTCACTTTTACTCATTGTGATTTAATACAATGGTGCGAGATAGACTGAATACTCCTTATAGTTATTCCGAGGCCAAATAAAGATCCATCACTTGATCCCATCTTCCATACTCCGAAGGCCGTAGACACTAGAGAGAGATCGGTTAAGTCTTTGCTAATGGATGAGAATTTGCTTTGGTATGAGTTGTTGCATCCCGGGAGATCTGCCGTCTCCGTTGAAGATCCATCTCCTTCCCGTTCTACGATTCAAACACGATCCGCTTCTTCATCGCACGACTCCGAAGAGGGTGATCTACCAAAAGGAGAAGGTCCATCGGGTGGATCAGCTGAAGAAATTCATGAATGAAAAGGCGTTACGATCAGAGCTAGTTGCCCGATTAGGATGCCCCCAATCCTGGAGGAGGAGGAAGGGGAGTTCAAGCAGCGTGAGGGCAAGGCTTCGGTGATCATGGAAAAGGAGGAGGGTGAAATTGTAAGCAGTAGTATCTATGATTCCTCCTCTAATGATGAGGAATTTGATGCAAGTTCCAGTGAAAGAGACTTCGAATCATGCGACAAAGCTCCGGGAACGAGTCCTATTCTCCCGAACTCACCTCCCAAAGAGATTATTGCTAAAGATGCTTCCCTAGTAGCCAAACGACTTCACGGTTCTCCACCTAAGGAAACCGATATCAACTATGGGGACTTGGGCAACATTTATGTAAACATCGATGAACTCATGGGAGATGATTTCGAGTTCGAGGGATTGTCTTCTCAAACCGGTCATGCTATGTTTAGAGTTAGCCCGATTCCCACTGTTGTGGCTTCCTAATCCAGTTTGTGAAGTCCTTTTAGGCCGCCTACGACACGTTACACATTTCACTAGGGTCACGTACACTTACATATGCATTGTTTGAGTTCATTTTCTATCGCTAAAGTTCCTCATTTATTTTTTATATTAGATACTATGAGAGGTCATGGACTTTATGAGGACCTTAAACAATTTAAAGACGGACAACGCGGGTCAAGACGAACTCCAAGCCACCATCAACCTTGAGAAACTAAGGAAGAGTGGAGAAGGAGGAAAGATTCGAAAGTTAAAGTTCGTTGTCAGGACGACAGAGACCAAGGCAAAGTTTATAGGAGTGGTTATGATAAGAGGAAAACTCCCAACAACTAGGAAGTGCCATCTAAAAATTCGATGGTGGACCGTGGTTCTCATCCTTCCAAGTACCCAACATTTGCACTGTCTCCAGTCTCTGTTGGAATTGAAGTTTCGACTTCTACTCTTCTAGTCTCTCCATCAATCTGGACTCTGTCAACTCACATAGTGCTTATTTCTGATTCTTCATGCCCCTGCAGGAGGCTGGCTTATATTCTTCCGTCTGGCTCTCCTAAGCTTAAAACCGTGCTCCCAGATGGTTTCTGAAGGGAGTTAAATTTGATCATGATCTATGCCCGATACATAAAGATTCTTATATGCCCTATCTCCAGGCGATTCAAAGCGATTTGGGTCAAGCTGAAGGATGAGAGAAGTTATGTATGCAACTGGTGGACACAAACGGTAACAACTACCAAGAGATCCTTTCCTTCAAGTTAGAAAAGGATGATAACAAGAGGATGTTAACGGAACTTGACGTTAGAATTGGGCAACTGACAAATGAGAGGGATGCTGCAATTCGGTAGAGTAAGAGCAATGCTATCTTGCTAAAGGAATTGAAATATGCCCACAAGAAAATCAAGATCATGTTCAGAGACGAAATCAAGAAGGCCCACACCGATGAATTTAAGCTGAAAAAGGAGCTTGAAATTTGAGACAAGATCATGGTGTAGGATCGATTTCACCCTAGAGGAGGGGTGAATAGTGTAATACTAAAAATAATAAAAATTAATGTGGAAATATATAAAAGAATTGCAGCACATATAATAGCAGAATAATAAAAGTAGAAATAGAACAACACAGATTTATCCAGCTTCGGCAAAACCTTGCCTACATGCTGCCCCTAAGATTTCTACTAGAAATTAAATAGTCAGACGCTTACACACGTAAACTTGCGACACCCGCTATCGACTAAGCTAACTCTACACTCAAAACCCTGCTACAACTCAGCCACGGAGTTGCGAATTCTCAAACTACAAAACTGTAGTTCGTGACCTAGTTAAACACACTAGAATTTTAAAATTTTAAAAGAAAATTACAATTTAAAAACACTTAAAAACAACCACCTTAAGCCTACAAAATAACAACCGACCTACAAAAAAAAGGGTGACTTCCCTTTTCTTTTATTTCGTGAAAATATTTTCTCTAAGCACAAAAGCTTTGGCCGATCTTGTTCTCCTATTTCGGAATTAGGGCTTTGTGATTGATGTTGCCGCTCTATAATCAATATATTAAATTGAGGATTTGCGTTGCATTGCTTTGTCAATCGACTTCTGGTTGTGATATGCTTTCGGTCGCTCTAATTGTATCGAGTTCGAATAACACGAAATTGGTATGCGATTTATGCTTTTTGTTTTACTGGTTAATTTGCTTGAACTCGATTCGATTCGAGTTATAAAATCATTTTCGATTTAATAGTATACTCTCGATTTTTGTCTTGAACTCGAATGCTCTTCTGTCGTTGATGTTAAGGGAATTTATATAGGGATCGAAACCCTAAATTATCGTTCGTATTTTCAACTTGAAATCTTCAAATAATTTTTTTCGGCCATACGTTTTTGATTGAATGATTGTGATGTGTTCTGACTATTTCAATTCATATGTTACTTGAATTTCTTTGAGTCGGTTCCATTATTTGTTCCTTTGATTTTGGCTATTTGAAAATTGTGACTGTAGTTTTCTGCTATGACTTTAGCGTTGAGATAAACCCGACTTCATTCCATTCTTTGATGGCGTGTTCATCTGAAATCCCCTGCGACATTATTTTATTTGAACTGCTGCATATCATTTCTTTTTGAACCGTGACTTGACTTTCTCTATCATTTGAATTTGTGATATTCTGGACTTTGAGATAAAAATTGACTTGATAAACTCTGACTTGTTTTCACTGTCTTCGTTCCATACTGCATATATGTATACATGTGTATTCACGCATGTATATATGTGCGCTGTGTGTTTTATGTGCTTATGTACTTGATTGCCTTGATGTCCCATGGCTGTTCATTGACTTGTGCATGTGACCTTCTTGTTGCCTTGATATTGCTTTGTTTGCATTGAGTTGTTAAGATTGAGTCATGTTTATGGAACTGGTTTGCAGTGTTGTTTTGCTTGACACTTTCTTTTTGAAAGTGCCCCTGTTCATATTGATATAATGCTTGTATCTGTCCATATGCATATGTATACATATGTCACTTTGTTTGTTGCTTCATTGATCTGGTGGATTGTATGGCTTTGCATTCATATTGATCTTCTTATATGTTGATGTCTCCTCTGGTCCATCTGAGGATTTTTGAAACTGTTTGCTCATACTTGCATTTCATGTTTCCTCAGAGTTTCATTCAGTTGTTTATGAACTTGACTTTGCATATGATGTGTATGTATATAATAGCATATATGCATACATATAAGTTTTCCAGTTAGTCCACTATTCTAGTATTTGCATTTTTGCTGCCTTGGTTTGTTTTGCAATATTGTTGTCTGGTTTGGTCCATCTTCATGTGTATTCAAGACTCTGTTTCAACACTGTGTTTACACATGTGTGAAGCTGCTTTGTTTTGTTCACTGCCTTGTTGAGTGCACTTGTATTTGAAGCTATCTTATAGTCTGGTTTCATTTTATATTCATGTGTATTGATGTCTCTAGGCTGAAATTCGAGATGCTGAGGCAGTGCACATGTGTACATGTACACATATGTATATGCAGGCTCTAATTTATTTGAAACTTTATGACTTGTTTTCGTATTGCACTTGAGTTGAATCCAGCTTTGGCTCGGGTTTGACCTTGTGCTCACCTGTCTTTGCGATTTTATCAAGTGTATATCGGTGTGCACGGCCTTGTGACATGTACAATGATACACTATGCATGTTACAAGCTGTTCGTGTAAGATGAATTCAAAAGAAATAAACGATGAACAACCCAAATAACTGAGGCAAATAACATTTTCAAAACACACACTTTAATTTGCACTGCAAAATATTTTCTTTTTCAATTTTACTGAGTCAATGTTTATTTTGTAGATAATTCAGATGTTGTATTCAATCTGGAATAGAGTTGAAGATAAATACGAGTGAATAAGTGATATGTAGTGAGGTGAACATTGTACAATGAAATTTGTGATGTAATCGATATTGTAATGTAACTGAAATTGTGTATATATGTCGTGAGAGCTCAAATTTGTACTATTCAAAATTGTAATAAAATATTTGTTTGAATTTAAATTCTGTGTTATTTATTTTATTCAACAAATATTTATTTAATTATGTGAAAAATAAAATAGTGCAATAACAAATACATTTAAATGAATATATATATATATGTTTATTATCATCAAACAAAAATCATATACTAGTGTATTCAACACATCGAAGCTCAGAAGAAAACTATTGCTGGTCATGACGAAGCCGTCAAAGATCATAAAATGATAATTGCTTATTATGCGGGAATGGTGGAATTTCGTGATAAGATCATTTATGACCAAGCTCAAATGATTGCTTCGCTTCAGGAAAGAGTTGCGCAGCTTAATATTGAAAAGACCCAAGTTGAAGTTAATAAGGCCACTATGATGGCGGACTACTTGGAGCTACAGGATACCTTTGAAAGGAAAATGGAGAAGATGGATGACACCATCTTGAATTTCTATATCAACTCTTTGCTGCATCAGGGCAGCCTCAATTATCTGGGCCTCAAATTCCTGCATACTCTTGCTATGGATTGGGAAGAAGTTCTGGTCCGTTTTTAAGAAAATGGGGATGTGTACACCGAGCAAGAGCTGGAGGACATCTATCTCAACAAAGAGCCGAAGAAGGCTTTGGTAAAGGGCCGAGAGATTATTCGGATTGAGAGGGAGCGGGACACCACCGATGCTACTATAACTGCTATAGCTAAGGGCTATCAGAGCCTTTCAGTTCCAGGCCTGGCGAATCGTTAAAGCAGCCTCGTGATCGGTTAGAAACTATTCCAAGTTCAGCCGGTACTGCTTTGTTGTCTGCCCCTTCAACAGCGGTCTCGAGAGCCTTGGGTGGTCCTGGAACTTCACCAAGGATCGTGCATCCAACCAAAGAAGGAGAAGGTGGGGTGTATGAGGTTGAAATTCTCGGCCACTCTTCTAATGCAGGTAACATTCTTGTTTCTCTTAAGTTTGAGAATTTTTAGCTCATGCCACAAGAATAAAATGAATTGAATGCTTTTATTTTTGATCTTATAGGTTCGTCTTCTTTTCTTATTGAACTACCAATTTCCTCAGCCCTAGGGCCTACTGCTATTTCGACTACCTCGACGCTTGTTCTGTAGCTGCTTCGATCACCTCGCCCGTGTCTGGCTTTTAACCAGAGACGGAATCTGAGAAGATTGCTACATTGCATGGCCTAAACGACCCTTCTGTATCTCTAGAGAGCGATTTAACAATAGCTAACACTCGAGAGCAGGCAGACCAAGCTAGCCAGCTAAGTAAAACTAAACAGCAGATGGCAGCAGTTAAGAGGGAAAAATTAAGGAAAGAAAGTCTTCAAGGAGCTCATGCAAGTCCCGAAAGAGCAAGACCAAGGGGGGTCTTTTGAGTGGGTTGAAGAAAAAGGAGGAGACCTGGGCACGGAGTCGATAATTAATATTTCAAGCAGCGACACGACCCTTAGCGGGGATTCTGAGAAGAAGAAGATACTTTCGACCAAAGGCGGGAAGGGAAGTGGTGGAAAGAAACACTGACAGGCTCGAGTGATAGTGGAGCGGGATATTGGAACATTCTGAATTTTTTAACATGTATTTTTTACAAGTGCAGAGTCTGCACTTATTACTTTTGTTGTAGCATCTTTACTTTTCCTTTTGTTGGCCGATATTGTATGGGTACGGTCCCCACATTTTGACTTTGTACTGAAAATGCTATAAGGAATGAAAAGATTAATGTTTCAACTGTCATCTCTTCTGTATTTTTCCTTATTTATCACGTACTTAGCTTGTTTTTTATACTACTTATGTTTGCATATGGCACGATTGCTTGTTCTACGATTTCTATACTTCACATTGTCGTGCCATGTTTCGCGGTATATGATGCCTTTATTTCCATGATTTCACACACTATGTATGCATTTTTTAACTTTATAACTAGATCCGTTGTGATTGCCAAAATTATTTGTTTGGAGAAACGAACCTGTGGAGTAGTTTTCCTTTCAACTAAATGTTGGTATTTGTGTGCCCCCTACTTTACAGGGTTGTTTTATCCGAACACTTGACAAATGATTGGTTGATCCGAGCGATTCCTCGAATGTCTGTAATGGAATCTACATTGCGGTTCCTATCTTCGGGAACTTATGACTCGAGCATCTCAATTCTAGAGAGTCTATCAGTCAACGATCGAAATTCTTTGCTGATTTCTAGTTGTGGAGTCCTGTTAGCCCTACAATAGACGAGTTTCCTAGTGTTGTCAGGACAATACCCGTACTTACAAGATCTTAATGGCTTGCTGATGGTGCCAAAGCAATATCGAGTAGTGCTTGCATGGAGTGCGCGGCTTACGAAATGCGCGGCTTTTGAGAGTGTGCGGCTTACGAAATGCGTGGTTTATGGGATTGATACGATCCATTGATCCGGAACGGTTTTGAACTTCTTGAAGTTGCCAATCTTCGGGTAACGTGAGGAGTTCGTGCTTCAAGAGTGTGGTTCCATGGCTCAAGAAGTGATGCGTGGCTTATGAGTGTGCATGACTTAAGTAATTATATATGCTTGGGCATGATTCCACAACCCAAGAAGCGGTGCACGGCTTATGCAATGCATGGCTATGATTTGGGCCTTCCCGGTGTTGCCGGAGCAACACCGGTTCTTAAAAGGTAGGAAACGAGTTTCGTCAACCCAACGGTTTGAGTCAATTTGCTTCCGTTGACTCGGTGGGCAAATGAGGCATACTTGAGCATGGTTCCACTATTTCAAGCAGTGATTGGATGGTTTTGAGTCGATTTAACCCGGTTGACTCAGCATGTTACTTTTGTGAACATAATTTTATTGATTCAGAAAGCAAAGCAATTTTATTAATAAAAGTTGGGCAAGTTCTGCCTCTTTACAATTCCCTCGGTATTTCGAGATGGCTTATTACGGGAAAAAGTGAATACATAAGATAGCCTTAGATAAAGTAACGACGCAGAGATTTGATGTTTCAAGCTCGGGAAATTTGGGTTCCATCAATGGTTGTTAACTTGAATGTGCCATCTCCTAGCTTCTGGCTGATCACATAGGGCCCTTCCCAGTTTGGTTCGAATGTTCCTAGTACAGGGTAGACCCATTTGAGGACAAGGTCTCCCACTTTTAAAGTACGGTTATGGAATTTGGAATTGAAATACCATGCGACCCTTTTCTAGTGAGCGACAGTCCTTAACTCGACTTCTTCCGTCTTCTCATCGACCATATTGAGCGACTCAAGTAGGAGTTGTTTGTCTTTGATTGAAGTTTTGCCTTAGGTGAGTGGGGACTTCTAGCTCGACTGGGATCATTGCTTCTGAACTATATGCCAGGGTGAATAGGGAGTGCACGGTTGTAGATTTGTGCATTGTCCTGTAATCCCCTAGCGCAAGTGGAAGTTAATCAACCCAATTTCATTTAGCTTTAGTCCGCCGCTTTTTGATGGTGGCCTTGATAATCTTGTTCACTGCTTCCACTTGCCCGTTTGCCTGCGGATGTGAAATAGTGGAAAAGCTTTGCTCAATTCAGAAGCGTTTGCAAAGTCTTTGAACTCGGTGCTTTCAAATTGAGTCCCGTTATCCATGATGATTTTTTGTGGCACTCCAAACCTACAGCTAATGTTTTTAGCGACAAAATTAGTAATTTTCTTTGTGGTAATAGTGGCCAGTGGTGAAAGTCTATAGGATCTTTACAAATAATTCAATTTATATGTATACATGTGAGGCTGTATATTACTAACTATATTAAGAAGAGAATAATAATTAAATATAAATAAGATAAATAATAAAAACGATCACACTAGATATTTTATACTAGTTCGGACATCCTGTCCTATGTCCAGTCCTAAAGCTCCCCTTTGGTATTTCCTTTAACCAACTAACCCTCGCTTCGCCCGGAGGAATAGGCTAATACAAAATTATACATCTGACAATCTTGCGTTCCAAATAACGTGGATTTTGATTGATAGTACAAATCTTCCTATGATCTTCTTTAAGTATGTGAATGTGAATGCTTTGAGTTGTAGGAAGTGGCTTCACCAAAATTATATTTTGGTTATGATAGATTGAGAGTATGTAAGAAATTGTATGCACAAGAGAGTAATAAGAAATCATGAGAGAATAGTTTCAATTAATTCAATTTAGTTAATCTCTAAACCTTAATCATGGTAGTATTTATAGATTTAAAGGGATGCAGATGAAGAGTTGTTACTATTAGATAAGGTCTATTCATTTTAATG
Organism: Allium fistulosum; assembly: GCA_030737815.1. Classification (NCBI taxonomy): domain Eukaryota; kingdom Viridiplantae; phylum Streptophyta; class Magnoliopsida; order Asparagales; family Amaryllidaceae; genus Allium; species Allium fistulosum. Next base: position 297,684,760 of record CM060907.1, read on the forward strand.
GCTGCAACCTTTCGATGAAGAGTTAATTTATATTTGTTCAACATAAGTGTCTATCTAGAGTTGTGCAGTTTTTCAGATGACAAACATTTGTGGAAAAACCTTAGACATCTGTGGCTTGAGGAAATAATTTCCCAAGGATTGTCACAGACGTCTGTGATTTTCCTCAGATGTCTATGAATGTTAAATGTAGGTTTTCACTTTATGTTTAGTGTATATGAAATCATGTGCGATTGTGTGTGCATATATACTCAAGGAGACCTTATAGCGTTTTATCTAAGACTCTTTATACTAGAGTAACCTTACTAATTAAAGTATGGTCGATAAATCTTTATTTGTCTTCGAGTCCCAATATCTTCGAGCATGATGTCATCTTGTAGTATATACCTATTATTCTGATAATATGTATATAATATATATGATTGTAGTCATTGAAACATTAAATGGAAGTTCTAACATTCTCCTCCTTTTTAATGATGACAATTATAAAATCAAATCAAAAGAAATATTAATCAAAATAGAGAATGTTTGCGTAAAGTAAATTTTTTCCCCGCTATGTATATGCATAAATTTCTCCCCTTGTCATTATCAAAATAGAAGAGAGGATATAGAATATTTAGATAATAGCATGTTATAGCTAATATCATGAACAATTAAAAGTAAATAAGTAAGTCCAAATAGAAATAGAGACTGATGTAGTAGGAGCTAAAAGTTAAATAGACAAGCATAAATATAAATGCTAAATAAAATAGTCAAAAATAACTAAAAGAGATACTAGTTGCACTGATTGGAAAAGTAAGAAACACTTCCATAATTTTCATAATGTTTTCAATAAGACGAAGGATCTTGGTCATATGTTCCTGGCCAGTTGGTTTGATCGTTATACTCCTCATCTTCTTGAATGGAGAGTCCTTGGAAAGCCATGTATGATTGATGTTGAAATTGTGGAGTATCAGACATATACATATCATAACTATCTTCTTCCTCTTTAGGTTATTCTTGCATAGGAGTCTTTCCTCTATCATGAAAAGTTCCTTCAAGAGAAGTATGAGGCTGATAAACCGGTGTTTGTGCTCTTGGAGGTGGTGTCGGTGAGGGTGAAGATGATGAGCGAGAGGACAATCTGCCATAGACTTTTCTTGTAACTTTTCCTAAAGTAGAAACAACCTTTTCTAAAGTCTTTTTCATTTTAGTCATCCTTGTCGAAAAAGAATGTTCCAAACCAGTCATCTTTTTCTTTAAAGCCCATTGGTTGACCGTGATTAGTTTTTGATTTTTAAGCGCTAAATCAAGAAGTGATTCGCTTTGCATCGATTCAATGCGAGCTTCTTGAAGTTTTAAATTCGAATAATATTCGGTAGCATGACCGGAGGAGGCAGGTTGTTGAGAAGAACGATGTGAATGAGTATGTTGAGGAGCAGGAGTGGGGTGTGGATCATGATGTACTTGTTGTTGTTGAATAGTCCATTGGTTGAAGGGGATGATAGAAGGTGGGTTTTTGGGTTGCATCAATGATAAATATCTTGGACTGCTCTCTTTTGTTGGAATTTCCTCCTATTATGATAAGTATGAAGGAACGCCATGATCTTGTAAGATACGCATTATGTACGGAGCATATACAATTGTTCGACGATGCTGAGTCCAAAAACCTTTAATTTGGCTATGAACAAATTTTGCCCAATTTACCAAAAGACGACCAAATATTGCATAAAAGTACGATGGTCATTGGGATAAAGTTGTTCATGGCTACCTAGACGTGGAATGATTGCGCTGATTATCATTCTATTAAGTAGTCTAGCACATGGTCTTAGGTAAATTGATTTCCATTAGGGCATCCTATCTTCCCAAATTTGATGGGTAACTTCATCGTGGTAAAAGACTATGATTCGGTATTTCTGTTAAATAAATTCCCTCATGAGAACATCCTAGTTTACGTCCAACTGTATATACATCAATTTTTACTTCTTTACCATAAACACTTGACCGCATCCATCCATCTTCATTTTTCGGATTCCATATTTCCGCACTACATATGTTGGAATAGAAAAGATAGATAGCAAGAGGATCGATAATTACCTTGTTTTCATCATAACTAATGAGGTCGTGACAACCATCATCCACTGTTAAACCTTGAATATCGTATTCTATTACATTTCCAAGGTGGTAGAAGGGACCGACATGGAATTTCTTCTCGAAAAGCACCTAAAATGATTAATAGCAGTGGGATTGTTTCGGAGCCATTGGTTTATGTGAGATTCAGTAACAAGGGATTGAGAAGAGGAGGAAGATTGTCCTTGCTTTTGCTTTTTGGAAACGATTAGCATTTTTGGAGCCATTGATTGTTGAATTTGAAGTTGATGGAGGATAGGGTTTCAGAATTGGGGAACTAGAATGGAGGTAAAAGTTAAAATTGGGGTAAACTCATATATATGTATTTATATGGCTGCTAAAAAAGTAAGGTCAGAGCAGCTACAGACGTCTATGGGGGTGCCACAGACGTCTATGGTTCAGTAAAAAATAAACAGAAACATATGACAAACGTCTGTGATTTTTCCACAGACGTCGTAGTTTTAGGAATAAGTTTCTTGAAACCTGTGAAAGATGTTGAGGTTATAGGAAAATGTTTTCTCGAAACCTTTAACAGACGTCTGTGGTATTATCATAGACGTTTGTGTGCTGTTTTCTTCTAAAATTTTGCCTAAAACTATATTTATTGAAATATCAAGAGAATAAAACAAAATATATATATTAAAAATTACCAAAGAAACTAATTTTGAATAAATGCTTAGCATAAATTTAGTTTTTTCAGAGAGGTTAGAAATTTTAATTTGTTGTATCCCATGAATTCAGTTCAACCTTTGTGTCGTCAATTGACGGCTTTAGTGGAGACCAACTCGGATGAACTAGTGTGTTAATACAATCTTTGTTTGATGATCCTGACTTGCATAAATTTCTTAGAGTAATTTTATACGCTTTTATTGGAGTTTCTTGTAATTGAGGAGATTTTTGATATATGCAATTTTTTGTTGGTGAATGACCACAAATTGTTAAATAAATTTTTCGAGAAAATTTAGATGAGATCCTTGATGTCATTGCTCGTAATACATGTCATGTTGAACTTCCATCATTTCTTGTTAATAGTGATATATTTCATCAACTTTGTCGGTGAGATATGTTGATTGTAGATCAATTGACCGTTTTGCTTCCTTTTCCTTCGAAGAAAAGCCAGTGTGATATGTAGGTGATGCAATAATGTTTAGAGAAGGTGAGTGATTTGATGGAGATGAGGATTTAGTTGGTGAAACATAGGTGCTATTTGATGAGGATGATTTATAGTCGACGGTTGAATAAGTGGAGTCGTGATCGGAAAACATTTTTTGAGTAATAATGGTCTTAATAAATTATTTGTATTCAGTTAGGAGAAAAAACTGATTTATTTATAAGAGTGAGTTTTACTATACTTAGAAGTTTGTTTAGAAAAATAAGTTTAACCATATACAAGAACAGAAGGTAGTTAAGTTTTATGTGGTTAAAATTATTTTAAGTGTACAAATCTTATTCTGTGTAGTTTATATGAGTTAAAAAAAAAATAAGTGTACAAATCTAATCTTACAGATTTAGTTTACCAATTCATTGCAAGAACATATTCCTAGATCTTGTCTTAATTTAAAAAGTTAGTTCGCTTAATGGTTTAGTAAAAATATCAGCTATTTGATTTTCGATATTTACAAATTCTAGTGATATAATTCCTTTTTCTACATTATCTCGTAGAACATGGTGATGAATATCAATATGTTTTATTCGAGAATGGTTAATATGATTTTTTTGATAATTTATGGCATTAGTATTATCACAATATATAGGAGATTTTGTTATGATTTTACCGAAATCTAGAAGTTTGTTGCATATAGATTACTTGTGCACGTGCTAAAACCATTGAGATGTATTCGGCTTCACATGTTGAGAGCGATACACAGTTTTTCTTTTTACTAAACCATGAAACTAAAGATTGAACAATAAAATGACATGTGCCACTTATGCTTTTTCTATTCGTTTTATAACCCCCGAAATCTTTAGTATTTGTTAAATATTTTAAGATTCGTTTTAACGCTCGCTGATGTGATTCTTTTGGCTATGCTTGAAACTGAGCACATAAATCTACACTCATATAATATCTGGTCTACTAGCTGTTAAGTATAACAGAGATCCTATCATACTTCGATATAATTTTTCGTTGAAATCTTTTCCATTTTCATCTCTATCTAAATGTAGAGTAGTAGGAGTTGGTTTACTTCAAATATTCTCCATTCCAAAACATTTTAATAGATCTTAACAGTATTTTTCTTGATTTATAAAAATTCCATTTTCTAGTTGTCCTATTTGCAAACCTAAGAAATAGTTTAATTCTCCCATATGCGACATTTGAAATTCATCTTTCATTATGTTAGAAAATTCAGTACATAATTTTTCGTTAGTGGATCCAAATATAACGTCGTCAACATATATTTGTATGGCTAAAATATTATTATTTTATTGTTTTATGAATAAAGTAGAGTCAATTTTACCAATTTGAAAACCGGAATTTTTTAAATGAGTTTTTAATCTTTCATACCAAGCACGAGATGCTTGTTTTAATCCATATAAGGCCTTTTTAAGTTTAATACATGATCGGGATATTTCTCATGAACAAATAAAGGAGGTTGTTTAACATACACTTTTTCTTTAATAAATCCGTATAAAAATGCACTTTTTACGTCCATTTGATAAAGTTTAAAATTATGATGACCTGCAAAAGCCAGTAATGTTCGTATTGCTTAGAGACATGCTACAGGAGCAAATGTTTCGTCATAATCAATTCCTTCTTCTTGATTATATCCTTGAGCTACTAACATTGCTTTATTTCGTATAATATTTCCATTTTTATCCGCTTTAATTTAAAAAACCCATTTCGTTCCAATCACATATTGATCGTTTAGTCTCGCTACAAGTTCCCAAACATCATTTCTTTCAAATTGATTAAGTTCTTCTTGTATTGCAATAATCCAAAAATCATCTTTTGATGCTTCTTTATAATTTTTCAGTTCAAAATTTTATACAAATGCAACATGGCTCATTTGATTTTACTATCTTCTTGTTGATACTCTTGTATTTAATTCCCCGATAATATTATTAATAGGATGGTCTCTTAATATTCTAGGTGATGACGTTATCATATTATTATTATTATTATTATTATTTTCATGTATAGGTATATTAGTTTTATTTATAATTTCTTCATCATCGTCATTTTTATTATCTTTAAAGTTTTCATCAAATGAAACATGAAGAATTTCTTCTATAATATTTGTTCGTTTATTAATGATTCTATATCCTTTGCTTCTATCTGAATAACCAACAGAAATTCCTTAATAAACTTTATAATCAAATTTCCCAAGATAATCTTTAGCGTTTAAAATGAAGCACTTTAACCCAAATACGCGAAAATATGATACTTTCGGTTTCTTTTTAAAAAAATATTTCATAGCATGTGTTTTTAGTCATTGTCTAAGCAGAGCTGTCAATGGATACCAGAAAAATCCGAAATTCATCCGCATCCGCATCCGAAAAGCAGATAAATATCCGATATCCGAAAAACGGATGTGGATGCGGATACAAAGACATCCGCATCCGAAAATTATCCGTTCGTTTTATGTCAAGATTATAGGTCAAATTATGTGTATTTTAATACAGTAAATGATATTCGTTTATTATTTTATTAAGTTAGTAACTTATGATATATGCATTTATTACTTATTAACTGCTCGAAACTATTTATTATCATCATATTTGTTAATTTTTAATACTTCTATAATTAATGAGATTGAAAACTATTTATGTTAAACTAAAATTTTCTTTTTATAAATCTTGATTTATCGATAGTTAGCGGATAAGATAATTATCCGATATCCATCTGTATCAGCGGATGCAGATATCCGATATCCGAAAATGAGTTCGGATGCGGATGCGGATATGGTACTATCCGCATCTGAATGCATCCGTTGACAGGCCTAGGTCTAAGTGTTACATGATTTAATACAGAACAAGCAGTAGCAACAAGTTCAGCCCAATTTTTTTTTGGTAGGTTACTACTATTTAGGAGAGTTCATGCACATTCTTGTAAAGTTTGATTTTTTCTTTCTACAACACCATTTTGTTATGGTGTTTGAGGAAACGAAAAATTATGACTAATGCCCATTTTGTTACAAAAATTTGTAAATAGTTCATTTTCAAATTCACCTCCATGATCACTTCATATACTTTTAATTTTTAAATTCATTAGAAATTTTATTCGTTTAGCAAAAAATTTGAACATTTCAAAAGTGTCACGTAGGACTGGCCTATAACTTGACTGGTAGTACCGAATATGATCCGTTAATGGGCTCCAAAGCATACAAATGAGAGATAATAACCATCTATATTTGGAATGACCATACCCTACTTGGGAGCTACCTACTTGGCCCTACTGCATGCCCAATTTTTTTCATTTCCTGGTTGATGAGGTCCGAGGCTACGTCTTACCTTTTTATATAGCACTTCCCACTTGGAATGCTAATACTGCCTTCCAGGCGACAATGCAATACCATCATTCATCCATACAAGTCTGTTCTGGGACTGAACGAAACACTTGAGAGCTCCATCTCCAATTCCATCAACTTTTAGATGTCTTTACTACGAAACGCTTAAATTGGTTCGAAGTGGTTTTCGAATAACATACCCGATCCCGTTCTCTTCGAAACAAAATTCAATAATTCCTGGTAAACTCAACCCTGGTTCTTAAGGAAATAAACAGCCAAAGATAAGATCGGAGATCACCTCCTAACCGTTAGTGGATGGATTCCCTTATCATTGTCCTAGGTTAACAAAACAAGATTTATATGCACAGTACAACATCATCAGAGATGACTGTGCCATATAACTCACGTGTTTCTCTTAGATATTTCCAAAGTTACATTTGGGTCTAATTTTTGATAGTCAATTATTTAACTATCGAATAACAACATTCAATCAAGGATTTATTTCATGGGGAAAACCAACATTGGTCAAGCATATAAGCAATCACTAGCCTCAAATCTTTCATAAATAAAACCATTAGTAAATTACTTGTATAAGAATTACTTTTACAAAGATATATCCATCAATTCCTATATTTTCAATACTTAGAAAATATCCATATACTTATATCAACGGTATAAATATATTTATACAATGAGAAAGATCCAATTTTTATTCGATTCAAAAATCATTCATAAACTCTTTCTAATTCTCTAAAACAACTTCTGGAACCATTTTATAAAACTTCTTTTATACATTTCAATCCATTATAAATCCTCTTTGTACACTTTTAAAAGTCATTTATAAATCCTTTATAATCTCTAAACCATTTATAAGCTCCTTTATAAGATTCTAGTCTTTCAACTCTATTCATGGGACTCGAAATAACTTATGGATAACTAAAAATCTTGTACTTCAAAAGATCATTATATAATAATAATTATTAACAATAAACATTATAAGTAAATGAAAATTATTAACTTTAAACATCTTAATAATAATTAATAATTTCAAAATATTGTTAAATAAACAAAAATAATTAATCCTTACCATTCTTTTATAAATAACAATTATTTATTTTCAATACCTTATTAATAATACTTATTATTAATTTCAAACCATGATTATTCTTGCAATAATTAACCATTCAATTTATTAACCCTTTTATAAATTCTTAAAACATATTAACTACAAACAAATAACTTGAAACAATATTAAAATAATTAAATAACTTTAAAATAATATTAATATGATTATATAACTTTAAAACAATTTTAGTATAATTAAATAACTTTAAAAGAATATTATTATAAATAAATAACCTTAAATTATTATTATTATTATTATAATTAAATAACTTAAAAACAATATTAATATAATTAAGTAACTTAAAACAATATTAATATATTTAATTAACTTGAAAACAATATTAATATATTTAATTAGATAATCCTTAATAATGTTTCCGAAACCAAGTTTCGATTTTAAAATCGTTTCTTGTCTCAAAAATCAATTCCGACTTAAATCGCAATTTATTGTATTTTTAAAATACTAGTTTGAGGCCAATAGCCACCTAACGCTTAACCAATATCGATATTGATTTTCTATCACTACTAGGTTTTATTTTCAAACATATAACGATGTTATAACCACAGTGTCCTAATCATGTTCATTATTCAATCATCCATATAAAGGAAATGTTATTGAAACAATTCAAAAATAGTGAGGAATCCCGTTGGATCCCTTCAACCTGTTCCCCCTGCATCACAAATGTTATATAATCATAAAATATAAATCAACAGCTTCGAGGCGGGATTCGTATACAAAGGGTCGTCCGCTCTTACACAGAAACGTAATAGAGTCTCATTCGCTCCAATAGCAGGAATATTCAATCCAATTAATATAAATATAGTAATTCATCCAAACAATCATCCAACAATTTTTATCAACTATATATTATACCTGTTAACCCGCCTTTTGGCAAGGCCCTAGACAGGCGAATTTAACTAAATCGGTTGCTCGGTTGTTGAGATTGGAATACGATGGGTTTTAGTCAATTGGATGGATAGACAATCAATCACGGATGGTAATCATGATTATGAAGCCGGGGTTCAACATATTCGATGGAAAAAAGTCGCGGGATACTCGAAATATGAGTTTTGACAAAAGTTGAGTTGTCGCGGGTTACCTGGAGTTTTCTTCGAGTTGTATTTGGACTTGCTTCGGTTTTTCTTGTTGGAGTCTCGAGTGGGTCGGCATGTTGGAGTCACGAGTGGGTCGGCATGATGGAGTCTCGAGTGGGTCGGCAAGTTGGAGTCTCGAGTGGGTCGGCATGTTGGAGTCTCGAGTGGGTCGGCATGTTGGAGTCTCGAGTGGGTCGGCATGATGGAGTCTCGAGTGGGTCGGCATGATGGAGTCTCGAGTGGGTCGGCATGTTCGTGTCTCCAGTGGGTTGGCAAGTTGGAATCTCGAGTGGGTCGGCATGTTGGAGTCTCGACTGGGTCGGCATGTTGGAGTCTCGAGTGGGTCAGCATGATGGAGTCTCGAGTGGGTCGGCATAATGGAGTCTCGAGTCGGTCGGCAAGTTGGAGTCTCGAGTGGGTCGACATGTTGGAGTCTCGAGTGGGTCGGCATGTTGGCGTCTCGAGTGGGTCGGCAAGTCGGCATGATGGAGTCTTGAGTGGGTCGACAAGATAGAGTCTCGAGTGGGTCGGCATGTTGGAGTCTCGAGTGGGTCGGTATGTTGGAGTCTCGAGTGGGTCGATATGATGGAGTCTCGAGTGGGTCGGCAAGTTGGAGTCTCGAGTAGGTCGGCAAGTTGGAGTCCCGTGTTGGTCGGCAAGTTGGAGTCTCGAGTGGGTCGGCATGTTGGAGTCTCAAGTGGATCGGCATGTTGGAGTCTGGAGTGGGTTGGCATGTTGGAGTCTCTAGTGGGTCAGCATTTTACATACTCCAAGAAAGAAGTGGTCGGCTATATGGACTTGACTATGGTCCTAATGGGTCCGGATCACTCAGGAAGCCTAGTAACTCGAATTTTGCCTATAAATACAGCAAGCGGGGCTTCAAAAATGGGATCTTCATTCTGTTTCCCTTCTTCTTCCTCATTAAGGCTACTCTGCCATAATTGTTTTGAAAACTCCGGACTGTAACTGTAATTGATTCTCATATCAATAAAAAGGAAAATTTTGGAGTGGACGTAGGCCAGAGTCAGCTGAACCACTATAAATCCACTGTTTTTTCTGCTTTCTTTTTAATTTCTACTGCTCTTCATATTTATACTCTCTACATACACTCTATTTGTTATCTGTGACTGTTAGTTGGTACTTTCATTTACGTTTGGGTGTTAGTGACCAATTTTGGTGCTAACAATACCAGTTAACCAAAAAGGTGAGTTTAACTCATCGAAATTTTTTGTTACCGCCGAGGTGTTCCAGTTTGGAACTAAAATCGAACGACGTCCGATTTTAGCCCAAAATTCAACAGTCTCCAAATCCATCCATACCAGTTCCATCGCAAAGCTTTTTTCGTTACGAGTGCAACGCAAAAATCCATGCCTCGATTGGACCTCATAAGAGAGAGTTATAGAACTTTTAAGTTATCGATTTTAAACTAAAAATTAAACAAACAAATTATAAATTTCACCAAAACTACAAACCTACCCCTACCATTTCTTCCCCAATGATGTATCCCCTGTAGATGACATTAAGGTGCACGGTCGTGCACCAAGCACACTCCTCCACTCAACAATGCTCTGAACCGACGCTTCCATCGTACTTCTCTTCGTGAGAGCTTCGTCGTTATCCCAACTCTGCGCCGCCCAAACCACTGCTGCGAAACACGACACCCATGCCAGTACGCGACATCACCGACGTCGCACTTCTCCCCATCAAACCGCACGTCACCAAAATCCCCTCGCAGATGCTAATCTCCATGCTAAACTAAAAAATGACCTCAAATCAAACTAATTCTTCTCCGATTCCACGAATTTCCTAGCCCTAGATGTCAAGCTTCTCACTACTTTACTATGAACACTGCCGCACCTCCAAATTTACTACCGAGTCCACCAAATCCCCGATTAAAATGAAGATCTCATTGAATCAAGATTTTTAGGATTTGTTTTATGATTTTTCATAAAGCATTAAATTTGATTTTCAATTTTGAAATGAAAAATAAAACACTGCATGCATTCCTTTTAAACTAGGGGGAGAGCGTGGGGGAGGAATAGGCTTGTACGGTCTGTTTTTGAACGTGGTAGGGGTATGGGCTGATGGGATGAGGCATATGTATGTTCAAATCAACACCTTTTTATTATTTAAATTTAAAATATCAAGCAATATAATTTCAGTCCCCAATCAAGACATGCTGCCTCGCATTCTATATGTTATACCCCTATTTCGAACACAATGAAACTTGTTTCGAAACCTAATTCAATCATATGCAGAAGATAGCATTTTGAACCCAATTATTATTATATCAATTTTGAATATTAAATCCTACGCGTTTCGATTTCGCACGGCCAAACGATGCATCTGATCGCCATGAAATTTGACGGCGTATTATAATTCATTATTACAGATCCAATGAAACCGGTTTCGTCAAAATCCGAGACAGTGCCCCGGAAGGCTATTTTTACTCGTTAATTAAAACGAGTTATTTTCAAAATCAGTTAAATCACTTTTAAATCCGACTTAAAAGTTTTATTATTTTCATTCTTATTAATAGAAATTAAATAAGCTTTTAAATCATTTTTTTATCCAACTTAAAACCAAAGATTCAATTATTAAATTCAAAAATAAATTATACAATAAATCGCTTATATTTGAAATTCAAGTTAATAAAATTAACTTTTCAATATTGAAAATCAATTTAATATTCCAATCCCAAATGACTAAAATTCCGGGTCAATACACTCTTTCCCCCTTAGAAAGAATTTCGTCCCCGAAATTGCCAAGGTAAAAAAAATGCTTAAACCCCTTACTTTTTAAAACCAATTAGTTGAAATAACTTACCAAATCCTTTTAATCCTTTAACATTCCAAAATCAATTTGTTGACACCTTGTTATTACTTTTACTAAGTTTTCAAATTCATTCATAGATTCCAACTAATATTATCACGTTCAGTCATTCCAGATTATAACTCAAAATCAAATTTTAGTTGTCAAAAATCCCTTCAAAATTTCTAAAATTTTTACCACGCCTTAATTTACGAAAAATTACGCTAGCATCTCCTTTGCATAGCTCAATTGAAATAAACTACAAACTGCCCTATGGGCCCAAACCAGCAAAAGAAAACAAAAGCCAAGTGGCTCAACCATAAAACCATCAAATTCAAACAACGATTCAAACATGTACCTTTTAGTCGGGCAACCCAATTTTACTTATGAAATCAAAGGCTTCAAACTTGTTATTGCTTTTATATACCTGCATCTTATTTACTAATGATATCCCAATATATAATTCATAATCATATTATTTTGCATTTTCAATTTCTAACATTTACTTTATTAAAGCCCGTGCGGTGTGCATATATCATCCGTAGGCAATATCAAATCCGATCGCTCACTCGATCACACAATTTCACTTCCGAACTAATATCGTTCACACAACCACTTTAGTGTGGACTCAGATTTGGTCCCTTAATTAGAAATCGTCATTCTCCTTGCATATCCATATACTATGATAGAGAATTCCAGAATCAATCAAAAATCCATATCCGTGTTTGCCGTCGAAAATCGAGTGAAATATTCCAACTCGGATCATGTACTCTAATCTGGATAAACCAATATGCGAATAAAATAATATACGCACAAAAATAATATACGCACAACTTACGTATTTATTTCCATTTACTTCCATTCAATTGATTTACATTCAATTTCTTTTACATTCATTTTATCCACATTCAATTTAAATCAAATTCCCTTATTCATATTAATTTCACATTGCATTATTCACATTTATTATTTACTTAGTATATTCCTTTCTATACTAATATCACTTAAACATCATTCCATCCACTTTTTACTTAAGTTTATTACAAACATCTATACAACATCACTCATGTTCATCATCACTTCATAACTTAAGTCATATTCATTTGAAACCAAATCTAATTTTAATTAACTCAATTCATTTTCCAATTTCAATATTCAATTCTAACCATTTTCAGTTCACTAACTTATTTAATTAGCCTATCTCATCCATTCATTTCAAATCACAATCAATTCCATTTCCAAAAATCATTTCATTTAACTTAAGTTAAATCTTCTTTTCAAATTTGCTTCCTCACATTCATATGCAACAATTTTAAAACTTTGTTTTACTTACAAATTCTTAAAATTTATATGTTATCAAACTTATTTTCTCATATTTTCATAAAATATTTAAATGAAAATTTCCAAAGTTTAAACATCCTGTTCTTATTATTTTTTCAAATCATTTTGAAATATTATAATAGATTTCTTTGTAATTTAAATCATAATTTCAAATTTCAAAATCAAAACTAGATTTACCAAAACAAAACTTCAATGGTAGCAATTCCTCTCTTGGAAACCCGAAAATGAACGTCGATGATGTTGTAGTCCTTATCAAAATTATTTTCCAGCAACCGAAGTGAGTTTAGTGCTTTCTATCTCCGTTAAATCCTTTTAAAATAAATATTTACATTCAAAAATATTTTCCCAATAATACTATTATTAATTTCAAAACTTTGCAAAACATTTCCAAAACTAACAGGAATTAAATTCTCAAATTCCTAGCTTTTAAACCCTTTTATTTACAAAACATACTATAATATATTTATGAAATTTCATTTTTTTTCTTTTTCATTTATAAATCACATTTCTAAATCATATCTATATAATTCCATTTGGTTATATAAAATTATTTCTTAATTGTTTATCTTGCTTTCATTATAAAAATTACACTTTTATTTGATCACAACCAACAATGAACAAACGATAATAATCAAATATTACCATTTTCTAACAACCAAGCACACCATATATACCTAATAATTTATGAAAATTATTCCTTTATATATAAAATATATTCAAGGTAAAATTATTTCGTTTACCTAATTTCAAAACAATACCATGTCAAATTGCTCTGTTTAATTGTTTAGAGATCCCTATCAATAACGTTAATTACTCGTATTGACCAGAATCCATAAACCACTCAGTAGACCAACCAACACAATATAAAACATTTTTATATCACTAACAAATACGTGTTCATATATATACACTCAAACTCATTCTAGGGTGCTATTTACCCTATCTCTAATGAGTACCCTACCAAAACCAAGGTTCTCGCTTAACCTTCAGCTCTGATACCAAATGCAACTACCGAGGTTTCCGACCCTCGTAAATCGACACTAATACATTCACTATATCACATGCCGAGGAATCGAATGCTGGAAAACCCAATTGTTAGGGAAAAGAAAGAAGGGAGAAGATAAGAAGAAAACTAAACAACAACGAATCTCACAACGAAATGAATAATCTATAATATACATCAATCTTTACACAAAACAAAGGGTAATGTATGTATATACAAAACATCAATCAGAGTATACCAACCAATTTTAGTCTGGATAGTTATAACAGCCTATCCTTACCATTCCTGATAAATACAACGAATATAGCGGAAAAACAACCATCTACGTGAATATGTCTCTAGGCCACTAACTCGTCTTCTGAAGCTCCAAAGCATCCAAACTAATCTGTAATATGCTCGGTCTAACCCGAGCATTATAATAAAAAAACACCCGAGTTAGTCTGGAAAACTAGCGTGAGAAACACACACCCACAAGATTTTAAGGTTCTAGAAAACCTTTGAAACATCAAGAGTATCTTGTAAGACCGCGCCGCACATAAACACGGACGGGTTTTTACCCTACGATAAGCAAAACATTTCATATGAAATTCTCTGATACTATAATAGGGTCTAGATACAAATACTTATTAATCTTAGCCGAAATTGTTACATTACTAAATACAAGCATACTAGGTTCTACAATCAAAACCGTAAGGCATGTATTGGAGATTGGATTCCATACTATGACAAGGTAAGGAACTACCTTCCGAAGATACATCTTTAGATAAAACACCAGAGTCTGACAAGAACATCTTGTGCCCTCTGCCATACATGACTGACCTATCACTTAACTAGTAGTACCGAATATGATCATTCCTCCATTAATGGGCTCGAAGCATACAAATGAGAGATAATATCCGATCCAGATTTGGAATGACCATACCCTACTTGGGAGCTACCTACTTGGCCCTGCTGCATGCCTGATTTTTGTCATTTCCCGGTTGATGAGGTCCAAGGCTACATCTTACCTTTTTATATAGCACTTCCCACTTGGAATGCTAATACTGCCTTCCAAGCGATAATGCAATACCAGCATTCATCCATACAAGTCCATTCTGGAACTCAACGAAACACTCGAGAGCTCCGTCTTCAATTCCATCATCTTCAAGATGTCTTTACTTCGAAAAGCTTAAGTTGGTTCGAAGTGGTTTTCAGATAACATACCCGATCCCGGTCTCTTTGAAATAACATTCGATAATTCTTCGTAAACTCAACCCCAGTTCTTAAGGAAATATATAACCAAAGATAAGATCGAAGATCACCTCCTAACCGTTAGTGGACGAATTCCCTTATCATTGTCCTAGGAGAACGAAACGAGATTTATAGGCATAGTACAACATCATCGGAGATGGCTGTGCTATATAACTCACGTGTTTCTCTAAATATTTCCAAAGTAACGTTTGGGTTTAATTTTTGATAGTCGGTTATTTAACTATCGAATAACAACATTCAATCAAGGATTTATTTCATAGGGAAAACCAACATTAGTCAAGCATACAAGCAATCACTAGCCTTAAATCATTCGTAAACAAAACCATTAGTAAATTGCTTGTATAAGAATTACTTTTACAAAGATATATCCAATATTCCTACATTTTCAATACTTAGAAAATATCCATAAACTTATATCAGCGGTATAAGTATATTTATACACTCAGAAAGATTCCATTTTTATTCGATCAAAATCATTCATAAACTCCTTCTAATTCTCTAAAACAATTTATAAACCATTTTATAGAACTTCTTTTATACATTTCAATCAATTATAAATCCTCTTTGCACACTTCTAAAACTCATTTATAAATCCTTTATAATCTCTAAACCATTTTTAAGCTCCTTTATGAAATTCTAGTCTTACAACTCTATTCATGGGTCTCGAAAAAACTTATAGACAATTAAAAATCTTTTACTTCAAAACATTACTATATAATAATTATTATTAACAATAAACAATACAAGTAAATGAAAATTATTAACTTTAAACATCTTAATAATACTTAATAATTTCAAAATATTGTTAAATAAACAAAAATAATTAATCTTTACCACTATTTTTATAAATAACAATAACTTATTTTCAAAACCTTATTAATAATCCTTATTATTAATATCAAACCATAATTATTCTTGAAATAATTAACCTTTCGATTTATTAACCCTTTTATAAATTCTTAAAACATATTAACTATAAACAAATAACTTTTAAACAATATTAAAATAATTAAATAACTTTAAAATATTATTAATATGACTATATAACTTTAAAACAATGTTAATATAATTAAATAATTTTAAAAGAATATTATATAATTAAATAACCTTAAATTAATAATATTATAATTAAATAACTTAAAAAAATATTAATATAATTAATTAACTTAAAATAATATTAATACATTTAATTACCTTAAAAAATATTAATATATTTAATTAGATAATTGTTTGTACCAAAAATGGGCACAACACTCTTCGGAAGTTTTTGAAGAGATAAAAGTGAAGAATGAAAATTAAAACTGTGGATTATCTAACAAAAACTCCAAATAACAAAAAGTAAATTGCAAAGACAAGCGATTTAAAGTGGTTCGGCGTTTTTGCCTACGTCCACTATGAAGTTTGATGATTTTATTGCTCGATACTTGAAGATTACAATTCTTTATACTGTAATACAACTGAATTTATATGCTAAGTCTCAATCTAAAGCAGCGGTGGTGTTCTGGAGTAAATCTGGCAGAATCTGGGCGCTCTTCAGTACTTAGAATTATCCGACCCCTTTTCTGAATGACCAGGGGCTCTATTTATAGGTGTAGGAGGCTGATATTTTGCCTAAAATGAGGGGAGACCAGTTCTGGTATGTCAGGGGGCCCACATGGCTGAAATCTGGAGATCCGGGCCCACTTTGGGATCGATTCGACCCTTGGTTCGAATCGATCAAGAAATCGTCCAATCGAGCTGAAATTTGGTGTGAACATTCTTCATCATGTGTTTAAGCTTCTGTGAAAATTTCATGGCATTTGGAATTGTAGAACTCGAGATATGATCGATTCAATGTTGCATTTCTGGAGAACAGGGATACTTCGAATCGATCTTAGTTCGAATCGATTCGGTCGACTCGATGCTTGCTGCGACGTGGCGCGCGTATCTCGCCTCGATCCGTTTTGTACTCCTGTTTGACTGGGTCGAATCCATGGCTTGGATTCGAAGATGGTGGAGTCGAGGACTCCCAGTTGAGTGGATTCGAAGTGAAGCTACGTCTCCTGGATTCGAAGCTCCTTCTCTTTATGGATTCGAGGTGTAGAAAGCTCCAATGAATTTGAACTTAAGGTATCGTTCGAATCGATTCGAAGCACAGCTAACTACAATCGATTCAAACCAATGCTATCTCGATGGTTTCGAACCAATGCTTGGTCATGTTGGATTCGAACGAGAGCTTCTATGCTGATGGAGTCGAAGCAAAGGAGGGCTGATGGAGTCGAGGCAATGGAAGTTTGATGGATTCGAACTGGTTCCTGGCCAATGGATTCGAACATAGGTTTCGCCTATGGATTCGAACTAAGGGTGGCCTACTCCATCTTTTGTCGACGATATCTTGAGCATACGAACTCGGATTGACTTGAAACTTGGATCGTTGGTTCCCACGGCTTTGCTTGACGTGCCTTACCAGTTGTAGCCCGATCCGGACTCGAACAAATTTCATCGATATCCGTAGCGATCCTTACGTGTAACCGACTTCCGAGACGATCTGTCACCGGTATCTAGTCAAATCCTTGGTGTCACGGCCTTTCCAAAAGGCGGGATAACATTTGCCCCCCAAAGTACGTCTTGTGTAAACATGACGTGCTTTGAAAAGCTACAGTCCCTTATTGAACAATGATCACATGCTTTGTCGAAAATTGTCTTCTTTGCTGTTGTAATCAATCGTTGTATGATCATGATTGGCGGTTAGGCTTTTGAGTCATGACGAGATGAACACCTGATTCCTGTTGATGATAAAGATCAAACATTAGTCAGGAATGCGTGCATACGTGTATTATTTTGACTTTGGTTAACGTTGCGTGATCGCAAGTTGTTGTCAGTTCGGTTTGCTATCGAAATCTGCATCGGTCCTCTCCTGAACCGGTTGAGACTCGAGTTAAAACATCGCTTTTATGATTGCCTATGATCATCCTCTTGTATTGATCCTCTCCTGAATCAGTACAAGAGTGGACAAGCAATTTTTCATATGGAAACGATTCGTCCATTTGACCGGTGGTATTTGATGGATTCGAAGCTATGTTTCTTGATCCGCTTCGAGTTGAGGGTTTCGAAGTGGGTACTTCGAATCAGTGGTTCTCCGAATCGATACTGCTTGGATTTGAAGTTCTCTGAGTTGGTGGAGTCGAAGTCACGAGTGCTCGAATCGATGTTGCTTCGTTTCGATGCTGCTGAAATGGATTCGATGTTGTAAAGGATTCGAAACCGGATGGATTCGAACTAAGGGATGGATGTGTAGCAGTTGAACGACTCCGCATCGTGAGTGATTCGAAGTAGCGGTTTACAATGGATTCGAACTCGCTACGACGAATCGATTAGTTTCGATTTTCTTACCTGTAGAAGCCGGTCAAGCGTACCGGGAGGCGAATCGTCCTACTTCCCCTATATATACCGGGGTCCTGTTCATTTTTAACTTTTTACTTTTACTGTCTCCTTGCTTTCTTCCTCGAATCGACTTTCCTAGAGCCAAGAAAAAGAAGCGCGCCTTCCCCGAATCGATTGAATCGTACAAACCTTCATTCGTAATCACACTAAACCAGGTAACTATTGGATTGATGTCAATTGAGAAGGACAAAACTGGAAGTCTTCATCTTCAATTCTTCTCCTGAAAATCTTGAAGGGTTATGAGATCTGAATAAAAATGGTTCGAATCGATGATTCGAGGCATAACAAAACGTTGAGATTCCTTCGGAGAAGAAGAGATCTTGAGGGGTGTCATCTTCTACTGCTTCGTATCGATCTAGGATGGAGTTTACTCGAATCGACTCTGACTGCAGATCTTCGAATCGGTGCTTGCAAAGGAAAAAGAACTCTTGTTGATCGATTCGAAGTAACGATACCTCGATCGATTCGAAGGTATTTAGCGTCGATCGATACGAAGTCACCCAACGCCCATGGATTCGAAATGTTTCTCCGTCTCGAAGTATATCGAGTCAAACCATATGGATTCAAAGTACATTGATTCGATTCGATGGATTCGAACATATTCAGTTTAGAGAATCCAACTTTTCTGACTCGTTCCAATATCCGAACTACGACTAATTTCAAGTTGAACTTTGACGATCTTAACGAACTTTATCATACTTGATTCCGACGAGCTTCGGCCTTGCATAATCGAACTTGACTGAAAGACTTGAACTCGAACTTCCTTTGAAGCTCGCCGATGGAATTATGACTTAACTATTAATACAATTGACTTATACTTGAAGTTAGTCCGTAGCGTTTGGATGGCGTGGAAGTGACGGTCAGCGATGACGGTCATTTTCATTCTCGAATTCCCAAGTTGTGTTGCACGAATATCTTGCTTTGTTCTGTTAAATTTGCTTAAGTGATGCACAGTACTTGCACTGCACGACACGTTCATACACACTACACTGGGGCATGCACGGGCTTGTTCATGAACTTAACGTTGCTTTCTAATGAGTTAGCTAATTATGGAATCTTCGAGCTCCCAACAACAAGAGGTACAGAGCTCGACTCCTCCGGTTCTTGAGATTCCCGATATTCCTGCCGATGCAATCGATCCAGCTCCAGATGAATTGCCGGAGGCGATATTTATTGAGGACCCTGTTGATTCGGTTCAGTCTAACATCTCTGGATCCTTATTGGGACGAATATGCTTAAAGCATAACATATCTCTAGGTGACGTATTATTGCCCAGCGCCACTGATAGACCGCACAACCCGCCTGAAGGATATACAGCATTCTACCGTCATGCTTGTGCGGCCGGAACTCTTCCTCCTTTCAACCAATATATCAGAGGGATGCTATCATATTTAGGAATCGCTCCTTCACAACTTCATCCCAACGGGCACGCGCTGCTGAACAGCGCCTTTGTGATATTTATGGACTGTCTCTTTCGCCCGCCGAGGCCCTCCGAGATCAGACACATATTTAACTTCAAGAGTAGGGGTGATAGCCCGTCTTTTACACTTTTGGAGGCGGTTAGGAATTGCCAAGTCGTAGTTGGGGCTTGGACTCGACTGAGCTATTTCAAGAACGAGTGGTTCTACGTTCGGTGCCCCCCGGGTTTCGCTAGGCGATGGTTGTCTAGACGTAAGCGCCTTAACCTGTTTCCTTGACCAATTGCTCTTCGGTGTTAAAATTAACATTTCATTCCTTTTACAGCTATTATCTCTAGGCCCGATGGAGGGCGTTTCAAGGGTACCGTCCAGAGTCTTCAAGAAGTCCCAAGCGAGCTGAGGCATATTGACTCGGTGCTGAACGATTACAACTTAAGAGTTCTTGGTTTGATCGACATCAATCAAAGCATAGTCGTTGAGGGATTTTAAAAAAGTCCTCCTCCAAGAAGGAAAATAAGAAGAAACCCAAGAAGAGAAAAGCGAAGAAGTAACTCGGAATCAAAATAATCGAGGCGAGTGACGAAGAAAGAACCCATACGGATTCAGAGCCAATGGCTGACCTTTCGGGAAACTTGGAGGAATCGGGAGAAAAACGGAAAGGCAAGGCCGCCGTTTCCAAAAACTTAAGTCAAAGGGGGGAAAATCTATAGATGTGTTTCTTCCCGCTTCCGGAGTTACGATTTCTGAGGCCGCCCCTTCTCATTCGAGAGATTCTCTCAAAGGGCTTGACGACATTCCTATCCCAGATTATATATCGATTTCTCATAATCCTGGGTTGGAGGAATTGCAAGATGTCCTAAACATGAACGAGCCCTTTCCTTTAAGTGCGGTCAACACTTCCGGTCGGTTTGGGGGTTTACACATTTACACACACTTCCACGGCACTTCATGACTTCTGCATAGTAAACATTGCTTTATGGGATTTTAATCCGTAATTCTTTCTTATCGCAGGTGAGATATCAGGACGTGGCTCTACTCTAGATAGGCTTCGGAATGTGCGCCAATCTTCTCCATTTTACGATTCCCGTAGGAGAGAGACAGATAGGGATCATGGGCGAGGCTATTCGAGTCAAGAACGTTATGATAGAGACAGAGATTACTCGCGTAGCCGTTCTGGCTATGATTACTCTGACAGAGACCGGGGATACCAGTACCGACCCCGATCTCGTTCTCCTCCGCCACCCAGGGCTCCAGTAGACCTCCCAGGGCCATCTCATCAGCAACAGTTGCCTTCTCAATCTTCTCGGCCTGATGCTCAACGGCCAAGAATGGAACCGACGGCAGCCGCTATAATTGAACAAGCTCCGGCTGAGTTGACAAGCGAAGGAGCTTCTAAGCTTGCCCAAATGAAAAATGACTACCCGGAAATATGCATGGATGGCTACATCTTCCCTCCTAACTTTAAAAGAATCCCTCCGGAAGCTGAGACCACTGCTCATAGTTACATCCACGACTTCTATGCTCAGTATAAGGAGTGGTATAAGGCAGCCGTGAAGGCTTCTAGAGTAGCTTTCGACAGGGCGAAGGTCATTGCTGAACGTGATGCTGACATCGCCAAGCAGAAACGCATCATTCAGGTTCTTCAATCCGAGGTGGAGACGTCCCGGAAGTCAGAGCTTGAAACACTTCAAAAACATGAGGGTGTCGTGGCCAAACTAGCGAGGATGCAGCAAGAACATTGCGCCACAGTGGAAGAGATGGGCCACCGCAACACCACCATTGCAGCTGAGCGAGACTTAGCCGTTAAAGAGCTGAATGAGCTCAAGGCCAAATTCGCTGAAATGGTGAAGGAGAAGGATGATGCGAACGCCACTGCTTAAGAGGCTTGCGACCAAGCAGTATCTCTCAGGACCGAACTTGCTGCGGCGGCGGTCAAGGCTAAGTCTGCGGAAGCAGAGATTCAGGAAAAGATCTTGGAGGAGAGGTCTAGGCTAGATGCTGAGTTTGACGATCTCTTAGTCACGTATAACGCTAATGTGCTAGAACACAGAAATTTAGCGTGGCTGGGAGATGACTCCATGATCTTGTACAATGCCTGGACTCGGCTGGTGAATGAGAAAAGAGCAGCGCATCCAGATGGAACACTCGATGACTTTGAATTGGAGATGCGTCTGCTTACCGAGGATGAGAGGAAGACCCTTCATGAGGTGGTAATCTCTATGGCGAAAGAAAAGCTCGGCGTCCAATCTCTAGAGACAGGCGAAGGCTCGGGGGTCGTGCATCACGGGACAGGTGTTGGAGCTGTAATTCCAACATTGCCCGAAACCACTGGTGCGGTAGATCCCCAATCTGTTCCTGCCCATAATCCTGACCAACCATTATTATCTTCTGCCGAGGATTCTGCCCACGTTTCGGTTCAGACCAAGGAAGGTATTTGAACGCTCCTCGTAGTTTAGTTGTGAAGAACCTTAAGCAACACACTTGGCTAACAATCTTCGTTTTGTCGCATTTCAGTGACTGAAGTTATTGTTTCTGCGCCCCTTGCTCTATCAGTTCCTCATCAAACACAAGGGGTTGTTTTTTCCGAAGCCATCACGACTTCTACTTTGATTGGCGAGGAGGGAGATGCAAATATGTTTTCTTTCAGCGCTCAAATGATTGAGGAGCTTCTCAATGAACCCATCGATCCCTCTGCCAACCCGTCCGATGCTGTGAGTGAGGCTGCTCCGACCGTTAGTTCATCTATGCCAACTATTGGCACATCCGATGCGGCCCAAGTATCTCGTGAGGACGACGTTATTGCTGAGATTGCTGCCGAGATGGCAGCAGGGAATGTTGGTACGAGTCCCCCCGGGCCTGCCCCGTTAATGGTGATTTCACCGGGCGGTACCGTAGTGATTGAAACTGCTCCTGTCCCTCCTCCTGCTACTACTCCTATGCCTCCAGTTCGACCTCCTAGAAGAACTTCCGTCGCCTCCAGCTCTGAGGAAGACGTAGACATTATATCGCTGCCGGAGGGCAAGCCTGAAAAGAGTAAGCGATTGAGGAAAAAATCAGGCAGTGGATCTGGTGGGGCTACTCCGAAGAAGAAGATAAGGAAGAAGAAAGATTGAACTCTTTCTTTAACTCTTTGTTGCGTAGGGTAGCATTTTGTTGATTTCTCTATTGCCGTGTATAGATGTGGATTCGGCTCCCACTAGCAGAATTTTCTTTTAACACTTTGTACTCAGATTCTTTTTGTTGATAGTGGAAATGAAAATTTATTCCCTTTCTGTCTTCAACTTGTTATGTGTTATGGTTCTGCCCCCTGTATTGGGGATAAGTGTGGAGTTGACGTATGTTTATACCCCGTCTCACGCTCCGGAGTATGGAGTAGAATGAATGTTTATACTCCGTCTCGCACTCTGGGAGTATGGAGTTAGATGAATGTTTATACTCCGCCTCGCACTCTGGGAGTACGGAGTTAGAAGAATGTTTATACTCCGCCTCGGACTCTGGGAGTACAGAGTTAGAAGAATGTTTATACTCCGCCTCACGCTCTGGGAGCACGGAGTTGGATGTATGTTTATACTCCGCCTCGCACTCTGGGAGTACGGAGTTAGATGAATGTTTATACTCCGCCTCGCGCTCTGGGAGCACGGAGTTGGATGTATGTTTATACTCCGCCTCGCACTCTGGGAGTACGGAGTTAGATGAATGTTTATACTCCGCCTCGCACTCTGGGAGTACGGAGTTAAGTAAAAAGCTTGTACCCAGCTCGCGCTCTCGGAGTACTCTGGGGTTTAGGAAAAATGTTTATACTCCGCCTCGCACTCTGGGAGTACGGAGTTGAATGAAAGTTTATACTCCGCCTCGCGCTCTGGGAGCACGGAGTTTAGTAAAATGTTTATACTCCGCCTCGCACTCTGGGAGTACGGAGTTGAATGAAGGGTTGTCGTGTATCAACCCATTTTGTGGCCTGATGTGATGGCTTGCCCCCGAGCTCGGGTTTCATTTAGTGAGTGGTTGATTGCTTCACAGCCACTCCCTACTTGAATAAATTCCACTGTGTGATGGAACTTAGCTCTTCGTGCATCGTGATGTTGTACATTGTATTTAATGAATCACAGCTCTGGCTCGAAGAGATGGCATTTTATTGCTGAAATAAGAAAATATGGCAAATCAGTTGCCTTATTACAAATTCTAATTTCGAAATGCAAAAGTAAATTGCTGAATAAAAAACATAATGAAATAAATGAAGCCTGTCATATGTAGTAGCGACGGAGACTCTCGCTGTTCCAGGCTCTTGGTAAAACTAGACCGTCCACGGTTGATAGTTTGAATGTGCCATCCCCAAGTCTTTGAGTAATTACGTACGGCCCTTCCCAATTTGGTTTCATGTGTGAAGGAACCGGGTAGATTCTCTTGAGGACCAGATCACCGAGTTCAAAGGTTCGGGGGCGAACTTTGGTGTTATATAACCGGGCGACCCGACTTCGATAGGCGGCCGCTCTCAAATCAGCTTCTTCTCGTTTCTCGTCCAACAGATCCAAAGATTCAGCGAGTAATATAGCGTTTGTTTTTGGATCATAATAAGTTACGCGGTGAGAAAATACTTCTGTCTCAACTGGAATGACGGCCTCCGAGCCATAGGATAAGGAAAATGGGGTGTGTCCAGTCGCGGTCTTGTGAGTTGTTCGATAAGCCCATAATGCCATAGGAAGTTCATCGACCCATTTGCCCCCAGCCTTTTCCAGTCGTTTCTTTAAGATGGATTTGATAACTTTGTTAACAGCTTTGACCTGACCGTTTGCTTGTGGATGCGCGACTGCAGAGAACTTTTTATGAATATGAAATCGTTGTCAGAAATTCTTGAACTCTGAACTTTCGAATTGGGTCCCATTATCGATGATGATGGTATGCGGGAGTCCGAATCGGCAAATGATATTGCGGACCACAAAGTTTATTACTTTCTTCGACGTAATCGTTGCGAGAGCTTCGGCCTCGGCCCATTTCGTGAAGTAGTCAACTGCGACAATGGCATACTTCGCACCACCTTTTGCCAGAGGTAAAGCGCCAATGATATCGATACCCCACATAGCGAATGGCCAGGGACTGACCATTTGAGTTATCTCGGTAGGCGGGGCTCTTGGAATTCGAGCGTGTTTTTGGCACTTGTCGCACTTTCTGGCATAATTAGCTGCATCTCGGTTCACTGTCGGCCAGTAATATCCATATCGGAGTATCTTCTTAGCAAGCGCTTGTCCACCGGTGTGATCGCCACATTCTCCTTCGTGTACATCATGTAACACTCGTTTGACTTCGTCGTGAGCGATACACCGGAGGAGTGGAACAGAATAACCTTTTCTATACATGACCCCGTCCTGAATGATGAACCGCGAAGCTTTTCGTAGAACTTGCCTTTTCTCATTTCGGTGTTCAGGCAATATCCCATTCTCAATATAATTTCGATACGGAGTCATCCATGATTCTCTGCTGGGAAAGGTTTCTAACACATCATTCGTTTTGATTTGATCGATGCTTGGGAAGGACAAAGTTTCGACCGGGACAAGTCCCATTTGCTGTGCTTCACCTGTGCTGGCCAACTTTGCCAATGAATCGGCCTTTTGATTGCGATCTCGTGGTATGTAGTAAATAGCATAATAATCAAACTGATCCAGCGCTTCCTGAACTCGGGCTAGATAAGTAGCTAACCTTCGATCTCTCGCTTGATATTCTCCCCGTACCTGACACACAACCAACTGTGAATCACAATAAACTTCTATAGCGATAATTCTCAGATCTCTGGCAAGCTTTAATCAAGTCAACAGGGCTTCATATTCGGCTTCATTGTTGGTTGCGTGAAAATCAAACTTCAAAGCATAGCATATGGATCGACCTTCGGGGGTCTCTAGTACAACCCCAGCGCCCGAACACCGATCGTTTGATGCACCGTCTGTATAAAGTTTCCAGACATATTCAGGAGACTCGCTGGTTTCGGGTAAGTCGTCTGGAACAGTGAATTCAGCTATGAAGTCAGCTAGGACTTGCCCTTGAATGGCTCTCCGCGGAGCATAAGTAATGTCAAACTGGCTTAGTTCAATATTCCACTTGAGTAACCTTCCAGACGTCTCAGGCCGCGTGAGGACCTGTCGTAACGGCTGATCGGTATACACCGTAAGCGGATGTGCTTGGAAATAAGGACGAAGCTTTCTCGAGGCAATGACCAAGCAGTAAGCCAGTTTCTCCAACCTGGGGTAATTTCTTTCAGCTCCGGTCAATCGTTTACTAACATAATAGACCGGTTTCTGCACTCGATCCTCTTCCCGGACCAGAGCAGCACTGATCGCATGCTCTGATACCGCCAGATAAAGGTATAGTTGTTCGTGATCAATTGGTTTCGACAAGATCGGTGGCGTAGAGAGATGCTGAACCAGCGATCGGAATGCGCCTTCGCATTCCATGGTCCATTCAAAGTTTCATTTTCCTTTCCGGATTAGATCAAAGAAAGGAATGCATTTATCAGTGGATTTTGAAATGAACCTGCTTAGCGCTGCTACCTTCCCATTGAGACTCTGGACTTGCTTTATGGTCCTTGGAGTTTGCAAATTCCTTATTGCCCAGATCTTTTCGGGGTTTGCCTCTATCCCACGAGCGTTGACGATGAAACCTAGAAACTTTCCGGATGCGACGCCAAAGTGGCACTTTAACGGGTTGAGCTTCATTCCGTACTCACGTAGGATGCGGAACATTGAATCTAAATCCCTGACGTGATCTGTGGAAAATCGGGACTTAACCAACATGTCATCCACATAGACTTCCATGGTCTTCCCGATCTGATCAGCGAACATCCGATTAACTAAGCGTTGGTAAGTTGCTCCGGCATTCTTTAAACCAAAAGGCATGACTCTGTAACAGTAGAGTCCCAGATCGGTCACGAAACTAGTATGTTCTTGATCGGGTAGATGCATGGGTATCTGATTATAACCGGAATAAGCATCCATAAAGGATAACAATTCGTGGCCTGCAGTTGAGTCTACGAGTTGGTCAATTTGAGGAAGTGGAAAACTATCTTTAGGACAAGCTTTGTTTAAGTCGGAGTAGTCGACACAAGTTCTCCATTTCCCATTCGGTTTCCGAACCATTACCGGATTTGATACCCACTCTGGGTATAGAGCATCTCGGATGAAACCATTTGATTGCAACTTGTCAATTTCTTCTTTAAGGGCGGCAGATCTCTCTGGATCCATACCACGCCTCTTTTGCTTTACCGGAACATGTCGCGGATCAATATTCAAAGAGTGACTTGCAATGTTCGGTGAGATTCCGCACATGTCAGAGTGCGTCCAGGCAAAGACATCAAGATTCGCTTGAAGAAATTCAACCAATTCCTGTTGTATCTGTTTTCCCAGTTGAGATCCAACTTTTAGTACTTTCGAGTCGTCATCCTCACTGACCGGGACGTCCACAGTCAGTTCGGCTGGAGACGCTTGATTCTCTTCTACTTCATCTTTATCTTCGCTATCTCTAGGGTCAATGTAACGACCCGGAATTTTCTAACCCGAAAATTCCAGATAGTTAGAAGAAAAAGAAAAGAGATAGAAGAAAGAAATAGAACAAGACACAGATTCTCACATTCGCAGCGGATTAAAATACAATATCAAATAATAATATCAGTTATACAAGAAAACTGTATCAGTCAATTACATTTTAATATATCAGAGTTACAACATCTCACAATCACTGGACAGTTAAAATAACTCGTCCCAATAAATACCAATATATCACTCTCTATACGTTCCTGCCATCCAGCTCGCCTCATGAGCTCCAGAACGTCCTTACCTGAAAAATCTGTAATACTCGGTCTGACCTGAGCATTACATCAAAGTAACACCCGGGTCAGGCTGGAAACCAGCGTGAGTAAACCCATCTAACATGAAATACTAAAACAATAAACTTATTTAAAACCCGGGGTAACTCGTTCCTTACTACGAGTTCTTAACTTGCCATAGTCAATTACACAACTTTTAATCATATCTAAGCATTATTACACAGATTAAATGGCCAAGATTACATCATTTATTCCATTCCAGCCTATTTATTCCAAAGTCAAATTCATAAAGAATTATTGTGAATTCCAAATCGAAGTGGTTTCGGGTATGTACTGATACCCGACCCGGTCTCTTCGAATCCAGTGTCATCTTAACTCAAGTTATTCAAGTGAATACAATTAAATTTTAAATACAGGATGTCACTTTACATGGCAATTCATCTTGATAGATAACCACATTATCACTGTTCAACCCAACCATATCACAAAATATTTCATATTAGAAATACAAAATAATCTAAGGCATTCAACATCATTCGATCATTCATAAGCAAGATTTATTAGTCACACTATTCCAATTAATTTAAATAAATTAAATTAATTTCTTTAATCACTTTTAAATCCCGCTTACTTACTTTAATTAATTACAAACCATTAATTACCCATCCCTTAATTATCCTCTTTAATTAAAATAAATAATTAGCCTTAAATTAATAACACAATTTAATTAACCTTTACCACTCACATTTATTACATTTATCCTTAATTAATTACTCAAACTAATAATCCTATAATCACTAACATCGATTATTTATCCTTTAATAATCACACTTATTAATTAACTAACCCCTTAATTAATTTCCTTAATTAATCAATCCTTTAATTATCCATTAGATTAATTATCCAAAATTACTTCCATTTAATGATTAGCCCATTGGTTAATTGTCTTTAATTAATCAACCTTTAATTGATAAGTAAATTAATTTAACCTTTAACAATTTAATCCTTCAATTACTTTCATTAAGTAATTATTATTTAATATAAATCATATTTATAAATCAATATTTTAAATTGATTTCACAAATTAATTAATCTTTAATTAATTTATTCCCTTCTCTGATTTTATTAATTAGTTAACCATCCTTAATACATTGAATAATTAATACTTTATTTAATTCCATCACTTACATCACCTTTCAAAACATATGGGAATTAACCTACTATATAATTTCTTAATCAAACAATTTTAAAGCAATCTAAAACTTTGAAAATTTGTTTAAATTTTCTAATACTTTGTTTAGAACTTGATTTATATTTTCTTTTGAAACTTATTCATTTTGATAACCCTTTAAAACTTAATTAAACACTTTCTATAACCTGCATTATTTTATTTCCTTCCAAATCTGATCATAAATTTTTGCTATAAACTATAAACTTGATCATACCTAAATTTAAACCCGGTTATCTTAACGCAAACCAAAATCCGAGCTGACACTAATTTTCTCGAGCCAACTAGCAAATATCCCGAGTTCGACTCGTGCAAACCATCTTCTTCCCCAAACCCACAATTCCCAGTTTTCCGTGCACACATCTGTGCACGCCGTGCACATATACAAACCTGCCGATCGCCTCCGACCACTGCCCCTACCTTCGACAAGTCATTTACGTCACCGCCGACCATCCTGGCCCACCTGAACTTCCAGATTTACCGTAAGTCGAAAACGAGCTATTCATCACCAAATCTGGAACCCAACTCCCAACATTTTCCCTTGACGCCGACGATCTAATCCACCAGAAATCATGTGACTTCGTCCAAAGCTGCACAAAACCTCCACGTCTCGATCCCCCCAGCTCCGGTTTACTCCGATCAAGCCTTGATGAGGCAGTAACACCTCAAACCTATTCGACGAAAACTGCTACTCAACCCTAATTCGACGAACCTACGCCGCGCCGATGATCTATAATTTTGTCCAACATTTTTCCGATGCTCCTTATCCCCCTAGCTTTCATCACGATCAAACTCGTCACCCAAAACTCCATCGATTGCCGGAATTTGACGAAATTACAATTTCCGTTCATCTCTTAAATTCACAACCTATACTAAACTAGAAATTACCAATTTCATCTTAAAAATCCTATTTTCTAAAGATGCTTCAAGTTATATAATTTAAACAACAATTTACAACATTCGAATTTTACATATTTTAAATTTTTCTTTGAAAAACTAATTTCCCAGATGCCATAAATCACAATCATACTTAAAACTATTTTTAGATCGTAATTTATGTTTAAAAAAACTTGTTTGTTTGAAACTCTAAGCCTATCAGTGACTAGATGAATGTAAATTGAATTTCTTTGTTTATTTTTCAACTCTGTAACTAAGATAACAGAGAAGATCAAGTATATTTAACATGCACAGAACAAACACATTTATACATAGAGGTACATACTTAAAAATACACATGCAAGCACAATTAATTCAAGAATCATATGCATATATCTTAGTTTACTTAAGTTCTTAAATATTGTGTTTTACTCACTTGTTAAAGAGAAACAGAGAAGGCCTGTAATTTGTTTAAACCGATCTGGGCTAGAAGTATCAGATCTTTGAGCTTATTTGATGTTGAGAAGATCCTTGTTGAAGCTTAAATTTGATTTGCCGCAGATTAGATTTTGAATAGAAATTGCTTGATTAACTCGCCTGAGCCTTGATTTCCTTCAGTTTTTTTTTCTTTTTTTTTTTCAAAAATGTTTACAGGTTGATGAAGAATATATATAGGCTTTTGATTTGTTTTGAATCAACTACAGATTTGTTCTTGAATCGGCTTGAAGGCTGATACAGTTTTCTTTTTGGTTTTGGTCTATCTATATTTCCAAAACATGCCACTTGTTAATATAAATTAACACTTGTAATCTCATGAAATCCTTAGCTTACATGTGTAATTCATGTATAAATATATGTTTATATATATATTATAATAATTCCATTTTATTTTTATTTTATAAATGTCTTAAGTGTTTTAATATTTAAGTTTCTCTTATGCTTATCTATTATAAATTTAAAAGTAGATGGTATAAAATCCCAATCACACACTTATAAATAGTTATACAAATATACTAATTATATATATACTTTATTATTATTTTTAAATGTTTTCCACAAAACTTTTATATTAAATTTCTATTTAGTAATTGCTTTCCTTCATTTATATTAATATGATTTTTAAAAGAAAATAACAAACTATACAAGTCAAATCATATATGTACATATATTTTATATCCAATTTGTTTAAGATATTTATTCTTTGAATTTCAAATCTCAAGTTCAAATTCAATTTAAAATCAACAACACATATTTAATTTGTTTTGATAATAATAATTTGACTAATCTAAATGATTATATTAGGAAATTGTCAAATAAATATTTATCCATTTTAAATAATTTAATTAAGGGATTATCACATTTTAATAGTTAAACTCAGATAATTATTCAATCATCTAATACCCAAAAATCCAGATTATTACATTCCTTCCCCCTTAGAATCTTTTTGTCCTCGAAAAGGAACGAAACTGGACTTTATTCAATACTTAAAATCTGATAAATTTTTCTTTGATCATTTTTAAAACACTTTAAAATCTATGTAGTATTACAAAAATAGTTTTATAAAAATACTTTTATAACTCGATGTCTTAACCAGTCCATCCTCGTTCTTACCGAAATTCGGTCATACGTTGATCAGGCGTATGACTGAAAATCTATAAGTACTTAGCAGACCCGTTTCAACATCCAGTGAAAATACTTTGGAAAATAATTTTATTGAAAATATAGAAACAGTTTGAAAATAGCAGAAATATCTTTGGTGAGAATGCTTTGGAAATCATCACTTCCATCCAGGGTCACAGTTACATCACGGGTTACGTTGCCATCGCAGCAAAAGTCCATGTAACTGATTACACCATGGAACCCACAACAGATCGCAGTTACATCCAGGGTTACGTTGCCGTCGCAGCAAAAGTCCATGTAACTGTTGGCTCTCAGCGGCACACACGATTTCGCTGTCAAAATGAAACTTCTCCCACATAGGTCGCAGTCTACCGATATAAAATCAAACGTAGACAATTGGCTCTCAGCGGCACACACGACTTTCGCTATGTTACCATAGTGTCACAGTCTACCGATATAAAATCAAACGTAGACAGTCGGCTCTCAGCGGCACACATGACTTTCGCTACGGTCTGCAGTAGATCGCAGTGACATTGAGTTAAACTGTCGTCACAGCATAACTCAAATGCCTCTATGGGCACCAGCCCCTCGACTTTCGCTACACAAATAATCCTCAGGAACTAGTTTTGTCCGGACTCCTCACAGGATCAACTTTAGAATCCCCCCTTGGGGTTCAAGGCAGTACCACCCAGTGGTACTCCTGAGAAGTTCATTTCAAGGAAGCGCCTTTTTCCCCAGAGCTATTCACAAAACACTTTATACTATACACTTATAGTATCTTCAAATCATACCCTTTATGATTTATCAAAATCTCCTTTACACAAAATCGATAATTCTCAAACTTGGCTTTCCAAATTCCAAAATTGATTTTCCCAAAAATCAAAAGCCTTTTCCAAATTCATAGGTTCCCAAAACCTTTTCCAAAATCATTCTCATAAGATCCTTTATATATATATATATAGATATATATAACTTTAAAAATCTTTGGATCATTTCAAACTTGTATAAAACCTCTTTTATACTTCAAATATTTCAAAACCCTTTTTATTCTGGCTAGATTCAATAAGGGAAGGTTATCATATTACAAAATATAACTTTATTTATTGCTAAATCAAATATTTAAGTTTGATTTCTTTATAAAGTTGTTTATCATTTACCTACCTCCATAAAGTAAGTTTCAACCAAAGAAATATCCCATTCCATTGTATTTCACAAATTTACTTTTCATTTCAAAGACCATTTCAAATTCCTTATTCACAAATTTCAATATCAATTTCATCCAAACTCGTACGATGTACACATATCATCTGTACGCTATATCAATTTGATCGCTCCCTCGATCACACAATTTCACTTCCGAACTAGTATCGTCCACCCGACTTCCTAGTGCGGACTCAGATTTGGTTTCTTGATCAGAAACCGTCATTCTCCTCGCATAGTCGTAGCTATGATAGAGAATATCCAGAACCAATCAATAATCCATATCCAGGTTCGCCGTCGAAAATCGAGTGAAAAATCCCAACTCGGATCGATAATACTATCTCGAAATTTTGTGTTCGAATCTGGATCAAATCACTATGCGAATAGAATAATATACGTATATCCTACGTATTTATCTTTATTGGTTATTAGCCAAATCAATTCTCTTTTCTATTCACATTTCCTTTAATTCCATTCACTTATTCTCAATTGCTTCCATTTCCAATTGAGTTATTATTTCAATTACAAACAGTTTGAATTCTGACCAATTTAAATTTAAAAATAGCTTGAAAAAGTTTAAAATAGATAAGTAGTTGAAAAATAGTTATTAGTTTGTAAAATAGTTGTAAAATAGTTAAGTAGGTATAAAATAGTTAGATAATTGCAAAATAGTTTTTAAAATAGTGATCAGATATAAGTAACTGAAAAATAGTAATTAGTTTATAAGACAGTTTCAAAATAGTTAAATAGTTCCAAAATAATTGTAAAATAAGTATAAAAAGTTTGGGGTTTAAGAAGAAAGATTGTATAGTAAATAGTTTGGAAAAAAAATATTTGTATTAAAACGATTTATTTTGAAAATAATCCAGAGCCAAACTGTTTAATTTCCCAATCTCCATTTCCAATTAATTTCCCACCAATTCAATTTAAATTTCCACTTCCCTTTAAATTTACTCAATACTTCAATTTCCATCCCAATTCAAGTTGAATTAACCTTAATTCCTTTCCAAATTCAAATCAAATTCCATTTGATTTTTTTAACTTATTCAACTTTAATCACAATTCCAAATTATTTCAAATCAATTTGGATAAATTTCAAATTGAACCAGCTTCAATTTCAAATCATTTCAATTCTAATTTACCATTTAAACTTATGCTTATCCATCTTCAATCATAATTCTAATTAGTTTAAATCAAATTCAATTTGAACTAATTCTATTCAAATCTCAACTTAAAACCATCTCGAATTATATAAATTCGAGTTAAATATTTTAAATGTTGATTTAATCCTTTAAATCAAATTAACCCTTACTTTAAAATCAAATCAACCTTTATTATTATTATTATTTAACAACTTAAATCTTTAAACCATTAATTCTGAATCCAAATTCCACAATTCCATTTTAAATTATCTTTACTTAACTTATTACAAAGTTCAAATAAGAATTCAAAAACAATTAAATCTCCAGATTCTAATTTATTATCTATTTTAAATTTCCAGATCTCAAACCCATTTTGAGATCACTCATAATTCCCATTTAAATTAACCATTTAACTACCCAAGTTAAATTTAAATTTCATCTTGAAATTTCCAATTCAAGTTATTCATTCTAAGCTTATTTAATTTTCCTTAAGTTAAATTTAATCCAGTCAACTTTATTCAATTTTAATTCCCATTTCAAATTTTAAACTTTATAAACTTTCCCACTTAAGTTTTAAAAACTTACTTCACTTTGGGTTTCACATCACATCTCAAGGAAAATTCAAAACTCAACCTTAGAGTTTATTTCAAACATCTTTAATATAATGTATATTCTCATCTATACATATTTATTTCCTTTACACTTCAAGTCATACTTAAAATTTTAAACCATTCTTGATCTTTAATTTCAAAACAAATTCCTTTAAAACAATTTCAAGTTTTCTGGATTTAGATTTAAAATTTCACAATTACAAATTATTTTCAATTCCAATTTATAAGTCATACTCACTTAAAATTTACTTCCCTAAAATATTTCATTTTACTTAATCATTTACAACATTTCATTATCAACCATCTATGATAATAACCAAGATTATCATATCTAGAAACCAATTCATTATTATCTTTATTTCTACAAATTCAAGATTTTGATTTCAGTTTGGATTCATTCAAACATATATTCATTTAATTTCAATTTGGTTGTGTTACCATTACCACTCAATTCTCATTATTTTATTTAATTCCAATATTTTAACAACCAATTACCTTAATATTTATTAGAAAGAAATATCAATTTATATATCAAAATATATTCTTATATAAAATCATTTAAAATCCTTATATAGGAAAATAACAATTACGCTCTTATATATATACTCAACTCGTTCTAGGGTACCATTGACCCTATCCTTAACGAGTAATCCCAACAGAGCCAAGGTTCTCGCTTAACCTCCAGCTCTGATACCAAATGTAACCACCCGGAATTTTCTAACCCGAAAATTCTAGATAGTTAGAAGAAAAAGAAAAGAGATAGAAGAAAGAAACAGAACAAGACACAGATTCTCACATTCGCAGCGGATTAAAATACAATATCAAATAATAATATCAGTTATACAAGAAAACTGTATCAGTCAATTACATTTTAATATATCAGAGTTACAACATCTCACAATCACTGGACAGTTAAAATAACTCGTCCTAATAAATACCAATATATCACTCTCTATACGTTCCTGCCATCCAGCTCGCCTCATGAGCTCCAGAACGTCCTTACCTGAAAAATCTGTAATACTCGGTCTGACCCGAGCATTACATCAAAGTAACACCCGGGTCAGGCTGGAAACCAGCGTGAGTAAACCCATCTAACATGAAATACTAAAACAATAAACTTATTTAAAACCCGGGGTAACTCGTTCCTTACTACGAGTTCTTAACTTGCCATAGTCAATTACACAACTTTTAATCATATCTAAGCATTATTACACAGATTAAATGGCCAAGATTACATCATTTATTCCATTCCAGCCTATTTATTCCAAAGTCAAATTCATAAAGAATTATTGTGAATTCCAAATCGAAGTGGTTTCGGGTATGTACTGATACCCGACCCGGTCTCTTCGAATCCAGTGTCATCTTAACTCAAGTTATTCAAGTGAATACAATTAAATTTTAAATACAGGATGTCACTTTACACGGCAATTCATCTTGATAGATAACCACATTATCACTGTTCAACCCAACCATATCACAAAATATTTCATATTAGAAATACAAAATAATCTAAGGCATTCAACATCATTCGATC
The DNA here is from genome assembly GCA_030737815.1 of Allium fistulosum. NCBI lineage: Eukaryota > Viridiplantae > Streptophyta > Magnoliopsida > Asparagales > Amaryllidaceae > Allium > Allium fistulosum. The sequence goes on from CM060907.1 coordinate 297,720,799, forward strand.
ATTCATAAGCAAGATTTATTAGTCACACTATTCCAATTAATTTAAATAAATTAAATTAATTTCTTTAATCACTTTTAAATCCCGCTTACTTACTTTAATTAATTACAAACCATTAATTACCCATCCCTTAATTATCCTCTTTAATTAAAATAAATAATTAGCCTTAAATTAATAACACAATTTAATTAACCTTTACCACTCACATTTATTACATTTATCCTTAATTAATTACTCAAACTAATAATCCTATAATCACTAACATCGATTATTTATCCTTTAATAATCACACTTATTAATTAACTAACCCCTTAATTAATTTCCTTAATTAATCAATCCTTTAATTATCCATTAGATTAATTATCCAAAATTACTTCCATTTAATGATTAGCCCATTGGTTAATTGTCTTTAATTAATCAACCTTTAATTGATAAGTAAATTAATTTAACCTTTAACAATTTAATCCTTCAATTACTTTCATTAAGTAATTATTATTTAATATAAATCATATTTATAAATCAATATTTTAAATTGATTTCACAAATTAATTAATCTTTAATTAATTTATTCCCTTCTCTGATTTTATTAATTAGTTAACCATCCTTAATACATTGAATAATTAATACTTTATTTAATTCCATCACTTACATCACCTTTCAAAACATATGGGAATTAACCTACTATATAATTTCTTAATCAAACAATTTTAAAGCAATCTAAAACTTTGAAAATTTGTTTAAATTTTCTAATACTTTGTTTAGAACTTGATTTATATTTTCTTTTGAAACTTATTCATTTTGATAACCCTTTAAAACTTAATTAAACACTTTCTATAACCTGCATTATTTTATTTCCTTCCAAATCTGATCATAAATTTTTGCTATAAACTATAAACTTGATCATACCTAAATTTAAACCCGGTTATCTTAACGCAAACCAAAATCCGAGCTGACACTAATTTTCCCGAGCCAACTAGCAAATATCCCGAGTTCGACTCGTGCAAACCATCTTCTTCCCCAACCCCACAATTCCCAGTTTTCCGTGCACACATCTGTGCACGCCGTGCACATATACAAACCTGCCGATCGCCTCCAACCACTGCCCCTACCTTCGACAAGTCATTTACGTCACCGCCGACCATCCTGACCCACCTGAACTTCCAGATTTGCCGTAAGTCGAAAACGAGCTATTCATCACCAAATCTGGAACCCAACTCCCAACATTTTCCCTTGACGCCGACGATCTAATCCACCAGAAATCATGTGACTTCGTCCAAAGCTGCACAAAACCTCCACGTCTCGATCCCCCCAGCTCCGGTTTACTCCGATCAAGCCTTGATGAGGCAGTAACACCTCAAACCTATTCGACGAAAACTGCTACTCAACCCTAATTCGATGAACCTACGCCGCGCCGATGATCTATAATTTTGTCCAACATTTTTCCGATGCTCCTTATCCCCCTAGCTTTCATCACGATCAAACTCGTCACCCAAAACTCCATCGATTGCCGGAATTTGACGAAATTACAATTTCCGTTCATCTCTTAAATTCACAACCTATACTAAACTAGAAATTACCAATTTCATCTTAAAAATCCTATTTTCTAAAGATGCTTCAAGTTATATAATTTAAACAACAATTTACAACATTCGAATTTTACATATTTTAAATTTTTCTTTGAAAAACTAATTTCCCAGATGCCATAAATCACAATCATACTTAAAACTATTTTTAGATCGTAATTTATGTTTAAAAAAACTTGTTTGTTTGAAACTCTAAGCCTATCAGTGACTAGATGAATGTAAATTGAATTTCTTTGTTTATTTTTCAACTCTGTAACTAAGATAACAGAGAAGATCAAGTATATTTAACATGCACAGAACAAACACATTTATACATAGAGGTACATACTTAAAAATACACATGCAAGCACAATTAATTCAAGAATCATATGCATATATCTTAGTTTACTTAAGTTCTTAAATATTGTGTTTTACTCACTTGTTAAAGAGAAACAGAGAAGGCCTGTAATTTGTTTAAACCGATCTGGGCTAGAAGTATCAGATCTTTGAGCTTATTTGATGTTGAGAAGATCCTTGTTGAAGCTTAAATTTGATTTGCCGCAGATTAGATTTTGAATAGAAATTGCTTGATTAACTCGCCTGAGCCTTGATTTCCTTCAGTTTTTTTTTCTTTTTCTTTTCAAAAATGTTTACAGGTTGATGAAGAATATATACAGGCTTTTGATTTGTTTTGAATCAACTACAGATTTGTTCTTGAATCGGCTTGAAGGCTGATACAGTTTTCTTTTTGGTTTTGGTCTATCTATATTTCCAAAACATGCCACTTGTTAATATAAATTAACACTTGTAATCTCATGAAATCCTTAGCTTACATGTGTAATTCATGTATAAATATATGTTTATATATATATTATAATAATTCCATTTTATTTTTATTTTATAAATGTCTTAAGTGTTTTAATATTTAAGTTTCTCTTATGCTTATCTATTATAAATTTAAAAGTAGATGGTATAAAATCCCAATCACACACTTATAAATAGTTATACAAATATACTAATTATATATATACTTTATTATTATTTTTAAATGTTTTCCACAAAACTTTTATATTAAATTTCTATTTAGTAATTGCTTTCCTTCATTTATATTAATATGATTTTTAAAAGAAAATAACAAACTATACAAGTAAAATCATATATGTACATATATTTTATATCCAATTTGTTTAAGATATTTATTCTTTGAATTTCAAATCTCAAGTTCAAATTCAATTTAAAATCAACAACACATATTTAATTTGTTTTGATAATAATAATTTGACTAATCTAAATGATTATATTAGGAAATTGTCAAATAAATATTTATCCATTTTAAATAATTTAATTAAGGGATTATCACATTTTAATAGTTAAACTCAGATAATTATTCAATCATCTAATACCCAAAAATCCAGATTATTACAGTCAAGATCTCTAAGGAATTGGTAGTGGTGCCCGGGCCGGGGCCCAGGCGTTAGTTGTCAATTATCAGTAAAACGGACGCAGAGAGATTCCTCTACGCCCTTTCCTTTCTCCTTCTTCTGTGCTTCTCGCAATTCAGCAACATAACAGGCTCTTCCTGCTGCCTGATCTCCTTGAACGATTCCTATACCATGGTCAGTCGGGAATTTTAAAGTCAGACACCACGGGGCAATGGCTGCCCTGAATTCAGCAAGGGCTGGTCGTCCCAGGAATGCATTGTACGGTGAAGCGATGTCAAGAACTACGAATTGCAGTAGTCGGACTCTCCTGCGCTCTCCGATCCCCAATTCCACTGGTAGTTCCACTATTCCAGTAGGTATTGTTGCACTGCCATTGAAGCCATGAACCCGGGATTGGCAGGGTTTCAGGTCTTTTGCTTCCATCTTCATTAAATCGTAAGCTCGCTTGAATAAAATGTTTACAGAACTCCCACTGTCAACCAGGATCCTCTTCATCCAAGCAGGACCAACTTGGGCAGATATGACCAGTGGGTCAATTGTTGGGGCTTCGATTTTATCAGCATCTCTGCTTCTAAATATGATATCGTCAGACATCATCTTTTGCTGCTTAGCCGGGGTTCCATCCTCACAATTACTGCAGCATTCGAAGCTCGCATGCCTGATAGAGCTAGCATACGACTCCATTTCCCTCCAGCACCTGTCCGCTGGATGAGGACCACCACTTATGGTATTGATAACTAGCATCCTGCCTGTACGAGCGGGTTCCTCTTGTCTTTCTTGGTCTTGCGCACGGTTTGGATTCGATGGGCCCGCACCACCAGACTGCGGCGCCCGCACAAATTGATCTAACTTCCTTTCCCTGATCAACTTTTCTATGAGATCTTGCAAATGGCGACAGTCACTAGTATTGTGGCCATAACTCTCATGAAACCTACAAAACTTTCCTGTCTGAATCTGCCTTTCTGATGACCGCTTCGGAGCGGGTTTCTTATAATGCTCTGTGTTGCAAGTTTGCAGGTACACATTTTCCAGCGAAGTGTTTAACGGTGTATAACTTTCGAACATCGGAGCCCTACGCCGTGGGCCTGGATTCGGATCTCTCTTCTTATTTTGACCATTGCCACCTCTTGGCTGAGTTTGTTTGTTCTGTATGTTTAACTGGACTTTTCCGGAATTGTCACCGGACTGTTTAACTGCTACATTGCTTTGTATTCCCTCATTTCCAGGTTTCGCATCGTCCTGCTTCCTAGACTGTTTCACGTCCTCTTGCCGTAAGAATTGAGCGGCTTTGGAGTTGAAACGGTCCAACGATGCGGGTGGTTTTCCAGCTAACCAGTTTCCAAATTCAGAATCGGGATCAATTCCCTTTGTCAATGCCATTAAAATTGAGTTGTCGTTGGGATTACTAATTTCCACACATGCCGCATGGAATCTCTCCAAGTAACGCCTTAATGTTTCCCCACGAGCCTGGGTAACATTGGACAGGGTGTTAACATCTTTGGGTCTAGCGACATGCATACAGAATTGTTCAACAAATTTCTTAGCCAATTGGTCAAATGAAGAGATAGATCTTGGAGGTAGTCTTGTAAACCACATTGTTGCAATTCCTCCCAGTGAAATGGGGAAGCTCCGGCATTTTACTGCATCGTCGGCCCTTGCGGCGCTCATTGACCATTCGTATTTCAGTATGTGCTGATTGGGATCAGAACTTCCTTCGTACATAGGGAGAGTTGGCATTCTGAATCGCCGAGGAGGTTCAGCGTATAGTATCTCGTCCGTGAAAGGAGTATGGCTTCGAGAGATCCCCCAATCGTCATTGGTAAGACCTTGGCTTTCACGGATCATCTGACGTATCATAGTCGAGATGTCTGGCATTGCTACATTTTGAGCATGCTGAGCTAAGGTGTGGTCGGGTTCCACAGTGCGAGTTTGGACCGGGCGCTGTCGACGGTCCAAGTTTCGCCTCCTTGGCTCAGCGTCTTCCGGGACGTATGGTTCAGAAGTACGTCCTTGCTATTGATTACTCGAATCTGGAAGATGTCGGGTATCAACCCTTGTTTCTACTATGGCAGCTGTGACATGATTGTCCGTAGTATATTGTGGAGTACGGCCACCTCGTGCTGATGGCCCAGCCTGGAAGCTGGTTGATGGTCCTACCCTCAATTGCCCGACAGTCAGGGCGGGTTGATATCCAGCAGTCTGAGCATGATCTCCGTCTAATCGGGGACGGGTAGATCTATGATGATAGTCAGATGAGGCAGAACTTTCAGTGGACGAGCGGGAAACATCATCCCTTCTGGACCTCCTACGGCCCTGGCGGTTCAGTTGATTTGTCAATTCAATATTGGCTCGCAACTGTTCGGCTAACTGCTGTCGACTCTGAGTCAACTCTTGAAGTAACACCTGAAATTCTTGTCTAGTGACTGCCCCAGACGGATCCGAGTGGGCAGTGTTGTCTTGGTTGGATGGCTGCTGTTGAGCAGGATTCTGTCCATCCCTACCTTCTTGTCCTGGAGCTGCAGAAGTGGTTCTCGTGCTAACCATTTTGAATGATGAATCCTTTTCCTAGATTTTATGCAAATCTGAGTAGAATGGAAGGATTGTGAATTAGAGATCTGGATCTTCCTCTTGGATTTGTGTAATCCGGTATCGATGGTAGATCCAAGGAGCAGGAGAAAAAAGCTGGTTTTTTCTCAGTGAAAGCACCAAAGTGTTTGTACCAAAAATGGGCACAACACTCTTCGGAAGTTTTTGAAGAGATAAAAGTGAAGAATGAAAATTAAAACTGTGGATTATCTAACAAAAACTCCAAATAACAAAAAGTAAATTGCAAAGACAAGCGATTTAAAGTGGTTCGGCGTTTTTGCCTACGTCCACTATGAAGTTTGATGATTTTATTGCTCGATACTTGAAGATTACAATTCTTTATACTGTAATACAACTGAATTTATATGCTAAGTCTCAATCTAAAGCAGCGGCGGTGTTCTGGAGTAAATCTGGCAGAATCTGGGCGCTCTTCAGTACTTAGAATTATCCGACCCCTTTTCTGAATGACCAGGGGCTCTATTTATAGGTGTAGGAGGCTGATATTTCGCCTAAAATGAGGGGAGACCAGTTCTGGTACGTCAGGGGGCCCACATGGCTGAAATCTGGAGATCCGGGCCCACTTTGGGATCGATTCGACCCTTGGTTCGAATCGATCAAGAAATCGTCCAATCGAGCTGAAATTTGGTGTGAACATTTTTCATCATGTGTTTAAGCTTCTGTGAAAATTTCATGGCATTTGGAATTGTAGAACTCGAGATATGATCGATTCAATGTTGCATTTCTGGAGAACAGGGATACTTCGAATCGATCTTAGTTCGAATCGATTCGGTCGACTCGATGCTTGCTGCGACGTGGCACGCGTATCTCGCCTCGATCCGTTTTGTACTCCTGTTTGACTGGGTCGAATCCATGGCTTGGATTCGAAGATGGTGGAGTCGAGGACTCCCAGTTGAGTGGATTCGAAGTGAAGCTACGTCTCCTGGATTCGAAGCTCCTTCTCTTTATGGATTCGAGGTGTAGAAAGCTCCAATGGATTTGAACTTAAGGTATCATTCGAATCGATTCGAAGCACAGCTAACTACAATCGATTCAAACCAATGCTATCTCGATGGTTTCGAACCAATGCTTGGTCCTGTTGGATTCGAACGAGAGCTTCTATGCTGATGGAGTCGAAGCAAAGGAGGGCTGATGGAGTCGAGGCAATGGAAGTTCGATGGATTCGAACTGGTTCCTGGCCAATGGATTCGAACATAGGTTTCGCCTATGGATTCGAACTAAGGGTGGCCTACTCCATCTTTTGTCGACGATATCTTGAGCATACGAACTCGGATTGACTTGAAACTTGGATCGTTGGTTCCCACGGCTTTGCTTGACGTGCCTTACCAGTTGTAGCCCAATCCGGACTCGAACAAATTTCATCGATATCCGTAGCGATCCTTACGTGTAACCGACTTCCGAGACGATCTGTCACCGGTATCTAGTCAAATCCTTGGTGTCACGGCCTTGCCAAAAGGCGGGATAACAATAATGCTTAAAAATATTTTTGAAACTAAATTTCGATTTTAAAATCATTTCTTATCTCAAAAATCAATTCCAACTTAAACGACAATTTATAGTATATTTAAAATACTAATTTGAGGCCAATAGCCACCCAACGCTTAACCAATATCGATATTAATTTTCTATCACTACTGGGTTTTATTTTCAAACATATAACGATGTTATAACCATAGTGTCCCAATCATGTTCATTATTCAATAATCCATATAAATGAAATTTTATTGAAACAATTCAAAAATAGCGAGGAATCCCGTTGGATCCCTCCAACTTGTTTTCCCCTGCATCACAAATGTTATATAATCATAAAATATAAATCAACCGCTTCGAGGCAGGATTCGTATACAGAGGGTCATCCGCTCTTACACGGGAACGTAATAGGGTCTCATTCGCTCCAATAGGCGGGAATATTCAATCCAACTAATATAAATATAGTAATTAATCTAAACAATCATCCAACAATTTTTGTCAACTATATATTTTACTAGTTTACCAAAAAGGTGAGTTTAACTCACCGAAATTTTCTGTTGTCGCCGAGGTGTTTCGGTTTGGAAGTAAAATCAAACGACGTCCGATTTTAGCTCAAAATTAAACAGTCTTTAAATTCGTCCAAACCAGTTCCATCGCGAAGCTTTTGTCATTACGAGCGCAACACAAAAATCTATGCCTCGATTGGACCTCGCATAAGAGAGTTATTAAATTTTTATGTTATTGATTTTTAAACTAAAAATTAGATAAACAAATTATAAACTTCACCAAAATTACAAACCTACCCCTCCCCTTTCTTCCCCAACGATGTAACCCCTATACATGACATTAAGGTGCACATCCGTGCACCAAGCACACTCCTCCACTCAACAATGCTCCGAACCGACCCTGCCATTTTACTTCTCTTCGCGAGAGCTTCGCCGTCATCCCAACTTCACGCCACCCGAACCACTACTGCGAAACGCGACACCCACGCCTGTACGCGACATTACTGACATTGCACTCCTCCCCATCAAACCGCACATCACCAAAATCCCCACGCAGATGCTAATCTCCATGCTAAACTCAAAAACGACCTCGAATCAAGCTAATTCTTCTCCGATTCCACGAATTTCCTAGCCCTAGATGCCAAGCTTCTCACTACTTTACTACGAACACTGCCGCACCTCCAAACTTGCTTCCGAGTCCACCAATTCCCCTATCAAAATGAAGATCTCATCGAATCAAGGTATTTAGGATTTGTAATGTGTTGATAGTGTTCCCTATCAACACCGCTAGCATAACATCTTCATAGAGCTTGCAAAGTGCGGTGCTGCTTGTATATGGGTGAAGGGCGAAGTGGCTATCAGTGTAGTGGGGCATTGTAATGTGTAATAACGCCTTCGAAGAGCATGAGTGGTGTGGTGCGGATAGGGTTTTTTACCAAGAAAGCTCACCATGATCACTTTATCATTTTCTAACAACTAGATAAATAGATTGTATTTGGCCTCTTCGATGTTGATTTATAGGTGCTTCGCCAGTTGTATGTCTTCGAAGCTATTCATTGTAGTTTATGTGATCGAAGAGCGAAGCTGTAACGACCCAGAGTTTCAAACACTTCGTATTTAAATATCTAAATTATTTAAATATTTGTATCTAAGATTTAATATGATTAAACATGATTTTATAACTTTGTTAAACGTTTTTTAATTAATAACTAATGTTAGAAAACTTATTTTTAAAATGTGTTTACAAAATTATACACTTTGGATAAATACTTAAAATGTGACCAGAAAATGTTTTATTAAAAATCAACCTTTTTATTAAATAAATTTTGTTTGAATATTTGTACTAGTATGTTATCATGTAACACATTATCAAGTATTAAATCACCTTAGTTCCTAAGCAAATTAATTAAGTAAGAGGTTCTAACACAGAGACAAAAGGATCCCTAAATCAAGCCTTAAATCAAGGGGTGATTTAAGAAAGGTATGTTTGTGTAAGGGTGTGGCCTTACATGCTTAAGTCCTTTTGCTTTATGGTTAAGGAAGGGGTTTCGAGATCTTTTCCACACATTTCCTAACTCTATAGATACACGCACACATTCACTTCATTTCTACACAAATCCACTTCTAAATAATGTCTTCATTTCTTCTTCCTCCTCTCTAACTTTCTAGAAATCATATCAAACCAACTCCTTTCTCCTCCAAACTTTTACAATATTACATAACCTCTTAACAAGTCAAAGGTGGAAGAAATGGAGCAACCCCCCCCCCTCCATGTGATGGACGTGAGTTCACGGAGAGGGGAGATGATGGCCATGGGTTAAGGGAAGATAAGAAAGGGTTTTAGGTGATGTTTTGGTTGAGTAGAAAATGATAGTGAAGTGTGGTTATATATGGATGATGGTAGGTAGTGTTTGGGTAAAATAAAAGTGAGTTAATCTCACGTTGAATATTGATAATTACATGGTAAATATACATGTTAATATTGCTTGAAATATTTCTTTCTATTTAGTAATAATAATAGTCACTAACTACTTAAAGCTATAACCTTTTATTATATGCTTCCAAAAGCATATGATTTGTTAAAGTAGTTGCCTTAAAGAGAAATGGAATTATGTTGTTTAAATTAAGCACATTTAAACATCTAAAATGGACATGATTATTAGTACATATGTTAATACATGTTTAGTAGTGATATGGTTTGAATTTGGAATCATATATGTGTATAAAAGAGAATGACACAAGGTATTGAATTGCATACAAAATTGTCCATATATCGATAGTCGTTTTAAGCACACTTTGAATCTCTTAAACTATAACTTATGAAATGGAGATTTAATTGCATAACTTAATAATAACTTGTTAGGTTATTATTTATACTTTTATAAGTGTTTATAAAAGCAAAAAATATGTTTTGGAAAGTTATAGAAGAAGTAAATCAAAGTAGCAAAATATTGAAGTAAAAAAAGGTCACTATAACGACACTTTTTATTTAGGGAAAAACGATATTTTTCTACAAACTTCTTTGGAGGTTTCTTTTCATATTTAAGGAGCAAATAATATACTACTTTTATTGGAAATTTTTTGAATCCTAATTCATTAGGTAGCTAGTTGAAAAAAATGCAAATAATTATAGCGAAATAGTCACTATAAGTGCGGTTCAGTAAAATACCATGTTTTCAGGAAATTCTCTAAAATAATTGAAAGATATTCTTTGGGATTTTTCTTCATAGTTTCAAGTACCCAAAGTATACTAACTAATGTAAAAATAATGGATTAAAAATCATTTGTTAAGACGTTGAAATCTAGGTGCAAAGCTGTAGCAAATTCACCTTATATGACAGCCTAGTACTTTTGGTAGCCCTTCCGAAGTGCTGTATTTTCTTCTGAAACACTTTTGAGCTGTTGTGAATTATTTTAGCAGCATTTGCAGAAATGCTATCTTTTCAGTTTGAAACTATAAATTGTTTAAAAATGGTATTTAAATTTTATATTTTTCTCTCATCATTTTAGGATTGTTTTCTAACTTATACGAGGACGAAGAGGCAAACATAACGAAGGTTATTTTAGGTAGTTTGAAAAGACACGGTTGAAATCTATTCAATGAATTTTCATTATTAATAGTAGAGATTAGAGTGTTTTAAAGTTAGTTTAATGTTTAAATAATTATATAAGTTTGAAAATAGATAATTAACTTTGCTTAACGCTAAAAGCCAACGAGTAGACTTATCTATTTATGAGATACAAGAATGAAGTGTCTATGCAAGACTTGATGCAATCAGTGCTCTAACATGCCTGGTTTCACTCTTGGGCAAGAAATAGCATAATTTGAAAAATAAAAAACAAGTTAAGTATACTTCATTAATGTCATTAATTTAGTAGAATAAATCTCTGTTCTGCTATTATATAAATTTTGACATTTATTTACATACCAGTTAATTCTGGTTTATGTGTTATTATTCAGTTTGTTAAATTATTGATAATAATGTATTGTTATTATTGTTTGTTTGACTATTTGAATTATGCTCCGCTAGTTTATGAGCAATTAGAATCTATATGCATAGGTTGTATAGATACGAACACCTTGTGATTAGAATTTAATAGTTTGACATAAGGTGTTCAATGAAAATAGTTGATTAAGTAATTATTATAATAAAAGATGTTTATTATAATTTTAAAGATGTTTATCTTTTAAATGAAATGGTTCCTTTGAAAAGAAATAGAAATATTTTAAAGTAAATACTTTAAAGTGATTTTATATAAAGATGTTTATATAATATTTGGAAATCATTATTTTGGAAGTGATTTTATATAAAAGTGATTTATAAATAAAGATATTTATAAAATGTGTTTTATAAATAAAGATAATTCGGAGAACTTAAATCCCGGTGGTTTGAAATTGATTTTGAAAAGATTTTGAGGAAATAAACAACACTATGGTTTGAAAGTATTTGTGATTATTAGTGCAAAATAATTTGTCACTTTGGAGAACAAAATGATTTGTTATGTTACAGATGATTCGGGTAACTCGTAACTAAAAAGTGGGAAAAAGGGTGGTTTAACCCTTGTATAGTCTACTCTTTGTATAGAGGGATACACGTTGTTTATTTATCTTGTGAAAACTGGGACCCAGTTGCCTTGTTATTGGGAGAAACCTCCTGATCTGGTTGTATATATTTTGATATGCTTTTATAGTAGAGTATTTTTGGATTTTCGAGTAAATATATCAAATACCCCACTATATAATTATACAAAGTAATTGATACCGGTTTTGAAAAGCTTTTGAATTAAATCCCGAAGAAAAGTATTATTTGATATAAAAGATATATATATATATATATATATATATATATTATTTCATAAGGATTTGAAATGAAACTAGGAATTTAGTTCGAAGAGGTTGTTTTCGAACAAGTATTTTCAAAAGAGATTGTTTTTGAAAATAATAAAGTTAATCAGATTTCATAAATCTAAATGTAAAGATTAAGCCAAAAGGGTAGTTTGGGAATTGCATATTTATTTGATTGTGCATCGTAGGCTTCTTGAGTCCTATTTGTGAATAGGAGAACTACGTTGCCTTGATCCTATATCTAATTGGGTACCCAGATAGATAGGGGTACGTAGGAAGTCACAAGGGGTAATAACGCAACCCCAGTAGTAATATATCTTTTTTCTGTTATTGTTTTCTAATTGTCTTGTGTTGTTGTATCTTTCTTGCTTACTATTTTATTCCGCATTTAACACGTTTATTGAGTTTGCAGGAATGACTATTACTATCTCCCTCATTAGAGTTGTGCAGCGTTAGATATTTGTATTTGATACATATTAAAGTACACCTAAGATTAAATTGATTACTATGATAACTTGTACAATTGAAATTGTATCCTATACATTTAATAGTATTGAATATTTATCAAATATTGTGTATTATGTTGGTATTTTTCATTCGTAGTTTTAGAACAGACGGATTTTTCAGTGTTTTGACTGGTCCGAAAATCTGGGTCGTCACAGAAGCCCTACTATGAATGATTATATTATCTCATATCTCTCTTCATATAACCTCGAAGTCTCTCTTACATTCTTAATTGAAGAGGTGCTGCTTCCTACCACTTCGATACTGTCCTATAGTACCTCTTCGATTAAATGATTTCGATGAGGTTACTAATGCAAAGTCACAAACCGCTGAACTTCTTCAATGTGAATTATTGTAGTAACATTTTCCCCCCTCCTAGTGTAGAGAACTCCTTGGCTTTTCAATCCAACAATGTCGATGACACCCTTTCCCTCCTTTTGGTCTTCTCACGTCGATCTTAACCATTTATTAAAAATCAATCTAACAATTCCAATAAGCCCATCTCCCTCTATAAGTACATGAGCTTCCTCATCATCCCCTTTTTACTTGCAATTCAAATACTCAAGCAAGAATCAAACTTTCAAAATTATCAGCAAATTCAAAATTTTCAGTCGCAACTCATAATCAAGGTACAATTTCTTTGGATCGCAATTCGGCTTATCTAGCTTTCATGTTAGAAATTAAATTGGGTTTTGACCGAGACTTATGAATCGTTCTTAATCGATTAGTTTCAATCTTTAGATTCCATTGCTAAATTCTATTTATTAATTTCGTTGGATATTTAATTCATAACATTGCCTTATCGATCTTAAATCGATTGATTACCTACGCATTGATTTCGAAACTTGGGGGATTTGGTTGTTTGTATTGGTCTGATTTGAACCTTATTGATCTCATATTAAGGTTTGAATTAAATCTTTAAAGTCTTAGTGTTCATCAATTTTAACGAAGGTAAACCTAAGTTGGATTATTAGGAGCTCTTTCACCATTAGTTGGTGTGGCTTTTCACCAAACATGCTCTAGACTAGGCAACAAGAGAGACGATTCATTTGACCCACAACCTATTATCGAACGGCCTCGATGACACTTTTAGTATTGTCATGGCAGTCGAAGTCAGTATTCCTTATTACGTTATTGGTTCATTCAATAATGATTTTAGTGGGTGAAGTGACCCATTCAGATTCATGCACATCATCGTTTTTTGGTAGCCTTTTATACTAGTCTATCGAGGCTAAGAGAGCCCACACCCTCTCACACCTTATAAACTAAGTCAAAGCGCAATACCTTTTAATTGAGAACTTAAGGGTAGTCGATGGTGTTCGCTTCGATTAGGCACGATGTAATTGACTTCGATGTCAATCAAGTGCGAAGCCATATGTCTTCGACGTTTGGTTACAAACATAACTTGATAACAAATGGCCTTATTTTCCATCTTTTTCACAATTATGCTAAACGTTATAAGTAGGGTTATATATGGCTTCGACACTATTATCGATAGTACTTTTTGAGTGCTATGAATCGTTTAACCAATCATTATATTTTTTGATCCACTTTGTCACTACTCGTTAGTGTTGACGTCCTTATCATTTTGGAATTAAACATGGTTATAAAGATCATTTATTATGAGTTAATATATCGATGGGGTTCTATTTTACATCACTACTCATGGCATTTCCGTCCTGATAGATTGTAAACTTTTAACTTACATATTTACAAATGTCACATGCTAACTCATGTCATATTGCCCATTTCATGAAGTCCCTTATTGGGATCATAGTTTTCGTCCTCTAACATACTTATCATACATTATCTAAACGTTACTGCTTCGTGATTAGTAATTACTTTATTACTTTAGCAATTGTAGACCACTTAAGCAAAAACTTAATAAATTATGGTAATTTCGAGTTTAAAACAATATCACTACAGGAAAATGGAAGGTAAGCAGTCTGAAATGAAATATTTGAAAAGAGAGGCTAAAGAGTCCAAACCTTCACCCTCAAGCGATAAGAAACAAGATATTGTTTCTAAGCCATCATATATCTTCTGAGGCTGAAGTAGATTCCATTCTTATCAAATTTGGAATAACTGGGGTGGAGGCTATCCTAGCAGGATCTTTAGACAACATCTACAATCCTCTAGAATGATATTTTTCTTTCTCCAATATCCATTTCTGGCATACAGGTTATCTTCCCTTTAAAGAATTTCTTCTCAATTATTTGAAGCAACTATATATTGCGCCGATCCAACTCCTGCCAAACTCTTATACATACTTGACTTGTTAGGAAGTCTTGGCACAAGAAGCTGGTCTTCTCGCTCTTAATCCTAAGATTCTTCACCATATTGTTGGCCCTACTAAGGTTGGTGATCAACCAGACCGCCAATTATACCGAATCCACCCACATCTAAAAGACCTAATTTTTGAGACTCTCAATAAAGCCAAAGTATGGGAGACTCAATTTTTCGAAATGCTTTTCTGATCTCAAAGGAACCTTTTATACTTTTGTGAGATTCTCTTTTCCTTACTTATTTATATTGGTTCATCATTCTTTCCTGACCGGTACCTCTTTTTCAGATCCTACTCCCAAAAAACAAACTCAGAAGATTAGGGACTAGTACAGTTGTTGACCGATACAGTGGTTACGATAGGAAACAAGCTCAGTCTACTAGTTCTGTCCAAGCTTCATCGATACTCTGTTACCTCAGCTGGACACAAGATCCTAGGGGAACCCCCATTGGTAAAATATAACTCCAAGGGCAAGGGTTCATTGGTAATGGACAAACCCGAACTCTTCTCTTCCAACTCTCCTGTTCAGCCCAGGATACCTGGTAAGATATTACTGTAATCTTCCAAAAATTTATTATAATGTCATCTTATAAGTTTACCTTTTTCATTCAGGCCCATCTTCTTTGGTTGTTGCTCCTACCAGGAAGGAAGTTGTTGTGGATACTTCCAAAGATAAATTAGTGAAAGATGTCACTTCTGCTATAGTTTGGGTTCCTAAATCTTGATCTCTCAAGGATGTTATCTCTAGTTCATTCACTTCTGCTAAAAGAAAACTTAGTGATGGTTCTACCACTGCTTCCATCCCTAGTAAAATGCCTAAGATTGGAGATGTTCAGACTCCCATTGTTATTGAAGAAGGGAAACTAGTGAACGTTGGTGAAAATCCTAAGTCTCTTGATCTTGTATCTACAGTTGGAAACAAGTCTGACTTTAATGATGCTATGGACAAGAAACAGCAGGTGGTTGAGGCAGAATCTTCTTAGGACCTGGTTCACCATATTACTATCCCGAGCTCCCCCGAAGCCTTAAACCATATTTGTGCAGAACTTGGGTTCTCTTTCACTACGAAGGCCCCCTTCCCTTCGAAGTCCCAATCGTCAGCTCCTGTCAGTGAATTCAATGACCTTCTTCAATTAGTTATTCAATCTCCTTCTTTTGCTGCTTTCTAGCCATTAAAACCTTCTTCCCACACCCAAGGCCATCGGTTTTCTCTCCTTAGAAAACACTTGCCGGTATGTACCCTTTTTGTCTATTTGCTTTAAACTCTTAATATCTTACATATCCAAGTTTCACTATCCCTTCCAGGTTGTCAAGCATCTGCTTTCACTCCAAGATGAGGCTTTAGAGTCATCAAGTGAAATTTCTAGGCTAAAGGAGGAAAACTCTTTGCTTAACAATCATATTATTGACTTGACTACTAAAAGAGATGAAGCTGTGCAAGAGAAAAGCAAGCCAGCTGCATCTCTTAAAGAAATGAAACCCCTACTTCAAACTTCAAATGATAAGGTGATGGATTTAGAACTCGCTCTCAAGGAAGCTGAAATGAAAGAACCTAGGCTTGTGGTGGAGAACACATCTCTAAAAAAGAAGCTAAAAAGGATGGAGTATCTTATAGATAAGTCAGCAACAGTGATTAAAAATGCAAAACAATAGGTGTCTCATTCTCTTTACACGTCACTTGACATTATTATTGAGAGATCCTATGAGAAGGCACTCTTCATCCCTTATGCTAATAATGCTTACAAGTGCTTCGATGAAGGACTACCATCTTTTGTTGGAATTTCCTCGTATTGTGATAAGTATGAAAGAATGCCAAGGTTTTGCAAGATACGCATAATGTACAGAGCATATACAATGGTCCAACGATGTTGAGTCCAAAAACCCTTAATTTGGTCGTGAACAAAATTTGCCCAGTTTATTGGGAGATGACCAAATATAGCATATAAAGCTCGATGGTCATTTGGATAAACTTGTTCATGGCTACATAAACGTGTAATGATTGTGTTGATTATCATTATATTAAGTAGTCTAGCACGTGGTCGTAGGTAAATGGATTTACATTGGGGCATTCTATCTACCCAAATTTGATGGGTAACTCATCTCGGGGTAAAAGATTATGGTCTGGTATTTCTGTTAAGTCGATTCCCTCATGAGAACATCCTAGTATACGTCCAACTGTATATACATCAATTTTTATTTCATTACCATAAATACTTGACCACAACCATCCTTCTTCATTTTCCGAATTCCATATTTCTGCACTATATAAGTTGGAATAGAAAAGATAGATAGCGAGAGGATCAATAATTACCTTGTTTTCATCATAACTAATGAGGTCCTGGCAACTAGCATCCATTGTTAATCCTTGAATATTGTATTTTATTTCATTTCCAAGACGGTAGAAGGGACCAACATGGATTTTCTTCTTGGAAAGCACTTGAAATCGATTGATGGCAGTGGGATTGTTTCGTAGCTATTGATTTAGGTGAGATTGGGTAACAGGGGATTGAGAAGAAGAGGAAGATTGTCCTTGTTTTTGCTTTTTAAAAATGTTTATCTTCTTTGGAGCCATTGATTGCTAAATTTGAATTTGATGGAAACTAGGTTTTCAGAATTGGGGAAGTAGATTGGAGGTAAAAGTGAAAATTGGGGTAAAATCATTTATATATGGCTGCTGAAAAAGTAAAGTCGAAGCAACTATAGACGTCTATGGGGGACTCACAAATGTCTGTGGTTTCAGTAAAAAATAAACAGAAACATATGACAGACGTCTGTGAGTTTTCCATAGACGTCTGTGGTTTCAGGAAAATTAAATAGAAAGATATGACAGACGTCTGTGAGATTTCTACAGACATCTGAGGTTTCAGGGAAATGTTTTCCCAAAACCTTTGATAGACCTCTATGGTACTGTCACAGACGCCTGTGGTCTGTTTTCTTCTGAAATTATGCCTAAAATTTAAATATCAATCCTTTTTATTGAAATATCAAGAGAATAAAACAATATATATATTAAAAACTCGCAAAGAAACTTATTTTGACAAAAATGCTTAGCATAAATTTAGTTTTTGTCAGAGAGGTTAGAATTTTTAATTTGTTGCATATCCCATGAATTCGATTCAACCTTTGTGCCGTCAATCAATATTTTTCATGGAGACCAACTCGAACGAACTGGTGTGTTAATCCAACTTGGTTTAATGGTCCTGGCTTGCATAGATATCTTAGAGTAATGTTATACACTTTTATTGGAGTTTCTTGTAATTGAGGAGATTTTTGATGTATGCAATTTTTTGTTGGTGAATGACCACAAATTGCTAGAATACATTTTTCGAGAAAATTTAGATGAGATCCTTAATGTCGTTGCTCATAATACATTTCACTTTGAACTCAATCATTTCTTGTTGATAGCGATATATTTCATCAACTTTGTTTGTGAGAGATGTTGATTGTAGATCAATTGATCGTTTGGCTTTCTTTTCCTTAAGAGAGAAGCCAGTGTGATATGTAGGTGATGCAATAATGTTTAGAGAGGTTGAGTGATTTGATGGAGATGAGGATTTAGTTGGTGAAACATAGGTGCTATTTGATTAGGGTGATCTATAGTCGATAGTTGAATAAGTGGAGTCGTGATCCGAAGACAACTTTTTTGAGTAATAATGGTCTTAATAAACTATTTGTATTTAGTTGGGAGGAAAATAACCTAATTTATTTATAAGAGAGATTTTTTACTATACTTAACATTTTGTTGTAGAAAAATAATTTTAACCTATAACTTTTAACAGAAGGTAGTTAAGTTTCAAGTGGTTAGTATTAGTTTAAATGTACAAGTTTTATTCTGTGTAGTTTTATATAAAAAAATTGCAAGTGTACAAATCTAATCCTACAGATTTAGTTACCAATTCATTGTAAGAACATATTCCTAGATCTCGTCCTAATTTAATAAAAGTTAGTTCGCCTAGTGGTTTAGTAAAAATATCAGCTATTTGATTTTCGGTATTTACGAATTCTAGTGATATAATTCCTTTTCCAAATTTTTCATAGAAAATGGTAACGAATATCAATATGTTTTGTTCGAGAATGGTTAACATGATTTTTTGATAAATTTATGGCACTAGTATTATCATAGTATATTAGAGATTTTGTTATTATTTTATCAAAATCTTGAGGAGTTTGTTGCATATAGATTACTTGTGCCCATGCTAAAGCCGCTGAGATGTATTCGGTTTCACACGTCGAGAGTGAAACACAATTTTGCTTTTTACTCAACCATGAAACTAAAGACTGACAAATAAAATGACATGTGCCACTTGTGCTTTTTCTATCCGTTTTACAACCGCCGAAATCAACATCACTATATGACACGAGTTCGAACGAGCTTCCTTTAGGGTAGAAAAGTCCATAACCTTAAATATTTGTTAAATATTTTAAGATTCGTTTTACCGCTCGATGATGTGATTCTTTTGGCTGTGCTTGAAACCGAGCACATAAGCATACACTCATCATAATATCTTGTCTACTAGCTATTAAGTATAACAGAGATCTTATCATACTTCGATATAATTTTTGGTTGAAATCTTTTCCATTTTCATCTTTATCTAAATGTAGAATAGTACTCATTGGAGTTGGTTTCCTTGAAATATTTTCCATTCCAAAACGTTTTAATAAAGCTCGAGTATTTTTCCTGATTTATAAAAATTCCATTTTCTAATTGTCTTATTTTAAAACCTAAGAAATAGTTTAATTCTCCCATATGTGACATTTCAAATTCATCTTTCATTATGTTAGAAAATTCAGTACACAATTTTTCCTCAATGGATCCAAATATAATGTCGTCAACATATATTTGTACGGCTAAAATATTATTATTTTCTTGTTTTATGAATAAAGTGGAATCAATTTTACCAATTTGAAAACCGAAATTTTGTAAATAAGTTTTTAATCTTTCATACCAAGCAGGAGGTGCTTGTTTTAATCCATATTAGGCCTTTTTAAATTTAAATACATGATCGGGATATTTCTCGTGAACAAATAAAGGAGTTTGTTCAACATACACGTTTTCTTTTATAAATTCGTTTAAAAATGCACTTTTTACGTCCATCTAATTTTTTTAAATTATGATGACATGCAAAAGCCAGTAATGTTCGTATTACTTCGAGACGTGCTACAGGAGAAAATGTTTCATCATAATCAATTTCTTCTTCTTGATTATATCCCTGAGCTACCAACCTTGCTTTATTTTGTACAATATTTCCATTTTCATCCGCCTTATTTTTAAAAACCTATTTTGTTCTAATTACAGATTGATTGTTTGGTGTAGGTACCAAACATCATTTTTTTCAAATTGATTAAGTTCTTGCATTGCAATAATCCAAAAATCATCTTTTGATGCTTCTTTATAATTTTTTGGTTCAATATTTGATATAAATGCAACATGACTCATTTGATTTAACTATTTTCTAGTTAATACTCTTGTATTTAAGTTCCCGATAATATTATTAATAGGATGGTCTCTTAATATTGTAGGTGCTGATGATCATATTATCATTATTGTTATTGACATTATTATTATTATTATTATTATTATTTTCATGTATAAGTATATTAGTTTTATTTATAATTTCTTCATCATTGCAATTTTTATTATCTTTAAGGTTTTCATCAAATGAGACATGAAGACTTTCTTTTATAATATTTGTTCGTTTATTAAAGTTTTTATATGCTTTTCTTCGATTCGAATAACCAACAAAAATTCCTTCATCATCTTTAGAATCAAATTTTCCTAGATAATCTTTAGTATTTAATATGAAACATTTTTACCCAAATACGCGAAAATACGATACATTCGGTTTCTTATTAAAAAATATTTCATAGCATATATTTTTAGTCATGGGGTCTAAGTGTTACACGATATAATACATAATAAGCAGTAGCAACGACTTTGGCCCAAAAATCTTTGTTAGGTTACTACTATTTAACAGAGTTCGTGCACATTCTTTTAAAGTTCGATTTTTCCTTTCTACAACACTGTTTTGTTGTGGTGTTCGAGGAAACGAAAATCATGACTAATTCCCTTTTTGTTAATTTTTTTTGAAAATAGTTCATTTTCAAATTCGCCTCCGTGGTCACTTTGTATACATTTAATTTTTAAATTAATTAATTTTTTTATTCGTTTAGCAAAAATTTTGAACATTTCAAAAGTGTCACTTTTATGTTTTAAAAATAATGTCCAAGTATATCTTGAAAAATCATCAATAATTACAAAAACATATTTGTTATGATTTATTGAATGTACTTGAATTGGTCCAAATAAATCTTGATGGAGTAATTCAAGAGGTTGCTTTGTGAAAATTTTCTTTTTAGATTCAAACGAACTTTTCTTTAATTTTCCAAATTGACAAGCATCGCATATTTTTAACCTTGTAGTTGATTTTTGATAATCCTTTAACTAATTCATCTTTAGCTAGTTTTTGATTTTCTTAAAATTTATATGACAAAAACGTTTATGCCATAACCATGGATCATCATGATTCAGGACCAAACATAAATTAGTATTGTTTTTGATATTCATGTTTAAAATATATATGTTCGACTTCTAAATCTTTCCAAAATTAAATTTTTATTTTGATAAAAAATATTGCATTTATTTTTCTCGAAATTAATTTTAAATTCTTTATCACATAATTGACTTATACTTAATAAGTTATGTTTCATATTTTCTACCAATAAAACATTAGTAATTACAGGAGAGTTAGAGATGTTGATGACTTCTCCAATGCCAATGGAAAATCCTTTTGAGTTATCTCTGAATGTTACAGTGCCACCATCGATATATATTATATTTGATAACATATTAGCATTTCCAGTCATGTGCTTAGAACAACCGCTATCGAGTATCCATTTCTTGTTATTTTTTATTTTAATTTTGGGTACCTGCAAAATAATAAAATTTTAATTAGTACCCACATTCTTTGATTTGGATCCTACGTGTTAATGGAGGAAGGTAGCCATATCCACGAGGATTTGGTTCCTTTAGAAATGTAATTTTTGTTATATACAAATTTCTGTAAATATTTATCAATATATTATTGTCTAATTAATTTATTATTTGTTTTTGGAATCCATATTTTAACCATATTTGTATATGAATTTTTAAACTTAGTTTCTAACTTTGGTTTTTTGAATTTTGTGTACAATGCGCTATATTTCTTTGACTTTTGTTTGTTTTTAAAACCTAATTAATTTCAATTTCCAGATGGTTTAGATATCATAATCAAATTTTCTAAATTTTGTCACCCTTTGTTGAATTTTGTCACATTATTTATTATTTTGTCTAACTTACTTTTAAGATCATAAATTTCAATATTTATAGAACCTAAATTTGCTTGTAATTCTAGTTTTAATTTATCCAGATTAACTTTTCCTAACCTATAATTTTCTAATTCATTTAATAATTTGTCATGTTAAGATAATAATGTTGCATATGTTTTTGAAAAATTTCTAATTCTTCTTCTTAGATAATTTTTTCATCCTTTAATAATCTGATTTCTAATTCTGATCTAGTTAACTTTCCTACATATTCATTATTTAATTTTTTTTTGATTCTCTATATTTATCATCTAATTCCATGCTTATTTCCATTATTTCATCATAAGTAAGTTCAGGGTGTACCTCATCTGTGTTAGCCATAAAACGCACATTTGCTTGTTTCGAGTCGCTTTCACTATCACTATCTAAAGAAGAAAACGAATCTGAATCATCATATGTTACTTGAAAATCTCTTTTCTTTTTCTTGAATTTCTCTAATTTGCTTTTCTTTTTATCATTATTGAGCTATGGACAATCCTTCTTCATGTGGTCAAAATTTTCACACTCATAGCATTTAATCAATGTTTTATTTAAGGAGTTTGGTTTGCTACCACTTTGAAATTTGATCATCTTCTTGAATTTGTTGTAGTTCTTGGCAATAAAGACAATCTCCTCTTATTCTAAGTCTGAATCTTCGTTACTTGCTTAGAATGCTATGTTTTTCTTTTCATGATTTTGTTCCTTTCTAGCCTACAAGTTAGCTTCGTACGACACAGATTTCCTATTAGCACTTCGACTTTAAGTTGAGAAAGGTCATTAGCTTCTTCGATGGCTAAAAATTTTATTTCCCATTTATTTGTCAAAGAGTTTAAAATTCATGTGACTGAATCAAAATATGTGAACTTGACTCCAAGTGCTATGAGATCATGTTAAATGGTTTCAAATCTTGCATACATATCAATAATTGATTCGCTTTTTTTTCATTTTGAAAGACGGGAATTGGTTTTGTAAAATCAAAATTTTAGTTTGCTTGACTTTATTTGTGCCTTCATGCGTGACTTGTAAAGTGTGCCATATATCATATGCAGTATTGCAGAGCATGATACGTGAAAATTCATTTTTGTCAAGTGAGGAAAACAATACATTCATAGTTTTAGCATTGTTAGATTCCTCTGCTTTTTGTGCTTCAGTCCATGTGCTAATATCGGTGTCATGTGCTTCATATTTTTTTAAGTTGCTAGACATATTTCTAAGGCATTTACTTCCATAATAATTCGTATATATGTTGACCAATTAGCATAATTAGAGCAAGTAAATAGTGGAGGATGAGCAATTGATTGAACTTCTTGAAATGTGCTTGCCATTTTAATAATTTTTCAGTTACGTGTTACTGTAGATTGAAATGGCCTTGCTGTAATACCAAATGAAAGTCTATAGGATCTTTACAAATAATGCAATTTATATGTATACGTGTGAGGATGTATATTACTAACTATATTAAGCACAGAACAATAATTAAATATAAATAAGATAAATAATACAAGCGATCACACCAAATATTTTATACTAGTTCGGACCTCCCGTCCTACATCCAGTCCTAAAGCTCTCTTTCGGTATTTCCTTTGACCAACTAACCCTCGCTTCGCCCGAAGGAATAGACTAATACAAAAGTATATCTCTGACAATCTTGTAACACGAATTTTGACCGATAGTACAAATCTTCCTATAATCTCCTTTGAGTATGTGAATGTGAATGCTTTGAGTTGTAGAAAGTGGTTTAACCAAAATTATATTTTGGTTATGATAGATGAGAGTATGTAAGCAATTGTATGCACAAGAGAGTAATAAGAAATCAAGAGAGAACAGTTTAATTAATTCAATTCAGTCAATCTCTAAATCTCAATCATGGTAGTATTTATAGATTTAAAGAGATACAGATGAAGAGTTGTTACTATTAGATAAGGTCTATTCATTTTAATGGCTGCAACCTTTCGATGAAGAGTTAATTTCTATTCGTTCAACAGAAGTGTCTATTCAGAGTTGTGTAGTTTTTCAGATGACGGACATCTATAGGAAAATCTTAGACGACTGTGGCTTTAGGAAATAATTTCCCGAGGATGGTCACAGACTTCTGTGATATTCCCTTAGACGTTTGTGAATGTTAAATGCAGTTTTTCACTTTATGTTTAGTGTATATGAAATCATGTATGATCGTATATGCATATATACTCAAGAGACCTTACAACATTTTATATAAGACTCTTTATACTAGAATAACCTTACTAATTATAGCATGGTCGATAGATCTTTATTTGTCTTCGAGTCTCAATATCTTCGAGCATGATGTCTTCTTCTAGTATATACCTATTATCTTGATAAGGTATATCCAATATATATGATTGTATAGTTGTTTTCATTGAAACATTGAATAGAGGTTCTAACAAGCGGTTCTACTTCGACACATTTGGTGAAGTAGTCAATAGCAACGATTGCATATTTGGCTCTTCCTTTGACCATTGGTAATACACCAATCAGGCCGATTCCCCAGATCGTGAATAGCCATGGGCTGACCATCTGTGTTAGCTCCATCGAAGGAGTTCTTTTAATCTTACCAAATCTTTGGCATTGGTCACACCATTTGGCATAATCTGCTGCATCACGATTTACTATTAGCCAAAAATACCCATATCGGAGAACTTTATTTGCGACGGTTTTCCCCCTAGTGGGATCTCCGTAGTCGCCTTCATGAATTTCCATAAGGATTCTTTGGGCTTTGTCGTTGGTCACACACCTGAGCAAGGGGGTAGAGAATCCCCTTCGGTAGAGCATCCCATCCCGTCCTACAAACTGTGGTGCCTTTCAAAGGAACTTTTTCCGTTGATTCTTATCTACGGGGGGTGTTCCTCTGAGCAGGTGGTCTTTGATCGGTGTCATCCACATTTCTGGTTTTCAGATTGTTTCAAAGATCTAGTCAATATCCATCTCGCTTATGCTTGGAGCAGTAAGCGTTTCAACTGGGACCAGTCCCAACGACTGAGCTTTTCTGGAACTGGCCAGTTTGGCTAGATAGTCTTCCTTCTTGTTTTGTTCCCTCAGGATATGAGTTTTGGTGTAATGTTCAATGTCATTTGGCAGTTCCTGCACTTTAGATAGATATGGAGTGAGATTCTCTCCCCGAGCTTGGTATTCGCCTTTCACCTAGCAAACGACCAGTTGAGAGTCACTATAGATTTTTATGGACTTTATAACGAGTTCCTTCACAACTTTCAGCTTGGCTATCAATGCTTTGTATTCCGCTTCGTTATTTGTTGTAGGGAATTCCAAACACAAGGCATAGCAATAGGATCTTCCTTGAGGAGTTTCGAGAAATACTCCTGCCCCCGAGCAGTTGTTAGATGCACCATCAATGAACAACTTCCAACATTTCTTCACTTTTTAAGTAATTTCTTCTTCGTTATCTCATGTCGTAAACTTGGCAATGAAGTCTGCCAGTGCCTACCCGTTGATAAGCCTTCGAGGATGGTATGTGATTTCGTACTAACTTAATTTAATGTTCCATTTGATAAGCCATCCAGAGGTCTCAAGGTAGTATAACACTTGCTTCAATGGTTGGTCTGCCAGCACTTTGATCGGGTGTGCCTAGAAGTACGGTCGTAACTTTTTGGATGCGATCAAGAAAAAATATGCCAGTTTTTTCAATTTTTGATAGTTTAGCCCTCTCCAATGAACTGTTTACTGATGTTATATATAAGTCGTTGGATCCTAGCTACTTCTTGTACGAGCATGGCACTTAATTCATGGGGTGAGACTGCTAAGTATATATACAAGTCTTCTCCATCTACCGGCTTGGACAGGATTGGCGGGGTTTTCATATGTCGCAGTAGCTCTTCTAATATAGTTTGACAAGCTTGATTCTATTCGAAGTTATTCTTTCCCTTCTTTAGCACGTTAAAGAACGATATACATTTTTCGGTTGTTTTTTAGATGAACCGCCTTAGCTATGCAACTTTTCCATTCAAGCTTTGCAACTTCTTCCCGTTCCTCGAGGCCTCGACTTCCCGTAAAGAAGTAATTTGTTTGGGATTTGCTTCGATGCCTTTAGCGATTACTATAAATCCTAAGAACTTTCCAAGGGCTACCCCAAAGTGAAATTTAAGTGGATTGAGTTTCATTCCATATTTGCGGAGTATTTCAAACATTTCAGCGAAGTTGTTTAAGTGATTTGCAGCTATGCATGATTTAACCAACATATCATCTACATAAACTTACATAGTCTTCCCAATCTAATGTTTAAACATGACATTCACTAGTCGGTAGGTTGCCCCAACATTCTTTAAGCCGAATGGCATTACTTTTTAGCAGTATAGTCCCAGATCAGTAATGAAACTGGTATTTTCCTGGTCAGGTTCATGCATCATGATCTTGTTGTACCCCGAATAAGCGTCCATAAATGATAGTAGTTCATGTCCAGTTGTCTTGTCCACAAGTTGGTCGATTCTAGGCAGAGGAAAGCTGTCTTTTGGGCAAGCATTGTTTAGGTCCAAGTAGTCGATACAAGTTCATCATTTTCCATTGTACTTCTTGACCAAGACCGGGTTGGATACCCATTTGGGGAAAGTTGCATTGCGGATAAAACCATTCGCCATCAGCTTATCCACTTCTTCTCTTAGTGCTTTGGACCGTTTGGGTCCTAGGTTGCATCTCTTCTGCTTCACTGGTGTGTATACTTGGGATTAATATTAAGTGTGTGGCATGCAATCTATGACAAAACCCCGCTCATATCAGAATGTGTCCAAGCGAATACGTCCAGGTTGGCGCGAACAAATTTGATGAGTTCTAGTCGCATCTTATTTCCAAGATGTGATCCAATTTTTAGGACTCGTGTTGAGTCATCCATATTGATTGGGATAGACACTGTCAATTCTACCGGTGTTGCCCGCTCCTTCTCTGAACTCTTTTATCTAGGGTCCAAAGCCTTATCGAATCAGCTATGGTCCCCATTCTAGGGGCGCCTCTGTAATTTCTATTCGGTAGGTCCATGAATGTGGAGAGTTCTCCCCACATTCTTCCCCTTTTCTTTTCTTCTAGACTCATGTAGTTCTGTGATGTAGATTCTCTAGCGGTACTTTGGTCTTCTTTGATCACCCTAACTCCATTCTCTGTCGGAAATTTCATCGTTGAACAACACTGAGCTAAAGCAATCCTGAAATTTGCCAAAGCGGGCTGACCCAAGAATGCATTAGAGCAGTTTTTTGCACCCCTCTTTATGATACTTACGATTATATATAATCGTAAGTATCATAAAGAGGGGTGCAAAAAACTGCCCTCTTTTGTAGGTGGATATTTGATCTATAATCACAAAGGTTTGGATGAGGGCGACTCTTCGGTCACCTTTTCCCAGTTTTATGGGTAAATCAATTGTTCTGACAGGCTGCTTAGGTTAACCAGTGAATCCTGGATCTTCGTTCAGCAAGAGGTTACATCCTTTATACTGATCTTCATTTGGTCAAACATGTGTTTAAATAGGATATTCACAGAGCTTCCACTGTCCACCAATACACACCGGACCATGGCTGGTCCAATTCCTATCATCACAACCATGGGATCGATGGTTGAAGCTTTTATTCCTTCAATGTCTCAATTTTGGAACACTATGTCATCGTTCAATGTTCTCTACTGCTTGGCAGGAGTTCCATCTTTGATCGTGAAGCATGAATTTTTCGGAGCGTGTCTTAGTGAGGTTGCATATCGGTCCATTTCTCCTCAACTCTTTTGCACGGGATGAGGTACTCCAGATATTGTTTCGATAATGAGTCTTTGGTCGGTCCATCTGGATCCCTCTTCGCTGGCTCCAGCTTGGTTTCCCCGGTCTCTAGGAGCTTGGGGTGCTACAGGCTAGTCAGCATTTCGTAGTTTCCTCACATACTGATAAAGCTTATTTTCCTGAATCAGCTCTTCAATCAGGTTTTTTAAGTGACGACACTCATTCGTGTTATGACCATGTGTTTTACGAAAGCGAGGGTACTTTATGGGACGCTTTTGCTGTTCAGTCACTTCCATTTTAGGCGACTTCTTGTACTCTTCCATCTCTTATGTCGCAAGGTAGATGTTCTCTGGAGTATCATTAAGTGGAGTGTAGTATTCGGGCCTCAAGCCTTTAAGTCACTTGTTACTTCCATTTCACTTGTTGGAATTCTTATTCTTCCTTTTTCTGATTCCCATCCTTCCCCACGTTTCCTACAGTGGTCTCGGAGGTATTTGCATCTTGGTTTGCCACCATAACATTCTGCCCAACGTTGGTTGGTTGTAGATTAGCAGGTTTTCCTTCTAGCTCCTTTGCCTCTTCCAATCACAAGTACCGGCTCGCCTTTCGATTAAAGCCCTTCCTAGTGGTAGGTTATTTCATTTTGATCCATTTTCCAAATTCAGTGTCGGGATGGATGGCGCAGACCAAAGCCATGAAGACCATATCTTCTTTTGGGTTACTTACTTCAGTGACCGCGGTGTTAAACTGATCCATGAAGGATTTCAAAGATTCATTTTGTCCCTGGAATAGGCCCGATAAGGGCATCACATCTTTCGATTGTGTCGTGTGAGGCCTAAACTGATCAAGGACTTTTTTGCTAATTCACCGAAAGTGGAGATGGATTTAGGTGGGAGCCTGGTGAACTACATTGAACCAATCCCCTCTAGAAAGATTGGAAACATCTACATTGAACAGCATTTGAAGCATTCGCTCCGTCCATGTACCAATTATACTTGTACAAGTGAGGTTTCAGGTCTCTAGTTCATCATAGGATGGAATAGTCGGCATAGTGAACTTTTTAGGATATCGTTCATTCAGAATGTCATCAGTGAAGGGAGTCCGGCTTGGAGCGGATCCCCATTCATCATCTCTTATATTCTTACTTTCGTCCATTAGGCACTTGATCATGTTCGCATATATGCCTTTGATGTCAGGTAGTTCGCGGGTCAGCTGTCAATGACTACACCAAGTGTATGATCTTACAAATGAACTTGGTAACTGAGCTAAAGCCTAGGTTCTCCTATATTCGGAGGAGCCACTTCCTTGAAGTTCCATTGGCTTATGATTGGTTAAGTAGGGGCAATTTGGACCTCCTTGATGGTCTTGAGTGTGTTAGTATTTTCTTTCAACTCATCGTCGTCAAGTTGCTCACTATCTTCAGAGTCGGAGAGATCTACTACTATATATTCTCGTAGGGTTTTCGTCCCTAGATTCAAGTTCATGGAGGGCTACTTTGCAGTTGGTGGAGTTCTTGTATTTCCTTCAGTGGTGATTCCTACGGCTCCACCTACTACTTCTTTTTGCTGCTGCTTTCCGTTTCTCCTATTTAGGCTAGAAATGGAAGAGTTTTCCTGCTTCGTGGCAGCCGCAAGCTCTGGCATGGTTCTCAGAGTAGTCAGTGATTATAAGTTCAAGAGGGCATTTAGTTTTTCCATAAGAGATTTTTGGTTATTCTCCATCTTTTGATTAATTTCATCAACCATCTTGTTTAACTAGCCTCTAGTGACAACTTCATGCTGGATAGAAGATCCCAGCGTCTGATCTCCTTTGTTAGCACCGCTGACTTCAACTTGCTGAGGATTGGTTTCCTCTCCGGCTATTACAGCTCCTATGGATCTTTCGAAAGTAGATCTCTTTCTTCCCGGTACCATTGATTCTCAATAGCAAATCTTCTAAGCAAAGATTGAAGATCTAACTTCTGAATCTGTCTGATCCAAAGTAGATAGCTAGATCTAAGCCTGAGTTCAATTCTCAATGAAAACACCAAAATGTTAACCCAAAAAATGGATCAACACCCTGGATTGAGTGTGAAAGCAGCAGCTCTTTTATCAAGGCAAATAAAATAGAAAAAGCAATAGTAGATCGTAGAAAAAGTAAAGAAACAAGAAGATTTTTATATTGGTTCGACTGTTAATGAAACCTACATCCACTTTATAACTTTCTATTAACTGACTATTGTTATAAGTGAAATCGGATTACCATATGATTGAATCTCCTAAGGTAGACCAAGTCACAAGTGTAAGAGTTACTGGAGAATCACGGTGAACCCCTATGTGATTGTTGTGTGGGAGGATAAGAGTGAAGAGTAGTTTCTGCAGAGTTTCAGCAGCCAATCCAGAAGATCTTCTTTATGTTGTAAATAGGTGAGTATTTACAGGGATTGGAGGGCTGTTGGGCTAGGCCCTTTGCCAAAAGCCTACACTTGACGATATGAAGATGCTCCAAAATTTTCATTGCGATGCAACTTAATATTATGGATCGCTAGCAATCCATAAGGCATGGATCGCTAGCGATCCATGTACTTAGGGGTTTTTTGGATAGTTTCCTTTGTGTTGCATTCCTTACCTTATGTAGATGCTCTCCATGTAATTTAGTAACTAGTTGCTTTTTTTGATGGTGATTTGTGTACATGTTGAATTGAACTATGACTGGAACCAGATGAATGCTTACTTCTCGAACTAATTTTCTTGGAATACCATGAAACTTGGTAGACATCCTTAGAGAAGACATTGGTTCATGATGCAAGTGGTTTGGAGGATTCACGAGCAATCCTCATGGATCGCTAGCAATCCATAGGTGATGGATCGCTAGTGACCCTTCCCCTTAGCCTATTTTTGCTTCTTACCTTTTGGGTCCTTCCTAGTTCCTTCTTTTGATTCTTGAGTTGTTTTGACTTGACGTGGATGTGCTAACTTCCTTTGAATTCTATTGTGTTAAAAATCTAGTTAACAAGTAGGTTGAGTTTATAGGATTTTAGATTTCAATTATTAGCTGAAGGTAGAACTTTTGCGGACACTACACTGAAGACGAAAGCGGGCAGGAGGCCTTCTTATTACATTTAGTAGTAGCTTTATTTCTCCCGTGTAATGTAAATATTTGTTAAATCCAAGGGACTGCATGGGTTTAGCACCATCATAAGTCAGATCTTTAATGCACTATGTAATGATTTATGTTTTACCCCTGCATGGCCACTATTGGGAATTATGAAAAAAATTGTTATAAAGACTATACTATGATGAACTTTATTTAGTTTCTATATTTACTATGACTGTTATATATACACTGAACTTATTTTTCTCCGAAAGATATTTCCAAGGTAACAGCAGCACATTGAGGTTTCATCTTTGAGTTTCAGATGTTATAGGATTTCTAGTTCAAATCGGCTGTTTTAGAAATAAATTATCGAAAACGACTAGTTTAAACTAGCAGTCCTGTTTACGCTTGAATTTTTGATATCCAGCTATACAAACTCATTAATGTTTTCCAAAGAGGATAATTATATAATATCATGTCATTTAAACTCAATTTGATCTTTGATCTTACAAGTTATTTGATTTTGTATGGTAAAAGTTTTCTATGAATACTTAATTTAATAATAAGATCAAGGATCCAAATATGTTCAAACGATACGATATTATATATTTAAGCTTGTTGGGCAACATTATTGGTATTGTACGATCGAATTTCGAAAATGCCATACATAAACAAGAATGAAAGTCCAAACTATTCCTTTTGATATATTACTTTTTGATAGACCGATTTTAATAGAAAATCTTGTTTATGTTCGGATTTTTCAAAAACCGATAACATAAACATTTTAATGTTATATGAGAAGCTGAATTATATGATATCATGTCATTTGGACTTAATTTTATCCTTTATCTTAAGTACATTTCAATCGGAACACTTTTCACGTATTAACAATACGATTCATATGATTTTTCACATTTTCCGTAACCATTAAATAAAACATTATTTGATAAATTATATACTGTCAGAGAATTAAAATGATATTTAATAACAATATATTTAAAATTCATAAAAATATATATTTAAACTATACAAATGACTAAATAGTTAGCGTCCAAAAGGGTAGGTAAGGTGTAGATAAAGCAATATTATAAAAACGCTACTAAAAACTCTGAATTGAAAATTTTTGACAATGGAAAAGTGTCGGGATTACTACTCTTGTAACAACTCGTTCTTTCGACGCTCGAAAGTCGACATTAATACGTCCACTGTATCAAATGCCGCACAATTGAATGCCGGAAAACCGAATCATCAGGGTTGAAAAGGAGAGGTAGAAGAAGACAGAAGAAAAAGAACAGAAACAATATCAGAATCTCACATTCGCAGCGAAATAATATATAATAGATGAATGAATAATCTTTATAACAAAGAACTATATCAGTTTATACAATACATCACCAGAGTTTACAATAACAATACACATCACTGGACAGTTATATAAACGTGTCCACATAATACACAGCGGAATAATACTAGTATAAGTGATACGTCTCACCATCCAGCTCGCCTCCAGATCTCCACAGCAATCCATCCAGATCCAATCGATAACCTGACTCTAGGCTGCCCGTGTGGAAAATTATGGGCACCCAGAGTTTAGAAAGGGAACAATAAACTCTAGGTCAGTCGTGGGACTGCTGTGAGATATCAAAAACGATTATTTTCACAAAGAAAATAAAAGAAATTCGCAATGTTTTTGGAAAATGAAACTACCATAAGGCTTCCCGCCACATACACAATGCAAACGCAGAATTGGAGGAGATTTCTCCTTATGATAGTCAAACATGCTTGATACGCAAATCTTTTTAATATTATCATTAGTGCCTAGTGTGGAAAACATTTCGAAAGTATAATATTAACCTTAGCCAGCATACAACCATTATTGTATGCCTACTATAGCTACTATGTTCAATAGCAGGTTACCGCCACATTCCATAGCAGGTTATACAACTAAAACCGTACAAGGTTCGTATTTTTTCTTTGGATTTTCCAACAAATGGTCAGGCTAAGGAACTTCCTATGCCACATGGGTACGCCTCTGGAGGGACGTCCTGAGAACTTAACCAGCTTTCTGCCAACACAAGGCTAAGTTACCTCATGCTTTTGGTGCAATGAAGCTGTAACTAGATAACTCCACACACGAGTATGCATCCCCCGGTCGTTTGCGACCTTTATTTGAGGGCCCTAGACCACAAAGCAACAATCACACAGTAAATGAGATTGGAGCAACCACACAGGTAAAATATCTGAGCTCCATACCATGATACCACCTTTTTCCAGAACGAAATGACATACCCTAAAGGGTGCGACCCACATAACCTTACCGCATCTTTCCTGTTTCGACCATTTCCGGGGTGTGAGGTCCGATGAGGTCTCGTCCACAAAGCTACGCTTTACACGAAAGCCATGCTTTGATCAACAAATGATCAACAACACACAGCAGCACTCAGCATGCCACACTACCAAATTGGGAGTATATCACCGATAACCTTCAACTACATAACCTCTGAGCTCGTACGTCTCAAAGAAGGGTGTTAAGCTAAGAGAATAAATTCTCCGCCACCAAACAGAAATGTAACTGAAAGAAATCAGCTTTATATCTCAAAGTGTAGTGTCAAACATACAACCATACAAGTCTGTTCCGAGTTCGAACAGAACCGAAGGCACTTCCAAAGAAGCCTTTGCAATCCGGGTATCCACAATCCCGATCGGACTCCCCATCACATATGGAGATATCTATACCGGAGCAACTCAGTGCAGAGACATTCGATAGGTTATCCTATCGTTTTCGCAAATACCCGGTCTTTAACACCGGTCTTCAATTATGATCCACAACGTCGTATCATTATTCGGAATGGGTTATATGACACAAAGTCCTCTCTCGGCTAAACCGAATAATGGGCGCTTGTTTTAAAAACAAATTCAAGTGCCATTCAAAGGCCAACATTGATAGTCGGTTATTTAACTATCAAACAACATTCACAACAATCAATCAATTTAAATAATTTTCCCAAATTATTGAAATTCAAAATATCTTTGCAAGATATATATTTTCCACACTTCATCACTTTGAAAACCAATTTCAAATCAATTTTCACTTGCGGAATAAAATTCCCGATATTATTTATTCCCCTTTTTCTTTATAAATTCCATTGTGAATTTAAATTTCCAAATATTCACTTTCAAACACCAAATCAAATTCCAAATTGGTTTCTAAATTTATTTTCAAACCCCAAATCAAATTCCAAATTGATTTCAAATTTACATTTCAACACCAAATCCAATTCTAAATTTATTTCAAAATTTATTTCAAACATTAAATCAATTACAAATTGATTATAAGTTTATTTCAGCACAAAATAAATTTTCATTCAAACACCAAATCAATTATCTTATTAATTTCCCAAAGATTTATTTTCCAATACCAAATCAATTATCAATTGGATTTCAAACAAATTTATCACCTTTTAAATAAATCCCTTTATTCTCTCCAAATTATTTAAAATTCCATTTTCAATAATTCTTCAACTTTTAAACAATATTATTCAAAACCCATTTATTAAAACCTTTTCCAATATTTTGGAAATAATTCGATAAGATTTCAAAAAAAATCAATTTTATGCTCTTAAATTCCTTCTTTTAAATTCACCCAATTCTTTCAAAATGAATTTACTTAAAATTTCCTACTTTAATTTCAAAGATCCAATTTTATTTATTTCTGGTATCCAACGATACCAAAAATACATTCGGCTAAATTATAGCCTTCAACAAATTAAATCGTCAATATAATCATTCATAGATTATCAATAATTCATCACACAACATATGAAACAAATTCATACAATTTGAGGAATCCAGTTGGATCCCTCCAACCTGTTTCCCTGCATCCACAGATGTTAGCACAACAATTAAATACCCATTCCACTTCGAGGTGGAATATCGCGGTATATGGGATTTATAAAATATCATCCGCTATTATGCGGCGCATAGGGTCTCATCTTCTATATAGTGTGGGAAATCAACAACTCCAAATATATATATACTACTATATATACTACCACATCCAAACAGTCAATCAATAACTGCAATTCCAATTTTAATTTGAGTGAGAAGATCTCACCTTTGCTTTTTATTTTGCAATCCATTTCCATTTCGATTATTTCTTCATTGTATTAGACCTTGTATAAACAATTTATACAATTTATTAATATTCGAAATAATCGAATAATCAATTTCCATTAAATAGATTTAATCAATTAACACTTTTAATTTGAACTAATCTATCGATCAATTTCCCATTAGATAAATTATCTTTTAGTAAATAAAATAAATTTGATAAGTAATTTAATCAGGTTAATATATATGCATAACTTACAGCAAAATTCGACGTTGAGTTATATACACTTTGAAATTTGAAATTTTAAACAGAACTGTTTGCTCTTTTTTTTCTGCATATATATTTATACATAAACTAAGTTACAGAAACTACCTCACGAGATTTCTATGTGACCCACTCCATCAACACTCGAACGAATGCCCCTCAATTCGAAGCCCTAGCCACCTACTCGAGCGCGGCCCCACATCCTATTTGCACGTCGCCACCGCCTGATGCCCCGCGAACAACCCCGCAGCCTCCTTACTGCGACTACCTTCGCCCCAAATCTCAGACGAGATCGCGGTCATGCTCGATTTGAGGAAGGATTTATAGAGGAGGGAGGAAAGTCGTTCGAATTGAAAGGGAAGAGACTGAACGCTCGTGATTTATAGAAGACGAACGATTCGCATATTTTTTTCTCGTTAGTCTGCCATTTTTTTTCTTGAATTCGTTTGAACGAGGAATTATTTCACTCGGCTATCACTTTTTTTTGAACGAACGAAAATGGTTTTCGTTTTTTGAATCGGCCTTGAAAAGGGGAAAGACGGGATATTGGCGTGTTGGAGAAGGAACGAGAAAGTTCTGATGTGATTTTATTTTGACTGGTGAAATGATATAAGATTTTTAAATTAAATCGATAAATTATTGTTTAGGCGTTTTTATCTCGTACGATCACACGATAACTCCGAATGCTACGGAAATTGAAATCCGATAATAATACAATATTACGGATCCAATGGAACTAGTTTCGTCGAATTCCGAGACTGTGCCTTGGAAGGCTATTTTTAAATATCGA
Organism: Allium fistulosum; assembly: GCA_030737815.1. Classification (NCBI taxonomy): domain Eukaryota; kingdom Viridiplantae; phylum Streptophyta; class Magnoliopsida; order Asparagales; family Amaryllidaceae; genus Allium; species Allium fistulosum. Next base: position 297,756,819 of record CM060907.1, read on the forward strand.
TTTAAACGATAAAATTTCAAAACTGAACAAAACAGTTTCAAATTCAATTCTGAAAGTTCCATTACCTTCAGTATCATAAATATGAATTTTCTAAGCCTTGAAAATATTTTTAATCAGCTTAAAACTGAAGATTTAAAAATTTTACCCAACTGCAATAAATTAAATTCAATAATTAAATTGCCAAATTCATTATGATACTTGAATTTCAAATTAAACTAACTTTCAGATATTTAAAATCAATTAAATATTCTGATTTCCAATGTCAAAAATTCAGGGTCGTCACATTCTTCCCCCCTTAAAAGAATTTCATCCCGAAATTACAAGTTAAGAAGAATGATCCTCAACCCGTTTATCATTTTACCAAAACCAAATAACTTTATCAAATTCTCAAACCAATCTTCTTATCATAACCACACTATCATCCTTATTAATTTTCCAAACATTTTCATAGTTTCAAGCAACTTCATTTCACTAAACAATTCAAATTTAAATTTAAATTCAAATTTTAAATTATCCAAAATTTCTTAAAAACTTTCTAACTCTCTAAATTTTCGAAAAAATTCGCCAGCATCTCCTTTGCGCGGCTAGCTCGGTACAACTACAAAATGTCCCTATCGACTCCCAAATTTCAAAAGAAAACAAACGCCAAGTGGCTAGATCAAAAACCCAATCAAATTTCATACAAAAATTTTAAATACATACCTTTTGTTGAGAAAATTTATTTATCTTCTGCAATCAAAATCCCAATTTCTCTTGTTTTTAAATTACCTGTATGCTACTCTACAATAATATCCAATCACAGCATTCCAATTTGATTTTAATCCAATTATTAACTTAGTATACTTCCAATACCAAATTTACTTAAGAATTTTATCCTTCACTTCTTAAGTCCAATATAAATATTTCTTATATTTATTTTTACTACTTCACTACCGGAGTTTATATTCAAATTGAATTCCAATTCCATATAAAATCAATTTGCTTCAATTTACTAATTCATTTCAAATCTCAATACTTTTATTTCCAAATTTTCATTCAGATTTCCCTTTTCAATTTTACTTGAATTCAATTCAAAATAAATTCCAATACTTCAGTTTTCAAATCTATTTGCTTACAAATTTTAAATCATTTGACTTTACTGAAATTTTCAAAAATTCCAAATTTTTTTCTAACTCCCAAAATTTTCAAAAAATTTTGGCAGAGTCTCCTTTGTACGGAATAGCTTTTGCAATTTGACAAGAGATATAAATATATATACATCGACCCACTCAGTCGGAAAAACAAAAACAGTTCATATTTCCTATTTTTATTGCGTAGGCGTACCTTTATTTAGCATTTTAAGCAAAGCAGTTTATTCTTAAGCATTTTAGCACGACCAAATCCAGCCAAACGGCTTCCAAAAACCTGTACTTACTCAATTTAAACACGTAAGTAACATATATAGGAAATTTATCTACATTTCACTTATTTTTAATAGTAAACACATAGTTTTCATAAGCAATTTATATGGTTTCGATACAAATTAAATTTCTTACAACTATATCACACATCATTTCTATTCAATTCAATTGATTTACAATGCAGTTCCTTACATTCAATTCATTTTTAAACGAAATGAACTCACATTCATTTCAATTGATTTAAAAATCGATTTTATTTGCTCTCATTAACTCATATAATTTTATACAATCTCGTTTGCGTCAAACGACAACCATTTATATGCAAATTCAACGATATTCACTTAATAGAATATCCATTCTAGTTTATAACTAATTTAAATTGATACCAACTCAATTTACACTTTATTCTATTTCATTTCCAATTGATTCCATTCAATTCAATTTGCATTTCATTAATCAAACAAATTTCATTGAAAACCATTTCACAAAACTTTGACAACAACGATTTCACAATTTTTTCTTAAGTCGAGCTTTTATCCAATATTGCTTATGTTATTTCAACTCAAAACTCAAGTTATACTTTCCTTGTAAACAATTTCTAATTTAAATCTTTGATTTGATTTATCATTTATCAAATCCATTCCATCTACTAATTCAATTCAATTAGTATATTCACTTATCCTTTTTAAATTCCAAATTTCCATATTCAATTCATCCTGAATTTACTTTATCTTTATCAAGGAAATTTCAATTTATTTTCTTCTACTTACTTGAATTTATATGCAAATTCAAACCATTTTCAAATTTAGCTCACAACTCAATTTTAATTTAACTAATTCAACTTCCAATTCATTATTTCATGAATTAATAAATTATCAAGTTAGTTTACTTGAATTCAATCCATTTTATTTTATTTTTTCCAAGTTTGGATTTTTATTCAACTTGATTCAAATCTCATCTCATTTCATTATTCAATTCCAATTCATTTATTTACAAATGTAACCTCATTTGTTCATTCACAAATTCATTCCTTTTCAATTGGAATCTTATTCCAATCAAATTTAAAATATTTTTTTAAGTTATCAAACTTATTTACATTCCATAATTTTAAAGAAATTCCAGAGTCTTTTTAACAATTACACACATTTCAAAACTAACTCTAAAATCAATTATGTCCCTACAAAGTATTTTCCCAAATATTTTTAATTTCAAACCCCACCAGATTTCATATTCAACTCGAAAATACTTCTCAAATAATTATTTTCTAGACTTTCGGAAACCATTTTCAAATTAGGAAATTTAATCCTTTGAAATTTCAATTCAAATCCTTTAATCCGTATTGCAAAAATTACTCTGGCACTTCATTTCAATTTATAAAACTCATTTATAAATTCACATTACCAATTTCATTCCATTAATGAATTTATTTCAAATATCTTCCTGGAATTCTATTTCAAATTACAAATCACATTTACAATTTACATTTATAAATCCCATTCGTATATGAATTCATTTCCTTATACTTTCAATTCATATTTATAAATTTCATTTGTTAAATGAATTTATCTCCAAATCTTTAGTTATACCATTATTTCTTACTCAATTTCCATATAACAATGATAATATTTCAATATTATCACTTCCTAACAACCAAGCAACCATATACAATAATAATTCTTAGAAAATAATTTCTTTTCTACACAAAAATAGTTTTGGGTAAAATTATTTCATTTACCCTATTTTAAAACAATATTGTGTCAGTTTATCTTGTTTAAGAGTTTAGAAACCCCTATCGATTACAGTTGGCCAAACTGCACCGACCAGAATCTATAAACAATCAACCGATAAGTCAACACAATATAAAACAAATTTTTGTATTCACTAACAAATACACGCTCATATCTATTATTACACTCAAACTCATTCTAGAGCACTATTGACTCTATCTCTAATGAGTAACACCCGACAGAGCCAAGGTTATCGCTTAACCAATTGCTTTGATACCACATGTAACAACTCGATCTTTCGACGCTCGAAAGTCGACATTAATACGTCCACTGTATCAAATGCCGCACAATCGAATGCCGAAAAACCGAATCATTAGGGTTGAAAACAAGAGGTAGAAGAAGACAGAAGAAAACGAACAGAAACAATGTCAGAATCTCACATTCGCAACGGAACAATATATAATAGATGAATGAATAATCTTTATAACAAAGAACTATATCAGTTTATACAATACATCACCAGAGTTTACAACAACAATACACATCACTGGACAGTTATATAAACTTGTCCACATAATACACAGCGGAATAATACTAGTATAAGTGATACATCTCACCATCCAGCTCGCCTCCAGATCTCCACAGCAATCCATCCAGATCCAATCGATAACCTGACTCTAGGCTGCCCGTGTGGAAAATTATGGGCACCCAGAGTTTAGAAAGGGAACAATAAACTCCAGGTCAGTCGTGGGACTGGTGTGAGATCTCAAAAACGGTTATTTTCACAAAGAAAATAAAAGAAATTTGCAATGTTTTTGGAAAATGAAACTACCATAAGGCCTCCCGCCACACACACAATGTAAACGCAGAATTGGAGGAGATTTCTCCTTATGATAGTCAAACATGCTCGATACGCAAATCTTTTTAATATTATCATTAGTGCGTAGTGTGGAAAACATTTCGAAAGTATAATATTAATCTTAGCCAGCATACAACCATTATTGTATGCCTACTATAGCTACAATGTTCAATAGCAGGTTACCACCACATTCCATAGCAGGTTATACAACTAAAACCGTACAAAGTTCGTATTGTTTCTTTGGATTTCCCAACAAATGGTCAGGCTAAGGAACTTCCTATGTCACATGGGTACGCCTCTGGAGGGACGTCCCGAGAACTTAAGCAGCTCTCTGCCAACACAAGGCTGAGTTACCTCACGCTTCTGGTGCAATGAAGCTGTAACTAGATAACTCCACACACGAGTATGCCATCCCCCGGTCGTTTGCGACCTTTATCTGAGGGCCCTCGATCACAAAGCAACAATCACACAGTAAATGAGATTGGAGCAACCACACAGGTAAAATATCTAGGCTCCATACCATGATACCACCTTTTTCCAAAAGGAAATGACATACCCTAAAGGGTGCGACCCTCATAACCTTGCCGCATCTTTCATGTTTCGACCATTTCCGGGGTGTGAGGTCCGATGAGGTCTCGTCCACAAAGCTACGCTTTACACGAAAGCCATGCTTTGATCAATAAATGATCAACAACACACAGCAACACTCAGCATGCCACACTACCAAATTGGGAGTATATCACCGATAACCTTCAACTACATAACCTCTGAGCCCGTATGTCTCAAAGAAGGGTGTTAAGCTAAGAGAATAAATTCTCCGCCACCAAACAGAAATGTATTTGAAAGAAATCAACTTTATATCTCAAAGTGTAGTGTCAGACATACAACCATACAAGTCTGTTCCGGGTTCGAACAGAACCGAAGGCACATCCAAAGAAGCCCTTGCAATCCGGGTATCCACAATCCCGATCGGACTCCCTATCACATATGGAGATCTCTATACCGGAGCAACTCCTTGCAGAGACATTCGATAGGTTATCCTATCATTTTCGCAAATACCCGGTCTTCAACCCTGGCCTTCAATTGCGATCCACAATGTCGTATCATTATTCAGAATGGGTTATATGACACAAAGTCCTCTCTCGGCTAAACCGAATAATGGGCGTTTGTTTTAAAAACAAATTCAAGTGCCATTCAAAGGCCAACATTGATAGTCGGTTATTTAACTATCAAACAACATTCACAACAATCAATCCATTTAAATAATTTTCCCAAATTATTGAATTTCAAAATATCTTTGCAAGATATATATTTTCCATACTTCATCACTTTGAAAACCAATTTCAAATCAATTTTCACTTGCAGAATAAAATTCTCGATATTATTTATTCTTCTTTTCCTTTATAAATTCCATTATGAATTTAAATTTCCAAATATTCACTTTCAAACACCAAATCAAATTCCAAATTGATTTCTAAATTTATTTTCAAACCCCAAATCAAATTCCAAATTGATTTCAAATTTACATTTCAACACCAAATCAAATTCCAAATTGATTTCCAAATTTATTTCAAACATTAAATCAATTACAAATTGATTTCCAAGTTTATTTCAGCACAAAATAAATTTTCATTCAAACACCAAATCAATTATCTTATTAATTTCCCAAAGATTTATTTTCCAATACCAAATCAATTATCAATTGGATTTCAAACAAATTTATCATGTTTTAAATAAATCCCTTTATTCTCTCCAAATTATTTAAAATTACATTTTCAATAAATTCTTCAACTTTTAAACAATATTATTCCAAATCCATTTATTAAAACCTTTTCCAATATTTTGGAAATAATTCGATAAGATTTCAAAAAAAATCAATTTTATGCTCTTAAATTCCTTCTTTTAAATTCACCCAATTCTTTCAAAATGAATTTACTTAAAATTTCCTACTTTAATTTCAAAGATCCAATTTTATTTATTTCTGGTATCCAACGATACCAAAAATACATTCGGCTAAATTATAGCCTTCAACAAATTAAATCGTCAATATAATCATTCACAGATTATCAATAATTCATCACACAACATATAAAACAAATTCATACAACATATGAAACAAATTCATACAATTTGAGGAATCCAGTTGGATCCCTCCAACCTGTTTCCCTGCATCCACAGATGTTAGCACAACAATTAAATACCCATTCCACTTCGAGGTGGAATATCGCGGTATATGGGATTTATAAAATATCATCCGCTATTATGCGGCGCATAGGGTCTCATCCGCTATATAATGCGGGAAATCAACAACTCCAAATATATATATATATATATACTACTATATATACTACCACATCCAAACAGTCAATCAATAACTGCAATTCCAATTTTAATTTTAGTGAGAAGATCTCACCTTTGCTTTTTATTTTGCAATCCATTTCCATTCCGACTATTTCTTCATTGTATTAGACCTTGTATAAACAATTTATACAATTTATTAATATTTGAAATAATCGAATAATCAATTTCCATTAAATAGATTTAATCAATTAACACTTTTAATTTGAACTAATCTATTGATCAATTTCCCATTAGATAAATTATCTTTTAGTAACTAAAATAAATTTGTTAAGTAATTTAATCAGGTTAATATATATGCATAACTTACTGCAAAATTCGACGTTGAGTTATATACAATTTGAAATTTGAAATTTTAAACAGAACTGTTTGCTCTTTTTTTTCTGCATATATATTTATACATAAATTAAGTTACAGAAACTACCTCATGAGATTTCTATGTGACCAACTCCATCAACACTCGAATGAATGCCCCTCAATTCGAAGCCCTAGCCACCTACTCGAACGCGGCCGCTGCATCCAATTTGCACGTCGCCACCGCCTGATGCCCCGCGAACAACCCCGCAGCCTCCTTACTACGACTACCTTCGCCCCAAATCTCAGACGAGATCCCGGCCATGCTCGATTTGAGGAAGGATTTATATAGGAGGGAGGAAAGTCGTTCGAATTGAAAGGGAAGAGACTGAAGGCTCGCGATTTATAGAAGACGAACGATTCGCATATTTTTTTCTCGTTAGTCTGCCATTTTTTTTCTTGAATTCGTTTGAACGAGGAATTATTTCGCTCGGCTATCACTTTTGTTTGAACGAATGAAAATGGTTTTCGTTTTTTGAACCGGCCTTGAAAAGGGGAAAGACGGGATATTGGCGTGTTGGAGAAGGAACGAGAAAGTTCTGATGTGATTTTATTTTGACTGGTGAAATGATATAAGATATTTAAATTAAATCGATAAATTATTGTCTAGGCGTTTTTATCTCGTACGATCAAACGATAACCCCGAATGCTACGGAAATTGAAATCCGATAATAATACAATATTACGGATCCAATGGAACTGGTTTCGTCGAATTCCAAGACTGTGCCTCGGAAGGCTATTTTTATATATCGATTTAAACGATAAAATTTCAAAACTGAACAAAACATTTTCAAATTCAATTCAGAAAGTTCCATTACCTTCAGTATCATAAATATGAATTTTCTAAGCCTTGAAAATATTTTTAATCAGCTTAAAACTAAAGATTTAAAAATTTTACCCAACTGTAATAAATTAAATTCAATAATTAAATTGCCAAATTCATTCTGATATTTGAATTTCAAATTGAACTAACTTTCAGATATTTAAAATCAATTAAATATTCTGATTTCCAATGTCAAAAATTCAGGGTCGTCATGACTCTTTTCCTATGCTTTTCTAATGTCATATTCTTAATCTCCCCCCACCCCCAAAGTCTAGCATGATATCCTCAATTCTATCACCTAAATAAAATAGGGCACGACTGATTTCATCCTATATACTACCACTACTTTAGCCTACCTCCACCTTCTCACAACCATTGTTGTAGCCTTCCACTGTCAAGTCTGTATCGCCATCACCCAACTCCCCACCCTACACATACACACATAAAATTTGCTGCCTCCTCCATATTGCCATTGATTTTCTCCTCTATACCACCATCGATTAATGAACAACTTATTATACCCATGCCACTAGTTAGAAGTGGGCAACAAAAACGGTTAACCAATCGACCTTAACTGACTATTTTCAGTTTGGTTAATGGTTAACGAATTTTGGTCGGTCAGTTAACGTTAACCAATTATATTTTTCATTTTTTAATATAAAACCTAACAATACTAATTGGGTAACCGTAGTTGACCATGGTTAACCACGATTAACTAACCAACAATGTTGAAAAATATCACGAACAACTGGATTATCACGGTTATACAGGGTAATCGATTAATTGAATGATTAACAAATTAAAACGAGCTGTTAACTACTTAAAATGTGTGATTAATCATGGTTAATCATTGAATTGGTTAATTGCATAAAATGAGTAGTTAATCATGATTAATTTTGTTCAGGTCGGTCAATGTAGACGGACCAAAATTAACCGATATCAATTAAACCAACCACCAACGATTGGCGGTAAACTGCTTTTATTAGCCACTTTGTTTGGTTAGCTGGCTAAGCTCACCCCTACCACTAGTCTTGTAATGAACCACCTTCCTTACTCAGATAGACGAGTCATTATGGGTAGAAGAAAAGAAAAGATAAGAAGAAACTACACAATCACAGAATCTCACCATGAATCAGAATAACATATAATAGATAACATAGGATAGAGTCATTTCCATAATAATAATACATCACAGTCATTACATTGCAACCCTCAACTGGACAGTTATAGCTACCTGCCCATATAAAATACATAGATCATACATAAATACAGTGGAATAAGATAATAACTAGTTAACAGTGAAGCAACTTGCTCCAGCTCCTTCAAAATGCTTCCGTAAGAAACCTGTATCACTTGGCTACTCATAAAAATTTGAGTACCCAAGAATCTTAGAAGAAGAAAATAAACTTCAGGTCAGACATGGGTCTGGTGTGAGTAAACTTTAACAATTGAATCATTACTTTAAAACTCTTTGAAATTCAAAGGTACCTCGTAAGACCACGCTGCACATAAATATGGATGGGTTTTACCTTACGATGACCAAAACACTTTATATAGAAATCTAGTGATATAATCATAATGTCCAGGGTTTTCAAGTAAATAATTAACATAGCCGAAATTATTACATTAATTAAATTCTAACATAATAGGTATACAGCTAAGACTGAAGGTACTTATTAGGAAATGGATTCCGCACATGACCAGGTAAGGAACTACCTTCCGAAGGTGCACCTCTAGATAAAATACACCTGGGTTCTGACAAGAACATCTTTTACCTCTGCTGCACAGAACCGGCCTACCACTTGACTAGTAGTACCGAATACATCACCACCCCGCTTGAGATCAGCAACCATACCAAAGCATACAAAATGGGTCAAATATTGATTCTAGATTTGGTGATGACATACCCTGATGGGAGCGACCCACATAGCCCTGCTGCATTCCCTATTTTGGTCATTTCTAGTTGATGAGGCCTGAGGCTACGTTTACTTTGACTATAGCACTGCCGCTTGGAATGCTACATTGCCTTCCAGATGTTGACACAATGTCAGCATTCATCCATACAAGTCGTTCAGGAGATAAACGAACCGAAGGCACTACCTCTACTACACCCATTTTGGAATCACCCTTAGGGTTGGTAGCAAATAGCCTTTGCACTTCAAAGTCTTCATCCTGGACCTTGTCTTCACTATTTCTAATTCGACCACTTACGTTGGTTCAAAGTTGTTTTCGGATAACAACTGTTATCCGATCCCGGTCTCTCCAATCTAACGATTGATAATTTAAAAGGGGTCAACCTATTTATAGTGGAACATTCCACTATCAGGGTGTAAGATTTACATATGAACATACGTTCCATATGCTTAGATTATCATAGCCCGCTTATCAAAATTAACTCCTTGTGTTCGTCACGTTCCCGAAGTGCAGTACTTGTGATAAGTACAAGTCGACTTACTTTCAATAAAACATGTCAATGTTTTATTATAGCTACTTTACTTCAGTTGGCTACTTAATAGCACAGACAAGATATCATTTGGTTTAAAACAGTTTACTTAAACAAGAAAGTTGGTTAATAATAATTAATCGATAGGGTCTGAAAGAAACTTTGAAATAATAAACCTCAATTAAATCATAAGTTTAAAACTTAATTAAACTTTAATTTATCTTAATTAATCAAAATTAAATCATATATAACCCTAATTTATCTTAGTTAGGTCTTTATTTATCTAACTAATAATTAAACCTTGATTAAGCTTGGTTAAGTCAAAATTAAACTTAATTAAATAAAAATCAATTAAAAATAAAATTTAAATTAACCTTAATTAAATAATATTCATTTATAATTGAACTCTCATTAAGTAATAATTAAGTGGATAATTACCCTTTTATTTAATAATAGTTAAATAATTAATTAACTCTAATTAATAATAATTAATAAATAATTAACTTTAATTGATTAAATAATTAAACTTGATTAAGTAAAAATAAATTTCTTTTTATCATAATTAATTATATATTAAAAATCCCTTAGTTAAAAATAATTAGCTTAGTTAATAAATTCTTAAACTCTAATTACTTAACCTAATTACTTAATTAATTAAATAATAATTACCCTAATTAATAAATTAGATAAATTATTAAATAACAAAAACTTAAACTTTTTACTTACTTAATTAGTTTGAAATGATTTTAAAAACAATCCAAAAGAAAACACTTTAAAACTTTGAAATCGTGAAATCTTCCGAATTGCATCCATTACGACTATCATTATAAGCGTTGTTTGCCAGAATTGGTTTCTAGGTAAAAACCTCACTTTAAATCTTGCTACTACATATTTGAAACATAGACGGAAGAGTTTTAAGAACTTAAACAAAAGGTGAAAACTTGGAAAATCATTTACTAAATCCAAAACTAGAAAACAAGGTTTTGGTTTCAAATCGGATCTCAAGTCCTTTGCGACTTTTCAAGGTGCTAACTTCACAACATTTACATTACATACACTTGGTTTTTGTTTCATAACACACTACCATCTAATTATAACCAACCATTTACATATCCATATCCAAACATATCATTTAACATCCAAATCACAAATCCAAGCTCAATCACAAACTTGTAACACATGCCATCAAAACATGATATTTCAACACAAAAAACATTATATTTTTACAACATATAGTTCATCGAAAACAAGTTGTTTTCTTTTCCAAAAATAAGAGTTTTACTCATCGAAACTTTACTAACTCAAGGCGAACTTTTGCTAAAACTTGAATATGAGCTAGAACTTGGTCTTAACTTGCAAAAATGGAGTTGTTGAGTGGCTAAGCACCAAGATTGGGCATGGCCCTGTGGAGTTTGGCTCAACCATGTAGGATAGTGGAGGATGGTGCTTGTATTTTGGAAGAGGAGGTGTTGTAATATGTGTAGAAGTGTCTTTAAGTGGATAAGAAGTGGTTTTCTCAAATTAAAAAATATGAAGATAAGCCATGGATGTATTCCCAAGCTCTTAGGAAAATTTTAAAGTGAAGAGGAGAATTGTAAAATGAGAAATATGAGAGATATTTATAGGCTTAGGAAAATATTTAAAGATGTACAAATGCTTGAATTAAATATGTATACATATGCATGCACTCCTTCTCCATCCCCATGATTTACGTCCTCCCCTTGTTTCCTCCCCCTCTCATCCAACTATTCATGCCATGATCTCATGTACTTTGAGTTGAAAAAGATATTTTTATATGTTAATATATATATACACACATATACATATACATTCTATAAATAAATCTCCTTTTATCTTATATGTTTATATACTAAAGTGAGCAAATATGTACATGCATATATATACATGTGCACACTATATTAAGATAGTTTGTAGTAAGTGCATGTGTGTTTATAATAGTATTATGACATTTTAGATAACTTTTAACCGATGAAAAATCAATATCCTGGAAAATAATTTCTGCTCACATTTTCTATTTCTCTATGAACTATATATATTGGTAAACAAAATTAAAAAATTATTTTGTCATCATTAGTTATTCTTTAAATAGTGTTGTTTGTTAATAAAAATTAATCTATTTATTATTTAAAATATTCATTTATTTAGCGATTAAATTTCGGGTCGTTGTACTCTCCCCTTAAAAGAATTTCATCCCGAAATTAGGAAACAAGGAGATAATTCAAACTCCGTGAAAAGTTGTATATTCATATCATAAAACAGATATAAAGACATACACTAAGCATCTATAGCAAACAAACATACTCTATACATACAACAGAAAAAACAACCAACTATCCTAACACCAACTCGGGATAGGCTTCTTTCATATGATCCACAGTCTTCCAAGTGCAGTCTCTTGGATCCTCACTCCATTGAATCTTGACTAGTCGCACCACCTTATTACGTAACCTCTTTTCATCCTGATCCACAACATAAACTGGATGTCTAACACTGTCATGTTCGGTTCTCTTTCCAATTCCTCTTGAACCGACGGCTCTACAATCAAAGATGGGTCATGAACACATTTTCTTAAATGAGACATGTGGAACACATTATGAACACCCTTCAACCTTTCTTGCAACTCAACCTTGTAAGGAAGCGGTCCGATTCTTTGAAGAATACGGAAAGGTCCAACATATCTTGGAGCTAACTTTCCAGCTTTTCCAAATCTAACAACTCCTCTTATTGGTGAAATCTTTACGAACGCCAAGTCCCCAACCACAAATTCCAATTCTCTTTACCTCTTATCAACATAAATCTTTTGGCGATCTTAGGCTCCCTTCACTCTTTTCTTAATCCCAGCAACTTTTTCAGTAGGCTCTCGGATTATGTCCGACCCAAGTACTAGTCTATCTTCCATCTCAATCCAGCACGTTGGTGACTTGCAATGTCTTCCATATAGGGCTTCATAAGGTGCCATACCAATGATTGCTTGGAAGCTATTATTGTAGGAGAACTCAACTAAATGCAAATGATCCTCCCATGATCCACCAAAATCCAGAATATACGCTCTTAAGAGATCCTCTAGAATCCAATTCACTCACTCCGTCGTTTGTTTGGAGGTTGTATGTCGTGCTTAGGCTCAATTTTGTTCCTAGAGTTTTTTGTAATACTTCCCAAAATTGAGTAGTAAATATTGGGTCTCGATCGCTTACAATACTCATAGGAACCCCATGCAAGCAAACTATTTCTCTTATAAAAATTTCAGCTAAAGAAGCGGCAGTTCTTGTTGGTTTTACCAAAATAAAATGCACACTCTTAGTTAGCCAATCCACGATATCCATACTCCTTCATTTCCTTTTCTGGTTCTGGGTAAATCATCGATAAAATCCTTTGATATTATCTCCCACTTCTAATTAGGTATCTCCAAGGGTAGTAATAGTCCGGCTGCCTTCTGATGATCACCTTTGATTTGTTGACCGCACGAACACCTGCTAACAAAGATAGAGAAATCTCTCTTCATTCCCATGCACCAAAACATCCTCTTCACGTCCCTATGCATCTTTGAGACACCTGGATGGATACTTAACTTAGAACGATAGCATTCTGACAAAACTTCTTCCCTAAGACCGTTGACATTCGGTACAGATCCGTCCATTCATCCTCAAAACTCCTCGGTTATCAATCTTAAAACTTATACATTGTCCATCCTCAACCTTCCTAATGATTGCCTCTAAGCTTCTGTTCATTCTTTGCTTGCTCACTATTCTTTCCAGGATTGTCGAGGTAACCTCTAAAAGAGTCAAAATAGCATTCATGCTTAGGGCATCTACCACCACATTAGCCTTTCTTGGAGTATAAAGAATATCCAAGTCGCAAGCCGCCAGGAAATCCAACCACCTTTGTTACCTTAGGTTCATATCCTTTTGAGAAAAAAGATACTTCATATATATATGATCCGTGAAGAGCTTGAATTTTTCACCTAGTCGAAGAAAGAAATTTACTCCTATAATCTCTAAAGATTAGAAAGAAACTAAGAGGAATATAAGGATCCTTACCCAACAAGTAGTGCCTCTACATTTTCAACGCAAAGACAATAGCCAACAACTCCAGGTCATGCGTAGCACAGTTCTTCTCATGAGGCTTCAACTGTCTGCTTGCATATGCAATCACTTTACCTTGCTGCATCAAAACAACACCTAGTCCCACTCTACAAGCATCTGCGTAAATCGTGAATACACTTTTCCATCTAGAACAGACAAAACTGATGCACTAGTCAATCTCTTCTTCAATTCTGGAAATGCTTCTTCAAACTTTGGAGTCCATACAAAATTCTCCCCCTTCTTAGTCATCTTAGTCAAATGGGAGGAAATCTTAGAATAATCTTGAATAAACCTCCTATAGTATCCAGCCAAACCTAAAAAACTGCAAACCTCGGTAGGAGTCTGCGCTCGCTTCCATTCCTGAATAGCTTCCACCTTCATTGGGTCAATTGAAATTCCCTCTCCTAACACAATATTTCCTAAGAATCTTACTTCCGATTGCTAAAAATGGCACTTAGAAAATTTCGCCTTTAGGACATGTCTCCTCAATGTTTCCAACACCACTTCCAAATGATGTTTGTGCTCCTCCTCAGATTTGGAGTATATAAGAATGTCATCAATAAAAATTAACACAAACTTGTTAAGAACATCTCGGAAAACATGGCGCATGAGGTCTACAAAATATGCAGGTGCATTGGTTACCTCGAAAGGCATAACCAACCACTCAAATAAATAGTAAGGGGCCCTAAATGCAGTTAAGGGTATACTATCTTTAGCAACCCTTAACTGATGGAGTCTAGTAGCTAGATCCATCTAGCAAAATATCGTAGCTCGATGAATTTGGTCAAAAAGATCATCGATGTCGGGTAAGGGATACTTGTTTCTAATGGTCAGCTTATTCAACTCCCTATATTCCATGCACAACCTTAAAGATCCATCAAACTTAGCTGCAAAAACCACAGCGGACCCCCAACTTGAATGATCGGGTCTAATCAATACTCTTCTTAATAGGTCCTAGGTTTGACTTACCAACTCCAATCTCTGCCTCGGAGCCATCCTTCACTTAGGTTGAACCACAGGCCTTATACCAGGGACCAAATCAATGTGGAACTCTATCTCTCAGTGCGAGGGTAAACTTTTAACCTCTTCGAATACATCAGAAAAATCCTTAACAACTTCAATAGACCCTAAATTCTCTTGGGCTGCTTCAAGGGCATATAAAAAACTACACATATGAATACCAGGTTCCTTACATGATACTTTAGTAATTCTTCCCAAATTGATTACTAATGATATAGTTCTTTCATTACAATCTAAAACAAACTTCATATATCGATAACCAATCCATACCAAGAATAATGTCAAATCCTTTAAAGTCTAAGACATATAGGTTGCAAGAAAAATAATTAAAAAGGTAGGAAATTGGCATATTCTTACAAATCATACTCAAATGGGTTACCCCGTCTATGGGGTTAGACACATACATAGGGTTTTCTACAATACTTGGAATAAGATGAAATTTATCTACTGATTTTAAAGAGATAAAACTATGAGAAGCACCAGTATCAAATAATGCTCGAACAAAAATACCATTAATCAGTAAGTTACCTTCAAGGAAACCTTTCCCCTTCACATCCGTTGAAGTCAACGGTTCATTTTTAATGGCGTACACCTTGGGCTGCTGCACCTTCTTCCTGGGTGGGCAATCCTTTACCACATGCCCAGACTGATGGCAATTAAAATAAAGAGTCTTTTGGACCATCAGAGGGATAGGTCTACTTTGCTATTGCTGTTGAATTCCAGAATTCTTGCAAAAATTTGCGATATGGCCCTTCTGCTGACACTTGTGGCAAACAAAATCCTTAAAACAACTCCCTTGAGTCCCATCTCCCAGCTTTCCCTTTCCTTGATTCTTATAATTAGGATTAAACTTCCTCTTCTTAGAATCATTTCCGCTGGTATTTCCACTAGGTGCTTCTGGAGTACGCTTCTTCTTTTCCAAGGCCTCGTACCTTAGAGCCATATCAACTAAATCCACAAAAGTGCTCTTAATGTAAGCAGTCATTCTCTCATAGTACTCTTCTCTCATACCCAAAACAAACATCTCGATTTTCTTTAATGGGGTGTTGATCAATTCTGGCCCAAAAAAAGATATCTTGTTGAATTTTGTCTCATATTCTACTATAGATAGATCCCCCTGCTTCAAGTCCATGAAGTTCCTGTACATCCCGGTCCTTTCTGCGGTTGGCAAGAATTGGTCCTTAAAAACTTCTTTAAATCGGGCCCACGAAAACTCTTCTTCTAGAACATTTGTAGTAAGGGAGTCCCACTAAGCTGTTGCTCCCTCTTGTAGTTTCCATGCTGCTAAGAATCTTTTCTATTCATCTGATCAGCCATGACATTTAAAAATCTTTTCACAAGATCAGAACCAAGCTTGCACTTCCATAATAAACTCGATTCCTTTAAATTATTTACCATCTAGATTGTTGTAATCCTTGCATAAGGTTGTGAAATCCACTCTTGGATGCTCTAATGCTGCCTCTTCGGCAATCCGAACTCCTCCAGGATTTGAGGTTCGACCATTTGTAGTCATAGTGCTATCTGCTCCCCTACCTCGTCTACCATAGTTACTCATGTCTTACTACCTGGACATAGTACGATAATCTTAGAATACTTGGACGAAATAAATATTGAAAGAAGGGTACTAATCAAACCTATCAAGCTAATCTATCTATCAGAGATATATATGTATATGTATATGAATAAAAATTACAAATACGCACTCTCGAAGTTAAACCTAACCCAAAGCCTAAGTGTTCGCTTAACCTTGCTCTGATACCAAAATGTAACGAACTGCCTTCCTTACTCCAAAAGATGAGTCATTAAGGGTAGAAGAAGATGAAAGATAAGAAGAAATTACACAATCACAAAATCTCACCATGAATCAGAAGAACATATAATATATAACATAGAATATTACATAGTCATTTACATAATAATAATACATTAGAGTCATTACATTTCAACCTTCAACTGCATAGTTATAGCTACCTGCCCATACAAAATACATAGATCATACATAAACACAATGGAATAAGATAATAAGTAGCTAATGATGAAGCCACCTGCTCCAGCTCCTTCAAAATGCTTCCACGAGAAACCTAGATCACTTTGCTACTCATAAAAATTGAGTACCAAGAGTTTAGGAAAAGAAAATAAAACTATGGGTCAGACATGGGTCTGGTGTGAGTAAACTTTAACAACTGAATCATTACTTTAAAACTATTTAAAATTCAATGGTACCTCGTAAGACCACGCCGCACATAAACACGGACGAGTTTTTACCTTACGATGACCAAAACACTTTATATAGAAATCCAGTGATATTATCATAATGTCTAAGGTTTTCAAGTAAATAATTAACATAGCTGAAATTGTTACATTAATTAAATTCCAACATAATAGGTATACAACTAAGACCGAAGGCACTTATTGGGAAATGGATTCCATATTTGACCAGGTATGGAACTAGCTTTCAAAGGTGCATCTCTAGATAAAATACTCCTAGGGTCTAACAAGAACATCTTATACCCCTACTACATAGAACCACCCTACCATTTGACTAGTAGTACCGAATACATCACCACCACGGTTGGGATCAGCAACTGTACCGGAGCATACAAAATGGGTCAAATATCGATTCTAGATACGGTGATGACATATCTTAATGGGAGCGACCCACATAGCCCTGCTGCATACCCTATTTTGGTCATTTTCGATTGATGATGCCTGAGGCTACGTTTACTTTTACTATAGCACTGCCACTTGGAATGCTACATCGCCTTGTAGATGTTGACACAATATTATCATTCATCCATACAAGTCATTCATGAGATGAACGAACCGAAGGAACTATGTGACGACCGCCCATGACCCCCGCACTGAACTAGGTAATAGTGCGCTGTAAAGTGTGCCAAGCAGCCATGGACGGTTTCCAAGGGTAGATTAAAACAGCGGAATCTATCGTATAACTCACAGCGCATGGATAAAATACAATAAAACATATATATAGTGAAGCTTCACAGAATAGAATGTCATCATATAAAACTCAATAATAGTTGAATACAAACATCTGAATAGTCAATACATCAAGCCTCACTACATATCACTCAGAGAATCATACAAAGCAGCGGAACATCCAATACATATAGTAAGAAAATAATATGCAAGCCTCCAGCTCGTCTTCGTCATCAGCATCGTCAGAAAGCAAGAACAGCACCTGTCACCTGCTACCTAGTCTGCCCGTCCCAAAATGGACGAACAGCCCAAGGCAATAAGAGTTAAAACATAAAGCCTTGAGTCAGACAACAGTCTTAGTGAGCGGTAATTAACTAACAACATGCCAAAAGAGCATAAAGGAAAAGGAATAGGAATACAACCCTCCCACTCCACCTCTTTCTACAGTGATAGCCCCCAGACACACACTAAGCAGAGCAGACATAGCAAAGCATACAATTTAAAGTAAAGCAATTATCACTCGAGTCAAGGGCGATGTTTCCCAAGTACAAACCCCCAAGGCCTAAACCAAGATCAGATAAGCACCCAGAAAATACCGCTCTTGAGACCGAATGACGATACAACCAAACATCCATGACTCTGGCTATCATTGTTATCATTGCTTCGATATCATCATTGATTGAATGACCGGCTCATTCTTTCATCCTTCCGTCAAGGGCTAAAGGAAACCCCGGTTCTAGACATGACTCTGCACGTCATCGTGACTCGTGCCTAGGACTATCGAATCTGCCTAGAGTACTCGACTACCAATCAGTAGCCTTCAGGGATTATCGAATCTGCCCAACGTACTCTTGCTTTGAGCATGCTAGAACCTTCAACAACGATGAGACCTCAGCCTTCTAGTCATCCTCCTCGACGACTATTTCCATACTAGCTCAAGCGCCTCTCGAGCAAACCATTATCCTCAAACTCGAACCATATCACTGAGTTATCAACATGCTTGGAATGATCCCGTCTGGATTAGACCAAGACTATCTCATATCATGCTTCGCCTCATCATCATCATAGCAAAGCCTCATCTCAACCTCATCATCAAATCTATCCATATGAGCTTCATCATCCGCTACATATGCCACGAGCAGCTTTTCCAATTCAAGAGCCTTTCCCTTAGCTTTTGAATCATCTTCGGTCTAAATCAAATCATCAATCATCTAATTCATAGCAATCAATCAAGTCAAACATTAATCCAAGTAATCAAGCATTCAAATATGATTTAATGAACAATTATGACAATAATGGCAATTTCGTAAATAAAAAGTCTAAAGTCTAACAAGCAATGAAAATATAAGCAATTATCTCTATAATCTTGATGAATGAACTTGCATAAGTTATCATGTAGTAAAATGGATGTCAAATCATCATGAACAATGGATCTATTCTTAAGTTTACAAAAATGCATGAAAATCACTACTTTACACAAAATCAAGCCAACGATCCGATATACTCCTTGGGATCCGTGTGAGAGATAATCACCACTCACAAAATCACCTAAACAACCCAAAAGCAACACACTTCAGATCTGGACAGCGAAGGATCTAACTCGATCTATCAAAAATCCACTTCAAACGGTGAAATCTCTCTTCGATGGATGTAGATCTTCAATCTAAGCTCTTGGATCTTCAATTCGATCTTCGATTTGGATGGAAGGAAGCACAAGATTAAAGTGGAGAAAAGAAGTGAAGAAGTGTAGAAGTCGAGCTCTCAAAATGGCAGCACTTCGTCGCTTCGAAATCCGGATCTCAAAAATGAAGAAAACCCCTCCTATTTATAGGCTGATTTCACCTTAGGTCGTTCGCTCTTAGGTCGTCCACGACCTAAAAACCCCACGACCCAAAAACCCACGACCTAACAACCAAAGCCTACGACCTAACAGATGCGCATCCATGCGACCTAACGCATAAGCGCTTCTACGACCTAACGACTTAGCGCATCAGCGCATTCATGCGACCTACGACTTAACCCAGATGCGCTTCCTTGCGACCTACGACCTAACCCAGATGCGCCTAGCGACCTAACACAGATTGCTTCTACGACCTAACACACCGGCGACCTAACACACACGCGACCTAACTAACTTAGTTGGGATACGACCTAACACCTTAGGTCGCTCACGACCTAACTACGCTAACTCACTCTCTTATACCGTTAGCCCTTAGGTCGCTAACCACTAGGTCGCTAACCACTAGGTCGCTAACTACTGTAGGTTACTAACTACTATAGGTCGCTTCAAACCCTTAAGTCATAAATGAAAGAGTCTATGCGGTAGGATCGTATAATATGGAATAGTAAAATGCTCTAGGTAGATAGTAATAAGTAGTAAGTAAAGTAGACACCAAGACTTTATACTGGTTCGGACCTCTTGTCCTACGTCCAGTCCCTAAGCTCCTCTTAGGAATTCAACTAACCAACAACCCTCACTTAACCCGGAGGAATAGGTTTACAACTTACCCGAACAACCGAACGGGATTTCTTGCCTCAACTACCGAAGAGGACTTCAACTTGGATACAAAAAGTATTTCTGACTTGTTGTGTTCTTGATAACACTAATGAGTCAATTTAGTACAACTTTCCTATAATCTTATCCTCGAGAGTATACAAAGTGTTTGTGAAGATTTAGGAAATGTGAATTGCTATGAATCAAGAGATGTTATAGTTAAAACAGAGATTCAAGCAATTGGTTTGCTTTTGAAAACTTAAAAGAATCTGAAAGTATGTTCAAGTAAGTAGAGAGATTAAAGCAAGTAGAATTGGTAATTTGCAATTGTTAAAACCATGTATTTATACTTGTAGAAGAGTTGCATTTGTTTGCTAGAGATGCAGGGAAGAGATGCTTCTGTTTCCATTGGAGAATGGTTGCAACTCTTGGGAGAAAGAAGGTGTCCTTTCGGAGAAAATTCGCAGTTACAGATTCAGTCGACTGAGCAGGAAATTCAGTCGACTGAAAATACAAAGGAAAATTTTCAGGAAAGCATTCAGTCGACTGGGCAGGAAATTCAGTCGACTGAAACTGTGCATATTTGTAAATGTGTGCCAGTTTCAGTCGACTGTCCATACCTGTTCAGTCGACTAAACTATAAAAGTATGCACGGTGAACATGTGAATAAAAATGAAGTTTTATGAATGTGTTTTAGTGTTCGTGCAAATCTCTTGAGGATAGATTTTAACAAATAATCTAGACTTTAGATCTATAAAAATCATACTTATGTTTATACTTTGGTCTTCATCGATCTTCCTCTGATTTTGCATATATCTCTTCCTTTTTGTTGAAGTACATTGTCATTGATCAAAATCTTCATGTATCAACATTCTCCCCCTTTTTGATTGATGACAACACTGACGTGTTATAGAGATGTATTTACTAATTTTCTCTCCCTAAATGTATGCACTTATCTTTCCTACAAAATAAAGTTAGCTACATAGATTTCTCCCCCTTTCTCATCGACAAAAAGGAAGTAATAATTTGTAGAAGTATATAATTGTTAAACAAAGCAACCACTATCCAAAATCCATTTTCTTTTCTTGAGTGGGACCTGCAAAAAATAAATACAATATTGGTACCCACCTTTCAATAGGGTCCTAAAAGTTAGAACTTAGGAAACCAAACCCAATTTGGTTCAGTATCCTTTTTATAAATATAATTTTTTTTTTATGAACACTATCCATAAATGCTTTAATATATTTATTCCTAATTAAAATATTGTTAGTCTTTGGAACCCAAATTTTAACTATCTTAGTTTCTTCTTTTGTTCTAATAGGTTCTCTTAATAACATTTGTTGTTTTGAATCAATATTCCTCTTAAAATTTGTATTTTTCTTTTTAGGAATTTTTGACTCTTTTATATATCCTAATCCATGTTTATTTGAGGAGGATTAAGAATTTTCTAAAATCTTAGATAAATTTTCTCTTCCTTTGTTAA
Organism: Allium fistulosum; assembly: GCA_030737815.1. Taxonomy (NCBI): domain Eukaryota; kingdom Viridiplantae; phylum Streptophyta; class Magnoliopsida; order Asparagales; family Amaryllidaceae; genus Allium; species Allium fistulosum. The sequence goes on from CM060907.1 coordinate 297,778,820, forward strand.
AATTAGAGACATTTTTAGTGATGTTATCTAATCTAACTTGAAGACTATTATTTTCTAACTCAACTTGTCTGATCTTAGTTTTTAACTCATGATTTTCAGAGACAATTATATCATTCTTTGTTTTTTGAGTTTCAATTTCTTGACTTAAAAGTGATAATTGAGTTTTCGAATTTGAAAGAGACTCTTGAACTTTTTCAAGTTCTTCTTCTAGAATTTTCTTTTCATCTTTTAACATATCTCTTTCAAATTCAGCTTTGTTTTGATTTTCACGAGTTTCCTTGAGTTTCTTTTTAAGAGTTTTTATTGTGCTCAAAAGTTCTATGTTTACATCAATTAAATCGTCGAAAGTTAAATTACTAACCTCAGATTCTTGAGCCATAAAGCATCCATTCGCTTGTTCATTGTCGCTATTATTATCACTTTCAGATGAAGATGAATCTGAATCGTCCCATGTTACAGAGAATGCCTTCTTTTTACATTTGTCTTTCTTATTCTTGTTGTTGATGTTTTTCTGATTCTCCTTCTTTAGCTCCGGACGGTCTTTTATCATACGACCTTTCTTGTGACAATTAAAACATTCCATATTTGAGGATGAAGGTTTGTTCAAGAAATTCTTTTTGAAACCGTTTTCATTTCCTTTTCTATATTCTAAGAATTTCATGAAATTTTTGGCAATAAATTCTAGATCCTCATTTTCAGACTTTGATTCTTCCTTTTCTGCGTGAAAAGCCACATTTTTTCTTTCCTATGTTTGATCTTTCTTAGCTTGCATGTTAACTTCATAAGACATAAGGTTTCCAATTAATTCTTTTGGTTTCATTGTAGATAGATCGTTTGCTTCTTCGATTGCTAAGACTTTTCTCTCACATTCATCAGTGAGTGAATTTAGAACTTTAGATACAATATCAAAATCCATGTATTTTTCTCCTAGTCCTATTAAGCCATGATGAATGTCCTGAAATCTCGAGTACATGTCATTGATGGATTCATTCTGTCGCATTCTAAAGTTTTGGAACTGGTTCTTTAGCATGGAAATCTTTGTTTGTTTGACCTTGTTTGTGCCTTCATGTATGGTTCTAAGTGTACTCCATATCTAATGTGCAGTAGTACAAATGCTAACACGATTGAACTCATTTCTATCCAAAGCGCAAAATAACATATTCATAGCTTTGGCATTTGCACTAGCTTCATTCTTCTGAGTATGTGTCCATGTAGAATAATCCGTTGTAGGTACAACTAGTTCTGCTTGAGTTGCATTCCAGGCTTCAAAACTTGTTGCTTGCATATAAATCCTCATCCTTGTAGCCCAATAATTATAGTTTAGTCCATTGAATAGAGGAGGTCTTTGAGTAGATTGTCCTTCCGCAAATGTAGAGTTATAGGTAGATGTTGTGCTTGTGTTGTTTTCCATATTATCAATATGTCAAATAACGGTGTTATGGTTATAGGACGGCCTTGCTCTGATACCAATTGAAAGAATCTATGCGGTAGGATCGTATAATATGGAATAGTAAAATGCTCTAGGTAGATAGTAATAAGTAGTAAGTAAAGTAGACACCAAGACTTTATACTGGTTCGGACCTCTTGTCCTACGTCCAGTCCCTAAGCTCCTCTTAGGAATTCAACTAACCAACAACCCTCACTTAACCCGGAGGAATAGGTTTACAACTTACCCGAACAACCGAACGGGATTTCTTGCCTCAACTACCGAAGAGGACTTCAACTTGGATACAAAAAGTATTTCTGACTTGTTGTGTTCTTGATAACACTAATGAGTCAATTTAGTACAACTTTCCTATAATCTTATCCTCGAGAGTATACAAAGTGTTTGTGAAGATTTAGGAAATGTGAATTGCTATGAATCAAGAGATGTTATAGTTAAAACAGAGATTCAAGCAATTGGTTTGCTTTTGAAAACTTAAAAGAATCTGAAAGTATGTTCAAGTAAGTAGAGAGATTAAAGCAAGTAGAATTGGTAATTTGCAATTGTTAAAACCATGTATTTATACTTGTAGAAGAGTTGCATTTGTTTGCTAGAGATTCAGGGAAGAGATGCTTCTGTTTCCATTGGAGAATGGTTGCAACTCTTGGGAGGAAGAAGGTGTCCTTTCGGAGAAAATTCACAGTTACAGATTCAGTCGACTGAGCAGAAAATTCAGTCGACTGAAAATACAAAGGAAAATTTTCAGGAAAGCATTCAGTCGACTGGGCAGGAAATTCAGTCGACTGAAACTGTGCATATTTGTAAATGTGTGCCAGTTTCAGTCGACTGTCCATACCTGTTCAGTCGACTGAACTATAAAAGTATGCACGATGAACATGTGAATAAAAATGAAGTTTTATGAATGTGTTTTAGTGTTCGTGCAAATCTCTTGAGGATAGATTTTAACAAATAATCTAGACTTTAGACCTATAAAAATCATACTTATGTTTATACTTTGGTCTTCATCGATCTTCCTCTGATTTTGCATATATCTCTTCCTTTTTGTTGAAGTACAATGTCATTGATCAAAATCTTCGTGTATCAACAGTAAACTCCTTAGGTCGTCTACTACTTAGGTCGCTCGACTGACCTAAACTATCACACGACCTATCTATCACACGACCTAACTATCACACGACCTAACTTCTTAGGTCGTTCCAATCCTTAGGCCGCTCCACTTCACTAGGTCGTCTACTCCTTAACTCGCCAACTTCCTTAGGTCGCTCCAAACTCTCGTACGACCTAAGACTTAGACTCTGGACGACTTATCAACAATGCGACCAAATGTCAACTGTTTTACGATGTTTCGATCCGTAAAAATACGGGTCGTTACATTCCTTCCCCCTTAGGAATTTCGCCCCCGAAATTCCAAACAAGCAGAGCAATCAAAGACTATTCTGCATGCCTACCATCCATAGCAATCAACAAACCATGCATCCAATTCTAGCTTAGCATGCAGTATTCTAAAACTTAGAACAAGTTACAATGTTGTTAGATGACACGACACCTTAGGGTCATACCTTGAAGAGTTCAGGATGAGCTGCTTTCATCCTCTCTTCCACCTCCCATGTACAGTCGTTATCATCATCACTCCATTGTATCTTGAGCAACTTAACTACCTTCCTCCTAAGCTGTTTCGTGTCGGTTTCCACAACACGAAGCGGCTTACGAGGTCTCCTATCGACTGGATCAACTTCGAAATCTTCACAGCTATCAGCAGAAACCACTGTATTCGAGTCGTGCACATACTTCCATAGATACGATACATGAAAAACATTGTGCACACCCGACATCTTCTCTGGTAACTCCAATCTGTAGGCGAGCTTTCCAATTCGCTCGATGATCGGGAATGGTCCAACAAATCTCGGAGTCAATTTTCCTTTCTTCCCGAATCGAATAACATTCTTCAGTGGAGAAATCTTCACAAAAACCATATCACCTACGTCGAATTCCAAATCCTTACGACGCTTATCGGCATAACTTTTCTAACGGTCTTGGGCTGCCTTCATTCGTTGCTGAATGATCTCTATGCAATCTGAAGTCTGTCGAATCATCTCTGGCCCAAGTATCAACTTTTCTCCTGTTTCTAACTAACATGTCGGAGAGTTACACGGTCTTCCATACAATGCCTCATATGGTGCCATACCAATGCTGGACTGGTAACTGTTATTATACGAAAATTCCACCAAATGAAGGTGATCTTCCCATGATCCTCCGAAATCCAAAACACAAGCTCTGAGGAGATCTTCCAAAACTCGGTTGACTCTCTCAGTCTGACCATCTGTTTGAGGGTGATAAGCTGTACTCAAACACAACTCGGTTCCCAAAACTTCCTGAAAGCTCTTCCAAAATCCACTAGTGAACAACGGGTCTCGATCGCTCACTATACTCTTCGGAATACCATGGAATCGAACTATCCACTTAACATATAACTCAGCCAACTTTGATGCAGTCCTAGTAGATCGAACAGGGATGAATCTTGCACTCTTAGTCAGACGATCTACAATGACCCAAATCCCTTCATTTCCCATTCTTGTTCTAGGTAGCCCATTAATAAAATCCATCGATATTTTCTCCCACTTCCATGTAGGAACTTCTAATGGCTGAAGCAATCCACTTGGCTTCTTCTGCTCGGCTTTTACCAACTGGCAGTTCATACACTTGGAAATAAAATTTCCAACATCCGTCTTCATTCCTTCCCAGTAATAGGTTCTCTTCATATCCCGATACATCTTATTTCCACCTGGATGAATTGTCAGCTTCGAGTGATGACTTTCTTTCAGAACTTCATTTCTCAATTCATCCATATCGGGAACAACTAGTCGTCCTTGCTTCCGAAGCCAACCTTCTTGATCGACCTCGAATCCTTTATCCTTTTCTGGATCCAATCCAGATTCCAAATCACGGATAATCTTGACAAGCTTATCGTCTCGCTTTTGGCTCTCGCCAATTCTTTCCACAAGAGTCGGTCTTATCGATAAGTTTGCCAACATTTCAGGTTCCAATTCACATCTGGGCCTGAAGTCAAATCCAGCTAAATACTCGAGACTCTTCCATTCTGAAAACATGGCTCCCAATCCTGCATGTCTTCGACTTAACGCATCTGCTACTGCGTTACCCTTTCTCGGAGTATAGGCTATACCAAAATCATATGATGCCAAAAACTCTAGCCATCGTTGCTGCCGAAGATTCAAATCCTTTTGGGAGAAAAGATACTTCAACGACTTATGATCTATAAACAACTCAAATCGAACTCCCAATAGATAATGTCTCCACATCTTCAGAGCAAAAACGATCGCCGCTAACTCCAAATCATGAGTCGGATAATTCCTTTCATGCGGCTTTAGTTGTCGACTTGCATACGCAACAACTTTATCCCTCTGCATCACCACTGCTCCAAGTCATGTACCACATGCGTCGGTGTAAACCACCATCTCATCATTTCCACTGGGAATAGTCAAAACAGGAGCACTCGTCAATCGCCCTTTCAAGATTCTGAAAGCTTGCTCACACTTAGCATCCCATCTGAATACTTGGTTCTTTTTCGTCAATCCTGTTAACGGTACAGCTATCTTGGAAAAGTCTTTGATAAATCGACGATAATATCCTGCTAATCCAAGAAAACTTCTCACATCCGATGCATTCTTAGGTCTAACCCAATCCTGGATTACTGCCACCTTAGTGGGATCAACCGCTATTCCACTTCCAGAGGTAATATGGCCTAAGAACCTCACTTCACTCTTCCAGAAGTGACACTTCGAAAACTTAGCCTTCAGCTGATGTTTCCGTAAGATTTCCAAAACAATACGCAAGTGTGTCTTGTGCTCTTCTTCAGTTCTGGAATAAATCAAAATATCATCCACGAACACTAGCACGAACTTGTTTAACTGATCTCTGAACACTCTATTCATAAGATCCACAAAATATGCTGGTGCGTTGGTCAATCCAAACGGCATTACCAGCCACTCAAAGAAACTGGATGGTGTCCTGAAAGCAGTCTTCGGCACACTATCCTTAGCCACTCTCAACTGGTGAAATCCCGTTGCCAAATCCATCTGAGAAAACACCTTAGTTTCGTGAAGCTGATCAAACAAGTCATCTATTCTCGGTAATAGATACTTGTTCTTCTTATTCACCTTATTCAGCTTACGATAATCCACACACAACCTCAACGACCCATCCGCCTTGGTTGCGAACACAACTGGTGCACACCATTCGGACACACTACGCCGAATGAATCCTTTCTGTAAAATATCATCAACATGCACCCTCAACTCCTGCTGTTCCCTAGGCGCCATCAGCCTAAGAGACATCACAACAGGTCTAGCTCCTTCAACTAGATCTATACGAAACTCGATCTCTCTATGCGGCGGTAACCCTTTGACCTCGTCAAAGGCATCCTCAAATCCATTAGCGATTGGCAACAATGACAGTCCATCCCGTGGAACAACCAGCGAATACATGAAGCTCATGAAGACGCCTTCTTCATGCTTACATCGTATCACAACCTTTCGCCCCTCCACATTCTCGACTGTCACCTCCAACCTTTCACAATCAACCTTTGACGCATACTTCCTAAGCCAGTCCATACCCAAAATAATTTCGAACCCCGTTAAGTTCAGAACAAAACAATCACAAACAAAAGAGCAATCATGACTCGATACAATCAGACCATGGCATATCATACACAGACAAGACGAACCCCCAACTGGATTAGTCACAACCAATGGCCTATCAACAATATCCGGCTCTAAACCCAACCGGCCTACAAGTTCATTACAATTGAACGAATGCGACGCTCCAGTATCAAACAACACTCTAACTGGAACACCACATATGGAAAGAGTACCTTGAACTACCACACTCTTTCCTCTCTCTTCAGCGGTAGGAGCTTTTGTAGATGACGGAACAGCTCCCAAAGCATAAGCTTGCACAATCTGCTTGTCCCTCCTCGGTTCTGGACAATTCCTCTTAACATGCCCCGGCTTGTCACAGTTGTGACACCTCACCGACACCTTTGGATTCTTGCAATCCCTGGAGAAATGGCCCTTCTGCTAACAATTGTAGCAGGTCACTTCGCCCTTTGGCTTCTTCTGGCCATCCTTACCCTTTTGCTGCTGCTGCTTCCTCTTCTTGTTTCCACCCTGCTGTGGTCTAGACTCCTCCTTGGTCACAGCAACAACAGATCCTTCCTTAGGAAACAGATTCTCATGCCTGAGAGCCTTCTCCACAAGCTTCTCAAATGAATCGTCCAAATGATCCACCAACTGCCTCCCAAGATAACTGTCCAAGCCTGTCACAAACTTCTCATTCTTCTGGTACGAAGATTCAATATACGACCGGGCATACTTGGACAAAGCTTCAAACTCAGAAACATACTCAAGAACTGGTCTTCCATTTTGCTTGAGCTCCACAAACTTCTTGAACAGAACAGACTTCTGGGCTGTAGAAATGAACTTAGCTTCAAATCTGACTTGGAATTGCTCCCAAGTAATTTCTTCCTCCGGAGGATCAATGGTGATAGAGTTCCACCAATCAGAAGCTCTTCCTTGAAGCTGCCTTGATGCTAACTTCCTCTTAGTCGCATCCTCAATTCCCAAATCACTAAAGATCCTTCTACAAGCATCTATCCATCTCTGAACTTTGATGGTTGACTCTGTCCCCAAGAAAACCTTTCCTCCAAGAGCAGTATAATCTTTACACAGCTTAGCAAAATCCACCGGTCTTGGAGTTTGGACTTGAACTCCAACATCTACTGATGGCCCCGGAGCTGGCATCCTTCTCATGATCGAAGTCATCATAGCTTCGAACATAGCAACATAATCAGCAGCCCCTTCAATAGCACGGCCTCCCCTAGCAGCTGGTCTCCCTCTTCGACTCATTCTCAATATCTATAAAAAAGAATGATTAATACACCTTGAGAAACAACTCCATAAGGAATTCAAATCCTTCTAAGCTACTATATTATATATAGTATTCATCCATCAAAATACAATTACGTCTCTCATACGTAGTTACATCAGCGAGCGTTGGGTAAAATCGATTAACCAAAGCTCCGATACCAAATGTGACGACCGCCCATGACCCCCGCACTGAACTAGGTAATAGTGCGCTGTAAATTGTGCCAGGCAGCCATGGACGGTTTCCAAGGGTAGATTAAAACAGCGGAATCTATCGTATAACTCACAGCGCGTGGATAAAATACAATAGAACATATATATAGTGAAGCTTCACAGAATAGAATGTCATCATATAAAACTTCATAATAGTTGAATACAAACATCTGAATAGTCAATACATCAAGCCTCACTACATATCACTCAGAGAATCATACAAAGCAGTGGAACGCCCAGTACATATAGTAAGAAAATAATATGCAAGCCTCCAGCTCGTCTTCGTCATCAGCATCGTCAGAAAGCAAGAACATCACCTGTCACCTGCTACTTAGTCTGCCCGTCCCAAAATGGACGAACAGCCCAAGGAAATAAGAGTTAAAACATAAAGCCTTGAGTCAAACAACAGTCTTAGTGAGCGGTAATTAACTAACAACATACCAAAAGAGCATAAAGGAAAAGGAATAGGAATACAACCCTCCCACTCCACCTCTTTCTACAGTGATAGCCCCCAGATACACACTAAGCAGAGCAGACATAACAAAGCATACAATTTAAAGTAAAGCAATTATCACTCGAGTCAAGGGCGATGTTTCCCAAGTACAAACCCCCATGGCCTAAACCAAGATCAGATAAGCACCCAGAAAATACCACTCTTGAGACCGAATGACGATACAACCAAACATCCATGACTCTGGCTATCACTATTATCATTGCTTCGATATCATCGTTGATTGAATGACCGGCTCATTCTTTCATCCGTCCGTCAAGGGCTAATGGAAACCCTGGTTCTAGACATGACTCCGCACGTCATCGTGACCCGTGCCTAGGACTATCGAATCTGCCCAGAGTACTCGACTACCAATCAGTAGCCTTCAGGGATTATCGAATCTGCCCAACGTACTATTGCTTTGAGCATGCTAGAACCTTCAACAATGATGAGACCTCAGCCTTCTAGTCATCCTCCTCGATGACTATTTCCATACTAGCTCAAGCGCCTCTCGAGCAAACCATTATCCTCAAACTCGAACCATATCACCGAGTTATCAACATGCTTGGAATGATCCCGTCTGGATTAGACCAAGACTATCTCATATCATGCTTCGCCTCATCATCATCATAGCAAAGCCTTATCTCAACCTCATCATCAAATCTATCCATATGAGCTTCATCATCCGCTACATATGCCACGAGCAGCTTTTCCAATTCAAGAGCCTTTCCCTTAGCTTTTGAATCATCGTCAGTCTAAATCAAATCATCAATCATCTAATTCATAGCAATCAATCAAGTCAAACATTAATCTAAGTAATCAAGCATTCAAATATGATCTAATGAACAATTATGACAATAATGGCAATTTCGTAAATAAAAAGTCTAAAGTCTAAAGTCTAACAAGCATGAAAATATAAGCAATTATCTTTATAATCTTGATGAATGAACTTGCATAAGTTATCATGTAGTAAAATGGATGTCAAATCATCATGAACAATGGATCTATTCTTAAGTTTACAAAAATGCATGAAAATCACTACTTTACACAAAATCAAGCCAACGATCCGATATACTCCTTTGGATCCGTGTGAGAGATAATCACCACTCACCAAATCACCTAAACAACCCAAAAGCAACACACTTCAGATCTGGACAGTGAAGGATCTAACTCGATCTATCAAAAATCCACTTTAAACGGTGAAATCTCTCTTCGATGGATGTAGATCTTCAATCTAAGCTCTTGGATCTTCAATTCGATCTTCGATTTGGATGGAAGGAAGCACAAGATTAAAGTGGAGAAAAGAAGTGAAGAAGTGTAGAAGTCGAGCTCTCAAAATGGCAGCACTTCGTCGCTTCGAAATCCGGATCTCAAAAATGAAGAAAAACCCTCCTATTTATAGGCTGATTTCACCTTAGGTCGTTCGCTCTTAGGTCGTCCACGACCTAAAAACCCCACGACCTAAAAACCCACGACCTAACAACCAAAGCCTACGACCTAACAGATGCGCATCCATGCGACCTAACGCATAAGCGCTTCTACGACCTAACGACTTAGCGCATCAGCGCATTCATGTGACCTACGACTTAACCCAGATGCGCTTCCTTGCGACCTACGACCTAACCCAGATGCGCCTAGCGACCTAACACAGATTGCTTCTACGACCTAACACACCGGCGACCTAACACACACGCGACCTAACTAACTTAGCTGGGATACGACCTAACACCTTAGGTCGCTCACGACCTAACTACGCTAACTCACTCTCTTATACCATTAGCCCTTAGGTCGGTAACCACTAGGTCGCTAACCACTAAGTCGCTAACTACTGTAGGTTACTAACTACTATAGGTCACTTCAAACCCTTAAGTCGTAAACTCCTTAGGTCGTCTACTACTTAGGTCGCTCGGTTGACCTAAACTATCACACGACCTATCTATCACACGACCTAACTATCACACGACCTAACTTCTTAGGTCGTTCCAATCCTTAGGCCGCTCCACTTCACTAGGTCGTCTACTCCTTAACTCGCCAACTTCCTTAGGTCGCTCCAAACTCTCGTACGACCTAAGACTTAGACTCTGGACGACTTATCAACAATGCGACCAAATGTCAACTGTTTTACGATGTTTCGATCCGTAAAAATACGGGTCGTTACACACTACCTCCACTACATTCATTTTTGAATCACCCTCATGGTTAGTAGAAAATAGCGCTTACACTTCAAAGTCTTCATCCTGGACCTTGCCTTTACTATTTCTAATTCGAACGCTTATGTTGGTTCGAAGTGGTTTTCGGATAAGAACTATTTTCCGATTTCGGTCTCTCCAATCCAACGTTTAATAATTTAAAAGGGGTCAAGTTGTTTATAGAGGACCATTCCACTATCAGGGTATAAGATTTACATATGAACATACGTTCAATATGCTTAGATTATCATGGCCCGCTTATCAAAATTAACCCCTTTGTATTCATCACATTTCCGAAGTGCGGTATTTGTGATAAGTACAAGTCAAATTACTTTTAATAAAACATGTTAGCACTTTATTACAACTACTTTAATTCATTTGGTTACTTAATAGCATGGACAAGAGATCCTTTGGTTTAAAACAATTTACTTAAATAGGAAAGTTGGTTAATAATAATTAATCGATAGGGTTTGAAAGAAACTTTAAAATAAATAAACCTCAATTAAATCATAAGTTTAAAACATAATTAAACTTTAATTAATGTTAATTAAATAAAAATTAAATCATAAATAACCCTAATTTGTCTTAGTTAGGTCTTTATTTGTCTAACTAATACTTAAACCTTGAATAAGCTTGGTTAAGTTAAAATTAAACTTAATTAAATAAAAATTAATTAAAAATGAAATTTAAATTAACCATAATTAAATAATATTTATTTATAATTGAACTCTAATTAAGTAATAATTAAGTAGATAATTACCCTTTTATTTAATAATAATTAAATATATAATTAACTTTAATTAATAATAATTAATCAATAATTAATTTTATTTGATTAATTAATTAAAATAATTAAACATGATTAAGTGAAAATAAATTTCTTTTTATCATGATTAATCATATATTGAAATTCCCTTAGTTAAAGATAATTAACTTTGTTAATAAATTCTTAAACTCTAATTACTTAACCTAATTACTTAATTAATTAAATAATAATTACCCTAATTAATAAATTAAATAAATAAATTATTAAATAACAAAAACTTAACCTTTTTACTTACTTAATTAGTTTGAAATGAGTTTTCAAAACAATCCAAAAGAAAACACTTTAAAACTTGAAATCTTAAAATCTTCCGAACTACATCCTTAGCGGCTATCGCTATGAGCGTAGTTCGCAAAATTGATTTCTAGATGAAAACCTCACTTTAACTCTAGCTACTACATATTCGAAAAACAAATGGAAGAGTTTTAAAAACTTAAAAAAATGTGAAAACTTGGAAAAACATTTACACAATCCAAAACTAGAAAATAATGGCCCGTTTGTTTTCATTTTGAGTTTTGTGTTTTCGGTTTTCAAAATTCATAACAAAATACATGGAGAGAGAAGGAAAATGTTTAAAATTTTAAAGCATTACGACAATGATGGAGGATGATGGAGGGACGACGGAGGATGATGGAGGGGATGGAGGGACGACGGATGGATGGATTTCCCAAAACACGTAAAACAATATAAATTTATTTTTTATTTTGTGTGTTAACTTCATTTTTCAAATTGGTTATTTTCCAAATATACATGTGTCATGCATTTTTTGTTTGAATGAAAACAAAAAACTAAAAATGGCAAACCAAACGGGCCCTAAGCTTTTGTTTTCAAATCGGATCTCAAGTCCTTAGCGACTTTCAAGGTGCTAACTTCACAATATTTACATCACATACACTTGGTTTTTGTTTCATAACAGACTACCATCATATCATAACCAACCACTTACATATCTATATCCAAACATATCATTTAACATTCAAAGCACAAATCCAAGCTCAATCACAAACTTGTTATCATATGCCATCAAAACAACATGATATTTCAACACAACAAACACTATATTTTTACAAAATATAGTTCATAGAAAACAAGTTGTTTTCTTTTTCAAAAATAAGAGTTTTACTCACCGAAACTTTACTAACTCCAGGCGAATTTTTGCTAAAACTTGAATATGAGCTAGAACTTGGTCTTAACTTGCAAAAATGCAGTTGTTGAGTGGCTAAGCACAAAGATTGGGCTCGGTCTAGTGGAGTCCGGGCTCGTCCATGTAGACTAGTGAGGATGGTGCTTGTATTTTGGAAGAGGAGGAGTTGTAATATGTGTAGAAGTGCTTTTAAGTGTAAAAGAAGCGGTTTTTCTCAAATTAGAAAATATGAAGAGAAGCCATGAATGTATTCTCAAGCTCTTAGGAAAATTTTAAAGTGCAGAGGAGGATTATAAAATGAGAAATATGAGAGGTAAGGGGTATTTATAGGCTTAGGAAAATATTTAAAAATGTATAAGTGCTTGAATTAAATATGTATACATATGCATGCACTCCCTCTCCATCCCCATGATTTCTGTCCTCCCCTTGTACTCTCCCCTCTCATCCAACTATTCATGCCATGATCTCATGCACTTTGAGTTGAAAAAATATTTTTATATGTTAATATATATATATATACTTTTTATGAATAAAATCTCATTTTATCTTATATGTTTATATACTTAAGTGAGCAAATATGTACATGCATATATACATGTACACACCATGTTAAGATAGTTTGTAGTGTGTGCATGTGTGTTTACAATAGTGTTATGACATTTTAGATAACTTTTAACTGATGAAAAATCAATATTTTAGAAAATAATTTCCGATCATATTTTCTATTTCTCTATAAACTATATATATTGGTAAATAAAAATTAAAAATGATTTTATCATCATTGGTTATTATTTAAAATAGTTTTATTTGTTAATAAAAATTCCTATTTTTTATTTAAAATATTTATTTATTTAGCGATTAAATTTCAGGTCATTACAAGTTTCCTTCGCCACCACCTCCTCCTACTTTATGTCGTTTTAGGTAATTTTGATGATCTTAATTTAATTAATATTATGTAATTATTCAAATTTTCTTATTTTAATTTAATTTAATTGATTAGGTAAATTTAATTTAAATTTAAGTTAGCTCGTGTTAATAGTTAGTTTATAGTAGATAAGCACTCCTTCTCATCAAAATATTTTAACTTTAATTAATTTTGGTTACTAATAAATTATCCCTTGTCGATGCACGATATGTGTGTCTGCTCCTTATCATTATGAAATTATATACGTAATCACTTTTCATTTCAAATTATTTGCAAAAGAAACTAATAATGTAGAAAAAATAATTAGTTATGAAATGTCTTTAGATGTTTAGCACCATATGGTAGGTATTGTATATGGTCATTCTATAAATGTTTACTTTTAGTATTAAATTGGGATCAATATTCATTTGATACAAACATAATGATAATTTTTACGTTTTATAAATCTATTCATCTCAAAAAATTTACAAAATTCTGGTCGTACTTGCTTTTTGTTCGTCGTGTATGTAGATTGATGTACGATACAATGAATAAGGGGAATTACTATCAAAATTCTATTGAATCGTGTAAGGTGAAACTATTTATAAAATGTAAAACTATCATAGTGTTTGTAATGGAAAGTAGGTTGATAGACCAATAAAAAAGACATAAAATATATAAAAATATATCTTAAATAATAAAATATAATATGTAAATAAATAACAAAAAATAAATTTAGGTAATATAATAAATATATAAGTAATTAGTCAAAAATGATTATTAAACTTATTTGAAGTTTTATTAAACTGTTTGAGAATTCCCATTTAATGAATATTCTATTTTAGACTAATAACAGATAAATTTACAGAAACTCCACCTAGTAATTGTAAAAAAAATTAATTAATGAAATCCTGTTTGCATGTTAACAAATTGATATACAATAATATGTAATATAATTTATATTAGTTATGTTAGAAAAGATGGAATATTTGAAAGTTCAACGAAAATGTACAAAAATGTTGGGCATAATGGATCGATATCATTACCTTTCCTAGGAGATTTAATGGAATTCTACCAAATGCCATATTGTAAATAAAAAATATGATAGATGTCTGATGTCCTTACATGAAGCGTAAATTCAAAGACTTAATTATTATAATTTTGCAGAGTTATATTTGATAAGATGCGAGTTTTCGAAAAATTATTATATATGGAAATTTCATAGTGAAGATTTTGAAAACACTTAATATGGCAGTTGTTGTTGAATATGAGAACAAAAACATTGTTGTTGATTTTGATGAACATAGTCTAAAAAATAGAATGACTAAAATGATTCCTAATGTCATCGATTCGAGTATGCAGATGAGTTCACTAGATGTAGAGGAAAGACTTAATCCAAAGGCTAATTTTTTTAACTTGATGCACCAAAACAACCATAGTTTTATGGATGTCTAATGGCATAGTTGGTAACATTGTCTAGGTTAGTTATATAAAATCTACGGAAAATATAAAGAAAGTAATGAATGATATTATTAGTTTGGTTTGAGGTACCCCATCCGATCTACGGATCGGGCTAGAAGAAAACTAGAATTCATAAGAAAATATGTGTCATTTGATTTGACGTACAAAAAGTTTGGTATAAGTTAAAGTGGATGCATGTTATATTCGAAGGAAGATATAAATATTACATGTTGTAAATATCAGAACTGGGCTAGCCTGTAGTAGAAGTAATGGGTGAATTTCGATTTTTTTAACCATTTTGGATATTTATTGGGCATACGAGGTCTAATTTATTTATAAAATTTCTAAATTTCTTCAAAACAAAATCGTTATTTAATTTAAATTTATAATATAGTTTTATATTATGTAATTAAAATCATACTATGTAATTAAAATTATATTATGTATATATATGTGTATCATAGACACATATATAGATGTGTACATGTGTAACATAGAAATCCATGCAAGGTTTAACATGCCCGTATATAAGTATTGGGATTTACATCACAATAAATATGTTAGCCCTTATAATATACAGATATATCGTCTAAATGTATGTTCATATGCTTGAATTTATGTATACCAAAAATTGAATATATATATATATACAATTTTATTTTGAAACTATTTCCTATATATATTTAGTTATATATATATATATATGTTTAAAATCATTAAAAAAATTATTTAAATTTTATTTATTTATTTTGTAGGAAAATTAAAAAAAATAATTTTTTATTAAAATAAACGTATATTTTATATATGTATATATATCGTATAAATAATTTAATAATAAATATTGGAAATATTTATTCCTAAATGAAATACATATAAAATATATAAAATAAATATATGTACCACTTATAATGCTCACGGCAAAAGGTATTTTTTTTCTAATATTTTAAAAGTAAATTTTCATACTGAAATTGATTAAAAATTAATTATCAAAAATGATTCTAAACTTTAATTTTTTCAAAAAAAATCTGAATGATATTTTGATGTTTAGATATTTTATATGTATTTTATAATTTAAAAATCAATTTTAAATTCAATTTGTGATTTTTAAGTATTATATATTTAAAACGTATATAAAAAACTTTTTTTTGCTGAAAGTATTTCATGTGCAAATTTAATATTATAAGACGTAAACATATTTTACAATATATATAATTAAATATTATTAATTTATGCAATTAATTGATTTAAATAATATTTAAATTATATATATATATATTATTTTGTTTATGCTGAAATTCTTTTATGTATGTTATTATGTTTATATAATTTTAAAACTATATTTTTTATGGTATAAAATTTAATATTAAAATTATGAAGCTAGTATAATTAAATAATATATATTAAATTAATTTAAATAAAAAAAAAATTATTTTTGAGCCATGTGTGTCGAAGGCATAAACATGTCATAAATTATTTTTAGTTATATACAATCATATAAACTAACAACCATTCTGAATGTGATGATATATTGACATACCAGATTTGTTACCTAACTAGCAAAATAATATTAGATATATAAATTATCTAAATATTAATATATAATTGTAGATCAGAAAATTACCTTATCTCTAAAGCCTATTAGTACACGTTGAAACAAAAATAAAGACTCCTTGAATAAGATTCAAATTCAGCAAGGTGCTACCTCCTGAACTTATGACTACCGATTGTCGAATAGCGATTGTTTTAATTTGATCTAAGGTTGAAAATGGAGGAGGGGATAAAGATGTGTTTCGATCTGAAGAGACATAGATGGAGGCTCCAAAAGTTGGTAGAAGAATGAGGGTTATTATATATTTATAGAGGAGGGAATGGAGAGATAAGTTATGTCATGACCCGGATTTTCGACCTTCGAAAATCGACATAAATACGTCCACTGTATTACATGCCGAGCAATCGAACGCTGGAAACACCAGACTGTAAAGGTTAAAGAAGAAAGAGGTAGAAGAAGAAATAGAAAACAACATCAGAATCTCACAATTGCAGCGGAACAGAATATAATATATAACAACGGATTTTTATACAAAAGAATCTGTAGCTGTATAATACTTACAATCATCAAAGTACAACACAATCATCAAAGTACAACACAATCATCACATTAAATCTGGACAGTCTAGTATAACTTGTCCTTACAAAAGCTGACTATACAGCTTACACTGTGCAACAAAATATAAGTCAAGTACGAGTGATACGTCTCGCCATCCAGCTCGTCTCCTGAGCTCCACGGCATCCTATCCTGTATCTGTAATACTCGGTCTGACCCGAGCATTATGATAAAATAACACCCGGGTCAGTTTGGAAAACCAGTGTGAGAAATCACACTTAATTGAATTATTAAAATTTTCAAAAATCCTTTGAAATCAAAGGTATCTCGTAAGACCACGCCACAAATAAACATGCCGGGTTTTTACCTTACGATAACCAAAACATTTTTTTATCAAATTCGTCTGATATTATAATATTGTCTATAGAAAGTAAAATAGAATCTAGCTGAAATGCCTGCATCTCACGTTCCAGCAATAGTTGGGCACAATCAAAACCGTATAGGCACTTATTGGAGATTGGATTCCATACAATGGCAGGGCTACTGGGGTACCGCCCATCACAGTACCTGGCCCAGATCAGAGTACCAAGGATCACTCCCGACCCCCTGCAACACAAGACCGGAGCTACCCCTTACTGGATAGTCCGAATAAGATCACCCCGTGGTTGGGATCAGCAACCGCCACTAAGCCGAAATCAAAAAGGGACATCTAGACAGGGATGACCTTACCCTAATTGGTTGCTAGCCACTTAGCCTTGCTGCACCTCCCCTGTTTTACCATTCCAGGTTGATGAGGCTTGAGGCTATGCGTTACCTTTTAAGAACACATTTCACTTAGAATGCTCATCATCCTCCTGACGATGGTCTGATACCATTCTTCCATACAAGTTGTCTTGGGTCTGGACGAACCGAAACACCGTCTTCAACATCTTCACGGTCTTCATTCGCAACGTTCAAACCGGATCGAAGTTGTTTTCGGCTAATTAAACCCGATCTCGGTTTCTTCGAAACGATCAGCGCATTGGCCAATATTGATAGTCGGTTATTTAACTACTAATTCAAACAATCATTCACCAATTGTTTTATTTCCCCTGGAAATCACCAAGTGTTAATACTTTAGATTTTTAAATAATTTAAATCACTTTATCCAAAAATATATACTTTAAACATTTTAAATAAAACTACTTAAGTCACTTTATTCGAAACAATAGCCATGAAATTCTATAATAATTTCAAAGTAAAAACTTTAGCCAAAACTACTTTAAAACAAAACTATTATATAAAGTGTAATATTTAATAATTATCTTTTTAAATCATAATACTAGTTAAACCTTTTAAAATAATCACTTCTAAAATTATCTTAATAAGTATTTACTTTAAAAAACGTTAAAACGATTAAATAATAATTTATCTAAAACATTTTTTAAAACAACTTTAAAACTTTTAATTTATACTTAGAAATCTTCCCTTGAAAATATACTTGGCTTCTCGGGAAAATACACTTTCCATTCCAATATAGTCCATTTAACCATTTATAAATCCTTCTCGATTTATCCCAATTTAATTAACGTCCCCAAACCCGTAAATTTTCTTTTCCACACTTTTAAAAATAAAACCACCCTTTTATTTTTAAAACAAATTACCATCTCCTTATAAATTCCCACCGTGAATTTATACTTTCAAATTTATCCGCTGATAAATATTTCACTTTATTTATAAACCCAGTTTATAATTTCCATACCCTCATTTTCTTTTAAATCACAGTTTCCAAAACACTTAATCAATTTCCCAATCGATTCTCTGAATTAATTCCATTTTAAAATTTTATCTTGATTCACTCAAATTTTATTCCAAAATCCATTAATTCCATATTGACTCCTTTATTATGATTTAAAACCCTATTTAAAACTGAAATTATCAATTTCACCCTTTATTCAAAATTCCCCTTTTATTTTTCCCAACTCATTTTAAACTTGAATTTTTAAAATAAATTCTTTTTATCTTTAAACGATATAACTTAAGTCATCAAATTCTTTTATTCCCATTCATACAAAATCTCCATTTTCCCATATTCGGAATTTATTTAATGGGGTTTCAAAGTCAAACTTTTTATTCTTCTCCAAATTCATTTCTTCAATTTATCCAAATTCACTATAATTATTTTACTTAAAAATTTCCCTTTTTATTTTTTTAAAAAATCCAATCTTTATTATTTTTGACATCTTAAAGTACCAAAATATATTCAACCCATCATAGCATTCATTATTTCAATTTCCAATATAACCAATATAATCTATCAAAGATTATCAAATAAATCACATCATTGAATATGAAATAATTCAATGTTTTGAGGAATCCAGTTGGATCCCTCCAACCTGTTTCCCTGCATCCACAGATGTTAGCACAATATAAAATACCAATCCCACTTCGAATGGGATATCGCGGTATAAAAGGTCATCCGCTATTATGCGGGGCGCATAGGGTCTCATCCGCTATACAATGCAGGAATATCAATCACTCCAATATATATATATATATACTATTATATATAATATCACATCTAGACTGATAATCATAATCAATTTCAATCAATCATCCAATAATTTAAATTTTACTATTTAAATTAACCGATAATCCAATTTGAGTGAGATTAACTCACCTTTGAATTTTAATTTGCAATCTGATCCAAACCGGCTTGTCTCTCCCCGATTTCAGACCTTGTATAAACATTTTACGGTTTATTAACATTTTACGGTTTATTAACATTTTAAATCATCGAACAATCAATTAGCATTTAATAATTTAACTTAAACAAATTCTCCTTTAATAAATTATTTTTAGTGAATAAAATAATTAAATGAACCAGTTAAACAAATTAATTACCTTAATACTTTGTTTTAAAATAAATTAGTAAATTTAAAATTTGTAAATGTATATTATTTTATATTTTGAAACTACATATATGTTTATAAAATAATCCATAGAGATTCCAAAATCAGATTTTATATAAATTCTTCAAACCCTTTAAAAAATTTCCTATCTTTATCCCAACATCCTATATATATTTAAAATGAAACCTGTATGTGCATTTATATCTATATATATATATATCTGTTTACTGTTATTATACCTACCCAACTGTCTTTAAATTTAAAACTCTGTTCAAATTAACACAGGTCGATATATATATATATATATATATATATATTATTTGTTTTAAATTAAAGTATGTATGTGAACATATGTATATATTTATTATATTTTCAATAAACTTAAATTAAATCAAAACAAAACTGCTACCTCACTGTCGACCAGAACGCCGAACCTCCAACCCTAGCCTCGACCACCTATGGCGTTCACCATCCTTTTGCCTGCCGACATCCCCAAATGCGCGCGCACACACTCGTCGAACTTCCATCGATTACGCTACCCCAAACCCATCACGTCACACACGCAAGCTCCTCCCACCGAACACGACATCGTGGCCACCGTGCTAGAGCGCCCCTCATCGCCAGCCATTCGAACATGAGTGCGTTACCATACTCCACTTCCAATCGAACTGGGTTCGAATTAGAATCGAGGAACTCGATTCCATTTTTTTTAAAACGAGGCTTGACTCGATTTCAAAATGTGAATGTAATTTAAGGGAGGGAGACGAGAAGGCATTGCAGTATTTGATTTGAATTGAAAGGAAGTAGCGGCCATTTCCCTTTTTTTCTGCTTAAACGAATCGATTTGCTTCTTTTATTTTTAGGGGAGGGAGAACGTATATGACTTCGATTTGAAACTGAAAGGATAAAAGGTGACGTGATTCTCGAATTGAAAGAAATGAAGGAAACGTATTCGACTCAATTTGCTACAGTAGTTTAAAAAGGCAAAAGCTGATGTGAATGGAATTTTTGACCAGTCAACACTGTATTATTTAAATATTAAATTTTAAATCGTCTCGATAAATGCAACTCAAAATCTTGACCTCCTATCGAGGCGTGCCGCTAGGTGTTTATAATGTTATACCCCTATTCCGAACACAATGGAAAAGATTTTGAGTCCTAATTCGATCGTATGGAGAAGATAGCCTTTTGGACCCAATTGTTTTATTTGAATTCGATATAAATTTCAGCGCGTTTATATCCCGTACGATCACACGACAACTCCAAATGCTACGAAATTTTAAATCCAATAATAATACACTATTACAGATCCAATGGAATTGGTTTCGTCGAAATCCGAGACTGTGCCTCGGAAGGCTATTTTTTTAAATGTTAATTTAAACGATATATTTTAAAACTGAACAAACCACTTTTAAATTCGATTTTTAAAGTTCTATTATCTTCGGTATCATTAATATGAATTTTATAAGCCTTTAAAATATTTTTAACAAGCTTAAAATTCTTGATTTAACATTTTATCCAATTCCCAGTAATTAAATTAAATAATTAAATTGTCCAATAAATAGTGATATTTGAAATTCAAGTTAAAAATTCACATTTGAATATTTAAAATCAATTAAATATTCCAATTTCAAATATTTAAAATCCTGGGTCGTCACATTCCTCCCCTTAAAAGAATTTCGTCCCCGAAATTAATAGTTAAGAAGAATGGTCCAATACCCGTTTTACTATTTTCTTCTAAAGCCAAACAGTTTTTTGACACTTCCCAAAACAATCTTTTTATTAATGACACACTATCACCCTTACTAACTTCCCAAACTCATTCATCTGTTCCAATAATATTATCACCTTAATAATTCAAATTATAGTTTAAACCAA
Source organism: Allium fistulosum (assembly GCA_030737815.1). Lineage (NCBI taxonomy): Eukaryota > Viridiplantae > Streptophyta > Magnoliopsida > Asparagales > Amaryllidaceae > Allium > Allium fistulosum. The sequence continues at coordinate 297,800,300 of CM060907.1, forward strand.
ATTTTTTTCTAACTCCTTAAATTTTCGAAAAATTTCGCCAACGTCTCCTTTGCGCGGCTAGCTCGGAACAACTACAAAACGCCTCTACGGGCCCCAAATTTTCAAAAGAAAACAAAAGCCAAGTGGCCAAATCAGAAAATCATCAAATTTCATACGACAAATTTAAATACATACCTTTTTGTCGGGCAATTCAAATTTATCTCTTGAAATCAAAAACATCAATTTTCCTTTGCTTTTAAAACACATGTATATCCTACTTAGCAATAACATCCAATCACAAAATTCAAAAACATTTTATTCATTTCTTTACAAAACTTTCAACATTTGCTTCACTTAAGCCCGTACGATGTACCTATACCATCCGTACGCAATAACAAATCCGATCACTCACTCGATCACACAATTTCACTTCCGAACTAGTATCGTCCCCCTGACTCTCTGGTGCGGACTCAGATCTGGTTTCTTGATCAGAAACCGTCATTCTCCTTGCATATCCATATATTATGATAGAGAATTTCCAGAATCAATCAAAAATCCATATTCAGGGTTCGCCATCGAAAATCGAGTGAAAAATCCCAACTCGGATCGATATACATATCTCAAAATTCTGTGCTCGAATCCGGATCAAATCGCTATGTGAATAAAATAATATACGTACATCCTACGTATTTATCTCAAATTATTATTAACCATATCAATTTTCTTGTATTCACATTTATCTTGATTTTCATCCACTTATTCACACTTATCTCATTTCACACTTTACTTAATCTTCATTCAATATTACTTACTTAGCATTTTTCTCAATTCCAAATTTACTTAAGAATGTCACCCCCTATTTCTTAAGTCAATATAAATATTTTATATACTTCTTATATTAATTTTCACTTCACCATTTAAGCTTTTATATCCACTTTTATTCAATTTACATTTCAATTCCCTTTGAATTCAATTTACCTTACATTTTTAAATATTGAATTCTATTCACCCTATCCCAAACCATATTTAATTAACCATTCCTTTAATTAGATCCATTCACTAATTTATTCATACCTCAAACCATTTTTATTTCCAAACTTTTATTATTTTAGTCCACTTCGAACTAATTCTTCAACTTCACTTTACTTTACACAATTTAAATTAAATATCATCCCAATATTCACTTTCAATTCATTTGTTTACCCATTTAAATTGATCAGTTTACTTACTAATTTTGGTTTCAATCTCATTTACTTAAAATTTAAATTAGTTTGTTCATTCACACTTTTATTTCAAACTTAATCTAGTCGAATTCCATTTCCATTCAAATTTTTAAACTTCTATAAGTTTTCCAGCTTATTTACATTCCATTCACTAATCTCTTTAATTTACTTCATTTACTTGGTTTACTTTTCTCACTTATTCGTTTTCACACCTACTTTAATTCAACTCTTCTTTCAGTTAAAATTTTCTATTCTAACAAATTTCAAATTTTTTTATAAGTTTTCAAACCCATTTATATTTCCATAAACATTTTTAATTAAACTCCCAGTGTTTAAACAATTTTCTTAAATATTCAAAATAATTTTCGAAGTCATACACACCCAAAGTCAAAGTCAGATTATTCCTTTGCATTTCAAAATCAACCCAATTTTTGCAAACAAATCCCAATTCAAAACAACCTGGCAGCAATTTGTCTCTTGGAAACTCGAAAATGAACACGATAGTGCTGCAGTCATCACCGAAATTATTATCCAGCGACCGAAAAGAGTTTAGTGCTTTTACTTCTTTTTCAAAACATTTCAAATATTTTTAATTCCAAGTCTCTCCAGATTTCATATCCAATTCAAAAATATTTTCGAATAATACCACTATTATTCCTCCAAAACCTTTTAGAAATCATTTTCAAACCCAAAGGAAATTAAATTTTCCAAATTTCAAATTTCAAATTCCTTTAAATCTATATTCAAATATTACTCTGGAATTTTATCTCATTTTAATTATAAATCACATTTATAAACTCACATTTGCAAATTCCATTCTGTTAATGAATTTATTTCCATAACTTTGGTTATAAATTTGAATTACTTATTCAATTTTCCACCCTACAATGATAATAATTTAGTATTATCATTCTCTAACAACCAAGCAACCCTATATATACTTATAATAATTTCTGGAAATTATTCCTTTTTATGTACAAAAATAATTTGGATAAAATTATTTCATTTACCCCATTAAAAACAATACTACGTCGAATTGTTCTATTCAAGTGTTTAGAGATCCCTATCAATAACGTTAATTACTCGTATTGACTAGAATCCATAAACCACTCAACAAACCAATCAACACAATATAAAACAATTTTATATTCACTAACAAATACGCGCTCATATCTATTAATACTCTCAAACTCATTCTAGAGTACTACTGACTCTATCTCTAATGAGTAATCCCCACCAGAGCCAAGGTTCTCGATTAACCTTCTGCTCTGATACCACAATGTCACGACCCGGATTTTCGATCTTCGAAAATCGACATAAATACGTCCACTGTATTACATGCCGAGCAATCGAACGCCGGAAACACCAGACCTTAAGGGTTAAAGAAGAAAGAGGTAGAAGAAGAAATAGAAAACAACATCTGAATCTCACAATTGCAGCGGAACAGAATATAATATATAACAACATATTTTTATACAAAAGAATCTATAGCTGTATAATACTTACAATCATCAGAGTACAACACAATCATCACATCAAATCTGGACAGTCTAGTATAACATGTCCTTACAAAAGCTGACTATACCGCTTACACTGCGCAGTGGAATACAAGTCAAGTACGAGTGATACGTCTCGCCATCCAACTCGTCTCCTGAGCTCCATGGCATCCTATCCTGTATCTGTAATACTCGGTCTGACCCGAGCATTATAATAAAATAACACCCGAGTCAGTCTGGAAAACCAGCGTGAGAAATCACACTCAATGGAATTATTAAAGTTTTCAAAAATCCTTTGAAATCAAAGGTATCTCGTAAGACCACGCCACAAATAAACATGTCGGGTTTTTACCTTACGATAACCAAAACATTTTTTTATCAAATTCGTCTGATATTATAATAGTGTCTATAGAAAGTAAAATAGAATCTAGCTGAAATGCTTGCATCTAACGTTCCAGCAATAGTTGGCCACAATCAAAACCGTATAGGCGTTTATTGGAGATTGGATTCCATACAATGGCAGGGCTACTGGGGTACCGCCCGTCATAGTCCTGGCCTAGATCAAAGTACCGAGGATCACTCCCGACCCCCTGCAACACAAGACCGGAGCTACCCCTTATTGCATAGTCCGAATAAGATCACCCCATAGTTGGGATCAGCAACCACCACTAAGCCGAAATCAAAAAGGGACATTTAGACAGGAATGACCTTACCCTAATTGGTTGCTAGCCACTTAGCCTTGTTGCACCTCCCCTGTTTTAGCCATTCCCGGTTGATGAGGCTTGAGGCTATGCTTTACCTTTTTAGAACACATTTCACTTAGAATGCTCATCGTCCTCCTGACGATGGTCTGATACCATTCATCCATACAAGTTGTCCTGGGTCTGGACAAACCGAAACACCTCCTTCAACATCTTCACGGTCTTCATTCTCAACGTTCAAACCAGATCAAAGTGGTTTTCGGATAATTAAATCCGATCCGGGTCTCTTTGAAACGATCAGCGCATTGGCCTATATTGATAGTCGATTATTTAACTACCAATTCAAACAATCATTCACCAATTGTTTTATTTCCCCTGAAAATCACCAAGTCTTAATAATTTAGATTTTTAAATAATTTAAATCACTTTATCCAAAAATATATACTTTAAACATTTTAAATAAAACTACTTAAGTCACTTTATTCGAAAAAATAGCCATGAAATTCTATAATAATTTCAAAGTAAAAACTTTAGCCAAAACTACTTTAAAACAAAACTATTATATAAAGTGTAATATTTAATAATTATCTTTTTAAATCATAATACTAGTTAAACCTTTTAAAATGATCACATCTAAAATTATCTTAATAAGTATTTACTTTAAAAACGTTAAAACGGTTAAATAATAATTTCTCTAAAACATGCTTTTAAAACAACTTTAAAACTTTTAATTTATACTTAGAAATCTTCCCTTGAAAATATACTTGGCTTCTCGGGAAAATACACTTTCCATTCCAATATAGTCCATTTAACCATTTATAAATCCTTCTCGATTTATCCCAATTTAATTTACGTCCCCAAACCCGTAAATTTTCTTTTCCACACTTTTAAAAATAAAACCACCCTTTTATTTTTAAAACAAATTACCATCTCCTTATAAATTCCCACCGTGAATTTATACTTTCAAATTTATCCACTGATAAATATTTCACTTTATCTATAAACCCAGTTTATAATTTCCATACCCTCATTTTCCTTTAAATCGCAGTTTCCAAAACACTTAATCGATTTGCCAATCGATACTCTGAATTAATTCCATTTTAAATTTTTATCTTGACTTACTCAAATTTTATTCCAAAATCCATTAATTCCATATTCACTCCTTTATTATGATTTAAAACCCTATTTAAAACTGAAATTATCAATTTCACCCTTTATTCAAAATTCCGCTTTTATTTTTCCCAACTCATTTTTAAACTTGAATTTTTAAAATAAATTCTTTTTATCTTTAAACAATATAACTTAAGTCGTCAAATTCTTTTATTCCCATTCATACAAAATCTCCATTTTCCCATATTCGGAATTTACTTAATGGGGTTTCAAAGTCAAACTTTTTATTCTTCTCCAAATTCATTTCTTCAATTTATCCAAATTCACTATAATTATTTTACTTAAAAATTTCCCTTTTTATTTTTCTTCAAAAATCCAATCTTTATTATTATTGACATCTTAAAGTACCAAAATATATTCAACCCATCATAGCATTCATTATTTCAATTTCCAATATAACCAATATAATCTATCAAAAATTATCAAATAAATCACATCATTGAATATGAAATAATTCAACATTTTGAGGAATCCAGTTGGATCCCTCCAACCTGTTTCCCTGCATCCACAGATGTTAGTACAATATAAAATACCAATCCCACTTCGAGTGGGATATCGCGGTATAAAAGGTCATATGCTATTATGTGGGGCGCATAGGGTCTCATCCGCTATATAATGCGGGAATATCAATCACTCCAATATATATATATATATACTATTATATATAATATCACATCCAGACTGATAATCATAATCAATTTTAATCAATCATCCAATAATTTAAATTTTACTATTTAAATTAACCGATAATCCAATATGAGTGAGATTAACTCACCTTTGACTTTTAATTTGCAATCCGATCCAAACCGGCTTGTCTCTCCCTGATTTCAGACCTGGTATAAACATTTTACGGTTTATTAACATTTTAAATCATCGAACAATCAATTAGCATTTAATAACTTAACTTAAACAAATTCTCCTTTAATAAATTATTTTTAGTGACTAAAATAATTAAATGAGCCAGTTAAACAAATTAATTACCTTAATACTTTGTTTTAAAATAAATTAGTAAATTTAAAATTTGTAAATGTATATTATTTTATATTTTGAAACTACATATATGTTTATAAAATAATCCATAGAGATTCCAAAATCAGATTTTATATAAATTCTTCAAACCCTTTAAAAAAATTCCTATCTTTATCCCAACATCCTATATATATTCAAATTGAAACCTGTATGTGCATTTATACCTATATATATATATATATATTTCTGTTTACTGTTATTATACCTACCCAACTGTCTTTTAAATTTAAAACTCTGTTCAAATTAACACAGGTCGATATATATATATATTATCCGTTTTAAATTAAAGTATGTATGTGAACATATGCATATATTTATTAAATTTTCAATAAACTTAAATTAAATCAAAACCAAACTGCTACCTCACTGTCGACCAGAACGCCGAGCCTCCAACCCTAGCCTCGACCATCTATGGCTTTCACCATCCCTTTGCCTGCCGACATCCCCAAATGCACGCGCACACACTCGCCGAACATCCATCGATTACCTTGCCCCAAACCCATCGCGTCACACACGCAAGCTCCTCCCGCCGAACACGACATCGTGGCCACCGCGCTAGAGCGCCCCTCATCGCCAGCCATTCGAACGCGAGTGCATTACCATACTCCACTTCCAATCGAACTGGGTTCGAATTAGAATCGAGGAACTTGATTACATTTTTTTATAACGAGGCTTGATTCGATTTCGAAATGTGAATGTAATTTAAGGGAGGGAGACGAGAAGGCATTCCAGTATATATTTTTTTGTTCGGGCATTATTTGATTTGAATTGAAAGGAAGAAGCGGCCATTTCCCTTTTTTTCTGCTTAAATGAATCGATTTGCTTCTTTTATTTTGAGAGGAGGGAGAACGTATATGACTTCGATTTGAAACTGAAAGGATAAAAGGTGACGTGATTCTCGAATTGAAAGAAATGAAGGAAACGTATTCGGCTCAATTTGCTACAGTAGTTTAAAAAGGCAAAAGCTGATGTGAATGGAATTTTTGACCAGTCAACACTATATTATTTAAATTTTAAATTTTAAATCATCTCGATAAATGCAACTCAAAATCTTGACCTCCTATCGAGGCGTGCCGCTAGGCGTTTATAATGTTATACCCCTTTTCCTAACGCAATGAAAAAGGTTTCGAGTCCTAATTCAATCGTATGGAGAAGATAGCCTTTTGGACCCAATTATTATATTTGAATTCGATATAAATTTCAACGAGTTTATATCCCGTACGATCACACGACAATTCCAAACGCTACGAAATTTGAAATCCAATAATAATACACACTTACGGATCCAATGGAACTGGTTTCGTCGAAATCCGAGACTGTGCCTCAGAAGGCTCTTTTTTTAAATGTTAATTTAAACGATATATTTTAAAACTGAACAAACCACTTTTAAATTCGATTCTAAAAGTTTTATTATCTTCGGTATCATTAATATGAATTTTATAAGCCTTTAAAATATTTTTAACAAGCTTAAAATTCCTGACATTTTACCCGATTCCCAGTAATTAAATTAAATAATTAAATTGTCCAATAAATAGTGATATTTGAAATTCAAGTTAAAAATTCACATTTGAATATTTAAAATCAATTAAATATTCCAATTTCAAATATCTAAAATCTTGGGTCGTCACAAGTTAGGATCAAGATTCACATTTCCCTCATATCCATTCTTTTCCTCTAATCCATCTAAACCCAAGCCCCTTTTGTCGTCATATGGTCGCACCCCACCTGGTCTCTCATGGCCAAAATACACATGCCCATATATGGGCTTCAAACCCATTTAAAACCCAAACAAATTATATTGCATTTAAATCCAAATTAAACGCGTATCGATATCGTATATCGATCAATATATTCATGACTATTATAAATATATTTATTAATATTATTTCTCAAATAAAAATAAATTTTTATAACTAATATTTCATAAATATTAATTAATTTAATTAATTTATAACAATTACAAATTAATTAAATCATTTGGTCAAACGAGTATGCAACATTTTAGTTGTGTGACCTTTTAGGTATAAATTTTGCAAACGATTAATATTGAACTACTCAAATATTAATGTGCACATGTCACTTAGCAGGTGGTGTGATATTTTGGTCAAATTTTTCGCTTCCTTGATTTTGGAAAAATCCAATTTTACTTTTATTAAGCATTACCCGATTATGACTCTTATTTACACCAATTCTGTTAAAACTATATCACTTCGGACTTATGGAATTTGGTAATGGTCAAAATTCCAATATCATCAATATTCAACTCTATAGTCCAAATACAAAGTCCTTAGTTTAATAATAACAATTATTATTAACCGAACTAATCTGGCTAGAGATTTTGACTTTGAGTTGGCCTTGACACTAACCCCATATAACCAAGGAGACGAATCCTCTCTTGAATAGTGTTTCACTTCCAATACTTCCACTCAACCCAACTATAGTCACTCGATGGACGTCGTTCCATGATTTGACTATAATTAAATTAGAGCATTCGTGTTGAAGATCCATAGTATTCTCAAGTCGAGGAAACTGTGTAAATTAGTCACATCAATATTTTCTGTTTGACCTTAGTTATATTAAACAATAGAAAACTATCGAGTGAGTCATTCCATAGTTATCCAATAACTAGCAGTATGCAACCCCATGGTGCCCCCAGTAGTTATGAGTAACACATTACCCAATATTTGGGGAGCGCTATGAACTCTAGTCTCAACAGATGCATTGATATCCAGTCTCGATGCATCTTGACTAGGAATGTTTAAAATGATGTGTTTATTATATTATGATACACCACTTATGAATACAACTCTTTGTAATTACTATCACAAGCACACAATTTATGATTTTTCTGTTAAATATATTTTAATTAAATATTTAATTATTTATAACACATTATAAACAAATATATAACAGAAAGAAAAACACATTTATTACGAACAAGAATTGATTGCTGAGTTAATTAATTTACAATAAATTAGATATTGTCCCTTGGCATACCCCTAACTCTGTCAATCTCCCACTTGCACTGGGGCCAATTATAGAATCTCAATCTCATCCCTTCAATCAGCTTCTTGAGAGCCGACTGAGCTAGACCCATTGTGAATGAACATGCTATGTTGTCCTTGGTATCTACCCTTCGTATCGCAACCTCTTTCTTCTCAACAAATTCCCTAATGAGGTGGTACTTCCAAAGAATGTGCCGTGACTTCCTATGTACTCATGGTTCCTTTGCAATCTGAATCGCTCTATTATTATCACAGAATAATGCTATAATATTCTTTGTATCAGGAATTATTCTAAGCTCATTAAAAACTTGTGCATTTAGACTACCTCTTTAGCTGCTTCATTGAGGGTTTACTCGACCTCCATCGGTGAATCAGCTACTATCTCTTGCTTGGAACTTTTCCAATCGACAATTTCGCTATAAGTGTAAAGACATAACCAGACACCGATTTACTATCATCTAGAGTACTTTAAAAGCTAGAGACTGTATAGCCCTTCATAAGGAGGTCTCTATTCCCGTAAATGAGGAATAAGTCCAGAGTATTTCTTAAATGTTTCAATATGCATATAGCACTAAGAATACGATAGCATTGCCCTGTTCCTTTTTGTGTACGACGTTTCCTCTATGTTCTGATAGAAACCAAACTGTTTGATTATCTTATCAAAATACTTGTTCCAACTTCTTGAAGCTTGTTTAAGTCCATAAATGGACTTTAACAACTCGCAAGCCTTTCCCTCACTCCTACTGACCATAAAACCCTCGGGTTGCGACATATAGACAGTTTCTTCTAAATCGTCATTTAGTAATGCTATCTTTACATACATTTTCCATACTTCAATAGTCATAAAATGTAACAATGGCCAACATACTCCAAATGGACTTAAGCACGGCTACGGGCGAAAAGTTCTCATCATAATCAACACCTTGAATTTGACGAAATCCTTTCGCAACTAGCAATGCCTTATAAGTCTCTACTTCCCTATTTGCATTTAGCTTTTTTTATAAAAATCCATTTGCAGCTGATCGGTTTTATCCCTTTGGGTACGTCCGACAAAGGTCATAATTCATTTTCATACATGCAATCCATCTCGGATTTCATTGCTCCAAGTTAGAGTGTACAGTTTTTACTCTTAAGTACTTGTTAGAATGATTGAGTAGTGTCGTCATATAAGACACAGTCCTTCTTTTTTCCATCCATGAGAAAACCACAGTATCTCTTTGGTGCGTCAGATTCTTTACTAGACTTTCTAATAGGTTGTGTGTTTTCGTATACGTGTGAACTTGGTTCTCCCACTGGTTCGACCTTAATGTTAACTTCTTGGATCTCATCCAAGTCTACAACTTCACTGTTGATTTCCTTTAATAGAAATTCCTTTTCTAAAAAGATGACGTGTCGAGAAACAATAACCTTATGTTCATCGGTATTGTAGAAAGTATATCCTATTGAATTTTTGGGATGTCCTATAAATTTATATAGTACTGATCTTGCCTCTAGTTTATTCATAGCAATGTTCTTAGCATACGTCAAAGAACCCTACACCTTCAAATACTTGAGTTAAGGCTTCTTACGATATCACATCTTATATAGTGTTTTAGGCACGGATTTAGTGGGCAACGAGTTTAATATATGTGTTGCAGTTTCTAACGTATTTCCCCAATAGGACAGAGGTAACTCAGCCTTACTCATCATGGAACGAACCATATCTAATAAGGTTCGGTTCCTTTGCTCTGGCACACTATTGTGCTGTGGAGTATAACATGGAGTAATCTGAGAGATAATCCCATTATCTTTTAAGTACTATTGGAATCCAGTCCAACATACCGACCTCCTTGATCTGATCGACAAACCTTAATTTTATGGCCTGTTTGGTTTTCTGCTACATTTTTATATTTAACAAATTTATCATAGACATCGAATTTGTTATTCATAAGTTACACATATCTAGTCTTGAGAAACCATCAATGAAGGTAACAAAGTAAGAACTATTGTCTTTGGTGATTACAAGCATCGGGCTGCATACATCACTATGTACTAACCCTTAGAGTTCATCCACTCTTTCATTGCTTCCACTGAAAGGGTGCTTGGTCATTTTACCTTTAAGACATGACTCACACGTGTCAAATGATTTAGAATCAAGTGATGGGAGAAAACCTTCGGTTTTCAATTTACGTAGTCGTTTCTCACTAATATAACCTAGCCTATAATGCCAAAGATAATTATCATTTATATTGTTAGAAGAGTTATTCACATAACATACATAATTACTATTGATCATGTAAATGTCATTTTCAAGAATACCATCACAGACTTTATTCCATTCAAACTAATGTCCATAACATTATTTGCACAATGAAATATATATATATATATATATATATATATATATCTAGTCTCAGACAATCTAGAAATAGAAATTATTTAATATCAAAACTACTCCACTAGGAAAACATAAGTGATAATCTCCTATTGTCACTGCATCCACGATAAATCCACCAGCAACTTGGAGTCTCATATCTTCTTTTGCCATGCGGTGCCAGTTCCTAAACCATTATAATGAATTACATATATGAGTTCCAAAACCAGTATCTAAGACTCAAGACATTTTATTGGTTACAAAACAATTTTGAATCATAAATGTACCTAATGGAGCTGCAGAACCATTATGCTTTCTTTCACTAATAATCTTTAATTAATAAGGATAGTTCCTTTTTAGTGACCTTTCTTGTGGTAGTGGCGACATTCACCATTGTCATTGATCTTCTTACTTTTATTGTTCTTCTTACCTTCTCTTTTCTGGTTCTTCGAACCTTTCAAAGATGATGCACCACCCTTTATAACAAGCATGGTCCCTCAATCCTTAGATTCAATCTCGACCAACCTCAACATATTGAGGAGATCCATGAGATTCATATTCAATTGGTTTATACTGTAACTCAATATGAATGGTTCATATTGAGGTATAAGAGAACCAAAGATAAAATCAACTTGTAATTCACTGATTATCTGTACACCTAATTGCGAAAGTGTATTAATATGGTTATCATATATTTATCATTTATATAGAACAATTATTATTATAGTATAATCAATTTTGTATGTTATACCATAATCAAATTTGAGTTTGCTCAATAAATACATATAGTTATCTTACCTCGTCTATAATTATCATATATAATATAGTTATCATATATAATTGTATGTGTTACCATAATCAACTTTGAGTTTGCTCAGTAAATACATATAGTTATCTTACAATAATCAACTTTGAGTTTGCTCAATAAATACATTTAGTTATCATATATAATTGTATGTGTTACATAAGTGTTAAATATGTAATTATATATGATTATGGTACTTACCATATAATGAACCATTTAAGATAACTCGTACTACGTTTATATAGAACATTTATTATTATAGTATAACACATATATCATATATATGTGTATATTATTTAATTAATTAACCTTTAATTTATTTATTTAATTAACAATTTTAATTAAATTATATAAATTCGAAATTCATTTTATATACATGCATTTATAATTATGTTACTTTAACATTTTTAAAATAACATATATCATAATATTATGACACATGTATATATTTATTTATTAATTAACCTATTTAATTAATGTATTTTATTAACCTTATTAATAAATTTTATAAATTTTGAAATTAATTTATATTCATGTTCAAACATTTTGAAAAAATGTTATATTATAACTTTTATAATATATGTATATCTTATTTTAAATTTAAAATCATATATTTTCAATTTTCAATTTTTTTTGAAAATTAGCCCAAAGCCTAACTCAAATTGGGCCTTTTCTATTAGAGACAACCTTTGGGCTCATATATTTGTTTGGGCCAGACCGTTAGCTAGATAGGGCAGAGTACTTGATTATCCAAACCCAATCTTTCGATACTACCTTTCTAGACACCCTACTATCTGGGCCATTAGCTTAATTAGTTAACCCTAACATGATTGATTTAGATCGCATAGACTATTGGGCTCTGGTACCATTGTTGAAACTAGGCCAGCTCGCAGCAGAAGTAATAGGTAAATTTCATATTTTTAAACCATTTTTGATCTTTTTTTGGGCCTATGAGGTCTAATTTATTTAGAACATTTCAAAATTTCTTTTAAACAAAATCATTATTTTAGTTAAATTTATAATATAGTTAATGTTACGTAATTAATATTATATTATATATGTACATGTATCATATATACATATATACGTGTGCATGTGTATCATAGCAATTCATGCAAGGTTGACATGCCCGTGTATAAATGTTGGGATTTACACCACAACAGACATGTTAGCCCCACTAATATACAGATATATCATCCAAATGAATGTTTATATACTTTAATTTATGTATACAAAATATTGCATATATATATTTAGTTTGAAATTACATATATATATATAGCTGTGTATGTGGAATTTATTGTATATATACATAATTATGTATATATACATTTAAAATTATATTAAAGATCTATTTATTTATTTTGCTGGAAAATTTGAAAACAAAATCAAATTTTTATATATTAAAATAAATGTATAATATATATATATGTATGTATGTATGTATCTTACAAATAATTTAATAATAAATATATATATATTTATACCTAAATGAAATACATCTAAAATATATAAATAAATAAACATACCACTTATAATGCACACAACAAAAGGTTGTTTTTTCTTCAAAAGCAAATTTCTACATGAAAATTAATTAAAAATTAAATAAAATAATTTTCAAAAGATAATTTTAAACTTTAATTTTTATGCAAAAATATGGATGGTGTTTTAATGTTTAAATATTTTCTATGTATTTTATAATTTAAAAATCAGTTTTAAATTCAATTTTTGATTTTCACAAGTATTTAAATGTTTAAAATATATATAAAAAAATTTGTCAAAAGTATGTCATGTGCAAATTTAATTTTATAAGATGCAAAACATATTTTATAATATATATTCAATTTAATATCATTAATTTATAGAATTAATTGATTTAAATAATATATATTTATTTATTTTATATATTTATGCCAAAAGTCTTTTAACTATGATATTATGTTTATAAAATTTGAAAACTATATTTTGTGTAGTATAATATTTAATATTTAAATTATGAAGCGAGTATAATTAAATAATGTATATTAATTAATTTTAAATAAAAAATCAATTGTTTTTATTTTTGAGCTATGAGCATCAAAGGCATATATTTTTCATAATTTTTCTCTAAATTATATGCAAGCATATAAACAAATAACCATTCTGAATGTGACAATATATCGATATATTAGATTCGTTTCCTAACTAACAAAATAATATATGATATATAAATTATCTTAACATTAAAATATAATTATAGATAAGAAAATTACCTTATCTTCAAAGCCTACTAGTGCATGTTGAAATGAAGATACAGACTCCGTGAACAAGATTCCAATTCAGTAAAATGCTAGCTCCTGAACTGATGACCACCGATTATCAAATAGCGATTGTTTTAATTTGATAGGAGCTTGGAAATAGAGGAGGGAATGAACATGTGTTTCGATCAGAAGAGAGGTAGATGGAGGCTCCAGTAGTTGGTAGAAGAATGAGCTTTATGATCTATTTATAGATGAGGGACTAGAGATATAATGTAACGACCCAGAATTTTTGATAATTAAAATTCGAATATTTAATTGATTTTAAATATTAATAAATGGAATTTATAAGTCGAATGATTTATTTTCCGAATATTGGGTTTAATTTGATAATTTAGTCGATAAATTAAATAGTGAAATTCCAGAGATAATTGAAAATCGAGTTTAAAATGATTGAAATGATTTGTAAAATTTTATTTAATCATACTGGAGTTATAGAAAGGTTATAGAACTTTTAAAATTGAATTTGAAGTTAATCTGTGAAAATTGAATATTTTAATATTTAATTATCGACTGAAAAATAGCCAATTTTCGAACAGTCTCAGAATTGGACGAAACTAGTTCCATTGGATCCGTAATAGTTAGTTATTACCGGATTTCAATTTTCGTATCCATCGGAGTTGTCGTTTGACCGTGGCAGCTCGAAACGCATCGATATTGTTTTAATTTTAATTCGGCAAGTTAAAATAGTCATTTTTCAAACAGTGTCGAATTTCGACGAAACCAGTTTCATCGGATCCGTAATGTGATATTATTGTAAGATTTCAAATTTCGTGATTTTTGGATTTACCATTTGTCCGGTACGAATCAAAACGCCTCGAAATCGATTTAAAACGGTTTAATTTAATTTGATCGTTTTTTGCCATATCTCACACATACGATCGAATTAGCTTCCGAAACCTATTCCATTGCGTTCGGAACGTGGGGTAAACCTTAGAAACGTCAGTCGGCACGTTCGATTCGGAGTTCGGAAAATTTCGATGAATAGTAAATTGGGCAATTTTCTATAAAAGCACCCCTTGTTTTCATTTTGCAAAGAAAATAGCCTAGGGTTTCAAAATGCTTCAGGCCGCCACTCCAATTATTAATGGCCGAGACTATCTCTTCTTCTCCCTCAAATTCCGACCAATCCATTAACAATCAAGCGAAACTTCCAACTAACAAATCTAAGAGCTTGCCGAGTACATCACATCCAACGGTGGAATTTCATTGAAACAACTTGGATTTGCGAAAATTGGGCGATGAAGCAGCAGCGTTCGTACTCGTTTTGCGCGCAGGGGGTGCAACCGAGTTTCACGAAATTCAAGGTGAAGGGGGAGTTCGTCGTGACCTTTGGAATGAAGGTGCTTGATCGACATGAAATCGATGGTAGAGGGTTGCGTTCGAAACCCTAAGTGGCGGCTAAGGTGGGTTTGCTCGTACGTTCATTTACCTGGAGCAAAACGTGATACTGGGAAGAAGAAAACAAATCGCGTGGCCCAGATTTCATCAGAGGAAACGAACGGTTCAGATTTAAGGTTGTAAATATATAAGAGAAAATTGTAAATTAAATTATATATTAATTCGTTTAATGTTTAAACCGCTGTAACTTTGTCATACGAGGTCGAAAATGCACGAATCCAGTTGCGTTGGAATCGTATTGTCGAGCTCTTCGATATGGAACTAGATTGGGAACGATCGGGGTCAGTGAAAATTTTGAGTGAAATTAAACGTCCGTTTAATTTCATTCGTAATAAACGCTACAAATTTCTATTGGAAAATCAAGGTGAGATTTTCTCACTCAAAATTGAATGTGGAATTTTTACAGTTATTGATGATTGTCTGTTTGGATGTGATATTAGATATAGTAAGATATATCTATTATATATATAGCAATATATACATATTGGCATATGTATATATTGGATTGATTGATTTCCCGCCTCGTATAGCGGATGAGACCCTATTGCGCCGTTAGTAAGCGGATTATTTTTATAAAACCCATATACCGCGATAATTCCGTACTGGAGCGGAATTGGTATTGTGCTAACATCTTTGGATGCAGGGAAACAGGTTGGAGGGATCCAACTGGATTCCTCGACTGTATTTATTTATTTACAGATATTGATGTATATTCTGTTATCATATTGATATATGATATTGACTGTTGTGATGGACTAATTGGTGTTGTTGCATCATCGGATTCAGTTTTGAAATGTAAAAATAACGATTTTTACTTTAAAAGGGGTTTTAAAGTGATTTTTGAAAATATACGTTTTATGGAATTTTTGAATCGATTTATAAACGTAAAATTTTAAAGTTATAAAAGTTATAATTTCTAGTGAAATATAACCAAAGTGTCATTTTTGAAATAAAAGTCGATTTATTTATTAATTGGTTTAAGTTGGGATTTTGAACAACTATAAACGATTTGTATAAAAAGATTCGTAAAATTGATATTTTATAAATCGAAATATTGGACTTATAAAATGAATTTTTATAAGTGTTAGAAAGAAGTATAAATGGGTTTCATAAGTGAATGAAATTAATAGATTTATAACGTGAAGTTATAAAGTAAATAGATATTGTAGAATAAAAGATTTATAAGAAATTTACTTATAAATTTGACTTTTGCACTTAGATGGGATATAAATAGAAATTGCAAAATGAAATGATTTTATAAGTTGAAATGGTTATAAAGTATAAATGCGATTTATAAACGTTGTTTATAAATCCGAAATCACTTATTTTGATAAGTGAATTATAGAAGTTAATAAAGGAAGATTTATAAATCAAAGTTGTTATAAAGTAGGAATAGAATTTATAAGCGTTGTGTTAAAAATTCGAAATCAATTGAATTTGATAAATTAAATGTAGAAGGTTATTAAAGGAAATATATTCGCGATTTTGGATAGCGAATTATCCTTAAAATGAATGTGTAGAAAATATTGAAATGTGGTTAGTGAAGTATATTCACGATTTTGGACAGTGAATATATTGTTAAGTAAAATGGATATGTTTTGGGAAAAGTGATATTAAAAATGAAGTTAAATATTTTAAAGATGTTTTAAAATGTATTTTGAATCGAAAGCATAGATTTCAACACTTGTTATTGAAATAGGCGTTTTCGAAAATATAAGGAAATGGTGGACTATAACACTGTTGTTATAGTAAATGATTTTCGGAAGAAAATGTTTTGATGTAGTATTGGGATTTATATATCTATCTAAATCCGAATCCCTATACTAGTGATTTTGAGTCGTCGTAACGATGTTTTACGTAACATTCGTTTTGACTCAAATAGATGTTGTCAAAGTAAATGATTTCCTTAAAGAATGAAATATATACTTAATTGGATTTAAGTATATCGAATATTTTCCAAGTGTTGAAAATAAATAGATTTGTGAAATACTTATTTTTAAATAAGTATGGAATTGCTTTTCCAATATGAAACGAACGTTTTGAGAATTTATCTTTTAAAGATAAATTGAAATTGAATATTTGAAAACGATTGAAAATCGTATATCAGTAGATATTTTGAAAGATATAAATTCACTATGGAATTTATAAAAGAAAGCGAAGTCGGTTGAAAATAAATATTGATTTATTTTTGAAGTGTGGAAATTGATTTGAAATTGTTTTCAAATGGTTAAGTGTGGAAATTTTATATCTAGTAAAGATATTTTGGAAGATAAAATAATTTGGAAAATTATTTGGAATCTGATGATGTTGCGCATCTTTATTGATAGTTAAATAACCGACTATCAATAATTACCTTTAGATAGGTATTTGTTGTGAATTGGATGAATTTGAATGCCACACTTATTTTTGAATAAGCGCTCACTATTCGGGTTAGCCGGGAAAGGACCATGGGGTCGTATAACCCATTCCGAATATGTGATACGTCGTTATGAATTGCATTCGAAGACCGGTGTTGAAGACCGGATATTTTTGAAAACGGAAGGATTACCGTCGAGTTACTCTACATCGGCTGATCTCCGGTTTAGAGGTTTTATCACCCTTAGTGACGGGAAGTCCGGACGTGATTAGAAAACTATCCGGAATTGCAAGGGCTTCGTGAGAAGTGCCTTCGGTTCTGTTCGATCCCGGAACAGACTTGTATGGATTGTGTGTCTGACGTTACAATTTGAGATATAAAGCTGATTTCTTTCAAATACATTTCTGTTGGTGGCGGAGAATTTATTCTCTTAGCTTAACACCCTTCTCTGAGACGTACGAGCTCAGAGGTTATGTAGTTGAAATTTATCAGCGATATATCCCAATCTGGTAACGTGGCATACTGAGTGTTGCTGTGAAATGATCAGTGTTTGATCATTTGTGATATGATCATTTGTTTGATCTTATATCTTTGTGATCATAGGTTGATCATTTTGTTTGACCCGAAGCAGGGCTTTTTGAGAAAGCGTAGCTTTGTGGACGAGACTTCGTCGAGCCTCACACCCCGGAAATGGTCGAAACAGGAAGGATGCAGCAAGGTTCTAGGGAGTAGCGCCCCTTAGTGTATGTCATTCCTTCTGGATAAAGGTGGTATCATGGTATGGAGCCCAGATACTTAACCTCTGTGGTTACTGCATTATTATTATCTATGTGGTTTGTTGGAAATCGGGGATCCTCGGGAAGATCGGTGACGATCGGGGGATGGCATACGCGTGTCAGTAGTTACCTATTTTTGCAGAGGTAACCCGGCCTTGTGTTGGCAGAGATCCGGTTAGGTTCTCGGGTCGTCTATTCCAGGGACGTACCCATCGTGGATAGGAAGTTCCTTTGCCTGACCATTTGTTGGAAATCCAAAGAAACAATACGTGACGTGTACGGTTTTAGTTGTATTACCTGCTATGGAATGTGGCGGTAACCTGCTATTGAACATAGTAGCTATAGTAGGCATACGATACTGGTCGTATGTTGGCTAAGATTAATATTATACTTTCGAAATGTTTTCTACACTATGCACTAATAATAATATCAAAAATGATTTGATTTTGCGTAGTAAGCATCTTTGACTATCATAAGAAGAAATCTCCTCAAATTCTGCGTTTGCATTGTGTGTGTGGCGGGAGGTCTTATGGTAGTTTCATTTTCTAAAAGCATTTCGAATTGACTTAAAAAAATTATTTTGTTGTTATAAAGAATAACTGTTTTACGATCTCACACCAGTCACCATGACTGACTCGGAGTTTATTGTTCCCTTCTAAACTCTGGGTGCCCACCAATTTCCACACGGGCAGCCTAGAGTTATGTTATCAGGATATTCTGGATATTCTGGAGCTTGGAGATAAGCTGGATGACGAGACGTAGTATTTGTATCTGATAGTATTTATTCCGCTGTGTATTCTGTATGAGGACAAGTTTATATAACTGTCCATTGTTGTATTGAGTTGTATATTGACTCTGATGATTGATGTATGTATAAACTGATAAAATTCTTTGTTTAAAAGATTATTGATTTATCTATTGTATATTGTTCCGCTGCGATATGTGAGATTCTGATATTGTTTTCTGTTTCTGCTCTTGTTCTGTTGTTGTTCTTCTTTCTTTTTCTTCTATCTTCTTCTTCTACCTTCTTCTTCTTTCTTAAAACCATAACTTTTCGGGTTTTCGGCATTCGATGGCTCAGCAGTCGATAAAGTGAGTATCGATGTTGAATTTTCGAAAGTCGAAAATTTTCGGGATGTTACATTTGGTATCAGAGCATATGGTTAAGCGACAACCCTGCTCTGTTGGGTGTTACTCATTAGAGATAGAGTCAGTAGTACTCTAGAATGAGTTGAGTGAAATAATAGATATGAGCGCATATTTGTTAGTGAATATAAATGGTTTTATATTGTGATGATTGGTTTGTTGAGTGGTATATGGATTCTGGTCGGTATTGTCCGTACAACTTTATCGATAGGGATCTCTAAACACTTGAATAGAACAATTCGGCACAGTATTGTTTTAAATAGGGTAAATGAGATAATTTTACCCAAAACTATTTTTGGATATAAAAGAAATGATTTTTCTGTGAATTATCATAGTATATGGTTGCATGGATGTTAGGAAGTAATAATAGTAAATTATTATCATTGAAATTGAATAAGAAATTGAAATCGTAACTCCAAAGTTAAGAAATAAATTCATATACAAATGAAATTTGAGAATATAAATTATAAATGTGATTTGTAATTTGAAATAGAATTCCAGAGAAGTATTTGGAAATGTTTTTAAAAGAATTTGAAAATTTTGGAGATTTGGAAAGTTTAAAATTCCTTTTTGATTCGAAAATGAATTTCAAGGGTTTTGAAAAATGTCTTGACGGAATGAAAAGCTCTAAACTCTTTTCGGTCGCTGGAAAATAATTCCGATTGGTGATCGCGACACTATCGGTGTTCATTTTCGGGTTTCCAAAAGAGAAATTGCTGCCAAATTGTTTTAAATGAAAGTTGTTTGAAAAATTTGGGTTTTGTTTTGGAAATTCAAAGGATGATTTGAATTGTTTTCAAAAATGGTTTTGAAAAAGTTGGAAAAGACTCTGGAATGCTATATAAAGATATTTATGAAATATTATTAAGTTGATAACTTATGGAATTTGAATATTGATAGAATAAATTTACAATTATGATTAAACAAAAATGAAATTGAAAGTTGAGATTCATTTTGAAGTTGTAAGCATTGAATTGAATTGAATAATTATAAATGAAAGATAAATTGAATCCAAATTGGAATTGTGAATTGAATTCAAATGAAATTGAAATGAAAAATTGAACGAAATTGAATATGTAACTTCAATAGCGAATTTAAAGAGGATATAAGAAGTATATATTGAAATTTTGTAATAAAATTTGGCAAATGGTTTGAATGTGTAACTAGATATTATGGCTAGTAGGATATACAGGTGTAAAGGAATTGAGATTTTAAATTTGAAGATAAATTGAATGGCTCGACAAAAGGTAAGTATTTGAATTCGAATATGAGATTTGATGACTTATTTCTCTAGCCGCTTGGCTTTTTCTTTTTCTTTTTGAAATCTGAGAGTCCGTAGGGACATTTTGTAGTCGTACCGTATTAGCCGCGCAAAGGAGACGCTGGCGAAATTTTTCGGAAATTTAGGGCGTTAGAAAATTTTTGAGAAATTTTGAAAGTTTAAAATTTGAATTTAAACTCGAATTTGAATTGAAAAGTTAAACAATGTTGTTTGAAACTTATAGTTGAAATTGGAAGATGAGTTGAATGATAACGAATCTTTAGTAGAAAGATTTGTTTCGATAAATTGATAAAACTATTAGATTATGAAAAATAGTAGACGAGTTAAGGACCTTTCTTCCTAACTTGTAATTTCGAGGACGAAATTCTTTTAAGGGGGGAAGTCTGTAACGACCCAGAATTTTTGATAATTAAAATTCGAATATTTAATTGATTTTAAATATTAATAAATGGAATTTATAAGTCGAATGATTTATTTTCCGAATATTGGGTTTAATTTGATAATTTAGTCGATAAATTAAATAGTGAAATTCCAAAGATAATTGAAAATCGAGTTTAAAATGATTGAAATGATTTGTAAAATTTCATTTAATCATACTGGAGTTATAGAAAGGTTATAGAACTTTTAAAATTGAATTTGAAGTTAATCTGTGAAAATTGAATATTTTAATATTTAATTATCGACTGAAAAATAGCCAATTTTCGAACAGTCTCAGAATTGGACGAAACCAGTTCCATTGGATCCGTAATAGTTAGTTATTACCGGATTTCAATTTTCGTATCCATCGGAGTTGTCGTTTGACCGTGGCAGCTCGAAACGCATCGATATTGTTTTAATTTTAATTCGGCAAGTTAAAATAGTCATTTTTCAAACAGTGTCGGATTTCGACGAAACCAGTTTCATCGGATCCGTAATGTGATATTATTGTAAGATTTCAAATTTCGTGATTTTTGGATTTACCATTTGTCCGGTACGAATCAAAACGCTTCGAAATCGATTTAAAACGGTTTAATTTAATTTGATCGTTTTTTGCCATATCTCACACATACGATCGAATTAGCTTCCGAAACCTATTCCATTGCGTTTGGAACGCGGGGTAAACCTTAGAAACGTCAGCCGGCACGTTCGATTCGGAGTTCGGAAAATTTCGATGAATAGTAAATTGGGCAATTTTCTATAAAAGCACCCCTTGTTTTCATTTTGCAAAGAAAATAGCCTAGGGTTTCAAAATGCTTCAGGCCGCCACTCCAATTATTAATGGCCGAGACTATCTCTTCTTCTCCCTCAAATTCCGACCAATCCATTAATAATCAAGCGAAACTTCCAACTAACAAATCTAAGAGCTTGCCGAGTACATCACATCCAACGGTGGAATTTCATTGAAACAACTTGGATTTGCGAAAATTGGGCGATGAAGCAGCAGCGTTCATACTCGTTTTGCATGCAGGGGGTGCAACCGAGTTTCACGAAATTCAAGGTGAAGGGGGAGTTCGTCGTGACCTTTGGAATGAAGGTGCTTGATCGACATGAAATCGATGGTAGAGGGTTGCGTTCGAAACCCTAAGTGGCGGCTAAGGTGGGTTTGCTCGTACGTTCATTTACCTGGAGCAAAACGTGATACTGGGAAGAAGAAAACAAATCGCGTGGCCCAGATTTCATCAGAGGAAACGAACGGTTCAGATTTAAGGTTGTAAATATATAAGAGAAAATTGTAAATTAAATTATATATTAATTCGTTTAATGTTTAAACCGCTGTAACTTTGTCATACGAGGTCGAAAATGCACGAATCCAGTTGCGTTGGAATCGTATTGTCGAGCTCTTCGATATGGAACTGGATTGGGAACGATCGGGGTCAGTGAAAATTTTGAGTGAAATTAAACGTCCGTTTAATTTCATTCGAAATAAACGCTACAAATTTCTATTGGAAAATCAAGGTGAGATTTTCTCACTCAAAATTGAATGTGGAATTTTTACAGTTATTGATGATTGTCTGTTTGGATGTGATATTAGATATAGTAGGATATATCTATTATATATATAGCAATATATACATATTGGCATATGTATATATTGGATTGATTGATTTCCCGCCTCGTATAGCGGATGAGACCCTATTGCGCCGTTAGTAAGCGGATTATTTTAATAAAACCCATATACCGCGATAATTCCGTACTGGAGCGGAATTGGTATTGTGCTAACATCTTTGGATGCAGGGAAACAGGTTGGAGGGATCCAACTGGATTCCTCGACTGTATTTATTTATTTACAGATATTGATGTATATTCTGTTATCATATTGATATATGATATTGACTGTTGTGATGGACTAATTGGTGTTGTTGCATCATCGGATTCAGTTTTGAAATGTAAAAATAACGATTTTTACTTTAAAAGGGTTTTTAAAGTGATTTTTGAAAATATACGTTTTATGGAATTTTTGAATCGATTTATAAACGTAAAATTTTAAAGTTATAAAAGTTATAATTTCTAGTGAAATATAACCAAAGTGTCATTTTTGAAATAAAAGTCGATTTATTTATTAATTGGTTTAAGTTGGGATTTTGAACAACTATAAACGATTTGTATAAAAAGATTCGTAAAATTGATATTTTATAAATCGAAATATAGGACTTATAAAACGAATTTTTATAAGTGTTAGAAAGAAGTATAAATGGGTTTCATAAGTGAATGAAATTAATAAATTTATAACGTGAAGTTATAAAGTAAATAGATATTGTAGAATAAAAGATTTATAAGAAATTTACTTATAAATTTGACTTTTGCACTTAGATGGGATATAAATAGAAATTGCAAAATGAAATGATTTTATAAGTTGAAATGGTTATAAAGTATAAATGCGATTTATAAACGTTGTTTATAAATCCGAAATCACTTATTTTGATAAGTGAATTATAGAAGTTAATAAAGGAAGATTTATAAATCAAAGTTGTTATAAAGTAGGAATAGAATTTATAAGCGTTGTGTTAAAAATTCGAAATCAATTGAATTTGATAAATTAAATGTAGAAGGTTATTAAAGGAAATATATTCGCGATTTTGGATAGCGAATTATCCTTAAAATGAATGTGTAGAAAATATTGAAATGTGGTTAGTGAAGTATATTCACGATTTTGGACAGTGAATATATTGTTAAGTAAAATGGATATGTTTTGGGAAAAGTGATATTAAAAATGAAGTTAAATATTTTAAAGATGTTTTAAAATTTATTGTGAATCGAAAGCATAGATTTCAACACTTGTTATTGAAATAGGCGTTTTCGAAAATATAAGGAAATGGTGGACTATAACACTGTTGTTATAGTAAATGATTTTCGGAAGAAAATGTTTTGATGTAGTATTGGGATTTATATATCTATCTAAATCCGAATCCCTATACTAGTGATTTTGAGTCGTCGTAACGATGTTTTACGTAACATTCGTTTTGACTCAAATAGATGTTGTCAAAGTAAATGATTTCCTTAAAGAATGAAATATATACTTAATTGGATTTAAGTATATCGAATATTTTCCAAGTGTTGAAAATAAATAGATTTGTGAAATACTTATTTTTAAATAAGTATGGAATTGCTTTTCCAATATGAAACGAACGTTTTGAGAATTTATCTTTTTAAAGATAAATTGAAATTGAATATTTGAAAACGATTGAAAATCGTATATCAGTAGATATTTTGAAAGATATAAATTCACTATGGAATTTATAAAAGAAAGCGAAGTCGGTTGAAAATAAATATTGATTTATTTTTGAAGTGTGGAAATTGATTTGAAATTGTTTTCAAATGGTTAAGTGTGGAAATTTTATATCTAGTAAAGATATTTTGGAAGATAAAATAATTTGGAAAATTATTTGGAATCTGATGATGTTGCGCATCTTTATTGATAGTTAAATAACCGACTATCAATAATTACCTTTAGATAGGTATTTGTTGTGAATTGGATGAATTTGAATGCCACACTTATTTTTGAATAAGCGCTCACTATTCGGGTTAGCCGGGAAAGGACCATGGGGTCGTATAACCCATTCCGAATATGTGATACGTCGTTATGAATTGCATTCGAAGACCGGTGTTGAAGACCGGATATTTTTGAAAACGGAAGGATTACCGTCGAGTTACTCTACATTGGCTGATCTCCGGTTTAGAGGTTTTATCACCCTTAGTGACGGGAAGTCCGGACGTGATTAGAAAATTATCCGGAATTGCAAGGGCTTCGTGAGAAGTGCCTTCGGTTCTGTTCGATCCCGGAACAGACTTGTATGGATTGTGTGTCTGACGTTACAATTTGAGATATAAAGCTGATTTCTTTCAAATACATTTCTGTTGGTGGCGGAGAATTTATTCTCTTAGCTTAACACCCTTCTCTGAGACGTACGAGCTCAGAGGTTATGTAGTTGAAATTTATCAGCGATATATCCCAATCTGGTAACGTGGCATACTGAGTGTTGCTGTGAAATGATCAGTGTTTGATCATTTGTGATATGATCATTTGTTTGATCTTATATCTTTGTGATCATAGGTTGATCATTTTGTTTGACCCGAAGCAGGGCTTTTTGAGAAAGCGTAGCTTTGTGGACGAGACTTCGTCGAGCCTCACACCCCGGAAATGGTCGAAACAGGAAGGATGCAGCAAGGTTCTAGGGAGTAACGCCCCTTAGTGTATGTCATTCCTTCTGGATAAAGGTGGTATCATGGTATGGAGCCCAGATACTTAACCTCTGTGGTTACTGCATTATTATTATCTATGTGGTTTGTTGGAAATCGGGGATCCTCGGGAAGATCGGTGACGATCGGGGGATGGCATACGCGTGTCAGTAGTTACCTATTTTTGCAGAGGTAACCCGGCCTTGTGTTGGCAGAGATCCGGTTAGGTTCTCGGGTCGTCTATTCCAGGGACGTACCCATCGTGGATAGGAAGTTCCTTTGCCTGACCATTTGTTGGAAATCCAAAGAAACAATACGTGACGTGTACGGTTTTAGTTGTATTACCTGCTATGGAATGTGGCGGTAACCTGCTATTGAACATAGTAGCTATAGTAGGCATACGATACTGGTCGTATGTTGGCTAAGATTAATATTATACTTTCGAAATGTTTTCTACACTATGCACTAATAATAATATCAAAAATGATTTGATTTTGCGTAGTAAGCATCTTTGACTATCATAAGAAGAAATCTCCTCCAATTCTGCGTTTGCATTGTGTGTGTGGCGGGAGGTCTTATGGTAGTTTCATTTTCTAAAAGCATTTCGAATTGACTTAAAAAAATTATTTTGTTGTTATAAAGAATAACTGTTTTACGATCTCACACCAGTCACCATGACTGACTCGGAGTTTATTGTTCCCTTCTAAACTCTGGGTGCCCACCAATTTCCACACGGGCAGCCTAGAGTTATGTTATCAGGATATTCTGGATATTCTGGAGCTTGGAGATAAGCTGGATGACGAGACGTAGTATTTGTATCTGATAGTATTTATTCCGCTGTGTATTCTGTATGAGGACAAGTTTATATAACTGTCCATTGTTGTATTGAGTTGTATATTGACTCTGATGATTGATGTATGTATAAACTGATAAAATTCTTTGTTTAAAAGATTATTGATTTATCTATTGTATATTGTTCCGCTACGATATGTGAGATTCTGATATTGTTTTCTGTTTCTGCTCTTGTTCTGTTGTTGTTCTTCTTTCTTTTTCTTCTATCTTCTTCTTCTACCTTCTTCTTCTTTCTTAAAACCATAACTTTTCGGGTTTCCGGCATTCGATGGCTCAGCAGTCGATAAAGTGAGTATCGATGTTGAATTTTCGAAAGTCGAAAATTTTCGGGATGTTACATATAAGTTACGATCAAGATCAATATTTCTCTCTCACCCATTCTTTTCCTCTAATCCATTTAAACCCAAGCCCCATTTGCCATCATATGACTGCACCCCACATAATCTCTCATGGCTAAAATACACATGCCCATATATGGGTTTTAAACCCATTTAAAGCCCAAACAAGTTATATTGCATTTAAATCCAATTTAAACGTTTATCGATATCGTATATCAATTAATATATTATAACTGGAATAAACATATTTATTAATATTATTCATTAAATCAAAATAAAATTTTATAATTGATATTTCATAAACATTAATAAATTTAACTAATTTATTACAATTACAAATTAATTAAATCATGTAGTCAAAAGAGTCTTCAACGTTTCGTTTGTGTGACCCTTTTGGTGTAAATTTGGTCAGTGATTAATATCGAACTATTTGAATATTAATATTTACACGTCACTTAATAGGTGATGTGACATTTTGACCAAATTTATCACTTACTTGGTTTTGGTAAAATCCAATTATACTTTTGTCAAGCGCTTCTCGATTGTGATTATTATTTACACCAATTCTCTTCGTCAAAACTATATCACTTCGGACTAATGGAATTTGGTAATAGTCAAAATTCCAATATTGCCTATATTCAACTTATACTCCAAACACAAAGTCCTTGGTTCGATAATAACAATAGTTATTAATCGGACTACTCTAGCCAGAGTTTTTGACTTTGAGTTGACTGTGATACCAACCCCATATAACTTAGGAGACGGATCCTCTCTTGAATAGTGTTTCACTTACAATACTTCCACATAACCCAACTATAGCACTTGATGGACATCGTGCCATCATTTGACTATAATCAAAGCGGAGCTTTCGTATTGAAGACCGACGATATTCTTAAGTCAAGAGAACTGTGTCAATTAGTTATATCGATATTTTCTGTTTGACCCTAGTTATATTAACCAATAGAAAAATATTGAGTGAGTCATTCCATAGTTATCCAATATCTATCAGTACGTAACCCCTTGGCATCCCCAACAGTCATGTGTAATACACTGCCCAATAGTAGCTTAAAGTGTCTAGTTAGTTGGAAGTCGGTTTTAAATCAAAGGAGGTAGCGTTAGGGATATTAACCTTCATAATCTTAACGTTTCTTTATTAAGCAAATGGCTATGGAAGTTTAATGCTAGTAACAATAACTTAATTTAGACAGAACTAATATCTGCTCTTAAAACTTACATCACTTAACATCTACAATAATAATTTATCACACTTTTGAAAATCAATTTTAAAAAGTTTGGATATTTTTGAACTAGGTATTAGTAACACTGTCCATTCAGCGAATGACACATCTTTCTGGCATGACTGTTGGATCTCCGCTATTCCTCTTAAAGTAGAATTTTCAAATATTTAAGACATTTGTAGTTTTAAAAATGCCTTAATTTCAGAAGTCTATAGACCTAACTTTAAATTTCCTTGGGAGTTCAACTTCAATCTCTCACTAAAAGGAATTACTTTCTGTCCCATTTTACTATATTTTGTGCTAAATTAGAATTATATAATATTGATAATAATAGCGATATTAAAATTTGGTGCTGGTACAAGACTAATAACTTTACATCTAATTCGCTTTATAAACTTCTCAGGAACTAAATATAATTTTTAATTTAATTGAAAAGCGAACGCCATCCCTAAATCTAAGTTACATATATGGTTGGTTTTTCAAAGAAAACTTAACAATATTGAGCATTTAAAGCAGAAAACATGTATTTTCTGCTTTAAATACATGATCTGAAACACAATATATGTTTAGACCTTATATTGTCTGTTGAGTTTTTTCAGTTCTAGCTGTTGTCACGAGCAATTTGGGTCGGGCATCCCCTTTCCTTGGATGAGCTGAGTATCGACGGGCCATTTGGTCTTTTGCAGATACTTTGGATGTTCTTGTGACAGTTTTGCAGATACTCTGTTTGTTGAGCTGTTTTCTTTTTTTCACTTTTATTCTTTGTACGGGGGCTCTTGCTACCCGTTAGGCCAGAGTGTGGAATAAAATTACATGAATGATCTCCTTCATTTGAGGATCACTCATTTTTCTTTAAAACAAAAATAATAATGGAAGAGGTGTACACTTCACCCCTATGCATTATCTCTCACTTATTCCTAACCACAAAATTGTAGGATCTTATGCTACTGTGAAGCACATGCGATGGAATTGTGTACAAGTTCGAACATAAGGGTTTCATGTCATACTTCAAATGGTGAAGCATGAAAATGTTTCATCCTGCTTTTGCCAAAGAATTGTGAAATGTTAGACTTGGTCTATGTATAGTGGTTTCCAATCATTTACTCAATATAGAAGTTTTTATTGCTAACTTCCTTTTTATAGGATGAATATGAGTTCATTTCTTATGTCCCTAAAATTCATGTTTCCATACAATCATAGTCTTTCATTCAATCAAATTTGTTAATTGATTTAATTAATTAGTTAGCAATGTGTAAGGTGAAAATTGAATGGGTGGAGGAGACATGTTACTTTTGAGAGCAACGAGGAATTGAGATATTTCAATCATCTTACTCTTCATTATCTATGACAGTCTTAATAATGCCACTCAACCTTAGGACGCTTTCGCAGATAAGTGGAATTAGAGGTTAAAGTGTTCGTGGGCAATATTTTTATTAGAGGTTGGTTAGAGATTGGGTGAAATATAAAAAATGTTGAGTAATTTTGAAATAGTTATTTATTTTGTAATAGTTAAATAATAATTTTAATTATTAATTAATTATTAGTAACGAGCGTTACAGTACGCGCTTCACGCGTGATGGAGACATCTGAATTGTTTTTGTGCAAACTATATTTGTTTGATACGTTTAAAAGAAAATGTTTTCCACAAATATATAGCCATGCTTTTGTGTTGAATCATACGCAATTAATTTAAATTTTTATTTCTAACCTGCGATATTTGATTTTTTGTTAGTTTAAAATTTTATTTATTTTATTAATTTATAAAAATGAATTTGTAAAGTAGTTTATTTGGTAGATTCTATTTTTAAGCGATACTAAGACTTGGTAAATATTTATAGAGGAAAATTTGAATTTGTAAATGAAGCTTAATTGTGAGATTCTATTTTTTAGTGATACTAAATTTTGATAATATATATAGAGGCATTTTTGATATTTTACGCTGACAACAAAAGAGTTTGACACCAAATGTATTACAACTATTAATATAGAAATACATATAAGGGTATTTTTGGAACTTCACGGTCGAACCAAAAGATTGCACTTCCAAACCAGCTATTAATAAAGATTAATGATTAATTAGTTAAATTTAGTATTTAATTAAATTAATATTTCAGAAATAATAATGTAAATTCAAAATCAATTTCAACTTCAAATTCTAAAACAAATTCTAAAAACTTACTATTAATTCACCAAACGAAATTGAAAAAACAAATACAAATAATGTGAACAACTCATGATTGCAGGAAAAAGATTATTTTTTGCTAAAGGAAGCCATTTGTGAAGATTGGTTTTCTGAACAGAAATGAAGAATGTGAAAATGTGAGTGAACAAAGTGGTGAGTGGTGTATATAATAGGGTTGTGGACATAAAAAGTAGGTTCGATATATTAGAGATACGTCCAATGTATTTATTACGCCATAACTTCCTCTCCAATTCCAAACGGAGAAATAGGGCTGAGGAAAATGCTGATGTAATGATGTAAAATTTACGTTCGGCATATCTCAAATATGTCAGACGTAATTTTCCGCTGCCGCTTTTCCTAGACCAATCCTTTTGTTTGCGAACGCACCCTTAGTACTATTGCCTTCACTCTTTTTTTCTTTTTTTAGAAATTGGGTACTTAGATTGTAATACATAGTTGTACTACAAAGTCATACGTAGTATATAGCATACTACAAGTCAATATATGTCCAGTAGTTCAAATCAGTAATACTCGGATTCGAATCCGTGACCTAATGGATCAAAAGCCACACATTTAACCATTAGGACAGTAATGTTGAACATTTGAACAACTTTACCTCATTTTTGGACTTTCCCACCCCAATATTTCATAATAAAATGTCACATCCCACTTTTCACTGTTCTCACCTCTTTACATTCCAAAATTACCCTGGCTATTTTTTTTATTGGCCGCTTCCTTTCTTCCTCTCTCTCTCTATTCTTTGCTTTAGCAAAAAGCTAAATCAAACTCTAATGGAGACAGAACTTCTATCCAAACATCGCCACAGTAATTTCTTTTCTAATTTTTTTTATTAAGTTTAATTTTGTCGTTGATGGTATCTGTAAAGATCTTAACAAAAAAAGAAAACTATATTCAATTCACTAGGCGAGAGTTATATTAAGTTCAATTCTACTTTGTGATTTGCTATGTCTACTTTGTACATTGCTGTGTTTGAACAACTTCCATTTGTTGTGTTTGAACAGCTTACATTGCAAGTTGATTATTGAATTATTGTTTTATTTGGATTACTATTATTGAATGATTAACGTGAGGACTTAACAAGGAAGTTGAAGGTATGTTTTGAATAACAGTAAGTGATTACTATTTTTGAATTACAACAAGTTGCTCAAACAAGGTGTTTGAATAATAGAGAGGATTTAATGTTCACGTGGGAGTAATGAAAACAACGTCAGAAAGAAATACTGATTTTCCCAAAAAAAATCAAAAAGAAACGTTGATTTTAAGTTAACAATGTCTGGAATTACAGTAGTATTCATCTTATCCTCGTCCACCCTCCAAGTATGGCTTTGGAAAACTCTCGGTATGGCTTGTTCCTGTAAACAAAATGAATATGATCGTAACCTCGTTGCACTCAAGCACTGGAACTATTATCGACCATGTTGATTATTGACGAAGTTTATAGGGAAACTTCGTGGTTCTTGACGATGTTTATATGGAAACCACGTCCTTCATGTTGATTTCTACTGTGTATTTTCGAAGCAATTAAATTCCACGGCCAATTAAATTCAAAATTAAATATCATAACCAATAACATAACTAATATCATAATCAATATAATAACATATAACATAATCAATATCATAACCAATTTCAGTAATTTTAAAAACATTAGCAGGGTGGAAAAGGCAAAAAAGGAGATGAGAGTAGAATTAGCTGAACTTTTTGCGGTTTATATTCCGTCCCTTAACTTTCATTTATCGGTCGGTAACTTGCACTTATGCGTGCAATTCGTCATCAAAAGCTCTAAAATATCAAATTTATTTGTCATTGACATGAATGTTTTGGGATGAAGTGCAACCTCCTTCCCTCCAAAGCTGCTTCTTTTTATATTTTGCTGCAAAAATCTATGTCACCGGCATAATTCTTTGATGAAGGGGTGTACGACAATGAAAATTTGGATAAGTAAGGGGGTTGGTTTGTAAACTTAACGGCATCAGGATTTTGATTTAAATGGAGCTTTGGGCCTGGGCAAGTCCGGTAGCGAGCTGGATGTGTGCGTTAGGAGGTAAAGAAGCTATGGAGTAGTTGTCAAAAGAGGAATACTGGGATGTAAAGAAAGAATAGGCCGGAGATTAAGAGTGGCAGGGGCGTAGAATTAAACTGTTTGGGCTGTGTAAAAAATTTGTGGAGCGGGCTGAAATGATGGGCTGGAACTGTTAAGGTGTAGGCAGCCAAGTCAAGGACTATTCAGTACTCAGTAGGGTTGGAAAATGGTTGAATGTAGTTGACAGTGGGAAAAAGTGTTGGGCCATGGTGCATTATTGCACCGAATTGGGCTGAGCTGTGGTCTAAGCCTACGGAACAGTGGAAGCATGGCGTGGAAGTTAATGGGCTGGACGACTGGATTATGTCGTGGAAGTATGCGGCCTGCAGAGCACCAAAAATGGCTTGCGGAATTGATGTGCTAGGCCTATAGCACTGAATGTAGCATGTTTGGTTGTAAAGTTGGGAGGCATGTGTGGAGAAGGATGCGACACCACTTTGGGTTGGAGGATTGTGTGTGTTGGCAAAGTCGGCTAGCTTTTTTGCGTTAAGCAGCATGATCCCTATTTGTGTCCAACTTTGAGGCATTTATGGTAACATTCCAAGTTATTTTCATAGATGACACTTTGCCAAAAAAATATTCTCCCTGTGTTTGAGAGGGAACTTACTAAGCACTATATCAACCTCACAAAAGTGAGATAAAAAAAACTATAGGAAGCGCATCGTTGATGCAATGTTGGCAAAGTGCGCTACATCAAGGGGATTACAAAAGCATAGAAAATTTTCTATGTTTTTTTTAACATGGTTCATTAATGTCAACAAGTGCCAATCTCGAAAATCGAACTGAGCCAACCAAGCAATCTCATAGTCTAAACTACCAACTAACTGAGCCAATCCCGTTGGCAAAAATTTTCTACAACACATTATTAAGCCGGCAACAAGCTTTGAAGATAAATTTAAAGAATGTGAAGGGAAAACTTAAGGAATTCCATACCCCTTCCACCAGGTTGGAAAAGATTCTAACGTCACTGGATGCAAGGATGTAACAACCTGTTGTCAAAAAGCAATAAATTAATAATTAATAAATTAAATATGATTTTAATTAACTGATATGGAATTATTTGATGTTTTGGTAATTTGAATAGAAACTATTTTATAAAGTTTGAATTTAATTAGCAATTGATTTAAAATGATTTAATTAAATAAATTGTGGAAACTAATTTTTATTAAATAAATAATAAAATGATTTATTACTAAAGAAAATATGGTACAATATAATTGGTTTTAAGAATAGGCATGAATATATATATATATATATATATATATATATATATATATATATGTGTGTGTGTGTGTGTGTGTGTGTGTGTGTGTATGTATGTATGTATGTATGTATTGTTTCATGACTCAAGGAAAGAAAAGAAAGAAAGCAAATGGATTAAAAAACAAACAAAGCTCAATATCATATAGCCCAAAACCCAAACCAATGTTTCATGCTTTCTCTATCTCCAGAAAATTTAATTTCTAAAGGCTTCACCTTCAAATATAAATATAACCCCAACGCTTACATCACTTGACTTTAGAAAATCAAAATCTTACTCAAACCCTATCACTCTAAAATTCAAATTAAAATCAAAATAAATACTACAAAATCTCTAAAACCAAATTCAAGCTTCTTGACATCTCTACACCACATAGCAAGCAAGAATTCAAGGTTTTGCTCATCTTCATCAAAACGGGAAACATACAGTAAATGATAAAAGAGGGGCAAGGAGAGGAGTGGGAAGAAGCTTGAAGAGCAATTGAGTTGCTCCAATATAAGGAGAGTAATTTAACTCACTTTTATGTTTATTTTGATGATGAATTGATGTTTGGAATGGTGTATATGTCTATGCTTTCAAATTTAACCCAATTATTGAAACACTACTTCTTACTCCTCTAACCTTTAATTGATTGTCATTGGACGATTGTTGATTGTTTGGACTTGATTATGGAATGGTTGTGCAAGCTTGTATGCACTTGAATGTAGAAGGAGATGGTAGGTAAAGGGGAGGAGAAGGTCTAAAATGGTCGGGAACAAGCACACAAAATCGCGTCACTTGAAGCTTTGACCAATCAACCCCTTTGACCCAACCGGTCAATCGGTGGTAGCGACGGGTAAGGGAAAATAAAAAAAATAAGAAAATAAAAAATAAAAGTTATAAAATAAATAAATAAAATAAAAATAATATATATATATATATATATATAATATGTAAACATATTGCTATATTATAACATATTAAATTCGTACATAATTTAAGGTATTTAATAATTTAATAAATTTGTTTAATAATATTATATTAATGAATTTTTATGATGATATAGTGAATTATTATTAAAAATTTATCAGATGTCCTTAAAATAATTATTAATGATTATAAAACTTATATTATGGATTTATAAAGGAATTCTACAGTGTTTGTAGAGTTATTTGGATATTGTTTTATATAATATATAAATTAATATTGTATTTTATTATAGAAAATATTATTTTGCTTTTAAATATGTATATATATATATTTATTTATAAAAATTATTTTGATTATTATATATATATTTTTCATTTCTGTGTAATAGGGAATTTGAAATAAATGAACTAGTGATACCGTTTGGTATGAGACTTTCAGTAACACTTTTTTGGTTATTCACCAGACTTGTTGCATAACGGTATAGCGTCGTTTGAGTGTAGTTTATCGGCATGGAATAAATGTACTAGTAACACACATTGGTATGGGACACCGATGAGTAACACACGTTGGTATGGGACGCCGTCGTGATACTTTTCAGGTTATTCAGTGTAAGTAGATGGCACTTATATGACGGGAATAGTTATGATATGTTTGTACTTTTGTGTGTGCGAGCAAGCTCATAGGTGTGAATGAAGGTTGGAGCCTTTATATATAGATATTATGTGGTCGCTATCATTGTGTACTTCTGTTATTGGCATTAGAGAGAACTAGATTAGGCCAGTTTCCACCCTGGCAGCTTGATCTTGGGGTCACGGCCCAGATTCATAGCATTTTTATATTTTTTAGGTTAGGTGACCCATAGGGTAGGTGCCATATATTCCCTTGTGTTGCGTAGGCTAGCGGTTTGTTACCAATAGGGGTAATAGTAGGGTCGTGACTGAGGCTACACATAGACGAGCCACTAGTGGATATGGGTGACGATGTCCATTGAGGTAATTAAAGATTGTAGGAACAGATCCGGCTAGGTGACCCTAGGTTCCTAGAGTAGGCATAAGGCCATTATTCTCCCATCTGGTTCTACCTAGAGTGATAGATGGGCAAATATTATTTATACTCATCACCTAAGTATAGATAGGGGTTAGGTGACCCTCATATTGAGATGACTTTATATGGACCTTGATTCTGCCGTACAGTCAATTCTCATCACCACTGGATTTGATTTACATTTATATATTTAATATTTATATTTATATGGATGGATTGATAGGTGTTTATTATATTACATCACTATATGGTTGGTTCAAATGATTGATTTAAACACCTATCCATGGACATATTATTACGATTTATAAACTCTAATACATCATTATAGACATAGTCTGACCCATGTGTATACTTATAATACTCGGGTCAGCTCGAGAGATTCCAGGTGCAGGTACCTAGTGATTTAAAGCTTGCTGGACTTTTGGAGAGGCTGGTAGTAGTAATAGTTATAATAAATTCCCTATACATTTTGTAGCCTTATCGATTTATTTAGTACTTGTATTTGATGATGCATTGTATACTGGGCCAGAGATTATCAATTTATGGCCCTAGACTATGTATTATGTTATCTATTATATATTTTCTGTTGCATTATAACTTTATATACTTTATATTATTCTACGATTATGTATCGTTCGTCCTGGACACGCATTTTTATTGCTTTGTACTGAGACTCGGTACATTTATGGTGAGTGGTATATGATATATGATATGTACTCATATTAGTCCAAGGGAATATTAACATGTGTACCCCATATTGCCTCATTCTTCATATTATCTAATGGTACTTAGTAATCCTCTTGGATGGGTATAAAGGTGGTGTGTGAAATAGTGTAGTATAGTGTGAAAGGATCTTAAGGCATTTTAACACTAGAGGGGGGGTGAATAGTGTTTTATAACTTATATAGAACTTTTCTAAATTGTTTCAAGATTTATATACAAACACAGATAATCAACACAAATATATATTAATCGATAGCCACAGATATGTGTATATATATATAAATGTAATAAAAACAAAGTAAAAGTAAGAGAGATGACACCAGGAGTTTTATACTAGTTTGGACTAACCAATCCTACGTCTAGTCTTGTACAATATATGTACAGATTTCCTTTCAAACGCGTACTTTAATTTGGTAGCAAGCAAACCAGAATGTAATCTTGATTTCAAGGCAACAAGATACAACCTCATGACTTTCCGAGCTCAGGGTAGACTCACTTGATTTAACCAAGAAATAAGCACACCCACTTGATTTGAAAGGGCGATAAGCATACCCACTTGATTTGAACGGCCAACAAACACACCCACACAAATAGTAGTAGAGAGTTGTTGATTCCAAATACAAATAGTTGTACATTGGATACAGAATTTCCTATAGCTCTTTGATAGCACTTTGATAATTGAATTGATGAGAGAGTGCTTGCAAATCAGCAAGTAGATTACAGAGAATGAATGTAGTAAAGTGGAGACTGAATGTGAAGAATATAGAAAGTGAATTTTGTGAAATATATAATGAGAATTTGGTGTAAGAAGAATACAGAGAAAGTAGTTTAAAAATTTGTTTTCCAGTCCTCTTTATATAGTGTTTGAAGGGACGTGTCTATTCGCGAAGAGATGTAACCAAAAATCACAACTATTCAAAATTCAAAAGACACATCTTTAACAGTACATATGTCGACATACATAGGTAAGGTATGTCAGCATACCCTATTTATTTTGAAATACAACAATATTTAAAGTGTTATAAAATTCTAATATTTTGTAAAATCATTTAAACATAGTTTTTGAATATTTTAATATAAAAAAACCGTAAAAAATATTTGTAGAAATATATTTTGAAAATAAAATAAATATTTTGATAAATAAATAAATACTTTGATAAGAGAGTATTCAAAGAAAAGAAATTTGCTATTCAAAGACTTTAACAAATTAATCTAACATCTATTAACTATAAACTATAGCCTTGAACTCTTATTGTCTGTGTCTCTAAACTCACGAGTCTCTAAATATCCTGATCATCTCTGAATCTTGATCTCTAGTCTTTTTACCGATCAGTCTTTAAATTGCATTATCCTATACTTGTATAAACCCGTATAATATCCTACAAAATATTTTATACAACTTGGGAAAACATATATTTATATGGTTGTTGTCATCTAAATCAACATCTATGGTATAAACAATCTCCCCGTTTTTGATGATGACAGTCATGTAAATATATTTATTATAAAATATAATTTAACTCCTCCTAAATTGGTTAACTCCCTCTTAGTATATGCATATACTGTATTTTATATTTTTCTTCCCCTTTGCCATTAACAAAAATAGATAAAGGAAAATAAACTTCCCCTAAAAATGTGACATATTAAATATTATGAAATGTGATAATGTTGTATATAGAATCAAAATCAATATTAATTATGAAATAATATTTCTGAGAAATAACTATATGTATGTGCAATTATAATTACATCTTGTTTCAACCATACATCACAATCCATACACACTTTATACAATTAATTACATATAGATCATAACTATAGTTAATTATACAAACTAAAAATGTATAATAAATACATGTTACAAATTATAAATATAAATTAGAAATACAACTAAAACCTAGATTTCCTTAGAAATTTCAACCCATCCTTCAGAACCAAAGATAGGATTGGTGTTGGTAACTTTCAAATCTTCATGTTCCACTTTCGCTTTCGAGTTCAAGCATTCTGGGATGTTGCTTTGAACTTCTTTGGCGAAACTAGAAATAAAACATCTAAGAGAATCGAATGATTTTCCTGTTATTTAATCATTTGCATTTGACTCGACTCCAAGTGTCACTGATTGCGAAGAATGAAGCAAAGAGCATTCTTGAATTATTTAAGAGTTTCTTCAAGCTTCTCACTAAGTTTTTGTTTAGAAGGATTGATGTTTGAATTCATTTTATGAAAAGAAACATGTAGAAAGGAATAGGATAAGAAGATGAATTGTTTTCTGAGTTTTCTAGAAGAAAAATCATTTTATAGAAGTGAAAAGTTGGATTAGTAACTAATCCCTCCAAAAAACTAATTATTTGAATTTCAAATTCTGGAAAAAAAATAGAGTATGTTGACATACATATGATGGCTATGTCGACATACATACAGAAATTTGCATGTTTTTGTTTTTCTTTTATTTTATGTTTATATTTTATTTTGTTTTAGTTTTATGACTCTAGAGAACAGAAGAACATATTTAACAATAGCAATGAAGTCTCTAAGAAAATTGCCATAATAAGATAGTGAGATACATAAATATAATGAAAAATACATGAAAATAACATAAGTAAAGACTAGGAAACACAAAGATAGCTAAATAGATCTAGAACGATAATGATGAAGATGAAGAAATATCCACCAATCTTTCTCATTATCTTTCCAAAGTATTTGTCAACTTTGTTTGAGAGGCTAGTGAACTTCTTACTAAAAGAGTGCTTAAGCTTCTTTTGATTATTGAGAAGCTTCTCTTAGTTCCTAAGTATCTCTTTGTTTGAATAGCAAGATGGTTTTCATAGCTTTCAAGATATGTATCCATTTCCTCATCGTCCTCTTCTTGTTCTTCCTCCTCATCTATTTTTATATCTTTACTTTCTTCTTCTTGAAGAATTCCTTATTCTTCTTCTCTTGCTAATCTATCTTCCTTTTCGATAAGAGGCTCACAGGGTTCGAATTTGGGATGGAAGTGCATGAGAGAGAGGTTTGTTTTATCAAAAATTTTATGAGGCAAAATGATTTTACCTCTTAAATTAACACCAAAATAGTTGAAAATTCTAGTGAGGTAAAAACCATGACAAAGTGTGTTCTTCATATCTTGAAATTTTCTTTTGAATAAAGTCATTTAAAATCACTTAAGCCCAATTTATATCATATATTCCAAAAATAGCAAAAGGAGCTTTGAAAACTTTTTTAGTGGAGTTATTTTAATTCCCCATCCTAGGTATAATACTTTATTATAAAACAAGACGCATTAGTCTTACTTTTGGCATAAGATTCTTGCCTTTAAGACCATACTTTTTGTCATTTGAAAACAAGTCATGCATAACTTATCTATTTCCATAATTAATTTCAAAATTGGGGAGGTTATTTTCACTACAATTACAACCAAGAATTCGACCAAGAATTTTGCAATCTGAAAAAATAGTAGTATCTTTGACATTACTCCAGATATGACCTTCTTCTTCTTGATAAAACTTTCCATTCAAATCAGCATAAAACATTTTAACCAAATCAACACAGCAATCCAAATCATTTTGAGATAAATTGGTTAGACCAAAAGTATAATTTTCTAAAGTAAGATCTTGTAAACAATAAGAATAAAACTTATTAAAATTTGCAAATATTTCTGAAAATACTTTATTATAAGTAGCATACTCAATGTATGTTTCAATGGACTCTTAGTCATTGAAAATTTGACTTTTGATTCTTTTGATACGCCTAATGGCTTTGAATGAAGATGGTTGATTTGAGGAAGACATTATTCGATTGTTTTGCAGGAATGAGAGAGAAGAATATGTTTAATTTTGAAATAAAATGTGTGTAGAAGATGAGTTAAGAAGGAGTGAATAAATAGAAGTTGAATTGTCATGTGACAGGTAAAATGTGACGTCCCGCCTTTTCGACCCTCGAAGACCGACACTAATACATTCTCGATATTCACGTGCTGCAAATTCAAGTGCCGCAGAGGCAGATAATCATGGGCTTTGAAAAGAAATAAAGATTAAAGATAGAATAACAACAAAATCTCACATTCGCATTAATTATACATATGGAAAGTACATTCAATCACCACCAGTGATTCTTCAGAGTTATAATAAGTACTAACCCAGTCTTTATAACTACCTTTCCTTATAGAGGCTGGTAGTTATTAAATACATACTACACGATACAACGGAAATTTGAAATAGATCACTATTGATAAAAGGACCCTCCAGTCTTCATGCTTTATGCTCCATGCTCCATCCAAAATGCTCCAAGCTACCTGGCTTCTTGGCTGCCCGAAAAATAGGGCACCCAGAGTTTAAGGGAAAAGGAAAATAAACTCCGGGTTAGTTATGGGACTGGTGTGAGAAACTCAAAATACGAGTATTTGACAAACAAAAGGGTATCTCATAAGACCATGCCGCACATAAACATGGAACGAGTTTTTCCTTATGATAACCAAATCATTTCTATGTAAAATCTAGTGATATTATTTTTAATGGAATTCTTTGAAAACCTTTCTCTTAAACATATTCAAATAGCCGAAATTATTACGTTGGTTAAATTTGACCGCATAATAGGTTTACAACTAAGACCAAAGGCACTTATTGGAGATTTGGATTTCCAATGAATAACGAGGTAAGGAACTACCTCCCATACAGTATATTTCTAGAGGAATGTACCGAGGATTGACATCTTCGAAACCTCTGTGAATTAAGACTGGCCTACCCGAAACTAACAGATGGTACGGATAGCACCGAATATGATATCACCCCGGCCATTGCTGACCTATCAGGGATCCTATATTGTAACGACCCGTATTTTTAACACTTTAAAAATACGAATTAAAATGAAAATTTTGGATAAAAATCCGAAGAAAATAAAATTTTGTGTTGTTCAATGTGAATTTCAAGTTGTAAACCAAATTGGTTATGATTGTAAACAAGAATAAATAAAATGGTAGATTTAATATTGAAGTTATAATATGGAAATCAACGTAAATAAATGTAATTTAATATTACTGTGAATTTAAATAAGATGATAGCTGAAGAAAATGAAAGTAAATGAATTATAAACTATTGATAATAATGTATAAGTAAATGGTTGATTCAATAATGAAAGTGTAAATCGAAATAAAAGAATTCATTTGGAATTAAATAACTTGAATTTGAATTACAATATAATTGAACGTGGAATCTAATATAATCTTTTATATTGGATTTATAATGGAAAATTGCATTGTAAAAGATTGTTAATTACTGTGAAATTAAAAATGGAATTTGTGAACAATTGAAAATTGATTTAAAAGTTAATAATTTAAAATTGGGAAATTTATATTGAAATTAAACAGTCGAATAATTTATTTTTCGAATATTGGATTTAATTAGACAATTAAATCGATAATTTAATAAGTTAAATTTCAGAAATAATTGAAAATCGAGTTGAATATGATTGAAAATGATTTGTAAAATTTTATCTTATCATATTGGAGTTATAGTAATGTTATAGAACTTTTAAAATTGAATTTAAAGTTAATTTGTGAAAATTGAATATTTTAATATTTAATTATTGACTGAAAAATAGCCATTTTTCGAGCAGTCTCAGAATTGAACGAAACTCATTCCATTGGATCCATAATAGTTTGTTATTGTCGGATTTCAATTTTCGTACCAATCGGAGTTATCGTTTGACCGTGGCAGCTCGAAACGCATCGAATTGTTCTTAATATTAATTCGGCGAGAGAAAATAGTCATTTTTCAAAAAGTCTCGGATTTCGACGAAACCAGTTTCATCGAATCCGTAATGTCATATTATTGTAGGATTTCAAATTTCGTGTCAATCGAATTTATCGTTTGTCCGGGGCGAGCCCAAACGCACAGAAATTTGATTAACCGATTTAATTTTAAATCGATGGTTTATTGCCGTAACTCGCACAGATGACCAAATTAGCCTCCGAAACATGTTCCATTGCGTTTGAAATGCGGGGTAAACCTTAGAAACGTCAGCCGGCACGCTTCGTTTGGAGTTCGGAAAATCCGGGATGAATAGTGTCGCGTATTTTTCTATAAAAGCCCCTCACTTTCTCTATTTTCCAAAAACCCTAGGGTTTCAGCCCTTAGCCGCCACTTTTAATTCAATGGCCAGAAAATTTCGAAACTTCTTCCTCATTTTCCTCTCAATCCATCAACAATTAGCAAAAGTCGTCAACTACAAAGTTGTAGAGGACGACGAGAGCTTCAAATCCATATGGAGATGATCGAAAACAGAGCAACGAATCAACGGGAAATCGAGCTCGAAGTCGCTGTGTTTTTCACGCAAATCGAGGTGATGGGGGGAGCCGAGTTCAACCACCTCCTGGCCGTGGGTAGCTCTTGCGTAGGCGCTTCTAACGTGGGTCTCCGATCAACTTCTCGTCGAGGGATGGTGGAGAAATTGTCGGTCAAAGGTTGGAAGGAATGGGTTGAGATTGTACGTGCTTTTCACGTTTTGGAGAAGATGGAAGGAAGGGCCCAGATCTACAGTAGAGAAAATGGAGGGCTGAGATTGAAAGTAGGGTTTGAAAAAATATGTGTGTGTGTATATATATATATATATATATATATATATATATATATATATATATATATTTAAATTTGCAAATGTTTAAAATAGCATAACATTTTCATACGAGGTCCGATTGGAACGAAACTTTTTGCGTTGCGATCGTAATGACGAGAGCTTCGAAATGAAACTGGTTTGGATGGATTTGGAGACGGTGGAAATTTGGGCTAAAGTTGCGTCGTCCAGTTTCAGTTCCAAACCGGAACGTCTCGGCGACAACAGAAAATCAAAGTGAGT
The DNA here is from genome assembly GCA_030737815.1 of Allium fistulosum. Classification (NCBI taxonomy): domain Eukaryota; kingdom Viridiplantae; phylum Streptophyta; class Magnoliopsida; order Asparagales; family Amaryllidaceae; genus Allium; species Allium fistulosum. The sequence goes on from CM060907.1 coordinate 297,843,475, forward strand.
GTTTATACGCTCACAATTGACTAAAATAATTTTTGTTAGTTAAATTTATATTCTGAAATGATATGAAATTTATTGGTTGTTGTTTGGTAGGTTTAATTATCATCTGTCTTGATATATGAATTAATTGATAGAATTTAAATTGACCGTTAAAATAAATTTAAATTTAAATTGGCAGTATATTATTCGATATTGATAATTATAAAATTGTTGTGAATGTTGTTGGCTTTATGGTTGATTGGTTTTGATGGATGCTATTGGTCGATATTGGTTGTTTATTTATTTTGATATATCATGCTATCATCATGCATATTGTTTATTGCATATAAAACTGTAAACTGAATCATTTCGAATAAATTAAGGAATAGGCTGAAATGATATACCTATGACATCTATTTGGATTGAAATGATATATATCCATCCTTGAAATTAAAATTGAAATAATTATCCACTTGGCCATAGGTTAGAAAATTATATATGGACACCGTGGTTGGTTAAATTAAATGATTTTAAAAGTTGCTTTGAAATTATTTAAATGAATTAATTTTAAGAATAAAAATCCAATTTATGGAAATTGAATTATTTTGAATTGAAGCTCGAGATGTTGGAAATTTAAACTTGGTAAATGAAATTGTTTAATTATTCGAAGTTTAGATTTTTAAGAAAAAGATTGAAATACGACGTAAATATTCGAAAGTTGATTTGTTTTAAAAGATTGGACTTTTAATCGAACTCTGAATATTTCTAAGAAAATTTATATGAAATGATATTTCAAGTTTGAGTTTGGAATTGAAAATTATTTTGAAATTGAGATTTAATTAATTTGGAATTTAATTGAAATTCAAAGAAATTTGTGAATTGGACTAAATTGAAACTATTGAATTAAATTTGAAGATAAAATTGATTTGAATAGGATTTGAACTGAAATTGGTTTGGAATGTAATACTTAAATGAATTCTTGAAATCCGAATGTTAATCTAAGTTTATTGAATTGGAATTGTTCCAGAAATTAAGTAAACTACTTAATACGGATGTGTAATTTGAAGTATATTCTAATTTGAATACGAAATGGTTTTAAAGCGAATCTATATTCTTATATAAATATATGAGCTGTTTTGAAATGTGAAATATATAAAGTTTCGAAATATATTGAAAGTGAAATGGTTTATTTTGTGGTTCAAATATGTATTTGAAATTGATAATTTGAAATGGTTTATTGAGAAGCTAAATCGAGTTGAAATTAATGATTTTGAAATCGAAATGAGATATTGAGGCGAAAAATGATTTTGAAATCGAAATGAGATATTGAGGCGAAAAATGATTTTGAAATCGAAATGAGATATTAAGGCGAAAATGATTTTGAAATCGAAATGAGATATTGAGGCGAAAAATGATTTTGAAACGGAATCTTACATCTTGAATAGATATGATGATATTTGAATGGATTTGATTTTGAAGCGAATATGATATTTTGATATCAATTATGAATCGATTTGAAATGTAAAAGAGCCACCGGTGTAATAATACGTAGTTATTAAAGAGACCAGGATCGGATATGGACATACTCTCTGTCGATACCGAAAACCACTTTAATAACTAATATACGCGGAGTGTTGATCCAGAACGAAGTGGATGGTTTTGATGAACGCGTTGACTGAAGAAAGTGAACGATTTTGGATGACCCCTAACATGACTAAAACAGGAGCCCTGCCGGGCCATTGAGGTTCGCCACCTCTAGCGGACACACTTCTTCGTTACCATATCTATTACTTTTGTGATTCGATTTGGGTGCACCCCTCGATTATGGGAGTGTTGTTTCGCGGTGTTGGTGTAGTAGCTGCTATGCCCAACATCAGTCCGGATGACGCAACTACTAGTATCCTAGTTGGTATCGCCTCATGTACCTTGTCATACTGATTATCCTATTCGCGACCACTACGTTTTGGTTTGTACCTTTAGTATATGGATTGCCCTCTGGTGACTTCCGGTTTTGGGGAAACTACGGTCTTGTATATGCTTTTGGGAATAAAAATGTGTTAAGGGTGGAATGGGCCATGGCTTAACGCTAGTTTGATATTTTACTTTATGATAGACATATTATAATAGCGTATTGTACTACATAGTAGATAGTTTAACGGATCCTTGAGAGATGGAAAATCCCGTAACATCTCTTAAGTTATTGCACTCACGTTGACACTGGATAGGAGATGTCAAACCCCGTAAGCATCTCTGACACCGCCACACTCATATTTCTTATTCGATTTGACTTACATGAGATATTTTAGTCCTGACTCGAGTGTTTTGTCTTTTCATTACGCTCGGGTCAGCCTGAGCATTTCAGATTAGGTTGAAGGTATATTCTGGAGGACGAAGACGGAGTTTGGTATTACATCATTTGTATTCTACTACTGTATTATTTTTCCGCTGCATTGTTGTATTATCTCTGATATGTATGAACTCCGATTTATGATGTATAATAATAATCAAATTTATTTATTTAACAGCTTCATGAACTGTTATTTTATTATTATATCTTGTTCCTTCCGCTGCAAGATTCTGAGTTTGCTTCTGTTCTTTCTTTCCTTTTCTTATTTAACCCCAATAACCATCTGCCTTTTTGAACGGTTTGTGTTGGACATGTGTGGATTATTGTCGACTTGAACGGTCAAAAATGGCGGGTCGTTACATATATCATACACCACATAATTTAAACCCGACGTCATAGTAGGTAGACATAAATAGATCCAGAAAGGTGATACCATACCCTAATGGCTACATGCACTTAGCCTTAAAGCAAACTCTGTTTCACAATTCCCCAAGTGTGAGGCTTGAGGTAACGTTTACCTTTCTTAGAACATTTTCACTTAAGATGCCACATTTCCATTTCCAACAACACACTATTGATTTCCACAAAATTACAATCTCTGAGCTCATACGTCTCAGAGAAGGGTGTTAAGCATAAAAGGGGTTACCTCCTATACCACCTAACGGATATGCGTCGTAGAGATCAATGTATTGTGTTCTTAGGAATGCAATGTCAGACAATCATCCATACAAGTTGTCCAGGAACAGGACAAAATGAAGGCACTCTCCTATCACATCTTGTAGAGCATTACCCCTAGGATTAGTAGCTAGTAGTCCTTGCATGCGAAGATCCTAGAACGAAGGGACCACTGCTATTTATTTATCTTGCGAGCTACTCCGAAATTATCAACAAGCAGTCCTTCCATTATGAAGATCCCCACCTACAACTTCATTGTCTTCAACATGTCTTCACTTTCGAACTCGTAAATTGGTTCGAAGTGGGTTACGGATATGAATTACCCAAATCCGACCTTGATTTCTCCGAACCAATTATCGATAAAAAGATGTTAAGTGGGTGACTAAAATCCCATTAATTTGTATCCTTTTACCCAAAATATCTTCTTTTTGAAAAGCAATGGGCTAAGGGAGCCCTGCCCAATATATTCATATACTTCAAAAAGTACAAAAAGATATACAAGCTGATACATCACCTAAACATTAAACCACAACTTATACAAAGGAAACTGAAACAACAAATTAATAGCAGTACAAAACTATATCAAACAAAACCTCTGCAACTCCTACGCTAAGCAAAAATCACTTCAGCCTACCAATTCTCTTGCAAATCCTTCTGTATAATAGACTAAATATGGCATTAACACTCTCCAATTTAAGATCAAAAATTCGTCTATTTCGTTCAGACCATATTTCATAAACAAAGGACTTCAGTATAATCAACATGATATCAGATTTTCTACACTTCCATCTTGTGGCCTTGAAGATATTAAACCATTCAATTCGAGAGTTCTGCACTGGTCTATAGAAATTTCCAACAGAAAGAAGTCTGCACCAAACTTCATAAGTAAAATTACATTCAAAAAATAAATGCGTATTGGATTCAGGGTGGGACTGGCAGAAAACACAGTCTTCATTGTTTAGAATGCCAAGCTTAGTTAGTTTCTGTTTCGAGTTAATTGCATTTGCCATGATTTTCCAGAGTATGAAGTTTTCTTTAGCAGGAGAAATACTATTCCAGATTCTAGATGCCCACGGGAAAGATTCCAAATTATCACCAGTTATCATAGCTTTGTACACAGTAGATATAGCATGTTTCTTCCCTTTTACTGTCCAAAGAACCTTTAAATTTGAAGAAGGAAGTGATAACGATGAAATGTTCTGCCATAAGTCTCTGACTTGCTTAGAACTGCAATAAGGTAGATTAATAGAGCCATCACATATATAAGAATTAGCTTTAGCATTAAAAGGAATGCCAGTAAGAAGTTGCAGAGGATATGGAAGAATATCCTGTAATCTCAGACCAGACTTGGACCAGGGAGAAGTCCAGAAGTTTATACCATAGTTTGCCAAAGGATTACATTGTATAAAAGGTAAAAATGTTGATCTAAGCTTCAAAATATTACGCCAACTCCAACTACATAAATTTGGGATTTCAATGGACCAAAAATCCTTGCCTTTTAGTAAATTCTTCAAAATCCATTGAGACCACAAATCCTGACTATTACTAAGGATTTTATCAAAATATAAAGACATAGCAGCTACATTCCATAATCTCAAATTTGTAATGCCCAGACCACCCTTGTTCTTTGGAAGTTGAATTTTCTTATAAGAGATAGGAATTAACTTTTTCGAGAAAGGATCACCATGCCATAAGAATCTATTCAGAGCACCATTTATCATTGTAACAAGTTTACATGGAAGAATGTAGTGTTTCATCCAATAATTGACCATAGCAGTAGCAACACTTTGCACTATAACAAGTCTTCCAGCTTGTGAAAGCTTTGTGTTAGGCCAAAGTGTTAATTTCTTTGTAATTTTTTCATATAAAGGCAGACAATCTGTAGTGGAGATTCTTGCAGTGATGATAGGAAGACCAAGATATCTTTCATTTTGTTGCATCTCACTAAGACCAGAAAAAGATATAATATCACTCTTCAAAGCATCATTTATACCTGCTATCAGAATGTGAGATTTGGCTAGGTTAATTTTCAAACCAGTGATAGAGTAGAATTTATCCAGAATTTCAATTACAGTGTTGATATTTGATATGGTAGGCTTTGTAAAAATGATAAGGTCATCAGCAAATAAAAGATGAGTAATTTGTGGATCTTTACATTTAGGGTGCAACTCAATCTTCTTATTTCTCACTTGCTCATTAATTAAAGAATTAAACACCTCCATTACAGAAATGAACAAAAATGCAGAGATCGGATCCCCTTGCCTGACACCTTGAGTACCTTTGAAAAAACCTTTTGCACAACCATTTCTGATAATTGAGAAATGAGTAGAAGAAATACAAGTGTAAATCCAAGCAAGCATAGGCTTTGGAAAATTCATCCGAGAAAGAATTGCTATGATAGAGTACCAAGAAACTGAATCAAAAGCTTTTTGAATATCAAGTTTGATCATACATCTAGGAGAAATACTCTCAATACCATATCCTCTTGAGAGCTCTTGTGTTAGTAAAATATTATCACCAATATTTCTGGAAGGAACATAAGCCGCTTGGTTATTTGAAATGACTGAAGGCAGAACATGTTGAATCCTATTAGCTATGATCTTTGAAATAATTTTGTATAGTACATTACAGCAAGATATTGGTCTGAAATCAGAAACTTTCCTAGCATTTGGGCATTTTGGAACAAGGGCTATGTTAGTTGCATTTATTCCAATAGGCAGTTTATTGTGAGAAAAGAAATATAGTATTGCCCTGGTTAGATCATCCTTAATAATATTCCAGGAATGTTGAAAGAAGAATGCACTGAAACCGTCTGGTCCACCACTACTATCAGGCTTTAAAGAAAAGACAGCCAACTTAATCTCTTCAGGTAAAACTACTCGAATCATTTCACTTGCTTGTTCAGAGCTCAAAAAAGGAAGCTTCATAGAAAACAGAGGAGAAAGGTTAGGGGACATTGGGTTTGGATTGGCAAGAATAGAAGAGAAGTAATCTATAAAAGCAACATTGATAGCATCATCATTCTCCTGTAACACTCCATTTCTATCATATATACTCAAAATTCTATTATTGGATTGTTTAATCTTGATGGAGTTGTGGTAAAATTTTGTATTCCTATCACCTTGCTTTTCAATGGATTCATGAAGAATTTCCTTTTTCATCAAAGCTTCTAACTCTAAAGCTTCCAGTAGATCTTTGGATAAAGCAGCTTCTTGACTAGCCAATAATGAGTTCAAATTATCATTCTGCAATTGTTGTTGAACAACCAATAATTTTTCCCTGATACCATCAGAAATTTTTGAACCTTCCCCAAAATTCTCTCTTGCCCATGATTTAAGCTTCCCTTTTAACCTCTGCAATTTTGTTTTAAGAGTATAAAAAGGGTTACCAAAAATAGACTCCTGCCAAACCTGCAACACAATACTTTGAAAATTATTATGATTAGTCCAAGTTTTATAAAATTTAAAAGATGGATTCCTGAAAATTGTCTTCTCCCCCCAAGATAAAATAATTGGAGAGTGATCAGAAATTGAGGGACTTAGAAATTTGCAATAGAGATTAGGCCAGAGATTAATAGAATGAATATTATAGAATGCATGATCTAGTTTGCAATATGTTCTAGGACCAAGTTTACTTTTATTATTCCAAGTAAACACTGCTCCAGAAGATGGAATATGAGTGAGAGATGATTTAGATAAAGTTTGATTTAAGGGGGAGATATCTTTTAAAGATAGAGGAATACCACCCATTTTTTGATCAGAAGAGTACATACAATTAAAATCACCAAGAACAATCCAGGAAAGATTTGTATGAGAAAGAGAAAAGAGATTAGAAAGAAAAAATAATCTTTTATCAAGATTGTTTTGAGCATAGACAAAAGTGATCAGAAAAGGACAGTTTGAAGAAGTTAAAGAAGCAGAGAAATGAATAAATTGATCATCCTCATTCAACTTTGTCAGATTCAAAACTTTTGAATTCCATAAAACCAGTAATCTACCATATGGAGCACATTGTAAATTATCCTCATGTTCCCAATCATGAGCAATATACTTGCAGGCTAATTCAGATTGCACTTTATTAAGCTTTGTTTCACTGATAGCAATGAGTTGCAATTTCTGATCTTTAATTAAATGCTTTACTTCAGCTTGTTTTGATGCAAGATGTCCTCCTCGTACATTCCAATAAGCAATATTATTGTTCATCATCATTAATGTTTGGGTGATAATATATTTGAGGGGTGCTTTCTTGTATGCCTAAAACTACTTTTCTGAGAAGAAGAAGCCTGAAATGAACCTGAATCATTATTACTTATCGGCTGAATTTCATCTATACTATAGCTTTTACCATTGTTTAAATCCTCTATTGACTCATGGAAAGAGACTTTCTTCTTGCCTTTTTTTCCTTTTTTGTGAGTTAAGAAAAGTTCCTCAGAAGTAGAGTTAATTGAACAACATGGTGGAGGTAGAATCAAATTACTGGGGGGAGAGATGTTGATATAAGGGGAGGAAAGTGTAGAGGAGGCATCATTAATTGTATGTTCATTACTCAAGTCCTTAATGGGAGTAGAACTAGAAACAAGACCTACAGTAATTTCCTTAGCATTTTCCTTTGAACAACAAGGGGAACCATCACTGATTATATGTTCACAGTTTGAAGCTTTAGAGGGAACAGAACTAGCAACAAAAGCTTCAGAAAATTCCAATGCTTTAGATTGTATGGAAGGAGTCCTTGATACAGAATTGTCTATTGCTATAAAGTCCACAACACCAGAACCACCTTCAGAAATATCATTATCAATATTACCTTCAGAGTTTACCTTTCCAAATAAAATCTCCTTATTAAATGCTCCTTCATCAAAATCTGATAAAATTTGAAAAGAGTTAGTAGTTTCAACATTTTCCTTACTGCCCAATTCTTTATTGCCATCTGAATCTGATTGCAAATTCTGAAAGTTATCCATACTCCTAGCTGCCTTATCTAAGATTTGAGTACCATCATTATTAATCAAAATATTTCCAACAAGAGAATCCTGAACTAAAACCTTTCTTCTCCATACCTTAAGAGAATTCTTAGTAGAAAAACCAACATTATGAGGCTTCTAAACATTATCTTTCAAAAACTCATGATCCACTTATTCTTTATTAACATTCTTCTCATCATCATCACCCATACCACTAGTTTTCATATCACAAATATCCACCTTATTGTTACTTGAACAGTAAATAGTTTCATGACCAAAAACTTTACATTTACAACAGATTTTAGGCTTCCAATCATATTCAACTTTAACATAAGGACAGCAATCACCTAATCCATCAATTGCAATGAAGTCAGGGAGCTCCTGATCAGGTGATACTTCAATCAGTGCTTTAGCATACTTAAATCGAGACATTCTTTCTGTGCTTTCATCAAGACAAATCAGCTTTCCCACATGACACGCTAACCAGTTTATACCAATTAAAGTCCAAGCAATCAAAGGAATTCTTTAAAAATGAACCCACACTGGTACCTTTTTAATTTGCTCTTGAAAGTAACCAAAGGAAGGATCCCATTTTGTAATGATGAACATTTTACCCTTAATAAAGATAGGATCAGATTGCAATACCTTCATTTTGTCATGATCATTTGAAAAATTAAAGAAAAAATTCTCATTATCAGATTTAATATCAACTTCACCTTTTAACCGCCAAATACTTCTCAAATGTTTAGCAACAGTAAGATAAGAGAGAGGACCATCCAAGAAGAAACCTACTAAATGATCTGACCAGTATTTAATTCCTTCACTTCTAACAACATCAGGTAGAGCATTCGGCAGACCATCATTCTTAATGTCAAAATGCCTAGGTACAAAAACACCAGCATTTCTTGGTTTTTTCTTGAATAAAGAAGACCATAAATTCGAATCAGAAACCCTTGATTCATGCTTCAAATCAGGAAAGCCACTACTAGCCAAAGGAGGAAAATGCCCATCAAGATTAGAAGACTGGAAAACAGAATTCGAACAAGAAATGAAATCTGACAAAGACGAAGGAGGAACGAAAGAAGAAGAAGAAACGGAAGGAGGAGGAGGAATCAAAGAAGAGGGAAGAGAAAGAGAATGAGGAGGAGGGACCGGGGGAGAAAACAGAGGGTTCAAGGAGGAAGGGGACAGAGGAGGAGGGGGAGGAAACGGGGAAGGGGAAGAAGAGGAAACCGCCATTAACAGAATTCAAAAAAACTTAATTTCAAACTTTAACGTTATATCTTTTAAATACCATTTCTTTTCAGTATATATGGGATCATTAAACCTCTCTTTGATTGAATCAAAATAATTTCACATAAATCATATTGCAATACCTTTTTGAGTAAAAAGGGTCGATAGAAATTATATTAATTCTACTTAACATCAATTTCCATAATCAGCCTTTACTATTCGTTGAATAACGGTGAAATCACCTTGTAAATCACACAGATAGTACGGGTTCCTTCCTAGGAATTTAATACCAAATATAAGAAGATTATTTCTATACAATCCAAGTTGTATTAAATTTGGAAAAATTAAATCTTTTATATTTGCCTCATTTCCGACATTTCGACCTTATCTATTCCTTGACCAGGAAAGAGGCCAGGTGAGCCAGGGCACTGGTTGCTCCTAAATATCTCCTTGGTTTAAGCACCTCTCATTAGGATCTCACGAATAGAAAAATCCAGTCTACTCATCAGCTTTTAAAGCCCAGATTAAATCACTTAATTATAACAGCTTTTCTTTAAATTATTTATTTAGACACTTTTAAAATAATTATGAAACCTCCACATTATCTTTAAAATACTTAATTGTTTATTTGAAAACATTTATAAAAGATTTGGGAAAGAATACTTAAGTTTAAAGCCATATTTCAAAAGTTATTAAAAGTGCTGCGAATAGTGTTTTTAAGGCTTATTTGATCAAAACAACTTTTCTATCATTTAGAAATCCACTTTTATAACTCAAATATCTTTTAAAACATTTTAAAATATTTATAGAATTTATTATATATTTTAAAAGAATTATAATATCACTTTTGAGGAATTTATCGCTTTGGTTTCCGAACTTCCAAACCGCTACTATGTTGAAAACTTGTTTTGCTCATATTTCAAAAAATACTAAACTAAATCTCGATCTTTTCTTTTTTTCGAAAACTATGATTATAAAAGTTTAGAAATTCATATTACAAGGAATTCCGACTCCAATTCCATCGTATATATAGATTTAACTTTCTACGGTGCGAAATCGTGAACTACCATTACGCGACATGTCTATTTTTGACTCAACTTTCATAACTTGTCCAAACTTCACCAGATTGGGTTTTAGTGTCTATAAAACAATTATAAACCATTTTAAATCGTTTCAAAAGGATTTTAATGATTCAATATCACTTTTATAACTTGATTCGGAAAGTGATTTCCTTGTGTAATATCGACGTGTATTTAATGTGACTTATTTACACAATTAAACAACTATAGTAAACAACCAAACTTGATGATCGAGGCATAGTAAACATCCATAGTAGTCATATCACATTATATATATATGTATATGTATAAATAGAGTTTCTCACTTGATTTTCGATCAGACTAACTTTAAAACGATTATAGCTCCACTATCGCGAAATCGAAGCTCACGACTACTAGCACAAATGCTCCTAGGAGGTTCGGCCTTAGCCTTGGAGGCTTGGAAGGGTTCATCCTTGCTTGGAAAATGGTGGTGGAGGGCTTGGTTGCACACGGCCTTGGTGGAGAAGGAAGAAATTACTAGCTTGAACTTTGGTTTGAAGTGGTATAGATTTTGATTGATTTTGACATAACTTTGTTTGGATTTTATAAAATTTTCTTTCTTAATCTATGGAAGCCATTAATGTGGAGAAGAAGAGGATGAAGAGCTTTGGAATTTTAAGAACAGGGGGTGTGAATAAAGTGAAGAGAGGTGGGTGCTAATTATAGGCAAATGTAAGGATGGAAATATCATGATATTTCACACAAACACATAACCATTTCATCACCACCACTCCCCCTCTTCCCTCATCATTCTTGGCCGAGCATGCCCCCCACGTGTCTGGCCATGTGCTTGTACTTAGGGTGTAAGATGTTGACTTTGATTTTACTTAAGAGTTAAGTTTTAGGAAAATATCTTAGATATTTTCTAATAAATATGTATGTGTGTATATATATATATATAACTGTATAATTATATTTGTATGTGTATATGTTTTCATGTGCATGTGAATGTATTCATGTATATGTACATGTATGTGTGCATATGTATATCTCAAATGATTCACAATGTTGCACAACTTTTCTACGTTGAATAGTTATGAATTCCGATTTTGATTTCCGGTCATATTTTGACTTCTTATTTAATATACATATATTTGTAAACAAAGTTTAATAATAATATTTCTATCACTATGTAATAATTAAAAGGGATTATTTAATGTTAACGCTAAAAATCGAACGCTAACACCCGGTGTGTGTAATAACAATGTGAAAGCACCACACGTTGGTACGGGAACTGAATATAAGCAGGAAATAGCAGAAAACGGTAAAGGAACAACAGATTTATAGTGGTTCGACCCGTAATTGAGCCTACGTCCACTTTATAGTCTTTTATTGCTGATTCTGGTTACAAAATGATACAATGCTCTTCAAAATACAATATATTTCGATTCCTAAACACTTTAGACTATTAGCTCAAGCTTCGATGTTGAAGATCTCCTCGAATTCATGTTGAATGCGGTAGATTCCTCTCAAAGCTTGTAGTAATGTCTTGAGTGATTAGAGTTCTTCAAATGTTGGATGAGTTGAGAGTTCGGCAGAGTAACGACGCTTCAGAAAATGATTGGCCAAAAGTCCTTTTGCCGTTGGAGTTAGGGGGGTATTTATAGGAGTTGATTCTGGACGGCAATTTCTGCCAAGTCCTAAGTCGTGGCCGACTCAAGATGAGTCGTAAGTCGTGGCCGACTTAGCAGGTAACGGTGTCAGTCGTAGCTTTGGATTCTAACTTGGTGGCTTTAGGTCGTGGTCGACTTAAGCTAAGTCTTGAGTCGTATGCGACTTAACTGAATGCGTCATCTCTTCTGTTGTTTAAGTCGCTTACGACCTAAGCTAGGTCGTAAGTCGCAGATAACCTTGAGTCGTTAACCCGTTTTCTTCATAAGTCGTGCCATCTCTTACATTGTGGGGTCTTAACTTCCTTAGGTCGAAGCATATGTTAAGTCGCCAGCTGATTAAGTCGCAGACTTCCTTAAGGCGTAAGGTTATTCCTTAACCTGTTAAGTCGTCCGGACTTTGAGTCGTAGATCATCCACCCCTTTAAGTCGTTGACTCCCTTAAGTCTTTGAATCTTTAACTTGTTAAGTCGTGGATTGCCTTAGGTCGTAGAAAACTGAGGGTTAACATTTGCCCCTCGAAGTACACGCCTAAGTCGTAGGTCGTGTGCTTCGACTTATCTTAACTCGCATGTGCCGATTCGAGTTCCACTAATCCGAGGTATAAAACCTTGAGTCGTTTCCTCCTCTTCTTTCTTCTCATTATCCATCTCCTAAGTCGCTTCTGCCATTAACATTTCTTCGAGCTTTCAAAGATGAATTTCAACCACCCGGTCGCTGATCATCTTTCTTTATACCATGTAAGTCAATCCGGTCGTCGTTCACCTACACCCATCATCGAATTGCTAACTCCCCATTTTCCGATCCCAATTCACTTTTTGGTGCCGCCTTTCATTACGAATAGGGCTTTGATCGATCTTTGATTGCCACTGACCATGTTGTGGTTGTGATAGAGCAGCAATGTATCAGATTCATGGAAAATCGGAGGCGATTCGAATTGGTTTTTGGGTGATTGAGTGGTGCGATGGAACATGGATCATTGTTGATTGAGAGGCTATCGGGTTAACGGGTTAGGAGTTAGAAGAGTAACGGGTTAGGACTTAGGAAATTTACATCACTCTGGACTGAAGCCCTTTCTTATCATGCCTTGTGACTTAAAGACTAACGACTCATAGGACAAACGCCATGGCAAGTACTGCTGACTTAAAGTATCAACGACTCGAGATTGAAGCGACCAAACTTAATTTGCCTCATAGCCCTTAGGTCATGGACGAGTTAGCCAGAGAACCATCGGTTTAACTTAACCCGTAGGAAAGATTCTTAAGTCGTTGGCGAGTTAACTGTTGACTCGTCGACGACTTTGCACTTGTGTTATTAATCTCTGCTTGAACTTTGAATTATTGTTTGAACTTTGAACTGTTAAACTTTGCCGCATTCTTTCACAGATCACTTTAACTTGCAAGCTAACAATCTGTTTAATACAACCTTCGCAAAGAATTGGGACGAATATACTGCCACTGATTGCCCACATCAAATGACAGATTAGTTAATAACGGATAATCAACTTAAGTAAATTGTGTGAACGAAGTGCTTTGAACAATCAAATTCAAGCAGAGTACTAAAACAACATTGGAATAGTCAACTAAAACTGACCTGTTTGCACTGATACTGTACCTGAACTTTAAATTAACAAGTTCTGAAATTTGAAAATCGATCAATTGTCGACTAACTTAACTCCAGTTATATTTACTTGTTATTTTTATTAGTTCTGCACAACACTTCACACTTTTAGGAAACGTGCACCTTCACATTTGAACATCCAGTTGCTTGTGTAGAATGGCTTCTCAGCAAGAAGATATAACAGTCCAGACTGGAGAGGCCATTCTTATTCCAGCTCCATTAGTTAATCCTCCAGAAAGAGCCTCTACCACCCTATCGTACAGAGTTTTCCGGCAGTTGTGCGCTCAGTTTGGCATTGCTGAAGCTGACGCCATTCTTCCTGAGAAAAGTAACACTGCTGATTTAGCACCTCTTGGCTTTGTAGCGGTCAATCGACAAATGTGCTTGAGCGGGGCCATTCCTCCTTTCAACAACTTTCTTCAACATCTTCTTCGTCAACTGGCCATCTCCCCATTTCAACTACATCCCAATAGCTATGCCGTTCTAATGGGTGTGTGTATTATTTAGTAGAACGCTTGACCGTCTCCCTAGTTTTGACGAGATCTATTACTTATGCTCTTTTATCAGAACTAAAGATCATCCTTCGATCATTGTTGTGAGAAGCGCCAGAAATCGTAAATTAATTATCGGCCTTCCTGACAGTGCCCATGGGTTCTTAACTCAGTACTTTTACGTTCGCTGTCCCCCTGGGTTTTATGCTGTGTGGAGGGAAGGAGGTAAGATTATCTATCTTTACTTCTTCTATTCTCTGAGTTTTGTAAAGTCCAAATTGCCAAATGTTAATTTCGCTTTTTTATTTCAGCGCTCCCCCCTCCTTCTAGAGATCTCAGCCACAAGCCAACTCTGGAGAGGCTCATGGCCGTTCCAGCTGAAGAGCGGGATGTGAATTTTTTACTGAAAGACGAATTTCTTCATCAGTTTGGACTTCTTCACCCTTCTCGCTCTACTTTGCCTCATGAAGTTTCTGATTCTCAAGCAGAGATATCGGATGCCCCAGTCTCAGCAAAGGAGATTGCTCCGAAGGAACCCATTGTAGAAGCTTCTTTGATAAAATGCTCCACATCTGCTGAGTTTGCGGGGCCATCGAGCAAACTGACACTTTCCCCGGTCATCGAAGAAGAGGAGGCTTCTCAACATTCCGGAAAGGCGGTCAATGTGGGAATTGAAGGGAAATGTCCCGCCGGACATATTGGCGATGATATCTTTGAAGGGTTGAGTGATTTGATGATAACCTCACAGGAATTATTTAAGGATGACACTCCAAAAGCTATTTCTCCTGTTGTCGAGGCGACTTCTTCTTTACAAGCTTCGACACCTTCTACACCAGTCGTCTCCGTTCCCACATTAAAGCGTGGTTTGTAGTTTGACGCACGTAGTTTGCACGCCGCACACACTTAGGATTTTTTTTCGGCACTTATACGCACTTATCTTCTTTTTTTGGAAATTTCTAAACTTTATTTCTTTTCCATTTTCAGATTCTCCGATGGGACGCACTGGCTCATACTATGACAAGTATCAGCGCCATGGAGGCCGTGGAACTTATGACTTTAGGTGATACCTCAATGCCCCGAGGGAGACGGATGAAGAAAGAGCTATTAGGAAAGCTCAAGAGAGGCGGGACTATGAGCAAGAGAAGCGGGACTATGAGCATCAATACGGGAGGAGAGATGAGCGATACGACTATTCCCACAGAGGCGATAGTTCTCATAAGCGAAAGTCTTATGATGATAAAGGGAAGACTCATATTGTTGACGATCCAAGCAAGCGGGCTAAGCCTAGTGACGCGTCTGCAATTTTTGAGAAGACGCCTGCTCCAATTCCTCTTGATATCCCCACTGACTCTCCTGCTCTTGAGAAGTCTGATATCCAAACAATCATCAACAGACCCCAGTATCAAGTTGGACAAGGTCCGCCAATTCTTCAAAGTCGGTTCCCGCAATGGTGTTTAAAGGGGGTACGCTTCGACCTTGATTTGGTCCCGATCGATAAATCAGATATGCTGCGTAGCCTTGATGCCGTCTAACTTAATATTGAAAGGGTGTCCGGATGGCAAAAGCTTGTTGATAAGCTGCAAAGGGTCAATCGTGCGAATCTTGAAGCCATGCTGATCATGGAGAATGACAAGACGGAATGGGACAAAATTTGCAAGCAGCATGACGCGGAAATGACAAGCATTGTTGATGACAATTCAAGACTTGAGTCTGAAGTTAAGAAACTTAAGGATGAGCTTGCTACTTCTTCCTCCTCCTACATTCAAAAGGAAGAAGTTCTTCAAAAACAAGTTCGCGATGCTCATGCTGCCCAACGGAATGCTGAGGCTCAACTTGAATCTGAAAAGAGGATGACAAAAATTTATCGCACCGACATTGCCCAGCTACGAGAGAAGGCGAGTTCCCAGGACTTGGAAATTACTCGGTTGCGAGCTCAACTGTCTCAAGCTGAAAAAGAGCGCGATGAGGCCATTGCTGGGAAAGTTGCAGCCGAAGAGTCTCATGTGGCTACCAAAGCCAACATCAGCTCTACTCTTTTTGACTTTTATCTGCATAGTGTTCTGGGTCATGGGAGCCTCTCTTTTCTGGGCCCTGAATATGAGATTACTCTGGCTGAAGTGTGGGAAGCCTCAGTTGATATGCTTGGCGGTGCCGGCTATGATGAGGCAGAGCTTGAGGCACGTTATCTTGACGATGAAACTCGTGTCGCTCTTGCTAGGGGAAAGGAGCAACTTGCCAAAGCGCGAGCTGAGTCGACGGGAGATGAACACCCGAAAGAGGAAGCTCCTTCAACTGTCCCCGTTCATACTTCAACTTCGGCTGATGTCAACATTATAGATTCCAGTGCTCATTCTTCGCTTCCTGCTAAAGTTGACACTGAAATTGTGACTACTCCTACCGAGGAAGAGGCTCTGGAAGATATTGAGGCTGAGAAATTCGAGATTGATCTTTCAAAGCCAACTTCTCCATGTAACTTTGACGTCGAACCGGATCCAGTGAATCATTTATTCGATTTTACCAAGCTTGATGAACTTCTTGCTTATTACTTAAGCTTTGATGAACCAATATCTTCTCTTTTCCTGGAAAATACTGATTTTAACTTCTTTTCTTCTGTAGCGGAAGTACCGAAAGCTGCGCTAACTTTTCCTTCTCTGGCTGTTGTTCCTCCTCCTTCTCAAGTCACTCCTCTTTCTGCTTCTCAACCAGGATCGGAAGAAGAGAAAATAGAAGCCCTCAAAGACTTGGACGATCCGGTTGTTTCGCAAGAGCAAAAGACTGGGGAACTTAAAGAAGGCGAAAAGACCCTGGAGCAAATTTATGATGACGACACAAAGCTTTCTGAGTTCTTTACTTCGGGAAGTGAGTCTTCTTCCAAGAGGAAAGGGAAACGCGCAGTGAAGAAGAAGAGCACTTTGGCTGATGAAGAAAATGTTGAAGAAGATCCAGCTGCTCCTCTTTCTCCTTCCTCCCCGACCCGTTCACAGCGGCCTCAAAAACTAATCATTAGGCCGGGTAAAAGCTCCAAAGGTGGGAAGAAGGAGAAATGAGCTTGATTTTATTTTCTCCGTTTTGCTTTTTGCTTGTATCGACCGGAGATTGTGCAGGTACCGGTCCCTGCTTTTTTTTGAGATCTGCACATGTAAAGAATTTTCACAGTATTGAATAAAATAATTCTTTTTCTTGCATGAATTCTTGTATATGTAAGATCTATTTCTCATTTTAGTGTAGAATAAGCGATTCTTTTTACTTGTACAAACTTTTTTGTCTATGTTCGAGAATGCACTTATTCCACATCTTTTCCACGTGATATTGTAATGTGCTTGTGGTATGTCGCTTGAATACTACTTTTATTGTTGTAGTTGTATCGTATGATATTGCCCCTATACCACAAGTGCACTACCATATCTTTTTGCATTGGCGAGACTTGTACTCTTATTTTTTTTTAGAGAATAACTATTCCGTCTTTGAGGAAACAATTATTCTACTTAAATTGAGCGTGTCTCATTTTTGGAGAAGTTTTCACGCTTCACCCTTCGGAGATGGTCACTTCATGTTTTTGAGAAGTGAATTCTCCTACGCGGTAAAGCGGGCCTCTAGAGAGGATTTCACTTGGCACTTCAATCTCTGGGGAAATTTTTTTCAAGATGAACAAGTAGGTCTTCCTTAAGAGCTGAAGTGTGCCTCTGAGGAGGGCTTTTTGGTATTTCTGAGGAGTAGCATTATGCTTTGTGAAGTAGCGTTGTGCCTCCAAAGAGGTCATGTGCCTCCGGAGAGGTCTTTACTTGGTTGCCTGGAAGTTACTTTCTCACAGTTAAATGGATCCATAGGGCGGATGCAAGTTATTTAATTGGATGTTCGTTTGCACAAGCGATCGCAATTAGTTAACAAAGGCCTTGCCTCAGTGGTTCCACCAACCTTTTCGTAGAGAAGAGCGTTTCCATTTATTAGCGTGCCTCCGAAGAGGTCTTTTTTAGCATTTCAGCTCTGGTGAAGTGGACCTCCGAAGAGAGATTTTTTCACTTCAACTCTAGTGAAATGTGCCCCCAAAGAGGTCTTTTTTTTGGCATTTCAGCTCTGGTGAAGTGGGCCTCCGAAGAGAGATTTTTGCACTTCAACTCCGGTGAAATGTGCCACCGAAGAGGTCTTTTTTGGCATTTCAGCTCTGGTGAAGTGGGCCTCCGAAGAGAGATTTTTGCACTTCAACTCCGGTGAAATGTGCCCCCGAAGAGGTCTTTTTTGGCATTTCAGCTCTGGTGAAATGTGCCCCCGAAGAGGTCTTGTGCCTCCGTAAAGGGCTTTATCCTCCGAAGAGTTGCACCTCCGAAGAGGTCTTGTGCCTCCGAAGAGGGCTTTTGTTGATCAGCTCGCCCATGTCTCTTTGTCGTTTGCTCATTAATGGTCCCCTGTTATTGTCTCCGAGCCTATGTTCCTTTCCTTCGCAAGCAGTTTGCTTTATCCAATGGAGTGTACTTCACTGTTGATTGATTCCATGGGACAGGCGCAGGTTATTTAATCAGATGTCTGTTTATACAAACGATCGTAATTAGTTTACAAGCGTCTAGTTCCTTTTCTTTGGAAAAGTGTCTTTTTGATGGAATCATCAACTTTTGATGGAAAGTTCATCTTATGTTGGATTTGAATTTAGAACTTTCTGTGGCTTGAAATTTGTTTATTGAGTGATTCATGGGGTTCACTTGGCATTGTGATGGGTAAGCTTTGTTTTAATGACCTGCAATATTAAATCGATATTTTAGCAATACATTTAATGTATTTACACATCGAAATAAAACAGGCATTTTATAATAGTCAAGAACACAAAATTTATATTCTTTATTATTGATTCCCACTGATTTCTCAATAGTTTACAATACGAGAGTTATACATCTGACATTATTTTTACAAATTTAAACAATGATATTAAGTAAAAATTGGATGCAAGCGATTGTTGTTTCTGAATCTCCAGATTGAATTTCCATTTCTGCTGGAATCATTGTTTCTGATCCATATGCCAATCAGAATGGAGCGTGGTCAGATGCTGTGTGGGGACCCCCTGTGACAACATTAATGACAAGCCTCCCTGATTCCTGCTCTGCGATTTCGTTGACTGAGCCGTATTGATGATTGAGAAGTTGTTGCTCCTGAGTGGATGAGTATGGGTCATTCCTGTTTTTCTTGACATACTGTTGAAGTTTGTTCTCTTTCAATAGCTTTTCAATCAAATCCTTCAAGTGGCGGCACTCGTTAGTATCATGGCCAGGCTGGTTGTGGAACTTACAGAATCTTTCACTCTGAGTGGCATTTTTCCCAAGTCTCAACTTATGAGGTTTAGGATATTCGACAGTGTCCTTAGTTGCAAAGAAAATATTCTCTAGAGTATCGGTCAAGGGAGTGAGATTCAGAGATTCAAAGTGACGAGTTTTCTTCGCATTTCCCTGCTTTTTCTCGTCATTATTTTCCCTCTTCTGTCCTCCAAATTCTCTTCTGCTAGAAGCAACACTGTTATTCTGGATTTCGGCCACAACTACTTTTGCTGGTGCAGAAAGGCTTTCTAGGCGCATGAATTCGTCGGCCTTTTTATAGAATTTTTCAAGTGAGTTTGGCTCCTTCATTTTTAACCATCTTCCAAATTCACTTGACTTATTGATAGCTCGCATCAGGTAAGTCAGGATCATACGAGGTTCTGCATTATCCACTTCGGCTAGGGCTAAATTGAAACGGTTCAAGAAAGACCTGATAGATTCTCCAGGCCCTTGTTCAAGGTTGGACAGTGACATTATATCTTTAGCTCTTGAAGCATACAACCTGAACTGATCCTTGAACTTTCGAGTTAAATCAGAGAATTGATCCACGGACTGAACTGGTAACTTTGTGAACCAAAGTAGAGCCACTCCTTCCAAGTACACTGGAAAGTATCGGCATTTAATTTCATCTGATGCCCTTGCACCGGTCATATGCCAATCATACTTGTATAGAAACTGGTTTGGATCACTCGTGCCCCTATAGGCTGGGATAGTAGGAGGTACAAATTTCCTTGGAAATTCTGCTTTCAGGATCCTTTCAGTAAACGGAGTCTTGCTTGGAGCAAATCCCCAGTCGTTCTCATTTTCTTCCCTCTGCATACTCTCTTTCATGATTTGGCGAATCATCCCCGATAGGTACTCCTCATTGTTCGGAGGCATTGCCGAGTAGACATCAGCTCTTCTTTCGGAATTTTGCCTGGGCAGATGTTCGTGAAAAGTTGGCTACGGCCTCGAACCTTCAGCTTGGAAAGGTGGCGCTTCGGTGGCGCAAACTGCTCTTTGAGGAATATCTTTCTCCTAGGAATTATGAGCATCTTCGGTGAAGACTGTTTCATTGTTTTCTGGCCGTTGATTTGCCCCAAGTAGAGCGTTTAATCTGTCCATCATTAAAGCATTTTGGGCTTCAATTTGCTGATATAATCCCGACACTGCGTCGTTTAATTCAGCCCTTGTGACTCCAACGGCAGGAGTTGCCTGATTTGCTGTTGGGGAACCAGAGGTTCCCTCATGAGGATTTCCGGATTTGGTAAATCTACCCTTTCTCCCAGGAGCCATGATTTCAGATAAACTTCTGGTCTTTAGAGAGATTCTTTCAACAAACTCTTGCGGAGCAATGGTGAGAATATTCCTGAGTTCAATTCTCAGTGAAAGCACCAAAATGTTAACGCTAAAAATCGAACGCTAACACCCGGTGTGTGTAATAACAATGTGAAAGCACCACCCCTTGGTACGGGAACTGAATATAAGCAGGAAATAGCAGAAAACGGTAAAGGAACAACAGATTTATAGTGGTTCGGCCCGTAATTGAGCCTACGTCCACTTTATAGTCTTTTATTGCTGATTCTGGTTACAAAATGATACAATGCTCTTCAAAGTACAATATATTTCGATTCCTAAACACTTTAGACTATTAGCTCAAGCTTCGATGTTGAAGATCTCCTCGAATTCATGTTGAATGCGGTAGATTCCTCTCAAAGCTTGTAGTAATGTCTTGAGTGATTAGAGTTCTTCAAATGTTGGATGAGTTGAGAGTTCGGCAGAGTAACGACGCTTCAGAAAATGATTGGCCAAAAGTCCTTTTGCCGTTGGAGTTAGGGGGGTATTTATAGGAGTTGATTCTGGACGGCAATTTCTGCCAAGTCCTAAGTCGTGGCCGACTCATGATGAGTCGTAAGTCGTGGCCGACTTAGCAGGTAACGGTGTCAGTCGTAGCTTTGGATTCTAACTTGGTGGCTTTAGGTCGTGGTCGACTTAAGCTAAGTCTTGAGTCGTATGCGACTTAACTGAATGCGTCATCTCTTCTGTTGTTTAAGTTGCTTACGACCTAAGCTAGGTCGTAAGTCGCAGATAACCTTGAGTCGTTAACCCGTTTTCTTCATAAGTCGTGCCATCTCTTACATTGTGGGGTCTTAACTTCCTTAGGTCGAAGCATATGTTAAGTCGCCAGCTGATTGAGTCGTAGACTTCCTTAAGGCGTAAGGTTATTCCTTAACCTATTAAGTCGTCCGGACTTTGAGTCGTAAATCATCCACCCCTTTAAGTCGTTGACTCCATTAAGTCTTTGAATCTTTAACTTGTTAAGTCGTGGATTGCCTTAGGTCGTAGAAAACTGAGGGTTAACATTTAATAATTTTTTTTTTTTTGAGATCATGAGGAACCTTAAGGTCATGGTATTCATTGATACTCACTTAAGTAAACCCCACGCCGTGTGTCTACCCCGCTTTTATTTAATTAACATTTAATAATTAAAATAATTATTAAATCATTCAAAATCGGTTTAAATTCAAAAATCATTTATTCCAAAATAGCGATATCATTGATGACGTCATAAAGGGAATTAAATTTCAAAAATAAAATAAATAAGTTTATTACATATTCTAACTCATATACATAAAAGAGTGTATGTATCCAGCTTTGTGCACGACTTCTGATGGTCTAAGAGCTGTTTATTGATAAAACGGTTTTAGTTCAATTTACCGATATTTCTTCCAAAGCATATATTTTTGTAAATATTTATTCTAAATAAGATTACAAATATTATTTATTGTTCAAAACATTATCTTTTATGTTAAAAAAAATCTTATATCTATTAAAAAAAATTAAAGTGATGAATTTACGTGTCGTTATAGACTTCCCTCCTTAAAAGAATTTCGTCATCAAGAGAACTTGAAAGGAATATATCATATATGGTGAAATATATACAAAGCTATGATAAGTGACTACACCACTGCGGTGCATACACTATCTCGATAAAATATATGCAATTTATACATCCATCCTAAACTCTGGATATGCCTTCTTTATCTTATCCTTTGTTTCCCATGTACATTCATTAGCATCCCCACTCCATTGAACTTTAACTAATTGCACAACCTTTCTTCTTAGTCGCTTCTCACCGACATCTCACCTTGCATTAAGTCCATGAAGTTTCTCAGCAATACTGACTTGGTAACTTCATACAAGAACCTCCCTTCGAATCTCCTTCGAAACTCTGCCCAAGCCAACTCTTCCTCAGGAACTCCCACGGTAATACCATTCCACTAATAAAGTGCTGCTCCCTCCAACGTCTAGAAGCAAGTCTCCTTTTCTGCTCATCATCTATTCCCAAGTCAGCAAAAATTATTTCAGAGTGCAATAGCCATTTATCTACTTCAATAGCATCCTCTGTTCCCAAAAATGGCTTTCCACCAAGACTGGCGTAGTCCATGCTCAGCTTGGCATAGTTATTGCCAACTAGGGCCACAAGATTTACTTCCCCTGCATTCATAGCATTTCCCCCAGCTACTTCTGTAGCTGCTCCAATTTGCATCAGATTGATGAATAACTGATACATCACCTCTAGATCTACTGGTGCGGTTCCGGCACCTACATTGACATTTGCGTTTGGATTAGCATTTGCCTGTCGACCCGGATTCCTCCTAGTATTGGGTCAAGCATTTCCATTAGTTGTGGTGCTTCCTCCATCTAGATTTCCTCTTCTGTTTCCTGCCTCTATATCTTCCTTTCTCGTATATCTGAATATGATCCTTAGTAAGATACAAAAGAACGGTCTAAGAGAAAAAGGGAATAAGTACTCACATATATATATATACATATATATATATATAAAATGCAAGTACGTTACTATAGCGTTAACCCAAACCCTGGTCTCATTCTCTGATTCATTGGGTTATGTTTTGAAAATCTTTTAGATCCAAATTTCTTTTAAATTTACATAAATCAATGCTCTGATACCAACTTGTAACATCCCCTATTTACAGGCCTAAAACTAACTACTACAGATGCTGTAGTCATCATAGTTATTATTTTTCGGTGACCAAATGCGGTAATGTTAGATACATTGATATACCAGAAACACATGGATATGAAAATTTTAAAACTAAATTTTAAAACAGATTTCTCATTCAATTTCAAATCGCATTTCAGATTCATTACATAATCCTAATTTGTAGACCATGTTCAGAGAAACATAATTATTACAAGTTACACCAAGAGCGACATATGAAGATGCCTCCTTGGTTGATCAGAGTCTAAATAACGGTAATAAAAAACTTTGCCATTTCATCCAATTACACAGCGAAATCAAATGGAAAGAACTCCTAATAGCTAGCTTGCCTCCTGCAGGTCTCCAGATGCTTAATTGTTTAAAGGAGAACCTGAAAACCTTAACTCTCAAACTACTCAAAATCAATTGAGCACCCGAGAGTTTAAAGGGAAAACATAAATTTCGAGTCAAACAACAAGTTTGGTGTAAATAATAACTTTCATCTCGAACCATATAGATATCTAGTGAGGCCACATCGCTTAGTGGAACGGTTTTGCCCCTCATTAGTATCCTAACCTAATTTATAATAACCATATACTGTGCACATGTATCCACAATGGTTAAGACATAACATAATAAAATGTATCATGATGATATGCAAACATGCAATATGCTTTGGATTTCCCATCCCAATTCACCTGATTATCTATCTCAAGTTATAGTTTCTAGGGTCACTATTAACCTATTAATTTTCATTGGCTAACTAATAATGTGCTCAACTCATTATGGATTTCATATCCACTGTCGTAGTTTTCATGGATCACCATGAACTTATTGGTTTTCACTAATACTATTATCCAATCATAGTTTTCATGGGATCACTATGAACCTATTGGTTTCTACCAATACTATTATCCAATCATAGTTTTCATGGGATCACTATGAACCTATGGGTTTATACCAGTCATAGTTTTCATGGGATCACTATGAACCTATTGGTTTCTACCAATACTATTATCTAATCATAGTTTTCGTGGAATCGCTATGAACCTATTGGTTTCTACCAATAACATCTCTCATTTCATAGTTTTCATGGGATCACTATGAACCTATTGGTTTTCACTAAATACTATTATCCAATCATAGTTTTTATGGGATCACTAAGAACCAATTGGCTCCTGCCAATACCATTTATCAAATTATAATTTTTGTGGGCCAACTAATAACCTTTTTAACTCTATATTCTTTTCACTAAGCTTACATTCACTATTGGATCAACCTAGATGGTCATCCTACCCTTTAACACCCTAACATGCCCATATGGGTTATAAAGTGAATATGATAATACAAACATTCATGATATCTGATCAAATGATACACACCATATAAACATCCATAGTTTAATTCCATATATCCATTTTTCTAATGAAAGGTGGTCAATACTATTAACCTACCAATTTACTAAGGAAAGCTTCCTTTAATATTTCAAAGTTAAATGCCATTTCAAATCTCTTTTACAATTCCATGTGTTTACTTTAAAAATGAGATTGGTTTCTCTAATTTGAAAACTAAAGCTTTCGACTATATCCTCCGCATCATTGTGACATCATGAGTTACTCTCCATCACTCTTCCTTTGACATCATAGAGCAAACAAGCCCTCCGTCCCCTTCCATTTAACTAATGGGTTAGAAACAAGCGACTATGCCCCTTTTGCCACTCTACTCTAGCGGCAAGACCTTTCGAAATCATTGCTAAAGAAATGCTGAAAGCCCCTTCCACAACTTCTTTGAAACCATGCGGAAGGAACCTATCGACACAATTGATTGGGTGCGACACAACCCTTCCACCTCTATAATTAAATATGCATGCAGAATGACCCTTTCGATGCTATCAACTAATGCAGAGGGTACCCTCTATAATGGTTGGACTTACTCAAGTATAAAGGTGCGAAAGGTATGCTGTTGGCACCATTGATTGGTGCGACCCACCCCTCCCAGCTTCGTTAATTGACGTAATTGCGAGGCATATAAGAGCGGAAGGAACCCCTTTGACACAATCTACTACTGCGAAAGTTTCTTTCCATGATAGCTAGATCAATTAACGCAGCAGTGCACACTTATTAAAGTGTATGTATGCGGGGGGACCCCTTCGACAGTATTGATTGGTGCAGAAGGACCCTTCCGCCTTCATTCTAGTATATGTTAACTACAACGACACCCCTATCCCCTTAGTGTTCAAAGAGAAGCGGAATTGTATGCTTTCGAAGGTATCGATGCTTTCAAAGGCATCAATGCTTTCTAAGCCATCAATGCTTTCGAAGGCAAGTAGTGTTGCTGTAATTATCATAAAAAATGTTCTTTAACTAAGTAAAACAGTTTCTTATTACCCAACCCTTAATGTTGAAAATTTTCTATTGGACAACAAAACCTTTATAAAATTCTTTTCAGAATATGCTGCCGCATGTAATTCCCAATGCTCCAATATTTAATTAATAATTATTAACTAACCCCTTGTATTTAATTAATCATTAAATACTAATCTTTCTAATTAAATCCAAACTCACCCAAATATCTTGAGAAAAATCTCAGAAATTCACATAAATTCCAAAATGATAATATCTATTTGCACAAAAAATGGACAAACACCTCAAAGTCGTATGATTTAGTAGATCTTATGTTGTTCTTAGTGATTTGGGTGATTTATGCAAATATATGAAAAGCAGGGGCTAAACTGTAAAAAGACACGCAGATTTATAGTGGTTCAGCCAGAATATGCCTACGTCCACTTTATATGTTATTTCTCTTCTCTTGTTTAGATTACAAGTACAAAGCTTTGATACAGGTAAAAGAAAGTTGTTTGAAAGTTCTCTCCGTGCTTGAGCTCTCAAACTTGTCCCCCATTGTTGTACCCCTGCCCCTCTATTTATAGAGTGAGGCTGGGGGCAGGGATCTTGGAGGTATATAGCAGCTGGCGGGCTTGGGCTGATGTAATCTGGCCTGGTGGAGTTGGTCTGGTTTACCTTGGTTCGGTGGAAGGAGATGAGTGGACCGGTGGAGTTTTGGTTTGGTGGTAGGAGGTATATTTTTTGGATCGGTAATGGGTGGAGTGGTGTTGGTTCGGTAGGAGGTGGTTGTTTGGATCGGTAATGGGTGGAGTGGTGTTGGTTCGGTAGGAGGTGGTTGTTTGGATCGGTAATGGGTGGAGTGGTGTTGGTTCGGTGATGAATGGGAGAGGGGTTGATGTTTGATTCGGCGAAGGCTGCTTTGGAATTGGTTCGGCAGTTCTGTGAGCCTGGTTGGTTCGGTAGGTTGGGAGAGAGCTGGCACTTGGTTCGGCAAAGACCGGTCGAAATACATCCAACACTTGACTCCCAAAGTGGGGTACGTGCTCGTATGTGCCGCGCTTTGTTTTCCTGTAGCTGAGGTAGCTTCGTTTGGTCTCGGGTGTGCCGAACCAGTTGGTCCGGTCGGCATGTTTCGCTTATAAATAGAGGCTTTAGGTTACTGTCATCCTTTATCGTCTTGAGATAGCCGAGCCAACTTGGTTACCGAATCAATCTGAGGACCGAACCATCCTGACTACCGAATCAATCTGAGTACCGAACCAGGTATGTTTGAATGCCGAATGGGCCTATTCTGAATTACCGGATGATCTCTTGAGATCCCTAACTACCGAATGAGCCTTTGTATCCGCCTTACCGAATGAGCCTTTGTATCTGCCTTACCGAATGAACCTTTTTATCTGCCTTACCGAATGATACTAGGAGCTCTGAGTGTTTTAAACTATGAGTGAAATTTCATATTATATACTTACTTGTTTACATCCTCTGTTCTAACAATACGCTTTTTATGTTGCAGATAAATGTCTCGAAAAGCAGAAACTCGATCAGATAAAAAGAAGTCCCAGGGCGAAGGAGAATCTTCCGCAGTGCCCCCTGCTCAGCCAGTACCGGAACATCACGGATCTACCCCGAGATCATTAGTGGACGGGTACGGCCCTCAGGAACTTCTGAACTCCCCGCCCGATTGCTTTCCCAGTTCCCTTAAGGAAGAGCAGCTTGATGTCATCTCCCGTTCTTTCGGAATTGATAGGGCGCGCATGTTGTTGCCAGGGAGAGAAGTTATGCCATACGACCCTCCCGAAGGGTACTTTACCTACAGCAGATACCACTGTATGTGTGGTGCCATCCCGCCTCTTAATGCTTGGGTACTCAGCTTTCTTACATATCTAAAGGTGGCCCCATTCCAGCTTCAACCCAACTCTTATACTATACTGGTGAGCCTCTTCGTCATCTTTCAGAGGAAGCACGGGCGTGCTCCTTCCAACCGGGAGATCCGGTACTTATATAATCTGAGAGGCTATAAGAAGGGGTCCCCATACATCAGCTTGGAGTCAGCTGTAACCTTCAAGCCGGTCTTGGATCTGTATTCTAAGTAAAGCATGTTCAAGAAGGAATGGTTCTTCGTCAGGGATGACTCTGTTTCTATTCGGCGTTTCACCTCTGGATGTAAGTCGATGCTTTATTTATAATTTCCATTCTGGTTGCGATGCTTCTTCTCCTACGTTTTCATTTCTTGCTAGCGACAGGTGGCTTTGCGGTTGTGGAGACTGATCGCCTGGTTCAGATGGCGGCTGAGATAGAAGCTATCCCCGGGAGAGATAGATCGGCTGCTTACCTGATTAGAAATGCGAATCTTCTGGAGTATAATTTGATCCTTCCACAGCAGTCAGTAGTCAAGCAGAGGGAAACGGCGGAGGAGAGGGCGGCTGCTCAAGCTAAGGAAGGTGTCACAGTAGAGAGTGGCAAGAGGAAACCTTTCTCAAAATCTCCAGTGGTCGGAGGTAAGAAGCTTAAGAAGTCGGATGGTCCTTCCCCCAGCACTTGTCCACTTACTCCGGGGAAGGAAGATGTGGAGGAGGAGAGAGGTGAGGGTGGAGATGACCGGGAAGGTGGTGATGGTGGCGATGGCATCGGGGCCTTGCTTCCTGGGCAAGCAGGCGAGATTCAGGAGTGGACGAATGATGCATTCCTCCAAGCTTTCGAGTGGCTGGACGGAGAACCGGCTTTGGTAGAGAAATCCGGGAAAGCTGACAAGGCCGGGACCGGTGCAAGCGAGTCTTCTCAGACCATTCCAGCCAAGGTGGCTCTGACGACGCAAGGTGAACTTTTGACCCCTGCAGGCTCCATTTATGATAGGGACCTAAGAATATTTTATGATCCGCTCCCGTCCTAGAATGAAATCCAGGACTCATTGCAGTATCCTACTCCTCCCCAGGGTTTGTATAACAGATGTGTTTCCTTCCTTCTTTTAACTTTTAATTTACCGCATTTCTCGAATTATGGATCAATGTAAGCTTGTGACACTTGTTCTTCATATCAGGAGCAGGTAAAACGGCCAAGGCCTCAGATCTTCGGCACAGGCTTGAACAATACAAGCTCTCCAAAGCTTCCGCCAAGCCGAAGCCTTCGACCCACCGTTCCGGGGATGTAGTCGGCTACCGTCCTCTTCTCGGGGTTATTGAAGAGGGTATTCAAAAGAGAAAAAGGAGTCATTCCTCATCCGAACCTTCACTGGTCCTCAGCCCCCAGTTCAGCCCCTTCACGATATCACGGAGGAGGATACTGAGTTCGCACTCTCTCCGCACCCGTCTGAAAATCCTACCGTTATTCAGATTGATCGTCCTGGCTTGGCTCGTAATCCATTTGCGGGTCATCCTGATCTGGATCCAAGTTCCCATGATATTACCTTCGACGAGGTTACCGGTGAGCACCTTCTTCCCTGCAATCCCATGGTACGGGTGCTTGATGAGGCTAAGTCCTTAGATCTCGATTTACTTACTACTCGGATAGTTACTATGGGAGACGAGGCCAAGGCCAATATTGACTGGGTGGCGGAGGAGACTAGGAAGCTGATGGGGCATCATGCCCGGTTGGTTAAGGCTGGAGAGGAGATTGGGAGTGCGAACATCCGACTACGATGGATGGTTTCAGACCAGGCCAAACAACTTGCTGATCAGGCCATTCAGATTTCTCAGCATGAGGATGCCTCCAGGCGGTTGAGGAAGACTATGGAGGAGGCTAGTAAGGCGGAATTGCGGAAGATGGAGGCTGCCTGCAAGGAGCAGATAAATATGGCCATCTCGACAGTGGACGAGGTTCGGAGGGTGGATCTTGAGCAGGTAGAGGAGCTGTCGGGGAAGCTTGAAGCCGCAGAGCTTGCTCAGGTCAGGCTAAAAGAGGAGATGGAGGCGATGAGGAGGTCCCTTCAGGCTGACTGCTCGCGATACCGACTGGAGAGGGATGCCGCCATTGCAAGGCTATCGGTTTCTGAGGCTCGTATGAGGGAGTTTGAGGAAAATGAGGGGATGATGGATGATATGCTGCAGGATATGTACTTTCGCATTTGGAAGCAGGGCAGCTTATCTTGGATGGACGACTACCCCCGGGTTATGGCTAGGATTTACCTCAGGGCTTTAGAGGAGGCCAAGGCTGAGGTGGATAAGGAGGGTGGAGCGGCCTTTAGGATGGATGCGGTAACCGCTCAGTTCACCAAGGAGGAGAAGATAGCGGTGAAGGAGGGGATGCGGTTGTTTGCAGCTGAGGAGGCAGGCGTGGAAGTAGGGGATGACGACCAAGATGATCAAGGGGAAGTTGCTGGTAACCTTTTCTTCTTTAGTTTCTTCTTTTGTTAACTCTGTTTGCTTATCACTAATGATTCCATTCTCTGACCGAACAGGTGGGCAACAGGATAAGGTCAATACTCCGACGCAGCCGGCTCCTTGATTGGACTTGGAAAACTCTTTTTGTGGACTTGACATGGCTGTATATGTTAGTCTTAAAATAGTAGAGTAACTCTTAGGTTGTAATTTTTGCTACTTGTAATAAATAGCTCTATTCTTGATGTGTAATTCTTTAACTTAAGCTGATTTTGTCGTCTTTTGAATGTTTTTGCTATTTTGACATGTCGTATGAGAAATATAGCTATGCATATTCTTGTAATTAAATTGTGTTTGATGTCATAATTTCATGACTTGCAATGTTAGCGTGAGGTGTGAATAAATTATAGTCATATATGAAAGAAGGAAATACCGCCCTTTATATTTTGCTTGTAGATAGCAGCTTTGACTATCCTGTGTGATTGAGTAAGGGACGCGGTCCAGTATCTTGCTGTGAGTATCCGCTTCTATTAGCGAGTGTCTCCTGTTCTGTGTCCTGTACTTCAGGGATTGTTAAAGAGGATAGGAGAAAAGTTTCTTACGTAAAATTGAAATATGTGAAATAGTAAAACTTCCAATCACGGAAGGCCTTCGATGTGCTTAAGTTCATGTCAAACGGGCTTTGTAGTCACTTTCCCTAGCTGTGGGTCTTGGAGACATTTGTCACCCAT
Organism: Allium fistulosum; assembly: GCA_030737815.1. Lineage (NCBI taxonomy): Eukaryota > Viridiplantae > Streptophyta > Magnoliopsida > Asparagales > Amaryllidaceae > Allium > Allium fistulosum. The sequence continues at coordinate 297,874,161 of CM060907.1, forward strand.
CTTACGCCTCCGCGGGGAGTTAATTCTTTTTTACCACAGCCGCACTTAAGACACATCGGAGCCGAGATCGCGCAATAACTACCCGGGCCATTATGGCCCGTAATCGTGGGTATTATTCGATTTACTATGGCCGGCTAGCGTGGGTGCCGATCGTCAACCGTGAACTACCCCTGGCTGGCCACACCTTATGTTGGGGTTTATAATCGGTTCACAGTTGCCGGCGAGCCGAACGCCGTAATGAGCTGCCTCGGCTATAGTCGGCCTTCTCGGTGGCTTATAATCGGCTCATTACAGTTGGCTTTAAGGGCCGTCGCGAGCAATGAGTTAACCCGCAGCAGAGGGATGCCGGAGCAAAAGTGTCTCATTGGCGAGGGCATAGATTCGCATAGTACCTGTTAGGTCTTGTCCAGGTGAAATTGCGCTGTGGATTGCTTCAGGTGGAGATGCTATACACATAGGATTTTGTTCAACAGAAAAAGATAAAGTTAACAAGCAGCCAAGATATAAAGGAACAAGTTAAAAAAGAGACAAGGTTTTTTAAAGTGGTTCGGCACGAAAAGGCCTATGTCCACTGATTCTCTTTGTTAATTCACTTCATATGGGCAGTACAAGTTAAGAAAAGTATCGACGGAGGTGTTGGATGTTCCATGCCCTCTGGAACACCTCTCCATCCACTGTTGACAAAATATAAGCTCCATTGTGGAGATCTTTATGAATTACATATGGTCCATCCCAGATTGGATCTAGTGCTCCGGGACGAGGGAAGATTCGCTTGAGGACAAGATCTCCTTCTTGTAAGGTACGATGCTTGACTTTGGAGTTGTATTGTGCTGCCACTTTTTGCTTGTGGGCTGCTGCTTTGAGGACTGCATCATTTCTTCTCTCCTCAATTAGATCCAAAGACATGTGAAGGAGTTCTTCGTTCTCTTTTGGGTTATAGTGGATCCAACGGTGGGAAGGCACGACGGTTTCAACTGGGAGCATAGCCTCCGATCCGTATGCCAAAGAGAAAGGAGTATGCCCTGTTGATGTTCTGAAAGATGTGCGATAGGCCCACAGTGCCGTAGGGAGTTCGTCCACCCAAGCGTCCTTTGACTTTTCGAGCTTCTTTTTTATTAGAGTTTTCAGAATTTTGTTGACGGCCTCGACTTGTCCGTTTGCTTGGGGATACGCTACAGATGAGAAGCTTTTGTGAATTCCGTGCTCTTGGCACCAGTTGGCGAATTTCTGGCTGTCAAACTGAATCCCATTGTCTGATATGATTTTGAGTGGGACTCCGTACCTGCACAGAACATTTTTGATCAAAAAGTTAATAACTTTTGTTGAAGATACTTTATTCAGAGGTTCTGCTTCCACCCATTTGGTGAAATAGTCGACTGCCACTATAGCATATTTGGCCCCGCCTCGACCCATTGGCAGCTCGCCGATTAAGTCAATTCCCCATACTGCAAAGGGCCAAGGGCTGGTCATTTGAGTAATCCCGGTTGTTGTTAGCCGCAGAATCTTAGCGAACTTCTGACATCTATCACACTTTTTGACGAAATCCAAGGCGTCCTTGCTTAAGGTGGGCCAGAAATATCCATATCGCAGTATCTTTATTGCTAATGATTGCCCCCCGGTGTGATCTCCGCAGCTTCCTTGATGAATGTTGGATAAGATTTCCTTGGCTTCCCTTCCAGCGACACACCTTAACAACGGGTTAGAGAATCCGCGCCGATAGAGGATGTCTTCTTGTATTGTGTAGCGGGAAGCTTTCCTCAAGATTTTCTTGACTTCGTTACGCCCGTTGGGTAGGGTGCCGCTTTGTAAGTAGTCTTGGATGGGAGTTATCCAAGTTGCTTCTTCGGTTGCAGCTATCAGATTCACTTGTTCAAAACTTAGGGTCAGTTGCTTTGAGATGGTTACTGCTCCGAAGATGGCGATGTCACTCATACTTGCTTGCTTTGCTAATTCGTCGGCCTCTTGGTTCTCTTCCCGAGGGATGTGTTTGACTAAGTAGCGGTCCAATTGGTTGAGAAGTAACTTGGTCTTCTTTAAATATGCTATGAGTCGCTCTTCTCGAGCTTGGAATTCTCCTAGTATTTGATTAACAATAAGTTGAGAATCGCCATGAAGACACAAAGAGTTGGCTCCGATTTCTATGGCAAGTCCTAATCCAGCTACCACTGCTTCATATTCTGCATCGTTGTTGGTGGCAACGAACTCCAACCTTATAGCATAGTGCAGTTTGTTTCCCCTGGGAGTGATTATTACCACACCTACCCCCGAGCCTTGTTCGTTTAATGCACCATCCACAAAGAGATTCCACTTGACGTTTTCTGCTATATCCAATTGCTCCCTATCTTCGTTGGTAGTGAATTCTACAATGAAATCAGCTATGGCCTGGCCCTTGATGGCGGTGCGAGGGTGATAGGTGATATCATACTGGCTTAGTTCAATGCACCATTTAAGCAGTCGCCCAGAAGTGTCGGGACAATGGAGTACCTGCCTCAGTGGTTGATCGGTCAGAACTTTGATGGAATGGGACTGGAAGTAGTGACGCAGTTTCCGTGACGTGATTAGTAAACAGTATGCTAGCTTCTCAAGTTTAGGATATCTGACTTCCGCCCCCGTAAACCTCTTACTGACGAAGTAAACTGGCCGCTGCGTGCGGTTGTCTTCCCTTACCAAGGCGGCGCTCAGGGCGTGAGATGACACAGCAAGGTATAGGTATAATTCTTCGCCTTCGCTTGGAGTCGAGAGTACCGGTGGTTTCTGGAGGTGTTCGATTAAGTTAAGGAAAGCGGTTAAGCATTCGTCAGTCCATTCGAACTTTCCTTTGTCTTTCTTTAGAGCTTCGAAAAAGGGGACGCACTTGTCCGTTGCCTTGGAGATGAATCGGCTTAGGGCGGCCACTTTTCCATTCAGACTTTGCATTTCCTTTCGAGTGGAAGGTATCTTGATATCCTTTAGGGCTCGGACTTGTTCAGGGTTTGCTTCAATCCCTCTGGCATGGACGATGAATCCTAAGAACTTTCCTGATGACACTCCGAAGGAGCATTTTAGAGGATTCAACTTCATTCCATACTGGCTAACTACTTGAAACATCTCGCCTAGGTGGCTTACGTGATCGTCGGCTTTCCTTGACTTCACACTAGCATGTCATCCACGTATACTTCCATAGTTTGCCCTATTAGCCCTGCAAACATCTTGTTGACGAGGCGCTGGTAGGTGGCCCCTGCATTTTTAAGTCCGAAAGGCATTACCTTATAGCAGTACAAACCCCGGTCGGTGATGAAACTAGTGTGGTCTTGGTCGGGAGCATGCATAGGAATTTGGTTATATCCTGAGTATGCATCCATAAAAGATAACAGCTCGTGTCCGGCTGTGCTGTCTACAAGTTGGTCGATTCGGGGAAGTGGGAAGCAATCCTTTGGGCAGGCGTCGTTTAGGTTGGAAAAGTCAATGCATGTTCGCCACTTCCCATTAGCCTTCTTTACCAGCACCGGGTTAGCGATCCATTCCGGGTAGATGGCTTCTCATATGAAGTCATTGGCGAGCAGATTCTTTACCTCTTCATCGAGGGTTGCTGATCGCTCTGCCCCATACTTCTCTTTCTTTGTTTTACAGGTGCCTTAGTAGGATCAATGTTTAGTACGTGGCATGCTACGTCGGGGGAGATTCCGGTCATGTCAGCGTGTGACCATGCGAATACATCCAAGTTGTGGCGGAGGAAGTCTATGAGTTGCTCCTTCAACTCTGCTTTTAGTTGGGACCCAATTTTCAATAGTCTACTCGAGTCATGCTTGTCTACAGATACAAACTCCATAGCCTCTGCAGGCTCGGTGGTGGCCTCCTCCTCTATGTCCCTAGGGTCTAATTCATTGAAAGGGTCGCTGGTATATCGAAGAGGAGGGGCTTTCTTTAGTTGCTATGCTTCTAGACTTTTCGTGCAGAGGGCAACCTCCACACCCTTCCCTTTATCCTTCCTATGGTTGTTGCGAAGTTCAGTCACATAGCAGTCTCGAGCAACGTCCTGGTCTCCTTATACTTCCCCTACTCCATTGCCCGTTGGAAATTTCATCTTTAGGCACCATGGGGCTAGGACAATTTGGAAGTCAGACAAGGCTGGCCTTCCTAAGAAGGCGTTGTAGGCCGAATGGTTTTCTATTAGCACAAACGTTTGTTTCCGTACAACGGAGCGGGGATGGCTTTCAATCTCAACAAAGAGGTCCAGTAGCCCGAGGGGCATCTTCGCATCTCCAGTGAAACCGTGTAGTGGTTTATTGCAGGAAGATACGTCCTTTATTGATAGTTTCATCTTGTCGAATGCATGTTTGAACAGGATATTTACTGAGCTTCCAGTATCTACTAGGATTCGGTACACTTCGGCGGGACCGAGCCGGGCGGAGATAACCATGGGATCCATGTGAGGGTATTGCCTTCCTTCTAGGTCACGCTTACCGAATGTGATGTCATTACTTTCTTTCCGCTTCGGGTGGCGTTCTTCCATAACCGAATTGACAAAGTCTTTATTGTCTCTAAGTGACCTTCCATATCTTTCCATCTCTTTCCAGCTTCTGTCTGCGATGTGCGGTCCTCCCGAGATGGTATGGACCACTATCTTCTCTTGACTAGAGCTGCTAGTGTTGCGGTTTCCTCTACCGATCTCCAGTGAGGGTAGCCTTGGGTTCTCATTGGCAGGAGCTGGAGTCCTGTCCTGACCTTTTACATAACGTTCCAGTTTCTTCCTTCTGATGTGTTCCTCAATCAGGTCCCGGAGATGATGGCATTCATTGGTATCGTGCCCGTGAGATTCGTGGAAGTGGCAGAACTTTCCAGACTTCTGCGCGTTATCTGATTCCTTTTTGTATGGTGGGCGTTTGTATCTAACTTCGCCTTGGGTGGCAAGGAAGATATTTTCGACGGTCTCGTTCAAAGGAGTGTAAGTGTCGAATCTCGGTCCAGGCCGATATAGGGGCTTTTCTCCCTTCTTGCCCCCAGCATTGTCTCTGGAATCATTTCTTCGAACGTCCCTTGCCACAGCAGGGGCGTTGCTGTGAGTTGCCTTATTTTGCTGTCCTGACTGCCCCTCAACGGCAGCATCCTCAAGCCTCATATATTTCCCGGCTTCATGGAAGAAATCGGGTAAAGTAGCTGGTTTTTCTTTTGTCAACCTTCTAGAAAATTTAGTGTCCGGATGCACACCACTACAGAGGGACATTAGGATAAGCTTCTCATCGACATCTTGGACTGCGGCTGCTGCAGCGTTGAATCGGGTTAGGAATTGCTGCAGTTTCTCTCCAGGTTTCTGTTTGACGCTGGATAAGGAATAAACGTCCTTAGGTTGTTCCACATGAATGCGGAACTGACTGATAAATTTTTCTTTCAACATTTCCCACGAGCTGATGGATCCCTGGGGTAGATGACAGAACCAGGAGGTAGCGAGATCTGCTAAGAATAACGGAAAGCATTTGCACAGTACTCCCTCTGTTGCTCCACTCATGAGCATATGTTGTGTGTATCTCTGTAAGTGTACAACGGGGTCGGAGGTTCCTTTGTAAGGTTCCATTGTTGGCATCTTCCATTCTCGGGGGGTGATAGCAATTTCGATGTTGCGGGCGAAAGGGCTGGTTACCCTAGCGCCTATCCCTCGATCTCTTTGCTCCCATTGGACGCACTCTCTGAATAAGCGTGCCATCCTTTCATCAGAATTTGGAGCAGATAGAAACGAGTTTGGTTCTATTCTGTGGGATTGATTCCGTCCAGATGACCTGTAGGGTTGGTATCGTCTATCATTCCTCATATTTTCTAGTGGCTGCCTTTGATCTTCTGGGAGCATGCTAGGGTCAGCTACAGTTGGCCCTTGCCTTGATCTTCCCCTGCTTGGTTCTGATCTAAGCACTTCCTCGGGTCCAACTTCGGGCTGGACTCTAGCTCGGCCCCGTTCACCGGTGTTTCCATGGTTAGGCAGTATGACAGGCTCAGCTACAGTTGACCTTCGCCTGGTACCTCCCCCGTTGGGTTCGGTACCAAACGTTTCCCCAGGCCTAACTTCGGGCTGTGCTCGATCTCGGCTCCTACCATGGCTACTTCTGCCGTTAGCTCCTTCGAAGAAGGAAGATCTTTATTGTCTCTGAGATCCTCCAGACTGGGACTCGCCCCATGATTCAGTGTTTCGATTGGACTCTTCAGCATCCCTTAAGCGTGACATGAGATGGTCCACCAAGGCCTCCTGCTGGGACGTGAAGCGGTTAGTTACTTTAACCACAACCCTGTCTAAATCTGCCCTAGTAATTGCTGCGGGCTGTTCTGTGGTAGGAGTGGTCGGATTAGCCTGTCCTTCATTTGTTACTACTGCTGGAGGAGGACGATTTACTTGATTCGTGACAGCTGGATCTGGAAGACTGCTCGATGCGATGTTTTCCCTTTGTTAACATCTTTTCTCTGTTTGGGAGGCATGTTTTCCAAGTGGCGAACGATGCTGTTAGGAAAAATGTCAAGTGGATGAAGCTGAAGCTTTGAGCTTCTACCTCTCAATGAAAGCACCAAAAATGTTTGCACAAAAAATGGACAAACACCTCAAAGTCGTATGATTTAGTAGATCTTATGTTGTTCTTAGTGATTTGGGTGATTTATGCAAATATATGAAAAGCAGGGGCTAAACTGTAAAAAGACACGCAGATTTATAGTGGTTCAGCCAGAATATGCCTACGTCCACTTTATATGTTATTTCTCTTCTCTTGTTTAGATTACAAGTACAAAGCTTTGATACAGGTAAAAGAAAGTTGTTTGAAAGTTCTCTCCGTGCTTGAGCTCTCAAACTTGTCTCCCATTGTTGTACCCCTGCCCCTCTATTTATAGAGTGAGGCTGGGGGCAGGAATCTTGGAGGTATATAGCAGCTGGCAGGCTTGGGCTGATGTAATCTGGCCTGGTGGAGTTGGTCCGGTTTACCTTGGTTCGGTGGAAGGAGATGAGTGGACCGGTGGAGTTTTGGTTTGGTGGTAGGAGGTATATTGTTTGGATCGGTAATGGGTGGAGTGGTGTTGGTTCGGTAGGAGGTGGTTGTTTGGATCGGTAATGGGTGGAGTGGTGTTGGTTCGGGTTCGGTAGGAGGTGGTTGTTTGGATCGGTAATGGGTGGAGTGGTGTTGGTTCGGTGATGAATGGGAGAGGGGTTGATGTTTGATTCGGCGAAGGCTGCTTTGGAATTGGTTCGGCAGTTCTGTGAGCCTGGTTGGTTCGGTAGGTTGGGAGAGAGCTGGCACTTGGTTCGGCAAAGACCGGTCGAAATACATCCAACAATATCTATATCTTATAAAATTTCAGCCCGAAAATAATTAATTCCTTAAATTAATTAAAATCCGAAATATCCATTTATTTTAATCAAAAATTCAGAATAAATTATCCACAGTTTGGAATATTATGAAAATTTAAACCCATTCTTCAAATTAATGTTTTACAAAACATATTCAAAAATCATGGCATTTGGAAATCATTTTGTATGATTTTAGCCTTAAAACTGAACTATATTATTCCATAAAATTCTTGTTTATTATAACATGGCATTTAAATCGAAACATATCATCATTCATCCAAGTAGGAAAACATGGCAGTGCTCTGACTAGAACTAGCAGTCGATCTTAACTGCATACTACAAGTAGTCAGAGCCTTTAGTTCCTCCGCTCTACTAACACCACATTCTGATGTTTCCTGCTAAGAGAATCCGATACTTTATTTCCTTTTCCAGGTGTATACTCTATACCAAAGTCATAAGCTTCTAAAAACTCCAGCCATCTTTGCTGTCTTATATTCAGCTCCTTCTGAGAGAATAAGTACCTTAAGGACTTATGACCTATGTATAACTCAAATCTCACCCCTAAGAGATAATGTCTCCATACTTTCAATGCGAAGATCACCGCAGCCAACTCTAGATCATGAGTAGGATATCTCACTTCATGCGGTCTAAGCTGACGTGAAGCGTAGGTGATAACTTTACCATTCTGCATCAATACAACCCTTAATCCCGTTCCGCTGCATCGGTATACACCACCAATCCTCGATTCCCGTCTAGAACTACTAACACATGTGCATTGATCAATAAATGCTATAACTTAAGGAATGCTTCCTCACATTTGTCAGACTAAATAAACTTCACGTCTCTCCTGGTTAGCTTAGTCAAAGGTGCCGATATCCGCGAGAAATCCTTAGTAAACCTCTGGTAGTAACCAGCAAGCCCAAGAAACTTCTGATCTCAGTCACCATATCTGGTTTCTTCCAGTTGTTAACAGCTTTAATCTTATTCGTATCACCTGACAAATACTTTTCTAAAACCACGTGACCAAGAAACTTAACTCCTATCTTTCAGAAATGACACTTTGAAAACTTTGCTTTCAGTTGATGCTGCCTCTGTGTCTCAAGCACCACTCAAAAATAAACTTCATGCTCTCTTTCATCCTTAGAGTATATTAAGATGTCATCTATGAATATTAATACAAACCTATCCAAGTGCTCTCGGAAAATCTGGTTCATCAAATCCACAAAGAAAGCTAGCGCATTCGGTAACCCAAATGGCATCACTAACCACTCGTACGAACCATACGTAGTCCGAAATACCGTTAGCGGAATACTGTCCTCTGACACTCTTAGTTGGTGGAAACCTGTAGCCAAATCCAATTGGAAAAATACTCTGGCTCCACTCAACTGATCATATAAATCATCGATTCTCGGCAAAGGATACTTATTCTTGATCGTTTTCTCATTCAACTTATGATAGTCGATACACAACCTCAACGACCATCCAGTTTCTTCACGAACACCATAGCCGCTCCTCAAGGTGAACTGCTTGGCTTGATTTAATTCTTTCCCTCTAAGTCCACTAGCTGCACCTTTAACTCCTTCATCTCAATAGGTGTCATCCTGCTTGGTGGTCTTTTACAGGTTCTGCTCCTGGCATAAGATCTATCCGAAACACAATGGCTCGCTTCAGTGGTAGTCCTGTGACTGGCAAAAACATCTGCAAACTCTTTTGCTAGCAAAACCTGATTCAATTCTTCTTCTACTTTTATAGCACCCAACAATGCACATGCACTCAAATCTGAATTCTCCACTGAGTATAAAATTCAGTCATGACTATTAGGGTGTCTTAGCGATATTTTCCTATCCTGGCAAAATATCCTAGCATCATATCTATCTAACCAATCCATATCCAAAATGATCCTGAAGCCTATGGAATCAAAAACATACAAACTGCATGCAAACTTATGACCTAGCAAATCAAGTTCTAACTGGTCACATCTCATCCCCAGAGTTGTATACCCTCCTATCGGATTCGCAACCCTTGAGGAAGTAACAAGGTACGAGGGTTCTAAACATAACTTATCTGCCAAACACTGGGATATAAATGAATGCGATGCATTGGTATTAAATAGTACTCTAACTGGTATATTATGAATCAAAAGCATAACTTCCATCACAGTATTTCAATTCTCAATAGCGGTTGGTCTAGAAGATGATGGTTCTAAAATAAAAACCTTTCCTTTGTCTGCTTTGACTAGTTCTGGACACTGATTCTTGTAGTGCCCCATCTGATCATAGTTGAAGAATTTCACTCCTTTCTTGTCAGCAGCCTTCTTTGCTTTGCCTGTGCGACACTCGTGAGCAAAATGTCCCTTCTTATCACACTTAAAGCAAACTAGATCAGCTTTTGCCTTCTTGGCAGCTCCTCCCTTTTGAGCTCCTTTATGCTTAAAGAATTTCCTCTTCTTTCCCTGAGAATCATGGGTCTCAACCTAACTCTCTTTCCCAAAAGTAGAAAGCATCTATTTATTTCTGATTGCCATCTCCACTACAATTATACTTGGATCATGGAGATGTGGCATAGTCGCCCTAGCAATCTCGGGTCTTAACCCTCAAATAAACTTCTCATTCCTTTTAATGACGGTGTCAATGGTAGCATATCCATATCTGGACAACTCATCATACTTCGTAGCATACTCAATCACCAACATTTCACCTTGCACTAAGTCCATGAACTTTTTTAGCAATATAGACTTAGCAACTTCAGATAAGAACCTCTCTTCGAATCTCATTCAAAACTCTGCCTAAGTCAACTCTTCCTCAGGAACTCCTACGGTAATACCATTCCACCAACAAAGTGCTACTCCCTTTAACTATCTAGAAGCAAGTCTCCTCTTCTGCTCATCATCTGATCCCAAGTCAGCGAAAATTCTTTCACATTGCAATAACCAGTTTTTTACTTTAACAACATCCTTTATTCCCAAAAATGGCCTTCCACCAAGACTGGTGTAATCCCTGCTTAGCTTGGCATAGTAATTGCCATCTGGGGCCATAGGATTTGCATCCCCAACATTCACAGCATTTCCCTGAACTACTCCTGCAGCTGCTCGAGTTTGCATCAGATTGATGAAAAACTGATACATCATTCCCATATCTACTAGCAGGGTTCCAACACCTACATTGGCATTTGCGTTTGGATTAGCATTTGCTCGTCGACCCAGATTCCTCCTAGTCTTGCGTCAAGCATTTCCGCTAGTTGTGGTGCTTCCTCCACCTAGATTTCCTCTTCCGTTTCCTACCTCCATATCTTCCTTTCTCGAGCCTTAGTAAGATACATAAGAACGATCTAAGAGAAAAGGGGAATACATACTTATAGATATATATATATATATATGTATGTATGTATATATATATATAACAAATGCAAGTACGTTCATATAGAGTTAACCCAAACCCCGGTCTCATTCTCTGATTCATTGGGTTATGTTTTGAAAATATTTTAGGTTCAAATTTCTTTTAAATTTACATAGACCTATGCTCTGATACCAACTTGTAACATCCCCCATTTGGAGGCCCAAAACTAACCACAACAGATGCTGTAGTCATTTATAGTTATTATCTTTCAACGACTAAATGCAGTAGTGTTAGATACATTGATATACCAGAAACACATGGATATGAAAAATTTTAAACTAAATTTTAAAAGAAATTTCTCATTCCATTTCAATCGCATTTCAGATTCATTACATAATCCAAATTCGTAAACCATGTTCAGAGAAACATAATTATTACAAATTACACCAAGAGCGAAATATGAAGATGCCCACTTGGTTGATCAGAGTCCAAATATAGGCACTAAACAACTTTGCCATTTCATCCAATTACACAGTGGAATCAAATAGAAAGAACTCCTAATAGCTAGCTTGCCTTCTGCACGTCTCCCAAAGCTTATTCATCTAAAGAAGAACTTGAAAATCTTAACTCTCAAACTACTCAAAATCAATTGAGCACCCAAGAGTTTATGGGGAAAACATAAACTTCGAGTCAGACATAAAGTCTAGTGTGAATAATAACCTACCATCTCGAACCATATAGATATCTAGTGAGACCATGCCGCTTAGTGGAACAGGTTTTCCCCTCAATAGTATCCTAACCCAATTTATAATAACCATATACTATGCACCTGCATCCACAATGGTTAAGACATAACATAATAAAATGTGTCATGATGTTATGCAAACATGCAATATGCTCTGGATTTCCCATCCCCATTCACCTGACTATCTATCCCAAGTTATAGTTTTAGGGTCACTATGTATCTATTAGTTTTCATGGGCTGACTAGTAAACTGCTCAACTCATTATGGATTTCATATCCACTGTCATAGTCTTCATGGGATCACTATGAACCTATTGGTTTTCAACAATACTATTATCCAATCATAGTTTTCATGGGATCACTATGAACCTATTGATTTCTACCAATACTATTCTCCAATCATAGTTTTCCTGGGATCACTATGAACCCATTGGTTTCTACCAATAATAACTCTTATATCATTGTTTACATGGGATCACTATGAACATATTAGTTTTTACCAATACTATTATCCAATCATAGTTTTCATGGGGTCACTAATAACCAATTAGCTCAGGCCAATACCATTCCTTAAATTATAGTTTTTATGGGCTAACTGATAACCTTTTTCACTGTATGGTCTTTTGATTAAGCTTACATTCACTATTGGGTCAACCTAGCTGGTCATCCTGCCTTTTAACACCCCAACATGCCCATATGGGTTATAAAGTGAATATGATAATACAAACATTCATGATAACTGATCAAATGATACACACCATATAAACATCCATGGGTATTTCAAAATTAAATGCCATTTCAAAACTCTTTTACATTGCAATGAGTTTACTTTAAAAATGAGATTAGGTTCTCCAATTTGAAAACTAAGGCTTTCAACTATATCCTTTGGATCATTATGACATCATGATTTACCCTCCGTCACTCTCCCTTTCGACATCATGGAGCAAACAAGCCCTTCATCCCCATCCATTTAACTAATGGGTTAGAAACAAGAGGTTATGCCCCTTTTGCCACTCTACTCTAGCGGCAGGACCTTTCGAAATCATTGCTAAAGAAATGTGGAAAGCCACTTCCACTACTTCTTTGAAACCATGCGGAAGGACCCTGTCGACACCATTGATTGTGTGTGGCACAACCCTTCCACATCTGTAATTAAACATGCATGCAGAAGGACCTTTTCGAAACTATCAACTAGTGTGTAAGGTACCTTCCGTAATAGTTAGACTTACTCAAGTATAAAGGTGCGAAAGGTATGCCGTCGACACCATTGATTGGTGCGGCACACCCCTCCTGTCTTCATTGATTGACGTACTTGCAGAGCATATAAGAGCGGAAGGAACCCCTTCGAAACTATCTACTAGTGCGAAAGGTTCTTTCCATGATAGCTAGATCAATTAATGCGGCAGTGCACACTTATTAAAGTGTATGTATGCGGAGGGACCCCTTCGACACTATTGATTGGTGCGGAAGGACCCTTCCGCCTTCATTCTAGTATATGTTAACTACAGCAACACCCCTATCCCCTTAGTGTTCAAAGGGAAGTAGAATTGTATGCTTTCGAAGGTATCAATGCTTTTGAAGGCATCAATTCTTTCGAAGGCAAGTGGCATTGTAATTATCATAAAAACCTATTTTTAACTAGGTAAAACAATTTCCTTTTACCTAATCCCTTATATTGTAAATTTTCTATTGGACAACAAAACCTTTATAAAATTCTTTTCAGAATTTGCTGCCACATGTAATTCCCAATGCTCCAATATTTAATTAAAAATTATTAACTAACTCCTTGTATTTAATTAATCATTAAATACTAATCTTTCTATTTAAGTCCAAACTCACCTAAATTTCTTGAGAAAAATCTCAGAAATCACATATATTCTAAAGTGATAATATCTTTATCATATAAATTTTTCAGCTTGAAAATAATTAATTAATTCCTTAAAATAATTAAAACCCGAAATATCCATTTCTTTTACTTGAAAATTCATAATAAATTATCCATAGCCTGGAATATTATGAAAATTTAAACCCATCTCCAAAATAATTTTTTACATAACATATTCAAAATTTGTGGCATTTGGAAATCATTTTGTATGATTTAGCCTTAAAACCGAACTATATTATTCCACAAAATCCTTGTTTATATTATTACATGACATTTAACGCCATCATTCATCCAATCATACGTTTTTACCTCAAACCCAAATTAAAACATTCAAGATGACTTATATGAGATGGTTTAGAACATTATTCACCTTGTTTGGATAAGGAACTTGAGATTTGTTTTACACTTTAATCCGTCTAGCTTGAATCTTAGCCTCTAATTGATTTTTGAGCTCCTCCTCTCCTAGGGTTATGGCCGGCCTTGTTTTTCTTTTGTTTATGTTTTTGTTTTGTAGGAATTTAAATGAAAATGAGAATGTGGTAAGGGATTTTAAGGGTTATGATGTTCATCTATTCCCATATTGCCCTTGCCTCATTCTCTTAAGTATCTAATTCATAACTCTTTCTCATTAGTTAATTTAGTTAAGGCACGACTTTAGTTAGTTTTTACATCTCAGTTCCCTTATCACTCTAGTCTCTACGTTATTCTATTTAATTTATCTACTTAAACCTCCTAAATAATGCTATTTATAGGGGTGTTATAGGCTCCCCTTTTTAAAGAATTCCTCCTCGAAATTCAGCAAGGACTAAACACTAATCATAGTAATCATTTGTAACATCTCCTAACTACCATACTAGCCTACCTCACTCGAAAATAGTCTACGTATAAAGTAAATATAGAACATACCCTTAAAGCAGATTAGGATAAGTATCCCTAATCCTATCTTCGGTTTCTCAAGTACAATCCTTCTCGTTGTCGCTCCACTGAACCTTCACCAACTTGACTGTCTTGTTTTTTAACCTCTTCTCATCTATCGCTACATCCCGAACTGGTTGCCAAACAAAAGTCAGATCCAGTTCTACTATTAAGTCTTCCAATGCAGTCATAGGGATAGTAGTCTCTGGATCATGCATATACTTACGAACATGAGACACATGAAATACATTATGGACACCTGCCAAACTGCTCGGCAACTCTACTTTGTATGCAAGCTTTCCGATCCTCTCTATAAATGAGAACAGTCCAACATATCTCGGTGCCAGTTTCCCTAAATTTTCGAATCGTACCACACCCTTCATCAGTGATACTTTAATGAAAATCCTATCTCCAACTGAGAACTCTAGATCCTTACGCCTCTTATCTGCGTAACTCTTTTGTCTAGAATGAGCTTCCTTCATCCTACCTTGGATCAACTCCATCTTCTCTATTACCTCTCTTACCAGATCTGGACTAAAGACTAATCTGTCTCTTGTTTCCAACCAACATGCTGGTGAATTGCATGGTCTTCCATACAAAGCTTCCAAAGGCTCCATTTCTATACTAGTCTGACAACTATTATTATAGGAAAACTTAACTAAGTTAGGTAATATTCCCATGATCCACCAAAATCTAGCACACAAGTTCTCAACAAATCCTCAAGTACCATGTTGACTCTCTCTGTCTGCCCATCTGTCTGAGGGTGATAAGCAGTACTCATCTTGAGCTTGGTACCTAATACATCTTGTAGACTTTTCCAGAACTCGCTAGTAAAACAAAATATCTATCACTGACTATACAACTAGGTATTCCATGCAGTCTAACTATGTTCTTCATAAAAAACTTAGCTAAAATAGGTGCCGTCCTGCTTAACTTAACTGGAATGAAATGGGCACTCTTGGTCAACCTATCCACTGTGAACATATACTTTCATTTCCTTGGTTCGACCTTGGAAACCTATCTATAAAATCCATGGATATCGAATTTCATTTTCGAACTAGTATCTCCAAAGGTTGAAGCAACCCACTCGGCTTCTGATGTTCGGCCTTCACATGTTGACAGTTCCCATACTGCTTTACCCACAAGCCAGGATCCCTCTTCATACTTTCCCGGTAGAAACTCCTCTTCATATCCAGATACATCTTGGTACCCCTACGATGAATCACAAATTTTGATCGATGACATTCCCTAAGAACTTCTCTCCTTAAGTCCACAACATTCAAATCACACAACCGTCCCTTCTTTCTCAACCATCCCCTCTGATCAAGGCTAAAATCCTTTAGATCATCAATCTCCGATCCAACCTCAAGCCTTCTAATCTTCTCAGCCAACAATGGATCCTCTTTCTGCTTAGAAGCAATCATTTCGATCAAAACTGGTCGGACTTCCAAGCAGGATAACATGACGGTGCTTTGACTAGAACTACCAGTCGATCTTAACTGCACACTATAAGTAGTCAATGCCTTTAGGTCCTTCCACTCTGCTAACATAGCTAACACCACATTTTGATCTTTCTAAGTTTATTTGAGATGAATCTAACGCATACATGAAGCTTCTCTTACTGGGCTAGGTCCTTCACATATTGTTCAGTCTATCACCCTTCCGGTCGTGGATTTCAATATAATCATTCGATTGTTGCAGTCTAGAATAGCTCTATACTTGGATAGCCAATCCATTCCGAGTAAACATCAAACCCAATGAAATCAAAGACAAATAGGTCGCATAAGAATTTGTGGGTTTGATAGGTAACTTGTACATTTACACAGATCATACAAAGGTTGGTCGTACTGCCTATGGGATTAGATGCATGGATATGGGTTTCTACTATTTCTGGGGTACAATTTAACTTATTAACCAATTTCTTAACAATAAAACTATGGAAGCCCTAGTATCAAATAATATTCTAACTGAAATATCATTAACACATAAATTACCTTCCAGGACTTCCTTCCCCTTCACATCTTTAGAGGTTGAAGGCTCATTCTTTATAGCATAAACCTTGATCCGTTCTCCCTTCTTCATTAACAGGCACTTATTTTCTAGTGTTTTGGCTGATGGCAATTATAACAAATACTCTTTTGAATGATAGGAGAGACGGTTGCTTGCTGCTGCTTCTACACCTTAGGACTCTTATTATGTGTTGCAAGATGATCTTTTTCTAGCAATTATAACAAACAACATCCTTATAATGGCTCTCTTGAGATCCTCTACCATTCTTTCCCTACCATGGCCTCTTTCTCTTGTTCTGATTGTTGCTAATTCCTTTGGCTACCACTGGATTCCTTTTATCCAATACTTCATATTGGAAACCCATATCTATTAGGTCCATAAAAGTTCCCTTCACATGTGCGATCATTTGGTCCTGATATTGCTCTTTTATTCTAGCAATAAACATCTCATTCTTCTTTAAGGGCGTGTCTAGTAGTCCCAGCCCAAAACGAGATAACTTAGTAAACTTATTTGAGTATTCCTCCACAGACATATCTTCTTATTTCAAGTCCATAGAATTTCTATATAGACGGGATTTTCCGACTACAGGTGTATACTACTCTTCGAATACTTCTTTAAATTCGATCCATGAGAAATTGTCTTTAGAGTCATTCAAAGTGATGGATTCCCACCATGCTAGGGCTCCTTCCTGCAATTTCCAGAAAGCTAAGAACCTCTTTTGATCATCCTCTATGTTCAATCCTTTGAATATTATTTCACACGAGCGGAGCCATGCTTGCACTTCAACAATATACTCGGTTCCTTAGAATGGTTTCCCTTCCAAGCTAGTGTAATTCTTGTAAAGAGTTACAAAGTTAATTTGAGGTTGTAGAGGGATTACCACTTCCTTAATTACTGTAGCATTTGATCGACCATTGGTGGCCGTAGTTTTGCTACCTCCCCTTCGTCCTCTTCTATTTCTCATCTCCTACTATCTGCATATAGTAAGGAAACATCTTTAGAATTATAGATGAAATTATCATAGGGAATGAGTGTCAAGTACAAAACGACATGGATGGATTTATTTGGATAAATTTAGAAATACGTTCTCTCATTGACTAAACTCATTCTAGGGTATTACTGACCCTATCTCTAACGAGTCGACCCCATCAAGGCTTAGGTTTTTGCTCAACCTAAGCTCTAATACCAACTATGATGACCTGCCTTTTAACCCTCGAAGATCGACACTTCCTCGGTATTCACGAGCTGCAAATTCAAGTTCTAGGGAGGTAGATAATCATGGGTTTTTAAAAGAAATAAAGATAGAAGATAAAATAACAACAAAAATCTCACATTCACATTAATTATACATATGGAAAGTACATACAATCACTCCAAGTGATTCATCAGAGTTATGATAAGTACTAACTTAGCCAAGGACAGTTATAACCGCATATCCTTACAGGGGCTGGTAGATACTAAATACATACTACATGATACAGTGGAAATTTGAAATAGATCACTATTAACAAAAAGACTTTCCAGTCTTCATGCTCCATGCTCCTTCAAAAATGTTCCAAGCTACCTGACTACTTGGCTGCTCCAAAAATAGGGCATCCAAAGTTTAAGGGAAAAGGAAAATAAACTCCGTGTCAGTCATGGGACTGGTGTGAGAAACTCAAAATACATTTTTTTGGAAAACAAAAGGGTGTCTCATAAGACCATCTAACACATAAACACAGAATAGGTTTTTACCTTATGATAACAAAAGCATTTCTACGTAACCTGCGATATTATTTTTAATGAAATTCTTTGAAAACCTTTCAAATAAACATATTCAAATAGTAAAAATTATTACATTGGTTGAATTTGACCAGATAGTAGGTTTACAACTAAGACCGAAGGTACTTATTGGAGATTTGGATTTCCAACGAATAGTAAGGTAAGAGACTACTTCCTGTATAGTACATTTCTAGATGAATGTACCGAGGATCGACATCTTCGAAACTACTACAAATTAAGACCGGCTTACTCGAAACCAACAGATGGTATGAACAACACCGAAAATGATATTACTCTTGCAGTTACCGACCTATTCGGGATCCTATAGCATACACCGCATAATAAACCCGCCGTTATAGAGGGTATACATAAATAGGTCTAGAAAGGTGATATCGTACCCTAATTGTTGCGACCCACTTAGCCTTAAAGCGACCCCTATTTCACAATTCCCCGGGGTTGAGGCTTGAGGTAATGTTTACCTTTCTTAGAACATTTTCACTTAAAATGCCACATTGCCATTTCCAACAACACACTATTGATTTCCACAAAAGTACAACCCTGACCTCATACGTCTCAAAGAAGGGTATTAAGCATAAGAGGAGTTACCACCTACCCTAGCAAATAGATGTACGTTCGTAAAGATCAATGTATTGTGTTCTTAGGAATGCAATGTCAAACATTCATCTATACGAGTTGTCCAAGAATAGGACAAACCAAAGGCACTCTCCTACCACCGTCTGTCAAGCATTACACCTAGGATTAGTAGCAGTAGTCCCTGCATATGAAGATCCCAGAACAAAGGAACCACTGCTATTTTTTATCTCGGGAGCTACTCCGAAATTATTAAAAAGTAGTCCTTCCAGTAAGAAGATTAGTACTAGTAGGCCTTCAAATTCATTGCCTTTAACATGTATTTACTTTCGAACTCGTAAATTGGTTTGAAGTGGATTTCGGATAGGAATTACCCAAATCTGACCCTGGTTTCTCTAAACCAATTATCGATAAAAAGATGTTAAGTGGGTGATTAATATTTCATTAATTTGTATCCTTTTATCCAAAATATCTTCTTAGAGATATATATCTTTTGAAACCATTTCTTTTAAGTATATACGAGATCATTAAACCTCTCTTTAATTGAATCAAAATCATTTCTTATAAATCATATTGCATAACCTTTTTGAGTAAAAAGGGTCGATAGAAATTATACTAATTCTACTCAACATTAATTTCCGTATTCAACCTTTACTATATGTCGAATAATGATGAAATCACATTTTAAATTCACACAAATAGTGTGGGTTCCCCCCTCAAAATTTAATACCATGTACAAGAAGATTATTTCTATACAATCCAAGTTGTATTAAATTTCGAAAAATTAAATCGTTTATATGTGCCTGGATTCCGACATTTCGACCTTATCTATTCCTCGCCAATGAAAAAGGCTAGGTAAGACACGACACTGGTTGCTCCTGAACATCCCTTTAGCTTAAGCACCTTCCATCCGGGTCTCACGAACAGAAAAATCTAGTCTACTCATCGGCTTTTAGAGCCAAGATCAAATCACTTAATTATAACAGCTTTTCTTTAAATCATTTATTTAAACTCTTTTAAATAATTATGAAACCTCCACATTATCCTTTAAATACTTAATTATTTATTTTAAAACATTTACAAAAGATTTGGGAAAGAATACTTAAGTTTAAAGCCATATTTCAAATATTATTAAAAGTGCTGCAAAAAGTCTTGCGAATAGTACTGCAAATAGTGTTTTTAAGGTCTATTTTATCAAAGAAACTTTTATATCATTTAGAAATCCATTTTTATAACTAAAAAATATTTCAAAATATTTATACAATTTATTCCATATTTTTAAAGAATTAAAATATCACTTTTAAATAATTTATTGCTTTGGTTTCCGAACTGCCAAATCGCAACTATTTTGAAATCTAGTTTTGCTCATATTTCAAAAAATACTAAACTTAACCTCGATCATTTTCTTTTTTTGAAAACTATGATTATAAAAGTTCATAAAATTCATATTACATGTATGCGTGCATATGTATATCTCAAATGATTCACAACGTTGCCCAACTTTTCTACGTTGAATCGTTACGGATTCCGATTTTGATTTTCGGTCATATTTTAACTTCTTATTTAATATACATATATTTGGAAATAAAGTTTAATAATAATATTTCTATCATTATATAATAATTAAAAGGGCTTATTTAATAATTAAAATAATCATGAAACCATTTAAACTCAATTTAAATTCAAAAACCATTTATTCCAACATAGCGATATCATTGATGATGTTCTAAAGGGAATTAAATTTCAAAAATAAAATAAATAATTTTATTATATATTCTCACTCATATACATAAATGAGTGTATGTATCTAGCTCTATGCACGATGTCGGAAGGTCTAAGAGCTATTTATTGATAAAATAGTTTTTGGTCATTTTATCGATATTTCTTCCAAAACATATATTTTTGTAAATATTTTTTTGAAAATAAGATTACCAATATTATTTATTGTTCAAAACATTATCCTTTATGTTAAAAATCTTATATTTGAATATCTTAAAATTTTTCTGAAGTGATGAATTTATGGGTCGTTACAAAAAAGGCGGCTTTTCAAATTTTGAATTTAATGCAAAAGAGAGTAAAGTTCAAAAGTTTGAATTTTAAAAAGATTCCTCAAATTCTGCTAGATGTATCAACATACCTAGGTGGCATAAGTCGACATATATGCTGAATTTTAAAATTTTAAAATTAAATAAATTTTATTTATATATACACTTATCATATTATATACATTTATATTTATATATACTTATTACTATCATATTTTATGTTTTCCTATATTACATAATTTTCAAAATAAATAAATATGGAATGTAAAAAATTACCAATTTTGTTGTTTCCTTTATTTGATCTGATTAATCTTCAATCACCGTGAAACACATGTTGATATTTTCAATTTCTGATTCGTTGTTGTATTAGAATCGTCCAAAGTTTCATTGTAAGACCTTTTCTCATTTTGAATGAATCATTGTTGGTGAACTCTTTGTTTTCTTTTGTTATGGATAGTCTCTTCATAGGTGGCAAGATTCACCACTATCGTAATACTTAAAAACATTTAGAAGTTAGTATATTGTATTTAGTATATTGTTTGAAGAATATAAAGTTAGAAAATTATTTTGAAGAAAGATTTATGAGAAATCAAAATCATTTAAATTTTGAAAGGAAGTTTGGAGTTTTAAGCTATAATTTTTATAAGAGTATTATGAGAGTCTTAGTTCTATGATATGAGGAGTACTAATAATCGACGTAGTGTTACCGATTGATTTAAATGCTCTTGAGTAATGCTTCATCGAATATTTTGCAACTCGTTGAATAGAATGCTTGAGAGGTACTTAGTAACCCATTAGTGAATACTTGAATTTCACCGAGTAGTATGGGATGCCTTGGTTAAATTCTTATGATTGCTATTGGGAAGTATTTAACACTTTAGAATTGTATTATCTTTCGGTGTTTGGTTTGATTATTAGATGTAACTTCTTATTAGAAGTTAGATTGCTAGTTGTAAACTTGAAATGAAGAAAATTGAATGAAATTAAAAGATAAATCATGGATGAATGATTGTGATGATGTTTGGTTGCAAATTTTTGAAGTAAGTGGAGCTTAATGACTTGTAGTAAATGTTCAAGTAAACCCGAGTGGTTATGGGATGCACGGGCATTACTTGAACGATTATTATTGGAAGGTATTTGACACTTTTGTAACGATGTGTGAAGTGCAAGTCCTAGACTTGCGAAGAGCAACTAATTGTGAGAAGCCTTTGTTTTAGACTTGCGATGTGTAGTCATTTATATTAGACTTGCAATGGGCAAGTAGACTTGTGATGTGCAATCATTGATTTTAAACTTGCGATGTGCAAGACCCGCAGGTAGACATGCAATGTGCAATCACATATGTTAGACTTGAGATGTGAAATCACTTATGTTAGACTTGCGATGTGCAGGTAGACTTGTGATGTGCACGTAGAATTTTGCAGAGCAATCATTTGAAATAGAACTTGGCCCTAGACTAGTGAAGTGCAAACATTTGTGTAGACAAGCGAAGTACATGCCGACATGCGAAGCGCTGTCTTTTGTATGGGTTTGCGAAGTGCTCGCCACTATTGATTTGATGGATTTATAACTTGCTTTCATGCTAATTTATTGTGATAATGTGTTGATTGTTATCTTGAGTGTGATGGATGATAATTGTAGTACTAATGTGATTTTAAAATATGATAAATCCATTAGAATATTTTTAAGTGAGGTACAATTTTCGAAGTGCAATTTGTGAAGCACAATTTGTGAAGTATAGAATTTTACAGGAGTTAACTTTACTTTTAAAGTGGTATAAATTGTGAAGTACAAATTTTTGGAGATTAATTAAGAATTTTTTTGAAGTTATTGTTTTAAATGAAGAATTTCTTTATAAAAAGAAGTAATTAAATTGGAAATTTATTGAAGAAATCTAACTCTTGGGATTAATTTGATGTTTTAATCTTTTGAAAAGGAAGTCAAAAGATTTTATTTGAATATATAAAAATTCTTTGGTGTATTTCTTGATTAATTAGTTGCTTGGATGCTTAGTTGTTTAGCGTTAGCTTATATATTGATAGAAATATTATCGATAGTAATATGTTTCAATTAATTATGGACTTTTCTTTGAATTAGAAATTACGAGGACATAATTTTTTTAAGGGGGAAGTCTGTAATAACACTGATTTTTCACTATTGTTAAAATAGAATAAATTAAGATTTAAATTGGAGAAATTTGAATATTAAGTGTTTTAGTTGAAATTAGAATTTGAAATGAGAACTTTAAGATGTATGTATTATTTGGAAAAGCGCATATGAAATTATGTGATGCAAAATTTTTGTTTTAAAACTTGTTGAAATAATGTGTAATTCTATTTAAATGGAAAACGAGAATTTTTGGAGTTAAATTGATTTATTTGTTATGTTGTCTTATTTTAGAAAAATATAAAATACCTTGTTTTTAATAATAAAAATTAGGATTTAAAAATTATTAATACTTATGTTTAATTAATTAATCATGAAGATTAGGTGATGAACTTAATTTTAGTATATTAAATGAATTTTTCTATGTTGAAATCAATGAGATATTAGTATTTTAAAAATGGTAAAAAGTGTAAAATGTTTTAGTGTTTTATTTCTTTAAATTTAATTATGGGTTTGGACTTAATATCTACTTTAACCCATTCGTGTGTGTTGGGAAGTTGACTTCTCTGTATTAGAACAAAAGATACGTTCCTTTTCTTTTACAATAAAAGAAAAACAGAAAGCTTCTCTTTTCCTCCTTCTCAAAACCTAGCTTTCTCAGAATCAAAATTTTAAAATAGGAATAAAATTCTAAAAAATTCCAAAACTTCAGATCTAGCTTTTCTACAACCTTTTGCATCTTTTAACCACAAGAAAATGAAGTTTTGGACATGTTTAAGGATCAAAATTGGTTGAATAGCTAGGAGGAAAAGTGAAATCTGGGCTGAAAAACGCAGGTCAGTGTAAAATTCATAACTAATTCTCGAATAATCAAGAAAAATTGGAATTTTGATATGTTGTTCTATACTCATGTGTACACCTTTAGTTAAAATTTCATGGGAAAATATTTAGGTTTGTTATGTTAAATTTGCTTTGCACTAAGGACGAAAACCTAGGCTGTTTCGTTGTTTTGGTTTAAGGTTGGCGCTTGTAGCTATGAAGTTTTTGGATATTAAGATGATTTAATCACTCACAACTACCTCTATTTGATTACAAGTTACTGAATTTTTGTTTGGGCGAATTGATGATTGAATTTATTTCAAGTTTAGTGGCAATAATTGCATATTTTGTTGCCTATTCGCTGGTTGCTATAAACCCTTATCATATGATCCTTAGACCATCAAATTGAAGTTATATATATGTTGCATGCTGCTAAAAAATAATGCTCTAGAGGTTAGAAGTGTTCACCACCAGAAAACCCCTGCTGTCGGACCAACGAAAGGCGCGAAAATCGCTTAGGGCTTTTTCTGGGAAGGAAAAAAGAGAGAGCTTATGCATTAAGATGTATCGAGATATGAAGCTTCGATGATCTTCGTTGTCGATGATCTTAATGCATTAAGATGTATCAAGATATGAAGATGAGCTTTTCCTTGGAAGGAATAAAGAGAGATGTTGGGGAATATGTGAGGAAGTGTCTATATGCCTGCAAGTGAAGGCAGAACATCAAAAGCCAAGTGGGCTTCTACAGCCTTTGTATGTTCCTGTTTGAAAATGGGATTCGGTATTTATAAATTTTGTAGATGGGTTGCCAAGATCGAGGGCAGGGAATTAGAGTATATGGGTCATAGTGGACAGACTCACTAAGTGTGCACATTTCATTCTAGTAAAGGCCACAAGAACTGCGTCGAAGTTAGCAGAGATATATATGAGGGCAGTAGTTAGATTGCATGGGTGCCTAGCACTATTGTTAGCGATCATGATCCATTATTCACTAGTGAGTTTTTGGCATTGCTTGTAGAGTGCTATGGGGTCAGAACTGAGCATGAGTACTACATACCATCCACAAATAGATGGGTAGACCGAAAGAGTTAACAAGGTCCTAAAAGATTTCCTTAGAGCTTGAATTTTAGACATAGGTGGATCTTGGGAAGAATATTTACACTTGGTAGAGTTTTATACAACAGCTATAAGAGTAGTTTGGGATGGCTCCATTTAAAGCGTTGTATGGAAGACCATGTAAGTTGACTGCATGTTGGATGGAGGTGGGTGATAGGATCGTGCTGGGTCCAGATTTAGTCAAGGAATCTACTAAGAAGGTAGAGCTAATTTGAGCTAGGATAAGAGCAGCTCAGTCGAGGAAGAAAAGTTAAGCTGATGCTAAGAGAAGAGAACTGGAATTCGCAGTTGGCGATAAGGTGTTCATGAAGGTTTCTCTAATGAGAGGCATGATGCGCTTTAGGAAGGCTGGGAAGCTAGCATCCAGAAATGTAGGGCCTTTTCCGATCACAGAAAGGATTGGGAAGGTAGTGTATAAGGTGGAACTGCCTATTTGTAAGGATCAATGATGTGTTTCACATATCATAATTGCGGAAATGCACTAAAGATCCAGACGCGGTAGTAAATTCAAGTGTAGTAAAAGATATGGTCATAGAGCCAAATATGACCTATGTGAGACCAGGTCAGATAGTGGACCAGGATGGAAAATGGCTTCGAAACAAGGTGGTAAGGCTAGTCTGTGTTCAGTGAAGCATAGATCGGGAGGACTGCACATGGAAACAGAAGACAACATCAGGAGGACCTTTCCAGAGTTGTTTGTTTCAAATTAGCATATGAACTATGTATTATATTGCATTGACTACAAACCACACACACACACACACACACACACACACACACACACATATATATATATATATATGAATATAATGGTTGATTACTATATTAGTGGAAAGCACTAGAGTAACATCCCCTATTTTGAGGCCCGAAGCTAACTGCTACAGATGCTACAGTCATCTATAGCATTAACTTCTAGTGACAAAATACAGTAATGTTAATGGTATCCGTAATATTAGAAGCATCATGAATATGAAATAAAATCAACACAGATCAAAACAGCTTTTATGATTACATTTCAAATCAATATTTCATATTCAATTACATAATCCAAAAACGATTCCCAGGTTTAAATAAATATAATTATTACAAAATATGCCAAGAGCGACATATGAAGATGCCCTGTTGGATGATCAAAGTACTAAATAGACATATCAGTCAATAAATACATAACAGTGGAAAGCTTTATTCATCACCTACTAAAACCAGAAACACCTTAAATCTCAATCTACTTAGATTAAATTTTGAGCTCCCGAGAGTTTAAGGGGAAAACTTAAACCTCGAGTTTGACATAAAGCTTAGTTTGAATAATTCTATCACATCTCGGTTTACTAATAATAAGTGAGACCATGCCGCTTAGCAGAATGGGTTTCCTCTTACTAATCTCCTTTTAAAATCATATCATTTGCAAATCAAAATCCTACAATCAACTGATTATAACAACAATAGCAATAACATAATGCATATAAATCAGGTAATTAATGGACCATCCGTCCGAACATTATAGTTTTATCAGGCTGACTATTAACCACTGGCTGACTTGGGCCTACCAAACATAATAAATATTCTAACTTTTGTTAGACACAATACTGGACGGTTTGTCCTTAACTTACTTCTCCTAGGGTCAACTGATCCTAATGGTTTTGCGAGCTCACCAATATCCTATCTCTACTCTGTGTATTCCTTTCTGTGTGTAACATCATTTTAGTCTTCCCTGTCACAAAGCCCTATGCACTGGAATTTTAGACTTATATTAGCTAGGGGCTACTTGCTAAAGTATAGGGCACGACCCCACACCAGTCCCATTTGGTTTTATATCCGAGTCATATACTTAGGGCTTACCACCCTATTCAGTTTTCCTTGAAAACATTTCTTTCAGATTGATTTAACCCTTTTAAATCATACTTAAACAAGGAAAATATACTCTTTACTTTACTCAAAATACATATGCCACGATATGCTTTACATGAAACAATGTCGATGAAAACCTAAAATCAATAGGGTTATATATCCCTTTAAAATAAGTTAAAGACATTTTTAACTTAGAAAACATTAGGCTATAAAGCCAAAACAATACCTTCAAAACCATTGTTTAAAACCTTAAACAACCCCTTTCGAAATCAATGAAAGCATCCCTTTCGAAATCATTGAGTTCAACACTTAATAAAACTATAGGGTCAAAGGGAACATGGGCGAAAGCATCACTTTCGAAAGCAATGGTTTCAAGTAAAGGGATTGCAGTAGAGATAGCTTTGAAACCGTTATTTTATATATTAAAAGAAAACGACAAGCATTCCCTTCGAAGGCATCCCCTTCGAAGGCATCAGGGAAAGCGGCACTAGAATGACGAAAGGAGATGGGCGGCACCACCCCTTCGTAAATCTTGGGTTAATAAAAGCGGCAACAATGATGTTGGAAGGGAACCAAGGCGAAGGCCTTCCTTTCGCATATATTAGTTTAGGGGTTTATAAAGGTGGCCTTTAATGAAGGCGAAGGGTATCAATGCAGCAGCTAACATAGTGACGACTGACGATGGGATAACTGCGGAAGCACTTCTCTCCGCAAGCATACTTTAAAACAAAGGCGGGGTCAATGGGTTTGATGGCTAATAAAAGCGGCTTCAACCCTTTTGCAAGCCTGATTTCGCCATCATCTCTTCCTTCCGCCTGACTCCAACACACTACGTACCAATGGCTTGATACCGGGTATAATGGTTTCGAGTGGATGCAGAAGGGGTTATGGGTGGGAGTACAGTGACAGAAACTTGTCTGGGTAAGTGGCAAAGCTGTAATTGAGTTAAAAACTGAATTTTTATTTTTAAAAGAAACTCCTTTTCACCTAACCATCAATATTTGTCAAAATCTCATTGGTTTACAAAACTTTACCAATTTCTTTCTCTGGAAATAATGCCGCATGCTATATACATGAATACTCAAATAATTTACACTTAAGCCCAAATTTAAACATTTTACTCAAGCAAACAAGCCCTTGTCATTGAAAATAATTTATTTACTCATCCTAAACTCTTAGGAAAAACCCCCAAAAATCAAATTAATCATCCTCTTCCCTATATCCAAATTTTTGGGTCGAAAACATATTTTAACCATTTAAAATATTTAAAACCGAATTAATCATTTTCTAAACTTATAAAATTCACCATAAATCCATATTAACTTGAAAAATTATAAAACTTGAAACTCGCTTTTAAAATAATGATTCTCATATCATATCAAAATCTCAAGTAAATCGGATGTCATATGAATGGTTTTCTAACTCAAACATAACACAATAATGATATTTAAACCATATATCATCAACATAGCATATAATCACTTTTAAACACTAAACATGGCATATACATGAAAAAGCAAATGGGTTTACCTTTAAACAGAAATCATTCATCAAAATAGAGATGTAAACTAATTATTCACCTTGAATTGGATCAAGGAGTTAAAATTTGAATTAAGATTGAGTTCCTAAGCTTTTCCCTTAATCTCTTAACTTTAATCTCTTATTTCCCTTCCTTGTAATGGTCGGCCGAACTTAGTATTGTTATTGTTTAGTTTGTGAATGTAGATAGAATGAGGAAATGGAGAGAATGGAAGGGTTTAGGGTATATGAATAAAGACTCTTCCTATTTTACCCTTCATTAATATATTGATTAAGGCACGACTCAAGTTTAATTGTCAAATCTCAATTCCTCTAACCCTTTACATTATTTTATTTCATTTGTCTAATTAAGTATCTTAATAATGTTAGGTAAAATTAGGGTCGTTATAGACTCCATTCCTTAAAGAATTTCATCCTCAAAATTACAATAAGGTACCCGCAACAATCAAACATAAAGGTAAAACATACCATCAAACAAGTTAGGATAAGTGTCCTTAATCCTGCTCTCGATTTCCCAAGTATAGCCTCTCTCGTCATCACTCCACTGGACTTTGACTAATCTGAGTGTCTTGTCCCTTAGTATCTTCTCATCTCTCGCAACTATATGAACTAGTTTTCTAACTATAGTCATATCTGATTCCACTACTGAATCTTCTAACACAGTCGGTGTAATAGTAGTCTCTAGATCTCGAATACACTTCTTTAGATGAGAAATATGGAAAACATTATGGACTCCTACTAAACTATTAGGTAACTCTACACTATACGTGAGTTTCTCGATCTTTTCTATAATAGGAAATGGTCTAACGAACCTTGGCGCCAACTTCCCTAATCTACCGAATCTGATCACACCCGTCATCGATGACATTTTGACGAAAACATGATCTCCAGTTGGGAACTCTAAGTCTTTCCATCTCTTATCAGCATACCTCTTCTGCCTAGACTGAGCTTACTTTATTTTAGCCTAAATTAACTCAATCTTTTCTACAGCTTCTTTAACAAAATCCAAACCAAGAACTAATCAATCCCCGGTCTCTAACCAACAAACTGGAGATTTTCATGGCCTTCCATACAAAGCTTCAAACAGTACCATCCTTGTACTAGTCTGATAACTGTTCTAATATGAAAACTCGACTAAGTGTAGATGGTCTGTAACGACCCAAAATTTTCAATAATTAAAACTATTAAATTTAATAAGATTTTAGAATTTAATATTGTGTGAGGTTAAAATTTATGATTTATTAATGAGAAAACAATTATAATGTAATTTAATAATGTTGATTTAATGTAATTGATAACTATTTTAATGTAATTTCAATCAGTTGAAATAATTGTAAAGTTAATTTGGTTATATTTGTAAATAAGGAATAAATTAAATGTTGGATTTAATATTGAAATTATATGTCATAAATTAGAATAGGTTTATTTAGGAAAATAAAATCACTTAATTAGTATGTGAATTTATTAGCTTTGTTGGTAAACAATAAACATAGAAATGTGTTGAAATTATTAATGTGTAATAATTGTTTAATTATCATTTCATTATTTAATCCGTTGAATTAATTTGGAAATCAATGTGAATTAATATAATTAAATATTGCAGTTAATATGAGTTAAAGAGATAAATGTCGAATATGAATGTAATAAAATATAAACTAATGTTAATTATATTCATAAGGTAATAGTTGATTAAATAATAAGTGCGAAATCAAAATTAAAGAATTTATTGGACTTTAAATTATAATAAAATATGTTTTATTCCCATTGTAATTTAACGTTAAAATTTATGTAAGATTTAAATATTGGAATTAACATGGAAACTGTATCATAAAAGATTATTAGTTTTATATAATCAAGAATGATAAAAAATTTAATTTTTAAAATTGAATTTGAGAGTGATTAAATCAATTTAATAATAATTTAATTAATTAACGTGAAAATTAGCCATTTGGCCACTATCTCGGATTTCGACAAAACTAGTTTCATCGGATCCGTAATAGTGAATTATTGTAGGATTTCAAGTTTCATAGCGATCAGACTTGTCGTTTGGCCGTGCGAGCTTGAAACACATAGAAAATTTAGTATAATTTAAATGAATATAATCTGATTTTAAAAGCTAACTTCTATATATAATGGAATTTGGGTTTGAAACTAGTTTTGTTGAGTTTAAAAATATTGAAAATCTGTATTTCGATATATTGGATGACCCACTTTCGTTTCGGAAACGGAACGGGCTTTTCGGGTTCGCGTAATCATTTCGACCATTTAGGCCCAATTGATTGTATGCTGTGAATATATGTTTATCCTAGCCCATTCTATTTCCAAACCCTAGCAACCTTTCATTTTTATTCCTGTACGTACATTATTTTCATCTGTTTCTCCTTCTCAAAAGTCAAAACGTCAAAACCTAATTCTTAATTTCAATTTCAAATCAAAATCAATTCCAAAAATGTAAACTCCTCAAACTATATCGAATTATATATCATTGGAAAGCTCTCGATTACAAGAACGTCAAAACCTAATTCTCAATTTTTCATACGAGCTCGGATTTGGACGCGGTTTTCTCCGTTGTGATCGTATCAAAATTCAAGACATTATGGAACTAGTTTGGTTGGATTCTGAGACTGTTAAATTTTTGGGCTTTTATTGGATTTTTAATCGACAAAAAAATCAAAGGTAAGTGTTTTAACCCACTCACAACTACTAAACCATCTTATGTTTGTTAAATTTAATTTACGCTATGATTAGAAATTTATTGATTGTTGTTTGGTATTTTAAATTGTCATTTAAATTTAATTTGAGTTTATTTGAATTGAATTGCCATTCAAAATTAATATTGAATTTAATTGCCAGTAATATACCTGATAATGATAACCAGTTTATTTGTTGTGATTTATTAGTTGATTTGAATGATGATTGTGATGGATGTTAAATTGTTGATATTTGGATGATTGGATATTATATTTATTTTATATGTTGTTATCACACTGCAAGTTCTCTTAGTTATTGTTAGGAAAATCACTATGGGTTGCAATGATACATAACCGAATGGTCTTATAGATTAGGGAAAAATCGTTATGGGTTGAAATCATAAACTCGAGCGATTTTATGGATTTGGAAATTGTAATTCGGGATTGCGGTTTGAAATGATATATACTCGTAAATTTAAATTTGTTGCGGGTTGAAATGATATATATCTGTATCACTTGACCATAGGATAGAAAATTATATACGGACACCGGATTGGTTAAATTGAATGGTTTAAAATCTGGAATTTGGATTTTTGATTAAATGATGTTGTTTTAAAGGAAATGAATTATAAATTTATATGAATTTAATTATTTTTCCAATTCAAGCTTTGAAAGTTGAAATTGAAGTGATTAAAAAGAAATTATTTAAGAATTTAATTGGGAAAAGTAAAGTTAAAATTGATATATGACTTTAATTTGGAAATTTGAATTATTTTGAAGATTTGGATCTTAAAGTTTAACAATGAAGTTAAATATGATTTAAGTGGTTTAAATAAATTGAGTTTTGTTGATTTGAAATTTGGATATGGTCCAGATCTGTGGAAATGGAAGAAACAGTTTGATTTGATAGTATTTTCAAAATAAAATTATTTTAACATTAACTAGTTAAAAATCTATTATTTTAAAATTCAGATTATTTAAATTTTCAAAACTATTTACTATATAAACCATTTCCAATAATCAAACCATTTTATATTAAACTATTTTAATTGTTTTAAAATCCTTAAATTTATTTTAAACTATTAAAACTATTTTAAGCTGTAACGACCCATAAATTTTAACGATTTTTATAACGTAATTAACTAAATTTTTCATGAAAAATAAATACTTAATTTTTGAAATGAAAATTTGATATTTAGAATACGTCTATTTAAATATAGCAAATGGTAAATTTTTATTGGAAAATATGTAAGCTAATTCTGTTTGTAATTTTCAATTTCAATTTTAAATCAGTTAATTTGATGAAATAAAATATTTTAGAAATCTGAATATTTTTATATAATAAAAATGTAAATCATTTTTTGAGTGAGACGTCGTATTTCATTTCGTCAAATTTGGAATGCTCTAGCCCCGTTTATCTTATTTTCGGCGTTTTAGCAGCAATTTTGGCATCGAAATTCGAGTTTTGATAGGATTGTCGTATCGCTGATATCTGTGTACCATTTTGTTCGTCTCATCGTGCTGATCTTCGCAGTATATTCATTCGTACATTTTGGTCCGGTACGCGGCGAAATTTGCGAAACAGATAGCCGTGTCAGTACCCATATCTGGAATCTTTTGGCTTCCTGTGACCATTCATTGTCCACCATGATCTTTTATTTTTCTATGTTTTAATATTTGTACTAGTCGTCTTCTGTGTCTTGTCCCTTCGTTGTCCACGTTCATGTTTTAAAGATAATATAATATAAATTTATATGCACGTCTCTTCGTTTTTTTAAAAGCTATTCATTTTCTTTCCCTTGAAACTGCTCGCACATTCCCTGCTCAACCCATACTCCTTCATGGCTGCCGAGCCTTATATTTTCCTTCCTCTCATCTTTCATGTTTTATAAAAAAAGTATATATTAAACAAGTTTATACATTGAAGCGTGGAAGCCTGCTCCTATTTTGTTCGCTCGTCACCACCTTATCACCAACCTCCACTTCTTATACCACAACTCAACCTTATCTTTCCCTGCCTTCTTCCGCCCTGAGACAGCTCCGCCACCTGCTCGACTGTTGCTCTAACCTCGACCACATCCCAACCGACCAAACTCCTCGGCCATGCAACAATCATTCACCCCTCTCTAAAAAATATAACGAAAGTAATATATTCCTTTCTTTTAACAGAGAAGGCTCCCCATCGCCTTTCACTTGAACCAGTAACCACTGGCCTCACAACCAACCTATGCAGCTGATCACACCTTGCACCATCTCTTCATGTGACAGCTCTGCCTTGTCGAACTCCGACCAAAACTACATCTCCACTGCTAGCCCGCCTGCAACCTCCACCATGTTTTCCCCACCGAACCTTATAGCCGTACACCAATGAACTTCCCACTAGCCTACTCGACAACACAATGGCCGCACTAAACAGCCCACGTCCGTTCCACCCCTTCGGCCACCAAATCAGCTTGCCACCACTCTACTCGACTATGACTACCGCACTGTCCACCCTCCACAAACCCATGCTCTGGCCGTAGATCTTCCTCCACCTCAGAACTCGCCAAACCCACGCCTGGAGCCACTGCCTAAATTTGAACGGAAGCACTTGCTTTCAAAGGCCGAGGCCTGGTCTTCTCCTTCCTTTAAAAAAAGAAAAAGAAATGTTCGTATATTTTATAAGGAACCTGCTCTCTTTTGTTGTCGAGCTACCATCCTACTTCACTTGTTCGTGCCACCTTGTCTCGCACCCATTAGCCTTCTCTTTGTATATATAAATATGGTTTCAGGTACTGTTTTAAAAATGTATTATATATAGATATTTTGAATTTTAAATATGTGTTGTGCTGTTGATTTTAAAATATGTGTTTTGTTTGTGAAAAAAAGAATATTGATTTTAAACATAAATTATAGAGATTTAGATTTTATGCATTTTGATTTTCAAATATAATATATAGATTTTAAAATATAATATATATAGATATCTTGATTTTAAATTGGTATAGATGTTTTGATTTTATTTAAAGTGTTTTAAAAAAGAAATGATTTTGGAATAATATATAACGATTTTATTTTGATATGTGTTTTAAATTAAATATTGATTTTTAAAATATAGTATATATATTTGTTCTCCGTTGAATTCAAGATCTTGCTTGTCGCTGTCCAGTTATCTAGCTTGTTTGGGTCTGTATCCTTGTAGGCGTCGCTTCTTATTCTCGGGGTCAAATTTCTCTAGCCTCAAAAGGTGAGCAACCACTTACGATTAACATTTCTATATTTAGTAAATTGATTTCTCATGAAATGACGTTTGAAATATGTTGTTAAATTTGATTTTCTAGTTATTTAATTGTTGAATATGAAATGTTAATATTTAAATTGTTTACCTATGACATATGACACCATGACCTGTTAATATATATTCAAATTATTAACTGTGATATATTCTCATCATTGATATGTTATGTTATTTTATTATTATTCTATTGTTCTCACTCTGCAAGTTCCCTGTTAGTTTAGAATTCCTTATGGGTTGAAATGATACATACCCGAACGATCTTATAGATTAGGGGAAAATCGTTATGGGCTAAAATGATAAACCAAAGCAATTTTTATTTATTTTGAAATTTTAGGATTGTGGGTTGAAATGATATAAACCCGTAAATTTAAAATAATTACGGATTGAAATGATAAATATCCGTATCACTTGACCATAGGATAGAAAATTATATACGGACACCGTTGTGCTAATTTTGAAAATGATTTCCATGGTTTTGAAAGGAAACATATGATTTTAATAAATATTGATTTTAAATTATAATATATAAATTTTATTTTTATATATGTGTAAAATTTAGATTTTTAAAATTATATATTTGAATTTTTTTAATTTATAAGTTAGTTTTGAAATTATAAATTTTAAGATTTTACTTATAATTTTATTATTTTCAAATATATAAAATAAGATTTAATATAAAATAAAATTTAAGAATATGATTTAGTTTAATAAAATTTAAATTAATTAGTATATATATAATATGTTTAAGTTTTTATATAAAGTTATATTAATATTTTAAAAATAGATTTTTGTAATAAATTTAATAAAGTATGGTTGGAAAAATAAATTGAACTTGATTTGAAATATTATTTGTTTAAGAATTGGATATAAATAAGAATTGATTTGAACTTATTGATTTGAGATTTTGAAAGGTACGATTTCATAACTTGATTTGATAAAAAGTGATTAAATGGATAATTTCAACTTTAAATAAATTTGAGATTGAATATTTAATATTAACTTAAATTTGTAATATGAGATTTTAAAGTGTTATTAAAAATGATTAAGTGAATATTTGAAAATTTAATAGGGCTAAAGTTGAATTTTGAAATATAAATGAAATTTATTAAATTTAGTTATTATAAATGTTTGAATAATTAAACTTTGAAACCTATTGAATTTGAAGTGGTTTAAATTTGAAGTTCAAACATGAACTTGAAATTGATTAAAAATGGTTTTAAAAAGAATTTGAAGTTAGGTTGATTTAAATTGAATTTTGGAACCAAAGTTGATTTGAATCGTTTTGTGGAAATTGGATGAAACGGTTCTAATTTGAAACTATTTTGATATAAACTCTTTTAATATAAACTATTTTTAATATAAAACAATTTGATCTATAACCTATTTTCAATATAAACTATTTTAATATATATATATAAACTACTTTTAAATATTCAAATTGTTTAAGTGGGAATTGTTATGATTTAAATTTAAGGGATTTAAATGCAAATATTTAAGATGATGGTTTAAACTATTTTGTAGTTATGATTTCGTAGGTGAATCCGAATTCCGAAAGTGATATGATTTTGAATGGATTATGATATTTGATATGAAGTATAAACTGTTTGAAAATATAAAATAACCATGGTGTGAAATAAGCGTTTGGTTGTTAAAGGGACCGGGATCATATTTGTCATACTCTCTGCCAATACCGAAAACCACTTTAACAATTCTGTACATGGTGGAGATTCTAGAACAAAGTAGGATGGTTTGGCGACAATTTTATATGAGGTATTAACGCAACCTTGACTCCCGTGAGTCAGCTTGATGTGGCTAAAATAGGAGCCATGCCGGGCCAAGTGAGGTCGCTCCTCCGATCGGGCACATTTCTTTGATACCATTCTATTACTTTGTAATTTGATTGGGTGCACCTTTGATTTTGGGAGTGTGTCTCGAGGTGGACGGTAGTAGCTGCTATGCATTACCACTTGTCCGGATCTGCAATGGTAGAGTCCTACCCTAGGCATTGCCTCGCCTGCCTAGTCACATGCCTTATCGCGCCTTCTACGAGTTTTTTTTGTACCGTACCTATGGAATGCTCCCTGAGTAAACCACCGGTTTGGTGGAGCTTACAGTATCTGTATAGACTACGGGAATATATAAAATGTGTTAAAGGGGATATGGGTAACGTCTTAACGCTATTTTAATATTTTACTTTACTATATATATTATATATGTAGCGTATTGTACTATGTATGTAGATAGTTTAACGGATCTTTAAAGGATGGGAATCTCAAACATCCTTTGAGTTACTTTGTATTTCATTTGACATTTCACTTGGTTTGATTTACTAGTATAAGAATTTTAATCCTGATTCAAGTGTTTTGTGTTTTGCTTTATGCTCGAGTCAGGCCGAGTGGCACAGCATTTGACTCACCTTTGGAGCTTGGAGATTTGCTTGGAGTTATCTATTCAGCTTTCGGTTATTCCAGTTATTCCCAGTTTATGTTCAGACTTGTCATCTACTATTTTTTGAGACTACTTTGTATTTGAAATTTTCTGTTGTATCTTGTTCTATACTCTATTGTTTAATATAGTAGCTTCATGAACTACTATTCATCTATTCTGCTGCTTATTGTTATATTACTCCGTGTCAATGATTCTATGGCTGATTTATTTACTGTATATGCTGAGTTTTGCCAAATATAAATTAACAATCTATTGTTTTGAGCAATTTATGTCTGACATGAGTGGATGATTGTCGATTTGAACGGTTCAAAATGCAGGTCGTTACAGTTGGTATTAGAGCCAGGTTTAGGCAAACTTAGCATATGGAGTAAAAACTCATTAGAGATTGGGTAGTAATACCCTAGAATGAGTAAAGTCAATTACAAAATCCTCTTCCTCAAGCTTGAACTTTCTTCGTTAGGATCCTCTTTGATTTGAATTTCCTTTGAATCTTTAAACTATTCCCTTTGTTCTGAAATCCATTCTTGTCTCTTCCTGTTCGTGTTCTTTTTATATTGGAGCATCCCATAGCTCTATTTCTGTTAATCTCTGTAATAAATTCGAGCACATCCTACAACCTCAAATTGGAAACTTCATTCTTATATGTGATAAATCCCATCGGCAGTCTCGCCAACCTTATTATGATTTGTAAAGGGGTGAAACTCCTTTATAACAGACGTCGATTCACCGGAGATTTCTATGTCTTTAGTTTAGATGCTGTTATCTCTTGCAAAACCCAAACCGTCTCTCTAGTAGACAACTTGGGTAATTCTCTCGTGATTGGATGTCTATTTCCTCAGGATTGTGCAGGCAGTTTATCTTTTACCTTGATTCTCAACCGAATGATCTTGACTCCACCTGATAGTCGGGATTTATCCTAATGTTTTCGGTAAAGTCACTCCCCTACCTTCCAAGAGGGAAATTGAATTCGACATCGACCTTATTCTTGGAGCTCGACCTGTTGTCCTTCCTCCCGGACGAATGTTTTCTATGAATGATTGGCCATATCCTTCGGATTAACCAATGCTCCTGCCTTCTTTGTCGATCTCATGAATCGCGTTTCCACGATGTCCCCAACGAGTTTATCCCCATTTTCGTTGATGATATTCTCGTCTTTTCTAAGTCTCGGTTGACCCGGTTAAGATCACTAAGATTGGTATAAGTCTGTCAATATTTTCTCTTCTATAACTTAATTATTTTATCTTCCTTTCGTGCTTATCTTTGTAGTTAGAAATTCTCTTTGATTTGGGTCCCTCTAAATTTGAATCTCTATCCTTGTTTTAAGATCCATTCTTGAATCATCCTATGAGGGAGTGTATTTGTAATTAATATAAAGATGTTTTATATTGTGTTGTTTGAATTGTTAAGTTTAATTTGGGGTTTCGATCAATTCGTCTGGCCAACGTTATCGATAGGAATTCCAAAACACTTGAACATAGCAAACTGACACAATATTGTTTTCAAAATTGGTAAATGGAGTAATTTTATGAATGATTATATATATATATATATGTAAGTATAATTTTCTGAAATTATATAGTTAAATGAATTGGTTGTTAGAAATGATAATATTAGATTATCATTTAATGTTTGTAAACCATTAACTATTGTTGCATGATATAAAGAAATGAAATTATAAAAGATGGTTTATAAATTGATTTGAAATTGGAATGAATTTAAATTTAAGATTTAAGATTTGAGGATTAAATTTTCAGTGCTTTTCAAATTCGGTTCTCAAAGTTTTGAAAAAATATATATATTATTTTAAAGTATTTTCGAATGGAAATTGATTTTAAAGAATTTTAAAAGAAGCAAGTCAGTACTCTCCTCATTTGTCGTTGGAAAATAATTTCGGTGATGACTGCAACATCATCGACATTCATTTTTGAGTCTCGGAGTAGAGAGATTATTTAGTAGCTTTGTTATACTTTTGTTTTGGAAATTGGATTTGATTTAAATTCCTTGAGTATGGTTTGATGTATAATATATATATATGTATGTATATATTTATTTCAAAATGTTTTGAAATGAAACCGGAAATTTAATTCTTAAGTTTATGGTAACTGATGGTTTTCAAAATTCTAAAATGAAGATTTTTTTTAAAAATGGAGTGTTTAAATGAGAAATTGAATTGAAACAATTTGAAACGGTGGAACTAGGATAAATTAATTTTTATAATACTCAATTGCATTTAAAATGTGTATAACTTACCTGAAATAGTCAAAAAGTTAAAATGTTAATGTGAATGTA
Source organism: Allium fistulosum (assembly GCA_030737815.1). Classification (NCBI taxonomy): domain Eukaryota; kingdom Viridiplantae; phylum Streptophyta; class Magnoliopsida; order Asparagales; family Amaryllidaceae; genus Allium; species Allium fistulosum. The sequence continues at coordinate 297,912,876 of CM060907.1, forward strand.
ATTGAAGGTTATACAAGAGAAAACTAAAGTAATAAAAATGTTCAAACTAAATATTTGCTTAATAAAATGTGTAAATAAAGGGAAATTTGTATAGTGCTCGATTACAAATCAGATTCATTAATATAACTTACTTATAAAAGTTTGAACGTAATGTGAATATGTAATTGAATAATATACAATATAAATGTAAGTAATTGAATGTCCAAAATGAAATTTTGTTAAGAGAATTTATAAATAAAAATTGAGTGGTTATAATAAATGTTTATACACTTAATTTATGTTAAGTGAAATAAACTGAATAATAAATAGAGAATGCAATTTAGGTAAATAAATATGAACTTAAGAATAGTTGAAATTGAATTATAAGTGGAATTAACTTAAGTGAAGTCAAATGGATTAAATAAATAAGTTAAATAAAAATAAATTTGTTTTGAAAGAAAATTTAGTAATAAATGTTAATAAATCGAAAGCAAATCAATTGAATAAAAATACACTGAATTGAAATCAACCAAATATGAATTCAATGACTATTTATTAATTAAATAAGATGAATTAAAACCAAATTTGCTGAATATAAATCAATTTAAAAGTTAATGAAATCTATATGGTTTTGAATTTTATTATTGTATATGGTATAATGTATTACAAATCTATATTTCCTCTCTGTTGCTTTTATTCTCCTACCTCGTTCCTTTTCGGGGACGAATAATTTTGAGTGGGGGAGAGTGTAACGACCCATAAATTTTAATGATTTTTATAACGTAATTAACTAATTTTTTCATGAAAAATAAATAATAAAATTTTGAAATGAAAATTTGATATTTAGAATACGTCTATTTAAACATAGTAAATGGTAAATTTTTATTGGAAAATATGTAAGTCAATTCTATTGTGTAATTTTTAATTTCAATTTTAAATCAGTTAATTTAATAAAAATAAAATATTTTCAAAATCTGAATATTTTTATATAATAAAAATGTAAATCATTTTCTGAGTGAGTCGTCATATTTCGTTTCGCCAAATTTGGTCTGGTCTAGCCCCGTTTATCTTATTTTCGGCGTTTTAGCAATAGTTTTGGCAGCAAAATTCGAGTTTTGATAGGATTGTCGTATCATTGATATTTGTATACCATTCTATTCGTATCATCATGCTGATCTCCACAGTATATTCATTTGTACATTTTGGTCCGATATGCGGCAAAATTTGCGAAACAGATAGCCGTGTCGGTACCCATATCTGGAATCTTTTGGCTTCCTATGACCATTCATTGTCCACCGTGACCTTTTATTTTTCTATTGTTTTAATATTTGTACTAGTTCATCTTCTGTGTCTTGTCCCTTCGTTGTCAACGTTCATGTTTTAAAGATAATATAATATAAAGTTATATGCACGTCCCTTTTTTTTTAAAAAACTTGTTCATTTTCTTTCCCCTAAAACTGCTCGCACCTTCCCTGCTCAAACCATACGCCTTCATGGCTGCCGAGCCTTATATTTTCCTTCCTCTCATATTTCGTGCTTCATAAAAAAAGTATATATTAAACAAGTTTATACATTGAAGCTTGGAAGCCTGCTCCTATTTTGTTCGCTCGTCACCACCCTTATCACCAACCTCCACTTTCTATAGCCGCAACTCAGCCTTCCCTTTTCCCCTACCTTCCTACGCCCCGAGACAGCTCTGCCACTTGCTCTACTGTTGCTCCAACCACGAACACACACCAACTGACCAAACGCCTCGGCCATGCAATAATCATCCACGCCTCTCTAAAAAAGAAGAAATAAATATAACGAAAGTTATCTATTCCTTGCTTTTGCCAGAGAAGCCTCCCCATTGCCTTTCACCTGATTCAGCAACTACTGGCCTCACAACCATACCATGTAGCCGATCATACCTTGCACCATCTCTCCACATGATAGCTCTGCCTTGCCAAACTCCGACCCAAACCACATCTTCACTGATAGCCCGCCTGCAACCTCCACGATGTTTTTCCCGCCAAACCTCATAGCCGTACACCAATGACCTTCCCACTAGCCTACTCGACCATATCCATGGCCGCGCTAAATATCCCACGTCTGTTCCACCCCTTCAGCAACTAAATCAGCTTGCCACCACTCAACTCGACTATGACTGCCGTGCTGTCCACCCTCCGAAAACCCATGCTCTGACCGCAGATCTTCCTCCACCTCAGAACTCGCCAAACCCATGCCTGGAGCCACTGCCTAAACTTGAACGGCAACACTTGCTTTCAAAGGCCGAGGCCTGTTCTTCTCCTTTCTTAAAAAAGAAAGAAAGAAATGTTTGTATATCTAATAAGGAACTTGCTCTCTTTTGTTGCAGAGCTACCATCCTACTTCACTTGTTCGTTCCACCTTATCTCGCACCCAGCAGCCTTCTCTTTGTATATATAAATATGGTTTCAGGTATTGTTTTAAAAATGTATTATATATAGATATTTAGAATTTTTAAATATGTGTTATGCTATTGATTTTAAAATATGTGCTTTTTTTGTGAAAAAAAGGATATTGATTTTAAACATAAATTATAGAGATTTTGATTATATGTGTTTTAATTTTCAAATATAATATTAGATTTTAAAATATAATATATATAGATATCTTGATTTTAAATTGGTATAGATGTTTTGATTTTATTTAAAGTGTTTTAAGAAAGAAACAATTTTGGAATAATATATAACGATTTTATTTGATATGTGTTTTAAATTAAGTATTTATTTTTAAAATATAGTATATATATTTGTTCTCCGTTGAATTCAAGATCTTGCTTGTCGCTATCCAGTTATCTAGCTTGTCCGAGTGCGTATACTTGTAGGCGTCGCTTCTTATTCTCGGGGTTAAATTTCTCTAGCCTCGAAAGGTGAACAATCACTTACGATTAACATTCCTATATTTAGTAAATTGATTTCTCATGAAATGACGTTTGAAATATGTTGTTAAATTTGATTTGCTAGTTATTTAATTATTGAATATGATACGTTAATATTTAAATTATTTACCTATGACATATGACACCATGACATTTTAATTATATATTCAAATTATTAACTATGATATATGCTCATCATTGATATGTTATGTTATTTTATTATTATTCTATTGTTCTCACTCTGCAAGTTCCCTGTTAGTTTAGAATTCCCTATGGGTTGAAATGATACATACCCGAATGATCTTATAGATTAGGGGAAAATCATTATGGGCTGAAATGATAAACCCAAGCAACTTTTATTTATTTTGAAATTTTGGGATTGTGGGTTGAAATGATATAAACCTGTAAATTTAAAATAATTACGGATTGAAATGATAAATATCCGTATCACTTGACCATGGGATAGAAAATTATACACGAACACCGTACGGCTATTTTTGAAAATGATTTCCATGGTTTTGAAAGAAAATAAATGGATTTTAATAAATATTGATTTTAAATCATAATATATAAATTCTATTTTTATGTATGTATAAAATTTAGATTTTTAAAATTATATATTTGAAAATTTTAAATTCTTAAGTTAGTTTTGGAAATATAAATTTTAAGATTTTACTTATAATTTTATTATTTTCAAATATATAAAATAAGATTTAACATAAAATAAAATTTAATAATAAGATTTAATTTAATTAGTATATATATAATATGTTTAAGTATTTATATAAAATTATATTAATATTTTAAAAATAGATTTTTGTAATAAATTTAATAAAGTGTGGTTAGAAAAATAAATTGAAATTGATTTGAAATATTATTTGTTTAAGAATTGGATATAAATAAGAATTGATTTAAACTCATTGATTTGAGATTTTAAAAGGTATGATTTTATAACTTGATTTGATAAAAAGTGATTAAATGAATAATTTCAATTTTAAATAAATTTGAGATTGAATATTTAATATTAACTTAAATTTGTAATATGAGATTTTATTTAAGTGTTATTAAAAATGATTAAGCGAATATTTGAAAATTTAATAGGACTAAAGTTGAATTTTGAAATATAAATGAAATTTATTAAATTTAGCTATTGTAAATGTTTGAATAATTAAACTTTGAAACTTATTGAATTTGAAGTGGTTTAAATTTGAAGTTCAAACCTGGATTTGAAATCGATTAAAAATGGTTTTAATAAGAATTTGAACTTAGGTTGATTTAAATTGAATTTTGGAACCAAAGTTGATTTGAATCGATTTGTGTAAATTGGATGAAACAATTCTAACTTGAAACTATTTTTATATAAACTCTTTTAATATAAACTATTTTTAATATAAAATAATTTTATCTATAACCTATTTTAAATATAAACTATTTTAATATATATAAAAACTACTTTTAAATATTCAAATTGTTTAAGTGGGGATTGTTATGATTTTAATTTTAATGGATTTAAATGTAAATATTTAATAAGATGGTTTAAACTATTTTGTAGTTATGATTTCGTAGGTGAATCTGATTTCAAAAGTGATATGGTTTTGAAAGGATTATTATATTTGATATGAAGTATAAACTGTTTGAAAATATAAAATGACTACGGTGTGAAATAAGCGTTTGGTTGTTAAATAGACCGGGATCGGATGTTGTCATACTCTTTGCCAATACCGAAAACCACTTTAACAACTATGTACGTGGTGGAGATTCCAGAACGAAGTAGGATGGTTTGGCGACGATTCTATATGAGGTATTAACGCAACCCTAACTCCCGTGAGTCAGCTTGATGTGGCTAAAACATGAGCCATGCCAGGCTAAGTGAGGTCGCTCCCCCGATCGGGAAAATTTCTTCGATACCATTCAATTACTTTGTGATTTGATTGGGTGCACCTTTGATTTTGCGAATGTGTCTCGAAATGGGCGGTAGTAGCTGCTATGCGTTACCACCAGCTCGGATCCGGAAAATGTTAGAATCCTACCCTAGGCATTGCCTCGCGTGCCTTGTCACATGCCTTATCGCGTCTTCTACGAGTTTGTTTTGTACCGTACCTATGGAGTGCTACCTAAGTAAACCACTAGTTTGGTGGAGCTTACAGTATCTATATTGACTACGAGAATATATAAAATGTGTTAAGGGGGATATGGGTAACGCCTTAATGCTATTTTAATATTTTACTTTACTATAGACATTATATATGTAGCGTATTGTACTATGTATGTGGATAGTTTAACGGATCCTTAAAGGATGGGAATCCCAACCATCCTTTGAGTTACTTTGTATTTCATTTGACATTTCACTTGAGATGCTTTACTAGTATAAGATTGTTAATCCTGACTCAAGTGTTTTGTGTTTTGCTTTATGCTCGGGTCAGACTGAGTGTCACAGCATTTGACTCACCTTTGGAGCTTGGAGATTTGCTTGGAGTTATCTATTCAGCTTTCAGTTATTCCAGTTATTCCCAGTTTATGTTCAAACTTGTCATCAGCTATGTATTTGAGACTACTTTGTATTTGAGATTTTCTGTTGTATCTTGTTTTAGACTCTGTTGTTTTATATAGTAGCTTCATGAACTACTATTCATCTATTTCGCTGCTTATTGTTATATTACTCTGTGTCTGTGATTCTGTGATTGATTTATTTACTGTATATGCTGAGTTTTGCCAAATATAAATTAACAATCTGTTGTTTTGAGCGATTCAAGTCTGACATGAGTGGATGATTATCGATTTGAACGGTTCGAAATGCGGGTAGTTACATAAGCTATTAAAACTATTTTGAATTATTAAAACTATTTTAAACTATTAAAACTATTTTAAACTATATAAACTATTTCTAATATATAAACTATTTTAATCTACAACCTATTTTTAAAATATAAACTATTTTAATATATATTATTTTAAATTTATAAACAACTTTTATTATATATATTTTAATATCTATACTATTTTTAATGTATAACTATTCTAATATATAAACTACTTTCAATATTCAAACCATTTAAGTTAGAACTGTTATGATTTAGATTTTAATGGATTTAAATGTGAATATTTTGATATGATGGTTTAACCTATTTTGTGGTTATGATTTCGAAAGTGAATAATGATTTCAAAAGTGAATAATGATTTCAAAAGTGAATATGATATTTTGATATCAATTATGAATCAATTTTGGAAATGTAAAAGAACCAACCGGTGTGAAATAAGTGTTTGGTTGTTAAAGAGACCGGGATCAGATATTGTCATACTCTCTGCCAATACCGAAAACCACTTTAACAACTATGCACATGGTGGTGAATCCAGAAGGAAGTAGGATGGTTTGGCGAACACTACTGTATGAGGCATGAACGCAGCCCTGACCCCCTCGAGTCAGCTTGATATGACTAAAACAAGAGCCACGCCAGGCCAAGTGAGGTCACTCCTCCGATCGGGCACATTTCTTCGATACCATATATGTTACCTTGTGATTGATTGGTGGCCACCTTTTGATTTGATTATGGGAGTGTGTCTCGAAGTGGGCGGTAGTAGCTCCTATGGTTACAACCAGTTCGGATCCACAAAACGGTAGTATCCTACCCTAGGCATTGCCTCGCATGCCTTGTCATATGCCTTATCACGCCCACTATGAGTTTGGTTTGTGTCGTACACTATGGATTGCCCTCTGATAGCCCTTCAATTTACGGAGGAATTACGGTACTGTATAGACTACGACATTTATAAAAATGTGTTAAGGGGATATGGGTAACGCCTTAATGCTATTTTAATACTTTACTTTACTGTAGACATATTATAATAACATATTGTATTACATGTAGATAGTTTAACGAATCCTTAGGAGATGGAATCCTGAACATCCCTTAAGTTATTGCACACACGTTAGACACTGGATAGGAGATGTAAAATCCCGTAATCATCTCTGAAGCCGTTGCAATCATATTTATTTATTATTGATTTAACTTATATAAGATCTTTTAGTTCTGATTCGAGTGTTTTGTCTTTTCATTATGCTCGGGTCAGCCTGAGCATTTTAGTGTTGAAGACCTTATTTCTGGAGGACGAAGACGAAGATTTAGGATATTATTACTATTTATTATATTTATTCCAGTGCATCATGTTGTGCCACTGCATTATTTATTTATTCCTGTTATATAAATAACTCTGATTTGTATTGTAAAAGTGTAATCAAATGTTATCTGTAAAACAGCTTCATGAACCGTTTATTTGATTATTATATTTTGTCATTCCGCTGTGAGATTTTGTGTTTTGTTTTTCATTTCTTTTCTCTTATTTTATTATTTACCAAATTAACAATCCTCCATTTTGAATGGTTTGAGTTGACATGTGTGGTTTATTGTCGATTTAAACCGTCCAAAAAGGTGGGTCATTACAGTTGGTATCAGAGCTTTGGTTTAGCGATAACCTTAGCTTTGTGGGGTCTGACTCATTAGAGATAGGGTAGTAATACCCTAGAATGAGCTGTTTGAGCGTATATATATATATATATACGAGAGAGCGTATTTTTTACTATTATAAAAATGTTTTTATATTGTGTTAATTTGTTCTGTTTAGTATTTATAAATTCTGGTCGGTACATAGGATGCTATGGCATCGATAGGGATTTCTAAACACTAAATAGGGCAGACCGAAACGATATTGTTTTCGAAATATAGGCAAATGAAATAATTTTACCTAGTATTATATTTTGTATATAAGAGAATAATTTTTATAGATGGATATGGTTGCATGTGATATGTTTGCTTGTTAGGAAGTGAAATTTTATAAATATTGGTTGTAAAATATGATTATAAATAAAATGAATTTAATTGGAAATTTGATAACTTAAGTTCCGGAGTTTGAAATTGGTTTTCAAAAGATTTTGGAATATAATATTAGTATTATTTGGGAGTATTTTCGGATAAATATTTTTAATGTGATTTGAAAGAAATGTTTTAAAAGAATTTTAAAAGGAAATAAGTTCTGCACTTCCTTCTTCTATCGCTGGAAAATAACTTCGGTGATGACTGCGCAACATCAACGACGTTCATTTTCGAGTTTCAAAGTGGGAAGACCACTATGATAGCTTTACTACACATTTGTTTTGAAAAACAAAACTAAAATTTTATTTTCTAAATATGATTTGATATATAAAAGATATGAATACATATATTATTTCAAAATGATTTGAAATGAACCCGACATTTAGTTCTTAAGTTTCTATAAATTAGCGATTTCAATTATTGTAATGAAACGAAATTTTAACTATTTTAATAGTTGGAAACTTCTAAAATAAAAAATAAGAAATTAGAAGATAGGTGATTAATGAAAGTGTAAATTGAAGATTTGTAACTTGTAAATCAAAAGATATGAAAATTTAGAAGATGTAATTATTGAACATTTTGTTAACCAAAATGAATAAGATAAACTTGTGTAACATTCAGTTACATTCTTAAAACATGTATATAACTCACTAGAAATGTTTAAAGTTGTAATGTTAAATAGGAATATGTAATAGAATATTATACAAGTAAAACTTAAGTAATGAAAGTATTCAAATGGAATTATTGCTATAAATAAGAATTTTGATGTACAAAAATGTTATAAGCATAAGTTAATATTTTGAAATGGTAATAAATAGATTGAATCGTAAAAGTGAACACTATATTAAGTAAATGATTATAACTTCAGAAAATGTTGAAATGCTTCTGGAATAGATTTAATAACTTCAGGAAAGTTATATATAATAATAAATGGGAATTAAACAACAATGAAATGAATATAAGTTAATAAGAAATAATCTTGTATGGATAAATTGAAAATAAATGAAATGTATGTAATACTTAAATAGTGAATTCATTGAATATTTTAAATATTGAATGTGAAATAATTTATGTAAGTATTGTATAAATAAATGAGAATTTGAAATAAATCTGAGGTTAATAATGTGAAAAGGAACCAATAGAATAAACTTGAATAATATTTACAATTCATTATTGTTTGGCTGATGGGAAGTTTGGGTAATGATACTTCGAATTGTTTAAGGATGTATAAAGAATCTATTAAGTAATTATCTAATGCAGTTGAGTGTAGGATACACTTGATAGTTTACTTATCACTCATGTACAACGAAAGGTTTCTGAACTAGACAAATTATTAGTTTGGTTGCTATGGATGTATGGCTGATTTCTTTGTTGCATATGATGGTCGTGCTATTTTGTTTGCATATGTTTTGTGTTGATTTGCTTTTGTTATTAATTGAAAACAACTAAATATTTCTCTTGTACATAATTCTCACTATTTTGGATTATATAAGTGAAATACAGGTTTATGAAAGCAATAGATACTGCTTCTGGTTTCATAAATAAAGTTTATTTACCCGACAAATAAGTACGTTTTCGGATTACGGTTTTGCAATGATATTTTATTGTTTTTCCAGTGGTTTGGGATATTTTATTATTGAAATATGATATACATATAAATATTGATATTATTATTTTCCGGACCTATCCGTATAAAGGAGACTCTGTCGAAATTTTCAATGAATTTAGGACTTACAAAACTTTGTGAAAGTGAAAATATTTTTAAACTTTTATTAAACTTGGATACAGAAGATTTAATAGTTTATAAATTTATATATTTTATTTAAAATACTTAATTATGTTAGTTTAAAGTTTTTATAATTTGATTATTTGAATAAAATATATTAGTTTCTTAATTCCTCCTTTTCCCTTTTCGAGGACGAAAAGTATTGAGTGGGGGAGAGTGTAACGACTCGTAATTTTCGATAATTAAAACTATTAAATTTAATAAGATTTTAGAATTTAATATTGTTTGAGATTAAAAATTTATGATTTATTAATGAGAAATCAGTTAGAATGTAATTTAAAAATGTTGATTTAATGTAATTGATAACTAGTTTAATGTAATTTCAATCAATTGAAATAATTGTAAAGTTAATTTGGTTATAATTATAAATAAGGAATAAATTAAATGTTGGATTTAATATTGAAATTATATGTTATAAATTAGAATAGGTTTATTTAGGAATATGAAATCAGTTAATTAGTATGTGAATTTATTAGCTTTGTTGGTAAACAATAAACATAGAAATGTGTTTGAATTATTAATGTGTAATAATTGTTTAATTATCATTTCATTATTTAATCCATTGAAATTAATTTGGAAATCAATGTGAATTAATATAATTAAATATTACAATTAATATGAGTTAAAGAGATAAATGTCGAATATGAATGTAATAAAATATAAACTAATGTTAATTATATTCATAAGGTAATAGTTGATTAAATAATAAGAGTGAAATCAAAATAAAAGAATTATTGGAATTTAAATTATAATAAAATAGGTTTATTCCTATTGTAATTTAACGTTAAAATTAATGTAATATTTAAACATTGGAATTAACATGGAAACTGTATTGTAAAAGATTATTAGTTTTATGTAATCAAGAATGATAAATTTTTTAATTTTTAAAATTGATTTTTAGAGCGATTAATTCAATTTAATTAATTAATGTGAAAATTAGCCATTTTGGCCACTGTCTCAGATTTCGACGAAACCAGTTTCATCGGATCCGTAACATTGAACTAATGTAGGATTTCAAGTTTTGTAGCGATCGGACTTGTCGTTTGGCCGTGCGAGCTTGAAACGCATAAAAAATCAATTAGTATAATTTAAATGAATATATCTTGATTTTGAAAGCTAACTTCTGTATACAATGGAATTTGGGTTTGAAACTAGTTCTATTGAGTTTAATATCGAAAACCTATATTTCGATATATTGGATAACCCATTTTCGTTTCGGAAACGGAACGGGCTTTTCGGATTTGCGTAATCGTTTCGACCATTTGGGCCCAAATAATTGTATGTTGTGAATATTATTTATCCTAGCCCATTCTATTTCCAAACCCCAGCAGCCTTTCATTTTTATTCTTGTACGTACTTTACTTTCATCTGTTTCTCCTTCTCAAAAGTCAGAACGTCAAAACCTAATTCTCAATTTCAATTTTGAATCAAAATCAATTCCAAAAATGTAAACTCCTCAAACTATATATCACTGCTACAACAATTTGTTATTCAATTGGATGCATCGTTTGGCCAGAAATCATCGAAGAAGTCTCGGTCGTCGAAATTAGGGTATGTTATTCGATGGTGGATCTTCAACTATAGGTCGATCGGGTGGTGCTGGAGGGTAAAGGAGGTCGAAGGAAGTTGATCAGTGGTATTAGTTCATGCCATAGTCATCGAAGATCGCCAGAAATGGTGACAATAGGCTGGCGACGGCGGGTCCAGGTAGCATGACCGGAGGTGGTCGAATTGGCGGAGGTAATGCGTCTCGGAGAAGGGGTTTTGGCGACATCATCTGATCAATGGGGCAGTGCTTGTAGTGGCGTGCGGCAACGATGGTGGGTGGTGGCTGAAACGTGGTCGCATTTGTAGCGTGCTAGGGTTTCTCAAAGAGAGGTAATGACGTGTTTACTTATTTTATTATTTTATTTATTTCATAATATAAATTATATAACTTCTAACCAAAATAACTTTTTCATACGAGCTCGGATTTGGACGCGGTTTTCTCCGTTGTGATCATATCGAAATTCAAGACATTATGGAACTAGTTTGGTTATATTCTGAGACTGTTAAATTTTTGGGCTTTAATTGGATTTTTAATCGACTAAAAATCAAAGGTAAGTGTTTTAACCCACTCACAACTACTAAACCATCTTATGTTTGTTAAAATTAATTTATGGTATGATTAGAAATTTATTGATTGCTGTTTGGTATTTTAAATTGTCATTTAAATTTAATTTGAGTTTATTTGAATTGAATTGCCATTTAAATTAATATTGAATTTAATTTCCAGTTAAATACCTGATAATGATAACCAATTTATTTGTTGTGATTTATTGGTTGATTTGAATGATGATTGTGATGGATGTTAAATTGTTGATATTTGGATGATTGGATATTATATTTATTTTATATGTTGTCATCACACTGCAAGTTTCCTTAGTTATTGTTAAGAAAATCACTATGGGTTGAAATGAAACATACCCAAATGGTCTTATAGATTAGGGAAAAATCGTTATAGGTTGAAATGATAAACTCGTGCGATTTTATGGATTTGGAAATTGTTATTCGGGATTGCGGGTGGAAATGATATATACCCGTAAATTTAAATTTGTTGCAGGTTGAAATGATATATATCCGTATCACTTGACCATAGGATAGAAAATTATATACGGACACCGGATTGGTTAAATTAAATGGTTTAAAATATTGAATTTGGATTTTTGATTAAATGATATTGTTTTAAAGGAAATAAATTATAGATTTATATGAACTTAATTATTTTTCTAATTCAAGCTTTGAAAGTTGAAATTGAAGTGATTAAAAAGAAATTGTTTAAGAATTTAATTGGGAAATGTAAAGTTAAAATCGATATATGACTTTAATTTGGAAATTTGAATTATTTTGAAGATTTGGATCTTAAGGTTTAACAATGAAGTTAAATTTGATTTAAGTGGTTTAAATAAATTGAGCTTTGTTGATTTGAAATCTAGATATAGTCCAGATCTGTTGAAATGGAAGAAACAGTTTGATTTGATCCTATTTTCAAAATAAAATTATTTTAATATTAACCGTTTAAAAATCTGTTATTTTAAAATTCAGATTATTTAGGTTTTCAAAACTATTTACTATATAAACCATTTCCAATAATTAAACCATTTTATATTAAACTATTTTAACTGTTTTAAAATCCTTAAATTTATTTTAAATTATTAAAACTATTTTAAGCTATTAAAAGTATTTTAAACTATTAAAACTATTTTAAATTATTAGAAAATACTTTAAACTATTAAAACTATTTTAAACTATATAAACTATTTCTAATATATAGACTATTTTAATCTATAACCTATTTTTAAAATATAAACTATTTTAATATATATTATTTTAAATTTATAAACATATTTTATTATATATATTTTAATATATATACTATTTTTAATGTATAATTATTCCAATATATAAACTACTTTCAATATTCAAACTGTTTAAGTTGAAACTGTTATGATTTAGATTATAATGGATTTAAATGCGAATACTTTGATATGATGGTTTAACCTGTTTTGTGGTTATGATTTTGAAAGTGAATAATGATTTCGAAAGTGAATATGATTTCGAAAGTGATATGATTTTGAAGTGAATATGATATTTTGATATCAGTTATGAATCAGTTTTGGAAATGTAAAAGAACCAACCGGTGTGAAATAAGCGATTGGTTGTTAAAGAGACCGAGATCAGATATTGTTATACTCTTTGCCAATACCGAAAACAACTTTAACAACTGTGCACATGGTGGAGAATCTAGAATGAAGTAGGATGGTTTGGAGAACTCTACTGTATGAGGTATGATGCAGCCCTAGGCCCTTCGGGTCAGCTTGATATGACTAAAACAGGAGCCACGCCGGGCCAAGTGAGGTCGCTCCTCCGATCGGGCACATTTCTTCGATACCATATATGTTACTTTGTGATTGATTGGTGGCCACCCTTTGATTTGATTATGGAAGTGTGTCATGAGGTGGGCGGTAGTAGCTGCTATGCGTTACCACCAGTCCGGATCCGCAAAACGGTAGTATCCTACCCTGGGCATTGCTTCACATGCCTTGTCATATGCCTTATCGCGCCCACTACGAGTTTGGTTTGTGTCATACACTATGGAGTGCCCTATAATAGCCCTTTAGTTTATGATGGAATTACGGTATTGTATAGACTACGACATTTATAAAAATATGTTAAGGGGGATATGGGTAACGCCTTAACGCTATTTCAATACTTTACATTACTGTAGACATATTATAATAGTGTATTGTATTACACATGTAGATAGTTTAAGGGATCCTTAGGAGATGGAATTTTGAACATCTCTTAAGTTATTGCATGCACATTAGAAACCGGATAAGAGATGTAAAATCCCGTAAACATCTCTAAAGCTGTTGCACTCATATTTATTTATTGTTGATTTAACTTACATAAGATCTTTCAGTTCTGACTCGAGTGTTTTCTCTTTTCATTACGCTCGGGTCAGCCTGAGCATTTCAGTGTTGAAGACCTTATTTCTGGAGGACGAAAACGAAGATTTAGGATATTATTACTATTTATTATATTTATTCCACTGCATTATTTATTTATTCCCGATGTATGTATAACTCTGATCTGTATTGTAAAAGTGCAATCAAATGTTATTTGTAAAACAGCTTCATGAACTATTTATTTGGTTATTATATTTTGTCATTCAGCTATGAGATTCCGTGTTTTGTTTTACCTTTCTTTTATTTTATTTTCTTATTTACCCCAATAACAATCCTTCCTTTTGAATGGTTTGAGTTGACATGTGTGGTTTATTGTCGATTTAAACCATCCAAAAAGATGGGTCGTTACATGACCTTCCCATGATCCTCTGAAATCTAGCACACAAGCTCTTAACAAATCCTTTACGACTTTGTTAACTCTCTCCGTTTGCCCATCTGTCTGCGGATAGTAAGCGGTACTCATACTAAGCTTGGTACCTAAAGTATCCTGTAGACTCTTCCAGAACACACTAGTGAATAAGGAATCTCTATCACTTACTATATTACTAGGAATTCCATGCAGTCTAACTTTATTCCTCATGAATAACTTGGCTAAATCTGGTGCTGTCCTGGTCAACTTAGCGGGTATAAAGTGTGCACTCTTAGTCAATCTGTCCACTGTAACCCAGATACTCTCATTTCCTTTATTCAACCTTAGCAATTCGTCTATAAAATCCATTGAGATAGGATCCCATTTCCAGATTGGAACATCAAAAGGCTAAAGTAATCCATATGAATTATGATGCTCGGCCTTTACCTATTGACAGTTCAAACATTGCTTCATCCATAGGCCTACATCTCTCTTCAAACCTTCACAGAAGAAACTCCTTTTCATGTCCTGTTACATCTTAGTTCCTCCCGGATGAATAGTGAACTTCGAACGATGGCATTCTCTCAGAACTTCCTTCCTAATGTTTCCCACACTCGGAACACATAGTCGTCCTTTCTTCCTCAACAACCCATCCTAGTCAAGACTAAAATCTTTCAAGTCATCGCTCTCTGTTCCATTCCTTAACCTTCTGATCCGCTCGGCTAATAATGGATCTTCTCCTTGTTTAGAAGCAATCCTTTCGATCATCATCGGTCGAACTTCTAAACGTAATAACATGGCAGTTTCTCGACTAGAACTAGCCTCTGATCTCCATTGTACTCCGCATGTAGTCAATGCTTCTAAATCTTCCCACTTAGCTATCATTGCCAATTCTGCATTCTAATGTTTTCTGCTAAGTGTTTCTGTAACCTTATTTCATTTTCCCAGTGTGTATTCAATACCAAAGTTGTATGTAGTTATGAACTCTAACCATCACTGCTGTCTCATATTCAACTCCTTCTGCGAGAATAAATATTTTAGCGACTTATATCTATAAACAGCTCGAATCATTCTCCAAAAAGGTAATGTCTCCATACCTTCAATGTGAAAATTACCGCAGCTAATTCCAAATCATGAGTTGGATATCTAACTTCATGTGGTCTGAGCTGTCGAGAAGCATAGACAATTACTTTACCCCTCAAAATTAGCATAGCTCCTAATCCTGTTCCACATGCATCCGTGTATACCGCTAAGTTCGGATTCCTCTCTGGAACAACTAACACAGGTGCATTAGTCAATAAATGTTTCAACTTCTAGAATGGTTTTTCACATTTATCGGTCCAAACATACTTCACCTCTTTCCTAGTTAGCTTAGTCATCAGTGCTGCTAACCGCGAGAAATCCTTAATGAATCTCTGGTAGTAGCCAGCTAATCCAAGAAAACTCTTTATCTCAGTCACTATCTCATGTCTCTTTTAACTATTCACTGCCTCGATCATAGTCGGATCTACCGACAACCCTTTCTCTTAGACTACATGACCAAGAAAATTCACTTCCTTCTTTCAAAAGTGACACATCGAAAACTTTGCCTTCAACTGATGCTACCTCAGTGTCTCAAGCACTATCCTAAGATGAACTTCATGATCTCTTCCATTCTTGGAATACATCAATATGTCGTCTATGAATACTAATACAAATCTATCCAGATGCTCTCAGAAGATTCTATTCATTAAGTCCACGAAGAATCTTGGTGCATTAGTTAGTCCGAACGGCATCACTAACCATTCATATGATCCATATCTTGTCCTAAACATCGTCAAAGGTATACTATCCTCTTCCACTCTAAGTTGATGGAACCCTGTAGCCAAATATAATTGAGAGAATACTTTGGCTCCACTCAACTGGTCAAACAAATCATCAATCCTAGGTAATGGATATCGGTTCTTTATTGTCTTCTCATTTAGCTTACGATAATTGATACACAACCTTAACGATCCGTCTAGCTTCCTTGCAAACATTGCGGCTGCTCCCCAAGGCGAACTGTTTGGTCTGATAAAATTCTTACCATCTAAATCCACTAACTGCACCTTTAGCTCCTTCATCTCGGTAGGTGTCATTCTACTTGGCAGTCTACTCACAGGTTTAGTTCTTAGCACTAAATCTATCTGAAACTCAATAGCTCGTTTCAGCGGTAGTTCTATCACGGGATCAAAGACATCTACGAATTCTTTAACAATGAAAACTTGATTCAACTCTCTTCTTCATCCATAATGCCCTACAGAGCGCAAGAATCTAAATTCTGGTTTTATACGGTGTATATAATTCGATCAATACAACTAGGCGTCCAAGTGATATTTACATATCATAGCAAAATATCCCAGAATCGTACTTACTTAACCAATCCATACCTAAAATAATTCTGAAACCTATGAAATCAAACACATGCAAACTTCAAGCATATATATGACCTAACAATTCAAGATCTAAGTTGTCACATCTCATCCCAAGAGTCGCATACCCTCCCATCGGAATCACAACCCTTAAGGAAGTAACTAGGTATGAGGGTTCTAGGTTAAGCTTATCTACCAAACAATGAGATATAAAAGAATGCGATGCACCAATATCAAATAGAACTCTAGCCGACATACCATGAATCAAAAGCGTACCTCCCAACACATCTTTTCCTTTCTTCTCTGTTGTTGGTCTTGAGGTAGCTGGTTCCAATGCAAAAACTTTGCCCTTTCCATCCTTGGCTGGTTCCTTGCACTGGCTCTTATAATGTCTAATCTGATCACAATTGAAGCATTTGATATTCTTCTTCCCAATCACCTTCTTTCCATCTCCTGAATGACATTCATTAGCAAAATGCCCTTTCTTATCACACTTGTAGCAAATAACTTATGTCTTTTCTTTCTTGGCAGCTCCACTATTCTGAGCTCCCTTCTTGTGGAAAAACTTTCTCTTCTGGTTCTGCCCATCTTGAGTTTCCATTGGTTTGTTACCATGAAAGAAAGCGAGCATCTCCTCATTCCTCAAAGTCATCTTAACAACTACATCGCATGGATCCCAAATATGTGGTAAAGTTGCTTTAGCAAGCTTGGGTCTCAATCCACGGATGAACTTCTCATTCCTTTTTATAACTATATCAACTGTAGCATATCCGTATCTCGATAATTCCTCAAATCCGGTAGCATACTCAGGCACTGTCATGTCTCCCTCCACCAACTCAGCAAACTTCCTGAGCAAAGTTGACTTGGTGATCACCGACATGAATCTTTCCTTAAACCTCGTTCTGAATTCTGCCCAAGTCACGATCTCTTCAGCTACTCCCACAGTAACACTATTCCACTAGTACAGTGCTACCCCTTTCAACTGTCTGAATGCCAATCTCCTTTTATGCTCATCGTTAAGTCCTAAATTAGCAAAAATCCTTTCGCAATGAAGCAACCCATTCTCCACTTCAATTGTCTCCTCATTCTCGATAAATGGCTTACCTCCAAGTCTGCATAGTCTCTGCTTAATACTGCATAGTTATTGACCACTGGAGCTTCCTGATTTCCTTCTCCAACATTTCCTCCAACTAACTCTGCAGCAGCTCCAGCTTGCATCATGTTGATGAAGAACCGATACATAGCTCCCATAACAACTTGTGATGCTCTAGCACCCACATTAGCTACTTGTGCCCGACCTAGATTCCTTCGAGTTTCGGTCTTGCATTTCCATTAGTTATTGTGCTTCCTCCACTATGGTTAACTCTTCCATTCCTAGCACCCATATCTTACTTCCTTTAAATCTGCATTCGAACCTTTGTAAGATACGGAAGAAGAGGCTAAGGGAGATGGGAAGACGGAGATGAAGCGTATACTTATATATAACAAATACAAGTACGTTACTATAGCGTTATCCTATACACCAATCATTTCTCTAATTCCTTAGGATTATGTTTTTTTATTTCAAAATCATTTAAGGTTTACTATTTATTTTTAGTTTTCATAAACCTATGCTCTGATACCATGTTGTAACAACCCCTATTTTTAGGCCCGATGCTAACCGCTACAAATGCTGCAGCCATCTATAGTATTAACATCCTGTGATGAAATATGATAATGTTAATGGTATCCATAATATCAGAAGCACATGAATATGAAATAAGATCGATATAGATTTCAAAACAGCTTTTTTGATTACATTTCAAATAAATATTTTATATTCAATTACATTATCCCAAAACGATTCCCAAGTTTAGATAAATATAATTACTACAAAATACGTCAAGAGCGACATATAAAGATGCCTCTTTGGATGATCAGAGTACTAAATAGACATATTAATCAATAAATACATCACAGCGAAAACAATAATGGATAGACTCCTAAATAACCAATCCTTGCCTCCTGCATGTCTTCGAAAGCTTTATTCCTCACCTACTAAAACCTAAAATACCTTAAATCTCAATCTACTCAAATTAAATTTTGAGCAAGAGTACTCAAATCAAAATCCTACAATCAAACTTATTATAACAACAATAGCAATAACATATATGCATATAAATCAGGTAATCAATAGACTATCCGTCTGAACATTATAGTTTTATCAGGTAGACCATTAACTACTGGCTGACTCGGTCCTACCAAACATAATTAATATTCTAACTTCTGTTAGACACAATACTGGACGGTCTACCCTTAACTTACTTCTCCTAGGGTCAACTGGTCCTAATGGTTTTTTGGTTTCATCAATAACCTATCTCTACTCTGTGTATTCCTTTCCATGTGTAACATTATTTTAGTCTTACCTATGACAAAACCCTACACATTGGAATTTTGAACTTATATTAGCTAGGGGCTACTAGCTAGAGTATAAGGCGTGACCCCGCACTAGTCTCATCTGGTTTTATATCTAAGTCATTTACTTAGGGCTAACCACCCTATTCAATTTTCCTTGAAAACATTTCTTTTAGATTGATTTAACCCTTTTAAATCATACTTAAACAAGGAAAATATACTCTTTGCTTTACTCAAAATACCTATGCCATGATATATGCTTTACACAAAACAATGTTGATGAAAACCTAAAATCAATAGGGTTATCTATCCCTTTAAAATAAGTTAAAGCCATTTTTAACTTAGAAAACATTAGGCTATAAAGCCAAAACCATACCTTCGGAACCATTGTTAAAAACCTTAAACATCCCCTTTCGAAATCATTGAAAGCGTCCCTTTTGAAATCATTGAGTTGAACATTTAATAAAACTATAGAGTCAAAGGGAACATGGGCGAAAGCATTACTTTCGAAAGCATTGGTTTCAAGTAAAAGGATAGCGGTAGAGATAGCTTCGAAACCGTTATTTTATAAATTTAAAGAAAACGGTAGGCATTCCCTTCGAAGGCATCCCCTTCGAAGGAATTAGGGAAAGCGGCACTAAAATGACGAAAGGAGATGGGTGGCACCACCCTTTCATAAACCTTGGGTTAACAAAAGTGGCAACAATGATGTCGAAATGGAACCAAGGTGAAAGCCTTCCTTCTGCATATATTAGTTTAGTGGTTTAAAAAGGCAGCCTTTAACAAAGGCGAAGGGTATCATTGTGATAGCTAGCGTAGTTATGAAGGGATAAGTGTGGAAGCACTTCCCTCCACATGCATACTTTAAAACAAATGTAGGTCAATGGGTTTCGAGGGCTAATAAAAGTGGCTTCAACCCCTTCGTAAGCCTGCTTTCGCCATCATCTCTTCCTTTCGCCTGACTCTAATACACTACGTATCAATGGCTTGATATCATGTATATTGGTTTCAAATGGATGCGGAAGGAGTTATGGTTGGGAGTATGGTGACGGAAGCTTGCCTGGGTAAGTGGGGAAGCTGTAATTAAGTTAAAAACTATATTTTTGTTTTTAAAAGAAACTCCTTTTCACCTAACCATTAATATTTTTCAAAATCTCATTGGTTTATAAAACTTTACCAATTTCTTTCTCTGAAAATACCACCGCATTCTATATGCATGACTACTCAAACAATTTATACTTAAGCCCAAATTTAAACATTTTACTTAAGCAAATAAGCCCTAATCATTAAAAATAATTTACTTACTCATCCTAAACTCTTAGGAAAAATTCTCAAAAATCAAATTAATCATTCTCTTCCCCATATCCAAATTTTTGGGCCGAAAACATATTTGAACCATTTATAATCGAATTAATCATTTTCTAAACTTAGAAAATTCACCATAAATCCCTATTAACTTGGAAAATTAACTCACTTCTAAACTAATGATTCTCATATCATATCAAAATCTCAAGTCAATTGGATGTCATATGAATGGTTTTCTAACTCAAACATAACACAATAAATCATATTAAACCATAAATCATCAACATAGCATATATCACTTTTAAACACTAAACATGGCACATACTTGCGAAAGAAAATGGGTTTACCTTTAAACCAAAATCATTCATCAAAAATAGAGATGTAAACTAATTATTCACCTTGAATTGGATTAAGGAGTTAAGACTTGAATTAAGATTGAGTTCCTAAGCTTTTCCCTTAATCTCTTAGCTTTATCTCCTATTTTCCTTCCTTGCAATGGCCGGCCGAACTTAGTATTGTTTTTTTAGTTTGTGAATGTAGAATGAATGAGGAAGTGGGGAGAATAGAAGGGTTTAGGGTATAGGATTAAAGACTCTTCCTATTTTTACCTTTGATTAATATTTAATTAAGGCACACCTTAAGTTTAATTATCAAATCTCAATTCCTCTAACCCTTTATATTACTTATTTAATTTTTCTAATTAAGTGTCTAAAGAATGTTAGCTAAAATTAAGGTCATTGCAACTAGTACATTTTAAGTATGGATTGGGAATTCATCGTTATGCTTAGGGTAAGCATGGGATAGTTGGAAAATCATTACCGAGCCTCAATTGAATTTCGAGGGGAGAAATTCCTTTAAGGAGAGGAGACTATAAAAACCTATAAATTATGAATAACTTAATTAATTAATTAAAGGGCCAAGAGGGGCTAAGTAAGATCGAAAGAAAGACAATGAATTAATGAAAACGAGCATGTAGGCCAAAGCCAAATAATTGTGGAATAATAAACATGACTCTTTTCCATTCCTTCATTCCATTCTACTAAAAGTAAATTAGAAGCTTAAAAGATACGTTAATGGTGGTGGCTTAGAGTAACGGAAATAAAGAGAAAATAAAGCAAATACAAGCCAAGGAAAAGAGAAGAAGATCTAAACAAGATTTTTTAAAGATTTAACCGAGTAATACATAACCTTTTATACAGTTCATTTTGGTTGATTCATATCATGTTATTTTGTTGGTATTCATATAGATTTATGTCCAAAATGAAAACCTAATATGATATCCTAACATTGTTCTAAAGATGTGTTAGTAATTTGAGAAGCTCATGGCTTAGGACTAAATTGTTATGAATTTCTAAAAGTAAATACTTAGAAAATATACAAGGAAAATAACTTGTAATCCAAAGGAAAGACAAAATAGGGATAAAGGAATTATTCATGAATTTTCTAGAATTTTATAAAACTTTCTATACGTAAAATAAGCCTGAACTAATGAGGAACTATGCTGGTGGAAGAGGGATCTCCGTTGAGAGTTGATGGAAATGAAATATGTATTAAAACAATAATGTAAGGGGACAAGATCCATAAAAATAGCCAAAATGATAAACAAAGGACTCTATAGATGTCAGAAAACAATAAAGTAACGTATCTAGTGGCGAGAGGTGTAAAGGCAGTAATGTGCTTTGTCAGAAGTGTTAGATATTGTCAAATACTGAGCCAAGGATGCGATGGCAAAATGTATTAAAAGAGAATGGCGCTAAACAGTACTACACTAGGTATTGGGGTAGTGATTTGCAAAAAGAATCTATGGACTTTCTAGGGAAAGTAGTTCCACGCCGCTATCTTTATGAAAGATAGAGCATTGCAATTAAGAACAAAGTAAGATAAATTGCACCACCATTTCGCACCGCAATTTGGAAAAGAACATGCTCAATAAGCAAAGAGTGTACTATGCACATGGGTCGAGGCAAGGTGTCTTACGCCGAAGTGTTGTGAGCGGAAGTGGAGAGTGGAAGGGCTATTGATGTCGATTAAGGATGCTTGCTCGAAGACACACCTAACGCAACTTTAGGTGAGGAGAGGCATTCAACTTCCAGAGTTCTGCAGGTAGGTGGTTCATTACAACCTTAAATCAAATATTTCTACAAGGGGCTAATTCTATGCCGTAAGGGACTATAGTGGCTGATTCTTTGTAGTCCAGAATTAAATAGCAATTAAATAGGACCTACAAGTGAATGATTCATAGTAGATCAGAAATGAATGAATAAATAATAAATAGGGGACTTAGGATGGCTATTTAATAATGGTCTCATTTCTAAATAAATAAAGAAAGGAAAAAGAGAATTTACGGGTGGCTATTTCATATTGAATTGAAAATTAATGAATTTACGAGGATGTAGACTACATGTGATGTATCATAGTCGTCCAAGGTTCAGTAAGTCAGTACTGTGGGGGAGTGATTTCACGCAATTTAATATTAAATAAATAAATAAAAACAATAATGACGGGACTGAGGTCAGCGTAGTGTTAGTAAAACAAAGAAAGAATTAAAGGGATGATTGCGAGGGTTGGTTCCACGTAGCATCAGATCTTCAGTATGATCAGTTGGGAACCTGGTAGAATCTGCAAAGGTGCGTAATAGTAAGACGTATTAATTAAAACTTAGGGAGTTTCCAGGGTAAGTAATTATGACCTTTACTTGTAGACAGTATTATGTATGTTGTTTTGTAAGTAGTGAACGGGAAACCCGTTCTGTGTTATGCGATGCGGTTTCACTATGTATCTATGTTGATTATCAAGTAAGTGTTATTCATAGCAGACTTTATGTATAACCCATGTTTTTATCATTGTTTCCCCTATAAACTCAGGGGTACTCATTTGAGTAGGCTGAGTTTATGGGATATATAGGTTATTTTGGGCATAGGTCGAAGATTGAAGGCGGTGCTGAAGGCTTAGTAATTTGTTAATGTATGCTAATTCTGCTATTATAAGCATTTGAGTGGCATCTTCGTACGTTGACCCGACACTTTTTTATGTACTTCTATGATTATATTTTAACCCTTGTGTGGGTACTCATTGGGGTTAACATTGAAAATGTATGTAATAAATATTAGGACATATTTGATGGAATGAAATGTGTTGCTATTCCGTTTACTTAAACTACTGTAAACACAAAAAAAGCCACTCTTAGTTGTTTGAAAATAATTCTAATGATGACTGCAGTAACATTGGCATTCATTTTTGGGTTTCCTAGTGAGGGATGCTACGGTTGATTTGCTTGATTTAATCAGGCAACAAGCATGCCTATTTGATTTGAATATGCAACAAGCATACCCATTTGATTTGAATGGGCAAAAAGAACACCTATGCAAATAGTATTAGATAGCTATTGACTCCAAATACAAATAGTTGTACTTTGGATACAAAATACCTTATAGCCCATTGATGCACTTTAATCATTGAATTGATGATAAAATACTAGCAAATCGGTGAGTAGATTATGTAGAATGAATGTAGTAAAGTGGAGATTGAATTTGAAGAATACAAAAAGTGGATTTTGGTAAATATATAATGAGAGTTTGGAGTAAGAAGAATATATCGAAAGTAGTTCATTTTCTAGTTCCTTTTATATAGTGTTTGAAAAGACATGTCTACTCGCGAAGAGATGTAACCGAAAATCATAACTTTTCAAAATTCAAAAGTCACTTCTTCAATGGTACATATGTCAACATACATAGGTAGGGTATGTCTGCATACCCTTGTTTATTTTGAGAAACAGTAATACATTTAGAGTGTTATAAAATCCTAATATTTTGTAAAGTGAGATAAACATAGTTTTTAAATATTTTAATATAAAAAAATCTTATAAAATATTTGTAGAAACATATTTTGAAAATAAAATAAATATTTTGATAAATAAATAAATTCTTTGATAAGAGAGTGTTCGAAGAAAAGAAAGTTGTTATTCAAGGACTTTAACAAATTAATCTAATGTGTATTAACTATGAACTTTAGTCATGAACTCTTCTTATCTTTGTCTCTAAACTCACAAGTCTTCAAATATCCTGATCATCTCTGAATCTTGATCTCAAGTCTTTTTACTGATCAGTCTTCAAACTCGATTATTCTGTACATGTATAAACCTATATAATATCCTGCAAAATATTTTATACATTTTAGGAAAACATCAGTACCTATATTTATATGTTTGTTGTTATCAAAATTAGTATCGGTAGTATTAACAGGCAGGGGTGTTTATATTTGGTATCAGAGCAGATCTAGAAAAATACATGTCAAAAAGAGATATAAGTCATTGGCCTAGATGGACCTAGGAGACTTTGTCCCTTAGCTATTGGGTAGATAACCTCTATATATATAATCTTGGTATACATGGTGATTACAAGGTGTAATCATCTAGGTACATATTTGTTATTTGTATAAGTTGATATATTATTACTATTCTTGAATATTCATAACATGTACCTCACTTCTCTGCAGTAGTGAGTGATAACGGGACCTCACACCAATCATGGTGACCTAGGTCAACCTAGTTGATCTGAATCTGAGGGAGTATTCATGACTACAGAGCAACTAATGAAGCTAGTGAGGAGCATACAATAGTCTAGTGTTCCCACTACTCTGAATTCTCCCACTCCTCAATTTGATTTTGCCAGGCTATGTAACGACTATGCTAAACTTGGAGGAAAAACCTTTATGGGCATAGAAGGGGTGATTGTAGTGCAAGCTTGACTTAAGGTGTGTGAGCACATCTTCACATGCATAGGGATTACAGATTAGCAAAAAGTTCAAGTTACTTCTAGCCAGCTTTAGGAGAGATCTCAGAATTGGTATAAGCTTTTGGTAGTTGAGATAAATTAGTCAGAGTTGTCTTAGGATGAATTCCAAAGCCGATTTGAGGGGAAGTTCCTTCCAGAAGTTGAGAAGGTGGCCATGGCTCGTACGTTTGATCCGAAGCAGCAAACATGTCTGTAGTAGAGTATTTTGCCAAAATTTGAAGCCTTAATTAAGTATGTGTTAACCCGCCTTTTGGTAAGGCAGTACACATGTGGATTTAACCCAACGGACTTCACGATTATCAAGGCTGATGAGTCCAGAGCGATGATTGTAGGACCTAGAAATCGAGTACAAATAGTGGTATCAAGCCGAGATTGAATGAAATTGATAGATGCAAGGTAGAATGTTCAGAGTATGGAATATAGCTTAGCAAACGGAAGGGATTGACGTGCTCAATCTAGATTGATCGGTATACTCCAATTCATAAAGGAGGGATCGGCATGATTAATTAGGAGGGATTAGCGTGTTTCAGCTTATGAAGGAGGGATCAGCCTAGTTGATTAAGAGGGATCGGCGTGCTTTATTGAAGAAGATGGATCGGTAGGCTTCATAAAGGAGGGATTAGCATGATTGATTAGGAGGGATCGGTGTGCTTCAGCTTATGAAGGAGGAATCAGGGTAGTTTATTAAGAGGGATCGGCGTGCTTTATTGAAGAAGAGGGATCAGTAGGCTTCATAAAGAAGGGATCAGAAAGATTAATTAGGAGGGATCGGCGTGCTTCAGCTTATGAAGGAGGGATCGGCGTAGTTGATTAAGAGCTATCGGTGTGCTTTATTGAAGAAGATGGATCGATAGGCTTCATAAAGAAGGGATCAGCATGATTGATTAGGAGGGATCGGCATGCTTCAGCTTATGAAGGAGGGATCGGCATGCTTCAGCTTATGAAGGAGGGATCGGCAGAAATCCGAATTCAAGTGATACCACTTCACAGAAAATGCGATATCTCACAATCCGTAAGTCGGAATGGCACAAAATTTGGGGAGCAAGTGGCTAAAACCATGGGAAACCACCCAGAAGGATTGCACCCCATTTGGACACCAAAATAGGGATCAGTACTGATCCCTATTGTGGGCCTTAATGGGCCTGGAAATTTCTGGGTGGCCTCGTCTTGATCTTTCGAACCTTTTGTCAAAGTTTCAGCCCGATTCGTGCATGTCTTCCCCTATAAATACAGCAGGAATGGCGTCAAAAAAGGGGATCTTCTTCTTTCTGCTTCTCTTTATCTTCAACCTTGGCCCCACTCTGTCAAATTGGTTCTTGAATTTCGGATTGTAAAAGCTTTAGTATAATAAAAAGGATTATTCTAGAGTGGACGTAGGCCAGAGTTAGTCGAACCACTATAAATCTATGTCTCTATTTACTTGCTTTTTGATTGTTTTAATTTTGTTCTTCATTTATTTCTCTTTATATTTCTGTGATTGGATTGGATATTGGTGCTTTCATACAACTGGGTGTTGGTGGTCAATTTTGACGCCAACATTTGGTGCTTGCACTAAGAGGGACTTGCATAAGTGGATTTGGATGCTAGGAGCTCAG
Organism: Allium fistulosum; assembly: GCA_030737815.1. Taxonomy (NCBI): domain Eukaryota; kingdom Viridiplantae; phylum Streptophyta; class Magnoliopsida; order Asparagales; family Amaryllidaceae; genus Allium; species Allium fistulosum. The sequence continues at coordinate 297,939,745 of CM060907.1, forward strand.
ATTTTGAAGCTTGAAGCAATGACTAGGCAATCAACAAGGAGAGTGCTATAAGAAAGGAACCACCATGGAGGGAGTTATGAGGCTTCCTTAGGAGCAGGAGCTAACAAAGCATCTATCTACATCACCAGGGATGAAATGGAAACGATGATGGATGTTATGTAGGAGAGAATGTTGAAAAGATAGGAGGAGATGATGCAAAATTTGCTCTAATAGATTAGACGAGCTGCAGCACAGAATCAAGGAGTTAAAGCAGCATGAATCGCTGGAAATCAGAACCGGGAGGGTGGAAATGGGGCCAATAGACAAAGGAATGGAACAGAGCAGCCAGGGGCAGTCCCCTACCATCCTAGAGGGATCAGCACCGATCCCTCTAGAGGGATCTGTACCTATCCCCAAAGGCTAGGGGCATGCCCCCGGGTTTAGTGGGTCACGATGCTGGAGGACTTGCGATCAATCTCGTGGAGCTTGGTAAGAACCGGAGTTTGGATGCTCGACTGGAGGAATACGTTCTAGAATTCTCTTGTAAACTCGGGAGCAGCTTGGGCATGACTATGGGAGACTACCATTGGAAGACAATGACAGGTTTGCAGAGATGATAAGGCGAGCTATGTGTAGAGGATTGGTGAACAGGGATCTCAAAGATGTAAATAGAAGTCCATTCGCTGCAAATATCAGGCAAGCTAGGAATCCACCTTAGTTCAAACACCAACGCTTGAGATTTATGATGGAAAAACGGATCCCACTGTTCACTTGACGAGGTACATGAGACACATAGAAGTACTGGGGGAATCGAGGAAGTCATGGCACGGTGCTTCGCTTTGTACTTAACGGATATAGCCACATTATGGTTCAGACAGTTGGAAAGTCGCTCTATTGGCAAATGGACGGAATTAATCGAAAGGTTTATGAGGTAGTTTAGGGTTCACAACTCAGGACCCAAAAATGTGATGAGTTTGGCAACACTGAAACAGAGGACCGGAGATTTCATGAGAAGTTTCTTAACACAGTGTAATGATGCGGCGACATCGGTGGACCATCCAGATCCATCCATGGTTTTGATGGAAGCTGTACCTAGAATTGTTGATGGCACGGAGTCCAATGACTCACTGGCGCAGGATCCACCTATGGATCTCAGGGAATTTTATCATGAAGCAGAAAGGTCCTTGCGATAGGAAGATGCACAAGCAAAGCTGAAGATGAATGATGTGCGAGGTGGAGGTTCGCCCGAGTAAGGTTCAAACAAGGATAAAGGAAAACGAAAAGCAGAGGATGGCTTTGATAGATCCAAGCGTCCATGAAGGGAACCGAGATTCACCTCTTACACGGAATTGACTGAAACATTGGGACGAATATATCTGGATACTAGGGGGCAGGTCCCCTATCGAAGGCCAATGAGGAGAGAGCCTACAAATGATGAAAAGAAATCAGAAAAATACTGTCTGTTCCATGAGCTGAATAGGCATAGTACAAATGACTGTAGGTACTTAAAGGATGAGAGTGAGGGACATGTCCAGAACGGCAGACTGTTGTAATACGTGAGAACTCGGGCAGTGACAGTGGAATAGGAGCAACCACCATGCGCATCGAATGGGAACTGCCTTGGATCGAGACGTCAACTTGTCATTAACTGACCGGAATGGCAAGGAATAAGTAATAAACTCCACAATAAAATGCTAAGTCACTTACACATGTACGGGATTGGGAACGGTCCCTACGCATGCTTTGAGATGACAATGAACCGTCACACCCGAAGATGCATGCATTGTAGTGTTTAATTTTTTGTTTTTGTTTCTCTTTTAGTAGTTGGTTATAAAACTCACTCGAACGTGAAATCTAACATTGAAATTTTTTAATCCTATCCAAACGATCACATTTCGCCTCGAACGACACACGACGTCGAACGATCACATTTCGCTTCGAACAACACACATTCTCGAACGATCGCATTTCGCCTCGAACATCACTTGATCTCGAACGATCACATCACTTTCGAAAGTGATGTGATCTTTCCCGACCTGTGAACGATCATCATCAGCCAGAGCGATGATTGTAGGACCCAGAAATCGAGTACAGATAACAGTATCAAACCGAGATTGAATGAAATTGATAGATATGCAAGGCAGAATGTTTAGGGTATGGAATATAGCTTAGCAAATGGAAGGTATTGGCATGCTCGATCTAGAGGGATCGGTATACTCCAATTCATAAAGGAGGGATCATCATGATTAATTAGGAGGGTTCAGCATGTTTCAACTTATGAAGGAGGGATCAGCGTATTTGATTAAGAGGGATTGACATGCTTTGTTGAAGAAGATGGATCGGCAGGCTTCATAAAGGAAGGATTGGCATGATTGATTAGGAGGCATCGGCATGCTTCAGCTTATGAAGGAGGGAACGGCGTGCTTTATTGAAGAAGAGGGATTGGCAGGCTTCACAAAGGAGGGATCGACATGATTAATTAGGTGGGATCAGCGTGCTTCAGCTTATGAAGGAGGGATCAATGTAGTTGATTAAGAGGGATAGGCGTGTTTTATTAAAGAAGATGGATCGGCAAGCTTCATAAAGGAGGGATTGGCATGATTGATTAGGAGGGATCAGCGTGCTTCATCTTATGAAGGAGAGATCGACAAAAATCAGAATTCAAGTGATACTACTTCACGGAAAATGCGATATCTCACAAACCATTCGTTGGAACGGCACGAAATTTGGAGAGCATGTAGCTAACACTATGGGGACCACCCAGAGGAATCGCTGCCCATTTGGACACCAAAATAGGGATCAGTACTGATCCCTATTGTGGGCCCCCATGGGCATGGAAATTTCTAGGTGGCCTTGTCTTGATCTCTCGAACCGTCTGTCAAAGTTTCAGCCGGATCCGTGCACGTCTTCCCCTATAAATACAGCATGCATGGCATTAAATAAAGAGGATCTTCTTTTTCTGCTTCTCTTTTTCTTCAACCTAAGCCACACTCTTTAAAATTGATTCTTGGACTTTGGATTGTAAAAGCTTTAGTATAATAAAAAGAATTATTCTGGAGTGCACGTAGGCCAGAGTTAGCCGAACCACTATAAATCTGTATCTCTGTTTACTTGCTTTCTGATTGTTTTAATTTTATTTTTCATTTATTTCTCTTCATATATCTATGATTGGATTGGATATTGGTGCTTTCAAACAACTGGGTATTGGTGGTCAATTTTGATGCCAAAAGTATGGTATTGAGCTCATCAAACACACCTCTGAAGAAGAATCACACATTTGTGCATGGGCTAAAGAAATCTTTGAGGAAACCCTTGCTACCTCATTTGGAGGTTACTTTTGGAAAGCTTGTGAACACAACACTAAGACTTGAGGAGGAGGAGAAAGGTAGTAGCAAAGAGGAAGAGCCTAGAAGCAAAGTCCTTCTTGGAAGGAAGAGGGAATTTCCATTCAAAATGTAAAGGCCAAACTTCTTTTAGCAGAAGCAGGTAAAGGGCGATGTAAGGGAAGATAAAACTCGATTTAGGAATAATGTAGTATGCTTTAACTATGGAGAGAAACGACATTGCTCTAAGGAATGATATCAAACACATAAAGTATCATCACAAATTATATGCAAGATTTATAGGGTAGTTGGACATCTTGCTAATGCTTGTCTAAGGAAAGTTGGGAAGCTAAATGCTATTGGGGCAGTTGGTAGCACTTCTCAAGTCAAAGGAAAAGTACCTACAGTCCTAGAAGGCATGATCCTATTTAGAGATTCTCTTATTGGATTTCTATTCGATATGGGTGCATCATACTCATTCATGTCGAAAGAATTAGTAGATAAATTTAATCTTGATATGGTATACTTATTCACATCATTGAGGATTATGAATCCTATTGGACGATAAGCAACCCTCAGGATGTTATGTAAAGATGTTGTATTGCTATTGGACGGCTACTCCTTTTACTACGACCTTCATGTATTTGAATACATGGGATTTGGCATTATCCTTGGAATGGACTGGTTGGATCGATATGAGGCTCATCTATAATTCCCCAAAAGGATTATGACCCTCAACCATCTAGATTCTGAGGAGTGAGTAAGTATCGCTCCTGGAAGTGTTATTGAAGATTCAAGTGGATCTCTGTTTGTTTTGGAGACTCAAGATGAGGATGAGATTACTCGTATTTAGTTTTCAAGGAATACCCAGATACCTTTGAGCCTATTATAGATTTACCTCCTAAGAAGGCAACTGAGTTCTGAATTGATCTTGTTCCCGGAGCTCAACCTATTAGTCGACTTCCGACAAAAATGTCCACAAAAGCTAATGTTGAGCTTAGGAAGAAGTTAAAAAAATTAGAGTCAAAACATTTTATCAGATCGAGCAATTCACCCTGGGGAGGCGCAACTGTATATGTAAAGAAGGTGGATGGATCCCTCAGGCTATACATCAACTATAGGAAGTCGAATGAGCTGACTATTAAGAACAAGTTTTCGTTCCTAGGATCGACAACATGTTTGATTAAATGAGTGGAGCCAAAGTCTTTCCAAAGCTAGACTTAGCTATGGGATTCCATCAACTTAAAATTGTTGAAGATAACATCACACTAATAGCATTTAGAACCCGATATGGCTCATGAATGGCTAGTGATGCCATTTGGCTTGATGAATGCTCAGATTACTTTGTGGATTTAATGAATAGAGTCTTCATAGACTACTTGGATAAGTTCGTCTTGGTTTTCACTGATGATATTTTAGTGTACTCCAAATCTGAGGAGAGCATGAGAAGAACCTCAGAACAGTGTAAGAGACTCTAAGACATAATAAGTTAAAAGCCAAGTTCTCCTAATATCATTTATGGCAGAGGATGTCATTTCAAAAGCAGGAATTTTGGTAAACCTAGCAAAGGTATAAGCGATATAGAACTGGAAACGGCCTAAAATAGTTTTGAAGATGAAGTTTTTCAAGATTAGCTGGATATTATCGGTGATTCATCAAGGAATTTTCGAAGATTGTACAGCCTCTGACCAACCTCACTAGAAAAGGAGTGAAGTTCCAATGGATAGATAAGTGTGAAGAAGCTTATCAGAAATTAAAGGAGTTGCTTATGAATGCACTAGTACTTATTGTGCTAGAAGGTAACCAGGGTCTAGAAGTTTATACATATGCTTGTGGTTTTGGATTGGGTGCAGTACTAATGCAAAAGGTTAAAGTTGTGGCATATGCATCAATGCAACTAAGGCCTAATGAGATTATATATGCTAGACATGATTAGGAACTTGCAGTTGTTGTCTTCGCTCTAATGATTTGGCAACACTACTTTCTTGGAGAGTGATTTGTACTTTACACTGACCACAAGTCGCTAAAGTATTTATTTACATAGAAGGATCCCAACATGAGACAGCAGCAATGGTTAGAGTTTCCAGCAGCTTACCATTTTAAGTTCCAATACACTCATGGTAAGTGTAATCGAGTTGCCGATGCTTTAAGCCGGGAGCACCAAGTTGTAGCTTCTATGATGATTGCTGAGTGGAAAGATCTCGAGACATTATCCATGTGTGGTATTCAAGATAGAGATTCTATGGTTAGTTCAGAAGTAGTGTGTAACGCCCCACTCTGAGACCCACTGTAACAAAGAGTATTACGGGAGTAATACTGTCTGTTAAAGCGGAGAATAGAGTATAGTGGAAGCGACCATTTGTAATCAAGCTATAACTATCTACTGAATACGTCGAAAGGATGGTATCTATATTTTTTTCAAGTGGTTCGACATATTCAATAAATATTCATAACGAAATTACAATGGCTAAAGACCTATCAGAACAAGCATAGTAATAAATGATAAAACATCAGAGAACAGAATCACATAACAGATATAAAATCCCAGAACAATACATCGTCAATACAGATCTAAATACTATAAGTGGGTACAAAGCCACTGCCCACACATGTGAGTCAAAAATATGTACATATCAAAGTCTGAATAATAACAGAGTAGCGGAATAGTGGACAAATAAAAGTGCTATCTATCAGCATAGTAGATAATGTCCAAGCGGAAGCACAGAAGCTAAGTCCAGAGACCTAACCTGAAACAACTCGGTCTGACCCGAGCGAAAACACTCGGGTCAGGCTAGCTAAACAATCAGTAATAACTAAGATATATAATAATGCGGTACATAAATAAAACATTACTTCTCCTAAGAGAAGAGTATTTTGGACCACATGAATATAATGACGGTCCCTAATCATCAATAAACAGTAAAAATCTCCAAAGAGAATATCAACACCAAAGTGTTGAATAAATAAAATCGCCTCATATCATCGGCATAGCCAAAGCTATATAAAGTTGCCCATAAGCAATAATCCCAAGAGTGACCAGAGTCTGTAATCAATGCCCAAGCAAAGATCGATGCTCCAAAGAGCAATGGGGGTATACTGAAAAGTCAATGAAATCAAACACTGAAAAGCAGTGTCCAGAGACACTGTGAATCCACAAGGTAATCGCACTTACATCGTATGGTTCCATAGAACCAACACCGAATGGCGGTACTCGAATGGATATAAAAATCATCAGATAATACAAGTATAGCACGTGCACCGACCGAAGTCGTTATTGCCAAGTACTGTAGAGTTGTGATCGATCACTCGCACAGATGCGGAACGCGCGAGACGGCGAGATCCTTCCCAGAAGGATAAAGGCCCAGAGGCACACGCCGAAAAAGTAACTGCTCCATAGAACAGGTGTCCAGAGACGGTTTCCCAGAGGCGTGGTGACCCAGAGGTCCAGTACTGGCTGCCCAGAGGCTAATGTGTCACAAACTTCTTGGAGAGGAACCCGTAAAGTGTTAACAATGAGTCCCATACCCCACGTTCGCACTAAACGGTTTACTAACCAATAGCAAGCTCACATTCCAAACAATAAAAAGTCCACCTCGTATCATAGGTAAACTAGACCCAAAGGTCAAAACGATCAATCGAATAGGTCGGGGATTAACCGGAAAGAAAATACACACGGTTCCATAGGCTGGAGATTTCCTAACCGTTTAAGCACCTTTCCACTTCGCTCGACGTGCTTAAAGTGAGTGTGAGATTTTTATTATAGAAAATAATGGTTCGAAACGGATTTATAATTGATTTTGAGAACACTTTAAAACGGCTTTTGAAAACTCTCCTATTATGAAGTAAATAGTTTACTAATTAAAAATAATATTATATAATAATTTCGAAAGCCATTTCGGAGTGAAAATTCCTTTTAAAACCTTTTTATAAGGCCCATGTATGAAATCCAGAGACAAATCTCAAAGAAATCGATAAAACCAGAAAATCACTAAAAATATTCCAAGTGTTGGAAAATAGTCCAAAACTGACGCGAACCCAAGTTCGGAAAATTATTCGGACCAGCAAACTGAATCCGAATGGCATGAAAATTATTAGGAACGTAGTCCGACATTCCTACTTCAGAACGCAAAAAGAATTACTCGATTCCGACTTGAAACGAAGAAACGGCGTCGTCTCAAAGTCGGACAAAAATCACAAAACTCTACTGTGTCAAAACAGTGCAAAGGTCCCACTTCGACGACATGGTCGAAGGGTCACATGAACTCATATCTTGATAAAAATTTTCAGGAGCGTAGAAAAGTACTTCTACTTTGATATGCAATAAGAATCGTTCAGTTCCGACTTAAAACGAAGAAATGACAATGTTTCAAAGTTGGTCCGACGATAACTGAAAATGATCACTATTGTAAAACAATTTCTGGGTGCTACTTCGGCAATAGAAACAAAGTACTAATGCACCCAGATCTAAACTAAACTTTGCATGGTTGAAGATCTCGACCTCATATTTTTAACGAGACCAAAAACAATGAAATCCGACAAAGGACGAGCCCGGTATGGCGTCGCAAAGTCGGGGTTCTGCGCTGAAAACAACGGGAGCAAAGAGACTAAGGCCTGTAGCTATGCACTAACAGACCAGAGATAAAAAACCACAATTTTGGCATAGTAAACTTCCAATTCTGACAATATGAATAAAATAAAAGTTGTATCTTAGTTTCTAAGCTTTCCGGAATGACCAAGATCGTCAAATTCCGATCGGGGATGAAAATTCTATGACTAAAACAAATTCTCAGATCTAAATTCTATATCACTGTCGTTGTGCTCTCGGGACAGTGGTAAGAATGCACAGTTTTGATGAAATTAACTTCGAAATTTCATGAAACTCAAAACATGAAACTTTTAGCCCTAAATGATGATTGGGAGGCTATAAGATCAAAAAAACACATAAAACATGTGTTACCAAATAAATTTCAGAAATTAGAAAGATATAAAAACTGATTTGAGGTGGGTATTTGCATTACCTTTGCATAGAATGACTTGCATAAGCTAAAACTAGAAGGAGATGAAGATAGAGGCCATTTTTGTTAAGAAGCTTTAGGAAATGATTAGGGTTTTGATTAGGGATGAATGAATGAGGTTAGGAGAGTTTGAGATAATTTATAGAGGAGGTTTAGGGTGGGTTATTGGGCTAGGTTTAGTAACCCAATAAGAAGAGAGTTATTTACATATTTCCAAAATTTAGTCTAAGTGTTCATATATGTTTATAAAACTCAATTTTCTTATCCAAACCCGTTTAAAAATCTCTCCTAAAATATTTAACTTTCCAAAAATAACATTTTATCCTCATTTTAAATCCCATATTTCCCATTTAATTAAAATAGCCTTTTTCAAATAAATTTTTTTTATTCCAAATCCTTTTATGCTTCATTAAAATAAATAAAAATCCTAACTTTTATTTATTAATTGGTAATGCAAATCCCGTGTTGTTACAGACTCCCCCCCTTAAGAAAATTGCGTCCCCGTAATTCCCTAAGATAGATGTCGTCTATAACATCACATCCCCAAAAGAAGTGATAGAGATAAAATAGAGAATTCTCACCCGCAGAAGAAGATGGGAGAAAGCCAGGATAAGAGCGTTCGATAGATTCTCTGGTCTCCCAAGTGCAGTCCTTAGGATTCGGTGACCATTGAATCTTCACGAGTGGAACCTCTTTATTGCGAAGGCGTCTAACCTCCGAATCAAGCACACGAAGAGGTTGCTGCTCCAAAGATAGATCGGGTAAGATCTCTAAATCAGGCACAACATGTGGCTCAATGATAAAATCAGGATCGCGGACACACATGCGAAGCTGGGAAACGTGGAACACATCGTGCATTCCAGAGAAGTGAGCAGGTAGAGCCACACGATAAGCAACAGGGCCGATGCGTTCCGTAATAGGAAATGGTCCAACATAGCGAGGAGCCAACTTCCCTGTAAAGCTGAAACGCACAACCCCCTTCATGGGAGATATCCGAATAAAGACATGATCGCCAATGGAGAACTCAAGAGGCTTCCTACGGTTTTCCGCGTAGGATTTCTGACGGTTCTGCGCCTCTTTCATTCTCTGACGAATAAGAATAATCTTCTCAGAAGATTCTCGAACTGAATCTGGACCAAGAAGGAGCTTCTCGCCAGATTCTAACCAACACGCAGGAGAACGACATGGCCTTCCGTAAAGAGCCTCGAAAGGAGCCATGCCAATACTAGACTGAAAGCTGTTGTTGTAGGAGAAGTAGTAAGTGATCCTCCCAACTACCTCCGAAATCCAGAATACAACAGCGCAAAAGATCCTCTAAAACACGATTCACCCTCTCCGTCTGACCGTCGGTCTGAGGATGATAAGCAGTCGAGAGATTCAGCTTTGAGCCCAAAGCTGACTGTAGGCAATTCCAGAAGTGACTAGTAAAGATAGTGTCTCGATCACAGACGATAGAGCTAGGAATGCCATGAAGTCGAACGACTTCCTTCACATATAGCTTGGCAAGCTGAGGAGCAGTCCGAGTGGACTTAATAGGAATGAAATGAGCTGATTTGGTCAAGCGATCGACGATGACCCAAATAGAAGCATGGCTTGACCTCGATCGAGGCAGACCGTCAATAAAATCCATGGATATCTGATCTCATTTCCACAATGGAATCTCTAGCGGCTGAAGAAGACCAGATGGACGCTGATGCTCAGCTTTGATCTGTTGACAAGTCATGCAACGGCTTACATAACTTGCAACATCACTCTTCATGCCCTCCCAATAAAATAGGCGACACATGTCGGCATACATCTTACTCAACCCGGTATGTATAGTGTACTTAGTGCGATGACACTCGTCTAGAATGTCACGCCTAAGTGATAAATCAGATGGTACCAAAATACGGTTCTTCCTGCGAAGACACCGATGAGAATCAATAGAATAATCCGACAATGTCTCATCACTGGATCCCGACTCAAGGAGATGAATATATCGCAACAAGTCTGGATCCTGCCGCTGAGCATGGGCAATGCGATCGAATAGAATAGGTCGAGCTTCCAAGCTGAATAACAAGATCTAAGAATCAGAAGACGGAGCTCGATTTCGAATATCACACATAGAAAGAGTCTCAAGAATATCCCACTCGGCTATCATCATAGAAACTACTGCCGAGTGTTTGCGACTGAGTGCATCAGCCACACGATTACCCTTGCCAGGGGTATACTGAATGTCTATGTCATATGAGGCGAGAAACTCGAGCCATCACTGCTGCCTCATATTGAGATCCTTCTGACTGAATAAATACTTCAGCGACTTGTGATCGGTGTAGAGGATGAAACGTTCGCCCAATAGATAATGACGCCACGTCTTCAAGGCAAAGACGATAGCAGCTAACTCAAGATCATGGGTAGGATAGCGAATCTCATTCGGACATAGTTTCCTGCAAGCATAAGCAACTACCCGATCCTTCTGCATAAGCACAACACCTAGCCCGCTACCACAAGCATTGGTGTAAACAACAAGATCATGGTTACTCTTTGGAACCACTAGAATAGGAGCATGAGTGAGAAGTTTCTTCAATCGCTGGAAAGAAACTTCACACTTATCGGACCAAATAAAGCGAACCCCCTTACGAGTCAGAGTCGTGAGGGGAAGTGCAACACGAGAGAAATCCTTGATAAATCGACGGTAATAACCCGCCAGACCAAGGAAGCTGCGAATATCATGAACGTTCTCAGGCTGCTTCCAATTCTGAATAGCTTCAATCTTGACAGGAACAACAGAAATACCCTCAGAAGAAACAATATGACCCAAGAACTTGACCTTGCTCTCCCAGAAATGGCACTTGGAGAGCTTGGCCCTAAGCTGATGCTGACGAAGAGTATCCAAGACGATCCGCAGATGACGAGCATGCTCTGCCTCGGATCTAGAATAAACAAGAATATCGTCGATGAAAACCAGAACAAATCTATCAATGTATTCCCGGAATACTCGATTCATGAGATCGACGAAGAAAGCCAGAGTGTTCGTCAAGCCGAACGGCATGACCAACCACTCAAAAGAACCATAACGAGTGTGAAATGCTGTAAGAGGAATGCTGTCTTCTGCGACTCGTAGCTGGTGGAATCCGGTGGCAAGGTCAAGCTGAGAGAAGACCTTCGCACCGCTCAATTGGTCAAACATGTCGTCTATCCGAGGAAGTGGGTAGCGATTCCTGATGGTCAGCTCATTGAGCTTACGATAGTCAATGCAAAGCCTAAGAGAGCCATCAGACTTCTTAACGAATACCACAGCAGCACCCCATGGCGAAGAACTAGATCGGATGAACTGCTTCGCTTCAAGCTCAACTAACTGCTTCCTGCGTTCCTCATTCTCCTTAGGAGACATTCTCGTAGGAGGACGCCCAACTGGATGAGAGCCTGGGATGAGATCGATGCGGAACTCAATAGCTCGCTTCGGTGGTAAACTAGATACTGGCTCGAAGATATCGAGGAAATCCCGAACAACTGGAATACGAGATATGTCCACATCCTCGTCTCGTGAATCAAGAGCAAATAAAGTAATATCAGAAATCCCAACATCCTGAAGAGCAATAGCTAACGGAGAGGACGAGTCAGGGTGATGAATGAATAATATCCGCTCCGAACAAATAATTTTGGCGTCGTGCTGAACGAGCCAATCCATGCCAAGAATCATGTCAAAGCCCAAATACTCCATAACGTGCAGATTCGCACAGAAAGAAAATCCACAAAGATCAATATCTATATCCTCACAAAGCAAGCTAAGGGTCGTGGATCCGCCGATGGGATTCACAATCCTTAGTGAAGAAACCAAAAAAGTAACATCCAAAGATAAAGTATCAACTAGTTCCTTTGATACGAATGAGTGAGAGGCACCCGTATCAAAGAAAACTCTACAAGATCTACCATGAAATAAAATAGAACCTTCGAGAACGGAAGGATGCCTACCTCGAGGCTAAGCTGAAGATTTAGGAGCCTTGGTAGCATTAAGCTTGCCAGATCTAGGAGGTGTAGTAGGACAAGTGGAATAATGATGACCCTCCTTCTTACAATAGCGGCAGAAAAGAGGCTTGGGACACTCTTTAAACATATGATCGGTAGATTTAGTTAAGCACGATTCAAAGATAGATAATTCATTAAGGAATATAATAGATTCCTACACATATTCCTAACTTATTTATCTAAAGGTGGATATGTTCAATTTGGATCGTATTATAACGTATTGTACTACGTGTCTGTTATGTGTTTGTTATGCTTAATTCTGAACCTTGGCTCCGATACCAAAACTGTAACGCCCCACTCTGAGACCCACTATAACAAAGAGTATTACAGGAGTAATACTGTCTGTTAAAGCGGAGAATAGAGTATAGTGGAAGCGACCATTTGTAATCAAGCTATAACTATCTACTGAATACGTCGAAAGGATGGTATTTATATTTTTTTCAAGTGGTTCGACATATTCAATAAATATTCATAACGAAATTACAATGGCTAAAGACCTATCAGAACAAGCATAGTAATAAATGATAAAACATCACAGAACAGAATCACATAACAGATATAAAATCCCAGAAAAATACATCGTTAATACAGATCCAAATACTATAAGTGGGTACAAAGCCACTGCCCACACATGTGAGTCAAAAATATGTACATATCAAAGTCTGAATAATAACAGAGTAGCGGAATAGTGGACAAATAAAAGCGCTATCTATCAGCATAGCAGATAATGTCCAAGCGGAAGCACAGAAGCTAAGTCCAAAGACCTAACCTGAAACAACTCGGTCTGACCCGAGCGAAAACACTCGGGTCAGGCTAGCTAAACAATCAGTAATAACTAAGATATATAATAATGCAGTACATAAATAAAACAGTACTTTTCCTAAGAGAAGAGTATTTTGGACGACATGAATATAATGACGGTCCCTAATCATCAATCAACAGTAAAAATCTCCAAAGAGAATATCAGCACCAAAGTGTTGAATAAATAAAATCGTCTCATATCATCGGCATAGCCAAAGTTATATAAAGTTGCCCATAGGCAATAATCCCAAGAGTGACCAGAGTCTGTAATCAATGCCCAAGCAAAGATCGATGCTCCAAAGAGCAATGTGGATATACTGAAAAGTCAATGAAATCAAACACTGAAAAGCAGTGTCTAGAGACACTGTGAATCAACAAGGTAATCACACTTACATCGTATGGTTCCATAGAACCAACACCGAATGGCGGTACTCGAATGGATATAAAAATCATCAGATAATACAAGTATAGCACGTGCACCGACCGGAGTAGTTATTGCCAAGTACTGTAGAGTTGTGATCGATCACTCGCACAGATGCGGAACGCGCGAGACGGCGAGATCCTTCCCAGAAGGATAAAGGCACAGAGGCACACGCCGAAAAAGTAACTGCTCCATAGAACAGGTGTCCAGAGACGGTTGCCCAGAGGCGTGGTGACCCAGAGGTCCAGTACTGGCTGCCCAGAGGCTAATGTGTCACAAACTTCTTGGAGAGGAACCCATAAAGTGTTAACAATGAGTCCCATACCCCACGTTTGCACTAAACGGTTTACTAACCAATAGCAAGCTCACATTCCAAACAATAAAAAGTCCACCTCGTATCATCGGTAAACTAGACCCAAAGGTCAAAACGATCAATCGAATAGGTCAGGTATTAACCGAAAAGAAAATACACAGGGTTCCATAGGCCGGAGATTTTCTAACCGTTTAAGCACCTTTCCACTTCGCTCGACGTGCTAAAAGTGAGTGTGAGATTTTTATTATAGAAAATAATGGTTCAAAACGGATTTATAATTGATTTTGAGAACACTTTAAAACGGCTTTTGAAAACTCTCCTATTATGGAGTAAATAGTTTACTAATTAAAAATAATATTATATAATAATTTCAAAAGCCATTTCGGAGTGAAAAATCCTTTTAAAACCTTTTTATAAGGCCCGTGTATGAAATCCAGAGACAAATCTCAAAGAAATCGATAAAACTAGAAAATCACTGAAAATATTCCAAGTGTTGGAAAATAGTCCAAAACTGACGCGAACCCAAGTTCGGAAAATTATTCGGACCAGCAAACTGAATCCGAATGGCATGAAAATTTTTAGGAACGTAGTCCGACATTCCTACTTCAGAACGCAAAAATAATTACTCGATTCCGACTTGAAACGAAGAAACGGCGTCGTCTCAAAGTCGGACAAAAATCACAAAACTCTACTGTGTCAAAACAGTGCAAAGGTCCCACTTCGACGACATGGTCGAAGGGTCACATGAACTCATATCTTGATAAAAAATTGCAGAAGCGTAGAAAAGTACTCCTAATTTGATATGCAACAAGAATCGTTCGTTCCGACTTAAAACGAAGAAATGACAATGTTTCAAAGTTGGTCCGACGATAACTGAAAATGATCACTATTGTAAAACAATTTTTGGGTGCTACTTCGGCAATAGAAACAAAGTATCTAATGCACCCAGATCTAAACCAAACTTTGCATGGTTGAAGATCTCGACCTCATATTTTTAACGAGACCAAAAACAATGAAATCCGACAAAGGACGAGCCCGGTATGGCGTCGCAAAGTCGGGGTTCTGCGCTGAAAACAACGGGAGCAAAGAGACTAAGGCCTGTAGCTATGCACTAACAGACCAGAGATGAAAAACCACAATTTTGGCAGAGTAAACTTCCAATTATGACAAGATGAATAGAATAAAAGTTGGAGCTTAGTTTCTAAGCTTTCCGGAATGACCAAGATCGTCAAATTCCGATCGGGGATGAAAATTCTATGACTAAAACAATTCTCAGATCTAAATTCTATATCACTGTAGTTGTACTCTCGGGACAGTGGTAAGAATACACAGTTTTGACGAAATTAACTTCGAAATTTCATGAAACTCAAAACATGAAACTTTTAGCCCTAAATCTAAGCTTTCCAGAACATCCAAAATTATTAGATTTGGATAAGAAAAGAGTAACTTATGGCCAAATCAATTTCAGGTTTTTATTTTCTCAACCCTATAGTTTGTTGTCAGGTCAGCGACAAACAAACGTGATTTCGACCATTCAAACCTCAAAATTAGGCAAATCACAAAACATAAAAGTTATAGGCTATAGAATAAGCTTTCCAGAACATCAAGAAAATCTTGATTCCGATTTAAGATGAATGAGATATGCCTAATTTACTAACAGCAATAAACTAATTATAATTTCAGCTACCATATATTACAAGCACCTTATGTGCACACCCCAAAATGAAAGCAAAGATGATCAAAGAGCTATGATTCACATGTAACATAATAAAACATGTGTTACTAACTGATTACCGAAATCAAAAGATGATTAAACACATATTAGAAGAGGTTTTTAGCAATATACCTCTCTAGAAAGCAACAAAGACCACTATAGTATCAACCCAAGTTAGCAAAAGATGATTTGGAGGCTATAAGATCAAAAAAACACATAAAACATGTGTTACCAAAAAAATTTCAGAAATTAGAAAGATATAAAAACTAATTTGAGGTGGGTATTTGCATTACCTTTGCATAGAATGACTTGCATAAGCTAAAACTAGAAGGAGATGAAGATAGAGGCCATTTTTGTTAAGAAGCTTTAGGAAATGACTAGGGTTTGGATTAGGGATGAATGAATGAGGTTAGGAGAGTTTGAGATAATTTATAGAGGAGGTTTAGGGTGGGTTATTGGGCTAGGTTTAGTAACCCAATAAGAAGAGAGTTATTTACATATTTCCAAAATTTAGTTTAAGTGTTCATATATGTTTATAAAACTCATTTTTCTTATCCAAACCCGTTTAAAAATCTCTCCTAAAATATTTAACTTTCCAAAAATAACATTTTATCCTCATTTTAAATCCCATATTTCCCATTTAATTAAAATAGCCTTTTTCAAATAAATTTTTGTTATTCCAAATCCTTTTATGCTTCATTAAAATAAATAAAAATCCTAACTTTTATTTATTAATTGGTAATGCAAATCCCGGGTTGATACATAGTGATAGCTAGCCTTGTAGCAAGACTATCTCTGATAGATCGAATCATAGAAGCTCATAAGAAATATCCAACTACTCTAGCACTTATTCAAAGAGTGGAATTTGGAGACGAAGGAGAAGAGTTAGCTAGTTATTCTCTTGACTCATATGGATGCATCCAAAGGAGGAACATGTTAGTAGTACCAGATGTTGATGATCTCCGTGGAGAAGTGTTGGAAGACAGCCATAGATTACGATACACCATCACCCAGGCGGTAGTAAAATATATATTAACATGAAATGCCGCTACTACTGGGAAGGTATGAAACGTGATGTTGGTAAGTTCATGAAGGAGTGTATGACATGTCAGCAAGCAAAGGCTGAACACCAGAAGCCCAGTGGTTTGCTCTAGTAGTTAGAAGTCCCTCAATGGAAATAAGATCAGGTATGAGTGGATTTATATATCAATAATTCATTTGCATAAATCCCATCAAAATAGTTAACTTTTTAGAGTTATACGTGTCAATGGATTTTTTAAATGGTTTTCCATGGTCAAGAAGTGGTCACGACAGCATTTGGGTGGTATTAGATCGATTGTCTAAGTCGGTGCATTTTGTGCCGGTGAAATTAGACTGAACCACACCATACTTGGCTAAGCATATGTGAAGGAAGTTATGCGACATCATGGAGTTCCCAACTCCATAGTGTACGTCCATGATCCTTTGTTACCAGCAGATTTTGGAAGAGTTCCCAAGAAGCATTAGGAATGAAGCTGAATTTTAGTATAGCATATCATTCACAGATCGATGGATAGACGGAGCGGGTGGACCACATTCTTGAGGATTTGCTTCGTGCCAATGTACTAGATTTTGGTGGTAGTTAGGAGGACCATCTATGCTTGGTCAAGTTTGCTTATAATAATAGTTATCAAGCTAGCATCGACATGGCTTCGTTCGAAGCTCTATATGGTAGGCCATGTCGATCGCCACCCTGTTGGTTAGAGACTGGAGATAATTTTATGTGGAAATTAGCCACAAGGGCCTCTTTAGCAAGCGGAATTACTTTCTAGGACACACAACTGAAATAATTACTTTCAAGGACAACACGTAAAATAATTAGTTTCTAGGGCCTAAAAACCTATGAAATTATGTCCTTGAAAGTAATTAGACTGCTGATTTTGTCCTTGAAAGTAATTATTCTGCTGACTTTGGCCTCGAAAGTAATTTCTTTGAACGTGTGTCCTAGAAACTAATTGGACTGCATAGTTTGTCCTTCTAGTGAAATGCCCCTAAATTTATATTGGATCCAGAGGGAAGCATCTGAGAAGAATGAGATAATCGGATGGAGAATGAAGGAGGCCCAAGATTGACAGAAATCATATGACGATCATAGGAGGAAAAAAAGAGTTCGTAGTTGGAGATCTAGTTTAAGTGAAGATATCTCCGTTGAAGGAAGTCATGAGATTCAGCAAATTGGGGAAGGTAGCACCTCGCTATATAGCATCGTACCTGATCACTAAACATATTGGAACAGTTGCATGCAAAGTTGCATTGCCATTTCTCAAGAACTAATAATGTTATCCATATTTCTCAACTAAGGATTATGTAGAGACATTCAGGAACTCGAGTTTTCCTATGATCTGATGTATGTGCAGCATCCAATTCAGATAGTAGACATTGGAATTCGACAATTCAGAAGTAAGGGAGTTCCATTGGTGAAGGTACAATGGTCTGACAATCCATTGGATTGTACTTGGGAGACATAGGAGTTTATGGAACACTCGTACCCTGAGTTACTTATTGATGCACACGAGTAAGGTATGTAGTTCATTTCTTGTTTATTAATTAATTAATTAGTAGTGTAGAGAGTTGGAATTTATCTAGGGAGTTATAGATTTTCCCTAATAAGGAATTACGAGGATGCAATTTTCTTAAGGGGGAGTTTGTAACAACCAGTTGTTGAGAAGCAATAAATTAATAATTAAATAATAATAATTAATAAATTAAATATGATTTGAATCAATTAATATGGAATTATTTGATGATTTGGTAATTTAATAGGAAATTATTTATTTTATAAAGTTTAAATTTAATTAGTATTTGATTCACATAAAATGATTTAATTAAATAAATAAATTATGGAAACTAATTTTTATAAAATAAATAATAAAATGATTTATTAGTAAAGAAAATTTGGTGTAATATAATTAGTTTTGAGAATGGGCTTGTGCGCGCGCGAGCGTGTGTGTTGTTTCATGAATCAAAGAAAGAAAAGATAGATAGAAAGGAAATGGATTAGAAAATAAACGAAGCCCAATATCATATAGCCTAAAAGCCAAACCAATGTTTCATGCTTTCTCTATCTCTAGACAACTCATTTTTTGGAGGCTTCTCCTTCAAATATACATATATCCCTAATGTTTACATTACTTGACTTCGGAAAATCAAAATCTTACTCAAACCCTACCTCTCTAATATTAAAATTAAAATCAAAATAAATCCTATAAATTCTCTACAACCCAGTTCAAGCTTCTTGACATCTCTACATCGCATAACAAGTAAGAATTCAAGGTTTTTCTCATCTTAATCAAAAAAAGGGAACTTAAAGTAAGTGATGGAAGTAGGGCAAGGAGAGGAGTAGGAAGAAGCTTGAAGAGGAATTGAGTTGCTTCAATCTAAAGTGAGTAATTTAACTCACTTCTATGTTTATTTTGATGATGAATTGATGTTTTGGAATGGTGTATATGTCTATGCGTTCAAATTTAACGTAGTTACTGAAACATTACTTCTTCCTCGTCTAACCTTAAATTGATTGTCATTGGGTAATTGTTGATTGTTTGGACTTGATTAAACCATAGAATGGTTGTGGAAGGATGTATGCACTCTAATGTAGAAGGAGATGGTAGGAAAAGGTATGAGAAGGTCTGAAATGGTCAGAAGCAGGTGCATAAAATTGCATCACCTAAAGCTTGACCGGTGAACCCCTTGAACTAAATGTCAACCCTACTGATTGACCCGTGATAGCGATTGATCAAACGATTGATTAGGGAAATTAAAGAAATAAAAAAAAATAAAAACAATAAAATAAATAGATAAAATTAAAATAAGATATGTATATATATAAACATATTACTATATTATAATATATTAAATTTATACTTAGTTTAAGGTGTTTTATAATTTAATAATCTTGTTTAATAATATTATATTAATGAATTTTTATAATGATTTAGCAAATTATTATTTTAAAATTTATCAAATGTTCATAAAATATTTATTAATGATTATAAAACTTATATTATAGATTTATAAAGGTATTCTATAGTGTTTGTATATTTATCTGGATATTGGTTTATATAATATAAATTAATATTGTATTTTATTATAGAAAATACAAATTTTGCTTTCAAATATATGTGTATTTAAAAAAATTATGTTGATCATTATATATGTGTTTTTCATTTCTATGTAAAGAGGAAGTTGAATAAACGGACCAGTGATGCCGTTTGGTATGGGACTTTCAGTAACACATTCTAGTTATTCATCGGACTTGTTGCATAAGGGTATAGTGTGGTTTGAGTGTAGTTTATGGGCGTGGAACAAACAAACTAGTAACACATGGTGGTATGGGACACAGATATGATACTTATCCGGTTATTCAATGTAAGTAGATGACACTCATATGACGAGAATAGTTATGATATGTTTGTAATTATGTGAGGAAATGCTCACAGGTGTAAGCGAGCTCATGGTGTGACCAAAGGTTGGAGCCTTATATATAGATATTATGTGGTCATCTATCATTGTGTACTCTTGTTATTGGCGTTAAAGTGAACCATATTAAGCTAGTTTCCACCCTAGCAACCTGATCCTGGGGTTGCACCCCAGATCCACGATACCTTTATATTATTGGGTTAGGTGACCCATATGGTAGATGCCCCATAGTCCCCTATCTCAGATAGGCCAGTAATTTGTTACCTATAGGGGCAAAGCAGGGTCGTGACTGAGGCTACGTGTAGACGAGCCATTGGTGGATATGAGTCACGATGTCCGTCGAGGTAACTGAAGACTGTAGGAACATATCCGGTTAGGTGACCCTGGGTTCCTAGAGCGGGCAAACGACCATCAGTATCCCGTTTGGTTCTACGTAGAGTGATAGATGGGCATATATTATTTATACCCCTCACCTAAGTATGGATAGGGGTTAGGTGACTTTGATATTGAGATGACTCTACTTGGACCTTGAGTCTATCATATAGTCAAATCCCGTCACCACTGGATTTGATTTGCATTTATATATTTAATATATATATATATGGTTTGATTGATGTATGTTTATTATACTACATCACTATAAGGTTTGTTCAGATGATTGATTTAAACACATATCTGTGGACTTATTATTACGATTTATCATCTTTAATACATTATTATCGACATAGTCTAACCCGTATGTTACTTATATACTTGGGTTGGTCCGAGAGATTCCAGGTACATGTACCCAGTGATTCAGAGCTTGGTGGACTTTTGGAGAGGCTAGTAGTAGTTATAGGATGATACATTCCCTATACATTTTGTCGCTAAATTGATGTATTTAGTACTTATTTATGATGATATATTGTATAGCAGGCTAGAGATTATCATTTTGTGGCCCTAGACTATGTATTATGTTATCTATTATATTTTTTTTCTTTGTTCTAACTCTATGTACTCTGATATTATTTTGTGATTATGTATCGTTCACTCTAGTAGAATACGTGTCTATTGCTTTATGCTAAGACCGTGTATATTTATGGCGGATGGTATATGATATATGGTTGTACTAGTGTTAGTCCAAGAGAATATTTACGTGTGTATCTCATATCGCCTCATTCTTCGTATTATCTGACAATATTACTTAGTAGTACTCTTCGATAGTATGGGTATAGTAGTGGGAGTGTTTACAAAAACACTGAGAAATTTCTTAGGATACGGAATGTTAGGGAATTCCATAATCTTTCTCTATGCCTCTCTAGCTTTTAGCTTCTCTTATGACGACATCTTCATCATCATCATCATCATCATCATCATCATTATTTTTAATATTATTACTACTATTAATACTACTACTTCTACTATATTTTTCATTAGATTATCCACTTTTATTAATTTACTATTAAATATTGTCTTCAAATATTAATACTGTATAAATTATTAATTTTTTATAAATAATAATCGTTATTTTTATGTTGTTTTTGAAACTTATTCAAGAGCCAAAATTAATATTTTTTTATAATAGCATACTTAAGTTCAAGGATTAAATTGAGTTTAAATGATACTATACCATGTATTTAAGCGTCTCATAGAACAGTAAAAGATTGGTATAGCCCGACTGCTAAAATTTAGAATATAAATAGGATTTCTAAGTTAAACTGGTTAGAAATAAGTTATCGACAATGACTAGTTTAACTTGATAGTTTGCTTACATTTGGAATTTTAAAAATGTAGTCATACAAAAAATAATTAAAATTGTCCGAAGAACTTATAAGTTATTTGATTTTATATGTTAACATTTGTCGATTAATAATTGACCTAATAATAGATCGATGATCAAATTTCATTTAAATAGCATAATATTGTATATTTATGCTTTTTAGACAATACTGATTTTGTAAATCAGATCTTGATGGAAAATTTCGTCTACATTTTGATAGAAACTCAAATTATTTGATTTCTCTACCAAAATACTTGCTCAATTCTGATGTTTGTTGAATGGTACCATCGTATCAGTTCTTGGGTCTTATCCCAGTACTCACAAACTTAGTTATCGCAACCACTGGCTTTGAGACGTTTTAGTTATTATGTGAAAACATACCATTCTAAATCATTATTTATAATTTTCCTTTTCAATATAAATATGCCAAAACTCAAATCATAACGAGATGATTATTCTACGAATAAAATCCAAATTAAATTAAGAATATTTAAAACAAAACTATTAAGTTAATTTCGATAATTGAAATTTACGATGTTATTCTCATCAAGTTGCTTACTGTATTCCAACTGCATAGGTCTACACAACAAAGACACATTTACGACCGATGGATCATATCCCTTTGGGCATAATTATCAAAGTCATATTTTAATAATGTACTTGGAATCCATTTCGAATTTGTGTATTGTGCGATATGTCGGAGTCAATACTCTTCATGGCTTATTGACATTTTAGGAAATACTTTTCTCATAATTAACAACAAATTCATAGTTTCTCCTTAAAGTGTGAGAATTCTTATTAGACATTTTAATAAGCTGCATCTATTATTGGCTTGGTTAATTTTATTTCATATTATGAAGCCGGTTTCTATGTTATAGTCTTTGGATCGTATCCAAGTCCATCGTATCATAATTAATTTCTAACATAAATTCCTTCGTCGTGAAGGTGGCATTTCTTAAAACAATAAATGTTTCTCAATACGATGAAATAGGGTTTTAAAAACATTTTATGAATTACCTTTTCTACCTACATAAAACCAGTTTAATTTTGAGTCTACGAAACCTATGTTCGTAACATAAATTATGCAACCTCACATCTTAAACTATTTAAGATTATGGTCTCCTTTTCAATTAATACCTTATATGATTTAATAAATTATGCTTTAGGTGAAATTCTATTTAATATATGTACTTACTCTTAAGTGCATATCCTTATAGAAAAATTTATCCTAACTTCACTCATTATTAATTATACTTTGTCTAGTAAAGCCTGATTACTCCTTATTGATACAACATTATGTATCATAGGGAGAAGTGATTTTGAGATTGAATCTTATTCCATTTTAGGTACTTTTGGAACTCTCTCCAATATACTCACCTTCCGATCAAATAGAAAACTATATTTCCATAGCATGTTATTTTTCTACTTACGTTTTATATTCTATGAACTTATAAAAGATATACTACTTGTGTATCAAATATACATGTTTATATCTATGATGATTCATTGGTGAATTTCAACGAAGTAAGTGGATTCGCTTAGGTATTATTTGAACTTCAATTCCATACATCTATATGTATTAACCCGAAGAGTTCATTAACTTTTTTGGCTGCTCTCACTGAATGGGTGCTTAGCTGTAACTCCCTATAAAAATTAATAAGAAATTAATTAATTAATAATAAGAATAAAAATGGAAAAAATCTAAATGTTGGAATTTGGCCATGAAAGTTGCAACATTGGATTCGTGGCGATTTTCTGATCAAACTTTCATATATAAAGTTTTGTAATTGGAGTTCGAATGAAAAAATTATTGACGTTTGAAGTTTTTGAATTAAAAATAATTCGAAGTGAATTTAAATTTAAAAATTAATTACTGTTAATGTTTAAAATTTAGGATACTAATAAATATTTTAACATTGATGAGAATCTTAGGGTTTAAGGAACAAAAAGTAAAAGTTAAGGTTATAAATAAACAAGGAAAGAAATTAATTAAAAAATGACAACAATTATTGTCATTTAATTCAATAGGCTGGTTGACCATTAGAGGTCGACCGCTTGAGGTGGAGTTGTCGACCGATGAAGTGAAGGCGGGTAGGGTTTTCTAAGGCATGAATGGTTGAGATATTATTATTTTTAAACTGACTTAAATCCAACTGTCCAGACACCGTCTAACGCTATGAATAAGAGGCTAGCCCCCTTACTTTTATTCACAAAAATATCTGGAACGCAAGCGAAGCTCTATCAGTCTTTTTCCTTGGTTAGATTCAAGAATTCAAATACAAGGGAAAACAGTAATAGGTTTATGTATATATATTCATTCTTCTATTTTATTCTTCTTTAATCCCTAAATTCTAAAACTAATTTATATACAATCCAATTATTGTATAATTCAAAAAGAAGAAGCCTAAAGCAGAAACTATGTGTGGGCATGGATCAAATCCAAAGGAAGGCAGGCAAATTACCTTTGAGTGGCAATTATAGCGACCCGTAATTTCGAACACTTCGTCTTTAAATATCATAACCTTTTGAAATATAGTTAAGATTTATAAATGTTATTTTATAACCTTGTTTAACATCATCTAATTAATAAATAATGA
Source organism: Allium fistulosum (assembly GCA_030737815.1). NCBI lineage: Eukaryota > Viridiplantae > Streptophyta > Magnoliopsida > Asparagales > Amaryllidaceae > Allium > Allium fistulosum. The sequence goes on from CM060907.1 coordinate 297,964,130, forward strand.
TACGCAAATTGATTTTGAAATTTGTTTACAAGAATAAATACTTCGAAGAAATATCGATATATGAGCGAAAATCGGTTTATCGATAAACAACTTTTAATCAATATAAGTTATTTGAGCTCTTTTATATTTATCCAATTAACATATGAAGATATTAGTAACCAATTAACACACTTTACTTCATAAAGTAATTAGAATCATCTAGAAGCTTCTAGAAGATAAATAGATATTTGTACGAAAGGGGTATTAAGGTAATTTGCTAAAGAAGGACGTGAAAAGGTGAAGTGATAGGGCATGTGAGGCGTGCGGTGAGCCTTCCATGGCAAGTCCAAGGGGTGAGACAAAAGGTGAGGCTTCCATTTGAAGCCTATAAAAGAAGGTGCTTGGCTCTTGAATTCTCTTCTGCAAATTTACAAAATAAATCAAGCTCTCTTCATATCTTCCTCTTCGTAAATTTTCTAACACTAAAAATTTCGAAACAACTCCAAATCAACTCAAACTTGGACAAAGACCTTTGGACAACATCACAACAACTCTTAGCTACTTGGATCTTGAAGAGTAAAAGCACACTTCCCAAACCCAAGCAAGGCCGTGAGCAATAGGTAGGGTTTTTCGCAAAAGCAAGTGCAAAGCAAGGTTGAGCTAGGAAGTTGGGGCTTGGACTTGCTTGTTTGATTGGTTAATAGTGAGCTAACTCACCATTTAATGAATATAAATGTGTTTATTTGCTTGTGTTTGATTGTTTATATGTTGTTTGAATTAATATTGCAATATGTTGTAGTATTGAATTTATTCTTGCTTTGAAAGCAAATGGCATATGTAATCCATATGTATGGACTTAAATGGACTTGTATGACTTGTTTCATAGCCTTGAAACAAATCACATAGGTTGTAGTTGAACTTTGGTTTGATTTGGACTTGGATCTGAAAATGCTCTTATAGCGATAGTCTTTATAGATGCACTTAGGTATTGCCTTGTGTTCAATAATTTCTAAGGAAATTTATAGAGAGATCCATATGGGTGTTCTCACCATATTTGTGATGTATATTATGTATGCTTATTGAATAAAAAATTGATTGTTAAAAATTTAAGTAACATATTGAAAAATGGCCAAACTTCTACTTGTGCAAAACTGCCTCGTTTAGCCTTTGTATTTGAACTTTAAATGTTTGGAAAGGACTTTAATTTAAGTATTTTGTTTCATTCTTTTCATAAATCTTTTCCATATCATATTAGGGTATTTTAAAAGTGGTTTGGAATTTTTATATATTTTTAATAATTAGTTATTAATTTTTAACATAGAAGGTTTATTTTGGAATACAAGGAAAACAGGGTTTTTTTCAAGTTTTTAAGTAAATTATAAACTTGTTATTTTTGAATGATTATTTTAAAACCTATTCTAAGTATTTTAAAAGTATCTTTAAGTATATGTGTTTCATAGAAAATGCATTGATTATCTTATTGAAGTATAAATAACTTATGTAATATAATATCTTTTAAAAATTGTTTTATTAAATATCTAGTTTTATAAACAAAATAATAGACATGCATACGTATATATATAACATTTTAAATGGGTTTTAAATTATAAACAAAGGATTTGAAAGGGGTTAGGAATTTCTTAGTGGTTAAATCATGTCTTATTTAATTACTTGTTTAAAAAGTAAATAATAGTTAAGAATGTTGTTTGAGAAGGTTTAGAAGCAATAGTGCTCTATCCTTCTGTCTTCACTCTTGACTGAGGAATAGTTAAGTCGGGAAGGCCAAAATCATGATAGTTTTGTTGATTACTTACTGATTTATGGAAAATCATTGATACTATGCTTAACACTAAAAGCCGACGAGGCAGACTTCTCTATTTATGAGATTTAATATTGATGTTCGAGTAGGGATAAAAGCAATAGTGTACCGGCTTCACTCTTGACCAATGAATAGTTAAGTTGAAAGGTTGGAATTGTATTAAGCATACGAACCTTGGTTTCTATAAGCGACCATTTTAAGAACAAGACACTCGATTAGGCGACTATCAAACTTGACCGCATATAACTTAAGAAATATCTAAAAGCTTCACAGCTTCATATGTTTTGAGACCCCTTAGGGTGGAGCATTGGTACGATACATCTCTAGCTTTAAGAACTAAAATATAAAAGATCCTCCAGGGATGACTCCTCTTTATATAGTTTGCTTACTTCTAAAAGAACTAGAATTAAGTTAACTAAAAATTCATCGATTGGTTTTTGAGAGCCTAGGTCGGTATGTGTTTCACTTCCCAAATACCACTTCAAAACTAGTATAAATGTCAAAATGTTTTGGAAGCGGTTGTGAAGTGGAATGTTATAGAGTTGAACTGTCTATCCTAAGGTTACATCCATGGGAGAGATAATCGTTAGCATTTTTCAAAGGGGATTATGCAAGAATCCATGGAGTGATTTGTGTTCTGTTCGAGTGATGAAGACTCATGTGATAGGTGTCGAACGTTGCCTCGACAAGGGTAAATGACTAAAACCAGAGTAGGGTGCATAGCCGTGATAGGTTTAACGAGCCCAATTGGCATATCAACTCCATATCTAAAGATGCTTATCGATATTACTAGCGTGAGTTGATGATATCCGATGTAACATCTATAGGCATGGACGGGCTATGGCTTACCTTATGGTATATTTTATCTAGAGATATACGATGCTAAAAAAGATATCTCTGATCCTTGTGCAGGAGGTTGAATTCAGCTTAATCGGAGAGAGCTCCATGGAAATCCTTACACATATACGAATGAAATCCGTACAAATATATGAATGTGCCTTAGCAGTGTAGATTTTATACCTATTATTGTTGTTACATACACACAACTGCTACTTTCTGATTTATATTTTACACTCTAGACAATATCTGTTATACCGCTATATTCACTCATCAGATAGTTGGCTTCTTTGAGGGAAATTTTTTATGATAATACGTATAGTCTCAAAGTTACTATTATATGGATGCATATATCTTGAGTTCTCTCATACCGGACATATATCTGATACATTATTTTTGTTTCTCTAAATTCCTCATGTAATCTTTCGACTAGGCTGAGTAAATCCGGTTTTACTTCTGACGCTGCAGAGTTTAGGATACGAGCTGGAGGCTTTCATTATCTACCTGTTACTATATCTATTGCATTGTATTATGTATGTATTAATCATCATTGTGAGGACATATAGTTATAACTGTCTAGGCTGATAATAGTACTTAGGTTTAGTAACTCTAAAATTATTCTGTATTCGTAGTAACCCTTATACTGTTCTTCTGATATTATATGTTACTGTTTCACTGTGAGATTATGATATTATGTTCTTTCTTTCTTGTCTATTCTTTATCGTTTTATTTTACGCTAACTATCTATCTTTCCGACACTTGGATACATAGCATAAGAATACAGTGGATGTATTTAGTGTCGACATGCATGGGTCGAAAAGTCAGGTATTTGTAGTAGAGGAAGTGACACCCTAGGATGAGCTGAGTTTATTATATTGTACGAGAGTGTATTTGTGTTTCTCTATAAACCTATCCCTTTATAGTATTTCCTTAGGAATAACTCTATCCTTAAGTGCCCTAAAATAATTTTTTCTTTGATTAGGTAGTAAGAACTATCAATAGTAGGGATTCTAACATTGAGGGAAATGTAGTAAAGGAAGTGGTGCAACTTCAACCATTGAAGGACTTTTCTTTGCTAAACTGATACTTCAAGATTTTGAGCAGGAAGAGGTTCAACGACACGGAGACTATCATCGAGGTCCGGGCATGGCTTAGTTTGTGTGATTAGTTATGTAAGGACATGACGAGTCATATATGGGGAGCATTCGTGTATTTAATAGATATGGCTTTGTGGTTCAAGGATTCAGCTCTAGAGCCATCTATATGTGCATCGACCAAAAGCAACAAGCCCAAGTCCCAGCCATCGAAGGATGTTTTCCAATTAACTTGCTTTAAGTGTGGGCAAAAGGGAAAATTTTGCTAGAAAGTATAAGATTGATAAAGGAGGATGAGTTGCTAGAGCACCGATAGCAAAGGTACCGCATCTAGAGCCATAGACGACCAAGGCATAGTTTGCACTAAGGAGTCGATACAACTGCCACCGGCCCATCATATAGTTAGGGATTGTTCGATGCTCTAGTAGGGGCAATAGCCTAGAGTAATTGCACTTGCACCTTCCACTTCTGCAGCTACAAAGGGAAAGCAGATTCCTGAGGGTAATACCATCTGTTATGGGTTTCCTATTCGTGTTTATCTTGAGACTAGTGCTTCTCATAGTTTTATATCTTATAACCTTGATGATTGGTTAGTCATGCTCGCCCAATTTATGATCATTGATTATTGTTTGCTAATTTTTGTTTGTGCTCAACCAGTTTATATGCAGTTTACTTTTTTACTACATGGGTTGGGTAGGCAGTATTAAGAATGCACTGAAATGAACACCTTGTGAATTGAGTTTCACAGTTTGACTATAAGGCGTTCAGTGACAATGTTGAGTAAGAAGTTAAATTTGGTAAAATATGTTTATTATAATCTAAAGGAAAGATAGAATATCTTGGAAAAACAAATTTGTGAAATAGTTTTATATAAGAAAGTTTTTTATATAAGTATGATTTATAAAATATGTTCGTAATAGAGGATTTAAACTGTTATTTTGAGAACTTAAATCCCTAGGTTTCTGAAATTAGTTTTGTAACATTTTGGAAGAAAATCATAGTATTATTATTTGAAAGCAATTGTGAATAATAATGTTTGAAAGAGTTCTAAGATTTGTTTGAGTTCGAGGTTGCTCTTGGAGTCGACGAGTCAATTCGGAAATAAAGTATTTTTATGTTATCTAGTTCGTGTGGCTCAAAAGTGAGTAAAAATGGGCAAGAGATGTGTTCGGTTGGTAAGCACTTCTCGTAGATGTTTTCTTTCTTAGTAAAGTAATATAAGATATGACTTGATAGGACCCGTTTCCATAGTATCACTTTTGTCTTACTCGATCTATACGTATATCTTCCATAGATTGCAAAGTATATATTTAGGAAATTGGTTTATAAAATTGAGACCATGATACTTAGTACTATTATATGAAGTTCTTAATACCACTTGGAAAATGATTTTGGTTAAGTCTCAAAAAGTATGATTAAGTGTATCGAACTCACTTCCATCGCTTGAAATGGTGATGATTGCAGCATCATTGAAGTTCATTTTTGGGTTTCAAAGTGGGGAATGCTATAGAGTAGCTTTGATAAAATAAATTTTGATTTAATCCTAAAAATATGATTTGATAGAAAAGGATATATGTATAATTTATTATTTCAAATGATTTAAAATGGAAACTCGGGGTTTGGTTTTAAAGTTTTCTTTAAAGAAGTTGAAAAGAATAATATAGAGTAGTTTAATAAAGATTATGAAATAAGCTTTCTGTATGGAAAAGATTTCAAATGCTATATAGGGTACTCAAATAGTAGAGGCATAACCCGAGTAATTATTAATGTTTTATCTTAGTAGTAAGTGTGTCTAATAAATAAGTGAAACTTTGTTAAGCTATTTATGGATGCATATATCCTATGCATTAGGACAATATAAAATGTTCATCATGTTTGAGATGTTGGTTGGTGTTACTACAAATAAAGGTATTGAATGCCAAGGAATAACATATCGAAATTCAAGGTGTCGGGTGTGAAGAAGGAAGAGCAACCAAGAATTCAGTAAGGGATATTGAACTTCAAGCAACCCCAGGGAGACATCAAACCTCTATAATAAAGGTATTGAATGTTAAAGAAGGGATGGAGAATCTTCAAAGATATCGGATTCCAAGGAATTAGCAAACGTAAAGGATATCGAATAAGGACATAGTAAGCAAGTATCAAGTCTTAACAACTAAAAAGAAAATCAAACATACCCTAGAAGAAGGTGTCGAATCAATAAGTGTTTGAAGGTATTGAACTACAACAGGCTTGGAGGAACCTAGGGTGTCGAGCCTCTATAATACAGAGTGTTGTAGAGCATATAATAGAGGAGAGATGCCATATCACAATAACGTGCTAACCTATTAAGAAAGGATGGTGTGTGTGTACGATACAAGAGATGGCGCTTATCAATGAACTGAAGCATGTCAGATATCTACATAATAGAGCATTGTGGATATCAACAATATAAAAGATGCCGATCTAATAAGGTTGGCGTATGCTTATAATCTGAAGGGCGGCATGTGTCTACAGTTTAAAGGATATCGAGTCTCAACAATCTAAAGGTATTCTACGGGATGTCGAATAGCTATAACATACAAGGAGATGGCGAATATCTACAATATACAGAGGGATAGCGTGTATCTATAATACCAAGAGTATCAAGCAACTACTCTATGAAGGATGTTGAGAATCTACAATGTAAATGAAGATACCGTATATCATCAATATAATAAGCAATGTCGAAAATCAACAGTTCATGGAGGATGTTGAATGTCGACAATTCACCACATGCCGAGTGATAAGTGCAAGCTGTTCCGCTTGCCTCCATTCCTATAAATACGGAACCAATGGCACTTCTTTTCTCTCTTCTTACATTTTAAAGTTGTAAACCATAAATTGAATTGGGGATAGAGCCGATTGTACTTTTTGGTCTTTCTGCACATACGGACTTGAACAAAAAAAATTGCATAGCTTACTTTAACCGAAATAAAGATACTTTTCCAATTATTGGACTTATGACATGTGTATGAATTCTTATACTTGACTGTGAACATGCATACTTTATTCTATTGCACTTGGATTTGTATTTTATCTCGCATGCTTCTCTCAAGCTTTGTATAAGGCCACTTAAGCTTATTCCAAGCTAGACTTGCCTCATCTTGTATATTTGGGGTTAACAAAGAATTTTGTTAACATTTTGGCTCTAGAAGGAGGGCCCAAACCTTTGATTCCCTACATACCCCAATAAAGAACCTTCCTTGGCCTGGCCAAAGCAGCAACCAGCCTTCAGTCTTACCAATAAGGTCCGTTTAAAGCACCTCCTAGAGGAAGGGCAGAGTAAGCCTTTCATCCCTGCCTAAGATGGCATGTCCAAAGCACCGAACTAGCCTTCTATTCTGCCTACAAGGCCTGACTAGAGTGCCTACTAAAGGGGGGATGGATAAGATTTTGGTTCTGCTTAAGACAACTAACCAAACACACTGACCAAAACCTAAATCATTACCTAGAGATGGTAATAAGAGGTTCAATCAAAGTCTAAATCATTACCTAAAATGGTAATAAGGGGCAAAAGGAATCAATCAAGCAATCTTAAATCTACCCTAAGATGGGGTCAAAGCAACCTTCTAGAGGAAGAACACTTAAACACATCTAGTTCTCCATCAAGGCAAAGTTAAAGCAACTTTCAAAGGAAGGGTCAAAAGCTATCTATCGAGAATTATAATGTCGGATATTCACATCTGGGAAATTATGAGCCCAGAGCTTCATTCTTCAAAATATTGAAATATCATTCAATCCATGGTCAGAATCTAAATTATCAAAAAACGGGAATTTCCATTAATAGTCGGGTTTCTAATTATCAAATAACGAGAATCTCCGTTAAACACTCAAATTTATCCTTTTACTAGACATATTTCTGATCTTATTATTAAGTGAAATTCTAATTCTCCTACCAGATGGAACTCTAGTTCTATTGTTAGGTGGATTTCTAGTTTATGGTCTTCTTACTAGATGAACTTTTGATATTACGTGTAAAATAAATATGCAAAAGCAAATCGATCCAAATTATTTAAAGTTCTGCTTAAAATCATTTTGAAAAAATGAATTTGAAAACCAAACTTTTGGGATTTCAAAGATCAACAAGACAACTGTTTCACAAAAAATCGTTAGCACTTACTAAGCAAAATAATTAATTTGAGAAAGGAATAATTTCTTGAAATTCAGAAAACCATCATTATTATTTATTCTATGTTTTTCCAAAGGAAAAAAAGTCTCATAAAAAGTGTAAACTCGAAAAAGCCAGTCCAAAAGCATTCTACAAGGGAATAAAGAGCAAGCAAATTTATGCTTAATTGAAGACCATAGGCCATGTGAAATTGGACTAAAGCATTGAAGTAAGTTACAAATCTCAAACAATTCAGCAAGTTCAAATACAAGTCAAAAACAAAGAAGAAAGATACCAGATTAATTCGGGGTATCAACTGCTCAGTACAAAATTTATTTATTATTACATGCAAAAATCAAAATTGCAAGATATTAAAGAAAACTAATTCTTCCTAAGAAGAAGGGGGATAAGGGAGTGGGTGATGTTGATAAGCTTTTTCTTTCCTCTTTACCTCAACCTCGAAAAGACAAGGGTGGCTTACACTTGGGGAGGGCCCATCTCTAAGAAAAAATGGAGGACCAACAATATCTTTGAGGTAGTCAAAACATCCATATAGAAAGAAATGCTAATAACATTTGAACCCTGCTTCAGCTACTCTGCTCAACCTCGAGTTCATATCTGGACCTAGGAAGGAATAATCAATTTCTAGGCAAAAAGCATCTATTACTTACAGTAAATAATCTATAAGTGAATCTAGTTGGAAATTCTCTAGTGACATCACCTCGGTTATCTTTAGTTGGAATTGAAGGTCTTGTACTTCTTCCGTCAAAACTTCAATGGTCGAAGAAGGGTCAGTAATAGGACAAGTTGCCATATCTGGTAATTCTTTAAGTTTGTTCTCCTTCTTTTGGATAATATATGTATCATCGATAGAGCTAATTCGAACCTTTAATGCATGATTGAGCATTTTGTAGGTTCCTTTGAGGATTTTAACTCCGCTCTGCAATCTTTTAAGCTTTTGCTCAAGAGCATGCTTCTCATTCCCCATCTTCTCGATTCAGCTTTGGTACTTATTAAGATGCTCTGAAACTTTTTCATCCCATTTTTCTTTTAGAAACTGGATACATTCATATTTGTACGCATGCCACCATCTAGAGATTTCTCCATGATCCAAACCTGGAGGTGGGTTTAACAGGGAGGGGAATTTCTCCTTGACAGCTAAACATTGAGACCTAGTCATTCTTATGGGAGTAGGAGTGGGAAGGCTAGATTCACCCTCATTTGTGATGATTTCCAAAGATTGACAAGATATTTGAGTTTTTAATAGGTCCACTTCAAGATCCTCTATCCTTTGATATAGTTTAGCAATTTCAACACCAGCCTCAATTATTTGGTCTGAGGCATTAGATTGGCTAATCGCATTTATGCACTCTTTTATCTCCAGAATCCTTGTATACATCTTTCTAATTTCTCCTCTATACTCGAGATCATTTTTCAGACCACTTAATGTTGATCTCAATTTATAATACTTAGTGCACCATTTCTGAGCTTTTTGGTTATCCGGAAATGGCCGGATTGATGCATTTTGAGAAAAACATTTCTTTTCGATGTCCAACATCAATCTAGTTCTGACATTGTCTAAACGGGAAAGGAGGTCAGGATCACAAGATGCAAATGTCAATTGACTTTCCTATTAAAGATAAATAAGAAAAAGAAATTAATATGCAAGAAAATACGTTCTTTATTAACAATAAGAAGGTTTACAAGTGCAAACAAGTTCGAACTGTGTTACTGATACAAGTTTTATGTATTCAATTCTTAAAGTGCAAAAACAGCAGTTTGATCCTTTTTGAATCAACCCATAGACATAGTGAGAGTAGAATTGAAGGAGACATTAAATCCTTAAGGAGTATTAACTGCGTGGAATTGGTGATAATCTCATTTCCTAGTAATGGGACTACCTTCTTCGCATAACAATTTAACATAACTAGATCGTACTTCCTTAAGTAAATTACCCTTTTCATTGCTTAAAAAGCCAAAATATAAGTGAGGGAGTTGTGGATAAACTTCCTTAAGGTCCCTATGGAAGTAGTACTTTGCGACCCAAAAAGTTCTAAGAGTAAACAATTTCTCCTAAAAATCCCTCTTTAGCTTGACAAATTTACTTAAGATTTCCATAGGAATAGGAGTACCCATGGTTCCTTAAACTGTATGGTTCAAAAAACAATAATAATAAGCTAAGATGCAAAGAAATGAAGACAATGGATCCATTATATTATCCAAATTACATATTACAACAAATTTACTTGGGTTCGTATAATATTGACTCTTTGTAAAACTTGGAAATGAATCTCCCTTTATTGAACTTAACTTTCTCATGGGGGAGAGTTTTAGGGGATAGAGGGACGATTGCAACCCTGGGAAGATTCCAACATTCCCCAAGTTGGGGATCGGTCTCATGCTCATTTAAATATCTATTATGGAGATGTCTAATCAAACCTCCACTCTTCTTCTCTAGGAAAAAAAGTCAAGAAAAAGACTCTAGAATAAATTTTGTAAAGAAGTTCTACTAAAGTATCCTTGTCATCAATAAGCATATAGAAGAGAGTAGTTAGCTTTGCATTTTCTGTCATAACTCTTCCCCGATAAAGGCAAGACTTCTTCAATAATAGGGCTACTCATTTTTCTTTGAAATTCCTTAGTCGTGTGGCATAAGCAAAAAGACGCCTATATTTGTTAGATGAATTGTTGTAATCTTCAACTGCCTTCTTAATCTCTCTATTTAATTGTTGCACCTTCTTCTCACTCTTTTCATATAAAATCTCAAAGTAATAGTTATTTATCTTCCTTAACTAAAATAGTAAATTTATTAACTAATGCCGACAAATCATTATAAGCATTTGGAGAATGATAAACTATATTCCTATACCATGGGAGCTTGTGAAGCAGAAACCCATGTTTTCTCCTTGCTCGATTCTTTGCTAGTAGTTGGACATCTTTTGCTGGGATGTCTTCATGAGAAACATTATGAGATCCAGGAAGATCGAGAAGATTAGTATTATGGGCAGACGAGTCTAAGACTTGACCTCCTGATCCTTCACCTCTTTCTCTTTATGCTTTTGGATACTTGTTGCCGTCATCCCCACCTTGATCATCGCCGTCGTCGTTGTTGTCTTCATCATCATCTTCCTCTTCATTAGAATCTTCATCTCTTCCAAGTGGGCGGTCATCGAAAGATAATAGCTCCTTTGGACTGATAGCTTCTCCTTTGGGAAATGTATCTTGAAGCGATCCCCGAACTCTTCCTAGCATAATATTGAATTTTCTCTTGAATTTGTTATTTAATTCTAGAAGGGAGGGAAAGTCCAAATTGGCGCATTTTCCAATATTGCCAGTATAAGCAACAAAAAGAGCGTCATCATAGCATTTCTCAGTGATTTTAGTATGAGCCTGATCTAGAAAGAAGGAACATTTTTTCTCGGCAGTTTTTATAATATTATTGGCATAAACCAAGGTAGTATCTTTGGTTTCCAACTGGCTCTCTATAAACTTTATCTTATCAGTCATTTCAGCCTTCTCTATCTTTAGAGTATTAACACTCTCTTCAAGCAACGGTTTGGCTTTCTTCTCCTCGTCAAGGGAGAAGGCGAGTTTTCTTTTCTCGAGAATAGACTCATCCATTTCCGCTGCAACACAAATCATTTAGCCCTGCAAAAGCCCAATTTTAGTCGTTAATAAAGAAACTTGCTCCTTAAGTTCTACAACTTGACCAACGGGTCCCTGGGAGGCCCATTAAAGGAAAAACATATGCTTGGCCACCTGAAATGTATGATAGATATAAGTTAAGTAAGGATGTACCAAATAAAAATCTTGATTAGCCAAAATACTAAAAAGACACGTACCGGTAAGAGCTACTGATAAAGAACATAAAGATGGTCCATTGAGAAAGTTGATGGCTGCATTGACAAAAGAGAAACTAGGGTAGGAGATTGGCTAGCTGAACTAATATAAACATGAAAGCCCATAGAGATAGTTTGAGTCTGGGCCTTTGAAAGGAGAGATTCGATAAGAAGAGGATTCAGACTTAACTCCTCCAACAAACGTTAGAAACCAGAAGTAGAGGTGGGAAGCGAGATGTTTAGTAAAGGATTTAGGGTGTGAACATCTTTTTTATCTTCTTGTGCACCCTGGTCCGAGGAACTTAAATTAATGATGTCAGGATCGTGAATAGCCAAGGTAGCATCCGCATTCGACCCCTCGGCAACAATAATGGAAGACTAGACTTCCCCAAGCTTAGTTTTTTCTTGGAGGAGAGATTGAAGCATCAATTGGATTGCCAGATCTTTCCTTCCTTTTTATTGCTTCGATAGCTTTGGCAATAGAACCCCTAACATGGGCAGACTTATTTGATTCAGCTAAAGAAGAGACGTGAGCTTTAGCCTTCTTATGCTTAGAACCAACAACAACAGTAGAAGAACCTAAATTAAAGGGAACTTTGTAAGACATCAACATAACAAACTTTATTTAAAATATAATATAAACTTACCGGTAGAATCACCCTGAATAAGGGAAGAGTTAGAAAAGGCATTTTGGTTGCCAATCACCAGGAATTATTTCCCATTAGCATCCTACCATGGGAGGTTCCCCAAGCACTTTATGGCACTCCAGAACCAGGGAGTATTTTTTGAGATTGGCCTCAGTTAGAAGTTTATATCCATCTCCTACAGGCTGCGATGCTGAGTTCAATTCTCCAACTGTTTTAGCTATGGAAGAATCGGTCCCTTAGGGACTAGTTCTAAAGGTGAATAACAATTGTACTGCAACAACAGAAGGTAGAACAAAAAATAAAGGAGAAGCGACAAAGCTTACTGGGAGTAGAGAAAGATCCTCTAATTTTGGTGGTGTGGCTATTAACATAGAAAAACTGATTTATCCAACCTTAACGGGAGCTACTAACGAGCGACAAAGAAATATATGGTACCTTCTGGCTAGTTCGCAACCTTAACGGGAGCTACTAATAAGCGAAGGGTATCTACATCAAGAGACGGAAGGTTAGCTTCCCTGGCCATAATTTCAAGGAAGCTTAAATAGGTGTAGGAGTTAGGCAACAATTATATTGGAGCAATGCCTAAAAGGTCTAAGAATCGAACAAAGAAAACGAAAAGAGGGAGATAACCAGAGTGCCAAATGAGAATTGGAGTAAAGGCAAAGAAACCTTCTAAAGGATTGTTTATCCTTTCGGATGGGTCCATTATTCTGGCCTCAACATCAGCAATATCAAACTGGCCAAGGATGGTGTTGACTTCATCCTAAGAGGTAATAAGAGATCGAATGATTTTGTAGTCTCCTTTCTTAGAAGAAGGAGAACATTTAGGGCCTGTTATCTGGGTTTGTAACCAAGCAGAATCCAAAGGAAGTAAGAACAACTCAAGAGCCAACCGAAAGGACTAGAAGAACAAACCAAGAAGGATCACAGAAAAAGAAAGAGTAAACATACTAAGGTGATGGATCGCTAGTGATCCATCTCCTATGGATCATTAGCAATCCATAAGGATAGCCCATATGTCGACTAATCCTCTTGCATCATGGTCCAATAGGTGTTCTAGGAATATTGGCTAAGTTTGATGGAATTCCAAGCTAGTTAGATTGAGAAGTAAGCATTCGTCTAATTCAATCAGCAGTCCAATGCAACCAGTGTGTGGATCATCATCAAAACAAAGCAACAAGTTACGAAATTACATGAAGAACACCACAATGAGACAACAAACTCAATCTAGAAGGCAAAGTCCAAAAACACTCTAAGTACATGGATCACTAGTGATCCATTCACTATGGATCGCCAGCGATCCATAAGTGATCCATATGACTGAGCCAGATTGCCAGGGAGTTTAAAGAAGAGGATGTTGGAAAGCATCTCAAGTAGTTGAGTTGTCAACGACCCAAGGTTATGGATCGCTAGGGATCCATAACCTATAGATCGCTAGCGATCCATCAAATTGACTCGACATACTATGAAACTTTCAGGGCACCTTTGTATGGTCATTTGCAAGCATCTGGCAAGTCGGCCTAGCCCAATAGCTCTCCAACCTCTATAAATACAATTCTACCTGCAACATAAATGGGATCTTGGTGATTGGCTGCTGAAACTCTGCAGAAACTACTCCCCGTTCTTCTTCTCCCACACAACGGTCATCTACATGGTTCATTGTGATTCTCCAGTGAACTCTAGCATTGGTGGTTTGATCTCATTTAAATAATTCAATTGCGTTGTAATCATTAACAACCAAACCACTATAAAAATCTTCTTGTCTTTTTACCATTTTTTTCTCTTTTTACACCTGTTCTCTATATTATTGCTCTGTAAGAACAGGGCTGGTGCTTTCACTCTCAGCCCAAGGTGTTGATCCACTTTTTGGGTCAACATTTTAGTGCTTTCACTGAGAAAACCCAACTCAAGCCTAGATCTAGCTATCTACTTTAGACAGATAGGTCTAGAAGTTAGGTCCTTAATGTCTGTTCAAAAGATCTGCTCCTAAGAATCAATGGCTCTAGGAAGAAAAAGAAATGCTTTTGGAAGATCCATAGGGGCAATAATAGTCGGAGAAGAGATGAATCATCAACAAATTGAAGTAAATGGCGCCAACGTAGGAGATTAGGTGCCAGGATCCTCAAGTCAACGCAAAGTCGTTACAAGAGATGAATTGAATAAAATGGTTAATGAAATCAATCAGAAAATGGAAAGCAATCAAAAAGCTCTTATGGATAAGCTTCATGCCCTCTTGCCCTTACAATCACATCCTGCTCCAAGAACTATAGCAGAACCCACGGCTGCCGTAGAACAAGACAGTTCTTTCGTTTCTGGTGTAAATAGAAGAAACGGGAAGCAGCCGCAAAAAGGAGAGATAGCTGGAACCATGGGAACCAACATAGAAGGAAACACAAGTACTCCACCGACTGTAAGGCAACCATCTATGAACTTGAATCAAGGAGCGAAGACCCTACAAGAGGATATAGCCATGGACCTCTTCGACTCAGAAGATGGAGAGAAATTTAACAATGGCTAGTTGGAAGCAAACGCTAATGCATTTTATAAGCTAGGAATGTCCAAACTACCCCAATTAGGACAAATGGCAAGCCAAAGGAATCTTGAGGGAGTGGCTCTTCTAAAGATAGGAGAGCCTAGGCTTCGGCCCACTCACTAAGGCCGTTTGCAAAGCCAAACACTCGGTGTAGTGACTGACAGCCGACCCTCGGACTACCGGACATCTGAGGCATATATCGTCGATATGGTCAAGCGACTGATGGATGAGAATAAGAATAGAAGAGATGATGAGTGGGGATTCGCTCCAAGTCCAACTACCTTCACTGATGATATCTTGAACGAGCGTTACCTAGAAAAGTTCACCATGCCAACTATTCCGCCTTATGATGGAACAAAAGACCTAAAACCCCATCTATACAAGTACAGTTGGTACATGGACAGAGCGAATGCTTCGGATGTTGTTTGATGTAGATGTTTCCTAATTTTTATAGAGGGAATTGCTTCCATATGGTTCACTAGGCTTCCGCCAAGATCCATCTCCACTTTCGATCAGCTAGCAACAAGATTCCTTGATCAATTCAGACTTCACACAACACGGCTTGAGGATGTAATTGCCTTGTCCGGTCTATTCCAGGGACGAAATGAATCTCTGAAGTCTTTCATGAACCGGTTCAATACCATGGTAATGGAAGTAAGCAATTTGAATGAGGATATGGTTTTTATGGCCTTGGTCCACGCCATTCACCCTGAAACTGAGTTCAAAAAATTGTTCAAAATGAAACAACCTACCACTAGGAAGGACTTCAATCGTAAGGCGAGTCGAGACTAGAAGAGGTGCAGGAGGTAGAAAGGAAGTCTGTTAGCGTGCAACCAATGAACGTTGGGCAGAGTGCCATGGCGATGAACCAGAACATAAATGCCTCCCGGACCACTGAAGGAAAAACGGGAAAAGACAGAAACCGAAAAAGAAAAAATCAGAATTCCAACAAACGAAATGGTAACAATAAGCGACTTAAAGGCTTTAGGCCTAAAGATTACACCCCGCTCAATAATACTCCGAAAAACATCTATCTCGCAACACAAGGGATCGAGGAGTACAAGAAACCCCCTAAAAAGGAAGCAACTGAACAACAAAAGTGCTACAAGAAGTTCTATCGCTTCCACGAAATGCATGGTCAAAACACAAACAAGTGCCATCACCTAAGAACTTGATTGAAGAACTGATCCGAGAAAACAAGCTTCATCAATGTGTGAGAAAATCACAAAGTCCTAACCAACCTGCGGCTCCCCAAGCTCCTAGGGATCAAAGAAACCAAGCTGGAACCATCGAAGAGGGATCTAAGCGAACTGACCAAAGACTCATCATTGGAACGATATCTGGAGGACCTCATCCCTTACAAAACAGTTGGGGAGAAATGGAGCGGTATGCGAGCTCGTTAAAACACGCTCTGAATGATTCATGCCTCACGATCGAAGATAGAGCCCCAGCCAAGCAGCAGAGAACTCTGAACGACGATATAGTATTCCGAAATCGAGATAACGATGGGATTGAGGCTCCAACTCTCGATCCCATGGTAATGACAGTAGGGATCGGACCCGCTGTGGTCTGATGAGTATTGGTTGACAGTGGTAGTTCTGTGAATATTCTTTTCAAAGGCACCATTGACCAGATGAAGATCAGCATGAAAGATGTATCTGCCTGCCAAACAAAAATTCAAGGATTCACTAGTGAACCCAAACAACTCATCGGGACGATTGACTTTCCTGTAGAACTTGGGTAAGACGACCGAAGAGTTACCCTCATCCAAACTTTCGTGATTGTAGATGAAACTTCCACATGCAATGCCTTTTTGGGACGGCCCGCGTTGGCTGATTTCAGAATCACTTTAGACCAGTGTTGCCTTACCACGAAATTTCCAACGGCAAAAGGAATTAGGGTGATCAAAGGAGATCAATGTGCCGCCATGGAATGTTACATCGCAAAACTACGCGAATATAAATGAAAGGAAAAAGGGAAGGATGTTGGGGAGAACTCTCCACATTTGCGAACTAGTCAAATAGCAACTACAGAGCCGCCCCTAGCTTGGGGACTATAGCCAATTCGACGAGGCTTTGGACCCTAGAAAGAAGATTTCAGGGGAGGATCGGGAAACACCGGCAGAATTGACATTGTCTGTTCCAATCGATATGGATAACTCGACGCGGGTCCTAAAAATTGGATCGCACCTTAGAAGCAAGATGCGATTAGAACTCACTAAATTTCTTTGTGCCAACTTGGATGTGTTCACTTGGACACATTCCGATATATGTGGGGTGTCACCAGAAATTGCATGCCATGCACTCAACATTGATCCTAGATTTACGTCGATAAAGCAGAAAAGACGCAGCCTAGGCCCCAAGCGATCCAAGGCATTGAGAGAAGAAGTAGACAAGCTGATGGCCGACTGATTTATCCGTGATGCGACCTACCACAAATGGGTATCTAACTCGGTTTTGTTCAAGAAGTCCAACGTGAAATGGTGAACTTGTATCGATTACTCAGACTTAAACAAAGCCTACTCGAAAGATAGTTTTCCACTGCCCAGAATCGACCAGCTGGTAGATGGGACGGCTGGACATGAATTGCTATCATTTATGGATGCGTACTCGAGGTACAACCAGATCATGATGCACGAACCCGACTAAGAAAATACCAGTTTTATTACTGACTTGGGAATGCTGGGGCAACTTACTAGTGACTGGTAAATGCCATGTTCAAGCGTTAGATTGGAAAAACCATGGTGGTCTATGTGGATGACATGTTGGTTGAATCACGAATAGCTGATAATCACTTAGATAATCTCGCCGAAATGTTTGAAATACTCCAAAAGTATGGAATGGAAGTCAGTCCACTCGAATGTCTCTTTGGGGTATCCTCTGGAAAGTTCTTTGGATTCGTAGTAAGCGCCAGAGGCATTGAAGAAAATCCAGAGCAAATAACTGCCCTACGAGAAGTTCATGCCCCCAAAGAATAGGAAGGAGTTACAAAGCTTAAATGGAAAAGTCGCAGCATTAAGCCGGTTCATCTCGAAAGCCACCGACAAATGTATACCATTATTTGATGCATTAAAGAAAGGAAAGAAGACTTCGAATGGAATGAGTCTTGTCAAACTGCGTTTGAAGAGTTGCTGCGACATACGGAAACCGTGTCGATCCTATCGAAGCCAGTAGACGGAAAGGACCTGTTCATCTACTTAGCAGTCTCACATTACGTGTTGAGTGCTGCTCTTGTGCGTGAAGAAGCTAGAGTTCAGCGACCCATATACTACATTAGCAAGCGGTTCACTGGAGCGGAGAAAAATTATCCGAAATTGGAAAAGCTAGCATATTGTCTCTTGATCGTGTCCAGAAAGTTATGACCGTATTTCCAAGCACACCCGATCAAAGTATTGACCGATCAACCCTTAAAGCAAGTATTGTACCGACCCGAGTCTTTTGGGCGGCTCATCAAATGGAATATCGAGTTGAGCCAGTATGGAATCACTTACCACCCTAGAAGGGCAATCAACGAGCAAGCGTTGACAGATTTCATCGCCGAATTTACCATACGGGATGATAAAGGAGAAGTACCTCCGGAAGTGGAAACACAATGGAAACTCTTCGTCGATGGCGCGTCTAATGACCTCTGCTCGGGAGCAGGGGTGGTGCTTGAAACTCCCGAAGGACGAGCCATTTGCTACGCCCTTTGCTTGGAATTCCCTGCGACAAAAAATGAAGCGGAGTATGAGGCATTGATAGCGGGACTGAAAGTCGTAAAGGAACTCAAAATAAAATCTGTTCACATCTACAGCGACTCTCAACGGTCGTCTGCCATGTGAAAGGAGAATACCAGGCTCGAGGGGAGAACCTTGCCCCATATCTATCTAAATTGCAAGAGTTGCTGAACGACATCGATCATTACACCATAACCCACATCCTAAGGGAGCAAAATACGAAGGCTAACTACTTAGCTAAATTGGCCAACTCCGGAGAAGCTCAATCATTGGGACAAGTCCCGATTAAGACCCTGACCACTCCAAGTATAAGCGAAATGGATATCAATTGGAATTTTGAAACCGTCGTTCAACTAGAAACGTGGATGAGGCCAATCAAAGACTACTTGCTTACATGAACTCTTTCCACAGATAGGAACCAGTGGAAAAAGCTTCTCCGAAAGGCATCGTGATTTATAATACAAGATGGAATACTCTACCGAAGGGGGTTCTCTATCCCTTTGCTCAGATATGTGACCAACGATGAAGCTCAACAGATCCTTAGAGAAGTTCACGAAGGCAACTACGGAGACCATACCGGGGAGCAAACTCTTGGGAAGAAAATCCTCCGGTACGGATATTTCTGGCCAACAGTAAACCGCGATGCAGAAGATTATGCCAAACGGTGTGACCAAGGCTAAAGATTCAGCAAGATCAAAAGAACCCCCTCAACAGAGCTAACACAGATGGTCAGCCCATGATCGTTCGCAATATGGAGAATTGATCTGATTGGTGTATTGCCAATAGCCAAAGGAGAGGCAAAATATGCTATAGTTGTCATTGACTATTTCACCAAATGGGCCGAAGCGAAACCACTGGCCACCATTACCACAAAGAAAGTCAGTAATTTTTTTACTAAAAAAATTATTTGCAGGTTTGGCATGCCATAGAAAATCATCACTGGTAACAGGACCTAATTCGAAAGCACTGAGTTTAAAGACTTTTGCAAGCGCTTCTGAATCGGGAAGAGCTTTTCTGCGGTTGTTCATCCACAAGCAAATAGGCAAGTGGAAGTAATAAACAAGATCATCAAGTCCACCATCAAAAAAGGGCTAACTAAAGCTAAAGGAAATTGGGTTGCTGAACTTCCACTCGCACTATGGGCTTATAGAACAACACACAATGCAGCAACCGGCCACACCTCGTTCGTCTTGGCATATGGTTCAGAAGCAATGATCCCCGTAGAACTAGAAGTCCCCTTCCATCGAAGGAATAATTTCAATCAAAGGCAAAACAAGAAGCTCCTACTCGAGTCACTTAATATGATTGATGAGAAGAGGGAAGAAGATGAACTGAGGACCGATGCTCACAAAAAAAGGGTCGTATGGTACTTCAACTCTGGAGTTCACAACCAAACCTTCGAAGTGGGAGACCTCATCCTCAAACGAGTTTATCCCATACCGAGAGCCTTCGGACCAAACTGGGAAGGGCCGTATGTGATCAGTCAAAAGCTAGAGGACGGAACTTTCAAGCTAACAACCATTGACGGAATCCAAATTCCCGAGCACGTAACAGCGAATCAATGCGTCCTTACTTTACCTAAAACTATCTTATGTACTTCCTATTTTTCAGAAATTAAGCCATCTCGGAATGCCAAGGGTATTGTAAATAGGCAGAATTTTCCCAACATTTCTTAATAAAATTGCTTTGCTTTCTGAACCAATAAAACTGCATTCATAAAAGTAACATGTTGAGTCGACGGGGTCAAATCGGCACAAAACCATTCAATTTTTGCTTCAGAGAGTGGAATCACACTCAAGTATGCACCAACTACCTGTCGGGCGATGGAAGCAAATCGAATCAAACCGTTGGATCGACGGAACCCGATCCTCGCCTTCTAAGAACCGATGTTGCTCTGACGTCACCGTAAAGGCCTAAAACAAGCCGCGCATCCCATAAGCCGCACATTACTTCTTGAGATATGGAATCACGCTCTCAAAGCATAAACTTCTCACGTTGCCCGAAGATTGGTAACGTCCAAAAGTTCCGAAACCGTTCCGGATCAACTGGTCATATCGGTCCAAAAGCCGTGCATCCCATATGCCGCGCACACTCTCAAAAGCCGCACATACTCTTAAATACCGGTATTGCCCCGACAATCTTAGAAAACTCGTCCATTGCAAAAATAATAAGAATCAACCCACTCCCACTATCGGGAGCAATGGGTATGAAACCAACAATGTCAAACTAATACGAGTCAGCAGAAAATTCCAATGGTTAACCGACAATAAATTTGAAATCAAACCGTACAAGTCATCAGTTCCCGCGATAAGAACCACAAAAATAGATCCAATTACAGACATCCGAAAATCACTTGGATGAGCCGGTCATTTGTTAGGTGTTCGAAGTAAACAGCCCCATGAACTGAGGGGCAAACGCCGATACTTAATTAAAGATACTCAAAAACACTTCACAGTTCTGTTACTCTAAACAAAGAATTTTGGTGGTAATCACAAGACTAGATAAAATAAAATAGCAGTAAATGAATTTGACATAAGTGCATGAAATGCAAATAAGTAGACAGGTAAAGTTACAATCAAAATGTCAACATTGTATTACTTAAAAAAAATTTTGTACAAAGTCAACATGTGGGGGCTGTACCCACACAATATCGGCTAACAAAAAGGAAAAAATACAGACGCTACAACAAAAGCAGTAAGTGCACACTCTGCACTTGAACAAAAAAAACAAAATGACCCAAAAACCAGCTCCATTGCCATCCGGACCTCTCAACGGTTCTTTCCACCGCTCCCCTTTCCACCTTTAGTCGGGAGTTTTTTCTTGCTCTCAGAATCCCTGCCAGGAGTAGTGTCGATACCTGAAATATCTACTATCTCCTCGGCACTTGAATCACCTCCCTACACTTTAGCTTTCTTGGAAGACTTCACCTTGACTTTGTGTTTCCATGATTTGCAGGAGCTCCTCGAGGATATAATCTCCTCAACCATTTCCTTCTTAATAGCAACCAATTATTGTTGGGATCTATGTAGTTGGACTGTCTTGTCTTCCTGCTCTTGAGCTTCAGCTGCCATGAATTCACCCTCCAAAGATACAGAAGGGTCGTTTAGACCATGCAATGCGGCAATCTTCTCAGATTCCGGTCCCGGCTGCGAACCAGACACGGACGCCGCAATCGAAGAAGCTACAGAGACAAGCACCGATGCAGTTGAAATAGCGGCAAGTCCAGGTGTCGAAGAAATCGACGTGTTAGTAGGCAAAGAAGACGGACATATAAGATCAAAAATGAAAGCGTAAGCTCATCTTGTTCCTGCGGCGTGTGCTGATAATTCTCAAACTCAGGGGAAACAAGAAAGTTACCTGCATCAGAGAAATGGCTGAGAATGTCAATCCCATATTCCCCGCCTTCTCCTTTTTTGCTGGTTGCATGATTTTTGGAGAAGTTCCAAGGCGACCCAAAGTTATAGACACGGCTATCGAAGGAGCAGACGATAGAGTAGCACCTGCAGTACTCACCAACTGATCGCGAGGCTGCGTTGATGATTCGCCAGGCCTAGAAATGAAAGGCTCCAGCAACATCTTTGGCAGTTGCAGTCATAGCGACATCAGCAGCTTCCTGTTCCTTATCAATCCGCAGGATCTCTCAGCCCTCTATCAGTGCTTTCTTTGGTTCCTCATTAAGGTAGGCATCCTCCAACTCTCGATCAATATAGTGTCCCAATTCTCTAAGAAATAGGCCAGAATTTCCTCCCAAACTATGGTGAGAGTGCGTGGGAACTTGGGGCCTAAATAGATGAGACTCCGTTGATGAAACAGGGAGTTGACATAGAAATTTAAGATGGATTCGTCCATCTTCTCCATCTTCTTTTCGAAAGTATCCTGAAGATCCAAATAATCCGCTGTAGCGGCGACCTTCTCAACTTCAACATGAGTTTTGTCGGCACTAAGCTGCACAACTCTTTCCTAGAGGGAGGCAATCGCCTGGCCTTGATCGGAGACAGTCTTGTCATGGGACTTCATGATCTCCTTAAATTCTGCAATTGTTTTGTTACACCCTTCAACAATCTTTTCATGGCCAGCAATAGTCTTCTTTTGGGCTTTTATAGTCATGTCGCGAGCTTCGAGCTCCTCTTTCAACTTAACTTCGTCCGCATGGGCCTCGAAATACAATCTCTATTTTTACATGGGCCACTTTTAGTTCCTTAACCAAGATGGCACCGTTCTTGCTCTCCTGGACTGTCGCATCCCTCTCTTTCAGTAGTCGCTCAATTCTAGCATCACGTTCCACTAACGCCCTCTAGAAATCGTCTTCCTCCGATTCAAAAGAGTGGATCTCCTAATAATTATTGCGGTTTGTGTCGGCCAACTGCTTTCATAACTTTCCCCATCCCTCAGCTTGCTCTAAATCATTTTGAATCGCCTGAAGGTGGGCGTATAAGAATCTTTGCAAACTGGGTGAAGGTCGCGGTCAAACTTAACTCCCTTTAAAAGCCATATGGGGAGCGCAGCTTCGAGTCTAGGAGGACATGATGGAAGAATGTAAGCCGACCTCCTGTGAGGACACGAGGAACCAGAAGCAGGCACCACATGATTCGATGGGGCTTGAGATGAAAACGGAGCCTAAACGGAAGAAACCAGAATCTCAAGACTGACAGAAGCTAGGATCGAGGTAGAAAGTTTATGCTTAGAAGGATGAAAACCACGACCAACCTTTAACTTCTTGGATGGTTCCTCTCGGACATCAGGGGTTTTTCTCTTCTCGTAACCACTTTTATACGTCCGACCCTCTTCTCTATCATCACGGCGATGAGCTTCGGCCTCTGAGTCTTTCCGCCATCTTAATTCCCCGTCGGTTTCATGGGGTTGATGGCGGCTTGTAGACCGTTTCGACCAACATTGCGAATTAGTGAAGTGCTCGAGATCATTGTAAAGTCCACGACCTCTCATGGTACCTGACATGAAGAATAAATAAAGAGCTTTAGCAGAAATAAGCTTAAATAATGCATGTGTAAGTGAATGTGACCTTAGTGAAATGTGTACTGTGTCAGCCTAAAAGGATGTCACAAATCGGATCGGGAGGTCACCGTGGTAGAAATCGAATCAACTTTAGATGCAATAGGACCAGAACGAGGAGATGCAACCTCGAATTGGAAATCTTCCCCCATGAGTTCATCAATATCCACATAAACGTTGCACAAATCCCCAAAGTCAATGCCGACATCTTTAATCAGGGAATCCTGATATCGCTCGGCTACCGGAAGATCATCTTTATTGCGGATCTCTTGAGCAGGCAAGTCAAGGAGAACAGGACCCATACTCGAAGTCTCATCACATGATTCAGAGTCTTCGTCACTAGAACCTGCATCGAAATCATCATCACTGGAGGAGGAATCATGACTACTACTCTCAACTTCACCGTCCTCTTTTTCTCTCGCCACTGCAACCTTGCCCTCTCATTGCTTGAACTCTTCTTCCCCTTCTTCTGCAATTGTGGGAATTCTAGCCGGACAGCTTGCTTCGATCATGACATCCCTTCCCTCATGAATTTCTTTAGTTGACTCGCCAGAAAAGCCTTCATTTTCTTGAAAAACACCCTCTTCAGAGCCATGTGATAAAGAAGTGGAGCGTGTCTATATTCTGGAACGAGAAGGAGACGGGACTTCAACCGCTACGGCGGATCTCCCAGGATGCAATAGTCTACACCGAAGCAAATTTTTGTCTGTTAGCAAAAATTTAACATTCTCTCCTCGAAATCTACGGCCTTTAGGGTATGGAAAATCTAGTTAAGTGATAGGTCTTTATTTGGCCTTAGAATAACTACAGGAAGTATTTGACTTGTCAGAAATCCCATAACGACATATCGAAACTCAATAAGTAAAGAAGATAACTTACCCCCTGTTGTCCAAAGGCGGTTAAACCCTTCGAGACATCTAACGAAGAAGTATCGAGTCTTGAATTAAGACAAATTGCTTTGAAGCTGCAGCATGATCTTGCGATTCCTTTAGGCCTCGATGATGTCAAGGGATGGGCGCTTGTCTCTCCTCTTAAATGAGAGAAAATTTCTCAACTCATCGAAGCTTGGAGCACGGTTAAATGTCTATATAAACAGAATGTGCAGGCAAGTCAATATTGCATATCCACTAGGATGAATTTGGAATGGGGCAATTCCCAAGTTCGAAAGAGTTCTTAAGAAGTCATTAAAAGGAGGCGCTGCTCCATTTAAGCACATGTACCGGTGGGAAGCAGTGTATCTCGGAGGCAGCATATAGGCAAACTCATTCTTCTCTGGAAGGCGCACGTCATCCTTCGGAATGTCGTGTTGCAAGCAAATGTTATGCAAAACCTTAGCAGAAATTAAGGAGGAAGCTCTCTTCAGTGGATTAAGTAAAGCTCTAAAATTCAGAGGAGTCCGGTCCACAACCGGACCAACTAGGACTAGTTGACCATATTTAGCTCGCAAAGAAAAAGAGGAAGGGGCGATGGATGATGATTCAGCTTCTGAAAGTGCTAGACTTTCTTCACTGGACTTACAGCGAGAAGATGGATACTTCATTCTATACAACAGAACTTGCATCCAACGCGGTCAAGTAATTCTATCTTTGACTAAAAATTCTCCTACAACACTTGAATTCCGAAGGAATATCGATATCCACCGACATGTTGGATTTCAAGTATATATCGGGGCAACTGCAATGTGTTATCTATGGGGGTGAGCTCAGTGTCCCGAACACTACGAATGCTCTATCCCGTGTAGATAGTTTGCTCATAGTAAAGAATGTAAAGGGATTTTTGTATCATTTTCGAAATTGTTTCTTCTACACTTACACGTTATCGATCAACGATCAATAACGAATCTGCTATCCGAAGCAATGCAAAAAGATCTTCCCAGTTCAAGTACACCAAGTGTGCAATAACGAGACCAATCTGAACTCTCCGAAAGGAAATAACAATGTAAGCTGCATGCGAGACACTATCCTAAGCCATTATTCCCCTCCAGAAGGATTAAAGCCAATTCGTGATATGTCATGTTGTATCAACAATGTAACTTAGTACAAGTCAATTTTGATTTTGTGGATGAAGACAACAAAACATGTCAAGTACCAGGGCAAGGCCCAAGTGTCATTCTGTGAAGAAATCAAGACTCGATTTACTATCTTTTTCCATAAAATCACTATCAACTCGGTTTTCCCCGACAATCATCACCAATACAACCCTATTGTCCAATTGCAAAATGAGCGTGAAAATCAACTTAACCCACCTATAATCAAGAATCAAAAGAAGGGCATGAATAAACTCAGAGTGTTGGCAGCCAATGGAAAGGAGAATCCACGACGATCCAAAATGGAAGGGTTGGCAGCGATTCAAAGAAGAAGGGTTGACGGCAATCCAAAATGAAAGGGTCAGCAGTGATTCAAAGAAGAAGGACCGGTGGCGATTCTGGAAAGCAAAGCAACAAAGTTGCATGGCTAAGTCAAGGTGGCGACAAAGTCAAGGGTGGTCGGAGGCGAGGAGCTCTTGCGGCGATGAACGACAGCAGCGATGGTAAGATAGGTTCTAGGTTTTGGATCGGGACGCAAAAGGATAGCTCGGATCATCAAATGAAAGCAAGATGGGAAGAGTGGATTGGCTCGATTAAGTTAAATAGGGGACTGGATAGAAAAATCACTAAGTCATTTGATCGCTAGCGATCCATTGGCTATGGATCGTTAGCAATCCATCAAATTGCGTTCGATCTCTCCAAAATATGCCAAGCATGATCCATATGTTATTAGGGGGCATCCTAAGAGTTATGGGGGTCAAAATTGATTTTTTATAACAAGCAACGACAATTCACGACAAAACCTAACGAGCAGCTGAACTGCCAAAGCTAAATTTGCATGATGGCCTTAACACGATCACTTGAACTTCACCAAGCAGAAACTAAAAAGCAATTACTTCTAGAGCACGCCTTGTTTCCACCGAAGGCATACTCTAGGGGGCAAATGTTATCCGGGTTTTTAACCCATCAGAATCCAAAGAAGCCAGAACAGCTCAAGAGCCAAATGAAAGGACTAGAAGAACCAACCAAGAAGGATCAGAGAAAAAGAAAGAGAAAACATACTAAGGTGATGGATCGCTAGCGATCCATCTCCAATGGATCCCTAGTGATCCATAGGGATAGCTCGTATGTCGACTAATCCTCTTGCATCATGGTCCAATAGGTGTTCTAGGAATGATGGCTAAGTTTGATGGAATTCCAAGCTAGTTAGATCGAGAAGTAAGCTAGGATTCACTAAGGCCGACAACCATTTTCACTCTCAGGAAGAAGATTAAAGCTAGGATTCAAGAGAAGGGAAGCAATCAACTAAATCAACATCAAATCTCACATCTTATATCTCAAAGCTAAGGTGAATAATCATTGCATCCCATTTTCTTTTAGTTTTTGGTTTTAATATTAAATCCGAAATGTTTTTGCAAATATATGCCATGTTTTGATGATTAAAGTTATATATTAGCTTGTTGATGAATTATATGTGTTCATGTTAAATTTTTATGATATGTTTGACATGAAAACCCTATTTAATGATATCTAAATGCCTTGAAAATTTAAATATAGGTTAGAAATGATATTTTAGAGAAGGCTTTCGATTCTCATAATTTTCTGAATTAATATGGATTTTATATTAATTTTCAAGTGAAGGAAATTGTTTATTGGGTTATAAATTATTTTCGGCTAAAATAATTATTATTTAGGGTTGAAATTTGTATATGTTAGGCAACATATTAAAATAGATTTTCTGGGATTTTTCCAGATTTTTCCTAAGTTATTTGATGAATATATAAAATTATTTAAGGTATGGGACTTAAATGTTTTATATATTTAATTAAAGAGAAGGGGCATTTTATAAATGGAAATTATTATTTAATTCTAAAAATAGTGGCAGCATATTTCTGAAAAAAATTGTTAACCAATGAAAATTTGACAAACAAAGGCAAGTTAGTTGAAAAGTTATCTTTTTTAAGTTAAAAACAAAGAAAACATACTTTTAGCATGTTTCAGCCTTTACGGCAAAAGACCTTTCGACCCAGACCTTCCGACAAAGTCGAAAGGTTCTAAGCTTTTGATAAGGTCAAACCAATGCATATGGTATCAAGATACTTGGTACGTAATGAATTGGGCAGAGTCGAAGGGTTCTTAGTCAAAAGGTTGATGGCCAAAGAGGTTGGGGTATGTTTGTTTTATAAACCAAAAGTTTTCACCAACTTTGCTTTCGAATTAGAGCTTTCGACTTGGTTGCTTTCGACTAGGTCAAAATGTTTAAAAGAAAGGTTTTAAACCTTTTGACATAGTCGAAAGGTTACTGTTGCTACTTTGTTTTGAACCCTTACAACATAGTCGAAAGGTTACTGCCACTTTGTTTTGTTTTGAACCTTTCGACAAAGACGAAAGGTATACTTGCTTTTTAAACCAGCCACGTATCCCAATGCTTTCGAAAGGAAGCTTTCGACTTAGGTGACTTACCCTTGTTTTATAAATTTAAGTATAACCCAAAGCTTTCAAAAGAGTTGTTTTAAAGGATATGTTTAAAGCTTTTGAAGCAAAGCTTTCGACTTAGTCGAAAGGTTGCTTCCAATGACTTCGAAAGGTTTTAAAAGATGGTTTTCCATTTGTTTTGAATTGAAACCAATAAGCCATTGAAAGGTTTAAGTAAATAATTTCAAAATGTTTAAGTGAATGATTTTGAAAGGTTGAAGATTGATATCGAAAGGTTAAATTCAATTATTTTGAAAGGTCTTAGTTGAATGATTTCAAAAGGTTTAAGATCAATGATTTCGAAAGGTTTAAATGCGTGATTGCGAAAGGTTTAAATGAATGACTTCGAAAGATTCTGATTGAATGACTTTGAAAGGTTTAAGTGAATGGTTTCGAAAGGTTTGAGATGGAAGGTTTTCCAAGGTCTTCTAAGGCAATGTTTTAAAGAGATTATAAAGAAGGATGACCAAAGTTTTATTATTTTCGAAAGGTTAGATTTTGAAAGGTTTAATATTTGAATTTGAAATAGATGATTTCAAAAGTGTAAAAAGAGGTTCTTTTAAATGGTTAAGTGTCTTTATCAACTAAAGTTTGAGTAAAGAGGATATATAACATGGTGATATGATTTTGGTTAAAGTATAAAGACTATATTCCATTCCTTGTTTAAATTTGATTTAAAGGTTGAAATCGGCTTGGAAAATGTTTTCAAGGAAATTTATAGGAGGGGGTCCTTAAATGAAAATGACTCAGATATTAGAATACCAGATGGGACTAGTATGGGGCCGCGCCCTATACATTAGTTATTAGCCCCATCTAATTGTTGTCCTAAATTCCAGTATGTAGGGCTTGGTCACAAGTAGGCTAAAATTATGATTACACACCAAAAGGAATATATTTTGTATACAGATAGGTTATTGGTGAGCTTGAAAAACCATTAGGATCGGGAAGACCTGAGAGATGATTAAGTTAAGGACAGACCGTCCAGAAGTGAAGTATTTAACAGATAGTTAAGGATAGATAATCCAGAAGAAGAATACCTAACAGGTGTTAGGTTAATTTTGACTATATTATCTAGTAGGCCCGAGTCAGCCAAAGGTTAAAAGTTATCTAAACATTACTTATGTGTTCGAACAGACAGTTCATTATTACCTGAGATTTATGTATGTTTACATAATGATTACTTTACAGTATTTAACCATTGTGGATGCAGGAGCACAATATATGGTTTTATAAAAGGTGTTGCATAAACATGTTTTAAAAAGGATGTTAGTGAGGGGAAACCCGTTCTGCTAAGCGGCGTGGTCTCATTTAACATGTTTAACTGGGATGTATTGTATTACTCATACCAGGTTTTATGTCTAACTCAAAGTTTATGTTTTCCCCTTAAACTCTCGGGTGCTCAAAATTAATTTGAGTAGGATGAGGGATTAAGGTCTTTTTCAGGTTTTAGTAGGATGATGAATAAGCTACTGGAGGCATGTAGGAGGCAAACAGATAGCTATTTAGGAGTTATAGTTCTTGTTATGTTTTGATGTATTTCCGTTGTATTGTTTTGTATTAGGTCTATTATGACCATATGACTCTGATCACCCAAGGGGGTATCTTCATATACCGCTTTTGGCGTATTTTATAATATTTATATTTGATCTGTGCCTGGGAACGATTTGGGGTTATGTGTTGTGAATGTGAAACAATTGGTTTTGAAATATAATGCAGTAAAAGTTGTTTTTGAAATCTGTGTTTTGTTTCATATTTAAGTGCTTCTGGTATTATTGATACCATTAACATAGCCATATTTAGTCGCCGGAAGCTAATACTATAGATGACTGCAGCATCTGTAGCGCTTAGTTTTGGGCCTCTAGATAGGAGATGTAACAGCTTGGTATCAGAGCATGGTTTGTGAAATACTTTAACCAAAAATGGTCTTTGAAAAACATAATCCTTAGTAATTAGAATTAAGGTTGGGGTATGGGATAACGCTATGGTAACGTACTTGTATTTGCTATATATATAAGTATAAGCTATATCTCTAAACTCCTATCTTAGTTAGGCTGTTCATTTATATCTCACGAGGTTTGAATATAGATATGGAAGGAAGAAGAGGCAGAGTAAATCTTGGAGGAGATAGCACCACCACCAATGGAAATGCCCGACCGAACAATAGGAGAGGTCCCAGTTAGGCACAAGCTTAAGCTATTGGTGCAGGAATTCCCAGATGGACATAGGAGAAATGTATCAATTCTTTGTAAACATGATACAAGCTGGAATAGCAATCAGACTTGTTAGAGGAATTGCTGCTGGAGGTGGAGCTCAGGAAGTTTCGATGGTCAATCAGTATGCTAACTTGAGTAGGGATTACATCAAGCTTGCAGGGAAGCTGTTTATTAGTACTGAAGATGCGATCGAGGTGGAAAATTTGCTACTACATTGCAAGAGAATTTTTGCTGACTTAGGATTTAATGATGCACAAAAGAGGAGATTGAATTCGAGGCAGCTGCAGGGAGCTGCTCTATTCTGGTGGAATATGTTATTGCTGGAGTTGATGAGGAAACCATAACTTGGGAGGAGTTTAAGAGAAGGTTTTTATAAAGATTTTTGTCTATAATGGCGCAATCAGCGTTGGTGAGGAAGTTTGCAGAATTGGAACAAGGAGATATGTCCGTCTTGGAGTATGCGAGGAAGTTTGAGGAGTTCCCCTTAAACTCAAAGTTTATGTTTCTCCTTAAACTCTCGGGTGCTCAAAATTAATTTGAGTAGGCTAAGGGATTAAGGTCTTTTTCAAGTTTTAGTAGGATGACGAATAAGCTACCGGAGGCATGCAAGAGGCAAACGTATAGCTATTTAGGAGTTACAGTTCTTGTTATGTTTTGATGTATTTTCGCTGTGTCATTTTGTATTAGGCCTATTATGACCATATGGCTTTGATTAACCAAGCGGGATTCTTCATATACCGCTCTTGGCGTATTTTGCAATAATTATATTTGATCTATGCCTGGGAACTATTTGGGTTATGTGTTGTGAATGTGAAACAATTGGTTTTGAAATGTAATGAAGTAAAGTTGTTTTTGAAATATGTATTTTGTTTCATATTCAAGTGCTTCTCATATTATTGATACCATTAACATAGTCGTATTTAGTCACCGGAAGCTAATACTATAGTGACTGCAGCATCTGTAGCGCTTAGTTTTGGGCCACTAGATTGGGGATGTTACATTCAATCAGCAGTCTAATGCAACCGGTGTGTGGATCATCGTCAAAACAAGGCAACAAGCTACGAAATTACATGAAGAACACCACCACGAGACAACAAACTCAATCCAGAAGGAAAAGCCCAAATACACTCTAAGTACATGGATCGCTAGCGATCCATGCACTATGGATCGCTAGAGATCCATAAGCGATCCATATGACTGAGCCAAATTGCCATGGAGTTTAAAGAAGAGGATGATGGAAAGCATCTCAAGTAGTTGAGTCATCAGCAACCTAAGGCTATGGATCTCTAGTGATCCATAACCTATGGATCACTAGCGATTCATCAAATTTACTCAGCACACTATAAAACTTCCAGGGCACCTTCAAATGGTCATTTGCAAGCAGCTAGCAAGTCAGGCTAGCCCAATAGCTCTCCAACCCCTATAAATACAATCCTACCTGCAACATAAATGGGATCTTGAGGACTGGCTACTGAAACTCTGCAGAAACTACTCTTTATTCTTCTTCTCCCACACAACAGTCATCTACAGGGCTCACTGTGATTCTCCAGTGAACTCTAGCATTAGTGGCTTGATCTCATTTACATAATTCAACTTGTATTGTAATCAAATTCAACTTGTAACAACAGTCAGTTAATAGAAAGTTTTAAAGTGGACGTAGGCTTTATTAACAGTCGAACCACTATAAAAGTCTTCTTGTCTTTTTACATTTTTTGTTCTTTTTACACTTATTCTTTATACTATTGTTATGTAAGAACATGGTTGGTTCTTTCACACTCAATCTAGGGTGTTGATCCACTTTTAGATCAACAGGGCCCTTACCAGATTTTTTTTTCCAGCCATTTATCTATCAAATGATATTGCACAAAATCAGTGGAGTGTTACATATTTTATAAAAAGGCTTAAAATGTTAAGAATAGGTGGGATTCCCAAGATATAGATGCAAAGTTGAGTAATTAAACACCTAACCGGTAAATAAAAAAAAATAACTATTTAGTTCATGCCAAAACCAAGGCTAATTATAGAATTTATAATTGTACGAAAAATCCACTAAGAAGTTTATTCATAGGTAACGAACCTATAATAAGATGTCGAATTTGTAAATGTTTAAGGTACATAAAACCAATTAAAAATTCCTTAAAAACTATTAGATTTATGACTGGATGTTAAGTTCATAATTGATCAGTAAGGTTTAATTTAAGTATCATACTAATAACATCTTATAATGGGATGTCGAATCAGTAACGTAATATCGAATACATAAAATGTTGTCGGATTCATAAATGATGAGTGGGGTTCGACTTGTTTAGAAAAGCTTTAACCTATTGTTGAATTTATAAGGTATCGAATACATAAACAGTTTATAAGTCTATGATACGATAACTACATTTTGAAATCATGATGTTATATCGAACTTAAACAGGATATTGAATTTGTAGCCTATATATCAACTCTTTAAGCAACTGTCGAATATGTAATGGAATAGCGGCCCACTATGAGTTATCGGGTTTATATGTACAAAAAACCATCCCTGAAATAGTTGTCGGACTCCTAAATAGATATCGAACCGCAAAATAGTTACCGACATTATAAAAAGGTTTTGAATTTCAGGTTGGATGTCAAATTTCAAAAGACTGGTTAACCCGAGAACAAGGCAAGTTATCTAGTTTTAAGGATGTCGAGTTTTTAACAATCAATAGAATTTTTAATCGAATGTCGACGCTTTAAAGGGTAATGATTATTATCATCAAAGCACTATAAAGATAACTTTGTAAAATGATTTCAATTTGTAACGGCAATTATAAAACTTCGATAAACAAGTGGAAATACCAAAATCTACTCTTAAATGCAAATGCTAAGTTTCTGAGAATCAAAATAGAAATACGGCTTTAATAAAACTTGTTGAAGCACCCAGTTAGTTAAACCCAAATTTTGAAATTGAAAATGCTCATTTTTTCTTTATCTCATGTCTAAATCAATTAAAGATGAGGTCGAACCTTAAGATTGAGCTTGAATGCCAAAGAAAGTTGAAATTTTGATTAAAAACTGGAAATAAATTTGTTGTTTCAAGTTCGATTTGTAGGTAAAAGTAAGAGGAAGAAGAAGAATGAGTATTTATAGGGAGAAATAGGAACAATAGAAGAAGAAGAATGAGTATTTCAAGTTCGACAATGTGGTTGTTAAAGCAACAAGTGTAGATATCGAGGTGTTAACTTGAAAAGTCAACATTTCTTCTACACTAGGGGGTAGATGTTACTACAAATAAAGGTGTCGAACGCCAAGGAAGAACATATCGAAATTCAAGGTGTCGGATGTGAAGAAGGAAGAGCAAGCAAGAATTCAGTAAGGGATACTGAACTTCAAGCAACCCTAAAGAGACGTCGAACCTTTATAATCAAAGGTATTGGATGTTTAAGAAGGGACAACAAATCTGTAAGATGTCGGATTCCAAGTAGTTAGCAGACGTTAAGGATATTGAATGAGGAGATAGTAAGAAAGTATCAAGTCTCAACAACTAAAAGGAATTATCTAAAATATCCCAGAAGAAGGGGTCAAATTAATAAGTGTTTGAAGGTATCGAACTACAACAAGCTTGGAGGAACCTAGGGTGCCATGCCTTTATAATACAGAGTGTTGTAGAGCATATTACATAGGAGAGCATATAACATAGGAGATATGTCGTACCACTATAGGGTGCCAACCTATTAAGAAAGGATGGTGTGTATATATGATCCAAGAGATGGCGCTTACCAATGAAATAAAGTATATCATATATCTACACCATAGAGCATTGTAGATATCAAGAGATGGCGCTTATCAATGAACTAAAGGATATCATATATCTACACTATAGAGCATTGCGGATATCAACAATATGAAAGATGCCAATCTAATAAAGAGGGCGTATGTTTATAATCTAAAGGGCGGCATGTGTCTACAATTTAAAGGATATCGGGTCTCAACAATCTAAAGGTATACTATAGGATGTCGAATAGCTATAACGTACAAGGAGATGTTGGAGATCTATAATATACAAGGGATAGCGGGTATCTGCAATACCAAGAGTATCGAGCAACTACTCTATGAAGGATACCAAGAATCTACAATCTAGATAAGGATGTCGTATATCTGCAGTATAACAAGCAATACCGGAAATCAACAGTTTATAGAGAATGTCGAATGTCGATAATTCACCACATGCCGAGTGACATATGGCAGCAGATCTGCCTGCCTCCACCCCTATAATACGGACCCAATGGAAACTTGGGCGGAGAGAATTCTTCTTTTCTCTCTTCTTACATTTTAAAGTTGTAACCCCTAAATTGAATTGGAGATTTTAGAGCCGATTGTACTTTGTGGACTTTTTGCACATAAGGACTTGAACAACAAACATTGCATAGCATACTTCAACCGAAATAAAGATACTTTTCCAATTATTGGACTTATGACATGTATATGAATTCTTGTACTTGAATATGAACATGCATACTTTATTCTATTGCATTTTGATTTGGATTTTATCTTGCATTCTTCTCTCAAGCTTTGTATAAGGCCACTTAAGCCCTTATTTCGAGCTAGACTTACCTTATCTTTCATATTTGTTGTTAACAAAGAAAATTATTAACAGTTGGTAGTTCTCATTTAGTAAAATGAAACGGATTTTTCAATGATTTTGGACAATCGAAAACTTTCGAATTGTCATAAAACCTAAAGCAAAATAATTTTGAGGATGTAAAGATAAATTTATGTAACCGTTAAATTGAGAAGGTAGCAAGTTAAAACAAGCTTTAAGTGGTTAAACACACTTGTTAAGTAAGACAAATTTGATATTTTGTATATACTCTTAGGACATAGTGGAGTATTATACGAGTATGAACTTAAGTTATGAAATGTTTATAAACTTGAAGTTAGGTTTTTATGAAATGATTCATGAATGGTTTTAAGTATTGGCTAAAACACTATATGGACCTGAATGTGATTTAAAAATAAATTGGTGTAGTTAAGAAACCAATAGGATAAGTATGTAAGTTGTATGTAGATCGTTTTATGTGCATAACTATTTTTGATCCGAGATTCGAATACCTGATTTTTAGGTGATATGCACCAGTCCAAACAACGATTTTTCACTTGATCCTTGATGACAAAAACTCAATATGGGTTCTTGGTAAGATCTCAAGGTTTTCTATCATAGTATATGGCTACATAAGGGAAATAGAAGTTTCAAATCAAGTGATCTATACTAGTTTGGAAGTGAAATCTATATTATCGAACAAGAGATCGGAACTGATATTGCGTACGGATGGTCCATGTACATTGAATGGGCTTTAGTACATTTGTATGATATGTTATGTTGACTTAGGAAGAGTTTAGGGAATGACCCTTTGATTTTTATGAGGTAGCATGAATAATCATCTAAGTGATAACCTAAGGTTGTTGGGTGTAAGGCATACTTAGTAGATTGTTTATCGTCCTTGGACAATGGAAGAGTTTTGAACCTGAGAAAACTGTGAGCTTCATTTGATAGTAATTGTGAATGATGTTGAGTATCTTTGTATGCTTGTTTCTTTATTAGGTTGGTTAAAGTGAAGTGGAGCGATGGTGCTAGGGATTGTACTTAGGAGACAGAAGATAGTTTGAGGGAGTCCTATCCAGATTTGTTTTTGGACTAGGGGTTCCTTTTTATCTTAGTATCATATATCTTTTGTAGCGTACTCAACACTTGAGGTGGAGTCACTTAGTATGCATTTTGGTTTGCAGTTAGGTTTATAAATAGTTTCAGCGGTACTATATATATATATATCGTGTTCTTCTATCGTCTTTGATTGTAGTTCTTATTTGAATTTCAAAGGGAAAATGTTCTAAGTGGAGGAGAATGTGGCAACCTTGTTAAGCATCTTTTAATTAATGAACAATGATAAGAAAATTGATTTTCAAATTTTTTTACAAAAATAAATACTTCGAAGAAATATCGATAATATGAACGAAAATCGGTAAACAACTTTTTAATTGATATAAGTTGTTCGAGCTATTTTGTACTTATCTAATTAACATATGAAGAGATTAGTAATTATTCAACACACTTTGCTTCATAATATAATTAGAATCTTCTAGAAGCTTCTTGAAGATAAAGAGATATTTCTCTGAAAGGGGTATTAAAGTAATTTGCTGAAGAATGAGGTGGAAAGGAGAAGTGATGGGGCATGTTGGCCGCGGGAGAGGAGGGTGGTGAGCCTTCCATGGCAAGGCCAAGGGGGTGAGATCAAGGGTGAGGCTACCATTTGAAGCCTATAAAAGAAGGTGCTTGGCTTTGAATTCTCTTCTGAAAATTACAAAATAAATCAAGCTCTCTTCACATCTTCCTTTTTGTAAATTTTCTAACACTAAAAATTTCAAAACAAATCCAAATCAACTCAAACATGGCCAAGTACCTTAGGACAACATCATAACAACTCTTAGCTACTTGGATCTTGAAGAATCAAAGAACATTCCCCAAACCCAAGCAAGGTCGTGAGCATTGGGTAGGGTTTTTAGGCAAAAGCAAGTGAAAAGCAAGATTGTGGTAGGAAGTTAGGTGTTAGCAAGGTTGAGCTAGGAAGTTGGGGCTTGGACTTGCTTGTTTGATTGGCTAAGGGTGAGCTAACTCAAATTGGATGAATATAAATGTGCATATGTGCTTGATTATTTATATGTTGTTTGAATTGATATTGCTATTTGTGGTAATATTGAATTTGATTCGTGCTTTAAAAGATAACGACATATGTAATCCATGTTTATGGACTTGAATTGACTTGTATGAGTTATTTCCTAGACTTAAAACGAAGAAAATTGGTTATAGTTGACTTTGGTTTTATTTGGACTTGGATTTGAAATTGCTCTTATAGCAATAGTTGCTATAGATGCACTTAGGAATTGCCTTGTGTATGGAAATTTCTCAGGAACTTTGTAGAGAGATGCTTAGGGTTTTCTCACTATATTTTTGATGTATATTATATATGCTTGCTTCCATAAAAAATTTAAATGTTAAAAAGTTAAGTAACAAATCGAAAAGTGGCCAACTCAGTTGTGCAAAACCGCCCCGTTTTGCCTTTGTTTTCGAACTTTAAATGTTTGGAAAGGACTTTAAATTTAAGTATTTTATTTCATTATTTTTAAAAGTCTTTTCTAACTCATATTAGAGTATTTTAAAAATGGTTTGGAATTTTTATGCATTTTTAAGAATTAGTTATGAATTTTTAAAATAGAAGGTTTATTGTTGAATATAAGAAAAATTAGGTTTTTTCCAAGTTTTTAAGTAAATAATAAACTTGTTATTTTCAATTAATATTTTGAATGATTGTCTTAAAACCTATTATAAATATTTTTAAATCATTTTTAAGTATGTATAGTTTTTATAAAATGTGTCAACTATTTTATTGAAATATAAATATCTTATGTAATATAATATCTTTTAAAAATTATTTTATTAAATATCTAGTTTTATAAATAAAATAGTGTGTGTGTATATCATTTTAAAAAGAGTTTTAAATTACAAATAAAGGATCTAAAAAGGGATAGGAATTTCTTAGTGGCAAAAGTTATGTCTTATTTAATTACTTGTAGGACTATGCTTAACACTAAAAGCTGACGAAGTAGGCTTATTTATTTGTGAGAGTTAAGAATGTTGTTCAAGTAGTGTTTAGAAACAATAGTGCTCTAACTTACCATCTTCACTCTTGACCGAGGAATAGTTAAGTTGGGAAGGTCAAAAATGTTTTAATCGTGTTGATTACTTACTCGTTTATGGAAAGTCATTAATACTATGCTTAACACTAAAAGCCAACGAGGTTGACTTCTCAATTTGTGAAAGTTAAGATTGATGTTCGAGTAGGGATAAAAGCAATAGTGCGCTAACCTTCCAGCTTCACTCTTAACCAAAGAATAGTTATGTTGGAAGGTCAGAAATGTGTTAAGTATATGAACCTTGGTTTCTATAAGCGATCGTTTTAAGAACTAGATAGTCGATTAGTCGACCATCAAACTTGACCAAATATAACTTAAGAAGTATCTAAAAGCTTCATGACTTCATATGTTTTGAGACCCCTGAGGAAGAGCATTGGTATGAAACTTCTCAAGCTTTAAGAACTTATATATATATATATGAGATCCCCCGAGGAGGACTCCTCTTTATATAGTTTGTTACTTCTAAAAGAATAGAAATCAAGTTAATCGGAAATTCATCGATTGGATTTGGAGAGTCCGGAATCGGTAAGTGTTTTACATATTGAATACCATTTTAAAACTAGTTTACGAGTCTATGTTTTGGAAGCGGTTTTGAAGTGGAATGTTATAAAGTTGAACTATCTATCCTAAGGTTAAGTCCAAGGGAGAGGCCAACGTTAACATTGCAGACTTATGTTATAGAGTTGAACTGTCTATCTAAGGTTAAGTCTAAGGGAGAGGTCAGTGTTAGCATTGTCAAACAGGCTTATGCGGGAATTTATGGAGTGATTCATGTTCTTTTCGAGTGACGAATACTCATGTAAGAGGTGCTGAATGTAGCCTCGACATTGGTAAATGACTAATACCATAGTAGGGTGCATAGCGTGATGGTTTAGCGAGCCCAATAAGGTATATCAACTCATATCTAGAGATGATTATTGATATGGTTAGTGGGAGTTATTGATATTCAGTGTAACGTCTCCGGGCATTGACTAGCTATGACTTACCTTATGGTACATTTTATCTAGAGATGTATGACGCTCAGAAGGATATCTCTGATCCTTATGTAGGAGGTCAGATTCAGCTTAACCAGGGAGATCTCCATGGAAATCCTTAGACATATATGAATGCGCCTTAGCGGTATTGATTATATACCTATTATTGTTGTGATGTACACAAAACAACTACTTTCTGATTTATATTGTACACCATAGACATTGTCTATTATATTGCTATATTCATCCATTAGATGGTTGGCATCTTCTAAGGGGAAAACAGTTACAGTAATCCATATGGTCTTGAAAGTTACTGTTATATGGATGCATATATCTTGAGTTTTCTCATACCAAACTTATAAAGCAAACAGGTTTTACTTTGGATGCCTCAGAGTTTAGGAGACGGGCCGGAGGCTTCCGTTATCTACCTATTTCTATTTATGTTTCACTGTATTATGTATGTATGTATCTACATTGTGAGGAAAGGTGGTTATAACAATCTAGGCTGATGATAGTACTTAGGTTTAATAACTCTGAAATTATTTTGTATTTAGAGTAACCATTTGTGTTTTTCCTTTTGATATTATTTGTTACCGTCTGCTGTGAGATTATGATATTGTTTTCTTTCTTTCCTGTTTTATTCTTTTTCTTTTTATTTTACCCTAACTATCTATCTTTCCAGCACTTGGGTACATGGTATATGAATACCATGGATGTATTTAGTATCTACATTCGAGCATAGAAAAGTTAGGTCGTTACAGAAATCTTAGTTTTTCACATTTTAATATTCGTATAGTAGAAGTTTGAAATTTTTTTGTCTTGGGGAAATTTGTTCATGAAAGCCCTAAAACTAAAAACCCAAAATTCCCCTAAATGAAATGTCAATTCTTATGTTTATTAGAATCTCAATTGTTTTATATTAAAATAGTAAAACTTGTTTTGTTATTGCGATTTGAATATTTTATATTGTTCCACTTCTCTCTATTGTTGTTTTAAGGTTTTAAAAAGAAAATGAGTTTGGAAATGGTGTGTAAAGGAAGAATTATCCTATTTTTCATTTACACTGCCTACTCTCGTAATTTAAAAATGAATTCCTTTTTCACTTCAAGTTTGTATATGTAAAAGTTAAATAGAATATAAAGGGTTTAAATTGTAAGTTTTAAATCATTGAAATAGAGGCATTAATTCTACTATATTAATATAAAATAAGTTTGGTATTTGTTTTGTTTATTAATACAAGTCAATTTTTTGGCTAAGGATATTAGCTAATTTGAAAGTTATGGCATGGAGTTAAACTTGTATGAATTAGAAGTTTTGACATTTAAAACGATTAGTATAGGACACAGAAATCTTCTCACGCTTAGGAATGTTTAGCTAGCCTAAAATGCATACATATAAATATATATTAGCATATAAATATATATTAGCATATAAACATATTATTAATTATATTAATAATGTATTAGTTATATCATATAGAATAAATAGGTTAGTAATTAGCATTAAACCCCAAAGGAAGGAAGTAAGGATAATTATGGAAATTAATGCATATTTGAAGGCGGGATAAATATTTTTCTTTATATGGCCTTAATGTGAAATGCGGTGAGGTGTATATATGGTAGAATGTTAGGAGAGTGGAATTATGACTAAGTCATAGGGATGCGAGGTCAGTCAAAAGCATACATAAGTCTCCCTAGCTAATTTGGCTACCAACAGTGTGACTTTGAGACTGATGTGAGACATCATCTATAAGAAGTACCCACGATGAATGCGAGGTTAGTCCCAATTCTATAGTGCAAGTCTGCCTAGTTAATCTGGTTACCAACACATATGAATAGACGAACTAGTGCTAGGCACAATAGTTTAGGTTATGGATCATAATACGTAGGTCCTACTTCTGGGACGAGAGTATTAAGTAGTTGTTGTAGGGTCTGTCTCCTTCCCTTTTAAGAAGTATCAAATAGTCGAGATTATCGTTTAGGTGTGGTGGTAAGAATTCTTGGGAGGGGTCCACTTCGGGGTTGAGGTATTAACTAGTTACTATAGGGTCCCCCTCTTCCCATAAAGAAGTATTAAGTGGTCTGGTGAGCTTTCGTGCGATGTTAGTAAGGGAGTACCAGAGAGGGGTCCGCCTTAGGTTAGGTATTAAACAACAAGAATTTGCTTATGATATAGGTATTAAATGGTCATAGTCGACTTAATTCCCCTTAAATAGGTATTAAGTGGCTTTGGTACTTCCTCTCATATTATTAGGACATGATTGACGGTAGTTGCGTTGGATTGGGAAAGGCCTTAGGCCTACAATTGAAAGTACGTTATGGAGTTGGACTGGAAAAGCCTTCGGGCTTACAGTTGGAGGAATCCTTGGTAGGACATAGTATTGGTGCATAAGGCGTATTTCTTATCTAAATACTATTATGGTAAGACTTGAGATTTTCATTCACCGGACATTATTGTTCTGACCCCCTCCTCATTACAACACACATGTTAGGGGAAATGATGCAGATTGAGAAGATGAAGGTGAAGGCAAAGACTGATGGCAGTTTACCTATCTATTTATATTTTTGATACATTTTGATGTACCCATTTTCAGACATGTTATTGTTGTTTTTGAGATATTATAATTTAGATATTTGGGATAATATGTTGTATTTCTTAGATTTGGATCTTTATGAAATGGGTACTTATTTTTTATATTAAATTTTATCATTTCCACTGTGGGATTCTGATAGCATAGATAGATAACTTTGTATATTGTTTAATTTTACCAACCAACAACCAGCTTTGGTATGGGCTTAAGGTTCCATGGGCTTTTATTGGGTTGAAATTTAGCCCCGTTTCGAGGTGGGTTGTTACATTAGCACTTGATCCTTAAGGTACAACTTACTAGTATCATGTGATTCACAATCATATGATTTAAAGAATTATTCCTCTAAGATAGTGCTTAGTCTATAATCCTAAAAATAATTGTTAAAATTTTAGATACTTTGATATTATGTATCTAATGCAACAAATAGCGTAATTTTTGTTTTATTTTGAAATGAGCATTCATAATATTCATAAC
The DNA here is from genome assembly GCA_030737815.1 of Allium fistulosum. Classification (NCBI taxonomy): domain Eukaryota; kingdom Viridiplantae; phylum Streptophyta; class Magnoliopsida; order Asparagales; family Amaryllidaceae; genus Allium; species Allium fistulosum. The sequence goes on from CM060907.1 coordinate 298,006,203, forward strand.
AAAATTAAACTATATATATATATATTCAATACTGAAAATATTATTATTTCATAAATAGTATTTGGTTTATATATGAAAACAATCTTTCATATCTTGATGCATCTATTTAAGTGTCATATGGCATGCTCTAACTATTTTTGCCACTAATATAATAGCATGTAAAATATGAAGCTCCATTCAACTACTTATTATAGACCATTTACCTCTTTTACTGTAACTAGTTTATAGTGAAGAGTTATCGATCAAATATCTTGAACTCATATAAATACCTTTTATACAAATCAATTTTCTATAATATAATACATCATGAATAGGAATCATATTTCTCATTCCATACTAAGTACATTACTATTATACAATTATCATTTTCGATATTAGTTATAAAAGAGAAACGCCATTCACTCTCTTATCCCAAGTATGACTATTTTACATTCACTCTCAAACATTTTCTTTCTTTTCAAGTGGTCAAACCATTAAAAAGATAACCATACTACAAGATTGCACTAAATTCTTTACAATAGTGCATTCGTATATTCTTAACGTTTTAAGAACATCAAATAGGTTGCACTTAAGCAAATTGATCGAAATCGACATTTTAATGATTGAATTCCAAGGTCCGTCTTTAGTCCTTGGTCTTTTGTTATTTTCTATGCAACAAAATTCTCATTGTATTCAATCAAATTGAACGCTTTATGTTCACTATTGTTTACTTGCTCCTCACAAGTGAACTAATTTCTTTGAGATTTTGTACACTACGAATGTGACTGTTCACCATACATCTTTTGTGTGATCTAATATAGATGAAATATCCACATTCTTGTATCGTTTTAGGTTTCGAAACTCATAGAAGACAATACATAATTTCAAACAAATAATTAGTTAAATGACCAAGTTACAAATGCATTCGGCAGTTGTATAATTTTTGGCACTTGCATGGGTCTTAAAATGACATGTTAAAAATTATTATTAAGTATATTCTATGTTTTATTGTCAATATTAATTTAGTTCATTGGTAGATTCTTATTAATAAACAATTTTATCAATTTAATTGCACAAATTAATTGATGTAGATAATTTTAATTTGTATAGCATGCGTTCTTATAATACTAGAAAGATTAAATTTTAACATTTCATTTTTCTAATATGGCTCCCATTAGACTTTAATATTCCTCAAAACCCTATATAGAAATCTTTTGGTTCCTCTAGTGGGTTTTAGGACTCGTCTGCCTTGGGATTCTAACCTTGAGTTTGCTCAATAAATCATAGGCCTACAAGCAATAGTTAGCTTTTCATTTGTTGTACCATTTACCACTCCTAACGTGGTCTTTATCCAGATTTCAATCTCAACTTTGAGTTTTCTCAATGAGTCGAAAGAGACTATTCGCACATACCTACCATTTCGCAATGCCCTAAATATAATGCACATAACTTGGGTTTACTCAAAAAATACATGCATGTATCTTACCACATCTAGAAATATATTTATAGTACTACCCATAACATTACTAGCTTGAGTTTGCTCAATAACTAAAGAGTATGCAAGTAGTCTATTAATATATAAATGGTACAGGATTACTCTATATTAGAGATTCGTAATCTTCAATTTATTTTGAGTGATATCAACTAAAGAGATATGTTTTTTTATGAAATAACTTCATAATTCAAATTTCAAACACATCTGAAATCATGATATACATATCATATATATGTATTTACTTGAAAAAAATTACATTCTATTTAATTCAGTTTCACTTACATTATGTTTATACATACATATATATATAATAATAATAATTTATTTATAACTATTTGTTATCCAGCCTTTTGGCCAAGCAGTATACGGACTGACTTGATGAGTCAAACTTGCAAGCTATTAAGGAAGGAAACCCAAAGAGATAGCCCCGGAGTACAAAAACCAAGTGCAAAAAGAGCCAAGGGGCAATGACAAAACCACCATAAGAATCGAGGACCAAGAATCCACTAAAGTTGTGGATCGGTTACGATGCAACCTCTTGGATCAGTACCAATCCATGTACCTTTGGCAAAACTTGCCCTCATTCTTAATACTCATAAGTCATGATGCTAGGAGCCTATTATAATTCTCATTTCATCGATCTCATGCAATTCTCTATCGATTTCCACAAACACCTAAAATCAGCAACTCCATTCTTCCATCGATCCATCATTTGGACTTAGGAGCAAGCTAATAATGATGCAAATAAGTTTGGAATCATGAAGCTAACCACAAATCAAGCCAGGATAAAGCATTCAAAACAGTCTATATGACCATTTTATTGATCGGTACCTATCCAAGACCATGGATCAGTGGTGATCCATGAATTTTGATTAGGTGTCCACCACTTTTTATAGAGAATAGGTTTTGTGTGTGGAGAATGAGATGGAGAACTTGAAGGCGAGTTTTCAGGCCATCTGTTGCTATAAATAGGAGGGTAAGGCTCATTTTTAAGGATCTTTTATGGAGCTCTCTTGTTCTCTTACTCTAATTTCTTATAATCGCTCATGGATTTATATCGATCTGTAACGGATTTATATCGATCTGTAAGAACATAAGTGTAAACAGCACTATACATCATCAACAAAGTTAAGTGGACATAGGTCAAACCACTATAAAATGTTGTATGTTCTTTTCTTGCTCTTTTTAATTTACTTTTCTTCACATTTTATTCTCTAATATACTCACTGGGTGTTTGTGCCATTTTTGGTTCAAACATTTTGGTGCTTTCGTTGAGAAACACTCTAATTCATTGATTTGAGACTTGGCAAGATTCAAAATGACAAGGCAATTAACTAGAAAGACCACTATTGGAGGAAATCAACAAGGGGGCAGCCAAGAGGTGTCCTCAAGAGCTAACTCTTCATCCATCTATATAACCAGGGATGAGATGGAGACTATGATGAATGGATTGCAAGAAAGGATGGTTGCTCACTAGGAAGATATGATGGAGAATTTCTTTAGGAGAATGAGACAAACCGGAACAACATGAGTTGTGGAAAATCAGTACCAAAGGTCGAGAGCTAGAGGGAATGCACCAGAAAGTGGAATGGGGCAGATCAGAACGAACTTCGAATAGATCGTACAGATCAGTATCGATCAATAGGTACAGATAGGTATCGATCCATAAGAACTCAAGGGCATTGGTAATTTTGGCTTAATTGGAAATGATGAATGTTCGGGAAACAAGGCGGAGTGTTTGAATGTGAATCAGAATGCAGAAACAAGACTGAAGGAGTACCTGTCGGAATTCCCTCATGGGTGAGATGAGCTATGAGGGGTGGATTGCCTAACCAGAGCATGGAGAATGTGAATAGCAATCCAATCACTTCGAATATTCGATACTTTAGGAATCCGTTCGATTTCAAGTTACCTACATTAGAAACATATGACGAGAAGACGGATCTAATGGTTCATTCGATAAGGTACATCCAGCATATAGAGGTGCTGGGTGCATCTGAAAAGGTCATAGAGCGGTGTTTTCCTTTATATCTGATAGATTTAATGGCGTTATGGTTTAGACAGCTGGAGAACAGTTCCATCAGCACATGGGCCGCGTTAGTGAATAGATTTGTGAAATAGTTCCGGGTCCATATTTCATGATCCAAAAATATAATGAAGCTATCAAATATGAAGCAAATGGCTAGAGAGACCCCCAAGAGTTTTTTGACAAGCTTTAATGCAATGGCTACCGCAGTCGATAAGCCAGAATCATCAATGGTTTTGATGGTGGCAGTTTCAGGAATAACCACTAAGACGAATTTCAAGGTTACTTTGGAATGGGATCCACCAATGGATCTCGTACGTAGAATTTTATCATAAGACCAAGAGATACCTGGGTCAGGAGGAAACTAAGACTAATCAGGAAGAAATTAATGCTATGGATAGCGGAGGATCACCCGAAGAAGGATCCAGCAAAGGCAAATGAAAACGAAAGATGGATGACGGCTTTGAAGGATCAACGTGACAAAGGAGGGAACCTAAATTCTCTTCTTACATGGATTTAAATGAAACCTCGGAGCGGATCTATTTGGATACCAAGGGATAGATCTCTTATCAGAAGCTGGCGAGGAGAGAGCCCATGGATCGTGAGAGGACGTCCGGATCCACGAGCTAGATGGGCATAACACAAATGATTACTGACACTTGTGCAATCTAATCAAAGAATAGGGTAGAAACAACCAACTACAGCAATATGTGAGAAGTTGAACTGCGATGGTAGAATAGAAGGAGCAACCATCAACCGCAGTGAATGGAAACAGCCTTGGATCAAGGTCGAGGGTAGTCATCTCTTGATTAGGATGGAAAGGAATCAGGTTCAGTTCTCATACCCTGTCTTTGCTTTCAATAAACAATGCAATATTATAGTTAGGGGATTTACTCATGTATGGGATCTCAATCGGTCCCTAGGCACGCTCTAAGCTGCATGCTAGGCTGCATAGCCTGAAAAGGCAGTTACCATGATGCTAGACCTCCTGTTTTTTAATGTTTGAATTTGATTCCATTAGATGAATTCCTGATTATTGAAATCCACTTGAATGTGATGACCGATATTAATCGCTTTAAAGTCCCATTCGGAGAGATGGGATAGGAGTGCAGGGTGTAAGTCCCCTCGCTAGAGAGTGAGCAGATGGACTTGTACGATATCGATGGCTTTAAATTCCCATCTAGAGAGACGGGACCGAAGTGCAGGGTGCAATTCCCCTCCCCGGAGAGTGAGCCGATGGACTTGTACGATATTAATCGCTTTAACATCCCATACGAAGAGACGAGACCAGAATGCAAGGTGTAAATTCCCTTGCTGGAGAGCAAGTGGATGGACTGGTACGATTTAGATCACTTTAAGTCCCGGCCGGAGAGTAGGGACAGCAGTGTAAAAGTTAAGTCATCTTGCCGGAGCATGAGTGGATGGACTTGTCTGTCGCTGAGTCTCCTCGTCGGAGAGCGAGCGGATTGGGCTCAACAATGGTCGGAGAGACCATGGATTTGATTATCAGCCCTGAATGGCCATGATATGATTAAAGGTCCGAAGAGACCACAGATTTAACTATCGCCCCTAAATGGCCACGAATTCAATTAAGATAAGAAGAGATCGCGAATTTAACTATCGGCCCTAAACTATTGCATATTTCACTAACGATCTAGAAAGGTCGAGATATTATAATATGACTACTAACTCCCGGATGAACAAATGATGATTTTGGTTTATGGTATAATGAACGTAATAACAATTCTGAGGGAACATAAAAAAGCTTATTTGTGACTGACACTCAAGATAAAACTCGAATCCATAGCTATCACGGTCTGGAACGACCTTTGATTTACAGGTGAATCCAAAGGGACAGGATGATTTGCAATAACCTGATTGATTGATAACCAGAAGATTCGATTACTAATGTTCATCCAACTTTAATATTCGACTTTAAGATTCAATCCAAAGCCTCGAAGTCCATAAACGAGTCAAGGGGCAAATATAAAACCACCATAAGAATCGAGGACCAAGAATCCACCAAAGTGGTGGATCGGTACTGATCCAACCTCTTAGATCGGTACTTATCCAACCCAACCTCTTGGATTGGTACCGATCCATGAACCTTTGGAAAAACTTTCCCATACTCTTAATACTCATAATTCTTGATTCTAGGAGCCTATTTCAATTCCCATTTCATTGATCCCATGTAATTCTCTATGGATTTCCACAAGCACATGAAATCATTAACTCCATTCTTCCATCGATCCATCATTTGGACTTAGGATCAAGCTAATAATGATGCAAACAAGTTTGGAATCATAAAGCTAACCACGAATCAAGCCAGGACAAAGCATTCAAAATAGTCCATATGACCGTTTTATGGATCGGTACCGATCCATGAATTTTGATGAGGTGTCCACCACTTTTTCCGGAGAATAGGTCTCAGGCGTGGAGAATGAGGTGGAGACCATGGAGTTGATTTTTCAAGCCATCTACTGTTATAAATAGGAGGATATGTCTCATTTTTAAGGATTTTTGGGGAGCTCTCTTGTTCACTTACTCGAATTTCTTGTAATCCCTCATGGATTTATACCGATCCGTAAGAACAAAATTATAAACAACACTATAAATCATCAACAAAGTTAAGTGGACGTTGGCCAAGATTAGCTAAATCACTATAAAACGTTGTGTGTTCTTTACTTGCTATTTTTAATTTACTTTTCTTCACTTTTTATTCTCTACTATACTCATTTGGGTGTTTGTGCCATTTTTAGTTCAAATACTTTTATAATTTAATTAACTTATATATATTAACTAAATTGTATCTAATTAATTTTCAGTTTTATTTATTATCTGATTTAACAAAATTATATTAAATTTTTTGAAATTTTATATCATTGTTCTTGTTTCCTGGGGATTTGACCAGGCAACTAGTACTCGGTAATAAGTGCTCGGCATCAGAGAGCGACCGGCATCAAGGAGTGTTCGGCGAAGCACTGGCCATCCAGGAGTGTTCGGCGAAGCAACTGACATCCATGAGTACTCGGTATAGTACTCGGCATCCATTAGTGTCCGGCATCGAGACTGTTCGGCGTACCAGAGTACTCGGCGTCAAGGCTGCTTGGCATACAGGAGTACTCGGCATCCCATGGTGTTCGGCGAGACACCCAACATCCAACGAGTGCTCGGCGACAGGAGTACTCGACATCAAGACTACTCGGCATACGAGACTGTTCGGCATGCAGGAGTACTCGGCGTAGTACCCGGTGGGATTAGGAGTACTCGGCGTAAGGGCACTCGGCGTCAAGAAGAGCGTTCGGCTTCAACTGACTAACACCCCACACTTCCCAAACAACAACCACCTCGTTCGGCATAGAAGGGATGGTTCGGCGCAGAGCGTTCGGCCTCAACAGACAACCATCCTACACCTCCCACGACACCAACATACCGTTCGGCATAGAAGGGATGGTTCGGCGCAGAGCGTTCGGCGAACCTTGCTCGGCATACGGCGACCACTGTACTCGGGCTGGAGCGTTCGGAAATCAGCCCACTTGGGAGGTCCATCCCATCTTTGCCTATAAATAGAGGGGCAGGGTCACAGTGAAATGGATCCTTTTTTTGGAGAGAAAACACCGGGGAGACTCTGCCATTTTCAAAACTCATCTTCTCTACTTAACAACTTCATTCAAGCATTTGATTCACGAATTGTATTTGTAATCAACTATAAAGAAGATCAATAAAGTTTAACCTCAAAGTGGACGTAGGCAATTACGCTGAACCACTATAAATTTGGTGTTCTTACTTTCTGTATTTAGATTAGCACTGTCTTCTCTGTTTAATTTGATTTCATCACTTATATCTCTTCACAATCTTCTTCTACGAGGTTAGTGACCAATTTTGGTGCTAACACTTTGGTGCTTTCACTGAGAGTTGAATTCTCAGACCTCAAGAATCTGCTTTGAAGCTACTGGATTGAACAAATCCCCCAAAGAAGATCCGACTTACTGATAGGACATCCGTTGATTCTACTCAGAGTTCATACCAATAACTCTACAATGGCGAGACCACGTACCAGGTCAGCTTCTCTTAATGCGGATGCCCGAGAGACTGCTAGCGTGCAACAAGCAGGACCTAGCAATCAACCAGCGATCACGAGTGCAGGGATTGCCGCTCAAGAACAGACTCCAGTTGTCACCAGAGTAGAGTTCAATGACTTGATGAGAGAACTTAGGGAAAGCAGGAGACAACTGGGAGAACAGATGCAAGCAAATGTCAACCTGATGGCACAACTCACTCAACAGCAGCAACAGAATGCTGGGGGCAATCCAGCTGCTTATTCCTCTTCTGACAGCTCTACTTCTTTTGATGAACCACCCAGGCGTAGACACCGTAAGACTGAAGCTGCAAGGGCGGATGCTGCTGTTCGAACAGTTGGAGACCGCGACCAAGCCAGAACTGGAAGCTTCCGAACCGGAGTACAGATGGAGGATGGAGCTCCAGATCATCAAAATGCTAACAATGTTGAACCTCACGACGCACGATTGGCAGATCGCCAGGAAAGGAGGCATCAGCATGGACAGTCGCGTAGGACTGACTCCAACCTCCCAGCTTCTATACAGACACCCAATCTAACAGCCATGATCAGGCAACTGATGAAAGAAAATCAGGGCTTATCAAATGACGACTGGGGAGTGTCAAGAAGTCATACTCCGTTCACGGATGTTGTGCTGCAAGCGGCATACCCCAAGAAGTTTAGCAGGCCAACCATTCCTGCATACGAAGGAAAGACTGACCCCAGACAACATGTAATGAGGTATGAATGGATGATGGATTCAGCCAGAGCAAATGATGCCACCAAGTGTAGGTGCTTTCCGATTACTATATCCGGGATCGCTACTATGTGGTTCCCCCGACTTCCTCCGCGATCCGTATCAAGCTTCGAGGAGTTGGCAAAGAAGTTTATTGAGCAGTTCAGGATACACACTACATGCCCGAAGGACGTGATGTCTCTGTCAAGTGTAATCCAAAATCCCGGAGAGTCGCTGAAGGAGTACTTACAAAGATTCCACGTTGCGGCAACTGAAGTCAATAATCCCAATGACCATGCAATTCTAATGGCTGTAATGAGAGGTGTAGATCCGGATTTTGAGTTTGGAGACTGGCTGGCAGGAAAACTTCCGGCTACGCTAGAGCGTTTCTACTCCAAGGCACACCAGTTCATAAGAAGAGAGGAAGCTAGGTGGGTACGACGAGATAAGGCACCGAGACCTGCCCAAGAGTCAATCAAGAGCAACATTGCTGTGAAGCAATCTGGAGACAATTCGGGAAAGGTCCAAGTCAATGTCCAGAGTAAGCCTGTGCAGCCCAAAGAGTCCGGAGGAAGAAGTCAAGGAAAGAGGAAAGAAGCGGGAAAGTGGAAGTCGAGAATTCCAAACTACAGCGAGTACACTCCGCTAAACGCCCCACTTGAGAACATTTACCTATCCACCTGCAATACTTTTCAGTACAGAAAACCACGTCCAAAAGAATCAACTGAAGAACAGAAGCGGACTGGGAAATATTGCCGCTTCCATGAAACTTATGGACACAACACGGAAGAATGCAGACACCTGCATGATGCTATCGAGAAATTGATCAGACAAAAGAAGTTGCAAGAATTTGTGAAGGATCCATAGGAAGGAGGACAGGGAACGTCCAACCCAGGTCGTGCACCAGCTCCACGTCATCCTGAGGAGCCTGCTCGGACTGTTGGAAGACTGGTCATAAATACAATTATCGGCGGACCTCATCCCGCAGATAAGAACTGGCAAGAGATGGAACGATATGCAAGCTCCTTGAAGCATGCAGATTTTGAGTGCTGTTCGAACGTAGAGGACGGGGCCCTGCTAAGCAGCAGCGCGTGATGACAGACGATATTGTGTTCAGGAACAGAGACGCTGATCAGGTAGAGGCTCCGACCATCGATCCCATGGTCATATCTGCAACGTTCGGACCATCATATGTAAAAAGAATTCTGATTGATTGTGGAAGTTCAGTCAACATCATCTTCAAGAAGGCCTATGATCAGATGAAGCTAGAGACAAAAGACTTGAAACCATCCAAAGCTCGTATCCATGGCTTTAACGGCGCTGCAACTGATGCAGTAGGATATGTCGAGTTACCAGTTGAACTGGGACAAGGCGAGCGTCGGAGGGTACGAATTCTACCCTTTGTAGTTTTAGATGTGGACTCTCCGTATAATGTTTTCTTGGGTCGGCCGGCCCTGGCTGAATTTAGGGCGGCACTAGCAACATGGTGTTTGACTTTGAAGTTTCCGACTGACAAAGGAGTAGGCATTGTTCACGGTGACCAAGCAGCTGGTCGTTCTTGTTATGTGGCCGAGCTCCGAGAGGCCCACCGGAGGGAGAAAGGAAAGGTTGCGGACAATCCCGTCCGCATCCTCAATACGAATAATTGACAAGTAGTGCCCGAGCCCTGGCTCGGGCATAGTTCTCGGATCTACGGAGATATAGACCCGAGAGATGACGATGAGAAACCCAGGGAAGAGAAGGCGGCACTGGCTGAATTAACAATTGACATTTCAGTTAGCCGTGACGACCCTTCGTGAATACTGAAGATCGGATCACAGTTAGGCCCCGCAATGACTGAAGACCTTAGCGACTTCCTCCGGGCAAACCTTGATGTTTTTGCCTGGACGCATTCTGATATGTGTGGGATTTCTCCCGCCATCACGAGTCATATGTTGAACATAGACCCGAAATACGTCCCAGTCAAGCAAAAAAGGAGAGGAATGGATCCGGAGAGAACCGCCGCTCTTGGAGAGGAGGTGGACAAACTCAAAGCAAATGGGTTCATCCGCGACGCCCTCTACCCGGAGTGGGTCTCCAACCCCGTGCTAGTAAAGAAGGCGAATGGGAAATGGAGGACTTGCGTAGATTATTCCGACTTGAACAAAGCATGCCCAAAGGACAGTTTCCCGTTGCCTAGGATCGATCAGTTGGTCGACTCCACCGCAGGACACGAGCTGTTGTCATTCATGGACGCATACTCAGGATACAACCAAATCCCAATGCATATTCCGGATCAAGAACACACCAGCTTCGTTACAAATGTCGGACTATATTGCTATATAGTGATGCCCTTCGGATTGAAGAATGCTGGAGCGACTTATCAGCGTTTGGTGAATCGAATGTTCAAGGACCAGCTGGGCAAAACCATGGAAGTCTATGTGGATGACATGCTCATGAAGTCACGACGGTCAAACGACCACATTCAAGACTTGGCTGAAATGTTCGACATACTCAGGTTTTACGGCATGAAGATCAACCCGTTAAAATGTTCTTTCGGCGTTGCACTAGGGAAGTTTTTGGGATTCATCGTCAACGCTAGGGGAATCGAAACCAACCCAGAAAAGGTCCAAGCTATTCGAGATGTACAAGCGCCCAGGACTATAAAGCAGGTACAGAGCTTGAACGGAAAAGTAGCTGCGCTGAGTCGATTTATATCCAAGGCAACTGACAAGTGCATCCCGTTCTTTGACATAATAAAGAAGGGAAAGAGAAATTTTGAATGGACGTCTAGCTGCGAGGAAGCATTCCAGAATCTGGTAAGGCATCTGGAGAGCCCACCAATGCTATCTAAACCAGTTGACCATGAGATGCTATACGTTTACTTGGCTATATCCCCTCATGCGATAAGCGTAGCTTTGGTTCGTGAGGAGGATCGAGTCCAGAAGCCGGTATATTATGTTAGCAAGCGTTTAATGGGGGCAGAGAAGAATTACCCTAAAATCGAGAAATTGGCTTATTGCTTGGTGATTGCCTCACGCAAGCTGCGCCCACACTTTCAAGCACATTCAATCGGTGTTTATACCGATCAACCCCTGAGGCAGGTACTTCAACGACCGGAAACTTCTGGAAGATTGCTAAAATGGAACATCGAGTTGAGCCAATTCGATATCGCGTATTTACCACGGAGAGCCATCCGAGGGCAAGCGTTAGCAGACTTCATCGCTGAATTTACCATACCCATCAAACCGGACGATCACGACATCATTCCTCCCATTCGATGGAAATTATACACTGACGGTGCATCAAACGACCGTTGCTCCGGCGCAGGCGTAGTTCTTATAACTCCGGAAAACCGATCAATCTGTTATGCCCTGAAGCTCGATTTCCCGGCTACGAACAACGAAGCTGAATATGAAGCACTGATCGCTGGCTTGAAGCTCATCAAAGAACTCGAGATCGAATCAGTCGAAATCTTTTGTGACTCGTAGTTGGTGGTTTACCAAGTACGAGGGGACTACCAAGCAAAAGGATGAAAGCTTGCTCCATACCTCGTTCAGGTCCAAGAACTACTATCAAATCTTGAGCGTTATGACATTTCACATATCCCGCGAGAACAGAACAAAGAAGCCGACTTGTTGGCTAAGTTCGCAAGTACCGACGATGCTCAACAAATGGGATTGTATCCCGTTGAAGTCTTGCATGCCCCGAGCATAGACGAGATAAAAATCGATCGCGTGTTGGAAACAGAAATCGAGAAGGACTCGTGGATAACCCCATTCAAACTGTACTTGACAACCGGGGCTTTACCAGAAAAAAGAAGCGAAAGACGACAGGTCCTTCGGAAGGCTGCGCGGTACGTAATGCACGGTGGATCCATGTACCGAAAAGGATTCTCAGTCCCATTATTACGGTGCATCGCTCATGATGAAACAAAGCGAGTCTTGAGGGAAGTTCACGAAGGGGAATGTGGCGACCATACTGGGGGGCAAACGCTAGCAAAGAAGATCCTCCGCTATGGATATTACTGGCCCACCGTAAACCGGGATGCCGCGGACTACGCAAGAAAATGTGACAAGTGTCAAAGATATGCAAAAATCCCGAGGGCTCCATCAACGGAACTCACACAAATGATCAGTCCTTGGCCATTTGCGATCTGGGGAATCGACATAATCGGCTCTTTGCCTCTATCCAAAGGTGGTGCGAAATACGCAATAGTTGCAGTCGACTATTTCACGAAATGGGCTGAGGCAGAACCTTTGGCCACTATCACCTCTAAGAAGGTCATTAACTTCGTTGTACGAAACATTATATGCCACTTTGGCCTTCCACGCACCATCATTACAGACAACGGAACGCAATTCGAAAGTAGAGAGTTCAAAGAGTTCTATTTAAAGTACGGCATCGAGAAAAAGTTCGCCGCCGTTGCACACCCAAAAGCTAACGGACAAGTCGAGGCCGTTAACAAAATAATCAAGTCCATACTAAAGAAGCGTCTGGAGAAGGTTGGAGGCAAATGGGTAGATGAACTCCCGACAGCATTATGGGCGTATAGAACTACCCACAAGTCCGCGACCGGCCACACTCCGTTCGCCTTGGCATACGGCTCTGAAGCCGTTATACCCGTGGAACTTGAAGTTCCATCGCACCGAGTGACACGCTACGATCCCAAGACGAACCAAAACCTCTTGCTGGAATCACTGGACTGCATCGATGAAAAGCGGGAAGAAGCTGAATTAAGGGTGGCGGCGCACAGACATCGAGTCAAGCGCTACTATGACGGCAGAGTCCGCCCAAGAATCTTTGATGTGGGAGATCTCGTTCTGAAACGAGTCTTCCCGGTACCATCACGCATGAATCCCAGCTGGGAAGGTCCATACGCCATTGAACGGAAGCTTGGAGAAGGAACATTCAAGCTAGCGACCGTTGATGGCGCGACACTCCCCCGAGCATGGAACAGTGAACATTTGCGGCACTATTACATTTAGCATGTTTCCTTTTCTTGTTATAGGCACTATTGTTTCCTGCATGTTTCCATTCAATAATGACTTAGTTTCCTTTTAAAGTTGTAATCGAGCGATTTAGTTGATTTTCATTAATAAAGGCTTGAAGCCACATTTTCTATGAAGTTTCTATATCTCTTAATTGGATGATAAATTACATTATTCTGCGCGACATACAGACTCGTACGAACGATTCCAAATATCCGAATCCCCAGAGTGTGGAGCGGAGTACTCTAAGTCCCCAGAGCGCGGACTAGAGTATAAACGATTTCCATTCTCCGAATCCCCAGAGTGCGGAGCGGAGTACTCTAAGCCCCCGGAGCGCGGACTAGAGTATAAACGATTTCCAATCTCCGAATCCCCAGAGTGCGGAGCGGAGTACTCTAAGTCCCCAGAGCGCGGACTAGAGTATAAACGATTTCCAATCTCCGAATCCCCAGAGTGCGGAGCGGAGTACTCTAAGTCCCCGGAGCGCGGACTAGAGTATAAACGATTTCCAATCTCCGAATCCCCAAAGTGCGGAGCGGAGTACTATAAGTCCCCAGAGCGCGGACTAGAGTATAAACGATTTCCAATCTCCGAATCCCCAGAGTGCGGAGCGGAGTACTCTAAGTCCCCAGAGCGCGGACTAGAGTATAAACGATTTTCAAATCTCCGAATCCCCAGAGTGCGGAGCGGAGTACTCTAAGTCCCTAGAGCGCGGACTAGAGTATAAACGATTTCCAATCTCCGAATCCCCAGAGTGCAGAGCGGAGTACTCTAAGTCCCCAGAACGCGGACTAGAGTATGAACAGTCTCAAGTCTCCAAGTCCTCGGAGCACAGTGTCAACAGACCAAATAAAGACAAGAGAATCATTCAAACAAAAAGAAACTAAAATTTTATTCGATAAGTCCAAAACGGGGATACAAGATCACTCCTACAAAATTAGGGCCTATACAAACTACAAGTTGTGGAAGATAAAAAACGATTACAAAGCTTAGTCGGGAAACTTGTTGAACAAGTGCATCGATTATTTCTTCGACTTCTTCTTCTTGTCTGCCTTTGGTGTTTCCGACGACTCCTCTCCCTCATGTTTTTTCTTGGACTTTTTGCTTGCTAGAGAGAAGGAGTCAGGAGTAGGAGACGGAACATCTAGTGGTTTGGACCTGCCCGGGAGAATGATTTTCAGAGGTCTGTTCCGCGGGTCAGTGAGTTCCAGGACTTTAGATTCAACTTTGACTTTGACCTTTCTCTTCTCCTCGTCGGCGAGACGGTCCTTCATGCTCATCTCTGAAGTATGTTCAGAGGCGCCAGTGATTTTAACTTCGTCGCTTCCTTCGGCAGGAGACGAAGTATCAAGTTTGTCATCATCAAGCGCCCCGATCACTTGAGCGTCTGGACCGGGAGTTACCCCTGCGTGAGCAACGTCGCTTGTTTTCCCTGCTTCCTCCTTGGCGTCATCGCTCCTCGGAGTTAGCTCGGCGTCAGAACGACCTGCACGAAAATATAAGAAGTGGGCATTAGAACGAATAACCATTGCTGTAAAATGACGGGATCTCTTCGACTTCTAGAGAAAGAAGAATTTCCTACCAGGATCCGGTTGGCTATCGGTGGTGCGCGGGGTTTCACCCTCCAGGATAGGTGACAGCACATGAACGCCGAGCCCGGGATCTTCGGGATCATAACTGGCATGTTGCTCGAATGGATCAAGCGTCGACCGACCGGCCGATTGAGCAGCATAAGGAGCGGCGATGTGAGGAGTAGTAGCGTCGGCCTCTGACGGGCCAGCCTCGTCGTTCTTCTCTTTCGAAGGGGAAGAGCCTTTGCCATAAAGAGCCAATGCTGCGGATAAATCCGATGGTTCATTCCCCCTCAGGAACTCCTTCACCAATGCATCCTCGTCGATTTCTTCGGAGCCTGACTTGACTTTCTTGATCTTTATCAGAGTTTCCTATGCCTCAGCCAGGGATTCGTGGTAGCCGTCGCCCAAGAATGTTAGGTCGCGGTGCATAAGGACGCGGGCTCCGTACTCGGCGATCAACGGGTCAAACATACTTTTGACCTCTTCCCTGCCGGCCTCTGCGGCCGCCTCAAGGCGAGAATCAAGCTCCTCCACAGCCATTCTTTTGCCCTCCTCACGGGCCTCATCCTTCATTTTCTCGACCCCGGCAAGTTCACCGTCGAGCTTTGTCTTCAGGAGTCGGGCAGCAACAATCTCATCACAATACCGCTGTGATTCTTCCTGAGCAGCTATTTTGTCTTCTTTCTCCTTGGAGAGTTGTTCTCTCAGCTCTTTGACTTGAGTAGCGAGTGCGTCCCTTTCTTTTTGGACAGAGTCTTTTTCTAGGGCAAGGGCGCCGCTGCGCTGAACTGCTTCGTCAAGCTCCTTTTTGTGAGCCACCTCTAAGCGAGTAACTGCCTCAGCAGTATCTTTTGCGCCTTGTTCAGCGGCTTCTAGCTTTGACTTATAAGAGGCGAGCTCTTCGTCTTGGAGTTTGATGATTTTCTTATCGCTGTCAGCCTCCAGATTCAGACGGTCAATCTCGTGTTGACGCTCGACAGATACTTCCGAGATCTTCTCCACCAAGTGCACGAATGCGTCATGTTGAACATAGACGTCATTGTTGCAGGCAATGGCACTTTGCTTCACGTGCCCAGGAATGGGATGGATGGCCGGGAGGAATTTCAAGCCGTCAAAACAGATTTTCGGAAACTTGGCCTTAAGGTCGACCATCTTTTCCGCAACAGTTGGGTCCACGGCAGGAGTAGGAGGAGGAGGCTTAGAGAATTCCGTTCTTTTACGCTGCTCTCGAACTTGCCTCGTACTCGATGAACTGGAATGTTGTTCTCGAGCAGCGTCAGACTGATAGCCCTTCTGCAAAGACTTCTCTTTATCCGGCTCAGTTGGAGGAGGAAGATCGCGGGACTGGGAAGATTGAGAGTGTGCTTTCTTGCGGTGAGACGACTCGCGCGGACGATTGTCCCTATCTTCGTAATCACCTCGGTCCCGGCGTCTGCCTGAACCGGAATCCCGTCCGGAGTGATGGAATATAGAAGACCCCTGAAGGCGATCAAGTCCGTGTGAGCGGCCCATATCACCTGCAAAGAAGGGAGATAACAACGAGTTAAGGAGAATTCACGAATTAAAAAGACTTGAAGTATATTATGGAATGCGCATGTGCGTGTGTGTCCTAAGTGTTCCCCCCGACGGACCCGTTCGTTTATCTTTGCTAATCGGAGTATTGTCTCTTTGAGCCGGGAGTTGAACTCCTACATTGCCTCTAGCGGGCGAAGGGAATTTGAGAGCTTCAGGATCATCGAACCCGTAATTAAGTATGTCTTCGAGAATAGAAAGGTTCGATAGACCTCTCAAGGAACTTTCCAGATGCTGCGAAGAAGCCTCTTTCTCAGGAGGGGTAGGCGTAACTTTTGATGTGCCACCAACTTTCTCCTTTTGAACCGTGTATTTCAACTTCTTCTTTCCCTTCGAAGGGGAGGATGATGTCTCAATATCCTGAACTTCGATTGCCGGATTCCAAGCGGGACCCACATTCTCGCCCTGAGTTTCGGGGGCATCATCCTCTTTGCGCTCGCCTTCTTCATGCGTGTCGGGAGCGCGACGCGACGACGGTCCAGTAAGTTTTTTCCCTTTACCAGATGAAGGTTTGGGAATTGTAACACCTTCTGGAAGGCTGATCCGACGACCAGGGGCTAGCAAGCCGAACCCCGACAGCGATTCATTTGAAATGATAGCTCGGATATCTCGATCCTCGGCCGGAAGAGCTCTAATCGCATCGACAGCATCAGAATATCCTCGGCCTTCCGGGCGTGGGCTGATACCTGAAAAGATGAAACAGAAAGTTAGGAAAGACATGCTCGGGTTAAATACGAATAGTAACTCGGCAAAGAAACTTACTGCCTTCAACCCATCTCCTAGCGAAACCGGAAGGGCAGCGCACATAGAACCATTCCTGTTTGTACAGGGCGAATTTGCTACAGGCCCCTGTCAAGATCTGGCACTTGTGGTATGGCTCGAGGAACATGAAGGAAGGGATTTCTTTCCGTCTCTTGAACATATAAATGTATCGGATATCACCGGGGGTTGGAGGTCTGGAGAAGACGGCCATGAAAAGTAGATAAGTCCCATATAGAAACGCATGGCCATTCGGGTGCAGCTGCGACGGAGCTATGTCTATATACTGCAGCACATCGCGGAGAAATAAATTGAACGGAGGCACGCTGCCCATCCAACACATGAACTTGTTGCAGGCTGTGTACCCGACTGGGGGCAGATGAGGGCGGTCGTGTCTCGAAGGAACTAACACGTCAGCAAAGGGAATCCCGTGAATGGAACATATCCGTCGCAGAGCGGTCTCGTTGATCTTCGAGGCTTGAGAATCGATCGGATTGTCCAGTAAGATGGTTGACTCCAGAGCATCGGGCGCCAAGTTATGAGCGGGAGAGATTGACGGGTTGGAAGCATCTGCGGCTCCTTGCCTTGCTGACGGCCCAGGCCTGTCAGATATGGTGGCAGAACTAGATTTTCTCGACATCTCGAATAAATAATGAACCTGGCTAAATGCTTGAGAGAGCTATACTTAAAAACCGTTGAACGTTAGAATTAGCAACACGATTTTTCCCCCCATGTGATGTGTGAACTAGTGCAAGCAATTGTGTGCAGGCAATAAGAATCTAAAGGTTCTAAAGATGTAATATTTAGCTTCGAATCATCGCCTTCGAAGACCGTCATCACTGACCGTCTCAGAAAGCTCGCCTTGAGGAGATTACAGTCCCAGATTCAGATGACATATGATTTCTAAAGTAACCGGCTTAAGTGTAGTTAGACACTTATTATGTTCGGCATTTTTAATGTTGTTCGGCATTTGTATTGACCGGCTAAAGACATTATCCGGTCCAAGAATTGTCCGGCAATTGCTTTGTTTGACTAAGGTAATGGTTCGACCCAAGGGTTGTTCGGCTGAAGTCATCGTTCGGCATGTCAATTATATTGTTCGGCTAAAGTCATCGTTCGGCATGTCAGTTATACTGTTCGGCTAAAGTCATCGTTCGGCATGTCAATTATATTGTTCGGCTAAAGTCATCGTTCGGCATGTCAGTTATACTGTTCGGCTAAAGTCATCGTTCGGCATGTCAGTTATATTGTTCGGCATGTCAGTTGTATTGTTCGGCTAAACCAATGTTCGGCGTATCAATCGTATTGGTCAGCTAATGTCATCGTTCGGCTAAAAGTGGTGCTCCGCCACGATTTCAACTCCACCCTACACCTTCTCCATCCACGCCGAACGACAGAGACGTATCGCCCGGCAAAGACTACGCCGTTCAACACCCCATCTACCCTTCTATCGTTCGGCACAGAGGAGCTATCCCCAATTAGACAACTCGAAATGAGCAAACCGCTCCTACTAGCCACGCGTTTACAACTAAAGTCCATAAGATGAACCTAAAAGTTAGAGGAAGGATACCTAATTCGACGATCGAAGTTGAGAATGGATTATATAGGCTTTATATCCGGTAGGATGGGAAGAGTTGAAAGTCTCTAAGGAATGGCTGAAAAGAAGGCGTAAAGGGAAAAGAGACGGTGAGGACCTGGTTATATAGAGGGAGGTAGAAGTTGAATAGGCTATACCCGGTAGAACCGGTCAACACCGAAGGGTTCGGCATCGTAGCAGTGTGACGTTCGGCACACGAGGTACGTTCGGCTTCGAGCGTATCGTTCGGCATCTAAATCTCGTTCGTCTTGCACCTCCTTCGCTAGCATTCTCGAGAAGGTACCTCCGAGGTAGATTGTACCAGATTCAAAGCGCATCACGTTCGACCACGCAATACACTTTGGGGGGCAAGTGTTTCCTGGGGATTTGACCAGGCAACTAGTACTCGGTAATAAGTGCTCGGCATCAGAGAGCGACCGGCATCAAGGAGTGTTCTGCGAAGCACTGGCCATCCAGGAGTGTTCGGCGAAGCAACTGACATCCATGAGTACTCGGCATAGTACTCGGCATCCATTAGTGTCCGGCATCGAGACTGTTCGGCGTACCAGAGTACTCGACGTCAAGGCTGCTCGGCATACAGGAGTACTCGGCATCCCATGGTGTTCGGCGAGACACCCAACATCCAACGAGTGCTCGGCGACAGGAGTACTCGGCATCAAGACTGCTCGGCATACGAGACTGTTCGGCATGCAGGAGTACTCGGCGTAGTACCCGGTAGGATTAGGAGTACTCAGCGTAAGGGCACTCGGCGTCAAGAAGAGCGTTCGGCTTCAACTGACTAACACCCTACACTTCCCAAACAACAACCACCTCGTTCGGCATAGAAGGGATGGTTCGGCACAGAGCGTTCGGCCTCAACAGACAACCATCCTACACCTCCCACGACACCAACATACCGTTTGGCATAGAAGGGATGGTTCGGCGCAGAGCGTTCGGCGAACCTTGCTCGGCATACGGCGACCACTGTACTCGGGCTGGAGCGTTCGGCAATCAGCCCACTTGGGAGGTCCAGCCCATCTTTGCCTATAAATAGAGGGGCGGGGTCACAGTGAAATGGATCCTTTTTTTTGGAGAGAAAACACCGGGGAGACTCTGCCATTTTCAAAACTCATCTTCTCTACTTAACAACTTCATTCAAGCATTTGATTCACGAATTGTATTTGTAATCAACTATAAAGAAGATCAATAAAGTTTAACCTCAAAGTGGACGTAGGCAATTACGCTGAACCACTATAAATTTGGTGTTCTTACTTTCTGTATTTAGATTAGCACTGTCTTCTCTGTTTAATTTGATTTCATCACTTATATCTCTTCACAATCTTCTTCTACGAGGTTAGTGACCAATTTTGGTGCTAACAGTTCTTAAACTATTTAAGAAAAATAACCTATTAAACATTTATAGTTAGTTTATATATACATAGTAATATATGCATATATATATATACACACATCAATTAATTAACTATAATTTATTTATTTATTTGATAAATTATTTTATTTGATTAAAAAAACATAAATTAATTCGAAAATTTAATAATTATTCATCTCAAACAAATTTAACATAAATATATGGCTATAACAATTATAGTCACACACATACACACACACATATATCACCATATATGTATATGTTTATATTAATTTTAATTTATTTAACAATAAATTATTCATTTATTTAAAACATTTTAATTAAACATTTTTAATAAATTCAAAATTTTAATTTATAATTCACCTTAAATCATTTAAGAAAAATACATATACATATACCATTATATATGTTTATTTTAATTAAATAACATATAATTAATTATTTATTTATTTAATCTTATTAATTAAATATTAAATAATTTTTGAAAACATCAATTTTATTTTCAAAGCCATTTTGAAAAATATTTTATAACTTTTGAAAATTCATTTTACATTTTATACTTTTCAAACTAAATTTGAAATTCAGCCCAAGGCCAAAAATCAATTTAAGCCTTACAATTGGGCCAACCTTTTGGACTTACTTTATCTATTTAGACCAGGCTAGTAGTCAGGGAGGGGAAAATACTTAATTATTCAGCTCTAAGCCTTAAGTACTACTTTTCTAGACACGCAGCCGGATAAGTAAGCTCTAGTTAGTTAACTTAAAAGTTGCTAGTTATACCACACAAGTCATTTGGGCTCTGATACCATTATAGCAACGCAGTCCATTTCGCAGTGGGTGAGATGGGTAAATTAAAAAAATCCTAATTGGATCATAAATGAGCCTATGGATCTAATTTTACTACTATATCTAGTCTGGCAGTTTAATAAAATCATATTTTATTGAGGCTGTTACATCCATTATTAATTTGTTTTGGAGTTGTGTTTCTTTTTTTCCGAAAGAAGAAGAGGGTGCGGAGGCCATGACTAGAAGAGAAGAAGGAGAAAGAAAATTTCTAAAGAAAATAAAATCAAGGGATTTGCCTTAATATGGAGAATGGAACCTTTCCAATTCTCTTTACTAAAAATTCCCTAATTAATTTCTTTTCAATCAATCCATCCTTACCAAGGATATATTTTTCCATTTATGGTGCAAATTTTTTTGAAAACTCTTCAAGTAACTATCTCTTATTTAAACCTCATTTATAAGTATATCAATATCGTATATCGATGTAACTTTTATACATGCATTTAAATAATTACTAACAACACGCAAAAAACATCAAATAAAATAATAATTGATATTTCTCAAATACTAATTAATTTAATAAATTTATAACATTTTAAAAACTATTTAAATCATGTGATTTCCTTATAGAATTCACAAATATGGTTGTGGGACTTAGAGTGGTGAATTCAGTCAGTGATTAATTTTTAACAATCAAATAATAACGTCCATACGTCACCTTAGCTAGTTGTAACATCCCCCTATTTGGAGGCCCAAAACTAACGGCTACAGATGTTGCAGTCATCCATAGTTATTAATCCTCGGCGACCAAACAGGGCGATATTAGATACATTGATACATAGAAACACAATAATATAGAAAAAAAAATTAAACAGCAAAAAAAATTCCATATTCCATTTTAAAATATTCCAAATTGATTACATAATCCCAATTCGCAGACCACGTTCAGATAACATATAATTACTACAAAATACGCCAAGAGCGACATATGAAGATGCCCCCTTGGTAGATCAGAGTATATAGATAGGTATGAAAACAATTTTCCGTTACAAACAAAACACACAGCGGAAATAACAGAACTCTAATAACAAGCTTGCCTCCTGCACGTCCTCGAAAGCTTTATTCGTCTAAAAGAACACCTGGAAACCTTAACTCTCAACCAACTCAAAATCAATTGAGTACCCAAGAGTTTAAGAAGAAAATAAAAACTTTGAGTCAGACATAAAGCCTAGTATGAATAATAATTTACCATCTCAAACCATTTAGATATCTAGTGAGGCCACGTCGCTTAGCGGAACGAGTTTTCCCTTCACTAGTATCCTAAAACATTTATAAAACCATATACTGTGCTTCTGCAACCACAATGGTTAAAACATAGTATTTCAAAGCATTATGATGATATGCAAAACAAATAAATCAATTCTGGATTACCCATCCCCATTCATTCTGACTATCTGTCTCAATTATAGTTTCTAGGGTTACTACTAACATGTTAAATGTTAAGTACTATTTGTCCAATTACTTAGTTTTCATGGGATCACTAAGAACCTTTTGGTAACTCCAATATCTTATTTCTTATCCTAGTTTTCATGGGCTAACTAGGAACCTATTGACTGACTGTCAGTACCTTAATCCAGATATAGTTTTCATGGGCTAACTACAAACCTACTGGCTCCTACCAGTATCAAATTATAGTTTTCATGGGCTGTCTATGAACCTATTGGCCCCTGCTAATTTCATACAGTTTTCATGGGCTTAGTGTAAACCTATTGGTCCCTGCCAATATCTTTAATTAAGAATTTAACATCTGTTAAGTTATATTCACGACTGGGTCAACCTAACTGGTTATTTTGTCCTTTCCCCAAAATACAGTTATGAGTTAATAACAATGTGAATAAAATTTCCAACTTTTTTATTTATGTAACATCCCACCATTTTTGGACCATTCAAATCGACAATAAAACAACACATGTCAGACTTGAATAATTCAAAACAACAGATTGTTAATAAATTTTGGGGCAAATAAAATCAATCAAAGAATCACAAACACAAAATATCAGAATAACTCGTAGCGGAATAAAATAAACATAGGAGTTCGTGAAGCTCCTAGATACATAGTCTCAAACTAATACATAATACCCAAGTCTGAATACAAATACAATAGAAAGTTTAGATACATAAGTTCTCTACTACAAAAGCTAAAGTTGAGTGGAAATAACTGGAATGGAAATATTTGGTAGACAGCTAAATCTCCGGTGGATCTCTAGCTCCAAAAAGGATGAAACCAAAGCTGTGAAACTCAGGCTGACCCGAGCGTAAAGCAAAACACAAAACACTCGAGTCAAGACACACATACTTATAAAATGTAAATCAACTCAAGTGAACTGTAAAAGAAATGCATCAGTAACTTAAAGGATGCTTGGGATCGCCCATCCTCTAAGGATCCATTAAACTATCTACTATATAGTAATATACACTATTATAATAATGTCTAAAGTAAAGTAAACTATTAAAATAGCGTTAAGGCATTACCCATTTCCCCCTTAACACATTTTATAATGCCAATAGTCTATACAGTACCGTAACTTCCCGTAAACTGGGGCCACCAGAGGATACCCCATAGGTACGACATAAAACAAACTCGTAGAAGGCGCGCTATGGTAGGTTACATGGCACAACTAGGCAATGCCAGGGTAGATGTACCAATTACACTTTCGGACTGTTGGTAACGCATAGCCGCAACTACCGCCCAACTCGATCGACACTCCCAAATCAAAGGTGCGCACCAAATCAATCACAATGTAATAGAATGGCTAACGATGAAGTGTGTCCGATCGGAGGAGCTAGCTCACTTGGCCCGTCGATGGCTCTTTTTTTAGCCACCTTATGCTAACTCACGGGAGTTAGGTCCACGTAAATATACCTTTAGGATCGTCGCCACCATCCTACTTCATTCTGGAATCTCCACCGCGTACACAGTTGTTAAAGTGGTTTTCGGTATCGACAGAGCGTATGCCCATATCCGATCCCGGTCTCTTTAACAATCAACCGTTATTATAACCTGTGATTTTTTTCAATTTCAAATGGTTTATATTTCATATCAAACATATTCCTTTCAAAACCATATAAATTCCATGTCATTATTCTTCAAAATATTATTCATTTTTCCAAAGTTGTACACTTCCAAATTCATTTAATTATAACCCCTTAGAAACCTAAAAATTTAGAAATCATAGCACCTTAAAATGTAACTTTTAGAACCATACATCAGGACCATAACCCTTTAGAAAATTTTGCAGCATTCAGGAAATCTCACATTTAAGAAAACACAGCAGCACAGAAATGCTACTGTAAGAATTCGCAGCAGTGCAGAAATGCTACTGTAAGAATTCGCAACGGTGCAGAATTGTTAATGTAAATATCCGCAGCAGTGTAGTGAAGAATTGTTACAGTAAGGAAATCGTAGCGGTTTTGAATTGTTACCGTAAGAAATCGCAGTAGTTTTGAATTATTACCGTAATACTTCCTACTACAATAGTTTATATAATCAAATAGTAAATATATTTACAGTTTTTATTATAGTCATGATATCATTCCTATTATATTACTCTAATTTTAGCTATTTGGTCATTAAAGAAACCACACCTTTTAGTTAAATAACTTTGTTACTAAAATGTCAATTTTTTAAAGCTGAAATCCTTATGCTATGTAACGACCCACTATTTTGGACCATTCAAATCGACAATAAAACCACACATGTCAGACTTGAATAATTCAAAACAATAGATTGTAAATATAAATTTGGCAAAACTCAGAATATACAGTAAATAAATCACAGATCACAGACACAGAGTAACATAATAATGAAGCGGAAGCAAAGAAATAGTAGTTCATGAAGCTACAATATATATAATAGAGTTAAACAAGATACAACAAAATTTATGAATACAAAGATGTCTCAATACAATAGTCAAATACAATATCTGAATACATCACTGGAATCAATTGAATGACTGAAAGTAGAATCAATAGATGGATCCAAGCAAAGCTCCAACTCCAAAGGTGAGTCTCGAATACTAGTACAACTCAGTCTTACCCGAGCGTAAAGCAAAACACAAAACACTCGAGTCAGGTCATACATACTTATACAATGTAAACCAACTCAAGTGAATTGTAATAAAGATGCACAAGTAACTTAAAGGAGGCTTGGGACCGCCCATCCTTTAAGGATCCATTAAACTATCTACTATGTAGTAATATACACTATTATAATAATGTCTAATAGTAAAATAAACTTACTTTAAAATAGCGTTAAGACTTTACATTTTCCACCTTAACACCTATATAGTCCCAGTAGTCTATCTAGTATCATGGTTCCTCCTGATCGAGAAGCCACCAGAGGATACTCCACAGGCTATGGCACAAAACTAAACTCGTACAAGGCGCGCTAGGGTAGGTGACACGGCACAACGAGGCAATGCCAGGGTAGATATACCAATTACGCACACGGGCTGGTGGAAACGCGTAGCAGCCACTACCGCCCATCTCGGAACACACTCCCAAATCAAAAATCGAAGGGTGGCCACCAAATCAATCACAAGTAATAGAATGGTATCGAAGAAATGTGTCCGATCGGAGGTGCTACCTAACTTGGCCCGAGATCGCTCCTGTTTTAGCCACCTTAAGCCAACTCACGGGAGTCGGGTCCACGTATATACCTTAATAGGATCGTCGCCGCCATCCTACTTCATTCTGGAATCTCCACCGCGTACACAATTGTAAAAGTGGTTTTTAGTATCGACAGAGAGTATGTCCATATTCGATCCCGGTCTCTTTAACAACCAACCGTTATTATAACCCGTAGTTATAAATTTCAAAAAGATCTATACTTTAAAACCAAAATAACACTTCTATTTCAAAAACCACCTTTTCAAAACCAAATCAAACAATATCATTTTTACTTCAAAACCCAAATACAATATCATCTCTATTTCCAAATAAATATATATATTCATTTGAGCCATTTAAATATGAAGTCATTATACTATCAAATCAAATATTCAATTTTCGGAATTATAGCATTTTCTGAGTTCATTCAATTTAATTACAAAATTTGAAACCATTGTATTTTTAGAACAACAGCACATATAAAGTGTTACGGTAGATATAGTAGTATTTCAAAACATTGTCAAATTTCAGAAACAGCAGCACTTACAAAGTGTTACGGTAGATATAGTAGTGTTTCAAAACATTGTCAAATTTAAGAAACAGAAGCACTTACAAAGTGCTACAATAGGTATATTAGTTTCAAAACAGTTCAGTTTAGCAACAACAGCACTTACCAAGTCAAATAAAATAAATAAAAATCGCTTGAGCCTATCATTTCAGCTCATAACGATTTTTCCTTATTCTAATGTCCGTTCGGGTATGTATCATTTCAACCCATAGTGATACTATTCTACAGGGAACTTGCAGTGTGAGAAACATAAAATAAAATAAATAGTATATCATATAATATCAGATCAGGTGATCTAATAGGTATATAATAAGGTTATAACATCGTATAATCAGATCACAGGCATATATGAACATAGCATATCAATTATTACACATTCACTTGTCATCGTTTCACCATTTATATAAGTACGAATGTCGAGAGTGATAAACTCACCTTTTGGAGTTAGAGATAACAATTTGAAACACACAACTATACTCCGAAAAGCACGACAAAGCACGAATAGATTTGAGTGGATGAAGATCCAAAATCCAAGTCTTGTAAACAAATAATATACAAACATATATAAGTATATGATTATACAAAGATATAAATCAAAACAATGGAAAATTTTGAATCAAATGACATAGACTTGCCTTAACCCCTCATGTGGGCTCAGCCACAACAATGGGCTCGACCATCATCTCAACATGGCTCGGCCACATCCATACATGGCTCGGCCATGATGTTTTGAGGCATGCTAGGCTCGGTTATGTGGAATGTGAAGAGATGGCAAGTTACAATGCATGGAAGGCAAAAGGTCAAGCAATTGAATGGTCAAGTGCACACATGGGTTCGGCCTGGGTTTGAGCACATGGATCAGGTCAGGTCTGGTCATCTGGTCACGGGCTGGAGTGGGTGTGTTCACGGCAAGGCAAGGCATGGTGGAGTTTGTGGTGGAGGCCAAGTAAAACAAGATGATGGTGGTGATTATAGTGGAGTTTGGTTAGGGTTTTCAAGGCACTTATGTGATGGATTTTGGGTCTATGGTCACGGCAAGGCTTGGTGATGGTATGGTGGTGGAGATGGCCGGTCATGGATGGTGGTGAAGTGATGAGATGGTCGGCAATAGGATGGCATGGTAGAGGCCGAGCGTAGTAGAGAAGAACAAAAAGAAAAAGCAAAAAAAAAAGAAGAGGAAGGAGCCATGAAACTTACTTTAAAACTTTTTGTTAGAAATGAAAAATGAAAAGGAGATGAGAACAAATGTTTTGTACGTGAATAAGAATGAGGAAGGGAGAAGTTTGGTACGGAAAAAGAAGAAATGAACGGCTAAGGAAGCAAATGGAAAGGCTAGAAAATGTAAAGGCATCAATTAAACAAATAACTTAAGTCTTTTGAATTTTCCAAGCCCAAAATCAAAAATAAACAAGTTAAAAATCCAATAAATAAAACAAGTCTAAACAAAATAAAATATAGAAATGAACATAGGAATTAGAAAATAAAATTATAGAAAATAATTGCATGTAAAACGCTGTAATTTATCAAATTTAAAAAGTACAAAACAAAATTTGACGAACGAAAAGCAGGACAAATATTAGAATTATATTCTGCTTCAAAGAAAAAGATTTGAAATTAAAATTCAAAATTTTAACTGAAAGTCAAAGTTTGACCAAAGTTTACCAAAATATAAAATTTTCAGAAAATCATTATTTTATTATATTTGGAAAATAAATTACAAACAAATTCCAAACTTACTTTGGAAAATTCTAAAATTCATTTTTAAATGATTTAAAAATCAAAGTTTTTCAAATAAAAATTAATAAAATATTTACAAAATTATGGATTGTTACACTCTCCCCCACTCAAAACTTTTCGTTCTCGAAAAGGAACGAGACACGAAAGAACAAAGAAAGGTAAGATGGAATGGAGAATAATACCTGAAACAAACAATTCCGGATTCGAAGCACGTATGCTCTCCTCCGTCTCCAGGTACAATTCCGATCATCAGTACATCACTGCACTATAACCAGGATGACAGATTTCCTTCTCAGCTGCTTCGTACCTTAATCGACAATACGAAGTGGCTTCCACTCGATAGTCAGGTTTGATTAAAAATCCAAACTCTCGAGAGCAGAAGGCGAAACAATAAGAGATGGATCATGAAGATACCGACAAAGATGCGAAGCAAGGAATACATTATGCACTCCAGAAAACTTCTCAAGCAAATCCGGACAATAAGCCAAAGAACCAAATTTTTCCACAATGCGGAAAGAACCAATGAACCGAACGATTACTAGATTCAATCTAGTAAGATAGAGATTTGTAAGGTCATCCGTAAAGAGAAACAAATGGAGACATTGCAATACTAGCCTAGATATAAAAGCTAAAGTAAGATAGATAGAGGATTAAAGACAAGGTAAAACAGAAAATTGAAATTATACCTGATAACCGTTGTTATAGGTAAATTTCACAAGATAGAGATGATCTTCCCAAGATTCTCCATAATCAAGAACACAAGCCCGAAGAAGATCCTCTAGAATCTGATTCACTCTTTTCGTTTGACCGTCGGTCTATGGATGGTAAGTAGTGCTCAGATTCAGATGAGTACCAAAGATTCTTGAAAAGTTTCTAAAACAGGCTGGTATAAGCAATACCCTACCATTCTCTAACAAGATAGTGAGAAATAAGGACAACTGAAATGATAGAGTTATGATATGAAATCACAAAGAAAGATGAGAAGAAAGACTTACATTGATCGCAGCGATCTTAACTAGATCAACATAAATTCCATTACTAGAAACAATATGTCCGAGAAATCGGACTTCATCCTTCCAGAAATGGCATTTCAAAATTTTAGCCTTCAACTGATGATTCCTAAGAGTCTCCAGAACAGATTTCGAATGTGACTCCTATTCTTTCCTTGACTTGGAGAAGACAAGGATATCATTAACAAAGACTAAAACAAACTTGGTAAGCACATCATGAAAAACACGATTCATCAATCAACAAAGGAAGCAGGGGCATTAGTCAAACCAAAAGGCATAACTAACCATTCAAAGAAAAACCATTCTCAGTATGGAAAGCAGTCTCAGGAATACTTTCCTCAGCAACACTGAGCTGGTGAAAATCAGTGGCAAGATCAAGCTGAGAGAAAACAGTAGCTCCATGGGCTGACCAATTCGAAATTCGATTTCCCACTTAGAAGGTAGGAGAATGGAAATAACCATAAAGAAAATAGATTGGAAGAAACATAATAAGATAATAAATTTAAAACCATGAAAATTTCAACTTACATTAATAATTAATTTCATCCATTTGATTTCACTTGAGTTAAATAAATCTTAACTGTTTTTTTTCATTATTTGATCATCCAATTAACAATTTCTAAAATCATGAATTTGAAAATCATTTATTATACCCATAATTTATTCAATAAATTTTAAATTCTTCTATATTCCAAATTATTATTAAATTTATTCCACTTAATGTATCTAATCACATATATTAAGTCTATTTACACTTATTATAACTACTCCAATTTATTATAAATTCCTTTAACACCATTTTATATTGTAATTATTCAATTAACCTTTTATTCTATTTACCTCTATTAGTCTTTTATACTAAAATTTAAGTGTATAACATTTATTATAACCACTCAAATTCTATTTATAAAATCTTTTTATATTGTATATTATCCAATTACATATTCAACTTCTTATTAATTTAGGTAAGTTATATTGGAATGTAATAGAATATTATACAAATAAAATTTCCCAATTTAATTATTCAAGCTTAAATATTTACTCAAAATTTTGGCTTCTTTTTATATTTGAAATCATCCTTTAAGATAAAATTTATGAATTAAATTTCCGGTTAACTTCAAACTATTTTAGAGATAAATAAATATATATACAATATATATATATATATATCAAATTTTTTTAAACCATATATCAATATACATATTATAAATCAAGTCAATTTTTAGAAATTCAAATCAATTTAATTCTTCAAAGCAAAGCTACAGTATGCTCTCTGCACTTCGAAACTCGAAAATGAATGTCGATGATGCTGCAGTCATCACCGAAATTATTCTCCAGTGACAAAGAGAAGAGCACTGATTTAAAACTTTAAAATTCTTTAGAAACAATTTCTATTCGAAAATATTTTAAGTAATATATCCTTTAAAACTTTAAAACCAAAGTTTGAAATCATCGGAAATTAAATTCTCAAATTCTTGATTTAAGTTCATTTAAATTTCCAAATTAATTTATAACAATATTTTATAGTTCAATTATTTATATATGAAACAAAAGCCAATGGTTACAAGATATATATATATATATATATATATATATATATATATATATAAAGTCAAATATTATTTCTTAACATCCAATTCAATTGGCTATAGAATTTCAAAATTTTTACATATATAAAATATAATTATACAAAATTTATCCCATTTACCAAGTTTGAAAATAATATGGTGTCAGTTTTCTCTGTTCAAGTGATTTGGAGATCCTATCGACAGCGTTGATCAGACGAATCGATCGGAAATCCAAATCAACATCAACAACTCAAACAAAACCATATACAATTAAACATTTTAAATATTAGTTTACAAATACACTTCAAGAATGATTTGAAGATAAGTTGAAACAAAAGACAAGATGATTAAATAACAGAACAAGGGAATGAATAAGCTTATATAAATCACTAGCAACCTTAACCGGGTCGACCATGACTTCAAGAATAAGATCGAGGTAGAATTCAAAGGCAAATCGACATCCGATCGCCAGAGATAGAATTTGAGAACAACCAAACGATAACAGCATTGTAAACCGAGGATACAGAAATCTTCGGTGAATCAATGCCAATTGTAAAGGAGTTTCAGCCCTTTACAAGTCAATTTGAGATTGGCGAGATCGCCGACTCATTAAAAGATCATTTTAAGTGGAGTTATGGGATACTCCAAAATCAAAAGTAGACGAATAGGGAGAGACAAAATGGATTTTTGGAACTACAGGGATGTTCCAAAATTCAAAAGAAATCGAGTCAAAAGGAGGAGATTCAAGCTCGAACGAAAGTGATTCTGTAAATAAATTTACCATATATGCTAGGTTTGCCTAGAGCCAAAGCTCTGATACCAAATGTAACGACCCACTATTTTGGACCATTCAAATCGACAATAAAATCAAAAATGTCGGACTTGAATAATTCAAAACAATAGATTGTAAATATAAATTTGGCAAAACTCAGAATATACAGTAAATAAATCACAGATCACAGACACAGAGTAACATAAAAATGCAGCGGAAGCAAAGAAATAGTAGTTCATGAAGCTACTATATATATAACAGAGTTAAACAAGATACAGCAGAATTTATGAATACAAAGATGTCTCAATACAATAGTCAAATACAAGATCTGAATACATCACTGGAATCAACTGAATGACTAAAAGTAGAATCAATAGATGGATCCAAGCGAAGCTCCAACTCCAAAGGTGAGTCTCGAATACTAGTATAACTCAGTCTGACCCGAGCGTAAAGCAAAACACAAAACACTCGAGTCAGGACATACATACTTATACAATGTAAACCAACTCAAGTGAACTGTAATAAAGATGCACAAGTAACTTATAGGATGCTTGGGACCGCCCATCCTTTAAGGATCCGTTAAACTATCTACTATGTAGTAATATACGCTATTATAATAACGTCTAATAGTAAAATAAATAAACTTACTTTAAATAGCGTTAAGGCTTTACATTTTCCACCTTAACACCTATATAGTCCCAGTAGTCTATCTAGTATCATGGTTCCTCCTGATCGGGAAGCCACCAAAGGATACTCCACAGGCTACGGCACAAAACTAAACTCGTACAAGGCGCGCTAGGGTAGGTGACACGGCACAACGAGGCAATGCCAGGGTAGATATACCAATTACGCACACGGGCTAGTGGAAACACGTAGCAGCCACTACCGCCCACCTCGGAACACACTCCCAAATCAAAAATCAAAGGGTGGCCACCAAATCAATCACAAGTAATAGAATGGTATCGAAGAAATGTGTCCGATCAGAGGTGCTACCTCACTTGGCCCGAGATCGCTCCTGTTTTAGCCACCTTAAGCCAACTCACGGGAGTCGGGTCCACGTATATACCTCAATAGGATCGTCGCCTCCATCCTACTTCATTATGGAATCTCCACCGCGTACACAGTTGTAAAAGTGGTTTTTGGTATCGACAGAGAGTATGTCCATATCCGATCCCGGTCTCTCTAACAACCAACCGTTATTATAACCCGTAGTTATAAATTTCAAAAAGGTCTATACTTTAAAACCAAAATATCACTTCTATTTCAAAAACCACCTTTTCAAAACCAAATCAAACAATATCACTTTTACTTCAAAACCCAAATACAATATCATCTCTATTTCCAAATAAATATATATATTCATTTGAGCCATTTAAATATGAATCATTATACTATCAAATATTCAATTTCCGGAATTATAGCATTTTTTGAGTTCATTCAATTTAATTACAAAATTTCAAACCATTGTATTTTTAGAACAACAACACATATAAAGTGTAACGGTAGATATAGTAGTATTTCAAAACATTGTCAAATTTCAGAAACAGCAGCACTTACAAAGTGTTACGGTAGATATAGTAGTATTTCAAAACATTGTCAAATTTCAGAAACAGCAGCACTTACAAAGTTCTACAGTAGGTATATTAGTTTCAAAACAGTTCAGTTCAGCAACAACAACACTTACCAAGTGCTACTGTAGCCCTTTAGTTATTTCAAAATATAGTTATATTTCAGAAACTATAGCACTTAGAAAATGCTGTCTTAATACTACAGCATTTCTGAAGTGCTACCAATACTAATTCCAGATTTATTACAAAATTTCAGAAACATTAAAACTTCAATTTTTAGCCATTTTAACTTATAAAATCATATTTTTCACTTCAAAAATGTTCATTTGGATATCATTTAACTTATGATTTTATAAAATAAAATTTCATTAATAATTATCCAATTTTTAAACAATAATTTACTTATTAAGCCAAAGTACACTATTTTCTTAACTTTTGTATTTTAACAATTAACTTAATACTTTACTTTAAAATACCAGTTCATATAATAAAACTAAGTTTCCATTTTATTTACTTAACTTAAAATTTTCCTTTTGAAAGCCAAATTTCCCAAATTATCAAGTTAAGTCATATTTTCAAAATACATTTTTCCATTTATTTACTTACACATTTTAACTCATCGAAAATCACTAAAACTTTATTTAAATCATTTAAATCCAAATTTAAGTTAAAATATCATTTTTTTATTTGAAAATACTTAATAATTTTCAGAAAATATATAAAATAACCACGGGTCTGTATAATATTTTCTAGCCTAGGTCAGGTGATACGGATAATATATCATTTCAATCCTTAATTTAAAAAGAAAAATCCGGGTTCTATCATTTCAAACCCGCAATCCCAAGTCAAATAAAATAAATAAAAATCGCTTGAGCCTATCATTTCAGCTTATAACGATTTTTCCTTATTCTAATGTCCGTTCGGGTATGTATCATTTCAACCCATAGTGATCCTATTCTACAGGGAACTTGCTGTGTGAGAAACAGAAAATAAAATAAATAGTATATCATATAATATCAGATCAGGTGATGTAATAGGTATATAATCAGGTTATAACATCATATAATCAGATCACAGGCATATATGAACATAGTATATCAATTATTACACATTCACTTGTCATCGTTTCACCATTTATATAAGTACGAATGTCGAGAGTGATAAAGTCACCTTTTGGAGTTAGAGATGACAATTTGAAACACAAAACTATACTCCGAAAAGCACGACAAAGAACAAATAGATTTGAGTGGATGAAAACCCAAAATCCAAGTCTTGTAAACAAATAATATACAAACATATATAAGTATATGATTATACAAAGATATAAATCAAAATAATGGAAAAATATGAATCAAATGACATAGACTTGCCTTAACCCCTCAAGTGGGCTCGGCCACAACAATGGGCTCGACCATCATCTCAAGATGGCTCAGCCACATCCATACATGGCTCGGCCATGATGTTTTGAGGCATGCTAGGCTCGGTTATGTGGAATGTGAAGAGATGGCAAGTTATAATGCATAGAAGGCAAAAGGTCAAGCAATTGAATGGTCAAGTGCACACATAGGTTCGGCCTGGGTTTGAGCACATGGATCAGGTCAGGTATGGTCATCTGGTCACGGCCTGGAGTGGGTGTGTTCACGGCAAGGCAAGGCATGGGGGAGTTTGTGGTGGAGGCCGAGGCAAACAAGGTGATGGTGGTGATTATAGTGGAGTTTGGTTAGGGTTTTCAAGGCACTTATGTGATGGATTTTGGGTCTATGGTCACGACAAGGCTTGGTGAGGGTATGGTGGTGGAGATGGCCGATCATGGATGGTGGTGAAGTGATGAGATGGTCGGCAATAGGATGGCATGGTAGAGGCTGAGCATAGTAGAGAAGAACAAAAAGGAAAAGAAAAAAAAGAAGAGGAAGGAGCCATGAAACTTACTTTAAAACTTTTTGTTAGAAATAAAAAATGAAAAGGAGATGAGAACAAATGTTTTGTACGTGAATAAGAATGAGGAAGGGAGAAGTTTGGTACAGCAAAAGAAGAAATGAACGGCTAAGGAAGCAAATGGAAAGGCTAGAAAATGAAAAGGCATCAATTAAACAAATAACTAAAGTCTTTTGAATATTCCAAGCCCAATATCAAAAATAAACAAGTTAAAAATCCAATAAATAAAACAAGAGTCTAAACAAAATAAAATAGAAAATAAAATATAGAAATGAACATAGGAATTAGAAAATGAAATTACAAAAAATAATTGCGTGTAAAACGCTGTAATTTATCAAATTTAAAAAGTACAAAACAAAATTTGACGAAACGAAAAGCAGGACAAATATTAGAATTATATTCTACTTCAAAGAAAAAGATTTGAAATTAAAATTCAAAATTAAAATTTTAACCGAAAGTCAAAGTTTGACATAAGTTGACCAAAATATAAAATTTTCAGAAAATCATTATTTTATTATATTTGGAAAATAAATTACAAACAAATTCCAAACTTACTTTGGAAAATTCTAAAATTCACTTTTAAATGATTTAAAAATCAAAGTTTTCCAAATAAAAATTAATAAAATATTTACAAAATTATGGGTTGTTACATGCTAAGTTTAAAGTACGTTATTAACTTACACTTTATTTTCTTTTCATTGAATAACATTTATCATTTTTATTACCTAAGTTATACCATTTACATTAGTTAAAAACTTACATGTCAAACGTACGTTTTAACTTACATTTTTTTTTCACAAAAAAACCATTTATCATTTTAATCACTATTACATGAATTAAAACATACAATTTATAGGTTAGAATAAAATACAATTATTAAGTCATGTCGGATTATTAAATTTCAATTAACCTTCATATTGTAAATTAGATTCCAAAATTTACATTCCCAACTATTTATTTCTTTTAAAAAATTTAACACATGTAAACAAATTCACAGAAATTATTACATTAAATTTTAGTTGAGATTCATATATAGAAATCCAAAATACTTAATAATTTTTAGAAAATCATTTTAAATCAACCACGGAGTCTGTACAAAATTCTCTACCCTAGGGTCAAGTGAATACGGACATATATCATTTCAATCCGCAATTTATTAATTTTCCGGGTTTTATCATTTCAGACCCGCAATCTCAAGTCAAATAAAATTGCTTAGGCCTATCATTTCAGCCCATAAAAATTTCCCTTAATCTAAGGATCATTCGGGTATGTATCATTTCAACCCATAGTGAAGGAACTTACAGTATGATTATAGAATATTAAATAAACATAACAAATATTCAATATATCATGGCATATGATCATAACAAGTAAAATATGATATGATATAACATAATAATATTCAATATATCATGGCATATGATCATAACAGGAAAAAATATGGTATGAAATAACATAATAATATCCAATATATCATGGCATATGATCATAACAGGTAAAATATGATGTGGAATAACATAATAATATTCAATAGTGAAATTTCTTAACTTGCAATACAAATCTATACAATTCCATTGTCATCAATTCACCAAGATATAAGTACATTGTTAAGAGTGATTACTCACCTTCCTTTGGTTAGCAAAGTGATTCAAAGCGCAACAAGCATGACAAATTATGAACAAACTTGAGTGAGAGGAGAATCCAAGTCCGACGCTTTGAAAAATAAAATAAATTCCATACGTAAATAGATAATTCACATAGAAAAATAAAATAGAATATATATATTTGCAAAATACAATAGAAGAGGCTTGTCTAGGGGGTGCATAGGCTAGGGTTTAGAGGTGGTTTAGGTTAGGTTAGGCTCGGCCATAGGAGTTTGGGTTAGGGTTAGGCTCGGCCTAGGGCTTTTGGACTTGGTTTTATGGTGCAAAGGCTAGGGTTTTGGTGCAGAAGGCTCGGGTTTGGGTAGGTTCAGCTAGGCTAGGGTTTGGGAGAGGTGGAGGCTCAGGTTTGTGTAGGGTTTGTGGTGGCAAGGCTCGGTTTTGCTAGGGTTTTGGTGAAGTGGTGGTCGAAAATGGAGAAGGGGGAATGGAGGTCGAAATTGGTGAATAGGAGAGGGGGAAAGGAAGGAGGAAAAAGGGGTTTTGGTTGGGGTTTAGTGATGGGGAGGTGATGGAATAGGTGTGGCCGAAATTTCTATGGAGAGGAGGAGGAAAATTGTAGAGGAGAAGAGGACGAATGTATAGGGTTTGGAGGAGAAGGATGAAGAAGAAGAAGACTTACATAATTCTCTATGGAGGCACAAATGAAGGATGAGGAGGCTAACGAAAACCCTAGGGATGTTATATAGGCTATTCAACAAATGGCTTCTCATCTATTGCAGGGGTTCTTAGCCCATTAGTACAAGCCCACATCAAAATATAAATAAGATAGAGGTTAAGAGAAAACAACTACATGTAATACGCTGAAAACAACAAATTTGGAGAAGTAGAAATCAAAATTTAACAAAACGAAAAACCAGGAAAATGTTAGATTAAATCCATCTTCATAAAAAAGTAAAGTTCAAAATTCAAAATTTCCACAGAAAGTCAAACTTTGACCAAAGTTGACCAAAATTTGCATTTTAAGAAAAATCTTTATTTTATTAAATTTGGAAGAACATTTCACATCAAATCCCAAAATATTACATTAAATTTCCAAATTTATCAAATTTTTAAATAATTATATTCAAAGTTTCAAATAAATTTTTATTTAAAATATTTCAAAATTTGTGGGTTGTTACACTCTCCCCCACCCAAAACTTTTCGTCCTCGAAAAGGAAACGAGACACAGAAAACATAGAAGGATAAAGTAGGATAATGAATAATACCTTGAACAAATAATTCCAGATTCGAAGCACGAACGCTCTCTTCCGTTTCCCAAGTACAATCCCAATCCTCAGTGCTCCATTGCACTTTGACTAGGTTGACAGATTTTCTTCGAAGCTGCTTCGTACCTCTATCGATAATACGAAGTGGCTTCCTCTCGACAGTAAGGTTTGGCTTGACATCCAAACTCTCGAGAGCAGAAGGCTGAACAATCAAAGATGGATCATGAAGATACCGACGAAGATGCGAAACATGGAAGACATTATGCACTCCAGAAAGTTTCTCAGGAAATTCCAAACGATAAGCTAAGGAACCAATTCTCTCTAAGATGCGAAAAGGACCAATAAACCTAAGGGCGAGCTTCCATTTCCATCCAAACCGAATCACATTTCTTAATGGAGAGACCTTAAGGAAAACCTGATCACCAATAGAAAATTCTAAATTCCTCCTACACCTGTTAGCATACTTCTTCTGACTATCCTGAGCAATCCTCATCTTTCTCCTAATCTCCTCAACCTTCTCAGATGCTTCTAGAATCATATTCGGACCAAGAACCAAACAATTACCGGATTCAATCCAGCAAGACGGAGATTTGCAAGGGCGTCCGTAAAGAGCAGCAAATGAAGCCATTGCGATGCTAGCCTGATAACTATTGTTATAGGTGAATTCAACAAGATGGAGATGATCTTCCCATGATCCTCCATAATCAAGGACACTGGCAAGAAGAAGATCTTCCAGAGTCTGATTCACTCTTTCCGTTTGACCGTCAGTCTGCGGATGGTAAGCAGTGCTCAGATTCAGACGAGTACCTAAAGATTCCTGAAAAGCTTTAGAAAACCGACTGGTAAAGATGGGATCTCTATCACAAACAATACTGACCGGAACACCATGAAGACGAACAATCTCTCTCATATAAATCTCAGCTAAACTAGAAGTAGAACGGTTAGACCTAACCGAAATGAAATGAGTTGACTTGGTCAATCTATCCACAATTACCCAAATACTCTTATTACCACTCTTAGTCCTCGGTAATCCATCAATAAAATCCATAGAAACTTGTTCCCATTTCCAATTAGGAACCTCAAGAGACTGCAATAATCCAGCGGTCTTTTGATGATCCGCCTTAACCTGCTGACAAGTTGCACATCTACTAACAAAAAAGGAGATATCATGCTTCATACCCTTCCACCAATACAGCTTCTTCATATCATGGTACATCTTTGTCATACCTGGATGAATAGAAAGTCTAGACCGATGATTCTCCCGAAGTAACTCTTGCCTCAATCCATCGACATTCGGGACACAAATCTGATTAATAATCCTCAAAATCCTTTTATCATAGATCTTAGCTCCACTTCCATCTTGGCTATTACTACCAACCCTACTACGAACATTCTCCTTAATAAGCCTAAGCATCTAATCCTCATCCTGCTTAGCAATAATATGATCCATAAGAGAAGAAGAAACAACAAGCTGACACAACATCGCCTTCTTTCGACTCAAAGCATCGGCTACAACATTAGCTTTTCTAGGAGTATAGTTGATGTCAAGGTCATAAGAAGCAAGGAACTCTAGCCACCTAACTTGCCTCAAATTCAAGTCCTTCTGGGTGAAAATATATTTCAAAGACTTATGATCCGTAAAGAGCTCAAACATAGTTCCCAATAGATGATGTCTCCAAAACTTCAAAGCAAAAACTACGGCAAACAATTCCAAATCATGGGCTGCATAATTATCTTCATGAGTCTTCAACCGACGACTGGCATAAGCGATAACCTTCCCATCCTACATCAGAACGGCTCCCAAACCTTCACGACTGGCATCAGTGTATACTGTTAATCCCTCATTTCCATTTGGAACGGTAAGAACTTGCGCGGAAGTAAGCTTGCGCTTCAACTCATTGAATGCAGCTTCACACTTATCATTCCATCTAAACTTAGCATTCTTACGAGTTAGAACGGTGAGAGGTGCAGCAATCCGAGCAAAATTCTCAATGAATCTCCGATAATAACCGGCAAGGCCCAGAAAACTACGGATATCAGATGGAGTCCTAGGAGTTTCCCAATCCTAAAATAGAATATGGGGAATAAGAACCAAGAAAGAGATAGAATAATTAATGTACAAAGGAAGAAGAGAAGACAGACTTACATTGATCGCAGCGATCTTAACTGGATCAACAGAAACTCCATCACCAGAAACAATATGTCCAAGAAATCGGACTTCATCTTTCCAAAAATGGCATCTCGAGAATTTGGCTTTCAACTGATGACTCCTAAGGGTCTTTAGAACAAAATTCAAATGGATTTCATGTTCCACCTTAGAATTAGAGAAAACAAGGATATCATCGACGAAGACTAGAACAAACTTATTAAGAACATCATGGAAAACCCGGTTCATATGGTCGACAAAGAAAGCTAGGGCGTTGGTCAAACCAAAAGGCATAACTAACCATTCAAAGAAACCATCCTTAGAACGGAGAGCAGTTTTGGGAATACTTTCCTCGACAATTCTAAGCTGGTGGAAACCAGTGGCAAGATCAAGCTGAGAGAATACAGTAGCTCCATAAAGCTGATAGAACATATCATTAATACGAGGCATTGGATATCTGTTTTTCATAGTGAGCTTGTTTAGCTCCCTATAATCAACACACATCCTCAAAGAACCATCAGACTTAGTGACAAAAACCACTGCTGCTCCCCATTCGGAATGACTGGGTCTGATCAAACCTTTGGAGAACAAGTCTTCAATTTGCTTCCTCAACTCAACCTTCTCATGGGGTGCCATTCTTCTGGGAGGAAGAACTACAGGTCGAGCTCCAGGAATGAGATCAATACGGAATTCGATTTCCCATTTAGAAGGTAAAGAAGTGACTTCACCAAACACATCGAGATAGAGTTTGACCATATGAGTAGAATCAAGATCATTAGAGGAAGAATCAAGAGAATAGATAAAACTGCCTGCATACTCCTGAGGCATACGTCACTGAATCACCAAGGGCTTACCAAAATCATCAACAAGAGAAACAGTCTGGGTTTTACAAGAGATAACAACTTTATGCATCTTCAACCAATCTCCTCCAAGCAACATGTCAAAAGCATCGAAACCAAGAACATAGAAATCGCCAGAAAAGCGATGGTCAGAATGGAAGAGTTTCACCTTGTTACAAATCCTACTAAGGTTTGCGGGACCACCAATAGGATTAGTAACACACAAAGGTTTGGTTGCAAACTTAGGTGAAAGGATAGGCTCAAACTTATCACAAAGGTCTACAGAAATGAAACTATGCAAAGCTCCAGTGTCAAATAAAACACGAATAGGAAGATTAAACAAAGTAAAGGTGCTCTGGAGAGTACCTTGGGAATCACTAGGAGCAGGTGGAGTAGGCGGAGCATGAGTGGAAGAAGTCATGGCAAAGACTCCAGATGTCTTGCCCTTCTGATACAAGGGACAATCATTCTTGAAATGGCCAGGTTGCAAACAGACATGGTAGAGGTTGTTCTTGGTATTCTGAGGTGGAGGAATGGCGGCACCGGTAGGTTCTGGACAACTGTTGGTATAGTGACCCTTCTAATCGCACTTGAAGCAAGTGATGGAAGAAAGATCAATAGGCTGCCTCCGGGGAGAAGAAGATCCTAAACCTGGATTCTTAAGCCAATTTTGCTTCTATTGATGGAAATTTGACTTCCTCTTCTTAGAGTTGCCAGAAGAGGGCTGAGATGAAGGTGTACGAGCAACAGATGATTCCTTAGAAGTTGGGTTCTCATATCTAATGGCCATATCCATCAATCCAGTAAAATGGCTGTGCACATGAGAAATCAGACGATCATAAAACTTTGGGCGAGCTCCAGCTATAAACTTCTCATTCTTCTTAAGAGGGGTATCAATCAAGCTAGGACCAAACTTGGAAAGTTCGTTGAACTTTCGCTCATACTCAGAAAATGACATATCCCCTTGCTTAAGATCTATAAACTCCTTGTACAGCTGAGACTTCCCAGCTTCTTGCATCCACTTCACCATAAAAGCCTCCCTAAAACATGATATCCAAACTTAAGAAAGATTCCAAAGGGATAACCTAAATCAAATTCAAAAGGACTAACTCAAGACAATATCGAAATTGTTCCCAAGAAATATCTTCCTCAATAGTGTTGGCTGTAACAGACTCCCACGAATCCTGGGCTGCCTCCTGCAACTGCCATGCTGCTAGCTGACGCTTCTGAGCGTCGGTGACCTCCAAACCCGTAAAAATCCTTTCCAAACATCTCAGTCACTACTGAGCCTCAATGATGGTCTCTGATCCCGTAAACTTAGTACCACCTAGCTGAGTGAACTCCTTATAGAGAATGGTAAACCTAATGGGTGCAACTGGAGCTGGAACTGGGGCAACACCACGACCCTGACCTCTGGCATTCCTACGATTCATCCTAGAAATTGAAGAATGAATTTTTTTTCTTTTAGGACCAAGATAGAGGAGAAAGGCAAAAGACAAGATTTAACTAGAATGGAAATCCTAATCAAAGAATTCTAGTAAACAAGGTGGATTCGAAAAGAAGGAAAATTGTAAGGAAAATTAGATTTTAAAACAAGAAAATATTTATATCCAAATAATCCTTTAAAATCATTTGAAACCCATTTTATACTTGAAAATACGTTCTCTCGCAAAGAATCATTCTAAGATTGATTTTACTCATTCTAGGGTATTTCTACCCTATCTCTAATGAGTTTTTTGCCCCGTAGGCTAAGGTTTTCCTAAAACCAAATCTCTGATACCAACTATAACATCCCGCAGTTTTTGGACCATTCAAATCGACAATAAAACCACACATGTCAGACTTGAATAATTCAAAACAACAGATTGTTAATAAATTTTGGGGCAAATAAAATCAATCACAGAATCACAAACATAGAATATCAGAATAACTCACAGCGGAATAAAATAAACATAGGAGTTCATGAAGCTCCTAGATACATAGTCTCAAACTAATACATAATACCCAAGTTTGAAAACAAATACAACGGAAAGTTTAGATACATAAGTTCTCTACTACAAAAAAGCTGAGTTGAAATAACTGAAATGGAAATAT
The DNA here is from genome assembly GCA_030737815.1 of Allium fistulosum. Classification (NCBI taxonomy): domain Eukaryota; kingdom Viridiplantae; phylum Streptophyta; class Magnoliopsida; order Asparagales; family Amaryllidaceae; genus Allium; species Allium fistulosum. Next base: position 298,048,897 of record CM060907.1, read on the forward strand.
CAGGCAGACAGCTAAATCTCCGGCGGATCTCTAGCTCCAAAAAGGATGAAACCAAAGCTGTGAAACTCATGCTGACCCGAGCGTAAAGCAAAACATAAAACACTCAAGTCAGGACATACATACTTATAAAATGTAAATCAACTCAAGTGAACTGTAAAAGAAATGCATCAGTAACTTAAGGGATGCTTGGGATCGCCCATCCTCTAAGGATCCGTTAAACTATCTACTATTTAGTAATATACGCTATTATAATAATGTCTAAAGTAAAGTAAACTATTAAAATAGCGTTAAGGCGTTACCCATTTCCTCATTAACACATTTTATAATGCCAATAGTCTATACAGTACCGTAACTCCCCATAAAATGGGGCCGCCAGAGGATACCCCATAGGTACGACATAAAACAAACTCGTAGAAGGCGCGCTAGGGTACGTGACACGGCACAACTAGGCAATGCCAGGGTAAATATACTAGTTACACTTCCGGACTGTTGGTAACGCATAGCCGCAACTACCGCCCAACTCGATCCACACTCCCAAATCAAAGGTGCGCACCAAATCAATCACAATGTAATAGAATGGCTAACGATGAAGCATGTCCGATCGGAGGAGCTACCTTACTTGCCCATCGATTGCTTCTGTTTTAGCCACCTTATGCTAACTCAGGGGAGTTAGGTCCACGTAAATATACCTTTAGGATCGTCGCCACCATCCTACTTCATTCTGGAATCTCCACCACGTACACAGTTGTTAAAGTGGTTTTCGGTATCGACAGAGAGTATGCCCATATCCGATCCCGGTCTCTTTAACAACAGCCCGTTATTATAACCCGTGATTTTTTTCAATTTCAAATGGTTTATATTTCATATCAAACATATTCCTTTCAAAACCATATAAATTCCATGTCATTATTCTTCAAAATATTATACATTTTTCCAAAGTTGTACACTTCCAAATTCATTTAATTATAACCCATTTGAAACGTAAAAATTTAGAAATCATAGCACCTTAAAATGTAACATTTAGAACCATACATTCGGGACCATAACCATTTAGAAAATTTTGCAGCATTCAGGAAATGTCACTTTTAAGAAAACGCAGCAGTATAGAAATGCTACTGTAAGAATTCGCAGCAGTGCAGAAATGCTACTGTAAGAATCCGCAGCAGTGCAGAATTGTTACAGTAAGGAAATCTTTAGCAGTTTTAACTTACATTTTTTTCACAAAAAAACCATTTATCATTTTAATCACTATTACATGAATTAAAACTTACAATTTATAGCTTAGAATAAAATACTATTATTAAGTCAAATTAGATTACTAAATTTCAATTAACCTTCATACTGTAAATTAGATTCCAAAATTTACATTCCCAACTATTTATTTCTTATAAAAATTTTAACTCATGTAAACAAATTCACAGAAATTATTACATTAAATTTTAGTTGAGATTCATATATAGAAATCCAAAATACTTAATAATTTTTAGAAAATCATTTTAAATCAACCACGGAGTCTGTACAAAATTCTCTACCCTAGGGTCAAGTGAATACGGACATATATCAGTTCAATCCACAATTTATTAATTTTCCAGGTTTTATCACTTTAGACCCGCAATCCCAAGTCAAATAAAATTGCTCAGCCCTATCATTTCAGCCCATAACAATTTCCCTTAATCTAAAGATCATTCGGGTATGTATCATTTCAACCCATAGTGAAGGAACTTGCAGTATGGTTATAGACTATTAAATAAACATAACAATATTCAATATATCATGGCATATGATCATAACAGGTAAAATATGATATGAAATAACATAATAATATTCAATATATCATGCATATGATCATAACAGGTAAAAATATGGTATGAAATAACATAATAATATTCAATATATCATGGCATATGATCATAACAGGTAAAATATGATGTGGAATAACATAATAATATTCAATAGTGAAATTTCTTAACTTGCATATACAAATCTATACAATTCCATTGTCATCTATTCACCAAGATATAAGTACGTTGTCAAGAGTGATTACTCACCTTTCTTTGATTAGCAAAATTATTCAAATTGCAACAAGCACGACAAATTATGGACAAACTTGAGTGAGAGGAGAATCCAAATCCGACGCTTTGAAAAATAAATTAAATTCCATACGTAGACAAATAATTCACATAGAAAAATAAAATAGAAAACTATATATATATATATATATATATATATATATATATATTTGCAAAATACAATAGAAGAGGCTTGTCTATGGGGTGCATAGGCTAGGGTTTATAGGTGGTTTGGGTTAGGTTAGGCTCGGCCATAGGAGTTTAGGTTAGGGTTAGGCTCGGCCTAAGGCTTTTGGACTTGGTTTGTGTAACGAATTGCGATTTTTCGACGCTCGAAAATCGACATTAATACGTCACTGTATCAAACGTCGCGCAATCGAATGCCAGAAAACCGAATTGTTATGGAGAAAAAGAAGAGGTAGAAGAAAACAAAAGGAAAGAGAACAGAAAAACACAGAACAATATCAGAATCTCACATATCGCAGCGGAACAACATATAATAGATAAATGAATAATCTTTAAATCAAAGAACTATATCATTTTATACATTACATCAACATCAGAGTTTACAACAACAATACAACACTGGACAGTTATATAAACTTGTCCTCATACAGAATACACAGCAGAATAAATAATATCAAATACAAGTGATATGTCTCGCCATCCAGCTCGCCAATGAGCTCCACAGCATCTCTTAAACCCAGAATGACCTGATAACCTAACTCTAGACTGCCCGTGTGGAAATTGGTGAGCACCCAGAGTTTAGGAAGGAAACAATAAACTCCAGGTCAGTCATGGTGACTGGTGTGAGAACTTAAAACAGTTTATCTTTAAAAACAACAAAAACAAAGAAAATAAAACAATTTCGCAATGCTTTTGGAAAATGAAACTACCATAAGACCTCCCGCAACACACACAATGCAAACGCAGAATTGGAGGAGATTTCTTATATGATAGTCAAACATACTTACTACGCAGAATCATTCGATTTATTATTATTAGTGCATAGTGGAAAAACATTTCGAAAGTATAATATTAATCTTAGCCAGCATAGACATTTCGAACTATGCCTACTATAGCTACCATCTAAACAGTGGGGCGCCACCATAAGTAAATGGCAGGTTCTACAACTAATACCGTACAAGGCTCATATTGGAAATTGGATTTCCAACAAATGGTCAGGCTAAGGAACTTCCTATGCCACGTAGGAACGCCTCTCGCTGGACGCTCCGAGAGACAACCCGCTCTTTGCCAACACAAGGCCGGGTTACCCCTGTAACTAGGTAACTCACGAATATGCCATCCCCCGGTCCTTTGGGACCTTTATCCGAGCGCTCGGTAACCAACATCACATAATAAATAAGGTGTGTCTACATGAGTAAGTATCTGGGCTCCATACCATGATACTACCCTTTTCCAGAAGGAAATGACATACCCTAAAGGGCGCGACCCTCATAACCTTGCCGCATCATTCCTATTTCGACCATTTCCGGTCTGTGAGGTTCGATGAGGTCTCGTCCACAAAGCTACGCTTTTTCACAAAGCCGTGCTTTGATCACAAATGATCAATAAATGATCAACACATAGCAACACTCAGCATGCCACATTACCAAATTGGGAGTATATCGCTGATAACCTTCAACTACATAACCTATGAGCTCGTACGTCTCAGAGAAGGGTGTTAAGCTAAAAGAATAAATTCTCCGCCACCAACAGAAATGTATTTGAAAGAAATCTGCTTTATATCTCAAAGTGTAATGTCAAACATGTAACCATACAAGTCTGTTCCGGGTTCGAACAGAACCGAAGGCACTTCCGAAGAAGCCCTTGCAATCCGGGTATTCACAATCCCGATCAGATTTCCCATCACTTAGGAAATCTCTATACCGGCGCGACTTAGTGCAGAGACAATCGATAGGTTATCCTATCGTTCTCGCAAATACCCGGTCTTCACCACCGGTCTTCAAATGTAATCCATATACGACGTATCATTATTCGGAATGGGTTATATGACACAAAGGTCTTTTCCCGACTAACCCGAATAGTGAGCACAATATTTCAAAACATACGGATATAGGGATTTCAATTAAGTCACAACTTATTACCCAAATCCTTCCTTTCAAATGGTTTAAACAAATTACCATTTTAAATCTTTAAACGAAAAGATTCATTTGAAAAACCTTTCAATGGTTTAAACAATTTCCACACTTTTAATCTTTTAAACAAAAAGATTCAATTCACAAAGATCCATTCATGGATTTCAAAACAATTTCCATTTTATTGAATTAACCCATTAAATCTTTACTTTAAGATTTAATTTATAGCTTTCAAAACTATTCACAATTCAAGTCTTTTATAATATAAAAGACACACTTTTTGAAATCGTCTTTGATTTCAAAATAAAGTTTAATCATTCTTACAAAGGTTAATTCATAGTTTTTTCCAAACTATTTACAATTTCATTTCAACTTAAAAAGCTTCGATACAAATTGGAAATCTTTACACTTTATGAAAGCTATTATTATTTGAAAAAAGATAGTTTTTGTTTTGGGAAAAACTGGTTACAATTACACAGTTTAAAGCCATTCAAGTATAAAACTTGAATATACATTTAAATTTCCAAAAACCATATTTTAAATGGTTAAAAACCCATATAAACACCTTTTATACTTATAAAATCCTTTAAACCAAAACTCCCAATTCATCGAATTCAATTTCAAAATATTAAATTCAAAATTTAAATCAAATGATTTAAATTCCAATTCTATTAAGTTATAAAAAATAACTTTTATTTCTGAAACCCATTTCAAAACTTTAAATTCCAATTTCCAAAACCATTTTGGATTCAAAACTCAATTTTCCAAAAATTGATAAAAATCTGTGACTTAATCGATTTCCATGTGAAATCCACATTTGTGTGTGTATTGTGTAGTCCAAGGGTTTAACACAATAGTGCAACAACATTCAATCATCACAGATTAAATATAACAATATAATTGATAAGCGGTATAAATTATAACGCTTATCTTCATTCACAGATCACAGATATATATATCATAGATAAATAGATCACAAATCACACACAAATCAGAATATATCACAAAGCATCACACATCAAAGATGTCAAACAATTCAACATCCAATGAAATCCAAACATCCAAAAGTAAGATTAATTTAATTATCTGATTAATTTAAAGTCAGATAAATTTCAATAAATCAATTTTCAATGAATTTTCAAATTCCAAATAAATTTCAAAAATTATTTCCTTTTAAAAATAAATTCCTTTATCTCTTCGAATCTATTTAAAAATCCAAATTTTAAATAAATTCTTCAACTGATAAACAATATTTTCGAAATCCATTTATTAAGCCCTTTTTCCCAAATTTGAAGATTAATTCAAAATAGTTCAAAAACAAGACTTTTATCTTTTTAAACTCCTTTTAAATTTATCCAATTATCAAAAATAATTTTTTCGATAAATTTTCAACTTATATTTTCAAAAATCCAATTTCACTTATTTCTGGTATCCATCGATACCAAAAATATATATGGCTAAATTTTAGCCGCCAACAATTTCAGTCACAATATAATCACACGCCGATTATAAATAAATCAACACACAACATTGAAATAAATTCAAATGTTTGAGGAATCCAGTTGGATCCCTCCAACCTGTTTCCCTGCATTCACAGATGTTAGCACAATACCAATTTCACTTCACAGTGAAATTATCGCGATATATGGGATTTATAAATATTATCCCCTATTATGCGGCGCAATAGGGTCTCATCCGCTATATAATGCGGGAAATCAACTACTCCAATATATACATATTCCAATATATATATATATATATTGCTATATACATATATAATACCAATTCCATTTCACAATAGAATTACCGCGGTATATGTTTTTAATAAATAACCTCCGCTTAATATACGGCGTATAGGGTCTCTTTATCACAATAGATAACTGTCATCATCCAATTCACATAATCAACACAATCAACAATTTTAAATCTAACTATTTAAAATTTAAATCGAAACAAAACATTCGATTGAGTGAGGAGTTCTCACCTTGCTTTCAATAACAGTTGCAGCGCTTTATTTCAGATAAAATTAAACGCGCGTTTAATTTTACCCAAAATTTTCATTGACTTTAATCGATTCCAAACTAGCTCCATTGCGAAGAGCTCGTCAATACGGTTCCAACGCAAAAAGTTTCGTCAAATTCCGACCTCGTATGACAAAGTTACAACCTTTTAAAGTTTATACGAATTAATATACAATTTATTTCAAATTTTATTTTCAAATTTTAACCTAGCTTCACATCGGGCCGTCCTTTCCCCCCAACATCAGATCTGAGCCACACGCGTTCCTTCTTCCCAATTGCATGCGTGAAGCTCCCAGGCACTTCACGTTCAAATGAACCCATACGCACGTTCATACCCAACGACAATCGCACCCCCATCCTTCATCTATACATTGATCAAGAGGTGCCACAACGAAGCATTACCCCAGCACCACCATCGGCCTGAATATGGTGAAGCTCGACTGCATGATGCCCTCGAAAAACGTGTGCAAGCGTATGAATTTGTGGTCGTTTTCCCGTTGATCCACCGCTCCATTTCTGATCATCACCGTTGGATTTGTAGATCTCGAGGAGATCTACAACTTTGTAGTTGACAACTTTTTTAATTGATGTGTAGATTTGAAGAAAATCGAGGAGAAACAAAATGAATTTTCGGCCATTGAAGAGAGCCGGCGGCTAGGGTTTGAGCTGAAACCCTAATCCCTTGTTTGCAAATGAAATAATAGAGGTGCTTTTATAGAAAATTGCCCAAAAACACTATTCATCGAAATTTTTCTGAACTCGAAATAGAGCATGCCGGCTGGCGTTTCTAAGGTTTACCCCGCGTTCCGAACACAATGGAACGTGTTTCGGGAGCTAATTCGATCGTATGTGAGAGTTACGGAAATAAACAATCAAATTTAAATCAAATCGATTTAAACCGATTTCGATGCGTTTTGGCTTGCCCCGGACAAACCGTACATCCGATTGACACGAAATTTGAAACCATATAATAATTTCACATTACGGATCCGATGAGACTAGTTTCATCGAAATCCGAGACTGTTTGAAAAATGGTCATTTTTACTCGTCAATTAAATATTAAAATATTCAATTTTCACAATTTAACTTTAAATTCGATTTTAAAAGTTCTATAACATCATTCTAACTCCAATATGATTTAATATAACTTTATAAATAATTTTTAATCACATTTAATTTAGATTTCAATTATTTACCCAATTTGAAGTATTAAATTAATAATTTAATTGCCCAATTAAATCACTATATCGAAATTAAATTAATTCGACTTCCAAATTTTACTTATTAATATTTAAAATTAATTAAATATACGAATTTCAAATGACAAAAATTTTGGGTCGATACAGTTTATGGTGCAAAGGCTAGGGTTTTGGTGGAGAAGGCTCGGGTTTGGGTAGGTTCAGCTAGGCTAGGGTTTTATAGAGGTGGAGGCTCGGGTCTGTGTAGGGTTTGTGGTGGCAAGGCTCGGCTTTGGTAGGGTTTTGGTGAAGTGGTGGCCGAAAATGGAGAAGGGGGAATGGAGGACGAAATTGGTGAAGAGGAGAGGGGGAAAGGAAGGAGGAAAAATGGGTTTTGGTTGGAGTTTGGTGATGGGGAGGTGATGGAATAGGTGTGACCGAAATTTCTAAGGAGAGGAGGAGGAAAATTGTAGAGGAGAAGAGGAAGAAGGTCTAGGGTTTGGAGGAGAAGGATGAAGAAGAAGAAGACTTACATAATTCTCTATGGAGGCACAAATGAAGGATGAGGAGGCTAACTAAAACCCTAGGAGCTGTTATATAGGCTATTCAACAGGTGGCTTCTCATCTACTACAGGAGTTCACAGCCCATTAGTACAAGCCCACATCAAAATATAAATAAGATAGAGGTTAAGAGAAAACAACTACGTGTAATACGCTGAAAACAACAAATTTGGAGAAGTAGAAATCAAAATTGAACAAAACGAAAAACCAGGAAAATGTTAGAATTAAATCCATCTTCATAAAAAAAAGTAAAAGTTCAAAATTCAAATTTAAAAAATTTCATAGAAAGTTAAACTTTGACCAAAGTTGACCAAAATTTGCATTTTAAGAAAATTCTTTATTTTATTAAATTTGGAAGAACATTTCACATCAAATCCCAAAATATTACATTAAATTTCCAAATTTATCAAATTTTAAAATAATTATATTCAAAGTTTCAAATGAATTTGTATTTAAAATATTTCAAAATTTGCGGGTTGTTACAATTTATGCCATGGTTTTTTTCTTTAAAAATGAGAATGGGTTATTTATTTTGAAACCTTAAAACATCACTTTCGAAACCCTTGGATGACCTCCTTCGAAAACATAGAAAACCTCTTTTCAAAACTCTAAGTATATACCTTTCAAAACCAATGAAACCTTTTGATGGTATCATGAAAACATTATTTAAAACATAGGTTCGAGAAAAATAAATTACCCCTTCTAAAGCATTAGGTTTACTCTTTAAAAACATCGTTTGGGTCAAAATGGTTATATACGAAAGTATCTCTTTCGAAACGAACTAAAATAAATTTAAGAAAATGTTGATGGTGTTGGAACCATCTAGTCGAAAGCAATGTATTTTAAAAATTAAAAGTGCGAAGGACAGAGTCGAAATCCCCTTTCGACTTCATCTCCTTTGAAACCCCAACCCCTTTCGAAAGCAATTAGGAAGCGGCTTAAGCTAAGTAAAAACAAGGATAACCTTTCGAAGGTGTTGATGACTTGAATACTTTGGAAGGAAAATAGCGGCTAGGTTTCGACTAGGTCGGAACCTACCCTTTCGAAAGCTTCTTATTTAAAGAAAAAGTTCCCCTTCAAAAGCTATTTATAAAGTCCGTTTCGAAAGCATGGCTTTCGACTATGTTGAAAAGTTTTAGTAAATTAAGACAGGAATTTAACTTTAGAAAACAAACTAAGGTTTCGACCCAATAGGGTATCGACTCAGTCGAAAGCCCTTCAAAAACTAGGTAGGCTTTGATCTTTTTAAAATTGAACATTAGTTGCGAATATGACGAAAGCGTAGCTTTCGACACCCTACCTTTCGCTACTTACCATTACACTTCGTACCAATTTCCATTGATACCATGTGCCTTGGTTCCGACTTTGTGGGTTTCGATGGTGATGGTTTCGACTGAGATGGAGCGGAGGGAAAGGAGTCGAAAGGTGCCTCCGAAAATAGGCGGAACCACCTTTTTCTGAAACGATGATTTATAGCTAATCATAGTAAATTGCTTTATGACTAACCTACCAGTTGTAACACCTTCATTGGCTACTTTGAAACTTTTCAAATACTTTTCCATCAAAACTGCCGCAATAATTTGATTTAAACCACAGAAAAGTAAAGTTTAAGCCCTTCCATATATCAAAAGTAATATTTGTAGAAAAGTCCTTCTTTAACAATAATTTATTTTCCCAAATAAATCAATTGGGAAAAATCCCCAAAAATCAAAGAAAATCAATTTCATCATGTAACCAAACATATTAAAAATTTAGACCCAAATTCTTCCAGGAATATTCAAAATAATTTTTTAACCCAAATACTTCATATTACCATCAAAAATTCATAATAAAATTTCCATAGCTTGGAAAATTCCAAAAATTAAAACCCATCTCCAGAACCATGTTTTACTTAACATAAAAAATTTCCATGGCATTTTAAAATTGATAAACCAAGGTTTTGACCCTAAACCTATACGCATTACAGGTATAAATAAATTGTTTATATCAAATAATTCATAAATTAAGCATATCATCATCCAATATATCATAGAAACAAGATAAATGCTCAAATCTGAAATCATATGGTCAGATGGAATGAATTATTATTCACCTTAAACTTGTTAAGGAATTTGAGATTTGTTGTTGATTAATCCTCCCTAGCTTTTGATCTTTAGCTTTTGATTGAAATCCCTCTTTTTCTCCTTATTAATGGCCGGCCATTTTAGGGTTTGCGTTTTATTTTTGGTTTGAGAAAAATGAACGTGAATGGGAAGTTACAAAAAGATATAGCCGTGTATAATAAATTGGCTAATTTACTAATAACCTTTAAATCAATTTAAAGCCCATTTATCTTATGGTTAAGCATGGCCCTATGTAATTTATTCAAATCTCAATCCCTTTATCATCTCATTATTCTATTTAATTTATCTAATTAAATCTACTAAATAATGTTATAAAAAATTAGGGATGTTACACTAGTGGCGTGTTATTTTGGCCGAATTCATCGCTTAAAGAACTTTTCGGTAAAATTCAATTTCACATTTTTTAAGAGGTACCTTCAATAACAATAATTTACACATGTTCACTTCATTAAAACTATGTCATTTTAAGATATATGGAATTTAGTATTGACCAAAATTATCCATATTCAACATGGTTAGCCAACAAAGTCCTTAGTTCAATAATTATATTTATTATTAACCGTACTATTTGGCCAAAGTTTTTACTTTGAGTTGATTATGGTTGACTGTGATACTAACCTCATACAACCGAAGAGACGAATTCTCTATTGAATAAAGCTTTATTTCCAATGCTTCAACTCAGACCCAACTATAGTCACTCCATTGATCACTAAGCCATTATTTAACTATAATCAAAGTGGTGTATTCATATTGAAGTTCCATGGTATTCTTGAGTTAAGAAAACTGTGTAACTTCATCACTATGAGATTTCCTATTTGACATAATTGTTATTAACCAATAGGAAACTCTCAGAACTGTAATGACCCATAAGTTAATCACTTATAAAAAATATGATTGAATTTAAAATTTTATTTTAAATGACTCAGTAATGGTTTTAAATCATAAAAGCTCTTTAAAAAATAATAATAGAAATATTTTTTCCAAACTTTGTTTATAAATATATGTACATTAAATAAGAAGTGAAAATATGACCGAAAATCAAAATCGATATTCATAATGATTCGACACATATAAGTTGTAGAACATTGTGAATTATATGTGACATCTAAATGAACACATAAATAAACATATCCAAGAAACCATATGCACATGTACATGAACACTTATATATATACATATATACATATATACTAAATATATAAACATATAAGATATTATAAACAACTCCTTCTCGCTTATGCAACCAACCCTTACCATCAAACATCACATCTATGAAAGAACATGGCTTGATGTGACTTGGCTAAGCTAAAAGGTGATGGAGACATGGTCGAGCTAAGGTGGTAGTGGAAAGAGGTAGCCATGCATAAGGTAATGATGAAAGGAGGTGGAGCATGTGGTGGTGGAGTGAGAATCTAAACTAATCATCACATATTATCACCATCAAATGTCAAATCAAAGAGGCATATAGCCTTGCCCATCCATGATGTAACCACCACCATACCTAGGGGAGGTGGCCGACGCATGGTGATGGGTGGAGAAGGTGGCATGATGATGTGTGGTGACGTAAGGAGGAGATGTTTACACTCTTACATTTGCCTATAAATACCACTTCGCTTCTTCACTTCATTCATTCATATTCTTCTTAATTTTTCTATAAGATTCCTCCACAATTTAATGGCTTTCATCTAAGAAAAAATAAAAATAAAATTACAACAAATTATATCTAAATTTATATAGTATACACATACACACACACACATATCACTTCAAAACTCACCTAAACCCTTCCTCTTTCTCTTCATACCCACGGCCAACCACACTAGCCAAGCCTACCACCCTCACAAACCAAGGCCGCAAACCCCTACCCCCTTCACAAGCAAGGCCGAGCCTATACGAGCTTCGGGACGAGTGTTCGTGAGCTTTGATTCAAGTTAGAAAGGATAATCCATTTTCTAGTTAATCGTTTTATTCCAAGGTGATAAACTCTATTTAATATATATATATATATATATATGATATTAAATGATTTCCATGGATGTTTGTTTATATGTTGTTCATCAAGTATTGATTGTTTAATATGGTTGTTTAACAATTCACGTTAAATACACATCGATATTACATAAGGAAATCACTTTTTGAATCAAGTTATAAAAGTAAATATGGAATCTCTAAACCCCTTGAAAATGATTAGAAATGTTTTATAATCATTTAAACTTATCTCAACAAGATTTAAGTGAAAATTGATAATCGAGTCAAAACTAAGCGCGTTGTATAATGGTCGTTCGCGATTTCACGCTATAGAATTCAAATGAGTATACAAAGAGGAATATAGTCTGGAATTCTTCGTAGTAAGAATTTTCCAAACTATTATATCCATAGTTTTCAATCAAAGAAAGATAGTCAAGTTTTCATCTTGTAGATTTTCAAATAAGTCCAAAACAATTTTTCAAAAATATCGCGGTTTTCCAGTTTAATGACCAAAGTTAAAAATGATTTAAAATGGATATTTTAAATATTTAAAAATATGAAATAAACTTATAAATCTTTTAAAAAAATTTAAAAGAGATTTGAGTTATATATATAAATTTCAAATGATATAAAAGTTATTTTAACCAATATAGCTTTTAAAACACCTTTTGTAGCACTTTTTACAGCACTTTTTCAATAACTTTAAAAATATGATTTAAAACTTCACAATTCTACTCCAAACTTTTATAAATGTTTTCTAACAAATAAATAAGTGTTTTAAAATGATTAAAATATTTTATAATTTTTTAAAAGAGTTTAAATAAATTAATTTAAAGAAAAGCTATTATAAGCGAATGATTTAATCTTGGCTCTAATAAGCCGACAAGACACCTGATTTTTCTATTCATGAAATCTGGTTTAGGTGCTTAAACTAAGGAGATGTTTAGAAGCAACCAGTGCTCTGGCTCACCTGGCCTCCGCCAGGCGAGAGATAGATAAGGTTGAAATGTCAGAAACGAATTAAGTATAAAAGATTACACTTTTCAAATTTTAAAAACTTGGATCATATAGAAATAAACTTCATATACTTGGTGTTTAATTCCAAGGAGGGAACTCATACTATTCATGGAATTTAAAAGGCAATGTTATTCTGCCCATAGTACCTGTTGAATATAAAAATTAAAATTGAGTAAAAGTAGTACAATTTCTATTTGACCCTATTTTACTCAATAATGTATTCTTAAATAATTTATGAAAATAATTTAGTAAATTTTCATAAGGAATTTTAATAAATTCCATATATACTGGAAAGAAATGGTTTTCAAAAGATAAAAATCTCTAAAAGGTATCTTTGGATTAAAAAAAATAGAAAACAAATAAGTGGAATATTTATTATCCACCCACTTAACATCTTTTTATCGATGATTGGTTCGTCGAAACCGGAGTCGGATTTGGGTAATCCCTATCCGAAAACCCCTTTGAACCAATTTACCCATTCGAAAGTGAAGAAAATATATTAAAGACCATGATTTTACAAATAGGGGATCTTCGTTTCGAAAGGACTACTTGTTGATAATCTCTGGGTAGCTCTCGAGATAAATAAATAGCAATGGTCCCTTTGTTTTGAAAATCTCCGAATCATGAGGACTATTTGCTACTAATCCTAGGGGTGATTCCCGATAGGATGTGGTAGGAAAGTGCCTTCGGTTTGTCCTGTTCCTGGACAACTTGTATGGACGAATGTCTGACGTTGCATTTCTAGATCATATTGATTAATCTGTACCAACATATCATCTGTTTGGTGGCGGAGAAGGCAACTTCTCTTAGCTTAACACCCTTTCCTGAAACATACAAGCTTAGGAATTATACGTTTGTAGAAATCAGCTGTGTGATTGTGAAATGGCAAAGTGGCATTAAAAGTGGAATATGTTTATGTAAAAAGGTAATCGTTACCTCAAAGCCTCACACCCACGAATGGTGAAAAATAGGATGCTTTAAGGCTAAGTGGCTGGCGACCATCAGGGTATGAAATCACCTTCTAGATCTATAAAATTTCTACCCACTATAATGTCGGGTTTAAATTATGTGGTGTATACTTCGGGATCCTGGATAGGTCAGTAACGACCGGTGATGTAATATTTGGTGCTATTCTTGTAATTTTTCGGATAGGCCGATCTTAATTCGCATGAGGACCAACATAGGGGCCTCAGGTGCATTCTTCTAGAAATGCACTGTACATGAGGTAGTCCCTTACCTCGCTATTCAGTTGGTAATCCAATCTCCAATAAGTGCCTTCGGTTTTGTTTGTAGAACCTTAAATGATTAGGTCCGGAATTTAATATTTTAATAATTTCAACTAAGATTTACTTGCAAAATGTTTTTCAAAAGAACGTCATTTAAAATAATATTTCAAAATTTTGTGTATCAAAGAATTTGGTTGTCATAAGGTAAAAACTCGTTCCGTGCTTATGTGCGATGTAGTCTTATGAGATACCCTTTTGTTTTCAAAACATCCGTATTTTGAGTTTCTCACACTAGTCCGATCATTGACCTAGAATTTATTTTTCTTTTCTCCTTCAACTCTGGGCGCTCTATTTTTTAGGCGGTCAAGTAGGTAGGTAGCTTGGAGCATTTTAGAAGGGGCCCAGAGTATGAAGACTAGAGGGTCCTTTGTCCATAGTTATCTATTTTCAAATTTTCACTCTATCGTGCATCGTATATTTTGTATCTACCAGCCCACTAAAGGATATGCAGTTATAAATATCCTTAGCTGGGTTAGTACTTATCGTAACTTTACTGAATCACTTGGAGTGATTATATGTACTTTCCACATGTATAATTATGTTTTTTAATACGATGTGAGGTTCTATTGTTATTCTATTTTCTACCTTTATTTCTTATAAGCCCTTGATTATCTTGTTTTAGGCTAGGACTAATAGACACGCCCTTGATGAAGAATGAAATGTTTACTGCAGGGATGAAAGAGAAATATCGGGAACGGATGACTGGCCATGTAAAGGGAACCTTTATGGACTTACTAGACATGGCTTTCTAGTACGAAGCATTGGATAAAAGAAATCTGGTGGTTTCCCAAGGAAATAGAAACATTTAGAATAAGAGGAAGAAGTCATGGTAGGGAAAGAATGGTGGACGTTCCCAAGAGAATCGTTATAAGGATGTTGTTTGATTCAATTGCCATAAGAAAGGTCATCTCTCAACACACTGTAGGAGTCCCAAGATGCAAAAGCAGGAAATAGTTTCTCCTATGGATCACAAGAGTCTTTGTTACCATTGCCATCAGCCGGGTCACAGGAAGAGCAAGTGCTAGTTGATGAAGAAGGGAGAACAAATTAAGGCTATGCTATAAAAGGTGAGCCTTCGACCGCTAAAGATGTAATGGGCAAGGGAGTCCTAGAAGGTAATATATGTGTTAATGATATTTCAATTAGAGTTTTATTTGATACTAGATCTTCCCACGGTTTTATTTCTAAGAAATTAGTCGACAAATTAAACCTTACCCAAAAAATAGTAGAAACACCTCTCCGCTTATCTAATCCCATAGGCGTTCGACCAATCTTTGTATGTCCTGTGAAAATGTAAGAGTTATCTACCAAACCCATTTATTCTTTTGTAACCTATTTGTCCTTGATTTCATTAGGTTTGATATTTTACTCGGAATGGATTGACTATCCAAGTATAGAGCTATTCTAGACTGCAACAATAAACTTTTCATATTATAAACCACAACCATAAGAATGTTGGACAAAATAGTATGTGAAGGATCTAGTCCAGTAAGAGACATCTTCATGTATGCGTTGGATTCATCTCAAATAGACGTAGGAAGGATATCCGTTGTTAAATACTTTCAAGATGTTTTTGAGGAAGTAAAGAGTTAGCACTCGCATCGGTAAATGGAATTCTGAATTGACTTAATCCCCGGTGCTAGACCTATTATACACCCTATTCGTAGGATGGCTCCAAAGGAAAAGGTTGAGTTAGCAAACCAAACTGATAAATTGTTAAAAGAAGGGGCTAATTAGACCAAGTCGCTCAAGTTGGGGGGCAGCTATAGTTTTGTAGCAAAGTCAGACAGTTCCCTTAGACTTTGTGTAGACTACCAACACCTAAATAAGCAAATGACTAAAAACAAGTATCCTTTACCCCCACATAGACAACTTGTTTGAACAATTACATGGTGCTTGGGTATTCTCAAAGATGGACCTAGCTACGGGATTCCATCAGTTAAGAATAACAGAAGATTGCATTCCCTTTACTCCATTCCTAGGGCTAGAGAGTCTCTATGAATGGTTAGTTATGCCATTCGGACTAACCAATGTACCTGCCTATTTCGTAGACATTATGAATAGGGTATTTAGAGATGTACTCAAGAAATTCATGTTATTCTTTATTAATGACATTCTCATATACTCAAAGACTAAAGAAGAAACAAAAGACATTTGCAGATCGTGTTAGAAATATTAAGGAGGAATGTACTAAAAGCAAAGGTCTCAAAATGTCAATTCTAGGAAAAAGAGGTGAGATTTCTAGGACATATTATGTCAGAAGATGGAGTTTCAGTAGACCCAGGGAAAATTTCTGCTATACAGGATTGGAGGCAACCGCAAACTCCAAAGGACATCCGTAGCTTCTTAGGATTAGTTGGATATTAGCGAAGATTTATTCAAGATTTATCTAAAATTTATTCTCACTTGACAAAACTCACTATAAAGTATGCTAAGTTTGAGTGGATGTAGAAATGTGAAGAAACATTTCAAAAACTCAAGAAGAGGTGAACCACTACTCCCGTATTAGCTATTGCTGATGAAAGTGGTAGTTTAACCAACGAGCTCAGGAGTTATATGTTTGTAGAAATCAATTGTGTGATTGTGGAATGGCAAAGTGGCATTCAAAGTGGAATATGTACTATGTAAAAAGGTAATCGTTGCATCAAAGCCTCACACCCAAGAATGGTGAAACATAGGATGCTTTAAGGCTAAGTGGCTCGCAACAATTAGGGTATGAAATCACCTTCTAAATCTATAAAAATTTCTACTCGCTATAACATCGTATTTAAATTATGTGGTGTATACTTTGGGATTCCGGATAGGTCGGTAACGACCGGGTGATGTAATACTTGGTGTTATTCGTGTAATTTTTTGGATAGGCCGGTCTTAATTCGCATGAGGACCAACATAAGGGCCTCGAGTGCATTCTTCTACAAATGCACTATATGGGAGGTAGTCCGTTGCCTCGCTATTCAGTTGGTAATCCAATCTCCAATAAGTGCCTTTGGTTTTGTTTGTAGAACCTTAAATGATAAGGTTCAGAATTTAATATGGTACCAATTTCGGCTATGATTCATAAGTTTACTTGCACAATGTCTTTTTCAAAAGAATGTCAATAAAATTAAGATTTCAGAATTTTGTGTATCATGGATTTTGGTTATAATAAGGTAAAAACTCGTTCCGTATTTATCTGCGACGTGGTCTTATGAGATACTCTTTTGTTTTCAAAACATCTGTATTTTGAGTTTCCCACACCAGTCCCATGACTGACCCAAAGTGTATTTTTCTTTTCCCCTTAAACTCTTGCTGCCCTATTTTTCGGGCAGTCAATTAGTCAGGTAGCTTGGAGAATTTTGGAAGGAGCCCAAAGTATGAAGACTAGAGGGTCCTTTGTCCATAGTTATCTATTTTCAACTTTCCCATTTATCGTGTATCATGTATTTTGTATCTACCGGCCTATACAAGGATATCCATTATAAATTTCCTTGGCTGGGTTAGTACTTATCGTAACTCTGATGAATCACTTGGAGTGATTATATGTACTTTCCACATGTATAATTATGTTGTTTAATACGATGTGAGATTCTGTTGTTATTCTATTTTCTACTTTTATATCTTATAAACCCCTGATTATCTACCTTTCTGACACTTGAATTTGCGGCACATGAATACCGTGGATGTATTAGTGTTGATCTTCAAGGGTTGTAAGGTGTGTGTGATATTTTCAAATTATACAATATATATAAATATATGTTTTAGAACTTTGTAGCTTATATATGTATGTATGTGTGTGTGTTCATGGAAATACATTATATACATATGTATGTCTATAATATATATATACATATATGTACTAATAATATATTTGTACAAACCATATACATATATTTGGTACGTTTAAACAAATTATTTTTTAGACATATATATTCCTTTAATATGTATATGAAATAACAATATATATATATATAAGTATATTACACACACATAATAGATATAAATCCCAAATCTATATATACGCACGCACACTGTTGATTGCTATTATATTATACCGTGATATTGTATATAACAGATATTTCATATATCAAACAAAAATGTATAAATTTTTAAATAAAATAAGATATTATTTTAAAATGTAAATTGGATCTAATGTTTAATAATAGTTTACATAGGCTCATAAGATCGAAATAGGGAATTTTTTTTTAAAATTTAATCGTTTCACTCATTGCCAAACAGGCCAGATCCAACAACGATATCAATGCCAATTGGTATATGCAAATATACTAGTCAGTATTTAGGTCAACTAATAAACTTATTTGTCTAATGGCTATTAAGAATAGGACTGTCTAGGCTTGGAGTTTGATAATAAGTAGTCTCCCTTCCTTGGCTCTAGATCTGGCCTAATTGGTGGAGTAGGTGCAAAAGGTGAGCCCAAATATAAGTTATAGATTTAATTTGGGCCTTGGGCCAATTTCAAATTTAAGATTTGAAATTTTGTAGTGTATATATATTTTAAGTTTAGTGTTGAGTTTAAAATATAAAAGGATATTATAAATGTTATAAAATAAAATAAAAATATTTTAGTTTACCAAAATTGTTTTGAGAAATTAATTTAAATAATTTTTGAAATTTTTATTAAAATTTTTTAATTAAAATTTTTAAATAAATAAAGAATTAATTAAAAGTTAATTAGTTAATATATATGTATATATGTATGTATGTTGTAACGACCCATGTTTTTCGAGAGAAAAGAAAATTCAAACTTTAGAATTTAATACAGTAAGAAATTAAAATTTTATGATTTTAAATAAAATTTGCTTTGAATTATAACATCTGGTTTTGATTTAATAAAGTGACAACTATGTTATGTGATTTCAAACGTATGGTTTAATAAAAGTTTAATTGGATAGATTTAATATTGTAAAGCATGAAATAAATGTATGATTAACTGGAATTGGGTTTTAATTGTAAATTAACTTTTTTATCTATTTGTAAACAATAAATGTAAATTTGTGTATTCAAACTTATTTAAATTCTAGTCTTGGTTTTGTTCATCTTACATATCAACTTATTGAAATTAATTTGTTAATAAAATTTAGTATAATTGGATTTTACATAAAAGGAAAGAAATAAAAATTTTAATTTAATAAGACTTAATTAGTTAAACGATGTAGAAATTGAGAAATTGAGAATTTAATACTGCATTAGTTAATATTAGCATTTTAGTTAAGGAAATAGAAATTATAAACCAATGAATATTCAATTATATTAATTTGAAATATAGTTATTTTGAAATTAAATAAAGGTGAATTTTATTGAATACAATAAACTGAAATCTACCATTTAAAAAAACAATAGAATTTTATGACGGAAATTTGATATTTGCTATGCGTCCATCTAGACATAACAAATGGCCAATTTTCATCGAATAATATAGATGTTCTATCGGTCGCTAGAAATTCAGTTAAAATCGGTTAATAACAGTTGAATTTAAAAGTTTTCCGAAACCTAAATATGTCAACATGAGAAAATTTATTTAGAACACTCTGAATAAGATTGCGTAATCCGTTTCGTGAAATTCAGACGTTTCTAGCTCCGTTTGGATTTTTCCATACGGGATAGCAACGTATATCGATGTCAGTGTAACAACCCAGAAATTTTAATAGTTTTATAACGTAATTTAATGAAAATTTGATATTTAGAACACGTCTATTTTAATATAGCAAATGGTAAATTTTCATCTGATAATATTGAAGTTTATTTTTATTGTATATTTCTATTTCAATTCAAATCCGTTAAAATTGATGATAATTAAATGTTTTCCGAACCTGAATATTTTTACACTATAAATTTGAAAATCATCTTCTGAGTGAGACGTCATATTTCATTTCATCAAATTTTGACTGTAATTGCTCCGTTTATCTTATTTCTGGCAAATTGGCAGCATTTTCGGTACCGATTATCGACTTTTGATCGGATAATCGTATCACTGATATCTGTGTACCGTTCGATTCGCCTCGTCGTGCTGATCTCCGTAGCCTATTCATTTGTGTGTTTTGGTGTCTAGTATTGACGATACCGGCTAAACAGATAACCATATAGGTATCTGTTTTAACTTTTTCGTGTGTCCATTCAAATTTCCCAACGGCTGTGAACTAACAGCTCTTTGCATTGATTAATTCATAAATTCCCGTGCCTGACTTTCAATGCGTTGCCATTTCATTTCGGGTCCGTTTCTTTTTCTATTTATTCTATTTGCAAATAAATATAATACTATGTATCATTCTTTGCTAGCTTGATTACCTGCTTCTTCCTCCTTTTCCTTTTCTTTTCTCCTTCCTTCCTTAAGCTTGGCCCACCAAAAACTTTAGCCCCTCTTCCGAAATGCAAGCCCCGCATCCCTTCCACCGAGATCACGACCAAGCCCACACCACCCACACTGTCCTTCGTCCTCCTCTCTCTCTCCTGTAGCCATCACCAGTTCGGCCTCCAGCTCACCCCACCGTACCTGCCCAGATCCCCACTTCCTCTGGTCCTCCTTATCTACCGTCCGAGCCTCTTTATTTGTTATTTATATTAAGGTATATTATATTTATACATTTATAGTTTATATATATATATATAGTTAGTTATGTAACTTTTGTAATCTGCTGAGTACATATATTACTTATTATATAAATAAGTGTTATATATATGTGATCTTCTGTTTATACTGTACTGTTTGGATATGGGTTTAACTAGATGTTACCTATATAGATATTTATATATATGGATTTTACAAATCTTCGCTATATTCAATTTGATTAGTTTATATGAGATATTTAATCTATTTATAAGTCTATGTGATTGTAAGCATGTAAGCTTATATTACTTTATCTGTTTGTATAAATTATACTAAAAAAGGGCACGTATGTATGCTTGTCCATATATAATAGATAAGTATATGTTTTAAAATCTTAATTTACATTGTTGTATATACCTACTGTTATATGATTCATATGTATATATATTTTAAATATATATGTTAGTCCATATGAGTTTAGATTATGTTAGTTCTAATATTTAGTTGATCATATATTAGTTTATATTTTTGCAATGAGTAAATATATATATATATATATATAATCTGTTACATATATAGGTTATATATTGATGTCAATATGTATATATTTCGATTTTTGGTTTATAAGTACATTGTATACAGTTAGTTTATAAATGATAGTTTGGTCAGTAAGGGTTATATAATAGCTTACATATATACGTTGTACCCTGATGCATATGTACTAAGATATGTTAGTATATATTTTAACATATCCTACCTTGCTAAAGTATATAATTTAGAGTATAAGTGTTTGCATATATACAATGGTCTGCATATATTCTATATATATATATTCTTTTTTCTTTTCTTTCTTTTCTTTTAAGTCGCATGTGTATGTCTGTAACAAACTACATATTAGCCTATATCTAACTAAAGTTATATATGTGTTATATATCTATTACGTCAGAGGCTATATAGTATTATCTGTCATTTTATAAGTTTAGGTGAGTTTGTTTTCAATATTTTTATTGTGTTTGCCGTACATATGCGTTAGCTTGAAAATTTTTAAAGTATATAATATGTTTGTTATAACATACCAGTTTATATATATATATATATTGAATCTGTTTTTTTAGATGAGTGTAAGTTTATATTCGTTTATAATATATTGGTTATATTATACATGTTGGTTTGGATCTTAAATTTATATGTGAGCCCGTAAAATATTTTTTTATGCAAGTTTTGTAATTGTTTGGATCTTAAACTCATAACAGTAGGATATGTACGAGTTATATATATATATTTATTTAATTAATTTTTAATATGTTTGAATTTAGAATATGATTTTATATATATATATAGTTATATATATAGTTATATATATATATTCACTTATACCATTTATCTCCATCGATCCAGATTTGAATTCGTCTATTCCTATTTATCAGCTTTGCTCTTCTAATTCATGCCAATTTTGCTTTGCCTGGATTCGTAGATCAATTTCAGTGTCCATATCAATGTGCGTATCCGTGTCATCTTCGGTACTCGCTAGCCTCGAAAGGTGAGCAATCACTCACGATTAACGTTCTTATATTTATAAAATTTTATTTCAATTGAAACGAAAATTTAAATATACTACTAAATTTAACTATTAATTTTATAATTGCTAGATGTGATATGCTATTATCTGAAATTGTTCACCTATGGGATATGACACCATATCCTATTGTTTATTTAATTTGTTATTGATGATATATCTCTGTTGTTGAAATGTTATATTTTTTTATATATTTGTTATCACTCTGCAAGTTCCCTATTAGTATAGCATTCACTATGGGTTGAAATGATAAATGCCCGAACGATCTGAAGAATAGGAGAAAATCGTTATGGGTTGAAATGATAAACCCAAGCGATTTTCATTGCATTGAATTTGGGATTGCGGGTTGAAATGATATATACCCGTATATAAATTAAATTACGGATTGAAATGATAAATATCTATATCACTTGACCATAGGATAGAAAATTTTATACAAACACCGTTGGTCTATATATATAAATATTTTGAAAAGGATTTCTATAGATTTGGAAAGAAGTATATGGTTTAATAAATATTGATTTTTGTTTAAAGTGATTAGTGAATATTTCAAGTTTTAAATAAATCGAAGGAAATACTTAGTTTAATGTAATTTAAGGTTATTTAAATGATAATGGATTTATTAAATGAATATTTCAAACTAAATAATAATGAAGTTAAAATATAATATATATATATATATATATATGAAATTTTCAATTTAGTTTTGAAAGTACTATATTTTTGGAAATATATATTCGAAATGGAAATGATAATTTGGTTTGAAGTATAAATTAATTTGAAATGACCACGGTGTCATAATGACGTTCGGTTGTTAATAGCGTATATTTCTACATAGTAGATAGTTCCACGGATCCTTAAAGGATGGTTATCCCAAACATCCTTTAAGTTACTTGTATTTCAGTTAATATTTCACTTGAGTTGGATTTATTGATATAAGAATGTTAATCCTGACTCGAGTGTTTTGTGTTTTGCTTTACCCTCGGGTCAGACTGAGTGATACAACATTTGAGACTCACCTTTGGAGTTTGGAGCTTCGCTTGGAGATCCAACTATCGATTTAGCTTTCAGATATTCAGTTGATTCCAGTGTTGTATTCAGATTTGATTATTGTATCGAGACTCCCGTGTATTCGAGACTTATGTTGTATTTTGTTTTACTCTATTATATATAAATGGTAGCTTCATGAACTACTATCCTCTTGTTTTCGCTGCATTCTGTTATAATACTCTATGTTTGTGATTCTATGATTATTTTATTTACGGTATATGCTGAGTTTTGCCAAATATAAATTAACAGTCTTATATTTTGTGCAATTCAAGTCCGACATGTGTGGATGCGAATGGTTGAAAATATCGGGATGTTACAGTTGGTATCAGAGCTTTGGTTTTAGGCGAAACTTAGCATATGTAGTAGATTTAATCATAGAATTACTTTCATTCGTGCTTGAATCTCTTCCTCTTTGATTCGGTTTCCTTTGAATTTTGGAACGCTCCCACTTGTTCTGAATTCCATTCTTGTCTCCCCTATTTGTATTCTTTTGATTTCTGGAACATCTCATAACTCCACTTCGAATGATCTCTATAAAAAAATCGGCGATCCCGCCAATCTTTGAATGATTTGTAAAGGGGTGAAACTCCTTTACAAATGGTATTGATTCACTGGAGATTTCTATACCCTCGGTCTAGATGCTGCTATCTCTTGTTAGGCCGAATTCTATCTCTAGCGATCGAATGCCGATTTGCCTTAGAATTCTGCATCGATCATATTCTTGAAGTCACAGTTGACCCGGTTAAGGTCGCCCGTGATTTATATAAGTATATCCATCTTCTATTTTGAAATTTAATCATCTCATCTTCGTTCGAGCCTATCTTCGAATCAGAATCCTATTTTAAATTAGAGTCCCTCTAATTTAAATCTCTATCTTTGTTTTGAAATCCATTCTTGAACCATCCTTTGAAAAATCGTGTCTGTTTCTATTTTTAGAAATTGTTTTATATATCGAAATTATTATTTTGATAAGTATGATTATATTCTATATATAAAAGTGAAAATGTTTTCGATAAGGATTATATACCTTTTAAAAACTAGAATTTGAAGTTTCGAAAGGATTTGAAATTTTGAAAATTATATAAGAAATTGATTTATATAAAAATGATTTATAACTGAAGGGTTTAAATTGGAAACATGAGAAATTGAATTCCGGTACTTTGAAATTGGTTTTAAGATGTTGAAAATATATAATAATACGATTTGAAAGTATTTTCCGAATAAGAAATGTTTCAAATGACTTCAAATGAGTTCCAATGATTTCGAAGAAATTTCAAAGAAGTTTTCAAGAAAATAGAAGTCCATAACTCACTTATGTCGCTGGAGAATAATTTCGGTGTAGAGTGCACGCATCATCGACGTTGATTTTAGAGTTTCAGAGTGGGGGATAGGCCACTTTAGTAGCTTTGCTATGTGATTGATTTTGTGAAACCAATTTTGATTTCAAATTCCGAAGTATGATTTGATATTCGAAAGATATATGTATATATATTTGAAACGATTTGATGTGAGCCGGTGTTCAGTCCTCAAGTTTTGGATTTGTTTTGGTATAACCCTATCTATTGAAATTGATTTATTGATTTGCTGCTGATTTCCAACTCTTGGATTGGAAATATGATTTCTCCGACTATTTTGAATGTTCGAACACTTCCAAATCGAGGTTAAATTTTTCAAAGCTAAGTAATTTCGAAAAGTATAAATTATTTGATAAAGTATATAAGTTTAGTTTTGTATGTTTAAGTATGAAGTAATATGATTTAAATAAGTTTGAAACTGTTTGTTAAGTAAATAAATAAGACTATTTTGAATTATACTAATATGGTTTTATTTTTGAAATGTTTTGAATAAAATTTAGTTTTAAATGTTTTAACTTAATGACATCTTTTATAAAACTATATATATATAATAATAATTTTCAAAAGGGTAAATTGGATCTTTCAAATAGAAATAAATAGTTTAAAGGTTTTAAAGGGATGGTTATAAACTTGGTAATAATTTTTGGGTATAATTGATTTTGAGAAAATATTTGGTTTCGAATATAGATTGGAATTTAAAACCCAGTATTTATATGATGATTTTGGAAATAAATTTGTTTGACTTAAATTATGTTGATTTGGAAACTAGGATTATTTTCTAAATCTATTATTTTGGAAACTTTGAAACTGAAGATATTTAATTTGGAAGAAATAATTTGGTGAAATCGTATATGGTTTTGAAACTGAACTGATATTGAACGAATTGAAATTGAGAACCTTGTTTTACTAAATACTTGATTTGGGGGTTATTGAACTTATATAAAATTGATTTGTATAAGTATAAAGTTGATTTGAAAAACTATTGATTTGGAAAGGTACTTGTTAACCCGCCTTTTTGCAAGGCCGTGGACAGGCGGATTTAACCAAATCAACTGCCCATTTGGCAATACTGGAATACGATTGGTTGGAGCCAGCTGAATGGATAGACGGTCAGTTAGGGACAGTTCAATATGCATGGCTCGGCCTAGGTGGGTCGGTAGATGTCGCTCGGCATCGTGGGTCGCTCGGCCTTGGTGATGTCGCTCGGCCTTGGTGATGTCGCTTGGCATCGTGGGTCGCTCGGAATTGTGGCTTGGCATGGTGGCTTGGCAAGGTGATTCGACATCGTCGCTCGGCATTGTGGCTCAACAAGGTGGCTCGGCATCGTCGCTCGGCATTGTGGCTCGGCATGGTGGCTCGGCAAGGTGGCTCGGCATCATCGCTCGGCATTGTGGCTCGGCATGGTGGCTCGGCAAGGTGGCTCGGCATCGTCGCTCGACATTGTGGCTCGGCATGGTGGCTCGGCAAGGTGGCTCGGCATCGTCGCTCGGCATTGTGGCTTGGCATGGTGGCTCGGCAAGGTGGCTCAGCAAGGTGGCTCAGCATTGTCGCTCGGCATCGCCGCTCGGCAGTCTTGTGTCCAAGTAGTTGTTTCATCGGGTCGGCCACTTCGGATTACTTCGATTTAAAAGGGGATTTACTTCGAGTCGCCTAGGTAGATTTCCTGGGTCGGCAGCATTTGGGCAAGGAGTTGGTGTATTGAAGGAAGGGGTTGAGTCTTGATGGGCTCGGGCTACTCAGGAAGCCCAACTACCTGAATTTGCCTATAAATACAGCATGTGGGGTTCCGGAAAGAGGGCTTCCTTTTGACTCTCTTACTTTCTCTTTTCTAAGGCTAAAGAAACTCTGCCATTTTGTAACTGTAATCGGTTATTATAGCAATAAAAAAGAAACTTCTAGAGTGGATGTAGGCTGGAGTTAGCCGAACCACTATAAAATATGTTGTTCTTTACTGCTTTCATTTTAATTTTTGTTGTTCTTCATATTAATATCCTCCACGTATAATCTATCTGTGAGTTGTGACTGGTATTTGGTGCTTTCATCTGGATTTGGGTGTTAGTGACCAATTTTGGCGCTAACATTTTGGTGCTTCCACTGAGAACTGAACTCAGGAACTTTGGAGCTAGGAACTTGGATTCTAGGAAGCAGTGGCTAGGCCATCAGCAAGTAAGCAAGTGATAGAAAGAAGCCAACATGAAGGAAGTCAAGAGGCTTCCTCTGGTGCTAATCAGGCCTCAATCTATATCACTAGAGACGAGATGGAGACAATGTTGAAAAGGCAGGAGGACATGATACATAACCTACTTCGACAGGTTGGACAAGTTGGAACACAAGGTCAAGAGAATGGACCAACCACGACTGCTGGCAATGCATAACCAGGAACAAAGTTGTAGAAGTTTCTGAAGGTCAAAACCAGAACCAGACTGGGGAGGTTGGAGGAAATCAGCCAAGGCCTAGGGGCAGACCTCCAGGATTGGATGCTGGGAGAGCGGTGAATGAAGCTCAGCAAGCAAGGACCAACGTGAACATAAATGACCAACATGAACAGTACTACCCGGATTACCCCCAGGACACAGGGGGCAAGGTAGAGATGCAAACAAGGGACTACCCCCGGATGGAGATGAGCGGATGGCTGGATTAATAAGAAGGATTATGAGAGGAGGACTACCGAGTTGAGGCTTGGAGGAGGTCAGTCGAAGTCCGTTTACTCTGGAAGTCAGGAATGCAAGGAACCCTCCAGAATTCAAACTGCCAACACTGGAGGCCTATGATGGAAAATCAGATCCAACTATGCATGTAACCAGATACATCAGACATATGTAAGTGCTGGGAGCATCTGAGGAGGTAATGGCAAGATGTTTCCCTTTATACTTGATGGATTTGGCTGCGCTTTGGTTCAAGCAGTTGGAGAACGAATCGATCAGGACATGGGGCGAGCTAGTGGAACGCTTCATGAGACAGTTCAGGGTCCATGTGACACGATCCAAGAGTGTAATGACACTAGCATCGATGAAGCAGAGGTCTGGAGAGTCTGTGAGAGGTTTTCTTATGCGATTTAATGTAGTTGTGGCCTCGGTAGATCACCCGGATCCGTCAATGATTTTGATGGCGGCAGTGGCAGGGATTGCGGAAGGCACGGAACTCACAGATTCATTAGCATGGGATCCACCGCAGGATCTTGGAGAATTCTATCATGAGGCTGAGAGATTCATTCGGTTGGAAGATTCACGCACCGAGAGGCAAGAAATAAATGCCGTGCAAGGCGAAGGAACCTCCAAGGAACAGTCTGGAATAGACAAAGGAAAGTGGAAGCAGGATGACAGATACGATGGTCCTGACAAACGGAAGAAATTCCGAGAACCTAGATTCAAACAATACGCTAACTTGACGGCAAACCTGGATAGAATTTACATAGAGACTCGGCGGCAGCTTCCCTATCGGAAACCACCCAGGAGGGATCCCACAGAACGAGAATGTAGAAGTGGAAAGTATTGCCTATTCCATGAGCTGGAAGGGCATGCTACTGATGAATGCCGCCATTTGAAGGATGAGGTGGAAGAGCATGTTAGAAGTGGTAGATTGCCATAGTACGTGAGAAATCGGACAGCGGCCGTAGGACCTGAGCAACTACCACCTGCACCCAACATAACTAATCCTGGATCGGGATCACGACTCGTCATCAATTGATCGTGGTAGCACGGGCCAAGTTCAGGACTTGAACTTTGGTTGATTACATAAAATTCTTAGATTTGATTTCAAAATAAAACGGCTATTCCACTTACACATGTAAGGGAACCAAAGAGATCCCCAGACATGCTCTGAGATGGTAATAGACCGCTCTGCCCAGAGTGGAAGTATCTAGATTTTTCCTTTGTTTGTGATTGAACACTTGAAAGTTTAAATTAATAAATGAACTGGAATTTCATAAAATAAACCTTTGACCGAAGAGTTAAAGGATGAATATTGGAAGTCAATTTGAAATTAATCGCTTTATGACCCTACCTAGAGAGACGGGGTCTGGAGTGCAAGAAGTGAGTTGCTTCACCGGAGAGCGACAGGATCAACTCACTTAACGTCGTTCCCTATTCACCGGTGAGTGATTGGATCGGGATTCGATAAGAGCCCGGAGTGGTTGTAATCGGCCTAGGATTTAGTCCATGACACCGCTTAATGTTCAGGGACACTGAACCAGAGTGCAGGGAGTGACGCTGCTTCGCCGAAGAGTAACAGGGTCGGCTCACTCGACGTTGTTTCCCCTTCACGGGAGAGTGACAGGATGGGATCCAGTAAGAGCCCGGAGAGGCTAACATCGGTCCAGGAGGATCATGACATCGCTTAATGTTCAGGGACACTGAACCGGAGTGCAGGGAGTGAGCTGCTTCGCCGGAGAGCGACAGGATCGGCTCACTCAACACTATTTACCCTTCACCGGAGAGTGATAGGATGGGATCCAGTAAGAGCTCGGAGAGGCTGACACTTGTCCAGGAGGATTAGGGCATCGCTTAATGTTTAGGGACGATGAACTGGAGCGTAAGGGATAGGTTGCTTCGTCGACGCGCGACATGACCTGCCTATTCAATCATTAAGTTTGGATCGAGCTTTGCAAGGGTCCAGAGAGGCCGTCAATGGTCTAGAAAGATCGTAGGATTCGATTGCTGACTTCCAAGAGGCGAATTCAGAATTGGATAACGACTTGGAACGGTAGCGGAATAAACTATCAGATTCGGACGGAATCATTTGATAACGAATGTAGCATGGACCTTAAATATCGGGATAGAAACTATTCAAAACACACCTTCCAATAGCAAGGCATGTTTTGGGGGGAAAAATGTTAACCCGCCTTTTTGCAAGGCTGTGGACAGGCGGATTTAACCAAATCGACTGCTCATTTGGCGATACTGGAATACGATTGGTTGGAGCCAACTGAATGGATAGACGGCCAGTCAGGGATGGTTCAATATGCATGGCTCGACCTAGGTGGGTCGGTAGATGTCGCTCGGCATCATGGGTCGCTCGGCCTTGGTGATGTCGCTCGGCATCGTGGGTCGCTCAGCATCGTGGGTCGCTCGGCATTATGGCTCGGCATGGTGGCTCGGCAAGGTGGCTCGGCATCATCGCTCGGCATTGTGGCTCGGCAAGTTGGCTCGGCATCATCGCTTGGCATTGTGGCTCGGCATGGTGGATCGGCAAGGTGGCTCTACATCGTCGCTCAGCATTGTGGCTCGGCATGGTGGCTCGGCAAGGTGGCTCGGTATCGTCGCTCAGCATTGTGGCTTGGCATGGTGGCTCGGCAAGGTGGCTCGGCATCGTCGCTCGGCATTGTGGCTCGGCAAGGTGGCTCGGCATCGTCGCTCGGCATTGTGGCCCGGCATGGTGGCTCGGCAAGCTGGCTCGGCATTGTCGCTCGGCATCGCCGCTCGGTAGTCTTGTGTCCAAGTAGTTATTTCACCGGGTCGGCCACTTCGTATTACTTCGAGTTAAAAGGGGATTTACTTCGAGTCGCCTCGATAGATTTCTTGGGTCGGCAGCATTTGGGCAAGGAGTCGGTGTATTGAAGGAAGGGGTTGAGTATTGATGGGCCCGGACTACTCAGAAAGCCCAACTACCTGGATTTGTTTATAAATACAGCATGTGGGGTTCCGGAAAGAGGGCTTCCTTTCGACTCTCTTACTTTCTCTTTTCTAAGGCTAAGGCAACTCTGCCATTTTGTAACTGTAATCGGTTATTACAGCAATAAAAAGGAAACTTCTGGAGTGGACATAGGCCGGAGTTAGCCGAACCACTATAAAATCTGTTCTTCTTTACTGCTTTCATTTTAATTTTGTTGTTCTTCATATTAATATCCTCCACGTATAATCTATATGTGAGTTGTGACTGGTATTCGGTGCTTTCATCTGGATTTGGATGTTAGTGACCAATTTTGGCGCTAACAGTACTCAATTTGAAAAGCGAAATCTTATATAATCAAAGTCTATATAAGTGTGATTTGATATACTATTAATTTTGGAAAGTATTCGATTTGAAAATAAAATCTTATGTATAATGGAATTTATATAAGTATGATATTTGAAAGTGATTTGAAAGGTACTATATGATACATATTTTCGAAGTAAAGATATGGAAAGTGCCTTCTGCTTGATATCCACTTTGTGGCCACATTATGGATTCATTCTATCGATATTATTCTCTCTGATTTGGGTTTTCCGGATATGATACTCGAGTGTCCATCGAATTCCATGGCAATCTCCATGGTCTTACGAACTCGACTGCATAGCATAATTCGCAGGGCCGAGATGGCCTATGGGTACGGATGTTTCCTGGGGGATCCAAGCGTAACCATTGTGTATCTGTGATCTATGGTCGTTTTAGTAGCATAATCCGCAGGGCCGAGACGGCTTACGGGTACGGATGTTTCCTGGGGGATCCAGGCGTAACCATTGTGTATCTGCAGTCTACTAGTCATCATGGCGTAATTCGCAGGGTTGAGATAGCCTACGAATACGGATGTTTCGTGGGGGATCCAGGCCTAACCATTGTGTATCTGCGGTCCATGATTCGACATGATTTGGTTGATTTGTTTGGATTGTATTTTCCATATCTGTTTTAAAAGTTTTTACCAGTATTTTCGCTGGGTGTTGAAACAAGTCTACTAAGTACTTGGAGAATTCTAGCTTTGCGCCTGATCGACGCATAGCCAGAGTCTGCAAGAACGAGGATAAACTTGTTGAGACATCGGGTTATAAAAGTATTTTCAAAAGGAAAATTTGTTTCGATATAAAAGTATTTTATTATAAAAGTATTTTCAACAAAGAAATTTTGTATTAGCATTTGAAATTGAAATTTTGTGGTTTTAAATTAATTATGCGTGCCTGATACTATTCTTTTGAATCTACCTTATCTGCTCAGCTTTATCAATTCTGCTTTACCCTTTTTTCTCCTGTCTTCGTTCCTTTTCGAGGACGAAAAGTTTTGAGTGGGGGAGAGTGTAACGACCCGTGTTTTTCGAGAGACAAGAAAATTCAAACTTTAGAATTTAATACAGTAAGAAATTAAAATTTTATGACTTTAAATAAAATTTGCTTTGAATTATAACATCTGATTTTGATTTAATAAAGTGACAACTATTTTATGTGATTTCAAACGTATAGTTTAATAAAAGTTTAATTGGATAGATTTAATATTGTAAAGCATGAAATAAATGTATGATTAACTGGAATTGGGTTTTAATTCTAAATTAACTTCCGATCTATTTGTAAACAATAAATGTAAATTTGTGTATTCAAACTTATTTAAATTCTATTCTTAGTTTTGTTCATCTTACATATCAACTTATTGAAATTAATTTGTTAATAAAATTTAGTATAATTGGAATTTACATAAAAGGAAAGAAATAAAAAATTTAATTTAATAAGACTTAATTAGTTAAACGATGCAGAAATTGAGAAATTGAGAATTTAATACTGCATTAGTAAATATTAGCATTTTAATTAAGGAACTAGAAATTATAAACCAATTAATATTCAATTATATTAATTTGAAATATAGTTATTTTGAAATTAAATAAAGGTGAATTTTATTGAATACAATAAACTAAAATCTACCATTTAAAACAAACAATAGAATTTTATGACGGAAATTTGATATTTTCTATGTGTCCATCTAGACATAACAAATGGCCAATTTTCGTCGAATAATATAGATGTTCTATTGGTTGCTAGAAATTCAGTTTAAATTAGTTAATAACAGTTGAATTTAAAAGTGTTCTGAAACCTAAATATGTCAACATGAGAAAATTTATTTAGAACACTCTGAATAAGACTGCGTAATCCGTTTCGCGAAATTCGGACGTTTCTAGCTCCGTTTGGATTTTTCCGTACGGGATAGCAACTTATATCGGTGTCAGTGTAACAACCCAGAAATTTTAATAGTTTTATAACGTAATTTAATGAAAATTTGATATTTGGAATACGTCTATTTTAATATAGAAAATGGTAAATTTTCATCTGATAATATTGAAGTTTTTTTTATTGTATATTTCTATTTCAATTCAAATCCGTTAAAATTGATGATAATAAAATGTTTTACAAACCAGAATATTTTTACATTATAAATTTGTAAATCATCTTCTGAGTGGGATGTCATATTTCATTTCATCAAATTTTGACTGTAATTGCTCCGTTTATCTTATTTCTGGAAAATTGGCAGCATTTTCGGTACCGATTATCGACTTTTGATCGGATAATCGTATCGCTGATATCTGTGTACCATTCGATTCGCCTCTTCGTGCTGATCTCCGTAGCCTATTCATTTGTGTGTTTTGGTGTTCGGTACGCGACGATACCGGCTAAACAGATTACCATATAGGTATCTGTTTTATCTTTTTGGTGTGTCCATTCAAATTTCCCAACGGCTGTGAACTAACAGCTCTTTGCATTTATTAATTCATAAGTTCCCGTGCCGGACTTTCAATGCGTTGTCATTTATTTCTGGTCCGTTTCTTTTTCTATTTATTCTATTTGCAAATAAATATAATACGCTATATCATTCTTTGCTAGCTTGATTACCAGCTTCTTCCTCCTTTTCCTTTTCTTTTCTCCTTCCTTCCTTATGCTCGGCCCATCAAAAACTTTAGCCCATCTTCCCAAACGCAAGCCCGAATCCCTTCCACCGCGATCACGACCAAGCCCACCACCCACACTGTCCTTCGTCCTCTTCTCTCTCTCTCTCCTGTAGCCATCACCAGCTCGGCCTCCAGCTCACCCCTCCGTGCCTGCCCAGATCCCCACTTCCTATGTTCCTCCCCATCTTCCGTCTGAGCCTCTTTGCTTGTTATATATATTAAGGTATATTATATTTATACGTTTTTAGTATATATATATATAGTTAGTTATGTATGTTTTGTAATCTGCTGTGTACATATGTTACTTGTTATATAAGTAAGTGTTATATATATATATATGTGTGTGTGATCTTCTATTTATACCGTACTATTTGGATATGGGTTTAACTAGATGTTACTTATATAGATATTTATATATATGGATTTTACAAATCTTTGCTATATTCAATTTGATTAGTTTATATGAGATATTTAACCTATTTATAAGTCTATGTGATTGTAAGCATGTAAGCTTATATTACTTTATCTGTTTGTATAAATTATACTAAGAAGGGCACGTATGTATGTTTGTCCATATATAACAGATAAGTATATGTTTTAAAATCTTAATTTACATTGTTGTATATACCCACTTTATAAGATTCATATGTATATATATTTTAAATATATGTGTTAGTCCATATGAGTTTAGATTATGTTAGTTCTTATATTTAGTTGATCATACATTAGTTTATTTTATTTGCAATGAGTAAATATATATATATACATATATATAACCTATTACATCCACGTATATAGGTTATATATTGATGTCAATATGTATATATTTTGATTTTTGGTTTATAAGTATATTGTATATAGTTAGTTTATAAATGATAGTTTGGTAAGTAAGGGTTATATAATAGCTTACATATATACGTTGTACCCTAATGCATATGTACTAAGATATGTTAGTATATATTTTAACATATCCTACCTTGCTATAGTATATAATTTAGAGTATAAGTGTTTGCATACATACAATGGTCTACATATATTCTCTATATAAATATATATATATATATATATATTTCTTTTTTCTTTTCTTTCTGTTCTTTTAAGTCGCATGCATATGTCTGTAATAAACTACATATTAGCCTATATCTAACTAAAGTTATATATGTGTTATATATCTATTACGTCAGAGGCTATATAGTATTATCTGTCATTTTATAAGTATAGCTGAGTTTGTTTTCAATTTTTTTATATTGTGTTTGTCGTACATATGCGTTAGCTTGAAATTTTTTAAAGTATATAATATGTTTGTTATAACATACCAGTTTATATATATATTGAATCTATTGTTTTAGATGAGTGTAAGTTTATATTAGTTTATAATATATTAGTTATATTATACATCTTGGTTTGGATCTTGAATTTATATGTGATCCCGTAAAATATTTTTTTATGCAAGTTTTGTAATTGTTTGGATCTTAAAGTCATAACAGCAGGATATGTATGAGTTTTATATATATATATATATATATATATTTAATTTTTAATGTGTTTGAATTTAGAATATGATTTAATATATATATACAGTTATATATATATTCACTTATACCATTTATCTCCATCGATCCAGTTCTGATTTGAATTCGTCTATTCCTATTTATCAGCTTTGCTCTTCTAATTCATGCAAATTTTGCTTTGCTTAGATTCGTAGATCAATTTCAATGTCTGTATCAGTGTGCGTATCCGTGTCATCTTCGGTGCTCGCTAGCCTCGATAGGTGAGCAATCACTCACAATTAACGTTCTTGTATTTATTAAATTTGATTTCAATTGAAACGACAATTGAAATATACTGCTAAATTTAACTGTTAATTTTATAATTGCTAGATGTGATATGTTATTATCTGAAATTGTTCACCTGTGGGATATGACACCATATCCTATTGTTTATTTAATTTGTTATTGATGATATATCTCTGTTGTTGGAATGTTATATTTTATATATATATATGTTATCACTCTACAAGTTCCCTGTTATTATAGAATTCACTATGGGTTGAAATGATACATACCTGAACGATCTGTAGAATTGGAGAAAATCGTTATGGGTTGAAATGATAAACCCAAGCGATTTTCATTGTATTGAATTTGGAATTGCGGGTTGAAATGATATATACCCGTATATAAATTAAATTACGAACTGAAATGATAAATATCTGTATCACTTGACCATAGGATAGAAAATTTTATACAGACACTGTTGGTCTATATATATAAATATTTTGAAAAGGATTTCTATGGATTTGGAAAGAAGTATATGGTTTAATAAATATTGATTTTTGTTTAAAGTGATTAGTGAATATTTCAAGTTTTAAATAAATCGAAGGAAATACTTAGTTTAATGTAATTAAGGTTATTTAAATGATAATGGATTTATTAAGTGAATATCTCAAACTAAATAATAATGAAGTTAAAATAAGATATATATGAAAATTTCAATTTAGTTTTGAAAGTACTATATTTTGGGAAATATATATTCGAAATGGAAATGATAATTTGGTTTGAAGTATAAATTAATTTGAAATGACCACGGTGTCATAATGACATTTGGTTTTTGATAGCGTATATTTCTACATAGTAGATAGTTCCACGGATCCTTAAAGGATGGTTATCCCAAACATCCTTTAAGTTACTTGTATTTCAGTTGATATTTCACTTGAGTTGGATTTATTGATATAAGAATGTTAATCCTGACTCAAGTGTTTTGTGTTTTGCTTTACGCTCGGGTCAGACTGATGATACAGCATTTGAGACTCACCTTTGGAGTTTGGAGCTTCGCTTGGAGATCCAACTATCAATTCAGCTTTCAGATATTCAGTTGATTCCAGTGTTGAATTCAAATTTGATTATTGTATCGAGGCTCCCGTGTATTCGAGACTTCTGTTGTATTTTGTTTTAATCTATTATATATAAATGGTAGCTTCATGAACTACTATTCTCTTGTTTCCCCTGCATTCTGTTATAAATACTCCGTGTCTGTGATTCTATGGTTATTTTATTTACTGTATATGCTGAGTTTTGCCAAATATAAATTAACAGTCTGATATTTTGAGCAATTCAAGTCCGACATGTGTGGATGCGAATGGTTGAAAATATCGGGATGTTATATATGTATATATGTATGTCTTGATATAGGTATATATATATATATATCTATACAGGTTATAGTTAAATATTTTTCTTAAATTTTTTAACATAAATAAAATAAAATATTCGAAATTTATTGAATATTTAAGTAAAATGTCTAACTAAATAAATAGTTAAATAACTGATTAATCAATATTTTTATACACACACCAACTAATAAATATGTGTTTGTGTATGAAACTATAAAATTATAGTTAAATATTTTGAAATGAATAAAATTAAATTAAATAAAACTTTTGAAATTTTTTACGATATTTAATCGAATTAGTTAATCAAGTTAGGAATTAAAATTATTAAGAATTATTCTGATTGATGTGATAGAAATGTATATTATATAAGTTAATTAAATTATAATAGTTATAAATAAATTAAAATTATATAATTATATGTATAAATTAAATGCAAGTGGAACGGAAATAAATCTAAAATGGATTTTTTAGAATAAATACACAAATATGGTATGTATACACTGATATCAAATGTGTTTGACACTTGTATCATGAGGAATTTCATAAGAAATATATTATTCATTAAATCGATATCA
Organism: Allium fistulosum; assembly: GCA_030737815.1. Taxonomy (NCBI): domain Eukaryota; kingdom Viridiplantae; phylum Streptophyta; class Magnoliopsida; order Asparagales; family Amaryllidaceae; genus Allium; species Allium fistulosum. Next base: position 298,086,105 of record CM060907.1, read on the forward strand.
CTCCAAACTTATTAAAGGTTATGTATCTTTAATATAGTTGTCATCTATCATTCATATATCAATAGATTCCTTGCACATGCACTAGTTGTTGAGCAAACTGAAGTTATGGTTGTTACGTGAAGTACTTTAATATATATATATATATATATATTTCTAGATGAGGTAAGACAAATGCTCGTATTTATTGAGAAAACTCATAAAAGCATCTATCCTTAGGCCGTCGAGAAATGATAGGGAAGAGTGAATAATTTCTTTTTATTTGTTGAGAAAACTCAAGGTCATGGTCAAGGTTAGGACAAAGACCATAGTTAGGTGTTTATAGAAGATATAACAAATAAAGGTTATCCAACACTTGTGGGAAAATGATTTGGCGAGAAAATTGAAGGTCAAAATCTCAGGCCAAGCGAGTCCAAACACTCACTAGAGAAATAGAGAGATCTCTATATTTCTCCGAGGGTTTTGAGAAATATAAAGATACAGTGGAAGCCTTATTAGAAAAATGAGATGACTACATCTTACCAGTCAAATATTCTAAGAACACATGCTATATAAAACTATACCGATCTAGGTGAAATAAATTTGCAAAAAGATGACCAACCTAAGATTGTTATCTGAAAATGACAAGCCCACCAGACCTAATTATATCGACTGCCTAAGAGCAAAAAAGATAGCATTAACTTATGACTAATTATGGTCTATTATAACCGAACCTTAAAAAACAAAACTAATTGCAAATGCGGATCCTGAAATAGTAAAGTCTTATAATGCTTAAGTAGTTAATTGTGACATAGCCCAGGCTTAAGTGTTGTGTGACAAACGGGATTTTCGACCCTTTAAAATCGACACTAATACATCCTCCGTATTCATGTGTCGCAAATTCAAGTGCCGGAAAACTCAACTGTTAAGGGAAGAAGAAAATAAAGATAGAACAGAATCTTACACTAATGAAATAACATATATTATTTCAACATATAATCTTTACAGTGGAAAATTTTAAATACGTTCATCAGAGTTTTAGCTTAACATCAATATAAAAAGTTATAAATCTCTATTCCTATAAATACGAAATAAAATAGTACATATGTGTGGTGGAAATGGATAATGATCTTTAGAAGAATCTTCTAGCTCCATGCTCCGAGCTCTTTCAAATTGTTCCAAACTAAACCTGACTACTAGGCTGGCCGGAAAAATAGGGCACCCAGAGTTTAAGGGAAAGAAAATAAACTCTGGATCATTCATGGGACTAGTGTGAGAAACTCAAAATACGAGTATTTGGAAAACAAAACAAAGGGTATCTCATAAGACCACGCTGTACATAACCAAAACATTTCTATGCGAAATCTAGTTATATTATTTTTAATGAAATTCTTTGAAAACCTTTCAAATAAACACATTCAAATAACCAAAATTGTTACATTGGTTAAATTTGATGGCATAATAGGTTTACAACTAAGTCTGGAGGCACTTATTGGAGATTTGGGTTTCTAATGAATAGCGAGGTAAGGGACTACCGCACATACAATACATTTCTAGTGGAATGTACCGAAGATCAACATACACTGCATATTTTTTACCCGATGTCATAGCGGGCGCAAAATAAATCTAGAAAGGTGATACCATACCCTAATGGTTGCGATCCACTTAGCCCTAAACTCCACTTTCACAATTCCTTAGTTGTGAGGCTAGAGGTAACCTTTACCTTTCTTAGAACATTTTCACTTAAAATGCCACATTTCTATTTCCAACAACACACTATTGATTTTAACAAAAGTACAACCTCTGAGCTCATACATCTCAGAAAGGACTGTTAAGTATAAGAGGTGTTACCTTCTACACCACCAAATAGGTATACGTTTGTAGAGATCAATACACTATGATCTTAGGAATGCAATGTCAAACATCCATCCATACAAGTTCTCTAGGAACAGGAAAAACCGAAGGCACTCTCCTACCACATATTATTGGGCATTACCCCTAGGATTAGTAGCGAGTAGTCCTTGGATACGAAGATCCCAAAGTGATGGGACCACTGCTATTTATTTATTTTGGGAGCTACTCCAAAATTATTAACAAGAAGTCCTTCCGTTATGAAGATCCTTGCCTTCAACTTCATTTTCTTTAACATGTCTTCGCTTTTGAACTCGAAAATTGATTCGAAGTGGTTTATGGATAGGAATTACTCAAATCCGATCCTGGTTCCTTCGAAACAATCATCGATAAAAAGTTGTTAAGTAAATAGGTGCTTATCTTTTGATTAATTACTTTTCTCTTTATCAAAAATATCTTCTAAAGATATATATCTTTAAAACATTTCTTTCCGGTATATACGGAATCATTAAACCTCTCTTATCAAATACTTTGGTTACTTTAAACCTTTTTAAATCTTGGAGTAATTCTAAATCATTTCATCTGTTTCTTAGTAAAATATCTCCAAATCATAAATCCTAACAAAGATTTCTTATTTCCAAATCATAACTTTTCAACGGGTCAAAAACAATGTTATTTAAGGCATTGTTTACTATAAACCCAAAACAATTAATTTTAAGTAAAAGGATCCATAGGAATTAAAATAATTCCAAAACATTCATTTAAATCTTGAGAAAAGATTTCTTATTTCCACACATATCTTTTTAATAGGTTGAAACCATGTTATGTAAGATGGTATATCCAAATTAGTTTGTATTCGAGTAAAACAGATTCATAGAAATTATACTAATTTTACTCAACATTAATTTATATATTGAACCTTTCTATTCGTCGAATAGCAGTGAAATCACCTTTTAAATTCATAAGGATAGTATGGGTTCCCTCCTTGATATTTATTACCAGGTATAAGATGATTATTTCTATACAATCCAAGTTGTATGAAATTAAATTTGTAAATGTGAATATTTTATACTTGTCTCGTTTCCGACATGTCGACCTAATCTATTCCTCGCCCAGGAAAGAGGCCAGATGAGCCAGGGCATCGGTTTATCCTGAAAATCTCCTTAGTTTAAGCACCTCCCATTCGAATATCACGAATAGAAAAAATATAGTCTACTCATCGGCTTTTAGAACCAAGATTAAATCACTAGATTATAACATCTTCTCTTTAAATCATTTATTTAAACTCTTTTAAAAAATTATGAAACCTCCAAATAATCTTTAAATTAGTTAATTATTTATTTGAAAACATTTATAAAATATTTGGGAAAGAATAATTAAGTTCAAATTAATATATCAAAAGTTATTAAAAATGCTGCAAAAAATGTTGCGAATAGTGCTTTTAAACGTATTTGATCAAAACAACTTTTCTATCATTTGAAAATCCATTTTTATAACTCAAAATTCTTGTAAAACATCCTAGTATATTTATAGAATTTATTCCATATCTTTAGCGAATTAAAAATTTTACTTTTAAAGAATTTATTGCTTTGGTTTCCGAACTACTAAACCACGATTATTTTGAAATTTTGATTTTCTCATATTTCAAAATCTACCAAACGAAATGCAACATCCCCTATCTTGAGGCCCAAAGCTAAGCGCTATAGATGCTACAGTCATCTATAGTATTAACTTCCGGCAAAATATGGTAATGTTAATGGTAACCATAATATCAGAAGCACATGAATATGAAACAAAATCACAGATTTCAAAAAACAACTTTTCTAATTATATTTCACAAAACGTGTTTCATACTCTATTACATAATCCTAATCGTTTCTCAGGTTCAGATCAAATATAATTATTACAAAATATGAGAAGGGTGACATATGAAGATGCCCCCTTGGTTGATCAGAGTACTAAATAGTCATAACAGACTTAATACAACACAGTGGATATAAAAACATAACAACTCCTAAATAGCTAACATCAGCCTCATGCTCGTCTTCGGAAGCTTTATTCGTCCACCAACTAAAACCTATAAATCATCAACTCTCAACCTACTCAAATCAATTTTGAGCACCCAAGAGTTTAAGGGGAAAACATAAACTTCGAGTCAGACATAAAGCCTGGTGTAAATAATATTATACGTCTCAGTTATCTGATATTAAGTGAGACCACTCCGCTTAGCGGAATGGGTTTCCCCTCACTAATATCATTTCAATAACATATCTTTTGCAAACAAAATCCTGCAATCAAACTGGTTAAAACAAAATTATCAATATCATATAAGTATACAAATCAGGTAATCGATGGACTATCTGTCCGAAAACTATAGTTTTATTTGGTTAACTACTAAACTTTGGCTGACTCGGGCCTACTAGACAAAATAAACAAATGGTCTAACTTCTGTTAGATACTCTTCTGGACGGTCTGTCCCCAACTTACTTCTCCCAGGGTCAACTGATCCTAATGGTTTTGTGGGCTCACTAATAACCTATCTCTACTTTGTATATTCCTTTCTGTATGTAAGCATCATTTAAGTATTCCCTATGACAAAGCCCTACACATTGGAATTTTGGACTTATATTACCTAGGGGCTAGTAGCTAAATTATAGGGTGCGACCCCATACCAGTCCCATCTAGTATCCTAATATCTGAGTCATTTGCTTAGGGTCAACTACCCCATTAAATTTTCCTTGAAAGCATTTTTTTCAAATTTATTTAATCCTTTAAATCATACTTAAACTAGGAAAATATATCCTATGCTTTACTCAAATCACTTTGTCATGTTAAATATACTTTACACAAAACATTGTTGATGAACACATTCGAAACCCTTATTTAAAAGCTATAAACAACCCCTTTTGAAACCATTGAAAGTACCCCTTTCGAAACCATTGAAAGTGCCCATTTCGATACAAGTAATCTACTTTACTTTATCAACTTAGGCCGAAAGGCCAAAACATACCTTTCGAAACCATTTACATTAGCCATTTCGAAAACATTGAAAAACAATTCTTTCGAAGGCTTTATGAAACTATAGACATCCTATTTTCAAAACACTTTAAACATGCCTTTCGAAAACGTTGGAAACCCTCCATTTAAAACCTTTCAAAAACATTGGGGAACCATCCCTTCGAAACCTTTATCTTATACCTTTCGAAAGCATTAAGTCCTTTGCATAAATCAAACCTTTCGAAAGCATTTGGGTTCAAGTAAAAACATGTTGAACAACCTTTTGAAGCCATTTAAAACCATTCCTTTCGAAAACTTTGGGTTTAACTTTCAATAAAAACAAAGGGTCTTAAAAAAACTAATTCAAAAGCACTCTTTTAAAAGAAATTTCCTAAGTAAAAGAAGTGGATGGTGTCAAAACCATTCCCTTCAAAGGCATTGGAGAAGCAGCTAACGGTTTAATGCGAAAGCACCCTTTCGAAGGCATTGCTTCGAAAGGTTGAATGCGGCAACAAGGGGTTTCGACCCCTTCGAAAGCTTCTTTATAAAATAAAAGGCGCAACCTCTTTCAAAACCATTCTTTAAAACCATTTGACCAAGTTGAAAGCTATCTAAGTGGAAAGCATTCTTTTCATAAGCAACTTAGCTATCATCGCCAACACTGCATTCTGATGTTTTCTGCTAAGTGCATCCGCAACTTTATTACCTTTTCCTAGTGTGTACTCAATACCAAAGTCGTATGCGGCTAAAAACTCTAACCACCTATGTTGTCTCATATTCAACTCCTTTTGAGAGAATAAATACTTCAGCAACTTATGACCCGTATACAGTTCGAATCTTTCTCCTAAAAGGTAATGTCTCCACACCTTCAACGCAAAAATTACCGCTGCTAATTCCAAATCATGAGTCGGATACCTAACCTCATGCGGTTTAAGCTGTTTAGAAGCATAGGCAATCACTCTACCTCTTTGCATTAACACAGCTCCTAATCCTATTCCGCATGCATCCATATACACTACTAAGTCTAGATTACCTTCTGGAACAACTAACACAGGTGCATTCGTCATTAAGTGTTTCAGCTTCTGGAATGCCTCCTTACACTTATCAGTCTAGACGAACTTCACATCCTTTCACGTTAGCTTGGTCATCGGTGTTTCTATCCTTGAAAAATCCTTTATGAATCTCCGTTAATACCCCGCTAATCCAAGAAAACTCTTTATCTTAGTCACTGTCTCGGTTCTCTTTCAATTATTCATCGCTTCAATCTTAGTTGGATCTACAAACAACACTTTCTCCGAGACTACATGACCAAGGAACTTCACTTCCTTCTTCCAAAAATGACACTTCGAAAATTTCGCATTCAGTTGATGCTACCTCAATGTCTCAAGCACCACTTTAAGATGAACTTCATGCTCTCGTTCATCTTTAGAGTATATCAAAATATCATCTATGAACATCAACACTAACCTATCCAAGTGCTCTTGAAAAACTCGGTTCACCAAATCTACAAAGATTGCTGGCGCATTAGTTAGTCCGAATGGCATTACTAACCATTCGTATGATCCATATATGGTCCTAAACGCCGTCAAAGGAATACTATCCTCTGCCACTCTAAGTTGATGGAATCCAGTCGCTGAATCCAATTAGGAAAATACTTTGGCTCCACTCAATTGGTCAAAAAAATCATCAATTCTAGGCAACGGATATCGATTCTTTATTGTCTTCTCATTCAACTTATGGTAATCGATACATAACCTTAATGATATGTCCGGCTTCTTAGCAAACACTACGGCTACTCCCTAAGGCGAACTGCTTTGTCGGATAAAATTCTTGCCTTCCAAATCCACCAACTGCACCATTAACTCCTTCATCTCGGTCGGTGTCATCCTGCTTGGCGATCTACTCACCGGTTCTGCTCCTGGCACTAAATCTATCCGAAACTCTATAGCTTTTTTCGGTGGCAATCCTGCTACAGGTTCAAAAACATCTGCAAATTCTCTAACCATGAAAACTCGATTCAACTCGTCTTCTACCTCCACAACACCTAATAAAGCGTTTACCTCAAGACTAGGGTTTTCTACGGAGTATATAATCCAATCATTATAGTTAGGGTGTCTAAATGATATTTTCCTATCATGGCAAAATATTCTAGCATCGTATTTACTTAACCAATCCATGCCCAAAATAATTATGAACCCTGCAAAATCAAACACATGCAAACTACAAACAAAGGTATGACCTAACAAATCAAACTCTAGGTGGTCACACTTCATCCCAAGAGTCACATACCCTCCTATCGGATTTGCAACCCTTAAGGAAGTAACTAGGTATGAGGGTTCTAAGTTAAGCTTATCTACCAAACAACGAGATATAAAAGAATGTGATGCACCAGTATCAAACGGAACGCTAACTGACATAGCATGAATCATAAGCGTACCTCCCAGCACAGCTTTTTCCTTTGCCTCTGTTGTTGGCCTCGAGGTAGTTGGCTCTAATGCATACACTTTGCCTTTTCCATCCTTGGCTGGCTCCTTTCATTGGTTCTTGTAATATCCAATTTGATCGTAGCCGAAGCATCTAATATTCTTATTCCCGATCACTTTCTTTCCATCTCCCGAGCGACATTCATTTGCAAAATGCCCTTTCTTGTCACATTTATAGCAAACAACCTCCGCCTTTCCCTTCTTAGCAGCTCCACTCTTCTGAGCTCCATTCTTATGGAAAAACTTTCTTTTGTGACTCTTCCCCACCTGGACTTCCTTTGCCTTATTCCTTTCTAGAAAAGCAAGCATCTCCTCATGCCTCAAAGCCAGTTCCACTACAACAACACATGGATCCCTGATATGCGGTAATGTGGCCCTAGCAAGCTTAGGCTTCAACCCCATAATGAACTTCTCGTTTCTCTTAATCACAGTATCAACAGTAGCATAGCTATATCTTAGTAGCTCCTCAAACTTCATTGCATACTCTAGCACAGTCATGTCTCCCTACTCTAACTCGGCAAACTTCCTGAGCAGAGTAGACTTAGCGATCTTCGACATAAATCTCTCCTCAAATCTCCTTTTAACTCAGCCCATGTCATAGTCTCCTAATTAACTCCAACAGTAACACTGTTCCACCAATGCAACGCTGCTCCTTGTAACTATCTAGAAGCAAGCCTTCTCTTCTGCTCATCATTGATCCCATGATCAACGAAAATCCTCTTGCAATGAAGTAACCAATTATCTACTTCGATTGCGTCCTTAGTACCAATAAACGCCTTTCCTCCCACTCGGGCATAGTCTCTACTCAAAACAGTATAGTTATTCACCAACGGAGCTTCTTGGTTTACTCCTCCACTACTCCAGAAGCAACTCTCGCTTGCATCATGTTGACAAAGACTGATACATTGCTCCTATGTCAACTTGCGAACTCCAACACCCACATTTGCAGCTTGTGCCTGACCTTGATTCCTCCTAGTATTTGGTCTGGCATTTCCATTAGTAGTGGTGCTTCCCCCACCAAGGTTAACGCTTCTGCTTCTAGCGTCCACATCTGCATTCGAGCCTTCGTAAGATACAGAAGAATAGCCTAAGAGAGATAGGAGAATAGAGATATAGCGTATGCTTATATATAGAAAATAAAAGTACGTTACTATAGCGTCATCCCATTCCCCGGTCTTTTCTCTAATTCCTTAGGATTAGGTTTCCAACTCATTTTAAGTTTAAAGTTTTTCATAAACCTATGCACCGATACCAAGTTGTAACATTCCCTATCTTGAGGCCCAAAGCTGAGCGCTACAAATGTTGTAGTCATCTATAGTATCAACTTCCAACGATAAAATACGGTAATGTTAATGGTCTCCATAACATTAGAAGCACATGAATATGAAACAAAATAACAGATTTCAAGAAACAACTTTTCTGATTATATTTCACAAAACATGTTTCATGCTCTATTACATAATCCCAATTGTTTCCCAAGTTCAGATCATATATAATTATTACAAAATATGCTAAGAGCGACATATGAACATGCCCCCTTGGTTGATCAGAGTACTAAATAGTCATAACAGACTTAATACAACACAGCAGAAATAAAAACATGACAACTGCTAAACAGCTAACATTAGCCTCCTGCTCGTCTTCGGAAGCTTTATCCGTCCACCTACTAAAATCTATAAATCCTCAACTATTAATGTAACGACCCGTAAATTTTAACGATTTTAAATAATGTAATTAACTAAATTTTTCATAAAAATAAACAATTTAATTTTAGCAATGAAAATTTGATATTTGGTATGCGTCTATTTAAACATAGCAAATGGCAAATTTTCATTGGTAAATATATAAGTTTGTTCTCTGGTGTAATTTCAATTTAAAATCAGTTGAAATTTGATGAAATAAAATATTTTTGAAATTTGAATATTTTTATATAATAAAAATGTAAATCATTTTCCGAGTGAGACACATATTTCGTTTCGCCAAATTTGGACCGCTCTATCCCCGTTTATCTTATTTTCGATGTTTTAGCAGCAGTTTTGGCAGCGAAAATCGAGTTTTTATAGGTAGGTCATATCACTCATATCTGTGTACCATCCTGTTCATCTCGTTGTGCTGATCTCCATAGTATATTCATTCCTGTATTTCGGCGTCCGGTACGCGGCGAAATCTGCGAAACGATTAGCCATATCGGTATCCAATTTTAACCTTTTGGTTTCCTTGTGTCTTTCTATTATCCACCGTGTAAACCTAATAGCCAATATCATTTATATTTCCTAAAATTTAGTGTACTGACCTTTGCTATTCCCTATTTCAATTTATTAGTTTGTTGGTTCGTTTCTATCTCTCATTCTCTTTCTTTCGTTCTGAGATGATAAGAAGAAAAAATAATAATAAAATATATATTGTTTCATATATATAACATAATGGTTTGTGAAACAAAAGCTGCTCGATCTTCTCCATTTTACCGCGCCGAGCCATCCTAACTTTTCCCCACCGTGACATCCACTTTCGCCCAAGTTACGAACACCACCAGGCAGCCTCGGCCTCTGCTGCCACCAGACCCATGAACAAGCACCTTCCCTTCCACCTCGCCGCCTTCTCCACCCACAGCCTGCTCCCACTAGAATCGACCACCACATCACGCCAATTCCATCACCGAGATTTGACACATCCTCCTCCTGTCAGTTTGCAGTTCACTCACCCCTCGTTTTCTCGAGCTACCCATTGCTTCTCCTCCGCCTTGCCTTCATTGTCGCAACCACCTTCTTTCACCCACAACCCAACCCTTCCACTACCGACCACCGTGCCCACCTCCCTTCACCTCTTCCATTACCCACACCTGGGCACGCAACCATATCCGACTCTCACCTCCCCTCGTGTGCAACAAACGCTGGCTGAATAGCAGCCACCATCCCTCCATCAGCCCGCCTCTACTCGACCCACAACCCACCCAGTCAGCCGCATCTCCAGTCTCTCCCCTCAGCCTCGAACACGGTCAGGCCCACTACCGACCGAATCTCATCCCTCTTCGCCTCCGTACACCCAGATAGCAAACACCACAAAGCAGCCAGACCCAAAGTCCGCTTGCCTCACCCTCCAACCATCGCCACATCAAATCCACGCCGTGCCACATGAGCCTCCGCCATTTTCCTACCGATCACCCTAGCTTGCCATGAGCAGCCATCTTGTTTCCAAGGCCGAGCAGTAGCACTCATTCCTAGCCTCCTTGCTCCTCTTTTATATATTTGTATATTATATATGTATTCCTTTTCATTTGCAATTCTCTCCTCTATATTAAAAAAATTGAGAAAAGAAAATATATGTGTTTAGATTTTTAAATAAAATATAAATATTTTATTTTAATATGTCTTTTAAATTTAATATTGATATAAAGATTTTATTTTGATATGTGTTTTAAATTGAATATTGGTTTTAAAAATATAATATAAAGATTTTATTTTAATTATGTGAGTAAAATTTAGATTTTTTTTAAATTATTTATATATTTTTTGTTTTCATCGATCTCGAGTCCATCTTGCTTTGCTTTGGGATTATCGTTTGGATTGGTCGATTGTCGAGTTCGTAATTCAAATCGTAGCTTATTGTGTTGTCTATTTTTTCTAGCCTCGAAAGGTGAGTAATCACTCATGATTAACATTCTTATGTTTAGTAAATTAAATTAATATAGAATGATGATTGAAATATGTTGTTAAATTTGAATTGTTAATTTGTTAGGTATGATATCTTATTAGCTGCAATTGTTTACCTATATTAATTGACATATAACACCATAACCTATTATATATATTGGTTTAAATTGTTAATTATGATATATGCTTGTCATTGATATGTTATGCTATTTTATTATCATATTGTTCTCACTCGGCAAGTCCCCTATTAGTTTAGTAATTCCCTATGGGTTGAAATGATATATACCCGAACGATCTTATAGATTAGGGAAAATCGTTATGGGTTGAAATGATAAACCCCAGCAATTTTATTAATCTGAAATTTTGGGATGCGGGTTAAAAAGATATATACCCGTAAAAAATTAAAATTATTGTGGATTGAAATGTTAAATATCCGTATCACTTGACCATAGGATAGAAAACTATATACGGACACCGTTGGTATATTTTTGAAATGATTTCAAAGATTTTGGAAATATGGATTTTAATAAATATTGATTTTTAAAATATAATATAAAGATTTTATTTTAATATACGTGTAAACGTATATTTTTAAATTATATGTTTGAAAATTTTAAATTTTATAAGTTAAGTTTTGAAAAATGCAAATTTTAAGATTTTACTTATAATTTTATTATTTTAAATTATATAAAATAAGATTTAATATATAATAGATTTGATAATAAGATTTGATTTAATAAAAATTTAATTTAATAAAAATTTAATTCAATTAATATATATAATATTTATTTAAAATTTATATTAATATTTTGAAATAGATTTTGTAATAACTTTAATAAAATTAAGGTTGGAATGATAAATTAAGTTGCCTTGTAATTTAATTGGTTTAGGAATTGTATTTAAATAAAACTTGATTTGAAACTTATTAATTTTGAGATTTTAAAGATATGATTTTTATAACTTGATAATTGGATTTGGATTAAAAGTGATCAAATGAATAATTTTAAAATTTAAATAAAATTGAAATTGAATATTTAATATTGATTTAAATTATAACTTGAGATTTTATTTAGATTTTATTAAAAATGATTAAATGAATATTTTCAAATTTAAATAAAAATGAAATGGAATATTTAATATTGATTTAAATTTCAAATTTGAGACTTTATTTAAATGCTATTAGGAGTGATTAAGTGAACATTTTCAAAATTTAAATAAGATTAAAGTTGAATTATGAAATATAAATGAAATTTATCAATTTGAGTTATTGTAAATATTTGAATATTTAAACTTTGAAACCTATTGAATTGGAAGTGGTTTAAATTTGTAGTTCAAACCTGAATTTGAAATTTATATAAATTAAAAATGATTTTAATGAGAATTTGGATTGAACCTCTAACCTTTTTAATTGAAATTGTTGAACTGAAATTGATTTAAATTGAGTTGTGGAACTAAAGTTGATTTGAAATGGTTTGTGAAATTGGAAGAACAGTTCTAATTTGAAACTATTTTCGATATATATATATATATATTTTAATATATAAATTATTTTAATATATAAACTATTTTAATCTATAACCTATTTTTAAATATATAAACTATTTTTAATTTATAACTATTTCAATATATATAAACTATTTTCCATATTTAAACTGTTAAAGTTAGAACTGTTGTGATTTAGATTTAATGAATTTAAATGCCAATATTTTAATATGATGGTTTAAACTATTTTGTGGTTATGATTTTGGAAGTGAATATGATTTCGAAAGTGATATGATTTCGAAAGTGAACATGATTTCGAAAGCGATGTGATTCTGAAATGAATATGATATTTTGATATGAATTATGAACCATTTGAAATGAAAATGACTACTGTGTGAAATAAGCATTTGGTTGTTAAAGAGACTAGGATCGGATATTGTCATACTCTCTGCCAATACCGAAAACCACTTAAACAATTGTGCACGTAGTGGAGATTCCAGAACGAAGTAGGATGGTTTGGCGACGCTGTGCAGTTAAAGCGCTCGGCATATTCAAAGCGGTGGAGGTGCAAAAAGTCATAGCGGGGATACAGCGAGGATATTGCGGGATATAGCGGATGACTCTAAAATAGTATATAAAACTCGTACTTAATGTTTTTACAGATATATAAATGGTAATTAAATGAAAAAAATATCATTCAAATGAATTATAATTAATACATAAATAATTTTAAATAAAAACATGTGTGAATATACTTTAAATAAACGTAAAACTGTTATATAACATAATTGAATTTAGTAGAATATTAGAGTATTTTCATTCTGAAAATATATTAAAAATTAAATCAAAGAAATCAGTTTCATAATTTTTATAATGTATAAATGCAATTTTTCAGTTCATTTTATTAAAGAAGATATAGCGGAAATAGAGGAATATAGCGAGAATAGCGGGATATAGCGGAAATAGCGGGGCTTAAAGCGAAAAGGCTATATATTGGGGCTATATGGAAATATCGTAGCGGTAGAAATCCACTATGAGATATAGCGGGGTTATAGCGGGGTAATAGCGGGGCATTAACTACACAGTGGAGACGTCTATATGAGGTATGAACGCAGCCTTGACTCCCACGAGTCAGCTTAATGTGGCTAAAACAGGAGCTATACCGGGGCAAGTGGGGTCGCTCCCCCTATCGAACACATTTCTTCGATACCATTCTATTACTTTGTGATTTGATTGGGTACAACTTTGATTTGGGAGTGTGTCTTGAGGTGGGCGGTAGTAGATGTTATGCATTACCACCAGTCCGAGAGTGCAAACGGTAGAATCCTAACCTAGCATTGCCTCGCGTGCCTTGTCACATGCCTTATTGAGCCCATTACGAGTTTGGTTTGTACCGTACCTATGGAGTGCCCTCTGATAGCTCTCCAGTTTATGGAGGAATTACAATATTGTATAGACTACGGGAATATATAAAAATGTGTTAAGGGGGATATGAGTAATGCCTTAACGCTATTTTAATATTTTACTTTATTATAGACATTATCTATGTAGCGTATTGTACTATGTATGTAGATAGTTTGACGAATCCTTAAAGGATGGGAATCCCAAACATCCTTTAAGTTATATTGCATTTCACTAGGACATTTCACCTGAGTTGATTTACTTGCATAAGAATGTTAATCCCGACTCGAGTGTTTTGTGTTTTGCTTTATGCTCGGGTCAGACTGAGTGTCACAACATTTGAGACTCACCTTTGGAGCTTGGAGCTTTGCTTGGAGATCCATCTCTATCTGTTCAGCTTTCAGTTATTTCCAGTTGTTTATGTTTCAGACTTGTCAGTTACCTTTGTATTAATGACTTCTATGTATTCGGGATCTCTGTTGTATTTTGTTTTAAACTATGATGTTCTATATTAGCTTCATGAACTACTATTTATCTATTCTGCTACTTATAGTTATATTACTCTATATTTGTGATTCTATCATTGATTTATTTACTGTACATGCTATAAGTTTAGCCAAATATAAATTAACAATTTGTTGTTTTAAGCAATTCAAGTCGGACATGTGTGGATGATTGTCGATTTTAATGGTTCGAAATGGTAGGTCATTACACTCAACCTACTCAAATCAATTTTGAGCACCAGAGAGTTTAAGGGGAAAAACATAAACTTCGAGTTGGACATAAAGCTAGGTTTGAATAATATTATACATCTCAGTTATCTGATATTAAGTGAGACCACGCCACTTAGCGGAACGGAGTTCCCCTCACTAAGGTCATTTCAAAAACATGTCTTTTGCAAACCAAAATCCTGCAACCAAACTGGTTAAAACAATAATATCGATATCATATAAGTATACAAATTAGGTAATCAATGGACTATCTATTCGAACACTATAGTTTTGTTTGGCTAACTACTAACCTTTGGCTGACTCGGGCCTAACATTAAAAATAAACTAATGGTCTAACTTCTGTTAGATACTCTTCTGGACGGTCTGTCCCTAAATTGCTTCTCCCAGGGTCAACTGATCCTAATGGTTTTATGGACTCACCAATAACCTATCTCTACTTTTTATATTCCTTTCTGTATGTAAACATCATTTTAGTCTTACCTATGACAAAGCCCTACATACTGGAATTTTGGACTTATATCAGCTTGGGGCTACTAGTTAAAGTATATGGCGTGACTCCATACTAGTCCCATCTAGCATTCTAATATCTAAGCCATTTAATTAGGGTCAACTACCCAGTTAAATTTTCCTTGAAAACATTTCTTTTCAAATTTGTTTAACCCTTTAAATCATATTAAAAAAGGAAAATATATCCTATGATTTACTCAGATCACTTTGCCATGTTATATATACTTTACACAAAACATTGTTGATGAACAAATTCAAAGCCCTTGTTTAAAAGCTATAAACAACCCCTTTCGAAACCACTGAAAGTATCCCTTTCGAAACCATTGAAAGTGCCCCCTTTAGATACACGTAATCTACTTTACTTTATAACATTAGGATGAAAGGCCAAAACATACCTTTCGAAACCATTTACATTAGCCATTTCGAAAACATTGTAAATCCTCTCTTTCGAAAGCTTTATGAAATCATGGACATCCTATTTTCAAAACACTTTAAACGTGCCTTTCGAAAACATTGGAAACCCTCCAATTAAAACCTTTTGAAAACAGTGGGGAACCACCCCTTCAAAACCTTTATCTTATACCTTTCGAAAGCATTAAGCCCTTTACATAAATCAAACCTTTCGAAAGCATTTGGGTTCAAGTAAAAACATGTGGAACAACCTTTTGAAGCCATTTAAAACCATTCCTTTCAAAACCTTTGTGTTTAACTTTTAATAGAACAAAGGGTCTTAAAACAACTAAGTTGAAAGCACTCTTTCGAAAGCAATTTTCTAAGTAAAAGAAGTGGATGGTGTCGAAACCATTCCCTTCGAAAGCATTGGAGAAGCGGCTAAGGGTTTAAAGCGAAAGCACTCTTTCGAAGGCATTGCTTTAGAAGATTGAATGCGGCAGCAAGGGGTTTCGACCCCTTCGAAAGCTTCTTTATAAAACAAAAGGCGCAACCTTTTTCAAAACCATTCTTTAAAATTATTTGACCAAGTCGAAAGCATTCTTTTCGTAAACAAAGCAGGCGCATTTCCTTATAAAAGCAAAACATGGCTTCGACCCCTTCGGAACCCTTGTTTCGACTCTATACCTTTTGCCTGTGTCCAATCCACTATGTACCAAGGCTTTTGGTACCATGTGTATTGGTTTCGAATTGGTTGGAGGTAGAAGTACCTAGTCGAAAGGTTGGTGCTGAATGTGGCGAAACAGCAAAGTCTTGTAAAAACTGATTTTTAACTTTAAAAGGTAATTTCTTTTCAACTAACCTTCTTTGTTTTTTGACATATGATTGGTTGCTAATTTCTTTTCTTAAAGTACTGCCAAATTTTAGAAGTAAATAATTTAAAACATTTGCAAACTGCCCCTTCTCCATTTATAAACATATAAAACATTTAAGTCACATACCTTAAATAATTTTATATATTTAATAAAACACATAGGAAAATTCTATAAAATTTCCATAAATCATTTTTAATATGTTTTCTAACATATTTAAATTTCTGACCCAAAACATATATCAAATAACTGTAATTAATTTTAAACCCAATTAACCATTTTCTTTACTAGAAAATCCATATTAAATCCACATTAATTCAAAAAATTATGAAATTTGAAACCCATCTCCAAAATATTATTTCCGACCTTATATAAAAATCGCAAGGCATTTGGATGTCATTTAACAGGGTTTTCACATTAAAACTTATCATAAAATCTATATGAAATAGCCTAAATCATCAACAAGCATATATATCTATTTTAATAATCAAAACCTAGCAATATACTTTGCAAAAATATTTGGATCTGATCTAGAAACGAAAAACATCAAAAACATGAGATGTAACCTATTATTCACCTTAGCTTTGTGATTAAGGAGTTGAGATTTGATCTTGGATTAAGCTGCTTAAGCTTCTTTCACTTATCTTCTTCTTGTTTTCCCTTAATGGTGGTCGGCCTCTCTTTTCTTTTGTTTTTGTTTTGAACATGAGAATAAATGTGGCTTAAGGGTTTAGGGTGTAAGAATATACTTATTCCTACTTTACCCTTACCTATTACCCTTATCCATTTCATTTTAAATCCCCTTTAGTTCATTAGTTTAAGTTGGCACGGCTACCCTTATTAACACAAATCTCAATCCCTTAACCATTTCATTATTTCATTTTATTTAACTAATTAAATGTCCTAAATAATGTTAGTCAAAATTAGGGTCGTTACATGAAATCTCGATCCTTTTCTTTTGTTTGAAAACTATGATTATACGAGTTTGGAGAATTCTTATTACAAAGAATTCGGACTCCGAATCTATCTTATAAATGGATTTAACTTTATATGGTGCGAAATTGTGAACTGCCGTTACGTGACACGCCTATTTTTAACTCAATTTTCATAACTTGTCAAAACTTCATCGAATTGGATTTTAGTGTTTATAAAACATTTATAAACCATTTTAAATCATTTAAAAAGGGATTAATGATTCCATATCACTTTTATAACTTGATTCGAAAAGTGATTTCCTTGTGGAATATCAACGTGTATTTAACGTGACTTTTTACACAATTAAACTACTATTGTAAATAGCCAATACTTGATGATCAAAGTATAGTAAACATCCATAACAATCATATTACATCATCATTATATATATATATATATAGTTTCTCACCTTTATTGCTTTCTAACTTTACAAAAATTCACTATAGCTTCGTTGCGATCGATCAAAGCCTACGGAATCGATCCTTGGACCTTTGAATTGGCTCGGCCTTGGTGGTAGGAGGTGGTGGCCATGGGTTATGAGGGAGGAAAGGAGTGATTTGCCTTGGTTTTGAAGTGGATTGCTTATGTATATATACTTATATAAATTTCAATATTTTTTTGCAATATTTTTCTTCATAATTTTCTTAAGGTAGGAAGCCATTGAAAAGCTTGAGAATGAAGAAGATGAAGTAGAATAGTGTGTAAAATTATAAAGAGAATGGTAGGTATTTATAGGAAAAACTTTGGAAATAAAGATCCAAATGTGTAAGGACCAAAATGCCCTTGCCCACACCCTTCCTCTCCCATCTAGGCGCAAGGCAAAACCACCGCCCTTATGCCTCCATATGTTTGATGATGATGGTGTGTAAGTGAGTTGATGTTTGCTTTTTAGGGTAGAAAATATCTTGGATATTTATAATTTTTACTATATGTAAATTCTAGTGTAAATGGTAAGTACTTTTTTTTACCTTTCTACATGTGTTAATTGCATAGGTATGTGTTATTGTATGCATGTGTATCAAGTGATATAGACAACGTTGTATGACTTATATACGTTAAACGGTTGAAAATCGAGAAGCTGATTCCCGGTCACATTTTCACTTATATATTAATTTACATATAAATGTAAACAAAATTTAAAAACTAATTTTTTATCATTTTTAACTAATTAAAATGATCACATTTGATTTATAAAACCTTATAAATTAATATTAAATAATTCTTTACAAAAGGTGTTGTTATATTGATAAAGCGATACGAATTTTCCTTATAATTTCAAATCAAATATACATATTTATAAAACTATTATAAATGATTTACTATCACTATATAACTAAGGAATTATTATCATTTTAAAAACAATTACTTGAATAATCATAATAATATCAAATCATTAAATCTTAATTTGAATTCATAAATCAGTTATTAAATATGATGCCATTATTGATGATGTCATAAATACATTTTATTTCCCAAAAATAAAATAAATAATTTTATTTTATAATCTTGTTTAAATATATAAATAAGTGTATGTATCCAGCTTCTTGCATGACTTCTGATAATTATAGAGCTGTTTATTGATAAAACGGTTTTCGGTCATTCTGTCGATATTTTTCCCAAGGTATATATTTTTGTAAATACCTATTCAAATAAGATTACTATCGTTGTTTATTTCTCAAGACAACATAATCTATGTTATAAAGATTATATTTGAATATTTTAAAAATAAATATAAGCTATCAAAGTGATAAATTTGCGGGTCGTTACAGACTCCCCTCCTTAAAAGAATTTCATCCTTGAAATTACAACGCAAAAACCGGTAGTACTTATTCAAAACAAAATTTGAAATTTGGTGCTCACATACTATCCGTATACACTATCCCATTTTATCTTTTAAATTCGAATATACCACTTTTCTTTCAACTGTATTAATCCTTTGATTCTCTAATGCGAACTTTGATGAGGTTCAGAAACTTCTATTTTCCTTGCATAGCTCTCAACTATGATAGAAAATGTAAGGATTCGACTACAAATCCTTATCAATGTTTTCCCTAAAGCATCGAGTGATAAATCCTTTTTGGATATCAAAATCCTATACTTAAATCTTTTTGCCAAATTTGTGTTACGAAATAATTCATGTAAAATGCATATACTTTTTATCTTTTCCAAAATATTTATAAAATCTTAGTTTAAGTTTTTAAACATTTCATAAAGTTATAGTTTTATTCTTATGAAATTTGCTCAAGTGTTTTGTGTATTTACATTTGAACAAAGTCATAAACAAAGGATGTAATTATATTATACATGCTTAATATTTTACATTCATCCTTACCTTACACACATCATACTCTTCACATACTTAAACCATTCTTAAGTCCTTCTAAATCTACACTAGTTTTCATAATACTTATACCAAAATAACTGCCATACAAACCATACTTATATATACCACTACATAATATTAATACTAGATAGGTGTTTCCAAATCTTCTAATCTCAAATCATAATCACTCCTCTGAGTCTGATGCTAATGGCCCACTTCCGTATCCAAAATCAAATAAGACTTCTCCATCGTCACACCATCATCCTGTTTGTTATCGGCTTCGTTTCCGTTCTCAATCTATGGTATCACATCCACTTTATATGGCAGCCAGGGCTGGTTGCATGGCACATGCCCAAGTCCGGATGGCATTTCTTATATAATTTCTCCTTCTTCTAGTTCTTCTAAACCTTGCACTTCTTCTACCTCGGGATCTTCAAATTCTTCCTCTAGATCCACTAATTCTTCCCCTTCATCCTTCATGTTGTCCCAATGAATAGGGGAATCTAACGACTCCTCGCACCAAATAATATGGTCACTGTCCATCTCCCATATGACGTTACTGTCTCTACTGCTGTTGTTTGATTCATGGGATATCATAGTGTTTGGGTCCTCTTTAGGTTCAGGTTCTTCTTCCACCGGCTCCTCCTCCAGATGTTCTTCTTCCGGTTCAAGTTCTGAACTTACCGGGTTGGTGATCCACATTCCTTCTAAGGCCTAAAGGGTCTCTTCGTCTCTAGACAGTATAATAAGTTCTGGAGTCTGGGAAGATATAGGCATTTCGATTGTAGGGTAACCGTCTTTATCTAATCGGGTGCATGTATCTCATTCTCCTTTAATAATGGGCTTAATATTGCCAAGTGGCCATTTCCCGGGTTCTTCCTCATCACTTAAAAGAATGATTAGATCATTCTTCTCACCCCAGTTGGCTTTTGAGGTCTGTCCCTTCCAATACTTTCTTCCGTAGCTTGAGGGTTTCTACAATTATCCATAACAAACACTTAAACACTAAGCATTTTAATTGTCTTAACTAAATCTAATGTTAGGTTATAAATATAAGTTTATCCTAGTATACATCCATTTTAACTATACAACATTAAGGGTGATAATTTGTTAAGCACATGATATTGTTTCTCCAAACCAATACAGAATATTTTTAAAGTATTACCCTTAATCTTCTCAGTGTTTTTATTATACATCTTATAGTCAAACTGTTTAATTCTAATCACAAGATGTTTATACTTAGATCTTACAAATCTTGATTTCAAACTATCATTCAAGTTATACCATATCTAACTATATATTTTTCTTCAAAATATATTCTTTATATTCAAAATATAATCCTATGTAAAATTATTTCATTTACCATATTTTTCTTAAACGAAAATCATTTGTATACCATTAACAAATACGCGCTCTTATATAGTATACTGTCAACTCATTCTAGGGTGTTACTAACACAATCTCTAATGAGTTACTCATCCTAGGGTATTAATAACCCTATCTCTGATGAGACTTTCCCCTATCAGGCTCAGGTGTTCGCTTAACCTAAGCTCTGATACCAAATGTGACGAACGGGATTTTTAACGCTCGAAAATAGACACTAACACATCCTCCGTAGTCATTGTTGAGACTTGGTTTTGATTCATGAATCGAAGCTATCACTACAACATATAGATTCTACGACTGTTACGACAAAAAGAGAATATACACTATGTGGAGACAAGACATCAAAATCGGTGCATCAACTTTTATATTATTTTTTTGAGTCTTAGGTCATTATTGTTAAGATCTCTCCTCGTTTACATATATATTAGCTTATATATATATATATATAATTTTCTTATTTTCAAATAATTTATGCATATATAAGCATATAAAAATATATATATTATCAAGATTTTAATGTTAAAATCATAATAATATATATATTATATATACCTGCGTAAACTGTGCAAACTGTACAGAAATTACCAGGTCAGTCGACTGACCTGCTAGTTTCTATGTAGTATGCACAGGTGCACAAGTATATATATATTTATAATAAAAAAACGTTTGAATATTCAGTCGACTGACTCAGAGGATCAGTTAGCTGAATTTCTACAACAGCTATTTTTCTAAAAAGACACGACTATTTGTGAAGAGTTACGAACCTCTAAGGAAAGATTTGGACACAACACTTCAATCGAAACTCTTCATCAACAGTCACTTCTTTTTAACATCTATAAATACATACTCTAACTTGATTCCAAACTACTGAATTTTCTTATCTTTCTTATCTAACACTCTGGAATCTACTTGCAACTATACTTTCAAATATTCTGCATTAAAGCAATTTTATACCTTTCTATTCTTTATAAACTTCATATATATATATATATACACTCGAGGAGAAGATTATAGGAAGGGTGCACTACAAGTGACAAATCCGTGTTATTAGAACACACAAAGTCAAAATAATCTTTTGTATTTGTTGAAGTCCTGTTCTACTGCTCAGGCGTGTGAAGACCTCTTCGGCTGCTGAAGCGAAATCCTATTCCGCTGCACAGGTCCTTGTTCGGCCGCTTAAGGGTTGTATAGACCTGTTCCTCCGGGTTAAGTGAGGGTTGTTGTTTTAGTGAAATTCCAGGATGAGTCTGGGACTGGGCGTAGGACGGTGCTCCGAACCAGTATAAAAATCTCTGATGTCATTTTTATTATACTGCTCTTATATTCCGCACTATTTACTGTATAACTATCATCACTTTACTCTGTATTATCATATACCTATATTACACGATCCATAGCACATTTTCGTTTGGTATCAGAGCAAGGTCGTCATATAACCGTAACACAGTTATCTGATAATCTAATAATATGGAAACTAACACTAGCACTAGCATTAACACTAGCTTCATTGAAGGACAATCCACTACACGTCCACCACTATTTAATGGCATAAATTATAACTATTGGGCCACACGAATGATAATATATATATGCAAGCAAATGGTTTAAATTCATGGAATATAACTCAAACAGAATATATATTCCTACTGAAGAGTATTCTACTTGGTCAAATACACAGAAACTAGATGCCACAGCTAACGCAAAAGACATGAATATGTTGTTTTGTGCCTTAGATAAAAATGAGTTTAACCGTGTTAGCATGTGCAACACTGCATATGAAATATGGCGTACACTCAAGATTACACTGAAGGAACTAACAAGGTCAAACAAAGCAAGATATCCATGCTCAAAAGTCCATTTCAAAACTTTAGAATAAAAGACAATGAATCTATAAATGATATGTATTCAAGATTTCAGGATATCTATCATTCATTAGTAGGACTAGGAGAAAAATATTCAGATTTTGATATCATGTCCAAAATTCTTAAATCTTTAACGAATGAATGGGAAAGAAAAGTTCTTGCAATTGAAGAAGCAAATGATATTTCCAAAATAACTCCGGAAAAGTTAGTAGGAAATCTAACGTCATATGAAGTGAATTTGTAGGCTAAACGAGTTCAAGCTCAAGATAAAAAGAATATAGCATTCCATGCAAAACAAGAAGAATCAGATTCAGACAAAGACGACCTAGCCTTTATTGCCAAAAATTTCAAGAAATTCTTAAAATATAGAAAAGGAAACATAAATAATGGCAAGAGAAGCTCAAACGGCAATAAACCACCATCTTCATCAGTATTGGAGTGCTTTAACTGTCACAAAAAGGGGCATATACAGAAGGATTGTTCGGATCAAAAGAAAGAATATCGCAATGAAAGGAAGGACAAGTTCAGAAGGAAAACTTTCTCAATTACATGGGATGATTCAGACTCCTCTTCCTCATCAGAAAGCAAGAGTAACAGCGATAATGAACAAGCCAATGTATGCTTTATGGCCAAAGACAATGAGGTTAGTGATTTAACTTTTGATGATATGATAGAGATAAACTCAGAATTATTAGATACTTTAAAAAGTCTCAAAAGACAATATAAAAGGCTGTTGAAAATAAGAACAAGGCAGAATTTGAAAGAGATATGCTTAAAGACGAGAAGAAAATTTTGGAAGAAGAACTTGAGAAAACTCAAGAATCACTTTCAAATGTTAATTCTCAACTAATATTATTGAGTCAAGAAATTGAAACTCAAAACGAAAAGAATGATGTTCTTGTTTCTAAAAATCATGATCTAAATACTAATATCAAAATGGTAGAACTAGAAAACTCGAGCCTAAAGACCAAACTAGAAGGAATCACTAAAAATGTCTCAAATTTTAATAAAGGTGGAGAAAATTTATCTAGAATTATTGAAAATTCACAACCGGCTAACAATAAAAACGGACTAGGCTATAAGAAAGTCAAGAATTCACAATCCAGTAATTTAAACAATGTTAAGTCTAAATCTTCAAAAAGATTAGCTTCTAAGACTATAAATATATGGGTACCTAAAACAAATAACAAGTTAATAAGGAATAAGTATATTAGATCATTCATAGAAACCGTTCATAATAATAATTATTATATTTATAAAAGGGATACTGAATCCACTTGGGTTTGGTTTCCTAAGATCTAACTCTTAGGACCCTATTAAAATGGTGGGTACCAACGTCATCTCATATTTTTTGCAGGTCCCACTCAAGAAAAGAGGAAAATGGATACTCGACAGTGGTTGCTCAAAACACATGACAGGAGACAAAAATATGCTGACTAACATTACATACTCGGATGGAGGTTCTGTCACTTTTGGAGATAATTCCAAGGGATATGTCATCGGCAAAGGCGATGTAAGCAATTACGGTACATCTAATTTACCGCTTATTACAAACGTTTTATTAGTTAAGAATCTAAAACATAATCTATTAAGTATAAGTCAATTATGTGATAAAGGATTTAAGATATCCTTCTCTGAGAATAAATATAGTATCTTCGATAAAAATCAGAATCTTATTTTCGAAGGAAATAGAGATAGAAACATTTACGTTTTAAATATGAAAGTTAATCATAACTCGGACATGTGTTTAATAGCCAAAGAAAATGATCCTTGGCTATGGCACAAACGATTTTGTCATATCAATTTCAAAACCATAAATAAAATTTCTAAAAATAATCTTGTAAAAGGTTTACCAAAGATGAGTTTTAAAGTTAATAATATCTGTGACGCATGTCAATTAGGTAAATTAACTAAATCTTCGTTTAAATCTAAAAAGATACCACTTGAATTACTTCATATGGATTTATTTGGACCAACCCAAGTTCAATCCATAAACCACAATAAATACGTGTTTGTAATAGTTGATGATTTTTCTAGATATACATGGACTATCTTTATTAAAAAATAAATGTGATACTTTTGAAAATTTCAAAACATTTGTTAAACAAATTCAAATTTTAAAAGGTACTAAAATTAAGAATATTAGAAGTGATCACGGAGGAGAATTTGAAAATGAACTGTTTGATAACTATTGTAAAATGAAAGGAATATTTCATAACTTTTCGTTTCCTAGAACTCCACAACAAAATGGAGTTGTAGAACAAAAGAATCAGACTCTACAAGAATGTGATAGAACCTTACTAAACGAAAGCACGTTACCAAACCATTTCTGGGCAGAACCCGTTGCAACTGCCTGCTATGTATTAAATCATGTATCTATTAGACCCCTCACTAAGAATACATCTTATGAACTTTTTACGGTAGAAAACCAAACATATCTTATTTTAAATTATTTGGATCAAAATGTTTTGTGTTAAATACCAAAGATCGTCTTGGTAAATTCTATTCAAAATGTGATGATGGAATATTTCTTGGATATTCGGATCGAAGCAAAGCTTATAGAATTTTCAATAAACAAACTAATACTATTGAAGAAACACTCCACATATCTTTTGATGAAAATTTTACACATATTTCAAGTTTTAATGATGACGATGATTTACTAAATGATAACACAAATATAGAAACCAATAATTTAAGAGAAGATGAAAACATTATTCATAATTCTAGAGAAGATGAAAATAATATTCATAATTCAGAAAATAATATCACCAATACAATAAGATCTCCTCCAAGAATCTTACGAACTCATCCTACCGAAAATATAATTGGAGAAATAAATTCAAATGTTTGAACTAGATATCAACTAAATTTAATGGGTCATGTAGCTTTTCTTTCTACTATAGAACCTAAGAATACAAAGGAAGCATCATCCGATGAAAATTGGATTATTGCTATGCAAGAGGAACTAAATCAGTTTGAACGAAATGAAGTTTGGGAACTAGTACCCAGACCGACCGATCAAACTGTTATAGGAACTAAATGGGTTTATAAAAACAAAGCAGATGAATTAGGAAATATAACTCGAAACAAAGCCAGATTATTAGCACAAGGGTATACTCAAGAGGAAGGAATTGACTACGAAGGATCGTTTGCTCCAGTTGCTAGACTAGAAGCAATACGAATCTTACTGGCTTACGCGTGTTTTAATAACTTTAAACTCTATCAAATGGATGTTAAAAGTGCATTTTTAAATAGTTATATTAAAGAAAATGATTTTTTTGAACAACCACCTTAATATGTTCATGAAAAATATCCAAATCATGTCTATAAACTTAAGAAAGCTTTATATGGTTTAAAACAAGCACCACGTGCTTGGTATGAATGTCTTAAAAGCTATTTAATTGAATCAGGATTCGAAATAGGAAAAGTAGATCAGACTCTATTTATAAAACATTCTAAAAATGATATTTTAATAGTTCAAATACATGTAGATGACATTATATTTGGTTCAACTAATAAAAAATTATGTAAAGAATTTTCTGAAATAATGACTAGTGAATTCGAAATGTCCCATATGGGAGAATTATTGTATTTTCTCGGTCTTCAAATAAAACAAGTTTCAAATGGAATATTTATAAATCAAGAAAAGTACTGTAATAATCTTATCAAGCGATTCGGAATGGAAAACACTTCTGCTAAACCAACGCCTATGAGCACAACAACACATCTTGATAAAGATGAAAACGGCAAGAGTGTAGACCAAAAACTTTATCGTAGTATGATAGGATCATTATTATACCTAGCAGCTAGTCGACCAGATATAATGATGAGTGTATGTCTATGTGCAAGATTTCAAGCTGACCCAAAAGAATCATACTTACGAGCCGTAAAATGTATACTACGTTATCTTAGTAATTCTAAAGATTTTGGAATTTTCTATCCAAAAGATTGCTCATTCGAGTTAGTGTCATATAGCGATGCTGATTTCGGAGGATCACGGATGGATAGAAAAAGTACAAGCGGAACGTGTCACTTCATTGGTAAATCGTTAATATCGTGGTTTAGCAAAAAACAAAATTGTGTCTCACTATTAACTTGTGAAGCAGAGTATATATCTGCAGCATTGCCTGTGCACAAGTAATCTACATGCAACAGACACTTAAAGATTTTAGAGTTATCAAAATCAACAATTTACTGTGATAATTCCAGTGCAATAAATCTATCTAAAAATCCAGTGAATCACTCTAGAACTAAACACATAGATATTCGACATCATTTTTTACGTGACAATATAGAGAAAGATGTGATAATTTAGATTTCGTACCATCTGAAAATCAATTAGCTGATATTTTTACAAAACCATTATTAGAAAATACTTTTATAAAACTACGTCGAGAACTCGTATAATATCAATAAAAGATATATAAATAGTTCTACTATGATAAAATACGGAATTTTAGACCAAAACTAAATTATATGGTGACAACTATACACTAAATTATGTATAACATTTACCTGTATAAATATACTTTATGTATATTACATTTACATAGATAAATCACAATAACATAAAACCAACGAAATAGCAACTAACATTCCTAACTAACAATCTTTTTAGCTAAATTCAAGACAAACCATTCACTTTATCCTTCTTTGTCTCAACAATTAGTCTATAAATAGATATATTTATTGTGTGTTATTTATCCAAACTAACAGAAATACAAACTAACTATCAATATGTCAACCTCTTCATCCACAAACTCCATTGAAATTCTTTCCTCTATCGAATCACCAAAAACTCCCGTCCATCATACTACACCACCTTCTACCTATCATAATCATACCGGATATACTCCGGAGAAAAAGAAAGGGAAGAAGATGATGTTTGACGTCTCTCCAAACACTAAACAAAAGATAGATGATTTGCATCACTATCAACAAGAATCGCTGATGCTTCAACGAGAAATATATTACGAGCAAAAGATCAACTCGAGGCGTCTAGGAATTATAGAACACATTGCTATGAAATTTTGCGGTGCTTCATCACATCCAATAGACGAACACGTCGTTTTGCCTATTCGACGACCTTCTTCCTCATCTCCGCCGCGACCACCTGTCTCACCAAATTCATGGGATTGAAATGAAGCATCAAATGTTCGTCGCAAACAGCTACAGGGCTATAAAACTCCTAGCCCTTCAAAATAAGAGTAGTTGTTATTAATTGTTATTTTTTCGAATAATTTAACTAAAGTATGTACAATTTTTTTCGGAATAATTCATTTCTTCTCCTTTGTATTATCAACATATATACTAGTTCTAATATTCATAAATAAATTTACAAAGTTGAAAATATATATAAAACATTACTCAACACAAAAATTGATTGGGAAAATTAACCCAGGTCAGTCGACTGAACCAGGGTACCAGTCGACTGACACTGAAAATAATTTTTTTTTAAAATAGGGTCAGTCGACTGTCACAGTGGCTCAGTCGACTGGACCAGAAGTCGAAATCCATATAACCCATATTGAGTCAACTGAATCAGGCATTCAGTTGACTGAACCAGAAGGTCGAAAATTTTTGAATTTCAGATTCAGTCGAACGAACCACTGATTCAGTCGACTGATTCGTGGATCTGAGCAAAATTACTGCTCCTACCTACTCACTTTTAACCTTCACTTTCCCCTTCTCTCTTCACTTTCATTTCAGATTTTCAACTTTTCTAAAAACCCTAGATCTTCAAAAATTTGTTTTTACCTCCAAACAATTAAATTAAATGGCTCCAAAGAGAAAAGGACAAGCATCTTCATCCTCCCAACCTCCTTCCAATGAGCAAATCCAACAATGGATATTCGATGATACCGCAATTAGAAGATGGAGGAGAATGCAAGATTCCCGCATCTTTGAAGGTTCGTTCATCAAATTTGCTAATTTTTCTCCATACCATATACAAGAATTGGCTCGTAGGAGCAATTTGGAGTCTTTGTTCAATATTGACGAAAATAAGCATAAAATTAACCAAATTATGGCCAAACTATTCTATGCTAATCTTAACTTAGGTCACCAAAACATTCAAAACAAAGAAGATTGTGTTTGGAGTTTAGTTTGTGGAAAACCCGTATTTTTCTCGTTAGATCGAATGGCTCACATTTTACAATCTGAAAATGATGGTATTGAATTGAGCAATGTTGATTGTGATATGGTCGTTCGTGACCGTATAAGTCCTTTATTCTTGGAAGACGATATGCATCAACTCAAGTCCATGTCCTTAAGGCCAAAAGCTAGAATTATACACCGTGCGTTAATGAAAACTGTAACTCCACGAACCGGGAGTTATGAACTTGTTTATGAACATAACTTCAAAGCCTTATACGCCATCTTTGGAAATATCAAAGTTAATTCGCTACGATTAATTCTTAATGAATTCTTAAGCTTCAACAATGGTCGAATGAATGTCATATACTATGGTGAGTATATTATGCGATTGCTAAAAGCATGTGAGATTCCGGAACCTGACTCGCCGGTTTCTATAGTCGGGTACTTAAACTCTCGCACTTTAGCATTAATGAAGCTACCAGTTGCTCGACCTCCTACTATCATTACTTTTGAAGAATGGACTCAATGACAATTATCTCACGATCAACCACAACAACAACAAGGCAAAGCATCTCAACGCCGAAGATCAACTATTCGTCAACAAGACGAGATTTTGATTCCTAATCCGGGCCTTCCTCCATATGAGTCGATTTCCTTGATATGTCGTAACCAACAAATTCTTCAAACTCATATCACTAAAGTTGACAAAAAGCTTGATAAGGTTAAAGGATTTTTTACAAAGTTATGGCAAGCTATCTCATGTTCATCCGGCACTTCCACGGCTACACTAGGCAATCCAGGTAAGCAACCCATTTTTACTTGGTCTTCCTCTTCCGATGATCAAGCAAGTAGTAGCGACAACGGTGGAGATGGAGGCGATAGTGGTGGTCAAACATCGCATGGTGATAGGGGTAAGCATAAAATGTCTTAAGTTGTTACTTTTCTTATAAAAACATTAGTCTTTATTTCTCAAACATCATTATGGCTTGTATTAAATAACCAATGTTTTCATATTATTTCAAAACTCTTGTTTGTGATATTGTAATGTATGAATGTTCGTTTCTTTTTGAATATCTATGAATACATCATACTATTGTTCATGCTCTTTATTCCTTTTTGTCAATGACAAAGGGGGAGAAAATTATCACTAACATTAAGAATGCAGGATATATATCGTCAAAGATTCAGGGGGAGTAAGTATTCATATTATATTATCTAGTCGAAATCTATATCTATTTACAGGTTGTCATCAATCAAAAAGGGGGAGAATTTTGAGACTTGGTTTTGATTCATGACTCGAAGCTATCACTACAACATACAGATTCTACGACTGTTACAACAAAAAGAGAATATATACTACGTGGAGACAAGTCATCAAAATTGGTGCATCAACTTTTATATTATTTTGTTTTGAGTCTTAGGTCATTATTGTTAAGATCTCTCCTCGTTTACATATATATTAGCTTACATATATATAATTTTCTTATTTTCAAATAATTTATACATATATAAGCATATAATAAATATATATATTATCAAGATTTTAATGTTAAAATCATATATAATATATATATATTATATATACCTACGTAAACTGTGCAAACTGCATAGAAAATACCAGGTCAGTCGACTGACCTGCTAGTTTCTGTGTAGTATGCATAGGTGCACAAGTATATATATATATATATTTATAATAAAAAATGTTTGAATATTCAGTCGACTGACTCAGAGGCACGGTTGACTGAATTTCTACAACAGCTATTTTTCTGAAAAGACACGACTATTTGTGAAGAGTTACGAACCTCTATGAAAAGATCTGGACACAACATTTCAATCGAAACTCTTTATCAATAGTCACTGCTTTTTAACATCTATAAATACATACTCTAACTTGATTCCAAACTACCAAATTTTCTTATCTTTCTTATCTAACACTCTGGAATCTACTTGCAACTATACTTTCAAATATTCTGCATTAAAGCAATTTTATACCTTTCTATTCTTCATAAACTTCATATATTTATATATCTATACTCGAGGAGAAGATTATAGGAAGGGTGTACTACAAGTGACAAATCCATGTTATTAGAACACACAAAGTCAAAACAATCTTTTGTATTTGTTGAAGTCCTGTTCTACTGCTCAGGCGTGTGAAGTCCTCTTCGGCTGCTGAGGCGAAATCCTGTTCCGCTGCTCAGGTCCTTGTTTGACTGCTTAAGGGTTGTATAGACCTGTTCCTTCGGCTTAAGTGAGGTTGTTGTTTTAGTGAAATTCCAGAAGGAGTCTGGGACTGGACGTAGGACGGTGCTCTGAACCAGTATAAAAATCTCTGGTGTCATTTTTATTGTACTTCTCTTATATTCCGCACTATTTACTGTATAACTATCATCACTTTACTCTGTATTATCATATACCCATATTACACGATCCATAGCACATTTTCATTCATGTGTAGCAAATTTAAGTGCAGAAAATTCAAGTTCTGAAAACCTTACTGTTAAGGGAAAGAAGAAAATAAAGATAGAAAATAATTTTACATGAATGGAATAACATATATTATTTCAACATATAATCTTTACAGTGGAAAATTTTAAATACATTTATCATAGTTTTAACTTAACATCAATATGGACAGTTATAAATCTCTGTCCCTACAAAAGTGGAATTCAATAGTAAATAAGTGTGGTGGAAATGATAACAAGCTTCAAAAGAATCTTCTAGCTCCATGCTCCGAGCACTTTCAAACTGCTCCAAACTAAACCTGACTACTATACTGCAAGGAAAAATATGGCACCCAGAGTTTAAGGGAAATAACATAAACTCCGGATCAGTAATGGGACTGGTGTGAGAAACTCAAAATACGAGTATTTGGAAAACAAAACAAAGGGTATCTCATATGACCACTTCGCACATCAACATGGAACTGGTTTTTACCTTATGATAACCAAAACATTTCTACGCGAAATCTAGTAATATTATTTCTAATGACATTCTTTGAAAACCTTTCAAATAAACATATTCAAATAGTCAAAATTATTACATTGGTTAAATATGACGGCATAATAGGTTTACAACTAAGTCTGAAGGCACTTATTGGAGATTTGGGTTTTCAATGAATTGCGAGGTAAGTGATTACCTCCTGTATAGTACATTTCTAGAGGAATGTACCGAGGATCGACATCTTCCAAACCTCTGTGAGTTAAGGCCGGCCTACCTGAAACCAACAGATGGTATGGATAACACTGAATATGATATCACATCTGTCGTTCCCGACCTATCCGAGAGTTCTCATATCATACACCACGTATTTTTTTACCCGACATCATAGTGGGTGCAAAATAAATCTAGAAAGGTGATATCATACCCTAATGGTTGCAATCCACTTAGCCCTAAAGCAACCCCTATTTCACAATTCCCTGGGTGTGAGGCTAGAGGTAACATTTACCTTTCTTAGAACATTTTCACTTAAAATGCCACATTTCCATTTCCAATAACACACTATTGATTTCAACAAATGTACAACCTTTGAGCTCGTACGTCTTGGAGAAGGGTGTTAAGTATAAAGGGGTTACCTCTTACAGCACCAAATGGATGTACGTTTGTAGAGATCAATTCCCTGTGATCATAGAAATGCAACGTCAGACATTCATCCAAACATGCTATCTTGGAACAGGACAAACCGAAAGCACTCTCTTACCACATCCCATCAGGCATTAACCATCGGATTAGTAGTGAGTAGTCATTGCATAGGAAAATCCCAGAACGAAGAGACCACTACTATAAATTTATCTCGGGAGCTACTTCAAAATTATCAACAAGCAGTCCTTCCGTTCTGAAGATCCCCACCTTCAACTTTATTGTCTTTAACATGTCTTCACTTTCGAACTCATAAATTTGTTCGAAGTGGCCTTCGGATAGGAATTACCCAAATCTGATCTTGGTTTCTTCGAACTAATCATCGATAAAAAGTTGTCAAGTAAATAGGTGCTTATCATTTGATTAATTACTTTTCTCTTCATCAAAAATATCTTCTAGGGATATATATATCTTTAAAACATTTCTTCCCGGTATATACAAAATCATTAAACCTCTCTTATCAAATCCTTTGGTTATTTAAAACCTTTTTAAATCTTAGAGTAAGTCTAAATCGTTTCATCCTTTTTTAGGAAAATATCTACAAATCATAAATCTTAACAAAGATTTCTTATTTCCAAATCACAACTTTTAAATGGGTCAAAAACAATGTTATTTAAGACATCGTCTACTATAAACCCAAGACAGTTAATTTTAAGTAAAAGGATCCATAGGAATTAAAATAATTCCAAATCATTCATTTACGTCTTGACCAAAGATTTCTTACTTCCAACAAATATCTTTTTAATAGGTTGAAACCATGTTATCTAAGATGGTATATCCAAATTATTTTGTATTCGAGTAAAACATATCCATAGAAATTATACTAATTCTACTATACATCAATTTCCATATTCAACTTTTACTATCTGTTAAATAGGGTGAAATTACCTTTTAAATTCACACAGATAGTACGATTTCCCTCCTCGGAATTTAATACCAAGTATAAGAAGATTATTTCCATGCAATCCAAGTTGTATGAAATTAAATCTGTAAATTTGAATCTTTTATACTTGCCTTGTTTTCGACATTTCGACCTTATCTATTCCTCGCCCAGGAAAGAGACCAGGTGAGATAGGGTATTGGTTGCTCTTGAACATCTCCTTATTTTAAGCACCTCCCATTCGGATCTCACGAATAGAAAAAAATATAGTCTACTCATCGGCTTTTAGGGCCAAGATTAAATCACTTGATTATAACAGCTTTTCTTTAAATCATTTATGTAAACTCTTTTAAAATAATTATGAAACCTCCAAATCATCTTTAAAATACTTAATTATTTATTTGAAAACATTTATAAAAGATTTGGGAAAGAATACTTAAGTTTATAATTATATTTCAAAAGTTATTAAAAGTGCTGCAAAAAGTGCTACAAATAGTGCTTTTAAGCTTATTTGATCAAAGTAAATTTTCTATCATTTAGAAATCCATTTTTATAACTCAAATCTAATCTATTTTAAAATATTTTAACATATTTATAGAATTTATTCCATATTTTTAAGAATTAAAAATATCATTTTTAAAGAATTTATCGCTTTGGTTTCCAAACTGCCAAACCATGACTATTTTGGAAACTTGATTTGCTCATATTTCAAAATCTACTAAACGAAATCTTGATATTTTTCTTTTGTTTGAAAACTATGATTATAAGAGTTCAAAAAATTCTTATTACAAAGAATTCCAACTACGAATCCATCTTATAAATGGATTTATTTTTCTATGGTGCGAAATCGCGAACTACTGTTACGTGACGCGCCTATTTTTGACTCAATTTTCATAACTTGTCAAAACTTCACCAAATTAGATTTTAGTGTTTATAAAAGATTTATAAACCATTTTAAATTATTTCAAAAGTGTTTAATGATTTCATATCACTTTTATAACTTGATACAGAAAGTGATTCATTTGTGTAATATCGACGTGTATTTAATGTGACTTGTTTACACAATTAAACAACTATAGTAAACAACCAATACTTGATGATCAAAGCATAGTAAACATCTATAGCAATCATATCACATTATCATTTTATTTATATATATAAATAGAGTTTCCTACCTTTATTAGTTTTTATCGTTACGAAAATTCGCTATTGCTTCGCTACGATCGAATCAAAGCCTACGAAATTGAGGCTTGGACCTTTGAATGGGCTCGGCCTACGCTTGCAAATGGAAGTGGGATGGGCCTTGGTGGTAGGAGGTGGTGGCTGTGGGTTATGAGGGAGGAATGGAGTGATTTGCCTTAGTTTTGAAGTGGATTGCTTATGTATATATACTTGTATAAATTTAATTTCTTTTTTCAATATTTTTCTTCATAATTTCCTTAAGGTAGAAAGCTATTGAAAAGATTGAGAATGAGGAAGAAGATGGAAGTATAATAGTGTGTAAAATTATGAAGAGAATGGTGGGTATTTATATGAAAAACTTTGGAAATAATATCCAAATGTGTAAGGACCAAAATGCCCTTTCCCATACACCTCCTCTCCCATCTAGGTGCATGCCAAAGCCACCCCATTGTGCCTCCATGTGTTATGATGATGATGTGTAAGTGAGTTGATGTTTGCTTTTTAGGGTAGAAAATATCTTAGATATTTATACTTTTTACTATATGTAAATTCTAGTGTAAATGGTAAGTATATATTATTATTTTTTACTTTGCTACATGTGTTAATTGCATATGTATGTGTTATTGTATGCATTTGTATGTTAGATATGTGTTCAAGTGATATAAATAACGTTGTACAACTTCTATACGTTAAACTGTTGAAAATCGAGAAGCCGATTCCCGGTCACATTTTCACTTACAAATTAATTTACATATAAATGTAAAAAAAATTGAAAACTGATTTCTTTTCATTTTTAACTAATTAAAATGATCAAATTTGATTTATAAAACCTTATAAATTAATATTAAATAATTGTATACAAAAAGTGTTGTTATATCGATAAAGCGATACGAATTTTCCTTATAATTTCAAATCAAATATACATCTTTATAAAACTATTATAAATGATTTACTATCACTATATAACTAATGAATTATTATCATTTTACAAACAATTAGTTGAATAATTATAACAATTTTTAAACCATTAAATATTAATTTAAATTCATAAATACATTATTAAATATGATGTCATTATTGATGATGTCATAAATACATTTTATTTCCCAAAAATAAAATAAATAATTTTATTTCATTATCTTGTTTAAATGTATAAATAAGCGTATGTATCCAGCACCGTGTGAAACTTCTGATAATTTAGAGCTGTTTATTGATAAACGGTTTTCGGTCATTCTATCGATATTTTTCCCCAAGTATATATTTTTGTAAATGCTTATTCAAAATAAGATTACCATTATTGTTTATTGTTCAAGACAACATGATCTATGTTAAAAACTTATATTTGAATATTTTAAAAATAAATATAATTTATCAAAGTGATAAATTTGTGGGTCATTATATGTTGTCTACTTTAAACAAAACATTGCAAAGACAACACAAAAACTTAACTTTCCACAAAATCTTTGATAGCCTCAAATCATTCTTTGGGGAGCAATCTCATTTTACAAAGTATAAGATAGCTAAGAAATTGTTCAGCATGAAGATAAGTAAGGGCAGTAGTGTGGAGGACTACGTCATAATGATGAAGGCAATATTGATGGACTTTTTGAGCTTGGTCAAAGATTAGAGAATGACCGCAAGTATACTAGATCTAGGTTCCCTGACTCTGCAGTTTTAGACGTTCATATTGAGTTTCAGAATAAAACAGATTGAAGTAAACCTTATTGAACTCCTTAATATGTTAAGGCCAGCTGAAAGTTCACTAAAAGATCAAGGTACGGTTGTAATACCTTGAAAATTTTACAAATATTTTAATAAAACAATACTAATAGAAAAATGTGAAATAATTGAAATGATGAATTAATTGAATAAATTAAAAATAAGGAGGGGTAAAATGGTTACTTTTTAGATATTGGAATAAATTAATTGGGACCGTCTCATTATTCCGAGTTGTGCAGTATTTTTGTTTACATCG
This sequence comes from Allium fistulosum, assembly GCA_030737815.1. NCBI lineage: Eukaryota > Viridiplantae > Streptophyta > Magnoliopsida > Asparagales > Amaryllidaceae > Allium > Allium fistulosum. Next base: position 298,122,763 of record CM060907.1, read on the forward strand.
TTTGGAGTTCGTATGAAGGAGTTATGGTTGAAATAGCGTTGGGTCGAACAGGCGTCAAAGGGTAGGGTTTATGTTTGAATTTGAAAATGAGTAGACTATTAACCCTTCAACTATTTAAGAAACTAACACGTACAATTTGGTTTAAAAAAACCACTTGACACTTGTTCTTCCTTCTCCTTCTTCCTTTCAAACCAACTAAGACCAAAACTTAATAACTATCTCAAAACTGCGCCAACTCGAATGATACCAAAAGTGTTGCAAAGCTATTAGACAAGGCTACTTACTAGTTGTGATTTGGAGGTTGGAATCTAAAGTGAGGAGATGCAATAGGCCGGACGGTGAGGATCTAGACAAAAATAGGCATTTCAGTGAGTGATTCATGCTCTCTTTTTGCATAATGCATTCATAGTCCTCTAATTATGATATATTGGCTATAATAGAGTAGATAAACACCTATAAACATCTCAAATCAGATTAACTTGGGACTTGTGATGGATTTGGATAATAACGGTACTTAGAAACTAGGTTAGGTTAGAATATAGTAATTTGATGATAATTAGTTGAAATTGATGAAACAAATGGTCAAATTGGACTTAGATATGAAGCACTAGGATTTAAGTATGTTCTCAGATGACTAGAGGCAGAGCGGAGGTGACTAGAGGTGAAGCGATGACAAAAAAAATTCCTAAAATCTAAAACACCCAAAAAACACGTACACCGGTCCTCTGATGGGCTTGGACCGGTGCACCGGTGGCCGACTCTGGGAACATGTTAAAACTGGACCCAGAAGGGCCTATATAAAATAATAACGAACGATTCAAGTCTTATTTCTCTTGTGTTATCGAAGATGATCTAAGGCTAGTGATGAGGTGAATGATGGTTCTACGAAGTAAATGAATGTGTGTGATGATTGGTTGTTATTTGAAGTTTTTGTGTGTGTGCATGTATATAATTATGATATGGGAATATGTTACAATGATAGACGCGGACATGAACGATTCTGAGGCATAGGTAGACGACCCAGAGTGTGTATGTGGATACAAATGCGGTCTTATGACAAAAGTATGTGTTCTAGGAATGACGTTGCTCCCAGCGGGCCAGGTGGAGGAAGAGGATGTTAAGCGACCACGCAGGCTACCAGTGGACTAGGACATGAGTCAAATTTGGTAGCAAGAGGACAACAGGGTTTCTTGTAGGTTACGGGCGATCCAATGAAGTTAGCCCTATATGCATTTGCATGACGACGGACAATAGGAGACCCTATAGGGCATGAGGCCGGACCAAGGAAGTGAGTTTACATGAATATGATATGATATGATTAAATGTACATGACAATTAGGCATAACGTGATAACAGAATGTGTGGTGGTCAAGCGATAGACTTATGTCATGTTATAGTATTATTTTTGTAGTATAAGTAGAGTAGAGTATAGCTCACTCACCAGACTTGTGTTTGATCCACTTCTATTTTTCCTTTTTATACATATATCCAGGTTGATGGAACCTAGTGATGAGATGGTATCAGAGATGGAGATTCATTTATGTATTGGATTTATGGTGCATATAGGTGTCTTACTTGGATTTGACTTAGTACCTGGATTGGGTTGTTAAAATGGTGCTCACTGTTAAAGGAAAAAACATCATCTTCAAAAAGTTCAAAGAAAGAAAGTGATGGGTTTGAAGGAATCGGGCTAGTCGAAAGCGAGTTAAATAGGTGAATTTCAAAAAATATTCCATTTGGATCTTTGTTAGGTCTATAAAGCCTAGATGGGTTTTAGATCTAATCTAAACATTTTAAATAAAATCTTCATTTTATTCAATATTGTTTGAAAAGTTTTTTTTGTTTACAAGTATATCAAATACACTTGTTTGTGTGAAGTGCACGTGCTGCAGAAAATAGTGTATATAGTTAATGGGTACGTATGTAAGTGTTTGGATTTACACCACAATGAACTCATTCCCCCTTTACATATGCCTTTGTTGCCCATGATATTGGTTTATATATATAAATATATATATATATATATGTGTGTGTGTGTGTGTGTATTAAAATCACATTAGATATATTTATGTAATTGAAATCAAAAATCAACATCAATAAATTTGGTTTCGATTAAAGAAAAGTTTAAAATAAAAAGTTACATAATTATACAAGCTCTTATTTATAAATTTGAAATGAAACAACATATTTATAATTTTATGTCTATATGCAAAATTACAACTTAACATATAAGATTTGAAACAACATATATTAATGAATATTGTATTCATACTACACACACACATAAACATATATGTTAATGGGCTGGATTAAAAAGTAAACAATCTAGGATAAGTTTTAATTTAGAAATGAAGCTAGAGTTTAGGATTTTTATTTTTTTTAAATAATAAACTTAGAGGAGGAGAAAAATATTTACAATTTGCATAAAATTTCACTTGTAAATTTTGGACCACAAAAACTTTCATTCTTACATGAATAATATTTAATAGTTCATATCATAAAGTTAACCATATAACTAGTCTTCAATGAATAATAAATTATTAGCATAAACAAATCATTTACAATTATGTATATTAATTTTATAAAAGTATAAAATAGATCTAAATCAAAAATTAACCTTCAAATTTCCTTTTTTTAAACAAACACACCCAAAAAATAAAAAAATTGGACGAGTTAGGCACATGTAAATTCGTTATAAGAGCAAATGGAGCTAAACATTACAGATAATAACAACCAATAAGCAAAGGTGATGAAGAATCCAATCAAATCAATTTGAGATATACATATATAATAGATTGGTAAAGAACATATGTGGATCTAAAATAAAATAATACAATTGTCACACAATCAATTGAGAGGAAAGAGGGTTTCAAAATGATCAATTGAACATATGACAAGCCTTACAAAACCCTAGCATATAAATGATAAAACATATATAAATAAACTAATCGATGAATTGCCTTGGATGTTGCCTGTAATCACACATTGAAACGATGAATCAAAAGCTCTTAGACTCAATAGAATCAATCTTCGGAATTTACAATAATCAAGAGATAAGAATCACCTTTTGTTTTTTGTTTTGATTTTAAAATTTTTAGACATAGGAGGCCACTGAAATTCATCCATGGCATAGGAGAAAGAGGGAGAGAGAAATAAACAAAATGATTGAATGAATGAAAATCTCATAAAGGAGGCAATAAAAGATAATTAAAGATAGGGGTGATACACATTCCTTTAATTATGTCTTAGCCCATTTAGTTCAAATTCAAATAGACACCTTCTTTCCCTTACTATGACGGCCAAAGAAAGGATGGTATGGGCCTAAAAAATTCCAAAATCCAATTAGCATTAATTCCATTTAAATCCAATATAAATGTTCTACGGATATCGTATATCGATACGTGTGTTTATAACTTTTATATACGCACTTTATTCAAAAATAACGACATTCAAACATCAAATAAAATTTGATAATAATTAATATTTTACAAATATTTTATTAATTTAAAAACTGACTTAGTCTTTCTTTACGTCCAATTTAAATATTCTACTGACATAATACATCCATACACATATTCATAACTTGTACTTACGTACATTAATAAACACTAATAGTATTTGAACAAACCAAATAAAATTTAGTTAATTTACAATGATTACAAATTAATTAAATCATGTGGCATTCGGAGTATTCATCATTGTAGTTGTGCGACTCAAAGGTGTGAATTCATTCTACGATTAATATCGAGTAATTCAAATAGAATATCCACACATCAACTTAGCTAGTGGTGCAACATTTTTGCTGAATTTATCATTTATACATCTTTCAAAAAAATATAGTTTTATTTATTATAAACGGTACCTGGTAGTAATGATTATTTATAGCAATTCTCTTCGTCAAAACTATATCACATTAGAATTTATGGAATTTGGTTTTGGTCAAAAATCCAACATCGTCCACATTCAAATTTGTATAGTCCAAAAAAGTCCTTAGTTAAATAATAACAATTATTATTGACCATACTGCTTTGGCCAGAGACTTTGACTTTTAGTTGACCGCAGTTGACCGTGATACTAACTCTATATAACCGAGGGGACGAATTCTCTATTGAATGGTGTTTAACTTTCAATGCTTCAACTCAGACCCAACTATAGTCATCCGATGGACACAATACCACAGTTTAACTATAATCAAAGTGGAGTGTCCACATTGAAATTCAATAATATTCTCAAGTCGAGATACCTGTGTAACATTGTCACTTCGAGATTCTTTGTTTGACCTTAGTTATATTAACTAATAAAAAACTCTCGAGTGAGTTGTTCCATGGTTATCCATTAACTATCAGTATGTAACCCCTTGATGCCCCTAGTAGCCATGAGCACTACATTGTCCAACATTGGATAACATTATGTGCTCCAGTCTTTATGGATGTATCGATATCCTATCTCCAAACATCTTGACTTGGAATACTTAAAACAATATGTCATTTTAACATGATAAATTTCTCATGATTTCAACACATTGTAATTACTATCACATAACATATCATTTAAGGATTTTTTGTTTAATATACTTTTAAATTAATTACTTAATTAATTATGTCATAGTACAACAAGCATATAATAGCAAGAATGCATCTTTTACTTTGAATAAGTTTGGTTATCGAGTTAGATATATGTAACAAATTACATAATTGCCCCTAGGGCTTACCCCTAACTCCAATTTCCCACTTTCATTTGGGGTCAATTATGGAATTTTATTCCACCTCCTTCGTTCAGTTTTCTCAAAAACTAATCAGGCCATTCTCTTAATGAACGGGTATACTATATTGTTTTAATTATCTACTCTATCAATCAACTCTCTTTGACAGTGATAAACTGCATTTATCATTTTCGAAGTATGTCTTTCGATTTCTAGCGAGCTCTAGGTTCTTTTACAAACTGTTTTATAGCATTGTTATCATATAACAATGTCATAGGATTCTCAATATTTGGAATTACCCATAGCTCAATTATATATTTATGCATTTATTTATACTTCTTTTGTTGCAGCGCTTATTTAAGATGGTATACTTTGCCTTTGGTTGAATCGGCCACTATTTATTGTTTGGAATATTTCCAATGTAAAGTTCTTAACTTAAAATTGAACATGAGCTGAGGATTGACACAGTTTACATGATATTACTCACGAAATTCAAGTCCGCGCACTCCTTCATAAGGATTTGCTGTTTCTATACACAATTATATAGTATTTCATAAATACTCTAGAGCACTCTAAACTGTCATTCGCTAATCTTAATTCAGATTTGATGCCTACTATATTTATCAAAAACATAAGCAATGTGCGATATTGTGGACAATATAGCATGTATGATATTTTCTATTGCCACAGTTGTATATAGGCCAACACGTAGCAGGTTAAATGGGCAAATTTAACTTTTTTGCCATTCTGGATCTTATTAGGCCTATGAAGTTTAAATTTATTTAAATATGATCTTAATTTTAAATAAAATCATTATTTTATTTAATCTGTAAATAAAGTTTTATTTTGATATTATATTTATGTTATATAATACGAACATGAATATCATATACACATGTCTAAGTACATGCACGTGGAATATATACAGTGTACATGGTTTAACATGCCTGTATATAAATGCTGGGATTCACACTGCAACCGACATGTTAGCCCCTCCATATACATATATATTATCCAGTACACAAACACACACACATGTAATGTGACATAAAAATAAATTTATAACAGTATAAATATTTGTACATATATTTATAATATTATAAAAATAGTAATATTATAAATACAAAAATTAATAATTATAAATTTAAATATAAATTCAAATTTCAGATTTCATATCTATAAGGCTTTTGATCAGAAAAATATATAAATATACAATTATCTTGAATCATATTATATTTACAATTTTTTTATAATCACATTACATAAATATATATTCACATTTAATGTTGACAACACATATATATAAAGATTCGTGATATCATTATCTAATTTAAACATATATGATTCAAGATAATTATCAAATAAATATATAAAATTGTAAATAGATTAGTTACCATGAGTATAGTCTAATTAGTACACGTTGAATGTCGATCGAGTCCTCTTGTATTTGAATTCAAATCCTACCAAAGAGAGCTACAAACTGAAGCACTACGCATTATTGTCCAAATTTTATTTTTTGTTTTAAAGCTTGGATTGAAGGAGGAGGATGGCTACAATTTTCTGCCAGAGGTGGGACTAGTAGGAGCTAAAAAATAGAATCGCAAAATGAGGGTTTAAGGCTATTTAAATAACAAAGAGAGAGAAGAGTAAAAAGTGGATCTGGATCCACTATTTTTTCTTTCCATATCAAATCCTTTTGAATCAAATCACCCCCTTTCTTAACTTCTATGGTCGACCATCCTTGATCCAAATCACTTTAAGCCTAATCAACGTAATATACTTTTAAATCTAATTTAAACATACATCGATATCGTATATCAATACATGTGTACAACTTTTATATATGAACTATTTTAAACAAAAATCAAATAAAATTTCATAGTTAGTATTTTACAAATATCAATTAATTTAATTAATTTATAATAATTACAATTTAAGTAAATCATAAGTTAGTCGAATTGTTCAACATTTCAGTTGTGTGACTCTTAGGTGTAAATTCAATCAGCAATTAATATCGAACAATTCGAATATTAACGTTCACACGTTACCTTAGCTAGTGGTGTGACATTATGGCCAAATTTATCGCTTACATAATTTCGATAAAATCATGTTTTACTTATTTTAAAAGGTACCCAATAATGACAATTATTTACACCAATTCTCTTTGTCAAAAATATAACACATTAGGACTTATGGAATATGATAATGGTCAAAATTCCTTGATTCAACATTAAAAAATTATTATTAATTTTACTGCTCTGGCCAGAAATGTTGACTTTGAGTTGACTTCGGTCGATTGTGGTACTAACCTCATTTAACCAAGGAGACGAATTCTCTATTGAATAAAGTTTTACTTCCAATACTTCCACTCAACCCAACTATAGTCATTTAATGGATATTGTGCCAAGATTTAACTATATTAAAGTTGAGCTTCCACATTGAAGCTTAACAGTATTCTCAAGTCGAGAGAATTGTGTATTATTTTTACAACGATATTTCCTATTTGACCTTAGTTATATTAACCAACATAAAATTATCACAGTTGTCCAATAACTATCAATACGTAACCCCTTGGTTCCCCTAAATAACCATAACTACTACACTGCCCCATATTTGGAGAGTGTTTGTACCAAAATTGTGCACAACACTCTTCGAAAGGGTTTGAAGAGATAAAATGAAGAAATTAAATGGAAAAAGAGGATTATCTAACAAACACTTCAAAAACAGACAAGAAAGTACGCAGAAACACTGAAATTTAGAGTTGTTCGGCGTGTTGCCTACGTCCACTCTGAAATGATTGATCTTTATTAACTTTTGATTGTTGGTTACAGTGAATTATAGCAGTAAATCTCGAGTACAACAGTGGAATTTGAATACAATGGTGAATTTGGCAGAGTCTGGATGTCAAAGAGCCTAAAGATCCCTTTTCTGTAGGCTCTGGGATGCTATTTATAGGCGTAGGATGCAAATATCTCGCTCAGATCTCGGGAGACCTCTTTTGGCATGTGTGTGGGCCCACGTGATTGATCCCACTCGATTTTCGACTCGATTCGTGATCGATAGGAAAGAATTTCGTATCAATCAAGATTTGTCCCAATCGAGATGAAATTTAGCATGAACATTGTTGATGATGTACGCAAGCTCCTGTGAAAATTTGGTGGCATTTGGACTTGTGGATCGTGAGTTATGATCGATGCGAATTTGAGTCTTCGGTAGGCTGTTCAGTTCGAATAGATACACTTCGTATCGACCAGCTCGAATCGATGTTGAGCACGCGCTTTATACTCGATCGATCTGAAGTTCATGCCGAATTGACAGAGTCTCCCCTATGCGCGAGCCTTGTTTGTATCGATCAGTAGTGCGTTGTTCGTATCGATCAGTAGTGCATTGTTCGTATCGATCAGTAGTGTGTTGTTCGTATCGATCGCTCTGCTTTGTTCGTATCGATCGATACGAAGCAGCAGCTTTGCTTGGACTTGATGGATACGAACAGTAGCTTCATGATGGATACGAAGTGAAGCACACTAGTGGATCGATATGAATAGTCGACACTTGATAGACATGAACAAGGTCCTTTTCGATGGATACGAATAGGGTCGTTCCACTGATCGATACAAAGTAGCGCACCTATGATCGACTTGAAAAAGATCGATACGAAGTCAGATTTTCCTTGGTTGCTTCATGGACATGAACAGATGGATGTGAACAACGTGGTTATAGATGGATTCGAACAGATCGACTCGAACAATGGTATTTTGATGGATGCAAACAGAGCCATTGCAGGGTGATGGATACGAACAGAGGCTTTCCCCCTTGATTTTGATCGATCCATATCTTGAGCGTACGAATTGTGATTGACTTGAAACTTGGAACGTTGGCTTTCATAGCTTTGTTTGTCATGTCTCGTCGATTGTAGCTCGATCCGGACTCGGATAAAATTCGTCGATATCCATAGCGACCGTGCGTATAACCGATCTTCGGGATGGGCTGTCCTCGGTTTTCAATTAAGTTCTTGGTATCACAGCCTTACCAAAAGGCGGGATAACATTTGCCCTCCAAAGTATGTCTTGTGAAAACACGACGTGCTTTGAAAAGCTGCAATCTTCATTCTAAACAGTTTTATCTGACTTGTTGACCGGTAGTTGTTTTCTCGTCGCAAGTTGTAATTTTTGAGTGATTTTTCAATAATATGAATTATTGACTGCCAACCGTAGTACCACGTACTGTTGTAACTGATTGCTGTATGATAGCGATTATTTGTTTGTTGTTGTAACCATCATCAAGCGAATATCCAATCCTTGTGGATTTTGAAGATTGAATATTAGTCTGACATACATGCATATATGTTAACCTGAATCTTGTTAACGTTCGCACGTTTACAAGTCGTTGTCGGTTTTCTCGTATCGAATTCTGTATTGATCCTCTCCTGAACCGATGTGAAATTCAATTTGTGACAACTCTTGACGGTTGTTTTGGAATGTCCCTTCGTATCGTTCCTTTCCTGGATCGATGTGAAAGGTCGTATGATTATTCTTGTATTTACGTAATTCGCATTGGTGGATACGAAATATACATTTCGCATCGATAGAACCATGCCGCACTAGTGCAGTCTTGATATTCCTTTTACATCGATGCATCTTTATGGATCGAACAGATCGTGCGAGCTTTGCCTTTGTCGCTTGTCTAGTCTCTCTTCGTATCGAGGGACTTAAGATGGATACGAATAGTCCAGTCTGTTATTCGGGTGTTATTCATATCGATGGATACGAGCCTTCATGGGCCATGTGCTGATGGATACAAACAGAGCAGTTCGTATCAATGCACTTCAGGTGGACTCGAATAGATGGATACGAATGGACATCTTCGCATTGATTGAAGTAACATGTTGACACCAGTCAAAATAACCAGGAGATGAATCGTTTCTCTATGGCTACGCATCCATATAAATATGTTTCATACTTAGCATTTTTTTTCTCACTTGCTCATTTTATTTCTCCTGGCTTTCATATCGCACTTGCCTTCGCATCGATAAAGAACTCATAAAAGAAAAACTGCCGTCGTCCCTAAATTGAATAGTTCTTTATTCCTTTGAACTGACTATTTAATTTAGGTAACTGTTCGATCGATTCCACTTTAAAATTACGAGACTTGAGTTTTAATCACCACTCCATTCGTGTTTATGATCGATTCCGGCGCTATTGATGCCGGAGTTGGGTTGAAACAAGGTTAAGGAAGGGTTAATGGCGTTTGCTTCGGTCGGAGAAGAAGAAGCAAGGTTGGATACAAAGGGGCTAGTAGGCAATTGCTGGGCCTTAATCTCGTATCGATTGAGGAAGAAAGTGTCCTGCTTTGTATCGATCAATATTGGTTCGAAGTAACCAATGTTGAATGACTGCCACACGATCGATACGAAACCTACTGCAAGATAACGACACGATGTAATAGGAATTGAATGATCGATACAAGATAGGAATTGATCGATCGATACGAAAACGTGGACCGCGATCGATATGAGATGAGGAGCTCAAATTGATATGACCTGGCCGTAAGGTGATCGATTCGAAACCTTGTCCCCAGGTGATTGATACGAATGAAACTTTGGGTGGCCGATCCAAACTTGCATTTTGATGGTTACGAACTTTAACCAAACATATGACTCCGTCGAGCTTTATCCTTGCATGTCTGGACTTAACTACTAAACTGCATATATGACTGCCCCTCGAAGCTCGGTGATGGCGCTGTAACTTAACAAAATTTTAAACAACTTTAACTTGGATCAGTCTCTAAAATATGGATGGCATGGTCGTGACGGTCAGCGATGACGGTCACTCCAGTTGAATTTCGAAGTCTTGTCATTTGCATATTTTCTCATACTCTGTAAAATTTGCCAAGTAAAATGTAGCACTGCACTTGCACATTCACACACTTCACACTGGGGAACACAGGCTTATTATCATCTAATAATGGGTTTTAATAAGTTGATTAGTTATGGAGTCCTCAAGTTCTCAACAGCAGGAGTTTCAGAGTTCATCTCCTTTTGTCCTAGAGATACCGACCATTGCGGCCGAAATTATAGACCCAGCTCCGGATGAGCTTCCAGGAGCAACTTTCAATGCAAACCCACAAGATTATGTACCATCCAACATCTCGAAAGACATGTTGGGACGTATATTCCTAAGGCACGGTTTGTCATTGGACGATGTTCTATTAGCGGGACCGAACGACAGACCGCATGCTCCCCTAGAGGGGTTTACAACCTTTAATCGCCATGCATGTACAGCGGGAACACTTCCTCCATTTAACCAATATATCAGGGAAGTGTTGTCTTTCCTCGGAATCGCTCCATCACAACTACACCCCAACGGATACGCTACGCTGAACAGTTTATTTATCAACAGAGATTAGATATCTTTTTAACATCAAGAGTAGGGGAGATAGTCCATCTTTTACATTCCTGGAGGCGGTCAGGAATTTTCAAGTAGTAACCAGATCCTAGATAAGGCTGAGTTACTTTAAAACAGAATGGATCTATGTCCAATGCCCCCCAGGTTTGCCAGCCGATGGTTAGTCAGGCGTAAGTGTTGTAATCTTCTCCAAAAGTTATCAAGATAATAGTAGTTGATGTAAAACTAATATCTTCTTTTCTTTATAGCCGTAATTTCACGACCTGAAGGTGGGTACTTCAAAGAAATAGTAAGGATCCTTCAAGAAGTTCCAAGTGAAATGAGGGACAGCGATTCGGTTCTAACCGACAGAAATTTGAGAATCGTGGGGCTTATTGAGCGAAACCAGAGCATAAGGCTTGAAGGAACACTAAGAGTGGCCCCGACGAGGCGGGTAAAGCACAAACCGCCTACGGTCGTAATTGCCGAGGGAGGTGATGAAGAGAGAATGTCCACAGATGATGAACTTGTTGCTGGGCCTTCGGCCGAACTCAAGTGACTGAAGGAAGGAGAAAAGGCAAGGCCGCTGCTCACAAACGCCCTAAGTCTTCGAGGTGGAAATCCGTTGTCGTGTCACTACCGGTTCCTGGTATTAGAATCGCAGAGGCTCCTCCCCCTCAAATAGAGGGTCCTTTCAAAGGGCTTGCTGACATTCCGATTCTGGATTATGTTTCGCTTCAACACGACACCGGACTGGAAGGTCTTCAAAGTGCTCTTGATCTGAGCGATTCTTTTCCTACGAGTATGGCCGACACGTCCGGTTGGTTGGGGAGTTGCACATACATACACACTTCTTGGCACTACACGGTTTCCAGCTTTAAGTTGCCTGCTTCAAAAATTTACTAACTCTGTGTTCCTTTTACTTTGCAGACACGATGAACAGACATGATTCTATGCTCAGTAGTCTTCGTTCAGCATGCCAATCGTCAGGCACGTATTATGAATCCCACCGGAGGGAGGATGACAGAAACCGCAATCACGGTTATTCTAGCCAGGATTGCTACGAGAGGGATAGAGATAGGGATTATAGGGAATAGAGGCATCGATCCCGATCGTGCTCTCCACCCCCTCGACTCCCTACACAACCTTCGGGACAAGGAAAACAACCGGTATAGCCCCCTCATCACAAACCATCTTCGCATGCTTCAAGATCTGAGTCGCAACGCCACAGAACTGAGGTTGAGCCTCCTGTCATTGTTGAGCAAGCTATCACTGAGCCCACTGGGGAAGGGGCTATTAAAATTGCTCAGCTAAAGAAAGAATTCCCAAATATATGCTTTGACGGCTACATTTTCCCCCCTCACTTAAAGAGAATTCCATCGGAGGCGGAGAACACAATGCATGATTACATTCATGACATCTATTCCTAGTACAAAGAGTGGGCGAAGGCTGCAGAGAAAGCATCGAAGGTGGCCTTCAAGCGGGCTAAAATAATCGAAAAGTTAGAATCTGATCTCGCCCAGAAGGACCACATCGTCCAAGTGCAAACTGATGAAGCCGAGTCCTCTCGGAAATCAAAGATAGAGGAAACCAAAAAGGCTGATGAGGCGAACTTGGCCATGGAGAGGATGAGGCAGACACACTTTGCCTTGGTGGAGCAGATGGGCCACCGAAACACCACTGTCACAGCGGAACGGGACGCCGCTCTGAAAGAACTTGCTGAAATTAAAGCTAATTTCTCCGAAATCATCAAGGAAAAGGATGATGCAAACAAAGCCACCCAGGAAGCATGTGAACGGGCCATTGTGCTTCGGGGCGAATGGGATGCGGCCACGGCTAAGGTCCGAGTGGTGGAGACTGAGGTCGAGGAGAAAGTCTGAATGGCTGAGTCTAGGCTAGAAGGTGATATTGAAGATCTCCTCATTGTTTATAATGCTAATGTTATGAGGCACAGAAATCTAGCTTGGCTCGACAACTACCCGACACATTTATATAACGCTTGGGGTCGATTGGTTAAGGAGGAGAAGGTGGTGCATCTGGGTAAATCAATCGATGAGTTTGAACTTGAGAATCGTATGCTAAATGAAGATGAATGAAAGATTCTCCATGAGTCGATGAATTCGCATGAAAAAGAGAGACTCGGCACCCAACACTTGGAGGCCGGAGAAGGTTCAAGTGTGGAGCCCCACGATGCAAGTTCTGAAGTTCCTATGTCAACCCAGCCTAAATCTGCGCCTACGGCTGATTCCTAATTAGTTCCTACTTACAATCCGAATCAACCGTAGTAATCTCCGGCTAGAGAGCAAGTTTCTGAGGCCGTTCAACCATCCACGAGCCAAATTGAGGAAGGTACTATGAACATTCTCTATGCTTATCTGAAATTGGAGTTATCATCTGAATTAGTTATTTACAGTTCTTCTTGTGTTTTTGTCCAGTGATTGATGCTACACCGGTCGTGCCTCCTACCACTCAAGAATCAGATCATATGCAGGAGGCCATTATAACTGAAGCAACCACCACAACGACCATGGCATCGACTGACGGAACGCAATGGTGCACGCTTGTTTTCGATGAGCAGATGATGGAGGAACTCCTCGGTCATCACAACGATCCTTTTGCGGACCTACCATTTGTTATGGGTGGAAGCGCACATGCTACTGGCTCTTCAATGCCAACCACTGATGCTCCCAGCGAGGCTCAAGCGATTCGTGAGGAGGAAATATTGGCCGAAATCGACGCTGAAATGGAGGCAGTGACTCATGGTGGTAGTTTTGGAGGTGGGATGGCGGCACCTGGTCCAGGTCCGTTAAGGATGATATCACCTGGTGGTACAGTTATTGATACCAGTGTGCCTATCCCGCCTCCTATAGTCGATCCAGTTCCCCTGACTCCACCTTCAGGGAGCATTCCCATTCACTTGAGCTCGGATGAGGAAGTTGACATTATGCCCCCTCCTGGAGATCAGCCGCCGAAAGGCAAAGGCTCAAAAAAAAATAAGTGGCATATCTAGTGGGTCCACACCGAAGAAGAAGTCAAAAAAAAAGAAAGAGTGGACGTGCTTCTTCGGTCTATTTTTGGAAGATATATAGGAATCTATCTTCGTTTTTCTTTTGTAGGCCGTGTATAGATGCGGGTTCGGCCCCCGCTAGTAGGAATTTTGGAATCAACTTGTACATAATTTCTTCATAAATAGTTGAAATGGAAATTTATTTTGTTTTGAACTTGATATGTGCTTATTTGCTTAAGTGTTCCAGCATTCGAATTCTTTGTTCAGTACACTTGTGAAGTTTCAACTTTTGAATCTCATTTGAGTTTATCCGTCAAGTTCTGAAATCACAACCACAAGTCGTGATGGGATATTAAGTTGAACTTCGATGTTGTACTGCTTCTGCCAGTGATTGACACTTGAGTTCTGCCCCCAATTTCAGGGATGAAGTGAAAAGATTGGCTAGCGGTCGTATTTCTCTTTCAATGCATCATGCTTAGCATCGTTGAATTGATGCTGAAAGCAGGAGAATTCGAGTGGTCGAATCACACTTGCTCTTTTATCAATGATTGTATCCACGCTCCGGGGTTTGCACTTGTGCATCGGCGGTCGGTTGCATCTGCTCAAGTTTTAAGCGCAAGTTCATACTCCGGGGACTTAAGTCATTTTCGCAGGCGATCAGCCACGTTCACTCGACACTTAGCATTTCGTCCGCACTCTGGGGACTTGAATAAATTCGCGGGCGCTCAGTCACACCCGACCTGATTTTATGCTCCGGTCCGCGCTTTGGGGACTTAGAGTCAATTATCACTTTATAATCCAGTCCATGCTCCGGGGACTTGGAGTTGGTTGACATTTATCCTCCGATTCGCACTCTGGGAATCTGGATCGTTTCGATGTCTATACTTCAGTTCGCACTTTGGGAATCCAAAGTTATGTGATATTTATACTCCAGTTCACACTCTGGGAACTTGGAGTTGGTTGATGTTTATACTCTGGTTCGCATATCGGGAGTCCGGAGTTGTTAAGCAGATGGTCAATCACATCTGTTGTGAGTTTTTGAATTTCGTTCGCACTCTGGGAACGAAAGGTGTATCAGGATCGTGGATGGTCAGATCACATCTGAAAGTGTATATGGATCGATAATATAGTTAAACTACGACTAGCAAGTGCGGAATTATAAATAATAGTAGATAGCAGTAAAAAATGACACCAGGGATTTTTATACTGGTTCGAACTTCTCGTTCTACGTCCAGTCCCAGACTCCTTCTGGAATTTCTCTAACAACCCTCACTTAACCCGGAGGAACAGGTATTACACCGCCTGAGCAACCGAACAGGACTTTCCGCCTAAGCAACCGAATAGGACTTCAAATACAATTTGGTAAATTGTTTCTTGACTTGTGTGTTCTTTGAATAACACGAATATAGTCAATGTAGTACACCCTTCCTATAATCTTCTTGATATGATGATTTGAATGTGCAAAGATAGGAAGTATAGATTGAAAATCACTTGATATTATAACAATATAAGATCAGAATAGATAGAAAGAATTGGTTCTTTAAATAGTGAATTTTCATCTCTATTTATAGTATTGAATAGTCTTAATTTAATAGTTGCAACTATTTGAAGAAGTGCAACTCTTGGTGAAGAAGACAACTCTTCAGATTTTGATATTTCATGAAGAGATGCTTCAGTTCGTCAAGTTCAGATGTCTGAGATAAAAGTGACAGATGTCTGAATAAATTTTGAAATTCAAAAAATAAAAGGAAGACAAAAACAGTCAATTTAGATGTCTGTCTTTTAATTCAGACGTCTGTCTAGAATGACAGACGTCTGTTATTAAATTGATAGACGTCTATTTCATATAGAAATAGAGGCACTCAAAGCATAGAGTTCAGACGTCTGTTATATTACTTTTAGACGTCTGATATTGATGTCAGACGTCTGAAATAATATATAGACGTCTAATTCTGTACTGTTTTGTTCCTTCCTTTATTTTAGCACTTTTGAACTTGAGATAATATATAATTTTGAAAATACCTTTTTTATATCTTTTAAATAATAAAAAGATATTTATTTTAAAACATGATTTTCAAAAGTATATTTGTGTGTGTGTGTGTTTCATCATTATATCAGAGATTGTACATAGATATCTAAATAGAATTTTGAGAACTTTAATCTTGTAGATGATATGATAATAGCTTCTTTTGTAGATTCCTGCAAGAATATTTGACATTATAGTATATAGATTGAAATATATAGTTGTCGCATTAAAATCGAAGAAGGCAGGTTCCAACATTCTCCCCCTTTTTGATGATGACAACTATATAATTCAACGATTAGTATAACCATACCTTTTGCTCCCCCTGTCAATATGACCATAATATATAGCAGAAATGTTATTATTTCTCCCCCTTTGTCATTAACAAAAAGAATTGATGGGGGTGGTTAGATAAAAAGAAGTAAAAAAGCTGTGAATAACAAAATAATTAAGAAATGTAAACAAACCAAGCATGTACCAAAATGATAATAACAAATCAATGTTTAAGACACAGCATTTGTTTACCCAACACAGTTGACTAAGAAAGACAGATAAAATTATACAATCAACTTAGAAGTTTTAAACACAACAAAAAAAAATTTATGAAAGAAAATTTGTTTGAACCAAAAGACAAACCAAAAGAAAACCATCTTCATTCACCATTCTCCCCAAGTTGGAGAAGAAGGAGGAGAAGATCCATGAGACTTTTTCCATAATTGACGAAGAATTGTCTTGATATTTTTCAATTCTTATGCATTCTCTTCAACTTTGGCATCTAAATCATCGAATCTAGAATTGATGTAAGAAAAGCCTTATGCTATTTGTTGAGAAATTTTCTTTTGATTTTTAGAGATAGTGATGTCGGATTTGAGCTTTTCATTTTTAGTATAAGTGCGTGAAGTACCAGAAATTAGTTCAATTTCGTAATTTTCCGAGTTTGAACTTTGGATAAAAGCTTGCTCAAAAGCTTCATCTTCTTCTTCTTCCTCATCTTCTCTTTCTTCATCATCCCTTTCTTGTTCAGTATCTCCTTCATCTCCAACATTTCCGGAACTGCCTACTTTTGTTTTACCTTTTTCTTTTTGTAAAGCTAGTTGTTCCGCTTTATAATCATTATATGTTGGAAGTGTCGGAGGAGATTCCGGTTGTCACATACCGAAATTTTCGACTTTCGAAAATTCGACATCGATACTCACTTTATCGACCGCCGAGGAATCGAGTGCCGGAAACTCCAATAGTGATAGTTTTTAAAAAGAAGGAAAAGGTAGAAGAAGAAGAAAGCAGAAGAAAGAGAGAAGAAACAGAAACAGAACAATATCAGAATCTCACATATCGCAGCGGAATAATATATAATAGATGAATCAATATTCTTTAAATCAAAGAACTATATCATTTTATACATTACATCAATCATCAGAGTCAATATACAACTCAATACAACAATGGACAGTTATATAAACTTGTCCTCATACAGAATACACAGCGGAATAAAATAATATCAGATACAAATACTACGTCTCGCCATCCAGCTTGCTTCCAAAGCTCCAGAATATCCAGAATATCCTGATAACATAACTCTAGACTGCCCGTGTGGGAATTGGTGGGCACCCAGAGTTTAGAAGGGAAATAATAAACTCCGAGTCAGTCATGGTGACTGGTGTGAGATCGTAAAACAGTTATTTTTCACAAAGAAAATAAAACAAATTCGCAATGCTTTTGGAAAATGAAACTACCATAAGACCTCCCACCACACACACAATGCAAACGCAGAATTGGAGGAGATTTCTTCTTATGATAGTCAAAGATGCTTACTACGCAAAATCAAATTCTTTTTTAATATTATTATTAGTGCATAGTGTAGAAATCATTTCGAAAGTATAATATTAATCTTAGCCAACATACGACCAGTATCGTATGCCTACTATAGCTACCATCTAAACAGTGGTGACCACCGTACGTAAATGGCAGGTTCTACAACTAATACCGTACAAGGTGCGTATTGGAGTTTGGATTTCCAACAAATGGTCAGGCTAAGGAACTTCCTATCCACGATGGGTACGTCCCTGGAATAGACGACCCGAGAAATAACCTAACATTACGGTTAGATCTCTGCCAACACAAGGCCGGGTTACCTCTGCAAAAGAAGGTAACTACTGACATGCGTATGTCATCCCCCGATCGTAACCGATCTTCCCGAGGATCCCCGATTTCCAACAAACCACATCAAAATAATAATGCAGCAACCACATAGGTTAAGTATCTGGGCTCCATACCATGATACCACCTCTATCCAGAAGGAATGACATACACTAAGGGGCGCTACTCCCTAGAACCTTGCCGCATCCTTCCTGTTTTGACCATTTCCGGGGTGTGAGGCTCGACGAAGTCTCGTCCACAAAGCTACGCTTTCTACAAAGCCATGCTTCGGGTCAAACAAAATGATCAACCTATGATCACAAAGATATAAGATCAAACAAATGATCATATCGCAAATGATCAAACACTGATCATTTCACAGCAACACTCAGTATGCCACGTTACCAAATTGGGAATATATCGCTGATAAATTTCAACTACATAACCTCTGAGCTCGTACGTCTCAGAGAAGGGTGTTAAGCTAAGAGAATAATTTCTCCGCCACCAACAGAAATGTATTTGAAAGAAATCAGCTTTATATCTCAAATTGTAACGTCAGACATACAATCCATACAAGTCTGTTCCGGGATCGAACAGAACCAAAGGCACTTCTCACGAAGCCCTTGCATATCCGGATAATTTTCAATCACGTCAGGACTTCCCGTCACTAAGGGTGATAAAACCTCTAAACCGGAGATCAGCCGATGTAGAGTAACTCGACGGTAATCCTTCCGTTTTCAAAAATATCTGGTCTTCAACACCGGTCTTCGAATGCAATTCATAACGACGTATCACATATTCGGAATGGGTTATACGACCCCATGGTCCTTTCCCGGTTAACCCGAATAGTGAGCGTTTATTTAAAAACAAGTATGGCATTCAAATTCATCCAATTCACAACAAATACCCATTCAAGGTAATTATTGATAGTCGGTTATTTAATTATCAATAAAGATGCGCAACATCATCAGATTCCAAATAATTTTCCAAATTATTTTATCTTCCAAAATATCTTTACTAGATATATAATTTCCACACTTCAAAAATAAATCAATATTTATTTTTAAACTAATTCCCATTTCTTTTATAAATTCCATATTGAATTTATATTTCAAAAATGTCTACTGATATACGATTCTCAAATCGTTTTCAATATTCAATTTCAATTTATCTTTAAGAAGATAAAATCTCAAAACGTTTCATTTCATTTTGGAAAACATTCCCATACTTATTTAATAATAAGTATTTCACAAATCTATTTATTTTCAACATTTGAAAATATTCGTTATACTTAAATCAATATTAAGTATATATTCATTCTTTAAGGAAAACATTTGAGTCAAAACGAATGTTACGTAAAACATCGTTACGACGACTCAAAATCACTAGTATAGGGATTCGAAATTAAGATAGATATATAAATCCCAATACTAGGCATAAACATTTTCTTTTGAAAATCATTTACTATAACAACAGTGTTATAGTCCATCATTTCCTTAAATTTCTCGAAAACGTCTATTTCAACAATAAATGTTGAAATCTATGGTTTCGATTTTTAACACGTTTTAAAACATTGTTAAATCATTTTCATCTTATTCCAGTAACAATTTCCCAAAACAGATCCATTTTACTTAATAATATATTCACTGTCCAAAATCATGAATATACTTCACTAACCACATTTCAATCTTTTCTACACATTTATATTTCAAGAATTATCCACTATCCAAAATCGTGGATAAAATTCCTTTAATAACTTCTATATTTAAATTCATCAAATTTGATTGATTTCGAATTTATAAAACAACGTTTATAAATTCACCTTTATATTTTCTAACAACTTCGATTTATAAAATTCTCCTTTTATTAACTTCTAAAATTACTTATCAAAATAAGTGATTTCGGATTTATAAACAACGTTTATAAATCACATTTATACTTCATAACAATTTCAACTTATAAAATCATTTTATTAGCAAATTCTGTTCAAATCTCATCTAAGTGCAAAATTCTAATTTATAAGAAAATTTCTTATAAATCTTCTATTCTACAACTTCTATACAATTTATACTTCACAATTTATAAATCTATAAATCTCGTTCACATATGATTTTTATTATCACTTCATTTTTAACACTTATAAAAACTCGTTTTATAATTCCAATATCTTAATTTATAAAAAAAATGTCAACTTTATAAACCTTTTAAGTAAACCGTTTATAATACTTTAAAAAATCTTAATTTAAACCATTTTATAAATCAATCAACTATTTATTCCAAAAATCACTTTTCGGTTATATTTCACAAAGATCTTAACCTTTATAACTTTTAAAATTTGAACGTTTATTTATTTAAAACAAATTACTTCAAAAATTTAATAAACCGTATAATTTCAAAGATCACTTTAAAAATCCTTTTAAATTAAAAGTCGTTATTTTTAAAACTTCAAAACTTGAATCCGATGATGCAACAGCACCAATTAGTCAATCACAACAACAAACATCATATATCAATATGATAACAGAATATACATCAATATCTGTAAATAAATACTACTAGTGAGGAATCCAGTTGGATCCCTCCAACCTGTTTCCCTGCATCCAAAGACGTTAGCACAATACCAATTCCACTTCGAGGTGGAATATCGTGGTATATGGGTTTTATAAAAATCATCCGCTTACTAACGGCGCAATAGGGTCTCATCCGCTATACGAGGCGGGAAATCAATCAATCCAATATATACATATGCCAATATGTATATATTGCTATATATATAGATATATCCTACTATATCTAATATCACATCCAATAGCAATCATATCAGTCAAATCAATAACTATCAAACAAAAATTTATTTGAGTGAGAAAAATCTCACCTTAGCTTTTTATTTTGCAATCCAATCCAATTCTTCTTTTGTTTTCTCGACTTTAACCTTGTATAAATAATTTATACAATTTATTAATATTCGAATTTAATCGAATCAACAATTTTCGTTTTGATAGTTTTAATCAGTTAATGGTTTTATTTCAAACCAGTTTCATTTAATAAAATTCGCTAAACTAGAATTTTACTTTAAAACTAAATTCCCCTTTAAAAATTTCTAAGTAAAAATAAAAATAAGTTAAACACCCTAAATGAATTATTTATCAACCCAGTAAAGAAAATCCTATTTTTTTCTCTTTTTAACTTCGGTAACATATATACTTACTTATTGTTTTCCTATGCATATTAAAATATGTCTATCAAGTTTAAAACAAAACTGTTTTATATAAATTTTTCTGTAAAAATTATTTCCCAAAATTTTCCTGTTACAAAACAGTTTATACCCTTGATTTATTTCAAACTAATTATTAAATTTCTCCTTTAATAATTTTATTTAACTAAACAGATTAAATATTTAAAACCAACCTTCTTTTCACAAATTAAGTCAACTAAAATTTCCTTTTAACTAATTTACTAAATAAAAATTAAATCTATAACTACATTCCCAATAATAAACTAAATACCTTACTGTAGTTATATATATATATATATTTTTCTGCTTATAAATTAATTTTTTTTTATATATATTTATGTATATATTTCTGCATGTATATATCTTCAAGTCAAGTTGCATTGGGAAAAAATAAAAAGAATTCGAAAAACTTACTGTCGATCGAACCCTAGTCGCGACCCAGACCCGCTCCGGTTGTCGAGCTGCTGCCGCCGCTTCCCTTGAACGCATTCGAAACCTCTCCCAGTATCGCGAAACCCTAGCCTAGCTGACATTCGATCGCGGCTGCCTTCGACGACGTTGCCATTGATGAACTCGAGCTCGATTTCCCCTAACGTGAGCCTCGCGACCATCGCGACCTGCTACTGCCTCGTGACAAGCACGAGCTCGACTTCGCCTATACGAGCGCGCGCGCCTCCTCCCTTGCGATTGAATCGCCTATATTTTTTTTCAATCTAGACTGCGAATTCAAATTGAAGAGGGAAACTCGATTTGTTCGGCCATTGATTTAAACGAGAACGAAGAGTTTTCATTTTTGGAAGAGCTTTGAAATTAACTGTTAGCGGCCATTTTTATGTTTCAAAAATTGATTTTGAAAACTGAGGAGGACGAGATATTTGAAATTGAAGACGGTATGGTTATCACGATTTCTTTCGTGTTCTTCTGCGCGATTTTAGGCAGAGACAACGGTGCATGTTTAAAGGAAAATAACGTGGTGTGTTGACCGATGATTTAAATTTTAAATTGAATACGACTCTATTTCAACGCGTTTTTGTGTCGTGTGTTCACGTAACAACTCCGAAAAATACGAAAATTGAAATCCGGTAATAATTCAATATTACGGACCCAATGGAACTGGTTTCGTCGAATTCCGAGACTGTTTGAAAAATGACTATTTTTAAATATCGGTTCAAACAATTAAATTTCAAACTGAACAATTTACTCCCAAATTCGATTCCAAAGCTTCTGTCATCTTCAGTATTATCAATATAAATTTTAAAAGCTTTCGAAATATTTTTCTTCAGCTTAAAATTGAAGATTCAAATATTTATTCAATTTACAATAGATTAAATTCTATAAATTAAATTGCCAAATTCAGAGTTATATCGGGATTCAAATTAAATCATCGTTCAAATATTTAAAATTAATTAAATATTCTCAATTTAATTTGTTCAAAATTCTGGGTCGTTACAAACTTCCCTCCTTAAAAGAATTTCGTCCTCGAAATTACAAGTTAGGAAAAAAGGTCCTTAACTCGTCTACTATCTTTCACAATCTAATAGTTTTATCAATTTTTCAAAACAAATCTTTCTACTAAAGATTCGTTATCAATCCAACTAGCTTTCTAAACCCTTTCATAATTTTCAAACAATATTGTTTCTTTAACAATTCAAATTTAAATTTAAATTGAATTTTAAACTTTCAAAATTTCCTCAAAAATTTTCTAACGCCCTAAATTTTCGAAAAATTTCGCCAGCGTCTCCTTTGCGCGGCTAATACGGCACGACTACAAAACGTCCCTACGGACTCTCAGGTTTCAAAAAGAAAAAGAAAAAGCCAAGCGGCTAGACAAGAAATCATCAAATCTCATATTGAAATTTAAATACTTACCTTTTGTTGAGCAATTCAAATTATCTTCGAAATCAAAATCCCAATTCCTTTATACACCTGTATGTCCTACTAGCCATAATATCTAGTTACACATTCAAACCATTTTGCAAATTCTATTACAAAATTTTCAATATAAACTGCTCATACATTTTTACTTCACTATTGAAGTTAAATAACTATTTTTTCATTTCAAATCTCATTTGAATTAAATTCCACATTTCAATTTCTCATTTGAGTTAAATTTATCATTCAATTCAATTTGGATTCTATTTATCTTCTGAATATTGAATTTATCAATTATCTTTAGTTCACTTCAAACTAATCTCAAAACTTCATTTTATTTCGCACAATTCACATTTGTTTTCAACGTTCAGTTTCAATTCCAGTTTTATTCACTTTTGTTCGCTCCCAAAATTTATTTACAATTCACTATTTTGGTTTATAACCACTTATATT
Source organism: Allium fistulosum (assembly GCA_030737815.1). NCBI lineage: Eukaryota > Viridiplantae > Streptophyta > Magnoliopsida > Asparagales > Amaryllidaceae > Allium > Allium fistulosum. The sequence goes on from CM060907.1 coordinate 298,146,574, forward strand.
AAACTGGATTTCAATTCGAATTCAATTTACATTCATGTACTTGCAATTGCAAATTGATTCATTCATTCACAATTTTATTTTCATAATTCAATACTCAATTCCAGAGTCTTTTCAACCTTTTCAAAACCATTTTTGAAAACAATTCAAATTATCCTTTGAATTTTCTAAAACAAAAATCCAAATTTTTCAAACACTTCCATTTAAAACAATTTGGCAGCAATTCCTCTTTTGGAAACCCGAAAATGAACACCAATGATGCCGCGGTCATCATCGAAATTATTTTCCAGCGACCGAAAAGAGTTTAGAGCTTTTTATTCCTTCAAAACATTTTTCAAAACCTTCGAAATTCATTTTCAAATCAAAAAGGATTTAAACTTTCCAAATCTCCAAAATTTTCTTTTCAAAACATTTCTAAATACTTCTCTGGAGTTCCGTTTCAAATTACAAATCACATTTATAATTTACATTCTTAAATTCATTTGTATATGAATTCATTTCCTGGTTCTTTGTTTTAATTCCAATTTCATATACAATTTCCACATATATATTAATGAGGATAATTAACATCATTACTTCCTAACAACCATGCATCCATATACTATGATAATTCATAGAAAACCATTTCTTTTCTATACAAAAATAGTTTTTGGCAAAATTATCTCATTTACCCTATTTTAAAATCAATACTGTGTCGGTTTATCTTGTTTAAGAGTTTAGAAACCCCTATCGATTACAGTTAGCTAGACTGCACCGACCAGAATCTATAAACAATCAACCGATAAGTCAACACAATACAAAACAATTTTATATTCACTAACAAATACGCACCCGTATCTATTATTACACTCACACTCATTCTAGAGTACTACTGACTCTATCTCTAATGAGTAACACCCAACAGAGCAGGGTTGTCGCTTAACCATATGCTCTAATACCAAATGTAACGTCCCAGACTTTTCAACTTTCTAAAATTCGACATCGATACTCACTTTATCGACTGTCGAGCCATCGAATGCCGGAAACCCGAAAAGTTATGGTTTTAAAAAGAAGAAAAAGGTAGAAGAAGAAGAAAAGAGTAGAAGGAGAAGAGAAGAACAACACAGAACAGAAACAGAAACAGAAACAGAACAATATCAGAATCTCACATATCGCAGCGGAATAATATATAATAGATGAATCAATATTCTTTAAATCAAAGAACTATATCATTTTATACATTACATCAATCATCAGAGTCAATATACAACTCAATACAACAATGGACAGTTATATAAACTTGTCCTCATACAGAATACACAGCGGAATAAAATAATATCAGATACAAATACTACGTCTCAACATCCAGCTTGCTTCCAAAGCTCCAGAATATCCAGAATATCCTGATAACATAACTCTAGACTGCCCGTGTGGAAATTGGTGGGCACCTAGAGTTTAGAAGGGAAACAATAAACTCCGAGTCAGTCATGGTGACTGGTGTGAGATCGTAAAACAGTTATTTTTCACAAAGAAAATAAAACAAATTCGCAATGCTTTTGGAAAATGAAACTACCATAAGACCTCCCACCACACACACAATGCAAACGCAGAATTGGAGGAGATTTCTTCTTATGATAGTCAAAGATGCTTACTACGCAAAATCAAATTCTTTTTTAATATTATTATTAGTGCATAGTGTAGAAATCATTTCGAAAGTATAATATTAATCTTAGCCAACATACGACCAGTATCGTATGCCTACTATAGCTACCATCTAAACAGTGGTGACCACCGTACGTAAATGGCAGGTTCTACAACCAATACCGTATAAGGTGCGTATTGGAGTTTGGATTTCCAACAAATGGTCAGGCTAAGGAACTTCCTATCCACGATGGGTACGTCCCTGGAATAGACGACCCAAGAAATAACCTAACATTACGGTTAGATCTCTGCCAACACAAGGCCGGGTTACCTCTACAAAAGTAGGTAACTACTGACACGCGTATGTCATCCCCCGATCGTAACCGATCTTCCCGAGGATCCCCGATTTCCAACAAACCACATCAAAATAATAATGCAGCAACCACATAGGTTAAGTATCTGGGCTCCATACCATGATACCACCTCTATCCAGAAGGAATGACATACACTAAGGGGCGCTACTCCCTAGAACCTTGCCGCATCCTTCCTGTTTTGACCATTTCCAGGGTGTGAGGCTCGACGAAGTCTCGTCCACAAAGCTACGCTTTCTACAAAGCCATGCTTCGGGTCAAACAAAATGATCAACCTATGATCACAAAGATATAAGATCAAACAAATGATCATATCGCAAATGATCAAACACTGATCATTTCACAGCAACACTCAGTATGCCACGTTACCAAATTGGGAATATATCGCTGATAAATTTCAACTACATAACCTCTGAGCTCGTACGTCTCAGAGAAGGGTGTTAAGCTAAGAGAATAAATTCTCTGCCACCAACAGAAATGTATTTGAAAGAAATCAGCTTTATATCTCAAATTGTCAGACATACAATCCATACAAGTCTGTTCCGGGATCGAACAGAACCGAAGGCACTTCTCACGAAGCCCTTGCATATCCGGATAATTTTCAATCACGTCAGGACTTCCCGTCACTAAGGGTGATAAAACCTCTAAACCGAAGATCAGCCGATGTAGAGTAACTCGACGGTAATCCTTCCATTTTCAAAAATATCCGGTCTTCAACACCGGTCTTCGAATGCAATTCATAACGACGTATCACATATTCGGAATGGGTTATACGACCTCATGGTCCTTTCCCGGTTAACCCGAATAGTGAGCGTTTATTTAAAAACAAGTGTGGCATTCAAATTCATCCAATTCACAACAAATACCCATTCAAGGTAATTATTGATAGTCGGTTATTTAACTATCAATAAAGATGCGCAACATCATCAGATTCCAAATAATTTTCCAAATTATTTTATCTTCCAAAATATCTTTACTAGATATATAATTTCCACACTTCAAAAATAAATCAATATTTATTTTTAAACTAATTCCCATTTCTTTTATAAATTCCATATTGAATTTATATTTCAAAAATGTCTACTGATATACAATTCTCAAATCGTTTTCAATATTCAATTTCAATTTATCTTTAAGAATATAAAATCTCAAAACGTTTCATTTCATTTTGGAAAACATTCCCATACTTATTTAATAATAAGTATTTCACAAATCTATTTATTTTCAACATTTGAAAATATTCGTTATACTTAAATCAATATTAAGTATATATTCATTCTTTAAGGAAAACATTTGAGTCAAAACGAATGTTACGTAAAACATCGTTACGACGACTCAAAATCACTAGTATAGGGATTCGAAATTAAGATAGATATATAAATCCCAATACTAGACATAAACATTTTCTTTCGAAAATCATTTACTATAACAACAGTGTTATAGTCCATCATTTCCTTAAATTTCTCGAAAACGTCTATTTCAACAATAAATGTTGAAATCTATGGTTTCGATTTTTAACACGTTTTAAAACATTGTTAAATCGTTTTCATCTTATTCCAGTAACAATTTCCCAAAACAGATCCATTTTACTTAATAATATATTCACTGTCCAAAATCGTGAATATACTTCACTAACCACATTTCAATCTTTTCTACACATTTATATTTCAAGAATTATCCACTATCCAAAATCGTGGATAAAATTCCTTTAATAACTTCTATATTTAAATTCATCAAATTTGATTGATTTCGAATTTATAAAACAACGTTTATAAATTCACCTTTATATTTTCTAACAACATCGATTTATAAAATTCTCCTTTTATTAACTTCTAAAATTACTTATCAAAATAAGTGATTTCGGATTTATAAACAACGTTTATAAATCACATTTATACTTCATAACAATTTCAACTTATAAAATCATTTTATTAGCAAATTCTGTTCAAATCTCATCTAAGTGCAAAAATCTAATTTATAAGCAAATTTCTTATAAATCTTCTATTCTACAACTTCTATACAATTTATACTTCACAATTTATAAATCTATAAATCTCGTTCACATATGATTTTTATTATCACTTCATTTTTAACACTTATAAAAACTCGTTTTATAATTCCAATATCTTAATTTATAAAAAAAATGTCAACTTTATAAACCTTTTAAGTAAACCGTTTATAATACTTTAAAAAATCTTAATTTAAACCATTTTATAAATCAATCAACTATTTATTCCAAAAATCACTTTTCGGTTATATTTCACAAAGATCTTAACCTTTATAACTTTTAAAATTTGAACGTTTATTTATTTAAAACAAATTACTTCAAAAATTTAATAAAACATATAATTTCAAAGATCACTTTAAATATCCTTTTAAATTAAAAGTCGTTATTTTTAAAACTTCAAAACTTGAATCCGATGATGCAACAGCACCAATTAGTCAATCACAACAACAAACATCATATATCAATATGATAACAGAATATACATCAATATTTGTAAATAAATACTACTGGTGAGGAATCCAGTTGGATCCCTCCAACCTGTTTCCCTGCATCCAAAGACGTTAGCACAATACCAATTCCACTTCGAGGTGGAATATCGCGGTATATGGGTTTTATAAAAATCATCCGCTTACTAACGGCGCAATAGGGTCTCATCCGCTATACGAGGCGGGAAATCAATCAATCCAATATATACATATGCCAATATGTATATATTGTTATATATATAGATATATCCTACTATATCTAATATCACATCCAATAGCAATCATATCAGTCAAATCAATAACTGTCAAACAAAAATTTATTTGAGTGAAAAAAATCTCACCTTTGCTTTTTATTTTGCAATCCAATCCAATTCTTCTTTTGTTTTCTCGACTTTAACCTTGTATAAATAATTTATACAATTTATTAATATTCGAATTTAATCGAATCAACAATTTTCGTTTTGATAGTTTTAATCAGTTAATGGTTTTATTTCAAACCAGTTTCATTTAATAAAATTCGCTAAACTAGAATTTTACTTTAAAACTAAATTCCCCTTTAAAAATTTCTAAGTAAAAATAAAAATAAGTTAAACACCCTAAATGAATTATTTATCAACCCAGTAAAGCAAATCCTATTTTTTTTCTCTTTTTAACTTCGGTAACATATATACTTACTTATTGTTTTCCTATGCATATTAAAATATGTCTATCAAGTTTAAAACAAAACTGTTTTATATAAATTTTTCTGTAAAAATTATTTCCCAAAATTTTCCTGTTACAAAACAGTTTATACCCTTGATTTATTTCAAACTAATTATTAAATTTCTCCTTTAATAATTTTATTTAACTAAACAGATTAAATATTTAAAACCAACCTTCTTTTCATAAATTAAGTCAACTAAAATTTCCTTTTAACTAATTTACTAAATAAAAATTAAATCTATAACTACATTCCCAAAAATAAACTAAATACCTTACTGTAGTTATATATATATATATATATATATATATATATATATATTTCTGCTTATAAATTAATTTTTTTTTATATATTTATGTATAAATTTCTGCATGTATATACCTTCAAGTCAAGTTGCATTGGGAAAAAATAAAAAGAATTCGAAAAACTTACTGTCGATCGAACCCTAGTCGCGACCCAGACCCGCTCCGGTTCTCGAGCTGCTGCCGCCGCTTCCCCTGAACGCATTCGAAACCTCTCCCAGTATCGCGAAACCCTAGCCTAGCTGACATTCGATCGCGGCTGCCTTCGACGACGTTGCCATTGATGAACTCGAGCTCGATTTCCCCTAACGTGAGCCTCGCGACCATCGCGACCTGCTACTGCCTCGTGACAAGCACGAGCTCGACCTCGCCTATACGAGCGCGCGCGCCTCCTCCCTTGCGATTGAATCGCCTATATTTTTTTCAATCTAGATTGCGAATTCAAATTGAAGAGGGAAACTCGATTTGTTCGGCCATTGATTTAAACGAGAACGAAGAGTTTTCGTTTTTGGAAGAGCTTTGAAATTAACTGTTAGCGGCCATTTTTATGTTTCAAAAATTGATTTTGAAAACTGAGGAGGACGAGATATTTGAAATTGAAGACGGTATGGTTATCACGATTTCTTTCGTGTTCTTCTGCGCGATTTTAGGCAGAGACAACGGTGCGTGTTTAAAGGAAAATAACGTGGTGTGCTGACCGATGATTTAAATTTTAAATTTTAAATTGAATACGACTCTATTTCAACGCGTTTTTGTGTCGTGTGTTCACGTAACAACTCCGAAAAATACGAAAATTGAAATCCGGTAATAATTCAATATTACGGACCCAATGGAACTGGTTTCGTCGAATTCCGAGACTGTTTGAAAAATGACTATTTTTAAATATCGGTTCAAACAATTAAATTTCAAACTGAACAATTTACTCCCAAATTCGATTCTGAAGCTTCTGTCATCTTCAGTATTATCAATATAAATTTTAAAAGCTTTCGAAATATTTTTCTTCAGCTTAAAATTGAAGATTCAAATATTTATTCAATTTACAATATATTAAATTCTATAAATTAAATCGCCAAATTCAGAGTTATATCGGGATTCAAATTAAATCATCGTTCAAATATTTAAAATTAATTAAATATTCTCAATTTAATTTGTTCAAAATTCTGGGTCGTTACACCGGTAATCCCATCAAACTAAAGAAGCGAATGTTGGATACCTTGATCTTTTCAAATTCAATTGACGGACTTTGAATAGAGAAGGCAGATAGAATTCGAGTAATATAAGGAGCATAGACAATTGAACATTTCTTGGAGTCATGATAAGTACGAAAAGCATCATAAAAGTATTGAGCCCAATTGATCTGAGTATTTGATAAAATTGATTGAAGCGCCTTATCTTCATCATCGAAATGACCTCATGGCTTCCTTGCCGGGGAAAAATTGTTTTTATAAGCATTCTAAGCAATAGTCGAGGTCGAGGACGAAGATGATTTGATCTATCTGTGGACTTTTCAGGTTCAAAAAGATAATATTCTATTTGTTTAAGTTCCTCCCCTTCTAACTTAAAGTCGTCTAAGTCAACACCATCCGAGCTACATTTCAAAACTCGTCCAATGTCAAAGGGAGTTATTTGCAGAATGTTTCCAAATACGCTTGTCCAAAGCGTTCCTTTATCTCGATGAAGTCTAATTTTTGGATTGTTAACATTTGCAAGAAATAATAAGACACTAAGTTTACAAATGTTGACTTGATTATCTTTGAAATTAATAAGACTTGTAATCTGAGATCTATCAGTATAGAGCCTAAGTTTGTACATATGAAAATGATCAAGATCATGAAAAATACCATGAAAAGATGGTAGAGAAGATAAATGCTTGTAACGAGCCATACTTCGGGGTTCGTGGTATAACCAAGCTGCAATTTGATCTTCCGAAGGAAGAATATGAGGAGGTTGTTGAGATGAATCTCCTTTTTGTTTCTTTGATTTGGGCGCCATTTGTTTAATTTGAAGAAGGCTAGGGTTTTGAGTTTGAGAGAAAATAGACGTGAAGAAAAGAATAAACCGTTGGCATGATTTAAATAGTTTTCGTCTTAACAGGGTTTCAGACGTCTAAAAAATATACAGACGTCTGAGGTTCTGTAGATTAGAATCAAGGACGAAAAGATTAGACGTCTAAAAATTTATAACAGACGACTAAAAGGTATGACAGACGTCTGAAAAAAATTGACAGACGGCTCAGAAGGTTTAAATTGAAACAGAGAGTAAAAAACATTTTGAACTAAATTCAGACATCTGATAATTTTATGTTTAGACGTCTATATTGAATAACAGACGTCTGTTATTTTTAAACAGACGGATAATTGTAAATAGAAAATTTATACTTTTATTTAGACGTCTGTGATAAATGATTCAGACGTCTGTGTGGCTGAAAACAGTAAAAGTAGTTGTTTTACAGACGTCTGTTGAAAGATGTAGACGTCTGTATGTCTGATGATGAATGTTTTTGCTAAGTTTAAAGAAAAGAAAAAATATTCAAATATTTATTTATTTTGATAAAAACAAAGCAAATATGAATAACCAAATCAACATACAATCATATAAATATTTTCTACTTAGGAGTCTTTGGAGTTTTTGGAGACTTCGGAGACTTCCCTTTGGATGATTTGTGTTGATTTTGTTCATCAGACTGTTTAATGGGAGACCATTGAGGCTGTCGATCCCATGAATTTGGGGAAACATGAGGACGTTGAGGTGAAAGAATATGTGCATTTGTGTTGATGGGAGATGAACCACATATTTTTGCAGCACACCGTTCAAGAAAACTCAGTCGTCTTCCATGACTCTTTTGCTCAAAATACATTTTTCGCTGAAGATTAAGTGTTTCCCTCTGATAGTGATGTAAGTCATCTATCTTTTCCTTAGTAGTTGGAGATGGAAATAAATTTCTTCGCGTGCGTTTATTTTCCGGCGTATACCCCGTATGATGACTTTGTGGTGGACATATCAGAATATAAGCTGGAGTTGGAGTCGGAAGTTCGGAAGACCCAGAACTAGGTGTTTCAAAATTAATTGACGAATATTCAGATGAATAGGAAGGCTCATCTGAGGATGAACCAGCCATGGTATATATGAATAATGCAAAGTTAAAAAGCATATTTGAATTTTTGCTTTCACCTTTTAAGAAAATAAAATAGATAAGCTGAATGACAATTTTCTTCGGAAAGAAGGAATTTATAGAAAACTGAAGGCTAAAAAAATAAATGGTTAAGATTAAAAGAAGAAGAAATTTAATGTTAACCAGAAACAATATGTGTGGATAGAAACAAGTTAAATAAAAACAGAATAGTTGAAGTAAACTTCATAAATTTTTGAGAGAGATAATTCCAAGTTCTCGTCTCAATTTTACAAAAGTGTTTTCATTTAATGGTTTGGTAAAAATATCTGCTAATTGATTTTCCCGAAGATACGAATTCTAGATTGATTATATCTTTTTCAATATTATCACGAAGAAAATGATGACGAATATCAATATGTTTTGTCCGTGAATGATTTACTGGATTTTTAGATAAATTAATAGCACTAGAGTTATCACAAAAGATTGTAGATTTGGATAAGTTAAAACCAAAATCTTGAAGAGTTTGTTGCATATAAATTACTTGAGCACATGCCAAGGCTGCAGATATATATTCTGCTTCAAAAGTAGAAAGTGATACGCAATTTTGTTTCTTACTGAACCAAGATACTAGAGACCGTCCAATGAAGTGACAAGTCCCACTTGTACTTTTTCTATCCGTCCGACTTCCTCCAAAATCAGCATCACTATATGATACTAATTCAAAAGGACATTCTTTCGGATAAAATAGTCCAAAATCTTTGGTTTTGTTGAGATAACGTAAAATACGTTTCACTGCTCTAATATGTGATTCTTTAGGATCGGCTTGAAATCGTGCACACAAACAAACACTCATCATTATATCGGGTCTACTAGCGGTTAAATATAATAAAGATCCAATCATACTTCGATATAATTTTTGGTCTATACTCTTGCCATTTTCATCTTTTTCAAGATGTATGGTTGTACTCATAGGAGTTGGTTTGGCAGAAGTATTTTCCATACCAAAGCGTTTGATTAAATTATTACAATATTTTTCTTGATTTATAAAAATACCATTATTAATTTGTTTAATTTGAAGTCCAAGAAAATATGTTAATTCTCCCATATGAGACATTTCAAATTCATTTGTCATTATTTTAGAAAATTCTTGACATAATTTATCATTAGTTGATCCAAAAATAATATCATCTACATAAATTTGAACAATTAAGATATCATGTTTCTTTTTCTTAATAAAAAGAGTTTGATCAACCTTTCCAATTTCAAAACCAGAATTGATTAAATAACTTTTTAAACGATCATACCAAGCACGAGGTGCTTGTTTCAAACCGTATAAAGCCTTTTTAAGTTTATAAACATGTTCTGGAAATTGTTCGTGTATAAACAAGGGAGGTTGTTCAACATAAACATTTTCTTTAATAAATCCATTTAAAAAAAGCACTTTTAACATCCATTTGATATAATTTGAAATCATGAAAGCAAGCATAGGCTAATAGAATTCGTATTGCTTCTAATCTTGCAACAGGAGAAAAAGTTTCTTCATAGTCAATTCCTTCTTCCTGATTATATCCTTGAGCAACTAATCTAGCTTTATTTCTAGTGATATTACCATTTTCATCGGCTTTATTTTTAAAAACCCATTTAGTGCCAATAACTGTTTGATCATTTGGTCGTGGAACTAAATCCCAAACGTCATTTCTTTCGAATTGGTTTAGTTCTTCTTGCATCGCAATAATCCAATAATCATCAGTTGAGGCTTCCTTAATATTTTTAGGTTCTATATTAGAAAGAAACGCTATATGACCCATTTGATTTAGTTGATTTCTTGTTTTAACTCTTTCATCAATTTCTCCTATTATATTTTGAATTGGATGATCTTTTAAAATTCTTGGTGGAGATTTTAATTCAGTTTCAATTTGATTTATAGAAGTGATATTGTCAGGTGTATTGTTGTCAAAAGTAGAATTTGAATTTATTACAATGTCTTCATCATCATTTGTTTTAATTTTGAAATTTTCATCAAATGATACATGAAGTGTTTCTTCAATAGATTTAGTTCTTATATTATAGATCCTATATGCTTTGCTTCATTCTGAATATCCGATGAATATACATTCATCCGATTTTGGATCAAACTTACCTAATTGATCTTTTGTATTTAAAGCAAAACATTTAGAACCAAAAATTTTAAAGTAAGATATATTAGGTTTTCTACCGATGAAGAGTTCATATGGAGTATGTTTAGTTAAAGGTCGAATAGATACATGATTTAGGACATAACAAGCAGTAGCAACGGCTTCTGCCCAAAATTGTTTTGGAAGAGTGGTTCCATTCAATAAAGTCCTAGCACATTCTTGAAGTGTTCTATTTTTACGTTCAACAACTCCATTTTGTTGAGCTGTTCTTGGAAATGAAAAGTTATGAAATATTCCTTTCTTATTACAAAACTTCTCAAACATTTCATTTTCAAATTCTCCTCCATGATCACTTCTAATATTTTTAATTTTTAGATTTTTAATATTTTGAATACGTTTAGAAAAGATTTTGAAATTTTCAAAAGTATCACTTTTGTTTTTCATAAATAAAGTCCAAGTATATCTAGAGAAGTCATCAACTATTACAAAGACATATCTATTGTGATTAATAGATTGAGTCTGAGTTGGTCCAAATAAGTCTAGATGCAACAATTCAAGAGGTTGCAAAGTTGAGATGATCTTCTTGGATTTAAAAGTAGATTTAGTTAGCTTTCCAAGTTGACAAGCATCACAAATGCTATTTACCTTAAAATTCATTTTAGGTAATCCTTTTACCAAATTATTTTTGGATAATTTATTAATAGCTTTGAAATTTATATGACAAAATCTTTTATGCCATAGCCAAGGATCATTTTCTTTGACTAATAAGCACATATTTGTATTATGATTTATTTTCATATTTAAAATATAAATATTATGATCTCTTACTCCTTTGAAAATAATATTTTTGTTATGATAAAAAATATTGCATTTATTTTCAGAAAATACTATGTTAAAACCTTTATCACATAATTGACTAATACTTAGTAAGTTATGTTTTAAATTTTTAACTAATAAGACATTTGTAATAAGAGGTAATTTAGATGTACCGTCATTGCTCACATCGCCTTTGCCGATGATGTAACCTTTTGAATTATCTCCAAAAGTGACAGATCCTCCATCTGAGTAGATAATGTTAGTTAACATATTTTTGTTGCCTGTCATGTGTTTTGAGCAACCACTGTCTAGAATCCATTTTCCTCTTTTCTTAATCGGTACCTGCAAAAAATATTGAAATTCTATTGGTACCCATTTCCTCTATAGGGTCCTAAGGGTTAAATCTTAGGAAGCCAAACCCAGTTGGGTTTAGAGTTCCCTTTAAAAATAAAATTTTCATTCTTATGTACAGACATAATAAAAGATTTAATGTAGTTTTTCCTAATCAAATTATTATTAGTTTTTGGAACCCAAATCATAATTGATTTTGGATGAATAATTTTTGAAGAAGTTTTTTGAGTAGATATAGATTCCTTTTTCTTAAAATTAGTATATAAAGAACCATTATTTTTAGAATGCTTTTGTATTGGTTTTTTATATCCTAACCCCTTTTTATTTGAACAAGTTTGAGAATTCTCAATTATTTTAGAGAGACTCTCTCTTCCACTGTTAAATTTAGAAACATTTTTAGAAATATTTTCCAGTTTTGTTTTAAGATTTGATACTTCTATATCAAGTGTTTTAATATTAGAGTTTAAATCATAATTCTCTTTTGCTAATTTAACATTCTCATATTTCTGTCTTTCTATTTCATTGCTTAAATCAGTGAATTGAGATGTTATATTAACATAAGGTTCTTGAGATTTTACTAACTCTTCCTCTAATATTTTCTTTTCATCTTTTAACATGTCAGTTTCTATTTCAGTTCTATTTAATTTTCCTAAAGCATCTTTATATTTACTCTTTAGGATTCTAAGTTTATCTAACAATTCAGAGTTTATTTCTATTAAATCGTCAAAAGTTAGATCACTTACATCATCATTTGTTGCCATAAAACAAACATTGGCTTGTTCTTAATCACTGTCATTATCACTGTCTGACGAAGAAGATTCTGTATCATCCCATGTAACTGAGAAGGCTTGTTTCTTTTTATATTTGTCCTTTTTGAGATTATTCTCTTTCTTCCGATCAGGACAATCTTTCTTTATGTGGCCCTTCTTGTGACATTCGTAGCATTCAAGAGATGAGCTTGATGGCTTATTAAAACCCTTGTTATTTCCAAATTTATTACCCTTTTTGAATTTTAAAAACTTTTTGAAATTCTTAGCTATAAATGCCATATCATCTTCTGATTCAAAGTCTTCTTTTTTTGCTTGAAAAGCGATAGTTTTCTTGTCCTGTGCTTGTGCTCGTCTTGCCTGCAAATTTACTTCATAGGACATTAGATTTCCTATTAACTCTTCTGTTTTTATGGTTGAAATATCATTAGCTTCCTCGATAGCTAAGACTTTTCGTTCCCATTCATCAGTTAAAGAGTTAAGGATTTTTGATACAACATCAGATTCAGTAAAAGTGACTTCTAAAGCTAAAAGTGAGTGATAAATATCCTGGAATCTAGAGTACATTTCACTAATACTTTCTCCTTGTTTCATCCTAAAGTTTTGAAATTGGTTTTTAAGCATAGAGATCTTGCTTTGTTTTACTTTATTTGTTCCTTCGTGTGTAACCTTAAGAGTATTCCAAATTTCATATCCAGTTTTACAAATACTAACTCGATTAAATTCATTTTTGTCTAATGCATAAAATAACATGTTCATTGCTTTTGCGTTTGCAGTAGCATCTAGTTTTTGTGTATTAGACCAAGCAGCATACCCTGTAGTAGGAATAGTATATTCAGTTTGAATGATATTCCAGGTTTCAAATCCACTTGCTTGCATAAAAATTCTCATTCTAGTTGACCAATAACTATAATTTAATCCGTTAAACAATGGTGGTCGTGTAGTGGCTTGTCCCTCAGTAAAACTGTTGCTAGTGTTATTGTCCATATTATTTAAATATCAGATAACTATGTTATAGTTATGTGATGACCTTGCTCTGATACCAAATGAAAGTGTATATGGATCGATAATATAGTTAAACTACGACTAGCAAGTGCGGAATTATAAATAATAGTAGATAGCAGTAAAAAATGACACCAGGGATTTTTATACTGGTTCGAACTTCTCGTTCTACGTCCAGTCCCAGACTCCTTCTGGAATTTCTCTAACAACCCTCACTTAACCCGGAGGAACAGGTATTACACCGCCTGAGCAACCGAACAGGACTTTCCGCCTAAGCAACCGAATAGGACTTCAAATACAATTTGGTAAATTATTTCTTGACTTGTGTGTTCTTTGAATAACACGAATATAGTCAATGTAGTACACCCTTCCTATAATCTTCTTGATATGATGATTTGAATGTGCAAAGATAGGAAGTATAGATTGAAAATCACTTGATATTATAACAATATAAGATCAGAATAGATAGAAAGAATTGGTTCTTTAAATAGTGAATTTTCATCTCTATTTATAGTATTGAATAGTCTTAATTTAATAGTTGCAACTATTTGAAGAAGTGCAACTCTTGGTGAAGAAGACAACTCTTCAGATTTTGATATTTCATGAAGAGATGCTTCAGTTCGTCAAGTTCAGATGTCTGAGATAAAAGTGACAGATGTCTGAATAAATTTTGAAATTCAAAAAATAAAAGGAAGACAAAAACAGTCAATTTAGACGTCTGTCTTTTAATTCAGACGTCTGTCTAGGATGACAGACGTCTGTTATTAAGTTGACAGACGTCTATTTCATATAGAAATAGAGGCACTCAAAGCATAGAGTTCAGACGTCTGTTATATTACTTTTAGACGTCTGATATTGATGTCAGACGTCTGAAATAATATACAGACGTCTAATTCTATACTGTTTTGTTCCTTCCTTTATTTTAGCACTTTTGAACTTGAGATAATATATAATTTTGAAAATACCTTTTTTATATCTTTTAAATAATAAAAAGATATTTATTTTAAAACATGATTTTCAAAAGTATATTTGTGTGTGTGTGTGTGTTTCATTATCATATCAGAGATTGTACATAGATATCTAAATAGAATTTTGAGAACTTTAATCTTGTAGATGATATGATAATAGCTTCTTTTGTAGATTCCTGCAAGAATATTTGACATTATAGTATATAGATTGAAATATATAGTTGTCGCATTAAAATCGAAGAAGGCAGGTTCCAACAACATCCACCTTGAGTTAACTAGTGAGGTCGTTAGATGGACGAGTCCATTCTCCTCAAACTTGGTTCGAATACGGGCGAAGTCGTTAGGTGGACGGATCCACTCTCTTCGAAACCGTATTTGTAAGTTTATACTCCAGTTTGCACTTTGGGAATCCGAAGTTAGGTAAAGGATTGTCGTGTATCAATCCTTTTTCGACTTTAGTGTGATGGCTTGTCCCCGAGCTCGGGTTTCGTGAGTGACCGGTCGTATTACAGTCACTCCCTATTTGAATAAATTCCACCATATGATGGAACTTAGCTCTCCGTGAATAGTGATGGTCATACGAAGTATTTCAAGTAAATCACAGCTCTGGCCCGAAGAGATTGCACTTTATTGCTGAAATAAGAAAATACGGCAAAATCAGTTGCCTTATTACAAATTCAAATTTCGAAGTGCATAAACAAATTGCAAATGAGAAATAGATTGAATAAATAAACATAGCCCGTTATGTGTAGTAGCGACGAAGACTCTCGCTGTTTTAGGCTCTCGGAAGAGTGAGACCGTCAACGGTCGATAATTTGAATGTGCCATCTCCGAGCTTTCGTTCGATAACATATGGTCCTTCCAAAGTTGGCTTCATATGCGAAGGGATCGGATAAATTCTTTTGAGTACGAGATCGCCAAGTTCAAATGTTCGGGGTCGGACCTTGGCATTGTATAATCGGGCGACTCGACTTCCATATGCGTCTGCCCTCAAATCAGCCTCTTCACGCTTCTCATCCAATAAATAGGTAGATTCAGCAAGTAATATGGCATTTGTCTTTGGATCATAGTATGTCACACGATGAGAAGGTACTTCTAATTTGACTGGAACAATAGCTTCTGAACCATAAGAGAGAGAGAATGGAGTGTGACCGGTCGTGGACTTGTGGGTTGTACGATAGGCCCATAAGGCCATAGGAAGTTCATCGACCCATTTGCCCCCGGCTTTTTCCAGTCGTTTCTTCGGAATGGATTTTATAACTTTATTAACAGCTTCAACCTGTCCATTCACTTTAGAGTGTGCAACTGTGGAGAATTTCTTCTGAATATGGAATCGTTGACAGAAATCCTTAAATTCGGTACTATCGAATTGGGTCCCGTTGTCAGTGATGATAGTACATGGGAGACCAAATCGGTAGATGATGTTGCGCACTACAAAGTTGATCACCTTCTTCGTCGTGATTGTAGCAAGGGGCTCAGCTTCCACCCACTTGGTAAAGTAATCAACTGCTACGATGGCGTACTTTGACCACCTTTGGCTAGAGGTAAAGAGCCAATAATATCGATGCCCCATACCGCGAATGGCCATGGGCTGACCATCTGTGTTATCTCGGTAGATGGGACTCTAGGAATTCGAGCATGCTTCTGACACTTATCACATTTCTTGGCATAATCCGTTGCATCATGATTCACAGTCGGCCAATAATATCCGTATTGAAGTACTTTCTTGGAAAGAGCTTGCCCCCCGGTGTGATCGCCAAATTCTCCTTCGTGCACAACATGCAATACTCGTTTGATTTCATCGTGGGCGATACACCGGAGTAAAGGAACAGAGTATCCTCTCCTATACATGACTCCACTCTGAATAGTAAACCGCGAAGCTTTTCGAAGAATCTGTCTCTTTTCACTCCTGCACTCTGGCAAGGTTCCGTGCTCGAGATAATTTCTGAATGGAGTCATCCACGACTCCCTCTCGGAAACGACATCAAATATTCAATCGGTTTCCATCTGATCAATGCTTGGCAAAGATAATGTCTCTACGGGAACAAGTCCCATTTGTCGTGCTTCACCTGTATTGGCTAACTTTTCCAACGAATCAGCTTTCTGGTTGTGTTCTCATGGTATGTAATAAATGGCATAATAGTCAAATTGATTCAATGTCCCTTGAACCTAAGCAAGGTAAGCGGCCAGTCTTCGGTCTCTGCCTTGGTACTCCCCTCGAAATTGACACACGACCAATTGCGAATCATAATAAATCTCCACCGCAATGATTCTTAAATCTCTGGCAAGTTTCAATCCACCCAGTAGGGCTTCATACTCAGCTTCGTTATTAGTTACATGGAAATTGAACTTTAGAGCATAACATATAGATCGAACTTCAGGAGTTTCAAGTACAACCCCTGCACCTGAGCAATGGTCATTCGAAGCACCATCTGTATGTAGCTTCCAGATATACTTGGGAGATTCACTCGTTTCGGGCAAGTCCTCTGGGATGGTAAATTCAACTATAAAATTTGCTAAGACTTGTCCTTGGATGGCTCGCCTCGGAGTGTAAGTAAGGTCAAACTGACTTAACTCGATATTCCATTTGAGTAACCTACCAGACGTCTCAGGACGCGTAAGGACCTATCGTAATGGCTGGTCAGTGTAAATAGTGATTGGGTGAGCCTGGAAATATGGACGGAGCCTCCTTGAGGCAATAACAAGACAATACGCCAATTTCTCTAACTTTAGATAATTTCTCTCAGCTCCGGTTTGCCGCTTGCTTATGTAGTAGACCGGCTTTTGTATTCGGTCTTCCTCCTGAACTAGGGCAGCACTGATTGTGTTTTCTGATACCGCCAAGTAAATGTACAATTTCTCGTGATCGATAAGCTTTGACAAAATAGGCGGTGTGGAGAGATGTTGAATTAGTGCTCGGAATGCGCCCTCACATTCCGTAGTCCATTCAAAGTTTTGTTTTCCTTTTCGGATCAGATCGAAGAAGGGAATGCATTTGTCAGTGGACTTTGAAATGAATCTGCTCAGTGCTGCTACTTTCCCGTTGAGACTCTGGACATGCTTTATAGTTTTTGGAGTTTCAAGATTTTTGATCGCCCAAATCATTTTGGGATTGGCTTCAATTCCTCGAGCGTTGACGATAAACCCAAGCAATTTTCTGGATGCTACCCCAAAGTGACATTTCGATGGGTTAAGCTTCATTCTGTATTCTCGGAGGATATTAAACATTGACTCCAGGTCTCTGATGTGATCGATGGAAAATCACGACTTGACTAGCATGTCGTCCACATACACCTCCATGGTTTTTCCAATCTGGTTAGCGAACATTCGATTAACTAACCGTTGATAAATTGCCCCAGCATTCTTGAGTCCAAAAGGCATGACTTTATAGCAATAGAGTCCCATATTGGTTACGAAGCTGGTATGCTCCTGGTCGGGCAAGTGCATGGGTATTTGATTATAGCCAGAGTACGCATCCATGAAGGATAAAAGTTCATGTCCAGCCGTTGAGTCTACAAGTTGATCAATTCGTGGAAGTGGAAAACTATCTTTGGGGCAAGCTTTATTCAAGTCTGAGTAGTCAACACATGTTCTCCATTTCCCATTTGGCTTTCGGACAAGTACAGGATTGGATACCCATTCTGGGTATAATGCATCTCGACTGAATCCATTCGTCTTAAGCTTATCTACCTCTTCTTTAAGGGCGGCAGATCTCTCTGGATCCATACCACGCCTTTTTTGCTTGACCGGGATGTACCGTGGGTCAATATTCAGTGTGTGGCTCGCGATGTCCAGTGAAATCCCACATATATCAAAATGCGTCCAGGCAAACACATCAAGGTTTACCCAGAGAAATTCAACCAATTCCTCTTGCATTTGTTGGCTTAGCTAAGACTCAATCTTTATCATTTTCGATTCGTCATTGTCGTCGATTGGAACATCGATCGTCAGTTCGGCCGGAGAAGCTTGACTGTCTACACCTTCATCTTCACTTTCGGTATCTCTCGGGTCAAGTTCTCTTTGGAATTGGTTGGGGTGCCCGGGCCCGAGCCCAGACGCTAATTGTCAATTATCAGCAAAGCAGACATAGAGAGATTCGTCTACGCCCTTTCCTTTTTCTTTCCGTTGTGCCTCGCGCAGCTCATTAACGTAACAAGCTCATCCTGCAGCTTGATCCCCTTGAACAACTCTGACACCATTGTCGGTAGGGAATTTCAAAGTCAAACACCATGGGGTGATGGCAGCCCTGAATTCAGCTAGGGCTGGTCGGCCCAAGGAAGCATTATATGGGGAGTTTATATCCAAAACAACAAACTACAGTATCCGGACTCTCCGGCGCTCATCAATTCCTAACTCCACTGGTAATTCCACCACTCTAGTGGGTATAGTTGCACTCCCGTTGAAGCCATGAATACGAGACTGACATGGCTTCAAGTATTTAGTCTCCATTTTCATCTGGTCATAAGCTCATTTAAACAAGATATTCATAGAGCTTCCGCTGTCTACCAAGATCCTCTTCATCCAAGCAAGACCTACTTGAGCTGATATGACAAGCGGATCAATAGTGGGGGCTTCGACCCTGTCGGCATCCCGACCTCAAAATATGATTTCATCTGCCATCGTTCTTTACTGTTTGGCCGGAGCCCCATCTTTGGAATTACTACAACATTCAAAGTCCACATGCTTGATAGAGCTGGCATACGACTCCATTTCCTTCCAGCTTCGGTCTGCTGGATGAGGACCACCACAAACAGTGTTTATCACCAACCTCCCGCCAGTATGAGCGGGTTCCTCCTGTCTAGCCGGATTCGGTACATGATATTGGTTCGATGGGCCCGCACCTCCAGACTGCAGTGCCCACACAAACTGTTCTAACTTCCTCTCTCTTATCAACTTTTCGATGAGATCCTGCAAGTGACGGCATTCATTTGTGTTATAGCCGTAGCTTTCGTGAAATCTACAAAACTTCCCCGTCTGAATTTGCTTCTCCGATGACTGTTTCGGAGCAGGCTTCTTATACTGAATGGTATTGCAGGTTTATAGATATACATTCTCCAGCGACGTATTCAGAGGAGTATAATTATCAAACATAGGAGCTCTACGCCATGGACCACGGTTCTGATTCCGCTTTCTATTTTGGTTACCATTGCCTTTTTGATGATCTTGTTTATTCTGAATGTTCAATTGCACTTTTTCGGAACTTTCTCCGGAGTGTTTAACAGTAATATTACTCTAAACTCCTTCCACACTAGGCCCCACATCATCCTTCTTCCTAGACTGTTTCACATCCTCCCTTCTCAAGAATTGGGATACCTTAGAATAGAAACGGTCCATTGATGTGGGAGGTTTTCCGGCCAACCAGTTGCCGAACTCAGAATCGAGCTCAATCCCCTTAGTCAGTGCCATAAGAATAGAGTTATCATTTGGGTTGCTGATCTCAGCACATGTAGCATGAAATCTCTCTAAATAACGCCTGAGTGTCTCTCCAGGAGCTTGAGTGACACTAGATAAAGTATTAACATCCTTTGGTCACGCGACATGCATATGAAATTGCTCAATAAACTTTGTTGCCAACTGATCAAAGCATGAGATAGATCGAGGTGGAAGTCGGGTAAACCACATAGTCGCTATGCCCCCAGTGAGATCGGGAAGCTTTGGCACTTGACTGCATCATCAGCTCGTTCAGCATTCATCAACCATTCATACTTCAGGATATGCTGATTAGGGTCAGATCTTCCTTCATAAACGGGTAAAGTCGGCATCCTGAATCGTCGAAGTGGTTCAGCATAAAGTATCTCATCAGTAAAAGGGGTATGACTCCGGGAGATCCCCAGTCGTCATTGTTAAGCTCTTGAATTTCATGGATCATTTGACGAATCATTGTTGATAGGTCGGGCAACTGGACATTTTGAGCAGGTTGGGCCAAGGTGTGGTCGGGTTCCACAATGTGAGGAGGGGTCGGTCGCTGTCGACGGTCCATGTCTCACCTCCTTTGTTCTATGTCCTCGGGGACATAAGGCTCAGAATGGTATTCATGCTGGTGATGGTTCGAATCTGTCCGATTTTGGGTCTCAGCGCTCAAATCAGTAGCTGTCGCGGTACATTTATCAGTAATATGATTTGGGGTAGTGCCTCCTCGGGAGGAGGGTCCAGTCTGATGGCTGGTTGACGGGCCAACTCTCAGTTGCCCAACATTCAACGTATGTTGATGCTCAGTGGCCTGTGTGTAGCTTCCGTCTAGCCGTGGGCGTGTAGATCTGTGATAATAATCAGAAGATGCTGAACTCTCGGTGGAGGAATAGGAAGCCTGATCCCTCCTGGATCTCCTTCGTCGCTGACGGTTCAGTTGGTTGGTTAGTTCCGCATTAGCACAGAGCTGTTGAGTGAGTTGTTGGCGGCTCTGAGTCAATTCTTGCATCAACATCTGAAATTCTTCCCTGGTGACAGGGCCTTGTGGATCTGATGGTCCGGTAGCATTCTGATCCGCTAGAAGTGGCTGTACGGGATTCTGTTTGTCCCGTCCTTCTGAATCTGCAGCTGTAGAAGTAGTCCTTGTGTTAACCATGATGGATGATGAAGCTCTCTCCTAAACTTGTAGCAAATCTGAATAGGATGGAAGAACTGAACTTGAGATCTGGATCTTCCCCTTGGATGTTTGCAATCCGATATTGGCAGTAGATCCAATGAGCAGAAGGAAAAAATGGATTTTTTCTCAGTGAAAGCACCAAAATGTTTGTACCAAAATTGGGCACAACACTCTTCGGAAGGGTTTGAAGAGATAAAATGGAAAAAGAGGATTATCTAACAAACACTTCAAAAACAGACAAGAAAGTACGCAGAAACACAGAAATTTAGAGTGGTTCGGCGTGTTGCCTACATCCACTATGAAATGATTGATCTTTATTAACTTTTGATTGCTGGTTACAGCGAATTACAGCAGTAAATCTCAAGTACAACAGTGGAATTTGAATACAATGGTGAATTCGGAAGAGTCTGGATGTCAAAGAGCCAAAAGATTCCTTTTCTGTAGGCTCTGGGATGCTATTTATAGGCGTAGGATGCAAATATCTTGCTCAGATCTCGGGAGACCTCTTCTGGCACGTGTGTGGGCCCACGCGATCGATCCAGCTCGATTTCAACTCGATTCGTGATCGATACGAATGGATTTCGTATCGATCAAGATTTGTCCCAATCGAGTCGAAATTTAGCATGAACATTGTTGATGATGTACGCAAGCTCCTTTGAAAATTTGGTGGCATTTGGACTTGTGGATCGTGAGTTATGATCGATGTGAATTCGAATCTTCGGTAGGATGTTCAGTTCGAATAGATACACTTTGTATCGACCAATTCGAATCGATGTTGAGCACGCGCTTTATACTCGATCGATCTGAAGTTGTTCGTATCGATCAGTAGTGTGTTGTTCGTATCGATCGCTCTGCTTTGTTCGTATCGATCGATACGAAGCAGCAGCTTTGCTTGGACTTGATGGATACGAACAGTAGCTTCATGATGGATACGAAGTGAAGCGCACTGGTGGATCGATACGAATAGTCGACACTTGATGGACACGAACAAGGTCCTTTTCGATGGATATGAATAGGGTAGTTCCACTGATCGATACGAAGTAGCGCGCCTCTGATCGACTCGAAAAAGATCGATACGAAGTCTGATTTTCCTTGGTTGCTTCATGGACACGAACAGATGGATGCGAACAGCGTGGTTATGGATGGATTCGAACAGATCGACTCGAACAATGGTTTTTTGATGGATGCGAACAGAGCCACTACAGGGTGATGGATACAAACAGAGGCCTTCCCCCTTGATTTTGATCGATCCATATCTTGAGCATACGAACTCCGATTGCCTTGAAACTTGGAACGTTGGCTTTCATAGCTTTGTTTGTCATGTCTCGTCATTGTAGCTCGATCCGGACTCGGATAAAATTCGTCGATATCCATAGTGACTGTGCGTATAACCGATCTTCAGGACAGGCTGTCCTCGGTTTTCAATTAAGTTCTTGGTATCACGGCCTTGCCAAAAGGTGGAATAACAGAGATCGTTACATACTCTAGTCTCAAAAGATGCATCGATCTCGATACATCTTGATTAAGAATATTTAAAACGATGTGCTTATTATATTATGATAAATTGCTCATGATTACAAAACCTTGTAATTACTATCAAAAAACACACAATTTCGGATTTTCTATTAGATATGCATAAGTTAAATGATTAATTAATTATAATACATTATAAAAAGCATATACCAGAAAGAAAAACATCTTTTGTTTCAAATGATATTTTATTACAAAGTTAATAATTTACAATAAATTATAGAATTTCCCCTAGGTCATACCCCTAACTCTATCAATCTTCCACTTGCACTTGAGGCTAATTATGGAATCTCAATCACATCCATTCGATCAGGTTGACGAGAACTGACTGAGGTAATCTCTTCATTAATGGATCTGCTATGTTGTCCTTAGCATCTACCCTTTGTACCATGTCTCACTTCTTCTCAATGAATTATCCAATTAGGCAGAAATTTCGAAGAATATGTCATGATTTATATTATGCTCAAGGCTCCTTTGTGATCTGCATTGTCGCATTGTTGTCACAAAACAATTCCATTAGACGGGAATCACTCCTAGCTCACTTAAAAACTTACACATCTAGAACACTTCTTTAGCTGCTTCATTAAGGGCAATGTATTCGGCCTCCATCGTGGAATCAGCTATTGTTTCCTGGTTGGAACTTTTCTCACTGACAGCCCCACTGTTAATAGTAAAGACGTAACCGGCACTGACTTACTATCATTGATATCATTCTAAAAGCTAGAGTCAGTATACCCCTTCATAAGGAGGTCTCCATTCCCACATACTAGGAATAAGTCCCTCGTATTTCTTAAATACTTCAGTATACATTTTATAGCTGTCCAATGCTTTTCTCCACGATTAGACTGGTATCAACTTACGCATCCTAATGCATATACCATATCTTGTCTAGTACATAGCATAACGTACATTATGGAACCAACTACCGAAGCATACAGTATCTTTTTCATACGCTCTTTCTCCTCATCGGTTTAAGTAGTGTCCTTCTCAAAAAGGAATACACGCTTAGGATTCTCCATATTGAACCTTTTCAACTAATGCATATACCATATCCAGTCTGGCATTCTCCATATTGAACCTTTTTAGCTAATGCATATACCATATCCAGTTTAGTACATAGCATAGTGTACATTATGGAACCAATTGCCAAAGCATACGGTATGCTCTTTATACGCTCTTTCTCCCCATCAGTTTGAGGAGTGTCCTTCTCAAAAAGGACTTTATGCTTGGGATTCTCCATATTGGACTATTTTAGCGTGGTATCTATGTACAAGGATTGGGACAATCCCAACGGCCTTTTTGCTCTATATCTATAGATCTTCAAACCTAGTATATAGGCTAATTCTCCCAATTCCTTTATGAATAAATTCCTGGAAAGCCAAGTTTTCACTGATTACAATAAAGAAACGTTATTGCCAATCAATAGAAATTCATTAACATATAATATTAAGAATATGATAGCATTTCCCTATTCCTTTTGGCATACACGCTTCCTTTATATCCTGATGAAAATTAAATGTTTGATTACGTTATCAAAACACTTATTCCAACTTCTTGAAGCTTTTTTGAGTCCATAAATGGACCTTAATAACTTACAAGCCTTACCCTCACTCCCAATGACCTCAAAACCTTTGGGCTGTGACATATAGACGATATCTTCTAAATCACCATTTAGAAATGCCTATATCCATATTTCATAGTCATAGAATGCAACAATAGCTAGCATTATCTGAAAGGACATAAGCATTGCTACAGTCAAAAAGGTCTCTTCATAATCAACACCTGCAATTTTAGGAATTTCTTTCGCAACTAGCCTTTCCTTATAAATCTCCACTTGTCTATCTCTATTTAGCTTTTCTTAAAAAACTATTTTCAATCGATGGGTTTTATCCATTCGAGTGTGTCAAACAAAGTCGACACTTTGTTTTCATACATGAAATCCATCTCGGATTTCATTGCTCCAAGAAAAAGTGCAAAGTCTTTACTCTGTAGTGCTTATTGGAATCATAGTGGAGTGGCATCATTTAAGACATCGTCGTCATTCTCGCCATCCATCTAAAAACCATAGTATCTCTCTGGTGCATGAGATTCCCTACTAGACCTTCTAATAGGTTGCGTGTTTTTGTATATGGGTGAATTTGGTTCTCCCACTAGTTTGACTTCAATGTTAATTTCTTGGATCTCATCCAAGTATATAGCCTCATTGTTAATTTTGTTCGATAGAAATTCCTTTTCTAAAAAGATGGCATGTCGAAAAAAATAACCTTTTGTTCCTCGATATTTTAGAAAATATATCATATCAAGTTTTTAGGTTATCCTATAAATTTACACAATGCCTATCTTACCTTAAGTTTATTTGGAAAAACGTTGTTAACGTAGGTCAAACAACCCATGACCTACAATACTTGAGTTGGGGTTTCTTCCCACACCACATCTTATATGGTGTCTTAGGCATAGATTTAGTGGGCATCAAATTCAATAAATGCACTGTGTTTCTAGCGCATATCCCCAATATGACAGAGGTAACTAAGCCTTACTCATTATGAAACAAACCATATCTAATAGGGTTTAGTTCCTCTACTCGGAAACACCATTGTGCTATGGAGTAATCTGATAAATAATCCCATTATCATTTAAGTACCATTGGTCATCATATCCAACGTGCCCACCTCCTTGATTAGATCAAAGTATTTTAATCTTTCGGTTCATTTGATTTTCAACCTCAGCTTTATATTTGATAAATTTCTCACATATATCGAATTTATTCTTCATAAGATACACATATCATATTTTTGTGAATTCATCCATAAAAAGTTACAAAATAAGAACAATTAACTTTAGTAACTATAGGCATCAGGCCATATACATCACTATGTATGAGACCCAAGACTTCATTAACTCTTTCATTGTCCCACTAAAGGGATGCTTGGTCATTTTACCTTTGAGACATGATTCACACGTACCAAATGATTCATAATCAAATGATGGTAGAAAACCCTTGATTTTCAATTTGTGGTGTTGTTTCTCACTTATCTGACCTAGCATACAATGCAAAGATAATTTTTATTTATATCGTCATTCAAAGAATTACTCATAGCCAAGATTTTAAATCTTGGATTTCAGTCATGTTTCATCTTGGAATTTTCACACAATCTCTCGTATCGGAAGGGATCTAGGATGAGATGAGTGTATCTTGGGTGTACATCTCGGATTGACATCTCGTATCTTAATGTATATCTTAGGATATCTCGGAGTAACTTTTGTTTCTAGAATCGATGTTTTAATGATTTATTTAACATTTCAAAGTAAAAATAAAAATATAACATACTTATTTGTACAAAAAAAGAATTGAAATTAAAGGTTTGGAGAAGAGTGGTAGCTTGATTAACTTAATTATTGGTAATGATTAAATAACATCCTCTTATTTGAACATAAAAAAACAAATGAAGTCTTTTATTTTTACTTTGTCAAGATAAAAATTAAAAAATATGTTAAAGGAGTTGGTAAATTAGTAATTGGATTGATTAGGTTCTTTTGAATCTAACTAAAAATGAAAAAATATTTCATAAAAGAAAAAAGATATAATTTTGGATGAGATCTCAGATTGAGATTCTGATCCATATTTCGGGTAAGAATTGAATATTTCAAACGAGATCGATGTCAAGGGAGATATGAAGGAGATTTGATGTCTTGTTTCATCTAAGTGTGAAAAGTAGATCTCGGAGGAGATCTTGGGCAAGATATAGGAGATTTAAAACCATGCTCACAACACATACATAGTTATAATTGATCACGTAAATGCCATTATTTAAAATACCATCATAGACTTTAGTACCATCTAACATAATGTTCAAAGCATTATTAGCACAATGAAAAATATAACCAGTCTCAGATAGTCTAGACATAAATATAACCCCACAAATAAAGTGTTTTACATAATAGCAGTTATTTAATATCAAAACTAGTCCACCAGGCAAACTTAAATGAAAATCTCCAACTGCCACTGCATTAACTAGATATCCATCAGCAACTTGAAGCCTTATCTCTCACTTTTCCACATGACACCTCTTCCTAAGCCCCTATAATGATTTTTAAATGCGAGTTCCAGATCCAGTATCTAAAACCCAAGATAATATATTGATTACAAACCAATTTTAAATCATAAATATACCAATTAGAGCAGCATAACCATTCTGTTTCTTCTCTCTAACAATCTTTAAGTACTCCAGACAATTCCATTTCTAGTGATCCTTCTTGTGATACTGGTGACATTCACTCTTGTCAGCTAGAGTAGTCTTCTTTTTCTTCTTATTAACCCTTTTTCACTTCTTCAAAGCTTTTGAAGACGACGTGTTCCCCTAAACCGCAAGCAACGAATTCTGATACTTGGATGAAGGCTCGGCTAATCTCAACATATTGAGTAGCTCCATGAGGCTTACATTCAATTGGTTCATACTATAGTTTAATATAAACAACTCAAACCGAGGAGTAAGAGACCTTAAGATCAGATCTACTTGTAGCTCATTGCCTATCATAACGTCTAATTGAGCAGGTCTATCAATATAGCCTTTCATCAATATAATGTAATCTTCCACCTTTTGTCCCATCATCATTTTCTTATTGAACGGTTTCTTTACAAGTTCATACCTTGTGGAATGAGACTATTCCTAAACAGAATTTTGAGGTTATCGAAAATTTTATTGATAGTTATGTTTTCATGATGTCTCTGCAACGGTTTGTCTAACATGGATAGCACGTAACTTGGGCAATCTCTAGGTCTAAGACCAATTTGTTATAGACTAATCTAAGTTTGGGATTCACATCATTAGTTGGTCTAACCCTAGAAGGTTCAGCTATCGATGACCAAAGACGTTCATAAGTTAATGCTATATTTATTGCCCTTAGCTAGTCTATATAATTAGGTCTGGTGAGTTTGTCATTTTCAGATTACAACTTGGGTGCAGACACTTTTCTGCAAATTTTAACTTTGTAGATTAGGACATTATTCATAATGGATGTTCTTAGAATATTAGTAAGGTTAAACATTACATTTAATTTTACTAATAAGCTCTCACTAGCCTTTTATGTTTCTCCAAACCTAAGACGAAACATAGAAGTCTTTTCGACTTCACTAATGGGTGTTAGGACTCGTTTATCTTGGGATTTTGACCTTGAGTTTACTCAACAAGGAATTCTCCCAGATAACTCCTTATTGTTTGTATTATTACAACTCCTAAATCAGTGTTCCTTGTCCTAATCTCATTTCAACCTTGAGTTTGCTAAACAAATCGAAAGAGATTGTTCACTTGTACCTACAATTTTGTGACGACCATAGTATAGTATATGTACCTTGAGTTTGCTCAAAAAATACATAACTATCTTACTTCGTCTATTCTATATCTATACTATAAAGCAAAACCTTTGGTCAAACGGTCAAAGTGAAGCCTTTTTGGCTATTCCCAACAAACCCCTGATCCAAATTTAGTACAAACTGCTTTCGAGGGTACTTCCGTATTTCGGCCAACTGCTCCAACCAAGTCATCCCACGTTCAATCGACATCTTTCCACGTTCACCTCTCATTTTCTTCCCATTTCTTCTACTTTGAAAACAAATTACTTCCGCTTCACTTCGATTTGGGAATCCAGCCTCTAACTTCCTACACTTCCCCTCCCCTTACGTCAATGGATGCCGCTGCCCCTCTTTCTACCCCATCTTCCTACCCCAGATAAGGTTTGTGGCGTTTCTCATCTTAATCCCCTTTGTCCTGCAATCCCTCTTCAATTCATCAACAGCTGCCGCTCTCCATCTTCCTTGCCGAGATTGGGTTTTGTTGTGTTTCTAAGCTTAATTCCGTTCTCCATCGTCCTTCCCTAGGTTAGATTAGTCACGGTTCTCACCTTAATCTCTCTAACTACTGCAAATTACTACACATTTGAACATAGTTTTACTGTTCTTTTCTTATGTTTAATTTTCTGCCATGTTTCCAGGCCACTCTCCTTTAAGGCTTCAAGCAAACTAATTTATTTCACTCTGATTTTCTCAATCAAGGTATAACTGTTTTTCTTTTCTTTTAGATTATTTTATTCATATTTTTGTTGATTTCTCCTGGATTTGGCCAAATAGAAAACCCAGTTTCACTAGGCCAATTTGAATTATACAACCTGCATGCATGTTGAAAAAGAAAATAAACTAATGAAATGTTAAAAAAATTGTGGACTATGCCTTCAAACTATGCTGTCATTCTACATAGGATATCATACGAAGTATGTTTTTATATTGCTCAAAATTTCCACTATTGCAATGAATTAGCACAGGATGGTTTCTGCTTTGGATATCAATATAGCTCCACTACCCTAATTAAATGATTAACCACCTCACCACTTTCTCATTCATCATCACAAACGCGATGCCTAATTCAATCTTCTTCTCCACCGTTTAGAAAAAAAATCCTTTCTTTCAATAGTCGACTTCGCTCACCCTCCTTCTTCTAAGTATTCATCTTCCTTCACCCGATTAGTACCGTTCTTATTATTATTTTGGATTTTTTCTGTTTATCAAATGCGCCTTTGAGCACAAAACTGACATCCCTTGAGGAATTCTACTATTTAGGATGCACAAAATCTGTTAGGCCATGTACTTTACTATTTTTCCATAATTGCTTTAATTTTGGGATTGGTTGCATTGATTGATAGAGTTTTATTGAATAAAAGGAACGATTGTGGTTAGAACTTAGTCTTTTCTTATCCTTGGTGCCCGTTAGAACTTAGTCTTTTCTTATCCTTGGTGCCCATACTCTGCAAGTATAATAAGTGATTTGGAGGACATTGTTTAGGACAAATGAAAAAGATATGAATGCCGCTATTCCTTCACTGTAAGTAGTTGCTTAATGCTCTACGTTATTCACTATTTTTTTACTATATTTTATTTGGTAAAGTTCAAAGCCATTTGCGGTTTAACTAAAGTCAAATTAAATATTATGATGATGTTTAGCACTCATATGGATGAAAATCGATATTGCCTTGCTATTTATATGAATGAGCAAGTTCTGAACACAATTTTTGTATCTTTTTTGAAGCAGTTATACAATAACTGTTTCACAATATCAGAGAACCAAATCATTATTTTTCTCAACCTACTGTTTTCCCATTACTCCACGTCTTTTTCAACTATGCATCAACAAACGTGAACTATCTTCTCCCTTCGTACTCATTTTCTTAATACGATAATTATTTTTTATAATCTGTTTATTTTAGAAAACCTAATTTGAACTATATGAATTTTGTAGGAATCATGAAAATTGACAACACTATGGAGACTGATACCCTTCAGATTTCTAAGACCAAGTTGGGAACAAAATGGATGGGAACAACCCATCATGAGAGGTATATCGAACAAATTGAATTATGTTCGATCTGAATTTTCATCTTATTTTACTATATGCTTAGTTCATGCTTGATTCCTTTTTGGGTTTGCAAAATGATTTATTTGGTTTTTTTCCAAGACGTTTTAGATATAAAATCGTGGATATTGAATTTAAAGGCACTACACAAAAAGAAAGCAGGAACTATGATCACAGTTGGTTTTTCTTTCTCCAAGATTTGGTATGATTTCTGTGTAACCCATTCGTGAATAAACTCTTTGTCTGCTTCAAATCCTATAATGATATGATGCTCTCTTATTTGAATAATTTTTGCCAATTAATGTACTTTGGGTCTATTTAAAATTGATTTTCATTTGTAGTTTCACAAATTAATTTGTGATTTTGGATAATAATCTAGATCACTAAATAGCTTTGACTAATATATCTTAACCGTAGCTACAGAACACCATTACTTGATGATATTGATAGTACAGATATTAGTTGATGAAATTTCAAACGTAATAATCAAACAATTAATTACTGCCTTTTTCTTTTTTTTGGGCCAAAATTAACTGTCAGGCTTCACTTATCTTTTGAAATGTTATCTATATTGTTTACCCAAATTCCACTCCTTTATTATTAATTGTAAGGTAGAAAAGTTATTGTTTAACTAATTTAATGCATATACAAGGACTTAGAAAAAGAAAAACTCAAGTACGTCTAAATTTTCATAACAGCTAATGTTATTGTTTTATTATTATCATTATCTTTTTTGCTTACTTTTTCTACAAATCGTGGGATTGTCAAAGCGATGCTGCGATTATAGTAAACTAAAATTGGTCACGGTAATATCTCAAATTTATGGTATTATTATAATCTTAACCATGCAACTACTATATTTTCTTCTTTGGTAAACGCCAATATGTAGAGAAATTATATGTCACTATAATTATTAAATACTAAAATAATTTTCCTACAACGAGCGTACTAATACAGAGGATTGGTTCCATATACTTGACTTTAGATACATTATGTGCATGCGCGTGTGTGTGTGTGAGTAGTTTTGAAATTATGTGACACAAAGGAATTTGATCCAACTTTAAGAATATCAGCCTTTATATCTTAGATCTCATCTATATGCACTGATTTCAATTGATTATATGTTTTCATAATTCAAACATACAAGTATCAGTCCTATCGAGTTTAAATACACATATCAAGTTTGATTAATAGGCTGCAAATGTATTAGTTTGGAATACACGAGTTCATGATAGGATTCTAAAAATAGCATATATACATGTATAAGTTCCGAAATGATCAGGTATATGTTCAAGTATGTGGTCTCAGATGTGCACCAGTTTTCTTTTAAGACCGTACAGACTTCGTAAAAGTCAAATTTGATTGTAAATATTTGAATTTTAGACGTGCACAGATTTCTAAAATATAGACCAATTTTGAATATAAAAGTTTTGAACATCTGGATTTTGAATAATTTAAAGTGTGTATTTATGAATTTTCAAATAGACACCTTTCTTGGAAAAATAACAAATTCTATATGTATGTATGGGTTTCATAAAGACACCAGTTTTAACTATATCAAGTTCTTCATACAACTGAGTTTTCAAAAGAACTTTGTGTTTCCACGAATTTGATTTCGAAAATTAATTTTGAAAACTTCCAATTTATTTATTAATCCCAATGTCAAGAACTTTCAGTGTAAAAGGAAAATAATTTCAACGAAATTTGATTTGACAAATGACCTGGCTTCATATCAAAATCCTGAGTTTCAATATGTGATTATATTGATTTTTGTAAGATACACATAGATTTAGTTTTTGAAATATAACATATTTTAAATATATGAGAATTCATGTATGCATGCACTTAATTTCAAATATCAATGTACGAGTTGTCAAAAAGCATATACAGACTTAATTTTCAATACATATCAGCTTTCTGAATAAATGAAGTTTCTTCAGTATATGAAAGCCAGTTTTCAAACTTTATATGATCATGCCTATTTAGTTTGGATACATAAATGCACAATTTCAATTGTAAAGATTCATAGATGATTATTAGTTTTATCTATGAATCCATTTTTAGACATATTAATGTGCCAGATTTGTATTCACTATTAGTTTCCAAGAGCATAGGGCTTTACAAATGTATGATAACTTTTAAAGTACTAAATTTCAAGTGCGCGTCAGTGCCAGGTTTTAGAGCACAGAACTTTTGTGTTCATTTATATATGTGGTTTCAAGACCTCAAATAAATTTGGCTTTCAACTGTATATAAGCATCCAATGTGTATATTTTGGCATTGAGGAAAAAAAATGAAATTCTGTACGTATGTGATTTCCTGGCTCATGTATGAATGTAGTTTTGAGCATACCAAGTTTATGAAATGTAAGCTCCAAATATATTTGGATTTCAAATGTATGATTTTGAGGAAGCACAGTTTGAAGTATCAAACGAATGATTTTGAGAAACACAGTTTGAAGTATATTTGGCCTTTCATGTACAAAGGCTTTCGAATAAATGTAACTTCATATATACAAGTCTTATATTAGGATTGTAAATATATCGAGTTTTAAAATATATATATAGTTTTATATTTGTCAGATTTCAGAGAAAGAAGCTTTATAATGCATAAACTCCAAAATATGCATATGAGAGATTTGTATGTAACTATGGTATGACTGTATGGATCCTTTTAGTGGTAAATTTTAATGTTTGCATTGGTCCCAAGGCTGCTGTTATTTTTTCTAATATTTACTGACATTTTAATCACTTAGTTTTAGGTAATGATGTTTAGGAGTTTAATCTTTGAAACAAAATTTATGTAATTCAAGTATTTCCTATTAGCTAACTAGCCTTCAAATTCCCTAATCATTTTGCAGTCCACTAAATCAAGGCACATATCAATTGCAAGTTTTTGAATCTGAGCCATGCTTTGAAGTTGAATCTCTGCCTTTGGGTATGTTAAATACTGATATTCTTTCTTAGTTAATTAAACAACCATTATCATTTATTGTTTTAATGGATAGTATAATATTTGTATATTATTCTCATGTTTGCTTCTTTCAACCATAGAATAGGAAGAAGCTCTTTCTATATAGTTCTGTGTCTGTAACATGAAAATTTTACTTAATTTTACTGAAATGTTATTTACTAATACAACTAAAAATGTAGTCTGTACGGCGGTACATTACTCACATGTAAGCGTATTAGAGAGGAAAAATTTTCATCTTTTCCAGGACATTGTTTTTACTGATACGTATCAAGAAGAAGTGTTGGCAAACCACATGATGAGGTAAAGTTAACAAGACTAACCAAGTTGCGAGAGCAATAGAAAACTTGAACAAAGATGAAGATATTTTAGGAGATGACATATTGTAGGAAGGCATCAGCAAACAACTCTGAATTCAATAGTAGGTGGAGCTAAAGTGCTTTAATGAAAGCTTCATTGTTTGTAGGCAAGAGACAAATGTACTGTGTTATTTTAGCCTTTCAATTTAAAGCATATATAGAGCAAAACATATTAATGTTTCATTTGCAATAATTTTCAAATTAATATTTTAATTTTTTGATATATTCATTATTGATATTTTCATCTTACAAATTTGCTAGATGTGTTACCTAGATAATGGATTTTTTTAGATATTTTCATTGATATTTGTGCTTACTGCTAGCAAATTTGCTAGATGTGTTACCTAGATAGTGGATTTTTTTAGAAACTAATATATCTTATAGTGACAGCATAAAATGATTGGCGTCATTTGATAATGGTTGCAGGCTTCAAGTAATACATGTGTTGTAGTAATGGTTGTAGGCTTCAAAACAATGCTTGCAGGCTTCAAATAATAGGTGAAAGACAGGGAGTAGCTTCAACGTACGCTGCATGATCTGGAGTTCAATTAACAGGTGCGTGTGCAAACTGATGGGAGAAGCATGGTCTAGGGTGCATGTTCATGAACCTGTTGAAGATGAAATGGCCAAGGCGTGCTGGAGAATGAAGCTATCCTACTGTGAGAAATTGAAGTTCGATGGACAAAATGTATAAGTCCGGGCTGAAGACTGGAGCAAACGGTCGGCGAGACATGTGTTGTGTGTGATGTACGTTCCCGACCAGGCTGCACAATAGGTGCTGAATTGAATGGGCTACCAAATACCTACATGGGATAGGTTCTATTATATACACATTTGATTTGTTTGTTTCTTCTTCCTCCACTTTTTTTTTCTATTTGGTTTGTGATTTATGAACTATGTATTAATTTGCTTCTGTTGTAAAAATCTATCTTTATCTCTGTCCATGCAACTTTCCTGCTGTTTGTACCTACATCTGTTATCAGCCTATGATTTAATGCATTTTTTTTCATTAAAAATAGTGTGTTTGATAGTACAATATATCACTTTATAGCATGTTCAACAGTGCGCTCACTTATAATTGCACCATTACCTTGAATTTTAACAGTTTGCTGCTACGTGGATTTTTTTGGATTTTCAAAAAGTCGTGTTAAAGCAACTATTACCCCTAAATTATTGTGTTGCTAAAATAAGTATTACAACAAACTACCTTGGAAATAGTAAATTAATTAAAATTACATTACAAACTCGGTGAAGTTATTCATATGCTTAATTACTTTATTACCATTTATCAAACATTATACCATTTATCAAGCATTATTCACATGCGGACAAAATATATCAAGTATGAAAACACCACAATATTTAAAAAAAAGTGAACTATATTAAAAACCAAAACCATTTATCAATCATCGGTGTTTCGAAAAACAGTTGATTTGTGAATGTATATCATGAAAATATAAAGAATTTTGTATACTACAAATTCATGTTGTAAAATCCAAAAAAGCTTACAGATGGTGCTTTTTAATACCAGTTACACATGCGCATGTGCATCTAAAATCTTCTTGAGTCCATCACATTTTATTTGTAATTTAGCCGATGAAATTCCTATTTGTACTTGAATATCTATGAAATAAATAAAACTAAATGATTTTAAATTTTGTTCCTTTTATCTTAAAATAATAGTTGACTACACCTTCAAAATTTTAAAAGTTAAAAACTACAAGATTTGAAACCTACAGCCCATTTTGGATATGACCTTCAAAATTTTAAAAGTTAAAAACTACAAGATTTGAAACCTACAGTCCATTTTGGATATGAAGCAGAATAAAGGGAAGAGAAAGGGTTAAGATTAAGTTCAATTTGACTGCCAATCCTCCTGCATCATCCCATGCCCTAGCTTTCATAAATTATAGCACTTATCTAAAATAAATCAATAAATAACTATGTAAGCACATAAGTGAGCTTTTAAGTACAAATTATGCAGTTTAATAGTCATCACATAGGATTGTAGTTGACTATTAAAGGTTAAAAAATATAGTTAATTTGAGTACCAATTTAGCTATACCCACTTGAGTAATAGTTGATTACTTTCTTTACATATTTAATCATTTTCTAAAATAACGTAGTCTCATTCACGTTTTGATAAATGGTTGATATGTGTATGTACATGCATAAAAATGCAACATTACTTACACGTCAAAGTCATTTTGTAAGATCCAAAAAATCGTACAACGGTATTTTTATTGCCAGTCCCTCTTGCGCACGTAATTAACGAAAACATTACTATAATCTCTCACAATATTATAATTGTAACAAACACAAAATACGTCACTTCCTTTTTTGCACACGTCCAACGGACGTGCTACCATACTTGTAATAATAATACTACACATAACATCTGTAGGTTGAGTTTGCTCAATGACTAATTTGCATGCAGATAATTTATTAATATATAAATGGTAGAGGACAAAATTATATTAAAGATTTATAATCTTTAATATATTTAGTTAAGTGATATCGATTTATGGAATAAAATATTTCTTATGAAATACCCTTGTGATTCAAGTGTCGAACAAATCAAAAATCATGGTATACGTACTATATGTATGTAGTTATTTCTTAAGTCTATTTAAGGTTTCTTATTGTTCCACCTTTAATAATACATTCATATTACATATGTATTAGTTATTATATAACTTTTATAATTTAATTAACTTATACAATACTCTTATGTGTAACATCATATTAATTAAATATTATTTAATTAGTTTAATTAATTAACATTTTAATTATTTTTATATTATTCAATTAAACAATTTATATTGAATATGTATACTATAACATTTATAGTTATACACATATATCTTTATATATAATGTATTTTATAATTTATTAATTAACTTTAATTATTATATTTAATTAAAAATTTTAATTAATTATTAGTTTAGAAAATTTCCTATATATACATATATACTTACATTATCTTAAACAATTAAAATAATGTAACATATATCTCAATATATTATATATAAACTTTAACTAATTAGCTATTTATTAAATTTATTAATCTAATTAATATTTATAAAAATTGAAATGTATTTATTATATTTTCAAAATACTTTTGAAAATTATATTACAATGTTTATAATATATTTATTATTCAAATTTGACTTTTAAATTTAAAAGTTTATTTCAATTTCAAACAATTTTGAAAATTAGCCCAAGGCCTAAAATTATATTAGGCATTTTCTACCATGGACAACTTTTGGGCTCATTTCACCTTTCGGGCTAGGCTGGTAGCCAGGTAGGGCAAGGTACTTGATTATCCAAACCTAATCTAAATGTTACTTTTCTAGATACCATACTAAATGGTAGCTTAAATGGTCAATCCTAATATGACTATTTTAGACCACATAGGATATTGGGCTTTGATTACATTATTGTATCTCTACTACCACACAACGGGTTAAATGGGTAAATTCAAAAAAAATTCCATTTGGACTTATTGGGCCTATGAAGTCTAAATTTATTTAGACCTAATCTAAATTAATTTTAAATAAAAATCATTATATTATTTTATTTGTAAATAAAATTTTATTGTGATATTATATTTATGTTATATATTATGAACATGCGTATCATATACATATGTGTTTGTATGTGCACGTGCAACATATATAATGTACATGGTTTTACATGCCCGTATATAAATGCTGAGATTTACACCACAATGGACATATTAGCCCCTTCGTGTACATTTGTGTTGTCTAATATATATAAATATATGTGTGTGTATAATTTAATGTGATATAAAAATATATTTATAATAGTACAAATGTTTGTGTGTATATATAACATTATAAAATAATAATATTTATAAATACAAAAATTAATGATTATAAATAAAAATTCACATTGAAATTTCAAATGTTAAGTCTGGGTGTAGATTTTAAAATATTTTCTAATTTCAAATTTGAAACGGTAAATTATATTTTGATAAAATAAATAAATAAATATGCATATATATAAATTTATGGAATTCAAAAGATTTCTTTTAGGAAATATGTGTGTGTGTAATAATTAACATTTAAAATTTGAATATAAAAATAACATTACGTATTTAAGATATTAATGAATACAAAATATTTTTTTCATATGTATTTTGTGCTAAATAGTATCTTTACAAAATCTATTTTAAAAAACACATATGATTTTCAAAAAAAAATTGTTTTTTTATGTAAATCGTTTCCAAACGGAAATGTTTAAAATGTTATTTTAAAAATAAATAAATTTCACAGTCATTAGTATAATTAGTGAATATTAAAAAATATATATAAGTTGTTTGAACCAAAAATGGCACAAATACCCAAATGAGTATAGTAGAGGAACGAGTGAAGAAACTAAATAAAAACACATAGAAATAAGATGCTAGATTTTTATAGTGGTTTGGTTAATCATTGCCTACGTCCATTTAACTTTTTTGATGGTTTATAGTATTGTTTACACTTTTGTTCTTATGGATTGGTATGGATCTTGTGGGAGTACAAAAGAATTATAGAAAAATTGCAAAGAAGTGAAAAAGATCATAAGGAAGTATAAGGATCCTCTAAAATGAGCCTATGCCCTCCTATTTATAGTTGTTGATTGCCTGAAAACTCACCCCATGATCTCTACACCGTTTTCCATGCCTAAGACCAGTTCTCCGGAGAAAATGGTGGCTACCTCATTAATATTCATGGATTGGTACCAATCCATGGACTTGGATTATTACTGATCCATAAGATCTTCATATGGATCACTCTGAATGCTTTGTCCTGGCTTGATTTGTGGTTAGCTTCGTGATTTCCATCTTGTTTGCATCATTATTAGCTTGTTTCTGAGTCCAAATGATGGATCGGCGGAAGAATGCAATTGCTGACTTCAAGTGCTCATGAAGATCAACAGAGAATTGCGTGGGATAGATGAAATAGAACTTGAAATAGGCTTCTAGCATCATCACTTACAAGTAGGAGGAGTTGGGCTTAAATGGATAAAATATTGTGGATCGTACCGATCCACCACTTTTGTGGATTTTGTTTTCTTATCTCTTGTGGTGGTTTTGTCTTCATCTCGTGGCTTTGTTTGTACTTGGTTTCTAAACTCTAGGGCAATCTCACCAGGCTGCATGTCTTGATAACTTACAAGCCTGATTCGTTAAGTTCGTCTATATACTGCCAGGTCAAAAGGCTAGATAAGACTTTCCCCCCAAAGCATGCCTTACAAATGGAAGGTGTTCTCTGCTTAAGAACAAATGTTGACGTCGATGAAATAATAGTAATTGAATCTTCTAGTTAACAGCTGAGCAAACTATTGTGAATCATCCTATTCCTTTATATTCACTTGTAAATCAAAGGTCGTTGCATACTGTGATAGCTATGGATTTGAGTCCTTGCTTGAGTGTTAGCCATAATCCTTGGCCTCTTCGAACTGACAATCAAAACACACGATCTCTCTGAATTGTTAATCAAATCAGTGGTCGTCAGGGCTGATAGTTAAATCCGCGATCTCTTCGAATTGTCAATTGAATTCATGGCCGTTCATGGCCAATAGTTAAACCTGTGGTCTTCCTGGACTGTTAATTAAATCCACGATCGTTTAGGGCCGATAACTAAATCCATGGTCTCTTCTGACCTTTAATCAAATCCATGGTTGTTTGGGGCCGATAATCAAATCCATGGTCTCTTCTGACCATCAATCAAATCCATGGCCATTTGGGGTTGATAATTAAATCTATGGTCTCTTTGGACGGTTAGTCAAACCCATGGCCATTCGGCACCTATAATCAAATCCATGGTCTCTTCGAACCGTTAATCAAATCTATGGCCATTTGGCATCGATAACCAAATCCTTGGTCTCTCAAGACCTTTAGTCAAATCTGTGCCGTTTGAAGCCGATAATTAAATCCATGATCTCTCCGGACCGTTAACCAAATCAATAGTCATTTAGGGCAGATAATCAAATCCATGGTCTCTCTGGACAGTTAATAAAACCCATAACCATTCAAGGCCGGTAATCCAATCCATGGTCTCTTCGGATTGTTAATAAAATCCATGGCCATTCGGGGCCGATAATTAAATCCATGGTCTCTCTAGACCCTTGTTTAGTCCAATCCACTCACTCTCTGGTGAGGGGACTCAATG
This sequence comes from Allium fistulosum, assembly GCA_030737815.1. Taxonomy (NCBI): domain Eukaryota; kingdom Viridiplantae; phylum Streptophyta; class Magnoliopsida; order Asparagales; family Amaryllidaceae; genus Allium; species Allium fistulosum. The sequence continues at coordinate 298,186,232 of CM060907.1, forward strand.
ACAAACAAGCCCATCCGCTCATGCTCTAACGAGTTGACTTGCTTCTTGCACTCCGGTCCCTGCTCTCTGGCCGGGACTTAAAGCGATCAATATCGTACAAGTCTATACACTCGCTCTACGGGAAGGGGACTTGCACCTTGCACTTTGGTCCCGACTCTTCGATCGGGACTTAACGCGATTAATTTCGTACAAGTCCATCCGCTCGCTCTTCGATGAGGGGACTTGCACCTTGCACTCTGGTCCTATCGCTTTGAGCGGGACTCGAATGCGATTAATGTAAGTCATCTCATTCAAGTGGATTTCAATAATCAAGGGTTCTTCTAATGGAGTCGAATTCAAACATTAAAAAACATAAACTCAACATCATGATAACCGCCTCACTGGGCGTTACAACCTAGCATCCAACTTAGAGTGTGCCTAAGGAACGATCGAGATCCCATTCACCAATAAGTGGCTCGATTGTAATATTGCATTGTTTATTTAAAGCAAAGATAGGATGTAAGAATCGAACCTGATCCCCTTCCATCCCAATCAAGAGATGATTATCCTCAACCTTGATCCAAGGTCATTTACTTTCATTATGGATGATGGCTACTCTTGTTCCACCACCACAGCTCGGCTTTTCACATACTGCTGTAATTGGTTGTTTCTGACCCGTTCCTCGATCAGATCGCGCAAGTATCTGTAGTCATTTGTATTATGCCTATCTAGCTCATGGAATAGGCAATATTTTATGGACGTCCTTTCATGGTCTATAGGCTCTCTCCTTGCTATTTTTCGATAGGGGATTTGTCTCCTTGTATCAAGGTAAATCTGCTTTGGGGTTTCATTCAAATCCATGTAAGAAGAGAAATTTGGTTCCCTTCTTTGCCGCTTTGATCCCTCAAATCCATTATCCACCATTCCTTTTCCTTTATCGTTACCAGACCTTGCTCTAGACAGTCCTCCATCATCCACAACATTAATTTCTTCCTTATCGACTTCAGCGTCCTCTTGATGTAGGTGTATTTCAGCCTTATGATAAAATTAGACGAGGTCCATCGGTGGATCCCACTCTAAGGCGACCTAGAAATCCAACTTATCTGATACTCCTCAAACTGCCGCCATCAGAATCACTGATATATCAAGCCTATCAATCGCGGTAGCGGTTGTATTAAATCTTGTCAAAAAACTCCTATGGGTCTCTTCGGCCCTCTACTTTACACTAGACAACATCATTACATCCTTGGCCTTGAAATATGAGCTCGAAACTACTTCATGAATTTGTTCACTAACTCGGCCCATGTGCTTATGGAACCATTCTCCAACTGCCTAAATCATAATGCCATCAAATCTGTTAGATATAAAGGAAAACACCATCCCATGACCTCTTTAGACGCACCCAGCACCTTTATATGCCAGATGTACCTCATCAAATGAACCATTGGATCAGTCTTTCCACCATACGTCTCCAACGTTGGCAGCTTGAAACCAAGCGGATTCCTAGCGTACCGAATGTTTAGAGTGAATGGAATCTTATTCGCATCTTCGAGGCTCATGTTTGGAAGTCCACCCCTCATTGCTCGTCCGACCATCTTAGTAAGTCTGTCATTATCATCCAATGGAATTCTCAAGTTTTCATTCTCAGCCTGCCCCCCGTTTCCACGGTGGAATTCCGGCACGTACTCCTCCGGTCGTGCTTCTGCATTATGATTCACATCCAAACACTCTGCATTATCTCCTAGACGTGCATCATGTCCATCCAAGTCAACATTGGCCATACCCCCATGTTCTTGTGGATTAACTCCGATCCATACCTATGGATAGGTACCGATCCATGTGACTTGTTCAGGGTTCGTTCTGATTTGATATACTCGGCTCCTAGATGCATTTGTTCCAGCTCCTGGCCTTTGGTTCTAGTTTGCAGCGACTCCGTCTATTCCTAGTTGTCTCATTCTCCTAAAAAAATTCCATCGTCTCTTCCTATTGGCCCATCATGTATTCCTGCATTGTATTCATCATGGTTTCCATCTCATCCCTGGTTATGTAGATAGATGGGAGGTTGGCTTCTAGGGACGCCTCTTGGCTACCCCTTTGTTGATTTCCTCCAATAGTGGTTTTCCTAGTCGATTGTCTCATCATTTTGAACTTTTTTCAAATCTTAAATCAATGAATTCAAGTGATTCTCAGTAAAAGCACCATAATGTTTGAACTAAAAATGGCATAAACACCCAAATGAGTATAGTAGAGAAAAGAGTGAAGAAACTAAATAAAAAAACATAGAAACATGACATCAGAGATTTATAGAGGTTCGGCTAATCATTGCCTACATCCACTTAACTTTGTTGATGGTTTATAGTTTACACTTCTGTTCTTACGGATCGGTATGGATCCATGGGAGTACAAGAGAATTATATAAAAGTTGTAGAGAAGTGACAAAAAATCACAAGAAAGTAGAAGGACCCTCTAAAATGAGCCTCTGCCCTCCTATTTATAGTTGTAGGTTGCCTAAAAACTTGCACCCATGATCTCCACATTGTTTTCCATACCCAGGACCAATTCTCTCGAGAAAATGGTGGTCACCTCATCAATATTCGTGGATCGGTACCGATCCATGGGCTTGGATCAGTACCGATCCATAAGATCTTCATATGGATCACTCTAAATGCTTTGTCCTGTCTTTATTCACGATTAGCTTCATGATTTTCATCTTGTCTTCATCGTTATTAGCTTGTTTCTGAGTCCAAATGATGTATCGGTGGAAGAATGGAGTTGCTGACTTCAAGTGCCCATGGAGATTGATAAAGAATTGCATGGGATTAATGAAATGGAACTTGAAATAAGCTTCTAGCATCATCACTTACAAGTAGGAGGAGTTTGGGCTTAAATGGATAAAATATTGTGGATCGGTACCGATCCAACTACATCCAAGTAGATGGATCGGTACAGACCCACCACTTGTGTGCATTTTGTTTTCTTGTCTCTTATGCTGGTTTTGTCTTCATCTCGTGGCTCTATTTGTACTTGGTTTATGGACTCTGGGCTATCTCTCCAGGCTAACTGCCTTAATAACTTCCATGTATGATTTGTTAAGTTCATCCGTATATTGTCTGGTCAAAAGGTTGGAGAACATATACATTCATATTTTATACTATATATATTATATTAAAGTAACATCTTATATTTTAAAATAAATAACATGTATATATTTATTTATGATTTTTAAATAACACACACACAGATATATATATATATATATATATAATTTTTGGAAATGATTACATGTATACGATTTAACAAAATATATATACATAATATATATAAGTCAATTTTACTTTAATCCTTTAAATTATTATTAAATATGAAAATTAAAATTTTTTCTAGCTGAAAGCTATAGGCTTATATATATAATTTTTTTATAATCACATTACATATATACATATTCACATCTAAGGTTGACAACACATATACATAGGAATTCGTGATATCATGATCTAATTTAAGCACATATGATTCAAGATAATTATAAAATAAATATATAAAATTGTAAACATATTAATTACCTTGAGTATAGCCTTATTAGTACACATTGAATGCTGAATCGATCGGCTCCGCTTGAATCTGAATTCAAATCCTTCTAGAGAGAGCTACCAGACAGAAGCACTACGCACCATTGTACTAATTTTATTTGAATTTGTGTTTTGAAATTTTAAATTAAAGGATAAAAATGGATGCAATTTTCAGCCAGATGAGGACTCATAGGAGCTAAAAAATAGAATTGGAAAATGGGTGGTTATGGCTGTTTAAATAAAAAAGAGAGAAGCGAAAAGTGAATTTAGATCCATTATTTTCTCTTTCCATTTAAAATCCTTTGAATCAAATTCAACCCCCATTTTAACCCTTATGGCTGGCCATTCTTGTTCCAAACCACTTTAAGCCCAATCAAAATAAAATACACTTAAAACTAATTTAAACGTATATCGGTATCATATATCGATATGTGTATATACAACTTTTATATATGCACTATTTTCTATACAAATTAAATAAAATTTCATAATTAATATTTCACAAATATTAATTCATTTAATTAATTTATAACAATTATAATTTAATTAAATTAGGTACTAATCGGAGTATTCAACATTTTGGTTATATGATGCTTAGGTGTAGATTCGGTCAGCGATTAGTATTGAACAATTCGAATATTAATATTTATACATCACCTTAGCTAGTGGTGTGGCATTATAACCAAATTTACCGCTTATGTAGTTTCGGTAAAAATCCAATTTTACTTATTTTATGTGGTTCCCGGTGGTAATAATTATTTACACCAATTTTCTTCATCAAAACTATCACATTAGGACTTATGGAATTTAGTAATGGTTAAAATTCCAATATCATCCATATTTAATTTTATAGTTAAACACAAAGTTCTTGGCTCAATAAAAACAATTTTTATTAACCATACTGCTTTGGCCAAAGATTTTGACTTTGAGTTGACTTCAGTTGACTATGATACTAACCCATATAATTGAGAAACGAATTCTCTACTGTGTTTTACTTCCAATACTTCCACTCAACCTAACTATAGTCGTTCGATCGACGCTATGGCATGATTTAACTATAATCAAAGCAGAGTTTCCATATTGAAGTTGGACAGTATTCTTAAGTCGAGAGAATTGTCACATCGATATTTTCTAATTGACCTTAGTTATATTTAATAACGAAAAACTATCGAGCTAGTCAATTCATAGTTATCAAATAACTATTAATACATAACCCTTTGATGCCCCCCAACAATCATAAGTAATACATCTCCTGACATTTGGAGAGAGTTATGTACTCTATTCTCAACAGGTGCATCAATATTCAGTCCCGATACATCTTGACTAGGAATATTTAAAATGATGAGTTTATTATATAATGATAAATTTCTCATGGTTACAACACCTTGCAATTACTATCATAAAATACATCATTTATGAATTTTCTATTAAATATACTTGAATTAAATAATCAATTAATTATAACACGTTATAAAAAGTATATAATAGAAAGAAAAACACCTTTTGTTTCGAGCGAGATTTTATTACAGAGCTAATAATTTATAATAAATTACATAATTGCCCCTAGGACATACCCCTATCTCTATCTGCCACTACATAAGGAACCTATCTTACATGCTCTATATTAAATAATTTTAGTATCGTGTCGGTGTATATCATTTGGGACAATCCCAAAATAATTATAAAAGATGCATTTTCAAATCCAATGTCGAATGTTACACAATCAAACTAACATGATTTAAAAATAGGTGCATCATTAACAATCATAAGTATGTTGTCTACTTACAGTTTTTAAATATTTTTTACCTCTTGATACTCTTTCTTACAAACACACGCTTCCTCTGCATTTTGATTGAAAATTAAACTATTTGATATCTTTACCAAAATATTTGCTCAACTCTGATGTTAATCGAATAATACTTTTGATCACTCATCATATCCAATAACCCACAAACTCAAAATTGCTCCGACTGACTTCGAGACACTTTGGTTGATAAGTGCAAACAACATATTCTAAATCATTATTTAGAATATCTTTTTCATATACCAAAATTCAGAATAATATCGAGCGATAATTTTATGAGTAAAATCAAAATTAACTTAAGTAGGTTGAACGACGAATTTGTTAAGTTAATTTCAACAACTGAAATTTACGTTTTTATTATTTTTAACATAGCTTACTATATTCCAAATGCATTATTCCTTTTCTCAAAAACACTTTTGCAGTTGATGGATCGTATCCTTTGGGGTACCACCATCAAAATCATATTTTGATAATGTACTTGGAATCAATTTCGGATCTGTGCATCATGCTATAAGGTGGAGTCAATACTTTTAATGGTTTATTGATGACTGTAGAAATTCTTTTTTGACATTAATAAGAAATCATAGTTCTCTTTAATGTGCAAGAGATCTTATTAGACATTCTAATTAGTTTTATACGTTTAGGTTTGGTCAACTTCATACCACTATTTCTAATCATTTTTATCTTTAGATCATATCCAAATCCATTTTACTACCAATAATTTCAAAAAGAAATTCCTTCAACATGAAGTCGTGTTTCTTGTAATAACGGAATAGGTATTTATAAATATTTTATAAGTTGCATGTATATATATATAACTAATTTGGTTTTAGGTTTATGAACTTATGTTCATAACATAAATTGGTTAATCAGCATTGATCGATCCCAAACTGCGTTGGGGTGGTTCACACAAGATCTCTCATGGGTAAATACTACGTACAGTCTCTCGACTCAAACTACCTATCAACTTCTTGACCTAGGATATCTAGAGGTCGTTTCATCAACTCTTATCTTGTACGATTTTGTAAACTTTTTTTAGGTGAAGTTGAACTTAACTTGTAACAACTCTGCTTTCTATTCCATATAAATTAATTAATTAAAATAAAAATGTTTGAATTTGATTTGTGATAATTAATATTCTGAAAACAATTTTTTAGTGAAATAAATTCTGAGATTTTGTTTTAATAAACTGAATTAAATTAATAAATTATTTTCGGATAATTTATTGAAATTAAATAAATTATTTTAATTGAATATAAAATCTTTGTAAAGTGTAAATAAATATTATGTGATTAAAGTAGTCAAAAATGATACAAGCGATCATTGAATTGGAAGAAATTGTGTGGATATCGAATTATAATTCATAAAATGAAGTGTTAATCAAATTAAATTAGATTGGAATTTATTTACAAACGAATAAAAAGAAGTTATTAAAAGAAAAGAAAGGAAAATAAAGTAATCTAAATTAGTCAAATGAAAATTTAAGGCCCAAGCCCATTTAAACTCTTTTCCTCCTTTTTCTAGAATACACCACCCCTTTTCTTTTCTAAAAGCCAAACCCATTACTCATTTTCCCCTTCAACCATAAAATCTTCAAATTGCAACCTCTAAAAGAAATCATTTTGATGCGACTAGAAGCTTAAGTCGTAACCTGGAGTTGCCGCAATCTCTGGTTGCAACTATAGAGGGTTGCACGATTGTGATGGCGGTAGCGGCAAGCGAGATAGGGGTGAAGACGAACTAGCGACTACGGAAATGCGACATGGGGTTGCTGGCAATGGCCGAGGTGTGTTTAGTGGGCCTAATTGCGATGACAGAGGGAATTGTGGCTGTTGGAGTAGTGCAGATGTGCGTGTATGCGCTTGGAAGGACGATGTTGGTGCTGGCAGTAGTATTAGTGGATGCGATGTAGTGGACATTGGCTATTTAGGGTCAAGTGCGGCCAGTCATGAATTCGTGGATCTAGCGGGGGCAAGGGAGGGAAGGTTGTAGTGTTGTTGGGTTTGATAGCGATGTTATGGTATGGTATCTTGGAATACAAGGTGAGTAAAGTTACTTGCTCACATCTATTATCTAGTACATGCCCTATTTTCTTTAATTTGATTTTCGAATGGATGAATGATTTTTCTATGGTATTGTTATTAGATGAAATTGATAGTCATTTGTTGACGTTGACTGAAATAGTGTGTATGCCTTGGTTGGGCTATGTTGAGTGTAGTATTGGTCGAATTGATGATGGTATTAGTCGAACACAACATTTGATATTGATCAGAAATAGGGTACATATATTTAAATGTGGAGATTTGAAATAAATAAATTATTTTGGATATAAATTATGAATTTTAGAATGATTTTCTTATTTAATACTAATGATATTATAATTAGCGAAAATTTTTAATGTGAATAATTTGGAAAAATATAAAAGTAGAACAATTTTTGAGGAAGTGAATTGAAATTATTTTGAAAATGATGAATTCAGGTATTTTATTAAATAAGTGAATTCTGAATGTTTATATTTTTATTTATTTTCCAATTATTATAATATATTTAAAGGATATCTTTGAAATGATGTTTGAAATCTATATTTTTAAAGTGGTTAGTTAATTTTATTTGGATTCAATAAAATGGAAGTTTATAAAACAATATTTTGAAGTAATAGTAGTTAAATATAATTTATTATTGAATGGAAATTATCATTTATGGAATTTGTTATATATATTGTTAACTAAATTTTTGGAAGTAATAAATTATTATATTTGATCATTAAATTATTTCGAGATTTTATTATATAAGATAGAATCCTAGTTAATGAATTACTTCTCAATAATAATAGTTTTTAATGTATTTGAAAGGTAATGCGAGTCATAAACAATTAGTTATGAAATTTTATATTATGGCTTTGGGAGATTATTTTTAATTAAAAATCCTTAATGGAAAAGTACAAATTTGTTGTTTATAGGAGATCGTGAATTACAAAACCTATTTAATATTATTCTTATTTTCAATTATTAGGGAAGAACTTCAAAACATATGAATTATTTTAAAAGGAGTTTAAAGGATTTGAAAGTGAATAAAGTTTAAATCCATAGATTTCCTCATAATTAAAAAAGAGGTTTGCAAATATTTCTTTTTGAAACTGCAAATTCATTTTGAGGAAAGATAGAGAATTTTAAAATTTAATTTCTTTTAATTGAATGTTGATATTTGAAATTGTATTGAAGATTTTAAGAAAGTGGATTTTTGATAAAACCCCTTTCGAATCAATAAATGGTTGAATTGTGTGTTCTGAATGATTTATATTTCTATGTAATGAGGAATTAAAATAAACAGAGTTATAGTACCATTTGATGTGAGGCTTTTGGTAATATTTCTCCAGTTATTCTTTGGACTTGTTATACAGAATAATATTATGTGAAATTCTAGATTGTGAGGAATTTTGAGTAAACGGATTAGTCACACCGTCTAGTATAGGGCATTCGGTAAGATTAGTCCGATTACTCTGTTGACTCATGATATAGAATAATTGTGTGAAGTTCTATATGGTGAGAATTTTGAAAACGGATTGATAACACCGTCTAGTATGCGACATTCAGTAATATTATTTCAGTTACTCTTTTGACTCATGGAATAGAATATTTTTTCTAGGTAGTGAGTGTAGTTTATGAACATTGAGTAAATGAGAGAGTAGCACTAGGTGGTATGGGATGCATGATTGTTATTTGTTCGATACTTTCTATAAGTGAGGGGCACTCTTATTGTATGGGTTAATGTCTAGAGAAAGGGTCTATTGTGTACTATTTATCCACAGAGACTATTGTCCATCCTAGTTGGATGACATGCCCTAATGCCATACTAGCTAAACAGTCTATTACCATTAGGTAATAGGCTCGTGAACATAGTGTATAGATGGACATAAAGTCACGATGATTGGGAGTAACTAAGACTGTGGGGTGTGCTATCCCCTAGAACATGTTGTGTCTTGTGAGGATCCTATCTGGAATATGTGAGATTATATGATTATACTATATTATTTAAATACCCCTTTTAGACATCTATTCAGGGGCGAGGACCTCTTAACCCACTACAGTGTGCTATATGTTGCAAGTCTCCCAACTGGAATATGTGATTGAGATATATAGACATACAATACCACACTTATAGCATCTTGCTAGACTGTGTGTTGGTTGATGATTTCGAATATTGGGTTGATTCATCCACCATGTTATGGTTCTGTTGATTGGTAGTATGGTTTGAAGTATACACTTATATATATAATGATCTTATATTACGTTATGAGGTATGTGTTATATTATGACAGTCATTATCACGTATTGACATAGACATAGTTTGACTCATATGTTATTTATATAATACTTGGGTCAGTCCGAGACATTATAGGTTCAGGGATGAAGTGACCAGCTAGTGATTGTTGGACATAGAGGAGGATAGTTATATTATAGAGTTAGGTATCATTATGTATATTTTTAGCTACATGTATTGTTAAGATGTATATCTTGGACATGTTATGCATATTTTTTATGATAGTGGGAATTTGACTATTTTTGTAGACCCACTTGGACTCGTGTATATTTATTATTATATATTATCGCTGCGTTGATGAATTTGTGTTACGTATAATTCATTTTACATTGGGTATTGTTCTATCCTCGAAGCACATGTGTTTATTGCTTTGTGTCGATACTGAGTACGTATAGGTGAGTTGGTTATTCGATTTTTGAATGCATACCATTATTAGCCCAAGGGAATATTCACGTGTGACAGCCCAATATCGGCTCATTCTCCGTATTATAAGATAGTATGACATAGTAATACTCTTTGGTAGCATGGGTATATAGGTAGGGTGTTACATAATCTTACATGTTTAGTTTCAAGTAGTCGACCTTACAGAAAGAAGTTAACTCACTTTACTCATTATCAATCGTACTTTATTCAAAAAGTCTTATACTCCTTATCGATACATCATTATGTATTACAGGAAGATGTGGGTTTTGAGATTGAATCTTTATACATTTTTATGTGCTTTTGGAACCGTCTTCTTATACTCACCTATTCAATCAAATTGAATTTTGAACGTTACATTTTATACTTCCATTTTATATTTAATGAACTTACCATAAATATAGTCCGCGGGTGCGGCGCAGTGGAAAAGATGCTTGGATTCTGGTAAAAAGACCCAGGTTCGATTCCTACCATGCGCTTCCCTATCTTATATAAATTTACCCGGGGGTATGGGGGTTTGGATCAGTGGACGACTTTACTATACCCTCCTCAGGAGTTTACCGGCCCGCCGGGTTCTCCTGGGTTTTGAAAAAAAAACTTACCATAAATACATTACTTGTGTATCAAATAAACATGTTAATCTTATGTCAGTTCATTTGCGAATTAAACAAAGTATATGGTACTATTTTGGGTATCACTAGACTTTTTGACCGCTCGCGCCCACTAAACAGTTGCTTTGTCCTTAATTCCAAAATAATTGTAAAAATTATATATACTTCTGTGCTATGTAGATAATGCAACAAATACCATTATTCTAATAGATCTTCAAAATGAATATTCAAAACGTTCATAACAAAATAAATCTTTATTCACTTTCAATCAAACCTAAAATTAATTTATTTCATAAATAATATTTGGCATATTTACAAAATAATTTTTCGTATCTTGATGCATTCACTGATAAGTATTATATGATAGGCTTCCATTAATTCTGCCACTACTATAATAGCATATGAAATACGAAGCTCTATTCAGCTACTTATTATGGGCTATTTATTTATTTTACCGTAACTAGTTTACAATCGTGAGTTTTTGATCAAATATTTTAAACTATAGAAATGAATTCTATATAGAAAACAATTCTCTATATGAAAAAAAATTGGAATAAAATTACATTTTTCATTTCATATTAAGTATCAACTAGTACTTTATACAATTCTCATTTTCAATATCACTTCATGAAGTAGAGTTGACTACTCGCTCTCTTCATTCCAACCATGCTTAAGTTACATCCACTCTTGTACATTCACTTTCCTTTTCTGAAAGGTCGAACCATTCAAAAGCAAATCCTTATTATAACAAATCATATTGAATATACTATTTTACTTTACGTTTAATTTGCTTATTTCCAATGAACGAATTGGGTTAAAATTTCATAAATTATGAACTGCGATTATTTATCATGTAACATTTATATTTGACTGAATGCAGATCAAATATCTATAAGCTTATATTGCTTAAGAGTTTAATACTCATGGAAACAATACAAAGTCTTGGGAAAATAAACATTTAAGCGATCAAATTACGAATGTGTTTAGTAGTGTATAGTTAGGCTCTTGCATGGGTGTTGAAGAAAAAACATGCAAAAAGATTTAATGTAAGTACATTTTATATTTCCTTGTCAATCTTTAATTAAGTTCATTTATATCTCAATTGATAAAAATATTGTCAATTTTAGTAATGCACAAATTTATCGATGTATGTTATCTAATAAGGTTTCCACTAGATTTTTATGTTTCTCAAAACCTTAAGAAAAACATATAAATCCTTTGATTTCTCCAATGGGTGTTTGTGTAGGATCGATTTCACCCTAGAGGGGGGGAGGTGAATAAGGTGATACTAATAATAATAAAAATTAATTGTAGAAATATATAAATAATTGCAGCACAGATAATAGTAGAATAATAAAAGCAGAAATAGAACAACACAGATTTACCCAGCTTCGGCAAAACCCTGCCTACGTGCTGCTCCCAAGGTTTCTACTAGAAATTAAGCAGTCAGACGTTTACACACGTAAACTCGCGACACCCGCTATCGACTAACCTAACTCTACGCTCAAAACCCTACCACAACTCATCCACTGAGTTGCGAATTCTCGGACTACACCACCGTAGTTCGTCCCCTAGTCACACGACTAGACAATTACACAAGTTAAAAAGAAATTACAAAATAAAAAAATACAAAACCCTATATAAAGTTGAAGCCCAAATTTATAAAACAGAAACAACCCATTTAAAAAATGTCTCCCTTTATTTCTTTCTATTCGGCCCGTATCCTTTGTGAAAATGTCTGCCTCTTTTCCTTCCTTTGCTCGAGTACGTTCGTTTCTCTTTCAAAAAATTAGGGCTTTGTGGAAAGTGAATCCGCTGATTCCAGTTGATCGATTGAATAGATATTTTCACGTTGATTGCTTTGTCGATCGATAGTCTTGCTTCGACTTCACTCAGCTACTTCAATTTGTCGAGTTCGAATTGAATAATTCTGGTATGTGATTTCCTTTATTACTCTCATTGATATGCTTGAACTAGATGCTCTAATTGCCGATGATGTTAACGATATTTATAGGGAATAAAACCATAAATTATTGTTCGAAAATATCATTTGAATTCGTCTGTTAATTTAGCTCGGCCGTTCGATTTTACTTGAATACATGTGATTTGTTTAGACTGGTTCAATTCGAATAATTCTTTGCTTGATTATCACGGCTTGTTTGGTTTTCTAATTTTTCGTACTATTATTTGATTTTCTCTGAATTGGTTTCGATCTTTTCTCCTTTGACTTTGGCCACTTTGAATTTGTGATAATATTTTGAGATGAGAATTTGACTTCGACTTTTTCAATTCTACCTTGGTCACCACGGCTTTGACTATGTTAAAACTGTAACCAATACTTACGAATTTTCGTGAATTGCTTTGTTGCTTGATTACTAGTACATGTTCAATTGTTTTGTAGTTCGACCATTGATTTGCTATCTTGAGATAAAAAAAGACTTTGTACATTTACTCATGGCTTCATGTGAATTGCTTCTTTTTACTACTGGCAATTGTTATTCGAACTGCACTTGAGTCATGTTGTCACCACTGCCTTGTTGTGCTGGTGCACTTGATATCTTCACTTATGTATACTTGTTTGCCTCCATGCCTTCGTTTATCCATTTTTGGTGCCATGCCTTCTCTGCTATGTTGTAACTGAAATGTTGCATGCACATTTTGTACATATGATCGAGGCAGTTGTCATATTTGTTGGACCTGAGTATGTTTTATTGATTTGGTCGAGACTTGTTGCAATGTGGTTCCTCCTGGATCACTTGTTATTTGATGTGTGTTGCACTTGATACTATGTACATATGGTGATCTGGATACATTTGAGTCTTTGTTTCGTATGTATGCACTGTGTATATACATGTGTGAACATACATGTATATATGTATGTTGTATATGTGGTCTGGTCTTGTTTCACTTATCTGGTTTAGCTGCATTCCACTCATGTACATGTGCACTGATGTATGTTGAATGCATATATACTGGCTGTCACATGTATGTATTCATGCGTGTGTGTGGTTTCATTTTTTCATTGATCTGGGTTGCCTTGGTGCCATGCCACTAGCCTAAACACTTGAACTTGTTTTGAGTTAAATTGATATTGACTGGTGGATTGTGGTCTCCATGAGGTCTGGTCAGTTTGTAGCTTCATGTGTACATGTATGGTGCTCTCTAGTCTGTTATATTTTTGCATATGCACTTTTATTTGAACTGGTCTATGTTTCTCCTGATATGCTAGCTCGAGTTGCTTCGAGTTACACTACAGCTTTTACTCTTGCATGGTTGCCTTGATGCATTGCATCTGATGTCTGGCTTACTCATTCATGACTTCAGTTTACTTTGTTGACTGGTTCATTTTCTTGTGCATGCGACCTTTTTGTTGCCTTGATACTGCTTTGTTTGCATTGAGTTGTTGAGCTTCTGTTTCACTGGTGGTCTTCACACTCACCTGAAATGTTAAAATTGAAATCTACACTTGTGATGTGCATGCCCACGTCAGTTGCAATTGCCTTGAGTTTGAATGGTTGAGTTGTTTTCATGTGTACACATTGAATTTTTGGTCGAGGCTTGTTTTATGTTGGTTTTGGATTCTTGTTGTATGAGAACTTGTACTCGACAATTTTGTGATGTATTTGTATTGCACCCGAGTTGAATCCAGCCTCGGCTCGGGTTTGACCTTGTGCTCACCTGTCCCTGCAGTTTTATCAAGTGTATATCGGTGTGCACGGCCTTGTGGCATGTACAGTGATACACTATGCATGTCACAGGTTGTTAATGTTTGATGAATTCAAAACGAAAATGATGACGAACAACCCAAATAACTGAGGCAAATAATATTTTCAAAAACACACATTTTATTTTACACTACAAAAATATTTCTTTTACAATTTTACTGCGTTAGTGTTTATTTTGCAGATAACTCAGATGCTGGATACAGATTGGAATATAGTTGAAGAACAAATATGAGTGAACGAGTGATATGTAGTGAGGTGCAAATGTAAATGACAGTTGTATAGTGAAAAATTATGTAGTGATTTGAAATTGTATTATAATTGAAATTTTGTATATATAGTGAGAGCATAAATTTTGTATTATTCAAAAATTGTAATAAAATATTTGTTTGAATAAAATGTATGTTTGAATTTAATTTTTGTGTTATTCATTTTATTCAGCAAATATTTATTTAATTATGTTAAAATAAAATAGTACAATAACAAATACATTTAAATGAATATATATATATATATATATATATATTATCAAACAAAAATCATATACTAGCATATTCAACAGTCTCCTCCTTTTGATGATAACAAACATATATTTAAGATTTTGAATTTATTAAATGTATTTGGTCATTGATGAAATCTATTTTCTCCCCCTATTTGAATGCTCCCTCTCTACACCAAAGCTCCCCCTTCATATATGCACGAAAATAAATAAAAATATGCAAATGAACCTAGATGGGAATAAAAAAAATATTTGACCTTTATTTGCCAAAATCTTAACTTTTTTCTCCCCCTTTTGTTAACAGCAAAAGAGTAATAGTGTTAGAAAAATAGAGATAGAGTGATAGAAATTAATACAACATTAATACCTAATCGAGTATAAATATTAAATTTCAATAAAAAATCAAACAAAAATCATAAATACTCTGTTAGACGCATATTCCACTTTAGAGTGATAGGGGTGATATCGGCATATAAAACCATATAGTTGTGTCTATTTTGGTATATTTGTATTAGGAATTCTAATATCTACTAACCATGCATAACCGTTAGGACTTTTAAATGAGATTAGTAGTATTTCCAATTTTTATAAAAAATGAATTTCAAGCATCTTCTAACCATGCATAACCGTGAGGACTTTTAAATGGGATTAGAATCAACTTGTCTAATTAATAATCAATTTTGGTATGTGTTCCATACATGCATAACCGTAAGAACTTTTAAATGAGCATGAAAGCACATAATCAAAAATTCCAAGTAATTCACCCATGCATAACCGTGAGGAAATTTAAATGAGAGTGAATACATTGGATGTTTTTATTGCTAAAAATAAAATAAAATGAAAACGAATAATTTCCCGTTTAAAATACCACATATTGACATACTATATTGGATTTTGATGAGTGATGGTCGTTAGAAATATGATAGAAAAAGAGATGGTCATGGAATTTTTACCAATCAAAATTTATTATAAATCTTGTTTAAATTTTTAAAGAAATTTACTAAATATACTGTCTCAAGTCATAATATATGATTAATATCGACACTCATCACTTTTTCAATCACTATTTATCTTTTCGATAATCAGTAGGGATTCAGATCGGTTAATGTAGTCATTTAAGATCAAATCCAAAAATATTTATAAAATCAAATTTTCTAAAATGCCTAATCTGAAATGAAGTCAACAAAAACTACTTTCTGGAAAGGGGTTTTATAAGAAAAATGTCTGCTAATTGAAAATCATTTGAAATGAAAAATAAGCAGATATTTTCTTTGAAAATGTGATGCAACTAATGAATGTCTCTACATAAAACATGTTCCACTAGTACTTTTTCTATCAATTAGATTACCGGTGTAATCTGCATCTGAATTTCTCTTAGACTCAAGATTATCATTAGTTGAATATCATAGACCAGATCGTGAAGTTGCAACGAATTTCTTAAAATCCTTTTTACAGCTTTTAAATGAAATTCTTTTGGATTTTGAATTGAAACCGTGCACATAAACAAACAGTGAACATAGTGTCAGATCTAGAAGCAATAAGATAAACAAATATATCCACGTGTATCATGAGTAATCATCAATCAATAAAACACCATCATTAGTCCAAACAAATCTACATGAACTAGTTCAAAGACCCTAGAGGTACTTATAGTGTTCTCGGCATAAAAATATAATTGGCCAACAATTTTGCATAAGTCCGAATCATAATCAACCTTTATCTCCTTATCACATAACTAGCTGATTTAATTCAGATTATGGTGCAGATTATCACATTTAATATATCGTTCAAGATAGATGTACTGTTACCTATTTTACCTTTACGATAATTTGCCCATTGTGATTCTGCCACCTTTATACTTGGCTAAGAAACTTTGATTTGTTGCCTGTCGTATGCCTAGAATAGCCAGAATCTAGGTAACACTGTTGTTGTTTCTTAGCCTGTCACCACACCTGCACGAGAAAAGATTTTTGTGACCTATTTGTTTTTATGGTCCATGGTTGTTAGTGACAAAAGATTTTGAAAAATATGTTTGTGGAGACCCAAGACAATTTATATTTGTTGCTTTTGGCACCCAGATTTGTTTGATTTTAAGGGATTTTATACTCATGCCTTTAAGAACCCAAATTGGTATGGTTTTCACGTGTTTGGGCCTATACCAACAATTGTTTTGATTGTGTCCAATTTTTCTACAAATTGTGCACTCGGATTTGACTTGATTAATTTCGCTTCTAACACTTTCAGATTGATTATACCCAAGTCCTTGTCTAACAGTATTAACGGTTTGTTTCCCTAATAGCATATTTAGCGATCTTTCTCCTTTGGAAAATTTTCCTAAAGTTGCAGACAATTGTTGGACTTGTGTTTTGAGAGATTCATTTTCATTCAATAATTGAGTGCACCTTTTAATAGAATTTTCTCTCCTAGTATTTTCACTTTCTTTCAAAATTAGAATTTCATTCTCAAATGATTTAATTTTAAATTCTGATTTTTTAATTTCTTCTTCAGTGATGGACACTTATCACACTTAGGGATCTTGTTTTGATAGTTTTAAACCAATTGGTCAAGCTTTTTATTTAGTTCTATTAAACTATCTCTTTGTGATTCAATTTTAGCGTACTTATCCCTAAGTCTTTCAAAACAGCCATTTACCTCATGAAAATATATAAGTAATTCCGAATGAGTAAGTTTTGATGCCTCGCTTGGCTCGTCATCATCACTATCAGTTGTTTCTCCTTGAAGACACAAATTTTATTTTTCACTCTCACTGCCAGTGCTTTTATCAGCTTCATCAGTTTCATCCCAAGTAGCTGCATAAAACTTCTCCTTTTTGGTTTCTTTCCTTGGTTGAATCGATTCTGAGGACAATTGGGCTTTATATGACCAGGTTTATTGCACTTGTGACAAATGATCTCCTGCTCTTCTGGGTTCTAGAACTTTGACTATTTTGCTTTTCAGTTGTTGATTTAGAGATAGATTTCCATATTTGCGGTTCCACTTTTTGAATCTCTTTATTAGTAGTGCCAATTCTGCTGCACCATATCATCATCATCATCTTCAATTTCCGTTGTTCCTTTGAGAGCTATTGATTTCTTGCGAGTATCACCTCCTTCACGTTCTTCCTTGAATTTCATTTCTAGCTTATAAGTGGTGAGATTTCCAATGAGTTCTTCGACTTTAACCTATTTCAAATCCTTTAATTCTTGAATAGAAATGACTTTGGCTTCAGAATTTCATGGAAGGACACTGAGGATTTTTCGGACTATTTCCAATTCTGTGTATGGTTTTCTGAGAGCTTTTGATTTGTATACGAGATTAGAAAGTCATCCATACATCTCTTTGACATTCTCATCCTTGGCCATTGTGAAGTTCTTGTATTCGCTACTAAGCAAGGCAAGGCTAGATTCTTTGACTTGAGATGTTCCTTCGTGAGTCACTTCAAGTGTGTGCCAAATTTCCTATGCAGTTAGACAATGTGAGGCACGATTAAATTCAATTTGATCTAATGAACAAATAATAGAATTCATCGCTTTAGCATTAGCATTCTGCAATTTATTTTCAACATCTGTCCATTGATCCATTGGCTTTTCAATTTCTTGATTATCTACATCTATAGTTAGAGTCCATATTCCAAGCATCAATGGTTTTCAGAAAAATTTTCATTCTATTTTTCCAATATGCGTATTCACCATTGAACATTGGTGGCCTAACTATGGACTGACCCTTAGCAAAAGCATTATTAAAAGAAGCCATTTAAAAATCAAAATTTTTTAAAACAAAGATTTGTTTTTGAAAAATCAATTTTTTAAAACAAAAAATTGGCTATTGTTCCTAGCTTTGATACCATTTGTAGGATCGATTTCACCCTAAAGGGGGGGGTAAATAGGGTGATACTAATAATAACAAAAATTAATTGCGAAAATATATAAAATAACTGCAGCATAGATAATAGCAGAATAATAAAAGCAGAAATAGAACAACACAGATTTACCCAGCTTTGGCAAAACCCTGCCTACGTTTTGCCCCCTAGGTTTCTACTAGAAATTAAGTAGTCAGATGCTTACACACGTAAACTCGCGACACCCGCAATCGACTAACCTAACTCTAAGCTCAAAACCCTGCCACGACTTAGCCATTGAGTTGCGAATTTTCGAACTACACCACCGTAGTTCATCCTCTAGTCACACGACTAGACAATTACATAAGTTAAAAAGAAATTACAAAATAAAAATAAATTTAAAATACAAAACCCTATATAAAGCTGAAGCCCAAATTTATAAAACCGAAACAACCCATTTAAAAATATATCTCCCTTTATTTCTTTCTATTCGGCTCGTACCCTTTGTGAAAATGTCTACCTCTTTTCCTTCCTTTGCTCGAGTACGTTCGTTTCTCTTTCAAAAAATTAGGGCTTTGTGGAAATTGAACCCGCCGATCCAGTTGATCGATTGAATAGATATTTTTGCGTTGGTTGCTTTGTCGATCGATCATCTTGCTTTGACTTCACTCGGCTGCTTCAATTTTCGAGTTCGAATTGAATAATTCTAGTATGTGATTTCCTTTATTACTCTCGTTGATATGCTTGAACTCGATGCTCTAATTGCCAATGATGTTAATGGTATTTATAGGGAATAAAACCCTAAATTATCGTTCGAATATATCATTTTAAATCATCCGTTAATTTTGCTGGACCGTTTGATTTACTTGAATACATGTGATTTGTTTAGACTGGTTCAATTCAAATATTTCTTTGCTTGATTATCACGGCTTGTTTGGTTTTCTAATTTTTCGTACTATTATTTGATTTTCTCTGAATTGGTTTCGGTCTTTTCTCCTTTGACTTCGGCCACTTTGAATTTGTGATAATATTTTGAGATGAGAATTTGACTTCGACTTTTTCAATTCTACCTTGGTCACCACGGCTTTGACTATGTTAAAACTGTAACCAATACTTACGAATTTTCGTGAATTGCTTTGTTGCTTGATTACTAGTACATGTTCAATTGTTTTGTACGACCATTGATTTGTTGTCTTGAGATAAAAAAAGACTTTGTACGTTTACTCACGGCTTCATGTGAATTGCTTCTTTTTACTACTGGCAATTATTATTCGAACTGCACTTGAGTCATGTTGTCACCACTGCCTTGTTGTGCTGGTGCACTTGATATCTTCACTTATGTATACTTGTTTGCCTCCATGCCTCCGTTTATCCATTTTTGGTGCCATGCCTTCTCTGCTATGTTGTAACTGAAATGTTGCATGCACATTTTGTACATATGATCGAGGCAGTTGTCATATTTGTTGGACCTGAGTATGTTTTATTGATTTGGTCGAGACTTGTTGCAATGTGGTTCCTCCTGGATCACTTGTTTTTTGATGTGTGTTGCACTTGATACTATGTACATATGGTGATCTGGATACATTTGAGTCTTTGTTTCGTATGTATGCACTGTGTATATACATGTGTGAACATACATGTATATATGTATGTTGTATATGTGGTCTGGTCTTGTTTCACTTATCTGGTTTAGCTGCATTCCACTTATGTACATGTGCACTGATGTATGTTGAATGCATATATACTGGCTGTCACATGTATGTATTCATGCGTGTGTGTGGTTTCATTTTTTCATTGATCTGGGTTGCCTTGGTGCCATGCCACTAGCCCAAACACTTGAACTTGTTTTGAGTTAAATTGATATTGAATGGTGGATTGTGGTCTCCATGAGATCTGGTCAGTTTGTAGCTTCATGTGTATATGTATGGTGCTCTCTAGTCTGTTATATTTTTGCATATGCACTTTTATTTGAACTGGTCTATGTTGCTCCTGATATGCTAGCTCGAGTTGCTTCGAGTTACACTACAGCTTTTACTCTTGCATGGTTGTCTTGATGCATTGCATCTGATGTCTGGCTTACTCATTCATGACTTCAATGTACTTTGTTGACTGGTTCATTTTCTTGTGCATGCGACCTTTTTGTTGCCTTGATACTGCTTTGTTTGCATTGAGTTGTTGAGCTTCTGTTTCACTGGTGGTCTTCACACTCACCTGAAATGTTAAAATTGAAATCTACACTTGTGATGTGCATGCCCACGTCAGTTGCAATTGCCTTGAGTTTGAATGGTTGAGTTGTTTTCATGTGTACACATTGAATTTTTGGTCGAGGCTTGTTTTATGTTAATTTAGCTCGGCCGTTCGATTTTACTTGAATACATGTGATTTGTTTAGACTGGTTCAATTCGAATTTCTTTGCTTGATTACCACGGCTTGTTTGGTTTTCTAATTTTTCGTACTATTATTTGATTTTCTCTGAATTGGTTTCGGTATTTTCTCCTTTGAGTTCGGCCACTTTGAATTTGTGATAATATTTTGAGATGAGAATTTGACTTCGACTTGTTCAATTCTAACTTGGTCACCATGGCTTTGACTTTGTTAAAACTGCAACCAATACTTACGAATTTTCGTGAATTGCTTTGTTGCTTGATTACTAGTACATGTTCACCTGTTCTATAGTTCGACCATTGATTTGCTGTCTTGAGATAAAAAACGACTTCGTTCATTTACTCACGGCTTCATGTGAATTGCTTCTCTTTACTGTAGGCAATTGTTATTCGAACTACACTTGATTCATGTTGTCACCACTGCCTTGTTGTGCTGGTGCACTTGATATCTTCATGTATGTATACTTGTTTGCCTCCGTGCCTCTGTTTATCCATTGTTGGTGCCATGCCTTCTCTGCTATGTTGTAACTGAAATGTTGCATGCACATTTTGTATATATAATTGAGGCAGTTGTCATATTTGTTGGACCTGAGTATGTATTGTTGACTTGGTCGAGACTTGTTGCAATGTGGTTCTTCCTGGACCACTTGTTGTTTGATGTGTGCTGCACTTGATACTATGTACATATGGTGATCTGGATACATTTGAGTCTTTGTTTCGTATGTATGCACTATGTATATACATGTGTGAACATACATGTAAATATGTATATTGTATATGTGGGTCTGGTCTTGTTTCACTTATCTGGTTTAGCTGCATTCCACTCATGTACATGTGCACTGATGTATGTTGAATGCATATATACTGGTTGTCACATGTATGTATTCATGCGTGTGTGTGTGGTTTCATTTTTTCATTGATCTGGCTTGCCTTGGTGCCATGCCACTTGCCTGAACACTTGAACTTGTTTTGAGTTAAATTGATATTGACTGTATCTAGTGATTGTGGTCTCCATAAGGTCTGGTGTAACGATACGATTTTTCGACGCTCGAAAGTCGACATTAATACATCCACTGTATCAAATGCCGCGCAATCGAATGCCGGAAAACCAAACCATTAGGGTTAAAAAGAAGAGGTAGAAGTAGCAGAAGAAAGATAAAGAAGAAGACACAGAAATAACAACAGAATCTCACATTCGCAGCGGAACAATATACAATAGGTGAATACTAATCTTTAAAACAAAAGACTATATCTGTCACATCCTGAAATTTTCGACTTTCGAAAATTCGACATCGATACTCACTTTATCGACTGCCGAGCAATCGAGTGCCGGAAACTCCAATAGTGAGGGTTTTAAGAAAAAGAAAAAGTAGAAGAAGAAGGAGATAGAAGAAAAGGAGAAGAAAGAAAGAAGAAGAACAACAGAAAACATCTGAACGACATCAATAGAAACACAGAACAGAGACAATATCAGAATCTCACATATCGCAGCGGAACAATATATAATAGATAAATGAATAATCTTTAAAACAAAGAACTATATCATTTTATACATACATCAATCATCAGAGTCAATATACAACAATGGACAGTTATATAACTTGTCCTCATACAGGGTATACAGCGGAATAAATACTATCAGATACAAATACTACGTCTCGCCATCCAGCTTATCTCCAAAGCTCCAGAATATCCAGAATATCCTGATAATATAACTCTAGGCTGCCCGTGTGGAAATTGGTGGGCACCCAGAGTTTAGAAGGGAAACAATAAACTCCGAGTCAGTCATGGTGACTGGTGTGAGATCGTAAAACAGTTATTTATCCTTAAAATAATCAACAGAAGAATTTTAAGGTAAATTCGCAATGCTTTTGGAAAATGAAACTACCATAAGACCTCCCGCCACACACACAATGCAAACGCAGACTTGGAGGAGATTTCTTCTTATGATAGTCAAAGATGCTTACTACGCGAAAATCAAATTCTTTTTGATATTATTATTAGTGCATAGTGTAGAAAACATTTCGAAAGTATAATATTAATCTTAGCCAACATACGACCAGTATCGTATGCCTACTATAGCTACTATCCAAACAGTGGGGCGCCACCATAAGTGAATGGCAGGTTCTACAACTAATACCGTACAAGGCTCGTATTGTTTCTTTGGATTTCCAACAAATGGTCAGGCAAAGGAACTTCCTATCCACGATGGGTACGTCCCTGGAATAGACGACCCAAGAACCTAACCGGATCTCTGCCAACACAAGGCCGGGTTACCTCTGCAAAAATAGGTAACTACTGACACGCGTATGCCATCCCCCGATCGTCACCGATCTTCCCGAGGATCCCCGATTCGCAACAAACCACATAGATAATAATAATGCAGTAACCACAGAGGTTAAGTATCTGGGCTCCATACCATGATACCACCTTTATCCAGAAGGAATGACATACACTAAGGGGCGCTACTCCCTAGAACCTTGCTGCATCCTTCCTGTTTCGACCATTTCCGGGGTGTGAGGCTCGACGAAGTCTCGTCCACAAAGCTACGCTTTCTCAAAAAGCCCTGCTTCGGGTCAAACAAAATGATCAACCTATGATCACAAAGATATAAGATCAAACAAATGATCATATCACAAATGATCAAACACTGATCATTTCACAGCAACACTCAGTATGCCACGTTACCAGATTGGGATATATCGCTGATAAATTTCAACTACATAACCTCTGAGCTCGTACGTCTCAGAGAAGGGTGTTAAGCTAAGAGAATAAATTCTCCGCCACCAACAGAAATGTATTTGAAAGAAATCAGCTTTATATCTCAAATTGTAACGTCAGACACACAATCCATACAAGTCTGTTCCGGGATCGAACAGAACCGAAGGCACTTCTCACGAAGCCCTTGCATATTCGGATAATTTTCAATCACGTCAGGACTTCCCGTCACTAAGGGTGATAAAACCTCTAAATCGAAGATCAGTCGATGTAGAGTAACTCGACGGTAATCCTTCCGTTTTCAAAAATATCCGGTCTTCAACACCGGTCTTCGAATGCAATTCATAACGACGTATCACATATTCGGAATGGGTTATACGACCCCATGGTCCTTTCCCGGCTAACCCGAATAGTGAGCGCTTATTCAAAAATAAGTGTGGCATTCAAATTCATCCAATTCACAACAAATACCTATTTAAGGTAATTATTGATAGTCGGTTATTTAACTATCAATAAAGATGCGCAACATCATCAGATTCCAAATAATTTTCCAAATTATTTCATCTTCAAAAATATCTTTACTAGATATAAAATTTCCACACTTTAAAAATAAATCAACGTTTATTTTTAAAACAATTTCCCATTCCTTTACAAATTCCATAGTGAATTTATATTTTCAAAATATCTACTGATATTCGATTTTCAAATCGATTTCAATATTCAACTTCATTTTATCTTTAAGAAAATAAAATCTCAAACATTTCATTTCATTTTTGGAAAAGCATTTCCATGCTTATTTACTAATAAGTATTTCACAAATCATTTATTTTCATCACTTGGAAAATATTCGATATACTTAAATCAAATTAAGTATAATTTCATTCTTTAAGGAAAATATACATTTTAACATCTATTTGAGTCAAAACGAATGTTACGTAAAACATCGTTACGACGACTCAAAATCACTAGTATAGGGATTCGGATTTAGATAGATATATAAATCCCAATACTACATTAAAAACATTTCCTTTCGGAAATCATTTACTATAACAACAGTGTTATAGTCCACCATTTCCTTATATTTCTCGAAAACGTCTATTTCAACAATAAATGTTGAAATCTATGATTTCGATAGTTCACATGTTTTAAAACATCTTTTAAAACAATTAACTTCATTTCATAATGTCGCTTTCCCAAAATCCTATCCATTTTACTTAAACATATATTCACTGTCCAAAATCGTGAATATACTTTATTAACCACATTTCAGTCTTTTCTACACATTTTATTTCAATAAAAATTCGCTATTTAAAATCGCGAATATATCTTCTTAAATAATCTTCTATATTAAATTTATCACATTCAATCTATTTCGAATTTATAAGCACGTTTATAAATTCTATTTCTCTTTTTAATAACAACTTCGACTTATAAACCTTCTTTTATCAACTTCTATATTTAACTTATCAAAATAAGTGACTTTGGGTTTATAAACAACTTTTATAAATTTTAATTCTATTTATAAAAGCTTCAATACCAAATCAATTTCAATATTGATTTCTAATTTTATTTTCAACGTTTGAATAAAATTTCCATATTGATTTCTCAAAAATTCATTTCTAAATATTAAATCAATTACAGATTGATTTCAAATTTCATTTATCACTACTAAAATAAATTCCTTATTTTTCTCAAATTATTCAATATTCTGTTTTAAAATGGATTCTTCAAATTGAAATCATTCTACATTGATTTCACAACTTATTTCAATTTACCAATTTAATTTCAAACTGAATTTCCAACTTATCTTCTTTTAAATAAATTCCTTTTTAAGAAAATAAATTTCAATCGTTTCTTTCAATCTATTTAAAAATCCAAATTTAAATTAATTTCTTCCATTTAAAAATCACTGTTTTATGAAATCCATTTATTTAGCATTTTCACTTTATTCTGGAATTTATTCGATAAGATTATAAAAATTTACTTTTTATCCTTTAAAATTCCTTTCTTCAAAATTTCTTCAATTTCAAAAATTGATTCACTTAGAAATTTTCCACTTGAATTTCAAAAATTCAATTTCGTTTATCTTTGGAATCCAATGATGTCAAAACATCCATTCAGCTAAATTTTAGCTTTCAAACAATTTCCAGATATCAATATGATTAATAGCATCACTATCATCATTCACAGATTCATATCATAATAGAAATAAATTCAATCAATGTGAGGGGTCCAGTTGGATCCCTCCAACCTGTTTCCCTGCATCCAAAGATGTTAGCACAATACCAATTCCGCTCCAGTACGGAATTATCGCGGTATATAGGTTTTTATAAATCCGCTTACTAACGGCGCAATAGGGTCTCATCCGCTATACGAGGCGGGAAATCATCAATCCAATATATACATATGCCAATATGTATATATTGCTATATATAATAGATATATCCTATTATATCTAATATCACATCAACATAGCAATCATATCAAACAATAAATAACTGAAAATTCCACTTCAATTTTGAGTGAGAAAAATCTCACCTTAGATTTTTAATTTGCCATCCCATTTCCATTTTGACCATTTCCTCACGGTTTCGACCTTGTATAAACAATTATACAATTCTATTAATATTTGAAATAAAATCGATCAATTAATTGTCATTATATAAATTTTATCAAATTGATGATTCTGTTTTAAACGACTTTCTTTTGATAATTTCATTTAACTTAGAAATTTGATTTAAAACCAAATTCCCTTTACAATTTTCATTTTTAATAATCCTATCAATTCTAAAACAATAAATTTCTTTCAAAAGTCTTTTCTCTTGCTGTAAAACAGATTTTTAGTTTAAACATAAAGATTCCTATATAAATATTCAAATTGAATTAAGAACACTTAAATTTTAAAACTGCTTATACATAAGATTTTCTTTACTGTAAACTGCATATATTTACAAAACTGTTCTATAAAGATAAAAATCAAATCTTTTTATATAAATCCCTAGTTCTTTCCAAAGTCTTATCTATATATATATTTTCTTCTTGCATTTAAAAATTGAAACTACATATACTGATAATTATAAACTCTTTACTGAACCTTAAAGTATATTCACTTTATTCTTCTCTTTGAAAATAACCCATTTTATTCTCAACTTCATTTTATACAAAATACTTTCTGTTTTTAAAACTATATACATATTTTCTGAAATGAAAATTTCTGTTTTAACTTTATATCTTCTGCTAATATAATTACTTATTATTTTTAAATTAAAACAGATATTTTCTTAACTGTTACAGATTATTTTCTGCTTTGTTCAATTTCATTAATATATATATATATATAAATATATAAATTGAAGACAATTGAAACTGCTACCTGCCATCGCGACCTACTTCGCAACCCAGCGTCAGACCACGACGCACTCCTTGCTCGAGCTCCCATAGCCCCAAATCGAAAATTCCCTCAAACGACAGTCGATGCCTTAGATTGAACCCCTTCTAGTCGCGACTGCCATCGTGAGCCGAGCCCAGGCACTGTCCACTTCCACGCACGCGACCCTGCCCATCGTTCTTCACCCCAGCCCCAGACTCCATCTCGCACCGCCGCACCCTTTGCTATGCCGAAATCGCCATGTCGTCGCCCCGAGCTATCTCGCGACTGGTGGGGCTCGTTGACCACTACCCCACTCTACGCGACAAGATCGATTTGAAGGGCCTCGAGTCGCTGTCGCGAGCTCCATCTTCCAGCGAGCGTCGCCTGTTCGATCGCGAAATCGAGAACTCCCCTTCCTGCCTCGCCTTGCTTGCAAATAAATCGAATGGCTATTGACTTGTTTTGATTTTTATTTAAATGGGAGGCTCGGCCATTTCTGATTTTTTTCTCGAGTTGATTTCTGAGTGGGAGAGGAATGTTTAAAGTCAGAGGAGGCATGGTGTACACGATTAAATTTCGTGATTCTCGGCTTGAATTTAGGCGTGGATGAAGGAGAGAATTTGGGCTGACATTGACCCAAAATTTTAAATTTAAATTTAGATTTAAATTGAAATTCAATTTAAATTTCAAGGCGTTTGCTCGTCGTACAGTCACGTATTAACTCTGAAAATTATGAAAATTGAAATCCGGCAATAATACAACATTCCGGACCCAATGGAACTGGTTTCGTCGAATTCCGAGACCGTTTGAAAATTGACTATTTTTAAATATCGGTTAAACGATTTAATTTCAAAACTGAACGAAACACTTTGAAATTAGATTCTGAAGCTTCAATCATCTTCAGTATTATCATTGCGAAATTTAAAAGCTTTTGAAATATTTTTCTTCAGCTTAAAACTGAAGATTCAAATTTTTATCCAGTTCAATAGATTAAATTATAAAATTTAATCGCCAATTTCTGAATTATATTCGGGATTCAAATTAAATTACCGTTCAAATATTTAAAATAAATTAAATATTCTCAATTTAATTTGGTCAAAATTCCGGGTCGTTACAGACTTCCCCCCTTAAAAGAATTTCGTCCTCGAAATTACAAGTTAGGAAAAAAATGTCCTTAACTCGTCTACTATTTTCCACAGTCCAATAGTTTTATCAAATTATCGAAACAAATCTTTCTACTAAAGATTCGTTATTAATTCAACTAATTTTCCAAACCTTTCATAGTTTTCAAACAATATTGTTTTACTTCAAAATTCAAATTTAAATTCAAATTCAAATTTTAAACTTTCAAAATTTCTCAAAAATTTTCTAACACTCGAAATTTTCGAAAAATTTCGCCAGCGTCTCCTTTGCGCGGCTAATACGGCACGACTACAAAACGTCCCTACGGACTCTCAGATTTCAAAAAGAAAAAGATAAAGCCAAGCGGCTAGAGAGAAATCATCAAAAACTCATATTAAAATTCAAATACTTACCTTTTGTCGAGCAATTCGAATTTATCTTCGAAAATCAAAATTCCAATTCCTTTACAATACCTGTATATCTACTAGCCATAATATCTAGTTACATACATACAAACCATTTTGTTACAAAATTTTCAATATAAACTGCTTATACACTTCTAGCTTACTATTGAAGTTACATTCGTTTTTAAACAAAATGAATTCATATCCATTCAATTTTTCATTTCAAATTTCATTTGAATTACATTTCACATTTCAATTTCTCATTCGAATTCAATTCACTTTTATAGATTTCACTTGTTAATGAACTTTAATTCCAATCACAATTTCATATTTCACATTAACAATTTCCGTTCGTATAAGTTATCAATTCACTAATATTCCGTAAATATTCTTTATAGTATTCCAGAGTCTTTTTCAACCTTTTCAAAACCATTTTGAAAACAAGTCAAATCATCCTTTGAACTTTCAAAACAAAACCCAACTTTTCAAACAACTTCCTTTTAAAATAATTTGGCAGCAATTTCTCTTTTGGAAACCCGAAAATGAACACCGGTGATGTCGCGATCATCATCGGAATTATTTTCCAGCGACCTAAAAGAGTTTAGAGCTTTCAACTCTCCAAAATATTTTTCAAAACCTTCGAAATTCATTTTCAACTCCAAAAATGATTTAACTTTCCAAATCTCCAAAATTTTCAAGTTCCTTTCAAAACATTTCCAAAAACTTCTCTGGAATTCCGTTTTAAATTACAATTCACATTTATAATTTACATTCTTAAATTTCATTTATATGTGAATTAATTTCTTAACTTTGGAGTTACGATTTTTAATTTCTTATTCAATTTCAATGATAATAGATTAATATTATCACTTCTAACAACCATGCAACCATATGCTATAGTAATTCATAGAAAACATTTCTTTTCTATACAAAATAGTTTTGGGTAAAATTATTTCATTTACCCGTTTTAAAATCAATACTGTGTCGGTTTATCTTGTTTAAGAGTTTAGAAACCCCTATCGACTACAGTTAGCTAGACTGCACCGACCAGAATCCATAAACAATCAACCGATAAGTCAACACAATACAAAACAATTTTATATTCAAATAACAAATACGCGCTCATATCTATTATTACACTCAAACTCATTCTAGAGTACTGCTGACTCTATCTCTAATGAGTAACACCCAACAGAGCAGGGTTGTCGCTTAACCATATGCTCTGATACCACTTTGTCACATCCTGAAATTTTCGACTTTCGAAAATTCGACATTGATACTCACTTTATCGACTGCCGAGCAATCGAGTGCCGGAAACTCCAATAGTGAGGGTTTTAAGAAAAAGAAAAAGTAGAAGAAGAAGGAGATAGAAGAAAAGGAGAAGAAAGAAAGAAGAAGAACAACAGAAAACATCTGAACGACATCAATAGAAACACAGAACAGAGACAATATCAGAATCTCACATATCGCAGCGGAACAATATATAATAGATAAATGAATAATCTTTAAAACAAAGAACTATATCATTTTATACATACATCAATCATCAGAGTCAATATACAACAATGGACAGTTATATAACTTGTCCTCATACAGGGTATACAGCGGAATAAATACTATCAGATACAAATACTACGTCTCGCCATCCAGCTTATCTCCAAAGCTCCAGAATATCCAGAATATCCTGATAATATAACTCTAGGCTGCCCGTGTGGAAATTGGTGGGCACCCAGAGTTTAGAAGGGAAACAATAAACTCCGAGTCAGTCATGGTGACTGGTGTGAGATCGTAAAACAGTTATTTATCCTTAAAATAATCAACAGAAGAATTTTAAGGTAAATTCGCAATGCTTTTGGAAAATGAAACTACCATAAGACCTCCCGCCACACACACAATGCAAACGCAGACTTGGAGGAGATTTCTTCTTATGATAGTCAAAGATGCTTACTATGCGAAAATCAAATTCTTTTTTATATTATTATTAGTGCATAGTGTAGAAAACATTTCGAAAGTATAATATTAATCTTAGCCAACATACGACCAGTATCGTATGCCTACTATAGCTACTATCCAAACAGTGGGGCGCCACCATAAGTGAATGGCAGGTTCTACAACTAATACCGTACAAGGCTCGTATTGTTTCTTTGGATTTCCAACAAATGGTCAGGCAAAGGAACTTCCTATCCACGATGGGTACGTCCCTGGAATAGACGACCCGAGAACCTAACCGGATCTCTGCCAACACAAGGCCGGGTTACCTCTGCAAAAATAGGTAACTACTGACACGCGTATGCCATCCCCCGATCGTCACCGATCTTCCCGAGGATCCCCGATTCGCAACAAACCACATAGATAATAATAATGCAGTAACCACAGAGGTTAAGTATCTGGGCTCCATACCATGATACCACCTTTATCCAGAAGGAATGACATACACTAAGGGGCGCTACTCCCTAGAACCTTGCTGCATCCTTCCTGTTTCGACCATTTCCGGGGTGTGAGGCTCGACGAAGTCTCGTCCACAAAGCTACGCTTTCTCAAAAAGCCCTGCTTCGGGTCAAACAAAATGATCAACCTATGATCACAAAGATATAAGATCAAACAAATGATCATATCACAAATGATCAAACACTGATCATTTCACAGCAACACTCAGTATGCCACGTTACCAGATTGGGATATATCGCTGATAAATTTCAACTACATAACCTCTGAGCTCGTACGTCTCAGAGAAGGGTGTTAAGCTAAGAGAATAAATTCTCCGCCACCAACAGAAATGTATTTGAAAGAAATCAGCTTTATATCTCAAATTGTAACGTCAGACACACAATCCATACAAGTCTGTTCCGGGATCGAACAGAACCGAAGGCACTTCTCACGAAGCCCTTGCATATCCGGATAATTTTCAATCACGTCAGGACTTCCCGTCACTAAGGGTGATAAAACCTCTAAATCGAAGATCAGTCGATGTAGAGTAACTCGACGGTAATCCTTCCGTTTTCAAAAATATCCGGTCTTCAACACTGGTCTTCGAATGCAATTCATAACGACGTATCACATATTCGGAATGGGTTATACGACCCCATGGTCCTTTCCCGGCTAACCCGAATAGTGAGCGCTTATTCAAAAATAAGTGTGGCATTCAAATTCATCCAATTCACAACAAATACCTATTTAAGGTAATTATTGATAGTCGGTTATTTAACTATCAATAAAGATGCGCAACATCATCAGATTCCAAATAATTTTCCAAATTATTTCATCTTCAAAAATATCTTTACTAGATATAAAATTTCCACACTTTAAAAATAAATCAACGTTTATTTTTAAAACAATTTCCCATTCCTTTACAAATTCCATAGTGAATTTATATTTTCAAAATATCTACTGATATTCGATTTTCAAATCGATTTCAATATTCAACTTCATTTTATCTTTAAGAAGATAAAATCTCAAACATTTCATTTCATTTTTGGAAAAGCATTTCCATGCTTATTTAATAATAAGTATTTCACAAATCATTTATTTTCATCACTTGGAAAATATTCGATATACTTAAATCAAATTAAGTATAATTTCATTCTTTAAGGAAAATATACATTTTAACATCTATTTGAGTCAAAACGAATGTTACGTAAAACATCGTTACGACGACTCAAAATCACTAGTATAGGGATTCGGATTTAGATAGATATATAAATCCCAATACTACATTAAAAACATTTCCTTTCGGAAATCATTTACTATAACAACAGTGTTATAGTCCACCATTTCCTTATATTTCTCGAAAACGTCTATTTCAACAATAAATGTTGAAATCTATGATTTCGATAGTTCACATGTTTTAAAACATCTTTTAAAACAATTAACTTCATTTCATAATGTCGCTTTCCCAAAATCCTATCCATTTTACTTAAACATATATTCACTGTCCAAAATCGTGAATATACTTTACTAACCACATTTCAGTCTTTTCTACACATTTTATTTCAATAAAAATTCGCTATTTAAAATTGCGAATATATCTTCTTAAATAATCTTCTATATTAAATTTATCACATTCAATCTATTTCGAATTTATAAGCACGTTTATAAATTCTATTTCTCTTTTTAATAACAACTTCGACTTATAAACCTTCTTTTATCAACTTCTATATTTAACTTATCAAAATAAGTGACTTTGGGTTTATAAACAACTTTTATAAATTTTAACTCTATTTATAAAAGCTTCAATACCAAATCAATTTCAATATTGATTTCTAATTTTATTTTCAACGTTTGAATAAAATTTCCATATTGATTTCTCAAAAATTCATTTCTAAATATTAAATCAATTACAGATTGATTTCAAATTTCATTTATCACTACTAAAATAAATTCCTTATTTTTCTCAAATTATTCAATATTCTGTTTTAAAATGGATTCTTCAAATTGAAATCATTCTACATTGATTTCACAACTTATTTCAATTTACCAATTTAATTTCAAACTGAATTTCCAACTTATCTTCTTTTAAATAAATTCCTTTTTAAGAAAATAAATTTCAATCGTTTCTTTCAATCTATTTAAAAATCCAAATTTAAATTAATTTCTTCCATTTAAAAATCACTGTTTTATGAAATCCATTTATTTAGCATTTTCACTTTATTCTGGAATTTATTCGATAAGATTATAAAAATTTACTTTTTATCCTTTAAAATTCCTTTCTTCAAAATTTCTTCAATTTCAAAAATTGATTCACTTAGAAATTTTCCACTTGAATTTCAAAAATTCAATTTCGTTTATCTTTGGAATCCAATGATGTCAAAACATCCATTCAGCTAAATTTTAGCTTTCAAACAATTTCCAGATATCAATATGATTAATAGCATCACTATCATCATTCACAGATTCATATCATAATAGAAATAAATTCAATCAATGTGAGGGGTCCAGTTGGATCCCTCCAACCTGTTTCCCTGCATCCAAAGATGTTAGCACAATACCAATTCCGCTCCAGTACGGAATTATCGCGGTATATAGGTTTTTATAAATCCGCTTACTAACGGCGCAATAGGGTCTCATCCGCTATACGAGGCGGGAAATCATCAATCCAATATATACATATGCCAATATGTATATATTGCTATATATAATAGATATATCCTATTATATCTAATATCACATCAACATAGCAATCATATCAAACAATAAATAACTGAAAATTCCACTTCAATTTTGAGTGAGAAAAATCTCACCTTAGATTTTTAATTTGCCATCCCATTTCCATTTTGACCATTTCCTCACGGTTTCGACCTTGTATAAACAATTATACAATTCTATTAATATTTGAAATAAAATCGATCAATTAATTGTCATTATATAAATTTTATCAAATTGATGATTCTGTTTTAAACGACTTTCTTTTGATAATTTCATTTAACTTAGAAATTTGATTTAAAACCAAATTCCCTTTACAATTTTCATTTTTAATAATCCTATCAATTCTAAAACAATAAATTTCTTTCAAAAGTCTTTTCTCTTGCTGTAAAACAGATTTTTAGTTTAAACATAAAGATTCCTATATAAATATTCAAATTGAATTAAGAACACTTAAATTTTAAAACTGCTTATACATAAGATTTTCTTTACTGTAAACTGCATATATTTACAAAACTGTTCTATAAAGATAAAAATCAAATCTTTTTATATAAATCCCTAGTTCTTTCCAAAGTCTTATCTATATATATATTTTCTTCTTGCATTTAAAAATTGAAACTACATATACTGATAATTATAAACTCTTTACTGAACCTTAAAGTATATTCACTTTATTCTTCTCTTTGAAAATAACCCATTTTATTCTCAACTTCATTTTATACAAAATACTTTCTGTTTTTAAAACTATATACATATTTTCTGAAATGAAAATTTCTGTTTTAACTTTATATCTTCTGCTAATATAATTACTTATTATTTTTAAATTAAAACAGATATTTTCTTAACTGTTACAGATTATTTTCTGCTTTGTTCAATTTCATTAATATATATATATAAATATATAAATTGAAGACAATTGAAACTGCTACCTGCCATCGCGACCTACTTCGCAACCCAGCGTCAGACCACGACGCACTCCTTGCTCGAGCTCCCATAGCCCCAAATCGAAAATTCCCTCAAACGACAGTCGATGCCTTAGATTGAACCCCTTCTAGTCGCGACTGCCATCGTGAGCCGAGCCCAGGCACTGTCCAATTCCACGCACACGACCCTGCCCATCGTTCTTCACCCCAGCCCCAGACTCCATCTCGCACCGCCGCACCCTTTGCTATGCCGAAATCGCCATGCCGTCGCCCCGAGCTATCTCGCGACTGGTGGGGCTCGTTGACCACTACCCCACTCTACGCGACAAGATCGATTTGAAGGGCCTCGAGTCGCTGTCGCGAGCTCCATCTTCCAGCGAGCGTCGCCTGTTCGATCGCGAAATCGAGAACTCCCCTTCCCGCCTCGCCTTGCTTGCAAATAAATCGAATGGCTATTGACTTGTTTTGATTTTTATTTAAATGGGAGGCTCGACCATTTCTGATTTTTTTTCTCGAGTTGATTTCTGAGTGGGAGAGGAATGTTTAAAGTCAGAGGAGGCATGGTGTACACGATTAAATTTCGTGATTCTCGGCTTGAATTTAGGCGTGGATGAAGGAGAGAATTTGGGCTGACATTGACCCAAAATTTTAAATTTAAATTTAGATTTAAATTGAAATTCAATTTAAATTTCAAGGCGTTTGCTCGTCGTACAGTCACGTATTAACTCTGAAAATTATGAAAATTGAAATCCGGCAATAATACAACATTCCGGACCCAATGGAACTGGTTTCGTCGAATTCCGAGACCGTTTCAAAATTGACTATTTTTAAATATCGGTTAAACGATTTAATTTCAAAACTGAACGAAACACTTTGAAATTAGATTCTGAAGCTTCAATCATCTTCAGTATTATCATTGCGAAATTTAAAAGCTTTTGAAATATTTTTCTTCAGCTTAAAACTGAAGATTCAAATTTTTATCCAGTTCAATAGATTAAATTATAAAATTTAATCGCCAATTTCTGAATTATATTCGGGATTCAAATTAAATTACCGTTCAAATATTTAAAATAAATTAAATATTCTCAATTTAATTTGGTCAAAATTCCGGGTCGTTACAATATCAGTTTATACATACATCAATCAGAGTCAATACACAACTCAATACAACAATGGACAGTTATATAAACTTGTCCTCACACAGATTACACAGCGGAATAAATAAACAAGTACAGTAGTACATCTCGCCATCCAGCTCATCTCCAAAGCTCCAGAATATCTAGAATATCCTGATAACATAACTCTAGGCTGCCCGTGTGGAAAATTATGGGCACCCAGAGTTTAGAAAGGAAACAATAAACTCCAGGTCACTCATGGTGACTGGTGTGAGATCATAAAATAGTTATTTTCACAAAAAAAATAAAAGAAATTCACAATGCTTTTGGAAAATGGAACTACCATAAGGCCTCCCTCCACACACACAATGCAAACGCAGAATTGGAGGAGATTTCTCCTTATGATAGTCAGAGATGCTTACTATGAAAAATCAGTTGATATTATTATTAATGTCTAGTGTGGAAAACATTTCGAAAGTATAATATTAATTTTAGCCAGCATAGACATTCTGCACTTATGCCTACTATAGCTACTATGTTCAATAGCAGGTTACCGCCACATTCCATAGCAGGTTATACAACTAAAACCATACATGGTTCGTATTGTTTCTTTGAATTTCCAACAAATGGTCAGGCAAAGGAACTTCCTTACACCAAAATGGAAACGCCTCTGGAAAGACGCCCCGAGAACCTAACCGGATCTCTGCAAACACAAGGCCGACGCTACCTCATGCTGTACAGCTGTAACTAGGTAACCCACACACTGACGCTACCTTACGCTGTACAGCTGTAACTAGGTAACTAGCACACAAGTATGCCATCCCCCGGTCGTTACCGACCTTTAGCCGAGGATCCTCAACCACAAAGCAACAACCACAAAGTATAATAAATTTGCATCATCAACATAGGTAAAATATCTAGGCTCCATACCATGATATCACCTCTTATCCAGAAGGAAATGGCATACCCTAGGGGCTCGACCCCTAAAACCTTGTCGCAACATTCATGTTTCGACCATTACCGGGTTGTGATGCTCGACGAAGTCTCGTCCACAAAGCTACGCTTTTTCACAAAGCCATGTTTTGATCACAAATGATCAACGAATGATCATCAACACACATCAACACTTAGCATGCCACACTACGTCACTACCAAATTGGGAGTATATCACCGATAACCTTCAACTACATAACCTCTGAGCTTGTACGTCTCAGAGAAGGGTGTTAAGCTAAGAGAATAAATCAACAGAAATGTATTTGAAACAAATCAGCTTTATATCTCAAAGTGTAGTGTCAGACAAACAACCATACAAGTCAGTTCCGGGTTCGAACAGAACCGAAGGAACTTCCAAAGAAGCCCTTGCAATCCGGGTATTCACAATCCCGATCGGACTTCCCATCACATAGGGAATCTCTATACTAAAGCAACTCAGTGCAGATACAATCGATAGGTTGTCCTTTCATTTTCGAAAATACCCGGTCTCCACACCAGTCTTCAATTGCAATTCATAACGTCGTATCATTATTTGGAATGGGTTATATGACACAAAGTCTAACCGAATAATGAGCGTTTGTTTTCAAAGCAAATTCAAGTGCCATTTCAAAAGCAAATATTGATAGTCGGTGATTTAACTATCAAACAACATTCACAACAATCATCAGATTTAAATAATTTTTCCCAAATTATTTAATTTCAAAATATCTTCACAAGATATATAATTTCCACACTTCATCACTTTGAAAACAAATTTAAACTCATTTTTTCACACTTGGAATAAAAATTCCCGATATTATTTATTTCCCTTTTTCTTTATAAATTCCATTGTGAATTTAAATTTTCAAATATTCACTTATACATGATTTTCAAATCGTTTTCCAAATATTCACTTTCAAACACCAAATCAAATTCCAAATTTGATTTCTAAATTTACATCAACACCAAATCAATTACAAATTGATTTCTAAGTTTATTTCAAATCCCAAACTGATTTTTCCAAATTCATTTCAAAACACCAAATAAATTTCCAAATGGATTTCCAGATTTATTTCCCTTTTTAAAATGAATCCCTTTTTAAGAAAAAAAATTCTTTTATCTCTTCCAATCTGTTTAAAAATCCCAATTTTAAATAAATCCTTCAACTTAAAAACAATATTACTCGAAGTCCACTTATTAAACTTTTTTCCCATATTTGGAATTTTATTCAATATGATTCAAAAATAAAACTTTATCTTTTTCAAACTTCTTTTAAATTAATCCAATTCTTTCAAAAGGAATTTACTAAAAATTTCCAATTTTAATTTCAAAAATCCAATTTTATTTATTTCTGGTATCCAACGATACCAAAAATACATTCGGCTAAATTATAGCCTTCACACATTGAATCACAAATATATTCATTCACAGATTATAAATAAATTATCACACAGCATATGAAACAAATTCATACAATATATATGAAACAAATTCATACAATTTGAGGAATCCAGTTAGATCCCTCCAACCTGTTTCCCTGCATCCATAGATATTAGCACAATACCAATTCCACTTCGAGGTGGAATATCGCGGTATATGGGATCTATAAAATATCATCCGCTATTATGTGGCGCATAGGGTCTCATCCGCTATATAATGCGGGAAATCACAACTCCAATATATATATATATTCCAATATATATATATATATATTGCTATGTACTACTACCATATATACTATCACATCCAAACAGTCAATCAATAACTGCAATTCCAATTTTAATTTGAGTGAGACGATCTCACCTTTGCTTTTAATTTGCAGTCCATTTCCCATTCCAGTTCGTTTTCACGATGATTTTAGACCTTGTATAAATATTTATACAGTTGATTAATATTTGAAACAATTGGAAAAATCAATTTCCATTAATAAATTAAATTAATTAGCCATATGATTTTAACTAAATAATTCTTCTCTTTTACAAATCTTTTATAGCTAAAATAAATTTAATAAGTTAATAATTAGGTCAATCACCCAAATACATTATTAATATATATTTTTTTCTGCTGTAAATCAAAATCCTACTTATAATATTCCCTAAAAATTTCTGTTTAGGCTATAAATAATTTAAATCTGAATATAAATATACCAGCAAGCAAAAACGAGAAAGACGAAGACCCAATACCTCTTCGTCGACCAACTCAGACAATGCCCTGAACCTGACATCACGATCCTATCACCCACACGAGATTCCACAATGATCGAGTCGCCCCAAATCGATTTGCCAGCCTGAATCACGACCTACCCACTGCCTAAACGAGGACGTCGACCAATCTCCCCCACTGTCGATCATGCGGCTCCTCTTCATTCGCGACTTCATCGCGAACCCTTTAGCGACTGTCGCCCCAAATCGATCGTGCTCCCCTTGATTTCGAACAGAGGGAAAAAGTTTTCGTTGAGGAGAACACGCGATTTGATTGTTTTTTCTTCGATTGAACAGACAGGCCCTCGATTTGTTTCGATTTGGAGGGGGGAGAACATATATGAATTCGAGTTGAAGATGAGTTCGCGAATTTATCTAATCAAAATTGATTTTGAAGAAAAAAAAGAAGCGGCCATTGTTTGATTTTTTTTTCTTTTGTTTTGATTTTAAACTTATCTGTTTTGCGTGATAAAAAGAAGAACAGAGAACTTAAAGAGATGGTTTCATGATCAGAAGGGAATAGGCAGTAGGATGGCTTGATGGATGACAGAAAAGCAGCTGAAAGGAAAGAAATTTGACTGGAATGAATATATATATATATATATATATATATATATATATATA
This sequence comes from Allium fistulosum, assembly GCA_030737815.1. Lineage (NCBI taxonomy): Eukaryota > Viridiplantae > Streptophyta > Magnoliopsida > Asparagales > Amaryllidaceae > Allium > Allium fistulosum. The sequence continues at coordinate 298,225,966 of CM060907.1, forward strand.
TATATTAAATTTAAATTCGAATTCGAATCGACTCAAAAACGAAGCCAAAAATTTTGACTTCCTATCAAGGCGTGCCATTAGGCGTTTATAATGTTATACGCCTATTCCGAACACAATGGAGAAGGTTTCGAGTCCAAATTCAATCGTATGGAAAAGATAGCTTTTTGAACCAGTTATTAATTTAAATTTCAATTAAATTTTCAGCGCGTTTGCTTATCGTATAGCCAAACGATCACTCCAAACATTACGAAAATTGAAATTTGATAATAATACATTATTACGGATCCAATGGAACTGGTTTCGTCGAATTCCGAGACTGTGCCTCAGATGGCTATTTTTTTAAATATCGATTTAAACGATAAAATTTAAAACTGAACAAAACAGTTTCAAATTCAATTCTGAAGCTTCCATTATCTTCAATATTCTTAATATGAATTTTCTAAGCCTTAAAAATATTTTTAATCAGCTTAAAACTCCAAATTCAAAATTATACTCAAATTTTAACAATCAAATTCACTAATTTAATCACCAAACAAACTCTGATATTTGAAATTCAAATTAAACTATCATTCGAATATTTAAACTCAATCAAATATTCACATTTCAAATGTCAAAAATTCAGGGTCGTTACAATCTTCCCCCCTTAAAAGAATTTCGTCCCGAAATTACAAGTTAAGAAGAATGCTCCAATACCCGTTTATCATTTTCCCAAACCAAACAGTTTTATCAACTTATCAACCCAAATCTTTTTATTAAAGATCCATTATTACTTTAACTAATTTTCCAAAATCAACCATAAGTTCCAAATAATATGGTTTTCTTAACAATTAAAATTTCATTTCAAATTCAAATTTTGAATTCAAAATTTTCTCAAAATTTTTTCTAACTTTCTAAATTTTCGAAAATTTTTGCCAGCGTCTCCTTTGCGCAGCTAACTCAGTACGACTACAAAATGTCCCTACGGACTCCCAAATTCCAATAGAAAACAAAATGCCAAGTGGCAAAATCAGAATCCCAATCAAATTTCATACTGAAATTTAAATACATACCTTATTGTCGAACAAATTCAAATTTACCTTCGAAACCAAAATCCAATTCCATTTTCCTATCGCCTTTATAATCCCTGTATACTTTACTTAACAACAATGTCCAAATTTACTTATTGGATTCCCAATACCCATTTACTTAAGAATTTCATTCTTTATTTCTTAAGTTCAATATAAGTATTTACATACTTCTTATATTTATTTTCACTTCACTAACAAAGTTATATATTCATTTCCATTCAACTTTGTATTTTCAATCTACTTGAATTCAATTTACAATTTCAATTCTATTTGAATTCATTTTATCTTAAAAAACCAAAAAAAATTCATTTTAGTGAAAACTCGATGTTCACTTTTTCCAAGACTTTTAACTTCGACCAAAACAATGGTTTTTATTTTCTAGTTCAATTCCTACGTTTCCATTACAATTTGAAAATCAATTTTTTTTCTGTTAACAAAAATTTTCCAAATTTTTCAAAATTTTTCTAACTCCCAAAATTTTCAGAAAATTTTGGCGGAGTCTCCTTTGTACGGAGGAGCTTTTGCAATTTGACAAAAGATATAAATATATATACATCGACCCACACGGTCGGAAAAGCAAAAACAGTTCATATTTCCTATTTTGTATTGCGTAGGCGTATCTTATTTAGCATTTTAAGCAAAGCGATTTATTTTTAAGCATTTTACGCAACCAAATGCAGCTAAACGGCTTCCAAAAACCTGTACTTACTCAGTTTAAACACGTAAGTGACATATATAGGAAATCTATTAACATTTCACTTATTTCAATAGCAAATACATAGATTTCATAAGCAATGCATTCAAAACAATTTCCATTATCAATTTATATGGTTTCGATACAAATTGAATCACTTTCATCTAATTTACATTCAATTCAATGGTTTACAATGCAATTCCTTATATTCAATTCATTTTTAAATGAATCTAACTCATATCCCTTTCAATTGATTCCAAAATCAATTTCATTTGCTTTTATTAACTCATAGATTTTTATACAATCTCGTTTGCGTCAAACGACAATCATTTCTATGCAAATTCAACCCATTTTTATTCAACTCGATCCAAATCAAATATCATTTCATTTTTCAATTCCAATTCATTTATTTACAAATGTAGCTTCATTTGTTCATTCATAATTTCATTCCTTTTCAATTTGAATCTCATTCCAATCAAATTTCAAATATTTTTATAAGTTATCAAACTTATTTACATTCCATAACACTTTAAAGAAATTCCAGAGTCTTTTTAACAATTACTCACATTTTCTTTAAATTTATAAAATTCATTTATAAATTCACATACCGGTTTCATTTCATTAATGAATTTATTTCAAATATTTTCTTGGAATTCTATTTCAAATTATAAATCACATTTCAATTTATATTTACAAATCCTATTCGTATATGAATTCTATTTCCTTATCCTTTCAATTCATATTTATAAATTTCATTTGTTAATGAATGTATCTCCAAATCTTTGGTTATACCATTATTTCTTATTCAATTTCCATATAACAATGATAATCATTCAATATTATCACTTCCTAACAACCAAGCATCCATATACTATAATAATTCATGGAAAATGATTTCTTTTCTATACAAAAATAGTTTTGGGTAAAATTATTTCATTTACCCTATTTTAAAACAATACTGTGTCGGTTTATCTTGTTTAAGAGTTTAGAAACCCCTATCGATTACAGTTGGCCAGACTGCACCGACCAGAATCTATAAACAATCAACCGATAGGTCAACACAATACAAAACAATTTTTATATTCACTAACAAATACGCGCTCATATCTATTATTACACTCACACTCATTTTAGAGTACTACTGACTCTATCTCTAATGAGTAACACCCAACAGAGCCAGGGTTGTCGCTTAACCAACAGCTCTGATACCACATGTAACGATACGATTTTTCGACGCTCGAAAGTCGACATTAATACGTCCACTGTATCAAATGCCGTGCAATCGAATGCGGAAAACCAAACCATTAGGGTTAAAAAAAGAGGTAGAAGTAGCAGAAGAAAAATAAAGAAGAAGAAACAGAAACAACAATAGAATCTCACATTCGCAGCAGAACAATATACAATAGGTGAATGACTAATCTTTAAAACAAAAGACTATATCAGTTTATACATACATCAATCAGAGTCAATATACAACTCAATACAACAATGGACAGTTATATAAACTTGTCCTCACACAGAATACACAGCGGAATAAATAAACAAGTACGGTAGTACGTCTCACCATCCAGCTCATCTCCAAAGCTCCAGAATATCGAAAATATCCTGATAACATAACTCTAGGCTGCCCGTGTGGAAATTATGGTCACCCAGAGTTTAGAAAGGAAACAATAAACTCCAGGATTGTCATGGTGACTGGTGTGAGATCGTAAAACAGTTATTTTCAGAAATAAAATAAAAGAAATTCGCAATGCTTTTGGAAAATGGAACTACCATAAGGCCTCCCGCCACACACACAATGCAAACGCAGAATTGGAGGAGATTTCTCCTTATGATAGTCAAAGATGCTTACTACGAAAAATCAGTTGCTACTATTATTAATGTCTAGTGTGGAAAACATTTCGAAAGTATAATATTAATCTTAGCCAGCATAGACATTCCGCACTTATGCCTACTATAGCTACTATGTTCAATAGCAGGTTACCGCCACATTCCATAATAGGTTATACAACTAAAACCGTACAAGGTTCGTATTGTTTCTTTGGATTTCCAACAAATGGTTAGGCAAAGGAACTTCCTTACACCGAAATGGAAACACCTCTGGAAAGACGCCCCGAGAACCTAACCGGATCTCTGCAAACACAAGGCTGACGCTACCTCACGTTGTACAGCTGTAACTAGGTAACCCACACACTGACGCTACCTTACGCTATACAGCTGTAACTTGGTAACTAGCACACAAGTATGCCATCTCCCGGTCGTTACCGACCTTTATCCGAGGATCCTCAACCACAAAGCAACAACCACAAAGTATAATAAATTTGCAGCATCAACATAGGTAAAATATCTAGGCTCCATACCATGATATCACCTCTTATCCAAAAGGAAATGGCATACCCTAGGGGCGCGACCCCTAAAACCTTGCCGCAACATTCCTGTTTCGACCATTACCGGGTCGTGAGGCTCGACGAAGTCTCGTCTACAAAGCTATGCTTTTTCACAAAGCTACGCTTTTTCACAAAGCCATGCTTTGATCACAAATGATCAACGAATGATCATCAACACTTAGCATGCCACACTATCAAATTAGGAGTATATCACTGATAACCTTCAACTACATAACCTCTGAGCTCGTACGTCTCAGAGAAGGGTGTTAAGCTAAGAGAATAAATCAAAAGAAATGTATTTGAAAGAAATCAGCTTTATATCTCAAAGTGTAGTGTCAGACATACAACCATACAAGTATGTTCCGGGTTCGAACAGAACCGAAGGCACTTCCAAAGAAGCCCTTGCAATCCGGGTATTCACAATCCCGATCGTACTTCCCATCACATAGGGAATTTCTATACTGAAGCAACTCAGTGCAGAGACAATCGATAGGTTGTCCTTTCATTTTTGAAAATACCCGGTCTTCACACAGGTCTTCAATTGCAATTTATAACGTCGTATCATTATTCGGAATGGGTTATATGACACAAAGTCCTCTCCTGGCTTAACCGAATAATGAGCGTTTGTTTTCAAAACAAATTCAAGTGCCATTTCAAAGGCAAATATTGATAGTCGGTGATTTAACTATCAAACAACATTCACAACAATCATCATATTTAAATAATTTTTCCCAAATTATTTAATTTCAAAATATCTTCACAAGATATATATTTTCCACACTTCATCACTTTGAAAACAAATTTCAAATCATTTTTTCACTCTTGGAATAAAAATTCCCGATATTATTTATTTCCCTTTTTCTTTATAAATTCCATTGTGAATTTAAATTTTCAAATATTCACTTATACACGATTTTCAAATCGTTTTCCAAATATTCACTTTCAAACACCAAATCAAATTCCAAATTTGATTTCTAAATTTACTTCAACACTAAATCAATTACAAATTGATTTTGTAAGTTTATTTCAAATCCCAAATTGATTTTTCCAAATTCATTTCAAAACACCAAATAAATTTCCAAATGGATTTCCAAATTTATTTCCCTTTTTAAAATGAATCCCTTTTTAAGAAAACAAATTCTTTTATCTCTTCCAATCTGTTTAAAAATCCCAATTTTAAATAAATCCTTCAACTTATAAACAATATTACTCGAAATCCACTTATTAAACTTTTTTCCCATATTTGGAATTTTATTCAATATGATTCAAAAATAAAACTTTATCTTTTTCAAACTTCTTTTAAATTAATCCAATTCTTTCAAAAGGAATTTACTAAAAATTTCCAATTTTAATTTCAAAAATCCAATTTTATTTATTTCTGGTATCCAACGATACCAAAAATACATTCGGCTAAATTATAGCCTTCACACATTGAATCACAAATATAATCATTCACAGATTATAAATAAATTATCACACAGCATATGAAACAAATTCATACAATATATATGAAACAAATTAATACAATATATATGAAACAAATTAATACAATTTAAGGAATCCAGTTGGATCCCTCCAACCTGTTTCCCTACATCCACAGATGTTAGCACAATGCTAATTCCACTTCGAGGTGGAATATCGCGGTATATGGGATTTATAAAATATCATCCGCTATTATGTAGCGCATAGGGTCTCATCCGCTATGTAATGCGGGAAATCACAACTCCAATATATATATATATTCCAATATATATATATATATTGCTATGTACTACTATCATATATACCATCACATCCAAACAGTCAATCAATAACTGCAATTCCAATTTTAATTTGAGTGAGACGATCTCACCTTTGCTTTTAATTTGCAGTCCATTTCCCATTCCAGTTTGTTTTCATGATGATTTTAGACCTTGTATAAATATTTATACAGTTGATTAATATTTGAAACAATTGGACAAATCAATTTCCATTAATAAATTAAATTAATTAGCCATTTGATTTTAACTAAATAATTCTTCTCTTTTACAAATCTTTTATAGCTAAAATAAATTTAATAAGTTAATAATCAGGTCAATCACCCAAATACATTATTAATATATATTTTTTTCTGCTGTAAATCAAAATCCTACTTATAATATTCCCTAAAATTTTTTGTTTAGGCTATAAATAATTTAAATCTGAATATAAATATACCAGCAAGCAAAAACGAGAAAGATGAAGACCCAATACCTCTTCGTCGACCAACTCAGACAATGCCCTGAACCTGACATCACGATCCCATCACCCACACGCGATCCACAATGATCGAGTCGCCCTAAATCGATTTGCTGGCCTGAATCACGACCTACCCACTGCCTAAACGAGGACGTCAACCAATCTCTCCCACTGTCGATCATGCGGCTCCTCTTCATTTGCGACTTCATCATGAACCCTTTAGCGACTGTCGCCCCAAATCGATCATGCTCCCCTTGATTTCGAATAGAGGGGAAAAGTTTTCGCTGAGGAGAATACGCGATTTGATTTTTTTTCTTCGATTGAACAGACAGGCCCTCGATTTGTTTCAATTTGGAGGGGAGAGAACATATATGAATTCGAGTTGAAGATGAGTTCGCGAATTTATCTGAACAAATTTGATTTTGAAGAAAAAAAAGAAGCGGCCATTGTTTGATTTTTTTTCTTTTGTATTGATTTTAAACTTATCTGTTTTGCTTGATAAAAAGAAGAACAGAGAACATGAAGAGATGGTTACATAATCAGAAGGGAATAGGCAGTAGGATGGCTTGATGGATGACAGAAAAGCAGCTGAAAGGAAAGAAATTTGACTGGAATGAATATATATATTAAATTTAAATTCAAATTCGAATCAACTCGAAAATGAAGCCAAAAATTTTGACTTCCTATCAAGGCGTTTCGCTAGGCGTTTATAATGTTATACGCCTATTCCGAACACAATGGAGAAGGTTTCGAGTCCAAATTCAATCGTATGGAAAAGATAGCTTTTTGAACCAGTTATTAATTTAAATTTCAATTAAATTTTCAGCGCGTTTGCTTATCGTACGGCCAAACGATCACTCCAAACATTACGAAAATTGAAATCCGATAATAATACATTATTACGGATCCAATGGAACTGGTTTCGTCGAATTCCGAGACTGTGCCTCGGACGGCTATTTTTTTAAATATCGATTTAAACGATAAAATTTAAAACTGAACAAAACAGTTTCAAATTCAATTCTGAAGCTTCCATTATCTTCAATATTATTAACATGAATTTTCTAAGCCTTGAAAATATTTTTAATCAGCTTAAAACTCCAAATTCAAAATTATACTCAAATTTTAACAATCAAATTCACTAATTTAATCACCAAACAAACTCTAATATTTGAAATTAAAATTAAACTATCATTCGAATATTTAAACTCAATCAAATATTCACATTTCAAATGTTAAAAATTCAAGGTCGTTACATCTGGTCAGTTTGTAGTTTCATGTGTATATGTATGGTGCTCTCTGGTCTGTTATATTTTTGCATATGTATTTGAACTGGTCTATGTTGCTCCTGATATGCTAGCTCGAGTTTCATCGAGTTACACTACAGCTTTTACTCTTGCATGGTTGTCTTGATGCATTACATTTGATGTCTGGCTTACTCGTTCATGACTTCAATGTACTTTGTTGACTGGTTCATTTTCTTGTGCCTGTGACCTTTTTGTTGCCTTGATACAGCTTTGTTTGCATTGATTGTTGAGCTTCTGTTTCACTGGTGGTCTTCACACTCACCTGAAATGTTAAAATTGAAATTTGCACTTGTGATGTGCATGCCTATGTCTGTTGCACGTGCCTTGATTTGAATGGTTGAGTTGTTTTCATGTGTACACATTGAATTTTTGGTCGAGGCTTGTTTTATGTTTGTTTTGGATTCTTGTTGTATGAGAATTCGTACTCGACAATTTTGTGATGTATTTGTATTGCACCTGAGTTGAATCCAGCCTCGGCTCGGGTTTGACCTTGTGCTCACATGTCCCTGTAGTTTTATCAAGTGTATATCGGTGTGCATGGCCTTGTGGCATGTACAGTGATACACTGTGCATATCACAAGTTGTTTGTGTTTGATGAATTCAAAAAGAAAATGATGACGAACAACCCAAATAACTGAGGCAAATAATATTTTCAAAAACACACATTTTATTTTACACTGCAAAATTATTTCTTTTTCAATTTTACCACGTCAGTGTTTATTTTGCAAATAACTCAAATGCTGGATACATATTGGAATATAGTTGAAGAACAAATATGAGTGAACGAGTGATATGTAGTGAGGTGCAAATGTAAATGACAGTTGTATAGTGAAAAATTGTGTAGTGATCTGAAATTGTATTGTAATTGAAATTTTGTATATATAGTGAGAGCACAAATTTTGTACGATTCAAAATTGTAATAAAATATTTGTTTGAATAAAATATCCGTTTGAATTTAAATTTTGTGTTATTTATTTTATTCAGAAAATATTTATTTAATTATGTGAAAATAAAATAGTACAATAACAAATACATTTAAATGAATATATATATATATATATGTTTATATCATCAATCAAAAATCATATATTAGCATATTCAACAGTTTGGATTTGCATGCCCTGGGATTTTGACCTTGAGGAAACACAACAAATCATAGGCCTACATGCGATGGATAACACATTATCGTTTGTATCATATACAACTCCTAAACCATGGTCTTTATCCTAATCTCATCATGACCCTTGAGGAAACTCAACAAAGTGAAAAAGATTAATCACTCATACCCACCATTTTGCAATGGCCTAAGTATAACACACGTACCTTGAGGGAACTCAATAAATACGTACATGAATCTAACCTCATCTAGTCAACGTATTAATATATATTACTACACATAACATCTCTAGCCAGAGGAAACTCAACAACTAAAGAGTATGTAAGTAATATGTTAAAATATACATGTTGGAAAACAACTTATATTAGAGATTCATAACCTTTAATATACATTTATTTTAGTGATATTGATTTAGGGAATAATATATTTCTTATGAAATACCCTCGCGATTCAAGTGTTGGATACATCAGAAATCACAATATCTATACTATAATGCAAAACCCTTGGTCAACCGGTCAAAGTGAAGCCTTTTTTGAACTTTCCATACTGCCCACAGTTGCCAGAGCAAAGAAATAATTGGTGCAGGGCATTTTTGTCTTTCCCCAACCGCATCCCACGTTTTCCCCCACTACAGTTCCCACCTCTGCTTACCTGCATCTTCCCTCTTTCTCCCCTTCTCCTTTGCGTCCTCTTTTCCCATCTCTTTCCACTTTCACCTCTACCGCGAAAAATTGGCAACTCCTCACCTCTGCTTCCCCAACTGCCTGGCTTTGTGACCTCTTTTCCCCTCCCCTTCCGCTTTCACCTCTACCACGAATGATTGTCAGCTCTCCACCTCCTCTTCCCGAACCACCTGCCCTAACAGCCACTACCAACGACAGTAAACCCCTCCGTCCCGGTCGTCCATCAGCGGAGCACTCCCTTCCTCCAACCGCCGTACGTACCCACCATCTCCGTCACCAATTTCTGCTCAAAGCTTGCACCGCCGACCGACTTTCTCTCCCCAGGTAAGATCTCGCCCTTTCTCCACCTTTGATTTTTTGATTTCCTCCGATTTTACACCCCCTCCCTAACTCTACTTTAGTCCGCCTCAAATTCCATTTTTGCTTTTTCCTTCTTCGCCTCCTTTACCTGACTTCGTCCTCCTCCCTCCTACTGTCTCCATGTTAAGAACAAAATATATTCAGTTTCCCTAATTTTACAACAATTTTCAACTACTTCTTTTTCCAGTTCCGGTTTCAGATTTTATGTTCGCTTTGTTTAATCGGTTGTTCAAAAAAGCGGCTTTACACATAAAAACCGAAGCAACTCTTACCAACTCTCCTTCCGGACTGCTCTTCTTCCCTTAACGGGTTTATGCCCGTTAAACCCACCTTTTTAGCCCGAAAATAAGACTTCTGACTCCTTCCAACTCTTCCACCTCCACCTATGCCAGTTGCATAACAGTGTACTCCACCAGTCCATATATATATGCACTTGCCACCACCATCTCCATCCACTTTCGACCTTCACCCCATACTGTTTTCATTTTACGTTTTACATGCATATTTGTCAACATTACTGCAAACATGTACTTCTTTGTCCATATTTGTTCAAACTAACTGAACTTTGCACCACTTTATGGAGCAGCAACAGAGGGAACGACGACGAGTCGCTCAACATGCAAGGCGTCACCAAGCTAGGCAATCGGCCATTGCAAGTAGGAGGACATGCATGGATGGAAATCACCGTCCTGAAAATTCATCCAGTAAATTTCTCCTCCCTTTATCGTTTGATTTTACATGTGTGTCAGTTTAAGATACATGTTATATTTCAAAACTGTAAAATTCACATGTGCACCTGACTTTTGGATGTAGAGTTCAAACGTATTTTACATAGTTGGGCTGTTCACAGTAAACGTTAATATACATTGGTTTATTGCCTGTCGACAGTGGACATTCCCTGTGCACAAATATATTTTGTATTGGTAACAGAGCATTAGAAGCAAACAGGCTTCAAACGCAGTGGTTTTCCCCCATGTCTTCTAATCTGCTCTTATACCCATCTGTCAACTTAAACTACTTCATCTCTGCATACTGTCAAACATACACGGTCTGTACGCGCGAATGCCGCATTCAGATTCTTGCAATTTTAGTTATCTGAACCTTTAATTATGTAGTCGCTACATATATACAACCCGCACACATGAATACGCTGGATTCAAATTCTTTAGAAATACCTAACTGCAGTTTAACAGCAGTACCAATTATGTACATACATACTTGGACATAAAGGGACGATCATATCTACAGTCGAAAAAGCATATAACATTTGTTATATGTTTAGTTGTGTGCATACGCACGCTTTTAAATGTCTGACAGTTTCATATAAATGTTTATTTCCAAATCAGTAAAATTCGCACATATACATCAGTTTTGAATTTAAAGTTTTTAAGCATTTTTACACAGTTTGCTGTTTGAAAAAAATAAGTTTTGCCGTTGCAACTACCAGTTTGAACTGCAAAACTGTTGTCTCATTGTTCAACGTGACTATAACTTTTCTGCCACTGTCGATACAATAATGATATTTACAGACAGTATACCATGCATCCGCTAACTAATGACGATTTTACAATTTAAATGATTTACTTAATCACTTTTATTATTCTTTGTAAAATATTGTTTACAAACAAAACTGCAGTTTAACAGTAGTACCAATTATGTATATACATATCTGGACATAAAGGGACGATTATATCTACAGTCGAAAAAGCATATAACATTTGTTATATGTTTCGTTGTGTTGACATGTATGCTTTTAAACGTCTCACAGTTTCGTATAAATGTTTATTTCCAAATCAGTAAAATTTGCACATATACATCAGTTTTGAATTTAAAGTTTTAAAGCATTTTTACACAGTTTGCTGTTTGAAAAAAAAAATTTCCGTTGCAACTACCAGTTTGAACAGCAAAACTATTGCCTTATTGTTCAACGTCACTACAACTTTTCTGCCACTGTTGATACAATTATGATATTTAAAGACAGTATACCATGCATCCGCTAACTAATGACGATTTTACAATTTAAATGATTTACTTAATCACTTTTATTATTCTTGGTAAAATATTTTTTACAAACAAATTGGCTCTAAGGCTTACTAGGTGAGGGAAATATTACGGACAGCTATGTTTTTTTCCGACAACTACATACTTTTTCTCTTCTTCTTCCATGTACCAGCATGCCTCTGCTACCTAATCCTGCATTTTTGTTATTTTTTTGTTTCGCATAATACAACTACATCATTTTTGAAGTTCACTACTCAGTTTTACTTACCATTTCCAATTTCCATTATTTTGTTCTTCTGTTTGCGGTTCCCCTTTTCATGCGGATGAAAAAATATTTGATTTTATATATTTTTAATTACAAACCAGTACAACACTTTTCAATTTAAAGATGCTCATCTCCTCCTATACCCATCTGTCAACTTAAAATGCTTCAGCTCTACAAAGTGTCAAACATACACGGTCTGTATGCACGAATTTCGCGTTCAGATTCTTCCTATTTTAGTTATCTGAACCTTTAATTCTGTAATCGCTACTTATATACAACCCGCACAGAAGAATATGCTGGATTCAAATTGATTTTGAGCATGATAGGTGATTATATAGAAAAGTGTTATTTCATTATTTTATGACGATATAAGTTCACTCAAATTTTGAACTATGCTAATTTTCCTATGGGTCTAAGTGTCCAAATCAGAGGTGTTTGGTCTCACCACTGACTTGCTATGGTAGCAGGTATCCATGGTTTAGCAGGTGGGCCTATTCTACTACTCTGTTGTGATGGTTGAACCAATGTTTTCGACCTAAAACTCCAAGACTTTATAGTGAAAAGTTATTTGCATTTGTGTCGGTTTAGACAATGTTTTAAATATAATTACCAATGCATTAGTATTAAGATAAATGATATGTTTTAAACCATTGTTTATTAAAGTGCACTAATAATTTCAAAGATTTTAAGGCAGACAAACATGCATTTATTTTCATCCTGTGACTGTGCCTTCATATATCACGGTCATATTTTTTCAGACGTACATAATAATCTTTAATTCACATTAGCGTTGCTTCATATATCAAATATTAAGTGCATTTATACTCACATTCATCTATTTAACATGTGTGTGTGTGCATGCGTGTGTGTGCAGTTTTACAACATATACATGTTATCCTCCGTCATTTTTATCATTCATGAGGGAGAGTTTGACTTAGCTTGAGTAGCAAAGTGATAGAAGCAAAGGTTACCAGTATATAACATAATCAACCTTAACCATGGGGTTTTATGTTAATATTTTTTATTACCTTCATATTCTGTTTAGCCCATTCTTTATTTGAGATGCAATAGTCTAATTTTGCAATGCACCAAGTCTAACAAATTATATAGTAGCGATGATGTTCTTAAAGAACGAGTGGCATAAGTTTCACTATATATTTTTCCACATGTAACATTGATTATGTATTACAAATATATGACTTATTAACACATTAATTTCCATTTGATGCTTTGTAGTTTATAGCCCTCCTATACCATTTAATTAATTGACCTTCTAAAAAAACCATGTCGGTGACAATGTAATTTTATGTTTTCATGTATATTGTTCGACTTTTTTATGTTTATACAAGTGGTTAATCTCATGTACAGTGCAAAATTTATGAAAAACATAAGCTGGATGTGTAATAAAACAAGGTTTGGGGAATGAGTAAGAAAATTAAATAGTTAGCATTGTATTGTATATTGTTACAGAGTAGTTCTTATTGAAATGTGCAATCAAAGAGCTAAAAAACTAGAAAATTGATAAATTAGTTTATGTATGCATTGCTATTGTCTGTAATATCATTGTCAAATGTCAGGTTTTTGGCCCGTGTAGTGAGTTTGTTGAGCTGTTAATAAATTCATAAAGTGAACTATGTGACTCATCCAGGCAAGGCAGATATATCCAAAGCTGAATTGGAGGAGAAACTTGCAAGTTTGTATAGTGTAAAAGATCCAAATGCCATTTTTATGTTTAAGTTCGGAACTGATTTTGGAGGTAGAAAGATCATTTGATTTGATTTACGGTTATGTTAAGAGGGGAAAGAAGTTTGAGCCTAAGTACACACGCTTACTAGGAATGGACTTGCCATAAAACTTGACAAATCAAGAAAGCCGATGAAGGAAGTGAAAGAACAAGGCAAAGAAAATTGTAGGGGTGAAGAAGTCCAAGGCCTCAGGACGAAGCTACCAAGAAGAAATGTGTAAACATATCTCTATCATTTTGATTGATGAAGGTTTGACTTGATTTTGTTCTGAGTTCAGATGTCTAAACCTTTTATTTGTTTCAAGACTTAATTCTGTGACTGACATTTATTGCCTAAGGTGATTTGGATTAAGTGCGCTTCGTTTTGTTTATGGTTAGTGGATGGTACATGAATGATAGACATAGTTTTTATATGCGTTTGTATACAATTAGTCTTTGGTTCACATTACACTATTTAAAAAAAAAGGGTAAGGGAGATGATCGATCAAGTCCAGTAGATGATTATTGGTTTGAGGATTCAGAGTTTGGTACGGAGACTTTTTTTTCCTTTACGTCAACATATTAAAAGGTCTTTGCTCCATCCAAAAAGATACAAAGAGTTGAAATCACACGGATTCGTATTTATGTGTCCAACCAATAAACTTTCAAAAAAATGTTTTCAACCACTACACACTTCTTCGTGTAAAATTTAATACACTTTTATTGGTCGGGCACATCTTCATAACTTTGGGAATAGATGATTCCCACCTGATAGGAACGCATCAGCATTAATCGCAACTTAGTTTGGCATGCATGGTGTTTATGCTCACGTGCAGAGCACGTGCATATGTACTCGTATGTATAATATGTATGTATTTATTCCTTAAATCTAATTTAGGTTTCTTTTCAGTTCCACTAAATTTTATACATATACATTTATATAAGTATTAATTTATTTATAATTTAATTACTCTTTCATCAAATTTTTTATAATTTAATTTAATTATAAAATATATACATGTATCTCATTAATTAAATCTTATTTAATTAGTTCTAATTTAATTCTCAGTAATTAAATCATATTTGATTAATTTGATTAATTTAATTAATTATTTAATTAACATTTTAATTACTTTAAATTAAATTTCAACTGTTGAATTTTAAATTATTCATTCTTAACAATTTAAAGATGAAGACGAACTATAACATTTATAGTAATTATATACATATATCATTATACATGTATATAATTTATTAATTAACTTTTAATTAATTTAATTAACTAAAATAATTGTTTATTAAAATAACATTAATTAAATTCAAAATTCTATCTTCATTAACCGTAAATTGTTTAAGATCAATATATACATATCATTGTATATGTTTTAATTTAATGAATTAACTTTATTTATTTATTTAATACAATTAAATAAATAATTACGATAAAATAATTTTGAAATTAATATATTAAATTTCATAATCAAATTTAAAATTTTTATAACACTTACAGCATGTCATATTTTAAACATAACCTTTAAATTTGAATATAGTTTTTTATTTTCAAAATATATTTTGAAATATTAGCCCAAGGCCTAAAATTAATTTGGCCTTTATATTATAGATAACCTTTAGGCTTACATTATTCTTTGGGCCAGGCCAATAGCCAAGTCGGGTAGAGTATTTGATTACCCAAACCAAATCCTTTGATGCAACCTTTTTAGACATCCTACTAAATGGGTAGGCTTTAAATTGGTAGGACAGAGTTTAGGGAATTTTTTTTGTTCTTTTTTAAATAATAAATTTAGAGGAGGAGAAAAATATTTAAAATCTGCACAAAAGTTCACCTGTAAATTTTAGACCCTCAAAACTTTCATTCTTACATGAATGATATTCGAATGTTTATATCCAAAAGTTAATCATATAATTATAGAAATTAATCCTCAAAGAATAATAAATAGCAAGCATAAACAATTCATTTACAGTTGTGTGTTTAAATCTTATAAAAGCATAAAATAGATCTAAATCAAAAATTAAACTTCAAATTTCCCTTTTTTAAACAAAAACACCAAAACAAAAGAAAAAAATTGGATGAGTTAGGAACATGAAGATTTGTTATAAGAACAAATAGATCTAAACTTTACATAAAATAACAACAAATAAGCAAAGATGATGAAGAATCTAATCAAATCAATTTGAAATAAACATATATAAAAGGGGTAAAGAAAATATGTGGATTTGAAATAAAATAAAATGATTGTCACATAATAAATTAAGGTGAAAGAGTATTTCAAAATGTTCAATTGAACATATGACAAGTCTTACAAAATCCAAGCATATGAATGGTAAAACATATGTAAATAAATTACCTAAATAATTGCCTTGGATGTGCCTATAAATCACACCTTGAATTGATGAATAAAAATCTCCTAGACTCAATAGAATCAATATCCGGATTTTGCAAGAATTAAGAGATAAGAACCATCTTTTTCTTATTCTTTTTTTATGTTTTGATTTTGAAATTTTTAGTCATAGAAGGCTGTTGAAATTTGGTCATGGCATAGGTGAAAGAGAGAGAGAATAGAGGACATATAACTGAATGAATGAAAATCCCTTAAAGGAGGAAATAAAAGATAATTAAAGATAGGGGTGATACACATTCCTTTAATTATGTCTTAGCCCCTTCATTCCAAATTCAAATGGACTCTTATATTCCCTTATGATGGCCGGCCATAGAAAGGATGGTATGTGCCTCAGAAATTCCAAAATCTCATTAGCATTAATCTCATTTAAATTCAATTAATGTTCTGCTGATATCTTAAACCGCTGCGTGTGTTTATAACTTTTATGTACGCACTTTATTAAAAACTAATGATATTCAAACATCAAATAAAATTTAATAATAATTAAAATTTCACAAATATTAATTGTTTTAAGCAAATTTAGTATTTTTTTCTTTTTAAATCAAATTTAAATTTCTACCGACATCTTTTATCGACACCATGTTCATAGATTTTATATACATACGTTATTAAACACTAATGGTATTTAAAAAAACTAAATAAAATTTTACAATTAATATTTCGTAAATATTAATTAATTTAATTAATTTACAATGATTACAAATGAATTAAATCATGTGGTTCAATTCGTGGTATTCATAATTTCGATTGTGCACTCAAATATGTAAATTCACTCAACGATTAATATCGAACAATTCGAATATTGACATCCACACATCACTTTAGCTAATGGTGTGCCATTTTGACTGAATTTATCGCTTACACATATTTTGGTAAAATCCAATTTTACTATTTTAAGCGATCCTCGATAATGACAATAATTTATACCAATTCTCTTCATCAAAATTATATCACATTAGGACTTACAGAATTTGGATTAGTTTAAAATTCCAACATCATTCACATTCAACTTTGTATAGTCCAAACAAAAAGTTACAATAATAACAATTATTATTAACTTAATTGCTCTGGCCAGAGGCTTCGACTTTGAATTGACTTCAGTTGAACGTTATACTAAACGCATATAACCGAGGAGACGAATTCTCTATTGAATAATATTTCACTTCCAATGCTTCAACTCAGACCCAACAATAGTCGTTCGATCGATGTCTTTCCACAATTAACTATAATCAAAGTAAAGTGTCCACCTTGAAGTTCAATAGTATTCTCAAGTCGAGAGAACCGTCACTAGTACACAATCTGCCTGTTGCGTCATCTTATAGTCTTATTTGCATCGGTTGAGTTAGAAACCGAAGCAAATAGTATCATTTGGATCAGTTCATCCTTAACAACCATAGTAATTGGTCTATGAAAAGCATAGAAAATTTAGAAAACAATTTGTAACGGTTGTCGTCTACCACCGTAGCAAAAACATATGCAAATAGGATTATTTGTGTCATATATGGATAATTGTAGCAAATAGTGTAAAGCAAATGCAACCCTCTTAATTTTGCCAGCCCCATCTGAAATCTATGCCGCATCCAGAACCTAAATCATTATTTGATTTCGCATTGACAATTTTCATTTCCATTTTAAACAAAACTAAACCCTAGAAATAACATCGAAGATCAAAGTATCGTCGATTAACATCGAAGATCAATATCAAACTGTCGTCCATTAACATCAGATCTATTGCCACTTGCCGCCTACCTCCATTACCGCTTGCCGCCTACCTCCGTCTCTACCTATCTGCTACCGCTTGTCATCTATTAACACCAGATCCATTATCACTTGCAGCCTACCACCGTCTCTGCCTGTCTGCTACCGCCTATCTAATACCAGGTAATATGCTAGTACTTTGAGTTTCTTTTTTGTTGGTTATGTGGAAATATGCAGTTATATTTTCTATGGACGCGAGATTTTAATTTATTGACTATTAGGATTAGGATTTCATTTGGTGTTAATTGATGGTATTTGTCAGGAACCACTTGCTTGTGTGGTAAGGCATTGGATTGTGGTTATACTCTTTTAGAGGTCTTGTATTCTCATGTTTAGGAGACATTTTTCAAACAAGATAAAGAATGGAGAAGTTGTTGGCATCCAATAACAAGAAATCACATTCAAATACGTGTAAAGTGTAAACTGTGTTCATAAAAGCTGTTGGTATTCAATAATTTAAAAAAGGTAAATGGATATACTTGTAGACATAAACAAAAAGTTTAATTTTCTTTTGATACCAGATATGTATTATATATGTTGAATCATGAGATAAACAAACCAATTTTATGTAATTAGCTTGTATATATTAAGTTTTATAGGAGATATCAGATATGTATATATAATAATGCTTCATTAGAAATTTTTTGGTCCTTATATGGTTCAGATTCAATGTTAAAAATGTATTTCTATTTTGAACTCGTCTTAAAGGAATATCATATTTGGGCTTAGAATTATTATACTAAATTCCATTGCTAGTTCAGTATCACCACTCTTTCACCTTTTATTATTTTGTATTCTTTCAAAGAAGTTGTGTATTATTGGTAGAGACGTGCAAATTTATAAATGCTAGACCCTGAGAATTTTGTTGACATTTTCTCTTTGCCATTTCCCTAGCTTTTCTATTTCCACTTGATTATTGATGCTGGCTTAAAATAAAATGGGAACAACTTACCATCTACAGTTTCATCCGTGTCTGCCTTTCATCTGATTTAGTTTGTATTTGCACATTTCATAACCTTCGTATTTCATTTATATTGTACGGTTTCATCTCTGTCATCTTTTATTTGTTATTTAAACTTGTTTTGAGAACAAACTTTGCTTTGGATCTTTAATCTATATTTTGAGAACAAAATTTTGTTAACACCTTCTTCTGAATTGTTACAAGTCACTTTTCAATTTATTTATTTTAACTACAAGACACACAGTGTATTCCAACGGAGCCTTCCAACGGCCTCCAACGTCTAGTGTTTTCTCGTATATTTTATTAGTTAAAAACTGTAGGACGTTGGTAGACGTTGGCGTTGGCAGACGTCGGCGGCTGTTGAATGCCGTTGGAAATCCGCGAGCAAAACAGCTGAAACATCCCCCCCCCCCAATTCCCAAATTTGCTCCGATTCCGACCCCCCCCCCCCCCCCCCCGCTCCGACGATCAACGGCTCCTCCTCCGACTCCAAGCCTTCTTCTCGTCCTCTCTAACTCCCTAATCTCTCAAGAAAAGGTATAAAACCTAATCCCTATATTTAATTAAATTTGTTAAATTAGTGTATTAAATGTTTGTATTGGCTTATTGTATTTATAATCTAGTTTATTGAGGCATAATTTATGTTATTAACTTATGTATTGCAATATTATATATATTTAAGTTTGTGTTAACAATAGAATAATGTGCATACAATTAGTTTTAGGTTTGTTTGGAAACCTTAGTTGTTAGTGAGCATACAATTAGTTTATGTATTTTAGAAAATTTCAAAAACGATATTTTATATTCATGAAACCCTTAGAGTGTCTTTCGGCCCCGTCTGATAAGTATTGTATATGATCGTTATGTGGATATTCGTTTTTTAACAGAACGGACATCTATATTCATCGTATACAATATTTGTTGGATTTGTCCATGTATTGGACAAGTTACGAACACAATAACGTAATTAAATCTCGTAAAACATTTCATTTTAAATGGTTCATAGAATTTCGACAGCGCTTTCTTTATGTTTCTTGTGTACACGCAAATGTGTACAAAGTGTCAATGATCTATTAATATAAAATTTACCAATAATATTGTTTTAATAAAATGTCAATTTTTTAAATTTATATCGTACTTTTTAATTATATACGTAGGTAAATGGACAATTATTTTACTGATCGAAGCTGGATGTACAAAAAAAAAAGGGTCGAAAATGGAGGCTCAATAAGTGAACAGTTTAATAACGGTGTTCGCGTATTTATTGATTTCGCTTTAAGTAATAACAGAAACGACGAAGAAATCCGTTGTCCATGTACTAAATGCAAAATGTTAAAGCATTTGATATCAGAAATGGTTAGAGTTCATTTGCGTCAATACTGTTTCGTGCCGAACTATTTGGTTTGGGATCGTCATGGAGAACCATTAGCATCTAATCATGTACAAGCTGAGGATGTATTGTGTACTGAAATTGATACGACGAATCTCGTAGAACATATGGTTGAAGATGCTGCATGGTCAATGTTTTCTGTTCCTCAATTAATTGATGATGATGGTAATGCTGAAGAAGAACCAAATATTGGGGCAAAAAAAATGATTTATTAGATACCGCAAAGAAACCCCTTTGGGATCACGATGCCAAAGCGCAGTCCGCATATGTAAGTAACATAATGACTTAACATTTATATAAGTTAATTAAAATAATGTTATCTAAATTCAACTTATTTTGCATAACAGCAAAAGTTTCAGCAAGCACGGACTTCCATTCTTGAGGGCTCTGGACGCGACGAGTTGATCGCCGATGAGGAGGACGCTATCTTTGAGTCTGTCATGGATCCAGCGGCACATGGCAGACGCTATGGTTTTGGGAATCAATCGGTAATAACTTTAACTTAAATTTTAAAATAAATATTCTGAACCAATTGTTGCATATTGTGATGGATTATAGTAAACACGAATTACAATTATTAAACATTGATAATTTAAATTTTATTTACATGCTAAGACGGCTCAGATTGAGTATCAGAGGGCTCAAGATAAGGAGGAGATTGCATAGCTCAGAGCCCAGGTCGCCGCGCTCGAGGAACGCAATATCCGCACCGAAGCCAAGACGGAGGAGCTGAATAGGCGTCTTACGGAGTTTATGGAGCAATACGGCCGATTTCCGTCTTCTGGTGGTTCTGAAGGAGAGTGATTTCAGGTATGATTTGATTTGTTTTGCTATGAACATGTATATTTGGAGAGTGTGAGGATTTGATACATTCTGATGTTTTGGATGTTGGTTTGGATGTGATTTTTGAGATGTTGACGTAGTAGTTTGGATATTGTTGGATTGGATGTTTTGTTGGATGTTGGATGGTTTATGTTGTTTATATTGATTTGTATTGTGTATATTGATTAATATATATGCTTATTACTTGGATTTACTATTATGATTGATTATATGTGAGATATGCTGTTGTATATGTGCTCGAAATTGAGCTTTTATGAGATATACGATGTTGGAGGTGGCTGGAAGCATGCATTGTTGGTTCTGTAAAAAAAACACCCAGATTTCCAACGTCTTCCAACGTCCATCAACGATTTACTGGCATATTTATTTCAACGTCTTACAACATCCTCCATCGGATCTTCCAACGTCTATTTGGTCAACATCTTCTTCCACGTGGACAACCTGAACGTTGAAAGACGTTGGTATTTGGGCGTTGGGTCTGTTGGTAGACGTTGGACGCCGTTGAAATGTATATCAACGGCGTTTCCACGGCTTTCCAACAGCCGCCAACGTTTGGCCGCTGTTGGAATGCACTGTGTGTCTTGTAGTGTTTGGACTCTTACTTTTGAGCTTATTTACCAAATTTTAATGAAGTGTGAACAAAATCATGGTTGGATTATAAATTGATATTTGAATCGAGATGCTTTCCAGTTTATCGTAAATGATATGCAATCTTTCTTCAAAGTTTCGTGGAACATTTTTAGTTATTGTAACATTTATTATCGAGTTCGCAACAAAATTTAATCCTGCAATTGTTATTATTATTATCATTATTATTTTGGTTAATTTAGAAATCACAAATTTTTTAAAAACATAATGTCTGGTTAATTTAGATCATTTGAGGTGGTAGTGACTACAAATTTCGGTGTTCAACAAATGAGCCATAATGTCTAGTCATGTTTCTTGGTCAGACTTTATGTGTCGTAGCTTAGCTTGCTAGAACTCCACCTTCCAGTACAGTGAGGTCATATGTTAAAAACTGAAAATGTAAGCAAACGTAAATTATAAATTTATTACCTTTTCAAGACACGGTGACATTTGGAAAACAACCTGAACGCACTCTGCGCTCAACATTATGTTGAAGTAGTCGTAATATTTTGAAGTACAAATTCAGTTATCTCTAACAAAAATTCATGGGATTGTTTGTATGCAATGCAATGTACAGTTTTAGTATAGCGGGTTTAAAGTAAGATATATGTATGAATAAACTTCAGAGGGCCGTATATGTATGAATAAACTTAATTTTCTATAAATAATCTCCATTTTCATTTTATTTGTTTACAGTAAGATATATGCATCCATAAGTATACTTCTATAGCTAAACAAATAAATTACATAGCTTGATTTCACACATAAATTTTTATTACAGCGGGTTTAGATATATGCATCCATAGTTTTGAAACTGAGCTAAACGAAATAAATTACATGTGCTAAATTTTATTACAGTAAGATATATACATCCATACTATATGCATTCAGAAGTGATATATGCAATGCAATGTACAATTTTAGTATAGTAGGTTTAGAACTAAGCTTAGCCCGGTTTTAGAACTGAGCTTAGCTCAATTTTTGTAACTGAGCTTGCTCAATTTTTGTAAAAACTGAGCTAAGATCGGTTTTATCAACTGAGCTAAGCTCAGTTCTAAAATCGAGCTTGTCTGGTTCTAAAACTGAGTTAAAGCTCAGTTCTAAAATCGAGCTTGTCTGGTTCTAAAACTGAGTTAAAGCTCAGTTCTAAAACCGAGCTTGCTTGGTTCTTGTAACTGAGCTTGCTTGGTTTTTGAACTAAGCTAGCTCAGTTTAAAAACTGAGTTAAGCTTAGTTTTATTAACTGAGCTAAGCTCGGTTTAAAAACTAAGCTTGCTCGGCTCAAAAACCAAGCTTAAGCTCAGTTCTAAAACTGATCTAAGCTCAATTACATTTTGCCTTTTGATTCATGTGTATATCTTGTAGTTATAGATGATGCATTGATCTTTTTTATGTTTCATTCAATAGTAAAGCATTTTCAACACTATGACCACTCTCCAACTTTTCTTGCGAAATAGTACACTCTGGACTGCATTTTTCCCTTATACTGACTGACTTTGAGCAAACAATTTAGGTTATTAACTTTTCACGATTTTTTGGTATTCAACTTGATTTGATTTTTGGAATTTTTCCCATACACTTACTGACTGTAAGCAGCAATGTGTAAATAGTAAGTGGTCTCATAGCTTTGTGCAAATCTCTATTTGAGTATGTCATGCTACAACACTTTATTTTGCTAGCATCTCTTTGACACCATCTGGTTCGCAACCAAAACTTTGATATTTAATAACTTTACTCACCCACTCAAATTTTACCACCTTTTTCTTGCAAATATATTGTGACAGTATTGGTTTTCGAGTGATACCTATAGGGTGACATACTCAACTGAAGCTTTCTTTATAGGGTCATCCAGAAATGACCGTTATTGGGCATATTAGAATTATTTTTGGTGGTTTGTTCAACACTCTATAATGGATCACTTTTGAAATTTTATGTGATTTGGATAAAGTTTGGAAAACAAAATGTGTCTTGCAATTCATAGAATCTCTGTAGTTATGAATTTTCAAGCTATAACAGGTATGGTCGATGGATTGCAGACTAAGAAACGATAGAAAAAATGTGTTTTCATGTACAATTGAACTGAATTTCTCTTCTAGTTTCAATTGATGTATAATAAGTATGACATCATTCAACTATTTTAAGGCAGGATATTACACTGTACTATGCTGTGCTAAACAATACAATGTGATGAATGAAATATAAACAACATGGTCTGCATATAAATATTAGTGGTAGCTCTAACTTCTAATTAGATGAAATTAGTGTTTTAGAATTTGAAGTGAATGGTGCCAGATGCTTTTTAATAAAGGGGAAAAAAATTTAAAGGACAAATTATTGTAAATAATTAGGCATAAGGAAACGCGCACAAATTTTTTATCGCAAGGACAAGCCCAGAGCCCAGTTACGGTTTAAAATAAAACAATACTGTACTGAATTATTCCGTTCGTCTTCCTACTACGTTCTTTCACTCATTCTCTCACGAATTATTAATCGACAACAAAAAATGGCGCCCCAAACCAGAAACAAATCGTCATCTCCAACACAACCATAAACATCGACAAACGACGAACGAGCACCGCAAATTAGACAACAATCACAGATTCGAGAAGTAGAAAACCTAGCTTCAGCGGAAATGGAGCAACAAACTGAAAATCGAAATACCGAAATACTTCCTACAGTAGATATTCAACAAGAAAACAATGGCAGAAAACGAAAACCTACCTCAAGTTGAGTCGATAGCAAAGACGATGAAAGGAAAAAACCAGCAAGTTAAAACTTAGAAAACTGCCAGTAGAAGAAGAGGGGAAACAAAATAGAGAAAAAAGAACAAAGGGAAGAAATGAAAAAAAAATACAGCAGATGAAAACCAACCAAAAATAAGAGAAAATATACCAGAGAAGGTAACTGATACTATAAAATCAAGTATAACAAAGTTACTATAGTTTTATTATAATAACATTGAATTTATTTGACAGAATAATGAAGAAAACATGCAGCAAAAAACAGCTGCTGGGAAAACAATTGAAGAAAATCTACAAAAAAAAGAACAAAGAACGAAAAGAAAAAATGGAAAAACAGTTCAGAAGGAAATACAAACAGAAACTCAGGTAAATAATACTACAAAATTATAAAACTGATACTAACAATATCATATTGTTAAATGTATTCTAATAGTATCGAAAATGTTAAACAGGAAAAAGCTTAGAAACAAAAAGGAAAATAAGTTGCAGATGAAAAATTAGAAGATGAACAACTCAATTCGGTAAAATTACAAAGATTATCACTTTATGACATGATACATATTGCAAAAATGATAACTGTAAATTGTTTGGTAAAAGAAAAGGCTTTGAAGCTTAAAAATAATAGTCATTATCATTTATTTAAAAACTGATAATACTATATTGCAAAAAAAAATCATTTGTTTGCTTAATTTTAAATGTTTAATTTAATTTGGTGCTTTCTAATTGAAGAATTTTTTTTCACACATATATGATAAAACTAATACTAACTGACTACAAAAACGATACCCACCGTCTGTTTATGTGAAATTGATACGTTGTAGTTTAGAAATTAATTTTCAGTCTTATTTGTAGCAAATTGATATCAATACTTAGAAAAATAATACCCACTTTATATCTGTGTGAAGATTATACTTTTAGTTTGGCAAATTGTTTTCACTGTAAATTGTTATAAAACTGATACTAATATAATCCAAAAGTGATATCTCCAATTTGTTAGTTTGATGTTATTATTTTTCAATTTTTAAATTATATCAGCTAATTTTTAATAACTGAAACCTAAATTTAAAAGAAATGATAATTACTGTATGTTTTCAGTACAGCTGAAAACTAATAATTTGATATATTGTTTTACAAAACATTGTAAACAAAGATGTTGTTGATATCTTCAAAAAATGAAACAAATAATCATTTTGTGTGAAGTATTTACCTTGTGCTTTGATAAGTTGTTTTTATTATATTTTTTTTATAAAAACCGACACCTTTATAAACCAAAATGATACCTACAGTTTGTATGCTTAAATGCAATAATTTGAAATTTTCAAAATTATTTGAAATATCTTGTTTGTAAAACTGATATCTATATCTAAAAAAAACGATACTCACTGACTATTTCAACTAGTGTTGACGACTTTATAATTTTGTAAATAATTTTCAATGTATTTTTAGAAAAAGCAGTACAAATACAATGCAAAAATGATACCCGAAGTATGTTTGTATCAAATTTATACTTTGTACTTTTTTGAATTGTTGTTTTCACATTATGTTTAAAAGCTTATATCATTATAAATAATAACTGACATCTATACTGTGTATGTTTATGTTAAATGATTTGTAGTCTTCACAATAGTTTCAAATTACATTTTTATGAAAACTGACACCAATGTTTAACAAAACTGATACCCACTAGCTGTTTAGAATAAAGTTCATAATTTTGTAATATTGTATAGAACATTTCACATGTAATTGTAGCAAAAATAATACCAATAAATTGCAAAAATAATACCACAAACATGTTTATCAAAAGCTTGTATTTATACTAGTATACATGGCTTTCCCTGCATTTTATTCAAAAACTGATACCATTATGAGTCAAAATTGATACCAACATTAACAAATTGATACCATTATGAATCAAATATGATACCTATAATTCATACACTTGAAGTTATTAGTTTTAAATTTTCAAAATTGTTTCAACTCACATTTTTGTGAAAATGATACATATTTACAACAAATTGATACCTATTAACTGTAAAAACGATAGTCCTTATATATTTGATTGAAGTTATTTCATAGCAGCTGATACCCAACCTATTGTTATGTTTCAACATAGTTTGTTTCACAAATAACTTATTGCTTTTATTTCAAACAATATGATGATGATGATTTTGTAAATCCACATCCTACATGCATGAAAGTCATATAAGAAGAAGAAGAGCAGAAAATATCAAAATATGTAGATAGAAAGCAAGACACAGCTTATAGATGTGGATTGCAAGGAATATTCGAAATGGTAAAACTGATAAAACAAAACAATGCTTTATCCAAAAACCAAATGGAGACATTGAAGAAGACTCCATTCTACAGCTTCTTCAAAGTTTTTTATGAACAGAAAATAACGATGAAAGAATGCAAGAAACATCAGCACAATTTGGATGCTTTATACCAGTGCTACTCGGTTGAAAATTATATGTTCTTGTTTGGTAAAGAAAAAATGAAAGTAATAGCAAGAGACATAAGCTTGCTTTTTGGGTTACCATTAAAAGGACTGAACATTGAACCAACCCAAAAAAATGACAAGTAAAACAATTACAACACAATGCAAAGAATTCGCAAAAAAATTTTTTTGCAACTGCACTTTCATCACAATAAATGTTGTTGAAAGAAGAATAAAGCAAGAAATACAAAGAAGAAGAAATAGTATGAAGAAGACTTGTCATTGTTAATAGTAATGGAAATACCGTTAACATTTTTCTTCCCAAACAACCAACAAAAATTAAGATGAGGAATTCTACCATTCTTAATTGATTTAAAAACAATGCAATCAGTTTCTTGGCCTTTAACAATAGAGAAGAATTTCAGTAAATTTGTCAAAAAATTCATCCACAACCAAGAAACTTGTCAGGATGCTCCATGCTTCCATTGGTAAGATAAGTTAATCAAAATATTATTATTTGAAATGTATATTTTTTTAATAATCACATCTGATCAGTTCTTTATATCATAATAGTATTGCATATGTGAGAAGTTGCAACTGATTCAACAAAGACGACAATATACTGAAGCTTTACCTCGATTTGCAAAATGGGATTTAAGGAAACTCAAAGACATAACAGTTAAAGGATTTTTTGACCATGTCAAAGACAGTGATGTAAATTAAAATTCCATCTTATTTTTATTAATCAATAATACTTTAACTCTTATGTATGCTAAAGTTTAACTGTTTATTTTTTCTTCTATAATTTATGACCATACAGATTGTACATTGTAAATCATACATTGTATCAGTTTCAATACCTAATATCTTTTTCTATCTACGCATAGTACCTGTTTTAAAACTTAATATAACTTATACCTGGAACTGATACTACAGTGTGCATGAACTGATATTTTTTTTGTCATAAATGAAACTGATACTGATAATAATATAATGAAATACTGATACCATGTTCTATTTTACCTTAAACCGATACTAATAACATGAAAAAACTGATATCATATTTTCTAATACCTAAAAACGATACCAGTAGCATGCAAAAACTGATACCACATTTTTACATGCCTGAACTAATACTAATAGTATCAAAAACTGATACTAAATAACTAATATTGAATAAACTGTAACGACCCCGAATTTCATATATATTTTAAATCAATAATTAATGTAATTTTGAATTAAAATTTTAAATTAATTGTTAATTTAAGCGAGTTTCCCCAATTCAGATAGAATATATATTAAAACAATATGAATTTACATATTGTGTATATGTAATTTGGATTTAAATTTCAAGTAAATAGTTTAATAATAATTTGAATATATATGTATATGTATATATATATTGAGTTTGAATTAAAATGGTTTAAAGATAAATTATAGTGATAAAATTTGGATTTGATGGTCATAAGGCAACATAGAATCAAACTATAAAATAATAACAAATTGTACATACAAAATAAAGTATAAAAAAATATGTATGTGTTGATATACAAGACAATTAGTATGTGAGTTAAATAAATGTTAAATTTAACAAATAAATAAATAAAATAAATACACATAAATAAATTGATGAATGTCGCTTTCATCAATTTCTTCATCTTCTCCCAAGATTCAATCTTTGACTTCCCCATCCGTTCACGTGTAAGTTTGGTTTGCTGCCACCACGCCAAAGCTCTACCCCTCAACCTTGTAGCAACCAACTTCACTCTACGATGTTCTGGAACTTCCTTGAAGTCAAAAATCTCTTCTACATTAGCCATCCAATCTAGAAATTCCTCCGCTTGCACACCACCTTTGAATTCAGGAATTTCAGTCTTCATCCCCGACTCCCACTTGTGATCATACTCAGAGTAATTTCTTCCTGGTCCTCGTCCTTGTCCTCGAACACTACCACCATCATACTCCTCTTCAAAATCAGATGTATATCGTTGTCTATCTCGTCCACCCACATCTCTACTACCTTCACGTCTACCACCATCATCCCTTCTATCTACATTCCTCCGTTCACGATCATTCACGTTCCTCCCACGCCTTTGACCATCATCAACACTTCTGTCTCGATTGGAATGTGGCGAGACTCTACTACCCCCATGGTTAGATTCAGGTGAAACCCTTCTCCGATTTTGATTCATCTCCGTCATAAGCTTCTCTAACCGGCCAATTCCT
This sequence comes from Allium fistulosum, assembly GCA_030737815.1. NCBI lineage: Eukaryota > Viridiplantae > Streptophyta > Magnoliopsida > Asparagales > Amaryllidaceae > Allium > Allium fistulosum. The sequence continues at coordinate 298,255,187 of CM060907.1, forward strand.
TCGTTAAGCTTTTCACTAAAGTTTTCATTGATTCTTTGCTCCATCTCATCAGCTTCTTCTCTTCGATACAAAGCTTCTACGTTTTGGTGGCGATTAGCTCTTCTTGGCGGCATACTTGAAATCTTCACATACTCTTCAACACTTCAAAATTCAAACACTTTTCGGACTTTGATCCAAAATGAAACGGATCGAAAACTTCCACTTTGTTGCAAATCGCGATGAACACGATGGACAAAGTTTCGGCCTCCCACTCAAATCCGATCAAACAACTTCGATACAAAGTCGAACACTTCAACTTAATCACGGCTCAACACCTCAAGCTCGGCAAATCACTTCAAACTTCAAACTCTCGGCTCCAAGACTCGATCTAACTATGATTGGTTAGAACAAGCTCTGATACCAAAACTGACGCAGCGGATTAAACAAAACAATCTTCAATCGGTGAAAGTAGCAATAGATGGATTGATGAATACTGAAAGGCCCGAATTCGTTGATCCGAAGATACCGAATTCTAGCTATCCCGAACTCGTTGATCGCGCACGATACCGGGTTCAAAGATCTTCAATTCTTCAAGCGTTGATCAAGCGCACTTGATTCCGCGAATCGGCTTCTACAATCGTTGAATCGAGCGCACTCGATTAACCGAAAGAGGAGATAGGAGATTATACTCAACTACCAATTGGAATGAAAGCACAAAGCTAACAAAAGAGAATTTTATTCAAAAATCAACAACCTTTTACAAATGACTCACACGGCCTATTTATAGGCGTTACAATTTTTCAACAGAAATTACCAACTCCTAAGTCGGTTCCGACTTATAGCTTCAGACCTACGACTTACCTTAACTCGGCGACGACCTAAGACAAACAGCGACTTATCATATTACAAGTACAACACAACGACTCACTTAGGTCGGTAACGACCTAGTTACATTATTCAACGACTTACCAACATGTTACACAACACATACGACTTACAGAAATACGACCTATGACTTATAAACTTGCGGCATCCCAGAACAGCGATTTAAAGCAATCAACGGTAGAGATTAACTCGGTAGAGAATCAACGGCAACAGCTTCAGCGACTTAAAAGCATGCGGCGACCTAAAGAAATCAATGGTAGATATTAACTCAGCAGAGAATCAATGGTTTCCATCCTCAGCGACTTAACTCCTGACTCGTTAGGTCGTTCACGAGACTTAACTAAGTCGTAACTCGGTGACGACTTATCACCTGTTCCGTTAAGTCATTCCATAACCCAAACACTTCCCTTAAGTCGTTGCCGACGTAAACCTTCGCACTTTTCAACTTGTGTTGTTCCTGTAGCTTTAGGTCGTAACCCAGCACTCTTTCTTATCTCGTTAGGTCGTACACGACCTAAAAACGAGTTAGGTCGTTCCAGCGAGTTATCCCTTAACTCCTTAGGTCGTAGACGACCTACAACTTCGTTAGGTCGCAAAACTGCTTCTTTAAGTCGGTTACGACTTATGCTTCCTTCCTTAAGTCGGTCACGACTTATGTCTTTGAAATCTTCTATCATGTTAAGTCGGTCACGACTTATACCTTGGACAAATGAGGGCTGCGCTGCATCATCCTCCCCAGGTTGAGAAAAATTCGACCTCGAATTTGTAAATTTTGCATCTTCCCCAACAAACTCATTCCCGTGATATGGTACGAGATGCTTAACATTGAATACGTCAGACGTGTACACATCCTCCGGCAGCTTCAACCTATAAGCATTTTCATTAATCCGTTTTATGATTTCGACAGGACCAATTTTTCTGGCTTTCAACTTGTTATAAGCGCCCACTGGAAAACGATCCTTTGTCAAGACTGCATAAACCATATCACCTTCATTAAATTCAACATTCCTTCGCTTCATTTCTGCAGAACGTTTATACTTCTCATTCGCTTTCTCCAATCATTCCTGAACGTTTTTATGACATTCCGCTAATCCATCAACAAAATCAGCTGCTTTCTTAACTGTCTTCTTTGATTGTGGCACTACCGTTAAATCCAACGGTCCCTTTGGTAAACTTGAATATACTATCTGAAATGGACTGAACCCATACTTCGATTTACAGCATGATTATGGGCAAACTCTGCCTGGCATAACTTCACATCCCAACTCTTCAGATTGTCTTGAACAAGACACCTCAACAAATTTCCGAATGATCTGTTCACAACCTCGGTCTGTCCATCCGTTTGCGGATGATAAGCACTACTAAACTTCAGCTTCGTTCCCACTATTTTCCACAGACTCAACCAAAAGTGACTCAGAAATTGAGTATCTCTATCCGACACAATAGATTCTGGCAATCCATGAAGTCGATAGATCTCCTTGAAAAACAACTGAGCAACATGAACAACATCCGCTGTCTTCTTACAAGCAATAAATTGTGCCATCTTTGAAAATCTGTCCACCACAACGAATATAGAATCATTTCCCCTTTGAGTTCTAGGCAAACCCAAAACAAAATCCATACTGATATCCACCCATGGTTTAACAGGCACGGGTAATGGCATATATAAACCAGCATTAGTCGTAGTTCCTTTCGAAACCTGACAAATATGACAACGCTCCACAAACCTTTCTATCTCTTTCCTCATCGATGGCCAAAAGTAAGATTGTGAAATCAACTGTAATGTACGGTCTCTCCCAACATGTCCTTCATCATGTAGCTCCTTCACAATTTTCATTCTCAAACTGCAATCAGGTATGCACAATCGATTTCCCTTGAACAGAAAACCATCTACCATCACGAACTCATTCGTCTCCCCATTCTTGACTTTATCAACAAACTTCATAAAGTAAGGATCTTCTACAAATAGTTCCGGTAAAATGTCAAACCCCGTCACTTCAACCTTCATTGTTGTCAACAAATGATTCCTCCTACTCAAAGCATCAGCCAAACGATTCGTCACTCCCGATTTGTGTTTCACAACAAAAGTAAACTGTTGCAGATATGCAATCCACGATGCATGTCTTGCTGAAATCTTGTCTTGCCCTTGCAAATGCTTCAAGGCCTCATGATCAGTATACAGAACAAACTCTTTCTGGAATAGATAATGTCTCCAGTGTTTAATAGCTTGCACAACAGCATAAAACTCCACATCATATGTACTGTATCGCATCTTTGCTCCTGACAACTTCTCATTGAAATAGGCAATAGGACGACCCCTTTGACTCAACACTCCTCCAATCCCAACCTTTGACGCATCAGTATGTAATTCAAACAACAACTGAAAATCAGGTAATGCTAGGATTGGTGCTGTCGTCAACAACTCCTTGATTCGTTCAAAAGCAACTCCTGCTTCCTCCGTCCATGTAAACTGTTTACCCTTCATACAATCAGTCACAGGCGCCATCACACTACTAAAGTGTGGAATAAATCTTCTGTAAAATGAAGCCAACCCGTGAAAACTACGAACTTTCGTTATCGTCTTGGGTTGCGGCCAATCTCTAATCGCTTCAACTTTACTTTGGTCAACCTGTATTCCTTTTTCCGACACAACATACCCCATAAATAGAACACTTCTCACCATGAAAACACATTTCTTTGTAGCAGCATATAATTGTTCTTCACGAAGAATAATTAACACTTTCTTCAAATGCTGAACATGCTCTTCTTTACTAGCACTGTAGATCAGAATATCATCAAAGTAAACTACCACAAATTTTCCAATGTACGGTCTGAAAATTTGATTCATCACCCTCATGAATGTACTCGGTGCATTCGATAGACCAAACGGCATTACCAGCCATTCATACAATCCTTCCCTCGTCTTGAATGCTGTCTTCCATTCATCCCCTGGTCTAATGCGAATCTGATGATAACCGCTCTTTAAGTCAATCTTAGAAAAGATTACAGACCCACTAATTTGATCCAATAAATCATCAAGCCTCGGCATCGGAAATCTGTATCTGACTGTGATCTTATTCAATGCTCTACTGTCTGTGCACATCCTCCACGTTCCATCCTTTTTGGGTACCAATAAAGCTGGTACAGCACAAGGACTTAAACTCTCCTGCACACGCCCCTGTTCAAGCAATTCTTCCACTTGCCTTCGCAACTCTTCATGTTCCTTCGGACTCATTCGATAATGTGGTCTGTGTGGTAACACAGCACCTGGAACAAGATCTATCTGATGTTGTATATCCCTCAACGGTGGCAACTCCGTTGGTAACTCCTCTGGAAATACATCGTCAAATTCTTTTAAAACTGGTTTAACTTCTTCTGGAATTTCAACTTCTTCACTGCTCTCTCGCCCAATCAACAAAAACACTTCAGGCTCCTCCTCTACTTCCTTCACAAACTCCTTCAAAGATAACAAAGTTTTGAGCTCTTCAATCTCCTCCAACTTGTTTTCCTCCTGTTGTCGCTTCTTTGGAACTAGAGTAATCTTTGTGCCTTCAAACATGAAACTGTAACTGTTGGTACGCCCATCATGTTGCACCGCCCTATCATACTGCCACGGTCTCCCCAGCAACAAATGACAAACGTCCATATCTACCACATCGCACCAGATTTCATCTTTATATTTCTTCCCAATTGAAAACTTCACACAAGCCCTTCGTCCAACCTTCACCTCCCCGCCTTTCCTCAACCAAGCTAGCTTGTATGGTTTCGGATGTTTCTCAGTCTTCAACGCCAACTTCCTCACAGCTTCTGAAGAAATTATATTATCACAGCTTCCAGCATCAATAACAAATTTGCAAACTTTCCCCAGAATAGTACATGTTGACTGAAAAATATTGCTCCTCAACCAACTACAATCCTCCTCTTGCTTTGGTGTTAAACAGGACCTCTTCATCATGAGATTATAACCTTCGTCTCCCGACACTTCTTCTTCCTCCTCATCAGGTGGTGAATTGGAACATTCAGCTTCTTCATCCTCATCCTCAACCTCTGCTATCATAGCTCTCTTCTTCAGCTTTGGACATTCATTACTTTTGTGGCCCAACTCTTGGCAATTGTAACATTTGAAACCATTATTGACTTTCGCCTTCCCAACCTCATTCACAACTGGTTTCGCAACAACTTTTGAAACATTAGAACTCCCACTAACTCCCTTCACTGGATTGTTGGAATTTGTAAACACTCCTCCTCCTTGTCTTCCCTGTTTCCCCCAAGCCAACGCTTTCTGGTGTGCTTCCGCTACAGATCTGGGATCAAACATATTAACCATATCCTGAATCTGCATTCGCAATCCTCCCACAAATCTGGCTGTTAACCGTTCTTCTGTCTCCATAATATCTTTCCTTGCAATCAGTTGATAAAATTCATCAGCATAGTCATTCACAGATTTCGTTCCTTGTCTCAAGTTCTGCAACCTCTGATACATAAGCGATTGATAATTATAAGGTAAGAATGTCGCTTTCATCAATTTCTTCATCTTCTCCCAAGATTCAATCTTTGACTTCCCCATCCGTTCACGTGTAAGTTTGGTTTGCTGCCACCACGCCAAAGCTCTACCCCTCAACCTTGTAGCAACCAACTTCACTCTACGATGTTCTGGAACTTCCTTGAAGTCAAAAATCTCTTCTACATTAGCCATCCAATCTAGAAATTCCTCCGCTTGCATACCACCTTTGAATTCAGGAATTTCAGTCTTCATCCCCGACTCCCACTTGTGATCATACTCAGAGTAATTTCTTCCTGGTCCTCGTCCTTGTCCTCGAACACTACCACCATCATACTCCTCTTCAAAATCAGATGTATATCGTTGTCTATCTCGTCCACCCACATCTCTACTACCTTCACGTCTACCACCATCATCCCTTCTATCTACATTCCTCCGTTCACGATCATTCACGTTCCTCCCACGCCTTTGACCATCATCAACACTTCTGTCTCGATTGGAATGTGGCGAGACTCTACTACCCCCATGGTTAGATTCAGGTGAAACCCTTCTCCGATTTTGATTCATCTCCGTCATAAGCTTCTCTAACCGGCCAATTCCTTCGTTAAGCTTTTCACTAAAGTTTTCATTGATTCTTTGCTCCATCTCATCAGCTTCTTCTCTTCGATACAAAGCTTCTACGTTTTGGTGGCGATTAGCTCTTCTTGGCGGCATACTTGAAATCTTCACAAACTCTTCAACACTTCAAAATTCAAACACTTTTCGGACTTTGATCCAAAATGAAACGGATCGAAAACTTCCACTTTGTTGCAAATCGCGATGAACACGATGGACAAAGTTTCGGCCTCCCACTCAAATCCGATCAAACAACTTCGATACAAAGTCGAACACTTCAACTTAATCACGGCTCAACACCTCAAGCTCGGCAAATCACTTCAAACTTCAAACTCTTGGCTCCAAGACTCGATCTAACTATGATTGGTTAGAACAAGCTCTGATACCAAAACTGACGCAGCGGATTAAACAAAACAATCTTCAATCGGTGAAAGTAGCAATAGATGGATTGATGAATACTGAAAGGCCCGAATTCGTTGATCCGAAGATACCGAATTCTAGCTATCCCGAACTCGTTGATCGCGCACGATACCGGGTTCAAAGATCTTCAATTCTTCAAGCGTTGATCAAGCGCACTTGATTCCGCGAATCGGCTTCTACAATCGTTGAATCGAGCGCACTCGATTAACCGAAAGAGGAGATAGGAGATTACACTCAACTACCAATTGGAATGAAAGCACAAAGCTAACAAAAGAGAATTTTATTCAAAAATCAACAACCTTTTACAAATGACTCACACGGCCTATTTATAGGCGTTACAATTTTTCAACAGAAATTACCAACTCCTAAGTCGGTTCCGACTTATAGCTTCAGACCTACGACTTACCTTAACTCGGCGACGACCTAAGACAAGCAGCGACTTATCATATTACATGTACAACACAACGACTCACTTAGGTCGGTAACGACCTAGTTACATTATTCAATGACTTACCAACATGTTACACAACACATACAACTTACAGAAATACGACCTACGACTTATAAACTTGCGGCATCCCAGAACAGCGATTTAAAGCAATCAACGGTAGAGATTAACTCGGCAGAGAATCAACGGCAACAGCTTCAGCGACTTAAAAGCATGCGGCGACCTAAAGCAATCAATGGTAGAGATTAACTCGGTAGAGAATCAACGGTTTCCATCCTCAGCGACTTAACTCCTGACTCGTTAGGTCGTTCACGAGACTTAACTAAGTCGTAACTCGGTGACGACTTATCACCTGTTCCGTTAAGTCGTTCCATAACCCAAACACTTCCCTTAAGTCGTTGCCGACGTAAACCTTCGCACTTTTCAACTTGTGTTGTTCCTGTAGCTTTAGGTCGTAACCCAGCACTCTTTCTTATCTCGTTAAGTCGTACATGACCTAAAAACGAGTTAGGTCATTCCAGCGAGTTATCCCTTAACTCCTTAGGTCGTAGACGACCTACAACTTCATTAGGTCGCAAAACTGCTTCTTTAAGTCGGTTATGACTTATGCTTCCTTCCTTAAGTCGGTCACGACTTATGTCTTTGAAATCTTCTATCATGTTAAGTCGGTCACGACTTATACCTTGGACAAATGAGGGCTGCGCTGCATCAAAATATGTATGTGTTGATATACAAGACAATTAGTATGTGAGTTAAATAAATGTTAAATTTAACAAATAAATAAATAAAATAAATACACATAGATAAATTTAAACAACATGTTAGCGAACTTTGTAAAATAGAAAAGTAAACAAATTAGCTAAATTTTAATATGATAAGAATAGAACTTCATTCATATTGCTAAGCAACGAGACTAAAGCAAAGAAAGGAAACAAAAATATTCAAGTAGATGAACAGAAACAAGACAAGGAAATTAATGCTTGAATCCCTCAGCCACTAAGCAGAAGATATCATTCACGGCCTGCATAAGTTGTAAGCAAATCAAATTTGATACGAAGATGTATAAAAGAAAATAACATATAATTCTAGTCAAGTGGAACAAAAAGGAAACATAAATAAGAATGCAGATTGGAAATATAAAATCTTTGAGCTTGCAAAATGAGACAGTGCAAACATATTCAAGTATGAAAAAAGAAAACAAGGATATAAATGAATGGCTTGCAAAATGAATAAACAAATATATATAGGTATGAAATAGGTAAACAAGAAGATAGTAAATATAGAATCTCAAGTATATTGCAAAGCATAAGGCAGAGTAATAAGACTAAAGGAAAATAAAGCATATTCAAGTATGTAGACTTGAAACCCAACATGACAACAGAAAAAAAAATACAATCATACAAGTACATACGAAAGATAGGGGATAAGTAAGTTTGTACAAGGTAATAAATGAAGCCATCACGTTCAATTGTATTAGCCACCAAAAGATGACATATCTCTGGTTATGTTGTACAAAATATATACATTCTTGTACAAATCTATATCATCACCCCGTGCAAAGACTTATCACTTGTAAACTCATTCTCTTATCAGCCTTTTCATTTTTGCTTCGTTCCATTTCAAAGCTGAAGAAAGAAAAAAAAATACTGAAGCAAACAATATCATTAAAACTTTGGTATAAGCAACAATAAAAATCAAAACAAACCAGAGAGAAAGATTTCAACTTGCAAATTCAAAGGTCTGTTTCAAAGAAAAGAAGGAACTCTGTTATCTCTGGAAACAAGGTGAGCAAACCATTTTTTTTCTTTGAATCTGAATCTGCTATGATATCTTTATGATATATACTTGAAGTTGTTTGTATAAACGTTAATATGCATGTATATATGCAAATGATGTGTGCAAGTTTGTGTTCATGCAAATATGCCTCTGTCTTGTTTACAGGTTTTAATACCTATTTAAAAAGAAGAAGAAAAAAACTTCTTCTTCCAATTATGTATAGGATTACATTTTAAAACAAAATAAGTTGTTTAAACATAAATTAAGCTTTTAGAACTTGTTTTAAACCTGTTAGTGGGGTATCACCACTGGAAATCTCGTTCTACAGGCAACAGGTATAATTAAGTTAAGATTCAAATGTGATAAATTGTTGATTTAATTATATAATCTGAATCTACATCCAAAAATAGGATTTTTGAAACAAAGATGGAAATTTTTAGTTAAGTATGCTTCGAGCAGTTCAAAGATGAACTGAAGTTGCATTTTTATCAATTTCTGGCGATTCGTTGAACTGGAGATGTCGGGATCTCGACTGGAGATGTGGGGGTGATCGAGAAGTCTGGGAAAAATGCTCGTAGGTTGATCAAAGCCTTGTGGTGACGGCGGCGACAAATTATTGGCTGTAAACCTAGTTTTGGTGGTAGCTATTGATTTGATTCGTTTTCCCTCTGTGGTTGATCGAGTGGCTTGGAATTTTGAGAAGTGACAGCATGGGTTGTCGGCATGGCGTGGCCAGAGGTGCAACAGCTCCGATGATCGGAGACGTGGATGCGAGTGGGTTCTCGATTTGGGTTGTGTCGCAGTTTTCATTTGGGTTGCTCAATTTTGATTTGAGGCTTGAACAAGTGTTTTGGTGATCGGAATAGGATGCTGGGATGTCGTGTGACGTGCAGGAAGGATGATCGGAGGCCGGAGGTGGCTCTGGTGGTGGTGCACGACGCTAAATCTGGTGTCAGTTCTTGTTTTGAGGAAGGAAGGTGCTCGACTCGAAGTCGATCTCGGGAAAATTGGGTCCTGGCTCGAGTGTCGACTCGTGTACTTTTAATTGTGTACCAGGTTGTTTTTTTTAAAAACAATTTTTTTTAAAATTGAAGCTATCAGGTAATTTTGAGGAAAACTCGAAGCAAGCTAGGAAATTTCTCGGGTGTTACCCGAAGCAGCTCTAGGGTGATAAATTTTTCCAGTTTTTAAACTATAAATTCTATGTCCAAATTTATTTTAAAACTATTCTTTTTAAATGAATAATGTTTGATAAGTTGAAAATGGTAATCAAAGGTTTTAAAATAATTTAAATTTTTTTAGTTAAAAATCTTTTAAACTTATATTTTTAGAAGTTGTTTTAAACAAAATTTTACAAAGTAATTAAGGAGATGATTAAATACTTTACATTTTTAACTTAACTTAAAAATAATTCAAATTAATGTATTGTTAATGTTAACTAAATAATTGACGAATTATAATTACTTAACAGTTACAGAATGACTAATTTAAGAGTAATTAATTATTAATTTGAGTTAATTAATTTATAATTAAAGATAAATTAATTAAGGTAACAAAATAAGAAATAATTAATCTATGAAGGTGATTAAGATTTAAATTAATTAATAAGTAAGGATTAATTAATTTAAAATTAAGAATAATTAATCATTAAGTAAAGAGAATATATATATATATATATATAATTATGTGATAGATTGATAATTTTTGAAATGCTTTGAGCAGTTTGATATCCCTGTTTGTGATTATGATACTATATGATGTGACTTGCCTTATGCTGGACTGTGATTTGTAGTTTGTTTCTGTATATATGTGAAAACCCATAGCCGTAAAACGGCACTTGAATTTCGATGCGACAGGGAGTCGGATTCCAGTTGTTATCCGAAACCCACATCGAATCGTAATGATGAACCATTGCGATTGATAAATTGACTTTATCTGTGAATCTGTAAATGAGGATAAGCGTTATAGTTTATATCGCTTATCAAATATATTACTGTAATTGAATCTGTGATGATTTGTAATGTTGCACTATACTGTGTAAAACCCCTGGACCACACTTTTACACACACAAATATGGATTTCACGTGGAAATCGGTTAAGTCACAGATGATTTAAATTAATATTTTGAAATTGAAATTTTAATTTCAATTGATTTTGGAAATGAATTTGGGTTAAATGTTAAAAGCTTTTAAAAAGGAATTTTTAAGATAAAAGTTGTTTTGAATAACTTGGTAAAGTTTTTCAATTAAATAATTAAATTTGAATTTGAATTCAAACTTTGGAATTGAATTCTATGTTTGGAAATTATGGTTTAAAAAGGTTATACAAGTTATAAATGTGTTTATATGAGTTTTAAACATAAAAAAAGTATTGTTTTGGGAATTTGAATTCAACCCAAGTTTAAATTTAAAAGGCTATAACTTGTGTATAATTGACCGGATTTTTCCGAAACGAAAAGTATTTGCTTTCAAACAATAATAGCTTTCATATAAGGAAAGGATTTTCAATTTGTGTTAAAAGGATTTCAAATCTGAAATGAAAATAGTTTGGAAAACTATAAATGATACATCTTTTGTATAAAAGAATTGAATTGAAAATAGAATTGTTTTGAAAGCTATCAATTAAATCTTTGTTTAAAGATTTGATGAGTTAATCCAAATTGAAGTGGAAATAAATTTGAAAATCTATGAATATATCTTTGTGAAACTGGGTGAACTTTGTGAAATGAATCTTTTTGTTTGAAAAGATTAAAATGGTAATGTGTTTAAACCATTTGAAGAAAAGTTTTGGGTAATAAAATGTGACTTAATTGGAATCCCATATCCATATGTTTTAAAGATTACGCTCATTATTTGGTTTAGCTGGGAGATGACCTTTGTGTCATATAACCCATTCCGAATAATGATACGTCATATATGGATGGCATTTGAAGACCGGCGTTGAAGACCGGGTATTTGCGAGAACAATAGGATGACCTATCGATTATCTCTGCACTGAGTAGATACGGTATAGAGATTTCCTAAGTGATGGGAAGTCTGATCGGGATTGTGAATACCCAGATTGCAAGGGCTTCTTCGGAAGTGCCTTCGGTTCTGTTCGAACCCGAAACAGACTTGTATGGTTGTATGTCTGACACCACACTTTGAGATATAAAGCTGATTTCTTTCAAATACATTTCTGTTTGGTGGCGGAGAATTTATTCTCTTAGCTTAACACCCTTCTCTGAGACGTACGAGCTCAGAGGTTATGTAGTTGAAGGTTATCAGTGATATACTCCCAATTTAGTAGTGTGGCATATTGAGTGCTGCTGTGTGATGATTATTTATTGATCATTTGTTGATCAAAGCATGGCTTTGTGAAAAAGCATAGCTTTGTGGACGATACCTCATCGAGCCTCACAGACCGGAAATGGTCGAAACAGGAAAGATGCGGCAAGGTTTCAGGGGTAGCTCCCCTAGGGTATGTCCATTTTTTCTGGAAAAAGGGTGGTATCATGGTATGGAGCCCAGATACTTACTCATGTGGACACTATAATATATTTACTACTGTGTGATGTTGGTGTAGAGGATCCTCGTATAAAGGTCCCAAAGGACCGGGGGTGGAATATCTCAGGTTTACTACCCGGGAAGGGGGTAACCGGCCTTGTGTTGGCAAAGAGCAGGTTGTCTCTCGGAGCGTCCCGCCAGAGGCGTTCCTACGTGGCATAGGAAGTTCCTTAGCCTGACCATTTGTTGGAAATCCATCTTCCAATACGAACCCTGTACGGTTTTAGTTGTAGAACCTGCCATTTACTTATGGTGGCGCCCCACTGTTTAGATGGTAGCTATAGTAGGCATAGTGTGAAATGCCTATGCTGGCTAAGATTAATATTATACTTTCGAAATGTTTTCCACTATGCAATAATAATAATAATCCAATGATTTGGCGTAGTAAGCATGTTTGACTATCATAAGAAGAAATCTCCTCCAATTCTGCGTTTGCATTGTGTGTGTGGCGGTAGGTCTTATGGTAGTTTCATTTTCCAAAAGCATTGCGGATTTTAATGTTTAAAATTCTTTTATTGTTTGTTTTAAAGATAAACTATTTTTGTTTGCTCATACCAGTCCCACGACTGACCCGAAGTTTATTGTTTCCTTCCTAAACTCTGGGTGCCCACAATTTTCCACACGGGCAGTCTAGAGTTGGGTATATTTTCAGATAGTCAGATCTAGTAGATTATTTGGGACTAGTTCAGTTTTTTTGGAGCTTACGGACGATTGACGTTGCTTATCTTTGTGGAATTTGGATGGGGATTCGAGCTTGAAGTTTGGGAGATTTTGGTTTGAAGTGCAGTATCAGATTCTTTTGAAGACTCATCTTATATTGTAGCATATTCCGCTATATTTTATGTTGTATATTCTCTGATGTTGATGATTATCGTTATATCAAACTGATGTATCAGATATTGTATTCATGTTGTATCAATGATATTATCTGTTATTTCCGCTGTGTTATTTATCATCTACTGTTGTTGCAAGCTCCGGCGATACGAATTTGATGTTATTTATCAAACATCGAGTTTGGGTCGTCATAAGTGGTATCAGAGCTAAGGTTAAACTTTAGCTACGGAGTGTAACACATTAGATGGCTCATTAGAGATAGGGTGAAGTATACCCTAGAATGAGTACAACCAGTAGAATCGAAACCCAAATTACTTAGTCTATTCTCTTCATTTGTTGTTGTTCTCTAAGATATTTCGTCTGAATGCCTGAATTGATCTTCTTACTATTTACAGATAGTAAGGATGAGTGGAAGAAGAGGACGAGATTTTGGACAGGGAAGTACCACTTCAGCTGGTCAAAGCGCTGCAACGACAGATATTCCAATTCAATCTCAACCGAATCTGGTTGATCTATATCAAAGCTTTTCTAAACTAGGTGGAAAGCCATTCACAGGCAAGGAAACCGTTATCGAAGCACAAGCATGGATTCGATCGTGCGAAAGGATTTTCAAAAGACTAAAATTGGAAGATGATCAGATGCGATTGATAGCTTCCTGGCAACTCCAGGAAAAGGCTTTAGCTTGGTGGGAAATAGTTATATTGGATGAGCCGGTGGATGAATTTACTTGGAATCGTTTCAAGGAAGTGTTTGAGCAGCGATATATTCCGTCTGCTGGTATCTCTAGAATGTACCAGGAGTTCATGGATTTGAAGCAAGGAAGTTTATCATTTGAGGAATATTTGAACAAATTCAACGAGTTATATCGGTTTGGTCCAGATTTGGTGAATACACCTTTGAAGAAGAATGAAAAGTTTATTCGAAGAATGAACAAGGAGTTTCAGGAAAGGACGACCACTCACGTTAAGGAATCTTTTTCTGAATTGGCTGATATGGGTTATAGATATGATACTCTGGATAAGTAGGAAGTTCCAGAGGAAGAAGGGAATAATAGTAATCTGAATTGGAGGAAAAAGAAGTTTAGTGGAAAGAAACCGAGGAAGGATAAAAGAAAGAAGAATATACAGAAGAAAAAGGTGAAAGAAGTTACTTGTCTCAATTGCTTGGAGAAAGGCCACTACTCAGATAAATGTAAGAATCCATGGAAGCCAGGAATGAGAGAGCCATTTATGAGGCCAGAGCAGGAATCTAGGAAATGCTATCAATGTCGCAAGCTGGGACATGTGATCGAAGAGTGCCCAGCATTGAAGCAAGCTCTAGTAGCAAAAGTGTATGCAGTCAGAGACGATTCTTCAACCTCAAAAGCTAATTAAGGTAAAGAAATTTTATAAGGTAACTTTCTCGTTTACGATTAAATTGTTCGAATTTTGTTCGACACAGGAATTACACATAGTTTTATTCCTCAACAAATCGTAAGTGAGTTAAAACTTGAATCTGAGATCGTCATCGAATCTATTGTTGTCTATTTCATTGGCTGTCGATAAAATCTGCGAACGGTTAGTTATCCCTTCGAACTAACCAATGCCGCTGCACATTTCGTAGATCCAGATAACCCGAGTATCTTGTAAAACATTAAAAGATTCGTTCTTGTATCTATTATTGATATTCTGATTTGGTAAGCCAAATGCAGAATAGATATTCAGTTTGATTTGATGAAACATTCTTCATCTATCTTTGTGTCTCCCTAACCAATTTTGAGGATGAAATTCTTTTAAGGGGGGAAGGTTGTAACGACCCCAGATTTCATATATATTTTAAATCAATAATTAATGTAATTTTGAATTAAAATTGTAAATTAATTGTTAATTTAAGCAAGTTTCCCCAATTCAGATATAATATATATTAAAACAATATGAATTTACATATTGTATATATGTAATTTGGATTTAAATTTCAAGTAAATAGTTTAATAATAATTTGAATATGTATGTATATGTATATATATATTGAGTTTGAATCAAAATGGTTTAAAGATAAATTATAGTGATAAAATTTGGATTTGATGGTCATAAGGCAACATAGAATCAAACTATAAAATAATAACAAATTGTACATACAAAATAAAGTATAAAAAAATATGTATGTGTTGATATACAAGACAATTAGTATGTGAGTTAAATAAATGTTAAATTTAACAAATAAATAAATAAAATAAATACACATAGATAAATTTAAACAACATGTTAGCGAACTTTGTAAAATAGAAAAGTAAACAAATTAGCTAAATTTTAATATGATAAGAATAGAACTTCATTCATATTGCTAAGCAACGAGACTAAAGCAAAGAAAGGAAACAAAAATATTCAAGTAGATGAACAGAAACAAGACAAGGAAATTAATGCTTGAATCCCTCAGCCACTAAGCAGAAGATATCATTCACGGCCTGCATAAGTTGTAAGCAAATCAAATTTGATACGAAGATGTATAAAAGAAAATAACATATAATTCTAGTCAAGTGGAACAAAAAGGAAACATAAATAAGAATGCAGATTGGAAATATAAAATCTTTGAGCTTGCAAAATGAGATAGTGCAAACATATTCAAGTATGAAAAAAGAAAACAAGGATATAAATGAATGGCTTGCAAAATGAACAAACAAATATGTATAGGTATGAAACAGGTAAACAAGAAGATAGTAAATATAGAATCTCAAGTATATTGCAAAGCATAAGGCAGAGTAATAAGACTAAAGGAAAATAAAGCATATTCAAGTATGTAGACTTGAAACCCAACATGACAACAGAAAAAAAATACAATCATACAAGTACATACGAAAGATAGGGGATAAGTAAGTTTGTACAAGGTAATAAATGAAGCCATCACGTTCAATTGTATCAGCCACCAAAAGATAAAATATCTCTGGTTATGTTGTACAAAATATATACATTCTTGTACAAATCTATATCATCACCCTGTGCAAAGACTTATCACTTGTAAACTCATTCTCTTATCAGCCTTTTCATTTTTGCTTCGTTCCATTTCAAAGCTGAAGAAAGAAAAAATAAATAAATACTGAAGCAAACAATATCATTAAAACTTTGGTATAAGCAACAATAAAAATCAAAACAAACCAGAGAGAAAGATTTCAACTTGCAACTTCAAAGGTCTATTTCAAAGAAAAGAAGGAACTCTGTTATCTCTGGAAACAAGGTGAGCAAACCATTTTTTTTCTTTGAATCTGAATCTGCTATGATATCTTTATGATATATACTTGAAGTTGTTTGTATAAACGTTAATATGCATGTATATATGCAAATGATGTGTGCAAGTTTGTGTTCATGCAATTATGCCTCTGTCTTGTTTTCAGGTTTTAATACCTGTTTAAAAAGAAGAAGAAAAAACTTCTTCTTCCAATTATGTATAGGATTACATTTTAAAACAAAATAAGTTGTTTAAACATAAATTAAGCTTTTAGAACTTGTTTTAAACCTGTTAGTGGGGGTATCACCACTGGAAATCTCGTTCTACAGGCAACAAGTATAATTAAGTTAAGATTCAAATGTGATAAATTGTTGATTCAATTATATAATCTGAATCTACATCCAAAAATAGGATTTTTGAAACAAAGATGGAAATATTTAGTTAAGTATGCTTCGAGCAGTTCAAAGATGAACCGAAGTTGCATTTTTATCAATTTCTGGCGATTCATTGAACTGGAGATGTCGGGATCTCGACTGGAGATGTGGGGGTGATCGAGAAGTCTAGGAAAAATGCTCGGAGGTTGATCAAAGCCTTGTGGTGACGGCGACGACAAATTATTGGCTGTAAACCTAGTTTTGGTCGTAGCTATTGATTTGATTCGTTTTCCCTCTGTGGTTGATCGAGTGGCTTGGAATTTTGGGAAGTGACAGCGTGGGGTGTCGGCATGGCGTGGCCAGAGGTCCAGCAGCTCCGATGATCGGAGACGTGGATGCGAGTGGGTTCTCGATTTGGGTTGTGTCGCAGTTTTCATCTGGGTTGCTCAATTTTGATTTGAGGCTTGAACAAGTGTTTTGGTGATCGGAATAGGATGCTGAGATGTCGTGTGACGTGCAGGAAGGATGATCGGAGGCCGGAGGTGGCTATGGTGGTGGTGCACGTGCACGACACTAAATCTGGTGTCAGTTGTTGTTTTGAGGAAGGAAGGTGCTCGACTCGAAGTCGATCTTGGGAAAATTGGGTCCTGGTTCGAGTGTCGACTCGTGTACATTTAATTGTGTACCGGGTTGTTTTTTTTTTAAAACAATTTTTTTTAAAAACTGAAGCTATCGGGTAATTTTGGGGAAAACTCGAAGCAAGCTAGGAAATTTCTCGGGTGTTATCCGAAGCAACTCTAGGGTGATAAATTTTTCCAGTTTTTAAACTATAAATTCTAAGTCAAAATTTATTTTAAAACTATTCTTTTTAAATAAATAATTGTTGATAAGTTGAAAATGGTAATCAAAGGTTTTAAAACAATTTAAATTTTTTTTAGTTAAAAATCTTTAAAACTTATATTTTTAGAAGTTGTTTTAAACAAAATTTTACAAAGTAATTAAGGAGATGATTAAATACTTTACATTTTTAACTTAACTTAAAAATAATTCAAATTAATGTATTGTTAATGTTAACTAAATAATCGACGAATTATAATTACTTAACAGTTACAGAATGACTAATTTAAGAGTAATAATTATTAATTTGAGTTAATTAATTTATAATTAAAGATAAATTAATTAAGGTAACAAAATAAGAAATAATTAATCTATGAAGGTGATTAAGATTTAAATTAATTAATAAGTAAGGAGTAATTAATTTAAAATTAAGAATAATTAATCATTAAGTAAAGAGAAATATATATATATATATTTAATTATGTGATAGATTGATTATTTTTGAAATGCTTTGAGCAGTTTGATATCCCTGTTTGTGATTATGATACTGTATGATGTGACTTGCCTTATGCTAGACTGTGATTTGTAGTTTGTTTCTGTATATATGTGAAAACCCATAGCCGTAAAACGGCACTTGAATTTCGATGCGACAGGGAGTCGGATTCCAATTGTTATCCAAAACCCACATCGAATCGTAATGATGAACCCTTGTGATTGATAAATTGACTTTATCTGTGAATCTGTAAATGAGGATAAGCGTTATAGTTTATATCGCTTATCAAATATATTACTGTAATTGAATCTGTAATGATTTGTAATGTTGCACTATATTGTGTAAAACCCCTGGACCACACTTTTACACACACAAATATGGATTTCACGTGGAAATCAGTTAAGTTACAGATGATTTAAATTAATATTTTGAAATTGAAAATTTTAATTTCAATTGATTTTGGAAATGAATTTGGGTTAAATGTTAAAAGCTTTTGAAAAGGAATTTTTAAGATAAAAGTTGTTTTGAATAACTTGGTAAACTTTTTCAATTTAAATAATAAATTTGGATTTGAATTCAAACTTTGGAATTGAATTCTATGTTTGGAAATTATGGTTTAAAAAAGTTATAGAAGTTATAAATGTGTTTATATGAGTTTTAAACATAAAAAAGTATTGTTTTGGGAATTTGAATTCAACCCAAGTTTAAATTTAAAAGGCTATAACTTGTGTATAATTGACCGGATTTTTCCAAAATGAAAAGTATTTGCTTTCAAACAATAATAGCTTTAATATAAGGAAAGGATTTTCAATTTGTGTTAAAAGAATTTCAAATCTGAAATGAAAATAGTTTGGAAAACTATGAATGATATATCTTTTGTATAAAAGAATTGAATTGAAAATAGAATTGTTTTGAAAGCTATCAATTAAATCTTTGTTTAAAGATTTGATGAGTTAATCCAAATTGAAGTGGAAATCAATTTGAAAATCTATGAATAGATCTTTGTGAAACTGGGTGAACCTTGTGAAATGAATCTTTTTGTTTGAAAAGATTAAAATGGTAATGTGTTTAAACCATTTGAAGAAACGTTTTGGGTAATAAAATGTGACTTAATTGGAATCCCATATCCATATGTTTTAAAGATTATGCTCATTATTTGGTTTAGCCGGGAGATGACCTTTGTGTCATATAACTCATTCTGAATAATGATACGTCGTATATGGATGGCATTTGAAAACCGGCATTGAAGACCAGGTATTTGCGAGAACGATAGGACGACCTATCGATTGTCTCTGCACTGAGTAGCTACGGTATAGTGATTTCCTAAGTGATGGAAAGTCCGATCGGGATTGTGAATACCCGGATTGCAAGGGCTTCTTCGGAAGTGCCTTCGGTTCTGTTCGAACCCGGAACAGACTTGTATGGTTGTATGTCTGACACCACACTTTGAGATATAAAGCTGATTTCTTTCAAATACATTTCTGTTTGGTGGCGGAGAATTTATTCTCTTAGCTTAACACCCTTCTCTGAGACGTACGAGCTCAGAGGTTATGTAGTTGAAGGTTATCAGTGATATACTCCCAATTTAGTAGTGTGGCATATTGAGTGCTGCTGTGTGATGATTATTTATTGATCATTTGTTGATCAAAGCATGGCTTTGTGAAAAAGCGTAGCTTTGTGGACGATACCTCATCGAGCCTCACAGACCGGAAATGGTCGAAACAGGAAAGATGCGGCAAGGTTTCAGGGGTAGCTCCCCTAGGGTATGTCTATTCCTTCTGGAAAAGTGTGGTATCATGGTATGGAGCCCAGATACTTACTCATGTGGACACTATAATATATTTACTACTGTGTGATGTTGGTGTAGATGATGCTCGTATAAAGGTCCCAAAGGACCGGGGGTGGAATATCTCAGGTTTACTACCCGGGAAGGGGGTAACCAGCCTTGTGTTGGCAGAGAGCAGGTTGTCTTTCGGAGCATCCTGCCAAAGGCATTCCTACGTGGCATAGGAAGTTCCTTAGCCTGACCATTTGTTGGAAATCCATCTTCCAATACGAACCCTGTACGGTTTTAGTTGTAGAACCTTCCATTTACTTATGGTGGCGACCCACTGTTTAGATGGTAGCTATAATAGGCATAGTGTGAAATGCCTATGCTGGCTAAGATTAATATTATACTTTCGAAATGTTTTCCACTATGCACTAATAATAATAATCCAATGATTTGGCGTAGTAAGCATGTTAGACTATCATAAGAAGAAATCTCCTCCAATTCTGCGTTTGCATTGTGTGTGTGACGGGAGGTCTTATGGTAGTTTCATTTTCCAAAAGCATTGCGGATTTCAATGTTTAAAATTCTTTTGTTGTTTGTTTTAAAGATAAACTGTTTTTGTTTGTTCATACCATTCCCACGACTGACCCGGAGTTTATTGTTTCCTTCCTAAACTCTGGGTTCCCACAATTTTCCACACGGGCAGTCTAGAGTTGGGTATATTTTCAGATAGTCAGATCTAGTAGATTATCTGGGACTAGTTCAGTTTTTTTGGAGCTTACGGACGACTGACATTGCTTATCTTTGTGGAATTTGGATGGGGATTCGAGCTTGAAGTTTGGGAGATTTTGGTTTGAAGTGCAGTATCAAATTCTTTTGAAGACTCATCTTATATTGTATCATATTCCGCTGTATTTTGTGTTGTATATTCTCTGATGTTGATGATTATCATTGTATCAAACTGATGTATCAGATATTGTATTCATGTTGTATCAATGATATTATCTGTTATTTCCGCTGTGTTATTTATCATCTACTGTTGTTGCAAGCTCCGGCGATACGAATTTGATGTTATTTATCAAACATCGAGTTTGGGTCGTCATATAAACTAACCAGCATCACCACATAACCTACAAACAAACAAAGTATTAGTTTAGCTTCTACGTAGTATCAGTTTAAATTCTTAGTATCAATTTTGTCTCCACTTAGAATCAGTTTTATCTCAGTATATTACCTCTTTTGTTTATAATAAAAATTCAATTATCATTGTAAATTGTAAGTTAACTCATAGCTTAAACTAAAACAAAATTTCTAATACTAGTTATATAGGTGAAAGAAATTACTAATCTTAGTCCACATGAAGAAAGTCTTCTTCAAACAACAGTTGTAAAACAAGAATTGCCCACCAAAGAAAAAGAAAAGCAAGAAAAAAAAAGAAAATTTGAAGAAAGTGAACGTTCATTTGAGAAAGACATAAGTATTAGAATCTTTCAAATGCATATCAAAGATTTGAAAGACGAAGCGAAAAAAAGAAAAAAAGAATTGAAAACAGAAAAGAAAATGAGAATAAAAGCTGAGCAAGAAGTTCTGAAACTGAAACAAGAGTTGAGGGAAATTTAAGTTAAAATTGCAAGAAAATGAGGAAAAAAGTCACATGCTGAAGACAATACCGAGAAATTTGAAACTGATATGAAGAAAATGCAGGTTCCAACGTACAAAACGACACTATAGAAACTAAACTGAATACATATACATGTACAGAAATGGAAATAAAAAAAATGAAGAAAACAAAGAAAAAAGTTAAACAAGATGTACAAAAATCAACAGAAAGATCAGCAGAAGTAGAGAAAAATATGCAGATCGAAATAGAAAGTGAATTGGTCAAAAAACTGGATAATGAAGAATCACAATGTGAACAAACAAGTCCTGAACATGAAGAAGAAAAACCAGCTCCAATTGAAATGCATCAAACAGAGGAAGTGCAGCAAGAAGAAACAAAAGATGCTCAAAGTCTGGAAGATGATATCAATATCAAAAGCCAAAATGTACCCTACAATGTTTCATTGCTTGACTTCACTCCTCCAACTTTCAAACTATATGACACACAGGAGTTTGAAAGTGAAAAAACTGAACAACATGATGTAGAAAAACTAGTAGAACCTGCTGGTAGAAAAGGAAAAAAACAGTGGCAAAATCAACTGGCCAAGAAATCAAAACGACGCAAAGAAAAACAGCTTCTTATATTCAAAGGCTGAAAGCAAGAACAAAAGTGAAAAAACAAAGCGACAACTTTGACTATGGTCAGAAACAAAAAAAAGTAGCAAATAATCCAAAACCTAAAAAAATGAAGCTAGTGAAAACAAAAGTGCAGAAGAGAACTATCCAAAGCCACTTGCAGTGATAGAACCAATATTTTCAGAGATAGGGTTTGGACACTGCAACTGTTTGATCTATCTCAATTTAGAACAAAATGTGATCAAAACTTTTATTTCTCTGACGATATCATCATAGAAATAAGTAGGCTTGTCAATGGGCAGGCTTCGGTCCGGGTATTATAAAACCCGGAACCGAGTCCAATTACAATAATTAAAACCCAAGCCCGACCCGAACCCGACCCGAACCCGACCCGAACCCGACCCGAACCCGACCCGAACCCGCAGGGTATTTCAACCCAATATCCGAGCCTGGCTCGTCGGGCTTTTTAAGCCCGCTGGGTAATAACTATATACCTGACTCAGAATACATATGTTAAAACCATATTTTAGAACCGCAAATTTGGTAAAATTTGTATACAAACAATGTTAACATATAAATTGGACAGTGATGTAGTCAAGCTCATAACAATAGTATGCAAAAAGATCTACATGTAAACAAACAAAATGGTAAATAAATAACATACACTCATGTTTTGATATGACGAAAAACTAATAGTCGGGTCGGGCTCTAACCGGGCCGGGTTTTGATAAAACCGTACCCGACCCGGATCGAGCCTGAGTCGGGCTTGGGTAGTAAAAGGCAAAACCCGTACCCGCATAAATAGGGTGGGTTCGGGCTGGGCTCGGACCGAAACCCGTACCATTGACAGACCTAGAAATAAGTATACAAATATTTATACCAATGTTAAATATGAAAATAAGTTTATCTAACTTATACAAATCTTTTCTGTTAAAATAGTGTAGTAACATGGGAAGATGAGGACATAATCAAAGAAGGTTGTGTCATAACAAAAAAAACACTAAAACATGTACTAGAAAATGAGACAGATGGGCAGGTTCATAAATTTAATTTTTTTCTTTAATCATACTGGTATCAGTCAAAATTAGTAGAAAAACCAATACCTAGAAGCTGTTTGATTGGAATTCATGCTTGTTCGTTTTATGTTACTCATAACATAACATATACCTACATATATATTCAAAAATGATACATAGTTTCTGTCTGTTATAACTTTATGCTCTGAAAGTTTAATTATTTAGTTCACCATCACGTATGGTAAAAAAATTAACAAAGCAGTGAAAAATTGATACCAAGTAGTTCTTTGCATTAAAATTAATGCTTCATTATTGTATGAATTATTTTCACTACTGTGTAAAAAAAAACTAATACCTGTATGTATAAAAAGCTGATACTTAATTTCTGTTTTGATAAAAGTTGATGCTCCAAAATTTAAAATATTTATTTAACTTTCATATATGACCAAAAAAAATCGAAATAATAAAAAAACCAATACCTAATATCAATATGTTTGAAATTGATGCTTGTTTGATTTCTAAGTTATTTTCATTGTAATTTACATCAAAACTGATACCAAAATAAAAGCAAAAATGGTACCTGATCCTGGATCATAAAATATGACAATATTTATTTTTAGAAAAATATTTTCATTACCATGTACAACAAAAATGATAACAAATAAATGCAAAATCTGATACCCACAAGATGTTTGAATTGATGTGATGCTTTGCTATTTTTATATTTATCAATATACACAGCCATTATTAACATTAGTGATACTATTTATTATTTAATATTGCTTCATCAATAAAAAAAACTTATACTTTCTTGATTTTAATATAGATTATTGATTGGCATGTTTCTAAATGTGGACTAGCAGAGCACAACTATGCTTTCACAACCACAATGACGGTAAATAAAACTTTAATATGTGAGTACATAATAATTGCTTCATATATTAAATTGTAACTTATTTTCATATTCAACAGAAAGGAATTGTTTATGATATAAAGGGTGTTAAAAAAAGTTTGGTCCTGCCAATGCTAGAATCAATTGTACATGACAAATATGCAGAAGATATATATTTTCCTTTGCATTGTGACAATTATTGGACATCAGTCACTTTAACATACCCAACAATGCAATGGTGTCATGTTGATTCTAGACGCCTTAGAAGATCTAATGAAAGAAACAACTCTAGTTTAAAAGAAGTTATCAAATTGGTATGAGATTTTTATTTTTAAAAAAAATTACTTAGTACATTTAAAAAAGGTGAATACAACCTAACTTTTATCATTTTGTCTTTAATAGAGACAACAAATAGAAGAAATGCTTAAAGGTGTCTGGAAAAAGAATAACATATAAGACATGGAGGTGAAACCAGACGATATACATCAAATCAAATGTGCACAGCAAGGAGAAGACACATAAGTTTTTTTTGGTTAAAATGATATCTACTGAGAACAAAATTAACATTACAGTTGAAACTACTAGTCATAATCAATTGACGAATGCTCATTATTCAAACTATTTGTCTTTTTGCATTATAATATTTCATACATACTTCTATACATCTTTGTATGCCTTTTATATTTAATTGAATTTGATTCGTACAAAAATATTGAAAAATATTGTCATTCAATTCAATAAACATTTAGTTCAGAAATAAACTGATGCCTACAGGAATAAAACTGATACCTACAGGAACAAAACTGATACCTACAGAAATAAAAATGATACATACAGAAACAAAACTGATACCTACACAATCAAAAATAAAATAAAATATTTACCAAAAAACCCTTAAAATGATAACTACAAACACAAAAACTCGTACTGAAACTAATACTAAGTGTGGTAGTAAAACTGTTAAAATATTTTAATTCAAAGCATACTATATGCTTGTACCATTACATCTGAAATTCAATGTTTTGTACTAGTTATAAACCTGATAATACAACTGATGCAAATTGATACTAACAATATATTTTAGTTCAAACATGCTTAACTGTGGAATATATGTAATGATATTCATCATTTCGCTCAACAGAAGCAGAATACCAATCAAAATAGAAAAGAAGCAAATATTGTCCACATGAGAAAAAATTGTGCATGCAATACTGTCAGACGATGAGCACTACTGGAGTTTGTCCAAGTACATGTCAAGCCTAGAAGAACAAAGAAAACAAGAGAACTGAGTTTGTTTGCAAAATATGATGTTATGTTCATTTGCCATAATATACATTTGAGATAATGTGTTAAAAGTACTAGAAAGTAGATTTTTTTTTGAATGCTGATGCAAACACTTGTTGGTTTTATATCAATTTGCTATAAACACTACGTACTTCTGTCAAACATTGCAAAAAGTAGCTTGGTCTAACTTCCATCACTTAATATTATGTTATGATCGTAAATATAGTTTTACTTACAAAGGAAACTGATACCAGCGGTGTGCAGCGACTGATGCTATTTTTTTCACCTGAATGTATGATAGAAATTAATACTTGATTATTTTATTAATTCTTTATTTCAAATGTTATTTACAGCAAAACTGATATCTATATTCATGCAAAACGATACCCATTAGCTGTTACATATAACATAAAGCCCTACGAATTAAATTTACTGTACTGTAATATATAACAAGCAAAATAAAAAATAATGCAACACTCATACTTAGTACTTGTTTGATTAAAATTCAAGCTTTAAGATTTAATAAATTGTTCTTAACATTATATATAGAAAAATTGATACCTACATTTATGAAAAATGATACCCAGCTATTATTTGATATAATATGATGCTTTATAAATTTAATAACCTAGCTTACTATCATGCATATCAAAAGAGGTACGAAATTAGTGCAAACTCATACGTAGTAACTGTTTGATTAAAATTCATGTTTTTTCATTTTATACATTATTTTCACTACAAATTATAGCAAAACTGATACCTTTGTATATATAAGACTGATACCAAGTTGCTGTTTGAAATAATCTGACAACAACAATAAACAAAACTGCAATTTTACACTTCTACATCATATACTGAGTTGACAACTGTTCACCATAACATACTAGTCCTCATATATTAATTTTTAAGCTTATATTTCTTTATAAAGTTTTGCACTTCACAACTCAGTAACCAAATACATACGGTCATTTCAAAAGTAGGGAGAAATCATCATGTACAAATGATACAAATAGTATGCAAAGAATGACACCATAGTTGTTTATACCTGAAACAGATTGAATACACATAAAACCCGATACTATAATCTGTGATATCTACAACTGATACTAATAGCATACAACCACCGATACCACATACTTTACATATCTGAAACAGAAACTAATAGAACAAAAAACTAATACTGAACATCCAATAAAAATAAATAAAATGAACAGCATATAAAAATTATAGCACAATACTTCCCATACAACATGTATATTATAAAAAAAAACAATACTAAACTAAAAATGATACCATATAACAAAGTTCAAATAAAAATATCATGTCATTGTCACATATAGTATATGATAAACTAATATAATGACATAAAAATGTTCACTGATATAAAATTGCCAAAAAAGACATAAAACCAAGAATATCTTCTTAGAAGCTTGACAATCAAATTATATCTTCTTAGAAGCTTGACAATTACGCTTGTTGTGACCATATTGCTTGCATACACCATATCTGTTTTGTTTATTTTGAAAATATGCAAATCCTCCTTTCTGTTTTATAGAATGTTTGCCAGCACCTCTTCTCTCCTTTGGTGGCTTAATAACATCTTCAACACTTGCATCAACAATTGGCTTATCAAAATTAGAAATAAGATTAATGGAATTAGTATAAGAAAAACGATAAGCATCAACGATAAAATAGTACTCAACAAAATCATAAACAGACAACTTTGATTTGTTCATGCACTTAATAGCATGAGCACAAGGAAATCTTGTAACTTTCCATTAATTGCAACTACAATTCCACTGTTTAAGGTCAACACGATGAGAGTTTGGCGATTTCACTTCAAAAATAAACTCTGAAAACTTATATACATCCCATCCAAATTCTTCTTCAATCAATTCACTTAAACGAGATTCCATAGAAGGACAAAGAGTAGTATTCCATAATCGACACTCCTCTCTCCTATTAGCCATTTGTTCCATAACCTTAATTCGAATTTCATCTAAGCATACAGTAATAGGCAAGGCCAGTTCATCCAAAATCCAACTATTAAAACTTTTGGCAACATTTGAACTATATTCACCATATTGTTTACCCGGGAAAAACAAATTAGCCCATTTATCAAAAGGTTTATCCTTCAAGAAATTCACAGAAGCGACACCACCAAGTTCACAAAATTTAGAATGTGCTTCTTCAAATTCATACAAATTAGAAGCTCTAGAACACATCTGAACAAATCAATGATAGAAATATTAGAATTCTTCGCCTTAACTGCCGAAAGTAAATTCTGCTCCATATGAAGATAGCAATAATTGTGAAAGACTAAAGGAAAAACTTCATGAACGCCTAAAATTAAACCTTGATGGCGATCCGACATAAACACCAAATCATGATCTTCTTGAAGCATTTGTTTTAAATGACTCAAAAATCATTTCCAATTATCCACATTTTCTAAAGAAACTATACCCATGGCTAAAGGGAAAAAACCTGCATATAACAGTTTTAAACAAATATTAAAATAAAATTCAATCAACATGTAACTTAAAAACAGATACCTAATAACTGCTACAATTAACTAAAAACTGATACCTACAATACAACAAAAAGACCCTATGGTAGCGCCAAAAAATGCTATTAAAGCCTATAATAGCGGTTTAATAAACGTTGTATAAGGACATGTTATTAAAAATTAGTGAACAATTTATAGCACATAATAAGCACTATAAAAAGTATTAATATAATAGCGCAGATAATCCGCTATTTTAAACATTTTTATAGCGGCAAATTATGTGTTATTGATTACTATAATAGCACTATTTGTTCGCTATGAAATTCGTTATTAGCCACAAAATACTTTTTATTTTTTCTATGATAGCACTAATAATTTGCTATAAAAAATATTAAGAGCGGATTATGAGCGTTGTATATGGACAAGTTATTGTAGATGTTGACTTGTCACAACACCAATATGCCGCTATAAAGATTCAGCTACTATAGCGCTTATATTCTATTATGATATGTTCTTTTGTAGCGCTTTTTATAATACCATAGCGCTTTTTCTGTTATGCATCTGTAATACTGAAAGATTTAATAGCGGTCGTTCAGCGCTATTAAATTTTTATAGTGGTTTTCAAGTGCTATGGTTTAGTTTTACAATTCAAATAATTTCTGCATCCTATTCATAAACTACAATATTAAATACCAGCATCAAAATGCACAATAATAATCATTTTAAACATAAAATCATTCAAATAACGCAAGAATCATAAAAGATAATAAATATAGAGATGTAACACATTACATTAAATATATCAAATATTCATACACATAATATCTTATAGCTTAAACCACATAAATCAAAACGTAGTAGCAAATGTTTTAAGCACACCCCAAAAAATAGTAGCAAAGTTTAACAACAAAACAAGTACATATTTGGTTGTTTGCATTAAAAAGAAGACCACCACTTTCGCATCCTTCTTCTTTCACACACCTGCAAATAAAATAAATATTTACATTAGGAACGAATATGAATAAAACACTAGCGAAATTTGATTTTTAGATAGCACAGTGCAGTATGTGTGCATAAAGAGCCGATAAGTTGAAACTAATGTGCTATGGTTGTACAATGCCACAAGATTCTTTAAACATGAATCAATTAATTTTAACAGCAATTCATTGTTGATTGGTAGTTTCTGAATGAAAAAGCAGAAAACAATGGAATTAACAAGAACAAATTCTATACTCAGTTACATTGAATTTTATATGGTATTAATAAGTGCAAGCAGTGATGCCCTTAGCAACACTCTAAATATTTGACTAAAAGCCTTGAAATTTTTAGGTAATAAAATCCGATACAATTCAAACCAAAGAAATGCAATAGAACCAAGTGTGAAATCAAATAAGAGATGGAATCATCAATTTGTTTAACACCCGATCTTCGATATACAGGAGAAGTGGAAGCTCGGGAAGGGGTATTTTAGATGGACCATGCAAGAACAAAAGTAACTTTATCATACATAAGATTCTGTCTTGAATGATGCAAATGTGACAGATGAATGTAGTTTTTTTGCATTAGGGTTCCGTTTGCAAACATAAGTTCGCAATCACAATCTCAACCTACAGTTGCAAGTAGGAAGGTATACAGGTGTTAAGGGAGAAATCCAGCTTATTTAAGTCCATAAAAGAGCTTGCAGAAGTTATGAACAAATGGTATATTAATTACACAACTAAAGAAGCAACAAGGAACATCCAAAAGAAGAAGAAGAAAAGCAAACTTGCATTGGGGACATCATGAATCAATCAATTCAAATATGAATAATAAAATCAAACAAGATGAAATCACCTTCAACTTGTTCTTTGTAAGAAACAAGAAGCTCAAGTGTGGCATTAAAGACACGTCCAAAAGCTTCACCTAGCAACAGCTCTGCAGGCAGAGCAAGGAGTGATGTTAACCCTAAGCAGCAAACCTTCTTGTCATCCTCCCTATAACGACAATAGTACAAGATAAATAATCAGGTTGGAGGGATCCAACTGGATTCCTCAAAAATTTTGAATTTAATTTCATATTCAGTGATATGATATGTTGAATAATCTGTGATAGATTAATTTGAACTTATTTGGTGCTATGGTATTACTGGCCAAGATTTTGATATTTTAAAATACCACATATATATATATATATATATATTGAGTTGGAAAAAATTTAAAAGGGATTTTGGAAGTGAAGTATTTATATTGAAATTTGGATTAATTAAAAGGAATGAATTTGGGAAAAATAAATAGTTTGATTTTAAATTTGTATTTAATAAATTTCGAAATGTGGAAAATAGAGATTTTGGTATATTATAAATAAAAGGATTTCAAATAATAAAACTTAAGCGATTTTTGTTTAAGTGTAAAAAGATTATAAAATCAAGATTTAAAATAGTTTGGGAAAATAAAAAGGAAATTTGAAAATAAAATATGAAATTGTTATAGTAGATTTTGAATAAGATTTTAAATGATGAAAAGAAAATGGAATATAGTTGGGTTATTTAAGAAATTGATTTAAAAATGAAATTAAATTTACAAAATCGATTTATAATCGATAAGTATTGTGAAACCGTTATAAATGGGAAATAAGACTATGGAATTTATAAACAAGGTTTATAAATGAATTAAAGTGATTATCAGTGGATAAATTGAAGTTATAAATTCACGGGTGAGAATTTATAAAGAGATGGGTAAATCGGCTTAAAAATAAATGATAGATTTATTTTTAGAAAATGAGAAAGGGGAATTTACAAATTTGGGTCGTAAATCAAATTGGTAATAAATCGAGAGGGATTTATAAATATTAGACCGGCTATATTGGAGCTGAAAATATATTTTTCTGAGAAGTTAAGTTTATTTTAAAAAGGAGGATTTTTAAGTACTAACTAGAAAATTTAAAAGTGTTTAAGAATATTCAGAAAAATTAATTATTTAGTTGTTTTAAATTTTTTTAAGTATATTTAATTATTAATTAATTTAGTTTATAGTAAGTTAATTATTGTTTAAGAATTTATCAATATTATTATTTTAAAGGATAAATTAGTCAATATTAATATTGTTAGCACCAAAATTGGTCACTAACACCCTTGAATAGAATTGTGTAGAGAGATTAATGAAGAAAGTAAATTAAAACAGAGAAGTAACACAGTTGAATGCAAATGGAACAACAAAAAACGAGAACACCAGATTTATCGTGGTTCAGCGTAATTGCCTACGTCCACTTTGAATATAATCTTTGTTACTTTTCCAATTACTTGAGTACAGATACAATGCGTAAACAAACAACTTGTATGCAAGTTTGAACTGAAAAGAAGCGAGTACAGAAAATGGCAGAGTATTTCTGGAGTTCTCGAAAAAAGGTCCCTTAGACTGTGACCTCCGCCCCTCTATTTATAGATGAAGATAGGCTGGTTCATCTATGTAGGCCCATGACCAAGGTAGCTTGGCCCACAAGCGTTAATTCAAACTGACCAACCCAGGCAATGCCAAATCACTATGGCTGAACCACGTGTTGTCGACCCTCTATGGCCGAACTAGGGTCGTCTCGTAGCCGACTCGAAGCAAGCTCTCAAGGGACCCGGAGCAACTCGTGATGTATCTCGAAGCAAAACAACGCCGACCGCATCACCTTGCTATGCACCGAACCAGATATGCCGCCCCAAACGTGCTAAATCATTATGATCGAACCACAAGCGTTGAACCAGACCCGATCGAACTATCTTGGCCGACCCATGCACGACCTTTCTTCCTTGACCGAGCGATATCTGCTGATCCACCTAGACCGAACCACGTGTGACTCTCGTCTTTGATCGAGCCATGTATCTCGACCCACCTTATCCTTCATACCATGACCGAACCATACATACCGACCTTCTTAAGCTTTTGCAGTATGACCTACCTCGATCGTGCCATGCATTTTCTTTCTTCTTAGACCGAGCCACGTACGACTGAGCCACTTTGAGCGCTCGACCCACATCTGACCGACCCAGTCCAACTCACTCCCCTTCGACCGATCCATCTAAGCCGACCCAGCTAGGCCGACCCTATATGACCGAATCACTTCAACTCACCTACCTTGGCTCGAGTCTCATCTAGATCTAACTATAACCCCTGCAACTATCGCTTTGTAGCCGGACGAAGATGCCGGGTAACATTTTCCTCCCCAAAGTGCATTGTGTGAATCAACCTGACGCGCTTTGAATCGGCGAGTAATTCCTGCTTTCAAAAACTAGCTCGTCCAGAATGACAACTGACTGTCGCCTTTTCATCGGTTTTTTGACGAATATCTATGTCATTCAGACGTACAGTTCAATCTCGAAGAAAATTTCAAAATCTTGTTTTAACTTTTCAAAAGCTGAATGTACATAACCTTTCGAAGGTTAAACCCTGCTGGAATTCATAAACCAATGTTTCTCCATCGACTCGATAGCATCTGTCTCTTCGTACAGTTTCATTTATCTTTCATTGCCATGATGTGTGTATATGTTCATGTACACACGTTCTATTTTATTATTATTGTCATCATTTCGTTCATCATATATATATATATATTTAGATAACAAAATTGGGTCGGCATATGGAGGCCGACCCACTCGGTCGGTTCCTTCGGAAAAAAGGTGGACCGGCATACCAATACCGACCCACATGACCGGTACTTTCTTCACCGATCCAATAAACACGTGCTGACCGATTCCATTGGGTACGGCCCGTTCGTCTCCCCCCTCTTCTCATGTAAAAGCTCCCGCCCTTGCTTTCTCTTCCCTTCTTATTTTTTGCTCTACTCTCACAAGGTTGCAAATCTTTCTCTTCTTAATCCCTGTCTACTACTCAATCCATCCTCCTCTTACCTTAACCTAGATCTCCAACCCTGTAACTCTAGTCGCCCTCTAATTCGAACAATTTTCAGCTCTTAGCTCAATAATTGCTACCTGATCCAAGCCCCTCGCATAGGTACGGGTTTCTTATCTAGTCTACCCCCTTAAGTCTAGAGCTTTGTTTTGCATTCGAGTCCATAGGTTCGGTGGGAGATGATGAAGAGGTGAGAGCAAAAAGGGAGTTCCTGCTTTAGGATAGTGTAGCTTTAACCTTGGGGTCGGCGTTGTGGAGAGCTAGGAGGCGGAGTCGATAGGTTTTTTAGGGCAGGGATAAGTTGGCAAAACCTTGTTGGGAATAATGCTCGGCATTTCTGAGAAGGATAAGCGGGTCGGTATTCCGAGTGAGAGAGTCTTTCGGTGTTGAGGGTGAGAATGCGGGTCGATGGGAACTTAGGAGAGTGGGTCGGTAATTAGAGAGAGAGAGGAATGAGTGGATCAAGGTAGACTCTAGAGGTTTGTTCGACAGTTTGGAAATTAGTGGATCGGTACCGAGCGAGGCAGTGTGGCTCGGTATATATAGGCTTGAATAGACGAGCGGTATTTGGTACGGGGATCGGCATTGGCAATCAAAATCACCTCATCTCAAACATAGAATATAATAGGACCATATATTTCCATGCCCAAAACAATGGACTGACAAAAACCAAAGCATATGAATATATGGACCTGATTCGGACTAACAATCTCATAATTTTAACGAATGTAAATGCATATTTGACTCAATAAAAGCAAGTCATAGCCTTTGCAGCATACGACGCCAATGTATGATCCTAGGACTTCTGCTTCCGTCCATAGGATAAAGTTTGGTGACGGTTTATGATAACGGCCTTAAAAGATGATAATTTTAAGCTCCACCATGCTATATTATTTTTCAAAACCTTAATTTATCTGTACTCTTATTTGAATCGTCGCACTAGTTCACACACCACATGGGGGAATACTTTGTTGTTATATCTGATATCTATTATCTTTCAAGTATAGCTTAAACAGGTATCTATTCATACTAATTGCTCATTGGAGATGTCCAGAAAATCAAGCTCTGCTACCGTTTTCGACAAGCCCGAGCCAAGTTCTTGGTAGGAGGCAGTGGGGACTCTGAGCCCATCGTTAGCCTCCACACCTGGCGTTCCAGACCCACCTGTCGCGGTTATAGGCCCGACTCCCGATGCTGTAGACGGAGCCGTCGTTCTGGATGACCCCATCAACTCTCAAGCCTTGAAAATTGGCGAGTCTTCTCTCCATCGATTATGTTCTATCCACGGAATCCCCTTCGAAGACGTTCTGGTTCCTTCGGCACAAAATCGGCCTTACTTGCTCCCAGCTAGATATACTGCTTGCAACAAATTTATGTGCCGGACCAGAAGTGTGCCACCTTTCAATTCATTCATCCGTGAAGTGTTGCAGTATATAGGAATTGCTCCAGCACAACTATACCCTAATAGTCACGCGTTTATTCACGGTACATGCGTTCTTTTCATGAGCATCTTACTCAGACTTCCAACTCTCGAGGATATCCGTTATATTTACCGCTTCAAAAGACGTACCGATAATTCATCTTACATATTCCTCGAGCCACACCCCAAATGTCAAGTTTTGATGGGTGCGTGGAGTAAATTTTCTCAATATAAACAAGAGTGGTTCTACGTACGCTGTCCTCCCGGTTTTGTGAGAAGATGGCTGGAAGGGAGTAAGTCTCATTTTTTTCCAATCTTCGTCTTAAGGCTCGAAGTGCATCTTTTCTAAACTTCTTTCAACTCTTACAGATATCTGTCCACGACCCGAAGGCGCCAGGTATTCTGAGGCCGTCGAGGCCATTCGAGCTATTCCCGTGGGAGATCGGGACTTTAAATTTGTAATTACTAACGAACAGCTCTCGAAGTTCGGATACTTGAAGAGGGCCGTCGGACTAGCCTTCCAATTGGAGCCACCATAGCAAGAAGGACTGCGGAAACATGCAAAGTACAAGCCAGACCTTCGATGCCCCATGCCGAAGAGCCCTTGATACCACCGAGGAAGGCGAGATTAAAGAAACTGAGGTGCTAGTGGCGATTGACAAGAATTTAAATTTCGACCAAGCACCAGTAGTTGATGCACCCGGAACCGATGAACCACCGCCTCCTTCGAAAAAGATAAAGAGCCTAGCTTACAAGCTAAAAAAGAAAAAGGTTGGCGGAACTTCAAAGGTTACGATAATTGCGATCAAAAAGAAGCCGGACTCACCATCAAGGAGAGAAAACTCCAATAAGTAAAGCAAAAAACACTGGTCCGTCGGGGGGAAACACTAGGACACACACGACCACTTACACTCCACCCTGCACTTGAATTTCACTCATCATGTGATTCCTACTAACTGGTTCTCATTTGGTTTCGTGTGCAGGTGACATGGGGCGTACACACGGCATTGACCGCCTTCGTGGATCCTCTATCTTCTACCATTCTAGCCGAGATCCAGGATCAGGAAAACAACGAGACAGGGACGACAGCGACGACAGAGATTATCGTCCCAGAGAGTCGTGGTCTTTCAGAAGGAGAACTTACAGCCATTCTTCATATCCAAACGATACTCCCCCTCACTCAGAGCATAGTAGAGAGAAGTCTGCTCAGAAGGGATCCCAGCCCGA
Organism: Allium fistulosum; assembly: GCA_030737815.1. Classification (NCBI taxonomy): domain Eukaryota; kingdom Viridiplantae; phylum Streptophyta; class Magnoliopsida; order Asparagales; family Amaryllidaceae; genus Allium; species Allium fistulosum. The sequence goes on from CM060907.1 coordinate 298,290,317, forward strand.
AGTTCCTCACGACCAACATTCTGGCTCGTTGAGTACCAAGCAATCCCGTGAACCTTATAAGAAATCTGTGACTCCGGTCAGGCAGACCCCTCCCACCTTCGCACACGATCCGTCGACAGCGGAAAAATTGGCTGAGCTCAAGGCTACATTCCCGAAGATATGTTTTGATGGATTGAAATTTTCCCCACGATTCATCCTATCCCTGGACATATTAAACAGAGCGCCATTGCTTGCAACAACGCTGTTTATTTTCAGTATGATGCGTTCGTACACTTGGTAGAAAAGATTTCAGAGGTTTCCATTGAACGCCAACACGAGATTGACCGCCTCAAACTCGAAGCTATTCATGACAAAGACATCATTAAGGGTCAAGATGAGGAACTATCCTCATACAAATCTCAACTCGAGACTGCCTAGAAAAATGCTAAGGAGACAACCGAGGCAGTTAGTCGCTTAGAGGCCACACACAAGAAAGAACTTAATGAGGCAGTCCAACGCAGCAACGCTCTGGATTTAGAGAAAGACTCTATCCAAAAAGAAAAAGATATTCTCGATCGACGGGTCAAAGAACTAGAGGAATTGCTCTTTAAAGAGAGAGAAGAGAAAATTACAGCACAGGAAGAGTCATAAAGATACTGCGATGAAATCGTTAAAACACGGCTTCTAAAGACAAAACTCAACGAAGAGCTATCCAAGGTTGAAGCACTAAAAGAAGCAGCTCGTGAAGAGGGCAAGAAGATAGCGCTCACAGAGGCTAGCTCCCAACTTGAGGCAGCTACCGAAACTGGCAGAGAAGAAATCAAATGTTTATTCGACTCGCTTATTGCCGAGTTTAATGTAAGAGTCCTCATGCATCGTGACTTGTCTTTCCTGGGCGAGAATTATCTCGAGTCACTCGCTGAATCATGGGATACTTTGATTAGAATTAAAAAAGTGGATCTGGGTGTTGAAGAGATTGATGAAGAGGCTCTCGTGAGGGAAGTGCTCCGAGGAAATGAGCCTTCAGACTTATCCGTGGCGAGAGCCCTCTTTGGAAGAAACTCTCCATCATCGAAGGTTAAAAATGATAATGCTAGCCCATCCGACACTGGGTCTCCGGTTCCTCCTCCCATTCAATTGACTGATAGTTCATCACTTGGGCCTCCCGAGCAGCACGTTGGTTATGACCCGGAGAAGCCTGGACTTGGCGTTCACATTTTATCTCCAATCCCTGAAGGTGATACTCCGAGGACCACTGAGAGTCAGTTATAAGCTGGTATGTAGCTTCACTTTCTAGAGTTTAGGAAGTCATCACTTTGGCAAGTGATGAATGTGTTCTAACATTTGTTTTTCATGAACTTATATAGGTCACTCTAAACTCAAACCGATTCCAAGGAGCGATGTCGCCACGGAGCGGGAAGAGAAAAAGGCTGAAGCACCCCACACCGGAGATACCTCTGGTCCCGATGCTTAAGTGATCGGGGCGTTAGATGAAGATAAACTTGAAAATCCCTCACTTGTAGATGAACACCATGAGGTCGAAATCACAGGCGCTTTCGAGCATACTTCCAAGCTCAACATGAAAGAGCAAATCGAGGAGGAGGAGAAAAAGAAAAACAAAGTTAAGACATAATCTCAAGTGGTGGAACTCGACGATCCCTTAAATAGGCCCTTGAAGGTTATTCTCCCCGGTGGGATCACACCTTTGGAAATCCCTCCTCCTCCCTCGAGTACTTCGTCGATGGGAAGCAAAGGGTACAAAAAGAGGCGCTCGGATGAGGAAACTTCGGAGAAACCAAAAAAGGAAAGAAAACCGAAGAAGTAACTGTTGCCTCGCTACAATTTGCTCAACTTAAGTAACATAGTACCATGCAGTTGTTTTCCTCCCCCTATTTTTTTGTAGATAGATTTTAGCTCCGGACTTCGAAGAAGTTGTAATGAAACTTCTTTTTTGATTAGTGAATAAAATTTTGCTTCTTTGTATTTTCAAATTTTCATCTCTTAGCTTATAATTTAATCTGTGATTGAAATCCAGAGTCTTGTGGGTCATGCGAACTCCAGTCCGTTTCACAAGACTTGGAGACTTTTGAATGTTTATACTCTAATTTGCACTTGGGGACTTTGAGTACTCTAGTCCGCGCTATAGGGACTTGGAGATTTTTTTTGAATCATTTATACTCCGGTCCGCACTCCAGGGACTCAGAGTACTCTAGTCTGTGCTTCGGGGACTTAGAGATTTTTTGAATCATTTATACTCTGGTCCGCACTCTGGAGACTCAGAGTACTCTAGTCCGCGCTCCGAGGACTTAGAGATTTTTTGAATCATTTATACTCTGGTCCGCACTCCAGGGACTCAGAGTACTCTAGTCCACGCTCCGGGGACTTAGAGATTTTTTGAATCATTTATACTCTGGTCCGCACTCCGGGGACTCAGAGTACTCTAGTCCGCGCTCTAGGGATTTAGAGGTTTTTTGAATCGTTTATACTCTGGTCTGCACTCCGGGGACTCAGAGTACTCTAGTCCGCGCTCCGGGGACTTAGAGATTTTTTGAATCGTTTATACTCTGGTCCGCACTTCGGGGACTTAGAGTACTCTAGTCCGCACTCCAGGGACTTAGAGATTTTTTGAATCATTTATTGTTCGACTTTTAATTTTTTGTGTGTGTTCATACGCCAGATAGATTAATGTAATTTCACTTTACCATGGAGTTATGACAAACGGAACATCAATAGTTCATAGAAAAATAGCTTCAAGCCTCTATTGATTATAAAAAATAGGGACAAACTGAATTGTCTTATTACATGTCAAAACAGAGAACAATAAGAGAAACACATACTGGAAACAACCACTACTAAAATGCAAAATAAATGGACTAAGTATAATAACGGCGCAAATGTTCGCTATTCCATGCTCTGGGGAGTGTCACACCAACAACGGTCGCTAGCTTGAAGGTTCCTTCTCCAAGCTTCTGTTCGATGACGTAGGGACCTTCCCATGTGGGATTCATATGCGACGGGACCAGAAAAACTCGCTTTAAAACTAGGTCGCCCACATCGAAAGTTCTCGGTTGAACTTTTTCATTATAATATCGGGCAACTGGGTGCCGATATGCAGCCGCTCTTAAATCAGCTTCTTCATGTTTCTCGTCGACAAAGTCCAACGACTCTAGTAAAAGATCTTGATTCGTTCTAGAATCATAATGAGTCACCCCGTGAGAGGGAATTTCAAGTTCCACGGGTATAATAGCTTCAGTGTCGTATGCCAAGGCGAATGGAGTATGGCCAGTCGATGACTTGTGGGTGGTTCTGTAGGCCCAGAGCGCTGTTGGAAGCTCATCCACCCACTTACCTCTAGCCTTCTCCAAATGTTTTTTCAAGATGGACTTGATTATCTTATTTACGGCTTCAACTTGCCCATTTGCTTTAGGTTGAGTGACTACGACAAACCTTTTCTCAATGCAATCTTTTTGGCAGAACTCTTTGAATTCTTTACTCTCAAATTGAGTTCCGTTGTCGGTAATGATAGTCCGTAGGAGACCGAAGCGGCATATAATGTTTCGCACCACAAAGTTAACAACATTTTTGATGGTGATCGTGTCTAGCGGCTCTGCTTCTGCCCACTTGGTGAAGTAATCGACCGCGACGATTGCGTATTTCGCACCACCTTTGGAGATTGGCAAGGAACCGATTATATCGATCCCTCATATTGCAAACTGCCATGGACTAACCATTTGCGTGAGCTCCGTCGGCGGTGCCCTCGGGATCTTTGCATACTTTTGACATGTGTCGCATCTTCTTACATAGTCTGCGGCGTCCTGATTCACGGTCGGCCAATAGTATCCATATCGGAGGATATTTTTGGCTAACATTTGCCCCCTAGTATGGTCGCTACATTCTCCTTCATGGACTTCTCTTAAGACCCGCTTTATCTCATTGTGAGCGACACATCTAAGCAAGGGAACGGAGAATCCCTTCCGATACATTACTCTATTCTGCATTATATACCGGGAGGCATTGCGAACGACTTGCCATCTCTCGTTCTTTCTCTCGGGCAAGGTTCCATGCAGCAGATATCCTTTAAACGGGGTCATCCATGACTCCCTTTCAGTTTTCGTTTCTAACACAAGATCTAATTCCATCTCGTTTATACTTGGGGCGTGTAAGGTTTCAATGGGAACCAAGCCCATCTATTGTGCATCACTAGTACTTGCGAATTTTGCCAAGGAATCGGCTTCCACATTTTGTTCATGCGGAATGTGCGAAATATCGTAGTATTCAAGGTCTGCCAACAATTCTTGAACCCGAGTGAGGTATGGGGCAAGCCTTTTCCCCTTTGCCTGATAGTCCCTCCGTACTTGGTACACCACCAACTGTGAATCACAAAAGATTTTAATCGATTTCACTCCAAGTTCTTTGGTAAGCTTCAAGCCCGCAATCAATGCTTCATACTCAGCTTCGTTGTTCGTAGCGGGGAAATCAAGTTTCAAAGCATAACAAATTGATCGGTTCTCGGGAGTTACAAGAATAACACCAGCCCCAGAACAATGGTCGTTGGATGCTTCATCGATAATAGCTTCCATCTAACAACGGGAACTACATCACTACCACTTGACTCGTCTGATATGGTGAACTCTGCAATGAAGTCTGCTAACGCTTGCCCTTGGATCGCCCTTCGTGATAGGTAAGTGACATTGAACTGACTCAGTTCAATGTTCCATTTGAGTAGCCTTCCAGAAGTCTCCGGTCGTTGGAGCACCTGCCGCAGAGGTTGATCGGTGTAAATACTGATCGGATGTGCCTGGAAATATAGGTGGAGCTTGCATGATGTGATCACCAAGCAGTAGGCTAGCTTCTCAATCTTAGGATAATTTCTCTCTGCCTCCGTTAAGCGCTTATTAACATAGTACACTGGCATTTGGATTCGGTCATCCTCACGAACTAAAGCTGCACTGATGGCATGCTGAGATACGACCAAGTAAACAGACAACTCCTCATGATCTATGGGTTTTGATAGAACCAGGGGCCACTCCAAGTGTCTCACCAGAGCTCGGAACGCGTCCTCACAATTCGACGTCCATTCAAAATTTCTTTTCCCTTTCCTTATCACATCAAAGAAATGAATACACTTGTTGGTTTCTCTGGATATATATCGACTCAATGCGGCGACTTTCCCGTTCAGGCTTTGCACTTGTTTTATAGTTCTAGGTGCCTGTATGTCCTAAATAGCTTGAATCTTTTCCGGGTTGGCTTCGATTCCACGTCCGTTGACAATGAAACCCAAAAACTTCTCCGACGCAACGCCAAAGGAACATTTCAGTGGATTGATTTTCATTCCGTAGAATCTAAGTATATCAAACATCTCAGCTAAGTCTCGAATGTGGTCGTTTGACTGTCATGACTTCACAAGCATATCATCCACATAGACTTCCATCGTTCTACCAATCTGGTCTTTAAACATTCGATTCACCAAGCGCTGATAAGTTGCCTCTCCGTTCTTCAACCTGAAAGGCATCACTACATAACAGTACAGTCCAACGTCCGTGACAAAACTGGTATGCTCCTGATCCGGAATGTGCATCGGGATCTGATTATACCCCGAATACGCATCCATAAATGATAACAATTCATGTCCTGATGTCGAGTCGACGAGCTGATCAATTCTAGGCAAGGGAAAACTATCCTTAGGACACGCCTTGTTCAGGTCCGAGTAATCAACACAGGTCCTCCTCCACTTCCCGTTTTCCTTCCTTACCAGTATGAGATTTGATACTCATTCAGGATAGAGGGCGTCGCGGATGAACCCATTGGCCTTGAGTTTGTCCACCTCCTCTCTGAGAGCAGCGGACCTCTCCAGGTCCATGCCCCTCCTCTTTTGCTTCACTAGCACATACTTCGGGTCAATGTTTAACATATGACCTGCGATGGCGGGAGAAATTCCACACATATTAGAATGGGTCCAAGCGAAAACATCTAGATTCGTTCGGAGGAAATCGGTAAGATCCTCTATCATCGAAGGGTTGAGCCGTGATCCAATTTTGAGCACTCGTGATGGGTCATCAAGGCTGACTGGAATGTCAATCATCAGGTCAGCTGGTGCCGCCTTGGCCTCCTTGGGTTCTTCATCGTCATCTCTTGGATCTATATCTTTATAGATCTGACTGTGTTGCCCAAGCCAAGGCTCGGGCATTACTTGTCAATTTTCGACAACATGGATGCGGACAGGTTTGTCCACACCCTTTCCTTTCTCTCTTCGCTGGGCCTCTTTCAGCTCAGCCACATAGCAAGCACGACCAGTTGCTTGATCGCCATGCGCTACACCAACTCCTCTGTCCGTTGGAAATTTGAAGGTCAAACACCACGGGGCCAAAGCTGCCCTAAACTTTGCCAGGGCCGGTCGGCCCAAAAAAAATTATACGGGGAATCGACATCCAAAATAATGAACGGTAGGATCCGTACCCTCCTGTGTTCACCTTCTCCTAGTTCAACTGCCAATTCAACAAAACCTATTGCATCACTATCTGCACCATTAAAGCCGTGAATGCAGGCTTTAGACGGTTTCAGATCCTTTGCCTCCATCTTCATTTGGTCGTACGCCTTTTTGAAGATAATGTTAACAGAACTTCCACAATCAATTAGTATCCTTCTCACAAGCGCCGGTCCAATCGTAGCTGGGATAACCATCGGGTCGATGGTAGGTGCCTCCGCCTGATCGGCATCCCTGCTTCTGAACAATATATCATCGGTCATCATCCGTTGCTGCTTCGCTGGAGTCCGGTCTTCCGTGTTTGAGCAGCATTTGAAACCTGCATTCTTCAGGGAACTAGCATAGCGTTCCATTTCTTGCCAACTCTTGTCTGCCGGATGAGGTCCACCGATTATCGTGTTTATGACCAGCCTTCCTCCGGTCCGAGCGGGCTCCTCAGGTCGATGTGAAGCTTGCCCGTGATTAGTGTCGGATGTCCCCTGTCCGCCTTCCTGCGAATTCTTAACAAACTGTTGTAACTTCTTCTAGCGAATTAGCTTTTCTATAGCATCATGGATGTGTCTACACTCTTCAGTGTTGTGCCCATAGGTCTCGTGAAACCGACAATACTTTCCACTCTACTTTTGTTCCTCAATGGATTCCTTTGGGCGCGACTTTCGATATTGGAATGTATTGCAAGTTGATAGATAAATATTCTCCAAAGATGTATTCAGAGGAGTATATTCGCTATACGTCGGGATTCTAGGTTTCCACTTTCCAGCTTCCGTCTTTCGCCCGGAATATCCTCCTCCGGATCCTTTAGAATGCTTCGGCTTATTTTGAACATTTACTTGGACCTTGCTAGAGTTTTCGCCAGACTGCTTTACCGCAATGTTGTTTTGCACCGCTTCTTTGCTGGGCCCTGGTGCGCTGCTCTATCTTGACCACCTGGCCTCTTCTCTTCTCATGAATTAGTTCACCTTTGAATAAAAGCGTTCTAGGGTAGTTAGTGGTTTGCCTGCTAGCCAGTCACCAAACTCTGAGTCCGGATCTACTCTTTGCATCACGGCCATAATGATAGCGTGGTCATTCGGATGGCTAACTACGGTAGCAGCAACGTGGAATCTTTGCAAATAATCCTTCAATGACTCTCCCGGAGCCTAGATCACATTGGACAACGACATCACGTCCTTTGGGCGAGTGGCATGGATTCTAAATTGTTCCACAAATTTCGCCGCTAACTCATCAAACCCGGAGATCGATTGTGGGGGAAGTCTGGTGAACCACATGGTAGCGATTCCACATAGGGTTATTGGGAAGCATCTGCATTTGGTCCCATCATTTTCCTTAGCTGAGCCCATTGTCCACTCGTATCTCATTACGTGTTGTCGGGGATCGGTCTTTCCCTCATAAGTTGGAATAGTAGGCATGTTGAATTTCCGGGGGTACTCAACTTGTAGGATGGTATTTGTAAATGGGATATGGCTCCTAGATATGCCCCAATCATCTTTGGTTAAGCCCTGATTCTCCCTCATCAGTTGCCTGACCATAGCTGATAAATCTGGAGTCTTGATGGGAGGTGCCAAGTTGGTATCCGTCTTGCGTTATCGTTCTGGTTAGTGCCTCCTCGGCAGGCGATCATCCAAGTGCACATCCCGAGGACCCACTTCACTACGACCCTGGCAAGGCGGTGGACCAGCTCCCAAGCTTGCTCTAGATCCTAAGTTTCCCCCTCCAGGTTGGGAGCGACTCCTCAGGTGCAGAGGAGGAGCCACAGTTCCGGGTAGAGAATCTAGACCATTTCTGTTGGTTTGCTCTTGGTGAGCCATCACCAATTGCTCTGTTGCACTAGCTTGTGTCGTTTCGATCCTACGGCGCTTACGCTTGGGGTGTTCATCTAACTAAGCGAAGCTGTCGGATGATGAGTAGGAAGCAGGGCTTCCACCAGCATTTTGACGCTGCTGTTGAGCGATCTGGGTCATCAGATTGGCGTTCGTTTGAATCTACCCACTAAGCTGTCTCCTACTTTCCACGAGCTCCCTCATCAACTCATTGAACTCTACCCTGGTGACAGCTTCTGGTTGGTATGGGATGGTGGCAGGCTCTGCACCTGCATTAGCTTGCTGATTGTTGGGTCCCACTTGATGGATGCTGGCGGTCTCATTAACATCCGCGTTGTGGGAGGTGGATCTGGTACGTGGTCTTGCCATCCAGAGTTATCCATAGGAACTCTGAGTAGAATCTATAAACTCTTGAGAATAAACTCGGATCTCCTTCGGGGGATTTCCTCAATCCAGTAGTGACAAAGTAGATCCTAATAGCCTGAGAATGTTCAACTCTTAGTGAAAGCACCAAAATTGGTCACGAACACCCTTGAATAGAATTGTGTAGAGAGATTAATGAAGAAAGTAAATTAAAATAGAGAAGTAACACAGTTGAATGCAAAAGGAACAATAAAAAAACGAGAACACCAGATTTATAGTGGTTCAGCGTAATTGCCTACGTCCACTTTGAATATAATCTTTATTACTTTTCCAATAACTCGAGTACATATACAATCCATAAACAAACAACTTGAATGAAAGTGAACAGAAAAGAAGCGAGTATAGAAAATGGCAGAGTATCCCTGAAGTTATCGAAAAAAGGTCCCTTCAACTGCGACCTCCGCTGCTCTATTTATAGACGAATATAGGCTGGTTCATCTGTGTAGGCCCATGACCAAGGTAGCTCGGCCCACAAGCGTTAATTCAAACTGACTGACCCAGGTAATGCCGAACCACTTTGGCCGAACCACGTGTTGCCGACCCTCTATGGCCGAACTGGGGTCGTCTCGTAGCCGACTCGAAGCAAGCTCTCAAGGGATCCGGAGCAACTCGTGATGTATCTCGAAGAAAAACAACACCGACCGCATCACCTTGCTATGCATCGAACCAGATATATCGTCCCATACATGTTAAATCATTATGACCGAACCGCAAGCGCCGAACCAGACCCGATAGAACTACCTTGGCTGACCCATGCACGACCTTTCTTCCTTGACTGAGCGGCATCTGCTAATCCACCTAGACCGAGCCACGTATGACCCTCGTCTTTGATCGAGCCATGTATCTCAACCCACCTTATCCTTCATACCATGATCGAACCATACATATCGACCCTCTTAAGCTTTTGCAGTATGACCAACCTCGATCGTGCCATGCATTTCCTTTCTACTTAGACCAAGCCACGTACGACCGAGCCACTTTGAGCACTCGACCCACATCTGACCGACCCAGTCCAACTCACTCCCCTTCAATCGACCCATCTAAGCCGACCCGGCTAGGCCGACCCTATATGACCGAACCACTTCAACTCACCTACCTTAGCTTGAGTCTCATCTGGATCTAACTATAACCCTTGCAACCATCGCTTTGTAGTCAGGCCAAGCTGCTGGGTAATAAATATTATATAATAACTTTATTTTAAAGAGTATTTGCCTAAATTTAACTTGGAAATTTATATAGAAATTTTATAAGGGTTATTTTTGAGAAAAAAATTATTACATAAAGTTTCGGAAAGTAATGGTATACTTCCATGGCGTAATCGGAGGCAGCGAGTTCCTACAGTTATGTTTTGGATTTCTTTGGGATATAGACATAACCATTGAGCTGTGGATCTATGGTTGATACCGCAGTGGTACTTTCCGTATTACATTTAATGGGTTTTCAATATCTTTGAAAAGAATAGTTTTTGGAAATACTAAGTTTGGTAAGATAAGTACATACTTTTGGATAAAGAGATTTAATTTATTTGAAATTTAATTCAAATGAGACTTGGTGTTTTTCAGTGGAAAAAGAAATATTTGGTTGAATGATTGTTTATTTGATAGTTAAATAACCGACTATCAAATCTGGACCCAAAATATAACTTTGGGAATATCTAGAGGAAACATAGGAATTATGTGTTACAGTTACCGTTCGAGGTGCTATACTGTACGTATAAACTCGTTTTGTTCTTCTAGGACGATTTTAAGAAAATTCGTCCACTAACGGTTAGGAGGTGATCTCCGATCTTATTTTCGTCTGTTTATTTCCTAAAGAACCGGGGTTGAGTTTACCGGGAAATATCGAACGTTGTTTCGAAGAGACCGGGATCGGATAAGTTATCTGAAAACCACTTCGATCCAACGAGTATGTTTTCGAAGCGAAAACAAGAGCATGGAGTCGAAGAAGGAGCAGTGAAGTGCAATGGCTAATCACTACTAATCTTGAGGATGATTCCAAAATGGATGTAGTAGGAATAGTGCCTTCGGTTCTGTTCGGACCCCGAAACGGACTTGTATGGATGAATGCTATCAGTACATCATCATTGGAGGACAATGACCATTCTAGGTGAAAATTCCTTTAAAAGCTAATCGTAGCCTCTAGCCTCATCAACCGGGAATGACTGAAAAGCAGGGGAGATGCAACAGGGCTAAGTGGGTCGCACCCAATTTGGCTATGTTTATCACCTTTCTAGATACCCTCGGATATTATATTATTACTACGATACATGGAAGGAGCTCGGAATAGGTTGGAACACCCGGGGTGATAGCATATTCAGTCTATCCAGGTTAGGGATAGTCCGATCTTGTGTTGCAGGGGATCCCGGCGTGGTCCTCGGTACATTTTTCTAGACGTGTACCGTGACAGGTGATACCCCGGTGCCTAGTCATTCATATGGAATCCATTCTCTAATACGTGCCTTTATGGTTTTGGTTGTAGAGCCTAGTGTGCTGGAATTTAATAATGTAACAATTTCAGCTATTTGAATAAGTATTTGTACTTAGACACTATTATAATATCAGATGATTTTGATAAAAAGCGCTTTGGTTATCGTAAGGTAAAAACCCGTCGTGTTTATATGTGGCGTGGTCTTACGAGATACCTTTGTTTTTCAAAGGATTTTGATAGCTTTAATAATTCAAATTGAGTGTGTTTTCTCACGCTGGTTTTTCAGACTGACTCGGGTGTTATTTTATTATAATGCTCGGGTCAGACCAAGTGTACAGATTCAGGATAGAATGCTGTGGAGCTTAAGAGACGAGCTGGATGACGAAGGCGTATTATACGTATTTGATTTTATTCCGCTGTGTATGGTATGCTATATATTCAGCATTTGTGAGGACAAGTTGTATAACTGTCTAGTATTGAGTTATTGATGTATTGTACTCTGATGATGTAATGTATAAATAACAGTTGTTGTTTCTTTTTTTTATAGAGACTTGTTATTATCTATTATATATTATTCTGCTGCGATTGTGAGATTCTATGTTGTTATTTCTATTTACTTCTTCTACCTCTTTCTTCTTTTCCCAAATAATCTGGTATTTCCGGCATTCGATTACTCGGCATGTAATACAGTGGACGTATTGATGTCGATTTTCAAACGTCGAAAATCCCGGGCCTTGACACTTGGTATCAGAGCTGAAGGTTAAGCGAGAACTTTTGCTCTGGTAAGGATAACTCATTAGAGATAGGGTCAGTAGTACCCTAGAATGAGTTTGAGTGTATTAATAGAAATGAGCGCGTATTTGTTAGTGAATATAAAATTGTTTTATATAGTGTTGATTGGTTTGTTCAGTAGCTTATGGATTCTAGTCAATATGAATAATTAATGTTATCGGTAGGGATCTCTAAACACTTGAACGGAGCAGTTCGACATAGTATTGTTTTGAAATCGGGTAAATGAAATAATTTTACCCAAATTATATATAAAGGAATAATTTTTAGAAATTATTATATATGGTTTGGTTGGTTGCTAGGAAATGATAATATTAAACCATTATCATTTGTTGTTGTGGTGATTGAATAAAAGTTGATATTATAACCAAAAGTTAAGAAATAATTCATATAACAAAATGGAATTTGTAAATATGAGTTTATAAATGTGATTTATAATTTGAAATGGAATGAAATCCCAAGGAAATATTTAAATATAGATTTAAAGGATTTAAAAGTTGGAAATTTGGGAATTTAATTTACGTTGGATTTGAAAATGATTTTCAAAGTCTCAGAAAAATAAAAGTAATATTATTTGGAGAAAATATTTTTAAATTGAAATTATTTAAAAATGATTTTTAAAAGAAGTAAAAGCACTGAACTCACTTCGATCACTGGAAAATAATTCCGATGATGATCGCGACATCATCGGTGTTCATTTCGAGTTTTCAAGGGATGATTTGCTACCTTAATGATTTGCAATTGGAGTTTTGTTTTGGAAAAACTGATTTTGATTTGGAATTCAAAGAAATAATTTGATATACCAAGGGATTTTGGATATATATTATTTCAAAAATGATTTTGAAATATTAAGTAATTGTTTAAACTCTGGAGTTTGATCTAAAATGTTTTATGAAATATAAATGAGTTTGAAAACTTATAAAATTTGAAATTTGATTTGGAATGGAAATTAACTTGAACTAAGGTAAATAAAGTGAATTTTGAGAGATTAAGCCTAAGTAGACTAAATGGAATAGTTATTGAAATAGAATTTATTAAGTTGGAAACAAATTAGTAGATGAACAAATTAATTTAATTTGTAAGTAAATGGAATTGAAATTGAATATTGGAATGATATTTAATTTGAATTATGTTTAATAAAGTGAAATTGAAAAATTAGTTCGAGTGGACTAAATAAAATAAAGTTTGAATATAAAATTTATTGATATTTGGAATGAATTAGTGGACGGAACTAATTATAATAATTAGTGAATTAAATATGGTTTGAGAGATGGTTGATAAAATTCAATATTTAAATTTTGGAAGATAAATTGAGTTCAAATGGAATTGAAAATTGAATTTGAATAGAAATGGATATAAACCAAAGTGATGAAGTGGAAATAAGCATAAGAATTTTTGTATAAAAAGTTTATAATTGAATTAAGAAATTTAAAGAGGAAGTTCTTATATGGAATTGGTACTTAAGATATATGCTAAGTAAACATTTGAATACAGATTGAATAAGGATGTGAATAATGGTTTGAGGAAAATTGATTAAAATAAATGAGAATAAAAGAATTTATATAGCTAATAACCAATTTGAAATAAATACGTAAGTTGTACGTATATTATTTTATCCGCATGACGATTTGATCCAGATTCGAGCATAGAATTTCGAGATAGTTTATATCGATCCGAGTTAGGATTTTTCGCTTGATTTTCGACGGCGAACCCTGGATATGGATTTTTGATTGATTCTGAAATTCTCTATCATAGTATACGGCTATGCAAGGAGAATGATGGTTTCTAATCAAGAAACCAAGTCTAAGTTCGTACTAGAGAGTCGTGTGAACGATACTAGTTTGGAAGTGGAATTGTGTGATCGAGTGAGCGATCGTATTTGTATTGCATACGGATGATACATGTACATCATACGGGTTTTGGTGAAATAAATATTGAAAATTGAAAACACCGAATTAAATGATTTTGAATTGTATGATTAGATATTATTGGTAAGTAAAATGCAGGTATTTAACGAAAACGCTAAATTGATGTCTTTGGTTTCAAAAGTAAAACTTGATTGCTCGACAAAAAGGTATGTGTTTAAATTGTTGTATGAAATTGATGATTTTATGATTGAGCCACTTGGCTTTTGTTTTCTTTTGATGATTTGGGCCCGTAGAGGCAGTTTTGTAGTTTTTCGGATCTAGCTGCGCAAAGGAGACGTTGGAAATTTTTTTCGAAAATTTAAGGAGTTAGAAAAAATTTAAAGAAAATTTTGATAATTTAAAATTTGGTTTTAAATTATAATTTGAATGATTGAGGGAATAGTTAACGGGTTTTGAACCATTTTTCTTATTTGGCAATTTCGGGGACGAAATTTTTATAAGGGGGGACGAATGTAACGACCCGGAATTTTGGTTATATGAAATTGGAATATTTAATTGATTTTAAATATTTAAGAAGTTAATTTTTAGCTTGAATTTCAAATATAACCATTTATTTGATAATTTAATTATTGAATTTAATAAATGGAAATTGGGTAAAATATTGAATCTGGAGTTTTAAGCTTGATAAAAATAATTTAAAGGCTTATAAAATTTATATTAATAATAATGAAGGTAATAAAACTTTTTAAATTAAATTTAAAAGTGATTTGTTCAGTTTTAAAAATATATCGTTTAAATTGACATTTAAAAATAGCTTTCCAGGGCACAGTCTCGGAATCGACGAAACCAGTCTCATTGGATCCGTAATAGTGTATTATTACTATCGGATTTCAAATTTCGTAGTGTTCAGAGTTATCGTTTGGTTGTAGGGATATAAACGCACTGAAATTTATATCGAAAATTCAATATAATAATTGGGTCCAAAAAGCTATCTTCTCCATACGATCGAATTAGGACTCGAAACCTTTTCCATTGCGTTCGAAATAGGGGTATAACATTACGAATGCCTAGTGGCACGCCTCGATAGGGGTTCAAAAACTTGAATTGCGTTAAACGAGATGTTTTAAATTTTAAATAATATAATTATTTAAAATGATTGACCATATTTCCATCAACTTTTTTTCTTTCACTTTAATCACTGTACTAGACGTAATCAAACACATTCCCCCCCTTTTTAATCACATCCTTATCCATTTTGTCAAAACACAACCTATAGTTCAAAGGAAAGGAAAAATGGCCGAACCGTATAAACGAAAGATTCAAAAAAAATTAATATCTCATAATCCACTCGATAAAAAAATTTCAAATCAATTCCTAAATTCCAATTTCGCTGAGTGCTTTAGTCTGGTATGCACAAATTTGGGTGCGATGTTAATTTGGGTTGCTCGACTTTAATGTCAAAGCTCGCCGTCGAGCTAGGGTTGAGAATATTAGGAGTTTGGGGCTTCGATTTGCCAAACGGAGATGATGTATGGGTTCGTAAGGCAGAAGAGCATGTGTGGTTGAGATACTAGAGCGTGCGGTCCACAGGAGGTGGTCGCGACTTACTGTACGGTCGAGGAGAAGCAACGCCCTGTCGCGTTTTTTCCTAGGGTGCTCGAGTCGAAGTTTTTGATATGGCGGCGTTGATCTCGACGAGTGGAGTTCGATCATGTTTCCGGTTTGGTCGATGGCAAAGGGGTGGTGAGTATCAGTGAAAACATGCACGGTCGAATGGAGAGGAGCGTATCTGTGCACGTTTGTTTGGGAGAGAAGGCACTGTTCATTGCTAGACCGGGTTTTGAAATATTATATGGGCTGTTTTCTATTTAAAAAAAAAAGAATTTGTTTATATAAATTACATTCAAAATTTATAAAATGTGTATCTCATGCATACGAGGTCCGATTCGGATGATTCAAGAGGCGTTGGGACCGTACTGACATCGCCTACGCATAGGAAATGGTTTAGAACAATTTGGAGCTTTTGAAATTTTCAGATAATTTCAAACACGTCTGATTCAATCGAAATCGGAACGCGAAAACGACAGAAAATCAAAGTGAGTTAATCTCACTCAATTTTGGATTACTACAGTTAATTTTAAATAGTTAAAATAAATTATTGATTGATTGGTTGAATTGATAAAATAATTATCAGTTGAATGTGATATTATATATAGTAGTATATATGTTAGTAATTGGAGTGATTATTCCCGCATATATATAGCGGATGAGACCCTATGCGCCCTACGTAATAGCGGATGACCTTATATACCGCGATATCCCCCTCGAAGTGGGATTGATATTTTTATATTGTATTAACATCTGTGGATGTAGGGAAACAGGTTGGAGGGATCCAACTAAATTCCTCAAAAATGTTGAATTTAATTTCATATTCAGTGATATGATATGTTGAATAATCTATGATAGATTGTAGCGTGATTTGAACTTATTTGGTGCTATGGTATTACTGGCCTAGATTTTGATATTTTAAAATATCATATATATATATATATTGAGTTGGAAGAAAGTTAAAAGGGATTTTGGATGTGAAGTATTTATATTGAAATTTGGATTAATTAAAAGTAATGAATTTGGGAAAAATAAATAGTTTGATTTTAAATTTGTTTTTAATAAATTTCGAAATATGGAAAATATAGATTTTGGAATAAAATAAATAAAAGGATTTCAAATAATAAAACTTAAGTGATTTTTGTTTAAGTGTAAAAAGATTTTAAAATCGAGATTTAAAATAGTTTGGGAAAATAAAAAGGAAATTTGAAAATAAAATATGAAATTGTTATACTAGATTTTGAATAAGATTTTAAATGATGAAAAGAAAGTGGAATATAGTTGGGTTATTTAAGAAATTGATTTAAAAATGGAATTCAATTTAAAAAATCGATTTATAATCGATAAGTATTGTGAAACCGTTAAAACGGGAAATGAGACTATGGAATTTATAAACAAGGTTTATAAATAAAGTAAAGTGATTATCAGTGGATAAATTGAAGTTATAAATTCATGAGTGAGAATTTATAAGGAGATGGGTATATCGGCTTAAAAATAAATGATAGATTTATTTTTAGAAAATGTGAAAAGGGAATTTACGAATTTGGGTCGTAAATCAAATTGGTTATAAACCGAGAGGGATTTATAAATATTAGACCGGCTATATTGGAGCTGAAAATATATTTCTCTTAGGAGTTAAGTTTATTTTAAAAAGGAGGATTTTTAAGTATTAACTAGAATATTCAAAAGTGTTTAAGAATAATTCAGAAAAATTAATTATTTAGTTGTTTGAAATTGTTTTAAGTATATTTAATTATTAATTAATTTAGTTTATAGTAAGTTAATTATTATTTAAGAATTTATCAATATTATTATTTTAAAGGATAAATTAGTATTATATAATAACTTTATTTTAAAGAGTATTTGCCTAAATTTAACTTGGAAATTTATATAGAAATTTTATAAGGGTTATTTTTGATAAAAAATTTATTAAATAAAGTTTTGGAAAGTAATGGTATACTTTCATGGCATAATCAGAGGCAGCGAGTGCCTGCAGTTAAGTTTTGGATTTCTCTGGGATAGAGACGTAACTATTGAGCTTTGGATCCATGGTTGATACCGCAGTGGTACTTTCCATATTATTTTTAATGGGTTTTCAATATCTTTGAAAAGAATAGTTTTTGGAAATACTAAGTTTGGTAAGATGAGTACATACTTTTGGATAAAGAGATTTAATTTATTTGAAATTTAAATCAAATGAGACTTGGTGTTTTTCAGCGCTGAAAAAGAAATATTTGGTTGAATGATTATTTATTTGATAGTTAAAGAACCGACTATCAAATCTGGACCCAAAATATAACTTTGGGAATATCTAGAGTAAACACAGGAATTATATGGTACAGTTACCATTCGAGGTGCTATACTATACGTATAACCTCGTTTCGTTCTTCTAGGACGATTTTAAGGAAATCCGTCCACTAACGGTTAGGAGGTAATCTCCGATTTTATTTTCGTCTGTTTATTTCCTAAAGAACCGGGGTTGAGTTTACCGGGAAATATCGAACGTTGTTTCGAAGAGAGCGGGATCGGATAAGTTATCTAAAAACCATTTCGATCCAACGAGTATGTTTTCGAAGTGAAAACAAGAGCATGGAGTCGAAGATGGAGCAGTGAAGTGCAATGGCTAATCGCTACTAATCTTGAGGATGATTCCAAAATGGATGTAGTAGGAATAGTGCCTTTGGTTCGTTCGGACCCAGAACAGACTTGTATGGATGAATGCTATCAGTACATTGTCATTGGGGGAAAATGAGCATTCTAAGTGAAAATTCCTTTAAAAGGTACTCGTAACCTCTAGCCTCATCAACTGGGAATGACTGAAAAGCAGGGGAGATGTAGCAGGGCTAAGTGGGTCGCACCCAATTAGGGTATGTTTATCACCTTTCTAGATACCCTCGGATATTATATTATTACTACGATACATGGAAGGAGTGGAAAGGGTGGGAACACCCGAGGTGATAGCATATTCAGTCTATCCAGGTTAGGGATAGTCCGGTTTTGTGTTACAGGGGATCCCGACGTGGTCCTCGGTACATTTTTCTAGACGTGTACCGTGAAAGGTGATACCCCGGTGCCTAGTCATTCGTATGGAAGCCATTCTCCAATACGTGTCTTTACGGTTTTGGTTGTAGAGCCTAGTGTGCTGGAATTTAATAATGTAACAATTTCAGCTATTTGAATAAGTATTTGTACTTAGACACTATTATAATATCAGATGATTTTGTTAAAAAGCGCTTTGGTTATCGTAAGGTAAAAAGCCGTCGTGTTTATATGTGGGGTGGTCTTACGAGATACCTTTGTTTTTCAAAGGATTTTGATAGCTTTAATAATTCAAATTGAGTGTGTTTTCTCACGCTGGTTTTTCAAACTGGCTCGGGTGTTATTTTATTATAATGCTCGGGTCAGACCGAGTGTACAGATTCAGGATAGAATGCTGTGGAGCTCAAGAGACGAGCTGGATGACGAAGGTGTATTATACGTATTTGATTTTTTTCCGTTGTGTATGGTATGCTGTATATTCAACATTTGTGAGGACAAGTTGTATAACTGTCTAGTATTGAGTTATTGATGTATTGTACTTTGATGATGTAATGTATAAATAACAGTTGTAGTTTTTTTTGTATTGAGACATGTTATTGTCTATTATATATTGTTCCGCTGTGATTGTGAGATTCTGTGTTGTTATTTCTATTTTTTTCTTCTACCTCTTTCTTCATTTTCCAAAACGATATAGTATTTTCGGCATTCGATTACTCGGCATGTAATACAGTGGACGTATTGATGTCGATTTTCGAGCGTCGAAAATCCCGGGCCGTGATAGGTTTCTCAAAACATTCAAAAATGCGGTTGTATGACTCAAAGATCAGAGTTCAGTCAGCAATCAATATTGAATATTTCAAATATTAACGTTCATATTTTATGTCACTTATAGACCTTTTAGTAAAATCATATTTTTTATGTCATCTTAAGCGGCACTAATAGTGACAATAATTTACACTCGTTAACATTATATCACATTAGGATGTATGGAGTCAGGTACTGGTCAAAACTCCAACATTATCCACATTCAACTCATTCAGTCTATAAAATAAGTCATTGGTTCAATAATAACATTTATTATTAATCGTTCTACTCTTGCTAGAGATTTTGACTTTGAGTTGACTGCAGTTGATGATGATACTAACCACATGTAATGACCCAGAATTTTTGTCATTTGAAATTGGAATATTTAATTAATTTTAAATATTTAAAAGTTAATTTTATAGATTAAATAACTCAAATTTCAAATATAGCAATTTATTAGATAATTTAATTGCTGAATTTAATAATTGAAATTGTTTAAATAATTGAATCTTGGGTTTTAAGCTGGATAAAAATAATTTCAAAGTTGATTTAAATTCTATTTAAAAAGAATGAAGATAATACAATTTTTAAATTTGATTTAAAAGTGATTTAACTGATTTTTGAAAATAACTCATTTTAATTAACGAATGAAAATAGCCTTCCGGGGCACTATCTCGGATTTCGACGAAACCGGTTTCGTTGGATTCGTAATAATGAGTTATAATACACCGTCGAATTTCATGGTAATCAAATGTATCGTTTCGTCGTGCGAGATCGAAACGCATTGAAATTAATTCGAAAATTTAATATAATTATTGGGTTCAAAAAGATATCTTTAGAAGATGAGTTGGAGGCCCAGAGACGTATTCACGTAGATGGTTATTTTCCGCTGTGTTCATTGCTGTATCTATTAGCAATTGTGAGGACAGGTCGTTATAACTGTCTTGGCTGAAATAAGTTAGTATACTCTGATTGATGTCTGTATATACATATATTACAGTTTGTTTTTGTGTAAATATTTGTTGTATATTATAGATTATCCATTCCGCTATGGGATTCTGTTTTTTGAGTTTTCTTCTTATCTTCGTTCTTCTTTCTTTTTCCCTGAACAATCGAGTTTTCCAGAATTCGATTTCTTGGCATGTAATACAGTGGACGTATTAGTGTCGATTTTCGAGGGTCGAAAATCCTGTTCGTTACATTTGGTATCAGAGTTGAAGGTTAAGTGAGAACCTTGGCTTTGGTTAGGTACTCATTAGAGATAGGGTCGGTAGCACCCTAGAATGAGTTTGAGTGTATATATATATGAGCGCGTATTTGTTAGTGATATAAAAAAATATTTTATATTGTGTTGGTCGATCTATTGAGTGGCTTATGGATTTGGGTCAATACGAGTAATTAACGTTATTGATAGGGATCTCTAAACACTTGAACAAAGCAGTTCGACATGGTATTGTTTTGAAATTGGGTATATGAAATAATTTTACCTTGATTATATTTTATATATAAAGGAATAATTTTTAGAAAAATTATTATGGTATATATGGTGTGCTTGGTTGTTAGAGAATGGTAATATTTGATTATTATCATTTGTTATTGTTGCGTTCTAATAAAAGTTGTTAATATTATAATGAAAACAAAGATTAACAACAAAGAAATGATTTTATATAACCAAAATTGAATTATATAATTATATGGTTTATAAATGTGATTTGTGAAAGGAAATGAAATTTCTAAAGTATATGATAAATATGTTTTGTAAGTAAAAAGAGTTCAAAAGCTGGGAATTTGAGAATTCAAATCCCGTTGGTTTTGGAAATAATTTTTCAAAGTTTTGGAAAATAATATTAGTGTTATTTGGAAAATATTTTTGAATGGAAATATTTTTAAAAGTCTTTTAAAAGGAATAAAAGCACTAAACTCATTTTGGTCACTGGAGAAAAATTTCGATGATGACTGCAGCATTATCGACGTTCATTTTCGGGTTTCCAAGAGAGGAATTGCTACTATTAGAGTTTTGTTTTGGTAAGACTGGTTTTGATTTTAAAATTCAAAAGGATGATTTGATACACCAAAGGGAATTATGTGTGTGTATATATATAATATTTCAAAATGATTTGATATGAATAAGAATAAGGTGTTTAAACTCTAGTAATTTTCAATTAAGTATTTTATGAAAATGTGAGAAAATAAGTTTGATTACTTATAAAATTAAAAAATTAGTAAGTTAAAGCAATGTTATAAATTGCTGAATATGAACGCTAAGAAAAGCAAGCTTGAAATGGAATTTAACATAAGTTAAGTTAAATAAATAATATTTGAAATAAATTGATTGAGATTTGAAATGAATTAGTGAATGAACTAGTGTAGAAAAAGTTAGTGAATTGAATATGGTTTTGGAATATGGTTGAAAATTTGAAATTGAACAATGGAATTGAGTTAAATAAATTGGATTAATTTGAAATGGATATGGACTTAAGTTGTGAAATGGTAATAAAGATGAGAAGTGTCGTACGGAATGTTTATAAACTTGAGTAAAATTTTATGAAATAATTCATAAATGAATTTAGTATGGGGTGAAATGTTGTTAAACATAAAATTTGAGGGAAACAAATACTTAAGTGACATTAGTATTGAAAGGAAATATACTAAAAAAAGAAGTGAATGTGAATAAAAAGGAATTTGGTATAGCTAAAAAATCAAATGGAAATAAATACGCAAGTTGTACGTTTGTTATTTTATTCGCATAACGGTTTGATCCAGATTCGAGTACATGATTCCGAGATGATTTACATCAATCCAAGTTAGGATTTTCCACTCGATTCTCGACGGCGAACACTGGATATGGATTTTTGTTTGATTCGGGAATTCTCTATCATAGTATATGGCTATGCATGGAGAATGGTGGTTTCTAATCAAGGAACCGGATCTGATTCCGCACTAGAGTGGTCATGTGAACGATACTAGTTTGGAAGTGAGATTAGGTGATCGAGCGAGCAAGCAGATTTGGTTGTGCGTACGAATGATATATGTACATCGTGCGGGCTTTAGTAAAGAAAATGTTGAAAATTGAAATTGCAAATTAATATGATTATGAACTATATGATTAAATATCATTGGTAAATAAGATGCGGGTATATAAAAGCAAAAGGTAGTTGACGCCTTTGATTTCATAGGTGAAATTTAGTTGCCGACTAAAAGATACATGCTTAAATCATTGTTTGATTTAATGTTTTTTTTGGTTGAGCCACTTGGCTTTTG
This sequence comes from Allium fistulosum, assembly GCA_030737815.1. Lineage (NCBI taxonomy): Eukaryota > Viridiplantae > Streptophyta > Magnoliopsida > Asparagales > Amaryllidaceae > Allium > Allium fistulosum. The sequence continues at coordinate 298,312,819 of CM060907.1, forward strand.
TTTCTTTTGTTGGTTTGAGCCCGCAGTGGCGATTTGTAGTTGTTCTGATCTAGCTGTGCAAAGGATACGCTGTCGAAATTTTCCAAAAATTTAAAGAATTATAAATTTTAACAAAATTTTAATAACTAAAATTTGTTTTTGAGTTATAACCTGGAATGATTGAATGTGATAATATTAGTTGGAATTTATGAATGAATTTGGAAACTTAGTAAAAGTAGTAACAAGTTTTCAACAAATTGGTTTTGGAAAGCTAAAGGCTTAAAAGGATTTGGTAAGTTATTTCAACTAATTGGTTTTAAAAAGTAAGGTGTTGGGTATTTTTCCTACCTTGGCAACTTTGATGACGAAATTCATTTAAGGGGGGAGAATGTAAAGCCCCAGAATTTTTGCCATTTGAAATTGGAGTATTTAATTCATTTTAAATATTTAAAAGTTAATTTTATAGATTAAATAACTCAAATTTCGAATATAGCTATTTATTAGATAATTTAATTGCTGAATTTAATAATTGAAATTGTTTAAATAATTGAATCTTGGGTTTTAAGCTGGATAAAAATAATTTCAAAGCTTATTTAAATTCTATTTAATAAGAATGAAGATAATAAAACTTTTAAATTGTATTTAAAAGTGATTTAACTGATTTTGAAAATAACTCGTTTTAGTTAACGAATGAAAATAGCCTTCCGGGGCATTATCTCGGATTTCAACGAAACCAGTTTCATTGAATCCGTAATAATGAGTTTTAATACGCCGTCGAATTTCATGGCAATCAGATGTATCGTTTGGTCGTGCGAGATCAAAATGCTTGAAATTAATATCGAAAATTTAATATAATTATTGGGTTTAAAAAGCTATCTTCTGCATATGATCCTATTAGGGCTCGAGACAAGTTCCATTGCATTTGGAATAGCGGTATAACATATAGAACACCTGGCGGCACGTCTCGATTGGGGTTTGAAATTATATAGCTTGATATTTTAAATTTAAATAATAAAAATATATTTAGATTTGACTATACAAATCTATGATCTATCACGGTCAACCAGACCTCGTACACAGCCCACACCCTCTACGTTATTTCACATCCTTCCTCCGTTATTTAAACTCTGTCAGTAACCAAGTTTCTTTAAAAAAACAAAACAAAAATTGAAATCAATTCAAAGAAATCATATAAAATTTTGAAAACTTGTTCCTTGGATTTGTATCGCCTTAATATGCAACCTAGCATAAGCATGGGAGGTGCGGCAGCACTTTGAGAAGAGAGGCAGTTTTCGTTTTTATCTAGGGTTAGGTTATGTGAAGATTTTGGGCAATGATTCGAGAAACAGAGTATGGTTTTGGATTTAGGATTCGTAGGCGCATCGTCAGGTGGGATTTCGTGGATTGTGGTGGCTTGTGGTGTTTTGCGACCTGGGTGTGTCAGAGGGTGCTTTGTATTGGGTAGGAGGGTCGAGGAGGGTTGCGAAGGGAATGGGCGCATCGAGTTCGGGAAGAGAAAGTCGGTGGTGTCGTCGGATTATCAATTTGCAGTGCGGAGCTCTATGTCACTGGAAGAATGTGCACGACTGAGTTCATTCATGCACAAGGAAGAATAGAGAGTTGGGGAAGATGGAGTAGGGGTATATTTGTAACTATATACAAAAAATTTTGTTTTAATTTAAAAATGTATCGATGAATTATAAAATTTATAACTCCTTCATACGAGGTCCGATTGAGAAGAAACTTTTTGCGTTGCGCTCGTATCGATGAAAGCTTCTCACTAGAACTAGTTTGGATGAATTTGGAGACTGTTGAAATTTGGGCTAAAATCGGACGTCGTTCAGTTTTAGTTCCAAACTGGAACGCCCCGGCGATGACAGAAAATTTCGATGAGTTAAACTCACCTTTTGGGTTAACTGATATGGTATATAGTTGATTAAAATTATTGAATGATTGTTTGGATGAATTGCTATATTTATTAGTTGGTTTGGATATATTCCCGCCCTAGAGCGGATGAGACTCTATTACGTCCCCGTGTAAGAGCAGATGACCCTTTGTATACGAATCCCGCCTCAAAGCGGTTGATTTATATTTTATGATTATATAACATATGTGATGCAGGGGGAAACAGGTTGGAGGGATCCAACGGAATTCCTCGCTATTGCTGAATTGTTTCAATAAGATTTCTTATATGGATTATTGAAAAATGAACATGATTGTGGACATTATGGTTATAACATTGTTATATGTTGAAAACTAAAACCCAGTAGTGATAGAAAATCAATATTGATTTTGGTTAAATGTTGGGTGGCTACTGGCCTCAAATTAGTATTTTAAAAATACTTTAAATTACTGTTTGAGTCAGAATTGGTTTTGAGACGAGAAACGATTCTTAAATTTGAAATTGGGTTTCGAAAATATTTGTTTTAAGGATTATCTATTTAATTATATTAATATTGTTTAAAACATATTTAATTTATAATATTATTTTAAGGTTATTTAATCATAGTAATATTATTTTAAGGTTATTTAATTATATTAATATTGTTTTAAGGTTAATTAATTTTAGTAATATTATTTTAAAGTTATTTAAATTACGTTAGTATTATTTTAAAGTATTTTTTTATAGTAATATGGTTTTAAAGAATTTATAAAAATGTGAAAAGGTTAATTATTTAAGAATAATTATGGTTTTGAAATTAATAATAAGGATTATTAGTAAGGTTTTGAAATTTAATAATAATTATTATTATAATGGTAAGGATCAATTATTATTATTTAACTAACAATATTTTTAAATTATTAATTATTATTTTAAGATGTTTTAAAGTTAATGATTCCCATTTATTTATAATGTTTATTATTGATAACCATTATTATATAATGGTGTTTGAAGTAAAATATTTTTAATTATTTATAAATGTTTCCGAGACCCATGAATGGAACTGAAAGACTTGGATTTTATGAAAGAGCTGACAAAACGGTTTGAAGAGTTAACTAAAGGTTATTTGCAAGGTTAAAGAGTTTATAAATGGTTAGATATTTATAAACGAATTTTAAAAACAGGTTACAGATTTATAAGAGAAGTTTTATAAATCGTTTTTGGATTTATATAGGGTTTGTAAACGATTTTTTTTGAGATGTACAAGAAGTTTATAAGTGATTGAACTTTTATAAAGGAATTATAAATGGTTTTTCGGAGATTTATAAAATGGGTTATAAATGGTTTTGGAGAATTGTAAGGGAATTCAAAAATGATTTGAGAATTGAATGAAGAAAGAATATTTTTCAATTGTGTGAATATACTTATATTGTTGAGATAACTATATGGATATTTTCTAAGTATTGAAAATATAAGGATTTGCAGATATACCTTTCTAAAAGTATTCTTATACAAGAAATTTACAAATGGTTTTAGTTATGAAGATTTATAAAAGGAGGCTAGTGACTGCTTATATGCTGAACCAATATTGGTTTTTCTCTATGGAATGAATCCTTGATTGAATGTTGTTATTCGATAGTTAAATAACCGACTATCGAAAATAGACCCAAACGTAACTTTGGAAATATCTAGGAGAAACATGTGAGTTATATGGCACAGTCATCTCCGATGATGCTGTACTGTGCGGATAAGTCTCGTTTCATTCTTCTTGGACAATGATAAGGAAATCCGTCTACAAACGGTTAGGAGGTGATCTCTGATCTTATCTTTGACTGTTTATTTCCAAAAGAACCGGGGTTGAGTTTACCAGAAATTATTGAACGTTGTTTCGAAGAGACCGGGATCAGATATGTTATTCGAAAACCACTTCGGTCCAACCAATGCGTGTCGAAGTAAAGACATCGTGAAGAGCATGGAATCGAAGAAAGAGATGTGTAGTGCAAGGGCTAATCGCTACTAATCCTAAGGGTGGTTCCAAAATGGATGTAGTAGGAATAGTGCCTTCAGTTTCGTTTAGACCCAGAATAGACTTGTATGGTTGATTGCTATTAGCACATTATCATTGGAGGATAATGAGCATTCTAAGTGTAAATGTTCTTGAAAGGTAATCATAGCCTCAAGTCTCATCAATTGGAAATGACTAAAAAAGGGGAGATGCAGCAGGGCTAAGTGGGTCGCTCCCAAGTAGGGTATGATCATCCTTGTCTAAAGTCGTTATTATCTCTCATTTGTATGCTTCGGGGCCCATTAACGGAGGGGTGGTCATATTCGGTACTATCCAGCAAGGGGTAGGCCGGTCCTATGTTAGCAGAGGTCATTAGATACGATCTCAGTACATTGTTCTAAAGGTGTACTGTGACAGGCGGTACCCCAGTAGCCTATTCATTAGTTGGAATCCAATCTCCAATACGTGCCTTACATTTTCGATTGTAGAGACTAGTATGTTGGAATGTGATATTCAAGCATTTCAGCTATATTCATATTTTACTTTGACCCTAGACATTATTATAATATAAATGGATTTTCTATAGAAAACGTTTTGGTTATCGTGAGGTAAAAACCCGTTCGTGTTTATGTGCGACGTGGTCTTACGAGTTACCTTTGATTTCAAAGATTTTTCTCATAACTTTAAATCCAGTTGGATGTGTTTTCTCACGCTGGTTTTCCCTACTAACTCAGGTGTTATTTTATTATAATGCTCGGGCCAGACCGAGCATATTACAGATTGGTTGGATGCTTTGGAGCTTCAGAAGATGAGTTGGAGGTCCAAAGACGTATTTACATAGATGGTTATTTTTCGCTGTGTTCATTGTTGTATCTATCAGCAAATGTGAGGACAGGTTGTTATAACTATCCAAGCTGAAATAAGTTACTATACTCTGATTGATGTCTGTATATACATATATTACAGTTTGTTTTTGTATAAAGATTTGTTGTATATTATAGATTATCCGTTCCTCTGTGAGATTCTGTGCTGTTGATTTTTCTTCTTATCTTCTTTCTTTTTCCCTTAACAATTGGGTTTTCCAGTATTCGATTTCTAGGCATGTAATACAGTGGATGTATTAGTGTCGATTTTCGAGGGTCAAAAATCCTGTTCATTACACCTCATACAACAGAGGTGCTGAATTCCCTATTGAACAATGTTTCATCCTAGTACTTCAACCCAGCACCAACTATAGTCACTCGATAGATCGTCACTGTACAATTAAATCATTTAGTGGTTCTATAGTAGTGGAGGTGAAAAAAACTATAGTGTGGATAAAGCCGGGATATGGCGGCAGAAAGCAGAGGTGTAAAAAGTTTTGTCAAATATAAAACCAAATATTTAAATATTCTCATTCTTACATCATTTGTATAGGGGAAAAAATATTGTTTAATCTTATATAACAAAACCAAAGAATATCATGATTTTTGCATACTAGATTTGGTGACTATAATATATTTCAAACTTATATTGAGCACTTATGCCTAAAAATTATATCTTTCTCTAACTTTGTTGGTTTAAAAGAGAACTGGTCAAATCAACCCTTGTATATTAATATTGCAAAAGCGGGTGCTAAAAATCCTTGATTTAGTGGATGTAGCGTAATATAGTGGGGCTAAAAGCGGATCTACAGTTTAATAGCGCTAAATTGAAATAACATATCAGTGGAAGAACGCTATGTGCTATGGCGGGGATTTTGCAGGGTTATGGCGGAACTTTAACTGCATAGGCGATGCCATGATTTAACTACAATCAAAATGGAGTATTCACACTAAAGCTCCATAGTGTTCTCAAGTCGAGGGAACTGTGTAACATCATCAACCTGATATTTTCTCTTTGACCTAGTTGCTATTAACCAACATGAAATTCTTGGATGAATCATTTCATAGTTATCCAATAACTATAAGTACGAAACACCTTGATGCCCCTAGTAGCCATGAGTAATACGCTACCCAAATTTAGGAGAGTATTACACATTATATTCTTAATGGATGCAGATATCCTTTCTCAAAACATTTTGATAATGAATATTTAAAAAAATGTTATTTCATATTTTGATTAATTACTCACGGTTACGACTGTTTGCAGCTATACTCTTATAACATTTTATTTAAGTATTTTCTCATTATATATTGTTAATTAGTCACTTAATTGTTTATATGACAGTATAGCAAAGTATATGAAAGAAAACAGACACCGTTATTACAAACAAGATTGACTATAGAGTCAAATGTATGTAATAATTACATAATTGCCCTTAGGGCATACCACTAAATCTTTCAATCTCACTTTAACTTGGGTTCAACTATGAAATCTTAATACCATTACTCTAATCAGTTTAGAACTAATCGAGCCAGTCCCTTAGTGAATGGGTCTGCTATATTGTATTACTACCTACTATATTAGCCAAAATCTCTCTATCATTGATAAACAACCTTTGTCACATTTCGGAGCATGTGTCTTGTGAACCCGAGTTTCTTTTATGATCTATATCGCGGCATTGTTTCAAAAAACAATGCCATAGGGTTCTCATCATTTGGAATTACCCCTAGCTCGGCTATAAATTTGTGCATTTATATTTATATTGCTTTTATTGCAGGCTATTCAAGGTAGTTGAATAAGCTATGACTGCTCATTTGTAACATTTCCATCTCAAAGCTCTTTAATTAAGGTTGAATACTAGTCTAGGATTAACATACTATATTTTATATCACTTATAAAGTTCGAGTCTGAATACTCCTTCATAAAGAGTTCGTTATTTCCATAAACATTCCTCTAGTATTTCATAAATACTCATGAATACTCATAACTACCATTTAGCATTCTCAATTAAGATTTGATACTTGGTAAATGTACAAATTACATAATCTTATCCAATACTTACAAACTCTGTATCACTCCCATTGAAATCATGGTTACATGTGCAAATAGTCTATTCTAAATCATTATTCATAATTTCGGTTTCAACAAAGATGTACCAAAATTCAATGTCATATCGTGCAACAATTTTGTGAGTGGAATTTGAATTAAATTAAGCATGTTGATTGACAATTCTACTACACTATATTCAACAATTGAAATTTACGAGGTTATTCTCATCAATGTTTCTTACTATATTCCAACTGCATTGGTTTTCCTTTCGAAGACGCTCCTAAGGAAGATGGATCATATCCCTTTGGGTAAAACTATTGAAATCATATTTTGATAATGTACTTGAAATCTATTTCGGATTTAAGCATCATGTCATATATTAAAGTCTATACTCATTATGGTTTATTGGAAAATAAAGAAATTTTTACTACTGACAATTCCTTTTCTCGACATTGATATGAAACTCATGGTTTCTCTTTAATATGTAAAAATTATTCTTAGACATTTTAATAAGTCGTGTCCGTTTTAGGATTGGTAAATTTCATTTCATCTTGAATAATCAGTTTCTATGTTAGAGTCTTTGGATCATATCCAACACTTACGTAAAACATATTAAATTTTGAATTCATGAAATTTATGTTCATAACATAAATTAGTCATCCATTATTGGTCGGTCACAAACTCTTTGGGGTAGTTCACATAAGATTCCCCACGATAAAATTTTACGTGAAGCCATTCAACTCACACAACCTGTTAACTCTTTGCCTAGGGCATGTGTGTGTTTCATGTGAATTCATACCTAATATAATTTCATAAACAATGCTTTAAATGAAATTAAACTAAACATATGTACTTACTCTTAAGTATATATCCTTGTAGGAAGAAGTTAACTCAACTTATCATTAACCATACCTCGTTCAACAATGTCCGACTACTCCTTATCAATACGTCATTACGAATCACATTGAGGAGTGACTCAGAGATTAAATTTTATTCATTTTAGGGTACTTGTAATGATCCTGAAATCGGCCTTCGAAAATCGGCACCCGTACTTCACTTGTACTCAAAATGCCGCAGATTCAAACGCAGAATCTGGGTCACCGGAGCTTATAACACAGTAAGTATAACAACACTGCGGAAGAAAGAAAACAATGATATCGTATACAACTTCAATGAATACAATATCCAGAATGATATACAACAATGATATCAATATGATACAACAATATAAGAGACAAATAATAATACAGCGGAAAACAGAAGTGGTAACTCCAAATGATCAGTCAGAGAGACTGACTCCAACCACTCCAATGTCAAGCTCGAACCCCAAAGAGAAGCAAGTGCAGTCCTGAACTCCAAGAACTGAACCAGCTCTAGATAATCTACTAAACCTGAATATCTGAGAAACCCAACTCTAGACTGCCCATGTGGAAAATGATGGGCACCCAGAGTTTAGAAAGGGAACAATAAACTCCGGGTCAGTCATGGGACTGGTATGAGCAAACAAAAACAGTTTATCTTTAAACAACAACAAAATAATTTTAAACATTGAAACCCGTAATGATTTTGGAAAATGAAACTACCATAAGACCTCCCGCCACACACACAATACAAACGCAGAATTGGAGGAGATTTCTTCTTATGATAGTCAAATATGCTTAATACGAGAAAAACATTCTTTGATATTATTACTAGTGCATAGTGTAGAAAGCCATTTCGAAAATATAATATTAATCTTAGCCAGCATACAACCATTATTGTATGCCTACTATAGCTACCATCTAAACAGTGGTGACCACCATAAGTAAATGGCAGGTTCTACAACTAAAACCGTACTGGGCGCGTATTGTTTCTTTGGATTTCCAACAAATGGTCAGGCAAAGGAACTTCCTTACACCGAAATGGAAACGCCTCTGGAAAGACGCCCCGAGAACCTAACCGGATCTCTGCAAACACAAGGCCAACGCAACCTCACGCTTTAACCAAGCTATAACTAGTTAACTACCACACGAGTATGCCATTCCCGGTCGTAACCGACCTTTATCCGAGATGTCTCGATCACAAAGCAACATCACACAGTAATAAATTTACAGTGTCTACATGATTTAAGTATCTGGGCTCCATACCATGATACCACCCTTTATCCAGAAGAAAATGGACATACCCTAGGGGCGCGACCCCTAAAAACCTTTGCCGCAACATTCCTGTTTCGACCATTACCGGGTTATGAGGCTCGACGAAGTCTCGTCCACAAAGCCATGCTTTTTCGCAAAGCCACGCTTTTTCGCAAAGCCACGCTTTTTCACAAAGCCACGCTTTGATCAACAAATGATCAACAACACTTCGTATGCCACATTTCCAAATTGGGAATGTATCACTAGTAACCATCAACTACATAACCTCTGAGCTCGTACGTCTCAGAGAAGGGTGTTAAGCTAAGAGAATAAATTCTCCGCCACCAACAGAAATGTATTTGATAGAAACCAGCTTTACATCTCAAAGTGTAACGTTAGACAAACATCCATACAAGTCCGTTCCGGGATCGAACGGAACCGAAGGCACTTCCAAAGAAGCCCTTGCAATCCGGGTATTCACAATTCCGATCGGATTTCCCATCACTTAGGAGATCTCTATACCGGCGCGACTCAGTGCAGAGACAATCGATAGGTCATCCTATCGTTCTCGCAAATACCCGGTCTTCACCACCGGTCTTCAAATGCTATCCATATTGTCGTATCACTATTCGGAATGGGTTATATGACACAAAGGTCCTCTCCCGACTAAACCGAATAACGAGCGCAATTAAAAATCATATGGATACTGGGGTCTCAGTTAAATCACAGCTTAAAGCCCAAAACTTTTCATTCGAATGGTTAAACCAAATTACCATTTTCCAAACTTTTAAACAAGAAGATTCAATTCACAAAGTTCACCCCATTTACAAAGATCCATTCATGGATTTCAAAACAATTTCCATTTTAATAGGTTTACTCGTTAAACCTTTAAGTCAAGATTTAACTTATAGCTTTCAAAACTCGTTTCCAAAGATTCATTCATAGTCTTTCAAAACAATTCTATTTCAAGTTGGATTAACTCATCCGGTCTTTGAATCAAAGACTCATTTCATAGCTTTGAAAACATTTCAATTCCATTTCAAACTTGAAACCTTTCAACACAATTTGGAAATCCTCTCTTAAAATGAAAGCTATTATTATTTAAAAACAAGTAGTTTTCGTTTCGGAAAAATCTAGTTATATTTACACGAGTTAAAACCCTTGAATTAAATTCAAATTCCCAAATCAATACCTTTAAAATGGTTTAACCCATATATAACTTGTACAACATCTTTAATCCCTAGTTTCAAATCATAGAATTCAATTTCAAACTTGAATTCAAATTTAAATCAAATTATTTAAATTCCAAAACTTTATCAAGTTATTCAAAATAACTTTTATTCTCAAAAACCCCTTTTAAAAGCTTTTCATATTCAACCCAATTCCATTTCCAAACCATTTGAATTCAAAATTCAAATTTTAAAACCATTTTTCAAAAATCTGTGACTTAACCGATTTCCTCGTGAAATCCATATTTGTGTGTGTATGGTGTAGTCTAGGGGTTTCACACAATAGTGCAACATCATTCAATCATCACAGATCAGAATACAGAAATATAGTTGATAAGCGATATAACTATAACGCTTATCATTTATTCATAGATCACAGATATATAAATTACAGATAACATGTTACATTCATCCCAGATAAATGAACTATAGTACAGATAACACACAAATCAGCATATATCACACAGCATCACAGATCAGGGGATATCAAACAATCAAATCATCCAATAGAATCCAAACATTCATAAGTAAAATCAGTTAATTGTCTGATTAATTCAAATCAGATTAATTACTTATTAATTACTAATCTTGGTTAATTAACATTAATAAATTACAAATCATTTTGATTAATTATTCTTTAATCATTTTTTTATTAACCATTAATAATAAATTAATTAACCTTTAATTATAATTCATCAACCTTTAATTATTAAATAATTAACCTTTAATTATTTAATTCACCATTTAATTAATTATCTTTAATTAATTACTTTAATTAATTATTCCTCAATTAATTATCATTCCTTTACTTAATCACTAACTTATCATTAAAAATCTTTAATTAACCATCTGGAAATTAATTATCATCAACAATAAATAATTACAAATAAATTAAACACTTTAATTGTTAATTAACCAAATCTTTAATTTCAAATCGGCTAATCTCTAGTCACTTAATTAATTATAAGTTTAAAATTAATTATCAATTATCAATCACCCCTTTAAAACAATGAATAATAATACTTATTTGTCCTGATTAACATTTTCAAATCTACTATAACTTGGAAATCAATGTTTACTAATTTGGAAACTTTGATGTTAATTAAATTCCAATACTTTTTACTACTTAATTAAATTCCAAACATTTTCAAATCTACTATAATCGTGATTTCGTCGTTCGTTCGAAAACCTGAACCAAAATTCCGACCTAAAATTACCTCGCCCCCACGTCGCCGACTACCAGCGAACACGCCATCCATATCAAAGATTCATCACGGCCTCCTCGCCACATCCTCCCACCCGCGATCGCTTAAATCACAATATCGAAGACGAGAACAACTCTCGACCATCGCGTACAAAACACAGGGGTTAAACCCTAAATCTCACTCGTTCTAACATTTCTTGCAATAGAAAACTTATTTAACAATTTTCCCAATATCATCGATCTCTAAACTGGCTTTGTACAAAATTTCAACATTTAAAATTTGTGCGATCGCTGGAAATTGATTTAAAAGCATTTTCAGTTCAACTCGAAAGTTCCCCATGAATACACACTTAAAAATTCCAAAACGATTATCAAAAATCATGAATTTTCAATACGAATTTAGTTGTGTAATCAAAAATTGAAATTAAGATAATTGATTTTCGACATATATATGATCTTTACTGTTAATTCCATATTTTGAAATAATAAATCCAATAAACATACTTAAATCTATTTTTAAAATGAATGTTACATAGTTACCACACTTTTTCATTTATAGATCATCACCTAAATCAGATTGAGGGAAGAAGAATTTGAATTTCTTTGTGGTATTAGTATGTGAAATGTCAAACAGAGAAATATATATACCTGTAACAGACATATATATATATACAGTCACATATACATATACAGACATGCATACACAAAACAGTATGGTTCAAAACATTTTTCACAACAACTTGAAGTATTCATCACAGCATCAAAATATAGGTCAGTAGTTTGCTCACCTGAGAGAAGAAAGAAGAACAGAGCTTCTATGAACAGGCTTGAAAATTTGCAAAGTTGAAACCTTTATCTTTGATATCTGGTTTTGATTTGTTTAATTTGTTTTTAATTTTCTTTAAACTGAAGCTTAGAATAGACGAACTTGAAATGAAGATGATGCTTGCTTTAAAAAATTTCTCAATAAAAATGAACGAACTGATGGAAAGCTTGATATATAAAAGAAAATGAGTTTACAGGGTATACAATTTGTACAAGTGATATAATTTGTTTTGTACAAAGTGATGTATTTTTTATTTCTAGTACAAATATTTGTACCATAGGCAGATGATATTTTCGTTTGGGGCTGAGATTATTACTTTAGTGTGCTAGCATTAATTAGTTTGTACCATATTTATATTTCTTTCTTTTACTTCATTTCGGCTGAAATGATATAGGATGGTGTACTAGAGATAATGGCATGTACAAATCTACATTTTTATTTTGTTTGTACATAGATGAATAGAATGTTGTCTTCATTTACAAGCTAATGGATATTTGTATGTATATTTGAATACTTATCCAATTTACACTAGTGTCTTCTTATACGAGCTAACACATATATATATTGTTCAATTTGAATAAATAATGTTGTTTGTATTTTCTTTTGCAAGCTACACATATACATTTATTCACTTTAGTTTGTATATATATTTTTTTGTTTTCATTTTCAAGTGTACATATATATTCTCATATATATATGATATTATAAATAAAAATGATTTATACAGAATATATTCGAATTCGGGGAAACTCGCTTTAATTTACCATTAATTTCAAAATTTTAATTCAAAAATTCAATTAATTATCAGTTTAAATTAAATTAAAATCTGGGATCGTTACAAACTTCCCCCCTAAAAGAATTTCGTCCTCGAAATTTGCCAAGGAGACACAAAGATAGATGAAAAGTATTTCATCAAATCAAACTGAATATTTATTCTACATTTGGCTTACCAAATCAGAATATCAATAATAGATACGAAAACGAATCTATTTAACAATCCATACAATACTTGGGTTATCCAGGTCTACGAAGTATACAATGGCATCAGTTAGTTCAAAGGGACAACTAACCATTCGTAGAACATATCAGGACCCAAAGAATAGATAGATATATGGATACAATTTTAAAACTTTTAGTTTACAACTAAAGTATACCTAACAACCATAGCAACCAAAACAACCAATTCATCCAAACAACAATTCTGACCTATTTGGAGTTTATGTCCCATACAAATATATCAAATCTTCTTCCTCGATCTACCAGAAACTATCGAAGAATTGAGAAGAGATGACGAACAAAATAGATTGATAGAGAAAAGATTGTTTCTTCGTTGTTTTAGGGTATTGGCCATTTATAGTCGCATTCCCTTGTACCCTATCTCATCCTCTTCTTGCACTCATACTTACTATCAGTGAATAGTAAGAGAATTTACTGAGGCACACAGACGGATATCTTAGAGATACTCATTCTAGGGTATACTTCACCCTATCTCTAATGAGCTACTTAATGTGTTATACTACTGAGCTAAAGTTTAACCCTCAGCTCTGATACCAAATGTAATGATCCTGAAATCGGCCTTCGAAAATCGGCACCCGTACTTCACTTGTACTCAAAATGCCGCAGATTCAAACGCCGAATCTGGGTCACCGAAGCTTATAACACAGTAAGTATACCAACACAGCGGAAGAAAGAAAACAATGATATCGTATACAACTTCAATGAATACAATATCCAGAATGATATACAACGATGATATCAATATGATACAACAATATCAGAGGCAAATAAAAATACAGCGGAAAACAGAAGTGGTAACTCCAAATGATCAGTCAGAGAGACTGACTCCAACCACTCCAATGTCAAGCTCGAACCCCAAAGAGAAGCAAGTGCAGTCCTGAACTCCAAGAACTGAACCAGCTCCAGATAATCTACTAAACCTGAATATCTGAGAAACCCAACTCTAGACTGCCCGTGTGGAAAATGATGGGCACCCAGAGTTTAGGAAGGGAACAATAAACTCCGAGTCAGTCATGGGACTGGTATGACCAAACAAAAACAATTTATCGTTAAACAACAACAAAAGAATTTTAAACATTGAAACCCGTAATGCTTTTGGAAAATGAAATTACCATAAGACCTCCCGCCACACACACAATGCAAACGCAGAATTGGAGGAGATTTCTTCTTATGATAGTCAAATATGCTTAATACGAGAAAAACATTCTTTGATATTATTACTAGTGCATAGTGTAGAAAGCCATTTCGAAAATATAATATTAATCTTAGCCAGCAAACAACCATTATTTTATGCCTACTATAGCTACCATCTAAACAGTGGTGACCACCATAAGTAAATGGCAGGTTCTACAACTAAAACCGTACTGGGCGCGTATTATTTCTTTGGATTTCCAACAAATGGTCAGGCAAAGGAACTTCCTTACACCGAAATGGAAACGCCTCTGGAAAGACGCCCCGATAACCTAACAGGATCTCTACAAACACAAGGCCGACGCTACCTCACGCTTTAACCAAGCTGTAACTAGGTAACTACCACACGAGTATGCCATTGCCAGTCGTTACCGACCTTTATCCGAGATGTCTCGATCACAAAGCAACATCACACAGTAATAAATTTACAGTGTCCACACGAGTTAAGTATCTGGGCTCCATACCATGATACCACCCTTTATCCAGAAGAAAATGGACATACTCTAGGGGCGCGACCCCTAAAAACCTTTGCTGCAACATTCCTGTTTCGACCATTACCGGGTTGTGAGGCTCGACGAAGTCTCGTCCACAAAGCCACGCTTTTTCACAAAGCCACGCTTTGATCAACAAATGATCAACATCACTTCGTATGCCACATTACCAAATTGGGAATGTATCACTAGTGACCATCAACTACATAACCTCTGAGCTCGTACGTCTCAGTGAAGGGTGTTAAGCTAAGAGAATAAATTCTCCGCCACCAACAGAAATGTATTTGATAGAAACCAGCTTTACATCTCAAAGTGTAACGTCAGACACACATCCATACAAGTCCGTTCCGGGATCGAACGGAACCGAAGGCACTTCCAAAGAAGCCCTTGCAATCCGGGTATTCACAATCCCGATCGGATTTCCCATCACTTAGGAAATCTCTATACCGGCGCGACTTAGTGCAGAGACAATCGATAGGTCATCCTATCATTCTCGCAAATACCTGGTCTTCACCACCGGTCTTCAAATGCTATCCATATCGTCGTATCACTATTCGGATTGGGTTATATGACACAAAGGTCCTCTCCCGGCTAAACCGAATAACGAGCGCAATTAAAAATCATATGGATACTGGGGTCTCAGTTAAATCACAGCTTAAAGCCCAAAACTTTTCATTCGAATGGTTAAACCAAATTACCATTTTCCAATCTTCCAAACAAAAAGATTCAATTCACAAAGTTCACCCCATTCACAAAGATCCATTCATGGATTTCAAAACAATTTCCATTTTAATAGGTTTACTCGTTAATTCTTTAAGTCAAGATTTAACTTATAGCTTTCAAAACTCGTTTCCAAAGATTCATTCATAGTCTTTCAAAACAATTCTATTTCAAGTTGGATTAACTCATCCGGTCTTTGAATCAAAGACTCATTTCATAGCTTTGAAAACATTTCAATTCCATTTCAAACTTGAAAGCTTTCAACACAATTTGGAAATCCTCTCTTAAAATGAAAGCTATTATTATTTAAAAACAAGTAGTTTTCGTTTCGGAAAAATCCAGTTATATTTACACGAGTTAAAACCCTTGAATTAAATTCAAATTCCCAAATCAATACCTTTAAAATGGTTTAACCGATATATAACTTGTACAGCATCTTTAATCCCTAGTTTCAAATCATAGAATTCAATTTCAAACTTGAATTCAAATTTAAATCAAATTATTTAAATTCCAAAACTTTATCAAGTTATTCAAAATAACTTTTATTCCCAAGAACCCCTTTTAAAAGCTTTTCATATTCAACCCAATTCCATTTCCAAACCATTTGAATTCAAAATTCAAATTTTAAAACCATTTTTCAAAAATCTGTGACTTAACTGATTTCCTCGTGAAATCCATATTTATGTGTGTATGGTGTAGTCCAGGGGTTTCACACAATAGTGCAACATCATTCAATCATCACAGATCAGAATACAGAAATATAGTTGATAAGCGAAATAACTATAACGCTTATCTTTTATTCATAGATCACAGATATATAAATTACAGATAACATGTTACATTCATCCCAGATAAATGAACTATAGTACAGATCACACACAAATTAGCATATATCACACAACATCACAGATCAGGGGATATCAAACAATCAAATCATCCAATAGAATCCAAACATTCATAAGTAAGATCAGTTAATTGTCTGATTAATTCAAATCAGATTAATTACTTATGAATTACTAATCCTGGTTAATTAACATTAATAAATTACAAATCATTTTGATTAATTATTCTTTAATCATTTTTTTATTAACCATTAATAATAAATTAATTAACCTTTAATTATAATTCATCAACCTTTAATTATTAAATAATTAACCTTTAATTATTTAATTCACCATTTAATTAATTATCTTTAATTAATTACTTTAATTAATTATTCCTCAATTAATTATCATTCCTTTACTTAATCACTAACTTATCATTAAAAATCTTTAATTAACCATCTTGAAATTAATTATCATCAACAATAAATAATGACAAATAAATTAAACACTTTAACTGTTAATTAACCAAATCTTTAATTTCAAATCGGCTAATCTCTAGTCACTTAATTAATTATAAGTTTAAAATTAATTATCCATTATCAATCACCCCTTTAAAACAATGAATAATAATACTTATTTGTCCTGATTAACATTTTCAAATCTTCTATAACTTGGAAATCAATGTTTACTAATTTGGAAACTTTGATGTTAATTAAATTCCAATACTTTTTACTACTTAATTAAAGTATTAACTAGATTTTAAAGCATTCTAAAGTATTAATTGTCAAACAAAAATTATTTTGTTTGCTAACTCTGTTGAAACCAAAACCTAGGATTAACCAGGTTCCACTCGAGTACTTACTCGAGTTTTTCCTCCATCTTCCCCGAGCAACCCACTCCCTCATTTTTCTTCGAGACAACCCCGCAACGTCATCGAGTAAAACCCCGAGAGCGTCTCTTCTTCCCAAACATGAAACAAACCCAGACACAACACAGATGTATACATATGCACGTACACGTGCACATCACCTCGCCGACACTCCGGCGAACCACGCTCCCTCCGGCGAGTCACGAATCGTCCCAACACTCGATTGCAATAATCATCTCGAAGCCAAAAATTCCAGATCGTGATTTCGTCGTTCGTTCGAAAACCTGAACCAAAACTCCGACCTAAAATTACCTCGCCCCCACGTCGCCGACCACCAGCGAGCACGCCATCCATATCAGAGATGCATCACGGCCTCCTCGCCACATCCCCCCACCCGCGATCGCTTAAATCACAATATCGAAGACGAGAACAACTCTCGACCATCGCGTACAAAACACAGGGGTTAAACCCTAAATCTCACTCGTTCTAACATTTCTTGCAATAGAAAACTTATTTAACAATTTTCCCAATATCATTGATCTCTAAACTGGCTTTGTACAAAATTTCAACATTTAAAATTTGTGCGATCGCTGGAAATTGATTTAAAAGCATTTTCAGTTCAACTCGAAAGTTCCCCATGAATACACACTTAAAAATTCCAAAACAATTATCGAAAATCATGAATTTTCAATACGAATTTAGTTGTGTAATCAAAAATTAAAATTAAGATAATTGATTTTTGGCATATATATGATCTTTACTGTTAATTCCATATTTTGAAATAATAAATCCAATAAACATACTTAAATCTATTTTTAAAATGAATGTTACATAGTTAC
Source organism: Allium fistulosum (assembly GCA_030737815.1). NCBI lineage: Eukaryota > Viridiplantae > Streptophyta > Magnoliopsida > Asparagales > Amaryllidaceae > Allium > Allium fistulosum. The sequence continues at coordinate 298,330,921 of CM060907.1, forward strand.
CACCCTTTTTCATTTATAGATCATCACCTAAATCAGATTGAGGGAAGAAGAATTTGAATTTCTTTGTGGTATTAGTATGTGAAATGTCAAACAGAGAAATATATATACCTGTAACAGACATATATATATATATATATACAGTCACATATACATATACAGACATGCATACACAAAATAGTATGGTTCAAAACATTTTTCACAACAACTTGAAGTATTCATCACAACATCAAAATATAGGTCAGTAGTTTCCTCACCTGAGATAAGAAAGAAGAATAGAGCTTCTATGAACAGGCTTGAAAATTTGCAAAGTTGAAACCTTTCTCTTTGATATCTGGTTTTGATTTGTTTAATTTGTTTTTAATTTTCTTTAAACTGAAGCTTAAAATAGACGAACTTGAAATGAAGATGATGCTTGCTTTAGAAATTTTCTCAGTAAAAATGAACGAACTGATGGAAAGCTTGATATATAAAAGAAAATGAGTTTACAGGGTATACAATTTGTACAAGTGATATAATTTGTTTTGTACAATGTAATGTATTTTTTTCTTTCTAGTACAAATATTTGTACCATAGGCAGATGATATTTTCGTTTGGGGCTGAGATGTTTACTTTAGTGTGCTAGCATTAATTAGTTTGTACCATATTTATATTTCTTTCTTTTACTTCATTTCGGCTGAAATGATATAGGATGGTGTACTAGAGATAATGGCATGTACAAATCTACATTTTTATTTTGTTCGTACATAGATGAATAGAATGTTGTCTTCATTTACAAGCTAATGGATATTTGTATGTATATTTGAATACTTATCCAATTTACACTAGTGTCTTCTTATACGAGCTAACACATATATATATTGTTCAATTTGAATATATAATGTTGTTTGTATTTTCTTTTGCAAGCTACACATATACATTTATTCACTTTAGTTTGTATATATATATTTTTTTGTTTTCATTTTCAAGTGTACATATATATTCTCATATATATATATGATATTATAAATAAAAAGGATTTATACAGAATATATTCGAATTCGGGGAAACTCGCTTTAATTTACCATTAATTTCGAAATTTTAATTCAAAAATTCAATTAATTATCAGTTTAAATTAAATTAAAATCTGGGATCGTTACAGTACTTTTGGAACTCCATCCAAAATAGTCACATATTTTCACAAATCCACTCTTGAACATTCGCTTTCTTTTCAAATTGTCGAACCATTAAAAAAGCAACGGTACTACAAGATTGCACCAAATTCTTTACAAAAGCGCAATCGGATATTCTTAAAATTTTAAGAATATCGGACAGTTTGCATTTAAGTAAACTAATCGAAACTGACATTTCAGTGATCGAATTCTTGGGTCGGTCTTTAGTCCTTGGTCATTTGTCATTATCTATGGAAAAGAAATACTAATTGTATTCAATCATATCGAAGACATGATTTCATAATGTTAATCTCATCTCGAGTGAACCAATTTCATTGAGATTTCATAAATTATAAACACGATCATTCACCATAAAACTTTTTTATGTGATCTGATATGGATGCAATATCCATATCCTTTTAATGGTTTAGAGTTAAAAACTCATAGAAGATGATATACAGTTTTAAACAAATAAATAGTTAAATGGTCAAGTTACGAATGCATTAATTAGTTGTATAATTTTTAGCACTTGCGTGAGTCTTAAAATTACAGCATGCTAAATAATTTATTGGTAAGTATATCTTATATTTATTTGTCAATCTTAATTCAATTCATTAGTATATTTCAACCGATATTTTTTCTTATTAATTAGATCAGTTGCACAAAACTTATTGAAATATATTATTTTATTTGTATGGCATGCATTCTAACAATATTAGAATGGCTAAATTTTGACATTTCATTTTTCTAATAAGGCTCCCACTAGATTTTCGTATTTCTTAAAACCCTAAGAGAGACATAGAAATCTTTTGATTCCTCTAGTGGGTGTTAGGACTCGCTTGCCTTAGGATTTTGACCTTGAGTTTGCTCAACAAATCATAGTCTCAAAAGTGATGGATAACCCTTTATCGATTGTATTATACAACTCCTAATCATGGTCTTTGTCCTAATCTCAATCTCAACCTTGAGTTTGATAAACAAATCGAAAGAGATTATTCGCCACTCACCATTTCGCGATGGCTTAAATATAATGTACATACCTTGAGTTTTCTCAGCAAATACATGCATGTACCTTACCTCGTCTAGCAATAAATTGATAGTGCTACATATAACATCCTTAGTTTGAGTTTTCTCAACAAATAAATAGTATGCAAGTAATCTACTAATATATAAATGGTAAAGAACAACTCTATATTAGAGATTCATAATCCTTAATATATTTTGAATGATATCGACATATGAAATAATGTATTTATTATGAAATACCCTCGTGATTCAAGTGTCCGATACGTCTTAAACCATGGTATACGTAACATACATATGTATTTACTCCAAAAATCTATTTTGGGCTTATTTCGGTTCCGCTTTCATTATTTATACATTTATAGTTATATAAGTTTAATTCATATATAACTGTTATAATTGAATTAACTTATAAAATATATACATGTATCTTTATTAATTAAATCATAATGAGTTAACTTTAGTTCTTTAATTTACTTAAATAATTTAATTTAAAATTTAACAATATTTTTTCATCATAAACTATTTAAGAAGAATATTTAACGATAACCATTATATTTTTTTTATATATCAAATATAAACAAATATATGTTAATTAATTAAGGTAATCAATTAATTAAACATTTTGATTAAATATTTAATAAATTACAAAAAATATTAGTTTAAATTTCTCAATTTTTTTGAGATAACCAAAATTTTTAAGCTATTGAACTATAACCTTGATAGTTTTATTTACATACATATTAGCATATACAATTTAATTAATTAACATTTGATTAATTATTTATCAAATAAATCATTTATTTAATTCAACATTTTAATTAACTAATTTCAAAAATTTTATTTTAATTGCCATAAATAATTAAGACAAATTTTTTAATTGCAACCTTTATAGTTACATATAAATATATTTATTTATATATATATATATATATTTAACTTTTAATTAGGTACTTATTAAATTAATAAAATTAATTAAATATTTATAAAAAATTTAAAATATTGAACTAATTTCTTAAAACAATTTTGATAAATTTTAAATTTATTTTATAACATTTACAAAATTTCCTTTTGTATTTCAAATTTAATATTTAAATTTAAAATATATTTTAAATTTTCAAATCTTCATTTTCAAGTTAGCCTATGGCCTAAAATCAATTTGGCCCTTGCATCTGGGCCAACCTTTTTTACTTTCTCCACCGATTGGGCCAATCCAATAGCTAGGGTAGGGAGGATACTGATTATCCAACCTCAAGCCTAGACACTACTATTCTAGATACCCATTAGATTAAAAAAGGGAATTTTTACTATAAGGGCCTCTTAACATCAACTAATTATTTTCTAGGCCACCTGTTCAAAATAATTAGTTTCCAGGACACGGGTCGAAAATAAACCCGCTACTTTTCATTAATCCATACCTGCCGCCAATTCGAAACAAAAATAGGGCTTAGAAACAAAATCGATTTCTTCTGTACCAATTTCCATTCTATTTTCTCTTCCCAATTTTTCTACTTCAGCATCATCGATTTCAGCTTCATCGATTTCAGCTTAAACTATAATACTTTCGTCGAGCAATTTCTACAATCACCTTAAACTTAAATGCGGAACAAGTAAGTTGTATTTTATTTTGATGTAAATGTTTTAGTTATATGATAAATCGTACTTAAATAATCATTGTTATTGATGCTGATAATAACTTTTATAATGGATTTAAGGTATTTTAGTTCTTGTTATAATTTAACATAATCAACATTTGTTTAATCAAGCATACCTAAATATTCAATTGTAGATGATACTAAACCCTAGTTGTTAAACTGAACAAGTAATTGTTTAGCTGTTAAGAAAGATAAACGTATCTATCTATTAATGTAAAATATTTAGACTACATGCTAAACCCTAGTTGTGTCTGATATTTACAATTACTTATTAGATAGGATTTTGTTTTTATCATGACTTCAAGTTATTAGAAAAAAATATAAAACTAATTTAAACCCTAGTTGGAAAAGATAAAAGCATTTATGTTTTTATGTCGAACATTAAAATATAGAATAAATCCTAGATAAATTTTTATATCAGCTATTACATATAATATCATAAATACAGAATTTAAGTCAATTGCTATTGTCCTGAAGGATTTATGCGAAATAAATATACTTAATCAACTTATAAGTACAAAAAAATTATTCTTCACTCTTTCTAACATTTCATTATGTATGACAATTTTTATGCAGCGTAAAAATGCACACAAGGTCATCTAAATCAAAGTTATTCATACAAAAAACAACGTACATATTCATAAATGAAGCTGGAATTCAATGCATAAATATTAGACCTATATCTAGCCCATTCTGCGATCAACACAGCCAGAGATCACCATTATCTTCAACTCCATTGGTAACTATTTTCCTACTTATGTTATGTATAATATTTAGTTGTACTCTTCAATTTGTATATACATATTAAATTGGAATCTAGATTCCATATACGTCATGTAGTTTGTATTAGGTTGATGTGCACTGACTTGAGTTGTTGCTTTAAATGCAGTCTGTGATATTGTAGCTTGTCTGCACTTGCATTCTTATCTTGTCGACATGTCTGCGTTGGACTTTGGTTTCAATGTGTATGATGTTGCATATTCACTTGATGTTACACACATGTATATATGTAATATCTGAACACTTCAGTCAGGTTTGGTTGCTTCATTTGCATTGATCTTGATTTGTTTTCATGTTGCATTTGCTTATGTGTATGCTGTGCACTTGTTTGTACTCTCACTTTTGAATCTGACTATTTGTTAATGTTGTAGCTTGATTCTCTGACCATATGAGTCTGCACTGTGCACTGCATTCATACATGTTGTACATGTTATTACTTCGAGGCTATTGTGATGATGAAATTCTAATAACTGATCACTAATTTGTAATGGATAATTTGTTGCTAATGCTTTGTTAAAAAAGATAAAAGAATTTATCTTTTTTATAAATAATATTCTGATGGCTATTTTGTGTTTCATTCTCTTTAAGTTTTCAGATTTCTAAATGACCATTACTTAAACAACTAAAAAAGATAAAACAGATTATCTTTCTATACTTTGGAAAAAAAATAGCCATCAGTACTACATAGTTACTCAACAAAAGGGTTTATTATACTTTATGTGCATTATGATTCTTGAGAAAAATGATATTATCTTCATGAATATGCAGAAATAAATTTAGGATCCCAATTAATGATATTATTTTCATGAATGTAGGATGAAGCTAAACCAACACAGCAAATCTCACAAATGACTGAAAAAGAACATCTAACAAACTCAGATGACGAAGGAACAATTTCAGAAAAACTAAATGAAGCAAGTTATGATTCTGAAGAAATAAATATTGAAACAGATGAGTCAGATGATGTTGACAAATATGAAATTCAAAACAGGCTGAAAAGACAGAAAAAAAATCTGTACAGTGGAACATACAGATGTAATTTAGATGCTGTGTACAAAGTTATGATGACGGTAAAGGAAAAAAACATTCTATCTTCAGAAGCAAAAAGTTATATCAACAAAACGCCATTCAAAAACTTTTTTAATATGTTTCTCACCAATGGCATAGAACGGCAAAACATACAGAAAAGTGCTTCAAATTTAGACCAACTAATTACTTCTTTCAGTATTAAAGAAAAAGCTTTCAAAATTGGAAACAAACTGCTGAAAATCACACCTGAAGAAGTTAGCCTTATATTTGGAATGAATTTATCTGGAGAGGATTTGTTTCCAATACCAACTTCAAATAAGGCCACAGCAATGGAGAGTTTTTTTCAGAGTTTCTGACTGCAAATTTCGAAGAAAATGACATAATTAGCCAGAAGACAGTTACAAGAAGGTTGAAAAAAATGATAGAGGAAGAAAACGGGAATGAAGATTTAGTCAAATTGTTGTTGCTCTTGTTGATTATTACTTTTTTCTTTCCTAACAATCAGAACTACATGTAGTGGGGCTTCTTATCAAAGCTGTTAAACTTAAAAAAAATTAACTCAATCTCTTGGCCGAGAGCAATATGTGAAAATGTCATGCAAAATGTTCAAAAATACTATGCTAATCCAAGAAGCACACCTGGATGTACTATGGTCTTACTGGTATGATTTAAAAACTTTAAGCAAATATAAATAAATTTATACCAATGCTTTTTACAAAAATGTTAAATGTTAATGCTTATTTGCATGGTCTTATTGGCAGTATTGGTTTTGTGAAAGGACGCAAATCAACGATGAAAAAGAAAATTTGGAAAGCAAAATCCCAAGGATGAGAAAATGGGACTTGTCAAAATTAAAAGATTTGGACCTTGATGAAATAGACAACGATAAGGTATGCTACTTTTAAATACATAAATACATAATGATTTAAGTACAATTCAGTTTCTGCCCAACTCCATATTTCTTCATTAATTTTACCATGCTTAAAAGCTATAAAAGATAAAAACATTTATCTGTTAATGTAAATGATTTTATAACAACTTAGGCATTACTTATATTTGATATATAGTTATACATATTAAACATTTTTCTTGATTTACTCATATTTAAATTTATTATAGAAAATATACAACTAAATTAAACCCTAGTTAAAAAAGATAAATGCATATATGTTTTTATAGAAATGATTTAAGTACATAATGAACTATATATATTTGTTGATAAACAAAATTATATGAGTACATATGTTTATATGTGTCTTATTTAATAGGGATAGTGTTCTAAATTTATGTAGTTTGTAGGTTATTTAATTACATATCTATATTTATACGTAACAACTATTGTGTGTGCATTATAGATTTTCCTAGTCTTCTCTCCTTCCCATATGAATGTGCCTGCATGTTGTTTCCATTTATCAAGTGTCTGAAATTTTCTTACCTGTATATTTTTAATAATTTCTGATTTCTAACTTCATAGAATTTCAAATATATTACATGTCCAAATTTAATTTCAAATACCTTCCATGCAGATTTTAAAGAAATTTGCAAATGTAACTAAAGAGGAAAAAGACTTTTTTTCAAAAAAAATATATACTGGGTTGGAATATGACAAATATGCTACAGACTGCTCTAATAGCATAAAAGAGTTAGAGAGGAAAGTGAACTTTTTATCTGTTGAGATGAAAAGTATGGCAGAACAACTGAATGAGGAACAACATTCAAGACAGCTGGCTGAACAAAGACTCCACAATCTTGAAATGAAACTTCAAAAGCTGGAAAATTTTGAAGAGCATAATGTGGAGAAAAAAAATGATTTCAAAGAAAAAAGTGAAGCTGATAAAGGTACGAATAAAAGAAAGATAGTTGGTATGATGCATATAAATAGTTCTGCTAACTTTCCATGTTCTGATTTGATGGAAACTCAAGATTGCATTCTAGAAACCGAAGATGGTTTAAAATCTGAAAATATCAAACAACATAGTCAAGAAATTGCTGCAGAAAATCCAATTGTTGTTGAAGATGTCATTTCTAAAGAACAAAAAAAGAAGAAGCAAAAGAATGTTGAAAAGTGTCCACTCATGAAGCATCTAACTGATGAACAGCAACAAAATGTGAAACTTTTTTTCAAAGTTTTGGGAGGAAACAAGTAAGTAATTAAACTACTTTTCACTCACACAAACTATATATCAACAATCTATTAGATTAATTATTAGTACTGTTTTGGTTCTGTTTTAGTTTGGTCACCTATTAGTATATCTATCAACTACTGTACACTCACACACTTGCTCAAAAATAAACAAAAACTAAACAAAACTAAAAAAGCTAAATTAATTTATCTTTAACTTTTAATAAATAATTCCATAAAGGCTTCTATTTTGTTTTACTATCAAATGCAAACAACATAGTACGTACTAAACTTAATTTCTTTTATTAACAACCGTCCAATTTTCCAGCGATGAAGCATTTAGTTGTGATGATGAAAAATTCATCACCATAACAAAAATGATGATAGAAGACCTCCTCTATCAACAAAGTATTTGTGGTCAAGTAAGTACAACAAACTAAACTTCCCTTCATTATAATTTATATACTTTATCCATATTATTTTTCAAATGTAGATCATTGATTGGTTTTGGTTCCGAAAAACAAAGCAACTAGAAAAAAGCAATAGAATTATCTATGTTAACACAACTATGACAGTAAGTGAACTATATTCTCAAATTAACATTTTTTTTATAAAACATAAATTTTCTAAAACAATTTTTTTTACAGAAAAGCGCAACGGATGGAAGCTTGGAAAATATCAAGAAAAAAATGTTCAATCCTTTTATGAAAAGAACACTTTTAGATCCATTATGTTGCAACATATTATTCCCAATACATGGCAATGATCATTGGAGTCTGCTAGAACTAGTTATTGGAGAATGCACTTGGAACCACTACGACTCTCTGCACTTGACCACGAGATCAAAAACCTGCAGAAGTGGACATACAAAATTTGTCATTAATGTGGTAAGTAAAAATACACAAAAAGTAAAAAAGATAAATGTGTTTATATTTATTCTAATTTTCCTTCACTGTTTGCAGAAATCAGCAGTGAACTACCTAAACAAAGAGTTACAAGAAGAAGGGCACAAAACAATTCTCAGGAAAAATTCAGTGCTTAAAAATGTTGACTGTGCTCAACAAAGCACTGGGTAATTTTGAAGATAGTTCAGAATTTTATATAAAAAATCACAATACACAATAACTACCTACACACATATTACCAATTAGATAATATTATTTTCTCACATACTAGTATTAGATAAACATAATACTAATTACAATTCATTATCAAAATAAATAAAAGATAATCTGTTTTATCATTATATTCAAAGTACTAAACTTCAGAAATACAGGTACGACTGCGGAATTTTTGTGATGATGTTCATGGAAAAAATAGCACAAGGAATGTAGACTACAGAAAAAATTAGTCTTGAACAAGTTAATGCATTCAAAGCACAGATAGCTGCACAAATACTATCCGACGAACCATACTGCTGGCTTGACAAGTTTTGCAGCTCTTCTTCAGCCCATAAAAATGTAATGACTGATGAATGAGATGATGAATTTGTAATGGGTGATATTAAAAATTAGATAATGAATTTGGTGATGAATTTGTAAAAGCTGATACTACATTGATCATAGATTTTAGGGAGTATATTTTAAATTACTAATGAATTACATGATGAATTTGTAGTAACTGATATTGAAAATTTGATGTGAATTTGTAGTAATTGATACTGAATTTGTAGTAACTGATATTGAAAATTTGATGTGAATTTGTAGTAATTGATAGTGAATTTGTAGTAACTGATCTTAAAAATAAGTTTCTACTGCTCTTTTAAGAAATATAAATCCTTTTAACTGTTATTGATAATTTATAGTTTTATATTTATTATTATGTTTTCTAATTCCGTTGTTCTACACAGCAAAAAGATGTAGTATGGGCTACTTTTCCTAGACAAGAAGAAGCTTAAGATTTGTCCAAACACATGCAAACACTTACGTTTTTTGCTACCAAGATCATTTGACTGCACAAAGAAGGTTCCTTGTTTCTACATATGATGAGTTCTGGAGAAGGTACAAAACCATGAATCCTAAGTTATGCCACCATTATGAGGTTATTCAAGTCGGACTGCCTTGCCACCTGTATTATGATCTGTAGTTCAATAAAAAGATTAACACTGGAAAAAATGCCGATGAAATGGTAGATATTATGATATCTATCACCTTCAAACTGCTAAATGACAAATACAAAATCCAGGGAAATAAGGATTGGGTTTTAGAGCTTGATTCATCTACTGAAGAAAAGTTCTCTCGACATGTGATCATTCATATCCCAAATATTGCCTTCAAAGACAACTCGCATGTTGGAACATTCATCTCTGAGGTATGCTCACGTATAATAAATTTAAGAGTAAGTGATCCACAGTTTGAAAAACTATACATCAAAAAAGATTCAAGCTCATCAGACAATACGGAGCTTCTTTTTGTTGATACTAGAGTTTATACCCGTAATCGTTGTTTTCGTCTTCCTTTCTCATCAAAGCAGGGAAGAATGCTTTACTCCTGCCAAGCGGACGCTTTGGATGTAAGAATCTGAATGAGGAACAAGTGTTTATCAAATCACTTATTTGCAGAATAGATGCTGATTTTGATAAGCTATTAGAGTGCAAAATGGATCTGGACTGTTGCAAAATTCTTCATTTTGAATCTGAGGTCAATGATAATAGCACCCACACCGAGGGAGATAAGTCATTACATGATTATGGAAGCAATATACCTAAGTCCTATTGTTCAGCAAAATCTCCCTTTCCAGCTTTGGATGATAAAATTTCATCTTTTGCCTCTCATGGAAATATTTCGGGTAAAATAAGAAGGTGGTACTGGTTTTCTGCACATGGCTACATAATTTATAGCATGTCCAAAAGTCGATATTGTGAACGAATTGGAAGAGAACATAAAAGTAATCATGTTATGTACATTGTTGATTTCCAGAGACGTGGCTACTATCAGAAATGCTACGACCCCGATTGTAGAGGCTATCGATATCCAGTCCACCAAGTACCATGGGATGTATTGTCAAACTGTTATGATATTGTGAACCAAGAAGGCAAGACTGTCTAGAACCAATGCATCTGTCAAAATGAAATATTAACTACATAATCACTTCAGTCTATGTTGCTTTTGTATATTCTTAACTAGCAAGTACTTACACAATTGATTTTAAATTTGATAATGAAATTATGGTAATTGATAGTGAATTTGTAATGGCAAATGTTTTTAATGCTCTGTTAAAAAGATAAACGAATTTATGTTTTATTGACAGTATGTTTTGGGTAGCAATATACTAGTCATACTGATCTCCAGTTGTTCTATTTGATTTGTATTCCTACTGCTGTGCGTAAAAATCGTGGATTTACAGATGATTTGGTTCGAAATGGGCTTGTTCCCATTGTCGAATCTGAGATTCTTGTTGATGGATCCCATAACATTGACAGGGTAGTTGTCTGTTAATTTTACTTGTTAAACAAAATCAATGGGTCAAAAGCAAGAATGCTACTGTTAATTAGCAATAAATCAGCTCATGAGAGAACATGATTTACCTTTTTTTGCTGTACTCAACACTCATTAATGAGAAAAACTTCATGCGTGAAATGCTAGCAAAGAGTAACCTGTTCCTGTTTTTGGATTGTTCATTTGGAACCTTAATATTGTTTGTTCCAAAAAGTTAATTAACATATTGAATGGCCTTGAAATTGGCAGGTGTGCAGATGTGACTGAAAGAGTGCTTGCTGCATTCTACAAGGCCCTAAACGAGCACAAAGTCCTAATGGAAGGTACTTTGTTGAAGCCTAACATGGTTACACCTGGATCAGACTCTACTAATGTGAAACCTGAGGTCATAGCCGAGTACACCGTGCGAGCTCTTCTCAGGACTGTGTTTTAAAAACAGACTATACACAATAATTAAAAAGAAATATCAATTTATCTTTTTTAACAGAACTAACAACATTGTATTCCAAATAACGGTTAAACATAAATAATTGCATACAACCAAAAATAATCAAAATCAGATCATAACCAATTCAACATATGCAATTATTCAAATATTCAACTCAAAGTATTCATACAACAACCAAATATTCATACAAGAACAAATCAAATACTTTGGACTAAAAAAATCAACTCAATTATTCAACTCAAAGTATTCATAGAACAACCAATCAAATACATTGAACTAAAACAATCAACTCAATTATTCAAAAGAACATCCCCTTCTGTTATGACCTAGTTTTTTTACACTTTCCACATCTATTTTGCTTAGCATGAAAATCAGCCCCTTCAATCCTATTCATCCTAGGCCTACCAGCTCCACGAACAGGCTTAGGAGGAAGAACAGTAGATGATTCTTCAGCTTCAATTGCTTCCTTATCAAAAGTTGGAATAGGATTGATCAAATGTGAATATGAAGCTAGATAATACTCAACAGTAAAGTAATTCTCAATATATTCATAAACAGAATTTCTGGTTAAAGAAATACACTTCAAAGCATGCACACAAGGAAAACCTGTCACTTTCCATTGATTGCAACTGCAAATGCGATTTTTAAGATCAACCTTTTGAGATGTCGGAGAATGAACTTCAAAAATATACCTACAAAATGTAAGACCCAATTCATGTGCAGTGAACTAATAGTGAAAAATAAGACTCATAAACCAAAAAAATTAACAATCATACTATGAACATAAGCTTTAATGCAGACAAAGAGAAAATACGTAACAAGCGACACCAACAAAATGAAATCATAACACAGGCTACATAGCAGGTTGAAAAAAGATAAATGCATTTATCATTTTTTAGAAACTGTGAACATCATGTAAATAAATATAAATACATACCTAGATGATTTAGAAACACTCCACACAAATCCTTCTTCCTTCAATTTTAACAAACGAGCTTCCATTTTCGGACATAGCACACTAGTCCACTTTAATGCCTCTTCTCTACGATTAGACATTTGCATCATAAGTTTTACCCTAATTCCATCAAGACAATGTAATGACCCAAGATTTTAGGAATTTATTCTGGAAAATACAAATAAATTTAAAATAATTTTTAAATAAATTTTGAAGGAGGAATTGATATAGCTTGATAGTGTATCAGTGTGTGTACATGTGTGCACAGGAAATGCACATGAATATAAGCTAAAACCCTGAACTCCAAGAATACATACATATTGATGTGTATGGAAATATATATATATATATATATATATATATGTAGATTAAAATTCTTAAAAGTAGTATGCCTGAGTAAATGCATATATGTATGCTACTGAATAATTTTGAGTGTACATGTGCATGTGTGTGTCAGTATAGAATAATGTATGAATATATAGGAGGGTGTACTAATTATTTCAGTAAGACTTATATAAATATATATGTGTTAATGAAATACTAGAGTTTAAACTAGTGAAATAAAATATACAGACATATTTTAATATAAGCAGAAATAAAAAGAATGAAGATATAAAAAGGAATAATCCTCTTATAAATAAATGAAGGAAGTACATACCATTTGCATGAAAACTAAAAATAGAAAAAAATAAGATAAAACAGGGAAGTGCTTGGTATAGGCAGAATTAGAAAAGAGTATTTAATAAATAACAAAATCAAGTCACATTTTTAGCATGATTGTAGACAAGGGGAAAAGTATTTTCTGAAAAGCAAATTTCTGAAAAAATGTGTAACCACTTTTCTCTTCACCCAAATTAAGCCGGGAAGGGTAAAACTTTGGGTTTAAAAAATGCAGATAACATGATTTTTCTGGTGGGCAAAAATGGACTTAGCCAATACCCAAAACCCTAAGAGAGACCCTGTATATATATACATGTATATACAGCAGCCTCCTCTCCTCCTCAGAAAAGAATTTTGAAAAAAAAAGAAGAAAAACAATACCACAGAAATCATAAGACAAGGGAAGAAAGAGAGCTTGAGGATAAGGGCAGAAGTTCATCAATTAATTAAGGAAACAAAGAAGAGAGCTAGGTGAGAAAACTCACTCAAAAATCTAAGGCAATAAGTCCTAATGTAGGCAGCCAGTTATAAGTATTTTTCTTAAAAGAGTATTTTCATATATGAATGCTTATCTGTGGATTTAAATCTGAAAATGTTTTGATTCTCTTTGGTTGATTGCTTGTTTTATTATAACAAAGTTTCATGTGTTGTTAGTATACATATCTGTTTTATACACTCAGATCTCTGATATGTTAATGTTTAGAGATATAAACAAATACCCAGAAAATAAAATGTTGAGAATAGGCAAGTAGTATTGGTTTTGGCTCAACCCAGAAAGATGTAAATAATGATGAGCTGCAATATACTCATGTATAAGTGCTGAGGCTTGAAATAGAAAGGAATTAGGGGTGCAATAGGGTTGCCTATGTGCTGATGCTCCTGATTCAATAAAATGCATAGCAAACAAAATTTTGTGATTCAGTGAAACCAGGTCATCCTGAGTTTAACTCAAGCACAAATGTTTGCAAAAGAAAAACTCTCTCAGAAACCATAAGCCAATGTTAGTTGCCTAAACTCCTTTTAAAATACCAAGATGAATATATGTATATACAGAACCTTATTTTGTAATCACCAATGGTTGTTTGCTTGTTTACCTCTGTATGGTCATGAATAATATGAGATGCCATGTTATGGATGTTTTTAGCTAATGAAATGAATCACTGAATGGTTTTGTCATAGAAAAATCAAAAGAGTTAGTATTAACTTAAACCTGATTAGGAAATTGGGGTCAAGAACACTGCAGGAATGACTTGTGTGCTTGAGTAACACAAGTTGACACATGGCTTGTTTAAGTCCTGAGATCTTTGTGTAATGGAGTGAATTAGTTCATTACAGTGTGTCCATTGATTCATAAATATTGCAGGTGAGACCAAGGATAGATAAATATACCCAGGGAATAATACTTGAGATGATGAGGAAACTAGAGTTTTTCCCAGATTTGAAATATGAGAATTGAATAAATGATTTAACTCATATTGGTTATTTTCCTGTTTGGTATGAATGATTGGTTGTCTATGATTGAGTTGTATGCTTGAATGTATGTGCCATATTTATATATGTAGTCTCTGGAAAGAAAATTAAAGTGTGCACATGCACAATGACACAGAGCATGCACACAAGTATTTACCTGATTCCAAAGGACAGAACCTTATGTATATGTACTTAACTTAGCTTTAACTTGATTAACTAATTATTTTTGTGAGCTTTCTCATACCAGACATGTGTCTGACCCTAGTGTGCTAATGGCATCTGGGGTGTCTCATTTAAAATGAGGCAGTTTCAAATGCTTTTTCAGGGATTGCAGCAACTAAGTAGGAGTAGGAGCAAGGCCTTGAGAAGAAGATATAGCATGCTAAAACTTAGTTAGATAAGAGCCTAAATGTTGAAATCTGCATGTATTGACAATTTAAATTGCTACTTGTATTAAGTGTTGAATATTGGAGGGATATTCTGTTAGATAATTTGTTAAGAGATTGACTTGTATCTGGAAACTATGAACTAAGTTAAATATCTGTTATGTTTAAAAAGGATTTTGATCAAATCTTGTAAGTGGATTTAGCAAGAACACCATGTTAAAAATTGAATGATTACATTTTATAAATGCATTAGTCAATCATGAATCTTTGGAAGAGATTTAAGTTTTGGAAAATCAGGATAGTTGATTCTCAGAAAATTAAATGGTTTTATTTTCTACTATGGCATATGTATACAAAAGAAAATAGACATAGGTTGAATGTTTTATATGGCTGCAAAGTTCCCATAATTAAGCTTGTTTCATACAAATGTCTCATGTCCTATTTTTAAAAGAAAGGATTTGTAATAAGGGAATTGTAAGCCAGATCCAAATAGTTGCAGATATATATGCACATAAACATGTTTAGTGCAAATATTATCACACCTTTTCCTTTGCACTCGTAATAGGAATCTGAATTTCACTCAGATTTTAACCAAATGCATTTTAAATGCCAGACAGATCTTATAAGAAGAAATACAAACCTGAATAATGATAAACACTTCTATCATCCTCAAAACCCAAGAACCAGACTCTTAATTCATATCAATCATGAAGCCTTCCAGGTTGTAGGAATGGATTTCAAAAATAATTAAGCAAGGATTATTGTTTAGTATGTTGGAATATAGGCAAAAATAAAATATATATGTGCAGATATAGGTAAATAACAGATTTCAAACTGTACAGGAGAAAAATAAAAGAAAAAAAAACAAAAATTGTGTTTGAACCAACCAGCATAGTACTCGAACTCGTGATCTCTTGTGTATAAGTTAGGCGTGTTTCCATTACGCCTAGATGTTGCTTGTGTTCACTTAGGATCCACTTTCTTTTATACTGAATTTGATATTATCCAGACTTTAACATGATCATCTATATTAAAAGCTTGTTCACTACTGATTATTACTTGATCACTTCTTAGTTAGGATAAACAGACTAAAGTTTATGTCTCCAGTGGATTGTTTGGTCAAAAAAAAAAAAAATCAGCAATCCAATATCCTCTTGTTTTTCCAGAACTCTGATTGAAACAAGAGAGGCATATACATCCTCACATGTATGTGCTTATCTTTGTGAATGTACTGATATACTTATATTGGTTGATTATTGTGATCCTGGATATATTTTGGTTTATTGGAGAAAGATATTGACCCTGAGAGTTATAATTGCAATGGATGATATATCTATCTATATATATATATATATCATCTTTACCTAAAAAAAAAAATCCTTATGGAATTAGAGTAGAAATAGGAGGGTCATTTCAGTTGGTATCAGAGCTATGTTATTCAACATAGTAGAAGTAAGGATCAAGTTCTTAGATAGAAATAAAATTAAAGGAACTAAATATATATATAACAATGTGTTCAGTGAGAAAAAAAAACCCACTGAAACAACCAAATTACCAATCAAACTAACCAGCTATGTGAATTATTATTAGCAAACTATGGTAGGAAGACCACCAAATCAGGGAGCAGGATCTTCCCATGCACCACCAATGGTCAATCTGCAAGACTTAGTGAGAGCATTTAGGGATGGGGCAGGACAAAGGCAAGAAAATCCCTATGAAGAACTCTCAAAATTGCTTAAGACATATACTCATTTAGGAGGCAAAAGCTTTGAAGGGACAGAGAGTATCATGGAAATTCAAACATGGTTGAGAACATTGGAAAGAATTTTCAATGACATGCAACTTGATGATCAAAGAAAGAGGCAAGTGGCTTCAAGACAGCTAAAAGGAGTAGCTTTAGGCTGGTGGGAAGTAATCATTGCAGGAAGGAATGAGAATGAAATCACTTGGAATCAATTCAAAGAGATGTTGGAAGCAAGGTTTGTACCAGCATCAGCAAAGACTACCTTGCTAGAAGAATTCATTAGACTTAGACAAGGAACCATGACTGTCACAGAATACACTCAAAAGTTTGAGGGGCTTTCCACATATGGAGCAATGCTTGTGGCAGATGAGGCATCTAAAAATGATAGGTACATAAAAGGTCTGAACCCAGGACTTAGCAGAGCCATGTTACCCTATGCAGACAAGACTTTTGATCATGTGATAGACTTAGCTTTGAGGTTGGAGCAGCATGACAAGGAAAGGGAGAAGTTCAGAAATTTTAAGAGCAATAATAACAAGAAAGGTAAGGGGAGATATCACCCTTATGATAAGAAGAAAGAAGAGGCTAGTAACAAAAGCACTGGAGATGTCAAAGCTAAGGAAGACAAGAAGAAAATTGTGTGCCATCGGTGTGGAAAGGAAGGGCATATCAAACCAAGATGTCCAGAATTGAAAGGAGGAGCTTTCAAATGCTATCTATGTGGGAAAGAGGGGCACATGAAGAGGAATTGTCCTGAGTATAAACAGCAAGGCAAATTGGCAAATTTGGAAGGAAAAGGCAAAGCCACAGTGGAGAGTAACACTGTAAACCATAGCCAAGTGGAAGGTACATTATTTATTTGTACCATACCCATAACAGTAGTATATGATACTGGGGCAACTCACTCTTTAATTTCTTATGAATGGGTTAAAATGCTAAAACTGAATTGCATATTGGTTGAAACCCCATTGCATATACACAGTCCATTGGGGAGTTCTAGTGTTTTAAATATGATTTGTGTGGATGTGGAGTTAAACATAGGAGGAAATATTTTTATTTCCAATTTATATGTTTTGAATTACCCAAATATAGGTGTTATATTGGGGGTAGACTGGTTAAGGCAATTTAAAGCCATAATTAATTTAGACTCATCCACCATATCATTGCAAAATTCTAGAGGCCAGAGAATCACAGTTTTATGTGAGGTAGCTAAGGAAAGAAAACTATATCATTTAATTGACTCAGAAAAAGATTTCAGTGAACTAACCATTGAAGAAATTCCCATAGTCAATGAATATTTGGATGTGTTTGGTGAGGTCAAGGGTATTCCACACCATAGACCAGTAGAATTCCAGATCAATCTAGTTCCAGGAGCAAGCCCAGTGATTAAAAAGCCAACTAGAATGGGGCCAAATGAACTAAAAGAATTAAAGAAACAGTTAGAAGAATTGGAAGAAAAGGGTTTTATAAGACCAAGTAATTCTTGCTGGGGAGCACCAGTGGTATTTGTTAAGAAGCAAGATGGCTCCTTAAGACTCTACATAGATTATAGAGAATTAAACAAAGTAACTATTAAAAATAAATACCCATTGCCAAGAATAGATGATCTTTTTGATCAATTAGCAGGGGCAAAAGTATTTTCTAGACTAGACTTAGCATCTGGTTTTCATCAAATGAAGGTGGAAGAATCAAGCATCAAGTACACTGCCTTTAACACTAGGTATGGGTTGTATGAATTTTTGGTTATGCCATTTGGCTTGACCAATGCACCATCTTACTTTGTAGATTTAATGAACAGAACCTTTAGAGATTGTTTAGACAAGTTTGTGCTTATTTTTATAGATGACATTTTGATTTATTCCAAGACAGTGGAAGAACATAAGCATCATTTGCACCTGGTTTTGTCTAGATTAAGGGAAAAAGATTTAAAGGCAAAATTTTCAAAATGTGTATTTTGGAAGGAGGAAGTACATTTTCTTGGCCATGTTATATCTGCCAAAGGAATTTCTGTGAACCCCAATAAAGTAGTGGCTATTCAAGCATGGAAGAGGCCAAGTACTGTGAGTGAAGTGAGGTCATTTATGGGGATGGCAGGGTATTATAGAAGGTTTATAAAAGATTTTTCAAAAATTTCTACACCACTCACTAACCTAACCAGGAAGAACCAAGCTTTTGTTTGGTCAGAAAAATGTGAAAAGTCTTTTGAACAGTTGAAGGAGGCATTGGTGAATGCTCCAATTCTAAAGGTACCACATGGAAATGAAGAATTAGTGGTATACACTGATGCTAGTGGATTTGGCTTGGGTGCAGTGTTGATGCAACAAGGCCAAGTCATTGCATATGCATCCAGACAACTTAAACCCCATGAAGTAAGGTATGCCACACATGATCTCGAATTAGCAGCTGTGATATATGCTTTAAAACTTTGGAGACATTATTTGTTAGGCACTAAGTTTGAACTTTACACTGACCACAAGTCTCTAAAATATTTGTTTTCACAAAAAGATTTGAACATGAGGCAACATAGATGGGTGGAGTTCTTAGCTGCCTATGACTTTGACATACTTTATACACCAGGAAAAGCAAACAAAGTTGCAGATGCTCTAAGTAGACAGCATGCTAAATTGGCTATGATGATGATAGCAGAATTTAAAGATTTGTCTTTGCTAACTGAGTTAGAGATTGAGGAGAATGGTTGTGTGCAGATGCATGGTGCACAAGAAGATAAAGGGAAGTTAAGCTTAATGACACTTCAACCAGATTTAATTCTGAAGGTAGGAAAAATGCAAGAACAAGATGCTCACTTATTAGAGAAGAGAATGCTCCTCTCAAGAGGGGAGGAAGTAATGAATCACCACATTGATAAAGATGGTTATGTGAGGTACCAGGATAGGATGTGTGTACCAGAGGACATAGAATTGAAGGAGGGGATATTGAATGAATATCATAGAAGTAAATACTCCATTCACCCAGGTAACACAAAAATGTATCAAAATTTGAAAAGAGACTTCTGGTGGAAGGGGATGAAATCTGATATAGCTAAGTACATTGCCAAATGTATGACTTGCCAACAAGTCAAGGCTGAAACTCAAAGACCATCAGGGTTGATGCAACCTCTTAGTGTACCACAGTGGAAGTGGGAAGACATATCTATGGACTTCATAGATGGACTGCCTAGATCTAAGAGAGGTAATACAAGTATATGGGTGATAGTTGATAGGCTAACCAAGGTAGCACACTTCATCCCAGTCAAGTCAGAAAGAACAGCACCAAAACTAGCTCAAATTTTTATAAAAGAAGTGGTAAAGTTACATGGCATTCCCAAAACCATTGTGAGTGATAGGGATACCATCTTCACTTCAAAATTCTGGAGAAGCTTTCAAGAAGCAATGGGAAGTGAACTATGTTTAAGTACTGCCTACCATCCTCAATCAGATGGGCAGACTGAGGTGGTAAACAAAGTTTTGGAGGACATGTTGAGGGCATGTATACTGGATTTTGGGGGCAACTGGGAAGATTATCTTCATCTAGTTGAATTTACATACAACAACAGCTACCAAAGCACCATAGGAATGGCTCCATTTGAAGCCTTATATGGTAAACCCTGTTTGTCACCTGTTTGCTGGGTAGAAGCAGGAGAAAAGTCTATTTTAGGACCTGAGTACATACAAGAAACCAAGGAGAAAATTGAGTTGGTAAGAAGAAGAATGACAGCAGCTCAAGATAGGCAAAAGAAATTTGCAGACATGAGAAGGAGGCAGGTGGAATATGAGGTGGGAAATTTTGTTTTCATCAAAATCTCACCCATGAAAAATGTGCTGAGGTTTGGAAAGCAGGGCAAATTAACCCCAAGATATGTTGGACCATACAAAATTCTGGAGAGAATTGGTCCCTTGGCATATAAGTTGGAATTACCAGAAAACATGCAAGGTATACATGATGTTTTTCATGTATCACAATTGAGAAGGTGGGTCCATGATAAGGCAGAAATTCTTGAAACCCCAACCCAAGTGCAGATAAATCCCAATTTGATTTATGAAAAGGATCCAGTGGGAATTTTGGCAAAAGATGTGAAGAAGTTGAGGAATAAATCTCTGAAACTTGTGAAGGTACAGTGGAGTCTAGATCCTAGTGATTGCACATGGGAATTAGAAGACAAAGTTAGGATGAATTATCCTAAGCTATTCTCAGATTAAGGTAATTCTGATTTTTGATTGTTCTCTTTATTTTCGATGAATATATTTTTTTTAGTTAGTATAGAACTAAGAATCTATTTGGTAGAGAATATACTTGTTCTCTGAATTAAGTTTAAAATTTATTTTAAGCTTAGGAAAAATTGTGGGACACAATTTCTCAAAGGAGGGGTGTATGTAATGACCCAAGATTTTAGGAATTTATTCTGGAAAATATAAATAAATTTAAAATAATTTTTAAATAAATTTTGAAGGAGGAATTGATATAGCTTGATAGTGTATCAGTGTGTGTACATGTGTGCACAGGAAATGCACATGAATATAAGCTAAAACCCTGAACTCCAAGAATACATACATATTGATGTGTATGGAAATATATATATATATATATATGTAGATTAAAATTCTTAAAAGTAGTATGCCTGAGTAAATGCATATATGTATGCTACTGAATAATTTTGAGTGTACATGTGCATGTGTGTGTCAGTATAGAATAATGTATGAATATATAGGAGGGTGTACTAATTATTTCAGTAAGACTTATATAAATATATATGTGTTAATGAAATACTAGAGTTTAAACTAGTGAAATAAAATATACAGACATATTTTAATATAAGCAGAAATAAAAAGAATGAAGATATAAAAAGGAATAATCCTCTTATAAATAAATGAAGGAAGTACATACCATTTGCATGAAAACTAAAAATAGAAAAAAATAAGATAAAACAGGGAAGTGCTTGGTATAGGCAGAATTAGAAAAGAGTATTTAATAAATAACAAAATCAAGTCACATTTTTAGCATGATTGTAGACAAGGGGAAAAGTATTTTCTAAAAAGAAAATTTCTGAAAAAATGTGTAACCACTTTTCTCTTCACCCAAATTAAGCCGGGAAGGGTAAAACTTTGGGTTTAAAAAATGCAGATAACATGATTTTTCTGGTGGGCAAAAATGGACTTAGCCAATACCCAAAACCCTAAGAGAGACCCTGTATATATATACATGTATATACAGCAGCCTCCTCTCCTCCTCAGAAAAGAATTTTGAAAAAAAAAGAAGAAAAACAATACCACAGAAATCATAAGACAAGGGAAGAAAGAGAGCTTGAGGATAAGGGCAGAAGTTCATCAATTAATTAAGGAAACAAAGAAGAGAGCTAGGTGAGAAAACTCACTCAAAAATCTAAGGCAATAAGTCCTAATGTAGGCAGCCAGTTATAAGTATTTTTCTTAAAAGAGTATTTTCATATATGAATGCTTATCTGTGGATTTAAATCTGAAAATGTTTTGATTCTCTTTGGTTGATTGCTTGTTTTATTATAACAAAGTTTCATGTGTTGTTAGTATACATATCTGTTTTATACACTCAGATCTCTGATATGTTAATGTTTAGAGATATAAACAAATACCCAGAAAATAAAATGTTGAGAATAGGCAAGTAGTATTGGTTTTGGCTCAACCCAGAAAGATGTAAATAATGATGAGCTGCAATATACTCATGTATAAGTGCTGAGGCTTGAAATAGAAAGGAATTAGGGGTGCAATAGGGTTGCCTATGTGCTGATGCTCCTGATTCAATAAAATGCATAGCAAACAAAATTTTGTGATTCAGTGAAACCAGGTCATCCTGAGTTTAACTCAAGCACAAATGTTTGCAAAAGAAAAACTCTCTCAGAAACCATAAGCCAATGTTAGTTGCCTAAACTCCTTTTAAAATACCAAGATGAATATATGTATATACAGAACCTTATTTTGTAATCACCAATGGTTGTTTGCTTGTTTACCTCTGTATGGTCATGAATAATATGAGATGCCATGTTATGGATGTTTTTAGCTAATGAAATGAATCACTGAATGGTTTTGTCATAGAAAAATCAAAAGAGTTAGTATTAACTTAAACCTGATTAGGAAATTGGGGTCAAGAACACTGCAGGAATGACTTGTGTGCTTGAGTAACACAAGTTGACACATGGCTTGTTTAAGTCCTGAGATCTTTGTGTAATGGAGTGAATTAGTTCATTACAGTGTGTCCATTGATTCATAAATATTGCAGGTGAGACCAAGGATAGATAAATATACCCAGGGAATAATACTTGAGATGATGAGGAAACTAGAGTTTTTCCCAGATTTGAAATATGAGAATTGAATAAATGATTTAACTCATATTGGTTATTTTCCTGTTTGGTATGAATGATTGGTTGTCTATGATTGAGTTGTATGCTTGAATGTATGTGCCATATTTATATATGTAGTCTCTGGAAAGAAAATTAAAGTGTGCACATGCACAATGACACAGAGCATGCACACAAGTATTTACCTGATTCCAAAGGACAGAACCTTATGTATATGTACTTAACTTAGCTTTAACTTGATTAACTAATTATTTTTGTGAGCTTTCTCATACCAGACATGTGTCTGACCCTAGTGTGCTAATGGCATCTGGGGTGTCTCATTTAAAATGAGGCAGTTTCAAATGCTTTTTCAGGGATTGCAGCAACTAAGTAGGAGTAGGAGCAAGGCCTTGAGAAGAAGATATAGCATGCTAAAACTTAGTTAGATAAGAGCCTAAATGTTGAAATCTGCATGTATTGACAATTTAAATTGCTACTTGTATTAAGTGTTGAATATTGGAGGGATATTCTGTTAGATAATTTGTTAAGAGATTGACTTGTATCTGGAAACTATGAACTAAGTTAAATATCTGTTATGTTTAAAAAGGATTTTGATCAAATCTTGTAAGTGGATTTAGCAAGAACACCATGTTAAAAATTGAATGATTACATTTTATAAATGCATTAGTCAATCATGAATCTTTGGAAGAGATTTAAGTTTTGGAAAATCAGGATAGTTGATTCTCAGAAAATTAAATGGTTTTATTTTCTACTATGGCATATGTATACAAAAGAAAATAGACATAGGTTGAATGTTTTATATGGCTGCAAAGTTCCCATAATTAAGCTTGTTTCATACAAATGTCTCATGTCCTATTTTTAAAAGAAAGGATTTGTAATAAGGGAATTGTAAGCCAGATCCAAATAGTTGCAGATATATATGCACATAAACATGTTTAGTGCAAATATTATCACACCTTTTCCTTTGCACTCGTAATAGGAATCTGAATTTCACTCAGATTTTAACCAAATGCATTTTAAATGCCAGACAGATCTTATAAGAAGAAATACAAACCTGAATAATGATAAACACTTCTATCATCCTCAAAACCCAAGAACCAGACTCTTAATTCATATCAATCATGAAGCCTTCCAGGTTGTAGGAATGGATTTCAAAAATAATTAAGTAAGGATTATTGTTTAGTATGTTGGAATATAGGCAAAAATAAAATATATATGTGCAGATATAGGTAAATAACAGATTTCAAACTGTACAGGAGAAAAATAAAAGAAAAAAAAAACAAAAATTGTGTTTGAACCAACCAGCATAGTACTCGAACTCGTGATCTCTTGTGTATAAGTTAGGCGCGTTTCCATTACGCCTAGATGTTGCTTGTGTTCACTTAGGATCCACTTTCTTTTATACTGAATTTGATATTATCCAGACTTTAACATGATCATCTATATTAAAAGCTTGTTCACTACTGATTATTACTTGATCACTTCTTAGTTAGGATAAACAGACTAAAGTTTATGTCTCCAGTGGATTGTTTGGTCAAAAAAAAAAAATCAGCAATCCAATATCCTCTTGTTTTTCCAGAACTCTGATTGAAACAAGAGAGGCATATACATCCTCACATGTATGTGCTTATCTTTGTGAATGTACTGATATACTTATATTGGTTGATTATTGTGATCCTGGATATATTTTGGTTTATTGGAGAAAGATATTGACCCTGAGAGTTATAATTGCAATGGATGATATATCTATCTATATATATATATATATATCATCTTTACCTATAAAAAAAAAATCCTTATGGAATTAGAGTAGAAATAGGAGGGTCATTTCAGACAAGCAGTAACAGGCAAACTTCTTTCATCCAAAATCCAAGAATTAAAACTCTCGGCTACATTGGACTTATTTTCACCATATCGCTTCCCCGAAAAAAACAAATCGGCCCAATGATCATATGGTTTGTCATTCAAATACTCTATAGCTTTGGCACCTCCAATTTCTTTGTACTTGGACATGGCTTTTTCAAACTCATGATGATTAGAAGCTATAGCACAACGCTCAAGTAAATGAGCTACCCAAACACCCCTTCCACTTTTCACAATGCTAGCAATATTATTTTGCATATGATGCAAACAATAAGAATGATGACTATTCGGAAATTTTTTTGGAACACTTAACAATAAACCCCAGTGTCTATCACTTAAAAAAGTTAATATTCTATCACAACTAAGAGCATTCTTTAGGTGATTCAAAAACCAACTCCAACACTCTTCATTTTCTTTGGGAACAAGAGCCATTGCTAATGGGAAAAAACCTGGAAAAAAATAATAATAATAATTCACTGTTTATTAATGTACATTTGAAAATAATGCACTATGTTTGAAACAGTATTATCTAATAGTAAAAAATCACATGAACACTATGCCCTTTGCCCAAATAAAAAAGGAAAAATAAATTTGCTAGAGACAATTCATCCTTTTTTTCTTTTGTTTTTTAAATTTTGCCACTTGAATGTGTAGTCTATGCAGAAAGAGTAGAAATTGCAAAGATATAATACTTAATTCATGCATACAATACAAAGACTTATATTTGAACTTCTAAAAGATATATGCTATTATCTTTTCTATATGCTGTTTAAATCATTTTTATACGTTATGTAAGAATTTCAAATAATGAGAAAAATGATAAATATGTTCATCATGTAGTATAACTATGATATATAAGTACGACTTAATATGTTATTTAATTCTTTATCTTAAAAGATAAATGCATTTATCTTTTTTAACTCCTGTATACAGTAACATTTTGTACATCAAATTAAATAACATTAAATCTTTTACAGTATTTGTTCTGGATCAAATGTACATAAATTCATTTTCTGCAATAATTTTACATGCTAAGCCCTAACGCAAAAGAAACTTTAATGAATTGAATCAGTACTATATAACAGTAGACTAATCACTTAACCAAAATGTAGTATGAACATAACAAAATTCACTAGAACAATCACTTAAAGAAACAGTACTATGTTACAAAAATTTATAACAAGAACCTAATGCACACAGTACAAAGTAAATACAACAGCAAAAAAAAAAGATCAAAATTAGTACCTTGATTCCCATTTTTTTGCAGTGGCAGCCATCAAAATACCACTTCGCCCTTTCAAAAAGGTAGCATCTAAAAACACCATAGGACGACAATAGCTGAATCCAAATATACATGCCTCATAACATACAAAAACTCCCTCAAATTGGTTAGTGTCAGAATCCACATCCATACTTGAATAACTATTTGGGTTATTTCTTTCCAATGCCTTCAAATACCAAACTAAATCATTGTAAGAATTTTTTTCATCACCGTAAATATCATTCATAGCCAATTTCTTACCCTTATAAGCAAAATAATAGCTCAGCTCCACATCATAATCTCTTCTAAAACTTTTAATGATATCCGTCGTTTTTCTTTTTGGCTCATCACGAATTTGATTGAAGATTAGACTTTTCACAAGATCACTATTAATAGTTGGACTACCAAGTGAACGAAATCCACCACCACAAGTATGATTCAGCTGAATGTTTTTAACAAACAATTGGTCCAATTGCTTCAGTTTGCAAGAAGCATGAATCCTAAATGGACAACTATCTATAGCACATCGAACTGTCAATCGTTCTTTACAATTCTTAATATATTGTACTATAAACCCATTCTTCAAACAATAAGCACTAACCGTTCTACGGAATCCAATAGCAGAATCAAACTGTTGACCAACCCCAGTAAAAAATTCCATATTTGAATTCTTCTTCAACAACTCATGTAAATCCTTTTGTTGAGCAAAACCAGAATCTAAATCATCATCAGTTATATTATTACTTGACTCACCACCAACTACTGAACCAGACTTGCTACTTTGAACAACAAAATTATCCATTGAATCAATCTTCAACCGTAGAAAAAATACCAAAAATTCTTCCTTTTTAAACCAAGACAAACACAATACAGCTTAAAGATCACTATCTGTTTCAACAAAGGTAGTCTTTGATTCTCGAATATAAAAAATATCAAAGCATAATGGACTAAAATTAATCCACTCCTCGCAAATCCTATTCCTAACAGAACAAATAGAAGCATCCAATCCAAAACGAGCACTAAAACAATTGTTATTGAAATCAAACACAACTATAACAGATGAATCACACCTGGAAAAAAAATGTAAACAAAAAATTAAGTAGGTGAAATTGATTGCTTGGCAAATCGAACTGTCAACTGTAAACAAAAAGAATAATTGCTTTAATTTGAAGCATGAATCCTAAGAGGACAACCATCTATAGCACATCAAACTCTCAACTGTTCCTTACAATTCTTAATATACTATACTTTAAAACCATTATTCAAACAATATAAGCACTAACTGTTCGACGAAATCCAAGAGCAGAATCAAATTGTTGACCAGATCTTAATTAATATATGTAAAAATGTTTTACTACATCAGATCTTAATTAATATATGCCAGATCCTTTTTTAGCCCAGTATTCAAAAAAAGATAAAACCAATTCTCTTTTGCATAATACTTTACATGCATCAATATTGAATTAAAAAGGACAATATCATCCATATTAAAAATCACCGGTGCATCCTATAAATTAACTTTCCCATAATAGATTATATGTTCTTCCAAAAAGCATTGTCGGAACTAAATAAGAAATCAAGAACGAATTGTCACATTCAGTATCAACCAAAATTTCTTTATAGACAATAATTTGTCAGCGAACAACATAAAATAATAACATAAAATAATGAATTTTTATCACAAACAAACAAAACAGATCCTTAAAATCAACAAAAATAAAAAACAGTACCTTTGACCACCATGATCCATTAACTGATTGCTTGAACTTCGAGTTTCAGATCCCATAGATAGAACTAAAGAAATCGAAGAACAAAATCATAAACAGCAATCGACACTTTTTTCCGACGTGATATGAAATCTTGAATGTAACCAATCCGATTTGCGCAAATCTCCTGATCGATTTGGAAAAAACTCACCTCCCTGATCGATTTAGGAATATCGTGCCTGATCGATTAGCAAAAAATTGCACTCGATTGATGAAAATCACACATGATCGATGTGAAAAAATCGCGCCTGATCGATTTTGAAAAATAGCGAGATGTTTGGATTTGAGAATGAACTGAAAGTCTACCGTATTTGTGTTTTTGTCCTGGAAATTTATTATTTCAAACTCGAGTCCTACAAAATAATTGGACCTGGCTACAAGGCCCTCCTCGATAATTTCCACATTAAAAAATTTATTAGTGGTCGCTTGTGCAGTTAATGCCCCCACTATTACCCCGCTATAACCCTGCTATATCTCATAGCGGATTCCTAACGCCATGATTCTTCTATATAGCCCCAAATATAGCCTTTCCGCTTTAAGCCTCACTATTTCCGCTATATCCCGTTATTCTGGCTATATTCCGCTATTTCCGCTATATCTTTTTTAAAAGAAATGAATTTAAAAAATGACATTCATACAATACAAAAATTTTGAAATTAATTTATTTAATTGAATTTTTAATATATTTTCAGAAATGAAAATACTCTAATACTCTAATACTCTACTAAATTCAATTATGTTATATAACAGTTTTACGTTTATTTACAGTATATTCGCACATGTTTTTATTTAACGGCGGTGGTGTCAAAAGGCTTGTGAATTGGAGTACCGCCTGTTTGCATCAGGATCAGGGTGGTCTAGGTATCACCAATCTCAGTGCCTTTAACTCCGCGCTCCTCGCGAAATGGCTTTGGAGACTACTCTCTCCTGGCAATTTTATATGGATAGATTGGATTCTCTCGCTTCATTACCGCTCTAACCACCACCTCGTCCTTCACTTCCCACGGCGATGTAGACCTTCTTCGTTCTAGGCTGGCGTGCTCTAAACCATTCCCTGTGTCAGACCTCTTTTTCATGTAGTCATCGAAAATGGTAACAACTGTGTTTTTTGGTTAGATACTTGGCATAATCAACTTCCCCTCGCCAAATCTTTGCCCCACCTTTTCTCCCACTCGAGTACCCCTTCAATTTCGGTTAGAGACGGTGTCAACTTCGGTCCTGACTTCCTTTGCCCTCCTTCCCTCTTTGACACTGGCACCTTTTCCGACCTTATCTCCGCGTCCAATATGCTTCATTTTCTACAGTTCACCACCTTGCCGGATCATATAGTCTGGGCCCCTGCACCTACTAAGGGCTTCTCCGTCGCCTCCTGTTACTCCCACCTCAATAACCCTGGCTGCTTCTTTGCCTTCCCCAGACTCTGGAAATGCCCTCTTCCGCCACGTATCGCCTTCTGTGGTGTCTTGCTCATGATCGAATCAACACTAAAGAGAGACTTATCTGTCTACATATCCCGGTTGACCCGTCTTGTGTCTTTTGCTCTAATCACATTGAAGATATTCCTCACTTGTTTCGTGAATGTGACTTTGTATACTCGATCTGGGTTGAAACCAGTGCCCACCTCCTTGGCCATATCCCTGAACCGCCCGTCATATTTGATCACTGGAAATATAACCCCCCAACCTCCTCCTGGATGTCTTCATCTCTCTCTTCTGTTGGTGCATATGGAAAGAACGCAATGCGCACGTGTTTAATAAATCGAAATATCATTTCGAAGGCATATGCAGACGTATAACTCATCTATTCACCACTTTTACAGGTCGAAGCTTATCTGCACCTTTCAGACTTCGCCTTCCACTGAGAAGTTCATCCCCAACCGAATCACAAGGAAGCTCTTCGGCGTACCCCCCTAGCCAGCAGTTTAGGCCATAGTTGCGAACTGTTGGTAGTAACTTGATGCTTTCAGATCTCTATCTTCCCTTTTTTTATTTTGTTATGATACCCTTGTATATATTCATGCACTACCTTGTCCTATCTATATCAAATGTTTGTGTAGTTTCTGTACTTGCTCTACGTGCCATCGATCAGGCTTGTTGATCGAATCAATATTATATTATATATGCTACTAATCGGCTGTGTAATGTCACGCTACACACCCGTCTTGCTCAAAAAAAAATTAATTATGTATTAATTATAATTCAATTGAATGTTAACTTTTCATTGAATTACCATTTATATATTTGTAAAAATATTGAGTACGATTTTTATACGCTATTTTAGAGTCATCCACTATATCCCGCTATATCCTCGCTGTATCCCCGCTATGACTTTTTGCACCTCCGCCACATTGAATCTGCCGAGCGCTTTAACTATATAGGTGGTCGCTAATGCTAGCTAATTAAACTGCACATGTGACACATATGTGGGTTGCAGAATAAAGGATCCTAAGGCTACTATAACACTAGAGGGGGGTTGAATAGTATTTTATAACTTTTTATGAATCTTTTTAACTTGTTTAATAATTGAATCAAAACATAGATAATGAATCACAGATAAATAATCTTGTGGGCAATCATAGAAATAAATATAAGTAGTAAAGTAAAATGTAAAGAGTTGGAGAGATAACACTAGGGATTTTATACTGGTTCGGATTTCTCCTACATCCAGTCCCGTACAATTTCTTATACATATTTCTTTTTAAGTGCATATGTTGTATAATAGTAAGCAAACCAATCACAATATCAATTTCAAGGCTATAAGGCACACCCTCCTGTATTACCAGTCCAAGGTAAACTCTCTTGATTTATCAGGCTACAAGATCACCCTTTAGATTTGAATGGGCTACTTAGCACATTCACTTGATTTGAATAGGCTACAAGCACACCCACACAAAAAAGAGCAGAGCTGATGATTTTTCAAAGACAAATGGTTGTACTTTGGATACAATGGATCCTCTAGCCTCTTCGATAGAACTTTGATCTTTGAAATGAGAGAGATGCTTCAAAAATAGTAAGTAGATAATAAAGAATCAATACAATAGAGTATGAATTGAATCTATATGATTTTGAAGAGAATAGAGTATATTTTTCAAGATGTTTTTCAAAAGAGTAAGGAGTGAAAAGAAAGTAAGTTATTAATTTATTAAAAATTCATTTGCACACCCCTTTATATAGAAAATAAACAAATGTATCCATTCGTGAAGGCTTGTATCCAAAAAACGCTTCCATTCAAAATTTAAAAAAATAATTTAACAGTTTACATGTCGATATATAAAAATTAGTATGCCGACATATAATTAAAATTGAAAAATGTTTTCTTTTAAATTGATTTGCAAATACTATACTTTATAAAATAATTTGAACATAATTTTTAAATATCTTGAACTCTTAAAAACTTTTATGAAATATTTTAAAAATATATTTGAAATTTAAAATAATTTATTTTTGTTTAAAAGATCAAAGATCAAAATTGCTATCAAGGACTTTAATAATATATTCTAATGACTCTAAACACTGAATTATAATCGTGCGCTCTTTATGTCTTGCCTTCGAACTCATGAACCTTCAAATCTTGATCTTGAGTCTTTATACTATACAGTCTTCGATTTAGCACCTGTGTAATATTCTGCACTATATACTATTTAACTTTGCAAAACATTAGTATTTATATTTTATATGGTTGCTGTCATCAAAATCAATAATTGAGGTACTAACAATCTCCTCATTTTTGATGATGCAACCATTAAATATTCCTATATATAAAATATAATATAACTCCCCCTAAGTTACATACTCCTCCTAGTTATATGCATATGTATATTTTATATTTTTCTCCCTCTTTGTCATCATCATCAACAAAAATGGGTGAAATAAATAAAAATTACCCTAATGATATACTTATAAACTATAGAGCCAAAATCAATAATCAAGAATTAAGCGATATGCTAGTCAATATGGGATTGACTATATAATTGTGATTGGACAAAAGTAATTAAAGCATAAAGTAAGAACATTAAATATGACATATTAAGATGTAATAATTAGGACATATACTTAAAGAAGTACTAGATAACTTAATGTGATATAATTATGGCATGTATATGAATAATGATTAATGCTAGACATTAAATAAGAAAAACCAAACTTTACTATTTTAACAAACTAAAGTACATATACAGCCAAAAGCTTACACTCCAAGATAAACAAAACAAATCAAGCCAAATGCATAAATCAATAATCCTATCAAACAAGACTATACTACAAATTCTAATGTTTACGCTTTATAATAAGAGATTTGTGAATGGAACAGTAACGGTAGGTAAGGCAGAAATTAACTTTCTATTCAACCAAGTTTTCATTTGCATCGAATGTGACATCTCCTACACATTTGACCACATCGTCCACTATTTCATTGTCTTCCTCTTCTTCCTCATCATTCATTGGGTTATGAATGACAAGATTAGCGGTTGCTTTACATAAACATCTTCTTTAATAAAACCACTTAAAAAGGTGTTTTTAACATCCATTTGAAATAATTTAAAGTTATTATAATTTGCAAAAGCGCGTAAAATTCTAATAGCCTCTAATCTTGCTATAAGGGCAGAGGTTTCATCAAAATTTATTCCTTTTTCTTAACTATAACCTTAAGCAACCAAACATGCTTTATTTCTTATGACTACTTCTTGTTCATTAAATTTATTTCTATATACCCATTTATTTCCTATTATAGTTTCATTTCAGGCCTTGGGACAAGTTCCCAAACATCATTTCTAGTAAACTGATTCAGTTCTTCTTGTATAGTAAGAATCCATGAATCATCTAATGATACTTTCTTTGGATTTTTAGGTTCATTAGTTGAGATAAAAGCTACATTACTCAATTTATTCAATTGATATCTTATTTTTA
Source organism: Allium fistulosum (assembly GCA_030737815.1). Classification (NCBI taxonomy): domain Eukaryota; kingdom Viridiplantae; phylum Streptophyta; class Magnoliopsida; order Asparagales; family Amaryllidaceae; genus Allium; species Allium fistulosum. The sequence goes on from CM060907.1 coordinate 298,363,897, forward strand.
CGATTGACTCTATATTTCCTATAATATTTTCTATAGGATGATCCTTTAAATATATTTTTTCTTTTATTTGGATATGAATTTTTCATTTTGATTAACATTTTCTACTTCATCAATATTGGTATTATTCTCTTTAAAATTTTCATAAAATGAAACATGTAATGTTCCTTCAATAGTGTTAGTTCTAGTATTAAAAACTCTATAAGCTTTTACTTTTATTAGAATATCCAATAAAAATTCCTTTATCTGATTTAGCATCAAATTTATCTAAGTTATCTTTTGTATTCAAAATGAAACATTTACTACCAAAATCTCAAAATATGATAATTTAGGCATTTTACCATAAAATAATTCATATGGGGGTTTCTTGGTAAATGATCTTAACAAAATTCTATTTAAAATATAGCATGCTATAGCAGCTGCTTCAATCCATAAGTTTTTTTGGTAAATCACTATCGTTTAGGATAGTCCTAGTGCATTCTTATATAGTTCTATTTTTATGTTCTACTACTCCATTTTGTTGAGGGGTATAGGGAAAGGAAAGCTAAAAGTAATTCCTTTCTTATTGCAAAAAATTTCAAAGATTTCATTTTCAAATTCTCCTCCATGATCAGTCATGATCATTTTAATTTTAATTGACTTTTGATTTAGAATTTTCTTAGCAAAAATTTTAAACATTTCAAATGATTCAGTTTTATGTTTTAGAAAGATTGTCCAGGTATATCTTGAAAAGTAATCTTCTATTAAAATGTATCTATTATGATTTATTGATTGTATTTGTGATGGTCCGAAAAGGTCTAAGTGAAGAAGTTCTAAGGGTTGAGAGGTTGAAACCATATCTTTTGATTTCAAAGAATTTTTTGAAGTTTTCTTGATTGACAAGCATCACATAAGTTGTTGACATTAAAACTCATTTTAGGGAGACCTCTAACAAGTTCTTATCTAGAAACTTTATATAGGTGTTTAAAATTTAAATGACCAAATTTTTTGTGTAAAATCCAAGGTTCACTAGATTCAGGCAGAAGACACAGATTGTTATTAGACACTTTTATACTTAAGATGTAAATGTTACATTTCATAATTCCTTCAATGATAATGTTTGACTCACTATCTTCGATGTGGCAAATGTCTTTTCAAATTTAATTTTAAAATTTTTGCCACATAATTGACTAATACTAAGCAGGTTATGTTTCAAATTCCTAACTAGCAAAACATTAGAAATGGTAGGAGTTTTAGAGTTATCGACAATGCCGATGCCAATCACACATCCTTTTGAGTTGCCTTCAAAGTTTACTGATCCACCATCATTGTAACAATATCTTTCAAGATCTCCGGATTTCTCGTCATGTGTTTTGAACATCCACTATCCAATATCCATTTGTTCCTTTTGATTTGTGATGTACAACTATCAAGTGTCTATTTACCACCATCCATATAACATACTTGTTAATGCAATTCAACATTATACATTTCCAAAATATCAAGTGACTTTTCAAATTAATTAGATTCCAAGTATTGGTTTCATAAAATTGTTTTTCTATAAAAGTGCTAAAAAGAGTACTAACAATAGTACTTGGCATTTAAATTTTTCAAAAATTAGATTACTAGTTTTTGAAAATCTAGTGCTCTGATACCAAATTTGGATTACAGAATAAAGGAACTTAAGGCTACTATAATGCTAGAGGGGGTGAATAGTGCTTTGTAACATTTTATGAAACTTTTTAACTTGTTTAATAATTGAATCAAAACAAAAATAACCAAGGAAATCACAGAAATAAATATATGCAATAAAGTCAAAAAGTAAAGAGTTAGAGAGATGACAACATGGATTTTATACAAGTTTGGACTTCTCCTACATCCAATCCTATACAATTTCTTGTACATATTTCTTTTCAAGCACTTACTATGTATGGTAGCAAGCAAACCAATTACAATCTCTATTTCAAGGCTACGAGACACACCCTCCTATATTCCGAGACTGGGGAATACTCTCTTGATTTATCGGGTTACAAGATTACCCACTAGATTTGAATGGACGATTAAGCACACCCACTTGATTTGAATAGGCTACAAGCATACCCACACAAACAAGAGTAGAGTTGATGATTTTCCAAATACAAATAGTTGTACTTTGGATACAATGGATTCTATAGCCTCTTCGATAGTACTTTGATATTTTAAATGGGAGAGATGCTTCCAAAATAGTAAGTAAATAATAGAGAATCGATATAATAAATTATGAGTTGATTTATATGATTTTGAAGAGAGTAGAGTATATTTTTCAAGAGAGTAAGGAGTGAGAAGAAAGTAAGTTATTAATTCATTAAAAATTCATTTGCACTCCCCTTTATATAGAGAATAAACATATGTATCCATTCATGAAGGGTTGTGTCCAAAAGACATCACCATTCAAAATTTAAAAAACAATTTAACCATATATAAAAAATAAGTATGTCGATATATGCTAAATAAAATTGAAAAATGTCTTCTTTTAAATTGTTTTGAAAACACTATACTTTGTAAAATAATTTGAACATAATTTTTAAATATCTTTGAAATTTTTTAAAACTTTTATAACTTATTTTAAAAATATATTTTGAAATTTAGAATAATTTATTTATATTTAAATAATTTCACATTTCTCTTTTATAAGTGTGACGACCGCCCATGACCCCTGCACTAAACATAGAAATAGTGCGCTGAAAGGTGTGCCAGGCAGCCATGGATGATCGTCGGGGGTAAGTTAAAACAGCAGAATCTATCGTATTACTCACAGCGCATGGATAAAATACAATAGAGAATATATATAGTGAAGCTTCACAAAATAGAATCTCATCAATTAAGCTTCATAATAGTTGAATACAAACATCTGAATAGTCAATACATCAAGCCTCACTACATATCACTCAGAGAATTATACAATCAGCGGAACATCCAGTACTTATAGTAAGAAAATAATATGTAAACCTCCAGCTCGTCTTCGTCATCAGCATCGTCGGTTACTAAGAACAGCACCTGTCACCTGCTACCTAGTCTACCCATCCCAAAATGGATGAACAGCCCAAGGTAATAAGAGTTGAACATAAAACCTTGAGTCAGACAACAGTCTTAGTGAGCAGTAAATTAACTAACAACATAACAAAAGAGCATAAAGGTAAAAGGAATAGGAATCCAACCCTCCCACTCCACCTCTTTCTACAGTGATAGCCCCCAGAAACACTAAGCAGAAGTAAACATAGCAAAGCAAACATTTAAAGTAAAGCAATTATCACTCGAGTCAAGGTCAATGTTTTCCAAGCACAAACCCTCAAGGCCTAAACCAAGATCAGATAAGCACCCAGAAAATATTGCTCTTGAGACCGAATGACGATACAACCAAACATCCATGACTCTGGCTATCACTGTTATCATTGCTTCGATACCACCGTTAATTGAATGACCAGCACATTTTTTCATCCGTCCGTCAAGGGCTAATGGTAACCCCGGTTCTAGACAGAACTCCGCACGTCGTCGCAGCCCGTGCCTAGGACTATCGAATCTGCCCAGAGTACTCGACTACCAACTGTAGTCTTTTGGGACTATCGAATCTGCCCATCGTACTCTTGCTTTGAGCCTGCTAGAACCTTCAACAACGATGTAATCTCAGCCTTCTAGTCATCCTCCTCGACGACTATTCTAATACTAGCTCAAGCGCCTCTCGAGCCAACCATTATCCTCAAACTCGAACCATTTCACCGAGTCATCAACATGCTTGGAATGATCCCGTCTGGATTAAACCAAGGCTATCTCACATCATGCCTCGCTTCATCTCATCATAGCAAAGCCTCGTCTCAACATCACCATCAAATCTATCCATATGAGCTTTATCATCCGCGTCATATGCCACGAGCAGCTTTTCTTATTCAAGAGCCTTTCCCTTTAGCTTTTGAATCATCTTCGACCAACTTGTCCAAATCAAATCATCAATCAACTAATTTATAACAATCAATCAAGTCAATCATTAATCCAAGTAATCAAGCATTCAAACATGATCTAATAAACAATTATAACAATAATGGCAATCTTGTAAATAAAGAGTCCAAATCTAACAAGCATAATTAATGAGCAATATCTCTACAACCTGATGAATGAACTTGCATAGGTTAACATGTAGTAAAATGGATGTCAAATCATCATGAACAATAGATATATACTTAAGTTTAAGAAAATGCATGGAAATCACTATTTTATCACAAAATCAAGCCAACAATCCGATATACTCCTTTGGATCCGTGTGAGAGATAACCACCACTCACCAAATCACCTAAACACCTTAAAAGCAACACACTTCAGATCTGGACAGCGAAGGATCTAGCTCGATTCTCCAAAATTCTGCTTCAAACGATGAAATCTCTCTTCGATGGATGTAGATCTTCAATCTAAGCTCTTGGATCTTCGATTTGATCTTCGATTTGGATGGAAGGAAGCACAAGATTAAAGTGGAGAAAAGAAGTGAAGAAGTGTTGAACTCGAGCTCTCAAAATGGCAGCACTTCGTCGCTTCAAAATCCGGATCCCAAAAAGTGAGATAGAACCGTGTATTTATAGGCTGGAAATTCCTTAGGTCGTCCGCCCCCTTAAGTCATCCACGACTTAACTCTTCCGACCTACGACCTAGCAATCCTCTGACCTACGACTTAGCAGATCCTACGAATTAACCATCCCGTTCGACCTACGACCCAACAGATTCCCCGACCTAACACTTGCGCGACTTAACACATACGCGCGACCTAAGACTCAACGGGATACGACTTAGCGACTTATCACACTGCCGCATTTCTACCTAAGTCATTTGGACGACTTAATGACTTACGACTCAACGACTTAACAGAAGTCACAACCTAACACACACGCGACCTAACAACAATGCCGGCCTAACTCTCACGATCCAACGACTTAAGTCCTTACGCGACCTAACGGCTTAACTGGGATACGACTTAACACCTTTAGGTCGTCTAACGACCTAACTACACGCAGCATACTAACATAGGTCGTCTACAACCTAACTAACACGGCATAGCGACTCAACGACTTAACTTAACTCGTACACGACCAAACTAACAACAGTCTACTAGGTCGCTACTCCTATGCCACTGACCCCTAGGTCGGTAACCTTCTTAGGTCGGTCAACTTCTTAGGTCGGTCCATTTCTTAAGTCGCTAACTTCCTATATGTCGCCCCAATCTCTTAAGTCGTCCAAAACTACTGTACGACCTAAGCTACTAGACGACCTAACTTCTACAGACTTAACCCTGGACGATCTAACTCTGAACGATCTAACAACACTATCAACCTAATGACAACTGCTTTACAATCTTTCGATCCGTAAAAATACGGGTCGTTACATTCTCTCCCCCTTAGGAATTTCGCCCCCAAAATTCCAAACAAACAAGAGCAATCAAAAACTATTCCGCATGCCTACCATCCATAGCAATCAACAAACCATGCGTCCAATTCTAGCCTAGCATGCAGAATTCTAAAACTAGAACAAGTTACAATGTCGTGAGACGACACGACACCTTATGGCCATACCTCGAAGAGTTCAGGATGAGCTGCCTTCATCCTCTCTTCCACCTCCCATGTACAGTCGTTAACATCATCACTCCATTGTATCTTGAGCAACCTAACTACCTTCCTCCTAAGCTATTTCGTGTCAGTTTCCACAACACGAAGCGGCTTACGAGGTCTCTTATCAACTAGGTCAACTTCAAAATCTTCACAGCTATCAGTAGAAACCACCGTATTCGAGTCGTGCACATACTTCCGTAGATACGATACATGAAAAACATTGTGCACACCCGCCATCTTTTCTGGTAACTCCAATTTATAGGCGAGCTTTCCAATTCGCTCGATGATCGGGAATGGCCCAACAAATCTCGGAGTCAATTTTACTTTCTTCCCGAATCGAATAACATTCTTCAGTGGAGAAATCTTCACAAAAACCATATCACCTACGTCGAATTCCAAATCCTTACGACGCTTATCGGCATAACTTTTCTGACGGTCTTGGGCTGCCTTCATTCATTGCCGAATGATCTCTATGCAATACGAAGTCTGTCGAATCATTTTTGGCCCAAGTATCAACTTTTCCCCTGTTTCCAACCAACATGTCGGAGAGTTACACGGTCTTCCATACATTGCTTCATACGGTGCCATACCAATGCTTGACTGGTAACTGTTATTATACGAAAATTCCACCAAATGAAGGTGATCTTCCCATGATCCTCCGAAATCTAAAACACAAGCTCTAAGGAGATCTTCCAAAACTAGATTGACTCTCTCGGTCTGACCATCTGTTTGAGGGTGATAAGTTGTACTCAAACACAACTCGGTTCCCAAAACTTCCTGGAAGCTCTTCCAAAATCTACTAGTGAATAATGGGTCTCGATCACTCACTATACTTTTCGGAATACCATGGAATCGAACTATCCACTTAACATATAGCTCAGCCAACTTTGATGCAGTCCTGGTCGATCGAACATGAATGAATCTTGCACTCTTAGTCAGACGATCTACGATGACCCAAATCCCTTCATTTCTCGTTCTTGTTCTAGGTAACCCATCAATAAAATCCATCGATATTTGCTCCCACTTCCATGTAGGAACTTCTAACGGCTGAAGTAATCCACTGGGCTTCTTTTGCTCAGCTTTTACGAACTGGCAGTTCATGCACTTGGAAATAAAATTTCCAACATCCTTCTTCATACCTTCCCAGTAATAGGTTCTCTTCATATCCCGATACATCTTATTCCACCTGGATGAATTGTCAGCTTCGAGTGATGACTTTCCTTCAGAACTTCATCTCTCAATCCATCTATATCGGGAACAACTAGTCATCCTTGCTTCCGAAGCCAACCCTCTCGATCGACCTCGAATCCTTTATCTTTTTCTGGGTCCAATCCAGATTCCAAATCACGGATAACCTTGACAAGCTTATCGTCTCGCCTTTGGCTCTCGCCAATTCTTTCCACAAGAGTCGGTCTTATCGTTAAGTTTGCCAACATCTCAGGTTCTAATTCACGTCTGGGCCTGAAGTCAAATCCAGCTAAATACTCGAGACTCTTCCATTCTGAAAACATGGCTCTCAATCCTGCATGTCTTCGACTTAACGCATCTGCCACTGCGTTACCCTTTCCCGGAGTATAGGCTATACCAAAATCATATGATGCCAAAAACTCTAGTCATCGTTGCTACTTAAGATTCAAATCCTTTTGGGAGAAAAGATACTTCAACGACTTATGATCTGTAAACAACTCGAATCGAACTCCCAATAGATAATGTCTCCACATCTTCAGAGCAAAAACAATCGCCGCTAACTCCAAATCATGAGTCGGGTAATTCCTTTCATGCGGCTTCAGTTGTCGACTTGCATACGCAACAACTTTACCCTTCTGCATCAGCACTACTCCAAGTCCAGTACCACATGCGTCGGTGTAAACCACCATCTCATCATTTCCACTTGGAATAGTCAAAACAGGAGCACTTGTCAATCGCTCTTTCAGGATTCCGAAAGCTTGCTCACACTTAGCATCCCATCTGAATACTTGGTTCTTTTTCGTCAATCCTGTTAATGGTGCAGCTACCTTGGAAAAGTCTTTGATAAATCGGCGATAATATCCTGCTAATCCAAGATAACTTCTCACATCAGATGCATTCTTAGGTCTAACCCAATCCTGGATTGCTGCCACCTTGGCGGGATCAACCGCTATTCCATTTCCAGAGATAATATGGCCTAAGAACCTCACTTCACTCTTCCAGAAGTGACACTTCAAAAACTTAGCCTTCAGCTGATGTTTCCATAAGATTTCCAAAACAATACGCAAGTGCGTCTTGTGCTCTTCTTCAGTTCTGGAATAAATCAAAATATCATCCACGAACACTAGTACGAACTTGTTCAACTGATCTCTGAACACTCTATTCATAAGATCCACAAAATACGCTGGTGCATTAGTCAATCCAAACGGCATTACCAGCCACTCAAAGAAACCGGATGGTGTCCTGAAAGCAGTCTTCGGCATACTATCCTTTGCCACTCTTAATTGGTGAAATCCCGTAGCTAAATCCATCTGAGAAAACACCTTAGCTTCGTGAAGCTGATCAAACAAGTCATCTATTCTCGGCAATGGATACTTGTTCTTCTTAGTCACTTTATTTAGCTCACGATAATCCACGCACAATATCAACGATCCATCCGCTTTGGTTGCAAACACAACTGGTGCACCCCATTCGGACACACTACGCCGAATGAATCCTTTCTGTAAAAGATCATCAACTTGCACCTTCAACTCCTACTGTTCCCTAGGCGCCATCCGCCTAAGAGGCATCACAACAGGCCTGGCTCCTTCAACTAGATCGATACGAAACTCGATCTCTCTATGCGACGGTAACCCTTTGACCTCATCAAAGACATCCTCAAATCCATTAGCGATTGGCACCGATGACAGTCCATCCCGTGGAACAACCAGCGAATACATGAAGCTCATGAAGACGCCTTCCTCATGCTTACATCGTATCACAACCTTTCGCCCTCCCACATTCTCGACTGTCACCTCCAACCTTTCACAATCGACCTTTGCCGCATACTTCCTAAGCCAGTCCATACCCAAAATAATTCCGAACCCCGCAAAGTTCAGAACAAAACAATCACAAACAAAAGAGCAATCATGACTCGATACAACCAGACCACGGCATAGCATACACAGACAGGATGAACCCCCAACTGGATTAGTCTCAACCAATGGTCTATCAACAATATCCGGTTTTAAACCCAACCGACCTACAAGTTCATTACAAACAAAAGAATGCGACGCCCCAGTATCGAATAACACTCTAACTGGGACACCACATATGGAAAGAGTACCTTGAACCACCACACTCTTTCCTTTCTCTTCAGCGGTAGGAGCTTTCGAAGATGATGGAACAGCCCCCAAAGCATAAGCTTGCACAATCTGCTTGTCCTTTCGCGGTTCTCGACAATTCCTCTTGACATGCCCCGGCTTGTCACAGTTGTGGCACTTCACCGGCACCTTTGGATTCTTGCAATCTTTGGAGAAATGGCCCTTCTTCTGACAATTATAGCAGGTCACTTCGCCCTTCGGCTTCTTCTGACCATCCTTACCCTTCTGCTGCTGCTGCTTCCTCTTCTTGTTTCCACCCTGCTGTGGTTTAGACTCTTCCTTGGTTACAGCAACAACAGATCCCTCTTTAGGAAACAGATTCTCGTGCCTGAGAGCTTTCTCCACAAGCTTCTCAAATGGATCGTCCAGATGATCCACCAACTGCCTCCCAAGATAAATGTCCAAGCCTGTCACAAACTTCTCGTTCTTCTGATAAGGAGATTCAATATATGACCGGGCATACTTGAACAAAGCTTCAAACTCAAAAACGTACTCAAGAACTGGTCTTCCACATTGCTTGAGCTCCACAAACTTCTTAAACAGAACAAATTTCTGAGCTGTAGAAATGAACTTAGCTTCAAATCTGGCTTGGAATTGCACCCAAGTAATTTCTTCCTCCGGAGTATCAATGGTGATAGAGTTCCACCAATCAGAAGCTCTTCCTTGAAGCTCTCTTGATGCGAGCTTCCTTTTGGTTGCATCCTCGATTCCCAAGTCACCAAAGATTCTTCTACAAGCATCTATCCATCTCTGAACTTCAATGGTTGACTCTGTTCCAAAGAAAACCTTCCCTCCAAGAGCAGTATAGTCTTTACACAGCTTAGCAAAATCCACCGGCCTTGGAGCTTGAACTTGAATTCCAACATCAACTGCTGGCCCCGGAGCTGGTATCCTCCTCATGATCGAAGTCATCATAGCCTCGAACATAGCAGCATAATCAGCAGCCCCCTCAGCAGCACGGCCTTCCCTAGCAGCTGGTCTCCCTCTTCGACTCATTCTTAATATCTATAAAAGAAATGATCAGCACACCTTGAGAAACAACTGCATAAAGAATTCAAATCCTTCTAAGCTACTATATTATATATAGTAATCATCCATCAAAATACAATTACGTATCTCATACGTAGTTACGTCAGCGAGCGTTGGGTAAAATCGATTAACCAATGCTCTGATACCAAATGTGACGACCGCCCATGACCCCTGCACTAAACATAGAAATAGTGCGCTGAAAGGTATGCCAGGCAGCCATGGATGATCGTCGGGGGTAAGTTAAAACAGCAGAATCTATCGTATTACTCACAACGCATGGATAAAATACAATAGAGAATATATATAGTGAAGCTTCACAAAATAGAATCTCATCAATTAAGCTTCATAATAGTTGAATACAAACATCTGAATAGTCAATACATCAAGCCTCACTACATATCACTCAGAGAATTATACAAGCAGCGGAACAGTCAGTACATAAAGTAAGAAAATAATATGTAAACCTCCAGCTCGTCTTTGTCATCAGCATCGTCGGTTACTAAGAACAGCACCTGTCACCTGCTCCCTAGTCTGCCCATCCCAAAATGGATGAACAGCCCAAGGTAATAAGAGTTGAACATAAAACCTTGAGTCAGACAACAGTCTTAGTGAGCAGTAAATTAACTAACAACATACCAAAAGAGCATAAAGGTAAAAGGAATAGGAATCCAACCCTCCCACTCCACCTCTTTCTACAGTGATAGCCCCCAGAAACACTAAGCAGAAGTAAACATAGCAAAGCAAACATTTAAAGTAAAGCAATTATCACTCGAGTCAAGGTCAATGTTTTCCAAGTACAAACCCTTAAGGCCTAAACCAAGATCAGATAAGCACCCAGAAAATATTGCTCTTGAGACCGAATGACGATACAACCAAACATCCATGACTCTGGCTATCACTGTTATCATTGCTTCGATACCACCGTTAATTGAATGACCGGCACATTCTTTCATCCGTCCGTCAAGGGCTAATGGTAACCCCGGTTCTAGACAGAACTCCGCACGTCGTCGCAGCCCGTGCCTAGGACTATCGAATCTGCCCAGAGTACTCGACTACCAACTGTAGTCTTTTGGGACTATCGAATCTGCCCAGCGTACTCTTGCTTTGAGCCTGCTAGAACCTTCAACGATGATGTAATCTCAGCCTTCTAGTCATCCTCCTCGACGACTATTCTCATACTAGCTCAAGCGCCTCTCGAGCCAACCATTATCCTCAAACTCGAACCATTTCACCGAGTCATCAACATGCTTGGAATGATCCCGTCTGGATTAAACCAAGGCTATCTCACATCATGCCTCGCTTCATCTCATCATAGCAAAGCCTCATCTCAACATCACCATCAAATCTATCCATATGAGCTTTATCATCCGCGTCATATGCCACGAGCAGCTTTTCTTATTCAAGAGCCTTTCCCTTTAGCTTTTGAATCATCTTCGACCAACTTGTCCAAATCAAATCATCAATCAACTAATTTATAACAATCAATCAAGTCAATCATTAATCCAAGTAATCAAGCATTCAAACATGATCTAATAAACAATTATAACAATAATGGCAATCTTGTAAATAAAGAGTCCAAATCTAACAAGCATGAATAATGAGCAATATCTCTACAACTTGATGAATGAACTTGCATAGGTTAACATATAGTAAAATGGATGTCAAATCATCATGAACAATAGATCTATACTTAAGTTTAAGAAAATGCATGGAAATCACTATTTTATCACAAAATCAAGCCAACAATCCGATATACTCCTTTGGATCCGTGTGAGAGATAACCACCACTCACCAAATCACCTAAACACCTTAAAAGCAACACACTTCAGATCTGGACAGCGAAGGATCTAGCTCGATTCTCCAAAATTCCACTTCAAACGATGAAATCTCTCTTCGATGGATGTAGATCTTCAATCTAAGCTCTTGGATCTTCGATTTGATCTTCGATTTGGATGGAAGGAAGCACAAGATTAAAGTGGAGAAAAGAAGTGAAGAAGTGTTGAACTCGAGCTCTCAAAATGGCAGCACTTCGTCGCTTCAAAATCCGGATCCCAAAAATTGAGATAGAACCGTGTATTTATAGGCTGGGAATTCCTTAGGTCGTCCGCCCCCTTAAGTCGTCCACGACTTAACTCTTCCGACCTACGACCTAACAATCCTCCGACCTATGACTTAGCAGATCCTACGACTTATCCATCCCCTTCGACCTACGACCCAACAGATTCCCCGACCTAACACTTGCGCGACTTAACACATACGCGCGACCTAAGACTCAACGGGATACGACTTAGCGACTTATCACACTGCCGCATTTCTACCTAAGTCATTTGGACGACTTAATGACTTACGACTCAACGAATTAATAGAAGTCACGACCTAACACACACGCGACCTAACAACAATGCCAACCTAACTCTCACGATCCAACAACTTAAGTCCTTACGCGACCTAACGGCTTAACTGGGATACGACTTAACACCTTTAGGTCGTCTAACGACCTAACTACACGCATCATACTAACATAGGTCATCTACAACCTAACTAACACGGCATAGCGACTCAACGACTTAACTTAACTCGTCCACGACCTAACTAACATTAGTCTACTAGGTCGCTACTTCTATGCCGCTAACCCCTAGGTCGGTAACCTTCTTAGGTTGGTCAACTTCTTAGGTCGGTCCATTTCTTAAGTTGCTAACTTCCTATAGGTCGCTCCAATCTCTTAAGTCGTCCGAAACTACTGTACGACCTAAGCTACTAGACGACCTAACTTCTACACGACTTAACCCTGGACGATCTAACAACACTATCAACCTAATGACAACTGCTTTACAATCTTTCGATCCGTAAAAATACGGGTCGTTACAATAAGTTTCCAATTAAATATAGATTTAATCTGTAAAGGAAAGGTAACTATAGAATTATCTGAAATCAAATTTTAGCATTAAAATTTGAAATCTAAAGTGGCACACAAATAGATATAATAAAATCACCTTTAAAACATTATCATAATTAAGTTTGCAATAATAATTGATTAATCAAAACATTCTATATGTATGTGTGTGTGTGTTTTATAATTAAATATTAACTAAAATTTAAATTTAAGATATATTTGATTGAACAAAGAAAACATAAAATTATGTTATTTGAAATTAGAATTGACTTAAGCAAATGATATGATTCAAGATGTTTCATTGTTTCAATAACATAAAGATGCTTATGTAAATTTCTAAAATTTGAATATAAAATTCATTATTTTAAATAAATCAATTTATGGATTATACATATGTATATGCATATTTTATTACAAAAACAAACATGCATCAACAATATATTTCCCTTAAATATGTATAAAGAATTGGTTTCATGTTTTATAAATGACAATACATAAATAATTCTTAATCAAATCTAATAAGTGGCATCCGCAGCTCTGTACGGTCGGCAAGGGCTCCTAGCTTACCGATAGAAAAAGAGGGTTCGATCCTTGGTAGTGGCACTTTAGCGGCTTATTATTTGTAGAGGTATATAATAATACCTTAAATGAGTAAAAAAATATTGGGATCGAAAAGTGCCTCCGTGAGAGCTTGAGTTAAAAGGGGTGGAGCGGTGACAGACCTTCTTACATTCCTAGCCTACGTAAGTACGTTTAAATAGAATAAAAATAATAAGTGGCAATATAATATTTACATATGCATAAATTTTAGGTCAAAGTTGAACAACATGAATGAATAATATAAGATAAAATTTGAACCTTCAATGATCTTTCCCTTTGTAATACTTTGATTTGCAAATCGTCTCCTAAAATGCATTATTCACCACCCAATCTTGCTAGAATCGAATGAACCGCCTTTTTTTATTTTATTTTATTTTATTTTAGGTGAAAAGAAAAGAAAATTATCAGCTATGTCGAAGAGAAGGGGGCTTCATGGATGGGAGGAAGAAGAAAAGAAAATCAATGAATAAGATGATATGTTTTAACGAGAGAATAAAAACCTTTCATATTCTCTATTTAGAACTTCCTCTTTTAATTCTCAATTACCTCTTATCTAATATATAGATGATTTCCCTTCCCCTATGGTTGGTAATGCATGGGCCATTTTGGATGAAAAATCGCAAAATCCATTTAAATAGTTATTAACACCTAAAGCCTATTCAAATGTTTATAGATGTCGTATGTTGATACATGGATATATAAGTTTTATATACACATCCATATATTACAATAGCCAAAACATGAAATAAAATTAGTAAGTAATATTTGTTAAATATTAGTCAATTTGTAAAACTTTATAAAATAATTAAATCGTGTGATTGTTTGGAGAATTGACAAATGTGATTATGTGACTTAAAGGTGTGAATTCAATTAGCAATTAATATCAAACAATTCAAATATTAACGTTCACACGTCACCATAGATAGTGGTGTGATAGTTTGGCCGAATTCATCGCTTGTAGACATTTTTGTTAAAATCATATTTTATATTATCTTAAGCGAAACCAATGGCAACAATGATTTACACACATTCTCTTCATCAATAGTATATCACATTAGGAGGTATGGAGTCAGATACTAGTCAAAACTCCAAAATTATCCACATTCAACTCCGTCAGTCCATAAACAATGTAATGACCTAGATGTTTGAACAGTTTATAATTAAATAGTGGAATTATTTAATATTTACATCTTGGATTTAATTCGAATAAAAAATGATTTTGAAAGTTTATTTAAATTTTGTTTAGATAAGAATGATATGGAAAGCTTGTAATTTAGAATTAAAAGTGATTAAAGTTGTTTAATAATAATTCATTTTAATTAACGTGTGAAATTATCATTCTGTGGCACTATGTCGGATTTTGACGAAACTAGTGCCATTGGATTCGGAATATTGAATTGTTATATGCCAATGAGTTTCGCGACGATCAAATGCACAGTGTGGTCACGTAGACTCAAAACGCACAACAAAAAATTAAGAGAATAAAATATAATATTATTTCCCTATAGATGCACATTAACTTTAAAACCTAAATTTAACTTTACCTCTTCCTCTTCTTTTTAATTTTGTCTGTGAATGAAAGATAGCCACCACCATTTTTAAAAATTCAAGCAATTAAATCTTGAGTTATAGTTCATGAAATTCGATGAGAGTGAATCCATTAGCTTCACATGGGTGAGTACTTGGTTTTGGCGAGCTTTGTTTTGGTTGCGATGATGGGTTGTCATGCTTGACTTGGTTAAGCGTGCCTAGGGTTAGCCTTAGGGAGTGACTGAGGAAGAGATAGGATGCGTCATCTGCGACATTGTTCTTCTGGGGGGTAAATGAGTGCATGGTGATGAGGCAAGGGGGTGCGTTGCTTGGTTTGAAATCATGACATGTTCTTTGTCACTTTTTTATGTTGAAGGTCGTAATTTGATCAGAGATGACGGAGCTAAAATTTAGGGTGGCGATGGACTTGGGGTGCGACGAGGAGTAGTTTTGGCGGTGGTTAGGCGTCCTCTTGTGGGGAGGAGCAGAATGCAACAACTAAAGGCAGATGATTTAGGTCATGAATGTAATTTGATCGACGAGGTCGGGTAGGTCGTGATGGGTATGGACAAGTCAAGCATGAGACGAGGAGTTGAATGGCGAGATTGGTTTGGAGAATCGGTGAACGATTCACCGTATCATTGGTGAGCGTGCATGGTGAGATTGGGTTTCGCGTATTAGTGGGAGGAGAAGATGATGAGGGAGGGAGATGTGGAATTAAGGTAATGTGTAGGATTAGTTTAATTAATTAATTTTTTAAAATCCAAATTCTTATATAACACTATCTTGGTCATACAAGGTCCGATCGAGATGCTGCTTTTGCCCTTGCGTTCATATCGGGATTACCTATGCAATGGAATTAGATTTATTGAGTGTAGAGCTTGTTTGAATTTTAGTCACTATTGGCAAACGTGAAAGCGTTAACTGGAGATTGGGTGATTTTTACTCACCAATTAACTATATATCATTGTATGTAGAATTGTTGTTGTATTGAAAATATAAAATGTATAATGAACAATGCAAGTTATTATTTTTGGACCCAGCCTTGTTTTGTAAAACAAGTGAGAACATTATTATTGAGTATAATAATCTCTATTTGATCATCTATAACATGTATCATGGCCCAGACTACTTGTTTACACATTTAATATTGCTTTGTGAATAGTGATAATATGTTATGAATGGTAGAAACGATTTAGTCATTATAAACATGTTTTGGAATCCATGATATTTTGACATATGTTAAATTGGATAATTTGGGTAAATTGTGGAAATATATATATATATATATATATTTATTTATATTTATATTTATATATGAACATATTTATTGGGTTGTTCTATACACAGTTTGGTTTGTTAGGCATAAATGGGATTAGTTTGGACATTTGTGGAATTTGGAAATGGAAGTTATAAATGGTAGAAGCTAAACGGTCACAATGGATGCACTTCGAAATCGCTGTGATCTATGATTTTAAATTTAACTTTAGAAGACATCTTAGGGCTTATTCGTATTTATAATAAGTACTATTAGCATACTTATCATCGGAAAATAACAAGGTTTAAATGTATTTCTGAAAACCATTTGTAGATTTAAAATGATGGTTTTAAATTATAAAATAGGTTTTAAATGGTGTTTTAAAAAGAGGTGTTAAAATTTGTATAAGTATTTTAAAATATATTTTAGTAAATACATATGGTTTTAAAAGTTATTAAAGATTTTGATAAAGATTCTTAAAAGGATTTTATATTATAATATTTTACAAATGGTTTGTAGTATTTTAATAAATATCTTAGTTTTACAAATTAATTAGTATATGTTAATATCTATCTTATTAAAGGTATTTTAATATATATATATAAGTTTTACAAAGGGAAGTTTGGTATTTATAAATTGATTTAAAAGGCATTTTGGGATTATAACACCTATTTTAAGGAATTGGCTTATAAATTGATTTAAAAGGGTATATTACTTTGTTCAATAAGTAAAGCTATATGTAGAGTTTTGGAATGGATATTTCAAATTTAATGGCAAGTATAAAAGTGGATTTTGGGTTTATAGTATCGATGTTTGTGCAACATTTGTTTTAACCCATATAACTATACTTTTGAAAAGTAATTGGATCTTTAAAATGGAGTTTTAAAGATAATGAGATAGTAAAGTGTTTTGGAATTTGTCGTAAACAATGTTTTAGTAACATTTGTTTTTAAACACTTGGGTAATATTTTAAGTGTTTAAATATTATAAATGAGTTTGGGAAAATACTTATATCTTTAATAATGGAACTTTAAAGGGAATAACAAATATAAATTGGTTTGGCTTTGTTGTAGAAATGTGTTAGTAACATTCGCCTTTAACCCATTTGGTTATACTTATGAACGTAAATAGATCTTTAAAAAGAATGTTTTAAAGATAACCATAAGTGAAATGGTTTTGGTTTTGTAGTGACAGTGTTTGAGTAACATTTTTCTTGAACCCTTTGAAATTGATTTGTGAATATACTTATACGAGTGGAATAAGTATATTAATAGTTTTGGTAAGTGTTGAAATGTGTTGAAAATGAATAGTGATGTTTTAATTACATAGTGGAGTTTAATTAACAAATGGAGTTTCATTTATAAAGGGTTTATTGAATAAAAATGAGTTTTACTAATAAAAGAGGTTTTTAATTAATAAATGAAGATTAACTAGAAAGGGGATTAAAAGTTGTTTATATGACTTGATCGTGCTAGTTTGTTTCGGTCGTGCTTTGTTTGTTACTTGCTTATGGACAGTATATGGGGACTTAGTTTCCCATATGCAATTATTCTTATTGTATTGGATTATTTGTTTATTTGATAGTTAAAGAACCGACTATCAAATCTTAGTCGGAATATAATATGGAAATATCTAGAAGAAACACAAGGATTATATGGTGCAGTTATCTCCAGTGATGCTATACTATAGTATAGACTTGTTTTGCTGTTCTAGGAAAAATGATAAGGAAATCCGTCTACTTAAACGGTTAGGAGGTGATCTCTGATTTATGTATTATCTTTTTATTTCCCACATAACCATGATTGAGATTCCTGGAAAATCGATCGATTGGTTTTGGAGCACCGGGTAAGCGAGGAAATGTACTTAGCTAAGAATACTTGAAACCGTAACCACTCCAAAACCATATACATGTTCCATACTTTGGAAGAGGTTCATGACTGCTTCGTGATTACTTCATGATGCTAGAATCATATGGATATTCGAGATCTGTTTGAGATGCTCGAACACATGTGGTTGTTTGTGATCTATTTAGGATATGGGGATCCATTTGTGGTTTCGAGACCAGTTGAGGTATGGGAATCCATGTGTGATTCCAAGAACTGTTGAGGAATCCATGTGTGATTTCGAGATCTATTGAGATATGAGAATCAATGTGTGGTTCCGTGATCTGTTCGATTTGGAGCTCGTGTGGAAGATCTGTTCGAGTGGTGACTCGTGGGCTGGAATTTTGGATGTAGCCTCATCATCGGTATGGAAAAAACCAGAGGTAGGAGACATAGCCAGTAGGGTTGGAAAACCCATAGGGTGCATGCGACTCCATTTCTAGAGATACTTATTGGGATATGCATGTGGAAGCGATGCATCCGGTCTTAGCGAGACCCGCTATGGTTTTCCTATGGTACATTCACTAGAGATGTATGATGCTTTGGAAGGATATATCTGATACTTGTGCAGTAGTTTGGATTCTATGTGATTTGAAATGTTTTAAGATATATCCTTCTACTGTAGTTCGAATTCACTAGATCCCTGATGGCGTGGTCTTACGATATACTCTTGTTTTGAAAGGTTTTCAGATATAATAAATTTTATGTGATTTGAGTTTCTTACACTGGTGTACATAACTAATCTGGGTGTTATTCTCTTATAATGCTCGGGTCAGCTGGAGTATGTTTCTAGATTTAGCTGTTTTTCATTGGAGCTCTTGGAGAGGGGCTGGATGATTTCCTACCGTACTTGTTTTCCACTGCATTACTTGATTGTATCTATCAGCATTTGTGAGGACAGGTTGTTATAACTGTCCAGGCTGATGATAGGTTATATTATGTGATTGATGTATGTATATAAAAGTTTTCTTTTTGGTAAAGACCTTTTGAGATATTATATATTATCGTTTCGCATGTGAGATTCTGATATTGTGTTCTCTTCTTTCTTTTTCTATTTCTTTTTTTATTTACCCTAACAATTTGTCTTTCCGACACTTGGGTGCTCGGCATGTGAATACCATGGATGTATTAGTGTCGACATTCCGGAGTTGAAAAGGCGGATTGTTACAAACAAAGTCCTTGATTTAATAATAACATTTATTATTAATTGTTCGACTCTAGCCAAAGATTTTGACTTTGGGTTGACTTTGATGGTGCTACTAACCTCATACAACTGAGGAGACGAACTCCCCATTGAATAGTGTTTCACTCTCAATGCTTCAGCGCAGACCCAACTATAGTCGCTTGATGGATCGTCATGCCAAGAGTTAACTATAATCAAAGTGGAGTATTCACATTTAAGCTCTATAGTATTTTCAGGTTGAGGGAACCATGTAGAATCGCCACTCTAATATATTTTTTGGCTTAATTGTTATTAATTAACATGAAACTGTCGGACGAGCCATTCCATAGTTATCTAATAAATACGATTACGTAACCCCTTGGTGCCCCCCAGTAGTCATTTTTAATACACTGCCCTATAGTTTGAGAGCGTTACACACTCTAGTCTCATATGATAATTCGATATCCTTCCTCAAAACATCTTGACTAGGAATATTTAAAACATAATGTTGTTTCATATTGTAATTAATTACTCACATTCACAACTACAATCACATAACATTTTATTTAAAGATTTTGTCATTATATATATTAAATTAATTATTTAATTATTTATATCATAATATAACAAAGTTTATAAAAGAAAATAAACACAATTAGCTGAACAAGTTGACTACAAAGTATGATATATGTAGCAATTACATAATTGCCCCTATACTACTAACTCTTTCAGTGTTGATGAAGAGAACATGTGTATATTATGTCATCACTTAACAATACCGCTTTAGGTGATCTAACATATGGTATTGCTGAAAAGATTTATAAGTGATAAATTCAGCTAAATTATCCCACCATCATCTAAAGACACGTGTGAAGATTAATATTCGAATTCTTTAATATTAATCGCTTTTTAAATTCACAACTATTAGTCACACAACCACATCTGTGAATTCTCTAAAGTACCATATGATTTAATTCGTTTATAAAGTGTTATAAATTAAATATAAATAGTATTTAAGAAATGTTAATTATTAGTGTATTGATGTTTGAGATGCTTTTAATAAGTGGGATGACTCCTAAAATTTTTCTGGGTGACATTATAAGTTGTTTGGATGTATATATAAACACTAAATGTGCACGTATCAATATATTACATCGATACACAAATGGGCTTTAAATATAAAAAATTGCTTAATAGGCTAAAATATTTTTGCCCAACGAATAGTCATAGGTATGACCCGTCATTGGCGGAGAAATAGTGGTGGATCTGATTTGAATTGGTATTGAAGACCGAGTAAAAGGTGAAAGATATATCTCCCTTGCAAAATATGATCCAATTTATCATAATCGTTGAGTTAACATGTTAGTTAATCGTATTTTGAAACATGGGAATAAATCGTCGGATTATCAAATTATTTACAAAGCCATGAAAAAGATTCAACAAAAGAAATGAATTCCAAGGGGAATTCCTGCATTCACGAAATCCCAAGGGAGCCTCGTCTCGAACAATTATAGTGCTTCCCATTTGAACGCAGATGAAAAGGGAACTTAATCGTAGGTTCTTAATGGAAACACTTTCCCAAACTTGTTTATTGATTTCATCCAAAATCAAATGAAAAGTTTACTTTTTGAGGATAAACTTCAAGAACACTTTAAGCTTAGACTTAAGGTATGAATGAAAAATGAATTCTAATTCATTTTTCACTATTCCTGTCTTATCACATGTTAAACCCAAAAATGTTCATTTTTCTTAAACATACCCTTCATAGATACTAATGCATACTAACCCTTATTTTGCTTGATTCTTTATCCTCTAGCCTCCAATATTTATAATCGGCCTCATCACCACCCTAGGCCAAACTCCCTTGTCACTTAAACATCAACATACAAACTCTAAGTGGTAGCATTTGGCTTGTTGCAAATTCTAGTAAAAGATAGGAGATCATAGGAGTTAATTCCAGTTCGAAGTGTGAACGATAGGATCTACTAGGTAAACTCTTTTTATTTTTACTTCATTACACATATGTACACACCATAACATTACTATATATTGTTAATGCCATATGAATATATACGCATTTTAATTTATAATTTAAGTAAAATAATTTATATCACTGTGTATTATAAATCAATATACATAAGAAACTATTATATATATCTATATATATATATGTAAACATACATACATACATACACACATATAAGTATTATACACAAACACTAAATAAATATAAATCCCAATATTTATATATGTGTGTGTTGTACGTTTGTTTATTGCAATTATATTATATCGTGATATTGTATAATATATATATATATAACATATATCAAAATAAATAAATATAAAAAATTTATAATAAAATAAGATATTATCTTAAGATGTTAGATTGGATCTAATGCTTATGAATAACAGTTTGAAAATGCCTATTGAGATACAAATACATTTTTCTTTGAAATTTACCAATTCTCCCCTATTAAATGGGCCAGATCTAACCGCTTATAGCCTAGCCCAATATCCATACTTCTGCTCCAAAGAAGAAAAATTAGGGCATAGTTGATTCCCTCACAACTAGAAATCATGTTATTTGCTTACTTGACATTACCAATGCCCCACCAACACCTCTATTTGCGACATCGGTAAGTCATAGGTAACTCTTTATCAACACAAAATCACCAACGCCTCGATGATTCCATTTTTAGACGTCGGCAAGGCATCGCCCTCTCTATACTTACCTTGCAGACGTCCCCCCCTCCATCATTTTTCCAATTAAAAAAATAAAAGCATGCCACCTCTCCTCTTTGCACCTCCTTCTCCCTCCACGCCGCTACAAGCCAATGCCCCTCCACAAGCCCAGCACCACATCCCCAAGCCGCCATCTCCCAAGCCCAGCTGCCACCTTGTAATTGCAAGCCCAAGTGGCCACCTCCTAAGCCCAGCTGCTACCTCGTCGCTGCAAAGCCGCCACATCCCAAACCCAGCCGCCACCTCGTCATCGCAAGCTTAAGTCGCCAACTCCTAAGCTCGTCGTCTCCTTTAGGTAGCCGCACAAGGTTCCAAACCACTGTCAACCAGCAAGCCACCATCACAAACCCAAGCCTCTAAGCTACCCTATGCACCGCCTGCCATCGATATGATATATACATTGTTGCAACTTATGTAACAACTCGCGCCTTAATGGGCCCATATTTCGACAAAAATTGAAACCAAGTACATCAAAGCACATATCGTTGTATTTGGTACATGAAAATAAGCATGAGCATTATCAGAGATTGATAGAAATCAAACTCATAGTGGAAGCAATAATAGGATAAGAATACTGACTATGACTACTACCTTGGAATTAATTGTATTCCTTGGATAGCAGATTGTCACATCAGCATCGAGCATCAGAGAAAGAAGACTTTCCACCAACAAAGCACATCCAGCTCCAGTGACATGTTCCTCTAAATTCTATCCTATGGGTTGTAATGAGGAGAGGGTCAGAACAATGTTATGGTGACTGGAAAAATACAAACTGTTCATAACATAAATTTATACCGATAGGTTTCCATTTAATTGTTAAATCCATTAAGGTTAGCAATTCTAATCTAACCTTGCATTGTACACACGATTACATACTTACCCCTTCCCAAGGTATGAAATACTAATGAAGTCTTATCAACCACCCAATACTCCCAAATCTATTAGCCACTTAATACTTCTAAATATGAAGCGGGCTTCTATAATACTTTTAAAAACTGAAATAGCTAGACTCTATCATTTACGACCTTAATTGAGGTAGACCTTGTCATTTAAGACCTATTACAAGGTGGTTCCCTAACAATGTTGTCAATGGTCAGTGGGTCCTAGCTACAAGACATCTAACCACTATTTAAGGCTTCTGACATTTAATGTTTGACTATTACCTCATTTATCACCGATAAAATCGTAGTCATGTAATAAACAGTACCCAAGCCAATAAATACCTTTTTTAGAAAATAAGTAGACTCTGCTCATTTAAGACCTTAACTAAGGCAGACCCCATCATTTAAGACCTATCCCCAAGGCGTGCTCATAAATGGTGTTGTTATTATTATGGCTTTAGCAATGTAAGAGACTGTACCTAAGCCACTTAATACTTCCCAGTGGAAAATAGGCAGACCCCATCATTTATGGCCTACTTCCAGAAGCGTGCTCCTTAATGGTACTATCTAGCTGCCATTGCTTGAAAATCCCATTAGGCTACTTAATACTTCTTTTATAGGAATGAGGAGGACCCTACAGTCACTTTAGATCCCAAACCTGAAGCGAACCCTTTCCAAGATATCCTCTATCACTCTTTAATTATAAATATGGCATCTCATTAAATTACTTCTTTCGGTAGGGAGGCGGACACTTCAGCCACTTAAGACCTCAACACTGAAGTAAACCTTTTTTAGAGACATATTTATTTATTTTGAATCTCACTAGGTTACTTAATACTTCCATCTAGGAGAGAGGCGAACCCTTCAGCCACTTAAGACCTCAAACCAGAAGCGAACCCCTATGGAGATGTCCCTCACCGCTCATAATTTCAAATTTGGACCATTTAATGCTTTCCAATTAAGAAAACAAGTCCAATATCTCACATTGTCACGAGTCTTATGATTAGTGATATTTTATATCAATAGTATGTACATCTGACTGCTGGTAGCCTCAAAGTGAAGGGCAGCCTTCCGTTGAGTGACTTTATTGACCTCGCATCACTAACCTACTAATTCCAATTAACCATCCTAAGTCTTTATTTATATTATCTTAGGTAGAAATTAGACTTATCTTACTAATTCCTTTTTTATTTAAGGTAACAATATTTACCTTAAATATTTATCTACCCATAAATCCTCATTTAATGCTCATAAATGTCAATTTGTCCATAAAATCCTAACGGACATTTGCTAAGACATTTATATATGATTACTACTTTTAAATTAGTAACCTTTTATATCTATTTCATTTTTATCAGTCCTATTAATCCATTTACGCTATCAATTTATTACAACTCCCACGTTTATTACCATTTATTGGAGTTACAACCTTTTAAATTCTTTTCCCATTATTTAATTATACTAAACACGAATATTACGTACAAATACTAGATTTTTATTTAATTATTATAAGTGCAGTAATTGCGTACAAATATTTACTTTTAAATATGTTCTATTTATATATCTTCACTAGAATATACTTTTCCATGTTAAAATGTTGGAATCATGTCCGAAAAAATTATCCGCTATAATTTTCATAAATTAGTCCAAAATAAAATATTTAACTTTAAAATATAAAAGATTACACCATTTGAAATTACAAGGAATAATCATTTCTTTTTATTACTGAAATAGACAGTGTAAAATATAATGAATTCATACTTTACACGTCACTCTCTTTCTATTTGCATCTATTCCTTGTTAGATCAAACGCTATATCTTTCTAAAAGAGAAAGAAATCAAACTAATTTACAAATATTAAATGTATCTAAATTCCAACAATTCTAAACACAGAAAAGTTTATGCTCTAATAAGATTAGGGTAATAATCCAAATTTATAACACTATTATACAACCTATTTTAGATCAAGAATAAATTTCATTTAAATCAATATTCTAAATTCATACTTTTGGACTGATTTCCAGATCAAGTCGTATACAATGCTAAATCAATTTATAAACAAGAATATGTAGGTGATATCTATTATATTCAGATCGTATTCAATTTGTTTCCTATAACTCATATACAATTATCCAACTAGGCATAAAAATCAAATAAACACCAATGATATAATTTTCATATTATAACAATCTATAAAAATTCTCACTTGCCTTTTAAAAGCGATCCAAATCTCCAGATCTAAAGTGAAACCTTTGATTTATCTCCAAATCCTTTTTAATCTAAGAGATATGTATAAATGGGTATATACATACATTAGAATTACAGATTTGAGAAGAGATTTGGGATAGGGAGAGAAAATAAATATAAATATATAAAGTACCTAAAATACGCATATGGTTGATTCTCTTCTCTTCTCCTTTTTGTTTGATTTCTACTCTTCTTTGATTTGTATGAATATAGATACAAATATCTTATCTTTATAATTTAGAATGAAAGTGGAGAAGAAGAAATGGTAGAGCTTCGCTACTACTTTCAGAAAAATATGAAAAGAGAAAGGAGGGCTAGGTCTGAATTTATAGGCGTTAGACTCAACCATAACCATTGGATCAAAATATATTAAATCCAGGCCATTGTGCCATAGGTTTACTAGAGCCACCAGATCGCCATCAGTCGACTACCCTTGGGTAACCGAACGAGCCCTAAGAGTCAACCGTCCCCAATGATGAGTAGATCTGTGGGTCTGGGTAATTAATATAAAAATGTTAACTATTTCTTATTTAATTATTTTTCATTTTGAATTTGTTTTTCATCCGTAACTTCTTCGTTTGGGCTCCGATCGCAAAAATCCAAAAATGACAGTTGCTCAGAATTTCGCCACGAATGCAATGGTGCAAGTTTCATGGTCAAATTCTATTTTCGGAGCCTAATTAATTAACTAATTAAATAATAATGCCAAATTACAGGGTATTACATTCTTCCCCCTTAAAATGAATTTCGTCCCCGAAATTTCACCAATGACTAAGTCATGGTATTGGCTCCTAATTATCCTAAACTACACAACTAATGAGTGTACAACCAATTTTGCAATCAAATGTGCATAAGTGCATAGTGTATGACAGTATCACCACATAGAAAATATGTATGTAGAATGATTCTAAATCGGATCCTCCTATATGAAAGCATTTAATTTGAAAACATTTTTGAAAAATATGATGCAAACAACCTACATATATACTGGCAGTTCTACATGTATGCAGCTTTTTAAAAAATCTTTTTAACCAAAACCCCTACACTTCTACAAATAGAAGTATGAAGCAACCAATTTTGCATCCACTACCTATCATCCAATAATCTAACGCATCGAAAAATCGCTTTCTAAACTTTACTCTATGGCGAACAAAGGAATTTAGGTAGAGAATTTAACATTCTTACCACACAATAATCTTCTTATTACCGTAGTACAGTGAAAATTTCTTCGCTGCCCCAGATTCACTCCAAATTTTCTATGTATAAAACGCATAAGGAGGCTTATTTCCAAGCTCTAAAATGGAATTAAGTCTTAAAATAGACTTGCACGCATCGTCGACAAGGTATGAAAATAGAAATTCCAAGACTAAAACAAATTTTCCCTTTTTATCGCTTGCATTTATCGTATCGTCGACCCTAATGCACCGCTAAATTTTCAAATTCTAACTCTATTTGCCTTCCCCATGTATAACATGTGACCTTCAAAATCAAAATTTAACAAAAAAATCTTTCTCACTTTTCAAATTTGTACGTCATTTGGAAAATAAATCCTAAAATATTTAGACCTACATTTTCCCTTGAAATAAAATTTTGATCAAAACTCTAAAAATAATTTAAGAGTCAAAAATAACTAAAACACAAAATTTGACTCTTTTTTTAAAGGAAACTTTTCAAATCAAGGGTAAATTTTTTGAAATATTTTCCTTCTAAAATTTTTTGATAAATCATGCCACAATTTTGGCGTAGTCCGAAATCGATTATGCGCGAAACGCATAAACCAAATTCCAAAATTCTACAACTAGCCTTTACCCAGAAATTTTTTATATTATTTAAAAATGTCAACACATCAATTATTCACAAATAATTGCTTTAAGGAACATAAGCAATGACCCGTGCTATTGAAATAACTTTGTCATGTCCTTTGCTAAAATTTTCAACTATTCTAAACTTCCAGTCTTATATTGCTTTTACTATTAGTTAAGTGTCTTTATGAGATTCCCACATTTATATTTTTTTTCTACTATGCATATATTTATAGGAGCAGTTTGCATATCCAAAAAATATAACACACAAAATGAATAGAGACTGGTAATATCGTGCGTGCCATTTATAAGAGACAACTAACTGATTTACAATCCAACAATCAAAAAGAAACGAACAAATGCTAGAAATAAAAAGACACAACAATCCTAAATAAAAAACCGTCTAAGAACTATGAGAAGGTCTCGCTCCGTGGTTGAAGCTCGAGCCATTGCCACGACCACGGAATGGTCGTAGTGTGGTAGCTATGCACCCAATCTCACGCCCTTGATGTTGCTACTCCCTTTTAATCTCTCGGAGCTCTACCTGAACCTGACGGATAGAAGCAAGCTCACGACTCATGTATCTCTTGGAACCCTGCGCTATCCTCTGCTGCTGGTGCTACGGCTCTAATGTTGGTACAGGTTGTGTGGCCGGTGGCAAAGGAATATTCATCCTCTTAATGGTGGTCTGGTTGATGGCGGGAGGGACCTTCCTCACTACTGGCTCTCGGCTCAAATTTACCTCGTAATGCCTAAACACTCGTGCGAGCAAGTGGCAATATGGGAAGTGAGTCCTTGCGGTACCAACTCCCTGATAGACCATGTGGAGCATCAAGACAAGAGCCCAATTGATGGCTCCCCGTCTTCGGAATGATGTTCTGCTGAATGATGTGCACAACGAGATGGGCCACCAGTCACAAATTGTCAGTCCTCTAATCATTGACATTTCTAGAAAAGATCCGTTGATGCATCTCAGGTTCAGTCATCTCAATGTCATCCAAATCTGCGCCTACTATAGATTTCTCCAAAATTCCAACAAGATCATCATCCGTCATCTCAATCCGAGCTCCCTTCACCTCGGACTCAATGTAGCTATTGCTATCAATGAAATTTTGCACCATCTGTACATCAAAAAGACGGACGCAACACGAGTAATATTCCTGCTCATAAGTCTCAAAGCGGCAGATCGATGTAAGTCCTGCCATGATGAAAAGCTCTTCAAGCCTAAGAGTGGTGAAATCTTCGAAATTCACTTTCTTCCATGAAGGAAATCAAAGTCCACCATTCCAAGATAGGTGGCGATCTTCCGCTCGCTCCGGTCAAGCCAAGTGCTTCATGCGGAGTGAGGCCAGGATGACGAGAGGAAGAGCCACCAGTACGTGGTGGTGCCATAGGCTAAGAGGCGGTTAGAAAAAGGGAGAAAAGGGTTTAGATCTAGAGTAGTGGTGAGGCAAGATCTGACGCACAAGGATTTTGGCGTCGGTTGGTGGAGGAGTGGAGGAGAGAGGCTTTGGTTAAGCGAAGGAAGGGGAGATGAAATTAGGTCTGGCTAAAAAAATTGAAGAGGATGAAGAAAGTGAGGGGTGCGACAGCTGAAGGTTTGGATGCGACTTTAGTCCCGTTCCAGGTTTGGGTTCGGCCCGAATCCACCTAGTGGCCGACCGCTATTAGGTCAACCGGTCGACCGCTAGCCCATATTTGGGCGCTACCTGAATCTGGACCCAATAGGGCCGGTTAATTCTAATGATCGTTCTGCACACCATCTTCAGTTTAGCCTATCCATAAAAACTCTACCTACCATACGTCGGTATCCACCTCACCGTGTAGACCCTTCCTTGGCAAGCTTGCAATAGCCTCAGCAAAACTATTGCGACCAACAACACTTCCAGAAACCCAAAAATATTCCAACTTCTATTTCATGCCTTCTTCACACGGAAATATTTCTTCCAATAGCTGGTGGGTTTAACAACACTTCAAACTACATACCCCAATAAAATTGAGTATTCATTCCTATTTTGTCTATTCCTTAAAGAGAGAAAATATAAAAACCTCGATTTTATAAACCGAAAAATCACTGAGCAAAATATTTGCTCCTCTATACTTGTTCCTAAATAACAGAAACTATTTCATACCAAAACTTCCCTTAAAAGTTAAACATATATATATATATATATATATATATATTTCAAGGTTTCCAAAAACCTTTTTAAAACACAAATTTTCCAAATTGAAAAACTATTTTCTTGCCAAAAATCAATATCGAACCGTTATCGATATACACATCTAAATATTTAAGGACTTAAAGAATTAATCTTTTATAAACTAAAAATTTCTTAACACATACAACCTAGTGGTATAAGTGTTTCTTTGAAAATTAAAATTTTAAAACTTTCCCAAAAACAAAATTTCCAAAATAAGTTCTTAGGAAAAGAAATCCTTTGAAAAACCCTATTTCAAAAATCTAAGGTATTTCCAAAATATACTTTATAAAATTCTCTCACAGGTTTTAGACTAAGGAATTGACATTAATTATTCAAATGAAAATCAATTTTTCCATTAAAGAGGTGATCAACAAATGCACCCTAGCAAAACTCGCTAACGGACAATTGCGACATACAGAATATAATCTCTAATCCATCTGGAATAATCGTGTGTCTCTGATTGTAACTCAAAATCCAAAATCACAAGGTTGCTAGAATCTCAACCATCAAGTCGAACACGTCCAGTCTTCGAGATTCAGCTATATGTCGTACTTATGCTCTTCATTGATAGCGCTTTACGCATTGCCAGCAGTCCGTAAGTGTAACGACCCGTAATTTTCGATAATTAAATTATTGAATTCAATAAGATTTTGTAGTTTAATATTGGAAGAAATTAAAATTTGTGGTTTATTAATAAGAAATAACTAGAATGTAATGTTAAAAATGTTAATTCAAGAAAATTGATAACTACTTTAATGTATGTCCAATTAATTGATATGATTGTAATGTTAAAATTGGTTATAGGTTGTAAATAAAGAAATAGGGTTTAATAATGTAAATTTAATATAATAAATGACTAACTGAATGAAATCTCAAATAATTGTAATAAATTGTAAAGTTATATTGGTTAGAAATTGTAAATAAGAAGATAAAATCAATGTGAAGTTATTTGTTTTATTAGTTAACAATAAACTTGGAAATGTGTTTGAATTGGCAAATTGTCACAATGGTTAATTAATCCATTGAAATTTAATTAATTATAAATGGTAAATAAGGGAATAAATTAAATGTTATAATTAATTGGTGAAATAATATGTAATTCATTGTAATTAGGAAAAATCAGGGTAGTGTAAGTAGTTATAACATTTATTTGAAGATAATAAACTTATAAGTATGATTAAGGTAAGAAAAGGTGACAATTGTTATATGTTACCTATTTAATCAATCTGTTGAATTTAATTTGGAATAAATTGCGACTAAATGTAATTAAAAATTACGTTAATGTAAATTAAGATGAAATTGGAGAATATTAATGTAATCAGATATAAACCAATGCTAACTGTGCCCATAGGGTAATGATTGATTGTAATAATAGATGTTAATATAAGAATGGAATAATTTAAGAAATAAATATTGGAATAAGAAATGAACAGTAAATAGTTGTGGTATAATGAGAATTCGTTTGAAATCTAATATTGAATATAAACTGCAATAATAGTTGTTGGAATCCTTTAATTAAAAAGAAAAGACAAGTGCATTGTAATTAATAAGTTCAACATAAGAACTTACATTTTAAATTAAATAAACATAAAGATTTTAATGAAATTTAAGCTTTGACTTGAAAAGAATAAATTGT
This sequence comes from Allium fistulosum, assembly GCA_030737815.1. Taxonomy (NCBI): domain Eukaryota; kingdom Viridiplantae; phylum Streptophyta; class Magnoliopsida; order Asparagales; family Amaryllidaceae; genus Allium; species Allium fistulosum. The sequence continues at coordinate 298,394,693 of CM060907.1, forward strand.
GTGTTTGTTTCTAACCGGAATAACAAATGTTCAATTTGAATAAAGGATGGAGTGAATGTTTTAATGAAAGAATAACATAATTTGTTATTTGAAATGCATCTTGAAGAAGTTGATTTTCAATAAGATAAAAACATTTACTTTGTGAATAGTGTATAAATTTTGTTGTATACGAAATTTTATAAAACATGTTTGAATTGGTATAAATGAAAAGAAAACAGTGTTTATAATTAGAATTTGTTGAAATTAGTAATGAATTGTAATTTGATTAATTGAAATGTTTCAAATAAAAGGAAACATAAATGAAATTGTAATGAATAAGTTAATACAGAAACTTGCATTTTGTGTTAATATGGAATGGACATTTTAATTAATATAATTGCATGTTTTGAGATGTATAAAATTAAAACTTTCATTTTGAATAAGTATGATTTTGGAAAAAAAATTGAATTTTAGGATAATACACACACACACACATTAATATCCAAATTTTTAAATATATCAAAGGGTTCATGGTTGTGTAAATGTTGTGGAATCAATTAAAATTATCTTTAATTAACAATTGTACATTAATTACACTTGTTCACGTATATTTATTTTTCCATTTCATATATGGTTAATACTTGTAAATTTGTTGCATTAATGTGACCGTTACAGTAATTAAAAAAGTAAAGTAAATCATTTTATAATGCATAGATAGATATATATTCATTAATTAATAAAATTGGTTGAAGTAACATAAATAAATGAATAGATTGATTGTTTGATTAATTGATTGATTGATTGGTTGCGCTAATGGAGTGTGCACATATATTAACGTAAAACGAATGTTTTAATAAAGAATTTAATGATAAATATGTGTATATTTGGGTCTGTTGAAGTGAATTAATAGGAGTAAGTTTTAGAATTTGGATCCCAAAGGTTGTTTATAGTATATAAGTGGTCCCTTCATTTACTTTGCATTTATTATCACATCCACATTCTCTTTCTTTTCATTTTCAAGTTCTCCGTGTAGGTTTCATTTGAGCATCCATTTAATTATTAGGCTACTCATTCGTTTCCTATTAATTAATAAATGCCTCATTCTTTTCATTTGTTTCTCATCTATTCGTTTGCTCCTTTCAAGTGCCTTAGCTAAATTTTTTTCCTTTTACTTTTTCCATTTTTAGTGTGAACATCCAAATTAATTTTCATGCCATCTAATTAGCATTTACTATTCTCCGTTTTTGAAGTTTATTTTGTTCATGGGTTATTAGTACTTGTAGTTTCCTTTCATTAGCAACTCTTTCTTCTGAAGCTTCATATTAAAGAACGGAAGATTTATTTTTATCTTTATTCATATATTTATTCCTTTACTTTACCTCTTTTAATACTACCATTTTAAGGCTATTCATATTCTTACTTTATTTCAATTACTAGTTTGTTTACATATACTTTATTAGCTTTTCATTTGTTTCCATCTTCATCCCTGTAGCCTCATTTCATTTTTCAAATCTCATCTTCTGTTGCTTCATTCCACCAGACAAACTTCCATCTCATTTTTTTCTCTTTCTCTCTTCATTTCCCACCTCCATTATTTTTTTCTTCTTCCTCAAATCTCCTTCTTCTTTTTTCTTATTCAAAGCTTCCCTTTTCTTATTTTTATTCTTCAAATCTTCTTCTTCTTTTTCAAAGCTTCCTTTTCTTTTTCAATTCTTCATTCTTTAAATTTTCTTCTTCTTTTCCAAACATTATTCCTCTTCCAAAACTCTTTATAAAAAATAGAAGATTAAGATAGCTAGGAACAAATCAAAAGGAGGAAGTAGTAGCGGATCCAAATCCGACTAGAACAGCGAAATCCATAAGGTGAGTATTTTAACACTACAATTACTATTAATAAATTGTCTTATGTTAGTTAAATTAAATTTATGATGTGATTAGAAATTGATTGGTTGATGTTTGGTATGTTTAAATTGTCATTCCAGTTAAATATGACCTTTGTTGCATTTAATCATCGTTTAATTTAATATTGAATTTAATTATCAATTTAATACCTGTTAATGATAATCAGTTGTCTATTGATGTTTATTGGTTGATTTGGATGATGGTTGTGATGGTTGTTTGATTGTTGATGATGGATGACTGGATGTTATATTTTACATTGTTATAACACTGCAAGTTCCCTATGAGTTGAAATGATACATACCCGAACGATCTGATAGATTAAGGGAAATCATTATGATTTGAAATGATAGACTCAAGTGATTTCATGCATCTGAAGTTAATTTGGGATTGCGGGTTGGAATGATATATACCCTTAAATTTAAAAAAAAATTGCGGATTGAAATGATAAATATCCGTATCACTTTACCATAGGGTAGAAAATTATATACGGACACCGGATTGGTCAAATTAATTGATTTTAAATCTTAAATTTTAAATTCATGTAAATGATATTTTGAAATAGAATTTGATTTATATAAACCAAATTATTTTCGAAAATCCAAGCATTAAAGTTGAAATTGGAATTGATTTAAAGAATTGTTAAAAGATTTAAATTGGAATTTCGAAGTTGATTTGTCTAATATAAATGAATTTTATCGGAATTGAGTTATTGAGAATGTTCGAATATAACTTTGAAATCTATTTAATCTATTTTTAATCGATTTAATCTATTTTAAAACAATTTAATCTATTTTAAATCTATTTAATCTATTTTAAATTAAATTTAAACTATCATAAATCCACCTAAACTACGTTGAGCTATTTTTAAACTATTTTAACCATTTTAAACTATTAAACCTTTTATACAATTTATAACTATCTAAACTATTTTCAAAATTTCAGATTGTGTAAAGTGTAAGTGTTTATATTTAAATCCTTGATTTTAAAGTGAATATGGTTAAATGATGTAATAACTTAAGTTGGGATTTGAAATAATATTGCTAGTGAAATGACATATTTGAGTAAATATTATGATTTTGAAATGAGAGTTAACCTATTTTGTGAAAATGGTTTCGAAAGTAATATGATTTCAAAAGTGATATGATTTCGATGGTTTTGAGAATATGATATTTTGATATCAATTATCAATTGATTTTTAAAATGTTAAAGAACCATCCGGCGTGAAATAAGCGTTTGATTGTTAAAGAGATCGGGATTGGATTTTGTCATACTCTCTGTCAATACCAAAAACAACTTTAACAACTGTGTACGTGGCGGAGATTCCAGAATGAAGTAGGATGGTTTGGCGAACGATTATGTATGAGGTATTTACGTAGCCCTGACTCCCGTGAGTCAGCTTAGATATGACTAAAATAGGAGCTATACCTGGGCTAAGTGAGGTCATTCCTCCGATCGGACATGCTTCTTTGATACCATATTATGACTTTGTGATTGATTTGGTGGCCCTCCACGATTTTGATTATGGGAGTGTGTTCCGAGGTGGACGGTAGTAGCTGATATGCGTTACCACCAGCCCGGTTCTGCAAAACGGTAGAGTCCTACCCTGGTATTGCCTCGAGTGCCGTGTTCACATGCCATATCGCGCCTTCTACAAGTTTGGTTTGTTCCATACCTATAAGGTGCCCACTGAGTAAACCTCACGGAGAAGCTTACGGTACTATACAGACTATGGGAATATATAAAATGTGTTAAGGGGGATATGGGTAACGCCTTAGTGCTATTTTAATACTTTACTTTATCGTAGACACTATTATAATAGCGTTTTGTACTATGTATATAGATATTTTAACGGATCCTTAGGAGATGGAAATCCCGAACATCTCTTAAGTTATTGCACTCACGTTAGACACTGGATAGGAGATGTCAAAACCCGTTAACATCTCTGACGCTGTTACACTCATATTTATTTACTATTGATTTAACTTTCATAAGATCTTTTAATTCTGACTCGAGTGTTTTGTCTTTTCAATTCTTTCGGGCCACTCGAAGACCGAATATTTGATATCAAAATATGTACCTGGGCGTAGATTACGAGAAAGACTTCTGCTGCTATAATGAACCCATTCTTTCCGAGGACGCAGACGAAGCCAGATTTGATGCTTTGGCTTTCGACCCTGCTATTCTCCCTCTGCTTCCTCCGACCGTCCAACCCCAAGATCCAAGTGGGGTAGACCCTTAGTGTTGGGAGGCTTGGCCGGATGTACTGCGTGAAGACCCACTTATTAACCCGGACCTATTCACACCCCTCCAGCAGCAACCTCAGCCTCAGATCTTGATCCCAGCCCCTCCAGCTCTTGTCCAGGAAGCTTCTCCAGCTCCGCCATTGCCACCCCAGAGGTCTCCCCTGATCACTCCAGCCACTGTTTGCAGAAGTTCCAGACTCAGCAGAGCTGCCTCCCTCCCTGGTAGTTTCTATAAAACTGTTGTTTTTTCTTCAGCCAATAAAAGACTCAATAAAAAAATGGCACGTTGCATGGGTGTGAGTTTGCATGATGAACACTACACTGCCATGCAAGAACTTGAATCGGAGCGTTTGTCTCTTTCCCAATGAAATTAATTTCATGGAACGTAAGGGGGTTGGGGGACCCGTCTAAAAGGAATGCAATCAGCCTTATTTTATCCTCTCATAAAGCAGACATTCTTTTCCTACAAGAATCCAAATTGATAGAACCGCCGCAATCTTTCATTAAACACCTAGGGGGGCCCGCTATAACGGGTTGGGCCTACATAAACGCTGAAGGTTCTAGAGGAGGTATTATTACTGCTTGGAACGAAGCCGTATGGTCCCACTATCATTTCACTGCTCACCCATCCGCATTGCATGTAACTCTGCGCCACATACAATCTGGTACAATCTACTTTTTCACAAACATCTATGGCCCGCAAAGCATTCCTGAGAGAAATGAACTTTGGGCTAACTGTTTCACCTTTGCCTCCTACCTTAATGGTCCTTGGATAGTTGGCGGCGATTTCAACACCACCAGATCCGCTGAGGAGCGGAACTCCGGCTACTATTCGCAGGACTCTGACTCCTTCAACTCCTTCATTAATTCATGCTCCCTTATTGACCCTCCTATTAGTAATCGCCTTTTCACCTGGTCTAATCGTAGAGCAGATCCGACCTTAGCAAAACTCGACAGATTTCTCTTCAATGCTACATGGGAAGACCTCCACCCCCTCTCCTCGGTCTCTGGCCTTGCTTCGACCATCTCGGATCATTGCCCACTCATCTTGGACACTGGATCTTTGCCCAACATTAAGCGCCCTTTCAGATTTGAGCATCTTTGGCTTCTGGAACCGTCCTTTGAAAGTTTCATTAAGCTTGCCTGGTCCCAACCCACGCAAATCCAATCAGCTTCCGCCAGAATTGTCTTCAAGCTCCGCTCTCTTAGGAAAATCATCCGGCCATGGGCCAGATCCGTTTGGGGGTCCTTTCGTTCGCGTATCTCTTCAACCCAAGACGAGATCTTAGAACTTAATATTCTTGAGGAAGCTCGACCTCTTTCAGATCTTGAATTGACCCGACTGAGAGATCTGGAATCGGAACTGGATAGGCTCGTGAAGCAGGAGGAGATAGGCTGGAAACAACGTTCCAAGGCTAAATGGATTGAGGAAGGGGATAAAAACACCTCTTTCTTCCACCGTCTAGCTAATGGCCGCCGCAGAATCACTTTAATTTCTGAGATTTCCCATAATAACTCTTCCTACACTGAACTCACTGATCACCTTTGCCTTTTCACCAACTACTATCGTAGTATCCTTGGCAAACAATCCCCAGTTCTCCCCGACATTGATTGGTCCCTCCTTTACCCATCCCCATCCCCTATCCCTATTGACCACCCATTCTCGGAAGAGGAAATTTGGGCCGCTTTGAAAGATATGTCTGATGACAAAGCACCCAGCCCAGACGGGTTCGGCCCACTTTTTTTCAAGCATTTCTGGGATACCGTTAAATCCGATATTTTAGATTTATGTGCCGAATTCCAATCCGATCCTGCTACCATTTCCAGACTGAACTATGCGAGCATCATCCTCCTCCCTAAATCCCCTGACACCAACTCCCTCTCCGCCTTCCGTCCCATTAGTCTCCTCAACACAACCTTTAAAATTATAAACAAGGTCCTTGCCAGCCGCCTCCAATCAGCTATTGCCCCCCTGATTGGGATTGAGAAGTCATCCTTCATTCTCGACAGGAACATCTTGGACTGCGTAGCCTCAACTCAAGAAATCATCTCCTTTTGCCACCAAATGTCGACCCAGGGTGTCCTTTTGAAGCTTGATTTTTCTAAGGCATTTGATTCGGTGAATTGGAACTTTATCCTCGAACTTATGAGGCATAGAGGTTTTCCCCCCAGATGGTGCAATTGGATAAATCATATTCTTAGCTCTAGTCTATCCTCTATTTCGATCAACGGTATGTCAGGGGGCCACATCAAGTCGGCTCGTGGCTTGAGGCAAGGCGATCCTCTCTCGCCCCTTATTTTCGTCTTAGTGGCAGACGTTTTCAACAGGATGATCAAGCTAGCCATATCCAACAACCTCTTCTTCGGCATTAAACTCCCTGATTCCTCTTTATCAGTCTCTAATGTGCAGTTTGCTGACGATACAATCCTATTTTCCTCACCCCATATTGATTTCATTCATGGCCTGAAAGTGGCTCTCTACACATTCGAGCACATTTCCGGCCTCTCCATCAATTTCAGCAAGAGCTCAGTCATTATGTTAGGTAACTCTCTTCATCTTGGCCCACCCATTGCGTCGATGCTGAACTGTAACCTTTTGGTATTCCCCTTTTCCTATCTCGGTATCCCTCTGCGTCCCACCAAGCTCCATCGATCGGACTGGTCCCCCCTTATCTCTAGAATAGAATTAAGACGTCAGAGCTGGAAGGCTCATTCCCTCTCTACAGCCGGCCGCCTTGTCCTCGTCAAATCGGTCCTTTCAGCCATCCCATCTTACTGGATGTCTTTCCACAAGCTTCCCTCCTAGGTTATCACCAAAATTGACTCAATCCGTAGTACCTTCCTGTGGAACGGTGGTGGCGTCAAGAGGCTCATTAATTGGAGAATCGCCTGTTTGCATCAAAATAGGGTGGTCTTGGTATCACTAACCTTGCTGCTTTTAACTCCGCGCTCCTATCGAAATGGCTCTGGAGACTCCTTACCCCGGGTAACTCTCTCTGGAAAGATTGGATTCTCTCGCTTCATTATCATTCTAATCACCATCTTGTCCTTCACTTCCCTCCTTGTTGTAGGCCCTCTCCGTTCTGGGCTGGAGTGCTTCAAACCCTTCCCCGTGTCAGACCCTTTTTTCATGTAGACATCGGAAATGGCATCAATTGCGTTTTTTGGAATGAAATTTGGCATAACCAACTTCCTCTTGCAAAATCCTTGCCCCACCTTTTCTCCTACTCACGTTCCCCATCTATCTCGGTTAGGGACTGTGTCAATTCCGGTCCTGACTTCCTTTGCCCCCCTTCTCTCCTCGGCTCTGACACCTTTTCTAACCTCATTGCTGCTTCCAGCCTTCTTCAATCGGTTTAGCTCTCCACCCTACTGGATCGCATAGTATGGACCCTCGCTCCTGCCAGAGGTTTCTCGGTCGCCTCCTGTTAATCCCTCCTCAACAATCCTGGTCGCTTCTTTGCCTTCCCTAGACTTTGGAAATGCTCACTTCCCCCGCGTATCGCCTTCTTCCTATGGTGTCTGGTGCATGATTGAATCAACACCAAAGACGGACTTCTCCGCTTGCATATTCCCGTTGACCCGCACTGTGTCTTTTGTTCTAGCCACATTGAAGATATTCCTCATTTGTTTCGAGAATGCGACTTTGCTTACTCTATCTGGGTAGCTTCTAGTGCCCACATTCTGGGCTATATCCCTGTACCACCTATCATCTTCGATCACTGGCAATATAACTCCCCCAACCTCCACCTAGACATCTTTATCACCCTTTTCTGTTAGAGTTTATGGAAAGAACGTAATGCGCTCGTGTTTGATAAACCTAGGAGTCACTTCGAGGGTATCTGTAGACGTATAACTTTTCTATTCTCCTCCATTACAAGTCAAAGCTTCTCCGCTCCCTTTAGACTCCGCCTTCCTCAGAGAAGCTCTTCTCCGACAGAATCACAAGTGAGCAGCTCGGCTTTTCCCGTGGGCCAGCAGCCATAGCCTTAGCTGGTAGTCACTTGACGCGTTCAGAGCTCTAACATCCATTGTGATATTTGGTCTTGCTGTTGTTGTATATACTTTTGCACTATCTTGGCTTTATTAGTGGTTTGTATGATTTTTGTGCTTGTGATATGTGCCATCGATCAGGCCTGTTGATCGAAACCACATTATTATATATATGCTATTAATCAGCTGTGTAGTGTCACGCTACACACCCGTCTTGCTCTAAAAAAAATATTCTTTCGGGCCAGCCTGAGCTTTACAGTGTATCGAAGACTACTTGTGGGGGACGAAGACAAAGATTTAGTATTATTATTATTTATGATATTTATTCTACTGCATCATGTTATTCCATTGCATTGTTATTTATTTCTGTTGTATGTAACTCTGATTCTATATTGTAAAATTTTAATCAAACGTTATTTGTAAAACAGCTTCATGAACTGTTTATTTGATTATTATATTTTGTCATTCCGCTGTGAGATTTTGTATTTGTTTTTCTTTCTTTCTCTGCTTCTTCTTATTTACCCCCATAACAATCCTCCGTTTGAATGGTTTGAGTTTGACGTGTGTGGCTTATCGTCGATTTAAACCGTCCAAAAAGGTGGATCGTTACAGTGAGGTACTTAAAAATTGGCATGAAAATCTTAGCTCTAAGATATTTCTAACTTATAGTAGCTTTGCCCATTCCTTCGGAGTGGAACTAGAACTACTTTTATAGTCGAAACTCTTAGAATCTAGTGTAAAATTATAATATTACTAGATAGGAAAGTACGAATACGTTCTCTCAATTTATCCTAATTCCTTTGATCTACTAACCTAGCGCTTTGATACCAAATGTAACAACCTGCATCTTAATGGGCCCACATTTCAACAAAAATCGAAATCCAAGTCCATCAAAGCACAGATCGTTGTATTTGGTACATGCAAATAAGCATGGGCATTATCAAAGATTGATAGAAATCTAAACTCATAGTGAAAATAATAATAGGATAAGAATACCGACTACAACTACTACCTTGGAATTAATGGTATTCCTTGGATAGCAGATTGCCACATCAGCATCGAGCATAAGAGAAAGAAGACTCTCCACCAACAAAGCACATCCAACTCCAGTGACCTATTCCTCTAAATTCTATCCTATGGGTTGTAATGAGGAGGAGGTCAGAACAACGTTCCGGTGATTGGAAAAATATAAACTATTCATAACATAAACTTATACTGATATGTGTCCACTTAATTGTTACATCCATTAAGGTTAGCAACTATAATCTAACCTTGCATTGCCCACAGGATTACATACTTACCCCTTCCCGAGGTACGAAATACTAATGAAGCCATATCAACCACCCATTAGCCACTTGATACTTCTAAATATGAATCGGGCTTCTATAATGCTTTTAAAAAGAGAAATAGGCAGACTCTATCATTTACAACCTTAACTGAAGTAGACCCTATCATTTCAGACATATTCCCAAAGTGGTTTTCTAACATTGTTGCCAATGGTTAGTGGGTCCTAGCTGCAAGACCTCTAACCACTATATAAAGCTTCTGACATTTAATGTCCAACTATTATCGCATCTATCGCTGATAAAATCATAGTCAAGTAATAAAAATATCCAAGCCACTTAATAACTTTTTATTAGAAAATAGGTAGACTCTGGTCATTTAAGACCTTAACTAAGGCAGACCCCGTCATTTAAGACCTATCCCCAAGGCGTGCTCCTAATGGTACTATTATTATTATGGCTTTAGCAATGTAAGACACTAGACCGAAGTCGTTTAATACTTCCTAGTGGAAAATAGGCATACCCCTTCATTTAAGGCCTACTTCCAGAAGCGTACTCCTCAATGGTACTATCTAGCTGTCATTGCTAGGAAATCTCATTAGGCTACTTAATACTTTTTGTATAGGAAAGATGAGGACCCTATAGTCACTTAAGACCCCAAACTTGAAGCGAACCCTTCCCGAGATATCCACTATCAGTCTTTAATTATAATATGGCATCTCATTAGATTACTTCTTTCGGTAGGGTGGTGGACCCTTTAGCCACTTAAGACCTCAATGCCGAAGTAAACCCTTTTTAGAGATATCCTTATTTATTTATGTAGAATCTCACTGGATTACATAATACTTCCATTTAGGAGAAAGGTGAACTTTTCAGCCACTTAAGACCTCAAACCAGAAGCAAACCCCTATGGAGATGTCCCTCATCGCTCCTAATTTCAAATTTGGACCATTTAATACTTTCCAATTAAGAAAGCAAGCCAAATCTCTTACATTTTCATAGGTCCTATGATTAGTGATATCTCAAATCAGTAGTAAGTACACCCGACTATTGATAGCCTCAAAGTAAAGGGCAGTCTTCTGTCGAGTGACTCTACTAACCTGACATCACTAACCTACTAAGTCCAATCAACCATCCTAAGTCTTTATTTATATTATCTTAGGTAGACATTAGACTTAGCTCACTAGTTCCCTTTTTATTTAAGGTAATAAGGTTTACTTTAAATATTTATCTACCCATAAATCCTCGTTTAATGCTCATAAATGTCAATTTGTCCATAAAATCCTAATGGTCATTTCCTAAGACATTTATGTATAACCTTTTATATCTATTCCATTTTTATCAATCCTATCAATCCATTTACCCTATCAGTATATTGAACTCCCATATTTATTACCATTTATTGGATTTACAACCTTTTAAATTCTTTTCCTGTTAGTTAATTATCCTAAATGCGAATATTATATGTAAGCGTCGTTATTAGCTTTTCATTTAATTATTATAAGTGCAATAATTACGTACACATATTTACGTTTAAATATGTTCTAGTTATATATCTTCACTAAAATTAACTTGTCCATGTTAAATTATTGGAATCGTATCTGAAAAGATTATCCGCTATAATTTCCATAAATTAGTCCAAATCAAAAGATTTAACTTTAAAATATAAAAGATTACACCGTTTGAAATTACAAGGAATAATCATTTCTTTTTATTACTGAAATAGACAGTGTAAAATACAGTGTATTCATACTTTACACGTCTCTTTCTCTTTCTATTTGCATCTATTCCTTGTTAGATCAAGCGCTGTACCTTTTTATAAGAGAAAATCAAACTAATTTACAAATATTAAATAGATCTAAATTCCAACAATTCCAAATGTAGAAAAGTTTATATTCTAACAAGATTAGGGTACTAATCCAAATTTATAACATTATTATACAACCTATTTTAGATCTGGAATAAATTCCATTTAAATCAATATTATAAATTCATATTTTTGGGACTGATTTTCATGTCAGGTCGTATACAATGCTAAATCAATTTATAAACAAGAATATGTTGGCGATATTTATTATATTGAGATCGTATTCAATTCGTTGCCTACAACTCATATACAATTATCCAATTAGGATAAAAATCAAATAAACACCAACGGGATAATTTTCATATTATAACAATCTATAAAAATCCTCACTCGCCATTTAAAAGTGATCCAAATCTCTAGATCTGAAATATAACCTTTGATTCATCTCCAAATCCTTTTTAATCCAAGAGATATGTATAAAAGGATATATACATACATTAGAATTACATATTTGAGGAGAGATTTGAGACAGGGAGAGAAAGTAGATACAAATATATATAAATATATAAATTACCTCAAATACTCATGTGGTTGATTCTCTTCTCTTTGTAAGAATTCAATATATAAGGATTGCTTATATTATTTTGTTAAGCTATATTAGTTAATATTGCCTGTAAATGCCATGATTAATCAACTTAAATTGAGAAATAACCACCTCAAATTACAATTGTAGATATATTTTCTTAATGTAAAATGCTAAAATATAATAACTTACACTTATTGTCAGAAATCCTACAACTGCTTTCTATAATGAAGTGGTGGGACTCATTTCATATTCTACTTTTATATGCTTTGTAAAGTCATACTTAATATATTTTTTTTGACTAGGCTGATTTTTATTACTTTGGTGGCTGATAGACAATATTTATGTGTACTATAGATATTAACATTAATTGCTTTGGTGGCTGAGATATGGCATTAAATTCCATTGTCTTTAGCTTGTCTTACAGCTTGTTCAAACTTGAATGTGAATATATGTTAATCTTTTCTCTTGCCTTTCAAGCCTGCATACTATGTTTATTTGTTTATACAAACATATATATTTATTACGTTTCTTCTTTTGCAAGCTTAAAGAGATATATATTTGTTTCTTGTTTCACATTGGCATGTATTTATTGGTGTCTTCTGTTGTAGGCTTATTATATATAATTTTATTTGAATGTTTACTTTATACTATACTTACTTTATTTACTGGTACATACTTGTTCAATTCGTTTTATACAGATTTGAATGTACCATTTATTTTTATTTTGCACTTAAATATTCATTCTTAACTTTAATATATTTTATCTTGTATTCCTTTATATATATATATTTCTTATTTATTTTATAAGCACATTTGTTTGCATATACTTCTGTCATGGCTCAAATCATCACTTACATCTAATTTAATTTGTTTTACACACTTGAATGTTTATTTTATAACTTAACTATCACTCTTAAAATTATATTCAGATGGTTCATACAATATTAATACCTAAATTTTATATTGATAGAATTTGATGTTATTTTCAAACATTATCATCCATATGTATTACATTTTATTTAATTGGATTAAATATTTATTAAAATAACGTTGCCAAAATATCGGGTCATTACATTCCTCCCCCCTTTGAATCTTTTCGTCCTCGAAAAGGAACGAAGCCAGATTTATCAAAATACTTAAAATCATATAAATTTTCTTTGATCATTTTAAACTATTTTAAAAATATATGTAATATTTCTAAAATATTATTATTATTATTATTATTTTATTTATTAAATACTTTTATAACTCGATGTTTCAACAAGTCCATCCTCGTTCTCATAGAGATTCGGTCATACGTTGATCAGGTGTAGGACTGAAAATCTATAAGTACTTGGTAAACTCGTTTTCAACACCAAGTGAAAATACTTGGGAAAATAATTTTTTTTTTGAAAATGTAGAAAACAATTTTTGAAAATAGAGGATGTATCTTTGGTGAGAATGCTCTGGAAATCATCACCCCCATCTATGGTCACAGTTACATCCTGGGTTACGTTGCCATCGCAGTAAAAGTCCATGTAACTGTAGGTCTCCGCGCCCCTCGATTACGCCATGGAACCCACAACAGATCGTAGTTACATTCCAGGGTTACGTTGCCATCGCAGCAAAAGTCCATGTAACTGTTGGCTCTCAGCGGCACACACGATTTTCGCTGTCAAAATGAAACTTCTCCACTCTTACATAGGTCACAGTCTACCGATATAAAATCAAACATAGACTGTTGGCTCTCAGCGGCTCACACGACATTCGCTATGTTACCATAGTGTCACAGTATACCGATATAAAATCAAACGTGGACTGTTGGCTCTCAGCGGCACACACGACTTTCGCTATGGTCTGTAGTAGATCGTAGTGACATTGAGTTACACTGTCGTCACATCATAACCCAAATGCCTCTGTAGGCACCAGCCCCTCGACTTTCGTTACACAATAATCCTCAAGAACTAGTTTTGTCCGGACTCCTCACAGGATCAACTTTAGAACCTCCCCCTTAGAGGCTCAAGGCAGTGCCACCCTGTGGCACTCCTGAGAAGTTCATTTCAAGGGAGCGCCTTTTTCCCCAGAGCCAAGCTCAAAACACTTTATACTATACACATATAGTATTTTCCAAATCATACACCTAGTATGAATCTCATATAAGTGTCTTTACACAAAATCGATTCTCAAAATCGATAATTCTCAAACTAGGCTTTCCAAATTTCAATATTGATTTTACCCAAAAATCAAAAGCCTTTCCAAATCTAAAGGTTCCCAAAACCTTTTCTCATAATCATTTTCACGAAATCCTTTTTATATATATATATAATAATCCTGGAAAACTTTTTGAATCAATTCATATTTGTATAAATTTCACCTTCATACTTTAAATACTTTCAAATATTTTAAAACCCTTTTCTTCTGGTTATAGATTTAATAAGGGAAGATTTATTCAATATAACAGAGGTATATAACTTTGTCTATGCCAGATCAAATATTCGAATTTGATTATTCTTTTTATAAAATCATTTACCATATTACTTTACTTTACTTATTTTCATAAGGTAAATTTTTATTATAGAAATATCCAATTCCCACTTTACTTTATCATATATTTCAAAAAATATACTTTCAATTTCAAAAATCATTTACAGTTCTTATCCACAAATTTTCAATATCAATTTTATTGAAACCCGTATGATGTACCCATACCATCCGTACGCAATATCAATCTGATCGCTCACTCGATCACACAATTTCACTTCTGAACTAGTATTGGCCACCCGACTTCCTAGTGCGGACTCAGATCGGGTTTCTTGATCAGAAACCGTCATTCTCCTTACATAGTCACAGCTATGATAGAGAATATCCAGAACCAATCAAAAATCGATATCCAGGTTCGCCGTCGAAAATCGAGCGAAAAATCCCAACTCGGATCGATAATATTATCTCGAAATTCTGTGCTCGAATCTGGATCAAATCACTATGCGAATAGAATAATATACGTACATCCTACGTATTTATCTTCATTGATTATTAGCCAAATCAATTTTTCTTCTCTATTCACATTCACTTTGATTTTTATTTACTTACTCACAATTGCTTTAATCCCATTTGGATTATTACTTCAATTCTTATCTCAGTTGGGTATTTAATCAATAACAGTTTGAACTCCGACCGGTTTATATTAAGAAAATAGCTTGGAAAATTTTAAAAATAGACAGTAGTTGAAAAATGATTATTAGTTTATAAAATAGCTGTAAACCAGTTAAGTAATTGTGGAATAGTTGAAAAATAGTAAAATAATTGCAAAATAATTATAACATAGTAATTAGGTATAAAGTAGTTGGAAAGATAGTAATTAGTTTATAAAATAGTTGTAAAATAATGGAATAGTTCTAAAAGCAGTTGTTAAATAAATGTAAGATAGTTTTGAAATTTAAAAAGAAAAGTTGTATAGTAAATAGTTAGGAAAATGGATTTAAAACAGTTTATCTCAAAATAATTTATCTAAAAATAGTCCAGAGCCAAACCGTTCAATTTCCAATCTTCATTCCCACCCATTCAATTTAGATTTGATTTCCATTTAAACCATCTTGAATTATACAAATTCGAGTTATTATTTCAAATGTTGATTTAATCCCATAAATCAAATTTACCTTTACTTTTAATTTAACAGCCTAACCATTTAATTCTGAGTTCAAATTTCAAAATTCCATTTTAATTTACCTTTACTTCTACATAAACTTATTTTTAGGTTCAAACAATAATTCAAACCCCTTTTTAAAAAATTTAATCTTTGAAATTTAATTTATTACCCAAATTAAATCTTGGAACCCCTCCTTAACCATTTCAGTTTACATGTTCATTTAAACATTCAAATCTTAATGTTCAAAGTGATCTCATTTTTTTAATTTTTATCTTTAAAATCAAAATTACTTAAGTAATTTCAAATTAAAGTTTAATTCCATTTAATTCCAATAATGGAATAGATATTACCTCAATCTACTTCTTAATTCATTTAAACAATCAAATTCACAGTCTCATAATTACTGATAATAACAGGATGATATTAAGATAAATAAACATCCAATTTATTTAAAACATTCATCATCCACTACCCATTCCAGATCTCAAACCTATTTGAGATCACATATAATTCCCTACCAAATCAAACCATTTAACTTTCCTAAGTTAAATCTCAATTTCATCTTGAAATTTCCAATTCAGGTTGTTTATTCCAAACTTATTTAACTTCCTTTAAGTTAAATTCAATTTAATCCCGTCAAACTTACTCAAATTTGAATTCCCACTTCAAATTTTAAACTTCACATTAATAATCTTATAAGTTCAAAAACTTATCACCTTGGATATCACATCCCATTCCAAATTTAAAACTTAACATTTAAAGTTGTTTCAAACTATTTTTGATATTATGTATATTCCCCATATATACATATTATTTCTTTTACACACTATGTTATCCTTAAAATTTAAACCACCTTGGGTTTTTAATTCAAACAAATTCCTTTAAATTTTCAAACAACTCCTGTTTGAATCAAGCCCTTTCATTCAAATAATATTATTTATTATTCCTTTATCACTTTGAAACAATTCTCAAATTCTGGGTTCAGATTTAAAACTTCACAATTTATATCATCTTCAGTTCCAATTTATAAGTCATACTTGCCTAAAACATTCCATTTTGCTTACTCATTAATACACATTTTATTATTAAACACAACAATCATTTATGATAATAACCAAGATCATCATATCTGGAAACCAATTTATTATTATCTTTATTCTGAAAACATTTCTACAAACTCAGGATTTTAATTTCAATTTGGATCCATTTCAAATTTATCTTCAATCAATCTCAATTTGGTTGTATTACTATTACCACTTAATTCTCATTATTTTATTTAATTCCAATAATTTTTAACAACCAATAACTTTAACATTTATTAGTAAGAAATATTGCTTTATATATATCAAAATATATTCTTACATAAAATCATTTAAAATCTTTATATATGGAAATAACAAGTACGCTCTCATATATATATAAAAACACTCAACTCATTCTAGAGTACTATTGACCCTATCCTTATGAGTATACCCACCAGAGCCAAAGTTCTCGCTTAACCTTTGCTCTGATACCAAATGTAACGACCTGGAATTTTCGATTTCGAAAATTCCAGATAGTTAGGGAAGAAGAAAGAGATAGAAGGAGAAAACAGAAAACAAATCACAGAATCTCACATTCGCAGCGGATCAAAATATAATATCAAATAATAACAGTTATAAAAAAGAATACTATATCAATTGATTATATTTTTATACACCAGAGTTACACACATACTCAAAGACTAGACATATACAAATCAATATGTCTCAGATAAATAGAAATATATCATAGCGGAAACACTCCATACGTTTCTGCCATCTAGCTCGTCTCCTAAGCTCCAGAACGTCCTTACCTGAAAATCTGTAATACTCGGTCTGACCCGAGCATTACATCAAAGTAACACCTGGGTCAGGCTGGAAACCAGCGTGAGTAAACTCATCTAACATGGAATACAACAGCATAGAATTTATATAAAACCCGGGGTAACTCGTTCATCACTACAAGTTCACAACTTGCTATAATCAACACTAGTATTCAAAATCAATTTCTAAGTACTCTTACTTAGTGTTAAATGGTCCAATCATTTGAATTATTCCATTTCAGTCTATTGATTTCACATATCAAATTAAGGGAAATAGAGTTTCAATTTTGAATTATTCACATGCATATACATTCATATCTCAAACATGTTTCTTAACCTTCCATATATCCATATAGTCACACAGCAAATTAATTATCAATAGACGACACAATATCACAGTTTACTCTTCGTAACATATCATGACTTAATATAAGCTAACAGAATAGATATAATCCAAATCATCCAATACCCTTCAATCATCCATATCAAGTTAAATCAGATGTTCAAGTCTTAATTTAATTATCAACTTTAAATACTTAGCTTACTAATTATCCTGCTAATGAGTTAAGTACAATTGATAATTAAACATCCTTTAATCGATCTTCTCAATTTATCATCATTGATTAACACTCTTAAATTATCCTTAATTACTAAATATTCATTTACTAATTATCCTACCTTAATTAGTCAATTAACCTTAATTGACTAACCCAACTTAATTAGCTCACTCAAATTAATTTGAGTGGTTAATTCTCCTTAAGTAATTGGCGTAAATCTCAACTCTTAATTTAGTTTATAAACAAATGAGGATTAATATATACTCCTTAACTTTGATCATCAAATATTTATCAATCAAGTATTTCCTAAAATAGTTTTTAAAGAAAATTAGATTTAAACTTAACTTATTAACTTAACAATTTTGAGGGTTTAAACATTCTCCCGGATTTCCTTACCTTATCTCTATTATATATATATTTTTTTTTAAAAACAAAATACGGGCCGAAGCCCAATCAAAATGGCAACGGACGAAACGAAGTCCCCAAATTTACGAAACTCAGAACACCATAATCCATCTTCCCCAACTTCCTCACCGCTACCAATATCATTCCCAAGCCTATGTGCAAATGATCCTCTTCAATTGATTCCAGAAATCAATCTCTATTTCACTCGAAATCTCGGTCCTCACTTCGAATATACCCAAGACCCCACCGATCAAAAGCATCCAGATCCCTTTGTGCACGGAAACGATCGTGCACGTGCACGCTCCCTCCTTTGGTCATCTTATTGCCGCACTATCGTCGATGATCCACACTTCGTCCCCTGATCATATCTGCCACCTTGCCGAAAACAGTAACTCCATTGATCGGAAAGTCGATCAACACTTCATACCCTCCGAACGAGAAAACCATCAATTTCCACCAATCGACGAACTGCTCTCGATCCTTATATATGATTTCTTCGCCACCATGACCGATCAGGTACCCACACCCTACCTTGCTTTCCTACCAAACATCACATACTCCGGTCGCCTACTCACCTTCCCAGATTACCACGAACCAGAGCCAAAATGAAAACCCCCAAAACCCTAGAATCATCTCGCTTCCCAAATCTAAGCCCAAATCAAAGATTCTGCCACGGTCAACCCCTCCCCTACATCCTCCCGCCTCTTCGCGAACAAGCCGCAACATCTCCAGTTGATGAGGTTGAAAGGAATAAATTTTTGAACGGAAATAAGTCTATCAACAATTGCTCGAGCTATAGGGCATTAGAAATCATAATTCTACTTCTAAAATTCGTATTTCTACATAAGATTTCAGATTGTATACACGAATTCAAAATTTAAACATATCAATTTCCCACTAAAAACTGTTCGTCCTCTGTAGGTTGGTACTCTACTTAACTACACAACATGGTTTACATCCAAACTATTTTTAACATAAACTAGACACCAAATTAAACACTTCTCTAGTTTATAGCATTCAAAATCATCAACTAGATAATGAGACAAGGAATTTTGATTACTGGAATGAACAGGCGTTTCTCAGTTTAACAAACAACAGAACAAATTTATTTCCTAGGTTAAATCCAAGTTTACACTCAATCATACTTAAGCTTTATCATAAGATATCAAAATTTAACTACTTTAAGTTTTCTTATGTTTGTTTACTCACATGATAAAGAAATCAGAGTAATAAAGTAGAATTTGGGTTTCCAGAGGATAGATTTACTCACCAGGCTTTAATAAAACAGAGGGCCTTTGAAATAGATGCTTGAACTACTTTGAAGCTTGCTGTTTGATTGCAAATGAGTTGAAGCTTGTTTGAATCTACGATGATTTTCTTGCCTAAAACTTAAGCTGGTTTTGTATTTGTGAACTTAAGTGTATGAGGAGGCAACTAGGCAGTATATATATCATAGAAATGATGTGTTGAAGAAGCCAAACTGAAGTACGAGTGTGCAGGCTTGAGTTCCTTTGCTGGTACCATTTTTTTTTTTTTGGCTGATTTTTATTACTTTGGTGGCTGATAGACAATATTTATGTGTACTATAGATATTAACATTAATTGCTTTGGTGGCTGAGATATGGCATTAAATTCCATTGTCTTTAGCTTGTCTTACAGCTTGTTCAAACTTGAATGTGAATATATGTTAATCTTTTCTCTTGCCTTTCAAGCCTGCATACTATGTTTATTTGTTTATACAAACATATATATTTATTATGTTTCTTCTTTTGCAAGCTTAAAGAGATATATATTTGTTTCTTGTTTCACATTGGCATGTATTTATTGGTGTCTTCTATTGCAGGCTTATTATATATAATTTTATTTGAATGTTTACTTTATACTATACTTACTTTATTTACTGGTACATACTTGTTCAATTCGTTTTATACAGATTTGAATGTACCATTTATTTTTATTTTGCACTTAAATATTCATTCTTAACTTTAATATATTTTATCTTGTATTCCTTTATATATATATTTCTTATTTATTTTATAAGCACATTTGTTTGCATATACTTCTGCCATGGCTCAAATCATCACTTACATCTAATTTAATTTGTTTTACACACTTGAATGTTTATTTTATAACTTAACTATCACTCTTAAAATTATATTCAGATGCTTCATACAATATTAATACCTAAATTTTATATTGATAGAATTTGATGTTATTTTCAAACATTATCATCCATATGTATTACATTTTATTTAATTGGATTAAATATTTATTAAAATAATGTTGCCAAAATACCGGGTCATCACAGTTATCGCCACCAGTGGTAAAGTACCGGCTCCAGCACCATCCCAACCATTACTGCCAGTTATATTAGCACTATCATGCAAGTCTTTTGGTGCCTCATTCTATCAATATTACAATGCCGTGCAACCTGTACGGATGTTTGAGTTTCTTAGGAATGTGAGTTTAAGGAGTAAGCTTGAGGATGAGTCCACTTCCAATAGTTGGGTAGATGATGCTTCCACCGAGTTTGCAGTATGTGTACATGTATTTGCATAATATTTACGTATATACATGTATAAAATTCTAATGATACGTAAAATGCAAAATATATGAATATATATGTATATATGCAATATAAATGTGTAGTATGCTATATGAATGTATAAATTGGTTTTAAATCCTAAGAACCACATTTATATATGTATTTTATGCGAATTCTTCGTATAATTAAGTTTTAGCATTTTAAATTCCAACAACCACATGTATGCTATATGTAGCCTAAAAATCTTCATCTTAAAAATAAATTGAGTTTGAGTAAAAACATATAAGTTAAGTCACTCAATAAAAAATATATAATTAAGTTAAATTATAAATTTTGTTTTGATAAGTTAAACAAGAGATATAGTTTTTTTTGTTACATCACACAATAAATTAAACAAATATATAAGTTAAACACCCAATAAATTAAATAGATGTATATATAATTGAGTTAAATTATAAATTTTGTTTCAAAAGATTAAACAAGAGTATGTCTGTTTAAGTTAGATCACTCAATAAATTATATATATATATAATTAGGTTGAATTATAAATTTTGTTTTGATATATTATATAAGAGTTTATTCAAGTTAAATCGTAAAAATTTTTAAACCACACAATAAATTAAACAAATATATAAGTTAAATCACTCAATAAATTAACCAAACGTATGTATAATTGTGTAAAATATAAATTCTGTTGGTTAATTTGTTTTAGTATTATGAATTTGGTGGCACGAGATAGGTATATGAATTTGTGATAGCAATATGTCATGTTGATTTGAATGTATGACTGAGGTTAGAAATGTAGCAGAAATGCTGCCAATATGTTTCAGTTGAGGCATTGACAAGGCATCTGAAGGGCGTTGGAAAACCTGATTTTAACAGTTTAATTTGGTGTCACCAAGGTGTCGAATATTCATTGACAAGGCATCGAAAAATCTAGGTTACCCAATTTTAACAATAGTGGCAAGGCATAGCAATGAGGTTGGAAAAGAGGCGTTTGAAAGGTGTCGAAAAAAGGCATCTGTATGGCGTCGATAACAACCCCACGCAAGGTGTCTACAAGGCATCGGAATACATTTTCTGACCTACTTTTTACCGATGTCATTTTAGACGTCAGTATGGCCTTTACCAACGCCACACTAATGTCTTTTTGGCGTCAGCAAATTGCCTTATTTTTGTAGTGCCTCCTCCATAATACAACCGCCTTAGTCTATCGTTTCCTCCTCACGCCTTAGCATTTGCCAACCACCATTGAGTCCATACCCCCTACCTTTCACCTCCTCAATACCACCACTGACTCCCTTCTCTATACCGCCGTAGATTAGGACAAAACTTTCCAAGTGTGTGCCGCCAGTCTCTTTTTTGTCGCTTCCTCCTACTTTGTCATCGTCTAGTTAATTTTTGGTAATTTTAATCTGATTAATATTAGGTAATTTTAGTATAAGTTAGTTGATTAGGTAATTTTAATTTAGATTTAAATTAATTCGTGGAGTGAATTATTCAAAAGGAAAAACATGAAACTGATTTTTGTCTCAAAGATACGTGTTTTAAAATTTAGTTTGAAGGACCATAGAATGCTAAATTAAACAAGCATTAGTTAAAACAGAATGCTAAATTAAACTACCATCAGATTTACTAGCACTAGATGAACTATAACGCATTCATTTTCACAGTATTTATAGTAATTGATTTAATTTAGTGTTACGTTTAACTTATGCTAGTTTAATTTAACATTTTTCTTTATCTGATGCTATTTAATTTAGTATTCTATTGTCCTTCGCACTAAGTTTTAAAACTTGCGTCCTTCAGCTCGAAAATATGAATATATTATTCCTTGACCCTATTTTCCTGTTGATTCGTATTAATAAGTGATTAGTAGTAGAATAACACCCCTTGTCAACAAATCATTTTAACTTTAGTTAATTTAAGTTATCCATAGATGTCTAACTGATAATATAAAATAAATTTGATTAATTCTAAGTTGGTTAAATATGGAAAAGAAAAGAAAATAACTAATATTCAAAATAAAGGTTAATACAATGCAAAACATAACAGGAAAATTATGTTAGAACCTCATTATTTGATATTTTGATAGTGACAACTACATAATAATATATTGTGTATATAATCGACTTTTTCAAGAAATGACATCAACTACCAAAGGGATCTACATGATAAAGACAAGACAAGATGACACACAATGTATTATTAGTCATAAGAGTTCTTGGTCTAGAGTTTAGAAATGTTAAAATCTCTTCAAAACGGTATATACACACACACGCAAACATTAAGAAGTTCATTCATATTTTAAAAAGAAATTTCAAAGGTTTAGTCGACTAAACAAACATATTCAGCTGACTAAAGTGTTATTCAGTCGACTAAACAAACATATTCAGTCGACTAAAGTGCTATTCAGTCGACTAAACAAACATTTTCAGTTGACTAAATTTAGTGTTTTTTCACTATTTTCTTTCTGTTTAAAATTATCTAGTTCGACTATAATTCAGTCGGTAGTCGTACTCTTTTAGTCGATTGGTCAACGAGTAACAACTTTTTTATCTTGAATTTCTGAAGGGATCCTCTTCTCCATGAAGAATCACTTCCCTTCG
Organism: Allium fistulosum; assembly: GCA_030737815.1. Lineage (NCBI taxonomy): Eukaryota > Viridiplantae > Streptophyta > Magnoliopsida > Asparagales > Amaryllidaceae > Allium > Allium fistulosum. The sequence goes on from CM060907.1 coordinate 298,418,070, forward strand.
TTAATGGCTGCAACTTTTCATAAGTCATGATACTTCACAAATAGTTGCAACTACTCGTTTTCTATATAAAGCAATCAACTTCTTGATCTCAAATGCCAATTCTCATTTTTGATTTCTACTCTCTGTCTCTTATTGAATTCTCTTGCATTAATAAGTAATCTTTAATGAATAATAAGTAATATTTATCATCTAGTATTTAATTTCAATGATTAATAAGTGCATTTGACCTTAGTTCGTGCATGTCCTAGTACTATCATGTTTAGCCAAGTGCGTAAGTCTATTTGAGTGGGACGTGCAATTCTATGCTTTAACGTGCTGAAGATCCACTACAACAATACCCATAGGGAGAAAATACATAAACTCGCTAATCTACTTTTGTAATCTTAGCAATTGCAGCCATGAATACAGATTATATGAATAAGCATTTTATAGTTGAATCATACGTAAATAATTACTATTTCTTAATAAATAAGTATTTTACAATTGAATCATATATAAATAAGCCTTTTACATTTGAATTATGTATAATATCTTTACTACTAATAAAGAGAATTCATTGAATAGATTTACTCAGTGTCTTTTTGAAATTCCAAATATACCCTTTTACATCTTATAGATAAATAGTATTCAAATATGGGAATATAGCCTGTTATTTTCTAAGTACAACTGTCAGTCCCCATGGAGAACTACAGTGTGCGTTCACAAGATGAAGTATCCGAGTGTTTTATATTGTCCGTAATTTAGGTGGGAGTTAATCGGTCGAAGTCTCGCCGGATTCCGAGTTAGTATGAAGAAAATATTGCAGTCTGAATAAAAAAAATAGCGGCTTCTGCACTAGGCGGAGTTTAAATATGGGGATGTGGTAGCCTGTTATTTTCTAAGTACAACTGTCAGTCCCCATGGAGAACTACAGTGTACGTTCACAAGATGAAGTATCAGAGTGTTTCATATTGTCTGTAATTTAGGTGGGAGTTAATCGGTCGAAGTCTCGCCGGATTCCGAGTTAGTATGAAGTAAATATTGCAGTCTGAACAAAAAAAATAGCGGCTTCTGCATTAGGCGGAGTTCAAATATGGGGATGTGGTAGCCTGTTATTTTCTAAGTACAACTGTCAGTCCCCATGGAGAACTACACTGTACGTTCACAAGATGAAGTATCCGAGTGTTTCATATTGTCCGTAATTTAGGTGGAAGTTAATCGGTCGAAGTCTCGCAGGATTCCGAGTTAGTATGAAGAAAATATTGTAGTCTGAACAAAAAAAATAGCGGCTTCTGCACTAGGCGGAGTTTAAATATGGGGATGTGGTAGCCTGTTATTTTCTAAGTACAACTGTCAGTCCCCATGGAGAACTACAGTATACGTTCACAAGATGAAGTATCCGAGTGTTTCATATTGTCCGTAATTTAGGTGGGAGTTAATCGGTCGAAGTCTCGTCGGATTCCGAGTTAGTATGAAGAAAATATTGTAGTCTGAACAAAAAAAATAGCGGCTTCTGCACTAGGCGGAGTTCAAATATGGGGATGTGGTAGCCTGTTATTTTCTAAGTACAACTGTCAGTCCCCATAGAGAACTACAGTGTACTTCACAAGATGAAGTATCCGAGTGTTTCATGTTGTCCGTAATTTAGGTGGGAGTTAATCGGTCGAAGTCTCGCCGGATTCCAAGTTAGTATGAAGAAAATAGTGCAGTCTGAACAAAAAAAATAGCGGCTTCTACACTAGGCGGAGTTCAAATATGGGGATGTGGTAGCCTTTTATTTTCTAAGTACAACTGTCAGTCCCCATGGAGAACTACAGTGTACGTTCACAAGATGAAGTATCCGAGTGTTTCATATTGTCCGTAATTTAGGTGGGAGTTAATCGGTCGAAGTCTCGTCGGATTCCGAGTTAGTATGAAGTAAATATTGCAGTCTGAACAAAAAAAATAGCAGCTTTTGCACTAGGTGGAGTTCAAATATGGGGATGTGGTAGCCTTTTATTTTCTAAGTACAACTGTCAGTCCCCATGGAGAACTACAGTGTACGTTCACAAGATGAAGTATTCGAGTGTTTCATATTGTCCATAATTTAGGTGGGAGTTAATCGGTCGAAGTCTCGCCGGATTCCGAGTTAGTATGAAGAAAATATTGCAGTCTGAACAAAAAAAATAGCAGCTTCTGCACTAGGCGGAGTTCAAATATGGGGATGTGGTATCCTGTTATTTTCTAAGTACAATTGTCAATGCCCATGGAGAACTACAGTGTGCGTTCACAAGATGAAGTATCCGAGTGTTTTATATTGTCCGTAATTTAGGTGGGAGTTAATCGGTCGAAGTCTCGCCGGATTCCGAGTTAGTATGAAGTAAATATTGCAGTCTGAACAAAAAAAATAGCGGCTTCTACACTAGGCGGAGTTCAAATATGGGGATGTGGTAGCCTGTTATTTTCTAAGTACAACTGCCAGTCCCCATGGAGAACTACAGTGTACGTTCACAAGATGAAGTATCCGAGTGTTTCATATTTGTCCGTAATTTAGGTGGGAGTTAATCGGTCGAAGTCTCGTATACATAATAATTAACACTTAATAATTAAGGTTCAATTATAATTAAGAAGTAATAATTAATTATTGCTATTAACAGATAAGATGCAATATTTAATTTTTAATTTTTAATTATATCAATTACTATTAAATAATTACTATTAATAATAATGAAGACTAACATCTAGTATTTAATGTTTGATAATTATAATTAATATTTAATATCTTAATATTTTTGAAAATTTGAAGTTTTCTAAAATAAATTTTAAATTTGAATCTAAAATTTTGAAATTTTTATAAAATTCAAAAATAAAAAATTATTTATTCAAATTTTGTAAAATATATAAAATAGTGTAACTCTTTTCACTAACATATACAAGTTTTTATTTTTTTAAATATCTCAAAATTAAAAACATATAAAATAATGTAATTCTCTTCATTAACATGTCCAAGTTTTGCTTTGGTTCAAATCCTAAATTTTGGCTCCAAAATCCTAATTTTTTGCTCCAAATACCACTCCTTTGAGATTATCATTCTTTATCCTATGTTTATTTCTTTGGCAAATTCTATTTGAACTTCCATGTTTGCTAAGTTGCCTCACTTTTTTCTTAAGACAAAACTACCCCTGTTCATTTTCGTTTCCTTCCTTCTTCTTTCTCTCTTGTTTTCTATGCCTAGATCCTTTCCACCATCAATAACAAAACAATACAATGATTACTAAAATAAAATTAAACGATTCATGATTGACTATAAAATGCAGTCCAACTGCATGGTTCTTATTTTTACCATGCATTGGGACTGCGTGATAAAAATAAGAACCATGCAAGCCTAAAGCATGGTAAAAATACGAACCATGTAGTTCTATTGTGTGACTCGTATTTCCACCACTATTTGGACATCATTGTTCATCTTCCCACTATTCCTCTCCTTCGCCTCTGCGCTTCCCCAAACACATAACAAAATTGATATTTCGGATTTGCGCTATCCAAATGCTTGCCTATCATTGTGTATGAACCCTGTATTTGGTCGAGATGTGCGTAAGTTGATAGGGTAGGGTTTGTTGGGACAGTGGCGGTTTGTTGATGGGTGATGTCGATTAGATAATAGGCGCGAAGTCTTGCTTAGGGTTTGCTGAGTTGAAAGAAAAATGAGAGCATAAGAAATGGGGAAGGGCATAAAAGGAAAAACTATAAAGATACGGGGGTTACTCAGCAAATATAGGATTTTAAGGGGTTTTTGGGTTTTTAGGAGGGCAACTCAGCAAAGACATGTATTTAAATAGAATTTACCTATTTCTTTTCACCTCTTTTACATCACCATATTCACAAACCAATCACCACAAAGAACAAACCCAAATCAACCATTGATGTGATGACCGCCCTATGTCACCGGCACAAATAATAACTAAATAGTGCGCTGCAGTCATGCCCGGTCGATATAGGACAATCATCTAGATGAATAATAACAAACACAGCATATAACCTGTCATATCTCACAGTGCATGGATAAAATATAATATCACAAATATAATAAAAGAGATAGTAATAACTATGTAAACAAATCATTAGAGCATAGATCCACAGAGTTATACATCAAATTTCATAGAGTTTATACAATGGAAATAAACTCAATAACTACCTCAAATATAAGTATAAGCATTCATTTCTAAGGCTCCCTAGTGCTGCACAGCCGAATAGGTGCATATAAGTATATAATACGAGATAGCTTCATTCAGCTCGTCCTCCGAACAGCTACTGCGACATTTAAACCTGTTATCTGCTCTACACATTTAAGAGTACATGAGACAATAAGAATTAAAGCATAAAACCTCGAGTCAGACAACAGTCTGGTGTGAGTGATAAATAATTCTCAAAATACTATACAGATAAAAATAGAAAGGAACAAGAGTATACGAACCATGGACATATCCTACAACCAAAGAATTAGCACATAATATATAATATGCTACTCTGCAATATCATAAAGGCACTATACATGATACAATAGTGGATGTCCAAATGTTCCCATCTCTAGTATCCACTCCCAATGATATCCTCGAGTGATAGCCCACTAAAGAAAGTAATCATAGCAACCATAGCATCCATCAAACAATACCCACTATCACTCACCCTTGGGCCTCGAATATATGATAACTCGTATGGCATCCTTACTGCCAGGGACTAATGGAATTTTCGGTTTTATGTGTATTCCCGTGTCACATAACCCAAAGCTTGACACGTGTATCATAGCACAAAGCTACACACTAGACCCAAAGCCACTGGTTTTGGGTATACAGATCCCTCAATTAACCCATAGGCATCCCCCCTCACTATACCCCTGCTTTGAGTACACAAGAAAACACTTGGAGCATCAATGTTTCCTTAGCACGTACTCATACGAGCCCTCCTTTGCTCCTTTTGGACACTGAGCCCTTCTTGCTTAATATAGTTCCATTATTAACAAGGAACCTTTCCACATTCCTGGATCCTATAACTCCCTCCATTACCGAGCTGCCATCATCGAAACCTACTCCTAACATGAGCGAACATCCGAAGATTCTAGCTTTTCATCATACTATTACATCGACATCCAGCCTTGATGCGAATGAGGCAGCACCTCATCTATGATCTACAGAACCTCAACAATAGTCCACAGAAGTTCCAATTCCATACCCTATACCATGATAACTCGAACTGAGCTATAGGTATTACTTGGTGCTGAGTTATACACTTAGCAAACCAATGGCTAATTCTTCTTCCATACCTTTAGTACTCCTCTTCAAGCACTTTGGACCTGACTCATCCATCCTAGATAACTCGTCATCAATCCAAAACTCCGCCTTCAAGTTCTAGAGATAACTCGGTATAGCATCCAACCCTTAGCTAAATACCATGCACCTTGCTATGGAACTTCTCATCTAGCCAAGCACTATCAATCCATGTCAACCATCGAGTTATAGATGTCACTATCATAACTCTTCATTGATTCATCCCCATAAGTCAATACCGACTTTAGCCCTTAGCACCTCCTGAGATGCGCCTTACAATGTACGCTCCTAGTATGCTCCAAAGCCCTTCCTCCAAGTTTCGTCCAATCCGACTAACTTTACCTCCGATTTGCCCAATTCACCAACCTATCTTCCTATCTATTCAAAAAACTAACAAACAACATCAAATCACAACATACTATCATTTAATAACATGTATTCACATCCAATCACAAAGGTAATACATGGAATTATAGAAATTAAACAATTTCTAATTCACTTGTAAGCAATCAATGAACATATGAGTCTGATAAGGTGAATTACAAGGCCAATTCTATAAATCATATTAGAACTCATCAGTTTAGGTCATAAACATATGTTGACATGTAGTTAAACTTAGAAAAGGGTTTTAATTGTCAAAAATTATATTAGAACTTATAATTCTACCATGTAAACATGCATAGGATAATGAGAAATCATAAATCGCTCACCCATTACCAAATTCAACCAATTCTCCTATAGATCTGATGTGGGCGGCAATGAAAAGCAATTTAAATCAACCAAAACGATGATCTTCAATCTCAATTTGACTATATATTCACTAATCTACCAATTCGGTTTGATTTAATTAGCAATTTGGGTGATTTTGGATGAATCTAGGGTTAATGGGGTTTAGACCTGATTTGGGGGAGAGAGAAGTTTTAATTTTACTCTCTAGCCCTCTATTTATAGTGGTTCTCAAATTAGAATAATGGGCTTAATTAATAACACACTAATTATGGCCAATAGGTTTTAAAACTTAAAACAGGCACAACTTTCTAACATTAAGTTTGTTTTTCTATTATGACCACTCTAAGGAAAGAGAAACCATCATCTTGATCCAATGGAACTGGTTTGAGTCCCTAATTCGACTCCTATCAAAATTTAAAGTCCAATAAGATTTTTAAGGTCAAAATGTTACGTAGAAATTCAGAAAAAAATCATAAGTGTGTAAAATGTCTCTACGAGTCATATCTCAAAATTATAGAATTGTAAGACCTTACATGAATAAAATAAAAATATTTTGCGATCATTCGATAAATAAAATACGGGCCGTTACATTCCCCCCTCCCCCCCCAATGAATTTTGCACCCTGAAATCCCTAAACGAGCAAAAGTATAAGTAGCCTTAGTTATCCTGCATGCCTACCAATCATAAGAAAAAATCACACATATCAAACAAGCAGCCATGCAACCAATGGTGTACGTGAACTTACCTTAGCATGCGGAATACTATCTGGATAGAATATACAATAGTGAAAGTTGATATGATAAATGTTGGGTCTCACCACTCAAAGAGATCCGGACACGTAGTCCTCATTCCCACCTCCATCTCCCATGTACAATCGTCATTACTTCCGCTCCATTGTACTTTTACTAGCTTTGTCGTCTTTCTCCTAAACTATTTCATATCAGACCTAACAACACGAAGTAGCCTACGAGATCTAGAAACTTATGGTTCTACCTCAACATCTTTTAGTTGATACAGTGTAATTACAATGCCTGAGTCATGTAAAAACTTCCATAGATAAGAGACATGAAAAACTTTGTGCATGCCTGCCATCTTCAAAGTTAAGTCAACCCTATATGCTAGCTTTCCAATCCTCTCGATTATCGAAGGACCTACGAATCTCAGTGCCAACTTCTCCTTACTACCGAATCGAACTACAATTTTCAGAGGAGAAATATTTAAAATACAATATCTCCGATAGAAATTTCAAATCATTTCGTCTTTTATTCACATAGCTTTTCTGTTGACCTTGAGCATCTTTTATTCGTTACTGAATGATCTCAATCTTCTCCAGTGTCTCTCTAATCATATCTGGTCCAAGTATCGATTTCTCACTCACTTCCCACCAACATGAAGGAGCATTACATAGTCGACCATACAGTGCTTCATACAGAGCTATTCCAATAACTATTATTGTATGCAAATTCCACCAGATGCAAATAATCATTCCATAATCCTCTAAAGTCTATAATGAATGCTTGCAATAGACCTTCCAATATACGATTTACTCTTTCAGTGTGCCCATCCATTTGCAAGTGATAAGATGTTAGGATGCAACTTGGTTCCTAATGCCTCTTGTAAGCTCTTCCAAAACCCACTAGTGAACAACATGTCTCGGTCGCCCACAATGCTCTTTAGCACACCATGAAATCGTACTATCCATTTCACATACAACTCTGCCAACTTGGATGCCTTTCTACTTGACTTGACGGGTATAAATCTCGCACTCTTGGTCAACCAATGTACTATGACCCAAATGTCATCGTATCGTGCTCAAGTCCTTGGCAGTCCAACTATAAAGTCCATCGATAGTTGCTTCCCATTTCCACTCAAGAATGTCTAGCTGTTGCAAAAATCCACTAGGTTTCTTCTGCTCTACCTTTACTAGTTGGCAGTTCATGCACTTGGAGATGAATGCCCCAACATCCCTTTTCATGCCTTCCCAGTAGTAAGTTTACTTCGTATCTCTATATATTTTGTTACCATTGGGATGAATAGTCAATCTGGAATGATGACACCCTCTTAGGACTTTATCTCACAATCTATCAATATTAGGAACAAACATCCTCCCATCTTTACAAAGCCAACCTTCTCGGTCGAGTTCGTATTGCTTCATGTCTTCATATTTTACTCCTTCTACCTTTGCTATTATCTATGCTAGCCTTGCGTCTTGCTTCTGACTAGTACCGATCCTTTCAATCAGAGTAGGTTTAATTGATAAACTTGCCAACATTTTAGGTTCTAGCTTGCAGTGAGACCTAAAATCATGTCCATCTATATACTATATTTGCTTCCATTCCAAGAACATTTCTCCCAACTGAGCATGTCTTCTTCTCAATGCATCGACGACTGCATTTCCTTACCCGATGTGTAGGAAATATTAAAGTTATAGGAGGCCAAGAACTCTAACCACTGTTGCTGATGCAGGTGGAGATAATTTTGAGAGAAAAGGTACTTCAAGGACCTTTTGAAAGAAATGGTACTTCATTGATTTGTGGTCTGTAAATAGCTCAAACCTTTCTCCCAACAGATAGTGCCTCCACATCTTCAAAGCAGAAACAATTATGACCAATTCCTAATCATGAGTTGGGTAATTCCTTTCGTGCGGCTTTAGCTGTCGATTGGCATAAGCAACAACCCTTCCCTTCTGCATTAACACTGCACCCAATCTAGTACCACAGGCATAAGTTTATACCGTTAGCTCTTCATTTCCACTTGGAATGGTCAACATTGGTGCACCCTCAACCTCTCTTTCGGACTCATAAATGCAATCTCACACTCTACGTCCCAAATAAAAGTCTGATTCTTCTTCATCAAATTGATCAACGGTACCGCTATGTTTGAGAAGTCCTCGATCAACGATACCATAAACAACGTGAAACCTACATGAAACAACGTGAGAAATAAAACCAAATCCCAATGCGTGACGAGTCAAATAATAATCCATCTTTTACCAACATTGACGATTTTCAAATAACAACTTTTGAAATTGAAAATGACAATCTTAACGAAGTTGTTGAAAATGTGGTAATTGATTTGGATTTTAATTCTTTTGAGAGTGTGGAACCAAATTTAAATTCGATCTTCCTTTTTTCGATTTTAAAAATTGAATACAACAACTATGGATTTTGGACATGATATATGCAATGAAGTTGTGAACAATTCAACAAAGGAAGATGAATTTTGTGAACACGAATTTATTGGACTTTTCAAAGATGAGTTGTTAATTTCTGAAGGGGTAGATTAAAATCACCATTTTGATTTTGAAATCAATGATTCTGAAGAAATTTTCAATGATAAGTTTGAATTTCAATTTGGTGAAAATAAACTTGAATTTCAACCAATTGTTCTATCAACCCCAAAAATCATCAAAAATAAAAAACTCATACGATTTTTAATAAAACGACATTCGTTTTTCAAAATCAACATTCAACTTTGAAATATTTTATGATTTGGTTTTCAACATTCAACTCATACGGTCTTTTATGTCTCTCTTGCTTTACGAGACAATTGGTCTTTGGAAGACCGTTTCATTTACTCTTTAACGATATATTTGCTTATATCATGTAAATAATAATCGTTTCATTTTCATGTAAATAAAGGTCATATTTCATATTTTTATTTTATTTTTCTCCTTTCAGTTGGGTTGATGTGGGGACACAGTCAAAATTAAGTGTGGGGGAGAGCCTCATGTTCATTTTTTATTTTTTTATTTTCATGGTTTATTTTTTTGCATTTTATTTCCGAAACCAAAAAAACAAAAAAATCTCAATTGTTTTTTCTTTTTAGCATTTTGATTTATTTTTGAAGAAACATTATAGGATAAGTATATGTTTTTGGTTATCAAATTGAAATTTTTGAAAATTTATTTGTCTCAAAAAAAATAAAAATAAAGTTTGATTATAAGTAACAACGGTTTAACTAGTATATAGGAAGATTCATGGGTGTTAATTTTAAGTATATCCTAATTGAAATCTTTGTTTAAATGAGTGGTTGATTTAAAGTAATGGCTATAACATTTTTAATCTTCTAAGTTAATTGGTGCTAAGATGATTTTGCAAAACCCTCTCTTGAAAAAAAACAAAAAAAAAACATAAAATGTTGTATAAAAATAAGAAACACCTAGAGTCATGTGTTCGCATGCAAGTGTGTACACTCGCCATATTCTATACCCTTCTCACGTAAGCCTGCAAGGCAGTACATGATTGGTATATTTGACCTTGGTTTATCTGAGTTAGGTGTATGTATATAAAAATTCTTTCATTAATAATGCCTACAGTCGATAGGTGTATACACTTGTTTGTACACTTGCAATGCTCTGTATTCCCCTCACGTAAGCCCGCAAGGCAGTGCATCGGTGGTATATCTGGCCTCAGTTTATTTGAGTTAGGCATATGTAAATACTATTAATATCAATAAAATTTTCAAATAAAGAGAGAGTAAGCAATTGAAATCCAAGCACTATTTTCACTTATTTTATTTTACTTGTTATTCAGAAGAAATGAAAATACCACTTTGAACAACTTTGATAATCAACTATGGGTCCATTTCATAGTTACACTATGTTATCAACCGAAATAACTAGCCAAACTAGAGTCTAATTATGATGATAACTTAATTTTTGTTGGATGTTTTGATGAGTAAAATGACTTATATTTCTTGATAATGACCAGAATTTATATTCAACTTATTCATGTCAATTTAAAAGTAAATTCTTCATTTGTAAATATTTTCAAAAATTTGCATTCATCTCTTTGTAAATAAATCTTGCATTTAGGAATTTTTCATGTAGCGTTTGGATTTTGTGGGCAGTATCCACTGAAAACCCTCATAAGACAACACTCGTCCTACTAGGGACACCTAGTGGTTTAACAGCTTGTTGCATACGTTCAATGCAATTGTGCTCCCTACGAAAACAGATTTATCTTAATTTTAGTTTATTCGAGGACGAATAAAAAGATAAGTGTGGGGGTATTTGATGTGCACGTAAATGTGCATATTTTTACTTCCATATTTAATCTAATTTAATTAAATAAATGAGAATATAGGGTATTTTAACATGTTTAACCCAAAATTTCAGTTATTTTGAAATTATCATTTCTTCACCATCATATGAGGGCAAAATGGTCATTTTGTGCATGTATTAGTTTTGAAAATATTTACTTGCATATTTTTTTTTATTTTAGGAAAATTGGATGGAAATTAGAAGAGGCTTCATGGAAATATGCATGCATAAGAGTTAGAAGGCAAATGAAGATGGAAATAAATCAACTCATGTAACATGGAGGACCCTACCTACGCACTTACCATGATCTACAATTAGGAGCTAATGCATATGTTAGTGGAGATAAAAGTTACATGCATATGTAATGGTGGATTATGCTCATGTTAATGATAACTTGGAGGCCACATTTTCTAGAGGGGTATTTTGGATAGTCCCATAAAATATGCGTTAGGGATTTAGGCATGTATAAATACCCCTTATGTTTCATGTAATGAAGCTCTTAGCACCACCTTATAGTTAGTTTAGTGGCAGCCACAAAAATAAACATAAACTCTCTTTCTCTTTTTAATGGCTTCTTATCCTTTTTTCATGTAATTTTCTTATATGCAATTTTAATTCAGGCACTTTCCTTTCATGTTCTTTTCTTGTTTATTTCCTTTCATGTTAGTAGTTTAGATTTATTTATGCAAGTAAATTAATTCTCTTTTTATTTTAATTATCTCTCTTCTTACCTTGCTTGCTTTTTAATGTTGAAATTTGCATTTGTTGATATGATAACAAATATAAGAAGCTAAACCCATAAATTTAGGGATAATGAAGCTCTCTTAATCATGCAGATTCAACATATTTGTTAATTTTTGAACTCTTTTTGTGCTTGATAGAAATGTTTGATGTGGTAAATATTTTGTTGTTTAGCTTTGAATTTGATAGGCTATGTTGTTGAAACCAAATAGGCTATGCTTAAACAAACATAAATAAAAGTTACCTCTTCATCTACATATGACCATGGTAATGAAGTGGATTTTAGAATCAAAATTTGATAGTCTATATTACTAATCAATAGTAAATAGATCATACTTAGAATAAAATTTATTTTTAATTTCATTATATTTTCATGAGAGTTAACAAGTGGTTTGGAGGGTGTGTTAAAGTTTGATGGTTTATATTGAGCTGATTAATAGCACAAATAGGCCATACTTATGATAAACACATCAACTAAATTCACTAATGACCAAAAAAGAGATATCATAATTTAGTTATGTTGATTTATGTGATCATAAGTGTAACACCCCAGATTTTTGATAACATTATTTAGGAGATTTAGTTAGATAAACTAAATAAAATAATGTGTTGATTAGGAGATTGAGATTTTATTTTAATTAAGGCATCCGTGCCTTTTTAACTAATAAATTAAATGAAGGGTTTAAATTGAATAAGAGGAGGGGTATTATGGGAAAGAGGCCATTCCTATATCACCTTCCTTAGGCCGTGTGTTATACACACATTGATTTCATTTTCAAAATTGAGGTCGGCCAACATTAACAAAAAAATAAGAAGAGGAAACTAAGGAAAAGCTAAAAGAAAGCAAATTCAAATCAAACTCATTCAAATCTCAACCTCCTTAATCTCTAGAGCAAAGGTGAATAATGTTTACATCTCTAAATTTTTATGGTTTCGGTTTTAAGATTAAATTTGAATGATTTTGCAAAGATTTGTCATGTTTTTGAATGATAAAATGATAATATATACATGTTGATGATTTATGTATATTCATATAGATTTTATGACATGTTTTGGGAAGAAAACACTATTAAATGACATCTGTTAGCCTTGCGAATTTTTATGATCATCTAAAATGTCTTTTAGAGATGAGCTTCAGTTTTCATATTTTTCTGGATTTACGTGGAATTATTATGAATTTTATAAGGAAGAAAATGATATTTTGGATTGTAAAATTATTTACGGGAAAATAATTAATTGTTTGGATCCAAAAAAATTATATGTTGAAGAGAAAATATGGATTGATTTTCTGGAATTTTTCCAGAATTTTCCAAGATGTTTTAATAGTTATATAAAATTATTTAAGGTATGGGACTTAAATGTTTTATATAATTATAAAGGAGAAATGGGCTTTTTCAAAATTGTTTAAATTTCCAAATAAGGAAAGGCAGCAGCATTTTTGAATATAAAAATCCAGCAAATAATCAGATTTAGACAAACAAGGCAGGTTGGGTACAAAAGAACTATTTTAAAGTACAAATAAATATTTTTTCCTATTTCAACTCTTTCGGCAAGGGGTTCCGCCTCAGTTCCAAACCTTCCGACAAGGTCGAAAGGTATCAAACCTTTCGATTAGGTCAATAACCAATGCACATGGTATCAGGCAACTGGTACGTTGTGAATTGGAAAGAGTCGAAAGGTTTAGGGACAAAAGGTTAGAGCTTTCGAAGGAGATGAAACTTTGTTTAGTTTTAAAGAAAATATGTCTGCTGGCTTTCGACAAAGAGCTTTCGAAATTGTCAAATGGTTTAAAAGAAAAGATTTCAATTGGTTGGCTTTCTTGTTTTAATTGAAACCTTTCGACAAAGTCGAAAGGTATAGCTTTCGACAAGGTCGAAAGCAAAGTTGCCGCTTCCTACCTTTCGAATCAGTTGCTTCGAAGGGAAACTTTTGTTTTCTAAAACTTGTCACCTCTCCATTGGTTTCGAAGGGTTGGTTCCAACACCAACACTTCATTGTTTTCGAATGGTTTCGAAATGTTTCGTTAAAGGTTTTGAAGCAGTTGCTTTTGGCTCTGATGTTTTTCTGATCCTTTTGCTCTACTTGAAGGCATATTCCAAAATTTTTAAGTCAAAACATTTTAAAGGTTTCAAAGTAGTTAACTTTGAATGGTTTCGTAAGGTTTCCACTTGTTTTAAATTGAACCCAGTGTTTTTGAAAGGTTTTAAGTTTCATTGCTTTCGAAAGGTTTATCAATGATTTCATAGGAGAGGTACCCCAGGCTTTCGACAAAGTTGAAAGGTAATACCTTTCGACTAGGTCGAAAAGAAACCTTCCGACAAGGTCGAAAGGTATGACCTTTCGACAAGGTCGAAAGGTATGGTTTTTAATGTTTTCGAAAGGCTAAGGTTTAAAGGATTTAAAAGGCGGATGTCATATGTTTAAAGCTTATAAAAGGAAGGCTTTTTAAAGGTTTTGAAGGAGTTACATTCGACGATTTCGAAAGGTTTTATTAAAGGTTGTGAAGGGGTTACCTTCAATGCTTTCAAAGGGTTTTATTTAATGATTTTGAAGGGGTTACCTTCAATGTTTTCGAAAGGTTGTTTAAAGGATTTAAACATAGGTTTTGAATATAACGACTAGGCAAATAGCCTAAGTGTTTTAAGTTGTAGAGGACTTTAACTTATTTTAAAAGGATAGATAATCCTTATTGAACATCATCAACATTATTTTGAGTAAAATATATATAACATGGCAAAATAGCTTAGAGTAAAGCTAAAGATATATTTTCGTTGTATATATATGATTTGACGGACTAAATCATTTTGAAAAGATTTTCAAGGAAAATTTGAAGGGTAGTAACCCAAAAGAAAATTCGTGTAGTTAGCTCATTTAAATTCGGACAGTCAGTCCATTTTGAGGGCAGTCAGCCCAGAGGACAGTTAGTCCAGAGGACAATTAGTCCAGATAAGGGCAGTTAGCCCAGATATGAACAGTTAGTTCATTTGTTAGCATAACGGATCTTGCTACTTTTTAAGGACAGTTAGTCCACCCTTTTTACTTGTTTTAGGCAGATAGCCCATTATCTAGCATAAAAGAAATTATCATTTTGGTATAATCAGAATTTAGGATGGATAGTCCAGTAAAGAGCAGATAGCTTAGATTTTAGACAGATAGTCTATTTTATTTCTTGTTTTAGCATAATGGATATTGGTATATTATTATTATAATCAGTTGATTAACCAGTTTGGTTGCAGGAAAGGATTTGCAAAATATATGTTTTGAATAGAGATATTAGTAAGGGGAAACCCGTTCCGCTAAGCGACGTGGTCTCACTATATATCAGTAAATAGAGATGTAATAGAAATTATTCATACTAGGCTTTATGTCTGACTCGAAGTTTTTGTTTCCCTTTAAACTCTCGGGTGCTCAAAATTTGATTTGAGTAGGCTGAGGGTTTAGGTTTTCAGGTTTTAGCAGATTTTGGCGAATAAAGCATCCAAAGATGAGCAGGTGGCTAACAAATAGCTAAATTAGGAATTTTGTTTTAAATTGTTTCCGCTGTGTATTTAGACAATTATGTCTGTATTGCTTTGATCATCCAAGGGGGCATCTTTATATGTCGCTTTTGGCATATTGTTGTAAATTATGTTTGATCATTGCTTAGGATTACGTTTGGGATTTTTGTAACTTGAATATGATATTATTTGAAATGTTATCACTGAAATTATTGTTTTGAAAATCTTTGATTTTGTTCATATTCAAGTGCTTTTGATATTATGGATACCATTAACATTTCCGTATTTCGTCGACAGAAGTTAATACTGTGGATGGCTGCAGCATCCATAGAGCTTAGCTTTTGGCCTCCAGATATGGGATGTTACAACTTGATATCAGAGCATAGGTTTGTGAAAATTTTAACTAAAAATGGTTTTGAAAACAAAAATCCAAAGAAATTAGAGTAAGATTTGGGGTTTGGTTAACGCTGTAGTAACGTACTTATATTTGCTATATATAAGTATGCGTTTTATCTCCATTCATCTATATTTGATGAGGTTATCCTTTTGTAACTCATGAGGTTTGAATACAGATATGGATGGTAGAAGAAGCAGAGTTAACCCAGGAGGGGGAAGCATCAAAAGGAATGCCGGACCTAATGCAGGCAGAGGCCAAGGTCAGGTAGAGAATGTTGGTGCAGAAGTCCCACGGGTCTGATGGAAGTCATGTATCAGTTTTTCAGGAATATGATGCAGGCAAGAGTTGTAGCCAGAGTGTTAGGAGGAAATGTTGTAAGAGTAGGGGTTCCAGAAGTTTCGGTAGTTAATCATTTCGCCAAGATGAGCAGTGATTATGTGAAGCTAGGAGGAAAGCCGTTTATGGGAACGAAAGATGCCATTGGAGTTGAGATCTTGTTGTTTGCACCGCGAAAGGATTTTTGCATATCTAGGGCTCAATGATGAGAAAGAGAGGAGGTTGGCGTCCAGGCAGCTTCAGGGAGCCGCATTGTTCTGGTGGAACAGTGTAACAGTGACAGTTGATGATGAGACAGTAAACTAGGGGGATTTCAGGAGGAGATTCCAGGAGAGGTTTATGTCAGTGATGGCACTGTTAGCATTGATTAGGCGGTTTGATGAGCTGGTGCGGGGTGAGATGTTTGTTGTTGAGTATGCTAGGAAGTTCGAAGAGTTGGCCCGGTATGGGTATGCTTCAGTAGATACTGTGTTGAAGTGGAATGAGAAGTTCATCAAAGGATTGAAGCCGGAATTGGCTAGTGCTACTCTGTCTCATCTTAGAGATCCTTCTGATATTGTTGTGGAGATGGTTTTGAGGCAGGAAAAAGACCTTGAGTCTCTGGAGAAGAGCAAGGCAAAAGGAGTCCAGGTTGGGCAAGGCCAGAAGAGGAAGTTCTTTCCCAGGAAAGGTGCTCAGAAGGGTGGAGCAGCTAAGAAAGCGAAGTCTGAGGTTGTCTACTATAAATGCGACAAGAAAGGGCACTTTGCGAATGAGTGTCGCTCGAGGAAAGCAAAGCATGTGGCTAAGGGGAAAAATGTCAGGTGCTTCAACTGTGACCAGATAGGCTAAGTAAACTTGGTACCACCAAGCTGAGTGTACTCCTTACAGAGAGTGGTGAATCTAATAGGTGCAACGGGTTTTGATGCTGGGGCAATTCCTTGACCACTACCTCTCACATTCCTACGACCCATCCTGGAAATTCAGGAATGGATTTTAGAACAAAGGAAGAGATTTAAATTCAAAGGAATCCTGATCAAAGAGAATTCTGACTAAGAATCAAGCTGAAACTAAAGTTATTACGTAATTAATTCTACTCATTCTAGGATATTGCTACCCTATCTCTAATGAGTTTTTACCCCATAGGCTAAGGTTTGCCTAAAACTGGCTCTGATACCAACTGTAACGACCATCTATTTTGAACCATTCAAATCGACAATAAAACCACACATGTCAGACTTGAATAATTCAAAACAGCAGATTGTTAATTTAATTGGGGTAAATAAAATCAATACCAGAATCATCGACACAGAATATGCAGCGGAATAAATAAAAACATAGTAGTTCATGAAGCTACTACAGAAACAACAGAGTCAGAAGCAAATACAACAGAAGTCCAAATACATAGAAGTTCGCTAATACATAAGCAAATGACAAATGTCTGAACAGAAATAACTGAGATAACTAAAATAACTGAAATAGCTAAGCAGATAGATAGACTAATAAATAAATCTCCAGCAAAGTCTTCAGCTCCAAAAGGTGAGTCCTGAATGCTGTGAAACTCAAACTGACCCGAGCATAAAGTAAAAACAAAACACTCGAGTCAGGACTAACACACTTATATAAGTAAACAAACTCATGTGAATTGTACAATAAAATGCATCTGTAACTTAAAGGATGCTTGGGATTGCCATCCTTTAAGGATCCGTAAAAAGAAAAATGTAAAATACGCTATTATACATCATGTCTAGCAGTAAAGTATAATATACTGAAAATAGCGTTAAAGCGTTACCCATATCCCCCTTAACACATTTTATAAATGTCGCAGTCTATACAGTACTGTAAACTCCACCAAACCGGTGGGCTATCAAGGAGCACTCTATAGGTACGACACAAAACAAAATCGTAGTGGGCTCGCTAGGGAAGATGACAAGGCATGCGAGGCTATACCCTGGGTAGGATTCTACCGTTTTGTGGCACCAGGCTGCTAGTAACGCATAGCAGCTACTACTGCCCACCTTGGAACAACATGCCCATAATCAAAGGAGCCCAAATCAATCACAAAGTAAAAGATATGGTATCGAAGAAGCGTGTCCGATAGGAGGAGCGACCTCACTTGGCCTGGTGATGGTTCATGTTTTAGTCATCCAAATAGGCCATCGTTTCATACCTCAATGCAGCAGCGTCGCTAAACCATCCTACTTCGTTCTAAATCCTCCACCGTGTGTACAGTTGTTAAAGTGGTTTCGAAATTGGCAGAGAGTATGACAATATCCGACCCCGGTCTCTTTAACAACCAATCGTTATATTTTTCACACCATGGTTATTTTATAAAAACATTTGAATAATACATCTTAAATTATAATTTAAATCAATACTAAAATATTTAACTTCACTTATATTTTAGATTTTAACATTTACTTTAAAATTCATATTAAATTAAATTTATTACATTTCAAAAATCACATCTTTAACTTAAATAAAATCTTATTTAAATTTTAAATCCATTAAATAAAATTTACTTACAAATTATTCTCCACTTAACTTCCTTAATTTTATTAAATTATTATATAAAATTCTATATTTATTTTATTAAATTAAAACTATATTTATTATACTAAATAAAACTATATTTACTATATTAAATTAAATTATATTTATTATATTAAATTAAATTTACAATTAAATTTCTTAAAAATTATATTAAATATTTTATTAAATTAACCTTTAAATTATTTAAAATTTTATATTTAAAACCAAATAAATTACAAGTTAAAATCTTAAAATTTTCTTTGAATCATATTTAGCTCAAAATTTAAACTTTAAAACATATAAAATATTATTATTTCCCAAATATTAATTTTAAAATAAAATCATTAAATTAAATTTTAAGAATCAAATTTATTAAATCAAAGCACACTTTAAAATTTAGAAAATAATTTAAAATAAATTTTAAATCCGACCAACGGCGTCTGTATATAATTTTCTACCCTATGGTCAAATGATACAGATATTTATCATTTCAAGCCACAATAAATTAAAATTTCCGGATATATCATTTTAACCCGCAATCCCAAGTTAAACGAATAAAATCGCCTGGGTCTATCATTTCTATCCATAACGATTTTTTCTAATCTAAAAGATCGTTCGGGTATGTATCATTTCAACCCATAGTTAGGGAACTTGCAGTGTGATATAAAATAAACATAACATAACATAGCATAGCATATAACATATCAATGAGCATAACAATATATATCATGTTAACTAGAACAATCCTAACATTTTACTATCAGTTCAAATGGTGTCGATTCACTTAAATTAAGCATATCAGTCGTGAGTGATTTCTCACCTTTCATGGCTAGAGAAACTGACAAGAACGGTGAATAGACATGACGAATGGACACGACGAACACGAATGGAAATCGGATCCAAGCTAGCAAATCCAAACCCGAATCAAGCTATGAACTTTGAAGCAAATGTTTTCTTTTCTTTCTTTATTAAATGAAGAGGAGTGCAAAGCAAGTGGGTTCGGCCTAGCTAGGCTCGGCCTAGATGCACATGGCTAGGGAAGGAGGCGGGTAGGCGGGTGTGGTGCCGAGTGGGTGTGTGGTGAAGGGTGGCGGGTTGTAGGCCGAGAGGAAGGAGGGTGGATGAGGAGGGTACGGCGACAAGGGGTAGGGGAAAGAGGAGGAAAGATAGAGAGGAAGAGGGAGGCTAGGGAAAAGAGGAAGGGGCTAGGGTTTTAGGCTATAGAACTTGGGGGAGATGGAGATGGAGGAAGGAGGATGATGAAGTTTTATTGTAAATTTTGTTTCAGGAAGAAAATGAAAATGAGGAAGAAGCAGAAACAAATACGTACAGGAGTTTCTTAACAAGTATGTGTCAATTAGGAATAGGTATGTGGCCTTTTAGTAGTCTCCTAGTATTCAAGCCCATTAGACCAAGCCTAATAGATCAAGCCCAAACCCAAATAAAAGAAATAGGATAAAACACATAAAATAAACGCGTGTTTTTATGCATAAAATTACAGATTTGAAGATGTAGGAATCAGATTTTAACAAAACGAAAAGTGGAGAGGAGATTAGAATTCAGTCTAGTATCATAAAAAAAGAAAAAAAAATTCAAATTTAAATTTTCAACCAAAAGTCAAACTTTGATCAAATTTGACCAATATTTGAGATTTCAGAAAATTTTATATTTTATTGAATTTGGAAAAAATATATTACTCAATATCCCAAAAATCGATATTTAAATTCAAATTTATTTAAATTTTAAAATATTTAATTTAAAAATTCAATAAAAATTTCTTTTAAAATTTGACTGAATTTACGGGTCGTTACACTCTCCCCCACTCAAAACTTTCCTCATCCCCAAAAAGGAAAGAAAAAGGAGAACAGAAATAAGCAGAAAAGATAAGATAGATTAACGAATAGTACCTGGAACAAACAACTCCGAATTCGAAGCACGCATGCTCTCCTCCGTCTCCCAGGTACAATCCCGATCATCAGTACTCCACTGCATTTTGACAAGGTTGACAAATTTCCTCCTCAGCTGTTTCGTACCACTATCGACAATACAAAGTGGCTTCCGATCGACAATGAGGTTTGACTCAACATCCAAACTCTCGGGTAAAGCAGGCTGAACAATCAAGGAAGGATCATGGAGATACTTACGAAGATGCGAAACATGAAACATATTATGCACTCCAGATAGCTTCTCTGGCAAATCCACCCGATAATCTAAAGGACCAACTCTCTCCAGGATGCGGAAAGGACCAATGAATCTAGGAGCAAGCTTACCTCTCCTACCAAAGCGAATCACATTCTTCAGCGGCAAGATCTTTAGAAAAACCTAATCGCCCACTGAAAATTCGAAATCCCTTCTCCGCCTATCAGCATACTTCTTCTGCCTATCCTGAGCAATCCTCATCTTCCTCTTGATCTCCTCAACCTTCTCGGATTGTTTCTAGAATCATACTGGGTCCAAGAACCAAATGATCACCGGATTCAATCCAACAGAATGGAGATTTGCAAGGTCGTCCATAAAGAGCGGCAAACGGAGACATTGCGATACTAGCCTGAATTCATAGGATAGGATTAAATAGATTGATGCTTACAGTAACCTTAATTTAAAAATTAAGATTATACCTGATAGCTGTTATTATAGGTGAATTCAACGAGATGGAGATGATCTTCCTAAGATCCTCCATAATCAAGAACACATGCACGAAGAAGATCTTGTAGAATCTGATTAACTCTTTCCGTCCGACCATCGGTCTGCGGATGATAAGCAGTACTCAAATTCAGATGAGTACCCAGAGCTTCCTGAAATGCTTTCCAAAACTGGCTGGTAAAGATAGGATCTCGATCACAAACAATGCTGGATGGAACACTATGAAGCCTGACAACCTTTCTCATATAAATCTCAGCTATACTCGTAGCAGTACGATTTGACCTGACCGGAATGAAATGAGCTGACTTGGTCAGTCTATCAACAACTACCCATATACTCTCATTACCCCTTCTGGTCCTCGGCAATCCATCAATAAAATCCATAGAAACTTGTTCCCACTTCCAATTAGGAATCTCAAGGGGTTGCAACAATCAAGCGGTCTTCTGATGATCAGCCTTTAACCTACTGGCAAGTGGCACATCTATTGACATAAAGAAAGATACCTCGCTTCATACCACTCCACCAATATAGTTTCTTCATATTCTGTACATCTTCGTCACACCGGGATGAATAGAAAGTCTGGACTAATGATCTCCTTAAGCACTTCTTGCCTTAATCCATCGACATTCGGAACACAAATCCGATTATTAATCCTCAAAACCCCTTTATATCAATCTGTGCTCCCATTCCATCTTGATTACCACCTTCCCTATTATGAACATTCTCCTTAATAAGCCTTAACATCTTGTCTTCATCTTGCTTAGCAACAATACGATCCATAAGGGAGGAAGAAACAACAAGCTAACACAACATCGCCTTTTTCTGACTTAAGGCATCGGCTACTACATTAGGCTTCCCTGAAGTGTAGTTGATATCGAGGTCATAAGCGGCTAAAAAATCGAGCCATCTAACCTGCCTCTGGTTCAAATCCTTCTAGGAGAAAATATGCTTCAAAGACTGGTGATCCGTAAAGAGCTCAAACTTAGTTCCCAAAAGATAGTGCCTCCATAACTTCAAAGCAAAAACAACAACAAGCAATTCCAAATCATGAGCTGCATAATTAGCTTCATTGGTCTTCAACTAATGACTGGCATAAGCAATAACCTTCCCATTCTGCATCAAAACAGCTCCCAAACCTTCTTAACTAGCATTAGTGTATACCGTTAATCCCTCACTTCCATTTGGAACGGTAAGAACTGGTGCAGAAGTTAGCTTGCGCTTTAACTTATTGAATGCAGCTTCACACTTATCACTCCATACAAACTTGGCATTCTTACGAGTCAAAGCAGTGAGAGGTGCAGCAATCTGAGCAAAATTCTCAATGAACCTTCTATAATAACCAACTAAGCCCAAAAAGCTACAAATATCTGAAGGAGTCTTAGCTCTTTCCCAATCCTGAAAAGAGAATAGGGAATTTGAATTCAAAGAAAGATAAGATAATCAAATTACAAAGGAATAAAGGTGGATAGACTTACATTGATTACGGCGACCTTAATAGGATCGACCAAAACCCCATTTTCAGAAATAATATGCCCAAGAAATCGGACTTCATCCTTCCAGAAATGGCATTTTGAGAATTTAGCTTTCAACTGATGACTCCTTAGGGTTTCAAGAACAAAACTCAAGTGTGTTTCATGCTCCGCCTCTGACTAAGAAAAGACAAGAATATCATCGACGAAGACAAGAAGGAACTTGTTGAGAACATCACGGAAAACACGATTCATAAGATCAACGAAGAAAGCTGGGGCATTCATCAAACCAAATGGCATAACTAACCATTCATAGAAACCATTCTCAGTATGGAAAGCCGTTTGGGAATGCTCTCCTCGGCAACTCTGAGCAGGTGAAAACTGGTGGCAAGATCAAGCTGAGAGAAAACTTTAGCTCCATAGAGTTGATCGAACATATCATTGATACGAGGCCTAGGATATTTGTTTTTCATAGTAAGCTTATTCAGCTCCCAATAATCAACACACATCCTCAAGGAACCATCAGATTTAGTGACAAATACCACTGCTGCTCCCCATTCTGAGTGACTCGGCCTAATCAAACCCTTGGAAAATAAGTCTTCTATCTACTTCCTCAACTCGGGGGTGCCATCCTTCTAGGAGGAAGAACTACTGGTCGGGCTCCAGGAATAAGATCAATACGAAATTCGATTTCCCACTGAGGAGATAAAGAAGTGACTTCACCAAATACATCGGGATAGAGTCGTACCACTGGAATAGAATCAAGATCACTAGGATGAGAATTAAGAGAAAAGATAGAACTGCCAGCGTAATCCTGAGGCATACGACATTCAATCACCAAAGGACAACCCTTATCAACAACTAAAGAAACAGTTCGGGCTTTGCAAGAGATAACAGCTTCATATTTCTTCAGCCAATCACCTCCAAGCAAAATGTCAAAAGCATCAAAACTAAGAACATAGACGTTGCCAATAAAACAATGCCTCATGTAAAGGAGTTGTAACGACCTGCCTTTTTGGATGGTTTAAATCGACGATAAGCCACACACGTCAGACTCAAACCATTAAAAAGGGCAGATTGTTATGGGGTAAATAAGAAAAAGCAAGAAAAGAAATAAAACAAATACAGAATCTCGCAGCGAAATGACAAAATATAATAATTAAACAAACAGTTCATGAAGCCGTTTACAAATAATCTTTGATTATACTATTACAATACCGATCAGAGTTACATACAACAAGAATAAATAATAAATGCAGCGGAACAACATAATGCAGTGGAATAAATATAATACACAATAATAGCACAAAATCTTTGTCTTCATCATCCAAAAAGCAGTCTTCGATAAACTGAAAAGCTCAGACTAACCCGAGCGAATTGAAAAGACAAAACACTCGAGTCAGAACTAAAAGATTTTATGTAAGTTAAATCAACAGTAAAATAAATATGAGTGTAACGGCATCAAAGATGTTTATGGGTTTTGACATCTCCTATCCAGTGTCTAACATGAGTGCAATAACTTAACAGATGTTCGGGATTCCTATCTCTTAAGGATCCGTTAAACTATCTACATACATAGTACAATATGCTATTATAATAGTGTCTACAGTAAAGTAAAGTATTAAAATAGCGTTAAGGCATTATCCATATCCCCCTTAACACATTTTATATATTCCCACAGTCTATATAGTACAGTAAACTCCTCCGTGAGGTTTACCCAAAGGGCACTCCATAGGTATGGAACAAAACAAACTCGTAGAAGGTGCGATAAGGTATGTAAACACGGCACTCAAGGCAATACCAGGGTAGATATACCAATTGGACTCTCGGACTGGTGGTAACGCATAGCAGCTACTACTGCCTACCTCAGACATGCTCCCATAATCAAAATCAAGGGGTGGCCACCGAATCGATCACAAAGTAATAGTATGGTATCGAAGAAATGTGCTCGATCGGAATTGCGGCCTCACTTGGCCCGGTATAGCTCCTGTTTTAGTCACATCTAAGCTGACTCATGGGAGTCTGGGTCACGTAAATACCTCATAAGAATCATTTGCCAAACCATCCTACTTCATTTTTGGAATCTCCATCACGTACACAGTTGTTAATGTGGTTTTCGGTATTGGCAGAGAGTATGACAATATCTGATCCCGGTCTCTTTAACAACCAACCGCTTATTACACACCGTTAGATATTCCAGTATAGAAGTGGGATTCTATTTCTATGGACTTCATTGACGGGTTGCCAAGGTCGAACAGAGGAAATGAAAGTATATGGGTCATAGTGGACAGATTGACCAAGAGCACACGTTTCATTCCAGTTAGGTCAACCAGGATGGCACCTGTTTTCGCAAGCTTGTTCATGAAGAATGTGGTTAGACTGCATGGAGTTCCTAGCAGTATAGTTAGTGATAGAGATTCCATGTTCACTAGCGAGTTTTGGAAGAGTCTGCAGGAAGTTTTGGGAACCAAGCCTATGATGAGTACCGCTTACCATCCGCAGGCAGATGGGCAAACAGAAAGATTTAACAAGATCTTGGAAGATTTGTTAAGAGCTTGTGTTCTGGATTTCGGGGGATCATGGGAAAACCATCTGTATCTAGTCGAGTTTTCATATAACAACAGTTATCAGACTAGTATTGGGATGGCACCGTTTGAAGCTTTGTATAAAAGGCCATGCAGATCTCCTATTTGTTGGTTAGAGACTGGGGATAGATTGATTCTTGGTCCAGATTTGGTTAGAGAAGCTGTAGAAATGATTAAGGTCATTTGGGCTAGAATGAAGGAGGCTCGGTCTAGGTAGAAGAGTTATGTAGATAAGAAACGGAAAGATTTAGAGTTCTCAGTTGGGGACCAAGTTTTCGTCAAAGTATCCCCGATGAAGGGTGTGCTTAGATTTGGGAAGTCGGGGAAGTTATCTCCTAGGTTCATTGGACCTTTTTCTATTCTTGAGAGGATCGGAAAACTCGCTTATAGACTTGAGTTACCTTATAGTTTGGCAGGTGTCTATGATGTTTTTCATATATCTCATCTCAGAAAGTGTGTTAGAGACCCGAAGACTGCTATTGCACCAACAGTGCTAGATGACTTAGTGGTAGAACCGAACTTGACCATAGTGAGGAAGCCAGTTCGCATGATTGCGAGAGATGAGAAGAGGCTTAGAACCAAGACGGTCAGATTAGTCAAAGTCCAGTGGAGCGACGATGACAGAGACTGTACTTGGGAGGTTAAGAGCAGGATTAGAGATACTTATCCTGACTTGTTTGATGGTATGTTTTACCTTCTTGTTCGATTTGTGTGCCTTATTGTAATTTCGAGGACGAAATTCTTTAAAGAGGAGAGTCTCTAACACCCCAGATTTTTGATAACATTATTTAGGAGATTTAGTTAGATAAACTAAATAAAATAATGCGTTGATTAGGAGATTGAGATTTGATTTTAATTAAGGTAGCCGTGCCTTTTTAATTAATAAATTAAATAAAGGGTTTAAATTGAATCAAAGGAGGGGTATCATGGGAAAGAGGTCATTCTTATATCACCTTCCGTAGGCCGTGTGTTATACACACATTCATTTCAATTCAAAATTTTCAAAATTGAGGTCGGCCACCATTAACAAAGAAAGAAGAAGAGGAAACTAAGGAAAAACCAAAGGAAAACAAATTCAAATCAAACTCATTCAAATCTCAAGCTCCTTAATCTCTAGAGCAAAGGTGAATAATGTTTACATCTCTAAATTTTTATGGTTTCGGTTTTAAAATTAAATCTAAATGATTTTGGAAAGGTTTGTTATGTTTATGAATGATAAAATGATAATATATACATGTTGATGAATTATGTATGTTCATATAGATTTTATGACATGTTTTGGGAAGAAATCTCTATTAAATGACATACGTTAGCCTTGTGAATTTTTATGATGGTCTAAAAAGTTATTTTAGAGATGGGTTTCAATTTTCAGATTTTTCTGGATTTACGTGGAATTATTATGAATTTTCTAGGGAAGAAAATGATATTTTGGATTGTAAAATTATTTACTGGAAAATAATTTATTTTTTGGATCCGAAAATTGTATATGTTGAAGATAACATATTAATAGATTTTCTGGAATATTTCCATAATTTTCCAAGATGTTTTAATAGTTATATAAAATTATTTAAGGTATGGAACTTAAATGTTTTATATAATTATAAAGTAGAATTGGGCTTTTTAAAAATTGCTTAAATTTCAAAATAAGGAAAGTCAGCAGCATTTTTGAATATAAAAATCTGGCAACCAATCAGATTTAGACAAACAAGGTAGGTTGGGTATAAAAGAACTATTTTAAAGTACAAATAAATAGTTTTTTTTACTATTTCAACTCTTTCGGCAAGAGGTTCTTCCTCAGTTTCAAACCTTCCGACAAGGTCGAAATGTATCAAACCTTTAGACTAGGTCAATAACCAATGCACATGGTATCAGGCAACAGGTACGTAGTGAATTGGAAGGAGTCGAAAGGTTTAGGGACGAAAGGTTAGAGCTTTCGAAGGAGATGAAACTTTGTTTTGGTTTTAAAGAAAATATGCCTGCTAGCTTTCGACAAAGTGCTTTCGACATTGTCAAATGGTTTAAAAGAAAAGGTTTCGATTGGTTTACTTTCTTGTTTTAATTGAAATCTTTCGAAAAATTCGAAAGGTATAGCTATCGACAAGGTCGAAAGCACAGTTGCCGCTTCCTACCTTTCGAATCAGTTGCTTCGAAGGGAAACTTTTGTTTTCTAAAACTTGCCGCCTCTCTATTGGTTTCGAAGGGTTGGTTCTAACACCAACACTTCATTGTTTTCGAATGGTTTCAAAAGGTTTTGTTAAAGGTTTCGAAGCAGTTGCTTTTGACTCCAATGTTTTTATGATCATTTTGTTAAACTTGAAGGCATAATCCAAATGTTTTAAGTCGAAACGTTTTAAAGGTTTCAAAGTAGTTAACTTTGAATGGTTTCGAAAGGTTTCCACTTGTTTTAAATTGAACCCAGTGTTTTCGAAAGGTTTTAAGTTTCATTGCTTTTGAAAGGTTTATCAATGGTTTCATAGGGGAGGTACCTCGAGCTTTCGACAAAGTCGAAAGGTAAGACCTTTCGACTAGGTCGAAAAGAAACCTTCCGACAAGGTCGAAAGGTATGGTATTTAATGTTTTTGAAAGGCTAAGGTTTAAAGGATTTAAAAGGCGGATGTCATATGTTTAAAGCTTATAAAAGGAAGGCTTTTAAAGGTTTTGAAGGAGTTACCTTCGATGATTTCGAAAGGTTTTATTAAAGGTTATGAAGGGGTTACTTATAATGCTTTCGAAGGGTTTTATTTAATGATTTTGAAGGGGTTACCTTCGATGTTTTCAAAAGGTTGTTTAAAGGATTTAAACATATGTTTCGAATATAATGACTAGGCAGATAGCCTAAGTATTTTAAGTTATAGAGGACTCTAACTTATTTTAAAAGGATAGATAATCCTTATTGAATATCATCAACATTATTTTGAGTAATGTATATATAACATGGCAAAATAGCTTATAGTAAAGCTAAAGATATATTTTCGTTGTATATATATGATTTGATGGACTAAATCATTTTGAAAAGATTTTCAAGGAAAATTTGAAGGGTAGTAACCCTAAAGAAAATTCGGGCAGTTAGCTCATTTAAATTCGGACAGTCGGTCCATTTTGAGGACAGTTAGTCCAGAGGACAGTTAGTCCAGATAAGGGCAGTTAGCCAAGATATGAACAGTTAGTTCATTTGTTAGCATAACATACCTTGCTACTTTTTAAGAACAGTTAGTCTACCCTTTTTACCTGTTTTGGGCAGATAGCCCATTATCTAGCATAAAATATATTGCCATTTTGGTATAATCAGAATTTAGGATGGATAGTCCAGTAAAGAGAAGATAGCTCAGATTTTAGACAGATAGTCTATTTTATTTCCTGTTTTAGCATAATGGATATTGCTATATTATTATTATAATCAATTGATTAACTAGTTTGGTTGCAGAAAAGGATTTGAAAAATATATGTTTTGAATAGAGATATTAGTGAGGGGAAACCCATTCCGCTAAGCAGCGTGGTCTCACTATATATCAGTAAACAAAGATGTAACAGAAATTATTCATATCAGGCTTTATGTCTAACTCAAAGTTTTTGTTTCCCCTTGAACTCTCGGGTGGTCAAAATTTGATTTGAGTAGGCTGAGGGTTTAGGTTTTCAGGTTTTAGCAGATTTTGGTGAATAAAGCATCCGAAGACAAGCAGGTGGCTAACGGATGGCTAAATTAGGAATTCTGTTTTAAATTGTTTCCTCTGTGTATTAAGACAATTATGTCTATATTGCTTTGATCATCCAAGGGGGCGTCTTCATATGTCTCTCTTGGCGTATTGTTGTAAATTACATTTGATCATTGCTTGGGATTACGTTTGGGATTTTTGTAACTTGAATATGATATTTTTTGAAATGTAATCACTAAAATTATTGTTTTGAAAATATGTGATTTTGTTAATATTTAAGAGCTTCTGATATTATAGATACCATTAACATTTTCGTATTTCGTCACCAGAAGTTAATACTGTGGATGACTGCGGCATCCATAGCACTTAGCTTTTGGCCTCCAGATACGAGATGTTACAATAAGAAGGAAATTGCCTCTAAATTGCCTTCTACTCTCATATTTTTATTCTCTTTTGCTTGTAGTTAGTTTTTACATTTTTTTTGCTTAACAAAACTTCAAATCTTGGTTTAATTCAATTGAGTAGAATTTTAAATCAATTCAATTTCCTACGGATTGGCCCATACTCGCCACGTACTAAAATTGTACACCATGCGCTTGCGGTTATTTTATTATAAATTTTCAAAGATTTTCTAACCGATAGAAAATTATCTGATTCAACACCCGCCAATCCTAGGAAACTCCTCACATCCATTGCATTATTGGACCGGGTCCAATCTTGGACCGCTGCCACCTTCACAGGATCCACCGCTATACCTTGTCACGAAACGACATGACCCAAGAATTTCACTTCTTCCCTCTAGAAGTGACACTTAGAGAATTTAAACTTATGCTTCCTCAATATCTCTAGCACAATCCTTAAGTGCGTCTTGTGCTCCTCTTCAGTTCTGGAGTAGATTAGAATATCATCCACGAACACAAGAACTAACTTATTCAGTTGGTCTCAAAAAATCCGATTCATGAGTTCCACAAAGTATGTCGGAGCATTGGCCAACCCGAATGGCATTACCAACTACTCAAAAAAATCCGACGGCGTACGAAACGCAGTAATAGCACACTCTCCTTCGCTAATCTAAGCTAGTGAAATTCCATTGCCAAATCCTTTTGAGAGAACAAATTCGCACCATGCTGCTGATTGAACAATTCATCAATACACGGGAATGGATACTTGTTCTTCTTAGTTACTTTATTCAGCTTATGATAGTCCATGCACAACCTCAAAAAGCCATATGCCTGAGTTGTGCATACAACAGGCGCATGCCACTTGGATATGCTTCTTTGAATGAACCTTCTCCTTAATAGGTAATTCACTTGAACCTTTAATTCCTTCTGCTCTATAGGTGTCATACACCTTAAAAGCATAACTATCGGTCTGGCTTGCTTCACCAAGTCTATTCGAAACTCGATCTCTTTATGCGGTGGCAATCTAGTTACTTCCTCAAAGACATTCGGATACTCTCTAGCAATTGGCACCGATGACAACCTCTCTTATGGAACCTTAAGTGAATATAGAAAGTTAACCATTACCCTATCCTCTGGTAGGCAGCTAATCACTACCTTTCGCCCATCTACATCTCCAATTTTCACTAATAGCTTCTGGCAATCCACTATAGCCGCATACCTCTTTAGCCAATACATTCTCAAGATAATCTCGAACCCAACAAAATTCAAAACAAAGTAATCACAAACAAAAGAGCATTCATGACTCGATAAGGGTAAACCACAACAAACCATGCACAGGCTAGTGGAGCCTCCAACTGGGTCTGTTATAATTAGGGGTGGGTATGGAAAAATTCCGTACAAACCGAGACATTTTCCATTTCTTCCGATCTTTGACAAAATGAAATTACATGATTGATATTTCATACCATTAAGTCCGGAATTCCAATAGGCGGAAGCCGAAAGAAACGGAAGAAAACACGGAATTCCATTTTTCCAACAACAAACATGTAAATGGAAAATATGTATCAAACAACAATTATAAAAAACAGTGGATTAGCACTGTTGACACTGAATACAGTCGCTACATGACTTCATACACTGTAATCTTACATGAATCAAATTAATTTAAACAGAAACAGTTTTATAAAGGAAGTATGAATACAAAACTAGTAATAATTTAAATTGAATTGAACTTCAAACTAGTGATAAAAAATACACTTTTAACAGTAATAGGTAGCACAGAGTTATCTTCATTCCAGTATCATCAAAGATTCACAAATGCAGCTCCAGTATCATATATCGTTCATTACTAAGAGTTCTCTTCATTATGCTTCAATAGCAAAATGACAAAAAATACCTACACACCAGAATGACATAAGAACTTACATGAGGTATCATGTATAAAAAATTATCTGTTATGAAACCAAACATGCATTGTATAATAAAAACTACAACAGCTATCATATTCATTAATATCGTAAATCTATCTATAAATAGCAATTTTGAGCTTGTCCAAACAGGTTAAAAAAGTGGAGAAAAGGCTTAGAAATTTCCATGACTCATGGATTTCATATGGCTAGTACTTGCTATTAGTCCAACATTGAAATGATTCATAAATTTGCACCAGCTAAACACATATAATAAATTTTGTTTACTCAATTTTGTAAGAATTTATACTAGAAACAGGCTTACAGTTTAGTGATCATATCAAAACCTTGTACACAGTGGCTATGATTGGTAAATTACATAACGGAGCATGATGGAAAAAGCAGAGATTATGAGTTTGAACTTATATGGGTTTGACGTTACATTTACATACATAGGATTGGAATCATTATGAACAAATTTATTTTCGATACTTTATTTTAGTAGATAGAAAAAACATAGCCTTTTTACTTCTATCAATCTTAACCATACACAATCCTTACAGAAATATCGAATTGCACATGTGATCAAAAGATTTGAAACTGAAATAAACAAAGGCCGAGTCTCATAAGGTATAATATGGCAGGGTAAATGGACCATGTAAGGTTTAGACGTGCGGAATACATGATATAATGTCATAAAACAAAATTTTTATATTTATAAAAATAACAGAAAGCCATTCCATGTAAAATAAAGCAAACTCCTTCCAGTTGTTATGTGTCAGATTCAAAATTGGTAGCAAAGGAAAATGAAAGATATATATGTCTACAAACGCAGACAATTGAGTACCAACAAAAGTTAAATATAACAGGTGTTATTTTTTTATATTCATGTCTGACTTACATATAAGAACTGTAAGAGTCCATATGAAATTGAAACATCATAGGAACCAAAGGATCTATCATGTTGGAATATTATTCAAGACATGGACATATTGAATAAAAGTCATATAGAACAGAAGCTTGCAACCCAACTCTTTTAAATTAGTCATGTGAGGATGTACTTTGTGTACTGGAGCGTTTCCTTTTAAAATAAATTTAGTTATTCACCGTCACTATTTTTGTTGCATCTATAAGAAATAATATGACACTTTGTCTTCTTTACCTTAAATTTATGATTTGCATTTGCACAATATCTAACCATTATTGTTTCATGTATGCACCAAAAGTATTTTTTTTCATTAAAGCCAAATCTAACTTTAGTGGTAGCTGTCTATATACACTGATAAGAAATCATAAACTAATAAGAGGATACTCCATCTGAACACGGAATTAATTAATTTTTTAGTAATCTGGAAATAAAAGAAAAATGTTGTTAAAAAGCATTTCTTTACGGGTTCAAATCCAAAGGAAATTGACACAAGTAATATGCAGGCGAGCTTTGATGAAACTAGGCATAAACATGCCCGTAATAGTAGAACAAATCAAAAGAAAATTTGACAGTGAATCGCCAATTCTTGGTGAACCAACAGGAGAACTTTTTGATGTGGTATTGTTCTTTGGTATAATTGACATTCTTTAGGATTATGACATTAGCAAAAATTTGGAGCATGCATATAAATATTTTCAGTATGATGCAACCTCTATATCTACAGTAGATCCTATGCAGTATGCTAAACGGTTCAAGGATTTCATATTTCGAGCTTATACTGAAGATAGTGATGGCAGCCTTATATGAACATTAAAAATGTAATTACTTATATGTTCAGTATATATATATATATATATATATATATATATATATATATATATACTGGCTTATGATAATAGTGAAATATGTGTAGGTTTCTTTTGTTTTTGTTTCATTACTGGATTTATATACGTAGATGTAGTTTAATTTACCTGAGTTAAGCGTGTTAAAACTTTTAAACCGAGCAACATGTTTTGCCACTTTTACTCAAAATCATGTTTCTCCTGTTAATTGTTTATCAATGTTTTAGTATATGCCATTGTGCACAATATTATTTTATAGTTAACCAGATCATCATTTGAAATATCAGTCATTATATGCTCTTTGGTGGAGTTTGGATTGAACATGTATTATTAGATGCCACAAAGGTAAAGTGAAGATATGCAGTGTCTTACAACAGTAAATCTCTTATTTTATCATATTAAGGATGATAATATTTTACTTACGTAAACCCACCAAAGCATAATTTTTATTTTAGAAAATTAAAAACGAACTGACCTACAAACTTAAATTAACATTTCCTTAAAGACTAGAAATAAAATTTCCCTTCATTTCACTGTTGCGAAAAAGATAAAGTAACAGGAATAAATTCTTGAACTCTGTTGCAAAGAATATAGTCAGATATATACATATGCTCTTAAGTACATTTATCTGATAAGCGTAAGCTGTCATTCTCCAATAATAAACATAGTTTTTAAATTTTTGCACCAATATTTTTAAACAAGCATGAATCCTTAAAAAATTCATATGATTATAATCCATGATCTGCAAATCAAAAATCTTTTGTTTGCACTTTTTTATCCTACTTATAAATAATGTAGTTTCCACGCAACAGCTTAGTCCAACTTGTTGGAGCATGGACATACCTTAAAGAGAGGCAGAACTTCAAGTAACTAGTAACATCTAATACAGCTGATTAACCAGTAAAGATTAAGTAAATATAACAATTTCTCCAACCCTTTTTATGAATTATGAAAAAGAAGAGAGATCCTACAGTGAAATTGAAATTTCATATCCTATCAAAACCATACATAAACGATAAAAAACAACATAAAGAATTGAAATTGAAGTTTGTGATGTACCTGAAAGAGGAGTTTCTACCGACAAAATTAAGTAATTATAGTCGATTTGGGTTAGGTTATTGTGGTCGAGAGGAGAGGAGAGAAGCACGGTTAGGGTTTTTTGGTTTTGGTTTGAACGAGGAAGGAAATTTGAGAATACACGAACAATTAAGCAGATAGGGTGGCGGATCTGGCCCAACAAAGCATATTAAATATGGTAATTTGGAAGGAAAGGAGTTTCGCGGAAACTAAGAAAAATTTCTGACTATTTCAAATATTAATTGAAAGGAATTCCTTCCAATATTAGTTTTTCGAAAAATAGCGGAAATAGAAAATTTCAAAAATGGTTGGAAGAAAATAACGAAAAACCAGAAAAGCGGAAAAATACTCAGCCCTAGTTATAATCAATGGCATGTCTACTATCTTGGGTAGTAATCCCAATCTATCTACTATGTTACTACATATAAATGAATGTGAAGCACTGGTATTAAACAAAACTCGAACAGGAACATTACCAATAGAAATCATAACTTGAATAATGACTCCCTTCCCCTTCTTCTCCACCGAGGGAGCACTCGACGAAGTCGGGACCACATCCAAAGCATATGCCTTCACAACTAGCTTGTCCTTCACCTGTTCTGGACAATCATTTTTCAAATTTTCAGGCTTATCACAGCTGTAGCCCTTCTTCTATTCGCTCACTTTGAAATCTCTGATCAAATGGCCTTTCTCTTTGCATCCATGGCAAATAGGTTCTCATTTGTCCTTCTTCTTATCACTCTTTCCCTAGGACTTCTTCCCTTTTCCATTCCACTTCTTCTTACCTTCACCACCTTGTTGTGGCTTTGCTCCTCCTTTATAGCAGAAACAACAATAGTAGTCCTAGCCTTAGGGTACGAAGAACCTTCTCCACAAGCTTCTCAATTGGCTCATCGATATGATCCACTAGTTTCTCTTCCAAGTAGTCATCCAAGCCAATGATGAATTTCTCATTTTCTTCTCAATGGAGTATCAATGAATGACATCCCATACTTTGACAAAGCGTCAAATTCCACAACATATTCCGAGATTGACATCTCTCCCTGCTTTACCTCGGTAAACTTTCTAAACAATACTGACTTCTGAGTAGTTGGGATGAACTTTTCTTCGAATCTTATCTTGAAATGGTCCCAACTTAACTAATCCTTTGGAGTAGCGATAGTAACAGCATTCCACATGTTTATAGGTCGCCCCTGAAGTTGCCTAGAAGCCAACTTCCTCTTCATATCGTCATCTACTTCCATATCACTAAATATGCACTCACAAGTATCAATCCAATCTTGTATTTCTATGGATAATTCATTTCCATGGAATGGCTTCCCTCCAAGCGTAGAGTAATCCTTGCTCGACTTAGCGAAATCAGCCATACTTGCTACACTGGAGCACCACCACCAATAGCCATACCAGAAGCATTCCTCATCATCATCGCCATCACAGAATTGAACATAGCTTGGAAATCAGGTGCACTAGCTCCTGATCCTACTCCCTCTTCAACTCCTAAAGCGAATCTTAAAGTATTTCTTGTATGCCTACTCATTCTTATCTGTAAAAAGAATGATCGGTCTCTCATAAAGAAAACTGTGTCTATGGTGCTTATGTGCATGCGATTTATATTATATAATGTATTACTATATAGTTTTTGAAACCAAAAAAAATATAACAAGTACGCACTATCTCGTATATATACACTCTAGATCCAGTTAAGGCGATAACCCCTTCCATATCTCTATTGGATCGTGGTATCAACTTAAATAAATCATGTAACCAAAGCTCTGATACGACCGCCCTATAACACCAATACAAATAATAACTAAACAGTGTGTTGCAGTCATGCCCGGTCGATATAGGTTTATCATCTGGATGAATAATAAAAAACACAATATTTAACCTGTCATATCTCATAGCGCATGGATAAATATAGTATCACAGATTTAATAGAAGAGAAAGTAATGACTCTGTAAACAAATCATTGGAGTACAGATCCAAAGAGTTATACCTCAAATGTCATAGAGTTTATGCAATGGAAACAAACTCAATAACTGTCTCAAATACAAGTATAAGTTGTCATTGCTATGGCTCCCCAATGATGCACAACGGAATAAGTGTAGAATCCATGTAAGTATATAATACAAGATAGCTCCATCTAGCTCGTCCTTTGAACAGCTACTGCATCACCTAGACCTGTTACACTCTACTCATTTAAGAGTACCTGAGCTAATAAGAAGAAAAGTATAAAACCTCGATTCAGACAACAGTTTGGTGTGAGCAGTAAATAAATCTCAAAATACTATATAGGTAAGTATGATGAGAAACAAGAGTACATGAACCATACCAGACCTGTCCCTGCAACCAAAGAATTAGCGTATAATATTATAATATGCTACTCTACAATATCATAAAGGTACCATACATGATACGATAGTGGATGTCCAAATGTTCCCATCTTCAGTACCTACCCACAGTGATATCCCCAAGTGATAGCCCGTTAAAGAAAGCAATCAAACCAACCATAGCATCCATCAAACAATACCGACTATCACTCACATGTGTGCCTCGAATATA
This sequence comes from Allium fistulosum, assembly GCA_030737815.1. Classification (NCBI taxonomy): domain Eukaryota; kingdom Viridiplantae; phylum Streptophyta; class Magnoliopsida; order Asparagales; family Amaryllidaceae; genus Allium; species Allium fistulosum. The sequence goes on from CM060907.1 coordinate 298,454,674, forward strand.
TGATAACTAGTATGGCCTCCTAACTATCAAGGACTAATAGAAATCCCGGTTTTCTAAGAACTCTTGTTTCACGCAGTGCAAAGCTCGATACATGTCTCATAGCCCAAAGCTAGACACTAAACCTAAAGCCATTGATCCAGAGTATACAGGTCCCTCAATTGAACCATAGGCATCCCCACTTACTATACTCCTGCTTCAGGTACATAAGAAAACACTTCGAGCATCAATAATTTCTTAGCACGTACTCATCCGAGCCTTTCTTTACTACTTTTGGATATCGAGCCCTTCTTGCTCAATCCAGTTTCCATTATTCACAAGGAACTCTTCCACATTCCCCGATCCTACGGCTCCCTCCATTACCGAGTCGCCATCTTTGGAACCTAACATGAGCCAACATCCGAAGATTCTAACTTTTCATCATATTGTTACATCACCATCCAACCCTGATGGGAATGAGCCATCACCTCCAGCACGATTTACAGAACCTCAACAACAGTCTTTAGAAGTTTCAACTTCATACCCAATACCATGATAACTGGTACCGAGTCATAGGTATAACTTGGTGTCGAGTCATACTTAGCTAACCAATGGTTATCTTCTTCCATACCTCTAGTACTCCCCTTCAAGCACTTTAAACCCTGACCATCCATCCTAGATAACTTGTCATTAATCCAAAACTCAACCTTCAAGTTCTAGAGATAACTTGGTATAACATCCAATACTTAGCCAAATACCCTGCACCTTGCTATGGAACATCGCATCTAGCCAAGCTTTATCCATCCATGTCAAACACCAAGTTATAGACTATTAACCGGGTTTTTAACCCAGCAGAAGTCAGAAGGAGTTAGAACATTCAAGCTAAGCCAGAATGACTCGAAACTTGACCGAAAGACCCAAAAGCACGTGACAAAGGAACCCAAGGAGTTTAAAGTCAAAATATGCCAAGTATTCGGATTGGCACCGATACGATCCAATTAGATCGGTATCGATACAAATTATTGGCTTGTGGATGTTCCAATCCACATGCATTGTGTTCCTACATCTCCCGTAAGCCTATCGACCAAGTTTGATAATATTCTTAGCATCTGAGTTGAAGAAATGAAGACTTGTTCGATTCGGGTTATAGTTCAATCTAACCTACTGGTGAATCATCATCAAAACAATTTAACAAGTCATGAAATTACAACGGAAGCTTCGCAAGCAGATAAGGAAGCCCGTAGGATGGAAGTTGCGCAAAAATCGTGCAACTATTTGGATCAGCACTGATCCAAACAATTAGCTCGGATAGCTCTCAAACTTTACATGCTTCCTCCTACCTATGACTACAGGCCTCTGGCGTAATAGTTTCGACCTGAGTGCTCTCTAAATCCTATAAGCACCAATCTATCTCCAATAGGAAGAGGAGGCTGCTTTGATCACTGGAGAAACTCTGCTACAAAGATTCTTCAACCTTCTTCTTCCTCACAATGGCTGCCATGGGACAATTGAGATCCTTCCTTTTATTTCTTTCAGTGGTAGCTTGGTTTCCTTGAATTCAAACATACAAATTATAATCAACTTCTACCTGTGATCAACAGTCAATACATCAATAAAATCTATAAAGTGGACGTAGACTTCGTTAGCAGCCGAACCACTATAAAAATATCTTGTTCATTCACTTTTCTATGATTTACTGTTGCTTTTTCTATCTTATATGCCCTGATAAATAGAGCTGGTGCTTTCACACTCACTACGCCATAGATTGCATATTGCAACACACAAGAAGTGATGCAGAAAGTGCCAAATAATGTTGCTGGAGGCCAAAAACGAGCTAAGGCAACACTTTCTCGGTGTTGCATTTTGCCGCGTTGCCGCAGACTCAAATGCAACATCTTTGTGACCCTAAGGCAACATCGGTTCTGTTGTTGCCACAGGTACTAAATTTACTAAAAAGTAGGTCCCACAATCTGGGCCCCAACATGTGGGGCCCACTAATTCTGTTAACCAACTTAACGGAACCGTTTGTGGGGCCCACATTCATTAATCTATGGTAACACTTTTACCAATAAAATGGCAACACTTTTCCAGTTTATTACCACATTTAACATCACATACTGCAACATTATATCATATCTACGGCAACACTTTTTGCAATTTAAATTGGAAATGTACTACAACATCATACTACTGCAACATTACACTGCATTTCATAGTAGCCAAAGAGCTATTCATTTCATAACAGCCAAACAACAAGTCGTTTCATAACAGCCAGCAACACAAGTTTTAGTCAAGTACAAAATAACAAACATAGCCAGTGCATTCATATTAACAGCCAGTACATACTAATTAAATTCTACATACTACACGTGAATTCATCTTTGCGAGCCTCCAAATTTCATGCTTCCGAGCCACCAGTACCATCAGTGCCTCTAGTGGCTCCAGTGCCAGTTTCATCACTGCAGACGGTCGCACAAAGACCCGCAACATCAATTTGCATGTCAGGGTTAGCTTCGCCTAATTTCTTAAGCACCCATGACAAGTTCTCCTGAACTTTTCGGTTCACCGTTGCATCAAATTCATCTTTGACCCTCTTGTTCACCTTTGCTTCGACTTCTTCAACTATATTTTCCTTTATCTTCGCTGCCAGCTCCTGTATGTATGTGCTTGTTGTTGGGGCATCTTTTGAAACTTCTGCAGACTTTGTGTGCCGTCCTATAAGCCAAGTTGGACCGTGCCGCTTTCCATCAGAAATCAGTTCTTGAACAACTTCATCACTTCCTCCTTCACCTATTGCTTTTTGAATCTTATCCTGCAAAATAAAGCAGTTTCAAAATGTGACATTAAATAAAATTAACAAATATAACATCTGAAGCAGTTTCAAAATGTTGATGCGCAAAATGAAGCATTTTTTTGACATCTGAATGAAGAGAAATTAAAATTCTTACAACTCTATACTTCATTACTGAAGTATCGGTCTTGTACACCTTTCCTTCTTTCCGCTTGCGAGTTCTAACAAAAAGCTCTCCATCTGATTCGTTGGACTGATACAAATTAAATGAAAAAAGTTAGACAGCAAAAGAATATCAAACCAATTTTTCCAGAACATATATCACTATTCAATTCAGATGTTATATTTGTTAATTTTATTTAATGTCACATTTTGAAACAGCAACTCACAGATGAAACTGTTCACAGATGCACCAATGAAAGCTGCTGTTGTTAATTTTATTTAAAAGGTTAGACAGCAACTCACAGATGCAAAAATGGAGCAACATCAGCTTACAAGTGCAAAAATAAAGAAATGGCAAGTATAAAATCACAACATATGTAGCAACAATATCACTAACATTTTCTCGACTGTCCCAAACAAGGATACTTTTGCTGTCCCAAACATTTTCTCGACTATCCCAAACCAACCCATCACTAAGTTTCAGAAATTATACAAACAAGGATACTGCATTCGAGTTTGCAGTACCCTAAGATGGGTGCAATACCTTAACCATCACTAAATTTGCCAAATACCTTAAACACTGTATTAATAATTTCCACAGAGACGGATTGGACTCATATTTAATGTTTAATATGCATCTAACTTGCTGACATATATTGACCAAATGTGTACAAATGCATGAGCATGACGGACACTGGTTTGGAAAAGAACTGAGTTTTCTATCCCAAACAAGGGCAAAGAAAGGCTCATTTATATTTTTATAGATTTTATGTATTTTTTTAGCAAATGGTAATAATAGCTATTGAGTCGTAAATTAATGTGAAAATGCATACCCAGCCAACCATAAAAATAAGCAAAATACATACCATCTTATGCCGAATTTGAGAAAAAAGTTTTGGACCAGCAGTGTGTGTGTCTGTATACAATTTCCGACTTGCACAATTTGTAAGGGCCTTGTTCTATAAAAACATAAAATAAAGATGTTTATCTGCCTGATTTGAATGAATAGAAAGGGAAATAAATTCTGTGATAAAATTTAAAATTATACCTGAATTTTTTCATCTCCCCAATACATCAAGAGTACTTGGAAATCCGCAAGTGGAATTTCGTTTGGCCTATTTTCAAGCCTCCCTTCATCAGTTTCATAGGCCATATAATGTGCCTTTTTAATACGACTCTTGTACCCCCTCCAAGAGTCACGAATTGACTTCAAAACCCAATATTCACATTCATCCGGAATAATATACCGTTGCTTAAATACAAATCAAACATTAAAAAGAACAGTCATGCTACTTTTGTGACAAGTTACATATATTTAATTAAAATTCAGCTAAGTTTGCAAATTACCTTAACATAGTTCCACAGCGTGCCTTTCAAACTTGCAGGAACATCAAACCAAGACTTGTAAGTAAGTGGAACACTCCTCTTCAGTGTTCCTAAAAAATAACTCAGTTCAGACAATACTTTGTCATCGTCTGAAACAGGTTGGCCCCGATGATTCATTTGGATTAGAACTCTTTTATCATATGACCTTGAATGAACTTTATCCATCTTTGTTTTTCCTCTGAGCCTTCTGGGAGCTCCCACTAATGTTACAAAGTACATACAATAGTAATGAGAAGGCTAGACATAACTTAAATGAGAACTTAAACCATTAAAATCAAAACTCAATTAGATAATACCTTTAGCTTCTTCATCTTCATCTTCTTCGTTTTCAATATTTGTCGACACATTTCCAACGACAGCCTTCTTCCTTCCACTTCCACTTCCACTACTGTTATTCTTCTGGCGTTCTCGCATAGCCAAATAAGCAGACATTGTTCCTATTCCTTCATTGTGTGGTAACTCAATGCTACATGGTGGATCAACAGTTTGTGTAGGAACTGGATTTTCCCCTGCATTCGGAGTTGCATTCTTATCGGTTGCAGATTGAACATTGGCTCGTGAACGAGTTGTTGGTCCAGACCGAGGCTTTGTAATCGTAATCGTTTTGGTTCTCTAAAATACGCACACAAAAACAATAAAATAAAAAAAATAAGGAAGCTAATCTATAATTACCAACATAAAATTAAATCTTCACCTATAACGAACCTTTACTGGATTTTTTGAAGTATCATTTTCACTAGGTTCCTCTTCTTCTGGAGCATAATCTTCGCTTCCAGCTAGCATTTTTGATTTTCCTTTATTTTTTTCAAATTCATTTATCAGTCCAGTAACTAATTTAGGCATCCCAAGAGCTTCAAAAACACTATTCTTCTGCGACACATGTTTAGCTCTCTCCTTTTCGTATTCTGTAAGCGATGGAGGTGGTGGAGGTGGTAGATCATCATCCTGAAAGTAATTTAACAAGACATTATTGTAAATATTATCAAAATATGTAGAACATCATATTAGAAGATCAGATTGTAGTCTTCTTACTTGAATCTCATTTTCATCCGTATTTTCCTCTTCAACGGGAGGATTATAGAAATCCAATTTACTCCTGACACTTGCTGAGTTGATATTCAAAGTTGCATCGCTGACTTCAGTTGGATTTTTCTTCTCTGGTGTCTTTGTAGAATTACTGATCACCTTTTTCTTCTCTGGTGACTTCTTGCTGATCACCTTTTTCCTGTTCATGCGTGGACTCACAGCAGCTTCGCTCACTTGTTGATTGTTTAGCCGTGTCAACTTTCTAGGAGTAAGGACTTGATCAGTCTGCATCTCGTTGGTTTTTGCTGGCTGTTGATTTTTTAGCCGGTCTGACTTTCTAGGAGTAAAGACTTCAGTCTGCTTCTTGTTTTTTGCTGCCTGTTGCAGACGGTGAGTGGTGACAAATTGCCGTTTCTGTGGTTTCACAGCTGCAAACATACAACGACATAAAAGTCAAGTTTATCATGTCATAAACATAATTATTTAAACTTAATTAAAGAAATTATGACTTGACCGTGTATATTAATATTCCAGTTCCTTTATTATTTATGAATTTTCGAGTCGGATGCTCAAAATTGGATCTTGGTTTAAATTCATTTGAAAGTAATCATAAATAGGTTGTTTCATCGTTAGTTTTCTTATGACCAAATTCATCAAAATAGTACAAATGAGAAGATATTTTTATACCTGGACACAACAGATTCTTTCTTGGGCGTACAATGACATGTGGCTGCATTTGTTTCATTGGCTCAATTTTATCATCGACAACGGTGTCGACATAGAAATCAATGTGATCACCATTATTTTTTATTTGCATGAACTCCCATGGATCTGCATCATTGCTCACCAATTTCCACCCACTCATTGTACCTTTCCATGAATATACTCCTCCAATTTCAGTGTACTTTAGCTCTTCCTTGACATACTCCATCAGTACTGTGTAAGAAAACATATCCAGATCAACGCCCTTGACAAAACTCTCTTCTCCACCAACATATCCATTCTTCTCAAATTTTCCCTTGTGATGGAATATAAGATTTGCCTCCATCCTACACAAAATGAAGGAATTAACATTAGAATGACATAATTACAAATTAAAATAAACCAACTGCATTATAAAATAAAACAGTCACTTCACTAAAATGTAATAAAGGCAGAAACACTAAAAAAGAGACCAAAAAAAGCCACAAATATGACACATCAGTTACAACATTTAATCAAGGCAGAAACAACATTTTCTAACTTAAATTTGGTTACTTAATTAAATATGATAGTGATACATAGAAATTAAGAAGCATTTTCTTTCATTTTGCTAGGTGGAAGGCGAATTTGTCTTATTGGGACATCATCTCTACACCAGCGAACATCAAAATCTTGATTTCGCATTTCATAAGCAGGCTGGATATCATTCAAATCTTCATTTGCATCTTCGCTTTCGATTTCACACCAGTCTCTCGGCAATTTCTTGATAACATTGTGGCACATCTTATCAATTGGATCTTCTATATAAAACACCTGTTGTACTTGTGAAGCCATAACATAAGGATCAGATTTCTGGCACAATCGATTAAAATTGACACGAGTCAGCCCATATAAATCTTTCTCTTCTTGGTACCAACAACACTTAAATAAAACCACACTAAATTCTCGCCAATAATCTAGTTCTAATATTTCCTCAATTGATCCATAGTAATTAACTTCACCAACCAATGGATTTTGATCTTTCGAACTTGCAAAGCTAGTAGTCAAGGCTGTCAAAAATACACCACTGTTTTGTGTTGTACATTTGGCATCTCTGAACTTTGTATAAAATCTGTATCCATTGATAACATATCTAGTAAATCTCTTAGCTGTTGTAAGAGGGCCCATTGCAAGCAGTTGTACTTCTTTTGAAATGTCCTCCTTTTTCCCAACCTCTTCCTTTAACCACTTCCAAAATTATTGACTGTGTTCTCTCTCTCTTTTATATTTTTTTGATAATGCATGACCATCAACTAAAGCTCGATGTTTCCTAGAATAAAGACCTGGTTAATAAAAGATGGACACAAAATTTCTAATTCTTCAATAATTACTAAAATAAAAATAAAACTTAAAAACTTACTCAAGTAAACTCTCTATTTCCTTGTTACCACAATTGAATAGAACGTAACGGTGACATGCCGTCCATTGAGAATCTTTTAGATGAATACCTTTTCCATCTTTGTTTCTTCTTGTGCCAATAGGATATTCCAGATTCTGTGGACAGGTTTCAAATTTCATTTTTCCTGCTCCATCGCCACCTAAGAACCTTGAACAGAATATCAAACATTCTTCTGCAATATAACCTTCAGCAATGGATGCCTCAGGTTTATTTTTGTTGCGAACATATGATTTCAGTTTACAAAGATAACGCTCAATAGGAAACATACAACGAAGATGTGCAGGTCCACCATATTCAATTTCCTTGCATAAATGAACTAGCAAGTGCACCATTATATCGAAGAAAGCATTTGGGAATATCATCTCAAATTGACAAAGAATTTCCACAATTTCCTTTTGTAGCCTCTTGAGATCAGCCAAATTGATAATTTTACTCCAAAGACTTCTTAGAAATGCACCTAATCTTATCATAGGTAGTGCAACTTCAGGTTTTATAGATTTCTTCACAGCAAATTGCAGCAAGTAGTGGAGAAGAAAATGAGCATCGTGGCTCTTATACCCCTGCAATTTTCCTCTCTTTCTTGTTTACATACCGGCTGATATTAGCTGCACAACCATAAGGCAGTTTAGCATTCTCCAACACCGAGCAAAATATTTCTTTCTCCTTGTTCGTCATTTCAAATATGGCAGCCCTGATCTGAATGTAATTCCCATCAGCTGATAGAACTGGATGAAGGACATCCCTAATGCCTATCTCTTGTAAATCATACCGAGCACTTAAATGGTCTTTCGACTTCCCATCAATATTTAGTAAAGTACCAAGTATGTTATCACAAATGTTTTTCTCTATGTGCATAACATCAAGGTTATGTCGACATACATTGTGACTCCAATATGGTAAATTAAAAAATATTGACTTCTTTTTAAAAGGGGATTCATTTTTATGCTTGTTGACCTCTTTCTGCCCAAAAATATTTTCATAACCAGCCAACAATTCTTCAATGTCTGTCCCGGATAAAATTTCCGGAGATGTCCCCATTTCAATTTCACCATTGAACCTTTTCTTATCAAACCTCCACTTGTGTTCCGGATCTAAAAAATTCCTATGATTCATGTAGCACATTTTTCTACTATGTTTCAAGTAAGTTGAAGAAGTCTCGAAATGGCATACGGGACAAGCTAAATAACCCTTTGTGCTCCAGCCGGATAACATTGCATAGCCCGGAAAGTCGCTGATCGTCCATAACACGCTTGCACGTAAGGTGAAATTAGCACCAGTTAAGGCATCATAAGTTTGTATGCCAAGACCCCATAATTCTTTCAATTCTGCGATAAGAGGCTGCATGTAGACATCAATGCTATTCTTAGGAGACTCTGGACTAGGGATAAGGGTTGAAAGTATCAAATTTTCTGGCTTCATGCATAACCAAGGTGGAAGGTTATAATTTACCAATATGATTGGCCATGTGCTGTGAGCAGTAGTCATTGTACGAAAAGGACTGAATCCATCAGCGGCTACTCCTAACCTGATATTTCTGTTTTCAGATGAAAAATGAGGATATTTGGCATCCATCGCCTTCCAAACCTCGCCATCAGCTGGATGTCGAAGTCTGCCATCATTTTTTCATCCCACTGCATGCCATATCATAAGTTCTGCATACTCCTTGGACATGAACATCCTTTGCAGCCTTGGTTTTAGTGGAAAATAACGCATCACTTTTGCTGGTACTTTGTGAATCCGCTTCTCCAGATCATTGTCAACAACCGCTTTCTTTTCCTTTATAACCCACCTTGAAACACCACAAGTTTTGCAGTTATTTTCCTTTTGATTTTCTGCCCAATATAGCATGCAGTCATTTGGACATGCATGTATTCTTTGGTAATCGAGGCCTAAATCTTTAATGATATTTTTGGTAGCATTGAAAGAAAAAGGGATGTGGGCTTGTGGAAAAGCTTCTTTTAGCAACTCTAATAAATTGGTAAATGCAGACTCGGTGATTCCATGTAGGCATTTTAAAGAATAAAGCCTGATGATGAAACTTAATCGCGAAAATTTAGTACACCCGGGATATAATGGCTGCTTTCCCTCTTCAACATGATGATGAAATTTTCTAGCATTGGCATCTACTCCATTTGCTCCATCAGAAGATCCACTTTCATTGTTCTGCATATTTCCATAAGTATGATGCAACATCTCATCGAGATTATCTCCAAAATTTATTCCCGCTTCACCATCCATATACTTATCGCCCCTTTCAGGATCTACACAGGAAACCTCACAAATCCATTTCACGTACAATTCAGATGGACCATTCCAAATCAGATGGTCGTAGACTACCTCTTGACGATACCACTTGCGATTATGACACTTTTTGCAAGGGCATGCAATTTCATCACCTACCGCGAATCTAGAAAAAGTATTTTGAATAAAACGCTTCACTCCACTAATATATCCTTCACTAAACTTAGGAAGTTCTGCCCATATTTTTTCCTCGTCATTCATCACTAATTTAGACACAAATAACATACAAGTTAACTCACAAGTAAAATCAGGAATATGATTACACCTTAACTCACAAGTAAATCAGTAAATTAGGCAACACAACAATCAAATCAGGAAAAACTTGAAATATATATAGAGTAATACCTTAAGCAGAAGATTAAATCGAAGCCCTAACTGAAATTCGAATCCCAAACGAACCCTAATTGAAGACCTAATTGAAACACCAAAGCCCTAATTGAACTTGAACTCGAACTTGCCCTAATCGAACCCCAATTAAGCTTGCAAACTTGAACTTTTAGCCCTAATTGAAACAGCGATTGAGAGTGTTTGAGCGTTTGTGAGGCTGAGTGTTTGAGAGGTTGAGCGGCGGAGTGTTATTTTGTTAAGTGTTAAGTTTTGCCGCTTTCTCCTGCTTCCCGCGTTCTTTTTTCAGCCCGCTCATTTTTTATAATATTTTTATAAGTCTATAGCTACTGCAACATATGTTGATATCTATACTAACATCCTGAAGCTAATGTTGCAATAGACCTTTGGATAGGTGATCCATTTTAACAATTGGATTAAATGTAGACCGTTGGATCGTATTCACGTGGATTGCTAATTTTATTAATTTTTTAATTTGAATACAACTATAGCTACTGCAACATCTTGTTGATACCTATGCTAACACCTTGAAGCGTGTGTTGTAATAGACAATAATCAGCATACCTATCGTTACATTGTAGTTAGCAACACCTTGTATTTTTGTTGCGATAGGTCATCTATGGCGTAGTGACTCAATTCATAGTGCTGATCCATTTTTTGGGATAACATTTTGGTGCTTTCACTGAGAACAAAGGTAGATTCGAGAACTTGAAGCTCGAATCTGAGATTTAGAAAAATGAAGAGGCTGGACACTAGATCTAAAACTAGAGCAAGTCAACCAAAGCTTGGGGGCAGTCAGGAAGTATCCTCAAATTCTCTCCAATCCAACTATGTAGCTAGAGAAGAAACGGAAAGGCCGATGAAGGAGATGCAGGATGAGATCTTGGCTAGGCAACAAGAGATTATGGAGGGATTCTTCCAAAGGATGGGACAACAAGGAATTGCATAAGCTGCAGGAATTCAGACCCTAGGAAATAATATTGGAGCTGCTAGAATTGGAATACAATGAGATGGAATGTTGCCTCCACGCCTAGAGCAATCGATACTTGGGGGCAACATGGGAGTCAACCTGGGAATCAACACCGATGATGGAATCAATATTGGAGCTGGCATCGAAAAGGCTAATAATGGAGTGACTATTGAAACTCCAGGAATTGGTAGTACAGGAGCTAATCCGAATACTAGAGTGTAACCGGCAGAGGAATATATGCTAGGGCTACCCCGGAGGAGCGAAGGACAGAATGGGAGAGGAGAGTAGGGTAGAACACTAGTGTGCAACCAGCAAAGTATGCATCGGATTTCCCTTGCCAAGGTAGGGGGCAGAACATCGCTTTCGAACGAAGACCTACATTGGATGGTGAAAATCAAATTGCTGAATTGGTAAGAAGGTTGGTTAGAGGAGGACCCACAGACCAGGGTTTGAAAGATGTGAATAGAAACTCGTTTACTGCTAATATCCAGAATGCGAGAATTCCTCCCGATTTGAAGCTTCCCGCACTGGAAATGTACGATGGAAAGACCAATCCAATGATTTATCTGATGAGATATATCCGACATATGGAGGTGTTGGGTGCGTCTGAGGAAGTAATGGGGTTGTGTTTCCCATTATATTTGACGGGTTTGGCGGCGATGTGGTTTAGACAGCTGGAGAAGGGGTCCAGTAGCACGTAGACCGAGTTAGTGGGTAGATTTTTAAGACAATTCCGAGTTCACGTCTCACAACCAAAGAATGTAATGACGTTGGAAAATGTGAAACAAAGGCCCAAGGAGACCATAATAATTTATTTAACAAGATTCAATGCAACAGCAGCTGCAGTCAATAGACCCGGGCCCATCAGTGATTTTGATGGAGGCAATGTCTGGAGTCGCAAGCAAGACCGACTTCAGGGTTGCACTTAAGAGGGACCCACCAATGGATCTTGCTGAGTTTTACTATGAATTTGAGAGATATTTACATAATGAGGATGTTGACACTGAAGATGAAGCTGAAGACGCTAAAATTTATGTTGTAGATGGCAAAAAAAGGGATCCACTGGAGCAGGATTTGGAAAGGACAAAGGAAAAAGAGAAGTTGATAATGATTCTAGAGAACTGAAATGACAAATGAGAGAGCCCAAATTTCTTCCTACTCTGAGCTGACTGAAACTCTGGAAAGGATATACCTAGACACTAGGGGCAAATTCCCTATCGGAAGCCTCCGAGAAGAGAGCCCATTGATCGAGTGAAAGGACCTAGAAAGTTTTGCATCTTCCATGAGCTGGGCGGACATGAAACAAATGAGTTCCAACACCTTCGTGATCTAATCGAAGAACTGGTTCCGAACAACCAGCCGCCGTCGTACGTGAGGAACAGAGCTGCGATAGCACAGTCGGAGCAGCCACCACCCACCCAGATGCTTCAAGGAATGCCCTGGGATCTGGGCCAAAACAGATAATCCCATAATCGGGATGGATGGAAAGTCAGATCTAGTTGTTGCTTTGGTTTCTTTTCGTATATTAGCGGTAAAAACAATAATGACCGCAAACCACTTAGACGTGTGCTAAACCTAGATTGGTTCCTAGTCGCGCTCTGAGTTGGATATTTGGGATGACTGCTTAGGATAATAATCTAAGATCGCTTGAACGTGCACAAAACCTAGATTGGTCCCTTGCCACACTCTGAGTCGGATGTCTGGGATAAACATTCAGGATTTCTCCTTATTTAATTTCTGCTTGTTTTCTTTGATTTGAAATTTTAATTTTTTTTAAAATTCATATTTAATGTGATGACTGATTTTTAATGCCATAGAGTGACGCAGCGGATATTTCAAAAACAAATGTAGTTCGATGAATGTAGTAATCGGTGGATTGGAAGGTACTGAAATGCCCAAATTCGTTGATCCGAAGATACCGAATTCTAGCTATCCCGAACTCGTTGATCGCGCACGATACCGGGTTCAAAGATCTTCAATTCTTCAAGCGTTGATCAAGCGCACTTGATTCCGCGAATCGGCTTCTGCAATCGTTGAATCGAGCGCACTCGATTAACCGAAAGAGGAGATAGGAGATTACACTCAACTACCAATTTAGATGAAAGCACACAGCAATCAAAAGAGAATTTTATTCAAAAATCAACAACCTTTACAAATGAAACAACTTGCCTATTTATAGGCTACAACATGCAACAGAAAAAAAATTACAACTCCTAAGTCGGTTCCGACTTACGACCTACGACCTATCATAACTCGGTGACGACTTAAGCCCAAACAGTTACAACATAACGACTTAACAATATTACCAGTACAACACAATGCATACGACTTAAAACAGTCGACATACGACTTAAAGACAGGAAAATACAAACAGACAACCACTTAAGTCGTTGTCGACTTAACAATTCTACGCGACTCAACTTAGTAACGACTTAAGAAATCAACGGTCCAGATTAACTCGGCAGAGAATCAACGGCAACAGCTCCAGCGACTCAAAAGCATGCGGCGACTTAAAGAAATCAAGGGTATAGATTAACTCGGTAGAGAATCAACGGTTTCCATCCTCAGCGACTTAACTCCTGACTCGTTAGGTCGTTTACGAGCCTTAACTAAGTTGTAACTCGGCAACGACTTATTCCCTGCTTTGTTAAGTCGTACACTCACCAAAACTAAGTCGTTAACTCGGCAACGACTTAAACCTTCGCATTTTTCAACTGGTGTTGTTCTTCCCGTAGTCTTAGGTCGTAACCCAGCACGTCCCTTAAGTCGTTGATGACTCATAGCTCCTTCCCTAAGTCGGTCACGACTTATACCTCCTTCCTTAAGTCGGTTACGACTTATGCCTTCACCTTCCTCACTACTTACTCGACTTATGTCTTTACCTTCCTTGAGTCGGTCTCGACTTATACCTTTGACAAATGTGGGTTGCGCTGCATCATCCTCCCCAGGTTGAGAAAAATTCGACCTCGAATTTGTAAATTCTTCCACATCAGCGTGCTCATCCCCATGATATGGTACGAGATGTTTAACCTAGGACACATCAGAAGTGTACACATCTTCTGGCAGCTTCAATTTATAAGCATTTTCATTAATCCTTTTCACAACTTCTACAGGACCAATTTTTCTAGCTTTTAACTTGTTATAAGCGCCCACTGGAAAACGATCCTTTGTTAACACTACATAAACCAAATCACCTTCATTAAATTCAACATTTCTTCGCTTCAAGTCTGCAGATCGTTTATACTTCTCGTTTGCTTTCTCCAATCGTTCCTGAACGATTTTTTGACACTCTGTCAATCCTTCAACAAAATCAGCAGCTTTCTTAATTGTCCCCTTCGAGTGTGGTATTACCGTTAAATCCAACGGTCCTTTTGGCATACTAGAATATAAAATCTGGAATGGACTGAACCCAGTACTTCGATTTACAGCATGATTATGAGCAAATTCTGCTTGGCATAACTTCATGTCCCAACTCTTCAGATTGTCCTATACAAGACATCGTAACAAATTCCCCAATGATCTGTTTACCACCTCAGTCTGTCCATCAGTTTGCGGATGATAAGCACTACTAAACTTCAGCTTCGTTCCCACCATTTTCTACAAACTCAACCAAAAGTGACTCAAAAATCGAGTATCTCTATCCGACACAATAGATTCTGGCAATCCATGAAGTCGATAGACCTCCTTGAAAAACAACTGAGCAACATGAACAGCATCCGCCGTCTTCTTACAAGCAATAAAATGTGCCATTTTCGAAAATCTGTCTACCACAACGAATATAGAATCATTTCCCCTTTGAGTTCTAGGCAAACCCAAAACAAAATCCATACTGATATGCACCCATGGTTTTACAGGCACGGGTAACGGCATATATAAACCAGCATTAGTCGCAGTTCCTTTCGAAACCTGACAAATATGACAACGCTCCACAAACCTCTCCACCTCTTTCCTCATCGATGGCCAAAAGTAAGATTGTGAAATCAACTGTAATGTACGGTCTCTACCCACGTGTCCTTCTTCATGTAGCTCTTTTACGATCTTCATTCTCAAACTACCCTCCGGTATGCACAATCGATTTCCTTTGAACAGAAAACCATCTATCATTATAAACTCATCCGTCTCCCCATCCTTGACTTTATCAACAAACTTTGCAAAGTAAGGATCATTTTCAAATAATTCTGGTAACATTTCAAACCCCGTCACTTCAACCTTTAGTGTAGTCAACAAATAACTCCTCCTACTCAAAGCATCAGCCACGCGATTCGTCACCCCTGACTTGTGTTTAACAACAAAGGTAAATTGTTGCAGATATGCAATCCACGATGCATGTCTCGCTGAAATCTTGTCTTGCCCTTGTAAATGCTTCAAGGCCTCATGATCAGTGTAAAGAACAAACTCCTTTTGAAATAGATAGTGTCTCCAGTGTTTAATAGATTGCACAACAACATAAAATTCCACATCATATGTATTGTATCTCATCTTTGCTCCTGATAACTTCTCGCTAAAGTATGCAATAGGACGTCCCCTCTGACTCAGTACTCCTCCAATTCCAACCTTGGATGCATCAGTATGTAGTTCAAACACTAACTGAAAATCTGGTAGCACTAGAATTGGTGCAGACATCAGCAACTCCTTGATTTTTCCAAAAGCACTTCCTGCTTCCTCTGACCATGAAATCATACAATCAGTCACAGGTGCCATCACACTACTAAAGTGTGGAATAAACCTTCGATAGAATGAAGCCAACCCATGAAAACTACGAACTTCCGTTATCGTCTTGGGCTGTGGCCAATTTCTAATCGCTTCGACTTTACTTTGGTCAACCTGTATTCCTTCTTCCGATACAACATATCCCAGAAATAAAACGCTATGCGTCATGAACACGCATTTCTTCGTTGTAGCATAAAATTGTTCTTGTCGCAATACCATCAGTACTTCCCTCAGATGATTCAAATGTTCCTTAGGATTTCCACTATATATCATAATATCATCGAAATACACCACCACAAACTTCCCAATGAATGGTCGAAAAATATGGTTCATCACCCTCATGAATGTACTTGGTGCATTTGATAAACCAAATGGCATAACCAACCATTCGTATAGACCCTCCCTGGTTTTAAAAGCAGTCTTCCACTCATCACCTGGTCTGATACGAATTTGATGATATCCGCTCTTCAAATCAATCTTTGAAAATATAGTAGCTCCGCTTATTTGATCTAACAAGTCATCGAACCTCGGCATTGGAAATCTATATCTCACAGTAATCTTATTCAATGCTCGACTGTCAGTGCACATCCTCCACGTTCCATCCTTTTTGGGTACCAATAAAGCTGGTACAGCACAAGGACTTAAACTCTCCTGCACACGCCCCTGTTCAAGCAATTCTTCCACTTGCCTCCTCAATTCTTCATGTTCCTTTGGACTTATTCGATAATGTGGTCTGTGTGGCAACACCGCACCTGGAACAAGATCTATCTGATGTTGAATATCCCTCAACGGTGGTAACTCCGTTGGTAACTCCTCTGGAAATACATCGTCAAATTCTTTCAAAACTGGCTTCGCTTCCTCCGGAATTTCAACCTCTTCACTGCTCTCTCGCCCAATCAACAAAAACACTTCAGGCTCCTCCTCTACTTCCTTCACAAACTCCTTCAAAGATAACAAAGTTTTAAGCTCTTCAATCTCCTCCAAATTGTTTTCCTCCTGTTGTCGTTTCTTTGGAACTAGAGTAATCTTTGTACCTTCAAACATGAAACTGTAACTATTGGTACGCCCATCATGTTGTACTGCTCTATCATACTGCCACGGTCTTCCCAGCAACAAATGACAAACGTCCATATTTACCACATCGCACCAGATTTCTTCTTTGTATTTCTTTCCAATTGAAAACTTCACACGAGCCCTTCGTCCAACCTTCACCTCCCCGCCTTTCCTCAACCAAGCTAGCTTGTATGGCTTCGGATGTTTCTCAGTCTTCAATGCCAACTTCCTCACAGTTTCAGAAGAAATTATATTATCACAGCTTCCAGCATCAATAACAAATTTGCAAACTTTCCCCAGAATAGTACATGTTGACTGAAAAATATTGCTCCTCAACCAACTACAATCCTCCTCTTGCTTTGGTGTTAAACAGGACCTCTTCATCATGAGATTATAACCTTCGTCTCCCGACACTTCTTCTTCCTCCTCATCAGGTGGTGAATTGGAACATTCAGCTTCTTCATCCTCATCCTCAACCTCCGCTATCATAGCTCTCTTCTTCGGCTTTGGACATTCATTACTTTTGTGGCCCAACTCTTGGCAATTGTAACATTTGAAACCATTATTGACTTTCGCCTTCCCAACCTCATTCACAACTGGTTTCGCAACAGCTTTTGAAACATTAGAACTCCCACTAACTCCCTTCACTGGATTGTTGGAATTTGTAAACACACCTCCTCCTCGTCTTCCCTGTTTCTCCCAAGCCAACGCTTTCTGGTGTGCTTCCGCTACAGATCTGGGATCAAACATATTAACCATATCCTGAATCTACATTCGCAATCCTCCAACAAATCTGGCTGTTAACTGTTCTTCTGTCTCCATAATATCGTTTCTTGCAATCAGTTGATAAAATTCATCAACATAGTCATTCACAGATTTCGTTCCTTGTCTCAAGTTCTACAACCTCTGATACATAAGCGATTGATAATTATAAGGTAAGAATATCGCTTTCATCAATTTCTTCATCTTCTCCCAAGATTCAATCTTTGACTTCCCCATCCGCTCACGTGTAAGTTTGGTTTGCTGCCACCATGCCAAAGCTCTACCCCTCAACCTCGTAGCAACCAACTTCACTCTACGATGTTCTGGAACTTCTTTGAAGTCAAAAATCTCCTCAACATTAGCCACCCAATCTAGAAACTCCTCCGCTTGCATACCACCTTTGAATTCAGGAATTTCAGTCTTCATCCCCGTCTCCCACTTGTGATCATACTCAGAGTAATTTCTTCCTTGTCCTCGTCCTTGTCCTCGAACACTACCACCATCATACTCCTCTTCAAAATCAGATGTATATCGCTGTCTATCTCGTCCACCCACATCTCTACTCCCATCACGTCTACCACCAACATTCCTACGATCTACATTCCTCCGATCTCGATCAGTCACATTCCTATCACGATCTCGATCCATGCTTCTATGATCGCTATCAACACTTCTGTCTCGATTGGAATGTGGCGAGACTCTGCTTCCTCCATGGTTAGATTCAGGTGAAACCCTTCTCCGATTTTGATTCATCTTCGTCATAAGCTTCTCTAACCGGCCAATTCCTTCGTTAAGCTTTTCACTAAAGTTTTCATTGATTCTTTGTTCCATCTCATCAGCTTCTTCTCTTCGATACAAAGCTTCAACGTTTTGATGTCGATTAGCTCTCCTTGGTGGCATGATTGATTACTTCACAAATTCTTCAACACTTCATAATTCAAACACTTTTCGAACTTTGATCCAAAATGAAACGGATCGAAAACTTCCACTTTGTTGCAAATCGCGATGAACACGATGGACAAAGTATCGGCCTCCCACTCAAATCCAATCAAACAACTTCAATATAAATGCGAACAACTTCAACTAGCTCTTGGCCGTGATAAACAAACTCAAATCTTCACTTCGATTCAAACT
Organism: Allium fistulosum; assembly: GCA_030737815.1. Taxonomy (NCBI): domain Eukaryota; kingdom Viridiplantae; phylum Streptophyta; class Magnoliopsida; order Asparagales; family Amaryllidaceae; genus Allium; species Allium fistulosum. Next base: position 298,473,430 of record CM060907.1, read on the forward strand.
TCTTCAAGATGATTGGCTCCAAGACTCGATTTAGCTATGATTGGCTAAAACAAGCTCTGGTACCAAAAACTGACGCAGCGGATATTTCAAAAACAAATGTAGTTCGATGAATGTAGTAATCGGTGGATTGGAAGGTACTAAAATGCCTAAATTCGTTGATCCGAAGATACCGAATTCTAGCTATCCCGAACTCGTTGATCGCGCACGATACCGGGTTCAAAGATCTTCAATTCTTCAAGCGTTGATCAAGCGCACTTGATTCCGCGAATCGGCTTCTGCAATCGTTGAATCGAGCGCACTCGATTAACCGAAAGAGGAGATAGGAGATTACACTCAACTACCAATTTAGATGAAAGCACACAGCAATCAAAAGAGAATTTTATTCAAAAATCAACAACCTTTACAAATGAAACAACTTGCCTATTTATAGGCTACAACATGCAACAGAAAAAAAATTACAACTCCTAAGTCGGTTCCGACTTACGACCTACGACCTATCATAACTCGGTGACGACTTAAGCCCAAACAGTTACAACATAACGACTTAACAATATTACCAGTACAACACAATGCATACGACTTAAAATAGTCGACATACGACTTAAAGATAGGAAAATACAAACAGACAACCACTTAAGTCGTTGCCGACTTAACAATTCTACGCGACTCAACTTAGTAACGACTTAAGAAATCAACGGTCCAGATTAACTCGGCAGAGAATCAACGGCAACAGCTCCAGCGACTCAAAAGCATGCGGCGACTTAAAGAAATCAAGGGTATAGATTAACTCGATAGAGAATCAACGGTTTCCATCCTCAGCGACTTAACTCCTGACTCGTTAGGTCGTTTACGAGCCTTAACTAAGTTGTAACTCGGCAACGACTTATTCCCTGCTTTGTTAAGTCATACACTCACCAAAACTAAGTCGTTAACTCGGCAACGACTTAAACCTTCGCATTTTTCAACTGGTGTTGTTCTTCCCGTAGTCTTAGGTCGTAACCCAGCACGTCCCTTAAGTCGTTGATGACTCATAGCTCCTTCCCTAAGTCGGTCACGACTTATACCTCCTTCCTTAAGTTGGTTACGACTTATGCCTTCACCTTCCTCACTACTTACTCGACTTATGTCTTTACCTTCCTTGAGTCGGTCTCGACTTATACCTTTGACAAATGTGGGTTGCGCTGCATCATAGAGTCCTGACCGGAGAGAGGGGACCGGAGTGCAAGGTGTAAATCCCCTTGCCGGAGAGCAAGTGGATGGACTTTTACGATATCGAATGCCATAGAGTCCCGACTAGAGAGACGGGACCGGAGTGCAAGAAGTAAGTACCCTCACCGAAGAGTGAGCGGATGAGCTTACTTAACCATCTTAATTTAATAAGAAAATGATCTGAAGAGATCATCCCCCTGAACTGAAACAACAAATGATCGGGAGAGATTTCCTCCTAAACTAGACATTAAACGATCCAGAGAGATCGAACTTTAAAACAGATTTAGTTTTGCGAAAAGGATTTGAATGCCTTATAAATAGAATAAAACGGATAAATCTTAGATGAACACAGGATGATTGTGATATATGATGTGATATGATGTTATTTTGATATATGATGTGATTTTGATATATGATATTATAACTCTAAATTAAATCCGAATGGTAATGATGTAAATCCCAGATGAACACGGGAGGATTAGATATGTATAATGTAATTAGAGACATATGATGTAATAACTCTAAATGAAACTGGAACGATTGTGATGTATAGATTTTAGTTAGGTAGAGTCTAGAGTCTTAGGCTATAATGGGTTTGGAACGACTTGTGATTGATGAAAGAATCCAAAGGAACTGGATGGTTTATCAAGGCTAAAACAGCTAGAAAGCTCAATAATCGAAGACTCGTTACTGGAACTTGTTATGGAGCAAAGCACATTTTTCATTCAAAAGGCGTACTTTAGGAGGCAAGTGTTAACCGGGTTTTTAACCCAGCAGAAGTCGGAAGGAGTTAGAACATCAAGCTAAGATGGAATGACTTGGAACTTGACCAGAAGACCCAGAAGCACGTGACGAAGGAACCCAAGGAGTTTGAAATCAAATAGGTCAAGTATTTGGATCGGTACCGATCCGATCCAATTGGATCGGCACCGATCTGATCTAATTGGATAAATACCGATCCAAATTACTGGCTTATGGATGTTCCAATCCACATGTGTTGTGTTCCTGTTAGAACCTCGATTTCGATGACAACAACTATACAATCACTTGCATGAAATATACATAGGTACATATATATCATCCATATGCAGGTTGACTTTCGCGACCAAGACTTGAAGACCGATACAAGGATCATTATATTGAGAAATATTAGTACATTCTGTTAATATCTTAAATAGATGATATGTACAATCTCCTTGAGTAATCTTTAAAAGCATATGCACATAAAAATTATTAAAAAATTTAAAACATATTCAAGAATAAGGAAGTTAACAGATTATACATGTGTCAAACATTTGGCATACGTGCTCAGACGCCTGGTAACATGTTCTGTTTAAAAAAAAATTAAACATACCAGACGTTTGACACAAATGGCCAGACATCTGACTTGGGTATCGACCATTGTTCCTCGAAAGACATCTTCTTCAATCGAAGAGTTGCATCCTTATTCTCTGGTAATAATTCTTCCTCCTCAAACATTGCAATTCTTGGACTGAAATAGAATGAACCAAAGGTTGTTACTTCTCAAACAAACTCTTCAACACCTATAAATAAGCATGAATTTGAAAAGTAAAATTAACTAAATATTTCTGAACTTTCTCTCTTTATTTTCTAATATTTCTGTGGTCTCTCTAATTTCTAAAAGTACTCAAAAACACACGTTTATCTCTTCTTAATATCAAAGCTTAAAACTACATACTACTCAAAGGAGATTAAAGGAAGAAGCTGTACTTGTAGTCAAAATCAATGTTACCTCGAACACGCATTTGTCAAAGAAATACTCTTGTATAAAAGCCTATTCCTCCGGGCGAAGCGAGGGCAATTGGTTAGTGTATTTCCGAAGGGGAGCTTCGGGACTAGACGCAGGACGGGAGGTCCGAACCAGTATAAAAATTCTGGTGTGATTACTTTTAGTTTATCTGCATTATTATTCTGTGCAATTCATACTATCATACACATACTTGTCATATACTATATACATATACGATCCACATAGACTTTCAATTGGTATCAAAGCAAGGTTAGTTCAAATCACAGTAACACGTATTTGAAAATTGTTAATATGGCAAGTATCTTTCAAAAAGGTCAGTCAACTGCACGTCCTCCACTATTCACTAGATTAATTATGCATATTGGTCAACCCGAATGAGAATTTTTATGGAAGAAAATGGTTTAGAAATATGGTCAGCAACTCAAATTAAATATGTAGCTCCTGAAACAAATATTAGCACATGGACAGATGCACAAAAAACCGTTGCTTCTAATAATGCTAAAGCTATGAATGTACTGTTTTTCTCTCTTGATAAAAATGAATTTTCACGTGTTATGTTATGTACTACTGCTTATGGTATATGGCGTACTTTACAAGTTACACACGAAGGTACAACTAAGGTCAAACAAACAAAAATATCAATTTTACAAAATCAATTTTAATCTTTCAAAATGAAACAAAATGAGTCAATCGTTGACATGTATTCAAGATTTCAAACTATACAACACAATCTTATGGCACTAGGAGTTAAATTTACTGATTTTGATTTAGTATCTCGAATTCTCAACTCTTTAACAATTGAGTGGGAAAGAAAAGTACTGGCTATCGAAGGCTAATGATCTCTCTGTACTCAAAGTTGAAGAATTGATTGGAAATTTAATGTCGTATGAAGCTAATTTGCAGGCCAGAAAGGAACAAAACCATGAAAAGAAGAACATAGCATTTCAAGCAAGTAATGAAGATTCTGAATTGGATGAAGATGAAATTGTATTTATTGCCAAGAACTACAATAAATTTAAGAAATTCAAGAAAATGACTAGATTCCAAAATAACGAAAAATCAAATTCATCAAATCAAACTTCGATCAAGTGCTTTGAATGTGATCGGTTCGGACATATGAAGAAGGATTGCCCAAAACTCAACATCGAGAAAAAGAAAAATAAGTTTGAGAAATTTAAGAAAAAGAGAAAGGCATTCCAAGTTACATGGAATGACTCTGACTCTTCTTCTTCATCCGATAGTGACAGTGAAAGTGATACGGAACAAGCAAATGTATGTTTCATGGCACACACTAATGAGGTATCCAAATACAAAAATAAAGAGAAATGGATATTAGATAGTGGATGCTCAAAGCACATGACGGGAAATGCTCACATGCTATCAAATATAAAATACATTGATGGTAGCACTATAACTTTTGGCGATAATTCAAAAGGGTTCGTCATTGGCATTGGAGAAGTCATCAATATCGGTATCTCTAACTCTCCTATTATTTCTAATGTTTTATTAGTAGAAAACCTAAAACATGATCTTCTTAGTATAAGTCAGTTGTGTGATAAAGAGTTTGAAATAAAATTTGAAAAGGATAAATGTAAAATTCTCGATCAAAGCAAAAATTTACTCTTTGAAGGATTTAGAAATAGAAATATATATCCTAAATATGAATATTAAAAATTATTCAGATTTATGTCTAGCCGCAAATCATGATGATCCTTGGATTTGGCACAAACGTTTTTGTCATATAAATTTTAAATATATTAACAAACTAGCAAAACATGATCTAGTTAGATGTCTAGTAAAATTAATTATAAAATTAAAATTTTATGTGATGCTTGTCAAATGGGCAAGTTAAAGAAAAGTTCTTTCAAATCTAAAAATAAAATATCTACTAAGAAACCATTAGAATTACTTCATTTAGATTTATTTGGACCAACACAAGTACGTAGTATAAATCATAACAAATATGTGTTCGTAATTGTAGATGATTTTTCAAGATATACTTGGACATTATTTTTAAAACATAAAATAGACACTTTGGGAATGTTTAAAATCTTTGCAAAACGGATTACTAACTTAATGGATTTAAAAATAAAAAATATATGCAGTGATCATGGAGGAGAATTCAGAAATGAATTTTTCACTAAATTTTGTAACAAAAAAGGAATTAGTCATAATTTTTCGATTCCACGAACACCACAACAAAATGGTGTAGTTGAAAGGAAAAATAGAACTTTACAGAAATGTGTACGAACACTACTAAATAGTAGTAATCTACCCAAACATTTCTGGGCTGAATCCATTGCCACTGCCTGTTATGTATTAAATCGTGTCACACTTCGACCTATGACTAAAAATACATGTTATGAAATATTTTATGGAAGGAAACCAAAAGTTTCGTATTTCGGAACTTTTGGGTCAAAATTTCTTATTTTAAATACTAAAGATAATCTTGGAAAATTTGATCCCAAAGCCGACGAAGGAATTTTCATTGGTTATTCAGAACGTAGTAAAGCTCATAGAATTTATAATAAACGAACAAATATTATAGAAGAAAGCTTACATGTTTCTTTTGATGAAAATTTTCAACAAACTATTAAAGAAGAAGAAGATGAAATTTTAACTCAAAATCAAACTGAAAATATAAATAATATGAATAATTCATCCTTTGATAATAATGAAAATATTTTAAGATCACCCACACGAATATTAAAAAATCATCCTTTGGATAATATAATTGGAGACTTAAATTCTCGAGTCACTAGAAATAACTTTAAATCAAATGAGTCACGTTGCCTTTATCTCAAATACAAAACCTAAAAAATATAAAGAAGCATCTAAAGATGATTCTTGGATCTTGGCAATGCAAGAAGAATTAAATCAATTTGAACGTAATAATGTATGGGAACTCGTTCCTAGACCATCAAATCAATCTATAATAGAAACAAAATGGGTTTTCAAAAACAAAGTAGATGAAAATGGAACTATTATTCGTAACAAAGAAAGATTAGTGGCTCAAGGCTACAATCAAGAAGAGGGAATTGATTACGAAGAGACGTTTGCTCCCGTAGCTTGTCTCGAAGCAATTCGTACTCTACTTGCTTTTGCGTGTCATCACAACTTTAAATTATTTCAAATGGATGTTAAGAGTGCGTTCTTAAACGGTTTTATCAAAGAAAAAGTTTTTGTAGAACAACCGCCATTATGTATTCATGAAAAATATCAAGATCATGTTTTTAAACTCAAAAAGGCTCATACGCTTAAAACAAGCACCACGTGCTTGGTACGATCGACTAAAAACGCATCTATAAAATTTTGGATTTCAAATAGGCAAAATAGACACTACACTATTTATAAAACATAAAAATAATGATATATTAGTTGTACAAATATATGTCGACAACATCATATTTGGATAAACTAATGAAAGTTTATGTAATGAATTTTCTAAAATAATGAAAAATGAGTTTGAAATGTCACACATGGGCGAATTAAATTTTTTCCTAGGATTACAAATAAAACAATTGGACAATGGTATTTTTATAAATCAAGAAAAGTATTGTAAAGATTTACTTAAACGTTTCGAAATGGAGAACACTACTAGTAAACCAACTCCTATGAGCACAACTTTATATTTAGACAAAGATGAAAAGGGAAAAGACTATGATCAAAAATCTTATCGTAGTATGATCAGCTCTCTATTATATTTAATAGCTAGTAGACCCGCTATAATGATGAGTGTCTATCTGTGCGCTCGCTTTCAAGCTCAACCTAAGGAAATACATCATCGAGCAGTCAAACGAATTTTACGTTACTTAACTAACACCATAGATTACGGCTTATTTTATCCTAAAGGTACATCTTTCCAACTCGTATCATATAGCGATGCAGACTTCGGAGGATGTAAAACAGATAGAAAAAGCACAAGTGGTACCTGTCATTTTATCGGTCAATCTTTAGTTTCTTGGTTTAGCAAAAAGCAAAATTGTGTTTCCCTCTCGTCATGTGAAGCAGAATATATCTCTGCCGCCTTAGCTTGTGCTCAAGTCATCTATATGCAACAAACACTTAGAGATTTTGATAAAATAAGTAAAAAATCTCCGTTATACTGCGACAATACTAGTGCTATCAATTTATCTAAAAATCCAGTTAATCATTCTCGAACTAAACATATAGACATATGACACCATTTTCTTAGAGATAATGTTGAAAAAGGAATTATCTCCCTCGAATTTGTTAACACCGACAATCAAATTGCCGATATATTCACCAAACCATTAAATGAACAATCGTTTGTAAAACTTAGACGAAATTTAGGGATTTGTTCATATAATGAATTAATAAATTAAACTATATTATCCTAAATGGTTACTTAGAAAAGCAAACAAGCAGAAAAGCCTTCTTCACCTTTCGTTTTAATACCTTCTGAACACCACAAATTGTTTTTAAATAATTTTTAACCATGAATTTTGTTAACTAACAAACAATTTTTTCCTAACTAGAAATTGATAAACCTATATATATCTCAAAGATAAATTTTTTTTTACCATATAATCTTTCACTCTAAAAAAAAATAAAAATAAAAACTTTTATATATAATGTCATCTAATCACTATTTGACTTACTCAGCTATTGATTTCTCCTCTCCTTCTTCCGGCAGTTTGTATACATCTCGTACCAAAACAACACCAAAATCCTCTCCTTCCAAACACATTGTTCCTACTACTACTCATGTGTACCATACTGGCTATTCTCCGAAAGAAAAAAAGGCTAAATATGGGATTAATCTTGAAAATGCTTCTCTTCATGACAAAATTGATGAAGTTCATCATTACCAAAAAGAAATGATGAACGTTCAAAAAGAAATGTACTATACACAACGAAACGAAGCAGCTCTAAACTTTTTAGAAAAGTGCATTCTTGCAATATGTGGATACTCTCCTACAAAGGATTGTGTTCATGTACGATCTTCACGTGTGATCGAAACTCCTCCACGTGCTCGTCGAATAACTCCACGTAAACTATGGGGAGAAGGAACATTTGAAACCCAATTTAGTCTAGTACCTCTTTCTTGGTCTCCAATACGGGCATTAAAATAGGATACAAAGGAGAAACCAAATTCGTGGGAGAAAAAATAACTTTGTTCTTCTACAAATCCTATTACGTGTGTGTGTGTGTGTATAAAAGTTGTAATAGGACTCAACCTATTCAAGAATATAACTTATATCTTGTTCTTAAACAAAAAGTTATATCTATAATAACAATCTAAAAATGTCTAAATAAAATTGTCACTATTCTGCCACAACAGGCTATGATATAGAGCTATAATATTTACCATGATAAGCTAGTTCATTCATACTTATGTTTGTAAATTTTATATCAACTACTAATAATAAAATATTTTTGGACCAAACAGACGTCTGGAATTTCCAACAGACGTCTACTTATATGCTTAAAAACTTTCACATTTCAGCTCAAACGTCTGCCATTTTCAGTAGACGTCTGGATCAAGTCTCTGAAAAAATCGACTAACTCAGCTCAGGCGTCTGTTTTTATTTCCAGACGTCTGAACCAAGTCTCTGACTCAAAATTACGTATATGACCAGACGTTTGATTAACACTATAGAGTCTGATCGTACTCCGAAGTCACCATTTCAGCTCCACCTATAAATCATCATTTTCATTCTTTTACAATTTTTTCACCAAACCCTATAACAAAACCCTAAGCCCCAAATCAATTTGCTTTCTTCCTTCCAAAAACTTCAACTCAATGGCACCCAAATCCAAGAAACCTTTTCCCAAGCGCAAAAAGACAGACCAAGGCTCCAGCTCTCAACAACCTTCTCAACAATTTGTCACAAACGAAATCATAAATGATTGGATGGTAGAACAAGATGGCAGGCAAAGGCTCCAAGAATTGGAAAAGAAAAGGATACGTTGTGGTCCATTTTACCCACTGCGGAGATTCTTAAACTACAAAATCGATGATTTGGTGAGTGATGCTGAGATTCACCATCTCATTAATTATGAATCTAACTCGGGTCAAATTGATCAATTAGCTATCTTTTTATTCTTCATAAATTTATGTACACTTCATATTTGGAATCCCTCTGATCCGGAAAATTGAATTTGGACAAGTGTTTATGGGGAAGTTATCAAATTCAATGTTGAAATGCTTGGACCAATATTACAGTGCTCATATACAGGAATTAGATTGCAAGATATACCTGGTATGAGATACCAGCCAAGAGATGCAATTACACATCTCATTTGGGAAGATAACATGATAAAATTATCACCAATCCATTTTCGTCTACAAGCTAGACTACTTAACCGAATGCTTGTCAATACCATACTCCCTAGATTAGGTAGTCATGAGCAAGTGTATGAACATGACCATAAAGCTTTATATGTTATTTTCGGTCATACAAAAGTAAATTGGACTCAATATATTTTTGATCACATTAAAAGGTTCTGGACTCCAGTTCGTCAAACAATTATCTATGCTCCATATATTATGTGAATTCTTCGAGCGCATAACGTGCCTTCATTCTTATCACAATATGAAGAACTTCTTGTTAAGGAAAGTGGAATTCGCTTCCTATCTTTGATGCATCTTCCCGAAAATCCACCAAGTATTGCACCATTTTCTGAGTATCAACACCAACAACCTCAACTCAAATAGTCTACTCCTATACAACCTACCTCTACATCAAGGCCTTCTGAATCAACAGGTTATCACTCTGACTCCGAAATTTAAGAGGCTCGAATTGCAGCAGGACAAGGAGAGAGTATTAGAGATGTAGCACTTCACAACCAGCATATCCTATCCCTGAATCTAAAGACCTTGGATAAGAAAGTTTCCCGCCTTGAACGATCTTATTCTACATGGATGAATAAGGTAGAAAAGACTTTAGAAAAGGTCATCTCTACTCTGGGAAAGATTATGCGGAAAGTTCACGGACGATCATCTTCACGATCTACATCATCTCCGTCTCCTACACCACCTCCAGCACCTCATGTACATCCATCAAGAACTCGAACAGTCGAAGAGCCTTTACAGACCCATGCTCCTGGAAAAGCTCCAATCACCGTGGACATTGAGGAAAGTGAATACATCACATGGCATCCACAAGAAGCCCAACATTACGAACACTATCAATCTTTTCAAGAACTTTCTATTCAAGAAGATGAAGAGTATCATGATCAGTCGCAATGGCAACATAACGACTATGATGACACTGCGTCTAATCTTTGGATTTATTTTTCCTCTCAATAAGTTATTTACTAATTTTAATTTCAAATTCCTGCTTGTTTGACTATGATAATTTGATTTAGCACTTTGAAATCGTGATTAATAACATTATGATGTTGTCCTATTATTTCATAAACTCTATTTTGATAATGACAAAGGGAGAGAGAGTTTATACTAGGGGAGAAATTACAAAAGATAGAGGGAGCTTCTTATAAAATGAATTGTATAGTTGTCATCATCAAAAAGGGGGAGAATGTTAGAACATCGATTTCGATGACAACAACTATACAATCACTTGAATGCAATATACATAGGTATATATATATCATCCATATGCAGGTAGACTTTCACGACCAAGACTTGAAGACCGACACAAGGATCATTATACTGAGAAATATTAGTACATTCTGTTAATATCTTAAATAGATGATATATACAATCTCCTTGAGTAATCTTTACAAGCATATGCACATACAATTACTAAAAAGTTTTTAAAACATATTCAAGAATAAGGAAGTTAACAGATTATACATGTGTCAAACGTCTGGCATATGTGCTCAGACGTCTGGCAACATGTTCTGTTTAAAAATTTTTAAACAGACCAAACGTCTGACAGAAATGGCCAGACGTCTGACCTAGGTAATGGCCATTGTTCCTCAAAAGACATCTTCTTCAATCGAAGAGTTGCATCCTCATTCTCTGGTCATACTTCCTCCTCCTCAAACATTGCAATTCTTGGACTGAAATAGAATGAACCAAAGATTGTTACTTCTCAAACAAACTCTTCAACATCTATAAATAAGCATGAATTTGAAAAGTACAATAAACTAAATATTTCTGAACTTTCTCTCTTTATTTTCTAATATTTCTGTGATCTCTCTAATTTCTAAAAGTACTCAAAAACACAAGTTTATCTCTTCCTTATATCAAAGCTTAAAACTACATACTACTCAAAGGAGATTATAGGAAGAAGCTGTACTTGTAGTCAAAATCAGTGTTACCTAGAACACGCGTTTGTCAAAGAAATACTCTTGTATAAAAGCATATTCCTCTGGGCGAAGCGAGAGCAATTGGTTAGTGTATTTCCGAAGGGGAGCTTCGGGACTGGACGTAGGACGGGAGGTCCGAACCAGTATAAAAATTCTAGTGTGATTACTTTTAATTTATCTGCATTATTATTCTGTGCAATTCATACTATCATACACATACTTGTCATATACTATATACATATACGATCCACATAGACTTCAAGTTCCTACATCTCTCCTAAGCCTATCGACCAAGTTTGATAACATTCTTAGCATCCAAGTTGAAGAAATGAAGACTTGTCCGATTCAGGTTATAGTTCAATCTAACCTACTAGTGAATCATCGTCAAAACAACTTAATAAGTCATGAAATTACAAGAGAAGCATCGCAAGCAGGTAAGAAAGCCTGTAGGATGGGAGTTGTGCAAAAATCGTGCAACTATTTGGATCGGTACCGATCCGATCCAATTAGATCAGTACCGATCCACACAGTTAGCTAGGATGGCTCCCCAACTTTACATGCTTCCTCCTACCAATGACTACAGGCCTCTGGTGTAATAGTTTTGACCCGATCTCTCTAAATCCTATAAATACCAATCTATCCGCAATAGGAAAAGGGGGCGTCGATCTGATCACTGGAGAAACTCTACTACGAAGATTCTTCAACCTTCTTCTTCCTCACAATGGCTGTCATGGGACAATTGAGACCCTTCCTTTTATTTCCTTCAATGGTAGCTTGATTTCCTTGAATTCAAACATACAAATTGTAATCAACTTGTATCTATGATCAACAGTCAATAAATCAATAAAATCCATAAATTGGACGTAGGCTTCATTAACAACCGAACCACTATAAAAATCTCTTGTTCATTCACTTTTTCTACGATTTACTGTTGCTTTTCAATCTTATTTGCCATGTTAAACAGGGCTAGTGCTTTCATACTCAATCCAGGGTGTTGAACCATTTTTTGGGTTAACATAGACCACTCTATGATAACTCGTCATCGGCTCATCCCCATAAGTCGGTACCAACTTTAGCCCTTAGCTCCTCCTGAGATGCGACTTATAATATAGTCTCCTAGTATGCTTTAGAGGCCCTCCTCCAAGTTTCGTTTGATTCCAACCAACTATGCCTCTGATTTGTCCTGTTCACTAATCTATTTTCTTATGCATCCAATACACTAACAAACAACATCAAAGCACGACATACAATCATAGAATAACAAGCATTCACATCCAATCACATAGGCACTACATGGAATTATAGCAATTAAAATTTTTCCAATTCAATTCTAAGCAATCAATGAACATATGAGTATGATTAAGGTGAATTATAAGGCCAATTCTATAAACCAAATTAGAATTCATCAATTTAAGTGGTAAACATATGTGGACATGTGATTAAAGTTAGAAAAGGACCTTAATGGTCAAAAATTATATTAAAACCTATAATTCTACCATACAAACATGCATAGGACAGTGGGAAGTCATAAACAACTTACCAATTACCAAATTCAACCATTTCCTCTCTAGATCTGATGTGGGCAACGATGAGAAGCAATGCAAATCAACCAAAACGATGATCTCCAATCCTAATTTGACTATCTATTCACCAGTCTTCCTATTTGGTTTGATTTAAATAGTAATTTTAGTGAATTTGGATGAATCTAGGTGTCAATGGAGTTTAGTGCCGATTTGAGGAGGGAGGAAAAGTCTTAATTTGACTCTCTAGTCCTCTATTTATAGTGATCTCAAATTGGACTAATGGACTTAATTAATTACACACTAATTATGGCCAGTAGGTTTTAAAACGTAAAAATCAGGCACAACTTTCTAATTTTAAGTTCGTTCTTCTATTATGACCATTTTAAAGAAAGAGAAACCATCATCCTGATCAAATGGAACTGGTTTAAGACCTTAATTCGACTCCTATCAAATGCTATAGTCCAAACAAGGTTTTTAGGGTCAAAATGGTCGCACAGAAATTCGAAAAAAAAATCACAGATGTGAAAAATATCTCTAAGAGTCATATTCCAAAATTATTAAATTATACAACCTCACATGAATAAAATAAAAATATTTTACGATCCTCCGATACGTAAAATACGAGCCGTTACAATTGCTGCGAGCTCCAACCTCAGTCTCAACAACTTGACCTGTCAAAATATGACCCAACTCACTAACTCAATCCATTTATCCTACTCATAAATGGGTTGGGTCAACCCATTTATGAATTTTATTAAATGGATTATGGGTTGAGTTGACCCATTTTTAAAAGGGTTATAAATTAGTAACCCATTACCCATTTATTAAAACCATAAAATTTGAAAATATAAATTTTGAACAAGCATTATAGTTTTCCATAGAGGCTGGCGGTCGTACATGGAAAATAATAAGCTACCGCGTCCTCGTATTTGAACTTCACCTAATGCAAAAGCCACTATTTTTTTGTTCAGACCGCAATAACTTCTTCATACTAACTTGGAATCATGTGAAACTTCGACCGATGAACTCCCACCTAAATTACGAATAATATGTAACACTCGGATACTTTATCTTATGAACGCACACTGTAGTTCTCCATGGAGACCGACTGTTGTACATAGAAAATAATAGACTATCACATTCCCATATTTGAACTCCACATAGTGTAGAAGCCGTTATTTTTTTGTTCAGTCTTCAATAATTTCTTCATGCTAACTCGGAATCGGACGAGACTTCGACTGATTAAATCCCATCTAAATTGCAAACAATATGGAATATTCGGATACTTTATCATGTGAACGCACACTGTAGTTCTTCATGGGGACTGATGGTTGTACATAGAAAATAACATGCTACCGCATTTCCATAGTTGAACTCCGCTTAGTGCAGAAACCACTATTTTTTTTGTTCAGACTGCACTACCTTCTTCATACCAACATGGAATCAGGCGAGACTTCGACTAATTAACTTTCACCTAAATTACGGATAATAAGGAACATTTGGATACTTCATCTTGTGAACGCACACTGTAGTTCTTCACAAAGGCTGACAGTTGTACTTAGAAAATAACAAGCTACCACATTCTCATATTTGAATTTTGATGAAAATTAGAATTAAAAGTTTAAATTTTTAATTTTTAAATTTTGATTTTTATCGAATTCAAAACGTAAAAAATTAGAATTAGAATTATTTTATATCTATTTATTTTTTATTAGTCAAATTAAACTTAAATCTTTAAATGAGTCAAATGGTTAACCCGCTTATTAAATGGGTTAGGTCACAAATGGGTCAAAAAGAATTGATCATAAATGGGTTGGATCAAACTCGACCCAACCCATTTTGACCCAACCCAACCCGTTTGACAGGTCTACCAATAACAGATCCTCCATCACCAGATCTTAGGTGAAATCTAGCAACCAGAATGCAACCCGAACCCACAATCCATCAAAGCTGAACATGACCCCTTCATCACCAGAACGCGCAACCCACGCTGCTGCATTGGAATTGAATTGCCCGTTGGAGTTTGACCAATGCTCGCTGGACTGATGTGCCTTGCTTCAACGCTCGGATGCGTGATGGAACTCGAACTGCCGTGCCTTGCTTGAATGCTCACTGGGATGTTGGAGGTCAGTATATGGTGGACCTGGTGAGGATATGGTGGGCCTTACTTGAATGCTTATTGGATAGGGGCCTGAATGTGGGCTTGGTCAACCGAAAAATAAGGGATATAGTGATTGTTTGGTTTTGTACTGTTCGCATTGCTCAATTTCATTCCAGATTATCCATTGCCCAATCGTGATATGGTGGGCCTTGCTTCTTTCTTTCATTATGGATTAGCCATTGCTCAATTCCATGCTAACAACTGTTATACGATCAGTACACCAAAACAGAGACAGAAGAAGCGCACGGATTGTAGAGATTAAGAAATGAAGAGGAAGAAGAGAAAATTCGGAGTTATAAATCTCTTTGCTTCTATTTGAATTTAAACAGTAGAAAACTGTTTACTTCTGTGCAGCAAGAATATAACACGGTCCACCCCGACCCGTTACGGGATGGGCGGACGGCGCGTGTGTTAGTCCATGGCCATATAGGTCCTCCCCTCACACAAAATTACTTGATCTTAAAGGCCAAAATGGGTTTGAGAAAAGTAGTATATAAGCATGAACATTAACTTATTTTTGACGATGTGGCACAATATCTCATTCACTATAAATGACATCTAACAACAACTGCAATATATCTCTTTGTAAGTACATCCCTCATTTGCTTTAAAATCTCTTAAATGCGCTGGTCACATACAATAACTGATCGTCGGCTTTAATTTCCTCATGTTACATATTTTTCTAGCATTGTCATGCTTAGATATCATATCGAGTTTTTGGATTTGACAAATGCTCTCAAAATAGCATTTGTTCCCGGTAAAGACAACATGCGGGTTTTGCATCTTTTTATTGTTATTTCAGTAGACTTAGTTTCCATCCCTCAGTTTCTGGTATGCTTTTCATAGATTTTATACACATATATAAACTTTTATTGAGATTAATTAATATTTATCAAAATTCTAAAATTTATCAATCTACACAGTATGATGCGCGATAATGTGATTTTTGTTTTCTGATCGATATATCTTTCATTCAATTGAGCTCAAGCTCTTGTATTTTTTGATAAAAGAAGAATAATTAATTTGGAAGGAAACGTGGCATGGTGGTGAAGCATAAAGAGGTCGTGTATATTTTCCTTTTTCCTTTTTTTTTTTAGGTTCACATCTTCTATGTTACATTGATCAGTTTATGCAAACCATGAAGTGGGGAATGGCCTTAGTTTTTACATATCTTCCATGTTACGAGATGTATCAAGCTTCCTAATCCAATGTATTACATTCCTTGATGGGTTTTTTTTCATGCGAAGAGGCTATTGGAATTTGTTGATTATTGTTCTGAAACAAGGGTTGGCAATATGCAAGAACCTTGATTCATTCATTCTGGAAATTAAGAAAGATTACTTTGTAATCTAAAACTAAAACATGATTCTACTTTTTATTTCTGACATGATGATTTTTGGTTTTTGCCTTTGTTTGATCGATTTACTGGTGAAATTATCATTTGTAAGATTGTTGATTGTGGAGAAAAATTTGTTGTTATGTAGAAATAAAACATTGTCGTCATAAAGGTTCTTCTTTTATGTAATTATCAAATTAAGACACAGCCGGGTCGATAAAATTGTAGAGGCCGCGATATGAAGTTAGTATAGCCATCCATTATGTCTATAGTCCACCTTATATCATCAGTTGTGAATAAAAAGGCAAAGTAATTTATGATACACATTGCTATATTAACGCGGTGTACAATATTTCAATGACAGTGTCTTATGTTTCATACGGCCAAGGAATTCAGGAATGCAAAAGCAAAAGGAATACAATAACCATTGGTTGAAGTAATATATATAGACATATAACCTTTTGTTCATGTTACGTTTTGAGCAGCTACAATACCGCAAAGCAAGCAAACCAATGGAAGAAATAAGAACAAAGATCTGAAAAGTCCATTGTTTCTCCACCAACAGACTATGATCAACTTCTTCCCCAGTTTCAAATTTGCATCACTTTACACCCTCTGCTTTTCCAAGTACTCCAACCATGTTAATATGTACCTAAATTTAGAAAACATGTACCAAAGCGTCTACTGCTTGTTTGGTTTTTTAACACAGTTCGTTCTGTCGTTCGCAAGTTTTATGGTCAAAATCTGCACTGCCAAAATATTTCGTAATAGTTGGTGCTGTTACTATACTTAATATATAAATGGCCTAATTTCTGCCAATTTAGTTGCTGCTGCTTCCAAGCATAACCTTGCACCCAAAATGTTAAATTCATGTTACAAAACTTAATTAACGAAGTACTGTTTTCAATTTGTTTCTTCCAATTAAACTCATATTAAAATATTTTCAAATGTCGGTATTTATCAACCACTAAGGCCACAAATGCTGTTAACAATCAAACTAATATTAATACTTATTACCTGTTAAGTTACTAGGCCAAGACTAAAGTTAGAAAGCTCTACAATTGGGTTGTTCTACCCACATATATAAAGTCAGAAAGCTCTACAACAACCTGTGTGAATCACTTGATCTCTCGTCTTGATATCTGACAAAGTATAAATTCATGCTACAGCATATTACCAGTCACCCACAAATTCTACAATTTTGTTTCTAATGTACTATGCAATGCATTGATTGGACGTTTCAGTTCATGATTATCATATGTAAAATGGGTTATTGTGTTCTAAAAACTGGAGAAGCCCTGAAGCAGCAGAATTCATAAACTGAAGGATGTAACAAAGGCAGGAGGAGAGAACTCCATCAGTAAAAATCAAAAATCAAAAATATAATTCCATTGCCGGGATTTGAACCCGGGTCGCCTGGGTGAAAGCCAGGTATCCTAACCGGGCTGGACTACAATGGATTATTGCTTTAATAGAAAATTTTACTTTATTTAAATAATTCAAGGCGATCAAAATTTACCTCTAGGCCCATTAACGTATGAATTTTGACCAAAACCCGTCATACTAATGTGGGTACGGGTTTTTCTCTTACTGCGTAAGCCTGATCCGATTACTATTTGGATCAGATACGATTTAATCAAAACTCATTGCAGTTTGGATTCAATTCGATTATTTGTTTTCTGTGGTATCAAAACCGAGTGTGTATATTATTTGTTTAACGTTCTGTTTGCATGTAGATATTTTTACGTACTTTAATTGTAAGCTTGACAACATCACCCTTCAATTTATATGTTAACATTGTTGTGAATATTTTTTGCAAAAACTGCGAGTTTATATTACATTTTTAATATAAATATTATGAGCTTAGTATACGGATATTAAACAGCGGCCTTGAAAATCTAAACATGTCAGGTTCAGGTATTGGTTTTGAAATATCCAACTGGTTTGGGTTGAACTCGGGTTTTGATTACGGTAACCTAGCTCGGGTCCGGGTTTTAAGATACCTAGACTGAACCCGGCTATTGAAACGCCAAGACTACACCCATTGAACGCCAATTATCACTGCATGTAAGGTTAAACAAACCCAACAACTTTTATATATTCTATAATCATATATATATTTCAAATTTGTAGACTTACGAAATTATATAGAAAACTAAAAGTGATTATTGTTCTGTCTTGCTAGTTATCCAAAATATGTACGTTATTTAGTACATTTCCATAGATTCTAAGGTTATAGAACCCCTCATTTGGACTACTCTTGCACTTTTCGAAGTTCTGATCTTTTTAAATTGTATTTAATCCTGAAATTTAAATAACAAAATTTAAAACATAGTTCCAAACAGACCAACCTGTTCAATAAAAGTTGTGGTGTGAGATAAATTTGGTATTGTTGAAGGCTATTAATCATTCCTTGGGTGCTTGATCAAATTAACATATCTTGGATGCAGATTGTACTATACATTTTTTTTGTTATTTTTTCTTAAGAGAGCGACTATTGGGACACAAAATAAAACATAAAACTAGATACAATGATTATCGGTCATTGGATCCTTTTGTTTTTACATGAGAGATGAATTCATGATAGATCTAATTTTTAAGATCTTTTGTGTTCTATTTTATGTGTGTATTTTATATCTAAATAAAATTTACTTTTTCCAATTTTTTTTTATATTATGGATCTCACCATATTAGAAACATTGCTGATTACAAAACATTTCGTTTTTTTTTCTTTTTAAATGCAAGTCCCTTGAACTAATTTTTATTTGAATTCAAAGTGTTGTCAAAAATTAGTTGACTATTTCTTAATTAAGGGCTACAAACCTTTTATCCCTTCAAAATTGCAAGCCAGCATGAATAGCTCAAAGAGCTTTGTTTGAATCGTTGATTTGAAAATTAATTTTGAAGGGGTAAACTATTTTGACATAATTCAAAATTTTGAATAGATGATTTGACTGATAAATATAATCAATCTACAAAAAAATGATCTTAATCTGAATGTTTTTACCATAAAAATATTAAAGGGGATGGAAGAAGGATAAATAAGAGGGGAGACCTTGATCCTTCTCTATATGTACATACATGGAAATTAGATCCAACAGCTTGTCTATTCACTTACATTAGTCTAAAGGACATTTTTTTTACTTTTTCTCCATGCTACAGCAATGTCGATTTGAGAGAGAGGAATGGAAAAAAGTGGGGGTTTCTCCATTTTTCTTAAAGCGTAGGTTTGTAAACGGTTTTTGGTATAAACGGTTTTTTGAAAACCGTTATACCATAAAAGGTTTTCAGATTGCTGTTTAAACCAAAGGATTTTATAAATCCGTTTTAATACATAAATGGTTTTTAAAAACCAGCTACCTTCATTAATGTTTATATATATCGATATCATCGGTCAAATTTAGAAATTAATAATAATAAAACAGTGGTGCTGGAACCAGGCCAGTCGAAAATGGGGAAACATATAGATTTCAAAAATAATAATCATATTTTGGATATATTGGTCTACGAAGTCTAAAAGATTATTAGATCCAATTTAATGAAGTTTTAAATAAAATATGAATTTGGTTAAAAGAAAGTTTAAATTTAAATTTGTATGTATCATAATGAATGTATCAAATACATTCATATGTGTGAAGTTAAGTGTAGCATATAAGCAGTGTACATTTGAGTAACTAAACATGTAATATTTAGAGAAAGAAACCTTTTTTCTCTCTTAACATATGTAATTAATTAGGGGAAGAGGAGACTATAAATATAGGGAGAGAAATGGTTTCCCTCTCTTTAATTAGATTAAATGACATTTATGACTGAATTTACACATGCCTTTATTGTCCAAGGTTTTGACTAAAAAAATATACATGTATAAAATTAGATAAGTTTATATATATACATGTTAAAATAAGTTTCCCTATATTATAAAATTTTCAAATCAAAAATTAACAATTATAACAATGGTTTCAATTAAGAAAGAGTTTGAAAAATAAATTTTACAGTTTCACACAAAAGTCTTTTTTGATTTAAGTTATAATAATGACATGTATAACTATTGTTCTATAATGGTGGTATGACCAAACTTCTCATCTCCAGCACGTGGCTTATGCATATAAGTTGGCATAGACTTTGTCATAACAAAATAAGTCCCTTATGTAACGTGCCTATCAACCCATATTTATACAAAACTTTTCCAAGTTATTTAGCGATGTGGGATTATTCCAATTCCAAATCATCATTTCTCCTTAATACATGTGAGACAACTCTTATAATCTCCTACTTGACTTGCATCCCCTTAGAGTAATTTGAGAGCATTGTTTGTCCGCATGGCCCAGTTTGCAGCCTTTAACTCTGATACCAATTGTTGTGCAACGACGGTCAGACCAAGCTCTCTGTCTTCAGCACTTGGCGTACACATATGAGTTGGTACACACTTTTTTGTAACAAAAGGAATCCTCAAGGTTATGTGTCTACCAACGCATATTTATACACCATTTCTCCAAGTTATTTAGCGATGTGGGATTATTCCAATTTCAAATCATCGTTTCTCCTTGCAACATGCAAGACAATTCTAACTATCTCCCTCTTGACTCGCACCCTGTAACGACCCATAAAATTTTATTGATTTTTTTTTAACGTATTTAACTGGATCTTTGTGAAATTTTAAATAATTGAATTTTGAAATAAAAATTTTATATTTGGAATACGTATATTTAAATATAGCAGATGGTAAATTTTCAATTAATTATATGGAAGTTTATTTTATTGTGTAATTCTATTTCAATTCAAATTAGTTAATAATTGATGATAATAAATTTATTTCCAAACCTGAATATTTTTCTATAGAAAAATTGTAAATCATCTTCTGAGCAAGACGTCATCTTTCGTTTTTCAAAATTTGGACTTCTTTTACTCCGTTTATCTTATATTCTAGCAAAATATCAGCATTTCCGATACCGATTATCGACTTTTGATCGGATGATCGTACCACCAATATATGTATACATTTTGATCGTCATGTCGTGCTGATCTCTACGGTATATTTATTTCTGTATTTTGAGATCAGTACATGACGGAGACAACAAATTGTTTGTTGTAACGGTACCGAAAATTGTGACCTTATATTTTTCCTTTACGTTTCAAAATTGAAATGTGCTATCCAATCAAACCATTTATTTTCCTTAAAGGAGTCAGCTAAATCTGAGGTGACCGTTGCTATTCAATTCACTTTATATTTATTCGTGACTTTCTATCTGCTCAAGTGTTCACTGTTGCATTATTCTCATTCGTTCTCCTCTGCTCACTCCGTCCTTTTCTTCTGCAAATCTAAACTACTATAGAGGAAAAAAAATATAAAAAAAATTTAGTTCGAAACCACCTCCGCATCCACCTGAGATAGGCACGTCACCATCTCCGGCCTCTCTACCCATCGAATCCAACACTGCCTCCCACTCTCTCTCCTCACCACAGCCTATTCCGCCCGTTTTTCTTTCCCACGCAAGGCACAGCAGTCGCAACCTCACCTGTCCTTCCTCCTCCTCCCCACATCTCCTGCCTACACGTCTATCCTGTTGCCAAAACAACTCATCAAATCCTGGCCTCCTCATCGTAGCAACTTCGCCTGAAACCGTACGTATGTTTCCAGATTTATATTTGCATAGATACTGTTTTGTTATATATATTTGTTAGTATGGTATGTCCATCTATTTATATACGTCGGTATTATATAAGTATACTGAAATAGTATATAAGTATTATATAAGTATCATCTCTATTCATACATAGTGTATATGCTGCTGTTATAAAGTAAAAGGTATACAAGAGTTTATAATAGTTTATATTTTAATGTAAACTTCAGGCACCACATATATATTATTTTATAGTAGTTTCGTGAGTAGATATATATATATATTTGTTCATATATAAAATGTTTGTAAAGTTAGTTCTTGGTACATGCTTGATTTGGAACGTATGTTATATATATAGATGTACGTGCATTTTATTTATATATATTTTTAACTATATTTTGTTATCTCGATTTATTTTATAAAATTTTGTTTGCTATATGAAATATATGTTTTATAATTAAGTGTGTTTATATATTTTGTAAGTATATTAAATATATACTAGTCGGTTTGTTAAAGGTTATACTATACTAGTTGTTGTATATATATAATTACAGGTCATAGTTATATTATCTACGAAAAGTTATATGTTTTATTATAAAGTTGTTATATATACATATTAATTTATATATGCCTTGTTGATGTGTACAGTGACATGTTAATGTGTCAAATATTTTTGTTTACCTGTTATAGTGTAATAGTGTATAAGTTTTGTATAATGTATAAATTTAGAAGTCTTTATATGTATGTGTTTTTGAGTTTTATATATATATATTTATATTGTGTCAATTTTTTTTGTAAAGTATGTAAAAAAAGGAGGTATAGGTTATTACTGTATATTATATTATAAGTATATTTTTATATATGATTATGGATTTATAAATGTAAGTACATATATAGTATAATCTAAATAAAGTATAGTTTACGTATATAATGTATATATGTTGATTTATACATAACGTGTGGTCTATAGTTTGTTTCAAAACTATCTTTTGAATACGTATATATGTATAATTGAGTTTCAAAAATTTACTTTGGTTTTAAGTTTTGTTTAAAAGAAAATTACATAGATTAAATAAGTGTTTTAAATTTAATATTGATTTTTATAAATAATAATAATAGCAATAATAATAATGCATATATTTTCTGTCTCTATCAACTGATTGATTGTTCTCATTGATTCCTATTTATCATCTTTGCTCGTCAAATTCGTACCAATCCTATTTTGCTTTGGAATTTGTAACTTGTTCTGTTGTCAAAATTTCTCTAGCCTTGAAAGGTGAGCAATCACTCACGATTAACGTTCTTATATTTATTAAATTTGATTTCAATTGAAACGAAAATTGAAATATGCTGCTATAGTTACTTAAATTGTTACATATGCTATTATCTTTAACTGTTCACCTGTGGGATATGACACCATATCCTATTGTTTATATTATATTGTTATTGTTGATATATGCCTGTTTTATATTATTATATTATATGTTATCACTCTGCAAGTTCTCTGTAGTTTAGAATTCACTATGGGTTGAAATGATACATACCCGAACGGACTTTAGAATAGGAGAATTTCGTTATGGGTTGAAATGATAAACCCAAGCGATTTTCATTTGAATTGAATTTGGGATTGCGGATCGAAATGATATCTACCCGTATATATTTAAATTACGGATTGAAATGATAAATATCCGTATCACTTGACCATAGGGTAAAAAATGTATACAGACACCGTTGGTCTATATATAAATATTTTAAAATGATTTCTATGGCTTTGAAAGGGAATATATATATATGGTCTTATTTAATATTGGAAATGTTTTATATAGAAATAAGTTTTAAATATAAAGTTGATTTAATTAATATAATATGTCTAGGTATTATATTTCTAAATAGATTTTTTAAGGATTTGTATAAGTTAAGGAAGATAATTTGAATTTAGTTGAAATTGTATTCAATAAAGAATTTTATTTAATTAAACCGTTTTGAAAGTTATTGAAATTGAGATTTAAGATATGACTTATAACTTGGGTTTGATTTAAGTAATTTAATGAATATTTCTTGTTTAAATAAATTTAAGGAAATATTTAGTAAAAATGTAATTTAAGGCTAGTTAAATGATATTGAATTTATTAAGTGAATATTCCCTGATTAAATAATAATGAAGTTAAATCAAGAGCTATATGAAACTGTTAAATTTAACTTTGAAAATTTTGAATATTAAAGCTTTGAAATATATTGAAAATTTAAATGGTATATTTAGAACTGAATTGAATTGATGAATTAAGCTTTGAATAAATTTGAATTTGGAATTTGGGTGGATGTGAATCGATTTGTGAGACTTGAGGAAATTATAAATACTTTACTTTTAAATTATTTAACCTATATATATACTATTTTGGAAAATAGATATATTTGAAATGAAATGATATTTTGGTTTTGAAGTATAAATTAATTTGGAATGACCACGGTGTTATAGTGTATATTTCCACCTTGTAGATAGTTCCGCAGATCCTTAGAGGATGGTTATCCCAAACATCCTTTAAGTTACTTGTATTTCAGTTGATATTTCACTTGAGTTGGATTTATTGATATAAGAATGTTAATCCTGACTCGAGTGTTTTGCATTTTGCTTTACGCTCGGGTCAGACCGAGTGATACAGCATTTGAGACTCCCCTTTGGAGTTTGGAGCTTCCTTTGGAGATCCAACTATCGCCTCAGCTTTCAGCTCTTCTAGTTGATTTGTTCAGAGAAGTCATCTGTTGTACTGGAGACTTCACTGCATTTGAGATATTCTGTTGTATTTTATTTCTAACTCTGATATTTATATAGTAGCTTCATGAACTACTATTTTATCTATTCCGCTGCGTATTATTGTATTACTCTGTGTCTGTGATTCTGTGATTGATTTATTTACTGTATATGCTGAGTTTTGCCAAATTTAAATTAACAATCTATTGTTTTGAATTATTCAAGTCCGACATGTGTGGATTTATTGTCGATTTGAATGGTCCAAAATAGCGGGTTATTACAGTTGGTATCAAAGCTTTGGCTCTAGGCAAAACTTAGCATATATAGTAAATTTATTTACAGAATCACTTTCGTTCGAGTTTGAATCTCTTCATTTTGACTCGATTTCCTTTGAACTTTGGAACGTTCCTTGCGGTTCCAAAATTCATTCCTGTCTCTCCCTATTTGTATTCTTTTGATTCTGGAGTATCCCATAACTCCACTTTGAATGATCTCTATAAGGTCGGCGATCCCGCTAATCTTTGAATGATTTGTAAAGGGGTGAAACTCCTTTACAATTTGCATTGATTAACCGAAGATTTCTGTATCCTCGGTTATGATGCTATCTATCTCATGCTATGCCTGAATTCTATCTCTGGCGATCGAATGTCGATTTGCCTTAGAATTCTGTATCGATCTTATTCTTGAAGTCGCGGTTGACCCGATTAAGGTTGCCCGCGATTTATATAAGTATATCCATCTCCTATTTGTAATTTAATTATCTCATTTTCGTTCGAACTTATCTTCGAATCATAATTCTATTTGATTGGAGCCCCTCTAATTGAATCTCTATCTTTGTTCTGAAATCCGTTCGTGAATCATCCTTTGAAAATCGGGTTTGTTTGTATTTTAGAAATTGTTTTCTAAACCGAAATTATTATTTTGATAAGTATGATTATATTCTATATATAAAAGTGAAATGTTTTCGATAAAGATTATATACCCTTTTTAAAAATAGAATTTGAGGTTTAGAAAGGATTTGTAATTTTGAAAAATTATATAAGAAATTTGATTTATCTAAAAATGATTTATAACTAAAGGATTTTAAATTTGAAATTCGAGAATTGAACCCTGGTGTTTTGAAATTGGTTTTTAGATTTTGAAATATATAATAATAATATGATTTAAAAGTATTTTTCCGAATAAGTAATGTTTCAAATGATTTTAATGAGTTTCGAATGATTTCGAAGAAATTTCAAAAGAAGTTTGAGAAAATAGAAGTCCAAAACTCACTTATGTCGCTGGAAAATAATTTCGGTGATGAGTGCACGCATCATCGACATTGATTTTCGAGTTTCAGAGTGAGGGATAGGCCACTTCAGTAGCTTTGCTATGCGAGTGATTTTGTGAAACCATTTTTATTTCAAATTCCGAAGTAAGATTTGATATTCGAAAGATATATGTATATATATATTTGAAATGATTTGAAGTAAGCCGGTGTTCAGTCATTGAGTTTTGGATCTAATTTGATATAACCCTATCTTTTGGAATTGATTTACAGGTTTGTTGGTAATTTCCAACTCTTGGATTGAATATGATTTCTTCGACTATTTTGAAGGTTCGAGCACTTCCAAATCAAGGTTAACCTTTCAAAGCTAAGAAATTTTGAAAAGTATAAAGTATATAAGTTTGGTATGTATGTTAAAGAATGTAGTAATATGATTTAAATAAGTTGAAACTGTTCTGTTAAGTAAATGAATAAGGCTATTTTGAATTTTTCTAATATGAAATTTAGATTTGAAATGTTTTGAAAAGAATCTGGTCTTCAATATATTTTGAATAAAATTTAGTTAAATGTTTTAACTGGGTAACATCTTTATAAAACTATATATTTAACAAGTTGGAATAGATACATAAGTTGTACGTATGCTATTTTATTCGCATAATTAATTTGATCCAGGTTTGAGTACACAAGTTCGAGGTGAATTACACCATTTCGTGTTAGGATTTTTCATTCGATTCTTGACGGCGAATATTTGATATGGATTTTGGGCTTAATTCTAGAATTCTCTATCATGGTATATGGCTATGCAAGGAGACGAATGGCTTCTAGTCGAGAAACCATATCGAAGTCCGCATTAGGGAAGTCGAATGGACAATACTAATTCGAAAGCGAACTTGTGTGATTGAGCAAGCGATCGAATGTAATGTTGCGAAGTGATGACATATGTACATCTTATATTCTAATACCATTGATATACTTGACGCTGAAATTGGAAGTTGTTGGGTTGGATATCTTTGTAATTTAATTGGAATTTTTCTTTTATGAAAAAACTACTATCAATTTAAATCCATTTTTCAAAACTATTTTTCTTTTATATACCAAATAACAAACTGTTTATTCTATTTTACATACAAAATATTTTACAAACTATTTTATATACAAACTATTCTAAATTAAAAATCTTTTATAAATCAAAGGTGTTCAATCCCATATAGCTCTTCGTACGGCGAAATTTATTTTTGAAAAATTTTGATCCTTATATAAGATGGACCTTATGTAAACATAAGATGATTTTGAAAACCATTGATTTTGGAAATGAATTGTTTGACTTAAATTATATTGATTTAGAAACTTGGATTATTTTCTAAATTTATTATTTAGGAAACTTTGAAACTGAAGATATTTAATTTGAGAAGAAATAATTTGGTGAAATTGTATATGATTTTGAAACTGAACGGATATTGAAACAAATTGAAATTTGAGAACCTTATTTTTACTAAATACCTGATTTGGGAGTTATCGAACTTATATAAAAATTTGGTTTGTATAAGTATGATGTTGATTTGAAAACTATGGATTTGAAAAGGTACTCAATTTGAAAAGTGAAATCTTATATAATTGAAGTCTATATAAGTATGATTTGATATACTATTGATTTTGGAAATTATTTGATTTGAAAATTAAATTTTATATATAATGGACTTTATATAAGTACGATATTTGAAAGTGATTTGAAAAGGGTACTATATGACACATATTTTCGAAGTAAAGATATGGAAAGTGCCTTCTGCTTGATATCCGCTTTGTGGCCACATTGTGGATTCATTCTATCGATATTCTCTGATTTTTGGTTTTCCGGATATGATACTCGAGTTTCCATCGAATTCCATGGCGTTATCCATGGTCTTACGAGCGTGACTGCATAGCGAAACTTCCTGGCTGAGATGGCCTAGGGGTACGGATTGTTTCCTGGGGGATCCAGGCGTAACCTTTGTGTATCCTGCATCTATGTAGTTCGCATTAGTAGCGAAACCGCCTGGCTGAGATGGCCTAGGGGTACGGATTGTTTCCTGGGGGATCCATGCGTAACCATTGTGTATCCTGCATTCTACTAGTCATCATGGCGTAACCACCAAATGTGACGACCGCCCATGACCCCTGCACCGAATCTAGAGACAGTGCGCTGTAAAGTGTGCCAGGCGACCATGGACGATTGTCAGGGTAGATTAAAGCAACAGAATCTATCGTATTACTCACAGCGCATGGACAAAATACAATAGAACATATGTATAGTGAAGCTTTACAGAACAAAATGACATCATATAAAACTTCATAATAGTTGAATACAAGCATCCAAATAGTCAATACATCAAGCCTCACTACATATCTCTCAGAGAATACAAAACAACGGAATATCCAGTACATATAAGAAGATAATATGAAACCCTCTAGCTCGTCTTCTATATCAGCATCGTGAGAAGAGAACAGCACCTGTCACCTGCTACCTAGTCTGCCCGTCCCAAAATGGACGAACAGCCCAAGGCAATAAGAATTAAAACATAAAGCCTTGAGTCAGACAACAGTCTTAGTGAGCGGTAAATTAACTAACAACATACCAAAAGAGCATAAAGGAAAAGGAATAGGAATACAACCCTCCCACTCCAACCTCATTCTACAGTGATAGCTCCCAGACACACACTAAGTAGAAGCAAACATAGCAGAGCATACAAATTAAAGTAAAGCTACTATCACTCGAGTCAAGGGCGATGTTTTCCAAGTACCAAGGCCTAAATCAGATAAGCACCCAGAAAATACCGCTCTTGAGTCCGAATGACGTTACAACCAAACATCCATGACTCTGGCTATCACTGTTATCATTGCTTCGATATCATCGTTAATTGAATGACCGGCACATTCTTTCAACCGTCCGTCAAGGGCTAATGGAAACCCCGGTTCTAGACATAACTCCCGCACGTCGTCGCAGCCCGTGCCTAGGACTATCGAATCTGCCCAGAGTACTCGACCATCAACAGTTGGCCGTTGGGACTATCGAATCTGCCCAAACATACTCTTGCTTAGAGCATGCTAGAACCTTCAACAACGATGCTATCCAAGCCTCCTAGTCGTCCTCCTTGACGACTATTCTCATATCCATTCATTATCCTCAACTCGAATCATATCACCGAGTTATCAACATGCTTGGAATGATCCCGTCTGGATTAGACCAAGTCTTCATCATATGATGCCTCGCTTCATTACATCCTCGCAAAGCCTCATCTCAACTTCACATCATCAAATCTATGCATAAGAGCTTCATCATCCCGCTACATATGCCACGAGCAGCTTTCCCAATTCAAGAGCCTTTCCCTTAGCTTTTGAATCGTCTTCGGTCTAAATCTAATCATCAATCATCTAGTTCATAACAATCAATCCAAACCATCAAGCATTCAAATATGATCTAAGTAGACAATTATAACAATAATGGCACTTTCGTAATTAAAGAGTTGAAAGTCCAATAAGCATGAAAACATGAATTATATCTCTACAAACTTGATGAATGAACTTGCATAGGTTAACATATGATAAAATTGATGTAACATCATCATGAACAATGGATCTATATGGATCTACACTTTGGATGAAGAAAATGCATGGAAATCCCTATTTTAACACCAAATCGAGCCAAAAATCCGATATACTCCTTTGGATCCGTGTGAGAGATAATCACCACTCACCAAATCACCTAGACAACCTCAAATCAACACGCTTCAGATCTGGACAGCGAGGGATCAAGCTTGATCTATCACGAATCCGCTTCAAACGAAGAAATCTCTCTTGAAAAGATGAAGATCTCCAATCTAAGCTCTTGAATCTTCAATCTTGATCTTCGATTTGGATGGATGGAAGCACTAGATTAGAGTGGAGAAAAGAAGTGAAGAAGTGTAGAAGTCGAGCTCTCAAAATGGCAGCACTTCGTCGCTTCAAAATCCGGATCCCAAAAAGTGAGAACAACCCTCTCTATTTATAGGCAGAAAATCTCTTAAGTCGTAACTCGGCTATCTCCCTAGGTCGTTTCCGACCTAAGCCTCTCCGACCTAACAGATGAACATGCGCATTCAAACACCCATCGACCTACGACCTAACGCAACGCGCGACTTAACACATGCGCTTCCACTTGTATACGACTTACGACCTAACACAGATCACGACCTAACACTTAGACAAAACCTTGCGACCAACAGATGCTACGACTTAACTCCTCAGCGACCTAACGCATGACGACCTAAAACAACACGCGACCTAACATAAGTCGCAAACAACTGGACTTCGACCTAACTACTAAGCCAAAGCCCAGCGACCTAACACTCGCGCGACCTACGACTTAGAATACACGCGACCTAACACTTAAACTATCTCCTACGACCTAACAACTCATACAACAAACTACTCACGCGACCTAACTGGGTTATGTTCTAACTCCTTAAGTCGCCTAACCCTTAGGTCGCTAACACGCTACCCTTCTTAGGTCGCTAACCTATAGGTCGCTCCAAGATACTAAGTCGCTAACCCGGTAACCATTAGGTCGCTAACTCGCCCTGCCGACCTAACACTTAGCTCACCGAAACTCTTAGGTCGCTCACAATAGTTTCCTTAGGTCGTTGCCGACCTAACTCTACCCCAGAATACTTAGGTCGCCTACTACTCTTCCTTAGGTCGCCTAAACCTCTTAAGTCGGTCATGACTTATCACTTAGGTCGGTCACTACCTTAAGCCGGCAACTCGACCCAGACTTATCTCTTAACTTGCCTATCCCCTTAGGTCGCAGACCTTCTCTAAGTCGCTCACGACTTATCTCCTAAGTCGCCAACAACATTTAGTTCTCTAGGTCGCGTACGACCTAGGACTTAGGCAATTTCAACCAAAGTCTGAAACAACTAGAAAATGCTGAAAATCCCAGATTTTGACAAACTTTTCGATCCGTAAAATACAGGTCGTTACATTCTCTCCCCATTAGGAATTTCGCCCCCTAAATTCCAGGCAATCATAGCAATCAAAGACTATTCTGTACGCCTACCATCCATAGCAATCAACAAACCATGCATCCAATTCTAGCTTAGCGTACAGAATTCTAAGACTTAGAACAAGTTACAATATCGCGAGATGAGACGACACATTAGGGCCATACCTTGAAGAGTTCAGGATGAGCTGCCTTCATCCTCTCTTCCACCTCCCACGTACAGTCGTTATCATCATCACTCCATTGTATCTTGAGCAACTTAACTACCTTCCTCCTAAGCTGTTTCGTGTCGGTTTCAACAACACGAAGCGGTTTACGAGGTCTTCTATCAACTGGATCAACTTCAAAATCTTCATAGCTATTTGCAGAAACTACTGCATTTGAGTCGTGCACATACTTTCGTAGATATGATACATGAAAAACATTGTGCACACTCGACATCTTCTCTGGTAACTCCAATCTGTAAGCGAGCTTTCCAATTCGCTCGATGATCGGGAATGGTCCAACAAATCTCGTAGTCAATTTTCCTCTCTTCCCGAATCGAATAACATTCTTCAGTGGAGAAATCTTCACAAAAACCATATCTCCTACGTCGAATTCCAAATCCTTTCGACGCTTATCGGCATAACTCTTCTGACGATCTTGGGCTGCCTTCATTCGTTGCCGAATGATCTCTATACAATCTGAAGTCTGTCGAATCATCTCTGGCCCAAGTATCAGCTTTTCTCCAGTTTCCAACCAACATGTCGGAGAGCTACACGGTCTTCCATACAATGCCTCATACGGTGCCATACCAATGCTTGACTGGTAACTGTTGTTGTACGCAAACTCCACCAAATGCAGGTGATCTTCCCATGATCCTCCGAAGTCCAAAACACATGCTCTTAGAAGATCTTCCAAAACTCGGTTGACTCTCTCGGTCTGACCATCTGTTTGGGGATGATAAGCTGTACTCAAACACAACTCGGTTCCCAAGACTTCCTGGAAGCTCTTCCAAAATCCACTAGTGAACAATGGGTCTCGATCGCTCACTATACTCTTCGGAATACCATGGAAACGAACTATCCACTTAACATACAGCTCATCCAACTTTGATGCAGTCCTAGTCGATCGAACAGGAATGAATCGTGCACTCTTAGTCAGACGATCCACAATGACCCAAATCCCTTCATTTCCCGTTCTGGTTCTAGGCAACCCATCGATAAAATCCATCGACACTTGTTCCCACTTCCATGTAGGAACTTCTAATGGCTGAAGCAATCCACTTGGCTTCTTCTGTTCGGCTTTTACCAACTGGCAGTTCATACATTTGGAAATAAAATTTCCAACATCCTTCTTCATACCTTCCCAGTAGTAGGTTCTCTTCATATCCCGATACATCTTATTTCCACCTGGATGAATTGTCAGCTTCGAGTGATGACTTTCCTTCAGAACTTCACTCCTCAATTCATCTATATCGGGAACAACTAGTCGTCCTTGCTTCCGAAACCAACCCTCTCGATCGACCTCGAATCCTTTATCCTTTTCTGGATCCAATCCAGATTCCAATTCACGGATAATCTTGACAAGCTTATCATCTCGCTTTTGGCTCTCACCAATCCTTTCCACAAGAGTGGGTCTTATTGATAAGTTTGCCAACATCTCAGGTTCCAATTCGCATCTAGGCCTGAAGTCAAATCCAGCTAAATACTCGAGATTCTTCCATTCAGAAAACATGACTCCCAATCCTGCATGTCTTCGACTTAACGCATCTGCCACTGCGTTACCTTTTCCCGGAGTATAAGCTATACCAAAATCATATGATGCCAAAAACTCTAGCCAACGTTGCTGCCGAAGATTCAAATCCTTTTGGGAGAAAAGATACTTCAACGACTTGTGATCCGTAAACAACTCGAATCGAACTCCCAACAGATAATGCCTCCACATCTTCAGAGCAAATACAATCGCCGCTAATTCCAAATCATGAGTTGGGTAATTCCTTTCATGCGGCTTCAGTTGTCGACTGGCATATGCAACAACTTTATCCTTCTGCATCAGCACTGCTCCAAGTCCCGTACCACATGCGTCGGTGTAAACCACCATCTCATCATTCCCACTTGGAATAGTCAAAACAGGAGCACTCGTCAATCTCTCTTTCAGGATTCCGAAAGCTTGCTCACACTTAGCATCCCAACTGAACACTTGGTTCTTCTTCGTCAATCCTGTTAATGGTGCAGCTATCTTGGAGAAGTCTTTGATAAACCGTCGATAATATCCTGCTAATCCAAGAAAACTTCTCACATCAGATGCATTCTTAGGTCTAACCCAATCCTGGATTGCTGCCACCTTAGCGGGATCAACCGCTATTCCATTTCCAGAAATCACATGGCCTAAGAACCTCACTTCACTCTTCCAGAAGTGACACTTCGAAAACTTAGCCTTCAGCTGATGTTTCTGCAAGATTTCCAAAACCATACGCAAGTGCGTCTTGTGCTCCTCTTCCATTTTGGAATAAATCAGAATATCATCCACGAACACAAGTACGAACTTGTTCAACTGATCTCTGAACACTCTATTCATAAGATCCACAAAATATGCTGGCGCGTTAGTCAATCCAAACGACATTACCAGCCACTCAAAGAAACCGGATGGTGTCCTAAAAGCAGTCTTCGGCACACTATCCTTAGCCACTCTCAACTGGTGAAATCCCGTTGCCAAATCCATCTGAGAAAACACCTTAGCTTCGTGAAGCTGATCAAACAAGTCATCTATTCTCGGCAATGGATACTTGTTCTTCTTAGTCACCTTATTCAGCTCACGATAATCCACACACAATCTCAACGATCCATCTGCCTTGGTTGCAAACACAACTGGTGCACCCCACTCGGACACACTACGCCGAATGAATCCTTTCTGCAAAAGATCATCAACTTGCACCCTCAACTCCTGCTGTTCCCTAGGCGCCATCCGCCTAAGAGGCATCACAACAGGTCTGGCTCCTTCAACTAGATCTATACGAAACTCGATCTCTCTATGCGGCGGCAACCCTTTGACTTCGTCAAAGACATCCTCGAATCCATTAGCGATCGGCACTGATGACAGTCCATCCCGTGGAACAACTAGCGAATACATGAAGCTCATGAAGACGCCTTCTTCATGCTTACATCGTATCACAATCTTTCGCCCCTCCACATTCTCGACTGTCACTTCCAACCTTTCGCAATCAACCTTAGCCGCATACTTCCTAAGCCAGTCCATACCCAAAATAATTCCGAACCCCGCAAAGTTCAGAACAAAGCAATCACAAACAAAAGAGCAACCATGACTCGATACAACTAGACCACGGCATAACATACACAAACAAGACGAACCCCCAACTGAATTAGTCACAACCAATGGCCTATCAACAATATCCGGCTTCAAATCTAACCGGCCTACTAGTTCATTACAAACAAACGAATGCGATGCTCCAGTATCAAACAAAACTCTAACTGGAATACCACATAGGAAAAGAGTACCTTGAACAACCACACTCTTTCCTTTCTCTTCAGCAGTAGGAACTTTCGAAGACGACGGAACAGCTCCCAAAGCATAAGCTTGCACAATCTGCTTATCTCTCCTCGGTTCTGGACAATTCTTCCTGAAATGCCCCGGCTTGTCACAGTTGTGACACTTCATTGGCACCTTAGGATTCTTACAATCCTTCGAGAAATGGCCCTTCTGCTGACAATTGTAGCAAGTCACCTCGCCTTTCAGCTTCTTCTGGCCATCCTTACCCTTCTGCTGCTGCTGCTTCCTCTTCTTGTTTCCACCCTGCTGGGGTTTAGACTCTTCCCTGGTCACAGCAACAACAGATCCATCCTTAGGAAACAAACTCTCATGCCTGAGAGCTTTCTCCACAAGCTTCTCGAATGAATCGTCCAAATGATCCACCAACTGTCTCCCGAGATAACTGTCCAAGCCTGTCACAAACTTCTCATTCTTCTGATAAGCGGATTCAATATATGACCGGGCATACTTGGACAAAGCCTCAAACTCAGAAACATACTCAAGAACAGATCTTCCACCCTGCTTGAGTTCTACAAACTTCTTGAACAGAACAGACTTCTGAGCTGTAGAAATGAACTTAGCTTCAAATCTGACTTGGAATTGCTCCCAAGTAATCTCTTCCTCCGCAGTATCGATGGTAATAGAGTTCCACCAATCAGAAGCTCTCCCTTGAAGCTGCCTTGATGTCAACTTCCTCTTAGTTGCATCATCAGTTCCCAAATCACCAAAGATCCTTCTACAAGCATCTATCCATCTCTGGACTTCGATAGTTGATTCTGTTCCCAAGAAAACCTTCCCTCCAAGAGCAGTATAATCCTTGCACAACTTAGCAAAATCCACTGGTTTCGGAGTTTGGACTTGAACTCCAACATCTACTGCTGCCCCCGGAACTGGTATCCTTCTCATGATCGAAGTCATCATAGCTTCGAACATGGCTGCATAATCAGCAGTCTCTTCAGTAGCACGGCCTTCCCTAGCAGCTGGTCTCCCTCTTCGACTCATTCTCAATATCTATAAAAAGGAATGATTAGAACATCTAGAGAAACAACTGCATAAAGGACTCAAACCCCACTAAGCTACTATATTATATATAGTATTCATCCATCAAAATACAATTACGTCTCTCATACGTAGTTACGACGGCGAGCGTTGGGTAAAATCGATTAACCAATGCTCTGATACCAAATGTGACGACCGCCCATGACCCCTGCACCGAATCTAGAGACAGTGCGCTGTAAAGTGTGCCAGGCGACCATGGACGATTGTCAGGGTAGATTAAAGCAACATAATCTATCGTATTACTCACAGCGCATGGACAAAATACAATAGAACATATGTATAGTGAAGCTTTACAGAACAAAATGACATCATATAAAACTTCATAATAGTTGAATACAAGCATCCAAATAGTCAATACATCAAGCCTCACTACATATCTCTCAGAGAATACAAAACAGCGGAATATCCAGTACATATAAGAAGATAATATAAAACCCTCTAGCTCGTCTTCTATATCAGCATCGTGAGAAGAGAACAGCACCTGTCACCTGCTACCTAGTCTGCCCATCCCAAAATGGACGAACAGCCCAAGGCAATAAGAATTAAAACATAAAGCCTTGAGTCAGACAACAGTCTTAGTGAGCAGTAAATTAACTAACAACATACCAAAAGAGCATAAAGGAAAAGGAATAGGAATACAACCCTCCCACTCCAACCTCATTCTACAGTGATAGCTCCCAGACACACACTAAGCAGAAGCAAACATAGCAGAGCATACAAATTAAAGTAAAGCTACTATCACTCGAGTCAAGGGCGATGTTTTCCAAGTACCAAGGCCTAAATCAGATAAGCACCCAGAAAATACCGCTCTTGAGTCCGAATGACGTTACAACCAAACATCCATGACTCTGGCTATCACTGTTATCATTGCTTCGATATCATCGTTAATTGAATGACCGGCACATTCTTTCAGCCGTCCGTCAAGGGCTAATGGAAACCCCGGTTCTAGACATAACTCCCGCACGTCGTCGCAGCCCGTGCCTAGGACTATCGAATCTGCCCAGAGTACTCGACCATCAACAGTTGGCCGTTGGGACTATCGAATCTGCCCAAACATACTCTTGCTTAGAGCATGCTAGAACCTTCAACAACGATGCTATCCAAGCCTCCTAGTCGTCCTCCTCGACGACTATTCTCATATCCATTCATTATCCTCAACTCGAATCATATCACCGAGTTATCAACATGCTTGGAATGATCCCGTCTGGATTAGACCAAGTCTTCATCATATGATGCCTCGCTTCATTACATCCTCGCAAAGCCTCATCTCAACTTCACATCATCAAATCTATGCATAAGAGCTTCATCATCCCGCTACATATGCCACGAGCAGCTTTCCCAATTCAAGAGCCTTTCCCTTAGCTTTTGAATCGTCTTCGGTCTAAATCTAATCATCAATCATCTAGTTCATAACAATCAATCAAATCAAACATCAATCCAAACCATCAAGCATTCAAATATGATCTAAGTAGACAATTATAACAATAATGGCACTTTCGTAATTAAAGAGTTGAAAGTCCAATAAGCATGAAAACATGAATTATATCTCTACAAACTTGATGAATGAACTTGCATAGGTTAACATATGATAAAATGGATGTAACATCATCATGAACAATGGATCTATATGGATCTACACTTTGGATGAAGAAAATGCATGGAAATCCCTATTTTAACACCAAATCGAGCCAACAATCCGATATACTCCTTTGAATCCGTGTGAGAGATAATCACCACTCACCAAATCACCTAGACAACCTCAAATCAACACGCTTCAGATCTGGACAGCGAGGGATCAAGCTTGATCTATCATGAATCCGCTTCAAACGAAGAAATCTCTCTTGAAAAGATGAAGATCTCCAATCTAAGCTCTTGAATCTTCAACCTTGATCTTCGATTTGGATGGATGGAAGCACTAGATTAGAGTGGAGAAAAGAAGTGAAGAAGTGTAGAAGTCGAGCTCTCAAAATGGCACCACTTCGTCGCTTCAAAATCCGGATCCCAAAAAGTGAGAACAACCCTCTCTATTTATAGGCAGAAAATCTCTTAAGTCGTAACTCGGCTATCTCCCTAGGTCGTTTCCGACCTAAGCCTCTCCGACCTAACAGATGCACATGCGCATTCAAACACCCAGCGACCTACGACCTAACGCAACGCGCGACTTAACACATGCGCTTCCACTTGTATACGACTTACGACCTAACACAGATCACGACCTAACACTTAGACAAAACCTTGCGACCAACAGATGCTACGACTTAACTCCTCAGCGACCTAACGCATGACGACCTAAAACAACACGCGACCTAACATAAGTCGCAAACAACTGGACTTCGACCTAACTACTAAGCCAAAGCCCAGCGACCTAACACTCGCGCGACCTACGACTTAGAATACACGCGACCTAACACTTAAACTATCTCCTACGACCTAACAACTCATACAACAAACTACTCACGCGACCTAACTGGGTTATGTTCTAACTCCTTAAGTCGCCTAACCCTTAGGTCGCTAACACGCTACCCTTCTTAGGTCGCTAACCTATAGGTCGCTCCAAGATACTAAGTCGCTAACCCGGTAACCATTAGGTCGCTAACTCGCCCTGCCGACCTAACACTTAGTTCACCGAAACTCTTAGGTCGCTCACAATAGTTTCCTTAGGTCGTTGCCGACCTAACTCTACCCCAGAATACTTAGGTCGCCTACTACTCTTCCTTAGGTCGCCTAAACCTCTTAAGTCGGTCACGACTTATCACTTAGGTCGGTCACTACCTTAAGTCGGCAACTCGACCCAGATTTATCTCTTAACTTGCCTATCCCCTTAGGTCGCAGACCTTCTCTAAGTCGCTCATGACTTATCTCCTAAGTCGCCAACAACATTTAGTTCTCTAGGTCGCGTACGACCTAGGACTTAGGCAATTTCAACCAAAGTCTGAAACAACTAGAAAATGCTGAAAATCCCAGATTTTGACAAACTTTTCGATCCGTAAAATACGGGTCGTTACAGCAGGGCTGAGAAAGCTTACGGATATGGATTGTTTCCTGGGGGATCCAGGCGTAACCATTGTGTATCTACGAACCATGGTTAGACAAAGGTTTTTGTTGTTTTGTTTGGATTGTACTTTCCATATCTGTTTTAAAAAATTTCCAGTATTTTCACTGGGTGTTGAAACAAGTCTACTAAGTACCTAGAGAATTCTAGCTTTGCACTTGATCAACACACTGCCAGAGTCTGCAGGAACGAGGATAAACCACTTGAGACATCGAGTTATAAAGGTATTTTCGAAAGGAAATTTGTTTCGTTATAAAGGTATTTTATTATAAAAGTATTTCCAACGAAGAAATTCTGTGTTAATATTTGAAATTTGAAATTCTTATGGTTCTAATTAATTATTCATGCCCGATACTATTCTTTTGAATCTACCTTATCTGCTCAGCTTTATTTATTCACCTATATTCTATTTTTCCATGTCCTCCTTCTTTTCCTGGTTGACTATATCCTTTTAAATATTGTTTATTTATATACTATATGGTTTAATAGGAAAAAAAATTAGTGTTATAAATATTTTAGAAGTTATTAATTAAATAAAACATATTTAAAGTAAATGATTATTGATTTATTAATAATATTTGAAAAGTATCTTGAGATTAAAAAAATTAATAAATTTATGAATTTTGGATTTAATGTTTTCGAATAGCTTCTTTATAAATATAAGTAATAATGTAAATAATTGTTTTCAAATAGTTTTCACATATTTATAAAGTTGTTATTTAAACATATAAATGGTATTTATAAAGGAAACAAGAAATTTTACAAGTGGGTTTTAAAAAGTTTTAATGTATTAAAGATAACTGAATTGCAAGTGAAGTTTTCAAATGAATATTTCAAGTAAATTCATATAGTTTTAAATTAATTGTTTATCCTTGTCTTTTAATCTATCTTTTCTTTCTGGTTGTTTCTATTCTCCTACCTCCTTCCTTTTCGGGGACGAAAAGTTTTGAGTGGGGGAGAGTGTAACGACCCATAAAATTTTATTGATTTTTTTAACGTATATAACTGGATCTTTGTGAAATTTTAAATAATTGAATTTTGAAATAAAAATTTTATATTTGGAATACGTATATTTATATATAGCAGATGGTAAATTTTCAATTAATTATATGGAAGTTTATTTTATTGTGTAATTCTATTTCAATTCAAATCAGTTAATAATTGACGATAATAAATTTATTTCCAAACCTGAATATTTTTCTATAGAAAAATTTTAAATCATCTTCTGAGCAAGACGACATCTTTCGTTTTTCAAAATTTGGACTTCTTTTGCTCCGTTTATCTTATATTCTAGCAAAATAGCAACATTTCCGGTACTGATTATCGACTTTTGATCGGATGATCGTACCACCAATATCTGTATACCGTTTTGATCATCACGTCGTGCCACTACAAGAGAAAGGGCTGTTTCCAACGGCGGAATGCCGTTGGAGGCCGTTGGAATTGCCGTTGGTATAGGCTTCAACGGCTTCCAACGGCACCAACGGGGTTATACCAACGGCCTCCAACGGCAAGTTTGCCAACGTGGCAAATCTTGTTGACCAAAATGCCATTGGAAAACCGTTAGAAAGCGTTGGAAAGTGCCGTTAGTCGCCGTTGGAGGCCGTTGGAAGTAAGTGACCAGTTAGCCGTTGCTCGTCGTTGGAAGCCGTTGGAAATCTGGGTATATTTTTTTACATACAACCAGCAGTGCTTGTTTCCAGCCACACACAACCACAATTGTATCAAAACAGCTCCATTTCGACCATATATATATAACAACTATACCAAAACATTTCCAAACATATAGATATAACCAAATCATGCATATTTTTCAACATCAACCAATATCCAAACATAACCAACATCAAAAAATCCACACTAACATCTACAACCAAACCATCAGAATGTATCAACTCCAAATATACACAGATCCCATCAGAATGTATCAAATTCTCACCAACTCCAAAATATACATGCCAATAACAGAACATACCTAAATCACTCCGCACCAGAACCACCAGATGAAGGAGGCTGTCCATACTGTGCGATGAACTCCGCCATACGCCGGTTCATCTCCTCCGTCCTTGCTTCATGCTGCAAATTGCGTTCCTGCATCTCGGCAAGCTCGGCTCGTAGCTGCGCAATCTCTTCCTTATCTTGAGCCTTTTGATATTCTCTTTGCGCTGTCTGAGCCTGTAAACAAATTTAAATTATCAACTACACTAAAAAAATTAGTATTAAAATAATTGCAAATTAACTAACATATATATATTCACTAACAAATTCATAAAACAAACTACGGATATGGAAGCGTCTGCCGCGGGTATAAGGATAGTTCAAAATATGAATGGAATACACTAGTATAAGGATATTTACTAACTTAAAATTTAACTTAAAATTACCGATTGGCTTCCATATCCGTAGCGTCTGCCGCGGGTCACTGGATCCATGATAGACTCAAAAATGGCGTCCTCCTCATTGGGGGTCAAGTGAGCTCGTCACGTATCCTCAAGTAAGGCTGTCCGCGCTTCCTGGAAATTTTGCTGTCATGCAAAATATAATTGAATTTAGTTAACGTTATTTCAATTAACTTGTAAGTTTTAGTTACTTATGTTTTACTTACATAGGCAGCACGCGCTTTGTCATCGTGGTCCCAAGAGTAAGAAACTGTGCCGGAATCATCAACCTGAGTCAAGTCATGTGTATGGGTTATCTTATATTCTAGCAAAATAGCAGCATTTACGGTACTGATTATCGACTTTTGATCGGATGATCGTACCACCAATATCTGTATACCGTTTTGATCGTCACGTCGTGCTGATCTCTACGGTATATTTATTTCTGTGTTTTGAGATCAGTACACGACAGAGATAATAAATTGTTTGTTGTAACGGTACCGAAAATTGTGACCTTATATTTTTCCTTTACGTTTCAAAATTGAAACGTGTTGTCCAATCAAACCATTTATTTGCCTTAAAGGAGTCAGCTAAATCTGAGGTGACCGTTGCTATTCAATTCACTTTATATTTATTCGTGACTTTCGATCTGCTCAAGTGTT
This sequence comes from Allium fistulosum, assembly GCA_030737815.1. Taxonomy (NCBI): domain Eukaryota; kingdom Viridiplantae; phylum Streptophyta; class Magnoliopsida; order Asparagales; family Amaryllidaceae; genus Allium; species Allium fistulosum. The sequence continues at coordinate 298,515,001 of CM060907.1, forward strand.
CACTGTTGCATTATTCTCATTCGTTCTCCTCTGCTCACTCTGTCCTTTTCTTCTGCAAATCTAAACTACTATAGAGAAAAAAAAATATAAACAAAAATTTAGTTCGAAACCACCTCCGCATCCACCCGAGACAGGCACGTCACCATCTCCGGCCTCTCTACCCATCGAATCCATCACTGCCTCCCACTCTCTCTCCTCACCACAGCCCGCTCCGCCCGTTTTTCTTTCCCATGCAAGGCACAACAACCGTGACCTCACCTGTCCTTCCTCCTCGTCCCCACATCTCCTGCCTACACGTCCATCCTGTTGCCAAAACAACTCATCAAATACTGGCCTCCTCATCGTAGCAACTTCGCTTGAAACCGTACGTATGTTTCCAGATTTATATTTGCATAGATACTGTTTTGTTATATATATTTGTTAGTATGGTATGTCCATATATTTATATACGTCAGTATTATATAAGTATACTGAAATAGTATATAAGTATTATATAAGTATCATCTCTATTTCATACATAGTGTATATGCTGCTGTTATAAAGTAAAAGGTATACAAGAGTTTATAATAGTTTAAATTTTAATGTAAACTTCAGGCACCACATATATATTATTTTATAGTAGTTTCGTGAGTAGATAAATATATTTATTTTTGTTCATATATAAAATGTTTGTAAAGTTAGTTCTTGGTAGATGCTTGTTTTGGAACGTATGTTATATATATATATATATGTGTGTGTGTGTGCATTTTATATATATATATATATATATATTTATCTATATTTTGTTATCTCGATTTATTTTATAAAATTTTGTTTGCTATATGAAATATATGTTTTATAATTAAGTGTGTTTATATATTTTGTAAGTATATTAAATATATACTAGTCGGTTTGTTAAAGGTTATACTATACTAGTTGTTGTATATATATAATTATAGGTCATAGTTATATTATCTACGAAAAGTTATATGTTTTATTATAAAGTTGTTATATATACATATTAATTTATATATGCCTTGTTGATGTGTACAGTGACATGTTAATGTGTCAAATATTTTGGTTTACCTGTTATAGTGTAATAGTGTATAAGTTTTGTATAATGTATAAATTTAGAAGTCTTTATATGTATGTGTTTTTGAGTTGTATATATATATTTATATTGTGTAAGTTTTTTTTGTAAAGTATGTAAAAAAAGGAGGTATAGATTATTACTGTATATTATATTATAAGTATATTGTTATATATGATTATGGATTTATAAATGTAAGTACATATATAGTATAATCTAAATAAAGTATAGTTTACGTATATAATGTATATATGTTGATTTATACATAATGTGTGGTCTATAGTTTGTTTCAAAACTATCTTTTGAATACGTATATATGTATAATTGAGTTTCAAAAATTTACTTTTGTTTTAAGTTTTGTTTAAAAGAAAATTACATAGATTAAATAAGTGTTTAAAATTTAATATTGATTTTTATAAATAATAATAATAATAGCAATAATAATAATGCATATATTTTCTGTCTCTATCAACTGATTGATTGTTCTCATCGATTTCTATTTATCAGCTTTTCTCATCAAATTCTTACCAATCCTGCTTCGCTTTGGAATTTGTAACTTATTCTCTTGTCAAAATTTCTCTAGCCTCGAAAGGTGAGCAATCACTCACGATTAACGTTCTTATATTTATTAAATTTGATTTCAATTGAAACGACAATTGAAATATGCTGCTGTAGTTACTTAAATTGTTACATATGCTATTATCTGTAACTGTTCACCTGTGGGATATGACACCATATCCTATTGTTTATATTATATTGTTATGTTGATATATGCCTATTTTATATTATTATATTATCTGTTATCACTCTGCAAGTTTCCTGTAGTTTAGAATTCACTATGGGTTGAAATGATACATACCCGAACGGACTTTAGAATAGGAGAATTTCGTTATGGGTTGACATGATAAACCCAAGCGATTTTCATTTGAATTGAATTTGGGATTGTGGGTCGAAATGATATCTACCTGTATATATTTAAATTATGGATTGAAATGATAAATATCCGTATCACTTGACCATAGGGTAGAAAATGTATACAGACACCGTTGGTCTATATATAAATATTTTAAAATGATTTCTATGGTTTTAAAAGGGAATATATATATATATATGGTCTTATTTAATATTGGAAATGTTTTATATAGAAATAAGTTTTAAATATAAAGTTGATTTAATTAATATAATATGTCTAGGTATTATATTTCTAAATAGATTTTTTAAGGATTTGTATAAGTTAAGGAAGATAATTTGAATTTAGTTGAAATTGTATTCAATAAAGAATTTTATTTAATTAAACCGTTTTGAAACTTATTGAAATTGAGATTTAAGATATGACTTATAACTTGGGTTTGATTTAAGTAATTTAATGAATATTTCTTGTTTAAATAAATTTAAGGAAATATTTAGTAAAAATGTAATTTAAGGCTAGTTAAATGATATTGAATTTATTAAGTGAATATTCCCTGATTAAATAATAATGAAGTTAAATAAAGAGCTATATGAAACTGTTAAATTTAACTTTGAAAATGTTGAATATTAAAGCTTTGAAATATATTGAAAATTTAAATGGTATATTTAGAACTGAATTGAATTGATGAATTAAGCTTTGAATAAATTTGAATTTGGAATTTGGGTGGATGTGAATCGATTTGTGAGACTTGAGGAAATTATAAATACTTTACTTTTAAATTATTTAACCTATATATATATACTATTTTGGAAAATAGATATATTTGAAATGAAATGATATTTTGGTTTTGAAGTATAAATTAATTTGGAATGACCACGGTGTTATAGTGTATATTTCCACCTTGTAGATAGTTCCGCAGATCCTTAGAGGATGGTTATCCCAAACATCCTTTAAGTTACTTGTATTTCAGTTGATATTTCACTTGAGTTGGATTTATTGATATAAGAATGTTAATCCTGACTCGAGTGTTTTGTGTTTTGCTTTACGCTCGGGTCAGACCGAGTGATACAGCATTTGAGACTCACCTTTGGAGTTTGAAGCTTCCTTTGGAGATCCAACTATCGCCTCAACTTTCAGCTCTTCTAGTTGATTTGTTCAGAGAAGTCATCTGTTGTACTGGAGACTTCACTGCATTTGAGATATTCTGTTGCATTTTATTTCTAACTCTGATGTTTATATAGTAGCTTCATGAACTACTATTTTATCTATTCCGTTGCGTATTATTGTATTACTCTGTGTCTGTGATTCTATGATTGATTTATTTACTGTATATTCTGATTTTTGCCAAATTTAAATTAACAATCTATTATTTTGAATTATTCAAGTCCGACATGTGTGGATTTATTGTCGATTTGAATAGTCTAAAATAGCGGGTTGTTACACACCCCCTTGAAGTACTTTAAGAGCATTTTTTGTCTGCATGGCTCAGTTCGCAACCATCGACTTCGATAGCAATTGTTATGTAACGCCAGTCGGATAAATTCCCCATCCTCAGCCCGTAGTCTACACATATGAGTTGGTACACACTTTAGTGTAACAAAAGAAATCCACAAGGTTATGTGTCTACCAACCCATATTTATACACTACTTCTCCAAGTTATTTAGCGATGTGAGACTATTTAAATTCCAAACCATCATTCCTCCTTGCAACATGTGGGACAACCCTAACAGTCTCCTCTTGACTCGCATCCCCTTGGAGTACTTTTGATGGCATTGTTTGTCTACTGGACCCAGTTCGTAACCTTCGACTCCGATACCAACTGTTACATAATAGCGGTCTGACCAAGCTCTTCATCGCCGACACGTGGCGTACGCATATAAGTTAGCACACACTTTGTTGTAACAAAAGGAATCGCTTATGTTACGTGCTTACTAACCTATTTTTGTACACCACTTCTCTAAGTTATTTAGCAATGTGGGACTGTTCTAATTTTAAATCGTCGTTCCTCCTTAACACATGCAAGACAACCCTAACAACTATATATATAAATAATTTCAAGTTATGTATTAAGTTTAAAATAACATATGTATATATAAAGATTGCAATTTTAAGTAACATATATGTTTAAATTTAATTTTAACAACTTTAATTCAATCCTTTAACTTAGGTAGGAAATAAAAGTCTACAACTTTACATAAAAGACAACTTATGAATTCTAGAATAAAAGGAAACCTTTAATTTTATGAATATAATAATCAAAATACTAGAAAGTAACCATGTAACATTGGAAATCAAATTTCAATGTAATTTCAAACAATTAACAAATGTAGTTTATTTATGTTTATATATATATATATATGTTACAAAATTTTATATATAACATAACAAACTAGTTTTACATTTTTTTAATTCCAAAACAATGACAAAAATTATTGGACAACTTAGCATATACAAATTCGTTCTAGAAGAATTTAGATCTAACTATATAAATATATTATAATGACCCGGGATTTCGAATTTTTTACATTTAAATATTGGAATTATTTAAATATTTAAATCTTGGATTTAAGGTGAATAAAAAAATGTAACACCCCATTTTTTTTATCAATTAGCATGTTTAATTAGTTAAATTAAATTAAATAATGTGAAGATTAATAGGTTGAGATTTGATTTAACTAAGGGTAGCCATGCCATGTTAAATGGAAATCAAAATGAAACAACATGAATTAATGTGTTAGGAATAGGCAAGGGTAAAATGGAAAATAGGAGAGACTTATACCCTAAACCCTTAGGAAATGAAATACACATTCACTTTCATTCTATCAAACTAAAATACATCAAGGTCAGCCACCATTTTCATTCTCAAGGGTAAGATAAAGCTAGGATTTTAAGAGAAAGGAGTTAATCAACTTATTCAACATCAAATCTCACATCTTTTAATCTCAAAGTTAAGGTGAATGATTATTACATCCCATTTTCTTATGGTTTTAGGTTTTAAGTTAGATCCGAAATGTTTTTGCAAGTTTATGCCATGTTTTGGACGATTAAAGTTATATATATGCTTGTTGATGAATTACACATATTCATAGTAGTTTTTATGATATGTTTGATATGAAAACCCTATTAAATGACATCCATATACCTTGAAATTTTAAATATAAGTCAGAAATGATATTTTAGAGATGGGTTTCAATTTTCATAATTTTCTGAATTAATGTGGATTTTATATTAATTTTCTAGTGTAGAAAATGATTTATTTGGTTATAAATTATTTACGGCTAAATAAATAATTATTTGGGTTTGAAATTTTTATATATTGGAAAACATATTAAAATAGATTTTTTGGAATATTTTCCATATTTTCCCTAAGTGTTTTGATGAATATATAAAATTATTTAAGGTATGGAACTTAAATGTTTTATATATTTAATTAAGGAGAATGGGCATTTTATAAAATAAAATCATTGTTTATTTCTGAAATTATGGGCAGCACTTTTTTGAAAAGTATTTAGTAACCAACAAGGTTTTGATAAATAAAGGCAGGTTAGTTGCAAAAGTTTTCTCTCTTAAGTTAAAAACAAGAAAATCATTCTTTTAGCATGTTCAGCCACTTTCGGCATTAAGGGTTCCGACCCAGACCTTTCGACATCATTGCTTTCGAAGCCAATGCGTATAGTATCAAGCAGCTTGGTACGTAACGTATTGGACAAGGTCGAAGGGGCACTTGGTCGAAACCTTAGGTTCCGAAGAGGTTGGGGTATGTTTGTTTTATATGCCAAAAGTAACGTCTACTTTGCTTTCGAAAAGAATCTTTCGACTTGGTTGCTTTCGACCGGATCAATATTTAAAATAAATGTTTAAAGCTTTCGAAGCGGTCGAAACCCCTAGCTGTCGCCATCTTACCTTTCGAAGTCATTGGCTTTCGACGAGGTCGAAAGGTAAACTTGTCTTTTAAAAATTAGCTGCTTCTCTCATGCTTTCGAAGGGATGGTTTTGACACCATTGCTTCTTGTTTAGGAAAAGGTTTCGAAGGAAAGCTTTCGACTTAGTTGTTTCACCCTTTTTATTATAATTGAAGTATAACCCAAGGCTTCGAAATAGGTGTTTTAAAGTATTAAAAAGGCTGGAGCCTATTGTTTTAAAAGATATGTTTTAAGCTTTCGAAGTGGTCGAAAGCAAAGCTTTCGAAGGGGTCGGAAGCTAAGCTTTCGAAGAGGTCGGAAGTAGAGCTTTCAAAGGGGTCGAAAGCAAAGCTTTCGAAGGGGTCGAAAGGTTTTAAAAGAAGTTTTTCACATGTTTTAAACTGAACCCAAAGTGCTTTCGAAAGGTTTACGTTTTAAAGGTTTAATGCTTTCGAAAGGTACTATTTTTTGAATGGTTTCGAAGGGGTTGAAATCAAAGCTTTCGAAGGGGTCGAAAGGTGGCTTTCGAACGGATCAAAAGGTCCTATTTTTGATGGTTTCGAAAGGGCTGAAATGGAAGATTTTTCTAAGGTTTTCTAAGGCAATGTTTTAAAGTGTTTTAAAATAGGATGTCTAATATTTTATTACTTTCGAAAGGAAAGATTTCAAAGGTTTCGAAAGGGATAGATAAATAAAAGATTTTACTTGGTTTCGAAAGAGATGCTTTTAAGGGTTTACAAAGGGGTACTTTCAATGAAATCGAAAGGGGTACTTTCAAATGCTTAAATATTTTCATCAACTAAAGTTAGAGTAATATATATATATATATATAACATGGCAAGGTAATTTTGAGTAAAGCGTAAAGGTTATATATTTTCCTTGTATAAGTTTGATTTAAAGGTTTTAAATCATTTTGAAAAGGTTTTCAAGGAAAATTATGGGAAGGGATCCCTAAGTGAAAATGACTAAGATATTAGAATACCAGATGGGGCTGGTATAGGGTCACGCCCTATAGATTAGCTATTGGTCCCAGCTAACTGTTGTCCAAAATTCCAGTATGTAGGGCTTGGTCACAAGTAGACTAAAATTATGATTACACACCGAAATGAATATTTGTAGGTATATAGATAGGTTATTGGTGATCCTGAAAAACTATTAGGATCAGGAAGACCTGGGAGATGATTAAATTAGGGATAGACTATCCAGAAGAGAAGTATTTAACAGATAGTTAAGGACAGACCGTCCAGAAGAGGAGTATCTAATAGGTGTTAGATTAATTTTATTTATATTGTCTGGTAGGCCCGAGTCAGCCAGAGGTTAAAAGCTAGCCAAACAAAACTTATGTGTTGAACAGATAGTTCATTTATTACCTGGTATTTATCTATGTTTTCATAATGATGCTTTACAGTATTTAACCAGTTTTGGTTGCAGGAGAAGGTTTTGCAAAGATATGTTTTAAAAGGATGTTAGTGAGGGGAAATCTGTTCCGCTAAGCGGCATGGTCTCACTTAACATATTAAACCAGGATGTTTAGTATTATTCACACCAGACTTTATGTCTAACTCGGATTTTTTGTTTTCCCCTTAAACTCTCGGGTGCTCAAAATTGATTTGAGTAGGCTGAGGGGTTAAGGTCCTTTTCAGGTTTTAGTAGAATGACGAATAAGGCTACCGGAGGCATGCAGGAGGCAAACATATAGTTATTTAGGAGTTGTAGTTTTATGTTTTGTTATATTTTTGCTGTGTTTGTATTAAGTCAATTATGACTAAATGACTCTGATCATTCAAGGGGATATCATCATATATCGCTCTTGGCGTATTTTGTAACAAGTATATTTTATCTGTGCCTGGGAACGTATTGGGATTATGTATTGAGAATATGGAACATCTGTTTTGAAATTTAATAAAGAAATAGTTGTTTTGAAATCTGTGTTCTATTTCATATTCAAGTGCTTCTGATATTATAAATATCATTAACATAGTCGTATTTAGTCACCGTAAGCTAATACTATAGATGACTGTAGCATCCGTAGTGCTTAGTTTTGGGCCTCTAGATAGGGGGTATTACAAAAAACAATTTCGAAAGCTTATTAAGCTCCTTTAGATAATAAATGATAATAGTTAACTTTTAATTAATAATTAGTGTGGTTAAACTTGTTTTAATAATAATTCTTTTAATTAACGCAAGCTGGATCCGGAATAACGAGTTGTTATACGCCGACGAGTTTCGCGGCAATTGGACGTCCTGTGTGATCGTGCGAGCTCCAAACGTTTGACGATTGATTTGAGAGAATTAAATATAATATAATTTTAATTATAAATATGCCCACACACTGAAACCTCTTCATTATTCCTACCTCTTCACTTCAACAAACAGCCGCCACCCCTTTTCCTCTTCAATCAATTGTTATTTGAGCTAGTAGCATTAGAAATCAACAATTTAGATCTGTTGGCTTCATATGAGAGAGAGCTTTGAATCCATGTATTCGTTGATGAGTGCAATCGAGTTTGGCTATAGTCAACTTTCTGTCCATGCATAGATTAGAGGCTTGTTGGAGCTGGGGGTGGAGATTGGCTAAGGTAAGGGTGGCATTGGGTTGCTCAAGCAAAGGCGAGTGTTTTGGTGATGGTTTGAGGGGGTGAGGCTTCAAAAGGTAAAAGACAACATTCGTTTGTCGTCCTATTGGGTGTTTGGTCATCAGGAGGAGGAGGACGAAGGTCAATTCGATGATGCAGTTGTACTCGGGGTGCGAAGAGAAGTTTAATGGTGGTGGTCGAAGGTGCTCCGGTGACCTATGGTGAGATGCGACAATCGCAGGCCATGGGTAGAGCTACAGGTCGCGGTGGTGATGATGCAGCCGAGCTTGATGATATTGGGATCGATGCGTCAAGCTTGCGAAGAGAAGAACAATAGAGCAGACAGCGTTTGATTTTGTGGAGCAGAGCTCCGAGTTATTGGGATGGAGTGCAAAGTCTTGGTGGGTGCTTGTGTGCGTGTACCAGGGAGAAGTGGATTTAGGAGAGAATATTTATTAAGGGTAAGTAAAGGTAATTAGTTATTAACTAAATTATTTAATTTAGTCTGAAATCTAAATTCTTATAAAATCCATAACCTTTGCATACGAGGTCCAATCGAGGCGCCGTCTTCGCCGTCGCATTTATAGCAACATTTTCTACGATTTAAGTCGGCTTAAGCTTGGGTGAGTTTACTCACCAGTTAATTCGTATACGTTATGTATAAAATGTTTTTTGTACAAACTATAAATTAAAATAGAGAACAATGTAAGTTATTACTTTTGGACCCCTTATTGCTTTGGAAAGCAAGTGATAATATTATATGTAGTATAATCTCTCTTGTAATCCTTTAAAACATGTATCGTAGCTCGAACTTGTTTACATGGTTGGTAATGTTGTTGTTTGGTAAAGTTGGAAACTGTGTGTAAATGTTTGAAGCGAAATAATTTATATAAATGCACTTTGAAATCCCTCGAATTTGACACTGGTTAAATTGTTTAAAATATGAGTATATTGGGAAATGTATATTGGGTTGTTTTGTACATATCTTTTGAGTGTGTTTGACCTAAAGGAATTGGTTTGTAAAGTTATAGAAATTGTGAAATAAAATTGTGTTGGAAATCTGGGTTTTTAGTAAATTAAAAGGACTTTACCTTAGATATTTTCCCAAATCTTTTAAAGGAGTTTTGGGAAAAGCTATTAAAGTATTTTAAATAAGAAGTTCAAAGTTTAAATATGTTTTATAGTTTTTTTTAATTTCAAAGAAAAAGGTTTAAAATTATAAAACATGCTTTTATGGGTTTTAAATAAGTTATAAATTAAATTATTTTGAAGTAATGTTTTAAATAAAATATTTTAAACCATATTATAAGTATTTTTAAGTATATATTGTTTCCAGAAAATTTATAATTATAATGTTTAAGTAATTTAAAGCTTATGTGATATAATATCATTTAAAATTGTTTTAGAGTTTATTGAATATCCTAGCTTATAAATAAATTAGTATAGATAAAAATATTACTGTAAAAAAGGTTTTCATTACACACACACACATATACATACATACATATATATATATATATAAGTTTGAAAAAAAAGCAAGTTAAACCTCTTATAAAGTAAGAAAGGAAAACTTGGATTTCAAAACTTGTGTTAAAATAAATGATTAAGTTCGAAGTGTTTTGGGTTTGTAGTAAATGGTGTTTTAGTAACATTTGTTTTTAAACCCTTGAATTATATTTTAAAGTCAAAAAATATAGTAAAATGTTTTTGGAAAATACTTAGATCTTTAATAATGAAATTTTAAATATAATAACAAGTATGGAATCTTTGGAAAAAGATAGAAAAGTATAAGTTTTGAAGTATAAAAGAGAGGAGTTTATAGTAACAATGTTTGAGTGACATTTGTTTTAACTTCTTTTATTGTGTTTTAAGTAAGTAAAACTTTTTATTGGTTTGTGAATATATTTATACCATTGAGATAAGTATATAAATGTTTTGAGAGTATTGAAATGTGTAGAATGAATAGTGAAGTTTTAATTAAAAAGTGAACTTTAATCAATAAGTGAAGTTTTGTTAATAAAGAAGTTTTAAAAGGATTTTAATTACATAAAGGAGTCTAATTAAATAAGATGTTTAATTAATAAATTATTTGAATTAATAAATGGGATTAATTAATAATGGAAGTTTTAAGTTTAATTAAATTAGAAGTTTTGATCAACGAAAGAAGTTTATTGAGTAGAAAGGAGGTTCACTAGTAAAAGAGGTTTTAAATAATAAATAGTTGCTTATTTTAAAAAAGGATTAGAAGTCGTTTATATGACTTGATCATGCTTGTGTGTTCGATCATGCTTGTGTGTTCGATCATGCTTGTGTGATTACTTGTGTATGGAAAGTACATGTGACTTAGTTTCCCTTATGCAATCATTCTCATTATTGTTAAATTGACCAAAATATAACTTTGGAAATATCTAGAAGAAACACATGTATTATACGGTACGATTATCTTTGGTGGTGCTATATTGTACGTATAAACTCATTTTGCTCTTCTAGGACAAATGATAAGAAAATCCTTCCGATTAGGAGATGATCTCCGCTTTTATGCATTGTCTATTTCTTTCCGAAAGAACCTGGATTGAGTTAACCGAAAATCAATCGATTGGTTTTGGAGCGCCCGATAAACGGGGAAGTGCACTTATATGTGATGACTCAAAACTACAACCACTTCAAAACTATGTACATGCCGTATGCTTTGGAAGGTGTTCGTGATTGGTTCGAGATGCTAGAATCTATGCGGAGATTCGAGATCTGATTGAGATGTTCGAACACATGTAGTTGTTCGTGATCTATTCAGGATGTGATAATTCATGTGTGATTCCGAGATCTATTGAGATATGAGAATCCATGTGTGGTTCTGAGATCAGTTTGAGTTGTGACTCATGTGCTAGAATGTCGGACGAAGTCTCAGCAGTGGTAATGACTAAAACAAGAGATATGAGGCATAACTAGTAGGGTTGGCAAATCCATAGGGTGCATGTGACGACCCGGAATTTTTGTATATTTGAAATTGGAATATTTAATTAATTTTAAATATTCAGAGATTAATTATTAACTTAAATTTCAAATATGGCTGTTTATTGGGTGATTTAATTATTAAATCAAATTATTTGAAGTTGGGTAAAATAGTAAATATGGTTTTCTAAGCTAATTAAAAATATTTTGAAGGCTTGAAAAATTCATATTAATAATACTAAAGGTAATAGAACTTTTAAAATTGAGTCTAAAGGTGTTTTGTTCAGATTTAAAAATATATGGTTTAAATTGAATTTAAAAATAGCATTTCGGGGCACATTCTCGGATTTTGACGAAACCGGTTCCATTGGGTCCGTAATATTGACTTATTACCGGATTTCAAATTTCGTAGTGTTTGGAGTTGCCGTGTGAGCGTACGACGTATAAACGCGTTGAAATTTTAAAATGAATCCAATTTAAATTTAAATTGGTCAATATCAACATCCTTAAATCACGCCTGGGATTACGCCTATTATCACACAACTCTCCTTATTTTTAGCCGAGCAATTGTAAATAATAAACGAAACTTTTCTTCGTTTCAAAGAAAAACAATGGTCGCTCTCATCCACCTTCGAATCGAAGCCGAGCCCTTCATTTCCCCTTCTCCCCTCTTCCGTTCGACCTTCAATTCGATTCCCCTTTCCTCGTCAATTTCGAATCGAACCAAGCAAAAGAAAAGGAAAAAAATGATGAAGCCGATCTCTCCTCCCCAGTTCAATTCGAAGTCGAGACCCTTATCCATGCGTTCGTCACTCATCTTCGTTTCTAAGGGAGGGCATCGCATCTGAGCACGCGATTCGAAATCGCGATTTCATTTGGCTGAGCATCTATCGAGTAGGAGCAATCAGAGGAGGCGCCATGGACTGCGAAGTGGGGCAGCGACGATGGGTTAGGGGTTGCGTTCGTTTCGTTAGGGTTGGTTCTGGATGGCAAGCGACGAGGCGTTCAGGTTGGAGGGGCTTCTCGAGCGAGCGTATGCGATGGTTGACGGTGCTCATGAGGCAGATAGGTTAGCGGCTAAGGTTTCGTAAATAGGATGTCGTTCGCGTGGGAGTCGCTGTGGCGTTCGCGTAGGGTTCGAGTGGTGGCACTCGATTTGATCTCGGCGACGAAGGTTTTGTCGAGGATGTAATGGAAGGGGGATATCGTGAACGTGTGGTGGTGACCAAAGTCGGAGCTGCGATGGCAATTTTATGGTCGCTGTTCATTTTGCTTGAAGCGAATTGATAAGGTATAATTTTATCCTTAATTTAATTCAGTCTATATCTATAAAAGCGAGATATATTCATGCATATTCTAATTTTTGTGAAAATAGAAAGTAAAGTTTTACAGTAGTATATATATAGCCATTCTGTTTTAAAGTTAAAAAAAAAATGGTTTTAAATGTTGGAAGAATTTATATAAGTAGTATTTTTTGGAATCTATATAGGTATATATATGTAGTTCAACCGAAAATAAATATACATTTTAAATGTACTAGTTGGTTTGAAATAACCCATTTAATCATTTTAGTTACTAAAAGATTTTCAAGGGGGAATCAGTAGTTAAATTAAATTATAGGTTAATTTAATTAACGGTAATTGATTTTTCGACTTGTTTGAATATTAATAAAATCATATAATTGTTCATACAAGGTCAAATTCATGAAAACAAGTCGAGACGGTAGTGGACTGCAATTAAAAAGAAGCTAAGGTGAGTTAATCTCACTCAGTTAAATTTAAATCTAAATGGTTAAATTTAAATAATTGATTGGATGATTGCATTGATTGATGTGCTATATTACATATAGTAGTATATAGCAATATATACATATTGGCATATGTATATATTGGAGTTGTTGATATTCCCGCATTATACAGCGGATGATATTTATTTAATCCCATATACCGCGATATTCCACCTTGAAGTGGAATTGGTATTTTATATTGTGCTAACAGGTTGGAGGGATCCAACTGGACCCCTCAACATTTATTATATTACTCAATATCCTCTGTTGTGATTGTTTGATATTTCCTGATAAATTATATTGGAATATTGAATGTTATTGTTTGATTGAATATTTGGGTATAAGGAAATACCAGAAATATATAAATTGGATTTTTGAAAGAAAGTAAAGGAAGTAAATTTGTAAAGAAATAATTATCGAAAATTTGAATGAAGTAAGAATGAATTGAAAGATGGAAATGATGTTAAATACAAATAAATAACTTTGAATATGAAAAGTAAAGAAATTGCAATAACAGTAATTAAGGGATTAATGAATTGTAAATTCAAGTGATATTGTTCGAAAAGGAATAAAGAAATATTTTTAAAAATTTAAAGTTTAACTTAAAAAGGAAATTTGGGAAATCTAAAATTGGTATTTCCAGTTAAAAGTATTTTAAATCAAATGAAGGGTTTAAAATCTGAAGTTAAAGGATTTTTGAAATAAATGGATTAAATTGAAAATCAATTTGGGAATTGATTTAAATTTGTGAAACTGGGAATTTGAAGGAAGAATGTGGCAATGGAATTTATAAACGGGGTTTATAAAAGTAAAGTAATATCTCAGAGGATATTTGGAAAGAATAAATTCAAATTGGGAATTTATTAAGGGAAATGAGAAATTGTTTAAAAATAAACAGTGTTTTATTTTTAAGATGAGGAGAGAAGTATATTTCTCTGGATAGCCAAGTACGTTTCCCAAAGCAATTTTAAATATAAGTTAAAAGTTCTAATTTTGTTTTTAAAAACATGTTTAGAAAATTGATTATTTCTAAATGTTAAAGTCTAAAGTAAGATTTTCAAAATCTATTATTGTAGTAATTATATAAAAGTGATTTGGCATTATGTTTTAAAAAGAGAAATTTGGCTTATATTTATAAAGTGGTTTCATTTTAAATATTCCTTAAGTATATATTTTGTTAAGGTATTAAAGTAGTTTTTAAATTTCAATATTATAAAGTATATTTATAGTAAAGTGCTTTTAAATTATTTTTAAATCTAAAGTATTTTGTACTTGGTGTTTCAGAGAAATAAATATTTGGGAAAATGTATTCCGTAAGCGGAAACTGTTTGAAATTGTTTTCAAAAGGAGTTTGAAAATAGAAATATATCTTGGGAAGATATTTGGGCAAATAAATAATGTAGGAAATTATTTATTGTGTGATGGTTGCTTGTGGATGTAAATTGATAGTTAAATAACCGACTATCAATATTGGCCAAATGCGCTGATCGTTTCGAAGAGACCGGGATCGAGTTTCCGTATACCGGGATTCTAGGTCTGGAGACTCGAATACCACTTCGATCCGGTTTGTACGTTTCGTGTAACGTGTTCGGAGTCGAAGATGGAGCAGTAAAGTGCAAGGGCTAGTCGCTACTAATCCTGAGGATATTTCCAAAATGGATGTAGTAGGAATAGTGCCTTCAGTTCCATTCGGACCCGGGACGGACTTGTATGGACGAATGCTTTCGTGACATCGTCAGGTGGACGATGGGCATTCTAAGGGATACGTGCTAGAAAGGTATCGTTTAGCCTCGAGCCTCATCAACCGGGAATGACTGAAAATCAGGGGTTATGCAGCAAGGCTTCGTGGGTAGCCCCCACTTGAGAGTAAAGTCATCCCTGTCTAGATGTCCCTTTTTATTTCGGCTTAGTGGTGCGGTTGCTGATCCCAACCGTGGGGTGATTTTATTCGGGATCATCTAGTAAGGGATGGTTCCGGCCTTGTGTTGCAGGGGAGCGGGCGTACTCCTCGGTACGGTGATCTAGGCCACGTACTGTGATAGGTGGTACCCCAGTGCCTAGTCATTCGTTGGAAATCCATTCTCCCTACGTGCTTGTACGGTTTTGATTGTGCCCAACTATTGTTGAAATGTGAGATGCAAGCATTTCAGCTAGATTCTATTTTACTTTCTGTAGACACTATTATAATATCAGAGGATTTTGATATAAAGTGTTTTAGCTATCGTAAGGTAAAAACCCGACATGTTTATTTGTGGCGTGGTCTTACGAGATGCTTTTGTTTTCAAAGGATTTTAAAACTTTAATAATCAATTTGAGTGTGATTTTCTCACGCTGGTTTTCCAGACTGACTCGGGTATTGTTTTATATGATGCTCGGGTCAGACCGAGTATTATATGATACAGGATATGATGCTGTGGAGCTCAGGAGACGAGCTGGATGACGATACGTACTCCCGTACTTGCTATTATTTTTCCGCTGTGTATTCAGTTGTATGTTATGGATGTTGATGTACTCTGATGATGTATTTGGATGATGTATATATATACAGATATAGTTTGATTTGTGTAAAGATCCGTTAATATATATTATATTTTATTCCGCTGCGATGGTTAGATTCTGATGTTGTTTTTCTTTTATTTTCTTCTTCTACCTCTTCTTCTTTTTACCCAAATGGTCCGGTTTTTTCGTGTTAGAAAAAACCCGGGTCGTTACAGTGGTATCAGAGCTTAGGCTGGCGACAACCTTGGCTCTGGTGGGAATTTTGAGAGTATTAATAGATATGAGCGCGTATTTGTTAGTGAATATAAAATTTGTTTTATATTGTGTTGATTGGTTTATTGAGTAGTTTATGGATTCTGGTCGATGTGTGGGACGCCACAACATTGATAGGGATCTCTAAACACTTGAATAGAACAATTCGACACAGTATTGTTTTAAAGTAGGGTAAATGAAATAATTTTACCCAAATTATTTTTGTATAAAAAGAAACGTTTTGTAAACTATTCTAGTTAATATATATTGTTGTTTGGATGTTAGAAGTGATAATATGGAATTATTATCATTAATATATGGAAACTTAACTAGAAAGTGAAATTTATAACCAAAGCAAAGAATAAAATTTTATAATAAAATAAAATTTGAGATATAAATTACAAATGTAATTTATAAAATTGAAATAAACTTCATATACAAATGAGATTTGTACTTTAAAATAGAATTCCAGAGAAATGTGGAAAATAAATCGGAATGGATTTTAAGTTTGGAATTTTGGGAAAGGTTTGAAATTCCTTGAGATTTGAAAATAGTTTTCAAAGAGTTTAAAGAAATAATAAGTGGTATTATTTCAGGAATATTTTGAGTTGAGTTTGGAATCTAGAAAGATTTGAAATTTAAAAATATTTGAAATGGTTTAAAGAAATAAAAGCATTTAATTCTCTTCCGGTCGCTGGGAAATAATTTCGGTGATGACTGCAGCATCATCGATGTTCATTTTCGAGTTTCCAAAGAGAAATTGCTACCAAACTGTTTTAAATTGGAATTGATTGTGAACTGGGTTGGTTTTGAAATTCAAAGGGATAATTGAATTTACCAAAGGAGTTTGGATGTGGTTGATTTCAAAAGTGATTTTGAAAATTTGGAAAATTGTTTAAAACTCTGGAATCTTATTTAAAGTTGTTTATGGAATAGTAAATATATATTGGCTAAATAAATTGTATAATCCTGAGTTAAAAAGAAAATGTGTATGAGATTGATTTTAAATAGATGGAAGTATGGATATAAACAAATTGTGACTTATAAAATTTAGAAATGAAATAAATAAGCCAAAATAAAAATTGTTTTGTATCTTGAGAAATGGATAAAAATTCCAAGAACTTAAATTTGCAAAATAGATTAAACTCAAGAAAAATAGTTAAAGTGAGTAATGAAATAAAATCAAATATTGAATAATAATTGGAAATAGCTAACTTGGAATAAATTAGTAAGTTGAAATTGGTTGATGAGATTTAAAGTGATCAAGTTAAAAGTTGAGTTGTGAGTTATTAATGGAATATAGAAATGGAACTCGAATTGGTTAATTAAAATTTGAATAGTGAATAAATAATAAAATTTGAAAGTGAAGCTGGACTTATTAATAGAAATTCAACTTGAAATTTGTAAGTGAATTAAAAATGAATTGCAGTTGAATGGAATTGAATAAAAATAAAATGACGTGTATTGCAAATAAAATTGAAGTGGCTTTATTATTGAAATAATAAGTTCGGAAGTGAATAGAAATGTGAAATAAATTTAAATGGATTGAATGAGTACTAATTGAATTAAATTAGTAAAATAACATGGAATTGATTGATAGAAGTGAAATAAAATTGATTTTGATATAAATGAATATGAATATGAGTTTGTGTGGACTTAAAAATGAATTGGATAAAGGGAAGTGAATTGTAAACCTTTAAGTTGAATGAAATGGCATATGTATTGATTGGAAGTATTTAAAATAAATGTCGAAACATTTCATAGGTGCTTATGGAAGTATATAACATGCATTGTTTGTAGAATCCATGTTTTAGCAATTTAAAATTTAGTGAAATGTAAATAAACTTTGTATATTTGGCACTTACATGTTGTAATTGAGTTAGTACAGGTTCAGGGAAGTCGGTTGGCTGAATCTGATGGCACAACATGCTAAAATAAATAACCGCTTTGCTTTAAAATTTGCTAAAATAAGGTACGCTTATGCAAAAATTCAAAATAGGAGATATGAACTGCATATATTGATATATATTGTGACTTCCGGCCTGAGGCCGATATATATATATATTTGTGCATCCTGCGATATCGCAGAAGTCCCTCCGTACAAGGGAGACTCTGCCAAAATTTTCCGTAAATTTTGGGAGTTAGAAAATTTTTGAAATTTTTTGAAAATTTTCATTAACGATAAATAATCTAAATTTGCTAAGCAAGTGGAATTGGAACCGAATAATTGAATCTAGTTTAAATATGAATGTAAAGTAAGTGAAATCGAAAGAACTAAGGAAAGTAAGCTTGCAAGTAAACTTTTAATTGAGATTTAAATTAATTAGTAAGTGCAACTAATTCAATATTCAAAGTGGAAGATAAATTGAATTCAAGTGGAAATGTAAACGCAAAAGTGGATAGAAATGGATAGGAACTTCAATAGTGAAGTGAAAATATGTATAAGCAGTATGTAAAATGTTTATCTTAAACTTAAGAAATGAATAGTGAATTCTTAAGAAAATGTGGTACTGAAAGTATGCTGAGTGAATAATTGAATTAAGGTGAAACTGAAGTTGTGAAATGGGATAGTTGTGAATAAGTGGATAACAATCAAAATGAATGTGAATAAAAAGGAAATTGATAAAATGGATAATTCAATTGGGCTAATTACGTAAGGTGTACGTATATTATTTTATTCGCATAACTATTTGATCCAGATGTCGAACACAGAATTTCGGGATAGATATATCGATCCGAGTTGGAATTTTTCACTCGATTTTCAACGGCGAACATGGATATGGATTGTTGATTGATTCTGGAAATTCTCTATCATAGTTTGTGGCTATGCAAGGAGAACGACGGTTTCTGATCAAGAAACCAAATCTGAGTCCGCACTAGGAAGTCGGGTGGACGATACTAGTTCGGAAGTGAAATTGTGTGATCGATTGAGCGATCGAATGTGATATTGCGTACGGATGATATATGTGCATCAAACGGGCTTAAGTAAAGCAAATATTGAAAATTTGTAAAAGAAAAGTATAAAATGACTTTGGAATTGTGATTGAATATTATTGCTTAGTATGATATACAGGTGTATAAAAGCAATGGATAAATTGGGATTTTGATTTTTGAAGATAAAATTTAATGGCCCGACAAAAGGTATGTATTTGAATTTCTATATGAAATTTGATTGGGGTTTTGATCCAGCCACTTGGCTTTTTGTTTTCTTTTTGAGATTGGGAGGCCGTAGAGCCATTTTGTAGTAGTACCGAGCTAGCCGCGCAAAGGAGACGCTGGCAAAATTTTTTGGAAATTCAGGGAGTTAGAAAAATTTTGAAAAATTTTGATAATTCAAAATTTGAATTCAAATTTAAATTTGAATGGATAAGTAGGTGGTATGGGTTGAACTTATGAATAAGTTTGGGAAGTTAAAAGATGATTAGAGTATCATTAATAAAAGATTGTTGGGTATTGTTAAAACTGTTTGAATTTGGGGAATAGTTAACGGGGATTGAAGCATTCTTCCTAACTAGTAATTTCGGGGACGAAATTCTTTTAAGGGGGGAAGAATGTGACGACCCGGAATTTTTGTATATTTGAAATTGGAATATTTAATTAATTTTAAATATTCAGAGATTAATTATTAACTTAAATTTCAAATATGGCTGTTTATTGGGTGATTTAATTATTAAATCAAATTATTTGAAGTTGGGTAAAATAGTAAATATGGTTTTCTAAGCTAATTAAAAATATTTTGAAGGCTTGAAAAATTCATATTAATAATACTAAAGGTAATAGAACTTTTAAAATTGAGTCTAAAGGTGTTTTGTTCAGATTTAAAAATATATGGTTTAAATTGAATTTAAAAATAGCATTTCGGGGCACATTCTCGGATTTTGACGAAACCGGTTCCATTGGGTCCGTAATATTGACTTATTACCGGATTTCAAATTTCGTAGTGTTTGGAGTTGCCGTGTGAGCGTACGACGTATAAACGCGTTGAAATTTTAAAATGAATCCAATTTAAATTTAAATTTAAATTGGTCAATATCAACATCCTTAAATCACGCCTGGGATTACGCCTATTATCACACAACTCTCCTTATTTTTAGCCGAGCAATTGTAAATAATAAACGAAACTTTTCTTCGTTTCAAAGAAAAACAATGGTCGCTCTCATCCACCTTCGAATCGAAGCCGAGCCCTTCATTTCCCCTTCTCCCCTCTTCCGTTCGACCTTCAATTCGATTCCCCTTTCCTCGTCAATTTCGAATCGAACCAAGCAAAAGAAAAGGAAAAAAATGATGAAGCCGATCTCTCCTCCCCAGTTCAATTCGAAGTCGAGACCCTTATCCATGCGTTCGTCACTCATCTTCGTTTCTAAGGGAGGGCATCGCATCTGAGCACGCGATTCGAAATCGCGATTTCATTTGGCTGAGCATCTATCGAGTAGGAGCAATCAGAGGAGGCGCCATGGACTGCGAAGTGGGGCAGCGACGATGGGTTAGGGGTTGCGTTCGTTTCGTTAGGGTTGGTTCTGGATGGCAAGCGACGAGGCGTTCAGGTTGGAGGGGCTTCTCGAGCGAGCGTATGCGATGGTTGACGGTGCTCATGAGGCAGATAGGTTAGCGGCTAAGGTTTCGTAAATAGGATGTCGTTCGCGTGGGAGTCGCTGTGGCGTTCGCGTAGGGTTCGAGTGGTGGCACTCGATTTGATCTCGGCGACGAAGGTTTTGTCGAGGATGTAATGGAAGGGGGATATCGTGAACGTGTGGTGGTGACCAAAGTCGGAGCTGCGATGGCAATTTTATGGTCGCTGTTCATTTTGCTTGAAGCGAATTGATAAGGTATAATTTTATCCTTAATTTAATTCAGTCTATATCTATAAAAGCGAGATATATTCATGCATATTCTAATTTTTGTGAAAATAGAAAGTAAAGTTTTACAGTAGTATATATATAGCCATTCTGTTTTAAAGTTAAAAAAAATGGTTTTAAATGTTGGAAGAATTTATATAAGTAGTATTTTTTGGAATCTATATAGGTATATATATGTAGTTCAACCGAAAATAAATATACATTTTAAATGTACTAGTTGGTTTGAAATAACCCATTTAATCATTTTAGTTACTAAAAGATTTTCAAGGGGGAATCAGTAGTTAAATTAAATTATAGGTTAATTTAATTAACGGTAATTGATTTTTCGACTTGTTTGAATATTAATAAAATCATATAATTGTTCATACAAGGTCAAATTCATGAAAACAAGTTGAGACGGTAGTGGACTGCAATTAAAAAGAAGCTAAGGTGAGTTAATCTCACTCAGTTAAATTTAAATCTAAATGGTTAAATTTAAATAATTGATTGGATGATTGCATTGATTGATGTGCTATATTACATATAGTAGTATATAGCAATATATACATATTGGCATATGTATATATTGGAGTTGTTGATATTCCCGCATTATACAGCGGATGATATTTATTTAATCCCATATACCGCGATATTCCACCTTGAAGTGGAATTGGTATTTTATATTGTGCTAACGTCTGTGGATGCAGGAAAAACAGGTTGGAGGGATCCAACTGGACCCCTCAACATTTATTATATTACTCAATATCCTCTGTTGTGATTGTTTGATATTTCCTGATAAATTATATTGGAATATTGAATGTTATTGTTTGATTGAATATTTGGGTATAAGGAAATACCAGAAATATATAAATTGGATTTTTGAAAGAAAGTAAAGGAAGTAAATTTGTAAAGAAATAATTATCGAAAATTTGAATGAAGTAAGAATGAATTGAAAGATGGAAATGATGTTAAATACAAATAAATAACTTTGAATATGAAAAGTAAAGAAATTGCAATAACAGTAATTAAGGGATTAATGAATTGTAAATTCAAGTGATATTGTTCGAAAAGGAATAAAGAAATATTTTTAAAAATTTAAAGTTTAACTTAAAAATGAAATTTGGGAAATCTAAAATTGGTATTTCCAGTTAAAAGTATTTTAAATCAAATGAAGGGTTTAAAATCTGAAGTTAAAGGATTTTTGAAATAAATGGATTAAATTGAAAATCAATTTGGGAATTGATTTAAATTTGTGAAACTGGGAATTTGAAGGAAGAATGTGGCAATGGAATTTATAAACGGGGTTTATAAAAGTAAAGTAATATCTCAGAGGATATTTGGAAAGAATAAATTCAAATTGGGAATTTATTAAGGGAAATGAGAAATTGTTTAAAAATAAACAGTGTTTTATTTTTAAGATGAGGAGAGAAGTATATTTCTCTGGATAGCCAAGTACGTTTCCCAAAGCAATTTTAAATATAAGTTAAAAGTTCTAATTTTGTTTTTAAAAACATGTTTAGAAAATTGATTATTTCTAAATGTTAAAGTCTAAAGTAAGATTTTCAAAATCTATTATTGTAGTAATTATATAAAAGTGATTTGGCATTATGTTTTAAAAAGAGAAATTTGGCTTATATTTATAAAGTGGTTTCATTTTAAATATTCCTTAAGTATATATTTTGTTAAGGTATTAAAGTAGTTTTTAAATTTCAATATTATAAAGTATATTTATAGTAAAGTGCTTTTAAATTATTTTTAAATCTAAAGTATTTTGTACTTGGTGTTTCAGAGAAATAAATATTTGGGAAAATGTATTCCGTAAGCGGAAACTGTTTGAAATTGTTTTCAAAAGGAGTTTGAAAATAGAAATATATCTTGGGAAGATATTTGGGCAAATAAATAATGTAGGAAATTATTTATTGTGTGATGGTTGCTTGTGGATGTAAATTGATAGTTAAATAACCGACTATCAATATTGGCCAAATGCGCTGATCGTTTCGAAGAGACCGGGATCGAGTTTCCGTATACCGGGATTCTAGGTCTGGAGACTCGAATACCACTTCGATCCGGTTTGTACGTTTCGTGTAACGTGTTCGGAGTCGAAGATGGAGCAGTAAAGTGCAAGGGCTAGTCGCTACTAATCCTGAGGATATTTCCAAAATGGATGTAGTAGGAATAGTGCCTTCAGTTCCGTTCGGACCCGGGACGGACTTGTATGGACGAATGCTTTCGTGACATCGTCAGGTGGACGATGGGCATTCTAAGGGATACGTGCTAGAAAGGTATCGTTTAGCCTCGAGCCTCATCAACCGGGAATGACTGAAAATCAGGGGTTATGCAGCAAGGCTTCGTGGGTAGCCCCCACTTGAGAGTAAAGTCATCCCTGTCTAGATGTCCCTTTTTATTTCGGCTTAGTGGTGCGGTTGCTGATCCCAACCGTGGGGTGATTTTATTCGGGATCATCTAGTAAGGGATGGTTCCGGCCTTGTGTTGCAGGGGAGCGGGCGTACTCCTCGGTACGGTGATCTAGGCCACGTACTGTGATAGGTGGTACCCCAGTGCCTAGTCATTCGTTGGAAATCCATTCTCCCTACGTGCTTGTACGGTTTTGATTGTGCCCAACTATTGTTGAAATGTGAGATGCAAGCATTTCAGCTAGATTCTATTTTACTTTCTGTAGACACTATTATAATATCAGAGGATTTTGATATAAAGTGTTTTAGCTATCGTAAGGTAAAAACCCGACATGTTTATTTGTGGCGTGGTCTTACGAGATGCTTTTGTTTTCAAAGGATTTTAAAACTTTAATAATCAATTTGAGTGTGATTTTCTCACGCTGGTTTTCCAGACTGACTCGGGTATTGTTTTATATGATGCTCGGGTCAGACCGAGTATTATATGATACAGGATATGATGCTGTGGAGCTCAGGAGACGAGCTGGATGACGATACGTACTCCCGTACTTGCTATTATTTTTCCGCTGTGTATTCAGTTGTATGTTATGGATGTTGATGTACTCTGATGATGTATTTGGATGATGTATATATATACAGATATAGTTTGATTTGTGTAAAGATCCGTTAATATATATTATATTTTATTCCGCTGCGATGGTTAGATTCTGATGTTGTTTTTCTTTTATTTTCTTCTTCTACCTCTTCTTCTTTTTACCCAAATGGTCCGGTTTTTTCGTGTTAGAAAAAACCCGGGTCGTTACAGTGCAAACGACTCAATTTTAGAGATACTTATTGATATGCCTGCAGGAGCGATGCACTCGGTCTTAGCAAGCCAGTTAGGTTTTTCCTATGGTACATTCACTAGAGATGTACATTGTTTTGGAAGGGTATCTCTGATCCTTGTGCAGGAGGACCGTCCTCGAAGTACCGAGGGAACCTCCGTGGAAATTCTACATAATTAGCGAACGCGCCTTAGTAGTTTTGATTATCCTATTATTGTTATGGTGTACACTCACACACAGCACTGCTATTTCTTATTTATATTCATCACCGTAGATATTATTATAATATCACTGGATTTTCTAATAGAAATGGTTTGGTTATTGTAAGATAAAAACCTACCCGTGTTTATTTGCGGCATGGTCTTACGAGATTCCTTTACTCTTGAAGGGTTTTATAAATATTAAAATCCATATGATTTGATTTTCTCACGCTAGTTTACCAGATTCAACCGGGTGTTATTTTCTTATATGCTCAGGTCAACCCCGAGTATATTTTCAGATTTAGCCATGGATGCATT
This sequence comes from Allium fistulosum, assembly GCA_030737815.1. Taxonomy (NCBI): domain Eukaryota; kingdom Viridiplantae; phylum Streptophyta; class Magnoliopsida; order Asparagales; family Amaryllidaceae; genus Allium; species Allium fistulosum. The sequence goes on from CM060907.1 coordinate 298,539,536, forward strand.
GGAGCTTCAGGAGACGAGCTGGATGCCTCCAAGACCTATTTACGTATTTTATTTTCTGCTGCATTACTTGTTTTGTATCAAATAGTATTTGTGAGGACAAACTGTTATAACTGACATGTTAATGATATGTTAGTTTACTCTGATGGCTGTATGTATATTAAAGTTAATCTGTAAAGATCTTTGGAGATATTATATATTATTGTTTTGCATGTGAGATTTTAATGTTTTTTCTCCTCTTTCTTGTTCTTTTTTCTGTTCTTTATTTTCTTTTACCCTAATAATCAGTCTTTCTAGCACTTGGGTTCTCGACATGTGAATACCTTGGATACACTAGTGTCGACATTCGAGGGTCGAAAAGGATGGTCAGTACAAATATGGAAAAACAATGAAATGAGATAAAGGATTTGAAATATGCTAATCATAATAAACATGTAGTTAATGGAAATATAGAACAAGGGAGATCCAAATTAGATCTACATGATGATCATATAATTAATTAAGATGGACAAAAAAAGGACCTGAGTTATATTACAAGATGAACACACAAAATAGAAAAAATGTAACATGAATTGAATCTAAGCTATATGAACATGATGAGTATACAATTAAATAAAATTATAATTACCTAAAAGTGAAGCCAATGATTTGCACCATGAATGATGAATGGAACCATGATTCGCTTGTATCAGCCTCAGGATTTTGCAAGAATTTAGAGCAAGAACCACCTTGAATATATTTGTTTTGATTGAATTTTTTTTAGGAGTTTTGTAGCTTAGAATCCATGGAAATTTTGGCCAAGGTAGATAGGAAGAGGAAAAGTGGAAATAAAATATCTGGGAGAGTCCAATGAAATGAATAAGGAAGAATCTATTTTAAAGGAAGCATTGAAACCTTTCAATTTCTTCCTTTAAACTTTCTCTATTTAATTCTTAATTAAATCTCATCAAACCCTCTGTCTACATGTATGGCCATCCATAAATGGTCCATTCGGTCTCTTATAATTTCTAAAATCTCATTAGCGTAAATTCCATTTAAATCTAATTTGAATGTTCTGCAGATATCGTATATTACTACATGCATTTATAACTTTTATATACGCATTTTATTTAATACTAATGGCATTCAAACATAATTTTTTTTAATAATAATTATATTAATTGATTTAATCAGTTTGAAATAGACTTAATGTTTAGTTTATTTAAATCCAATTTAAATGCTCTACCGACATCATTTATCGATACATACGTTCATAACACACAATATTAAACAATAATTATATTCAAACAAATCAAATGAAATTTAATAAATATTAATTAATTTAATTAATTTACCATGAGTATAAATTAGTTAAATTATGTGGTTCATTTGGAGTATTCATCATTCAATTGTATGACTGAAATGTGTAAATTCAATCAGCGATTAATATCGAACAACTCAAATATTAATGTTCGCACGTCACCTTAGCTAGTGGTATGAAATTTTAGCTCAATTTATCACTTACGCGTCTTTAGGTAAAATCCAATTCTACTTATTAGAAGTGGTACCTATTAGTGATGATTATTTACACCAATTCTCTTCGTCAAAACTATATCATATCAGGACTTATGGAATTTGGTTTTGGTCAAAAATCCAACATTGTCCACATTTTACTTTGTAAACACAAAATCCTTGGTTTAATAATAAGAATTATTATTAACCGTATAGCTTTGGTCAGAAAGTTTGACTTTGAGTTGCCTTAAGCTGACCCCATGATACTAACCCCATATAATCAAGGGGACGAATTCTCTCTTGAATAATGTTTCATTCTAGTGTCTCCACTCGATCCAACAGTAGTTGTTCAATGGAAGTCATATTTCTCATTTTGGAATAGAAATCATATTTCTCATTCCAATGTTAAGTATCACTTATTATTTTACAGTTCTCATTTCCTATGTTTCTTTATGAAACAGAAGTGGCCATTTACCATCTTCAATTCAACTATACCTTAAGTTACATATACCCTTGTACATTCATTTTCCTTTCTAAATGGTCGAATAATTCAAATGAAAACCCTTCATACAATATCATAATGAACCTTTTACAAAAGTGCAATTGATCATCCCTAGCATTTGAGGATATCAAATATTGCAAATTGATCAAAGGGACATTCCAATGATCCTGTTCTTATACCTATCTTATATCTTTCGGTCTAGTGTTACATTTAACACGGCAAGATCATTATTGTAATCAATCATATTGAATATATGATCTCACACTATGGTTTACTTGATTATTTCAAATGAGCCAATTTCATCGGGGTTTCGTACATTACAAACTGTGACCATTCACCATATAAGATTAATATGTGATCGTACATGGATCAAATATCCATATTAAAGTATTGCTTTTAGAGTTCGAAACTCATAAAGGGCAACACATAGTTTTAGGCAAAGGAATATGTAAGTGACAAATTATAAATGTATTTAGTAGTTATAAAATTAGGCGCTTGCATGGATGTTGAATAATAACATATAGGAAATATTTATTAGTAAGTATATTTTATATTTCTTTTATCAATCTTTAATTTAGTTCATTTGTATATCTTAATTGATAAACATTTTATCAATTGTATTAGTTGCATAAATTTATCAATGTAGATAATTATTGATTTATATGAAAAATGTTTTTACAATATTAGAAAAGTGAAATGTTACCATTTCATTTTTTTAATAAGACTCCTACTAGATTTTTATGTTTAACAAAACCCTAAGAAAAATATATCATTTTATTTCTCTAATGGGTGTTAGGACTCGCTTGTCTTGGGATCCTAACCTTGAAGAATATCAGCAAATCATAGACCCACAAGTGATGGATATACCGGTTGTATCAAATGCAACTCCTAACCAATAGTCTTTGTCCCAATATCATCTCGGCTTTGAGAAATATCAACAAATCGAAAGAGATTATTCACTCATACCCACCATTTTGTGATGGCCTAAGTATAATGCACATACCTTGAGGAATATTAACAAATACGTGCATGCCTCTTACCCCGTTTAGTCAATATGCTAATACTGATACACATTACATCTCTAGCTTAAGGAATATCGATAATTAGAGAGTAGGGAAGCAATTTATTAATATATAAATGGCAAACGACAAATTTATATTAAAGATTTATAATCTCAAATATATTATACTAAGTGATATCAACTTATGGAAAAATGTATTTCTTATGAAATATGCTCGTGATTTAAGTGTCGAACACATCAGAAACCACTGTATATGTACTATACACATGTATTTATCTCTTAAGTTTGTTTGGGTTTTTTTTATTCCACTTGATTTTATGCATTCATATTACTTAAGTTTAATTATTACATAACTTTTATGATCTAATTAACTTATATAATAGTCTTATGCGTATTACATTAATTAAATCTTTTTAATTAATTTTATGTTATTTAATTAAACATTTTAATTGAATATGTATACCGTAACATTTATGGTTATACACATATATTTGTATATGTATATATTTTAATTAATTAACTATTTTATTAATTTATTAAACTTATTAATAAATACTAAAAATTTTGAAATATGTTTATTATAATTTCAAAGCATTTTTGAAAACTATATTATATCATTAAAATATACATTGTTTTCAAAGCCAATTTTGTACATCATATTATAACATTTATAACATAATTCTTATTATAAATTTAAAATCTTATTTTAATTCCAAAAATGTTTCGAAATCACATTAATACATTTATATAATTTGTTTTCTACTTTAAATTTAACTTTTAAATTGAAGTTTTTATTTTTAATTTTCTAAACAATTTTGAAAATTAACCCAGGGCCCAACTCAAATTGGGCCTTTTCTATTAGGAGTAACCTTTGGGCTCACTTTACTTTTTAAGCCAGGACAGTAGCTAGGGAGGCCATGGTACTTGATTACCCTAATCCAAGCCTTGACGATACTTTTCTAGTTACCGTGCTAAATCGATAAGCTTAATTGGTTAGCCGTAATATGACTAATTTAGACCGTACAAACTATCGAACTCTGATACCATGGTTGGAATCATGCCAGTCGTAAAGCGGTGGAAATAGGTGGATTATAAAAAAATTCCTGGTTTGGATCCGTTGGGCCTATGAAGTTTAAAAGATTATTAGATCAAATCTAATGAATTTTTGAATAAAATTGTATTTTATTAATTTGGTTAAAAGAAAGTTTAAATTTTAATTTTAATTTTTATGTATTATAATTAATGTATCAAATACATTTATATGTGTGAAGTGTAAGTGCAGCATATATCAACGTATATTTGTGTAACTAAACATGTAAATTTTTCAGAGAAAGAAACATATAGTTTCTTTCTCTTAATATATATAATTAATTAAGGGAAGCAGAGACTATAAATGTAGAGAGAGAAATCTTTGTTTCTCTCTCTATAATTAGTTTAGTTGACATATTAAATGACATTTATAACTGAGTTTACACATGCCTTTTTTGTCCAAGTTTTTGAATAATAACATATACATGTATAACAATAGATAAATTAACATATATGAATGTTAAAATAAGTCTCCCCATGTTATAAAATTTTCAAATCAAGAATTAACCATTATAACAATGGTTTCAATTAAGGAGGAATTTGAAAATAAATTTTATAGTCTCACACAAAAGTCCATTTTGATTTAAGTTATAATAGCATAAACACGTGTATATCTATATGTATAAATAATTTCAAGTTATGTATTAGTTCAAAATAATGTATGTATATATAAAGATTGCAATTTAAGTAACATGTGTTTAAATTTAATGTTAACAAATTTAATTTAATCTTTTAACTTAGGTAGGAAATAAAAGTCTATAACTTTGTATAAAAGACCACTTATGAATCTAGAACCAAAGGAAACTTATAATTTTATTAATATAATAACCAAAAGAAAACATTATCTCTAAATAGTAATTGTGTAACATTGAAAATCAATTTTTAACATAATTCTAAACAACCAACAAATAAAGTCCATTTATGTTTATGTATACAAATGTTACAAAATTTTATATACAACATTATAAAATAGCTTTGCATTTTTATTAATTCCAAAGCAATGACAAATGTAGACATACAACTTGGGTATATATGAATTCATTGTAAGAGAATTCAGATCCAACTATACAAAAATATGGACAAACAATAAAATAAGATAAAGGATTTGAAATATGTCTATCATAATAAACATATAGTCAATGGATGTGTAGAACAAAGAGAGATCCTACATGATGATCATATAATTAACTTAGATGGATAAAAAGGGGATCAGAGATATTACAAGATGAACACACAAAATAGAAGAGATGTAACATGTATAGAATCTAAGCCATCTGAACATGATGAGTATACAATTAAATAAAATTAAAATTACTTAAAAATGAACCCAATTATTTGCACCTTGAATGATGAATAAAACCACGATTCATTTGAATCAACATTTGGATTTTGCAAGAATCTAGAGACGAGAACCACCCTAAAATTATTTATTTTTATTTGAATTTTTTTGAAGTTTTTTGGCTTAGAAGCCACGGGAATTTCGGTTGAAATAGACAGGAAGAGGGCAAGAGGAAAAAAATATATCAGGGAGAGTCCAATGAAATGACTAAGGAAGAATCTGTTTTAAAGGAAACATTAAACCATTTAATTCCTTCCTTTAAATCTTTCTTAATTTAATTCTAAGTTAAATCTCACCAGGTCCTCTCTCTACTTGTATGGCCGACCATAAATGGTACATATGGTTCCTCAAAATTTCTAGAATCTCATTAGCATTAATTTCATTTAAATCCAATTTAAATGTTCTATGGATATTGTATATCGCTGCATGCATCTATAACTTTTATATATGCAGTTTATTTAATACTATTGTTATTCAAACATCAAACAAATTTTATGATAATTAATATTTCACCAATATTAATTAGTTTAATCAGTTTAAAAACACACTTAATGTTTATTCAATTTAAATCTAATTTAAATGCTCTACCGATATCATATATCGATATGTACGTTTATAACTTTTATATATGCACAATATTAAAAACTAATGGTATTTAAACATATTAAATGAAATTTAATAACTAATATTTCATAAATATAATATAATTTAATTTAATTAATTTATAATGATTTAAATTAATTAAATTGTATGGTTCATTCGGAGTATTCATTATTTCGGCTGTGTGACTCAAAGGTATCAATTCAATCAACAATTAACATCAAACAATTCAAATATTAACGTTTACACATCACCTTAGCTTGAGATGTGACATTTTGATTGAATTTACCACTTACACATCTTTTGGTAAAATCCAATGCTACTTATTATAAGTGGTACTTGGTTTTCTTTTTGTGAAAACTATATCACATTAGGGCTTATGGAATCTGGTTTTGGTCAAAATTCCAACAACGTCCATATTCAACTTTGTAAGTGCAAACAAAAATCCTTGGTTCAATAATAAATATTTATTAACCCTATATAACCAAGGAAATGATTCTCTCTTGAATAGTGTTTCACTTCCAAAGCTTCCACTCGACCCAACTATAGTCGTTAGATAGACATCGTGCCATGATTTAACATAATCAAAGCGAATTTTCCACATTGAATCTTGATAGCATTCTCAAGTCGAGGGAATGTGTAATATTATCACATCAATATTCTCTATTTGACTTTAGTTATATTAACCGATAGAAAACTACCAAGTGAGTCATTCTGTAGTTATCCAATAACTATCAAAACCTAACCCCTTGGTGCCTCCAGCAATCATGAGTAATACACTTCCCAATATTTGGAGAGCATTACATACTCTAATATCAATGGATGTTTCGATATATAGTTTTGATACATCTTGACTAGGAATATTTAAAATGGCATGCTTATTTTATTGTGATAAATCACTCATGATCACAACATATGATCACAATACATTGTAATTACTATTACAAAGCATACCATTTATGGATTTTATATTGAATAAACTTTTAATTAAATAATTAATTAATATAACATATTATATTAAGCATATAATAGGAAAAACACATTTTATTTTAAACAAGATTAGTTATCGGGTTATATATACGTAACAAATTACATAATTGTTCCTAAGGCATATCCCTAACTCTATCAAGTGGATCATTTAATAAAATAGAAAACAAACCTTACAAACACATAATAAACCCTAGAAACACAAACCAAGCTGATAGAAACTAAAATAAGAAAAATGTTTAATTACTAATACAAATTCTAACATTTCAATTCTTCTACATTCCAAAGCTTCCCTCTTCTTCTTTGTACCTTCTTTATTATGCCCTTAAAATGTTACATTTTCTGACCAAAATGTACTCCAAAACCTCCCAAATAAATGAGAAACGTCTTTCACTAAATACTCTTCCTCTTCTTTATCCTATAAACGTCTTTCATGGGTCTTTAGTTTGGTTCTTTCTCTCAGAGCTTTAGTTTGGTTTGCATCATGTTGAACCTTTGCTTCCAAGATCTTTAACTTACGCTCTTTTAGCCTCAAACATTCCTCTTTTTCGAGGAATATGCAATCAAAATATCACTTAGAAGTGTAGTTTGTTTACCACTAGTCACTAATCACTACCAAGTCACTTGCTTCTTTGTTTGTCAACAAAAATCTCTTGCTTGATTTTATTCCTTCAGGATGATTTGCCACCCCACCATTTATGTAACGACCCATAATTTTTTAGTCTTCGAATTTGAATATTTGATTTATTTAAATATTCGAATTTAAATTTAAATATAATAAAATATATGTTTCAAATAACTGTTTGATTTTTAGCGACGTATTTTTAATTTAATTTATAGGATTTTTCCATAAATTTTAATTTCGAAAATAACTAAATTTTCATTTGATGCATTTTGCAGCAAACGTTGGTATTTTTGAAACTTTATAGAAATTAGTAACCAGTGTATTTTATAATCGTTTTTTGGTCATGTCATATTATTGTATGCGATCGTATTTTTATTTTTGTCATTCGTGGTCCGTACATAAAGGGGATATTATCTGGCGAAGTACCCCAAAACTTTTGAAAAACCAAAATTTAAATTTCACACAAAAGCTGAAATCTTTAATAAATCTTTCCTTGTCTTGTCCACCTTACGTGCTTTTTGATTGTCTTGCGTTTAATTCTTTTGTCCTTAGATAACTTAGCTACGAAGTAATTTTTCCTTATTTATCTAAGCACATAGCATGCACGAAAACAGAGAGCACTAGAATGAAATGATAACACACAAAACACGAATTCATTTTTCTTCTCTGCCAAGCAAAACATTCCCATTTTCTTCTCTATAAACAAATATGTACACATTTTCTTTCATTGTTTTTCTTCTCTGAAAAATGAATACGTAGTAAGTTGCATGTGTATGTTCATTATTTCGGCTGTTGATTATTAGTTATGAGTTTTATTTACATATATGTTTGCTTATGTAAATACCAGTAATATAACTTGGAAAGTTAAATTGAATTAAATGGTAGCTTGTATAAGTACTATTGTGGTCACTAAGCCTCTTTCAAAATTTGAAAAGATAACTAGGTATTTACTTAATGAAGTTTTTAAGATAACTAATGTTTATATTAATAATGATCTTTTAAAGTTATTAATTATTATATTAATGATGTATTAAAGTTATCAAATATTTTATTGGTGATGTTTTAGGTTAATTGATTGATTTAGTTAATGATATTATAAGTTAATTAATTGATGTAATTAATGACGGTCAAGATTAATTGATTGATTTAAATTAATTGTGTTCTAAAGTTAATAAAGTGATTTAGTAAAGGAGATTATAAATGATAATTTTAAAAGGAGTTTTTAAACGACATTTTGTAAAGGAGTTCTATGGGAGATATTTTGCTTGAGAAGTTAAAAAATGGTGTTTTATAAATAAAAGAGAGATTTATAAATGCTAATCTATAAATAAGAGAATGGATTTCAAAGTGATATTTTAAAATAACGAAGATTTGCGTTAAATATATAAGATTTGTAAAAATGTGTTATGGATTTATAAAAGGATTTTACAAAAGATTGGATTTCACAAAAGATTTGTATGAAGAAGTTCATAAAAGGAGGTTTATAAAAGAGTTTTATTAATTGAAAAGAGTTTATAAATAGAAAAGAATTTTTTAAATCATTTTCGATGTCTATGAAAGAAGTTTTATAAATTAATTTAGAGATTTATATAAGGATTTGTAGATATGAAATGAGCTTATAGAAAGGGAATTTTATAAAAGGAATGAGATTGATTTTGGTAAATTATCCTTCTTAATTAGGGGGTATGGAAACATTCTTTTCATATTAACATCGATGGATATGTTGTTCGGTTTATAGCAAACAATGTCTTAAATAATATTTGTTTTGGCCCATTTAAATATGATTTTAGAAAAAGGGAATCTCCCTTAAGTTTATTAATATACTTATACCACTAAGATAAGTGTAAGGATTTTTTTTAAGTATTTAAAGTATAATGTTTTGTTAATATACTTATACCAGCGAGGTAAGTATATGAATGTTTTTCCAAGTATTGGAAAGAGCATAAGGGGTTTGTGAAAATATCTTTTGTGAAGGTATTTTGCATCAAATAATTGAAAAGAGATTTAATTAATGAAAGATTAATTAATAGAGGCTTAGTGGATCACACATGGAATTAAATCTATGATTGATTGTTTGTTTGTTTGATAGTTGAATAATCGACTATCAAATCCTGGCCAAAGATATAACTCTGGAAATATCTAAGAGAAACATAGGAGTTATATGGCACAGTCGCCTTTGATAAGGCTATACCGTGCGTATATAATCTCCTTTTGTTCTCCTAGGACAAATGATAAGAAAATCCATCCAGTTAAACAGTTAGGAGTCCGTTCTTATGTGTTGTATGATTATTTCCAAAAGAATCAGAGTTGAGTTTGTCGAAACTATCGATTTGGTTTTGGAGCGACCGGTAAGCGGGGGAGTGTACTTATATGAGATGACTCAAAACCATAACCACTCCAACACCATATGCGCATTCTACGCTTTGAAAGAGGTTCGAGACTGGTTCGAGACTGGTTCGAGACTGATTCATTCAGAAATACAGAGAATAAAAGATGTTGGCGAGGAAGAATTGCTATGTGGATGTGTCGTTCGTAGAACACATGGATTGCCTTGTGTGCATGAGTTAACATGTCTTGGGCCTGGTACCGTCATATCCCTTGAAATGATTGATGTTCATTGGACAAGACTTCATCTTGTTGAAATTAGTGGAAAGAAAGATGTTGGTGTTGTAGAAAAAATGGAGATACTTTTAAATGATGTTAAAAAGATGGATACCCCATACCAAATGCAAATTTATAAGAAGATGTTGGAAGTTGTTGAACCGCAGACGTCGTCCCTCGCATCACCAAAAAGCAAAATAAAAACACGTGGAAGAGAAAGCAAAAAAAGTGCTAAGAATTCAACTAAAAGAATGCCTTCGTCATTTGAGCTTGTACAAAATGTGTACTCGCAAAGTTCGTGTAATTCAAAAAAAGCTCGTGTCGATAAACTTCCTATTCGAAAACCAAAGAAGGTACGTAAAAGACTTGCATGTTATTTGCACACATATATTAGTACATTATTAACTTTACTTGTCACCTTATTTCCCAGTTAGAAGAACTAACCGTTGGCATGAAAACTTATTTGCCCCAAATACCGTTGGCGATGAAGGCATTTGTTACTGATATTATTGACGTCCGATCAGATGGTAACTGTGGATATAGGTGTGTCGCGGCTTTGCTTGGTATGGGTGAATCTAGCTGGGGCCAAATTAGGCGGGATTTGTACGAAGAATTATATGAAAATCAGAGTTTATACGCTCGTGTTTTCATTGAGCATGACAGAACTACTACACTTCTCAATAGCATTAGACATGAAGGTAAAGGTTTTGCGCCGATAGAAAAGTGGATGTCAATGCCCGATGTTGGTTGTCTCATTGCAACTAGATACAACGTTGTAGTATTCAATATTAGTGAAAGACTCATGCTGACAATACCACCGTTGAAAGGTAAAGTGCCCCCGCCGATACAACGCACTAAAATTGGATTAGCTTTTGTAAACCAAGATCATTTTGTGCAGGTACGTAACATACATATTAACTCTGTCATTCGTAATTGTAACTTAAACTTGAACTGAAATTGTATATTCTAACTTGTAGGTGAAACTAGAGCCCAAACACCCGGTTCCACCAATTTATTCGAAATAGTTCACAGCTCGTGATGTGGATGCAAGTAGATGGGAGTACGTGTTCACCGACCGAAGACAAGCGTGGGATGAAAGAAATGAATATGCTGAATGGAAGTAGTTGTTTTTTACTTTATTGTTGTTGACATTTGATATCAATATGCTGAATGGTTGTATAATTGCATTGAATGAATGAAATTGAATTATTTTTTTTGTTCTGGACAGATTATGGTTGTATAATTGCATTGAAAGGTTCACTGTTCTGGACAGATTATTTTTTTTCCCTGTTTGAACTAACCACGTACTACCCATACGAGAATATGGTTCCAGTACGGGGAACAAAAACGTGGTTTGTGCTTCAACCTCGTATGACAACTACGTGGTTTGTGTATCAACCTCGTATAATCACTACGTGGTTTGTGTATCAACCTCGTATAATCACTACGTTGTTCTTCATAATCCCTGTTTGAACTGTGTTTTGAAATATACGAAAAACAATACAACATACATTTCATAATGCAAACAACATACATTTCATACAACAATTCCTTACACCATTTCATACAACAATTGTTATAGTGCATAGTCTATTCCAAAAAGTCATTTAACCATACATTCCAAAAAGTGATTTCGGTTAACCATACAACATTTCCAGAAGTAACTAAACTTGACGACGAATGTAGCGTGATGCGGCGACTCTGGCACTATCAACTTGAGGGTTATCTCCATCCAAAAGACCATGCACATCATGTAGGGTCTGAAAAAAAATTAAAATTAAAAAAAACTAGTGTAAATTAAGTGTCATAAATTTAAATGAGATGAATCATACCACATAGAGTTGGTCATAGGTCGGCTAATAATGAGGAGCTCCAATCTGTACATCATCAGGTAATCTTGCTGGGTTTTGAACACGCAAAACACTATGCTCCCGATACCACTCCATATAGTCCTCATTGCAACTCAGGAAAGAATGTTGAAGTGGTATGGATCTACGGGCCTCTGCAATCACATGATTGTACCAATTCTCCCATATACTTTCTAGAAATTGATAACGCACTCGAGTGTATGTGGTTGAAGTTGAACTTCGACGTGCATTTGTTGCTACTGGAGGAATAGGAGGCATTGGAATGTTCTGAACTCTGCCAAACTGTCTAAGTACTCTATCGGGATGATAAGGCTCCACAACATTGAGGCAGAGTATGCAGCCACTATACCAAGCTATAGGATGAAATGGATGATACTGTCGTACGAATATGTAAGGATAAAAAATAACCTGTTCAAAGATATAGTTAACATCATCATCATTATAGTCCTAATACATCGTAAAAAATAGATATAATTACCTGCTCAATCTGAATAGTATCCAGGAATATGCGATAATCAATGATTGATGCACCACGGTCTGTAGATGGATTCCACCGAGCTGCACGGGGTAAAGTCTCATAGTACAGATTAGTGGATGGATGAAAGCATGGAAAGTGCTCAAATATCCATGACTCTAGTAAGCAAAGGAATCCTGCAATCTGTTTCACACACATGCGAGTCGCTAACCCAAGCTGCCTATACAGAAATGCGAGTGTTGCTGATCCCCAAGAATAAGTACTGACAATATCCAACTATTTTAGTGGATCCAACAGTGAAATGTGCACATGAGACTTGCTTTTATCTGCGAACAATGTGTTACCGAGAAGGAATAGAAGATAAGCATGAGCAGCACGCCTAACTGCTCGATCTGTCCAATCGTCACTAACATCTTCAAATATATCATATAATTTAGACAAACTTATTTTATACCCAACCCTCTCATTCATTTCCAACCTAGCTTCTGCTTTGGAAATGCCAAGATACTTCGAAACAATATTGACTGCCTATTCCATTTCATATCCCATGCTCTGTATGGGCTTACCTTCCACTGGTATATGTAATAAAGAAGCAACATCATCGAGAGTTATAGTCATCTCACCGAATGGTAAATGGAAGGTATTTGTCTCAGGATACCATCGTTCTACAAAAGCTGATACCAAATTCTTGTTAACACTCCTGTAGCAAGTGCTAACAATAGAAAACAAGCCAGACGCGTCAATGATTGCTTTGAATCTTGTAGCATTATCTGGAATCTTCCACTCGGACACCTTTTGTGCATGGTTAACACAAATGAGCGGTGATCGTTCCTACACGAATAAACATTAGAATCAGTAAATGCAGACTATCCATATCGATGTTGTAGAACAATATTAGGTACATACCTGACCAATCCATATCATTGAAGCAACGTGAGTATCAAACTCTCTAATCACATCATCAATTCTCGGTCCACCTTTCTCGTTTAAATCTTCCTCGCCTTCACCCTCTTTCTCGGACTCGTCATCTGTCTCATTGTCATTACTGGTATGTGAATCATCCCCCGTGTCATCTCCATCGTCTTCAGATGAGTCTGAACCACCTTCTCCTTCCTCACCTCCCTCATCTCCCTCACCTCCCTCATCTCCCTCATCTCCTTGATCGCTTTGCTCCTGGGCAACAATTTCATAATTGGTTGCATCTGTATCTTGCTGCCCCTCTCCCGTATCATCTCCAGCTTCAACTACGGTGGACTTATCAGCGTTCATGTCTGCACTAGTACCTCCGACCCTTTGCATCATTCTCCGTTTTCGTTCTGAAGTAGTCATTCGTGCTCTACCCATCAGTAATCAAGTTTAGGAAACCCATTTAGCACGACCATATTCGTAAACAATAAATATTAGAACTAGTTAGCAAGATATTTTTTTGCTGTATACAGTTTACCACGCAGGGAATATGCGTGGTAAAAATGCGTACCACGCAAGGATCCTGCATGGTAGAAATGAATACCCAGCAGTTCTTCTGTGTTGTTTTCATTTTTACCACGCATTGGCCCTGCGAGGTATGCATTTTTACCACGCATTTTCCCTGCGTGGTAAACTGTACACATCAAAAAAAAATTCATGTTTCAAGTCATCTAATCGCATTCAAACCCAAAGGATAATTCATCTGTACAATTTCAACTCCACAAACAGTTCAAACTCAATCATCCATTCACATTCAAACCCAAACTCGAATAAATCATCAATTCAAACCCAAACTCGAATAGAAAATTGAGGAGGAGGAGGAGGAGTAACGTACCTTAGCTGTCGAGGAGGAGGACTTGCTGAGAAGGAGGAGAATCGCAACCGACTTGAAAAGGAGGAGGAGAGAAATCGCGACTTGAACGAAAGGGGGGAAATTTCGTACGTGAAAGTGGAAGGGTAGAAATGGAAAAAATGGGGGGCTACTAATTAAATTAAGGGGTATGCAAAATTATTTAGAAAATGGGGGGCTACAAAGCAAAATTTTGGGTTGGAATAGATTTAGCCATCAAAGTATTGCACCAACTACATAAATTTATTCAGTGGACGGAGAACGGAGAGCTGATGGTAATTTGGAACGAAGAGACAGTTTTTATGAGAAATATAAAATTACAGTATCATCGCTGGAGGCCTGAAATAGTTGACGCCTGTCATATTATTAGAAAATGAATTTTTTTTTCCGATTTGTGCTCGTTTTTAAATTTATTATCGCAAATAGTCTCGTTTTAAAATTAATATCAAATATAGCCCTTATTTGGTCAGCTCAATGCTGAACTGGCCAAAATGCACTGGCGACTTTTCAAAAGTCGTCAGTGTAATTTTTTTTTCAATTTGGTTGGTGCCTTTTCAAAAGGAGCTAACTAAAAAAAATTAAGAAAAAGCACTGACGACTTTTGAAAAGTCGCCAATGTTTTTTACTTAAAAATAAATTACACTAGCGAATTTTGAAAAGTCGTCAGTGCATTTTGGCCAGGTCAGTGTTGAGCTGGCCAAAACATGACTGTATTTGATATTAGTTTTAAAATGAGGCTATTTGCGATAATAAATTTAAAAACGAGACCAAACGAAAAAAATCCTTAGAAAATGATACTTCTTTTCTATTTATTAATTAATTTATTAAATCTATCTATTAAATTTAATAGTAAAGCAGAAGAATTTCTACATCTCTCATGATTCTCTGAATTTATCAATTGCATTATTTAACTAAATCTCTCCCATCATTTTACAATCTGGCATATACATTTAAAAGTTTATATATTATTTACAAACAATTCATTGATTAACTTCTAACATTTAATTTTCAAGTCCATATATTTGGATTAATTACATAATCCAAAATTTAAACTCCTTAAATAAATTCAATCGGTTAATATTTCTAATAAATACTAAAGAATAACAATTCAATATGTATACAATTATTGTACCAACAAAATGGTAAAATTATTTTTTTATTCGATTATGATACATAAATCACAAAAAAACAATAATAACAAGTTTAATTTGTTATTTGTTTATCTCAATAAATTTAACATACACTGCATTATAAAATTCTATTTTTAACTTAAAATACCTAAATTTAAAATTATCACACTTACATGATCCCTCATTAATTCAAAGTTTACAAATCATTTACAATTCATGGCGTCCTGCTACTGCGATTAACAGGCCTCCTCCTTTCCCTTTCAACTTTTCTCTCCTTCATCGCCTCGTTCCCTTCTACCTAATTCTCTTTGATTCGTCTTCGCTCGAATGGCCAAGAATCGAAAGAGTAAGCCTCGCTTCGCTGCATCGTTTGGCCCTTCTTCGCAAACTAGATCTGGCCGTAACTTCTCCATTTGTGAGTGGCTCCCTTCTCCAACAGTAACTCCTTCGAACCCTATCACTAAATTCTTTCCAGCGTCGCCTTCGATCCAGTCATCTCCACTGCCAATTGTCGCTGATGTCTTAAGCGCGCTTAACCCGTTATCGACTCTCGCTGCTGATTTAGCCTCTTCTCCGTCGGGTGTTGTCCCCTTGTCGAGTAACCAACGTAAATCCTTCATCATCTATTTCGAATTTGGTTAAATCTGTTGGTAATTGGGTTAGCGCTGATTGCAATTTTAATACTCGTGTTGCTCATTCTACTATGATGAGTGGAGTTGAGTCTGTTTTGAATGAAACTGTCACCCCTAATTCTGATGATACGATTAACATGGAGAATTGTAAACCGATCGAGTCTTCTATTTGTGATATTGCTTTCGGGCAATGTACAGTTTCTGCATCTAAATTGCCATTTCCAGAAACTTGTGGCGATCCTGTAATCGCTGTTGATAAATACAGTGATATTTCTGGTGGCTCTTGTGCTGATGCTGTTAATGTTGATAAGCCAGTTTGGCCTTCATTGTTTAAAGCATTGCCATGGAACGCCGATGAATACTCGCCGTAGAAATTTAGCACTCGGGTCATTGCTGGTACTAACGTGATTCCTCCTATAGTGCTTCTGGAGGCGGTGAGCCATTGGTCTGATCGCCTTGTTGGATTTTCTTGGATGCTTCATCTTCATATTCGGTTGTTCGTGAGCAATGTAGGCGAGCGTGGAAATTGAAAGGTTCACTTCATGTCCAATTTATAAATTCCTTTTTCTTCTTTAAATTTGGTGATAAGAAAGACAGACTTATAGCGCTTGATACTAGCCCTTTCATTATTGAGAGGAAACCATTTATTGTGACTCCTTGGAGCGTTGGTATAGACAGTGCTAGAGAGCAGATTCTATCGATTTCGCTTTGGGCCACTTTCTCCAATATTCCATCTATCCTTCAACCTCTGATTGGTCTGAACTGGCTTGCGAGCCTTATTGGGGATTTCAAATGCTTTGATGCAAATATAGTTGCATGCAAGAATTTATTATATTCTCGGCACTGATTGAAATTACCCCAATGAATCCGCTACCGTTGATATTGAAAGTAAGAATCATGGAAGGTCACGAGGTGGAAATAAAAGTTAACTACAACTGGAAGCCCGACATATGTACAAATTGTCAATCATTTGGACATTCTATGGAGAAGTGTTCTAGGATTGCTCCTCTACCTCCTGCCGACAAAGTCCCCCTCCCTAGGTCGAAAATGAAATGGGTCCCCAAAGTTAGCTTATTGCCCGTTGATCCTGCAGTTTTTGTTTCTCTCGCTGTGGAGACGGTGTTGGAATCACTAGCAGTCAGTGAATCCGATGATGATGTTATTTACTGGGAACCTGACAAGAGTACATGGGTACACGCGGATATGGAAATGAGGTATGACCTGCATATGCATAGTTATCACATGTTCTTAGGTGGCCAAGATGAGTCTAGGAGGCTGGTGTATCATGTGGAGGGTGAGGGTCTTTCTCTATCGACCGCTGGTATAGATGGTGCATGCAATTGGTAGCAATTCTTATATCCTACATAGGACCAGATTTATCTCTACTCTACTCCTTCGAGGTCTTATGACCTGTATTTGGCTATGCACTTTTCTACCGTTCAGCATGTTATAAGACTCGGTACTGATGTTGATATCAATAATGAAAAGGGGGATTTACGTCTTTCTGAGCAGTCTAGACTCATTGTCTAGCTCCTGTTTTTTCTTTTGTTTATGTATTAAGATGTCTGACCACTATATTTAGCTATTCTATGCATGTACAAAACACCTGTTTCTTATTATATTCATAGTGGCACGACCCGCTATAAAACCGGCTTAGCTCTGCTAAAAAATTATCACACTTATTTACAAAACCCACCTCAATTTATCCTGATATTTTATTTCAATCCATATATTTAAATTAATTATGCAATCTAATTTTAAAAAAATTAGATAAATATAATCAAGTGATAATTATTAGTTTGCTCACTAATGAACATATGAAAATTTCAATATATACACCATACTCATATTAACAAAAATGGTAAGATTACATTTTCATTGAAATAAGATATACAAGTCACATGACATACAGTATAACATAAACAATAGGGAACTTTTATAAAATACCCTCTTTATATTTCAAAATACACAGTTCTTACTCTTAAAAAACATATTTAAAAAAAGACTATTACTTTTAGTTTCGACCAGACTGTAAATAAATGCATTAAAAACTGCAAATATTTTCACCTTTGCAAAGAAAATTCAAAAAAATAAATTGTCCATGGAAACATGTGGTATTAAGTTCAAATTTGATATTTGAAAAAAAAACAAAAAAAATATCAAAATATTCATTATATAGTACAATACAAAATTATGTTTTCTCACCGCAAATACCTTCATTTTAAAATTTCTATAACCTTTTACCGAACCCTTAGTTCTCTTCTAATATTTTACATTTAACTTCATATATTAAAATTAATCACGTAATCTTAAACTACTTAATTAAATTTTGTAAACTATCATTTGCTGATTTATCTAATAAATCATAAAAATATGAAAATTTCAATAATTTTACCATATTCACATTAACAAAAACGGCATAAAATTCATCTAAATATATAAATACATCGGTCACATAACATAATTATATACGTAAGCAATAATAACAAATTTAATTTATGATTTATCCACATCAATACATTAATGCATTGCACCGTAAAATTCTTATTTTAACTTCAAGTACCTATATTTTCAAATTTCTACAGTTGTTTACAAAACTCACTGCAATATCACGTAATTTTGTACATTTACGTCAACATATTTTAATTGATTATGTAATCTTGGATTTAAACCGTTCAAATAAATTCAATTAATAAGTATTCGTTAATTTATCTAATAAATCCTAAAATATGTCGGTTTCAATATGTATGCCATGTTCATGTCAAAAAAGTGGAAAATTTGATTTTCTATTCAAATATAAAGATATATAAATCAGATATCATAAATAATATACATAAACAACATTAACAAATTTAATTTATTATTCTTTTATCTTAATAAATTTATCGTACATTGTATTGTAAAATTCTGTTTTTAATTTCAAACACCCATATTTTAACATTTCTGTAATTATTTACAACCTCCTTCGATTGTTTTCTAATCTTTTATGTTTAAATCTAGGTATTTAAATTGCTTACGAAATCTCAAATTTAAACTATTTAAATCTCAATAAATAATTAGCCTATTCATATAATAATCTTAGAAATATATATTAGTTACATACACATACATTAATAAAAGTCTTAAGAAAAAATTTTGCATTCTACTATAAAGATACATAAATCACATATGTACATTATATTATGTACATAAACAACAATGATAAAGTTAATTTGTAAACTAATTATAATCATTTATCTCAAAAATTTATCATACATTACACTATAAAATTCTATTTTTAACTTCAAATAACTCCATATTAAAATCTCTACAACTTTTTTTTATAAAATCCTTCTCAATTTTTTCATACTATTTACTGTTAGTTCAATGTATTTTAACTAATTACGTAATTTCAAATTTAACATATTTAAAGAATTTAGTTAAATAATATTTATTAATTATTTAAAATCATTAAAATATATAAGTTTTAACATGAATACCAATTCATACTAATAATAATAATAAAATTATTTTTTAACTCCGGAAAAAATATAAGGGACATAGCACAAGCCATACATAAACAATAATAACAATTTTAATTTATAGTTCATTTATTTCACTGAATTTATCGTACGTTGTATAAGAAGTTCCAATTTTAGCATTAAAAGTTTAAATACTATATTTTACAATATTAATGTGTGCAACGCACGGGTTATATACTAGTTTAAGTAATAGATAGATTTATTTTTGTCACAACTTAAAAGAAGATTTTAAGTAAGGAAAAAACCTTTTATGATTTTCATCCCTTGCATGGAAGAAGAGAGCCGATTAGATCTGATATGGGATCTAATGTATATTGACCCTAAAATATCATATTTATGTAATATTTTGGTTTGTATGTGGTTTTCTTCATGTGCATTGTTTGGCATACCATGTTAAGATGATGAGTGTAAGGTAAATGGTTTTGTTTTGTTGTTTTGAGATTGCTTAAGAATTATTGTCTTGATTGAAAATTGTTTTTGTTATAGCAAGATTTTCTAAATTTTGATGATGACAACTTCGTATACTAGTCTTAACATGAAATCAAAAGAGGCGACTTAAACAGAGCTTAAAATGACATAAAGATAGTGTGTTATAGAGTATCATTAAAGAGAAATACTTGAAGACCTTATTGATGTGAGTCAGTTTGTCTTAGACATAATTTGTAAAGACTTATAAGAATCTCATCTTAATACTCTATGGTCTTAATGTTCCTAAAAATATATTTTAATAATTTGTAGGATTTAATTATATTTTATAAAGGCCTTGTTTGATGGCTTTAGAAGACTACATTTTTCATGAACATTGGTGTAATTACCCACTTTTTAGCCAACGAAATGCGGTACCAAATACATTCACGTATTCAAATGCCAAACATCTAATCGTTCGAAAGGTAGATTGTTAGGGTAAAAAAAGGAACAGGAGAAACATAATCTCACAACGGAATGATCACATATAATATAACAAAGACAGTAAAAGTTGTCACTCTGAAATACATAGTATATTAGAGTTAAAAATAAACCTCATCAGTCTGGACAGTTGTAACTTCATGACTGTAATGATCCCGGATTTTAACTAAGTTTAAATTGATAATTAATTTAATTTTTGAATAAAAATTGTGAAATTAATTGGTAAATTGATCTGAGTTTCTCCAAATTCAACTAAAATATGTGTTAAATCATTTGAATTTAAATTTTAAGTAAATGGTTTAAAAATAATTTGAATTTATAAAATATATCTATGTAATTCATTTAGTATGTATTTAATCTCAAAACATTCTCTTTTAAATAATATGCATTAATACAAACAAAATAGACTACAAAAATAAAAATAGAAATAGATGTATATAAGATAAACTATGAAATATAAAGTAAACAAATTAGCTAAATTTATTTATATTATAAAGTAATATTACAAAGCATAAGACAAAAGAAAGAAATATGTTTATAGAAACAAATGAAGTATAAGTATGTACACTTGTAAAAGAAAACAAAAATATATATGTATTAGCTTGCAAAAGAAGACACTAATATATATTCAAGAATGAAACACAAAAATTATAAATATCTATGTACAAACAAAATTGGATAAGTATGAACACTTGGAAAAGAAGAAAGAAGACAAAGGTGATTAAAGCCATGTCTTTAGCACACAAAAGAGATATCTATCAGCCACCAAAGAAATCTGCATAGTCAACATACAAAGAAATATCTCTGATTTTTGATTGTACAAACAAATAATAATATTACATGTAAAATGTTTCCTTATATATCAAGCTTTTCAATTTAGTTTCGTTCATTCTAAGCTGTGTAAACCTGAAGTAAATATCATTCAAACTTAAACAAAATTCAACTTAAATAGCCCAAATCAATACAAATCAGAGAATGGAAGAAGGATTACAGCTTTTAGTTCAAAAGCCTGTTTCATCATAAACTCTGTTCATTCTTATGGAATCAGGTGAGTAACATTTTCTTAAAATCTAAAAAAATATGGATCTGTTGCAAGTTGAATCTGTGATAAGTATGTTTGAATCTATATATGAATTCTCTGTGAATGATGGATATATTGTACAAGCTGAGGTTTGTAACTATCTTTGTTCTGAGTTCATAAACACCAGATTTTTGATTCAAAAAATCATTTCCTCTTGTTCTACTTGATGTTTGGACTTAGCATTAAAACAAATGTTGCTTGTTTGACTTTGAACTAAATTTTAAAAATTTATCTAAGTTAAAACAACCTGATGAAGTCTCTGGAAAGCAAGAAACTTTAGCATAGCTTTTAAAGAGTCAAAATTTAAACTTCTCAATTCTCGAATTCAGCTATGCATATCGAATTCGTATGCTTTAACTTGATTTTTAAAGCTTAAATCCTAATTTTTCGAGTTAGGATTTGAGAGTAGTTTGAGTTTGTTCAAATTTCATTATATTGGCGAATTCTGGTGATCCCGTCGATGGGGAAGGTCGAGGTTCTCTGGGGTGGTAGCGGAGCGAATGATGGTTCTAGGAAAAAAACTGGAATGGTAGATGGTTGAACGTGGAGGCGGCGGTGAATGATTGAAATTTTTAAACCAAGTTTTAGGCGAGGCTGATATTTTGACTCATTCTTCGACTAGGATTGATCGAGTGTGGTGTGGTTTGGGAAGGTGGTAGAGGGGAGATTGGCGAGTTGTTGGCCAGAGTTTCAGGCTCTTTGATGAACGGGGCTTCGAGAACGACGAGTTTCCCAGGTTAAGGAGGGGTTCCGATGGGGTATTTCCCAAGTTTCGATATTATGCTCGTTTTCGTTTTCGAGTGGACGGAGAGGTTCAGATAGTTGGAGAATAGTTTGGAGATGATCGTCAACTTGCTCGACGTAGTGGCGATGACTGGAGGCAAGCGTCGGAGTAGTGCACCTGTACGTGCACTTGTGTCTGATGATCTGGAGTTGTTTAGTCTAGGTGGAAGTAGTTTTTTTCTCGTGTGTTTCACTCGAGTGTTACTCGAGGTGTTTCTGCGTTTGACTCGAAGCAAGATTGAATGGCTCGGGTTAATATTTTGTACAGGTTTCAAAACCTGTTCTGGTTTGAATAAATTTAATTTTCAAATTATAAATCAAAGTTTAAACTAAGTATAAATCAAAGTCTAATATAAAATCAAGTTTAGTTGAAACTCAGTTTGGGAAATAAGTTTCGAATTCAAAATTGTTTTAATAATTTAAAGGTATTAAGAAATTAAGTGGTTTTAAAAGATTTGGATTTAAAATAAAGTTTGAAAATGTAAAGGAAGAAGTTAAGCAAAGTTAAATCAAAAGTTTTAAACCTGGACTGAAATTTGACTTTGTAGGTTTTGAAATAAAATAAAGTTTATAAATTTCAAACGTTTAAATAAGTTTTAATGTTAAAATATACTTTTAAATATGTAAAATTGAAAGAGAATTTGATTATAACTCTTTTAAATTTCTTTTGTAATAAAAGTATTACTTAAACATGTGAATTCAAAAGTTTTAAAAGTTGGTTTTAAAATTTATAATTAAGTAATATAAGTGATTAAGGAATTTCTTAACGTAAGTAATCAAAAGCTAATTACTCTGTGTTATTTTATGAAAGGATAATTAATTAAGATTAATTAATATAAGTAATTAAAGGTAATTAATTACTTAAAGATAATTACTTAATTAAAAGTAATTAAATAAATGATTAAAATTGATTAATTAAATGATTAAAGGATAATTGCTTAATGTAATTAATTTGTGATTAGGGATAATCATTTTTGTAATTAATTAAGGATTAATTAATTAATGTAATTAATTAAGAATAAATAATTAAGGGTTAATTAATTAATGATTTATTCATTTATTAATTAAGGTTAATTAATTTAAAATTTAAAGTTAATTAATTATTAAAGGTTAATTAATTAAAATAATTTGTAATTAACCTGGGTTAGTGATTAATCTGGTTTCAATTAATTAGATGATTCATTAACCTTACTTATGGATGACTGTATTCTATTGAATGCTGTGAATTATTCGATATCCCTACTATGTGATGCTGTGTGATATGAATTGTTTTAATTCAAGCTGTGATGAATGTAATTTATTTTATATGTGATTTATCTGTGGATATGTGAATAAGGATAAGCGTTATAGTTTATACCGCTTATCAAATATATTGCTGTATTTGAATCTGTGATGATTGAATGATGTTGCACTACTGTGTTAAACCCCTGGACTACACCATACACACACAAATATGGACTTCACGAGGAAATCGATTAATTCACAGATTTTTGAAATGGTTTTAAAAATTAAATTTGAATTCAAATTGTTTGGACATGGAATCGGGTTAAATGTGAAAAGCTTTGGAAAAGGAGTTTTGAGGATAATGTTATTTTGGATAACTTCATAAAGTTTTGAAATTTAAAATGGTTGAACCTTGTTTTGAAATTAAAGAGGATTTTAAATGGTGTATCTTATATATATAAAAGATTTGAAATGAAAAATGGTTTTCCAAGTTATGAATGAATCTTTTTGAAAGCTATGAATTAAATCTTGATTTAAAGATTTGATGAGTTAATCCAATTTGAAAGGGAAATTATGTTGAAAAGAATATGTATAAATCTTTGTTAAAGATTGGTATACTTTGTTTTCAAATTGAAAATGGGTCTTAAAAGTGTATCCTTTCTATAAAAGATTTGAAACGGAAATTGGTTTGAAATCTGTGAATGAATCTTTGTGAAAGATTGGTGAACTTTGTGAAATGAATCTTTTTGTGTAAAAGATTGAAAATGGTAATTTGTTTAAACCATTTGAAGAAAAGTTTTGGGTAATAAGTTGTGACTTAACTAAAATCCCAATATCCATATGTTTTAAAATATTGCGCTCACTATTCGGTTTAGCCAGGAGAGGACTTTGTGTCATATAACCCATTCCAAATAGTGATATGACGTAAATGGATAGCATTTGAAGACCGGTGTTGAAGATCTGGTATTTGTGAGAACGATAGGATAACCTATCGATTGTCTCTGCACCGAGTTGCTCTGGTATAGAGACCTCCATATGTGATGGGAAGTCCGATCGGGATTGTGAATACCCGGATTGCAAGGGCTTCTTTGGAAGTGCCTTCTGTTCTGTTCGAACCCGGAACAGATTTGTATGGTTGTATGTCTGACATTACACTTTGAGATATAAAGCAGATTTCTTTCAAATACATTTCTGTTTGGTGGCGGAGATTTATTCTCTTAGCTTAACACCCTTCTCTGATACGTACGAGCTCAGAGGTTATGTAGTTGAAGGTTATCAGTGATGTACTCCCAATTTGGTAATGTGGCTTGCTGAGTGCTGCTGTGTGTTGCTGATTATTTGTTGATCAAAGCATGGCTTTGTGAAGAAGCATAGCTTTGTGGACGAGACTGCATCAGGACCTCACATCCCGGAAATGGTCGAAACAGGAAAGATGCGGTAAGGTTAGGAGGGTCGCGCCCTTTAGGGTATGTCATTTCCATCTGGAAAAAGGTGGTATCAAGTATGGAGCCCTGATATTTAACCTATGTGGTTGTTGCAATCTCATTTCTGTGTGGTTGTTGCTTTGTTGAGGCGCCTCGGATAAAGGTCGCAAACGACCGGGGGAAGGCATATTCGTGTAGTAGTTACCTAGTTACAGAGGTAACCCGGCCTTGTGTTGGCAGAGAGCTGGTTAAGTTCTTGGGACGTCCTTCCGGAGGCGTACCCATGTGGTAATAGGAAGTTCCTTAGCCTGACCATTTGTTGGAATTCCAAAGAAACAATACGAGCCATTTACGGTTTTAGTTGTATAACCTACTATGGAATGTGGCGGTAACCTGCTATTGAATATAGTAGCTATAGTAGGCATACAATAATGGTTGTATGCTGGCTAAGATTAATATTATATTTTCGAAATGTTTTCCACACTAGACATTAATGATAATATCAAAAAAAGATTTTTCTCGTATCAAGCATGTTTGACTATCATAAGGAGAAATCTTCTCCAATTCTGCGTTTGCATTGTGTGTGTGGCGGGAGGCCTTATGGTAGTTTCATTTTCCAAAAAGCATATCGGATTTCTCTTATGAACTATTTTTATTTTAAAAAACTGTTTTGTTACTCATACCAGTCCCATGACTGACCTAGAGTTTATTGTTCCCTTTCTAAACTCTGGGTGCCCACAATTTCCCACACGGGCAGTCTAGAGTTGGGTTTTTCAGATAGTCGTGTTTAGTAGATTATCGGGAGCTAGTTCAGTTTTTGGAGTTCACGGACGACCGACTTTGCTTATCTTGGTGC
This sequence comes from Allium fistulosum, assembly GCA_030737815.1. Classification (NCBI taxonomy): domain Eukaryota; kingdom Viridiplantae; phylum Streptophyta; class Magnoliopsida; order Asparagales; family Amaryllidaceae; genus Allium; species Allium fistulosum. The sequence goes on from CM060907.1 coordinate 298,565,504, forward strand.
AACATGATGGTGGTTTGAGCTTGATGTTGAAATTGTTGGACGCATGCCCTTTTAAAGACCATTTGGAGCCGCTGTAACATTATTTGTCTCTGATATTCTTGTATCATATAGATATCATTGTTGTATATCATTTTGGATATTATATTCATTGGAGTTGTATATGATATCATCCATTTCTGTCTTCCGCTGTGTTGTTATACTTAACGTGTAATAAGCTCTGGCGAGCCAGATTCGGCGTTTGAATCTGCGGCATTCGAGTACAAGTGAAGCACGGGTGCCAATTTTCGAAGGCTGAGTCAGGACCATCACAATGACCTTACAATTGCTAATGGGTATATAAAATAATACTAGAAAATAAAAATACTACAACTGGTGAACATCCAGCCATACTCCATGAGCTCCATGACACACCGACAACAACGTGGAAAAATACTCGTTCTGACCCAAGCATTGTAATAAAATAACACCTGGATCAATCTAGAAATACCAACGCGAGAACACTCAAGTAATACGATGAACATATAATAATTCTATGCGATCACGTCGTTGAATGCAGAATGGGTTTTACACTACTAGAACAACATTCATATATGAAAGAGTGGAAACGATTAGAATAAAACCCAACTTGAAAGAATGGGTATAAACAAGATCAATATCAAAACTTAAAGAATGGACATAAATAATTAAACATCGAGAAGAACTCCAATCACTTCTCGACACAATTAAGAAAAAAATTCAAAGATTTGAATCGACAAGGAAATGAAAATTTTCAACAATGACTAGGTGGGTGCGTCCCCCTTACCGAAAGTACACCTCTAGACAATATACTTGAGATGGTCATTTTCTCTTGTGACTCTCTCGGAAATGTACAAGTTGGACCACACCAACGTTACTGAGTATCCAAGTATTTCACATCTTCGCATGCACACTACCGAATCCAATCTAGAGTAGATGTAAAAATATCTTAATGGGAGCAACCCTACATAGCTTGACGTCCATTCGATTTTTGGTTTTAGTCATTTTCTAGCAAAGGATATCAACGCTCAAATGAGCAATAAATCATGTTAAACTGAAGATACACAAAGAAGAAAGCTGAATTGATGGTCAATAAATCAACTATCGGGAATAATCAAAATGATAGTATATGAAAATTAAATCTTATACCCTTACCACCACTACAAGAGAAACCAGCTATTCCAACGGCTCTAAGCCGTTGGCGGTCGTTGGGAGCCGTTGGAAAAGCCGTTGAAATAGCGTTCACGCTTTCCAACGGAAACAACGGGGCTATTCCAACGGCTTTTCCAACGGCTAAAAATGGTATATTGCCGATGGTAGCCGTTGGTTTAAAATGTCCATATAGCCGTTGGTAGCCGTTGCTAATCTGGGTGAAATTTTTTTTATAACAACAAGCCATTCACCTTCCAACCACACACAATCAATATATATCAATTTCCATTCCATTTCCACTCCATTTCACATATATATCACATATCCAACACATTATACCACAAACAATATAAACAACCAAAAATCAACATCAAACATTACATTTTCAAACCAAACTCCAGGTCAATATGTACATAAACAACAAAACTCTCACCAACACCAACTCCAACTCCATATTCAAGTCAATATATACAATGCAAACACTTAAACCTCACCACCTCAATGTCAATATATACACAATAACCATCAAACACAATCCTCACCACCTCAAAGTCAATATATACAATAACCAACCACAAAGACAATAATAATCATACCTCTCAAGCATCATCATCACCTCTGGAAGCACCAGACGACGAAGGGAAGGAACCATGCCTCTGCGCGTACTCCGCTAAATGTTGATTCAGCTGCTCCATTTGTATAGCACGAAGACGGTTTTTCTCTTGCAGCTGCTCAACCGTGGCTCTAAGCTCTTTTATTTCAGCTTTGTCACACGCCTTTTGAGCTGCCCAAACCTGCAAATAGAATGTGAGATGTTCACATTTGTATTATAATCATTTTCTTAAGCAATGCATACTTATCTAATATTTATAAATCACGTATATGTTAGATTTAACTCAGGTGGAAATCATCATATGTATAGTGTATCTATAGGTTAATTTATTAAATATAATATTGTAATGTTTATAAGATTACCGCTTGGTTTCCATAGCCATAGCGCCTATTCTGCTGCGTTGGATCCATAATAACGTCGAAAATATTATCTTGCTCCTCTACCATCAACTCATCGCGATCCGATTCTGAAAGCAGCTCTGCCCATGCCTCTTGAAACTTTGCCTAAAATAATAAAACAATTACATGTTAAAATTAGTAGAATAGGATTTAAACATATCGATATTTATAAAATAAGATTTAAAATATGCATACATATGTAGTCGTCTCCTTATCATCATCATCATCCCACTGATATGTAATATTGCCAGCATTGTCTGCTTGTCTTGATGCGTGGGTGCGGGTAAATACCTCCATCATAGACACGGGACGTCCAAGCGACCTTTCCTGCAATAAATAATTTATATATTTTAATTTTTCATAGCTAGTTACTGAACTGATTAATATACAAAATGTAATAACGGTTTAGATTTGTAATTGATAAATTTACCAAGTCCTCACGGTGATGTTGAAATGACTTGGATCCGCCATGATGCGTTACAGGATTCCTACTTCTATTGGCAGAGTTCCTCTCCGACTCCATCTGCAATTTAAATTGAATATTATATTTACTAATTGCGAAATAATTAACTATATATTTGGTAGATTTACCTTGAACTCGTCGGTCTCCCACCAACTCATCCAAGAATTCCATACTGAAGCTCCCATCCAGTTCGGTTTCTTCCCTGATTTTTTAAGAGCTGACATTACCTCCCTATAATTTTTGGCGACCTTCGAATTCCAGTGGCGCTGAACCATGGCGACATCGAGCTCCGCCAAGTCCACTTGCCCCTGTACAAAGATAAAATATTACTAATTGTTCATTTATACTTATTCATATAGTAAAGTGGTATAAACTCACCAGAGGATCCTGCCAGATGGCCTCCTTGACTTGGTCAGGGATCTTACTCTACTTAGGCTAGCAATCTGTCATCCTGCTCATATATGATTGCTTGGAAATGCCAAGCACAACTCCTGAGGGCTCCAAATCAAATCCCCTGTGTTAAATATAAAACAAAGCTTTTGATAAGTATATATATGTATGAACAAATTTATATTGTTATCATTTTAATTTTGATACTTACGCTCCATCAGCCTTCGGCTGCAAATATACAAGTGGTCGAGCTGGAGGCTCACCACTACTCTCGCCGACCGAGCGAGAAGAGCTACGACGTCTCGAGCCTGACATAATACCTGTTGAAAGTTTCATTTTTAATTATATACATAGATAAAATGATGATGATATGTGGTGCATGTAATAAAGTCATTTTTATTTGGTAGTGCATGTAATGATGATGATGATGATGATGATATGTGATGCGCGTGCATGAATAATTGTAAAAATTAACGGATATTACTCAGTCCTCGTCGTTTTCTGATTCAGACTCGGTCTCGTGTTCTATATCGTTTTCCTCTACACTCTCAAATGCTGTTTTTTATAATCAAATTCGATAAACACGTTTAGATTTTACTGTTTTTTATAATCCATTTTCGTTTATATACAAAGTTATATTTCTTGCTATTTTGTTTACATTTTTGTGCCTTTTGTGATGGTCGGTTATCCTACTTCCCATTACAAACACAATAGTAATAACATTTCTTAAATCATATCATTATAAACGATTTCCCAAAATTTCGGCAGCACTTCCCCCGTGTTCCTTGTATCGTACACATATGCATGTACACAAGGAATGAAAAGGAAATGCTGTCGAAATTTTGTGAACCGTTTATAACGATATGATTTACGAAACGTAATTACTTTATAGTGTTTGTAACTTGTCCAATACAGGGACAAATCCAAAAAATATTGTATCGGATGAATATGAATATCTGTTTTGGAATAAAAATGAATATTCATACAACGATCATATACAACACTTATCAAACGGGGCCAAAAATTCACTAAGAGATTTAAATTTTGTTTATATGTTACCGTTTTATTAAATATATAAAATAAAGCATATTATGCATTATTTTATTTATATTCTACTATTTTATTAAATATATAGTAAATTATATGATTTTTACTATTTCGCAAAATATATAATTCATGTGTGTATATATACTAAATTATATACTTATCTAATGCTAATATATTTTGTAAAAGATATAATTCATGTTCGTAAAATATTCGACTAATTCATGTTTGCATAATATTTTACAAAACATACACAAAATAATTTAAATCAATCCTAACTAATCTAACGCTAACTCAAATGCGCATTTACACTAAATTATCAACATATGTATATATGTGCATAATATATATACACAAACAATTTGGACATTTGGATGGTAATAATTGTAATTAGCACTTAGTTTGGTATAATAAACAATCAATAGGCCATTAGATACAACTATAACAACAAATTAAACACAAAATTAGCAAAATTTAAAATTTTAGGGTTTTAGGCAAAACCTGATTTTGGAGTGGAATTGGATGGAGAGAGGCCGCTGGTGTTGATTGATGGCGTCAGAGTGGCTGCCGGTTGCATGGGGAGGCTGGGAGCAAGAAAAGAGGAGGAGTGGAGGAAGAGGGTGGAGGATTTGGGGTTTGTTATTGGATGGAAGAAGAATGAATGTTGCTCTCGGTTTGCTGCAGGTTTACACGAATATTTCCAACGGCTTCCAACGGCCGCAAACAACATTTTTACAACGGTTACCAACGGCTACCAACGGCTTGTTAAAAAATAATGAGCCGTTGGTAGCCGTTGGAAATTCCCGTTGGCGGCCGTTGGAACTCTGTCGTGGCTATATACTGTATTTCTAGTAGTGCACTACTCATCGATTTCAAACTTATATTATCCCTCGGTTGAAAATGAAGTCTGGCAAGTTAAGGTAGCACTACCTCTTGGCATTGCCTTGACAATAATTTTAAACTTCGAGATAGAAACAAGTTTCCATACCTCGACGTTTAGTGCTAAGAGTGTCGTTAAATCCTTTCCATATAAGCGATACCGTTTATGGAAATTAAATTTCTTATCCTTTCCGTAACCGAATCAAATCTTTAAACTTTCAAACCGAATTTGTGCTTGGTTTTCACATCATAAATATCTGTAAAACACTTTAAAAACACTCCTTAAAATATTCCCTTTAAAGAGTAAATTTTATTTTTAAGCGTATTAAAAAGAAGGGTAAAAACATATGTCATTGAAACATTTCTTACTATAAACCTAAAACAATTTACACTTAGCTTTATCTTAAAAAAAGTATTCCCTTTAAAAGATTTTCTCATCTATAAACTGTCATTTATAAATTTCAAACAACATTTATTATTCCTGAAGATGATAAATCAATTAAAATGCTTTTATAAATTAAAACAGTGTTAATCATGCAAAAAGATAATTGGTATAATTTTTTTTATAAATTTAAAACCACATTAATCATCCCAAGAGGCAATTAATCAAACTCATAACTCCTTTAATAAAATCAATTAATTAGCCTTAAACACCACTATTAAATCAATTAATTAATTTTAATAACTTTTACTAAATAAGTTAATTAATCTTTAAAACACTTTTATTAAATCCGATAATTAATTTAAACACCTTTATTTAAACCAATTAATTAATTTAAAACATCATTATTAAAATGATTAATTAACCTTAAACATCATTAATAAATTTATTCATTAACTTTATCATAGTTAAATAATAACTAAGAATATATTTAAACCTCAAATTCTTTTCAAATACTAATACAGTCCATACAAACCCATATGAAAAGAATTTAAAAAATATTTAAGGTGAATAACCTTTATAAATTTAAACAACATTAATTATCCCGAAAGATAATTAAATCCAATTTATAATCTTTTATAAATTTAAAACGATATTAATTATCTTGAAAGATAATTAACCAAATTTATAATCTGTTTATAAATTTAAAATAATGTTAATTATCCTGAAAGATAATTAATTAAATTTATAACTCCTTTTATAAATTTTTAATCAACACTTATCCTTTATTTGCATAATTCTCAAAATACATGAAAATATAGTTTAAACAATTTTCAAAGTGCAAAGACACGACCAAACATTTATTTTGTAAAAATACAAGCTCAAGTTTAACACACAACAAGGGTTTAAGTAGATGATATTTCATAAGTGACGGTACAACGATAATTGCTGTAATGACACTTACACAGTCAAACAGTATGTCATAAATATTTTCAACCAACAAAATATAACAACATAAGAATATAAGTAAATTAATATTGACGAGGAATCCCTTAGGGTCCCCCTATAAACTCCCATGTAAATCATACGTATGAATGTGTATTTCGAAGTGTTCTGCAGCGACCTATTCGCCACGTACACTTCGACTTTCCCTCATTTTTGTCCCCCGCAGCACAATAGTTATTTATGTCATCCACATTTCAAGCGGGAATTTATTATCCAACAAACAACCAAACAACAATATAAACGAGCATCCAAGCATTTAACAATAATCTATAGCAACACAGATATCATACAATTTATTCAAAGGTGTGTAAACTCAAAGAAAATCCAGTTGACGCTTTCACGTTGCAGTTTGGTCTAAAATTGAACGATGTTTGATTTTAGCTTGAAATTTAACTAGCTTCAAATTCAACGAAACATGTTCCATTGCGTAGCTATCGCCATTATGAGCGCAAGCAAAAGACTGCATCTCGATTGGACCTCATATGAGAAAGTTATGAATTTTATAAGTTATCGATTTTAATTAAATAATTAAATTCAACTAATTACTTAATTAAATATTGATTAACTTAAACATACTTCTTCCCCAAACCATTCCTTCTAAAAAAACAAATGCCGGCACATAGAAACTAGACTTGGACATGCACGCTGGCCACCACGATTTCACCTCCGCCTCCTCCAAGACAATTTTAACCTAGAGCTAACCCTAATCGACCATACCAGGTCGTGTTTAGCCTAAGACCGGTGCATGACCTCAAAATCTCCCCATTGGTGCTCCTCCTCCCCACAAACCCAAATCCAAACTCCATTTGAGCTAACTCCACTTGTATCACCCAAACACACAAACCCTAGCTAACGACCGAACCTCGACTACTCCTAAAACACGATCAAACAAGACAAAGAGGGTATGGAATTATAGATCTACTAGTTAGGAGTTCAAAGATACTTGTTTTAGGATATTTCATAGAGTATGATGTTTGATTTAATTTTTGAAAGTTTGTGGCCATTTTTGGTTAACTAGTTATGTGAATGAAGTGGGAAAAGTTCTGAAGGGTTGAAATTAAGTGTTGAGTTATGTTGACATTTCCTTATCTATAAAAAGTTTCAATTCTTCCTTATAATAGAAGCTAAACTAATATTCTCAAGCAACATCAAATCAAAATCAAGATCAAAATTTTGAATTTGGTTTGATTGGCGGTACCCCGCTGCATAATATCTCATTCACGTACGGACCACGAATGATGGAAATAAAAATACAACCGTGCGCCAAAATGCGACACGATCATAAATCAACAATAAAATACATATATTATTTAATTGTGTGAAATTTCAAAAGCACCATCATTTGCCCTAAAATACGTCAAAGGATAATTTAAATATTATCCAATTTAAAAATTATGGGAAAATCAATTAAATTGAAATAAAAATAAGTCATTAAAATCGAATCGTTTTATTAACAATTGATTTTCTTGTTATTTATCCGAACCATTTATTATTGTAAATAAATTTACAAAACAGGTCCACCGTTATTATTTATTAATTAAAAGGAGTTAAATAAGGCTATTAAATCCATTTAATTAATATTAAACTCATAATTCAAATATTTAATCAATTCTTAAATTTGAATATAAGTTATTTAGATTTTTAAACACCAATTATTTGAATATTTTAAATTAATTAAATATTCAAAATTAATACGATAAAATTTCGGGTTGTTACATTTTCCCCCCTTAAAAGAATTTCATCCCTGAAATTTCCTAAGGATGAAAATGTCTCTACCCTTACGGTTTGAAAACTATTAATTAAAATGAGTTATTAAATTCTTAAAGTTCCTTATATTATGGAAAATTTTGACAGTGCCTCCTTTGCGCGGCTAATCGGAAAATACTACAACCTACCACAACTGTCCAAATCAACAAAGAAAACAAAAGCCAAGCGGCCTCCCATGTATGGGGTATAAAATCATCAATCAATTTCCAATTTCTAAATCTACTACATACCTCTTTCACATTTGATTTTTCTTTTTGCAAGCAACTTATTATCTTGATGTGAATGTAGGTGCGCAAGAAACCAAATAATAATCTCTTGCTTCCCTGTACTTATCTTGTACTTACATAATTCAAAAGAGAATCTTTCTAACAAAGAGAAATACACAAGCAACGTAAACAATATAACAACCATATGCAATATAAGTACAGAGAATACTCTATATGAGAATATTAAGCATCCAATCTTTTCAAAAGATAAATTTAGAACTAAATGCCCGGGGTTTTATATTCAAAATATATTTTCAAATTCCTCCAAAGAGAAATAAATCAAAACCAAAATCAATTATAACAAGGAGGGAGCTCCTCCTACTGAAACATGGCATAACTCTAAAATCAAAATAACACGAAGCATCCAGTGGTATTCCAGATCCTTCTAAAACAACACTAGAGTAAACAAATATACCTAGTAGCCTTCCAAATTGGAAAACTCCCAATCGCCCAACTTTGGTCATAACTAAAATGTTTGAAACTTTACTTCACAAAATCCTTTTCCAAATATTATGAAATAACAATGCTTTACCAAAGTTTTCAAAATAATAATATTATTATTTCTTCCACAAATTCTTTCGAAATCACTTTTTCAAAAGCATCGGGATTTAAGTTCTAACAAACAACAACTTTATATGTCGTAGTCTATGAAATCACACTATCAATCAAATCAAATTCCATAAAGGAATAAACTAACATTTAACATTATTTAAAATGTCAAATGACTAACAAACAAGCTTTAGAATTTTGTTTAGGTTCACAACTTTCTTAAGTCATAAAACAAAGCATACAAATATACTTAAGCCCGTATGATATACATAAATCATCCATACGCAATATTTGATCCGACCACTTGCTTGGATACATAGACTTCACTTCCAAAACCAGTATTGCTCACTCCACCTTCCTAGTGCGAGATCCAATCAGGTTCCTCGATTAGAAACCTCTGTTCTCCTTGCATAGCCATATATTATGATAGAAAACATCAACATCATATTAAGAATCTGAATCAAGTGTTCACTGACAATAATCAAGTGAGAAATCCTTTTTCAAACTGATATGAATCACCTGAAGTTATGTATTCGAATCCTAGATCTAGAACCGTGCGAATATACGTACAACTTACTTATATAATTTTATTGACTTTTTTATTACCTCAATATTTTTCTAAATCACTTCCATTTTCATTTATAGTATCCCATTTAACACTAAATTTTTTATGAATTATTCCATAAATTTTCATTTAAGTTTTTAAATAATTTATAAAGACACAACTTTATAAAACATTAAATTGAAAACTAACTCCACTTTTATTTACTTATATAATGCTCTTCTACATCCTAAGTGTATATACAAAATGTTAATTTTAATTAATTATTTATTTATTTATTTTCAAAATTCAAATGGGGCCCAAACAAAACATGAGTCTTAAAGCTGAGTCAACCTTTCGACCTCTTTACCTTAGAGTGTTCTAAAGAAAGATATTTACTAGTTGGCCCAATAACAACTAATAGTTTATATGACTTAAATGTTCAAACAAAACTATGGCTTTTAATAAATGATGCTTATTAAAACATTCCACTCTAATTCAACCCATTTAAAAACTTGAGTTAAATTATTTCTTGAGTTTTAAAATCTTTATTTATCAATTTATTATTCAAAATAACTTTTATTTTAAATCAATTTCCTTTAAGGAAACCTAAGGCTAAATACACGGTTTTTATTTCAAAACCCTTTTGAAATCATACTATAAATATTTCCATGTATATAATAACTTCAACAATTTATTTACTAAAACTCACTTCGAAATCGTTTGGATTCAAACTCATTTCTATCTCATAATGATAAAAAGAATAATTTATCAAGTGTCCTATAAGGTTCGCCTAGGCAAACATCTGATCGTCACTTAAAGGATTATTCAGATTGCCACAAACAAATCGAGACATTTTCCCCGAACCATCCAAAGAAAATGTATTATTATTAAAAATTCTCTTTGAAATATTTATTCTCATAAATTATTCCAAGAAATATTATCATAAATTTTCTCAATAACCCTTTTGAAATAATTTCAAGCAATTCCATGATTTAAAATTCTCAAAAACTCTTTTTAAATCATATAAATCATTCTATATACCATACCCATATAAGATGCACCTTTAAAATCATCTAATATTATAATAACTCTTTTTAAAACATATTTTATAAACCGAATTTATATAAAATTTCCTTTATATAACTTATATTATAATAATTCTTCTTTATTATAATAAAATTGTCTAAAATTTTTATCCTCTATATGACTTATCTCCCTATTTATATTAAATTAAACCTGTTTATAAAAAATGACTTTTTACATAACATTTTCATCGAACATCTTAGTCAAATAGTGAAACTTAATTCATAATGGGTTCGTTTTTTAAATCAAAGAAAAAAGCACTTATAAATAAGTCGAGTACAAATAATCAGCAACCAACAACCGACAATCAATACTTCTAAACTTACCGAGCATAACTAATCAAACAATAATGATAATAAATAAATATTATCATTGTCAAACAAACAAACACCAAAAAAAACTATATAAATTTGAAAATTATTCCTTTATATATATAAAATATATAATCCTAGGTAAAATATTTCATTTTTCAAATTTTCAAAAAATTAATATCATGTCCGTTTGCGTTGTTCGAGTGTTTAGAAAGCCTTATCGACACTGTGGCGTCCCACGTCTCGACCATAATTCATAAACAACTCAGTAGACCAATTAACATAATATGTTTTTATACCAAATAACAAATACACTTTGGTATATATAATACTCACAAAACTCATTCCAGGATGTCACTTACCCTATCTCTAATGAGCCATACCCTACCAAAGTCATGGTTCTCGCTTAACCTTTAGCTCTGATGCCAGCTGTAAGACCCGCCTTTTTGACCATTGGAAGACGACACCAAATGCATCATCGTATTCAAATGACGGTCATCCACTCGCCGAAAAAGTTGATACTTAGGGTAAAATAAAAATAAAAAGAAAGGAGAAACAAAATCTCATAGCGGAACGATCACATATAATATAACAAAGATAGTAAAAGCTGTCACTCTAAAATACACAGTATATCCAAGTTAAAAGTAAACCTCATCGGCCTGGACAAATATAACTTCCTCACCTTACAATTGCTAATGGGTATATATAATAATACCATGGAAAAATAAAAATACTATGACTTGTGACCATCTAGCTCTACTCTATGAGCTCCATGACACACCAACGATAACCTGGAAAAATACTCGTTCTGACCCAAGCATTATAATAAAATAACACCTGATCAGTTTGGAAATACCGGCGTGAGAAAACTCAAGTATTATGATGAACATATAATAATTCTGTGAGACCATGCCACTAAATGCGAAACGAGTTTTTATCTCACAAGAACAACATCCATATATGAAACAATGGAAACAATTAGAACAAAACCCAACTTGAAAGAATGGGCATAAACAAGATCAAAATCCGAACTTTGAGAATGGACACAAATAATTAAACATTGAGAAGAGCTTCAATCACTTCTCAAGGCAATTAAGAAAACAATTCAAAGATTTAAATCAACAATAAGGAAAATGAAATTTTCCAACAATGACTAGAAGGGTGCACCACCTTACAGAAAGTATACTTCTAGATAATATACTTGAGAGGGTCATTTTCTCCCTTGACTCTCTTGATAATGTACAAGCCGGACCCCGCCAACCTTACCGTCCGAGTATTTCACATCTTTACGTGCATACCACGGAATCCAATCTAAAGTAGATGCGAGATACCCAAATGGGAGCAACTCTACATAGCTTGAAGTCCACTCGCTTTCTGGTTTTAGTCATTTTTCCACAAATGAGACCAGCACTCAAATGAGTAATAAATCATTTTAAATTGATGATACGCAAAGAAGAAAGCTGAATCGATAGTCAATAAATCACCTATCGGGAATAATCAAAATGATTGTATATGGAAATTAAATCTCACACCCTTACCACTACTCATCAATTTCAAACTTGTACTATCCCTCGGTTGAAAATGAAGTCGGGCAGTTTAAGATGGTGTTACCTCTAGGCATTGCCTTGATAACAATTTTAACCTTCGAGATAGAAACAAGTTTCCATACCTCGACGTTTAGTGCTAAGAGTATGGTTAAATCCTTTCTATATAAGCGATGCAGTTTATGGAAATTAATTTTCTTAACTTTCTATAACCGAATCAAATCTTTAAACTTTTCAAACCAAACTTGTGCTTGATTTTCACATATCACAAATATTTGTAAAACACTTTAAAAAGACTCCTTAAAATATTCCCTTTTAAAAGAAAATTATATTTTTAAGTGTACAAAAAAGAAGGGTAAAAAACAAATGCCATTGAAACATTGTTTACCATAAACCCAAAACAATTTACACTTAGCTTTATTTAAAAAAATAAACTATTCACTTTAAAAGATTTTCCCATTCATAAACTATCATTTGTAAATTTCAAACAACATTTATTATCCTGGAAGATAATAAATCAATTAAAATGCTTTTAAAAATTAAAATAGTGTCAATCATCTTAAAAGATAATTGGTATAATTAATTTATAAATTTAAAACCACATTAATTATCCCAAGAGAAAATTAATCAAACTTATAACTCCTTTAATAAATCAATTGATTAATTTTAAACACCTCTATTAAATTAGTTAATTAACTTTGATCACTTTAATTAAATCTGTTAATTAATCTTTAAAACACTTTTATTAAATTTGATAAATAATTTTAAACACCTTTATTTAAACTAATTAATTAACTTAAAATATCATTATTAAAATAATTAATTAACCTTAAACATCATTAATAAATTTATTAATTAACTTTATCATAATTGAAGATTAAACAAGAATATATTTAAACCTTCAATTCTTTTCAAATACTTATATAGTCCTTACAAACCCATTTGAAAAGAATTTAAAACATATTTAAGGCGAATGACCTTTATAAATTTAAACAACATTAATTATCCCGAACGATTGTTAAATTCAATTTGTTCTTTTATAAATTTAAATGACATTAATTATCTCGAAAGATAATTAAACAAATTTATAATCTCTTTGTAAATTTAAAACAGCGTTAATTATTCCGAAAGATGATTAATTAAATTTATAACTCCTTTTATAAATTTTTAATCAACACTTATCCTTTATTTTCAAAATTCTCAAAATACTTAAAAATATGGTTTAAACAATTTTCAAAGTGCAAAGACACAACGAAACTTCTATTTTGTAAAAATACAAGCTCAAGTTTAACACACAACAGGGGTTTAAGGGGATGATATTTCATAAGTGATGGTACAGTGATAATCGTTGTAACGACACTTACACAATCAAACAGTATGTCATAAATATTTCAATTAAACAATAATATAAGCGATATAAGAATATAAGTAAATTAATATTAGAGAGAAACCCCTTAGGGTCACTCCACAAATGTCCCTTGTAAATCACACATATGAACGTGTATTTCAAAGTGTTTTGTAGCGACCTATTCGCTATGTAAATTTCGACTTTCTCTTGTTTTTATCCCATACAACACAGTTGTTATTTATGTCATCCACTTTTCAAGCGGGAATTTAAAATCCAAACAAACAGCCAAACAATAATATAAACTATAATCCAAGCATTCAATAATAATCTATAGCAACATAGATAATATAATTTATTCAGAGGTGAGTAAACTCACAGAAAATCCAATTAACGCTTTTGCATTCAGGTGGTCTAAAGTCGAACGATGTTCATTTTTAGCTCGAAATTCAACTAGCTCCAAATTTAACGAAATATGTTTCATTGTGTAGCTATCGCCATTATGAGCGCAACGCAAAAGACCGCATCTCGATTGGACTTCGTATGAGAAGGTTATGAATTTTATAAGTTATCGATTTTAATTAAATAATTAAATTTAACTAATTAATTAATTAAATATTGATTAACTTAAACATACTTCTTCCCCAAACCATTCTCTTCAAAAATCAAATGCCTACACATAGAAACTAGACATAGCCATGCACGCTCGATCCAAGATACAGAGCATCGCTCTACCGTTTGACGAACCAACTTCACTACCGCGTTTCTCCACTTGAGCCCGACCCGTTGGCCACCACGGCTTTGCCTCTGCCTCCACCAGGATAATCGTACTTGAATCTAACCCTAAGTGATTGTACCAAGTTGCGTTTCGCCTAAGACTATCGCACGATCTCAAAATCTCCCACCGGTGCTCCTCCTCGTCAGAAACCCAAATCCAAATTCCATTCGAGCTAACTCCGCCTATATCACCCCAACACCCAAACCCTAACCAACGGCCGAACCTCGACTATTCCCAAAACATGATCAAACAAAACAAATAGGGTATGGAATTGTAGATCTACTCGTTAGGAGTTCAATTTTCATTGTTTTTGGATTTTTCATGGAGTACGATTTCAATTTTAATTTTTAAAGGCTTGTGGCCATTTTTGGTTAAATAGTTATGCGAATGAAGAGGGGAAAGTATTGAAGGGTTGAAATTAAGTGTATAGTTATATTGATATTTCCATATCTATAAAAAGAATCAATTCTTCCTTCTAACACAGGCTAAATTAAAATTCTCAAGCAACATCTAAAATCAAAATCAAGTCATTATTAATTCAAATTCAAAATTTTGAGTTTGATTTGATTTTTAAAAAGTTTTGAAAAGAAATATTGGCGGTACTCCACTACATAATACCACATTCATGTACGGACCACGAACTACCAAAATAAAAATATGATTGTGCATCAAAATGCGACACAATCATAAATCAACAATAAAATACACAGATTATTTAATTCTGTTAGATTTCTAAAATACCATCATTTGCCGTAAAATACGTTATACAATAATATAAATATTCTCTAAATTAAAAATTATGGAAAAATCAATTAAATTGAAATAAAAATACGTTATTAAAATCGAATCCTTTTATTAACAATTAATTTTCTTATTATTTATTCGAATTGTTTATTATTGTAAATAAATTTACAAAATGAGTCCGCTATTTTATTTATTAGTTAAAAGGAGTCAAATAAGGCTATTAAATCCATTTAATTAATATTAAATTCACAATTCAAATTTAATCAATTCTTAAATTTGAATATAAGTTATTTAGATTTTTAAACACCAATTATATGAATATAAATAAATTAAATATTCAAAATCAAAATGATAAAATTTTAGGATGTTACATTCTCCCCCGCTTAAAAGAA
This sequence comes from Allium fistulosum, assembly GCA_030737815.1. Classification (NCBI taxonomy): domain Eukaryota; kingdom Viridiplantae; phylum Streptophyta; class Magnoliopsida; order Asparagales; family Amaryllidaceae; genus Allium; species Allium fistulosum. The sequence goes on from CM060907.1 coordinate 298,581,168, forward strand.
TTTCGTCCCTGAAATTCCCTAAGGAAGAAAATGTCTCCACCCTTATGGTTTAAAAGGAGTTAAACATGAATTCTGAATTAAGTAAAGAGATCAATATTTTAAAAAACAGTAATATTTCTTTTGAAAATAATAATTGTGGCTTTAAAGCTAAATTTAAAAAATTAAAAATGAAGTCAAAAAATTTAATAGAGTTTAAAATGATTTAAACATGATTTTATCCAGTTCTAGACCTTTACTTGATAAAAATGGAATATGATATGATAAAACAAATGATAGTAATAGTACTAGATATGTTTTTATGCATATGCTAGTACTAGACATTGATCCATTTTTCATAGAAAACAAGTATTTCTACATGTTATACATCATATCTTAGTTCTAGAAACATAATAAATATAACGAGAAATAGAAATTTCAAATATTTAAATATATGGGTTCCTATAAAATGGACAAATAGAGATAATATATTCATGAGTATTTCATTGATGTAGTAAATAATGAAAATTATATTTTTAAAGGTTCTACTACACCCTCTTTGGTATGGTTACCTTTTATCTAACCCTCGGACCCTAACATAGAAAGTGGGTACCAAAATATATTTTCCACTTCCGTAGGTACGCCACATATTGAGGGGAGATTTATTCTGTGTCTGCTGATGCATGTGGAAATAATGCTACAAACAAAGAAAAATCAGTGAAATTTGGAAAGAGCATCATATATTGCAAAATTAAGGTAGGAGCTACAATTTACCAATGTATACCCCAAGTTTTATCTCTTTTTGAAGATGCCAAAGGGGGAGAAATGTGTAGAAAACATGAACATATCGATAGATGGAGTACATTGATATAGGTGGAGCATAATTATACAAATTTTATTTTATATTAGAAGGTTGTCATCGTAAAAAAGAAGGAAAATGTTAGAAAAATGATTTCAATATTTTAATGACAACAACATTACAACAATGCTATCGATGATTATATCAAGTGTCTAGGCGATTAAGAATTAAATACACATGCGTAATTCAACACGATAACATATATAGGCACAAGTACAAGATATGAATGATACTAATAAATTATGGAGTGTTCAAACATTCAAACATTAATTGTGGTATTTAAAAAGCTATTTGGACTCAGATGTGTCAAGATGACAAGAAGAAACGGGCTCAAGAGCTTCAAAAGAATGTATGTCATAAGTTGAGTCTATATCGAGTCATTATAGTCTAGAACTATTAAAATGCCACTCCAAACCACTCCAAATTTCTATATAACCACTAATAATCCTAAAATACGTTTAAGAAATTTTTTTTGACTTTTCTGGAATTTTTTAATGCAAGAAAAGTGATAAAAAATATCAAAAAGGCAAATATATATGGTAGTTTTATTCACTGCAGCAAAGCATGGAATTTTGATCGAAAATGGTATCAAAGGCTCCAACAGCTACATGGTGGCTTTTGGTAGCCTTCTTTAAGAAATTACCACTGTACAGTGCTGTCTTAATTCCTGTGATTAAAATTTCTTTAACGGTTGTGTTTTTAAAAATGTGTTTGGTGTCTATTTAATATTTCTCTTCTCCAAACAAATTTCTGAAGGGTTTCATCTTTTTAAAGGCTTCTTTCACCCTTATATAAGCCTCCTATTATCTCTAAAATAGCCACTCAATCATATGTACTCAAACTCTCTTTCTCTCGATTGAAATTGATTTTTATTCTTAAATAAAGAACTCCAATTATTGTTTATTTTACATTCATTTCTAAATCACTCAAAACAGCAAATTAAGACATTCTATGCCTCACAGTGTCACTCCACTTTACTCAATAATGGCCATATCATTTCCTATACACCTTGTTCATTCATCTCCATATTGTTTGTAGCGGTTATAGGAGTTTGTGTACTAAAAGAGACAAATTTATATATTAAGATTCATTGTGTCAAAAAGTAACTTTTGTTGCAAAGTTGAAGTCTACTTCTGCTGCTTAGGAAAAAATGTTGAAGTCTCGTTCGGCTGCTCGGGCAAGTGTGTTGAAATTCTGTTTTGCTGCTTGGGTGCCTATTCCCTCGGCCGAAGTATGGGAGTTAAGTAGAAAAGGTAGAAAGGATTTTTGCGACTAGATGTAGGACCGAAGATCCAGACTAGTATAAAATCGACCGTGTGATTATATTTCTACTGCTATTATATTTATATTGTTGCTACCTTAATAGTTAATATCAGTATCGGGTATGTATCGGTCAAACATCAATATAATTTTTTTGAAAATATCTTGATAATATCAGATAATATCGATGATATATTGGACATGTGTAGAACATGTTATAAACCATATTGTACTATTTTATAATGTTATAATGAGGTTATGTTTTTAAATATTTGGATCAATATTGCCAAATTACTATAAAAGATTGATTGCATATAGTTTATAGATTATAATATGTTTACCGGGATATTCTATTAAACACAAGTCATAGAATAAGCTTATAAAAATCAAGAAATTAGTATAATGTGCATCTTTAGTATTTCATTCATTTTTATACTATATTCGTTTCTAAAGTTATCTAATCATCTATATGAATTTGCAATCTTTTCCATATTTACAGTTTCTTTGTTTTCATTTTCACTTATTCTTTAACGACCCAGAATTTTGAACAAATTAAATTGAAAATATTTAATTAATTTTAAAAGTTTGAACGATGATTTAATTTGAATCCCCAATATAACTTTGAAATTGGCGATTAAATTATAAAAAATTAATCTATTGTAAGTTGAATAAAAATTTGAATCTTCAGTTTTAAGCTGGAGAAAAATATTTCAAAAGCTTTTAACATTCGTATTTATAATACTGAAGATAATTGAAGCTTCAGAATCGAATTTGAAACTATTTTGTTCAGTTTTAAAATTATATCGTTCGAATCGATATTTAAAAATAGCCGTCCGGGACACAGTCTCGGAATTCGACGAAACCAGTTTCATTGGGTCCGTAATATTGTATTATTATTGGATTTCCAATTTCGTATTGATCGGAGTCGTTATGTAACCGTGCGGAGAGTAAACGCGTTGAAATTTTAAAATGAATTCAATTTTAAATTTTAAATTTTAAATTATCGGTCAACAGCACCACGTTATTTTCCTTAAATCACGCGCCTAAATTTTCGCCTATAATCATGGGAGAAGATCGTGCAACCCATGTTCTTTCTATTTTAAATTACCATCTTCCCTCGATCGAAAATTCACAGCCGAGATTCAAAAGATAAAAACCAAACCTTTCCTCAGTTCAAAATTTAAAACAATGGCCGATACCCGACAGAGCATATATTTTCTTCTCATCAAAAAAGAAAAAAAATCCCTCTTTTAATTTTTTTTCCATGGCCGATACGAAAATTCATTTCGAGCATTCGATTTCGAGCCGGGGTAACTTCGATTCGAGTTGGATGGCATCGGCGCTGGGAGGATGGCACGCGACTGGGAATTCGATGCTCGAGTTCGAATCATGGAGGGCAGACGCTCACGAGCGTTGGGCACGTTTAGGAGGCGAGTCAATCGCGGCGGTAGGTGGTTCGCGAGGGATTGGGACGCGAGTGTCTAGGGCTTGGGAAGGCAATTCGACAAGCGGCGCCTTCGATTTTGTCAGAGGTGAAGGAGGGGACTGTCGAAATGGTGGCACCGGTCAGGCGCAGGAGGAGATGGCAGTGCGAACTGATGATGGTCGGCTGTTAGGTATATTGATTTTTGAATTTATTTAAATATGTTTATATTTTTAGGTAAGGTTTAGTTGAACAGAGGAAATATATTGATAGTAAACAGAAAAATACAAGTATGGTAAGGGAAATCAGTTTTAAACCAAATCATAAATTAAATGAATTTTTTTTCTTTATGGCAATTAATTGGTTTATTTATCAATTTAATTATTTTTAGTTGTTAAAAGATTTTAAAGAAAAATATTAGTTCAAAATATTATATTAAGGATAAGTCATTAGTTTGAAGTTAAAATAAATGTATTTAATAAATTTACTAAATTTACCTTGGGTACTGGAAATAATTTATTAAAGGAGAAAAAAAACTGGTTTCAAAAGAAAAGGGAATATTCTTGCCTCGAGAAATTTTAATTTTAAAATTTAAATCAATCGGTAAATTGAAATTTTCAAATGAAAATTTAATAGTTCGATTAATTCGAATATTAATAAAATTGTATAATTGTTTATACAAGGTCGAATACAACGAAGAAAAATAAATCTAGATTTGGAATGGATTGCAAAATAAAAGCTAAGGTGAGATTTTCTCACTCGAAGGAAAATTTGATTTTACAGTTATTGATTGATTGATTGACTGTTTGGATGTGATATTAGATATAGTAGGATATATCTATTATATATAGCAATATATACATATTGGCATATGTATATATTGGATTGTTTGATTTCCCGCATTGTATAGCGGATGAGACCCTATTGCGCCGTTAGTAAGCGGATGATATTTTTATAAAACCCATATACCGTGATATTCCACCTCGAAGTGGAATTAGTATTGTGCTAACGTTTGTGGATGCAGGGAAACAGGTTGGAGGGATCCAACTGGATTCCTCAACTGTATTTATTTATTTACGGATATTGATATATATTCTGTTATCATATGATGATATATGATGTTTGATATATGATTGACTAATTGGTGCGTTGCATCATCGGATTCAAATTTTGAAGTTTAAAAATAACGATTTTTACTTTAAAAGGATTTTAAAGTGATTGTTGAAAGTAGACGTTTTATTCAATTTTTGAATTGATTTATTTTAAATAAATAAACGTTAAAATTTTTAAAGTTATAAAAATTATGAGATTTGTGAAATATAAGCGAAAGGTGATTCTTGAAAATAAAAAGTTAAGTAATTTATAAAATGGTTTAAATTGGGATTTTTGAACTATTAAAAATGATGTATATAAAAGATGTAAGTAAAATGGATATTTATAAATTTAAAATATTGGGATTATAAGACAAGTTTTAAATTTTGTGAAGTTTAAAAGAATGATTTTGTAAATAAATGAATTATAAGTACTTAACTTATAATATGGACTTTTGGTAGATGTATTGGGTTATAAATTGAATTGGTCATTAAAGGAGATTTATAAATCAAAGTTGTTATGAAATATAAAGGTGGATTTATAAACGTTGTTTTATAAATCCGAAAACAATTTAATTTTGATAAATTAAACATAGAGGTTTATTAAAGGGAATATATTCGCGATTTTTGACAGCGAATTATTCTTTATGTAATATGTGTAATAAAAATGTTGGTTGAGAATTTTATCCACAACTTTAGATAGTGGATAAATTCTTGAAATTGAATGTGTAGAAAATATTGAAATTTGGCTAGGGAAGTATATTCACGATTTTGGACAGTGAGTGTATTATTAAGTAAAATGGATATTGTTTTGGGAAAGTAACATTTAAAAAAAAATGAAGTAATTGTTTTAACGATGTTTTAAAATATATCGAATATCGAAACCATAGATTTCAACATTCATTATTGAAATAGACGTTTTCGAAGAAATAAGGAAATGGTGGACTATAACACTGTTGTTATAGTAAATGATTTTCGAAAGAAAATATTTTTTTGTAGTATTGAGATTTATGTCTATCTTAAAAATCCGAATCCCTATACTAGTGATTTTGAGTTGTCGTAACGATGTTTTACGTAGCATTCGTTTTGACTCAAATAAATTTCCTTAAAGAATGTAATATATACTTAATATTGATTTAAGTATATTGAATATTTTCAAATTTTGAAAATAAATAGATTTATGAATTACTTATTTTAAATAAGTATGGAATTGCTTTTCCAATATGAAATGAACGTTTTAAGAATTTATCTTCTTAAAGATAAATCGAAAGTGAATATTGAAATCGATTGAAAATCGTATATCAGTAGATATTTGAAAGTATAAATTCACTATGGAATTTATAATAAAAAAATAGAAATTCGTTTTAAAAATAAAAATTGATTTATTTTTGAAGTGTGGAAATTATATATCTAGTAAAGATATTTTGAAAATTAAATAATTTGGAAAATTATTTGGAATCTGATGATTTTGCGCATCTTTATTGATAGTTAAATAACCGACTATCAATATTTACCTTGAATAGGTATTTGTTGTGATTGCTTGAATTTGAATGCCACACTTATTTTTGAATAAGCGCTCACTATTCGGGTTAGCCGGGAAAGGACCATGGGGTCGTATAACCCATTCCGAATATGTGATACGTCGTTATGAATTGCAATTGATGACCGGTGTTGAAGACCAGATATTTTTGAAAACGGAAGGATTACCGTCGAGTTACTCTACATCGGCTGATCTCCGATTTAGAGGTTTTATCACCCTTAGTGACGGGAAGTCCGGACGTGATTGAAAATTATCTGGAATTGCAAGGGCTTCGTGAGAAGTGCCTTCGGTTCTGTTCGATCCCGGAACAGACTTGTATGGATTGTGTGTCTGACGTTACAGATTGAGATATAAAGCTGATTTCTTTCAAATACATTTATGTTGGTGGCGGAGAATTTATTCTCTTAGCTTAACACCCTTCTCTGCGACGTACAAGCTCAGAGGTTATGTAGTTGAAATTTATCAGCGATATATTCCCAATTTGGTAATGTGGCATGCTGAGTGTTGCTGTGAAATGATCGTTGTTTGATCATTTGTGATATGATCATTTGTTTGATCATTTATCTTTGTGATCATTACTTTGATCATTTGTTTGACCCAAAGCATGGCTTTGTGACAAAGCGTAGCTTTGTGGACGAGACTTCGTCGGACCTCACACCCCAGAAATGGTCAAAACAGGAAGGATGCAGCAAGGTTCTAGGGAGTAGCGCCCCTTAGTGTATGTCATTCCTTCTGGATAGAGGTGGTATCATGGTATGGAGCCCAGATACTTAACCTATGTGGTTGCTGCAAATTTATTACTTTGTGGTTGTTGGAAATCGAGGATCCTCGGGAAGATCGGTTACGATCGGGGGATGGCATACGCGTGTCAGTAGTTACCTATTTTTGCAGAGGTAACCCGGCCTTGTGTTGGCAGAGATCCGGTTAGGTTCTCGGGACGTCATTCCAGAAGCGTTCCTTCATGGCATAGGAAGTTCCTTAGCCTGACCATTGTTGGAAATCCAAACTCTAATACGAACTTTGTACGGTATTAGTTGTAGAACCTGCCATTTACGTACGGTGGTCACCACTGTTTAGATGGTAGCTATAGTAGGCATACGATACTGGTCGTATGTTGGCTAAGATTAATATTATACTTTCGAAATGTTTTCTACACTATACACTAATAATAATATCAAAAATGATTTGATTTTGCGTATCAAGCATCTTTGACTATCATAAGGAGAAATCTCCTCCGATTCTGCGTTTGCATTGTGTGTGTGTGCGGGAGGCCTTATAGTAGTTTCATTTTCCAAAAGCATTGCGAAATTTACTTTAAAATCTTCCTGTTGTTTGTTTTAAAGATAAACTGTTTTACGATCTCACACCAATCACCATGACTGACTCGGAGTTTATTGTTTCCCTTCTAAACTCTGGGTGCCCACCAATTTCCACACGGGCAGTCTAGAGTAATGTTATCAGGATATTCTGGAGCTTTGGAAGCAAGCTGGATGGCGAGACGTAGTATTTGTATTTGAATTATTTATTCCGCTGTGTATTTTGTATGAGGACAAGTTATATATATATATATAACTGTCCATTGTTGTATTGAGTTGTATATTGACTCTGATGATTTATTGTATAAAACTGATAAAATTCTTTGTTTAAAAGATTACTGATTATCTATTATATATTGTTCCGCTGCGATATGTGAGATTCTGATATTGTTTCTGTTTCTGATGTTGTTCTATTGTTCTTCTTTTCTTTTTCTTCTATCTTCTTCTTCTACCCTTTTCTTCTTTTTAAACCATAACATTTCGGGTTTCCGGCATTCGATGGCTCGGCAGTCGATAAAGTGAGTATCGATGTTGAATTTTCGAAAGTCGAAAATTTCAGTATGTTACATTTGGTATCAGAGCATATGGTTAAGCGACAACCCTGCTCTATTGGGTGTTACTCATTAGAGATAAAGTCAGTAGTACTCTAGAATGAGTTGAGTGTAATAATAGATACGAGTGCGTATTTGTTAGTGAATATGAAATTGTTTTGTATTGTGTTGACTTATCGGTTGATTGTTTATAGATTCTGGTCGGTGCAGTCTAGCTAACTGAATCGATAGGAGTTTCTAAACTCTTAAACAAGATAAACTGACACAGTATTGTTTTAAAATAGGGTAAACGAAATAATTTTACCCAAAACTATTTTTGTATAAAAAGGAATTGCTGCCAAGTTGTTTTAAACGGAAGTTGTTTGGAAAATTGGGTTTTGTTTTGGAAATTCAAAAGGATAATTTGAATTGTTTTCAAAAATGGTTTTGAAATGTTGAAAAGACTCTGGAATACTATATAAAAATATTTATGAAATATTATGAAGTTGATAACTTGTAAAGTTTAAAGTTTAAATAAAAATCTAACTTAACAAATAGAATTTGTGAATATGAAATATTAATGTGATTTTTAATCTGAAATAGAGTTTCAGAAGAATATTTGCAACAAAATTCAATAATGGAATGTGAACAAGTTAATAACTTATAACATATTTGAAATTTGATTGGAATTAAGTTAAATGAAATTAAATTGTGTTTGTGAATGAACAAATGAGATAACATTTGTAAATAAATGAATTGAAATTGAAAAAAATGAAATTGAAACTTGAATTGTGAGCTAAATGAAAAGAGATGGTTCGAATTTAAAGATAAATTCAAGTAAGTAGAAATAAATTTTCAAATAAATGGAATTTACAATTGCAAGTAAATGAAATTAAAGCTGAATGTTAAACTTTGTTTTAAATTTGTTAGTAAACGAAATTCGAGATAAATTGAATAGGGAAATTGAAATTTAAAATGAATAAGTTAATGTACTAATTGAAATAAATTATTGAATGGAATAGATGTGAAATGGTTTGAATGAAAGTTGTTTGGTTAATAAAATAAACCGAATGAAAATATGAAATGCAAATTAAATTGAATGGAATCAATTGCAATTGAAGTGAACTAAAGATAATTGATAAATTCAATATTCAGAATAGAAGATAAATTGAATTCAAATAGAATTGAAGTTGTGAATTAAATTTAAAAGGAATTGAAATGCAAAATCGAATGAAAAAGAATATATAACTTCAATAGTGAACTAAAGATGATATAAAAGTAAGTATCAAAATTTTGTAATGGAATTTGCAAAATGATTTGAATATTGTAACTAGATATTATGGCTAGTAGAACATACAGGTGTTATAAAAGAAATAGAATTGGGATTTTAATTTTGAAGATAAATTTGAATTGCTCGACAAAAGGTAAGTATTTGAATTTCAATATGAAATTTGATGATTTTCTTGTCTAGCCGCTTGGCTTTTTCTTTTCTTTTTGAAATCTGAGAGACCGTAGGGACGTTTTGTAGTCGTACCGTGTTAGCCGCGCAAAGGAGACGTGTGACGACCGCCCATGACCCCTGCACCGAACCTAAAGGAAGTGCGCTGTAAAGTGTGCCAGGCGACCATGGACGATTGTCAAGGTAAAATAAAACAACAGAATCTATCGTATTACTCACAGCGCATGGACAAAATACAATAGAAGATATATATATAGTGAAGCTTCACAGAATAGAATCTCATCAATAAAACTTCATAATAGTTGGATACAAACATCTGAAAAGTCAATACAACAAGCCTCACTACATATCACTCAGAGAATACAAAGCAGCGGAACATCCAGTACATATAATAAGAAGATAATATGCAATACACCAGCTCGTCTTCATCATCAGCAACGTGGAAAGCTAGAACAGCACCTGTCACCTGCTACCTAGTCTGACCGTCCAAAAATGGACGAACAGCCCAAGGCAATAAGAGTTAAACATAAAGCCTTGAGTCAGACAACAGTCTTAGTGAGCAGTAAATTAACTAACAACATACCAAAAGAGCATAAAGGAAAAGGAATAGGAATACAACCCTCCCACTCCACCTCTTTCTACAGTGATAGCCCCCAGACACACACTAAGCAGAAGCAAGCATAGCAAAGCATACAATTTAAAGTAAAGCAATAATCACTCGAGTCAAGGGCGATGTTTTCCAAGTACAATTCCAAGTACAAACCCCCAAGGCCTAAACCAAGATCAGATAAGCACCCAGAAAATACCGCTCTTGAGACCGAATGACGATACAACCAAACATCCATGACTCTGGCTATCACTGTTATCATTGCTTCGATATCATCGTTAATTGAATGACCGGCTCATTCTTTCATCCGTCCGTCAAGGACTAATGGAAACCCCGGTTCTAGACATAACTCTGCACGTCATCGTGACCCGTGCCTAGGACTATCGAATCTGCCCAGAGTACTTGACTACCCAATCAGTAGCCTTCAGGGACTATCGAATCTGCCCAACGTACTCTTTCTTTGATCATGCTAGAACCTTCAACAACGATGAGATCTCAGCCTTCTAGTCATCCTCCTCGACGACTATTTCCATACTAGCTCAAGCGCCTCTCGAGCAAACCATTATCCTCAACTCGAACCATTTCACCGAGTTATCAACATGCTTGGAATGATCCCGTCTGGATTAGACCAAGACTATCTCATATCATACTTCGCCTCATCATCATCATAGCAAAGTCTCATCTCAACATCATCATCGAATCTATCCATATGAGCTTCATCATCCACTACATATGCCACGTGCAGCTTTTCCAATCCAAGAGCCTTTCCCTTAGCTTTTGAATCATCTTCGACCATCTTGTCTAAATCAAATCATCAATTATCTAATTCATAGCAATCAATCAAGTCAAACATTAATCCAAGGAAACAAGCATTCAAATATGATCAAAATGGACAATTATAACAATAATGGCAATTTCGTAATTAAAGAGTAGAAAGTCTAACAAGCATGAAAACATGAGAAATATCTCTACAACTTTGATGAATGAACTTGCATAGGTTATCATGTAGAAAAATGGTTGTTAAATCATCATGAACAATGGATCTACATGGATCTACACTTAGGTTTACAAAAATGCATGGAAATCACTACTTTAACACCAAATCAAGCCAATGATCCGATATACTCCTTTGGATCCGTGTGAGAGATAATCACCACTCACCAAATCACCAAAACAACTCAAAAGCAACACACTTCAGATCTGGACAGCGAAGGATCTAACTTGATCTATCACCAATCCGCTTCAAACGATGAAATCTCTCTTCGAAGAATGTAGATCTTCAATCTAAGCTCTTCGATCTTCGATTTGATCTTCAACTTGGATTGATGGAATCACTAGATTAGAGTGGAGAAAGGAAGTGAATAAGTGTAGAAGTCGAGCTCTCAAAATGGCAGCACTTCGTCGCTTCGAAATCCGGATCCCAAAAAGTGAGAAAAACCTTCCTATTTATAGCTGAAATCTCCTTAACTCGGCCGCCTCCATAAGTCGTCTCCGACTTATAACCTTTGCCGACCTAACACTCCAGACGACCTACGACCTAACACTCCAGACGACCTACGACCTAACAACAGCTCCGACTCAACACATGCGCACCTAAACGACCTAACGACTTAGCATACGCGCGCATCCTTTCGTTCTACGACTTAACAGTGTCGCGACTTATGCTCCTTCGACCTATGACTTAAATACTACGACTAAACAACCAATCTCCTAAGTCGGTCACGACTTAACACAGTGGTCGACCTACAACTTAACTGGGTATACAACATAACAACCACAGGTGCGACCTAACTGGTGATACGACTTAACACTCATACAACCTTACGACTTAACTAATCTTAGATCGTCTATGACCTAACAAATCAAGCTACCAGATGACCTAATACATAGCGACCTATCTCTTAACTCGGTCACGACTTAATTTCCTTAGGTCACTAACTCGCCCCAGTTTGCTTATGCCGCAACTCTTAGGTCGGTCAAGTCCTATAGGTCGTTCCAAACCACCCTACGACCTAAACCAATACGCTAACTACTGGTTCTCCTTAGGTCGCTGCCGACCTATCTCTTAGGTCGCTCAAAACCTTAAGTCGTCTACTATCCTAAGTCGCCTCAATATTTAAGTCGGTCAATACAACCTAACTCCAAATCCTTAGGTCGTTGCCGACCTAACCCTTAGTCATTCTACCCTAAGTCGGTCACGACTTAGGACTTAACCAAATTCTACCCAAAATCTGAAACGACTTAACAACGCTAAAAATTCCAGATTTTAACGAACTTTTCGATCCGTAAAAATACGGGTCGTTACATTCTCTCCCCCTTAGGAATTTCGCCCCCGAAATTCCAAACAAACAAAGCAATCAAAGACTATTCTGCACGCCTACCATCCATATCAATCAACAAACCATGCATCCAATTCTAGCTTAGCATGCAGAATTCTAAAACTAGAACAAGTTACAATATCGTGAGATGACACGACACCTTAGGGCCATACCTTGAAGAGTTCAGGATGAGCTGCCTTCATCCTCTCTTCCACCTCCCACGTACAATCGTTATCATCGTCACTCCATTGTATCTTGAGCAACTTAACTACCTTCCTCCTAAGCTGTTTCGTGTCGGTTTCCACAACACGAAGCGGCTTACGAGGTCTTCTATCAACTGGATCAACTTTGAAATCTTCACAGCTATCAGTAGAAACCACTGTATTCGAGTCGTACACATACTTCCGTAGATATGATACGTGAAAAACATTGTGCACACTCGACATCTTTTCTGGTAACTCCAATCTGTAGGCGAGCTTTCCAATTCGCTCGATGATCGGGAATGGTCCAACAAATCTCGGAGTCAATTTTCCTTTCTTCCTGAATCGAATAACATTCTTCAGTGGGGAAATCTTCACAAAAACCATATCACCTACGTCGAATTCCAAATCCTTACGACGCTTATCGGCATAACTCTTCTGATGGTCTTGGGCTGCCTTCATTCATTGCCGAATGATCTCAATGCAATCTAAAGTCTGTCGAATCATCTCCGGCCCAAGTATCAACTTTTCTCCGATCTCTAACCAACATTTTGGAGAGTTACACGGTCTTCCATACAATGCCTCATACGGTGCCATACCAATACTTGACTGGTAACTGTTGTTATATGAAAATTCCACCAAATGAAGATGATCTTCCCATGATCCTCCGAAGTCCAAAACACAAGCTCTAAGAAGATCTTACAAAACTCGGTTGACTCTCTCGGTCTGACCATCTGTTTGAGGATGATAGGCTGTATTCAAACACAACTCGGTTCCCAAAACTTCCTGGAAGCTCTTCCAAAATCCACTAGTGAACAACGGGTCTCGATCGCTCACTATACTCTTCGGAATACCATGGAATCGAACTATCCACTTAACATACAACTCAGCCAACTTTGATGCAGTCCTAGTCGATCGAACAGGAATGAATCTTGCCCTCTTAGTTAGACGATCTACGATGACCCAAATCCCTTCATTTCCCGTTCTTGTTCTAGGCAATCCATCAATAAAATCCATCGACACTTGCTCCCACTTCCATGTAGGAACTTCTAATGGCTGAAGCAATCCACTGGGCTTCTTCTGCTCAGCTTTCACCAACTGGCAGTTCATGCACTTGGAAATAAAATTTCCAACATCCTTCTTCATACCTTCCCAGTAATAGGTTCTCTTCATATCCTGATACATCTTATTTCCACCTGGATGAATTGTCAACTTCGAGTGATGACTTTCCCTCAGAACTTCATCTCTCAATTCATCCATATCGGGAACAACTAGTCGTCCTTGCTTCTGAAGCCAACCCTCTCGATCAACCTCGAATTCTTTATCCTTTTCTGGTTCCAATCCAGATTCCAAATCACGGATAATCTTGACAATCTTATCTTCTCGCTTTTGACTCTCGCCAATCCTTTCTACAAGAGTCGGTCTTATTGATAAGTTTGCCAACATTTCAGGTTCCAATTCACATCTGGGCCTGAAGTCAAATCCAGCTAAATATTCGAGACTCTTCCATTCTGAAAACATGGCTCCCAATCCTGCATGTCTTCGACTTAACGCATCTGCCACTGCGTTACCTTTCCCCGGAGTATAAGCTATACCAAAATCATATGATGCCAAAAACTCTAGCCAACGTTGCTGCCGAAGATTCAAATCCTTTTGGGAGAAAAGATACTTCAACGACTTATGATCTGTAAACAGCTCGAATCGAACTCCCAATAGGTAATGTCTCCACATCTTCAGAGCAAATACAATCGCCGCTAACTCCAAATCATGAGTCGGGTAATTCCTTTCATGCGGCTTCAGTTGTCGACTTGCATATGCAACAACTTTATCTCTCTGCATTAGCACTGCTCCAAGTCCAGTACCACATGCGTCAGTGTAAACCACCATCTCATCATTCCCACTTGGAATAGTCAAAACAGGAGCACTTGTCAATCGCTCTTTCAGGATTCTGAAAGCTTGCTCACACTTATCTTCCCATCTGAACACTTGGTTCTTTTTCGTCAATCCTGTTAACGGTGCAGCCACCTTAGAGAAGTCTTTGATAAACCGTCGATAATATCCTGCTAATCCAAGAAAACTTCTCACATCAGATTCATTCTTAGGTCTAACCCAATCCTGGATTGCTTCCACCTTAGCGGGATCAACCGCTATTCCATTTCCAGAGATAACATGGCCTAAGAACCTCACTTCACTCTTCCAGAAGTGACACTTCGAAAACTTAGCCTTCAGCTGATGTTTCCGCAAGATTTCCAAAACAATCTGCAAGTGCGTCTTGTGCTCTTCTTCAGTTTTGGAATAAATCAGAATATCATCCACGAACACAAGTACGAACTTGTTCAACTGATCTCTGAAAACTCTATTCATAAGATCCACAAAATATGCTGGCGCATTAGTCAATCCAAATGGCATTAACAGCCACTCAAAGAAACCGGATGGTGTCCTAAAAGCGGTCTTCGGTACACTATCCTTAGCCACTCTTAACTGGTGAAATCCCGTTGCCAAATCCATTTGAGAAAACACCTTTGCTTCGTGAAGCTGATCAAACAAGTCATCTATTCTCGGCAATGGTTACTTGTTCTTCTTAGTCATCTTATTCAGCTCACGATAATCCACACACAACCTCAGCGATCCATCTGCTTTGGTTACAAACACAACTGGTGCACCCCATTCGGACACACTACGCCGAATGAATCCTTTCTGTAAAAGATCATCAACCTGCACCCTCAACTCTTGCTGTTCCCTAGGCGCCATCCGCCTAAGAGGCATCACCACGGGTCTGGCTCCTTTAACTAGATCTATACGAAACTCGATCTCTCTATGCGGCGGTAACCCTTTGACTTCGTCAAAGACATCCTCAAATCCATTAACGATTGGCAATGATGACAGTCCATCCCATGGAACAACTAGCGAATACATGAAGCTCATGAAGACGCCTTCTTCATGCTTACATCGTATCACAATCCTTCGCCCCTCCACATTCTCGACTGTCACCTCCAACCTCTCACAATCAACCTTTGCCGCATACTTCCTAAGCCAGTCCATACCCAAAATAATTTCGAACCCCGCAAAGTTCAGAACAAAGCAATCACAAACAAAAGAGCAATCATGACTCGATACAATCAGACCTCAGCATAACATACACAACCAAGACGAACCCCCAACAGGATTAGTCACAACCAATGGCCTATCAACAATATCCGGTTCTAAACCCAACTGGCCTACAAGTTCACTACAAACAAATGAATGCGACGCCCCAGTATCAAACAGAACTCTAACTATAACACCACAAATGGAGAGAGTACCTTGAACCACCACACTCTTTCCTTTCTCTTCAGCGGTAGGAGCTTTCGAAGACGATGGAACAGCTCCCAAAGCATAAGCTTGCACAATCTGCTTGTCCTTCCGTGGTTCTGGACAATTCCACTTGAAATGCCCCGGCTTGTCACAGTTGTGACACTTCATCGGTACCTTCGGATTCTTACAATCCTTAGAGAAGTGGCCCTTCTGCTGACAATTGTAGCAAGTTACTTCGCCCTTCGGCTTCTTCTGGCCATCCTTACCCTTCTGCTGCTGCTGCTTCCTCTTCTGGTTTCCGCCCTGCTGTGGTTTAGATTCTCCCCTGGTTACAACAACAACAGACCCTTCCTTAGGAAACAGACTCTCATGCCTGAGAGCTTTCTCCACAAGCTTCTCAAATGAATCGTCCAAATGATCCACCAACTGTCTCCTAAGATAACTGTCCAAGCCTGTCACAAACTTCTCATTCTTCTGATATGCAGATTCAATATGCGATCGGGCATACTTGGACAAAGCTTCAAACTCAGAAACATACTCAAGAACTGGTCTTCCTCCTTGCTTGAGCTCCACAAACTTCTTGAACAGAACAGACTTCTGAGCTGTAGAAATGAACTTAGCTTCAAATCTAACTTGGAATTGCTCCCAAGTAATCTCTTCTTCCGGAGTATCAATAGTGATAGAGTTCCACCAATCCGAAGCTCTTCCTTGAAGCTGCCTTGATGCCAACTTCCTCTTAGTTGCATCCTCAATTCCCAAATCACCAAAGATCCTTCTACAAGCATCTATTCATCTCTGAACTTCAATGGTTGATTCTGTTCCCAAGAAAACCTTTCCTCCAAGAGCAGTGTAGTCCTTACACAGCTTAGCAAAATCCACCGGTTTTGGAGTTTGTACTTGAACTCCAACATCCACCGATGGCCCCGGAGCTGGCATCCTTCTCATGATCGAAGTCATCATAGCTTCGAACATAGCAGCATAATCAGCAGCTCCTTCAGTAGCACGGCCTTCCCTAGCAGCTGGTCTCCCTCTTCGACTCATTCTCAATATCTATAAAAAGGAATGATTAGCACATCTAGAGAAACAACTGCACAAAGGACTCAAACTCTACTAAGCTACTATATTATATATAGTAATCATCCATCACAATACAATTACGTCTCTCATACGTAGTTACGTCAGCGAGCGTTGGGTAAAATCGATTAACCTGGCTCTGATACCAAATGTGACGACCGCCCATGACCCCTGCACCGAACCTAAAGGAAGTGCGCTGTAAAGTGTGCCAGGCGACCATGGACGATTGTCAAGGTAAAATAAAACAACAGAATCTATCGTATTACTCACAGCGCATGGACAAAATACAATAGAAGATATATATATAGTGAAGCTTCATAGAATAGAATCTCATCAATAAAACTTCATAATAGTTGGATACAAACATCTGAAAAGTCAATACAACAAGCCTCACTACATATCACTCAGAGAATACAAAGCAGCGGAACATCCAGTACATATAATAAGAAGATAATATGCAATACACCAGCTCGTCTTCGTCATCAGCAACGTGGAAAGCTAGAACAGCACCTGTCACCTGCTACCTAGTCTGCTCGTCCCAAAATGGACGAACAGCCCAAGGCAATAAGAGTTAAACATAAAGCCTTGAGTCAGACAACAGTCTTAGTGAGCAGTAAATTAACTAACAACATACCAAAAGAGCATAAAGGAAAAGGAATAGGAATACAACCCTCCCACTCCACCTCTTTCTACAGTGATAGCCCCCAGACACACACTAAGCAGAAGCAAGCATAGCAAAGCATACAATTTAAAGTAAAGCAATAATCACTCGAGTCAAGGGCGATGTTTTCCAAGTACAAACCCCCAAGGCCTAAACCAAGATCAGATAAGCACCTAGAAAATACCGCTCTTGAGACCGAATGACGATACAACCAAACATCCATGACTCTGGCTATCACTGTTATCATTGCTTCGATATCATCGTTAATTGAATGACCGGCTCATTCTTTCATCCGTCCGTCAAGGGCTAATGGAAACCCCGGTTCTAGACATAACTCTGCACGTCATCGTGACCCGTGCCTAGGACTATCGAATCTGCCCAGAGTACTTGACTACCCAATCAGTAGCCTTCAGGGACTATCGAATCTACCCAACGTACTCTTGCTTTGAGCATGCTAGAACCTTCAACAACGATGAGATCTCAGCCTTCTAGTCATCCTCCTCGACGACTATTTCCATACTAGCTCAAGCGCCTCTCGAGCAAACCATTATCCTCAACTCGAACCATTTCACCGAGTTATCAACATGCTTGGAATGATCCCGTCTGGATTAGACCAAGACTATCTCATATCATACTTCGCCTCATCATCATCATAGCAAAGTCTCATCTCAACATCATCATCGAATCTATCCATATGAGCTTCATCATCCGCTACATATGCCACGTGCAGCTTTTCCAATCCAAGAGCCTTTCCCTTAGCTTTTGAATCATCTTCGACCATCTTGTCTAAATCAAATCATCAATTATCTAATTCATAGCAATCAATCAAGTCAAACATTAATCCAAGGAAACAAGCATTCAAATATGATCAAAATGGACAATTATAACAATAATGGCAATTTCGTAATTAAAGAGTAGAAAGTCTAACAAGCATGAAAACATGAGAAATATCTCTACAACTTTGATGGATGAACTTGCATAGGTTATCATGTAGAAAAATGGTTGTTAAATCATCATGAACAATGGATCTACATGGATCTACACTTAGGTTTACAAAAATGCATGGAAATCACTACTTTAACACCAAATGAAGCCAATGATCCGATATACTCCTTTGGATCCGTGTGAGAGATAATCACCACTCACCAAATCACCAAAACAACTCAAAAGCAACACACTTCAGATCTGGACAGCGAAGGATCTAACTTGATCTATCACCAATCCGCTTCAAACGATGAAATCTCTCTTCGAAGAATGTAGATCTTCAATCTAAGCTCTTCGATCTTCGATTTGATCTTCAACTTGGATGGATGGAATCACTAGATTAGAGTGGAGAAAAGAAGTGAAGAAGTGTAGAAGTCGAGCTCTCAAAATGGCAGCACTTCGTCGCTTCGAAATCCGGATCCCAAAAAGTGAGAAAAACCTTCCTATTTATAGCTGAAATCTCCTTAACTCGGCCGCCTCCATAAGTCGTCTCCGACTTATAACCTTTGCCGACCTAACACTCCAGACGACCTACGACCTAACACTCCAGACGACCTACGACCTAACAACAACTCCGACTCAACACATGCGCACCTAAACGACCTAACGACTTAGCATACGCGCGCATCCTTGCGACCTACGACTTAACAGTGTCGCGACTTATGCTCCTTCGACCTATGACTTTAATACTACGACTAAACAGCCAATCTCCTAAGTCGGTCACGACTTAACACAGTGGTCGACCTACGACTTAACTGGGTATACAACATAACAACTCAACCACAGGTGCGACCTAACTGGTGATACGACTTAACACTCATACAACCTTACAACTTAACTAATCTTAGATCGTCTACGACCTAACAAATCAAGCTACCAGACGACCTAATACATAGCGACCTATCTCTTAACTCGGTCACGACTTAATTTCCTTAGGTCGCTAACTCGCCCCAGTTTGCTTATGCCGCAACTCTTAGGTCGGTCAAGTCCTATAGGTCGTTCCAAACCACCCTACGACCTAAACCAATATGCTAACTACTGGTTCTCCTTAGGTCGCTGCCGACCTATCTCTTAGGTCGCTCAAAACCTTAAGTCGTCTACTATCCTAAGTCGCCTCAATATTTAAGTCGGTCAATACGACCTAACTCCAAATCCTTAGGTCGTTGCCGACCTAACCTTAGTCATTCTACCCTAAGTCGGTCACGACTTAGGACTTAACCAAATTCTACCCAAAATCTGAAACGACTTAACAACGCTAAAAATTCCAGATTTTAACGAACTTTTCGATCCGTAAAAATACGGGTCGTTACAAGACGCTGGCGAAATTTTTCGGAAATTTCGAGTGTTAGAAAATTTTGAGAAAATTTTGAAAGTTAAAATTTGAATTTAAATTTAAAATTTGAATTTTGAAGTAAACAATGTTGTTTTGAAACTTGTGACATCCCGGAATTTTCGAGCCCTATCAATTTAATAATCTGAATTAAATATTAAATTGTTTGCTATATCTTTGTAAATAAAATCTGAATTGATACTTTATTTTGATAAATATTTAATTGGTAAATTTTATCTGTAAAATTAATTGGTTATTTTATATTTATTAATGTATATATATATTTGTATACATTGTAAATAGTTGAGTTTTATTTTTATCGAGTTTATAAATTGTGTTTTCAAATTTATGATATACATTTAAATGAATTAGGAAATTTTGTTTTATTTAATATTAAACCTTGCAAGCTATTTAATAAAATAAATATATATGGAAAAATAAGATTCTAATGATAAGTTAAACATAGAAATAAAACAAAATATACTAAAGACAACTTTTAATTGTTTGGTAAAATATGAAGTAAGTAGTTTATAAAAAGATAATTTCTTTTATAATTTATTTCAATTGATAAATGTGTCACTTTTAAATGATATTAATGGATACACTATAAATATTTCTAATAGCTCGTTAAAAATATCATTCGTTTACCGTTTAAAAATACTTATTGAAACAAAAGAATAATATTCTTTTGCATTGGAAAAATAATATATAAAACAAGTAATATATTCACAACATACATAGGCTAGTAGCTTCAAAACAATAACAAAGTAACAATTTGAAACTGAAGATAAATAATGGGAGCTAATTTAGTTTGGTACAAAATAAAACCATATACTAGAATAACAATAAAACAATTGACAAAGCGAATATATCAAACAACATAGGAGGATAACATTCATTAACATTCAACTACTTTTCAAATGGAAAACAAGAAAATAAAATACATAAGAATAAGCCAGTCTTCAATATAATCTGCATTGTTAAGCAAACTTGTACAGGATAGCATGAAAACAAATAATTCGAAGACGAAAGTATGCAAATGTGAGTGCAACAAGATCAAAAGTTTTGTAGGCTGCTAGAAAACAAGCAAAGTAAAAATGTAATATGCTTATAGCTTGTAGTTTAAGTCTCATGCAAGTAAAATAATGGGATATAGGTGTGCAGGCTGAAACTTGAAAGGGGAATAAAATACTTGGAAAATATAAATCAAAACAAACATTTAATTGATAGCCACCTTGTTTCTCATCTCAGCCACCAAGTTAAATGGACAAAAAGAAATACATTTCAATATTTGACATATATATATACGAATACCTCACATAAGAAAATAAACAACCAAGTAAGCTTGCATAAGAAGGAAGTGAAGTTTAAGTAAACAAGAAAATATAAATAAATAGAATGGTACAATAGCATTTAATGCCAGCCACTAGGCAGCTCATATCAGCCTCCACCATGAACAAAATATCTCTGATATTGTACAATACTATACACTATATTGGATATAAGAATATCACCTGTATGTTTTCTTCCCTATATCATTTCTTTCATATCTGTTCGAGCTGAGCAAATACAAGTAGACTTCATTTTTAAAATTAAACAAAGCTTCAGTTTAAACTACACTCAAGATAAATCAATACTGAGAAGCATAGAAAAGAGTCCAGCTTGTATTCAAATCTGTTTCATCTGGAAAGGAGCTCTGTTCAAACATAAGAGGTGAGTAAACTAAATTTTGAAAAGATAAATCTCCTTGATATCATGATGTATGTGATGATTTATGATAGTAGGACTGTAAATATGGTTTGCATGGATGAATGGTATGGTTGCTTGGATAAACAGGTTTCAAAAATATACTGTATGTAATATACATATCCTGTTGTGTAACAGGTTCTATAAATTCAAAGTAAATTTATATCTCTTTACATAAACAGTTTTAGGCTATAATCTCTAAATGAAAATTGTTAGTAACAATGTAACATAAGTTTTAAAAATTGTTCCAAGTAAAATTATTAAAGTAAATATTCTGGAATAGGAATTTACAGTGAAACTCAAAGCATATCAAAATTTCGACCCTCATGATTTCAAGATCCAATTATATAATTGGTTTCGTTTTTAAAAATGATGATTTTTGGCGATCGAATCATAATTTTTAAACTTGTAAATGGTGAGGAATTGAGAGATGAACGGGATCTGGGTTTTTGTCAATTTACGGCGAACGGGAAGTAGTGGTGCGTCGTGATGGTCACTGGAGGTTGTTCGAAGATCAGGGATCTTAGGAAAAATGCTCGTTGGATTATCAGACGATCATGGTGGCCGAACGACGTCGATATAGGGTTTAAGGTATGGTTCAGGTCGACGATGATTGCGAGGGCTATGCGACATCGCGATGGCTTCGAGTTGGCTCGGAGGTGGGGGAAAAGGAAGAGGAAGGTCTGGCGCAGCTATCGGTGCGAGCACGTGAGCTCAGATGGACGGAGATGGCGATGCGAGGTGTTTGGGTGATCGGGTTTTGTTCTGATATGTGTTCGAAATTGTTCGTTTGTGTTCTACGTGGTGGCCTGGGGTTCTGGGGTGTCGGAATGCTTGGGTAGGTGATCGGCGACTTGGTGGTGGTCGGAGGTTTGATCGAAGGTGATCGAAATTCCTGTACACGTGCACGCATGTGTGCTTGTATCTGTGGGATGGGTATGCCGTTGTTTTGGGAAGGACGTGGGGTCCCCGGTTGGTCTCGAAGTAGGAAGTGGTTTGTCTCGAAGTTGTGGAGTACGTGAGGTTTCCTCATGAGTGACTCGGGGAAGAAGTGAAGTGGGCTCGGGTTGCTTTATTTAAGTAACCAGGATTTGAGATTTTAAAACAAATCATATCTTAGTTTTAAAATTTAAAGCATGAACAAGTTTTAGGGTAAAAATGTGAATTTAGATTCCAAAGTAAATTTATTTCAACAAGTTTTTAAACAAGTCTTCATAGATTTCTTTAAAATTAAGAAGTTAACTAAGAGATAAAGATATTTATAGTTGTTAATTAACTTAAAGGTCTAAGTTAATTTATGGGTTAATAATAATTTATTTCAAAAGTTGAATTTTTAAGATTAATTGGTTTGGTTTTTAAATAATTTTATATTGGGATAATTATTTAATTTAAATCCCTAAATGTTTTCAAGGATTTAAAAGTTGTAATTAAGAAGGGATTAAGATAAATGGTTTATCTTAATTTAATTAAGGTCTTAAGTAATTTAAGGATAATTAATTAATGTAAATGATTAAAGGATGATTAATTAATTTCATTAATTAATGTAAATAACAATAAATGGTTTATAAATTAAATTAAGCAGGTTTTAAAAGTCATTAATTTAATTTATCTGGTGATTTAATTAAATTGATTGGGATTTGTATGAAAAATTAATCTTGCTTATGTATGGCAAACTTGGATTTAACGCTTAAAATGATTAATATTCCCAGTCTGGAATTTGTGATGCTCTGTGATATGAATGCTTTTGTTGAACTGTGATAATGTGGTTCATCTACCTGTGATGTATTGCTGTGAGGATATGTTATTCTGAATATAAATAGAATCTTTTAACTTAAACAACTTGGCTTAAAAATGGTATTGGATTCAAAGAGACCGGAGTCGGGTATTGGTAAATACCCGAAACCACTTCGATTCC
This sequence comes from Allium fistulosum, assembly GCA_030737815.1. NCBI lineage: Eukaryota > Viridiplantae > Streptophyta > Magnoliopsida > Asparagales > Amaryllidaceae > Allium > Allium fistulosum. The sequence continues at coordinate 298,604,751 of CM060907.1, forward strand.
GTATAAATTCGCTAGGCGAAATTAATGTGCTGGAATAGAATAATTTAAGTAGACTAGACCGTTAAATCTAAGATTTGTACTTAGAAATTAGTGAGTGAAATAAATAATGTCGAGAACAAATTTGTGAAGTTGAAATTGATACGAGTTACCCGGGTTTCTTTTATGGTTTGGACTTAGTATTTCAAAATATATGGGTTTACTCACGCTGGTTTCCAGCCTGACCCGGGTGTTACTTTGGTGTAATGCTCGGGTCAGACCGAGTATTACAGATTTTCAAGTAAGGACGTTCTGGAGCTCAGGAGACGAGCTGGATGGCAGGAACGTATGTAGTGTATTCCACTGTGATATATTGTAGTTATCTGAGACATGTTGTTTTGTATATGTCCAGTATCTGTGAATATATGTTGTAACTCTGATGTATTTAAATGTATTTGACTGATACAGTATTCTTTGTATAAATAATATTATTTGATATTATATTTTATCCGCTGCGAATGTGAGATTCTGTGTTTTATTTTCTGTTTCTTCTTCTATCTCTTTCTTCTTTTTCATAACTATCTGGAATTTTCGGGATCGAAAATTCCGGGTCGTTACAAAACTTATAATTGAAGTTGGAGAGTTAGTTGAATTAATAACGAATCTTTAGTAGAAAGATTTGTTTTGAAATTTGATAAAAACTATTGGACTGTGAAAAATAGTAGACGAGTTAAGGACTTTTTTCCTAACTTGTAATTTCGGGACGAAATTCTTTTAAGGGGGGAAGTTTGTAACGACCCAGAATTTTGAACAAATTAAATTGAAAATATTTAATTAATTTTAAAAGTTTGAACGATGATTTAATTTGAATCCCCAATATAACTTTGAAATTGGCGATTAAATTATAAAAAATTAATCTATTGTAAGTTGAATAAAAATTTGAATCTTCAGTTTTAAGCTGGAGAAAAATATTTCAAAAGCTTTTAAAATTCGTATTTATAATACTGAAGATAATTGAAGCTTCAGAATCGAATTTGAAACTATTTTGTTCAGTTTTAAAATTATATCGTTCGAATCGATATTTAAAAATAGCCGTCCGGGACACAGTCTCGGAATTCGACGAAACCAGTTTCATTGGGTCCATAATATTGTATTATTATTGGATTTCCAATTTCTTATTGATCGGAGTCGTTATGTAACCGTGCGGAGAGTAAACGCGTTGAAATTTTAAAATGAATTCAATTTTAAATTTTAAATTTTAAATTATCGGTCAACAGCACCACGTTATTTTCCTTAAATCACGCGCCTAAATTTTCGCCTATAATCACGGGAGAAGATCGTGCAACCCATGTTCTTTCTATTTTAAATTACCATCTTCCCTCGATCGAAAATTCACAGCCGAGATTCAAAAGATAAAAACCAAACCTTTCCTCAGTTCAAAATTTAAAACAATGGCCGATACCCAACGAGCATATATTTTCTTCTCATCGAAAAAGAAAAAAAATCCCTCTTTTAATTTTTTTTCCATGGCCGATACGAAAATTCATTTCGAGCATTCGATTTCGAGTCGGGGTAACTTCGATTCGAGTTGGATGGCATCGGCACTGGGAGGATGGCACGCGACTGGGGATTCGATGCTCGAGTTCAAATCATGGAGGGCAGACGCTCGCGAGCGCTGGGCACGTTTAGGAGGCGAGTCAATCGCGGCGGCAGGTGGTTCGCGAGGGATTGGGACGCGAGTGTCTAGGGCTTGGGAAGGCAATTCGACAAGCGGCGCCTTCGATTTTGTCAGAGGTGAAGGAGGGGACTGTCGAAATGGTGGCACCGGTCAGGCGCAGGAGGAGATGGCAGTGCGAACTGATGATGGTCGGCTGTCAGGTATATTGATTTTTGAATTTATTTAAATATGTTTATATTTTTAGGTAAGGTTTAGTTGAACAGAGGAAATGTATTGATAGTAAACATAAAAATACAAGTATGGTAAGGGAAATCAGTTTTAAACCAAATCATAAATTGAATGAATTTTTTTTCTTTATGGCAATTAATTGGTTTATTTATCAATTTAATTATTTTTAGTTGTTAAAAGATTTTAAAGAAAAATTTTAGTTCAAAATATTATATTAAGGATAAGTCATTAGTTTGAAGTTAAAATAAATGTATTTAATAAATTTACTAAATTTACCTTGGGTACTGGAAATAATTTATTAAAGGAGAAAAAAAACTGGTTTCAAAAGAAAAGGGAATATTCTTGCCTCGAGAAATTTTAATTTTAAAATTTAAATCAATCGGTACATTGAAATTTTCAAATGAAAATTTAATAGTTCGATTAATTCGAATATTAATAAAATTGTACAATTGTTTATACAAGGTCGAATACTACGAAGAACAATAAATCTGGATTTGGAATGGATTGCAAAATAAAAGCTAAGGTGAGATTTTCTCACTCGAAGGAAAATTTGATTTTACAGTTATTGATTGATTGATTGACTGTTTGGATGTGATATTAGATATAGTAGGATATATCTATTATATATAGCAATATATACATATTGGCATATGTATATATTGGATTGTTTGATTTCCGGCATTGTATAGCGGATGAGACCCTATTGCGCCGTTAGTAAGCGGATGATATTTTTATAAAACCCATATACCGCGATATTCCACCTCAAAGTGGAATTGGTATTGTGCTAACGTTTGTGGATGTAGGGAAACAGGTTGGAGGGATCCAACTGGATTCCTCAACTGTATTTATTTATTTACGGATATTGATATATATTCTGTTATCATATGATGATATATGATGTTTGATATATGATTGACTAATTGGTGCGTTGCATCATCGGATTCAAATTTTAAAGTTTAAAAATAACGATTTTTACTTTAAAAGGATTTTAAAGTGATTGTTGAAAGTAGACGTTTTATTCAATTTTTGAATTGATTTATTTTAAATAAATAAACGTTAAAATTTTTAAAGTTATAAAAATTATGAGATTTGTGAAATATAAGCGAAAGGTGATTCTTGAAAATAAAAAGTTAAGTAATTTATAAAATGGTTTAAATTGGGATTTTTGAACTATTAAAAACGATGTATATAAAAGATGTAAGTAAAATGGATATTTATAAATTTAAAATATTGGGATTATAAGACAAGTTTTAAATTTTGTGAAGTTTAAAAGAACGATTTTGTAAATAAATGAATTATAAGTACTTAACTTATAATATGGACTTTTGGTAGATGTATTGGGTTATAAATTGAATTGGTCATTAAAGGAGATTTATAAATAAAAGTTGTTATGAAATATAAAGGTGGATTTATAAACGTTGTTTTATAAATCCGAAAACAATTTAATTTTGATAAATTAAACATAGAGGTTTATTAAAGGGAATATATTCGCGATTTTTGACAGCGAATTATTCTTTATGTAATATGTGTAATAAAAATGTTGGTTGAGAATTTTATCCACAACTTTAGATAGTGGATAAATTCTTGAAATTGAATGTGTAGAAAATATTGGAATTTGGCTAGGGAAGTATATTCACGATTTTGGACAGTGAGTATATTATTAAGTAAAATGGATATTGTTTTGGGAAAGTAACATTTAAAAAAAATGAAGTAATTGTTTTAACGATGTTTTAAAATATATCGAATATCGAAACCATAGATTTCAACATTCATTGTTGAAATAGACGTTTTCGAAGAAATAAGGAAATGGTGGACTATAACACTGTTGTTATAGTAAATGATTTTCGAAAGAAAATATTTTTTTTGTAGTATTGGGATTTATATGTCTATCTTAAAAATCCGAATCCCTATACTAGTGATTTTGAGTTGTCGTAACGATGTTTTACGTAGCATTCGTTTTGACTCAAATAGATTTCCTTAAATAATGAAATATATACTTAATATTGATTTAAGTATATTGAATATTTTCAAATGTTCAAAATAAATAGATTTGTGAATTACTTATTTTAAATAAGTATGGAATTGCTTTTCCAATATGAAATGAACGTTTTAAGAATTTATCTTCTTAAAGATAAATCGAAAGTGAATATTGAAATCGATTGAAAATCGTATATCAGTAGATATTTGAAAGTATAAATTCACTATGGAATTATAATAAAAAAATAGAAATTCGTTTTAAAAATAAAAATTGATTTATTTTTGAAGTGTGGAAATTATATATCTAGTAAAGATATTTTGAAAATTAAATAATTTGGAAAATTATTTGGAATCTGATGATGTTGCGCATCTTTATTGATAGTTAAATAACCGACTATCAATATTTACCTTGAATAGGTATTTGTTGTGATTGCTTGAATTTGAATGCCACACTTATTTTTGAATAAGCGCTCACTATTCGGGTTAGCCGGGTAAGGACCATGGGGTCGTATAACCCATTCCGAATATGTGATACGTCGTTATGAATTGCAATTGATGACCGGATATTTTTGAAAACGGAAGGATTACCGTCGAGTTACTCTACATCGGCTGATCTCCGATTTAGAGGTTTTATCACCCTTAGTGACGGGAAGTCTGGACGTGATTGAAAATTATCCGAAATTGCAAGGGCTTCGTGAGAAGTGCCTTCGGTTCTGTTCGATCCCGGAACAGACTTGTATGGATTGTGTGTCTGACGTTACAGATTGAGATATAAAGCTGATTTCTTTCAAATACATTTCTGTTGGTGGCGGAGAATTTATTCTCTTAGCTTAACACCCTTCTCTGGGACGTACAAGCTCAAAGGTTATGTAGTTGAAATTTATCAGCGATATATTCCCAATTTGGTAATGTGACATGCTGAGTGTGCTGTGAAATGATCGTTGTTTGATCATTTGTGATATGATCATTTGTTTGATCATTTATCTTTGTGATCATTACTTTGATCATTTGTTTGACCCGAAGCATGGCTTTGTGACAAAGCGTAGCTTTGTTGTCACATCCTGGAATTTTCGACTTTCGAAAATTCGACATCGATACTCACTTTATCGACTGCCGAGCAATCGAGTGCCGGAAACTCCAATAGTGAGGGTTTTAGAAAGAAGAAAAAGGCAGAAGAAGAAGAAGATAGAAGAAAAAGAAAGAAGAACAACAACAGAACAAGAGCAGAAACAGAAACAATATCAGAATCTTACACATCGCAGCGGAACAATATATATATTAAATAAACACTAGTCTTTTAAAACAAAGAACTATATCAGTTTATACATACATCAATCATCAGAGTCAATATACAACAATGGACAGTTATATAACTTGTCCTCATACAGAATATACAGCGGAATAAATACTATCAGATACAAATACTACGTCTCGCCATCCAGCTTATCTCCAAAGCTCCAGAATATCCAGGATATCCTGATAATATAACTCTAGGCTGCCCGTGTGGAAATTGGTGGGCACCCAGAGTTTAGAAGGGAAACAATAAACTCCGAGTCAGTCATGGTGACTGGTGTGAGATCGTAAAACAGTTATTCTTTAAAATAAACAACAGGATAATTTTAAAGTCAATTCGAAATGCTTTTGGAAAATGAAACTACCATAAGACCTCCCGCCACACACACAATGCAAACGCAGAATTGGAGGAGATTTCTTCTTATGATAGCCAAAGATGCTTACTACGCAAAATCAAATTCTTTTTGATATTATTATTAGTGCATAGTGTAGAAATCATTTTCGAAAGTATAATATTAATCTTAGCCAACATACGACCAGTATCGTATGCCTACTATAGCTACCATCCAAACAGTGGGGCGCCACCATAAGTGAATGGCAGGTTCTACAACTAATACCGTACAAGGCTCGTATTGTTTCTTTGGATTTCCAACAAATGGTCAGGCTAAGGAACTTCCTATCCACGATGGGTACGTCCCTGGAATAGACGACCCAAGAACCTAACCGGATCTCTACCAACACAAGGCCGGGTTACCTCTGCAAAAATAGGTAACTACTGACACGCGTATGCCATCCCCCGATCGTCACCGATCTTCCCGAGGATCCCCGATTCGCAACAAACCACATAGATAATAATAATGCAGTAACCACAGAGGTTAAGTATCTGGGCTCCATACCATGATACCTGTGATATCCCGGAATTTTGGCAATATCAATTTAATAATCTTTATTAATAATTTAATTGGATTGATAATTTTCCCTTATAATTTTAATTTAAATTGGTAATTTAATCTTTTAAAAGCTAATAAAATTATATTCTATTTATAATATATATATTAGTATATATATATATATATTGTGAATATGAAATCTTTTGTTTCAAATAAAAGATGTGTTTTCAAATTGTAATATATATGTATGTATATGTTATGATTTGAAGTTGTTTGAAATTTAATATAATACTTTTCAAAGGGTATTTAGAATTTTAACTTTTATCTCTTTTGAATAAAGATAATTATTTCGGATTTAAAAATATTTGTATAAGATTTTATTTGTATATAACTTGTTTTATAATATTTTCTTTAAGTAATTATATATACATATATTAAGATAAATGTTTATTAATTTATAAATTAAGTATGAAAGGCTTTATATTTACATTTAAATTAAATAAAAATTTTATATAAAATACTTAAGGACAAGTGTTAAGATAATACACATGCTGGTAACATGTGTAGAGAAATTAAATAGCATAGTTGACAAATGTAAGATTTCTTAACAAGTGTCAATGTTTTAATTTATTTTCTTTAATTTTTAATAAATCATAACTAAATTTATAAAAGAAACATACACTTCTTCTTCATATTTCTTTTCCATTCTCAGCTGCAACAAAAAGATTTCGAAACTAAAGTTTTGTAAGAATTTCTCACTAATTCAAAATCTCTAAACATGTAAACATTTTCTCAAAAAAAATCAAAGCCTGTAAAATCCTCAAAGCAAAAATAAAAGCCTGTAACAAGTTTTCAAGCAAGCAAGGAAAACCTGGAAATCAAACAAGATTCAACATAAATCAGGCATGCAAAGGATTTCAAATGTCAACAACAAAGAAAATCAAAAGCAGGTTTCCAGAATTCAAAATTTTAAAAAGCTTGGGAAAAAAACTGCTCTGTTTATAACTGGTGAGTAAATACTTTTAAAAACAGATTTTAAAATTGAAAATTTACTTTGCTATATGTGATGAATTGTGCTGTGATGATATATATATATGTTTATATGAATATTGTTTATGAATGCATGTTGGAATTTTGTGAATATGTATACATATCAGTGAGTATATATATGTGTTTATATGAATTGAAGTGTGCATGTCTGTTCTCAGGCAAAAACTTGTCTCTGTTTATAAATAACAGGGTTTAAACAAAATAGAATATTAAAAATCTCTTCATCCAATCTCTTATAGGATTAGGAATTCAAACAAGCTGTCTATATTTAAACCTAAACTAAGATTTAAAAATATATTTTAGGATGATAGTTTTGAACATCATCTGGGAAAAGGAGATATAACAGTAAAACTAAATATATGTCAGAAAATAACTAATCTTAATTCTTGCTTTGGATTATATAATTGGATTAGTTGTTAGAAATGATGAATTTTAACATGCATTTCTTAATGTTTAAGTTGATATTCATTTGGGAATTTGGGAATGAAGGGTTTCGGCAATTTGATCAATTGCCGATGATAAACTTCATGATTGAAGCTAGAATTTGGATCGAGGCTAGCTTGTGGATGGTAGAATAGGCGAAAAATGCAGTAGAATTTTTCTAATGACAGAATTGTTCGAATTCGAGTGGAATAGGGTTTTAGCTATCGTTGTTGAAGCCGAGGTTCATCGGGAATTCTCGTCATCGATAGGTGACCGGAATCGTGCGCATATGGGGGAAATTGTAGCTTGTGATGTGGAGGTTCTATGGTGAGGACGGCGAGGTGTAGTAAGGTCGAGTTCGTCGGCAATGGGGAATTTTGGAGGTTGGGTTTCTGCAGTTTTTGGTTCGATCGTTCGAATTTTGATTCGAACAAGTTTTGTTTAATCTGAGTGTTTGGGAAGGCTCGCACGCGATCGTGTGATGGTGGTCGATGGTCGCGACGACCTAGGTTGGCCGGAGTTGGTGGGAGACGTGTACGTGCACGATTTTGTGCACTGGACTGAAAATTGGGGAAGACGAGTTTCGACTCGAAGGCATCTTCGCGTTCCCTCGTGATCGACTCGAAGAAGAATATTGAGGCTGGGGAACTCGGGGTTTTAGAGGGGTTGACTCGGGTTGATCTGGGTTTTAAACTGATAAGCTTGATTTTAAAAATGTTTTCAAGTTAAAGTGATGTTCAAAGTAATTATAAAGGAATGTTAAATTAGATTTAAATTATATTTAAATAAATAAGTTTAAAGATATGAAATTTGGAATTTCCAAAGTTAAATTATTGTTTATTTAATCTATTTAAGCATGTTTGAATGGATATTCAAGATTTTAAGTGCATATAAAATTATGGGTTTAAATTGTTTTGTTTAAAGGTAAAATTTTATTCAAATATAAAATTATTTCTAAATGTTTCAATGGAGTTTAATGGTAGAATTTAATATGTGATTTAAATGAAAAGTTTATTTTTAAAGATGGAAATTTTATTAAGGCAATTAATAAATAAATTGAATTAAAGGTTAATTACTATTTGAAATTAAGAATAATTACTTAATGAAGTAATTAGTGGAAATGAATGTAATTAATAAATAAATAAATTAGAGATTGAGGGATTCATTCAAAATAATCAATTTATAATTAAGTGCGTAAATTTCTTAATGAAGTAATTAATGAATAATTACTTAAAGTAATCAAGAGGAGTAAATTATTCATGGAAGTAATTAGTTGAAGTAATCACTTGTTGTAATCAATTAAGGAATTAATTAAGTTAATTGTTTAAAGTTAATTAATTATGGATTAATTAATTAAAGAATTAAGAATTATTTAATGATGGGATAAATTACTTGTTAATGAAATTAGTTAAGAGAGATCATTTAATGAAGTATTTAGAAGATAATTACTTATGTAAGTAATTAAGAGTTAATTACTTAATTATTTTAGTTAATTAATTAATGTGATTAGTTAAATGTGTTTAATTTAAGATTAATTACTAAGTGTAATTAATTTAAAAGTAATTAATTAATAAAGTAATTAATTAAGGATTATTTGTTAATTTAATTACTTAATGGAGTAATTAAAGATTAATTAATTTGATTAATTAATCAAGGTTAATATAAATAATTAAGGAGTTAATTAATTAAGATAAGTAATTACAAGTTATTAATTACTGTTTATGATTAATTAAGGTAAATTAATGAATGTAGTTGATTAAAGATTAATTATTTAATTAACTAGAAGGTAATTAATTAATGAAGTAATTAGAGGATTATTAATTAATCAAGGTTGATTAATAAAAGCAATTAATTTAAGTATGATTAATTAATTGTAATTAATTAAGGATTAATATAATTAATTATAGTTAATTAATTAATGAAGGTTCATTAATTATTGTAATTAATGATAGTAATTAAAGGTTAATTACTGTATTTGGTTAAGGATAATTAATTTGTGAAATTAATTAAAGTTAATTACTTAAATGTAATTAAAGTATAATTAATCAAGGTGATTAATTAAGGTGGATAATTAAAGAAAGATTTATTAATTTATTTGTAATTAATTAATGATTATATAAGTAAGATTTATAATAAAATAATTAATTTAATTTACTTTAAATTAATTAAGAGATGAAGTAATTAATTTAATTCACTTTAAATTAATTAAAGATAGAGATAGTTAATTTAATTCATTTTAAATTAATTATGTTGTGATTAAGTAAATCATTGCTTATATAAGAATGGATGACATTGATTGCCTTGAATGGATGTAATCTCAGAAATGAGATAAGATGTTGTGTGATATGAATGCTTGGTTGCATTATGATGATAATATAGATTAACTATTGTAATGTTGATATGGATTACCTATTTGGTTATGAATCATCTGTTTAATTGATAATGTGATTATCAGTTGTGAATTGTGAATTATCTATCTGTATGAATATAGATAAGTTAAATTGTTTAAACCTTTAAACAACTTGGCCTTAAAAGATACGTTTTGGATTTCGATGAGACCGGGATCGGGTTTCCGTATACCGGAATTCCAGGTCTGGAGACCCGAATACCACATCGATCCAAATTTACGATAGGTCGTGAATCTCAAGTGAAGATGAAGATTCAGAGTGCAAGGGTTATTGTCGTTAACTCTGAGGGTGATTCCAAAACGAGTGTAACGAGATAATGCCTTCGGTTTCGTTCGAACCCGGAACGAACTTGTATGGATTGAATGCTTTCAGCACATCGTTAGGCGGACGATGAGCATTCTAAGTGATATGTTCTGATTAAAGGTAATCGTAACCTCAAGCCTCATCAACCGGGAATGGCTAAAACAGGGGAGGTGCAGCAAGGCTTCGTGGGTAGCACCCACTGAGAGCAAGATAGATCCCTGTCTAGAGGTCCCTTTTCTTTTATTCGGCTTAGTGTGTGGTTGGTCGCGCCAACTACGGGATTGTCTTGTTCGGGATTATCCAGTAAGGGATGGTTCCGGCTTTGTGTTGCAGGGGAGCGGGCGTACTCCTCGGTACGGTGATCTAGGCCACGTACTGTGACGGGCGGTACCCCAGTAGCCCTGCCATTGTATGGAATCCAAACTCCAATAAGTGCCGTACGTATTAGTTGTGCCCAACTATGTTGGAATGTGAGATGTAAGCATTTCAGCTATTTCTGTATTTTACTTGAAAACCCTAGACCCTATTATAATACAATCGGATTTCCTATCAAACGTTTTAGTTAGCGTAAGGTAAAAACTTACCCATGTTTATTTGTGGGGAGTCTTACGTGATACTTTTGTTTTCAAAAGTTTTCAAAGTTAAGCAATCTAACCGTTTACTCACACCAGACCCATGTCTGACCCAAGTGTTTATTTTCTGTTTTATTAAACTCTTGGGTACTCAATATTGTATTGAGTAGTCGAGGGATTCAGGTTAGCTTTGACGAATTCTGGAGGAGATTTGGAGCAGGAGGCTTCACCGTGTAGATATATGATGATTCCGCTGTGTATATGTTGTGTCTGTATCTGTGATACTTGAGTTGTATGAATTAGACAGATGTTTATAACTGTCTAATATGTGTTGTATAAGTTGTGTAACTCTGATGTATATGATACTATGTAATATTTTATATGATATATTATATTTCATTCGTTCCGCTGTGAGATTCTGATGTGTTGTTTCTTTCTTTCTCTTCTTTTCTATTTTCTACCCTTTCTTTCTTCATAATGATGCGACTTTCTGGGCATAGAAAGTCGGGTCGTTACATTTGGTATCGGAGCCAGGTTGAGCGAATGCCTAAGCTTTTGGTTAAGTGAATATCAGAACACTAGGTTGAGTGAATACCTAGGTTCGGAAGGATTGTTCATTAGAAATAGGATCTGTAGCAACCTGTTTGAGTCCGAGTGTATATATATATATGAGAGCGCGTATTTGTTAGTTATATAAAATGGTTTTATATTGTGTTAATTGATCGGTTGAGTGGTATATGGATTCTGGTCAATACGAGTAGCTAACGTTATTGATAGGGATCTCTAAACACTTGAACCAGGCCAACGGACACAATATTGTTTTAAAGAGGTAAATGAAATAATTTTACCCAGAAATAATTTCTATATAAAAAGTATCATTTTAAATATATATATATTTCTACCTATTTGTTGGGTTACCTGTTCGGGTTTTCCAATATAAGTTATAAAGGTAGATAAGGTGGTAGTGTGAGTAACACGACTACCAATAGTTAGAATTTGAGTGTTGAGGTTGGAAGTATATCTGACGAGACTGTAGACCTAATACTGTCTCGAATGAACTTTGTTGTGGTGTAAAGATTTCACCGATCTCTGAAGGAAACCAGTTATGGTTTAGAGTTTATCTTTGAAGTTGGATGAATAGAGTAGATCTATTGGATGAGCTGAAGAGAGTGATGGTATTTTGGCGACTTCAGGAAGGAGCAGTTGTGTGATAAGACACAGTATCTATGGATGTTCCCGAAGGAGATTTTCTTTTTGGAACAAGATTAAGAAGGTATTGGAGGAACAGTTGATGTCTACCGCAGGAAAGACTCGACTGTATAGGAATTCTCTGATATTAAGTAAGAGAGTGTTGTCTATTTTGAAGTATGGGACTAAGGTCGATTAGTTGTTCTTCGGACATGGTCTCATTGTTCCCTTAAGAAGAGTAAGTTATTGGCGATTGGTTTGGAGCCCGAGTTTCTTTTGGGATGTCTGCCATCACGGAGGTCCGTTGTGAAGTTAGTTGATGATTTTTTGAGTTCGAGGAGCCTATGGATTAGAAGTATTTGGTTAGCTGTGGTAGCAGTACAGCTCGAAGAGTTCGATGTGCTAGCAAGGAAATCTTTGGCTTAGTAGTATTCTAGAGATAAAGTTCAGAAGCAGTAGAGTGAATCCATTTCTTCGATGGATTGGTTAGTCAAATATAAGCTGTTTTGATTAGTGAAGAGAGAACAGTTATCTGTGGAAGTTAGGTCGGGTTGATCGCAAAAGAGACTTGCGATTATTTGAGTATTCTCTTGGTATTATTGGAGATTGAGATTCCGTATCGACTTGATTCGTGGAGTTACCAGAAGTTCAGCTTAGTAGAAGGATGTCTCCTAGAGAATAATTTGGTGAAGCAGCTCAGGATTCTTTGGAGAGGGATTGACCACACCTAATTTTCTGGTGAGGATTCTGTTAAGGTGTTTTGACCAAGTAGAATGGTTCACTAAGATTTTATAGATATGGTGAACTGTGGATGATCAAGTTTGTGCTCGAGTTTCTCCGATGGCATTCTCATCTGTTCCAGATCAGAGTTGTGCAGCGAAAGCAAGATAACAGCTATTCTAGAGTGGGAGCAACCGGGAGTTGTGATTTTCTTGGAGTAGAGGATTTCTATAGGAAATTCAAGTGTATCTCTAAGTTGAAGGAATTTTCAGGATTTGGAGATAAGGTTGTCAAGTGCAACTGTTTGGCTATTCCAGAAAGGAGAAGTAGTTAGAAGTACTCTAATGTTTGTGGAGTAGAATTGTGTTCTGGATTTCGGTGATTTTTGGGAAACCATTTTGTTGAGTAGGATCCGGAAATTGGTTTGATATTAGTCTAGTCTATTTCAGGAAGCATCAGCAAGAGCTAAGCTAATCAGGAAGGATGAAGTGACTCAGGATCGTCAGGAGAGTTATACAGTTGAGAGTGGATGGAATTTGGATATTGTTTAAGTTTTCTCCAATCAAAGGAGATATAAGATTTGGAAAAATTGGAGAGTGAGCTGCAGAAGTATTATGAGATTTTTCCTATGTTCCCACGAGGATTAGTTCTTTGATCTATAGGATTAAATGGCCAGTTCGGATAACTGGAATTCATTTTATTTCACGTATCTCTGAGGGGATACGTGTTTGATCTGTCATTGGTTGTGGGATCAGCAGTTCAGAAGGATTTGGTAGTTGAGATGGTTTTGAGTTTAGTCTGATATTTTGTTCAGATTTGTAATCTAGATAGGAAGGAGTTCTAGACTATTGTAGATAGTTAGTTAAGATCCTGTAGAACGAGTATCCCTGTATATATATATATATATATATACTTGGGGAAACTCGAGGAAATTCTATCCAGATTTTGACTGGATAGTTAAATTTGTTTGATTAAATTGTTTGCTATGATTGTTAGAATATGATTGATATGTATGGTTGCTGTTTGAAATTAAAATTAAAATTTTGCTGAGTTATTAAATTATCTTTGCTTTTAAATTTCGGGGACGAAATTATTTTAAGGGGGAAGGAATGTGATATCCCGGAATTTTGGCAATATCAATTTAATAATCTTTATTAATAATTTAATTGGATTGATAATTTTCCCTTATAATTTTAATTTAAATTGGTAATTTAATCTTTTAAAAGCTAATAAAATTATATTCTATTTATAATATATATATTAGTATATATATATATATATTGTGAATATGAAATCTTTTGTTTCAAATAAAAGATGTGTTTTCAAATTGTAATATATATGTATGTATATGTTATGATTTGAAGTTGTTTGAAATTTAATATAATACTTTTCAAAGGGTATTTAGAATTTTAACTTTTATCTCTTTTGAATAAAGATAATTATTTCGGATTTAAAAATATTTGTATAAGATTTTATTTGTATATAACTTGTTTTATAATATTTTCTTTAAGTAATTATATATACATATATTAAGATAAATGTTTATTAATTTATAAATTAAGTATGAAAGGCTTTATATTTACATTTAAATTAAATAAAAATTTTATATAAAATACTTAAGGACAAGTGTTAAGATAATACACATGCTGGTAACATGTGTAGAGAAATTAAATAGCATAGTTGACAAATGTAAGATTTCTTAACAAGTGTCAATGTTTTAATTTATTTTCTTTAATTTTTAATAAATCATAACTAAATTTATAAAAGAAACATACACTTCTTCTTCATATTTCTTTTCCATTCTCAGCTGCAACAAAAAGATTTCGAAACTAAAGTTTTGTAAGAATTTCTCACTAATTCAAAATCTCTAAACATGTAAACATTTTCTCAAAAAAAATCAAAGCCTGTAAAATCCTCAAAGCAAAAATAAAAGCCTGTAACAAGTTTTCAAGCAAGCAAGGAAAACCTGGAAATCAAACAAGATTCAACATAAATCAGGCATGCAAAGGATTTCAAATGTCAACAACAAAGAAAATCAAAAGCAGGTTTCCAGAATTCAAAATTTTAAAAAGCTTGGGAAAAAAACTGCTCTGTTTATAACTGGTGAGTAAATACTTTTAAAAACAGATTTTAAAATTGAAAATTTACTTTGCTATATGTGATGAATTGTGCTGTGATGATATATATATATGTTTATATGAATATTGTTTATGAATGCATGTTGGAATTTTGTGAATATGTATACATATCAGTGAGTATATATATGTGTTTATATGAATTGAAGTGTGCATGTCTGTTCTCAGGCAAAAACTTGTCTCTGTTTATAAATAACAGGGTTTAAACAAAATAGAATATTAAAAATCTCTTCATCCAATCTCTTATAGGATTAGGAATTCAAACAAGCTGTCTATATTTAAACCTAAACTAAGATTTAAAAATATATTTTAGGATGATAGTTTTGAACATCATCTGGGAAAAGGAGATATAACAGTAAAACTAAATATATGTCAGAAAATAACTAATCTTAATTCTTGCTTTGGATTATATAATTGGATTAGTTGTTAGAAATGATGAATTTTAACATGCATTTCTTAATGTTTAAGTTGATATTCATTTGGGAATTTGGGAATGAAGGGTTTCGGCAATTTGATCAATTGCCGATGATAAACTTCATGATTGAAGCTAGAATTTGGATCGAGGCTAGCTTGTGGATGGTAGAATAGGCGAAAAATGCAGTAGAATTTTTCTAATGACAGAATTGTTCGAATTCGAGTGGAATAGGGTTTTAGCTATCGTTGTTGAAGCCGAGGTTCATCGGGAATTCTCGTCATCGATAGGTGACCGGAATCGTGCGCATATGGGGGAAATTGTAGCTTGTGATGTGGAGGTTCTATGGTGAGGACGGCGAGGTGTAGTAAGGTCGAGTTCGTCGGCAATGGGGAATTTTGGAGGTTGGGTTTCTGCAGTTTTTGGTTCGATCGTTCGAATTTTGATTCGAACAAGTTTTGTTTAATCTGAGTGTTTGGGAAGGCTCGCACGCGATCGTGTGATGGTGGTCGATGGTCGCGACGACCTAGGTTGGCCGGAGTTGGTGGGAGACGTGTACGTGCACGATTTTGTGCACTGGACTGAAAATTGGGGAAGACGAGTTTCGACTCGAAGGCATCTTCGCGTTCCCTCGTGATCGACTCGAAGAAGAATATTGAGGCTGGGGAACTCGGGGTTTTAGAGGGGTTGACTCGGGTTGATCTGGGTTTTAAACTGATAAGCTTGATTTTAAAAATGTTTTCAAGTTAAAGTGATGTTCAAAGTAATTATAAAGGAATGTTAAATTAGATTTAAATTATATTTAAATAAATAAGTTTAAAGATATGAAATTTGGAATTTCCAAAGTTAAATTATTGTTTATTTAATCTATTTAAGCATGTTTGAATGGATATTCAAGATTTTAAGTGCATATAAAATTATGGGTTTAAATTGTTTTGTTTAAAGGTAAAATTTTATTCAAATATAAAATTATTTCTAAATGTTTCAATGGAGTTTAATGGTAGAATTTAATATGTGATTTAAATGAAAAGTTTATTTTTAAAGATGGAAATTTTATTAAGGCAATTAATAAATAAATTGAATTAAAGGTTAATTACTATTTGAAATTAAGAATAATTACTTAATGAAGTAATTAGTGGAAATGAATGTAATTAATAAATAAATAAATTAGAGATTGAGGGATTCATTCAAAATAATCAATTTATAATTAAGTGCGTAAATTTCTTAATGAAGTAATTAATGAATAATTACTTAAAGTAATCAAGAGGAGTAAATTATTCATGGAAGTAATTAGTTGAAGTAATCACTTGTTGTAATCAATTAAGGAATTAATTAAGTTAATTGTTTAAAGTTAATTAATTATGGATTAATTAATTAAAGAATTAAGAATTATTTAATGATGGGATAAATTACTTGTTAATGAAATTAGTTAAGAGAGATCATTTAATGAAGTATTTAGAAGATAATTACTTATGTAAGTAATTAAGAGTTAATTACTTAATTATTTTAGTTAATTAATTAATGTGATTAGTTAAATGTGTTTAATTTAAGATTAATTACTAAGTGTAATTAATTTAAAAGTAATTAATTAATAAAGTAATTAATTAAGGATTATTTGTTAATTTAATTACTTAATGGAGTAATTAAAGATTAATTAATTTGATTAATTAATCAAGGTTAATATAAATAATTAAGGAGTTAATTAATTAAGATAAGTAATTACAAGTTATTAATTACTGTTTATGATTAATTAAGGTAAATTAATGAATGTAGTTGATTAAAGATTAATTATTTAATTAACTAGAAGGTAATTAATTAATGAAGTAATTAGAGGATTATTAATTAATCAAGGTTGATTAATAAAAGCAATTAATTTAAGTATGATTAATTAATTGTAATTAATTAAGGATTAATATAATTAATTATAGTTAATTAATTAATGAAGGTTCATTAATTATTGTAATTAATGATAGTAATTAAAGGTTAATTACTGTATTTGGTTAAGGATAATTAATTTGTGAAATTAATTAAAGTTAATTACTTAAATGTAATTAAAGTATAATTAATCAAGGTGATTAATTAAGGTGGATAATTAAAGAAAGATTTATTAATTTATTTGTAATTAATTAATGATTATATAAGTAAGATTTATAATAAAATAATTAATTTAATTTACTTTAAATTAATTAAGAGATGAAGTAATTAATTTAATTCACTTTAAATTAATTAAAGATAGAGATAGTTAATTTAATTCATTTTAAATTAATTATGTTGTGATTAAGTAAATCATTGCTTATATAAGAATGGATGACATTGATTGCCTTGAATGGATGTAATCTCAGAAATGAGATAAGATGTTGTGTGATATGAATGCTTGGTTGCATTATGATGATAATATAGATTAACTATTGTAATGTTGATATGGATTACCTATTTGGTTATGAATCATCTGTTTAATTGATAATGTGATTATCAGTTGTGAATTGTGAATTATCTATCTGTATGAATATAGATAAGTTAAATTGTTTAAACCTTTAAACAACTTGGCCTTAAAAGATACGTTTTGGATTTCGATGAGACCGGGATCGGGTTTCCGTATACCGGAATTCCAGGTCTGGAGACCCGAATACCACATCGATCCAAATTTACGATAGGTCGTGAATCTCAAGTGAAGATGAAGATTCAGAGTGCAAGGGTTATTGTCGTTAACTCTGAGGGTGATTCCAAAACGAGTGTAACGAGATAATGCCTTCGGTTTCGTTCGAACCCGGAACGAACTTGTATGGATTGAATGCTTTCAGCACATCGTTAGGCGGACGATGAGCATTCTAAGTGATATGTTCTGATTAAAGGTAATCGTAACCTCAAGCCTCATCAACCGGGAATGGCTAAAACAGGGGAGGTGCAGCAAGGCTTCGTGGGTAGCACCCACTGAGAGCAAGATAGATCCCTGTCTAGAGGTCCCTTTTCTTTTATTCGGCTTAGTGTGTGGTTGGTCGCGCCAACTACGGGATTGTCTTGTTCGGGATTATCCAGTAAGGGATGGTTCCGGCTTTGTGTTGCAGGGGAGCGGGCGTACTCCTCGGTACGGTGATCTAGGCCACGTACTGTGACGGGCGGTACCCCAGTAGCCCTGCCATTGTATGGAATCCAAACTCCAATAAGTGCCGTACGTATTAGTTGTGCCCAACTATGTTGGAATGTGAGATGTAAGCATTTCAGCTATTTCTGTATTTTACTTGAAAACCCTAGACCCTATTATAATACAATCGGATTTCCTATCAAACGTTTTAGTTAGCGTAAGGTAAAAACTTACCCATGTTTATTTGTGGGGAGTCTTACGTGATACTTTTGTTTTCAAAAGTTTTCAAAGTTAAGCAATCTAACCGTTTACTCACACCAGACCCATGTCTGATCCAAGTGTTTATTTTCTGTTTTATTAAACTCTTGGGTACTCAATATTGTATTGAGTAGTCGAGGGATTCAGGTTAGCTTTGACGAATTCTGGAGGAGATTTGGAGCAGGAGGCTTCACCGTGTAGATATATGATGATTCCGCTGTGTATATGTTGTGTCTGTATCTGTGATACTTGAGTTGTATGAATTAGACAGATGTTTATAACTGTCTAATATGTGTTGTATAAGTTGTGTAACTCTGATGTATATGATACTATGTAATATTTTATATGATATATTATATTTCATTCGTTCCGCTGTGAGATTCTGATGTGTTGTTTCTTTCTTTCTCTTCTTTTCTATTTTCTACCCTTTCTTTCTTCATAATGATGCGACTTTCTGGGCATAGAAAGTCGGGTCGTTACAATACCACCTTTATCCAGAAGGAATGACATACACTAAGGGGCGCTACTCCCTAGAACCTTGCCGCATTCGTCCTGTTTCGACCATTTCCGGGGTGTGAGGCTCGATGAAGTCTCGTCCACAAAGCTACGCTTTCTCAAAAAGCCCTGCTTCGGGTCAAACAAAATGATCAACCTATGATCACAAAGATATAAGATCAAACAAATGATCATATCACAAATGATCAAACACTGATCATTTCACAGCAACACTCAGTATGCCACGTTACCAAATTGGGATATATCGCTGATAAATTTCAACTACATAACCTCTGAGCTCGTACGTCTCAGAGAAGGGTGTTAAGCTAAGAGAATAAATTCTCCGCCACCAACAGAAATGTATTTGAAAGAAATCAGCTTTATATCTCAAATTGTAACGTCAGACACACAATCCATACAAGTCTGTTCCGGGATCGAACAGAACCGAAGGCACTTCTCACGAAGCCCTTGCATATCCGGATAATTTTCAATCACGTCAGGACTTCCCGTCACTAAGGGTGATAAAACCTCTAAACCGAAGATCAGTCGGTGTAGAGTAACTCGACGGTAATCCTTCCGTTTTCAAAAATATCCGGTCTTCAACACCGGTCTTCGAATGCAATTCATAACGACGTATCACATATTCGGAATGGGTTATACGACCCCATGGTCCTTTCCCGGCTAACCCGAATAGTGAGCGTTTATTTAAAAACAAGTGTGGCATTCAAATTCATCCAATTCACAACAAATACCTACTCAAGGTAATTATTGATATTCGGTTATTTAACTATCAATAAAGATGCGCAACATCATCAGATTCCAAATAATTTTCCAAATTATTTATCTTCAAAGATATCTTTACTAGATATAAAATTTCCACACTTCAAAATTTCTTCAATATTTATTTTTTAAAACGAATCCCCATTTCTTTTTATAAATTCCATAGTGAATTTATACTTATCGAATATCTACCGATATTCGATTTTTCAAATCGATTTCAATATTAAATTTTGATTTATCTTTAAGAAGATAAATTCTCAAAAACATTTCATTTCGTTTTGGAAAACGTTCCCATACTTATTTAAAAATAAGTCAGTAATTCACAAATCCATTTATTTTCAACATTTGAAAATATTCGATATACTTAAAATCAAATTAAGTATATATCTCATTCTTTAAGGAAATCATTCTTAAATCACATTTATTTGAGTCAAAACGAATGTTGCGTAAAACATCGTTACGACGACTCGAAATCACTAGTATAGGGATTCGGAATTAAGATAGATATATAAATCCCAATACCATATAAAAATATTTCCTTTCGGAAATCATTTACTATAACAACAGTGTTATAGTCCACCATTTCCTTATTTTTCGAAAAACGTCTATTTCAACAATAAATGTTGAAATCTATGATTTCGATAGTTCACACGTTTTAAAACATCTTTTAAAACTATTAACTTCATTTCATAATATCGCTTTCCCAAAACCCTATCCATTTTACTTAAAAATATATTCACTGTCCAAAATCGTGAATATACTTCACTAACCACATTTTCAGTCTTTTCTACACATTTTATTTCAATAAAAATTCGCTATTTAAAATCGCGAATATATCTTCTTTAATGTCTTTCTATATTTAATTTATCAAACCCAATTGATTTCGAATTTATAAAACAACGTTTATAAATTCTATTTTCTATTCTATAACAACTTCGATTTTATAAATTCCCTTTAATGACCCATTCAATTTTCTAACTCAACGTATACATCAAAAATCCATATTATAAGTTAAATACTTATAATTTATTTATTTTAAAAGAAATCGTTCTTTTAAACTTTACAAACTGTAAATAAACCCTTTTTAACATCATTTCCAATTTTAAATCCACATTCCCAAATATTCACTTTTAACCCCAAAATCAAATCCCAAATTGATTTCTAATTTTACTTCAATAACAAATCAATTTCAATATTCATTTCTAAATTAATTTTCCATCCCAAATCATTTTATATTGATTTTTTCTAAACTTGTTTCAATTTGCCAATTAAATTTATAATTGGACTTCCAACTTATTTCATTTTAAACAAATTCCTCTTAAAGAAAATAAATCCCTTTTATCTTTTTCCAACTATTTAGAAATCCAAATTTTAATTAAATTCTTCAATTAAAAATCACTATTATACGAAATTCATTTACTTAACGTTTTCACTTGATTCTGGAATTAATTCGATAAGAATATAAAAATTAACTTTTTTATACTTTAAAATTTCTTTCTTCGGATTTATTAAATTTCTAAAAATTTATTTACTTAAAAATTTCTATTTTGATTTCAAAAATTCGATTTCATATATTTTTGGAATCCAATGATATCAAACATCCATTCAGCTAAATTTTAGCATTCAAATAATTTCCAGATATCAATATGATCAATAACATCAATATAATCATTTCATAGATTCATATCACAGTAGAAATAAATTCAATCAATGTGAGGGGTCCAGTTGGATCCCTCCAACCTGTTTCCCTGCATCCAAAGACGTCAGCACAATACCAATTCCGCTCCAGTACGGAATTATCGCGGTATATAGGTTTTTATAAATCCGCTTACTAACGGCGCAATAGGGTCTCATCCGCTATACGAGGCGGGAATCAATCAATCCAATATATACATATGCCAATATGTATATATTGCTATATATATAGATATATCCTATCATATCTAATAGCACATTCAAACAAATCAATCAATAACTGCAATTCAATTATAAATCTGAGTGAGAAGATCTCACCTTAGCTTTTAATAGCAATCCGTTTCGTCTTGTTCCCTTTACGATTTCAAACTGTATAAATATTTACACAATTCGTTAATATTCGAATTAAATCGAATAACCAATTTCCATTTAGTAAAATTTTATTTTATCTAATCAATTTAATTTCAAACAGATTTCCTTTTAATAAAATATTTGAACTAATTGAACAATCACTTACCATAAATAACCAAATTAACTATTACTTTTAATTTTTAAACCAATTCTTTTTAACAGTTAAAACATCTAATTTCACAATCCTATCCATATGTAAATTAATTTCTGTTTATTTTAAAAATAGTATGTATATATGTATTTTCAAACTGCACATATATTTTATAAAATTAGCTATAATAAATTCCATAAAAATTTGAATTTTATACATATAAACCTTCAACATTTTTAACATTCATATATACATCGAAATCCTTTCCATATAAATTTTCTGTTTTCAAACTTTATATACTCAAACAGGCGTATTTTTATTTTTAAAATTATCTGTAACAAATCTTCTACTTATTAGATAAATATATATTTATACTAAATTCAAATAAAAATAGAATTAATTAATACCTTCACTGTAAAATGCAACCCAGGTCAAGCTCGAGAACATCCCTTGCGCCACCCAAATCAACTACCTTCGCTCGCGCGAGCACGCGCTTCCTTCCAGTCGCCTCGCGAAACCCTAAGTCGCCGTTGCCATCGAACCTCACTCGAGTCGCCGCTGATGAAACTGCCACGATGCCTTCGACTTAGATCTAGGGCAACTCGCAGCCTCCTCAAATGTCGACGCACTCGACATCATCCCCTGCCGCAATTCGATCGTCACCATCGCGAGCACGAACTCCCCCAGGTCACCGCGAGCCTGCCACCGCCATCCCGAGCGCCAAACCCCGATGAACTTCCCCAGCGCCGAAGTCGAAGTCTCGACTTCCAGATTGAATGAACTCCACGATTCGAATCGAACGGAGAAGATAGGAGGGAAGTCTGGGTTTAGTTGATTTTGAAAAGGGGAATGTGGCATTGAATTTTAATTGAACGAATTTATTTTCGTGTGTTTTCTGAAAAGAATGGAGGGAGTATCGGCTATTATAAAATGAAGGACGAGCGGCCATTATCTTTTGTTTTCATTTCGATTTGAACTGGGGAGGGAATGGAGAAGACGTATTTGAAAACAAAGGGAATGGTTGGCACGATTTCTTTTGCGTGATGCTCGGCGCGTTTAAAGGCTGAAACAAAGGGGAGACAATGTACTGAGTTGACCAGATTTTAAACTTTAAATTTAAATCGAATTTGATTTTATTTCAATGCGTTTGCGAGTCGTATTCTCACACAACAACTCCGATTAACACGAAATTTGGAACCCGGTAATAATACAATATTACGGACCCAATGAAACTGGTTTCGTCAAATTCCGAGACTGTTTGAAAAATGACTATTTTATAAATATTGGTTCGAACGATTTATTTCAAAACTGAACGAAAAAGTTTGAAATTAAATTCTGAAGCTTCTGTTATCTCCAGTACCATCAATACGAATTTTAAAAGCTTTTGAAATATTTTTCTTCAGCTTAAAATTGAAGATTCAAATTTTTATTCAACTCAATAGATTAAATTATAAAATTTAATCGCCAAATTCTGAATTATATTCGGGGTTCAAATTAAATCGTCGTTCAAATATTTAAAATAAATTAAATATTCTCAATTTAATTTGTTCAAAATTCTGGGTCGTTACAGACTTCCCCCCTTAAAAGAATTTCGTCCTCGAAATTACAAGTTAGAAAGAAAGGTCCTTAACTCGTCTATTATTTTTCAACATTCTAATAGTCTTATCAATCTTTCAAAACAAATCTTTCTACTAAAGATTCGTTATCATTTCTACTAACTTTCCAACTCCAATTAAAGTTTCAAACAATATTGTTTCTTTAACAATTCAAATTTAAATTGAATTTGAATTTTAAACTTTCAAAATTTTTCTCAAAAATTTTCTAACGCCCTAAATTTTCGAAAAATTTCGCCAGCGTCTCCTTTGCGCGGCTAATACGGTACGACTACAAAACGTCCCTACGGACTCTCAGATTTCAAAAAGAAAAAGAAAAAGCCAAGCGGCTAGACAAGAAATCATCAAAAACTCATATTCAAATTTAAATACATACCTTTTTCGAGCAATTCAAATTATCTATGAAATCAAATCCAATTTCCTTTATAACCTGTATATCCTACTAGCCATAATATCTAGTTGCATATATTCAAACCATTTTGTAAATTCTATTACAAAAATTTTCAATATAGACTGCTTATATCATCCCTAATTCACTATTGAAGTTATATATTCAATTTCGTTCAATTTTGCATTTCAAGATTCCATTTGAATTCAATTCACAATTTCAATTCAATTTGAATTCTATTCATCTTCAATTCTGAAATATTGAATTTCATCAATTAACTTTCATTTACAACTGCTTATTTTAAATTAGTTTCAATTACTAATTCATCTCAAATCGCAATTCACTTTATTCAATTTCGTCTTCAACATTCAGTTTCAATTCCAGTTTTATCCTTTCGTTCATTCCCAAAATTTATTTTCAATTATCTTCTTGGAATTCTATTTTCATTTATGAATCATATTTACAATTCATATTCATAATTTTTGTTCACATATGAATTTATTTCCTTATACTTTCAATTCATATTTATAGATTTTATTTGTTAATGAACTTTAATCCCAATCACAATTACATAATTTACATTAACAATTTCTATTTGTATAAGTTATCAATTCAATCATATTCCATAAATATTCTTATACAGTATTCCAGAGTCTTTTCAACCTTTCAAAACCATTTTGAAAACAATTCAAATTATCCTTTGAATTTCAAAAACAAAATCCAAAATTTTCAAACAACTCCTATTTAAACAATTTGACAGCAATTTCTCTTTTGGAAACCCGAAAATGAATTCTAATGATGTGGCCATCATCATCAGGATTATTTTCCAGCGACCGAAAAGAGTTTAGAGCTTTTCATCTCTTTAAAATACTTTTCAAACCTTTGAAATTCATTTTCAAATCAAAAATGATTTAACTTTCCAAATCTCCAAAATTTTCAAATTCTTTTCAAAACATTTCCAAAACTTCTCTGGAATTCCGTTTTAAATTATAAGTCACAATTATAATTTACATTCTTTAAATTTCATTTGTATGTGAATTTATTTCTTAACTTTGGAGTTACGATTTCAATTTCTTATTTAATTCCAATGGGAATAATTTAATATTATTACTTCAAACAACCATGCAACCATATACTATAGTACTTTATAGAAAACATTTCTTTTCTATACAAAAATAGTTTTGGGCAAAATTATCTCATTTACCCTATTTAAAACAATACTGTGCCGAATTGTTCTATTCAAGTGTTTAGAGATCCCTATCGATAGAGTTGTACGGACAATACCGACCAGAATCCATATACCACTCAACAAACCAATCATCACAATATAAAACAATTTTATATTAACTAACAAATACGCGCTCATATTTATTATTATACTCAACTCATTCTAGAGTACTACTGACTCTATCTCTAATGAGTAACACCCAACAGAGCAGGGTTGTCGCTTAACCATATGCTCTGATACCACTTTGTCACATCCTGGAATTTTCGACTTTCGAAAATTCGACATCGATACTCACTTTATCGACTGCCGAGCAATCGAGTGCCGGAAACTCCAATAGTGAGGGTTTTAGAAAGAAGAAAAAGGCAGAAGAAGAAGAAGATAGAAGAAAAAGAAAGAAGAACAACAACAGAACAAGAGCAGAAACAGAAACAATATCAGAATCTTACACATCGCAGCGGAACAATATATATATTAAATAAACACTAGTCTTTTAAAACAAAGAACTATATCAGTTTATACATACATCAATCATCAGAGTCAATATACAACAATGGACAGTTATATAACTTGTCCTCATACAGAATATACAGCGGAATAAATACTATCAGATACAAATACTACGTCTCGCCATCCAGCTTATCTCCAAAGCTCCAGAATATCCAGGATATCCTGATAATATAACTCTAGGCTGCCCGTGTGGAAATTGGTGGGCACCCAGAGTTTAGAAGGGAAACAATAAACTCCGAGTCAGTCATGGTGACTGGTGTGAGATCGTAAAACAGTTATTCTTTAAAATAAACAACAGGATAATTTTAAAGTCAATTCGAAATGCTTTTGGAAAATGAAACTACCATAAGACCTCCCGCCACACACACAATGCAAACGCAGAATTGGAGGAGATTTCTTCTTATGATAGCCAAAGATGCTTACTATGCAAAATCAAATTCTTTTTTATATTATTATTAGTGCATAGTGTAGAAATCATTTTCGAAAGTATAATATTAATCTTAGCCAACATACGACCAGTATCGTATGCCTACTATAGCTACCATCCAAACAGTGGGGCGCCACCATAAGTGAATGGCAGGTTCTACAACTAATACCGTACAAGGCTCATATTGTTTCTTTGGATTTCCAACAAATGGTCAGGCTAAGGAACTTCCTATCCACGATGGGTACGTCCCTGGAATAGACGACCCGAGAACCTAACCGGATCTCTGCCAACACAAGGCCGGGTTACCTCTGCAAAAATAGGTAACTACTGACACGCGTATGCCATCCCCCGATCGTCACCGATCTTCCCGAGGATCCCCGATTCGCAACAAACCACATAGATAATAATAATGCAGTAACCACAGAGGTTAAGTATCTGGGCTCCATACCATGATACCACCTTTATCCAGAAGGAATGACATACACTAAGGGGCGCTACTCCCTAGAACCTTGCCGCATTCGTCCTGTTTCGACCATTTCCGGGGTGTGAGGCTCGATGAAGTCTCGTCCACAAAGCTACGCTTTCTCAAAAAGCCCTGCTTCGGGTCAAACAAAATGATCAACCTATGATCACAAAGATATAAGATCAAACAAATGATCATATCACAAATGATCAAACACTGATCATTTCACAGCAACACTCAGTATGCCACGTTACCAAATTGGGATATATCGCTGATAAATTTCAACTACATAACCTCTGAGCTCGTACGTCTCAGAAAAGGGTGTTAAGCTAAGAGAATAAATTCTCCGCCACCAACAGAAATGTATTTGAAAGAAATCAGCTTTATATCTCAAATTGTAACGTCAGACACACAATCCATACAAGTCTGTTCCGGGATCGAACAGAACCGAAGGCACTTCTCACGAAGCCCTTGCATATCCGGATAATTTTCAATCACGTCAGGACTTCCCGTCACTAAGGGTGATAAAACCTCTAAACCGAAGATCAGTCGGTGTAGAGTAACTCGACGGTAATCCTTCCGTTTTCAAAAATATCCGGTCTTCAACACCGGTCTTCGAATGCAATTCATAACGACGTATCACATATTCAGAATGGGTTATACGACCCCATGGTCCTTTCCCGGCTAACCCGAATAGTGAGCGTTTATTTAAAAACAAGTGTGGCATTCAAATTCATCCAATTCACAACAAATACCTACTCAAGGTAATTATTGATAGTCGGTTATTTAACTATCAATAAAGATGCGCAACATCATCAGATTCCAAATAATTTTCCAAATTATTTATCTTCAAAGATATCTTTACTAGATATAAAATTTCCACACTTCAAAATTTCTTCAATATTTATTTTTTAAAACGAATCCCCATTTCTTTTTATAAATTCCATAGTGAATTTATACTTATCGAATATCTACCGATATTCGATTTTTCAAATCGATTTCAATATTAAATTTTGATTTATCTTTAAGAAGATAAATTCTCAAAAACATTTCATTTCGTTTTGGAAAACGTTCCCATACTTATTTAAAAATAAGTCAGTAATTCACAAATCCATTTATTTTCAACATTTGAAAATATTCGATATACTTAAAATCAAATTAAGTATATATCTCATTCTTTAAGGAAATCATTCTTAAATCACATTTATTTGAGTCAAAACGAATGTTGCGTAAAACATCGTTACGACGACTCGAAATCACTAGTATAGGGATTCAGAATTAAGATAGATATATAAATCCCAATACCATATAAAAATATTTCCTTTCGGAAATCATTTACTATAACAACAGTGTTATAGTCCACCATTTCCTTATTTTTCGAAAAACGTCTATTTCAACAATAAATGTTGAAATCTATGATTTCGATAGTTCACACGTTTTAAAACATCTTTTAAAACTATTAACTTCATTTCATAATATCGCTTTCCCAAAACCCTATCCATTTTACTTAAAAATATATTCACTGTCCAAAATCGTGAATATACTTCACTAACCACATTTTCAGTCTTTTCTACACATTTTATTTCAATAAAAATTCGCTATTTAAAATCGCGAATATATCTTCTTTAATGTCTTTCTATATTTAATTTATCAAACCCAATTGATTTCGAATTTATAAAACAACGTTTATAAATTCTATTTTCTATTCTATAACAACTTCGATTTTATAAATTCCCTTTAATGACCCATTCAATTTTCTAACTCAACGTATACATCAAAAATCCATATTATAAGTTAAATACTTATAATTTATTTATTTTAAAAGAAATCGTTCTTTTAAACTTTACAAACTGTAAATAAACCCTTTTTAACATCATTTCCAATTTTAAATCCACATTCCCAAATATTCACTTTTAACCCCAAAATCAAATCCCAAATTGATTTCTAATTTTACTTCAATAACAAATCAATTTCAATATTCATTTCTAAATTAATTTTCCATCCCAAATCATTTTATATTGATTTTTTCTAAACTTGTTTCAATTTGCCAATTAAATTTATAATTGGACTTCCAACTTATTTCATTTTAAACAAATTCCTCTTAAAGAAAATAAATCCCTTTTATCTTTTTCCAACTATTTAGAAATCCAAATTTTAATTAAATTCTTCAATTAAAAATCACTATTATACGAAATTCATTTACTTAACGTTTTCACTTGATTCTGGAATTAATTCGATAAGAATATAAAAATTAACTTTTTTATACTTTAAAATTTCTTTCTTCGGATTTATTAAATTTCTAAAAATTTATTTACTTAAAAATTTCTATTTTGATTTCAAAAATTCGATTTCATATATTTTTGGAATCCAATGATATCAAACATCCATTCAGCTAAATTTTAGCATTCAAATAATTTCCAGATATCAATATGATCAATAACATCAATATAATCATTTCATAGATTCATATCACAGTAGAAATAAATTCAATCAATGTGAGGGGTCCAGTTGGATCCCTCCAACCTGTTTCCCTGCATCCAAAGACGTCAGCACAATACCAATTCCGCTCCAGTACGGAATTATCGCGGTATATAGGTTTTTATAAATCCGCTTACTAACGGCGCAATAGGGTCTCATCCGCTATACGAGGCGGGAATCAATCAATCCAATATATACATATGCCAATATGTATATATTGCTATATATATAGATATATCCTATCATATCTAATAGCACATTCAAACAAATCAATCAATAACTGCAATTCAATTATAAATCTGAGTGAGAAGATCTCACCTTAGCTTTTAATAGCAATCCGTTTCGTCTTGTTCCCTTTACGATTTCAAACTGTATAAATATTTACACAATTCGTTAATATTCGAATTAAATCGAATAACCAATTTCCATTTAGTAAAATTTTATTTTATCTAATCAATTTAATTTCAAACAGATTTCCTTTTAATAAAATATTTGAACTAATTGAACAATCACTTACCATAAATAACCAAATTAACTATTACTTTTAATTTTTAAACCAATTCTTTTTAACAGTTAAAACATCTAATTTCACAATCCTATCCATATGTAAATTAATTTCTGTTTATTTTAAAAATAGTATGTATATATGTATTTTCAAACTGCACATATATTTTATAAAATTAGCTATAATAAATTCCATAAAAATTTGAATTTTATACATATAAACCTTCAACATTTTTAACATTCATATATACATCGAAATCCTTTCCATATAAATTTTCTGTTTTCAAACTTTATATACTCAAACAGGCGTATTTTTATTTTTAAAATTATCTGTAACAAATCTTCTACTTATTAGATAAATATATATTTATACTAAATTCAAATAAAAATAGAATTAATTAATACCTTCACTGTAAAATGCAACCCAGGTCAAGCTCGAGAACATCCCTTGCGCCACCCAAATCAACTACCTTCGCTCGCGCGAGCACGCGCTTCCTTCCAGTCGCCTCGCGAAACCCTAAGTCGCCGTTGCCATCGAACCTCACTCGAGTCGCCGCTGATGAAACTGCCACGATGCCTTCGACTTAGATCTAGGGCAACTCGCAGCCTCCTCAAATGTCGACGCACTCGACATCATCCCCTGCCGCAATTCGATCGTCACCATCGCGAGCACGAACTCCCCTAGGTCACCGCGAGCCTGCCACCGCCATCCCGAGCGCCAAACCCCGATGAACTTCCCCAGCGCCGAAGTCGAAGTCTCGACTTCCAGATTGAATGAACTCCACGATTCGAATCGAACGGAGAAGATAGGAGGGAAGTCTGGGTTTAGTTGATTTTGAAAAGGGGAATGTGGCATTGATTTTTAATTGAACGAATTTATTTTCGTGTGTTTTCTGAAAAGAATGGAGGGAGTATCGGCTATTATAAAATGAAGGACGAGCGGCCATTATCTTTTGTTTTCATTTCGATTTGAACTGGGGAGGGAATGGAGAAGACGTATTTGAAAACAAAGGGAATGGTTGGCACGATTTCTTTTGCGTGATGCTCGGCGCGTTTAAAGGCTGAAACAAAGGGGAGACAATGTACTGAGTTGACCAGATTTTAAACTTTAAATTTAAATCGAATTTGATTTTATTTCAATGCGTTTGCGAGTCGTATTCTCACACAACAACTCAAATTAACATGAAATTTGGAACCCGGTAATAATACAATATTACGGACCCAATGAAACTGGTTTCGTCAAATTCCGAGACTGTTTGAAAAATGACTATTTTATAAATATTGGTTCGAACGATTTATTTCAAAACTGAACGAAAAAGTTTGAAATTAAATTCTGAAGCTTCTGTTATCTCCAGTACCATCAATACGAATTTTAAAAGCTTTTGAAATATTTTTCTTCAGCTTAAAATTGAAGATTCAAATTTTTATTCAACTCAATAGATTAAATTATAAAATTTAATCGCCAAATTCTGAATTATATTCGGGGTTCAAATTAAATCGTCGTTCAAATATTTAAAATAAATTAAATATTCTCAATTTAATTTGTTCAAAATTCTGGGTCGTTACATTTGTGGACGAGACTTCGTCGGACCTCACACCCCGGAAATGGTCAAAACAGGAAGGATGCAGCAAGGTTCTAGGGAGCAGCACCCCTTAGTGTATGTCATTCCTTCTGGATAGAGGTGGTATCATGGTATGGAGCCCAGATACTTAACCTATGTGTTTGCTGCAAATTTATTACTTTGTGGTTGTTGGAAATCGAGGATCCTCGGGAAGATCGATTACGATTGGGGGATGGCATACGCATGTCAGTAGTTACCTATTTTTGTAGAGGTAACCCGGCCTTGTGTTGGCAGAGATCCGGTTAGGTTCTCGGGACGTCATTCCAGAGGCGTTTCTTCGTGGCATAGGAAGTTCCTTAGCCTGACCATTTGTTGGAAATCCAAACTCCAATACGAACTTTGTACGGTATTAGTTGTAGAACCTGCCATTTACGTACGGTGGTCACCACTGTTTAGATGGTAGCTATAGTAGGCATACGATACTGGTCGTATGTTGGCTAAGATTAATATTATACTTTCGAAATGTTTTCTACACTATGCACTAATAATAATATCAAAAATGATTTGATTTTGCGTATCAAGCATCTTTGACTATCATAAGGAGAAATCTCCTCCGATTCTGCGTTTGCATTGTGTGTGTGTGCGGGAGGCCTTATGGTAGTTTCATTTTCCAAAAGCATTGCGAAATTTACTTTAAAATCTTCATGTTGTTTGTTTTAAAGATAAACTGTTTTACGATCTCACACCAGTCACCATGACTGACTCGGAGTTTATTGTTTCCCTTCTAAACTCTGGGTGGCCACCAATTTCCACACGGGCAGTCTAGAGTAATGTTATCAGGATATTCTGGAGCTTTGGAAGCAAGCTGGATGGCGAGACGTAGTATTTGTATCTGAATTATTTATTCCGCTGTGTATTCTGTATGAGGACAAGTTTTATATATATATAACTGTCCATTGTTGTATTGAGTTGTATATTGACTCTGATGATGTATTGTATAAAACTGATAAAATTCTTTGTTTAAATGATTACTGATTATCTATTATATATTGTTCCGCTGCGATATGTGAGATTCTGATATTGTTTCTGTTTCTGATGTTGTTCTATTGTTCTTCTTTTCTTTTTCTTCTATCTTCTTCTTCTACCCTTTTCTTCTTTTTAAACCATAACATTTCGGGTTTCCGGCATTCGATGGCTCGGTAGTCGATAAAGTGAGTATCGATGTTGAATTTTCGAAAGTCAAAAATTTCAGTATGTTACATTTGGTATCAGAGCATATGGTTAAGCGACAACCCTGCTCTATTGGGTGTTACTCATTAGAGATAGAGTCAGTAGTACTCTAGAATGAGTTGAGTGTAATAATAGATACGAGTGCGTATTTGTTAGTGAATATGAAATTGTTTTGTATTGTGTTGACTTATCGGTTGATTGTTTATAGATTCTGGTCGGTGCAGTCTAGCTAACTGAATCGATAGGAGTTTCTAAACTCTTAAACAAGATAAACTGACACAGTATTGTTTTAAAATAGGGTAAACGAAATAATTTTACCCAAAACTATTTTTGTATAAAAAGGAATTGCTGCCAAGTTGTTTTAAACGGAAGTTGTTTGGAAAATTGGGTTTTGTTTTGGAAATTCAAAAGGATAATTTGAATTGTTTTCAAAAATGGTTTTGAAATGTTGAAAAGACTCTGGAATACTATATAAAAATATTTATGAAATATTATGAAGTTGATAACTTGTAAAGTTTAAAGTTTAAATAAAAAGCTAACTTAACAAATAGAATTTGTGAATATGAAATATTAATGTGATTTTTAATCTGAAATAGAGTTTCAGAAGAATATTTGCAACAAAATTCAATAATGGAATGTGAACAAGTTAATAACTTATAACATATTTGAAATTTGATTGGAATTAAGTTAAATGAAATTAAATTGTGTTTGTGAATGAACAAATGAGATAACATTTGTAAATAAATGAATTGAAATTGAAAAAAATGAAATTGAAACTTGAATTGTGAGCTAAATGAAAAGAGATGGTTCGAATTTAAAGATAAATTCAAGTAAGTAGAAATAAATTTTCAAATAAATGGAATTTACAATTGCAAGTAAATGAAATTAAAGCTGAATGTTAAACTTTGTTTTAAATTTGTTAGTAAACGAAATTCGAGATAAATTGAATAGGGAAATTGAAATTTAAAATGAATAAGTGAATGTACTAATTGAAATAAATTATTGAATGGAATAGATGTGAAATGGTTTGAATGAAAGTTGTTTGGTTAATAAAATAAACCGAATGAAAATATGAAATGCAAATTAAATTGAATGGAATCAATTGCAAATGAAGTGAACTAAAGATAATTGATAAATTCAATATTCAGAATAGAAGATAAATTGAATTCAAATAGAATTGAAGTTGTGAATTAAATTTAAAAGGAATTGAAATGCAAAATTGAATGAAAAAGAATATATAACTTCAATAGTGAACTAAAGATGATATAAAAGTAAGTATCAAAATTTTGTAATGGAATTTGCAAAATGATTTGAATATTGTAACTAGATATTATGGCTAGTAGGACATACAGGTGTTATAAAAGAAATAGAATTGGGATTTTAATTTTGAAGATAAATTTGAATTGCTCGACAATAGGTAAGTATTTGAATTTCAATATGAAATTTGATGATTTTCTTGTCTAGCCGCTTGGCTTTTTCTTTTCTTTTTGAAATCTAAGAGTCCGTAGAGACGTTTTGTAGTCGTACCGTGTTAGCCGCGCAAAGGAGACGCTAGCGAAATTTTTCGGAAATTTCGAGTGTTAGAAAATTTTGAAAGTTAAAATTTGAATTTAAATTTAAAATTTGAATTTTGAAGTAAACAATGTTGTTTTGAAACTTATAATTGAAGTTGGAGAGTTAGTTGAATTAATAACGAATCTTTAGTAGAAAGATTTGTTTTGAAATTTGATAAAAACTATTGGACTGTGAAAAATAGTAGACGAGTTAAGGACTTTTTTTCCTAACTTGTAATTTCGGGACGAAATTCTTTTAAGGGGGGAAGTTTGTAACGACCCAGAATTTTGAACAAATTAAATTGAAAATATTTAATTAATTTTAAAAGTTTGAACGATGATTTAATTTGAATCCCCAATATAACTTTGAAATTGGCGATTAAATTATAAAAAAATAATCTATTGTAAGTTGAATAAAAATTTGAATCTTCAGTTTTAAGCTGGAGAAAAATATTTCAAAAGCTTTTAAAATTCGTATTTATAATACTGAAGATAATTGAAGCTTCAGAATCGAATTTGAAACTATTTTGTTCAGTTTTAAAATTATATAATTCGTATCGATATTTAAAAATAGCCGTCCGGGACACAGTCTCGGAATTCGACGAAACCAGTTTCAATGGGTCCGTAATTTTGTATTATTATTGGATTTCCAATTTCGTATTAATCGGAGTCGTTATGTAACCGTACGGAGAGTAAACACGTTGAAATTTTAAAATGAATTCAATTTAAAATTTAAAAATTTAAATTATCGGTCAACAGCACCACGTTATTTTCCTTAAATCACGCGCCTAAATTTTCGCCTATAATCACGGGAGAAGATCGTGCAACCCATGTTCTTTCTATTTTAAATTACCATCTTCCCTCGATCGAAAATTCACAGCCGAGATTCAAAAGATAAAAACCAAACCTTTCCTCAGTTCAAAATTTAAAACAATGGCCGATACCCAACAGAGCATATATTTTCTTCTCATCGAAAAAGAAAAAAAATCCCTCTTTTAATTTTTTTTCCATGGCCGATACGAAAATTCATTTCGAGCATTCGATTTCGAGCCGAGGTAACTTCGATTCGAGTTGGATGGCATCGGCACTGGGAGGATGGCGCGCGATTGGGGATTCGATGCTCGAGTTCGAATCATGGAGGGCAGATGCTCGCGAGCGCTGGGCACGTTTAGGAGGCGAGTCAATCGCGGTGGCAGGTGGTTCGCGAGGGATTGGGACGCGAGTGTCTAGGGCTTGGGAAGGCAATTCGACAAGCGGCGCCTTCGATTTTGTCAGAGGTGAAGGAGGGGACTGTCGAAATGGTGGCACCGGTCAGGCGCAGGAGGAGATGGCAGTGCGAACTGATGATGGTCGGCTGTCAGGTATATTGATTTTTGAATTTATTTAAATATGTTTATATTTTTAGGCAAGGTTTAGTTGAACAGAGGAAATGTATTGATAGTAAACAGAAAAATACAAGTATGGTAAGGGAAATCAGTTTTAAACCAAATTATAAATTGAATGAATTTTTTTTCTTTATGGCAATTAATTGGTTTATTTATCAATTTAATTATTTTTAGTTGTTAAAAGATTTTAAAGAAAAATATTAGTTCAAAATATTATATTAAGGATAAGTCATTAGTTTGAAGTAAAAATAAATGTATTTTATAAATTTACTAAATTTACCTTGGGTACTGGAAATAATTTATTAAAGGAGAAAAAAAACTGGTTTCAAAAGAAAAGGGAATATTCTTGCCTCGAGAAATTTTAATTTTAAAATTTAAATCAATCGGTACATTGAAATTTTCAAATGAAAATTTAATAGTTCGATTAATTCGAATATTAATAAAATTGTATAATTGTTTATACAAGGTCGAATACAACGAAGAAAAATAAATCTGGATTTGGAATGGATTGCAAAATAAAAGCTAAGGTGAGATTTTCTCACTCGAAGGAAAATTTGATTTTACAGTTATTGATTGATTGATTGACTGTTTGGATGTGATATTAGATATAGTAGGATATATCTATTATATATAGCAATATATACATATTGGCATATGTATATATTGGATTGTTTGATTTCCCGCATTGTATAGCGGATGAGACCCTATTGCGCCGTTAGTAAGCGGATGATACTTTTATAAAACCCATATACCGTGATATTCCACCTCGAAGTGGAATTGGTATTGTGCTAACGTTTGTGGATGCAGGGAAACAGGTTGGAGGGATCCAACTGGATTCCTCAACTGTATTTATTTATTTACAGATATTGATATATATTCTGTTATCTTATGATGATATATGATGTTTGATATATGATTGACTAATTGGTGCGTTGCATCATCGGATTCAAATTTTGAAGTTTAAAAATAACGATTTTTACTTTAAAAGGATTTTAAAGTGATTGTTGAAAGTAGACGTTTTATTCAATTTTTGAATTGATTTATTTTAAATAAATAAACGTTAAAATTTTTAAAGTTATAAAAATTATGAGATTTGTGAAATATAAGCGAAAGGTGATTCTTGAATATAAAAAGTTAAGTAATTTATAAAATGGTTTAAATTGGGATTTTTGAACTATTAAAAACGATGTATATAAAAGATGTAAGTAAAATGGATATTTATAAATTTAAAATATTGGGATTATAAGACAAGTTTTAAATTTTGTGAAGTTTAAAAGAACGATTTTGTAAATAAATGAATTATAAGTACTTAACTTATAATATGGACTTTTGGTAGATGTATTGGGTTATAAATTGAATTGGTCATTAAAAGAGATTTATAAATAAAAGTTGTTATGAAATATAAAGGTGGATTTATAAACGTTGTTTTATAAATCCGAAAACAATTTAATTTTGATAAATTAAACATAGAGGTTTATTAAAGGGAATATATTCGCGATTTTTGACAGCGAATTATTCTTTATGTAATATGTGTAATAAAAATGTTTGTTGAGAATTTTATCCACAACTTTAGATAGTGGATAAATTCTAGAAATTGAATGTGTAGAAAATATTGAAATTTGGCTAGGGAAGTATATTCACGATTTTGGACAGTGAGTATATTATTAAGTAAAATGGATATTGTTTTGGGAAAGTAACATTTAAAAAAAATGAAGTAATTGTTTTAACGATGTTTTAAAATATATCGAATATCAAAACCATAGATTTCAACATTCATTGTTGAAATAGACGTTTTCGAAGAAATAAGGAAATGGTGGACTATAACACTGTTGTTATAGTAAATAATTTTCGAAAGAAAATATTTTTTTTGTAGTATTGGGATTTATATGTCTATCTTAAAAATCCGAATCCCTATACTAGTGATTTTGAGTTGTCGTAACGATGTTTTACGTAGCATTCGTTTTGACTCAAATAGATTTCCTTAAAGAATGAAATATATACTTAATATTGATTTAAGTATATTGAATATTTTCAAATGTTGAAAATAAATAGATTTGTGAATTACTTATTTTAAATACGTATGGAATTGCTTTTCCAATATGAAATGAACGTTTTAAGAATTTATCTTCTTAAAGATAAATCGAAAGTGAATATTGAAATCGATTGAAAATCGTATATCAGTAGATATTTGAAAGTATAAATTCACTATGGAATTATAATAAAAAAATAGAAATTCGTTTTAAAAATAAAAATTGATTTATTTTTGAAGTGTGGAAATTATATATCTAGTAAAGATATTTTGAAAATTAAATAATTTGGAAAATTATTTGGAATCTGATGATGTTGCGCATCTTTATTGATAGTTAAATAACCGACTATCAATATTTACCTTGAATAGGTATTTGTTGTGATTGCTTGAATTTGAAAGCCACACTTATTTTTGAATAACCCATTCCAAATATGTGATACGTCGTTATGAATTGCAATTGATGACCGGTGTTGAAGACCGGATATTTTTGAAAACGGAAGGATTACCGTCGAGTTACTCTACATCGGCTGATCTCCGATATAGAGGTTTTATCACCCTTAGTGACGGGAAGTCCGGACGTGATTGAAAATTATCCAAAATTGCAAGGGCTTCGTGAGAAGTGCCTTCGGTTCTGTTCGATCCTGGAACAGACTTGTATGGATTGTGTGTCTGACGTTACAGATTGAGATATAAAGCTGATTTCTTTCAAATACATTTCTGTTGGTGGCGGAGAATTTATTCTCTTATCTTAACACCCTTCTCTGAGACGTACGAGCTCAGAGGTTATGTAGTTGAAATTTATCAGCGATATATTCCCAATTTGGTAATGTGGCATGCTGAGTGTTGCTGTGAAATGATCGTTGTTTGATCATTTGTGATATGATCATTTGTTTGATCATTTATCTTTGTGATCATTACTTTGATCATTTGTTTGACCCGAAGCATGGCTTTGTGACAAAGCGTAGCTTTGTGGACGAGACTTAGTCGGACCTCACACCCCGGAAATGGTCAAAACAGGAAGGATGCAGCAAGGTTCTAGGGAGTAGCGCCCCTTAGTGTATGTCATTCCTTCTAGATAGAGGTGGTATCATGGTATGGAGCCCAGATACTTAACCTATGTGTTTGCTGCAAATTTATTACTTTGTGGTTGTTGGAAATCGAGGATCCTCGGGAAGATCGATTACGATTGGGGGATGGCATACGCATGTCAGTAGTTACCTATTTTTGTAGAGGTAACCCGGCCTTGTGTTGGCAGAGATCCGGTTAGGTTCTCGGGACGTCATTCCAAAGGCGTTCCTTCGTGGCATAGGAAGTTCCTTAGCCTGACCATTTGTTGGAAATCCAAACTCCAATACGAACTTTGTACGGTATTAGTTGTAGAACCTGCCATTTACGTACGGTGGTCACCACTGTTTAGATGGTAGCTATAGTAGGCATACGATACTGGTCGTATGTTGGCTAAGATTAATATTATACTTTCGAAATGTTTTCTACACTATGCACTAATAATAATATCAAAAATGATTTGATTTTGCGTATCAAGCATCTTTGACTATCATAAGGAGAAATCTCCTCCGATTCTGCGTTTGCATTGTGTGTGTGTGTGCGGGAGGCCTTATGGTAGTTTCATTTTCCAAAAGCATTGCGAAATTTACTTTAAAATCTTCCTGTTGTTTGTTTTAAAGATAAACTGTTTTACGATCTCACACCAGTCACCATGA
The DNA here is from genome assembly GCA_030737815.1 of Allium fistulosum. Taxonomy (NCBI): domain Eukaryota; kingdom Viridiplantae; phylum Streptophyta; class Magnoliopsida; order Asparagales; family Amaryllidaceae; genus Allium; species Allium fistulosum. The sequence continues at coordinate 298,643,904 of CM060907.1, forward strand.
CTGACTCGGAGTTTATTGTTTTCCTTCTAAACTCTGGGTGCCCACCAATTTCCACACGGGCAGTCTAGAGTAATGTTATTAGGATATTCTGGAGCTTTGGAAGCAAGCTGGATGGCGAGACGTAGTATTTGTATCTGAATTATTTATTCCACTGTGTATTCTGTATGAGGACAAGTTTTATATATATATAACTGTCCATTGTTGTATTGAGTTGTATATTGACTCTGATGATGTATTGTATAAAACTGATAAAATTCTTTGTTTAAAAGATTACTGATTATCTATTATATATTGTTCCGCTGCGATATGTGAGATTCTGATATTGTTTCTGTTTCTGATGTTGTTCTATTGTTCTACTTTTCTTTTTCTTCTATCTTCTTCTTCTACCCTTTTCTTCTTTTTAAACCATAACATTTCGGGTTTCCGGCATTTGATGGCTCGGCAGTCGATAAAGTGAGTATCGATGTTGAATTTTCGAAAGTCAAAAATTTCAGTATGTTACATAATCTTTCAACTAAGTAATGTTGATTTGACATTGACAACAACTTCTAGCCTATTCTTTATTGATTTTTCAAATATATAACTTTACTACTTTTCAAAGTTCTAGTTCTTGTTGCATGATAATAACAAATAAAATCAATTTTCATAGCCTAACTTACCAATTAGAAATGGTGAACCAAAAGACAACTTGTAACAACCCATATTTTTTACTACTCTAAATATTTAAATTTTGAATATTTAAATATTAAATTGTTTTATTTTATAGACAAGCTGGAAATCTCGATTTTCGTAGATGGACTTTTTAGGACTCAGGATTAATTCTATTGGGTCCGGAAGGTCTGGACGATCCAGAGTTAGTATAAGCATCAATAAACTCTGACTGTTTGGTTTCGAGTTAGAAGGTCGAGTTCGGTTCATAAATCAAGCAACTCGAAAAGTTAACTTTTGTTTACATTGGAATTGGGCCTCAAATATAGATCCATTGAGTTTAGAATAAGGATATTTGTTTAGGAATGCTAGTGAGCACAAATCGATTGGAGTTTGAAATTTTTTGGGATGGATAGTATCGAAGAGAATCTCTATGTAAGGACCCACACCCTTCATTCATTTGTCCAAACTAGAATTTAAAACCCTAGCCGCCATTTTTCTAAACCTAACTCTAGAAATGCTATGGCCTTTGATGATCAGAGCCACTAGAGGCAGTTTCGAGCTTGGGTCCCAACATGGAAGTTGGTCGTGGGGAGGAGGGGAAGGTGATAGACGGTTGGATTGGCGTATGATGGCCATTGGTGGCTGAAAATCAAGTTCAATGGCCTTTGACTTTTGGTGCTTTTTCTCGGTGACGGCGGTAGGTGGGAGGGTGGCTCTAGTAGCATTGGAGGCGTCTGAGGCGGGACTACGTATGTGAGGTCGCGGTGATAGGTGGGGCCTTACGGCGGTGGCTGGAGTGAGTTGATCGAGAAGTCGGCTTCATGTTTTAGGGCGGCCTGAGTTGAACGATGATGGATTAGGATTTCTAAACCTAATTAGTGATTCTTTAATCGATTTATTTAGTTAATTAATCATTGAATGTTTATTAACCCATATCTTGATCATACGAGGTCAGATTCGGATGCGGTCAGTTGAGTTGGACTCATAGAAAGGTCAACTACATCTTACAATTGGATTGGTTGATTGGAGCTATCGGAATTTTGGACTAAAATCGAATTCTATTCGATTTTAGCCCAAACCAGAACACTTCGGCGATAACTGAAATTTCAATGAGTATAACTCACCTCTTCGGATAAATCAGTATGTGATATAGTGGATAAAATTTATTATTTATGTTTAGATGGAAGATTACTTGATTTGGTTAAATAGTTGCTTTGAAAGGCGATTGACATTTAAATTTAAAAATAGTGAATTTAGAAGAGAAATCTGGATTTCTCGATATTGTGATTTTTAAATTTCCTGTTATATACCTGTTGATTTATTTCAGTTATATTCATGTTATATAGATTGTTAAATGTTAAAAAGTCATAGTTTGGCCATATTGGATGTGACATTAACACTTGTAAAAAGTTAAACTGTTTTGGTGAAAAAGGAAGTAATAGCATTTGTTAAGCGCTATAGTAATTATTGGCCTCGATATAATAATCTAAAAATACTATTAAGAGATATTTGACTTTGGAAATGAATCCCAATTTGGAAAATTATTTAAATTTGATCTTCTGGGGTTTCTGTGATATTTTATTTTAAAAACGAGTTTTTTGAACTTTCCAATTTTAATTTAACTTCTTTATTTACTCTTTTTAAATTATATACATATATATGTAGATGTTTTAAATAATTATTTAGAGTATTGGTTTTATGGAAAAAAATATAATAATAGAAGTTTATTAGAAAGGAAAATAAATAGGGTTATCTTTTATTTAAAGTGATTTTGTGATTTAAAGAAGGTAGAAGTATTTTGTTAATAAATATTGTGAGACATTTTGTATGAAATGTTGAAATAAAAGACCGGATTTATAAATGATATGGCATAGATTTAAAGGAGATTTATAAACAATATCTTATAAATAAATTTGGAATCTGTAAAGAGTTGCAATAAGTTCGGAAATTTATAAAAGGAGGCCATAATTATGTTATGTGTGTGTACATATGTTACAAAGCAATTTATAAATGATATTTTATGAAAGGAATTCTAAAATGAATTTAGAGCTTGTACTTATAAAAAGGTTTTATATATTGTTTTAGAAATTAATAAGGGAGTCTTATAACTTGAAAAGAGATTTTGAATTTAGGAAGAAATTTTATAAATGATTTTGGATATTTATAAAAGAAGTTTTATAAATGGTTTTGGATATTTATAAAAGAATTTTATAAAAAAACATGGAGATTTATTAAGAGTTTTATAAGTGGATTTGGAATTTTAGTAAAGGAATTGTTCAAAAATGAAAGAGATTTATTAAAAAGGACTATAAGAAATTTATAAAAGAAATTGAGATTGAATTTCCCCAAATTGACCTTCTTAATTTTGGTGATGTGGATATTCATTCCATGTTTAACACCAAAGGTATAGTGTTTAGGTTTATCCTTATGTCTATTTCTTTTAAAATAATATTTGTTTTAATCCTTTTGATATGATTTGAAATAAGAAATATTTCATAATGTTTTATGAATATGCTTATACCATTGAGACAAGTATATGAATACATTTTCTATGTAATGAAAGTGTAGTGTTTTTGTGAATATACTTATACCGTCGAGATAAGTATATGCATATTTTTTCAAGCATTGAAAGGAGTATAAAGGGTTTGTGAATATATCTTTGTAAAAGTATTTTGATATAAGTATTTACAAAGTGATTTTAATTAATGAAAGGATTAATTAAAGAGGTTAGTGATTTCTTATATGCTTAGCCAATATTAGTTCCCCTATGGAAATAAATCCCTGATTTGATTGTTGTTTTTATTTGATAGTTAAATAACCGACTATCAAACTTGGCCAGTTCTAAACAATCGTTGTCGGTTCGAAGAGCCGGGATCAGATATGTTATCCGAAAACCATTTCGATCTGACATAAACATTTCGAATTGGAATATCTTGAAGATATTCGAAGACGAAGTCTTAGAAGTGCAAGGGTTACTTGATATTAATCCCGAGGGTGATTCCAAAAGGGATGTAGTAGAAGTAGTGCTTTCGGTTTCGTTCAGTCCCAGGACGAACTTGTATGGATGAATGCTGGCATTACATTTCTTCTTGGAGGGCAGTGTTGACATTCCAAGTGGGAATTGCTAGGAGGAATAAGGTAATCGTTACCTCATGAGCCTTACACCGGTAAACGAATAAAGCAGGGACATGTGGTATGGCTATGTGGGTCACTCCCATTAGGGTATGATCATCCCTTATCTAGAGTTGGTATTTATGTATGCTTCGGGGCCTATTATGGTTATTTGATTGCAGCCAAGGGGTGATCATAGTCGACACTATCCAGTAAGGGGTAGGGCTGGTCCTGAGTAGCTGAGGTGCAATGTGCTGTAGCCTCCAGTACATTTTATCTAGAGGTGTACTGATTCGGTGGGTAGTCCCTTACCCTTTTATAGTTGGAATTCATTTTTCAATACGAGCCTTCAGACTTGATTGTATACATATTATGCTGGAATTTAATTAATGTAACAATTTCGGCTATATTCAATATTTATTTTAAACCCTAGACACTATTATAATATCAGAAGATTTTGTATGAAATGATTTGGTTATCATAAGGTAAAAAACTGTCCGTGTTTATGTGCGGTGTGGTATTACGAGATGCCTTTATTTTCTAAAGGTTTTTATAACACTAAAATTCAATTGAGGTGTGTTTCTTACGTGGGTTTACCAGACTGATCCGGGCGTTATTTTTCTTATAATGCCCGGGTTAGACGGAGCATATTTTTAGATCTAGTTTGGAGGCCTTGGAGCTTCAAGATACGAGCTAGATGTCCAAGACGTATCTCTCGTATATTCTTTATTTCCGCTGCTTGTGTTATTTTATTTTTCAGTATTTGTGAGAGCAAGTTGTTATAACTATCTATGCTGATGATTGGTGATTAAGTGTACTCTGATTTTGATGTATGCATGTTATAGTTTTCTTTTGAAAGATCTATTGTATATTATATATTACTCGGCATGATGTGAGATTCTGTTCTATCTTTTCTTTATTTTTCCCCAATAATCTTTCTTTTTGGCACTTGGATGCTCGACACGTGAATATCGTGGATGTATTAGTGTTGACTTTCGAGGATCAGAAAGGCTGGTCATTACACAACTAAAAAGAGAAGTAGCTCTTAAACGATCTAGTATTTAGTGGTAAAATCTTCGCACGAAATAAAACAAATAAAATAATGGAATAAATAGAGTTTTTTTATTAAAAGATGAATGAAATAGGCTAAAAAATTATGGTTAAAACTAAAAGGCATTAGTGCGTTGGTATTTCTACGTATTGCCTACCATATACTAAAAATAAATATTGAGAATGTGAAGGAATTTATTTATAAATTTATTTTCTCCCAAACATACAATAATAGATGATATTCTTAAAAAGTATTAGAGATTTTGCGCTAAATATCTGAGTGATATATCGGCAAATATCGAGTGATATATCGACAATGATATTTTAAGCGATATTATAGGAAAAATATCAATTAAAGAGCGATATAAGATATATCAGGAATATATCAGTGATATTATCCAATATTAACTACATAGGCTACTACTATGCGCTTTAGTTATATATTTATATATTCGGCCATCATTTGTCTTATACATAGTGACTTACAACTAATATTGATCGATGCTACACGACTTGCAGTTTTGGCTTGGTGAATTTTGCTAATTTGGGATATTATTTTAATTTTTAGCTCCTTTTGCTATTAATTTTAAATTTTCTATATTTGGTTACACTGATGTATGAAATGAGAAATTATTTTTCCAGTACAAGAATTTGGTAGTATATTTACAATGATTGTATGTGCTATTACATTAAGTGAGACATATGTTAAATAATACATTATCAAAGACCAATGATATTAAAATTATATTTGCAATTTTGTAATGAAAACATGCATCAAGTCCTTCTGCTAAAGATTGGAGAGGTGGAAGAGTTGCTAGCTTTACATGATTCATGGCAACGCTAGAGCTGCAAATGGTGATAACTTCATTTTAATGATATGTCTTAACCATACGGTTTGGACAATTCAAATAATTTAAAATGGACAATGCAATTTGTAATGAAAATAGGCTATAGGAAAAGTGCTCCTTGCATTAAATGAAAACATTTTAAGTTGTTTTTAATTTTAGGTGTATGAGAAGATTTACGTAAGTAAAGTGATACTATCATTCATATGGATTGCCGAATTCTTTGTAGGTAAAGTGATATTGTCGTTCCCTGATATATTATTAGCTTATTCTTTATTTCACCTTAATATTAAGATTATTAGTTCTCCATAGAATTTGTACTTATTTTGTTTTAATGCCAATGATGATATGGCCAAAGCAAAGCAATCGTGCGAGTCATGATAGTTCTTATACATAAGACGGTCAATTCAGTTCTACTTTCTATCATCATTTGCTAATAAACAAGTGCTTCTTCTATCATTTTTTTCTTTTCTTTTTGAAAAAAACAAAAAAAGTTGGAAATCAACATCAATGGGCTTTGTTATGGAGTTGGGCAGCAAATAGATTATCGTGAATCAATTGAGGTTCAAACATATTGCACTTTACAAATTTATACAAGAAGAAAAAAATATTACAATTAGTTTCAATCTTTTATTGTCTTATACTAATTGCATATCAAATATGACAAGTTTATGCCATTATCCTTTTAGGTTGTATGTATAATTGATTTCAATAATAAACTTCAACTTGGTTAATGATTTGGTTAATCAAATGAACTTTAAGTCCACATAACCAATTAAATATTTGTTAGTATAGAAATATGTAATAAAGTAGTGACATTGATAATCACATTATTTAGTGCATGATATTTAATTAGAAAAATAACATGCAATTCTTTTGCATATTTTCACAGTTACAGATGTAACTAGGTTGAGGTAACCACAAATACATGCATATCCATGCATGTATAGTCATATAGAAATATAGGATTTGCTTCTTTGCATATTTTCAAAAGTACAAATGCAATAGGTTGTGCTAACTACAAATACATGCATGTTGCTAGCAAAATTTCCAGTCTAAGAACAAACCCAAACGAATAAACTGGACTAAAGAATGATAAAGGAATGGATCCAAAACCTAAAATATATCATAAAGTGGCAAAATGAAGAAGTACAAAGGAAATGAATGAAATTGGACTAAGTAAAATAACCCGGTATGGAGTCTTGACTATAACTCAGTATCGAGTTATGATCGATGAAAAGTCAGCAAGCTTAAACTGAAGATGGAAGACAAAGGAAGAAAAAGCACAAAAGAGAAAGGTAACATAGCTCGGCATCGAGTCATGATATGACTTGGTACCGAGTTGTGTTGATTCATGGTTTGCCCATGACCTTTTTCTACAACTTCGAGCATGAAGTGGAGAATGTGGTTGAGAAACTTCCAACGATTTTGGTGATAGATTTCGTCTATAAATAAATGAGGAGATGCATATGAAAGATGATGTTGGATCTTTCTTCATTCTTTGCACCGAATCAATCCGAGTTAAGTTTCATGACTAAACTCTATACCACTCATACCTGAGTTATAAGAGATCGAGTTGTAAAAATTACTTTATTGGAGCAAAGTACAATCAATAAAAGTGGAATTAGGTGGACGTAGGTCAGAGATTTTGCCGAACCACTATAAAAATTATGTGTTCTTTCCCTTTTTAATCTCGTTTTCTTTTATAATTTTCATTTGATATTTATTGGGGATTGTGCCATTTTCGTTTCAAATAATGCATATCTAGTATAAAAATAGAACACCAGCTCATTTCAGCCATCCTCAAGTTTTACAACTGCAAGCACAGTCTGTTCTTTAAGATTGTTTATAATTCAACTTTTTTATATAATGTCATTTAAATGAGAATATGCCTAATTCTCGGTATGTTATATTAAATGCAGCCATTGGCGGACCAAGTGGGAAGAAAAGCAAAAGTTTAGATGACTAATAAAAGGTAGTTTCATGACATGGTAGGTGTTTTGCATTTGGCATTTTATACCAAGATAATAGTATTGTCTGATTCTGTTTACAACTTTGCATATTATGATTTTCAGCTATCGTTTGTCAAAGGCCTATTTCAACTGTCATTGCAAGTTGCGAAATGGGAAATTTGATGTAGCGCTCTTCGGTTTTTGTAAAGAAATTGATTGTCAATAGTGATTTCATCTAATATGTTTTATTCACATGTATGTCCTTCTGGAATTGGCAATTTAATGATGCACCATGTCCAACCTATGTTGCATATCTACACTCAAAGAAAAATATTTTGCACTTTCACATAGATAACACATTTTTTCACATCCATCCTCCCTTGATTCGTTCTATCTATGGTTAACATAAAATTATTTACTACTTTGAGTAGGTAATATACACTTTTGGGTAATCACACTTATCCCACACCATTTTATGCTATTCACCTATATTATTTTTGTCTAGATATCCTGGTTAGATCTAAATAATTATTGTCCATTCTTTGTTAGAAACCAATCCTAAAATTCACATTCTTTCTTTGAATATAACATTAATCTCAATTTCATCCTTTAAAATTATTTGTGAATGAAAATCTTTGTGGTCTTCAAATCCCATCATTTTGAATATCACTCACCATAAGATTTCCCTCCCACATCTTTATAAAGCTTTCATGCCCTAATCTACTAATTATTATCCACTCCTCTTGAAGACATGGATCATACCATTATTTAGTATTATCAAAATTTATAATTCTAGTCTTCATGCAATTTGAAGACTTATTCTATAACCCCGAAAGAAGTTTCCAACTAATCGAGTGATAACTTGTAATATTCATATCCTAAAATGATTTTTCTTTCACATATTTCTCATGAATCCAATTTACGCATAGCACCACACAATTCAAAAACTTAAAAAAAAGCCTCATTTATATCTTTAAAATCTCTAAGACCAAATCCCCTTTTCCTTTGTTCTGAATAAAATTTACCATGGCATTGTACTAATTCTATTCTTCCATTAAAATGCTACAAAAAATATCCTTATTGCAGTGTTTGTTTTTTTTGATGTGCACCAATAGTCTAAAACTTTGCATCCAAAATAACACTTTAGGGTAATAATATATTTTATGATTTTAATTCTTCAAGGTAAAATAAAATCTAACGTCTTCTCCTTCAATTTTCAATTTTATGTTGTCTACTAAAATTGAACAAGTGACATTATTGACGGTAATGCTAGTTAAGGTTAAATCCAGATGTTTGATAAGTAATACCATTCACCAATGTTCAATATCTTACAAATTTCATCCTTGTTGGAGTTGATGGGTAGGAATAATGGAAAAAGCAAGTGATAGGATTTCTATCGTGGATGAGACCACCACCTTGAAAGCGAAATATGATACGACTATGGTGCAATCAATAATTGTCTTCACTTTCCAAGGTTAACACAACGATCCTTCGAACTCATGCATTCAAGGTTAAAAGATTTGTAGAGGTCTCTGTTGGGGAAAATCCCTTTAGATGATCAGTCTAAGGGAATAAAAAAACCCAATGCAGCGGAAAACAAACAAACTAGATCGTGATTGTAGTGAGACGATACAAATTGAGATAAACACCAAAACAGATAGTCGCAGATCAATGCAATGCAGAAAAATAAATAATACCAGTATTTATAGTGGTTCCACTACCGCGAGGCAGTGTACGTCCACTTGGGGAGAGGAGATTTTATTAATCACCCAAAGATTAGAGTTACAAGGTTGATTCTCTTTTGGAGGCTATACATAAGAAGAATTTACAATACAGACAAAATTCTGAAGAGTTTCAGCTCTCTAAGATGGCTTTGAAATTAGCTCTCAATTTCGGCTGCCATTGTTGTCCAGAAGCTCCTCTATTTATAGAGTGAAGATATGAGGAGGGGTAGCTGCTATATAGCAGCCCTGAGGTTTGGTTCGGCAAACATCAACTTGGTTCGGCATCCATCTGGACAGGCAAGATTTGGTTCGGCAAACAACACCGAAGATCTGGATCGGCATCTCCCAATTCCCGAACCAAACATTTGGAGCGGCAAACTGGTTCGGCATAGCTCATTTGGTTCGGCATTACTACTTCAGTTTGGACCGCAATGCTTCACCAAATCACCGAACATTCCACCGAACGAGACAACTTTCTTCTTCCCCAAACGAGATCAGGTGCTCCAACTTCACCGAACGAGATTACTCGTTCGGCCTTCATAGCCTTAACGCAGAACCACAAATTACCGGACGAGATTTCTCGTCTGGCCTCCTCATCACCGAATGAACTTCTTCTCTTTACCGAAGTCACTCACCTCCACCGGACCAAACTTCTGGTTCGGCATCTCCTCCATCGAACCAAATATTTGGTTCGACATCTTCTTCTCAGCAGTGATGAAAGTGATGCCTCCACCAAACGAAGCCACAAAACACTATGACTTTGCCTCTCCTTCACCGCACCTAGGATTAGGGCTTCTCCAAGCTTCGCGAGTATCTCCAATGGTCTCATCTTCTTCAGATTCGAAATCAGGTATCAAAACTAACAGTCTCTACCCATAAGTTTTAAGTATATTTGGATGATGATTTTATCCTGGAGGAATATGTAGAGAGAAAGAGATAAAGAAGATAAACTTTTGTTTATTGTATGTTTCTCAAATGAGAAAGATGAAATAATGGAAATGAAGGAGAAAATGAGTAACTATTTTCCTCTCTCCAACGAGTCGGTCTCAAAATATATAGTGAAATATAGTAACGGTCGTCCATTAATGCAAAATACGAAAGGCTGGAAAAATTAAAAGACTAAGTTTTATTGTAATTATCCAACAATCCCCCACTAACTGCAAAAAACTCAAAGAAAGACATCTCAAACGAAGAAATTTTTTATATGTAAACACTAATGTATTTCGATTAAATTGATTCATAGAGAAGTAAGTTGAAAACTTAATCGAAGTAGTAAATTTCTTCTTGAACTATAAAGATTTCAGTTTAGATCTCGCAATATATATTATATTTTCAATTTCTATAAACTCTATGATAAATATGCGCTTTAATGGCCATGCACTCACCTTAGGAACTCATGAGTGCTCTAGAGGGCTTAAATCTCTCATAGAAGGCGACATACCTTCACACCCAAGTAGATGAGTCCATATAGTAATGCACTTTAGGACTATCACTTATGGCTATGGACTCACTTAGAGCAAAAGGATCAAGCTGACAATTCATCAAGTGCGTCTGAAAAGAATCATCGATACTGGTTATGAATTATATATGGGTGATATGGCATAAGCTCAAATAAATCAATGAAATCATCAAGTGCGTCTCGAAAGCACCACAAATGTCGGTTATGGATTTGAAAGAGAAAATAGGCTCAAACTAAGATAAATCAGTATATTCATTAAGTGCGTCTCAACAACACCACCAAAAATGGCTAAGAAATCTATAAAGGCAAAGAAGCTTAAACTCATATCAAATAGTAGAATCCATAAAGTGCATCCCGAAAGCACGACCAAAACTGGTTATGGATTAAACAAAAACAAAGAAACTCAAACCCATATCAAATAGAAGAATTCATCAAGTGCATCCCATTGAAAATTGATTATGAATTATATTAAAATAAGGAGACTCAAACTCTTATCAAATAGTAAAATCCATCAAGTGCGTCTCATAAGCACCACAAAAAGCTGGTTATGAATTATATAAAGAAAAGAGACTCAGAATCATATCAAATAGAAGAATCTATCAAGTGTGTCTTGAAAGCACCACTAAAAACTGATATAAATTATATAAAAGCAAAGAAGCTAAAACTCATATCAAATTGAAGGATCAATTAAGTGCATCTCAAAACCATCAACAAAAACTCGTTATGGATTATATAAAAGCAATGAAGCATAAAATCATATCAAATGGTAGAATCCATCAAATGACTCTCAAAAGAACTGCCAAAAACTTATTATGGATTATATACATATAAACTCAAACTCATATAAAAAATTTCTCTACTATTGGCCTGAGGCATATTTCTTTTGAAGATTCAAGGACTAATTTTCTTTGAAAATCACTTAGAAAGTGGATCCACGAAGTTTTCTTTAATCTTATTCATTCTAATGAGATCACTCCTTTTTTAATAACAATTTTTTTTATTTTGATGACACAACCATATAAATATAGGTACTAATGTTTTCTCAAGTTATATAGAATATTTTACAGGATATTACACATGTTTATACAAATGCAAGATAATCAGATTTGAATACTGTTCAGTAAAAAGACCAGCGATCAAGATTTAGAGATGACCAAAACAATTGAAGACTCGTGAGTTTGAAGACAAAGACATGAAGAGTTCAAGATTGCAGATTATAGTTAATAGACATTAGATAAATTTATTAAAGTCCTTGAATAATAACTTTCTTTTATTTGAATACTTTCTCACCAAAATATTTATTTTATTTTCAAAATATATTTGTACAGTATTTTATAAAAATTTATATATTAAAAGTATTTAGAAACTATTTTTAAAGGATTTTACAAAAATCCAGAATTTTGAAACACCTTAAAAGTGTATATGTTTTTCAAAATACATATGGGTATGTCTTCCTATGTATGTCGACATATATACCGATAAACAGTTGTTTTTAAAATTTTGAATAGTTTGATTTTTGGTTCCATCTCTTTGCGAATAGGCATGTCCCTTCAAGCATTATATAAAGGGGACTTGAAAACAAATCTTAACAACTACTTTCTCTCCATTGTTCTTACTCCAAATTCTCATTATATATTTCAAAAAATCCACTTTCTAAACTCTTCAAATTCACTTAAATTAAATATCTACTTTACTACATTCATTCTTTATAACTTACTTGCCATTTTACAAGTACTCTCTCATCAATTTAAAGATCAAAGTGATATAAAAGGGCTATGGATATTCTGTATCCAAAGTACAACTATTTGTATTTGGAATCAACTACTCTCTATTACTATTTGTGTGGGTGTGCATGTTGCCCGTTCAAATCAAGTGGCTATGCTTGTTGTCTGTTCAAATCAAGTAGGTGTGCTTGTTGCCCATTCAAATCAAGTGAGTGTGCTTATTGCTCGTTTAAATTAAATGGGTAATCTTGTTGCCCAGTAAAATTAAGAGTGTCTACCCTGAGCTTGGAAAGTTAGAAGGGTGTATCTTGTTGCCTTGAAATCAAGGTTGTATTTTGCTTTGCTTGCTACCTAATTAAAATCAGTGTTTAAAAGGAAATCTATAAAGATACCATACAAGACTAGATGTAGGATTGGTCAATCCGAACCAATATAAAACTGTTGGTGTCATCTCTCTTCCAAGCTTTATTTTTGCTGCATTTATATATAGCTGTGACTACCTGTTAATATTTATCTACATTGATTATCTATGTTTTGATTTAAATTTTGAAACTATTTAGAAAAAATCTATGTAATTTATAAAACACTATTCATCCCAACTAGTGTTAAAGTAGCCTTAAGATCCATTCAGACTAGTATAATTTATACTGTACCGTTTCCCATATCCTTTCACCAATTTCTCAATTGCTTTAGGTTTAAAATAGATGTATCTTTATTTTCCAATATACACTCTAATAGAAATTCCCATGTTCATCATTATGATTATAAATGTATCTAGTCACATCATAAGTAATGGTATATTTAATAATTTAAGAGAAACACGACGTTTCTTCCAATTATACCACATTCATCCTTTAGCTAATTATGTTATTTATTTTTATATATGCAAGAACCATGAATATATGACATAGAAGCCAGACCAAAAAAATCAAATCTTTACATGATTTTCTCAACGTTGTGAGATCAACTTTAAAAAAATTATTTTCAATTTTCTTACATTATCTCTTGTGAATCCATTGTACAATATTAGGAGGACAAGAAGGAAGTCACAATCAAATACCTAATGTCCATTGTTAATTTTTCTAAACTGTGGTAGACCCACCTTAGCTAATTCCTCATACTTTAAAAAATTCTAGTTTGGTGGAACACATTTGTAGAATCCAAAAGTAGTTCATTCTAGCTTATTATAAGGAACCATGTGGAATATGAAACAACATAACAAATTAGTTTCCCCCACATACAATCTAACTTGTAAAGATTAGTATATTCAATTTCATATTATAATTTATTATGTTAACATGTTTTATACTTTCATACATACAAACAAAAATCAATAAAGTACATGTAAAAACAATGGTTAAATTAAAACAACATGACTTAACCCAATACTCAATTCAAATTCATGTCATTCTTCTATTTGCAAAAATAAACTCAAAAAGTAAGATTTTATAAACTGTGACATGTCAAACACAAGGTTGTATAATCAAGTATAATAGAGGAGGAAAGCATATTAATCTAAAACACATAAAGCTTCTTGTCCATGCATTTATTCAACACAAATATTTCTAATACTTATAATAATTAACATTATAGTCTCATACATGTATCTAAAATTGAGTATGTTTGTCATATTTATAATCTTTATATTGGTATCCAAATAAATATTTCCCCGACATGAAATTTTCCTTAGGCTTGTATAAAGACCAAAATAACTACTTTTCATATTTGAAAATCATACGAACATGACTGTTTATAAGTATTAATATCTCAGTTTGATATACTTTATGGAATACTCAAACAAAAACTTATTCACTTTGATTTATAAATATCCTTCAAAAATATATCTCAGCTTATTTCCAATATCCACCATTTTATTTTATTTCAAAGACAGACTCATCCTATAGTTTGCTACTATACAAGTTTTGTGTACATTTTACCATTGCTGTATTATAATACAAAACCATTTTTAACTTTAAATAAATTCATTCATGTCAACAAAGTGAATGTTTCATTTTAAATTTTATTGTCAAGTACATATTCATAACAAATATGGATGAGTTTAATATTGAATAGTAATTGATTTTGGAATATACTAATGCCTTTGAGATGATAACATTCTTTCTTCTTCTGGATAAAAATTTTCATAACCAGTATAAGAATTAAATATTCATAATTTCTCCATTCTCATAATTAACTTAATATAGAACCTTGATATATTTAACGTATCTTTTCCACTATAAAGCTTTATACACAAATATCCTCTCAACTAACATTAAAATCGATAATAATCATTGTCAAAAAAGACTTTTGATAACTTTAATATAAAAACTTATAATTTCTATATTTAAAAATTGTTAGATTTATATTCTGTTCATAATATAATAATATATATAACCCTAAAAATCAACAATCGTAAAGTTTTACATTAATTAGTTTCATTTTTTCCTTATAACGATTTTTCATTCTAATTCACTTTTCATTCAAACATAAACAAAGCATTAAATGCTCTTAATTTACTTCCATAATTAAGTCATAAATCAATTATATGATTTACAGATTCAAATACCATGCTTTTAATGCTCATAAAATTCGTAATAAAACAATTGTAGCAAATCAATATTTGTATAATATGCTTATATGTTATTTACTCATCTACACAGAAAATCTCAATATATAGGATACCTTCATATAATAAATAGATGATTGTCATTTTCTTTTTAGCTCCTAGATATATTAAAAATAATTCATATAAATTTACTTGTAAGTCTATTTATTTGGATACATAAATTTTTTTATTATTAGAAACACAATAGCGAATGCTTAAGGAAATTAAATCATTTCTTAAATTAACAATGTTATATTTGCATGCCTTAGGATCTATAAATGCGGTTGTAACTCCTAGAAGTGGAAGGACTAAACTTAAACAGCCTTGATCAGTAAATTCATAAAACTTCATTATAAAATGATTTGACCACAAAATTAAAAAAAAAATAGTATATATATATATATATTATTCTCCTCTTCTTATACAAATTATCAAAAAATAGGGGTTATTCATTACAAAAGTTTTGTTTTCTTTAATGTTGATTATAAAATAATCAACGACTAAATCATTTATTCAAATTACATTAGTTTTACAAATAATAAAACACATAATTCTAAACTAACAATGAACTGGCCAGGCTTCTCAGCATATTAATACAGTAGTTAATACTTAACTTTTTGGAAATCAGTACCATATCATTACCTCAGAATTATAATGATCCCATGCTATTAACTTTCACTAAATGCTTATATTTTAAATTAGGAAAATGTTCTCATGTCCCCTAAGGGCAATGTTAATATTGGTTAAATTACCTAAATAACCTCCTGAATTCCATCCATTTTTATATTGTAGGGATAAAATAAGTATTTGAAATTAATATTTTTGTTCTTTAGCGTATAATTACCATCATTAACATATGCTCTTAGGGCACACATTAACAAAACCCTTTATATTAATAGCTTACATAGAAATTAACAAAACTTTACCATCTAACATTTATATAAATGAAAAGTCTATAATTAGACAAATAGAAGCTCATTTATACACTACACCAAAACAGGTGATTCCCAACGAGTATAACTGTCGCAAACAGTTTCAACAACGCTTATTAGCGTCGCTGTAGGGGCGTCACAATTTATTGCCAACGCTTATAAGCGTTGGCGAGTTTTGTTTCTCAACGCTTATAAGCGTTGGAAGGTTGTATTCACCAACGCTTATAAACGTTGGTGTATATTATTTAGCAATGCTTATAAACGTTGGCAAATTAACCATCCAATATTGTTTAATTTTCTATGTTGACGCTTATAAGCGTTGGTATATTTTAATTGCCAACGCTTATAATGCTTTAACAGCATTATTATACTACATTCAATAGGAACCCAAAATTTACAATATTCATGATCAAATAACAACATAAATTTCATAGTCAACTACTTCATAACAATGTCAACTACTTCATAACAAGTACAATACATAATTAAGTTGGTTAATTCAATACATAATCAACTACTTCATAACAATGTCAAATTGGAATACAAAAGACAACGTAAATTTCATAGTGAAATTCTACAAATACCGAATACGAAACTCCGACCATATAACGAAACCTCCATCTGAAAAATCACATAATTTTTCTTCGTGTCGGAACCAAAAACTTCCGCAATTGGGTCATCTTCAAGATCTTCGACTCCACCCTTAGAACTATCATCCAACTTCCTCTTTTTTTCCGCTTCCTCTAGAAGTGCCTGCATTTAATATCACGTTAAATTGAATTTGCAGTTCCTTTATAAAAATTAAATTGAACATTAAATTAAGTTGATAATTAATAATGTAACTGGGCTCAAACTGCCAGCATGCTTGCATTTAACTACTACTTTGGCTGACTGCATTTTCATACCTATCAACTAAAAAGTTATATATCCTCTAGATGTTTATTTTTCATTGATTTCCTTCTATCACAATCCGATCTGATTTCAAACTCATGTCGTGAAACAAGATTTCATTATGCTTTTTACCGATCAGAATCTAAAGTAGTGAGATCCCAATCCAAAAGATCTTCCCTATCGACCTTCTTCCCTGGATTTAGGTTTCTTCCAGATTTCGAAAATTAAATGAACACCATCTTACAGTTTTTGGTTAACCTTATTTAACCTTTCATGAGTAAGATGCATAGATTTGTGACTTCAGGCATCTTCCCTCAGCTATCTTGATAGAGATACCACAATTTATGTGCACTGTTGCCAACAGATAAGACTTTAAAAAAGTGACAAACTTAAACTTCTATCACGTCCAACCAACAACAATGTCACGTGATTCATAGATCATGTATGCAATAATTTATGCATAATACACAAATATTTAAAACATTTTCATTTTAATTTCATTAAAACATTTAATGTAAAATCTAAATCCAATCTTAACAAAAGTTACGTCTACCATTTTAATTTCATTAAGTTAGGCCAACTGCAATAATTTAAAAGCAGGTTTAAAAAAATAATAGGCAACATAAGAACAAGTTAAGCAATGAGAAAATTAGGATTTTACCCATCCTAAAAGTCGAAACAATCACCAATATGTGGCAGCTCCTATCAAGGGTACTAACACCATCATTGTGGATGGCAATCAAAACATTTGATACAACTTTAGAAAGCAAAAGGCAACAGATTAGATACACCAGCCATAGAAATGCAGAATTTTCCTTGTGTCTCCTTTTTTTAACGAAGCAGCTGCCTTGCAAGCAGCACAGCCCTTTTAAAAAAACAAAAAAATTTCCGCGCTGCTGCATATATTATAGGTTGCAGCAGCAGATTCTCTGGTTTATTTATTATTATTTTTTAAAGGTTTATACTAAACTACTTTTGCAAGTTCTTAATAATAAGTTCTTAAACACTATAATTCAAATAAGCTGCTATAAGTAGATTTGACTACTGAAAGGAAGAAGGTAACTTGTGTAATTTTAGTAAAAATTTAGTATAAATATGAGGCTACTAATTATCAGCAATCAATTTTGATTGAAAGGATGCTTTTTGTTAAATAGGCACACAAAAAAATATGTAAGAGTGTCCATTTTTTTTTACACAACAAATATTAAGTGCTTTAGTTACTGATTTTAAATGATGGAGGGGGAGCAAACCATGTGCACAGTGATGGAAGCATCTTTCTTTTTATTCGTACAGGTAAATGGTACCATATAAATGTATTCTGTTAACTACATACAGTTAACAAAATATACGTATTTATTATATGGAGTCAAATCATAAACTTAAACAGTCGGTTATTATATAAAATAGTTGATAGCCAAAACATGGACATTGTCGAACCCAATAATTAAGGTTCAACCTATAATGTTTCTAAATTTAGAATAATACATATGTTAAGTTTTTATGCTTTTATTTAATATTTATGTATGCCTGCAGCAGCAAGCGTATAAGAATATTTGCATGTAGCAAAGAAACTAATTATGAAATAATTGGCATCTTAAATTTAATAACAATTCATTGGCAACATTCATGAAGGTCAAACGTATTTCATATGCTACTAAGAGGCAAGAGCTTAATATTGTTTTCGATAAATATTTTTCTATCATACCTTGATGTTTTGATTTAATCATATGAAAATAAACGGGGAAGTAATTAATCAAAATATAAAAATGAATAAACCTTAATTGACTTTATAAATAAAAAATACGTTGGTCCATTTACAAATCAGTAAAGTGTTGACCATAAACAGTACTGAACTTTTTTCAATCATAATCGTAAGAGTCCTAGTTGTAAACAAAAAAATGTAGGACATAAATAATAGATGTTAAACCAGTTGACAAGGTATACATCCATTAAATTTGGACTCAAAACTGGACAAAGAATACAATGATAAGTATACCATCAATAACAAAATTAGTTGTGCAGAACAACTTAAAGAAACAATGATAACTTAGGACACATATTATGGGAGTAAATTAATCAAAAGGATTAGTCCAAATTTTATAATACTAACACCAAAATTTTATAATACTAAAACCAGTTTCATGAATAGCAAAGCAAAGTCATTGTAAACATGATCCAAATTTTTAAGTGGGATTCAACTATCAAATCTTATAAACCAAAATTCCAAGTGGAAATTGCACTTCCATTTTTTTCAAGAATTAATGTGAGTCTTAATATGCAGCTATGGAGTTACTACATTATCGCCATCAATTTTAAGCTACAATGGTTCTTTCTTATAACCACAAGAACAACAAATGCTGTAGATCTATTCAAGGGAGCATGTGATCGATGTATAACTATGTGCTCATAATTATGTATTATGAATACAGCAGCCTAGAAGCTTAGGTGATTCAGCAAACTATGCCTAAATTTTTGACTGATGCATACAGGTTGTAAACCTCTTCTATTGCATAGGCGAGATCTAGACTGATGCTTAGAATGATTTTTACAACAGAATTGTTCCTAATTTATGATATTAGAACTTTTAACCAATTTTCTGACTTTTGAACAAGAAATTTGCATTTCACTGATCGTTAATTGCTTTTTAATACAGTTTAAGTGATGCAAATTGAATACTGTAGATTTAGTCAAAGCTAGGTGGTAGTAAGTTTACGTTATTTTTACCTATATCATATTGTATCTTGTACTTTGTTTTATCTGCTGCACATCTTTCATAACTAGTTCAACTTTTCAAACCAATATCTTTTACCATTAACGTCTACACTGGATCTTCCTCCTTTGCTAGCTTCTACCTTCAACTTTTTCTTAGACCGTGCTTTTATTCTTGCCATTCTCTATTTTCCACATCCCCTCTTTTATTTTCCAACTCGATCAACTTTCAAAGTTGAATCTAAAATCCAAATCAAGAAACATGAGAGGTGGTTATTTATAGCCCCTACTGCCCTTGTACCTCACTCTGAAATTTGGCTTTCCCACCCTCTGTTTCATTTTCCCGCTTAAATCAAATAGAAATAGATGTAGACATTGTTTATCGTGTTCAGTCACACCATCTATGGACACCTACAGTAAAGGTTATAACTTACTAGTTTTGGCCCATGTTTCACTTTTACTCCGCCAATAAGGTTCACAAAAACTCTCAAG
Source organism: Allium fistulosum (assembly GCA_030737815.1). Classification (NCBI taxonomy): domain Eukaryota; kingdom Viridiplantae; phylum Streptophyta; class Magnoliopsida; order Asparagales; family Amaryllidaceae; genus Allium; species Allium fistulosum. The sequence goes on from CM060907.1 coordinate 298,664,049, forward strand.
CTCGTATAAGATGCTCATTATCCCCAGTACCTAAAGTTTATGTAAACTGTTGTTTACAAACACCCGTATGCCAAAATTATAACATTAAGACAATATCACAACAAGATATCTATCTATTAGTACGTAACTCAAAACCAGAAAGTGGAACACATTTCAAAGACTATAGCAAATCAACTGCCACACACTAGTTATTAAATGAGGATAGTACCTCGAAGCCATTAGCTATTGAGCTCAACATGCCTCACCCAGATGGAGAACAACATGGATTAATGGGAATTCACTTGAAGTAGAAAAATCGCCTGAAGTCCAAATCAAATCGGTTGAAGTCGTGTTTGAAATCGAATCGCCTAAAGTCGAGGCTGATTCGCTTAAAGGAGAGGCCGATTCGCCTGAAGGAGAGGCCGATTCGCCTGAAGGAGAGAGGCCAAAATCGAATTGGCTGAAGGATAAAGTTACCCTTTTCAGTGGTAGTTGAATGAATAACGTTTAGAAGTTGGGTATTAGGGCTACGGAAGACAAAGGATGCTCATTTACCTTTTTAGCCCAACAACATTTAGTTAATTTTAATTTAACCAGGTTTTCCAACACAAATATGTGTTAGCAATAAAAAAATTATAAATGTGTATTTTTGGTCACACATTTCTTGTTTAGCAACGCTTATTGTTGTGATTAATCTACAACGCAAATAAGGTTTAGCAATGGAAAAAATAAGTGTTGCGAAATGGCTGTTATGGTGTAGTGATAATTATATATCTATCTCTATTCAAACTATATAATGAAACCATTTTTAATTACTTAGACTGTAGAAAAAAGAGAATATCGCACAAAAGTAACTATTTTTATACATATGTTAACAAAAGAAATTGTCTCTATAGCATATTCAAATGTATGTCAATACGGCTAACATATATCACCATTCAAGGTCGGTTTTTAAATCACTTTACATTCTCAAAGTTGCTTGATTTCTAGCCGACATGTGTTTTCACACTTGTCAAAGAAAAGAGTTCTTTTAGTGTTTTTCCCGAACAATACTGGAAAAATACTCGTTTAAGCTGCTGTCGGTTCCTTGCTCACTCAATAGTTGTATGCTACGTTCGGGAATGATGAATCACTCCCAAAAAACAATCTATCGATTCTCTCCCAATTGGTTGGATCAAAGAGAGATCCGAAGGTGGAGGATGGAAAAATTTAGATAGAGGGGACGAAAGCCAACCCTTCTTATCTATTAAGGGTCTTCTTCTCTCAAGATCGGAAGGAAGAGTTTCTATGCACCCCAACAAAATGTGGTTATTGTCAAAACTCGGAAATAATTCAAATAAGAAAGTAGAGGGAATTTTTGGATCGTACCATACCGTTAACCCACAATATTTGTTATCCTTTAATGTTCTAAACTCCTAGATTTGATTTAACTTTGCTTACAATCCCAGCTTTTCTTCTCCAAATCTACTATTCATCAAGGTAGTTCATTCTTTGCTCCAAAACCCAAATAGGGTAATCCTTATAAATGATGGATTTGATTTTGCTTTCAAATTGTTTGAATTGATGGGTAGGAATAATGGGAAAAGCAACTGATAGGAGTTTTTGTTAGATCAGGCTAGTTCACGGCAAAAGTTATGAATGAATTTCAATTTTTTTAAAACATTTTAGATCTTTTTTAGGCCTATGAAGTCTAATTTACTTAGAATATTTCTAAATTCCTTTTAAATAAAATCATTATTTTATTTAAAATTATAATAAAGTATTATATTATGTTACTAATGTTATATTATATATATATGTATATACGTGTATCATACAAACACAGACATATACATACATACATAAATACATACATACATATGTATGTATGTATGTATCTATGCATGTATGTATGTGTAACATAGCAATCCGTATAAGGTATAACATGTCTGTGTATATGTGTCGGGATTTACACTGCAACAGGCATGTTAGCTCGTCTATTAAACAAATATATTATCCAAATATATGTTTGTATACTTTAATTTATGTAATAAAATATTAGATATATATACACATACATACATGTATATGTATAAACTATATTTTATTTTAAATAATATATATGTATACATGGAATTTTAACATTATGTATACACATATATAATTATATGTATATATGATTAATTATTTATATAAAAAAATTAATTTTTTTATTTACTTTAAAACCGAAAGTAATATACATATACTTAATTTTTTTTAAATGGGATGTGTATGTGTATATATATTCACACATATATAATGTAATAATAAATATAAGTATATTAATACTTTGAAAATATTCAAAAATATATACTAATTTATATATGTAAACACTTGATAATACACATGGCATAATTTTTTTTAATTTAAATATATTTATTTTAAATAAATATCTATGTAGATAAATATGAAATATGTTTTAGAAATAAAATTTCAAATTTTAAATATTTTGATAAGAAATCAAAGTGATATTTTGTTGTTTGAATATTCAATATATAATTTTATAATTTAAAAATAATTTTAAAGCTATTATTAATTTTTGGCTAATTTTAAAATATTTAAATAATATAATTTTTTAATTTTTTGATTACATATTTGTTGCTAATTTAATTTTATTAAATGCAAAACATAATTTATAATACATATATATGTGGATATAATTAATTTACATAATTAGTCAGGATAAATAATATTTTATAATAATATATAAATATATAAAAATTATTTTATTTATGACGAAAATGTTTTGTATATGAAAAAATTAATATAAAATAATAAGTACATATTTTGATTAGAATAGAATATAGAATTTAAATTATAAAGCAGATATATAATTAAATAATGTATATTAAATTAATTAAATAATAATAAAATATTTTTTTTATTTTAAGTCATGTATATTATAGTTAGATATATGATAAAATAATTTTTTGATATATAAATATAAGTGTATATAAACATATAACCAATCTGATTATGATAATATATTGATATAATAGAATAGTCACCAAACTAATATAACCGAATATGATATATAAATAATAATTCAATGGAGTATAAATGTAGTTTATATCATTACCTTGTACAAATGCCAAAAATCTCATATGTTGAAGCATTGAATTGAACCCCATAATCAAATTCTAATCCTGAAGGTGCTATCTCCCGAATTACAAACCACCGATTATCGAATAATATTTAATTTAATTTGAGCTTGTAATAATAGAGAAGAGGAGATCGGGGTTTAGCCAAAAATAGGTGGGTTTGGAGGCCTTCAAAAATTCTCTAATAGGTATGAGTTGAGATGCTTATATAGGAGAGGAATGGAGACAAGTTCGGATTTTAATCTCTTACCAATTCTGCTTCCTTTATCCATACAAACCTAGCCTATTTAGTTGCCATCAAATGGACGCACCTACTTAGCTCCATCCGGGCTAAAACCAACCTGCCCCATATGGGCTTTAAAATCATTTAAAGCCCGAACAAAATATTTTGCATTTAAATCCAATTTAAAAGCTTTCGTTATCATATATCGATTAATATATTTATAACTATTATAAATACATTTAATAATATTTGTTCATCAATTCAAAAATAAATTATATAACTAATATTTCATAAATATTAGTTAATTAATTAATTTATAATAATTATAAATTAATTAAATCATGTGGTTAAGGAATATTCAATGATTCGTTTGTATGACTCTTTATGTGTAAATTTGGTTAGCGATTAATATTGAACTATTCGAATATTAACGTTCACACGTCACTGAGCAGGTGGTGTGAAATTTTAGCCAAATTTATCGCTTATTTAGTTTGGTAAAATCCAATTTTACTTTTTTATGCATTACCCGATTGTGACTATTATTTACATCAATTCTCTTCGTCAAAACTATATCACTTCGGACTTATAGAATTTGGCAATGGTCAAAATTCCAATATCATCCATATTTAACTCTATAGTCCAAACACAAAGTCTTTGGTTTAATAATAACAATTATTATTAACTGAAATGCTCGGGCTAGAGACTTTGACTTTGGGTTGACTTCAGTTGACAGTGATACTAACCTCACATAACTAAGAAGACGAATCCTCTCTTGAATAATGATTCACTTCCAATGCTTCATGTTACCACAAATAATGACGTCGAACATAAAAAGAGAGCATATCCGAACTCAAGATGTCGAAGGAAGTAGAGCATTCAACAAAGGTATCACATTTCAAAGAGATGTTGGACTTCTACAATAAAGGATGTCAAAAGCCTAAGAAAGGATGGCAAACTTCCAAGAATGTCAAATTCTAAGTGATTGACAAACGTGAGGGTTATCAAACTTCAATAAAGATGAGATACCACATAAAGGCATGAAGTCTCTAACAGTGTCGGACTACAAGGGTTATTGAGCTTGAACAAAGGAAGAGGAGATGTCGAACAACCTTGGAGGTTGTCAAGCATATAAAGAGGAAGAGATATCGTATCCCAAAATTGCTCCTAAGGACATCGTGCATGTAATAAGCTTAAAGTGGTATTGAATGACAATGGATTCTGAAAGACTATGGCACAAAGTATATCGAACCTGAAGACATTCAAAGAGAGTTATCGAATCACTACAGCATGAAGTAGTGCAAAGATAAATAAGGCATTACTAAAAGGTGTCGAATACTTAGATGCCGAAGCCTTTACAATCATAATCATTGTAAAGCATATATAAGCGACAAGGGATGCTGGGCTTCAAAGGATATAAGGGGTATCAAATATCTACAGTAGTTAAAGATGCCGCATGTCATAAATATCTAGAAGGATGTCGAATGGAGTCGGTATGAAGAGAGGTATCGAATTTTATCAAAACGACGAAGTATGTTGGATATTAACAATATAGAAGGATGTCGAATATTAGCAATACAAGAAAGGATGCCGTGAGTCATTAGTGCTTAAAGGATATCATAAATCGTCAATGTAAATGAGGATGTCATATTTTATCAGAATAACAAGCAATGCCAAAAATGAACATTTCAGGGAGGATGTCAAATATTGTCAACCCATCACATGCCGAATTATACATGGCAGCTGATTCACATGTCTCCACCCCTATATATACTGACCCAATAGCTATTTGGAAGGGGGAATTCTTCTCACCACTTTTCTTATATTTTAAAAGTTGTAACCCTAACTTGAATCGGGGATTTTTAGAGCCTATTGTAATTTGGTGACTTTTGCATATAAGGGATTGAATAATAAACTTGCATAGCATGTTTCGAATGGACAAAGATATTTGATGGGATTTATGGCATATGTGTGACTCTCTTGCGTACTCACATGAGATATCTTTGACATGCACATTATTTTTTCTTCTTGACAGCCGAGATCATGGATATGCATATTCCACCTTGGACTCGCATATTTCTTGTGGGTTAATACAAGGCCATTCAAGTCTTTTACTAACCAAGACTCATTTGCCTTGCATGTTTGAGGTTGACAATAAAATTTGTTAACATTTTGGCGCTAGAAGGAGGACTCGAACCTCCAACTCCCTAAATATCTCATATTGGATTATCCTTGGCCTATATACATAGGGTATAGAGGATTTACCACAATTTGCACATTCCATAAAGGAACTTTCCAAATTCTGCATAACCTTCTTTAGATAATATAATGACTATCTCGAAACAATGATCTTCTGAGCCTTAGGCAGTTAGAACAATTTATCAAATTGCTTCTGACCTATGGTTTCATGAGGAACAAGTGTTAAGGATGTTAGCACTGCAAATCACAGAAGAAAAGAGACAAATGATTCCTTAGAAACCTGATAAGTGGAGAATAAATCCATTTCATATAGGCTTTACCCTTATGCATGGTTATCATCCTTTGCTTGGAAAAGAAAGCACAAAAAAGGATAGTTTATTCCTTAAAATGAGAAGGGCTATACAATTCCTATCCGAAGGAACTATTTTTGAAAAAAAAAATAACAAGAGGCTTTGACAAATTTGCCCAAAGATGGAAGGGAATAATTAATCATCGTCCCACACCAATCAATGCTCGAGAATCTTTAAAGAGAAAACTTAAAGATGATGCTAATATGCCAATCCAATGCTACAAGAAAATCAAGCGGGAGCAAAAGGCACAATGCTCTAGAAATTTCCAATCTTCAAGGATTCGTTCCCTTACCACTTCCCACGAGAATATCTACCTCCTAACTAAAGAGAGATTAATCTATTGGCCTTCAAGGAAGAAGCAACCAAGAAGTGAAAAGATTCTCGGAGGTGCTTATTGCCAATATCACCGAAGGAATAGACATGAAACCAATCAATGTCGAGCTCTAAATGGAATGGTTGAGAATTTCTTTGGAAAAGGAGAGCTTCAGGAGTTTATTAGCAAGATTTAAGCAAAAGGCAAATGTGTATACAATGAACAGGTAATCAATAAAGAAGAATGCTTCATAAAGAGGATTTATAAAATAAAGGAAAAATCATTTGATCCCACCAAGATGGCCTAGTCAAAGCACCTCCTAAAGGGAGGTAAGAGTAAGCCTTTGGTCCAGCATATAAAGTTTGGCTAGAGCATTGCAAGCCTTTGGTCCTCCCTAAGTGGCCTGGTCAGAGCGCCTCCTAGAGGGAGGACGGAGTAAGCCTTTGGTCCCGCCTAAGATGGCTTAGCCAGAGCACCGACCAGCCTTCAGTCCCACATATAAGGCCTGTCTGAAGTGCCTTCTTGATGGAGGATGAAATATGCCTTTGGTCCCGCCTAAGATAGTCTGGCCAAAGCACCGAACCAGCCTTCAGTTCCACCTATAAGGCCTTATTGGAGCGTCTCCCAGAGGGAGGACGGGAAAGACTTTGGTTCTACTCAAGATAGCTAACCAAACGAACCGACCAAAACCTAAATCATCACCTATGATGGTGATAAAGGGTTCGATCAAAGTTCGAATCATTATCTAAAGATGGTAATAAAGGAAAATCAATCAAATCCTAAATCACTACAAAGAGAGTAGTAAGGGGACAAAAAGAATCAATCAAACAAATAAAAATCTGTCCTAAATAATGATTGATGCAATCTTCTAGAGGAAGATCGATCAAATGCAAAAGCAAATCTAACCCTATCCTAAAGAATGGATCAAAAGCAATCTTCTAGAGGAAGTACAATCAAATGTGGGCTATTGTGCTCTAAAGCAAAGCAATTTTCAATTGCCAGACGACTTTCTAGTCTTCTATTCAAGTTATTGTCAGACGGTTTTCTGTTCTTCTATTCAAATTATTGCTAAATGGTTTTCTGGTCTTCTATTTCAAAGTTATTGCCAAATGGTTTTCTGGTCTTCTATTCAAGTTATTGCAGATGGTTTTTTGGTCTTCTATTCAAGTAATTGCCAGATGGTTTTCTGTCTTCTATTTCAAAGTTATTGCCAGACATTTTTCTGGTCTTCTATTCAAGTTACCATCGGATGAATTTCTGGTTTTCTATCCAAATAATATTATCGCAAGAAGATTTTTGGCCCTCGGTACAGATGAAATTATGATTACCGAATGGATTTCTGATATTTAAAGCAACCATGATTACCTATAAAAAAAGATGAAAATGCAAATTGATCCAACTTATTTAAAGTTTTGCTTATAATCATTTTGAAAAATGAGTTTCAAAACCAAACTTTTGGGATTTCAAAGGTCAACAAGACACCTATTTCACAAGTAATCTTTATCATTTGTTAAGTCAAATGGTTAATTTGAGAAGGGAATACTTTCTTGAATTATGAAAGTCATCATCGTTACTTAGTCTATGTTTTTCCTTAAAAGAGAAAACCAAAAAATTTGATCTAAAGCATTTTTCAAAGGAATAAGGAATAAGAAAATTTATGCTTAATCGAAGGCTACAAATCATATGGAATCGGACTAAAAATGCTGAAGTGAGTTGCAAATCTCAAAACATTCCCCGAGTCCAAATATAGGACAAAAATAAAGAAAGAAAAATACAAGTTCAATTTAAAATCAAGGTCTTGTACCATTTTCTTCAAACTTCAACAGTACTTCAAATCTTTATTTAAGTATGAATTTATTTACCGTTTTTACATATATCAAGAAAGATTAATCAGTAAGAGAATTCCATTAAGAGATTCTAGGAAACGCCACTTCAGTTATTAAGAATCAACGTCTTGTACCCTTTACTTCAAATCTTCGACAGCCAAAGAGGGTTCAAGAATGTGGTGAAGTGCGGCATCTAAAAATTTCTTAAGCTTCTTTTATTTTTTGTGAATAATGTATGTGTCATCAATCGAGTTAGTTAGAAGCTTTAATGCACGATCGAGCATCTTGTTGGCTCCTTTGAGGGTTTTAACTCTATCCTGTAACTCTTTAACCTTTTGCTCAGAAACGTGCTTCTTACATCCTAATTCCTCAACCTGAATTTGGTAATTATTGAGATATTCCAAAAAAAATCGTCCTATTTTCCTTTGAGAAATTAGGTACACTCGTATTTGTATGCCCGACACCACTTGGTAATTTCTCCATCGTCCACACCCAAAGGCGGGTTCTCCAAGGAAGAAAAATTCTTCTTACTAGTTGGGTACTTAGAGCTAGTTGACTTTGTAGGAGTAAGAGTAGGAAGGTTGAATTCGCCTCCACTCATAATAAGTTCTAAGGATTGACAGGATACTTGGCTTTTCAACAAATTTACTTCAAGATCCTTTACCCTTTGATGTAGTCGGGTAATTTCTGCATCAACTACAATTCCTTGGACCGAAGGTCTAGACTGGCCAATCGTGTCCATTTTCTCTTTTAACCCTTGAATCCCTTTATCCTTTTCTTTAATTTTTCCTTCTAATTTGGAGGTCATCTCCTTTAAACTACCAAATGTGGATTTCAATCGGTAGTGTTTGTCTTGCCATTCCTGTGCATCTGGATTATCCAAAAATGGCAAAGTTGAAGAACCTTAAGACGAGAGCTTCTTCTTGAATTCTGATACCTATACTTAGCTTTAATAATATCCAATCGAGTAAGGAGTTTCGGACCGTAAGATGCGAGCGTTAGTCATTTTACGTAATAAAAATAAGTAAATGGGAAAATGAAATCGGTACGGAGGAAATGCTTTCTTTGTTAACAAAAAAGGGGTTACAAGCATGTGAAAATTCAAATTACATCAACAATACAAATTTTATGCATTAAACTCTCAAAAGTTTAAAAATGGTAGTTTGAGCCTTTTAGGTGATCCAATGGACAAAGGAAGGGTAGAGTAAGAAGGAATATTAAACCCTTGAGGGGTATTAACTGAATTGATACTAGTCCCATTTTCTGACCGGAAGGCTGATCTCACCACATAACAATTCAGCGTGGTTGGTTTGTATCTCGCTAAGCAATTTATCATTTTCATCACCTAAGAAATCAAAGCGAAAGTATGGAAACCGTATGTAAACTTCTTGGAGATCTCTAAGGAAGCAATATTTTGCTAACCGAGAAGTTTTAAGAATTAATGATATCTTTTTAATATCCTACTTTAATTTGTAAATTCACTTAAGAGTTCCATGGGAACATAACAACCCGACAATTGCTCAATTTGTATGATTTATAAAAAATAATAAAATAAGCTAAGATGAAAAGAAAGGAAGATACTGGAATTTATAACATTGTCTAAATTACATAATACGATAAGGAAGTCATTTTGGTTCATAAAAAATCGACTCTTTATGCAACGATCTGCTTTTCTTACACCTAAAGATGATGCTTAATACTTCGTCGACATTCATGTGCCGATCATTTAAGTGTCCGAAAGAAAGGTCGTTTGGAGTAAAGGAGAAGAAGACAAAATAGAATCTCACAAAAACGTGATGCGTAACATATAATATATAAATCAAGTCTTTACAAAAGAAAGAACTTTATTATAAACAATCATCAGAATACACTATCCTATTATCATCCTAAACAGTATAGCAGCCTATCTTTACAAATGCTGATTAATTCAGCATTCAATACAACGGAAAATTAAAGAAATACGTAGATACAACTTGCTCATCCATCTCGTCTCATGAACTCCAAAGCATCTGAAGCTAATATGGAAAATATGCTCGGTTTGACTCGTATGTTAAGATAAAATAACACCCGAATCAGTCTGGTAATACCAGCATGAGAAAACTCAAGTAATGAGGTGAACATATAATAATTCTACGAGACGACGCTGCTAACGCAGAATGGGTTTTTACCTCACAAGATCAACATACATAGATGAAGAAAGGGAAAGCAAATTAGAATAATAATCCAAACAAGAATAAATGAGCATAGACAAGGTAAAAGTCCGAACTTAAAGAATGAATACAAATAATTAAACATCGAGGACAAGATTAGTCATTTCTCGGTGCAATTAAGATAACAATTCAATTATTTGAATTAACAATAAGGAAAGGAATTTTCCCACCGTATATGTGGGACCATGCCGCCAAATACATAATGGGTTTCCTTTAATAATAATAATATCCAATCTCAACCATAGATGCAAATAATTAAACATCGCGAAGTGCTCTCAACACTTCCCGATGTAATTAAGAAAGAAGTTAATTTAAAAACTTGGAATCAAAGGAAAGAAAAAGGAAAATTTCCAATAAATGACTAGGAGGGTGCACCCCTTTACCAAAAGTATACCTCTAGAAATATACTTGAGTGCTCCGATAGCTCTCGGAAACCTCCATGCCGGACCCCACCAACTGTTACCGAGAATCCGAGTATTTCAAATCTCATTGCGCGAAACCGAACCCAATCTAGAGTGGATGTGAAAATATCCTAATGGGAGTAATCCCACATAGCTTGGCTCCCACTTGCTCTTTGGGTTTAGTCATTTACGATAAAGGATAACAAAGCTCAAAAGAACAACGAATCATTTTTATGGTGATGAAACACCATGAAGAAAGCTAAACCGACAGTTAATAAATCAACTAACGAGGTTAATTATAAAATGATCATATATAGAAATTAAATTTCATATTCTTACCAATACTCATCGATTCCAAACAAGTGTTATCCCTTGATTGAAGATGAAGCCGGGTAAGTTGAGGTAGTGTGACCTCTAGGCATTGCCTTGATTACATTTTTCACTCTTGAGATAGAAACGAGTCCAAGCGTCGATGTTTAGTGTAAAAAATATGACTAAATCTTTTCCATATAAGCGATATCAAATTATGGAAACAACTTTTCCATAACCGAACCAAACTTTACTTTTATAACCAAACTTGTGTTGGGGTTTCATATTAAAAGTATAAACTTTAAACTACTTTATCAAAATGATTGATTAACTTTAAACCAAAATTTATTACTTCAATATCATTAAAATGATCAATTAACTTTTAAAACAATGGTTCATTATTTCATATAGCTTTATTTAAAATAATTGATTAGCGTTAATCTCAATTCATTTCTTCAAAACAACAGTATTTAAAAAGATTAATTAACTTTAATCATCCTTGTTTAAACGATTAGTTAACTTTAAACTTTTATTATTAAAATACTCAGTTAACCCTTAAAACCTCATTATTAAATGGTTAATTAATCTTAATCTCATTATTATTAAATAATTAATCATCTTTAAAATATAATTATTAAAATGATTGATCAGTTTTAAAACACCATTATTAAAATAATTAATTGATTTTAAATCGTTATTATTAAAATAATCAATTACTTTTAAATCATTATTATTGAAATAATTTATTTATTTTAAGCTAGCTTTATTTAAATAATCAATTATCTTTGTAAAACCCATGCACAAGATTTAACAAAATACTTCAAAGGGGATACCATTTCCATTCAAACATCATATAACTTAAGTATGGGGATATTATACAAAAGCAAATAACAACTATGCACATATAGAAAACATCACTTTCAAATATTAATCTGTTGGTATACAATTCAATATCCAAACAATATAATGGCAGAACGGGGATTTACTCTGCTAAATAGATGTCATTTATATTTTATCTAACCAAATGATAGTAGAACAAGGTTTTATTCTGCTAAACAGATGTCAATTATAATTTAATTAGCATAATGGTATTTTATTCTGCTAAACATATGCCATTGAGTTTCATATTTCAATTGGGGTTACTTAAGTGTAATCGACGAAGAAAATCCCTTGGATAAAATATTCTTTAAAAGAGAGTTTGCTTTCAAAACAAAACCGATCTTTTAGAAATAAACTAGGTTTGAACTTTAAAACATTTATTTAATAATTATATAACATTTAAACTCTTTATTTAATAATAGTTGAACCTTTAATTAATAACTAAATAATAACTAACTATTAATTAAATAATTAAATATTATTTAAAATAGTTAATCTTTAAATAAATAATTTTCTATTAATTAATCTAAATTAATAATTAAATGATACTTAATTAAAAATTAAATAATAATTAAACCTTTATTAAAAATAATTAAATCTTAATTAAGTTTTAATTGAATCTTAACTTAATTAGTAATTAATTAAACCCTTTATCTAATAAATAAATAATTAATTATTGATAATAATTAAACATAAATTAATCCTTCAATAAATTATCAATTAATAGACAATCTTTAATTAATTTACTAATTATAATTAACTTACTTAATTAATAATTAAGTACTAATTACATAAGGATAATTTTTTAGATTTTATAGTTTATAGATTTTTAAATTCATATTTTGTTAATTTTTAACCTTTTGGATTTTGAAATCTCTATTTCACATCTTTAGAGTTGGTTAACATGTTGCATAATGAGCTTGGATTCTTTTTTAGTCTGTCTCTTATTTTAGTTTTATTACCTTTACTTCATTAATACATATATATGTATATAAATTTCATTTATATACATATATGTGTATTATTCTCATATTTTTGTTTACTACCATCTTCAGATACAGGTTTAGGCCGGACATGGTGCTAGATTGCTATTTGTAGGTTTTTAGGGTTGTTGTCGTCAGGATTGTAGCGAGGCGTCCAATCTGGATATTCCGTGTTGGCAGTGAGGCATTCTTTCTGGATCATCCGCGTTTGCAATGAGGAGTTCTTTCTCTAATGGAGCTACTTGAAGGTGCACTTTGTCACACTATAGATCATCCGAGTTTGTAGAGAGACGTTCATTCTGGATCATCCGCATATACAGTGAGGCCTTCTTTCTGATTCATCCGCGTTTGTATTGAGGCATCCTTTCTTTGGTGGAGCTATTTATAGATCTCTTTTGCTGATCTCGTTTGGGTTCTTCTAACACCTCATTATCAGATGGTGGCCTTGCCGGAATTTGATATTGAGGTGTAATGGGCGGTGTCTTTGCCGGAGCTCATTCAAGAAGTTCCCTAAGTTTGTTTTTCTTTGTTTCTATATTATGATTTGTCACCTGCCAGGCATGTTGGCAGCTCCTTTGTTATTAGTGTTATAATATATATATATATATGTACATGTGTGCTCTCCTTTATTTTAGAGGATCGCACATTTCTCTCAAAAATAATAATTAAGTACTAATTACCTTTATTAACAAATGATTAGGTGCTAATTACCTTACTTAATCAATGAAATAATCATTAATTAATTAATCAATCAATAATAATTACTTTAAAAACTTATATTAATTTTTGAAAACTCTTTTCAAAAAGATACTTAAGTTTTATTTTTAATTCAAAAAGAGTTCGTTTTTCACGAATTGCATCTATAGTGACTATCGCTATAGGACCTATGATTTTCAAAACTTGATTTATAATTCAAATCACTTTCCAGAACCTTTACTAATCATTTTGATTTACTTTTATAAACTTACATAAAACTTTTGAAAACATCAATTCAAGTTTAAAGCTTTATAAATTTTCTCAAATAATCCATAAGTAAACAAATTAGTAAACCAAGAGATTTCGATGTCGTGACTAACCACTTTACCACTAACTTTCTCAGCTTAGAACATCCAAAGCAAAATTACAAACCTAGATTCATGAGTACAACACATGAATATATCACCATCACATACGACAAGTCGAGAATTCTAACTGCAAATCATACTAACACTCACTTACTAACTTTTGCTTACTAACTTTACTTCAAACTTCAAGTCATACAATATCCATGTACTATGTCTATATACATCAACATCCATAAATCAAGCAACATACTTCATAACCAAGATCAATAATAGTTTAAAGTTTATATAAAAGCAAGATTTTTCTCACCTTAGGCTATCGAACCTATTCTAGAACTTCACCAACTTTTTTGACCACCTAGCTCCTAGCTTTAGCTTATGGAAAGACAAGATTTTGGTGGCTAAGTGCCACAAATGGGTTTAACTATTCATGAAGGAGACTCGACCAAGGGTGGAACAGGGAAGGTGGATGCATGTTTTGGTGAGGAGGTTTTGTAAAAATGAAAAGAGAAAATTAAACAAGACTTTTAACAAATTAAAGTGGAGAAATCTAGGGTTTTTAGACTTTGGAAATAAGTGGGAAGCCATGAAATGTCTCATGAAGAAAAGGAGAAAGTTTAGTGAAATACGAATGAAATGAAAAATGAGAAAAGTATTAGGAAATTCACATATATACAAGGTGCATAAACCAAATTACTAACTTACCTCAAGTACTTAACCTCCAAAAATCACATGACACATCACCTTTCTTGTCTCTTCCACCCATATTTTCGAAAATTAAAAGCCCCCTCCACCTCATCACATGCCAACATGAATTAAATGCATGTGTAGTTTATGTTTTTAGATGTTTCACTTTAAACATGTTTTCCTTATTTAAATTTTATTTTAACTCTCATGTAATGACATATCACATTTTATAAACTTAAGTATATAAATGTATATCAAAATATATCCTAACACTTTTGTAAATGTATGTGTTATATTATACAATAGAGTTCACAACATTTCCGACAACTTTTATTCGATGAAAAGTCGAAAATTCGGAAAATGAATTCTAGTCACATTTTCGATTTTTCTTCGAACTGAATATTTTTGTAAAAAAATTTTGAAAACTATTTTACCATCATTATTTATTATTTTAAAGAGTTTTATTTTAATTATGAAACCTATTATTTGAATATTTAAATTAATTAAATATTCACAATTTAAAGCGGTGAAATTCCGGGTCGTTACACTTTATCAAATTTAGAGATAAATTTCTCCTTATTAAATCTAGTCTTCTCAGAGGGGAGAGTATAAGGAGAAAGTGGAACGAATGCAATCCTAGGAAGATTCCAGCATTCCCCAGGATGAGGATCAAACCCATGATCATTTAAATATCTACCGTGAAGATGCCTTTGCAAACCTACACTCTTCTCCCTTAGGAATGAAAAATCAGTAAGAACATTTCTAGAGTAAATTTTATAAAGGAACTCCACTAAGGTATCCCTATCTTCAATAAGCATCCAAAAGAGTGTGGTTAATTCTTTATTTTCCTTTAAAACTCTTTCTCGAAGAAGGCGAGGTCTTTTTAAAACCAGACCTACACGTTTCTCCTTAAGGTCCTTTAATTGCTTGGAATGAGTTAAAAGATTTTGATACTTTTTAGACAAATGGTTATGATCTTTGACAAATTTTTCAATCTCCCTATTCAAGAGATGCACTTCCCTCTCGCATAGAGTCTCGTAATAATATTTGGTTCTTTTCCTTAACTAAAGTAATAAACTTAATAACTAAAGGTTGGAAAATAACTTTTAAGTATTTAAATAATGAACTCCATACCTACATTACTAGAATTTGAGAAGTTGGGGCTTGAACTTTCCTTTTGGTTGTTGACTAGGGGAAACAACATTTTTCAAAGGGATATTGTCCCGCAAAGCATCCTGAGGATTAGCTAGATCAGGAAGATCTACATCATGGGCAGACAAGTCAAAGTTATGACCGCTTGATCCATTACCCCCTTCTCTTGGTCCTTATGGACCCTTATCGCCCTCATCTCTACCTTGATCATTATCATCGTCATCTTCGTCATCATCCTCCCCTTCATCTGGATCTCCATCCCCTTCAAGTGTGGGAGGGGGGGTCATCAAAAGATAACAACTTCTTCGGTTCGATGGCTTCTTCTTTAGGGAATTCATCTTGAAGCGATCCCTGAGCTCTCCCCAACATAAGATCAAATTTTCTCTTGAATTTGTTATTTAGGTCCAGGAGAGAAGGAAAGTCCAAATCGGGCATTTGTCAATACTGTCATTATAAGTTACAAAAAGAGCATCTTCATAGCATTTTCAGTTATCTTAATAAGAGCCTGATCAAGAAAGGAAGTGAATTTCTTCTTGGCCTCCTTTACGATATTATTGGTCTAGACCAGAGTGGCATCTCTGATTCCCAGTTGGCTTTCTAAAAACTTTATTTTATCGACCATATCGGCCTTCTCATTCTTCAAAGCCGTCACACTCTTATCAAGAAGGGGGTAAGTTTGTTTTTCCCAAGTATAGCATTATCCTTCTCCATAGTAATATTAGTCACTTCAGTTATTAGCGAAGAAACTTGCTTCTTGAGCTTGGTGATTTGATTAGAGAGCTCTTGAGAGGCATGTTGAAGAAAGAACATGTGCTTGCCTCCCTATAACATACAATAGACATAAGCTAAGTAAGCATGTGCCAAGTTAAAGGTCTAGAATAGCCAAATACGAGAGGATACATACCAGCAAAAGTTGTTGATAAAGGGTATAAAGATGATCAGCTGAAAAGTTTTATGGCTGCAATGGCATCGAAGAAGCCATAATTAGAGATTAGACGACCGAATGAATAAGATTATCAAAGTCCATAGTAGCAGTTTTAGCTTGAGCCTTTGAAGGAACATAATCATTGGGAAGGAAATTTAGGCCTAACTCCTCGAACAAACATTGAAAACCTAAAGCAGAAGTGGGAAGCGATATGTTTCGCAAAGGGTTCGAGGTGTGAATCTCCTCTCCATTTTTTTGTGCATCCTTGCCCATGGAATTTAAATCAATTATGATAGGATCTTGGATGGTCAAATTAGCATCACCATTTGACTCCTCGATGATAATGATATAAGTTTAGTCCTCACCAAACCTAGGCTTTTTATTCGGAGGAAGAGATGAAGTGTCAGTTGGAGCACGGAAGGTCGCTTTCCTTTTTAGGTCAGCGACAACCTTAGCAATAGAATCCTTGACAGGAGTAGAATCGGTTGATTTAGCTAAGTCAAAAGCGTGAACTTTAGCTTTTTATGCTTAGAAGCAAACATAATTGCAGACGAGCCTAAATCAAAAGGAAAGTTCATAAGATGCCAACACAAGAAACTTCATTTGAATTATAATGCAAACTTACAAGAAGAATCACACTGAATAAAGGAAGATTTAGAAAAGGCATTCTGATTGCCAATCACCAGGAATTGCTTCCCATGAACATCCTTCTTTACCATGGGAGGTTCCCTAAGCACTTTGTGACACTCCAGAATTAGGAAAATTTATTGAGATTGGCTTTAGTTAAAAGTTTGTGTTTGTCTCCTAAAGTTTATGATGCTAAGTTCAATTCTCTAACCATTTTAGCTATGGAAGAATCCCTACCCATGGGGACTAGTCCTAGAAGGGAATAACAATTATAACGCGACAACAGAAAAAATAGCAAAGCTTACTAGGAGCAGAGAAAGACCCTCCAAGTTTAGGGGTAAGGCTCTAACATAGAAGAACTGATTCTCCCACTCTCTAGATTTATTTATCAAGTTGCTAATCAAACATCTACCTTTTGGTTGGTTCACCACTTCGACGGGAGTTACTAGCGAGCGAAGGGTATTTACATCAAGAGATGGAAGGCTAGCTTTCTTAGCTAGAATCTCAAGGCAGCTTAAATAGGTATAGGAATTAGGCAACAATTGTATTGGGCAAGGCCCAAATGTTTCAAGCATCGAGCGAAGAAGTTAGAAAGAGGGAGATAATTGGAATGCCAAATGTGAATTGGAGTAAAGGCAAAGAAACCTTCTGATGGATCGTTTATCCTTCCAGATGGACCAACTACTCTTGCCTCAACATTAGTAATGTCAAATTAAACAAAGGATGGTGTTGACTTTCTCCTGAGAAATAATCAGAGATGGAGAGAGTCTGCAGTCTCTTTTTTCAAAAGTAGGAGAAGGTTTGGGACCCTTACCAGATTTTTTGCCAACCATTTATCTGTTAAAGGGTATTGCCTAAGATCAGGGATGTATTTATACTTTTTAAAATTTTGAAATACTCCTAATTATTGATGCAAATGTGAATGATTAAAAATCTAACCAATGGATATATGGTTGTTTGAAAACTATTTAGTCCATAATGAAATATCAAACCAAAACTAATTATAGAACTTATAAAGAAGTCCATTTAATAATTTCGAACCAATGATAAGATATCAGTTTTTATAAATATCTAAAGTATTCATAACCAATTAAAAACTCATTGATGATTGCTGGATTTATGATTGGATGTTGAATCCATAACTAGTCATTGAGATCTAATCTAGGTACCATGCATATAGCACATTATTAAGGTTATACTAGAGTGTCGAACCGATAGCCCAATCTCGAATTTGTTAGCAATAAAATGAATTTAGAATTATTTAAAGATACTTTGACCAATTGTCGAATGTGAAAGGTGTCGAATACATAAATGTCTCATGAGTATGACTACTTTCCGAATCTATAATGTGGTGTCAGAGATAAGCAAGATACAGAATTTGTAACCGACATAACAATTCCCTAATTAGTTGTCGAATTTATAAAGAAGTGGTGGTTTGCTGAAAAGTTATTGAGTCTGTAACTAAAACAACAATCTCTTAAGCAAGTTGTTAGGCTCATAACCAAGTTATTGGATTCCTAAATAGATACTGAACCCCTAACCGATTCTCGAATTTGTAGCTAGAAAGTAAAGCCTTTAAGAGATATTGAATTTCATATTGGTTGTCCGCTTTCAGAAGACTAATGAATTCGAGAACCAAGATCTAATTAGTGAAGAGTTGTCGTATTTCAAAAGGGAAGTCGAAATTCTTTTAGCAATTAATCAAATTCTAAATTGAGTATCAAGATCTTAAAATGGGGATTGATCCTATTGATAGTGAAACTCCTTCGAATCTTAAAATGAGAACCATGATCTTAAATTGAGTGTTAGGATCTTAAAATGTGATCCACCACTGGTTGACTGGTGGCTGTCTTTCCTAGTATGTAAAGTCCAGGCAAGAAAGCCTTTGAATCGCATGTTCGTGCTTCGCCTTCTTCGTCGCTTCACCCGATGAGGCGCCTAGCTCCCCTAGTCTGCTTTCACCGCATTGGACCATTTCCGAAGTCCCTTGGTTGATATTTTGAAAGTGGTTTCTTAAGTATT
This sequence comes from Allium fistulosum, assembly GCA_030737815.1. Classification (NCBI taxonomy): domain Eukaryota; kingdom Viridiplantae; phylum Streptophyta; class Magnoliopsida; order Asparagales; family Amaryllidaceae; genus Allium; species Allium fistulosum. The sequence goes on from CM060907.1 coordinate 298,683,311, forward strand.
CGAATAACAATTTCGATAGGGAAGACCACTCTTTTATGCTTAGAGTTTCGTGGGGGTGGTTCTTTCAACTTGATCTCCTATATCATGCCAAATTAGACTCAACCTACCTTCTCGCCTCACATGATGCTCACACATATGTCGATACACCCACTCATGCATGCATACGTAAACACATTAAACTTCATAAATTATGTTTCGAACTTCACTGGAGCAATTACTCGATGTCACGACCCAACTTCCTACGCCCAGGAAGTCGCATCATGAATAAGAAAGAAAGGGATGAGAAAAGAGAAAAGATAGAGAAGAAGAAGAAAACAACATCAGAATCTCAACAGCGGAACGAGTAAAGTATAATAAATCACATAAGAGAATACATAGTATCATATACATCAATCAGATTTACACAGATTATACATCACATACTAGACAGTTATAAACACCTGTCTAGTTAATACAACTCAAATACAACACAGATACAACACAGAGATACCAACACAGCGGAACACTATACATATCTATAATGCTGAAGCCTACTGCACCATTGCTCCTCCAGAATTCGTCAAAGCCAACCTGAATCCCTTGGCTACCCGTAAAAATTTGGGTACCCGAGAGTTTAGGAAAAATAGAAATAAACTCCGGGTCAGACATGGGTCTGGTATGAGTAACAGGTTAAAGTTGCTTAACTTTGAAAAACATTTAAAAACAAAAGGTATCACGTAAGACTTCCCACACATAAACATGGAAAAAATTTTACCTTACGCTAACCAAAACATTTGATAGTAAATCCAGTGATATTATAATAGGTCTAGGGTTTTCAAGTAAATAAGAAATAGCTGAAATTGTTACATTCATTAAATTCCAGCATAATAGGTTTACAATCAAATCCGTTAGCGCTTAATGGATTTTGGATTCCATACAATGGCAGGGCTACTGGGGTACCGCCCGTCACAGTACCTGGCCTAGATCAGCGTACCAAGAACCCACCCTAAGTTCCCTGCAACACAAAGCCAGAACCATCCCTTACTGGACAGTCCCAAACAAGACAACCCCGACAGTTGGAGCTCAAAACTGCCCACACAGCTGAAAATAAAAAGGGACATCTAGATAGGGGTATATCTTGCTCTCAAGTGGGTGCGACCCACGAAGCCTTGCTGCACCTCCCCTATTTTAGCCATTCCCGGTTGATGAGGCTTGAGGCTACGATTACCTTAACAGAACTCATCACTTAGAATGCTCATCGTCCGCCTGACGATGTTCTGAAAGCATTCAATCCATACAAGTTCGTTCCGGGTTCGAACGAAACCGAAGGCATTATCTCGTTACACTCATTTTGGAATCACCCTCAGAGTTAACGATAATAACCCTTGCACTCTAAATCTTCATCTTCACTTGAGATTCACGACCTATCGTTAATTTGAATCGATGTGGTTTTCGGATATCCAAATCTAGAAACCCGATCCCGGTCTCATCGAAATCCAAACCGTATCTTTTAAAGCCAAGTTGTTTTAAAGTTAAAACAATTCATTCAATTATCTATATACACACAGATAGATAATTCACAATATCACAGATAGATAATTCACAATATCATCATAAATAGATAATCTATATTATCATCACACTTCAACCCAAGCAACCATATCACACAGCATTATTTATCTTATATCTGAAATTTCAACCCATTCAAGGAAATCAATATCATCCATCAATACATAAGCAATGATTCATAAACACACCATTTATAATTAATTTAAAAAGAATTAAATTAATTACTTTTCTCTAATTAATTTAAAGTAAATTAAATTAAATTACTTCATCAACAAAATCTTGCTTACATAACCATTAATTATTTACCAATCAATCATCATCTACTTATTCATTTCAATTAATCACCCTTGATTAATATCATCTAGTAATTAACTACCCTTAATTACTACATTAAATAAATTAATTACTTCTTAATTAGTTACCTTCATTAATCCCTTGATTAATTACACAAACTAATTTAATCCAAATTACTTCCATTAATAAATCATCTTCAATTAATTACATCCCGTAATTATCTATTAATTACTTCTCTAAGTAATTGTACTACGTTTATCACATTAAATAATAACTTATCAATCATCTAGTGATTATTTGAATTAATTAAATTTAATTAACTTAAACTAATCACATTAAACTTAATTAATTACAATGAGTAATTAATCCATAAATTACTTCCATTAAGTAATTATACTTAAACAGATTCATAAATGATTATCTTTAAAGTAATTAATCCAAATAGTTATTAAAATTAATCACATTAATTAATTAATAAACATTCTTAGATAATGACCTTCATTTAACTATTTAAAAAAAATTCTTTAATTACTTCCCTAAAGCAATTTACTTCCATTAATTATAAATTAATTAACCATTAATAATCCATTAATTAATTCTAATTATTTAATTAACTAAGTGTTAGCTGTAACTTAATTACAATTAATTAATTTATAATCATAAATAAAATATAATCCATGATTCTTAATTATAATTTAATTATTCCTTAATTAATTAACTTAAACTTAATTAATCAATTTAAACTTAGAGTTACTAATTAAATTAATCCAAATCATTTCTTATCCATTATAGTTTACTTAATAATTAATGAATTACAAATCATTAAATCTTCATTTAACTTTAAGGTGAAATTCATCTCTTATTAATGATTTAATTATCACTCACAAATATGTTTGAAAACATTTATTTTCAAATTTACATTTTAAATTCATTTTTAATTCAAGATTTAAAATGAACCCCAATTTATCTTTAATAAAGTTTAAAACAAAATTTTAAAACCTTTAAATTTCACATGCTAAACAATATTTTTGTTACAAAGGAAATTTTAAAGAGTTAAAATCAAATTCTCTTTAAATCCACATATTTAAAGTATACCTCAACATTAAAACCCTTCTAAACATTTAAATTAATCAAACTTTATTTTATTTCAAAAATATGGAATTCTAATTTAAATCTAAGTCCAGGTTTCAAATTTTGATTACTTGATTAAATCCTTCCTTCACAATTCAAAATACATTTTAAATTCAAATTATTTTTAAATACACTTACATACTTAAACACTCTTAAGTTAGTTAAACAATTTGAATTCCAAAACTTTATTTATTCCAAACTAAGTTTCAGATTTAAACTTGAATTTATATTTGTACCTTTGATTAAAACTTAGTTTAACTTTTTTTAATAATTTAAATTTAAACTTCATAAAATAGAATAGGTTTTGAAACCTGTAACTAAGCATCTACTCGAGCCTCTCCACTTTGCTTCGAGTCACAACCCAAGAAACTTCGAGCAAAACATGAATTAACCCGAGTAAATCTTCGAGTACCATCTCCTGCTCAAACCAAACTATCAGAAGCACAAAAGTGCACCATGCATATGCACAATCGCTCCGCCCTGCTCCGATCATCCCCACGATCTTCGGCAAGTCGCTGATGATCCCCGCAGGCGAACTGACCTTCCCGATTGCCATTAACCACGACCAGTCAAAATCGAGCCCCTCGTTCCAAAACTGGAAACACACGAACCCAATCGACCAAAACCTGTCAACGCTTCTCCTACGAAGCTCCGACCACCTGAGAGCCACCGTCACCGGCCACAGCCTCGACAACCTTCACTCTAGCGATCCCCAAAACCCTATAACACTCGATCAACTCAAGAGGCCATGCCGATCAAAACAACAGACACCACTAAAACTAGGGTTCCAGACAAAGAATGAAAACCACCACCTCCACCGTGCTTCGATCGACTTCCTGACATTTTTGCCAGAGTCCCTGATCACTCCACTATACCCAGAAGAAACCCCAACCTCCCCGTCTATCGAGATCAACAGAAAACCCCAATATACCATTTTCAGTTCAAACAAGAACTGCACCCTTAATCGCAAACTAAAAATTGTGAATTTAGTTTTAAAAATCATAATTTTGGATAAGTTTTCAGGTTATAAACTTAGATCAGTAAATTTATATGTTTGAGATTTAACATAAATCGACTTGAACTGTTGTTTTATATTTTTTCCAGAGGACATACAAATTTATTTTAACTAAAACAGATTTTAATCTGAAAACTATGATATAACAACATATTTTGTTCTAGACTTAGGTACAAATAAAAATTGGATCATGAGCACTTGATTTATGAATTGATTTAGAACCTGGAATTGAAACAGAGAAACATCCAGATCATAACAATACACCCACAACAAAATATTCACATAAATATACTCAGAGTTTAAAATATATCCACAGACATACTTGTTTTTCAGAGATGATCAAGCAGCCCAATTTTATATTTAAATTTAAAAATAATGTTACTCACCAGTTTTCTAAAAATGAAGAACAGAGCACTCTATTGTTTTGAAAAGCTTTTATATTGAAACAGGCTTTTGAAAGTTGCAACTGGAACCTCTTTGATCTTCATGATTGTTGAGTTGAATTTGTAGAATGATGATGTATATTTTCTTGCTATAGGTTTGTTATGTTTTGATGAATGAACGAATAGAAGTAAAAGGATGTATATATATATAAAAAGATATGCAAAGATAGGTGTTATCTGGGTATAACTTTGCCTGGTACATATTTTATTTTTTATCAGAGATCATTTCTTGCTTTGGAGGCTGAAAGGATTTTCAAACATTTCGATTTGACCCAATGTTGTGCTAAGATGATAAAACATTTAATACTAATGTACTTAATGTCTACAACCTTACCTCATTTCTGTTTTTTATATTCATAGATATTTTATTTTCACTATGTTCTAGCTTTGCATACTTACAGGTTACCTTCCTTTGCCTGGAAGCTTTTACATGTTATTTATCCTTATTTTTCTTGCCTGGTTATGCTTTATTATTATTATATTTTTTTTATATACACCTAGCAGCCTTTATACTTAAAGAACATATATACATTTTTGTCTTGTTTATAAATGTTCCTTATTATTCTTTGTTCTTGCCTTACTTTACATAACTACCTTGCCTACAGATTACTTTGCCTTTGCGTTTCTGACTTACAGATACAAATACAAAGTCTGGCACATCTTCTTTTTATTTTATAAACATATTTTATTTGCGTGCCTAAACCTTTGTACTTATGTACATAGATATTTTAATTTCTTTACTTATCCTATATACATATATATGTTTGTTTTAGTTATTGTTATAAATTATTAACTTATGTTAATATCACAATTTCTTATATTTATATTTATGACTATATAATTAATTTATACTTATGTTTAAATATTTATAAGGTTTATTTTATTTTAAATTTACAAAATAGCTTTCCAAAATATGTGTATAAATTTAAAATAACAATTTCTATTTGTTTTAAAAACCTATTTGTAAAGATATTACATTATTAATATAGTTTAAATATAACTTATTATTAAAATAAAATAAATTTACAAAAGAAACTATCTCTTTAAAATATAAATTACTTATTTTATAAAGCTAAATTTAAAAAGAGCAAAACAACCCTTTTTATTTAAATTTAAACCTAGGCTAGAATTATTTTTAAACAAATTGAATTTATCTTGAGTATTTTGAAATCATATGATTATTTATCCAATATTAAATTAAATTTCCAAATCCCCAAAAATATTAGAATTAGAAAACAGGTCCTATTTAACAACAAAACTTATCTTTTTACAATATATACAAATATATATATTATAAATAGAAACAATATAATTAACTTTTTTTTAAAAGATAAATTATCAGTTAAATATTTATTTAAAGGAAGATTATTAAATCAAATTCAAATCTAATTAACAAATATTATCAAATCAATTTAATTTTTAATACAGATTATTAAATTGATATTGCCAAAAAATTTGGGATGTCACATTCCTCCCCCACTAAAAGAATTTCTCCCCGAAATTTTAAAAAAAAGTAATTTAATAATCTTATTAATGATTTAATTTTAAAAACACAAGCATACATTAATCATATGCTAACAATCATATCATCTAACTCATCCAATCAAACAAATTTAACTATCCAGACAAAATCAGGATAGGACTATCTAGAGTTTCCCAGGTATAAACACCGGGATACTCGCTCTACAGAATCCAACAGAACTATACTACTAAGCTATAGGGCTCCTACTTCTCTAGATCTACCAAACTAGACAGAATATTAGACTATAGACAAGTCTGACTCAACAATCAAACCTCAAGAACTGCTAGTATCAAAACCAAAGATAGATCATACACGTACTCTCTCAGAGATACGTGAAACACATCGAATTTCCAGTTATCCAAACTGATAATTCATTCCAAAAGTCCAAACACTTATCCTTCCTAGAACAAGAGAAAATCCATAATATCTCGGAGCTAACTTCCCAGTCTTACTCAATTTAAAGCTCCTTCGATCAGAGAAAACTTATCCAAAATCAAATCTCCAACTTCGAAATCCAAATTCCTCCGTCTCTTATCCACAAAAATCATCTGACGATCCTGGGCTGACTACATCCCTACTGATCAGCTCAACCATCGCTGATGCCTCTCAAACAACTCATCAAAATGATCCACTCACAATCAATTCAAGAACCCAAACTCTACTCCTCAAACATCATAAGACTGAACTTACCTTTCCTATCCGAAAAGATAAAACAGATGCATTCCCAAACTGCTTCCGCTGCACAACTCTGATCCGAAGAAGATGAAAATGCTGATGATACACACGAGCATAAACTAGACAACACATCCCAGAAATATGGTTCAACGGATCCATAAGGAGAAAATTCAGAAATCCTGAAAGATCTCTGACAAACCAAGAGAACACTCAACTATCGCAAGTCACTTTTGCGATCAACCAAACTAATATCCAAAGAAAACTGTTCTCTCTTTACCAATCAGAACAGCTCAAGCTTATCTAGCCAATCCATCGAAGAAATGCATCCACTCTGCTGCTTCTGAACCTCTCTTCTAGAAAACTGATGACAGATGGCCTCCTTGTCTGCACACAGAACAATCTGAACTGCGATGCTGCCACTGATGCCAAAACTTCCTAATCCAAACTCCTCGAGAAACTCAGGCCTCAAAGCCAAACAAAAACACGCAGCTGAACACAGCCACCACACCGAAGCAGACACACTTCATTAACCTTGCTCCAAAGAAATACCTTCAGAGATATCCATAGTCACTGTGTCTCATCACATAGCTACTAATTCCTAAGGTATCAAGATACCATCACTAGTTTCTGCTCGATTGTCAGAATCCAAATTCTACTCGAAGATGGACTCTGAACCCTAACAGATTCCCTTCAGAGATTGGTGAAATCCTTACACCACAACAAAAATTCACTCGAGACGGTATTAGGTCTACAGTCTCGGCAGATACACTTCCAATCTCAACAAACTCCAACATTGGTAGTCGTGTTATACACACTACTACCCCATCTACCTTTATAACTTATATTGGAAAACCCGAACAGGTAACCAAACAGATAGGTAGAAATATATAAATATATATATATATCAAAAATACAAGTACGCTCTCTCAAGATAGACACCACTCCAGAGCCTAGGTATTCACTCAACCTAACGCTCTGATACCAACTGTTACGACTCAACTTCCTACGCCCAGGAAGTCGCATCATGAATAAGAAAGAAAGGGATGAGAAAAGATAAAAGATAGAGAAGAAGAAGAAAACAACATCAGAATCTCAACAGCGGAACGAGTAAAGTATAATAAATCACATAAGAGAATACATAGTATCATATACATCAATCAGATTTACATAGATTATACATCACATACTAGACAGTTATAAACACCTGTCTAGTTAATACAACTCAAATACAACACAGATACAACACAGAGATACAAACACAACGGAACACTATACATATCTATAACGCTGAAGCCTACTGCTCCATTGTTCCTCCAGAATTCGTCAAAGCAAACCTGAATCCCTTGGCTACCCGTAAATATTTGGGTACCCGAGAGTTTAGGAAAAACAGAAATAAACTCTAGGTCAGACATGGGTCTGGTATGAGTAACAGGTTAAAGTTGCTTAACTTTGAAAAACCTTTGAAAACAAAAGGTATCACGTAAGACTTCCCACACATAAACATGGAAAAGTTTTTACCTTACGCTAACCAAAACATTTGATAGTAAATCCAGTGATATTATAATAGGTCTAGGGTTTTCAAGTAAATAAGAAATAGCTGAAATTGTTACATTCATTAAATTCCAGCATACTAGGTTTACAATCAAATCCGTTAGCGCTTATTGGATTTTGGATTCCATACAATGGCAGGGCTACTGGGGTACCGCCGGTCACAGTACCTGGCCTAGATCAGCGTACCGAGAACCCACCCTAAGTTCCCTGCAACACAAAGCCGGAACCATCCCTTACTGGACACTCCCAAATAAGACAACCCCGGCAGTTGGAGCTCAAAACTGCCCACACAGCCGAAAATAAAAAGGGACATCTAGACAGGGGTATATCTTGCTCTCAAGTGGGTGTGACCCACGAAGCCTTGTTGCACCTCCCCTGTTTTAGCCATTGCCGGTTGATGAGGCTTGAGGCTACGATTACCTTAACAGAACTCATCACTTAGAATGCTCATCGTCCGCCTGACGATGTTCTGAAAGCATTCAATCCATACAAGTTCGTTCCGGATTCGAACGAAACCGAAGGCATTATCTCGTTACACTCATTTTGGAATCACCCTCAGAGTTAACGACAATAACCCTTGCACTCTGAATCTTCATCTTCACTTGAGATTCACGACCTATTGTTAATTTGGATCGATGTGGTTTTTGGATATCCAAATCTGGAAACCCGATCCCGGTCTCATCGAAATCCAAACCGTATCTTTTAAGGCCAAGTTGTTTTAAAGTTAAAACAATTCATTCAATTATCTATATACACACAGATAGATAATTCACAATATCACAGATAGATAATTCACAATATCATCATAAATAGATAATCTATATTATCATCACACTTCAACCCAAGCAACCATATCACACAGCATTATTTATCTTATATCTGAAATTTCAACCCATTCAAGGAAATCAATATCATCCATCAATACATAAGCAATGATTCATAAACACACCATTTATAATTAATTTAAAAAGAATTAAATTAATTACTTTTCTCTAATTAATTTAAAGTAAATTAAATTAAATTACTTCATCAACAAAATCTTGCTTACATAACCATTAATTATTTACCAATCAATCATCATCTACTTATTCATTTCAATTAATCACCCTTGATTAATATCATCTAGTAATTAACTACCCTTAATTACTACATTAAATAAATTAATTACTTCTTAATTAGTTTCCTTCATTAATCCCTTGATTAATTACACAAACTAATTTAATCCAAATTACTTCCATTAATAAATCATCTTCAATTAATTACATCCCGTAATTATCTATTAATTACTTCTCTAAGCAATTGTACTACGTTTATCACATTAAATAATAACTTATCAATCATCTAGTGATTATTTGAATTAATTAAATTTAATTAACTTAAACTAATCACATTAAACTTAATTAATTACAATGAATAATTAATCCATAAATTACTTCCATTAAGTAATTATACTTAAACAGATTCATAAATGATTATCTTTAAAGTAATTAATCCAAATAGTTATTAAAATTAATCACATTAATTAATTATTAAACATTCTTAGATAATGACCTTCATTTAACTATTTAAAAAAATTCTTTAATTACTTCCCTAAAGTAATTTACTTCCATTAATTATAAATTAATTAACCATTAATAATCCATTAATTAATTCTAATTATTTAATTAACTAAGTGTTAGCTGTAACTTAATTACAATTAATTAATTTATAATCATAAATAAAATATAATCCATGATTCTTAATTATAATTTAATTATTCCTTAATTAATTAACTTAAACTTAATTAATCAATTTAAACTTAGAGTTACTAATTAAATTAATCCAAATCATTTCTTATCCATTATAGTTTACTTAATAATTAATGAATTACAAATCATTAAATCTTCATTTAACTTTAAGGTGAAATTCATCTCTTATTAATGATTTAATTATCACTCACAAATATGTTTGAAAACATTTATTTTCAAATTTACATTTTAAATTCATTTTTATTTCAAGATTTAAAATGAACCCCAATTTATCTTTAATAAAGTTTAAAACAAAATTTTAAAACCTTTAAATTTCACATGCTAAACAATATTTTTGTTACAAAGGAAATTTTAAAGAGTTAAAATCAAATTCTCTTTAAATCCACATATTTAAAGTATACCTCAACATTAAAACCCTTCTAAACATTTAAATTAATCAAACTTTATTTTATTTCAAAAATATGGAATTCAAATTTAAATCTAAGTCCAGGTTTCAAATTTTGATTACTTGATTAAATCCTTCCTTCACAATTCAAAATACATTTTTAATTCAAATTCTTTTTAAATACACTTACATACTTTTTTTTTAGCAAGGCTAAGCGGGGTTGACTGGTCCCCTACCAGTTTATTGCAAGCACAATAAGAGAAAAAAGCACCATAACAAGCTATGGCACAGGAAATCGAAAAAAAAAGAAAGAAAAAGTTAAAAACAAGGAAAGGAAACAAATGGGCAGCAAGGCCACAAATCAGTTCCACATCCTTGTTATATGTCTTTCATAACTATAAGAGCTGTAATTCACACCAACCCTGATAGTATTAACCAGTTGATTCCACATCTCAAGTTCATTTTTATACTTTCCGTTGAAGATTCTGTCATTTCTTTCGCTCCATATCACCCGTATAAACTTTTTGAGAACGAGTAACATCAACAAACTTGTGTCATTCTTCCATCTGGTAGCCCTATAAATGTTGCACCATTCAATGTTGCTGATTCTAGACCTGCTCCCATGACCAAGGAATGTCATAATTTTCTGCCAAAAACAATGCACAACCTTGTAGTTGAAAAACAGGTGAACATTAGTCTCATGTTCGTCCTGGCAGAAGCAACACGAGGCATCAACTGCCATACCAAGGTTGATCAGCCTGTCCTTGAAATTCATAGCATTCCTTAACACCTTCCATAATAGTAGATTGTCATTTTCTTTACAGTGATGATCCCACACCCTCTTTTCCCAAGCAAATCCGGGCATGTCAGGACTATGGTTCAAACAATCATAAACTGTGGAAATGGTGTGTTCCACGAGATCAGCAGACCACAAAACCTTGTCATCAGAAACCGAAGGGTAATGTTGCATACTGATCTCATGCCATAGCTGCCGAATTAGCTGGTTACTGGAATAAGGCAAGCTGATAGTACCATCGTAGATGTAATCCTTAGCTTTGGCATCACATGGTATTCCAGATTGGATTCTTTGATTGTATGACAATATTTTGCTAAGAACGAGGCCGCTCTTGGCCCAAGGATCATTCCAAAAACTGACAGTTCCATCAGGAGAGGCTATATGTTTAAGGTAAGGCAGCATCATGGGTCTTAGGTTCAGAATGGATCTCCAAGTCCAGCTGCACCCATGGGGGATGTCCATGCACCAAAAAGAGCTGCTGCAAAGATTGTGTTTTTTTGTCCAAGTAACCCAAATGTTGTTTTTTGAGTTAAGTAAATTGTCCAGATGAGCGCTGAAGGCAGCCATATTCCAATTTCTGATATTAATTATGCCAAGGCCTCCCAGGCTCTTCTTAGTTTCAACCTTGCTGAATCTAATAGGCTTGAGGCTGGTAGAATGGATGCAACCATTCCAAAGGAAATTGCACATAGCCTTTCCGATCATATGGATAAGCTTCTTGGGGAGGATGAAGGTTCTACTCCAGTATGTAGTGTATGAGAATATGACGGATTTGATGAGAGCAAGTCTTCCAGCTTGAGTGAGGTATCTGCCAGCCCAACCATTCATGGATCTAGTAACCTTTTCATATAGATGCACGCATTGGTTAGTGGTGATTTTGGAGGATGTCATGGGAACTCCAAGGTAAGTTACTGAGTCTGAAGCATGAGGAAGTTGGGAGATGTGCATTAGAGAGAGGGAGGTTGTGGCAGAAACTCCAGCAATATGTATAGAGGACTTCTCATAATTAATGGCAAGACCACTGAACTTGTGAAAAGCATTGAGAACTTCCATGATGCTACTGATCGATTGAGTGGTTGGTTTGGTGAAAATAATTAGGTCGTCAGCAAACATAAGGGCAGAGATTAAAGGATCTCTGCATTTGGGGTGGATGAGAATCTTTCTGCAGGCAATCTCTTTGTTTATCATTGTTGTAAGAACTTCCATGACGAGGATGAAAATGTAAGAAGACATAGGGCAGCCTTGTCTGATTCCTTGCTTACTCTTGAAGTAACCAATTGTCTTACCATTGTAATTCAAGGTGAAGTGTGCAGAAGAAATGCATGTGTATATCCAAGAGGCAAAGTGAGATGGGAAGTTCATTTTGGCAAGAAGTCTGGAGATAGAGGACTATTGAACAGTGTCATATGCTTTCCTTATATCAAGTTTTAACATGGCTCTAGGGCTGACAGAGGCTTTGTTGTAATCTTTTAGAAGTTCATGGGAGAGGAGCACATTGTCTAGGATGCTTCTCCCCCGAAGGAAGGCTGCTTGGTTAGGGGAAATGAGGGAAGGAAGAACAGCCTTAAACCTGTTAGCTATGATTTTGGAGAGGCATTTGTAGGTGGTATTGCAGTAGGAGATTGGTCTGAAGTCCGAAACTCTGATGGGATGGTCAGTTTTGGGGATTAAAGCTATGTTTGTGGCATTAACTCCAGAGAGCATCCTATTGTGAGTGAAGAAGCTATTCACAGCTTTAATGAGATCATGTTTGATGATTCCCCAACAACTAGTAAAGAAGTTAGCATTGTAACCGTCAGGACCACCACAAGAGTCTTTGTTCATCTCGAAAATACTTTGCTTAATTTCATCATCTTTTACTTTGGCGGAAAGGAAAGAAACTTGCTCTAAGCCAAGGCAAGGGAGGTCGAGATCATTGAGGATAGAGAGGTCATGCTGAAAATCTTCAGCATTCCCAAGGAGATTAGTGAAATAATCAAGCAAAGCAGTATCAATGTCAGGAGGAGTAGAACAAGGCCTCCCAGTTCGGTCTATTATGTTATGGATGTGGGATTTGGAGTGTTTAAGTTTTAGGCTATCATGGAAAATTTTTGTATTCCTGTCACCAAGAGAATTCCAGTTGAGTCTGAGCTTCTGTCTTCTCATGTCATCCTCTATTTCTATTGCCTTTTGGTATTGTTCTTGCAATTTGTATTCGATGTTAGCTAATTCAGGGTTATCTGGGTTTTGCATTGCATGTGTTCGAGCATTGGCCAATAAAGACTCAAGTGTGGAAGATTGAAGGTCACCTGTGCCAAATCTGCTTCTTTCCCAAGTACCAAGTGATCTTTTCGTGTTCTTCATTTTTTGCTGCAAAACAAACATGGGAGTACCAAAGAAGTCAGTGCTCCAAGCATCTTTAACAATATTCAAAAAATCAGGCTCAAAAGTCCAAATATTAAAAAATTTAAAAGAGGACTTTCTTTTCAAGCTACCATTTTCCAGTTGAATGATTTGGGGAGAGTGGTCAGATAGAAGGGGAGGAGGGAGGTGGGTTGTCAAGGATGGCCAAGAGGTTAAAGATGGAAAGTTACAAAAAGTGTGATCTATTTTACTGTATATTCTTCTTCCAGTCCTACTTTTGTTGTCCCAAGAATATCTGGCTCCAGAAAAAGGAACATGAATGAGATTAGAGGAGTTAATAGATGTATTAAGAGGAGCGATCTCTTTTAAGGTTACTGCATTTCCACCTATTCGATCATTAGGCTTAAGGAGACAGTTAAAATCCCCTGAAACAATCCAAGGATGGGAGTTTTGGGCTAGGTGGGGGAGGTATTCGTGTAGAGATTTCCTGCTGATAGCACTGTTATCGGCATACACTATAGTTAAATACATGGATTTGGAAGAAGGGATGTGAAGAAGAAGAGAATGAATGAACTGTTTGTGAGAGAGAATTGGGGACATTGTGTAGATATTTGGGTTGTAGAGAATCAAGATTCTACCATACGGAGCTTCTTAAAGGTTATGACAAGATTTCCATGTTGGGTTGATAAAAAGAGCTGCTTTGGTGGTTAGGTCTAGGTTGAGTTTAGTTTCAAGAATAGCAATGAGATGCAGATTATGTTTTAGGATGATGGTTTTGACTTGGTTAAGTTTAGTTTCGAGATGGGCTCCCCTTATATTCCACACTCCCATGGCTTGAGTCATTAATGTAAACTATTTTTAATGGAATTCTGATTTGTCTTGCTTCTGGTTGCAGAAGAAGGACTTGCACTTGTTTCTGGAAGGATTCTAGTGGTAGAGGTTATCTTGGAGATGTTGAAATCATGAGAGGTTTTATTGCTTTGGTGGAGTTTTCCTTTGTGTTTGGATTTGGTTTTGGACTGGGGATGGTGAGATTGGGAAGTGGTGGTTTGATTATATGGGGAAACAGGGTCAATGGATGAATCAGTGAAGCCAGGTGGAGGTAGAATATGGGAGTAAGGCTCTGGTGGGGAAGACATGACATTGAGGACAATGTCATCAAACTGGTTACGGTGGGAGGACGGATTTGTTTGACTGATTATAGTGGTGGGCAACGTGGGGGCCATGATGGAATGGTCTGAAGGTAGAGTAGTTATGTGTGCACATGGAGGCATCGTGCACACATCGCCTGTACATGTTTTGTTACTATCAGATAAAACCACAGTGCCTACTATATTTGCCGTGTGCTCCTCTGCATCATCCTCTTCCAAGACTGACAGAGCGATGAAACTATTATGCTCTGTGATACCACACTGATCCTCTTTTCCATGTGGAGACCTTAAATTTTCTATGTTACTTCTCGCGGAAGACTGCTCATTCTCTTGTACTTCGGTTATTAGTTCATTGTTGTTGTCCCGAGAAGGTTGTGTGTTTTCTGTATTATTTCTCGAAGCGGTTGCCGTATTTTCACGTGCTTTTTCGGGTTGCCCATCATCAACACTCAAAGGCTGATTACTGCCATGCATATTGAACACTACCCTTCTTTTCCCTGTTTCAAGCTTTCTCTTTGCAACCTTCTTCCATTGCTGTGTCCCTGAAATATTTTCCCCTTTTTGTTTATTACTTTTCTCTGCAACTTTTGCATGGCCAAGAACATCATTATGTTGAATGTGGGATTCCTCGTGCACATGTACAGGCCTTGCTTCACACTTATCAGCTATGTGACCAAACACTTTGCAGTGCAAGCAGACCTCTGGCTTCCATAGGTAATTGACATGAACAAACTGTTCAGTTCCGTCCATAAGCATGACCGGAAAACTCTCAGTCAACTCTTTTTCTGGTGTCACTTCAACTAGGCATCTGGCATAGTTGATCCTTTCAAGTTTTTCTGTTGATTCATCTAGACATATCAATTTACCAATTCTTGTTGCCAACCAATTGATACCGAGGTGCGACCAAGCATAAATTGGGAAATTGGAGAGTTGTAGCCAGACTGGGACTGCTCTAACTTTCCCTCTGACATTACCAAGTTCAGGGGTCCATTGTTGTATGATGAATATCTTGTTTCTTATGAAAATTGGGTCACTTCTTAGAATCCTTGTTCTGTCCTCAGCACACGAGAGATGAAAGAGGAATAGGACACCATCATATTTGACCTTAACAGATCCTTTCAATTTCCAGATCCTTTTTAGGTTCTCCACAACAGTAGTAAAGGACAAAGGTTTGTCGAGGAAGAAGCCAACAATATGGTCTTTCCAGATGGCAGTGCCTGCTGCCATAACTTCAGAGGGAGGAACCATGGCTTCGCCGTTAAATTCAAGGTTCATGTTGATCGGAGTATAAGCACCGGCATTGCGAGGCTTTGCTTTGAAGAGGTTCGACCAGGAAGGAGCAGGGATGGAAGGGTTGACTGGTTGAGTGCCTGGCAGAACCGGCGAAGGGAGAAGAGGGGACGGACTAGAAGGTGGGTTGGAGGTGAAGGGGGACTCAGGGACCAATGGGGAAGGGATGGTTGGCAGCGGATGGACAGGAGGTACGGAATGGTCAGGAGGCATGGGATGGTCAGGAGGCATGGTGTGACGACCCGCCCTTCTATACACAGAAGGACACATCGACAGTAAGAAAGAAAGGGGTGAGAAATAGAAAAGAAGAGAAAGAGAAAGAAACATCAACAGATACTCACAGCGGAAACGAATGAAATATAATATATCACATAAAATATTACATAGTATCATATACAACACTTATCAGAGTTACATAGATTACACATCACATACTAGACAGTTATAAACATCTGTCTAGTTATTTCAACACAATACAATACAAAGATCAATATAAAGATCAACACAGCGGAACTACTACCGGTTTGTGAGGCTTGAGGCTACGATTACCTTTAAATAGAACACATCTATCTTAGAATGCTCATCGTCCACCTGACGATGTGCTGAAAGCATTCAATCCATACAAGTTCGTTCCGGGTTCGAACGAAACTGAAGGCATTATCTCGTTACACTCATTTTGGAATCACCCTCAGAGTTAACGACAATAACCCTTGCACTCTGAATCTTCATCTCGAATCTGAAAGTACTATCTCCGTCAAACTCATTACGGAATCACCCACAGAGTTATACTGACAAAGAATCGTTCTTACACCTCGAGTCTTCACTTGCTCCACTTGGATTAACGACCAACGTTAATTTGGATCGATGTGGTATTCGGATATCCAAATCTGGAAACCCGATCCCGGTCTCATCGAAATCCAAAACGTATCTTTTAAGGCCAAGTTGTTTTAAAGTTAAAACAATTCAATTCATTATCTAAATTCACTTAGATAGATAATTTACAATATCACAATAGATAATCAACATTATAAATATAAGCAGATAATCCATATTATCATCACAATTCAACTAGAACATCCATATCACACAACATATATCTCATCAGAGATATCAAACAATGCAAAGCATTCCATATTATTTATCCATCCATAAGTAATGATTTATACCATTTCTTATTAATTTAAAGTGAATTAAATTAATTACTTCAATCTATAAATCCTGCTTACTTATCTATTAATTAATTACAAATCAATTAATTATTCTTTAATTATTCATTTTAATTAATCATCCTTGATTAATTATCTTTTAATTACATTCAAGTAATTTATCCTTTAATTAATTACTTAAATTAATTATCCTTAACCAATTATAGTAATTAACCTTTAATTACTCCATTAATTAATTAACTATAATTAATTAAATTAATCAACTATAATTAATTACATTAATCCTAAATTAATTACATTAATTAATCACTTCATTTATTAATTATTTCTTAATTAATCAACTCTTAATTACATCATTAATTATATTAATTAATGATCCTTAATTACAAATTAATTATTAATTACTTTAATTAAATTAATTACATTAAGTAATTAACCTTTAACTAACCACATTTATTAATCATACTTGATTAATCTCATTCAGTAATTAACTACCCTTAATTACTTTATTTAACTAAATTAATTACTCCTTAATTAATTTCTTAATTAATCCCTTGATTAATTCACAAGTAATTAAACTCAAATTACTTTCATTAATACATCACCATTCAATTTATTTACTTCCCTAAATAATTATACCTTAATAATTACATTAAGTAATTATTTATCAATTCATCCATTTATTATTCTAAATTAATTAAACTTAATTAATTAACTTAACTAAATCAAATTATCTTAATTAATTACAATGAGTAATTAATTCCTTAATTACTTCCATTCAGTAATTACATTTAAACAATTCCATAATTGATTATTTTTAAATTAATTAATCAAATTAATTATTAAAATTAATCACATTAATTAATTATTTAATAATCCATAGTTAATGACCTTCATTAACTATTAACAACTCTTTAATTACTCTTCTTAAGTAATTAACTTAGATTAATTATTATTAATTCCAAATTAATAAATCTTAATAACCAATTTAATTAATCTTTAATTATTTAATTAATTAAGTGTTAACCATAACTTAATTAATCTTTAATTACTTTATTAATTAATTCTTAATCATTAATTAATATTCTAATTTATAATCCTTAATTACAAATTAATCATTCTATTTAATTAATCTTAAACCTTAATTAAGTTAATTTAAATCCTTAATTACAAATTAATTAATCCAAATCATTAATTAATTAGATTATTTAAACCATTTTAATTACCTTAAAGATTTAATGATTTTAACTTTAAGATAAACATTTCTTATCCATGGTTAACTTATCATTCACACATACATTTGAAAACATCCATTTCAAATTTACTTTTAAATTTCATTTTAAATTCTGGATTTAAAATGAATACCAATTTGTCTTTAACAAAGTTAATACCAATTTTAAAAACCTTTATATGTTAAAGAATTCCTATATCTTATAAAAGAATTTCTAAAAGAGCTTAAATCAAATTCCTTTTTAAATTTAAAACATTTAAATATAATTAACATTTTAACTTATTTACAACATTTAAATTTATAAACTTATTTATTTCCAATCTAAGATTTAAACTAAACCTGAATTCATATATTAAAACTTTGATTTAAATTCCTGTTTTTATATTTCTTCACAAATTTAAATTCAGTTTAAATTTAAACAAACAGGTTTTTAAAAACCTGGCAACACTAAAGTACTCGAGCTCCACCCTAATTACTTCGAGTCGCATCCCCTAAAACCTCGAGTCTCCCTCGAAATAACTCGAACAAAAACGCGAGACCTTCCTCTGTAAAAACAGACTTCACCCAAACACATTCACGATCGCGTGCACGTGCACGACCACCAGCGTCAACTCCGACCATCCACGACAACTCCACCACTTCGGCGATCGTCCACAAACCCGATTACGACCATCACCTCTTCGATCTATACTCGAAATCGAAATTGAGTACTTCGAGCACCAAACTGGAACACAGACCACCTCCAAAACCTGGCAACAACTCCTCGTCCTCCCACTTTCGATCACCAGAACGCTAGCGACTTCGGCGACGAGTTCTTCCATGTCATAACTACCATTTCCCAGAGTTCTATTGAACTCGATCCATCCTAGACGTTGTGACGATCGATTTTTCTAACCTAGTTAAAACTAGGGTTAAAATCTTAAATCCTAAATCATTTCTGCCTCTATGTTTTAATTTCAATTTCTAGTAATTTTCCCTACATCTTCGATCATCCCACTACTACCAGAAACAATGTTGGTCAATCCAACCTCCTAGATCAACAGTTCTAACCCAAAATTCACTTTTAGTTAAAAACAAAACTGCATCTTTATTACCCAACTAAAAATTATGATTTTAATGCTAAAAATCATATTATAACTTATCTATTCAATTTATAAACCTGAATTTATAAATTACAAAGTTTGAATTTTTACTTTTATATAACATGCACTGTTATTTTGGTTACAGAGACACTCAGACTAAAAGTTTGACTTAATTAAACTTTTTAACATTAGTATATGATAAATCAAACATATTTTGTTTAAATATTAAATCCAAATCAACTCTAGATCATGGGATAACGATTTTATATCAAAAACAGGAGCCTGGAATTACAAGAAAACAGAGACACGCTGATACAAAACAACATGCACACCTATATACATTCATGTATATGCAGAATCATCTATAAACATTCACACCACAACACAATTATCACAGAATTAAGCATGCAAACATAATTATACTTAAGTTATTTTAAGTAAGAATGTTACTCACCAAACATGTAGATGAACAGAGGTTTATATTTTGAAAATCTTTTGAAACTGAGAAACTTGAATGCCTCTTGCTTTTGCTTATTTGATTTAAAACTTGAATTTGCTGGGCTTTACTGATTGAATTTAGAACTGCATGCATGCTTTCCTCCAGGTTGAAGAAAATGAATGCAGACAGCTTTGAGATGATTCCAGATTGAAAAGAATGCATACTAGTTTCTTGTATTGATTTCAGATTTGAAAGAAAATGTTGCAGACAGAAGACTTGATTTTGAAATGTATTATAGGGTTTGATTTTCTTGAATTTCTGGTTTGAGGAATGGTTACAGATTGTTGAATTTGGTTTTGAGGATTACTGATTTATATTTCAGATTTTAGACTAGAGAATGTTTGAGAAGGGTTACTGATCTGATTTGTTTCAGATTTGTATTTAGAGAATTTACATTTGAGTTTTTCTTGTTTTGAAAAGGAGAATAGAAAGAATGAAGTAAAGGGATGCAATATGTATATATAAGTGAATTTATGATTTTATAAAAATAAAAGAAAAAGAACATAATTAAGACACTTGCCATTACATTTGTTATTTAAATTACACATGTTATAATGAAGCTTTTAGGATATAACACATGTTTCTTAAGTAATTATTCATATTTTTATTTATTTTTAAAAGTAAATAAAAAGCCTTTTTCTTATTTATTTAAACACTTATCTATATATATATATTACTTTTTAAATGAAACAAACTAATTATATTTATAAATAAAAGTTTATACAAATATTCTAAAATCCAAAACAATTTAAATATTTATTCTTTGAATTTCAAAACTTTAAATTCAAATCAAATTAAATTAAATCCTAAGATTCAATTTAAAAATAACAATTCCTTTTAGCATTAAAATTCATTCATATTTATAAAAATAATACATTATACTTATTATTTAAAAATAACATATTTTATAATTTAAACAATTTATATAAGAGATTATATTATCAAGTAATATTTTAAACAGAAATGAAACAAACCTTTTTGTTAAATCTTATTTATATTTAAACTTAAGTTAAAATATATCTTAACCAAATTAAACATTTACCAAAAGTATTTTAAAACTATAAGATTATTTATTTAAA
The DNA here is from genome assembly GCA_030737815.1 of Allium fistulosum. Lineage (NCBI taxonomy): Eukaryota > Viridiplantae > Streptophyta > Magnoliopsida > Asparagales > Amaryllidaceae > Allium > Allium fistulosum. Next base: position 298,704,260 of record CM060907.1, read on the forward strand.
CAACTTTGAAAGCTCCATAATTAAATTAAATCTAAATTTCCAATTTGCCCAAAGCTTCTATTTACAATATATACAAATAAATATGTATATATTCAAATAGAAAATATCTTATTAACTTTTAAAAGATAAAATCACCCATTAATACTTATTTAAATCAGATTATTAAATTAAATCCAAATTTTAATATCAAAGATTATCAATATCAGTTTAATTATTTAACAGATTATTAAATTGATATTGCTAAAATTTCCGGGATATCACACATGGGATGGACAGGAGGCATGTAATGGTCAGAAGGCGTGGGACATAGTGGACGAGGATGATGGGAAAGGTCAAAGGAGAGAGGGAGGAAAGAAAACGGTAGCCATTATTAAACTTTGGGGCAATGGATACATTTGTATTCCATCGCCTTTGGTTAAGCCGGTTTTATAAGTGGCCGTGCACTATGTCTCATTATTGTGGCCGCTGGGTATCGAACCGGTGCCACTACAACACAATGTAGCAACTCCACTATGTCTTTACCACTGGACCACTTACATACTTAAACACTCTTAAGTTAGTTAAAAAATTTGAATTCCAAAACTTTATTTATTCCAAACTAAGTTTCAGATTTAAACTTGAATTTATATTTGTACCTTTGATTAAAACTTAGTTTAACTTTGTTTTATAATTTAAATTTAAACTTCAGAAAACAGAATAGGTTTTGAAACCTGTAACTAAGCATCTACTCGAGCCTCCCCACTTTGCTTCGAGTCACAACCAAGAAACTTCGAGCAAAACATGAATTAACCCGAGTAAATCTTCGAGTACCATCTCCTGCTCAAACCAAACAACCAGAAGCACAAAAGTGCACCGTGCATATGCACAGTCGCTCCGCCCTGCTCCGATCATCCCCAAGATCTTCGGCAAGTCGCCGATGATCCCCTCAGGCGAACTGACCTTCCCGATTGCCATTAACCACGACCAGTCAAAATCGAGCCCCTCGTTCCAAAACTGGAAGCACACGAACCCATTCGACCAAAACCTATCAATGCTTCTCCTTCGAAGCTCCGACCACCTGAGAGCCACCGTCACCGGCCACAGCCTCGACAACCTTCACTCTAGCGATCCCCAAAACCCTATAACACTCGATCAACTCAAGAGGCCATGCCGATCAAAACAACAGACACCACTAAAACTAGGGTTCCAGACAAAGAATGAAAACCACCACCTCCACCGTGCTTCGATCGACTTCCTGACATTTTTGCCAGAGTCCCTGATCACTCCACTATACCCAAAAGAAACCCCAACCTCCCCGTCTATCGAGATCAACAGAAAACCCCAATATACCATTTTCAGTTCAAACAAGAACTGCACCCTTAATCCCAAACTAAAAATTGTGAATTTAGTTTTAAAAATCATAATTTTGGATAAGTTTTCAGGTTATAAACTTAGATCAGTAAATTTATATGTTTGAGATTTAACATAAATCCACTTGAACTGTTGTTTTATATTTTTTCCAGAGGACATACAAATTTATTTTAACTAAAACAGATTTTAATCTGAAAACTATGATATAACAACATATTTTGTTCTAGACTTAGGTACAAATAAAAATTGGATCATGAGCACTTGATTTATGAATTGATTTAGAACCTGGAATTGAAACAGAGAAACATCCAGATCATAACAATACACCCACAACAAAATATTCACATAAATATACTCATAGTTTAAAATATATCCACAAACATACTTGTTTTTCAGAGATGAACAAGCAACCCAATTTTATATTTAAATTTAAAAATAATGTTACTCACCAGTTTTCTGAAAATGAAGAACAAAGCACTCTATTGTTTTGAAAAGCTTTTATATTGAAACAGGCTTTTGAAAGTTGCAACTGGAACCTCTTTGATCTTCATGATTGTTGAGTTGAATTTGTAGAATGATGATGTATATTTTCTTGCTACAGGTTTGTTATGTTTTGATGAATGAACGAATAGAAGTAAAAGGATGTATATATATAAAAAAAAGATATGCAAAGATAGGTGTTATCTGGGTATAACTTTGCATGGTACATATTTTATTTTTTATCAGAGATCATTTCTTGCTTTGGAGGCTGAAAGGATTTTCAAACATTTCGATTTGACCCAATGTTGTGCTAAGATGATAAAACATTTAATACTAATGTACTTAATGTCTACAACCTTACCTCATTACTGTTTTTTATATTCATGGATATTTTATTTTCACTATGTTCTAGCTTTGCATACTTACAGGTTACCTTCCTTTGCCTGGAAGCTTTTACATGTTATTTATCCTTATTTTTCTTGCCTGGTTATGCTTTTTTTTTATATACACCTAGCAGCCTTTATACTTAAAGAACATATATACATTTTTGTCTTGTTTATAAATGTTCCTTATTATTCTTTGTTCTTGCCTTACTTTACATAACTACCTTGCCTACAGATTACTTTGCCTTTGCGTTTCTAACTTACAGCTACAAATACAAAGTCTGGCACATCTTCTTTTTATTTTATAAACATATTTTATTTGCGTGCCTAAACCTTTGTACTTGTGTACATAGATATTTTAATTTCTTTACTTATCCTATATACATATATATGTTTGTTTTAGTTATTGTTATAAATTATTAACTTATGTTAATATCACAATTTCTTATATTTATATTTATGACTATATAATTAATTTATACTTATGTTTAAATATTTATAAGGTTTATTTTATTTTAAATTTACAAAATAGCTTTCCAAAATATGTGTATAAATTTAAAATAACAATTTCTATTTGTTTTAAAAACCTATTTGTAAAGATATTACATTATTAATATAGTTTAAATGTAACTTATTATTAAATTAAAATAAATTTACAAAAGAAACTATCTCTTTAAAATATAAATTACTTATTTTACAAAGCTAAATTTAAAAAGAGCAAAACAACCCTTTTTATTTAAATTTAAACCTAGGCTAGAATTATTTTTAAACAAATTGAATTTATCTTGAGTATTTTGAAATCATATGATTATTTATCCAATATTAAATTAAATTTCCAAATCCCAAAAAATATTAGAATTAGAAAACAGGTCCTATTTAACAACAAAACTTATCTTTTTACAATATATACAAATATATATATATTATAAATAGAAACAATTTAATTAACTTTTTTTTAAAAGATAAATTATCAGTTAAATATTTATTTAAAGGAAGATTATTAAATCAAATTCAAATATAATTAACAAATATTATCAAATCAATATAATTTTTAATACAGATTATTAAATTGATATTGCCAAAAATTTCGGGATGTCACACTCGACCTAGCACTCTCTCATGCAACTTAGCACACCTGGCAATCGCTGTGGCTATATGAGTACACATACATACATTCCCATACGCCTATAGAATTATTATACAAATAAGCAAACATTATTAACAATCGAACTTTTACAACAACTCTAATTACGATACAAGAATTATATTGATTACTATATAACTAACATATATGTATACTTACCGATATATAGATACATACATACACGTATATTCAAATAATGACTCGATTATTCAATAATCAAGTCTTACTTTTATTTATCAAATCTTTTATATAAAAGTTCAATATCATTTTCTACTATTTTATAAAATCATTCCATTATTTTATAAAATATAAAACTAGCTTACAAATGATTTTAAGATCTATAATACTTAATTCCTTCATCAATAATTGAGTATTCATCTTATATTATTTTATAAAACCTTATAACCACTTTATAAAATAATTCCTTTTTGCTATTTTAAAAAATTTCATACTTTTATAATATACTTCATGTATATCATTTTATAAAATCTCTTATTTTATAAAACATCGCTTTTATACTATTTTATAAAATCTCATTATATTTTATAAAATACATCTTCATTCTTATTTTATAAAATCTCATTCTATTTTATAAAGTGTATCTTTATTACTATTTTATAAAACATCTCATTCTATTTTATAAAATATATCTTTATTGCTATTTTTTAAAACATCTCACTATATTTTATAACGTACATCTTCATTCTTATTTCATAAATCTCATTCTATTTAATAAAATACATCTTTCATTATGATTTCATAAAATCTCATTCTATTTAATAAAATATGTCTTTCACTTATAAAATTATTTCCTTACTTAAATAATATTTATAAGTACTAGTTAAACTCGTTAAGCCTCTAATCACTTTGATAATAAATGTTGAGCTAATAACTCGCTTAATTATCTTATTAACTTCATTTTATAAAACATTCCATTATTTCATGAAATATATTTCTTCTCTTAAATAACATTTATAAATACTAATTAAGTATCAGCTGGCTTCTAATCACTTTAACATTAAGTGTAGAGCTTCTAACTCACTTAATTAGCTTATTAACTTTTCCAATCATTCAAGTAGTATAATTAACGTTTTCTGATGGCATGCACTTCGTTATACTACTTAATTAATCACAAATCAAACTATAGCATCACACTAATCATCCAGTTAGCCCTATATCAATTTTAGGGCTTACTAACTTTTCAAAACATGGTCTTTAAGGTTTCTAATAAATAATGTGATGATCTAAACATGTTCAAGGCATAAACATAAGCCTAATTACATTAATAACATTCTCTAAATCATTGCATATCACTTCATAATCATAAATAAACAAATATATGAAGTATAACATGTAAATTAAGTAAGAGAATCATCTCACTCACCTCCTTATTCACCAAACCGAACTCTAAATCATCAAAATCTAACTTTAGCTCTCTTTAATTTTGAGATCTCAACCTAAACTCCAAATCATGCCAATTTCTTTATGGGTTTTGTAGAGAATAGGAAGAGATAATATGGTAATTTTTTTGTGAATTTAGGAATTTTATTTAAGGGGCTTAGGGATTAAAAGTGGTTAAGAGGCAATTAAGAAAAGATTAGAAGAGAAGAAGTGAGGGAACATGAAAGTGAAAATGGAATGAAAATTATGAAAGGGTTTAGCTACATATAGGCATGGTAATGGATCCTAGCCCTTTCCATTCTCATCCATTCAAAATTCACTATTCACTCCAAAAATCCATCGACTCCAAACAAAGACAAATTTAAACTCATTTTTCTCATGTTGAAAAAGTGAACTCAACTATGAGTATTTTGAGTCCCAACTCACTCGTCTATAAGAATTGAGTATGACGAGCGTTCCATCGATTAACGATTAATTTAAATTAACAATTTAAATATTTGATCGCTAAAATTACGGGTATTACATTCTGCTTAGGATTTTTAAGTATATTTGGAAGATTCTATTATGGAGGTAAAGAGAAAGATATAAGAAGATGATTTTTTTATCGTATATTTCTCAAATGAGAATGAGGAAATAAAGGAGAAAATGAATAACTTTTTTCCTCACCCAAATGATTCTCAATGAATAAATAGTAAAAAATAGTCGTGGTCATCTATTATTGCAAAATACAAAAGTTCAAGCAAATTAAAAGACTAAGTTTTATTGGAGTTATCCAACAAAATTTATATTTGCATTCATTATTAAGAAGGACACTTGTCTTTTTATTATTCATTTGCAACTCAATCACCAAATATAACTATTTTGAAGTGTCCTTTACCACTATTTCCCTTTCCACTTTAGCTTTGATAAAGATTGATAGATCATTTTCATATATCTAGTGGGTGATTTTGGTTTGAGTGGTCATCAACGATTTGATTATTCCCTTATCAAATATGGCTCTAATAATAAAGTAAAATACTCCACGAAAAACATAAATTGATAAGGCAAAATAGAGTTTCATGTCTAATGGTAGTAGAACTAGTAAAGAACCTATGTGCAAACCCCTCATGCGTAATAGAAAAAATGGGGTGGACATAATTTCTCTAATGAGAGTTGCTCGTTTGTTTATAAAGTTTAAAGCATTAAAAAAATGTATAAAAAGAATCCCTTCTAACTAAGTCATATATTTTACTTGGATCAATCTTAATGCAAGCGTCATTTATAAACTTTCCCCTAAAACCTTCAAACGCCACATGAGTTACGGAAATGCCATCACTTATGCATCTATTAGGATTAATTGCACACTGATTTATAGAAAGTAAATTCCCCATTAAAATTTTCAGTCTATTGCACAAAACTTCAGGTACCACTTGTATATAAAATTAAAAAATGAAACCGGTCTAAAACCGACAAATTGGTAGAGTGATTTAACCTTTTGAAGCAAGGATATAAATGTACGATTTAGTTCCTTAATCAATTTACCTATTTTTAACACATTCCATGCATTATCATAATTGCCAGTAATTTTTATATCAGTTTAGAATTCTAGTCCTAGTCTAGTTCTAAACTCCTAAAGTTTCACTAATTAACCCTCCCTTCACTTGGAGGAATATGTTCTTGTAAAACCGCCTGAATAACCGAATAGGAGTACAAAACCTTGCCTGAGGATCTCCAACATGACTTAACTAAAATAAAATAAAAATTGTCTTTCACTTGTTTCGTTCTTTAACAACACCAATAAGTCACTTTTGGTACACCTTTCCAATAATCTTCTTTGATGATTGTGAACTGAACATGCAGATTTGAGGAAGTAAGAGATTGTTTTGAATACTTATGAAAACATTGTAAATATGAAGCAAACTAAAAAAGAATCAAGGTTTGCAAAATTTAAATCAAAATTTAAAAAAATATTAATAATGTTTGAAAGGTTTTATTGAAAAGATATGGCCATTAGAACAATTGCAACTATTTGTAAAAAAGATAATCTTTTGAAATGAAATTTTTGTTTAAAGCAAAAGGTAGTCTCTAAAGGTGTCTAGACGTATGAATTTATATATACTTTAAATAGAAAAGAAACAGTAAAAGTTTAATCTTATTTAGACGTTTGGAAGAATCAATCAGATGTCTGGTTGATTCTTTTAGACATCTAAACACCTGAGATTTAAAAGAGTATAAAACATTAGGTTTTTAAATGTCTAAATACAATATTCAGACGTTTGAAAATTTCTCAGGCGTCTGTTTCTAAAAGGTTGTTCAACGGAGAGGATATAGTTTTAAAATGTCTTTATTTAAACGTTTGAACTATTTAGTCAGACATCTGGCTCCTAATATAAATTATGATATACTTTGAAATTTTTCTAAGTAAAAATGTGCGTATTTGTCTTTAAAATATTTGAAGTAACTTATATAAAAAGGAATTGTGTGTATGGGTCATAATCAAAGTAAATTTTACAAGTAATAACATTTCTAATACTCACAATACATGACTAATTTTCTTTACTTTTGATCTTCTAGTTCTTTCCTTAATCATCAAGTAATTTGCCTTAGTATTCCGTGATAATATTTCTTGAAAATTCAGCGTGTAAAAATTTACTGAAATGTACAGTTGTCTCTTCAAAACACAAAATGTTAGGATTTAACATTATCTATCTTTTGATGATAACAAATATAAATTTATATAAAGAGATAATATATATAATTTTTTATTTTCCTTCCCTTATTGATATACCCAATTTTCTCCTCCTTTGCAGTCAAAAATATATATCGAAACTCATCATAGGTTGTAGGTCGTATATATATATATATATATATATATATATATATATTAATAGTGGAAAATAGGCATAAGGACAAATTTTGAAAAAAAAATTAGGCTGAAGGACAATTTTTTTTTGGGCTATAGGACAACGCTAATTATAACTAACATTTTGTTTAGTGTAAGCCGAATATAATTCTATTTATAAGGAGCATATTGTATAGTGTAAAAATTGAAAATAATGTTAGTTGTGACCAGCATTCCGTCCTTCAGCCTAAAAATAAAAATTTATGTCTTTCAACTTAATTTTTTTACGAAGTTTGTCATTCTCCCTAATTCCCACTTTATTAACATACTCAATTTATTTAAAAATATTTTTTTTGAAATACTCATGATTGACTTAAATAACTTTGGTATTTCCTTGTTAATTTTTAAATATTTGCTACAAGAAATGTATAATTTTATATGTGCATTATTATGTATTTTAGCACTGTCGTATAATGGATTTTTCTGAACATAAATTATATGCATTAATTTTTATTTTAAAAAATCCATAATTATAAGCCAATTTCAGAAATATCTTGACAAACTGGACATAATATTGGCTAATGTTAGGTATAAAAAATGATTTGTACAATATTAATCATAGTTATACCTTTTAAAAATATTAGTTGCTTTTAATTTTAATCCACAAAATAATTTTTCATATTTATTTAGCATAAAGGAAAATTGTTATATATATATATATTTATAGCTCTTTTGAAAACAATGTCCTATATAATATGAGTATTTAATTTATTTTTCAAAAATATTACTCAGTGATACTCTAAGTTAAAAATAAAAATAGTAACCCCAAAATATTTATAAAAGGGAAAAAATGAGTTAAATTTACCGAATTTACCGCAGTTCCATTTTCCATAAATGCTCTTTACCATTAGATATACTATGTGCTATTCGAAATCCATTTCATCCTTTTGTCTTTCTTTGGGTTACCACAAGAATAATAAATTTTGTATTTTGGTACCCACTTTCTACATGAAGGTCCAAGAGGTTAGGTTGAAGGAAAACCCATACCCAATAGAGTTTGGTAGAACCTTTTAAAAAAATTCATTATTACTTACTGTATCAAAATAATTACTAATGTAGTTTTTCTCGTTTCTCCAAACCATAGGAACCCTGATACTTAAATAATTTCTATTCATGTTTAATGTTTTTGTACTTCTAGTGATATTAGAAACATTACAACTTGCAAAAGTACTTGAATTACCATAAAAAGTGGATATAGATTTTATTTGATACATAGTACTAGCTTTAACTTTTTTTACTATACATGAAAATAGTTCTAGTGCTATTTCAATAATTGTCTTTATTATAAACTAAACCACTTTTATCGTTTGAAGGTCTAGAATTTGATAAAATTAAATTTAAAATATTTTAACATTTATTAATTTTTTTGAATTTTTCATTAAGATCATTGAATTTAATTTTATATTCACAATTTTCCTATTTAAAAGATTCATTGTTATTTTTTGAAAGTATCAATTTCTTTTATTAATTTTTTTTTCATCTTTTAAAGCACAATTCTCCTTTTTAAGAGAAATTTTTTTGATATTTGAATTATTTAAAGAAATTTGTAATTTATCATTTTGATTTTCCAAATTAGCAACTTCTAAATCATTTTCATTTAAAAAATTATTAAGTATAAAAACATTATTTTTCAATTCAGGATTATCATTTTATAGTTTTGAACTCTTGTTTTCACAAGCTTTTATTTTTTCTAATGTAATAAAATAAGTTTTGATACTTTTTCAAATTTACCAGATAAGCTATCATATTGACTAGATAATTGATCATATGTATCGCGAAGTACCTTATTTAGTTTGCAGTTGCTTCGATAATCGTAGTCTCTCTTTTTCTTGCTAACAACGTCTCAATCAAATCTTGTTCTGACCATTGTTGTAGGATGTTGGTACAATACCAAATTAAAGTGCCTAAGGATCTAGTAATATGAATAATAGTTGAAATTATATATATATATATATATATATAGACACACACACACACAAGCAAGTAAATAAAGAGTAGTACAAAAATGCTAGTGTAACCTTTTATTTACTGCTCTTTATTTACTTGCTTGGTTATATATTTGGTTTAACTATTATTCATATTACTATATCCTTAGGTACATTCACATCAAACTCATCATACTTCATTTTTTCTCAATGAGTTTTTTAAAACATGGCATTAAAGCCATATGTCCTTGATGTTGTACAATAATTAGTGCTAAACAGTATAATTTTGTTTCTTCTATGTCAATTTCATTATTTAGAACATTTAACCTATATTTAAGTATTGTTTTCTTGTAAATAAATTTTGGGAGGGCAAAATAAATTGGAGAATCATTATAAAAACTTGTAAAGTAGTCAACGGTTTATCAAGAAATTAGTCACATCTACACTCATTTGATTACCCTTGTTATGCCACATTTTGCATAGGGTCTCTTTTATCCATATAGTGTACGAAAGTCTACCAGATTGATGATAGAGTTAAGGGTGTGCTCCATGGAAAATTTGTTAGGAAATCAAATCTATGGTTTCGATGACAACAACTATACAATGGAAATTGAATATGCATATATATTTCTATTTGTAGGTAATTGCTAAAGTAACATCACTAGAGAGGCAAGATCAAGACTCAAAGAACGTATCAAGAGGCTACAAGTCGATAGAATCAGAAGAGCAATAACACAGATACAAGAAAAGCAACATGCACAAGATCAGACGTCTGGAAGCACTAGCCAGACGTTTGAATAAATCTTTTGGATTACAAACCAGACAGAATCAGACATCTGGTTAATGTACTCAGACGTCTGAAAGTCTACTATATACAAAAAATATAGAGATCCAGATGTCTGAGACATATTCCAGACGTCTGAGACTGAACTCGGTTGTTGACATTCAAATTACAACTGCCGCAATTGAAAAGACACCTTCGCTTCTCTTTGCTGCAACTCTTCATCACCATCAGAAGCGACCATAGAACACTTGTTAATGGATGCAACTACTCAAGGAATCTCTCTACCACTATAAATAACATCAAGAATCCAAGAGAAGATCTTACCTTACTAACTTGTGCTCTTTACTCTTATACTCTGATATATTCTTGATCTCTAGCAATCTATACTTGTATTCTACTCTTCCAAATATACAATTCCTCATAGACAATACTCTCTAGATATATATTGGAAGCATTTGTACTATATAGTCAAAATCCGTGTAATAGAGAATGCACAATTGACGAAGAAACTCTGCTATTGTAAACCTGTTCCTCCAGGTGAAGTGAGGGTTATTAGGTGAAAGGAAATTCCGAAGAGGAGCTTCGGGACTGGACGTAGGACGGGAGGTCCGAGCCAGTATAATATCCCTGGTGTGATTATTCTTATTTACATACTTTACTATTGTTACACTATAGTTTAAATTAGTCATATACTTGTCATTTGTATAATCGATCCACCATACTATAGACTTTCAAAATTATGTAATTTGATTATAAAACTTAACTCTTATAACGATTTTTTTCGAAATAAAGCAAGATTTTGGTTTTTATTTTTCTGTTGTATATATCATTATATTCATTATATAGGTAAGGTATTTAAACCCATTAAACATATAAAAGTAGAAAATCCTTAAGAAATGTGTTTAGTTGATCGCAATTATACAACATGTCACTGGGACAACATATCACATGTCAATAACGTTCGAATCACGCTACGCAAGTTTCGTACTTGTGACCTTTCGCACCAAAGCTGAGTCACTTAACCATTTGGACAATGATGCTTGTCAATTATATATGTTTTTGTAACCATAAGTATTGGATCATACTGATAAAAATTATTCTGAAATGTTGTCGGCCAAGATTTTTCGAGAATTTGATATCGATACATACGTTAAGATTGGTATACATAATGCTTACCATTCGATAGATAGTGATTTAATCATAATCATTGTAGGCATCAAAATAATATGCACTTGTAGTTGTTCGAATAAACATAGGATACACCTATTAAGCCAAGAGATTTACCCTTAACCTTTTGTGAGCTCGCAGTTTCTTAGCAATCTATATTGTCGCATTATTGCCAAAATACACTAGCACTGGAACTGCAATGCTTTGGTCTCTCTTGGCTCTTTACTAAATATGCACATCCATACTTCTGCAACAATATAAGATGATGTACTCAGTCTCCATGGTTGAATTCATCATAGCTTTTTGGTTGGAACTTTTCCAACTCATGTCCACTTCTTTTGGAGTAAATATGAATCTCAGGGTTGATTTACTATCATCGACATCAGTTTAAAAGCTTGAGTTTGAGTATCCCTTCATAAAGAGTTCATTATTTATATATATTATAAAAAAATCCTTAGTATTTTTTAATGTCTTTTGGATGACCTTAACTGTTGTCCGATGATTTTTTCCAGAATTCGATTTATATCGACTAACTACACTTATTGCAAAAGCAATATCTGGCCTAATATATAACATACTTTTGGTTGATGGATCCCATTGTCAGAGCATATGGAATACTACTCATACACCATCTCTCATCATCCATATATATGGAGTCTTTACTAAAAAGAACCAATGCAATTAAAGCCCTGCTAATGAGTCGCTAAAACATGTAGCGTACTTCGACCGCTACGCTTTTTTAGTTTAGCCATATTAAATAGTAGATCCACTTAAAGCGCTATTATTTCCGCCACACCCACTAAATCAGGGGTTTTAAGCATCCAATTTAGCAACTTTAATATAAAAAGGCTATTTGACAAGTTCTTTTATAAACCAAATCAACAAATTTGGGGTATATGTCTAAGTTGAAGTCCTAAGCGCTCAACATAAATTAGAACATTATTCTGTTCATCATGTCTAAATTGCATGGACCATGATATTCATCGAATTTGTTGTATAGGTAGGAACAAACAATGTTTCTTTTTTCTATACAAATGACGTGGGAGTGAAAGTAAATCAACTTTAGAGATACGATATTATCTCCAATAAAGAGTTTTACATCTTTTCTATTTTCTGATATATCACCGCTTTATCCCTGCTATAGCCTTTTGCACCTCCATAGCTATAATACCACTAAGCGCTTTAACTGCATAGAAAAGATAATTCCATGTTGCGTTGGAACATTTTCGCACTTGGAAATTTCCATACTGAATAATTTTAGTATGGTATCTATGTACATCAATTAGAACAATCCCAATATCCTTTTAGATCTATTTCTATAAGTCTTCATACTTAGTATATAGAATGTTTCTTCCAAATCTTTAATCAAAAAATTATTGGACAACTAAGCTTTCACTAATTGTAATATTGGTACATCGGCACCAATCAGTCATAAATCATCAACATATAAAATTAAATTTGTTACAACACCATTTTGTTATTTCCTACGTACACATGCTTTCTCTGGGTTTTGACTGAAACCAAAATGTTAGATTGCTTTTTAAAACATTTCTTGCAACTTCTTGATGCATACTTAGATCGTAAATTGATCTTAAGAGTCTATAAGCTTTATCGCCACTTCCGCTGACTTCGAACCCTCTCTGACTATGATATATAAACAGTCGTTTCTGAATCACCATTTAAGAGTATTATTTTAACATTCAACTGCCAAATTTTATTATCATTATTGTTGGATCAGATGCATTGGTAGTGAGGAAAAATAGAAAATTTCAAATAAATCCTTTTATTAATTTTGCACTAGATCCTTATTTTGCATTTATATGAATAATTCATTTGCGCTAAATCATATTTAGTGTACACTTAGTAAAAGGTAAGTCTAATATTTGTGCTTAATCCTGTTTTACTTTGTTTTTGTTTTTCCTTAGTGTTTGTGTCTATAAATATATATGTGTGTATATATATATGTATGTATATTATGACTTAGATTTTGTTTTAAATTAATTTAACATTAATTTACAATTTAATTAATTCTATTTTATTTATTGGAGATTCACGTTCAGAATATGAATATCACTATATGTTATGTGAACTAATATAAAAGATCCACGGTATTAATATATATGGTGTTTACGATCATTTAATATAAAATGAACATACAATATCAATGTTTACTATAATATCTTCTTAATATATTTGTGCACGTTTATAGAGATATAAACATATATATATACATATAATTTGTTTTCAATCATACAGATGCATATACTTATACGAAGGCATGTGCGATCTCTTATGCAGAGAAAATGGTGAAAAAATCTTTTTATTGTAACATGAGTGTTGATTTGGATGGAATGCATTTGTACATGGATCTATATGAATGAATTGGAAAAAAATGCAAAGAAAAACAATTTTAACTATCCAGACATTTCATCTTTCAAGTAGCCTATGATAAAAATTCTTTGGATACTTGAGCATTCATCGTCGATATAAAATATATTATAACTCAATCTGAATCTGTAGCGTCTTTTTTTTGGCTGAGTCGTGGACTAGGTCGCTCTCTTTAAGATGATTTATGGCTTAGCCTCAAGATGCAAAACTATCTATCAATCGCTCTGTCCCTATGATAAAACAACATCTAAAATTTGGTCAATTTGTAGTTTGCACTACAACAAGTTGTTTTAAATGTAGCACTTTCTAATTTAAGTGCTTGTAAAGTTTCTTAAAGAGAGAAAAATGTAGAGGACAAAGAAGAAGAAAGAAAAATTGTCTGTTATTCATACTTTCTCTTCTGCCTATTTATCGTTTTAATAGGCAGAATGGAAATTTTATGCATTATTGAGAATTGTAACGACCCAGATTTCCGGAACTGTTAAAATCGCCAAAAACCCGTCTGATTTAAACTACAAATGAAAACTGCGTATTTTATACCTAATATCATTTGATAAATATTAAACATTGCTAAACGAATAGTGTGACGCCCCATCCTGAGACACACATTAACAAAGAGTATTACTAAGTAACACTGTCTGCTAATGTAGAGAATATGGTTGGTTAAGAGCGACCATCTACAGCTTTGTCTTAAACATCTATTGAATACATCGATAAATGCTCTAATTTTTTTCCTCTATCTCAAGTAGATCGACAAATCCAATCAATGCTTAATACAAAACTATAAGTGACTACGGATCTATTAGAACAAAACACAACAACTAAATGCATATCACATCATAGAACAGAAAACAACAGATATATACATATATATACATATACATCCCCAGTGTAATACAAAATAATACACATAAGTGGTATGACGACCACACAATATACAACGAGTCAAAAATATACATATCAAAGTCTACTCAAAAAGCTACATCAAAAAGGCGATAGCAAAATATCCAAGTGGAAGAAGAATAGGCTAAGTCCATAAGGGTACCTAACCTAAAACCCCTCGGTCTGACCCGAGTGTAAAATACACGGGTTAGTCTAGCTAAAAAAATCAGTTAAATGGGCTAAACGATAATAAGAGCATATAGATAAGGGTGATAATAATTCTCAAATGAGAAGAAGGCATTCAAAGTTTATATGGTTACTTCAAGTGGCATATCTAAATAAGAATGGTTACTACTAGTGATATAGTGGTAACATTAAACATGTATACAATCTCACAAGAGATAACTCCATAACAAATCAAAAGCACGCCTCATATCATCGGCGTATCACAAATCAATAAATATGGTTTAGGGGAAATCATAACTCGAAAGAAGAGAAGTCTTAAACCCGCCATATCGGCAATCTCAAAAGCATTCCAAAAGAGAAAACATCATATCAAAATACGCCATATAGGCAAATATATGTATATCTCCAAATAGAAGAATATAAATCCTAAATAACGCCATATCGGCAAACTCTCAATAAACGCCAGTGTAGGCAACCCAAATCTCAAAGATAGAACTCAAAAGAGTTCAAATTCCCAAAAAGGTAATCGCTATATATAATATCTCAAATGGCTCGAAAGGCCAACAATGTAAGAGCGATACATTTGGGAAATCACGAATATCAGTGAAATCATCTCAAATTTTGCGCGTGCATTTGGCCGAAGCCTGCCAAGTACTGTTTTCTCAAATAGGTACCTCACCCGAAGGCAAATATCTCACAATGACAAATACGTCGCAATGGCAAAACGTCTCTAGGACAAATACGCCACAATGGCAAATACGCCGTAATGGCGAACGCCGCAATGGCAATGACCCGATGGTCCGGTACCGGCTATACGCCGCAATGGCAAATGTTTCACAAACTCTCGAATAGGAACCCGAAAAGTGTTAACGTGCATCCCATACCACACGTTCGCACTAAACGGTTTACTAACCACTAGTAAATTTCACACTCAAAGTAGTAAAATTTTTACCTCATCTCATCGGCAAACTCGATCCGAAGGTCAAAACGATCAAACGGACAAGTAAGGAATTAACCGATAAGATAAACGCATGTGTCCCATACCCCATGTTTTACCGAACCGTTTAATTCTCCTTCTCATTCGCTCGAATAGTGCGAAAACGTGTATTTTATATATAAAATAATTTACTTGAGAAAACAAGCATTTAAAACCATATTCCCGAAATCAATTTTGAAATCAATATTTGAAAATTCCCTTATTGTAGAGAATAAATAGATTTTTTTATAGCCTAAAATAATTTAAAAATATTATATAATAATTATTTTAAATGCCAATTTATTTTAAAAATTATTTAAGATCGTTTGGAAAAATTACGTGCTCGAAATCAAAAAAATCGCTCAAAACCGTCTTTCAAATTCAATTCAATTCAAATTCAATTCAAATTTGAATTTCAAATTCATCAAAACTTGGCTAGCCTATTGATAGGCATCTTAGCCCTAAAAACAATTCAGAAATATCACAAAAACATGAAGTAAAAGTCAAAGTCGGACGGAAAAAGAACATAAAAATGCATAGACAAAGCAATACCCAGGTCTGAAATCTTCTCCGGGTTCAAATTTCAGACATAATCTGAAAGGCTTAATGACCTCAGAATGGTATAATATTTGATTCACATAAAGTAGAACAATTTATCTATGAACGGAAAAAACACCACTAAATTCCGATATGAAATGCTAAATATATGAAACCTCAAACATGGACACAGGCTATGTTAAATTCTACCCAGGTCTAAAACCCTCTTGGGTTCAACTTTCAAGCATGAACCAGGTGGCAAAACCACCTCTGATTGAACTGAAAATTTGTGTGCACATAGTAGAAAACTTCAGCTTTCAAACAAAATAAGAATCAATTAATTCTGATTGGAAATGAAAAAGTTATGTTGTCTCAAATATGGATACAGGCCATGTTTGCAACAGTTCAAAAACAAAAATGTACCCAGGCTTGAAAACCATCTTGGATTCAACTTACAGGCTTGAAACAGAGAATCAAACGACCTTATATTAAGCTGAAAATTGTTATGCATATAATAGAAAACTTTATATTTCACACATAAAAAGAATCAATGAATTCAAGCAAGAAATGAAAGAGATATGTTGTCTCAAACATAGACTCAGACCATGTTTGCAGCAACTCAAAACAATGTGTACATGCAAAAATCTAGGTTTGTATTGATTTTCTACCACTGTTTTGAACATCCAAATGACAATATTGTTCGACCAAAAGTTGCAGAGACCAAGATCAATTTGCAAACTACCAAATGAAAGAAATCTGACAGCATTTCGTTTTAGGAATCAAAAGTTACAGGCTTCCAAAGTAGCATTATGAAACTGATTTTGAACAGAGATAACAATAGATATGTACGAACAGAGCTAATTTTTATAGTTTCTTGCAATTTTGAGCTTGGCTCAGCTAGGATTTGTGAGTATTACAACTCACCTTTATGTATGGAGGTGAATACCCGGACTTAGGTTGCAAGTTGGAAGCTTTTTGCTTGATTATAAGCTTGTAGAGCATGTAGAACAAATATACAGTACATGCAAAAACAGTCATACAGTAAATTAGAAAACCACTTTCAAAATTCAAAAATTTTGATGAAATTGTGGCGTTTGGAGTTAGATTACCTTTGTACTAACACTCTAGGCTGAAATAGATTGTAATTTGTTGAATTAATTGAAGAAATTTAGGATTTTTAATTTTGAGAAAGATGGGTTCTATTTTTCTTGTTTACTAGCTGAAAGAAGAAGATGATGAGGGAAATGAACGTATAGACTTCTATTTTCTCATTTCTCAAACCTGGTTTAGCACTAATGGGCCTAATGGGTTCCAAAAATTAAAAGAAAATAAATAGCCTAAGTTCATTATTCACACTTATATTCTAAAGGCTTCATATTTACACTAATTACACAACAAAAATGCATTTTTCTCCATATTTTTACATTTGAAAAATATGTAAACTTGTATACTTATAAAATAAAAAAATTTACACTATATAAAAGAAAATTTTATATTTTTAAAACATTATTATTATTAAAATCCTTTATTTCACAAAAATGCACTATTTTCACAATAAAATGCAAGAGTCTATATTTTTAACTTCTAAAATACCACAAAAATATTTTTCTTACTTAGAAAAATATTTTTAACCATTTCCAGACTTTGTTTATAGCCAAAACATATTTTTAAACCAATTTCTACCTTTTATTCAAATACACCACCTTTAAAAATTACATACTTCTTTTAAAAATTATTAAAAGAAGTAAATAGGCAATAATTAATATAATTATTGCATTTTCTCTGAAATAAAGTCATTTTCCATTTATTATCACCCCAACCAAATAAAATAATGTTCTAAGCTTTATTTTCACAATTTAATTCCAATTTTATAGTTTATTCCAAATAAATAATTTAATTTTTCTAATTTTAATTTAATTTACAATATTAAATTATAATTACCATTATAATTTAATATTGATATGTAATCTCCAAACCAGGGTTGTTACAGACTACTCCCTTAACAAAATTGCCTTCACGCAATTTCTAGAGAAGAGTTTATATTCAACCTATTAATTTCATCAATCAAAAGAAAGATAGACAAGCCCGAGTTTAAAAATTCTCTCACTCCCAAAATAGAATGGTAGAAAACCAAGATAAGGCTTGCTCGATTAATTCTATGGTTTCCAAAGTGCTAATATCGGAATTAGGGAACCATTGAATTTTCCGAGCAATACACAAGATTTCGAAGGCGTCTCACCTTCGAATGAGAACACAACAAGATGCTACACAAAGGATCAATCGAATGAGATTAATTTCTCATAAGCTCCTCGAGTAGGGTTGGGATTTAGCAAAACTCCAAACCGAACTCTAACCAACAAAATGATTATCGATATGATTTTCTGTATGACACTACGGAAGGAACCACATCGATACAAGATAGACACAAAAGAGGCAAGATAGATCAACCAAAAGGCAGTTTCTTCAAAGGTCACCAAACTCAAACGACCGTATAAATGCACATCGTTAGAAAATAACATGGGAGTAAGATAAACACAAGGAACTAAAATATATGTATAAACTCTCAATCAAAAATTCTTAGAGTTTAAAAATTCAATATTTTTATAATTATAACCATAATTTTCAACACTTGAATTTTTTTCAAAACTTCTTACTTAGATTTTAAATTTAAATTCATTACTCTTCATTAGAGTAAATAATGTTTAAGCTGTTTATTCTCTAATTCTTCCATAGGTATTCTCTAGTTTGCAACATATATTACATTTTTTTCAATTTGTTTCTCAAATTTTCTAGGTGTTAGAAATTTTCGGATAAATCGGCGGAGTCTCCTTTGTACGGAGGGCCGTATACAATATTATAAAAATGATTTATATAATATACATCGACCATTAGGTCGGAAACACAATATATACCATCATTTAACTCTTAAAATTAATCCGAAAAGATACCTTTCCTTTTAGCATTTTAAAGCGAGTTTGCACAACCTTATACATAATCATTTAGCTCAAAATATAGTCCAACTATCCTCTTTTCACATGTACTTAACTTGAATAGATGATATTAGTTCATGTTCATAAATAAGTAGTGCTACATTTAGTTATTAAGGGAAAATAGATCAATTTCTTTCATACATGTTGTAAAGAAGACACGTTTTGGCCTAGTAAACAACTAAATCTGAAATTTTTTATAAATGAAAATTGTTCTACTCAGTCTAAGCTTTCCAGCAATATAAAGATCATCAAAATCGGATTTACGGTTTGAATGTTATGATAGATTTATTTTCATCTTAATCTTAGAAATTTCTTAAGAAGACAGAAATGTCTATCCACTTTCAAACCCATTTTAGACTCAGTAAAAAGCAAAATCTTTTAAAGTGGTAATGAAACTTTATAGCTTACTGAAAGCTCTTTAATTTGCAAAAAGATTGAGCTCTTTGGAGTTTTAAATCTCAAGTTATTGCAGTTCTAATACAACACTTTTCTAAATGAAATTTCAGCTTTTAAAATCAGTTTAAAAATTTGAAATTCTCCCAAACCATTTTAATTTCAAACTACATTTTCCAACAAGCTTTTTTCTATATCATTTATTAAATGATCTTCTTTTTCCCCGGAAAGCTAATACATACAAAATTATGATCAACTTTATGTAATCATAAAAAAAACAATTCATTAAGTGGAAATATTTTCATTACTTTCCAAAATCTGGCTTTAAAAACAATTAACTATGAAAACTCATTTTGGAAGAGATAACTAATCTCTTTCATTATTAAGAGATGATTATTGATTATCCACCAAAATAAATTTTTGGGATATATATAAAGTTTAAAATTATTCTCATAATTTAAAATGATTATACTACATGAATTGTTCATTTATCAAAACAATCCAAATTCACATTTCCACTTGTCCCAAAAATTAAATTTCTATCCAATTATCAACATAAAACTAATTAAAGTTGATAATTAATTCAAACTAGTTTTCAAAAGAATTTTGCAATTTCAAACCCATAAGTTTTAGTACCATTTAAGTTTAAAACAAAAACTAGCTCACAAATTTATACTAAATGTTCTAAACTAACACTTCTTTATTTTCACTTAAGATAAGGTTTTATATCTATCCTCTACTATTACTCAAATAACTAAGTGTCAAAACAAATTTCTACAGTCGTCATTAATAACTTGTACTAAACTATTCAATTAATATTTTAATTTTTCAAACCAAAGTATTCTTTTACCTTAAATACATCATTTTATTAATCAAAGCATCAAATGATATTTTCTTCTAATTAAGACATCCCCTTAATTCGAATTATTCACTTTTACTTACCCAAATTGCCATATTCAATTTCCCAAATTTCAAATAGTATAAGGGTATTGCCTCGCCATTGATTTATAGTAAATGACCCCATCGATTGGTTGCAGAGTTGATCAAATGATCAAAACTGCCTCGCCGCTCATCCAACACTCACTATGGTTCTATGGCTTCATTAAATATTTAAAATAAAAATTGATACTCCACCATATTAATTATTTCCAACTTTACTTATTAAAACTCAATTTACCGTGTCTGACTGTCTCATCGCATCATTTAGGAAATTCCTATCGATAACGTTGGCCAAACGCATCGACCAGAATTCTTAAAGCACTAGATGGACAACCCAACACAAAAATTCATTTTCTTTAAAAAGAAATACCTCATATATAATACTCAAAATATTATTTGTTTTTCCCAAAACAAAATCCAATTTCTATTAGAAACATATCTTCAAATTTTTATTTTTTTTTGAAAAATTTGAAAACACAATTTATTACTTATTCTCAAAATCAACGAACAAAAATAGAGCTCATCGAGATATTCCTAGAATACTTGATCCTCAAGATTGATGGAATAGACTGGAGTGTTCATTATTCCAAACGGTATAACGAACCACTCACAAGACTCACAATGAGTGCGGAATGCAGTAAGAGTAATGCTATCCTCCACGACTCGTAGCTCATTAAAAATCGTGTAGGGTCAAGCTGAAGAATGACCCTAGCACCACACAATAGATTAAAAAGAGAGAAATGAGATATAAAAGCAAGGGTAAATATCTTCTCAAATGAGGAGAAGTAACATTAATAACAAATCATTACTTCAAGTGAAGTAATACCATAAAGTATATCAACAATTAAGTATCCAAAGTGGATATTTCAAAAGGGGTCAGAATGGCAATATCAAATAAATTCAATGAATCACCTCATTTCCCTAGTGGACATCCTCGTGGGAGGATGACAGAAAGGCTAAGAACCGGGAATGAAGTCAATACACTATTCGATTGCCCGATTGGTGTCATACTCGAAACGGATTCACAAAAATCAACAGAGTCACAATGACTGGAATTTGAGATATATCATCAACATCTCGAAACCCAAGAGTGAATACAGATACTTTAGAATCATCATTAACATTCCGAAAACAAGAAACAAAAAATCAGCCAAAATTAGGATACCTAAATATAGGATCCTGCGAATCACAGAATGCAGCTTGATAATATGCAAGTCACTCCATCTCAAATCATACCAAACTCTAGATAGAAATAACATGCTAATTCGCACAAAAAGATAAGCAACAAGGAACATTCCCAAAATCCTCAAACATCAAACCAAATATTGCGGATCTCCTCAATAGGATTCGCAATCCTCAAAGAAATCACAAGATAAGAACATCAAAAAGCATCAACAATTCCTCCGATACGGATGAGTGTCAAGCACCCGTTTCAAAGAGGACTCGAATAAAACAATCACGATTAGGATTACTCTTAAGATAAGATATAATCAATTCAATTATGGAATACAACGGAATAAAATATATTCCTAGACATATCCCAAACTTCTATCTCAAAGGACACGATATATAAAGGACATGATGATTAAGGGATTTGTAACACTTGTACTATACTTGGATGTATCGTAATATATGCTTATGTTCTATGTTTATCATATTTTGTTTTGAACTCAGCTCTGATACCAAGCTATGACGCTCCACCCCGAGACCCACATTAACAAAGAGTATTACTAGGTAATACTGTCTGCTAATGCAGAGAATAGGGCTGGTTAGGAGCAACCATCTACAGCTCTTAAACATCTATTGAATACGTCGATAAATGCTCTAATTATTTTTCCTCTATGTCAAGTAGATCGACATATCTAATAAACGCTTAATACAAAACTATAGGTGGCTACGGATCTATCAGAAAAAAACACAACAACTAAATGCATATCACATTACAGAATAACAAACAGCAGATATATACATATATATACAGATACATCCCTAGTGTAATACAAAATGATACACATAAGTGGTATGACGACCACACAATATACAACGAGTCAAAAAAATACATATCAGAGTCTACTCAAAAAGCTACATAAAAAAGGCGATAGGAAAATATCCAAGCAGAAGCAGAATAGGCTAGTCTATAAGGGTACCTAACCTGAAACACCTTGGTCTAACCCGAGTATAAACTACACGGGTCAGTCTAGCTAAACAAATCAGTTAAATAGGCTAAACGATAATAAGAGCATAGAGATAAGGGTGATAATACTTCTCAAATGAGAAGAAGGCATTCAAAGTTTATATGGTTACTTCAAGTGGCATATCTAAATAAGAATGGTTACTACTAGTGATATAGTGGTAACATTAAACATGTACACAATCTCACAAGAGATAACTCCATAACAAATCAAAAGCAAGCCTCATATCATCGGCGTATCACAAACCAATAAATATGGTTTAGGGGAAATCATAACTGTAAAGAAGAGAATTCCTAAACCCGATCGACAATCTAAAAAGCATTCTCAAAAGAGAAAACATCATATCCAAAAACGCCATATAGGCAAATATATGTATATCTCCAAGTAGGAGAATATAAATCCCAAATAACGCCATATCGGCAAAATCTCAATAAACGCCAGTGTAGGCAACCCAAATCTCAAAGATAGAACTCAAAAGAGTTCAAATTCCCAAAAAGGCAATCGCTATATATAATATCTCAAATAGCTCGAAAGGCCAATAATGTAAGAGCGATACACTTGGGAAATCACAAATATCAATGAAATGATCATCTTAAAAATTTGCACGTGCATTTGGCTGAAGCCTGCCAAGTACTGTTTTCTCAAATAGGTACCTCGCCCGATGGAAAATAAGTCAAAATGACAAATACGCCGCAATGGCAAATGCACCGCAATGGCAAATACACCGCAATGGCAAAACGTCTCTAGGACAAAAACGCCGCAATGGCAAATACGCCGCAATGGCAAACACCGCAATGGCAATGACCCGAAGGTTCAGTACTGGCTATACGCCGCAATGGCAAATGTGTCACAAACTCTCGGATAGGAACCCAAAAAGTGTTAACGTTCGTCCCATACCGCAGGTTCGCACTAAACGGTTTACTAACCACTAGTAAATTTCACACTCAAAGCAGTAAAAAATTTACCTCATCTCATCGGTAAACTCGACCCGAAGGTCAAAACGATCAAACAGACAAGTTAGGAATTAACCGATAAGATAAACACACATGTCCCATATCATATGTTTTACCAAACCATTTGATTCTCCTTCTTATTTTCTCGAATAGTGCAAAAATGTTAAACAAGCTTTTAAAACCATTTTCCCAAAATAAATTTTGAAATCAAAATTTGAAAATTCCCTTATTATAGAGAATAAATAAATTTTTTTATAGCTTAAAATAATTTAAAAATATTATATAATAATTATTTTAAATGCCAATTTATTTTAAAATTATTTCAAAATCGTTTGGAAAAATTCTGTACTCGAAATCAAAGAAATCGCTCAAAACCGTCATTCAAATTCAATTCAAATTTGAATTTCAAATTCATCGTAACTTGGCTAGCCTATTGATAGGCATTATAGCCCTCAAAACAATTCAGAAATATCACAAAAATATGAAGTAAGAGTCAAAAGTCGGGACGGAAAAAGAACATAAAAATGCATAGGCAAAACAATACCCAGGTTTGAATTCTTCTCCGGGTTCAACTTTTGAACATAATTTAAAAGGCTTAATGACCTCGGAATGGTCTAAAATTTGATACATATAAAGTAGAACAATTTATTTATGAAGTGGAAAAAGAATCACTGAATTCCGATATGAAATGCTAAAGATATGAAACCTCAAACATGGACTCAGGCCATGTTGAATTCTGCCCAGTTCTAAAACCCTCTCAGGTTCAAATTTCAGACATGAAACAAGTGGCCAAACCACCTCTGATTGAACTGAAAATTGGTAAAAATGAGAGTTTTTAATAATAAAAAATATTTGTATAGTAAAATTATCTTCTTATATGTTGTAAAATATTTTATTTAACATGATAATGTGTATGTCTAAATTTATTTTGAAGAAATTTTTTTAAAACACTTTTAAGATGGTTTCTTTGACTATTTTCCCTAGTGTATCGTCCTTTTTCAGAATTGGTCATTTGAACTATTCGATATATCTTTGTAATGATTTCCTTTTGGGAATTTGAACTCTTGAAAGTTCTATTTTGAGATTTGAATTGCCTACACTGGCATTATATGAGATTTGCCTTTTGGCATTTACTTGAGATTTTATTCTCCTCTTTGGAGATATATTTGCCTTATGGCATGTTTTAGATGGGATCTCTTTATGCATGTTTTGGGTTTGCCAAGATGGCGGGTTTAAGTTTTTCCCTAAACCATATTTGATGTTTTATGAATGCCGATGATATGAGGCTCGCTACTTTTTGCGTTTTATGGGTTATTTTACCTCTTTTGAGATTATATGTTTGTGTAGTGATACCATATTATCACTTGATGTAATCATACACTTTAGTTTTCCCTTCTCACTCGAGAATATCATCACATTATCTTATGCTCATACTATCGCTTATCCTTGTTAACTAATAGATCTTATAGCCACCTATGACTTTGTATTAAGTATTTATTGGATACATCAATCCACTTGAGATAGAAAAAAATATATGGCATTTGTCGATGTATTTAGTAGATTTTTAAGACAAGGCTATAGATGGTTGCTCCTATCCAGCCCTATTTTCTATATTAGCAGACAATATTACCTAGTAATACTCTTTCTTAATGTGGGTCTCGGGGTGGGGCGTTTCATCCCATAGTAGAAAACTTCAACTTTCAAAAAAAAAGAATCAATGAATTCCAACTGGATATTAAAAAGTTACGCTCTCAAATATGGACACATGCCATGTTTGCAACAGTTCAAAAACAAAAATGTGCTCAGGCCTGAAAACCATCTTGGGGTCAACTTACAGGCCTGAAACAAAGGACCAAACGACCTCATATTGAGCTGAAAACTAGTCCGCATATAGTAGAAAACTTTGTCTTTCAAACAAAAAAAGAATCGATGAATTCAAGCACGAAATGAAAAAGATATGCTGTCTCAAACATGGACTTAGGCCATGTTTGCAGCAACTCAGAAAACAATGTGTACAGGAAAAAGTCTGGGTTTGTATTGATTTTCTACCACTGTTTTGAACATCCAAATGACAATATTTTTCAACCAAAAATTGCAGAGACTAAGACCAACACGCAAACTACCAAATGAAAGAAATCCGGTAGCATTTCGTTGCAGGAATTAAAAGTTACAGGCTTCCAAAGTAGCAATATGAAACTGATTTTAAACGGAGAAACAACAATAGAAATGTATGAACAGAGCTAAATTTTTGTAGTTTCTTGCAATTTTGAGCTTGACTTAGCTAGGATTGGTGAGTATTACAACTCACCTTGCTGTATGGAAGCAAATACCTAGATTTAGGTTGCAAGCTGGAAGCTTTTTTGCTTGATTATAAGCTTGTAGAGCATGTAGAACAAATATATAGTACATGCAAAAACAACCATACAGTAAATTAGAAAACCACTTTCACAAATCAAAATTTTTGATGAAACTGTGGTGTTTGGAATTAGATTACCTTTGTATTAACACTCTAGGATGAAAAAGATTGTAATTTGTTGAATTGATTTGAAGAAATTTTGTATTTTTAATTTTGAGAAAGGTGGGTTCTATTTTTCTTGCTTATTGGCTGAAAGAAGAAGACGATGGAGGAAATGAACGTATAGACTTCTGTTTTCTCATTTCTCAAACCTGGTTTGGCACTAACAGGCCTAATGGGTTCCAAAAATTAAAAGAAAAAAAATGGCCTAAGTTTATTATTCACACTTATATTATAAAGGCTTCGTATTTACAATAATTACAAAACAAAACTGCATTTTTCTCTATATTTTTACATAAGAAAAATATGTAAACTTGTATACTTATAAAATAAAACATTTTACACTATATAAAAAATAAATTATATTTTTAAAGCATTATTATTATTAAAATCCTTTATTTCACAAAAATGCACTATTTTCACAATAAAATGCGAAAGTCTATATTTTTAACTTCTAAAATTCCACAAAAATCGTTTTCTTACATAGAAAAATATTTTAAATCATTTCCAAACTTTGTTTATAGCCAAAACATATTTTAAAACCAATTTCTACCTTTTTATTCAAATAAACCACCTTAAAAAATTACATACTTCTTTTAAAAATTATTAAAAGAAGTAAATAGGCAATAATTAATATAATTATTGCATTTTCTCTAAAATAAAGTCATTTTCCATTTATTATCACCCCAACCAAATAAAATAAAGTTCTAAGCTTTATTTTCACAATTTAATTCCAATTTTATAGTTTATTCCAAATAAACAATTTAAATTTTCCAATTTTAATTCAATTTACATTATTAAATTATAATTACCATTATTGTTTAATATAGATAGGTAATCTCCAAACCAGGATTGTTACAAATAGGATACAAATTCAGTTTATAAAACTTATCAGAGGAATTTATTAATTCTACAAGGTGTGTTTAATCCAACCAAATACCAATGTCTATAAATCAACCACTGTGCACTCTGATGAGAGAGGCTGCAATATCCTTACCTGTGAACTCAATAAACATATCAATGTGGAATAAAATGATAAGCAGGAAAGATACATGAACATCAGATAAATAACAATGCATAACAGATAAACGGGAATGGGTTATATTATTTTTGGGGTTGCATCGTTGCTACTTGTGACTGTTACTGAAATTTCAAAATCATGTCAATGCGAAATAAACTTGTTTTAGTTATATTTCAAAATCTACTTACTGAAATCTCGATTTTTTTATTTTCTTTGAAAACTATGGATATAATAGTTTGAAAAATTCTTATCACAAAGAATTCCGAGCTATATTCTACTTTATAAATTCATTTAAATTTTACGGTGCGAAATCGCTAACAACCTTTACACGACGCGCCTAGTTTTGACTTGTTTTTCATTTCTTATTCAAACTTCACTAAATTTGTTTTTAGTGTTCATAAAACATTATTAAATTATTTTAAACCATTTTCAAGAGGTTTAACAATTTGTATATACCATTCTATTAATATAAGGAAAGTGGTTTCCTCTATGATTTTCGATGTGTACTTAATGTGACTTGTTAATGAAATCAAACAATCATATTAAACTACCAAACATGATTAAAAATCATCACAACCAAGCATAGCAAACAATATTATATCATTCGCGATATATATATATATATATATATATATTAGTATAAATGGAGTTATTTCACCCATTTCTAAGTCCAATTCTTCCTATCAACATTCAAATGAATCGACACATCACTAAAACAACTCCACCACCCTCCTTGCTCTTGGCCATCCTTCCTTCACTACCATAACTCATGTATACGGGTCAAAGAGCTTGACCATTGGAAAAAGAAGAGGCCTTTAGTTCACAATATTTGTATCCGAAAATGAGTCATCTTCTCTTGGTTTTTTTACTATGTTGCACCCAAAATTTGGAAAAGTTGTCAACTATAAAGTTGTTACAAATTATTTTCTCTACTATTTAAATGAAAGAATCACTTAATTCTGAATTTTTTGAAGGAAATATGGTCAAAAGAAGAAGAGGTATTCTCAGATTCACCAAAATCAAACTCGAGAATGCACTAGAAAGAAGTGGGTTTCTGACATAGCTAATATCAAATTGGGAAGAAGTGGTAAACATAAAAGTTGTAGCCACTGGAATCATGGAGAGTTTGGAAAATAGAATTTTTCCTTTTGGTTTTGGTTTGGAAAAGTTATGGAAGATGGAAAATGAGCTAAGGAGGTGGGTATTTATAGGCAAGTTCATCAAAATATCTACAAGCATCATCATGAGCTATCATCTCACCATCACCTCCACCACCTACCATCTCCCTCCTACACCACCCTAGGATGGCCAGAAGTCACCTCAAACATAGGAAAGGCCATGTGCCCCATTGTATGTGACATTTGATGTGACAAATGGTGATAATTACCTTAGATATTTTAAGTGTTTTCTCTCTCCACCATCGTTACCCCTATGCGCCACCTCCTCCTTCATCATCACCTAGCACGGCCAAGTCCCCTCCACCACCACCTAGGCAACGGCTGACATGACCCCTTCCTATATGCATGTGATGATGTTTGTACTTTGATGTGTAGTGTTGACTTAAAGTTGCTTAAGTGTTAAGGAGTTATTAAAATATCTCTTATATATATATTTTTGATTTTGTATATAATTAGTATATATGTGTGTTCATGTGCATGTGTACATGTCCATTGATGTGTACATATATATGTGCATATGTATGTTACATTTAATCCACAATGTTGCACAACTTTTATATGTTGAATTGTTACAAATCCTGATTTCGATTTTCGGTCACATTTTCATTTCTTAGTAAATATGTATATTTTTGTAAACAAAGTTTGAAAACTAATTTTTGTTTATTAATTAATTAAAACATTCCCATTTGAATTATAAAAAAGTTTAAATCAATATTGAACAATTATTTTCAAAAAAGCGTTATTATATCAATAAACCGATATCGATTTTCCTTATATTTTCAAATTAATTATATATTCTTACAAAACTATTATAAATGATTCATTATCACTTTAAAACTGATTAAAATGAATTATTAATATTTTAAAACTATTATTTGAATAATTGTTATTATTTGTTATCACTCAGACAAATATTATTTGTATTATAAACTTTTTATTTGAATTCTTTAAAAATAAATATAATTTAAAGTGATAAATTTCCAGGTCGTTACAGGATTGTTAATGGATTTGAATTTATTATTATTTAAAATGAATTTTTAATATAATTAATTTTTGCAATGGCTCAATAATAATGGCTCATGACTATATATTACCATAATACATTTGCAATGGCTCAATTATAATAGTGACTCATAAATATATGACCATTATACATTTACAACGGCTCAATAATAAATAATGGCTCGTAAATATGTATTATCATTATACATTTGCAACGACTCAATTATAATAATGGCTCATAAATATATAACCATTAACTTGATTTTATTTAATTTTCAATCAATTCACTTAAAGTTCCAACAATCCCCCACTTGAATTATTAAAAACAATTCCAAGCAATTTATGAAAATACAGGATCGTGCATAAACAAAAGGTATCTTTTGGTTTGACCCTTTGCATAGTGAGTAAGAGTCAGTTTACTGGAGTGACTTGTAGTTTTGAACTCTATTTCTGACATCAAACCACACACAACTTTTCTAAAGTGCTATCAACTGAACCCATGCATTTATGGTCATGCGCGTCTATCCCAGTTTAGTGAATGATGTAGGATTCTTGTCTAAAATTCCATAGGAAACAACCACATTTCCACATCCACATATGTGAACCTATCAAGAATACTCCTAAAGGTAGGTACTCTACTCCATTTAGAGTATAGATCTCATTAAAAGTTTCTATTAACTCATCCTCTAATCACTTTAGGAATACATGCTTCTAAGTATATATAAATAGCATGTTCAACTCATATCACTTTACAACTTGTTATTACCATTGAACCTAGTTCTTAGGAACTCCGGTCATTAAGTTGAGTTACCATTGTCCGTTACTCAATAATTTAAGGGCAATAGTCTCATTATTTTAGATGTAGAGAGAACTTTCTCTCTGACCATTCCTTTCGTCAAAGGATCCACCAAATTCTCATCCATGCGTATATGATCCACTCTTACAGATCCTGAAGAGATATACTCTCTTATAGTATAGTGCTTTTGATGAATTTATCATCTCTTACCATTGTAATAACGGTTCTCAAATTTTGCAATAGCCGTGGTACTATCACAATGGATCAACACAACTGGTATCGGTTTTTCCCATAAAGGGATCTCAGCTAGCAAATTTCTTACGTAATCCGCTTCTTCACTAGCGTTAGCTAGTGCTATCATTTTTGACTCCATAGTGGATTGAGTTAAGATAGTCTATTTCTTATATTTTCAAGAAATAGCTCCTCCTGCAGTAATGAAAATATATACACTAGTAGCTTTGGAATCGTCTGATAAAGTATTCCAATCTGCATCACTATGTCCTTCAAGGACAGTGGGAAACTTTTGATAGTGTAATCCAAGGTTCATAGTTCTTTTAAGGTATTTCATAACCCTTTCAATAGTGTGCCAATGCTCTATACTAGGACTACTAGTAAACCTTCATAATAATCCCACGACATATGCAATGTCGGGTCTAGTACAATCAGTGGCATACCAACGACTGCCAATGATGCTCGCATATTCAGACTGTCTTACACATTCACCAATATTCTTCAATAGTTTTACGCTTGGATTATGTGGTGTACTAGCAGGTTTACATTCAAAGCAACTATATTTCTTTAACATCTTCTCAATATAATGAGCGATCCAAAGGAATTCCCTTTTAAAACTTAGTCATCTTAGTACCAAGAATTACACTTTCTTCACCAAGATCTTTCATATCAAGATTGACACATAGTATGGACTTAATATGATTTACAACATGAATATTTGAACCAAATATAAGTAAATCATCAACATATAAGCATATGATTGAGCAAATGTTATTCTTGGATTTAAAATAAATACACTTTTCACTTTCATTTACTTAAAAACCATGTGAAATAATTAGGTTGTCAAAATTTTCATGCCATTTTTTTGGTCCCTTTTTAAAACCATATAGAGATATATCTACTTTACAAACTTTATGCTCTTGACCAGATATAACAAAATCTTAGGGTTAGTCCATATAAATCTCTTCTTCTAATTCACCATTCAGAAAAGCAGTTTTAACATCCAATTGGTGAATTAGTGTATATCATATAGTGAAGCAAAAGAAATTAATACTCGAATTGATGTTATTCCTGTAACAGGTGAAAAATATCAAAGAATTCAATGTTTTCTTTTTATCTAAATCCTATAGCTACAAGATGAGCCTTATATTTATCAATTGTACCATCGGGTTTCAACTTATTTTTTAAGTACCCATTTACAACCTACAGTTTCACAACCTGGAGGTAAATCAACTAGATGCTAAATTTTATTAAATTCAAGAGATTTCATTTCATCATTTAAAGCTTCTTGTTGGTGATTTGGATCCAAAGAAGGCAGAGCTACTTTTAGATTAGCAGGGTCATCTTCTAATGCATAAGCATAATATTCTGGATCAAAATCTTTAGCTATCCTAGCTCTTTTACTTCTTCTAAGTTCAGATTCACCTTTCGTATTATGTTCATTATTTCTGATTATTGGATTATTAGTGGTAGACGTGCCCCCACTATTCCTAAGTTTAAAACAGAAATTTATTTTAAAAGAAATCGGCATTATTTGGCTCAATAATAACTTGAGCATTCGAATCAAAAAA
This sequence comes from Allium fistulosum, assembly GCA_030737815.1. Classification (NCBI taxonomy): domain Eukaryota; kingdom Viridiplantae; phylum Streptophyta; class Magnoliopsida; order Asparagales; family Amaryllidaceae; genus Allium; species Allium fistulosum. The sequence continues at coordinate 298,736,525 of CM060907.1, forward strand.
TCTATATGCTTTACTGTTATGGGAATAACCAATGAAAACACATTCATATGCTCGACTTGCTAATTTAATTCTTTTAAGGTTAGGAATACAAATATACGCTAAGCAATCCCAAGTTTTAAAATAAGACAAGTTGGATTTATGATTTTTAAAATTTCAAAAGGTAAAATTTTGCTATTAGATTTAGGAATTGTATTTAAGACATAACAAACAGTTAATAATATTTCCCCCCACCAGTGAGATGCTACACCCAAATTTAATAAAACAGCTACTACAATTCGGTAAGTGTAACGACCCGTATTTTTGGGTCTTCGAATTTTAATATTTAATTTGTTTAAATATTTGGATTTGAATTAAATTGTAATAAAATCTCTGCTTCAAATGTAGACTTGATTTCTAATGACGTCATTTTAATTTAACTTATAGAATTTTTCCATAATTTTTAATTTGGAAAATAATTAAATTTTTGTTTGACGCTTTTTACGTCAAACGTCGGCATTTTTGAAATTTAATGGAATAAGATAACCGGTCTATATTATTGTTGTTTCATGATCGTGCCATATTGTTGTGATCGATTTTATTTTATTTTTTCATTAGTAGTTCATACGCGGACAGAATATTAGGTAGCATCGTGCCCAAAATATTTGATATAAATATCTAGATATTTTATTAAAAACTTTAAAATCAAATCTTCACCAACTCAAATCTCTTCCCTCTCTTTTCACTTCACCACCTCAGCTAACATCATCACCATCACCCTATAACTTCACTTAAGCCCCCTACTATCTCACCTCGGCACACAAAAACTTCACTTCACTGACCTTGCTCAATGCTTAACCCCTAAGTTTCCTTCATCTATAAATATCACACAACACCATTGATTCAAGGATAATGACAGAGAGTTTCTTTTCTTCTTCATTATTTTTACAGAGGATGCAAAATAACCATTTCATCCATTCAAAAATCTAATCCTCTCAATCCACTCATTTTTAGCCTTAGTGATCAACATGAAAGTTGTTCATATCAATCTCTATTATTTTTAAAAAAAGATCGCTCGAGATTTCGTTGAGTTACGATTGAGAAATCGCAATAATTTAGTAAACAAAGAAAATGAACATAAACTTTGAAAATTTCTATCTCTCAATCCGTTTAGAATTACTCGACGCCGTCAGCGCCGTCGAGTTCGCATCGGGACATAGTGTTTTTGTGGTGATTTCGGCACGATTTCACGTTGATGATCGTGGGGGGTTAGAAATTAGGGTTGATGATTGTCGGAGCTTGGAGAGTCGATAGGAGAATCGGAGCTCGGCGTTGGGTTCACGAAGGAGAGGGCTTCGTTGTGGTGAAGTTTGGTGGAATTCGCCAACCAAAAGTGTCGCGTCTTGTTTAGGAATGTCGCGCGTTTTTGTTACTTGGGCGTCGATAGGAATTCGATGGAGAGGGCCGAAGGCTAGGGCAAGGGTGGCGCGTGGATGAGAAGGCGAAGCAGGGCATGTGGGCGGCCGCGGCGAGTTGGATCGATGGACGTAGGGGTGGTGCACGTGCACTCGTGCACGACCGTGTGCACGTTGTCTGTTGCCTGGAGTTGAGAATGAGGGTAAGCATCAGATTGAAGAAGAAAAGGAGGGAGTAGCAGATGTGGGTTGCATGATGGGCTTGGCCCACTTGGAGATAGGGTGAGGAATTTAATTATTTGTTTTAAATTTATTTATATAAGCACTTGAATTTCAAAATATCATATCTTGCTCATTATTTATCCGAATTACATGTGGTTTTTTGCATTGTACTCGTATCGACAAGTGCAATATTCTTGTGTGGTTTACTAATAGCCTCGGACAAGTATAAATTTGTGATATATGGAAACAAACAAGATTTAAATTACGTTATTTTAATTAATAACGTCGTTTAAATTTATATACCATAATTATTGATGTTTATTTGGCCAAATAAAATATTGTCGAGTTAAATTGGACCGAATATGGTAATTGGACATCTGTTTAGCGGAATAAAACACAGTTCTACTAATTAAATTAATTTGACAATTAATTAGTAGAATAAATCCCCGTGCTGCTATGTTATAGTTTTGGACGTTTGATTTTATATCGTTAATTAATATTCCGCTTTGAATAAGTGGTATATTAACTAATGATGGTTAATATTAGATTTATTTACATAGTCGTGGATTATGTAAATATCTGTGGTTAACTTGAAAAGTTTGACTGAATGATATGGTAGCTTGTATAAGTACCAGGGTGATCGTTAAGCCTCCTTCAAAATTTTAAAAGTTAAGTTTTGATTTGAAATTTATTTTAAGAATTTTTATTTAGTAATAAGATTTTAAAAAGGGATAATTATTCATTAATAATTTTTTAAAGATAATTAGTAATTGTTTTAAATAATCATTTAAGTTAATTATTTTACTAATATGATTCTTAAAAGTTATTTCTAAATGTTATTTAAGAATGTTATTTACAATTTAAAAGCTAGTTATGGTTTAGAAATTTTTTAGTTATATCTTGATTAATTATTTAAATGATTATCTATACTTAAAATTTTAATTAAACTTAATTAATTATATTGATTTAAGTTATTTAATAGTATTTAAAGGATAATTAATTTTATATTAATATTAGTTTAAGGTTAATTAATTATTGTTTTAATAACATTTTAAAATTAGTTAATTATTATATTAATATTGTTTTGAGGTTAACTTATTAATACAATAATTGCGTTAAAATTTATTTAATACATTATTAGTTAGATTTTAAAGTTATTATTTTAAATGGTATTCAATTAAAGTGAGATAGGAAGATGTTTAAATAATATATTTTTACTGTAAGTTATTTAAAATTATTTCAAATACTTTATGGGTTATCAAAGGGACTCTTCTGACTTAAGGAGTCTATTAAATAAGTTTATTTAAATCAAGGAAGAGTTTATAAACGAGTCTGGATATTTATAAAAGAACTTATAAATAAGGTATAAAGGTTTGAAAAGAAAAGGTTTATAAATGGAGTTTGAGATTTATAAAGAATATTTATAATTAGAATGGAGATATATAAAGAAACTTTTTAAATAGATTTGGGAATATTTATAAGATTAAGAAATTTGGGAAGAGGTGGGTGATATCCATGGCCTAATTTGAGGGGCAGGGATTGCCTACAGTTTACTATGGATTATGGATTCATTGGGATAGCGACGTAACCATTGTGTAAGCTGCGATCCATGGTTATATTGAACGGTACTTTCTATATCTATTTTAAGGAGCTTTCAAGTTTCTAAGTTTTGAAATTGAAATGGTTTGTTAATATACTTATACCATTGAGATAAGTATATTGTTATATTTTCTAAGTATCGAAAATATAGTGGTTTGTGAATATAGTTATCCTGCTAAGATAAGTATATGGAAGCGATTTCCAAATATTTGAAATATGATTTTAAATAAATGAAAGTTCAATTTAAGAGGCTTAGTGATTTCCATGGGAAATATAATATTGTTTGGAATGTTTGTTTATTTGATAGTTAAATAACTGACTATCAAATCTTGGCGTGAATATGTAATCCTTCTTAATTTTGGTGGTAGGGAAATGTTCCCTACTTAACATCGAAGGATTTTAACTCTGGAAAAATCTAGGGGAAATACAGGGATTATATGGTACAGTTACCATCGGGGGTGCTATACTGTACGTATAAGCTAGTTTCGTTCTTCTAGGACAAATGATAAGGAGATCCGTCCACTTAAATGGTTAAGTGGTGATCCCCGCTCTTATGTATTGCTTGATTATTTTCTAAAGAACCGGTATTGAGCATACTGGAAATTGTCATTTGGTTTGGTGGAGCACCCAGGAAATTAAAAAGTGTACTTGTAAGAGATGACTCGAACCCGTGACCACTCCAAAAATCATATACAGTTCTATGGAGAAGATTCGTGATATATTGAAATGTTGGTATCCATGTGTGATTCCGAAACCTATTGGGGTATGGGAATCCGGGTGTGATTCCAAGATCTAACTGAGATATGGGAATCTATGTGTGATTCCGAGATCCGTTTGGGTATTGGAATCCATGTGGGATTCTGTGATCTATTGGGTGGCGGTGCGTAAGCTGGAATACTGGACGTAGCCTCATCAGCGGGAATGACTAAAATTAGAGATAAGAGGCATGGTCAGTAGGGTTGGCAAACCCATACGGTGTAGACAGCTCCAGCTAGACGTTACCTTTAGTTGTTATGCATGCATGAGGCGATGCACTTGGTCTTAGCTAGACCAGCTATGTTTTTTCTATGGTACATCACTAGGGATGTATGCTGCTTCAGATGGATATCTCCGATCCTTGTGCAGGAGGACCGTTCCTCGAAGTACTAAGGGCACCTCCATGGAAATCCTACACAACTAGCAAACAAGCCTTATCGGTTTTTGATTACATACCTAGTATTGTTGTGATGTACACTCACGGGCATCACAGCTACTAGATTATTTCTATTTTCGCCCTTAGATGTTATTATAATATCACTCGATTTCGAATAAAAATGTTTCGGTTACCGTAAGTAAATACCCATCCGTGTTTCTGTGCGGCGTGGTCTTACAAGATACCTTTGTTTCAAAAGGTTTATTTAAACTTTAAGAATCCATTTGATTGTGTTCTCACGCTAGTTTTACCAGACTGACCCGGGCGTCGTTTTCCTATAATGCTCGGGTCAGACCGAGCATATTTCCGGGTTTACTTGGATATTTGGAGCTTCAAGAGACGAGCTAGAGGCCCAAAGACGTATTCACGTAGATGGTTATATTTCTGTTGCATACATTGTTGTATATTATTCAGCAGTTGTTAGGGTAGGTTGTTATGACTGTCCGAGCTGAAATAAGTTAGTAAACTCTGATTGATGTTTGTATATACATATATTACATTTTCGTTTTGTGTAAAGGTTGATTGTATATTATAAATTATTCATTCCACTGTATTCTGTGTTGTTTAGTTTCTTCTTGTCTTCTTTCTTTTTTCTTTTCCCTAACTATCTGCTTTTCCGTTCAATTTAGGTTGGACATGTGTGGTTTATTGTCAGCCTAAACTGTATGGAAAAGTGGGTCGTTACAGTAAGAGTTGTATTTTTTCTTTCAGCATTACCGTTCATTTTAGGCGAATAGGGTGTATTTCTCTCATGAAATATATCATGTTGGTTATAAAATTCAATGAATAAATTAGATTCATACTCTGTTCCTTTATCACTTCGAAATCTTTTAATTTTCGTAATAGATTGATTTTCAATTTCAGCGATAAATAATTTAAACTTATCTAACGCATCACTTTTATTCTTCATGAGATAAACATAAGTAAAATCAGAGCAATCATCAATAAAAGTAATAAAGAAGCGTTTGCCAAATATTAAAATCACATATCATATAAACAGAACCACTAACTTCAACATTCAAATTAAACATCCCATCTACCGCATATCCTTTACCAACAAAATCATCATTTTTAATGATGGTGTACAAGTCAGATCCAATAGTTTGAGTAAAACCAGCTTTATTTAACAAGAAACTAGATACTAATTTTTTCCTCATCTTTGGAGTATGCATCACGTCTTTCAACAATAAATTCTTTCCAGTGATAAACTTTAACTCCACAGTCCTAATTCCATGAACAGTAGTGGTGTGAGAATCTCCCAATATCACTTTCATGTCATTAGCATCATTATATATTTTAAATATTTCACGATTATAACAGACATGGCGAGAAGCACTAGTGTCTACCCCTACCCTTCTGATCCACCGACTAGGTTGATCTCAGTAAGCATAGTTATAAGGGCTTCTTCAGTCACGTTAGCCTGCGGTGCATGATTTGGGATGTTCCGACACTTTCGTGCCATATGACTTGGTTTTCCACAGTTGTAACATAAGAACAACTGTCCAGTACTATTCTTTAGGGGGGTATTAGGCTGATTCTTCTGATGCTAGTGTTGTGGTACTGATTCTGTTTACAATTTTGATTTTTAAAATTTTTCGCACTTGATTTTAGACTCTTTGGATTTCTTAGTGTTGTTGGTAGATACAACAAGACCTCCTCTACAATACGAAGACGATAATCAAACTCTCTAAGGAAAACTCCTTAGTCTTATGTTTGAAATAATATTTAAATTTTTCCAACTAGGGGTTAATTTGCCAATTAACACAACAAGCTGAAACTGTTCATCTAAAGTCATACCTTCGAAGATGATCTCGTGCGCAATTTTCTAGGGCTCGTGCAACTACGCCACCACAGGTTTGTCATTCGTCATTTGAAACTTTAAATAGCGACTAATAGCATATTTTTTCGCTCCAGCTTCCACAGTATCAAATTTTTTTGCAGTGCATCCCAGATCTCCTCTGCTAACTTGTCTGAGTTGTAGCAATCATACATATCATCGCTCAAGCCATTAAGAACATAATTTTTGCAGAGGTAGTCATGTTCAATCCAATCCTTCAAAGCCTTTCTCTGACCATCTATTGCTTCTCCAGGCATCATTGGTTTTTGGGTCGTCAGCACATGCGTCACCTTTTACGTAGTCAGAAAAAACCCCATCTTTTGGCACCATTATTTGAAATGCAAGCCTTCAAATCTAAACGGTGCAGTAGATACCGTCAGAACTTCAAACATCGACATCGAGGCAGCAAAGTTGTCAACGATCGAAGTCATGACTGTCTTAAAATTGTTGTACCTCAATCTGAATCGACAGCGTCATTTTTTTCTTTTTTTTAGCTGAGTCGCGGACTAGGTCGCTCTCTTTAAGACGATTCGTGGCTTTGTTTCAAGGTGCAAAGCTATATATGAACCGCTCCATCCCCAGAATATAAAGCCTTTGAAATTTGGTCAATTTGTTGTTTGCACTATAGAAAATTATTCTGAATATTGCACTTTCTAATTTAATTGCTTGTAAAGTGTCTTAAATAGAGAAAAATGCAGAGGACAAAAAAGAAAAAGAAAAATTGTTTGTTATTCACATTTTTTCTTCTGTCTATTTATCGTTTAAATATGCAAAATAAAGATTGTATGCATTACCGAAGTGAGGGAATGTTAATGGTTTTGAATTTATTGTCATCTAAAATGAATTTTTAATACTATTAACTTTTGCAATGGTTCAATAATAATGGCTCATGAATATTTATTACTGTAATACATTTGCAACGGCTCAATTATAATAATGACTCATAAATATATGACCGTTATACATTTGCAACAGCTCAATTATAATAATGGCTTATAAATATATATTACTATTATGCATTTGCAACGGCTCAATTATAATAATGGCTCATAAATATATAACTATTACCATGTTTTTATTTATTTCTTAATTAACGCACTTAAAGTTCCAACAAATATATATGGAGTATGGACACATCATTTGTTTCTCTTTCAAAAATACCATAGATTTGAAGGTGCATTTTATACGGCTGTGTTATCATAGTCTTCTTACATTATCGGATGTTGCCTCCATGTGGCTTTACTTTATCCATCACTATGGTCCACATCGAGAAGGAACCACAACCGTACGTAACTTCCACGCAGCAATGGCAGTGGCGTCCGCCTCATCATTTTCTACCTCCTTTTCTATCAGGGTTTATATTGAACGTAGACAAGCTAAATACAGATTGAACAATGCTACCTTACTTGTCCAGCTTGGCCAATATTTCAACATATATAATATTTCCTACTGTTTTGTTGGGCTTGACTTTGAATATCCGCTCCAGTTCCAACAAAGGCAAAGTTTTCATTTTAAGATAAGCTTCCCACGGTAATTGCAGTCTCTACTGCAAGTTTTTAGGCAAAAATAAATGTAAAAATAATTAATTAAAGTTTGCTACACTTCAAATGTCATCTAATGCGCTTAGTGCAACTACACCTGCGTTGGCTAGCTATATTAAATTGATTTTGTAGGTGGTATTAATTCCAAAAACAATGGCAAATTGAGGTGGGAACAATATCAATTGATATATATATCATTTTTTAAATAAAGGTTAGTCATTCTTTCTTTTTGGTTACTTATGAGGCCTAACCACATATGCACACATATCTGTGACTTCTTTGAAGAAATAAAAAAATTATTTCAGAACATATTATTTATATTCGTAAGCTATAATAGTATAAAGTTGGAGATTTGTTAGTCAAAAATTATAAGTATTACTAATCATGTTTGTTTACTAATGATATTTGCTTTGCTGATACTCCATAGTTAAATGATGTTATTTAATATTAAAGATAGATTATGTTCATGAAGATTGTCTACTATTGACATGTTACAAGTGCCTAAAGTACCATGAAAATCAGAAGCAATAAATAAACAAATGTAACGAATATAAAGGGAATATCAAGCTTCCACTGATATGATTAATACTGCGACTAACTTGAAAATTGATATACATGAAAGTAGCCACCGTCTATTCACTTGATGCATAAAAGTTGCTTCTCCATCATAGATTGATTGTGCACTTTCACACCAATCTCTTTACTTGATGCACATTTTTAGGACAAAAACTAAAAATTGAAATTGAAAAATATTTGTAACTATATATGGTAGATTCCTATTAAAAAGATGGAACAATGTTGTCATTAAATAAACAAATAAAGCTACATCAAAAATATCCTAGCACAATCTATAAGAAATGAAATAAAATCTTGATAATATATTTAATGAAGGTATATGCAGTGTTAAATATGTAATACCCATGTATCGAAATTAACAGATCTAAATCATTGAGAATATCAAAATTAATAAAACACAGCATGCCTTAAGAAGAGATGATGCTTTATTAAGATCAAGTTTGGTAGTTCATCTTCTAACTCAGATATATTTTTATAAGTTGCGAACAACAACAATTACTACTATAACAGATATGTTTATGAAGAGGGCAATCTAAAAAGCAAAAGAATTGGCATGTCCAAATATATCTTTCATCGAGTTATTTACTTTACTAATAAGAATACGACTAGTTTAGGAAACCACAATTTTTTTGCTAGGTAAACAAACTTATTTATTGATAGAGATATATTTGTGCGCCTAATATGTATTGGTATAGCTAATAGGTATATCTTTACTAATATAGTAATAGATATATGTATGATGATGCCTATACATATTACCAAATATCATAATACCATTTGAATGTAGACCCAAAAGCTTGTAGAACATTAATATGTTTATGCTAAAGGTTGGTTCTATTAACACCCCTAGAATGGCTTTACACACCCCATTTTAGAAAATAAACATTTTGTTACAATTTTGGCCCAACCAAAATGATTCACATTTGAACTATTAAAATCAAAAACCCTAATCATAAATAAAAATACAAGGAAATGAATTTATATGCTATATACATATTAATCGGGAATATCATAGTATATATACATTTAGATATAGAAACAGATTAATCTATCCATAAGGGTAGTGTAGTTAGTTAGGACATGTTGCGCTCACATGTAAGGTCGATGATTCCATCCATGTTAACTTCATATTCTTGTAGGAATGAACCATGTTCCAAAAATAAATAAATATATATATTAATAATAGTTTTAATTTTGAATTAGTAACAAACATGAAAATCAAATATACTACATTTATATCATGCCAAATGTGGCAAACAAATAGCAAATCAACATATTTCCATTTGCATTTCGTTTCCCTCCATGTCACTTCTAACGTTGATAGACATGAAGTGTGCTTTTTTTCTTCTTAACATAATTATTTAAATTATTCAAAAGTAAGGAAATGAGAGAAGTTGAAGCATGTATTCATATAGGTTGAATCTATTAGCACCCCTTATTTTTCCTTCAACACCCCACTGTTTTATTAAAAAAATTATCACACCCCATGTACTTCTTTAATCACTGCATATTATATCAATTTTACCCTTTTAGTTTCAATTTAATCTTCATTCGCTTTCCACTTTTTATCTTTTTAAATTGTCAAATTCACAAAACCTAAATTTGTGACTACTAATTAGTAGCTTTTATCATCGATCTTTGTAAAAAATAGTTAAGAAAGAAACAACTACTTTAAATATGTTTTATTTAAAAAGATATATTTGCTCTTTCATATAGAGATTAAGGGTATCAATTTGGGTTTCTTATGAAACTGGTTAAATGCATATGGAACTTGATGAAGTCAACCAAAATCTTCTATAATTTTGGTTAATCGAATGGAATTAATATAAAATTAATTATAAAATGTAGTTAACTTCAATCTTTAAATTTGGAAGGCCCCGGTTGATCTGGATTCTTGGCCATGACTGATGAAGGAAGAGATCTGGAATAGGGGAAATGAGTTTGAGCAGAGGAAGTGAGAGTTTATGGCGTGCACGTGCACAGATTGCTTTTGTACACAGTTTGCTCAATGGAAAAGAACAGAGGTTGGTATTTTTCAAGAAAATCAAGAAATAGAAGCAGTTTTTGTGGTGACTCGAAGGAAGTATAGGGCAATTAAGGGCTTTACTCGAAGTGGAAGATGAAGTTTCTGGGAAGAAATTACCCAGATTTATAGCAATAGTTTACAATGTACAAAAATGAAATTGTAATACAAGAAAAGAAATTGGTAACAAAAAAATCAAGAACTGAAAATGATAAAAGGCAAGAATAACAAGGAGGGAAGCACAATTGCAATTTGAACAGAATTAAAAGAACTAGCTTATAATAAAAACAGCTAACTCTATGAACATGAATGAAAGGAAAATAACAGTTTCAAGAATTAAGAATTGTAAGTTTGCAAGAACTAAGCTGAGACAAAACAAGAACAAGAAACTGGAAATATACTGGTATAAAAACTGGGTAGAAAAAGAAAAAAACAGTAGCTAACTAAGACAGGAAGGATAACAAAATGATTAAACTAGGTACCAAAACTGAAAGGAATAGATTGAATTGAAAAAAAATATAAACTGGAAAAGATGGAAAGACAGTGGTTCACAACACAGTAACAAAATGAAAAATGAGTTTATTGCTTCTGATTTCTTCACTTTCAATTACAAGACACACACTAGTATTTATAGACCAGTACAACTCATTTGCACTCAGCCCAATAACAACCCAATTACTGATACATCAACTTGTACACTGATACACCCGAACAATTAAATTTATAGACCAGTACACACATTCCTCTTCTGCCAGTTCCTTATGCTTCCATTTCCTCATACAAGCCCACTACTTCTGATGATCTTCAGCTAATTCCAGAGAACAGTACTCAGTCGAAACAACTTCTTCTTCCCCAATCCTCTCACAGTAGTTTTTGTTTGCCATAATAATGGCTACCAAGTTTGGGTTGTTACAACTCCATTCCCCTTAAAACGAACCTTGTCCTCAAGGTCGAGTTGTAGCAAAGGAGGTGACCATGGTGGTTTATGTGAGCTCTCATTGAAGATAGCATCTTTACTAACTAAAGAATTGCATCTATTAAATGGTTTTCTGAGAGTAGTTTTTTTTTTTTTAAACCAAAATATTATAATAGAATGGAGAAACAAGCCTTTCTCCAACGGCTCACAAAATACAGCAAGACTTTCAGAGTATGCGACCCACATACCCGAAAACCAAAGTATCAGAAAATAGAAGAAAAAGCTATGCTAACAGTAGCAACATAATACAAAGCTAAAAGGACTGAATAAGCAACCGCTCAACCAACAATCCCGCTACACCCAAAGGTGTAGGCCAGTCCACCTCAAAGAAAACCACCCACCGACAAAGAGTGCAAGAACCACAAAGAACCGCAAGCCATCACTCGCAAACCATAGAGAACCATAAAAGCTGTCCTCCAACAAACCCAACCAGCGAAACAGCAATACCAGATGAGCTCTGGGTACCAGCATCCGACTAGAATAACAGAGAGCTGAAGTGCAACCAATGGAAACAAGCCTAGGAGAAATCAAAATTCCCACCAAAACCTGGACCTGAAAGACTAGCGACCACATCAAATCAAAAAAAAAGGGGGGGAGTGTCAGGAACGCTGGATGTAGACCAACGCCCTGACAGGAACACTCAACCGATTCCCGTTCTTGCGGACCTCATCGCACAAGTAATTGAAAGAAGACCCACAAGAGGAAGGATACCGGTACTAAATCGTCCCCTGAACGGCCGACCACGAAAAGCTAGGAATACATCATTCCTGACTCGCCTAATAATGGTCACGGCCTCCATAGGAGTACTGTCGAAGATTGCCTTGTTCCTAGCACACCAAATGTGCCAGCAAAGAAGACAAGGAATTAATCGATGAATGATCGCACGAAGAGATTTCCTGGAGTTCCCAGACCACCAAGTCGAAGGAAGATCGTAAACAGATCTGGAAATTCCACGGACACCTACCAAATTTCCGAAGTAGTTCCAGCAAGATCTGGCCGTAGAACCATTGAAGAATAAATGGTTCAAGGATTCCGAATCCCTGATGTCGCAGCAAATGCAACGGGAAACTAATGGGATGCCTATCCGCTGAATGTTCTCGTCTAAAGGAAGACCATCATGGAGTATACGCCACATGAGGGTCGAAACTTTTGGAGGAGAACGCGAATCCCAGATGAAAGAAAACAACGGGCGAATGGGGGAAGGAATACGAATCGAAGTCCAAGCTCTGAGGATGGAAAACGGGGCGCCGTCCCATCCTAAAAGACCGCCGTGGGAGTCAGATAAGGATTTCACTGACTGCATGTGCTTCCACGTCTCGCTAGCATAGGACGGAGAACCCGTATAATTTGTGCCCGCAAGCCTTCGGTATTTAGCGTGAAGGAAAGAGGACCATAAAGAATTGTTAGCACCGAATCTGTACCACAGTTTGCAAGCGAAGGCGGAGCAAATATCCTTGGGGTTGCGCAACCCCAATCCGCCCTCGTTCTTGGGACGACAAACCGTGTCCCACGAAATCCAATGATGGCGGCGTTCGCCTTCCTTGTTGCCCCAGAAAAATGAAGAGGCCAAAGAGCGATACGACCTAAAAAAGGAGGCGGTAGGGGTCATAGTCGCAAAGACATGAGTACCCATTGAATCTAACACAGACTTTATGAGAACCAGTCTGCCAGCCTGAGAGAGAAGAGCCGCATTCCAACGAATGACCTTACCCCGTACCTTGTCAGCTAAAGGATCAAAATAAGCATTAAGCTTCCTACCGCGGTACAAAACTATACCCAGGTAGGGAAGAGGAAGCGTGGTCTCGACGAAACCAGAAATTGTCTCAATCCAGGAAGCTCTAGTAGGGGAGCAATCCTTCGCCCGGACGAAACAACTTTTCGAAGAGTTAACGAGCTGACCGGAAGATCTCTCGTAAAGATGAATGAAGCTAAGGAGCTTCCGAATAGATGAGCGACTACCGTTCGAGAAGATAACAATGTCATCTGCAAAGGACAGAGACGATATGAGAGGACAACCCCTCGGAATCCCGAAACGCTGGATCTGACCGTATATCGTCAAGCAATGTAGACCTCGAATGAAGGCCTCAGCCGCGATCACAAAAAGAGCAGGCGATAGCGGGTCTCCTTGGCGAAGACCTCTCCCAGCCCTGAAATACCCATTAGCCGAACCGTTAATGAGCACAGAGAACCAGCAGTTGGAGATAAGCCTCCAAACAAGGTCAATGAAAGTTTCTGGGAAACCGAAAGTTCTCAAGACCTTAATGATGAAAAACCACGACATACGATCGTAAGCCTTAGCCATGTCGAGTTTGAAAACAACATTAGAGCCCCGCACTTTCCTGTCTAACTGGGAAATAAGTTCCTGAGCCAACAACACATTGTCAGAAATTAAGCGCCCTTTAACAAATCCCGCTTGGGATGATGAGATTATACGCTCAAGGAAAGGGGCCAAACGGGTAGCTAAAATCTTGGAGATAACCTTGTTAGAAAAGTTACAAAGGCTGATGGGCCGAAAGTCGCCACAGGAGCGCGGCAGGTCGCACTTCGGGATGAGAAAAAGGTTGGTGGATGTCCAGCTTGAGGGGAGGAAACTACCAACGAAAAAGGACTGAACAGCACGACAAAAGTCATCCTGAATAATAGGCCAGCAACAGCGGTAGAAGGTACCGTTGAAACCGTCTGGACCGCTAGCACTATCCTTACTCAGAGCAAAAGCACTGGCACGGATTTCCTCCGCCGATGGGAATTCAGAGAGGGTATCACTATCAGGCGAGAGGACCAACCTGGGAATGAAAGCTAAAAGAGAGGGATCGGATTCGGACACCGAAGGCGAGCCTAGGAAGGATTGGAAGTGAGTCACAATTGTGTCAATGACTTCCACCGGCGACGATGCTAAAGATAGATCAGGGCGCATGATCTCACGAATGGTAAGAAGGTTGTTTTTCTTCCGAATGAAGGAGTGGAAGAATTTGGAGTTCGCGTCGCCGTCGACCACCCACTTGACTCTAGCCTTTTGGCGAAGGAAGTCATTCTCAAGACGAAGTTCCGAGGCAAAAAAGGATTGAGCAGAAGCCCACGCCTCCTTGTTGGATAATGACGGGGACTCATCAACCAAAGCTTCCGCAACAATTAGGGCTTCTTCGGCAGAGCGAACACGATCGAATATGTTCTTGAATACGTTCTTGTTCCACACTTTAAGACAGCCCTTGAGGCGTTTCAGCTTGCGACAGAAAACAGAGCAGGGAGGACCGATGATGGGAACTGACCACGAATCAGCTACCACTTGATGAAAAGTATGGTGAGATCTCCACATACTTTGGAAGCGAAAAGACGAGGGCCCCGACAGCGAGAAAGGAGAGCAGCGAACTATAAGAGGGGAATGGTCAGAGAAGGTCCGATGAAGATGGACAACCGAGAAAGAGAAAGGTAACCGAAACCAATCCTCCGAGCCAAAGACTCGGTCTAGCCTGGATAGGATACGACTTGGGCCAATCTGGTTATTAGACCAGGTGAACGCCGATCCCACGAACGGGAGCTCAGAGAGACCAGATCCGACAATGAAAGAGTTAAAATCCGCCATTGCAAGACGGTTGATGGCAGCTCCACCCCGTTTCTCTGCCTGGCATGCGACGATATTGAAATCGCCTCCAATCACCGAGGAAGAAAAGCCCAAAGAACTGAGACCTAAAATATCGGACCAAAGAGTAAGCCTCTCTGACCGAACACATTTGGCATACACTGCCGAAAACAGAAAAGGAGAACCAAAGAAAGAAGAAGTGCAGGCTACCGATAAGAGTTGCGAGGAGTCGAAAATTTGGTGGACCGAATAGGATTTGGACCATAAAATCCAAATCTTACCCGATAAATTGGCCGACCCTCCGCCAAAACCTAAGGATAATACCGTACTGGTTATTTCCACCGGGTCTAGGAGAGGTTCCAGGATAGCTAGCACACCGACCGAATGTTTCCGAACAATGCGTTTAAGCCTAGCCAAGGAATCAAGGTTCCCAATACCGCGAACATTCCAGAAGAGAAAATTCGACATGACGAAACTAAAGAAGAAAGTTAAAGCAGACAGCAACAAATAAAAAAACCAAACGTACTCAGACAAGATATAGTGAGTGCCGAGACGATCTGTCGACCTGCTCGGACGCTACTATAGAGCGTGTACGGATGGTGCGAGGAGTAGAGTGGACTCTACGTACTCTACAACGGAGAGGACGAGCAAAAGAAACCGCGGGCTCAGCAGAAGCCAAAGATGACTCCTCACAATCGGTCGATGATGACCGATAAGCCCCAGCAAACTCCGAACAAGAGTTCCTGGACAGACAATCAAGGCGCTCATTCAGAAGCGCAATTTCTGCCTTACTCATCATCGGGATGGTAATGGACAGAGAGCAAGAAGAGGAGGGAAAGGAGCACTCTGCTGAGCAGAACGCTGGAGATGAACGCGAAGGAACAGGAGGAGCAGAAACAGCAGAAGAAAAACTTAAGCAAAAGGGTAGGCGAAAAAGGCGAAGAGTGCACTGCCACCGGCTCTGATCTGAAACGGGGCAGATAGGAGCTGCAACAGAGCGAAAGAATGATGAGGCCGGGATAACAGGAGCTGATACCCCCGACTCAGCTAACTGGCGGGATAGAACTCGATAAAGGCGTACCGGAAGAGCGATACGGGGAAGACAGAAATAAAACCCCGTAAATGTAAGGGAGCTATCCAGATGCGTCCCATCTTGCTGTGGGAATCCAACCATAACGAGACTGTCACTAAAAGTACAGCCCCGTGTCGAAGGTGAGATTCGCGCGGCGCACCAATCTGCGGAACGATGATAACGGAGCGCCGATGGCTGACGGTATACCCTGCTGTCCATATAGTGATCACCGACGATCACTATACGCACAGAGAATAACGAAGGATACCGCCCTCGCCAGTCGCTCCCGGCCCACTGAGCAGATCGATGGCCCCAATAGAGTACAGTAAACAACGCCGAACGAAAAATCAAACAAGTCACTCGCAACACCAAAATGTAGTCGCAGTGACTCAAAACCAATACCCAACAGAAAGTACCGGACGAAGAGATCCAGACTATGGACGAGAAAAGGACAACCACACTGTTGAAAGCTA
Organism: Allium fistulosum; assembly: GCA_030737815.1. Lineage (NCBI taxonomy): Eukaryota > Viridiplantae > Streptophyta > Magnoliopsida > Asparagales > Amaryllidaceae > Allium > Allium fistulosum. The sequence goes on from CM060907.1 coordinate 298,753,004, forward strand.
ACAACACCGAAGAGAGCCTAACGCTCGACAGAAAGCTACCAATCTAACATAAAGACGAAAAGGCGAATAAGTCACCACTGTGACCTGACACCCTACCAAGCCCGTCATAGGCGGAAGTGTCAGGGAGCACACACCTAAGTGTGTCATGGCTCAAGAATTCTAATTTGACAACAAAGGAAAACCCCCAAATGTCACAAGGTAACCCAGCAGTAACAACCACCAAAGACAGCGAGCAAGAAAAACATACCTTCCAACAGAGCTCCTCCACTACGGCAAGACAAGGGGCAGCCGAGCCCTTATCTGCTGAATCGCCCAAGAACGAAACTGCAGACAAGTTCCCACCACCGACCATTAACCACTCATCAGAACCACTCTCGAGACCTGGATAAAAACCACCCTCAACCGAAGCTGGCACCATCGCAAGGCACGGGGATGGAGACAAAGTGATCAAATCTTCATCTGCCAAGCCACCTTTAACCTCGCCAAAACTGAGATCGACAGAGGTAGGGCAAGTAACCGCACTACCCAGAATTGACAATCGAGGGGAGAAAGGAGCGGTGAACTCTCCCTTCTTCCTATACTCTGACTCAACCTCTAGGTTCACACCCAACTGATCACAGTCGAGACCAACAACAACGGAGCCAAACGAAATAGCAGTCGACAAAGGATGCGACAAACCCAACGCCTCCCCATATATCAATTTGGGGGCAAACTGAATCTGAAGATCGCTAACAGCCAGATCATCAGATCTAAACGAAAGCTGGGAAGACTTCACAAAGCAAGGCGACAAAACCATGAACTGACCTTCCACCAACAAGAACTTGTGACGAGCCAGAGCGGAGAAGGCCCCTGTGGAATAAACTTCTATGGCGACCGTTCTATCGCTCGAGAGACAAACCGAAACCGGAGAAGGGACAATCGCCAGCAGGGCGTCAGCGACGACAGCGAAAGGAGGACAACTCCTTACAAAATCGCCCGTAAAAGCGAAAACCCCCAAATCCACATAATAACCCATAGCCTCTCGCGGAGAAGCAATACAAGAAGCAGTAAAGTCGAAGCGCAAGTAGCAAGAGAAACAGAGGGGAGTAATCGGAGAAGAGAAAAAATTAGGCAGCCATTAACGAGAGAAAGAGAATAAGACCGTTGAAGCACTTTTTTAAAATCCAAAAAAGAAACAATAATAAAACTTTGGGGCCATGGATACTTTGTATTCCATAGCCTTTGGTTAAGCCGGTTTTATAAGTGGCCGTGCACTATGTCTCATTATTGTGGCCGCTGGGTATCGAACCGGTGCCACTACAACACAATGTAGCAACTCCACTATGCCTTAACCACTGGACCACTAGAACTTGACTTTTTTTTCCGAATTTTTCAATTTAAGCTTCTGAGAGTAGACTGGAGAGCAGCTTTTGGTGTATCAACTGTTAAATTGGATGTTGTGAATCAGAACCCTTATTAGTAGCTACATTCCAACAGCGTTGATGCGTTGGTTCATTGTTACTTTTGAGCTCAGCTTGTTCTTCGGCCTTTCTTTGTTCTGTCATACCAGTGGGTTTGGATTCTTTCCCGAAATTCAAATCTGAATGTTGTTCGATGCTAGTCTCTGCATTTTGTTCAATGCCTACTTGACTATCAGGTGTATCGCCATTCCTTTTATCTTCAATGGAAGGTTTTGAATCCTCAATCCTTACATCAGTTGCATCTTCATTAAGACTAAATTTAATATCAGTGCCACTTTCATAAGTTGTATCAAAACTAGTTCCCAGTCTTTCTTTCTCCTCTTGATCAATATTATTAACCACGATAACATCATTTTGATTAGCCTTATCTTTAACATGATTCATAACTCTACCAGCTTTGTCAGTCTCAGCACTATTTTCAAATACAGTTTGTGGAGATTGCTCAACATTAACTTGAACACCCTTGTCACTATTTTCTACTTGTTCCGGTACATGGTGCTTTACATATACTTTGTCAGCTTTTGTAGGTTCAACAGCTTTAACTGATCCACCTTCATCAATCTTGTCCATTTCAAAATCGTTACAAGGATCTACTCCAACATCAGTAGCTTCTTGGAACTGCTTAAATTGGCTAAGATACACCTTTTCAGTGTAATTTTGCTTCAGACTAGATTCTTCATTACAACCAGAATATAGTTCATCTCTTCTCCTTTCGAGCAACTTGTTAGTTGTTGGATTATTTCCTTCTATCAAGTTTTCAAGGCTGCTTTTGCCTTGCATTTTTTGTTGATAAGAATTGGGCATCTGAATATTTTTTTTTGTTGATGTACTGCTATCAAGAATTAAATGGAGCATTGCTGCTTCATCAATTGCAGTTAGCTTTTTATTCTTCTGATTGTTGAGCCATTCGGCTTCAAAGAATCTAGCTAAAGAAATTGCTTCTCTGAAATCTACAGGTTTGCAAGCCAATACTTCATCTCTAATGTCCTCTTTAAATCCATCCAATAATTTCTTTAGTTGTTCTTGGGTCTGATTCTCGATTTGCTGCAAATCTTAGACATAAGATGAAACTGATCCTGCTAATGCTTCATATGGCATCTCTACCTCCTCGTGATTAAATCTAAGTATAATTTCTTCCTTGAATACTTGCCATGACCTGTGATTTTGCACACTCTTCGTATACCAATTATACCATCGCATTGGCTCCTTATTGAGATAAAATGAACAAAAATCCACCCAAAATCTTTCTTCTATTTGTTGAAAACTTAAGTATTGCTCAACCTTTCTCAACCAGTCTGTCACTTTCTCTTCATTAGAGAACACTGGATAGTCTAGTTTCATTGTAGGGTATGGGTTAGGATAGGGGTTGTAGTAGTTTATGGTGGAATATTGCTCTCTGGGTGCTTGTAGAGGTTCAGGTGGGTACAATGGGGAATTTATGAAGTCTGGAGCAATTCTAGGTTGTGGCAGAACATTTCTTAGTGGTGGTACAACATTTCTTGGTGGAGGCGCAGCATTTCTTGATGCAACATTAGTGGCTTTTGTCTTTGGGGTTGGGATTGTTATGGCAGGAGGTGCATATGGGTAATAATTTAAGGGTTCAGGCTGCTGTAGTTGAGGTGGATACTGAAATCTTGGATTAGCATCTATTGATTCATTGCTTGAGTTATTGTTGAGGCTGGGATCAGGCTGGTTGTCAGTGGTTAACCCAGCCGGCTGCTCTGATACCAAATTGGAATTCCCCGGTTGATCTGGATTCTTGGCCATGACTGATGAAGGAAGAGATCTGGAATAGGGGAAATGAGTTTGAGCAGAGGAAGTGAGAGTTTATGGCGTGCACGTGCACAGATTGCTTTTGTACACAGTTTGCTCAATGGAAAAGAACAGAGGTTGGTATTTTTCAAGAAAATCAAGAAACAGAAGCAGTTTTTGTGGTGACTCGAAGGAAGTATAGGGCAATTAAGGGTTTTACTCGAAGTGGAAGATGACGTTTTCTAGGAAGAAATTACCCAGATTTATAGCAACAGTTTACAATGTACAAAAATGAAATTGTAATACAAGAAAAGAAATTGGTAACAAAAAAATCAAGAACTGAAAATAATAAAAGGCAAGAATAACAAGGAGGGAAGCACAATTGCAATTTTAACAGAATTAAAAGAACTAGCTTATAATAAAAACAGCTAACTCTATGAACATGAATGAAAGGAAAATAACAGTTTCAAGAATTAAGAATTGTAAGTTTGCAAGAACTAAGCTGAGACAAAACAAGAACAAGAAACTGGAAATATACTGGTATAAAAACTGGGTAGAAAAAGAAAAAAACAGTAGCTAACTAAGACAGGAAGGATAACAAAATGATTAAACTAGGTACCAAAACTGAAAGGAATAGATTGAATTGAAAAGAAATATAAACTGGAAAAGATGGAAAGACAGTGGTTCACAACACAGTAACAAAATGAAAAATGAGTTTATTGCTTCTGATTTCTTCACTTTCAATTACAAGACACACACTAGTATTTATAGACCAGTACAACTCATTTGCACTCAGCCCAATAACAACCCAATTACTGATACATCAACTTGTACACTGATACACCCGAACAATTACATTTATAGACCAGTACACACATTCCTCTTCTGCCAGTTCCTTATGCTTCCATTTCCTCATACAAGCCCACTACTTCTGATGATCTTCAGCTAATTCCAGAAAACAGTACTCAGTCGAAACAACTTCTTCTTCCCCAATCCTCTCACAGCAGTTTTTGTTCGCCATAATAATGGCTACCAAGTTTGGGTTGTTACAAAATTTGAGATTAAAGAATGGAGGGGAGGGGGGAGGAATGGAAGAACATCTAAACTATTATGTGGATTGATGTTGAAGGGTGTGTTTGGAATTAATCATTTTCGTTAACTGTGGCGGAAAAAGAAAAAATTAGGATGTTAGTATATTTAACCATTCCTATATTTGGAACTAGAATAGAGGAGAATGAAGGAAATTAATGAAATTATTGGGGTTGAAAAGGATTGTGTAGAGTATGGTTTTTTAAAGAAAATGGTGGGGTGTGTAAGGCATTTCGTGGGGTGTTAATAAATGTTGCATATGCTAAATGAACATTTACTTCTATAGTAAATACCGAATAGTATATCCTGGTAGAGTTAAGGGTATGCCTTAGGGAAACCAGGTAATTTTATTGTATAATTTAGCTCTTATAGCGAATCTTGTTTGGAATAAAGTTGGATTTTGTTTTTTGTTTTTTTATTATATATACTGTTATATGGGATATAATTAATATTTCCAATACATAATTATATACAAGCAGAAATTCTTAGGAAAAGTATTTAATCAACTGCTATTTCAAATGAGTTCGTGATCATGGGTGTTGAATCATATAAAACTAATACTTGTCCTTAAATGTTCCTAGTCAAGATGTATTAAGAACGAAATATCGATGTATTCGTTTAGACTAGTGTACGGAATGCTTTCCATATGATGAACGATAAATTACTCATTGCCATTAGAGGAACCAAGGGGTTACGTAAGTGTAATTGTTTGGAATAAATACTGAACAACTCGAATAAAGTCTTCTATAGGTTAAAAGTCATATAAAAGATCTCATATAAGGATACGTAATAGTCATCTGACTTAAGAATAATGTAAGTCTTACGTGTCAAAAATATACTATGATTATGGTCAACCACGTGACAATGTTTATCGTGTTAAGGCTATAGTTGGGTATAGAATGAACCACTTGAGGTGAAACATTATTTAAGAGAGTATTCGTCTCCTACTAATATAAGGTTAGTATTATCGTAAATGATAGCCAACTCAAGGTCTTGACCGAAGCAAATTGTTAATTGGTAAATATTGTCAGATTCAACCATGGACTTTATTGTTGGACTTTGTAATCAACTATAGATATTATTAAAGTTTTGACCATAGACCAAACTCTAGATACCTAAGTGATATTAGTGATGAAGAAGAGAAAACTTGCACAATATATCGATGCTTATATATATTACTTTAAATGATAAGAAATTGGATTTCACAAAGATAATATGCAAGCAACAAAACTCATGTGCACTATTATGCATCAGCAAAGTCTATACAGATTTAATATTTAAAATATTACTCAGGTCTGAGTTCATATATACAACTGCAATTATTAGGTTTCAACCAAAAATAATGTATAAAAGCTATAAATTATTATAATGAAGAAATAAATATAATGGTTATACTAATTAATTTTATTTTTGATATTGTTAGAGGGATAAAAAGTTAATTAATAAAATATGTAATTAATATTTGTTTACTTATTTATTTATATACGCCGAAATTAGTATTTATTAATTAATAGATATTTTATGATAGTTTAGATTATTAATGCTGATTAATATTAGAGGGCTAGCCATATTGGTAAGAGCCGAATTGTTTTACTTCATTCGATTATTTAATTTAATTAATAAATAATGTCTGACCTAATAAAATAAATTAAGAAGAAATTTTTAGCAGCTAACGCTATAAATATATCCTTGGAGCTTCGTTTGGATGGTCATTTTTTTACTCTCTCTCCCCAAAATAAATTATATCTTAATGGGGAACTGAGTTAGAGATAAGACCTCTCAAAGGCTAAGCTGATGGTTTGAGGTGTATTTGACTTACAAGCTCGTCAAGAAAATCACTGTAAATTATTTTAAATAACAACAATTTATAGTTTTATTTTTGTATTTTCTCTTTAAATTTTATATGACAACCCACACTTCGATGGGCCTGAATGTTTGCTAAATCGAAAACCCAAGTTCACTAGGTATAGGTCGTTAGTATCTTATAAAGAACAAAAGCATATCAGAGCACTGTTGATATAAACTCACAGCGGAATAGTAAAGTTTAATAAAACATATGATTACTGACCAAGGCTGACACCTTTGAACACGAGTGCCCTTGTCAGTATCGAGCACGCATAAGGAAATCTGTCCTTCCACCATTTCTGCCGTATACTAGTACCCATCCCTCTAAAGCTATTTAGTGAGTTGTAATAACGAGGGGGTTAGAACAATGTTCTAGTGAATGGTAAATTACACACTTTGTACATAACACTGGTTTATGCCAATTGCGTTCCATTACATATTATGTCTATTATTTTACTTAGTCGTCTTGACTTCACGTACGCGTACGATATGCCCCCATCTACTTGAGGTAGGCAATAACTACATACATGTATGTATGTGTGTGTGTGTATAAGTACCAAAGTCCCCCTTTGGACTAGGATACTTTCGCCTCTAGTATCCGTAACTCGGTACGTCTTCAGGATCCATCATCAACATAGTATCACGTCCTTATCGTCTTGCATAACTAGGAACTCTCATAGTGGCTAATACCGACATCACAATGATTCAGCTGTATTCTATCTCATCTTGCTTTATATCAAGGACTTGGCTCCACGGACTATTTTATAAATTTGAAAGACCTCCGCTAAGGGTTATCTAGCCTTGTCTTCTAACAACAAATAAACTAACAAACAAAATGAGGCATGCATGTCATAAATGTGATCTACACTAGTAGGAGGTGTTGACCGTTTAGGCGTAACTTTTGTCTTTATGCTAACCGCTCAGGACCGATGACGATCTTGACCTATGTAAACAGCTCCTACTCCCCACATATATGGTACCAACCTCACTGTCATAGCATCGAGCTTACGCTCACCATCCTATTATATAGCCTAATGCAATCTAGAAAAAGCTCATTTGGTTACTTAACACGTACCCTCTAGAAGTTTAAAGTAGACTCTACTTAGCCCTTTGACACTTCATATATACACGAACGTATAATCCTACGGGTCTTACAGTTGGAGATGTTTCACACCGTGTAGTTAATGCCCCGCTATTACCCCGCTATAACCCTGCTATATCTCATAGCGGATTTCTACCGCTACGATTTTTCCATATAGCCTTTCCGTTTTAAGCCCTGCTATTTCCACTATATCCCGTTATTCTCGCTATATTCCGCTATATCTTCTTTAAAATAAATGAATTGAAAAATGACATTTATACAATATAAAAATTTTGAAATTAATTTATTTAATTGAATTTTTAATTTATTTTTAGAAATGAAAATACTCTAGTATTATACTAAATTCAATTATGTTATAAAAAAGTTTTCATTTATTTACATTATATTCGCACATGTTTTTATTCAAAATTATTTATCAATTGAATGTTAATTTTTCATTTAATTACCATTTATATATTTGTAAAAACATTAAGTACGAGTTTATATGCTATTTTAGAGTCATCCGCTATATCCTGCTATATCTTCGCTGTATCCCCGCTATGACTTTTTGCACCTCCGCCGCATTGAATCTACCAAGCGCTTTAACTGCACAGGTCTCACATCAGTATAATGTATACACAACCGCCGGTGGCCTCTTTCGATGGGCAGACTTATGTTGTGCAACATTAATGACCTCGCATCCCACCAAACTAATGAGTTTGTCATTTTATCTATTCTAAGTTATTGGATAGATCCAATAATCCACACCCATTATAAATGCATATTTTTGAGGCTATATAAATTTGTTTAATTACTATGCCTCTTATGTTCAACTATTGTATTCAGTTAACAGTACACAACTTACTTTTATTTCATTAATGTCATTTTAATATCGTTTACTGCTTACTTTTAATTTAATAGATTAATTATCTTTTACTGCTTAAATTCTACTTGATACTATTAAGTGTATTCTACTGTTCCTTTTCAACTATTACTATCTTTCTTTTATTATTATAATATTCTTACTTACTCATTTTATTGCTTTACATATACTTCTTCGCTTATTTTTTTTTCTAATTTATTGCATATGCTAGATTTATAATTGAATTATTGTTATAATCTCCACTTACAATACTTTGGTTTATACTTAGGGATTTCTGTATTTTAATGCGTTGGAATTACATCCTCCAAAAGAAAATGTTAATACTGTAAATTTTCATAACTTATCTAATATAGGACTTGTGTTACGTTAGGAATTACAAGAAATTATTTTTTCTGTTATTATTGAAGTAGATGGTACAAAATACGGTAAACATCCCTATTTTGTACATCTCTTTCTTTTAGATATTTCTTGTTATTTCAAACGATACACTTTTATGCATATTTAAAAAACTGGATAATTCATAGAAATTTACGTTGCAACACACTTTATTCCAATGAATTAAAATACTAATTAAATCTCAATCCATTTTATAATAACTTCTAATTCATGTTTTGTAATATCCCGGAAATTTGGGGCAATATCAATTTAATAATCTGTTTAAATAATTAAATTGATTTGTTAATCTTTGATAAAATTATTTGAATTGGTTTAAAAATCTAATTAAATGAATATTTAATTAGTGAATTTTATCCTTTAAAAACTAATAAAATGATTTCTATTTATAATGTATATATATATATGTATATATTGTAAATAGATAAGCTTGGATTTGAAATTTAAATAATAAATGAAATCTTGTTTTAAATTTCTAATATATATATTTTGATAGTTTGGAAATTATGATTTATTTAATATTAAGCTTTTCAAAGCTATTTAAACAAATAACTATATGGTTTTAAGTAAGGTTAATAATAAGGTTTATTTTATATTGCTTAATAAATATGGTTTAAGAATATATATATATATATAAGTTTAAAATACAATTAACATATGATATGTTAATTCATTTAGTAATAGTAGTAATTTATAATCTCTTTTATAAATTATTTTAAAATTGACAAATGGTTATTTTCAAATTAAATGTGTTGTTTTAAATTTACTTTAAATTGGATTTTAAAAATATAATTTGAATTTGAATTAGATTTAATTTTGAAATTCAAAAGAGTTAATATTTTAAATAGTTTTGGATTTTAAAATATATGTATAAACTTTTAATTATAAATATAATTGGTTTATTTCTTTAAAAATTATCTATATATATAAATAAGTAATAAGTACTTATTTAATTAAAGAAAAAGAGGTTTATTTACATTTAAAATAAATACAAACTAATTAAAAGGACATGTGTAAATTCCTAAGGCTATGTAATAACATGTGTTATAAAATTAAGGTATGAGAATGACAAATGTCAAGTTTTAAACTTTTGTTTTTCTTTTATTTTGAATAAATCATTTTAACCTACATATTCATCTACCTCTCATCCCATTTTTCTTTCCGGTTCTTTTCAAAAGATAAGAAGCTTCAGCCTGAAGTATAGACCAAAACAATTTCTCAAAACAAATATGTAATCAACTCCTCAAACCGTAATCATCCTTCTCAAATACCCTGTAAATCATATTCAAAAATCAAAGTTTTAGCCTGCACTTGAAAATCTGAGAACAACAAAAGCCTACACATTTTCTTCAAATCTGGAATCTGAAAGCAAGTAAATCTGGAATCAAACTCCAGTCTGCATGCAACTGCAATCTCTTCAAACTAAAGCTAGCAATTCAAGTTTTCTAAGCAAATCAAACATTCAGATTTTAAAGTTTCAAAGGCTTTTTCAAATACTGTTTCAACAGGGGAGGCTCTGTTCTTAAAAAAAAATTGGTGAGTAACATCTTTAAAAATAACTTAAGTTGACTCTGATTTCCTGTTAAGTTCTGAATACAGATGGATGCATGTGAATATTTATAGGTAATTCTGCATATATGTATTGAATGTATAATATGTGTGCAAGTTTGTTTCTTTTAAGACATATATGTTCTAGTTAAGCAAGATTTGGTCAAATTCTTTTTCTCTTGATCCAATCTATTGTTTTTTTATTTAAGTATTAACAGAATATGTTTGTTAGATTATAGGATAGGCCTAAATTGTAATCAAGTTAAAATAAACTTGCATGTCTCTGGAAAACTCAGTACAACAGTGCAAACACATTTATGTTAAATTTCAAATATATAAATTCACTGATCTAAATATATAATCTGGAAGCTTATTCAAAATCATGATTTTTAGAAAAGAAATCATAATATTTAGATTTGGTTTGGATGAGAAATGTCAGGTTGAACAGATATTGCTTTTTGGGTAATTTCTGTTGATCGCATTAGTTTGGAGGATCGTAGTTCATTCTAGGGGAAGAGAAGCTATCAGTGTTGATCGGAAAAATAACAGTAGGAATTATAAATAACTGTGGTGATGATGATTTTGATTTGAGTTTTGGAAACCTAGTTTTACTGAGTTACCATTTTTGCATGAGTTCGACTTTCTCTGGTGATCGAGTTGCTTGGGGATTTGGGTATTGGAAGATGGTGAGTTGACGAGGACTTCACCGAAGTTTCAATGGCGATGGTGGTCGGAGGAGGGAACGCGAGACGTTGACAGGTTTTGGTTGAATGGAGCTGCCTGTTCCAGTTTCGTTCCAGGTGGAAGTTTTTATCTCGATTTCGAATTCGAGAGGTTGTCGAGGCGTCTTTGGTGAAGTCGGCGAGGTTCATCGTGATCGAGATCAACGGTGAGGGAAGGATTTCCATTGGTGGTTGTTTCCAGATTTTCAAGCGTTGGGTTCGATTTGGAATCGTGGCTTCTGGAAGTGTTTAGATGATTGCGATGTGTTGCTGGAGAGTTCGTGGGTGTGTGGGAAGCTTTGGCGATGGCCGGAGGATCACCGTTGGCGGTGCACGGTGCACAGTGGCACAGCGTGTCAGTGTTGATGAGTTTGGGTTCGTGAGTTTCTTTTTCTCGAAGTGGGTCTCGGGAAGAAAGGCTTTGGCACGGGTTGTTTTAGGGTAGTACGCGAGAGAGGAAGTGATAACTGTTAAAAGTTTTAACAGTTTTAAAAAAATTTAAACTAACAGTTTAAAAATTACTCGGGAAGAAAAGGTTTTGCTTGGGGTTTTTGTAAGGTTGTACGCGAGATTCTTGAGTGAGCTGTTAAGTTTTTAAACAGTTTAAAAGTTTAAACTAAACAGTTATAAAACAAAGAGGAAAATAAGAAGAAGAATTACTTTGTTTTGATCAAGTATAGATGGGTTAAACCCAAGGTTATTGTTAAATCAGTTTTTAAAAATTTAAATAAAAGGTAAGATTTTAAATTTTTAAAATAGGCAAGTAAATCAAATTGTCTTGGAAATTCATTTCTTTGTAATAAATGTTTAAATAAATTTAAGTTGTATGAATTTATTAACTTAATTATATTAAGTTAAAATCTTAAGTTACTTTCAAACTTAATTGAAATGTAATAAGGTAATTATTGAGAAAATGTTTTATCTTAAAACTTAATTTAAGTTGATAATAAATGGAATAAATAAAGAATGATTGATTAATTGAATTAATTAATGGTTATTTATTTTAAAACTAAATTAATGATTTAATTAAGTAAAGTTAATTATTAAGATCAAATGTTTTTTAAATGATAATGTTTTATCTCAAGATTTAATTAAGATTTTCAATAAGTTGAAATTAATTAATTTAATTAAGAATTTAAGTTTAATTAATTAATTTAATTAACAAGGATTAATTAAATAATTAAGGGTTAATTAAACTAGTAATTAAGAAGTACTTAATAAAGTTTTATTAAGTAATAATTAAGTTTTCTTAATTAATAATTAAGATATTATTAATCTAAAATTAAAGTTAATTAAGGATTAATTAACTGTTATTAAGGGTTAATTAATTATCATTAAGGATAAATAAATTGGTAATTATGGATTAATTAAATTGGTAATTAAGTTGTTAATTAATAATTAAGCTTTATTAATTAATAATTAAGAGATAATTAATTAGTTAATTAAGTTTAATTAATTAATTATAAAAGTAATTAGGGATTGATTACTTTGTATTAAAGGATATTGATTAATAATTAAGGTTTATTAATTAATAGTTAAAGAATAATTAATCAAGGATTAATTAATTTGTTTAAAGGGTAATTAAGGATGAGTTACTCAGTTATGATTTAAGAAATGAATGTGATTTATTTAAGTAAATTAATTTGTTAATTAATTAAGGATAGTCACTTAGTAATTGATTAAGTATAATTACTTAATAAGATTGGTTAAGTGTAATTACTTAGTGTAAGTAATTGGTAAAAGGAATTACTGGATGTAATTGGTAAAATTAATCAAAAAGGATTTATGAAGTAAATGATAAATAATTAAGAAGTAATTAAGATTAGTTAATTACTGTTAATAATTATTTAAGGTTGATTAATTAATGTAATTAATTATAGTTAATTAATTAATTAATGTAATTAATTAAGGATATTAATTATTATAATTAATGAGAGTAATTAAAGGTTAATTACTATAAATGATTAAGGATAATTAATTTGTAAAATTAATTAAAGGATAATTACTTTATGTAATTAATGAATAATTAATCAAGAGTGATTAATATTTAATGATTAATTAATTAAATGGATAAGTAATTAATTAATGATTGATTAAGCAAGGTTAGGAATTAATTCTTAAGTAATTAATTTAATTTAAGTGGATTAAATTAATTATAATAGAGATTAATAAATGGTTGCTTATGAATGATGGTTGAGTAGAATGTCTGATTTGGTTGATATCTATTAGATGATATACTATGATACTCTGTGATATGATATATCTGTGATAAATATGTGATATTTATCTATGTTAATGCTGTGTGAATTCAAGTATTGAATTGAATTGTTTAAACCTTTAAACAACTTGGCCTTAAAAGATACGTTTTGGATTTCGATGAGACCGGGATCGGGTTTCCGTATACCGGATTTCCAGGTCTGGAGACCCGAATACCACATCGATCCAAATTAACGATAGATCGTGAATCTCAAGTGAAGATGAAGATTCAGAGTGCAAGGGTTATTGTCGTTAACTCTGAGGGTGATTCCAAAACGAGTGTAACGAGATAATGCCTTCGGTTTCGTTCGAACCCGGAACGAACTTGTATGGATTGAATGCTTTCAGCACATCGTCATGCGGACGATGAGCATTCTAAGTGATATGTTCTGATTAAAGGTAATCGTAACCTCAAGCCTCATCAACCGGGAATGGCTAAAACAGGGGAGGTGCAGCAAGGCTTCGTGGGTAGCACCCACTGAGAGCAAGATAGATCCCTGTCTAGAGGTCCCTTTTCTTTTCATTCGGCTTAGTGTGTGGTTGGTCGCGCCAACTACGGGGTTATCTTGTTCGGGATTATCCAGTAAGGGATAGTTCCGGCTTTGTGTTGCAGGGGAGCGGGCGTACTCCTCGGTACGGTGATCTAGGCCACGTACTGTGACGGGCGGTACCCCAGTAGCCCTGCCATTGTATGGAATCCAAACTCCAATAAGTGCCGTACGTATTAGTTGTGCCCAACTATGTTGGAATGTGAGATGTAAGCATTTCAGTTATTTCTATATTTTACTTGAAAACCCTAGACCCTATTATAATAAAATCAGATTTCCTATCAAATGTTTTGGTTAGCGTAAGGTAAAAACTTACCCATGTTTATTTGTGGGAAGTCTTACGTGATACCTTTTCTTTCTAAAGGTTTTGAAGTTAAGCAAGTTTAACCTGTTACTCACAGCAGACCCATGTCTGACCCAAGTGTTTATTTCTGTTTTATAAACTCTTGGGTACTCAAATTTTTTTACGAGTAGCCAAGGGATTCAGGTTTAGCTTTGACGAATATTCTGGAGGAGCAATGGAGCAGGAGGCTTCGGCGTTCGTAGATATAGTATTCCGCTGTGTTGATATCTGTGATAGTGTCTTGTCTTGTATTTGAGTTGTAATGTCTAGACAGATGTTTATAACTGTCTAGTAAGTGATGTATATGCTGTGTAACTCTGTAAATTGTTGTATACTATGTAATAGTTTATGTTAATAATATAATTTATTCGTTCCGCTGTGAGATCGTTGTTGTTGTTTCTTTCTTTCTTCTCTTCTTTTCTCTTTTCTCACCCCTTTCTTTCTTATTGATGATTCGTCGTTCTGTGGAATGAGTGGCGGGTCATTACATGTTTACTAACATATATCATTTTGACAAAAAACCTGAAATTACTATACAATCTCATTAATTTAAGAACTACTTTCACCCTTACCTTCAGATTCAAGTATATGCAATATTTTAATCAAGGTTAACAATTCACAAAATATGTAGGCATGGTTTTCGAATTCACTACATCTATATATTTAAGCCTACAACTCCAAAATTACATTCAGGTATACATGTAACAGATTTACAACAATATAAATTCAATATTATATACAAATATATAATTTCTCATTCACCTCTAAGTTTTCAAATCTCCAGATCCAAACCCTATTATTCCTATTTGACTCCTTATATTTCCTATCGAAATATGTACCGAAAGAATCTACATATTCGTCGGAAATTTATATCAGATAAGAGATTTGAATTTAATTTAGATTAGGATTTACAATTTACCTTGGCTTTGGTGGATCGATTTAATCCTATTCTTCTTCTCTATTATCCTCCGCTATCCTCCACTTATATGGTTATAGATTATTGTTTGCATAGATTTTAAAATTTGAGGAAAAGAGAAAATGGAAGAGCATTATCGTCGCTTAAGAAAATATGAGGAGAATAGTGAAGGGTTAAGCCTATATTTGTAGGAGTTCAAATCGACGCCGGCCGTTGTATTATATTATATTATATTATATATGGGTTTTTCGACGTAAGTTCATTTCATAGCTGCCAGCATATAAGCGGTCGACCACTTGGATGCCACCGACCGACCGTTAGTGGTCGATCTATCCCATTGAGTGGTCGACCATTTGCCTATTTTTGTTATGTGTTAATTCGTTTCCCTTTTCACGTTATTTTTAACATTTTAAACCGATCTGTTTTAACGTTAACCTTTTCTTATATGTTAAGTGATTGTTAATTGCAGTGAATGCAAATAATTACCATTATTTTCTTAATTACATATGTAATTGTTTTTGGTTCAAATTCTTTGAACATTCATAACCTTTTCGTTTGAACTACGATCGCAGAACTTTATATATTAAAAATGATCAGAAAATCGCCATGAACACAATGGTTCAAGTTTCGTTAGCTAAATTTTAACGTTTGTGAAATTTTCATTTTTGGACTTTAAAGATTATTTATTAATTCTTTTCAACAAATTAACATTAAATTTATGGGGTATTGCATTCTCTCTCCTTAAAAGAATTTCGTCCTCGAAATTTCGCAAGGACTGAATCATGTAAAATAAAGTGCAACTATTCTAAGCTATCTAACTAAATAGTGTGCAATCAATTTTACAGCCAATCATGTACAAGTGCTTGGTGTATCACAATACATATGATATGTATGCTAAATAATACTAAATCGGTGCTTTATATATGAATGTATTCTTTAAAAAAATTTCGAAAATATGGTCCAAACAACCTATATATACTGGCTGTTCTATATGTATGATAGTTTTGAAAATCAAAATCTTTTTTTTGGATCCAAATTTTTCCTTGCCTCTACAAATAGAAACATGGCTCAATCAATTTTGCATCCAATCTCTACTATCCAATACCTTGCAAACCATTTCTAACATCCAAAATTTTGAAAATCCAGTTTTCTGAACCTATATTCTTATGCCATAAAAGAGTTTAGATAGAGAATTCCGTATTTCCATCCTTCTCCTGTGTACCATCTCCGCTATACCTTGGAACCTTCTCATTTGCTCCCAATTCTTTTCCAACTATTCCAAGTGTGGTATACATAAGGAAATTTATTTTTAAAGTTTTAAAATTTTAAAACTGAATTATTTTAAAACAAGTTTTTTTCACCTATCGACAAGGCATGGAAAAGAAATCCCAAAGCTAAAGTAGTTTTTTCCCTCGTCACTAACTATATTTTACTTATTGTCACTTCCGCTACACGGTAAAATTCATTTTTGCTATCCCGTCAACTTTTCCAATGATATGCATGTGGCTTTTCAAAAATCCAAAATTTTCCCTTTTCTGTAAAATGTAAAATAGTTGAAATTTTTTAAAATAAAACTTTACTTTTTAAAGCTCTTACAAAAATATTTTATATTTAGAAATCAAAGATTTCTAAAAAAACTTTTAAAAGCATTTATTTTTTAAATTTTCGAAACATATCAAGCCACATCAAACGCAATCAGATTTAGTCAATGGGCAACACCTATGATTGACCTCTACGTATTTCATAGTAAATTTGAAAACCTTTTCTTTTGTTTTAAAACAATAATCAGCACACAAGTACATTTATAAATTTTAGCTTTTAAGGCATAGAGATAGTAAACTGTGGTGTCACAACAATTTTTCCCTTTCATTTGCTTGCTAAAATCTATCTTCCAAAATTTTAATGCTTTTGGGACTTAACATTAGTTATTTTTAGTCGCTAATAAATTTCCTAATTTAATTTATAAACTTCCAGCCTTACTTTGCATTAGTTAAGTGTCTACATGAGATTTCCTTATTTATTCTGCTTTTCAATATATAACGGCAATCTAGAAAATTAATACAAAAATAGAAAGGAATTTTTCTCATAAAATATCGAACGCGTTTTTATACAAACATGGACAACTAATGCTTACAACCCAAGTACCTAAAAGAAATAATTGCTGGAAGCCGCCCTTCAAACTCAACTGACATTAATGATGTTGTGGCCCTATCACTTCTTACATAAATAAATGGACCATTCTAACATGTCATTCTACTATAATCCATATATCTTTAACTTTTCCTTTTGGCCACTGATAAATAAGGTCCATTCATTACTTCCATTATCACAACCAATTATATTACTATCTTCTTTTAATCCCAATCTCTTGATGGTATTCTCAAATCTTGGTATGTGCTTTTTTTTTCCTTCACGCATGTATACTCTAGTACTCGTAGAAATGTATTTTGATACCATTTTCTATTTCCTTATAGGTTCTTCTCTATGGTCTTCACATATGTTTATTAAAACATTCATAGACTCATACCAATATTACTTATACTCAATGGGAATTCATTATTGCTATTCTATTAGCATTCGTCGCTATTTCATTCATGGTCTTGTCTTTTACCCTGTCTTACCTAGGCACTCATCTTATCTACTCCACATTTAAATTTTTTGGCTTGGTTTCTACTACTCTTTATAAAGATTATAACTTTACAGTCATGAAGTACTTAACCCAAAACTTTTATCTTTAAAAATATAAACCTAGAAATTTTTTGAAACTATATTTTAGGATTTATGAAGCAAGTTTATTTGTTAAGTACTACAAGTCATTGTTAGCAATTCAAGTTAAAAAGGTCATTTCCTTTAAGACCTTTTCACCACAAAAATTTTACTTCTCAAAAAGTAGGGTTTTAAACCTAAATTATTTATTAAGTTTTGTATTCCCAAAAACTCAAATTTTATGCCAAACCATTGTTTTTCAAAAATGCACTTTATAGTGTTTATAAAGCATCATTTATAACTTTAAACAATAAAAACTAGTGTACATGAGACAACTTCCATTCTATTATCTTCCTATCACTTATGCTATTTTCACTTTCAACTTTAAAAGAGATTTCGATAGTATATGAGGGGAACTTTTAAAAGGTATGTGCAATTACTGCACATATTTTTGGAAACTATCCATTTTTTCTATATTGTTTCTTATTACTAACTTTATTTTACATAAATTTCTAACCTTGTTTCTATTTATATTTCATAATGTTACTACTAATTAACTTTCTTCTACCAAAACCGCTCCTATTTAAATTACTTCTCTTTATAAGCCTTTGACTAACTTTTTCAGTGAATCAGTGCAATGTGTTCACCTAATACTTTGTTTTCAAGTTTTTATCTCCTTTTCATTCTTTTTACCCCACTTATAACTAGTACCACTTTCCATTGTCCACCCTTTAAAGGAAATTTTAAACTTAAATTTTGCATAATTAGAAAATCAATGAGCTATATATATGCTCTATTTTCTTTTTATTTCAAAGAAATATCTCTTTATTAAAACCCATTTTAACTGAAATTTTTCAATCTAAACAAACTTTAATTTCTTCTAAAAATTCTTATTTATATAAAATATAAAAAGATAGTCTAATTTGTAGAAAACTTTAATATTTACTTACTTTTCGAAGACAAGATTTTCTACTTTTAAATAAATCCTTTGAAAATCATTTCAAATTTTTTTTTCAAACCTTTTATTAAACATTTTCATACAGGGTGAGACAAAAGTGGGTTTTGTTTGTCCCTTCTTTTGGACTTTTCTTTCTTCAGAATATATTAAAAATCCGGCTATCATCTTGGAGTGATTATTACACACCTTCCTTTAGAAACTAGCTCGATTCTTGCTTTCAAAAATCTGCAACATATAGATTCTTCACTTTCCATTTATTTGGGCCTAATGTACATCATCAATTGGCAATCCTATGGGGATCTACAACCATAAGGCAGTCTGTGCTTTATAAGCGAGTCAGGTACCATCTAACTTTATGGACTCTTTCATATGTTACATTCATGCTCTTCTTAAGTCAACGCTTTCCAATACGACCTACTTCACATGGGGTATATCTTCAACTTCATCTATTGTTCCAACTCATTTCGCATTACCCATCTTTTCAGAATATGATCGTACCTACTTCTATAGTCGAAATTTGAAGAGTTTGGTGAATAATATATATATAATTATAGTTAAAATACAAATATTTTCACTCAACATATCTTAATTTTTAATGTCGACTAACCTATGCTATGATATCAGATGTGACAATCGTACCCCGATGGGATCGAAATTTCGCTAAATCGAAAACCTGAGTCCATTAGCTATGGATCGTTGGTGTTGGTATCTTGTAAGTAATAAAAGCATATCAGATTACTATCGATATAAACTCACAATGGAATAGTAAAGTATAATAAAACATATGATTACAAACCAAGGTTGACAACTTTGATCATGAGTGTCCTTATCAATATCGAGCAAGCATATGTGTGTAATAACCCATAATTTTGGAATTAATTATTTATTTATTTAAAGGGCCAAATAAATTAAATAAGAAAGGAAAAGGTAATGGATTAGTGAAAAAGAGTAATAGGGGGCAAGCCCAAATTATTGTGGAACAATAAACATGACATTTTTCCATTCATTCATTTCATTGTACTAAAAATAAAAACAAAAGCTTAAGAGGAATTTTAATGATGGGGGGTTGGAGAGGGAAAATCAAGAGAAGATAAGCAAAACGTAAGCTAAAGGGGATATTTTGAAGATTAAAGCAAGATATTCCAAATATCTGGCTAAGTAATACGAAACCCATTTTAACCATACCTAAATATATGGTTTCGGTAAGATCTTGTAAATTATTGTATATGATGGAGTTTCATAAGGATTTTCATTAACACATAAATTGTTGAATGAATGTTTTGGGAAAAAATAGATGAACATGGGATGTTTAGAAGTATTTCCCTACTTTAATTATTTTGAAATATTATGAATGATATATATAATGTTCCATTTGTGATTGTAGAAATGGGTTTTTAGTTTAAGAGATTTTTTATACCAAAAATAATTTATTATGATTAATAGTAGGAGTATGCCCAAAAAAATAAATAACGAAAATATCCTTAAATCAAAATAAAGGATAGAATATATTAGAACAAGTATTCATGAATTCTTATGTTGTTAAGGTTTTCTATGAGGAAAATGAGTTAACATGTCATAAGTACTACATTGGGGAAAAGGGGGAACTGCGAGGGCACATGTAATTTAAAATAATATGGTGAAACAAGTGTTAGGAAAATAGGGAAACAGACCTAAATAAAGTGCTGAAAAGAAATATAAAGGACACTATAAATAACATAAAGCGAAATCTTAACGTATCATGTAGTGACACATGTAAAGACTTTGTCAGATATGTCAGACTTTGTCTTGTATGGATCTGAGGTGATGGCCTAACGATTTATGAAGGGAATATACCTACGTGGAAAAATGTAAAGATAAGCTAGAGGGATCCATGGATTTTAAGGGGAACGTAGAACTGTGCCATAATTTGTAGAGGATTTTCCACGCCATAATAATATAAAGACGGAAGGAACTAAATTGTGCCGCAATATGCAAAAGAGGTATTCACTACAATTTGAAAGTATTTACTTAATAAGTAAATAGTGAACTACGCACACAGGTTGGGGCAGGGTTGTACTGCACCAAAGGAGGGTGTGGACGAAACCTAATAAAAGACAATTAAGTAGGAATTAGTGCGGATGGCTAGGTCTATGCAGTTTGAACTAATGAATGAATCTGAAGAATACAATAGGAAGCCGAGTCTACGCAGTCTTTACCTAAAGAATGAATTAAAAAGGATACTGCAGAGGGGCTGATTCTAGGCAGTACAAGCTAAAAGACAAACCTGAAAGAGGAAGTTAAGTGGGTACTGCAATGGGGGCACAGTAGCAGATGAGAATTGTGGAATAAAGAATAAACTAAAAAGGGAATTAAGTGGGGACTGTGCCGGGGGCGCAGTAGTAGATGGGAATAGTAGAATAAAGACTAAACTAAAAAGGGAACTAAGTGCGGACTGTGTTGGGGGTGCAGTAGTAAAACAGGAACCACTTTAGAACATGTAAAGGTGCAGTAGTAAATAGAAACTACTTGCATCGGAACTATTTTGTTCACTTATGATGTTTGGTTAGTGAGCGGGAAACCCATTCCATGCAGTATGGCTTGGTCTTATTATGTGATTATTTTGGGTAAGTATTATCGACACCAGACTTTATGTCTGACCCGTGTTTTGATTACTATAAACTTGCGGGTACTCAAGAGTAGGGTGAGTTTATGGGATTAGGTAGGTTAATAACAAGAGCCGTAGTATGCAGATCGAAGGTGGAGCAAGAGGCTTTGTTAGCTAATAAAGTTGTTGTTTTCGCTATATGAAGAAGTTCAGGTGGCATCTTCATATTTTGACCTAACTCTTTACTATGTTATTTTATATTATTATTTAACCCCTACATGGGTATGGCTTTAGAGGTTAATTTTGATGTAAAATGTATGTATTAAATATTGTTAAAATTTCTATGTAATGAAAATATTTAGCTACTCAGTTTACTTAATCTATACTTGAATATACTGAACTCACTTTCGTCGCTGGAAACTAATTCTTATGATGAATACAACATCACTGGCATTCATCTTCAAGTCTCGAAGTGGGGAATGTTACAGTTTATCAAAGCATAGGTTAGGGACACTAAACTAAAATGGAGCTAGAAAAATAGGAGTGGTATTTAGAATAAATGAACACCCAAGAGAGGGGATGCGCCACTATGCATATAACGTACTTGTATGTTGCTATATAAATATATAGGAAGACATACCTATCATTCTATTATTGTTTCACTCCCTTTCTTTATGTTTCTAGTGAAGACTTTCTTAATAGAAGAAGTAATATGGATTTGAGGAGTGAGTGAATTACAATAGAAGGGGCAAGTGAAAATAGGGAGGTTGAAAGTACAAAGACAAATGGAGAAAATAAGGGAGAAGTTCATAGAGCAGTAAGGGAGGAAGCTGCACAACCAACAAATGAGGTGGGTATGGATGTGAATGTCTTGTTTAGACAGTTCATGGCTCAGATGATGAGGGAAGTCGCACCGGAGGCTGTTCAGCCAAGACATGGTAGTGAGAGGGGACTTCCTAAAGATGAAAAAAGACTATAGGAGTTTGGGTGAGAAGTCATTTAGAGGAAAGGAGCCTGCAGTTGAAGTACTAAACTTGTTAAGGGTTTGTAAGCGCATATTTGGAGATTTAGAATTGAACGATATGCGAAAGAGAAAGCCGACATCAAGGTAGTTATGAGAAGATGTGCTGGACTGGTGAGAGGCAGTGGTTGCTGAAACCCCAAAGGAAAGGATTTCCTAGAAGTAGTTTAAAGATAGATTTGAGGCTCAGTTCATGTCAAAGTCCTAGAAGAGTGCACTACTGCAGGAGTTCATTGATTTGAAGTAGGGTGACCTTACATTGGAGGGGACATCTAGAAGTTTAACTCTTTAGCTAAGTATGGTATGGTGATCATTAATACTCCAATGAAGAAGAATGAGAAGTTCATTGGGAGTCTAAAGCGGAGTCTTGACTAAAGATGATGGCTCACTTAACATCTCCTTATGGGTTTGTGGTTGATATGGCTAGAAGGTATGATGGGATGTACTACTAGCAGAAAAGAGTAGAGACGAGACCCGAAGCAGAGCGGAAGAAGAAGTTTGCCCCATATACTAAAGTCGATAAGGGAGCGCCAAATGGAAAAGGTGGAGAGGTTGCTGCTATAGAAGTTACTTGTTTTAACTGCGGATAGAAGGGGCACTATGCAACAAAGTGTCCAATGCCCAAGAACCTTGCAAGGGTGAAGTGTTTCAAGTGTGATAAGATGGTACATCTGAAGAAGAGCTACTTAGAGCTTAAAGCCTAGGTCTATGCTTTGGAGGGACCAAGGGAAGGTCCATCTGTCGAATAAAGAGGCAAAGGGAAAGTCTTAGAAGGTATGACTTTGATTTTTGGTGTTTCTGCTAGAGTACTGTTTGATATTGGTGCTATACACTCAACTATAGATAAAGATTTGGTTGATAGACTTAGGTTAGGAGTTACCAAGTTACTCACTTTCATACATGTAATAAATCCGATAGGAGGGTATGCCACTCTCAGATTAAGGTGCACTGACCTTGATATTGAGTTAGGTTGGTGTAAGTTTTCATATGATCCCTACATGTTTGACTTCATAGACTTTGGTGTTGTTTTGGTGAAGGAATGGTTGGAAAAGTACAGCGCGAGAGTGCACTGCGCTGAAAAGATAATTACTCTGGGTCATCTGGGCCGCAAAGATAGAGTGTATGTAGTCTTGGAGGAATGTAGAATGGGAACTAGAGACATTTTATTTGCTTTAGCTTCAGATGAAGAAGATTTAGGAGAAGTATGTGTTGTAATGGAGTTCTGAGATGTGTTCAAACCAGTTTCGGGGTTGTCCCTCCCGAGAGCGATAGAGTTTCGTATAGACTTGCTAACAGAGACATAACCATTTGGTCGACCTCCTAGTAGAATGCGTCCGAAGGAGATGGGGGAGTTGAAGGAGGAGTTGGTAGAGTTAGAAGGTAAGAGTTTTATAAGGCCAAGTAGTTCACCTTGAGGAGCAGCAATAGTATTTATAAAGAAGTCTGATGGGTCATTAAGACTGTCTGATGGGTCATTAAGAATGTGCAATGACTATCGAAAGCTGAATGAGAGGACGGTGAAGAATAAATATCCTTTTCCAAGAATTGATGACCTTTTTGATCACTTGAATGGAGCTAAAGTATTTTCGCAGTTGGATTTGGCTAGGGGGTTCCATCAGCTAAGAGTTGTGGAGGAAGCATTCCTTCAATTGCATTCAGAACAAGGTATGGTTCAAGTGGGTGGGTAGATTTGCCATTTGGACTAACCATTGCACTTGCGTTCTTTATATACTTGATGAATGGAATCTTCTAAGATAAGCTAGATAGATATGTTGGTGTTCATAGATGACATCTGAGTGTACTCTAAGGAAGAGTAGGAACATGTAGTTCACCTAGGGCTTGTGCGGGAAAGTTAAGACAACATAAGTTAAAGGCAAAAATTTTCTAAGTGCCGTTTTTAGAGAAAGAAAGTTAAGTTCCTAGGCCATCTGATTTCGAAAGAAGGGTTAGCAGTAGATCCTTCAAAGCTTGTTGTAGTAAATAGGTGGAGAGACCTAAGAATGTAACAAAGGTGCAAAGATTTTTAGGATTGGCTAGCTACTATTGAAGATCGATTAAAGACTTCTCTTGTGTAGTTGAGTCGATAATGAGACTGAATAGCAAGGGTGAGAAGTTTGTTTGGACACAGGAGTGTGAGAAGGTATTCTAGGAACTTGTACCGATTGACGAATGCGCCTGTGTTAGTGATACCTAAAGGGAATGATGGTATGTCCGTGTATAATGATGCATCAGGTTCAAGGTTACGAGCGATATTGATGCAGAAGGGAGAAGTAATTGCATACGCATCTAGATAGTTGTGACCCTATGAAGTTCGGTATCTAGCGCATGATATGCAGTTAGCGGTGGTCATCTTCACATTGAAGATTTAGGGACATTATCTCTTAAGGGAGAGGTTTGAGTTATTTACTGACCACAAGTCCTTGAGGTATTTTTTTCTCTCAGAAGGAGCTGAACATGAGGCAGAAGAGGTGGTTAGAGTTTCTAGCATCTTATGATTTTGGGATAGAGTGTATCCATATATAGCAATAAAGTAGCTGATTCCTTAAGCCGCAAATAGCAGAGTTGTGTTTTGGCTATGATAGAAGAATGGACCATCTTGGAAACATTGTTTGCGTGTGATATACATTTTCGATCCAGCACCAGTTTGAGCAGTACTTCTAGGATGCTATCGTGCTTAGAAGTAAGGCCTGCACTAATAGAAAGGTGTAATGACTCGTCTTTTCAGCCATCGAAAGTCAACACCGAATACATCTATGGTATTCAATAGCCAAACATCCAATCGTTGGAACGGTAGATCGTTAGGGTAAAATAAAAAGAAAAGAACAGAGAACAGGGAACAGGGAAATCAGAATCTCATAGCAGAATTGACAACATATATTATAGCAAAGATGGTAAAGTTATTACTCCAAAATATAGAGTACATCAGAGTTAAAAACAAACCTTATCTGCTAGACAGGTATGAAATTATGACCTTACAATTGCTGATGGTGCATAATATGATACAGTGGAAAATAAAACACTACGATAGGTAAACATCCAGCTCTTCTCCGATAACTCCACATCACCAAAGCCAACCTAGGAAGAACTTGGTCTGACCCAACCATTATAATTAAATAACACAAGGGTCAGTCTGGAAAACCAGCGTGAGAAAACTTAAGTAATATAATAAACGTATTAAAATTTTATGAGGCCAATCCACTAATGTGAAAGGGATTTTTTACCTCACAGGAATAACATCCGTTGATGAAGAAATGGGAAACAAATCAAAACAACAATCCAATCATGAAAGAATGGAAATAAACAACAGAAACAATCCAAATAAAAGGGTGTGTACTAGTAAGAACAAATCCCATACTGGATGAATAGGCATAAATAATAACAAATCCAAACTTAAAAGAATGGTCACAAATAATTGAACATAGAGAAGAGCATAAGGCAGTTCTACATGCAATTAAGGAAACAATTCAAAGATTTGAGTTAACAACAAGGGAAAGAATAGTTTTTCCAACAATGAATAGGAGGATGCGCCCCCCTTACCGAACGTATACCTCTAGAAATATACTTGAGAACTGCGATGGCTCTCGGACACGTCCAAGCTGGACCCCACCAACGGTTACCGAGTATCCGAGTATTTCACGTTTCATTGCGCAAAAACCAAATCCAATCTAGAGTGCATGTGAAAACACCCTAATGGAGCAACCCCATATAGCTTGGCTCTCACTTACTCTTTGGGTTTAGTCATTTCCGACAAAGGATAATAAGGCTCAAATGAGCAATACATCATCTTAGAGTGATGAAATATAAAGAAGAAATAAGAATCAAAGTCGATAGTCGATAAATCAACTATTGGAAACGATAAGATAGTTGCTTTCACTTGCACTTGATTTTCGCATCACAATACTTTTAAAGACACTTTACAAAAAACACTCTTTAAAATGTTCTTTTAAAAAGGCAAATTTTATTTCCTAAGTGTATTAATGTTAGTACTGGAGATATTGGTTTTGATGACAACAACTTTAGGAAATCATATAAAATGTAAATACTAATGTTTTATCAAGGTATATAGTATATAGTGCAGGATAATAGACAAGTAATGGTTTAAGAAGACTATACAATATCTAGTAAAGATTGAAGAGATTTAAGATGTTGATATAGAGACTCAAGAGCTAGAGAATAAAGACTTATTAGTATTGAAGAGTTTAAGATTGTAAGATATTCTAGATAAGTTATAGAATCAAATATTTATGTTAAAATTCTGATAGCATTTGATCTCTCTATCTCTATTCAGTTTTTAAATATTCTTTTCAAAACAACTTTTAAATTGTTTTCAATTTCTTATACTTATAAATATTGTTTTAAGTTTTTGATATTTTACTAAGTTATTGTTTTTATTAAAATTTTGATTTATATTGATTTATTTTTCAAAAATCTTATCATATAATTTTACTCAAGTTTTATTATGATTTAAAGGTGCATAAATTATATTTAAGCATGTTTACAAAGTATCAAATTATTTTACAAAGCAATACAATATCAAAATATTATTTTAAAGTGTTTTTCAAACATACAAAGAGTATGTCGACATACTCTACCTCTATATGTCAGCATACTAGCCATGATATTCAAAAATCAAATTTCAAAAGAAGTGTCTATTTGTCTTATCTCTTCACGAATGGACATAACCGTTATTTCTCTATAAGTACTAGTCTTCCCAACGAATTTTATAATTATTTTTCATTCTTCTTCTCTCCTCCTTATCCTCTTTCATTTTCTAAACAAAAATATAACCATACTCTACCGAATTTCAACAAGAATCAAACTCAATCACAAGTAGTTTGATTCTCTATCATTTGCTCTCTGATTTCTATCATCTCTCTCACTCCAATCAAGATCAAAGTGCTATTCAAGAGTTATAGGTGTAATCAATATTGAAGATCTAAGTCTGTAAAACTCTATCAAATCAAACTGCTATACTTGTGGGAAGATTTTAGCCCATAATTGGGTGAGATTATAGCCCGTAAATCAATTGGGTGTGCTTAGTGGCCCGTAAATTTAGTGGGGTGCTTGTGGCCTGGAAATCAAGTGGCTCTACCCATAGGCCGGGATTCTGGAGGGTGTGTTTCATAGCCTTGAAATCGAGATTGCATTTGCATTTACTAGTTGAAAAAAAAAATCTGTAAAAGGAATTGTGCGAGACTGGATGTAGGGTAACTCCGAACCAGTATAAAATCCTAATGTGTTCTTTCCTTTTACTTTTGCTGCATTTACTTTTATCTGTGTTTTGATTCTGTGATTGTTTTTGTGATTGATAATTGCATAATTCAAAGTATAATTTCAAAAGATTTCAAAAAGATTCATATAAATTAGAAAACACTATTCACCCCCCCCCCTCCAGTGTTAATTTAGCCTTAAGATCTCTATTCCAGAAATTCACATTTGATATCAGAGTGTTGGTTTTCAAAGTGTTCATAATCTAATTTTTGAAAAGTTTAAATGGCTACCAACACTGGTAATAGTATCATTGGTAACATGGTTAATACACTTGTTAGTAATTCATTTGTTGAAGGACAATCTACTGCTAAACCACCGCTTTTTAATGGCAGTAACTACACATATTGGTCATGTAGAATGAAAATCTATTTACAAGCAATTAGATTAGACACTTTGAATATCACCCAAACTGAGTACACTTAACCCGAGACTAATTTTACACAATGGACTGCTGAACAAAAGGTCGTTGCATAAAGTAACTCTAAGGCCATGAATATACTATTCTGTTCCCTAGGTAGAAACTAATCTAATAGAGTATCTATGTGTAAGTCTGCGTTCGAAATTTGGAGAACTTTTCAAGTTACACATGAAAGCACAAGTAAGGTTAAACAGACCAAGATTTCCATGTTAACAAACCAGTTTTAATCTTCTAAAATGAGTCCAAATGAGTTCATATCTTATATGTATAGTAGATTTCAAGATATAGTACACTTTTAAATCCAATTTAAAATAAGTTATTTTCAAAATCGAATAAATCGCTTTTAAATCCAATTTAAAAGTTTTATTATCTTCATTCTTATTAAATATAATTTTAATAAGCTTTGAAATTATTTTATCCAGCTTTAAACCCAAGATTCAATTATTTACAAAATTTTAATTATTAAATTCAACAATTAAATTATTAAATAAATCGCTATATTTGAAATTCATGTTATTTAACGTATAAAAATAAATTTTCAATATTTAAAATCAATTAAATATTCCAATTCAAGTGATTGAAAATTCTGGGTCGATGCACTCTCCTCCCCTTAAAAGAATTTCGTCCTCGAAATTTCCAAGGTAAGAAAAATGCCCAAACCCATTAACTTTCCCAATTCATTCATAGATTCCAACTAATATCATCCATTTTAATCATTTCAAGTTATAACTCGAAAAATCAAATTTTAGTTCTTAAAATTTCTTCAAAATTTCTCAGAAATTTTCCAACGCCTTAAATTCATGGAAAATTTCGCCAGCGTCTCCTTTGCGCGGTTAGATCGAAACAACTATGAATTGCCACTACGGGCCCGGACCAGCAACATAAAATAAAAGCCAAGTGGCTCAACCAAAAAACCATTGAACCAAACAACAATAAAAACATGTACCTTTTTGTCGGGCAACCCAATTTTACTTATGCAATCAAAGACATCAAACTAGCTCTTGCTTTTATATACCTACGTCTTATTTACGAATGTAATCCAAACATATAGTTCATAACCATATTATCTTGTATTTCAATTTTCAACACTTGCTTTGCTAAAACCGTATGATGTACATATATCATCCGTACGCAATATTAAATCTGATCGCTCGCTCGATCACACAATCTCACTTTCAAACTAGTATCGTTCACACGACCACTCTAGTACAAACTTGGATCTAGTTCCTTCATAAGAAACTGTCATTCTCCTTGCATATCCATATACTATGATAGAGAATCCCAAAACCATATAAAATATAAATACTAATGTTTTATCAAGTTATATAGTATATAGCGTAGGATATTAGACAAGTAATGATTTAAGAAGACTGTACAATATCAAGTAAAGATTGAAGAGATTCATGATGTTGATATAGAGACTTAAGAGCTAGAGAATGAAGACTTATGAGTATTGAAGAGTACAAAATTTAAAGATATTTTAGATAAGTTATAGAGTCATAGATTTATGTTAAAATTCTAATAGCACTTGATTTCTCTCTCATCTCTCTCTATCTATTGTTAAATAAGTTTTTAAATATTCTTTTCAAAATAACTTTTATGTAGTTTTCAGTTTCTTATACTTATAAATATTATTTTAAGTTTTTGATATTTTACTAAGTTATTGTTTTTATTAAATTTTGATCAAATTTTGGTTTATTTTTCAAAAATCTTATCATATAATTTTACTCAAGTTTTATTATGATTTAAATGTGTATGAATTATATTTAAGCATGTTTATAAAGTATCAAATTATTTTATAAAGCAATACGTTTTCAAAATAATATTTTAAAGTGTTTTTCAAAATTACAGAGAGTATGTCGATATACTCTACCCCAATATGTCGGCATACTAGTTGCGATTTTCAAAAATTAAATTTCAAAAGAAGTGTCTATTCGTCGTATCTCTTCACGGAAGGACATGACCGTTATTCCTCCATAAATACCTGTCTTCCCAACAAATTTTATAATTATTTTTCATTCTTCTTCTCTCCTCCTTATCATCTTTCATTTTCTAAACAAAAATATAACCATACTCTGCCGAATTTCAACCAGAATAAAACTCAATCACCATTAGTTTGATTCACTATCATTTGCTCTTTGATTTCTATCATCTCTCTCACTCCAATCAAGATCAAAGTGCTATTCAGGAGTAATATGATTATTTGTAATCAAGATTGAAGATTTCAGTTTGTAAAACTCTATCAAATCAAACTGTTATACTTATGGGTGAGATTGTAGCCCGTAAATCAATTGGGTGAGATTGTAGCCCATAAATCAATTGGGTGCGCTTAGTAGGTCATAAATCTAGTAGGTGTACTTGTGGCTCAAAAATCAAGTGGCTCTACCCAGAGGTTGGGATTTTGGAGGGTGTGTCTCGTAGCCTTGAAATTGAGATTGTATTTGCATTGACTAGTTGAAAAGAAATCCGTGCAAGGAATTGTACGGGACCGGATGTAGGGTAACTCTGAACCAGCACCAAATCCTGGCGTGTTCTTTCCTTTTACTTTTACTACATTTTCTTTTATCCGTGTTTTGGTTCTGTGACTGTTTCTGTGATTAATAATTGCATAATTCAAAGCATAATTTTAAAAGATTTCTAAAAGATTCATATAAATTAGAAAATACTACTCACTCCCCATCTAGTGTTAATTTCTCCTGAAGATCCCTATATCGCGAACTCACAATTAAAACCAAGTGTTATCCCACCTTTTGGTCAAGGCTGGAATATCAACAAACTAGCTGGAAAGTGATGGATATCAGGATTGGAAATCGATTGGAAACAAGGCTTTGATCGATGTCGTCAAAATTTGGCCGAGCTCCAATCATGGCGGGATCGATAAGAAATGATGATCAAGGCTAGAAGAGGCTACGTTTCAAATCTCGGGACAAACGGAGTTCATTTTCTCAAGATAATCGATCGATTCGAACAATGCGTTCATATCGATCAGCATGGATATGAACAGCGTCTTCGTATCGATCAGGCAGAAAGGCCAGATGGGTTTCGACTCGATGTAGTTCGTATCGATTAGGAAGGAACATAGCTGCACACTTCGAATCGATGCTATTCATGGCCATCAACATACCTCGTGTCAACACTACTTCATATCCATCAGCAAGCATTTGCTCGAATCGATCAGGATGAGCCATTTCGTATCCATCGAGAGAATATGCTAGTTCGTATCGATCTATTCAACTCCACCATCGAACAAGCTCCACTTCATACGGCAGTTGTCTAGTTTGTATCCATCATGGAAGGCCTTGTTCGAATCCATCAAGGCTCATTAGTTCGCATCCATCAGGTAGTCATTACTTCGTATCCATCACCTCATCTTTTATTCGTATCCATCACATCTTCAGTTGTTCGTATCCCTCAAGTTGGAACAACTTCATCGATACGAACAAACCAACCTCCATCGATTCAAACTACGCCACCTTCATCGATACGAACAGAACGTGACAATCGATACGAACTGAGGGACTCTCATCGATACGAACTGGGATACTTCAGTCAATACGAATTGGAACATCACTTTTATCGATACGAACAAGGAATACCATCGATACAAATAAAGGCGAAGATACAAGGAATACTCGCCACGTCACCACCAGATCACACGCGACCATCGATTCGAAGTAATCGAGTCGAATTGATCGAGTCGAACGAAATGAAAGTCTCCATTTCGTATCGATCATATCTCGAGATCCACAAGTCCAAATGATATGAAATTTTCACAGAAGCTTATGTGCATGCTAGAGAATGTCCACGCCAAATTTCGACTCCATCGGACGCAATCTTGATCGATACGAAATCCGTTCGTATCGATCACGGATCAGACCGAAACTTCGCGGGCTTGGGCGCGCGGGCCTAGTCACATGCCAAAGAGGGTCTCCCGAGATCTGAGCGAAATATCAGCCTCCTACACCTATAAATAGACCCCCAGAGACAACAGAAAAGGGATCTTTGGCTTCTCAACATCCAGACTCTGCCCGATTCAACCTTGTACTCCATAGCTGCTGTTATACTCAAAATTTTATCATTATAATCTGCTATAATCCGCTGTAATCAGCAAAGAATATCAATAAAAGATTGACTTTTGGAGTGGACGTAGGCCGTAGATAGCCGAACCACTATAAATCTTATGTCTCTGTCTATTTCTTTCCGTTTTAAGTTCATTATTCTTCACTTTTTATCCTCTACATTACTTAGATCTGAGATCTGTGATCATATACTGTTGATTTGTGTTCATACACTGGTGCTTTCACGATATTTGGGGTTTGTGACCAATTTTGGCGCAAACACCAAGGTAAAAATAAATGTCAAAACATTATTTATTATAAACTCAAAACAATTTACACTTAGCTTTAATTGAAACAATTCTTTTAAAAAGATTTTCTTATTGTACACTATTAATTATAAATTTTAACACAATATTTATTATCCTAAAATATAATAAATAAACTAAATTACTTTTACAAATTAAAACAAATGTTAATCGTCCTAAAGGATAATTTATAACATCCTTTTATAACTTTAAAATCACATTAATTTCCTAAAGAAAATAAATCGAATTTAAAATCCCTTTTATAAATTTAAACCAACATTAATTATTGTTACACAAAAAATCAACCTTTCGTCGAAAATGAAAGGTCTCTCAACAAATACTAAAGAAAAGGAGTCCAGTTCAAACCTTTCGAAAGAGTCGAAGGGATGCAGTCAACAGTGTATAGCAGTCCCAGACCTTTCAAAGGAGTCAAAAGGTTTCATCTCTTAGCATTCAAAGTGTTCTTACCTTCAGAAGAGGGCGGAGAAGTCAAAGCAAGTGCAAGCAACTCTGTAATGGCTTTTCGAAAGCATAGCATTCCTTTCGAACCGGTTGGAAAACATTCAAGATACCTTTTGACAATGTTGAAAGGTTTATGAAGAAAGCAGCACTCACAAGTCAACAAAAAATGAAAGACAACCTTTCGACATCATTGAAGAAGAGCAACCTTCGGATAAGGTCGAAAGATTCACAATAAACAAGCGAAGAACAACCTTCTGACAATGTCAGAAGGCTCATAACAACTAAAAGAAGAGCAACCTTCTGACAAGGTCAAAAAGTTCATAATAGTATAATGAAGACAAACCCTTTGATAAAGGTGAAAGGATCATAGAGGCATAAGAGTAACAAACCTTTCGACAAAGGCGGAAGGTTCATAATAGCAGAAGAAAAAGCAATTCTTTTGATGAAGACGAAGGGTTTAAGGTGGCATATAAAAGGGAGACATTCTGATCCAAACGAGAGCATGAAGTCAAAAGGAGGGCCGCCTGCATCTATAAATAAGATCCAAGGGGTTCAGTTTTGAGGATCCAATCTCTCTAATTCTAATCTTGTAATTTCTCAATCAAATTATTGTAACCCTAATTGAGTTTGATTTGCGAAAATTTAATAGAATGAAGCTTTTACTAGGAGATAAAGCGAAGTACTTGGCTTTGTTAATTACTTTACTGTTTTCTTAAACCTTTATTGTATGAACTCATATTTTCAGGTTAAACCCCTTCGGAAGGTTCTTGTCGACAAGGTCAAAAAAACTTCTGTTATAAGTGATAACTGCAACCTTTCGAGGTATTCAACCTTATAATCTAAACCTTTCGATAGAGTTGACAACTTATTTGGATCAACATACACTGAAACCTTCTGAAATCATTGGTTCTTTGATCTAAACCTTTCAACTGGGTTGATAGTTCTTTATACATTAACAATACCTATACCTTTCGAAACTACAAACAAAGAGGCCTAACCTTTCGACCAGATCAAAATCTGGAAACGTAAAGTTCAATCCAAAGGTGGACATTCACATACCTTTCGACTTGGTTGAAACCAACTTCATACAAGCGATCAAACCTTTAGACAAGGTTGAAAGCTTCTACATATCACTAAGGAAATTGATATCCTACCCGTTCACAAAGAGGGTTATTACTCTAACCATTCAACAAGATTAAAATCAGCTTCAAAAGGTTGAATTCAAGGTACTTCAATCAATCTACAAGGAAAAACTCCACAAAAGATCTTCTATAAATCTAACCAAGACAAAAAGGTTATCTACTACAAGGTCCAAACCTTTCGACGACATCGAAAGGTTTAAGCCAAAAATCAAACAAGTAAAGTTGAATGCAAAGGCAATTCTTAAGGATATCAAACCCTTCATTCAAACCAGACAAATTACGCTAGCTAGAATAGCTTTGGGGTGTTGACCATAAATTTGGTTAACATTTTGGCGCTAGAAGGAGGGCTCGAACTTTCGACCTTATTGAATTCCCCACCTACTCTTCTACTTGGTTAAATCACTTAAGGCTTATCAACTCCTCTTTTTGAACAAGAAAGATCTATTTTGGATAAAAGACTCATAATTCATCTAATTGCATTTAAAGGATAAGGAATGGATTCAATGTTCGAAACAAGAGAAAGTTTTTGCAAGGAAAAGACGGTTCAAGGGTCTATGGAACCTCTAGAAGTAAAGTCTAATCATCAAGAGGATTATAGCCCATACTTAATTGAAGATCAAACCCTTCGACTTCAGGCTCTATAGGTCATTAAGAGGAAAAGACGGATTATACCCTATGACCCTTTAAATTGGAGTATCAACCCGTTCCATTTGGGATCAACCTTAATCTTTGCTCTTGAAAAGGAGAATTCGAAGAAAGAGAACCTATTTCTATAATTAAGAAGGACCATTCAGTCATATTCTCATAGGACTATCTTTGAAGAGGAAATGACAAAAGATTATAACAGATTTGCATATAAATGGAGTAAGATTATAAATGAGGCTCACCATTCAAGGGAAAACTAAGAACGCATAGAAAAATCCACAAGCGAAGAATTGAGGACACTAAAGGAATTACCAAGTGGAAGTATAAAGATTACCAAGAGATTTCTGACCGAAATCCTAAGATTGATATAAAGGCCCTTGAAAGGGGATCAATGGACAATGAAAAGGAAACCTACTCCTCGAGAAGAGGTACTTGAACCATGCTACAAAAGAATTAGACGCCAGTCCAAGACGACCGAAAATTCAAGGCTTCTTAAAGAATATAATCTTACTACCTCGATCGAAAACATCTATATCCGAACCAAAAAAGAACTGAATTATTGGCCTTCTCAGAAAAAGAAGCCATGATTTGAAAGGAAACTTAAGAGATTATATTGAAAAGATGGTCCTACACTTTCTCAGACAAGGAAAACTTAAATAGTTTGTAAAGGATTGAACAAGTTATGGAATAAAAATTCTATTCTCAAAATAAGAGAAGTCTACATGGTCGAAAGTAAAATTCTCCTTAAACTTGGACTACCTAAAATGGTAGGCTACCAATAATGGTAGAAAGCCTTTGGTCGCGCCAAGATGGCCAGGTCAAGGCACCTCCTGGAGGGAGGGCGTAAGCCTTTAGCCGTGCCAAAGTCAGAAATGGCCAGTTAAAGCAGCATAAGCCCTTATCGGCATCATGCTATGGCCAGGATAAGGCACCTCCTGGAGGGAGGACGGGTAATCCTTTGGTCCCGCCATGCTATGGCCTGGCCAAGGTACCGAACAAGCCCTTAGCCGCGTCATGCTATGACCAGGTTAGGGCGCCTCCTGGAGGGAGGTCGTGTAAGTCCTCGGCCCTGCTTGAGAATAAGCTAGCCGAGCGCACCGAATCCCGAATGAAATGTCCGGCGGACTAAGAAAAGTCCCTGCCTGAAATGGGCAATCGCCAGAAATCGGCACCGCCTAAAATGGCAACTGCTTAAATAAGCACAAGAATTGGACAAAAGAGTCCCTGCCTGAAATAGGCCAAAACAAATGAATAAAGAAACTCAGGCCCGAGAAAGAAAAAGCATGCAAAATATCATCAAAGCCTGAAGATGGCACATTCGACAAAAGAATCAGAAATAATTCTCTGACTTCTCCTCGTAAACATCCGCCAGATTGGTTTTCTGGTCTTCCAATACTTATTGCCAGATTGGTTTTCTGGTCTTCTATTATTAATTATCAGAAATGGTATTCTGCTTTTCTATTATTAATTACCAGAGATGATATTTTGGTCTTCTATCATTAATTATTGCCAGAAACGGTATTCTGGTCTTTTATTACTTATTATCAGAAATGGTATTCTGGTTTTCTATTACTTACTGCCAGGTTGATTCTCTGGTCTTCTATTACTTATTGCCAGAATGGTTTTCTGGTCTTCTGATACTTATTGCCAAAAACGATCTTCTGGTCTTCCATTATTAATACCAGATTAGCAAATATGGATTTCTAACCTTATATTATCCATTACCGAAGGTGGCACTTTAGGCCACTATTACTTATTACCGAGAAGGTATTCTGATATTCTTTTACTAAAACTGGCATTCCAATCTTCCCTCACTTATTATCAGAGGATTCCGAAAGATGACTTTCAACTTATCTTCCATCTACTAATACCCGAATCTAGGTCTGATGACACCTCATAAAACTCTACCATTAACACCTGAATCTGGGTGTCAAGACTATTGTTTATTTAAAAACCCTAATCTGGGTACAAAATCTTCGGATTTCTATTCATCTCAGGTGCCTAAATCTGGGCCAAAAATATATTATAAAAAGGATATCGTTATTAAAACCTCCGAATGGGTTGAAGAGCTACTACATGAAAATTTCAGACATTGATATCTAATCAGGTTCTTTATGAAGTAAAGGCTATATTTCGATATCTATGTGAAACTTACTACTAACTAATCTTAGGCATTCCGAATAAGTGGAAGGAGTTAAATCCATTATCATTTCTCATCATGGTTAAAGATGAGATCTTAACATTTTGAATAAATTACTTTTCATACAATTGGCAAGATGATTTGCTAATCTGGGCAAATGATATACATATACGAATATGTCAATTCCAAACTAACAATTAAAAATATTGTTTGCTACATGTTTCCTAGGAAAGTCAGAATGACAAAAGGTTCAAAAACACAAAAGTTGCTAAATGAGCAATTCAAGCGTACATCATAAGTTACACTACAGAAAAGGATCGCAAAATAGGTGATATTTATAAAATTTCTATAATTTACATAAGTTATGTAATTATTTACAAGCAACAAAAATCATGTATAAGATAGATTTACATGGTTCAAATACATAAACAAATTACAAATCATGAGATGCTTTACTAAGAGTCTCTGCCACCGAAGGATTAACTACATGGTTAATTGTTGCACGGAGAACTTCTTTAAGCTTTTTCTCATTTCTTCTAATTTTATTCTCATCATCAATTGCCTCGATGTTGGTTTGCAAAGCATGGTTAAAGGCCATGTTTGCAGCCTTAAGGGTCTTGTTGTCCCTTTCTAACTCCGCAACATGCTTTTGGAGGAAATAAGTATCACGCTCAAGCTTTTGATTTTTGGCGGCGTAGTCATTGATAATATGAGAATACTTTATCTTCTGTTGCTCATCAAAATATTTGGCAATTTCAAATTTTACCCTCCGACACCAGTTCCCCATTACATTGTCATCTAAGCCTGGGGAAGGATTGAGCATAGTGGGAAAATTTTGAGCCGCGAGAAGTTTTGACCTAGTGGGCTTGGCAGCTGAAGGAGTTGCTTGTGGGGCCGGAAGTTCAATCTTTGAAGTATATCACCCAAAATGAATTCTAGAAAGGCACACTGAGCCTGACTATCTTTTAATTTCAGTTTTAAATCACTTATCTACTGAATAAGCTCAGACATCTTTTGATCGAATTCGATTGAGGGATTTGTCTTCACTTGTCGTTTGAGTGTAGTGATCATCTCATCCCATTTCTTGATATCAGCCTCGAGATACGCTATGTGGTCTTTGTGGCCACTGGCGATGGTCTTTTGAATAAGATATCTTTTATGCCACTTTACAGCTTCGGTGTTGCCACCAAAACGCTCGAGAAGGACTTCGTCATGGACCATAATCTCACCACTTCTTGATAGTAGCCTATCCCTAATAGCGTCAACATGGGAAAGTAAACTTTGAGGGAGATGAGACGAAGACGGGCGTATCTCCTATTTAACCAAAAGAAATAGAATAAAAATCAAGATAGAGATAAAAATGTTTTTATTGTTATAGTAACAAATTACAACTCAAATATCCACAAAGTTAAAGAGTACAACAAACACTTTCATTACATCTAAAGTTGTGAGACAACATTTCTAACTTGATCTAAAGTATTAGCCGAAAGCATAACTGTTGATTCAAAAGGTATAGTGACTCCTTCAGGAGTTATAACTGGTGAACATTTACTATAATCCTATTTCCCGGCTGGTGGGCTATCACGACCACAAATCAACTTTGAGTGAAATGTTCTGATTTCTTTTAAGAAAGTTTCCTTCTCTTCGCCAAGGAAGTCAAAGTGGAGAAGAGGGTATTCCAAGTATAGTTTTTGTAGATCCTGAAGAAAGCAATATCTCGCTAACTTCGAAGTTTTTAAAGTTGGTGCGTTTTTAGAGTAAAATCTCCTCAAGTTAACATATTGACTTAAGTGGTCTCTTGGAACGACTCGACCTAAAGAACCGATGTTCTAAAATAGTATAGTAAAAGAAACTAAGCATAGAAGAACATAACAAAAACATGTATTCATAAATCAATTACTTGTTACAGATTTACAATCACTCATACAGTTCATACAAAATAGACTTAGAGAAGAATCCAGAAACAAATTTATCCTAATAACACTCAATTTCTTCGGCAGGGAGATCTTGAGGAATCAAACTGACCCGAGGTAAATTCCAGCATGCCCTAGGATGTGAGTCAGATCCGAATTCATCTAAATATCTTCTATGAAAATGTCTAAGAAGACCCCCATTGAATTCGCCTAAATGCATAAAATTTATGATTGAGTGTCTACAGTACGTTTTATACAAAAATTAATTATAATGTCTCTCTCTTCCGTCATCATTCAGAATAGGGTTGTTAACCCTCTACTTTTCTCTCGAGAGGGCGTCGTACCGGAGACATGCTTTCTTCAGAAAAGGAGCAGCCCTCTGATATTTAAAAGATACTGGCACGGCGCTTGTTAACAATTTAGGGGTTTTGAGACGATCCATGAATTCGAAGTAGTTCATATAAATGCTTGTCTTATGCAGGAATTCCCCAGATAATTCCTGTTCGTTGCTTATTTTTAGACCAAATGAAGATCGTAATGATGCAAAATGACAAAATAACTCCATTGCATTTTCAAGATATATGAAAGAGAATGCCTAATTTTTCCCACTAAAATATCAATCTCGACCCGTCCCCTCTTTTATAATAATAACAATAGTATTAAATCGTTTATCTCCACAACAAGAAGAGCACCAATGGTGGCCTGTAACATTCATCCAATTCATCCCGACTTTGTTAACACAGAGGTGCCACACTGCTGCTGTTACTACTGATATGCGATGGGACTACTAAATCAACCCCAAGAGGCGAAGGAGGTGCAAAAATGCTCAATCCAGCAACGCGAATCATCAACAACCCAATTTCTTCAATCACCACATAATGGCTACGTGGTCCATGCTTTATAACTTAACTACGGCCACATTTTGGATGGATTTGGCCATCTGGGACACCTCCGATGAAAACCCTGCGCTGGTGATGTATTCACCTTATCAGCTAATATGGGTTCAACCCATCATCATCAACCCAATCAATTTGGCTCCGGACCTACCTCCCCTTCCAAATGAGCTATGATTAAGGGGTCACCTTACCTTTCTGTTAATCGTCCCCAATGTTTAATTCTAGAATAGTGACATCTTTTTGAATGTGTATAAACTAACTGATTAATTTGAAGAATGTAACACATGACAGTATATAATTTAATGTTTTGAAGTTCTAGTTTAGTTAAATTTCTGGAGTGATGTTGTGTAACTGAAAATGTGCTTAAGGGATTAATATTTTGTTGAATGATGTTTTGTCTTGCAGGAAGAAATTAGACGGCTTGGGTCACTGACTTTAAAGAAAAATTGGTTTCACCAATTCTTAAGTCTGTTGATCCCACCTAATAAAATAGCAAACAAGCTTCATTAAAAGGGCTGAGTACAAAAACACACACAAAGTTTAAGTAAAAAACTTGACAGTCTAAGCTTTCGGCAAAGTCGAAAGGTTCATAGAGAAAGCTTTCAACGAAGTCGGAAGGTTTATAGAAAAGTCTTTTGATAAAGTCACAAGGTTAATTGGAAAAGTCCCTTCAACCTTGTCGAAAGCTCTATGGAAACCCGAACCTATTCCAAGTGTAACATGAAGATAAGTGGCAAGACCTTCCGACATGATCGAACCCAAAACCTCAAAATTCCTAAATTAGAAAATATTGATATTATTAATATTGTTGAAAGGTCTACTCAAAATTATCAAAATATGTCATACCTGTTGAAGTCGAAAGGTTTCAAGTTTAACTCATGAGAAGTTTAAACGTTTCGACAAATATGGGCATAAGCAACACAAAGGTTGAAGAGTTCCAACCTTGTCAAAAGCTGATAGACGAATGGTTTAGAACTCCCTAACCTTTTCGGGAACTTGTTGTCAAAAGGTTAGACCATTTATTTATCTAACCTTTTGACAACAATTGAAGGATGGCATCACAATACCTTTCGACCCCATCGAAAGGTACAAAGAGGGCAAATTCATTATTTCCGCCTTAATCTCCTTCGAAGGGGTGAAAAGACATTTTGGGTTACCAAAATTGTATACTAGTGGGTTCCAGGCTACCCTATCAGGTCTGGCAAAACCCGAATCCACTAATTAATGTAGTTTTCAAATCCTCCTTGAAGGACAAGTAAGAGAGGAGGTTACTCTAAAGTTTTAAATCGAATGTGAGAAATTACCTTGTTGTTTAAGAAGTTTAGGAGAATTCTTTTACTTGTACTCGATAATTTTATTTGCAGGAAGAAGTGGAGGAAAGAGAAGTAGAATACTATATAAGAAAGATCACCAAAATTCTTAACCGATTGGATCAGACTTAAATTGATGTCCCAGATTGACGCATGAAGGACATGAGGCGGGAAATTTTATAGCTTACGACAAAGGTGACTTGGAAAGTCAAGAGCATCCCTTCGAATGGCGGGGGCAAATGTTACACAAAAAATCAACCTTCCGTCTAAGACGAAAGGTCTCTCAACAAAGACTAAAGAAAAGGAGTTTAGTTCAAACCTTTCGAAAGAGTCGATGGGATGCAGTCAACAGTGTATCACAGTCCCAGATCTTTCAAAGGAGTCAAAAGGTTTCATCTCTCAGCATTCAAAGTGTTTTTACCTTCCGGAGAGGGCGGAGAAGTCAAAGCAAGTGCAAGCAACTCTGTAATGGCCTTTTTGAAAGCATAGCAAGCCTTACGAACCGGTTGGAACACATCCAAGATACCTTTTGACAATGTCTAAAGGTTTATAAAGAAAGTAGCACTCACAAGTCAACAAAGAATGAAAGAAAATCTTTCGACATCATTGAAGAAGAACAACCTTCCAACAAGGTTGAAAGGTTCACAATAAACAAGAGAAGAACGACCTTCTGACAACGTCAGAAGGCTCACAACAACCAAAAGAAGAGCAACTTTCCGACAAGGTCGAAAGGGTCATAACAGTATAAAGAAGACAAGCTCTTCGATAAAGGCGGAAGGATCATGGAGGCATAAGAGTAACAAACCTTCCGAGAAAGGCGGAAGGTTCATAATAGCAGAAGAAAAAGCAAACCTTTCGATGAAGTCGAAGGGTTTAAGGCGGCATATAAAAGGGAGACCTTCCGACCTAGTTGAGAGCATGAAATCGAAAGGAGGGCCGCCTGCATCTATAAATAAGATCCAAGAGGTTCAGTTTTGAGGATCCAATCTCTCTAATTCTAATCTTGTAATTTCTCAATCAAATTATTGTAACCCTAATTGAGTTTGATTTGCGAAAATTTAATAGAATGAAGCTTTTACTAGGAGATAAAGCGAAGTACTTGGCTTTGTTAATTACATTACTGTTTCTTAAACCTTTATTGTATGAACTCATATTTTCAGGTTAAACCCCTTCGGAAGGTTCTTGTCGACAAGGTCAACAACGCTTCTGTTATAAGTGAAAACTACAACCTTTTGAGGTCTTCAACCCTATAATCTAAACCTTTTGATAGAGTTGTAGGATGTTTTCACCCTAAAGGGAGGGTGAATAGGGTGATACTAAAAATTAATGCGGAAATAAAAATAATAATTAAAAGTAATGCGGTGGAGATCACATACAGATTTACCCAACTTCGGCAAAAACCTGCCTATGTGCTGCCCCCAAGGTTTCTACTAGAAATTTAGTAACCAGACGCTTACAAACACACGTAAACTTGCGATACCCGCTAACTTGATTTACCAAACTCTAAGCTCAAAACCCTACCACAACTCAGCCACTGAGTTGCGAATTCTCGAACTACAAAACCGTAGTTCGTACCTAGTTACACAACTAGAATTTTACAAAAGTTTAAAAAGAGAAAATTACTAAAAACAAAACTATGACTAAAACAAAACCCTATTGTAAAATTGAAGCCTAATATAAAATAAAAACTATGGCCCAAGTAAAATAAATAATCTATCTCCCTTTATTCTTCTTCGGCCGTTCTTTTGTTGCTCTTAAAATTTAGGGTTTCGTTTGATTGATGCCGCCGCTTGTGATATTGATCGATAGAAGTATGCTATTGCATTGATTTTCTTCATCAATCAACTTCCTGGCTTTGAGTGCTCACGGTCGCTTCAATTTTGTCGAGCTCGAATGGTATGAAATTGGTATATGATTTTGCCACTTTTTTTATTTTGATTATGCTCGACTTGATTCGAGTTTTGGATTTTTTCTGTGATTTTTCTTAGTAAGCTCTCTGAATTTTTGTCTCGAACTCGAATGATTTTGCCAATGATGATTTGGGTTTAATTAATAGGGATTGGAAACCTTATACTTTCATTCGTATATATTGGATTGAATTCTTTAATTGATTTGCTCGACCATTGGATTTCTGCTTGAACGGTTGTGATTAATTCTTGACTTGTTCATCTTATCATCGGTTGAATATGTTTGAATTTTGTTCCGTTCTTTTTGCTCCTATGACCTGTTTATCGTTCACTGACTTGTTCCTTGGTTGAAATCCTCTATGACATTATTCAAACTACTACTGATAATTGTTGAACACTTCAACAGTATTTTGATTGACAATTTCTTTTTGAAACTGCTCCATGACTTTTTTTTCGAACTGCTATTGTTTTTGCTTTGATCATGTCGTGTCCACTTGTATGTGTGTCACCATGTATATACATACATATATGTATGTATGTATGTATGTATATCTATGTGTGTGTTATGGCTCTGGTATCAATGCTGGTTGTTTATACTTGCTGTGTCTATGCTTGAATTTCCTTGTTAGACTTGTTGTTGAATATGAAGAACTGGTCACTGTGCTTGTTGAGTCTGGTGCACTTCAGTTTTGTTCGAGTCATGACTGTTTGATGTGAATGTTGCTTTGTACATTGCTGTATTTATGTTGATGTGACACCCTATGTTGCCTTGATCGAGTTTTTATTGCATTGTGATTTGCTTTGAGTTCCATTACCTGTTTACTATGTACATATGTATGCTCTCTTGTGTGTTCATGTTCATATGAACATGTCTGAAGCTCTGTGACTTTGTTTCAAGTTAAGCTGCCAGTTGCTTCGAGTTCCAGTTCCTTGTATTCATCCATGTTGAACTACTTGAACATTTTGCTTTGTACTTTGGTTATGTTTTGTGTGTGTGTTCATGTGTGACTGTGTCTGGTGAACTTGAAGTCTTCGTGTATGTTGTCATGTAAATGTTGTTGTAGTTTTGCCTTTGTTGCTCCTGTCCATGTC
Organism: Allium fistulosum; assembly: GCA_030737815.1. Taxonomy (NCBI): domain Eukaryota; kingdom Viridiplantae; phylum Streptophyta; class Magnoliopsida; order Asparagales; family Amaryllidaceae; genus Allium; species Allium fistulosum. The sequence continues at coordinate 298,796,668 of CM060907.1, forward strand.
TTGTTTTGATTTGAAGTCTGGTTCCTTGTGCACAGTTGTGTTCTCGTCTGGGTTCTGAACTGCTGTGTTTATTCATGTATACATATCCTTATATGCACATATTCATGTTAGCCCATTTAAATTGAGCATGTTTGAAGCTTTTTTTGGTTGGAGTCTTGTTGCATTGTAGTCTGGACTGGTTCCTGAGTTGCATTGTAGTCTGGACCGGTTGTATAGTGAAAATTGTGTTGTAATCGAACTTGTATTGTAATTGAAAATGTATAAATGTAGTGAGAGCTCAAATTTGTACTATTTGAATTTGTAATAAAATATTTGTTTGAATAAAATATTTGTTTAAATATGAATTCTGAGTTATTTATTTTATTCAACAAATATTTATTTAATTATGTAGAAAAATAAAATAGTACAATAACAAATACATTTAAACAAACAAATATATATATATATATATATATATATATATGTTTATTATCATTAAACAAAAACCATAGGCTATTGTATTCTACAATCTTCCTCTTTTGATGATAACAAACATATATTAAAATTTTGACTCTATTAAATGTATTTAATCTTGATGAATTCCATGAGCTCCCCCTATTTGAATACTCCCCCTACAACAAAGCTCCCCCTTCACATATGCATGAAAATAAATAAATAATAAAAAATGAAATGAACCTAGATGAGAATATGCAAATAAAAAATTTGAACTTATTTGCCAAAATCTTAACTTCTCTCCCCTTTTTGTTATCAGGAAAAGAGCAATAGTGTTAGATAAGAGTGATAAAGCGATAAACATTAATACAACATTAATACCTAATTGAGTATAAATAGTAAATTTCAAACAAAAATCATAAATACTCTGTTAAGCGCATTTTCCATTTTAGAGTGGTAGGGGTGATGTCGGCATAAAAAAAGCATATAGTCGTGTCCATTTGTGGTATATTTATGACAGGAATTTAAATACTTACTAACAATGCATAACCATTAGGACTTTTAAACGAGATTAGTAGTATTCCCAATTTTTATTAAACAATGAATTTCAAGCATCTTCTAACCACGCATAACCGTGAGGACTTTTAAATGGGGTTAGAATCAACTCACCTATTTCAACCAATTTTGATATGTGTTCCATACATGCATAACCGTGAGGACTTTTAAATGAGCATGAAAGCACATAATCAAAGATTCCAAGTAGTTCACCCATGCATAACCATGAGGACTTTTAAATGAGAGTGAGTACTTTTGGATGATTTTATTGCTAATTAATTAAAAAATGAATAATTTTCTATTTAAATACCATATTTTGACATACTATATTGGATTTTGATGAGTGATTATCGTAGAAATATGATAGGAATAGAGATGGTCATGGAATTTTTACCAACCAAAGTTATTACAAATTTTGTTTAAATTTTTAAAGAAATTTACTAAATATATTGTCTCAAGTCATAATGTATGATTAATATCAACACTCGCCACTTTTTTTCAGTCACTATTTATCTTTTCGATAATCAATAGGGAATCAGATTAGTTAACATAGGCATTTAAGATCAAATCCAAAAATATAAAATCAAATTTCTAAAATGCCTAAACTGAGACGAAGTCGACAAAAAACATTTTATGGAAGGGGTTTTGTAAAAATGTATGCCGGTTGAAAATCAGTTGAAATGAAATTTATGCAGATATTTTCTCTGGAAATGTGATGCAACTAACGAATGTCCCAACATAAAACATGTTCCACTAGTACTTTTTCTATCAATTAGACTATCAGCATAATCTGCATCTGAATACCCTTTTAACTCAAAGTTATCATTATTTGGATACCATAGACCAAAGCATGAGGTGTGCAATAGATACCTTATAATCCTTTTTACAGCTTTTAAATGAGATTCCTTTGGATTTGACTGAAACCGTGCACATAAAAAAACAGAGAACATAATGTCTGGTCTAGAAGCAGTAAGATAAAGAAGTATACCTATGCGTATCTAGAGTAATCATCAACCAATACAAAACAATATCTCTTACCACCTAGACTTGCAATATTGTTAGGTCCAAATAGATTCATATGAACTAGTTCAAGGACTCTAGAATTACTTACAGTATTCTTGGCATGAAAAGATGATTTTTTAAATTTTCCCAATTGATCACTGGCTGATTGAAATTAGATTATGGTGCAGATTTTCAACATATAAAACATCGTTGTTGCCCATTGTGACTCTGCCACCTTTGTACTTCTCTAGGCTAAGGAACTTTGATTTATCGCCCGTCATGTGCTTGGAACAGCCAGAATCCAGGTACCACTCTTGTAATTCCTTAGCCTGCCAATATACCTACACGAGAAAAGATTTTTGTGACTTATTTATTTTATAGGTCCATGATTGTTAGTGACATAATTTTTTGAAAAACATGTAGAACCAAGACAGTCTATGTTTGTTCCTTTTGGCACCCAGATCTGTTTAATTTTAAGGGATTTTACATTCGTGCCTTTAGGAACCCAAATTGGTATGGTTTTCGTGTGTTTGGGTCAATTCCAGCAATAGTTTTGATTGTGTCCAATTTTTCCACAAATCGTGCACTTGGAGTTGACATGATTAGTTTCACTTCTAACTCTTTCAGATTGAGTATACCCAATTCCTTGTCTAATGGTATTAACAGTTTGTTTCCCTAATAGCATATTTAGTGATCTTTCTCCTTTGGAGAATTTTCCTAAAGTTGTAGACAATTGTTGGACTTGTGACGAGAGATTCATTTTCATTCAACAACAAAGTGCACTTTTTAATAGAATTTTCTCTCCTAGTATTTTCACTTTCTTTCAAAATCGGAATCTCATTTTCAAGCGATTTAATTTTAGTTTTTGATTTTTTTTATTTCCTCTTCTAATAATGGACACTTATCACACTTAGGGCTCTTATTTATGTAGTTTTGAACCATTTGATCAAGCTGCTTATTTAGTTCTATCAAACTATTTTTTATGATTCAATTTTAGCGTACTTCTCCCTAAGTCTTTCAAAACAACCATTTACTTCATGAAAATATATAAGTAATTATGAATGAGTAAGTTTTGATGCCTTTCTTTGCTCGTCATCATCGCTGTCACTTGTTTCTCCTGAAAAACACAGATTTGCTTTTTCGCTCTCACTGTCGGTGCTTTCATCATCATTTTCATCACTTTTATCCTAAGTTGCTGCAAAACTTCTCCTTTTTGTTTTTTTCCTTTGCAGAATTGATTTTGAGGATACAATTTGGCTTGATATGACTAGGTTTATTGCACTTGTGACAAATGATCTCCTGCTTTTCTGAGTTATCTAGAACTTTGGCGATTCTACTCTTCATTTGTTGATTTTGGGCTGGATTTCCATATTTGCGGTTCCACCTTTTGAATCTCTTTATTATTAGTGCCAATTCAGCTGCTCCTTCATCATCACCATCATCTTCACTTTCTAGTGTTCCTGTGAGAGCAATTGATTTCTTTCGTGTATCACCTCCTTCACGTTCTTCCTTGAATTTGATTTCTAGCTCATAATTGGTGAGGTTTCCAATGAGTTCTTCAACTTTAACCTGTTTCAGATCCTTTGATTCTTGGATGGCAGTCACCTTTGCTTCAAAATTTCTTGGAAGAATTCAGAGGATTTTTTGGACTATTTCCAGTTCTTTGTATGGTCTTCCTAGGGATTTTGATTTGTATACAAGATTAGAAAGTCATCCATACATTTCTTTGACACTTTCATCTTTTGCCATTGCGAAACTTTCATACTCGCTACTGAGCATGGCAAGGCGAGATTCTTTAACTTGGGAGGTTCCTTCATGAGTTACTTCAAGCGCGTGTCAAATTTCCTGTGCAGTTAGACAATGTGAGACATGGTTAAATTCAATTTGATCTAATGAGCAAATTATAGAATTCATAGCCTTAGCGTTAGTAGTTTGCAGTTTATTTTCAAGATTTATCCATTGATCCATAGGTTTTTCAACCTGTTGATTACCTACCATTACTGTTGGTGTGCTATATCATATTTCGACAATATTCCATGCGTCTGTGGTTTTTAAAAAAGATTTCATTCTAGTTTTCCAATATGCATATTCACCGTTGAACATGGGTGGTCTAACTATGGACTGACCCTCGGCAAAAGCATTATTAAAAGGAGCCATTGAAAGAAAAAAACAAAAAAAATTAACAAAAAAATGGCTTTTGTTCCTAGCTCTGATACCACTTGTAGGATCGTTTTCACCATAGAGGAGGGGTGAATAGGGTGATACTGAAAATTAATGCGGAAATAAAAATAATAATAAAAAGTAATACAGTAGAGATCACATACAGATTTACCCAGCTTCGGCAAAAACCTACCTATGTGTTGCCCCTAAGGTTTCTACTAGAAATTAAGTAATCAGACGCTTACAAACACACGTAAAATTGCGATACCTGCTAACTTGATTAATCTAACTCTACGCTCAAAACCTTGCAAAAACTCAGCAACTGAGTTGTGAATTCTCGAACTACAAAACCATAGTTCGTACCTAGTTACACAACTATAATTTTACAAAAGTTTAAAAGGAGAAAATTACTAAAAACAAAACTATGACTAAAACAAAACCCTATTGTAAAATTGAAGCCCAATATAGAATAAAAACTACAGCCCAAGTAAAAGAAATAATCTGTCTCCCTTTATTATTCTTCGGCCGTTCTTTTATTGCTCTTTAAATTTAGGGTTTCGTTTGATTGATGCCGTTGCTTTTGATATTGATCGATTGAAGTATGTTATTGCGTAGATTTGCTTCGTCAATCGACTTCCTGGCTTTGAGTGCTAACGGTCGCTTCAATTTTGTCGAGCTCGAATGGTATGAAATTGGATGTGATTTTGCCCCTTTTTGATTTGGATTATGCTCAACTTGATTCGAGTTTTGGATTTTTTCTGTGATTTGTTCTAAGTAAGCTCTCTGAATTTTTGTCTCAAACTTGAATGATTTTGCCGATGATGATTTGGGTTTAATTTATAAGGATCGAAAACCCTATACTTTCGTTCGTATATATTGTTTTGAATTCTTTAATTGATTTGCTCGGCCATTCGATTTCTGCTTGAATGATTGTGATGAATTCTTGACTTGTTCATCTTATCATCGGTTGAATATGTTTGAATTTTGTTCCATTCTTTTTGCTCCTATGACCTGTTATCGTTCACTAACTTGTTCCTTGGTTGAAATCCTCTGTGACATTATTCAAACTGCTACTAATAATTGTTGAACACTTCAACGGTGTTTTGGTTGACAAATTCTTTTTGAACCTACTCCTTGACTTTTTTTCTCGAACTGCTACTGTTTTTGCTTTGATCATGTCATGTCCACTTGTATGTGTGTCACCATGTATATACATACATACATAATATATATATATATATATGTGTGTGTGTGTGATGGCTCTGCTATCAATGCTGGTTGTTTAGACTTGCTGTGTCTATGCTTGAATTTCCTTGTTATACTTGCTGTTGCATATGAAGAATTGGTCACTATGCTTGTTGAGTCTGGTGCACTTCAGTTTTGTTCGAGTCATGGTTGTTTGATGTGAATGTTGCTTTGTACATTGTTGTATTTATGTTGGTGTGACATCCTATGTTGCCTTGCTTGAGTTTTTACTGCATTGTGATTTGCTTCGTGTTCCATTACCTATTTACTATGTACATATGTATGCTCTCTTGTGTGTTCATGTTTATATGAGCATGTCTGAAGCTCTGTGGCTTTGTTTTGAGTTAAGCTGCCAGTTGCTTCGAGTTCCAGTTCCTTGTATTCATCTATGTTGAACTGCTTGAACATTTTGCTTTGTACTCTGGTTATGTTTTATGTGTGTGTTCATGTGTGACTGTGTCTGGTGAACTTGAAGTCTTCATGTATGTTGTCATGTAAATGTTGTTGCAGTTTTGCCTTTGTTGCTCATGTCCATGTCTTGTTTTGATTTGAAGTCTGGTTCCTTGTGCACAGTTGTGTTCTCGTCTGGGTTCTGAACTGCTGTGTTCATTCATGTATACATATCCTTGTATGCACATATTCATGTTAGCCCATTTAAATTGAGCATGTTTGAAACTTTGTTTGGTTGGAGTCTGGTTGCATTGTAGTTTGGACCGATTCCTAAGTTGCTGTCATGTTGAGTTGCTATCATGTTGTTATTTGTTTTGATCTTCATGTGGTTGAGGATGTTGTACATGTCTGGTGATCATGTATGTACTGATATATGTAACAGTCAGAGACAACATATCCATGTAGATTCCACTCCTCTCTAATGTTTTGTGTAAGAAGTTTCTACATTAATTGCCTTAGCAGTTAGTTCCTCCTTGGTCTGACTAAGCCAAGTCTGGTTGTCATGTTGATTTTTGGTTGCATTTGGTGGTCTGCATTGATTAAGGGAATTGCCTTGTTGAACTTGTATTCTCTGGAGTCTTGTTGTTTGAAATCTGCTTGTCTTATGTTTGCATGCTCCATTGCTCCATTTTCATGCCTGTATTTTGTTTGCACCTGAGTTGAATCCAGTTTGGGTTTGACCTTGTGCTCACCTGCCCCTGCAGTTTTAACAAGCAAGTGTATATCGGTGTGCACGACTTTGTGGCATGTATAGTGATACACTGTGCATGTCACAAGTTGTTCATGTAAGATGAAATAAAAAAATGATGACGAACCACCCAAATAACTGAGGCAAACAATATTTTCAAACACACACTTTATTGTACACTGCAAAATATTTCTTTTTCAATTTTACTGCATCAGTGTTTTTTTGCAGATAGTTCAGATGCTGAATATAGGCTGAAATAGAGTTGAAGATCAAATACGAGTGATGAGTGAGTATGTAGTGAGGTGAAATATGTATGTAAAATTGTATGGTGAAAATTGTGTTGTAATCAATGTTGTATAGTAATTGAAAATGTATAAATGTTGTGAGAGCTCAAATTTGTACTATTTGAATTTGTAATAAAATATTTGTTTGAACAAAATATTTGTTTATATTTTATTCAACAAATATTTATTTAATTATGTGGAAAAATAATATAGTACAATAACAAATACATTTAAACAAATATATATATGTTTATTATCATCAAACAAAAATCATAGGCTATTGTATTCTACAAGAGTCGACAACTTATTTGGATCAACATTCATTGAAACCTTCTGAAATCATTGGTTCTTTGATCTAAACCTTTTGACTGGGTTGACGGTTCTTTATACATTAACAATACTTGTACCTTCCGAAGCTACAAACAAAGAGGCCTAACCTTTCGACAAGATCAAAATCTGGAAACGTAAAGTTCAATCAAAAGGTGGACATTCACATACCTTTCGACTAAGTTGAAACCAACTTCATACAAGCGATTAAACCTTTAGACAAGGTCGAAAGCTTCTACATATCACCAAGGAAATTGATATCCTACCTGTTCACAAAGAGGGTTATTACTCTAACCTTTCGACAAGATTAAAATCAGCTTCAAAAGGGTGAATTCAAGGTACTTCAATCAATCTACAAGGAAAAACTCCCCGAAAGATCTTCTATAAATCCAACCAAGACAAAAAGGTTATCTACTACAAGGTCCAAACCTTTCGACGACGTCGAAAGGTTTAAGCCAAAAATCAAACAACAAGTAAAGTTGAATACAAAGGCAATTTTTAAGGATATCAAACCCTTCATTCAAACTAGACCAATCACACTAGCTGGAATAGGTTTGGGGTGTTGACCATAAATTTGGTTAACAATTATCTCAAAAGATATTTTATCAAGTTGATAACCTTTTTGAATAAACCAATCAAATATCTTTATTAAACAATTAATTATCTCAAAAACACCTTTATTTAATCAGTAAATTAATTTTTAAATCTTATTAAATCATTTCTTTAACTTTAATACACTAAATCAGTTAATTTTTAATTAACTTTAAAACACTTTCATTAAATTAATTACTTAACTTTTAAAACACCACTAATTAAAAATATTAACTAATTTCAAATATCATTAGTTAATATGATATATTAGATTCAAACATTGTTAATGAAAATGATTGACTAATTTTAAAACATCTTTCATTAAAATAATTAATTAAACTCAAATATAATTATTTAAAATAGTTAGTTACTTTTAAACATCATTAATTAAAATGATTTATTAAACTAAAATATCATTAATTAAAATGATTAATTCAATTAAGTATCATTAATCAAAACGATTAATTTAAATTTAAACATCTCTGGTTGAAATGATTTATTAACTCAAAACATCATTGCTTAAAATGATTAATTAAATTCAAATATCATTAACTGGATGGATTAATTTAAATTCAAACATCATTAGTTAAAATGACATGATAATTTTAAACATTATTAATTAAAATGATTTGTTAATTTAAATATCATTAATCAAAATGATTAATGAATTTAAGTATTTATTTTATGAAAACACAAGCTTAAGACAACACATACGAAGGATTTAGGAGATGATATTTAATAATTGACGTTATAGTGAAAATTGTTATAAAGACACTTTAACAATTTAAATAGAATATCACGATTAATTTCAACTAAACATCAATATAAGCAGCATAAAACAATTATTATTGGCGAGAAACCCCTTAGGATCTCTCTACAAACATTCCCTGCAAAACAATGGTTACGGACAATATATATAATCATATGGGTTCATAGCAATTAAATTAATATACTATCCATTTTCCTAAACAGGATTTCCAACCAAACAATCGATCAAACAACAACAACAGGACCTAAACTATTGACCATGCATTCAATAATAAATTTATAGCATTATAGATATTATATAACTAATTTAAAGGTAAATAACTCAAAGAAATTCCTGTTATCGTTGAAGCGTTCTGGTTTGAAATAAAATCGAATTGACGCTCGACTTAGCATAAAATTACCTTAGCTCCGAATTCAACGAATCCATTTCTAATATGTAAAGATCGTTTCTACGAGTGCAATTCAACTGACCACGTTCGATTTAGACCTTGTACGAACAAGTTATTGCATTTATAAGATTCTAGAATTAAATAATAAAATTATTTCACTAATTACAATCATTGGTAACTAATAAACCAAGACTAATCCCCTAATCCATCTTCTTCGAAGCTAGGCCATGCGATATCACTTCTCAACGCCATGAATTTCTCCACCTCCATCACGCTACAGGCCTTAGACCCCCACTGCAAGTTCACCAATGAAGGCTCTCGCCGAGACCTACTCATCCATGCCGCCAACGCCACCCAACTTCATCGCAACAGCCTCCGCCGAGCCCAAAACCCATCTCCGGTCAAATGCAGATCCAAGCTGCCTCGCTCCTCCATAGTTAGATCTAACCGGTCAAAATGTTCATCTCATCGTCACGACCAACTTCTAGGTAAGGGTCGAAGGCTAAAATCGCCTCTGGTAGCTCCGATGATCAACGGTTGTAGGATGATGGTTGTTTTAAATGGTGGCTAGGTTTATCTATTTAGGGTTTGGAAAGAAACGAGCTATGATGGTCCTTATATTAAAAATCCATCCCGATACTATTCACATTTGAAAATTAATGAACTCCAATCGAGACGTGCTCACTGGCATTCCTGGCTAAATACCCCTATTTCGAACTCAATGGAACTATTTTCGAGAGTTAATTCTATCGTACACAGAAGTCAGCTTTTTAAATCAAATTATAATATTTTAATTTTTCTTCGAGCTCCCTCGATCATAGTACGTTCGATCGTCATGAAACTTGTCAGTGTTGACAATTTATTATTCCAGATCCAATTGCACTAGTTTTGTCAAAATCCGAGATAGTGCCCCAGAATGATAATTTCACACAATTTAAATATTGTTTTATATTTTTGATCCAAAATCGAGATTTATCCGATCTATTTATTTTTGTTATTAAATTTACAAATTCAATTTACCAATATTATTTATTAATTAAAATGAGTTAAATAAAATTATTACATCCATTTATATAATATTTAATTCACAAATTCAAATATTCAAGTAATCCCAATATATGAATATAAGTTATTAAATTTCAAAAATCCAATTATTTAAATATTGAAAATTAATTAAATATTAAAAATCCAATGACCAAAATTTTAGGATGTTACAAAAGCATTCTTGAACTGTAGAAAGAAGACATGTTTTGCACCGATATAGCAAGGAGTTTGGGCTCAAGAATCGAGGTAGTAGAGTTGAAGGGTTTCAATGTTGATAGAGAAGGCAGACCGCTGAAGAATAGAAGGTTGTATGTTCCAAGCACAAAAGGACTGCGGAAGGAAGTATTAGACAAATGTCATCGTTTAAAGTTTATCATGCACACGAGGGGTACTAAGATGCATCGAGACATGAAGAGGAGTTTCTTCTAGGAAGGCATGAAGAAAGACGTAGGAGAGTACGTGAGAAGATGTCTTACATGCCAAGTGGTAAAGGCAGAACATCAAAAGCCTGGTGAGCTCCTACAGCCTTTGGAGATTCCAATATGGAAATTTGATTCGGTATTTATGGACTTCATAGACGATAGATGGGCTACCAAGCTCAAGGGCAACGAATAAAAGCTTATGGGTCATAGTTGATATACTAACTAAGTGTGCCCATTTCATTCCAATAAAGGCCACGAGAACTGCGTTGAAGTTAGCAGATATATATTTAAAGGTAGTAGTGAGACTGCATGGGCTTTCTATCACTATTACTAGTGACCAAGATTCTTTATTCGCTAGTGAGTTCTTGTGCATCTTGTTGAAGGTGTTGGGTACAGAGTTATGCATGAGTACTGTGTAGCATCCACAGACAGATGGGAAGATCGAGAGTGTCAACAAGGTCCTGGAAGACTTGCTAAGAGCTTGCATTTTGGACTTTGGATGATCTTGTAAGGATTATTTACATTTGGTAGAGTTTTCATACAACAATGGCTACCAAAGCAACATTGGGATGGCCCCATTTGAGGCGTTGTATGGAAAGCCGTGTAAGTCACCCGCATGTTGGTTCGAGGCGAGGGACATGTTGGTGTTAGGATCAGAAGTGGTCAAGGATGCTACTAAGAAGGTAGAACTGATCCTAGCTAGAATGAAGGCATCTCAGTCTAGGAAAAAGAGTTATGCTGACACAAGGAGGAAAGAACTAGAGTTCGCAATTGGTGATCAAGTGTTCGTGAAGGTTTCTTCGATGAGAGGCGTAGGGCATTTTGGGAAGGTTGGGAAGTTAGCACCCAAATATGTAGGGCCATTTCCGGTCATAGTTAGAATTGATGATGTGGCATATAAGGTGGAACTACCTAGTGTTTTTGCAGGGATTCATAATGTGTTTCACATATCACATTTATAGAAATGCATTAGATATCGAGACACAATAGTTGATCAGAGGGCAATAGAAGACCTGATCATAAAACTAGATATGACCTATGTGCGTAGGCTAATTCAGATAGTGGATCAAAAAGAGAAGTGGCTTCAAAACAAATGGTGAAGCTAGTACGGGTCCAGTGGAGCGCATATCGAGATGACTACATGTGGGAAACAAAGGATAAGGTTAAGGGGACCTATCTAGAGTTGTTAATTTCAGATTAGCATATAGCTATGTATTGAATTGTATTATTATAGACCATATATATATATACATATATACATGAATATTGTGGTTGTTTGTCATATTAGTATATAGCAATAGTACATTTTATATATGAATTGGGAATTCATGAGTATGCTTGGCGTAAGCATGGGATAGTAGGCGAATCTCTACCACGCCTTAATTGAATTTTGGGGGCGAAATCCCTTTAAGTAGGGAAGACTGTAACAATCTATAATTTTGGAATTAATTTAATTGATTATTTAAAGTGCCGAAAAAGTAAAATAAGAAAGGAAAGGGTAATGAATAAATGAAAAGGAAAAAGAGGGCGCAAACCCAAATTATTGTGGAACAATAAGCATGACTTTTTTCCATTCATTAATTTCATTCTAATAAAAATAAAAATAAAAGCTTGAGAGGAATTTTAATGGTGGCGGATTAAAGAGGGAAAATAAGAGAAGATAAGCAAAACATAAGCTAAAGGGGATATATAAAAGATTAAAGCAAGATATTCCAAAAAAATCTAGGTGAGTAATACGAAACCCATTTTTACCATACCCAAATATATGGTTTCAATAAGATCTTGTAAACTATTGTATATGATAGGGTTTCATAAAGATTTTCATTAACACGTAAATTGTTTAATGAATATTTTGGGAAAAAATAGATGAACATGGGATGTTTAAACGTATTTCCCTACTTTAATGATTTTGAAATATTATGAAGATTATATATGATGTTAACCATGATTGTAGAAATAGGTTTTTAGTTTAAGTGATTTTTTATGCCAAAAATATTTATTACGATTTATAGTAGGAGTATGCCCAGAAAAATAAATAATGAAAATATCCTTAAATCAAAATAAAGAATAGAATATATTAGAACAAGTGTTCGCGAATTTTTTTGGATTTAAGGTTTTCTATGAGAAAAATGAGCTAACATGTGATAGGTACTGCACTGGGGAAAAGGGGGAACTGCAGGGATGCATGTAATTTAAAATAATATGGTTAGATAGGTGTTAGGTAAATGGGAACCAAATCTAAATAAAGTGCTGAAAATAAATATAAAGGATATTGTAAATAACAGATAGCGAAACCTTAACATATCATGTAGTGATACATGTAAAGACGTTGTCAGATATGTCAAATTTTGTCTTGTATAGAGCTGAGGTGGTGGCCTAACGATTCATGAAGGTACTATACCTACGTGGAAAAAGGTAGAGATTAGCTAGAGGAATCTTGGGATTTTCAGGGGACAGTAGAACCATGCTGTAATTTCTACAGGACTTTCCACGCTGCAATAATATAAAGACGAAAGGAACTGAACTATGTTGCAATGTGCAAAAGAGGTACCGCAATGCAATTTGAAAGTATTTACTTAATAAGTAAAGAGTGAACTGCGCACACAGGTTGGGCTAAGGTTGTACTATGCCAAAGGAGGGTGTGGATGAAACTTAATAAAAGGCAATTTGGTAGGACTCAGTGTGGGTGGCTAGGTCTACGCAGTTTGAACTAATGAATGAATCTAAAGAATACCATAGGAGGCTGAATCTATGCTGTCTTTACCTAAAGAATGAATTAAAAAGGGATACTGTAAATGGGGGCTGATTCTAGGCAGTATCAGCTAAAAGACGAACCTAAAAGAGGAAGTTAGATGGGGACTGCGCTAGGGGCACAGTAGTAGATGGAAATAGTAGAACAAATAATAAACTAAAAAGGAAACTAAGTGGGGATTGTGTCGAGGGCACAATAGTAAAACAGGAACCGCTTAAGAACGCGTAAAGGTGTAGTAGCAAATAGAAACTACTTGCGTCAGAACTATGTTTGTTTCACTTATGATGTTTGGTTAGTGAAGGGGAAACCCATTCCATGCAGTATGGCTTGGCCTCATTTTGTAATTGTTTTAGGTAAGTATTATTCATACCAGACTTTTTGTCTGACTCGTATTTTTATTATTATTATTTTCTCTATATACTCACGAGTATTCATTTTAGTGGGCCGAGTTTATGATATTAGGGAGGATACTAATAAGAGTCACAATACTCAGATCGAAGATGGAGCAAGAGGCTTTGTTAGCTAATAAGGATGTTATTTCCGCTGTTCGAAGGAGTTCAGGTGGCATCTTTATATGTTGACTTGAATCTTTACTATGTTATTTTATATTGTTATTTGACCCCTGCGTGGGCATGACTTTAAGGGCTAATTTTGATGTAAAATGTACATACTGAATATTGTTAAAAATTTCTATGTAATGAATATAGTTAGTTTCTCTGTTTACATAATCGATATTTGAATAAACTGAACTCGATTCTATCATTGGAAGATAATTCTAATGATGACTACAACATCATCGGCATTCATTTTCGAGTCTCAAAGTGGGGGATATTACGATAAAGAAATTTGTCCTTCCACCATTCCCGCCCTTTACCAGTACATGTCCCTCTAAAGCTATCATGTATGTTGTAATTTGAATGGAGTTAGAACAACGTTTCGGTGAATGGTAAATTACACACTTTTTACATAACACTAGTTTATGTCAATTGCCTTTCATTACATGTTATTTCTATTATTTTACTTGGTCGTCTTGACATCACGTACGCATACGATACGCCTCATCTACTCAATGTAGACAATAACTACACAAATGTGTGTGTGTGTATAAGTACCATAGTCCCCTTTTGAACCAAGATACTTTCCCCACTAGTATTTATAACTCAGTAGCTCGTCGGGATCCATCATCAATGCAGTATCACATCCTCGCCCCGTTCATACCATGGAACTCCCATAGTGCCTAATAACGGCATTACAACTAGTTAGTCATATTCTATCTCGTATTTCTTTATATCATGGAATCGGCTCTATGGACTATTTTATTCATTTGAAAGTCCTCCACTAAGAGTTATCAAGCATTGCCTCCTAACAACAACAAACTAACAAACAACGGTGAGGTGGTGCATGTCCTAGACATGATCTACACTAGTAGGAGGTATATCCTATTTACGTATAACCATTGAATTTCCACTGACCGCTCAAGATCATTGACGATCTCGACCTATGTAAATAGCTTCTACCCCTCACGTATATAGTACCACGCTCACTATAATAGCATTGAGCCTACACTCACCATCCCATTTATATTGCCTAATACAATCTAGGAAATTCACATTTGGTTATTTAATTGTACCCCTAAAAGGTTCAAGCGAACTCTACTTGGCCCTTTGACACTTTGACCGTGGCAAACCATCCTACTTTGTCATATTACCTTCACCTATACATAAACGTATAATTCCATGGCTTTTATAGCTGGATGATTCTCATATCAGTACAATGTATACACAACCACTGGTGGCCCCTTTCAGTGGGTAGACTTCTGTTGTGCAACATTACTAACCTCGCATCCCAATCACACTAATGAGTTTGTCATTTTAAGTTATTACCTAGATCCAATAACTCACACCCGTCATAAATGCATATATAAATTTATTTAATTACCATGCCTCTTATGTTCAACTGTTGTGTTTAGTTACCTTTACACAACTTACTTTTAGTTTCATTAATGTCAGTTTAATGTCATTTTACCACTTACTTTTAATTTAATAGATTAATTATCTTTCACTGCTTAACTTCTACTTGGTACTATTAAGTGTATTCAGCTATTCCTTTTCAACTATTAATATATTCCTTAATAATATCCTTCTTACTTACTTATTCATTGTTTTACATATACTTATTCGTTTATTGTTTATTTTCTAACTTATCGCATATGCTAGATTTATAATTGAATTATTGTTATTATCTCCACTTACAATACTTTGGTTTATACTTAGGGATTTCTGTATTTTAATGTGTTGGAATTACATCCTTCAAAAGGAAATATTAATAAATAATTTCCATAACTTATCTAAAAGAAGACTAGCGTTACGTTTGGAATTACAAGAAATTATCTTTTTTGTTATTACTGAAATGGACAGTACAAAATACGATAAATGTTTTGTATATCTCTTTCTTTTAGCTATTCCTTGTTATTTCATATGATGCACTATTATGCATATTTATAAAATTGGATAATCTATAGAAATTTACAATGCAATACACTTTATTCCAATGAATTAAAATACTACTTAAATCCCAATCCAATTTATGATAACTTCTAATTCATGTTTACTAAAATATATCAGTTAACCAACAAACTTGGAATTACTATACAATCTCATTAATTTAGGTACCACTTTTACCCTTACTTTCAAGGTTCAAGCATATGAAATATTTTAATCAAGGTTAACAATTCATATAATATGTTGGCATGGTTTTCAAATTCATTACATGTATATATTTAAGCCTATGACTCCAAAATTATATTCAGGTATATGAGGAATAGATTTACAATGATATAAATCCAATATTATTAAAAAAATATAATTTTCCACTCACCTCCAAGCTTCCAAATCTCCGGTTTAAACCCAATTATTCCTATTTTATTCCCTTCACTTCCTACCAAAATATATACCAAAAGAACATACATATTCATTAGAAACTTAGATCCGAGGAAAGATTTGAATTTAATTTAGATTTGCATTTATAGTTTACCTTGACTTTTGCGATTCGATTCAATCCTATTCTCCTTCTCTATTGTCCCCGCTATCCTCCACTTATATATTTATAGATTATAGTTTATATAGATTTAAGAATTTGAGGAGAAGAGAAAATGATAGAGCTTTGTCGTTGCTTAAGAAAATATAAGGAGAATATTGAAGGGTTAGGCTATATTTATAGAGGTTCGAATCGATCGCAGCCGTTAGATTATATTATATTAAATCTAGGTTATCGTCCTAGGTTCATTTCACTACCACCAGCCTATAAGCGGTCGACCACTTTGATGCCACCAATGGACCGCTAGTGGTTACCCAGTCCCAATGAAGGGTCGATCGATTGCCTATTTTTGTTATTTGTTAATTTGTTTCCTTTTTTCATGATATTTCTTACATTTTAAACCGATCCGATTTAACGTTAATTTTTTTTAAATGTTAAGTGACTATTAGTTGCAGTTAACATTAATTAATGTTAATTAATTACCTTTATTTCCTTAATTACATATATAATTGTTTCTAATTCGAATTCTTCAAACGTTAATAACTTTTTTGTTTGAACTCAGATCACGCAATTTTATATATGACAATTGATCAAAAAATCGCTACGAACACAACAGTGCAAGTTCCATAGCCAAATTCTAAAAATTTTGAAATTTCCATTTTCGGGCTTTAATATTTATTTATTAATTCTCTTTAATTAATTATCATTCAATTTACGAGGTATTACAAATTGTTTCAAAAAAAACTATTTTTTGTTCATGTCCAAGCACATACACCATCGTGCACATCGTCCATGAACATTGACATCCATACACATTCACCATGGCTCAAGGAGGGGAGATTATCCAAGCCACCTCTAAAATGATCTTCAACGCGTGCTAGTTGCATTGGTTATGGTGGCAAAGGTTAACTAGGCCAAAACATCGAAAATTATGCATTTAGGGATTGATCGATTCTGGATACACTATCTTAAATCCTCCCTTATTAAGAGTTATCCAGAGCCTAGATTCTTACATATCGGGTATTTGAAACACATTAACCAAGGTAAGAACCTTTCTAGAAGTAAATGAAAGTTATATTGTGCCCTTTCCAGTTACTTTACTGCAAATATTATCTATCCCAGTAACTTCATTGCCTTTTCTGCTAACTTCATCTTATGTCTTGTAGAGACAGCGCTCTTTGCATATATGAATGGTTACTACAACATCAAGCCACCAATCATTTTCTCTGCCACAAACGGAGCTTGCTTCTTACACTACAACCATAGCAGGTGTTCGACCATATTCTCTTGTAGTTGTTTCTTTCATAGGCTGTAGTCAAGAGCATAGCGGTTTGGGCTTATTACAAAAGTAATAAGCATCTTTCTTTTTGTCTTTCTTTGGATGACCCTTTTTTTTAACTATCTCATTCTTTGGCTTTAACATATTTGTCATTTTTACATTATTAGCCTTAGAATGAAACTCGGTTTTCAGACCATAACTTAGTTCTCGTGTACAAAAGTCCTATTCTACGAGAAGGTGATGATGTAAACTCTCTAAATCATAGTCTGTTTCTACATGCTTCGATTTTTTACTATAATCATTACAAGAATGTGGAAGTCTAGAAATTATAACTCCAACTACGAATGATTCAAGGAGATCAATCTTGACATCTTTGCATTGATTTATTATATATAACATTTCACTAATTTTTTCCAATAACATACTTATATTTAAACATTTTAATCCATAAAATTGCATATTGGGTATTACTTGTTACGTGCCTTCGATATTTGATATTTACTTTCCAATGTTATCTTGAGTGCTTTTTTTAGTAATAGGCTTCTATGTGCATTGTAGACAGAAGTCGATAATGCATTTAGAATATGTCCTCTACATGGAAAGTCAACTTCTTTATGCTAAGCATGTTTCTTCTAAAGTGCATCATTATCTCTTGGAGTTTCTTCTGGTATTTCCTTCAAGCCATCTTCTAGTACGTAGAACAATTTAATGGTGTCAAAAAGAACTTCATGGTCTTTTGTCATTGAGTGAAATTATCTCCATCGGACCACTACAATTAAGTAAGGTGTTGATTCATGACTTGCAGGACATTGACTATAACTATCCATATTTTTAGGCTGCTCTAAATATTTAAATTTTAGATATTTAATTGATTTATTTTACTAATGAGCTGAAAACTTGATTTTCACAGACAGACTTTTTAGGACTTGGGATTATTTCCATTGAGTCCGCATGGTCCGAGCAAGACAAAGTGAGTATAAGCATCGATATATTTTGACTATTGGGTTTCGAGTTAGGAGGTCGAGTTTGGTTCGTAAATCGAGCGACTAGAAAGGTTAACTTTTGCATATGTTGGAATTATGTCCTAGAAATAGTTCTTTTGAGTTCAGAATAGAGGTATTCAGCTAGGAGTGCCAGTAAGCATGCCTCGATTGGAGTTCGTAAAATTTTGGATGTGAATAGTGTCGGTTAGAGATCTATATAAGGACCCCCTCTCTCTTTCTTTTCCTAAACTCAGATCTAAACCCTAGCCGCCAATTTTAAAAACGCACATCCAAGGTCCATGTTCATTGGAGCCTCTAAAGGCATTTTCAGGTGATGGCCAAAACTAAGGAAGTGTTCGCGAGGGAGAGGGGAGCACGATGGACGGTCAGATTTAGGTGGATTGAGGCGAGGCGGTCAAAAAGCGTGTTCCACGGTGGCATGGTTATTGGCCTAAGTCTCGACCTAGGGACATTGAGGGCGGACGACGCTGGGGTCATTGAGTTCATCTTGGAAAGGGCAACCTTCTAGAGACATGTGGCGGTGGCAGAAGCCCTTTGGCGGTGGTGTGAGGTGAAGAAATCAATGGTGCATGGGTTTGTTCAAAGAGAATTGGGTTTCGAAAATAACGGCCTAAGTTTAACAAGCAGGATTAGCAAATCTTATTAATGGCGTTAGGGTAGGGGGAGTGCACGACCATGGGAAGTGATACAACATATCGATGTGTGCATGATTTTTAAGAGGGGAGAATAAGGTTAAGAGGGCAATTAAATTGAATTGAATGATTAAGTAATTAATTAAAATTTTTTTAATCAAAATTCTTATAAATTTCATATCTTCTCCATACGAGGTCCAATCGAGACGCGATCTTTTTTGCTGCACTTGTAAGAGCATTCTCTACGCGTTGGAGTCAATTTCATCAAGTTTGGAGCAATTAGAATTTTGAGCTAAAATCGAACGCCGTTCGATTTTATATCGAACCGGAACGCATAAGCATTAACTAGAATTTTGGTGAATAAACTCAACTCTGGATGAACTCTATATAATATATGGTAGATATACATTATTATTTTCAAGTTTGAATGATTTATTATCTTGGTTTGGTTGAATTCCTATTTTGTAAAATGGATGACATATAAAATGAAATACAGGTAAAACAGGGAATTTTGTAGAGGGACCAGATTCCTCACCACCATTAATTTTAAATTTCATTTATATAATTTTTGTATAAATTGTTGAATGTCAAAGCTTGGTAGTTTGGCCATATTGGCTATGACTTTGATATGTTGAAAAAGCTAAACTCTTTTAGTGTGAATCACTGAAAGCACTTGTTAAGTGATGTGGTGACTTTTGGCCTCATTATAGTATTTTGAAATACTATTAATTGCTGCTTGATTGGAAAATGGTTTTGATTTAGGGAAGGATTTTAAATATGATTTTTGGAATTTTCTATGGCATTTTACTCAGAAATAGTTTTTGAACTTCTCTATTTCAATCTAACCCTTTTGGAAATGTTTTAAAAGTATTTGTTGAAGTATCTATTTTACTGAAAGGTTATAATGAATGTTTATTTTAAAGGAAAATAAAGAGGAATTTATCTTTTGTAATAAAGTAATTTTATTTTAAAAGAGATAACAATATTTGTGAAATGCTTTATATAAAATGTTGAATATAAAGGGAGATTTATAAATGGTATTTTATAAATAAAAGAATAGATATATAAATGATATTTTATAAAAGGGAAATTAATATCATGTTGATAAATTGGAAAATAAATCACATTTGTGAATTTATAGTGATATATAGAAAAGTGATTTATAAAATGAAGAAGTTTTATAAATAGAAAGGAGATTTATAAAAGAAGTTTTATAAATATAAAGGAGATTTATAAAAGTTTTATAAATAGAAAGGAGATTTATAAAAGAAGTTTCATAAGGAGTTTTATAAAAGAAGTTTTTATCCACATATTTTCTAAGTGTCATAAACATGAAAGTAAGGGATGGTAATGTTACTTTGACCAGAGGATGGTGTGCCAAAAATGTCGAAATTAAAGACAAGAAGAGTATCGAACTTCATGCAACTCCAAAAGATGTCAAACTTTTATATAAAGGGGTTGAAGGAAAATAATGAAACACTCAACAAAGGATGTCGTCTTACAAATATTTTAAGAAGATGTCAAACTTCAACAACCCTGGGGGGTTGCCGAAAATATGAAGGTTGGGAGATAATATGTCTCAAGACAGCTTCTAGGAATGTTGCACTCCAAGCATTATTAAGAGATGATTGAAGTCCTCAACAACTTAGGGGTTGTTGAATGCATGGAAGGGTGGAGATTGCATGCCAAACTTAAGTGATATCAAGTGGCAGCAGATGCTGAAAAGCTATAATGTAGAGCATATCAATCGTAAAGACAATCAAAGAGAGACTTGGTATTGGTAAATATGTCGAACATGTAGATATTAGTCCTTTACAATTATAATCGTTATGGTAGAGGATATCGAACACCTCCAGTTGTCGATAATGTTGTAAATCAACAGTTAAGACGGATATCGAAGTTCATCAATATAAGGAATGATATCGACTATCAAAAGTAGAAGAAGATACCAGATCTCAAGCAATTCAAGTGACATCAAGCCTCTATAACTTAATGTTGTAGAGCATAAAGCAAAGGGAGGATGCCGAACTTTAAAGGGGTGTGGTTGATTATCAAGTACGATAGATGTCGCGTATGGAAAAATGGATGCCGAATGCTAACAGTTTTGAAGGATTTTGAACTTAGTAAGACATGGTGGGTTGCCGCATATCAACAATGAATAGAAGGTTACCGTAAAACATCAACGTTCAGAGAGGTGTCGTAAATCATCAATCTAAAGAAGGTTGTCATAAATCGTTAATCTAGAAAAGGATGCCTCAAGTCATCAGTGCTTAAAGTAATTTCATTAATCATCAATGTAAAGAGGATTGCCATAAGTCCTTAGTAAGAAGAATGTTACTGCATGTCGACAACACAATGAACGATGCCATAAAACAACGATGTCGAGAGCCACATGGCAGTAATGCCACTGAATTCCACTCTTAAAAATACAGACCTCATGGCAATGAAGGAGGGGCTAATCATTTCTTTCCTTCCTTAAGTTTGAGAAGTTGTAAACCTAAATTGAATTGGGGCAAAATCAAGGTTTGATTCGTAGCTCTTGAAACTTATGAACAAGGAATTGGACCAATGAATTTACATAGCCTATTACCTTGATCATGCGAGGTTGATTATTATTTAACATGGATATGCATATGATTAATTTTTGGACTTGATGTTTGGGCACTATTCTTAAACAAGGCCACTTAAGCCCTTGACTGAATTAATGTTATTTTGCATAATAACTGTCTTGCCCATCTTCATACGAACAATGGATTATGGTTTACACATTGTCTATTTTGTCCATTAACTAATGTCCAATAGACTATTGCACCTTTATGCAATTTTCCCTTGAACATATGACGTACATTCTTGGGCAAATTTATAATTCGTCCTAGAGCCCATTGGAAACATTGATCCATTTAAAATAACACCATCTTTTGCTAAGTCTTGGATGATAAGGCAATCTTTGGTTTAATAACACCTTAGTGAACCTATCAAATGATTCCACTTTAAATAATATCAAGGGTATTAAAATAGTTTATTGTTTTAATATGGCATCATGTATGTTAAACCAATTCTTAGGTTAGCATTTTAGTGCTAGAAGGAGGGCCCGAACCTTTGAATCATTATAATTTTATCTTGAAACTAATTACTTGAAGTTTTGTTTCAGGAAAATGGCGAGAAGTAAAAGAATTAATGTTCTGAATGAGGAGATAATACAGAAAGCAGCATTGGAAGACAACGTCACTTTACGCTTTAATCTAGAAAATATGGAACCAGGTCAACCTTCAGAACCAGCAAAGCCCACAAATAGTGAAGCCAAAATCAAAGGCTTAACGCAACAAATGGCGGTAATGCAAGAACTAATAGAGAAGGTGCTTTCATAGAAGTTTTCCAAAACAACATGGCTCATTGAAGGAGAAGAGGTCGAATCTCCAAGGAGAAATCTAGACGCTTCCATGATCAAAAGAAAGGATAAAGGAAAAATTGTTATGACCCTACAGAAAAGAGGAATCCAAAAGGTTGGAGCTGCAGCATTCTCTCCAAGATCATTAGTAGGTAACAAGGTTAAAGTAGATCGCCATAAAAAATTAGCAAAAAGGTCGAACGAACAATTGTGAAGTTCAATCTCGCGTAAGGAGTATAGGCCTTATAGAGGTGATTACCACAATAATGAAGCCTACTTGAGAGATAAAGTTGATAAAATGGCAAAGGACATGCTTGATATCAAAGAAAAGAGGACCCTTGAGCCTAGAGTCAACAATTTTCGCGAAGTCCCCTTCACAAAAAGAATAATGTCTGTCCAAATTCCATCACACATTAAGATTCCATCGCTGAGGTATAACAGGACCACTGATCCTAATATCATCTTGTAGCCTTCGAGAGCCAAACTGACATTCATAATGCTTTTGGTGCTGTACGTTGTAGGCTCTTTCCGACCACTTTTCAAGGAGCATGCTAAGTAGTATAGACAGTACAGGTAGAAAATCTTTTATTCTTAAAAGCAGTTCTCCTATGAATTCTCAGCGTAGTTCTATGTGTGCAAGGACCCTACTATCGATTCTAGCATGCTGGCTAATGTTAAGCAAAGACCGAGAGAGCTGCTTGGTGAATACATGAAAAGATTCATCATGGAGGCATTGAAAGTAGAGAATATGACTGATAGAGAAAAATTAATGGCAGTACGTTCAGGATTGATTAAGCAAACCCCCTTTTGGAAGGAACTTTAAATCCATGGGTGCAGAGACCTTCAAGATTTTCACTTCCAAGCTGAAAAATTCATCTGTATGGATGAGACGTGTCACGCTATAAAAAAGTATTGGACAAAGAAGGAAGCAAGAAGATATGTCTTTGATCACCCCAATAAGAAGCCAAGATAGGATGAGGGCACGAGAGGAAGATGGGAGGAGGTCCCAAAATCTAACTACATAGCCTTAAACACAACAATCTCCAATATTTTTGCTACAGCTAAAGATGGTGGCAACTTCTGAAATTCATACAAGGCAAGGAATAATCAAGAGCCAAGAAGAGGAGGAGATTATTGCACCTATCACAAAGTGAACGAAAACAAAAATAAAAGTCGTATTTTAGCTGGAATCATTCAAAATATGATCCAGTTAGGGCTTCTGAAGGAATTGTCAAAGAGAATCAAAAATCTGCCCATCTTGAGGAAAGTAATTAGAGGCCACCAAATAATGCCATGAATTTTGTGAAAAACAAATCTCAACAAGATTTTATTCCATTGATTAATTGAATAGATGTTATCCATGAAGTCCCACATTTACCATAAGCAGCAAGGGGCCAGAAGTAGGTACATAAGAGAGGCTAGAGATGGAGTATTATCTATTCAGGAGGAGCCACTACTTAAAAACCGCAAATATCAACTTTAGATGCACAGTCACATGATAACTCTGCAGGATCTAAGAGGGATTCGTCATCCGCACAATGACCCGCTAATGATAACTGCATAGATCGGACTTTCCATAGTAATCAAAATTCTAGTTGATATTGGAAGCATGGTGAATGTTATCGTTAAGCATGCCTTCGAATAGATGGGAATTCCAGAAGAAAAGTTAGAACCAAGCTTCAAGCCCATCTTCAGGTTCAACAATAAAGGATCCACTCCAGTGAAGCAGATTAAGCTTCGGGTGCAAATGGTGATTTCACCCTTTTCGAGAACTTTTGAAATCTTAATCATCATAATGAACCAACCTTCCTACTACAATGCTTTCTTTGGAAGACCAGATCTGGATGAGGTGGATGTTTTCGTGTCATTGAAGTATCTGATGGCGAAGTTTCTAACCAACAGTGGATAGGGAACAATAAAGGAAGAGCGATTTAGCTCTCTAGAATTGTATTTTGCTACCCTCGATCAATGCAAAAGGGATAATCTTTCTTGTTTTGATTTGAAGAAAGATGAATTGACCAAAACTAAAATCAAAAAGTCCTTGTATGTGGTCCTCTTAGCCAATCATTCAAGGCAAGTGAAAAGACAAGAGTAACTGAGAAAGCCAAGAATATGTTAAAACGATTTCACTTTTTCGAGAGGAAAAGAAAAGGGAAAGGGGCAAACCTGATAGACAAGGAAATATATGGTGAAGAAATTGTCACTGAATTAGATTGCAGAAATGAGCAAGAAAGGATAAAGCCAACTAAAGACTTAGAAGAAGTAAGTCTGGATTTACATGATCCCGCAAAAAAAGTAAAGATCAGAAGGGAGTTAAACTACAAGCTTAGATGGGAACTTATTCAGTTTCTTCAATCTAGCAAGGATATATTTACTTGGACCCACTCAGAAGGGATAGATCCAGTGATCATGAGTCATGCCCTAAACATAGATCCAAACATCACTCCTACTCGACAAAAGAAAAGGAAGTTTGATAAAGTTCAATCTAACACATTGAAAGAGGAAGTCAAAAGGCTACTTGAAAATGGATTCATTAGAGAAATTTTTTACTCAAAATGGTTTATCAATCCCGTGTTAGTCAAAAGCCCAATGGAAACAGGAGAGCATGCGTCGACTATACTGATTTGAATAAAGTGTTAGGAAATCAAATCTACGGTTTTGATGACAACAACTATACAAAAGAAATCGTATTTGTATATATATATTTCTATTTACAGGCAATTGCTAAAGTAACATCACTAGAGAGACAAGAACAAGGCTCAAAGAACATTACAAAAGACTACAAGTTGATAGGATCAATGGAGCAATGACATAGATGCACAAATTCAACATGCACAGGTTTCAGATGTCTGGGTGCACTAGCCAGACGTCTGTAGAAATCCTTTGGAATTTAAAACAGAAAGGATCAGACGTCTGGTTAATGTACTCAGACGTCTGAAAGGCTACTGCACAAAAAAATATATCCAAACGTCCGAAGTAATTACCAAACGTCTGATGCTGAACTCGGAATTTAAAATTCAAATTACAACTGCCGCATTTGAAAAGACATCTTTGCTTCTCTTCGCTGCAACTCTTCATCATCATCAAAAGCAACTGTAGAGCACTTGTTAATGGATGCAACTACTCAAGGAATCTCTCTACAACTATATATATCATCAAGAATTAAAGAGAACATTAACCTTACTTACTTATGCTCTCTGATTATACACTCTATCATATACTTGATCTCTACCAATCTATACTTGTATTCTACTCTTCCAAATATACAGTTCCTCATAGACAATACTCTCTAGATATATATTGGAAGCATTTGTACTATATAGTCAAAATCCGTGTAATAGAGAATACACAGTTGACAAAGAAACTCTGCTGTTGTAAACCTGTTCCTTCGGGTGAAGTGAGGGTTATTTGGTGAAAGAATTCCAAAGAGGAGCTTCGGAACTGGACGTAGGACGGGAGGTCCGAACCAGTATAAAAACCCTGGTGTGATTATTCTTATTTACATTCTTTACTATCGTTATACTATAGTTTAATTTAGTTATATACTTTTCACTTATATAATCGATCCACCATACTATAGACTTTCAATTGGTATCAGAGTGAGGTTTAATCAAAGAACAGTAACACGTTTTTGAATCACTTTAATATGGCAAGTATTTTTCAAGAAGGACAATCCACAGAATGACCCCCACTTTTTAATGGCTCTAACTATGCATATTGGTCAACATGTTGGAAATTTTTTATGGAAGCTAATGGTCTAGAAATTTGGTCAGCCACTCAAGATAAATATGAAGCATCTAATACTGCTATGAACACATGGACCGATGCACAAAAAATAGCAGCTTCTAATAATGCTAAAGCTATGAATGTTTTATTTTGCTCACTAGATAAAAATGAATTTTCACGTGTCATGTTATGTAACACTGCATTTGACATTTGGCGTACCTTACAAATCACACACGAAGGTACAATAAAGGTCAAACAAACTAAGATTTCAATTTGGCAAAACCAATTTTCTTCATTCAAAATGAAACAAAATGGAACTATTTTTGACATGTATTCTAGACTTCAAACTATTCAACATGATCTTATGGCATTAGGAGTTAAGTTTACTGATTTTGATTTAGTTTCTTGAATACTCAACTCTTTAACATCGGATTGGGAAAGGAAGGTATTAGCTATTGAAGAAGCTAATGATCTTTCTACTCTCAAGGTTGAAGAGTTGATAGGAAATTTAATGTCCTATGAAGCTAATTTGCAGGCACGAAAATAACTAAATTCGGAAAAGAAGAACATAGCATTCCCAGCAACAAATGAAGACTCCGACTTAGACGAAGAAGAAATTGTATTTATTGCCAAAAATTACAACAAATTCAAGAAGTTTAGGAAAATGACTAAATTTCAGAAAGGAGGAAAATCAAGCTCCACAAATCAAACATCAATCAAATGCTATAAATGTGATCAATTTGGACATATGAAGAAAGACTGTCCCAAGCTCAATAATGATAAAAAGAAGAACAAATTTGAAAAGTTCAAAAGGAAGAAGGCTTTCAAAGTAACATGGGATGACTCAGATTCTTCATCATCTGATAGTGATAGCGATAGTGACGGAGAACAAGCTAATGTATGTTTTATGGCACAAACTGATGAGGTATGTCCCGAACTTAGCTATGACGAATTATTAGAACTTAGCATGGAATTAGATGATAAATTTAGACAAATTAAAAAATTGAACAAAGAACATATAGCCAAAATAAATAGATTAGAACTTGAAGTAGGAATGTTAAAAGATGAAAAAATTATCCTAGAAGAGGAACTAGAATTATCTCAAGAAAAAATTAAAAATAATTTGGTCGAAAATAAGGCTTTTGCTATTGATTTTGATAAAACTAAAATAATAAAGGATAATTTGTTAAAAGAAAATGTCAACCTGAAGAGTAATATTGAAATATTAAAAATTGAAAATTCAGAATTAAAAGAAAGATTAGATAAAATTACAAATAATATTTCAAATTTAATAAAGGAAAACAAGATTTGGAAAATCTTATCAAAACTTCAAAACCATCGGGTAATAGAAATGGAATAGGATTTAAAAATACTCCTAAACAAAGAGGAAATGATTATAAAAGGACTAAAAGTTCACCTAAGTCTAATATGGATACCAAGAATATGAAAATTTGGATTCCTAAGACAAATAATAATTTGATTAGACAAAAACATATTAATAATTTCTTAAAGAATGTAGTCTATAATAAAAATTATATTTATAAAGGTATCAAACCATCTTGGGTATGGCTACCTACTTCTTCTAACATCTAGGACCCTAACAAAGTATATGGGTACCAATTAAAACATCTTCTATTTTGCAGGTACCCAAAATAGAAAATAAGGATAAATGGATACTAGATAGCGGATGCTCCAAGCATATGACCGGAAATTCAAAAATGTTATCAAATATAACATACATCGATGGTGGAACGGTAACCTTTGGAGATAACTCAAAAGGATATATCGTGGGCATTGGAGAAGTCATCAACTCTGGCATTTTTAACTCTCCTATTATTACAAATGTTTTATTAGTAGAAAATCTAAAACACAACCTACTAAGTATTAGTCAATTATGTGATAAAGGTTTTCAAATCAATTTCGAAAAAGATAGATGTAATATTTTCGATAATAACAAACAACTTATATTTGAAGGTTTTAGAAACAAAAATATTTATGTCTTAACATGAATATAAATAAAAATTCAAATTTATGTTTAACCGCCAAACATGACGATATATGGTTATGGCATAAACGATTTTGTCATATCAATTTTAAATATATTAATAAATTAGCAAAATATGAGCTAGTTAGAGGTTTACCTAAAATAAATTACAAAGTAAAAAATTTATGTGGCGATTGTCAAATTGGAAAACTAAAGAAAAGCTCTTTTAAATCTTAAAATAATATTTCTACAAAACAACCATTAGTACTATTACATTTATATTTATTTGGTCCAACGCAAGTACGATCTATAAATCACAACAAATATGTTTTCATAATAGTTGATGATTTTTCGAGATATACATGGACTTTATTTTTAAAACATAAAAGTGATACCTTTGGTATGTTTAAAATATTTGCTAAAAGAATTAAAACACAAATGGATTTGAAAATTAAAAATATTCGAAGTGATCACGGTGGAGAATTTGAAAATGATATTTTTACTAACTTCTCTAATAAAAAAGGAATAAGTCATAATTTTTCTTTTCCCCGCACACCTCAACAAAATGGTGTAGTAGAAAGAAAAAATCGTATGTTACAAGAATGTGCACGAACACTACTAAATAGTAGTGGTCTACCAAAACATTTTTGGGCAGAAGTTATTGCCACAGCTTGTTATATGTTGAATCGAGTAGCCATACGTCCTTTGACTAAACAAACTTGTTTTGAAATATTTTTGGAAGAAAACCTAAAGTATCATACTTTAAAACTTTCAAATCAAAATGTTTTATATTAAATACAAAAGATAATTTAGGAAAATTTGACCCAAAGGCCGATGAAGGAATCTTTGTTGGATATTCGAATCGCAGCAAAGCTTATAGAATTTTTAATAAACGAAATAATACTATTGAAGAAAGTTTACATATTTCATTTGACAAAAATCTTCTTAACCATCATACTAATGACGATGAAGAAATAATTTCAATAAATACCACATACTCTATTAATAATAATACAAATGTGCAAAATAATACTTTGATATCATCCCCTAGAATTCTTAAGAATCATCCAAAAGATAATATCATTGGAGATCTCAATTCTAGAGTAACTAGAAATCAACTTAATCAAATAAGCCATGTAGCATTTGTGTCAAATTTTGAACCAAAAAAATATAAAGATGCTTCAAATGATAATTTTTGGATAATAGCTATGCAAGAAGAATTAAATCAATTTGAATGTAATAATGTTTGGAATTAGTACCAAGACCAGAAGATCAGTCGGTTATAGGAACAAAATGGGTATTTAAAAACAAAGTAGATGAAAATGGAAATATTGTTAGAAATAAAGCATGTTTAGTTGCTCAAGGCTATAATCAAGAAGAAGGTATCGACTATGACGAAACCTTTGCTCCAGTAGCAAGATTAGAGGCCATTCGTACATTACTCGCTTTTGCAAATCATCACAATTTTAAACTATTTCAAATGAATGTCAAAAGTGCTTTCTTAAATGGTTTTATTAAAGAAAACGTATATGTTGAACAACCTTCATTATTTATTCACGAAAAATATCCCGATCATGTTTTTAAATTACAAAAAACTTTATGGTTTAAAACAAGCTCCCCGAGCTTGGTACGAACATCTTAAAAATCACTTAATTACATCTGGTTTTCAAATAGGTAAAATCGATACAGCTTTATTTATTAAACGAGAAAATAACAATATTTTAGTTGTGAAAATTTACTTAGACGATATTATTTTTGGTTCAACTAATGAAAATCTTTGTAATCAATTCTCAAATATTATGAAAAATGAATTTGAAATGTATCATATGGGAGAATTAAATTTCTTCTTGGGTTTACAAATAAAACAACTTGAAAATGGTATTTTTATTCATCAAGAAAAATATTGTAACGATTTATTACGACGCTTTGGAATGGATAAAATTTCAAGCAAACCAACACCGATGAGTACTAGTGTTCACTTGGAAAATGATGATAATGGAAAATATTTTGATGAAAAATTATATCGTAGTATGATTGGCTCCTTACTTTATTTAACAGCAAGTCGACCAGATATTATGATGAGTGTGTGTCTTTGTGCCCGATTTCAAGCAAAATCGAAAGAATCTCACCAATGAAGCGTTAAGCGTATCTTACGATATCTATCTAGTACAAGAAATTACGGTTTGTTTTATGCTAAGGGATCATCATTTGAACTTGTTTCATATAGCGATGCGGATTTCAGTGGTTGTAAAACGGATCGTAAAAGTACTAGTGGAACATGTCACTTTATCGGACAATCATTAGTTTCATGGTTTAGCAAAAAGCAAAATTGTGTATCCTTATCCACTTGCGAGGCCGAATATATTTCAGCGGCATTAGCATGTGCACAAGTAATATATATGCAACAAACGCTTAAGGATTTCAGAAAAATTATTGATAGGTCACCAATATATTGCAATAATACAAGTGCAATAAATCTATCAAAAAACCCTGTAAATCACTCGCGTACTAAACATATAGATATACGACATCATTTCTTACGTGACAATGTCGAAAAAGGGATTATTACATTAGAATACGTAAATACCGAAAATCAAATAGCAGATATTTTCACAAAACCACTAAACGAACAAACATTTGTTAAATTGCGACGTGGCTTAGGAATATGCTCCCTTAATGATCTTCTAACTTAACACCACATCATCATTTATTTTATATTTTCAGCCAAAAGTGTTTTTATCCACAAACTAAAGTGATAACTCATTTACCTTAAATTTTTTTAGGTGGTTGTTTTCTGAAATTATCTATAAATAACTTTTTCACAACTATATATAAATCTTTAAAAATAAAGAATATATAGATTTCATATTTTTACAATATGTCTTCTGAAAATTCTCATCTATCCTTCTCGACACCTACAACGGATAGCTCGGCTGATACACCACAACGGCTTCCTACACCCACACCAAATTAGGAACCAACGTATAGGTGGTCCTCATATCACACGGGATTCACTCCCGATAGCAAGAAGACCAAACGGTCTTTATTTGTCTCTCCTAACACAAAGGAGAAAATTGATGAAATCCATCACTATCAAAAAAACAAATAGATCTACAACGAGAACTATATTTCGAACAAAAAGTTACAGCACGTTGGCTAAGCTTTTTAGAGCAAGTAGCGATGAAGTTCTGTACTTCACGGAAGAAAGATGTCCATGAACCACTTCTGAAGCCTTGCAGTTCCTTGGATCCCTCTTCCTCGTATCGTACCCCTTCGGACCCTTCACCAAGACGATTCTCTGGCTCTCCGAGAACCCACGAACGTGGAAATATATGGTCTCCACTTAAACCATGGAGGGATATCAAGTCAGAAGATCGCAAAACTCCATCGCCATCTAAATAGATTATATTTTTTATTGTATGTGTATCTATGTTTATTTGTAATTTTGTTTTACACCAATAATACTACATTTCGTTTCAAACAATAGAGAATCGAGAAATAAGCAAACCATTAAAATTTAGGCTATTATTAGAAAAATTGCCTATTTCAGACGATTGGATATGGACCTCAGACGTCTGACACTCTGATATTCCTCGAATTTTTTTTACTGTGCATATGCCAGACGTCTGTTATAACCTCTAGACATCTGAAAATTTACTCTATCTCCTTGAAATAGTTATCAGACTATTTCAAACGTCTGAACTTTAATCCAGACGTTTGAGTTAAGTCTCTGCCATCAACTTTTAAAAAAACTCAACCTATTTCAGACGTCTGATATGTTACCCAGACGTCTAAAAAATCTCTCTGACTATCACATTTTTAAAAATCGACCAAACCAGATGTCTTAAATTATCTGCTGTCTTCGAATTAGGGTAAACCAGACGTCTAAATTCGCATCCAGACGTCTGAAATTCAATCGACACTTTAAAAGCATCCAGATAACGTCATTTTTTACCTTAATTTCAATTTTCAACTGCATATTATCCATTGATGATTTTCTTCTCTGAACCATCGCTTCTTCTTACAATCATTCGATTACAATGCATCCTAGAACTAAAAACCCTAAGATAACCAAAAGAAAACAAGACCAACCTACATCCTCAAATCCTCAAGTTTGCTCGGATGATCAAATCAAAAGATGGATGAATCGAGCACCACATTCAATCGAGATATATGAGGATATACAAAAGAAGGGACTTCACACTGGTCCATTTTATAACCTACTTAAGTTTCCAATGTATGATTTGGATGAAATGTGTGAGAATGCCGGTCTAGAAACATTGATATCGTTTACTTCAAATGACATCCAAATCGATCAATTGGCTATATTTCTTTTTTTCGCAAATTTGGATAGCATATCAGTATGGAACACTGAAGATGAAGACAATTGGCTATGGTCTAGCGTGTATGGCAATACGATTAGACTCACTCCTCGAATAATAGGTAGAACTCTAGGATGTTCTGACACGGGCGAAGATTTACATAATATTCCCGATATGCGCTTCAAACCAAGGAATAGTATAACACATCAAATTTGGGAGGATGAAATGCCTAAATTTGCCTCTGAATATCTACGACCAAAAGCAAGACTTCTTACTCGAATGTTCATCAATACCATCGTTCCACTTTTGGGGGGTCATGAGCAGATAACCGAGCTAGAACATAAAGCTTTATATGCTCTATTTAGCGGCACAAGGGTGAATTGGGCCAAATATATATTTGACGAGCTCAAACATTTTTGGACTCGATCACGGCTATCAATTGTCTACCCTACATACATCATGAGACTTCTTAGTGCTCACAACATCCCCTCATACTTGTCCACTTTTGAAGAAATTTCTCCAAAATATGCTTCCACAAAGTTTTTCTCACTAATGCACTTACCAGAAATTCCTCCGGAATATATATCTTTTGAAGATTGGACGCACAATCGACATGCAAGACAAGCTGGGCCTCCACCTCAACCACACCATGAACCAACACAAGAGGAGGAACAACATCGCAAGACAACTCCTCCTCCTGCACCATTTTACTATACAAGCCAGGATGAGATTTTGGAAACTCGAACAGAAACAAATCCAAATGAAAGCGTTCGAGATCTCACACTTAAAAATCAACATATATTGTCTCAAAATCAAAAAGTTTTGGCTAAGCGTATTGACAACTTTGAAACATCTTTTGCCACACGCCAGGCAACAGTTGAAGAATCACTTTCAACTGTCTTATCGGTTCTCGAAGAGGTACTTCAAAGGGTTCGCGGTCCGACACCTCCTTCTGAAGATTTTCCAACCCCAGTGCCTTCTCCTCCCTCAAAACATTCCAAACTTTTTGAGGACAAACCTCTAAAACAAGCTTCGACATCTCCTACGAAGCAACCTAGCTCTTCCCAAACAAAAAATGAAGGAGATGACCAAGAAAAAGTTTCTCCAAAAGACTCATAGTTTTTAGTATATCATCTTTTGTAAACTTGACAATATCTATGAATGTACTCAATTTCAAATTATTAATGAAATTCTCTTTTTGTGTGTTATCTTTGACGATCGGCTAATATTTTTTTGATAATGCCAAAGGGGGAGAAATATAGGTATATATATAAAAAAATTTAAATAAGTACATATTCAGGGGGAGTTTTATAAATTATATATAAGTACATTGTATAGTTGTCATCATCAAAAGGGGGAGATTGTTAGGAAATCAAATCTACGGTTTCGATGACAACAACTATACAAAAGAAATCGTATTTGTATATATATATTTCTATTTACAGGAAATTGCTAAAGTAACATCACTAGAGAGACAAGAACAAGGCTCAAAGAACATTACAAAAGACTACAAGTTGATAGGATCAATGGAGCAATGACACAGATGCACAAATTCAACATGCACAGGTTTCAGACGTCTGGGTGTACTAGCCAAACGTCTGTAGAAATCCTCTGGAATTTAAAACAGAAAGGATCAGACGTCTGGTTAATGTACTCAGACGTCTGAAAGGCTACTGCACAAAAAAAAATATCCAAACGTCTGAAGTAATTACCAAACGTCTGATGCTGAACTCGGAATTTAAAATTCAAATTACAACTGCCGCATTTGAAAAGACATCTTTGCTTCTCTTCGCTGCAACTCTTCATCATCATCAAAAGCAACTGTAGAGCACTTGTTAATGGATGCAACTACTCAAGGAATCTCTCTACAACTATATATATCATCAAGAATCAAAGAGAACATTAACCTTACTTACTTATGCTCTCTGATTATACACTCTATCATATACTTGATCTCTAGCAATCTATACTTGTATTCTACTCTTCCAAATATACAGTTCCTCATAGACAATACTCTCTAGATATATATTGGAAGCATTTGTACTATATAGTCAAAATCCGTGTAATAGAGAACACACAGTTGACAAAGAAACTCTGCTATTGTAAACCTGTTCCTTCGGGTGAAGTGAGGGTTATTTGGTGAAAGGAAATTCCGAAGAGGAGCTTCGGGACTGGACGTAGGACGGGAGGTCCGATCCAGTATAAAAACCCTGGTGTGATTATTCTTATTTACATTCTTTACTATCGTTATACTATAGTTTAATTTAGTTATATACTTGTCATTTATATAATTGATCCACCATATTCTAGACTTTCATAAAGCATGTCCCAAGGATTGTTATCCCTTGACTCGAATAGATCAATTAGTTGATGCAACAAGTGGACATGAACTGTTCTCTTTTATGGATGCATACTCAGGGTATAATCAAATCCACATGTTCAAGCCGGATGAAGAATGGAAATTTTCATAACAAATTGAGGAATATACTGCTATAAAATTATGCCTTTTGGGTTGAAGAATGCAGGATCTACATATCAAAGATTGGTGAACATAATGTTTAAAGAACAAATTGGTCAAAATTTGGAAGTATATGTAGATGATATGCTAGTCAAATCTCAAGAGAAAGCCAATCACTTGAAAAACCTTGAAGAAATGTTTGGAGTATTAAGAAAATACAAGACGAAATTAAATTCGAAAAAGTGCTCCTTCGAGATACAATCTGTGAAGTTTCTTGGATATATTGTTAGCGCTAGAGGAATTGAGGCCAATCCTGACCAAACAAAGGGACATGGCGGAGCCAAATATGAGTAAAGATGCGATGAGCTTGAATGGAAGAGTGGCGGCTTTAAACAGATTTATCTCTAAAGCAACTGATAAATGTATACCGTTATTTGATGTGATTAAGAAGAAGAAAAAATTTTGAATGGGGAGAAGATTACCAAAATGCTTTAAAGAATTAAAAGATCATTTGGCAAAGCCTACAATCCTATCTAGCCCAGTAGAAGGGGGAAACCTTTACCTCTATATGGCAGTTTCCGAGCATGCAGTAAGCTCTGTTTTAATAAGGGAAGAGATGAGCCATCAGTGCTTAAAGAAATATAGTAAATCATCAATGTGGAGAGGGCTGTCGTGGGTCATCAATGAGAAGACTATTGCCACATGTCAACAACACAGTGAAGGATGCTGGGAAGCAACGATGCCAAGAGCCACGTGGCAGCCATGTCGCTCAATTTCACCCTTATAAATATTGACCCCATGGCAATGAAGGAGGGGCGAGTCATTTCTTTCTCTCCTTCTTAAATTTGAAAAGTTATAATCCTAAATTGAATTGGGGCAAAATCAAGATTTGATTTGTAACTCTTGAAACTTATGAACAAGGACTTGGACCGATGAATTTGCATAGTCTATTACCATGATCATGTGAATTTGATTATTATTTAACATCGATATGCATATGATTAATTTTTGGGCTTGATGTTTGGGCACTATTCTTAAATAATTCCACTTAAGCCCTTTACTGAATTAACGTTATTTTGCATAATAGCCATCTTGCCTATCTTCATATGAACAATGGATTACGGTTTACATATTGTCTATTATGTCCATTAACTAATGTTTAATAGACTATTAAACCCTTATGCAATTTGCCCTTGAACATATGAGGTACATTCTTGGACAAACTTATAATTCCTCCAAGAACCCATTGGCAGCATGGATCCATTTAAAATAACATCATCTTGTGCTAAGTCATGGATGATAAGTCAGTCTTTGATTTAATGGCACATTGATGAACATACCAAATGATTCCACTTTTAATAATATCAGGGTGTTAAACTAGATTATTGGTTCAATATGGCATCATGATGTTAAACCAATTTTTGGGTTAACAGAAGTTTTATAAATTGAAAGGAGATTTACAAAAGAAGTTTTATAAGGAGATTTATAAAAGGAGTTTGTAAATATAAAAGAGATGCATAAAAGGAATTATATAAAAGGAAATGTGGTTTGATTTCTATAAATGATCATTTTATATTATGGTGGTATGGAAAGTATTCTTTTTATACTTAACACAAATCCCGAGGTCGGGAAACTCATCCTTGTCCTAAGAATTAAGAATGTATGTTGATGCAAGGATAGTATGCTGACTTGTCTAACTACATTGTTAATCAAGGGATAGTACAAGTTTGAAATTGGGAAGTGGTGATAAGTATATTTTGTTTAATTTACATACGACCCATTTACTTATACCAAAAGGATAGTGTTTTTGGTTTATAATAAACATTATTTTTAAATGACATTTGTTTTTGACCGATTAAATGTGATTTTGGAAAAAGGAAAATCTTCCTTAAAATTGTGAATATACTAATACCATTGATATAAGTATATGGAGATTTTTCGAAGTATTGAAAGTGAAATGGTTTATTAATATATTTATACCATTGAGATAAATATATAAGAACTTTTTCAATTATTGAAAAGAGTAAAGAGGGGTTGTGAATATATTTTTTGTAAAAGGTATTCTAGTGTGAATTTACAAAGTGGTTTTAATTAATGAAAGGATTAATTAAAGAGGCTTAGTGGTTGTTTATGTGCTTAACCATGGCTGGTTTCCATATCGAAATAAATCTCTGATTAGATTGGTTGTTTATTTGATAGTTAAATAACCGACTATCAAATCTTGGACAGTTTTGGAAACTATCAATTGTTGGTTTGAAGAGCTTGAGATTAGATAAGTATGAGTTATTCGAACATCACTTCGAACCAGCATAAGCATTTGAATTTGAGACATCTTGAAGGTGATGGAAATCGAAGATGGAGTTCTTTGAAGTGCAAGGGCTATTAGCTACTAATCCTAAGGGTGATTCCAAACGAATGTAGTAGAAGCAGTGCTTTCGTTTGTTCATATCCTAAATAACTTGTATGGATGAATGCTGGCATTATATTATTGCCTGGAGGGCAATGTTAGCATTCCAAGTGGGATTTGCTAAAAAGGTAAAATCATGGCATCAAGCCTCACACTCGGTAATGACTAAAACAGGGGATATGCATCAGGGCTATGTGAATCGCTACCATAAGGGCATGGTCATTACCTGTATCTAGATCTATATTCTCATATTTGGTATGCTTGTGGCCATAGAAATGGTTTGTCAGAGACAACCGGGGTGATGACATATTCGGTACTATCCAGGAAGGGGTAGGCCAGTCCTGATTCGTAGGAGGTCTATGTAAGGCCTTCGGTACATTTAACCAGAGGTGATTGTGGCAGGTGGTACCCTGGTAGCCTTTTAATTGATGGAATCCATTTTCCAATACGTGCCTTTATGGACTTAGTTGAACTAAATATGTTGTTGAATGTAATTAATGTAACTATTCTGGCTATGATTCAATATTTATTTTAAACCCTAAACGTTAATATAATATTTATTTTAAACCCTAAATATGTGCGGCGTGGTCTATGAGAAACCTTTATTTTTGAAAGGTTTTATAACACTAAACATCCATATGTTTTTTGTTTTCCTTTCACTGGTTTACCAGAGTGATCCGGACGTTATTTTCTTATAATGCTCGAATTAGCCCAAGCATATTTCCAGATTTAGTTATGGATGCTTTGCAACTTCAGAAGACGAGCTGGATGCCTCCAAGACGTATTAACATATCTTTAATTTCCATTGCATTTGTTGTTTTGTATTTATCAGCATTTGTGAAGACAGGTTGTTATAACTGTCCAAGCTGATGACATGTTAATTTACTCCAATTGATGTATGTATATTATAATTTTCTTTTGTAAAGATCTTTTGTATATTATATATCACTCGTCATGATGTGAGATTCTGTTTCATCTTTTCTTTCTTTTACCCTAATAATTTGTCTTTTCGACACTTGGATGCTTGGCACGTGAATATTGTAAAAGTATTAGTGTCAACTTTTGAGGGTAAAAAAGGCCAATTGTTACAATTTGCTTCATGTAAATGGTCTCCTCCAAGTCACCATGTAAGAAAGAGGTCGTCACAACAAGTTGCTTCAACTCCAATTCATGAGTAGCAACAATAACAAGCACAATGCAGATGGATGTATACCTTACTACGGGAGAGAATATCTCATCATACTCCACTCCCTTCCTCTATGAAAACTCTTTAGCAACTAATCTAGCCTTGTATCTCTCATCATCCTTCCCCTTGAATACCTACTTGCAACCTATGGTCGGCTTCCTTGAAAAGGTTGGACCAAGTCCCAATTCTTGTTCTTTCTCAACGATTCTAACTCCTCTTCCATAGCGCACATCCATTTCAAGCTCACTCAAATCTATAGCTTCTTCAAGGTTAAATAGCTCATTATGAACCATGTGTAGGGCATAATCAAACTGATCACCAAGACTAAGTTTCGCATACTGCCAATCACCATACCTCTCGGGCAACCTAATAGTCCTACAACTGGCCCAAATATGTACAACTTCGTCTAAACTTCTTTCAACTCCATTTTGAACTGAACTTCCTCTAATCTCATGCACATCACCCACATACTAGAAGGAACCTATGGACTACTCTGTGATGTCTCATCAACTACATCTACATCTCTCCCAACAATAACAACTCTAATACTAGGCTGAAATATGGGAACCTCTTCCAACTCCGTAGGCCTATCAGACTCATCTGATGTGGTAGGTAACTCCTCCTTAGGATTGAACATTGCAGACTCATCAAAAGTAAAATGGTTGGAATGCACAATCTTTCTATCAACAGGATTCCAAATGTGATACCCTTTAATACCATTCGTGTGACGCCCCACCTCTATACTCACACTAGCCAAGGACACTACGGGGTAATGTCGTCAACTAGCACGAAGAATAAGGCTGTTGAGGAGCGAACATCTGTGTAATTGCTTTGTGCGAGTACCGATATGTCAGATAATATAACTTACATTTCATTTCTAGAGGAAATCTGACATATCAAATACAAACTCAAAGCTACCACACAGTGGCTATGTACACTTTTATGTGTTATATTCATATCTGATTCTGCCTTTGTGATATGAATATCCAAGCTGTGATGCCCCACTCTGAGACCCACATTAGCAAAGAGTATAACAAGGTAATACCATCTGCTAATGCGGAGAATAGAGCTGGATAGGAGCGACCATCTGTGTAATTGCTTTGTGCGAGTACCGATATGCCAGATAATATAAGTTACATTTCATTTCAAGAGGAAATCTGACATATCCAATACAAACTCAAAGCTACCACACAGTGGCTATGTGGACTTCGGAAAC
The DNA here is from genome assembly GCA_030737815.1 of Allium fistulosum. Lineage (NCBI taxonomy): Eukaryota > Viridiplantae > Streptophyta > Magnoliopsida > Asparagales > Amaryllidaceae > Allium > Allium fistulosum. The sequence goes on from CM060907.1 coordinate 298,836,415, forward strand.
AAATATAGAAATAAACATAACACAAATCAATCATAGATATTCATATCACAAAGGCGGAAACAGATATGAATATAACACATAGAAATGTACAACAAAGTAGTGGTCAAACAAGATCCACTACATCACAAAAGAATAGGTACAAGTGCTATACAAAAGAATAATTATACAACAAGGAGTCTATATCTCAAATGTATAATAACAAAAACTACTAATCTAAAGTAGTTAGCCCAAAAATCAGATGATGAACCCTGATAAGAAGTCAAACAGAAGCACCTGAAATACCTCGGTCTGACCCGAGTATTATTTAAGAAGAAAATAATAAACGGATCAGTCTAGCTATAAATATCAGGTAAAATGAGATAGGATACGACATATGACCAAAAACGTATGATAACAAAAATGTCATACTGTGTCAAGTATACATCAAATAACAACCAAAAATCATACAATATCTCAAATATTCTCAAACACCAAAAGAATCACATTCTTTAAATTATTCACCAAAACACAAATATTGATAGAGCTTATCAATGCAAACCACGAAAATTGGTGAAACACAAATTCTAGAAATCACAACCAGAAATCCATAAATCACAATAAAGGGGAAGGCCTATCACAAACGGGAGCATGAAAACTCACCAACACGTGTATCACAAATGGGTCGCTAACCATAGAGCCGGTGCCACGATGTAGTACAGTGAACGCCCGAGGAACCAGAAACTCAAATAATCCAGAACATCGACGTATTACAGCGTTACGCCTGATGAACCAAACTCAAATAATCAGGCACGACGACAGTACAACGAACGCTCGATGAACCTGAACACAAATAATCCGGAACAACGATGTAGTACAGCGAACGCCCGATGAACCAAACTCAAATAATACTGAACAACGACGTAGTACAGCGAACGCCTGATGAACCAAACTCAAATAATACGGAACAACGACGTAGTACAGCGAACGCCCGATGAACCGAACTCCACTAAGCCGGAACAACGACGTAATACAGCGTTACGCCCGATGAACCAAACTCCATAAAACCATAGGTCGCTAGCCTATAAAAATGAGACAAAGCTCAACAGAACAGGGTACAGTCCCCCACACGGACAAAGAGACATCGCAAATCGCTAGTCTAAACCATAAAATGATAATCATCGATCATCAAGAAGTGTGAATCACACAAAGCTAGTAAATATAAGAGTTTAGCTTCTTGTCCCATAACCACTAGCTTAACTTAAATATTTACGAACAAATTGTAGATTTCCACTCGAAAATTGTCACAAGAGTTCAATCGAATAAGTCCAAGAATTAACCGACAAAGTAAACGCAAGCGTTTCATACCACTTGTTTTACTAAGCCGTTTAATTAGATTTCTCATACGAATGAGGTAAAGGTTTATATATACTAATAGATTGGAAAACGATTTTATAAACGAGATTTGTATTAAAATAGAGCTGAAACCATCTTTGTGAAAGATTTTGAATATTTACTACTAGTATAGAAACCTTTGTATTTGAAAGTGACAAATCACAAAAATGATTGTAAAAACAATCAATCACCAAAGATTCACGTTCGAAGACGTGAATTAAATCCAAAGAAATCGATACCAAATCCATCAAAATGGATATTCCCGAAAATCTCGAAAAAGAAGTCATCAAGGTCGATAAAAGTGATAACAACTAATTGAAGCAACTAAAATCGATAAACAATGGAAATTCAATCAAGAAAAGCCTAAACAGGCAAAAATGCACAGTTCTAGACGTCTGGGGGGTCCATCTAGACGTTTGGATTTAGGTTCTGGAAATTCCAGAAAAACCCTTCCAGACGTCTATTTTGGCAATCCAGACGTCTGAAAACCATCCAGACGTCTGAACCAAAAAATCAGACGTCTGGAACTAGTATCTGTCTATTTTTTTTTTAAATACTGCATGCATATATTTTTGCTCCAGGTCCAAATCAGACGTCTGGACTTGATCACCAGACGTCTGGTCACCTGGTCTGGGAAACAACTTGCCTAAGCCAAAGTGGCCAAAACGTATCGGAAGCGATCGAACGAGCAACGACGAATAAGGATTTACGCCAAGCGACAACCCAGCCTTAAAGGCTCTTTGATACACCCCGAATGTCAATGTCCAAATATCCATAGAAGGATTTTCATAAAATTGGACCAAAACACCAAAATTTGGAAAATTCACCAAATCAATTCAAATCAAAAGCAAATGAATATGCACAAATGTCAGGAATTCATACCTAACAACAATGATAACTATAGACATAGATGTGAGTAAAAAACTCACATTTAAAACTCAAAGACACGAATGAGAAGCTCTAAAACAAAGGAAAGGCCAATTCCTCTTCAATACACCTCTAGAAGCTCCAATCTAAGCTCAAAAGAAATATTTCCTAAGTTAGGTTATAGGAAATTTCTGAAATTGGAGAGAGATTGAGATGGAGAAGATGAAGAGGATGCTTACCTAAGCTTCTCTTTGATTTTGGAGCAAGAACTTGAATTTGCAAGGGAAACTAGGGCTTAGGATTTTAGTTTCCAATCTCTTCCCCCATTTTTACTAAAGCTTGAAGTGTTAGGAAAATTATAGAATGAATGAAGAGGAGAGGGGGTGGAGTTAGGATATAAGATGAGTTGGGTTAGTGGGCTGAAACCCAAACCTAAGCCCAAAGTCCAAAGTGAAAATGTCAAAATTCTACTCAACTTCAAACATATCGATGTTTATACTCAAAAAGGTCGCAAACGCCATTTTGGACTCAATGGAAGTGGTCTCGAGTCCCAATTCGACTGTTTGCAAAAAGTAGTTTTTCGGACTTTAATCCGACTAACGATGCTATATTTAAATAAAATATTTAAATATACAATCGTAAAATATGCGGGTTGTTACAATTCGTGTATCGCAAAAATATGCCCTTGTATGCTCTAGCCTCCAACTTATCATCATCTGTATGGTGAACATACACAGGACAACCAAAAATACGAGAGTAACCAAGATACACTGTTTTACCCTTCCACTTCTCCTCCATCAATCTCAAGCAACGTGCCTCCTCAAGTAAATTCTGATTCATCCTCTCAGCAACCCCTGTAGGTTGCGGGTCTCCTGATGTAGTGAAATATCTTTGAATACAATACCGCTTACAAAAATTGAGGTACTCCTTAGGAATAAATTCATAATCGTTATCAGATCTAAACACCTTCAACTTACAATCAGATTGATTCTCAACTAGCACTTTCCAAGCTTTAAACATCTCAAAGCTTCCTGATTTGGCCATCATCACATACACCAAAAAAATTTTTTTGAGAAAAGTCATCAATAAAGAAAATAAAATGTGTCGCCCCCCAATGGAAGCGGTAGCTACTGGTCCCCAAATATCTGTATGCACATAATCAAGCACTCTTTTTAATTTATAAAGTCCAACTCCAAAAGATACCTTCATCTCCTTTCCAAACATACAATCCTGGCGAAATTCCAACTTGTCGAAGCTTCCTCCTTTGATCATCTTTCGACCGCAAAGCAACTCTAAACCCTTCTCTGAAGTATGATCCAATCTTAGATGCCAAACTCTAGTGGCATCCAAAACAAGAGAACTATCCACTCCAACACAAGACTCTTCAAGAACTATGGTTCCCTTCAGTAGATACAAATTTCGGAACGCTTCATTAAAACAAGCGCACCTCTATAAACCTTTAAACCATCCTTCTCCATAGTCACCTTACATCTCATGGATGCCAATTGCTCTAAAACAAATCCATAACTTCTGAAGACCTGGAATACAGCGGACACCTATTAAAATATGTATCACTCCATCAAACATCCTAATCCGAACTGTACCCTCTCCCATGGCTCTACAACTAGCATCATTTCACATAAGTATTTCATTTCCCTCTTTTCCAACAAAAGAGCTAAAATAATCCTTATTTGGCATCACATGGAACGACGCCCCTGAATCAAGCACCCAATGGTCCAATATGCCAGATACTGCTGCAATCAACACATCATCGGGTACAATCTTCTCCACCGCAATCAATGAAGATCCATCTTCATCCTTCTTCTTCAAATCTAGACAGTCTCTCTTCCAATGGCCTAGTTTCTTACAATAATGGAACTTTCCATCTCTAGACTTTCCTCTCCAACTATTTTCGGGCTTCCAAGACTTGAAATGCCCCCTAGGATTCCAAATCTTTTTCTCCTCTCTTCCTCTCTCAACAAATAGGCCCTAACTACTACTCCCTGATCTTTCTTCACTCATCCCCTTCATCTGATCCCTCAAGTCTTTAGATAGAAGACCCAACTTCACATCATATACAGTCAAAGTGCCTCTCCCATAAATTAGACTGTTAGCAAAACTTATGTAATGCTCCGGAAGGGAACACAAAAGAACCATTGCCTTCTGTTATTCACCCACCTTAAAGTCAACAATTTTCATCTTCATTACAATATCATCGAAGAAACTAATGAAAGAACTGGGTCTGCTTGCAGCAGAAAAAGTGGGTGAATTTCAAAAATTTTACCATTTTGGATCATTAATGGGCCTAGGAAGTCTAAATGTATTTAGGTCTTATCTAAATTTCTTTTAAATAAAATTAGTATTTTATTTAATACCATGTTTTGTTTTATTAATTTAATTCTAAAACAATCAAGAATGGGATATAAATATAAGGTTTTAAATATATCAAATATATTCATTCCTTAATTATGTGATAGAATAGTTAAACATAAGGCAAGTATGATCAATTAATAACAAGATATATATAAATAAATAAGAATAAGTTTGAAGGCAATCACATAAGGAACAAAAGGGGAAGAAATAAAAGATGAAAAAGATGATTTATTCATCTTTTCCTTTTTGACAAACTTGATTTATGCAGCATTCAATTAGCATCAATGAATCATTATAACATAAGAATAGGAATAGCCAACAATAATTCATTTGCATATACTACTACTTCATTTAAAATTGTTTGATATTAATAAAGCATTTAAATTATACAATTTGAAATATAAACATTAAGTTTTATATGTACAGATACATATATATATAATTATTTGTATATAAAGATTAATCCAAAACTTCTTAATTAATTCAAAATAAACCATATTACATTTAAATTTTCTAGCGTATTTACGAACTTACGTAAACTTAAATTAGTTAACAAAATATATATGTATTAATTAATTCAAGAGATTCAACCTATATGAAAAATGTTTATTTAAACAAAAGTGAAACACATTAAACTGAGCAATATATTAATAATCCTTTGAATACTTAAAGAAAGATATTAGTCATGTCAAATACGGTAACAAATTTATAAATTTATTGTAATAAATTTATTATCAAAGCATCCTTTAATCATGTGTGGGTTTCAACTACAATAAGATGCAGATAATAAGAACAAATAAACTTTCAAATCTAAGGAGATTCAACCTGTATGAATAAATAATATGTTTTCATTATTATTATAAAACAAAAGGTGATATATACCGAATTAAGCAATATATTAAAATCCTTTGAATACTTAAAGAAGGGTAATTGTGATGTCAAATGGGGTAACAAATGTAGAAATTTATTGTAATCACTTTATTATCAAAACATCATTTCATCATATGTAAGTTTCTATTACAGCACAAATGCAAACAATAAGAACATTTAAACTTTCAAATCAAAAGAATTACACTTGATTTGAATGGTTAAACATAGATATAAAATTAAAATGTTGTCTAATCATATACAAGTTTTAGTTTTGATTTATCTAAATAAAAACAACCAATAACCTCATATAAAAAAAATTCAAACTACATACCATTTTCAAATCAAATGAGCTAATATTATATACATATAAATTATGATATTAAATTTTATTCATTAAACATTATATCAAAATTATTAGAATAAGAAGATCATACCTTAATTCCAAAGCCTTAAAGTACACCTGAAAGAATGAATTTTTCCTTTAGATGTAGCCAATGAATCGTACCTTGACCGATGAATCAAACCTCCTAGATTCAGAAATCAGCCTTCAGATGTTGCAAGGATCAAGAGGCAAGAACCACCTTGAATTTATTTGTTTTGTTTGATTTTTTATATGAACTTTTTACTTTTACAGATGCCGTTAAAAGGGAGGAGGAGAGCTTAAGAAAGAAAGAAGGAAAATTTGTCTGTCTAAAACAAAATGTGAATGAGAATGAGTGAGAGAGAGTATGTTTTAAAAGAAAATAATAAAACCTTTTCAATTCCCTCCTTTAAAACCTTGATTATTTAATTCCAAAATTAAATCACCAAATCCCCTTCCATCCTCTTCATATATTCGGCAGAATAAAATAAAGAGGAAATGACAAAGTTCATTTCATAAATGATACTTAGGTGATTCATAAAAAGGAGATTTATTACCCTTTTTAATTTTATTCCTCCTTTAGATTTTAAAATCACATTTGAAACTAATCCCCTTTTCATCATGCATGTGGGCCTCAATGAAAAATTCCAAAAAACACTTAGTAATTAATCTATTTAAATCCAATTTAACTATTTTATTGATATCGAATATCAATACATGCATTTATAACTTTTATGGATGCACTTTATTAAATACTAATAAAAACAAATCAAATGAATAATTAATATTTCATAAATATTAAATAATTTAATTAATTTATAACAATTTATAAATTAATTAAATCACGTGGTTCATTCAGAGTATTCATCATTACGGTTGTGCAACTCAAAGGTGTAGATTCAGTCAACGATTAATATCGAACTATTCGAATATTAATGTTCATACGTCACTTAGCTAGTGGTGTGACATTTTCGCTAAATTTATCGCTTACACATCTTTTCGTAAAATCCAATTTTACTTATTATAAGTGGTACCTCATAGTGAAAATTATTTACACCAATTCTGTAACGACCCGCCTTTTGGACAGTTTAAATCGACAAATCAAACACACATGCCGATTCTAAACCATTCAAAAGGGCGGATGGTTAATGGGGTAATTAAGAAAAGAAGAGAAAAGGAACAAGAAACAATCACAGAATCTCGCAGCGGAAAGATAAAATATAATAATCAAATAAACAGTTCATGAAGCTGTTTAATATACTTTTGATTATCATTTATACAACATTTAGCAGAGTTATACATATACAACTGAACAATTAACATAATGCAGCAGACAGCATGATGCAGAGATAATAATAGTAATAGTATACCAAATCTTCGTCTTCGTCCTCCAGAATAGATCTTCAAAAATCTGAAAAACTCAGGACTGACCCGAGCGTAATGAAAAGACAAACACTCGAGTCAGGACTAAAATATCCTTATGTAAGTTAAATCAATCGTGAATAAATATGGGTGTATCGGCGTCAGAGATGTTTACGGGGTTTGACATCTCCTATCCAGTGTCGACGTGCGTGCAATAACTCAAGAGATGTTACGGGATTTTCCATCTCTTAAGGATCCGTTAAACTATCTACTATGTAGTACAATACGCTATATACAATAATGTCTATCATAAAGTAAAATATCAAACTAGCGTTAAGCCATGGCCCATTCCACCCTTAACACATTTTTATTCCCAAGAGCATATACAAGACCGTAGTTTCCCCAAAACCGGAAGTCACCAGAGGGCAATCCATATGCTAAAGGTGCAAACCAAAACGTAGTGGTCGTGAATAGGATAATCAGTATGACAAGGTACATGAGGCGATACCAACTAGGATACTAGTAGTTGCGTGATCCGGACTGATGTTGGGCATAGCAGCTACTACCCCAACACCGCGAAACAACACTCCCAAATCAAGGGGTGCACCCAAATCGAATCACAAATGTAATAGACATGGTATCGAAGAAGTGTGTCCGCTAGAGGTGGCGAACCTCAATGACCCGGCGCGGCTCCTGTTTTAGTCATGTCAGGGGTCATCCAATATCGTTCTCTTTCTTCAGTCAACGCGTTCACCAAACCATCCACTTCATTCTGGATCGACACTCCGCGTATAATAGTTATTAAAGTGGTTTTCGGTATCGACAGAGAGTATGTCCATATCCGATCCCGGTCTCTTTAATAACTACGTATTATTACACCGATGGCTCTTTTACATTTCAAATCGATTCATAATTGATATCAAAATATCATATTCGCTTCAAAATCAAATCCATTTCAAATATCATCATATCTATTCAAGATGTAAGATTCCGTTCAAAATCATTTTCGTCTCAATATCTCATTTCGATTTCAAAATCATTTTTCGCCTCAATATCTCATTTCGATTTCAAAATCATTTTTCGCCTCAATATCTCATTTCGATTTCAAAATCATTTCGAATTTCAATTTAGGTTGCAACTTCATTTAACCCAATTCGTATTTAAATTCAAGATTTAAATATAAACATTTCACCTTATTGACCAGCTTGAAATTTTTAGAAAATAGTTTTAAGTAGTTTAAAAGTAGTTTAAATAATTAAAATAGTTAAAATACTTAAAATCTTTAAATGGATTTCAAATAGATAAATAAATTTAATATAGTCAATATAGGTTAAAATAGTTTAAGTAGTTTAAAAGTAGTTTAAATAATTAAAATACTTAAAATACTTAAAATCTTTAAATGGATTTCAAATAGATAAATAAATTTAATATAGTTAATATAGGTAAAAATAGTTTAAGTATTTAAAAATGGTTTATATAACAGAGAAATTTGGAAAACAAAATGAAAAAAACTTCAAAACTAAACCATTTAAATTATATCTTCCCAATTCAAATCAATTTCAGTTCCTACTCTACCGATTCAATTTCGATTTCAATTCAAATGAATGTCAACCTTGACTTCAAATTAATTCAATTCTACATTCACCTTTAACTAATTCAATTTCAATTTATATCGATTTGGAGCTTGATTTTTCAAAATATCAATTTATAACACTTAACAAAATTTATCCTTTAATATTCAATTTTAAATCCAAATTCAAATATGATTCAATTTCAAGCTCAATTTCGAAATATCATTTTTATATCACTTTTACTTAGTAATACTCAAAGCTCGAGATAATGTTCAATCTTTAAAACAAATAAATTTCTGGAGTTCAATCATATCCCAATTTTAAATTTCAAAGTCTCAACTTAAGTTATTTAACAATTTCTTTTAACCAAAATTTATTTCGACATTCCAAACTCAATTTACGATAAATTCGATTTCTATAAATTGATTTTATTTAAAACTTTTAAATCAAAACATTTAATTGAATTTCAAATCAACGATTTTTAAACTTATTAACTTAACCAATCTGGTGTCTGTATATAATTTTCTATCCTATGGCCAAGTGATTATTTATTTCAATTAAATGTCAGGGATGAATATATATTACTTAAACCAAATCACAGTGTCATATGTATGTATAACAGGATATATATATAAGAAAATAAACATCCAACCATTTAAATATCAACCAATAGCATCCATCGAAATACATCAACCAATAGACAATACAATTCACGGCAATTTCATAGTTATCAATGTCAGGTAATTTAATCGCAATTCAATTTTAATTTCAATTTGACTGTCAAATTTAATTTTCAACGGTGAATTCAAATGACAATCTATATGACAATTAAATTTTAATCAAACAACGACAAATAAAATTCATATCACTTCATAATATCCAATTTAACTACCATAAAGATATTTAGTACGTTGTGAATGTTATAAAACACTCACCTTGATTTTCTGTTGTCGCCGAGACGTTCCGGATTGGAACTAAAATCGAACAACGCCCGATTTTATCCCAAATTTCGTCTGTCTCCAAATCTGTCCAAATCTGTTTAATTGCAAAGCTCTCATCACCACGATCGCAATGCAAAAAGTCTCGCTTAAAATGGACCTCGTATGTGAGAATTATACATTTTATAAGTTCTTCGATTTAATAAAATTAAATTTAAATGCAAATTCATTTAATAATTAAAACCCACCAAATCATCACAAGACCCGGCCCAAAAAGCTTCTTCCCCAAATTTGAGATGCCTGTACACGCACAAGGAAAAACCCACCATGCCATGCACTGTTCTCCGGTGATACAGAGTTCGACTTCACGAAAACAACTTCCGACCTCGCCATCGCTCATCTCACCAAAATCTCCACCATCTCGTACCCCTAACTCCGAGCTCGACGTCACCGTGGAAGTCGCGACCCAGAGGGTCTTCCCTTCGACCATGCGATGATCGCACCCATCATCTCTCCACCGAGCTCCTCCAAAACAACTACCAGGGTGCTAAACAACCACCCGATTAAGAATCCAAGCTCCAAAATCCACCTCGATGCCCCCAGCTCTCCAAATCCTAAACCCTAGTTTCGGCCTCTCCTAGCTTCACACTGTCGAGCGACCAACGTCATCACCGAACCCCATGGAACTATGCCAATTCGAAGGTCAAGATGAAATAGGATTTTTAAAATTGGTTACGTGGTTTTTAGGCGAGTAGAATAGGAGTTAGCAATTTTTGAAGTTTTGGTTTAAACTTTTTCTTTACTGTCTGAAGCTTGCATGAAAAATATAAAGCAGAAGGAGATGTGATCCTTGCGTGTTTGAACAGGATGGCTAAAGTGATTTGAGGTTAGATAAAGCGGCTGATGTGAATAAAAGGTCAAGTCGACGAATAAATAAATTAGTTAAATTATAAAACCATCTCTAATACAATATAAAATTGTCAACTTCTAGTTATTCGCTTAAAAAATCCAATTTTAAATGTTAACAATCTTCATTGTTGTTTAAATAAACTTTACATTAACTTCCGGTTTCATTTTCAATCATATTATATTCAAAATTCAATTATTCAAATATTTGCAAATATTAAATTTTTAACGATTTTGATTATTCAAAAATTCACTATCATGAGATATTGAAAATGACTTATAAGATTAAATCTTTAAAACGAATTCAAATTATAGAACAATTATTTCCATTATACAGTTATTCAATTCCCGTTATTCAATTTTATTCAATTATTCAATTAATTTCCAATATTAAATTTAAACAATTTAATTGTTCAATATTCAACAAATTTCAATATTAGATTTTGAATAAATTTCCGTTATCAGTCAATAACTTTATTCACATCCAGTGCATCCAACATTTATTATTCAACTTCAGTTATTGATTATAAACCCAGCTAATATATATAATTTCATTTCAATTGCAATTGGTTTCCGAATTAAATTCGACCGACTAAATAAATTAGTAACTTATAATAATTATCACCTTTAACTTTTAATCACACTTATAAGTTTATTATTTACAAACAAGTGTCACAATTACCTATATAATACTGATTAGATTCCATTACCAATGACTATATTTTATTTCATTAGTTAACCCAATATTTACATTTGTTTCTTATATTCCCTTTATAACCAAGTTATAATATTTAAGTCATTTCAATTGATTGGAATTTCATTCAATTCATTAATAGTTAACTTAGATAAATATTGTTGCAATCCATTCTAGTTATTATTATCATAAATAAATTACAAATTTTTAATTCTTCCAACATTAAATTATGAATTCTTATTAAATTAGCTATTTTAATTATCGAAAATTTACGGGTCGTTACACTCTCCCCCACTCAAAACTTTTCGTCCTCGAAAAGGAAAAAGAAAGGAAAAGGAACTAAGTAAAGAATTCAACAGTTGATATATTTTGTTCAAAATTATCAATTTATAAAACAATGAAATTTCATTTATAAAGTCGTTACTATGCTTCCACTACGCTACTCCGATTGGCTTACGAAATTTCAAGTTGGTTACCCAAACGAGTTATAAAATTTTAAAACTTGAAAATTTTCTAACACTCGGATTTACCAAAAATTTCGGCAGAGTCTCCTTTGCGCGGCTCGATCGGTACAGCTACAAAACGCCTCTACGGGCCCCAAACCAGCAAAAGAAAACAAAAGCCAAGTGGCTCCAATCAAAAATCACCAAATCCAATGACAAAAATAAACATGTACCTTTTTGTCGGGCAATCCAATTTCCTTGATTTAAATACCTGTATCTTATTTATCAATGATATCAAATCATATAATTTAAAATCAATTTATAATTTGCATTTCAATTTTCAATATTATCTTTACTTAAACCTGTACAAAGTACATATACCATCCGTACGCAATATCAAATCTGATCACTCATTTGATTACACAATTTCGCTTCCAAACTAGTATCGTTCACGCGACTCTCTAGTGCGGACTCGGATTTGGTTCCTTGATCGGAAACTATTATTCTCCTTGCATAGCCATATACTATGATAGAGAATTCCAGAATTAAATCAAAAATCCATATCCAGGGTTTGCCGTCAAGAATCGAGTGTAAAATCCTAACTTGGATCGATATAAATTATCTCGAAATTCTATGCTCAAATTTAGATCAAATTGTTATGCGAATAAAATAATATACGTACAACTTACGTATTAACTTCCAATAGATTCATATACAATTCGAATATATTCAATTAATTTACTTACCTTTATTTCATTTACAATTAATTATTCACAATGCATTATTCATCCCTTAATTACTTAGTATATCCATTTTAAACATTCTATACAATTTTAATTAAGTTCAATTTCATTTTCCATTTATTCTAAGCTATACCAAATCCTTTTGTTTACATTTACTTCATTTCATAATTTCAGTTAATAATGTACTTCATTTTCATAATTTCAGTTAATAACAGATTTATTTGTGGAACGTTTTATTAACCAACACTTTAGTTTATTAACCATCCTATAAAAGTCATATATAAGAAGTTGGACTTTATCTGTAAAGACCCGCAAATCCGTCTTCCGAAAACTCGACACCGATACGTCCACTGTACCAAATGTCGAAAAATCGAATGGCGAAACCGCGAAACTTTAGGGTTAAAAGAAGAGGTAGAAGAAAAGATAGAAGAAAAAGAGAGAAGAATAACACAGAAAACACAGAACAGGAACAATATCAGAATCTCACATATCGCGGCGGAACAATATATAATAGATAAATCAATAATCTTTAAAACAAAAGACTATATCAGTTTATACATACATCAATCATCAGAGTTTACAACAATGGACAGTTATATAAACTTGTCCTCATACAGAATACACAGCGGAATAAATAACAAGTACGATAGTACGCTTTGCCATCCAACTCATCTCCAAAGCTCCAGAATATCCAGAATCCTGATAAAATAACTCTAGGCTGCCCGTGTGGAAAATTATGGGCACCCAGAGTTTAGAAAGGGAACAATAAACTCCAAGTCAGTCATGGTGACTGGTGTGAGATCGTAAAACAGTTATTTTCGCAAAGAAAATAAAACAACTTCGCAATGCTTTTGGAAAATGAAACTACCATAAGGCCTCCCACCACACACACAATGCAAACGCAGAATTGGAGGAGATTTCTCCTTATGATAGTCAAAAATGCTTACTACGCAAAATCAATTGATATTATTATTAATGTCTAGTGTGGAAAACATTTCGAAAGTATAATATCAATCTTAGCCAACATACAACAATTGATGTATGTCTACTATAGCTACTATGTTCAGTAGCAGGTTACCGCCACATTCCATAGCAGGTAATACAATTAAAAACCGTACAGGGTTCGTATTGTTTCTTTGGATTTCCAACAATGGTCAGGCAAAGGAACTTCCTTATACCGAAATAGAACGCCTCTGGAAAGACGCCTCGGATCCTAACCGGATCTCCGCAAACAAAAGGCCGACGCTACCTCACGCTCTAACCGAGCTGTAACTAGGTAACTAACACACGAGCTATGCCATCCCCCGGTCGTTACCAACCTTTATTCGAGGATCCTCAATCACAAAGCAACAGCCACAAAGTATAATCAACATAGGTAAAATATCTGGGCTCCATACCATGATATCACCTTTTATCCAGAAGGAAATGGCATACCCTAGGGGCGCTACCCCTACAAACCTTTGTCGCAACATTCCTGTTTCGACCATTACCGGGTTGTGAGGCTCGACGAAGTCTCGTCCACAAAGCTACGCTTTGTCACAAAGCCACGCTTTTTCACAAAGCCACGCTTTGATCCACAAATGATCATCAGCACTTCGTGTGCCACATTACCAAATTGGGAATGTATCACTAGTAACCATCAACTACATAACCTCTGAGCTCGTACGTCTCAGAGAAGGGTGTTAAGCTAAGAGAATAAATTCTCCGCCACCAACTGAAATGTATTTGATAGAAACCAGCTTTACATCTCAAAGTGTAACGTCAGACACACATCCATACAAGTCCGTTCCGGGATCGAACGGAACCGAAGGCACTTCCAAAGAAGCCATTGCAATCCGGATATTCACTAATCACGTCCGGACTTCCTATCACAAAAAGAGTGATATAAATCTCTATACCGGAGCAACTCGGTGCAGAGACATTCGACAGGTTGCCCTTTCATTTTCACAAATATCCGGTCTTCACACCGGTCTTCAAATGCTATCCATTCGCGACGTATCACTATTCGGAATGGGTTATATGACACAAAGGTCCTCTCCCGGCTTAACCGAATAATGAGCGTTTGTTTCAAAAACAAATCAAGTGTCATTTCAAAGGCAAATATTGATAGTCGGTTATTTAACTATCAAACAACACTCACAACAAACATCCAATTTAAATAATTTTTTCCAAATTATTAAATTTCAAATCTTTTCACAAGATATACATTTTTCCACACTTCACATTTGAAAATCCATTTCAAATCATATTTCACACTTCACATTTGAAAATCAATTTCAAATCATATTTCACATTCCCGTTTGAAAATCAATTTCAAATCATATTATGGTCCATTTAAACCAATTAGATAAATCCTTATCGATTTATTTCAAATTTACATTTCAAGTTTGTAAATTTATTTCCACACTTCATCACTTTGAAAATCCGATTTCAAACCATATTTTCCGCACTTTTAAAAATAAATCAATATTTATTTTTAAAACAAATTTCCCTTTCCTTTACAACTTCTATTCGGAATTTACATTCCCAAAAATCCACTTTTACACGATTTTTAAATCGTTTTCCAAATATTCATTTTCAACCCCGAATCAACTTTAAAAATTGATTTCTCCTTTTTATTTCAAATCCCAAATCGAATTTCAAATTGATTTCTGAATTTACTTCAACACCGAATCACATTTCAAATTGATTCTAACTTTAATCCCAAAGACTAAATCGTTTTCACAAATCGATTTCCAAATTTATTTTCCAACACAAAAATCAATTTTTGTCCAAACACCAAATAGATTTTTATATCAATTTCACAAATTATTTATTTCAAATACCCAATCAATTATCGATTTGATTTCAACAAATTTATCTCCTTTTAAATAAATTCTTTTATTTTTCCAAACCATCTAAAATTCAATTTTAATTTCAGAAATCCAATTTCATTTATTTCTGGTATCCAACGATACCAAAAATACATTCGGCTAAATTTTAGCTCTCAATACATTCAATCACAGATATAATCATACACAGATTATAAATAATCAATCAAAACAACATATGAAATCAATTCAAATGTTTTGAGGAATCCTGTTGGATCCCTCCAACATGTTTCCCTGCATCCACAGATGTTAGCACAATACCAATTCCACTTCGAGGTGGAATATCGCGGTATATGGGTTTTATAAAAATATCATCCGCTTACTAACGGCGCAATAGGGTCTCATCCGCTATACGAGGCGAGAAATTAATCAATCCAATATATACATATGCCAATATGTATATATTGCTATATATATAGATATCCTACTATATCTAATATCACATCCAAACAGCAAACAAACAATAACTGAAAATTCCACTTTTCAATTTGAGTGAGAAGATCTCACCTTAGCTTTTATTTGCAATCCCATTTCCAATCCAGTTTGTTTTCACGGTGTTGACCTTGTATAAATATTTTTATACAATTCGTTAATATTCGAAATAAATCGAACAATTAATCACCATTAATATTCATTTTAAATTTAAATCTATTGGGTTAGTTCCAATTTTTCTGTTAAATTTCTGATAAACAGATTAAATGAATATTTTTCAAACTGACTTATCATTAGATAAAAATATTCAAAATAACTTAACCATCAGATAACACTCCAACTTAAAATAAATCAGTAGGTATTGTATGTGTATATTTATTTTATTCTTTTCTTTGAAAAAAAATCTATATAGATTTAAAAATCTACTTTTCAAACTTTATTTTAGAAAAAAAATATTTTTTTGTTTTTCGCAAATAATCACAGTGATTTATCTTACTGTGTCTATACCAATATTATTATCATTATTCTTTTTCTGCATATGGAAACATATATTTATTCAATCGGAATAAAAATAAAAAGATAATCACCTTACTGTCTTAACCATTTTTGATCACGACTTCGACCCAGCTATGCTCGCGAATCGACGAGTACTGCTCCTCCACCCCTTCCAGAATTCGAACACCATCATGAACATCCATCGCCAGAAATCGCGACCCCCCCTTCCTGACCACCTCGCGCGCTATTGCCAGATCGTCACCATGCTCGCAAACCAAATTCCGAGGCCATCGCCGTAGCTTGCACCTCCTCACGTGCGCGACGAACATCTCGCGCATAACAACCGCGACTCGGCAAGACCCCACCTCTGGCCACTGCCAGCATCGACTACCCACGCTCCTCGCGACCACGAACACCCTGCCCTAGAAATCGCGAGCACCACTTCACCGGCCTATCGCCTGAACCCTAAATCAACTTCCTTCGTTCGCGCGAGCGCGCGCACAATTCCAGTCGCCTCGCGACCATCCCATCGCGAAACCCTCCACCATGGCTCGATCCAATCCATCTTCGAACTGCCCCAAATCGCCTGCTCGGCCATTGACGATGTGATATCCCGGGTTTTTGGGCAATATAAATTTAATAATCTTTATTCATAATTAAATTGGATTGATAATTATCCTATATAATTTTAATTTAAAATTGGTAATTTAATCTTTTAAAAGATAATAAATACTTAATCTGACAATATTGATAAGATTTGTTTGTTAAAGCTAATAAAATTTTATTCTATTTATAATATATATAATTGATATATATATTGTGAATGGAAATATCTTTTGTTTTAAATTAAAGTTGAATTTTCAAATTGTAATATATATGTATGTATATGTTATAATTTGGATTGTTTTGAATTTAATTTAGTCTATTGATAATTTATATATGTATGAACTGTGATTTAAAGCTTTGTTTTAAAATTTATATTTTTCAAAGGTTAGTTTGGATTAATTCAATTGTTTTCAAAATATAAGATAATTGTTTATTTTAAATATGATAGTTTAAATAAAGTTTTATTTTGTATTCTTTAAAGTGTTTAAATATAAAATGGTTATAAATATATATATACAAGGTTTAAATAAACTTTCTTTTTAAAATATCTCTTAAACTAAAATAGTTTGTAAACAAGTAAATAAAATTATATAAACCCATATTCACATAATTAATATAACATAAATACTTTTGTAAATAAGGTTTTAAGATATAAATACTTTTTCAAAAGGGTAATTGGTTTTATAATATTTTCTCTAAAAATAGTTTATATATATATACATATACTAAGATAAGTATTTATTAATTAGGAAGGTTAATTTAAAAACTTTATATTTACATTTAAATAAAATAAAATTTATATACAAACACTTAAGTAATATGTGTAAACATATTAACATGATTAAAGACACTTGTAAGCTAAATGAATATACATGGACATTTGTCCAATTTATAAATAAACAAGTGGCAACATTATCTTCATTTAAGAATTTATAGTTTATAAATAAATGTATGTTTAGAGAAATCTGATCTTCTATTTTCTCAGTTCAAATCTTTTTCATCTAAAAACTTTTTCTTCTTTCTAAAAATCTGAAATCAAATTCAAATGAAATTAAACTATTCCAACCTGCAACTAAAATGAAGTTCAACTACAATTCAAGTAGCAGTTTCAAATTCAACTAAATAATCAAGCAAAAGCAGTTTCATCATCAAAGAATTCGAATTGAATGCAAAGCTGATCCAGATCAAATTCAATCTGCAATTCATAAATGAGTGCCTCTGTTCTCTGTTTTATAACCTGAGAATCTTTTGGAAGAAGGTTTCAGCTTGTTTCAATTTTCAACTAAGATTCAAGTTAAAGATTCAACTATTAAACAAACATGCAAGGATTCAAATTTCAACAGCAAAGAAATCAAAAGCTTTTTCCAAATCAAATCTAAAGCCTGGAAGTGATAAACTGCTCTGTTTTAAGGTGAGTAAATTTAGGTTTTAAAAACAGTTTTAAATCTTGTTTTCACTTTGATATGTGAATAAAAATCATGTGTTAGCCTTAATATTTGAATTGAAATGGATGCATGCATGTATACAAATGTTTATTGCCTGTGAATAGCCTGCATATGTATATAGGCTCTCTGTGTGTTACAGAGTTTGATTTCTTCTTTTAAAATCCAATATCTCATCTTTGAATTACAATTAGCTTAGGATGTGTAAACAAAAGATGTTTGAAATCATGTAACATCACTCTTAAAAATAATTACGAATTTTTAAATTGAATAATTAACTCGAAATCTTCAATTTACAGTAAAATTGGTATTTGGGTCAAAAATGTATAAATTAAATTTTAGGATTTGATTGCATGATTGTATTCAGTATAGAAAATGATGATTTTTGATGTAAATATCTAGATTTTTAGTTTGGACATTAGTGTGTATTCTCGAGTTGTTAGTTTTGGACAAGTTGAACAATTGACATCGATCGGAGGCGAGAGAAGACTTGATTTTTGGGCTGGAGGTGGTTGGGATGTCGAGGTACTTGGGAAAAATAGTATAGTGATTGATCGATGATCATGTTGATCGGAATTTGATGGATTAGGGTTTTATTTCCTGTGTTAATCGTGGGTGATCAATGGATTTTCGCGACGACGTGATGAAGTCGGAGGTGATCGCGTGTTGTTCTGGAGTTGAAGGGAGACGTGGCGGAGCTACGGTGAAGGTGGCGTGGGTTCTGATGGACTGGTTCGTCGTCGGCGAGGATTTTCTGGTGATGTTCAAGTTCGTGTTTCTGCTGAGAAGCTCGATTTTGAATCTTGGCATATGATGGTGTTTTGATGTTTGCGATGGGTTGCTGGAGCAATAGTGGGTATGTGGGAAGCTTTGGCGGTGGTCGGAAGTTCACCGTTGGTGGTGCACGTGCACGAACGATGAGGTGTGTCAGTTTGATTTGGGTTTGGGTTTCGTGAGTTTTTCTCGAAGGGGTCTCGGGGAAGAAAGGCTTTGGCTCGGGTTTATACTAGGGTCGTACGCGAGTGAGTGAGTGATAACTGTTAAAAGTTTTAACAGTTTAACTTTTAAACCCAACAGTTTTAAATTTTAAAACTAAACTCTGTTTTAAAAGGGGAAATAAGAAGAAGAAAGACTTGGCTTTTGTTCAAGTACATATGGGTCAAACCCAAAGTAAATATTTAAATCAGTTTTTAAAATTTAATTAAAGGTAAGATTTTAAATTTAAATAATCAAGTTAAATAAATTGTCTTGAAATTTCATTTCTTTGTAATGAATGTTTTAAATAAAATTTAGTTGTATGAATTGATTAACTTAAATATATTAAGTCAAATCTTAAGTTATTTTCAAACTTAATTTGAAATATAATAAGGTAATTAATAAGGAAATGTTTATCTTAAAAACTTAATTTAAGTTTGAAAATAATGGAATAAATAAAGAGTGATTTATTAATTAAATTAGTTAATGGTTAAGGATAAGTAAATTAACAATTAAGGTTTTCAAGATTTATTAAATTGTAACTAAGGATTGTTAATTAATAATTAGAGATAAGTAATTAATGATTATTTATTTAAAAACTTAATTAATGATCTAATTAAGTAAGTTAATTACTAAGATCAAATGTTTTAATGATAATGTTTTATCTCAAGGTTAATTAAGATTTTTAATGAGTTGGAATTATTTAAGTTAATTAAGAAATTTAAGTTTAATTAATTTATTTAATTAATTATTAATAAACATTAATTAAATGATTTAGGGTTAATTAAAATGGTAATTAAGAAATACTTAATAAGGTTTTATTAAGAATAATTAAGTTTTCTTAATTAATAATTAAGAGATTATTAATCTATGATTAAAGTTAATTAAGGATTAATTAATTGTTATTAAGGGTTAATTAATTATCATTAAAGATTGATTAATAGGTAATTATGAATTAATTAATTTGTAATTAAGGTTGTTAATTAATAATTAAGTTTTATTAATTAATAATTAAGAGGTAATTAATTAGTTAATTAAGGTTAATTAATTAATTATAAAAGTAATTAGGGATTGATTACTTTATATTAAAGGATATTTAAAGGAATGATTAATTAATTAAAAGGTTGTAATTAATTAATGGCTGATTAAGCAAGGATAGGAATTAATTCTTAAGTAATTAATTTAATTTAAGTTGATTAAATTGATTATAATATGGATTAATAAATGGTTGCTTATGGATGATTGTTTGAGTAGAATGTCTGATTTGGTTGATATCTATTGGATGATATGCTATGATATTCTTTGATATGATATTGGATATATCTGTGATAAATGTGTGATATTTATCTGTGTTAAATGCTGTGTGAATTCAAGTATTGAATTGAATTGTTTAAACCTTTAAACAACTTGGCCTTAAAAGATAC
This sequence comes from Allium fistulosum, assembly GCA_030737815.1. Classification (NCBI taxonomy): domain Eukaryota; kingdom Viridiplantae; phylum Streptophyta; class Magnoliopsida; order Asparagales; family Amaryllidaceae; genus Allium; species Allium fistulosum. The sequence continues at coordinate 298,857,158 of CM060907.1, forward strand.
GTTTTGGATTTCGATGAGACCGGGATCGGGTTTCCGTATATCGGGATTCCAGGTCTGGAGACCCGAATACCACATCGATCCAAATTAACGATAGGTCGTGAATCTCAAGTGAAGATGAAGATTCAGAGTGCAAGGGTTATTGTCGTTAACTCTGAGGGTGATTCCAAAACGAGTGTAACGAGATAATGCCTTCGGTTTCGTTCGAACCCGGAACGAACTTGTATGGATTGAATGCTTTCAGCACATCGTCAGGCGAACGATGAGCATTCTAAGTGATATGTTCTGATTAAAGGTAATCGTAACCTCAAGCCTCATCAACCGGGAATGGCTCAAACAGGGGAGGTGCAGCAAGGCTTCGTGGGTAGCACCCACTGAGAGCAAGATAGATCCCTGTCTAGAGGTCCCTTTTCTTTTATTCGGCTTAGTGTGTGGTTGGTCGCGCCAACTACGGGATTATCTTGTTCGGGATTATCCAGTAAGGGATGGTTCCGGCTTTGTGTTGCAGGGGAGCGGGCGTACTCCTCGGTACGGTGATCTAGGCCACGTACTGTGACGAGCGGTACCCCAGTAGCCCTGCCATTGTATGGAATCCAAACTCCAATAAGTGCCGTACGTATTAGTTGTGCCCAACTATGTTGGAATGTGAGATGTAAGCATTTTAGCTATTTCTGTATTTTACTTGAAAACCCTAGACCCTATTATAATATAACTGGATTTCCTATCAAATGTTTTAGTTAGCGTAAGGTAAAAACTTACCCATGTTTATTTGTGGGGAGTCTTACGTGATACTTTTGTTTTCAAAGGTTTTCAAAGTTAAGCAATTTAACCGTTTACTCACACCAGACCCATGTCTGACCCAAGTGTTTATTTTCTGTTTTATTAAACTCTTGGGTACTCAAATTTGTATGAGTAGTCAAGGGAATTCAGGTTAGTCTTGACGAATTCTGGAGGAGCTGTGGAGCAGGAGGCTTCAGCGAATAGATATATAGAGTTTCTGCTGTGTATGATAGATGTACTTGTGTTGTATAATAGACAGAAGTTTATAACTGTCTATTCTGTGATGTATAAATTGTGTACTCTGATGTATATGATACTATGTAATATCTTATGTGATATAATATATTTCTCGTTCCGCTGTGAGATTTCTGATGTGTTGTTGTTCTTTCTTCTTTTCTTTTCTTCTTCTATCCCTTTCTTTCTTCATAACGATGCGTTTTCCTGGGCATAGGAAGGCGGGTCGTCACAGACGAACGAGAGTGTTTTCGTTCGGTCTGAAGGGAAAAGGAATTTGTGAATTTAAATGGGAAAGGCGACCATTTTTCTTTTCGTTCGTTTTTCTTCTTTCTCGTGAAGTCTTCCTGAAGGAAGGGGAAAGTTGCGTGATTTAAACGAGAAAAAAGGGACAATAGATCAGCGCGTTCAGATGTAGGGTGGCTTGAGTACGATTATAGGGTGGTTGATGTTGACTAATTTTAAAATTTAAAATTCAATTTGAATTCGATTAAATCTCAACGCGTTTTTCTCAACGTACGCTCACACGACAACTTCGTTCAATACGAAATTTGAAATCCGAAAATAATTCAATATTACGGACCCAATGGAACTGGTTTCGTCGAATTCCGAGACTGCGCCCCGGGACGCTATTTTTAAATATCGATTAAACAATACAATTTCAAAACCGAACAAAACAGTTTCAATTTCAATTCTGAAAGTTCCAATACCTTCAGAATTATCAATATGAATTTTCTAAGCCTTCATATTATTTTTAATCAGCTTAAAACTGAAGATTCAAATTTTTACCCAGTTTCAATAATTAAATTCAAAATTTTAACCGCCAAATTCATTCTGATATTTGAATTTCAAATTAAATTATCATTCGAATATTTAAACTCACTTAAATATTCATATTTTAAATGTCAAAAATTCAGGGTCGTTACATTATCTAAGTTTATAATTACCTCAAAAGCTACAAATTTCAATTTCACAATTTCTTTGCAAATTTATATTCAATTCTATAACAAATTTACAAAGATATTATTTAGTTCATTTGTCTGCTTCCTTAAATTCTACTTACTTATTCCATTTAGCCATTCATCAGTTCATATTATACTTAAGTATATAACATTTTTATCACAACCAAATTTCCATTTATATACATTTTAATTACTTTTAAGTTTTGCTTACTTGTATAATATCTCATTTCATATCTAAAACATCATTTTAACTTTTAGCATTTGGTAAGTCATATTATATGTTATTAGCATGCAATTTGATACAATACAAATTTATATAATTCATTTTACTAAATTAGAATGTTCACAAATTTTTACTTGTTTTAAATTTTCTTTACTTTTCAATACTTTTCAATTTTAAGAGTTACACTTCAATTCTAAAGTTTCTCAAAACATTTAGCTTAGAGTTTTTTTTTATTCTCTTATTATATAAGTTCTGATTATTCACATTTCATTCAAATATTTTGAAAATATTAATTAACAGAACTTAGAAATTTAAATGCCCGGTTCATCTCAAATCATTTGAAATAAATATATGCATTTATATCTAATATATATCAAATCATACTTTTGGAGTTTAAACCAAAATGCATTTTTCAAAACAGTTTCGAAGCAAAGCAAAGCAAAGTTTCGCATAAGTCTCCTACACTTTGAGACTCAAAAATGAACGTCGATGATGCTGCGCAGTCATCATCGAAATTATTTTCCAGCGACATAAGAGAGGAGTACTGAATTTATAAAAAACTCCTTTCAAAATATTTCCCATAAATATTTTTCAACTAACATCACTACATATTTTTCTTCAAAGTTTTGAAAACCATTTTCAAAATCTCCGGGTCTTAAACTCAATATTTCTCAATTTAAATCTATCTCGATTTATAAGTCACATTTATAAATTATTCTTACAAAATTTTACTTCCTTAAAACATTCTATAAATTGTTTTATCATTATTTATTTTGTAATAAACCTTATTTATTAAAACACAATATCCCATTTATGATGACCATCCATATTATCCTTTCTAATAACCAAACAAACTGGATGAATCATAATAATTTCTAAAAATTATTTCTTTATATACAAAATATAATTAGGGCAAAATTATTTCATTTACCCAATTTCAAAACAATACTATGTCGAATTGTTCTGTTCAAGTGTTTAGAGACCCCTATCAATGACGTTAATTACTCGTATTGACCAGAATTCATAAGCCACTCAACAAATCAACCAACACAATATTAAATAATTTTATGTCACTAACAAATACGCTCTCTCATACTTACACTCAGCGACTCATCATAGGATATTACTACCCTATTTATAAAGAGTCGGACCCCACAAAGCTAAGGTTATCGCTAAACCAAAGCTCTGATACCAACTAGGATACTAGTACTTGCGTGATCCAGACTGATGTTGGGCATAGCAGCTACTACCCCAACACCGCGAAACAACACTCCCAAATCAAGGGGTGCACCCAAATCGAATCACAAATGTAATAGACATGGTATCGAAGAAGTGTGTCCGCTAGAGGTGGCGAACCTCAACGGCCCGGCGCGGCTCCTGTTTTAGTCATGTCAGGGGTCATCCAATATCGTTCTCTTTCTTCAGTCAACGCGTTCACCAAACCATCCACTTCATTCTGGATCGACACTCCGCGTATAATAGTTATTAAAGTGGTTTTCGGTATCGAAAGAGAGTATGTCCATATCCGATCCCGGTCTCTTTAATAACTATGTATTATTACACCGATGGCTCTTTTACATTTCAAATCGATTCATAATTGATATCAAAATATCATATTCGCTTCAAAATCAAATCCATTTCAAATATCATCATATCTATTCAAGATGTAAGATTCCGTTCAAAATCATTTTCGTCTCAATATCTCATTTCGATTTCAAAATCATTTTTCGCCTCAATATCTCATTTCGATTTCAAAATCATTTCGAATTTCAATTTAGGTTGCAACTTCATTTAACCCAATTCGTATTTAAATTCAAGATTTAAATATAAACATTTCACCTTATTGACCAGCTTGAAATTTTTAGAAAATAGTTTTAAGTAGTTTAAAAGTAGTTTAAATAATTAAAATAGTTAAAATACTTAAAATCTTTAAATGGATTTCAAATAGATAAATAAATTTAATATAGTCAATATAGGTTAAAATAGTTTAAGTAGTTTAAAAGTAGTTTAAATAATTAAAATACTTAAAATCTTTAAATGGATTTCAAATAGATAAATAAATTTAATATAGTTAATATAGGTTAAAATAGTTTAAGTATTTAAAAATGGTTTATATAACAGAGAAATTTGGAAAACAAAATGAAAAAACTTCAAAACTAAACCATTTAAATTATATCTTCCCAATTCAAATCAATTTCAGTTCCTACTCTACCGATTCAATTTCGATTTCAATTCAAATGAATGTCAACCTTGACTTCAAATTAATTCAATTCTACATTCACCTTTAACTAATTCAATTTCAATTTATATCGATTTGGAGCTTGATTTTTCAAAATATCAATTTATAACACTTAACAAAATTTATCCTTTAATATTCAATTTTAAATCCAAATTCAAATATGATTCAATTTCAAGCTCAATTTCGAAATATCATTTTTATATCACTTTTACTTAGTAATACTCAAAGCTCGAGATAATGTTCAATCTTTAAAACAAATAAATTTCCGGAGTTCAATCATATCCCAATTTTAAATTTCAAAGTCTCAACTTAAGTTATTTAACAATTTCTTTTAACCAAAATTTATTTCGACATTCCAAACTCAATTTACGATAAATTCGATTTCTATAAATTGATTTTATTTAAAACTTTTAAATCAAAACATTTAATTGAATTTCAAATCAACAATTTTTAAACTTATTAACTTAACCAATCCGGTGTCTATATATAATTTTCTATCCTATGGCCAAGTGATTATTTATTTCAATTAAATGTCAGGGATGAATATATATTACTTAAACCAAATCACAGTGTCATATGTATGTATAACAGGATATATATAAGCAAATAAACATCCAACCATTTAAATATCAACCAATAGCATCCATCGAAATACATCACCCAATAGACAATACAATTCACGGCAATTTCATAGTTATCAATGTCAGGTAATTTAATCGCAATTCAATTTTAATTTCAATTTGACTGTCAAATTTAATTTTCAACGGTGAATTCAAATGACAATCTATATGACAATTAAATTTTAATCAAACAACGACAAATAAAATTCATATCACTTCATAATATCCAATTTAACTACCATAAAGATATTTAGTACGTTGTGAATGTTATAAAACACTCACCTTGATTTTCTGTTGTCGCCGAGACGTTCCGGATTGGAACTAAAATCGAACAACGCCCGATTTTATCCCAAATTTCGTCTGTCTCCAAATCTGTCCAAATCTGTTTCATTGCAAAGCTCTCATCACCACGATCGCAACGCAAAAAGTCTCGCTTAAAATGGACCTCGTATGTGAGAATTATACATTTTATAAGTTCTTCGATTTAATAAAATTAAATTTAAATGCAAATTCATTTAATAATTAAAACCCACCAAATCATCACAAGACCCGGCCCAAAAAGCTTCTTCCCCAAATTTGAGATGCCTGTACACGCACAAGGAAAAACCCACCATGCCGTGCACTGTTCTCCGGTGATACAGAGTTCGACTTCATGAAAACAACTTCCGACCTCGCCATCGCTCATCTCACCAAAATCTCCACCATCTCGTACCCCTAACTCCGAGCTCGACGTCACCGTGGAAGTCGCGACCCAGAGGGTCTTCCCTTCGACCATGCGATGATCGCACCCATCATCTCTCCACCGAGCTCCTCCAAAACAACTACCAGGGTGCTAAACAACCACCCGATTAAGAATCCAAGCTCCAAAATCCACCTCGATGCCCCCAGCTCTCCAAATCCTAAACCCTAGTTTCGGCCTCTCCTAGCTTCACACTGTCGAGCGACCAACGTCATCACCGAACCCCATGGAACTATGACAGATCGAAGGTCAAGATGAAATAGGATTTTTAAAATTGGTTACGTGGTTTTTAGGCGAGTAGAATAGGAGTTAGAAATTTTTGAAGTTTTGGTTTAAACTTTTTCTTTACTGTTTGAAGCTTGCGTGAAAAATATAAAGCAGAAGGAGATGTGATCCTTGCGTGTTTGAACAGGATGGCTAAAGTGATTTGAGGTTAGATAAAGTGGCTGATGTGAATAAAAGGTCAAGTCGACGAATAAATAAATTAGTTAAATTATAAAACCATCTCTAATACAATATAAAATTGTCAACTTCTAGTTATTCGCTTAAAAAATCCAATTTTAAATGTTAACAATCTTCATTGTTGTTTAAATAAACTTTACATTAACTTCCGGTTTCATTTTCAATCATATTATATTCAAAATTCAATTATTCAAATATTTGCAAATATTAAATTTTTAACGATTTTGATTATTCAAAAATTCACTATCATGAGATATTGAAAATGACTTATAAGATTAAATCTTTAAAACGAATTCAAATTATAGAACAATTATTTCCATTATACAGTTATTCAATTCCCGTTATTCAATTTTATTCAATTATTCAATTAATTTCCAATATTAAATTTAAACAATTTAATTGTTCAATATTCAACAAATTTCAATATTAGATTTTGAATAAATTTCCGTTATCAGTCAATAACTTTATTCACATCCAGTGCATCCAACATTTGTTATTCAACTTCAGTTATTGATTATAAACCCAGCTAATATATATAATTTCATTTCAATTGCAATTGGTTTCCGAATTAAATTCGACCGACTAAATAAATTAGTAACTTATAATAATTATCACCTTTAACTTTTAATCACACTTATAAGTTTATTATTTACAAACAAGTGTCACAATTACCTATATAATACTGATTAGATTCCATTACCAATGACTATATTTTATTTCATTAGTTAACCCAATATTTACATTTGTTTCTTATATTCCCTTAATAACCAAGTTATAATATTTAAGTCATTTCAATTGATTGGAATTTCATTCAATTCATTAATAGTTAACTTAGATAAATATTGTTGCAATCCATTCTAGTTATTATTATCATAAATAAATTACAAATTTTTAATTCTTCCAACATTAAATTATGAATTCTTATTAAATTAGCTATTTTAATTATCGAACATTTACGGGTCATTACACAATTCTCTTCGTCAAAACTATACCACATTAGGACTTATGTGGTAATGGTCAAAATTCGAATATCGTCCACACTCAACTTTATAATCCAAACACAAAGTCCTTGGTTCAGTAATAACAATTATTATTAACCGACTGCTCTGGCCAGAGACTTTGACTTTGAGATGACATCTGTTGACCTTGATATTAACCTCATATAACTAAGGAGGCGAATCCTCTCTTGAATAGTGTTTCACTTCCAATGCTTTCACTCGACCCAAATATAGTCGTTCGATGGACGTCGTGCCACGAGTTAACTATAATCAAAGCGAAGCTTCCATATTGAAGATCAACAGTATTCTCAAGTCGAGAGAACTATGTAAATTAGTTACATCGATATTCTCTGTTTGACCTTAGTTATATTAACCGGTAGAAAACTATCGAGTGAGTCGTTCCATAGTTATCCATTAACTAAAGGTACGTAACCCCTTGGTGCCTCCAACAGCCATGAGTTATACACTGCCCAACATTTGGAGAGTGTTACATACTCTAGTCTCAACAGAGGTATCAATATCCAGTCTCGATACACCTTGACTAGGAATATTTAAAATTATATATTTATTTTCATTTTGATAAATTACTAATGGTTACAGCACTTTGTAACTACTATCACAAAACATACCATTTATGGATTTTCTATTAAATATACTTTTAGTTAAATTAATTAATTAATATAACACGTTATATCAAGTATATAATAGAAAGAAAATGCCTTTTAGTTTGAACAAGATTGGTCATCAAGTTAGATATGTGTAACAAATTACAAAATTGCCCCTAGGGCATACCCCTAACTCTATCAATCTCCCACTTGCACTTAGGTTCAATTGCGGAATCTTATTCCAACTTATCCAATCAGTTTCCTCAAAACCAATTTGGTCAGTCCCTTTGTGAATGAGTATGCTATTACATTTTAATTCTCTACTCTATTAATCAACTCTCTCCGACGGCGATAAACTATTTTATCACGTGGAAAAATTCAGAGTAGGAAAAATTTGGAGTATGTCTCTCGACTTCTAGTGAGCTCTAAGTTCTGTTATGAACTATATCGCAACATTGTTATCATATGAAATTCTCATCATTTGGAATCGGCTCAGTTATAAATTTATGCACTTATAATTTTATATACATTATTTTTATTGCAGCAATACTCAAGGCAATGTACGTAGCCTTTTTTCATTGAATAAGCCACAGTCTTTTATTTGGAACATTTCCAATTTAAAGATTCTTAACTTGAATTTATTATTAACATACTACAGTCAATATGACTTATGAAGTTTGAGTTCGAGCACTCCATCATAAGGAGTTTTTGTTTCTGTAAACAATTCTCTAGTATTTCATAAATACACGAGAACACTTCAAACAACCATTTAGTGATATCAATTTGGATTTGATATTTCCTTCATGTATCAAATACATAAACAAATCATGATATCATAGACAACATAACATGTATGATAGTTCCTTTGGCCAATGCAATAAAATCAATCTTACATGTTACGTATTAAACATTTTAATAAGGTGTCCTTGCATATCATTTGGGACATTCCCGACATCTTTTATACTTACTATAAAAGATATCATTTATCAATCCAATGTTGAGTATTAAAACAACTAAGGCTGATTTTAACACAAATACATCGTTAAAATCAACAACGTGTTTACTTATAGTTTAGAGATATCAATGTACCTTTTAACGTTCTTTCTTATGAACATATGCTTCCTCTACACTTTGATTGAAAATCAAACTATTTGATGTTTCTATCAAAATACTTATTCAATCTTGATGCTTATAAAATGATACTTTTGTATCATTTCTTGGATCATATCCAAAGACTCAAAAGCTCAATATTGCTCCCACTGACTTTGAAATATTTTTGGTTAATATGTGTAAATAGCTTTCTCTAAATTGTCATTTAGAATTTTCTATTTCAATACATATGTACCAAAACACTAAGTCTTATCAAGCGATAATTTTGTGAATAAATCCGAATTGGTTTGAGCATGTTGAATACTGAATCTATTACGCTATTTTCAACAACTGAAATATGCGATATGATTCTTATTAACATTGCTCATTTAATTCCAACTTCATTAGTCTTGCTCATAAAGACATAATCGCAGCCGATGGATCACATCCCTTCGGTTACGACCACCAAAATCATATTTTGATAGCGTACTTGGAATTCTTTCGAATTTGCGCATCATATCATATAAAGTCAACACTCTTAATGGTTTAACTAAACAACTGAGAATTCTATATTTTCGACATTGATAAGAAACTTATAGTTTCTCTTCACGAGAATACATATTAGACACTCTAATGCAATGTGTTCGTTTAGGCTATTTAATTTAATTTCATCTCATCTAAACAGTTCTACAATGGATCACATCTAATTTCATTTCGCTACCAATAATTCCTCAAAGAAATTCCTTCACAATGAAGTTGGTATTTTTGAAACAATAATTGTTTCTCAGTGCAACAGAATAGGTATTCATAAACATTATATGAATTTCTTTATTTATAAAACTAATTTGGTTTTAGTTTACAAAATATATGTTTGGAACATGAATATGTCATTCAATGACAGTCTTTTCCAAAATTCTTTTGGGGGGATTCATACAAGATCCCTTATGAACAATTATTATGTGCAATCTTTCGACTCGCACAACCTGCCAACTCCTTAGCCTAGGATATGTTAGATTTTCTTATAAACCCTTATCTTATGTGATTTTATAAACTGTTATTTAGATTAAATAATGTTAACCTTGTTTATTACTCGTAAATACATGACCTTATAAAAAGAAACTAACTCAACTTCACTCATAATTAATTGCGCATTGTCCAGCGAAGTTCGGTTACTTCTTATTGATACATCATTGTGTATCACATGGAGGAGTGACTCTTGAGATTGAATCTTTATTCATTTTTAGGTATGTTCGGAACTTTTTCCAGTATACTCACTCATTTGATCAAATCAAATCATTTCTACTGCATGTTATTTTATTTACTTCTGTTTTATACACTACGAGTTTACCATAGACATTATATGTGTATCAAATGCACATGTCCATGTCAGCGATAACTCATTGGTGAATATGACGAAGTACGTGGAACCGTTTTGGTATTAATAGACTTACGATTGCATACATCTATATATATTAATCCAAAGAGTTCATTAGCTCTTATGATGCTTCCACTAGTTGGGTGCATAACTGTTCAATTGTTTGAGATATAATTAACCAGTGCCATATGATCATGCATATAATAAAAATTATTTCTCAAAACTACGAATTAGTCTATAATACCAAAATAATTTAAATATTTTAGATACTTTTGTATTTTCAATGCATCACTTATGTTGTGAAAAAAAATACCATATTACAGTTTTACTTCATAACGAATATTTCATAATATTCACACTGAAAGATAACTATGTATGTTTTTAAGTCAGCACCAAAAAAATAGTCATTATTTCATAAATAATGTTTGGCATGTTTTACGAAAACATTTTTTGTGATTTGATGTAATCAATAAGTGCTATATGACATGCTCGCACTATACTATAATAGCATACTAAGTTTGGAGGTCCATCGTTCACTTAATATAGAATATTTATTTCATATACTACAATAAGTTTACAATAGAGAGTTCTTTGATCAAATATATTGAACACGTAGAAATAAATCTCATAGAAAAAATACATTTCACAAAAATACATGTCATATACCTTAAATCACATTTACTCTTGTACATTTGTTAATCTTTCTAATGGTCAACCATTCAAAAGAAAAACCCTTACTACAATATCATAATGAACTCTTTACAAAAGTGCATTCAGATATCCTTAACTTTTAAAGACATCATATATGTTTTGCTTTGCATAAACTGATCAAACCGACAATTCAGTAATCGAGTTCTTAGATTTATATTATAGTTTTGGTCTAGTGTTACATTTAACATGATATAATCCTTTTGTAATCGATAAAATTGAATATTCGATCTCAAAGTGAGGTTTATTTGATTTTTTGGGTGAACTAATTTCATCGAAATATTGCATATTACAAATTTCGACCGTTCACTATATAACAGTTATATGTGATTGTATATGGATCAAATATCCATAGTCTTGTATTAATTCAAGAGTTCAAAACTCATAGAATGCAATACACGGTCTCAACCAAATAAACATGTAAGTGACCAAATTACGAATGTATTTAGTAGTTGTAAAATTTGGCACTTGCATGGGTGTTGAAACATTAACATGCAATAAGCTTTTATTGGTAAGTATATGTTATATTTCTATTTTTCAATTTTTAGTTTAGTTCATTTGTATATGTTTATTCATAAACGTTTAATCAATCGTATTAAATGCATGCATTTATCGTTGTAGACAATTATAATATTATTTGGCATATGTTCTTACAATATTAGAAAGGTTAAATATTACCATTTCAATTATATAATAAGGCTCCCACTAGCTTTTTATGTTTCTACAAACCCTAAGATGAAATATAGAAGACTTTCGACTTCACTACTGGGTGTTAGGACTCGTCAATCTTGGTATTCTGACCTTGAGTTTGCTCAATAAATCTTAGCCCCACAAACGATGGATAACTCCTTATCAGTTATATCACATACAACTCCTAACCCATGTTTCCATGTCCTAATCTTATTTTGACCTTGAGTTTGCTCAACAAATTTTAATAGGTTATTCACCCGTACCTACCATACCGCGACGGCCTAAGCATAGTATATGTACCTTGAGTTTACTTAACAAATACATATAGTTATCTTACCTTGTCTATTCATATATTAATAATACTATACATAACATCCCTAACTTGGGTTTGCTCAACAACTAAGGAGTACGCAAGTAATTTATATATATATATATACACACATGGTAGAGGAAAACATTATATTGAAGATTCATAATCTTTAATATATTATATTGAGTGATATCGACTTATGGACTAATGTATTTCTTGTGAAAAACCCTCGTGATTCAAGTGTCAAACACATCAGAAATAACGATATACGTACATTTACATATATATTTATTCCTTAAGTCTATTTGGGTTTCTTTAATGTTCCACCTTTAGTTTATACATTTATATTATATAAGTTTTATTGGTGTATAAATTTTATATTTCATATTACTTATAAGATAGTCTTACATATAATATTTTATTTAATTAAATCTTATTTAATTAATTTAAATTAATTAACTCTTTAATATATTTTATATTAGTATTACAATACAACATTTATATTGGACATATCTACTATAATCTTTATAGCGTATACTGTAACCTTTATTATATAACACATATATCTTATATATGCGTATTTTTATTTTATTAATTAGCCTTTAATTAATTTATTTAATTAAACAATTTTAACTTAATTATATTAATTCCAAAATTTATCTTATATACATACATGTATACTTATGTTATCTCAAATACTTTAAAATAACATAACATATATCAACATATATAATACATGCATACAAATATTAATTAATTAACTCATTTATTTAATTTATTTTATTAATCCCATTAATAAATTTTTAAAATTTGAAATTAATATTTAAATAGTTTCAAACATTTTGAAGTTTTCATTACCTTTTAAAACATTTTGAAAATTTATGTTATATTATAACCTTTTATAGTAAACATATTTTTATTTTAAATTTAAAATCATGTCTTAATTTTAAAATCTATTTTGAAAATTAGCCCAAGGCCCAATTCAAATTGGGCCTTTTCTATTAGGGGTGTAACGACTCGGATTTTTTACCATTTGATATTGGGATAATTAACTGATTTTAATATTATTATTTTTAAGTCGAATAGAAAATTCTCTGATATTGACATATCTGAATATATTAATTTTTAAACTATATTAAAATTTAAAATGCTAATTTCTAAATAAGAAAAATATATATACATGAATGTAAACTTCACCATTTCAAACTTATGATAAAACATCTATATCTATATACAAATATATACAAGCTCCATTATTGGAAATTTCAAGCTTTATGATGGTCATATATATATATATATAAGTATGTATATAGATATATATATATGTGTATTAATAGATATGAGAGCATACTTGTTATTTTCTTATATAATAATTTTTAAAGAAATATTTTTTCTATAAATTATTATAGTATATTGAGGAGATTGGTTGTTGTTATTATAATCAAAATAAGATTATAAAATTTAAGTGAGTATATATATAACCAAATAGAAATTAGATAAGAATGAACTATACAAATAAGTTAAGCTAAAAATAGATCCAAACTGGAATTTAAATCCCGAAAATTTCGGAAGTGTTTTCAAAGTGTTTTGAAATGAAATAATTTTAACTTGATTATATTTTTATATATAAAGAAATAATTTTTCAGAAAATTATTATGGAATATGTAGTGTGTTTGGTTTCTAGGTATGATAATATTGATTATTATCATAAATTGATTGTTGTGCCTTAATAAAAGATGTGTATTACAAAATAAACAATGATAAAACATTGTGAAATGTTTTAAGGAAGTGAAATTATATAAGCATAATTTATAAATGTGACGTATAAATTAAAATGAATTTAAATTGAGAAGTTTTGAATCTAAGTCCCAGAAATTTTGAAATGTGTTTCAAAGTGGTTTGAAGAAATAAGAAGTAATATTATTTAGAAATATTTCTGAATGAAAATTGTTTAAAATGGATTTTGAAAGTGATAAAGCGCTGAACTCACTATAGTCGCTGGAAAATAATCCTAGTGATGACTGCAGCATCATTAGTATTCATTTTCGAGTTTCTAGGTAACGGATTGCTTCCATAATCATTTGATATGGAAATTTTTGTTTTGAAAACAAGAGTTGTTTTGGAAATTCCGAAGGAATTTGTTTTGGGAAAAAACCAAGGTGAGTTTAAATTTAAAAGTGCGATTTGGTATATAAATGGGACATATATATATATATATATGATTTCAAGGTGATTTGAAATAAATACCGGGTGTTTGAATTATGGGATTCCCGTTAAAATGAGAAGTAGAACCAAAGGAAAATAAGTTTGAACTTATAAGTGGGGAATGATGTTAATAAGAAAAGAAGTGTGAAAATTGAATTTTGAAATGTAAAAATTTTAATTGAGTAAGTTTAAATGGGTTGAACGAATTGGAAATTAACTCAGGCTAAGTTAAATAAATTTTAAACTTATAACCTAAAATTGGAAATTTCAAGATGAAATTAAAATTTAACTTATGGAAGTTAAATAAAATGAAATTGTAAAATAAAAGGTATAGAATTGATAAAAAGGTGCAAAAGAAGTTATGTATGAATGAATGATTTCAAACGATTTTTAAAATAAAACGGGTTTCGAATTCTGGAAATTAGCAATGAACCAAATTATCAAATTAGTGGATTGAATTGTAAATTTTAACCTTGGATATTGAAATTTAACTTATGCTAAGTAAATAAGGAAGTCGAAGGAAATTAAATTTATTTTGTAATGAAATAAGAAGAAGTAGATGTGGACTTGGGTCATAAATAGAATTTGACTTAAATGGCTAGCAACTAAATACGTTTTGAATGTGTTAATGAAAAATATTGATGGTAAATCAAGATAAATAGATTGAATGAACTAATAATTTAAAAATGGTTAAATGTTGGGTAAAGAAAAGGAAATTCGATTTGGATGAGAAAATAAAGTTGAACCCAAGTAAAACCCAAATGAAGTGATGTTTGAGGAAAAAATCAGATTTTGGAAGTATAGAGTTTTTTTGTGGAAAATGCATTGAAATGGAGTTGGAGCCAAATGAAATTGAATTATAATTGAAATAACTCCATGGAATAAATTTTCTGATATTTGAAATCAAATCGACGATATTCGAAGATGTATTTGTGGAACGAACTAAAATAATAAAATTAGTGGATGAATGGATGTAATTTTTGAACTTACTAGTTTTCGTAGTCTACCGATGTTGTAAAACATTTTTGAAGAAATATGATCTTATATAAAGTCACTTTTTATATTGATTTGAACGTAAATTTATAATTATTTAAACACAAATGTGGAAATTTATTAGAATGAAGATTGAACAGTAACTGTAACTGAATTCTACTTTATAAGAAGTAAGAAATGTTACAGTTAACTTTGTCAAGTAATCGAACTTGGAAATATTTGATTTGGCATTAATGAGACTATATACGTTAGTTATATATTCAAACTACCCTTGTTGAATTTATAACTAGAAGGAAATGATCTTTGGAAGGTATTTGAAAATACTAAATGGAGTTTATATAAATATGAAGCGGATCCAAAAACTATTGATCCTTAAATTATTCGAGTTGGAAAGGATGATCTTATATGTATATGAGAATGAAATTGAAATAGATTTGGAACCTATTGATTTTTAAAGACTTTTGATTTTGGCAAATAGTTGATTTTGGAAATTGGATAAAACGAATTCAAAAACTATCGATTTTAAAGGTATCGATTTTATATAAATAAAATTTATATGTGATACATATGAAGTGTATGATTTGAAAGATATTATGTATATAGCATGATATGTTTTGAAATTAAAATTATGGAAAGGCATCGACCACGAAAGTGAAAATTTGGAGTTGGAGATCCACTGGGTGGGTCTACTGTAACGACCTGATTTTTCGACTTCCGAAAGTCGACATCAATACGACCACTGTATCAAATACCGAATCATCGAATGTCGGAAAACTGAATCATTAGGGTTAAAGGAGAAAGAGGTAGAAGAAGAAAGAAGAAGAAACAGAAACAATATCCGTAACGATACGATCTTTCGACGCTCGAAAGTCAACATTAATACGTCCACTATATCAAATGCCGCACAATCGAATGCCAAAAAACCGAATCATTAGGGTTAAAAAGAAGAGGTAGAAGAAGAAAGAAAGAAAAAGAAACGATATCAGAATCTCACATTCGCAGCGGAACAATATATAATAGATGAATGAATAATCTTTATCACAAAGAACTATATCAGTTTATACAATACATCATCAGAGTTTACATCAACCACACACATCACTGGACAGTTATATAAACTTGTCCACATAACATAATACAAAGCGGAATAATACTAGTATAAGTGATACGTCTCGCCATCCAGCTCGCCTCCAGATCTCCACAGCCACTTCTGAATTCTAGAATGACCTGATAACCTGACTCTAGGCTGCCCGTGTGGAAAATTATGGGCGCCCAGAGTTTAGAAAGGGAACAATAAACTCCAGGTCAGTCGTGGGACTGGTGTTAGATCTTAAAAACAGTTATTTTCACAAAGAAAATAAAAGAAATTCGCAATGCTTTTGGAAAATGAAACTACCATAAGGCCTCCCGGCACACACACAATGCAATCGCACACATGGGGGAGATTTCTCCTTATGATAGTCAAATATGCTTAATACGAGAAAACTCTTTGATATTATTACTAGTGCATAGTGTGAAAAATATTTCGAAAGTATAATATTAATCTTAGCCAGCATAGGTACCATTATATTATGCCTGCTATAGCTGCCATGTTAAATGGCAGGTTCTACAACTAAAACTGTACTGGGTTCGTATTGTTTCTTTGGATTTCCAACAAATGGTCAGGCTAAGGAACTTCCTATGCCACATGGGTACGCCTCTGGAGTGACGTCCCGAGAACTTAACCAGCTCTCTACTAACACAAGGCCGGGTTACCTCTTACTAGGTAACTACTACACGAGTATGCCACTCCTCGGTCGTTTGCGACCTTTATCTGAGGGCCCTCAATCACAAAGCAACAATCACACAGTAAATGAGATTGGAGCAACCACACAGGTAAAATATCTGGGCTCCATACCATGATACCACCTTTTTCTAGAAGGAAATGACATACCCTAAAGGGTGCGACCCTCATAACCTTGCCGCATTTTCTTGTTTCGACCATTTCCGGGGTGTGAGGTTCGTTGAGGTCTCGTCCACAAAGCTACGCTTTACACGAAAGCCATGCTTTGATCACAAATGATCAACAAATGATCAGCAACACACCGCAGCACTTAGCATGCCACACTACCAAATTGGGAATATATCACTGATAACCTTCAACTACATAACCTCCGAGCTCGTACGTCTCAGAGAAGGGTGTTAAGCTAAGAGAATAAATTCTCCGCCACCAAACAGAAATGTATTTGAAAGAAATCTGCTTTATATCTCAAAGTGTAGTGTCAGACATACGACCATAAAAGTCTGTTCCGGGTTCGAACAGAATCAAAGGTACTTCGTCCAATAAAGGATAAAGCCCTTGCAAATCCGGTCTTCAATTGCAAATCCATAACGTCGTATCATTATTCGGAATGGGTTATATGACACAAAGTCCTCTCTCGGCTAAACCGAATAATGAGCGCTTGTTTTAAAAACAAATTCAAGTGCCATTTCAAAGGCAAATATTGATAGTCGGTTATTTAACTATCAACAACATTCACAACAATCAACCAATTTAAATAATTTTCCCAAATTATTAATTTCAAAATATCTTTGCAAGATATATATTTTCCACACTTCATCACTTTGAAAACAAATTTCAAATCACTTTTCACTCGTGGAATAAAATTCCCAATATTATTTATTTCCACTGTGAATTTAAATTTTCAAATATCCACTTATATACGATTTTTCAAATATTCACTTTCAACCCCCAAATCAAATTTCAAATTGATTTCTAAATTTATTTCAACACCAAATCAAATTTCAAATTGATTCTTCCATTTATTTCAAATACCAAATCAATTTTACAAATTGATTCCCAAGTCTATTTTCAGTAGAACAGAACATTTGTAAATTGATTTCTAAGTTTATTTCCAAATACCAAATCATTTTCACTCAAAACACCAATAAATTTTCATATTGATTTTCCAAAGATTTATTTTCAAATACCAAATCAATTATCAAATTTATTTCTAAAAATTTATTTCCTTTTTAAAATAAATCCCTTTATTTCTCCCAAACTATTTAAAATCCGTATTGTAAATAAATTCTTCAACTTTCGAATAATACTATTCAAAATCCATTTATTAAAATCTTTTCCCATATTTTGGAATTTATTCGATCGGGTTATAAAAATCAACTTTAATACTTTAATTGTAACGATCTAAGCTTTTCTACTTTAATTCCTAAAATCAAATTTTATTTATTTCTGGTATCTTACGATACCAAAATACATTCGGCTAAATTATAGCCTTCAACAAATTCAATCACAAATATAATCATACACAGATTTTAAATAAATCATCACACAACATATGAAACAAATTCATACAATTTGAGGAATCTAGTTGGATCCCTCCAACCTGTTTCCCTGCATCCACATGTTAGCACAACAATTAAATACCCATTCCACTTCGAGGTGGAATATCGTGGTATATAGGATTTATAAAATATCATCCGCTATTATGCGGCGCATAGGGTCTCATCTGCTATATAATGCGGAAAATCCACAACTCCAAATATATATATATATATATATATACTACTATATATATTATCGCATCCAAACGATCAATCAATCAATAACTGAAATTTTCAATTATCATAATTTGAGTGAGAAGATCTCACCTTTGCTTTTATTTTGCAATCCATTTCCGTCACGACTTGTTCTCTTTACAGATTTATGACCTAGTATAAACAATTATATGATTTTTATTAATATTCGCACTAATCGAACAATTAAATTCCTATTGGATAAACTTAATTAACCAATGATTTTATTTTTTAACTAGTGATTTAAATCTAAACAAATTTTCCTTTATTAAATCTTTTAGTAACAAATAATTTTTAATAAGTAAATTAAACTATTAATCACTCAATCCATTATTTTAAAATAATATTTAAAACATGTATACTTATTTTATTTTCTGAAACTACATATATATATTTCCTGATTTATTGGATATATCCACACATATATATATATATATATATATTATAAATAAACTGTATATATATACCTGCTGTAATTATTTAATTTTCTTTTCTGTATAATTTTTTTTCTAATTTATACATGTATATTCATTGAAATTAAAATAAATCAATTATACCTCTCTGCAATCTGAAAACCACGGTCACCAACCACGCTGCTCCTCACCTCGATCGCATGAACGCCATACGCGATTCTCAGATCGCCGAGCCTCCTAACGAAGACCCCTCGACCCTGCCTCGATTGAACACATCCAGCATGTCGCCAATTGTCGTGCCTACATGAGCTGCCGCCGCGACTCGATCGCGATCCCCCTCGGGTGCATGAGTGCACGCCGCCGCTGCTGAGCTCGTGCTCGAGAACCCACGCTCGATTGATACTGCGCAAATCCCATGCCGCCAACATCCCAGTCGCGTCGCGACCCTCCATCTACATCGGCCAAAGCGCTCGCGAACAAGTCGCGACCCCCCATTGCCATGTGTGCCTGAAATCCCCTTAGCTCGAGTTCGATTTTGACTTCGTTCGCCATTTATTTTATTTTTTCGAGTTCGAAGAGGAATTTGATTTCCAATTTTTGATTTTGCTTGGCCATTTATTTAATTTCGAAATGGTTTTGAATGATAGAAGAAAGAAGGCTCAGCTATTGATTTTGTTTGAATGAGATATTTCGTTGAACGAGATTTTTCTTTATTTTGAAGGGAAAGTGGCATGTAAAGGAAGGAATGATAGGTGGCTGATAAGAAGGAAAGTAGACAGATGTGAAAGGTATGGTCAAATCAAATATATATGTATATAATATAAATTTCAAACCGTCTCAATAAAATGCAACTCAAATTTTCGAACTCCTATCGTGGCATGCCGCTAGGCGTTTGTAATGTTAAACCCCTATTCCAAATGCATTAGAAAAGGTTCCGAGTCCAAATTCGATCGTATGGAGAAGATAGCTTTTTGGACCTAGTTATTAAATTAAATTTTGATATAATTTTCAGCGCGTTTATATATCGTACGCTCACACAACAACTCCAATCACTACAAAAATTGAAATCTGATAATAATACAATATTACGGATCTAATGAAACTAGTTTCGTCGAATTCCGAGACTGTACCCTGTAAGGCTATTTTTAAATATCGATTTAAACAATAAAATTTCAAAACTGAACAAAACAGTTTCAAATTCAATTCTGAAGCTTTTATTATCTTCAGTATTATCAATATAGATTTTACAAGACTTCATATTATTTTTAATCAGCTTAAAACTGAAGATTCAATATTTTTACCCAACTGCAATAAATTAAATCCAATAATTAAATTGCCAAATTCATTCTGATATTTGAATTTCAAATAAGACCAACTTCCAGATATTAAAAATCAATTAAATATTCTAATTTCCAATGTCAAAAATTCAGGGTCGTCACAATATCAGAATCTCACAATGACATATCAGATATATCAAATAATCTAAGGAATTCAATATAATTTAATCATCCATAAGCAAGGTTAATTAGTTATACAATTCCTAATTAATTTAATTAAATTAATTACTTTTAATTCCTGCTTAATTAACATTAATTAATTACTAACCATTTATTATTACTTTAAATTAATTTATCATCCTGTAACCATTCACATTAATTAATTAACCCTTAATTACTCACATTAATTAATGATCCTTAATTAATCACCTTAATTAATTATCCCATAATCACTTACATTAATTAATTATCTTTTAATTAATCACATTCATTAATTATCCTTAAATTACTTACATTAATCAACTAACCCTTTAATTAATTACCTTAATTAATTAATCCTTTAATTAATTACATTGAGTAATTATCCTTTTAATTACTTCCATAATTTAATTATCCTTTCATTAACCAAGACCTTAATTAATTGAAGATAAACCCTTTATCTTAATTAATTACTTACATTAATAAATCTTTTCCAACCTGTTTCCTCAAATTGTTGTATTTATTTTACATGTTGTGATGTGATTAATTGATAATCTGTGAATGATTATATTAGTGATTGAAATTTATTGAAGGCTATAGTTTAGCCGAATATATTTTTGGTATCGTAGGATACCAGAAATAAATAAAATTGGATTTTTGGAAATTAAAGTAGAAACTTTTAAGTAAATTAATTTTAGAGGATTGGATAAATTTAAAGGAAGGAATTTAAAAGTATAAAAGTTAATTTTTGTAATCCTATCGAATTAATTCCAAAATATGGGTAAAAGATTTAAATAAATGGATTTTGAGTAATATTATTTAAAAGTTGAAGAATTTATTTAAAATTTGGATTTTAAATTGTTTGGGAGAAATAAAGGAATTTATTTTAAAAGGAAATAAATTTGGAATTTGATTTAGTGTTTGAAATAAATTTGGAATTTGATTTGGTGTTTAAATCAATTTGGAATTTGATTTAGTGTTTGAAAGTGAATATTTGGAAATGTAAATTCACAATGGGAATTTATAAAGAAAAGGGAAATTTGTTTTTAAAAATAAATATTGGTTTATTTTTAAAAGTGTGGAAAGAAATTTACGAATTTGAAATGTAAATTGAAATAAATCAAGAAGGGTTTATAAATTGATTTAAATGGACCATTTGGAATGGAAAGTGTATTTTCCTTGGAAAGATGAGTATGTTTTCAAAATAGCTTTTAAGTATAAAATTAAAAGTTTTAAAGTCGGTTTTAAAAAGAATGTTTTTGGAGAAAATATTTTCTTAAATTGTTTTTAAATCTTTAAAAATAAATATTTACTAAGTTAATTATAGGAATGATTATTTTAAAGATTTAATTGATATTTGATTTAGAAAATGGTTATTTTAATAATTATACTCTATCTAATAATTTTATTTTTAAAAAAATTAGTTTGGACTTAAGTTTTTTTTGAGATATTAGTATAAAAATTTCATAACTAATATTTAAAATAAAGTGTTTAAAAATAGTTTTCATTTTTAAAGTGTTTTCCAAATATATTTTGGATAAGTGATTTAAATTATTTTAAAGTATTCGGACTTAGCAGATTTTCAGTGGAAATAAATAATATCGGGAATCTTATTCCGCGAGTGAAAAGTGATTTGAAATTTGTTTTCAAAGGGTTGAAATGTGAAAATATATCTTGCGAAGATATTTTGAAAATAAATAATTTGGGAAAAATTATTTAAAATCTGATGATTGTAGTGAATGTTGTTTAATAGTTAAATAACCGACTATCAATATTGGCCTTTGAAATGGCACTTGAATTTGTTTTCAAAAATAAGCGCTCATTATTCGGTTAAGTCGGGAGAGGACTTTATGTCATTTAACCCATTCCGAATAATGATACGACGAAATGGGATTGCATTTGAAGATGGTGTTGAAGACCGGGTATTTTCGAAAACGAAAGGATTACCTATCGAATGTCTTTGCACTGAGTTGCTCCGGTATAGAGATTTTATCACCCTTTGTGATGGGGAGTCCGGACGTGATTAGTGAATATCCGGATTGCAAGGGCTTCTTTGAAGTGCCTTCGGTTCCGTTCGAACCCGGAATGGACTTGTATGGATGTATGTCTGACGTTACACTTTGAGATATAAAGCTGGTTTCTATCAAATACATTTCTATTGGTGGCGGAGAATTTATTCTCTTAGCTTAACACCCTTCTCTGAGACGTATGAGCTCAGAGGTTATGTAG
This sequence comes from Allium fistulosum, assembly GCA_030737815.1. Lineage (NCBI taxonomy): Eukaryota > Viridiplantae > Streptophyta > Magnoliopsida > Asparagales > Amaryllidaceae > Allium > Allium fistulosum. The sequence continues at coordinate 298,880,077 of CM060907.1, forward strand.
TTGATGGTTACTAGTGATATATTCCCAATTTGGTAATGTGGCATGCTAAGTGTTGCTGATCATTTGTTGATCAAAGCATGGCTTTTGTGAAAAGCGTAGCTTTGTGGACGAGACCTCGTCGGACCTCACAACCCGGAATGGTCGAAACAGGAAGGATGGGGCAAGGTTGTTTTGGGGGTAGCGCCCTCAGGGTATGTCCATTTCCTTCTGGAAAAAGGTGGTATCATGGTATGGAGCCCAGATATTTAACCTATGTGGTTGCTGCAAATTTATTACTTTGTGGTTGTTGGTGCTGAGGATCCTCGGATAAAGGTCGGTAACGACCGGGGATGGCATAGCTCGTAGGGTTATCTAGTTACAGCTGTATTACAACGTGAGGTAACCCGGCCTTGTGTTGGCAGAGATCCGGTTAGGTTCTCGGGGCGTCCCTCCAGAGGCGTACCCATGTGGCATAGGAAGTTCCTTAGCCTGACCATTTGTTGGAAATCCAAAGAAACAATACGCGCCCTGTACAATTTTAGTTGTATAACCTGCCATGGAATGTGGTGGTAACCTGCTATTGAACATGGTAGCTATAGTAGGCATACTACGAAATGTGTATGCTGGCTAAGATTAATATTATACTTTCGAAATGTTTTCACACTATGCACTAATAATAATATCAAAAGAGTTTTCTCGTATCAAGCATGTTTGACTATCATAAGGAGAAATCTCCTCCAATTGTGCGATTGCATTGTGTGTGTGGCGGGAGGCCTTATGGTAGTTTCATTTTCGAAAAGCATTGCGGATTTCTTTTTATTTCTTTTGTACAAATAACTATTTTAAGATCTCACACCAGTCCCATGACTGACCTGGAGTTTATTGTTCCCTTTCTAAACTCTGGGTGCCCATAATTTTCCACACGGGCAGCCAAGAGTCAGGTTATCAGTTGTTCTGGAGTTCAGGAGACGAGCTGGATAACATGGACGTATGGAGTATATTCCATTGTGTATATTGAGATTGTATTGATAGTAGTCAGGGACAAGTTGTTACAACTGTCCAGTTTTGTTGTACTCTGATATTGTATGTAATTCGACATTTACAGCTTTCTTTGTGTAAATGCTGTTATTTGATATTATATTTTGATCTGCTGCGATTGTGAGATTCTGTGCTGTTGTTTTCTGTTTCTTCTTCTACCTCCTTTTCTTCTTTACCCTAACAATCTGGGATTTCCGGCGATCGATTGCTTGGCGCTTCTACAGTGAACGTATTAGTGTCGAATTTTCACGGTCGAAATTTCGGGTCGTTACATCTACCTTAGAATCCATGGGGTGGGTCAATTAGAATTGGGATCCTAGAGGACGTCCGGACAAAAACCCATAAGTTCCCGGTGATCATTTGTTTACATAGCGTAAATCGAGGGGTATTATACCTATAGTTACATATGGTTTTGCTGGGATAGCAGCGCAACCTTTGTGTAACTGCGATCTATGAGAGTTGGTAGCGTAATTCGAGATGTAGAGATTGCCTATAGTTACGTATGGTTTTACTGGGATAGCAATGCAACCTTTGTGTAATTGCGATCTATCATGGTTCCATAGCGTAATTCGAGAGGCAAAGATTGCCTGCAGTCTACGTATGGTTTCACTGGGATAGTGACGTAACCATCGATAGATGCGATCCATGTGGTTTTGTTTTGATAGCGTAATTCGGGGGGCAGAGATTGCCTACAGACTACTTACGGTTTCACTAGGATAGTGACGCAACCATTGTGTAGCTACGGTCTATCGTGTTTCCATGGCGAAAATCAAGGGTGTTGATGCCTACGGCCTACTTATGATTTTGCCGGGAAGGCGACGCAATAATCGTGAAACCGCGATCCATGGCTGTGGAGAAAAATGGGTGATACTTTCCAAATCATTTTTGAAAGGTTTTTTCAAGTATTTTCACTGGGCGTTGAAATAGGTCTACTAATTACTTAGAGATTTTTAGTCCTACGTCTGATCAACGTATGACTAAATTTTGTAAGAACAAGGATGGACTTATTAAGTCATCAAGTTATGGAAATTATTTTAAATATCAAACTAGCTTGGTAATACTATGTAATTTAAAAGGGTACGTATCCTAAAATGTATAATAAAAGAGTAAGAAGTTTATAATGTTTTAGAAGATAATTAATTTAGCAATATACATCAAGATTCTATTTCTCGCTTAATTCCTTTTTGAGGACGAAAAGTTCTGAGGGGGGAAGATTGTAACGACCCGGATTTTTAGCCATCTGATATTGGGATAATTAACTGATTTTAATATTTATTTTTTTAAGTCGAATAGATAAATTCTCTGATATTAAAATATCTGAATCTATTAATTTTGAAACTATATTAAAATTTAAAACGCTAATTTCTGAATAAGAAAACTATATATACATAAATGTAAACTTCACCATTTTAAACTTTTGATAAAACATCTATATCTATATACAAATATATACAAGCTCCATTATGGAAAATTTCAAGCTTTATGATGGTCAAAAATATATATAAGTATGTATATAGATATATATGTGTAAATGTAAATATATATATACATGTATAAAACTTCATAATGGCAAAATTCAAATTTATGACTATATATATATGGGTATATGTTTTTAAAAATAGTGCATGTGAAAATTTAAATATATATATAAACATGTATATATGAGAACATATATATCTATATATATGTATATATATATATATCTATATATATGTATATATATATATACATAGGAATCATCATGTCAACTTCAGGTCAAGCACACAAACTTAAAATCAAGCTCACAATATTTCTAATCAGTATACAATGAAACCAAATCACCCAAAAATCAAATCAGCCGAGATTGAAAAGAAAATAAGAAAAAAATTATGAAATAAAACCTGCACACAAAACTTCAGCTACCCTATATGTATGTTTCAGCTACCCTATAGTATACTGTTTCCCTTCATTCTCATATATATATCCAGCCACTTGTTCGCTTACATAAGGAAAAAAAGAAACAAACAACCAAAAGAATCTGACATTAAAATAAAAATAGGCTAAGTGTTGAAGCCTGAAGTGGTGATTCAACAAGAGCAGCAGTGTACATTTATGGTTTACAAGTGAGTAAAACATGTAACAACCCGCATATCTATCGATTTTATATTTAAATATTTTATCGTTAGTCGGATGTTAGTCCGAAAAGCTACTTTTTGCATACGGTCAAATTAGGACTCGAGACCACCTCCATTGAGTTCAAAATGACGTTTGCGATCTTTTTGAGTGTAAACTTCGATATGTTTGGAGTTAGTGAAATTTTCGACACTTTTTCCCGGCTTTGACTTTGGTTTGGACTGCACCCCTTTAGTTCAGCCCAACCCTCTTCCTCACTCTATCAAAACACTTCAAGCTTTGTCAAAAACGGTGGTGGGAAGTGGAAATTAAAACTCCAAACACAAATTCTATTGCAAATCCGAGATTCAACATCAAATTCACGTGAAGAACATTGATTCAAGCTTGTTGGTGTTCTAGCTTTGCTCTCAAATCTCCATCTTCATCAAATTCCGTGAAAAGGTGAGATTTTTGATCTAACATCTTGCCTATATCTATCTTGGACTGTTGGGAATGATCCTCTATTGCATTTGTATGAATATCTGCATTTGGTTTGGATTGGATTGGCAAAAAAAACTTCAAATTCCAGTGTTTTGGTGATTTTTCTGGCACTAGGTCGTTCTGGCAATCGCTAGGTCGTACGCGAGTTAGGGCTTTAGGTCGTGCGCGTTGAAAAGTCACCGCCTTCGTATTTCTGTTCGCCTGTGCTAAGTCGTTCACGAGTTAAGCCATAGGTCGTCCACGAGTTAACACCTTAAGTCGTCCACGAGTTAACATCTTAGGTCGTCCCCGAGTTAAGAGTTAAGTCGTTGCCTTCTGCTATCTCGTCCTGGCTTAGGTCGTAGTGAGATAAGTCGTTAGGTCGTATAGACCTTAGCTCGTAGCTCGTATTTGAGCTTAAGTCGTTAAGTCGTATCGACTTTAAGTCGTTGGGTCGTACACCCTCTTAAGTCGTAAGTCGTTCGTGAGATAAGCAAGTACTAAGTCGTTCGTGAGTTAAAACCTTAAGTCGTAGGTCGTCTCCGACCTAATATTTCCCCTGCTATTTCACTAGGTCGCATGACCTTAAGTCGTAGGTCGTCTCCGACCTATGCCCCACTTAAGTCGCATCCCACTTAGGTCGCAGGACTCTGTTAAGTCGTAGGTTGTCTCCGACCTTACCCTTGGTCTTGTTAGTTCGCGTGAACCCTTAGGTCGTATGACCTACTTTTCCTTAGGTCGAACCCCGTATAACTCTGCGTAGGCGATCTTATCTGAAAAACATTTATCAGAATTTCTACTTTGATGGTTTTGGGATTGACTTCTTTGGACTTTACGCACGTCTTCGAACGTGAATTGATGTGATTTGATTTGTTTCTACAAATCGTTTTACGACTTGTCACTTTAAAGATATATGAAGGTTTCAATACTAGTACTAAATATCAAAACTCTTTCATCAAAGCGATTTCAACACTATTTTAAATATCAAAAGTTCGTTTTCTCAAACCGATTTCCAATCTACTAGTATATACAAGCCTTTACTTCACTCGAATGAGAAATCGACTTAAACGACTTAGTAAAACGAGTGGTATGAAACGCTTGCGTTCACTTCGTCGGTTAGCTCTTGGACTTGTTCGATTGAACCCTTTTTGTGACAATTTCCTAGTGAAGATTTACAGCTTGTTCGTAAATATTTAAGTTAAGCAAGTGGTTATGGGACATGAAGCTAAACTCATATATTTACTAGCTTGGTGTGATTGACACTACCTTATGATCATGACGATCATCCTTGTGATTTAGACTAGCGATTGAGCGATGTCTCTTTGTCTGCGAGGGAGACTAGACCCCACTTAGGTGATGTTTCTACTCACATATATGGGGCTGCACCCCATGGTCTTTGGGCCGTTCGTGTGTCAAAGGCCTTCGGGCCATCCGTGTGTTCGGAAAATTAAATGGATAGCTTCCATGAGATAGCTTCTCGTCCGTGTGCTCGGACTTCCCCCTTTTAGTGATTTCTGGATTTCGTGTGTTGATTTCTGGGATTTGTTCTGGATTTCGTGTGTTGATTTCTGGATTTAGTGCTTCACCAACTTTTGTGGTTTTCACTGATATGATATCAGTTTTTGTGTATTAGTGAATTTGTGTGTCATTACCTTTTTATGTGTTTGGATCTTTGAGAAGATTCTTGTGATATTGATTAATCCCTTGTTGATTATCATTTACATACTTATAGTAGTATGCCATCATGGTTATTATATGTTTATGCCATACCCCTTATCCTATATCATGTCATCTGATATTTATAGTTAGACTGATCCGTTTATTATTTTCTTATAAATAATACTCGGGTCAGACCGAGATGTTACAGGTGCTTCTGCTTGACTTCTCTTCTGGATTATTCTGACTTTTGGCTAACTACTTAGATTAGTAGTTTTTGGTTGTACACATTTGAGATATAGACTCTATGTTGTGTATCTATTCTTTTATATAGCACGTGATGCTATTCTTTTGTATTATAGTGGATCTTTCCGACCACTACTCTGATGTACACTTTTATGTGTTATATATATATTCATATCTTCTTCCGCCTTTGTGATATGGATGTCTGTGACTGATTTATGTTATGATTATTTCTATGTTTGTTTCCGAAGATAATATGTAGCCACCGTGTGATAGCTTTATGTTTGTATCGGTATGTCTTATTTCCTCTTTAAAAGATATGCATTCTGCTCTATCTGACATATCGGTGCTCGCACAAAGATGTTACATGGATGGTTGCTCCTCCACAGCCTTATTCTCCGTGCAAATTGACAGCACTACATCGTAGTGTTCTTGGTTAGTATGGGTATTGAGGTGGGGCATCACAAAACAACTTTATATTGATTCCTGGTTTACATACCTACTTATATAACTATTGTTTGGATAAATTATTGAGCCATGTAAATGAATGTGTATCGGGCATGTGTATATGAGAATGTATATATGCTTGGACATAAAAAAATCCCACTTGTACATCAAAATAAAAACTATTCTTTTTGAGGAAAAAACATCTCTGCTCAGGGTTATTGGTAAAAATAGTTAAAGCTTTCAACTTTAAAAATTGATATCTCATTATACAAACAGTTTTAAACTTTAATTCCAAAACGAAAAGAGTTTATCCTTGAGTGTAGATTATTTTAAAGTTTATTTCACCGAATTCCATCAAGTAGGGAAAGAGAAAACCCTATATATAAGTGAGTAGGTCATTTATGACCAAAAATGGAATGTCATAATTTAACAAATGGATCATATGAGTGTGATGGTGGTGGAAAAATATGATTTTTAAGATAGCTTTTGGGAATTTTTAGGGCTGTGGGTAAGTAGAATTTTGGAGTTGATAAGAAATTGAGGATTCGTCGAATTTTGGTGGCGTGGTTGGTTTCAGGGTACGACACTTGGACGTGGAGGATGCTCGAGTGATGGGGAAGTGGGGAAAAATGGCGCAGCAGTTTTAAGGGCTTGTAGAGGCGGGACGAGGTGGCTCTAGGGTTTAAGGTTGGGTTGTTTTGGGTTTTGGGTTCAGTAAAATGGCGACGATGAAAGAGAGAGATGGGTATGTGCATGGGGGGGAAACAATGGAGGAGGTGGTGACGATGCTCTAGGTGAAGTTTGGGAATGGATAGTGCATGGTGGTGGTGAGGCGAGGTGATTTGGTGGTCACGGCTTTGTTCTAGATGGGTTGGAAGTTCGATTTTTCAAACCAAAGCACTGTCGTGGGTTCTAGGGGGTTGGGAGAGGAGCGACGGTCATGGGCGATGTGTGGAGATGATCGGTGGCGTGTCACGGTGGTTAGAGTGGGTGGGTATGTGCACGTTTTCATGCACAACTTCGTGCACGATTGTGTGTTCAAATGAAACAGAAGAGACGGGAGGAATGAAACAGGAAAGAAGAAGGGGAAAGAAAGGGTTGGGTTGGGTTTGAAAAGGGATGATGGGTCGGGTCCTGATTGGGTTCGGGCTGGGCTGAAGAAGAAGAGTAAAGTAAATTTAATTAATTTTTTTTATATTTTATAAATCTATAAAATTAAAACCTTATTTTCTCACTCGTTTTAAATCCAAACGACGAGCCGATTTTTGTATCGAGACCTTATCGCCGAGTAGTTTCATTTGGACTGTTATTGTCGAGATTTCTGTAGTGTGAAAATTTAATGATTTATAAAAATTAGAAGTAAACAAATAGGTAATCTCTTATGTAATTAATTTTATGTAAATTTATCAGTTAATTATTAAATGATCTTTTTAAATTTTAAGTTAACTAAAAATAAATTATTTAATTTAATTTCTTTGGTTAACGAGTAATCTGGATTAAAAGTATAACTCGTCTAAGTTAATTGAAACCAACCAAATTCTGAACTGTGAATTGATTTAATATCAATTATAAATCGTTGATTTTAGTTAATGATCTACGTTTTGACTGATATTTTTCTCGAATATTGATTTCAATTATCTGTTGTCTGTGCCATTAAGCAACCAAACAAATTAAAGTAGTTAGAATAAAATGTTGACACGTTTTATTGAAAGTAAATCGACTTGTACCGATCATTATTCTGAATTTCAGAAAATGTGATGATTACAAGTGAATTAATTTCGATGGACATGTCATGATAAAGTAAACATATGGAATGAATTTTCATATGTGAATATTGACACCCTGATTGTAGAATTGTTATTTTAAACAACTTGGCCTTTAAAAATTTATCGTTTTGGATTTGGTGAGACCGGATCGGATATCTTCATTATCCGAAAACCACTTCGATCCAATATCCACTACGAACGTTTACGGTTTTGATTATAGAGTCTAATATGCTAGAATTTAATTAATTTAACAAATTCAGCTATTTTAAATAAGTATTTGTACTTAGACACTATTATAATATCACCAGATTTTCTATAAAAATGTTTTGATTATCGTAAGGGGAAAACCCCATCGTGTTTATGTGTTACGCGGTCTTACGAGATACCTTTGTTTTCAAAGAATTTTGATAACTTTAATAATCAAAATTGAATGTGTTTACTCACGCTGGTTTTCCAGACTGACTCGGGTGTTATTTTCTTATAACGCTCGAGTCAGACCGAGTATTACAGATTTAGGTTAGGATGCTATGAAGCTCAGAAGACGAGCTGGAGGATTCTCAGACGTAGTATTCGTACTTGATTATATTCCGTCGTGTATTGTAGGCTGTATATTCAACACTTATGAGGACAAGTTATTATAACTGTTCAAGTTTCTATATTGATGGTTGTACTCTAATATATTATATGCATATTAGTAGTTATAGATTTTTTTATATAAAAATCTGTTATTATATATTATATTTTGTTCCGCTGCGATTGTGAGTTTCTGTGTTGTTGTTATTTCTGTTTTCTTCTTCTATCTCTTTTCTTCTTAACCCCTAATGATCTGGTATTTCCAACACTCAATTGCTCGGCATTCTATATAGTGAACGATTGATGTCAATTTTCGAGGATCGAAAATCCCCATTCGTTACAAGGGGCAAACTTTTAGCTCACATCACCTTTTAGGCCGGGCATGTAACCAAGTAGAACATGGTACTTGATTACCCAATTCTAATCCTAGACATCACCTTTCTTGACACCGTACTAAGTGACAAGCTTAATTATTTAGCCCTAACATGACTAATTTAGACCGCATAGGCTATTGAGCTCTGATACCATTGAAGGAACTGGGGCAGCTTGCAGTGGAAAAAATGGTTGAATTTCAAAAAATTTACCATTTTGGATCATTAATGGGCTTATGAAGTCTAAATGCATTTAGATCTTATCTAAATTTCTTTTAAATAAAATCAGTATTTTATTTAATACCATATTTTATTTATTAATTTAATTCTAAAATAATCAAGAATGGGATATTAAAATAAGGTTTGAATATATCAAATATATGCATTCCTTAATTGTGTGACAGAACAGTTAAACATAAGGGAAGTATGATCGATTGATAAAATGATGTATATGAATAAATAAGAATAAGTTTAAAGATAATCACATAAGGGACAAAAGTGAAAGAAATAAAAGATGACAAAGATGATTGATTCATCTTTCCCTTTTTGACGAACTTGATTTATGCAGCATTCTGTTAGCAATCAATGAATCATTATGTCATAAGAATAGAAATAGCCAACAATAATACATATGCATATACTACTGCCTCATTTAAATTTTTTTGATATTAATAAAGCATTTTAATTATACAATTTGAAATATAAACAGTAAGTTTTATATGTACAGATAAATATAGATGTGATTATTTGTATATAAAGATTAACCCAAAACTTCTTAATTAATTCAAAATAAATCATATAACATTTAAATTTTCTGATGTATTTACGAACTTATGCAAACTTAAATTAGTTAACAAAATGTATATGTATACAATTAAATCAATAGATTCAACCTATATGAAAAATGTTTTTTTCTAAAAACAAAAGTGAAACATACTAAACCGAGCAATATATTAACAATCCTTTAAATACTTAAAGAAAGATATTAGTCATGTCAAATACGGTAACAAATTTATAAATTTATTATCAAAGCATCCTCTAATCATGTGTGGGTTTCAATTACAATAAGATTCAAATAATAAGAACAAATAAACTTTCAAATCTAAGAAGATTCAAATCTAAGAAAACAGCCTCTTCGCAATGCGAGGGAAATGCTACGTACATTATTGATCTTCCTAGAGTCCGTTATCGTGCGAAAGCCTCATGCACGGGCTCCACCTATTTATTATTATAAAACAAAAGGTGATATATACTGAATTAAGCAATATGTTAAAATCCTTTGAACACTTGAAGAAGGATAATTGTGATGTCAAATAGGATAACAAATTTAGAAATTTATTTTAATCTATTTATTATCAAAACATCATTTAATCGAATGTAAGTTTCTATTACAGCATAAATGCAAAAACAAGAGCATATAAACTTTCAAATCAAAAGAATTACACTTTGATTTGAATGGTTAAACATAGATCTAAAATTAAAATATTGTCTAATCATATACAAGTTTCAGTTTTGATTTATCTAAATTAAAAAAACCAATCAATTCATATAATAAACAATTCAAACTACATAAACTATTTTCAAATCGAATAAGACAATATTATACACATATAGATTATGATATTCAATTTTATTCATTAAAACATTATATCAAAATTATTAGAATAAGAAGAACATACCTTAGTTCCAAACCTTGAAGTACAGTTTGAAAGATTGAATTTTTCCTTTAGATGTAGCCAATGAATCATACCTCGAACGATGAATCAAATCTCCTAGATTCAGAAATCAGCCTCTAGATGTTGCAAGGATCAAGAGACAGGAACCACCTTGAATTTATTTGTTTTGTTTGAATTTGTTTTATGAATTTGTTTTTCATGGAAGCCATTAAAGGAGAGGAGGAGAGCTTAAGAAAGAAGGAATGAAAAATTGTCTGTCTAAAACAAAACGTGAATGAGAATGAGAGAGAGAATATGTTTTAAAATAAAATAATAAAACATTTTCAGTTTTCTCCTTTAAAACCTTCCTTATTTAATTCCAAAATTAAATCACCAAATTCTCTTCCATCCTCTTCATATACTCGGTAGAATAAAATAAAGAGAAAAGAACAAATTTCATTTCATAAATGATATTTAAGTGATTCATAAAAAGGAAATTTATTTTCTTTTTTTTAGTTAATTCCTCCTTTAGATTTTCAAATCACATTTGAAACCTATCCCATTTTTTCATCATGCATGTGGGCCTCGATGAAAAATTCCAAAAAAATACTTAGCAATTAATCTATTTAAATCCAATTTAAATATTTTATTGATATCAAATATCAATACGTGCATTTATAACTTTTATAGACGCACTTTATTAAGTACTAATTCAAACAAATCAAATAAAGTTTGATAATATTTCATAAATATTAATTAATTTACAACAATTAATAAATTAATTAAATCACGTGGTTCATTTAGGGTATTCATCATTACGGTTGTGCGACTCAAAGGTGTAAATTCAGTCAGCGATTAATATCGAACTATTCGAATATTAATGTTCACACGTCACTTAGCAGGTGGTGTGATATTTTCGCTAAACTTATCGCTTACACATCTTTTTGTAAAATCCAATTTTACTTATTATAAGAAGTACCTTATAATGACAATTATTTACATCAATTCTCTTCGTCAAAACTATATTACAGTAGGACTTATGCAATTTGGTAATGGTCAAAATTCCAGTATTGTTCATATTCAACTTTATAATCCAAACACAAAATCCTTGATTCTATAATAACAATTATTATTAATCGAACTGTTCTGGCTAGAGACTTCGACTTTGAGTTGACATCAGTTGACCATGATACTAACCTCATATAACTAAGGAGAAGAATCTTCTCTTGAATAGTGTTTCACTTCCAACGCTTTCACTCAATCCAACTATGTCGTTCGATGGACGTCGTGTCACGATTTAACTATAATCAAAGCGGAGCTTCCATATTGAAGATCAACAGTATTCTCAAGTCAAGAGAACTGTGTAAATTAGTCACATCGATTTTCTCTTCTTGACCTTAATTATATTAACCGATAGAAAACTATCGAGTGAGTCATTCCATGGTTATCTAATAACTATCATTACGTAACCCCTTGGTGCCTCCAACAATCATGTGTTATACACTATCCAACATTTGGAGAGTGTTATATACTCTAGCCTCAACAGATGTATCGATATCCAGTCTCGATATATCTTGCTAAGAATATTTACAATGGTATATTTATTTTCATTGTGATAAATTACTCACGGTTACAACACTTTATAACTATTATCACAAAACATACCATTTGTGGATTTTCTATTAAATATACTTTTAATTAAATTAATTAATTAATATAACATATTATATTAAGTATATAATAGAAAGAAAACACCTTTTAGATTGAACAAGATTGGTCATCAAGTTAGATTTGTGTAACAAATTACATAATTGCCCCTAGGGCATACCTCTAACTCTATCAACTAAGACATGCCTTCATTAAAGCATCCTCTCTCATCGTGATGGTGAACAACGTCTTTTGTGGAATCAAATGATTAGTGAGTGATTTCTTTAGATAAAGATTCTCCAGCTTGGTTCAAATTACTTTAGTAGTGGTTTCCATGCTAATTTCCAAGATAACATTTTCTCTCATGGCCAGCGGTAGAGTAGTAAATGCGCGTTCTTCCATCTCCTTCATTTCCATGGTAGAAATTTCAGCCGGTAACCCCTCGATGTCAAAAACTACCCGATGAACCATATCCTTTGTAGAATAGCCTTCATCCTTCATTGCCACTTCTTGAAGTCTTTATCCTCGTTTCACCTTTCTATTGGCAACCGAGATCCAGATGCAATGTAAGAACTTTTGACATAAGGTCTTGTTACAACAGGGGTAGCGCCATCTTCTGCCATACTTCCTTACACCTTCTATAAACAATCTAGATGCTCTGATACCAGATTGTTGGGGCTTATCCTTCCAAGCTGATAATACCCAACAACAACTGATGCGGAAATAAATTGGATCAAATATAGAAATTATGAAACAAATAAATAAAATTATTGGGGTTTATTCATGACAAAGATTACATTACCCAATTAATAATAAATAAAAGGAAGCACACTAATTTTTTTAAAGTGGTTCCACTATCAACGTGATAGTGTATGTCCACTAAGGGGAGAAGAAATTTTATTAATACTTAGAAAGAAGATTACAAAGAGATATAATGATTTCCCTTACATAGACTCCTTTAAATATAGGTTTTAGAACTTGGGATTGAACTTATCATGCGATGTGGGACTAAACAAAACATCAAAACCTAATATTGTATCACTTTTTTCAACATTCATTGCTAAATTTAGTATGTTCTTTAAAAATGGAAAGTTTACAGGGTTGAATGATAAGCAAGTATATAGAAGAAGTGGATGTTGGAAGTGAAACTAATAATAAGCAATACTTGAGAAAAGCCAAAAAGCTTATAATGTTAATCTTTATAATAATTTGATGAGTTCATTAGATGGCTTGAGAATTCAATAGTTTCCTTTAGGTTTATAAAATGGAGTAGTTATAGAGAGAGAAACATATGGAAATTATTTAATTGAGTTCGAAATGATTGTAGATGTTTTTCTTTGTTCCTTTTTGAGATTATTCAAAGCTTTTGTAGATTAAAATTTTACTGAAACAAGTCTAAAATGACATGTAACAACTCACATAATTTTGAAATTTTATTATTAGTATGGAATTGTAACAATCTACATTAATATAATGATATGGAATTGTAAATAATAAAAGACTGCCTTATACATATGACCTCAAATTTGCATCTTGATTGGTAGATAGTCCTAAATTCGATCACGATCCTATCTCCTGGCTTTACAATGGCTTAGAAGGCCACTTTTTAATTTATTTTATTGTTTATTGGATGAAGTATTTTCTACTTAGGGTAAAGAGAAAGGAATGGTAGTTGGACAAGACAAGAGGGGAGGCCAAAAAAGTAAACCAAACAATGAGGGGGTATTTTGGTTTATATAGAGAGAGTGGAGGGGATCTTTTCTCCTTGATTTACTAAGTCCCTCTTTACCATTTCAAAATCCAATACTTGAATTTGGAGCCCCCATTGTTCCTCAATATGGTTAGACATAAATAGGGCCGTATAGGCCTCAAAACTTGTCCAAACCCATTAAGTAATTAATATACATTTATATCAAATTGAAACGCGTATTGATATTAAATATTGATCGTACATATATAACTTTATATACGCATGTAATTAATTACTAATGATGCCCAGATAATACTAATGGCTCCTAATACACCAAATAAATAAATTATATTTTATAAATATGAACTAGTTTACTAGTTTATATTAATTATAAATCAATTAAATCATGTGGTATTTTGAAGAATCTACCAATGCAGTTGTGCGACTCGCATGTGTAAATTTAGTCGGCGGTTAAAATTGAACAATTCAAATGTTAACTTTCATACATCATCTTAGTTAGTAGTGTGACAATTTGGTCGAATTTATCGCTCATATATCCTTAACGGTAGGATCTTATTTTACAATTTTAAGTGGTACATGTTAGCAATATTTATTATAGTTCTTTTCATCAAAACTATATCACTTTAGGACTTACAATTGGTTTGGTCAAAAGTTCAATGTTGTCCACATTCAATTGGATTAGTCTAAATACAAAGTTCTGGTTCAATAATAACAATTATTATTAACCGTACTGCTCCGAACAAAGACTTTGACTTGAGTTGACTACGGTTGATCTGATACTAACCTCAAATAACTAAGGAGACAAATTCTCTATTGAATAGTGTTTCACTTTTAATGCTTCAACTTAGACCCACAATATTCTTTTAATGAATGTCATGCCACGATTAAACTATAATCAAAGTTGAGTATCCGTATTGAATTCAAAGGTATTCTCAAGTTCAGAGAACTGCGTAATATCGTTACTTCGAGATTCTTTGTTTGACCTTAGTTATATTAAGTAACATAAAACCCTTGAGCGAGTCATTTCATAGTTATCGAATAATTATCAGTACGTAATCCCATAGTGCTTCCAACAGCCATGAGTAATACACTGTTCAACATTTGAAAAGCGTTATGTACTTTAGTCTCAATGGATGTACCTATATCCTATCTCGAAACATCTTGACTATGAATATTTGAAATAGTATGTTATTTTTAGTGCGATAAATTTCTCATGATTATAACACATTCTAGTTACTACCACTTAACATATCATCTAAGAATTTCTATTTAATATAATTAAATTAAGTAATTAGTTAACATAGCACAATATGACAAGTACATAACAGAAAGAAAAATACTTTTTATTTCGAATCAGATCTTATTACAGAGTTAATAATTTACAATAAATGACTGAATTGCTTCTATGGCATAACCCTAACTCTATCATAGAGATCATTGTAACATAAGAGTAGAAAAGGGTTATTATTCTAGGGTTTCAGAGATTGAGATTTTTTCTCAATTTTTAGAGGTTTTTTTTGTAATTTTTTGGTGGAATTGATAAAGTTATATTTAGAGGAAATCGATTGTCTATTTTTTCCTGACTTCTTTTCTCTTCTCAAATCTAATTATGTAGGGATACTTGGAATAACCCTTACAATATCAATATTCATTCACATTGCCCAAAGTAATATTTTGATCTCGAATGAATGTTAGAGGGCTCGACTATGACCTAATGTTATGACACATTTACAATAGGTTACATCAAATATTTTCTACTTGTTTCATTTATACATCACAATAATAAATCTATACTAAACTAACAATTTGGACTTTTCTTTAACTAATTTTTTTTTCTTTATGAACCGAAAGTTATACGGTTATATGGTAGGCAAGTATGCAGAAGAAGTGGATGCTAGAAATGAAACTAATAACAAATAATGCTTGAGAAAAGCAGAAAAGCTCCTAATGTTTATCTTTATGAGAATTTGATGAGTTCATTAGATGGCTTGAAAATCCAACAGCTTCTTTTTGAGATATTCAAATGGAGCTGTTATAGCGCAAAGAACATATGAAAATCATATGAGGAATTTTTTTATTGGGTTCAAAATGATTATAGATTTTTTCCTTTGTTCCTTTATGAGATTATTCAAAGCTTTCGTTGTTTAATTATACTATATCAGTGCTCGAATTTTATTGCATTTTTTCGTTTTATTTAACAATATTTTTACACCTTTAATGGAAAGAGTTTTATTGAAACAAGTCTAAAATAAAACGTAACGACTCATATAAAGTTGAAATTTTAATTTTAGCGTTTATTTTGTTTAGAAAAAGGATAAGAAAGGGGTGACTTCTCGAAGGGTGTATATTCTTGAGTTGTGAGCAAGAAGAATAATTTTTTTATGGTAAGAAGTTAGAAAAGAAAAAAATTAGCAAAATAAAAAAAGGGTAAATTTAGTATACCGTGATCGATGTGAGATGGGCGCGATCTAACCAAAATACCTACTTTGTCCAAAAGGAAACTTTTTATGTTTACGTACACATTGAATAAGACGCATCCGACGCAAACTGCTCCTATGGACGAACGGAGTTGTCGCGAATGCACCCATGATAGCGTAATAACTAAATTGAATGCAACGTTATTGGTTAATTCTATTTTACTAGGGAAAATGGTACTGTGCAGTTAAGCCATGAATGATTATCAAAATATTTCTAAATGTACGGGACATAAACAAAGTAGTAACTACATGATTCATATATATTAAATAGAATTGGAGACTAGGCTTGCGTCCTTATTTTTAAACTTAACTCAAAGTCGACCTTCTCAATCGAATAGTCCCAAATATCCCTTTATAATTATTTTTGCTTATTTTTTTTCGTATTTTCATAGTTGAAATCTACACTAAATTGCGACTAGACATAAATCGAAAATGAATTGATTACTTTTCAAATATTTGCAATTTTTTCTGCAAATAAGGATAGTTTTTCTGAGAATATAAACAGACAAAAGTGCAAACATAAACAAAATTTCTTCAATATTTGCGAAATGCTGGACTAAAACATTTTTCAATCAATTTGATCGGTCTTTTGGCGATCGGTTGAGATATAAGTGAAGAGAAAAACCAGTAGAAGAAATATGTATTACTGCATGTAGATTTTCATACCTTTCCACAATTTATGTCGGTTTCAAAAATTAAGATAGTGTTTGATTCAATTTTTTAGTTTTAAGTTTTCATCCATACAAAGATGTGCAAGACGCATGTATATTGTGGAAAACAATCAACTTAGAAAACAAAGTTAACATACAAAATAGAAAACGGCTTTTATTTTTATTTTTTATGTTTTGAAAAATAAGAGAAGCACAAAAAACAATCCATCATTTCATCGTTCATCCCTTCTGTGGTTCCTTCCATCCTATCCATCGTCCATCTACTCCTTTTAGATTTTGTAATTAAAGTTGAAAACGCAAAACTCATTTTAAACTAAACGCTATCTAAGATTGTAATTTCTATGATTTTATTTAGACGTAGATTTTGCATATATTTTGAAAGTTTTGTAAAACAATCTTAAATATATCAATGAATCTGCTCCTACACACAAATCTATTGTACATTTCAAAAACAACCATTACCGAAAAAATGCTATTGTATATGTATTCTTTTTGTTTCTCTTAATAGTTGTTTTTCAATGCTCTACTTTGTTAGATTAAACATATTCTGAGCTATTTTTTTTTTAGTAAATACAAAATTTGATTATGCAAGTACCGGATAATCTTACTTTCCATTTTGTTGCAAGTTTGGAATGTTAATGCTTGCAAGTATCATATATTAATCATTTTTGCTAACTTTTATAAATTTGGTCATTTATATCCTTGGTATCTCTCTCCCCAAATTAAAGATGCATATTAATGGATATTTAAAAAATTCGAAATCCGTCCACATCCGTATTCTTAAAATAGATAAATATCCGATGTTCGAAAAAACGGATACGGATGCGGATATGAAGATATCCACATTCGAAAATTATCCGTTCGGTTTTGTTAAGATTATAGTTAATATTTTGTGTATTTTATATAATGATGAATATGTGTTTAATTTTTATTAAGTTAATAGTTTGTATTATATGAATTCAATGCATATTAAATGCTCAAAACTATTTATTCTCATCATATTTATTTGTTTTTCACGTTTTTTATGAGATTGAAAAAAGATTATGCTAAATCAAAATTTTCTATTAATATTTCTCAATTTATCAACCATTAACGGATAAGATAATTATTCGATATCCGTCAGTATCCAATATTCGTATTCGAAAGTATCCGTTTATTGACCTATTTACCAGCCGGAGTAAAATTAACTAAATATAAAGGTGATTAAATGTAGCAATTAACCTTTGGAATTGAACTTCGTGAGTCATCGTTAATCTATAAATGTTTGTATGGTCTCATAGGGCATGATGTTCAGTTGCATCAATACATTCTATTGTTCAAAATGGAAGCATGTTATAACTATATAGTATATAAATAATATTAAACGATAAACCATCTCTTCGTCAGAATAAACGGTTATGCAACTTTATATCAGTTCGTGAATCTTATTTTGCATATTATATTTAACATGTATGCCAGTAACTGCAAAAGGCTTTTTGATAGTGCTAATGGATTTTTTTTTATTTTCTTGAAATTTTACTGTGTGGTTTTCTATTAAATGCTATCTTTGCGGATTATGTACTGAAAATGGGCCTGTTATACTGCTAGTTGGGCTTATAAATTCAGGTTAATTTACATAGGGAATGTAAACAGGGGAAATTTGGTTCTCTCCTCCTCGTTTTCATGTAGGCATTTCAAATTATGTCATTATTTCTAATTTCGGTAAATTTCTTATTTTGTTTCAAAAATTAAATTCTGAATGATAATTATATTTTTAAGTAATCAAAACATTTTATTTGAATTTTATGGGAAACTGCAAACATCTTTAGATCACGGTTTGAGTCGAGACGTGACCTCTAACCTAATCAACTGTTTGCAAATATTTCGTTGGTTTGTGATTTTGAATTTCACCACGTTTTTTCAACTACATGGTAAACCACACGATTCTTTGGATCACGGTCCTTGTAAATCAACTATGTGGTGATAATATACTCCCTAGACTATGTTTGCAAAGTGGAACACGATTGTGCTACATATCATGGCCAAACAGACAATTACAGCAGTGGTAATTTTAAGTTAATGTCATGATCATAATATTGCATAAATCTAGGCTTGTAAAACACTTAGTTAGTGTTAGTCATAAAATCTACTCAAGAGCAGAAGTATTAAAGAAGGTTAATAGGATTGAGGTTTCAATGGAGAAACGGACCTAAGCTTCATAAAGAACATAAGAGGTTGTTCGAAGGCATTGAGCAGACATCGAAGGAGTCGAAGGCACCAACTACTCATGCAGTACAAAGGCTTTCGACCCAGATGGAAACAGATATACCCTTTCGCCAATTTCAACCTTTCGACACAGGTAAACAAGCAAGTACAATTTCGTAGCCCTTTCAAAGGCAATGGATGGTGCTCTCACGTGCCAAACTTTTTAGAGTCAAAGGTTTTGCCTCTATTACAACCTTTTCGAAAGCATATACAAGCCTTTCGAACCGGTCGAAGTCCATAATTTTAAAAGAAGGTTTCACCTCAATTCTTAGGCATATATTCAAGGGCTACTCAACATCTTCAAAACCATCGACCTATCGACAATGTCGAAAGCTTCAAACTTACTTCCAATAACGACAAGGAAAGAGAAGGTGCGTTCAGAAAATCTTTCGACAATGTCGAAAGGAATTCAGAAATCAACGAAGGCAAAAAGATGATGAAGGTTCCTTTCGACTCAGTCAAAAGGTCAGGGAAGGGATAAAGGAGGCGAAAGAGTAAACAAAGAAGGACAAGAGGACGTCTTTCGACAATATCGGAAGGGTCATGGCCTGTCGACCAAGACGAAATGCTTGAAGTGGCATATAAAAAGGGGTCCTTTCGACCCAGTCGAAAGCAAAGACGTGGAAGGAGGGCCGACCTGTATCTATAAATAAGACCCAAGGGGTTCGGTTTGAAGGACCGAATTATGGAATCCTGATTTCATTTTATTTACTCAACTTTCTTAGTGACAGTTGTATTCTGAAGAAACCCTAAATCAAATTAGGGCAAGGGCACTCTATCTTGTAACTCATTTTGGATTATGAATAAAAAAAGATGACTTATTCATTAAGGATATTGGTGATGAGGAAGATCATTTAGATCATCAGCTAAACTAATGATCAATTGCACATGATTCTAACATATTCTTCTCATGATCTCCTTTTGTCTATGCTATGTATAAGATCGACTTGAGCATTTCCAATCGAATCACATCATCATCGAAATCTGCACTTAAAACTGAAAATCAAAGTGATGATGGGGTGTCGACCATGTTAAGCTTATGAAACTTGAGAATACCTAGATCGATCTCATACAAAGAAATCAAAGTGGATTGTAAACAATAATAAACTAGAACTGTTCCGAAAAGAAGAAACCCCTCTCGACATGATCGAAAGGGGTATATTCGAAAAGAATCTTAGTTTATAATTGGCTAACAATCGTATATAGAGGAACTCTTTTGAAGGAGATTAACCCTTTTAGGACATCAGTAACCCCTTTCGAAGGGGTTTCATAATTAGAACAATGAAACCATGGAGTCGAAAGCGACTGAGTCATACTGATGGAATAAGCATTCCTTTTTGACACAAACGAAAGGTCGTGACTGTTACCTTTCGACATGATCGAAAGGGATGAAAAACAAGAATGGTCAGTTGATTTCAACCCACTCGAGGGATAAAGCTCAATCAAACGTTGTTCTCAAAAACTATATCCCAAAGTGAACTTCTTGAGGCCTTTCGACTAAGCCAACCTGGTCGAAAGGTTAAGATAGCTTATTTAACTCTTTTGACTAAGCCAGAAAGGTTGGATAACTTTATAAATCCTTTCGACAATGTCACCCTAGTCGAGATGCATGTTTTCGAAGGAGTGAATCCTCTCAATAACTTGGTCTTGTTAGAATCTAATAACCATGCAAATAACATTGGGTATGTTGACAAGTTTTCTTGTTAACAGTAGGGAGATGCGTAATATGGCCAAACAAAGAATTACAACAAAGGCAATGTTAAGTTCCACCAATGTTTAATATTTGTTTTCATTAAAGCATCTACACGAGGATGTCCCCTTCTAGGAGGAGGAAGAAAAACAACGTAAATTCTTCTCACTCTTACAAAAGCGAGTAGGAGAAATTTTATTTTTTTAAAAATAATAATAAATGGTGTTCATAAAACCGTTTATAGAGGTATATGAATTTCAGCAATATAATTTTTTTTGTAAACGGCTTTCTGAAAAATGTTTAGGACATAGATGATTTTCAGAAAAACAGCTAAGGAACTTACGCTCAACAAATAAAATGGGAGAAACTCATATTTTCTTTTCTTTTCTTTTTAAAGCTCAAATCGACGTTGCTGGAGCGCGAGAAATCAGAAAAAAAAAGGGAGTTTCCTCCGTTTTCCAACAAATCGAGATGCTCTAGCAAAAGAAAATTGGCAAAAGAAAATGGTGTTGCATAATGTGTCCTATTTGTTTCTCTTAACAGAAGCGTTTCAATGCTCAAGTTTGCATAATTAAACATTTTCACGAGCTATTTGTTTTCCTTAGTAAATACAAAAATTTGATTATGCAAGCAATGGATAGTCTTGGATTCCATTTTGTTGGAAGTTTGGAATGTTAATGCCTATGTGTTGTTAGTTTTATATATTAATCTTTTCGCTATTTTTTTTAAAATTTGGTCACTTATACCCTTCGTATCTTTCTCTGCAACATGATAGAGAAATAGTTAACATTAGAATGATCTATTAGTACTTATTTACAACACAAAGTAAAAATAAATAAATATAAAGGTGCATGGTGATTAGAATTAGTAATTAACCATTTTAATTGTGTTCTCTGTGAGTTCATGATGTTTTTTTGCTCTTATAAATATTTTTTGAATGTTGCAGTGTTACTTAACCACAATTGGTTTAAAGTTTATGTTATGCTACGACTAAAGGTCATCAACTCTTCAGGCTTCTTGATAACTGCACCTAGAGCATTCATATGCTTCAATTGTGTCTTCGAGCTTTTGTTGGGTTTAGATTGTCTTATAACATTTTTTTTTTTTAAAAAGCATTCTTATAGTGGGTTTTGTTGGAAGTGGATGAGAAAGGGATATTATGATCGGGGTACGGATAAAGAAAGTTCACCGAAAGAAAATTTCGTTTTTGAGCTGCAAAATATTAAGCTAAAGAGGAATAATTGTTTGTATTTATTTGTAGTTTTACTTGTTTCAACCATTTTAAGTATTTTTAAATAAATGTTAGTAGTTGATTTTAAATAATAAAACAATGTGAAAATGCGAAATTATAAAACATCCACATTAGAAAAGAAATTGGTACACCAAGACTGAAAAGAAAAAACAAATAAAATATAAACAAGCAAAAGAAAACACAAGATTAGTTAGGGGATTGGGGATTCGAAAAAAAAAGATATATGTTATCCATATGTTTTTTATTTTTAAGAATATCACATTGATATTAATGTTAAATGTTGTTTTATTTTTTCACAAAAATATGTATTAATTTAATCCTTACAAAAATATCATTTTTTATTACGAAAATGCGTTTGAGTATTGACATTTTTCATTTTAAGAAAACATATTGGACGGTATTGATTCTGAAAACTTATAAGGATTATAATTATCTAAATTCGAATATGCAACCGCTTTCAAAATAAATATATAATGATTTTTTATTCCGTAAAGTGGTCATAATAGATATTTGGACTTACATTTTGAAATATACGGTCGTTTGAAGTTAGATAATTTTTAAACAAATTAACGTGCAAGTTGTCTAAGATGTTGGTATCTGACGTCGCGACCAACGCATCCGACGTCTAAGATGCAAACAAATCATTCTTCCCACATCGCCGAGGAAGATGTAGCCCATTTTAGACATCTAAACCGAAGAACGCACCCTTAATTTCTTAGATAAACCCCCAAACGTGAGTGCGTGCGTGCGTGCGTGCGTGCGTGCGTGCGTGTGTGTGTGTGTGTGTGTGTATATATATATATATATATATATATATATATATATATATATGGTAATAAACTACCTTAGTGGCAGCTGAAGGTTTAAAACCCAAGGGTTCACTAGGTGGAAGTCTAAATAAGGAATTAGGAACTTAATACCTTTTTATTTCTGTTTTTATTGTCAGAGTCTTTTAATTTATTATTTAGGCTCCTGTAGTTTATCTGTCTCAATAGTAGATTTTTACCAGTCATGGTAAAGATTCATATCGAAATCATATTCTGTAGATCTGTTTCTTTCCTCATGTTCTATTAGCATGTTCATTCATTTTTTATGGAATTGTTTTAAAAATCTTTGTCTCAAAGCTACGTGATAATGAAATATATCTATTTCATTTATTATATTATATAAATTTATTGTAGAATCTCTTATGTCTATACGTTCAGTTACATATTTGTCTTTAAATATGCTTGCACTCGTATATTGATCTTTTTGATTTAAGTCTATATTTTTTAGAACAAAAGGTATTTTTATGAGAAACTCTTCTTCTAAGTGATTTTGTAGAAATTCCATTAAATGGTTTGTAATTTTTGCTGGTATTTTAGAAAATTTGATGTGAGAAAACAAACATGAATCTTAGAGTACTCAGTGAAAGCAGACCATATGATGGTTTTTGTTTATTATCTTCTCAATCTAATACTTTCTCAATCTTAGATGTTTTTCTTTTTTAACTATTAAAATTCTTTTTTGTAACAAATCCTCACCATGTTACTCTAAAAGTTACTTCCCGTAAAACGCCTAACGTCCTCATGACTAACGGCTAAAACAGGTACTTTACTCTTTCAAACGAGCTTACGTCTGTTGGATTTGGTTACATTAAGAACATGAATAGATCATAAAATACAATCATCTCATCATCATTAGTAATCATTTTAGGATGATAATAAATAATAACCATACCTAAGTCGCTTCACTTTTCGTCTTCGATTCAAGTCTTAAGTATTTAGCTCATATTTGTGGAATTCGTCATTGAACGAGAAAATGAAAACATGAAGATTTTATTGCTCTTAATGTTCAATGTTCAAAATGGAAGAATGTTGTAACTATATAGTATCTAAATTACATTAAACAATAAACTATCACTTCAGAATAAACGGTTATGCAACTTTTTATCAGTTTGTGAATCTAACGAAAGATTTGTTATTTTGCATATTATATTTAGGGGTTTTAGGCTCAAGGAAAAAGTTGAAAAAAAAATTAGTATCAGAGACAACAAGTTTGCTTTTTAGGCTGAAAGACACTTTCTAGTGAAAATAACAGAATGATAGTTGTAACTATCATTTTCTCTTTACCTTAAAAACTGTCATTCAGACTAAAAAACAAACTTGTTGTACCGAAGACTAAATTTTTTAGCAACTTCTTCCATGTGCCCATTTTTCATTTATATATATTTAACATGTACGCCAGCAACCGCAAAAGGCCTTTTGATAGTACCAATTTTCTCTTTTTTTGGAAAATTTATTGTGTGGTTTTCTATTAAATAAATGCCATCTTCGCTGATTACATATTGAAAATGAGCCCGTTATACTGAGTTCGGCTTATAAATTCAGATCAATTCACTTAGAGATTGTAAACAATGGAAACTTGGTTCCCTCCTTCTCGGCTAATTTTGAATTATGCCCCAATTTTTAATTTTGGTAAAAATTTAATTTTATTTCAAAAATTAAATTCGAATAATAGTTGCATGGTTACCTAATCAAAGCATTTTATTTAAATCTTCAGAAAAACTGCAAACATCTATAGAGAAATATGCAAATATTTTTATAATTTTTTGCTGATATTTGTAGAAAACACTGGAAGTATTAGTGTAAAATTTCAAACATATGAGTCGTGACGTGAGCTCTAACCTAATCAACTGTTTGCAAATATTTGGTTGGCACGTGATTTTGACTCTCACCACGTTTTTTCAACTACATGGTAAACCACACGATTCTTTGGATCAGAGTCCTTGTCAATCAACTATATAGTGATAATATACTCCCTAAACTATATTTGCAAAGTGTAACACGGCTGTGCTACATAACATGGCCGAACAAACGATTGCAACAGTGGCAATGTTAAGTTAACGTCATGATCTTAATATTGCATAAATCTGGCTTGTACATCACTCAGTTAGGGAGACGCATAATATGGCCAAGCAAACAATTACAACAGAGGATCCACCAATGTTTAATGTTTGTTTAACTTTATAGCATCTCCAAGAGAGTGGCACCTTGTAGTAGGAGGAGGAAGAAAAACAAAGTAAATTCTTTTCTCTTTCAGCAGCGATAGAAAGAAATTGTCCTGTTTTTTCTATATAAAAGAAGAAAATCTACAAACGCTGTTAATAAAACTGTTTATATAGATATATGAGTTTCAAAAGCATTATTTTTTTTTTCCTTAACACAACTAGAATACTATAAAAAGGGTACGGAGCATGAAGTCGGTCGGAGTCGGCTCCGTCTCTTTTTTGGAGTCGGCTGGGGACGGCATAATATTTTATTGAACTTTGCGACGGCCGGAGTCGGCCTGTAACGGATAGAGACGGCTAGCATCGGTTATTTAATTATTTTCTCAATCTACTTCTTATATACACCTATTTCATTTGAAAAAATGAAAACAGTACTAAAATGGTCAAAAAAATAAAATTGACATGTATGAATATTAATATTCACCCAATGACGGGTCGTGTTAGGTTAGATTGGTATTTTCGATAATATATGTTCGTGTAACTCGAAAAGTTATCGTTGTTGAAAATCTAACTCGCACGACCAATCGATTCAACTTTTAGTCGATCCGCTATACAAATTCGATAAAGGTGGTTATATGTAACATTTTAAAGAATTAAAATAATTTTTTAAACCGTTGGGTAATCAATTATGAATTTTAAAATGTATTTGGTATAATAAAATTATATACAATAAATTATGCAGCGTAAAAATAATTTCTTTGGATCTTATGTCGATCTAAGGTATTTTGGAGATGTTTCCAGAATATTGTTAAAAAATACACGACTATGGGGTGTCGATCTTGAATTTCAAATTTATGGCCGTTCGTGCACTTTCGGACAAAAAACCCTTCGTTCGAAGGCCGAACGACTTTCAAACGAGACCAAATTTGAACCAGGTTTGCTTTGTGGTGTTTTAATCGAATCCGTACGGATGGATTTGAAAAAAAATCATTGCCTACAAAATTATCCAAGAAATATTGTCCGTACGGATGGGTTATATTTTGACAGATACATTAGTTCATGATATTTTCTTCAATAAATATTTCAGAGTATTACTTAACCACAATTGGTTTAAAGCTTATGTTATGTTACGATTGAAGGACGTTAACTCTTCATGCTTCTTGATGATTGCACCAAGAGCATTCATATGCTTCAATTGTGACTTCGAGCTATACACGTTGATAATCATCTATATTAAGTTTTAGAGGACGATGATCATATAGTACATCAATTTGAGAATGGTTCTTTATTTTGGAAAGTGGACCTGTCATAGCTACATACCAGACGAAGAAGAAAATGTGAAGGTCGACTTAGGAGAATATATAATTATTGAGGTCTAACGTAAGCATTTAAAAAAAAGTAATTTGATATGTTACTTATTATTATAATCTGAATAGATTGGGCTTGTTTACGGTAACAAAGTTGGATAGAATGCACCGTGGTATATTGACATATGCAGTACCGGCCCAAAGAATTTATTGTCCAAGCCATAGTCGAATTTTGTTGCCCACTGCTATATAAAATTTTAATATTTTTTTTTGAATATTAAGTATAAGAGAACATACTTAGATTATAACATACAAAATGTTCACTTTCTATTCAAAATACACTGCATTAGGAAGGTTACAATATTCAATTCAAAAAATAAATAAACTAAACATCAACTTTTCATACAAAATAACGACCAACTTTCTTCAAAAAGTTCAAATAAAAATGTTTCTTCTTGCATTTTTTGTTGCAAATTCTTCGATCAAATTGTCATAATTAAACTTCTCTAAAAATTCACTTTCTATTGAAATCATTGCTAGCCCATTCAGTCGTTGTTGTGACATGCTAGTTCGAAGATAGTTTTTAATCAATTTCAATTTAGAAAAACTTATCTCCGCGGAAGCAACCGTTGCAGGAATAGTTAACAAAATCCGATAAGCAATCCATGCACATTGAAAACCGCCTTCTTCTACATAAGAACTTATGAAGTGAAGAATTTCCATCGATTTAACTATTTCTTTAGGTAACATAGTTTGCAAAGCTTTTAAATCTTGAAATAAATCATTTCCATATATATCATATTGTTCATTGTATTTCAAGTAACTTTCTAAACGAATACAATGTTCCATTAACTCTTCTTTACCAAGATTCATAAACTTTGCTTTCAACAAAAATCCAAAGATATTGTCATAAAGTTCAATTTGTTCAAATCGATCTTTGAATGATGTAAGAGCTTGGTCTATGATATGAAATGAAATACGAGACTCTAAAAATTTCTTCCAGCGAACGACTTTCTTCATTACTAATTTCATTATCCTAATCTAATAGTTTTTTTCTACGAATAACTCTTTTCACCTCAAATTTTGGTTCAATATCAACATCGATAGCAAGTTCATTTGCTTCATTCATCATTTCTTCAAATCCATGTTCTCTAAAGCTTTGAAAAAACTCAATAAGTTGTTTTAATCTTGTGATTGCATCCTCTAAATTCATATCCTCATGTTGAAGTGCTTTGCTTACTTGATTCACTTTATTTAACAACTTGTACCAAATACAAAGACTTACTAAAAATTCAAAATTCTCCAAAACATTAACACATAAGCCTCTAGCTTCCGCCATCACAATATCCTCTTTAGAATTGTTTGCAATTTCAATTAAAGCATCTCTTAACATTGATGGTTGAAATCGAATAGCTCTTACACTTTCAACATGACTTTCCCATCGAGTAGCGGATAATGATTTTGGTGTTAAACCTTTCACATATTTTTTAAGAACATCCCACCGATGAGTAGATCCCGAAAATAATGTTTAAATCTTTTGTACGAATGTAAAAAAGCTTCTCGCTTTAACACAAGATTTAGCCATATCACATAAAGCAAGATTTAAACTATGACAACCACATGACATATAAAATGCTCGAGGATTTATATCAAGAAGCCTTTTTTGTACACCTTGATGCTTACCTTTCATATTAGATCCATTGTCATAACCTTGACCTCTTATATCATCAATGTTAAGTTTAAGCTCATGCAAAACATTTTCAAGTTGTTTGAAAAGACCAAACCCCGATGTATCATCAACTACTATAAATCCAAAAAAAAAAACTCTTCTACCTTCACTTCATTAATATCTTCAATATCCACACATCTTATAATAATCGACATTTGTTCTTCATGACTTAAATCCGGTGTGCAATCAAGAATAACCGAAAAATATTTTGCTTTTAAGATCTTGGTTATTATTTTGACTTTGATCTCATTCGATAATAGAAGTATTATCTCATTTTGAATCTTATGACTAAGATAATGATGTTGAATTTCTTTATCTACCACACGACGAAGATGATCTTGCATAATCGGATCAAATTTTGCAAGAAACTCAATAAATTGGCAGAAAAGTCCATTATTTTTTTCATATATCTTCTCATTGCTTCCACGAAATGGCAAACTATTCCTACAAAGTGTTTTCACAACTTCGATTATCCGAATTAATATCATCTTCCAACGAACTTTCTCCTTCTCAATTTGAGCTTCCATTTTTTTATCAACCGTTGCTTTCAAGTTTAGTCCCTTTTGCAAATCAACCCACTTCACAATATTTTCACAATGTTCCGGATTAGTTTCATGATCTCTAAGTTTGTGTGGAAGGTTATGCCAATCATCAATTCCATCTTCCGACAATTTGCTTGCCATTAATTTATTTTTAAATAGCTTGCAACAAAAACAAAATACTTTATTCAATATATTAGAATATATAAGCCACTTCCTTTCATGTTCCTCACCATTTGGAAAACGACGAATATAATGCTTAGATGAAAAACTTCTACTTTTCCCAAACTTTATGACGCTTGGAAATTTGTCATTTTTTTAAGGATTTTGATTGGGCCCCTTTGAACTATTATTATTCTTTTAGCATCATTAATAGGTTCCCATAAACCCGGATCATGATCCACATCAACATCTTTGTTCAAATCAAGCATGCTTTCTTCATTCACATGTTCTTCACAATTATCATTGTTTGTTTCTTCATCGACAATTTCATTCACATAAACATCTTCATTGATATGAATTTCATGATCTTTATATGTTTCTATAACATCATCAACGTTTTCATCAATAGCTTCACTTGTTTCTCCGACTTGACTTGAAACAATTGAATGTTGTGCTTTTGCATTGAATAGTTTAGAAATTGAACCGACTAATGATGTAGATATTGCATCTTGACGTTGTTTCAGTCTTCTATTATAAGCACCGGAGTTTTGCTTTCTATTTCTCACCCGTTTCTTATCGTCTTCTTCTTTTGTCATACTATCCACTATCTAATAACATAATTAAATTAAATTATGTTACTCCTTTTAATCTAAAAATATATATTTAGTTTGGAAAAGTCATCAACAAATCAAACGACTACCAAACAAATCAACCAATCTAGTCATCGACCAATCAAATTAGACCAAATTTTTTTTTCTGTTGGTTTCGATTTTGAAAAAAGTTATTTGTTTTGATTTGGTTTATATTTGTTGAATAATTAATTTAGGTTTAACATTTTTTATGGCTTTTAAACCGAACTAGCTATCCGTGTTCTCACTCGTAAAACTGCTTAGTATAGAATACTCATGTGGGATATCATTAATAATAAGCATTGACATTCAAACATTAATACACTACACAGTTACAAAATGTGAGTGCTCTGTGCTCATATCACTATATAATTGTTTTTGATTAGATTACACAAGGGTCATTCGACAACTCCAAAAAAAACTTGATTTCTTGCTTATTTCTTATACTACAAAAATTCTAAGACACGAAACTAAATGTATTCCAATTTCCAAAATAACTAATTAAGTTTAAACCTAATTTACAAAAAATGCCAACATATGAAGAAGAAGAAATGTTGACAGTCACAGCCTCACAGCCACACCTCCAAACATTAAATTCCATTTTCGTAAAGGAGAAAAAACCATGCCCTTTTATCTAAGAACAAAATACATATCAAAACCTAGACTAGATCTAAAAAAATAAAAGAAACGAATGCATAAAAAAGAAAGAGAATAAATGACTACCATATATTTTCTGTAATTGGTGGCAGTGGTATCACCAACAATTCCAAGCGAATTGGAGATTCAGATTGCTGAAGCCGGGAGTTGTCGCCGACAACTGTCTTCTCCTGTTGTGTCTCAATCGCGATTTACCTTTTTTTTTCTTTTTCAACTACGTGCGCCGCTTACTGGTAGTGGTGCCCTATAATGTTTTTGTTTTTTTCAGCAGCAAAGTGAAGCATCCGAGCAGGGCTGCATCTATTTTTGTTTTTTTTCTACTGCACTGGTTTTTTTTTGCCCTAAGCCTGGGGGTTGCCCCAGCCCATGGGCTTGGTGGGCTTCCCCCCAGGCCGGCCCTGGACATATGCATGCAAAAGAGATCTAACATCTACGCTGTTAAGTGCTCACCGTCAGTTTTATAAGATACAAATACTGACTATATGTATATGCATGCAAACACAGTGGGAATTAAGAAAATGGTATTTTATTTATTTTATTGATGCAAGTAAAGGAGTATTAACTATATGTTATTACCCTTTCCTGTTGTCCTGCAAAAGTTAAATAAAAAGGAAAACATAGCTGTGGTAAATAAGCATATCAACATACCTTCTTTGGAGAGCCGAATATAGTTCTGAAACTCAGTTTCAGGTGGCTTTTGATAAGGCATCTCATCTCTTGATTCATCATTCTCGACCTATCATAATAGCATAACACCTCTCATAGCATCAGCAAAAGGCAGAGAGGGAAAAAGAAATAGTCTAAAATTAATCACCTGAGGTAAATCAGAATTGAAGTTTTTAAAAAATGGTTAATGAGTTAACCATTTATAACCCTTTTAAAAATGGATCAACCAACTCATAACTTATTTAATAAAATTGATAAATGTATCGATTCAACCCATTTATAAGTAGGGTAAATCGGTTGGGTTATATTTTGACAGAACCAGTAGTTCATGATATTTTCTCCAATAAATATTTCGCAGTATTACTTAACCACAATTGGTTTAAAGCTTATGTTATGTTACGATTGAAGGACGTCAACTCTTTAGGCTTCTTGATGATTGCACCAAGAGCATTCATATGCTTCAATTGTGACTTCGAGCTATTATTGAGTTTTGATTTTTTTATACATAAAAAATTCTTAGAGTGGCTTTTTTTGTCGAAAAAGAGAGGAGCACAAGAATGAATAAAGTTCAACCAAAGGGAAATGGGTCTTTGCCCTGCGAAGGGGTCAGCTAAACAAGAATAATTGTTTGTATTTGTAAGTAGTATTAATGTTGTTTTAATTTTTTTACAAAAATATGTTCATTAATTTATTTTTTACAAAATATCACATTAATGTGTGTTTGAGTATTGACGTTTCTGATTTTGAAAATAAACATGGAATGGTTTTGACCTTGAAAACCCGTAAGTAATGTAACTTTGGTATGAATCAAATTTGGATCTGAATCCATTTTTTAAATAAAGATATGATGGCTTCATGGTGCAGCAGCGGAAATAACAAAATGATGATTCTGTGAAAATAGCGATTGATGGAATGAAGAATACTGAATGGCCCAAATTCGTTGATCCGAAGATACCGAATTCTAGCTATCTTCGTCACGTTGATAGCGCACTATACCGTGAAAGAAGATCTTCAATTCTTCAAGCGTTGATCAAGCGCACTTGATACCGCGAATCGGCTTCAGCAATCGTAGAATCGAGCGCACTCGATTAACCGAAAGTGGAGATAGGAGATTACACCCAACTACCAATTTGGTGAAAGCACAAAGCTAACCAAACAAGAGTTTTTATTCAAATCAACTGAAACTTTACAAAATGACACAACTTGCCTATTTATAGGCTACAACACACACCACAGAAAATTACACAACACTTAGGTTGGCTACGACTTAAAAACAACACGACCTAAAAACACAGACGACTTACCATAAGTCGGCCGCGACCTAAATCATCACGACTCAAAAACATCACGACCTAAGACAGTCCGACCTAAAAACAATACAACATAAGTACAACACAACGCTTTACAACACATATTTACAATACATAGATCGGTCACGACCTAAAATACAACTCACGCGACCTAACTTCAATACATCAGATTCCTTCAGCGACTTAGTTAGGTCGTTAACGACCTAACACTTCATGCGACTTATCCCATAAGCGACTTAATGAACTGTAACAGTGAGCGACCTAAAAACAAGCGGCAACCAGAATCATCGACCTAAAAGAAACAGCTTCAGAAAATCTTCGCGACTTAAGTCTTCACGACCTAAGGCTTTACGACCTAAAGTCTCGCGACTTATAGTGAACGACTTATCTTCCCACGACCTAACTTAGGTCGTTCCTTTTCTCTGCGACCTATCATACGTCGTAACTCGTTAGGTCGTAACAGCGTGTTAGGTCGTTCCAGCGTCTTTCCCTTTAACTCGTGAACTCGTTCTTCGTTAGGTCGTTCATGCGCATGTTCCTTTAACTCGTCGACTCGTTTGCATGCCTTCACTTTGCAGTTGACTCGTGAGCGACCTATAAGTTCCATAGGTCGTGAGCGACCTATAAGTTCCATAGGTCGTGAGCGACCTATACGTTCCTTAGGTCGTGGGCGACCTAAAATTCTGGGACGACTTAACTCTGATGTAGATCGCGCTGCATCATCCTCCCCCTGTTGACAAAAATTCGACCTCGAATTTGTACTTTCTGCATCCACAACAGTCTCATCTCTACGATACGGAATCAAATATTTGACATTGAAAACATCAGACGTATGAACATCATCCGGCAATCTCAACTGATATGCATTCTCATTGATTTTCTTCAAAATTTCCACTGGACCAATCTTCCGTGCTTTCAATTTATTGTACGTTCCCACCGGAAAACGATCTTTTGTTAACACTGCATAAACCAAATCACCTTCATGAAAGTCAACACTCCTTCGTTTCAGATCTGCAGATCGTTTGTACTTCTCATTCGCTTTCTCCAATCGTTCCTGAATGATTTTATGACATTCTGTCAATCCATCAACAAAATCAACAGCCCGTTTAACAGTTCCCTTTGGTTGTGGTACTTTTGTCAAATCCAACGGTCCCTTTGGTAAGCTTGAATACACTATCTGAAATGGACTGAAACCTGTGCTACGATTTACCGCATGATTATGAGCAAACTCTGCCTGGCATAACTTCATGTCCCAACTCTTCAGATTATCTTTCACCAGACATCGCAATAAATTCCCCAGCGATCTGTTAACCACCTCCGTTTGTCCATCAATTTGTGGATGGTAAGCGCTACTAAAATTCAGCTTCGTTCCGACCATCTTCCACAAACTTAGCCAAAAATGACTCAGAAAACGGGTATCCCTATCCGACACAATAGATTCTGGCAATCCATGAAGTCGATATATTTCTTTAAAAAATAACCGAGCAACATGAACAGCATCCGCCGTCTTCTTACAAGCAATAAAATGTCCCATTTTTGAAAATCGGTCAACTACCACATAAATGGAATCGTTTCCCCTTTGAGTTCGCGGTAATCCTAAAACAAAATCAATACTCACATCCACCCAAGGCTTATTTGGTACAGGTAATGGCATATATAATCCAGCATTGGTCGCAGTTCCTTTCGAAACCTGACAGATATGACACCGCTCCATAAACCTTTCCACTTCTTTCCTCATTGATGGCCAAAAATAAGATTGAGAAATCAACTGTAAATTGTAATGTACGGTCTCTTCCCACGTGGCCTTCTTCATGTAGCTCCTTCACAATCTTCATTCTCAAACTACAATCAGGTATGCATAATCGATTTCCTTTAAACAGAAAACCATCTATCATAAAAAATTCATCCGTCTCTCCCTCCTTGACTTTATCAACAAGCTTCGCAAAATAAGGATCTTCTTCAAACAATTCTGGCAATAGTTCAAATCCTGTCACTTCAACCTTCATTGTTGTCAACAAATGATTCCTCCTACTCAAAGCATCAGCCACACGCTTCGTCACTCCTGACTTGTGTTTGACAACAAAAGTAAACTGTTGTAAATAAGCAACCCACGAAGCATGCCTTGCTGAAATTTTGTCTTGCCCCTGCAAATGTTTCAACGCCTCATGATCAGTGTACAGCACAAACTC
Organism: Allium fistulosum; assembly: GCA_030737815.1. Classification (NCBI taxonomy): domain Eukaryota; kingdom Viridiplantae; phylum Streptophyta; class Magnoliopsida; order Asparagales; family Amaryllidaceae; genus Allium; species Allium fistulosum. Next base: position 298,914,245 of record CM060907.1, read on the forward strand.
CTTGTGAAATAAGTAGTGTCTCCAATGTTTAATGGTTTGCACAATAGCATAAAATTCCATATCATATGTACTATATCTTGTCTTTGCTCCCGATAGCTTCTCACTAAAATATGCAATAGGACGTCCCCTCTGACTCAACACTCCTCCAATCCCAACCTTGGATGCATCAGTATGTAGTTCAAACACTAACTGAAAATCTGGTAACACTAGAATTGGCGCTGACGTCAAGAGTTCTTTGATTCGCTCAAAAGCAACCCCTGCTTCCTCCGTCCATGCAAACTGTTTGCCCTTCATACAATCCGTAACAGGCGTCATCACACTACTAAAGTGCAGAATAAATCTTCGATAGAATGAAGCCAACCCGTGAAAACTTCGTACTTCTGTTATCGTCTTGGGTTGTGGCCAATCTCTAATTGCTTCGACTTTACTTTGGTCAACCTGTATTCCTTCTTTCGATACAACATACCCCAGAAATAAAACACTCCTTGCCATAAAAACACACTTCTTTGTAGCAGCGTAGAATTGTTCTTCACGAAGGATAATTAACACTTTCCTCAAATGCTGAACATGCTCCTCTGTACTAGCACTGTAAATCAGAATATCATCAAAGTAAACTACCACAAATTTCCCAATGTATGGCCTAAAAATTTGGTTCATCACCCTCATGAATGTGCTTGGTGCATTCGATAGACCAAACGGCATCACCAGCCATTCATACAATCCTTCCCTCGTCTTGAATGCTGTCTTCCATTCATCCCCCGGTCTAATTCGTATCTGATGATAACCACTTTTAAGATCAATCTTTGAAAAGATTACGGACCCACTGATTTGATTCAATAAATCATCAAGCCTCGGCATCGGAAATCTGTATCTGACTGTGATCTTATTCAATGCTCTACTATCGGTGCACATCCTCCACGTTCCATCCTTTTTGGGTACCAATAAAGCTGGTACAACACAAGGACTTAAACTCTCCTGCACACGCCCCTGTTCAAGCAATTCTTCCACCTGCCTTCGCAACTCCTCATGCTCTTTTGGACTCATTCTATAGTGTGGTCTATGAGGTAACGCAGCTCCTGGAACAAGATCAATTTGATGTTGAATGTCTCTCAATGGTGGTAACTCCGTTGGCAACTCCTCTGGGAATACATCTTCCAATTCTTCCAGTACTGGTTTTACTTCTTCTGGTATTTCCACCACTTCATGACTCTCCCTTTCAATCAACAAGAATACTTCAGGCTCTTCCTCAACCTCCTTAACAAACTCCTTCAAAGATAATAAAGTTTTCAGCTCTTCAATCTCCTCCAGTTTGTTTTCTTCTTGTTGTCGCTTTTTTGGAACTAGAGTAATCTTCGTGCCTTCAAACATGAAACTGTAACTGTTGGTACGCCCATCATGTTGCACCGCCCTATCATATTGCCACGGTCTCCCCAGCAACAAATGACAGACATCCATATCTACAACATCGCACCAGATTTCGTCTTTATATTTTTTTCCAATTGAAAAATTCACACAAGCTCGACGTCCAACTTTCACCTCTCCTCCTTTTCTCAACCAAGCCAACTTGTACGGTTTCAGATGTTTCTCAGTCTTCAATGCCAGCTTCATCACAGCTTCTGAAGAAATTATATTATCACAGCTTCCAGCATCAATAACAAATTTGCAAAATTTCCCCAGAATAGTACATGTCGACTGAAAAATATTGCTCCTCAACCAACTACAATCCTCCTCTAACTTTGGTGTCAAACATGACCTCCTCATCATTAGATTATAACCTTCGTCTCCCGTCACTTCTTCCTCCTCATCGGGTGGTGAATTGGAACATTCAGCTTCTTCATCCTCATCCTCAACCTCCGCTATCATAGCTCTCTTCTTCGGCTTTGGACATTCATTACTTTTGTGGCCCATTTCTTGGCAATTATAACACTTGAAACCATTATTGACTTTCGTCTTCCCAACCTCATTCACAACTGGTTTTGCAATAATTTTTGAAACATTAGAACTTCCACTAACATCCTTCACTGGATTGTTGGAATTTGTAAACACACCACCACCTCGTCTTCCCTGTTTCTCCCAAGCCAACGCTTTCTGGTGTGCTTCCGCTACAGACCTGGAATCAAACATATTTACCATGTCTTGAATCTGCATACGCAACCCTCCAACAAATCTAGCTGTTAATTGTTCCTCTGTCTCCATAATTTCATTCCTTGCAATAAGCTGATAAAACTCATCCGCGTAATCATTAACAGTCTTTGTGCCCTGCCTTAAGTTCTGCAAACGTTGATACATAAGCGATTGATAGTTATAAGGTAAGAATGTAGCTCTCATCAGTTTCTTCATCTTCTCCCATGATTCAATTTTCGACTTCCTCATCCTTTCACGAGTAAGTTTAGTTTGCTGCCACCATGCTAAAGCTCTACCCCTCAACCTTGTAGCAACCAACTTCACTCTACGATGTTTTGGAAGTTCCTTGAAGTCAAAAATCTCCTCCACATTAGACAACCAATCCAAAAAATCCTCAGCTTGCATACCACCCTTGAATTCTGGAATTTCAGTTTTCATCCCCGATTCCCATCGACGGTCATCTTCAAACTCTCGATCTCGATTTCGCCCTTGGCCATGATCTCGATAATGATAACTTCCTCTATCACCATCTTCATCCACAATAGATGTACTTCGATAACGATTCCGTCCATCCACATCTCTATGATCACGCATATCTCTTGTACTCTGTCTTTCATCATCTTGATATGGTTCATCTTCGAATTCTCTATGACTTCTTCTTCCTTGATGAGATTGTGGTGACATTCTCCTTCCTCCCGAAACCGATGGCGAAACCCTGTTTCCACCTTGGTTTGAAATTGGCGAAGTTCTTCTTCGGGGTTGATTCATATCCATCATAAGTTTCTCTAACCTCCCAATACCTTCATCCAGTTTTTCATTGAATTTGTTACTTATGCGTTGTTCCATTTGTTCAGCGTTCTCTCGCTTATACAAATCTTCAACATTTTGATGGCGGTTAGCTCTTCTCAGCGGCATACTTTCAAAATGATACCAAATGATGTACAATCTTCAACTCTTCAAACCTCTTCAAAAAGAATTGGCTCCAAGACTCGATTTAGCTATGATTGGCTAAAACAAGCTCTGATACCAAATGGTGCAGCAGCGGAAATAACAAAATGATGATTTTGTGAAAATAGCGATCGATGGAATGAAGAATACTGAATGGCCCAAATTCGTTGATCCGAAGATACCGAATTCTAGCTATCTTCGTCACGTTGATAGCGCACTATACCGTGAAAGAAGATCTTCAATTCTTCAAGCGTTGATCAAGCGCAATTGATACCGCGAATCGGCTTCAGCAATCGTTGAATCGAGCGCACTCGATTAACCGAAAGTGGAGATAGAAGATTACATTCAACTACCAATTTGGTGAAAGCACAAAGCTAACAAAACAAGAGTTTTTATTCAAATCAACTGAAACTTTACAAAATGACACAACTTGCCTATTTATAGGCTACAACACACGCCACAGAAAATTACACAACACTTAGGTCGGCTACGACTTAAAAACAACACGATCTAAAAACACAGACGACTTACCATAGGTCGGCCGCGACCTAAATCATCACGACTCAAAAACATCACGACATAAGACAGTCCGACCTAAAAACAATACAACATAAGTACAACACAACGCTTTACAACATATATATACAACACATAGATCGGTCACGACCTAAAATACAACTCACGCGACCTAACTTCAATACATCAGCTTCCTTCAGCGACTTAGTATAGATCGTTAACGACCTAACACTTCATGCGACTTATCCCATAAGCGACTTAACGAACTGTAGCAGTGAGCGACCTAAAAACAAGCAGCAACCAGAATCAACGATCTAAAAGAAACAGCTTAAGAAAATCTTCGCGACTTAAGTCTTCACGACCTAAGGCTTTACGATCTAAAGTCTCGCGACTTATAGTGAACGACTTATCTTCCCGCGACCTAACTTAGGTCGTTCCTTTTCTCTGCGACCTATCATAGGTCGTAACTCGTTAGGTCGTAACAGCGTGTTAGGTCGTTCTAGCGTCTGTCCCTTTAACTCGTGAACTCGTTCTTCGTTAGGTCGTTCATGCGCATGTTCCTTTAACTCGTCGACTCGTTTGCATGCCTTCACTTTGCAGTTGACTCGTGAGCGACCTATAAATTCCATAGGTCGTGAGCGACCTATACGTTCCTTAGGTCGTGGGCGACCTAAAATTCTAGGACGACTTAACTTTGGTGTAGATCGCGCTGCATCACTTCATATTTCTTAAACTGGTCATAATAGATTTTTAGATATAGGGTTTAAAAGATATGACCATTTAAAGTTAAACAGTTTTTTAAACAGCCTAACGGGTAAGTAAAATCAGGAAATTATTGTCAAGGACAAAATTTCTCAGCGTTTTTGCTTCAAAGACAGGCTTTCAATATTTTATCCTGAAGGACAACTTTCTTTAGGTATCAGTTTTTAGTCATTGATAGCAGTTTTTAGGTATCAGTTTGTAGTTATCGGTAGCAGTTTTTAGCTTGGTAGCAGTTTTGTTGTCCTTATGAATAATTTTGAAAAAATTTTGTCCTTATGAATAATTTTTAGGAGAATGTTTGTCCTTATGGTAAAAATATTAAGGTTGTGTCATTGAGGCAAAAAATATACAAATCTTTGTCCTTTAAATTAATTCCCCCTAAGTAAAATAAGACATTGACGACTCTTCAGACATAGACAAATCATTCTTTCCGCGCCAGTTCAATGGACCGGAGAAGAAGTAGTCTAGTTCAGACGTCCAACACGGCACATGTCTAAACTAAAAGTCCAAGTTTGCAAACGCACCATTAATTTTAGGTAAATTGTATATATTATTTCTGTTCTTAGTCTATATATGTTTGTATGGTTTCATAGGTTACGGTGTTCAGCTGCATCAAATACATTTCAGTGTTCAAAATGGAAGCATGTTTTAACTTTTTAGTATCTAAATTATATTAAACGATAAAATATCTCTTTGTAAACCGTTGAGATGACGCTTCTTTTGGTTTGGAGATATATCACTGTTTTGATCCTTTTTTTTTTGGCGCAAAAATAAAAATCTTGTTTTGATTTCAAACTGAACTAATCTGGCAATTGCCACAGTACACCTTAAATGTCAATTCGCCCACGGACACGGGTTCGATTACGAACGCGGGCTAAGTTGGTCTCTCTCTAACCCTTTAATAACTATACAACTACTATGGCCATCACATCTTGATATATATATTTGTATTTTAATATGTATGACAAGGTGTTGGACTATTCATATTCCGTAGACAATTAATATTTCATTCGTTATTCCATTTTCGAATAATAAACTCAAATTAATTCACGTAGAGTTTGTAAATACTGAAAATACAGTTTCGTCCTTGGATTCAAAATTGATACGTGAAAAAACCCTTTTTAAAAAACATATTTTAAATTACATCTATACTTTTAGTTTTGATAAAAAGAGTTTGTTTTTGTTTTTTTTGGAAAAGTTAAATACGAATAATTGTTGCAAGTTTTTATATCAAAACAATTATTTTTTTAATTTTTTTGAGACCTGCAAATATTTATAGTGAAACGCGTAAATATTTCCAAAGTTCTCTTATAAATATTTGTAGAAAACTCATCGATAAATATTTTAAGAATATTTATAATGTGTAAACTTCAAACATTTGACTATCATGCCAGCTGATACCTAATCAACTGTTTACAAATATTTGGTTGGCATGTGATTTTGACCTTCACCACGTTTTTTCAACTACATAGTAAACCACAGACGATTCTTTGGATCAGAGTCCTTGTCAATAACTATGTAGTGATAATATACTTCCTAAACTATATTTTCAAAGTGTAACATAATTATGGCCCATAACATGGCCAAACAAACAATTACAACAGAGATAATGTTAAAGTTAACGTCATGATCATAATATTTCATAAATCTAGGCTTGTACGTATCGCTTAGTTAGGAAGACGCATACAACTATATCGTCATTTATTTCACTATAATAGCGTTTGCAGACATGATTAATACGTTTTCAACAAATTTGATTTGCAAGGGAAAGAGACATCCCACCGTATAAAGTAAAAAGCTACTGCTACCTTTTTCATGCTATTATTATCAACCATTTTTTATTTTTAACGAAGCCAGACGCTTTTAATGTTGAAAATGACACCGAGATATTTTCCTTGCTAAAGACCCACCCATAATAATAACCAGAATAATAACACTGGCTGCTTTTTAAGTTGTCGATTTAACCGAATATAATAATGGGAACTCTTTTGCTCATCATGGTCCATAAAGTTGTATGTAACATCTAGAACTGAAACGGAAGACTTGGCGTTGAAGAAAAACACGCGCTATGTTTGAATGAATACTAGCAACTGAATCTTCCACCCTTCCAGTTTTGACCACCGTTACTAAAGAGTTGCCTCCTATTTATTTTAAATTAACTACGAAAATTTGAATTCTATCCAATTTTCTTTTTTAAGCATTTTAAAATATATAAATATCTTGCATCATGTGAAAGAATACCGTTTATTTAGGGTTCATTCTTTGCGAAACAAGAGGTAAATTTAAACGGAGTGAACGGAAAAGTAGGGAATGTGATGATGCAAAAGTAATATTTGAATGGCATAATTCAACGAAGTATTTGAAATGTGATTTCTAATTTAATTATAGTTAATTAATTGTCTGTTTTTCTGTGTAACATGAGTTTGATAATTGCAAATAACAAGAAATAAGTTGAACAATTTCATTAAATTGAACTAAAACATTTTCAAATTCAAATACATAAAGAAATATAAAAGAACATGCAAAAGATAAATTAAAACTAAATACGACTACGCAGCAAATCCAACTCATGTATTATAAATCCTGATGTTTCTTCATCACTCAATTTTTCTACGAGATTCAAGTTTGTAACTTCGTTGCGAAAAATTAGCATAAGCTCCTACCGCTGAACATGTATAATATAAGCCAGTAAAATATAACAACATTGCATGGTATTGTTAAACGATTCATATTCACAATCGACCTTCCTGCATCATGCCTACTCGAACTGCACTGCTTGGCATTTCTACTGCGTCTAGCCGGCTGAGTAACTAGAGGGGGTCGATGTCACCGGCTATCCAATTGGAATAATATTCCTATCAACAGTTGTAAAAGGCTGAGCAAGTGAGTTAAAAGCTATCAGATATCTACAAGTCTCCTTACCTATGTAGCCCTCAAAAAGTTCACCCAACTCTCTAAATCTGAAAATAGACTATTTTATGAACCTTTCATATCTTCGAGCAGATGTATTCCACCACTCTTCTGGACCGTCAATGTGATCGTTCTTGGAATCCAAACTCCTCCTTCCAACGGTAGTAGTCCGTTACAACAACCCATGTACGCTTCAGATTTTCTCATTTGTTTTTTATTTGTGTCTCCAACCAATTGAAATTCATTCTATTGGTTAAAGTGTTTGTCACTGATGCATAAAACGAGCTGACAGAGCTCTTTTTTCAAGCAAAACTTCCGAGCACAAGTCTATGAAAGCTTAAAATCTTTCAGGCATCCATAAGGCAATTGAAAACTATGTGATATTTTGAAAATTATTAGAAGAAAAACTTTCGAGCCGACAGAAGGCGGTGCAGATTTCAGCCTGAGAGAAAGCAGAAGCAAACGAACGTGTGATGTTTTGAAAACTGAAAACTAAAATTAAGCAAAAAATTATATGTTATAGATATGAATATAATATACACAAAAACAAAAATGTAAAAATATACCTGAAAAGATAATCATATTGGTAGGAAAAATTTCTTGAATTTTCGGATTAGAAGTGTGGAGTTGATGGTGAGAAATGAGGAAATATAGGAGAAGAGAGGAGGAAGAAAGAGTAACTGTTGACGAGAATATGGTAGGATGCCTCGGATGCGTCGGACGCTTCCGACGCAAATGCACCATTTCCCCCTCAATCGGCACATGGATCCATTTTAGGAAAATAGACCATTGCAGCGTCGGACACGTTGGAAATGGAAACATGACAAACAAGAGGCGAACGGTACCTTAGTTGCATTGGGTCCTACCACAATAATTGTGGAAGTGTAAATTTGTCATACATCAATTCCATCAACAATTAATTTTTTAAACGTATTTTGCGTGTGTATACATATATATTTCAAGTTTTTCTAATTAACTTTGCAAACAATTCCTAAGCAACATTTGATCACCAATTCCCACTTTCTTGATCGTTTATAGCCTCTCCACACATAATCGGTCGGTTGCCTGCTATAATCCGCACCTTTCGATATCCATCCGAGCACCTCTCATTACCGTTCAAATTCTACAACTTCACATTGAAAGATGCATCTAAGGACATCCTTCATCACCATAAGAGATGCTGCAAGCTTTTTGTCTTTCGATAAAGAGTGTTAACGTCACCGTTTTTGGAGATAGGCACAAAGTCGAGAACATCTTGGCTAAAGCAAAAGCTTGGTAAGGTTAACGGATTGAACCAAGTGGTTTTCAAAGACGAATTTCACTTTACTATGGATGTTATTTGACTGTTGATCATTGATCGAGTTTTATATGTCTAACTGATATAATGTTGATGAAGAGACACAATGTGCAAAACACACCAATGCTCAAAAATATAGTTTTAGAATATGAATATGAGCTTCATCAATATGATCTGTAACAATTAACATCGCATCTACTACCGTGCTTCAATAAAGTTTTTTTTCCAAATACTGGTATTTGAATTGTTTAAATATTACTGAGGATGGAAGTGTCATGCTTAAGAGTCTCACATTCGCAGGTTTCAATGATAGATAGGGACAAGTTTAATTAAATCAGTATATAATTGTCTTATATTAATTTATATAGTAAGATTTTAATGTTAATGTATATATTATATCAACTAACATGTTATACCATAATTTTTACTTGGTTATACTTGATCTTTAAACCCGTTCTACCATAATTTTTGCTTATCATAAACACCGAAAGAGGTAACCCTCGGTTTAAACTCAAAAAATTTATTATGTATACATTTCTCATAAGAATTAAACGACAAGCTAATGTCCAAAGGAAAATAGCCTACAAACCAAAAGCATGCACCACAAAGCGGGTCTACAACCGAAAGACTGAAGGAATTCAAGTACGATAAAATTCTGAGACTACAGACGCCTTCAACTTATCTTCTGAGACCTTCTTATCATTACCTCAAGAAACGACCTTAGTTGGCCATAACCAAGTAAATAGGACTAGATCACCTCAATCAACAAGTGAGACCAAAGTTGCCTCCATTCAAAGCCTAAAGCGCCTCAATACGAAACCAAGATCAACGGCTCAAATAACCTAAAACTTACATGAAGTGAACGAGTTATAACACCAAAGCTATATGCAGAATTACGTCATCTAAATCCGCGTCAATCGGCAATAAGCCAAATGATGAAACATGCTAAATCTTAACGGTACTAAAAATTCTTCGTCTTTACTTTTGACATCTCATTTATTACTACTTTCAACTAGGGAATTTCACCTTTGGTTGAACCTAGTTATTGAGTTGTTCTTTCTAGAATTCACTTACGAAAATTTGAGTTGTTGGCTTATGATGAAAAATCACGTTAACATTTTTGACACATTAGAAGGAGGGCCCGAACCTCTATTCTGGTATATTGGTTCGTGCACCCAATTCCAACCAATTTTCTATTTGATGATGAAATATAAGCCTTCTACGAGAAAAATCCTTAGTTTCCAATGGTTAAGGAAGTTATTCAAGAAACACCTACCGATATGGTTAATCCGACTGTTATTGGAGGTTTAACCTCCGCTTTCTGCCGATGAACAGTTTTAGCTCCCGAAAATGTTTGCACCAAAAAGTTGGCACAAACACCCAATAGAAGTTTTGAAGAAAAATAAACGAAGAATATAATGAAAACAGAGGAAAATAACAAGAAAATAGTAGCAAATTGAAAGAATAACATGCAACACAATGATTCATAGTGGTTCGGCGTTGTTTGCCCACGTCCACTTTGAATAGATTGCTTTATTAATCACTTTATAATCTTAGTAGAATAGGGATCAGATGAAAATCATTAGTTACAAAAGAATATAAAACAACCATCAGCACAAAAGGTCCCCAAAATGAACAGCTAAGCCTGTATTTATAGACGAAGTTGTCCAAATATCTCTCTGAAAACTCGGCAGAAGGACTCTCGAAGCCATATGGGCTCAAAAGAGGGATCGCACGGCCCAATTTCCAAAAAGGAGGGATCGGTACCGATCCCTTTTTGGTAGAATTTTTAGGACCGATCCCTATGGTGACTTACTCATGCTAAAATACACTTAGCCCTCCAAATTTCATGCTAAATGGATCAGTAAATCTTGAGATATTGCTCGACCTTTATTCCATCATGGTTTGCTTGCTGATTGCTGTTGATCCCTTCCGAGGAAAGTATACCAATCCCTCCAAATTCATCTCCTTAAGGTGCAATCCCTAGAGTAGGCTCCCAAGGGTCCCCATGTCTTGCTCATAAAATCTCATATGCATTGGATTTGTGGATCTTGAGATATTAATTGTTTTTTGTAGTAATACTCTCACACCTTGAAACATGCTGATCCCTATTATTGGAGCTAATTTATGAAGATCCCTCCTATGTGTTGAACCATATTTCATGCTTCGAACATTCTTCCTTGCATATCTATCAAGTCCTTTCAACATTGACTTCATGTTACCATCTGTACTTGACTTATAGGCCCAACAATCATCACTTTGGTGTCACGTCCTTGATGGCAGTCGAATCTAACTTGTGGAATAAGTTCAATATAGCCGGGTTAAAATGTCGGATAACATTACCCTCCGAAGTACATCTTGTGATGAACATGATGTACTTTGAATCGAAGCAAGTTAGAATTGTCAAAAAGAAATCCGTCCAGTTTTCTGAATAATGGCTATCCCTCTACCGAACTATTTTCCCAAAGTGCTGCATCTCTTTTGATCGTCATGACGCTTGGTCGATCTTCGATAGTATAAATCCATGGTTGTATTCTGTCAATTGATATATGAGTCTGGTTTCACGAGACTAATAAGCTTTGGTTATCTGGCCCAACGTCGAACCTGAAAGCTTCAGGTTTGATTTCAATTTTTGTCGATTTCATAAATTGAACCTTTAAGTCATATACGTGCACATTCATATGCATGTTCTTGTTGTCGGCCCCCAAACGCGTTTGTATGCTCACGGGTCATCGCCAATTTTCATTGCATTTTGTATGTACGTGATTTGAACTATCTCCATGCCTAAGTTTATTTGCATACATATTCATAGTCGATCCCTTTTTTTTAAAGTGTTTGTAGGGATCGACATATGTTTAGCCAATCCTTCTTCTCCCTTTCTTTATATTTGCAGGGATCAGTACCTTTTATATCGAACCCTCTCTCCTTATTTCGAGTGCCAACCCCTCTCCCCTTATATAAGCTAACATCCCTCTTTCCCATCCTTTACATATCCAACATTTCAAACTACTTCCCATTCACATCCTTATGACCGAACCCTCCTTTACCTCTGAAAAACCCGAACCCTTCCTTCCTTACTCAAACATCGTCTTCGTCCACACATTAACCTTTCGATTTAGCTTTAGATTTTCATTTCACCTTCCATTCTAACCATAATCCAACCTTTCTCCCCGAATCGCTCGTATTTGGTTTATTCAGGTAGGTTACTCGCTTTTGATTTTTATCTTATGACGATACGATGTATTCCACGCCATCGGCAACGAGGGTGAAGTCCTACACAATGTTGAAACGATGGCCGAGGTTGCTTGGAAGAGGGGAGAAGCGAGATTTTATAGGTTCGGCAAAGTAAAGAAGAGGAGGAAGAAGAAGGGAGGGTTCGGTTGTGTAGGAAGAGAAAATGGCAGGTTGGGTAGAGGAGGGATTGGTGGAAAATTGATGGGAGGAAGGGACCGGTAGAGTGGGCTAATATGGAAGGATCGGTATTGGAAGTTTGGTGGAAGGTTGAAAACCGTAAGTGAAGGGGTTGGTTGAAATGGTTAATGTCGTGGGATCGACAATTTTTGTTTGGAGAGAGGGATCAGTTATAATGCTCTGGGATATGGGTCAGCAAATAAGGATCGGCATATAGGGTTCGGTATATAGGGATCCACATGCACTTGGCTAATTCGTAGGCTTTGAACCGAACTCGAAAACCAATCCATAATCACTCGTTTGAGCAATCAAAACCAATCCCATCTTAATGAACTTGAACTTATGACAACGATGAACAACAGGACTTGCATATTCACTATTGAACTCGAAATTGAACGATCAAATCCTTGGGGCTTAGAACATGAACTAAAACTTCACATATGGACTTGAATAACGAATTTCATGCTTTGACATATCGATAATCAATCCCAAAGCTTACTCAACCAATCAATCTCTTCGCCAGTTGAGATAGTCAGTAATGATGGACACTTTGGTCGAAATCCAAAGTCTCGTCATTTAACTTTGCTTTCTTATTTTGAGCTGCTTATTTCTGCTCCACACTACACCGCACCATACTATCTTACACTTAGCATGGGGGGATAGGTAAACTTTTCTAATCTCGGTTATCTACCGAGTATAGTTGACATGGGCTTCATACGTTCGGAGCCTCTAGCTGCAATGTCTTCCGAATCAGCCTCGTAACATAGTAATCTCAAAGCTGAGTCGAGTTCTGCAACCATATCTGGTAGGCTTTCCCCTGGTCATCAAACTAAACAAATGAAAGTTTCATGCCCGTCAGCCAACCTTTTTTCTAATGTTCCTGTCCTCCCAATGGAAGATGTAAGTCCTGCCCCCAATGTTGTGGAAGGCGATATACTCTTAGATAAACCTATAGATTCTCAAACCTCTAGAATCGGTGAGGCTGCTCTTCGTAGAATATGTTCCAAACACGGAATTCCATTCGAAGTTGTCATAGCTCCTTTGATAAATGACAGGGATCACTTGCCCTCGGTGGGGGCGCACAGCATGCAACAAATTCATGTGTTGCGCTGGATACGTGCCGCCCTTTAATTCTTTCATCCGGGAGGTGCTAAAATATCTTGGAATAGCCCCCACTCAGCTTCACCCGAACACATATGCCTTTCTCCATGGCACTTTCTTATTATTCATGAGCGTTCTGTTCCACCCGCCTACTCCTAAGGACATAAGGTTTATTTTCAACTTTAAACAATGGTCAGGAAGTCCTTCCTATGTTTTCCTCGAGCCTTCACCCAACTGTCAAGTCTTAACGGATGCTTGGAACAAACTCACCCTTTTTAAATACGAATGGTTCTACGTTCGATGTCCGCCTGGCTTTGCAAGGCGATGGTTGGAAGGACGTAAGTGTCGTCTTTGCTTTATTCTCAAATTCCTTAATCCAAGTCATATTCTGACTCAACTAACATTCTGAATATCTACAGGTGTCCGCCCACTTCCAGAGGGCGATATTTTTTCAAGAGAAATTTCTGCATGCGCCACCTCGGTCGAAAACAAGGACACTAGACTCCTCATAACCGACGAGTGGTTATCTTTATTCGGGCTACTGGAAGAAGGCCGCAGCATCGGGCTTCCTGTAAGTGTCGCACTACCAAGAAACGTTATAGAACAAGAAGGGGATATCGATAACCCTATCATGCCCCCAGTTGAAGGGACTTAGGATGACGTTGAAGAAGGCGAAATTAGGGGTGCTTAGACCAATGAGCCTGGCGACGCTGATGCCGGCCCGAGCAAGGCGCTTGTGGTTAGTTCATCACAAGGTGCGCAACCTCACACGCCAGCTAAGATAAGAAAGAAGCTTACATATAAGCTCTGTAGGAGAAAAATTGCTAAGGATCCGAAGTTTGTTATCACTTCTGTCGATGAAGAGTCATCTTCCAAACATTTAGAAAGCTCGATGAAAGGGTTTTCAAATCTCCAAATCCCTAATGACATTATGAGTTCCATGACATTGATATCGATGGGCTCAATTCTCCCACCATAAGTGGTGATGTCTGAAGCAACCCTTCCCTAACTTTCCATTCTATTTGAAGGGCTCAATTTAGTCTGTGCTAAATTCAGGGTTACTTACTTCCAAGACCAACTTTTTTTCTTTTTATTTATTTATTTATTTATTTATTTTTCTTTCTTTTCCCAAGATCCAATCTGATCAATATAGAAATATTGATATACTTCTTTGTAAAATTATTTGTATGTACATATAAACATACAAATCATTATACTTCTAATATCAGAGTTTTTTTTGAATAAAGAATAACTCAGCTTATTTTAAACTAAAATACCTATGTTTTAGCTACAGTAAAAAGAATTGGGAAAGACCCTCTTCCATTTGAATCTTTGTGCAAATTTACTAACCAATTCCTGTTTGTTTATTTGTGTTTGACAATTGTATATTTAATAAAACATGTGAATTGACTCATGACATTTAAAATTTTACAAGATTGTTTTTCAAATAGCAAAATAGGGGGTTGTGCATGCTTCTGTGCATCTGTGTGCACATAAACATGTACAACTGCTATTTACTACACCTGAGTTTTTAGGTTGATCAACTTGATTAGGTTAGATCCCTATACTGTCTTGTTATAATTTACTAGCTTTGCTTATTCATTTAAACATAGAACCCACGTAAATCTGGGTTCATACTTCTCATGTTTTTTTTCTCTGCCTATGTGTTAATCCTTGCTTTATAATATTTGCAGTTAATTTGTAAATAGGTTCTAGCTTCTAATACAGTTTGATACATATGTATACATTACTAGTTCACATATTCCCCCAGTTCTACTACTAACTTCACTTCTCAATTCCTGAAAATGATATGTTTACAGGTTAAAATATAAGCTAAATACTTTTATCTTTTTCTACTAACAATAGTTCCACCACATTGCAATCTTTTTAAAACCATTCATTACATCACAATCAAAGTTTAGCACACTACAAATATCATTACATAGAAGTCTTTCAGCTAAAATAAAACATAAGAGCCATTCTCCTACAAAAGTCATGGTTGAGTTAATTAGCAATTTCTCCTTAGCAACATACTTCTGCTCCTTATTACTTAGCTTCCTCCTTCCCTGCAAACATCACATGAACTGCTCCACAATGCATATGAAGAACCCATTTGATGCAAGAAACAAATAGGTCAGACTTATGTCTGGTGTAAGTAAAATCATTTGATAATGCATAAAGACTAATGAGATAGGTTCCATTATTCCATTTTGTTTTTCAGAGGTTAAGTGTTTTACTTAAATTAGTCAAATTACTTTCCCATGCTCAAATTACTAAGTATTATAACAGTGGAGTGATTGTACTGCTAAATACATGTATATATGCTTAGACTAATTTTTCATCAGAAATTCTAGTTTAAGAAATCATGACAGCCATCATACAAATCACATAGGCTGATGTTAACACCCAGATTTTTGCACAACATACACATTCAGTTTTCATGGAATCGAGCTAAAGTATCAATCCTGAGTCTACATGTTAAGACTCCCACATACTTCTAGCCTACTTACCCTTGCATGTATGATCACCTCATGTCATTTTTTTAAGGATCCAGTACTACATTCATGGTTGCACTGGTGCACACTGCCTGGAACTACTACCTAATTTCCAGTACACTACAAGCTATTTGGGCATAACCGTGCCATGTGCAAACTCACACCCCAACCTTGATGCAAGCCAACCACTATGTCATACCCACTTCCCTCATACCCAACCTGATAGAGGTGACCCAGTTCCTTAGTTTAATTACTAAGTTTTTCTTATGACTCACTATGGTCTATGCAGTGTCATACCCAAAACTGTTGTATACTTGACCAATATATGCTAACGGATTTCATACATCCATCAATCCTTCACCCATTCATACATTCAACAACTAGTCAATTATACTTGCATACCACTTCAAGTCAGTTTTACTCAGAGATATATCCTTGGTTAAAGCATAGATTAAAGCACTTTCAGAGAGTGAAATGCTACTGTGGTTTCCAGTAATATGATTCTCACAATCAATCCACACATTAAAATGTGTTTACTTGTAACTCAACCCTATTTCCAGAGAATACTTACTAATGGATTAAGACACAGCACATGGAAATTCCATTGCACCCTAACCATCCTTTCAGTTGCAAGACATAAGCCAGAGAACCCCTTCCTCTTACTACCTTGCACCCCACTTTTCTTATTAATTCATGCTTTAACTAAAAATATTTCTCATGTTCATAAACAAATAAATAAATTAGTTGTTATTCCATCATTAAATTTTCATATATAAACAAGCATAGGTTAAGTCACAACAAAGCAATGCAAGTCACAAAATCTCAGAAGCAACAGAAAATTGCTAAACTAAAAAATGCATGCAAAACATCAAACAGAAGTTAAAATAAACTAAAGGTCAAATGGCTACCTTTCATAGGTCTTAATGCCTTGCCAAGTGAGGGTTTACTCACCAATGTTCTCCTTCCCAAATCTTGGTTCAGGTCTGCCATTGATTTTCTAAACTGCTGCCTATTTTCCTTTTTTTTTCTATATTTTGTTTTCTGGTTCTAACATGTAACCGTAGGAGATAATGATGTATATAAGGAAGTTACTAGGGTTTTAAGGTTAGTTAAGTAATTTATTTTCATTAGAAATCCCATCACCATTTCTGGTTTCACCCATAGTTCATCCTCTCTACTTTCCTTTACCCACCATTTCTCCCTTTTCCCTTGTCTTGGCCACTTTTGGCAAATTTCTTCACATACTATATGCATGACTCTGGCTCGGGCATTGTTTGTCTTTTCTGGTTTTAATCATGCATATAAGCTTATTTGTATAACCAGCTATGTGTGTGTATGAATCAAATATTTTGCACATCTTATATATACATGCATTTCCTACCTACACAAGCAACTATGCTCCTATTTAATCTATGGAAATTAAGACTAAAAACTGTCTAAGTTATTTATGTATTGTAACTAGGCTAATGTGTATACACTAACAAGTCATGTACTCATTTATTATTATTATTATTATTATTTTTGTATTTATTTACAAGGCCTTTACTCACTAAAGTGCCTTGCTCATGTAGTATGCTGAAATAGTGTGCACACGCACAAGGGCATGTACACTCATTCTCACACAAATCTTTCCAGAGAATTGTATTTGTTTTTTTACTAAATGTCTTTCTTTTATAAAATATTTAAATTTTTATATATTTGCTTAAACTATGGGCTGTCACATACACCCCTCCTTTAAGAAATTATGTCCCATAATTTAACACTTCTTCCTATGTTAGTCATGTATCAGAACCAAACATGCACACATATTCTTAATTCAACCAAAACATACATCAAGCAAACACATTCAACACTGAACACTACATTTAACTAAGTAAATTCAAGCATGAATAATAGATTACCTCTACTCTAATTGTCAGTTGCAAATAGTTGAGGGTACTGGACTTTTATCTTGTCCTCAACCTCCCATGTGCAATCATTACGGTCTAGACTCCACTGCACCTTTACCAGTTTAATAGTTTTATTCCTCAATTTCTTATCTTCTTTAGCTACAATGCCTACTGGCTTCTTCTCATACACCAAGTCTGGTCTGACTTCCACTTTGTTTTGTGACTGAATCACTGATGCTTCATCATGTACATATTCCCTCAATTGTGATGCATGAAATACATTGTGTATTCCACTCATTTCTTCTGGCAACTTCAACTTGTAAGCCATCTTTCCTATTCTTGCAATGATTTCATATGGTCCTATATATCTTGGGGTTAGCTTCCCTGTCTTGCCAAATCTCAACACCTTCCTCATAGGTGAAACTTTCAAGTACACATAATCTCCTAATTCAAATTCAAGTGGCTTCCTTCTCCTATCTGCATATGATTTCATTCTATCTTGTGCTGCCTTCATTCTCTGTCTGATCAGTGTGATCTTATCATTTGTCTCTTTCACATGCTCTGGTCCTAACATCACCTTATTACCTACCTCTAGCCAGCAAGCAGGTGACGAACAAGGCCTCCTATATAGAGCTTCATAGGGTGCCATCCCTATACTACTCTGGTAGCTGTTGTTGTAAGCAAATTCTGCTAAATGAAGGTAGTCTTCCCAATTACCACCATGATCAAGTACACAAGATCTAAGTAGATCCTCCAAGAATTTATTAACCACTTCTTTTTGACCATCAGTTTGAGGATGGTAGGCTGTGCTCAAGCACAACTCAACCCCCATGGCCTGTTGAAAGCTACTCCAGAACTTTGATGTGAATATGGTGTCTCTGTCACTAATGACAGTGGTAGGAACTCCATGTAGTTTCACTATTTCTTTCATGAAAGCTTGTGCCCATTTTGGTGTATTTCTATCACTCTTCACTGGTATGAAGTGTGATGATTTAGTCAATCTATCATCCACTACCCAAATACTGTCATTACCTCTCTTTGACCTTGGAAAGCCATCATGAAATCCATTGATATGCTTTCCCATTTCCATCTTGGAACTTCCAGAGGTTGCAACAGTCCATTAGGTCTTTGGTACTCAGCCTTGACTTGTTGGCAAGTCATGCATTTTGCCACATATTCACCCACACTCCTCTTCATTCCTTTCCACCAATAGCTCCTCTTTAGATCATGATACATTTTAGTACCACCTGGGTGTATGGTGTACTTAGACTTGTGATGGACATCCATGTTCTTTCTTTGTAGTGCTTCTGTGTTAGGTACACATAGTCTTCCCTTGTATCTTAAAATCCTTTTTCATCCAATTCAAACTTGTCAAGCTTTGAATCATTTCTCAACAATTCCTTCTTCTCTCTTAGGGATGCATCCATGTCTTGAGACTGGTTCACTTCTTCCACTAAGTCAGATTTTATTGTGATGAGGCTGAGCTTGCCATAGTGCTCCATGTCTTCATCTAACACCATAGTTTGCTCTCCCATGCTTTCCACTTCTACATCAGTTAGTGTTAATAGCATTTTAAAATCCTCTATCATCAGTGTAGCCAACTTGGCATGTTTCCTACTAAATGCATCTGCCACTCTATTTGCTTTCCCTAGTGTGTACATAATGTCCAAATCATATGCAGCAAGGAATTCCACCCACCTATGTTGTCTCATGTTCAAATCTTTTTGAGAAAATAAGTATTTCAAAGCTTTGTGGTCAGTATAAAGCTCAAACTTTGCTCCTAATAGGTAGTGTCTCCAAAGCTTTAATGCATGCACCACAACTGCCAATTCCAAGTCATGTGTTGCATACTTGGTCTCACTTGGTTTCAGTTGCCTTGATGCATAGGCTATTACTCTACCATCTTGCATAAGAACAGCTCCTATACCTAACCCACATGCATTAGTGTACACTACCAGCTTATCACTGCCTTCTGGAATTTTCAGCACTGGTGCTTCCATCAATGCCTTCTTCAATTGGTTGTATGCCCCTTCACACTTCTCAGTCCATAGGAAAGGCTGGTCTTTCCTTGTTAGCTTGGTTAATGGGGTTGCCATTTTAGCAAAGTCTTTTATAAATCTTCTGTAGTATCCAGCCATGCCCATGAATGATCTTATCTCAGTAATACTGCTTGGTTTCTTCCATGCTTGCACTGCCATGACCTTACTAGGGTCTACTGAAATTCCTTCTTGAGAAATTATATGGCCTAAGAATTTTATTTCATTCTTCCAGAAAGAACACTTTGCAAACTTGGCTTTAAGGCCTTGTTGCCTTAGTCTACTTAGTACCATGCGCAGATGTTTCTTATGTTCATTAGCTGATTTAGAGTATATTAATATATCATCAATGAAAATCAGTACAAATTTATCTAAATAATCTCTAAAAATCCTATTCATTAAATCCACAAAATAGGATGGTGCATTGGTCAAACCAAATGGCATTACTAAGTATTCATACAAGCCATACCTGGTATTGAAAGCTGTATACTTGATACTTTCTTCTTCCACTTTCATTTGATGGAAACCAGATGCTAAGTCAATTCTGGAAAATACCTTAGCACCATTTAATTGATCAAAAAGATCATCAATTCTAGGTAGAGGGTATTTGTTTTTGATGGTGACTGAGTTTAGTTCCCTATAGTCTATGCACATTCTCAAGGAACCATCATGCTTCTTAACAAATACTATTGGTGATCCCCAATTTGAACTGCTAGGCATAATGAAGCCTTTTTGTTCTAATTCTTCTAATTGTTTCTTCAACTTAATCAGTTCCTTAGGACCCATTCTGTTTGGTTTCTTAATGACAGGGCTTGCTCCTGGCTTAAGTCTTATTTGAAATTCTACTGATCTATTATGAGGAATGCCATTCACTTCACCAAACACATCAGTGTATTGGTTAACTATGGGTATCTTCTCTAGGCTTGATTCAACCTCACTACTGTTCAAGTTGAACATCCTGCCCATACCCCTATCTTTGGCTGCCTCATACATGACCAAAACTCTTTTTCCATCAGGAAGTTGTAATGAGATTGTGGAATTTTCCAAGTTAATGATAGCACAAAAACCCTTTAACCAATCCATTCCCAGTATAATATCCAACTTAGGGTAATTCAACACATGTAGTTCTGAAATAAAGGTGTGACCATCCATACATAATTCTACTTGCATGCATTTCATATTTGTAATGTAGGAACTACCTATAGGACTATTAACATGCAATGGCTTATCAACAAAAACACATGTTAACCCTAGTTTCTGAACTATGTCACATGAAATAAAAGTGTGTGTAGCTCCTGTGTCATAAATAACTGATATGGGTATGCCTTTAATGAATAATATACCTTCCACTTAGCTAGGTGCTTCCATGGCCTTGTCCTTCCCTTCAAGTACAGCCACCCTTGCCATTTCTAGACACCGCCTTTTCATGTGCCCCTCTTTACCACAGTTGTAGCACCTAAGAATAGTTGACTTGGGTGCTTGGCATTTGGTCTTTATATGGCCTTCCTTCCCACAGTTGTAACAGATCATTTTAGGTTTCTTATTGTCAGAGCTTGCCACCCTACTTTCTTCTTTGTTCAGTGTTTCTCCCTTCTTCTTCTCATATGGGTGTGCTCTATTCTTCCCTTTCTTGTTATTTCTGAAATTCTTAAATTTTTCTATGGCATTGTCATGCTGCTCAAATGACAATGTCAAGTCCATAACTTGATCAAAGGTTCTGTCTTTGTATGGTAACATAGCTCTACTCAATCCAGCATTTAATCCCTGAATGTACCTTGCATTCCTTGAAACTTCATCTTGGATTAGTACTGCCCCATACTTGGACAACCCATCAAATTTCTGAGTGTATTCAGTGACACTCATAGATCCTTGCCTCAACTTGATAAACTCCTCAAGTAATGAAGCTTTTGCTAAGGCTGGGACAAATCTGGCTTCTAACATTTCTTTGAACTGATTCCATGTGATCTCTTGCTCTTTCCTGCCTGCAATGATCACTTCCCACCAATCCAAAGAAAGGCCTTTTAGTTGTCTTGAAGCTATTTGCCTTCTTCTCTGGTCATTAACCTGCATATCTGCAAAGATCCTCTCCACTGTTCTTAACCATATCTGGACACCCATGACATTTTTTGTGCCATCAAAGCTACTGCCTCCTAGGTGTGTATATGTTTTAAGCAATTTGGATAGATCTTCATGTGGATTATCTGCCCTAGGTGCCATTCCATCCCTCAGTATTCTAACAAAATCTTGCATGTTAATCATTGGGGGACCACCAGCCACTCCAGTTGCTTGTTCAGTACTATCAGAGGATTGGTCATTCTCCCTTTCTCCAGCAGCCTGGGGATTGATTCTAACTGTTTTGGATCTCTATTGAACATTTCTAATGTAGTTAGTTCTTATTCCTGTTCACTACTTTACTTTTAAAACTAGCAGTGAACTCATCCATTCACAATAAGTAAAGCAACCAAAGCAAACAACAAATAATGCAAACAATGCACACAGATTCAATCAAGTGTTTGTTTTGGCTATGTATTTAATAACATAGCTCTGATACCAACTGAAGCAACCCTTCCCTAACTTGCCATTCTATTTGAAGGGCTCAATTTAGTTTGCGCTAAATTCAGGGTTACTTACTTCCAAGACCAACTTTTTTTTCTTTTTATTTATTTATTTATTTATTTTCTTTCTTTTCCTAAGATCCAATCTGATCAATATAGAAATATTGATATACTTCTTTGTAAAATTATTTGTATGTACATATAAACATACAAATCATTATACTTCTAATATCAGAGTTTTTTTTGAATAAAGAATAACTCAGTTTATTTTAAACTAAAATACCTATGTTTTAGCCACAGTAAAAAGAATTGGGAAAGACCCTCTCCCATTTGAATCTTTGTGCAAATTTACTAACCAATTCCTGTTTGTTTATTTGTGTTTGACAATTGTATATTTAATAAAACATGTGAATTTACTCATGACATTTAAAATTTTACAAGATTGTTTTTCAAATAGCAAAACAGGGGGTTGTGCATGCTTCTGTGCATCTGTGTGCACATAAACATGTACAACTGCTATTTACTACACCTGAGTTTTCAGGTTGATCAACTTGATTAGGTTAGATCCCTATACTGTCTTGTTATAATTTACTAGCTTTGCTCATTCATTTAAACATAGAACCCATGTAAATCTGGGTTCATACTTCTCATGTTTTTTTTCTCTGCCTATGTGTTAATCCTTGCTTTATAATATTTGCAGTTAATTTGTAAATAGGTTCTAGCTTCTAATACAGTCTGATACATATGTATACATTACTAGTTCACATATTCCCCCAGTTCTACTACTAACTTCACTTCTCAATTCCTGAAAATGATATGTTTACAGGTTAAAATATAAGCTAAATACTTTTATCTTTTTCTACTAACAATAGTTCCACCACATTGCAATCTTTTTAAAACCATTCATTACATCACAATCAAAGTTTAGCACACTGCAAATATCATTACATAGAAGTCTTTCAGCTAAAATAAAACATAAGAGCCATTCTCCTACAAAAGTCATGGTTGAGTTAATTAGCAATTTCTCCTTAGCAACATACTTCTTCTCCTTATTACTTAGCTTCCTCCTTCCCTGCAAACATCACATGAACTGCTCCACAATGCATATGAAGCACCCATTTGATGCAAGCAACAAATAGGTCAGAATTATGTCTGGTGTAAGTAAAATCATTTGGTAATGCATAAAGACTAATGAGATAGGTTCCATTATTCCCTTTTGTTTTTCAGAGGTTAAGTGTTTTACTTAAATTAGTCAAATTACTTTCTCATGCTCAAATTACTAAGTATTATAACAGTGGAGTGATTGTACTACTAAATACATGTATATATGCTTAGACTAATTTTCCATCAGATATTCTAGTTTAAGAAATCATGAGCCATCATACAAATCACATAGGCTGATGTTAACACCCAGATTTTTGCACAACATACACATTCAGTTTTCATGGAACTGAGCTAAAGTATCAATCCTGACATACTTCTAGCCTACTTACCCTTGCATGTATGATCACCTCATGTCATTTTTTTAAGGATCCAGTACTACATTCATGGTTGCACTGGTGCACACTGCCTGGAACTACTACCTAATTTCCAGTACACTACAAGCTATTTGGGCATAACCGTGCCATGTGCAAACTCACACCCCAACCTTGATGCAAGCCAACCACTATGTCATACCCACTTCCCTCATACCCAACCTGATAGAGGTGACCCTGTTCCTTAGTTTAATTACTAAGTTTTTCTTATGACTCACTATGGTCTATGCAGTGTCATACCCAAAACTGTTGTATACTTGACCAATATATGCTAACAGATTTCATACATCCATCAATCCTTCACCCATTCATGCATTCAACAACTAGTTAATTATACTTGCATACCATTTCAAGTCAGTTTTACTCAGAGATATATCCTTGGTTAAAGCATAGATTAAAGCACTTTTAGAGAGTGAAATGCTACTGTGGTTTCCAGCAATATGATTCTCACAATCAATCCACACATTAAAATGTGTTTGCTTGTTACTCAACCCTATTTCCAGAGAATACTTACTGATGGATTAAGACACAACACATGGAAATTCCATTGCACCCTAACCATCCTTTCAGTTGCAAGACATAAGCCAGAGAACCCCTTCCTCTTACTACCTTGCACCCCACTTTTCTTATTAATTCATGCTTTAACTAAAAATATTTCTCAAGTTCATAAACAAATAAATAAATCAGTTGTTATTCCTTCATTAAATTTTCATATATAGACAAGCATAGGTTAAGTGACAAAAAGCAATGCAAGTCATAAAATCTCAAAAGCAACAGAAAATTGCTAAACTAAAAAATGCATGCAAAACATCAAACAGAAGTTAAAATAAACTAAAGGTCAAATGGCTACCTTTCATAGGTCTTAATGCCTTGCCAAGTGAGGGTTTACTCACCAAAGTTCTCCTTCCCAAATCTTGGTTCAGGTCTGCCATTGATTTTCTAAACTGCTGCCTATTTTCCTTTTTTTTCTTTCTATATTTTGTTTTCTGGTTCTAACATGTAACCGTAGGAGATAATGATGTATATAAGGAAGTTACTAGGGTTTTAAGGTTAGTTAAGTAATTTATTTTCATCAGAAATCCCATCACCATTTCTGGTTTCACCCATAATTCACCCTCTCTACTTTCCTTTTCCCACCATTTCTCCTTTTTCCCTTGTCTTGGCCACTTTTGGCAAATTTCTTCACATACTATATGCATGACTCTGGCTCGGGCATTGTTTGTCTTTTCTGGTTTTAATCATGCATATAAGCTTATTTGTATAACCAGCTATGTGTGTGTATCAATCAAATATTTTGTACATCTTATATATACATGCATTTCCTACCTACACAAGCAACTATGCTCCTATTTAATCTATGGAAATTAAGACTAAAAACTGTCTAAGTTATTTATGTATTGTAACTAGGCTAATGTGTATACACTAACAAGTCATGTACTCATTTTTATTTTTATTTTGTATTTATTTACAAGGCCTTTACTCACTAAAGTGCCTTGCTCATGTAGTATGCTGAAATAGTGTGCACACGCACAAGGGCATGCACACTCATTCTCACACAAATCTTTCCAGAGAATTGTATTTGTTTTTTTACGAAATGTCTTTCTTTTATAAAATATTTAACTTTTGATATATTTGCTTAAACTATGGGCTGTCACATACACCCCTCCTTTAAGAAATTGTGTCCCACAATTTAACACTTCTTCCTATGTTAGTCATGTATGAGAACCAAACATGCACACATATTCTTAATTCAACCAAAACATACATCAAGCAAACACATTCAACATTGAACACTATATTTAACTAAGTAAATTCAAGCATGAATAATAGATTACCTCTACTCTAATTGTCAGTTGCAAATAGTTGAGGGTACTGGACTTTTATCTTGTCCTCAACCTCCCATGTGCAATCATTAGGGTCTAGACTCCACTGCACCTTTACCAGTTTAATAGTTTTATTCCTCAATTTCTTATCTTCTTTAGCTACAATGCCTACTGGCTTCTTCTCATACACCAAGTCTGGTCTGACTTCCACTTTATTTTGTGACTTAATCATTGATGCTTCATCACGTACATATTCCCTCAATTGTGATACATGAAATACATTGTGTATTCCACTCATTTCTTCTGGCAACTTCAACTTGTAAGCCATCTTTCCTATTCTTGCAATGATTTCATATGGTCCTATATATCTTGGGGTTAGCTTCCCTGCCTTGCCAAATCTCAACACCTTCCTCATAGGTGAAACTTTCAAGTACACATAATCTCCTAATTCAAATTCAAGTGGCTTCCTTCTCCTATCTGCATATGATTTCATTCTATCTTGTGCTGCCTTCATTCTCTGTCTGATCAGTGTGATCTTATCATTTGTCTCTTTCACATGATCTGGTCCTAACATCACCTTATCACCTACCTCTAGCCAGCAAGCAGGTGACAAACAAGGCCTCCCATATAGTGCTTCATAGGGTGCCATCCCTATACTACTCTGGTAGTTGTTGTTGTAAGCAAATTCTTCTAAATGAAGGTAGTCTTCCCATTTACCACCATGATCAAGTACACAAGCTCTAAGTAGATCCTCCAAGAATTTATTAACCACTTTTGTTTGACCATCAGTTTGGGGATGGTAGGCTGTGCTCAAGCACAACTCAACCCCCATGGCCTGTTGAAAGCTACTCCCGAACTTTGATGTGAATATGGTGTCTCTATCACTAATGATAGTGGTAGGAACTCCATGTAGTTTCACTATTTCTTTCATGAAAACTTGTGCCAATTTTGGTGCATTTTTATCACTCTTCACTGGTATGAAGTGTGACGATTTAGTCAATCTATCTACCACCACCCAAATATTGTCATTACCTCTCTTTGACCTTGGCAAGCCATCAATGAAATCCATTGATATGCTTTCCCATTTCCATCTTGGAACTTCCAGAGGTTGTAACAGTCCACTGGGTCTTTGGTACTCAGCCTTGACTTGTTGGCAAGTCATGCATTTTGCCACATATTCACCCACACTCCTCTTCATTCCTTTCCACCAATAGCTCCTCTTTAGATCATGATGCATTTTGCGGGTGTGGCCCCGTTCTTAAATAAACTTGCATCACCATTTTTGAAGTTTATTATGTAAACAAAAGTTCTTTGTTTTCTGTCGAACTCTTATGTGGGTTTTTTAAGTGATCGAGCTATTACTTTCCATTCAATGTACTTGTAGTTCATTGCTCGTAGCTTTGGATGATAATCCGTTTATTATATTTGAAGGCCTTCATGTGGTCGTGGTCTTGAGTCGTACCAAACGTGGGGATCAAGCCCTAACGTTACGCTGTCGAATTCGACGGTTTGAATGATTATAATCCTTCCTCTAGTCTTGGGTTAGCGGAGTTAAATGGTGGATGGTCAAACTCCATCCTTTGCGAGTTTATACTCCTCCTGCTGGTTTCAGGCCGGGGTTCATGGAATAGTGAGTGGTCGAACCCCACTTGTCTATTTGTTTATACTTCAGTCCGCACTATGGGGATAAGAGTTAGTTTGCGGGTAATCGAACCGCACTTGGCTTGTGTTTATAATCCAGTCCATATTTTAGGGACTTAGAGTTATTTCGAAAAATAGTCGGATTGTACTTTCGTTAATTTGTTGATTTACCCCAATGTCCGGGGTTTGACTTATCGAGCGATCGGTCATATCACGATCGATTTTGATTCATTAATGTCCAATCGCTTGGTCGGATAGATTAAATTGGTTATCGGATGGTCGAGTCTCATCCATCCCTCGTTGGGCATTCTGTCCATCTGGTAGTGAGCGTGAATCGTAAAATGAATGGTCGAACCATTCTCATTTCATTTAGTTCAATCGTGAACTTATGTACTCGGCAAGCTCCAAACTTTGGGAACCTGCTCGGACATGTCAATACTAGTTAGTCCAGTATTGTAACTAATATGTACTGCTACAACAAACACAGACATGAAGGAAATTCAAAACTTTATTTTCCAAACAGAAAGAAATGACATAATTTGTCTTATTACATATCTTTGAAAATCAAATGCTAAATCAAATGCTAAAATTAAATACAACTAAATGAAAAAGAAATAAACTAAGTGAAATAGCGTCGTAAATGCTCGCTATTCCACACACTTGGGAGTGTGATGTCATCAACAGTCGCTAGCTTTAAAGTTCCCTCTCCAAGCCTCTGTTCAATAATGTATGGTCCTTCCCAAGTAGGATTTATATGCGAAGGGGAAGGAAAAACCCATTTCAAGGTGAGGTCGCAGATTTCAAAGGTTCTAGGTCGGACTTTGGTATTGTAGTATCGGGTGACTCGGTGTCGGTGCGCAACGGAGCTCAAATCAGCTTCTTCACGCTTCTCATTTACAAAGTCTAAAGATTCCAAGAGGAGATCTTTATTCCTTCTAGGATCAGAGTAGGTCACTCAATGAGAAGGAACTTCGAACTCAACAAGAATAACGACTTCGAAACCGTAAGCAAGGGCGAATGGTGTATGGCCAGTCACAGACTTATAGGTGGTCCTATAAGCCTATAGTGCTGTCGGGAGTTCATCTACCCACTTGCCTTTGGCCTTCTCCAAATGCTTCTTTAGAATGGACTTTATGATTTTGTTTATAGCTTCAGCTTGTCCATTGGCTTGAGGGTGAGTGACTGCTTCAAACCTCTTTTCAATATGATGCCGACGGTAGAAGTCATTGAATTCAACATTATCGAATTGAGTCCCATTATCTGTCGTAGAAGATCGAAATGACATATGATGTTCCGAATGATGAAGTTGATTACTTTCTTTATTGTAACCGTAGCTACTGGTTCCACTTCAGCCCATTTGGTGAAGTAATCAACTGTGACGATTGCGTACTTCACACCACCTTTAGAGATCGATAAGGGACCGATAAAATCTATACCCCACATGGCTAACGACCACAGGCTGACCATTTGTGTAATTTATGTTGGTAGAGATCTTGGAACTTTTGCATATATTTGGCACTTGTCGTGTCGCCTTACATGATCAGCAGCATCTCGATTGACTGTTAGCCAATAATACCCATAATAGACTATTTTCTTTGCTAGAGTTTGCCCCCCAGTGTGATCGCCACATTCTCCTTCATAAGCTTCCTTTAGGACTAGTTTTATTTCATCATGAGCGATATGCCGGAGCAGGGGAATGGAAAAACCCTTTCTGTGCAAAACTCCTTCATGTATGATATATGATGAAGCTTTACAAAGGACTTGTCATTTTTCATATTTCTTCGTTCGGGAAGGATTCCTTATAGCAAATTGTCTTTAATCAGAGTCATCCACGACTCCTTCTCAAGCTCCATCTCCAGTATCTAGTCGATGTCCACCGGGCTTATGCTCGGAGCATTTAATTCTTCGATTGGGACCAAGCCCACCTGTTGCGCATCCCCGGTGCTAGCGAACTTTGCTAATGAATCATCGTCTTTGTTTTAATCCCGAGGAATGTGTGTAGTATCGTAGTATACAAAGTCATTCGACAAGTCTTAGACTTGGGTAAGGTACGGAGCAAGTCGTTGTCCTTTAGCATGATAATTTCCCCTGACTTAGTATACTACCAATTATGAGTCGCAAAAGATTTCAAGGGACTTTATTCTCAGTTCTGTAGCGAGTTTTAGTCCAACAATCAGAGCCTTATACTTAGCTTTAATGTTTGCTGCAGGGAAATCAAGCTTTAAAGCATAGCAAATTGACCGATCTTCGGGAGTTACAAGCGCATTTCCAGCTCCAGAACAATGATCATTGGATGCTCCATCTATATACAACTTCCACCAAATGGTAGGGGTTTCACTACTCTTTGGGAAATCATCCTGCGCAGTAAATTCTGCTATAAAGTCCATCAGTGCCTGTCCCTGGATAGCCCTCCGAGGAAGATAAGTGATGCCGAATTGGCTAAGTTCGATATTCCACTTGATAAACTTCCAGACGTCTCAGGATGTTGTAGGACCTGTTGTAAAAGTAGGTCGGTGTAAACATTGATAGGATGTACTTGAAAGTAAGGGCGGAGCTTTCATGAAGCAATCAACAAACAGTATGCTAGTTTCTCTATCTTCGGATAGTTCCTTTCAGCTCCTGCCAATCACTTGTACCATAATAGGCCGGTCTCTAGATTCGATTCTCTTTGCGGAGCAACACGGTACTTATAGCGTGTACCAACATGGCTAAGTAGATATATAAATCTTCATGATCCACCGATTTTGACAAGATGGGAGATCTCTCTAAGTGATTCACCAAAGCTTGGAATGCGTCTTTACAACCCTGTGTCCATTCGAAATTCTTTTTTCTCTCCTAATCAAGTCAAAGAAAGGAATGCATTTATCGGTAGCTCTGGAAATAAATCGGCTTAGAGCAGCAACCTTCCCATTCAGGCTCTGTGCTTGTTTGATAGTCTTTGGCGCTAGGATATTGTGAATAGCTTGGATCTTCTATGGATTAGCTTCGATTCCACAGGCATTAACGATGAAACCCAAGAACTTCCCTAATGCTACACCAATAGAACACTTCAAAGGGTTAATCTTCATTTTATAATGTCGGAGGTTGTCAAACATTTATGCCAAGTCTCTAATATGGTCACTAGACCGTCATGACTTCATGAGCATATCATCCACATATACCTCCATTGGTTTTCTAATCTGATCTTTAAACATTCTGTTGACTAGGCATTGTTAGGTTGCCCCTGCATTCTTTAGTCCGAATGGTATTACCACATAGCAGTATAATCCAACATCGGTAATGAAATTGGTTTGCTCTTGATCGAGAATATGTATCGGGATTTGGTTACGCATCCATAAAAGATAGCAATTCATGTCCCATGGTTGAGTCTACCAGTTGGTCGATCCTTGGAAGGGGAAAGCTGTCTTTTGGGCATGCCTTGTTCAAGTCTGAGTAATCAACGCATGTTCGCCATTTCCCATTCGCCTTTCTCACAAGTACAGGATTAGATACCCACATAGGGTATAGGGCATCGCGAATAAACCCATTGTCTTTAAGTCCATTCATCTCCTCTTTAAGAGCAGCAGATCCCATCGGATCCATGCCACGTCTTTTTTGTTTCACCGGAACATGCCTTGGGTTAATATTCAATGAATGGCTTGCAATAGCAGGCGAGATCCCACACATGTCAAAGTGAGTCCAAGCGAACACGTCGAGATTCGCTCAGAGAAATCCAACAAGTTCTTTCATCATCGAGGGGCTGAACTACAATTCAATCTTTAGGACCCGTGACGGGTCGTCGTGCCTGACTATGATGTCAATCGTCAGTTCAACCGGTGCAGCCTTGGTCTCTTTAGGCTCCTCATCATCATCTTTCGGATCTATATCTATATAGAACAGACTGTGGCGCCCGATTTAAGGCTCAGGCACTAGTTGTCAATCTTTAGTGGCTTGGATGCGGACTGACTTGTCCATACCCTTACCTTTCTTCTTCCGTTGAGAATCCCTAAACTCAGCTACATAACAGGCACGTCTGGTCGCCTGATCACCATGAACAACTCCAACACCATTATCTATCGGGAACTTCAAAGTCAAACACCATGGGGCAAGTGCTGCCCATAGCTCAGCTAGGGTCGGTCGACCCAGAAATGCGTTGTATGGAGAGTCAACATCCTAAACAACAAAAGGTAGTATATGCACTTTCCTATAATCACCTTCTCCATACTCTATAGGAAATTCAACATAATCTACCGCTTCAATTGTAGCACCATTAAAGCCATAAATGCGGGCTTTAGACGGTTTAAAGTCCTTGGCTTCCATCCTTATCTGATCGTAAGCCATTTTGAAAATTATATTTACAAAACTTACACAGTCAACCAATATCCTTCTCACTAAAGCGGGGCCGATCATGGCCGAAATGACCATTGGGTCGCTCGTTAGAGCCTCCACCTTGTCTGCATCTCTGTTTCTAAACACAATATCATCCACCATTTTACGTTGCTGTATGTCGGAGCTCCATCTTCCGTACTCGAATAACATTCAAAATGCACATGCTTAATCACGCTGGCGTAGCGCTCCATCTCATTCCAACCATATCAGTCGATTGTGGTCCTCCGACTATTGTATTAATTACCAATCTTCTGCCAGTCCACGCAGGCTCCTCAGCCCTGTGCGGTGCTTGTCCTCGGTTGGGGTCGGATGTCCCCTGCTCGCCATCCTGCGAGGTTTTTACAAACTATTGTAACTTTCTTCTTGAATTAGCTTTTTGATAATATCCTGGAGATGCCTGCATTCATTTGTGTTATGACCATAACATTCATGAAATCGACAATACTTTCCAGTCTGTTTCAGGTTCTCCATTGATTCTTTCGGAGGCGGCTTCCTGTACTACATGGTATTGCAGGTAGCCAAATAGATATTATCTAGTGATGGATTTAGTGGTGTGTAAGTATCGTACATTGAAATCCTAGGCTTTCCTCTTCCAGAATCCCTCTTTAGTTCTCGGCTCCTATCTCCACCTTTCTTTTGTTGATCGGTTTGTTCTAGACATTCACTTGAACTTTTCCAGAGCTATCATCAGACTGCTTCACTGCAATATTACTCTATACTCCCTCTCCACTTGGTCCCGCAACATTCTTCTTCCTGGAACATCTGGCTTCCTACTTCCTCAAATATTAAGCCACCTTTGCGTAAAAGCGCTCCAATGCTGCAGGTGGAGTGCGAGCTAACTAATCGCCAAATAAGACTCTAGATCAATCCCTCTTATTACGGCCATCAATATTGCATGGTCATTCGGAATACTAATTTCTGTAATAGCTGTATGGTATCTCTCCAAATAATCTTTCAACGATTCTCCCGGAGCTTGGATCACGCTGGACGGGGACATTACATCTTTGGGGCAAGTTGCGTGCATACCGAACTGCTCCACAAACCTTGTTGCCAAATCATCAAATTTAGAGATCGACCGTGGGGGTAACCTTGTAAACCACATTGTTGCTATTCCAAAGAGAGTTATTGGAAAACATCTACACTTAGCTGCATCATCTGCTCGTGCAGAATCCATCGGCCATTCATATCTCATGATGTGTTGCCTGGGGTCGGTTTTTCCCTCGTAGGTAGGCCTTGATGGCATGTTGAACCTCCTTGGATACTCTGCATGTACGACATTGTCAGTGAATGGGGTAAGGCTTCTTGAGATTCCCCGGTCATCATTGGTCAAGCCTTGACTCTCTCTCACTAACTGTCTAACCATAGCCGACAAGCAAGGCGTTTGAATAGTTGGTTCCAAGTAGTGGTCGTGTTCCACCTCATGTGAATGGTTTGGTCAATGTCTATGGGCCGTTCCATACCTTCTTGGTTCAACATCTTCTCGATGTATATCTCGTAAATTCACTTCATCATCATTTCAGAGATGCAACTGAACTCTGTCATCCAAAACAACTGCAGCAGCTTCAGCTTAAATCCCAGTGTGCATAAGTAAGTTCCCTCCTCTAAAGGAGGGATCAGTACCTATCTCTATGGAGGGATCGGCACCGATCGGTCCTGGCAGACCATGATGGTCTACTCATCGACGCCCCAGAGTTTATATGTGATATTCGTCTATTCTACGATGCATGTGCCTATGATACTCGTCCGATAAACTAGAACTCTCCGATGTCGGGTAAGGGATAGGGTCCCTCCTAGCTTTTCCTTGCTGTTGCTGACTGAGTTGGTTCATTAGGTTGATATTGGTCTGAACCTGCTGATTTAATTGTCGACAGCTATCTACTAGCTCTCTCATCAGATTTTGGAATTCACCTATTGTAATGGAATTAACAGGACTTCGGACTTCAACTGGATCGGCATTCAAATCCATTGGTTGACTGCTCGGGCCTCCTTATTGGATGCTAATATTCTCATTACCTTCTGCATTCTGAGAAGTAGAACTAGTGTTCCTCACCATTGTTGATAGCTTTGCTTAGATTTTCTCAAATCTGAATAGAAAGAGAAAACTTCTTGAAAATAACTATGGATCTCCTTCAGGGGATTTATGCAATCCAGTAGCAACAAAGGTATCCTGATAAGCTGAGAATCAAGGTTCTCAGTGAAAGCACCAAAATTTTTGCACCAAAAATTGGCATAAACACCTAATAGAAGTTTTGAAGAGAAATAAACGAAGAATATAAAATGAAAACAGAGAATAATAACAAGAAAATAGTAGCAAATTGAAAGAATAACACGCGACACAACATTTTATAGTGGTTCGGCGTTGTTTGCCTATGTCCACTTTGAATGGATTGCTTTATTAATCACTTTATAATCTGAATACAATAATGATCGAATGAAAATCCTTAGTTACAAAAGAATATAAAGCAACTAGCAGCGTAAAAGGTCATGAAAATGAACAACCAAGCCTATATTTATAGACGAAGATAGCCTAATATCTCTCTGAAAACTCGACAGAAGGGCCATCAAAACCATGTTGGCCCACAAGGGGGATCGCACGACTCAATTCCCAAAGAAGAGGGATCGTTACCGATCACTTCTTTGGTTGAACTTTTTAGAGGTGATCCCTATAGTCACTTGCTCATGCTAAAGTATACTTAGCTCCGAATTTCATGCTAATTGGTTCAGTAAATCTTGAGATATTACTTGATCTTTGTTCCATCATAGTTTGCTTGCTGATTGCTATCGATCCCTTCCAAGGGAAGTATACAAATCCCTCCAACTTCATCTCCTTGAGATGCGATCCCTAGGGTAGGCTCCATAGGGTCCCCATGTCATGCTCACAAAATTTCATTTGCATTGAACTTACAGTTTTGAGATATTAATTGTTTTCTATAGGAATGCTCTCATACCTTGATACACGCCGATCCCAATTATTGGAGCTAATTTATGCTGATCCCTCCTATGTGTTGAATCATATTTCATGCTTTGAACATTCTGTCTTGCATATCTATCAAGCCCATTCAACCTTGACTTCATATTACCATCTGTACTTGACTTTTCGGCCCTACTGTAAGATCGATTTCACCCTAGAGGGGGGTGAATAGGGTGATACTATTAATTATAAAAATTATTGCGGAAGTTTATAAAATATTTTCAGCACAGATTTCAGCACAGAATAATAGTAGCACAGATAATAGCAGAATAATAAATGCAGAAATAGAACACACAGATTTACCCAACTTCGACAAAACCCTGCCTACGTGCTGGCCCCAAGGTTTCTACTAGAAATTAGATAGTCAGACGCTTACACACTTAAACTCGCGACATCCGCTATCGACTAACCTAACTCTACGCTCAAAACCCTGCCAGAACTCAGCCACTGAGTTGCGAATTCTCAAACTACACCACGTAGTTTGTCCCCTAGTCACACGACTAGAAATTACAATTGTTTAAAAGGAAATTACAAATTTAAAAACAAATTAAATAACAAAGCCCTTAATTAAAAAATAAAATCCCAAACTAGATTATGAAACCGGCCCACAAAAATTAGATGATAGAAAATATGTCCCTCTTCTCTTTTTTATTTTATCGGCCTGGTTCCTTCCACTTGAAAATAATGGCGTTCGTTCCTCTTCGTTCCAAATTAGGGCTTCTCTTTATCGAAGCTACCGACTTCTGTTGATCGATTGAATATATGATTTCTTGTCTTTGTCGATCGATTCTTTCCTTCGGTTTGCACACGGTTGCTTCGACGAATTGAGTTTGAACTGAATAATTTGGTATGTAATTCCTTTGTTCCTCACGTTGATAAGCTTTGAACTCAATTTGATTCGAGTTATTGATTTAATCTTCTCTGTTGTACTTGAACTTGAATTGATTCGAGTGTTAATGATTTATTGTTTGTCTGTTTAGCTCGCACTCGAATGACCATTTGCCGATGATGTTAATCGTTTATATAGGGTTCGAACCCCTTGATTTTCGTTCGTCTGTATTTGTTTGAATTTGTCAATTGATATGCTCTAGCCATTCGATTTTGTTTGATTGCTTGAGATAATTTTTGACTTCTTCAATTTCGTATCTTTCCTGTTACTTGATTCGCACGACTTTGAATTTCTTATGATTAATTTCTTGGCCACCACGGTTTCGAATTTCTGACAATGTTGATTTATTTCGACCAGTGATTTGAATTTGTTTCTTATGACTTGTTTAAAACTATTACATCTCTCTGTTGACATTGTCCACTTTAATTTTGTTGGTGACTTCGGTTATGCTTTGACCCGCATTTGTCTTTGATTGTAAACTGCTACTTGATGCTTGCATCCCTGTGCTTCATGTTGTTCGGTCTAGTTTTCATTGTCTATCCACACATCTCTGTAGTATTGTTCCTTGTCATCGTCATGCATTGCATTTGATATTGAACTGCCTTTGTTTGTGTGTATTGGTTTGAGCTTTTTGAGTTGTAGCCTAGAGCTGCTGTCTTCACTGCAACCATATTGTGACTGTATGTTGTATTTTCATGGATGTGTATGTTGAGATTTTCGTTGTCTTCACATTTTCCTTTTCATGTGTGGT
The DNA here is from genome assembly GCA_030737815.1 of Allium fistulosum. Classification (NCBI taxonomy): domain Eukaryota; kingdom Viridiplantae; phylum Streptophyta; class Magnoliopsida; order Asparagales; family Amaryllidaceae; genus Allium; species Allium fistulosum. Next base: position 298,950,267 of record CM060907.1, read on the forward strand.
CTGGACTTGCTCGAGTTGGTAGCTGGACTTGATTCACTTGTTCCACATGAGTCCATTTCCATTGCACTGTCACATGATCATTTGTTCATGTTTGAGATTGCTCATTTGAGTTCATATTGAAACTGTTGTTGCTTTGAGTCATGTAAACTTGTTTGCAGTTTTGCTTTTGTTTGCTGCCTGGTCGATATGTACATTGATGTCACCTCTGACCTTGGTTCTTGTGCATAGCATATTGAGCTGGTGCATGCTTTGATGTTGGCTTGCATTTGAACTACTGTTGCATTGCATGTAATATGGTTGTATTCTGGTTTCTCTGATGTTGATTCATGTGTATATGTACACTTGCTTCCATGTAACTTTGTGGAGTCTGGTTGCATTCTGGTTTCTCTGACCACATGTGCTAGTTCTGGTTGAAGTTGTTTTGAACATGCTCATTGTATTGAACTTGCATCTGTGTTGAATCCAGCTTATAGCTCGGGTTTGACCATGTACTAATATCGTGACTTTATTTGTATTTCACTTGAGTTGAACCCGACTTTTGATTTGGGTTTGACCTTGTGCTCACCTATCCCTATAGATTTATCAAGTGTATATCGGTGTGCACGGCCTTGTGGCATGTACAGTGATACACTGTGCATGTCACAAGCTGTTCGTGTATGATGAATTCAGAATTAAATGACGACGAACAACCCAAATAACTGAGGCAAATAAAATTTTCAAAATCACATTTTATTTTAATACTGCAAAATATTTCTTTTTCAATTTTACTGCATCAGTGTGTATTTTTGCAGATTGCTCAGATGCTGGATTCAATCTGGAATGAAGTTGAAGATAAAATACGAGTGAATGAGCGATATGTAGTGAGGACATTTGTAAATGAAAATTTGTGATGTAATTGTAATTGAAACTTGTATATGAAAGTCTTGCAGATCATATATATGTTACTAATGCGCAAGTGTACTAACAGTATAGCAAAGATATAAGCAAAATATGTAAATGTAAGTAGAAATAAAAACGATCACACCAGAGTTTTTATACTGGTTCAGACCTCTCGTCCTACGTCCAGTCCCGAAACTCCCCTTCGGTATTTCACTACCCAAATACCCTCGCTTCACCCGGAGGAACATGTCTTTTTACAATAAAGTTTTTGACAATCTTGTGTTCTGATCAACACTGATATTGACTGATAATACAAATCTTCCTATAATCTCCTTTGAGTGATTGTGTAAGTGTGAGCACAGATTTGAGGAAGAATATAACCAATATAAATAGTGGTTATAGTTTTGATTTGAGAATATTAGAAATTAGGTTTCAGAAATCAACTTGATAATGATAATTCAAGAGAGTAGAAATCAGTAAGTTTAGTTAGTAAAACTCAAATCAATTTGATAGTATTTATAGAATTTGAAGAGTTATGATTAAAGAGAAGTGACTGGAAACCATTGGTGAAAGGTTGCAACTGTTTGAAGAAGAAGAACGTTTGTTTAAAGTTTCGCAACTTTTCAAAATAGAGCCGTTTTAAAAAAATGTTCGTAACCAGACGTCTGCTGTAAAGCTCAAACGTCTGGAGTTTGTTTCAGAGAATTTCCTGAAACTTACTGCAGACGTTTGAGTATATACTGCAGACGTCTGGAGTATGTAATTTCTAGAAATTGTGCGTGTCACTTCATTGGAGATTGTACAATAATTCTATATACTACTTACACATTTTTTTACAGAATAATCTCCTTGTAATCTTCAAATCATAGCTCTTTGACGTGATGAATATCTTGAATACCTACATATGTTAATATATATGTATATATATGATATTGTATAGTTGTTGTCATTGAAATCATAGAATGGAGGTTCCAACATTCTCCCCCTTTTTGATGATGACAACTATACAATATTTTGTTAGAGATATGAACATATTTACTCCCCCTAATTATGTTATCTCCCCCTGAATATGTGCAAATTATATTTTCTCCCCCTTTGTCAGAATCAAAACAGAATGAATGCACATAAATATGACATAAAATAAATAGTTAATACATGTGAAATGCAGAAAAAAAATGAAAGAAATATATAAACATATTATTCTCCTTCATAGAAGAATGCCCCTCCATAGCCTCCATAAGAAGAATCATAGGATGAATAAGGATCATATGAAGAAGAATCCCATTGTTGATAGTGATATGGAGGTTCTTCTTGAATTGAAAGCCCTTTCATAGCCTCATATGGTAGATATGATTTCGTAGGCTCATCATTGTCATTGTTATCCTCTTCGGTTGAGTCATCGTACTCTTCTTCTTCTTCTTCGTCGATAACCATTTTACCTCTATTGGTTGAAGAAGGATGACATGATCCTTGTCCTTGAGTAGGAGCATGAGGAGTAGGAGATGGTGACGATGATGAACTTGAACTAGGCCAACCTCTAAACTTCTTCATCATTTTTCCTAAGCTCGAAACCACTTTGTCAAGAGTTTTCTCCACTTTGGTCATTCGTGTAGAAAAAGACCTTTCAAGCTTCTTTTGGTTTCTTGCTAAAATGGATTGGTTGCATAATAACACATCATTAATTGACTTGTTTGAAGCAAGTGTTGGTTCGATTTCCAAGATTTCTAAGTCAGAATAGTATTGTGTGGTTGGTTGCGATGAAGAGGCTGGTTGTTGTTGTGCTGAAGAAGATTGCGGTCGGTTTTCCCATTGTTGGAAAGATATGATCGGAGGTGGTGTTCTCGGGAGTTGCATTAATGAAATAAACTGTTTTCCTCCGTCTTTTGTTTGGAATTTCTTCAAAAGAAGATAGATATGAAGGTATTTCCAATGCCGTTAAAACCGCATAATGTATGCGACATATGGAATGGTTGGTTTGGGATTAGTCCAATAATCTTTTATTTGAGTCAAGATAAATTGTGCCCAATTTACCGAGACATTACCAAAGATGGCATACAATGCCTTATGATCATTTTCGTAGACCATCTCATGGCTACCAAGTCTAGGAATAATAGTGTTGATTATAATCCGATTTAGTAACCTAGCTCGGGGTCGTAGAAAGTTTGAGCGCCATTTCATATTGTCTTCCCATATAAGGTGTGTAATTCTATTTCTAGGTTTTCCTGGCATATCGGGTATATCATCAAACACCATACCTTCATAACTACAACCTAGAATTGCCCCAATTGTTGGAATATCAAGTCTTATAAATTTTCCATAGACAGATGTCCAAAGAGTATTATTACTCTCTTCTTCTTGTGATAAACCGGCACTTGAAAGATTTGCATAAAATAGATAGATAGCTAGAGGATCTATATTTACCGAATTTACGTCAATGTCAATCAAGGAAGAGCAACCAAAAGCTTGAGTTTGTTGATAAAGATGGTATTCCAACGGATGATGAATGTTGTAAAAAGGACCATTGTGAATCTTTTTCTTCTTGATGGTTTCAAATCTTTTGATTGTTGCTTTTTCATGTCTCATCCACTGAAGAATTTGTGTTTCGGAGACTAGGTTTGCTGAGGATGATGACTGACCTTGCTTTTGTCTCTTGGAAGCTACTTTCTTTGGTGCCATTGATTAGGATTTGAAGCAATTTAGAGAGCTAGGGTTTTGGTAAATATTGGGGGCTGGTAAAAAATGAGATAGGTAGGTAAAATATGTTATATAGGGAGGCAAAAATTAGTGGTTTTCCGCTGTAAATATTTTGGCCCGAATGTTCATGCAGATGTCTGAAATAGGTGGCCAGACATCTGAGGTAACTGATTTTTTTTTACTGTTTATTTGTGTATTTTGGTAATCTGTTGAATTTGTTATACTATTCTTCTTAGTTTAATGTAAGAAACAAATAATTTATTCAAATATATATATAAATATACACCAAAACTTTTTGAAACAAGATGATGTACACACAAATTATTCAAAAATTATATAAAAGAAAGATTTAGTTGTTTCCAGAAAGACCTCCTTGCTCCCATGAGTTTGGTTCATCCTTGATGATAGGATCATACACTGGTCGAATGGGCGACCAACGATTGGGGTGAACAGGAGAAGGTGTACGTTGAATGCTATTAACTGTATCTTTCTTTGGAGAATGACCATATATTTTTGCAATGTGACGAGTTAAGAAATTCAGTTGTTCTCCTTGGCGTCGCTATTCCCAGGCCATTTCCTTTTGAAGGCCAAGGCTCTCCCTTTGAAAATGATGTAAATCATCAATCCGATAGTCATCGGTTTGCATGATTGTTCCTTGAAATTCAATCGCAGATTTCACCTTCTTTCCTTTAGGTGAATATCCAGTTGTAGTATCTTTTGGAGGAGTCGAGATTCGTAGAGAACCTTTGTAGTGAGGAGGTGGAGCATAATCCGGATATTGAACAGTGAATTCTGGTGGAATAATATAGCGTTCCAGGTGATCAACATCAGGAAAGTTAGATGGTGGTGATGGAACGGTATAGGCGGATGAAGAATGATTGATCGATGAGTGTTCATTTGGAGATGAGGCAGAATTGTAAATTTCTTCGTGAGAAGACATTATAGTTTTTAAGGAAGATATACTAGTTAAATGAAACTATGAATTTAAATATACGAATGACTCTTGAATTTATATATGCTTATGATATAAAAATAGTAATATAAAAAGTTTTTGAGCCATGCATTATTTTAAGCAATGAAACCACCCATTTGTTAGAATTACATTTGAGAAAATCCAATAATATAGAAACTGTTTTTCTATAAATAGAAAAACTTTAAGTTTTTAAAAGAATGTTTATATATACAAGGTAGGTTATAAAAACAACAGGTATATTTTATTTAATCTATTTAAACGAAAAGATATACATAAGAATATTTAATCTAAATTCTATTCTAGTTCGGATAATGAGCAAATTCCTAAGTTTCTTCTTAGTTTAATAAAAGTCATTTCATTTAATGGTTTAGTAAAAATGTCTGCAATTTGATTTTCGGTACTTACATGTTCTAAGTTGATTGTTCCTTTTTCAACATTATCTCTTAAGAAATGATGTCTTATATCAATGTGTTTTGTTCTAGAATGATTTATTGGATTTTTAGATAAATTAATTGCACTTGTATTATCACAATAAATTATAGAATTATTTAATTGACTACCGTAGACTTGTAATGTCTGTTGCATGTATATTACTTGAGAACATGCTAAAGCGGCAGAAATGTACTCAGCTTCACAAGTAGACAAAGACACGCAATTTTGTTTCTTGCTAAACCATGAAACTAGTGATTGACCTAAAAAATGACATGTACCACTAGTACTTTTTCTATCCGTTTTACATCCACCAAAGTCTGCATCACTATAGGATACGAGTTCGAATGGATTATTTTTCGAATAGAACAAGCCGTAATCCGTTGTATTTATTAAATAGCGAAGAATACGTTTTATTGCATGATGATGTGATTCTTTTGGTTGTGCTTGAAAGCGTGCACATAAACATACACTCATCATTATATCGGGTCGACTGGCAGTTAAATAAAGAAGAGATCCTATCATACTTCTAAAAAGTTTTTGATCAAAATCTTTACCATTTTCATCTTTATCCAAGTGAGTAGTGGTACTCATTGGTGTTGGTTTACTGGAAGTTTTACTCATACCAAAACGATTTAATAAATCTTTACAGTATTTTTCTTGATTTAGAAAAATTCCATTTTCTAGTTGTTTTATTTGTAATCCTAAGAAAATAATTTAATTCTCCCATATGTGACATTTCAAATTTGTTAGTCATTATTTGAGAAAATTCTTTACATAAAAGTTCATTTGTTGATCCAAAATTTTTATCATCAACATAAATTTGTACTATTAAAATATCATTTTGCTTTTTCTTTATAAACAATGTTGTGTCAATTTTACCAATTTGAAAACCTGATTTTAATAAGTGAGATTTTAAGCGATCATACCAAGCTCGAGGTGCTTGTTTTAAACCATATAGTGCTTTATTAAGTTTAAAAACATGATCCGGGAATTTTTCATGAACAAACAACGGAGGTTATTCAACATAAACATTTTCTTTTATAAAACCATTTAAGAAAGCGCTTTTAACATCCATTTGAAAAAGTTTAATATTATTATGACAAGAAAAAGCAAAGTAAGATTCGTATTGCTTCGAGACGAGCTACTGGTGCAAAGGTTTCTTCATAATCAATTCCTTCTTCTTGGTTGTAACCTTGTGCGACTAGTCTTGCCTTATTTCGAATGATATTACCGTGTTCATCTGCTTTATTTTTGAAAACCCATTTTGTACCTATTATAGATTGATCACATGGTCGGGGTGTAAGTTCCCAAACATTATTTCGTTCAAATTGATTTAATTCCTCTTGCATTGCTAAAATCCAAGACTCATCATTAGATGCTTCTTTATAGTTTCTAGGTTCAAAGTTAGATATAAACGCTACTTCACTCATTTGATTTAGTTGATTTCTTGTCGTTACTTTAGAATCTAAATTTCCTATAATATTATCTGTAGGATGATCTTTTAAAATTCGTGGCGGTGATTTTGATGTATTAATATCGTTATTTTCATTTGAAATTTGTTCTGAGTTTATATCTTGATTTTGTGATAAAGTTGGAATTTCTTCATCGTCATTTTTCGATTTAATAGAAAAGTCTTCATCGAAGGATACAAGTAAACTTTCTTCTATTATATTTGTTCGTTTATTAAAGATTCGATATGCTTTACTCCTATCAGAATATCCAATAAATATTCCTTCATCTGCTTTTGCATCGAATTTTCCAAGATTATCTTTTGTGTTTAGTATAAAACATTTTGAACCAAATATTCTAAAATATGTTATTTTTGGTTTTCTTTTATAAAACATTTCATAACACGTGTGTTTAGTCATAGGTCTTAACGTTACACAATTTAAGACATAGCATGCCGTTGCAACTGCTTCTGCCCAAAAATTCTTTGGTAAATTGCTACTATTTAATAGTGTCCGTGCACATTCTTGTAAAGTACGATTTTTTCTTTCAACAACACCATTTTGCTATGGGGTTCGGGGAAAGGAGAAATTATGACTAATACCCTTTTTATTACAAAAATTTGTAAATAATTCATTTTCAAATTCTCCACCATGATCACTTCGTATATTTTTAATTTTTAAATCCGTTGAGGTTTTAATTCGTTTAGCAAAAATTTTAAATATTTCGAAAGTATCACTTTTATGTTTTAAAAATAAAGTCCAAGTATATCTTGAATAATCATCCACAATAACAAAAATGTATTTACTATGATTTATAGATCGTACTTGAGTTGGTCCAAATAAGTCTAAATGAAGTAATTCAAGTGGTTGTTTAGTGGAAATTTCCTTTTTAAATTTAAAAGAGCTTTTAGTTAATTTGCCAAGTTGACATGCATCACAAAGATTTTTAACTTTAAAATTAATCTTAGGTAAACCTCTAACTAATTCATGTTTAGCTAATTTATTGATATTTTTAAAGTTTACATGACAAAAGTGTCTATGCCATAACCATGGATCATCATGATTAGCTGCTAAGCATACATCATTTTTATGATTAATATTCATATTTAGAACATAAATATTTCGTTTTCTAAATCCTTCAAATATCAAACTTTTATTTTGATCATAAATGTTGCACTTATCTTTTTCAAAATCAATTTTAAAATCTTTATCGCATAATTGAATAATACTAAGAAGGTTATGTTTTAAATTTTCTACTAGTAAAACATTTGTAATTATAGGAGATGTAGATATACCTAGATTGATGACTTCACCAATGCCAATGACAAATCCTTTGGAATTATCTCCGAATGTTACTGTTCCGCCATCTATATTTTGATATTTGTAAGCATGACTTTATTTCCCGTCATGTGCTTGGAGCATCCACTATCTAGTATCCACTTCTCTTTTCCTTTATTATTATTTTTGAGTACCTGCAAAAAATAAACAATAACTTAATTGGTACCCACTTCCTCTGTTAGGGTCCTAAGGGTTAGTTGGGGAAGGTAGCCATACTCATGATGGTTTGGGACCTTTAAACAAATAATTATTGTTGTGAACTACTTTTTCAAAATATTCATTTATAAATTTCTTTCTAATCAAATTATTATTTGTTTTTGGAATCCAGATTTTAATATTTTTAGATTCGTTGCTTTTATGAAATACCCTTGATTTCTTAAAGTTAGTGTAGAGAGAACTATACTTAGTTGCAACATTCAAATTTTGTTTCTTGGTTTTGACTTGATTTTTAACAAATCCTAATCCATTTTTATTCCTTGATGGTTTAGAATTTTTAATTAAACTTTCTAAATTTTGTTTCCCTTTATTAAATTTTGAAACATTATTTGTTATTTTTTCTAAACTATTTTTCAAGTTAGATATTTCAATATTGTCAGATTCTATCCTTTTTTAAAATCAATATTTTCTTTTAGAATAACATCCTTTGTAGTTACTTCTTTTTTTAACTCATGATTTAAATCAGAATTAATTGTAGACAATTTTTTACATTCATCTTGAGCTAATTCTAATTCTTCTTCTAGAATTGTTTTCTCATCTTTTAACATTCCGATTTCTAATTCCAATCGAGCAAATTTTCCTTTATATTCTTTGATCAATTTTTTTGATTCCCTAAATTTATCGTCTAATTCCATACTTATTTCAAGTAGTTCGTTATAAGATAAATCGGAAAGTACCACATCAGTGTTAGCCATAAAGCAAACATTTGCTTGTTCAGAATCACTCTCACTATCTGATGATGATGAGTCAGAATCGTCCCATGTTACTTGAAATGCTCTCTTCTTTTTCTTGAAATCGAATTTATTCTTTCTTTTATCATTGTTACCTTGAGGACAATCCTTCTTCATATGTCCTAATTTATCACATCCATAGCATTTGATTGAAGTTAGATCAGTTGTTTTTGAATTTGAATTTCCTCCGTTTTGAAATTTTGTCATTTGCTTGAATTTCTTGAATTTGTTGTATTTCTTTGCTATGAATACAATTTCATCTTCTTCGAGATCTGAATTCTCATTATTGGCTTGAAAAGCAATATTTCTTTTCTTGATTTGCTTCTTTTCGTGCCTGTAGGTTAGCTTCGTATGACATCAAATTTCCTATTAATTCTTCAACTTTGAGTTCGGAAAGATTATTAGCTTCTTCGATAACCAAAACTTTTCTTTCCCATTTAGTAGTCAAAGAATTTAAAATTCGAGTAACTAGTTCAAATTGAGTAAATTTTACTCCTAGAGCCATAAGATCAAGTTGTATAGTTTGAAATCTCATGTACATATCACTTATAGTCTCATTGGTTTTCATTTTGAATGATGAAAACTGATTTTGTAGAATTGAAATCTTTGTTTGTTTAACTTTTGTAGTTCCTTCATGAGTAACTTGAAGTGTATGCCATATATCATATGAAGTGGTGCATAACATAACTCTAGAAAATTCATTTTTATCAAGAGAACAAAATAAAAGATTCATAGCTTTTGCATTATTTCCAGCTAAGAGTTTTTGTGCTTCTGTCCATGTGTTTCTAGCAGTGGTTGGTGCTTCAAATCTAGTTTGAGTTTTTTCCCAAACATCTAAACTGTTAGACTCCATAAAAATACGCATACGTGTAGACCAATATGCATAATTTGAACCAGTGAATAGTGGAGGACATGCAGTAGATTTACCTTCTTCAATAGTACTTGCCATATTAGTGATAATTCAACTACGTGTTACTGTAACTTGAATTGAACTAAGCTCTGATACCAAATGAAAGTCTTGCGGATCGTATATATGTTACTAATGTGCAAGTGTACTAACAGTATAGCAAAGATATAAGCAAAATATGTAAATGTAAGTAGAAATAAAAACGATCACACCAGAGTTTTTATACTGGTTTGGACCTCCCGTCCTACGTCCAGTCCCGAAGCTCCCCTTCGGTATTTCACTACCCAAATACCCTCGCTTCACCCGAAGGAACAGGTCTTTTTACAATAAAGTTTTTGACAATCTTGTGTTCTGATCAACATTGATATTGACTGATAATACAAATCTTCCTATAATCTCCTTTGAGTGATTGTGTAAGTGTGAGCACAGATTTGAGGAAGAATATAACCAATATAAATAGTGGTTATAGTTTTGATTTGAGAATATTAGAAATTAGGTTTCAGAAATCAACTTGATAATGATAATTCAAGAGAGTAGAAATCAGTAAGTTTAGTTAGTAAAACTCAAATCAATTTGATAGTATTTATAGAATTTGAAGAGTTATGATTAAAGAGAAGTGATTGGAAACCATTGGTGAAAGGTTGCAACTGTTTAAAGAAGAAGAACGTTTGTTTAAAGTTTCGCAACTTTTCAAAATAGAGCCGTTTTAAAAAAATGTTCGTAACCAGACGTCTGCGGTAAAGCTCAAATGTTTGGAGTTTGTTTCAGAGAATTTCCTGAAACTTACTGCAGACATCTGAGTATATACTGCAGACGTTTGGAGTATGTAATTTCCAAAAATTGTGCGTGTCACTTCATTGGAGATTGTACAATAATTCTATATACTACTTACACATTTGTTTACAGAATAATCTCCTCGTAATCTTCAAATCATAGCTCTTTGACGTGATGAATATCTTGAATACCTGCATATGTTAATATATATGTATATATATGATATTGTATAGTTGTTGTCATTGAAATCATAGAATGGAGGTTCCAACAGTATATATATAGTGAGAGCTCAAATTAGTACTATTCAAAATTGTAATAAATATTTGTTTGAATAAAATATCCGTTTGAATTTAAATTCTGTGTTATTTATTTTATTCAGCAAATATTTATTTAATTATGTGAAAAAATAAAATAGTACATTAACAAATACATTTAAATGAATATATATATATATATGTTTATTATCATCAAACAAAAATCATATAGTCGCATATTCAACACCTACTATCATCACTTTGGAGTCATCGGTCTTGATGGCAGTCGAATCTAACTTGTGCAATTAGTTTAATATAGCCGGGTTAAAATGACAGATAATAGATACCAGCATTCATTGAAAATACGATGAATATATTGGATGATTATCAAGCCGAATAAAGAACTTGTTTGAGGATATGGTAAGAAGAGTTCTTGCTGCTATTGTCAAAGAAAATCAACCCTCAACACCTGGTCGAAACCCAGGAAAATGGCAAATGACCAAGGTAGAGCTTAAGTTGACTTTATTAGAAACACTGCTGGAGTTGCAAGATCTATTGCGGGAGGAAGTAGGACCGCTCCCACTGCAAGAAACCAACTCGGTACCGAGATGATACAACTCGATACCGACCCAAATATTCCACTTGATGATGCTCAGAAGAGAGATGTGTAATGACCCAGAATTTAATCACTTTAAATATGGATATTTAATATATTTTTAACTAATTTATAAATGGATTTTATTACTAAAATAACCCTTTTAAATAATAACTAATGATGGTGAAATGGTTTTCAAAATTTGTTTACAAAAATAATTAGTTCAAAGAAAAATAGAAAATGTGACCGGAAATCGTTTTCTGAATTTTCAATATTTCGTCGTCTAAAAGTTGTCGGAAAGGTTATAAACGTTTTAGGTAACATACACATGTATATATATTAAATACATAAGTGTGGTTAGTAAAATAATATGGTGAATAATGGTTTGCTCAAGTAAAAAGTAAGAGATGTGACACGTTTTCAAATTAAAACTTAAATAAATGTAACGTATGAAATGTAACTTTCATTTAACATCATAAATACACCGGGAAGTGTTTTTTATAGCGTTTGAATCAGAAATGGCACAAACACCCAAGAACTTACATGGAGAATAAAATATGAAGAAAGTAAAAGAAAAGCGAGGAAAAGAGAACACACAACAATTTATAGTGGTTCGGGAAAGCAAAGCCTACGTCCACTTTAATGTTTTATTGCTTATTTCTGACTTGGAGGCATAAGTTCTTAGGGGTTGGTACAACTTCGACACTTAGATTTTCAGAATTACAAGGATATAGCTTAGAATAGAAGTAGAGCCAAAAGATCCTGAAAAATAAGACTTGCCCTCCTATTTATAGAAGTGGGGAGCCTAAAATCTCGCATAAAATATCTCAAATCCATTGCACACGATTTAGACCAAATCTCCCACAAAAATAGGTGCCACATCATCTGGAAGTAGGATTCAGTACCGATCCCTGGGTAGGAGTCGGCACCGATCCTTAACTTAACCAAAATGGTTTTCCTCATCTCTTCGTCTTGGCTCGTCTTGTATTTAGCTTCGTGATTCCATATTTGTTTGCACAATATTAGCTTGTTTCCAAGTCCGAATGATGGAGTTGTGGTAGAATAGAGTTGCAGCTTCAAGTGTTCATGGATAACGATGTAGAATTACATTGAATCAACAAACCAGTGTTAGAAATAAGCTGGAGGCATCATGTAGGAGGCATAGGCAGAAGATGGGGTCCACCTGAGGTGGAAACAGGAGTCGGTATCGACCCACAAGGTGGGGTCGGTACTGACCCCTGACTTTGGGGAATGTGTTGCTGTTTTGGTTTGAGTAGGTCTTGTATTGATCTTGTGACTTCGTATGTGCCTAGTTTTTGGACTACTGGGCTATCTCTCTGGGCTTCTTGCCTTGATAATTCCAAGTTTGGTTCGTCTACTCTGTCCAAATATTGCTTAGTAAAAAGGTTGGATAACACTTGCCCCCCAAAGTACATCTCGTTTCAAACATAATATGCTTTGAATCGAGATAAATCCAAATAGTTGTGAAGGACTCCACTTCATGTTTTGAATGGTTATTATCCTTTTTGCGAAACATTGCTGCGAAAAGTTATTTCTATTGTCATCCGCCGCGACACTCTATTAGCATCTGGGATTATAAATCTGGAACATATCTTTGTGATTCGTCATTCCAAGTTTGATGATTTTAAACCGATTCACATCCATAGATTTCTCAGGTTTGAACTTTATTTCTTGTTGGTCATGTCTGTCGGATATTGGATATGCACACACACGGTTCATCACATGAATCTGCTTCCAAACGTCACCCTAGGTGTAGATCACCTCCATCTAGAGGTCTAGACATGCAACCCTACCGTCACGTTGACATCCCGCCTGGTGACACTTCTCATGCTCCACCTTCGGCTTCTATCCCTGTGCAACCTCCGATGCTTTTTCACTCCAGTCAATCCTCCGACCGTAGGCATTACAGGAGTAGCTCTGAAATTTCCCAACACTTATATTTCTATTTGTCAATATTATTTCAATTCATTTGTATATCTTCTAACTAATAAACATTTCATCAATTATATTTAATGCACAAATTTATTGATGTAGATTATTGTAACTTTATATAGCAGATGTTCTTACAATATCAGAAAGGCTAAATGTTGCCATTTCATTTTTCTAATAAGGCTCCACCTAGTCTTCTATGTTTCTCCAAACCCTAAGACAAAACATGGATGTCTTTCAACTTCCCTACTGGGTGTTAGGATTCATCTGTCTTGGAATTCTAACCTTGGATTTGCTTAGCAAGTCATAGCTCCACAAACGATGGATAACTCCTTATCGATTGTATTATATATAACTCCTAACCCATGATTCCTTGTCCTAATCTCATTTCGACCTTGAGTTTGGCAAAAAATAGAAAAAATATATTCTCTCCCACCTACCATTTCATGATGGCCTAAGTATAATATACATACCTTTAGTTTGCTCAACAAATACATATATTTATTTTACCTCGTCTAGTCAATATATTAATAGTATTATACATAATATCTCTAGCTTAAGTTTGCTTAACAACCAGAGAGTATGCAAGTAATTTATTAATATATAAATGGTAGAAGACAACACTTATATTAAGATTCATAATGTTCAATATATTTAATGAGTGATATCAACTTATGGAATAATGTATGTCTTATGAAATACCCTCGTGACTCAAGTGTCGGACACATCAGAAATCATGGTATGCATACTGTACATATGTATTTATTCCTAAAGTCTATTGGATTTCAATTATAACATATTATATTGAACATATATACCATAACCTTTATAAGAATACACATACATCTTATATATATATATATATATTAATTTATTAATTAACTTTTAACTAATTTATTTAATTAAATAATTTTAATTAAATTTTTACTAGCAAAGAAATTGCTATAGTCTCACCTACTCCATGGAGGAATAGTTTGCGGTCAATGCCCGAATAGGCAAACTAAAAGGAGAATTTCCAAACATTTACTTTGATGGTCTTATGTTTGTGCCTAATCTAAAAAGAATCCCGGCTGATGTACATAAGATGACCAGTGATGGTGTGATCGACATTTACAATCGGTATAACGAATGGTCGAAGTTAGCGGAGAAAATTTCCAAAGTCTATAAGGATAGGCAGCTAGAGATCGACAATCGGAAACTCATGAAAGCTGATAATAAGAGAATCATTGCTAATCTTGATGCTGAGGTCGAGAAACTGAGAACATCCCAGGCCGAAGCTGAGAAGAAGGCCACGGAGGCCACTAAGGCACTCAAAGAGGAGCGGATTAAGCATTGGGATGAAATGGAGAAATATTTCCACTGAAACCACGCTTTGATAATAAAGAGGGATACCACAAACAGAAATGCGGTTGAGCTCAAAACCAAGCTAGAGCGTGACATAAAAAAAAACAATGAAGCGCTCTGACTAGCTCAGACTTATTGTGATGAGAGTCTCCATGCCAAGGACGAAAGAAACAAAGCATTTGAGCGTGTTAAATATGTTGACGCACTCGTCAAAAGAGAAGTTGAGGCTATCGAACAACGAGCAGATGAGCATGCGATGGAGAAGTTTGAACCGTCGCTGAACCAGTATAATGCCAACATGCTCAAATTTCAAAATCTGGAGTGGTTCAAAGATGATTATCCCAAAATCCTCGCCCTCGCCTGGGAGAGAATCATTGAAGAAAAGGCGTTCCTCGAAGGTAGAGAGGTAGATTTGGAGCAGATGGAGAAAGAAGTCTTGGTAGGAGACGAGCCCAAGATTCTGAAAGACGGCCAACTTATTCTTCATTTGGAGCTTGCCTTGACAGTGCCTAAAGAATTGGGCGAAGGCTCCGAATCGATGCCAAATAATGCTACTGCAAGCCAAATGCTTAGGTCTCAAGCTGCTCCAACACCTGGGTATGATCCGAAGAGGCCCAAGATCCACAGGCCTACCATTCTCTCTTCGATTCTTGAGGGGAAATCCGATGGCACTCCACCTTGCACAGAGCTCCAAGGCAAAGAGGGTATCTCATTAACTTCTCCTGTATTCTAGAAAGTTGACGTGTCGCCAATTAACATGGCTAATCTCTCTCTCTTCGTTTCTGAAGCCTCAAGTCAGCCTCATGTTGCTCTACATCCCAACAAGGACTCTATCCCGGAACTGCAAGTGTCCGTAACAGAATTAGTTACTGTTACCACCTCAACAACGATTCCAACCGTCTTAGTTGATGATTCTCCCAGCATTGATGAGTAGGTGATCGATGCTTTATTGGATGAAGGAGATGGTGGGACTCAGGAAACTCAGATTGATGAAGACGTTGTTATTACTGGGGTCTCCAAGGCCTTGGAGGGTCCCACCATGCACGAGCTCGAGCAGGAACTTAAAAAAGACATCCTCCTTACCACAGAGTTTAACCAAGAGAAACTTGAAGTTATTCCTCCTCCTTTATCCATTACCTTGCCCGGGCAAACAATTTTCACTCTGGTCCATATTCCTCCGCATGGTAGCGCTCAAAGCATGCTTGTTGGATCGTCATAGAGCACTCCACCCAAGGGCAAAGGAAGTGGATGAAGAGAAGGGAAAAGATAAGGAGAAAACCGATGTTTCTCCTGGCTCTAAGTAGAAACAAAGGAGAACGAAACTGAAGAAGTGAGCACCGGTTTGTTTGGTGTAGATAGGCTTGCTTTTTAGTAGTTGTTGCAGTCTACTTGGTTTTTAGCCGACTTTGCGTGGGTTTGGCCCCCGCTTTATCTTTTTGTTTGTAGTGTCAATAACACTCATACTTAGCTTCCCAGATTTCATGTGAATAATAAAGGTTTTTTTTCGTTTACTCCTTGGATGGATTTGTGTAAGTACTTAAGAAGTACGCTTTCCATTCAATGTACCTACAATCTATTCCTTTTAGTTATTATCGTCGGACCGAATCCTTTAGCCGTTCTGTAATTTACCAGCCTTTCGTCGTTCTTGCAAACGCAAAGTAATTGTTGAAGTGCCAAACTTTGGGCATTAGTTGGAGCTAACCAATTAGAAAAGCGGTCCGGATATCCTTTTCCAGGATCACAAAATCCGATTGTGCCGAACTCCGGGCACTAATCTGAATTAACTTATCGTAGTTTTCACATCCTCATCCAGGATGTATACTTTCAATCGCGTCTGACTCCGGGCGTCGATTCGAAGTTCATAGGCAAGATCCTACCTTACGCTGGGCGTAGACTTTTGCCATCACCCACTCCGGGTAGAGAGTTAAGAGTTGGATGGTCTTGTCACATCCACTTTAGTTTATACTCCCGCCCCCAATCCGAGTACAAGAGTTGAGCAAGTGAATGGTCATATGATGTTCATTTTGATTTGTACTCCTGCCCCCACATCAAGGGCGAGAGTTTATGCACGGATGGTCATGTCACATCTGATTTGAGTTTATACTCCTACCCCAATCCGAGGACGAGAGTTGGTCATTTGACAGTCGGGTCAGTCCATTTAGTTTATACTCCTGCCTCTAATCCGAGGACAAGAGTTAGCCGACGAACAGTCGAGTCACACCCGTTTAGTTTATACTCCTACCACAATCCGAGGACAAAAGTTAGTTGAGGGATAGCCGATTCACATCGTTTAGCTTATGTGAGTCAGCGGAATAGGGATCTTAAGGCTAAATTAACACTAGAGGGGGGTGAATAGTGTTTAATGGATTATATGAATATTTTTCAAATTCTTTAAGATTCTACTTGGAATGATGTAATTAACAATCATAGAAACAATAACAGAATCAAAGTACAGATAAAAGTAAATGCAATAAAAGTAAAAAGGAAGAACATAACAGGATTTTATACTGGTTCAGAGTTACCCTACATCCGGTCCCATACAATTCCTTGTACGAATTTCTTTTCAACTAGTAAATGCAAATAAATCTCAATTTCAAGGCTACGAGACACACCCCAACCTTTGGGTAGAGTCACTTAATTTCTGGGCTACAAGCACACCCACTAGATTTATAGGCTACTAAGCACACCCAATTGATTTTACGGGCTACAATCACACCCACAAGTATAACAGTATGGTTTGATAGAGTTTTACAGACTCGGATCTTCGATCTTGAATACAATTGATCCTATAAATCTTGACTTGCACTTTGATCTTGATTTGAGTAAGAGAGATGAGAGAAATTAGAGAGTAGATGAAAGAGAATTAAACTAGTAATGATTAAAGTTGATTCTGGTTGAATTTCAACAGAGTTTGGGTTAGAAATCAAGAGAGTGAAAAGAGGAGAGAAGAATATGAAAGTAGTTAATAAAAATTTGTTTGAAAGTTTGGTATATATAGGGAAACAACGATCATGTCCATTCGCGAAGATATACGACGAAAAGACATTTCCATTTAAATTTTGAAACTTACGGCTAGTATTCGAAATACTTGCAAAGGATATGTCGACATATCCCTTTGTATTTTGAAAAATCACTTTGTGAAAATTGTTTTGAAAATATTAAGTTTTGTAAAATATTTTGAAACTTTGTACAAACATTTAAACATAGTTTACACACATTTTAATCATATTAAAACTTAATAAAACTTTATAAAATAATTTTGAAAGATTTAATAAGAATATTCAATATAATGTAAATAATATTTATAAAATCAATATAGTTATAAATTATTAAAGTATAAACAAAAATTCAATATATCATTTTTCTTTTTTTTTCTTTTAATGGCAGAGCATATCCTCCCCCCTCCTTTCCCTCCCAAATTTTGCCTTCCCCCGTCCCTTCTGTGCCTGAACCTGACCCTCCACCTTTACACCCAGGCCACCCTTTAGACTCCTCAATAACCAGTCCTATCTCCCCTTCTCCCCTGACTGACCCTCCCATCAGCATTAAGAGTCAACAACCATGGTCTTCTCTCTTCAAGAACAAACCGCGCAATGCGGGGAAGTACATACCTGTTAACTTCATCAACAAATTTGTTGAGGATGCTATGGTGCTTCCTGACTCTGTTCAGGAAGCTGGTCAAAGTATATGGCACGATTATGTAGTGGGTTTCTTCCTTGATGAACCCCTATCTTTTACGGCAGTGGTGCAACACCTCAAGCGTGTGTGGAGGCTGAAGGGCAGTATCAAAGTTAAATCAGATGGAGTTGTATTTATGTTCCTTTTTTCATGTGATGATGATCGGCGGAGGATTATTCAGGCTGACCCAATAATCACGAGGAATAAATTATTTATTGTTAAACAATGGGATCCCACAGTTAGCAATATTTGTGGCTCTATCACCTCAGTACCTATTTGGATACATATCTACAACATACCTCTAGCAGCGTGGTCCCCACTTGGTATCAATTGGCTTGCTGGTAGAATTGGGTGTGTCAAATGTCTGGATGAAAGTACTGAAAGGATGGAAAGGTTGACCTATGGTAAAGCCTTGGTGGAAGTGACACCCATCACCGACCTAGTTGATAGCTTTCAAGTTCTGTGTAAGGATGGAACAAAACAAACTGTGTTTGTGGATTATCAGTGGAGGCCACAAGCATGTAAAACTTGTAAGGTGTTTGGGCATGATATATCTAGTTGCAAAAATAGGGTTAAGACTGATGAAGGAATTAAGAAGGTTTCAAATACTGTGCCAAAACAAGTTCTGAAAGAATATACAATGGTGAAAGATCAAAATGATAAAATAATGCGAAACAAGTCCTCCAGAACTTGGAAGAGAGTTGAACGTGGGAGCAAAGGAAGAAATGTATCTTCGAAGACTAAAGAAGTAAGTGGGAGTGATAAGAATGGAAGTGACAGAGAAAATGAAATAAGGACAGAAGGAGCTGTAACAGATAATAACAAGGATAATGTTTTTGACATAGTTGAAGAAGGAGAAGCAGTTGAGGAATTGGAGATGAATATGTGCAATAAATTTCAAGTGTTACAAGGGTTGAATGAGGTAAATGGAGGTTCAAGTAATGAAGGAAGTGGAGACAAAAATAACTTTGAACAGTCTAATGGTGTTTCTAACCTGATTGATGAGGAAGCAATAGTGGAAATTGAAAGTTTGGATGCATGTAAGGAGAAGAACTCAGAAGTGTCAAGTGTTGTCGCAGATGTAGAAAATAATACTCAAATTGCTAAAAATTATGGGATGCTAGTTCAAGAATTGGTTGGGGTCAGAATGGCAAGAGAGCATGAAATGTCCACAGAAAAACAAAAAGTTCATAAGAATGCTGAAGCAAATTTGCAATCAGGAAAAAGTGCAAACATTGAAAAAATGAATGGGAAGTCCTAAATTCCCAGTATGATAACTTGTAATACAATACCCAATGAATCCCAGACCACTACTTTGCAAGCAGAATCACAGTCTACTGCTTTGCATAGGCAAACTGAGCAATCTGCAAAATCACATGCACACAATGTCAGTGTGCATGTATCGGAAGAACCCATATCCCATGGCAATCAAACTAAATATCCTTATTCTCATATTTCTCCCCCTCCTGGTTATTTGTCAAATCAGGATCACCCTCTTCCCTCTCATGCTATAACTCCAATCCCTATACATAAAAACCTCAGCAGTGTTAAGAGGAAAAAGGAATGTAGCCTGTCAGATTTTGACAATGGCAAGAATATAGACTATGATGAAACATTACCTGAAAAGGATTCAAATTCAGGCCTCAGAAGGTCTATGAGACTACAAACTTCACTCCCATAAGTTAATCCATGTTACATAAAATTGGGTTTTGGAATATTAGAGGAGCTCATAAGGAAATAAAGCTTATGCAAGCAAAACGTATTATCTCTGATAATAAAATAAGCATTTTTGGCATTCTGGAAACCAAACTCAACCATGACCTTACCCTTAAAGCAGCTAAGTTAATTAATCCTCAATGGAGTGTTCATCATAATTTGGTTGAGGCTCCATATGGAAGAATAATGGTTATATCTGATCCTATCATCTACACCCTGTCACCTATTTTATCCCACAAAAAAATCATCCATTTCCATGCCATTCATATCCCAACCACTACCACTTTTTATCTTACCTTTATTTATGGGGATAATCATGCTGCAGCTAGACAAGAAATGCTAAACTATTTACCACATTTAAGACAGGAAACACATCCGTGGTTTGTGTTAGGGGATTTTAACTGTATGTTAGCTAATGGTGATCATTGCGGTGGTACTCCCCTTTCTATTTTTGATATTACACCTCTGAACCATGCTATCTCGTCCTCCAATTTACACGAAGCTGCTTTTGTTGGTCCAAAATACACTTGGAACAATAAGAGCAGATCTGGAGTGAGAACCATGAGTAGACTAGACTTAACTTTTCTCAATACCAAGGCACTAACTCAATTCCCTAACTCTCTGAACCATATCCTCCCCCCTCTCCTCTCTGACCATTCTCCTGTCTTTATAGCCACTGATTGCAAAGCCATTAAAAGGAACTCAAGTTTTAAATTTTTTAACACTTGGATCAATGATCCAGAATTTATGCCTTTAGTTGTTAATGTTTGGAAACAACCTAAATATGGTAACAAAATGTCTATTTTGCAGCAAAAATTGAAAGCTACCAAGGATGCATTAAATATTTGGGCTAAGAACAAGTATGGTGATGGTGACAAGTACTCTTATATATTGCAGAACCAACTTTCAGCTATTCAGTTAAGTATGCTTGATGACCCTGGTAATATCTTACTTTCTGAGCAAGAACATAAGCTAACTCAGTAGCTTTCTGAAGCTATGGCCTCTGAGATGAGTATGAAGAAACAAAATTTGAGGAAAGAGTGGGGTATGTGTGGAGATAGAAATTCAAAATTGTATCATAGTACCCTTCGGGTTAAAAATACTAAAAGAAACATCCACCAGCTGCTTGATGATGAAGGGAGGATATTAAACAAGTCGGAAGATATTGGCAATGCTTTCATTAATCTCTATACCAATCATTACACCCCTAATGATTTGTGGAACCCTAACTATCATGAGATCATGACAACTCCTTTGCCTAAGCTGATTGAATCTGATATCCAACTATTGTCCTCTAGAGTTACCGATGAAGAAATATACAATGCTATGTTTGGTATGAAGAGGGATTCCTGTGGTGGACCTGATGGCTTTAATGCTGTTTTCTTTATACACTGCTGGGATGTCATTGCTACTGACCTCAAGAATGCCATGCATAATTTTTTTAAGCACAATAAATTACCTACTTCCATTAATGCTACCAACTTATGTCTGGTGCCAAAAGGTAAGAATGCAACAACTCTGCATGCATATCGTCCTATTGCTTGCTGTAACATAATCTACAAATGCATTTCTAAAGTTATTGCTGCTAGGCTCAGACAAGTGCTTCCCACTATTATTTCTGACAATCAGGCTGCTTTTTTGAATAATCGAAGTATCCTTGATAATGTGCTGGTTACTCATGAGCTTTTTAATGGTTATGGTAGAGCTTATGTCTCCCCTAGAGCAATGATGAAGCTTGATATAAGAAGAGCGTATGATACTGTTAGATGGGAAGCCCTCACTACAATTATGGGGCTAATAGGGTTTCCTGGACATTTTGTTAGCTGGATATATACGTGTATTTCTACTGTTTCCTACTCTTTATGTTACAATGGTGGTGTTGTTGGTTATTTCAGAAGCCAGAGAGGGATAAGGCAAGGCGATCCGATGTCGTCATATTTGTTCATAATTCTGATGGAATTTTTCACTCAACTTGTCAACAAACAGGTTGTGAACAATAACTTTGAGTTACATCCCAAATGCAGGAATCCCCTCATTACCTCCCTCCTTTTTGCTGATGATGTGTTACTTTTTGTTAAGCCAACTGTGTCTACTATGGATTGTGTCAAAAGCATCCTTCTCACCTTTGAAAGGTGTACAGGCCTGCAAGTCAATAGAAACAAGTCTTTCCTTCTGGTGGCTGGTCTCAGTGAAAATGATAACCAGCTCATCCACCATGAAAGTCAAATGCCTAATCTTCCTGAAGGTACTATGCATCTTGGTATCCCTTTGTGCTCCAGAAGTATTAGAACTACTGCTTGTTTGCCACTTTTTAAAAGAATTACTGAAGCAATGAATCGATGGGATAGCAATAAATTATCTCAGGCAGGCAGAACCACCATCATCAAAACAATAATCCAAGCTATGACTGTTTATTGGTGTAGATGCTTCATTTTACCTACTGCTCTTCTTACAACTATCAGGAAAGCTATGAATCATTTTCTTTGGTCTGGGAATATGTACTCTAAAAAGCTTATTCCTATTGCCTTTACTAAGTTGGAGAATTCACAAAAATATGGTGGATTGGGATAAAATGTATTAGAACATGGAATCAGGCTGCTTTTTCTAAGCATTTTGACAATTTGATAAATGAAAATCCAAATTTGTGGGTTAAGTGGGCAAAGCAACATCATCTAGGCAATAAAAACTTCTGGAAAATGGAACCATCTCCTCTCTATGGTTGGGTGTGGAGATCAATTCTGAAGCTCAGGGGCACTTTACTACCTCATGTTCATCTTGTGCTTGGCCATCATAGTACTGCTAAGTTCTGGTTTGAACCATGGGTGGGAAGAGGAATAATTTTGTATGATCTGCTCACTTATGATCAGCGAAATCAAACTAGCATCCCCTTGAATGCTAGAGCTTCTGATTATCTTTACAATGGTGTTATAACTCTGCCTTACTCCTCTAACCCTATCATTATGCAGCTGTGGGGTGAAGTGCAATGCAAGAAGTACCTCAATGGTCATGAAGGGTATGTCTGGGCTGCAATGCATGGTCAACATACCATTGATAGAGTGTATAAAGCCTTGTTAATTGGTGACAGTTGCCCAATTTTTCGATGGCATGCAAGAGTTTGGAATCCAATAACTTCACAAAAACTGAATTTCCTTCTGTGGAAAGTCCTAATAAATGCACTTATGACCAAGGATAAACTTTGCAGGAGAGGTTATAGTGTTGATTTGATATGTGTTTTCTGCAATAACTATATTGAAGATGGACCTCACCTCTTTTTTGATTGCCTGTTCACAAAAGGAATATGGAAAGCTAGTCTCCTTAGTGGTGGTTTTACTGAAACAATCCTTAATGGTGATGCAGAATGGAACAAGATGTTTAGAAATACCAGATGGAAGAATGCAACCACATATAGGCTCTTACTGATTCTAAAGGTGTTTGTCCAAGTTACATGGGATGAGAGAAATTCACGTGTTTTTGACAATAAGATGAAGCTTGAAAGTACCTTGATAAACATTATAATATCTAGGGTCAAGGAAAAGTCTTCACATCATTCTGCGTATGACTCTCTTAGTTAGGGTCTTTGTTTTTGTTTTCCTGTGCTCTGTCTTCTTTTTAGTTGTTTTGTTTTCTTTTTTTCTTTCTTCTGTCTTTCTTACTCTTCTACTTTAGTCTTCCCTGTTTTCTTTTTTGTGAGCTTTAGAATGTTATTGCTCACTTTCAGTTTGTGTGTTTGTGGTTAATAAAGATGGTAAGGGTCCATTCAACCCTGCTTGCTTTTCAAAAAAAAAATTCAATATATAAACTTAAAAACATTAAAATAATGTCTTTATAAGTATAAGAGATTGAAGATCACTATAAAATATTTTAAAATGATTATTTTAAAACCAGGATATCTGAAAAATAATTTAAAACAAAATTAGAGAAGGCGAGAGAGATCGGGAAAGTGCTATCAAGGTTTTAATATAAATTCTACGACTTTATAACTATTTGGAATATCTTGAAATCTTGAACTCTTCAATACTCATGAGTCTTCATTCTTGAACTCTTGAAACTTTATATCAACATCTTGAATTTACTCTTGATACTGTACAGTCTTCTTAATCAACATTTGTCTAATATCCTGCTCTATATACTATATATATCTTATAAAACATTAATATCGATATTTTATATAATGTCCTATAGTTGTTATCATCAAAACCAAAACCTAAGATACTAACAGTTCATACTCCTGCCCCCAATTCGAGGATAAGAGTTAACAGACAATGGTCTAGTCACATCGGTTTTGAGTTTATACTCCTACCCCTCCAATGGGATTGAGAGATATCTGGTATCTATCTCTGGATACCGAGAAGAACTTCGAGGGTTCAATCATGAATAGTAGAAGTTTTGGTTGGCACCTAACTCTGGGTACTTGCACACCTGCATTATTCACATGCAGATTCATTTGAGTCGATCAAATCACAACTCTCAAGCAATGGAAAGACGCAATCTTGGACTCGAAAAGCTATTTTATTCCATAAAAGACGGGAAAATGACAGAATCTATCTTATTACATGCCTCTAGCCAATTATTTACAAATTTATTTCTAAGTGAAATAGCGTCGTCAGTGCTTGCTATTCTAGCCCTTAGGAGCAGGATCCAATTTGTCGTCGCAAGCTGAAAGTTCCATCTCTAAGCTTCTGCACTATTACATACGGACCTTCCCAGGTCAGGCACAAGTACCCTAGGACAGGGGAGATTCGTTTGAGAACCAGGTCGCCAACTTCGAAGGTCTGATTCCTGACCTTAGTTTTGTAATATCATTCAACTTGGTGTCGGTGTGCAGCTGCCCTCAACTAAGCTGCATTGCGCTTCTCATCGATCATATCAAGAGACTCTAGGAGGAGTTGCTTATTGGTTCGTGGACTGCAGTCAATCACTCAATGAGAAGGTACCTCTATTTCAACCGAAATCATAGCCTTTGATCTGTAGGCTAGGGCGAATGAAGAGTGACCAGTCGTTGACTTGTGAATTGTTTGATAAGCCCATGGTACTAATGGAAGTTCATCAACCCACTTGCCCTAGGCCTTTTCCAACCGCTTCTTAAGAATGGACTTTCTTATTGACATCTTCAACCTGTCCATTCGCCTGAGGATGTGCCACCATTGCAAATCTCTTCACTATGTGATGCCAACGATAGAAATCTTTGAACTTGGTATTGTCGAATTGGGTCCTATATTGGTGGCGATTGCCTGTGGAGCTCCAAAACGGCATATGATATTCTGGATGAAAAATTTGATTACTTTTTTCTGGTGATCATGGCCAACGGCTCTGCCTCAGCCCACTTAGTGAAGTAATCAACTGCAATGATGGTGTACTTCACGCCACCTTTAGATATCAGAACCATACCAATGATATCAATCCCCCAGACTGCAAATGGCCAAGGATGGACCATTTGAGTAATCTCCATCTGCGGGGCTCTCGATATTTTAGCAAATCTCTGGCACTTGTCACACTTTTGGGTGTAATCAACCGCATCTCGGATGACAGTTGGCCAGAAGTATCCATAGCGGAGGATCTTCTTCGCTAGTGTTTTTCCCCTGGTGTGGTCGCCATAGACCCCTTCGTGAACCTCTCATAAGACTCGCTTGGCCTCGTCGTGAGCGACACATGGAAACATGGGGATAGAGAAATCCTTCCTATACAGTACAACTTCCTGCATTATATATATCAAAGCTTGTCTAGGATTATTCATCATTCATTCCTTCTCTTAGGAAGTATTCCTCTCTACAAATAATTTCGAATCAGAGTCATCCATGACTCACTTTCAGGCTCGGCCATTAAGATACAATCGACATCCATCTAATCGATGCTTAGAGGCAAAATTATTTCCATCGAAACCAAGCCCATGAGCTGCGCATCTATGGAGCTGGACAGTTAAGCCAGTGAATTTACCTTCTCATTCTCCTCTCTGGGAATATGAGTGATTGTATAATGTTTAATGTCAGCGAGCAGCTCAAGGACTCGGTTTAGATAAGGGGCTAGTCTCACTCTTTTTGCTTGAAGCTCCTTCCGAACTTGGTAAACCACCAGTTGGGAGTCGCCGAAAATGTGCAAAGTTTTTATCCCCAGTTCCTTAGCGATTTTGAGTCCTGCAATCAAGGCTTCATATTCAGCTTCATTATTCATCACCGGAAGGACGGGTTTCAAGACGTATCAAATCGGGTGTTCTTCGGGAGGAACAAGTACAATTCTAGCACCGGAACACCTTTTGTTAGATGCACCATCTGTATACATCTTCCACGCAGCTTCTTACTTGCCACTGCACTCCATAGGATCATCCCGTGTAGTAAATTCATCTATGAAATCCTCTATGGCTTGACCATGGATTGCTCTTTGAGGGTGAGAAGTTATGTTGTATTGGCTCAATTCAATGTTCCATTCAACAGTCTTCGCTGCAAGACTTGTCGCAAAGGCTGGTTAGTAAGAACTTTGATCGAATGAGCCTAAAAATAAGAGCGGACCTTTCTTGAAGTGATCAAAAGGCAGTATGCGAGCTTCTCCAGCTTCGGATAGTTTTGTTTTGCGCTTGTCAATCGCTTATTGACATAATAGACCAGTCATTGGATGCGAGATTTCTCATGTACAAGTGCGGCGCTTAAAGCATGCACCAATACCGCCAAGTATATAAACAAGTCCTCGTCATCCACCGGCTTCGAAAGGATGGGGGTTTTTCCAAGTGGTCCATTAGAGCATGGAATGCGTCTTTACACTTGCGATTCCATTCGAAGTTCCTTTTTACCTTTTTAATCATCTCGAAGAAAGGGATACATTTATCTGTGGCTCTGGAAATGAATCGACTCTGGGCGGGACTTTCCCGCTTAAGCATTCGACCTCCTTGATCGACTTCGGGACTTCGATTTTTCTCAGTCCTCGATCTTCTCTAGATTGGCTTCAATCCCACGAGAGTTCACAATGAAGCCCAAGAATTTCCTTGACGCAATGCCAAAAGAGAATTTCAAAGGATTGAGCTTCATCTCGATTTTCGGAGGACGCCAAACATCTCTGCTAGTTTATCAATGTGGTTTCTTTAATGTCGTGAATCACAAGCATGTCATCCATATAGACTTCCATCGAGCATCCAATTTGGTCTTTGAACATATGGTTAACAAGCCTCTAGTACGTTGCTTCTGCGTTCTTTAATCTAAAGGGCATGACCGGGTAGTAATACAGTCCGAGGTTAATTATAAAGCTGGTGTATTCCTGATCTGGGACATGCATCGGGATTTGGTTATATCCTGAGTACGCATCCATAAATGAAAGTAGCTCATGTCCAGTTGTCGAATCCATCAACTGATCGATCTTCGGGAGCAAAAGGTTGTCTTTTGGGCACGCCTTATTCAGATCGGAATAGTCAATGCATGTCCAACACTTCCTGTTCGCTTTCCTCACTAAGACAGGGTTAATTATCCGCTTCGAGTATAAGGAGTCGTGGATGAAGCCATTATTCTTTAGCTTATCCACCTCTTCTTTGAGTGTAGCGGATCTCTTCAGACCCAGGCTACGGTGTTTATGTTTCACAAGAATGCATTTGGGATTAATATTTAATACATGGCTCGCTATTTCCGACGAAAACCAACCAACTCCTTCATCACTCTTGTGTCGAGCTGCGATCCGACCTTTAGGACCCGATTCAGATCATTCTGGTTGACCGAAAAAGCGATCGCCAACTCGGGAGGAGCTGCTCTTCCACCTTCTGGATCTTTATGCTGGTCCATGTCATCATGGAACCGACTAGGCTGCCCAAGCCGGGGCTCAGGCTGTAGTTGCTATGTGTTAAAAGCCATAATGCAGTGGTTCCCTCCATATTTTTTTCCTTTCTCCCTTTGCCTTGCCTCATTTAGCTCAGCGACGTAGCATTCGCGACCAGCCACCTGATCTCCTTGCATGATTCCTACTTCATTCTCTATAGAGAACTTTATAGTCAAACATCAAGGTGCTATAGCCACCCTGAAGCTAAGGCTGGTCGGCCCAGAAATGCATTGTAAGCTAAGTAAATATCCAACACCAAAAAAGCCACGACTTGCACTCACTTGCGGTCGCCCTCGCCAAGTACCACCGGTAATTCTACATATCCAATTGGCTCAGTAGCCACACCGTTGAACCAATGGATTCGAGATTTACAAGGTTTCAAACCCTTCTCCTCAAACATCATCTGATCATAAGCCTTCTTAAAAATGATATTGACTAAACTCCCACAGTCAACAAGCACCTTCCGAACAATAGTAGGACTAATCATGGCTGTGATCACGAGTGGGTCATCGTTGGAGCTACCACTTCATCAGCATCTCTATTCCAGAAAACAATATTGTCAGTCATTGTTATGAATTGTTTTGCAGAAGTCTCATTTTCAATAGTGAAACAACTTTCACTCTCTGCATGTTTGATAGCTCCAACATATTTTTCCATCTCGACTAGACTTTTATCAACAGAGTGTGGCCCTTTGATAATACTATTAATCACCAATCATTTTTCTGGCTACCTGAATGCATCAGCACTGGGATTAGCTTGCCCCCATTATGAAGACGGGCCAGAAGCATTAAGGCTTCTTTGCCCACCATCCAGCGAGGCTTTCACATACTGCCGTAACTTTTTCTTGCGAATTAACTCCTCAATCATATCCCGTAGGTGCCTGCACTTGTTAATGTTGTGACCACGAGTTAATGGAATCTGCAGAACTTTCTTGACATTCTTTCCTTCTCAGTCGACTCTCTTGGAGTCGGCTTTCTGTTCTGCTCAGTGTTTTGAGTTTCCAGTTAGATGTTTTCTATTGTATTATTCAGTTCAGTATAGATATCGTGTTTAGGAGTCCTAATACGATTGATGTTATCTAGCTTCTTCTTCTTTGCCCCATCATCGTTTCATTTTTTATTATTGTTTTGATTGCCAACATTCTCATCTACACTCCTAGAGCTTCCTCCAGATTGCTTTACGACAACGTTGCTTTGTATCACTTCATTTGAATTCCCAGCACCGGTCCTCCATGGATGTTTCTTCGCTTCTTCCAAGCATAAGTAGTCATTAGACATTCTATAAAAAGCATCCATCATTGATATGGGCTTCCTTTCCAACCATTCCTCGAACTCCGTATCTGGATGAATTCACCGAATCAATGGCATTAGCACTATTTTATCCTTAGGATCTATAACTTCTGTCACGGCTGTATGGAATCGGTTCAAGAAATCTTTCAGCGACTCTTCCTCAGCTTGGAAGAGGTTTTCCAAATACATCACATACTTTGGAGGTGCAGTATGTAAACATAATTGTTCTACAAACTTCTTCGATAACTCAGCAAAAGATGATATGTACCTCAGTGGAAGTCGAGTGAACTACATCATAGCTACTCCATCTAAGAAAATTTGAAAACAATGGCACTTCACAGCTTCAGAAGCTCTAGTTGAACCCATATGCCATTCATATCTCATCAAGTGATGCCTAGGGTATGTCGTTCCTTCATACAATGACATAGTTGGCATTGCGAATCTATGGGGGTATCTCTCGCATAGAATGTTCTCTATTTCCGATTGGGAGATGTACCCTATTCATTATTAATGCTGAAATGATTCTCACTAACAAGTCTCCTAACCATATCCTCCAGGTAGTCCAGGTCAACAGGTTCAACTGAACAGCGGTAATCAGGCTCCGCTCAAAGTGTTCGGCCCGGCGGTTTGGCTCTCGATACCTAAGTTCTCCATCCTCTGAGAGATCCGTTCATCTAGCAGTCCTCCATGTTTGATTTGCATGAGCAATATCATTAGAAACAACACGATTCTCCATATTTTGACCTCTAACAGTGCATCTTGAGGCCAAGTCTATGCCACCTTCCAGAGGATGGGCTCTGGGCCCACCATTGGAGGGGTTGGTACGGCCCTCTAACCTTGGGTCTGTATTGATCCCCAAACTCGAGCTAGGGGCTCGTCTGCTTCCTTGGCCTCTGGGCCATGGAGGAAATCTTCTAGTAGATCTTTGCAAATCTGAGTTGTAGAATAAAAAGGTTGAGAAATTGGATCAATCTTTTGGATATAGGAAATCTAATAGTAGATGTTGGATCTAAGTAGCCTGACAATCTGACTCTCTCAATGAAAGTGCCAAAATGTTCGAATCAAAAATGGCACAAATACCCATGAATTAAGGAGAGAATAAAATATGAAGAAAGTAAATGAAAAATGAGGAAAAGAGAATACATGAAAATTTATAGTGGTTTGGCAAAGCAAGGCCTGCATCCACTTTAATATTTTATTGCTTATTTATGAGATGGAGGCAGAAGTTCTTGAGCATCGGTACAACTTTGATACTTAGAGTTACAAAATTACAAGAATTTAGCTTAGAATAGAACTAGAGTCAAACGATCCTGAAAAATGAGCACTACCCTCCAATTTACAAAGGCATAGAGCCTAAAATATCGCATAAAATATCTCCGAGCCGTTGCACATGATTTATATCAAATCTCCCACAACAATAAGTGCCCCATCATCATGAAGTAGGAGTCAGTACCGATACCTGGGTAGGTGTCAGTATAGATCCCTAACTTGACCAAAATGGTTGTCCTCATCTCTTCATCTTGGTTCATCTTGTGGTTAGCTTCGTGATTCCGTAGTTGTTTGCACCAATATTAGCTTGTTTCCAAGTCCGAATGATAGAGTTGTGGATGAACAGGGCTGTAGCTTCAACTGTTCATGGAGAACGATGAAAATTGCATTGAATCAACAAACCAACAATGGAAATAAACTAAAGGGAAATAGGAGTCGGTACTGACCCATAGGGTAGGGTCGGTATCAACCCCTAACTTTGGGGAATGTGTTGATTTGATCCGAGTAGGTCTTGTATTGTTCTTACGACTTCGTATGTGCCTTGTTTCTAGACTCTTGGGCTATCACTCTTGGCTTCTTGCCTTGATAATTACAAGTTCGGCTCGTTCACTCTGACCAAATATTGCCCGGTCAAAAGGCTAGATAACATATTGTTATCCCGCCTTTTGGCAAGGCCGAGATACCAAGGAATTGATCAGAAACCTAGAGTCGCTCGTTATGGACATCTAGTGCACATAGGTCTACCCTGGATATCGATGAATTTTGTCTGAGACCAGATTGAGCTATAATTGATAAGACATGACTAGAAAAGCTATGAGAGCCAACGTTCCAAGTTTCAAGTCAATCCGAGTTCATATGCTCAAGTTATGATGGATGCAAGTTGAAGGGAAAGGCCATGTTTTCGTATCCATCAGTGAGCCCAATTTCGTATCCATCAATGTGGCCACACTCCGTATACATCAAGTTTCCCTTGCTTCGAGTCCATAGGTGTCACTGTGCTTCGAATCCATCCAGTGACCTTGCTTCGAATCCATAGGTGTCACTGTGCTTCGAATCCATCCAGTGACCTTGCTTCGAATCCATCAGGATGCCTTCCTTCGAATCCATCAAGATGCCTTCCTTCGAATCCATCAAGATGGAGTGCTTCGAATCCATCAGGATGCCTTCCTTCGAATCCATCAAGATGCCTTCCTTCGAATCCATCAAGATGGAGTGCTTCGAATCCATGAAGTTGCTCTACTTCGAATCCATCAAGATGGGGTGCTTCGAATCCATGAAGTTGCTCTACTTCGAATCCATCAAGATGGAGTGCTTCGAATCCATGAAGTTGCTCTACTTCGAATCCATTCCTGGAGCGCGAAAAGCATCGATTCGAAGGGAGCATGTCAATCGGAAATGAAATCTTGAATCGATCATATCTTGAGATCTACAAGTCCAAATGCTATGAAATTTGGACAGGAGCTAACTGTCAACCTAAGGAATGTCCATGCCAAATTTCAGCTCAATCGGAGCAAATCTTGATCGATTCGAAGCAAGGGTCGAATCGATCCCAAAGTGGGCCCGGATTTCCAAAGAGCGGGCATGTGGGCCCCCTCACGTGCCAGAACTGGTCTCCCCGAATTTTAGGTGAAATATCAGCCTCCTACACCTATAAATAGAGCCCCTGGTCATTCAGAAAAGGGGTCGAAGAATTCTAAGTACTGAAGAGCGCCCAGATTCTGCCAGATCTACTCCAGAACAGCGCCGCTGCTTTAGATTGAGACTTAACTTAGAAATTCAGTTGTATTACATTATAAACAGCTGTAACCTTCAAGTATCGAGCAAAAAAATCATCGAACTTCATAGTGGACGTAGGCAAAACGCCGAACCACTCTAAATCGCTTGTCTTTGCAATTTACTTTATGTTATTTGGAGTTTTTGTTAGATAATCCACAGTTTTAATTTTCATTCTTCACTTTTATCTCTTCAAAAACTTCCAAAGAGTGTTGTGCCCATTTTTGGTACAAACACTTTGGTGCTTTCACTGAGAAAAACCTTGCTTTTCTCCTGCTCTGTGGATCTACGACCGTAGTTGGATTGCAAAAATCTAAGGAGGAGATCCAGATCTGTCGTCAAGTGGTTCCATCTATTCTATTCAGATTGCTCAAGATCTAAGAGGAACTGCATTCATCAATCATTTCGTATCCATATTTTCGTATCCAGAAAAAATGCCAAAGTTCGAATCGATCACTTTGAATCGATCTGCTTCTCATCACTCTGTTCGTATCGATCACTTCGAATCGATCTGCTTCGCATCGGTCTGTTCGTATCGATTCAATCGATCCCTGTTCGTATCGATCACTTCGAATCAATCTGCTTCACATCACTCTGTTCGTATCTATCACTTCGAATCGATCAACTTCGCATCGCTCCGATCGTATCGATTCGATCGATCCCTGTTCGTATCGATCACGTCGAATCGATCTGCTTCTCATCACTTTGTTCGTATCGATCACTTCGAATCGATCTGCTTCTCATCACTCCGTTCGTATCGATTCGATCGATCCCTGTTCGTATCGATCACTTCAAATCGATCAACTTTGCATCGTTCTGTTCGAATCGATCATTTCGACTCGATCTGCTTTGCATCGCTCCGTTCGAATCGATCACTTCGACTCGATCTGCTTTGCCTGCGCTCTGTTCGTATCGATCGCAACTGCTCCAATTCGTATCGATACTCGCACGCTGCTCGTATCGATCCATTTGTGTCCAATTCGTATCGATACAAAATTTCAAAAAATTATTTTTCGGGTACGACCCAAATTTCCTAAAAAGAGGCTAAAAAAAATTTTCGGGGGAAACCCCCCGAACCCTAGCCGCAGCGCAGGGCACCCGCATATTGAGTTCAATCACCAATTTAGTGAAGGAACATTCCATCCGTGCTTCTAATTGTTCCATGACTGAACAAGACATATGAGATCACAACAACAAATGTTGAGTTGCAATCAAGGAATGGGTAAAGAAATGCTACTCAGCCGTACTCCTAGAGGCTGGAGAACCTAGTTAATATGCCAAGAACTGGGGTTGATTAATATATCATGCTTGTAAGGTGGAATGCAACTTCCTCCAATTGACCAGCTTTCAAACTCCTGAATTGACAACTATGGCACGATGGCTAATATGATGACTCCCCTACGCTGTCTACTCTACCAACTCAAAGCATAGCTGGTCACCGCTGAACCATCTTCAAATGCCCGCATTTTAATCATTCTACGTCCACATGACTAAAATCATTGTATACAACCTCAAGAAGACTTCCTTAATACCCTATATAGGTCTCCTATCTGGGTGAAAATTAGAAATAATCAACAATCTATGAGCCCATCTTTACCAACTCACCATCCAATCGGTATCACCAAACCACTCAAACGTTGGACAATCGTGCATACATCATTCACCTGTGTTACAAAACCCCTTGGCAATAAAATGGACTTGATCATAATGGCGATTGGGGAATCTTTCCTAGTCGAGACCTATTCGTTGAAACCATCCTACATGCAGAACTTCCGGTGAAAATTCAACATGTTAACTATGTCGGTGTGTTATGGAAATACAACCCCCGGCACTACCTCATGAAGTGAGAATTGCGCATGGCTTACACCAAGAGTGATGACTGCTATCAAATGTAGCTGTCTTCCCCCATTCCTCAAAGAACATTGTCAATCATGGTTAGACATACCAGATCTACTTCTTATATTGTTGAAGTGAATGAAGAAGCTGGCAGCCAACGAATTTATCCAAAGCCCGCTGCCAGTTGCTGCCGATACCCATAAATGAATTCATCACCGGCGCTTATTTCCAGACTCTGACAAGAGAACTGGTAGACCGCCGCCGACAACTGCACCAACATGTCTAGGCAAATTTTGAGTTGATGAATCAGATGAAGGATCAACGTAGCAGGATAAGGAGGGGACCTGCTCCATACTCTAGATCGGAAAACTCCTCTTCTCTAAATGGCTACCGTGAACGCCAACGCCATAAGGCTTCTCCGGGAAGGATAGCTCCGACCATATATGCAAGCCCCATAAAACGAAGGACCGGGAACATCCGACCCCTATCGATCAAGGACTTTGATCAAATTAAACCATTTGCGTTAGACTTCCAACTGAGAAGGGATGGAATGATGTGCAATAGCGAGCATACGACGCTGCCTCACTTATCAATGAGATTTGATCTGATCTCTTTTGAATTATTTCTAATTCAATTTCATTTATGTTGCGAAATATGACCTACTTGAATTAAACTACTTGCAAATGATGCAGGTAACCGAGTACTTAAGATTGGGTGCAAAACAACCTCCGCGGACCATGATCAAATCATTGAGGTATCATCGTGATGAGCATGATTCGACCACTCATCGGCTACTATATGCCCCTGACTTGGGGCAAGGCATCAAAGCGGAAGAGACCGACAAGGTCAGGACTTTAGTACAAAGTGGATGCAACCGACCATCCACTCATCTGCCTATGCAATTTAATTAGGAGATGTAAGAAAGACTTGGAGTTATATGTCCCAATAGTGCCTTCTCCATCTCGTACTTGAAGCTTGCCAAAATACTTATGCTTCTTCTAATGCCCGATAAAATCGGAATCACATCAAGGGTGGACGTGATGTCACCATCCATGCATCCAATCCTACATTAGACATTTGGGATTATTTGAGGGAACACATGTTTAAAGGTCCAACCCACAATTTAAAGTCATCAACGACTGATTGTCTACTCACTAACCATCATGAGCCGTCATTTCAACTCTCTTCCTTAGCTCGATCGAAAGAATGCAAAGTATAAATTGGATGTGACTCGACTGTCTGCTCTCCATTTCTTGCACCCGACTTAAGGGAAAATATACAACTCAAAGTGGATGTAGTTCGACCATCCTTTCCTATGCTCGAGCACAAAGCATGCCAGAACACTAATCTTACTCCTTAGGCCTGGCAAAAGCGGAATCCAAATGAACATGGACGCGATCTAACCGTCCATACTCTAAACCTCATCCTTTGTTGAGGGGCCTATAAGTGGAAGTTAATCGGGATCCCACCGATCACTCGCTAAGCGAAACACCTAGCTCAGGGACAAGCCCTCACATCAGGCCAGAAACGGGCCGATACACGACAAACTTTTTACTTAACTCCGTACTCCCAGAGTGCGAGGCGGAGTATAAACATTTTCCTAAAATCCCAGAGTACTCCGAGAGCGCGAGCTGGGTACAAACTTTTTACTTAACTCCGTACTCCCAGAGTGCGAGGCGGAGTATAAACATTTTCCTAAAATCCCAGAGTACTCCGAGAGCGCGAGCTGGGTACAAACTTTTTACTTAACTCCGTACTCCCAGAGTGCGAGGCGGAGTATAAACATTCCTTAACTCCGTACTCCCAGAGTGCGAGGCGGAGTATAAACATTCATTTAACTCCGTACTCCCAGAGCGCGAGACGGAGTATAAACATTCACAAAACCCCAGAGTACTCCGAGAGCGCGAGCTGGTTATAAATATCAACAAACTCCAGCTTCCGAGAGCGCGAACTGAAGTATAAACATTAACTAACTCCGGATTCCGAGAGCGCGAACCAGAGTATAAACATCAACAAACTCCAACTTTCGAGAGCGCGAACTGGAGTATAAACATTAAACTAACTCCGGACTCCGAGAGCTCGAGCCGGAGTATAAACTACAACCAACTACGGCTTCGAGGAGGGTGGATCCATCCACCTAACGACTTCGACCGTATCTCCATTCAATGCAGCTTTGAGGAGGGTGGACCCGTCCACCTAACGACTTCGACTGCATCTCCATCAAGTACGACCTCGAGGAGGGTGGACCCGTCCACCTAACGACTTCGACTACATCTCCATCAAGTACGGCCTCGAGGAGGGTGGACCCGTCCACCTAACAACTTCGACTGCATCTCAACCAAGTTACATCACTCATTCCCCGAGCATAGGCGCGGACTCAACACATGAAAATGAGTGATCAACAACTATCATAAAGATACAAGTCCCCAGAGTGTGGATGTTAAAATTAAGCAGTGAACAATATTGCATAACGCCTATTACGGCTTACCCCCAAGACTGGGGGCAGAAGTACAAATTACTGAAAGAAGAGAAAGGTGACTCGCTGCCTCTCCGGCTTAGCGTCCATTAAAACTTAAGGCAACGACTGCAAGGAGGCCTTAATGCCAACCAAACATAATGACGCCCAAAGTTACAAGCAACCAATCATATCATACCGCCGGATCGATGGGCAATGTCGATCTGCGCCTTTCATATCATACCATCGGATTGACAGGAAATGAGGTCCGAGCATTCTACATCATGCCGTCGAATCGACGGTCAATATCAATCCTCTTCAACTACAAATCAATGTGACCCGAGCATGCATCGAATATCTTCGACCAGCATAGCACGGATAAAAGAATAAACCACAAATGAGCATGACATGACTGCATTTGAGCTGACTTTATCCCTAGATCTAACGGGAGAACGTAAATCGAAATGGACATGGTTGATCAGCCAACTCCAAATGAATGCAACCCGACCATTCGTTCATTGACTCTTACCATGATCCGGCTAAAAGAACGATTCGAAACAAGTGCAACCTAAACATCTGCACACTGATTCTTACCCTAGATTCAACAAGGGAAGCACCAATCCTGCATTGGATCTGACTAGACGATTCACTCTTTAGTTTTTGCCCAAAGTATGGCGACATAAGCAGCAGAGCGAATGTCGTTGACCATCCAGAATCTAGCTTATGTCCGAATGTCGGCAAAGTAACGATGTATTCCGCCTAGAGGAAAGAACTAGAACATAATGCATGATAGGCACGACTCGGCCCTCCGTCCGTTAATTTGATCCTATGGTTCAATGGAATATAATACAAAATTGAAGCGGACATTGTCTACCTTGCCACTTATCGAGATACTCCCCAGACTTGGGGGCACAAGCAAGAAGATAAGATTAATATGATTCAACCATTCATCAATGAACTCTAATTCTAAAAGCTTGAACTACAGTATAAACACCGCTAGGACGAGACCAGACCGTCCGCGTAATGCATCCGCCAACCCGTCACTGGGGGCAAAAGAGTAATTATCCGAGAGTTAACTATGACAATTTCAACCTATGACCCATGCTTGATATTCGTAACAACTCTAGGTTGCGACCGAAAGGATGCCTAGAGATAGAATCATCAAATCAATACCCAAACTTATGGGCGACTGATCATTCAGAAACACAAGTAAATTCAAACTCAAAGCTGGAGCCAGCTATGTAGCAGCATGCAGTACGAGGCTAAATTCTACTAACCCTTTGATTTAACATCCTTATAAGCCTGATCATTTACCATTGAAAATAAACACATGAGGCACCTACAACCCTTCACGTGTATTGTGGATCAGAACACAACTCTGCGCAATGATGGTGCAAGAGTCGACTGCATTGCTTCAGGTGAATTTGATATGTTCGCTTGGACTCAATCTCATGTGTATATATGGACTCTCACCCACCATTAAGAACCCTGCACTAAGTGCCAACCCGATGCATGTCTCGGTGAATAAAAACAAAGCAACATGGATCCAGAAAGATCTGCTACACTTAAGGAGGAGGCGAATCTACTCAAAACCAATAGGTTTATCTGCGATATCCTCTACCCAAAATAAGTATTCAATCCTTTGCTTATGAGAGAAACAAAAGGAGAGTGGCGAACAAACACCGACTACCCAAATTTGCACGAGGCATGGCAAAGCATAGCTTCCACATCCAATGATCAATCAACTAATTGACTTAACCATCAGACATCAATTACTCTCATCCATGGATGCAAACTCTAGATGCAATCAGATACTGAAACATGTCCTAGACCAGGAATACAACTATTTTATCACAGATCCGGACCTGTAGTGCTATACTGCATTCTTTGAATTCAAACTTGAGAACGCTAGATCCAATAGGAACATTAGATGTCAGAAAGGATACTCGAATGGGATATCGAGCTAAGCCAATTTGATTTCACATATCTCCCTCGGAGAGCTCTCCATGATAAAACATTAGCATACTTCGTATCTGAATCCACCAGATCAGACGACTATACGAAGAACAGTGGCGAACCGTCCAACCGATGGAGGACGTACACAGATGGAACTTCCAATAATCGGCTTTTTTAACGTCGGAATTGCGTTAATGACTACTGAGGAACGATCGATCTGCCACGCCCTCAAACTCAACTTCCCTGCAACAAATAACGAAGCTAAGTATGAAGCCTTGGTACTCAAACTTACAAGAAAACTAGGAGTGGAAACTTTGCATATATTATGTGATTATTGGTTAGTAGTATACCGAGTCAGGGAAGATTATTGAACTAGGGGGCAACATCTTGCTCCTCATCCTAGCTGGGTCCAAAAGCTACTAGTCGACTTCGACAATTACACCATTACACACCTCCTCGAAGGACAAAATGAAAAAACTAAGTCACTGGCCAAGCTAGCCAGTTTCGGGGATGCACGGCAAAAAGACTTTATCCCAGTTGAAATGCTTATTATTCCAAGCATTGACATATGAAGATCAACTAGATTTTAGAGATGGATCTAGAAGAAAAGTCATGGGTGACTCCTATCGAAGATTATCCACAATCAGGGATTCTTATTGAATAAACGAATAAGGAATGGCATATCCTCCGTGAAGCATCACTGCATGATTATGTCTGGATTGTTTGACTCTATCGATACAAAGCATTACTTTTGTATCCATCGATCCGAGATCCAATATTACGTATCCACCGATACGGAGCATACATTCCAACCCTTCACATCGATTTAGGAGAGGATCGTTACGAAGGAGCATTCAAAAACAACCATCGAACGTTGTTACAACTTGAATTTCATTTCGATCCAGGAGAGGATCAATACGAAACTCAATCCAAACAAAAACTAAAGAACTTGACAACGACTCGTGAACGTGCAAACGTTAACGGGAGCCAGGTTAACATGCGTACATGTATGACAGACTAACATTCAATTTTTAAAATTTACAGGAATTGAATGCTTACCTCATGGAAATTACAACAGTGAACAACAAATCGCTAGCACTCGACACTCAATTACAACAATGCACTACATAATCATAGACAATCATCAAAGCGATGTTTTAACTCGAATCTCAAGTCGATTCAGGAGAGGATCGATGCGGACTTCGATAACAAACTGAACAGCAACGACTTGCAACCACGCAATGCTAACAAAAGTCAAGATGACACATATATGCATATATGTCTGACTAATATTTGATCTTTGACATTCACAGGGATCAAATGCTCATCTCGTCGTGAATCCGACAGTAAGCAGCTGATCACTATCAAACAGCAGTCAGTTACAGCAATACAGAGTACAACTTTCAACGAAAGATATGATAATTGTTTAGAGAGAAATTGCAGCTTTTCAAAGCACGTCATGTTTCCACAAGACGTACTTTGGGGGGCAAATGTTATCCCGCCTTTTGGCAAGGCCGAGATACCAAGGAATTGATCAGAAACCTAGAGTCGCTCGTTATGGACATCTAGTGCACATAGGTCTACCCTGGATATCGATGAATTTTGTCTGAGACCAGATTGAGCTATAATTGATAAGACATGACTAGAAAAGCTATGAGAGCCAACGTTCCAAGTTTCAAGTCAATCCGAGTTCATATGCTCAAGTTATGATGGATGCAAGTTGAAGGGAAAGGCCATGTTTTCGTATCCATCAGTGAGCCCAATTTCGTATCCATCAATGTGGCCACACTCCGTATACATCAAGTTTCCCTTGCTTCGAGTCCATAGGTGTCACTGTGCTTCGAATCCATCCAGTGACCTTGCTTCGAATCCATAGGTGTCACTGTGCTTCGAATCCATCCAGTGACCTTGCTTCGAATCCATCAGGATGCCTTCCTTCGAATCCATCAAGATGCCTT
Source organism: Allium fistulosum (assembly GCA_030737815.1). Taxonomy (NCBI): domain Eukaryota; kingdom Viridiplantae; phylum Streptophyta; class Magnoliopsida; order Asparagales; family Amaryllidaceae; genus Allium; species Allium fistulosum. The sequence continues at coordinate 298,990,523 of CM060907.1, forward strand.
CCTTCGAATCCATCAAGATGGAGTGCTTCGAATCCATCAGGATGCCTTCCTTCGAATCCATCAAGATGCCTTCCTTCGAATCCATCAAGATGGAGTGCTTCGAATCCATGAAGTTGCTCTACTTCGAATCCATCAAGATGGGGTGCTTCGAATCCATGAAGTTGCTCTACTTCGAATCCATCAAGATGGAGTGCTTCGAATCCATGAAGTTGCTCTACTTCGAATCCATTCCTGGAGCGCGAAAAGCATCGATTCGAAGGGAGCATGTCAACCGGAAATGAAATCTTGAATCGATCATATCTTGAGATCTACAAGTCCAAATGCTATGAAATTTGGACAGGAGCTAACTGTCAACCTAAGGAATGTCCATGCCAAATTTCAGCTCAATCGGAGCAAATCTTGATCGATTCGAAGCAAGGGTCGAATCGATCCCAAAGTGGGCCCGGATTTCCAAAGAGCGGGCATGTGGGCCCCCTCACGTGCCAGAACTGGTCTCCCCGAATTTTAGGTGAAATATCAGCCTCCTACACCTATAAATAGAGCCCCTGGTCATTCAGAAAAGGGGTCGAAGAATTCTAAGTACTGAAGAGCGCCCAGATTCTGCCAGATCTACTCCAGAACAGCGCCGCTGCTTTAGATTGAGACTTAACTTAGAAATTCAGTTGTATTACATTATAAACAGCTGTAACCTTCAAGTATCGAGCAATAAAATCATCGAACTTCATAGTGGACGTAGGCAAAACGCCGAACCACTCTAAATCGCTTGTCTTTGCAATTTACTTTCTGTTATTTGGAGTTTTTGTTAGATAATCCACAGTTTTAATTTTCATTCTTCACTTTTATCTCTTCAAAAACTTCCGAAGAGTGTTGTGCCCATTTTTGGTACAAACACATATGGTGGTCACAAGCGGGTGCCATCGGTGTTGCGTGTGGAAGAGAGGATAAGGGGGGTGTTGGTTTTTGGAAGATGGATCTTAAGTCTAATTTAACACTAGAGGAGGGTGAATCATCTTTACTAATTTTTGTGAATCCTTTTAAATTCTTTTAAGATTATAATTAAATAATGCAGAATCAACAATCATAGATGCAAACACGGACATATATAAATGCAGTAAAAGTAAAAAGTAAAGAGTTGGAGAGATTACACCAGGAATTTTTATACTAGTTCGGAGTTACCCTACATCCAATCCCGTACAGATTTCTTGTACAGATTTCTTTTTAAATATCAACGTCTTTACAATCTCGATTTCAAGGCTACGAGACACACCCTCCAGATTTTCCGAGCTCTGGGTACACTCACTGGATTCGGATGGGACACCAACATACCCATTTGGATTCAAACGGAACACCAAGCACACCCACTTGGATTTTAGGGACACCAAGCACACCCAAGAGTATAAGACTATGATTTGATAGAATTTACAGATTTGGTTTCTTGATCTTGAGTATAAATGATTCTATAACCTCTTGAATAGAACTTTGATCTTGTTTTGAGTGATAGAGATGAGAGAAATCAGAGAATAATTGATAGTGAATCAGATTAATAGAGTTTGAATTTGATTCTAATTGAATTTGGGAATATTTTGAGTAGATTTACTTTTATAAATCAAGAGAGTAAAAGAGAGAGAAAGAGCGAGAAACTAGTTAAAAAATTCATTGGTAAAACCTCTTATTTATAAAGAAACAACAGTCATGTCCATTCGCGAAGAGATATAATGAAAAGACACTTCCATTCAAATTTGAATTTTGAAATTCTCGACAGATTTGTCGACATATGCTATAGGAGTATGTCGACATACCCTTTGAATTTTTGAAAAAACTTTATAAAAATTGTTTTGAAAATATTAAGCTTTGTGAAATATTTTGAAACTTTGTACAATCATCTAAACATAGTTTATGCATATTTTAATCATATCAAAACTTAAGAAAACTTTATAAAATCATTTTGAAATATTTCTAAATATATAAAGGATTTAAATATGAATTTCTTTTGAAAATAATATATATAAAGTATAAGTGAATATATATATAAAATCAAAGTTATAATAAATGTTATAATATACTTATAAACATTTAAAAAGCATAAAACTAAAACTATAACAAAGTATAATATATTTAAAAGTATATTTAAAATCTAAAATACTTAAACACTTAATTACTCAGTATATAATAACCTTGTAAATAAATTAAAAGTTAGAAATCATTTGAAGGCCATTTTGGAAGTTCATTTTGAAAATAGGGATTCTTTAAAATCATTTTTGAAATCAAAATATTTGAAGAGAATAGATTTTACAACCTTTTGGAAAAATGAAGAAAGAGATCAAAGAAGTGCAATCAGGGTTTTAACAATAATATATGAATCTATAACTTATCTGGATATCTTGAATCTTCAATACTCATACGTCTTCAATCTCTAACTCTTGAATCTCTATATCAGCCTCTTGAATCTGCTCTTGATACTGTACAGTCTTCGTAATCAACACCTATCTAATATCATGCACAATATACTATATATAACTTGATAAAAACATTAGTATCCATATTTTATATGATGTTATATGATTGTTATCATCAAAACTAATGCCTAAGGTACTAACAGAGGGTAGCATGATGTGGCATTAAATTAGTGGTGGGTAGTGGTACTTAAGAGCATTTAGGTAATTTCCAAAACTCTTTTTCCATAAAAGAAAATTCAATTTTCTATCTCCATCCTCATTTTCATTTTCTACTTTTTAAAATTTTACATCTTCTTCCTTAAGTTTTTCGCCCCATTTAATGGCTTCCAAATGTTTTCATAATTTTAATAATCACTTCTTTTCTTCCTTTTAATTCCTAGAAACACTTAAAATCACTCCTTTCTTCTTCTTACACCTTCTTCCTCCTAAAATGAGCCTACACCCATCTTCTACATCCTTGGCCGAGCCCACTTTTCAAGATCCAAAGCTAAAAATCGCTTTTTCTAAGAGAAATCCAAAGTTCTAGGGCCTTTTCAAAAATCTAGTCCTAGTGCGGTTTGTTGCATAACTTTTGGTGAGTTAAACTCACCATTAATTTAGAAGTTCTAAACTTTTATGCTAGTAGTTATTATTGTGCTCTTGGTTGTGTGTGTGTGTGTATATATATATATATATATCCATGTGTGTGTTTGGTGTTGCTAATATGTGTAATTATACGTATTACTTGGTTGTGAACTTGAAATTGTAGTATGGTTGTGAATTGATGTTAAAGTTATGATCTTTATTAATGTATGGTGTTATGGCATGAATATATAACTTGTGCTCTTGCCTATGTGTTGTTTTTGCTAAGGAAGTTAGCATTTTGACTTATTAAAGTGACTTGAGATCCCTTAAACTAAATCATGTTTTTACTAGTTTAATATACTAAACATATTTGAAAGTTTCAAACTTTATTTTAGTTTTCAAAACCTCTTACTTTGTTTTATAAAGTATGTAAAGTTTTAAAGAGTTTAAGTTGAAATGTTAACTTAGAAACTAAATTTAAGTTATGATATCCATAACGATAGTCGCTATAAATGTAGTTTGAGAAATTGAACTCTTTTTCTAGACTTAAAGTGTTTTATCTTAAATATTTTTGGAAAGTATTTTCAAACATACTTTTAGTATAAAAGTTAATAATAATTAAATTAAGTATGAGTTTTAAATATTATTTAATTAATTAGTTATTTAAAGATAATTATTAATTAATTAGTAATCAAGTAAAAGTAATTGGTACTTAAGAATTAACTAAGTTAATTATAATTTGTTAATTAATAGAGTTTTAATTAAGTAAAGAGTTAATTAAGTATTAATTTTTATTTAATTAATTATTATTTAATTAGGGTTTAATTATTAATTACTTACCAATCAGGTAGGGTTTAATTATTAGTTAACTAACTATTACTTAATTAAGGTTTAACTAAGATTTAAATTAGTTTTAATTAATATTAACTAGTAATTAAATTAGTTTCCTTTATACGTAAATGGGTTCTTAAAATAAGGGATCTCTTTGTATGTGTCATTAAGTAGCCAAACAAATATGAATATGTTATACCAAACTTTGACATCTAGTTAGCAAAATAAATTCATGTTCTGCTATAACTTAATTGAATAGATTATTTGGACATCTATTTCAGCATAAATCCCCATGTTGCTATTATATTAATTTAGACATTGAATTGTATGTCAGTTGATTAACATTGAGAAAGTATTGTGTTGGTTATTGATGGCTAATTATGGATTTTATTTACATATTCATTAGCTTATGTAAATACCAGCTATGTGACTTTAAAAGTCAAATTGAATAAAATGGTAACTTGATTTAGTACCATTCTGGTCGCTAAGCCTTTTTTCGAATTTGTAAAGTTATGAATTTAAACTAACTTTAATTTAAGTGTTTATTAATGATGTTTAAATTAACTAATTATTTTATTAATGGTAATTTAAGGTTAAATAATTATTTACTTATGATGTTCAAAGGTAATTAACTAATTGAATAAGGGTGTTTATAAATAATGAATTGTTTTATAGAAAGGGTTATACTTAGGAAAAAGGGATTTATTTAAAGGAGGTTTTCAAATGATATTCAGTAAATGGTATTTTATAAAGGATTTATATAAAGGAGTTATAAAGAAATATTTAAAAAAGAGTTTTACAGGTAGAAAGGATTTTATAAAACAATTTAGAGTTTTATGAAGGATTTTATAAATTAAATTGGAGATTTATAAAAGTATTCTAAATATGAAATGGGGTTATAGGAAAGGGAATTTTTATAAGGAATGAAATTTGTTTGACCATTAAACCTTCTTAATTATGGTGGTATGGAATCACTCTTTCCATACCTAACACCGAAGGATAGTGGTTTCGTTTATAGTAAGAAATATTTTAAAATAATATTTGTTTTGGCCCATTTAAATATCATTTTGGAAAAGAGAAAATCTCCCCTAATTTTTGTTAATATACTTACACCATTACGATAAGTATATGGATATTTTCTAAGTATTGAAAATATAATGGTTTGTTAATATACTTATACCGGTGAGATAAGTATATTAATGTTATCTAAGTAATGAAAAGAGTATAAGGGGTTTGGGAAAATATCTTTGGTAAAGGTATTTTAAATCAAAGATTTGAAAGGTTATTTGGTTTATGGAAAGATTAATTAATAAAGGCTTAGTGGATCCCATTGGAAATTAAATCTGTGTTTTATTGTTTGATAGTTAAATAACCGACTATCAAATTTGGATCAAAATATAACTCTGGAAATATCTAGGAGAAACACGTGAGTTATATGGCACCAATACTGTGCATAAAAATCTCATTCTGTTCTCCTAGGACAAATGATAGGGTGACCCGTCTGCTTAAACAGTTAGGGGGTGATCGCCGCTCCTATGTATTGTCTATATATTTCCCAAAGAACCGGAGCTGTGTTTACCGGGAACTATCAAATGTTGGTTTGGAGAAACTGGGATCAGATATATTATATGAAAACCACTTCGAACCAAGCATTTCAAATTGGGACATATTGAAGATGACTGAAGACAGAGATCTTTAAAGTGCAAGGGCTATTTGCTATTAATCATGAGGACGATTCCAAAATAGATGTAGTAGAAGTAGTGCCTTCGATTTGTTCATATCCTGAACAACTTGTATGGATGAATGCTAGCACTGCATTGCTACCTAGAGGGCAGTGTTAGCATTCTAAGTGGGATTGCTATCTAAAAGGTAAAACGTAGCCTCATCAACCTAGAATGACTAAAACATGGGATATGCCGCCAAGCTATGTGGGTCACACCTATTTGAGTATTGTCATCACCCTTCTAGATTATTATTTATGGATTTGGTTGTGCATGAGAACTCCTGGGATAGGTTGCAAAGCAATCAAGGAGATGAAATTTTTGGTACTATCCAGTAAGGAGTGGGCTGGTCTTTCCATGCAGGGTTCGATAGGTTCGACCTCGGTACTTTTTATCTAGAGATGTACTATAACAGAGGGACCACAAAAGCCTTGTCATTGATGAAATCCATTCTCCAATAAGTGCCTTACCTACTTAGTTGTACCCAAATATGTTGGAATGTGAGATGCAAGCATTTCGGCTATATTCATAATTTACTTTAAACCATTAGACATTATCATAATATCACTGGATTTTCTATAGAAATGTTTTGGTTATCATAAGGCAAAAACCCGTCCGTTTTTATGTGCGACGTGGTCTTATGAGATACCTTTATTTCTGAAATGTTTTTATAACATTAAATAATCCATTTGATTGTGTTTTCTCACGCTGGTTTTACCAGACTGACCCGGATGTTGTTTCCTTATAATGCTCGGGTCAACCCGACCATATTTTCCAGGTTTAGCTGGACACATTAGAGCTTTTAGGAGACGAGCTGGATGCCTCCAAGACGTACTTCCATATTTTTGTTATCATTCGCTGTTTTTTCTTGTAGTAGTTATCAGCAATTGTAAGGATGGGGTGTTATAACTGTCTAGGCTGATGATGCATTAGTGTTGTACTCTGATTTATGTATGTATATTAAAGTCTCTTACTTTTTGTAAAGGCTTGTTTAGTATTATATATTACTCGTCACACTTTTGTGAGATTTTGTCTTCCGTATTCTTTTCTTTTTCCCCAACACTCTGTCCTTTAGGCACTTGGATGCTCGGCACATGAATACCATGGATGTATTAGTGTTGACTTCCAAGGATTGAAAAGGCGGGTCGTTACATATGGTATTAAAGCTGAAGGCTAAGTGAGAACCTTAGCCCTGGTGGGGTAAACTCAATAGGATATGGTAAGTGACACCCTAGATGAGTTTGACTCTATGTGTGTGTATGTGTGTGCGTGTGTGCATGCGTGCGTGCGTGCGCGCGCGCGCGTGTGTATATATATATATGAAAGTGCTTATTTGTTAGTGATGTCAAAAAGTTTTATATTATGTTGTTTGATCGGTTGAGTGGTTTATGAATTCTGATCGATTCGACTGGCCCATGTTACCGATAGGGATTTCTAAACACTTGAACAAAGTCGAACAACACAGTATTGTTTTAAAATGGGTAGATGAATTAATTTTACCTAGGAATATATTTTATATATAGAAGAATGATTTTGAAAAGTAATGTAGTATTTTGAGGTGCTTGTTTGTTAGGAAATGGTAATATGCAATTGTTATCATTTAGGGTTTGTTTAGTTATGCTCGTTCAGTTGGAGCATTGACTATTATTGGGTGTTTTATAAAAAATATTTGAGAAATTATTTTGTATAAAGAAGTGATTTTATATAAATTTGGTTTATAAAATGTGTTTTATAAATAAAAGGTTTTGGGAATTTAAATTTTGGAGTCTTGATGAAGATTTCAAATGTTTTATAGAAAATATTTGTAAGTATATATATTTTGGAAAAGAAAATTTTCAAGTATTTTCTTTGGATTGGTCTGGGGAATGAGTCTTGATTTGTTTTGTGAAAATCGGAATAATCCTCTAAGTGACGATCAGACATTGGCATAGGTGAATGTTGTAGTGCACTTAGTAAATTATTCACTTTATCATTATATGACCGAAACAAGTTCAAATCCAAACGAACCCTAGGAAAGTTTTATTTTATTAAAACTATTGTTTTGGAAATTCGTAAAATATTGTTTCAAAAAGGGTAGGTTGAAATAGAAGAAATATTTTATTTTAACTAGTTCGAGTGGCCCAAAAATAACTAGAAATGGAAAAGAGATGTGTTCGGATGGTAGGCACTTCTCTTAAGTATTACCCTTCTTGGTTAGGGAATGTATGATACTATTTAGTAGTACCCAATTCCTTAATACCATTTTGGGGTTACTAGAGCTATATGTATGCATTTTCTTTGTTTAAATATATACTTTCACTTCAAAAGGGATTTTGAATAAAACGGGTATTTGGATTTTGAGTTCGCTTAATATATTCAAAATGGAAAAGGTTTGAACCAAATAATGGTATATATTCTTAGGATGTAGTAGGGTACTATACAAGTTGAACTTAAATTTTAGTTTGATGAAATGTTTTCATAAATAATTTTTATCAGAAAAATAATTGGTATTAATAAGAACCAATAAGGATAAGTATGTAGGTTGAACGTAGATCATTTCTCCTTTTCTTATAGTTTTGATCCAAGATGCGAGTACATGACTTTGAGGTGTTTCACACCGTTCCAAATAAGGATCTATCACTCGATTTTTGGCGACAAACACCTGGTAAGGGTTTCTTGATAGGGAACTAAAGTTTTCTATTATAGTATATGGCTATGTAAGGAGAACAGAGGTTTCAAATCAAGAAACCTGATTGGAGTCTACACTAGGAAATCGGGTGAGCGATACTAGTTCAGAAGAGAGGTTATTTATTCAAATAGAGATCAAAACAGATTTTGCATAAGGATGATCTATGAACATCATGCGGACTTTTGAATAATTGTGGGTACTCGTATGGTGAAATTTCAGGGTTGAAATTCTTTTAAAGGGGGAAGAGTATAACGACCCGGAATCTAATCACTTTAAATATGGATATTTATACTTTTAAATAATAAATAAATGGATTTTATTACTCAAAATACCCATTTTAAATAATGACTAGTGACCGTGAAATGGTTTTCAAAATGTGTTTACAAAAATAATTAGTTCGAAGAAAAATAGGAAATGTAACTGGAAATCATTTTCCAAATTTTCAATTTTTCGTCGTCTAAAAGTTGTCGGAATGGTTGTAAACATTTTAGTTAACATATACATATACATATATTAAATACATAAGTGTGGTTAGTAAAATAGTATGGTGAATGATGGTTTAGTTAAGTAAAAAGTAAGAGATGTGACACTTTTTGAAATTAAAACTTAAATAAAATGTAAAGTATGAAATGTCACTTTCATTTAACATTTTAAGTACAAGAGGAAGTGTTTTGTATGGTGGTCACAAGGGAGTGCCATGGGTGTTGCACGTGGAAGGGATGATGAGGGGAGGGTAGGACGATGTGGCATTAAATTAGTGGTAGGTAGAGGTACTTAAGGGCATTTAGGTAATTTCCTAAACTCTTTTTCCATAAATGCAAATTAAAATTTCTCCCAACATCATTATTTTCATTTTCTACATTTTAAAATTTTACATCTTCTTCCTTAAGTTTTCAACCCCTTTTAATGGCTTCCAAATATTTTAAAGTTTTAATAATCACTTCTTTTCTTCCTTTTAATTCCTAAAAACACTTAAATATCACTCATTTCTTCTTCTTGCACCTTCCTCCTTCTAAAAATGAGCCCACACCCAACTTCTACGCCCTTGGCCAAGCCCAATGTTCAAGTTCTAAGGCTAAAAATCACTTTTTCTAAGAGAAATCCAAAGATCTAAGGCCTTCACAAAGTTCTTGTCCTAGTATGGTTTGTTGCATAGTATTTGATGAGTTAAACTCACCTTTAATCGAATGTTGATTCGGAGAGACGGGGATCAGATATATTATCCAAAAACCACATCGAATCGGCATAATTGTTTTGAATTGGGACATCATGAAGATGAATGAAGACGGAGAACTTTGAAATGCAAGAGATAGTTGCTACTAATCCCGAGGTTGATTCCAAAATGGATGTAGTAGAAGCAGTGCCTTTGGTCTGTTCATATCCTGAACAACTAGTATAGACGAATGCTGGCACTGCATTGCTGCTTGGAGGGCAGTGTTAGCATTCCAAGTAGGATTGCTATTTAAAAGGTTAAATGTAGCCTCAATGTAGCAACCTGGGATTTTGAAGATCAAATTATAATTTAATATTGATAGTAATCTCCAAAATCCCGGGTTGTTACACTCAAGCCTCATCAACCGAGAATGACTAAAACAGGGGATATGTTGCAAGGCTATTTGATCGCACCCATTAGGGTATTGTCATCACCCTTCTAGATTATTATTTATGGATTTGGTTGTGCATGAGAGCTCTTGGGATAGGTTTCAAAGCTGCCAGGGTGATGAAATATTCAGTACTATCTAGTAAGGGGTAGGTCGGTCTTGCCATGCAAGGGTCTATAGGTTCGACCTCGGTACATTTTAGCTAGAGATGTACTGTGGCAGACAGTACCCCAGTAGCCTTGTTTTTAATGGAATTCGTTCCCCATTAAGTGCCTTACAGACTTAGTTGTATCCAAATATGTTGGAATGTGAGATGCAAACATTTCAGCTATATTCATAACTTACTTTAAACCCTTAGACATTATCTTAATATCATTGGATTTTCTATAGAAATGTTTTGGTTATCGTAAGGTAAAAACCAGTCCGTGTTTATGTGTAGCATGGTCTTACGAGATACCTTTATTTCTGAAAGGTTTTTATATCATAAAGTAACTCATTTGATCGTGTTTTCTCACGATGGTTTTACTAGACTGACCTGGGCGCTGTTTTCTTATAATGCTTGGGTCAACCCGAGCATATTTTTCAGATTTAGCTGGACACTTTGGAGCTTTCAAGAGACGAGCTGGATGCCTCCAAGATGTACTTTCGTATTTTCTGTTATCTTCCGTTATTTTTTCTTGTAGTAGTTATCAGCTATTGTATGGATGGGGCGTTATAACTCTCCAAGCTGATGATGGGTTAGTGTTGTACTCTGATATATGTATGTATATTAAAGTGTCTTTCTTTTTGTAAAGACTTGTTTAGTATTATATATTACTCGTCATGCTTTTGTGAGATTCTGTCTTCTGTCTTCTTTTCTTTTTCCCAACAATCTGTCTTTCCGGCACTTGGATGCTCGACACCTGAATACCATGGATGTATTAATGTCGACTTTTGAGGATAAAAAATGCAGGTCGTTACAAGATGCATTGCTAGTTTCTGACTCTGATGACGACTTGCAGGTGGATGATGGTGATGATGGGTTGAATATTGGTGTTACGGAAATAACGTTGGAACTGGGGTTCAAACTGCAATGGCAATGCCAACTGAATGCCAAAGAACTCTGCAGGAGTAGTTCTCTTGGAGAATGGAGAACCTAGACTTCAGCCGGCAAGCCGAAATCGTTTGCCGAGCCAAGCACTCGGTGCAGCCCCGACCTGTAAATTACTGTGCCAGGTAGGAGTATATCATTAACAAGGTCAAACAGTTGGTGAAGGAGAGCAGAGGCAGGAAATATGAAGACTGGGGTTCCGCACCAAGCCGAACTCCATTTACTGTAAATGTTTTGAGAGAAGAATATCCCTGGAAGTTCACCACGTCGACAATGTCATCCTATAATGGAACTACTAATCCTAGACAACACTTACTCAAATACGAATGACATATGGATGGAGCTAGAGCTACAGATGATGTTTGTTGTAGGTGTTTCCCTATCTTCTTGGAAGGAGTCGCTTTGATGTGGTTTTACCAGGCTTGTGCCTAAATCCATATCGACATTTGATGAATTAGAAAAGAATTTTCTGGAGCAGTTCCACATGTATTTGGCTTGTCACAAGGGCCCAAGCAGTCGTCGAAAGCTTTCTTGAACCGATTTAACATCATTGCTACAGAAGTTCGCAGTCCAAAGGAAGATCTTGTATTTGTGGCACTAGTCTGGGGCATTCACCCGGACATGGATTTTGGTAGGTGGATAAAAATGAAGCGACCCACTTCTATGGAGGAATTCCACCAGAAGGCAAATCAGTTTCTGAGGTTGGAAGAAGCAAATATGGTTGAAGGGAAGCCCATCGATGAGCAGTCGAAAAAAGTAATTTATAATAACATTGCAGTCAAACAGGATGGAAATAGTTCTGGAACTGCCATAGGAAATACAGGGAAAGCTGCAAATCAGAAAAAGAGAATTCAGAATGTTAGTAGGCGTGACAGAGATAGAAAGCATCCAAGGAATCTGAGAACCAAAGACTGTACGCCATTGAACGACATTTTGGAAAACATCTATCTTGTCACTCCAGGAACTGAGCGGTAACAAACCACCTAAGAGGGAACCGACAGAGCAACAGAAGAGGTCGTGGAAGTATTGTCGCTTCCACGAAACTCATGAGCATAACACAAATGAATGTCGGCATCCGAAGGACTTAATTGAAGAATTAATAAGAAATAATAGGGTCCAGAAGTATGTAAAGAAACCGCAAAATGTCGATCAACCTGCCGGACCCCAATGGCCAAATGCTCAAGGAAATCAACCTGGACCCAATAGAGAAGGGCACAAGCGAACAGATGGAAGACTGGTCGTAAACACCATCATTGGAGGACCTCGCCCAGCACCGAATAGTTGGGGCAAGATGGAATGATATGCTAGTTCTTTGAAGCATGCACCGCATGAGAGTTGCTACACCGTCGAAGACAGAACTCTGGCCAAGCAACAAAGGATGAATATGGATGACATTGTGTTCAGGGAACGAGACACTGAAGACATAGAGGCAGCGACTCTCGAACCAATGGTTATAACGGTCGGGATCGAGCCAGCAGTTGTGCATGAGTATTGGTTGATAATGGAAGTTCAGTCAACATCCTATTCTAGAAGATGTTTAACCAAATGAAGATTAGCATGAAGGACATGACCGCCTGCAAAATGAAGATTCGAGGATTTACGGGTGAACCTATATAATCGATTGGAACGATCGACTTGCTTGTAGAACTCAAAGAAGGAGAACGGAGGGTGGTTCTTATCTAGACCATCGTGATTGTTGATGAGTATTCTGCGTATAGTGCTTTATTAGGTTGACTAGCCCTTGCCGACGTCAGAATCACTTTGGCTCCATGGTGAATCATAATGAAATTCCCAATGGAGAATGAGGTAGGAGTAGTAAGACGAGACCAAAGCGTTGCATGAGAATGCTATGTTGCTGAATTATGTGGAGCTAAACACCGTGAAAAGGGAAAAAATGTGGGGAGGACTCTCCACATTCAGATACTGCAAGCATAACAATTATAGAACTACCCCTGGCTCGGGGACCATAGTTGTTTTGACAAGGCTATGGACCCTAGGAAGAAGAGTTTAGGGGAAATGCGGGTAGCACCGGCAGAGATTACAGTGGCAGTCCCTGTTGACATGGACGACCCAACCCGGGTCTTGAAAGCAGGATCATGGCTTGGAATCAAGATGCAAAAGGAATTGATACGCTTTCTTCATGCCAATCTGGACATGTTCGCTTGGACGCGGTCTGATATGTGCAGGATATCGTCAGAGATATGTGTTACGAACTTAACATCGATCCTAAGTTCATGCTAGTGAGGTAGAAGAGACGCAGTCTGGGTCCGGAGCGATCCGCTGCACTAAAGGAGGAAGTGAATAAGCTATTGGCCAATGGCTTCATCCGCGACGCCACATATCCAGTGGTTGTCAAACCTTGTGTTGGTCTAAAAATTCAACAGGAAGTGACCAACTTATATTGACGACTCAGATTTGAACAAAGCCTGCATGAAGGATAGTTTTTCGTTGCCTAGGATTGACCAGCTTGTTGATAGAACCGCGGGGCATGAACTGCTCTCATTTATGGATGCCTACTAAGGATATAATCATATTATCATGCATGAACTAGATTAGGAGAACACCAGCTTCATCACATACTAGGGACCATATTGCTATCGTGTAATGTCGTTCGCTCTGAAGAATGCTAGAGCTACTTACCATAGATTAGTGAGCACAATGTTCAAGGACCAGATCGGACGAACGATGAAAGTGTATGTGGACAACATGATGGTGAAGTCACGAGTGTCTGGAAACCGTTTGGATGATATCTCAAAGATGTTTGATATCCTTCGGAAGTATGGAATGGAGTTAAATCCGCTGAAGTGTTCTTTCAGCGGTGCTTCTGGAAAATTTCTTGGTTTTATTGTGAATGCAAGAGACAATGAGGCCAATTCAGAGTAGATTGGCACCTTACGAAATGTTAGGGCCCCATCAACAAAGAAAGAGTTATAAAGCCTAAATTGAAAGATTGTTGCATTGAGTCGATTCGTCTAGAGTGGCGGATAAGTTTATACCGTTCTTTGATGCATTAAAAAAGGGTAAGAAGAACTTCAAATTGAATCAGGACTGTCAGACTACTTTCGAAGAATTACTACGACATATGGAGACACCACCGGTTTCATCTAAACCAATGGACGGTGAGGACTTATTCATTTACCTGGCGGCGTCTGCATACGCATTGAGTGCAGCACTTATTCATGGGGAAGCTAGGGTCCAATGTCCCATCTACTACATTAGCAAGCGATTCACCGGAGCTAAACGGAACTACCTGAAATAGAAAAGATGGCATACTACTTGCTGGTAGCATTTAGGAAACTTCGGACAATATTTCCAAGCTCACTCGATCATGGTGTTGATGGATCATCCCTTAAAATAGGTACTGTACCAACCCAATACTTCAGGATGGCTTCTAAGGTGGAATATCGAGTTGAGCCAGTACAATGTGACATATCATCCCGAAAGGAAATTAATGGACGGGCACTAGCTTACTTCGCCATCGAGTTCAATATTCAAGAAGATGAGGAGGAGAACATAATGGTCAAAGTATCCCATTGGAAATGTTTGTTGATGGTGCGTTAAATGAACTCTGCTCAGGAGCGGGAGTAGTGCTTGAAGCTTCCAAAGGACGATCAATCTGCTATGCACTGAAACTAGAATTTCCAACCACCAACAATGAGGCGGAATACGAGGCGTTGATAGCAGGAGTGAATATTGCGCAAGAGTGGGGAATAAAAACTTTGCATATCTACAACAACTCCCAACTAGTCGTCTGCTAGGTTAGAAGGGAATATCAAGCTAAGGGTGCAAAACTTGCCCTTGCTTATCGAAAGTTTGGGAGTTACTCAATGAAATTGAACACTGCATGATATCTCACATTCCCAATGAGGAGAATATGAAGGCTGATTCCTTAGCTAAGTTATCCAGCTCCAGAGAAGCACAACTGATAGGATTTATTCCAATAGAAGTATTAACTGCTCCTAACATAGATCAAATGGATGTAGATTGGGTTCTGGAGACTACAGAAGACGTACAATCATGGATGACGTCGAAAAAGACTACTTGCTTAAGGGAGTCCACCCTAGAGACAGGAACGAATGAAAGAAGCTCCTTCGAAAGGTACCACGATTCATAATATAGGACAGAGTGCTATATAGGAGAGGATTATCCTCCCTCTTGCTCAGGTGTGTAACCAAAGGTGAAGCTAGGAAGATCCTCATGGAAATTCACGAAGGCAGTTGTGGTGACCACATCGGTGGTAGACACTAGAGAAGAAGAAACTCCACTGTGGATATTTCTGGCCAACAGTAAACCAAGATGCAGCAAACTACACCAGACGGTGTGATCGATGCCAGAGATTCGCAAAGATTTTGAGAGCCCCATCTTCAGAACTTAGGCAGATGGTCATCCTCTGGCCATTTGCAATTTGGGAAATCGATATAATTAGTGTATTACCAATAGCAAAAGAAGGAGCCAATTACTCCTATCGTTGCAGTTGATTACTTTACAAAATGGGCTGAAGCGGAACCGCTTGCCACAATCACTACTAAAAATGTAATTAATTCTGTAACCAAAAATATAATTGCAGGTTTGAAGTACCGCAGAAAATTAACACATATAATGGGACTCAGTTTGAAAGTGCTGAGTTTAAGGACTTTTGCAAACGTTAACGGATCGAGAAAATCTTTTCCATGGTAGCGCACCCACAAGCAAACGGGCAAGTGGAAGCAGTGAACAAAATCATTAAATCCACCATTAAGAAACGACTGACTAGAGCTAAAGGGAATTGGGTTGATGAGATTCCACTCGTGCTATGGCCTTACAGGACAACACATAAATCAGCGACTAGGCATTCACCGTTCGCCTTGGCATATGGTTCAGAAGCTATGAATCCAATAGAACTGGAGGTACCTTCTCATCTCAGATGACATTTCAATTAGGGAGAGAACAAACAACTACTGTGTGAGTCCTTCGACCAAATCGATGAGAATCAGGAATATGCTGAACTGATGGTCGCTGCTCACCAGAAAAGAGTGGCATGCCACTTCAACGCCAAGGTTTGCAACCATACCTTTGAAGTAGGAGATCTCGTCCTACAACAAATCTTCTTGCGTATAAGAGCGCTTCACCCAAACTAGGAAGGACCTTATGTGATTGACCAGAAGCATGGAGACAGAACATTCAAGTAGGATTTGGTAGATCGAGTTTCCATCCCGCATGCTTGGAACAACGACTCACTGCGGTACTACTATATCTTGTTTTCCTTATTTTCGCAAATAAGTCATCTAGGTAAACCGAGGCACTATAAATAGGCAGGACCTTTAATTTCTTTTGTTTATCAATAAAGTTAGCATCTTGAACCAATGGAACCATGTTCTTATGAGCAAAACCGTTGAGTCGATGGGGAAAATTGACTTAAACCGCCGGATTGACGAGGAAAATCGATCCCTACCTTCTAAGAATCGACGTTGCTCCGGCAACGCCGAGAAGGCCCAAGCCGCCGAATTGATGGGGAAAATCGACTCAAACCATTGGATTAACAGGGAAATCGATCTCAACCTTCTGAGAACCGACGTTTTTCTGGCAATGCCGGGAAGGCGCAAACCACTGAGTCGATGGGAAAAATCGACTCAAACCGTCGAATAGACGGGAAAAATCGATTCCAACTTTCTGAGAACACGCATTGCTCCGGCAACATGGAGAAGACCCAAAATCATCAGGTCGATGGTCAAATCGGTCCATACCTTCTATGTACTGATGTTGCCCTAGCAACGTCTGGAAACTCCAAATCCCTGAGTTAATTGGAAGGTCGACTCAAACCTCTCAAAACTTGACATCGCCCAAAGATAGGCGATAACAAAAGGAATCAGGTGAAGCCTGGAGATTGGCAACATCAAGGAGAAATCTACGAAGTTGAGCCATTCATGTACAAGTTTCCAAAGAAAGAAATTGGTACACGACCGGGTCTTAACACGGAACTTGGAAGAATTTGTTATGACAAACGATGACGATGACACATCTTTTCGATACATATATCCAGAATGACATTGGCCAATGTTGTCAACTTGAAAGAATTCAAATGAAACCAAGGAATTGGCAGCACCAAGATATAATGCTTGGAATCAAGCAGCAAAAGCCACTAGTTCCCAGAGATAAGAACTACCATGCAAACTAGACAGGGTGGAATCGAACAAGGTCCTTAGGACATCCAATCTTTCATTGATTCCTGAATTTTAACATTCACTCTTGTAGATAAGGGCACAAATGCCAACACTTGGTCGAAAAGAATTCGACCAAGCCCGAACAAGAATAGCTGCAGAGTTGGCTGAAATCGTAGTTCTGTTATGCCAAACAGAACTAAGCAACAGAATTAACTAAAGCAATTGCAGGAATATTATTTACATGCACAGAGTTGCGGAAAATAAACATATTGCATAGAAATAGAAGAACATATTATAGTAAATTGCAGTATAAGCAATCATATTATATACACAGACAGTCAAATATAACAGGTACAATACATAAAATATGGAAAAGTAAACAGAAAAGAGAACACAAAGGCAAAGCTAATATTTCATTACTAATAATCTTTTTATGTACAAACAAACAATGAGGGCTGTACCCACACAATCTCATCTTGCTTAAAGCAAAAAAGATAGAAAAAGTACATATTCAACCGATGCACCAACATAAAAATTAAAATGAATCGGCAGTCCTATCTTTCTAGGCCTTTTACTTATTTCCACCTAAGCTACCTTTACAAGTTTTACTCGGACGGGTCTTGAGTTTTTTCCTCCCTTTGGTTCCCCACCAAGGGGAGTAATGCCTTTCGAGTGAGTGGACCCTTTATCAGCAGTTGAATCGAGGTCCCTAGATTTGATAGCAGGTTCATCAGCAAGCTTCGACGGCCTGATCTTGAAAGTAGGAACTTTTCATCGAGGACTAGTCAGCTTTGAAGATGCAAGCTTGGTGATCACAAACTCTTTCTTCACTTGAATCTTCTATGTGTCCTTCCTCAACCTCTCAGCCATGGTTTCATGCGCAGTCGGGTCGGAAGCACCCGTGATGAAAACATCTTCCTCCAGAGAGACATAATTGCCCTCCAAGCTCTCTAGAGCAACGATCTTCTCAGAGTCAGGACTCAGGCTGGAACTTGAAATAGTAACGGATGTAGTAAGCCCCACGAAAATGGCAGTTGATGTAGTAAAGATGGCTTCAATTCCTGAACCCTACATAGCGGGAGGTGTAGGAGGCAACTGAGGCTGACCTATAAGTTGGTAAATAGAGTGATAAAGTTTAATGATGGATTCTTGTGAGAACTGAAGTTTCTCGAAGACTGGAGAAACAAGGGAAACACCTATAGCAGGATCCCGTTGGATTTAGCGATTTGGTTTTTTTGGCTAAGCGCTTGCGGCCTCTCCTCGGCTTGTTTCTGGGACTCTGAAGTTTGAGCATGAGTGGCTTTCAATTCATTCGTCATCATGATTTCGACGCAACTATGGGCAAGCTTTAACTCATCCATCAGCTTATATGTGCTCTCCTTCTGCTTCAGAGTGAGGTCCCTCTCTTCGGTAACCTTAATCAAATTGTCTTCCCTCTCTTTCATCGCCCGCTTGAAAGCAGCTCTCTCAGATTTAAAGGATTAAATGTTGGTGTAGTTGATCTTGCTTACTTCGAAAAGAGCAGTGCAAAGTTTCTTTCGCTTATACCTATTCATCGACGCCCTTCTCGACGTTCTTTAGACTTTGCATCACCACCTATTTTAGAATATCAGAGATGTCTTGGTCGAATTTAACACTTTGCAAAAAGTGGTGTTGGAATGCGGCTTACAAGCGTGGAGGACCTGGTGGAAGAGTAAATAAACGAGTAGAGACTCCTTTAAAGTTACACGGGATTGTTGTAATCATAGCCTTGGGGCTAGAATTTATTGAGTTGACGAAGTCTGAGCCAGTGTATGAGGCGGAACATCATTAGAAATAAGCCCATAGCGCTCCAAGGAATCTCTTGGGCGCTTAATAGAGTCGTGAGATAGCTCAATATCGGCTTCCCTCTTTCTTCTTTCCTTCTTCGCCTTATCCGTCTCCCTATCGGCCTTGCAAGCTTCATCATATTCGTGGTCTTTCCTCCTTAGCCTCTCTTCCTCGCGCTCATAGCAGCGAGGCGGATGACGATCGGGAGTTCAGCTTCTGTATGCACTAGCATGGTAGGAGAACTTCTCATAATAACCGCGGCCCATGGAAACTGAAACAAGGAAGTAAACAATATTAATATTGGAATTTCGAAGTAAAATTCAATGCAAAAATGAGTGTCCGTGAACCTAGTGAAGTGTGTGGTGCCAATGATCCCTTAAATACTCTACCAACTGTATTGGCAAGGAATTAAAGTGGGGGTCTCTCCACCTTCGCTTACAAAGCCCCATAGTGGAATAGTAAAGTCTGAACCGACATCCCCTAGAATGTCATTAATGGTGAAGCTGATCTCACCAATGTAACATAAACCAACAAAGATATCGCCAAAGGGGCGGGGTCAGAGTGAAATCTCTACTGAGGGTATGCAGACTGATCTCCGACCATTTTGGAAATTTCTACGACATTGACTCCCTGATGAGGCGAGCTAGGGAGATCAAGACTCATCCCGAGTGATTCACCGAATGATTCATCCCCTCCTTCACCAGCGCGGTAGTCGCTATCACCAATATCATCTTCTTCCTCGATCGCTTATTTTCCTTCTCTCTTTGTAAATCCCTTGTCTTCTTTTGGGATCAGTGACATCCTCACACCTTCATCTCGACCGCTTGGAATATCAGCTTCGACAGGCCCTACAGGCTCTTTCCATCACAGGCTCCTCTGCACATACTGCGCTGGAAGGACCCACAACTTCCCCTTGAACATTCTCGTCAGAGTTACAAGTAGGGGCAGAAGATGGGGTATGAACCCTAGAGCTGCTTTGCATTGGAGGCTCAGCAATGAAAAATCTGTGGTGGCGAAGCAAACCACATCGTCGTAGATTGTCATTTGTTAGAAGGAATGTGATGGTGCGTTGATTGAATCTAACTACCTTCAAAGCGTTTTTTTTTGAGTTCATGGGAAACCTTAAGATCATGGTATTCATTGATACTCACTTAAGTAAACCACGCCGTGTGTCTACCCCGCTTTTATTTAGTCGTTGCACACGGATGCTTAACGTTGAAACTCCCACTGATGGTTTGGCGCTGGGATTCGAACCTGCCCGGACGTAGTCCTTTGGTTCCCATCTCCGAGCTCCCAAACCAACCGAGCTACGAACGGTGGGTAACTACCTTCAAAGCGTTGAATGTTCTCTCATGCACCTCTCTATTGTCACGAATCGAGATGACTACGAGGAAACACACATCAAGTTAGAAACATAGGAATTTTGTCATGGGAGAAGAAAAGGAAAAGAGGAGTACATCTAGAAAGCCAGAGCCAATTAAAACCATGCAGACATCGCACAAAGAAATATTTGTTTTCGAAGGCAGAACGCTTGTTGTGGAGCTTTTCAATTAATTTACATCCCTTCTGGGCCTCTTTTATTAGATAGGATAGGAAATCTTGCCTTTTCTGGAATTGTAGAAGATAAGTCAGCTTAGTGAATCTCAGAGCTAGTTGAATCTATTCATGAAGAGGACGTACAGTGAACTTTGAAGAGAATAACCGTTTGGATCAACCTGGAATAGAGCTAGTCCAAGTTATTGCAGCACCGTCATTAGAAAAGGATTGGATGGTGCGACGCCACCACCCAACAACATATACCAATTGCATGTTGTGATGTCCGATGGAAGATTGTGAGTAAATTCAGCCCTTGCCGGTAGACGAACATCATCCTCAGGGATACCGTGCTGGAGACATATGTTTTGAAGTGGCCTGGAAAATAGGATTAAGGGCACCTGCTCTGGAGGGTTGTTCAAGATTCTCAATCTGGAGGCAGTTGACCAACAACCGGCTCAACTGGAGTTATTTGACTTTGGGATTTGGAAGTCTTAGGACGGCTTGGCCTAATAGGAATGGATGGCGAAGCAGGGGCTGTAGAAGATCAAGCTTTAGGAGGAGTGGACGTTCCTTCGCCAGACTTAAGGAGGGGTAACTGACGAGTCATTCTAAATAATAAAACTTGGCGTTCAACAAGGTCATGTATGTTCTATTTTGAATAATATACCCGTGTGACCAACACCCGGAATCCAATTACCGGGGCAAGTGTAGTGTGTTAATCTATGCGGTGTGAGTCTAGTGTCTCATACCCGACGAATAAACCATCTTGTGTAGATAGCTCGCTTATGCTAGAAAATGAGCCGCGTTGTACTTTGAAGTTATATTTTGGAACTTACCCGTTATCGATGAGTAATTGATAATGGAGCCGCTGTCGGGAGCGATGTGGAAAACTTTTCTTTCCAGGATCACTGGAAGTGCGAAAACAGGAAAAGCGATGCAATGGGATCTTCCAGAGCGACCAATCTTGGGATAAATCATCGCATTAGAATTCAAGCAGGGATAGAGATTTAGCTAAATTCTTAAAGAGAGATAGTCAAATCCGAAGAACGGGATTTGTCTCCGGAACCACGTGCAGTCGAGCGGGGAAAAACTTGGCATCACCACCAATTATACACAACCCAAAATTCATCCATCTCTTTTCAATTATAATCGACCAAACCCCCATCACTAATGCCATCACTGTGACACTAGCAATCCCCAACCTAAAATTATTTTGATTAGAGCTAGGGTATTGAATTTCTCGAGGTTGAGTTAACTGGGCGGTGACTTGGACTAGTGGAGGCGCTGATCACTATAAGAAAAACTAGTACTAATGGCATAAACGAATAGTGGTTTAGAGGCTGTTGTTGTCATTGATTAATTTTGGATAAGAATAGCATACAAATGACACTATCTGTTTAACTTCATTTCAATGAAATTTAACAAGGCCGCTCTTTCCCTCTTTTATTTTTCGTTCTGTAAATGTTATCTCCACCTTTCCCACCAAAAAGCAAACACCAAACCCTATTTTCCCTCAAATCCTAGAAATTCCAAAATCATGTCTTCTAGAATCGAAGAGAGAGAAGGAGATTGCGAAGGTCAGGGAGCCTAAGCCCAAGAAACAAAAAGTCTAAATTCAAATCCTAATCGCCGCTACCATAAGAGAGTGCATCATCGCTTCTCGCACTGCCATAAAATCCTAATCGTCGTTACGTGAAATGCCATATTCTCCACCACTATAAAACTGAATGTAATCGGCTCCAGTCTTCGGAAGTAGATTGAAATTTTAATCGTTAGATTGTGTACGTCATCGATTCCAAGTGGTAAGTCTTCTAACAACTTAGATTTGAAAAGTTAAATTGGGGAAAACTTCAAATTCGAAGAATAGTTTGCATAGTCAAGTAGTATGTTTATATAATTTAGGAAATTTCTGGGAAATTTTAATTTTTTTTAACAAGATACATAAGAAGGCATTGCTTGCATCACTCTTGTTTTTGTATGATTAATATGTTATCTCCACATACATGTTTCAGTATAAACTATACATGTTTCAGTCAAAGTACTCAAGAGGGTAAATGCTTCTTATTCTAGCAGCCAACACTTACTGCCTCTACATTCTAGATTAATTTAAAAAAAGCAATATTCAAGTTATCATACAATTTAGAGTATTTATTTGAACTACATGAATCTGTCACAAAATAGAATATTATTTTTCTTTTGACGTAAAAGTACTAAAAATATCTCTTGAATTAAACTAGAATTTGGAGATGTTTACAGGTACTTGCTCCTTTATCTTCCTTTGCATGGTTTTATATTTGTTATAGGAACATTTTTCTTAACCGACACCATCTAAAGACAATTTACTTTATAGGCAATAACATTAAAAAAAATTGTTTAAATGACACGAAAAATATAAAATAAAACCTGCTTCTTCTTTTCCGTCAATCTATCTCTCTTTTCTATGAAGTTGTCCCTGTGACAAAGATTTTGGCGGTGGACTTAATTCAGTGAAAAAAAGTATCATTCAAGCGTGAAATAAAGTCAGTAGTCGTTGGAATTAAATTCAAATCTAAATTTGTCCTCGGTACAAATTTTCATTTTTTCATGTTTATATCAAAAGAATGCTACACTCGTACTCTATCATAAAATGTGAATACTTAAATAAAAATATTTACTAGCGAGTCACACTCTTTTCAACAAGCGAAAAGAGTGTACTATCTCATAAAGGTATAAGACTGCTGGTACTTTAGAAAGAGACTAGATACGGCGATCTGGTCCATGTGAAGAACTTTTAGTTGTAGGGCGGGTAATATTATTTAAGGACAAGAAGAATCAAAGGTGTAGTAAAATTCTACTAAATTGATGAATGTTGGTGTTATTTTTTTATTAGCTTAGAATATGGAATTGGATATGATCAGATGGCGACACACCACAAATTTGGAAGTAAACTCTGTGGTCACATTATGACCAACCAGGTGGTGGGTTGAAAGGGACGCGGAAGATGATCTTAAGGCTATTTAACACTAGAGGGGGGGTGAATAGTGTTTTAAGAATTTCTTTAAAACTTCTTTGATTTAAATTGAATTATCTAACTTAATGCAAATACACAATCACAGATCAAATCACAGAATCACAAACAAATGCAAATATAAATAAAAAGCAAGTAAAGGAAAGAACACACCAGGAATTTTATACTGGTTCGGTGTTACCCTACATCCAGTCCCGCACAACCCGTACGGCTTTCTATTCAACAATAATCTAGATTACAATCCCTCGATTCCAAGGCAACGAGGTACACCCTCCAGATTCTCAGGTCTCTGGGTAGAACCACTTGATTCACAGGACACAAGTTCACCCGATCGATTTCCAAGGACACGATCACACCTTTATAACCCTACACAAGTTTCTTTGAGTACAAATGTATCTATAACTCTGATAAGCACTGAGATTCTTTGAAGAGAGTGGCAGAGAATCAAACTAGAGATATTCTGGTTTGATTCACTTAAGATTTCGGCAGAATATGGATAGGATGATTAGAAAATAAGATAAGAGAGTAAAGAGGAGAGAAAATAAAGAAAGTAGTTACTGGAAAACGTCCATAACAGTCTCTATTTATAGAGAATGAATGGATATGTCCATTCGAAGAGGTTTAAACGAATAGACACTTTTTTGAAAACAACCTTTGCTGTAACGGGAAGCATGTCGACATGACAGGTAAATAGGATGTCGACATGGTCTAGTAAAAAGTGATGATTTGCTTTACTTTGAAAATGATGATTTAAAACATATGCAACTTTATTCAAATGGACTCTATTTATTTGTAGAAGGTATTTAGAAGTAGAAATACTTATGAATGTATATATGTATATATACTAAAATATATTTAAAATTCAAAGTAAATAAACTAAAGTAAATATAATATTAAAATAGATTTTGAGGCTAAAATATCAAGGATAATTTTGAAATCAAAATATAACAAAAATGATAAATATGATTTTGAGGCTAAAACATTTTTGGAAATGTGAACGAAGGTTTTTCTTTCGAAAAGGAATATTTGAAAATCATTTTATAAAACAAGAGATAATTTTGAAAATCATTTTGAATCAAAATTAGTGGATAACAAAATAGGGCTACTATCCGTTCCACTAGATATTTCGTGAGTTCCATCTCACTAGGGTTCCATCCCTTTAACAAGAACGAAGTGGATTCCATTCCACGAGTAAATTGGATAAAAAAGAATGATAGTGCTTTCAAGGAGTTTTAACAAATATCTAACCTAACTATATTATTTGTCTTGAACTCTTGAATATCTTGAATCTCATGAGTCTTCAATCTTGAATTCTTGATCTTTGTCTTCATCAATTTTGTTTTCTTTACTGTACAGTCTTCTTTTGTTGATACCTGCATATAGATTTCCTGCACATATATATTTTATAACACTTCTATAGTTGTTGTCATCAAAACCACTATCCTATGGACTAACATTCTCCCCCTTTTTGATGATGACAACCTTTGTTTATAAAATATTTATATTCTCCTTATAACTCCCCCTAAATCTAATAACTCCCCCTTAATCTATGCCTAACTAACCTATTTTATATTTCTCCCCCTTTGTCATCAACAAAAAAATGACACTAACTCCCCCTAAATCTATGATATTAATGATAGTGTTATCATTAATAATACTGAAACTAGATATAACAATGCTAAATATTGTATACTTAGAATGATATATATGAGTAATATAAGAATGAGAATAATAAGTGTAACCACAAATTATTTTATTCATATCACTATATACATAACTGTTAAATGAAAAGAAAATGCATACAATAAGTAGACAAATCAATCAAACATAAGCACACCTATTTATGTTTTATTACATAATCAATATAGTAAGTTATCATAAATCAATCATGTTTAAAACCAAACCAAATCAAGTATTTCAAATCAAATCAATTTTAAACCAAATCAAACAAGTTAAATGTTACGTGGAACTTCAACCCATCCCTCTTTTCCAAAAATGGGATCCGCTTTGATTACTTCCCAATCTTCATCGTCCTGGAGCAATGTCTTCGGTGGATTTACTTGGAGATCCTCTTTGTTGAGAGCGGAGATCATCCATCGTAGTGCATCGAAATGCCTTTCTTGTTCCTTTATCATCTGCATTTGACTCAGTTCTAAGTGCCTCTGATTTCGTAGAATAAAAGTAAGAATATCTTTGAAGGATTTGAGAGTCTCTTCAAGATTATCACTTAGATTTGAAAAGGATGAAGCCATTTTGATGATAAGTAAGAAGGAAATAAGTAGATAAGAGTAGAGAGAAGTTATGAGAAGTTTTCTGGAAGAAAATAGGACTTAAATAGACAGGAAAGTCGTTTGAAATGAATATACATAAGGAGTTATTTTGAATTTCAAATTGAAATGTCCATTCAGAATATTACCAGTATATGTCGACATGACCTCTATACAGTATGTCGACATACATAGTAGATTTTGCACATCTTATTTTTGAATTTTCAGTGTATATACATATGATTTATATATATTACTTGATATAAATAAGAGTAACAGTAAGATAAACAGAGAATAAGCTTCATTTCATACTAGAACAGAGAAGTACATGAATTTCATAAAGAAAACATAAAGATACAACTTTCAATACACCAATTTTCATTGATATACAAAAAGTAAACTCTAGAAACTAGTAGATGAGGATGAAGATGATGAGATATTGAGCTTCTTGTTGACTTTGGAGAAGAACTTGTTCATAGTATTGGACATTTTGTCCAATTTTTTGTTTACGGAGTGTTTGAGAGCTTTTTGATTTTTCACAATCACTCGTTGAGTGTGAAGGAGAGTCTTGTTTGATGGTCGTGTGGGAAAATCAATACTCTCTAAGGAAGTTTCTTCACTTTCTTCCTCTTCTTCTTCCTCACCTTCTTCTTCCTCACCTTCTTCTTCCTCCTCTTCCTCTTCTTCTTCTTCCTCCTCATCTTCTTGCATTTCCTCATACCCCAATCGTGCTTCTTTTTCCGTTAGTGTTTCGTATGGTTGAAACACGTGCGGAATTTTCATAAGTGAAATATTGGAATGATTAAAAACCTTTCGTGAAAAGAATTCTTCACCTCTCATATCCACTCCAAAGTAATTAAAAATTCTAGTGAGGTATATTCCATGATATAATGCATTCTCTCCCGAATCCAAGTTTTTGTGTCGAAATTCATCCAAGATAACTTGTGCCCAATTAATATCATAATTTCCAAAATTTACAAAAAGAGCCTTACACACTTTTTGAGCTGGGTTATTGTAATTTCCCGATCTCGGAGTAATAGTGCGTTGAAGGAGAAGATTAACAATACGAGCTTTTGGTCGAAAAAAATTGTTTTTGAAATCCATTTCTTCCTCAAAAATATTGTGAAAAGTTTCACGATCGGTTTCCTCGATTTCAAAAGAAGAAAGATTGGAACCAGTACTTTTACACTCAAGTATGGTTCCTAAAACATCGGTATCCAAAACAATTTGTGTCCCCTTGACACTACTCCACACTTCATCATCCCTTCCATTATAAAAACCACGATTTAAATTTGCATAAAACATTTTGACAAGGTTTGGATAGCAAACAAAATCATTTTGGTTATTGTCAACCAAGCTTAGAATACCATTGTTTTGAAAGAGAGCATCAATTTCATAAGAAGCGAAGTCATTAAAAATAGCAAAATTACCCGAATGAACTTTTCCATAAGTTGCATAATTAATGTATGCAAGTATGGCATCTCTATTATTGTAGAGATGATCTTTGGTGGCTCTTGACAGCCTCATTCCGGCTACGTTGCTAGTGGATGCCATTTTTGAAGAGATAAGAGTGTTTGAAGATAAAAGTTGTTTTGAATTTGAATTGAAGATGGAGATAAGTGTTGATAGAAGATAGATATAAAGAGGTTGAATAGGTGGATTCTCTGGTCAAAGAGTCATAACTATTCAGAACATAGGAGTTAGTGAAAAGGTGGAGGGAAATTTGAATTTTGAATTCAAATTTAGAAATCTGATTTGCTACAGGTATGTCGACATTACCAATAAGTGCCATGTCGACATGCACATCAGATTTTGCAAAAATGATTTCAAGCATGTACAAGATTTATATATATATATATATACACTTATATATATTATGATTATTGTCTGAATATATTTTGAAAATATATTATACAGAAAATATATAAAAATAAAAAAATAAATAAAAGATATTTAAAAAATTTTAAGTTAATAAAATCAATTATTTACTTAACTAATAAACTATTCTAAGCAACCAATTTTCAACCAATTAAAATAGTAAACGTGTACCTTGTTTGAGTTCCATATCATCCTGATATCTGAATTCTGAGTTGTCATAAAACACATATTTGCCAATTCTGTTTTCTGTTCATCATCACTTGAGGACGTATCTGAATCATCCAGTGTTGCTGCAAATGATTTCTTTCTTTTCTTTGAATATTCTTTGTTTGATTGAGGAGTTTGCTTTTCTAGATGTGGACAGTCTCTTTGATAATGACCAAAATCATTGCAATTGAAGCATTTGATGTTGTTGAGTGATTCAGTGTTATTTCCAAAACTTTTTCTCTTGTGATTATTCATTTTTCTATACTTCAAGAATTTTCGAAAGTTTCTTGTCATGAAGGCTATTTCTTCATCATCATCACTAGAGTCTGATTCACCAGTTAGTGCATTGAAGGCAATGGACTTTTTTTCTGATGACTTATTCTCCCTTCTTCCCTGAATTTGAACTTCATATGACATCAGATTTCCAATTAATTCATCAATCTTCAAGGTACTGATGTTATTTGCTTCTTCAATCGCCAGTGTCTTCAAATCCCATTCTGGAGTGAGTGAATTCAGAATTTTCCTGACTTGATCTTCTTCGGAGATTGCTTTTCCCAGAGATACTAGTGAATGAACAATATCCTGAAAACGACTATACATACCTGGAATAGATTCACTAGGCAACATCTTAAATAATTGTAATTGATTAGTAAGAATAGAAATTTTGGTCTGTTTAACTTTGCTTGTTCCTTCATGAGTAACTTGCAGAGTTTTCCAGATTTCATATGCAGTTTTACAAACAGATACCCTATTAAATTCATTTCTATCTAGTGAACAAAATAAAATATTCATGGCTTTTGAATTGTTTTGAGCCACTTCTCTTTGAACGGTCGTCCATTGAGCAAAATCAGTTGTGGGCTCAGTGTATTCAGTTTGTGTCATATTCCATGTTTCTAAACTAATGGATTGTAAATATATCTTCATTCTACATGCCCAATATGCATAGTTACTGCCATTGAAAAGTGGTGGTCTGGCAGTGGACTGACCCTCTACAAATGAACTAGAAATACCAGTGTTGGTAGCCATTGTTACTTTTCAAAAATCAGGTTATGAATACTTTGAAAAACTTGCTCTGATACCAAATGAAAGGGACGCGGAAGATGATCTTAAGGCTATTTAACACTAGAGGGGGGGTGAATAGTGTTTTAAGAATTTCTTTAAAACTTCTTTGATTTAAATTGAATTAACTAACTTAATGCAAATACACAATCACAGATCAAATCACATAATCACAAACAAATGCAAATATAAATAAAAAGCAAGAAAAGGAAAGAACACACCAGGAATTTTATACTGGTTCGGTGTTACCCTACATCCAGTCCCGCACAACCCGTACGGCTTTCTATTCAACAATAATCTAGATTACAATCCCTCGATTCCAAGGCAACGAGGTACACCCTCCAGATTCTCAGGTCTCTGGGTAGAACCACTTGATTCACAGGACACAAGTTCACCCGATCGATTTCCAAGGACACGATCACACCTTTATAACCCTACACAAGTTTCTTTGAGTACAAATGTATCTATAACTCTGATAAGCACTGAGATTCTTTGAAGAGAGTGGCAGAGAATCAAACTAGAGATATTCTAGTTTGATTCACTTAAGATTTCGGCAGAATATGGATAGGATGATTAGAAAATAAGATAAGAGAGTAAAGAGGAGAGAAAATAAAGAAAGTAGTTACTGGAAAACGTCCATAACAGTCTCTATTTATAGAGAATGAATGGATGTGTCCATTCGAAGAGGTTTAAACGAATAGACACTTTTTTGAAAACAACCTTTGCTGTAACGGGAAGCATGTCGACATGACAGGTAAATAGGATGTCGACATGGTCTAGTAAAAAGTGATGATTTGCTTTACTTTGAAAATGATGATTTAAAACATATGCAACTTTATTCAAATGGACTCTATTTATTTGTAGAAGGTATTTAGAAGTAGAAATACTTATGAATGTATATATGTATATATACTAAAATATATTTAAAAATCAAAGTAAATA
Organism: Allium fistulosum; assembly: GCA_030737815.1. Lineage (NCBI taxonomy): Eukaryota > Viridiplantae > Streptophyta > Magnoliopsida > Asparagales > Amaryllidaceae > Allium > Allium fistulosum. The sequence goes on from CM060907.1 coordinate 299,020,299, forward strand.
AACTAAAGTAAATATAATATTAAAATAGATTTTGAGGCTAAAATATCAAGGATAATTTTGAAATCAAAATATAACAAAAATGATAAATATGATTTTGAGGCTAAAACATTTTTGGAAATGTGAACGAAGGTTTTTCTTTTGAAAAGGAATATTTGAAAATCATTTTATAAAACAAGAGATAATTTTGAAAATCATTTTGAATCAAAATTAGTGGATAACAAAATAGGGCTACTATCCGTTCCACTAGATATTTCGTGAGTTCCATCTCACTAGGGTTCCATCCCTTTAACAAGAACGAAGTGGATTCCATTCCACGAGTAAATTGGATAAAAAAGAATGATAGTGCTTTCAAGGAGTTTTAACAAATATCTAACCTAACTATATTATTTGTCTTGAACTCTTGAACATCTTGAATCTCATGAGTCTTCAATCTTGAACTCTTGATCTTTGTCTTCATCAATTTTGTTTTCTTTACTGTACAGTCTTCTTTTGTTGATACCTGCATATAGATTTCCTGCACATATATATTTTATAACACTTCTATAGTTGTTGTCATCAAAACCACTATCCTATGGACTAACATGGGTAAGTTGTCATTTTATATTTGCATATTACACTCAATGTAGAAAACTTGACTTTGGAAACCAAAGCTTGATTTTGTTTCTTATCTTATTTTCACGAAGGACAAAATATGCGGTAGTAATAAATTATATATTTATTTTTTGCATAAGCTGGACTGATAATATATGATGATATGTTTGGAGTCCAAGGTAGATTTAAAATCACCGAGAATGGACTTTCAACCATTTCTCCGATCGTCCTTAAATGCGATTTTGTTGGGTAGTGAAATTTTTGTACTTTGGTTATCACAACTTAAAAATCACAAGTGGATGTTTGGCAATGACATGTTTTTAGTTTAGTAAATCAAATTGTTGTTCCCGTTCCAAGCATTTTGCCTATAATCATTTTGATGCTGATAAGCGATAAGCATTATACGTGAAAAGTTTAAACTATATGATGAGGTTTGTGACTGACAAGGGAATATGTTCAATTATTGTTTTCCATTTGTAGAAATTTATGTTAATATTTGTTATTTGTAGGTAACTGTTCTACAATTAATGGAGGTTGGCCTTTCCTTTGGATGTTCCCTTGTTGAAGAGAAAGATGCTAACCTTCCCAATAGCTCGAAATGTTCTCATTTCTCATCCATTATATAAGAGGCACATATGTTTTGCATGCTGTTCTGATTTATATCTTTTATATAGAAAGGTATGAAGCTAAGTTGGTTGTCTACATTCTTTTATTCTTAGTTAAATATAAATTATGTCTTCCTTACTATTAGCGTTCCCACAAGAAAATTGGGTAGAAATTTGGAAGGGATTAAGAAAATGAGATCATCTATTGATGCTCCAGTTGACTCTATACGATGCAAAAGGGTAGGTTAAAGTAAATCAAGTTGCATGGTTTTATTCTTAAAGCACAAACAAATGTATTTGTCTTATTTTCAACTGAATCCAAACATAGTGTATTATTATCTGTTTGTGATCAATAATGATTATTGTAGCACATCAAGTAATAACCATATCTGAGCACGAAGTTAAGTTTTAACCACTTATTTTTCCAGGAGAGAAGATTTGTGGTTCTGGTGTCTACGCCATTGTTGAGCTAAACAAAGGATGCAGTTACAAATGGCATGTTTTCTATTATACTATTCAATTGAATTTCATAAGCCCCTTAAAATGAACAATGAAACTCCCTAGTGTTCCAACATTGAAGTGCTGAACAATTGGTGGCTTCTCCTTTTTAGTGGGAACTATTTGTAAAATCCGAAGTCCAAACATAACGAACTATGTTAGTTACAACACAGTCCAGACATTATCTAACTTTTGGGATGAGTTATGGTATTGAAATTTGTTGAGCCTTGCTGCCTTATATCCAACATCAATTATTAATACAATTAATATGAATGAGTAGTGGAACAAATTATATGATGAGTATTATACCATCCTCAGTCTCAAAAGCACTTGATAGTGGAAACAACATCACAATAGCGAGGCATATAACTCTTTTCTTGCATGTGGCCATATCAAATTCAGTGACAGTTAGAGTCAACATGTGTACCATGCATTCAGTTTTCAACCACAACTGTCAATGTGTCTATGACATAAATGCAACAATTAAACCACTTTAAACATGTTACCGAAAGTTCAGATCTCTAGCTATGAAGCCGAGATATGACTGAAGCTTTTTTCTTGAACGTACCTTGCAAGCAATTATACTTAGGGTTTTATACTGGTTAAAATTTGGGTTTTTATGTTCGGTTCAATCCTTTGTTAGATTCCAAAAATTTGTTAGCATATGTACTACCTGAAATTTTTTGTGTTCAGTTCAATCTCTATCAGATTCCAAAAGTTTAGGTTGTATATGCCTCATAACAAAACATATGACTCACCGTTATATCTAACCTTTAGATTGAAACATTGGTTTATATGCACTTTGGCTTGTTGAATTTCACCAATTAGTCTTGACTTTTATGTTAGTCTTTCTAAAGAAAGTAAAAATATATAAGTGAACTTCTGTTTATATTTTGAACAAAAGTAGATGACTGTTTATTTGGTCGATCATGCATTGATTGATTGTCCAGAAGTGGGATCTTTTCTTTGTGTCCGGTTTAACTTTGTATTGTACTTTGTCCAGAAGTGAGTGCTTATTAATATACTGAAATTTTTCGGCATGTTATCGCGGCTAAATTTTTGTTAAAAGTAATTAATTTGATCATAATGTCTTACTGACTGCAGTTTTGAATATTTGTTGTAGCTTTTGTTGCAAACTCTCAGTTAATATAGTAAGTAAGAATAATACCTTTTTAGTTACTTTGAACAGATACTAACGCACCATCCCTTCGGAGACCATCATATGTTATTGTTACTGTATTTTATACTTTTTCTTCTTTACTATGACATTAAACTATTGTTTTCAGCAAGCGAAACCTTAAAATTATGACATATAATATTGTTATACCTCCTGTACAACTCTTACCTCAAGCCTGTTTACTAACTTGGCGTTGAAGTTTCCTTTATACCTTGTTGTTTTGCAGAAATAGTTTAAGCAGACAGTTGGTATATTGTGTCATGGAAATTTTGGTTTTACGATGCCTTTTGGTAGAAACCATTCTATAATGATTCATGGTGATAGGACTCTATTTGTATGGGCCAATCTTTGTGTCCGGTTTATATTTTGAGCAAGTTTAACTTTGTATTGTACTTTTTCATACACTGATAGATTTTTGTCTGTGAGTCAGATAATAAGGCATATGTTGCAACTTCTAGGTGTCTCTGCAATGCTACTTGCTGTATGAGTTTCATACAAATTAAACACTATTATTAGAAGTAATTGTTGTGTTTTATACCGAGCCTGATGAATGATTGCAGGAAATACGAGAAGATTACTCCTCCAAAAGTAGAAGATTTATGTTTGATAACTTATAACAGGTATACAAAGCAAGAGGTTGTTTTCTTAAGCTTGTTTGTACACTATCAATGCCTAGATGTTTTTTTTAATTTGTTATAAATTAATGGGCAAAAATGTATGTCCAGGTTGTATAAATGGAGGCTGACATATAGAAGTTATTAAATTTTAAGATGGGAAGTCCTACAACCAAGACATTTCTAAGGTATATAACAAGCACACTTTTGATAAATATAAGACAGATGCTATTACATGTCATGGTTAATAAACTTCTCACAAATGGAGATTCTTTGCAAGCTTCTATATTTTTTATTTTTTATTTTAATTGAATATAAAGATGTTCAACGACACAGGTAGTGATTCTTATTTGGGAACTTAACTTAAACTCTTGTAGTGATTTCCAACTAAGTCACTTTTGATCTGTGCTCGTTTTCTAACCCATTTCTGTGAGATATGAAGTTATCATGTGCTTTTAAATCAATTACACTTCGGAAATAATTGTCTATTAACTATTCAAAATTCTAGTTTTATATTTTCTTTGGAAATTTTTGCATTTTCGAATTATTAAGCACTAGTCTTATTTAAGGATGCCTTCCACTATTTATTCAAAAGTACCAAGCGGTAAGCAAATAAATATACCTGGAAGATGAATACATAGGTATTAAAACATGGATATCAAATCTAAAATGTCCCCATAGTGTAAGTATTAAGACATGAATTATTAAGCACTATTCTTATTGCAGACATGTAACTAGAACATGTCAACATGCATGATATGTATGCAATGTACTTCCAAGTATTTATATTTGAAGTATTGGTAAAATAGCATGTCAACATGCATGATATGCGTACAATGTACTTCTATGTATTTTTAATTTGAAGTATCGCAAATGCACCCAGTTAATAAACTCAGTGCAGGTGCGCTGAACAATATACTCGGTGCAGTTGCACTAAGTTTGTTGACTCAGTGCTACGCATGCCGTTTGTTGGCTCATTTATTTGTACAGACTTTGTTAAATTGTGGTTGTATTTCGTTTAATTGTTTGTTGACTCATTTATTTTTTGTCGTAATGATGCCTTTGGTGCATAAAAAAAATTTGAACGTATGCAAGAGAATCTGGATTTGACATAATTAGTGGTTCAAAATGTTACTAGGATCATAAAACTACATTTTCAAAATAAAATTGAAATTTGATTTTTTTATTAAGGAAATTTCATTGTCATTTTTAATAACTTGTTCGGTTTGATTGTAAAATTGTGTTTAATTTAGAGTTTTTTAATTGGACAAAACATGAAACTGCTACCTCAAATTCCAAGTAAGAAATCATCTTCATACTCGTAGTATAATATCCAAGTAAGAAATCATCTTCATACTCATAGTATAATATCCATCATTTTATCATGCATTTAGCATGCTAACCCTGCTACTTGTAAAGTATAAAATAATATAGCAACAACAATTGAATAATGTATTTATGCTGTGGAAATGTTTGTTCAGACATATCTTTTCTGTATACGCATCTCCTGATATACATGTCATATCATCATAGCACTGACTACTAATCAAGCTCTATTTCTTTTTCTTTTTCATTTCATTACAGAGCATCACACAAAACTTGTCTTTGGGAACCAATTTCTTTTAGCTTGGTCGTCTGTAGCGACCCCGGATTTTATATAAATTTAAACTGATAATTAATTTAATTTTTGAATTAAAATTGTTAAATCAAATGATAAATTGATTGCGAGTTTCCCCGAAGTAAATTAAATTATGTATAAATCGTTTAAATTTAAATTTTTGTATATGAATTTAAATTGTGAATAAATGGTTTAAAAATGAAAATATATATATATATATAGAAAAACAAGACAAATAGTATTAAAGTAAAATTGATAATAAATATGAAGTAAATTAATAATAATTTATATTTATAATAGAAATAGAAATTAATATAAGATAAATTTTAATAAAAATAGAAAGTAGAACATTTAAATAAAATCTAACAACAAACTAAATTAGAAATTCATTTATCTTATAAAATAATATTTTTAAAGACAAGTATGTAAACAAATCATGTTGAAATAAAAGTAATGAAGCAAGTAAATATGTATGTGTAGTGTTATGCAAGAAAAATAAAATAAGAATATCTTCAAGCTTGCAAAAGAAGATCTGTTCAAATTTGTACAAAGCTAATAAATGAAGCACCCACAAGTCCTTACCAGCCGAAGTCAACAAGTATGCAAGGTAAGAATAAACAAGGTAAAAGAAAAATATCAACATACATTAAAAAATGAATTTGTACAACCAATTTCCTTATATCAGCCGAGACAAAGCAAGGTACAAAATAAAATAAAGCAAACAAAGGGTAAGTTGTACATGATAATAAATGCTGGCCTCCTTAGTACATGAGGAAAACATCACCAGCCACCGAAATGAAGAAAAAATACATTACTTTGTACAATGCTAATTAATGCATGAAGCATTAGTACACTACACAAAAGCAATTCAGCCTCCAAGCAGAGAAAAATCTCTGATATTTGTACAAGCAAATATATCAACCTATACAAAGTATTGTAAACCCTGTCACCTTCTTTTCCATATATCCTCATTTCAGTTCGAGCTGAGAAAATATAAGGAAAACATCATTTTGAAAACTAAAACAAAATTCAACCTGGAAATTTCAAATGAAGATGGAATGCAAAGGTTCAAAACTGGAAACAAATAAAAATCAGATCAAGCAAGTTAGAGATCAATTACTAACCTGAATCAAAAGCAGACCAAAAAGAAAAAAATCTGAAAGCAAGATATCAAAACAAGCTCATTCCTCTGTTCCTGTTCTCTATCTTTCTTCATCAAACCCATCAATGTGAGTAACTTCACTTTTAAAAGTTTAAATAGGTAATTTTGGTTACAGGCTAGTCAATTTGAAAAAAAAATGTGTATCTTATGATATCTGCTGTGAATATATGTATGTCTGGCATGTATGTTGTTTTCATCAGAGTATTCTCTATTTTTATCTCCTAGTATACAAGTTTTGATTTAAATTCAAACCCTCTTGATTTGGTCATGATTTAAACTTAAGATTCAAATCAAACTAGTTTGTTCCATCACAAACTTTAGTTTAAAATTTTACTTAAGTTAAAATAGCTTTGCATTATCTCTGGAAGTCATAACCAGCTGATCAAACTTCGAAATAGTGAAAATTAAAAATATCACGATTTAATGTTCAGGGTTAGGATCTGAAACAACATTCAAAAAAATGAATTTTAAACCTAAAATCAAGATTTTTAATATCGTATGTGTTGAGAAATTCAAAGTTGAACGGTTTTGGGTTTTTTATCAAACTCTGGTGATCAATGAAATGGTGGGTCTCGAAATCATAACTGGAGGTAGCTGGAGTTTAGGGGATTCAAGGAAAAATGGTAAAGGTTTTTTTTAATGACTGTAATAGGGGCTCGACATGATTTTAGGGTTAACAGTGTTGTTTTAGTTGGTGGTTTTGCAATGGCATTTGTAACAATGACAGAGCATCGGGATACAAAGGACCGGGGAGGAAGGTTTGGGGGTGAGTGACGAAGCTTGGGTCGGGATGGCGTGGTCGATGGTGATTGGGATCGTCGGCGTCGAGTCGATTTTTGATTTAGCAGTGGGTTTCAGTTTCGTTTCAACATGTGCGATTTTGAGTTGATAGGGTTTTAAGGGTTTTGAGTGATCGTTTGGGATAAGATGATCACCAGAGACTTGCGAGTGCTCGCGGCATCGGTTGAAGATGATCGGAGCAGTGGTGGAGATGCACACGTATCAACGTGTATCAGTGACTTTTGTGTTTGGGGAAGAAGAAGGCGTGACTCGAAGCGTGTCTCGGGGAATTTACGTGTTAACTCGAGTTCTCATTCGAGTGTTTTTGTGTTTTACCGTGTAGGGACTTAAACAAAATTTTAAGTTTTGAAAATGAAATTTTGGGAGGCACTCGGGTTGTTTGGGGGAAAACTCGAAGCACTCAGGCATTTTTCTCGGGTGTGACTCGAAGTGGGTCTCAGGTTTGATATAAAAACAGATTTTGACTTTAAAACCAGATTTAAATTTTAAATATTTTTAACCCATGTTTTAAGATAATTGTTTTAGCTTAAAATCGGATTAATAAGGGTTAATTAATTATAAATAAAAGGTTAGTTAATTAATTAATTAAGATAATTAATTAAGAAGCAATTAATTAATAAAAGTGATAAGAAGATAATTTTTAAGTTTATTTAAACTTAAAATTCATATGTTGAAAATTATGGTTTATCTTAAATTAATTAAGGATAATTTATTAATGATTAAAGATTGATAAATCAAATGATTAAAGAATAATTAATTAAAGGAAAAATTAATGTATGTGATAAATTAATTAAGGTAATTAATTTGAGGATAATTAATTATTTAAAGGTTAATTAATTGATAAAAGTTATTAAGGGATGATTTATTAATTAAGGGTTAATTAATTAACATAATTAATTAGGAATAATTAATTATTGATTAAAAGATAATTAATTAAAATGGTTTGGATTAAGATAAATTAATTATAATCTGGTATAAATTGATTAAGTATAAGTTTATTCATAAGTAATTAATCTGGTATAAATTAATTATAATCAGATATTAATTGATTCTACTTATGGATGTTTGGATTTCGTTGAATGGTTGAATTGTTTGATATCCCTGATATATGATGCTTTGTGATACATCCTGATTTATGTTGTGATCTGTAATTTACTTATCTATGATATATATATCTGTGATCCGTGAATGAAGATGAGCGTTATAGTTTATATCGCTTATCAACTATATTTCTGTATTCTGATCTGTGATGTTTGATGATGTTGCACTATTATGTGTAAAACCCCTGGACTACACCATACACACACAAATATGGATTTCATGAGGAAATCGGTTAAGTCACAGATAATTTAAATTTGATGTTTCTGAAATTGAAATTTTAATTTCAATTGATTTTGAAATTGGAAATTGGGGTTTAATATGAAAAACTTTTGAAAGAAGTTTTTAAGATATTTTGGATATCCTGAAATTTGAATAATTTGATTTAAATTTGAATTCAAGTTTGAAATTGAATTCTATGATTTGAAACTAGGAATTAAAGATGCTGTACAAGTTATATATGGGTTAAACCATTTTAAAGGTATTGATTTGGGAATTTGAATTTAATTCAAGGGTTTTAACTCGTGTAAATATAACTGGATTTTTCCGAAAACGAAAACTACTTGTTTTCAAATAATAATAGCTTTCATTTTAAGAAAGGATTTCCAATTTGTGTTGGAAGAGTTTCAAGTTTGAAATAGAATTGAAATGTTTTGAAAACTATGAAATGAGTCTTTGATTTCAAAGACCGGATAAGTTAATCCAACTTGAAATAGAATTATTTTGAAAGGCTATGAATGAATCTTTGAAAACCAGTTTTGAAAGCTATAGGTTAAATCTTGACTTAAAGATTTAACGAGTTAATCCAAGTGAAATGGAAATTGTTTTGAAATATATGAATAGATCTTTGTGAATGGGGTGAACTTTGTGAATTAGATCTTTTTGTTTAAAAGATTAAAAATATATAAATATGGAAATTTGTTTAAACCATTGAAGGTTGTTGAAATGAATCTTTCTGTTTAAAAGATTAAAAATATGGAAAAAAATTTAAACCACTGAAGGTTTTTGAAATGAATATTTTTGTTTAAAAGATTGGAAATGGTAATTTGTTTTAACCATTCGAATGAAAAGTTTTGGGATTTAAGCTGTGATTTAACTGAGACCCCAGTATCCATATGATTTTTAATTGCGCTCGTTATTCGATTTAGCCGGGGAAAGACCTTTGTGTCATATAACCCATTCCGAATAGTGATATGACGTATATGGATAGCATTTGAAGACCGGTGGTGAAGACCGGATACTTTCGAAAACGAAAGGATTACCATTGATTGTCTCTGCATCGGCTGATCCCCGGTATAGAGATTTTTATCACCTTTAGTGATGGGAAGTCCGGTCGTGATTAGAAATTGTCCGGATTTGCAAGGGCTTCTTTGGAAGAGCCTTCGGTTCTGTTCGAACTCGGAACAGACTTGTATGGATGTGTGTCTGACGTTACACTTTGAGATGTAAAGCTGGTTTCTATCAAATACATTTCTGTTGGTGGTGGAGAATTTATTCTCTTAGCTTAACACCCTTCTCTGAGACGTACGAGCTCAGAGGTTATGTAGTTGATGGTTACTAGTGATACATTCCCAATTTGGTAATGTGACATACGAAGTGCTGATGATCATTTGTTGGTCAAAGCGTGCTTTGTGAAAAAGCGTTGCTTTGTGAAAAAGCGTGGCTTTGTGAAAAAAGCATGGCTTTGTGAAACAGCATGGCTTTGTGAAAAAGCATGGCTTTGTGAAAAAGTGTAGTTTTGTGGACGAGACTTCGTCGAGCCTCACAACCCGGTAATGGTCGAAACAGGAATGTTGCGGCAAAGGTTTGTAGGGGTAGCGCCCCTAGGGTATGTCATTTCCTTCTGGATAAAAGGTGATATCATGGTATGGAGCCCAGATATTTTACCTATGTTGATGCTGCACAGTTATTATACTTTATGGTGGTTGCTTTATAATCGAGACGTCTCGGATAAAGGTCGGTGACGACCGGGGGATGACATGACTCGTGTGTTAGTTACCTAGTTACAGCTTGGTTAAAGCGTGAGGTAGCGTCGGCCTTGTGTTTGCAGAGATCCGGTTAGGTTCTCGGGGCGTCTTTCCAGAGGCGTTTCCATTTCGGTAAGGAAGTTCCTTTGCCTGACCATTTGTTGGAAATCCAAAGAAACAATACGAATCCTGTACGGTTTTAGTTGTAGAACCTGCCATTTACTTATGGTGGTCACCACTGTTTAAATGGTAGCTATAGTAGGCATACAATAATGGTTGTATGCTGGCTAAGATTAATATTGTATTTTCGAAATGTTTTCCACTATGCACTAGTAATAATATCAAAAGAGTTTTCTTTTGCGTAGTAAGCATGTCTGACTATCATAAGAAGAAATCTCCTCCAAGTCTGCGATTGCATTGTGTGTGTGGTGGGAGGTCTTATGGTAGTTTCATTTTCCAAAAAAAAACATTGCGGATTTCAACGTTTGAAATACTTTGTTGTTGTTTTAAAGATAAACTATTTTTGTTGCTCACACCAGTCCCATGACTGACCCGGAGTTTATTGTTCCCTTCCTAAACTCTGGGTGCCCACCATTTTCCACACGGGCAGTCTAGAGTTGGGTTTCTTAGATATTCAGGTTGAGTAGATTATCTAGAGCTAGTCAGTCCTTGGACGACTGACCTTGCTTTCCGCTAGCTATGGATTGGAGCATTCTATTGGAGATATTCTATCCGCTGCTGGTGTTATCTGTTTTATTTCCACTGCTATTTCTTGTATCATATCTCTGATGTATACTGATATCTGTTGTATCATTCTGTTGTATCATATTGTATCAGATTTTGTATCTGTCATTGTATCAATGTTATATATATTGATATCATCTATTTATTTCTCTTCCGCTGTGTTGTTGTACTTAATGGTGTTATAAGCTCCGGTGAACCAGATTCGGCATTTGAATCTACGGCATTTTGAGTACAAGTGAAGTACGGGTGCCGATTTTCGAAGGCCAATTTCAGGGTCATCACATTTGGTATCAGAGCTGAAGGTTGAACTTTAGCTCAGCAGTATAACACATTAAGTAGCTCATTAGAGATAGGGTGAAGTATACCCTAGAATGAGTATTCCTCAGATATTCGTTCGAATGCCTCAGTAAATTCTCTTACTATCCACAGATAGTGAGTATGAGTGCAAGAAGAGGATGAGATAGGGGACATGGTAATACGACTATAAATGGTCAATACTCTGTAACAACAAGGAAAGTTATTTTCTCTATCAATCTCTTTTGTTCGTCATCTTTTCTCAATTCTTTGATAATTTCTAGTCGATCCAGGAAGAAGATTTGATATATTAATATGGGACATAAACTCCGGATGGACCAAAATTGTTTGTTTGGATGTATTGGTTGCTTTGTTTGTTATGGTTGATAGGTATACTTTAGTTTTTAAACTAAAATTTTTGAAATTGTACCCATATATCTATCTATTCTTTGGATCCAGATATGTTCTACGAATGGTTAGTTATCCTTTCGAACTAACCGATGCCCCTGCATATTTCGTATATTTGGATAACCCGAGTATCTTGTGGAAAAATATTAAACAGATTCGTTCTTGTATCTATAATTGATATTCTGATTTGGTAAGCCAAATGCAGAATAGATGTTTAGTTTAATTTGATGAAACGTTCTTCATCTATCTTTGTGTCTCCTTGGCAATTTCGAGGACGAAATTCTTTTAAGGGGGGAAGTCTGTAACGACACCGGATTTTATATAAATTTAAACTGATAATTAATTTAATTTTTGAATTAAAATTGTTAAATTAAATGATAAATTGATTGCGAGTTCCACGATGTAAATTAAATTCTGTATAAATCGTTTAAATTTAAATTTTTGTATATGAATTTAAATTTTGAATAAATGGTTTAAAAATGAATATATATATATAGAAAAACAAGACAAATAGTATTAAAGTAAAATTGATAATAAATATGAAGTAAAATAATAATAATTTATATTTATACTAGAAATAGAAATTAATATTAGATAAATTTTAATAAAAATAGAAAGTAGAACATTTAAATAAAATCTAACAACAAACTAAATTAGAAATTCATTTATCTTATAAAATAATATTTTTAAAGACAAGTATGTAAACAAATCAAGTTGAAATAAAAGTAATGAAGCAAGTAAATATGTATGTGTAGTGTTATGCTAGAAAAATAAAATAAGAATATCTTCAAGCTTGCAAAAGAAGATCTTTTCAAATTTGTACAAAGCTAATAAATGAAGCACCCACAATGTCCTTACCAGCCGAAGTCAACAAGTATGCAAGGTAAGAATAAACAAGGTAAAAGAAAAATATCAACATAAATTAAAAAATGAATTTGTACAACCAATTTCCTCATATCAGCCGAGACAAAGCAAGGTACAAAATAAAATAAAGCAAACAAAGGGTAAGTTGTACATGATAATAAATGCTGGCCTCCTTAGTACATGAGGAAAACATCACCAGCCACCGAAATGAAGAAAAAATACATTACTTTGTACAATGCTAATTAATGCATGAAGCATTAGTACACTACACAAAAGCAATTCAGCCTCCAAGCAGAGAAAAATATCTGGTATTTGTACAAGCAAATATATCAACTTGTACAAAGTATTGTAAACCCTGTCACCTTCTTTTCCATATATCCTCATTTCAGTTCGAGCTGAGAAAATATAAGGAAAACATCATTTTGCAAACTAAAACAAAATTCAACCTGGAAATTTCAAATGAAGATGGAATGCAAAGGTTCAAAACTGGAAACAAATAAAAATCAGATCAAGCAAGTTAGAGATCAATTACTAACCTAAATCAAAAGCAGACCAAAAAGAAAAAAATTTGAAAGCAAGATATCAAAACAAGCTCATTCCTCTGTTCTTGTTCTCTATCTTTCTTCATCAAACCCATCAATGTGAGTAACTTCACTTTTAAAAGTTTAAATAGGTAATTTTGGTTACAGGCTAGTCAATTTGAAAAAAAAATGTGTATCTTATGATATCTGCTGTGAATATATGTATGTCTGGCATGTATGTTGTTTTCATCAGAGTATTCTCTGTTTTTATCTCCCAGTATACAAGTTTTGATTTAAATTCAAACCCTCTTGATTTGGTCATGATTTAAACTTAAGATTCAAATCAAACTAGTTTGTTCCATCACAAACTTTAGTTTAAAATTTTACTTAAGTTAAAATAGCTTTGCATTATCTCTGGAAGTCATAAACAGCTGATCAAACTTCGAAATAGTGAAAATTAAAAATATCACGATTTAATGTTCAGGGTTAGGATCTGAAACAACATTCAAAAAAATGAATTTTAAACCTAAAATCAAGATTTTTAATATCGTATGTGTTGAGAAATTCAAAGTTGAACGATTTTGGGTTTTTTATCAAACTCTGGTGATCAATGAAATGGTGGGTCTCGAAATCATAACTGGAGGTAGCTGGAGTTTAGGGGATTCAAGGAAAAATGGTAAAGGTTTTTTTTAATGACTGTAATGGGGGCTCGACATGATTTTAGGGTTAACAGTGTTGTTTTAGTTGGTGGTTTTGCAATGGCATTTGTAACAATGACAGAGCATCGGGATACAAAGGACCGGGGAGGAAGGTTTGGGGGTGAGTGACGAAGCTTGGGTCGGGATGGCGTGGTCGATGGTGATTGGGATCGTCGGCGTCGAGTCGATTTTTGATTTAGCAGTGGGTTTCAGTTTCGTTTCAACATGTGCGATTTTGAGTTGATAGGGTTTTAAGGGTTTTGAGTGATCGTTTGGGATAAGATGATCACCAGAGACTTGCGAGTGCTCGCGGCATCGGTTGAAGATGATCGGAGCAGTGGTGGAGATGCACACGTATCAACGTGTATCAGTGACTTTTGTGTTTGGGGAAGAAGGCGCGACTCGAAGCGTGTCTCGGGGAATTTACGTGCTAACTCGAGTTCTCGTTCGAGTGTTTTTGTGTTTTACCGGGTAGGGACTTAAACAAAATTTTAAGTTTTGAAAATGAAATTTTGGGAGGCACTCGGGTTGTTTGGGGGAAAACTCGAAGCACTCAAGCATTTTTCTCAAGTGTGACTCGAAGTGGGTCTCAGGTTTGATATAAAAACAGATTTTGACTTTAAAACCAGATTTAAATTTTAAATATTTTTAACCCATGTTTTAAGATAATTGTTTTGGCTTAAAATCGGATTAATAAGGGTTAACTAATTATAAATAAAAGGTTAGTTAATTAATTAATTAAGATAATTAATTAAGAAGAAATTAATTAATAAAAGTGATAAGAAGATAATTTTTAAGTTTATTTAAACTTAAAATTCATATGTTGAAAATTATGGTTTATCTTAAATTAATTAAGGATAATTTATTAATGATTAAAGATTGATAAATCAAATGATTAAAGAATAATTAATTAAAGGAAAAATTAATGTATGTGATAAATTAATTAAGGTAATTAATTTGAGGATAATTAATTAATTAAAGGTTAATTAATTAATGAAAGTTATTAAGGGATGATTTATTAATTAAGGGTTAATTAATTAACATAATTAATTAGGAATAATTAATTGTTGATTAAAAGATAATTAATTAAAATGGTTTACAATTAATTAATGATTAATTAACCAAGATTTATAGTTTATTCATAAGTAATTAATCTGGTATAAATTAATTATAATCAGATATTAATTGATTCTACTTATGGATGTTTGGATTTCGTTGAATGGTTGAATTGTTTGATATCCCTGATATATGATGCTTTGTGATACATCCTGATTTATGTTGTGATCTGTAATTTACTTATCTGTGATATATATATCTGTGATCCGTGAATGAAGATGAGCGTTATAGTTTAAATCGCTTATCAACTACATTTCTGTATTCTGATCTGTGATGTTTGATGATGTTGCACTATTATGTGAAAAACCCCTGGACTACACCATACACACACAAATATGGATTTCACGAGGAAATCGGTTAAGTCACAGATAATTTAAATTTGATGTTTCTGAAATTGAAATTTTAATTTCAATTGATTTTGAAATTGGAAATCGGGGTTTAATATGAAAAACTTTTGAAAGAAGTTTTTAAGATATTTTGGATATCTTGAAATTTGAATAATTTGATTTAAATTTGAATTCAAGTTTGAAATTGAATTCTATGATTTGAAACTAGGAATTAAAGATGCTGTACAAGTTATATATGGGTTAAACCATTTTAAAGGTATTGATTTGGGAATTTGAATTTAATTCAAGGGTTTTAACTCGTGTAAATATAACTGGATTTTTCCGAAAATGAAAACTACTTGTTTTCAAATAATAATAGCTTTCATTTTAAGAAAGGATTTCCAATTTGTGTTGGAAGAGTTTCAAGTTTGAAATGAATTGAAATGTTTTGAAAACTATGAAATGAGTCTTTGATTTCAAAGATCGGATAAGTTAATCCAACTTGAAATAGAATTGTTTTGAAAGGCTATGAATGAATCTTTGAAAACCAGTTTTGAAAGCTATAGGTTAAATCTTGACTTAAAGATTTAACGAGTTAATCCAAGTGAAATAGAAATTGTTTTGAAATATATGAATGGATCTTTGTGAATGGGGTGAACTTTGTGAATTAGATCTTTTTGTTTAAAAGATTAAAAATATATAAATATGGAAATTTGTTTAAACCATTGAAGGTTGTTGAAATGAATCTTTTTGTTTAAAAGATTAAAAATATGGAAAAAAATTAAACCAGTGAAGGTTTTTGAAATGAATCTTTTTGTTTAAAAGATTGGAAATGGTAATTTGTTTTAACCATTCGAATGAAAAGTTTTGGGATTTAAGCTGTGATTTAACTGAGACCCCAGTATCCATATGATTTTTAATTGCGCTCGTTATTTGGTTTAGCCGGGGAAAGACTTTTATGTCATATAACCCATTCCAAATAGTGATACGACGTATATGGATAGCATTTGAAGACCGGTGGTGAAGACCGGATACTTTCGAAAACGAAAGGATTACCATTGATTGTCTCTGCATCGGCTGATCCCCGGTATAGAGATTTTTATCACCTTTAGTGATGGGAAGTCCGGACGTGATTATAAATTGTCCGGATTTGCAAGGGCTTCTTTGGAAGTGCCTTCGGTTCTATTCGAACCCGGAACAGACTTGTATGGATGTGTGTCTGACGTTACACTTTGAGATGTAAAGTTGGTTTCTATCAAATACATTTCTGTTGGTGGCGAAGAATTTATTCTCTTAGCTTAACACCCTTCTTTGAGACGTACGAGCTCAAAGGTTATGTAGTTGATGGTTACTAGTGATACATTCCCAATTTGGTAATGTGACATACGAAGTGTTGATGATCATTTGTTGGTCAAAGCGTGCTTTATGAAAAAGCGTTGCTTTGTGAAAAAGCGTGGCTTTGTGAAAAAGCGTTGCTTTGTGAAAAAAGCGTGGCTTTGTGAAAAAGCGTTGCTTTGTGAAAAAGCGTGGCTTTATGAAAAAAACGTGGCTTTATGAAAAAGCATGGCTTGGTGAAAAAAACGTAGCTTTGTGAAAAAGCGTAGTTTTGTGGACGAGACTTCGTCGAGCCTCACAACCCGGTAATGGTCGAAACAGGAATGTTGCGGCAAAGGTTTGTAGGGGTAGCGCCCCTAGGGTATGTCATTTCCTTCTGGATAAAAGGTGATATCATGGTATGGAGCCCAGATATTTTACCTATGTTGATGCTGCACAGTTATTATACTTTGTGGTGGTTGCTTTATGATCGAGACGTCTCGGATAAAGGTCGGTGACGACCGGGGGATGACATGACTCGTGTGTTAGTTACCTAGTTACAGCTTGGTTAAAGCGTGAGGTAGCGTCGGCCTTGTGTTTGTAGAGATCCGGTTAGGTTCTCGGGGCGTCTTTCCAGAGGCGTTTCCATTTCGGTAAGGAAGTTCCTTTGCCTAACCATTTATTGGAAATCCAAAGAAACAATACGAACCATGTACGGTTTTAGTTGTAGAACCTGCCATTTACTTATGGTGGTCACCACTGTTTAAATGGTAGCTATTGTAGGCATACAATAATGGTTGTATGCTGGCTAAGATTAATATTGTATTTTCGAAATGTTTTCCACTATGCACTAGTAATAATATCAAAAGAGTTTTCTTTTGCGTAGTAAGCATGTCTGACTATCATAAGAAGAAATCTCCTCCAAGTCTGCGATTGCATTGTGTGTGTGGTGGGAGGTCTTATGGTAGTTTCATTTTCCAAAAAAAAACATTGCGGATTTCAACGTTTGAAATACTTTGTTGTTGTTTTAAAGATAAACTGTTTTTGTTGCTCACACTAGTCCCATGACTGACCCGGAGTTTATTGTTCCCTTCCTAAACTCTGGGTGCCCACCATTTTCCACACGGGCAGTCTAGAGTTGGGTTTCTTAGATATTCAGGTTGAGTAGATTATCTGGAGCTAGTCAGTCCTTGGACGACTGACCTTGCTTTCCGCTAGCTATGGATTGGAGCATTCTATTGGAGATATTATATCCGCTGCTGGTGTTTTCTGTTTTCTTTCCGCTGCTATTTCTTGTATCATATCTCTGATGTATATTGATATCTGTTGTATCATTCTGTTGTATCATATTGTATCAGATTTTGTATCTGTCATTGTATCAATGTTATATATATTGATATCATCTATTTCTTTCTCTTCCGCTGTGTTGTTGTACTTAATGTTGTTATAAGCTCCGGTGAACCAGATTCGGCGTTTGAATCTACGACATTTTGAGTACAAGTGAAGTACGGGTGCCGATTTTCGAAGGCCGATTTCAGGGTCATCACATCGTCAGATAAAATCTGGTTTAGGATTTGCTGGTTGGTACAACACCGAGAAGATGGTACTGTTTTCTTATTTTTGCTGTTTATACCAGAATCATGTGCTGTATGAATTGCCATTTGAATGTAGCGAGACTTGAAGTTGTGCTTGCTATACTACCATATTACTGAACATATCTTATGATATATTGTAAATGTTTTATAGTATTTCGTTAAGTCGAGGATACTACATGACCGCACTAGAACCACAGGTCTACAGAGTTGAGATATTTGCAAGAAATTCGACTAACGAGTTGCTAAAATTTGCGTTTTATGCTTACCATATGTGAAACTTTATTAGACTTGTAATATTTGTCCTTCTCTACTTATTAATTTTTGGAATAAAAATATGAATAGAGTATTTCCTTCTTATACAAAGATCATTCTGTGCAGGAAAACACAGATTATGTACACTTAGGTTTCTTCATCTTCATTGCTAATGTGCTCTATGTACTTAGCCTTGAATGCCCTGATTTTGACCAGTTATACCTAAATTCTATATAGGAACCTATACATTTGTATAGTGTTCATTTTGGTCTTCTATTATTTTTGGTTCTACCCTGTAACCATAATGTTTTGTTGTCCTGCATTAGTTTGCTTCTTACTTGTAGATGTTTATTTATTCATTCTACATGAATTTTGATTACGTTCCTGTCATTTGTAGAAGTTAAAAGTCTTGCTGCTGCTAGACAGGCTGCCTTATCTGGTTCAGAGCTTTCAGATTCAATTCGGGTTGTTAATAGTAGATATTATTGTCATTCTACTTGCTCTAAGTTCAATTTCCTTTCAGAAGCAGAAAATTAATACTACATTGAGTTTAAAAGTTCTTCATGATTGATTGCAGGTTGTGAATGCATTGCTTACTCAAATGGACAGGTACAAGTATAATGTTATCAGTTTAACATCTTTGACATCAAGACTTTACCAGACCTGACATGACAAACTGTAACTGACATAAAAGGGACAGCTCCAGAAATCAAACTAGAGGCATGCATGTTTCGTTTTCTAGAGTTGACAAAATGATAATGCTATATAGATGCTAGGTTCAATCTATCAAAGTCCAGAAGGAACCATAGATATAATATAGTTTCTTGCTAATCAAGGTAAATTTGGCAAAGCTTCTATCCTTATTTTCTCACCTGCAGGTCATTGTGTTTTCGTTTTCACTTGACATAAACCATATTTGATGAATCTGGACCGTGATGTTCAATGTTATGAAATATCCTTAAGAATATTATATAATACTAATATTGTTGGTTATTTTTTAGATTGGACTAAGATGACAATGGTTTTGGTTCGGAGATTATTCCTAAAGTAGCCGAAGAGTAAAATGTGCAAGTATTTTCTATTCCTTTTTTTCATTTTGATACTTCATAGAAAACGATACCAGAACAAACAACATAGAAAACTGGAGGAAAGAAATAGTTCACATACAACACAAATTGTTTTTCTTTTCATGAAGTGGTGGTTGTAAAGGAAAACTGACATAAATGAGGTATTCTTTAAAATTGACCTTTGACTTTCTATTTTTCACTGAAATATATATGGTTCGTAGTATCTTCTATAAGTAAAATATAGCACTATATAGCATCGATTATATAAACATGGTATTGAGTGCCAATTATTTGCAGATACATGTATTAACTATGAACTGGAGATTTACATAGCTTATCGTTCTGGACATAGATATTTTTGTCGAGGAAGAGAATAAGATAAAAGTAATTGGAAGAAAAATGCCAATACCTCTTGCACCTTACCCAACTCCTGCTCCTGTTTTACCTCTTAACGGTAATTCCTTATTTTTCCTTGCTTATGAACATCACAATAGTGTATAGTTCATAGACAGTCTTATGATTTTGTATTTCGTCTCTCTAACTTTCCTTATTTAGGGTTTCTTTGTTTTTTGTCAACCAATCTTATCTATGCATCATGTGAACCAAGCTTTATGTCATTTGGTTCAGCTCATCTTTCTCAAGGAACGTCCATTTGTCAATTTCTTCCTTCATTCATTCCTCGTTATGATGATCTTTGCATATATTTGAAATGCTTTAAATTTTATAGGATGAATGGTATCTGGTGCTCAAATATAAGCACTAATAACATTGGATTATAAAAATCATTTACCATAAATTCATTATTATTAAATATATTAAGGAGATGGAAACTGTACCATTGGAGCCCAACAGGTATATGTTGTTTTTGCTAGCGTGTTTAGTGTAGGTTTTTGTTATTCGACTTTCTCCTACTGACTTGCCTTGATAATTTTTTTACTAATCCCTATTTCATATTCTTTCCTTTATACTTCTTTGTCTTTATTTTTGCAGATCAAATCTTTGATAGCAGTCACAAAACCTACTAACTTAAAGGATTCATAATATTCCTAGAATGACTTAATATTCAGACGTAAGTGTATAATTCCTTACTATTTTTAATGGATGAATGCATATTTCTACATAGATTAGACGTATTGGGTTTGTTCTCCATATACCACTCAATCATCAAATGGCCAACACATCTAATTTGTCTCCCTATGAGTTGATTTTGGGATTTACCGAATTTCCCCTTCTTGTTGGAATGTATTCATATATCTCAATCATAAGTGTAACATGTAATAAGTTATTATTCTCCGCTCGGACCTTTTTCTATGTAGTTTAGGTGAGATCATTGACATTCTATTATGAACTGTTTATAAATATTACTTGTTAATCTTGTTATAATTTTTTATAAAAAATCAAAATTAACAACCAGCCTAGGTTAACCTAGGCCTGTTGTAATTCTTGACATTGCCACATAGTTATAATGATTCGTTAATAAATTTATAAAAATTAACAAAGCTTTTTTTAAATTTTAACCAAGTCAACTAAATTTATAAAATTTGGCCAAGTTCAAAAAAAAAATTATAAAACTTAACTAAATTTTGTAAAAGAAACTAAGTTTATAAGAATTAACTTTTAAAAGTTAACTAATTTTTTTTTAAAATAACTAGGTTTATAAAAATTAACTGATTTAGTTAATTTTTATAAAAGTTAACTAAGTTAACTAAGTTTTACAAAATTAACTAAGTTTTACAAAATTAGCTATGTTAACTAAGTATTATAATAATTTAACTAAATTTATGAAAATTGACTAAATTTATGAAAAACAATTAAGTTTATGTATGAAAATATATACTAATTATAAATTATATTACATAGATTATGACTTTGTAAATTACACACGTATATATTATATCAATTATATATATATATTAAATTATGTATGAATTAATTATGCTATGTAATATGTGAAGTACGAATGAATAATAATCATAATATTTTTATAAACTTATTAAACCATAGCATGTTAACTTATTATAGAAATGAATTATATATGAATTAATGTATAATAATTATAATATATATATATAATAAGTGAGCATACGAATAAATATAAACTATATATTTATATTGTACACCCACACACACATACTATAAATAGCAATAGTAAATAGTAATAGTAGTAGTAGTATGAGTAATAATAATATCTTGATAAACTTAACCAAAGCTTGAAAAGTTATTACAGAATTTTACGTACTAACTAATATAAATTATATATGAATTAATATAAAAAATAATATAATAAATGTATATATTAAGTATATAAATTAATACAAATTATATATAATAAATAAATATTATATAAACGATACATATATATACATATACACACAAATCATATAAATTATATTTGTAAATTGCATACACACACAACATACAAGTAATAGTGGTGATAATAATAATAATGGATAAACTCATTAAACCAGAGAATATAAACGTACCATAGAATTATATATATGCAAATAATACAAAATTATACATGAATTATTATAAAATAAATTATAAAATATAAATAATATCATATAAACAGTACCATCACTTTTCATTTGTTCTAGACGGCATTTCATGTTACTATTGCTTGCATTAGCTATGTTTCAGATTGTGTTTATTGCATTAATGATTTATTTTGCTAATTTTTGAACTTTTACTTTACAGGTAGATAGGTATCTTTGATACAAAAACGTGCTGTAACATGTTATAGATTCAATGCTATTTTTGATGCTAGAACTACATTTGGTTTGTATGCTTTTTGTATGACTACTTTTGGTCGCTAGCTACTATTTGTTTTACATTGTTTATGAATATTATGGACGTATTATATATGTTTGGATGTAAGAATATCGTGTGTTTTGACTATGCAATGTTACATGTTTGATTATGAAATGTGTGGTTAATATATTATTTTGATTATGAAATGTACATGTTGATTTTTAACTGCACTGGTATAGAAATTATGATTGATATGCATAGAAATAGAACAGGTGAAAGGGAAAATCCAAAAAAGTAAACGATAGCATTTGTAAAATGCTGTCTAAAGTTTCAACAGCGTTTTCAAAATGCCGTGGTACACTTCAACAGCGTTTTTGAACTGTCATAAAAGGATTTTTAACAGTGGTAAAAAGATCACTCATAGCAATAAATTAAGCGCTACGAATAAATTTGACAGCAAGAGATAAACGCCGTTAAATATAGTTGACAGCATAATATAAATGCTATGAAAAGTTTTCAGCACTTCAGCATAAACGCCGTAAAATGCATTAATAAGATCCAAAAAATGCTATAAAAAATGGCCTTTTTACAACGTTTACTCTATTGCTACGGTATGTTCCTGACTTATAATTGCATGTCGTTACACATCGCAGTTAAAAACGCTGTTAAAGGCTTTTATAGCATTTTATAAACGCTTAAATGTCCAGTTTGTTGTAGTGGATGATCGTCGGTAGGAGCAAGCGGTGGTGCTTGGTCAGATTAGAAGCGGGGATAGGTTGGCGGCGCTGGCTGGGTCGAAGGAAGCAGGTTGGATCGGGTGGAAGTTCAAATGGTTCGAGGGCAAAGTGAATAGCAACAGAAAAAGTAAATTAAATTTTTTTTCTTAGCTTTGAACATATAATCTCGAGGGAAGGCAATTTAACTTGGTACCAAGTTAAACTACTCGTCCCGAAAGCCGAAAGCATTGCAGAGAATGACCATGCCAACCTAAAGCATGAAGTGATATCGGAGTGCAGGTTACATCACCATGCGAAGGAATGTAATTTCAACTATAACTAAGACAAACAGTTAAAGAAAAATCTACCAAGTGAAAGCAATGTCTTGAAACAACACTTGGACGATTAACTAGAATTAACAGGATAGCAATGCAGCACTCGTCTCGATCCAGAGCACTTTCTATTTTCAACGAAAGTATACTCTGAAGGGCAAGTATTAATCGGGTTTTTAACCAAGCAGAAGTAAATGGAAGTTAGAGCATCCAGAAAAAGATGAGATGACCTGAAAACTTGGAAGCATACTTAGATTGGGCAGAGAAACAACCCGGGAAAGTTTCATCCAAAATGGAGCTAAGGAAATAACTCGGCACCGAGTTATTTGGCTTGGTACCAGGTCATTTTCCTTTCTCCAATCACCTTCCAATCTTCATACATCTCATGCTTTATTCCATCTAATCGTGACCAAGTCGTTTTCCCTAAGTTTGGATGACCAATTGGAAGGATTGAAGAGAAGAGAGCCAAGATAGCAGGATAACTCAAGTGCTGATGGAACGATCGCTAGAATCAACCGATAATCAATAAAAAGAGCATGAAACACATCGACTAGAGGATAGAAGAGCAGAGCAAAGGAGTTAGCTAACTTTCCACTCAAGGATAACTCGGCACCAAGTCAAATGACTTAGTACCGAGTTACTCTTTTAACTCGGTTGCCCCCGAGTTTTCTTATGTGACCTTGGGCTGACATCTGGACTCTACTGCAAGTAGGCTTCTAACCCAATACACATGTTTCCCTATAAATACAAACTTACGTGTAACCAAAGTAGGATCTTTTCCCTACTCTTTCTTCTTTACTCTAGATCTGGGACTCCATTTCTCTTCATCATCTTCCTCCCTCACAATAGTCACCAAGGCAGCTATTCTTAGAAGTTCTAGGGCTTAGAACTTATCAACCTCATGTACTTATGACCTTAATTCTCTGTAATCTCAAACAAACTCTCTTAGATCCATCATCAATAAAACTATAGAGTGGACGTAGGCTAGAGATTGGTTAACCAGTTTAAAATTCTTGTGCCTCATTGTTATTTTTCTTTTTTTTCTATATTATCAGCTAGATCTAGGCCATGTTCACTACAACTCGTTCTTGGGTGTTAATCCATTTTTGGTGTTGATACATTTTTGGTGTCAACAATATAACTAAGGTCAGACTATAAGTTGTTAGTCCATGAGTTGATGGTTTTGATGACAACAACCTTAGAATAAGATTATAAAATATAAATGCTAACATTATAGTTTAGATATATATATGTATATGCAGGATTTAACCATGCAGGTACAAAGAATGAAGACTGTACAGTATAGAGATTCAAGAAATCAAGATTGAAGACTCATGAGTATCAAGATTATCAAGAGTTCAAGATTTCAAGATAAGTATTGAGTCTAGAATTATGTTAAAACTTCATAATAGCACTGAAATCTTCACTCTAATTTTCTTTTGGGATGGAACCCATTTCTACCTTTTTAGTGGCTTACAAACCCACGACAAGTAGCTTACAAACCTACGACAAGTGGCTTACAAACCCATGAACATCCTGGTTTTGTACAAGTTCTCGAGTCCTGATGTGATGAGATATTATGCAGGAAGAAGCTTGCAAAACTACTTCAAAATGATTTTCAAAACTACTTCAGAATGATTTTCAAAACTGCTTTTCAAAATGTTTTAGCCTTAAAAATTATCTTTTCAAATGATTTTCAAAAAGATGTTTTAGCCTTAAAAAATATTCTTTGATTTTGTTCTTAAATAAATTCTTGTTTTAAACTTTATTTGTTTTAAACTATCTTTTAATATATTTAACTTTTAATATTTACTTAGATTTAAATATAAAATTATAGTAAAATTATATATATATATATATTATTCTCTATATTTATCTATGTATTTTATCTATAGTCAAGTATATTTATAAAGTTTAAATAGTTTTTAATATAAGATAAAGGTTATTTTCAAAGAAAATCAAATCATCAAAAAATGCTTTGGGATGTCGACATGCCCTAGTACCCCATGTCGACATAGTGACAGTTAGATTCAAAAATTTGAATTTCAAAAGAAGTGTCTATTCGCCATAACTGTAACGACCCGCAAATTCCAACTGTTTTAATAACGTAAATAGTTGAAATTTTAAACGATAAAATTTTGAAATAAAAATTTAATATTTGGAATGCGTTTAGTTAAACATAGCAACTGGTAAATTTTCGTCCGAAAATATGAAAGTTTATTTCGCACGTAAATTTACTTCAATTTAATCAGTTAAAAAGCGATGAAAATAAAATGTTTCCGAAACCTAAATATTTTACATAGAAAAATTCTAAACCATCTCCTGAGCAAGACGTCAGTTTGTCGTTTTTCCAAATTCGGACATCTTTGGCTCCGTCGATCTTTTTTTTCAGCGTTTTTCTTGCATTTTCCGCTAGTAGAAAATTCGAATTTTTATAATTCAGTCGTACCACTTATTTCTATATATCGTTTTGATCGTCTCGTCGTGCTGATCTTCGCAGTATATTAATTTCCGTATTTTGAAATCCGGTACGCCGCGGAAACATTAAAATGTGCATCGTATCGGTACTATAATTTGTGACCGTTAGCTTTCCTTTGCCTTTTCAATTTTGAACATGGATCCCAAGCAACACAATAAATTGCTTTAATAGCTGCTCAATCAATTTACAGCTGTTACATTCCCATAACTTCAATTTTTATATTTGCTGTGGTACGTTTCGTTTACGTTACCTCTGCCCCTTCTTTTCAAACGTTCAGCTCAAATCAAAACTTGACCATTGACGTTTGTTCTTCCATCTATTCAATTTATTGATGTTCACTTGTGCCTTTTGTACTTTCCTGTCCATTTTATTCGGTTCAAAAGATATACATGTTTATCTTCTTCTCTGAAACTAGAAGTCACACGTCCCCTTCTTCATTTCCCTCAAAATTTATGTTGCTTCTGTTCTTCCTTTCCCCACGTAACCCCTCTCCCACTCTTTCCCTTCAAACACCCTTCCTCATCAGCCACTTCGCCTCTGGAAACCCGAACCCATAACCGCGAGCCCGAAACCCCAGACCATCCACCAACCCGAGCACCTTAGCTCTTCACTGAACCCGGCTCCTCCAGTCTTCCCCATGATCGGCCTCACCCTGTTACTCACCCGAACATCTCCGCCTCCACCCTGTAGCCGATGCTACCACCTAGTGCTCCACGCCGATCGCCTCCCACCTCCACTACGCCCGGCCGAAGTCCGTCGTGCTCAGCCTCATCCGACCACTACGTCGTTCACTGCACCGCCCCGCCTCAGCCTTCCGCCTGGCCACCTCCTGAACTCGAGCCGCCCACTTCCTTTCCTTCCTCCTATCACCGAGCGGCCCGCCTCAGTCATTCCCAACCATCCTCCCTGTTCGACCATGCAAAGAGAAGAAGTGAGGAAAGGTATATATATTTTATGTTATAATATACTGTTGTTTTAAAACTTTCCTTTCCAGAAAAAATAATATGTTTAGATTTCATAAATTTTACAGTGAGTATATATATATTCAGGCTTTGTCTATACCAAGTTTGGGTTTTAAATATATGTATAAAGTTATATTAGTTGCATTCCCCTAAAGTAACTTCATATATATGGATTCGGTTTAGTATTTTGTGATATTTCAGTCTTGTTTAAATGTATATGTAAGCAAAGGATATTAATTCGAACCATAGTTCATATGTACTTTACTTTAAATTATATTATATAAGATTCGCTGGTAACAGTTTCAAACCATATTTTATTAGTGTATATATAATTATATATAAGTTATTAGAGTCGACGTACTGTTAAGTATAAAGCGCAGAGTATTATAAAGATAATATATATTTTATGTTATTTTGCTTAGATATTAGTATATAAATAGGAGTATACATGAGTTTAGTTTCAAAAATAATAATAGGGGTCTGCAATGCATTTATTTGTATGGCCAGCATATCTAGTTGTTTGCATATACATAGTATGCCTATATATTTATTTGAAGCTTCCCATATATGTCAAGTCATACCCATTTTATTAGAAGCTGCTATATATTAATATATATTTTGTTTGTTTGCATGTTTATACAAAGCCTGATATAAACTACATTTAGTCGAAGTTATTGATTATGTCTGTGTATTGTTTTAAACTGCATAGTATATTTATATGTATATTTGCATAGTATATTTATATGTGTATTTTATATACTAGTATGCCTATGTATAGTTTTCGAAATAACAACAGTTAGACTACATGTTCACGATATCATATCTCACTCATGTTTTATCGGAATGGGTTGATTTTATTTTAAAAAA
Organism: Allium fistulosum; assembly: GCA_030737815.1. Taxonomy (NCBI): domain Eukaryota; kingdom Viridiplantae; phylum Streptophyta; class Magnoliopsida; order Asparagales; family Amaryllidaceae; genus Allium; species Allium fistulosum. Next base: position 299,047,736 of record CM060907.1, read on the forward strand.
AGAGTCGAAGTTACCTAGTTTATGCCTGTCAAATTTCAGCAAAATCCGACATCGTTTGATTAGTGGTCGAGGATTTGGAAGTTAGACCCAGGCAGCTGTTCTTTTATACTTGAAATTATTTTACACTGCTGCAAACATGGCCTGAGTCTATGTTCGTGACATCGTAACTTTTCTCGTCTCTTGTCCAAAACAAGTGAATCTTTTGCAGTTTAAAATACAAGTTTTGATCTTTATTCATACCAAATTTCAGACCATTTCGATCTCGGTAGCACGTAGAATTATATTGTTAAACTTTGACACAGACATGTTTTATTTGTTGCTATGTTGAATGTTTTGATTTGATTTCATCGATTTTTGTTATCAGCTTTGATCGTTGAATTCGTGCCGATTTGTTTTGCTTGGATTCGTAACTCAATCTCTATGTCCGTATCAGTGTGCGTATCCATGTCATCTTCTCGTGCATCTCTAGCCTCGAAGGGTGAGCAATCACTCACGATTAACGTTCTTATATTTATTAAATTTGATTTCAATTGAAACGACAATTGAAATATGCTGCTGTTAGTTATTTATATTGCTATATCTATGACATCATCTGTATCTGTTCACCTGTGACACCTGACATCATTATCTGTTATTTATATTGATATGTATATGCCATCATCTGTATCTGTTCACCTGTGACATCTGACACCCTTATCTGTTATTTATACTGATGATATATGCCTGTTACCGTTGTTATATTATTATCATATCTGTTATCACTCTGCAAGTTCCCTGTTAGTATAGAATCACTATGGGTTGAAATGATACATACCCGAACGGACTTTAGAATAGGAGAAAATCGTTATGGGTTGAAATGATAAACCCAAGTGATTTTCAAATTAAATTGAATTTGGGATTTCGGGTTGAAAAGATATATACCCGAATATATTTTAAATTGCGGATTGAAATGATAAATATCCGTATCACTTGACCATAGGATAGAAAATTATATACAGACACCGTTGGTCTATATATAAATGTTTTTGAAAAACATTTCTACGGTTTTGAAAGAAATATATGGTTTTAATAAATAATGATTTTAAAGATTTATTAAAGTTGATTTAATAAAGTTGATTTGAATCAATATGAAATATGTTTAAGTATTTATGTAAAATTTATATTTTTAAAAATAGAATTTATAATGTTTCAGGTTGAAAGATAAATTTGAATTGATTTGGAATTCTTAATTATTTAAGAATTATACTTAAATAAGTTGATTTGAAACCTATTAAATTTGAAATTTTAAGATATGTTTTATAACTTAAATTAATTAAGAAGTGACTTAAATGAATATTTCAAACTTATATAAATTTAAATGGGATATTTGGTCTATATAAATTTGTAAATTGAAGTTGTATTTTGATGTATTGAAATGATTAAAGAAATATTTCAGAAACTAAATGGAATGAAATTAAATTGGGACATAAATTGAATTATCGAATTTAGTTTTGAAATGTCGAATATTTAAATTTTGAAATATATTTAAATTGAAATGGTTTATTTATGGTTCAAATAGGCATTTGAAATCGATAATTTGAAAGGGTTTATCGAGAAACTAAATTGAATTGAAATTGATGATTTGAGATTTAATTAAATTTTAATTTTGGAATTCGAGTTTATGTGAATTGATTATGAAATTTGAGGAAGCTATTTTTATATAAAGTATTTAAACTATATCTAAAACTATTTATATTTTACTTTATAAATTTTAATATAATTATTTTAATATAAATCATTTTTAATATAAATTATTTTATTTTAACTTGTAACTATTTTATATAAACTATTTTTCTATATATACAAATTTTAATATCTAAACTGTTAAGAGGAAAGTGTTAGGATTTCAAAGTGTTATGAATTTCAAGGTTTTGATTTCCAAAGTGTTTTGATTTAAAAGACTTACGATTTCGAAAGCGATGTAACTTTGGAAAGTGATATAACTTTGGAAATGGATTTATTTGAAGGAAAAGTGATATCGTATTGATATGGTTTTGAAATGGCAATGATATGTCGGTTTTGAAATATAACTATTTTGAAAATTTATTAAATGACCATCGGTGTAATAATACGTAGTTATTAAAGAGACCGGGATCGGATATGGACATACTCTCTGTCGATACCGAAACCACTTTAATAACTAATATACGCGGAGTGTTGATACAGAACGAAGTGGATGGTTTTGATGAACGCGTTGACTGAAGAAAGAGAACGATTTTGGATGACCCCTGACATGACTAAAACAGGAGCCGCGCCGGGCCATTGAGGATCGCCATCTCTAGCGGACACACTTCTTCGTTACCATATCTATTACTTTTGTGATTCGATTTGGGTGCACCCATCGATTATGGGAGTGTTGTTTCGCGGTGTTGGGGTAGTAGCTGCTATGCCCAACATCAGTCCGGATCACGCAACTACTAGTATCCTAGTTGGTATTGCCTCATGTACCTTGTCATACTGATTATCCTATTCGCGACCACTACGATTTTGGTTTGTACCTTTAGTATATGGATTGCCCTCTGGTGACTTCCGGTTTTGGGGAAACTACGGTCTTGTATATGCTCTTGGGAATAAAAATGTGTTAAGGGTGGAATGGGCCATGACTTAACGCTATTTTGATATCGTACTTTACTGATTAGACATTATATACTTAGCGTATTCTACTGTATATATAGATAGTTTAATGGATCCTTAGAGGATGGTTATCCCAAACATCCTTTGAGTCACTTGTATTTCAGTCGTTATTTCACTTGAGTTAGATTTATTGATATAAGAATGTTAATCCTGACTCGAGTGTTTTGTGTTTTCTTTACACTCGGGTCAGACTGAGTGTACCAGTATTCGAGACTCACCTTTGGAGTTGGAGCTTCGCTTGGAGATCCAGCTATCTATCCAGCTTTCAGATATTCAGTTTATTCCAGTGATGTATTCTGATATTGTATTTGATTATTGTATTCGAGACTTCTATTGTATCATGTATAACTCTGTATTTTTATATATAGTAGCTTCATGAACTACTATTCTTTTGTTTCCGCTACATTATTATTATATTACTCTGTGTCTGTGATCTGTGATTATTTATTTATTGTATATGTTGAGTTTTGCCAATTTAAATTAACAATCTATTGTTTTGAATTATTCAAGTTCGACATGCGTGGATTTATTGTCGATTTGAATGGTCCAAAACAGTGGGTCGTTACAATAACCTTTCACGAATGGACATGGTTGTTGTTCTTCTATAAATAAGGGTTAGCTTCAACGAATTTTAACATAGATTTTCTAGTTTTTCACTTCTCTTCTTCTTCCACATTTCTTTATACATATTCTTACCATTACTTTGCCGAAATCAACATTGAATCTAACTAGATAATCTCTGGTTTGATTCTCTGTCATTATCTCATCAAGATCCTCAGTGCTATTCAGAGTTATAGGTTTTCTTTGTAATCAATAGAGTTAAAGGTGTGATTGTAGCCTTGGAAATCAATCAAGTGAGAAAAGGTGTGATTGTAGCCTTGAGAAATCAATTGGGTGAACTTGTTGCCCGGAAATCAAGTATCTCTACCCGGAGGATTGTGATTCTGGAGGGTGTACCTCGTGGCCTTGAAATCGAGGGTTGTAATTGTTGAATTGCTTTTGAAAGGAAATCCGTACTTAGTTGTGCGGGACTGGATGTAGGGTAACTCCTAACCAGTATAAAATCCGGTGTGTTCTTTCCTTTACTGCATTTACTTTATTTCTGCATCTGTGCTTGTTTCTGTGATTATATCTGTGTCTGAATATTGCATACATTTGTGTTCAAATCAACAGTAACTCAAAAAGATTTAGTAATTTCTTATAAACACTATTCACCCCCTCTAGTGTTATTCCTAGCCTTAAGATCCGTAATCAACATTCCTCACATTTGGTATCAGAGCAAGGTTTTCAAAAATTTCATAATCTGAATTTTGAAAAGTTTTCTAAATGGCTACCAACACTGGTACTGTTTCTAACACTAGTTCATTTGTAGAAGGTCGGTCTACTGTCAGACCACCACTTTTTAATGGCAGTAACTATGCATATTGGGCATGTAGGATGAAAATATATTTACAATCTGTAGGATTAGACACTTGGAATATCACACAGAATGAATATTCTGAACCCACAACTGACTTTGCACAGTGGACCGCTGAGCAAAAGACTGTTGCACAAAATAATTCTAAAGCAATGAATATTCTTTTTTGTTCACTTGATAGGAATGAATTTAATAGAGTGTCAGTTTGTAAGTCTGCATATGAAATCTGGAAAACTTTGCAAGTGACTCACGAAGGAACAAGCAAAGTTAAACAGACCAAAATTTCCATGCTCACAAATCAGTTTCGGTTATTTAAAATGAATACTAATGAGTCTATTTCAGATATGTATAGTCAATTTTAGGATATTGTACATTCTTTAATATCCTTCGGAAAGGAATTTTCGGAAGAAGATCAAGTCAGAAAATTTTTAAATTCTCTCACTCCAGAATGGGATCAAAAGACACTTGCAATTGAAGAAGCAAATTACATTACTTTAAAGATAGAAGAACTGATTGGAAATTTAATGTCGTTTGAAGTCCAAATGATCGGGAGAAGAGAAAGCAAAGCATCTGAAAAGAAATCAATGGCATTCAATGCATTAACCGACGGATCAGACTCAAACAGTGATAATGATGAAGAGATAGCATTTATGACCAGGAATTTTCAGAAATTCCTGAAATACATAAAGATGAATAATCTCAAGTGAAACAACTATAAGAATTCTGGAAATCAGAATGCAGTGCCAAACAATGTCAAATGTTTCAACTGTGATGAACCAGGCCATATGAAAAGAGACTGTCCGTATCAAGATAGGCAGAATCCTCCTATAAACAATGATTCAGTAAAGAAACGGAAGCGTGCATTTACTGCTACTCTAGATGACTCAGACTCGTCCTCAAGCGATGATGATCATAAGATAGATAACTCAAATTTGTGTTTCGCGACAGTTCACGATTTCAACAAATTCAAGGAAATGGACTGAGAAAAAGGTACATATTTACAATACAATTGATTGAAATTGCATGCTTAGAATTAGATGATTGATTGCTTGATTGATTGATTTTGAATTGGTGTGTTGATTGAATTTTAAATTTATTTTTTATTATTTTATTATTATTTTATTATTATTATTTTTAATAATATAATAATATTTTCTGGAATATACTATAATTCTAATAATATTCCATATATATATACATTAAAATAATAAGTATATATATATTAGAATACTTAGGAAAAATAAATCATAGAAATTCACAAGCATATGTCGACATGGTCCCTACCCTGATGTCGACATAGGTACTAGAATTTGAAATTCAAAATTTGAATTCAAATGGTAGAATTTCCCTTCACCTTTTCACTTCATTCAATACTCTGAAAAGGCATCTTTTGACCAGAAAACATGTCTTTCAAAAATCTATTTATTCACTATCTTTTATCACAACTTTTCACTTTCATTTTCAAATTCAAACTCTCTCTTCAAAACTCCAAGCTCTCTACTCTCTACTTGAATGGCTTCTTCAAGCAACCCCTCCACCATGAGACTTTCCAGAAACTTGAAAGAGCAACTCCTCAATAATCCGGAGGCAATAAAAGCATACATCAATTATGCTAACTATGGAAAAGTCCATCCCGGAAAGTTTGCTATTTTTCAAGATTTTGCTTCTTATGAAATTGATACTCTTTTTGCAAACAATCAAATTCTTAGTCTTGTTGATTCTTCTCAAAATGATTTTGTTTGTTACCCAAATCTTGTTAAAATTTTCTATGCAAATCTCAATCGAGAATTTTATGAAGGAAATGATAATGAAATTTGGAGTAGCGTCAAAGGCACTAAAATTGTTTTGAATTGTGATCTTTTGGGTACCATTCTCAATTGCAAAAGCACGGGAATGGATCTTTCTAGTTTTCAAATCGATGAACATGATCGTGAGAAATTTCATCATATTTTTGAAGGAGATGAAAACTTTGAATTTAAAAACCGAAACTTTCGTCCTAAAGCAAGAATTGTCAATCTTATTTTACAACATACTTTGACCCCAAGATTGGGAAATTAAAACAATCCTACTTCAAAAGTGTGCAAAGCACTTTTTGCTATTTTCGGAAATTATGATATCAATTGGGCGCAAGTTATTTTGGATGAACTTCGTCCTAAAAATTTTGAAATGGGAGAAAACACTTTATATCATGGAATTTACCTTACTCGGATTTTCAACTATTTTGGAGTAAATTTCAAAGAAGAAGAATTTATTTCAAGAAAAGTTTTTAATATCTCAAACATTTCTCTCATGAAAATCCCATATGTTTTTCAACCTTATGAGACTCTTGCTGAAAAGGAAGAGCGTTTGGCTCATGAAGAAATGGAAGAGGAGGAAGAGGAAGAAGAAGAAGGGGATGAAATGGAAATAGAAGAAGAAGAAGGTGAAACATCCCTAGAAAGTATTGATTATCCCTCTAATCCTACCAACAAAACCCTTCTCAAAAACCAAAAGATTATTGTTGAGAATCACCGGGTTCTTAAAAGATCCGTTAGTAAGAAGTTGGACAAAATATCATCCAAGATGAACAAGTTTTTCTCCAAAGTCAGCAAGAAACTTGGATTATCTTCATCATCCTCTAACTAGTTCTATATTTTCATATCATGTCGAATTAGTTTAAGTTTGTTTTAATTTGAGTGTTTATGTAGCTGTTTATGATTAATCATTGTATCACTCTTCTATGCAATGAAATTGAATTTCTTTTCTATTATCTAGATTATCTTATCTCTTGAATAAATAGTATATTATATAAATATATATATATACACAATTATTCACAAAATCAAAATTACCATCAAATTTCACTGCCTCATGTCGACATACCCTCTATGACCATGTCGACGTATACTGGTCAGAAATGACACTTCATTTTGAATTTGAAATTTGAATAACTACCATATGTCTATTTATTTCAAACGAATTTCTACACCTATATATACCCATTTCTTCCAGAATTCATTATTGAATATTATTTCTTATCTATTCTATCTCTCATTCTTCTCACAATTTCAAAAATGGCTAATCCAATTCATAACTTATCCAAGAATCTTGAAGAAACTCTTAATTCATACAAGAGTATTCTCTCGTTCATTCTTCGTAACCAGCGACACTTAGAATTGAGTCAAATGCAGATGATCAAGGAGCAAGAAAGGCATTTCGAGGCAATTCGATGGATGATTTCTTCCCTGCACAAGGATGATAACGAAGCACATCCTCCTGTCTCTCTCACAAATGACAATGAAAATTGGGATGCCATCAAAGCAGACCCTATTTTCGGAGAAGAAGGATGGGTGGAAGTTCCTCGTAACGTTTAATTTGATTGCTTTATTTAATTTGATTACTTTGTTTGAATTGATTGCTTTGATTGAAATTGTTTGTTTTGATTGATTTGATTGACACTTGGTGTGGATTGATGAATGTATAAATATACATTGATATATTTATAACCGTTGATTGAATATCATGTCTATAAGTATAGTTATTTCTTAATATACTCTATTATATAGTTTATTAATGCAGGTACTTGAGTACAAGAAAGAGGGGGAGTTATATAGTTTAGATTTTGTTTGTTTTTGTTGATGACAAAGGGGGAGAAATATAAAATAGTGTAGTTAGGCATAGATTAAGGGGGAGTTATTAGATTTAGGGGGAGTTATTAGGATAGAAGTAATATTTTATAAACAAAGGTTGTCATCATCAAAAAGGGGGAGATTGTTAGTCCATGAGTTGATGGTTTTGATGACAACAACCTTAGAATAAGATTATAAAATATAAATGCTAACATTATAGTTTAGATATATATATATATATATAGGATTTAACCATGCAGGTACAAAGAATGAAGACTGTACAGTATAGAGATTCAAGATATCAAAATTGAAGACTCATGAGTATCAAGGTTATTAAGAGTTCAAGATTTCAAGATAAGTATTGAGTCTAGAATTATGTTAAAACTTCATAATAGCACTGAAATCTTCACTCCATTTTTCTTTTGGGATGGAACCCATTTCTACCTTTTTAGTGGCTTACAAACCCACGACAAGTAGCTTACAAACCTATGACAAGTGGCTTACAAACCCACGAACATCCTGATTTTGTACAAGTTCTCGAGTCCTGATGTGATGAGATATTCTGCAGGAAGAAGCTTGCAAAACTACTTCAAAATGATTTTCAAAACTACTTCAAAATGATTTTCAAAACTGCTTTTCAAAATGTTTTAGCCTTAAAAATTATCTTTTCAAATGATTTTCAAAAAGATGTTTTAGCCTTAAAAAATATTCTTTGATTTTGTTCTTAAATAAATTCATGTTTTAAAATTTGTTTGTTTTAAACTATCTTTTAATATATTTAACTTTTAATATTTACTTAGATTTAAATATAAAATTATAGTAAAATTTTTTATATATATTATTCTCTATATTTATCTATGTATTTTATCTATAGTCAAATATATTTATAAAGTTTAAATAGTTTTTAATATAAGATAAAGATTATTTTCAAAGAAAATCAAATCATCAAAAAATGCTTTGGGATGTCGACATGCCCTAGTACCCCATGTCGACATAGTGACAGTTAGATTCAAAAATTTAAATTTCAAAAGAAGTGTCTATTCGCCATAACCTTTCACGAATGGACATGGCTGTTGTTCTTCTATAAATAGGGGTTAGTTTCAACGAATTTTAACATAGATTTTCTGGTTTTTCACTTATCTTCTTCTTCCACATTTCTTTATACATATTCTTACCATTACTCTGCCGAAATCAACATTGAATCTAACTAGATAATCTCTGGTTTGATTCTCTGTCACTATCTCATCAAGATCCTCAGTGTTATTCAGAGTTATAGGCTTTCTTTGTAATCAATAGAGTAAAAGGTGTGATTGTAGCCTTGGAAATCAATCAAGTGAGAAAAGGTGTGATTGTAGCCTTGAGAAATCAATTGGGTGAACTTGTTGCCCGGAAATCAAGTATCTCTACCCGGAGGATTGTGATTCTGGAGGGTGTACCTCGTGGCCTTGAAATTGAGGGTTGTAATTTTTGAATTGCTTTTGAAAGGAAATCCGTACTTAGTTGTGCGGGACTGGATGTAGGGTAACTCCGAACCAGTATAAAATCCGGTGTGTTCTTTCCTTTACTGCATTTACTTTATTTTTGCATCTGTGCTTGTTTCTGTGATTATATCTGTGTCTGAATATTGCATACATTTGTGTTCAAATCAACAGTAACTCAAAAAGATTTAGTAATTTCTTATAAACACTATTCACCCCCCTCTAGTGTTATTCCTAGCCTTAAGATCCGTAATCTGCATTCCTCACATAAGTATCGATGTGACAATATTACACGGTTCTCTTGATTTGAGAATATTGTTGATCTTTAGTATGGAAGCTCCGCTTTGATTATAGTTAAACCGTTGCACGACGTTCATTGAACAACTATAATTGGGTTGAGTGGAAGCGTTGGAAGCGAAACACTATTCAAAATATAACATACATATATATATATATATTAATTTAAGTATAATATGTTTTTAAACATAGATTAGTATAGGTATAAAATTATAAAATACATGTGTGAGAAATATTATAAAAATTATATATTAGTTTATGTTGTTTTCAGAAAATTTGAAAAAAATTCATTTGTTATTAATAATAAAAAAGAAAAGAAAAAACATTTTTAACCACAATGATTTTTAACCGGAAAAAGAATGAATTTTTTTGGCCGTATATGCTAAAGTGTGTATATATATTTAATAATTGATTTACATTAAACATATTTAAATGTATGTATTATGTATATATGTAGTATTCATGGACAATATTTTAATACGTATATACATACATACAAACATATGTGTATATATATAAATTATTAAAAAATTTATTTTGAAATGTATACAGACATTTATTCAAACTTTAGTATATTAATTTTGAATTTTGGAGTTACTAAATTTTATCAAGTCTATCTAGATCTAAGTTTAAAATTGAATTTAAAATTTAAATTCAATCTTGTAACTGTTTATATTATCATTTACAACTATTTTATATTATAATAAAGTGCGTGTGTGTATTTATATATATAAATACACTATACAATCACTTACATTATATACACACACCTCTTACTTAACAATGTACATATCAATACACACACACACATACATACATACATACATACATACATACAAACAAACACATACACACACATATAGACTAGACAGCACACATATATATAGAGAGGCAAACATGTCCTTTGCAGTGTAAATCAGAGCACTTATACACGGGCATGTTAAACTATGTACAGTATTTATGTTGCAAGTGCGCATACACGCTTATGTATATGATACATATATTATATAATATAATATAAATATAACAATAAACACAACTTTATTTATGATTAAATAAAATATTGATTTTATTTAAAATAAATTTAGGCTTCATAGGCCTATTAAAGATCCAAATAGGTAAAAAAATTGAAATTTAGCCAATTACTCTACTGCGGGCTAGCCCAGTTCCAGCATTACATACATCTCCTACTAGTACATGGCTATGCAATACAAATAAACATGTCATCCGAAACAATTGAGTCTCAGTTCAGGTAAAATGAGTATCCGCCATCGTCATCGGCTCCATCTCCATATCATATCCTACAAAGCATACATAAGTATAACATCAACCTATAAAACAAACTCAATTTGACTCGAGGTTGTTATGTACATAACAAACCCTAAGTCAGGCTAGAAACTAGTTGTGTGTAACAGTGCTCAAAAGATAACATAATGAGTGTCTTAGCTTTGAACATGCTACAGATTTTACTCTACTCGGTTACAAACAAAACTTTGTCACTACAGTCTACATCTACAAATAATTCCATATAAGCTCTATAAATAAAACTATTTAAAAATAGATTTCCTTATTCATTTTCTTCCAAATCATTTCCTCCATAATTCAAAATGAATTACCAAATCACTTCCATAAAATCACTTTAATCACGGAAATCCCATATATTCAAAATCATGTACTAGAGGTCCACTTTGCAAACGTTGTCAAAATACTAGTTTTATGTGCAAATAATTTATCAAAATATTTTTCAATTTGTATGAAATCAACCTTTGCAATATATTTCTTAAATCAATTTGCAAAAATCCAATTTATCTAAAACATCTTTCCCAAAACATTGTTTAAAATAATATTTCCCTTTTATTTGTTTAAAATGCTACTCTTCCCTTTATCAAAACTAGTTCTAGAAATAAATATCCTCATAAGGTGAATGCTAGTCAAAACAGATCATTTGAATCTAATAAATCATCTACAATCGACACCTAGGGAAGGAATTTTAATCCAACCTCTATGATCCAGGCTCCACATAAGTAAGGTGATATCTTTAAGTGGTATATTTCAAAAGCAGTAATATCCAAGTGGTTTATGAAACACATAGCAGTCCATTTTAAAAGGGTAACATCACAAAAACTAATTCTAAATGGTGAAATACACAAAATCATTATTCTATTTCTTTCAAATTGGGAAACTCTCAGTAATAGAAAATATTATAAAAATACCTCCAGTTTATTCTTCATACATCTTTATTTTATCAAAATCAATTTTATAATATTTCATTATTTCCAATATTCAAACTGTATGATAAAAATATCGAAATATTAATTTCAAACTCAAAATACCTTTTTAACAATAAATCATATTTTAATAGAGCTATTGGGTTTGACTGACTATTAGCATAACAGTGTTTGATTCTACTTAAATATTAAAATATCGCTATTGTCAAAAGTCCATACCAACACTAATTAAACGGTTCCATAATACTTTAAATAAATACTTTAAATAATTAAATGTTTTATTTCAATCGTCTATTTCAATCATGGAATAGTGTTTAATTTCCCTAAATTAATAAAAATATCTATTTCAATCATCAATGTAAAAGTTTCACATCCAGTAAAATCAATACCAAAATATCAAACACTCCATTCAACCAATTGGAATCGTATCAAGCAAATCAACGATCAAGTCATAGCTTTTCAATTCTATCATCTAACATCAAGTAAAAAGAAAATATGCATTAACACACTAAAACCAGTTTAGAAGTAGGAGAACTTATAATCACTCTTAGAAAGAACTTTAGAATTAAAATCATATTCATGGATGTTCACTATATAACTAAAAGAAATAGTTATACATACTGTATGTTACAATAAATTGATTATACTCATATCCTAAAGCTTTAATCCTTTGGATTTGATAAAGAGATTTGAAACCCTAGTTTACTTGAGAAAGAAGATGAAAGTTCCGGTGATTTGCTTTAAGTTAGGAAGGAAAAATATGAAGTTACTTTTGGGTATTAGTTAGGTTTTAGTTTGAGAAGCTTAGGGTGTAAGCTAGGATAGGATAAGGATAAGACTTTAGAATAGGTCAAAATAGGAATTGATTAAAAATAATAATAACGTTTAGGATAAGGTTTCGGGATAAGTCCAAATAGAAATATGTTAAATTAGAATGATTATGTTTTGGATAGGCTTGAATAAAGATAAGCATGTAATATAAGTTAAAAGAGAATTATTAATACTTAGGTTTTAAGTGTCTTAACTAATAGAGTTAGGGAAATGCTCCAAGGGATATTATGTAATTTGTTGCATATATCAAACTCTATAACCAATCTTGTCCGAAATAAATGGTGTTTTCTTCTATTATATGCTTGATATAATGTGTTATATTAATTGATTAACTTAACTAAAAGTATATTTAATAGAAAATTCATTAATGGTATGTTTTGTGATAGTATTTACAAAGTGTTGTAACCATGAGTAATTTATCACAATGAAAACAAATAACCATTTTAAACGTTCCTAGTCAAGATGCATCGAGATTGGATATCGATGCATCCATTGAGACTAGAGTACGTAACGCTCTCCAAATGTTGGGCAATGTATTTACTCATGAGTACTAGGGGAACCTTGGAGTTAAGTACTGATAGTTATTGGATAACTATAGAATACTCACTCGGTAGTTTTCTGTTGGTTAATATAATTAAGGTCAAATAGAAAATATTGATGTGACTGTTTTATACAGTTCTCGCAACTTGAAAATACTATCAATATTCAATACGAAAGCTCTGATTTGATTATTGTAAAATCATGGCATGACCTCCATTGAGTGACAATAGTTGAGTTGAGTGGAAGTATTGGAAGTGAAGCACTATTCAAGAGAAGATTCTTCTCCTTCATTATATGGAGTTGGTATCATAGCCAACTCAAGTCAACACCAAGTCAAAGTCTCTAGCCAGAGAAGCTCGGTTAATAATAATTGTTATTATTGAACGAAGTACTTTGTGTTTGGACTATAGAGTTGAATGTTGACAATATTAGAATATTGACCATTACCAATTCCATAAGTCCAAAGTGATATATTTTTTTACGAAGAGAATTGGTGTAAATAAAAGTCACAACCGGATAACGCTTAACAAAGTGAATTGGATTTTACCAAAACTAAGTAAGCGATGAATTTGGCCAAAATGTCACATCACCTTCTAAGTGACATGTGAACGTTAATATTCAAATAGTTCAATATTAATCGCTGACCAAATTTACACATGACAAGTCACACGACTGAACGATGAATTCTCCTTTGATCAAACAATTTAATTAGTTTTTAATCGTTTTAAATTTTTTAATATTTATGATTTATTAATTTGAAAATTTGACTATGATTTGAGAAATAAATATTACAAAATATATTTATAGTAGTTATAAATATATCAATCGATATACGATATCGAAGTGACTAAATTGGATTAAATTGCGTAATATTTTTATAAAGGCTTAAATAGGTTTAAGGCCCATCATTGGGCTTGTTACTTCGGCAGCACATACATGGTATATGTGGCTTAATTATAGCATAAGGAAGCTTGATTTTGTATGGCTTAGATTGAGCGATAATTAATATGAGATGAGATCCACTCTTTTCACTCTTCTATCCACTATTTAAGCATCCCTAATCCTAATTAAATTAGATCTTTGGGCTGCATCCTCTTCCTTTCTTTGTTGGCAAAATTCATACCCTAGCCTATCCATCAATACAAACTCAAATTAAATCAGATTCGAACGTTAGTCGATAGCTAAAGGTCAACGGTTCAAGGACTGTCAATCTACCGAATTGGAAAAGGTTTCAAAAGAGAGTTTATCTTTTCAAGGTGTACTTCAAGGCTTCGGAATTAAGGTATGATTTTATAGTTAATAATTATTGTATAATGTTTTATCGTTTATGTATATGTATAATATATTGTCGGTTATGTGACAATTCTAATATGCAAACGATGTTTTTACGAATTAGCTTGGTTATATGCATGTATATATTTATGCTTAATAATAATAAAAATGTTAATCCTATATCTCAGGTCAGTGCAGCCATATAAAATAATATAATTATTATATTTTATTAAATCAATATATATATTTATCTTATAATTAGTCGCAAAATTATATCATTCTTAAAATTAGTCATGTAACTTTATTATAATGTATTATAGTGGTATTAATTTTTGGTAGCAAAAAATAATTATTTATAAATATTTTATTATTATTTAATATTATTTAAATCAATTTACTTCGTTAATAAATTATATTAATTCAAAATGTCATGAATTATTTTTAAATTTTATAAATTATATTAGCACTAGATAAGCTTTCCGCCAAAAAAATAAAAATTATTTTTTCCATTTCTAGGATTTAATTATTTAAAACGACAATAAATAAATAAATTCTTAAAAATAAATTTAAGCCGTAAAAATGTGGAAAAAATTTTCAGGCCATAAATATAAGTTAGGATTTTCCAAAATTTTAAATTTTGAAATAAAAATTTCAAAATTAATTTTTATTAATTTTGAATGTGTATTTAATTAAAAATGCAATTAAAAATAATTTTGTGTGTTGTGCGCATGACCTAGAAATAAATAAAATTTATCTTTATTAACACATATATGTATACATATATTATAAATATATAATTATGTGTGTGTGTATATATAAATTTATTTTATATATATGCATACACATATTATTCACGGCTTATAAAATATAAATGTATATTTTAATTTTTAAAATAACTTATATATTTAAATTAATATATTATAATAATACGTATATACATAATATTAATATTTTATTTATAAGGTAATATATATAAATATTTATTAATATATTTTAAATATATTATATATTTTTTATTATTTAAACTAACTTAACATATAAATATACACACACATAATTTATAATGATTATATAAAATAATAGCTTATATACATACATATATTTGGACAACATATGCTTGGATATTGGATGAGCTAACGTGTCTGTTGCGATGTAAATCCCAACATCTATAAATGGGCATGTTATACCTTGCACGATTGATACAGTACATATGCACACTTGGATATATATGTGTATACGATACATACGTACATACATACACATTTTTTTGAAAATGGATTCCTTTTATTGCTTTATAAAGAATTAAAAATTACTGGAAATACACAGTAGTAACCCAAGCAATACAAGGCTACTAATCTACTTCGTCCAAATAAGTACATAAGAGTAAACAAATATGCTAGAAAGTTCCTATCAGTTGCAAATGATATATGTTAGTACCTTAGTATTGGTTTTGGTGATAACAACTAAAGGACATTATATAAATATAGATACTAATGTTTTATCAAGATATATATAGTATATAGTGCAGGATATTAGACACGTGTTGATTAAGAAGACTGTACAGTATCAAAAGTAGATTCAAGATGCTGATATAAAGTTTCAAGAGTTCAAGAATGAAGACTCATGAGTAATGAAGAATTCAAGATTTTAAGATATTTCAGATAAGTTATAGAGTCATAGAATTTATGATAAAACTTTGATAGCACTTTCCTGATCTCCCTCACCTTCTCTAATTTTGTTTTAAATCATTTTTTAAATATTTTATTTTTTAAAATAATATTTTCAAAATATTACCCAAAATGATTTTCAATAAAGATACCATTTTAATGTTTTTAAGTTTATATATATATTGAATTTTTGTTTATATTTTAATAAGTTATAATTATATTGATATATATATATATAATTAAATATTCTTATTAGATATTTTAAAATTATTTTATAAAGTTTTATTATGTTATATTTTGATTAAAATGTGTATAAACTATATTTAAATGATTCTACAAAGTACCAAATTATTTTACAAAGCAATGGATTTTCAAAATAATATTTTTAAACTATTTTTAAAAATATAAAGGGATATGTCGACATACCCTATCCATGTATGTCGACATAGTGGCATTAAAATTCAAAATTCAAATTTGAATGGAAGTGTCTTTTCATCGTATCTCTTCACGAATGGACATGACTATATTTTCCCAATATACACCAGACTTCCAAACGAATATTTATTATCCACTTTCTTTTTCTTCTCTCCTTTTTTCACTCTCTTGATTTATAAATCAATTTCTATCAAAACTCAGCCGAAATTTGACCAGAATCAAATTCAATCATTATTAGTTTGATTCTCTTTCATATACTCTTTGATTTTTCTCATCTCTCTCAAGATCAAAGTGCTATTCAAGAATTATGGGATTAACTATAATCAAGATCAAAGATCTAACTCTGTAAACTCTATCAAATCGTACTCTTATACTTTATGGTGTGCTTGGTATCCTGAAATCCAAGTAGGTGTGATTGTAGCCTGTTAAAATCAATTGGGTGTACTTAGTAGCCCGTAAATCTAGTGGGTGTGCTTGTGGCCCGAAAATCAAGCGACTCTACCCAAAGGTCGGGATTTTGGAGAGTGTGTCTCGTAGCCTTGAAATCGAGATTATATTTGCATTTACTAGTTAAAAAGAAATCCGTACAAGAAATTATGTGGGACTGGATGTAGGGTAACTCCGAACCAGTGTAAAATCCCGTTGTGTACTTTTACTGCATTTACTTTTATCTGTACTTTGAATTGTGATTGTTAATTACATCATTCAAAGTAGAATTTTAAAGAATTTGAAAAATATTCGTATAATCAATTAAACACTATTCACCCTCCCCCTAGTGTTAATTTAGCCTTAAAATCCCTATTTCGCTGATCCACATTTGGTATTAGAGCATTGGTTTTCACAGTATTCATCATCTGGTTTTTGAAAAATTTTAAATGGCTACCAACATTGGTAATAGTACTGTTAGTAACACTGTTAATACACTTGTTAGTGACTCATTTTCAAAGGACAATCTACTGCTAGACGTCCACTATTTAATGGCAGTAATTACACATATTGGTCATGTAGAATGAAAATTTATTTACAGTTAATTGGTTTATACACTTGGAATATCACACAAACCGAGTACACTGAACCTGGGAATAATTTTGCACATTGGGCTGCTGACCAAAATGCAGTTGCACATAGTAACTCTAAGTTCTTGAATATATTATTCTGCTCACTAGACAGAAATGAATTTAATAGAATATCTATATGTAAGCCTGCATTTGAAATTTGGAGAACTTTGCAAGTTACATATGAAGGGACAAGAAAGGTCAAACATACCAAAATTTCAATGTTAACAAACCAGTTTCAATTATTCAAAATGAGTCTAAATGAGTCCATATCTAATATGCATAGTAGATTCCAAGATATAGTACACTCACTTATTGCACCAGGTAAAAGTTTTTCTGAAGAGGATCAAGTTAGAAAAATCCTCAATTCACTTACTCCTGAATGAGATCAAAAAACTCTTGCAATCGAAGAGGCTAATGACATTAGCACTCTAAAAATTGAAGAGTTAATTGGCAATTTAATGTCCTTTGAAGCACAAATGCTAGGCGGGAGAGAAAGCAAAGCAGTAGAGAATAAATCTATAGCTTTTAATGCAATAACGGATAATCTGGATTCGGACAACGACGACGATGAAGAAATTGCTTTCATGATAAGGAATTTTAGAAAATTTATAAAATATAGAAAGATGAACAATTTTGAAAGAAATGCCAACAAAAATCCAGGAAGCGAAAGTGTAAACGGAAATGGCATTAGATGTTATAACTGCGATGACCCTGGTCATTTAAAACGAGATTTTCCACAACCTGATAAACTGAAAACTACACCAACCACTAATTTATCCAAAAAACAGAGAAAAGCCTATACTGAAACTTTAGATGATTCAGACACACCCTCAAGTATTAATGAATCAGATAAAGAAATTGCTAACATGTGCTTCACAGCAATACATAATGTAGAACAAAACAATAAAAAGGATCGAAAAAGGGTACGCTTTTAATATATCAAAAGTTTTTTATTCTTGAATGAACTTTTCTTTCTATTTGGTTGCTTTATTGATTATTGGGAATATCCTATAGATTAATAATAATATTGGTTGAATATTGTGTGATTTTATTTTAAATATAAATATTCTATATATTTTAATAATAAAATAATAATATAAACTATATTTATTATTATTTTAAAATTATTTTTCTAAAAATAGAATAACTATAAATAGATCTATATAATAAAATAGAATATAGTTAAAAAAATCATTTTTGAAAATTTCGACCTAATATGTCGACATAACCCACCAGCATATGTCAACATATGTAGACAGAATTTGAATTTGATTTTCAAATTCAAAATTTGAATTTTCCTCCACCTTCTCACCAACTCCTATGTTCTGAAAAGTTGTCTTTTGGCCAGCGAACGTGTCCTTTGATTCTCCCTTCACTTACTCTATCTCCATCCATTCATTTCTCACTTTCATTTCAAAATTCAAAATTTCATTAACTCTCTTATCACTTCAAAACTCTTTATCAATGGCTTCCTCAAGCACTCCTACATCTATGATACTTTCCAAAAGTATCAAGAATTTTCTCTTCCATGATTAAGGGGCTATGAAATCATATATTAGTTATACAAATCATGGAAAAGTTTCTACGGGAAATTTTGCTATTTTCAATGATTTTTCTACTTATGAACTAGATTCTCTTTGTTTACAAAATGGAATTCTCGGTTTAATTTATGCTTCTCAAAATGATTTTGTTTGCTACCCACACTTGGTCAAAATGTTTTATGCAAACTTGAAAGGAAAATTTCATGATGGAAGAAAAGGAGAATTATGGAGTAGCGTAAAAGGAACTTTAATTGTTTTAAATTGTGAAATTTTGGGTACCATTCTTGGATGTAAATCTACCGGAAATGACCTCACATCTTTCAAAATTGATGATCAAAATCGTAAAGTATTTCACAACATTTTCAAAGGTGATGATAATTTTGAGTTTAAAAACTGAAACATTCATCCAAAAGCAAAAATTTTAAATCTTCTTTTACAACATACTATCACTCCTCAATCGGGAAATTTTATGATCCAACTCTAAAAGTTTGTAAAGCTCTTTTTGCGATTTACGGTCAATATGACATAAATTGGGCTCAAGTTATTTTGAATGAGTTTTATCCTAAAAACTTTCCAATCATGAAAACACGCTATTTCATGGTGTGTATCTTACCCGAATCTTCAATTACTTCGGTGTTGACTTTAAAGGAGAAGAATTTGTCTCTCATAAAGTCTTTAATCAAGCCAACATCGCTCTTATGAAAATTCCACCCTATCGTGCCATATGAAACTCTTGCGGAGAAAGAAGAAAGGTTAGCTTATGAAGAGGAGGAAGAGGAAGAAGGAGAAGATATGGATATTGAAGAAGAAGAGGAGGAGGAAACCTCCTTAGAAATCATTTACTTTCCACTCTGACCAACTAATCAAGACCTTCTCAACAATCAAAAGAACATTGTTGAAAACTAAAAGATTCTCTAGCATTCGGTTAGTAAGAAATTAAATACTATCTCCAACAAAATGGACAAGTTCTTTGGAAAAGTGAAACACAAGCTTGGGATATCTTCATCATCTCATCTACATCTTTTTAGCTTATTGTCTAGTTGCTTATTAGTGTGTTGTAGTTTAAATTTGGTTTGAACTTATGTATCTTTTCATTTCTTTATGTTCTATGTAATCTCTGTCTAAGTATTAACAGAATATCTATTTCCTTGCTGTTATACATTGTTTATCATCTCTGAAAAATATAACAAGTATAATAGTATAAGCTAAATACATTAGAATATCAAAATAAAGTTGTTTTGAAAATTTCTGCTTATATGTCGACATACCCTAGTATGTTTGTCGATATACAATGGTGATTTTTCAAAAAAACATTAATTTTGAAAATTGAATAGACAGCAAATGTCTATTCATTTCCAACGAATTTCCACCCCTTGAAATTCCCGTTAAGACCAGAGAATCATTATTTTCTACTCTCTTTTTGCTTCCTTTGCATTTCTAAACTCTAAGACAAAAACAATGGCTTGCCTTTTCAATGACTAATCGAAAACGTAAAAACAAACTCTTGGATCATTCAAGTACATTCTTACTTTCATTCTAAGAAATTAGAGGCACTTAGAATTGAGTCAAATGCAGATGATCAAGGAGTAAGGCATTTCGACGCAATTCAGTGGATAATTTCTGCCTTGAACAAAGAAGAACCAACCACCAATCCAAATTGTACCATCAACAAAGATGATGAAGATTGGGATGCTATCAAAGCTGATCCAATCTTTAGCACTGATGGATGGGTCGAAGTTTCTCCAAATTTCTAGATTAAATAGGTTTGATTGAATATAAATAACAACACTTGATTTGGTTTGGATTTGATTGGTTTGATTTGTGTGGATTTTTTTGAATGTTCTGTGGCATAAACTTTGTTTGATTGGATGAATATTTGGATTGATTATTTCATGATTATCTAATTTTACATCTCACTTATTGTTTTTATATAATCTTTCTCATCATTATATATAATTCTTATACATTTTGATTAGTATTTTATTTAAGGGAAGTTAGAGTTAGAATTAAAACAAAAGTTAGTGTTACAGTTATACTTTTAGTTAGTTATTTTTGTTGATGATAAATGGGGAGAAATGTATAAAATCTAGGCATAGATTAAGGGGGGGTTTTGTAACTCAAGGGGAGTTATATTATACTTTATATACAGAGTTGTCATCATCAAAAATGTGGAGACTGTTAGACTTTAGGTATTGGTTTTGATGATAATAACTAAAGAACATTATGTAAAATATAGATGCTAATGTTTTATCAAGATATATATAGTATATCATACAGGATATTAGGCAGGTGTTGATTAAGAAGACTTTACAGTATCAAGAGTAGATTCAAGATGCTGATATAAAGTTTCAAGAGTTCAAGAATGAAGACTCGTGAGTAATGAAGAGTTCAAGATTACAAGATATTCCAGATAAGTTACAGAGTCATAGAATTTATGTCAAAACCTTGATAGTACTTTCCCGATCTCTCTTACCTTCTTTAATTTTGTTTTAAATTGTTTTTCAAATATTTTTTTTTTTAAAATATTCTTTTCAAAATATTTTCCAAAATGATTTTCAATAAAGATATCATTTTCATGTTTTTAAGCATATATATATATATATATTGAAATTTTGTTTATATTTAACAAGTTATAATTTTATTGATTTTTATATATATTATTTAATATTTTTATTAAATCTTTCAAAATTATTTTATATAAAGTTTTATTACATTATATTTTGATTAAAATATGTATAAACTATTTTTAATGATTCTACAAAGTATCAAATTATTTTACAAAGCAATGGATTTTCAAAATAATTTTTTTAAACTGTTTTCCAAAATACAAAGGGATATGTCGACATATCCTATCCATGTATGTCGACATAGGTGGCCGTAAAATTCAAAATTCAAATTTGAATGGAAGTGCCTTTTCGTCGTATCTCTTCGCGAATGGACATGACCGTTGTTTTCCTATATATACCAAACTTACAAACAAATTTTCATTAACTACTTTCTTATTTTTCTCTCTACTTTTCACTTTCTTGATTTCTAAATCAATTTCTATCGAAACTCAATCGAAATTCAACCAGAATCAAATTCAATTATTACTAGTTTGATTCTCTTTCATATACTCTCTGATTTCTCTCATCTCTCTCAAGATCAAAGTGTTATTCAAAACTTATAGGATCATTTACAATCAAGATCGAAGATCTGAGTTTGTAAACTCTATCAAATCATACTCTTATACTTTGTGGTGTACTTGGTATCCCTGAAATCTAAGTAGGTGTGATTTAGCCTATTAAAATCAATTGGGTGTGCTTAGTAGCCCATAAATCTTGTGGGTGTGCTTGTGGCCCAGAAATCAATTGACTCTACCTAAATGTCGGGATTTTGGAGGGCGTGTCTCGTAGCCTTGAAATCGAGATTATATTTGCATTTACTAGTTGAAAAGAAATCTGTACAAGGAATTCTACGGGACTGGATATAGGGTAACTCTGAACCAGTATAAAATCTTTGTGTGTTCTTTCCTTTTTTACTTTTACTACTTTTACTTTTATCTGTATTTTGATTCTATGATTATTTCTATGACTGTTAATTACACCATTCCAAGTAAAATCTTAAAGAATTTGGAAAATATTCATATAATCAATTAAACACTATTTATCCCCTCTAACGTTAATTTAGCCTTAAGATCCCTATTCTGCTGACTCATAGTGCTGGTTTTGCATGTTAGATCCCGCGCCACCATCACTCCTGATCTAAATTCGATTTCCTCCCTTCGACCACTTCTTAGCCCAAGACACATTTTCGCACTGCTAGTTTTTTCCTCGCAACATTATGGTCTCAACCCTCAAGAGGCCACTTGGCGGACCGGAATGAGCAGAAGGTTTCATCACTTTTGGGTTGGAAGAGCTATTTGTCACGGTAGGATTTGCATCGATCCTCTGCTTCTAGACTTTTGAGTAGGAATGTTACCCGTGCTGCATCTGCCTTTTCGATGGAGGCAACAGTTTATGTCGTTCGGAGGTGAAGGGTGTTTTGATTGAGCTGAATAATGGTGATCTCACTGATATTTTGGAGCCCTCCGCGTATGACACTGACTTGGATAATTTTGAAGCGACCAACTCAAAGATTTTGCAGCAGATCTTTTCTCAGGATGGTGGTGTTTGAAAGATGGATAATCTATGTCTGATTGCCCGTCTGATTATGTGCATCATTCAGCATAACATCACCCCTAAGATAGAAAGTTACAATCAGATTTATCCCTTGGTGTGGAAGACCACATATGCTAAGATTGGCGGCATCGCTATCAATTGGACTTGTACCCGTATGATTCAATTTGATTGATCAAGGATTAGCACTCCACATAGCCACTTTTTGTATTTTCACCAAGCCACTCTCGTCTTTAGGTGATATGGATGAATCTTCATGGAGAGGCAGTTTTGTAGAAGTTTCCTACTACCATCATTAGATCCTTCCTTAGGAAGATGGCTATTCTAAAGCCATCGGCAACACATGTAGCACCGACTACATGAGATTGGGTGTATAACCGTTATGCTACTATCATTCAAGGGTCACAGCAATGGATCGAGCTCCAACCGTGGAGCAAGGCATCTTATAGTCTGTATGAATTATTTTAGAATTTATGGTATTGTTATCTTTTCCCTTTCAGTATTTTTTCTTTTAGGTTTTTTGAGTTGTAACTATTAGTTGTCTCTTGTAAAAGGTGAAAGGGAGTGCGGATTAAGGATCTTAAGGCTAATTTAACACTAGAGGGGGGGTGAATAGTGTTTAATGGATTCTAAGACTTATATGGACTAAATTAAAATTATGACACAAACAAATGCAGAACTTAATCATAGAACAATCACAGAATCAAACACTGATGCAGAAAGTAAATAAAAGGCAGTAAAAGGAAAGAACACGCCAGATTTTATATTGGTTCAGAGTTACCCTACATCCAATCCTGTACCAAGGCAGAATGCCTCATACAGATTTTTATTATACCAAAGTCGAGATTACAATCCTCGGTTTCTAAAGGCCTTGAGGTACCCTCCTGTCTCACGAGTTCGGGGCAAACTCTCTTGATTTACGGGCCACAGGATTATCCAATTGATTTCCAGGCACAACCACACCTTATAGAGAGACTCGATAAATTTTGATTACAAATTGATCATATAACTCTGAATAACACTTTGATCTTCGAAAGAGGGCAGAGAATCAAACAAAAATGAGATTCTAATTGATTCACTTGATAATTCAGTAGAATTTCGGCACGATCTTAAAAATATGAATATTTTAGAATATGGATTTGTGGAGAAGAAGGAGTGAAGAAAATAAGAAAATAGTTAGTTTAAAAAATTCATTTGTGAAGGTTATTTATAGACCAGTAATGGTCATAACCATTCATAAAGAGATTTAAACAAATAAACACTTCTTTTGAAAATTGAAACTTTTGAATTTAACGGCCACCATGTCGACATAGGGTATCCCATGATGTCGACATCCCTTAGTTAATGACAATGTAAAATTTGTTTTGAAAATAGTATTGAAAGGAAAACAAGATGAAATGATTCTGGAGTAAAATAAACTAATTTTCCTATGTTTTAAAATAAAGAAGAGTAGAAAAATATATTTTTAGAATGTATATATAAATTTGATTTTAAATCTCAAGTATATATATAATATAAAAGAATATTTAAAAATCAGAAGATAGTTTTTTTTAAAACAAACGAAGTTACTCTGGAAGGAGTGCGGTAGGTTCTAGTCGACATGGTCATCGTCAGCATTGAACCGAGTTGTTTGTTTTGGGTTCCAGTCGAAATCGAATGACTCGATTTCGATTTGCTATTGCTTTCATCAAGCTGGGTGGTCAGAAGCTTCAGTAGGGACGTGGGTGACTTGAGGGTGGTCGGAACGGTGATCGAAGGTGGTCGGAGTGGGAGTGCACGTGCATGGTGCACGTTGGTGTCTGAGGAGTTTGAAACTTTGGGAAGAAGGTCCTGACTCGGGTTTTCTCGTTGTTTTTCTCGTGATCGATTCGAGGAGGGATGTTCGCGAGTGAACAGGGGTGTGGGCTCGTGGGTTTTGTTTTGGGCTGAGTGTTTGTAAGTGTTTAACCTGTTTGAAGGATAAAATAATGTGGATTTTGTAAACAAATGGGTTAAACAAAATTTCAAAGCATTGTGTTAATAAGTTTTTAAATAACTAAGTTTTAAATTGAATAGGAAAAAAAATGTGTTTGGTTTTAAAAAGCTATTTATTTAAATCAAGTTTTTAAACGAATAGTTTTCAAAAACAAGTTTCCAAAGAAATTTATTTAAACAAGTTTTTATACAAGTTTCAAAGATTAAACTTCAATGATAAATTATTTTAAAAATTATTTTGGTATAATTATATACTAGGTTAATTATGTAATTAGATCCTAAATGTTTTCTTTCAAAGTTAATGTTGAAATTAAGTATATAATTAAGATAAAGAATTTGTCTTTAATTTAAGTAAGGGGGTGATTATTAGGTATGAATTACCAATTGCAATTAATCAAATGAATGTGATTAATTTAAGATAATTAATTGATTGATTAATTAAAGAAAATTACTTGATGGTTGATTAAGTATGAATACTTAATAAGATTGATATGTATAATTACTTAGTGTAAGTAATTAATGTATAATTACAGGATGTAATTAATTAAGGGAATTACTTTATGGGAAGTAATTAAAGGGTATTTACTTGGAAGAAGTAATTAAGGATTTATTTCTTGGTGGAAATAAATCAAAGGATTAATGTAATTAATTATAGTTAATTAATTAAGGTAAGTAATTACAGGATGGAAATGATTAATTAAAGTTTAATTAATTAATGTAATTAATTAAGGATTAATGTAATTAATTATAGTTAATTAATTAATGAAAGTAATTAATTAAGGATCATTTGTTAATGTTATTAATGAAGTAATAAATGGTTAATTACTGTGAATGGTTAAGATTAATTAATTTGTGAAATCAATTAAGACTAATTACTTAAAGTAATTAAGAATAACTAATCAAGATGATCAATTAAATGGATAAGTAGATGATAATTGGTTAATTGATTTGTAATTAATTAATGGTTATGTAAGCAGGATTTATAATGATGAAGTAATTAATTTAATTTACTTTAAATTAATTATAAATAAGGTAATTAATTTAATTCATTTTAAATTAATTATAAATGGTGTGATTATTAATCCTTGCTTATATATGATGGACGATATTGATTTCCTTAAGTGGTTTGAAATCTCAAATATGAGATAAGTAATGTTGTGTGATATGGATGTTTGGTTGAAGTGTGATGATAATGTTGATTATCTATTTATGATGATATGTGAATTATCTATCTGTGATATTATGAATTATCTATCTGTGTGTATATAGATAATAAAATTGAATTGTTTTAACTTTAAAACAACTTGGACTTAAAAGACACGGTTTGGATTGATGAGACCGGGATCAGGTTTCCAGATTTGGATATCCGAAAACCACATCGATCCAAATTAACGATAGGTCGTGAATCTCAAGTGAAGATGAAGATTCAGAGTGCAAGGGATATTGTCGTTAACTCTGAGGGTGATCCCAAAATGAGTGTAACGAGATAATGCCTTCGGTTTCGTTCGAACCCGAAACGAACTTGTATGGATTGAATGCTTTTAGCACATCGTCAGGTGGAAAATGAGCATTCGAAGAGATGTGTTCTCTAAAGGTAATCGTAGCCTCAAGCCTCATCAACCAGGAATGGCTAAAACAGGGGAGGTGCAGCAAAGTTAGTGGGTGGCACCCAAGTAGGGTAAGATTTCCCCTGTCTAGAGTCCCTTTTTATTCGGCTGTGTGGGCGGTTGAATAGCTACAACCGCCGGGGTTTCTTATCCGGGAATTATCCAGTAAGGGATGGTTACGGCCTTGTGTTGCAGGGGACTTAGGGTGGGTCCTCGGTACGTTGATCTAGGCCAGGTACTGTGACGGGCGGTACCCCAATAGCCCTGCCATTATATGAAATCCAAAATCCAATAAGTGCCATCAGATTTGATTGTATTACCAACTTGTTTGGCTAGTATGCTGGAATTTAATGAATGTAACAATTTCGGCTATTTTCTATTTACTTGAAAACCCTAGACACTATTATAATATCACTGGATTTCCTATCAAATGTTTGGTTAGCGTAAGGTAAAAACTTACCCATGTTTATGTGTGGGGAGTCTTACATGATACCTTTGTTTCAAAGGTTTTTAAAAGTTAAGGAACTTTAACTGTTTACTCATACCAGACCCATGTCTGACCCAGAGTTTATTTATGCTTTTCTTAAACTCTCGGGTACTCAAATTTTTACGAGTAGCCAAGGGATTCAGGTTTTGCTTTGACAAATTCTGGAGGAACAATGGAGCAGGAGGCTTCAGCGTATAGATATATATTGGTTTCGCTGTGTTAGTGTTTATCTGTATTCCCGCTGTGTTGTATCTCTGTGTTGTATTGAGATGTATCGAGTTGTATTAACTAGACAGGTGTTTATAACTGTCTAGTATGTGTTGTATTATCTGTGTAACTCTGATGTATATGATACTATGTAATCTCTTATGTGATATATTATATTTCATTTGTTCCGCTGTTGAGATTCTGATGTTGTTTTCTTCTTTCTTCTCTATCTTTTCTATTTCTCACCCCTCTCTTTCTTAAAAATGATGCGACTTTCTGGTGGTAGAAGGTCGGGTTATTACACAGGCAGTTATTAGCTGCACTTTTTCTTCTCAAATCATCAATACATGACAATGATGCAAGCTCTCATCTCCATCAACACCAATAGTGCCCAACCCTGTACATGCTCCCCAAATCATGCTCAGGTCGTTAATTTAGAGTTATCTTTGGGAAATATTACAACTTGCAACCATAATCAAACTAGCAATCAGAAATTATCATGCAAACTGTATGAAAATTGTTTCACCATCGTACATATAACTCCTACTTTCTATGTGATTTATGAAATTAGCCCATTCTAATTATTTCACCATTGATATATATATATATATCATAATACTATATACTTTTTAAATTTAAATAAGGTAAATGATTTTATTTAAATAATATTTAGAAATGTTCTAAATGAATTAGACTTCATAGGCCCAAAAAGGATTCAACAAAGGTAATTTTTTGAAATTCACCCACAACTTCTACGACGGGCTAACCTAGTTCCAACATTAATAGGTTAAAAGAGAATGATGTTTTATTGGATAAGCTAGAAAATGATGGTCCAATAGAAGAGTAGAAAATTTTCAATTTTTCTTTTAAAATAAAACCTATACCCCTATCCATCTTTTTATCGAACCGCTTTTAAATCAACACTTTATATCTGTTTAAAAATCCACTTTTATCTTCCGTTTATAACTTTAAAAATCTAGTGAAGTTAAAACACTTCTATGTTTCGCTTATAGTCCGGTGAAACTTAAAAGACTAGTTGAAGCCATATTAGAAAAATGAAGTGATAACATTTAACCTTTCTAATATTATAAGAATATATGTTATATAATGTTAAAATAATCTAAATCTATAAATTTGTACATTCGATATTATTAGTAAAAAGTTTATTAATCAAAATATACGAATGGACCGAATATAAGATTAAGAAATAGAAATATAATATATATAGACACACACACACACCTACTTCTTGCATGTTAATGATTTCCATACCTATGCAATTGCCTAATTTTACAACTACTAAATACATTCGTAATTTGGTCGCTTAAATGTTTATTTGGTCAAGACCGTGTATTGCATTTGATGAGTTTCGAACTCAAAAGCAATATAAGACTATGGATATTTGATCCATATACTATCGCATATAAGTTTTATACGAGCAGTTACAATTTTTAATGTACGATACCTCGATAAAGTTAGTTCACTTGAAATAAGCCAATAAACAATATTGTTAGATCAAGTATTCAATTTTATTGATTACAAAAGGATCGTATTGCATTAAATATAACACTAGACCAAAACTACAAGATAGATCTAAGAATTCAGTCACTGAATTATTAGTTTGATCAGTTTACGTATAATGCATCATATTTGATGTCTTTAAATGTTAAGGATAATCAATGCGCTTTTGTAAAGAGTTCGTTTTGATATTCTAGTAAGGTTCTTTTTTGAATGGTTTGACCATTTAGAAAGAAAAACGAATATATAAGAGTATATGTGATTTAAGGTACTATTGGGATGAAGAGAGTAAATAGTCATTTCTGCTTTATAAAGAAACATCAGAAATGAGAATTGTAATAATAATAATTGATACTTAACAGTGAAATAAGAAATATGATTTCTATTCTGAAACATATTTACATATAAAAAATTGTTTTCTATGAGATTTATGTCTTTGAGTTCAAGATATTTGATCAAAAAACTCTCCACTATAAACTAGTTGCAGTATATGAAATAAATAGAGTATATTAAATGAATAACGGACCTCCAAATTTAGTACGCTATTATGAAAATTGCGGAAATAGTGGGAGCGTGTCATATAATACTTATTGATTGCATCAAATTACGAAAATTATTTCTGTAAAACACACTGAACATTATTTATGAAATAATGACTATTTTTCGGTGTCAACTGAAAAATAGATATGGTTATATTTCAATGTGAATACTATAAATATTCATTATGAAATAAAAATACAACATAATATTTGTTTTCATAACAAAAGTGTGCATTGGTAAATACTGAAGTATCTTAAATTATTTATAATTATTTTGGAATTATATACTAAGCCATAGTTTTGAGAAATAGTTTTTTATGTGATTATGAATTATATGATACTGGTTAATTATATCTCAAACAATTAAGGGATATGCACCCATTTAGTGGGAGCGTCATAAGAGTTGATGAACTTTTCAGATTGATACATATAGATATCTACAGTCCTAAGTCTATTAATACCTTTTCGTAAGGTGTGTACTTTAGAGTAGCACACAAGGTTAAAATTATATCGCCCATGGAATAATTTACAAAACTATACGAGATAAGGGTTTATAAGAAACCCTACACATTGTAGGCCAAGAAGTGGGTAGGTTATGCGAGTCGAAAGACTGCACATGATAATTATACATAAGGGATCTTATATGAATCATCCCAATAGAATTTTGGGAACGATAGTCATTAGATGACTAATTTATGCTGTGAATATAAATATATCGTGAACTAATGCAAAATCAATTTTATATAAGCCAATTCATAAAATACTTATGAATGCACGTTCCATTGCACTAAGAAACAACCATTGTTCAAAGAAATACCAATTTCGTAGCAAAGTAATTTCTTTGAGAAATTATTAGTATAAAATGAATTGATACGATCCAAGGATAAAATTGATTACAGGGGATGAAATGAAATTGACCGAACCAAAATGAACACAGTACATTAAAACATCTAATAAGTATTCTTGTATATAAAAGAGAAATGTGAGTTTCTTGTCAATGTCAAGAATAAATAATCCTTGGTTGTTTAATTAAATCATCAAGAGTACACACACTATGATATGACACAATACGTAGATCCAAAACAATATTCCAAGTACTTTATCAAAATACGATTTTGATGGCTATACCCGAAAGGATATGATCCATTGGCCGCAAATGCATCTTTAAGAGAAAGGAAATTGCGGTTGGAATGTAATGAGCCACATCGATAAGAATAATACTGTGAATTTCAATTATTGAAATTAATGTAACAGATTCACCTTTTGATGTGCTCAAGTTTGTTTGAATTTACTCATAAAATTATTGCTTAGTATGAATTTATGTTTGGTACATATGTGCTAAAATGGGAAATTCTAAATAATGATTTAGAATAGACTATTAGCACATAACAACCAAAGTATCTCGAAGTTAGTAAGAGCGATATTGAGTTTGTGAGTTTCTGGATATGATCAAAGAAATGATAGAAATTATCATTTTCGAAGCATTGGAATTGAATAAATATTTTGATAGAAATATCAAATAGTGCTATTAACAGTCAAAATGTAGAGGAGTGTTCGTAAGAAAGAATGTTAAAAGGTACATAGATATTTGTTTGATTAACAGTCAAAATTAGCTTTAGTTGTTTTAATACTCGACATTGAATTTGTAAATGATTTCTTTTATAGTATAAAAGATATATGGAATGTCCTAAGCAATATGCAATGAAACATTATTAAAATGTTTAATACGGAACATGTAATACGGATTCGTTATGCATTGACAATAGGAATTATCATACATGTTATGTATTAGATACATGAAACATATATCAAATCCAAATTGACATCACTAAGTGGTTGTTTGAGGTGTTCTTGTGTATCTATGAAATACTAGAAAATTATTTACAGAAACAGAAAACTCATTATGAAAGCGTGTTCAACCTCAAACTTTCATAAGTGATATTGAGTATAATATGTCAACAATAAATTCAGGTTAAGAATCTTTAAGTTGGGAATGTTCCAAATGAAAGATTGTGGCTGATTAAATGAAAAAGACCAAGTACATTGCCTTTAATAGCAACACAATAAAAGCAATGTATATGAATATAAATGAACAAATTTATCACTGAGCTTAGGGTGATTTCAAATGTTGAGAATCCCATAGCACTAACACTATTATATGATAACAATGTCATGATATTGTTCATACAGAACTTAGATCTCACCGAAGTCGAGAGACATACTCCGAATTGTTCCACATGATAAAGGTAGTTTATCAACGTCGAAGATAGTTGATTGATAGAGTAGGTAATTGAAACATAATAGCATACACATTCATTGTGGGACTGAACCAATTGGTTCTAAAAAAACCAATTGGAGAAGTTGGAATAAGATTTTATAATTGACCCCACGTGCAAGTGGGAGATTGATAGAGTTAAGGATATGCCCTATGGTAATCATATAATTTTTTCATATGTCTAACTCAATAACCAATCTTGTTCGAAATAAAATGTGTTTTCTTTCTATTATATACTTGATATAATGTATTACAATAATTAATTAATTAAATTAAAAGTATATTTAATAGAAAATCCATAAATGGTATGCTTTGTGATAGTCGTTACAAAGTGTTTTAACCATGAGTAATTTATCACAATGAAAATAAATATAACATTTTAAATATTCCTAGTCAAGATGTATCAAGACTAGATATCGATACATCCGTTGAGACTAGAGTACGTAACGCTCTCCAAATGTCGGACTGTGTATTACCATGGCTGTTGGGGGCATAAAGGAGTTATGTACTGATAGTTATTGGATAACTATGGAATGACTCACTCAATAGTTTTGAATTGGTTGATATAACTAAGATCAAACGAAAAATATCAATGTGGCAAAATTACACGGTTCTCTTGACTTGAGAATACGGTGGATCTTTAATATAGAAGCTCTGCTTTGATTATAGTTAAATTATAGTACGACATCCATCGAACGACTATAGTAGGATCGAGTGGAAGCATTGGAAGTGAAATACTATCCAATAGAGGATTTGTCTCCTTAGTTATATGAGGTTAGTATCACGGTCAGTTGAAGTCAACTAAAAGTCAAAGTCTCTGACCAGAGCAGTTCGATTAATAATGTTTGTTATTACTGAACCAAGGACTTTGTGTTTGGAATATAGAGTTGAATGTGGTCAATATTGGAATTTGGACCGTTACCAAATTCCATAAGTCCAAAGTGATATAGTTTTGATGAAGAAAGTTGGTGTAAATAATTGTCACAATGGGGTAACGCTTAACAAAGTAAAATTGGATATTACCGAAACCAAGTAAACTATAAATTTGGCCAAAATGTCACATCATCCGCTAAGTGATGTGTGAACATTAATATTCGAATAGTTCGATACTAGTTGCTGACCAAATTTTTACCTAAAGAGTTAAATAACCAAATCGTTGAATACTCTTAGACCACATGATTTAATTAGTTTATATTTGTTATATATTAATTAAATTAGCTAATATTTATGAAATATTATTTATAAAAAAATTATTTTGATTTGATGAAAAAATATTATTAAATATATTTATAGTAATTATAAAAATTAATTGATATACGATATCGATACGTGTATAAATTGGATTTAAATGTAAAATATTTTGTTCGGGCTTTAAATGGGTTTGAAGCCTATATGGGGCTGGTTGGTTTCAACCATGATGGAGCTAAGTAGGTACGACCATTTGATGGCAACTAAGTGGGCTAGGTTTGTACGGATAAGGGAAGGGGAATTGGTAAGAGGTCTAGCTCCTAACCCGTCTCGATTTCTCCCTATATAATCATCTCAACCCGTACCTATGAGAGAACTTTTTGAAAGCCTCCAAACCCTCCTATTTTTGGCCGAACCCTAATATCCTCTTCTCCATTATTTCAAACTCAAATCAAATCAAATTAAATATTATTCGATAGCCGGAGGTTTATAATTTGGGAGATAGCACCTTCAAGATTAGAATTCGATTCAAGAGTTCAATTCAACGCTTCAAGGTCATAGATTTTGTCATTGGTATAAGGTAAAGATCTGATCTACATTTATACTCTATTGAATTATTATTTATATATTATGTTATATTAGGTAGGTGTTATATCAATATATTGTCACATTCAGATTGGTTAAATGGTTATATATACTTGTACATATATATATTTATAAATAAATAAAAAATTATTTTGTCATATATCTACCTATAATATGCATAGCTCAAATTTAAAAAAAACATTTATTCATTATTTAGTTAATTTAATATACACTATTTAATTATACATAAGCTTTATAATTTAAATTCTATATTATATTCTAATCAAAATATGTTTTGATAATCTTATATTAATTGTTTCATATATAAAACATTTAAAAAAAAACTCCACCCCGGAGGGAAGAGCTCCCGCCTAGAGAGTCTGCCAACCCAAGGAAGGTTTTGCTAGCCCCAGCATAGAGGTTTGTTGTTCCCAACCAGTTTGATTTAGGGTTTACGGGAATCCACTTCCGCACCCTAAGGGGAGTAGGGCAGACGGGTATCGAACTCGCGACCTCGTTAACAGGAGGCAAGTGTCTCAACCACTGCGCCACTACTTGCGGACTATATAAAACATTTTCGGCTGAAATAAAATAATTTATATATATTTATATATTATTATTAAATATTATTTAATGTAGTTAATTATGTAAATTTATCATATATACATCTATATGTATTATAAAATATGTTTTACATTTTATAAAATTAAATTAGCACCTAATATATTTTCAAAAAAACGTACTTTATATTATTTAAATATTTCAAAATTAGTCGAAAATTAAAAATAGCTTCAAAATTATTTTTAAATTATAAAAATTGCATATTAAATATTCAAAAAGCAAGATATGATTTAGATTTCTACTAAACTATTTAAAATTTAAAATTTTGTTTTCGAAATATATTTTATTTAATATTTTATATTTATCTACACGAATATTTATTTAAAATACATATTTAAATTAAAAAATTTATGTCATGCGTATTATCAAGTATTTACATATATATTAAATTTAATATATATATATATATATATATATAAATATTGAATATTTTAAACGTATTAATATATTTATATTTATTATTATAATAAATACATACATATATATAATGTATTTCATATATATACTTCTAAAAAAAATTATTATATGTATGTTACTTTCGATTTTACAGTAAATAATTTAAACATATACATATAATTATATATATATTTAGTGTTAAAATTCAATGTATGCATATATATATATATATATTTAAAATAAAATATAATTTATACATATACATGTATGTATGTATGTATGTATTTGTATTTATAATATTTTATATACATAAATTAAAGTATATAAACAAATATTTAGAAAAAATATTCGTTTAGTAGATGAGTTAACATGCCCGTTGCGGTGTAAATCCCGACACCTATACATGGACATATTATGCCTTGCACGGATTCATGTCTTACACATGTACAGACACACACATATATGTGTATATGATACATACACACACTCATAAATATAATATAACATTAATTACATAATATAAAATCATTTTACAAATTTTAATAAAATAATGATTTTAGTTAAAAGAAGTTTGGAAATTTTCTTAATAAATTAGACTTCACAGGCCCAATAAAAATCCAAAATGGTAAAGAAATTTGAAATTCATCCATTACTTTCACTACGGGCGGCCCAGTTCTAACATAAAGGAGTTTGAATAGAAGAGAATGCAAGGAGAAATTGTGGATCTAGATCCACTATTGTCCCAGCCAATTCAAACCCTATTTGAATCAAATTCAACATGCTTTTCCCACCATGTATGATCGGCTACACCTGCCTCATATATGAGCTTCCATTTCGTTTCAAGTTCGATCAAATAATATACATTTATATAATTTAAACGTGCATCAATATCTTATATCGATATATGTGTGTATACAACATTTATATACACACTATTTTCAACACAAATCAAATAAGTTTCTATAATTAATATTTCATATATATTAATTAATTTATAACAATTATAATTGGATTAAATCAGGTAGTAGTTGCAGTATTCAACATTTCGATTATATAACACTTAGGTGTAAATTCAGTTAGAGATTAATATCGAACAATTCGAATATTAACGTATATACGTCATCTTAGGTAGTGGTGTGATATTATGGATATATTTATCGTTTACATAGTTTCAGTAAAATCCAATTTCACTTATTTTAAGCGATGGCCATTAGTGAAAATTATTTATACCAACTCTCTTCCTCAAAACTGTATCATATTAGGGATTATGGAAGTTGGTAATGGTCAAAATTCTAATGTCATCTATATTCAACTTTTTAGTCCAAACATAACGACCTAGGTTCACAATTATGTTTAACCAAACTGCTCTGCCAGAGACTTTGAATTTGAATTAACTTCGGCTGATCGGGATGCTAACCGCATATAACCAAGGAGGCTAATTCTCAATTGAATAATGTTTCATTTTCAATGCTTACACTTGATCCACATTGAAGCTTGATAGTATTCTCAAGTAAAGAAAATTGTGTAATATTATCACATCAATATTTTCTTTCTGACCTTAGTAATATTGACCAACAGAAAACTATCGAGTGAGTTATTGCATAATTAACCAATAACAAATACATCTTAGTGCCCCCAACAGCCATGGGTATTATACTGTTCAACATTTGGAGAGCGTTATGTATTCTAGTCTCATGGATGTATTGATATCTCGAACATCTTGACTATGAATGTTTAAAACATGTGTTTATTATCCGTGATAAATTGCTCATAATTACAACACATTGTAATTACTATCACAAAACACACCGTATACGAATTTTCTGTTAAATATACTTAAATTAAATAACTAATTAATTATGACACAATATAACAAGTATACAACAGAAAGAAAAATACATTTTATTTCGAACGAGATTTTATTACAGAGTTAATAATTTATAATAAATTACTGACACTGCCCCTAGGGCATATCACTAACTTTATCGGGAGTACTTTTTATTCTCTTATACGTTGCAATGTGTGTAAATATACAATGTGCTTAAACGTAACATTCAGCTGTTGGAATCTTGTGGTGGTGGATTAAAGTATTACCATGAGTAAATTATAATTTGAATGTCAAGGACCACTAGTTTAAGTAGTAAGATTTTTAGATTGTAGCTCTGAAGGTCTTGAATTTAATCATTCGATGCACCGAAATGAATGTTTTGCTTAATTAAATAAA
The DNA here is from genome assembly GCA_030737815.1 of Allium fistulosum. Taxonomy (NCBI): domain Eukaryota; kingdom Viridiplantae; phylum Streptophyta; class Magnoliopsida; order Asparagales; family Amaryllidaceae; genus Allium; species Allium fistulosum. The sequence goes on from CM060907.1 coordinate 299,084,559, forward strand.
GGGGATTTTCACTTTAAGGGCTTATTTGTGCAGGTAATAAGTTTTAAGGACACTATTTCTAAAAAATTAGTTTTAAGGACATTTTACAGGAAAAAGATAAAAGAATTTATCATTTTCAGTTATACAGAAATAATGATAAAAAGATTTATCATTTTCCTATATAACTTAAAAAGATAAATGAATTTATCATTATCCTGTAAATTGTCCTTAAAACTAATTATTTAGAAGTGTTGTCCTTAAAACTTATTACCCTGAAAATAAAAACCCTTCAACATAATTTCCACTTAAATAAAATATCGCTCTTGTTACAAAGTGGAACTTGAATTATCTATAATTTAGATATGCATTTGAATTTACATTGAATTTAATTCGAACAAAATGTTAAATAAAAAATGACTTACTTTCACAACTATTTTGATTGGTTTGAACATTTTTTAAGTGTTTATATTTTAGTAGGTTTTATCGACATCCTATTTAAAAACTCATATCACAATGTATTCAATTTAAGCTTTCAGATTGGGGATCCGATGTATTCAAATCTGATCTGAATGTTGCTTGAAACTGAAAGCAATTAATGCTAGGTCCATGAATGAACTTCAAAATCCACAAACATATAACCGACAAAACCTTCATTTGGAAAGCGTAGAATATCACAATTGACTTTTCTGAACCAGAAATCTTAAACCATGTGATATTTGTTCACACTTGCCTGCATATTTTTTGAAAAACAACAAACTCTTCCGCTTATACAATCATTCGCATGTGCCTTAAATATAATAAGAAAAAGCCATTGCTTGCAAGTTATTATCAATATGAAAATCAAGTTGATTTATCATAAATGCAGTCCTAGTGCACTTGGAAATAGAACACTTATAATAAAAGTAAATATGGTATGATTAGCAATAGCATTAAATGTTTAATATCTCAATCATTTTCTTGATGCCAAATTTTGTGTCTTGTAATTAGTATTCATTAATTTTATGCATGTGTTAGCTGTTCATAACTAGTAATTAATATAATTACACACAACAACTGTACTAATGAGGACTAGCCAGTGACATTTCTTCCCCTTCTATCCCAGATTAATTCCATTGTCACAAATCCATCTTAACAAACTAATTTACAACTAATCTGTTGTATTCTTTATTCTTTTCTCCATTAATAACATCATTAGCAAGCCAAAAGCATTCTTTTCCCAACCAACAAACAACAAAATTATTATAACACATACGCAACTTTATTTCGAAAAAAAGAAATTTTGATCTTCATTGATCCGCCCAGTATCTTTACACCTCTGTTTCAAGTATATCAAAAAAATAGTAAACTATTTACATCTCCCATGGTTTCATCTTCATGGACTGAAACCAAAACAGACCTCCAAAAATTCATTCATCCGCAATCCACAAATTGCCGCTATCCAACAAGTCATAAGGCGCCCAAAGAAAATCCAAAGGGCAGGGCCGGCCCTGGTCGAGCCTGACCCAAGGCTTCCCTTTCCCACTCCAATGCAAAAGACTTACCGGACCCGGGTGCAGCTCCCTGCACAACCCGTTATAGTTGTCCCCGCCCAACCCGTGTTGGTTCCATCTGTGATCCACACCCGCTATCCTACCCGCGAAAACCAGAAGAAACGGAGGCAGCGATCCCAATTCGTAGATCCTGAACCTCTTCTGCGCGTCCATCCACTGCTCTATCAAACGCGTGTACCCGTTAGCCCGCCACAGACCCAAATCCATCACCATCACCCCTGTGTTGAAGTAGCACGGGTTTCTCCCTTCGAATGTAGCCGTCATGGATGGAGTCGACCAGAACGAATCCGTGAAGTACGCGGTGAAGTTCGCGTTGCAGTATTCAGGTGCGGCTAAGGCGATCCCTTCCGGTAGATGCGTGGAGTACAGATTGGCAATGTCGTCGACTAGGATCAGATCCGAATCGAGGTATATGACACGTGTCACGCACGTGGGAAGAATGTGAGGGAGGTATGAGCGCGCGTAGTTTAATGGTCGATCTAGGGCTTCGCGGATGGAGGTGGAGATCCGACCGGAGACGCGGGCTTCGTCGAAGGGGTAGATTCGGAAATTCAGGTAGGGGAAAGAATTGAAGATCGTTGAGTTCAGGTAGTTGATTGAGTAGGAGGCGATGAAGTGGAACTGGATGGATTGGGGGCAAGAAGAGTGGCGGAGGATGGATTGGATGGCGGCGATCGAGCCACGTAGGTAGGCGACGTCAAGGGTGAGGGACACGTGGACGAGCGTGTTTGGGTTGCAGGTCGCTGACGAGGATGCGGGAAGCGGCGGGGGGCAATTCGGGGAGTTGTAGAATTGGGGAGCCTCTTTGAATTTCGGTGAAGCCGCTGTGGTTGAGGGGGCGGAGTAGAATAGGAGGAGGCAGATTAGGATTGGGAGGTGACCGGACCACATGAAGTTTTGATTTGAGGTTTCTTTGAACTGATATTTGAAAGTAGAGGAGTGAAAAAGTCGGGAACCGAGAATATGAATATTTATAGACAGATTATAATTGCTGTCAAGAACTATTAATTAATTTTAAATAAAGTTGGATTTCAAGAAACGCCGACAATCTTTAGTGGCGCGTAATTACGGAATTGGTCTTGGTAAAGTGAGTGTTTACGCGTATTCAGTAAGGGCAATTTTGGTAGGGTGACGATAACCTGTAATGGCGTGCCACGTAGCCACGTTGTTGGCACGTTCTAGGAAGAATGAAATTTTGAATGTGGGGTCAAACTCTGTGTAGGTCCCACCAGGCTGAGTCGTACTTAAGTAGCAGTAAAAGCTGAAACTTTTGTTAGCTCAAATTCAGTAGTTTATGTAACAGTTTCGTCGTTTGTATTATTGCGCGTTTGCATGGGGAAGGTAACAAGTCGGCGAGTAAAGAATACCTTTTAAATTCCTGAAAATGATAATTATTCGTTTATTTAAATGTTGTTTGAGATCTCTTTATCAAAGTGCTATGCAATTGGTATTGAAATTCGATGCATATCTCAATTTAACATGCACTACACAGAGGACCAGTTCATGTATTTTGAACTTCCTTTTTTTTCTTGCTTGATTTTTTTTTTTTTCATTTTCTAATGAACAACAATAATTTTATATTAAGAAAAAGAAAAACACAAATTCTATTGTATAATTTCGCATTGGTTACAAAATAAAAACAATCAAGCCTTTTCGATTAAATGTCAAAAAATTTAAACGTAAACATCCTAGAATTAAAAGAAGAGCATAACAGGGCTTTATTAGAATCTGATACTGACCAAATGATGATAGCATTTACAACTCCATGGCGAAAATTATCCTAAAATTGAATGTGGTCAATCGTTATCAAAATTGTAAATGAAAATAACAAATAGCATGGTTGAAACATGGAGACATGTGTTCTAAGTTTTTATGTACCGGGATGTCTAAAGAGGAAACATAGAAACAAAATTGAAGTTGGAGAACTAGTACATGATTAACAACTTATACAATAGGAAGTCATTAACTATTGGAATCGGCGATATAATATTTCCAGATTGAAAAAAAAAGAGTCATCATTCGATCAATGAAGATGGTCGTTTGGAGCTGCAGAGGAGCGCCGATGAATAGTGGAAGTAAGGGAAGAAGCGATTGAAGTTTGTGGCAAAAGCTACAGACTTCCACTCGGTTGATTGGGTACCAATCAATTGCTTGTTTGGAATTTTTTTTACCCGACCACACTACCGACTCAGAGTCAACTATAAGTCTTTTCCAATCGATCGACCACTTCTAGTCGACTTGATTAATGTTTGCTGGAGCAAACTAGTGTTTGAGTTCTAGAGGCTATTTTGTCTTTTGTCTGATGTTTTGAAGTTTCCATCATAGATTTCTACATAGTTTTGATCCAATAACAGTGATTATATCATAGCACTATATATAGATATAGCTAGGATTTATTATTAGTATCCAATATGGAAAGACAGGGTTATGTTTATATCTTCTTTTTTAAGGTTAGCGTCTATTATCAATCATATAACTATTTTCTTTCAAAATGCAATAAAAATTTCTCTTCCCAAAATGGACGTATATTATTTCACGATAGTGAAACTACTATAAATGTCGTGTTTTACATTTTTATTTTTGCATCTATGATCTATGATCTATGATTTTTTAAGGTATTAAATTTATGATTGTTCATCTCACCATCAACAAGATCATAATTATCGTTTCCGCTATGTTTTTGGGCGATTGTGTGTAATTTTACCCCAATAGTCTGGTATCAGAGCCAGGTTGTTTATGGAAGGTGTTAGGCAGTATGGTAGAAGATGAAGGTACCATACGTAGTAAGTTCCCATATTAGAGGATCTTTTGTAAGCATCAAAATCTTAGTTGGTAGTAGAAAAGTAGAAAAAAGCGATGATGGAAGATGAAATCCGTTTTGAGGAGAAAAGGGTTCATCATGTAGTAGTTGATATTGAGAAATTGCGTGCTAAGGTTTCAACTGTAGAGAATGAGGAAAAGGAAGAACAAACTTTTATTACTCTATACCTTGCGATGGGAAAGAATGTTATCTTGGAAATTAGCAGTGAAACAACAGCTAAAGAAATATGGGCCAACCTTGAGAACCTCTACATAAAGAAGTCGCTCACAAACCGTTTGATTTCACTAAAGGCATTTTCCACAATGAAGATGAGAGAGGGTATTTCAGTGAAAGCGCATTTGGGTCTCTTTAATGATCGCTTGATGAAGATGAAGACTGTGAATTTAAAGGTAGGTGAAGAGCATAAGACGATGAAGACTGTGAATTTAAAGGTAGATGAAGAGCATAAGATGAATATCATAACAAGGGCCACATGAAGAAAGACTGTCCTGATAGAAAGAAAGACAGACTCAAGAATAACAAGGACATGTACAAACAGAAGCAAGCATTCTCAGTTACATGGGATAATTCAGAATCATTTTCATCATCATACAGTGACACAGACAACGATTCTTAACAAGCCAACGTCTGTTTTATGGCTTCGACTAACGATGTAAGTGATTTAACTTTTGATGATTTAATTGATATATATTCAGAATTATTAGATAAACTCGAAGAAGTTAAAAGAAAGTATAAAGATGCACTAGAAAAATTAAACAGAACTGAAATAGAAGTTGATATGCCAAGAGATGAAAAGAGAATCCTAGAAAAAGAACTTGTTAATACACAAGAGTCTGTGTCTAATGTTTCTTCTTAACTCACTATGCTATCAAATGAAGTAGAAGTGCAAAAGGAAAACAATATGACATTAGCTTCAAAAAATCATGATTTAAAATCAAATATCAAAATTCTTGAATTGAAAAATACCTGTCTCAAAACCGAGTTAAAGAATATAACTAAAAATGTAACTAATTTTAATAAAGGAAGAGAAAATCTTTCTAAAATTACCAGTAATTCTCAAACAACTACAAATAAGAATTGATTAGGATTTAAAAATTCTTCAAAGACTAGTTCAAAGAAGAATAGTATATCATATAAAAATTTCAATTTAGATAATAATTTTGTAAAAGCAAAACCAAAACAAAAGGTTTTCATTCAAAAGAAAGAAATTGGTAACACAAATACTATGAAAATTTGGGTACCAAAAACTAATAACAATTCAATCAGAAATAAGTATATTAAATCATTTATAACTTCCGTTCATAAAAATAAAGACTTTACTTATAAAGGGAATACTAAACCCTCTTAAGTTTGGCTTTCTAAGACCTAACTCTTAAGACCCTAATAAAAAGTGGGTACCAACGTCATTTTTTATTTTTTGTAGGTACTAACTAAGAAAAGAGGAAAGTGGATTCTAGATAGTGGTTGCTCAAAACATATGACAGGAAATAAAAATATGCTAACCAACAAGATCTACCTAGATGGAGGATCTATCACATTTGGAGATAATTCCAAAGGATATATCATCGGCAAAGGCGATGTAGCAATGATAATATATCTAACTTACCTCTTATTACAAATGTTTTACTTGTTAAAAATTTAGAATATAATTTGCTAAGTATAAATCAACTATATAATAAAGGTTTTAATATAACTTTTTTAGAAAATAAATGCAACATATTTGATCAAAATAATAATCTTATATTTGAAGAAACTAGAGAAAGGAATATTTATATATTACATATGAAAGTCAATCATAACACAAATATGTATCTAATAGTCAAAGAAAATGATCCTTGATTATGGCACAAAAAATTTTGTCATATAAATTTTAAAGCTATAAACAAATTATCTAGGAATAACTTAGTTAAAGGTTTACCTAAAATGAATTTTAAAATGAAAAATATTTGTGATGCTTGTCAATTAGGAAAATTAACAAAATCTTCTTTTAAATCAAAGAAAATGATTTCTACATTACAACCACTTGAGTTATTACATTTGGATCTTTTTGAACCAACTCAAGTTCAGTTTATAAACCATAATAGATATGTTTTTATAATAGTAGATAATTTTTCAAGATATACCTGGACAATATTTTTGAAAAATAAAAGTGACACTTTTGAAAATTTTAAAATTTTTGCCAAAAGAATTCAAAATATTAAAAATTTGAAAATTAAATATTCGGATCAATTACGATGGTGAAATTGAAAATGAATCTTTTGAAAATTACTGTAATAAGAAAGGAATTGTTCATAATTTTTCATTTCTTAGAACTCCACAACAAAATGGAGTTGTAGAAAGGAAAAATAGAACACTTCAAGAATATGCTAGAACTTTATTAAATGGAAGTACTCTACCAAAACATTTTTTTGGAGAAGCTTTAACAACTGCTTGTTATGTTTTAAATAGAGTTTCCATTGGACCATTACTAAGCATACACAATATGAGCTTTTTAATGAAAGAAAACCTAATGTATCATATTTTAAAGTTTTTGGTTCAAAATGTTTTATATTAAACACAAAAGATAAACTTGGTAAATTCGATCCAAAGTCCGATGAAGGAATATTCATTGGACATTCGGAATGAAGCAAAGCTTATAGAATTTATAATAAAAGAACCAAAATAATCGAAGATGATGATATTGAAGATGAAGAAATGAAAAGCTTACTTCATGTGTCATTCGATGAAAATTTCAAAGTTAACCATAAAATAGAAGATGAAGAAATTATTTCTATATCAAATGACTGAGATGATGATATTGAAATTAATACAAACAATAATTTACCAAATAATAATGAAATAGATCCCCGCTAAGACTTCTAAGAAATCACCCTATGGCTTTACGGCTTTCCGCAGCAAATGCGAGATAAGTCTTATCGAAATGTTTCCATGCTTCTCCGTCGGATGGATGTATCAAAGTTCCTTCTTCCGCTGTTCTCACACTATGCCATCGCATATGACAGGCCGTAGCAGAAGATGCATATAATCTTTGAAGTCTGGGAGTGATGGGTAAATAATGCATTCTCTTGTACGGGACTTCTTTCCCTTTCTTCTTTCTTGGTTTGTATCTTTCATCGTTACATATTTTGCATTTTCTGAGGTCAACGTCGTCTTTCCAATACAACATGCAACCTTTCACACATGCATCTATCTTCTCATACGGTAGACCGAAAGCGGACATTAATTTTTTTACTTTATAATGACTATCGCACATCAGATTATTGGGTGGCATGTGTCGTTTTGCAGCTTGTACAACTGTTGTAATTGCAGCTTCCGTAAGGTTGAATTTTGATTTCATAGTTATGTATTCGGCGGTTACTGAAAGTTCGGTTCCACTTTTACATCCATCCTACAACGGTCTCTTAGCAGAATCCAACAAATCGTATATTTTTTTAGCTCCCTCAGTCGGTTCTTCTTCGACATTTTCGTCTTCATCGACAGCTTCAGTTGTAGGAAACATTGATCGTGCTGCATCATCCACCATATTTTCTATCGGATTCGTCATCATATTACCGTCCTCTAATAGTTTAGTATTAGGTGTAGGTTCAACAAGTTCTCCATGACGATCCTAGAAATAATAATCAGGCACGAAACCATATTGATACAAATGTACTTAAACTATATCCGGTTTCCAATGCTTCAAATGTTGGCACTTACTACACGGGCAACGAATTTCAGTGTTGTTTCGGTTATTAGATTTAGCAAATCTAATAAATTCGTGTACACCGTTGTAGAAATGTTGCTTTATTGACCCCTTCTTTCCAGTTCTGACTTCATACATCCAAGTACGGTCGACAAAATAATTGAACATTTTTTCTGATTTGAAAATGTATGTTAGACAGTTTAAATATTAATTTTCAACCATTCTCCATTGTAAACAGTTCACCGTTGCAGAAAATTCAAAATAAAAACTTCACTTTATTTTTTAATTTTTTAGTATTTTGGTTTTCACTTCGGTGGTAAGTCATCCTACTTCCCATTATAAACACAATAATGTAATTACATTTTATAAATCATTTCAGATTAAACGGTTCAACAAAATTTCGGCAGCACTTCCCTTCTGTTCCCTGTATCGTACACAAATGCGTGTACACAGGGAACGTAAAGGAAGTGCTATCGAAATTTTGTAACCGTTTAAAATGAAATGATTTATAATATGTAATTACTTTATTGTATTTGTAACTTGTCCAATACAGGGACAAATCCGACAAATATTGTATCAGATGAATATAAATGTCTGTTCCATTACCAAAACGAACATCCATATAATAATCATATACAACACTTGCCAGACGGGGCCAAAGCCAATCTAAGAGATAAAAAAAATTCTTTAAATTTTATCAAATAATGTTGTTCTTTTCAAATTTTGACAATGTTTCAACTATTTAAATTTTATTTAATAAATTTGTATATTTAAATTTTAGTTCAACATTCAATTAACAATTTTAGTTCAATATTCATTTCTTTATTTTTTTACGACATAGATTTTAGCGGAATATTTGTTGTTATATTCATTTCTTAATTTCTTTACAAACTCGATTTTAGTACAATATCAGTTGTTTTTAAAGTCATTTCCTAATTTTAAAAAAAAAATTTAGATATTTGCAGAATTTTTAATGTTCTCATATTCATTTATCAATTTCATAAACTATGAAATACTTTCATGTAAATTTATCAATAACCAAGTTAATCATTAATATACACTATTTTTTCACCTAAACACTACTAGAAAAAGCTCAAAAACCGGCAGGGTAGGGCGACGGCTCCCGATGGCTTATTTCCGACGGCTTCCGACGGGTCGTCGGCGGCCGTCGGAAGCCGTCGGAAAATCGCGAATATCTGGCTCCAGCCGAGCCTGCTTCTTCTCTATTTTCATACGAAAAAATTAGGTTTACTTCCCCCAATTCTCTTCCTCAGCCCTCCAATCAGCAATTTCGAGATTTCAAGTTCTTCCCGGCTGTGCAATTAACTTCTACTGCTCTCTAGAACAGGTATAATCTTTTATTTTAGCCAAAAATTCAGTTTTTATCCTAATTCTAGATTTGCATAATTTGATAAATTAGGGGTAATTGTTGATTGAAATTAATTACAATAGTGTTATAATAGTTTCTAGCATTCCATGGTATTCCTATTTCATTTGTTATCGTGAAATTGCGAAAAACATGTATAATTTATATTGATTATATATGTGTGTAGCACTGCTATCATTGTATTGTGTTAGTTGAAATAAGATAAAATGAACGTACGAGCTAGAAATATTATATAGTGCACGTATTAATTTATGCAACAAAAAAATACGTCGAACGAGCCTTAAGTTGATGCGTAATACGTCGAATAAATGTGTTAAATTAATATATAATTTTGTAAATGTGAATAGTGAGTAAAACTGTATTTTTTCGTAAAATGCGCGCATGTAACTGACAAATGTTCCTTAAAGAGTTTTTGGCCCCGTCTGACGAGTGTTGTACATGATCGTTGTATAAATAGTCGTTCTTTTTGAAAAACGACTATTTATATTCATCTGGTACAATGTTTGTCGGATTTGTCCCTGTATTGGACAAGTTATGAACAATGTAAGCATTTACATTTTGTATACTATTTCGTCTCAAACGGTTCATAAAATTTCGGCCTACTTTTCTTTTTTGTTTCATGCGTACACGCATTTGTGTACAATGCAGGGAACAAAAGGGAAATGCTGTCGAAATTTTGTTGAATCGTTTGAGACGAAGTAATATACGAAATGTAAATGCTTACTGTGTTTGTAATGGGAAGTAGGATGCCTGACCAATGAAAAAAAATATATATATATTTTTAAATCGTTATGTTAAAAAATAAAATGTGCCATATTTGAAAATATATAAATTTTAAATAGGAACTTCTCATTTTGTCAAATAGGAATTTTGAAGTATTTGTCAAATAGGAAATTTTGAAGTATTTGTCAAATAGGAAATTTTAAATATAAATTTTAAATTCAAAATAAATATTAAATTTTGAACTTCTCATTTTGTCAAATAGGAAAAATGATTGATTATTTTGTTGATCGGAGGAGATGGATGTACCAAAGAAAAGGACCGAGGGGCTCAATAAAAGAAGATTTTTTTAATGGTATAAACGTGTTTGTTGAATTCGCTTTAAGTAATAACGGAAACGATCCAGAAATTCGTTGTCCGTGTAGTAGGTGTAGACATTTGACGTGATCGAAAAATAATGTATCAAATTTTGAATGTACAGGCAGAGTCGGATAGAAACTCTGCAAATAGAAATAAGAATCCCGTCACTCATCGCGGAGGATCGAAGTCGTTTCAGCAGTATCGGCAGGAGTTGGTAAATTTACTGAATAATAAATGTAAATAGTTTATATTATATGATTTTAAATGTATAATAATTGTATGTAACAATCAACTTCAGGAAGTCGAGTCACATGGGCCTGTCAGCTATATGGACGTGTTCACCCGTACGCATGCTGTCGAGCATGTTAATCCAGACGAGACTGTTTCGTACACATGGCAGGATGCAAAATCCAGCAAAAGCCATGTAAGCATATTTCATTTTATTCAGTATTAATAATTGTTTTAATTGTTAAACTATGATGATATAAGATATGATATTATTAATTTGTTAATGCAGGAGAAGTTTATGGAGTAGCGGCAGAAACTCCTTGCTGACACGGGTCGAGATCAGCTGACGACCAATGAGGAAGACGTTATTTTTGAGTCCGTTATGGATACAGCAGAGCATGGTCGACGATACGGATTTGGCAATTTAGCGGTAAATAATTTACTTTTTCTTAAAATACTTAATTTTCACCTTTTCAAAACAATAAACTTGGATTTTATTTATTTTTCAATTATTGCAGTCCAGTAGTCAGAGTAGGGGACGGCGGAGTAGACCTCAGAGCGATCTTGCAGATATAGAAGAATTGCGGACTAGAGTTGCCCAGTTGGAGGAGCAGAACCGCCAACAGGCCATGCACACCGCACAGTTGTTAGAGTACATGCAGCAGCAGTAGGGTGGTGGTCGCTTTCCTTCCTCGGCTGGCTCTGGATCTGCAGGAGATTGATTCATTACTTGCTTTCTTGTTCGTTCAGGTATGTTTTGTTTTAATTTAGAATGATTTGGTAGACGGCGTAGGTAATTGTTGATTTATGTATAATTATGTTTGACACATTTGATTCTATGGTTGTATGAGGACGTGTATGAGAATATTGATGAATGTGTATTAGCAACATGGTAGAACAGTTATTGTTAGGATTATTGTTAATGTTGGAATGGTTATTTGTATTTTGATGTAATTTTATTTATTTGTGTGTTTATTAAATATTTTATAGTTTGGGTTTGGATATTTGGTTGGATTATTGTATATTGGATTGTGCAGTATTGATATTATAGTATTTGAAAGAGAAATGTGGTTGAAAGGCTAAATTTGCAGCAAAAAAAAACAGCAGATTTCCGACGGCTTCCGACAGCTCATTGGTCAAAATTTCCGACGGCTCACGACGGATAATGACGGCCTGTAAGTTACCATTTCCGGCGGTTTCCGACGGTTTCCGACGGGCGTTTGAAACCGTCGGAAACCGTCGAGATCCGTCGGAACAGAGTACGACAGCTTCCGTCGGAAGCCGTCGAAAATACTGTTTCCCGACAAAGCCATTTTCGACGGCTTTTTCCGACGGCGGCCGACGGTTTCTGGCCGTCGGAAAACATATTTCCCCTTGTAGTGAAAACAACTAACCATGTTAATCGCCAACACTAATTATCTATATCAACCATTTATTCAACTTGATCATGATAAACTAATTAATGTAATACTTAATTCAAGTTTACGATAATAAACTAATTAATCTACCAAATCAACATACAACACTACTAATACCTAATTTAACAACACTACTAATACCCAAATTAACAACAAATCTCAATTTTACAACAAATCATAATTGAATTAGGGTTTAAACTAAACCTAAAAACATCAAATTTACATTCAAACAAGAGATTAGGAGCATACCGACACAAATTTGGGTGATTTGGAGGCGTTGAAGGCTAGGGCGGCGGCTATGGTGACGGGGGGCGACGGATTGGGGGAAGGAGGAAGGTTTTAGGAAGGAAAAGAAGTGAAGCTGCTGCTCTCGGCTTGGATCTGTATATTGCGTATAGCGACGGCTAGCAACGGCCGCTTTTTTTAGCCGTCGCTAGGCTCGGCCGCTATACGAAGCCTTTCTAGTAGTGGTATCATGTATTTAAATTAGGGAATTTTTGTAAAACACCATATTTATATTTCAAAATATATAGTCATCCCTTCTCAAAATCTTGTTATAAGAAACACGCATATTTTTAGTTACAAGCAAACTGCAAATGGTTATAGTTTCTAAAACTGCAAATTTTTGTTGTATAAGTTTATAAATACAGTTCTAATTTAAAATGGTTTAATATATTTTCTATCATGTATAAAAATATATAACATTCAAATATATTTAACCTAAAAGATAACAAAATTCAATATAATTCAACTTTAATTAAAGCTACAAATTTGGAAATATCATTTTAAAGGTCCTATTGATTGATTATCAAAGTCCCAAGCTACCACAATGGATAAGTACGCTCCGTTAAAAAAAAAATGAAAATGAATGCAAGATAAACCCTTATTATTAATATGGTGTTAATTTTGAAATTAAATAACTTAAAATTCTGATAATAGAATTAAAATGCAATGCATATTTTGCAAAATTTGAAAATATACTAAAATTTTAAAGGTACCGTGCATGCATATTTTGCAAATAGACTAAAAATTCAAGTAATGTCTTTCTATATATCAAGCATATCAATAACAAACATATATATCAAAATTTGAAAATGACTTAGTTTGCACTCAAATTAGTGATTCCATCTCGCATATACATGGTGTTAATAATGCATAATAAATGTAAGATCGTGTGAGCAATTAAAGATGAGTATGGAAAGTGGAAGCGAGCATGTGGTATTGTGTTGGGTTTCATGCAATGCAACAAATGGGCTGTTCACGTGCCCTCGTCTCATCACATGCAAAATAACCGTAAATTCATTTACAATATTGGGAGCTTTGATTACAGCAATGGTATACATAGCGTATGATACACTGTTAACTTGGTATTTTAATAATAGTTTGAGGGAGTGTTGAATAAAATAACACTGTTTAGTAAACCGACGAATTTTAGCCTTGTCCATTTCCATGGAATGTAAAATTAGGCATGATAGAGGGTAATACGTATGTCAACTTATAAGGAAACTAGGATATAAGATCTGACCGATCCAATGTATTAATTAGAAATTATTTGAGAAGTAATGTAAACATAAATGTTAAATAATGGATATTTTTTATCCAGTAGTTTCAGCAATGATAAGTATGAAAATGGTCGTATTTTTATTTTATTTTAATTTGAAAGCAGAACAACCAATGATTTTCTAGTCGAAAGTGCAAATTAATTGTTTTTCTCAAAAAGTATTTCGAAAACAATAACAAAATTTAATTTGGTTAAAGAATTGTTTTTATGACCCTATCCCGCTTCGGTCCGACCTCGAATAATCCTGAACGTTGGACCATTACGATCCGAAACTCAATCGAACCTCATTTGTCCATGAACCTTTGTCGGACCTTTAAACCAACGCTTCAACCGTCAATTTTACTTGGTTGAACCACAGTTCTTTTGTTTTCTCTTACTTTCTCATCGTGTAATTTTTTTTCTTTTCATATTTTGCATTGCTTTGAAGAAAATAAGTAAATATATATATTTTAAAAATCATAATCGTTCCAAAATTTAAACCACCAACTTCATCATTTTGTTCTGCAGTGCTGTAAACTCCTCTAATATCACTGTAAAACTCGTCAAGTTTGTTGTCATTAAATTAACTTCCATCGTTGTGCACTACTCTACTATATACAAAGCTGTAGTTGTGCACTGCAACAACACACAACTTCGGTTGCATACTTTGAACACCGTCTACAGCTTGTGTATATTGCATTATTATTTCAATATTTTTGTATATAGTTTATAGTTAAAAGTGCAAATTTTTCAAAAATATAAATCACCGTTTTTACGGTTCGACCGGTTATGAACAATCAAAACTTTAAACCTTCAATTATCACGGTTCAAGACACGACAAGGTCAGGAAAACTATGATCATAAGTACGTGTATATTTCATTTAAGCATGTTTTTTTGAATCATTTTTTTTAAAACCATTTTCAGATTTTGTAGAAAGTTTCAAAAACTTTTGAAAAAACGTAATTTAGCTCGTTCTATCTGTGGGAAAAGCGCAAGTTAACCCGGAATTTCAGGGACTTTCTGACTATAACTTTACAAACAGAGACTGTAATGCTTTTTCCTGCTGTTTAAACTTAAGTATGTGGTTTTTAATTGAAGATACACAACTTTTTGAAAAATATAAAGAAAATCACTGTATAAACACGGTTGAATCCAAAAAATAATATAAATTCACTAGCTGAATAAATCAATTATCAGAACATTAGTGTATGAAAATGCATCAAATAATCGATGCATGAATTATTGTGGTTAGATCCAAAAATATTAACATCCATTCAGGGAGCTACTTATTGTATTACTTTAGACTGGTACGAATACACTAGAAAAAGCTTTGTAGTAAAATAGTAAAAAAGAGTGGATTGGAATCCTTGCTAAAATGTTGATTTCTACTATGTAGGAGTCCATTGTTCACGTGAAACAATTGGCCACGTAGATGTTCCGTTAAAAGCATTTAGCACACTTCGACCGTTATGCTTTTTCAATTTACAGCTTATGATTCGTTTGAAACTCTATTATTATCCGCTAAGTCCAATAAATTATGACTTTTAGCATCCGCTTTAGGAACTTTAACATAAAAAGATTAATTCGACCGGTTCTTTTATAAACTAAATCAAAAAATTAAAAAAAAAAATATATCTCAAGTTTTAAGTGCTCAACAAAAATTAGAACTTAATTCTATTCACCAAGTCTGAAATGCATGGATGATGATATTCTTTAATTGAATTACATAATAGTGAACAATGTTTTTTTTTTCTACAAAAATGACGTGAAAATGAGAACAAATCAACTTTGGAAATTTGATTTTGTCTCAAATAAAGATTTTTACACTCCGCTATTTTCTGATATATCTTCGCATCATCACTACTATAGTTTTTTACACCTTACATCTCCATCGCTATAAAACCTTAAATACTTTAACTGCATAGATTTGAACATACATCATTTATGATGTTGGATTTAGAAACTATGTTCGAAGAATGATGTCGGAATAGGCTAAAGAGATATTGTGACGACCTGGGTTTTCGGACCCGTCAAAATTGTCGAAAAACCCGTTCGTTTTAAAATTACGAATGAAAACTATCATCTTAATACACAATATTTGATAAATATTCAACACTAAATGTATAGGATACAATTTCAATTTTACAAGTTATCAGAGTAATCAATTTAATCTACTAGGCGTGCTTTAATACATACCAAATACCAATACAAAAAATCTACCGCTGCACAATTCTGATGAGAGCGACAACAATAGTCATTCCTGCTAACTCAATAAACATGTCAAACGCGGAATAAAATAGTAAGCAGGAAAAGTAAATCAACACACGATAAATAATAAACAATAAATAGAAAAATGTTATATTATTATTGAGGCTGCATCACTACCACTTGTGACTGCATATGTATCCCTATCTAATTAGGTACCCAATTAGATACAGGATCAAACCAACGTAGTTCTCCTACCGCAAATAGGACTCATGTAGCCTACGAAGCAACAAACAATATGCAATTCCAAAACTACTCACTTAGGCTTAATCTTCAATTTTAAAATTTTCAAAATCTAATTAACTTAACGAAAATTATCTTTTTGGCCTTTATTCCCAAATTCTTATTTTGAAAATCTTTGAAATATCTTTTATATTCAAACTAGTCCTTTAATTCATGATCTGAAAACAAATCACTTTTTTGAAATGGTATAAATATACAAGCATACAAAACTATATGCTACATGATCGGGAGGTTTCTAGCCATAACAAAGCAACTGGGTCCTAGCCTTTCGAATAACAAATATAGATATGTATATCCCTCTACAACGAGAGCGGACTATACTGAGGCTACAGAACATCTGCACCTCCCTTGCCCACTTTTTAGTTATAGGTTATCCGAATCATCGGTAACATAACAAATCACTTATATCCCGAAGTGGCATTATCATTTACACTAATAATTACAAATACTTCTATTCTACAATAATTTCCATTTTCAAATCCTTTCAATAATCATCGTAAAACAATCGGGTTTAGTCCTCGAAATTCTTTTCGTTTTTTAAAACATTTTTATAAAACAATTTTTTATACAAACCACTTTATATAAAATTACTTCAAAATATTTATTCTCAAATATCTCTTTTCTTCTTTTAAAGGAAAACATTTCATAACATTTCAAAACCAATTTTCAAAATAATTCGTTAACTTTAAGTTAAATTATCATAACCAATTATAATAATTAAATGAACCAACATTATCGCTAAACACCTTTTAGTCAAATTGTAAAATAAGTCACAAGGTGTTAGCCTACAATTGTTTTCTACCCAGCTCATGCATATGGATAATTAATTGCTCATAAATTGGTCGAGCAAAATCAACAATCAATAAATAATAATCAGTGCTCATAAACTGGTCGAGACTAGTTCAAACAATCAATCAATGAAATAAATACGATAATAAATGATAATCAATGCTTCATTCTATCAAATATTTATAACACTTTTAATTTTATCTCGGGTTAAAATGGTATGATATTTATTTTGGAGCATCTGGACTTTCCCTTCGACATGTTCCGTCCCTCGTCCAAGTCTTCTTGGATCTCACAAACGAAACAGTGTACTAGTCGTTTTCGCATACCTCATTAAGTATTTAACTTCTAAATTTTAAAATACTTAATTAACCATCCAAAAGTCAAATAAGGAAATAAAACCATTGTTTTAGCAAACAAAGTAAACAAGCATTCAACAAAGATTTACAAAAAAACACTTAACACTTAAAGTTCCTTCAACTTAGCAATGATTTTAATGAACTTAAAGGAAGAAATAACCCACTTTAGATTTCACTCCATCAAACTTTAAGGCAAGGAATTCCAAATCTAAATCATACTTCCTACCAATTTTACTAACTTTGTCACTGCGGATTTTGACTATAGCTTTGCTACAATTCCCGAAACTTCTTGAAATACGGCTATAGCTCTACTATCATAGAAGTTGAGATGAAAAGAGGTGGAGATGACTTCTAGTGGGCATGGCCTTGGGTGGATGGATGAAACTTACTGGCTTGAACATGACTTAATTGGTATACTTTTTTGTCGATTATTTTTGTCATAACTTTGTTACGCTTTTGGAATTTTTTAAGAGAGGCATGAAAGCCATTAAAGAGTGGAAGAAGAGCTTGAAAATAGAGAAGAAAGGTGTGAAAAAAGTGAGAAAGTGTGTTGGTATTTATAGGAAAAATTTTAGATTAAAATAATACTTTGTAAAATGACCAAAATACCTTTTACTTATACTTTAAGCAAACTAATTTTTTTTTCAACACTTAACATCACATTTCAAATCTTTACTTTAAGTCATTTTTACTTAAGTATTAAGTAAAGAATATAATAATTATGTTTGTTTGATTTGATGTTTACTTTTTGACTTTTATAACTCTTTTTGTCTTTTTATGCTTACTTTTTGTTATTTACATTCTAAAATTTTCTAAATATGTACAGTAAAAGTAAACTTGATCAGTGAATTAATTAATACTTATAATATTTGAAGATATGTTCATATATAAGAAAATAAAGGTGCAATAACGTTGCGACAACTTTAAATCGACAAAACATTGATTTTCGACAAAATGTTTTACAGTCATATTTTGACGTTTTAGTTAAACTATTTATTTATGTAAACCAAATTTAAAAAAAAAATTGTATAATGTTATTTAAAAATATAAACACTCATAAATTAATTAAAATAATTCATTTAACCGTTGAAACTTACTTTTTTGAAATTAGGATTTTGTCACTTTTGTCGATATAAGCAATTATTCCTATTTTTGTGTATATTTCTCTTTGCAAATCCTATTTAATATTATTTAAATCATAAAATGTTATATATTTTATATTTAAAATCACTTTAAATAGTATATATTTTAAAGTGGTCAAATTCTGGATCGTTACAGATATTAACTATATGGGCCTTAGGTTTGAAGGTTTTAGAGACTATTCTATGAGGAATGGAGGTTCTAGAGATTCTTCTTCAAAGGTGTTGAGTTTGAGAGAGCTTATAGATTGGTTCCAAAATTTCAAGGTAAATGAATTAGGTTAGTTGGTGGGTTCTCATATTCAAGAGGGATGTGCTGACATCGAGGTCATTTCGAAAGAGATCCTCTATGTTGTTCTAGAATTATGATTCAAAAAATACCTTGAACACTTTCAACTTAGGTTTCATCCAATAGAAGTTTGAGATGAAACAAATCATTGAAGGAGTTTATCCAAAGCATTAAATTCCTCTCAACTTATCAGTTATCTGGAAATTAATCACATGGTCTCTATTTTCCCTATCCCATGAAACCCTTGAAATACACCCATTCACTTTCTAATTTTATAAATTCTAATATATAAATAAAGTATAAATGAGTAGTGAGGTTTTGTTTTACCCAGAAACATAAAAAGGACCAGAGGATTTTATCTCCAATCATTCAATGGCTAGCATTGTTGAATGGTCATGTCCGATGTTTTCGAAAATAATCATCGATGGATAATGATATGTCAATCGAGATTCCCCAAATAGGCATCTTATATATGCTCTATTTCCTTTTTCTTCCTTTTATCATGTCTTTGTGAAACTTATCAAGATTGTAATCTATACTATCTTTTTACATTGGAATAACCACAACGATTAATTTGTCGTACTCTTGTCTTTCAATACATTACTCTTTTCTTTGACTAAGTACATAATTCCTGACCACTTGTCTAAGTTTTCAAAAATCTTGCATAGATAGAAAAAACTTCAAGTCATCAACTAATAAGAAATCATGAAAACCATTAAAATTTGTTTGTGTATGCATAAAAATTCTAAGTTTACAATCCCTCCTTATTTTGTTAAACAATTTGGGGAAGAAGAATAATAGTGAAAAAATCATGGATGTTAAGAACCCACAAATTTTTAAGAACCGTATGGGATTTTTATAAAAGCACTTGTATTGGGGTCCTTTGTTTCACAAAATATAAAAGAAAAAAACCATGGATGTTAAGAGTAGAACCCACAAAGTTTTAAAAACCGTATGGGACTTTTATAAAAGCACTTGTATTGGGGTCCTTCGTTTCACAAAATATAAAATTCTCCTTATGATACTTCTCGAGTAAGTCTAGCTGGCATACTTAAGATATAAGCTACCAATTGACCCTTTTTAAGGGAGTCCTCGCAATTGTCATCTTATTCAACCAACCTTGTTCATATCATATGTTAGGTGTGGCACCCATTAGTGGGTACGTAAATTATAAATTCCAAATCACAAAAAATGTAGGATAAACGTGGTACATATGGGACTGGTAACATATAACACTAAAAATTCCATCTGTTACAATCAAGTATTGCCATGACTAATTATATGCCCATTGGATGGCAATATAGGATGTTCAATTGAGCTGGCACATTGGAAACTTCGCAGGGTGGTTTCTCCTCTGACACAATAAAACACACGTTCATGATACGCTAGTGTGCCAAAAGTTAACATGATATCAGAGCCAATGGTTCAAGCGACCATTAGATGATGCAATAGTGACCGAAGCACGACTCCTTAAGGCTTGAGCAGCTTGTCAAGATGGAGACTTGGTTAAGAAGTTTTACCCACTGCTGGAAGAGGACTCATTGGTTACGCAGCCTCACTACACTACGTTGAAGACTTGTTATCTCCAAAACGAGCTGAGTAGAAGTACTCTCCTGAAGGTGTAGATTTGGTAAAGTTTATAACTACAAAAAAGAAGGCTCTTACAAGAAACCTAGTCGAATTGCATAGTTTCTTCAGTATGCTTCGAGGAAGGCTTGAGGAAATGGTGGTAAAGTTGGAGACTGTTAGGTTTCATCCACATTAGCGCATGTGTGGATTGAACTTGACAAAGTCTCACATCTTGAGAAATATGTGATAAACGTGGCATATATGGGTTTGGTTGCACATAACATTGGGAATTCTTATCGTTACAATCAAGTATTGCCAAGACAATTATATGCCTATTGGTAAGCAATATGGGATGTTCAATCGAGATGCTTGGACAATGGAAGATTTGTTGGGTGATCTATCCTCGCATACAATAAAATTCTTGTTCATGGAGAATACGCTAGAGTACTGAAATTTAACACACATTACAAATAAGTTATAGTTTTTAACCTGTAATACCCCATAAAATGAAAAATAATTAATTAAAAAAATTAATAAATAAGTAATAAGGCTCAAAAATGGAATCTAGGCAAACATTGGAATTTGACCATAAAACTTGCATCATTGCGTTCGTCGTGATTTTCTGAGCAACTTTCATAGATATACTTTTGCGATCGGAGTTCAAACGCTAGAGTACTGAAATTTAACACGCATTACAAATAAGTTATAGTTTTTAACCTACGTTACAAATTCTATTCTGAAAATTTTTCCGTGGGTTGCTACATAGATGTAGTAATTTTGAAAAAAATATAAAATCAAATTTTCAGTGCAATAATTATTTTAGATATAATAAACAATTCAAATAATCAGTAAAAGATAATTTAAAATTATTTATATATATAAAATAATTTATTTTCGAATTTGATAATTCATATTATGTATAAATAGGTGTAAGGAAAAATTCTAAGGTGTTTATACATTATAAATATACATATATGTAATTATAAGTTTAAAATATACATTAGCCTATATTTAAATTAATATACAAATATACATAAAATAATTAATAATGACAAAATTTAATTTTTTACAGCAAATTAGATTTGTTTATACATAAATTATAACACATAATAATATAACCATGCACATAACCAAAATGATAGAGTCAACACTTTTAGTGGTTCAATTAAACAATCGAGGATTATATATTTTCGACATTGACAAGAAACTCATAGTTTCTCTTCAATGAGCGATAATACTTATTAGACATTCTAATGCACTGTGTTCGTTTAGGTTAGTCAATTTTATTTCATCTTATCTAATCAGTTCTATCTTTGGATCGTATCCAAATCCTTTTTACTACCAATAATTTCTCAAGGAAACTCCTTCACAATGAAGTTGGTATTTCTTGAAATGTTTCTTAGCGTAATAGACAGGTATTCATAAACGTTTTATGAATTTCCTTATTCATTAAATTGATTTGGTTTTAGTTTACAAAAGTTATGTTCGAAACATAAATATGTCATCCAATAACAGTCTTTTCAAAATCCTTTTGGGAAGATTCATACAAGATCCTTCATGAACAATTATTACGTGCAATCTTTCGACTCACACAACTTGCCAACTCCTTGGCCAAGGATATGTTGAAGTTTCTTATAAACCCTTATCTTGTGTGATTTTGTAAACCATTATTTAGACGAAATGATATTAACCTTGTGTACAACTCTTAAGTACATGACCTTATAGAAAGAAACTAACTCAACTTCACTCACAATTAATCACACATTGTTCAACAAAGTTCGATTACCCCTTATCGATGCATCATTATGCATCACATAGAGGAGTGACTTTTGAGATTGAATCTTTATTCATTTTTAGGTACATTCAGACCTTTTTCCATTATACTCACTCATTCGATCAAATCGAATCATTTCTATTGCATGTTATTTTATCTACTTTTGTTTTATACTCTATGATTTTACCGTAGACATACTACATGTGTATCAAATACACATGTCCATGTCGACGATAAATCATCGGTGAATATGACGAAGTATAAGGAATTGTTTTGTTATTTATAGAATTATGATTGCATACACCTATATGTATCAATCCGAGGAGTTCATCAACTCTTATGATACTCCCACTGAATGGGTGCATAGCCGTTTATTGTTTGAGATATAATTAACAAGTATCGTATGATTCAAACTCATACAATAAAATTATTTCTCAAAACTACGGCTTAGTTTATAATTCCAAAACAACCATAAATAATATTAGATACTTTTATATGTTCCAATACATCACTTTTCTTATAAGAAAAATTACCACATTATAGTTTTATTTCACAAAGAATATTCATAATATTCATATTGAAATATAGGCATGTCTATTTTTTTCAGTCGATACCAAAAAATAATAATTATTTCATAAATGATGTATGGTAAGTTATACGAAAACAATTTTCGTACTATGATGCAATTAATAAGTGCTATATTGTATGCTCCCACTATTTCCGCCATTACTATAATAGCGTATTAAATTTGGAGATCCGTCATTCACTTAATACAATTTGTTTATTTCATACACTGCAACTATTTACACTGGAGAGTTCGTTGATCAAATATCTTGAGCTCAAAGAAATAAATCTCAAAGAAAACAATTTTCTATATGAAAATACATTTCAGAATAGAATTCATATTTCTTATTCCAATATCAAGTATCAATTATTGATTACAATTCATATTTCCAATGTTTCTCTATGAAGCAGAAGTGAGTATTCATTCTCTACATTCCAACTGTACCTTAAATTACATCTATTCTTATATATTCGTTTTCCTTTCAAATGGTCAAACTATTCAAAAGAAAATCTTACTACAATATCATAATAAACTCTTTAGAAAAGGGCATTCGATTATCCTTAACATTTAAGGACATCAAATATGTTGCACTTTACGTAAACCGATCAAAGTGACATTTCAACGATCGAGTTCTTATATCTATCTTGTAGTTTTTGGTCTTGTGTTACATTAACACAATATGATATCTTTTGTAATCAATCGGATTGAATACTCGATCTCGCACTCAGGTTTATTCGGTTTTTCGGATGAACTAATTTCATCGAAATATTGTACATTACCAGCTTTGATCATTCACCATATAACATTTATATGCAATTGTATATGGATCAAATATCCATAGTCTTGTATTGTTTTAGAGTGCAAAACTCATAAAATGCAATACATGTTCTTGACCAAATAAATGCATAAGTGACCAAACGATGAATGTATTCAGTAGTTGTAAAATCAGACACTTGCATGGGTGTTGAAATGTTACATGCAATAGGAATTTGATAGTGGGTATTATATTTCCATTTGTCAACTTTCAATTCAGTTCGTTTGTATATTTAATTGATAAACATTTTATCAATCATATTAAATGCACAAATTTATCATTGTAGATAATTATAATATTATTTAGCATATGTTCTTACAATATTAGAAAGGTTAAATGTTACCATTTCATTTTTCTAATAAGGCTCCCACTAGCCTTTTATGATTCTCCAAACCATAAGATGAAACACCGAAGTCTTTCGACTTCACTAGTGGGTGTTAAGACTCATCTGCCTCGGTATTCTGACCTTGAGTTTGCTCAACAAATCATAGCCCCACAAACGATAGATAACTCCTTATCGGTTGCATCACATACAACTCCTAACCCATTTTCCTTGTCCTAATCTCATTTCGACCTTGAGTTTGCTCAACAAATCGAAAGAGATTATTCACTCATACCTACCATATCATGATGGTCTAAGTATAGTATATGTACCTTGAGTTTGCTCAACAAATACATATTGTTATCATACCTCATATGTTCAATATATTAATAATACTACACATAACATCCCCAGCTTGAGTTTGCTTAACAACTAAGGAGTATGCAAGTAATTTATTAATATGCATATGGAAGAGGACAACATTATATTGAAGATTCATAATCTTCAATATATTATATTGGGTGATATCAACTTATGGAATAATGTATTTCTTATGAAATACCCTCGTGATTCAAGTGCTAGACACATCAGAAATCACAGTATACGTACATTTACGTATGTATTTATTCCTTAAGTCTATTTGGGTTTCTTTAATGTTCCACATCTAGTTTATACATTAATATCATATAAGTTTTGTTGTTAAATAACTTTTATATTTCGTATTACTTATACGATAGTCTTATGTATAATATTTCATTAATTATATCTTATTTAATTAATTTTAATTAATTAACTCTTTAATTAATTTTATATTAGTATTCCAATACAACTTTTATATTGAACATATCTACTATAACCATTATAGTGTAACACATATATCTTATATATGTGTGTTTTTATTTAATTAATTAACCTTTAATTAATTTATTATTTAAACAATTTTAATTAAATTATATTAATTTCAAAATTTTATCTTATATACATACATGTATGCTTATGTTTTCTTAAACACTTTAAAATAACATAATATATATCAACATATATAATACATGCATATAAGTATTAATTAATTAACTCATTTAATTAATTTATATTATTAATCTTATTAATAATTTTAAAAATTAATATTTACATAGTTTCAAATATTTTGAACCTTTTCATTACATTTTCAAACATTTTGAAAATTTATGTTATATTATAACCTTTTATAATAAACATGCTTTTATTTTAAATTTAACTTTTAAATTTAAAATCATGTCTTAATTTTCAAAACTATTTTTAAATTTAGCCCAAGGCCCAATTCAAACTGGGCCTATTCTGTTAGGGGCAACCTTTTGGCTCACATCACCTTTCAGGCCAGGCAGGTAACCCGGTAAGACATGGTACTTGATTACCCAATTCCAATCCTAGAAACCACCTTTCTAGACACCGTACTAAGTGCATAAGCTTAATTAGTTAGCCCTAACATGATTAATTTAGACCGCATAAGCTATTAGGCTCTGATACCTTTGTTGGAACTGGGCCAGCCCGCAGCGGTAGTGGTGGGTGTATTTCAATTTTTTTTATCCTATTGGATCATTATTAGGCCTATGAAGTCTAATTCATTAGAACAATTCTAAATTTGTTTTAAATAAAATCATGTATTTTATTTAAATTTAAGTATTTTGTAGTGTAAAGTTAATTTGAATGATTTAATTTATATGTATACATGTATCATATACATATACATATGTGTGTGCATGTGTAACATAATAATCCATGAAGGTTATAACATGTCAGTATATAGATGTTGGGATTTACATCGCAACAGACACATTAGCTCATTCCGTACGTATTGTATGTTGTCTAAATATGTGCATAAATCTATAATGCAAAGTATATTTATGTAAATACGTACACTACAAGAAACTTCGTCATTAATAGCAAGACAAAACAGCGTTGACAACCACAAAGTTGTCAACAGTTGGTAGAACTTAAATATAAAAATGTACACACGCTGTTGATTACATGCCCCTTGCTAAAAAAAAAGAGACGTAGGCGGCAAACATTTCATTTCCCTCCAATATCTTATTCTAACCTTTCCCTGCTTAGCTCTCTTATCCATCGGCTTCCTTGAGAAAATCCTAAATTCCTCCTTTATCTCCTATCCAACCTCAAAATCACTAGGGCAAAACGTTATTTCTCAATCTTCCCTTTCTTGATTTTACAGTCTCGACCTTATCTCTCTTGATTTTACACGATTGCTATTGGTTTAACGGTAAAGCTTCCCTTGCTTGAATTTTCTTTTGTAGTAGAAAATCTGGTTTTTCCTTTGAATTTAGGAGAAATATTGGGTTGCTAAGTCTCTCTTATTATGCTATGGCTTTAGTTTAGGTTTGTTTTGATTTATTAAATTACTTTCGTTCATAGTTCATGGCTCATTTGAGAAATTCTTAGATGCATCATACAATAAATCTTAAGCCTGCATTGACTGATAATTCACATTGGATAAAAGTATGTATAGACAGTTTTTAAGTTATTATATTTTAGAAAGAAATAAACACTTTACTCAAATTGCTTGAATCTTCCGTTCTTTTCCTCTTGCTGAAGTAGATCAAATTATTAAGGTATGTTCAAATGTTTGCTATCTTTGGTTGATATGAGATTATGTGGTCACACATTAGCACATAAGCTCAAAAATTTTCTCCGAAGACTGTAGTATTATGTACCATGTTTGTTGATTGAGTTATATTAGTTGATTGAATTACATTATTACCTTTGTGATCGCTATAGCCAACATGTCTGTACATTACTTTTGACATTTGGTACATAACGTAGATTATTGTCTACTTTGTTCTGCAGTTTATTTCAAATGTCAGTGCATGAATATGTCAGTGCATGAATATGTGATGCCTTTATTTCAAATGTATATTTAAATGAGGTTGAAGTTTTTTTTATTTTGAAGTATCTTTTAAGTACTTACCATGATACAGTCCTCGCTGTGCAGGCTCTTTTAAATGGACTAATATGCATGTCCCTTGCAGGCTCATTCTCGTGTCCCTATCCCCGTTGCAGTCCTCCCCATCACAGGCTCGTCCCCATCTTCGTTGCTGACTCGTTAGTGGAGGCGACCACCCTAATTCCCGCTGCAGTCAGCGAACGCGAATTGGTAGCCATCATCGCCAGCAGCCCTTTGTCCTCGAAGTTTCAAAGTAAGTTGTAGCACTTTTGCTTAATTTTGTATTCTTGAATTATTATTAAGAAGTTGTGAAATGCTTTTGAAATTTGGTATATAGTTTTTATATTATGCATATATAATCCTAAACCTCAAATGCTCATACCTCAAATTTGCTTAGTTTGTATCTTATATAACTCCAAACCTTAAATGCCCATACCTCAAATTTCCTTATTTTGTATCATATATAATCCTAAACCTCAAATGCCCATATAACAAAAGATAATTAGGAACAATAAAGAAAAGTGTAATGACCCGATATTTTCAACCATTCGCATCCATACATGTCGGATTTGAATTGCTCAAAATATCATATTGTTAATTTAAATTTGGCCAAACTCAGCATATACAGTAAATAAAATAATCACAGATCACAGACACAGAGTAATATGACAATAATGCAGCGGAAACAAAAGAATAGTAGTTCATGAAGCTACTATATATATATAACAGAGTTAAACAAGATACAACAGAAGTCTCGAATATATAGATGTCTCAATACAATAGTCAAATACAAGATCAGAATACATCACTGGAATCAACTGAATATCTGAAAGCTGGATAGATAGCTGGATCTCCAAGCGAAGCTCCAACTCCAAAGGCGAGTCTCGAATACTGGTACACTCAGTCTGACCCGAGCGTAAAGCAAAACACAAAACACTCGAGTCAGGATTAACATTCTTATATCAATAAATCCAACTCAAGTGAATTAACAACTGAAAATATAAGTAACTCAAAGGATGTTTGGGATAACCATCCTCTAAGGATCCGTTAAACTATTTATATATAGTAGTGTACGCTAAGTAGATAATGCCTATCAGTAATATAAAGTATCAAAATAGCGTTAAGGCGTTACCATTATCCCCCTTAACACATTTTATATAAGCGTCATAGTCTATATAGCACTGTAAACTCCACCGTAAACTAGTGGGCTATTAGGGAGTACTCCATAGGTATAACACGAAACAAATCGTAGTGGTCGCACATAGGGATACGAGTATGACAAGGCACATGAGGCAATACCCAAGGTAGTGAAACTACCGTTTGCCTGATCCGGACTGGTGAGAATGCATCGCCGCAACGATCGCAACACCGTGAAACAACACTCCCAATTCAAGGGTGCGCACCAATAAAAAACAAGTAATGGGTAGTATACGTAGAAGTGTGTCCGCTAGAGATAGCTAACCTCACTGGCCCGGCACGGCTCCTGTTTAAGTCATTTCCAATTTGACACAAGTGTCAAGGCTATCCATTATCGTTCTCTTTCTTCAAATCCAGCAACGTCATCATTCCAACCACTTCATTCTGGATCACACTCCGCGTATAATAGTTATTAAAGTGGTTTTTGGTTTGGACAAAGAGTATGTCCCTAACCGATCCCGGACTCTTCAATAACTACGTAATTATTACACCGATTGGTCATTAATAAATTTTCAAAATAGTTTATATTTCAAAACTGAAATATCATTGCCATTTCAAAACCATATCCATACGATATCATTTTCACTTCAAATAAATCCATTTCCAAATCATATCACTTTCCAAAGTTATATCGCTTTCGAAATCGTAAGTCTTTTAAAATCAAAACACTTTGGAAATCAAAACCTTGAAATTCATAACACTTTGAAACTATAGTTTGAAATCATAACATTTTGGAATTCATAACACTTTCCCCTTAAACAGTTTATATATTAAAATTAGTGTATATAATAAAATAGTTTATAAAATAAAAATAGTTTATATAAAATAGTTATAAGTTAAAATAGTTTATAATAAAATAATATATATCGAAAATGATTTATATAAAATAGTTTATATTAAAATAATTTATAAAGTAAAATATAAATAATTGTAGATATAGTTTAAAAATACTTTATAAAATAAGATAGCTTCCACAAATTCACAAATCGATTCAAATTAACTCGACATCCAAATTCAACTTAATTCAATCTCAATTCATAAATTTCAACTCAATTCAATTTCTCAATAAATCATTTCGAAATATATGATTTCAAATACAGATTTGAAACACAAAATAAACCATTAAATTTCAATATATTTCAAAGATTTAAATATTCCACATTTCAAAAACTAAATTTGATAATTCTATTTATATCTCAATTTAATTTCATTACATTTAGTTTCTGAGATATTTCTTTAATCATTTCAATACATCTAAATACAACTTTAATTTACAAATTTATATAAACAAAATATCCCATTTAAATTTATATAAGTTTGAAATATTCATTTAAGCCACTTTTTAATCAAACTCAAGTTATAAAACATATCTTAAAATTTCAAATTTAATAGATTTCAAAACAAACTTATTTAAGTATAATTCTTAAATAATTAAGAATTCCAAATCAATTTCAAATATATCTTTCAACCTGAAACATTATAAACTCTATATTTGAAAATATAAATTTTACATAAATACATAAACATATTTTATATTGATTCAAATCAACTTTATTAAATCTTTAAAATCAATATTTATTAAAATCATATATTTCTTTCCAAAACCATAGAAATCATTTTAAAAATATTTATATATAGACCAACGGTGTCTGTATATAATTTTCTATCCTATGGTCAAGTGATAAGGATATTTATCATTTCAATCCGCAATTTAAATAAATAAATATATATATATATATATATATATATATATATATATATACGGGTATATATCTTTTCAACCCGCAATCCCAAATTCAATGTCAATGAAAATCGCTTGGGTTTATCATTTCAAACCATAACGATTTCCTCCTATTCTACAGATCGTTCGGGTAGTATGTATCATTTCAACCCATAGTGAGTTCTATACTAACAGGGAACTTGCAGAGTGATAACAGATATGACAATAATATAACAATCAATAACAGGCATATATCATCAGTGATAAATAATAGATAATGGTGTCAGATGTCATAGGTGAACAGATACAGATAATGGAATATATATAACAATGTAAATATCTAACAGCAGCATATTTCAATTGTTGTTTCAATTGAAATCAAATTTAATAAATAAAAGAACGTTAATCGTGAGTGATTGCTCACCTTTCGAGGCTGGAGAGATTCGACAAATGAAACTAGTTACAAATCCAAGCCTAAATCCCAAAGCAAAGCTAGATTGGCACGAATTCGATGAATACAGCTGATAAAAAGGATTTGACGAAATCAAATCCGAACTGAATCGATGAAGATAATTGATATAAGTGAATCGATATGGACATAACATATAAAATTGTGTATATATATATACAAAATCATATTTTAATTCCAAACATATATATTAATAAAATATATATGCATGTATTTCAAAACTCATTGTTTTAAGTTTAAAACACATAAACAAAGTCTCTATATGTAAATTTCAAAACCAAACTAATGTATACTCATATATAAACTAATTTATATAAACATACATTAAAGCCCATATTTGCATAAAAGAATAAATATACAGTCCAAACTATACATGCTGTAACCCACAAAATGTAAATACAAATGTATGGTCCCACATACTATATATACACACACACCTTGTTTACAAAATTTAATACAAATAATATACAGGAAAACATAACAAAGCCGATAGCAGGTATATAACTTTCATTTGTTAATATATATTTATGGAACAGACTAAAACAACTTTGTAGTACATATATATAACTGTATACAACATAACCAAATCATATATTAACCTATGTACATATAATACTATATAATATCTGTATACCAATATATAAAATCTATAAACCAGTATAAAATATTTGTACACAATAGACTTTTGAAATACTATTATATATTATATCTATAATATGTATACCATATGTAACTACTTCAAAAATATCAGCAGGTTATATGCTTATATTCATGCTCTCTAAGATCAGCATCATATATATATTGAAAACCAACAGATATATATATATATAGATTGATATAACTTCATTTATATAACGTATAAAATTTCACTGTAACAAAACAAAACTTTACACATAAACATTACATATATCAACCTATAACATATTATACTCATATATACTCCTATAAACATTTATATATAAACCGATCTATCTTTTATATTGACTTTTATATAAGTAGAACTTGGACATTATCCCAACAGTTCAAATAGAACTTTATACAATAGTTTAAATATATTATTTCTATTAAAATCATAACATATGTGGTAGTAGAAAACAGGACTGTACATATTAACAACAAATCTATTAACTTATATACTTTACATAAATACTTTAAAGTATGAACAAACTGTATATATATATAATATCCATATTTTGAAACCAACTCATACTATACTTCTTTAAACTAGTATACTGTAAACAAGGATCAGAGTGTACAACCAAATAGTATGCATAAACTAATATGTGCAATCATGTATATATACCATATTAAAATTTTACTGTAACATATAATCTTACGCTCAACCTTATATATACCAATAGATACCACAAGATAAACTATTATTTCACATATATAACTAATATATAATACATATATATACCTATGAGTAATAAGAGGAGACAGGCGGCAATCAACTGGAGGTGCGATCAAGCTGGAGGATGACAGGAAGGGGTTCGGCCATGATCTAGTTGGACAGAGTAGGCTAGGCTAAGGAAATTATGGTGGTCAGCTGCTCGCGGAGGGGATGGGCAAGTTGGACGCGGCGCGTCAGAGGTGGCGAAAGGTTGGAGAGGACAGCGGGTTCGAGTGACCATTCGATAGTGCTAGGCACGATGGGGATACGGCTGTGAAGCGGGAAGATCGGAGACTTTGGGCAAGAACAGGTTGCCCTCGAGCAACATGAAAGCTGCGGGCAAAACAACGAGCATAAATAGATCTGGAAGAAAAAAAATCAACAGACGAAAAAAAATAAAACTTAGATTGTAAATCTCTAGAAGTAAAGGAGTGGTACCCTGGGGAGAAGACGAGTAAATACTCGAAGGCAGGAGGAAGGCGATACCGTGCTCTATTATAATTTTTTTTAGAGAATGATAGAACGAATAGACAATAAAGGTAAGAAAATGAAAGGTTACAAAATAGTATGTACCACCAATACTTTATTAAATATTCACAAAGCCCAAAATAGAATGAGAAAGTAAAGGTAATGGAATGACAACCGGCAACAGCTGTATTTTGAAAATTTGAAAGGCAAGTGGCTGCTAGAATTTACATGGCAGATAAATGAAAGAGTATAGGGAACCCAAAAGTCAAATCGGAACCGATACGGAGATCATTCCGTAGATTCTGATGTCTGCCAGACTTCGAAACACACAAATGAATATACCATGAAGGTCAGCACGACGAGACGATCCAAACGGTATACAAATATCAGTGGTACGATCACTCGATCAAAAATCGATATCGGTACCAAAATGCTGCTATTCCGCCGAAAATAAGATCGACGAAGCAATAACAATCAAAATTTGGAGAAACGAAATATGACGTCTTGCTCAGAAGATGATTTACAATTTTTCTATATAAAAATATTCAGGTTTAGAAAACATTTTATTATCATCGATTTTAACTGATTGGAATTGAAATAAAATTTCATAAGAAAGTAAACTTCAATATTATCTGATGAAAATTTACCAGTTGCTATGTTTAAATGGACGTATTCTAAGTATTAAATTTTTATTTCAAAATTCAATCATTTAAAATTTCACAAAATTTAGCTAATTACATTTTTAAAACAGTTAAAATTTACGGGTTGTTACAAAAAGTCTACGATTAACTCTACCTGGACAATCCACCAACTTTAGTAGCTGCTTTAAGGTTCTGCAAACAATTCTTTTCTTGTTTCTCAACCCTATGCTTCTTTATAGCCTTTCTTTTTGCAAAAGGGTCCTCCCTAGGAACTAGGATACATTGAAAGTAATTTGTTGATAAGCAAATGTTTAAAGGATAAGAACATCTCTATAGGATATTCTAGTTGTTGCAATAAACTAAAAGTGGGATAACACTAAAATGATGAGTTAGCTGTTGGAATATTCTGACATTTATGGGTTATAGAAACAGTCATTTGGTCTGATAACCGTTATTGAATACAACTAAGAAATACATCATGTTCATTACTATCATTCTAATTAAATGCAATAAAATGATAGATGAGAATGACCCTGAATGAACTATTCTTCTCTCTTAGTAGAGTGAAAAGTTTGTTTGCATATTTTCCACTGAGGATTGTTATGAATGCATGATCTTGTACATTTTGTTGCCTCTGCATTTAAATTTGAGGTTAATGATCTTAATGAATTTAGTTTACTTAATCCCTTATATTTTCAAACACGTTGAATATTTTAGAACATTGCCATCATTTCTAGTGGCCATCGCCAGCAGCCATTAGCTAGTAGTCATCATCGCTAACCGCAGTTGATTTACGAACTGCTCTTCATGTAAGATTTTATGATTTAAAATTATCGTTATGTCTATTTAGTCTAGTCACTATAGTTAATATTGTAGTCTGATTTCAAATTAGCATTAATTTCTCTAATTTACCGTTAATACTGAAGTCTAATTACAAGTATGTGTAAAAAATATCTCCGCTGTCATGATTTCTAAAATCAATGCTAGTTAAGTTCTCTTCTGACCTCTAACCTTCTTTCTGCCTGGTTTTGCTTTTATGATGTAAACCTAGTTATACCAATAGCAAAGTTTGATGATGTTTGAACTTGATGCATCCCATAATAAAGATGTAAAAGATTAGTCACTATGAACTACTATTATCTAACCAGCTTCTGATCACATTTGAAATGATTTATTGCAACAACTTATATGATCTTATCATATTTTCTTCGTTTAAGGAGTATATACACATAACAGATGCATAGGTCCTTGTGGGTTTTCATGTGCATTCATCTCACAGATTATTTTCAGGTTATGAAAGTTGAATGAATAAAATCAGATGGAGAAGACAATTGTTCTACGTTGTATATATATAGTTTAAAGTTACACAATTAATTTAAAGTTACCCAATTGTTGTGCGTTGTATATATATGCTCTTTGGTACAAATTGTAACATGAATATTTATCTATTTTCAACAGCTCTTTAAACTGTTAATAGAAGCAAATTCTATCCGAACAACCATACAGAATCATTACATATAAGTTCAACATCTAGCCTTAAAGATGACTACACTTTTGGTTAGATTGTTGACATGAGTCTACTCTAACCATATCGTTTGTTTTTTGTTAACAATATGGTATTAGTTCTCATTTATTATGTTGCTTTATTTGCTGACTTCAATAATTTTCCCAATGTTCTTGATGCGGTTGTGGGTTGGAACAACTAATAAAATGGTATTTTATCCCTCATGTTCTTTCCTTTACGTCTTGTATATCTTTAAAGTAAATTCGGTTTCGTGAACAAATTTTTTTATAGCCACCTTTAATTCTATAAATGCATTACTAACTTCTTTTTTACAAACAGATGCTACGACTTTTAATAGAAGGCTAAGAGTATTTAAATTAAATTAAAATTATGTTATAAGAATAAGTTCAAAGTCCGTACAACATAATAAAATCTGTAAACAATCTTCTCCCTCATAAAAC
This sequence comes from Allium fistulosum, assembly GCA_030737815.1. Classification (NCBI taxonomy): domain Eukaryota; kingdom Viridiplantae; phylum Streptophyta; class Magnoliopsida; order Asparagales; family Amaryllidaceae; genus Allium; species Allium fistulosum. Next base: position 299,119,161 of record CM060907.1, read on the forward strand.
ATTATTGTTAGTTCAAGTATAAATCATAATATTTCACTGGCATATGAGTGGCATCTCCATCTTTAACCTTCTTACCAAAGAATATTTTACAGTTAGCTTAACTAGTAATTCTAAAATATCTGCAGATGGTTGTTTTTATAGAACTTTAAAATATATGAAATAACCAACATAGCTTTGATTAGTAATTGGTTATTTTCAGATTAAGTCATATGTATGTGGTCATAGAGGGAAAACTTCTAGACATCAACTGAAAACCATGCTCAAATATTTAGAGGGTGCACATGAGAATGAAAGAAATGAAGGCAGTAATCTTTTGATTCCTATTATACGTTAATTAATAATCAGCTAACATTTTTTTATGAAATTTCAATTTTGAAAGTAGAAATGGACTTCAGGTAGGCTACTTGTAAAATGTTTGGTTTGATAACTTATTTAAGAAAGTTAGAAACCTAGCTTATGAAAGCGTGACTCTATAACTTACAAAAACCACACGTTTTATAAACACAACAACATCTTGCTAAATACAAGTTTTATAATCATAAGAAAATGCAAACTATAGTAGTTTGGATTTTGGAATAACAACGTAAGAAAAAACATGATTTTGTTTCTTCAAAGGCTATTTTTATTCATATCATTAGTCTTATCAGTTCATAAATGGACGATTGTGGTATTCTTTTTGAACTTGTATGCCAATAGACCTTGTGATCCTCTATGATTGATATTGCATTATTTAAATACTAGCTTATGTAATCAATATGATATAAATAAAATATAGTTTGATAATTGATTATGAGATTGAGTAGTGGAATGCTGGACTTAAAACTTTTTATTCTGCAGCTTGCAAACAATTTGAACAATCCACTTTGTAATTGAACTTAATAGATTAAGTATGATTGATATTAAAGTTATAGTATGATTGATAAGCATTGACATATTGTAGCCAAAAAATATCATGGGGGTAGATTACAATTTTGATAAATTCAGATTTACCACCTATTATGAGAAGTCTTCCACTCCAGTTATTTAGTTTCCTTTAAATTTTGTCAAGTAGCCTATAATAATCAACTAGTTTCAACTGTGAGTTACTTAATGGGACACTAAGATAAATAATTGACTTCTTAATGGGACACCACTCCTCTACTAAAGTAAAATTTGGATTTCTGTTCATTAACAGCCAACCTAGTTTTTCCTTTTAGATTGCACATAACATGCTTTACAGTGTTATAGTTTACTAGACTTGCGTTGGCAAATATGAATAAATAATCAACATAGATAAGGTGATTTAAAACAGGATCGTGTCTGTAAATTTGGGTAAGATTACCATTTATGTGTTCCAGTTCAAGCAAGATTGAAAGATATTCCATTGCCAAAAAGAAAATAAAAGGAAAAAGTAGATCTCCTTGCTTTAGTCCTCTAACACTTTTATAACCATATGAGCTACTCTTAATAAGAATAGAAATAGTTGGAGAGGAAATACATGTGTAGATCAAATTCACCATTTTTAGTGGAAATCCAATGTGACATATAAATTCATTGTTAGTCCTATCAAAGGGGCATTTCACCAGAAGGATAAACTTTGCAGTCCAATTAGTTTCTAGGACACACATTCAAAGAAATTACTTTAAGGCCAAAGTCATCAGAATAATTACTTTCAAGGACAAAGTCAGTAGTCCAATTACTTTCAAGGACATAATATCATAGGTTTTTAGGCCCTAGAAACTAATTATTTTACGTTTTGTCCTTGAAAGTAATTATTTCAGTTGTGTGTCCTAGAAACTAATTCCACTTGCTAAAGAGGCCCTTGTGGCTAATTTCCACCCTATCAAAAGCGTTTTGGAAATCCACTTTCAAACACATGTTATTTGACCCTATCCTATTAAAGTTCGAACCATTTCATGCGTAAGAAGATAATTCTCACTTACATTTCTTCTTGGAATAAAGGCATTTTGATTTGTAGATATTAAGTCATTCATGAGTCCTTTGATCCAGTTACAAATCACATTTGCAATGATTTCGTACATGAGATTACAACATGAAATTAGACGTTAATCTTATATGGAACAAGAGGTTTTTCGGCACCAATGTAATAAAGCAGTGATTAACTTCTTGTATTATATGACCACTTGCAAAGATGCCTTCAATAGCCATCGTTCAATATTTTTTGTTACTATCCCAATAATAGTTATAAAATTTAGCACCCATACCATATGGACCTGGGCAACCATCATCGCAAATTTGGAAAGTTGCATTTTTAATTTCCTCTTCAGTTATCTCCATCTCTAACCTTTTCCTTGCATTCTTTGACAAAACCTTTTTGCGAACTATATTGTCAAAATTATTATTGGTAGCTGTTGTGTTGTGGTATTCAGAGAAGTAATTGACAGGTACCCCTAAAAGCTCTATAGGGTCAGAAACATGATCTTCATTAACATTCAATAAGTAGTTAATGGATTTTCTTTTTTTGGTGCTTATCATTCTAGAGTGAAATAAATTTGTACATTGGTCCCCATCTCCTTAACAATAATGTTGTGATGTGCATTACAGTGTATACTTTCTTGGAATTACAGTGTATATTCATGATGGAGAAAGACTGGGTGCATTCACACAGGTAATAGGATAATAAACAACTAAATACACTTCGAAAATTTTAAAATTTTAATATTACAATTAATATTTGTGTTGTCTATTTTTCATCATAGAACTAGTATAGAATACCGACAAGGAGCATGGAATTTTGTGGAATCCACGAAGAAAAATTTAGCAATTACAGAAATTTTTTTATATCCTTGCATAGATTGTCGAAATCTTACTCATCATCATGACAAGATTGTGTTTGAGCATTTGGTTATAAAAGGAATGGATCCTAAGTACAAATGAAGTAGGTGGTATAATCATGGTGAACAAATAAACATAGTTGAAGAAATGGATTTGAATGACACATATGATTTATTCCAAGCTGTTCACTATGAAGATGAAGATTTTGTCGATCATACCTTTTTTGCCGACGATAAAGATAATGTTGATGCACAAAGACGAGAAGATGATTTGATAAAAACTTTGAAAGATGCAGAAAGTCCATTATATCCAGATTGTGCAGGTCAGACAAAATTATCTACTATCATCGCTTTTTATAATCTTAAATGTGAGTGCGGTTTATCCGATACTGGTTTTGATAAGCTATTAAATCTATTACATGTATTATTGTCGAAGGATAATGTACTTCTCAAGAATATATATGAAGTAAAAAAAATTCTTTAAATATTTGATATGAGTTTTGAGAAGATTCATGCTTGTAAGAACGATTGTTGTCTTTTTAGAAAAGAATACAAAGATTTGAATAGTTGTCCAAAGTGTGGTTCTCCAAGATGGAAGATAAATAAGAGTACAAAAGAGATTGTGCAAGGCATCCCTATCAAAGTGTTGAGATATTTTCCAATCATTCTAAGATTCAGGAGAATGTTTAGATCTAAAAAATGGCAGAAGATCTAAGATGGCATTATAGTAATAAAAGCAACGATGGAAAAATGCGTCATCCTATGGATTCTGTGACTTGGAATGTAGTGGATGAGAAATATAAATCATTTTCAGCCGATCCATGCAATCTCAAACTTGGTCTAGCTACAGATGGTTTCAAACCATTTGCCATTAAAAGTTCTAAATATAGTTGCTGGCCAGTAATGCTAGTGACATATAATCTTCCGCCTGTGTTGTGCATGAAAGAAGAAAATATTATGTTAACATTGGTGATTCCTGGTCCAAAGCAACCGGGAAATGATATTGATATATATGGCACCACTTATAGAAGATTTACATCATTTGTGGAATAACGGTGTTGATATTTATGATGCTTTTAGTAAAACACTTTTTAATTTAAAAGTAATCTTACTATGGACGATAAATGATTTTCCGGCTTATGGAAATCTTGCTGGGTGTTGTGTAAAGGGTAAAAAGGCTTGTCCATTATGCGGTGTTAACACTCATAGTCGATGGTTAAATCATAGTCGAAAGATTGTGTATATGGGTCATAGAAGATTTTTACCTCGTTCAGACTCATTGAGAAAACAGAAGACTTGGTTTGATAATACGGTGGAGAAAGACACCAATCCTAGGATTTTGACAGGTAGAAACATTTCTGCTATGCTGCAAGATTTTCCTAATGATTTTGGAAAAGATAAGAAAGAAGAAATAAAAAAAGGAAAGAAGATAAAGATGAAAAGACTAGATAAGAAGGAAAAAAAACATAATGGACCAAAAAAGGAAGCGTGTTCACAACAAAGAAGATGAACATGATGAGAATGATAACCCTGTAAAACCAGAGTTATTAAGGTGGAAAAAAGATCAATTTTCTTTGATTTACCATATTGGGAGGTTAGTGTTTATTTTTTTCCTACATTGATTAAACAGAAAAAATGTATAATACTAAAATGTTATATTCTTGATTGTTACAGGAACTTCCATTGTGACATAATTTAGATGTAATGCATGTCGAGAAAAATGTTGGAGAAAGTTTGCAAGGCACAATATTGCATGAAAACAAATCAAAAGATGGAATTAATTCTAGAAAAGATTTAGAGGACTGGGGAATTCGACATAGTCGTTTTGCACAACCCCGTGGAAAGAAAACATATCTTTCACCGACTCCATACACATTGTCAAGTTGTGAATTTTTTTTTTCTGCAAGAGATTATATGATTTCAAAGGGACTGATGGTTATTGCTCAAATTTCAAAAGATGTATATCATTAGAGGATTGCAAAGTTAGTGGCTTTAAGTCTCATGATTATCATGTTTTGATGCAGCAAATATTGTCAGTTGCAATAAGAGGATTGTTGCCAAAAAAGCCTAGGAAAACAATAATCCGTTTGTGTTCATTTTTCAATAAAATATGTCAACATGTTCTTGATAAAGAAAAGCTGCAACAACTCGATGATGAGATCGTTACAATTTTATGTGACCTTGAAAGATATTTTCCACCTTCTTTTTTTGATATAATGATACATTTAACAATTCATCTCGGAAGAGAAGCTCGATTGTGTGGACCGGTTCATTTTCGTTGGATGTACCCCTTTGAAAGGTACATGAAGACTCTTAAAGATTAAGTAAAAAACTATGCACAAGCTGAAGGATGTATTGCAGAGTCCTACCTTAGAGAAGAATCTATGAGATTTTTTGGTGAATTTTTAAAAAAATCATCACTAATAGAGGAGAAACAAGGTCAAAATGAAGATTATGAAAACCACGCAATACTCGAAGGTCGTCCAATTTCAAAGCTTGAGACAATTACATTACCATTTAACGAGAAAGAAAGTGCTCATTTGGCTGTCCTAATGAATATGCTATAGTGGAACCTTTTTTAGAGTAAGTAAATATTGCATTCTATTTTGTTTTGTTTTGATGTGTATAACAACATGTATAACTTCCTTTTTTTTTCTTTTATGCTAGTCTGCATCTTGAGGAGTTGGAAAATTCAGTCCAACGTATGAAAAAAAATGCGACATTGCTTTGGAACAATCATACAAAAACTTCGCTAATTGGATTAAAAAAAGGTTATTGTAAATACTCTTTAATTGGCTTCAAAATAATATTTTCAAAATCTTTGGTAAATAAATTGATTTTTTTCAAATATCTATTGAATCGAAGGATCATGATACGTTGTTAAAATGGATTGCAGATGGTCCGAGTACTAATGCATTGTCATGCAAAGGATATATTATAAACGGGCAACGTTTTCACACGCAAGATGTTGAGAGAGAAACTCAAAATTGCGGGGTGACTTATGATGCCACTACTATGTGTAGAGAAAGCGCAAAGGATACCTCTCAAGTGGTTGATGTGGTCACATATTATAGGATTTTAACCAACATAATTTTGTTAGACTACCATGTCTTTTATATTCCTGTTTTTAAGTGCAATTGGGCAAACAAAGGAAATGGAGTGAAAGTTGAAGACGGGTTTACTTTTGTTAATTTACATCAATATCAAGCTTCATTTTCAAGAGATCCGTATATTCTTGCGTCTCAAGTGAAACAAATCAATTATTTAAGGGAAAACGATTCTTATAAATGGTATGTTGTATTGAAGGCACCACCGCGAGGGTTTCATGAATTAGAGATAGATGAGTCTATTAATGATGTAAGTTTTGTTAGAGAAGAACGCGAAGAAAACGATAGGGATGTTGATTCCATGGAGGATGCTATCTACGTTCGAGAGGATTGTGAAGGCATATTTGAGTAGTTTCAGTAAGTTACTTAATTAACCAAAGTTTCTTAATAGATTGGGAATGCATAAATTAACCAAAGTTACCAAACTTCGTTTTAGTGTTTATATATATACAAGCATAATATTATGACCTGACATAAAATAGATCATCTTCAACTTCGATTAGGTTAAGGTCCTAGAGTGTTTTGTGATCTAGTATTCTATCTTGTTGAATTCCTAAACATGTTATAAAAGCTCAGTTTACATCATTGTGATTAATGAATGAAAATAATTACAATGTGATAATGTAGACTTGTGTGTTTTTTTTCTCTTTTTCTTGCCTAGCCTTTCATTTTTTTTATTTGTTCTTTTTTCTTTGCCTAGCAGTGCTATAAAAGCTCAGTTTATAATAACGTTTCAGTTACGAAACCTGTGATACATCATCGACTGAATGCTGGAACACTGAGTTTTAGGCATCACAGTAGTTTATGTAATATGCATTAACTTCCCCATGTACACATTATGATTTTTGTTCTTCCTTTTTTGTTATGCGTTATTTTTCTCTTCATGCAAAGAAAATTCCCATGTGCAATTTTGGTATTTAATCTGGGAATTTTGAGCACTTTGTGAACTGTGCCTGAAGTTGGTTCTGTGGTAGTAGTGGGGGGTTGCAGTGATAGTGTTTTGTCGTGTTAAGCTTTGTGATAATCCGTATTGATTTGTTTACTTTAAAAAAAAAATTAGTTACTAAATTTCATTCAACCTATTGCGGATGTAAATGCTACTCGCAGTAAAGAGGAGTTGAGCACCTTCATCTAGTAGAAAGGTATCTCTTCTCATTTGCATGTACATGCATGAATACTAAAGTGATGCATTATCGTCTGAAATCTGAAACTCACTGAGATTTTCATGACCAAGCGATCTTTGATTTATTTTAGGACAAGTAAAAATGCATAGTATTCCTCAGTTCTTTTTAACATCGGTTGTCCATGTTTACTTAATTCCTAAGTTCTTTTTAAATTAAACCCATAGAAGTTTGTTTAATGTGTTGCATTTGAATATTTCTGTATGATTACTACTTTTCATTTCGACAAATCTTTTAATTTGGGGGGCTTGTTTATTAGTTTTTCTCAGCAAATGTTAAATCTGACTAAATGTATATAATAAACAGAAACACCATGCCTAGTAATTAAAGTTGGTTGTTAGACATTATATTAGCTTTTTCTAGAAGAAATGAGTAAACTCTTGTTCCAAATCTTTGATATATATCAAGATCAGCTATTTCTAAGAACGATATTTGCATGACTTTGAATGTTATTAGGAATGTATTTGCAGTTTTAAACAGGGTTATCTTGATCAAACAGGGTTAAATTGGGTTGTATTGGATGAACAGCTAAAGAACATTATGCTCTTTTGCTTGTGATGACATTCTTGTCATATCCACATGACCATGATTACACTGTAATTTGTCATCATGATAGTTTGCAAAGTTACACACTGTAATTTGGAATAGTCATCATGACAATTTCTTTGCAGAGTTGATTTGTAAAACACACTGTATTTTGGAATAATCATTATAATTAGTATATAGTTTCCTTTTCATGCAGTAATTGTAATAGAACTCGGCCAAGAGATCTTTTTCACTCTCTGTTCATGGCTAATAATCTGTTCAACGTTTTCGTATTTATTAGCAACTATATACTTTCGTTTTTCGGTACAGTATTGTTCTTTCATGTCTAATCTGAATTGGTGTGCTTGTTCTTTATTGTAAGGCTAATAATTTATGACTTTATTCAGCTAAAACTAATGTTATGTGAACATATTGGAGGACGACCGTTTTGAAATTTATGGGTCTCTCCGCCTCTTTTGTTTAATTTCTTTTTCTTACACTGAGTTTGTCTGAAAACAGTTTGTATATCTTAGTGTTTCCCTTGTCATAAATTTACTATGCATTAATACTAAAGTGTTTATTTATATGTACTTTTAATTACAGAAAATGGGTAAAAATACGAAAAGAAAGAGGACTATGATTAACAACAATATTCAGAATGAATGCAATTTTGAAAATAATGATGCTCCAATTTAAGAAATTCCACAAGTCGTCAACGATACTGCAATGCAACAAGAAGGAAATGTTGAAGTTGTTGAAGCAAGCGAGAGAAATGACAATTTCGATGTTAATCCAATTGTGAAAAAAAGAACTAGAGGAAGAACAAAAGTCAAAAGGCTTCCTTTAGATATTTTAAGTCGAATTGAAGTTGAGTTTAATGGGGAAGGTGAACCAATAGGAGATGGATCGGTCAAGTTGTCTTCTTATTTAGGCCCACTTGTACGCGAGAATGTTTCGGTTACACTGGATAATTGGAAGCATCTCAACAACGAATTAAAAGTCATTCTTTGGGAATCCATTCAGGTAAGAAACAAACAATAACACATTCAACTCGTATTTTAGCACTTTTTTGTGTTGATACATGGATCAGCCATAGATATTTTTTTCTTGGTTTCATCCATTTACGATGCAAAATATTCGTTTATCAATATATTGGTAAGCTTGTTGGTATTTTTCTTCCTATTGCTCCTTGAGGAACAGTTGATTCATGTGTATCATATATTCCCAATTGTATCCTTTGTGTTATTAAGTAGATTAAAAAAAAATATTGCAGGCTAGATTTAAATTAGACGAGGAATGGCAAAAAGTGCCTATATTTCAGCAAATGGGATGTATTTTTAGAGCTTCAAAAAGCATACTAGTTCTCAAAATAGTAAATGCAAAGAACGAAGAAGAGTGACTTCAACTAAAACCAGATAACATCAAAACCATGACGGAGTGGAAGAAGTTTATTAAGTCGAAAACAAATCCGAACTTTAAGGTAAATCATTCATAACACATTAATGGTTTATACTTATCTAATGTGAATTGTGATGTTAATTATTATTTTTAATACTGCATGTGAGAATAGCCAGTTGGAGTAACAAATGCAATATCTACATGTACATTATTATTTACAAATGATATATATATATATATACCTTTGATGATTTCTCTGCCTTTTCAATAGCTCTTGATTGAAAATAAGTTGATGCAGTCTCAGCCTTTGATTGGTTTCTCTTAACATTCAAATAGTTTGAATATCTTCTAAAAATTGTAATGGTCAGTATTAGTCTTTAACTCTATAATTACCATATAATAATAGTCCATTATCCATGGACATTTGTAATGGTTAATTCATAATTATACCTTCCTTGCTCCGGTGAGTGTACAATATTTGACCCATGTTTTGGAATTCCAATCTCTTTAAAAGAAATTCAACGAAGTATAAGCTTAACATAATGTTATTATAACATTATTTGATATAGAAATTTCTTTAGCTTCATGTCAATGTTACTGAAGTAAAGTCTTACACTTCGAGGAGTTTTCGAGTTCTTGTTCAATGTTGAAGACCCGTGACTTGATTCTCCATTGAAATTAGGGGTGATGTCAGTGGAAGATTTCAAAGAAGTAAAGCTTGATTTCTTGTTCTCATTCAATGTATCATTGATGTTTTGAGTTTGTTTCAAATTAAGAACCATGTTTGTATGGCTAACATTATTGTTGTTCCGTCGTTCACTAAATTTTTCTTCTTCAAGAAAAGAAAAGGATTTCGAAGGCAGGGATTTTGACTGTCGAGCTTCAAAAAAAGTTTTTTTCTTGGCTATAGAGCCAAGAGTAAGGCACATTTCAATTTCTTCCAAGTGCTTCTTTTGACAAAAAATCGACCAAATGAGACTGATTTTCTCCATGCATCTTCTGAAATTTTGCTAACCTGCTGCATATAAATGTCTTAGAGTATCTACAGTAGATGTGTTACATGGAATATTTCTGTTTTTGTGTTTATTGAATACTCCAGATGGTAAGTGATAGATTCAGAGCTATTAGACAAAATCAGATGCCACACACATGCAGCCGTAGAGGCATGGATCGATTGGCTAAAGATATGGTAAAAAGTTAATTTATATACCATAATATTTATTAACTAGTTAAGTGATTCGGCTTTGGTGCGAAAGGTCATAAGTTCGAAACTTGCGTAGCGTGATTCGAACGTTTATTGGCATGTGAAATGTTGTTCTACTGACATGTTGTATATAAAGTACCATTTCAAAAAATATATATTTATTAACTAGTTCGTTGATACAGTTTGTTGTTTTAATGATCATTTGAATGTAGAAAGAGAAGAGTAATGATTGCTCACCCGTTCCTAGAGTTGATGTTTGGGTCAAATCTCATATTATAAAAGATGGCAAACCAGTGAACGCGGCTGTTGAAGATACTATTGTAAGTTTTGTTAATAATGTGATAGTTTAAAATTAGTGTATAATATCAATGTTAATCTTTGTAGGAAAAAATTAAAAACATTGTCGTTGGTTCTCATTCGTGTTCAATAACCAGTTACAAAGATGATGCATTGTCGCAAGTGTTAGGACGTGATAAACCAGGACGATTGAGAGGAATGGGAAGGGGTATGACCGTCACCAAGGCAACTTGGTCACATGCTAGGGATAAACAAACAATCCAAATGCAAAACCAAATTTTAGAATTAAAGGCGATGGTTCACGGCCTAATGAAAAATCAGGTAATATTTTAGTTTACCGCAACATGCATGTTTAGAATATATAATTATAATATTGTATTAATATATTTTGACAGAGTAAAGAAAGTTAGGGAGAAGCAAGCACACATCAAAAGGTAAAATAAATTGTATTAATATTGTGATATCATTTAAATTTGGGTAATTAATTCTATAACCACTATATTTTGCTATCGGTCAATTGTAGGGCAATCATGATAACAAACATGATAAATGTGAATTATTGGATTGGTGTGGGACAGATGAAATTTTTGCAAAAGGAAGAGTTCTATCAAGTGATCCAAATGAGCTTGTCCAACTAAGTCCTTTAGGGTCAGATGCTATGAAAATTATTATAAACATTTTGAGAAAACCAGATGCTTTTTTATGGAGGCCCACACTTTGTTTGACATGTATTGGAGAAGTTGAAGGCGAGATAGTAGCATGGCCAGTTACCAGAGTTGTTTTGCCCAACGTAGACCATTTGGAGAAAGAAGACAATGAGGTAACTTTAAATTATTTCGAAACTAACATTTAATCCGATTACATAAAATAATAATAATTCATTAATATAATAATTTTTCTTTAATAGAGTAAAACTGGTAGCATGGATCATAAATGCAAGTTGTATGATTGGAGTGGGACCGAAGAAATAGTTGCTGAAGGATGGCTGCACTCGACTAATCCAACAGAACTTGTGAACGATCTTCCTCTTGGACCATCTGCACTAGCAGTTTGGATAGATAATCCAAAAAGTCGAGATGCTTATTTATGGAGACCGACCGTTGGTCTGACACGAGTTGGAGAAGCTAATGGTAAGAAAGTGGCATGGCCTGAATCGAGGGTGGTTGTGGAGCAGGTTGATATTGTAGCGTCTTCTACTCATACGGTTACTACTGTAGTTGTCGGAAATGTTAACTTACTTATAATTAATTCATTTATTCGTCTTACCAAGTATTTAATCATATGATAAAATAGTATATTCTTAATTGACAGGGTACAAATTCAATGAGAAATAACAAGTGCAAGTTGATTGATTTGGATCGAAATGGAGAAATTGTAGCTGAAGGACGTGTCTCTTCATTCGATCCAAAAGTATTGGTTCATTTTGTTCCTCTAGGGATAAATGCAGTTAAGGTTTGGGTTGACGTTGCAAATGCTCCAAATGCACGTCTATGGAGACCAACATCCGACTTACAAAATATTGAAGATGCCGTCGGCACTACAATTGCTTGGCCTGCTGATAAAGTTATAACAGATGCAAGTTCCGGTAAGTCCAATTTAACTTAAGGTATAATCGATTATTTGATGGTTTCGACAGTTATTCGCCGATCGTAGTTAAAAAATGAAAATCTCATGATGGTCTGTAGAAATCAGTTGGATGCATATTAAAGTACATAATTCATAGAATAATTTGATAATTTGCATTAAATAATTACTACAGGCAAAATATTTTATACTTGTTAGTGGCCATCGGAAATTCTAGTTATGTTCAATGTATCTGTGTATGTGGGTGGGGTGTTTAACTTCATAAATCATTTTTATTTGACAGGCTCTGCGTGATTTGTGATACTTATTCAAGGGCAGAAGGTTGAAGATAATATGGTGGTTGAGAATGGTTGAAGAGATGTTGTCATACTTAATGAGGTACTTTCTACTGTTATCATTATACTTTTGCATTATATTGTTTTGTTCATACTCCCAGTCCATTGATTTTATTAATTTGCAAAGCTAAAATTAAAGAAAAATTCAAACAAATTCAGACTTCAATATTTTGTAGTGGAAAAACAATGAATAAAAAAATGCAAAACAATTATCAACTTGTAAGAAGGTAAATTGTTTTAAAACTTTAGAAAAAAATACTTTGCAGGATTGTTAGAATCATTAGCAACTCACAGTTGGGTCCATACTCACGGATTGCTATCCATCATCGATGATAACAAATTTAGGAGGAATCCCACGTTTTTCTAAGCTGAAAGAATAAACAAATGCTTAATGGTTCTTATTGGACGACTATACCTGTAAAAAGTAATTCTTAAACTTAACAATAAAGCACCATTCTAATCCACTTTTAACATCGTCTGCAGTGACATTAGCATAAAATGCATCCTCTGTACACCGACCAAACTAGTTTTATGCATCTAACATCTGTCATATAAAGATAATTGAGTATTTTATCTATAATCAACGCATAAATATCGAGCGTCTATCACCGATAAATGCACAATATCAGTTACGTTTTCAGAAAAGAGAAACTCATGTTTTCTGTCATTATATCCCAAATGAACTAATAAACCAAAGTACATAATTAATTTAAACTGTATAAATTAAAAAAATTAAGTGAACATATGTATATTATTAAGATTCTGTTGCTAATGCATATATGATCTTAAGAGTTAAGTAAGCTGGATTGAAACCGTACATCTGATCATATTTACACACATAATATATAAATTCACCTATATACAGTATATCATTACAAACCTATACTACCATGATCATAACATGTACAAACCAATCAGTTTACCATAATATATGACATTGGTAACAGGAAAGCTAAGAAGTTTTCATGTACTAACATGATTTAAAGCATTCAACCTCCTTGTACGATTCATCAACCGCCATAGGGAAACATGCAATGGGACAAAATAAATGCGTCCACTCATATCGTTTTCTATGTAAAAACTGCGATATATATCACACATTTCCTTCCCACCATCCATTTGCATCCTTATAATAGTTAAGTTTGTTGCATGCAAAGACAAAAAAATTCCAATAGTTAAGTTTGTTGGGTCGGATTTTGTGTCTCAGTAGCTACAATGTGTGTGAGATATTTGAAAAAAGTTTGATTTTATCAGAATTATCGAAATATGATCTGAATTGAGGAAATATCCTTAAAAAGACAGGTGTTTTAAGTTTTAACTTGTACAATTAGTCTACTTAATCTTCTTTTCATTCATAGAAACTGACAGTGGAGTATTTTTATGAGCAACTATCTAGATTTGCATTCAGAATGAATAAGTGGTGCAATCATGTGGGTCAAGATGAGTTGTGCCCCCAACTATTTGTGATGAAGTCAGCTGCCCAAAGGCAATGACTGTTTTCTGGTAATCAGAAAAGCGTGAGATGTCATTCATCCTTACCGTATAAATAATATATAATTTAAGTGACTGCCTTTTCTTTGATGTACGTTTCTCAACTATTGTAGTAATATTTCATGCCACTAATATAGTGTCTACGATCGTAACTAGTTAACATAATTCGAGCGTAGAAAATGACATATATTCATTTTTCTCTCGACATAAACAAGTGACTGTCATTGCAACAAGTCATACATATAAGTTCAGCTTAAACCGACGGATTATAACATGTTACAAAGCAACATAGAATCGTATTTGCTATTGTCCAATTGGGCATATGGTCCTTTCACGTTACAGTGACCTTTCATTTACTATTATTGACCTTCATTTAAGTTTTTTTTAAAATTTTATAGCATGTTGTATACTTTGTATTAGTTAATCGCCTACTGAAATAGTGTGATGAATATTTAGTGTTTGCATTATGAATCCGATTTAACTTTGTGTACACTTATTTGATGAATTGATTCTCAAGCATTACTTTTGCTTTATAGGTAGATAGATGACTGTGATGCAAAAAAAGGTTGCAACGAGTTATGGATCGAAGTTATTTTTGCTGATAGAACTACTTTTTGGTTCTAACGTATGTACTACTTGCTTTTGTTTTGCTATTGCTACTTGTTCTATATTTTGTTTTTGACTATTGATGACAAACTATTTATGTTTGGTGTAAGAATATTGTGTATTTTGATTATGAAATTTCATACGTTGGTTATCAAATATGTGTCCAAAATGTGGTATTGATGCAATATGTTGATTTTGAAATGTAATATTGATATAATATGCTAATTTTAAAATGTGGTATATACACACATTGTGGCGGTTGTTTACTGTAATGGAATTAAAACATTCCACAGCATTTTTAAAACGCTGTTTAAACGTTCCACAACGTTTTTAAAACGCCGTCGAAAGTTTTAATAGCGTTTTAAAAATGCCGTAAAATTGTATCTAAAAACATAAAGCACGATTTATTACAACAAGGAAACGCTGTAAATAAATACCACAACATTGAAAAAACGCTATAAAATCTTATCTTAGCACGAAACAAACGCTAAGAAAGATATCTAATTGCACCCAACCAAATGCTGTTAAATGATTTCATGACACTAGGGAAACGCTATTAAAAAGAACATTTAATAGCGTTTATTTCTTGTCATTGTATATCTCTGACATATAACTGCATGTCGATAAACTACGTATGTAAAAACGCTGTTAATAGCTTTTAAAGCGTTTTTAAAACGTTGTTAAAGGTCCTGTTTGTTGTAGCGGTATACATATATTTAAAAAATATTTTATAACTAAAAGTCTTAAAATTATATATATATATATATAATTTAAAGCATTTGTATAAATATATATACATACTTAAACATATAAAATTATACATACATATATATATAATAATTAAAATTATATATATATATAAGTTAAATAAACTGTATATATATGAATAATTAATTACATTCAAATACTTAAAATATAAATATATATTTTAAAATTATTTCTAGATCAAAATTAGCATAACAAACATAAAATAATAATTTTATAATTTTATCATCTGCTGAGTTTAGTAAGTTAGCTTATGATACATCTTTTATTTTTTCTGATGTGGAGGTTGATCGGGAGTGTATTAGATGTAAGGAATTAGAGAGGGCTAGTACAGTTGGTTTATGAGGATCATTAGTTGGAACATTAGAGGTTTGCATGATTTGAATAAGTGTGATAAGGTTAGAGTATTTTTTAAAGACTATTCTATAGACATTGCTTTACTTCAGGATACTAAAATTAACTGTCCTGACATTCGTTTCTTTAGAAGATTAGGCGGGTATCATTTTAGAAAATGAGTTTTTTTACCTTCTGTGGGTAGTTCAGGGGGATTAATGATAGGGTGGCGTGATAACTATTTTAAGTTGCTTCAATGTATTACTAAGCAGCATTCTTTTCATATTATTCTTGTAACGACCCGATATTTTCAACCATTCGCATCCATTATAAGTGTATAGGTAGACACTCATGCCGGAGTTGAATTGCTCAAAATACCGCGTTGTAAATAAAATTTGGCAAATCTCAGAATATACAGTAAATAAATATAATCACAGATCACAGACACAGAGTAAAATAATGCAGCGGAAGTAAAAGAAATAGTAGTTCATGAAGCTACTATATAAATATATCAGAGTTACATAAGATACAACAGAAGAAATAGAGTACAACAAAAGTCTCAATAAAATAACCAAGTACAAGCTGAGTAGAACAACGGAACTGGAATAGATAGGACATGACAAGCAGATAATCTCCAGCGATTCAAATCTCCAAGAGAGTGGAAATCCAAATCTGTGAATAACTCAGGCTGACCCGAGCGTAAAGCAAAACACAAAACACTCGAGTCAGGACAATATATACTTATATAATGTAAACCAACTCAAGCGAACTGTAATAAGGGTACAAGTAACTTAGAAGATGCTTGGGACCGCCCATCCTCTAAGGATCCGTTAAACTATCTACTATGTAGTAATATACGCTATATACAGTAGTGTCTAATCAGTAAAGTATAATCATATAGAAAATAGCGTTAAGGAGATGGAGAACCTTAACGCGGTCGGATCTTAAAATCATAATCGTAGTAAAGCTCGATATGGTAGGTGACACGGCACAACTAGGCAATGCCAGGGTAGATATACCAATTACGCATCCGGACTGGTGGTGACGCATAGCAGCCACTACCGCCCACCTCGAACAACACTCCCAAATCAAGGGTGCGCACCAAATCAATCACAAGTAATAGAATGGTATCGAAGAAGTGTGTCCGATCAGAGGTGCTACCTCATTGGTCCGTCAATCGCTCCTGTTTTAGCCACCTTATGCCAACTCACGGGAGTTGGGTCCACGTATATACCTTAGGATCGTCGCCACCATCCTACTTCATTCTGGAATCTCCACCGCGTACACGGTTGCCAAAGTGGTTTTCGGTAAGACAGAGAGTATGTCCATATCCGATCCCGGTCTCTTTAACAACCCAACGTTATTATAACCCGTGGTTATAACTTTTAAAAACAATACTTTACTTCAAAATAAAATATCATTTCAAACCATATCTTTATCAAAATAAAGATTAAATCAATTCCAAACCATTTCCATATATTTAAATTTTCATATAATTTCAAAACTTCATTTCAAATCATTTTAATATAATAAAATATCATATCCTTACAAAACTTCATTTCAAATCATTTTAATAAAATAAAATATCCTATCAGTTCAAATCCAATATTCAACTTTAAATACCTTTTAAATTCAAAGATATCGTTCATTTACTATCATTTCAAATCACCTTTAAATAGTTTATATTCCAATCAAAATAATTCATTTAAACCTTTTAAAAGTGTAATTATTATATTTTCAAATCAAGTATTCAATTTCCAAAGTTTCAAACCATTCTGAGTTCGTTTACTAAGTCAAAAACCCTAATTATTAAAATTTCAGCATTTCACAGCATTTAAAAACAACTGCTATAAGTTATATTTGAAAACATTTTTAATTCAGCAAAGACAACACTTAAAACTGCTGTTAAAACTCAGTTTTAGTTGAATTATAGTTCAAAACAGAAAAGACAGCAATTCAGAAGTGCTGCGGTAGTTCAGATTTCAAAACAAGGGTTAAATTTGGTTTCAGCAAAGACTGCAGACCATTATAGCATTTCCAGAGAATGCTATAATAGACCTGAGTTCAATATTAGCCTATAAGTTCAACTGCAGCAACTGCAGCATTTCAGAAATGCTGTAGTAGCCCTTTTATTCAAATTTTAGTGTAATTCAGAACCATAGCATTTCTGAATGCTATTAAAAGTGATTTCCAGCTTTTTAGTGTATTTCCAGCAATTAAATAACTTCATTTTAAACTCTTTAAACATTTTAAAAATCATAATTTAACATTTAAAATGTTTATTTACATATCATTTAACATGTATCCTTTTCACAATAAATTTCTTATAATTAAATCCAATTTTCAACAATTTACTTAATAAATTTAAGTGTAAAAGTTTCCAATTCTTCACATTTCAACAAATAACTTAACACTTCAAATTTAAATTACCATTTCACAAATTTAACTAAATTTCCAATTTTATTTAATTAACTAAAACCTTTAATTAAAACCAAATTTCACATTTCCAAGTCAAGTTATATTTTTAAAAGATCACTTTTAAACATTCATTTATTTAACCACTTAAATTCATAGAAAAAAAATCAATAATACTTTAATAAATCACTTAAATTCACATTTAATCAAATTATCATATTTACCATTTCCAAATAAAATTTAATATCCATTTTATTTATATAACTTAAATATCATTTTTAACCAAATTCCAAATTTCCAACTTAAGTTATATTTCAAAAATCCAGTTAAACCATTCATTAATTACATTTTTAACACATAGAAAAATCATAATTTCTTTATTTTAAACATTTCAAAATCTATTTAAATCAAATTTCATAAATTTATATTTTTTTAAAATACTTAAAAATATTCAAAACACTTTATAAAATAACCACGGGCCTGTATATAATTTTCTAACCTAGGTCAAGTGATACGGATATGTATCATTTCAATCCGCAGTTAAAAAAGAAAAATCCGGGTTCTATCATTTCAAACCCGCAATCCCAAGTTAAAATAATTTAAATAAAAATCATTCAGGCCTATCATTTCAGCCCATAACGATTTTTCCCTATTCTAAAGTCCGTTTGGGTATGTATCATTTCAACCCATAGTGATTCTAATCTACAGGGAACTTGCAATGGTGATAACAGATATAAATAACAGAATAACATTAAATAATAGTAACATATGATATAATAAGTGTAATAACAGGTGTGAACATCATATGATAATAATATAAACATATATAACATGATGATATACATTACAGATTCAAATGGTGTCGGTTTATCAGTTATATAGGTACATATTGTCTGGTGAGAATAACTCACCGTTTTGTGCTGGAGAAACGACGACGACTGCACGAATGGGATCCAAACAAGCATGATAACATGAATATGATTTGATATGGGAGAGCCAAAGATAAATTCCCTTGTCACATTCAAACAAAACAAATACAGACAACATGAGTTTTTAACTCAAAATTCAATAAAACAATGTTAGAAATGAATGCATGAACCAAAGCCAAAGTGATTGCACATGCTTTCTACCATCTATGCTTCAGCTCCAGATCTGAAATGCATGGCTAAGGGGTGGGTTTGGATCTGGTTTTGGGTTCCATAGGGTTGGCCAAACATGTATGGTGATGGTGCAAAGATATGTGAGCATGAACTACAACACAAAGGCAAACTACATGGTTTCTAAGCCACATAAGGTCACGGCTAAGGCAATACAAGTCATGGTCAGGTCTGTAGTGGGTTAGGTACAGGTGTGGCAGTGGTGTCAGGGTCCACTATGGTAGGTGGTGGTGATGTAGGTGGCGGCCAAGGAGGAGTTGGAGGTGGTGGTGATGTATGGTGCTCGACTAGGAAGATATAGGTGAAGTTTGCTCATTTTTGTGTGGATCAACATCATGGGAGGCCACGGCTTGGGCTTGGGGTTGGGCTGGAGGAGGTAGTGATAGGTTCAGGTGGTGGTGGAGGAAGCCAAGGTGCTGGAGTTGAGAGGAGCCGAGCCTAAAAGGAGAAGAGAGCAAGTGCAAAATCAACAAAACAAGTAGAAAACAATGGAAAAGAAAGGGAATTTTACCAAATCTTTGAACAAGGGAGAGGCCGTCATTTTTTTTCAAGTTAGAGGTGAGAATTCACGTGAAAAATGAGGAAGATGTTGCTGGAAAAGAAAAGAAAAGCACGGCAAAAAAAATCATTAAGGTGGAGGTTGAGGAAATGAAAGGTCGGAAGATTAAAGGACCTTAAGCAACTAAAGAGACATAAACTTTTCAAATTTCCATTATATATTTATATATATATTTATAAATATGAAAATAGCTGAAATTAAAGATAAATAAACTCAGAAATAAAGTAAATAAGAAAAATAAATAAATAAATTTTATATTAATTAAATTAAATGAAGAAAAATAACACTATATACAAACTAGGTTAAATAAACTGAAACAAATTCAAATAATCTTTGGAAAAATCTATTCTAATCTAAATACATGTAAAGTGAATATTAATAAAGTAAAACAAAGAAAATAAAGTGAATGTATAAAATAAATAAATAAATTTTAATTATATATAGTTAAATTAAGAAAATAGCAAAGAAAATAGAAATTAGGCTTTAAAATTACAAAATAAATTCAACAAGCTTTGGAAAAATTTTATAATCACTTTAAAATTATTAAAAGACAAAATTATACATAAAATAAAATATTAACATATATTAGAACAAAATATGACAAATAAAATATAATTTATATGTTTAAAATAAATAATATTGCAAAATAAACAGTTTATACACAAAATTGAAAATTACATAACTTCTACAATATAAGTCCGTTTTCAACGAAACGAAAAGCAGTATTCATGGAATTAAATCTATTTTCATAATAAAAGATAAAATTTAAGAATTTTAAATATTTAAATTTAAAGTTTAAAAGTCAAAGTTTTACCAGTTTGAAATTATAATTTACATAACAATCAAAATATATATTTAGAAATGAAATATTTGAAACAAAACAAGTTTAAAATAATTTCAAATTAAAATAAAGTTTTTCAATCAGGAAATTCAATTTAACAGAAATAAAATATAAAATAAAATAAGCCTAAAATGTAGGGTTGTTACACTCTCCCCCACTCAAAACTTTTCGTCCCCGAAAAGGAATGAGGTACAGGAAAGCACAGAAAAAGAAAAAAAATGAAATAGAATTAATACAAGATGATAAGAAGATTGGAATTACACCTGATAACTATTGTTATAGGTAAGTTTGACAAGATGGAGGTGATCAAATCAAGAATATAAGCACGAAAAAGATCCTCTAGAGTCTGAATCTCCCTTTTCACTTGACTGACGGTCTATGAATGGAAAAACAGTGTTCAGATCCAGATGAGTAACAAAGGTTATCAAAGATTACAGAAAGATTTCTAAACAGACTAGTATAAGCAATATCCTTCCCATTCTGTAACAAGATAAGAGAAATAAGGACAACCAAAAGGTAGTTTGAAAAACAAAATAAGATAATAGATTTGTAACCATTATGTTTTGAAATCATAACAATTTAGAGATGTTATCATTTAGAAATCGTACTACTTAAAATCATAACACTTTGGAAATGTTATTCTAAAAAAACAAAAAAAAAACATAATACTTTGAAAATCATAACACCTTTTTAAAAATAATCTTCATTTAAACCATTTAAATCCAATGTCAAATAATATTCATTTCAAAGCTGTAACATTTCTAAGTTCATTCAATTATAAATTTCCAAAACATTGTATTTTCAAAACAGCAGCACTTATAAAATGCTACAGTAGATATATTAATATTTCAAATCAGTTTAATTTCAGAAATATTCATTTGGATATCATTAAACTTATGACTTATTAAAACAAACCTTTATGAATGAAATATCCAAATAAACTATACTTCATTTATTAAGTCAAAAGCTCACTATTTTAGTTAGCTCTTAATTTAACACATAACCTAACACTTATTTAAAATACCCATTTCATAAATAGATATTCCTTTAATAAGTTACACTTAAAATTCCATTTGAAAACCAAATTTTCAATTGTCAAATTTTAGTGATGTTAAAATACATTTTAACTATTTAAATCATAATTATTCAATTTCCAAGACATATCTATTTCATAAATAAATATTTATATAGCAAATATAACAATCAAATTTCTTTACACATTTATTCATTTAGACATCAATTAAACTATGAATTCAAGTTAAATAAACTTTATTACCAAAAGTCCAATTCAAATGTATTTTATTTTATCTATTCAAAGATACATTATTTATTATACAACATATTCATTTCAGGAAATAACCTTTATTAAAATTCCTAGGTTAGGCTTAAGGTTCCATATTAAATCAATTTGATTATTAAGTTATTTAAATAAAATCTCTTTAAATTCCTTTTTCACTATTTACCTCTGTTAATCTTTTATAACTAATATTTAAGTGTATAAAAATCCTTTTTATATTGTATATTATCCAATTACATTGTTAACTTCTAAAAAAATTTAAGGTAAGTTATATTTGAATGCAATTGTAATATACAAATAAAACTATCCAATTCAATTATCTCAAGTTTGAACCATTTATCCAAAATTTTGATTTTTCTTTTTATAATTGAAATTATTCTTTAAGAAAAAATTTAAGAATTTGAATCTTCGAACATCTTCAAACCATTTGGAGATAAGTAATTATATATACATAATATGTTAAATCAAATTTAAATCATATATCTTTATATATATTATAATCCAGTCATATTTTAGAAATTCAAATCAATCAGATTTTCCAAAACAAAGCTGTAGCAAGACTACAGAATGGTTTCTTCACTTCGAAACTCGAAAATGAACGTCGATGATGCTGCAGTCATCACCGAAATTATTTTCCAGCGACAAAGAGAAGAGCACTAAATTTTTAAACTTTAAAATTCTTTAGAGACAAATTTTTATTCAAAATACTTTAAATAATATCCTTTTAAAAATTTTAAACACAAGGTTTGAAACCATCGGAAATTAAATTCTTTAACTTTCTTGTTTTAAATTCATTTCAGTTCCCAAATAAATTTATAAAGAACTATTTATAAATTCATTTGTAGAACAATAAATGATAAATCAAGTATTATCATTTCAAATTATCAATTTAAATCAATTTATTAAGTTCCATAAAATTATATATCCAAATTTATTTCATAAACCAAATTTTAAAATAATATTGTGTTAGTTTGTTCTGTCAAAGTGTTTTAGAAATCCTATCGATAGCGTTGATCAGCCGAATCGATCGGAAACCCAAATCAACATTAACAACTCAAACAACACAATATAAAACAAAACATTAATTTACAAGTACAGTTCAAAATGTTTGGAAGATAGATTGGAACAAAAGACAAGATGATTAAACAGAGTAGAGAGATGGGTAAGCTTAGATAAATCGCGGACAACCTTAACCGGGTCAACCGTGACTCAATGGATAAGATCAAATGTGGATTTTCTGGGGTAAATCTACCTTCAATCTCAAGAGATAGAGTTTGGAATAATAAAAGATATTAGCATCTAAACCAAGGATAAATATAAATCTCTGGTGAATCGATGCTGATTATAAAGAATTTTCACTCTTTTATAAGAAAATTAGAATATTGGCGAGACCGCCAATTCACTATAAAGATCATTGGAAGTGGAGTCATGGGATACTCCAGAATCAAAAGATGATGAATAGTGAGGGACACGAATGAATTTCGGAACCACAGGGAACGTTCCAAAATTCAAAGGAAAACGAATCAAAGGAAGAGATTCAAACTCGAACGAAAGTGATTCTGTAAATAAATTTACCATACATTCTAAGTTTTGCCTCAAAGCCAAAGCTCTGATACCAACTGTAACGACCCGATATTTTCAACCATTCGCATCCATTATAAGTGTATAGGTAGACACTCATGCCGGAGTTGAATTGCTCAAAATACCGCGTTGTAAATAAAATTTGGCAAATCTCAGAATATACAGTAAATAAATATAATCACAGATCACAGACACAGAGTAAAATAATGCAGCGGAAGTAAAAGAAATAGTAGTTCATGAAGCTACTATATAAATATATCAGAGTTACATAAGATACAACAGAAGAAATAGAGTACAACAAAAGTCTCAATAAAATAACCAAGTACAAGCTGAGTAGAACAACGGAACTGGAATAGATAGGACATGACAAGCAGATAATCTCCAGCGATTCAAATCTCCAAGAGAGTGGAAATCCAAATCTGTGAATAACTCAGGCTGACCCGAGCGTAAAGCAAAACACAAAACACTCGAGTCAGGACAATATATACTTATATAATGTAAACCAACTCAAGCGAACTGTAATAAGGGTACAAGTAACTTAGAAGATGCTTGGGACCGCCCATCCTCTAAGGATCCGTTAAACTATCTACTATGTAGTAATATACGCTATATACAGTAGTGTCTAATCAGTAAAGTATAATCATATAGAAAATAGCGTTAAGGGGATGGAGAACCTTAACGCGGTCGGATCTTAAAATCATAATCGTAGTAAAGCTCGATATGGTAGGTGACACGGCACAACTAGGCAATGCCAGGGTAGATATACCAATTACGCATCCGGACTGGTGGTGACGCATAGCAGCCACTACCGCCCACCTCGAACAACACTCCCAAATCAAGGGTGCGCACCAAATCAATCACAAGTAATAGAATGGTATCGAAGAAGTGTGTCCGATCAGAGGTGCTACCTCATTGGTCCGTCAATCGCTCCTGTTTTAGCCACCTTATGCCAACTCACGGGAGTTGGGTCCACGTATATACCTTAGGATCGTCGCCACCATCCTACTTCATTCTGGAATCTCCACCGCGTACACGGTTGCCAAAGTGGTTTTCGGTAAGACAGAGAGTATGTCCATATCCGATCCCGGTCTCTTTAACAACCCAACGTTATTATAACCCGTGGTTATAACTTTTAAAAACAATACTTTACTTCAAAATAAAATATCATTTCAAACCATATCTTTATCAAAATAAAGATTAAATCAATTCCAAACCATTTCCATATATTTAAATTTTCATATAATTTCAAAACTTCATTTCAAATCATTTTAATATAATAAAATATCATATCCTTACAAAACTTCATTTCAAATCATTTTAATAAAATAAAATATCCTATCAGTTCAAATCCAATATTCAACTTTAAATACCTTTTAAATTCAAAGATATCGTTCATTTACTATCATTTCAAATCACCTTTAAATAGTTTATATTCCAATCAAAATAATTCATTTAAACCTTTTAAAAGTGTAATTATTATATTTTCAAATCAAGTATTCAATTTCCAAAGTTTCAAACCATTCTGAGTTCGTTTACTAAGTCAAAAACCCTAATTATTAAAATTTCAGCATTTCACAGCATTTAAAAACAACTGCTATAAGTTATATTTGAAAACATTTTTAATTCAGCAAAGACAACACTTAAAACTGCTGTTAAAACTCAGTTTTAGTTGAATTATAGTTCAAAACAGAAAAGACAGCAATTCAGAAGTGCTGCGGTAGTTCAGATTTCAAAACAAGGGTTAAATTTGGTTTCAGCAAAGACTGCAGACCATTATAGCATTTCCAGAGAATGCTATAATAGACCTGAGTTCAATATTAGCCTATAAGTTCAACTGCAGCAACTGCAGCAACTGCAGCATTTCAGAAATGCTGTAGTAGCCCTTTTATTCAAATTTTAGTGTAATTCAGAACCATAGCATTTCTGAATGCTATTAAAAGTGATTTCCAGCTTTTTAGTGTATTTCCAGCAATTAAATAACTTCATTTTAAACTCTTTAAACATTTTAAAAATCATAATTTAACATTTAAAATGTTTATTTACATATCATTTAACATGTATCCTTTTCACAATAAATTTCTTATAATTAAATCCAATTTTCAACAATTTACTTAATAAATTTAAGTGTAAAAGTTTCCAATTCTTCACATTTCAACAAATAACTTAACACTTCAAATTTAAATTACCATTTCACAAATTTAACTAAATTTCCAATTTTATTTAATTAACTAAAACCTTTAATTAAAACCAAATTTCACATTTCCAAGTCAAGTTATATTTTTAAAAGATCACTTTTAAACATTCATTTATTTAACCACTTAAATTCATAGAAAAAAAATCAATAATACTTTAATAAATCACTTAAATTCACATTTAATCAAATTATCATATTTACCATTTCCAAATAAAATTTAATATCCATTTTATTTATATAACTTAAATATCATTTTTAACCAAATTCCAAATTTCCAACTTAAGTTATATTTCAAAAATCCAGTTAAACCATTCATTAATTACATTTTTAACACATAGAAAAATCATAATTTCTTTATTTTAAACATTTCAAAATCTATTTAAATCAAATTTCATAAATTTATATTTTTTTAAAATACTTAAAAATATTCAAAACACTTTATAAAATAACCACGGGCCTGTATATAATTTTCTAACCTAGGTCAAGTGATACGGATATGTATCATTTCAATCCGCAGTTAAAAAAGAAAAATCCGGGTTCTATCATTTCAAACCCGCAATCCCAAGTTAAAATAATTTAAATAAAAATCATTCAGGCCTATCATTTCAGCCCATAACGATTTTTCCCTATTCTAAAGTCCGTTTGGGTATGTATCATTTCAACCCATAGTGATTCTAATCTACAGGGAACTTGCAATGGTGATAACAGATATAAATAACAGAATAACATTAAATAATAGTAACATATGATATAATAAGTGTAATAACAGGTGTGAACATCATATGATAATAATATAAACATATATAACATGATGATATACATTACAGATTCAAATGGTGTCGGTTTATCAGTTATATAGGTACATATTGTCTGGTGAGAATAACTCACCGTTTTGTGCTGGAGAAACGACGACGACTGCACGAATGGGATCCAAACAAGCATGATAACATGAATATGATTTGATATGGGAGAGCCAAAGATAAATTCCCTTGTCACATTCAAACAAAACAAATACAGACAACATGAGTTTTTAACTCAAAATTCAATAAAACAATGTTAGAAATGAATGCATGAACCAAAGCCAAAGTGATTGCACATGCTTTCTACCATCTATGCTTCAGCTCCAGATCTGAAATGCATGGCTAAGGGGTGGGTTTGGATCTGGTTTTGGGTTCCATAGGGTTGGCCAAACATGTATGGTGATGGTGCAAAGATATGTGAGCATGAACTACAACACAAAGGCAAACTACATGGTTTCTAAGCCACATAAGGTCACGGCTAAGGCAATACAAGTCATGGTCAGGTCTGTAGTGGGTTAGGTACAGGTGTGGCAGTGGTGTCAGGGTCCACTATGGTAGGTGGTGGTGATGTAGGTGGCGGCCAAGGAGGAGTTGGAGGTGGTGGTGATGTATGGTGCTCGACTAGGAAGATATAGGTGAAGTTTGCTCATTTTTGTGTGGATCAACATCATGGGAGGCCACAGCTTGGGCTTGGGGTTGGGCTGGAGGAGGTAGTGATAGGTTCAGGTGGTGGTGGAGGAAGCCAAGGTGCTGGAGTTGAGAGGAGCCGAGCCTAAAAGGAGAAGAGAGCAAGTGCAAAATCAACAAAACAAGTAGAAAACAATGGAAAAGAAAGGGAATTTTACCAAATCTTTGAACAAGGGAGAGGCCGTCATTTTTTTTCAAGTTAGAGGTGAGAATTCACGTGAAAAATGAGGAAGATGTTGCTGGAAAAGAAAAGAAAAGCACGGCAAAAAAAATCATTAAGGTGGAGGTTGAGGAAATGAAAGGTCGGAAGATTAAAGGACCTTAAGCAACTAAAGAGACATAAACTTTTCAAATTTCCATTATATATTTATATATATATTTATAAATATGAAAATAGCTGAAATTAAAGATAAATAAACTCAGAAATAAAGTAAATAAGAAAAATAAATAAATAAATTTTATATTAATTAAATTAAATGAAGAAAAATAACACTATATACAAACTAGGTTAAATAAACTGAAACAAATTCAAATAATCTTTGGAAAAATCTATTCTAATCTAAATACATGTAAAGTGAATATTAATAAAGTAAAACAAAGAAAATAAAGTGAATGTATAAAATAAATAAATAAATTTTAATTATATATAGTTAAATTAAGAAAATAGCAAAGAAAATAGAAATTAGGCTTTAAAATTACAAAATAAATTCAACAAGCTTTGGAAAAATTTTATAATCACTTTAAAATTATTAAAAGACAAAATTATACATAAAATAAAATATTAACATATATTAGAACAAAATATGACAAATAAAATATAATTTATATGTTTAAAATAAATAATATTGCAAAATAAACAGTTTATACACAAAATTGAAAATTACATAACTTCTACAATATAAGTCCGTTTTCAACGAAACGAAAAGCAGTATTCATGGAATTAAATCTATTTTCATAATAAAAGATAAAATTTAAGAATTTTAAATATTTAAATTTAAAGTTTAAAAGTCAAAGTTTTACCAGTTTGAAATTATAATTTACATAACAATCAAAATATATATTTAGAAATGAAATATTTGAAACAAAACAAGTTTAAAATAATTTCAAATTAAAATAAAGTTTTTCAATCAGGAAATTCAATTTAACAGAAATAAAATATAAAATAAAATAAGCCTAAAATGTAGGGTTGTTACAATTCTTATTAATCTTTTTAATAATTCTTTTTTAAATATTTCTAATATTTATGGGCCTAATTCAAAAATTAATCGGAGAATTTTATGGAAAGAATGCCTAGAATTTAGATCCTTAGCTCCGGGTTCTTGGATATAGGGAGGTGATTTTAATGTTACGCGCTTCATAGGAGAGCGTTCTCCTAGGGAAGGGGACTACTCTGCTATGGAGGAATACGATCAATTTTTTATTAATTCTAATTTGATTGAGATCCCCCTTTCAAATAGAGATTTTACATGGAATAACGCAAGGGAGTCTCCATCTATGGCTCTTCTTGATAGATTTTTTGTTAGTGATGAGATTGAAGATAAATTTCCAATCTGTAGAGTCTATGGTTTACCATACACGTACTCTGATCATTGTCCTATTATCCTCATCTGCGAGCATCATAGAGTTATTATTAATAATTTTAAATTTGAAAAGATGTGGCTTTTGGAATCTAACTTCGTGAACTTAATTAATGGTAAATGGTTTTCTTTGAGTTACCATAATATTAGAAATAAGGAAAATTCTGCAAAATCTTTTGTTTCAAAACTTAGGGATCTTAGGATTTTTTTAAAAATTGGAACAAAAATGTTTTTGGCAATATAAAAATCAAAAAAGATAATATTCTTAATGAGATGCTTAAAATTAATAAGATAGAAGAATCTAGACAACTAAATTTAGGCGAATGTAATGTTCTCGCCAATTTAAAAGATGAACTAAATTCTATACTAGAAAAGGAGGAGGTTATGTAGAAGCAGAGATCCAGAATTCAATGGATCAACGAAGGAGATAATAATACTAAATTTTTTCATAATACAGCTAATGGTAAAAAATGTAGTAATATAATTAACTCTATTTTTGTTAATAATGAAGAGTTAGTTGACCAAAGAGATCTTAACAAGGCTTTTACAGACTATTATAAGGATATCTTTGGCACTAAAATCAAACATAGAATCAATGTTGGATGGAAAGATCTGTATCCCTCTAATTCTATTGTTGATTTATTTGAGTTAGATAACCCTTTTACTGTAGAGGAAATTAGAAAAGCTATTAATGACATGCCAGGTGATAAATCCCCGGGTCCTGATGGGTTTCCAATTTTATTTTATAAAACTTTTTGGGACGTTCTAAAACTTGATTTAGTCAATATGTTTAATGATTTTTATAATTGTAATTTCCAATTAGGGAGATTTAATTGTGCAAATGTTATTTTGTTACATAAAAAAGTAGGAGCTAAAAACTTAAAAGATTTTAGACCTATATCTTTGATTAACTGTTCAGTTAAAATCATTTTCAAAGTTCTAGCAAATAGACTTAGTACAAGAATGAATGATTTAATTGACTGTTCACAATCGGCTTTTATTAAAGGGAGAAATATCACAGATGGAGTGGCTGTTGTTCAAGAATATATCAATCACTGTTGTAAGAATAACATAACTTGTGCAATTTTAAAACTGGATTTTGCAAAAGCTTTTGATTCGATAGATTGGGATTTTCTTGTAGATATCTTTCATGCTAGAGGTTTTGGTCATAAATGGATCAGTTGGATTAAGAATTTGCTTAGAACTGGTAACTCTAGTATTATGGTTAACGGTATATTAGGTAATAAAATTCAATCTAAGAGAGGATTAAGGCAAGGGGATCCTTTATCGCCTTTATTATTTAACTTAGCTGCTGATGTTTTTGCTAAGATTATTAAAAGAGCAGTGGATAATGGGTCTCTAGGATGTGTAGGCAATGACATTTCGCGTAACGGTATACTGGTTCTCTAATTTATCGATGATACCTTGCTTTTTTCTTCCTATTTACCTAGACACCTTATTACCCTTAAGTTTATCTTGTACAGTTTTGAACTTCTATCCAGTTTAAAAATAAATTTTGACAAAAGTTCTGTTTTAGTTTTAAATGATTTAGAAAAAGTTGAAAACTTAGTTGCTAATACTGTAAATTGCAAAACTATGAACTTTCCTTTTGACTATTTAGGATTCGTGATTTGACCTACCAAACTCAAACATGATGATTGGCTCATAATCATTGATAAAATCAAAAATAAGATCTCTAACTGGAATGAGAGATTTTTATCTAGAGCAGGTAGACTAGTCTTAATAAATTCGGTTTTATCAGCCCTTCCGATTTATTGGATGTCCATGCATCTATTTCTAGATTAGGTTATTGATAAAATTGATAAAATTAGAAGAGATTTCTTGTGGAGTGGAGAAAATCCTAATAATAGTTTAAAATGTTTAGTAAATTAGGAAACAGTTTGTAAAGCCAAAAAGGAAGGTCGCTTAGGAGTTATTAATTTGCGTAATATGAATTTGTCCTTACTAGGTAAATGGTTATGGAAGTTTAAGGATATAAATGATAACGCTATTTGGAAAGAGATCATTTCTAAATATTACTATAATAGAAATAGTAATTTATATCAAATTGCTTCTCCAGTCACACGAAATATATCTAATTTTTGGAAAAATATTTTAAAATGTCATGAGATTTTATAGGAATAAATACAATAGTTCATTCTGGTAATTGTACTTCTTTCTTGCACGACCGTTGGATTTCGGTCTTACCTCTTAAGTTGGAATTTAAGAGCTTTATGAAATCTATAATTTTAAGTTTGCTTTAATTAATTAAGTTTATTCTCCTGAAAACGACCCTCCTTGGAATTTTAGTTTTAACAGAATTTTAGTAGGTTCTACCCTTAGGCAACTTTTTTTGCTTTATGCTATATTAAATCTTTATAATATTGATAATGATAATGATATTATTAGTTGGGAATGGGATAAAAGTAAGAAATATACTTTAATTCTTTTTACAGATTTATTAATTTTTCGGGTACAATAAACAACTCTTTTAAATTTATTTGGAAATCTAATGCTCCTCCTAAATCTAAAATTCACATGTGGTTAATACTGCATGGAAAACTTAATACAATAGAATTTTTAAAGAGAAAAAACATTCAAAATGATAATAAATGTTATTTTTGCAATTTGCATCTTGAAGATATTAAACATATATACTATGATTGCATAGATTCTTATTACATTCTAAATAATACCCTTAAAAATTTTAACTTTAATATAATAACTAAAATTTTGGATTGTGACTTCTATTGGAATAATTTTAGATTTAGGTTCAAAAAGAATATTAGATTCTTACCTGACACTTTATTCATTATTATTTGTTGGTATATTTGGTTTGAAAGAAATCAAAGAATTTTTTAATAATAATACTAGTCATTTTAACAAATTGATTTTTACAATTTCTTCATTTTGTTTTAATTGGATTTCTAATCCCAAATATAAATTAGCTAAAAATAATCAATTTAAAGGGTATCTTAATAAGGTTAGTTATAATATTAACTTTTTTAAACACAATAATAATATATTTAACATTCACAATAGTAGTATTAATATTTTTTCAAATTTATATGATGATTTCATTGTTAATCATAACTTACTTATGATCAAAGGTTCATAAGAATTTTTTAAAGATTTGTTTCAATTAGTGTACTTGTCATTATTGGTATTAGTTTACAAGTAATTTAACTCTTTAGTATTGGTCCAGTTAGTCTTATTTAGGTTTTTATTTCCTACCTCCTTAATACATATATATGTATATAAATTATATAAATATACATATATATGTATCATTCTAACTTTTTTCTTAGTCATCCTTTAGACACAGGTATGGATGATAGGGTGTCAGGTTCACTTTGCAGGTTCTCATGTCTTCAGATTGCAGGATTTCGGATTGTAGAGAGGTCATCAAAGCAGAGTCTTCCTCTCAGGATCACTAGCAGTTCCACCACAAAGACTGGACAGTTTCATCTCCATTGTGGCATACTATTTTCAGGAGGATCTACTTTTCTGCTTGGCACTTCTTCCTTTTATACAGAGTCTTCAGAGCGGATCTTCCATTCAGCATCACATTCAGTTCCACTTCAGAGTAGTTGCTTATCCAGTCCTCCAGATCCAGATGCACGGAGCTTCCTTCTTAGTTTGTGACGACATCCAGTTTTTGGGCTTTTCTTTAGTTTTTTAGGTACTTCTAACACCTTAATATCGGGCGGTGGCCATGCCGGAACTCGATATCGGTGTGATGGGTGGTGGCCTTGCCGGAACTCATCTTAGGGGTACCTGAGCTTCTATGATACTTGTATTTAGCTTTGTTACCTGCCAGGCATGTTGGCAGCGCCTTATTATTATGATATATATAGTTGCATGTGTGCTCTTCTCTATTTATAGAGGATCACACATTTTTCTCAAAAAAAAATATATAATAAATAGTTTTGATCATATTAATTTAAAATATTAGTAATAAATATTAAAAAAATCAAATTTTAAAATTTAAGAAAATTTAGGATCATAAAGTACACGTTTAAAATTTTTTACATTTTTTTTTGAAATTAAATATTATTTTTAATAAATAAAAGAAATGTTCAACCGAAGTAATTTAATTATTAAAAATATTAAATATTAACAAAAAATTCTGAAAATTTTCTATGGGTTACTACATAGATGTAGTAATTTTGAAAAAATATAAAATCGAATTTTCAGTTAAATAATTATTTTAGATATAATAAACACAAATAATCAATAAAAGATAATTTAAAATTATTTATATATATAAAAAAATTATTTTTGAATTTGATAATTCATATTATGTATAAATAGGTGTAAGAAAATGTTAACCCGCCTTTAGGCAAGACCACATACAGGCGGATTTAACCCAATCGACTGCATAATGATCAATGCTAGATTTTCACAGATAATAAGCATGATCACTGTTATCCCACCTTTGGCAAGGCCGTGACACCAAAATTTAACTAGAAACCGAGGGCAGTTCGTCCCGAAGATCGGTTATACACGGATTTACTATGGATACTGGAGAATTTTATCCGAGTCCGTATCGAGCTACAATTGATGCGACACGAAGCAATGAAAGCCAACATTCCAAATTTCAAGTCAATCCAAGTTCATATGCTCAAGATATGATCGATGCAAGCCAGAGAAGTAAACTTGTTCGTATCCATCGGTCAACTTCTCTCGCATCGACCTTGTTCGAATCCATCAGCATTGGCGTTGTTCAAATTCATCGAATGGCGGCTTCCTTCGTATCCATCGGAGTTGGCCCACTTCGTATCCATAGTCTATCAACCATCCCATTTATATCCATCGAATAAGCGGTAGTTCATATCCATAGAAAGCGGCGTTCTTCGCATCCATCATCTCCAGCTTGTTCGCATCGATCAACCAACTTCACTTCGTACCCATCGAAACCACACATAGCCGCTACTTCATATCGATCAGCCAGTGATCGATACAAACAGAGCAGTTACAATCGATACGAACAAAGCAGAGCAGTTACAATCGATATGAATAGAGCAGTTATGATCAATACGAACAGAGAAAAACTGGGTCGATACGAACGAGGCGTATACATAGGAAAGACTCGATCGTTCGACATGAAATGTGGATCGATCCTAAATGCAAGCAACACGTCATTAGACATCACGTGCAGAACTATCGATACGACGCTATCGATACGAACAACATCGATACGAATTCAACAGCCTTCAGAAAATCCAAACTTGCATCGATCATAACTCAAAATCTACGAGTCCAAATGCCACCAAATTTTCATGGGAGCTTGCGTACATCCTCAAGAATGTTCATGATCGATCTCTTCTTAATTGGACGCAATTTCGATTGGTACGAAATTCATTTGTATCGATCACGGATCAAGTGCAAATGTCATGGGATCGATCGTGTGGGCCCACCTACATGAGAGAAGAGGTCTTCCGAGTTCTGAGCGAGATATTTGTAGCCTACACCTATAAATAGCAGTCCAAGAGCTTCAAAAAGGGATCTTTTTGGGCTCTCCTACGTCCAGACTCTGCCGAGATTATCCTTGTAATTCACTTCTACTATTGTAACTCATTGTAACCAGCGAGAACCATCAATAAAACAGAAAATCCTTCAAAGTGGACGTAGACTACAATGTCGAACCACTATAAATCTTGTCTTTCTACTGCTTTCCTTTTAATTTTTTGAGTGTTCTTCACATTTATTTTCTCTACATATTTTCCATCTGTGATATGTGATTGTAAATGGGTACTTTCATCGACAATTGGGTGTTTGTGACCAATTTTGGCGCAAACAGGAAAAATTCTAAGCTGTTTATAAATTATAAATATACATATATGTAATTATATGTTTAAAATATACATTAGTCTATATTTAAATTAATATACAAATATACATAAAATAATTAATAATAACTATTTTTTTTTATAGCAAATTAGATTTGTTTATACATAAATTATAACACATAATAATATAACCATGCACATAACCAAACTAATTTCTGACAACTACATATACCAACGAAAATCTCACCAAACTAGATATACAACATTAATACATATATATATATACAGATTTGAGATTAATCAATATTAAATCATAAAATATGATATGATTACTGTAATATATAAATAAAATACCAATTGACGATGCCTTTGAGTCCACTTGAATCAATGAATTCCCTCTCTAGTTATGCTCGATCCGTCATATTGCAAGCCTGGAATTGTCGACCTTTTCTATCAAATAGTGCTTTTACTTAACTTGAGTTGATTTGAGATTCTTAGAACTGATATGGGGATTATTTTCAGCCAGCAAACTTGATAATTATGGCAGCCAAAAGTTTTTTTTGATTAAGGGTTCAGAGATCCATATATATAGCCCTGTACAAGAGAGATATTAGGACAATCTCATTACCCATTCTCTCTTAATGTTAGCCATCCATCTCTAGGTCTAGTCCTAAGTTTTATCCGCCTTCAATAACTTGTCAAAACTGAAATTTACAGCCCTAATGATAGGATTTAAACCCATTTAAGCCCAAGCCAAAATGCTATGCAATTAATTCTAATTTAATCGCTTATCGATATCGTATATCGATTGGTACATTTATAACTATTATAAATATATAACAATTTTTATTTCTCAAACCATATTCAAATTTTATAATTCATATTTCATAAATATTAATTAATTTAATTGATTTATAACAATTATAGACTAATTAAATCATTCGGTCTTAAGGGAATTCATCATTTCAGTTGTGTAACTCTTGGGTGTAAATTTGGTCAGCAATTAACAACGAACTATTCGAATGGTAACGTTTACACGTCACTTAGCAAGTGGTGTGACATTATGGACAAATTAATCGCTTACTCATTTTTTGTAAAATCTTATTTGATTTAATTAGCGTTACCCGTTAGTGACATTTATATGCACTAATTCTCTTCGTCAAAACTGTATCAATTTGGATTTATGGAATTTGGTAATGGTCAAAATTCCAATATTGTCCATATTCAACTCTATAGTCCAAACACAAAATCCTTGGTTCAATAATAATAATAATTATTAACTGTACTACTCTGGCTAGAGATTTTGACTTTGGGTTGACTTGAGTTGACCATGATACTAACCTCATATAACTGAAGTGGCGAATCCCCTCTTGAATAGTGACTTCCTTCCAATACTTCCACTCGACCCAACTATAATCACTTGATGGATGTCGTTCCATGATTTTACTACAATCAAAGCAGAGTTTTTCATACTGAAGGTTGATAGTATTCTCAAGTCGAAAGAATTGTGTAAATTTGTCACATCGATATTTTCTGTTTAAACTTAGTTATATTAACAAACAGAAAACTACCGAGTGAGTTGTTCTATAGCTATCCAATAACTATCAGTATATAACCTCTAGGTGCCCTAAGCAGTCATGAGTAACATACTACCCAACCTTT
The DNA here is from genome assembly GCA_030737815.1 of Allium fistulosum. NCBI lineage: Eukaryota > Viridiplantae > Streptophyta > Magnoliopsida > Asparagales > Amaryllidaceae > Allium > Allium fistulosum. Next base: position 299,155,323 of record CM060907.1, read on the forward strand.
GGAGAGCATTACGTACTCTAGTATTAACGGATACATCGATATCCAATGTCGATGCATCTTGACTAGGAACATTTAAAATGATGTGTTTTGTAACAATGTGATCCAATACTCATGATTACAACTAATTGTAATTACTATCACAAACACGTCATTAATGGATTTTATGTTATATATATTTTTAATTAAATTTATTAATTAATATAACCACATTACATCAAGTATATAATAGAAAGAAAATACCTTTATTTCGAACAAGATTGGTCAACGAGTTAGATATATATAACAAATTACATAATTGCCCCTAGGGCATACCCCTAACTCTATCAGGAGGTAGGCTAGTTAACCCTTAGATAAGTCTTTTTGATGCATTAGTAAAACAATAATTTAAATTATAAAGCCATATCTAAGGGTCATCGGCCTTTGTTGCTAGGGCCGGTTGACTAACGATTATGTTATAGAGAACCCGCTTCGGGGTTAAGGTATTAAATAGTCATCGGGTATGTCTCTTCTCTATTTAACAAGTATTAAGTAGCCGGGGTTTTCTATTGGGTGGTATAATATATATATATATATATATATAGTTTTACGTCGGGGAAGGTAACTAACGACCCCATTTATGTTTGTTGGTTAATGTAACTAAGGCCAAAGAGATAATCTCAAAGTGATGATGTTACACAATTACCTCCATTTGAGAATACTATGGACCTTCAATGTGGAGACTATTTCAATTATAGTTAAATCCAGCCAAAGCATCCATAAAATGACTATAGTTGGGTCTGAATTGAAGAATTAGAAGTGAAACACTATTCAATAGAGAATTCGTCTTCTGGATTGTATGATGTTAGTATCACGATCAACTGTAGTCAACTCAAAGTTTAAGTCTTTTGCCAAAGCAACATGATTAATAATAATTGTTATTATTGAATTAAGGATTCTGTATTTGGAATTATGAAGTTAAATGTTGACGATATTAGAATTTTTACAAAAACCAAATCTCATAAGTCCAAATGTGATATAGTTTTGACGAAAAGAACTGGTATAAATAATTGTTACTACTAGACACTGCTTATAATATGTAAAATTGGATTTTACCAAAAAAATGTGTAAGTGATAAATTCAGCCAAAATATCACTCCACTAGCTAAGGTGACGTGTGAATGTTATGATTTGAATTATTCAGTATTAATCGTTGACATAATTTACACATCTGAGTCACACAACCGTAATGATAAATACTTCGAACATGCCACACAATTTAATTAGTTTATAACTGTTGTAAATTTAATTAATGTTTATGAAATATTAGTCATTAAATTAGATTTGTTTGAATACCATTAGTATTTGATAATGCGTGTATATAAAAGTTATAAATGCTCGTATAATATTTAAATTGGATTTGAATAGAATAAATACTAAATGAGTTTTTAAATAAATTAAATTAATAAAAATTTGTGAAATATTAAATACTAAAATTTTATTTGATTTATTGAATACCATTAGTATTTAATAAAGTGCATATATAAAAGTTATAAACACGCTAATCGATATATGATATCAGTAGAACATTTAAATTGGATTAATGCTAATGGGATATCACGGACTGTTGCAAAGGTCAAGTCCGGAGGCTTAACACAGTGCAAATGTGCACAAGGTCAAGCCCAAGCCTCCTCGGGCTCAACTCAGGTGCACATATGTACAAGTACAAACAAGGCAGCAAAACAATCAAAGGTATCTCAACACTACCTTGAACCAGGCAGCAAAACAATCAAAACAAACCAGGCACATATATAAGTACAAGTACAAACCTGTCGCAAGGGATTCAACCAATAGTGCGCACACACATTGCAATCGAATTAGCAAACATTCACACACATATATATACATACATATGTGTGTGTGTGTGTTTATATATATATATATACACGAAAATGCACACTTGCACATCCAGGAAATGCAAACAAGACAACTAGCCAAGAATTCAAGATAGTGCACATAAACAAGCTCAGGCAAAGAAACAAGTGCAAATGCATATAAAATGGTTCAAAAACTCAAAATGGTTCAGAACTGAATTCAAGATAGTGCACATAAACAAACTCAGGCAAAATAGCAAGTGCAAATGCACATAAAATGGTTCATAAACTCAAAATGGTTCAGAACTGAGTGCGAGATAGTGCACATAAACAAGCTCAGGCAAAACAACAAGTGCAAATGCACATAAAATGGTTCAAAAACTCAAAATGGTTCAGAACTGGACCAGCAAAAGCAACATGGACCTGTGTAATATACAAGTTCAAGTATATACAAGTGTATACAAGTATATACAGAACTGGGCAAGTATACAAGTTCATGTACAACATGGACCAGTGTAATATACAAGTTCAAGTATATACAAGTGTATACCGAACTGGACCAGCAAAAGCAACAGAAACTCAAAATGGTTCAGAAACTCAAATTGGTTCAAGCTTAAGTACATACAAGCATATACAAGTATATACAAACAACTCACAAACCAACATCATGTATGGATGTACCAAGACAACATAACAAGAAACTAGCAAAAGCAACTGGACCAGCAAAAGCAACATGGACCAGCAAAAGCAACATGGACCATCACAGCAAAAGCAACATGGACCATTAAAGTGCACAAACAAGGCATCACTAGTGTGCACTGCCTGGACAAGGCAGTGCATTGGCTTGTCACAAATTAAAACAAGCAAGCGCCACAAATTAAAACAAGGCAGTGCTACAAACATTCACACATATATACAAACATGCGTATGTATGTATATACATGGAAGTTCAAACTATCGAGAATAAAACAAGTACAAGGCAGGGACAAGCATACACATGAACTTAAGTGTACACTAACTCGGACATGAACTCAACTGTACACATGAACTCAGACATGGTAATGCAATTGGAACTCAAGTGTACACATGGACTATCAAATGAAGTACATATATGTACACATATGCACATATATACACATATATCTCAAAACTGTTTAAGCATGTGGTAGATCAAGAGAAAAGATTGAATTTTTCAAAGTTAAATACACAAACGAATAACCAGGCACACTAATATACATATATACACATATGTATATACATGTAATACATAGTGAGTAGAAAGGCAACTCAACAGCGTGGTTCAGAACAAAGTGCAACAGCAAAAGCAGCAGCAAAAGCAACATGGATCGGCAAAAGCAACATGGACCATCAAAGTGCACAAACAAGGCATCACTAGTATGCATTGCCTTATTAAGGCAGTGCATTGGCTTGTCACAAATTAAAACAAGCAAGTGTCACAAATTAAAACAGAAAATGCCACAAACTGAATAAGGCAGTGCCACAAATTAAAACAGGGCAGTGCCACATATCATACCTAGATGAACAAGAAAATTAAAACAGTAGAGAAATCCATAGCTGAAGTAAAGATCAGTAACATATCAACAACTAAAGTGCAGTCCAGGTTCTATGTTTAGAAGCATATATACGAAGAACAAGCCAATAAAGCATAAGAACCATCTCAAATCAAAATATCAATTGAAAATATAGGAAATCAAATCGTATACCCATATCATCATCAGCATAATTGTAGATCGAGTTCCAGTAAAATCAAAAGATAATAAAAGATCACGTACCAATCTGTAGCAATCAAGTTCGATTAGGAATCCAAATTCCAGAAGATGCGAGAGAACCCAAATTGAGAGTGAGAGAGTATCAGATTTGCACAAAGACGAGAAGACGAGAAGCAGACGGCTTCAATTTCATAAAACCTTAAGTTGAAGATGAGAATGAGATGGGCATTTGCATTGTATCGAGATATGGACTGAACAAAAATAAATAGAGGGAATAAAAATATAAAGAGGGAAACAAAAATAAAAAGCGACCACGAAATAATTGAGAAGGAAAAGATGGAGCCAAAACTAAAAATTGACAACTTAAATCAGACGACGGATAAAATGTTGTTTGAATGACAAACATTTTATAAAGATTTCACGGGCTATTCAGACAACCGTTGAAATATTTCAAAGGCTATTCAGACAATAGATGATTTTTTATGTGTTGTGTGCAATAGGGGGTTAACAGAAAATCTACCTTATGTTGTGTGATCACTATTAACTGATTAACTTTGTGGCATAGTGACTGGAGAAGTACGGTTAAGCACTTTTCTTTTTAATGGGTAGTTAAATTTTATCTTAGTTTAACTAAACCTATTTATTTTGTGCACAGTCAACATTTTTACATGTTTAGCAATTTGAGTGGGTTTCATCATGGAACATGTCCATATAATGAAAAAAATGAGAAGGATGGGTCAAATGTTATAGAAGTGCTAAAAGAGGGTGAAGAAGATGGGTACTAGAATACATATGAGCACATATTAATGTGGATTATTCATCGATGACAAATTCCTTGAGTGAGACTCAAAGAGCCTCGCTAGAAATGGAAATTTTTTGCAGAATGAAGTTCGGGAGAGTCTGATCTCAATAATTTCATGGACAATGGAATGTTAAGGTGTTAGACTGAATAAAAACGATCTATGATTATAGCTCACATCAGAAGGATTGAATATAAGAAATAAATAAGCATGTGCAAAAACATGCAAGACATCATATGAGATAAGCCGTGTTTTAAAGACCTAACCTAACCTCGGTTAATCACGGTTAACCTTCGGCCTTAGAGTGATACAGCTCTGAAAATAAAATAACCTTGCGTGTGCACGAATCCGGGGTTTAACCTCAAAACCCTAAAAAACTTTCAGACCGACCTTTTTTAACCCATGGTTCTTTAAATTTGAGGAAAAATTATCGCTTATTCTTCATTTTTTTACAAAATTAATTTAACGAATAATTTTATAATCTTAGCAACTAAATTATTGGGTTATCTTATCAATTTTGGACGACATAATATATTATTGGTGTACATTTTACGAATTATCATTGAATTGAACATTTTTCATGTTGAAAAATAAGAAAATTTACAATTTTACGCTAAGAAAATGTTATAGAATTATTTCAATTAATACTTGTTATGAAATGTATAAAAATAATTGTTTTAAATTTAAATAGTAATTATAATTGATTAAAATTTAACATTAATTGAAACAGTTTATCTTTAAATCAATGAAATAAAAATTAGCGATTAACGCGGTTCTTACGGTCTGACCGGTTGAACCACTAAAATCTTTGATCTTGCACCAACACGGTTAAACTTATTGTTCGGTTTTTGAAACTACGGAGATAAGTATGAAGAAGACTGATATTGAAATCTGATAACTACTACATTGACCGGAATACATAAGACTCTCATATCCAATGATAGTACCGAATAAAGTGAATAAAGAAGTTCTAATTCTCAAATACTAAAAATTATTGACAGGTAACGTATTAATGCAGTTGTAGTGAATAGCAATTTCTCCAAAAGATCATCTATCATGTTGGCATTAAACTCTTAAACATCTACTTTTCATCTTACTCGTGAGAGTAACCTAGAGGTGTCATAAAAGAGACATGTAATACATAAACCTCTGTGTGAAGAGATATAACCAAAATACTACGTATGTAAAATGGATATAGGTAATTAGGAATAAAAGCTAATAAGGTAATTATGATAGCAGGCGACATGTTTCTTCTCCTGCAACAAATAATTAGCAAAACAAACTATATTACTGCTGGTTCTAAAAAATACAATAGCTATAATACACTACTAGTATAGGATGTCAAAAGATGCATAACTTGTCAGACCAGCTAAATGATACACCAAACATATCCCAAAAACATCCATCGATCGTAAGCGAAACAAACGGAGTCATTGTAACAACGATTAGAAAACTCCATACATATATCAAACTTATAGAAGCACGACCACCACTAGGGTAAAGTCAACAACATATTAGGAAGATGCCACCATCGGTCGTTCTCACCCAGTTAGGGGTTCCTATAGCATCTACCCTCAAAGTATCAAGACTATGTGGAGTAATAAACAATCAGAGTTGATTTTTGGGTCAAGGGATTCGACATCAGTTGTAAATTCTCCTCTAGTGCTATGGGGACACAGTCCATCGAACTGCCCCTAAAATGTAGGAAATATACGTGTGTGCCAACTACCAGTCAATGCATGTCTCCTCATGCAAAATGTGGTAATTACGCACGTAAAGTAATAGTGATCTCCAACCAGCAACTCATGCGTGTCAAACATGTACACGATAATCTTGATAGACTATTAGCTCCTATAACCATTACCTAATTACTACATACCAAAGTTGATCCAAGGCAATTGGCCAATGACCCACAAAGAGTCGTTTTCTTTGGTAAGGTACTGAATCAACTACCAAAATGGCCTTGATGTACATCTCCCAGACTGTGACCACAGTCCAAGGTAATGTAGCCTAAAATAAATCATGAACATGCGTCAAATGTCTTCTTGACAGTGAATTTTATTTACCTCAAATAGCAATCTGACGCCTTATGGTCGATCATAATCTATAATACAACCAGCCTAATCTTGGAAGTCGAAGCATATGAATCTACAATCAATCTCACATACAAACGGCCTATCAAAATGCTAGCTAGGTCAATCGAATATGGCTGGTCAAAGACTTATTGAAGCAATCAGCCTCAAATAGATCATGCACAATGGACCATTGAAAAAAAAAACAGAAACATACAATAATTCAAATGCTATGAATATTCTATTTTACGCCGTGAATAAAAATGTGTTTAATAGTGTGTCGGCCTACAATAGTGCGTATGAAATTTGGAGGACTTTACAAGTTGCACATGAAGAAACAAGTTAAACAGACCAATATATTGATGTTAACCAATCAATTTTAACTTTTTAACATGAAACAAAATGAGTACACTGATATGTATGCTAAATTTTTGTACCACCCCAATTTTTTTTTGAATAGGACCAAGTTAGAAGTATCTTTAAATTCATACTCCAGTAACTGGTATCAAAAGACCTTGGCCATAAAAGAATCAAATGGTATTAGTACTATGAAAATTGAATATTATGTTGGAAATCTTACATCCTATGAAGTGTAGTTGTAGGCAAGAAAAGAAAATCATGCAATGAGAAACAATCGTTGGCATTCGATGCTATAAGTGAAAATCTTAGAAATTGAACAAATTTTGAGAAACCAACGACAATACATATTATTCTAGAAATGAAAATGTTGTGTTAAGTGCTTCGAATGTGACAAAAATGATCATTTGTAGAGTGATGTTCTACTCTAAAGAAATAAACGTATTCTTTAAATACTGATACATATTCAACAAAAAGAGGAAGCGAGCTTCAATGCTATATGGGACGATTCAGACAAAAAACAAGGAATGATCCGAATCAACACAATTGCCTTCTTATCCATCTTCTTCCATTTCCCTCTTTACATCAGAGGGCTTCTTCCCATCTCCATCAATCGGATCATGAAGATCATTGAGGTACAAAACATCTTCCATCCTAAGCTTTCAAATACCCAATTTTTCCATCCAAAACAGTCATCTTTGAAAACGAAATCGCATTCGACATCTCAATAATTTTTCAAATCGAAAATTACTCTAAGCTTTGCTATGACCTTGCTCTGATACCAATCTGTAGTGAAAAATTTTCTTTGCGGAAGCTTTTCCCAATAGATCTTTTATCATCCAAATCACAAAGAGATAAATTTGGATAGAAAATAAATAGACATGAAATCAGAAATCAATACACAAGAGATTCCACCCAACCACCATTTGATTCACCAAAATTTGTTTACAATTAATCGAACAAAATAAAAGTAAATAAAATACAAATTGAACCGATAACCAAATTGAAAAAGGGAGTGTTGATCCCTATGGCTAAAATTGTTGGAGGAGAAGAACAAAGATGGAAGAAAAGAGAATTAGCAAATAAATTTCCACATATTTTACACTCTCTCTTCTAATCTCTATTTATAATATCAATTACTTAATGCCCAAGTTAATATTAGATGGCAAAAAATAAATTGATTAGCCAATTAAAGAGATAAATAAACACAATCAAAAATGTCTATTAATTAGGGGAAACAAAATCTTCTCTTTCTTTCTTTTGCATATTTATTTCCTTCTATTTGTGATTTTGTATCACCAAAATTTAACATATAAATCATAATTTCTCTTTTCCAAGAACTCAACAACAAAATTGTGCTATTGAACATAAAAATAGAACTATACAAGAGTGTGCGAGAATGCTGCTAAATGATACTTACTTAGTAAAGAACTTTTGGTTTGAAGTAGCGGCTAGAGCTTGTTACATTTTAAATACAACTTTTTAACTAAGAAAACTCCATATGAATTATTTTTTGAAAAAAGCCTAAGATTTCATATCTTAAGGTTTTTTGAAGCGCATGTTTTTGTACTTAACACATAAGATAATTTAGATAAATTTTATGCTAAATCCAATGAAGGAATATTTATTGGATATTCTAATAGTAGTAAGGCATATAGAGTTTTTAGTAAAAGTACTAACACTATTAAGGAAACTTTACATGTATCCTTAATGAAATTTCAAATTCAGTCAAAGTTAATAATGACGAAAGACAAAATTATTAACAAAAATGTGAATAATAAAAACTCTAATAGTGAGACTTTATACAATGACGATATAAATACTAATAAATTTACCAAAGTGAGAATTTTGAAAGATTGCCCTAAAGAAAATATTTTTAAATATATAGAATCTTTTTTAAGAACAAAAAATAAACTAAATAAAATAAGTAATCTTAGATAAGTCTTAGATACTTGCTATATAAGAAGAACTCAAGCAATTCACAACACGGAAGTTAGTTCCACGACCATAAAATCTTTTTATAATTGAAATTAAATGGGTATATAGAAACATATTATATGAACAAGGGAAAGTTACAAGAATAAGGCACATTTAGTAGCATACGGATATAATCAAGAAGAAGACACTGATTTTGATGAAACCTTTGCATTTGTTGGCAGATTGGAGGCTATAAGAATTTTACTTGCCTTTTCTAATCATAACAATGTCCAGATATTCCAAATAGATGTTAAAAGTAAATTTATAACTGGATTACTTAAAGAAGTATTTGAGAAACTTCCTCTTTTCGATGATGAAAATTTTCCTAATCATATCTATAAGCTTAAAAAAGCCTTATATTATTTGGAACAAGAACCTCGATATTGGTACAAGAGACTTAAATCTTATTTAATTAAGTCAGGATTTGAAACAGGGAAAGTTGATACTACATTATCCATAAATGGAAATATTAAAAATATTCAACTTATACAAATATATGGATACAATATTATTTTTACTTCAATGAATGAACAACTAAACCTAGAATTTTCAAAAATAATGACAAATGAGTTTGAGATGAGTCATATGGGAGAATTAACATTATTCTTAGGACCCCACCACCATCATAACGCCGTCGTTCAAGTATGATTTTAAATTCATGCTAATTTTTTTCAAGTATGATTTTAAATTCATGCTAATTTTTTTCGCCATGGTCAATCTCTAGCAATAACTCGGGGGTGGTTTCATCCCACACGAAGTTGACATCAAGCATTCTAGGTTTCCCCAAAGTTTTTTTTCCACTCCTGCTTAGTGTCCACTTCAAGTCCTCAAAGTCCAAATCCTGAGTTTTCTCAAGGATTGCCCTAAGTTCTACATATGTGACAAGTTTTCACATGTGAAACTGGACATAACTAATTTTGTTGAACATTAGTTGAATGTGGATTGACGATAAGTTTCAGTAGGACGAATTCAAAAAACGGTCACATCGAACACACTCAGGCATCCGACGAAAATACATGTCGACAATCAAGTCAAACTTCACAATCTTTTGATCTTGCAAATAAAACTCTGTATTGCTCCAAGCAACTGTTCTCGAATATTCTACGATAACAGGTAAAATACAATACATAGTTCCACTGCGTAACGGGGCTCGTTTGCTAGCATGAGCGAGCTATCAACACGGAGTGTTCACATACACCATGCTCTGTATATTGGGCACATACTGCATAGATCGACAGTTCATACTGCCCCTGTCAATGTATAGGGTCCGATAGGTCAACAAACATCGACATCCATTGGACTTTATACATCGGCTATGCGGGTTCTAATCAATGTAGAACATTAAAATAAAACATATCTGGCCTCGTTCATCATCAAGTTTTTTGGTTTAAAATGACTGGTAATAGACGATCTCCTCCTCTTAGAACTGACACTAGCCCTTTCGCTCCTCCAGAAGTGGGCTCGTCTACTGCCCAAGCGTCTACTTCTGCTCCATCAAGAGTAAGATGCTAAATCTCTCAAGAGCTTCAACTACACGCTATTACAACATCTTAGCATCATGGCCCTGCCCTTCGATGGAGGATTATCTTGTCTCAAGCATGATATACCTAATGACGAAGTTCTACTTCTTAAGCCCCAACAAAGAGCCCATCTTCCTCCTACAGGCTGCACCCTATGCAATAGATACATGTGTCTATTATGACTCGTGCCCTCCAGTGAATTTTTGAAATTCTTCCTTCAAGAGCTTGGGTTAGTTCCAACTCAAGTGCACCCAAGCAGTTATGCTTTATTTAGTTGCCTTTATATCTATTCATGATGCAACTGCCTCGTCCATCCACTTTCGAAGAGTTAACCTACCTGCTAAGTTTAAAAAAAGGGAAGACTCACCTTCTCTTCTAATAGTCGAAGCTTTCAACCCTTGTAAGGTCATCTAGGGGCTCCATAACAAGCGAAGTTTCTTTAAGAGAGAATATTTCTTCGTTTGATGCCCCGAGGGCTTCAATCGCATCTGGTTACATGAACGTTAGTTTTCTCATCCGAATCCTTCCTTACACTTGAGCTTACTTTACCCAAGCTTCTAGCATTCTTTCCATCTACCAGATCTCTTGGAATGAGTCCCAATGGAAGAACGTGTGAAAACATTGGCACTCTTGAAGGGGATCAGTCTGGAATTGAGAAAAACATCATATCTTCTCACAAATGCTTGACTATGACGATTCCATCTCCTTTACAACAAAAGGAGTGTCATCCCTAACTAGTTCCTATGAGAGTGACCCAACCCACTGTTGGTCCTTCTGCTCTAGTAGGTGACTCTGGCGATGATGAGCGGAGGAGTGAAGAAGGTTGAGGAGTTGAGGTGAATCTTAGAGAAAGAGAAGATGAGGATAGAGGAGCAGAAAACTTGGGTGAGGAAGGGATGAGAGGTGGAGGGAACATAGAAGAAGCCGGGGGTGAAGAAATGGATGAAGGAGAGGAAGAGGGAGAGGATGAGGAAGATGAAGACTACAATGCTGGTGGACATGAATCATTTGGGAAGACATCCCCCGAAGGCACCATGGTCACTTCACCTCCTAGGAAAAAATGACTGTTGATCAAGTCTTCCCAACTCGCACTCGAACCACGCCAGGAACTTATCGAAGAATCTACCCCTCCAGTAGGCACATCTGGAAACATCTTCCGTTCTCTGAGTGATCTAGGGAACCTCTCTGATTCTCCATTCGATGGGGTAAATTTCTATGACATCTTAAATACTAAACCCCGTGAGTTCATCTTCACTTCAGATAACATCCTCCAGACCATTGAGGGTGATGAGACTCCATCTTTAGACCCCCCACAAACATGGCCCATAGGCTACCTGGGGTATGCTAACACTTCGCACACATCTAGGATCATAAGCACAAACACTTTGCACTCGTTCTTAATCCATTAATTCAATTTTGATATGATATATTTTTCTTTAATGTCAGAGAACGAGATATTAAGAAGGAAGGAACAAGAATGGAGTGATGATGAGGAGAGATAGCGCCGCCATGATGAGAAAAGGGAATCGTGCTATTGCTCTGGGCGCACTTTGATTCCCACCACCAATAGCTCTCTCACACTCAACCTTCATAGCACTAACTATCTTCTTACCATGAGCTTCCTCCATCATTCCATACTCCTACCACTGCTACATCATCTCTCCAATAATCCAAAACTGTCAGCCCTCACAATCTAAGAAATCTCATAGGGTTGATCCACTTTTGTTACCATAAAGATGCAAGCACTCCTTCCTAGATATTGCCTTGAGGGGTTAGATTTGATTGCAATATCTGGGACTTCCCTCGTAGTTATGCGAATGAAGTCCTTGCTAGACAAGAGGAGGTCATGGATCAACCATATGAATGAAAGAAACCGGCTAAGGGCCTCTCCGACATCAATAGTGCTAATCAACTAATCATCCACACTTTCGACATGAAGAGGGTCGATAACAACCGAATATGCGAAGATTATAAAATGGAATTGGAGATATTTAAGAAAGAAAGCGATGAAAATGCCAAATTCGTCAACGATTCCCAACAAAGTCTATTATAGTTAGCTTCTACGCATGTGGCCGAAATCATAGTTCTAAACTCACAACTGAAAAATGCTCATGCCATCAATGTCGATCTCAAGAAGTCAGTCAATGCGAAAGAGGCTAAAAACATTGCACTTACGGCCATTGTCGTGAAATTTGAAGCCAACCTGAAAGCTAAACAAGCATCACAAGAGCAGGCTTCAGTTGGGTCTGCCTAATTGATGAACAAGTTGGCCACCTTCGAGAAAGAAAATGTAGATCTTGAGGCCAAATCCATCCAAATTGAACCGGAGATGGAAGCCACCCTCGTCTAATCTTTTGCCAGTGTTATAGAGATGAAGAACCTCAAATTGCTGGAGGGTGACTATCATGAGATGTTAGTTAAGGCCTAGGATGAAATTTTGAAGAGAGCCAAAGAAGCTGGTAGTGATGTTGATGAAGAAGCTTCGAAGAGAGAGAGAGAGAGAGAGAGTTACTAGAAGAAGAGGACTTGATCGCTCTAGAAGATGGCAATGAAATCTTGGCAATATGGGCTATAGTCAAGGAATGGGAGCCTATTGAGACTCTCGTTGATCCTTGCTTTCCAGATCAAGCTGATGACTCCACTCTAGAACAAAACGAGTCTTCAGTAGACATCGTCACTTCTGCGGCAACTACTTTAGAGGTTGTCATAACTCAAATGCCCGTATATATAGCCCTGACACAAGCACTCCTAGGGGATAGAATCCTGATGCCCCAACTCTTTTCCCTCTAACTGATCCTCCTGCTTTACCTTCACCCCAGAAAACTCTTGACGAAGAGGAAATTGCCAAATCTCCTTCAAAGGAAACACCAAACTCTTAAGGTACATCTTTAGTCACCCCATTATTCGAGAAACTTTAATTATCGCCAGAGGACATCTCTAACCTTTACCTTTCTAATTTTGAACTAGGCCAGCCATCATTGCCTCCTCTGCCATTAGCTATTCATGCCCTATGTCCGAGTGCCATCACTACTACATCTACCTCTATCACTACAACATTTACTCTCTCAGCCCTTCTCTCCAGCTCTAGCCTCAGTACCGACAAAGAGAAAATAGAGGCGCTAAAGGGATTAGAGGATACTAAAGTGTCCCTCGAAGAGGAGCCGACGGTAACCAGCACAAAGGATCCTAACACTACACCCATAGTGGAGAGGCCGACTATCGATTTCTCTAAAACTAAAATCAAACAAGAGCCATACAAAGAGAAGGCCTCGTTAGTTGTTCAAACTTCCACTCTTCAAGCGGCCGATATAGCTATCGACACCCTAATTCTCGCACTAACTCCGATAGCGATTACAACAAGGATAAAGACCTCGAGGGTTGTCTTGCACCTATGAAGGATGCCAACCCTCTGAAGTAAAAGCCTCCTTCCACTGAAAGGACAAAAGGGAGAAGAAGAAAGCAAAGAGGGCGAAGCATCTCTGAGGACAGTTCTTTAGCTTCTTCTATATTTTGCTCTTATTGGCTTTTCATGTATATATGCCGAAATTATGTGAGAGCAACAAACAAACCTTGTATAAAAAGCTATGTAAATGAAAAAATTATTTTCTCTTCAACCTTTTTCTTATTTATACTACTGCACATTTTATTCCTATTGCTTATATACCTTCTTGCATGTATAATATAATCGTCTATAATTTAATTACTTATGTATAATTCATGCCTACGTCTATGATCTATGCAATATTATTACTTGTTGTAACTCTATAGTCCATACATATAAATAATATCTGCAATTGCTCATTGTCGTTTCACTGTTTTGTTTTGTTCATCATCATTAATATGTCTCTAATTTGGCTAAAAAACTGCATTCTTTTGGCTAACTCCATGGCCAACCTTGTTTATCTCTGGCCAGACTTATTCTGTTCAGTCGAAAATGAACCCAAATTCATAAGATTTAATTTTTTGTCGATTCCTATCTCTGGGAATTCGCGTCTCAGGTGCCTGTCTCTGGGCATTCGTCCTTGATTTCACCAATATTCGGTTGATAATCAAAGACATTTCACCATACAACCTCATTTATCATCAGTTGAATGTGTATCATTGGGCAATAAACAAGGTTGCACTTGTAGAAGACTCAATTATACACCAACTCCTATCTCCGGGAATTAGTGTTTCAGATGTCTATCTCTAGGCATCCATCTTAGACCCCACCTATCTTCAGGCGTTAGTCATAGATGATCTGTCGAACATTTTCGCTTATCATAAGTAGGGCTTGTCCGTTAGGCCATAAGCAAGGTCATACCCATAGAAAGGAATAATTCTGCACTGATTCACATCTTTGGGATTGTCTTATATGTCAATCTCTGGGCATCAATCCTTGACCATGCCTATCTCCGGGCACTGGTTAAAGATTAGAAACATAAGGGTAATCGTCCACTGACCCCCATTGGAATATATTACTATGACCTGATCATGGATCGAAAGAGTTCATTGGTACCAATCTCTAGATACCTAGACATCCGATTTTTCAAAACACAAAATGACTGATTTTGCTACTGTCTTCAAACACACACTTCATCGTGCACTGCAAAATATTCCTTTTTCAATTTTACTGCGTCAATGTTTATTTTGCAGATAGATCAGATGCAGGATATATGCTGGAACAGAGTTGAAGATCAAATACGAGTGATGAGTGAATACGTAGTGAGTTGAAACATGTATGTAAAATTTTATAGTGAAAATTGTGTTGTTATTGAAACTTGTATTTGGAATTGTGTAAATATAACGAGAGCTTAAATTTGTACTATTTGAATTTGTAATAAAGTATTTGTTTGAATAAAATATTTGTTTAAACTAGAATTCCGAGTTATTTATTTTATTCAACAAATATTTATTTAATTATGTGGAAAAATAAAATAGTACAATAACAAATGCATTTAAATAAATATATATATGTTTATTATCATCAAACAAAAATCATACACTAGTATATTCTATAGAGATAGATGTCGATTAGATCCTGGATGTCGAATAAGAAAAGGAGTTGTGGAAGACTCCGATTAAAGAATATTTGCTAAAAGTGACACTCTTAAATGGTAGAATTGAACGACATAAACTTCTATTTAAAGTGCCTCCATTCATTATGCAAGAAGGATTGCTATATAGAAGAGGATTCTTGATGTCCTTGTTGAGATGTGCCTAAATATTCTAGAAAATGTTATAAATGCTAAAGGTTTGCGAAGAAACCAAGAGCCTCATCCACTGAGCTTACACAAATGTTCAGCCTGTGGCCACCTAAAGTGTGGGGAACTAATATTATCAGTGTGTTGCCGATGTCGAGTGGCAGAGAAAAATATGTTATAATGGTTGTGGATTACTTCCTAAAGTGGGCCAAAGCGTAACCACTCACATTGATCACTTTGAAGAAGGTGACCAACTTCATAGTGAAAAATAATTTGTGTAGATACAAAGTTCCATAGAAGATCATCATTGATAATGCAATTCAATTCGAGAGTGTCGAGTTCAAGGAATTATGTCCTTGATACCGAACAAAAAAGAGCTTTTCCGTAGTAGCAAACCCATAAGTGAACGGACAGATGGAGGCAGTGAATAAGATCATCAAATATACCATTAAGAAGAGATTGAAGAGATCCAGTGGCAACTGGGTTGATGAGCTGCCACTTGCATTTTGGGGTTATAAAACAACCTACAAGTCCACGACCGGTAATACTCCATTCGCATTAGCTCACGAAACTGAGACCGTGATACTAGTCGAATCTGAAATCCCTTCTCATCAAAGACTACACTATGATCCCAAGATGAACAAGGAACTCTTGCTTGTGTTGCTCGACTTGGTTGAAGAGAAACTAGTAGAGGTTGATTTGAGGGTAGCTACTCAACAGGTAAGAGTAGCGAAATAGTTCAATGCTTGGTCAAGAACCATACTTTAGAGATATGCGACCTCGTATTGAAATAGGTCTTTCCTAGTACGGGGGCATTTGGCGCAAATTAAGAAGGTCCCTAGGTAATTTAACATAGGCTTGGAAATCGAACTTTCAGGCTATAGACTGTTGATGGGACCCCAATTCCTTGGGCATGGAATATCGAGCATCAGTGATCCTAGTTCACCTAGATGTATATTTTGCAGATAAGATGTCCTGGTTGATGGGATGAGATGTAGTAAGGCAGAGTCTACCATTATTTCATTTTCAAATAATGTTGGATTTTAGAATGAATGGAAACGTATTTTTAAAAGTCTGACTTTGTGTTAACCTCAGTTATTTGGGTTGTTCGTCATCATTTCTTCTATTCATCTTTCTATTTCAAACTAGAATCAAAAATACGCGAACAACTTGTGACATGCATAGTGTATCACTGTACATGCCACAAGGTCGTGCACTTCGATATACACTTGCTTGTTAAAATTGTAGGGACATGTGAGCACAAGGTCAAACCCAAGCCAAGACTGGATTCAACTTAGGTGCAATGCAAACACAAACCAAAACTAACCAAGGATAGTCCAGGCAAACCATGGACCAAAGTGCACCAAACATGTACAAAAGATAAAGCAAAAGCAGAAACCACACAAGTAAAGCCAGCAAGGGAAACTGACAAAATGGGGACTAACACATCAGGATGAAACATGGCAGCAAGGCAATCAGAAAAAATGCCGAATATTCACACCAATAGCCATGACTCAAAAAAAACAAAACAGAAAGTGCACAAGACATGGTCAGGAGCAAGCAGTTCAACATGCATAACAATCAAGTTCAGTTTCAACATTTACATGAAAATATACCGAATGTTCAAGCAAAATCAGAATTCAGGACAAGTACATGGCAGATATCAACATGTAGTGCACATGTACAAAGTGGTGCACCAGATTTAGACATGCAACAGAGGAGACATCTAGGCAATAGAGCATGCATCAATCATACACTCACATATATTAGTTTTGGTATGAAGGCACCAAGTTTATCAACACAGCAATCATCAGTACAAAGCAATCAAGTAAGAGCATCAAGCTAGTAAGGCACGAGCATACATATATACATGTCTGTACACATATATATATGTAGTGGAAACCAAACAAGTAAACATGCTCATATGTAAATGGATATGCAAGCGTTCAGGCATGAACACACATGAAAACAAGACAACCAGAATTGAGGGCAGAGATAAATGTAAGTGAACATGTGCAGTATCATCTACATGATGCTAAAACAATATTCATGGGACTGAATAATCAAGTGGCAGCAGTTATTCAAAGAGAAGCAATAAGCAAAGGCAACATGAGCATATAAATGAAGAAAATCAAGGCATGTGAGTAATTATCAGTAGTAGTTCGAACAAAGTCAAGGGAATTCAATCAGAGGTCACAAGGAAGCATATTTCAGAAAATGAACATCACATCAATACATGACATAGTAACAGAGCATTCAAAGGATGAACAAGTCACAAAAACATATCAGAATCCTAAACAAAGCAGAGAACAAATTCAAGAAGGAGTAGAAAAAGTCGCAGAGGATATCATGATGAACAAGTCAGACTTCAGGAAGTCAAAACAAACCCAAAAGCAGTATATATATCTCAAATTCAAATGCCAAGCTGTAATCGAAGGATGATAAAGTGAAAGATGAACAAGTCATACTTCAGATATCGTTCGATCAGAAATCAACATAAGTACTAAAATCACGACGAATTCAAATCAAAATATACGAAACGAAATTATAGGGTTTTGATCCCTACAAATACCCAATTCCTCATCGGCAATTATACAGTTCGAGTTCAAGCAAATCAACAAAATAAATAAAGTAAAAATCGCATACCGATAGTATAAAAAAGTCAAACTCAAATCCTCTGGAGCAATCGAAGAACACTGATCGAAGAAGCATAAAATCCAAATTCATCGGAATCGATCAACTCAACCAACGGAGAGGATTCGAAAGCACCAAAATTGTTGAAGCCCAGAACAGAGACTCAATTAAAGACAGATGATTTAATCCAAGGAAGCGGCGGGTTCAATTCAACAAAACCCTAAATCAAAGATAGCAAAAGTGAAAGAGGAATAATCGGCTTGGATATACAAATAAAAATAAGAGGATCATATTATTTTTGGACCGCACCTTTTCTTTACCATATTAGATATTAGGGTTTTTATTTATTTTTAGTTCTTTTGTTCTGTTATTGTTTTTTTATTTAAATCAAACTCTAGATTAACTAGTTTACGAACTACGGTTTTGTAGTTCGAGAATTCGCAACTCAGTGGCTGAGTTGTGGCAGAGTTTTGAGCTTAGAGTTAGGTAAATCAAGTTAGCGGGTATTGCAAATTTACGTGTCTTTGTAAGCTTCTAATTATTTAATTTCAAGTAGAAACCTTGGGGGCAACACGTAAGCAAAATTTTGCCGAAGCTGGGTAAAACTGCGTGTGATCTTTAATTTCTGTTTTTATTTCCGCATTAATATTTAGTAGACCCTATTCAACCTCCCTCTAGGGTAAAAATGATCCTACAAGTGGTATCAGAACTAGGACCAAAAACCATTTTCTGTTAAAAAAAATTTGATTTTTTTAGTGGCTTCTTTTAATAATGCTTTTACTGATGGTCAGTCCATAGCTAGACCACCCATGTTCAATGGTGAATATGCATATTGGAAAACTAGAATGAAATTTTTTCTGAAAACCATAGATGCATGGAATATTGTTGAAACGGGATATAGCACACCAACAGTAATGGTAGATAATCAAGAAGTTGTTAAACCTATGGATCAATGGAAGATCTTGAAAATAAACTACAAACTGCTAATGCTAAAGCTATGAATTCTATTATTTGTTCATTAGATCAAATTGAATTTAACCGTGTCTCACATTATCTAACCGCGCAGGAAATCTAGCACACGCTTGAAGTGACTAATGAAGGAACAACCCAGGTTAAAGAATCTCGCCTTGCCATGCTTAGTAGCAAGTACGAGAACTTCACAATGTCAAAGGATGAAAGTGTCAAAGAAATGGATGGATGACTTTCTAATCTTGTATACAAATCAAAATCCCTAGGAAGACCATACACAGAACTGGAAATTGTCTGAAAGATCCTCAGAATTCTTCCACGAAATTTTGAAGCAAAGGTGATTGTCATCCAAGAATCAAAGGATCTGAAACAGGTTAAAGTTGAAGAACTCATCGGAAACCACACCACTTATGAGCTAGAAATTAAATTCAAGGAAGAACGTAAAGGAGGAGATACGCGAAAGAAATCAATAGCTCTCAAAGGAATGACGGAAAGTGAAGATGATGATGGTGATGATGAAGGAGAAGCTGAACTGGCACTGATAATAAAGAGATTCAAAAGGTGGAACAGCAAATATGGAAATCCAACCCTAAATTAGCAACTAAAGAGCAAAATCGTCAAAGTTCTAGACAACTCAGAAAAATAGGAGGTCATTTGTCACAAGTGCAATAAACCTGGTCATATCAAGCCAAATTGTCCTCAAAATCGATTCAGCAAAGGAAAGAAACCGAAAAGGAGAAGTTTTGTAGCAACTTGGGATGAAAGTAATGAAGATGATGATGAAAGCACTAGCAATGAGAGTGAAAGAGCAAATCTATGTTTTTAGGAGAAAAAAGTGACATTAATGATGACGAGCCAAGCGAGGTATCAAAACTTACTCACTCGCAATTATTTATATATTTTCATGAAGTAAATGGCTGTTTTGAAAGACTTGGGGAGAAGTACGCTAAAATTGAATCAAAAAAGATAGTTTGATAGAACTAAATATGCAGCTTAATCAAATGGTTCAAAACTATAGAAAAAAGAGCCCTAAGTGTTATAAGTGTCCATCATTAGAAGAGGAAATAAAAAAATCAGAAACTAAAATTAAATCGCTTGAAAATAAAATTCTGGTTTTGAAAGAAAGTGAAAATACTAGGAGAGAAAATTCTATTAAAAGGTGCACTTTGTTATTGAATGAAAATCTCTCAAGTCACAAGTCCAACAATTGTCTACAACTTTAGGAAAATTGTCCAAAGGAGAAATATTACTAAATTTGCTATTAGGAAAACAAACTGTTAATACTATTAGACAAGGACTTGGGTATATTCAATCTGAAAAAGGTAGAAGTAAAACTAATCATGTCAACTCCAAGTGCACAATTTGTGGAAAAATTGGACACAATCAAAATAATTGCTGGTATAGACCCAAAACACACGAAAACCATACCAATTTGGGTTCCTAAAGGCACGAATGTAAAATCCTTTAAAACCATTAAACAAATATGGATTCCAAAAGGTACAAAAACAAAATTTTCTAAATTTAAACAAATTTGGATTCCTAAGGGCACGATTGCTAAAATTAACGTTTTTCCATATAAACAAACTTGGGTACCAAAAACTTCGATAGAATATAATAGTGATCTTACATCCTTCAATAGACCACTTGCCTACTCTAGAATTTAGACACAAAAGCATGTTAAGGAAAAACTTTGATGGAGATAGGTTTCGAGTTATTCTAGATGATTGATGAGCTAAATTTCAAATGTTCCTTAGCCTAGAGAGAAGAGATGGAGATATACATATTTTGAATAATCACGATGTCAAAGGTAAGTAGGTATGATCTCTAAACTCTATTTTGTTCTTTTACTATTAATTCTATTTTTATTGACATTGCTGTAGCATTTCTACCATATCTTGAGCTTCTTAACTCTGATTTGTAAAATTCAAGATGTTTTGGAAATAGATTTAAAATGCTACAAATATTTATTTTTGTGTTTTCCCAGAATCTGAATTTAAGAGGGTGAAAATCTGCAAATCATTTGGAGTATCGTATTAAAACAGTGTTAGAACTTTCTTAACACAGATGTAGTAATTTGATCATATCTTGAACATCTCAACTCCGATTTTTGAAATTCTTGAAATTCTGGAAAGCTAACTGATTATGCTACAACTTTTCTATTTTGAGTTCTTTATTGATTCATTTTGGAATGTCATGAAAAATTGCAAAGGATTCAATATATAACTCGAAAGGCATATTTGTTTTACACAAACAAGTTGTGGTATCTCAAGTATAATTTTTGATTGATTTGACGAATTGACTTGAAACCAATTTTGGCAAGTAGCATCTTTGAACATCTAAAACTTTCATGTTATGAGCCAAATCAAACTTCAAACTTTTGTGAGAAATGCGGATTACGGACCTTAAGGCTAGATTTAACACTAGAGGGGGGGTGAATAGTGTTTTAAGGAATTACTAATTCTTTTTGAGTTTATATTAATTTAAACACAAATGTATGCAATATTCAGACACAGATATGATCACATAATCAAACACAGATGAAGATATAAAGTAAATGCATAAAGGAAAGAACACACCAGATTTTATACTGGTTCGGAGTTACCCTACATCCAGTCCCGCAACACAAGTACGGATTTCCTTTCAAAATCAATTCTTACAATTACACCCTTGATTTCAAGGCCACGAGGTACATCGCTCCAGATTCACAATCCTCTGGGTAGAGATACTTGATTTTACGGGCAACAAGTTCACCCGATTGATTTTCCAGGCTACAATCACACCTTTTCTCGCTCGATTGAATAGAAAGAAGTCTATAACTCTGAATAGCACTGGGATCTTGTTGCGATAGTGATAGAGAATCAAACCAGAGATGATCTAGTTAGATTCAATGGTGATTTTGGCAGAGTAATGGTAAAAAATGTATATAAAGAAATGTGGAAGAAGAAGAGGAGTGAAATCAGAGAAAATATGATTATAAATTCGTTTAAAACAGCCCCTATTTATAGTAGAACAACAGCCATGTCCATTCATGAAAGGATATGACGAATAGAAACTTCCTTTGAAATTCAAACTTTTGAAATAAACTGTCACCTTGTCGACAAGGGGTCCTTGGGGTTGTCGACAAGCCTAAGTTATTTTTGGTAATTTGTTTTTCTTTGAAAATAACTTCTATCTTGTATTAAAACTATTTTAAACTTTATAAATATACTAAACTATAGTTAAAATACATAAATAAGTATAGAGAATAATATTTTGGTATATATAAAATTTTACTATAATTTTATATTTAAATCTAAGTATAAATATTAAAAGTTAAATATATTATAATTAAAAGATAGTTTAAAACCAAGGATAATTTGATATTGAAAATAAAGATTATTTTGAGGGTAAAAGTATTTTAAAACCAGGATAGATGTTTTGATTTAAAAAGGAAGATATTGAAATTATTTTGAAAAAAGATATAATTTTGTAAAACATTTGAATAAAAGTTAGTGGATACAAAACATTGTTCCACTAGATTTTTCGTAGGTTCCATCCTACTTAAGGTTCCATCCCTTTAACAGGCTCGTAGTGGATTCCATTCCACGAATAAAATGGATTTTAAGATGTCAGTGCTTTTCTAGGAGTTTTAACAAAATTCCTAACTAAATTACTTATCTTGAACTCTTGATAATCTTGATACTCATGAGTCTTGAATCTTAATATCTTCGATATTGAGTTCATCAGTTCTTGAATCTCTATACTGTACAGTCTTCATTCTTTGGTACCTGTATATATACCCTGCATATACATATATATCTAAACAATAATGTTAGTATTTATATTTTATAATCTTATTCTAAGGTTGTTGTCATCAAAACCAACTTCTCAGGGACTAACAATCTCCCCTTTTTTGATGATGACAACCTTTGTTTGTAAAATATTACTTCTATCCTAATAACTCCCACTTAATCTATGCTTAACTATCCTATTTTATACTTCTCCCCCTTTGTCATCAACAAAAACTAACTCCAAACTATATAACTCCCCCTTATTCTTGTACTAAAGTACCTGCATTAATAAAATATATAATGGAGTATATAATAGATAGATTAAGAGATAATTATACTGATAGACATGATAACTAATCAAAGATCATATAAATATCAATGTGTATTTATACATATTATGTTTTGCACACCAATTATCAATCCATACCAAACCAAATCAAATCAAATCAATCCAAGCAATCAATTCAAATCAAACAAAGCAATCAAATAAAACCAAACATTACGAGGAACTTCCACCCATCCTTCTTCTCCAAATATTGGGTCTGCTTTAATGGCATCCCAATTTTCATTTTCATTGGTGAGAGAGACTGAAGGATGTGCTTCATTATCATCTTTATGTAGGGCGGAAATAATCCATCGAAATGTTTTTCTTGCTCCTTGATCATCTGCATTTGACTCAACTCTAAGTGTCACTGGTTACGGAGAGTGAAAGAAAGAATATTCTTAAAAGAATTAAGGGTTTCTTTAAGATTCTCGGTCAAACTATGAATTGGATCGGCTATATTTGAGTTTGTGAGAAGAAATATAGATAGAGTAGATAAGAAATGATTTTGAGTGATGAATTCTGGAAGAAATATGTATTTATAGGTGTAGAAATTCGTTTGAAATGAATAGACGCAAGGTAGTTATTCAAATTTCAAATTTGAAATGAAAAGTCATTTCTGACCAGTACTTGTCGACAGGGTCTCTGGGGGGTTGTCGACAGGGGTTAGTTAATTTTGATGACTCATTTTGATTTTGTGAATAATTGTGTGTGTATATATATATATATTTATATAATATACTAACATTTATTCTGGAGATAAGATAATCTAGATAACAGGAAAGTAATTCAATTTCATTTCAGGGTAGAACGATTCAATGATTAAACATTAAGAACTACACGAACATTCAAATCAAAACAAACTAAAACCAATACAACATGACATGAAAAGGTAGAACTAGTTAGAGGATGATGAAGATGAAGATAATCCAAGCTTCTTGCTTACTTTGGAGAAAAACTTGTTCATCTCGGATGACATTTTATCCAATTTCTTACTAACGGACCGTTTAAGAGTCCGTTGATTCTCAACAATGGTCTTTTGATATTTGAGTAAGGTTTTGTTGGTTGGATTAGAGGGATAGTCAATACTTTTCAAGGATGTTTTACCTTCTTCTTCTTCTATTTCCATTTCATCCCCTTCTTCTTCTTCTTCCTCCTCTTCCATCTCCTCATGAGCCAAACGCTCTTCCTTTTCGGCAAGAGTCTCATATGGTTGAAAAACATATGGAATTTTCATAAGAGAAATGTTTGAGTGATTTAAAACTTTTCTTGAAACAAATTCTTCTCCTTTGAAATCCACTCCAAAATAATTAAAAATCCGAGTGAGATAGATTCCATGATACAAAGT
This sequence comes from Allium fistulosum, assembly GCA_030737815.1. NCBI lineage: Eukaryota > Viridiplantae > Streptophyta > Magnoliopsida > Asparagales > Amaryllidaceae > Allium > Allium fistulosum. Next base: position 299,179,854 of record CM060907.1, read on the forward strand.
GTTTTCACCCACCTCAAAATTTTTAGGACGAAGTTCATCCAAAATAACTTGCGCCCAATTAATATCATAATTTCCAAAAATAGCAAAAAGTTCTTTGCAAACTTTTGAAGTTGGATTGTTAAAATTCCCCGATCTTAGGGTCAAAGAATGTTGTAAAAGAAGATTAACAATTCTTGCTTTTGATCGAAAGTTTTGATTTATGAATTCAAATTTATCATCTCCTTCGAAAATGTGATGAAATGTCTCATGATCATTTTCATCGTTATTAAAACTAGAAAGATAAATTCCCATGCTCTTGCAATTGAGAATGATACCCAAAACATCACAATTTAAAATGATTCTAGTGTCTTTGACACTACTCCAAATTTCATCATCATTTCCATTATAAAATCCACGGTTGAGATTTGCATAGAAAATTTTAACAAGATTTGGATAACAAACATAGTCATTTTGTGAAGCATCAACAAGACTAAGAACTTGGTTGTTTGCAAAAAGAGAATCGATTTCATAAGTAGAGAAATCTTGAAATAAAGCAAACTTTTCGGGATGGACTTTTCCATAGTTAGCATAGTTGATATATGCTTTTATAGCCTCCGGATTATAGAAAAGTTGCTCTTTATATTTCTGGAAAGTCTCATTGTGGAAGGGTTTCTTAAAGAAGCCATTAGAGTAGAGTGTAGAGAGCTTGATATTTTGAAATAAGAGTTTGAATTTGAAAATGAAAGTGAAAAGTTGTGATAAGAGATAGTAAATAAATAGATTCTCAAGGGACAGGTTCTCTAGTCAAAAGGTGACTTTTCAGAGACTTGAATGAAGTGAAAAGATGGAGGGAAATTCAAACATTTGAATTCAAATTTGAATTTCAAATTTCTGTACCCTTGTCGACAACGTGGGGGGCCCTTGTCGACAGGTGTCTCTGAATTTTCATGATTTATTTCTCTTAAGTATTCTAATATATATATATATATATTTATTATTTTTAATGTCTATATAATATCTGGAATATTACTAGAATTATAGTATATTCCATAAAATATTATGATACTATTTTAAAAATAATAATAAAATAATAGTAAAAATTTAATAAAAATTTTAAAATTCAAACGACACACCAATTCAACATCAACCAATCAAACATCCAATCCTAAGCATTCAATTTCAACCAATGTATTGTAAACGAGTACCTTTTCCTAAGTCCTTTTCTCTGAATTCGTCGGAGTCTTGAACTACCGTGAAACACATATTTGAATTATCTGTCTTCTGATCATCATCGCATGAGGACGAGTCTGAGTCATCTAGAGTAGCGGTAAATGCACGTTTTCGTTTCTTTGCGGAATCATTGTTTATTGGAAGATTTTGCTTATCTGGAAGCGGACAGTCTCTTTTGAGATGGCCTGGTTCGTCACAGTTGAAACATTTGATATAGTTTGGCACTACATTCTGATTACCAGAGTTCTTATAGTTGTTTCTCTTGAGATTATTCATCTTTCTGTATTTGAGGAATTTCCGAAAGTTCTTGGTCATAAAAGCTATCTCTTCATCATTATCGCTATTTGAGTCTGATCCATCGGTCAATGCATTGAATGCAATTGATTTATTTTCAGATGCTTTGCTTTCTCTTCTCCCAAGCATTTGGACTTCAAACGACATTAGATTTCCAATTAATTCTTCTAGCTTTAAGGCACTGATGTCATTTGCCTCTTCGATCGCAAGTGTCTTTCGATCCCATTCTGGAGTAAGAGAATTTAAGATTTTTCTGACTTGATCTTCTTCCAAAAATACCTTTCCCAAGGATATTAGAGAATGCACAATATCCTGAAATCTACTATACATATCTGGAATAGACTCATTAGGATTCATTTTAAATAATTGAAACTGATTTGTGAGAATGGAAATTTTGGTCTGTTTAACTTTGCTTGTTCCTTCGTGTGTAACTTGCAAAGTTTCCCAGATTTCATATGTAGACTTACAAACTGACACTCTATTAAATTCATTCCTATCAAGTGAACAAAACAGAATATTCATAGCTTTAGAGTTATTTTGTGCGACGATCTTTTGCTCAGCAGTCCACTGTGCAAAACCAGTTGTGGGTTCAAAATATTCAGTCTGTGTGATATTCCAAGTGTCTAGTCCTACAGATTGTAAATATATTTTCATCCTACATGCCCAATATGCATAGCTATTGCCATTAAAAAGTGGTGGTATGACAGTAGACTGACCTTCTACAAATGAACTAGTGACAGAGGTAATAGAACCAGTGTTGGTAGTAGTAACAGTACCAGTGTTGGTAGCTATTTTGAAATTTTTCAAAATTCAAATTATGAAACTTTGAAAATCTTGCTCTGATACCAAATGTGAGAAATGCGGATTACGGATCTTAAGGCTAGAATTAACACTAGAGGGAGGGTGAATAGTGTTTTAAGGAATTACTAATTCTTTTTGAGTTTATATTAATTTGAACACAAATGTATGCAATATTCAAACAAAGATATAATCACAGAATCAAACACAGATGCAGATATAAAGTAAAGGCAATAAAGGAAAGAACACACCAGATTTTATACTAGTTTGGAGTTACCCTACATCCAGTTCCGCAACACAAGTACAGATTTCCTTTCAAAATCAATTCTTACAATTACACCCTCGATTTCAAGGGCATGAGGTACACCGCTCCAGATTCACAATCCTCTGGGTAGAGATACTTGGTTTTACGGGCAACAAGTTCACCCGATTGATTTTCCAAGCTATAATCACACCTTCTCTCGCTTGATTGAATACAAAGAAGTCTATAACTCTTAATAGCAGTGGGATCTGGTTGAGACAATGATAGAGAATCAAACCAGAGATGATCTAGTTAGATTCAATGGTGATTTTGGTAGAGTAATGGTAAAAATGTATATAAAGAAATGTGGAAGAAGAAGAGGAGTGAAATCAGAGAAAATATTATTATAAATTCATTAAAAACATCCCCTATTTATAGTAGAACAACAGCCATGTCCATTCGTGAAAGGATATGACGAATAGACACTTCCTTTGAAATTTAAACTTTTGAAATAAACTGTTACCTTGTCGACAAGGGGTCCTTGGGGTTGTCGACAAGCCTAAGTTATTTTTGGTAATTTGTTTTTCTTTGAAAATAACTTCTATCTTGTATTAAAACTATTTTAAACTTTATAAATATACTTAACTATAGTTAAAATACATAAATAAGTATAGAGAATAATATTTTGGTATATATAAAATTTTACTATAATTTTATATTTAAATCTAAGTATAAATATTAAAAGTTAAATATATTATAATTAAAAGATAGTTTAAAACCAAGGATAATTTGATATTGAAAATAAAGATTATTTTGAGGGTAAAAGTATTTTAAAACCAGGATAGATGTTTTTGATTTAAAAAGGAAGATTCTGAAATCATTTTGAAAACAAGATATAATTTTGTAAAACATTTGAATAAAAGTTAGTGTATACAAAACAATGTTCCACTAGATTTTTCGTAGGTTCCATCCTACTTAGGGTTCCATCCCTTTAACAGGCTCGAAGTGGATTCCATTCCACGAATAAAATGGATTTTAAGATGTCAGTGCTTTTCTAGGAGTTTTAACAAAATTCCTAACTAAATTACTTATCTTGAAATCTTGAACTCTTGATAATCTTGATACGCATGAGTCTTGAATCTTGATATCTTCGATCTTGAGTTCATCAGTTCTTGAATCTCTATACTGTACAGTCTTCATTCTTTGGTACCTGTATATATATCCTGCATATACATATATATCTAAACAATAATGTTAGTATTTATATTTTATAATCTTATTCTAAGGTTGTTGTCATCAAAACCAACTTCTCAGGGACTAACAACATCTACCATCCAAATAAAAATTTCAAATTGAGTGAGTCTTCGAAACAAAGATTGTCAACTACTTGGAAACAACAATCACTTTTTGTTGACTCTCTTCATGTCTATCAAATCAATTTTCAAAACTGCTTTGATGAATTTTTTAATGAATATTTTTTCACAATATAGATTACTTTGCCTTTGCTTGTTTTAAAGGTTTTAAATTGAAACAGATGGATATAAAAAGTGCATTTTTGAATAGACAATTGAAAGAGGATGTCTATGTTGAACAACCCTCTAGCTTTGAAAATCAAAATTTTCCAAATCATGTGTATAAACTTAAAAAGGCACTATATGGCCTAAAACAAGCCCCTAGACCTAGGGCTTGGTATGACTGTCTTAGTACATATCTTTTGGAAAATGGTTTTAAAAAGGGTTGTGCTTATACTACACTATTCCTTTTGCATGATAATGGTGACTTGTTTATTGTACAGATATATGTTGATGATATTATATATGGTGCTGCTAACAATATTTTGTGCGAGAAGTTTGAAAAAGTCATCCAGGGTAAATTTGAAATGAGTTTGGTTGGAGAATTGAAGCTTTTTTTAGGATTTCAGATTAAACAAACTGAGAAAGGAACGGTCATCTCACAAACAAAATATGTGAAGGAGCTAGTGGAAAAGTATGGATTAACAAATGCAAAATCGTCAAAAACTCCAATGAATCCTACATTAAAACTAGACAAAAATGAACAAGGTATTGTTGTTGATCAAAAGAAATATCAAGGTATGATTGGACCTCTTCTCTATCTTACTACATCTAGACCGGATATTATGTTTTCTGAATGTTTATGTGCACGATTTCAATCTAATCCAAAAGAATCACATCTGAAGGCTGTAAAATGAATTTTAAGATATCTTCCCCACACACCGAATTTTGGCTTATGATACCCGTCTAGTAATAATATTGATTTGGTAGGATATTCAGATGCGGATTATGTTGGTCGTCTTGTTGATAGAAAAAGTACAAGTGGAACGTGTTTCATGTTAGGACATGCATTAGTTTCATGGTCTAGTAGAAAACAAAATTACGTTACATTGCCTACCACTGAAGCTGAATATGTAGCTCTTAGTGGTTGTTCCGCTCAAATTTTATGGATGATCCAAACCTTATTGGATTTTGGTCTAACATTTAAAAGGGTTCCATTGAAGTGTGATAGCAAAAGTGCCATAGATATGTCAAATAATCCCGTTCACCACTCAAGTACCAAGCATATAGGTGTAAGACATCATTTCATTAGAGATCACATTTCTAAAGAAAATATCTACATAAATTTCATTTCAACTGATTCTCAATTGGCAGACATTTTTACGAAACCCCTTCCAAAAAATAGTTCTTTTCGACTTCGTCTCAGTTTAGGCATTTTAGAAATGTGATTTTATATTTTTTCTGGATTTGATCTTAAATGCCTATGTTAACTAATTTGACTCCCTATTGATTATCGAAAAGATAAATAGTGACTGAAAAAAGTGATGAGTGTTGATCTTGATCATACATTACGTCTTGAGAGAGTATATTTAGAAAATTTCTTTAAAATTTAAACAAAATTTGTAATAACTTTGGTTGGTAAAAATTCCATGACCATCTCTATTCCTATCATATTTCTAAAATAATCACTCATCAAAATCCAATATAGTATGTCAAAATGTGGTATTTAAACTAGAAATTATTCATTTTTTTTAGTTAGCTATAAAATCATCCAAAAGTACTCACTCTCATTTAAAAGTCCTCACGATTATGCATGGGTGAACTACTTGAAATCTCTGATTATGTGCTTTAATGCTGATTTAAAAGTCCTCACGGTTATGCATGTATAGAACACATATCAAAATTGGATGAAATAGGCGAGTTGATTCTAACCCCATTTAAAAGTCCTCACGATTATGCGTGGTTAGAAGAAGTTTGGAATTCTTTTTTAATAAAAATAGAGAGTACTACTAATCTCATTTAAAAGTCCTAACAATTATGCATGGTTAGTAAGTATTTAAAAAATTCATGTCATAAATATACCATTAATGGACACAACTAAAATGGAATATGCACCTAACAAAGTATTTATGATTTTTTTGATTTTTTATTTGAAATTTAATATTTATACTCGATTAGGTATTAATGTTGTGATTCATGTTTATCACTTTATCACTCTTATCTAACACTGTTACTCTTTTGCTGATAACAAATAGGGGAGAGAAGTTAAGATTTTGGCAAATAAGTCATATTTTTTTGCATATTCTCATCTAGGTTGTTTGCATTTGCTTTTAATTGTTTTTTATTTTGCATATTTTTATTCATATGTGAAGGGGAGCATTATTGTAGGGGCGTATTCAAATAGGGGGAGCAAATAGAATTCATCATGACCAAATACATTTAATAGAGTCAAAATCTTAATATATGTTTGTTATCATCAAAATGGGGAGATTGTAGAATATACTAGTGTGTGATTTTTGTTTGATGATAATAAACATATATATATATATTCGTTTAAATGCATTTGTTATTGTACTATTTTATTTTTCCACATAATTAAATAAATATTTGTTGAATAAAATAAATAACTCGGAATTCTTATTTAAACAAATATTTTATTTAAACAAATACTTTATTACTAATTCAAATAGTACAAGTTTAAGCTCTCACTATATTTACACAATTCCAAATAAAAGTTTCAATTACAACAAAATTTTCACTATACAATTTTACATAGTTTCAACTCACAACATATTCACTCATCACTCGTATTTGATCTTCAACTCTGTTCCAGCCTATATCCAACATCTGATCTGTCTGCAAAATAAACATTGACGCAGTAAAATTGAAAAATAAATATTTTGCAGTGCACAATGATTGGTGTTTTTGAAAATATTTTTTGCCTCGATTATTTAGGTTGTTCGTCGGCATTTTTTCTATTCATCTTTCTATTTCAAACTAGAATGAAAAATACGCGAACAACTTGTGACATGCACAGTGTATCACTGTACATGTCACAAGATCGTGCACAGCGATATACACTTGCTTGTTAAAATTGCAGGGACAAGTGAGCACAAGGTCAGACCCAAGCCAAGGCTGGATTCAACTCAGGTGCAATGCAAACACAAACCAAAACTAACCAAGGTCAGTCCAAGCAAACCATGGACCAAAGTGCATCAGACATGTACAAAAGATAAAGCAAAAGCAGGAACCACACAAGTAAAGCCAGCAAGGGAAACAGAGAAAAAGGGGACTAACACATCAGGATGAAACATGGCAGCAAGGCAATAAGAAACAATGCCGAATATACACACCAATAGCCATAACTCGAACAAAACAAAACAGAAAGTGCACAAGAAATGGTCAGGAGCAAGCAGTTCAAAATGTATCACAATCAAGTTCAGTTTCAAAATTTACATGAAAATATACAGAATGTTCAAGAAAAATCTGAATTCAGGACAAGTACAGGGCAGATATCAACATGTAGTGCACATGTACAAAGTGGTGCACCAAATATAGACATGCAACAGAGGAGACATCCAGGCATTAGAGAATGCAACAATTATACACTCACATATATCAGTTTAGGTATGAAGGCACCAAGTTTATCAACACAGCAATGGTCAGTACAAAGAAATCAAGTAAGAGCATCAAGCTAGTAAGGAATGAGCATACATATATACTTGTCTGTACACATATATATGTAGTGGCAACCAAACAAGTAAACATGCTCATATGTACAAGGATATGCAAGCATTCAGGCATGAAAACACATGAAAACAAGACAACCAGAATTGAGGGCAGAGATAAATGCAAGTGAACATGTGAAGTATCATCTACATGATGCTAAAACAATATTCATGGGTTTGAATAATCAAGTGGCAGCAGTTTTTCAAAGAGATGCAATAAGCAAAGGCAACATGAGCATATAAATGGAGAAAATCAAGGCATGTGGGTAATTATCCGTAGCAGTTCGAACAAAGTCACGGGAATTCAATCAGAGGTCATAAGGAAGCATATTTCAGAAAACGAACAACACATCAATACATGACATAGTAACAGAGCATTCAAAGGATGAACAGGTCAAAAAAACATATCAGAATCCTAAACAAAGCAGAGAACAAATTCAGGAAGGAGTAGAAAAATTCGCAGAGGATATTATGATGAACAAGTCAGACTTCAGGAAATCAAAACAAACCCAAAGTCAGTATATATATCTCAAATTCAAATGTCAAGCTGTAATTGAAGGATGATCAAGTCAAAGATGAACAAGTCATACTTCGGAGATCGTTCGATCAGAAATCAACGCAAGTACTAAAATCACGACGAATTCAAATCAAAATATACGAAGCGAAATTATAGGGGTTTGATCCCTACAAATACCCAATTCCTCATCGGCAATTATGCAGTTCGAGTTCAAGCAAATCAGCAGAATATATAAAGTAAAAATTGCATACCGATATTATTCAAAAGTCAAACTCAAATCCCCTGGAGCAATCGAAGAACACTGATCGAAGAAGCACAAAATCCAAATTCATCAGAATCGATCAACTCAACCAACAGAGAGGATTCGAAAGCACCAAAATTGTTGAAGCCCAGATCAGATACTCAATCAAAGACAGACGATTTAATTTAAGGAAGCGGCGGCTTCAATTCAACAAAACCCTAAATCAAAGATAGCAAAAGTGAAAGAGGAATAATCAGCCTGGATATACAAATAAGAATAAGAGGATCATCTTATTTTTGGACCGCACGTTTTCTTCAAATGGGCCGACCATATTAGATATTAGGGTTTTTATTTATTTTTAGTTCTTTTGTTCTATTTTTGTTTTTTATTTAAGTCGAACTCTAGATTAACTAGTTTACGAACTACGATTTTGTAGTTCGAGAATTCGCAACTCAGTGGCTGGGTTGTGGTAGGGTTTTGAGCTTAGAGTTAGGTTAATCAAGTTAGCGGGTGTCACAAGTTTATGTGTCTTTCTAAACGCCTGATTACTTAATTTCTAGTAGAAACCTTAGGGGCAACACGTAGGCAAATTTTTGCCGAAGCTCGGTAAAACTGTGTGTGATCTTTACTTTCTGTTTTTTTTTTGCATTAATATTTAGTAGACCCTATTCAACCCCCCCCTCTAGGGTAAAAACAATCCTACAATCTCTTCTATGCTTGGAGTCGACAAAGTCTCAATTGGAATGATACCCAATAGTTGTGCATCCCTAGTGCTGACCAACTTGGCTAGTGAATTTGCTTTTGTATTCTATTCCCTAAGGATGCGTGTTATCATTTAGTGCTCAATATAGTTCAGCAATTCCAACACCATTATTGGTTAAGGGCAGGTCTTGCTCCTTTAGCCTGGAATTCCCTTTTCACCCGGCAGATCACCAACTGAGAGTAGCTAAATATGTGTAACATCTGGATCATCTGTTCCTTTGCAATCTTGAGACCCGCACTCGACGCTTCATATTCGACTTCTTTAGTTATCGCCAGGAACTCAAGATTTAAGGCATAATATATCCTTCATCCTTTTGAGGTCACCAGTATAACTCCTGTTCATAATTATATTCATTGGAATCTCCATCCACATATAACTTCTATTGAGAAAGTTGAACCCGTTCTTCTTCCTTTTCATCATCCTAAATGGTGAACTCGGCAATGAAATCTGCATTTCTTTGAATTACCTTCCTTGGATGATAAGATATATCATGTTTTGTTAACTCGATATTCCATTTTATTAATGTTCTCAAAGTCTCGGATTGATGAAATACTTCTCTAGCATATTCTTATTCATCTCTACCATCATCTTATCTAGCTCTGCCTTTGTCACCATCTCTTGTTTAGATAAAGGACTTAGTAAAGCATTCAATGGTTGAGTAGTTTCTATTATCACTACAAATCTCACCGAAGTAGTTCGATGAGCCATAACTTCATAATTATTGAAGTAGCTCTCAACGAAGATGTATGAACAACAGCATGCTCAATGGTCCATGTTGAAGACATGAAATCAAGAAAGAGTTCTCGAATTAGTGACGAGAAGATAAGAACCGCTCTTCGATGTTGACAAATGAAATGCAAAGCCATATATGGTCGAAGAGGCAAAGAAACCTAAAATAAACCTCTCTGCAAGTTAACAAGAATGTCGAAGCGACTATAGCTTGATGCAAGAACTTTGAAGGAGTCACCCTAAAACGACACTGAGGATTACCCTTCGGTAATGTCAAAGGTTCATCGAGCCATGCCATCCTTTGACTGGTGACCACCTTGCAAATTATTCCCATACATTACTTCGAGGAAACCGCATACTTAAGCAAAGCGATCTTAACAAGGGACATTGTCAATAACTACGAAGTCATCAATGCCGCACTTAATCGACTTCGCACATGTCTTCTCATCGACTTCGAAGGTTAACATTGAAAGAATGAAGTGGTTCACTTCGACTCCGACACCATACAAACACCCCTTCACCATACTAGTCATCACTTTTTGAAGAGACTAGTGTTAAGTCCCATCGAAGCCAATGTTGTCGAAGACACGCTAGCGAAGTGGTCGGTGCTAAAGAATGTCACCCCCATGTCGAAGTCGCATTCGTATATCGAAGACGTCCCTACATACCACTGCCCGATATGACTCCGCATCTGACCCGTAACAGTGCCGCCTAAGTCAACGCATTTGAAGACATAAGGGGCGGAGTGATGGTTGCTCACCCAATAAATACGACTCTAGGGGAGCCATTTTGGGGGACCGTATTTTTCTCCTCTCTATTTCATTGTAAACCCTAAATAAAATTGGGGATTTTAAAGCATGTTTTAAAATTGGAATATTGTGGATCTTGAATGTAAAACAAGGACATAGCATAGCATATGTGTGATTAATTCGAACTTGTGACTTGAACATACTTATGACTTCGTATATACAAACTATTATGATTTCGAAATTATCATTGCATAATTGACTTCGACTCAAGGATTTCGAAATTGAACATTTCTTGTATATATGACTTCGACTATGACAACAACATCAATAATGGATACAAAAACTCTTACTACATTTTTAACATCAACGAGCGTCTTTTTAACTTAAACACTTTAGGGGTAAGCAAATCTATTTGCTAATATTTTGGCGCTAGAAGAAGGGCTCGAACCTACGTTGGCATAAAGAACATTCCTATCCAAGAATATACTAATCCGAAGATAACCAACCTTAATCCCTTACACCGTGCTGCTTAATCATGTTAAGAAGTTTGAGCAAGGGTTTTTTGAACCTCGAATAATTATGCCCACTTATCAAGTCATTGATGAATCATAATTTCATGAAGAACAATTATTGAGATTGAAAGCTTTGCAGATCATAAATGAAAAGAAGTAGGCGGCCCTTTATGATCTGGATAATTGGTGTATAAATCCCTTTCATGTAGGCCCTACTCCAATTTTTTCCTAGGGAAAAGATACTCTAAAAAAGATTAATTTATTCCTAAAGATAAGGAAAGCCATGCAATCTAAGCCAAGGGGACTATATTCGAGAAAGAGATAACAAATGATTTCGGTATTTTCACTCAGAAATGGCATAGAATAATGAATCATTCGTTTACTTCTAATGAAGTTCAAAGGAAATTGAAAAGAAAGCTAGCTATAGAGGATGAGATACCAATGGTAAGCATCAAAAGAACCAAATAACGGTCAGGAAGGCTAGCATTCAAATCCTAACTTCCAAAAGGTTGCACTTTCACCACTTCTCTTGAAAACATTTACTTCTTGACTAAGGATAAGCTTGATTGTTGGCCTACGCAAAAGAGAAGTCCCAAGTTTGAAAGGAATCTTGGAAGTTCATATTGGCACTACCATCTTACAAATGGGCATGATACCAATTAGTGCAGAGGCTTAAAAGGAATGATCATTAATTTTCTAAGGCAAGGCAAGCTTGTTGACGTTGTGAAAAGATACTAGACAAGCTCGATAGTAAAAATTCTTCAAATAAGTGATTCTATATGGTTAAGGTGTAAGATTCTCCAAGTATAATGGAAAGCCCAAATCACTACATAAGATGGTAGAAGGGGCTAAACCCTTTGTCTCCAGCTATCATAAGCGTAGACAAAGCACTTCATTGAATGAGGACAGAGTAAGGCTTTGGTCCCATCTGTAATGGCCCGACCAGAGCACCGATTAAGCCTTCGGTCCCGCCTATGTGGCCTGGCCGGAGCATGGGCCGTTAACCCTATCAATAAGGGCCTGGTTAAGGTGCCTCCTAGAGGGAGGCCAAAGTAATCCTTTGGTCCTATCCGAATGGGCATTGGATTCGCGATATCTAGTCTACCATATCAGGTCTAGTACATGGCATCTTAATGGCCATTGGATTCGCGATATCAAGAATTGTGTTCACGCATCCTAATGCATATGCCACATCGGGTCTAATACATAGCATATCCTACATTATGGACCCTATGGCTAAAGCATAAGGGATTCTCCTCATACGCTCTTTCTTCTCATCAGTATGTGGAGCGTCCTTTTAGAAAGGACGATTTCAGATTACATTGGAACATTTTCATGCTTGGAATTCTCTATACTAAACCTCTTTAGTATGGTATCTATGTACAGGGATTAGGACAATCCCACCAGCCTCTTAGATCTATCTTTATAGATCTTTATACCTTGTATATAAGCTCTCTCTCTCAAATCCTTCATGGATAAGTTCTTGGAAAGCCAACTTTCATTGATTTTTAATAACGAAGTGTCATTTTCAATTGACAAAAGATCATCGACATATCGCACTAAGAATATAATAGCAATGTCATGTTCCCTTCTGTATACAAACACTTCTTCTATGTTCTGATAAAAGCCAAACTGTTTGATTATCTTACCAAAACACTTGTTCTAACTTCTTGAAGCTTGTTTAAGACCATAAATGGACTTCGACAACTGTAAGCCTTGCCCTCACTCCCACTGACCATAAAACCTCGGGCTGCGACATATTGACGGTTTCTTGTAAATCACCATTTAGAAATTTCATCTTTACATTCATTTTCCATATTTCATAGGCATAGAATGCAGAAATGGCCAGCATAATCAGATTGGACTTAAGCATGGTAGTGGGCGAAAAGGTCTCGTTATAATCAACACCTTGAATTTGGTGAAACCCTTTTGCAACTATCCTAGCTTTATGTATCTTTACTTGTCCATCTATATTTAGCTCATTCTTAAAATTACATTTGTAGCCATTGCGTTTTATCCCTTCGAGTATGTCTGAAAAAGTCCATACTTTGTTTTCATGCATGGAATCCATCTTGGATTTCATCGCTTTAAACCAGAGTACAAAGTCTTTACTTTGCAGTGCTTGTTGGAAAGACAGAGGGGCGTCGCCATCTAAGACAAAATCTTCCTTCTTGCCATCCACAAGAAAACCATAGTATCTCTCTAGTGCATGAACTACTAGATCTTATAATAGGTTGCGTATATTCATATACGGGTGAATTCAGTTCTTCCACTGGTTTGGCATCAATGTTTACTTCTTGGATCACATCCAAGTCTACAACCTCCTTATTAATTTTCTTTGATGGATTCTTTTTCAAAAAAACATATTGAGAAACAACAACCTTTTATTCCTCGGTATTGTAGAATATATATCCCATTGAGTTTTTGGGATGTCCTATAAATTTACATGGTATTTTATTTTTCCTCTAGTTTATTTGGACCAACATTCTTAACATAGGTCGAACAACCCCACATCTTCAAATGCTTGGGTTACGATTTCTTACCTCACCACATCTCATATGGTGTTTTAGGCACAAGTTTAGTAGGCTACAAGTTTAACATATGGGTTGTGGTTTCCAGTGCATATCCCTAATAGGTCAAACATAACTTAACATTACTCATCATGAAAAGAACCATATCTAACATGGTTTCGTTCCTTCGCCTAACACACCATTATGTTGCAGAGTGTAAGGTGGAGTAATATGAGAGATAATCTCATTATTTTTTAAGTATTGTTGGAATCATGTCCAGTGTACTCACCTCTATGATCAGATCGAAGAATCTTAAGCTTACAATTCGTCTGATTCTCTACCTCATTCTCATATTCAATAAAGTTCTCACAGACATAGGATTTTTTCTTCATAGGATGCATATATCCTTGTCTCGAGGACTCATCAATGAAGGTTACAAAGTAAGAACTATTATCCTTAGTAATTATAGGCATCAGGCCACATATGTCACTATGTACAAGACCCAAAAGTTCATCAACTCTTTCATTGCTTCCACTAAAGGGGTGCTTGGTATTCTTTCCTTCGAAACACGATTCACACATGTTAAATGATTCAAAATCAAGTAATAGGAGAAAACCTTTGAGTTTCAATTTATGTAGTCGTTTCTCACTTGTATAACCTAGCATACAATGCCAAAGATAATTATTAATTATATTGTTATTTGAAGAATTACACACTGAACAGCCATAATTTTTATTAATTACGTAAATGCCATTTTCTAAAACACCATCACAGTCTTTATTACCGTCCAAAATAATGTTCATAGCATTAGTAACACAGTAAAAAACATAACCAATCTCTAACAATCTAGACACATAAATAATTCCACAAATAAAGTCTAACAAAATAGCAATTATTTAATATTAATACAAATCCACTCTTTAAACTCAAATGAAAGTCTCCAACTGCCATTCCATCTACAATAGATCTATCCATAATCTGAAGCCTCATTCTCCCTTTGCCACGCGATGTCAATTCCTAAGCCTCTGTAATGAAATACAAATATAAGATGTAGAACCAATATCTAAAACCCAAAACAATTTATTGATTGCAAAACAATTTGGAATCATAAATGTGCTAATGGAGATGCAGAACTATTCTACTTCTTTTCTTTAACAATCTTCAAGTTCTTCGGACAGTACCATTTCTAATGACCTTTCTTGTGACAATAATGACACCCACCCTTGTCAATAACAATAGCCTTCTTACTTTTCTTTGTAACTCTTTTCTGCTTCTTCAAACATTTCGAAGATCATGCACCACCCTTTAAAGCAGGCACAACCCCTTGATCTTTTGATGTAGACTCGACTGACCTCAACATATTGAGGAGCTCCACGAGATTCACATTCAACTGGTTCATATTCTAATTCATTATGAATGGTTCATACTGAGATGTAAGAGAACCAATGATCAAATCAACTTTTAACTCATTACTTATCGCTACATCCAATTATGAAAGCCTATTAATACAGCCCTTCATCATTAGTACGTAATCGTCCACTTTCTATCCTTTAGTCATTTTGGTACTGAACGACTACTTCGTAAGCTAGTATCTTGTGGAACATGATTGTTCACCAAATAGGGCCTTAAGATTATCAAATATCTCATGGACGGACATGTTTTTGTGTTTCCTTTACAGTGGCTTGTCCAACATAAATAACACGAAAACCTAGGCGATCTCTAGATTTGAAACCCATTTCTCATAAGCAAGTCTATGTTTTGGGTTCGCAACATCAGTGGGTTGTCCTTTAGGATCGCAGGTAATAAACGACCAAAGACACTCATAAGTCATCGCTATTTTAATCGCTCTTAACTAATCGATATAGTTGGGTCCGGTAAGCTTTATGTTTAAGGTTATTAAGGTTGTTCTTATAATGTTATTAAGGTTAAACTTTATGTTTCATTTTACTAATAAGCTCCCACTAGTCTTTTATGTTTACCAAACTCTTAGTTGAAACACAAAAGTCTTTCGACTTTACTAGTAGGATTTAGGACTCATATGTCTTATAATTTTGACATTAAGACGTTTGCTCAAGTCATAGCTTCACAGATGATGGATAACTCCTTATCGACTGTATCATATATGATTCCTAACCCATGGTACCTTGTCCTAATTTCACTTCGACCTTGAGTTTTCTCAACAAATCGAAATGAAATTATTCACTCGTACCAATCATATCGCGACGACCTAAGTATAGTATATGTACCTTGAGTTTGCTAAAAAAATACATATAGTTCTTACCTTCTCTATTCAATATATTAATAACGTGACACATAATATCCCTAGCTTGAGTTTGCTCAAAAACTAAGGAGTATGCAAGTAATTTAGTAATATATATGTATATATGGTAGATGACAACATGGTGTTAAAGATTCACAATCTTCAGTTAATTGTATAAAGTGATATTGACTTATGGAATAATGTATTTCTATTAAAAAACCCTCGTGATTCAAGTATTGGACACATCAGAAATCATGGTATACGTACATTTATTTATATATTTATTCCTTAAGTCTATTTAGGGTTTTTGTCATGTTCCACCATTAGTTTATACATTCATATGAGACAAGTTTCACTATTATATAACATTTATATTTTAATGAGCTTATATAATAGTCTTATGTATAACATTATATTAATTAAATCATAGTTAATTAAATTTTGTTAATTTACACATTAATTAATTGTATACTACTTAATTTTAACATATTATATTGAATATTTATATACTAAACCTTTTTAGCAATACACACGGAGACACAAATATATTTATATATGTATGTATATATATATGTATGTATGTGTTATCCCGCCTTTTGGCAAGGCCGTGACACCAAGAACTTGACTAGAGACCAAAGACAGTTCGTCTAGAAAATCGGTCATACGTAGGTTCACTATGGATATCGACTAATTTTGTCCGAGTCCGGATCGAGCCAAAATTGATATGACACGAAAAGCGAAGCTACGAGAGTCAACGTTCCAAATTTCAGGTCAATCCGAGTTCGTACGCTCAAGTTACGATCGATGCAAAATTGATTAAAAACAGCCTTCTTCGACTCGCTCAGTTCGAATCCATCAGAAGTGCCTACTTCAACTCGCTCCGCTTCGCCTCCATCCAGTTCGACTCGCTCTGCCTCAAGCCACAGTTCGACTCCATCCAGTTCGACTCGCTTCGCCTCAAGCCACAGTTTGACTCCATCCAGTTCGACTCGCTTCGCCTCAAGCCACAGTTCGACTCCATCCAGTTCGACTTGCTTCGCCTCAAGCCACAGTTCGACTCCTTCGCAGAACCATTGTTCGACTCCCTCAGAGAGCCACATTTCGACTCACTCCACTTCGCATCCATTCAAAGACTTCTACCTCCATCGATGCGACTTGCACATCTTTTATCGATGCGAACGAAGGCTACTACCATCGATACGAACAAGGCGAAAGTCCTAGAACGACTCGATCAAAACAGCATCAAAGGCAGAGTGATCCAGAGATTCAAGCGCCATGTCACCGAGTCCAACGAAAGCGAGTCGAACGAAACAGCCAACCGAGAATCCCATTTCGTATCGATCATATCTCCCAATCTACAACTCCAAATGCTATGAAATTTTCACAGAAGACTAAGTGCATGCTAAAAAATGTCCACACTAGATTTCGACTCCATTGGATGAAATCTTGATCGATACGAAATCTGTTCGTATCGATCATGGATCGGACCGAAACTTCACGGGCTTGGGCGCGCGGGCCTGGTCACGTGCCAGAGATGGTCTCCCGAGATCTGAGCGAAATACCAGCCTCCTACACCTATAAATAGACCCCCAAAGCCAATAGAAAAGGGGTTCTTTCTTCTACTTTGAGATCTCCAACACTCAGACTCTGCCGGATCCAGATCTGAACTCCATTGCTGCTGCTACTAACTACATTCACTGCTGTAAATCATAATTATTGACTGTAATTTGCTGTAATCAACTGAAATCATCAAGTGAACATCAATAAAATCATCAACTTCAGAGTGGACGTAGGCAAGATCGCCGAACCACTATAAACCTTGTGTTTCTGTCTATCTCTCTACATTATAAGTTCATTATTCTTCGCTTTTTATCCTCTACATTACTTAGATCTGAGATATGTGATTATATACTGCTGATTTGTGTTCATACACGGGTGCTTTCACGAAATTTGGGGTTTGTGACTATTTTTGGCTCAAACACTTTAGTGCTTTCACCGAGAAGGCTAATTCAGGATCCTATCGTTTGGAAGTTGAGTTTGATGGCTTAGAGATTCAGATCTGAAAAGCTATGACAAGGCAATCAAATAGAAGACAAAGGCCAGAGAGAAGTCAGCATGAAGGGAGTCAAGAGGCTTCTTCAGGTGCAAATCAGACATCAATCTACATCACTAGGGATGAGATAGAGACAATGATGAAATGACAAGAGGAAATGATCCAGAACTTGCTTCTTCAGATTGGGCAACTTGGAGCACAAAATCAAGGAGCAACCAGAGTTCAGAACGGAGCGGGACCATCCGGCACAACGCCAGAGTTAGGGGGCAATAACCCAGAGCATTTTGGCCCAATCCCGGGCGGGGTACCAGGTGGAACTGCGCAACGCGACATTAACAGAGAAATGGATGCTCAGCTAGGAGAGCAGATTCTAGGAATCCCTAGTGAACTCGGGGGGCAAATCGGAAACAACGGACAAGGACTACAACTTGGAGATAGTGACAGATTGGCGGAGATGGTCAGACAAGCCATGAGAGGCGGACTAGTGAATAGAGATCTGGAGGATGTGAATAGGAGTCCCTTTGCTCCTACGATCAGGCAAGCCAGGAATCCACCAGAGTTCAAGCTACCGACATTAGAGGTGTATGATGGAAGGACAGACCCTGCTGTTCATCTGACGAGGTATATGCGACATATGGAGGTACTGGGGCATCAGAGGAAGTCATGGCTAGGTGTTTCTCGTTGTATCTGACAGACATAGCAGCATTATGGTTCAGACAATTGGAGAGCGGTTCCATTAGAACGTGGATCGATTTGACTGAAAGGTTCATGAGGCAGTTCAGGGTTCACATTTCAAGACCCAAGAATGTGATGAGTTTGGCAGTGCTAAAACAAAGAACCGGGGAGTCTTTGAGGAACTTTCTAACGCGATTCAATGCGGCGGTAGCATCGGTGGATCGACCCGATCCATCCATGGTTTTGATGGCAGCTGTATCTGGCATAGCTGATGGCACGGAGTTCAAGAATTCGTTAACAAGGGATCCCCCTATGGATCTAGGAGAGTTTTATCATGAGGCTGAAGGATTTTTATGATTAGAGGATGCAAATGCTGAGAGAGAGAGGAAGGAGAAGGAACCGAGATTTACACAGTCAAGGGTGAAAATCCTCCTAGATCAGATTCAGGGTCTGGTAAAGGGAAACGAAAGGCTGAAGGTAATAGTGATGAACCGACGCGACCACGAAAGGAACCAAGATTCACCTCTTACACGGAATTGAATGAGACTTTGGAGCGAATCTACCAAGACACCAGGGGGCATATTCCTTATCGAAGGCCAATGAGAAGGGATCCAACCAACAATGAAAGAAGACCTGACAAGTATTGCTTATTCCACGAGCTGAACGGTCATAACACAAATGACTGCAGACACTTGAAGGATGAGGTTGAGGGACATATCCGGAATGGTTTGCTATCGCAGTATGTAAGAATGGGAACGACAACGGTGGAACGGGAGTGCCCACCACCTGCACCTACTGGGGACGGCTCAAGATCGAGGCGTCAGCTTGTCATCAATTGATTGGGGTAATGACGAATAAGTAGCAAACTCCACACCAACACGATTAAGTCATTTACACATGTACAGGACCGCGAACGATCCTCAGGCATGCTCTGATACGACTACTAATCGTAATAGTGTAGGTGTTTGCACTTTGACGTCCTTGTTTTCCTTTTATTTTCCATTTCTAATATTTGAACCTGATTTTTTTGAACATTTCTGTTGAAAAACTCGTTTTGAATAAGGTATGCCATTTGTGATGCCATGACAGCTAAGCCACTTACACATGTAAGGGATCACGAACGGTCCTCAGGCATGCTCTGAGATGGCGATAAACCGCCACCACAAACAACTCAGAAACTCACTCGAACGTGAAATCTGACATTGATGATACTAAGTCCCTCCCCGGGCACCCTTATTTCACCTTGAATGGCACCCGACCGCGAACGGTCACAATTCCCCTCGAACGGCACCCGACCGCGAACGGTCACAACTCGCCTCGAACGACACCCGACCGTGAACGGTCACAATTCCCCTCGATCGGCACCCAATCGTGAACGATCACAAATCGCCTCGAATGGCACCCCGACTGCGAACAGTCACCATTCGCCGCGAACGGCATCCGACCGCGAACGGTCACATATCACCTCGAATGACATACGATCCCGAACGATCGTCATTCGTGGTCAAATAAAACTATCAATTTCTTTGCATGTCATCAACAGGATATGAACATCCAGCTTATGGCATTACAAAACACACCTTCTTATCACAAGGCGTGTTTTAGGGGGCAAATGTTATCCCGCCTTTTGGCAAGGCCATGACACCAAGAACTTGACTAGAGACCAAAGACAGTTCGTCTAGAAAATCGGTCATACGCAGGTTCACTATGGATTCCGACGAATTTTGTCCGAGTCCGGATCGAGCCAAAATTGATATGACACGACAAGCAAAGCTTTGAGAGTCAACGTTCCAAATTTCAGATTAATCCGAGTTCGTACGCTCAAGTTACAATTGATGCAAAATTGATTAAAAACAGTCTTCTTCGACTCGCTCAGTTCGAATCCATCAGAAGTGCCTACTTCGACTTGCTCCGCTTTGCCTCCATCCAGTTCGAATCGCTCCGCTTCGCCTCCATCCAGTTCAACTCGCTTCGCCTCAAGCCACAGTTTGACTCGCTTCGCCTCAAGCCACAGTTCGACTCGCTTCGCCTCAAGCCACAGTTCGACTCGCTTCGCCTCAAGCCACAGTTCGACTCGCTTCGCCTCAAGCCACAGTTCGACTCCATCCAGTTCGACTCGCTTCGCCTCAAGCCACAGTTCGACTCCTTCGCAGAACCATTGTTCGACTCCCTCAGATAGCCACATTTCAACTCGCTCCACCTCGCATCCATTCGAAGACTTCTACCTCCATCGATGCGACTTGCACATCTTTTATCGATGCGAACGAAGGCTACTACCATCGATACGAACAAGGCGAAAGTCCTAGAACGACTCGATCAAAACAGCATCGAAGGCAGAGTGATATAGAGATTCAAGCGCCACGTCACCGAGTTGAACGAAAGCGAGTCGAACAGAGCGAGTCGAACGAAACAGCCAACCGAGAATCCCATTTCGTATCGATCATATCTCCTAATCTACAACTCCAAATGCTATGAAATTTTCACAGAAGACTAAGTGCATGCTAAAGAATGCCCAGGCCAAATTTCGACTCCATTGGATGAAATTTTGATCGATACAAAATCTGTTTGTATCGATCACGGATCGGACCGAAACTTCACGGGCTTGGGCGCGCGGGCCTGGTCACGTGCCAGAGAGGGTCTCCCGAGATCTGAGCGAAATACCAGCCTCCTACACCTATAAATAGACCCCCAAAGCCAATAGAAAAGGGGTTCTTTTTTCTGCTTTGAGATCTCCAACACTCAGACTCTGCCGGATCCAGATCTGAACTCCATTGCTGCTGCTACTAACTACATTCTCTGCTGTAAATCATCATTATTGACTATAATTTGCTATAATCAACTGAAATCATCAAGTGAACATCAATAAAATCATCAACTTCAGAGTGGACGTAGGCAAGATCGCCGAACCACTATAAACCTTGTGTTTCTGTCTATCTCTCTACATTTTAAGTTCATTATTCTTCACTTTTTATCCTCTACATTACTTAGATCTGAGATATGTGATTATATACTGCTGATTTGTGTTCATACACTGGTGCTTTCACAAAATTTGGGGTTTGTGACCATTTTTGGCGCAAACAATATGTGTGTGTGTATGTATGTATTCTAATTTACTAATAAAACTTTTATTAATTTATTTAATATTTTTTATTAAATTTTATTAATTTCAAAATTATTATATATACATATATGTATACCTATATTATCTTAAAATTTCTTAGAAAAAAGAGGGGCAGATTCGTAGAATCGACGTTTTACTCTTACATTGACGATGGGTTCGTAAGACCAAAGCGACAAAGATGGGAACCGAAGTTTTCCTCTTACATTGAGTTAACGGAGACCCCAGATGTGATGACCCACCTTTTCGGACAGTTCAAGTCGACAATAAACCACTCATATCTAACTCAAACCATCTAAAAGGTAGATTATCAATGGTTTTATGTTAAGGAAATAGGAAAAGAAGAAGGACAATACATAGAATCTCGCAGCGGAATGACAAAATATAATAATAGCATAAACAGTTCGTGAAGCTATTTAACAATATACAATAATTTCACTTTACAATATCATCAGAGTTATACATTTAACAGATATAACAAAGTAATGCAGCGGAATAATATTAATAAATAGGGTCTTCCAACTCCATCTTCATCTCCATCTTCATCTTCGAGAAATAATATCTTTGAAACACTGAAATACTCAGGCTAACCCTAGAATAAAGGAAAATAATACACTCGAGTCAGAACTAAAATTCTTATGCAAATTAAATCAAAATCAGATTTAATATGGAATGCATAGTTTCAAATTTTCCAGAAAAGTTATTATTTTCATATTCAAAATACAACAGATTTCACAATAGATTCATTCTAATAACCTACAAATTTATAGAAAAATTTCAAATTTAATTTTATAGTTCAAGAGATTTGATTTTCGAAAATTTTCCAAAATTTCAAAATTCAATTTATGAAAACATCCCAAGGTTTCAAAATTTAAATTTGAAAATTTCCAAATAAGGTAACGGTGGTTTATTTCTTGAAAATCATTTTTATGGTTCAAACAGTAAATCTAAACATAATAATTGTTTCACATGTCAATATAAGTAATCCAAGGGTTTTGTGTCCTTATTCAATATTCGATTAATCAATATGTAAATTTATATGATTACAATAAACTATAGGGTGATAACAAGGGTATATCAAAATAAATGAACAAATACACATTCAATCACAATAGCATCCATCACAACATACAATCAACATTCAAATTGACGAATTCAACAAATCGACCAATTCAACAACATGTCACAATAATGATTAGTTATCACATATTGGAGTTTATGTATTTAAATTAAATGTTAATTAAATTTCCCAACCAACAATCAATAATTTTATCACTGTATGACTTGGTCTAAATTGCAATAAAATTTTAGTATTTCGTGAGTGAGTTTAACACTCACCTTTTGGTTTTCCCCTTTTTAGTCAGATTTGGATCCGCTACTACTTTCTCCTTTTGATTTGTTTCCTTGCTATCTTAATCTTTTTTTAGAAAGTTTTGGAAGAGACAGAGAAGTTTGTATAGATCTAGATTTGAAGAAAAAGATTTGGAAAGAAGAACAAAGTTTGGAAAAGAAGAAGAAAATTTAAAGTAGAAGAAGAATTGAAAAAGAAAAAGAAGCTTTGAAAAAGAAGAAGAAGATTTGAAGAATAAGAATAAAAAAGAAGAAAAAAGGAAGCTTTAAAAAAAGGAGAAGAAGAAAATTTGAAGAAGAAAAATGAAAAAGAAGGAAGGAGGAAGGTAAAGAGAGAGAAAAAATGAGATGGAAGTTTTGTTTGGAAAAATGAAACTACAGAAGATGAGATTTGAAAAATGAAATGGGGCTACAGGAATGGAGATGGAAACAAATGAAAAGCTAATAAAGTAAATATAAACAAACCAGGAATTGAAATAAAGTAAAAATATAAACAACCTTAAAAAAAGGTAGGTATCAAAAGAGGTGAAGTAAAGGAATAAAATATAAATGAAGATAACATAAATCTTTCGTTTTTTTAAAATAAAGCTTCAGGAGAATAAATTGCTAATGAATGGAAGCTACAAGAACTAATAATGCATAAACAAAATGAACTTCAGAAATGGAGAATAGTAAATGCTAATGAGGTAACATGAATATTAATATGGATGTTCAAATTAAAATGAAAAAAAACTTCAAGTTAAGTACTTGGAAAGGAGCAAACGAAACAAATGAGAAACAGATGAAAAGAATGCAGCAATTATTGATTAGAAATAAAACAAATAAGACTACTATTAATTAATAAGAAACGAATGAGTAGTATAACAATGAAATGGATGCTCAAGTGGAACCTACATGGAGAACTTAAAAATGAAAAGAAAGAGAATGTGGATGTGATAATAAATATAAAGCAAATGAATGGACCACGTATATACTATAAACAAACTTTTGGGGTTCAAATTCCAAAACTTACTCTAATTAATTAATTTCAATAAATCCAAATATACACATATTTATATTGTTTAATTCTTTATTAAAACATTCTTTTTCTGTTAATGTATGTGCACATTCCATTAACTAAATCAATCAATTACAATTAATTAACCAACCAATCTATATATTTGTTTATGTTATTCAAACCAAATTTATTAATTCATGAATATATATATCTATCTATGCATTATAAAAATGATTTGCTTTACTTTTTTACTTGCTGTAACAGTCACATTAATGCAACCAATTTCAAGTTTTAACCATATATAAAATGGAAAAATAAATGTATGTGGACATGTGTAATTAAGGTACAATTGTTAATACAAGGTCATTTCTAATTGATTTTGCAACATTTACACAACCTGGAACCCTCTGATATATTTTAAAATTTGAATACTAATAAGTATGTTTATATATATTACTCCATACTTTAAATTTTCTTTTTACAAAATCATACTTATTAAAAATGGAATTTTTATTTTATACGTCTCAAAACATGCAATTGTTTTAATTAAAATGTTCATTCCATTTTGACACAAAAATGCAAGTTCCTATATTAACTCATTCATTACAATTTCATTCTTGTTTCCTTTTAATTGAAACATTTCAATTAATCTAACTCCAATTAATTTCATTACTAATTTTAAACGAATTCTATTTATAAAACACAGTTTTCTTTTCATTTATACTAATTCAAACATGTTTTTATAAAATTTCATATACAACAAAATTTATACACTATTTACAAAGTAAATGTTTTATCCTATTGAAAACCAACTTCTCCAAGATACATTTCAAATAACAACTTATGTTATTCTTTCATTACAACATTCACTCAATTCTTTATTTAAATTTAACATTTGTTATTCCAATTTTTGTTATTAATTTAATATAAACTAATATTATAAATTTATACTATAATGTAAGTTACAACTTTTATCTTATTGCAATTGGTTATCATTTAAAATTCAATTGATATTATAGCTTACATTCAATATATTTTCAAAATGAAAATCATAAAATTTTGTTTTTAACCATTTTTTTTCAAAATAAATACTAAATTTAATATATTTAAATAGTAAAATTTTGGGTCGTTACAATCTCCCCCACTCAGAACTTTTCATCCCCGAAAAAGGAACGGAGTAAGTAATCAACACTTAAATATGTAAAAATTATCAATTAATATAATATTCAAAATTTCTTAGTTTCACTATTTAATCAAAAAATTATAACTCTTAAAATTTATAAAAATTTCGGCAACACATCCTTTGTGCTGCTAGATCCGAAAATTTTCACAATGTTAATAATTACGTGGTATACATCTCATTTCAATAATGAGGCATCTCAAAACATGGGGAACAATAACATATCACAACATATACTGTAATCTGAAAACGGACCTATTTGTTGGGGAAACAAAGCTATATTTATGAAACCAAAAGCAACAGCTATTGCTTCCATAAACCTGAATTTCACTTATATGATCTAAAATAGAGTTAAACCACATAAAAGAGCAATATATTAGTTGTTCCAATCAATAGCACAAGAAATACAATATATATAATAATCATATGTAAACAAAATTAGTACGACCATTATATGCAATAAAAGAATCCATCACACATCCATAGCAACCCAAAAACTAATGGTTTGTCCAGGTTCAGAAACTTTTCAAAGCACCAGGGTGATAAATAAACTACCAAGTGTACCTTACACTCAACAGCCTTAGGTAATCACTCAATTGACTATTTATACTACCTTGAACAATTTCAAGGATCATTTTCCAGACTTCCTGTAAGCTAAACACATAGAATTAAAATATTATTTAAGTATGTATGACGAACATATATCTTTGTACGTAATATTAATTCTGATCACTTGCTTGAATACACAAATTCCACTTTCGAACTAGTATTGGTAACCTTACCACTCTAGTGTGGACTCTGAACCAGTTCCTGGATTAGAAATCTCCGTTCTCCTTACATAGCCATAACCTATGATAGAAAATTTCAAAATCATATCAAAAATCGGTATTAAGCATTTGCCGTCAAGAATCGAGTTACAAATCCTAACTCGGACCAGTGTGAATTACCACAAATCATTTTTTTGAATCTGGATCAAAACTATTGTGCAAATAAAATGATCTACATACAACTTACATATTTTATTCTATTGGTTTCTTTAACACATCATTTACTTTCATTCATTTTTAATACTCATTTATTTATATAAAGATCAATCTCTTACATAATTTATTTTCCATTAAATATTTAAGTCATTAATGAATCATTTCATAAAATATTATTTATGCTTCCACTTTATTTACTTAAGTTTATAGCCTAACTCGATTATAGAATAAAAATTTAAGTTTTTGGTATTTATCTTTGAAGAGGAAAGAAACATTTCAGTATATCTTTAAATTTAACTAAAACATTTAACCTTATTCACTTAGTATAAATATATTATATTTAAAGCATCCTCATAGCATTATGCAAAGATTTTCCAAAAGGTTAAAACATTGTTAGAAATTTATATCAAAACATTTTAACAAGCTTTAAAATAAAGTTCTTTAAATCCGATAATTTATTAGACTCATTATTTTAAAATAAGTGTAAACTCAAAGATTATTAAACTGAACTAATAGTATACTCAAATCTTACATTAAATTTTCACATCAAAGTATAAATTTCATATCTTTATAATTAATTTTAAAATACTTGTTTTAAAATGAATAGTACACTCAAATCTATCTTTTAAACAGTTTGAGTTGGACATATGTGGTTTATTGTCGACTTGAACTATTCAAAAAGGTGGGTCATTACAGTTTGTACCCGAGCTTTGGTTTAGCGTATACCAAAACTTGTAGGATAAGCTCATTGAGTGTATTTACATATAGGAGAGAGCGTATTAGTTAGTGATATAAAAATATTTTGAAATTAACAAATGAAATGATTTTAACTTGGATTATATTTAGAATATAAAAGAATGAATTCTATAAACTGATAAAATCATTCATGACCGTTGATGATGATTGGATATTATCTCTTGTTGATTGATTGTTTGATTAATATGGATGTGCATATTATCACTTATTGATTGATGAGTCAAGCTCGGCCAAGTTATGAGCATCGACTATTGGCTGTTGATTTGAGAATTTGACTATTGTTGGAAATTTTGGTTTTTTCTGAAATATATTTAACCAGTCTGAGAAACTGCATGTTTTAACATGGATTTTGAAGTGAATATATATATCTGAATTTCCCCCTGTATCATTTTAAAGAGTAATGGATACCATTTGAAAGTGATATATGAAATATGGTTTATCTAGATATGGTTAATAAATAAACAAAAAGTTATTCAAATTGGAAATTTGAGAGTTTGAATTCTGGGAGTTTTTGAAATTGGGTTTCAAGATTCTTGAAATATGTAATAGCATAATTTTTATTTTCCGAATAGAAATGTTATAATTGATTTGAAAATGATTTCAAAGGGTATTTTCAAAAGATTTAAAAGAAATGAAAGTCCGGAACTCACTTTTGTCGTTGGAAAATAAAGTTTGGTGATGACTGCAGCATTATCGGCATTCATTTTTTAGTTTGAAAGTAGGGGAGGCCACTTTAGTAGCTTTGCTACTCAATGGTTTAATGAAACTGATTTGATTCAAATCCCTGAAGTATGATTTGATATTCGAAAGAGATATGTATATATTTATTTCAAACGATTTGAAATAAAACACTGGTGTTTAGTTCTTGAGTTTTATATTGAATAATATTATGAACATGTGTATCCTATGCATTAGGATTGATTAATGGATTGGTTGTGCATCTTGTTGAGATGATTGATTGCTAATTCCCAATTTTGAATTGGAATTTGATTTCCGACTATGCTAAATAGTCAAACACTTCCAAATTGAAAATTAATTTTCAAAGCTAATTATTTTGGAAAGTATATAAAGTTTAGTTTTGAAAATTTTAAAATAAAGACTAATAGAAGTTGAATAAGTTTTAAAAAGATAAATATTTAATAAGTAAATTGTATAAGTTTATTTTGAATTATACAAGTATGAAATTTAGTTTTGAGATGTTTTAAATCAAAAGAGTTTTAAGAAATATTTTGAACATAGTAAAAATTTATAAAAACTTATTATTGGCAAATTTTTTTTAAGCAGTTCTGACTTTGTATAAATATGAAAAATAGTTTAAAAGGTTTATAATGGAATTTGTTTTAAGAAACATTTCGAACCTAGTAAATGTTTTATAATAAAATATTTTGAAAAGTAATTGATTTGGAAAGAAATTTGATTTTTATCTGAATTTGATATAAATATAAAAACTGAAGTTGTGAAAAACCATTGATCTGAAAATTGTAATTTTTTTGAATTAGAATGATATTCGATTTGAAAGGGAAAAATGATTGTTGAGATCATATATGGATTTGAAACTGAACTGATATATGAAAATGGATTGATTTCGAAGACCTTTGACTCTATATAAATATTTGATTTGAAAGTTCTCGATTCTTATATGAAAATGGTTTGTATAAGTATGAAGTTATTTTGAAAACTATTGATTTTGAAAGGTACTCGATTTGAAAAATGAGAATCTTATATATAACGGAATTTATATAAGAATGATATGGTATATATGAGACTATTGATTTTGGAAAGTACTCGATTTGGAAATGAAATCTTATATATAATGGAATTTATATAAGCGTGACATCTGAAGTTATGATTTGGAACGGCTACTATATATAGTATGATATATTTTGAAGTAAAAGATATGGGAAGTACCCTCCGTGATTTTCGATAATCACTAGGTGGATTCCTTTTATTGATTGATTTCGATCGTCCGGACATAAACTCATGAGTTCCTTTGAATTCTATAGCGTAATCTATGGCCTGATGATTGGATTAGCATAGCGTAATTCGGGGGACGTGATGCCTACAGTCTACTTATGACTTCGCTGGAATAACGACGTAACCATTGTGTAGTTGCGATCTATGGTCGATGTACATGGCGTAATTCGAGGTGGTAGAGATTGCCTACAGTTTACTATGATTTCGCTGGGATAGCGACGTAACCATAGGGTGTAACCACTTAGTAAACTGTGATCCATATGGCATAATTCGATGGGTAGTGATTGCTTATAGTCTACTATGTTTTCTCTAGGATAGAGACATAACCATTGAGGGTAACGGCTAAATAGACTATGGTCCATGGACGGTTTGATTTTGATTTGCATGGCGTAATTCGCTGGGTGGAGATACCCAAGGTTACAGATGTTTCCTCTGGAATAGGGGCATAACCATTATGTAGCTGCAATCCATGATTTATTTTCGATTGGTACATTATATATCTGTTTTTGTAAGTTTTCCAAGTATTTTCACTGGGTGTTGAAACGGGTCTACTAAGTACTTAGATAATTCTAGTCTTGCGTCCGATCAACGTATTACTAGATTTTGTAGGAACGAGGATAAACTTGTTGAAACATCGAGTTATCAAAAGTATTTTCAATATTAAATTATATTTATATAAAAGTATTTTGTCATAAAAGAATTTTTAATAAAGAAAATTTTCAAACATTTAAGAATGGAATATAAAAACCACTTGAATTATCTATTGGTGTAATTAAGAAACCAATGAAATAAATACGTAAGTTGTATATAGACCATCCTATTTGCATTTACAGTTTTGATTCAGATTTGAACACGCGATTTTAAGGTAATTCACACCTGTCCGGTTTAGGATTGTTCGCTCGATTCTCGACTATGAACACTAATACGGATTTTTGATACGAATCTAAAGTTCTCTATCATAGTTTATTACTAAGTAAGGAGGATGAAAGTTTCTAATTAAGAAGTTGGATTAGAGTCTGCACTAGAGTAGTCGGGTTACCAATACTAGTTCGGAAAATAAAATTGCGTATTCGAGTAAGAGATCAAAATTTGTTATACGTACGAATGACATATATATATATATCGTACGGATTTTAATAAAATGATTATATGATATGATTGTTTCTTGCTTAGGATTGCTATGCAATTTGGTAGCATGTAGTTTAACATCATCCTTATCAGTTGCATTACATTCATGTGTTGCATATAATTGTTATAATAATTTCTAGTTGCATTTAGTTTTTACATCATTATAATTTCATATAGAATTGCATCGTCCTTATAGTTGCGTCATATTACCATGTTATATCTGATTGCTTTGTTTTAATGATGCTAAGCTGTTTTGGTTGCATGTAGTTTTACGTTTCATTATAAATGTGAATTGGTTGCTTGTGTGTTAAACATAGTGAAATAAATTGAAATTGAATAAAATTGAACGTGAATGAAATAGATATGAATTAATTGGATGGATATTATATGTTGGATGATTTCTTTTGTTGCAAATCATTGTTATAACCGTTTTGGTTGCATATGATTGTTATGTTGTGTATTGATGCTTATGCTTATGGTTTGGATTTAGAATCATGTTATATAGTTCTATCAAACTAATGTATGGTTCTATATCTTATTATAAGTAACTAATATTAAAATTGAGTTGAGATTGGTACATTTGAAGCCCATTCGGACATATATGGCTCGCTTTAATATGAGCGAACTCACTCATATTAATAATAATAAGGTACATATCTCGGATTACATACCGTACTTGTATGTTTTTCATTACAGGATGCCTCATCATTGAGATGAGATGTATATTTGTTATATATATGTGTATTGTAAATTTTTGCGATCGAGCCGTGCAAAGGAGACTCCTGCCGAAATTTTCCGTAAATTCGGGTGTTAGAAAAATTTTGAGACTTTAAAATTTTATAGCTTGTTTTATAAATAATTTGTAATTTCCATAAATTCGGTATCGAAGTGGCATAGTGGAAGCATGGTAAAGGTTTTGTAAATAAGATTTTAAAGTTTTGTAAGTAGATTATTTTGATAAAAATATATCGAATGTAAGTTTCCTTACTTAACCCCTTTTCGAGGACGAAAAGTTTTGAGTGGGGGAGATTGTAACGACCCGTATTTTTAAGAATTTTAAATTATTTAATTTAATATAATTATTTAATAAAAATGGTTAGAAATAAAATTTAATGATTTATTGATGTAATTTATTGGAATTGAATTTAGATAAAATTTTAAATAACAAAATTCAATATGAGAAAAGATGATATCTTATTGTAGAAAGTAAATTAAATAATATTAAATTGTAAGTAATTGATAACAGAAATTGAAATGATCGATGTTAAGTAAATAAAGAATCGAATGAATGTTCATTTAAAAGTAGAGCATAAATTTATTTATATGAAATTCTATGTATTGAATGTGTTTATAATCAATAGCTGGAATTGAATAATGAATGTTGAATTATTTAGATGAAATATAATTGTTTGATAACTAAAAATTCACTTGAAATTCTAGTATTGGAATTCATCGTAATTGAATTATCCAAGGGCTTTGATTGATGAAGTGTAACCTTTGTATTTAGTGTATGAATTTTTGTTGTTCTAGATTTGAATGAACATTTTATGTTAAAAGTGAATTTGTTTGTGAATTTAAATGTAAGAGTATTGGTTGTATTAATTTTAAAAAAACATTTTAATTTACAAAATAGTTTAAGATAAAATTTGATTTTGGAATATTTAGTTGATTTTAACTTATATTTCAAATATAATGATTTATCTGGTAATTAAATTGTTAAGTTTAATTTTTGAGATTGTTTAAACAACTGAATTTTGAATTTAATATGAATGAAAATGATTTTAAAAGTTGATTTAAATTTTATGTAAACAAGAATGAAATTTTTTAACTTTTAAAATTGAATTTAAAGTGAATAAATTTATTTTGGAAAATAGCTTGTTTTAATTAACGTGTAAAAATAATATAACATGTTATAAATAATATTACATGCTATAATTAATGAATATTCAAATGTTTGATTGAAGACGGTATAGTGGTTGGAGATGCTACTTTTAATCCTTCGAAATGTCTGGTTGAGTTGCAGACTAAGGATGGTTTTGAAAAGATTAATGATGTTGATATTTCTTCGGATAAAAGTGATATGGTGGTTATAAATTCCCTGTTTGCTCCTAATACAACATCAGCTGTTGATGTTTATAGTTTAGAGATGGGTAATGAAGACAATACTTGAACTTCTGGTGAAATTGTATCTGCGGATAAATCAAACTATGCTCTTGATTCTCAAAGTTCACATATGACAGTTGTTGCAACAGTGGATGCACAGTCAAGATTAGAGAAGGGAGATAAGAATTCGTTTGGAGATGAAGGAATTTGCTGTCTAACTGAGCTGTCTGTTGATGATTCACAATATGCACATAAGTATCAGTGTGCACATGTACCTGGTATATAACAGTGTGCAACAAAAGAGGAACTTTGGTCTATTGCTGATGTTTCTTCTGCTGGTGATCATCTATGTGAGG
This sequence comes from Allium fistulosum, assembly GCA_030737815.1. Lineage (NCBI taxonomy): Eukaryota > Viridiplantae > Streptophyta > Magnoliopsida > Asparagales > Amaryllidaceae > Allium > Allium fistulosum. The sequence goes on from CM060907.1 coordinate 299,212,370, forward strand.
AGGTGGGGGTCATTGGTGATTTGGTTAGGGTTAGTTTATTGGGTTCAGTTGATGTGGTGAGGCAACCGGAGGTGGTGGGAATTTTGAATAATGATGTTATTGATTCTGTTGACATACATCATTATATGAAGGATTCAGGCGTTCACCATTCTGAGGTAGCAGGGGCACACATTGAAGTTGAGCGTGGTATATTGGCTGCTGACTCTAATTTTGTTGTGAGTAATGTTGATGTTAACACTGTGAACGGAGAGATGGTGAGTACTGTGTTTTGGCATCCATCATTCATAACAAATGCAGATTCTAGTGTTTGTAATATTAGCAGCGAATCAGCATCTTGTTTTTCATCATCGAGGAGAGGTAGGCGTGGGAAATTTGTGGATGTAAGTAGGTCTGTTTGTCGTAGTGCCAGGATCCGTAGTAGTCATTCTCAGCCTTTGGGTGAGTTATCTAATTCGAGTACCATGAGTGGCGTTACGGGTTCAGGTTCAGGTATGGCAGCACATATTCTTCGTATGCTTTAGGTAGTCTGTCTTCTTCTAAGTTTTTTCAGTTATCTAGAGAACCGCTTTTGTTTTTTCTGATGTCGAATTTGATACTACATATATTAGAAGGCAGGAAATTAAGAGGGCTAGATCTGTTGGTTTATGAGGATTATTAGCTTGAATATTAGAGGTTTGAACGATTTAAATAAATGTGATAAAATTAGAGCGTTTTTTAAGGATTATTTTATTGACATTGCGCTATTACAAGAAACTAAAATTGAGTGTCCGACATTCGTTTTTATAGAAGATTAGGTGGTTATCACTTTAGGAATTGGGCTTGTTTACCTTCTATTGGAGCTTCTGGGGTTTACTTATAGAGTGGAAGGAAAATTCTTTTAAATTACATCAATGTATTTCTAAGCAACATTCTTTGCACATTATTCTCATCAATCTTAGTGACAATTATATTTTAAATATACCTAACGTTTATGGGCCAAACTCAAAACTCGGTCGTAGGGTTCTATAGAACGAATGTTTAGAATTTAGATCATTAGCTCTTGGTTCTTGGATTATGGAGGGATTTCAATGTTACGCGTTATTCTAGGAGACCGTTCACCACAGGAAGGTGATTTTTCTTCTGTGGAAGAATTCGATCAATTTATCATTAATTCTAATTTGATTGAAATTCCTCTTTCTAATAGAGAATTCACTTGGAGTAATACTAGAGAGTCTCCCTCAATGACCCTTCTAGATAGATTTTTCATCAGTGATGAAACAAAGGATAAATTTCCTATTTGTAGAGTTTTAGGTTTGCCTACACTTATTCTAATCATTGCCCCATAATTCTTACGTGCGATCAACATAAGATTGTTAATAGAACTTTTAAATTCGAAAAAATGTGGTTACTAGTATCCAATTTCTCAACTCTTATTAAAAATAAATGGACTTTAATGAATTTTTATAATATCAGAAATAAGGATAATTCTGCAAAAAAATTGTTTTAAAAATTAGGGGTCTTAGGAATTTTCTTAAAATTTGGAGTAAGAATGTTTTTGGTAGTATTAAAATTAAAAGAGAAAATTTTCTTTCTGAAATGCTTAAAATAAACAAGATAGAGGAAACTAGACAACTTAATTTAGGTGAGCGTAATGTTCTCGCTAATTTAAAAGATGACCTTAGTTCTATTTTAGAAAAAGAAGAGGTTATGTGGAAACAGAGATCTAGAATTCAATGGATTAATGAAGGTGATAATAATACAAAAAAATTCATAATATGGCTAATGGTAGAAAAAGTAGTAACACGATAAATTCTATTTTTGTGAATAATGTAGAATTGGTTAATCAAAGGGATCTTAATATGGCTTTTACTAATTATTATAGAGATATATTTGGTACTAAGAATAAACATAGAATTAACGTTAGATGGAATGATATTTATCCTATTGATTCTAGGATTGACCTTTCTGAGTTTGATAATCCTTTTTCTGAAGAGGAAATTTTGAAAGCTATTAATGACATGTCTAGTGATAAAGCCCAAGGCCCAGATGGGTTTCCCATTTTATTTTAAAAATTATTTTGGGCTATTTTAAATTAGATGTAATTAGCATGTTTAATGAGTTTTATAATGGTAAATTACAATTAGGAAGATTTAATTTTGCAAATGTAATTTTATTACATAAAAAGATTGGTGCTAATAATTTAAAAGATTTTAGACCTATTTCTTTAAATAACTGTTCTGTTAAAATTATTTCAAAAGTTTTAGCTACTAGACTTAACACAAGAATGAATGATCTAATTGATTGTTCACGATCTGCTTTCATTAAGGGTAGAAATATCACCGATGGAGTGGCCGTTGTTCAAGAATACATTAATCATTGTTGTAAAAATAATATTACATGTGCTCTACTAAAACTAAACTTTGCGAAAGCGTTTGATTCGGTTGATTGGGATTTTCTAATTGATATGTTATTAGCTAGAGGTTTTAGTCGTAAATGGATTGGTTGGATTATGACTTTGCTTAAAACTAGTAATTCTAGTATAATGGTTAACTTTATTTTAGGAAACAAAATTCAAACTAGACGAGGTTTAAGGCAGGGTGATCCTTTATCGCCTCTTTTGTGTAACTTAGCGTAGATGTTTTTGCTATGATAATTAAAAAATGGGTAGGTAATGGATCTTTGTGGAGTGTTGGTAGTGAAATCTCTCGCAATGGTCTCTCTATTCTTCAATTTGCGGATGATACCTTATTATTTACCTCACATTTGCCTAATATTGTCATTGCTCTTAAAATTTATTTTATACAGTTTTGAACTTATTTCAGGGCTAAAAATTAATTTTGATAAAAGTTCCGTTTTAGTATTAAATGACATTGATAAGGTTGAAGGTTTAGTTGCTAATACGCTAAATTGTAAAACTATGACGTTCCCTTTTGATTATCTTGGTTTTTTGACTAGACCAACTAAACTAAGCATGATGACTGGTTAATTATTATAGTTTTGATTAAAAATAGAATTTCTAACTGGAATGGGAGGTTTTTATCGAGAGCAGGTAGATTAGTTCTTATCAACTCTGTTTTATCTGCTCTCCCGATCTATTGGATGTCTATGCATCTTTTTCCAGATTGGGTGATTGATAAAATTGATAAAAGATGAAGGGACTTCCTATGGAGTGGTGATAATTCCACCAGTAGTCTTAAATGTTTAGTCAATTGGGAAACAGTTTGTAAATAGAAAAAGGAAGGTGGTTTAGGAGTTATTAATTTACGTAACATGAATTTATCTTTATTAGGAAAGTGGTTATGGAAATTTAGGGATATAAATGATAATTCTATTTGGGAAGAAATTATTACTAAACATTATTATAATGGTAGTAATAATTTACATCAAACTACACCTACAGTTATATATAAGTTGTCTAATTTTTGGGAATCAATTTTAAAATGTCATGTGAATTTTAACCTTGTTACTAATACAATTGTTCATTCAGGAAATAATACTTCTTTTTGGCATGACCATTGGATTTCTATTATCCCTCTTAAGATAGAATCTAAAGAGCTTTACGAAATTTATAACTTTAAGAATGCTTTAATTTTAGATGTTTTTTCTCCATAAAATGACCCCCCTTGGAATTTTAGTTTTAATAGAATTTTAGAAGGTACAACTCTTAGGCAACTTTCTTTGCTTTATGCTAGATTGAATCTATATAATATTGATAATGAAAATGATAATATTAGTTGGGAATATGATAAGAGTAAGAAATTTACTTCTAATTCTTTTTATAAATTTCTTAATTTCTCGGGTGTAGCTAATAACTCTTTTAAATTTATTTGGAAAACAAATGCTTCTCCTAAATCTAAAATTCATATGTGGTTAATCATGCATGGAAAACTAAATACTACAGAATTTTTAAAAAGAAAAAATATGCAAATCGATAATAAATGTTCTTTTTGTAATATGTATCTTAAAGATATTAAACATGTGTATTATGATTGTGTGGATACTTACTACATTCTGAATAATACTCTCAAAATCTTTAACTTTAGACTTACAACTAAAGTTACTGATTGCGAATATTATTGTAATAATTTAAGATTTAAGTTTAAAAAGGAAAATAGAATTTTACTTGATACTTTATTCATTATAATTTGTTGGTATATTTGGTTTGAGAGAAACCAGAGACTTATTAATAATAATAATAGTTATTTTAATAAATTGGTTTTATAATATCATCATTTTGTTTTAATTGAATCTCAAATCTTAAATATAGATTAGCTAAAAATAACCATTTCAGAAAATATCTTAATAAGGTTAGTAACAGTATTAAGATTTTTAAACATAATAATAATATTTTTAACCTTAATAATTATTGTATTAACATTTTCTCTAATTTGAATGATGTTTGTACTAATTATCATAATGTCATTTTGATTAAAGGAGCATAAGGATAAATTTTTAAAAAAATTATTGTTTATAGGATTTTAACCTTTTGATTTGATATCTCTTTTGTATATCTTTAGTGTTGGTCTAAGATGTTGCATAATGAGTTTGGATTCTTTTTTTAGTGTACTTCTTATTTTTTGTTGCTTTTCCGTCTTATAATTTTAATTATAGTATTACTACTATTTCTTCATTAATACATATATGTGTATTACTCTTATATTTTTATTTAGTTCCATTTACAGATACAGGTTTAGGCCAGAAATGGTGCTAGATTACTATTTGCAAGTTCTTAGGATTGTTGTTGCCAGGCTTTTAGGGAGACGTTCATTCTGGACCTTCCGCGTTCACAGTGAGGAGTTCTTCTGCATCTGTAGTTTGGCGCTCTTCATTCTGAATCATACGCATTTGCAGTGAGGCGTTCTTTCCAGATCTTCCGCATCGACAGAGTGGCGTACTTGATTATGGACCATTCCCATTTGCAACGAGACGTTCATTCTGGATTTTCCGTGTTTGCATCGCGGCGACTCTCTCTCTCAGTTGGAGCTGTCTTCTGATATCATATGCTCTGAGTTGCTTCATGGTTTTTTTTGGTAACTTCTAACACCTCATTACGGGCAATGGCCTTGCCAGAGCTCGATAATGAGGTTTAATGGGCGATGGCCTTGCTGGAGCTCATTCTAGTTGTACCTGAGTCCTATTCATTGTTTTTTGTATTTTGATTAGCTACCTACCAGGCATGCTGACATCACCTTTGTTTTCAGTGATACACACACACACACACATGTGCGCTCTCCTCTATTTGAGAGGATCACACATTTGTCTAAAAAATGCATATTCAAATCATTGAAAACATTTATTTTGGTTTAATACAAAATTCAAATGGTAAATAAACCTTTGAATTTCCTATTACTACTTTAAATACCTTGTAAATATTTCAAACCATACTTTCAAATATAGCGATTCAAATTTAAATTTCAAACATATTACTATAAACAAAACTTCCAAAATCATTTATTTTTTCATAAAATTTTAAAATAGAATATTTTTATATATAGTCCATTTATATAATATCTCTAATTTATATTGAAAAGAAACTTATATAAATTTTATTTTAAACATTCTTTTGAAAACTTCATTTGCAAATCAATCATCTATAATACTTTACAAAAAATTCATTTGTAAAATTTCTTGCTTCATTTATAAATATCATTTAAATATTTAAAATAACATCTTTATAAATATATAGGTAAACTATTTGAAAATAATTATTTACATCATTACTTATATTTAGAAAGGAGCTATTAAAAACCTTAAATCCATTATTTATAAATTTACTAGTGTTAATCTCAAAATACTTTTAAAATATTATTTATAAATCAATAATCATTAACTTTAACTATGTTTTATTGAATTAATAACTTCTCAAAATATTTACAACATTGATAATTAACTTTTAAACCATGTCATACATAAATAAACAACCTTTTAAACATTTTTATAGTATTTAGAAAAAAATAATCAAAATATCCTTTAAATAATACTTTTATCAAAATACTTTTATAACTAGATGTTTTAACAAGTTTATCCTCGTTCTTACAGACTTCGGTCATACGCTGATCAGGCACAAGACTAGAAATCTCCAAGTACTTAGTAGACCTGTTTCAAAACCCAATGAAAATACTTAAAAACATATATAAAAGTACCACTCGAACACCGCAGATCGTAGTACGCAATGGTTACGTCGCAATCCCAGCAGAAACCATAGTACTGGAGGTAACCTCTACCCTCGATTTACGCTACGATCTAAATCATAAGACCATAGGTTACGCTATGGAATTCAAAGGAACTCATGAGTTTATGTCCAAACAATAGAAAATCAAATCAATAGAATGAACCTACAAAGTGGGTTACAGAATTTCGTAGAGGGTACTTCCCATATCTTCAATTTCGAAATGTATCATAATATACATAGTACCATTTCATATCATAAACTTCGAATATCATACTTATATAAATTCCATTATATATAAGATCATCACTTTTCAAATCGAGTACCTTTCAAATCAATAGTCTTCGAAATAACTTCATACTTATATAAAATCATTTTATATAAGAATCAAAAACTTTCAAATCAATATTTATGAAATCAAAGGTCCTAGAAAATAAATCAACGTTAGATGGAATGATATTTATCCTATTGATTCTAGGATTGACCTTTTTGAGTTTGATAATCCTTTTTCTGAAGAGGAAATTTTGAAAGCTATTAATGACATGTCTAGTGATAAAGCCCAAGGCCCAAATGGGTTTCCCATTTTATTTTAAAAATTATTTTGGGATATTTTAAAATTAGATGTAATTAGCATGTTTAATGAGTTTTATAATGGTAAATTACAATTAGGAAGATTTAATTTTGCAAATGTAATTTTATTACATAAAAAGATTGGTGCTAATAATTTAAAAGTTTTTAGGCCTATTTCTTTAATTAACTGTTCTGTTAAAATTATTTCAAAAGTTTTAGCTACTAGACTTAACACAAGAATGAATGATCTAATTGATTGTTCACGATTTTCTTTCATTAAGGGTAGAAATATCACCGATGGAGTGGCCGCTGTTCAAGAATACATTAATCATTGTTGTAAAAATAATATTACATGTGCTCTACTAAGACTAAACTTTGCGAAAGCGTTTGATTCGGTTGATTGGGATTTTCTAATTGATATGTTATTAGCTAGAGGTTTTAGTCGTAAATGGATTGGTTGGATTATGACTTTGCTTAAAACTAGTAATTCTAGTATAATGGTTAACTTTATTTTAGGAAACAAAATTCAATCTAGACGAGGTTTAAGGTAGGGTGATCCTTTATCGCCTCTTTTGTGTAACTTAGCGTAGATGTTTTTGCTATGATAATTAAAAAATGGGTAGGTAATGGATCTTTGTGGAGTGTTGGTAGTGAAATCTCTCGCAATGGTCTCTCTATTCTTCAATTTGCGGATGATACCTTATTATTTACCTCACATTTGCCTAATATTGTCATTACTCTTAAAATTTATTTCATACAGTTTTGAACTTCTTTCAAGGCTAAAAATTAATTTTGATAAAAGTTCCATTTTAGTATTAAATTACATTGATAAGGTTGAAGGTTTAGTTGCTAATACGCTAAATTGTAAAACTATGACGTTCCCTTTTGATTATCTTGGTTTTTTGACTAGACCAACTAAACTAAGCATGATGACTGGTTAATTATTATAGTTTTGATTAAAAATAGAATTTCTAACTGGAATGGGAGGTTTTTATCGAGAGCAGGTAGATTAGTTCTTATCAACTCTGTTTTATCTGCTCTCCCGATCTATTGGATGTCTATGCATCTTTTTCCAGATTGGGTGATTGATAAAATTGATAAAAGATGAAGGGACTTCTTATGGAGTGGTGATAATTCCAACAGTAGTCTTAAATGTTTAGTCAATTGGGAAACAGTTTGTAAATCGAAAAAGGAAGGTGGTTTAGGAGTTATTAATTTACGTAACATGAATTTATCTTTATTAGGAAAGTGGTTATGGAAATTTAGGGATATAAATGATAATTCTATTTGGGAAGAAATTATTACTAAACATTATTATAATGGTAGTAATAATTTACATCAAACTACACCTACAGTTATAAATAAGTTGTCTAATTTTTGGAAATTAATTTTAAAATGTCATGTGAATTTTAACCTTGTTACTAATATAATTGTTCATTCAGGAAATAATACTTCTTTTGGCATGACCATTGGATTTCTATTATCCCTCTTAGGATAGAATTTAAAGAGCTTTATGAAATTTATAACTTTAAGAATGCTTTAATTTTAGATGTTTTTTCTCCAGAAAATGACCCCTCTTGGAATTTTAGTTTTAATAGAATTTTAGAAGGTACAACTCTTAGGCAACTTTCTTTGCTTTATGCTAGATTGAATCTATATAATATTGATAATGAAAATGATAATATTAGCTGGGAATGTGATAAGAGTAAGAAATTTACTTCTAATTCTTTTTATAAATTTCTTAATTTCTCGGGTGTAGCTAATAACTCTTTTAAATTTATTTGGAAAACAAATGCTTCTCCTAAATCTAAAATTCATATGTGGTTAAACATGCATGGAAAACTAAATACTATAGAATTTTTAAAAAGACAAAATATGCAAATCGATAATAAATGGTCTTTTTGTAATATGTATCTTAAAGATATTAAACATGTGTATTATGATTGTGTGGATACTTACTACATTCTGAATAATACTCTCAAAATCTTTAACTTTAGACTTACTACTAAAGTTACTGATTGCGAATATTATTGTAATAATTTAAGATTTAAGTTTAAAAGGGAAAATAGAATTTTACTTGATACTTTATTCATTATAATTTGTTGGTATATTTGGTTTGAGAGAAACCAGGGACTTATTAATAATAATAATAGTCATTTTAATAAATTGGTTTTATTATATCATCATTTTATTTTAATTGGATCTCAAATCTTAAATATAGATTAGATAAAAATAACCATTTAAGAAAATATCTTAATAAGGTTAGTAACAGTATTAAGATTTTTAAACATAATAATAATATTTTTAACCTTAATAAATATAGTATTAATATTTTCTCTAATTTGAATGATGTTTGTACTGATTATCATAATGTCATTTTGATTAAATGAGCATAAGGATAATTTTTAATTTTTTTATTGTTTATAGGATTTTAACTTTTTGATTTTGATATCTCTTTTGTATATCTTTAGTGTTGGTTTAAGATGTTGCATAATGAGTTTGGATTCTTTTTTTAGTCTGCTTCTTATTTTTTGTTGCTTTTCCGTCTTATAAATTTAATTATAGTATTACTACTTTTTCTTTATTAATACATATATGTGTATTACTCTTATATTTTTATTTAGTTCCATTTACAGATACAGGTTTAGACCAGAAATGGTGCTAGATTACTATTTGCAAGTTCTTAGGATTGTTGTTGCCAGGCTTTTAGTGAGACGTTCATTCTGGACCTTCCGCGTTCGCAGTGAGGAGTTCTTCTACATCTGTAGTTTGGCGCTCTTCATTCTGAATCATACGCATTTGCAGTGAGGCGTTCTTTCCAGATCTTCCTCATCGACAGAGTGGCATACTTCATTCTGGACCATTCCCATTCGCAACGATACGTTCATTCCGGGTTTTCCGTGTTTGCATCGCGACGTCTCTCTCTCTCTCTCAGCTGGAGCTGTCTTCTGATATCATATGCTTTGAGTTGCTTCATTGTTTTTTTGTTACTTCTAACACCTCATTACGGGCAGTGGCCTTACCGGAGCTCGATAATGAGGTTTAATGGGCGGTGGCCTTGTCGGAGCTCATTCTAGTTGTACTTGAGTCCTATTCATTGTTTTTTGTATTTTGATTAGCTACCTGCCAGGCATGCTGACGGCACCTTTGTTTTCAGTGATACACACACATGTGTGCTCTCCTCTATTTTAGAGGATCACACATTTCTCTAAAAGAATGCATATTCAAATCATTGAAAACATTTATTTTGGTTTAATACAAAATTCAAATGGTAAATAAACCTTTGAATTTCATATTACTACTTTAAATACCATGTAAATATTTCAAACAATACTTTCAAATATAGCGATTCAAATTTAAATTTCAAACATATTACTATAACCAAAACTTCCCAAATCATTTATTTTTTCATAAAATTTTAAAATAGAATATTTTTATATATATTCCATTTATATAATATCTATAAATTATATTGAAAATAAACTTATATAAATTTGATTTTAAACATTCTTTTGAAAACTTCATTTGCAAATCAATCATCTTTAATACTTTACAAAAAATTCATTTCTAAAATTTCTTGCTTCATTTATAAATATCATTTAAATATTTAAAATAACATCTTTATAAATATATGTAAACTATTTGAAAATAATTATTTACATCATTACTTATATTTAGAAAGGAGCTATTGAAAACCTTAAATCCATTATTTATAAATTTACTAGTGTTAATCTCAAAATACTTTTCAAATATTATCTATAAATCAATAATCATTAACTTTAACTATGTTTTATTGAATTAATAACTTCTCAAAATATTTACAACATTGATAATTAACTTTTAAACCATGTCATACATAAATAAACAACCTTTTAAACATTTTTAAAGTATTTAGCAAAAAATAATCAAAATATCCTTTAAATAATACTTTTATCAAAATACTTTTATAACTCGATGTTTTAACAAGTTTATCATCGTTCTTACAGACTTCGGTCATACGTTGATCAGGCACAAGACTAGAAATCTCCAAGCACTTACTAGACTTGTTTCAAAACCCAGTGAAAATACTTAAAAACATATATAAAAGTACCACTCGAACACCGCATATTGCGGTACGTAATGGTTACGTCGCCATCCCAGCAGAAACCATAGTACTGGAGGTAACCTCTACCCTCGATTTACGCTACGATCTAAATCATAAGACCATAGGTTACACTATGGAATTCAAAGGAACTCATGAGTTTATGTCCAAACAACAGAAAATCAAATCAATAGAATGAACTTACAAAGTGGGTTATAGAATTTGTAGAGGGTACTTCCTATATCTTCGATTTCAAAATGTATCATAATATACATAGTACCATTTCATATCATAAACTTCGAATATCATACTTATATAAATTCCATTATATATAAGATCATCGCTTTTCAAATCGAGTACCTTTCAAATCAATAGTCTTCGAAATAACTTCATACTTATATAAAATCATTTTTATATAAGAATCGAAAACTTTCAAATCAAATATTTATGAAATCAAAGGTCCTAGAAAATAAATCAATTTCAAATTATCATTTCGATTTCAAATTCATATAGGATTTCAATAATCATTCTCCTTTCCAAAATCGAATACCATTTAAAATTCAAAATTTCCATAATCAATAGTTTTTAGAAATAAATTCAATTTAATACTTATGTCAAGTTTATAAATCAAAAATTTCTTTTCCAAATCAAATTGTTTTTTTAAAATCATTTTATACATAAATTACTTTATAAAACATACTAAGTTCAGTAACATTTCTTAAAACAAAATTTAAAATACCTTTCTAAAAATAAACCTTTATATACCTTTCTAAAATACCAAGCTCTAAATTTTAAATCTCAATTTGGAAGTGTTAGATTATTCAAAATAGTTGGAAAAATCAAATTCCAATTCAAATAAAATTGGAAATCAACAATCAATCATCTCAACGAGATGCGCAATCAATCAATCCTAATGCATAGGATACATGTGTCTGTAATATCATTCAAGCGAAATTCAAGAACTGAACATCGAGTTTGTTTCAATCATTTGAAATAAATTTATACAATCTTTCGAATATCAATTCATACTTCAGGGATTTTAATCAAAATCAGTTTCATCAATTCAATTGTGTAGCAAAGCTACTATAGTGGCCTTCCCCACCTTGAAACTCGAAAATGAACGACGACGATGTCGCGATCATCACGGAAATTATTTTCCAGCAACAGAAGTGAGTTCTACAGTTTATTTCTTTTGAAATCATTTTGAAAACATTTCGGTATGGAAAATACTTTCAAACAATACTACTATTGTGACGACCGCCCATGACCCCTGCACCGAATCTAGAGAAAGTGCGCTGTAAAGTGTGCCAGGCGACCATGGACGATTGTCAAGGTAAATTAAAAACAACAGAATCTATCGTATTACTCACAGCGCATGGACAAAATACAATAGAACATATGTATAGTGAAGCTTTACAGAATAAAATGCCATCATATAAAACTCCATAATAGTTGAATACAAACATCCAAATAGTCAATACATCAAGCCTCACTACATGACACTCAGAGAATACAAACAGCGGAATATCCAGTACATATAATAAGAAGATAATATGCAACCCTCTAGCTCGTCTTCGATATCAGCATCGTGAGAACAGAACAACACCTGTCACCTGCTACCTAGTCTGCCCGTCCCCAAAATGGACGAACAGCCCAAGGCAATAAGAATTAAAAACATAAAGCCTTGAGTCAGACAACAGTCTTAGTGAGCAGTAAATTAACTAACAACATACCAAAAGAGCATAAAGGAAAAAGAATAGGAATACAACCCTCCCACTCCACATTCTTCCTACAGTGATAGCCCCAGACACACACTAAGTAGAAGCAACACAGCAGAGCATACAATTTGAAGTAAAATAATAATCATTCGAGTCAAGGGCGATGTTTTCCAAGTACCAAGGCCTAAATCAGATAAGCACCCAGAAGATACCGCTCTTGAGTCCGAATGACGATACAACCAAACATCCATGACTCTGGCTATCACTGTTATCCTTGCTTCGATATCACCGTTAATTGAATGACCGGCACATTCTTTCAGCCGTCCGTCAAGGGCTAATGGAAACCCCGGTTCTAGACATAACTCCCGCACGTCGTCGCAACCCGTGCCTAGGACTATCGAATCTGCCCAGAGTACTCGACCATCAACAGTTGGCCGTTGGGACTATCGAATCTGCCCAAACGTACTCTTGCTTAGAGCATGCTAGAACCTTCAACAACGATGCTATCCAAACCTCCTAGTCATCCTCCTCGACGACTATTCTCATATCCATTCATTATCCTCAACTTGAATCATATCACCGAGTTATCAACATGCTTGGAATGATCCCGTCTGGATTAGACCAAGTCTTCATCACATGATTGCCTCGCTTCATCACATCCTCGCAAAGCCTCATCTCAACAACACATCATCAAATCTATGCATAAGAGCTTCATCATCCCGCTACATATGCCACGAGCAGCTTTCCCAATTCAAGAGCCTTTCCCTTAGCTTTTGAATCACCTTTGGTCTAAATCAAACCATCAATCATATAATTCATAGCAATCAATCAAATCAAACATTAATCCAAACAATCAAGCATTCAAATATGATCTAAGTAGACAATTATAACAATAAATGGCATTTTCGTAATTAAAGAGTTGAAAGTCCAATAAGCATGAAAACATGAACAATATCTCTACAAACTTGATGAATGAACTTGCATAGGTTAACATGTGATAAAATGGATGTAACATCATCATGAACAATGGATCTACATGGATCTACACTTAGGATGAAGAAAATGCATGGAAATCACTATTTTAACACCAAATCGAGCCAACAATCCGATATACTCCTTTGGATCCGTGTGAGAGATAATCACCACTCACCAAATCACCTAAACAACCACAAATCTACACGCTTCAGATCTGGACAGCGAAGGATCAAGCTTGATCTATCACGAATCCGCTTCAAACGAAGAAATCTCTCTTGAAAAGATGAAGATCTTCAATCTAAGCTCTTGAATCTTCAATCTTGATCTTCGATTTGGATGGAAGGAAGCACTAGATTGGAGTGGAGAAAAGAAGTGAAGAAGTGTAGAAGTCGAGCTCTCAAAATGGCAGCACTTCGTCGCTTCAAAATCCGGATCCCAAAAAGTGAGAAAAACCCTTCCTATTTATAGCTGAAATTTCACTGTCGTGACTCGGCTATCTCCTAAGTCGCCTCCGACTTATACCCCATACGACCTACGACTTACAGCTATGCCATCCTACGACTTAACCAGAAGCATCTGCGACCTAACAACTCAGGCGCTACAACGACTCACAACAAAACATCTATCTCCTAAGTCGTCTCCGACTTATACCATGCGCGCTTCAACAAAACCCAAATCCCCTACGACTTAAGACTTAACTCCCTTAAGTCGTCTACGACTTAAGCTCATGCGCACCTAGCGACTTACCACTAGTCACGACTTATAACTTGGCAGAAGATACGACTTAACAGATCTATGCTTCTACGACTTAACAACAAACACCTAAGTCGTCTGCCTTCATAAGTCATTCACGACTTACGACTTAACAAAACCCCCAGTCTACGACTTAATGCGTGCGCCTATCTCATAAGTCGGTTACGACCTAACTGGGTATACGACTCAACTACTAAGTCGTCTACGACTTAAAGGATACGACTTAACTGGTTAGACGACTTATCACTTAACTCGGTCAGCTCTTATGTCGTAAATCCCTAGGTCGGTCACTTACTTGAGTCGCCCAATTTCTTAAGTCGGTCATACGACCTATCCTATCCCACGACTTACTTCCTCCACGTCCTAAGTTACCAACCGATCTAACCCTTAAGTCCTCACCAACTTAAGTCTATTCCTTAGGTCGCCAAACCCTGGGTCACTCCTATCTCCTAAGTCGTATACGACTCACGACTTATGCTAAGTCGTGAACGACTTAGGACTTAGGCAAAATTTTGCCTAAAATCTAAAATGGCTCAAAAATGCTAAAACTCCAGATTTGACGAACTTTTCGATCCGTGAAAATACGGGTCTTTACATTCTCTCCTCCTTAGGAATTTCGCTCCCGAAATTCCAAGCAAACAAAGCAATCAAAACTATTCTGTATGCCTACCATCCATAACAATCAGCAAACCATGCATCCAATTCTAGCTTAGCGTACAGAATTCTAAGACTTAGAACAAGTTACAATATCGTGAGATGAGACGACACCTTAGGGCCATACCTCGAAGAGTTCAGGATGAGCTGCTTTCATCCTCTCTTCCACCTCCCACGTACAGTCGTTACCATCTTCACTCCATTGTATCTTGAGCAACTTAACTACCTTCCTCCTAAGCGGTTTCGTGTCAGTTTCAACAACACGAAGCGGCTTACGAGGTCTCCTATCGACTGGATCAACTTCGAAATCTTCACAGCTGTCAGCAGAAACCACTGTATTCGAGTCGTGCACATACTTCCGTAGATACGATACATGAAAAACATTATGCACACCCGACATCTTCTCAGGTAACTCCAATCTATAGGCGAGCTTTCCAATTCGCTCGATGATCGGGAATGGTCCAACAAATCTCGGAGTCAATTTTCCTTACTTCCCGAATCGAATAACATTCTTCAGTGGAGAAATCTTCACAAAAACCATATCTCCTACGTCGAATTCCAAATCCTTTCGACGCTTATCGGCATAACTCTTCTGACGGTCTTGGGCTGCCTTCATTCGTTGCCGAATGATCTCTATGCAATCCGAAGTCTGTCGAATCATCTCTGGCCCAAGCATCAGCTTTTCTCCAGTCTCTAACCAACATGTCGGAGAATTACACGGTCTTCCATACAATGCCTCATACGGTGCCATACCAATGCTTGACTGGTAACTATTGTTGTACGCAAACTCCACCAAATGAAGGTGATCTTCCCATGATCCTCCGAAATCCAAAACACATGCTCTAAGAAGATCTTCCAAAACTCGGTTGACTCTCTTGGTCTGACCATCTGTTTGAGGGTGATAAGCTGTACTCAAACACAACTCGGTTCCCAAAACTTCCTGGAAGCTCTTCCAAAATCCACTAGTGAACAATGGATCTCGATCGCTCACTATACTCTTCGGAATACCATGGAATCGAACTATCCACTTAACATACAACTCAGCCAACTTTGATGCAATCCTAGTCGATCGAACAGGAATGAATCGTGCACTCTTAGTCAGACGATCCACAATGACCCAAATCCCTTCATTCCCCGTTCTGGTTCTAGGCAATCCATCGATAAAATCCATCGACACTTGTTCCCACTTCCATGTAGGAACTTCTAATGGCTGAAGCAATCCACTTGGCTTCTTCTGTTCGGCTTTGACCAACTGGCAGTTCATACATTTGGAAATAAAATTTCCAACATCCTTCTTCATACCTTCCCAGTAGTAGGTTCTCCTCATATCCCGATACATCTTATTTCCACCTGGATGAATTGTCAACTTCGAGTGATGACTTTCCTTCAGAACTTCACTCCTCAATTCATCTATATCGGGAACAACTAGTCGTCCTTGCTTTCGAAGCCAACCCTCTCGATCGACCTCGAATCCTTTATCCTTTTCTGGGTTCAATCCAGATTCTAATTCACGGATAATCTTGACAAGCTTATCGTCTCGCTTTTGGCTCTCACCAATCCTTTCCACAAGAGAAGGTCTTATCGATAAGTTTGCCAACATCTCAGGTTCCAATTCACATCTAGGCCTGAAGTCAAATCCAGCTAAATACTCGAGATTCTTCCATTCCGAAAACATGGCTCCCAATCCTGCATGTCTTCGACTTAACGCATCTGCCACCGCGTTACCTTTTCCCGGAGTATAAGCTATACCAAAATCATACGATGCCAAAAACTCTAGCCATCGTTGCTGCCGAAGATTCAAATCCTTTTGGGAGAAAAGATACTTCAATGACTTGTGATCCGTAAACAACTCGAATCGAACTCCCAATAGATAATGTCTCCACATCTTCAGAGCAAATACAATCGCCGCTAACTCCAAATCATGAGTCGGGTAATTTCTTTCATGCGGCTTCAATTGTCGACTTGCATACGCAACAACTTTATCCCACTACATCAGCACTGCTCCAAGTCCAGTTCCACATGCATCGGTGTAAACCACCATCTCATCATTCCCACTTGGAATAGTCAAAACAGTAGCACTTGTCAATCTCTCTTTCAGGATTCCGAAAGCTTGCTCACACTTAGCATCCCAACTGAACACTTGGTTCTTCTTCGTCAATCCTGTCAACGGTGCAGCTACCTTGGAGAAGTCTTTGATAAACCGTCGATAGTATCCTGCTAATCCAAGAAAACTTCTCACATCAGATGCATTCTTAGGTCTAACCCAATCCTGGATTGCTGCCACCTTAGCGGGATCAACCGCTATTCCACTTCCAGAAATCACATGGCCTAAGAACCTCACTTCACTCTTCCAGAAGTGACACTTCGAAAACTTAGCCTTCAGCTGATGTTTCCGCCAGATTTCCAAAACAATACGCAAGTGCGTCTTGTGCTCTTCTTCCGTTCTGGAATAAATCAGAATATCATCCACGAACACAAGTACGAACTTGTTCAACTGATCTCTGAACACTCTATTCATAAGATCCACAAAATATGCTGGTGCGTTAGTCAATCCAAACGGCATTACCAGCCACTCAAAGAAACCGGATGGTGTTCGAAAAGCAGTCTTCGGCACACTATCCTTAGCTACTCTCAACTGGTGAAATCCCGTTGCCAAATCCATCTGAGAAAACACCTTGGCTTCGTGAAGCTGATCAAACAAGTCATCTATTCTCGGCAATGGATACTTGTTCTTCTTAGTCACCTTGTTCAGCTCACGATAATCCACACACAATCTCAATGATCCATCTGCCTTGGTTGCGAACACAACTGGTGCACCCCATTCGGACACATTACGCCGAATGAATCCCTTCTGCAAAAGATCATCAACTTGCACCCTCAACTCCTGCTGTTCCCTAGGCGCCATCCGCCTAAGAGGCATCACAACAGGTCTGGCTCCTTCAACTAGATCTATTCGAAACTCGATCTCTCTATGCGGCGGCAACCCTTTGACTTCGTCAAAGACATCCTCGAATCCATTAGCGATCGGTACTGATGACAGTCCATCCCGTGGAACAACCAGCGAATACATGAAGCTCATGAAGACGCCTTCCTCATGCTTACATCGTATCACAACCTTTCGCCCCTCCACATTCTCGACTGTCACTTTCAACCTCTCGCAATCAACCTTCGCCGCATACCTCCTAAGCCAGTCCATACCCAAAATAATTCCGAACCCCGCAAAGTTCAGAACAAAGCAATCACAAAAAAAAGAGCAACCATGACTCGACACAATCAGACCACAGCATAACATACACAAACAAGATGAACCCCCAACTGGATTAGTCACAACCAATGGCCTATCAACAATATCCGGTTCCAAACCTAACCGGCCCACGAGTTCATTACAAACAAACGAATGCGACGCCCCAGTATCAAACAGAACTCTAATTGGAACACCACATAGGAAAAGAGTACCTTGAACAACCACACTCTTTCCTTTCTCTTCAGCAGTAGGAGCTTTCGAAGACGACGGAACAACTCCCAAAGCATAAGCTTGCACAATCTGCTTGTCCTTCCTCGGTTCTGGACAATTCTTCCTGATGTGCCCTGGCTTGTCACAGTTGTGACACTTCATTGGCACCTTCGGATTCTTACAATCCTTAGAGAAATGGCCCTTCTGCTGACAATTGTAGCAAGTCACCTCGCCTTTCGGCTTCTTATGGCCATCCTTACCCTTCTGCTGCTGCTGCTTCCTCTTCTTGTTTCCACCCTGCTGGGGTTTAGACTCTTCCCTGGTCACAGCAACAACAGATCCTTCCTTAGGAAACAGACTCTCATGCCCGAGAGCTTTCTCCACAAGCTTCTCAAATGAATCGTCCAAATGATCCACCAATTGTCTCCCAAGATAACTGTCCAAGCCTGTCACAAACTTCTCATTCTTCTGATAAGCAGACTCAATATACGACCGAGCATACTTGGACAAAGCTTCAAACTCAGAAACATACTCAAGAACTGATCTCCCTCCTTGCTTGAGCTCCACAAACTTCTTGAACAGAACAGACTTCTGAGCTGTAGAAATGAACTTAGCTTCAAATCTGACTTGAAATTGCTCCCAAGTAATCTCTTCTTCCGGAGTAGTGATGGTAATAGAGTTCCACCAATCAGAAGCTCTCCCTTGAAGCTGCCTTGATGCCAACTTCCTCCTAGTTGCATCATCAATTCCCAAATCACCAAAGATCCTTCTACAAGCATCTATCCACCTCTGGACCTCAATAGTTGATTCTGTTCCCAAGAAAACCTTTCCTCCAAGAGCAGTATAATCCTTGCACAACTTAGCAAAATCCACTGGTTTCGGAGTTTGGACTTGAACTCCAACATCAACTGCCGCCCCTGGAACTGGTATCCTTCTCATGATCGAAGTCATCATAGCTTCGAACATGGCTGCATAATCAGCAGTCTCTTCAGTAGCACGGCCTTCCCTAGCAGCTGGTCTCCCTCTTCGACTCATTCTCAATATCTATAAAAAGGAATGATTAGAACATCTAGAGAAACAACTGCATAAAGGACTCAAACTCAACTAAACTACTATATTATATATAGTATTCATCCATCAAAATACAATTACGTCTCTCATACGTAGTTACGACGGCGAGCGTTGGGTAAAATCGATTAACCAATGCTCTGATACCAAATGTGACGACCGCCCATGACCCCTGCACCGAATCTAGAGAAAGTGCGCTGTAAAGTGTGCCAGGCGACCATGGACGATTGTCAAGGTAAATTAAAAACAACAGAATCTATCGTATTACTCACAGCGCATGGACAAAATACAATAGAACATATGTATAGTGAAGCTTTACAGAACAAAATGCCATCATATAAAACTCCATAATAGTTGAATACAAACATCCAAATAGTCAATACATCAAGCCTCACTACATGACACTCAGAGAATACAAACAGCGGAATATCCAGTACATATAATAAGAAGATAATATGCAACCCTCTAGCTCGTCTTTGATATCAGCATCGTGAGAACAGAACAGCACCTGTCACCTGCTACCTAGTCTGCCCGTCCCCAAAATGGACGAACAGCCCAAGGCAATAAGATTTAAAAACATAAAGCCTTGAGTCAGACAACAGTCTTAGTGAGCAGTAAATTAACTAACAACATACCAAAAGAGCATAAAGGAAAAAGAATAGGAATACAACCCTCCCACTCCACATTCTTCCTACAGTGATAGCCCCAGACACACACTAAGTAGAAGCAACACAGCAGAGCATACAATTTGAAGTAAAATAATAATCATTCGAGTCAAGGGCGATGTTTCCAAGTACCAAGGCCTAAATCAGATAAGCACCCAGAAGATACCGCTCTTGAGTCCGAATGACGATACAACCAAACATCCATGACTCTGGCTATCACTGTTATCCTTGCTTCGATATCACCGTTAATTGAATGACCGGCACATTCTTTCAGCCGTCCGTCAAGGGCTAATGGAAACCCCGGTTCTAGACATAACTCCCGCACGTCGTCGCAACCCGTGCCTAGGACTATCGAATCTGCCTAGAGTACTCGACCATCAACAGTTGGCCGTTGAGACTATCGAATCTGCCCAAACGTACTCTTGCTTAGAGCATGCTAGAACCTTCAACAACGATGCTATCCAAACCTCCTAGTCATCCTCCTCGACGACTATTCTCATATCCATTCATTATCCTCAACTCGAATCATATCACCGAGTTATCAACATGCTTGGAATGATCCCGTCTGGATTAGACCAAGTCTTCATCACATGATTGCCTCGCTTCATCACATCCTCGCAAAGCCTCATCTCAACATCACATCATCAAATCTATGCATAAGAGCTTCATCATCCCGCTACATATGCCACGAGCAGCTTTCCCAATTCAAGAGCCTTTCCCTTAGCTTTTGAATCACCTTTGGTCTAAATCAAACCATCAATCATCTAATTCATAGCAATCAATCAAATCAAACATTAATCCAAACAATCAAGCATTCAAATATGATCTAAGTAGACAATTATAACAATAAATGGCATTTTCGTAATTAAAGAGTTGAAAGTCCAATAAGCATGAAAACATGAACAATATCTCTACAAACTTGATGAATGAACTTGCATAGGTTAACATGTGATAAAATGGATGTAACATCATCATGAACAATGGATTTACATGGATCTACACTTAGGATGAAGAAAATGCATGGAAATCACTATTTTAACACCAAATCGAGCCAACAATCCGATATACTCCTTTGGATCCGTGTGAGAGATAATCACCACTCACCAAATCACCTAAACAACCACAAATCTACACGCTTCAGATCTGGACAGCGAAGGATCAAGCTTGATCTATCACGAATCCGCTTCAAACGAAGAAATCTCTCTTGAAAAGATGAAGATCTTCAATCTAAGCTCTTGAATCTTCAATCTTGATCTTCGATTTGGATGGAAGGAAGCACTAGATTGGAGTGGAGAAAAGAAGTGAAGAAGTGTAGAAGTCGAGCTCTCAAAATGGCAGCACTTCGTCGCTTCAAAATCCGGATCCCAAAAAGTGAGAAAAACCCTTCCTATTTATAGCTGAAATTTCACTGTCGTAACTCGGCTATCTCCTAAGTTGCCTCCGACTTATACCCCATACGACCTACGACTTATAGCTATGCCATCCTACGACTTAACCAGAAGCATCTGCGACCTAACAACTCAGGCGCTACAACGACTCACAACAAAACAGCTATCTCCTAAGTCATCTCCGACTTATACCATGCACGCTTCAACAAAACCCAAATCCCCTACGACTTAAGACTTAACTCCCTTAAGTCGTCTACGACTTAAGCTCATGCGCACCTAGCGACTTACCACTAGTCACGACTTATAACTTGGCAGAAGATACGACTTAACAGATCTATGCTTCTACGACTTAACAACAAACACCTAAGTCGTCTGCCTTCATAAGTCGTTCACGACTTACGACTTAAGAAAACCCCCAGTCTACGACTTAATGCGTGCGCCTATCTCATAAGTCGGTTACGACCTAACTGCGTATACGACTCAACTACTAAGTCGTCTACGACTTAAAGGATACGACTTAACTGGTTAGACGACTTATCACTTAATTCGGTCAGCTCTTATGTCGTAAATCCCTAGGTCGGTCACTTACTTGAGTCGCCCAATTTCTTAAGTCGGTCATACGACCTATCCTATCCCACGACTTACTTCCTCCACGTCCTAAGTTACCAACCGATCTAACCCTTAAGTCCTCACCAACTTAAGTCTATTCCTTAGGTCGCCAAACCCTGGGTCACTCCTATCTCCTAAGTCGTATACGACTCACGACTTATGCTAAGTCGTGAACGACTTAGGACTTAGGCAAAATTTTTCCTAAAATCTGAAATGGCTCAAAAATGCTAAAACTCCAGATTTGACGAACTTTTCGATCCGTGAAAATACGGGTCGTTACAACTATATTTTTTCAAAATCTTAGAAACCTATTTCAAAAACCCAGGAATTCAAGTTCTCAAATTTTCAGTTTGAATTACTTTTTAGTTATAAATCATATCCATCTAAACCATTATATATCTCTTTCAGATATGTTATCAAATACTCGGTATAATAATACGGTGGGGAATTCAGATATGTATTTATTTCGAAATTTCATGTTGAAAGTATGCAATTTTTTATGAACCGTTTAAACCCATTTCGAAATTTCATGATAATAGCCAAATGCTCAAATCAACAACCAATAGTTGGTGCTCATAAACAGGCTGAGCACAACTAATCAATCAATAAATGATAATAAGTACTACCATTCCAATTAATCAATAAGTAAAGTCATAACAGTCACTAATCAAGAAACAATCATAAAGGACTATATCATTTTATTAAATTCATTCTTGTATATATACAAAATATCATCCGAGTTTAAAATCGTTTCATTTACCAATTTTGAAAACAATATTGTGTCGGTCTGCCCTATTCAAGTGTTTAGAAATCTCTATCGATGCCCTAACATTCCAAGTACAACAAGAACTCATAAATACTCAACATGACAAATTAACACAATATAATACATTTTTATAGCACTAACAAATACACTCTCTCATATATATACTCTCAACTCATAATAGGACATTCCATTACCCTATCTCTTAATGAGTTTACCCCAACATGCTAAGGTATCTCTAAACCCAAGCCCTGATTCCAACTATGATGACCCACCTTTTTGGATAGTTCAAGTCGACAATAAACCGCCCATGTCCGACTCAAACCATCAAAAACATAGATTATCAATGGGTTTTATTTTAAGGAAATAAGAAAAAAAAAGAAGGACAATACACAGAATCTCGCAGCGGAATGACAAAATAAAATAATCGCATAAACAGTTCATGAAGCTGTTTAACAATATACAATAATTTTGCATTACAATATCATCAGAGTTATACATTTAACAAATATAGCAAAGTAATGCGGCAGAATAATATTAATAAATACGGTCTTCAAACTCCATCTTCATCTTCAAGAAATAATATCTTAGAAACACTGAAATACTCAGGCTGACCTGAGTATAAAGGAAAAT
Organism: Allium fistulosum; assembly: GCA_030737815.1. Lineage (NCBI taxonomy): Eukaryota > Viridiplantae > Streptophyta > Magnoliopsida > Asparagales > Amaryllidaceae > Allium > Allium fistulosum. The sequence continues at coordinate 299,235,849 of CM060907.1, forward strand.
AATACATTCGAGTTAGAACTAAAATTCTTGTGCAAATTAAATCAAAATCAGATTAAATATGGAATGCAAATAACTATATTTTTAAAGTTTCAAATTTTCCAAAAAAGTTATTATTTCATATTCAAAATACAACAGATTTCACAATAGATTCGTTTTAATAACTTACAAATTTATAGAAAAATTTCAAATTTAATTTTAGAGTTCAAGATATTTGATTTATGAAAATTTTCCAAAATTCAAATTATGAAAAAATCCTAGGGTTTCAAAATTTAAATTTGAAAACTTCCAAATAAGATAACGACGGTTTATTTCTCAAAAATCATTTTTATGGTTCAAACAGTAAATCTAAACATACCAATTTTTTTCACATGTCAATATAAGAAATCCAAGGGTTTTGTATCCTTATTCAGTGTTTAAATAATCAATATGAAAATGTATATGATTACAATAAACTATAGGGTGATAATAGGGGTATATCAAAACAAATGAACAAACATACATTCAATCCAATAGCATCCATCACAACCTACAATCAACATTCAAATCAACCAATTCAACAAATCGACCGATTAAATAACATGTCACAATAATTATCAGTTATCACACATCAGAGTTTAGGTATTTCAATTAAATGTCATTTAAAATTCTCAACCAACAATCAATAATTTTATCACTATATGACTTGGTCTAAATTGCAATAAAATTTTAGTATTTCGTGAGTGAGTTTAACACTCACCTTTTGGCTTTTCCTTTTCTAGTCAGATTTGGATCTGCTACTACTTTCTCCTTTTGATTTGTTTCCTTGCTATCTTAATCATTTTTTTAAGAAAGCTTTGGAAGAGATAGAAAAGTTTTTTTAGATATGGATTTGAAGAAAAAGATTTGGAAAGAAGAAGAAAGTTTGGAAAAGAAGAAGAAGAATTGAAAAAATGAAGCTTTAAAAAAGAAGAAGAAAAAGGAAGCTTTGAAAAAAAGGAGAAGATGAAATTTGAAGAAGAAAGATGAAAAAGAAGGAAGAAGGATGGTGAAGAGAGGAAAAAAACGAGATGGAAGTTTTGTTTGGAAAAACGAAGGTACATAAGATGAGATTTGAAAAATGAAATGAGGCTATAGGAATGAAGATGGAAACAAATGAAATGCTAATAAAGTAAATATAAATAGACTAGGAATTGAAATAAAGTAAAACTATGAACAACCTTAAAAAAGGTAGGTATTAAAATAGGTGAAGTAAATGAATAAAAATATGAATGAAGAAAAAAACAGATCTTCCGTTTTTTAAAAATGAAGCTTCAGGAGAATAAATTGCCAATGAAAGGAAGCTACAAGAACTAATAATGCATAAACAAAATGAACTTCAGAAATGGAAAATAGTAAATGCTAGTGAGGTAGCATGAATATTAATTTGGATATTCACATTAAAACTGGAAAAAAAATTCAGGTAAAGTACTTGGAAAGGAGCAACGAAACAAATGAGAAACATATAATAAGAATACGACAATTATTAATTAGAAATAAATCAAATGAGACTACTATTAATTAATAAGAAACAAATGAGTAGTCTAACAATGAAATGGATGCTCAAGTGGAACCTATATGATGAACCTGAAAATGAAAAGAAAGAGAATGTGGATGTGATAATAAATATAAAGCAAATGAAGGGACCATGTATATACTATAAACAAACTTTTGGGGTCCAAATTCCAAAACTTACTCCAATTAATTAATTTCAATAAACCCAAATATATACATATTTATATCGCTTAATTCTTTATTAAAACATTCGTTTTATGTTAATATATCTGCACATTCCATTAACTCAACCAATCAATTAATAATCAATCAATTAATTAATCAACCAATCAATCTATATACTTATTTATGTTATTCAAACCAAATTTGTTAATTCATGAATATATATCAATCTATGCATTATGAAAATGTCTTACTTTACTTTTTTAATGACTGTAACAGTCACATTAATGCAACCAATTTACAAGTTTTAACCCTATATAAAATGGAAAAATAAATGTATGTGAACATGTGTAATTAATGTACAATTATTAATACAAGGTAATTTCTAATTCATTTCACAACATTTATACAACCATGAACCCTCTGATATATTTTAAAATTTGAATACTAATAAGTGTGTTTATATATATTACTCCATACTTCAATTTTTCTTTTTACAAAATAATACTTAATCGAAATGAAATTTTTATTTTATACGTCTCAAAACATGCAATTATTTTAATCAAACTGTTCATTCCATTTTGACACAAAAATGCAAGTTTCTATTTTAACTCATTCATTACAATTACACTAGAGAGGATCTATTTGGATATGAGGTGGTAGATTCCCTATAGAAAACCAGCGAAGAGAGACCTACAGATAGGGAGAGAAATTCTAGAAAATCATGCCTATTTCATGAGATCGATGGTATCGAGACGCATGAACGAAAATATCTATGATACTTAATAGAGGAGCTGGTTCAGAGTAACTGACTTCTGCAATATATAAGGAATCATACTGTAGTGGTGCAGCAAGAGCGACCACCATCTGTGGTAGATGTACTCTAAAGAGATCGTGGATCTACATCGAGAATGATTATCCCATGATCAGAATGGATTAGGATTAGGTTTAACTTCCACACTTTGCTTTTGTTTTGGATAAACTATAAAGGATTACCACCAGGATTGGGCTTGGATATTAATTTCCCTTGTTGGAGAGCTAGCGGATTAGGATCAATCAAGATTATTGATAATGCGATCCGAAAAGATCAAAACTTGGGCCTTCGGAATAGAATGCCTTGATATTATTTGATAATGGTTACCCAATATATAAATAATCCAAGATTGCTAACTCCTAGGAGAACACGGGACGATTTTTATTTATGATATATGATATATGATATGATAATCTCGAGGGAATGTAGGACGATTATGATTTATGACTAACACTTAAGCAAGGATTTGAGTTCTTAGGTTCAATGGTCTAGAACGACCTTTGATTTACATGTGAATTCGAAAGAATCAGATGAATTTCCACGATCAGTTCAGTAAATAGCCAAAGAGCAAAAAATGACAATTTGCTAATCTTAAAGTTTATTCTTGAGCAAAGCACGTCTTATATTCCCAAGGTGTATTCTAGAAGGCAAATTTTACCGACAAAATTTCTACAAGTCTCAGAACATATTAAAACAAATGAACTAGACTACAAACTAATGAAGGAATGGGTCAAGAAGGTTGGAAGATGTCAAGCTTGAAGACCATAAAGGTTTTGCCAAGTTTCAAAAATGCAAATCAGATTGGTACCGATAAGATTTGCATTGACATGATTTACACCGACATGTTTTGGGAACCATCAAGAATGGTCAAAGGAAGGAGTACACCAAATTTGACTAAGTTCCGGACAACAAAATCATACTGGTATGACATGAATCATGTTGGTACCGACATGAATCATGTTGGTACTAATATGATTTTAGACCTATTGCTGGTTACTTGATGGTTTGGGACATAAGCTATGAAGAAAAAGATGAAGTACGGGTACAAAAAATCATGTCAGTACCGACATGATTCATGTCAATGTCGACATTATTGGTTGCTTGATTCTTGTAGGGGAAGACTTGTTCTTAATGCTATAATTTTAGACCCTAAAATTACGGCGTGTTCAAACCAAGGTAGCGAGATTCGTTCTTGGAATCGTCTATAAATAGCAAGGCGACTTCACCTAGAACAATATTTTTGGGCACATTGGATCTTTCTATCTAGTTTTCTTAGAACCTTTTGGGAATTCGAGAGCTACAAGAGGGTGGCTTGGATTTTGATTACAAACATTATATTCTGGAGAGAAGGATTAAGTGGACGTAAGCATGAGTTTTTGCCGAAATACTATAAAAATTGCGTGTTTGTTCTTGTTTCTATCATTTGCATGCTTGCTAGTTCTAATCAACTTTGGAGTGTTATGCTTTTGTTTGGTTCAATAATTCTACCACCATTAAAGTTTAGGATATATTTTTGCAAAATAATAGGCCGCTTACACTTGGATTTGAGTAACCATATATCCTTGGTAATTCAGTCTTCAAGGGTAGATTCTCAGACCATTAAGGAATTTTCAAAGAATGTTGTTAGAAGAGACATCTAAGAGGCAAACTATATAAGCTTTGAGGATTCTTTTATAAAGGGTTTTGAGTCTAAGAAATCTTGTAAAATTATTTTTAAGAGTTGGGAGCAACTGGAACAAGAATTGGTGTAGTTTGAGAGGTTTAGGATCCCAGAGGGATGTGCAAATACTGAAGTTATTAGTCTGAGAGATGTCTACTATTTTTATAGGGGTATGTGCTAAAAATTTAAAATGATTTCCGAATTTATCTTATTAATTTTTACTGGAATGATCCATATTTTAGTTGGTTTTGTAGTAATATCAAAACAATTTAATGTTTAAGAATATTCTTAAAGTAATATTATGTGATTGGAATATTTGACATGGGTTTAGAGGGTGTTGTCAAGCAATATAAATGATGGATTAGATATTTTTTGTATCAAACAGAAAAACTAACAAATTACTTCCTCGCTCTTGCAATCCAATACCATTCATCAAACTAATTAATTTTTCTTCTTATTCATGTGTTCATCTCTTCTTCTTAATTTCCAATTGTAGGTCTTAAGCTATTGTAAATTATTTGATTTACACTATTCTAAGAAGAGAATTAGTTCTATATCTTAGAAGTTTGTCTCCCACTACATAGTATCAAACTGGATTCTTTGTAATTATGAATCCTCCCTTAGTAGAGAAGAAGGTTTATCAATTTTAAAGCTATGGGGTTAAGACAAGACTGTGGTTGATATTGAGTTATTACATAACTCAAACTATAAGGCGTCGAAGAATTGTATGGAATAATCTTAACTTTTAGGAGAAGAGTTTGTGGTTTTTTTTATGCAGATTAAATACTTGATGTGAATGTTGCTGGTGAGATGAAGCAATTAAAGTTTAAAAATGCAAAGCCGAAGTTTGCATTGAAGAAGTCTATGTCTCTTGGCTTGTTTGATCACATCATGGCATATAAATTAAAGCATGAAATTTGGGTAACTCTTGGTAGCTTGTTCAATAAGAAAAATGTAACGGTTGCAAATATTAGGGAATAAGTTAGCTAATAAAACTCAAGTTAATCTCTTAATTACTCAATTCTTCTCAAGGACTAAAAATCTTTGTTTAAAAATTTAGGATTTTTATCTAGTTGGTAAAATTTCGAATGCAAAAATGAAGCAGCATATTATTTATGAACTTTGAAAGGAATATACTCTCTTTGTGTTATCAATTCAAGGGTCAGTGAAACCTTTAGCGGAGACTGAATATATTTTTGCTTCTCAAGAATCATTGGCTAAGCAAACGAGCAATGTTCGAATTTTAGATGGTTAGAGAATTGCCTTATTTACAAGATTTCAAAAGGTAGATAAACAAAACCATTCAAGCCATATGTTGCTGCCCATGTGAAAGGAAACAATGATGCTTCATCCTCTAAAGGGGATGTTGTCATACGAGAGAAATTTTTCAAAAATTATTATGAGGGTAAATTTGTTATTTTTTTGAAAAAAGCAAAATAATCATATTTCACAAACATTGGAGTTTGGCAACAAAACATGCACCATTGCGACCGTTTCATTTCTCTGATTCACGAAGTATATTTATTTGTGTCATTTAGAGCTCGTACGAATGAGATACGGTCGGAAATGTCATCGAGTCGAACGAACACTATGCGATTTGAATTTAAATTCAAAAATAGGCAGTTAAGCGATTTTCTAACTTCCTGAACTTTAAACAAAATGCGTACATCACTTTTCTTATTTCATAAACTAAGCTCTTTCCTCTTTTTTCTTTCCCAAACTCTTTAGATAACCCTAAATCCCATAATTAAAGATCAAATTAAGAAATTGAAACCCCAAATCGAAGAGAGTAGCAAAAGAACCCCAACTCTAGGAAAGCGTGTAGGAGTCACTAGTGGTATTAGAACAATGAATTGAAGGGCATTCTCTCTCTGGATAGCAGACAAAAGTGAAGCTAGAGACTTGAAATTGAAAGGGATCGACTAGGGTGATTGGGTTACCTAAGTTCTATGTTTACTCGCTTAATTTTATGGTTTAATATGAATAAAATTGGTAATTAAATAATTAAAATACAAAATTAATCTCTGTAATTTTTGGAAGCCTTACTTAACGTGATTAATGAATGCTTTTTGTGTAGTAAAATGGATTAGTGTAATTATATAATGTATACATGAATATTGTATGTAAAATTATGTAAATTGGAGACATAAAATTGGGAAATTCATAGAAAAATGTAGGTAAATTTATATAAATAAATTTCTACACTGAAATAGTATAGTAACAGACCTATATATAATTTTTATGTATTTTCATATGATTTATACAATTTAATATGATGATATTTCGGTTATGCTTAAAGGTAATCCAAAACTATGAATTTGATGATTCAAAACAATTAAACATGTCAAATTGATATGGAAATATTTTGGAGATTATTGATTAGGATTTCAGGTTTGAAAAGAGTTTTTATAATTAATTTAGATTACATGAATTTATATGTTTATATTTTATAATATGTGAAAAGAAGCCCAGAAATTTATATTAAAGATTTTTTTATATAAATTCATATCAAAATGACATGAAAATGATTTCTAAAATTAAAGTACACATTCACACTAATTTTAAAATTTTATTTTAAATTTATTGAGATATATACTAGTAAATATGATTTATTGAGTGAAAAAGGCATTGAATGGTGAATATATGTATATGTTAATGTATATATGAATTATATAGGTGATATACTTTAAAGATCCTGATTTGATTTCTGGAGGTTTGATAAATATATTCCAGTAAGAAATTTATCATTATTTTGAATTTAAACTATATACACACACACACATATATATATATATATATGAAATTATACAATATATTCTACAAGTGCAAGTTAAGGAAATAAGAATTTAAAAATAGCAAGTGATGATAAGCATTTATGGGGAAAATATTATGATATGTTAGAAAGGTATGTTACTAAAGCATGAAATAAAATGGCTATGGATTTGCCAAAACAATAACATTAAAAGATAAAAAAATGAAAATGCAAATTTTTATATCAAAACCAGAAACTAGCTTTGGCATGTACATTGGTGGACCAGTGGACCAGTGGCCCACATCGGTGCACCAGTCACCGAATGTTTTTTTGATAAATTGAACCTGGGCTTAATATAGGTCATAAGATATAATTAACTAAAGGCTCGTGCCGGATTTCCTTAGTATATTTGGCATGAGTGATGGGGTAAATGACATACCCTAGCCCAAGAGCAATGCGTGGTAGTACACGGATATCGTATGTCTTCATGGGGCGATGTTTATAAGTAACACAAATTAATTTAGTATTAAATAGGAATAGATCTGGAATGGGAGGGAGTCATGACTCTAAATGTTGCAGGTTGGCTGCAACATATTTGTTATTGGGTATAACAGGATTCACGGTTTGCGTGGTTTATTCGTGATACGACCATTCAACTTTTCATAGGACGAGTGTGAATTTAGTCACTTTGCTTTAGAATGAATACAGTGTCACAACTATATAGAACCATCTGAATATGATTTATATAACGCATTTGATATAAATTGAATATAAACTGAAATGTATAACGATATGGTAGCTTAACATTTTTGATCATGTTATATTATGAAACAGGTATAATAAATGTTGAATTCAGTTATATTCACTCACCAGACTTTGTGTCTGACCCCCCTCTCCACCATGTTTCCTTTGTTTATGATATGCATTAGGTTGATGGAGAGGTTGGATTATGATAATGGTGGAAGCTCGGGTGATAAGGCATGTTATATATATATATAAGTATGTGTGTGTGATGACATGTGTATATAAGTGAGATACTTTAAGTATTGTGTGGATTTGGATTTTTATTGTGTGTGTATATATCAATGACTTGTGAAACTATGTATACATTGGTTGAAAATGACATAGTATTATTTGATTATTATATTTTTCCTGTTACTATGAGTTCTGAAAGACAATATATACAGTTTCTGTTTTTTTTTTTATATTAATCACCTAATGATCCATTGTTTTCGACTTCTCTGGTCAAATTTATTGTTTTATGTCTGAAATCAAAGGTCAAAAAATACTAGATTGTTACATTTGGTATCGTATTTGTAATTGTATTTTATAGATAATAGAAATACATACATATACACCCTTTTACTATTCCAGTTTATTATCAGATTTTATGGGAAAGTAGTAATGTAGCCCATTTTTCAAATACTTGAGGATGAGTAACTTCATAGAGACGACTAGAACAGAGGCTATAGTTGGAGCTGAAGCTAGACCTGACCCATTGAACATCCCCAGCATGAACATTCCAATTTGGTTCCGCTGCATGGTGCAAGCTTTAAGTCAAGTTAATGAAACTCCAATTGTTACTGCTGCTACTACAACCGTGGAAGTTCCCTCTCCCCAACCGCCTAGGTGGGAAGTTTTTTAATGGAACAAAGTCATATATGGAGACTTTAGCATGCCTAGGCACATATAAGGAGATTTTTACATAATTGGGATTAAGTGATGTTGAGAGGAGGCGTCTAGCCGCATGGCTTCTAAAGCAAGAAGGTGGTGTAAGGTGGCAAACTATTACAATTGAGGTGAAAGTGAGGGATATCGCTTGGAATTTTTTCAAAAGGTAGTTTCTGTTGAAGTTGGTTTCTAAGGTGGAGAAAGGATGTAAGTTAGAGAAGTTTATCAACCCGAAGTAGGGTGAAATGACGATTTTTGAGTATGTAAACAAATTCAACGAATTGTCAAGGTTTGGATATGAGCTTGTAACTATCCCATTTAAAGGCGATAAGGTGTGCTGATGTATTGAATGCACCATTGAGGGAGATAGCATTAAACCAAGTACCACATGGAATTATCTGCGAGAACTTGGTCGTGGCTACTTTATTGAATGCAGTGAAGGGAAAGGCAACTAAGATGGGAAGCGTAAAGGAAATAATCAACAAGGAGGAAAGAATAAGAAGGGAGCAAAGTGTTTTAATTGTCATAAGACTGGACATATCGCTGAGCATTACAGGACAGGTCTCACTGGAGTTAAGTGTTATGGATGCAATCAGAGTGGACATATAAGCCTAACTGCCCTGCATTGAAGAAGGACGGACATGTGGTTTAGGCATATGCATTAAAAGTTGTTCCCACTTCCTAAATTTCTTTACTGACTGTTGTGGTGAAGGGAAAGCAGATCATAATAGAAGGTGTGTTACTATTACTTGATTCTCCTATACGTACATTAATTAACGCTGGTGCATCGCATTCATTCATAACAAGTACATCAGTAGAAGGTTTGGGCTAAAACGTCATATTGTGCATGAATCTGTTTTAGTATCAAATCCTATTGGAGGATCAATTATTCTTTCTATTGTCTGACATGGCTTAAAATTGGTAGTTAGTGGTGTGGTGTTTTGTTGTGATGCGTATGTATTAGGAATTGTGAGGGTATGGATTGATTTTAGGGATGAATTAGATGACTCGATATGGGGTAGTGTTGGACTGTGATAGGAGGGTGGTTCGATAGTGGAATGTCGGAGGGCGTGATTTGGTTGTGTGTTGTATGCTTGATAAGCCTATAATGTCGAGCTATTTGCGTTTTCTTAGCCTATCACAGGATGACCATCCATTTATCCATGTTGTGTGATAATTTCCTGATATGTTCGAAGAAGTTTCTGGTCTCCCATCCTGACCGAGTTTGAATTCAGGATAGGTCTCGAAAAAGATGCTAGGCCTATCGTGATGCCACTTAGGCATATGGCTCTAAAGGAAAGAAGGGAATTGAATAAGATGGTTTCTGAGTTATTGCAGAAGGGCTTCACTAGGAGAAGTATTTTTAAGTGGGGAGCATCAGTAGTATTTGCTATAAAGGTAAATGGTTCCCTAAGGCTACGTATCGATTATCGAGAGTTGAATAAGGTAATGAGGAATAATCGATATCTTTTTCCTTGTACCGATGACTTATTTGATCAACTGGTTGGGACAAGGATTTTCTCATGGAGGGATTTGGCTACAGTGTTCAACCAGTTGAGGTTAGTGGAGAATAGTATTTTGAAGACCGCATTTCGAATGCAAGATGGTTTGTTTGAGTGGTTAGTCATGCCATTTGCTTTTACTAATACTCCCACGTATTCTATTGATTTGATTAGAGTATTGTAGGAGCAACTAAATAAGTTTATAGTGGTCTTTGTGGATGACATTTTGATATTATTGAAAAGGGAAGAACATCATGAGATACACTTGAGAGAAGTTTTGGATGGTCTAATAAGGAATCAGCTGGAGGCAAAAATTTCTAAATGTAACTTTTGGAAGAAGGAATTCTGATTCATTGGGCATATGGTATCGGAGGTTGGTTTAGCTGTGGATTCAAGAAAGGTTGAAGCAGTAAGAGATTGGAAGACGCCTATGAATGCGACTGAAGTTAAGAGCCCTCTTGGTTTGTCCGGATTCTATTGAAAGTTCATCAAGTAATTTGCAAAGATCTCAACACCACTTACATGCCTTACCAATAAGAATTTGGTTTTTATGTGAGATGATGATTGTGAGAGGGCATTTGTCAAACCGATGGAGTTACCGACATCTGCATCCGTTCTCACTTTAACTAATGGTTTAAAATCTTTTACCGTATACACAAACGCTTGCGGTACTGGGTTAGGTGTTGTTTTGATGCAAGAAGTAAAGGTGGTAGCTTACACTAGCAGACAACTCAGGGTTCACGAAAGGAATTACCAATCCATGATCGTGAATTTACGGCTACCGTGTTTGCTTTGTACTCTTGGAGACATTATCTACTTGGACAAAGATTTAAATTATTTATGGGCCACAAGTCTTTGAGTATTTGTTCTCTTAGAAAGACTTGAATTTGAGACAACAAAGGTGGATGGAATTTTAGGCATCATATGATTTTCGGATTTTATATTCATCGGGAAACGGTAATGTTGTAGCGGATGCTTTGAGTAGGAAGCATGCAGTGTGAAAATGGATGATGTTGGAGATAAGGCAGTTGGAGTTCATATTTGAGTTTGATTTTCGACCTCTCATTGAATATGCACCAAGATTACTAGCAACTTTGGAAGTTAGACCAGCACGGATAGATCACAAAGGCACGAGCTAAAGGCACGATGCTACATTGGTAGAGATTATGGACAAGTTGGAGAGAGGCAAAAGATTAAGTCATCTGGACCGTTATTCTAAGGATAAGAAAGGCTATTTGGAACAAGATGGGATGTTGTGGATACCAGAAGTAAAGGAGCTGATAGAAGAGGTATTGGATGAGTGTCACAATTCGAGGATGATCATTCATCCTAGAGGAGATAAAATATATTAAGACGTGAAAAGAGTTTTTTTCTTGGTTAGATATGAAGAGACATGTAGCGGAGTTCGTAGCTAAATGTATGACATGTTTGAGGGTTAAGGCGATCGAAAGAAATCAGGAAGATTTTATTACCATTAAAAGTAGCTCAGTGTAAATAGGAGAATATCTCTATGGATTCCATCGATGAATTACCAGGAAGTAGGAAAGGTGATGAAAGTATTTTCGTAATAGTAATTGCCTTACAAAGACCGCATATTTCGTTCCGATAAAAAGTACAAGAACCGCAACGACTTTGATGTTTTGGTGGATTCTATGAAGTGCTATAGGAACAGAGTTGAATTTGAGTACAGCCTATCATTCGCAAACAGATGGACAGACGAAGAGGGCTAACCGGTTGTTGAAAGATTTATTAAGGGCGTATATTTTGGATTTTGAAGGAGCATGGAAAGATCATTTACCACTTTTGGAGTTTGCTTTAACAATAGCTATTAAGCAACTATTGGGATAGCACTGTTTGAAACTTTGTATGGACGACCCTGTAAATTGGGTGTCTACAGATAAGATCATTCCTGGACCGAAGATGATCAAAGACACCTCAGAAAATGTGAAGTTGATATGGGAATGAATAAAGGCAGCACAGGATACACAAAAATCTTATGTGGGCCCAAAAGAGTTGTCCTATAATTTACTATAGGTGATTTAGTATTTGTCAAGGTGTCACCATTGAAGAGAGTGGTTAAATTGGCAATTCGGGAAAACTGACACCTTAACTTGTTAGACCTTTCCTTTTATTAGAGCGGATTGGAAGTATGGCCTATAGAGTAAGACTGCCTGAAATGATGGCTGGTATTCATGATGTATTTATGTTTCACATTTGCGAAAATGTGTGTATGACCCATCTACTACGATTGAAGCTAGTCAATTAGAGGATGTGGAACCATAACTTGAGGCAAGTTCGTCCCGTTGCCCAACACGTATTGTTGAGCATAAAAGGAACAAGGTTCTGAAGATAGTTAGAGTCCAATGGGAAAAAGATCCGATAAAGGGTACATGGGAACCAGAGAAAAAGATGCGAAATTCTCATCCACCTCTCTTTACCAATACATTCCTTACACATATTTGACTTTTAGGATAACTTTGGATGCATAGTTGTAATGCATAGGTATTCATTGATTGGTTGACCTTAGGAAGAATAGGTTAGAATATATTACCCTATGTTGTTACTTATAATTTCTGCATTCATATAGAACTTATATGCTTATTAGGATGTTGTTCATCATGTCTGATTTTCCATAAAAACTGCATTCATATAGGTGGCCAAAATTAGACTTGGATCATAGAATTTTGATATATGTATATCATATTCGGACATATTTGAATACTTTATATCTTATATATTATGGAGCGATTGTTTGCTTATATGAGAATGTACACATGCATTAATGACATGGGTTAAAATGAAAAATAAGGAGCGACTATTACATTCTTTCTGTCCTCTATAAATTTCAGGAATGAAATTCTTTCATGGAGGAGAATGTAATACCTGAGAAAATTTTAAATTATTATAAGGGTATTTTTGACATTTTTATTGAAAAAGAGCAAAATGGTCATTTTTAGAAGCATTGGAGTTTGGCAATGAAAACAGAACCATTGCGACAGTTTCATTTTTTTTTGATTCACGTAGTATATTTGTTTATGTCATTCGGAGGTCGTATGAAGGAGATACGGTCCAAAATGTGATCGAATCGAGTAGATGCTACGCGGTATGAATTTAAATATAAAAATAGGCGATCAAGCGGTTTTCTAACTTCCTGGACTTAAAACAGAATTCATACATCATTTTTCTTTTTCAGAAACTATTCTGGCTCCTGTTTCTTCTTCCCCAAACTCTCTAAGTAACCCTAAATCTCAAAATTAAAATCAAATAAAGAAACTGATCCCCAAATCGAAGAGAGAACCAAAGGCTAGCCCTAGGAGTCAGTAGCATCATTAGAACAGTGAATTGAAGGGCATTCTATCTTTGTATAGTGGAAAAAAGTGAGACTAGAGACTTGAAATTGGAAGGGATCGACTAAGGTGAGTGGGTTTACCTAAATTCTACGTTTACTCGCTTGATTTCATAGTTTAATGTGATTAAAATTGGTAAACAATCATTAAAATTCAAAATTTATCTCTGTGATTTTTGCAACCTTGCTTAACCTGATTAATGAATGGTTTTCAGGTAATAAAATGGATTAGTGTAACAATATAATGTGTATGTAAATATTATATACAAAATAGGTAAATTAGAGACATAAAATTGGGAAATTCATAGTAAACTGAAGAGAAATTTATGTAAATAAATTTCTACAGTGAATATGATAATAACATACCTATACCCAATTTTTATGTACTTTTATGTGATTTATATGATTTAATATGATGATATTTTAGTTATGTGCAAAAGCCGTCCAAATATATGAATTTGATGATTTAGAACAACTAAACATGTCAAATTGATATGGAAATATTTTATAAGGTTAGAGATGATGAATTCAGGTCTAAAATGTATTTTTAATTAATTTTATTCAATTTATATAAATTTATATCTGTATATTTTATAATATGTGAAAAGCAGCCTTAAAATAGTAAATTAATGATTTTATGTTTAAATTCAAATCAAAATGACATGGAAATGATTTCTGAAGTTAAAGTATAAGTTTATAAGAATTTAGAAAAAATATTTTCAAATTTATTGAGATATATATTAATAAATATGATATATTGAGTGAAAAACATATTAAATGGTGAATATATGTATATATGAATGTAAATATGAATTATATATATATATATATATATTTACTTTAAAATTCATGATTTTATTTCTGGAGGCTTGGTAAACATATTCCAGTAAGAAATATTTTGTTATTTTGAACTTAAACTATGTATATGAAATTATAAAATATATTCTTATAAGTGTAAATTAAGGAAATTAGAATTTAAAAATAGCAAATGATGATGTGCATTTGTTTGAAAATTATTATATATTAGAAAGTATGTTACTTAAGGATGAAATCAAAAGGCTAAGGAATTACCAAAACAAGGAAATAAGAAAACAAAAAAATAAAAAAAAACATAAATTTGTATCAAAAACAGAAACTGGCTTCGGCATGTGCACCGGTGGAACGGTAGCCCATACCGGTGCATCAGTCAGAGAATGTTTTTTGACAAATTGAACCTAAGTCTAATATAGGCTATAAATTATAATTAATAAAGGCTTGTGCCGAATTTCCCTGTAAATTTGGCTCGAGTGAATGGCACGTACTCCGGCATAAGTGGTAATGTGTGTTAGTACACGGATACTTCATGGCATGATGTTTATAAGTAATACGACTTAGTTTAGTTATTACGTAGCAATAGAGCCAGAATGGGAGAGAGACATGATTTTAGATGTGTTGGGTTAGCCACAACATAATTATTATTGGTTATGTCAGGGTTTACGGTTTGTCCTATGTACCCGTGATACGACAATACAACTTATCGTTTGGACGAGTGTGAATTTAGTCACCTCACTTTAGTATTAATATAGTAACATGACTATATGAAACTCTATGAACATGAATTGTATATCGGGTTTGATAATTATGAACTAAAATTTATAAATATTAGTTTATCATTTTTGATTATGTTATATTATGATATAAGTATAGTAAATGTTGAATTTAATTTTATTCACTCACCAGACTTTATGTCTGAGCTCCCTCGCCACCATGTTTCCTTTGTTTATGATATGTTTAAGGTTGATGGAGATAGGTTAGATGATGATGACGGTGGAGGCTCAGGTGACGAAGGCATGTTATATATATATATATATATATATCGATGACATATGAAACTATATATGGACTGGTTTGAAAATGACGTAGTATTATTTGATTAATATATTTTGTGTTCCTTCTGGTGTGAGTTCTGAAAGACAAAATAGATAGTTTCTGTTTTACTTTCTTATATCGATCACCCGATGATTCGTTGTTTTTCGACTTATCTAGTCAAAGTTATTATTTTATGTCACAAATAAGAGGTCTGAAAATAGCAGGTTGTTATAGATGTTCCTCAAAAGAATTATAAAGTGTATACTTGTTATCAATGAGGTAGCTTTGGAACATCCTTAAAATTGTTGGGTGAAATTAAATGGTGGTGATGTAGCTGAAGGAACTTTGATAGGAACATTGGAACGTAAGACAAAGGAGTCGAGAACGCCTTATAGTTGAGCAAACGATGGTGGATGCAATGATCTAAAACTTTTATAAGGATGATTAACTTATTGATTCCGTATGTGTGCAACATCTCACCAAAATGATTCTATGGTCTCTATCTTCTTCTATTCTGATGGAAATAAGTTATTAATAAGACGGATTACATAGTTCATCTGATTGTAATTGAAGTAGTGGTCATAAGCACTAATGAAGATGACTATATCACGCATGATAGTATTTTTATTGTTCTCGATATGGTAAAGGTCTCAATGGAAATGCAATTGATGCGGGTTATTATGTTCAATACGACCCGAATGATATAAGATTTCGTTGAAATCTTACAAGTATAAATGTTTATGTCAAAAGCACCAGTAAGAGACATAAAGATCAGTTTGTATTATCTAAGTTTTACTCTTATATTGAGAAGAAGAGAACAAATGATATTTCTTCAATTTTTCATGCTAGATTAGGTCATCATAGTATGGATAAATTAAATACTATGAAACTTGGCGAACAGTTGCCCAAGTCTTTTTCATTTGGTTCCTTTTCGTGTATGTGAGGGGTCTCAATATAGCAAGGTGCACCATCTTCAATTTTCTTTGTCATTATTACAACGTAAGTCCCCTTCAAAGTTGATTCATAGTGATATAGTAGGACCTTTAAGAACCATCTTATTAAAGCTTTTAATACATGTTATTGGTTGTTGACTGTTTCTCTAGATGTAGTTAGGTGTGTTTTTAAAAGGAAGAATCCAAAGTAATTTCTATGTTTAGAAGATCAAGATGTGAAGGCGTTCTTGATTAAAAAAATCAAATGCTTGTAGATGAATAATCATGGTGAATTTACTTTGAAGGATTTTATTCACTTCTTTATGGAGCATGGCATCATAAAGCATGTAACCCGTTCTCATACACCATAAAAATGGTACGGTTGGAAAGAAGATTCGATAGGTAGTGGACACATGCAAAATTTTATTATATGCCAAACGTTTATCAAAGGCCTTATAGGGGATGATATGTCTTGTGCTACTTATGTGGTCAGCTAGTTTCTTCTTACGCCAGTTAATATGAAGTTTCCATACAAGATGGTGTAGGGGCTAGAAGTTCAATGTTAGCATTTTAATATTTTTGCCTCAATTCGCTATTTTCATGTTCTAGATGTGCTTCGGACCAAGTTCGATGCAAAAGCGAAGAAATACACATTTTGGATATGATTTGAGGTAGAAAGTTGGGAAATGCATGGGTCTTGAAACCAAAATGCATTTGGTTTCAAGAGATTTTGTCTTCGTTGAGGTGAATTCCTATTACAACGAGGACGGTGACTGTTATGTCACTTGCAAGTCTTTCCAAAGTATATGGTGGAGTTTCCTATCATGCCAATAAGTGTCGTAGATCCTAAATTCACCAATGAACTTGTCTCCTAAGAAGCAAAGGAAAAGGAAAAGGAGAGAGTTGAAAACTCTAAATTGGAAGTTGATTAAAACACGTCACAACTTCAAAGGTCTTAAAACACTCTTATGAAGTCAGTTTGTTTAGATGAAGCTTGTGTGACATCAGTTGCAAAGATTGGTTTGGTTGTTTGTTCCTTATAAAACATGGTTGATTGCTCATGGATTATCGCAAAAGTATACAGAAGATTATGAAGAAACCTTTATTTCATTTGCAAAGATTACTTTGCATCGGATTGTTATCTCCATGATCGCATCTCAAAGTTGAAAGCTTTGACAATTTGATGTCAATAATGCATTCCTACATAGAGTGATTGATATGGAAATATAAATCTAGAAGCCACAAGGATATGTTTCTCATAGCCATCTACAACATGTGTGTAAGTTAAAGAAGACTATATACGGACAAAAGCAAGTGCCTAGAGCTTAGTATGGTAAGACTGCAGAATTTGTTTTATTTTCTGGTTAATTTTCCTCAGATCAGATCCTTGCTTATTTATTAAGAAGCATGGGAACTTGCACATGATTATTCTCCTATATGTGGATGATATAATCATGATTGGAAATGATAAGAGTGAGGTCTTCAAATTCCAAGCAAAACCGTATATTCAATTAGAGATGAAAGACTTGGAAGAGTTAAGTCACTTTCTTGATTTAATGGTGGAAATTTGAGTGATGAAATATTTCTATCTTAGAGGAACTATACTGTTCAAATGGTTGAAAGGTTTGGCTTGATGTAAAGAAAAAAGGTAGTAAAATTGAAGTCAAGGGGTAACGGAGAAAAGTTTTGTAATGATCCCTAACCATATCGTGCATTGGTTAGAAGTCTTTTTTGCTTGACAATCACAATTCTGGATATCTCTTCTTTAATTGGTCGTGTTAGTCAGTTTATGCAACCATTTGCTCACCATGATGTGACTAAACACATTTTGAAGTACATCTCATCAACTCTTGACATTATTCATATGTTCAAGAAGGAATTTTATTTTTGCTTACATAGCTACATGAATGTTTATTTTGGATGTGATTTGGATGATCAAGAATCGACTTTAGGATATTTTTTCTTCCACATTTCGATGAGTATTTCTTGTTGTAGGAAGAAGTAAGGCTTGATGTCTCTATCAACCATATAAGTCAAATGTAAAGCTTCTTCTCTTGTCCAACACCACCGCCCCAGTGGTTAGGTGCTCCTGCTTTCATCCATAAGGTCGTAGGTTTGAATCTTGCGTAACATGATTCGAACCACTAGACATATGTTGACTTGTAATATTCTATATATTACCTAAGACTTGTAGTAAAACTATGTACACCCACCTATGTACCCAATTTCAAAGAAGAAAAAAATATCTTCTCTAGTAGCATAAGAGGGTCTATGGTTGCGACGATTATTAGAGATGTGTTATTACAAATCCACGATCCCACTACCTCTTTGGTGACAAATAAAGTGTCATTAACCCTACTATCGATATGATATGTCATGCAAGTACTAAAATCATTGAGATTGAATACCACGTCATCCAGGCATTGGAGGTTTAGAGACAAAGTAACTCTACATATATTTTTGATAGAGTTAGGAATATCTCTTAGGGGCAATTATCTAATTTGTTACATGTGTCTTAACTCAATAACCAATCTTGTTCATAACAAAGATTTCCTTTTGTTTTATACTTGTTATATTGTGATATAATTGATCGATTAACTAATTTAAAGTATATTGAATAGAAAATCCTTAAATAATATATTATGTGATAGTAATTACAATGTGCTGTAATTGTGTGAAATTTATCACATTAAAATTAACATGTTATTTTAAATATTTTTGGTCAAGATGTTTCAGATGAGATATCGATACATCCATTGATACTAGAGTACGTAAGCCTCTTCAAATGTTGGTTAGTACATTACTCATGGTTGTTAGGGGGTACCGAGTGGTATGTACTAACAGTTATTGGATATCAATGGAATGACTCGGTCAAGAGTTTTCTGTTGGTTAATATAACTATGGTCAAACAAAGAATCTCGAAGTGATAATGTTACATAGTTCCCTTGTCTTAAGAATATCATGAATCTTCAATGTGGACACTCCACTTTAAATATAGTTCAATCGTGGCATAGTGTCCATCGAACGGCTATAGTTGGCTGAGTTGAAGCATTGGAACTGAAGTACTATTCAGTAGAGCATTCGTCCCCTCAACTATATGTGGTTTGTATCATGGTCAATTGTATCAACTAAAAGTCAAAGTCTCTAGCAAGAGCAGTACAGGTAATAATAATTGTTATTATTGAACCATGGACTTTTTGTTTGGATTAATCGAGTTGAATGTGAACGATGTTCGAAATTTAAGCAAAACCAAATTTCATAAGTCCTAATCTGATATAGTGTTGACGAACAGAGTAGAAGTAAATAATCGTTACTACCGGGTACCACTTATAATAGAAAATTTGAATTTCATCGATAAGACGTGTAAATGATAAATTGGGCCAAAATATCATACCACTAGCTAAGGTGATGTGTGATTGTTAATATTCAAATTATTCGATGTTAATCATTGATTGAATTTACACTTCTGAGTCGCACAACTGTAATGATGAATACTCCAAAAATCCACTAGATTTGATCAATTTATAACCATTGTAATTAGTATTTATAAACTATTAATTATTTTATTTTATTTTATTTGTTTAGATGCCATTAATATTTAATAATGTGCATAAATAAAGTTATACGAAGGGGTATCGGTATACAATATCGATAGAATATTTAAATTGGATTTCAATAAGTTAATTGTTAAGTGGTTTTGGAAAATTTTGAGGTCACATATGGCACCTTCTATGGCTGCCATTGCATGCTTAATGCGAAGAGAATTTCATGAGATTTAATAATGAATTAAAGAGGAAAGGTTTTAAAGGAGGAAATTGGAAAGGTTTTAATATTTTCCTTAAAACATATTTTCTTTTATTCATTCGAAGATTCACTCTTGTTACAATTCATTTTCTTCCTCTTCTCTCTCTCTCCTTCTCATGGTTGAAATCCCTTGGCTTGCGCCGCGAAAAATTCCTAAAAACAAGTTCAACTAAAGTAAAAATAAAAAGTAAATGGTGGTGCTTTAGATCATTGCACTTCTAGAGGTGATTCAATTGGATCGATGAGACTTTCTTTATTAATGGTTTGATATTTTTGGCGACATCTTAAGGTAATCATCCATTCTCCTTTTAATGTATGTTATATCTTATTAGAATAATTTAGGTCCTCTATGTATTCATCTCATTATGATAATATGGTATATCTTGTCAATATAGTTAATTCATTTCTAAGTCAAAACTAGATTTCAAGTTATTGAATTTAAATTGTAAACATATGAACTTGTAAGCTTTACATATGTATGTTATTTTGAATTCTAATATTGTTTATTATAATGTTCATATATGTATGTATGTTTGTGTATGTATGTTTGTATGTATGTATATCGTGTTTTAGTTCAAATTTGTTATAGTACTTTTATTAAAATTACAAAACTAATATTGAACTCACTCCTAAGTTAAAACATGATTTCAAACTGTTATTTTTACATTTCAAAACATGTAAAATAGTCAAAATTAATTTTAATGTGTGTATACACACACACCTATGTGTGTGTGTTCAATTGTTATTTCATATATTTTAAAGTAAAACCATACATACATATATTTGTATAAGAGTTTAAAATGTTTTAAAATCAAGCTAAAGAAAGATTAAAAGTGCCAAAAAATTTCTTCTTTGCTTTTCATTAATTTCCTATTAAATGCCCTTTATTCTTTCTTTTAACATCACATAAATGCATCACTCTCTATTCAAATTTGAATCATTTTTGTTAAATCTATTTAAGTAGTTTTTGTTATTTGTTTCATTTAGTACATAAGTAGACTTTGACATATTTATACATATATAAACTTACATATGCATATAAGATTAAAATGATTTACGACAACCATTGCACATATAAATCCCAAAGTCCATATATGTATACATTAAGTCTGTACACTTTATGCTATATTGCACCAGTATTATGCACATATAAGCGCAATTAATCCTTTATTATACATATACATATATTATACACTTTATGTTATATTGCATCTTACATTCCAACATATTAGGGTAAAACTAAGTTCGTAAGGTACTTATTGAAGAATGGATTCCATTAATGACAAGGCTAATAGGGTACCACCTATCACAGTACACCTCTAGATAAAATATACCGAGGTTAGCAAAAACATTTTGCACCTCTGCCAACACAGAACTAGCTTACCTCTTCCTGGATAGTACCGAATTTTATCATCCCTGGTTGCGATCAATAGCCGTACTATCCCTGAAGCATACATCAAAAGGAATAATATCAATATAGATCAGGGATGATCATACCCTAATGGGTGCGAACTACATAGCCCTGGTGCATCTCCCTTGATTTAGTCATTTTCGGATGTGAGGCTTGAGGCGACGTATAACGACCCGGAATTTCACTGCTTTGATTAGTGAATATTTAATTAATTTTAAATATTCAATATAGGGTTTATAGTGAAAATAAATAAACTCATTTTTATTAATTAATAATGATGGTAAAATCGCTTTCAAAATTTGTTTACCAAATTAAATAGTTCGTAGAAAAACAGAAAGTGTGACCGAAGAATGTTTTACGAAATTTCGACCTTTCGACACTGCAAAGTTGTCGAGAACGTTGTTCGTCTTTGTGCACTATATGTACATATATATAAGAGTTAATTGGCTAAATAATAATATACTTAATGATAGATTATCTTAGGTTAATTTTGTTTAGCAAGTGATGTGACAGTTCATAGATTTAAAAATAATAATCTTATATATATATATTCCTCCCTTGTCACATCTTAGATTTGTAATCATTAACCATAATTATCTCTTGTCACATCTTAGATTTGTAATCATTAACTATAATTATCTCTTTTCATATCTTAGTTAATTAGTAATTAAACTTATATATGATGTGACAATTCAGAAATTTAAAAATAATAAACTTATATATATATATTGCCACATCTTAGGGTTATCATCTTTAACCATCATTACTTAGGTGATATGACTAGAGAGGGGAAGGAATATGACATATGAGGGGAAGAAGAGAGTGATGTGACTTGGCAAAATGATGAGGTGTGAAATCTTGCTTATAAATAGCCCATATGTTTCTCCGTTTTTCCTCCTCTTTCCACCAACCTTTTCTTCCTCATTTCCAACTCAAATGGAGATTTTTCTTGAAATCGTGTGAAATTTTAATGGCTACAACATTCTAGTTGACCACTTTTTCAAATTTCTATCATAGCTATGTCAAAACACCAATTCTTTAGAGAGCAATTTTGAGCTCAAAATTTAAATTTCGAAAATGGTCCATCTTCTCTGGACCATATATTCTTCGAATAAAATTGAAAATGAGTGATTTATTTTTTTAAATGATAGAGAAAAGAAATTCCAATAACTTTCTCTTGGAGTGATTTTTGAAACTCAGTGAGTAGGTAGCCCAAAAGTCAGTTGCAAAATGACCTATTTTCGGATGTATTATTGAGAATTCGATGGTTACCCGAAGTCGCTCCACCTTACCAAAACAAGTCTCGCTTTCTCTTCCCTTCAAGGCCGAGACTACCTAGTGCATTTCGGGTTCAAGAGTCCATCTTGTTGCTTAGGAATGGAAGTGCTATGTCATACTCTAATTTAGCGAGAGTTTGGATAGCTTTCGGTGAGTAAATTCATAATCTTTTGGAAAGAATTTTCCTTTATATGTTGTGTATGTTATATATATGTTGGATCTTGGCATGTCTGAAATGTGTTGATAAGTGCTAACGTATGGGTTTGTGTTAGCCCTCGAATAGATGTGTTATTGCAAAGTTAGTAATTGTATATATATTGGTATATGTATACAATTTGTTGTATGAATGTGAAGTGTAAATATAAAGGGTTGATGATGAACTTGAGTATAGTCATGATGGGTTGAATACAAAGTTGAAACTTTGTATGTATTCGTGACGGATTTGAGGTCGGATTTGAAATCAAACTCGTTTCAAGAGTTTAAAGTTTAGATTTTGGTTAAAGTTTGCATAATTGGTTTTAAAGTGTGAACATTTACTAAGGTATGTTTCAATCATGAAATAGTATGGTTTTAGTAAAGTGGCTTCGCTTAAAGGTGGGTTAGAGCAAATTGCACTCATAGCGATAGTCGCTATGGATGCAGTTCGGCAAAGGTTTGAATTTCTATTTCAAATTTGTTTTATTTTGAAATTAGTTTACAAAGTTTTTCAAACTTAATTAATAATATTAAAAAGTAATTAAGTTGTAATATAATTATTTAATTATTTAATTAATGAATTATTTAATTAATGAATTATTTAATTAAAAGGTAATTAGCACTTAATTGGTAATTAAGAATGTAATTAATGGTTAATCATCACTTAAGTAAAGTTAATGACAGTTAATTAATTAATAAATTTTAATTAATGTTTTATATGGTTAAGAAGTAATTAAGTGATTAATAATAATTTAATTAAGATTAATGGTTAATTAATTATTAAGTAGTTAATAGATTATTTAATTAATATTTAATTAATTAAGGTTTAACTTTTAAACAATTTGGTTTAACCTTAACCAACTTGCATTAGTAAGTTAATTAGCACTTAATCAAGTTCATTAAGCCTAATTAGAATTTAATTATGACTTAAGCTTGATTAATAAGGGTTAATTAAGATTAAATTGGGGTGTAAGCTAATTAAATCTATTTAAATCTTTTCAAAGGTGATTTTAAAACTGAACCGAATGTGTTTCAAATCAATCTCTTTTTTAAAAGTGAACTGATTCCAAATCCGAGGATCTCTTGTCTGGACCTTACGTAACCCTATATGATTAGGAAGACTAAATGACATTTGTTAGCAGAACAAAATACCATTCTGCTATAGTGTAAATGATTTGATTTTGTGGACATGTGTTAGCAGAATAAATCTCCGTTCTGCTATGAATTGATTGAATTGTTTGGACATCTGTTTAGCGAGACAAATCAGCCTCCTACTATTATGTTATTTGGACATGTATATGATAGTTAGTTCATATTGACATGTTATTCCATGATTTGGGTATGAGTTGTATTTACATACATGTTGCTTATGTAAATAACTGTTAAGTGAATTGGAATTGAAATTGAATGGTAACTTAAATTAGTACTATTGGGATTGCTAAGCCTATTTCCAAATTTATAAAGTATGTTTTTTTGAATTAACTTCAGTTCTTAAATAAATTTGGAGTTTAGTTTATAAATGATTTCCAAGTTGTGCTATTATGTTGTAGAGTTATTTATAAGTAATAACTTGTTTATAAAGGGATTTTATTGAAGGTTTACTTAAAGTGTTTTACAAAGGATAATTTGTAAATGATATTTTATAAAAGAAATTTTATAAAGGTTTCATAAAGAAGTTTTATAAATAGTTTTAAATTAGAAATAGATTTATAAATCATTTTAGAGATTTCAAAGGAAGTTTAAATCTAGTTTGGAAATTTATATAGAGGTTTGGAATGTGAAGTAAATGGGTTTAATTGTAGGTGATGTTTTTAAATGGGAATTGTTGGCCATTTAATATGGAATTTTGAAGAGGGAATTTCCAAAATGCTTTTGGTAAATAATGTGAATTGTTTCCAAGTTTAAAAGGAACGTTGGGGGTTTGGGAAAAGTGTTTTGAAAGATCTTTTGATTAGGTTTTATAAAGTGATTTTATTAACTAAGGATTAACTGATAAAGGCTTAGAGGATTCCATATGGAATTGATTCACTATTTGATTGTTTTGTTTAATTTGATAGTTAAACTACTTGGAAAATATCTAGGAGAAACATGAGAATTATATGGTACATTTACCGTCGAAGGTGCTATACTGTACATATAAACTCGTTTGTTCTTCTAGGACAAATGATATGGAAATCCGTCCACAAACGGTTAGGAGGTGAACTCCGCTCTTGTCATTTGTCTGTTTATTTCCTAAAGAACCGGGGTTGAGTTTACCGAAAAATATCGAAAGTTGTTTCGAAGAGACCGTGATCGGATATGTTATCCGAAAAACACTTCGATCCAACTCAAGTGTTTCGGAATGAAGACATCTTGAAGCATTGGATCGAAGACGGAGCCATTGAAGTACAAGGAATGCTTGCTACTAATCCTGAGGGTGATTCCAAAATGGATGTTGTAGAAGTAGTGCCTTTGGTTTGTCCTTATCCTGGACAACTTGTATGGATGAATGTTGGCAGCACTGCATTAATGTCGGGAGGGCAGTGTTAGCATTCCAAGCGGGACTGCTATTCAGAAAGGTAAAACGTAGCCTCAAGGCTCATCAACTGGGAATGACTAAAACATGGGAGATGCAGCAAGGCTATGTGGGTCACACCCATTAGGGTATGTTGTCACCCATCTAGATATGATAAATCTACATATTTATGGATTGGTTGTGCGTGAGATCTTGATGGAAAGGGTTGCAAAGCGAATGGGGTGATGACCTATTCGGTACTATCCAGTAAGGGGTAGGCCGGTCTTGTGTTGGCAGGGATCGATAGGTTCGATCTCGGTACATTTTCTAGACGTGTGCTGTGATGGGCGGTACCCCAGTAGCCTAGTCATTAGTTGGAATGCATTCTCCAATACCAGCTTTACAATTTAGTTGTATACTAAATATGTTGGAACGTGAGATGCAAGCATTCCAGCTATTTTAATAATTTACTTTGAACCCTTATACATTATTATAATATCATTGAATTTCTATAAAAGTGTTTTGGTTATCGTAAGGTAAAAACCCATCTGTGTTTATGTGCGGCGTGGTCTTACGAGATACCTTTGATTCCAAAAGAGTTTTTAACTTAATAATTCAGTTGCTTTGAGTTTACTTACACCAGACCCATGTCTGACCCGAAGATTTATTTTCTTTCCTCAAAACTCTTGGGTGCTCAAATTTTTATGAGCAGCCAAGTAGTTCAGCTTTCTACGGATGCATTTTGAAGGAGCTTAGAGCAGGAGGCTTCATCTATAGATAGCTATCATCTTGCTTCTGCTGTATATCATGTACTCTATATCTATGTATAAGGACAAGCTGTTATAACTATCCTAAGTTATAAATTGTATTAGTACGACTCTGATGTATCATTTTGTAAATGACTTTGTAAATATTATGTTGATTAATATATGTTATTCCGTTGCTTTGTGAGATTCCATGTTTGTTCCTAGTTCTTCTATATTCTATTTCCTTTCTTTCCCCTAGCAATCTGTCTTTTTGGCACTTAGTTGTTCGGCATGTTAATACCGTGGATGTACTAGTGTCGACTTCTGGGGTTCGGAAGGATGGGTCATTACACGACGATTACCTTTTCTTTAGCGAATCCCACTTGGAATGTTAACACTGCCTTCCAAGCAATAATACAATGTCAGCATCCATCCATACAAGTTGTTTAGGATATGAAGAAACCAAAGGCACTACTTCTACTACATCCTTTTTGGAATCACCCAAAGAATTAGTAGCAAGTAGCCCTTGCACTTCAAAAATCTTCATCTTCGATTCCGTCTTCTTCACGATGTTTCTAATTCGAATGCTTATGTTGATTCGAAGTGATTTTCAGATAACTCATGCTTATTCAATCCCGGTCTCTTCGAACCAACAATCGATAATTTTAAAACAGGTCAAATTATCGATAGAGGACAAATCCACTGTCTGGGTGCAAGTATAGAATTGCATATGGAAAGTTAGACATCCTTTACTTATCCCCACTTTCCGATTTCAAAAAGTACTGTCCCTTGATTAACAATGAAGTTGGACAAGTTAGAAAACTATCCTTGCCTCACCGTACATTCTTACTTCTTGGGATAGAGATGAGTTTGTATATCTCAGAATTTAGTGTTAAGTATACAATGAAGTGCCTTCTATATACTTAATTAATCATGACCCATTTATCAAAATTAACTCTCTTATATTTGTCACGTTTTCGACATTCGACTTCTCTATCCCTCGCCTAGAAAATCCGATTCTAGATCTCACATATAGAGGAAAGTCTACTCCCCGACTTTAGTGCTTAATACAAGATGACTTACTTTCAATCAAACGTGTCAACATTTTAGCAGTAATTATCGTATTTGTTTGCCTACTTAATGGCACAGATAAAGATATCCCTTGCTTTTAAAACATATTTTGTAAAAGATAGTTCCTTTTAAACAAACCGACTTTTGTAAGCGATAATTAATGGCATAGACAAAGATATCCACTGAACATTAGCCAATCTCATGACCTTACTACGCAATTGTTTCACATCTCGATCAACAATGCGAATTGGATGCCTTATCAATGTCAGGTTCGATTCCATTTCCAAATCTTCCTAAACGGATGGCTCAATGATAAGAGATGGATCATGCATGTACTTCCTCAATTATGATACATGGAAAACATGATGAACTCACGACAACCTTTCCGACAACTCAACTCGGTAGACAAGCAGCACAATCTTCTCAAGAATCTAAAAAGGTCCAACATACCTTGGCGCCAAATTTCCTGCTCTTCCAGATCGAACAACTCCTCTAATCGGGGAAATTTTCACAAACACAAAGTCTCCGACCGAAAATGCTAAATCCTACACCTTTGATGGGCATAGCTTATCTATCTATCTTGAGCTTCCTTCATCTTTCTTTTAACCACAGCAACCTTCTCCATAGCTTCCCAAATCATATTAGGTCTAAGCACCAATCGATCCATGGTCTCTACCCAACACGATGGTGACTTAGATGGATGTCCATAAGAGCTTCATAGGGTGTCATGTCAATGCTTGCTTGATAACTGCTCTTATATGACAATTCCACCAAGTGAAGATGATCCTACCAAGATCCTTCAAAGTGTAAGATAAATGCTTTGAAAAAATCTTCTAAAACTCTGTTCACCCTCTCTGTTTGACCATCAGTTTGAGGATGATATGATGTTCTTAAACTTAGCTTTGTTCCCAAAGCTACTTGTAGTACTTCCCAAAATTGACTGGTAAAGATTGGATCTCGATCACTTATAATGCTAACTGGAACCCCATGCAATCAGACGATCTCTCTCATATAAATCTCCACTAATGTTGCTGCAGTCCTAGTGGGCTTTACTGGAATAATATGAGCATTCTTGGTTAGCAGATCCACAATAAACTAAGCACCTTCATTACCTTTCCTTGATCTGGGCAAACCATCAACACTTGTTCCCATTTCCAATTTGGAACCTACAGTGGTTGTATTAATCCAACGGGCCTTTAATGATCCCCTTTGATTTGTTGGCAATTCACACATACGTTTACATAGACTGAAATATCCCTCTTCATCCATATCCACCAAAATACTCTCTTTATATCCCGGTACATCTTATTAACCCCAGGGTGGATACTTAACTTAGATTTATGGTATTCTGTCAAAACTTATTCCCTAAGACCATTAACATCCGGAATGCACAACCTTCCGTTCATTCGCAAAATTCCACGGCCATCTATCTGAAAGCTCAAACATCGACCTTTTTCAACTCCTTACATAATCTCTAAAAGATGATTGTCTTCTCTTTTCTGTCTTGCAATCCTCTCGAGTAGAGTCGGAGTAACTACCAAAAGAGCCAAGACGACATTCCTACTCAGAGCATCTGCTACCACATTTTCTTTTCCTGACGTATATAGGATATCCAAGTCGTATATTGCTAGAAATTCCAACCAACACTACTGCCACATATTCAAATCTTTCTATGTGTAAAGATACTTCAAGGACTCATGATCCATGAAGAACTTGAACTTTTCACCTAACAAATAATGCCTCCACATCTTTAGTGCAAACACAACAGCTAACAACTCCAAATCATGTGTTGTATAGTTCTGCTCATGAGGCTTCAGCTGCCTACTAGCAAACGCAACAACTCTCCTATGCTGTATCAAAACCGCACCCAATCCTACACCACAAGCATTTGTATACACAGTCAACCTTTCACCTTCATCCGGAACAGCTTGATTTGGAGTACAGGTTAGCCTTTCCTTTATCTTATTGAATGCTTCTTCACACTCCGGAGTCTAAATAAACTTATTTCTTCGTCAACTTTGTTAGGTGCATGGCGATCTTGGATAAGTCTTGGATGAATCTTCTATAATATCCTACTAAGCCTAAGAAGCTTCGAACATCCGTCGAAGTCTACAGTGTCTTCCAATCTCAAACTGCCACTGCCTTTTCTGGATCAACCAAAATACCATCCCGTGACACAACATGTCCGAGGATTCTTACTTCCGATTGCCAAATTGACACTCAAAAAATTTAGCTTTTAAAACGTGCTTCCTTAATGTTTCCAGCACCACTTCCAAGTGGTGTTTGTGTTCTTCCTCAGTCTTAGAATAAATAAGAATATCATCTATAAATACCAACACAAATTTATTAAGCACATCTCTAGAAACTTGATTCATAAGATCCACAAAATAAGCGGGTGTATTGGTTAACCCAAAAGGCATAACCAACCACTCAAAGAAACAATCTGATCCTCTAAATGTTGTCGAGGGTATACTATCCTCTGCCATCCTTAGTTGGTGAAATGCAGTAGCAAGGTCCATTTGAGAGAATACTCGATCACCATAAAGTTGGTCAAACATATTGTCTATACGGGGCAATGGATAATTATTTTAAATTGTCTATTTGTTAATCTTACGGTAATCTACACAAAGTCTTAATGATCCATATGACTTTGTAACAAAAACTACAGTTGCTCCCCAACTTGAGTGACTGGACCTGATCAGTCCCTTACTCAGTAAATCATCTGTCTGATTCCTTAACTCCTACTTCTCTCTCAGAGCCATCTTATGAATAGGTTGAATAACAGGTTTCCACCAGGAAGTAAGTCGATCCGAAAATCAATCTCTCGACGTGGAGGTAGATTGTTAACTTCTTCAAAAACATCAAGAGAATTCTTAACAATTATTATCGATCCAACTCCCTTTGGGCGAATCTAATAAATATAGGAAATTACTCATCCGCTTACTAGTCTCTTCACATGATACTTCAACAAATCCCCCAAGTTTAGTTCTTAAAAATACTGACCTCCCAACATAATCAAGGACAACATTATTCTTCGACGGCCAATCCGTACAAGGTAAAATATCAAACCCAATAAAATCAAGAACAAACAGGCACAAGAAAAATGGTTAATTTGTATATTTTCACAAATCATGCACAAATTAGTTGCACCACCTATGGGGTTGACACAAAAATAGGGGTTTCTACAATTCTTAGGGAAAGTTTTAATCTATCTACCAATTCTTTAGAAATGAAACTATAGGAAGCCAAGATGTCAAACAATACTCGAACAAAAATGCCATTAACAAATAAAATACCTTTAAGAACTCCTTTCCCTTTCACATCTATTGAGGTCGATGGTTCATCCTTAATGGCATAATCTTCGGCTTGCTGACCCTTCTTCATTAATGGAGAGTCCTTCACCATATGTCCTGGTCGGTGACAATTAAAGCAGAGCGTCTTTTGAACCATCAGAGAAATAGGTCTTGCTTGTTGCTATTAAGCTCCGGAACTCTTGTAGAATCTTGCGATATGACCCTTCTGATTATAGGTATTACAAATATAATCCTTGAAATGGTCTTCTTGAGCCCCTTCTCCTAGCTTTCTTCCCCATGGCTTCTTTTCTTGATGATTAAACTTCCTCTTGTTTGGGTTACTGCTATTATTGCTTGGTGCCGCCATCGGCTTGTTCTTCTCCAGAACCTCATACCTCAAAGTCATATGTTCTAAATCAACAAAGGATGGGAAGTCATCTTTTCTTGAAATCCATCACTCATCCCTACTACAGACATCTCATTCTTCTTAAGAGAGGTATCAATCAATCCTAGACTAAATCGCGATAACTTATTGAATTTTGTTTCATATTCAGATAATGACAAATCTCCTTATTTAAAATCCAAGAAGCTCCTGTACATATGGGTTTTTCCTGCAGCGGGCATGAACTGGTCTTCAAACACCTCCTCAAATCTAGCCCAAAAAAATCATCATGCAGAACATTCGCTGTAACGGAGTCCTAACATGCTGTAGCTCCATCTTACAACTACCAAGATGCTAAGAAACGCTTTGGCTCATTTGAAATTTCCAACCCCTTGAAAATATTCTTGCAAGAACGAAGCCAAGCTTGGACTTCGATAATGGATTCCGCACCCTTAAAAGGCTTTTCTTCCACATTAGTATAGTCTTTGCACAGAGCTGCAAAGTTCACACGAGGCTGCATAGGTGCTACCTCTTCAAATACACCAACTCTTCTAACATTCGAAGCTCGACCATTAGTGGTCGTGGTGCGACTAGCTCCTCTACCCAGTTTTGCTATATTACTCATTCCCACTACCTGAATATAGTAAGATAACTTTAGAATACTTAGATGAGATTATCTTAGGAAAAATGGTACCAAATCAAACATATCAAGCTGATCAAAATAATTTGAACACACACACACATATATGCATATATATATATATATATATATATTACAAATACGCATTTTAATAGACTAAATTCATTCTTGGGTATTGCTAACCCTATCTCTAATGAGTTGACTCCAACCAAGGCCTAGGGGTTCCCTTTGATACCACGTGTAACAATCTGCCTTTCTTACTCCTAAAGGCAACACTTAATACATCCATGGTATTTGTGTGCCGATCATGTAGGTGTTCGAAAGACAAGCCGTTAGGGTAAAAGAAAAGAAAATACAAGAAGAAAGGAATACATAATCTCACAAAGCATGGAAATCATCTACGATTGAACATAAGATAGTACATATAATCACTTCCAAAATGAAACATCGGAGTTACAACAGAACTAACTTTTGCCAAGGACAGCTATAATTGCCCGCCTCCATAATGCTGATACCTAACATATATACACACACAGATCGGAAATAAATAGATAACTAGATAACGGCGAAGCCTCCTGCTCCATGCTCCCTTTAAATGCATCCATAGGAATCTGGGCTACTTTGCTACTCATACAAATTTGAGTATCCAAGAGTTTAAGGCAAGAAAGAAAAACTAAGGGTCAGACATGGGTCTGGTGTGAGTAAACTCCAAACAACTGAATTGCTATATTTATAAAATTTCTTTAAAATTAAGGTATCTCGTAAGACCAAGCCGCGCATAAACACGGACGGGTTTTTACCTTATGATAGCCAAAACACTTCAAATAGGAAATCTAGTGATATTATAATAATTTTATGTTTTAAAATAAACATATAAAGTAGTTGAAATTCTTGCATCTCACATTCCAACATAATTGGGTACAACTAAGCCTGTAAGGCACTTATTGGAGAACAGATTCCGTCAATGACAAGATTACTGGGGTACCGCCTGCCACAGTATACCTCTAGATAAAATGTACCTAGGTCGACAAAAACATTTTGCACACCTTCCAACACAGAACTGTCCTACCTCTTCCTGGATAGTACTGAATATGATCATCTTTCGGTTGTGATCAACAACCGTACTGGGCTCAAAGCATACATCAAAAGGAAAATTTTCGATCTAGATCAAGGAAGGTCATACCTAATGGATGCGACCCACATAGCCCTACTGCATCTCCCCTCTTTTAGTCATTCCCGGGTATAAGGCTTGAGGCTACGATTACTTTTTCTTTAGCAAATCCCACTTGGAATGCTAACGCTGCCCTCCGGGCAACAATGCAATGTCAGCATTCATCAATACAAGTTGTTCAAGAATTGAACAAATCGCGTCACTACTTCTACTACATCCTTTTTGGAATCATCCTCCAGGTTAGTAGCAAGTAGCCTGACGCTTCAAAGGTCTCCGTCTTAGATTTTGTCATCTTCAAGATATTTCCAATTTGAATGCTTACATTGGTTCAAAGTGGTTTTCAAATAACTCATGCATATCCGATCTATGTCTCTTCGAGTCAACAGTCAATAATTTTATAACTGGTCAAGTTATCGATAATGGAAAAATCAACTATCTAGGTATAGTATAGACTTGCATATGGAAAGTAAGACATCCTGTACTTATCCCCAATTTTGGATTGCGAACAGTACTATCCTTTGATTAACAATAAACTCGGACCGGTTAGAAAACTATCATTTCCCCGACGTACATTCTTGCTTCTCGAAATTTAGTGTTAAGTATACAATGAAGCACCTTCCATATACTTAATTAATTATGACCCATTTATCGAAATTAACTCTCTTATATTTATTATGTTTCCAACATTTCGACTTCTCTAACACTCGCCTAGAAAATTTGGTTCCATATCTCATAGATAAAGGAAAGTCTACTCATCGGCTTTTAGTGCTAAATGCAAGATGACTTACTTTCAATAAAACATCTCAACATTTTAGCACTACCTATCATATTTGTTTGGCTACTTAATGGCATAGACAACGATATCCCTTGCTTTTAAAACATCTTTTGTAAAGATAGTTCCTTTTAAACAAACCTGACTTTTGGGAAATAAAGTGATTTATAAATTTTAAACCTTTTATTTAGATAATTAAATAATCATTTTTAAACCTTTAATTTAAATAACTACATAATAATATTAAACCTTTTATTTAAGCAATTAACCTTTTATTTAAATAATTAAATACTAATATTTAACCTTTTATTTAAATAATTAAATAATAATATTCTAAAATATTTTTAATATTTTAAAAGTTCCTTTTAATACTTATAATATATTTTAAAAGACTTTTCAAAATTATCTAAAGGTGAAACTCTTTTTAGTTTGTAGAAAAATTGTCTATTTATAAACTTCATCCATAACGACCATCGCTATATGACCATAACTTTTAATCCTTTTTTATGGATCAAAATAGCTTTTAAGTCCTTTTCTTCTAATAACTTTTTATAAAGGTCTTTAAAACAAAAGTAAAGTTCAAAAAAAATTTAGAAACATTTATAGAAAACAAGGAAGTAAATTCCATTTTAAAAGAACGCGGGATCTCGAGGTCGAAACTTAAATAAATTCAGATGTGCTAACTTTCCAATCCACATACAATCATTCATATACATAAGCACATACATATACAAATGCAAATGATTTCCATTAAACAAGGAAAGTTCATCCCTTGTAAATAATTACTTAAGCACTTCGACTACATTTCAACTCATCAAAAAATCATCACATATGTCATCCGCTTCAAGTGGGAACCAAACCAAACAACATTATTTCCAAACACTTATAAACACAAGCAACTAACTAATATTATTAATACAAATAGCAAAGCTTAAATTTTGGTTTTAAAAGTGAGATTTACTCACCAAAACAAGCACAAACTTAACCCAAGCTAGTACAACTCTTCAGTCGACCAAGAGACCTAGCTTCCTTAAAAAGTCAACTTTTTGGACCTAGGGGGGATTTTTATTTTTAGCCAAGGTAGGAGGAGGGCTCGGCTTAGCTTAAGGAGAGGGATTTTTGGTCTTGTTTTGAAAGGTAAGAGCAGTAGAGAGGAATGGGTGTGTTTTTAACTTGGATTAAAGGTTTTAAAAGTGAAAAAGAGGATATTTTTATTTTGAAAACTTTAGAGAAAACATGGATGAAGAGGGAAATGGATGGAGAAGAAGTTATGAGAATTAAATAAATGAGAAAAAGTGAAGTAAAAAAGTAATTGAAAAAGTAAAGTTGTTTTCATATAAAAATGAATAAGAGAGATTACTAAAATGCCCTTGATAATTACAATGTATAATACCCTCCACAACAACATGCCACATCACCCTCCATCTTCCCCTTTACACACACTACCATCACCCCTCTCTCATCACCATCACTTTACCTCTTTTGACATGAACTTGATGTAATACCTTATGTACCATTTTCCTTTTTGAATTAAAAGAAAAGTCAAAACTTACTTTATTATCTTAAGTACATTTAAACTTAATTAACTCTAATCACTTCCTTAGTCAAAGCATATGTTATTTATATATATGTGTATACATATACCCTAGTGTACACAACATGTTCAAACAACTTTTAGAAGATGAAAAGTTGAAAATTCGAAAAATGATTTTCGGCCACATTTTTAATTTTTCTCTGAACTAACTATTTTTGTAAACCAAATTTTTAAATCAACTTTACCATCATTAGTTATTACTTAAAAGAGACCTATTCAAGTTTTAAAATCCATTAATTAATTGTTAAAAAATATATCAAATATTCATATTTAAAGTGATTAAATTACGGGCCGTTACACCCGGATCCTTCAATGGTATCAAAGCCCAATAGTCTATGTAGTCTAAAATTTGCAATGTTAGGCTCAACTAATTAATGCCTGCCCATTTAGTAGGGGGTCTAGAAAGGTAATGTCGATGTTGGGTTTAGGTAATCAAGCACTCTGCCTTACCTAGCTACTGCCATGGCCCGGAGGATGAAGTAAGCCCAAAGCTTATACTTAATATAAACGCTCAAATTGATTTGGACCTTAGGCTAACTTTCAAAATCTGTTTGAAAATATAAAAGATATTTTAAATTTAAATGTAACGTTTAACATACAAAAGTAAAATTTTATAAAGTTATAAAATGCATTCAAAAATTTCAAAATTGTTTTCAGAAATTTAATTAATATTGAATTCATCGAAATGTAAATATATTGGTATATACACATAAATAAACGGGAAATGTTATGGTTAATTAACTATCTTAAATAGTTCAAGATATGTAATATAAAATTTTAGAAATTTTGTAAAAGTTAAATTAAGTTTCTTAAATATGATATAATTAATAAGAATTAATTAAAATTAGTTATATAATATTTTATTAATAAGATACATGTATATATTGTATATGCGAATTAAATTATAAAAGTTATAAATAAGTGTATACGTATATTACTATACATGTATAAACTTAAGTGGGACTAGAAAGAAACCAAACAAGATTTAAGGAATGAATATGTACATATAGTACGCGTACTGTGATTTCTTATGTCCATGAAGGTATTTCATAAGAAATACATTATTCCCTAAATCAATATTGCTCAAACAAATGTATATTAAAGATTTTGAATCTCTAATATAAATATAGTCCTCTACCATTTATATATTAATAAATTATGTGCATACTGTAACATCCCGCCTTTTTGTACGTTTTAAACAGACACACATGCCGACTCAAACCATACAAAAGGGCAGATTGTTATTGGGGTGAATAAGTAAAAGCAGAGAAGAAAAAAAACAGAATCTCGTAGCGGAATGACAAAATATAATAATCAAATTACAGTTCATGAAGCTGTGTACAAAACATTTGATTATACTTATACAATACAAAATCAGAGTTACCTATATCAGAGATAAACAAATAATGCAGCGGAACAGTATGAATGTAGTGGAATAAATATAGTAAACAATAGTAGTACAAATCTTCGTCTTCGTCCTCCAGAAATAAGGTCTTCAAATCCTAAAATGCTCAGGCTGACCCGAGCGAATTGAAAAGAGAAAACACTCGAGTTAGAACAAAAGATCTTATGTAAGTCAAATAAACGGTAAATAAATATGAGTGTAAACGGCGTCGGAGATGTTTACGGGGTTTGACATCTCTTATCCAGTGTCTAACGTGAGTATAGTTGTTGAATCATGAGTTTTGATTCATGACAAAAAGCTTAAACAATCAAGTGATGAGACTATACGATCAAGCGACAAAAAGTGAATGAGATATGCTATTAAACTACAAAGGAGACAAGACTTCAAATCTAAGTATTATTTATTGAAGTTTTAGTCATTAGATATAGGTTGAAATTGTTAAAATCTATCCTCAAGTAGTTTACACAAAATCAAAGTTGTTTTAAGATTCAAATTCTTTAAAGAAAGTATTAACTGTGCACTGACAACCAGGTCAGTAGACTGACCAAAAATGACTAGTTGACTGAACCTGTTCAGTTGCACAGATATACTCTGTTTTACACAGTCTTTGAATATTCAATTGACTGGTTGATTTTGCTCAGTCGACTGAACGATTCTAACAGCTATTTTTTTTGAAAAGACACTTCCATTTGCGAAGAGTTACGGTCCAAATTTAAGAGATATGGCTGCATCTTTTGATCAAAACTCTTCGTGAATAGTTGTAGCTGTTTGTCTACTATATAAACACATTAGAGTCACTTCTCAAACCACTGAATTTCATTTTGTTTTCTGACTATACTCTCTACTATCTATCCCTGCATTCTAAAAGCAATCACAATCTTTATATTGCTTGAATCTCTGAATTGATCAATATATTCTTTGATTCTAAGCAATATCTTCCTTTCATATCTTCACACACACAATATATACTTGAGGATTTGATTATAGGAAGGTTGTATACTTAAAGACATATCAGTGTTATTCAGAACACAATTGTTAACTATTTTCTTATACCAGTAAAAGTCATGTTCGGTTGTTCAGGCGGTAAAAGTCCTCTTTCGGCTGGTAGAGGTGGAAAAAACCTGTTCGGCTGCTCAGGTGTTGTATACCTATTCCTCTGGGTTAAGTGAGGGGTTATTGAGTTTAAATTCCAGAAGGAAGTCTGGGACTGGACGTAGAACGGGAAGTTCAAACCAGTATAAAAACTCCTGGTGCGCTTATTCTTATTTGCTTTATTATTATTATCTGTTTCTGCATTTAGATTAAAATATATTCCATATTACACGATCCTAAGTAATAACTAGCCACACAGTAGTCACTTTCATTTAGTATCAGAGCAAGGACATCCTATAACCGTAACATAGTTATTTGATAAAAATTTTTGTAATATGGATAGTAACACCAATTCTAGCATTAACATTAACTCTAGTTTCACTGAAGGTCAGTCAACTACTTGACCACCACTATTTAATGGTCTTAACTATAATTACTGGTCAACTAGAATGAGAATATATATGCAAGCTAATGGTTTTGAAACCTGGAATATTACCCAAAAGGAATATACCATGCCAACATAAGATTTTTCAACTTGGACTACTGCACAAAAAACTGATGCTACTTCAAATGCTAAAGCTATAAACATGTTATTCGGTGCATTAGATAAAAATGAGTTTAATAGAGTCAGTATGTGTACAACCGCTTATGAGATATGGAGAACTCTAAAAATAACTCATGAAGGAACTAACAAAGTCAAACAAAGCAAAATCTCTATGTTGAAAAATCAGTTCCAAAATTTCAAAATGAAACCAAACGAAACTATAAATGACATGTACTCTAGATTTCAAGATATATATCACTGACTATTGGCACTAGGAGATAAATTTTCTAACTTTGATATAGTATCAAAAATCCTAAACTCTTTAACGGTTGAATGGGAAAGAAAGGTCTTAACTATTGAAGAAGCAAACAATCTTTCCACTATGAAACCAGAAGAGTTAATTGGAAATCTAATGTCATATGAAGTGAATTTGCAGGCAAAGAAAGTTCAAGCATAGGATAAGAAGAATCTAGCATTTCAAGCAGAAACAGATGATTCTGATTCAGATGAAGAGGATATGGCACTTATTGCTAAAAATTTCAAAAAGTTTTTGAAATTCAAAATGAATAACAAGTTCAGGACTTACAAAAATAACTCTAACAACAACAATAATAGTAATAAACCATCATCCTTTGTCATAGAATGTTATGAATGTCATAAAAAGGGTCATATGAAGAAAGATTGTCCAGAGAAAAAGAAAAATAAATTCAAGAAGGAAAAATTCAAGAAGAAAGCATTTTTAGTAACATGGGATGATTCAGATTCTTCTTCATCATCAGAGAGTGACAATGACAGTGACACAGAGCAAGCAAATGTATGCTTCATGGCTACAAGTGATGATGTAAGTGAACTAAGTTTTGAAGATTTGGTTGAGATTAATTCAGAACTAGTGGAATTTGTAAAACAAACTAAAAAGCAAAATAAAGAGTTACAAGGAAAATTAAATATATCTGAATTAGAAATTAGTATGCTAAGAGATGAAAAGAAAATTTTAGAAGAAGAACTTGAAATATCTCAAGAGTCTAATTCTAATTTAACATCTCAACTTTCTATGATAACTCAGGAACTAGAAATTCAGAAAAATAAAAATGATGATTTATCAGCAGAAATTAATGATTTAAAATCTAATATTAAAGTATTAGAGTTAGAAAAATCTAGTCTCAAAACTAAGTTAGAAGATATTAATAAAAATATTTCTAACTTCAATAAAGGAAGAGAAAATCTTTCTACAATAATATAAATTCCCAGTCTACTTCAAATAAAATGGGACTATGATATAAGAAAATTGAAAATCCAAAGAAATCTGGAAAGTTTAAAAATAAGTTTAAAAACAAAATTAAGAAAGATATTAAGAAAACAGTTTCTAACGATCTTAAAACTATTAAGATATGGATTCCTAAAACAAATAACAATTTAATTAGGAATAGACATGTCAAAACATTTATGGAAACTGTTCATAAAAATAAGAATTATATTTATAAAGGGAATTCTGAACCCGCTTGGGTTTGGTTTCCTAAGACCTAACTCTTAGGACCCTAAAAAGAAAAGTGGGTACCAACTTAATCTTTATTTTTTGCAAGTACCACTTAAAAAGAGAGGAAAATTGATTTTAGACAACGGTTGCTCGAAACACATGACTAGTAATAAGGACATGTTAACTAACATTGTCTACTCAAATGGAGGATCAGTCACTTTTGGAGACAATTCAAAAGGTTATATCATCGGCAAAGGTGATGGAATCAATAGCAATTCAACGAGAAATGTACTATGAACAAAAGCAAAATTCAAAACGACTTAGCTTTCTCGAGAAACTTGGCTGGAAATTTTGTGGCTCGTCTTCATCTAATGTTCATCAACCCACAATGTCTTCTTATTATCAGTCACCACTACCTCCTCCTGTGTCTCCAAATTCATGGGAACGTGGAAATCACTGGTCTCCATCAAATGGTATTCCGTTAAATGATTTAAATGTTCCTATAGGCGAACGAGATGAAGTAAGTCATAGGTTTTTGGAAGATGACATGACAGATCTAAAATCTATCACCTTACGCCCTATAGCTCGAATTATGCATCGAGCCTTAATGCATACAATTCTTCCTCGTACTGGTTCTTATGAGCTTGTATATCCAGAGAATTATAGGGATTTATATGCAATTTGGGGAGATGTTTAAATCAATTGGCCTAAGCTTATTCTTGACGAATTCTTATCCTTCAACCAAGGTCGAATGAACAACATCTATTACGGAGAGTATATAGTGCGGCTACTTATGAACCTACAAGTTCCTACTCTAGAATCCGATACCTCTGCTACTAAAACTCTAAATAGCCGCACAATTAGCCTGATGAAATTGCCTCCTAGACCTCTGACTATCATGTCTTTTCAAGATTGGCAATCAAGACCTCGTCAGCAAGCTACTACTCCACAGCAACAAAGAGATGACATTCGTACCCCAACCCCATCCCAAAGCACCCGAGAATCCATTGATCTACTTGCATGTAATCAAGTCATGCATCAAAAATCTCGACAAGAAGATCGACAAAAAGTTTGACACGATCAAAAGCATTTTCGGGATTTTATGGGATGCAATCTCTTGTTCCTCCTCCACAACTGCGGACACTTCACATCGGGATCCTGGCAAACGTCTAGCACCTTGTTTTACTTGGTCTACATTCGAAGAACATACAAGTTCTGATACTAGTGGAAATGGGGGTGGCAGACAATTTGTGGAAAGTTCTTCACGAGGCAAAGGACCAGTGCAAGTGAAAGAGATACAGATTCAGGTTCTGATGAGTGATGTTGGTAATTCTTGCTTCGTGGTAGTAAGTTATTTTCTTTTAAATTCAAAACATTCTACTATTTTTTATGAGCTTGTATAAATAGCTCGGTAAAATTAAAATAAAATTTTGCGATTGTTATGAAGTTAGTTAACAATGA
Organism: Allium fistulosum; assembly: GCA_030737815.1. Taxonomy (NCBI): domain Eukaryota; kingdom Viridiplantae; phylum Streptophyta; class Magnoliopsida; order Asparagales; family Amaryllidaceae; genus Allium; species Allium fistulosum. The sequence goes on from CM060907.1 coordinate 299,276,893, forward strand.
TATAATTATTGATTATTTCCTTTTTGTCGATGACAATGGGTAGAAATTTGTATGACTAACCAATTCTTTGCAGGATTAGATATGTCGCCAAATATTCAAGGGGAGATATATATAACTTCCGTTATATAATTCTTAAAATATAGTATCATCTAATACAGGTTGTCATCAATCAAAAGGGGGGAAAATGTTGAATCATGAGTTTTGTTTCATGACAAAAAGCTTAAACAATCAAGTGATGAGACTATACGATCAAGCGATAAAAAGAGAATGAGATATGCTATTAAACTACAAAGGAGACAAGACTTTAAATCTAAGTATAGTATGTTTATTTATTGAAGTTTTAGTCATTAGATATAGGTTGAAATTGTTAAAATCTATCCTCAAGTAGTTTACACAAAATCAAAGTTGTTTTAAGATTCAAATTCTTTAAAGAAAGTATTAATTGTGCACTGACAACCAGGTCAGTCGACTGACCAAAAATGACCAGTCGACTGAACCTATTCGGTTGCACAGTTATACTTTGTTTTACACAGTCTTTGAATATTCAGTTGACCGGTCGATTTTGCTCGGTCGACTGAACGATTCTAACAGCTATTTTTTCTGAAGAGACACTTCCATTTGCGAAGAGTTACGATCCAAATTTAAGAGATATGGCTGCATCTTTTGATCAAAACTCTTCATGAATAGTTGTAGCTGTTTGTCTACTATATAAACACATTAAATTCACTTCTCAAACCACCGAATTTAATTTTGTTTTCTGACTATACTCTCTACTATCTATCCCTTCATTCTAAAAGCAATCACAATCTTTATATTGCTTGAATCTCTGAACTAATCAATATATTCTTTGATTCTAAGCAATATCTTCCTTTCATATCTTCACACACACAATATATACTTGAGGATTTGATTATAGGAAGGTTGTATACTGAAAGACATATCAGTGTTATTCATAACAGAATTGTCAACTATATTCTTATACCAGTAAAAGTCCTATTCGGTTGTTCAGGCGGCAAAAGTCCTCTTTCGGCTGTTAGAGGCGGAAAAATCCTGTTCGGATGCTCAGGTGTTGTATACCTATTCCTCCGGGTTAAGTGAGGGGTTATTGAGTTTAAATTCTAGAAGGAAGTCTGGGACTGGATGTAGAACGGGAAGTTCGAACCAGTATAAAAACTCCTGGTGTGCTTATTCTTATTTGCTTTATTATTATTATCTGTTTCTGCATTTAGATTATAATATATTCCATATTACACGATCCTAAGTGATAACTAGCAACACAGTAGTCACTTTTAGTAGTAACTTAAGAGATGTTCAGGATTCACATCTCCTAAGTATCCATTAAACTATCTACTATGTAGTACAATACGCTATTATAATATGTCTACAGTAAGATAAACTATTAACATAGCGTTACGGCGTTACATTTTCCCCCATAACACATTTTATAATGCCAATAGTCTATACAGTACCGTAACTTCCCGTAAACTGGGGCCGCCAAAGGATACCCCATAGGTACGACATAAAACAAACTCGTAGAAGGCACGCTAGGGTAGGTGACACAACACAACTAGGCAATGCCAGGGTAGATATACCAATTACACTTCCGGACTGGTGGTAACGCACAACAGCTACTACCGCCCACCTCGGAACACACTCCCAAATCAAAAATCGAGGGTGGCCAACAAATCAGTCGTAAAGTCAGAATATAGTATCGAAGGAGTGTGCCCGAACGGAGGAATGACCTCACTTTGCCCGTCAATTGCTCCTGTTTTAGCCACCTTAAGCTAACTTATGGGAGTCATGTCCATGTATATACTTCATATAGGATCGTCGCCAACCATCCTACATCATTCTGGAATCTCCACCGCGTACACAGTTGTCAAAGTGGTTTTCTGTATTGGTAGAGAGTATGATAATATCCAATCCCGGTCTCTTTAACAACCAATCACTTATTACCCACCAAATGGCTCATTTACATTTCAAAAGTCAATTCGCAATTTATATCAAAATATCATATTCTCAAAACCACCACTTTCGAAATCATATTCACTTGAAACCATATTCATTTCAAATCATATCGTTTCCAAAATCATAATTTCCTCTAAAATCATATTTCCAAATAGGTTAAATCCTTACTTCAAAATCATCATATTCAAACGTAAAAATTGAATATAACACTTCCCCTTTTCCTTAGTTTGAAATTTAGAAAATAGTTTAAATAGTTAAAATACTCTAAAATAGTTTAACATAGATTTAAAAATGTTTTCGTGCTTTAAGATAGTTATATATATTTTAAAAATAGATTAAATATAATTAAAATAGATTAAATAACTTTAAAATAGATTAATTAGATTTAAATTAAGTCAAATGGTTTAATTAATTTAAACGTTTGAAAATCTTTATAATTAAAGTCTTTTAAAATAATATATTTAAAACATTTTATATGAAAATATGAATTTGTAATTTATATCAATTTTAAACTATTTATTTCATTCCAACACATTTTGACCATTTCAATGTCCCCAAAACCCAATTTCAAATTTTCCGATTAAGAATTCTAAATAAATATTAAATTCAATATCGCTTAAATCCATGTTGAAACATCGATTTAATTACTAAAATTTCAATATATTTCAAAGTTAAACTTCAACGATTTTAATAACTCAATTTCGATAAACTTCACTTCTATTTCAAATTCATTATACATTTCAATTTTTATTCCGTTAACCATTCCTTTAAAACAATTCAATTTTTTATATAAAACTCGAAATTCGGTAAAAATTCAATTTATATAAATCAGATGTTATTTCAAAAAATATCAATTAATTCAAAAAAAAATTTAAGGATTCAAAATCATTTAAATTTAACCAATCCGATGTCCATATATAATTCTCTACCTTAGGGTCAAGTGATACGGATATTTATCATTTCAATCCAAAATTTAAAATTTTATATTTACGGATATATATCATTTCAATCCGCAATCCCGAAAATATTAAATCCATAAAATCGCTCGAGTCTATCATTTCAATCCATAATGGTTTTTCCTTAATCTATTGATCATTCGGGTATTTATCATTTCAACCCATAGTGAACTTGCAGTTTTACAATGATATAAAATAAAACATCCATTACAAACATCATCCAAATCAATCAATAATTATCAATATAGAACTGATAATCAATAAAAGGTATTTAACTGGCAATTTATATTCAATAATAAATTAAATAACGATTTAATTCAAATAAATTCAAATTAACTGAGATAATGATTTAAACTATACCAAACAGTCATAAATAAATTTCTAATCACATCATAAATTTAATTTGACCAACATAAGAAATTTTAGAAGTTGTGAGTGGGTTAAAACACTCACCTTTGAGTTTAAATCAAATTTAAATCCAAATTAGGGCTCAAAATTCAACGGTCTCAGAATTCGTCCAAACCAGTGTCAAAATGTCCAAAATATCGATACGATCCCAGCGGAACAAACCGCGCGTGAAATGGACCTCGTATGTAAAAGTTGTTAGGATTATAACATTTGAATACGAAATTAAAAATAAATAAATTAAAACCAACATTACCTATCCTATCCAGACACGTCAGCTGCCCTAGTCTCACGTGCTTGAACGAAACACCCAGATGTTCGAATGCTAACCCTCGAATAGCCGCCACCATGTTTTGAAATTTTCCGACCACCATGAGCAATTTCGTGATGATCAGACCTCGCCATCCAACCCCTCATCCAAAGCCGCTCCTTATCCTGCAGCGCCACCCCTCCCGGTCCACTAGAGGTGAACGCGACCACCACCCATAGTTCGCCAGTTTCTGGCAATTTCGTGATCTTCGGCTATGAACGAATGTCACCATTCGAACCCTCTCGAGCCCATCTTTCCAACGCTGTAGCCCGATCAACTTAAAGTCGTAGATCCGTCGTTAACTGCCGAAACCCTAAAACGAACGGCTGTAGTTCTTCGACCAATTCTAGTCAAATGGTGGTTCGAATTGAAGAACGAACTGCACCAGTGAATTACGCTCGTCGAGTGCTTCGAATCGATATAAATTTCGATATAGTTTGTGGAGTTTGAAATTTTGGAATCGAATTTGAAATTTGGGAATTAGGGTTTTGTTTGTCTGCCATTGGGAAAAGGAGATAAGAAAGAAATGTTTGTACAAACAAATGAAAATAAGAGGTAGCTAAGGTTTATAACAGGTTACTTATAGGTAGGGCTGAAAATAGAAAGAATGGACCGGATCGATTTGGATTGGAACGATAAACGACCTAAAAAGCCCGTTCTGTCGCCGGAACGAAAATGGGTCACCCCATATGTCAAAACAAATGGTTTCAATATTTTTAAACTCAATGGAACAGGTTTCAAGACCAAATTCCATCGTATGAAGAAGTTACGTTAAAATCAGCTTATTTCAAATTGATTTCTAGCCGTTTCGAGTTCGTACGATCAAACGACAAGTCTGATCGTTACGAAACTTGAAATCCTACAGTAATTCACTATTACGGATCCGATGAAATTGGGTTTGTCGAAATCCGAGACAGTTACCAAAATGGCTATATTTCAATTAATTAAATAAATTAATATTTTATTAATTAAATCACTTTTTCAATTCAATATTTATTGACTACCAATTTCATCATTTTTGATTACCTAGACATTTACAATTACTTAATTTGGGTTTATATGACAATTCAATGTTGGTTATTACATAAATTACCGTGTTCAATTTCATTGTAATTAAATCCCATTCATTATAGTTTAATTTCAATAAATTGCTTTAATTCGACTTCAACCTTTATATTCAACCAATTATAATTTAATAACATAGTTAACATTTGTTTTACATTTCATTACATTAATATTCTTCAATTTCCTTCTTTTATTTGGATTAACTACTATATTTCAAATTTGTTGAATTTTTGTCACTTACACACATTAATTAAAATTTAATATCCCAATAAATTTATTTATCTGGGTTTCATTTCTTTTTGTTAAATCAATTGTTATCTTACGGATAAAATAAATATTTCTATTCATTCCATTACATTCACAATTTACAGTTATTGTCTTAATCTTGCTAATGTAACATTAAAGTTCATTTAATTCTAATTGATTTCCCATTTTAAATTTAATAGACCAAATAAACAGGTAACTTATAACAATCGTTGCCATAACTTTTAATTACACATATGAATTCATTATTCAAAAACAAATGTTACAATTCTTATATAATACTGATTTTGTTCAATTCCTATTAACTATCTATTTCATACAATAACTAAATATTTACATTTATTTCTTATATTTAAATTTATAACCAAGTATAACATTTACAATATTTCAATAAGAACTTCCATAAAAAAATTATTCTTTTCTTAATTAACCTTATTCCATTTCATTCTGATTATTAATTTCCCTTAATAAATCACAAATTTCTATTTTCCCAAATATTAAATAACAAAATTTAATTTAATTAACAATTTAAATTATCGAAAATTTACGGGTTGTTACACATACTCTCTTGTTGTTGAGCAAATTCAAGCTAGAGATGTTATGTGTAGTATTTTTAATCTATTGTTAGACGAGGTAAGATACATGTATGTCTTTGTTGATCAAACTCAAGATATGTGCATTATACAAAGACCGTCACGAAATGGTAGGTATGAGTGAATATTATCTTTCAATTTGTTGAGAAAACTCAAGGTTGAGATTGAGATCAGGACAAAGATCACCGGTTAGGAGTTGAATATGATAAAACCGATAATGTGTTATTCATCTCTTGGGGGCCTATGATTTGATGAGCAAACTCAATGTCAGAATCATAAAGCAAGTGAGTCTTAATGCCTACTAGAGAAATTGAAAATTTTCTATGTTTTCCCTAAGGGTTTTAACAAACATAAATTTTTTAGTGGAAGCCTTGTTAGAAAAATGAAATGGTAATATTGAACCTTTCTAATTTTGTTAGAACATATGCTACATAAAGTTCAAATAATTTACATCAATATATTTATGCAACCAATAAAATTGATCAAATTTTTATCAGTTTAGATATACAAATGAAGTAAATTAAAGATTGACAAAGAAATACAAAATACCCACCAATATGTTTTTTAGCATGTTGTGACGCCCCACCTCTATACCCACGCTAGTCAAGGACACTACGGGGTAATGCCGTCAACTAGCACGGAGAATAAGGCTGTTGAGGAGCGACCATCTGTATAATTGCTTTGTGCGAGTACCGATATGCCAGATAAAAATATAACTTTTCATCTCAAGAGGAAATCCGACATACCGATACAAACTCAAAGCTACTACACAGTGGCTATATGGACTTCAGAAATAAATATAGAAATAAACATAACACAAATCAGTCACAGACAATTCATATCACAAAGGCGGAAATAGATATGAATATAACACATGAAAGTGTTCATCAGAGTAGTGGTCAAATAAGATCCACAATAACACAAAAGAATAGATACAAGTGCAAGACAATAGAATATGTATACATCAAGGAGTCTAAGTAGTTAGCCAAAACTCAGATGATGGTTCCGGATAGGAAGTCATGAAGAAGCACCTGTAAAATCTCAGTCTGACCCGAGTATTATTTAAGAAGAAAATAATAAACGGATCAGTCTAGCTATAATTATCAGATAAAGTGATATAGAATAAGAGATATGACAAAAACGTATGATAACCAAGAATGTCATACTGCGACAAGTCTACATAGAAAATCAACTAAAGGCATACAATATCTCAAGAATCTCATAGAATCAAAAGAATATCATATTCTTTATTTAATTCACCAAGCCACAATAAAATGACATACTCATCAATGTCAATGGTAAAAGCTGGTGAAACATAAATTCCAAAAATCACAATAATTAGAAATCCAAAAATCGCAAGAAAAGGATGGCCAATCCCAAACAGGAGCATGAAAGCCGGAACATTGACGCAATGCAAACGGTACGTCCAATGAACCGGAAAGCCGAGACATCGATGTAGTACAAACGGTACATCAGATGAATCGAACATTGACGTAGTGCAAACGGTACGTCCAATGAATTGAACATTGACGTAGTGCAAACGGTACGTCCAATGAACTGGAAAGCCGAGACATCGATGTAGTACAAACGGTACATCAGATGAATCGAATATTGACGCAGTGCAAACGGTACGTCCAATGAATTGAACATTGACGTAGTGCAAACGGTACGTCCAATGATCTGGAAAGCCGAGACATCGATGTAGTACAAACGGTACATCAGATGAATCGAATATTGACGCAGTGCAAACGGTACGTCCAATGAATCGAACATTGACGCAGTGCAAACGGTATGTCCAATGAATCAGAAAGACAATACAATTCAGAACATTGACGCAGTGCAAACGGTACGTCCAATGAATTTGAAGGCCGAGACATCGATGTAGTGCAAACGGTACATCAGATGAATCGAAACACATTAAAAGTACTTGGGTTGCCAGCCCACAAAGAAATGAGACGAAGCTCAATAAAATGAAGTACAGTCCTTCACATGGACAAAGAGACATCGCACATTGCTAGTCTAAACCATAAAATGATCATCATGATCATAAGGAAGTGTCGATTACACTAAGCTAGTAAATATAAGAGTTTAGCTTCATGTCCCATAACCACTTGCTTAACTCAAATATTTACGAACAGATTGTAGATCTCTACTAGAAAATTGTCACAAGAGTTTCAATCGAACAAGTCCATAAATTAACCGACGAAGTAAACGCAAGCGTTTCATACCACTTGTTTTGCTAAGCCGTTTAATTATATTTTCTCATACGAATGAAGTAAAGGTTTGTATATACTAATAGATTGGAAAACGGTTTTAAGAAACGAGCTTTGATATTGAAAATAAAGTTGAAATCGTTTTGATGAAGAAGTTTTGATATTTAATACTAGTATAGAAAACCTTTATATTTTGAAGTGACAAATCATAGAAGTGATTGTAGAAATAATCAATCATAAAAATTCACATTCGAAGACGTGAATAAAATCCAAAGAAATCGATATCAAATCCATCAAAATGGATATTTCCAATAACTCCCAAAGAAAATGTCATCAAGGTCGATAATAAAGGATAACAACAAAAGGGAAACAACACGAATCGATTAAAGTTGGAAATTCAAACAAATAGGCAATAGAGGAAAAATTGGCAAATAGGAGTAGGTCGGTCAACCGGACCCTGAGGTCGGTTGACCGGACCAGAGACAGAAATTCTCGGGTAGCAGGTCGGTCGACCGGACTTCCTGGTCGGTCAGCCGGAGCCAAAATTCCTGCACTCCCAAAACAGAGGCAGGGAAGTGCTCAAGTAGCAGGTCGGTCGACCGGACCCTGCATTCGGTCGGCCGGAGCCTGATTTCCAGCACTTCTTGCCCTATCAATGAATACTAATTCTTTCCAAACCAAAAGCAATAGCACATGAATAAGTGTTAGGAATTCATACCTAACAATCAAAGATAAAAATAGTTTAAGATGTGAGATAAAAATCTCACCTTTGAACCCAAACAAATGAAGAAGAAGCTTTTAAAACAAGCTAAGATCAATTCCTCTTCAATAACAACTCAAGAAGCTTCAATCCAAGCTTTTAAAAGAAGAACATTCCCAAAGTTAGGTTAGGAATTTCTGAAATTGAAAGGAGGATGAGTTGGAGAAGATGGAGAGGAGGCTTACCTATGGCTTCACTTTGGTTTTTGGAGCAAGAAATCAAGATGCAAGAAGAAACTAGGGTTTGCAATTTCTATTTCCTCTTCCTTTCCCCTATTTCAGTTTTTACTTAAGTTTGGAGAGTGGGAATGAGAGAATGGAGAAGAGAGGGCTGAGTTAGAGGGTTAACTGAGTTTAGTTAGCTAGTGGGCTGAACCCAACCCAAACCCAACTAGAAAAAGTAGCAAATTTCAACTTACTCCAAATATATCAAAGTTTATACTCAAACAGATCGCAAACGCCATTTTGGACTCAATGGAAGTAGTCTCGAGTCTCAATTCGACTGTTTGCAAAAAGTAGCTTTTGGGACTAAAATCCGACTAACGATTAAATATTTAAATAAAATATTTAAATATAAAATCGATAAATATGCGGGTTGTTACAGACTCCCCTCCTTAAAGAAATTGCGTCCTCGCAATACTTAAGAAGGAAATAAAGAGTAACAACCATAAAAGCATATCAACACAAAAGAAAATTTGAATCAAGAAGTCCACTATAAAGAGCATGAAAGAGTAAGGCCGAAAGTTTTCGTTCGATGAATTCTCTAGATTTCCCAAGAGAAATCCTTGGGATTTGAGAACCATAGAACTCACACAAAAAGAACATCTTTATTTCGAAGGCGCTCAACCCTCGAAGAAATGATGCGAATAGAATGTTGCTCATAAGTCAAATCTGGTGAAACTTCAATCCCTACAATAACACCGGGCTCAAGAATAAAAATTGGAATCCCTCAGGCATTTCCGTAGTTGGAAGACGTGGATAACGTCGTGAATAATAGAAAATTGAGCCGGTGCAACGGCGTAGTACAATAACGGTACGCCAGAGAAATGAGAAACTCGAATAATTTGGAACAACGGCGTAGTACAATAACGGTACGCCAGATGAACCAAAGCTCAAATAATTCAGAACATCGACGTAGTGCAAACGGTACGTCAAATGAACCGAGCACCATAAAAGAACATCGGGCGCTAGTCCATACAAGAAATGAGATAAAACTCAATAAAATGAAGTATATCAAAACGTCCGATGAACTTGATAAAAAGATAATTCCATTCAGACACCATCAAAGAATCAACCACTTGTTGCTTACGACTAAGCGCATTGGCAACACGATTTCCCTTTTGGGAATAAAAAGAATATCAAGATCATAAGATGCCAGGAACTCGAGTCAACATGAAGTTCCTTATGAGAAAATAAATATTCCAAAGATTTACGATCGAGGTGGAGAACAAATTTCTCCGCCAAACACAACGATGCCAAACTCTAAAAATGAAATCAATAGCCGCGTGCACTAGATCATGAGTGGCATACCTAGTCTCGATCGGCTTTAATGATTTAGAAGCACAAGTGATAGCACGTTCTCTTTTGCAAGAGAACGGCATCCAAACCAATACGATTAGCATTGGTAGAAAAGATAAAATCTTGGTTCCCTTCGGGAATCACAAGAATAAGAGTATCGAAAAGAAAGAATTTCTTTTAAATAATCTTCTTTCCCGAAAAGCTAAAACTTTCGAAATTACATTTATCTTTATGTAATAATCTTTCCAGAAATTTTTTTTACATTTTTACAAGTCAATTTACTGTGTCTAATTGTCTCATCAAAGCGTTTAGGAAATTCCTATCGATAACGTTGATCAAGCGCATCGACCAGGATTCTTAAAGCACTTAATGGGCAATACAATCACAAAATCATCTTCAATATAATAAACATATTTCTTAAAAAAAACTTTAAGAATATTCTTTGCTTGTTTAAGAGAAAAGTCAAATTGTATTTATAAATAAATCTTATGAAAAAGATTTGCAAAATTTTAAATTTCTATTTTCATCCAAAATCAATATATACAAGAATGGAGTCACCGAGATCATAGAATACTCGATTCATAAAATGGATGAAATAAGCTGGACAAACTGAATGACATAATAAGTCATTCATAAGAATCATAACGAGTGCGGAATGCGGTAAATGGATAATTCCCGCAACTCATAGCAAATGAAAATCGGTGGCAAGGTCGAGCTAAAAAGACCTTAACACCACTCAAAAGATTGCTTAGGTGATAATCCTAAGACAAACTCAAAAATACCAGAAAATTCTCAAACTACATAAATGAGAAGGATAAAACTTTCCTCGTCATGCGGGTTTAAAGAATAAAAATTGATGCCACCAAAAATTTGAAATTGGAATCACAAAGAAAAATAGAAATCTGCTTAACAGATTGAAAATGTCGAAAATGAATAGTCCACTCGAGACATAGGATATGGCTATATAAAAATTAAGTCAATCCTTACAAAAATCAATTCCGAAGCCTAAGTAAAAATCAGCTCGGAAAGATAAATCACATAAAATAATTTCGACATCAATAAAAAGCAAATTGAGTGTTGTGGATCCACCAATCCAGATTCGCAATCCTCAAAGAAGTAATCAAGCCTAGAAATGTCTAAAGAAAAAGAATCACAAGTTCTTTTGAAATAAAAATGATGAGATGAAACCCATATCAAAAAGAACTCGAATAAGACAATCACAAAATAAATGTCATCAAGGATAGAATGGATACCTTGACCATGAGAAGTGTCACTAGGGGCTTGAACAACATTTAGCTTTCCCTCTCTCTTGTTCGGAAGTTTTGGGCATGAAGATAAAAGATGGCCCGAACGTTTGCAATAACGACAGAAAAATGGTTTCGGGCACTCATTTACATAGTGGTCCGTAAGACCACAATTGTAGCATCGTCCACGACTAGAGGTAGGAGTCTTTGCTACCGAAGATTCTTGCTTCCCTTTTTTGTTGGGATTGGGATTGGAGCCTTTAAACTTAATAGGCCTTTTCATGTTGGTGTTGAAGTTTTGTTTAGCACTCACAACTTCAACATTACTCTCTCTATCGGCCTCTTCAAGACGAAGAGCGATATCAATAAGCTGATCAAATGAAACCTCGAGTTTCAGGAGTAATGGCTTCTTAAGATTCTTATTCAAGCCATAGACAAATCTCTGGTTCTTCTTCAATGGGGTGTTAATGTATTCGACCCCGTATTTGGAAAGAGATTCGAAAGATGCGACGTAGTCCGTCACAGAAGATTCACCTTGAACAAGGTCGATAAAACGCCGGGCCAAAGTTACTTTTTAGCCTCCGGCACAAATTTCAATTCGAATCTTTCTCGGAATTGTTCCCAAGTGAGATCCGCTTCAACGATTTCAGAAATAAGAAGCTCATACCAATCCAATGCTCTTTCTTGGAGCATGCTAGAGGCCACTTGGACTCGGTGGAGATCAACAAGATTCATGTGAGAAAAGATGCGGTCGCATGATCTAAGCCAAGCTAGAATTTCGATAACACTCTCGGATCCCCAGAATGGCCTTCCACCCTAATCGGTATAATCTCTACACAAGCGTGCAAAACCGGATCTAGGATGAGTAGGCTCTGGAATGGGTCTGATAGCTTGAGCATTCTTAACAAGATCTAGAAGCTGCTGGGCATACATAAATACTCCCTCTTGAGGAGTAGCACTAGATTGACCGGCGCTGGGACGGCCAGGTCTAACCATTTCTTTTCTTTAAGAAAGAAAGAAAAGAGAAAAAGGTTAATCTCAGAATGAATATCAAACAAACTTGATTGATAAAACAAGGAATCATAAAATGAAATTGGATAGAACGGTACGAAGACTCGAATTAAATCCTATGGCACGATTCCTAAGAAAGACTTAGGACAATGATCCTTGCTAGATTATTCTACATTGTTCCGAAGTTTGGCTCTGATACCAAGCTGTGACGCCCCACCTCTATACCCACGCTAGTCAAGGACACTACGGGGTAATGCCGTCAACTAGCACGGAGAATAAGGCTGTTGAGGAGCTACCATCTGTATAATTGCTTTGTGCGAGTACCGATATGCCAGATAAAAATATAACTTTTCATCTCAAGAGGAAATCCGACATACCGATACAAACTCAAAGCTACTACACAGTGGCTATATGGACTTCAGAAATAAATATAGAAATAAACATAACACAAATCAGTCACAGACAATTCATATCACAAAGGCGGAAATAGATATGAATATAACACATGAAAGTGTTCATCAGAGTAGTGGTCAAATAAGATCCACAATAACACAAAAGAATAGATACAAGTGCAAGACAATAGAATATGTATACATCAAGGAGTCTAAGTAGTTAGCCAAAACTCAGATGATGGTTTCGGATAGGAAGTCATGAAGAAGCACCTGTAAAATCTCAGTCTGACCCGAGTATTATTTAAGAAGAAAATAATAAATGGATCAGTCTAGCTATAATTATCAGATAAAGTGATATAGAATAAGAGATATGACAAAAACGTATGATAACCAAGAATGTCATACTGCGACAAGTCTACATAGAAAATCAACTAAAGGCATACAATATCTCAAGAATCTCATAGAATCAAAAGAATATCATATTCTTTATTTAATTCACCAAGCCACAATAAAATGACATACTCATCAATGTCAATGGTAAAAGCTGGTGAAACATAAATTCCAAAAATCACAATAATTAGAAATCCAGAAATCGCAAGAAAAGGATGGCCAATCCCAAACAGGAGCATGAAAGCCGGAACATTGACGCAGTGCAAACGGTACGTCCAATGAACCGGAAAGCCGAGACATCGATGTAGTACAAACGGTACATCAGATGAATCGAACATTGACGTAGTGCAAACGGTACGTCCAATGAACTGGAAAGCCGAGACATCGATGTAGTACAAACGGTACATCAGATGAATCGAATATTGACGCAGTGCAAACGGTACGTCCAATGAATTGAACATTGACATAGTGCAAACGGTACGTCCAATGATCTGGAAAGCCGAGACATCGATGTAGTACAAATGGTACATCAGATGAATCGAATATTGACGCAGTGCAAACGGTACGTCCAATGAATCGAACATTGACGCAGTGCAAACGGTATGTCCAATGAATCGGAAAGACAATACAATTCAGAACATTGACGCAGTGCAAACGGTACGTCCAATGAATTTGAAGGCCGAGACATCGATGTAGTGCAAACGGTACATCAGATGAATCGAAACACATTAAAAGTACTTGGGTTGCCAGCCCACAAAGAAATGAGACGAAGCTCAATAAAATGAAGTACAGTCCTTCACATCGACAAAGAGACATCGCACATTTCTAGTCTAAACCATAAAATGATCATCATGATCATAAGGAAGTGTCGATTACACTAAGCTAGTAAATATAAGAGTTTAGCTTCATGTCCCATAACCACTTGCTTAACTCAAATATATACGAACAGATTGTAGATCTCTACTAGAAAATTGTCACAAGAGTTTCAATCGAACAAGTCCATAAATTAACCGACGAAGTAAACGCAAGCGTTTCATACCACTTGTTTTGCTAAGCCGTTTAATTATATTTTCTCATACGAATGAAGTAAAGGTTTGTATATACTAATAGATTGGAAAACGGTTTTAAGAAACGAGCTTTGATATTGAAAATAGAGTTGAAATCGTTTTGATGAAGAAGTTTTGATATTTAATACTAGTATAGAAAACCTTTATATTTTGAAGTGACATATCATAGAAGTGATTGTAGAAATAATCAATCATAAAAATTCACATTCGAAGACGTGAATAAAATCCAAAGAAATCGATATCAAATCCATCAAAATGGATATTTCCAATAACTCCCAAAGAAAATGTCATCAAGGTCGATAATAAAGGATAACAACAAAAGGGAAACAACACGAATCGATTAAAGTTGGAAATTCAAACAAATAGGCAATAGAGGAAAAATTGGCAAATAGGAGCAGGTCGGTCAACCGGACCCTGAGGTCGGTTGACCGGACCAGAGACAGAAATTCTCGGGTAGTAGGTCGGTCGACCGGACTTCCTGGTCGGTCAGCCGGAGCTAAAATTCCTGCACTCCCAAAACAGAGGCAGGGAAGTGCTCAAGTAGCAGGTCGGTCGACCGGACCCTGCATTCGGTCGGCCGGAGCATGATTTCCAGCACTTCTTGCCCTATCAATGAATACTAATTCTTTCCAAACCAAAAGCAATAGCACATGAATAAGTGTTAGGAATTCATACCTAACAATCAAAGATAAAAATAGTTTAAGATGTGAGATAAAAATCTCACCTTTGAACCCAAAAATGAAGAAGAAGCTTTTAAAACAAGCTAAGATCAATTCCTCTTCAATAACAACTCAAGAAGCTTCAATCCAAGCTTTTAAAAGAAGAACATTCCCAAAGTTAGGTTTAGGAATTTCTGAAATTGAAAGGAGGATGAGTTGGAGAAGATGGAGAGGAGGCTTACCTATGGCTTCACTTTGATTTTTGGAGCTAGAAATCAAGATGCAAGAAGAAACTAGGGTTTGCAATTTCTATTTCCTCTTCCTTTCCCCCATTTCAGTTTTTACTTAAGTTTGGAGAGTGGGAATGAGAGAATGGAGAGGAGAGGGCTGAGTTAGAGGGTTAAGTGAGTTTAGTTAGCTAGTGGGCTGAACCCAACCCAAACCCAACCCAAACCCAACTGGAAAAAGTAGCAAATTTCAACTTACTCCAAATATATCAAAGTTTATACTCAAACAGATCGCAAACGCCATTTTGGACTCAATGGAAGTTGTCTCGAGTCTCAATTTGACTGTTTGCAAAAAGTAGCTTTTTGGACTAAAATCCGACTAACGATTAAATATTTAAATAAAATATTTAAATATAAAATCGATAAATATGCGGGTTGTTACACATGTTGTCACTTCAAGTCCCATGCAATAGCTAATTTACAAAACAATTATGCCTCGGTCGCTCAAGTTTTTATTTATTCGAGACTATGTATTGTCTTTATGAGTATAGAACTCTTAAGGAATACAGATATTTGATCCATACTTGATCACATATAAATGTTATATGGTGAACCATCGTCGTTCGTAATGTTCAAAACTTGATTGAAATTATTTCATTGGAAATAAGCAAATAAACCACAATGTGAAGTCGTATGTTCAATACGATTGATTACAATAAGGTTTCCTTTTGAACGGTTCTTTCATTTGGAAAGGAAAGAGAATGTAAAAGTGGATGTAACTTAGACAAAGTTGGGATGAAGAGAGTGAATGGTCACTTATGCTTTATGAAGAGACCTTAGAAACGAGAATTGTTTAAAATACTAAAAGTGATAATATGAAATAAGATATGTGATTGATGTTCCAGTTTTGTTATAATATAGAAAATTATTTTTTATAAGCGTTATTTATGAGTTTAAGATATTTGATCAAAACTCTTGACTATAAACTAGTTACTATAAATGAAATAAATAGACCATAATAATAATTTAAATGAAGCTTCATATTTCATATGCCATTATGGTAATGGGAAAATAGTAGCAGCGTTCCATATAATAATTATCCGTGGATCCTCAAGATAAGAAAATTTATTTCCATAAATATACCAAATATTATTTATGAAATAATAACTATTTCAGTATTGGCTGAATATAAATATAGTTTTATTTTTTTAGAATATTTTGAATATCCATTATGAAATAAATATATTAGAATAATGGTACTTGTTGCATTAGCTACATAACACGGTGGTATCCAAAATTTTAACAATTGTTTTTTGGATTATGGACTAAGTCATAGCTTGTAAGAGTATTTCTTTAAGTCACATGATTATGAATTATATGGTATTGATGAATTATATCTTAGAAGATTAAGGCTAAAGCACCCATTCAATGGGAGCAACAGAAGGGTTGGTGAACTCTTCGGATTGATTCATAAAGATGTATATAGTCAAAAGTCTAATAATACCGAAATGGATTCACCTACTTCGTTTAACACACAGATGAACTATTATAGAAATGAACATGTGTATTTGATACACAAACAATGTATTTATGATAAGTTCATTAAATATAAAACGGAAGTAGAAAAAACATAACATGCAAAGGAAATAAAATAATTCGATTTGATCGAAGAAGTGAGTACATTGGAGGGAGTTCCTAATATCACTAAGACGAATAAGATTCTATCTCAAAAGTTACTCTGCTCGATGATATATAATGACATATCTATAAGAAGTAATTGGACTTTGTTGGACAAAGAAAAATTGATAACGAGTAAAGTTAAATTAACTTCTCTCTATCAAGATGTGTACTGAAGTGTAAGTACATAGGTTAATATTATCACACAAGATAAGAGTTGATGAAATAACCCCTATATACCTTAGGTCAAGGGGTTGACCAGTTATGTGAATTGAGAGATTGCATGTAATAATTGCTCATAGGAATCTCATGTGGACCACCCCAAAGGAGTTTCTGATGGATCAATATTGATTGACTAATTTATGTTATGAACATAAGTTTATAAACTCAAAACTAAATCAGTTGTAAACAAATATAAAGGAAGTTCACAAAATGTTTCCGAATGCATGTTTTGTTATACTGAGAAACAACTGTTGTTTCAAAAATTCTTAACTTTGTGACGAAGGAATTTCATTTAGGAATTATTCACAGTATAATGTATTTACATACGATCCAAAGGTAAAACTAATCGCTAAGGATGAAATGAAGTTGACCAGGCCTAAATGGACACAACTAATCAAAATGTCTAAGAAGAACTCTCGCACATTAAAGAGAAACTATAATTTTCTTATCGATGTCAAGAAAGGAATTTCTGCACTTGTTAATGAGCCATTAATAGTATTGATTTTACAATATGACATAATGTATAAATCCGGAATGGATTCCAAGCACATTACCGAAAAATGATTTTGATGGTTGTACCTAAAGTGATATGATCCATCGGCCGCAAAAGTATCTTCGAGAAGAGGACTAACGCAATTGGAATATGGTAACTATGTTGAAAAAATAACATCATAAATTTTAATTGTCGAAATTAACATAATAGATTCGTCATTCAACCTGCTTAAATTAATTTGAATTTTACTTATAAAATTATCGCTTGATATGATTTTGAGTTTTGGTATATGTAAATTGAAATGGAAATTATAAATAATGGTTTAGAATAAAGTTTGCTCTTAATAACCAAAGTGTCTCAAAATTAGTGGGAGCAATACTGATTTTATAAGTTATTGGATATGATCCAAGAAATGATATGAAAATATTATTCGATAAGCATCAGAGGTAAGCAAGTATTTTGATAGAGAAATCAAATAGTTTAATTTTTAGTTGAAATGCAGAGGAAGCGTGTATTTGTAAGAAAGCACTACAAAGTACTAATATATTTCAAAGCTAGAAGTAAACAATAAACTTATAATTTATACCGATGTACTCAGGTTAAAATCATTTAGTTTGGTTGTTTAGTTCTTGATATTGGATTTGAAATTGACATATTTTATAATCAATATTAAAATGTTTAATATAGAGCATGTAAGATAGATTTCTTACGCATTAGCAATAGAAATTATCATGCATATTATATTATCTATAGTATCGTATTTCACTTGCGTATTTAATACATAGGCAGTTACCATATTCGAATTAAGATCATCAAATGACAATTTAGAGTCTTCTTAAGTATTTACCAAATACTAGAGAATAGTTTATAGAAATAAAGAACTCCTCATGAAGGAGTGCACGAACTCGAATTTCATAAGTGATATCGAGTATTGTATGTCAATCCTCAATTAACGTTCAATCTTAAGTAAAGAACTCTAAATTGGAAATGTTCCAAATAGTTAGTAGTGGCTAATTCAACCAAAGGCTAAGTATACCACCTCAAGTAACGCTTCAAAAATAGAAGTATAAATAAATTCACTAACCTATAACAGAGCTAGGAGTGATTCCAAATGTTGAGAATCTCATAATGTTGTTATACGATAACAATATCGTGATGTATATCCCGAAAGATTGTAGAGCTCACTAGAAGTCAAGAATCATACCTCTAAAGGTTCCATAAGATAAATGCAGTTTATCAGCATTTGAGAGAGTTAATTGACAGGGTATATAAATAAGAAAAAACAGCATACCCGTTTACTAAGAGATCGATGCCGATTAGTTTTGAGAAGACCAAGCGAAGGAGTTTGAATAAGATACCATTTTTAACCCTAAGTGAAAGTGGGAGATTGATGAGTTAAGGGTATGCCCTAGGGGCAATTATGTAGTTTGTTACATGTACCAACTGAATAACCAATCTTAATCAAAATAAAAGGTTTTTTTCTCTATTGTGTACTTGTTATATTGTGCTGTAATTAATTAAGTAATTATTTAAAGTAATCTGAATAAAAAAATCCTCAATTGATATGCTATGTGTAATTACAATGTGTTTTAATCATGAGAAATAATCAAAGTAAAAATAACATATTATTACAAATATTCCTAGTCAAGATGTTTCGATAGGGGATATCGATAAATACGTTGAGACTAGGGTACACAATGCTCTCTAAATGTTGGACGGTGTATTACTCATGGCTATTGGGGGTACCAAGAGAGTATGTACGCATAGTTATTGGATAATTATGGAATGACTCACTCATGGCTATTGGGGGCATTAAGAGAATCTCAAAGTGGCGACGTTACACAGTTTCCTAGACTTGAGAATACTGTTGTAATACCCCTATCTAGAGGCCCAAAGCTAAGCGCTATAGATGATGCAGTCATCCATAGCGTTAACTTCCGGCGAATAAATATGGCTATGTTAATGGTATCCATAATATCAGAAGCACTTGAATATGAAACAATCACATATTTCCAAAAACAACATTTTACTAATTACATTTCAAAACATATGTTTCATATTCAAATTACATAATCCCATTATCGCTTCCCAAGTTCAGATAAAATATAATTATTACATAAATACGCCAAGAGCGACATATGAAGATGCCCCCTTGGATGACCAGAGTACTACATAGACATAACTGTCTTAAATACGACATTGCGGAATAAAACAAAAAAAAATAGCAACTCCTAAATAGCTATCCGTCAGCCACCTGCTCGTCTCCGGAAGCTTTATTCATCAACCTACTAAAACCTGAAAAACCTCAACCCTTATCCTACTCAAATCAATTTTGAGCACCCAAGAGTTTAAGGGGAAAACATAAACTTCGAGTCAGACATAAAGCCTGATGTGAATAATACTATACATCTCGGTTGTTTGATATTAAATGAGACCACGCCGCTTAGCGTAACGGCTTTCCCCTCACTAACATCGTTTTATAACATATCTTTTGCAAATCTTTATCCTGCAACCAAAACTGGTTAAAACCGTAAACCATTATTATGTAAACATACATATCAGGTAACAATCGAACTATCTGTCCAAACACTATAGTTTTGTTTGGATAACTACTAAACTTTGGGTGACTCGGGCCTACCAGACAATATAATCAAAATGATCTAACACTTGTTAGACACTCCTCTTCCAGACGGTTTGTCCCTAACTATATGTTAAATACTCCTCTTTTGGACGGTCTGTCCCTAACTATCATCTCCCAGTGTCACCCGATCCTAATGGTTTTGCGGGCTCACCAATAACCTATCTGTATACAAATATACATTCCATTCTGTGTGCAATCATAATTTTAGTCTTACCTGTGACAAAGCCCTACACACTGGAATTTTGGACTAAATTAGCTGGGGCTAATAGCTAATGTATAGGGCGCGATCCTATACCAGTCTCATTTGGTATTCTAATATCTGAGTCATTGTGACGACCGCCCATGACCCCTGCACCGAATCTAGGGATAGTGCGCTGTAAAGTGTGCCAGGCGACCATGGACGATTGTCAAGGTAAGATTTAAAACAACAGGATCTATCGTATTACTCACAGCGCATGGACAAAATACAATAGAACATATGTATAGTGAAGCTTTACAGAACAAAATGACATCTTATAAAACTCCATAATAGTTGAATACAAGCATTCATATAGTCAATACATCCAGCCTCACTACATATCTCTCAGAGAAAACAAAACAGCGGAATATCCAGTACATATAAGAAGATAATATGCAACCCTCTAGCTCGTCTTCGATATCAGCATCGTGAGAAGAGAACAGCACCTGTCACCTGCTACCTAGTCTGCCCGTCCCAAAATGGACGAACAGCCCAAGGCAATAAGAATTAAAACATAAAGCCTTGAGTCAGACAACAGTCTTAGTGAGCAGTAAATTAACTAACAACATACCAAAAGAGCATAAAGGAAAAGGAATAGGAATACAACCCTCCCACTCCAACCTCATTCTACAGTGATAGCCCCCAGACACACACTAAGCAGAAGCAAACATAGCAGAGCATACAATTTAAAGTAAAGCTACTATCACTCGAGTCAAGGGCGATGTTTTCCAAGTACCAAGGCCTAAATCAGATAAGCACCCAGAAAATACCGCTCTTGAGTCCGAATGACGATACAACCAAACATCCATGACTCTGGCTATCACTGTTATCATTGCTTCGATATCACCGTTAATTGAATGACCGGCACATTCTTTCAGCCGTCCGTCAAGGGCTAATGGAAACCCCGGTTCTAGACATAACTCCCGCACGTCGTCGCAGCCCGTGCCTAGGACTATCGAATCTGCCCAGAGTACTCGACCATCAACAGTTGGCCGTTGGGACTATCGAATCTGCCCAAACGTACTCTTGCTTAGAGCATGCTAGAACCTTCAACAACGATGCTATCCAAGCCTCCTAGTCATCCTCCTCGACGACTATTCTCATATCCATTCATTATCCTCAACTCGAATCATATCACCGAGTTATCAACATGCTTGGAATGATCCCGTCTGGATTAGACCAAGTCTTCATCATATGATTGCCTCGCTTCATTACATCCTCGCAAAGCCTCATCTCATCATCACATCATCGAATCTATGCATAAGAGCTTCATCATCCCGCTACATATGCCACGAGCAGCTTTTCCAATTCAAGAGCCTTTCCCTTAGCTTTTGAATCACCTTCGATCTAAATCTAATCATCAATCATCTAGTTCATAACAATCAATCAAATCAAACATCAATCCAAGCAATCAAGCATTCAAATATGATCTAGGTAGACAATTATAACAATAATGGCATTTTCGTAATTAAAGAGTTGAAAGTCCAATAAGCATGAAAACATGGATTATATCTCTATAAACTTGATGAATGAACTTGCATAGGTTAACATATGATAAAATGGATGTAACATCATCATGAACAATGGATCTATATGGATCTACACATAGGATGAAGAAAATGCATGGAAATCACTATTTTAACACCAAATCGAGCCAACAATCCGATATACTCCTTTGGATCCGTGTGAGAGATAATCACCACTCACCAAATCACCTAAACAACCTCAAATCAACACACTTCAGATCTGGACAGCGAAGGATGAAGCTAGATCTATCACAAATCCGCTTCAAATGAAGAAATCTCCCTTGAAAAGATGAAGATCTTCAATCTAAGCTCTTGAATCTTCAATCTTGATCTTCGATTTGGATGGATGGAAGCACTAGATTAGAGTGGAGAAAAGAAGTGAAGAAGTGTAGAAGTCGAGCTCTCAAAATGGCAGCACTTCGTCGCTTCAAAATCCGGATCCCAAAAAGTGAGAACAACCCCTCCTATTTATAGCTGAAAACTGCCCTTAAGTCGTAACTCGGCTATCTCCTTAAGTCGGTGCCGACTTAACACCATGCCGACCTAGTGCCTTGCCGACCTAGTGCCTTGCCGACCTAAAAACTCATCTGCCTATGACTCGCAACAAAACAGCTGTCTCCTAAGTCGGTTACGACTTATGGCATGCGCCTACGACTTAACGACTTAACTGCCTCGCCGACCTACGACTTAACAATATGACCGACCCAACGAAGCAGACTCATCATACTGCCGCAAAACCCAAGTCCTAAGTCGGTTGACGACTCAACAACAAAGCGCAACTGCGACTAAACACATAGGCACGACTTAACTTAGGTCGTTGCCGACCTAACTCTACTCCAGAGTACTTAGGCTGCCTACTATTCTTCCTTAGGTCGCCCTAACCTCTTAAGTCGGTCAACCCCACTTCCTTAACTCGGCAACGACTCAACAAATAATTTGTCAGATATGCTAACTACTAAGTCGTCCAGGTCTTAAGTCGACCACTATCTTAACTCGTCAGCCGACTTAACACTTAACTCACCACTATCCTTAAGTCGGTTAATACTATAAGTCGGTCGACTTCTTAGATAGGCTACTCCCTTAAGTCGGTCACTCGACCTAAGCCACCCTATCTTCCTTAGGTCGTCGCCGACCTACCACTTAGTCATTAACCCGTCCAGACCTATTTCTTAACTCGTCCAAACTTCCTAAGTCGGCTACAACTTAAGACTTAAGAAAAATTCTGCTAAAACCTGAAATGACCTAACAACAATACAATCAAAGGTCAATCATTTTAGAATGTTTTGATCCGTAAAAATACGGGTCGTTACATTCTCTCCCCCTTAGGAATTTCGCCCCCGAAATTCCAAACAAACAAGGCAATCATAGCTATTCTGTACGCCTATCATCCATAACAATCAATAGACCATGCATCCAATTCTAGCTTAGCGTACAGAATTCTAAGACTTAGAACAAGTTACAATTTCGTTAGATGACACGACACCTTAGGGCCATACCTTGAAGAGTTCAGGATGAGCTGCCTTCATCCTCTCTTCCACCTCCCACGTACAGTCGTTATCATTGTCACTCCATTGTATCTTGAGCAACTTAACTATCTTCCTCCTAAGCTGTTTCGTGTCAGTTTCAACAACACGAAGCGGCTTACGAGGTCTTCTATCGACTGGATCAACTTCTAAGTCTTCACAGCTATCAGCAGAAACCACCGTACTCGAGTCGTGCACATACTTCCGTAGATATGATACATGAAAAACATTGTGCACACCCGACATTTTCTCCGGTAACTCCAATCTGTAGGCGAGCTTTCCAATTCGCTCGATGATCGGGAATGGTCCAACAAATCTCGGAGTCAATTTTCCTTTCTTCCCGAATCGGATAACATTCTTCAGTGGAGAAATCTTCACAAAAACCATCTCACCTACGTCGAACTCCAAATCCTTACGACGTTTATCAGCATAACTCTTCTGACGATCTTGGGCTGCCTTCATTCGTTGCCGAATGATCTCTATACAATCTGAAGTCTGACGAATCATCTCTGGCCCAAGCATCAACTTTTCCCCAGTTTCCAACCAACATGTCGGAGAGTTACACGGTCTTCCATACAATGCCTCATATGGTGCCATACCAATACTTGACTGGTAACTGTTGTTGTAGGCAAACTCCACCAAATGAAGGTGATCTTCCCATGATCCTCCGAAATCCAAAACACAAGCTCTGAGGAGATCTTCCAAAACTCGGTTGACTCTCTCAGTCTGACCATCTGTTTGGGGATGATAAGCTGTACTCAAACACAACTCGGTTCCCAAGACTTCCTGGAAGCTCTTCCAAAATCCACTAGTGAACAATGGATCTCGATCGCTCACTATACTCTTCGGAATACCATGGAATCGAACTATCCACTTAACATACAACTCAGCCAACTTTGATACAGTCCTAGTCAATCGAACTGGAATGAATCTTGCACTCTTGGTCAAACGATCCACAATGACCCAAATCCCTTCATTTCCCGTTCTGGTTCTAGGCAATCCATCGATAAAATCCATCGACACTTGTTCCCACTTCCATGTAGGAACTTCTAATGGCTGAAGCAATCCACTTGGCTTTTTCTGTTCGGCTTTTACCAACTGGCAATTCATACATTTGGAAATAAAATTTCCAACATCCTTCTTCATGCCTTCCCAGTAGTAGGTTCTCTTCATATCCCGATACATCTTGTTTCCACCTGGATGAATTGTCAACTTCGAGTGATGACTTTCCTTCAGAACTTCACTCCTCAATTCATCTATATCGGGAACAACTAGTCGTCCTTGCTTCCGAAGCCAACCCTCTCGATCGACCTCGAATCCTTTATCCTTTTCTAGATCCAACCCAGATTCCAATTCACGGATAATCTTGACAAGCTTACCATCTCGCTTTTGGCTCTCACCAATCCTTTCCACAAGAGTGGGTCTTATTGATAAGTTTGCCAACATCTCAGGTTCCAATTCGCATCTAGGCCTGAAGTCAAACTCAGCTAAATACTCGAGACTCTTCCATTCTGAAAACATGGCTCCCAATCCTGCATGTCTTCGACTTAACGCATCTGCCACTGCGTTACCTTTTCCCGGAGTATAAGCTATACCAAAATCATATGATGCCAAAAACTCTAGCCAACGTTGCTGCCGAAGATTCAAATCCTTTTGGGAGAAAAGATACTTCAACGACTTATGATCCGTAAACAACTCGAATCGAACTCCCAACAGATAATGCCTCCACATCTTCAGAGCAAATACAATCGCCGCTAATTCCAAATCATGAGTTGGGTAATTCCTTTCATGCGGCTTCAGTTGTCGACTGGCATACGCAACAACTTTATTCTCCTGCATCAGCACTGCTCCAAGTCCAGTACCACATGCGTCTGTATAAACCACCATCTCATCATTCCCACTAGGAATAGTCAAAACAGGAGCACTCGTCAATCTCTCTTTCAGGATTCCGAAAGCTTGCTCACACTTAGCATCCCAACTGAACACTTGGTTCTTCTTCGTCAATCCTGTTAACGGTGCAGCTATCTTGGAGAAGTCTTTGATAAACCGTCGATAATATCCTGCTAATCCAAGAAAACTTCTCACATCGGATGCATTCTTAGGTCTAACCCAATCCTGGATTGCTGCCACCTTAGCGGGATCAACCGCTATTCCATTTCCAGAGATCACATGGCCTAAGAACCTCACTTCACTCTTCCAGAAGTGACACTTCGAAAACTTAGCCTTCAGCCGATGTTTTCGTAAGATCTCCAAAACAATACGCAAGTGCGTCTTGTGCTCTTCTTCCGTTCTGGAATAAATCAGAATATCATCCACGAACACAAGTACGAACTTGTTCAACTGATCTCTGAACACTCTATTCATAAGATCCACAAAATATGCTGGCGCGTTAGTCAATCCAAACGGCATTACCAGCCACTCAAAGAAACCGAATGGTGTCCTAAAAGCAGTCTTCGGCACACTATCCTTAGCTACTCTCAACTGGTGAAATCCCGTTGCCAAATCCATCTGAGAAAACACCTTGGCTTCGTGAAGCTGATCAAACAAGTCATCTATTCTCGGCAATGGATACTTGTTTTTCTTAGTCACCTTATTCAGCTCACGATAATCCACACACAATCTCAATGACCCATCTGCCTTGGTTGCAAACACAACTGGTGCACCCCACTCGGACACACTACGCCGAATGAATCCTTTCTGCAACAGATCATCAACTTGCACCCTCAACTCCTGCTGTTCCCTAGGTGCCATCCGCCTAAGAGGCATCACAACAGGTCTGGCTCCTTCAACTAGATCTATACGAAACTCGATCTCTCTATGCGGCGGCAACCCTTTGACTTCGTCAAAGACATCCTCGAATCCATTTGCGATTGGCACTAAAGACAGTCCATCCCGTGGAACAACTAGCGAATACATGAAGCTCATGAAGACGCCTTCCTCATGCTTACATCGTATCACAATCTTTCGCCCTTCCACATTCTCGACTGCCACCTCTAGCCTCTCACAATCAACCTTAGCCGCATACTTCCTAAGCCAGTCCATACCCAAGATAATTCCGAACCCCGCAAAGTTCAGAACAAAACAATCACAAACAAAAGAGCAACCATGACTCGACACAACTAGACCACGGCATAACATACACAAACAAGACGAACCCCCAACTGGATTAGTCACAACCAATGGCTTATCAACAATATCCGGTGCCAAACCTAACCGGCCTACGAGTTCATTACAAACAAACGAATGCGACGCTCCAGTATCAAACAAAACTCTAACCGGAACACCACATAGGAAAAGAGTACCTTGAACAACCACACTCTTTCCCTTCTCTTCAGCAGTAGGAGCTTTTGAAGACGACGGAACAGCTCCTAAAGCATAGGCTTGCACAATCTGCCTGTCCTTCCTTGGTTCTGGACAATTCTTCCTGAAATGCCCCGGCTTGTCACAGTTGTGACACTTCATCGATGCCTTCGGATTCTTACAATCCTTAGAGAAATGGCCCTTCTGCTGACAATTGTAGCAAGTCACCTCGCCTTTCGGCTTCTTCTGGCCATCCTTACGCTTCTGCTGCTGCTGCTTCCTCTTCTGGTTTCCACCCTGCTGTGGTTTAGATTCCCCCTTGGTCACAGCAACAACAGATCCTTCCTTAGGAAACAGACTCTCATGCCTAAGAGCTTTCTCCACAAGCTTCTCAAATGAATCGTCCAAATGATCCACCAACTGTCTCCCAAGATAACTATCCAAGCCGGTCACAAACTTCTCATTCTTCTGATAAGCAGATTCAATATACGACCGGGCATACTTGGACAAAGCTTCGAACTCAGAAACATACTCAAGAACTGATCTTCCACCTTGCTTGAGCTCCACAAACCTCTTGAACAGAACAGACTTCTGGGCTGTAGAAATGAACTTAGCTTCAAATCTGACTTGGAATTGCTCCCAAGTAATCTCTTCTTCCGGAGTAGTGATGGTAATAGAGTTCCACCAATCAGAGGCTCTCCCTTGAAGCTGCCTCGATGCCAACTTCCTCTTAGTTGCATCATCAATTCCCAAATCGCCAAAGATCCTTCTACAAGCATCTATCCACCTCTGGACCTCAATGGTAGATTCTGTTCCCAAGAAAACCTTCCCTCCAAGAGCAGTATAATCCTTGCATAACTTAGCAAAATCCACTGGTTTCGGAGCTTGGACTTGAACTCCAACATCAACTGCTGCCCCCGGAACTGGTATCCTTCTCATGATCGAAGTCATCATAGCTTCGAACATGGCTGCATAATCAGCAGTCTCTTCAGTAGCACGGCCTTCCCTAGCAGCTGGTCTCCCTCTTCGACTCATTCTCAATATCTATAAAAAGGAATGATTAGAACATCTAGAGAAACAACTGCATACATGACTAACTTACTGCTAAACTACTATATTATATATAGTAATCATCCATCAAATTACAATTACGTCTCTCATACGTAGTTACGACAGCGAGCGTTGGGTAAAATCGATTAACCAATGCTCTGATACCAAATGTGACGACCGCCCATGACCCCTGCACCGAATCTAGGGATAGTGCGCTGTAAAGTGTGCCAGGCGACCATGGACGATTGTCAAGGTAAGATTTAAAACAACAGGATCTATCGTATTACTCACAGCGCATGGACAAAATACAATAGAACATATGTATAGTGAAGCTTTACAGAACAAAATGACATCTTATAAAACTCCATAATAGTTGAATACAAGCATTCATATAGTCAATACATCCAGCCTCACTACATATCTCTCAGAGAAAACAAAACAGCGGAATATCCAGTACATATAAGAAGATAATATGCAACCCTCTAGCTCGTCTTCGATATCAGCATCGTGAGAAGAGAACAGCACCTGTCACCTGCTACCTAGTCTGCCCGTCCCAAAATGGACGAACAGCCCAAGGCAATAAGAATTAAAACATAAAGCCTTGAGTCAGACAACAGTCTTAGTGAGCAGTAAATTAACTAACAACATACCAAAAGAGCATAAAGGAAAAGGAATAGGAATACAACCCTCCCACTCCAACCTCATTCTACAGTGATAGCCCCCAGACACACACTAAGCAGAAGCAAACATATCAGAGCATACAATTTAAAGTAAAGCTACTATCACTCGAGTCAAGGGCGATGTTTTCCAAGTACCAAGGCCTAAATCAGATAAGCACCCAGAAAATACCGCTCTTGAGTCCGAATGACGATACAACCAAACATCCATGACTCTGGCTATCACTGTTATCATTGCTTCGATATCACCGTTAATTGAATGACCGGCACATTCTTTCAGCCGTCCGTCAAGGGCTAATGGAAACCCCGGTTCTAGACATAACTCCCGCACGTCGTCGCAGCCCGTGCCTAGGACTATCGAATCTGCCCAGAGTACTCGACCATCAACAGTTGGCCGTTGGGACTATCGAATCTGCCCAAACGTACTCTTGCTTAGAGCATGCTAGAACCTTCAACAACGATGCTATCCAAGCCTCCTAGTCATCCTCCTCGACGACTATTCTCATATCCATTCATTATCCTCAACTCGAATCATATCACCGAGTTATCAACATGCTTGGAATGATCCCATCTGGATTAGACCAAGTCTTCATCATATGATTGCCTCGCTTCATTACATCCTCGCAAAGCCTCATCTCATCATCACATCATCGAATCTATGCATAAGAGCTTCATCATCCCGCTACATATGCCACGAGCAGCTTTTCCAATTCAAGAGCCTTTCCCTTAGCTTTTGAATCACCTTCGATCTAAATCTAATCATCAATCATCTAGTTCATAACAATCAATCAAATCAAACATCAATCCAAGCAATCAAGCATTCAAATATGATCTAGGTAGACAATTATAACAATAATGGCATTTTCGTAATTAAAGAGTTGAAAGTCCAATAAGCATGAAAACATGGATTATATCTCTATAAACTTGATGAATGAACTTGCATAGGTTAACATATGATAAAATGGATGTAACATCATCATGAACAATGGATCTATATGGATCTACACATAGGATGAAGAAAATGCATGGAAATCACTATTTTAACACCAAATCGAGCCAACAATCCGATATACTCCTTTGGATCCGTGTGAGAGATAATCACCACTCACCAAATCACCTAAACAACCTCAAATCAACACACTTCAGATCTGGACAGCGAAGGATGAAGCTAGATCTATCACAAATCCGCTTCAAATGAAGAAATCTCCCTTGAAAAGATGAAGATCTTCAATCTAAGCTCTTGAATCTTCAATCTTGATCTTCGATTTGGATGGATGGAAGCACTAGATTAGAGTGGAGAAAAGAAGTGAAGAAGTGTAGAAGTCGAGCTCTCAAAATGGCAGCACTTCGTCGCTTCAAAATCCGGATCCCAAAAAGTGAGAACAACCCCTCCTATTTATAGCTGAAAACTGCCCTTAAGTCGTAACTCGGCTATCTCCTTAAGTCGGTGCCGACTTAACACCATGCCGACCTAGTGCCTTGCCGACCTAGTGCCTTGCCGACCTAAAAACTCATCTGCCTATGACTCGCAACAAAACAGCTGTCTCCTAAGTCGGTTACGACTTATGGCATGCGCCTACGACTTAACGACTTAACTGCCTCGCCGACCTACGACTTAACAATATGACCGACCCAACGAAGCAGACTCATCATACTGCCGCAAAACCCAAGTCCTAAGTCGGTTGACGACTCAACAACAAAGCGCAACTGCGACTAAACACATAGGCACGACTTAACTTAGGTCGTTGCCGACCTAACTCTACTCCAGAGTACTTAGGCTGCCTACTATTCTTCCTTAGGTCGCCCTAACCTCTTAAGTCGGTCAACCCCACTTCCTTAACTCGGCAACGACTCAACAAATAATTTGTCAGATATGCTAACTACTAAGTTGTCCAGGTCTTAAGTCGACCACTATCTTAACTCGTCAGCCGACTTAACACTTAACTCACCACTATCCTTAAGTCGGTTAATACTATAAGTCGGTCGACTTCTTAGATAGGCTACTCCCTTAAGTCGGTCACTCGACCTAAGCCACCCTATCTTCCTTAGGTCGTCGCCGACCTACCACTTAGTCATTAACCCGTCCAGACCTATTTCTTAACTCGTCCAAACTTCCTAAGTCGGCTACAACTTAAGACTTAAGAAAAATTCTGCTAAAACCTGAAATGACCTAACAACAATACAATCAAAGGTCAATCATTTTAGAATGTTTTGATCCGTAAAAATACGGGTCGTTACAGTCATTTTACTTAAATTATCCTTGAAAACATTTTCATCTCAAGTTGATTTAAAACCTCTAAACCAAACTTAAACAAGGAAAATATATACTCTATGCTTTACTTAAAATCACCTTGCCATGCAATATATACTTTACCCCAAATCTTTATTGATGAAAACATTTAAACCATCGAAAGTACCCATTTCGAACCCATTGAAAGTATCCCTTTCGTAACCAAATAAACCCTTTCTTTCATCTAGGCCGAAAGGCTAATACCTTCATTTCGAAACCATTTACTTAAACCTTTCAAAACCATTGAAATACCTTTTACTTCGAAAGCTAAAAACCTTAGACATTCTATTTTTAAAACCTTTAAACATAGCCTTTCGAAACCATTGGAAAAACCTTTCCTTTAAACCTTTCGAAACCATTGGCTAAACCTTTCGAAACCATTGGGGAACTACCCCTTAGAAACCTTCCTTAAAACCTTTCGAAAGAATCATAACCTTAAACCTTTTGAAAGCATTTGGATTCAATTTTAAAACATGTGGAAACACCTTTCGAAACCATTCAAAACCATCTCTCTCGAAACCTTTGGGTTAATCTTTAAAATTTCCTAAGGGTCACAAACAACAGGGTTGAAAGCAACTCTTTCGAAAGCCAAAATCTAAGTAAAAAAGTGATGGTGTCGAAACCATCCTTCCGAAAGCATTGGAGAAGCGGCTAAGTTTTAAAAGCAAGTACACCTTCCAAAACCATTGGCGTCGAAAGGTAGGAAAGCGGCAGCAAAAGGGCTTCGACCTAGTCGAAAGCATATACTTAAAAACAAAGGCGCAACCTCTTTAAAACCATTCTTTTAAAACCATTGACCTAGTCGAAAGCAAACCAAGTCGAAAGCAAAACATGAGCATTTTTATTTAAAATAAAGCAGCGCTTCGACCCCTTCAGAACCTCTAGTTTTGACCTCATACCTTCCGCCTTCTTTCCAATTCGTTGTGCACCAAGTCTTTGATGCCAGATGCATTGGTTTCGATGGTAGTGGGGGCGAAGGAACTAAGTCGAAAACCATCTAAGTCGGAAGCAGGGTGCCAAAAGTGGCGAAACATACATTTTGCATGTAAAACTAATTTTTAACCTTTTTAAGTAATCTTTTTAACTAACCTGCCTTGTTTGTCAAAATCTTATTGGTTGTAAATTTTTTTTTCTAAAAGTACTGCCAAAATTTCAAAAATAAACACTTAGTTTATTTACCCCTTCTCCTTTTATAAATATATAAAACATTTAAGTCCCATATCTTAAATAATTATATATATTCATAAAAAAACATTGGAAAATTCTACAAAAATTCCAGAAAATCCTTTCTAATATGTTTTCTAACATATATAAATTTCAGACCCAAATTATTTATAATTTAACTGTAAATTATTTACAACCCAATAAATCATTTTCCTCACTAGAAAATTAATATAAAATCCACGTAAATTCAAAAAATTATGAAAATAGAAATCCATCTCTAAAATATCATCTTTGAACTATATATAAAATCGTAAGGTATTTGGATGTCATCAAATAGGGCTTTCACATCAAGACATATCATAAAATCTATATTAATAAGTATAAATCATCAACAAGCATATATAAACATTTTGTCCTTCAAAATCATGGCTAAACTATGCAAGGTAAATTCGTATTTCCTTAAAACCGAAAACATTTAGGAAATAAGAGATCTAATCATTATTCACCTTAACTTTGTGATTTAGGATGTGAGATTTGATCTTGATTAATTGATTTGATTCTTCCTCAGGAATCCTAGCTTTATCTTCTTCCTCTTTGCTAATGGTGGTCGGCCTTGGACTTAAAATTTTGATAATGAAATGAATGTATGAATGAGTTCCCAAGGGTAAGGGTATAAGAATATTCTTATTCCAACTTTTCCCTTATCTATTTCCTTTGTCTATTTTATTTCATGTTATCTCGTTTTGATTTACACATTAACATGGCACGACTACCCCTATTAATCACAAATCTCAATCCATTAATCAACCTACATTATTTAATTTAATTTAGCTAATTAAATTGCTAAATAATGTTACTAAAAATATGGGGTATTACAACTGTGGAACTTCAATATGGACACTACATTTCGATTATAGTTAAATCATGGAATATAGTTCATCAAAAGACTATAGTTGGGTCTGAGTTGAAGCATTGGAATTGAAACTCTATTCAATATAGAATTCGTCTCCTCAATTATATGGTTAGTGTCACGGTTAACTGTAATCAATTCAAAGTCAAAGTCTCTTCCCATATAGTATAAATGATAATAATTATTGTTATTGAATCAAGGATTTTGTGTTTGGAGTTTCGAGTTGAATGTGAACAATGTTGGAATTTTAACCAAAACCAAATTCCATTAGTCCTAATGTGAGATAGTATTGCCGAAGAGAATTACCGCAAATAATAGTAAAACTAGATTTACCAAAAAGATGTGTAAGTGATAAATTCATCCTAAATGTCACTATTATCTAAGGTGACGAGTGAACGTAAATATTTGAATTGTTCGATGTTAATAACTGACTGAATTTACACCTTTGGGTCGCACAACCGTAATGATAAATACTCCAAAAAACCACATGATTTAATTTATCTATAATAGTTGTAAATTAATTAAATTGATTAATATTTATGAAATATTATTTATGAATTATTAATTATTAAATTTTATTTGATTTATTTGAATGCCATTAGTATTTAGTAAAGTGTGTATATAAAAGATATACATGCGTGTATCCGTATACGATATCGGTAGAAAATTTAAATTAGGTTTAAATAGATTAATTGCTAAGTGGTTTTTGAATATTCTAAGGGCCTATGTGGCACCATTGATGGCTGGTCGTGAATGCTTAATGAGGAGAGGACTTGATGAGATTTAATAATGAATTAAAGAGGGAAGGTTTTAAAGGAGGGAATTGAAAAGGTTTCAGTGTTTACTTTGAATCATATTTTCTTTCTTTCATGCAGAGACGCACCTATGGCTTCCATGGAGAATAATTCCCAAAGAAATAAATTAAAATCAAAATAAAATAAATCAAAGTTGGTGCTTCAGATTGTTGCAATTTCTAGAGGTGATTGAATTGGATCTAGGAAGTTTCTTCATTCCAAGTGTGATATTTTCTGCTACATCTTAAGGTAATAATCTAATATCCTTTTAAGATATGTTATATATTATTTGAATAATTTAGATCCTTTGTGTTATATCTCATCATGATAATATGTTATATATTGTCAATATAGTTTAGATTTTATTTCTTATACAACGAATTTATATGTGCATATGTTGTTCTATTGTTTAGAAATTAACGTATGATGAAAAGAAAAAAAGGGAAAAGATTTTATTTATTTATTTAGATTTGATGCTATTATTATATATATTTTAAATTAAATATATTTTTTAGACCTAAACCATACTTGAAATTATTTCATGAAATAGTATGAAAGTTTCATATATAATTTACTTATTTTGATTATCAATTATTTTGGTTGTTATTCGCATTGTTTCAATTCAAAATTAAAAAGGACTTTAGTATAAAATCACGAATTTAAAGTTGAATTCCTTTCTAAGTCAAAATTAGATTTTAGGTTGTTGATTTTAAATTGTAGGTAATGAAACTGTAAGCTTTACGTATATATGCTATTTTGAATTCTAATATAGCTTATTATTATGTTCATACACACAAACCCCTATGGTTTCAATTCAAATTTTATAATAGGATTTTTATGTAAAATTACAAGCTATTGTTGAACCCCTTCCCAAGTTAAAATTTGAAATCTTTTTTTATAGATTTCATAACATATATAAAATAGTCAAAAACAATTTTATATATGGTTGAACCCCTTCCCAAGTTAATATGGTTTGAAAACAAGCTAAAGAAAGATTAAAAGAATGCCAAAAGATTTCCTTCTTTA
This sequence comes from Allium fistulosum, assembly GCA_030737815.1. Classification (NCBI taxonomy): domain Eukaryota; kingdom Viridiplantae; phylum Streptophyta; class Magnoliopsida; order Asparagales; family Amaryllidaceae; genus Allium; species Allium fistulosum. The sequence goes on from CM060907.1 coordinate 299,311,465, forward strand.
CCTTTCATTAATTGCCTCCTAAATGCTTTTTACCTTTCTTTTACTGTCACTTAAATGCACCACTACCCATTCAAATTTGAATCCTTTTTGTCAAATCTATTTGAGTAATTTATGTTATTTATTTCATTTAATGCATAAGTAGATTTTGACACGCGCGCGCGCACACACTGATAGAGATATATACATATATATATTAAATTATATATATATATATATAATTTCATATATATATATATATAAGTTTAAAATGATTTGTGACAACCATTGCTGTAACGATCCCGGATTTTAAATAAGTTTATATTGATAATTTATTTAATTTTTGAATAAAATTGTGAAATTAATTGGTAAGTTGATTTGAGTTTCTCTGAATTTAAATAAAATATGTGTTAAATCATTTGAAATTAAATCTTACATATATAGGTTAATGTATATGTATATGTGCATATGTGAGAAGATTCGAATATATATATATATATATTGGATTTGAATTTTAATTTTAAGTCAATGGTTAACAATAATTTGAATTTATGAAATAAATATATATAGAGAGAAATACAAGACAATAAAATAATAATAAATATTAAGCTAGACATAGAGATATAAATAAATATAAGATAAATTATAAAAATATAAAGAAAAACCTTAGCTCAAATATTAACAACAAATTAGAATCTAGAAATTCCTCTATATTACAAAAATAAATATATATAGTTTTATACAATATAAAGTAAATATATATATCTTAATCTCATGTTAATAAATCAATACAAAATAATACAAATAGGATAGACTACAAAAATAGTAAAAGAAATATAAAAATAGAAGCTCACTTATATAACTAAGTAATAAAACAAACAAAAAAAAAGAAAAGAAGAAAACAAAATTTCATATGCAAACATGAAACAAGAAAGAAAGAAAAAATAAGTATAAAAGCTTGCAAGAGAAGACACTCAAAATTATCTTCATATTTGTACAACCAAAAAATATATTATAGGTTGTACAAACTAATAAATGCAGCACCAAGGCAAGGTTATATCAGCCAACAAAGATAAAAATATCTCTGATAAAAATTTGTACAAGCTTCATCTCAGCTTAAACAAATATTTTATCACCCTGTAAACTTCTTTCTATATATCAACTTCATTCCAATTTCGTTCACCATTTTTAACTGTGGGAAAACTGAGATAATATCACTTTATCTTCAAACCAAACATCAACTTAAACTTCAGATTAAAATATCAAAACCACTAATGCAAGCCTGAATCAAGAAGGAAGTTCTAGTTAGCAAACTCAAATAGGATTTTCAACTTTACAAATTTTAGAAAGACTTCAACTTCAACTTGAAGGCTTCTGGAATCAAAATGTGGAAGGTGAGTAACATCCAGCTATTTAAACTTAAGTATATATATATCTTGGAATTACTTTGTGTATATATATATATATATATATATTGATCAGTGCATCTTCTCTATTAGTTCCAGGACATAGAACAACCAAAGAAAATCCAATTTCTTGTTTTCTAATCAATATCAGGCTTTGGTTTCAAAACAAAATAGTTGTAATTAAGTATGAGTTATAATCTAAAAATGGTTTCGTGAAGTATAAATGCATATAAAATGAAAGATCAAATTTTTACAGTGAAAACTTTAAATTCTGGAAATTTTGAACTTCACAAATTATTGATTCAAGAATATAACTTGAATCCTTACTGGAAGACATGATTTTTAAATCTGGTTTGATGATTTTTAATTGTGTGGTTTGAGAGAAGTTCCTTTTTTTTTCAAATTGGATTTCAACCAAATACTGATGATCGGTTGAGTCGTGTTGGTCGGGGCTTTGGCTGGAGATGGAGGAGCCTATGGGGATGCCTGGAAAAATGGTCGGAGGTGGCAATGATGACTGTGGCGTCGGCGGCGTATAATTTTAGTTCATAAACCTAATTTTCAAGCGCATAGGAAACTCGTGCCTCACGTCTTCGTTCGAGCATCGAGTTTCTCGAAGGTTTGGGTAATGGTGGCTGTGGGGTTGACGAAGTCGAGGCCGGAGTCTCGAGTCGTCTTATGGTCAGAGCTTGGAGCGCGTGGCGTTGACAGGTTGTGGGTTGTGATGGTTTGGTGGTTCTAGGTTTCAAGTTTAACTCGAATTTCGATTTCGAGGTGATGGAGTGGTTTGAACGATCGGAGTGTGTTCTGGGAGTGATTGTCGATGTGCTCGACGTCGTGGTGACGACTGGAACTGGCCAGTGACGATGTGCACGTGCATGAGCTCTGGTGCCTGGGTGTTTTGTTTTGCCTGGGAAGAACTAGTGTTTTCTCGCGTAGTACTCGAGTAAATCAAGTTGTTTACTCGAAGCAAAATTGTCAGGGCTCGGGTCAAAAGTTTTCTACAGGCTTTTGAACCTGAACCTGGTTTCTGTTTTGGAATTTGAAAACTAAATTTAAATTTATCAATCAAGGGTTAAAACTGAGTTTTAATCAAAATGTAAATACAAATCAAGTTTGAATTGAAATTTAGTTTGAAAATAAATAAAGTTTTGAATTCCAATTGTTCAAATAACTCAATGTATTGGGAAAATTGGAATTCAAAATAGATTTGAAACTGTAAATGGAAAATTTAAACAAGCTGTAATTAAAAAAAGTTTGAACCTGAATTTCATTCTAAGTCTGATTTCAAGATTTTGAAATTTAATTAAGTTTTATAACTTAAGTGTTTAAAATAAGTTTAATTAATTTAAAATAATCATTTGACAATTTGGGAAATATAATTACTTAGAAAAGTAATTAGTAGATAATTACTAAATGTAATTATTTGAAAAAAAAATGATCAGAAATTTGAGTATAATTATTTGTTAGTAATTAAAGGATTAACTAGTAAATTGTGATTAGTTAAGATTAATTAAATAATTAAAGGTTAATTGATTCATTAATTAAGATCGATTAGTTAATAATAAAAGATTAACTAACAAATGATTAAAGGGAAATTTATTTCAAATAATTTGTAATTAACTTATGATAATTTACTCAGATTGATGATTCGTTCATAAGTAATACATCTAATTTAAATTAATCAATTGATTAATAAATTTTACTTGTGAATGTTTGGATTTGATTGAATGGTTGAATTGTTTGATATCTCTGATTTGTGATGCTTTGTGATATATTTTGATTTGTGTGTGATCTGTAAAGTAGTTTATTTATTTGGGATGAATGCAATTTATTATCTGTATTATATATATATATATATTTGTGATCGGTGATCTGTGAATAAAAGATAAGCGTTACAACTTATACCGCTTATCAACTTTATTTCTGTAATGATGGAATGTTGTTGCGCTGTTGTGTTAAACCCCTGGACTACACCATGCACACACAAATATGGATTTCACGAGGAAATCAGTTAAGTCACAGATTTTTATCAATTTTAAAAATTGAATTCTGGAATCCAAAACAGTTTTGGAATTTGAATTGAGAGCTTTTGAAAATGAGTTTCAAAAATAAAATTTATTTTAAATAACTTAATAAAACTTGAAATTTAAATAATTTGATGTAAATTTGAATTCAATATTTGAAATTGAATTTAATAATTTGGAAATTTTGGTCTAAAAGATTATACAAGTTATAAAGGGTGTTTATATGGGTTTATAATCATTTAAAAGTATGGTTTTGGAAGTTTAAATTTAAATTCAAGTTTTATACTTGAATGGCTTCAACATATGTAAATTGTAATCAGTTTTCCAAAGCGAAAACCATTTGTTTTCAAATGATAAAATCTTTCATATAAGAAATGAATTTCCAATTTGTATTAAGGGAATTTCAAGATTTGAAATGAAAATGGTTTTCCAAGTTATGAATGAATCTTTGAAAACGAGTTTTGAAAGCTATAAGTTAAATCTTTATTTTAAAGATTGGACGAGGTAATCCAATTGAAATGGAAATTGTTTTGAAAATCTATGAATAGATCTTTGTGAAACTGGGTGAACTATGTGAGATGAATCTTTTTGTGTAAAAGATTGAAATGGTAATTTGTTTAAACCATTTGAAAGAGAAGTTTTGGTAATAAGTTGTGACTTAACTGAAATCCCAATATCCATATGTTTTTAAAGATTGCGCTCATTATTCGGTTTAGCCGGGAGAGGACTTTGTGTCATATAACCCATTCCGAATAATGATACGATGTATATGGATAGCATTTGAAGACCGGTGGTAAAGACTGGATACTTTCAAAAACGAAAGGATTACCATCGAATGTCTCTGCATCGGCTGATCCCCGATATAGAGATTTGATCACCCTTTTTGATGGGAAGTCCGGACGTGATTAGAAATTATCCGGATTTGCAAGGGCTTCTTTCGAAGTGCCTTCTGTTCTATTCAAACCTGGAACAGACTTATATGGTTGTATGTCTGACATTACACTTTGAGATATAAAGCTGATTTCTTTCAAATACATTTCTGTTTGGTGGCGGAGAATTTATTCTCTTAGCTTAACACCCTTCTCTGAGACGTACGAGCTCAGAGGTTATGTAGTTGAAGGTTATCAGTGATATACTCCCAATTTGGTAGTGTGGCATGCTAAGTGTTGTTGTGTGTTGCTGATCATTTGTTGATCAAAGCATGGCTTTCGTGTAAATCGTAGCGTTGTGGACGAGACCTCATCGGACCTCACACCCCGGAAATGGTCGAAACAGGAAAGATGCGACAAGGTTTCAGGGGTAACTCCCCTAGGGTATGTCCATTCCTTCTGGAAAAAGGTGGTATCATGGTATGGATCCCAGATATTTTACCTGTGTGGTTGCTCCAATCTCATTTACTGTGTGATTGTTGTTTTGTGATCGAGGCGCCTCGGATAAAGGTCGCAAACGACCGGGGGTGGCATATCTCAGGTTTACTTCCCAGGAAAAGGGTAACCGACCTTGTGTTGGCAGAGAGCCAGGTGGTTCTCGGGACGTCCCTCCGGAGGCATTCCCATGTGGCATAGGAAGTTCCTTAGCCTAACCATTTGTTGGAAAATCCAAAGAAACAATACGAGTCTTGTACGGTTTTAGTTGTATAACCTGCTATGGAATGTGGCGGTAACCTGCTATTGAACATAGTAGCTATAGTAGGCATACAATAATGGTTGTATGTTGGCTAAGATTAATATTATACTTTCGAAATGTTTTCCACACTAGGCACTAGTGATAATATCAAATGATTTTGCGTAGTAAGCATGTTTGACTATCATAAGGAGAAATCTCCTCCAATTTTTCGTTTGCATTGTGTGTGACGGGAGGCCTTATGGTAGTTTCATTTTCCAAAAAAAAGCATATCAGATTTCTCTTATAAACTGTTTTTATTTTAAACAACTGTTTTTGTTACTCACACCAGTCCCATGACTGACTCGGAGTTTATTGTTCCTTTCCTAAACTCCAGGTGCCCACAATTTTCCACACGGGCAGTCTAGAGTTGGGGTTTTCAGATAGTCAGGTTTAGTAGACTAGTTGGAGCTAGTTCATCTCTTGGAGTTCACGGACGACCGACATTGCTTATCTTTGTGATTCGAGCTTGATATTGGAGTTGTTGGTCTCCTTCTCTTTTGCAGATTATTTGGAGTTATCACTTCCGTCGTTTCCGATGTAACATCATTATTTGTCTCTGATATTCTTGTATCATATTGATATCATTGTTGTATATCATTCTGGATATTGTATTCGTTGGAGTTGTATATGATATCATTCATTTCTTTCTTCTGCTGTGTTATTATACTTACTGTGTTATAAGCTCCGGCATGAGTCGAATTTCAATGATTGAATCTACGGCATTCGAGTACAAGTGAAGTACGGGTGTCGATTTTCGAACGCTGAAATTTGGATCGTGACATTTTGGTATCTGAGCTAAGGTTAAACTTTAGCTATGGAGTATAACACATTAAGTAACTCATTAGAGATAGGGTGAAGTATACCCTAGAATGAGTAATCCCTAAGATATCCGTCCATATACCTCAGTAAATTCTCTTACTATCCACTGATAGTAAGAATGAGTGCAAGAAGAGGATGAGATAGGGGACAGGAGAATACGACTATAAATGGTCAATACCCTGTAACAACAAGGAAACAATCTTTTCTCTATCAATCTCTTTTTTTCAACAACTCTTTTCAATTTTTTGATAGTTCCTGGTAGACCCAGGAAGAGATTTGATATATTAATATGGGACATAAACTCCAAATAAGCCAAAATTGTTGTTTGGATGTATTGGTTGCCTTGTTCGCTTTGGTTGCTATGATCGATAGGTATACTTTAGTTTCTAAATTTAAAAGTTTTGAAATTGTATCTATATATCTATACAATTTGAGTCCCAGTATATTCTACGAATGGTTAGTTATCCTTTCGAACTAACCAATGCCACTGCATATTTCATAGATCTGCATAACCCGAGTATCCTATGAAAACATTAAAAAGATTCGTTCTCATATCTATTATTGATATTCTGATTTGGTAAGCCAAATGCAGAATAGATATTCAGTTGATTTGATGAAACATTTTTCATCTATCTTTGTGTCTCCCTGGCAAATTTCGGGGACGAAATTTCTTAAGGGGGGAGCCTGTAATGATCCCGGATTTTGAATAAGTTTAAATTGATAATTTATTTAATTTTTGAATAAAATTGCAAACATGAAACAAGAAAGAAAGAAAAAATAAGTATAAAAGCTTGCAAGAGAAGACACTCAAAATTATCTTCATATTTGTACAACCGAAAAAAATATTATAGGTTGTACAAACTAATTAATGCAGCACCAAGGCAAGGTTATATCAGCCAACAAAGATAAAAATATCTCTAATAAAAATTTGCACAAGCTTCATCTCAGCTTAAACAAATATTTTATCACCCTGTAAACTTCTTTCTATATATCAACTTCATTCCAATTTCGTTCACCATTTTTAACTGTGGAAAAACTGAGATAATATCACTTTATATTCAAACCAAACATCAACTTAAACTTCAGATTAAAATATCAAAACCACTAATGCAAGCCTGAATCAAGAAGGAAGTTACAGTTAGCAAACTCAAACAGCATTTTCAACTTTACAAAATTTAAAAAGACTTCAACTTCAACTTGAAGGCTTCTGGAATCAAAATGTGGAAGGTGAGTAACATCCAGTTATTTAAACTTAAGTATATATATATATCTTGGAATTGCTTTGTGTATATATATATATATATATTGATCAGTGCATCTTCTCTGTTAGTTCCAAGACATAGAACAACCAAAGAAAATCCAGTTTCTTGTTTTCTAATCAATATCAGGCTTTGGTTTCAAAACAAAATAGTTGTATTTAAGTATGAGTTATAATCTAAAAATGGTTTCGTGAAGTATAAATGCATATAAAATGAAAGATCAAATTTTTACAGTGAAAACTTTAAATTCTGGAAATTTCGAACTTCACGAATTATTGATTCAAGAATATAACTTGAATCCTTACTGGAAGACATGATTTTTAAACCTGGTTTGATGATTTTTAATTGTGTGGTTTGAGAGCAGTTCGTTTTTGTTTGCAAATTGGATTTTGACCAAATACTGATGATCGGTTGAGTCATGTTGGTCGGGGCTTTGGCTGGAGATGGAAGAGCCTACGGGGATGCCTGGAAAAATGGTCGGAGGTGGCAATGATGACTGTGGCGTCGGCGGCATATAATTTTAGTTCGTAAACCTAATTTTCAAGCGCATAGGAAACTCGTGCCTCACGTCCTCGTTCGAGCATCAAGTTGCTCGAGGGTTTGGGTAATGGTGGCTATGGGTTGACGAAGTCGAGGCCGGAGTCTCGAGTCGTCTAGTGGTTGGAGCTTGGAGCGCGTGGCGTTGACAGGTTGTGGGTTGTGATGCTTTGGTGGTTCCAGGTTTCAAGTTTAACTCGAATTTCGATTTCGAGGTGATGGAGTGGTTCGAACGATTGGAGTGTGTTCTGGGAGTGATTGTCGATGTGCTCGACGTCGTGGTGACGACTGGAACTGGCCAGCGATGATGTGCACGTGCACGAGCTCTCGTGCCTGGGTGTTTTGTTTTGCCTAGGAAGAACTAGTGTTTTCTCGCGTAGTACTCGAGTAAATCAAGTTGTTTACTCGAAGCAAAATTGTTAGGGCTCGGGTCAAAAGTTTGCTATAGGCTTTTAAACCTGAACCTGGTTTCTGTTTTGGAATTTGAAAACTAAATTTAAATTTATCAATCAAGGGTTAAAACTGAGTTTTAATCAAAATATAAACACAAATCAAGTTTGAATTGAAATTTAGTTTGAAAATAAATAAAGTTTTGAATTCCAATTGTTTAAATAACTCAATGTATTGGAAAAATTGGAATTCAAAATAGATTTGAAACTGTAAATGGAAAATTTAAACAAGTTGTAATTAAAAAAAGTTTAAACTTGAATTTCATTCTAAGTCTGATTTCAAGATTTTGAAATTTAATTAAGTTTTATAACTTAAGTGTTTAAAATAAGTTTAATTAATTTAAAATAATCATTTGACAATTTGGGAAATATAATTACTTAGAAAAGTAATTAGTAGATAATTACTAAATGTAATTATTTGAAAAAAAAATGATCAGAAATTTGAGTATAATTATTTGTTAGTAATTAAAGGATTAACTAGTAAATTGTGATTAGTTAAGATTAATTAAATAATTAAAGGTTAATTGATTCATTAATTAAGATCGATTAGTTAATAATAAAAGATTAACTAACAAATGATTAAAGGGAAATTTATTTCAAATAATTTGTAATTAACTTATGATAATTTACTCAGATTGATGATTCGTTCATAAGTAATACATCTAATTTAAATTAATCAATTGATTAATAAATTTTACTTGTGAATGTTTGGATTTGATTGAATGGTTGAATTGTTTGATATCTCTGATCTGTGATGCTTTGTGATATATTTTGATTTGTGTGTGATCTGTAAAGTAGTTTATTTATTTGGGATGAATGCAATTTATTATCTGTATTATATATATATATATATATATATATTTGTGATCGGTGATCTGTGAATAAAAGATAAGCGTTACAGCTTATACCGCTTATCCACTTTATTTCTATATTTTCATGTGTAATGATGGAATGTTGTTGCACTATTGTGTTAAACCCCTGGACTACACCATACACACACAAATATGGATTTCACGAGGAAATCAGTTAAGTCACAGATTTTTATCAATTTTAAAACTTGAATTTTGGAATCCAAAACAGTTTTGGAACTTGAATTGAGAGCTTTTTAAAATGAGTTTCAAAAATAAAAGTTATTTTAAATAACTTAATAAAACTTGAAATTTAAATAATTTGATGTAAATTTGAATTCAATATTTGAAATTGAATTCAATAATTTGGAAATTTTGGTCTAAAAGATTATACAAGTTATAAAGGGTGTTTATATGGGTTTTTAATCATTTAAAAGTATGGTTTTGGAAGTTTAAATTTAAATTCAAGTTTTATACTTAAATGGCTTCAACTTATGTAAATTGTAATCAGTTTTCCAAAACAAAAACTGTTTGTTTTCAAATGATAAAAACTTTCATATAAGAAATGAATTTCCAATCTATATTAAAGGAATTTCAAGATTTGAAATGAAAATGGTTTTCCAAGTTATGAATGAATCTTTGAAAACGAGTTTTGAAAGCTATAAGTTAAATCTTTGTTTTAAAGATTGGACGAGTTAATCCAATTGAAATGGAAATCGATTTTAAAATCTATGAATAGATCATTGTGAAACTAGGTGAACTTTGTGAGATGAATCTTTTTGTGTAAAAGATTCAAATGGTAATTTATTTAAACCATTTGAAAGAGAAATTTTGGGTAATAAGTTGTGACTTAACTGAAATCCCAATATCCATATGTTTTTAAATATTGCGCTCATTATTCGGTTTAGCCAAGAGAGGACTTTGTGTCATATAACCCATTCCGAATAATGATACGACGTATATGGATAGCATTTGAAGACCGGTGGTAAAGACCGAATACTTTCGAAAACGAAAGGATTACCATCGAAAGTCTCTGCATCGGCCGATCCCCGATATAGAGATTTGATCACCCTTTGTGATGGGAAGTTCGGACGTGATTAGAAATTATCCGGATTTGCAAGGGCTTCTTTCGAAGCGCCTTCGGTTCTGTTCAAACCCGGAATAGACTTGTATGGTTGTATGTCTGACATTACACTTTGAGATATAAAGCTGATTTCTCTCAAATACATTTCTGTTTGGTGGCGGAGAATTTATTCTCTTAGCTTAACACCCTACTCTGAGACGTACGAGCTCAGAGGTTATGTAGTTGAAGGTTATCAGTGATATACTTCCAATTTGGTAGTGTGGCATGCTAAGTGTTGCTGTGTGTTGCTGATCATTTGTTGATCATTTGTTGATCAAAGCATGGCTTTCTTGTAAAGTGTAGCTTTGTGGACGAGACCTCATCGAACCTCACACCCCGGAAATGGTCGAAACAGGAAAGATGCGACAAGGTTTCATGGGTAGCACCCCTAGGGTTTGTCCATTCCTTTTGGAAAAAGGTAGTATCATGGTATGGAGCCCAGATATTTTACCTGTGTGGTTGCTCCAATCTCATTTACTGTGTGATTGTTGCTTTGTGATCGAGGCGCCTCGGATAAAGGTCGCAAAGGACCGGGGGTGGCATATCTCAGGTTTACTTCCCGGGAAGGGGGTAACCGGCCTTGTGTTGGCAGAGAGCCAGGTGGATCTCAGGACGCCTCTCCAGAGGCGTTCCCATGTGGCATAGGAAGTTCCTTAGCCTGACCATTTGTTGGAAAATCCAAATAAACAACACGAGTACGGTTTTAGTTGTATTACCTGCTATGGAATGTGGCGGTAACCTGCTATTGAACATAGTAGCTATAGTAGTCATACAATAATGGTTGTATGCTGGCTAAGATTAATATTATACTTTCGAAATGTTTTCCACACTAGGCACTAGTGATAATATCAAATGATTTTGCGTAGTAAGCATGTTTGACTATCATAAGGAGAAATCTCCTCAAATTCTGCGTTTGCATTGTGTGTGTGGCGGGAGGCCTTATGGTAGTTTCATTTTCCAAAAAAAAACATATCGGATTTCTCTTATGAACTATTTTTATTTTAAACAACTGTTTTTGTTACTCACACCAGTCCCATGACTGAGTCGGAGTTTATTGTTCCTTTCCTAAACTCTGGGTGCCCACAATTTTCCACACGGGCAGTCTGGAGTTGGGGTTTTCAGATAGTCAGGTTTAATAGACTAGTTGGAGCTAGTTCATCTCTTGGAGTTCACGGACGACCGACATTGCTTATCTTTGTGGTTCGAGCTTGATGGTGGAGTTGTTAGTCTCCTTTTCTTTTGCAGATTATTTGGAGTTATCACTTCTGTCGTTTCCACTGTAACATCATTATTTGTCTATGATATTCTTGTATCATATTGATATCATTGTTGTATATCATTCTGGATATTATATTCATTGGAGTTGTATATGATATCATTCATTTCTTTCTTCCGCTGTGTTGTTATACTTACTGTGTTATAAGCTCCGGCACGAGTCGAATTTCAACGATTGAATCTGCGGCATTCGAGTACAAGTGAAGTACGGATGTCGATTTTCGAATGCTGAAATTTGGATCGTGACAATTGCACATATAAATGGGCATTTTATGTGTTATAGATGCAAGTCCCAACATCTATATATGTATATATTAACTATGTACACCTTATGCGATGTTGCACTTGCACTATACACATATATAAGCATACTAGATACACTCATTAAAATATGTTTAGTGTGAATTAAATTAAAACTTTCTTTTAACCTACTTAAATAAAGTAATATTTATTTAAAACACTATTAGGTTGGATCTAATAAACCTTTAGACTTCATAGGCCCAATAGATCAAAAATATGAATTTTTTAAGATCTACCTATTTCACCCGCCTCTGACTAGCCTAGATCCTTCAATTTTTACGAAGTCTCTCTCTGAGGGACCACATGAGTATCTTCACTCTCATTTTAAATAGTCTTTAGGAAATCACTTTAAGGTGGGGTGTTAAAAATTTAAAAGATTTTTTTACTTTTTATATTTAGTTCTAATATGACCCTTGATCTGAACTTTCTCTTTTTTGGTTTCAATTTTTCCTTTTTTTCTGTAAACGAATACGAATAAATCAATGTACAAGGAAAGTGAGGGCAAGATCGGGGACGGTGATGGTTGGGAAAGGTGGTTGGAAGTAGGGTAAGGATGTCGCAGCGTTAAGGCGAACAACAGATCTGGCCAATCTGGGGCAAATAACAAGGGATGATGGAACCAAAGCATTAGCAACTCAACTAGGGGAGGGCAGATTAAAAATAAAGATAGAATCAATGTACCCACAGATGCCAAAATGGTCTCCCACTATGAGGTTGTTAGAGAATGAGCAGTAAGAACCAACTTCTGATTTGGAATTTATCCAACCTCTAATTAAGAATGGAAAGAGAAGAGGAGTACCATCCCCAAATACAATTAGGGAAGCGGGAAAAGGGTGGGAAAATTGCATGATGTTTTATATAGTAGAACCAATGCCTTTTTCCAAGGCACTAGAGCATAACACTAAGAGATTTTGGGAAACTATGAGTAGTTTCATGGTTCAATCTAAAGATAGCAGTTCTTTTATAGTCGTGTTTGGGAATGAAAATGACTACAATAAAATCCTTGAGAAGGGCATGTGGTTTTTGATAAAAATATAATTATTAAAAAGAAATTGTGCCCAAGGTAAAGACTGATTGGGACCTATTTACAATGATGCCAGTTTGGATCTCGCTACCAGGATTAAGTTTTCGACTTTGGGCTCCTTGTGCCATTATTTTTTTGGTAAGTCTATTAGGTATTCCTATCAAAATGGATGAATCAATAATGAAAAGAACCATAAGTTTTTTGCTCTTGTTTTGGAAGAGATGAGCGCAGATGCAGGATTTTGAAACTTAATTGAGGCGGTAGGGGAGAATGGAGAGATTTTCAAACATGAGGTAATATAGGAAAGTCGTCCACCAAGATGTGAAAATTTCCTATGTTTTGGTCATCTTAAAGGGTAGTCCCTACGAACCAAATCACGGGTGTAGAAAGAAGATGCGACTATCCCAGTTGACAGTCAAGTGAAGAATACAGGTAAGGCTTCGCATGTGGAATCAGGAAAGAACTATAATGCTAGGGAGAAGGATAAGAATATGGTAGTTGATGAATTATTTCAAGAAGGTGAAGAAAAATCCGAAAGGTTTGTCAAGGTAGAAGCTCTTGAGGAGGAAAAGGTTATGTCTCAAAATTGGGGATCTAAGAAAGTTGAAGAACCAGAGACAATGGCTAAGCTTGTGGATCAAGAAGCATGTGTAAGTGGGGGAAAGCCCTAGGGGAAGTTGCAGACATGATATGTGATAACCCGCACCTCCCGACACACCGATCCAAGCCTAACGTGACATTCGGAATCGTGCCATGCCGAGAAATGCGGTTTGTCGGGGTGCTATAACATTTTTATACTATAGAGGCTAATACAAGCAAATATAATCTAAGATATAATACACTTTCAGAACTCACGGCGGAATGAATAAAAAATATATAACATAGAAAAATATCTATGTCAGAAAATATTCAAATCACAGTCTTAGAAAATACGTATGTGGTCTAATACAGAGTAATAGAAAATATCACTCCAAGTCTGATAAAGGAGATAAACTGTACTGATAAGACATGTAAATATATGGAGAGAAAATCCGATAAAAAGTAGTATCCAAAGATAATCATTACTCTCCAAATATAAAGAACGGGTTGATGACATGCTGCCATGTTCACCTGTGGAAGGAAAAAAGAAGGGAAGAGAATTGTTTAGACAAAATGTCTGGTGAATGAGTACAAGTTTAATATGTAATGTTCATGCGCAGTTACTTTAATACTACTCTGGATGACATAGGGTGTGATACAAATGTCTGTGAATTCCTAAGGTCTGTTACCAGAGGGTTCTTGTCTAATACGTTCCCACACTACAATTTGTATAGTCTATTGCAATGGATCGAACTAAGGATTAAACCTCACATCTAACAATCGATCATCGCTCCTAGAGCTTCTCAATATGTAAAACACCGCCCTCTTGGCTACTAACTATGCAACATCGCCACTAGGATACTGTGGAACTACCCTCACCAATATCGGTTCCTCTAAACTACTAGGGGACCGATTTCCCCCCTAATTAGTACTACACGAACCCGCAATGCCGACACACCTAAATGTCCCATCGTCTGCTTTCGTGTCCACTTCTCGACTGTAGTGTTGCATCTTATTGCATGTGCTAGGATCCTCTATTTGAACCGTATCATGCCGCGTTTGTATTCGTGCATACTAGGACTCCCTTTGTGTTGGGCCATTCTCCATCAAGCATCCTCGTCGGTGTTGCGCGTCCACCGTGGAACCTCCTATGAGTATCATTTGTGAAAATACATTACCTCTAGTCAATTACTCGCTCCTGAATTGGGTAAAAAACATTTACCCAACACCACAATGACCTAACGCCCACTTATTGGGAAGTAGCTTCCCTACAAGTCCTAACGTACATCCAAATGCCCTTAAGTAGGCCCACAAGTAGTTAATATTTGTATATATTTTTATTGGTAAACTAAGGCCTTAGACCGAGGTTCGGATTGTGCATTTTACACGTCTATCGGTCGACAACTAACCCAAACCGGTCGACCACTACCATACAACTTGTAACATCCTCCATTCTGAGGCCCAAAACTAACTGCTACGGATGCTGTAGTCATCCTTACTTATTAGTTCTCGATGATAAAATGTGGCTATGTTAATGGTATCCATAATATCAGAAGCACCAGAATATGAAATAATTTTAAACATAATTTCAAAGCAAATCTTCTCATTATATTTCAATGATAATATTCCATATTTTTTACATTATCCTAAACGTTGTTCAGGTTCAGATAAAATATAATTAGGACAAAATTCTCCAAGAGCGACATATGAAATTGCCCTCTTGGCTGATCAGAGTTACTAAATAGATAGATACATCTACTGTCAATACATTCATACAACAACTCACATAACACAGCAGATAATAGTGATAGATAAACTCTTAGATGGCTAGCTTTTCTTTCTGCACATCTCTGAATGCTTTATTCGCCATAACCTACTTAACCTGTAAAGCCCTTATTCTCAATTTACTCAAATCAAATTTTGAACACCTAAGAGTTTAAGGGAAAAAACATAAACTTTGAGTTAGACAAAAAGCCTGGTGTGAATAATAATATGTCATCTTGGTTTGTAGATATTAAGTGAGACCACGCCGCTGAGCCGAACGGGATTTTCCCTCACCAATATCCCTTTTAAAAATATATCTTTTGCAAGTCAAAATCCTACAACCCAACTGGTTATAATAAATAATATAAACAATAATGTGCTTGCATGTTATATAGGTAATCTTGACTATCCATCAAATCAATGGATTATCCATCCCAATGTTTAGTTTTCATAGGGCAACTACAAACCTACATGGCTGACATGAGCCTACTAGATATACCAAATTTTCTAACATTGTTAAAAGAAAAGTGGATGGTTTGTTGGAATACACTTATCCTAGTGATTATTTGACTATTTGTCAATCTCATAGGTTTGCTAGGCTTACTATGAACCTAAAGGTTTTGCAGGCCAACCTATAACCTATCTTATCTTTATGTATTCCTTTCTATGCCTACACCTACTTTTAGTCTTACCCTTGACAAAGCCCTACACATGTGAATTTTGGACTTATACCAGCTAAGGGGTAATAGTTTAAGTATATGGTGCTACCCTACACCAGTCCCATCATGTTTTCTAATCTTCGAGTCAATTCATCCCACCACAATCTATCCAAAAGTGATAAGAGTAATAATTCTTTAGTAAAATTTTAGGCTAAATACCCTTTTTTATTTCCTTGAAAACACTTTCTTGATAAATGATTTAACCCTTGAAATCATGCTTTCAAAACAAGGAAAATATAGACCTTTACAATATCCAAAATAATTATGCTATGATATATGCTTTTATAAAATAGTATTAGTAAGATCCAAATCACTTGGAAGTTAACTCACTTCAAAACCATAGGCCATAAAGCCAGAACAATATAACACCTTTATATTGATACTATAGGATCGATTTCACCCTAGAGGGGGATGGGTGAATAGGGAGATACTAATAATTATTAAAATTAATGTGGAAATATATAAAATAATTGCAGCACAGATAAAGCAGAATAATAAAAGCAGAAAGATAATGCAGAGGAGATCACACACAAATTTACCCAGCTTCGGCAAAAACCTGCCTACGTGCTGCCCCCAAGGTTTCTACTAGAAATTAAGTCAGACAATTACACACGTAAAATCGCGACACCCACTATCGACTAACCTAAGTCTACGCTCAAAACCCTGCCACAACTCAGCCACTGAATTACGAATTCTCGAACTACACCTCCGTAGTTCGTCCCATAGTCACACGACTAGAATTTTACAAAATTTTAAATGAAAAATACAAAAATAAAAACAAACACAAAACCCTATATAAAATTAAACCCCAAAATATTAATAAAGCCAACCCATTTAATCATATAACTCAAAAAATATCTCCCTTTATTTCAGTCTGTTCGGCCCGTATTCTTTGCTTTGTGAAAATGGCTGCCTTGTTCGTTCCTCTTTGTTTCTGAAAATTAGGGTTCTGGAATTTGAAGTAGCCACCTTGAAGTTGATCGAATTGAATGCTGCACGCCTGTAAGAAATGATGCTCGAACCTTCTGTTGCTTTCGTTCCATTGCGGCTGCTTCTCGATCGAGTTCGAATCGAATAATACTAGTATGTGATTTCCTTTATTTACTCTCATTGATATGCTTGAACTCGATGATCTGATTGCCGATGATGTTAATGGTTTAAATAGGGATCGATTCCCTTAATTTCCGTTCGAATATTTCATTTGAATTCGTCAGTTAATTTTGCTCTGCCGTTCGATTTTGCTTGAATACATATGATTTGTTTAGACTGGATCAATTCAAATATTTTATTGATGTGCTTTGCTTGATTACCACAGCTTGTTTGGTTTTCTGATTTGATTCCGTTCTTTATGCTCCTTTGATTTCGGCCTTTTGAATCTGTGATGAGAATTTGACTTCGATTAACTGCAAGTTTCATTCTCTTCTACTCTAACTTGTTTATCGTGTTAGTGTATAGTTGACCCTTGAACTTGGTCGAGACTTGTTGCAATGTGGTTCTTCCTGGATCACTTGTTGTTTGATGTGTGCTGCACTTGATACTATGTACATATGGTGGTCTGTGTTCAAGTGTACATTGATTTGAAAAACTCCCTTGTATTTGCGTGCTTGGAGTCTTGATTGATTTGCTCATTGGTCTTCACTGTTGAGGCTGCACTTGTGCCATTTGATGTTTGGTTTTGATGTCTTGATACATTTGAGTCTTTGTTTCGTATGTATGCACCGTGTATATACATGTGTGAACATACATGTATATATGTATGTTGTATATGTGGGTCTGGTCTTGTTTCACTTCACTGTTCATTGGTCCTGGTACCTTTTGTTGTTTGCTGGTCTGTCCATTTTGTTTCACTTGAATTTGTGTTGTATTTGGTCTTTTGATAGCTTGCTTGTACACATTAGAGTTTTTATCGCCTCATCTGTTTCATTTTGAAGTCATGTTCATGCCTCTTCATTCAAGACTGTTTGCAGTTTTGTTGCTATTTGATGTTGAGGCTTTGCTCAGTTTTGTTGCTATTCAATATGTATACATGAGTATGATCTAATGCATATGTTCCGGTCTCTGTTTGAAAGATTGATTTGTGCATTTCACTTTGAATTTATTTTTCACTTGAAGTTAACCTGTTTTTATACTCCACTGTGCTGGTTCATTGAGCTAGCTGTTGAGGCTGTGTTCATTTTGGTTTTGTTGCATTAATTCTGGACTGGTGTTTGTTGCTCCTTTTGAGTTGTTGTCTTGTTGTTGTTTTTGACGTGCATTCTTATTTGGAGTCTTCATTTCTGGATTGAAATGTTAGTTGAACCTGTTGTTGCTGGCTTCATGTGTACATCACTTTATACATGTGTTGTTTATAGTCTGAAGTTTTGTGTACACTTTCATGTGGATTTTTTTTTTCGTATTGCACCTGAGATGAATCCAGCCTTGAGTCGGATTTGACCTTGTGCTCACCTGCCCCTGCAGTTTTATCAAGTTTATATCGGTGTGCACGGCCTTGTGGCATGTACAATGATACACTGTGCATGTCATAGGTTGTTTGTGTTTGATGAATTCAAAACGAAAATGATGACGAACAACCCAAATAACTGAGGCATATTTTTCAAACACACATTTTATTTTACACTGCAAAAAATATATTTCTTTTTCAATTTTACTACGTTAGTGTTTATTTTGTAGATAATTCAGATGCTGGATACAAATTGGAATATAGTTGAAGAACAAATATGAGTGAACGAGTGATATATAGTGAGGTGCAAATGTAAATGACAATTGTATAGTGAAAAATTGTGTTGTAATTTGAAATTGTATTGTAATTGAAATTTTGTATATATAGTGAGAGCTCAAATTTTGTACTATTCAAAAATTGTAATAAAATATTTTTTTGAATAAAATATTTGTTTGAATTTAAATTATGTTATTTATTTTATTCAACAAATATTTATTTAATTATGTGAGAAATAAAATAGTACAATAACAAATGCATTTAAATGAATATATATATATATATATGTTTATTATCATAAAAAAAATCATATACTTGCATATTCAACAATCTCCCCATTTTGATGATAACAAACATATATTTAAGATTTTGAATTTATTAAATGTATTTGATCATTCTATTTGCTCCCCCTATTTGAATGCTCTCCCTACACCAAAGCTCCCCCTTCATATATGCATGAAGATTAATAAAAATATGCAATTAAACGTAGATGGGAATATGCAAATAGGGGTGATATCACTTTAGAACGATAGGGGCGATATCAGCATAAAAAACCATATAGTTGTGTCTATTTATGGTATATTTATATCAAGAATTTGAATATCTACTAACCATGCATAATCGTTAGGACTTTTAAATGAGATTAGTAGTATTCCCAATTTTTATATAAAAAAATGAATTTCAAGTATCTTCTAACCACACATAACCGTGAGAACTTTTAAATGGGATTAGAATCAACTTGCCTATTTAATAACCAATTTTGATATGTGTTCCATACATGCATAACCGTCAGGACTTTTAAATGGGCATGAAAGCACATACTCAAATATTCTAAGTAATTCACCCATGCATAACCGTGAGGACTTTTAAACGAGAGTGAATACTTTGGATGTTTTAAAATAAAATAAAAAATAAAAACGAATAATTTTCCGTTTAAAATACCACATTTTGACATAGCATATTGGATTTTAATGAGTGATGGTCGTTAGAAATATGATAGAAATAAAGATGGTTATGGAATTTTTACCAACAAAAGTTATTATAAATCTTGTTTAAATTTTTAAAGAAAGTTATTAAATATACTGTCTCGAGTCATAATATATGATTAGTATCAACACTCATCACTTTTTCAATCACTATTTACCTTTTCGATAATCAATAGGGAGTCAGATTAGTTAATGTAGTCATTTAAGATTAAATCCAAAAATGATTACAAAATCAAATTTTCAAAAATGTCTAATCTGAAAAGAAGTCAACAAAAACTATTTTCTAGAAGGAGTTTTATAAGAAAATTGTCTACTAATTGAAAATCAGTTAAAAATGAAAATTATGCAGATATTTTCTTTGTGAATGTGACGCAACTAATGAATGTCTCAACATAAAACACGTTCTACTAGTAATTTTTTATCAACTTGGCTACTAGTGTAATCTGCATCTGAATTCCGTTTTACCTCAAAGTTATCGGATGGATACCAAAGACCAAACCGTGAAGTGTACATCAAATATATCCACGTGTATCTAGAATAATCATCAATCAATACAAGACAACATCTCTTATCATATAAACTTGCAATATAGTTGGTCCAAACAAATTTATATAAACTAGTTCAAACATGAAAAGATGATTGGTCAACATTTTTGCACAAATCAGAATCAAAAATCAACATTTATTTCTTCATCACATAACTGGCTGAATTAAATCAGAATATGGTGCGGATTTACACATTTAATACATCGTTCAAGATAAATATACCGTTACCTATTTTACCTTTGCCGATAATTTTTCGTTCTTGCCCATTGTGATTCTGCCACCTTTGTACTAGGGTAAGGAACTATAATTTGTCGTCCGTCGTGTTTCTAGAACAGCCAGAATCCAGGTACCACCCTTGTTGTTCCTTAGCTTGCCACCACACCTACACGAGAAAAGATTTTGTGAACTATTTGTTTTTATAGGTCCACGGTTGTTAGTGGCAAAAGATATTCAAAAATATGTTTGTGTAGACCCAAAACAATCTATATTTGTTCCTTTCGGCACCCGAATTTGTTTGACTTTAAGGGATTTTACATTTGTGCCTATAGAAACCCAAATTGGTATTGTTTTCAAGTGTTTGGGTCTATACCAACAATTATTGTGATTGTGTCCAAATTTTCTACAAATCGTGCACTTGGAATTGACTTGATTAATTTCGCTTCTAACACGTTCAGATTGATTATACCCAATTCCTTGTCTAACAGTATTAACAGTTTGTTTCCCTAATATCCAATTTAACGATCTTTCTGCTTTTGAAAATTTTCCTAAGGTTATAGACAATTGTTGGACTTGTGTTTTGAGAGATTCATTTTCATTCAATAACAAGGTGCACTTTTTAATAGAATTTTCTCTCCTGGTGTTTTCTCTTTCTTTCAAAATCAGAATTTCATTTTCAAGTGATTTAATTTTAATTTCTAAATTTTTAATTTCTTCTTCAAGTGATGAGCACTTATCACACTTAGGGCTCTTATTTCAATAGTTTTTAACCAGTTGATCCAGCTGTTTATTTAACTCTATCAAACTATCCTTTTGTGATTCAAGTTTAGCGTACTTCTCCCCAAGTCGTTCAAAGCAACCATTTACTTCATGAAAATATATAGGTAATTCTGAGTGAGTGAGTTTTGATACCTCGCTTGGCTCGTCATCATCGCTATCAGTAATATCACCTCGAAGACACAGATCTGCTTTTTCACTCTCATTGCTAGTGCTTTTATTATCGTCATCACTTTTCTTCCACGTGGCTGCAAAACTTCTCCTTTTTTATTTCTTTCCTTGGCCGAGTCGATTCTGAGGACAATTTGGCTTGATATGACCAGGTTTGTTGCATTTGTGACAAATGATCTCCTGCTCTTCTTAGTTGTCTAGTACTTTGACTATTCTACTTTTTAATTGTTGATTTAGAGTTGGGTTTCCGTATTTGCGGTTCCACTTTTTGAATCTCTTTATTAGTAGCGCCAGTTCAGCGCTCCATCATCATCATCATCATCATCTTCACTTTCCATTGTTCCTTTGAGAGCTATCGATTTCTTTCGAGTATCACCTCCTTCACGTTCTTCCTTGAATTTCATTTCTAGCTCATAAGTGGTGAGATTTCCAATGAGTACTTCAACTTTGATTTGTTTCAAATCCTTCGATTCTTGAATAGCGGTGACTTTGGCTTCAAAATTTCACGGTAGAACTCTGTGAGGATTTTCTGGACTATTTTCAATTATGTGTATGGATTTCCAAGAGCTTTTGATTTGTATACGAGATTAGAAAGTCGTCCATACATCTCTTTGACATTTTCATCCTTGGCCATTGTGAAGTTCTCGTATTCGCTACTAAGCATTGCAAGGCGAGATTCTACGACTTGAGATGTTCCTTCGTGAGCCACTTCAAGCGTGTGCCATATTTCCTGCGCAATTAGACAATGTGAGACACGATTAAATTCAATTTGATCAAATGAACCGATAATAGAATTCATAGCTTTAGCATTAGCATTCTGTAGTGTATTTTCAAGATATGTCCATTGATCCATCAGTTTTTCAATTTCTTGATTATCTTCCACTATAGTTGGTGTCATTTATCTCGTCTAAACAATATTCCAAGCATCAATGGTTTTTAGAAAAAATTTCATTCTATTTTTCCAGTAATCATATTCACCATTGAACATTGGTGGTCTAACTATGGACTGTCCCTCAGCAAAAGCATTATTAAAGGAAGCCATTTAAAAATCAAAATTTTTAAACAAAGATTTGCTTTTGAGAAATCAAAATTTTAAAATAAAAATTGGTTTTTATTCCTCGCTCTGATACCACTTGTAGGATCGATTTAACCCAAGAGGGAGGGTGGAAAGGATGATACTAATAATTATAAAAATTAATGTGGAAATATATAAAATAATTGCAGCACAGATAATAGCAGAATAATTAAAGCAGAAAGATAATGCAGAAGAGATTACACACAAATTTACCCAGCTTCGGAAAAACCTGCCTATGTGATGCCCCCAAGGTTGACATGTTGCAATGTGGTTCCTCCTGGATCACTTGTTGTTTGATGTGTGTCGCACTTGATACTATGTACATATGGTGGTTTGTGTTCAAGTGTACATTGATTTGAAAAACTGCCTTGTATTTGCATGCTTGGAGTCTTGATTGATTTGCTCACTGGTCTTGACTGTTGAGGCTGCACTTGTGCCATTTATGTTTGGTTTTGATGTCTTGATACATTTGAGTCTTTGTTTCGTATGTATGCACCGTGTATATACATGTGTGAACATACATGTATATATGTATGTTTTATATATGGGTCTGGTCTTGTTTCACTTCACTGTTCACTGGTCCTGGTACCTTTTGTTGTTTGCTTGTCTGTCCATTTTGTTTCACTTGAATTTTTGTTGTATTTTTCTTTTTGTAGCTTACTTGTACATACTTGAGTTTGTATTGTCTCATATGTTTCATTTTGAAGTCATGTTCATGCCTCTTTATTCAAGACTATTTGCAGTTTTGTTACTATTTGATGTTTCGGCTTTGCTCAGTTGACTTGTACATGGTTGCATTGTAACTTGCCTTCTCTGTTCTTTAAACTGATATATGTGTGTACTCAAATATCTATACATGAGTATGATCTAATGCATATATTCTGGTTTCTATTTGAAAGATTTATTTGTGCATGTCACTTTGCATTTTGTTTTCACTTGAAGTTAACCTGTTTTCATACTCCACTGTGCTGGTTCATTGAACTAGCTGTTGAGGCTGTGTTCATTTTGATTTTGTTGCATTCATTCTGGACTGGTCTTTGTTGCTCCTTTTGAGTTGCGGTCTTGTTGTTGTTTTTGACCTGCATTCTTATTTGGAGTCTTCATTTCTGGATTGAAATGTTATTTGAACCTGTTGTTGCTGGCTTCATGTGTACATCACTTTATACATGTGTTGTTTACAGTCTGAAGTTTTGTGTAAACTTTCATCTGGATTTGTTTTTCGTATTGCACCTGAGTTGAATCCAGCCTCGACTTGGATTTGACCTTGTGCTCACCTGTCCTTGCAGTTTTATCAAGTGTATATCGGTGTGCATGGCCTTGTGGCATGTACAGTGATACACTGTGCATGTCACAGGTTGTTCGTGTTTGATGAATTCAAAACGAAAATTATGACGAACAACCCAAATAACTGAGGCATATTTTTCAAACACACATTTTATTTTACACTGGAAAAATATTTCTTTTTCAATTTTACCGCGTCAGTGTTTATTTTGAAGATGATTCAGATGCTGGATACAAATTGGAATATAGTTGAAGAACAAATATGAGTGAACGAGTGATATGTAGTGAGGTGCAAATGTAAATGACAATTGTATAGTGAAAAATTGTGTTGTAATTTGAAATTGTATTGTAATTGAAATTTTGTATATATAGTAAGAGCTCAAATTTTGTACTATTCAAAAATTGTAATAAAATATTTGTTTGAATAAAATATTTATTTGAATTTAAATTCTGTGTTATTTATTTTATTCAGCAAATATTTATTTAATTATGGGAGAAATAAAATAGTACAATAACAAATACATTTAAATGAATGTATATATGTTTATTATCATCAAATAAAAATCATATACTTGCATATTCAACAGATACGTCGGCGAGGATATGAGGGTGTTCACCTCTCTAGACATAAGCTATAAGCCCAAGTTAAAAATCATTTAATTTATAATGTCGGCGACCTTATCGCCACTAAGGGTATTCTCTCTTCTTTAATATAAAATATATTAAAGCCTTTAACTTTTAAAACATAGGGCCATAAGGTCGATAACATGGATGTCGCACTTCATAATATGTCGGCATCCTAAGGTATAAAACTTGGTTTCCATATGAACAAGTCTAAAAAGAATAGGGTCGACATAGTTAAATCTCGGCGTTATTGCCTTAAGGAAAATAGTGGCTTCATTAGAGCCGAAGTCATCAATGACATCGACAAAGCAAAAACGGCATAGTTGCTTAGATTATCAAAGTCAATAGGTATAAAACACGCGACATCATTTTTACAGCTTTAAGTCACTCGAAACCAACGGGGTTGGCGACGTTATGGGTATGTGGCCCCAAACCCTTATATATATATAAGTGGAAATTAGCCACAAGGGCCTCTTTAGCAAGTGAAATTAGTTTCTAGGACACACAACTGAAATAATTACTTTCAAGGACAAAACATAAAATAATTAGTTTCTAGGGCCTAAAAATCTATGAAATTATGTCCTTGAAAGTAATTGGACTGGTGACTTTGTCCTTAAAAGTAATTATTCTGCTGATTTTGGCCTGGAAAGTAATTTCTTTGAATGTGTGTCCTATAAACTAATTGGACTGCAAAGTTTGTCCTTCTGGTGAAATGTCCCTATATATAATGTGGCACTATAGAAAGGAATGCGGCAAGGTCGACATCGACGATAAGGATGTCGACTTCGAAGCCCTTCAACCCTAACTGATTCACTTCATACCAACACGGGTTGATATCATTTGCATCGCTATTGGTTGTCATTGAAGTCATAGCTGTGATGAAGAGGAATGAAGAAGTTGTCATTGCCGACATTGCATCTCCATAATTAATATTAAAACTAATTATTTGCTAATAAAAGCAAGTTCATTTTACCAACCCCTTCTATTTGTCAAAAGCTCATTGGTTAACAACTTTTTTTTATCAAATATTTTTCTTAAAACCTGCATACCCTTGTCTTTCTTTTCCAAAAGAATTTGCAAACCATTTGTTTTTATATGAATGTTTTGATAATTAATTAAGCCTTTCTAGCTCAAATAATACAAAATAATTGTTAAACACTTGGGAAAAATCCCCAAAAATAACAATAAATCAAATTAATCACATTCTTCAACATATACAAATTTTGGAGCCAAAAACATAATTTAATTATTTTAAATAATTAAAACTCGAAATATCTCATTTTCCAACATTCGAAAATTCACCAAATATTATCATTAATCAAAAATAATGATACTAAAATCCCACTTCTAAAACAATGTTTTTAACATCATATCATAATTTCAAGTCATTTGGATGTCATATGATAGGTTTTCTAACTCAAACATATCACTTAATTTCATAAATAAATTTCATAAATTCACCAATAAGCATATAATCATTCAAACTATCATGGCATGGGCATAAGATGAGCAAAAGAATCGGGTTTATACTTAAAATGAAAAATAAAAATTAAAACATGAGATGCATAACTATTACTCACCTTGAATGGTTTAAGAAGGTTGAGATTTGTCTTTAATTTGGTTTCCCTAAGCTTTGATCCTATTTCTCTAGCTTTACTTCCTTTGAACCCCTGTTAATGGTCGGCCTTGATTCATCTAGTTTTTTTTGTAATGAGTGAAATAAGGGAAGAAATAAGAGAATAAGGGTTTAGGTTTAGGAATTTAGATCTATTCTCATTTTGGCCTTAGCATATATTCCTCCTTCTTATTAAGTTTTTAAATCATTCTTATTAACTCATTCACTAAGGCACGACCCCTATTGATTATCAAATCTCAATCTTCTTAACCTTATACATTATTATTTAATTTATATAATTATATATCCTAAATAATGTTAATTAGAATTAGGTTTGTTACAAAACCGTTGGGTATTAGGGTCGATCGGTCATAAGCTGTTAAATTTATAGGGGTTGCAAAATAGTTTAGGCTGTTAAATTTAGGTTGGTGAATCTTCAGTCTGATCATGCACGCTCATCTAATTTTTGAGACCCATGCATTAAATCCTACCCATTCAAACATGTCACAACTCTTAGTGATTTCCTGATTTCACACGGGCACGGTCGACTGCCTAACACCTTAGGTCGACTGCTATCAATCGACCTACGACCCCTCTGAGTCGGTCGATCACCTTGTAAATTTATGAAATTTTGACTTTTAAGTTCTTATTATATTTTCGATTATACCAACGCCCGTAACTTTTACGTATTAACTCCACTTAAAAATGTTGTATATGAAAATCGCCCAGAAAATCACTACGAATGCAATAGTGCAATTTTCGTAGCCAAATTCTGACGTTTGTGAAAAAATTATTTTTAGTCCTTGCTTTATTTTAATTTGATTTTCGTATTAAATTTCTCATTAAATTTCCAGGGTGTTACATTCTCCCCTCTTAAAATGATTTCATCATCGAAATCTCAAAGGATGGAAAAATATAACCTACACACGCAGCAACTAATGTCTACACTCATCTACTCATTCATCATCCACGGGCAATCATTGTCCTTAGAAATTTTATAATGCAATATGTACATATATATGCAATGTGAAATGCACATGAACCTATACTAATGCAAAAAATTAGGCGGTCTACTAATCCAGTCGACTTCTTGTTATGCAAATGCTTATGCTATGCATCCAAATGAACGCAACGTTCTAAGCAAATATACTTGAAGTCCTATATGTACGCACAATCATTTCAACTCATACGCAACATCCATATGCATAACATCCACTAGCATCACAATAATCAAAGCTAACATGCTACAAAATATGAGTGTGTGCGTGTGTCTAAAGGATATCCATCATAAATCTGTAAAAGAGAACAACTCAAACAATACATCCAAATATATTCATTAGCATCCATCATCCATAACATGTCCTATCAACATGTTTATAATCATTCCTACCATCCAATGGTCTCCAACTAAAGGGCATACCAAGCTAAGTCTTTTATATAAGTAATCTATACTCATAAGAATTAAATTATAAATATACTAGAAAAGAGTTATGGGTAGGTAGCACGAATCTTCTCCTCAGGCTCCCATGTACGCTCTGTTGGATTGTCTTCCCATTAGACTTTAACAAGTCTAATCTCTTTGTTGCGGAGTCAATTTGTACCATGTTCAAGAATACGGGTGGGTGTACGATGAACAAGTGACTCTCGCTCTATCTCAACCTCCTCTAACTAACTCGGCTCGACCATGGCAGCTGTATCGTGTAAGCACTTCCTCAAGTGAGACACATTGAAAACATTATGTACCCCCTAACTTCTCAAGAACTTTACTCTATATGTAGACTTCCCAACTCTAGAAACTATCAGGAAAGCCCCTTCAAACCTCGGTGCTAGCTTCCACAATCAATAAAATCTCCTAACATGCCTAAGGGGTGAAGCGTTCACACACACCATGTCTCCCACTGCGAACTCTTACTCCGTACGTCTCCGTCAGCATAAGATTTCTGCCTATTCGGAGCGGTCTTCATTCTCCTATGGATCAGGTCCACCTTCCTCATGTCTCTCTCACCATATTTGGCCTAAGAATAATCTTATCCATAGTGTCCCATCAACACGATGGTGATCTACAGGGTCTACCATATAATGACTCGAATGGTGCCATCCCAATGCTAGTCTGGTAATTATTATTATATGTAAACTCGACCAATGGTAAGTGATCCTCTCAAGAACCCCCAAAGTCTAAAATACACATCTGTAACAAGTCCTCTAATACCCGATTTACTCTCTCTGTATGCCAGTCTGTCCGTGGATGATTGCGGTGCTCAAGCTCAACTCAATCACCAATGTCGCCTATAGAATCCTCCAGAAATCACTAATGAAAAGCGAGTCTCGGTCAATAACTATACTAGTAAAAACTCCATGTAACCTAATGATCTCTCTCACTTATAGAGCTTCCAACGATACTGCCATCCCCGTACTCCTCATCGGTACGAAATCTATAGAAATACTCTTCCATTTCCACTAAGGAATATCCAATGGTTACAACAATCCTCCTAGCTTCTTCTTCTCTGCCTTTACCATTTGGCAAGTGATACATCTAACTACATACTCCGCTACTTACTTCTTCATATCGAGCCAATAGAAGACTCTCTTCATCTCATGATGCATCTTGTAACCAACGGGATGAATGGTCATCCTATTATGGTGAGAATGAACTAGTACCTTATCTACCAAGTCCATACTACAACGAACATAAATCCTATCATCCCACTGTAAGCATCCACATGAGTCAATGGATTAACACCTCAAATGACTTGATGACTCTCCTCTACCAATCCAATAATGTCTACTAGCTCCTTATCCTCCTTCTTCCTAGACCCAATACGCTCCAAAAATGTAGGTTCACATCTAAAGCTTCTAGTAGTCCCGGGGTAATATCTGATGATATTAAAGGTAGAAATGTGCTTCAAATGTCTCCACTCTAAAAATAAGGGACTAAACACTGCATGTTGTTTACTCAAAGCGTTCGCCACTACAATAACCTTGTTGGGGTATAAGAGATATCAAAGTCAAATAATGCTAAGAACCCATCCACCTTTGCTGCCTCAGTTTAAAGTCCTTTTGGGTGACCAAGTAATTTAAGGACCTGTGATTCGTATATAGCTCAAACCACTCTCCTAAATGGTAATGCCTCCATGACTTGAGCGCAAAGACAATGGCCGCCAACTCAAGTTCATAGGTAAGGTAGTTTCTCTCGTAGATCTTTAGCTGTCTACTCGCATAACTCACCACCTTTCCTTCTTGCATCAAAACCGTTCCAAACCCCATACCATAAGCATCGGTATAAACTGTAAATGGCTTTATCCCATCCGATAATACTAAAATTGGTGCACTAGTCAATGCCTCCATCAACTTGATAAAAGCATCTTTTGCATTTAGCATCCCACGAGAAAAAAAAAATTCTTGGTAAGACGAATCAGAGGGTCAGAGATCTTCGTGAAGTACCTAATGAACTTCTGATAGTAGCCCGTCGAACCAAGGAAACTTCTCACCTCTATAGTGTTATTCAGCACATGCCAATCATTAACTGCTACCACCTTACTGGGATCAACTGCCAGTCTCCTTTCTGAGACGATATGTCTAAAAAACATACCTCCTTATAGTGGTATTTCGAAAATTTCGCCTTCAGCTTACGACCGTGGAGTGTACTTGGCACTTCTCCTAAATGCAACGCGTGCTCCTCCTTGCTCCTCAAATATACAAGAATATCATCCACAAACACCATAATAAATTTGTGCAACCTCCCAAATACTCGACTAATTAAACCAATAAAGTAAGTAGGCGCATTGGTTAGTTCGAAGGGCATGGATAGCCATCATATAATTCACCAGGTGTACGGAACGCCTTAGCTCCAATAACTGATCATGCGAGGCAGAGGATAACGATATTCTTCTTTGTCGGTTTATTCAACTTTCTATAATCAACGTAGAGTCTTAAAGAACCATCTGCCTTGGTAGCAAAGACGACTAGTGCTCCTCTTGTAGAAATGCTCCTTATGATAAACTCTTCTCCAACAACTCATTAAGCTACTTGTTCAACTCTCATCTTTCTTTTGGAGCCATATGCCTTAATGGTAAGGCGACGAGTCTAGCGTTCTCAACCGGATAAATCTTAAACTTGATCTCTCTTTAGGGCGGGAGATCGGTAATCATAGTAAAAACATCTGGAAAATCTCTAACTACGGGTACCGTATCTAACTCGTTATGGGATAGGTCCAAAGAATATAAATGGCTCAACATAACTGATCCTCGGAGATCGCAGTAAACCTCCAAGCTACGTCCACTACACAGGCTTAATCTAATGACCTTCTTATCACAATTTAAAATAACCCTACACATCATCATCTAATCCTTGCAAAATCCTAATACAAAGGCATCACAATCAAACTCGACCCCTAAAATGAACAACTTCAAACCCCTATATAACATAGACAAATAGGCCGATCCTCTTATGGGGTTTGACACAACTACCGGTTTCGTGACTATACTAGTGTATAAGTGCAAATCATCAATAACTTTACTAGAAATAAAAGAATGTAAAGCCCTAGTATTAAATAACATACTTATAAATAAACCGGAAAGAGTCAACACGCCTTTGATCGCCACTTTCTTACACTTGTCCACCATTGGTTGTGCACTCGAGCTAGGGATTGCTTCCAGTGCATAAACCAGAACCACCTAAGTAGATGTCTTTTAGGGTGATGTACATGCCCACTTTACATGCACAAACTGATCACAGTTATAGCACTTAACCTTTGAAAAAATTTGTCTTGCACTCCTTCATGAAATGCCCCCTCCTGCTACACTTCTTACAGTGCATATCCTTCATCTGTACCTTTCCTTTGGGTCCACCTCCGCCTTTATGCTAGTTCCGCTTCACTTCCCCTCCAGCCTTCTTGGGTGCCTCTTCCTTGTCTTCCCCCTTAGATATGGTATTTAGTAAGGCCATCTCCAATGGACCTTCATACATAACACTCGTAGGATTATGACTTAGAGCTAAATCGGATTATGACTCGGAGCTAAATCTTGAAGAGGTTGGTTCAGCCCTTTAGCAAATTTAAGAGCCTTCTTGTGTGGCGTGTCAATCAATCCCATCCCAATTCTTGCTAACTCATTGAACTGGTTGACATATTCCTTAACAAACAGATTTTGTTGCTTCAAGTGACTGCATACCTTTCTCGACCCTAGAAAGAAACTTCACCTTGAATCGCATACGAAAATCTTCCTAAGTGATCTCCTCTCCATTAGTCTCGGCCTCAACTACCTCCCACCAGTTCAATGCTCACCCTATAACTTCCATGTAGCTAACTGTACCTCACCTCATTAGTAAAACCCATCAAACCAAAGATCCTCTCACAAATGTGGATCCATGAGCTCGAATCCACATAAGACTCTGTTTCTGTATATGGTTTTCCTCCAAGATTTGAAAAATCATTGCATAGCTTAGCAAAGTCTATAGTAGTGGGTGGGCAGGAAAGAGCCGCACATATCGCTCCTTCCGCGGGCTCTCTAGTGGGATTTAGCTTGGCATGTCCCCTCATCTATAGGTACTAGCGGAACCTTATCGAGATGTTCACGCCTAAGACCTTGGCTGTATCATCGAAGCCTGGAACCTATGGGATTACTCATCCTCTATTCTATGTATTTTCAGAATTTTATTAGCAACTTTGCACAAATAGTATAAATATGACTAAAAGATGAGAGATAACATAGGCACAAATGAAAATTAGCATAGGCACGAACAAGAGAGGTTTTTTATATACAAAAATTTTTGAAAAACTTTTTGAAATATTTTATCTATACTTATATATACACACACACTTTTAAAAAGTCTATTTTGAAAACTTTTAGAGACTATTTTGAAAAATCCTTTTTGAAAACCATTTTCTTTTCAAAAACTTTTCAAGTATGATCTCTCAATACGATCCTAATCCCTAAGAAACCTTGAACCTATGCTCGAATACAAACTATGACAACCTATACCTCCCAACACACCAATTTAAAAACTAGTGTGACTTTCGGACTCGTGCCATGATGAGAAATCTAGCTCGGCAGGGTGTTATAACATTGTTATATTACAAAGACCAATACAAGTAGATATAATCTAAGATATACTACAATTTTAGAACTCACAGTGAAAGGAACAAAAAATTTATAATACAGAAAAATATCCACCTAAGAAATATCCAAATAACAGTCTTAGAAAATCTGTACGTGGTCTGATAAAAAGTACATAGAAAACATCACTCCAAGTCTGATAAAAGAGACAAACTGTACTAATAAAATAGGTAAATACATGGAGAGTAAATCCAATAAAAAAACTAGTCTCCGAAGATAATCTTGACTCTCCAAGTATCAAGAATGGACCGACCACTACTGTCTTGTCCTCCCGTGGTGGGGAAAAAGAAGGGAAGAGCACAAGTCAGGCAAAAAGACTGGTGAATGAGTACAAGTTTAATACATGATGATCATGTGCAGTTACTTTAATACTACCCTAGATGATATAGGGTGTGATACAAGTGTTCATGAATTCCTAAGGTTTATTACCTAAGGGTTCTTGTTTAATACGTTCCTAAACAATAATTTGTGTAGGTTATTACAATGGATCGAACTAAAGGTCGAACCTCACATCTAACGATCGACCATCGCTCCTAGAGCTACTCAATACGTAAAAACCACCCTCTTGGCTACTAATTATGGAAACACCACCACTAGTTTACTGTAGAACTACTCGCACCAATATCACTACCTCTGAGCTACTGAGGGACAGATTTTCCCCTTAATTACGACTACATGTAACCTCACTATGCATCAAGGGGAACCCACAATGCCAACTCGTCGAAATATCATATGCCTCTTATTGCAGGTGCGGGGATCCCCTATTTAAACTATATCACATTGTGTCAGTATTCATGCATACTAGGAATCTCGTTGTGCCGGGCCACTCTCCATTAAGCATCCTCATTGGTGCTACGCATCCACTGTGGAACCTTCTGTGAGCACCGTTTACGAAGAAACATTGCCCCTGGTCAATTACCCACTTCTGAATTGGGTAAACAACATTTACCCAACACCGCAACGACCTAGCATCCGCTCATAGGGAACTAGCTTCCTTACAAGTCCTAACATACACCTAAATGCCCTTAAATAGGCCCCACAAATAGTAAATGTTTATATATATATATATATATATATATATATATATATATATACTGGTAAACTTGGGCCTTAGGTCGAGTTTCAAATTGTGCATTTTACAATATCTACTGGTCGACCACTAACCCAAACTGGTTAACCGCTACCGCTCGACCGTAGGGGATCAAGGTCGGCCAATCATAGGCAAAAATTAAGGTTCCATCAATTTCATTGTCGATTGTTGATTTTAGTTTAATTCATGTCGTTCATTATTTTGGTTTAAACCTAATTACTAATTGACCAGTCTATATTCTATTTTTATGTCAAATTTTCCAATTTAGGGTTTATCAATTTAGAGTTTTGCAATATAATTATAAGAGAGATGTACTATCATCAAATCTGGTTTAACAATTTATAGTAATTTCAATTCCTTAGGTTACAAGCTTCAATTTAGGGTTTCCAACAACATCCTAGATCATAGAGAACAGACCAATTTTAACTGTAAATAACCACCTAATTAAAACTATTCTCACTCACCTCAAGCCTAAGCTCTTCCAATCTGTTTGCTTGGGAATCGCCCATTCGAATGTTACTCCGCTTGATCCGTCTATCTCCAAATGCTTGTTTACTTCTTAGTTGATTTTATTTTTTCATAATTATAGGGTTTAGAAAAGAGGAAAATTTTTGATAGATTTTTGTTACAGTAATTGTTATATGAAAATTAACGTTAGGTTAGGCTAGAATTTAGATGGATTACAAAATAGTTTAGGCCATTAGATTTAGGTGGTGACTCTTCAGTCTAATCACGCACAATCATCTAATTCTTCAGACCCAAGCATCAAATCCTACCCATTCAAAAATGTCACAATATCTTGGTATTCGCCCGATTTCACACATCCATGGTCGACCGCCAGGTAACCTAAGTCGACTGCTACGGTCGACCTTCGACCCCTCTGGGTCGACCAGTTACCTCGTAAAATTTTGAATTTTTAATTTTAAGTTTTTATTCTATTTTCAATTCTTCCAACACTTGTAACTTTTACATATTAACGAGTGTTATACATGAAAATCATCTAGAAAATCACTACGAATGCAATGGTGCATGTTTTGTTGCTAAATTTGGATGTTTATAAAAAAATTCCTTTTAGTCTTTGTTTTATTTTAATTTAATTCTCTTATTAAGTTTCTCATTAAATTTTCAAGGTGTTACACGATAGCTAAACTTAAAAAAATTATAGAGGTGAGAATTAGAAAATTGAAGGCCAAAAATATGGTGTACATTAAGGAAAAGAAGAGTGGGGATAATTCACATGTTCGCACCAAATAGGAAAAGGAGGTGGGAACTATTGATACTACAGTCAACAAAGATGTTGACCCAAAAAATGGATCAACACCCTGGATCAAATGTGAAAGCACCAGCTCTGTTCTGACAGAGCAAATCACAGATCACAGATATATGAAAAGAACAATAAAAGAAGGAAGACAAAGAATTTTTATAGTGGTTCGGCTGTTAATGAAGCCTTCGTCCACTTTATAATTTTTCTTATAGACTGATTGCTGTTACAAGAGATGTTTGATTACAAGGCTTTGATTATCTTTAGCTAGATTGAATCCCCAAAGTTTGAATCCACTTGAGAATCACAGTGAATTCCTTTGGAGATTGTTGTGAGAGAGGTAGAGAGTGAAGAATAATTCCAGCAGAGCTTCCGCAACCAGTCCGGAGAAGATCCCCTTTATGTTGCAGGTAGGATGGTATTTATATGGGGCGGAGAGCTTCTGGGCCAGGTTAAGTCTTCATCAGCTCGAAGTTAGGTAGGAAACGACCCAGGGAGAGTTTAGCATGCAAAACGAGGAAGAACCATGGGTCGCTGGCGACCCATAGACTTGGCTCATTTTGCGAGCCAATGTCTTGGTCGCTTCTCGAATGTTTCTTCTCGTAGTATTCTTTAGCTAGTTTGTCTGAAGGTTTGTGGAGAGGTGTGGGTTGCTGATGATCCGAGCACTTAGGATTTTTCTGGAGTTTGGAATTGGAGATGTTTCCATAGTCTTTTATCGTAGTTGTTTGCGTAGTATCGTTGCACGTTACTCTATCTTGATGACGATCTGCTGGCTGATTGTGCTTTGATCGCTGACTTGACTGAACTGACGCTAGCTTCTCGGTTCAATTAACTTGGTCATTGCTTTAGTAATATGATTTGGCTCTCGTCAACTCCTTGCCTTAGCCTTTCGGTTAAGTTCTACGCCATTCTGATGTGATGGGATTGTTCCGTATTCTGCTAGATCCCATTGGATTAAAAACTTGGATAATAGAAGATATGCACGAGTTGGGCAACATAGCACAGTTCTCAACAAATATCAAGGAGGGGGAAGCACCAAGTGGTTCTGAGTTTGAACGTAACACTTCAACCCCAATCCTGAATTTAATGATCGTAGAAGGAGCCAACGACCAAAGTTAGAATAAAAAGTGCCGCCAACTGCTCTAGATAGTCAAATTGTTTCATCATCGGACGTTGCTGGGAATCTTACCTTTAATCACTTTTACATCTTTAAATATTTTAGTAATATTGTTATGCCTCTTGTTAATGTATATAATGTAATTGATAGTGTTCCTTTGTAGGGAAATGCCACCACAAGCACGGAGAAAAAGGAATAGGAGAGAATTCTAAGAAATTCATATGAAACAGATGACTTAAAGGGACAAGCAATAGATTCCAATAGCCTCTCCAGTAAACCTATAGCGATTAAAATATAATAGTGGGTACAGAAAAATAAGTAATAGGAAACTACAAAGAAACGGAAATCCAAGGAGAGGCAATGTGTCAATCAACACAACAGAGAACTTAGAGGTAGAAACAAAATAACCAAATGACTACAATATGCTGGAATGTTAGGTGTTTACATAAGCTCTGTAGAGTAGAGGAGTTTAAAAAAATTATGAACAAAATGAAGTAGACTGTATAGGACTTTTTGACTATAAAATGAGGGGAAGTGAGTTATCAGTGTTGAGGAGAAGTTTAATGATAAATGGGTAATGATTAGTAATGTTGCATGTTATTACAAGTGCATAATACAGACTTTGATAAACAAAAAGGTATGATACTTTGATATTATTAGCATGAGTGATCAACATGTCACACTAGATCTAAAAATAATAGAGGAGCAAGACTTAATTGCACCTTCATATATGCACAAAATTTTGAGTACTTAAGAGAGTCGCTATGGAGTAACATAAAAGAAGATGCGATAAATATTTTCAAACCATGGTAAGTGAAGAAATCAAGTTCCTTTACTTAAAATGAATGAGTTAGACCGAATTATAACAAAAGCGGGGAAATGCTAGTGCGAGGTTTAAAATATAGCCAGTGGTCAGGACCAGATTGAAATATCTTCTCAAGATTAGACCAGGTATTATTGAATGTGGAAAGAATGAAAAAATTCAGCAACTCCTCGGCTAGCTATCTTCCATCAAATTGTAGTGACCATTCTCTTATTCTCATTGCACTTGTAGAACAACATCGGAAGGTAGCAAAACATTTAGATATACGAACCATTGGAATATTATTAAAGTAAATTTAGATATATGAATATTTCAAAGTAAATTTGATGAGTGGAATACACATTGGGAGGGTAATCCAATGTATTGCTGGATGAGAAAATAGAAGTAGGTGAAAGAGAAACAAAAAGAATGGAGTAAGAACAAAAATAGCACGAAGGCAAAAGTTGAATTTTATAGAAAAGAATGTAGTAAATTGCAAAGGAAGTTTGAGTTAAATCACTATGATGGAATTGGGAAAGAGCTTCATGAAATGACACAAAATATGGAGAGGCCGATCAAGCAAGAATATATAGAAACTAAGTAGCAAGCTAAATGTGACCGGCTACTCTTGGTGAACGATGTGTTTTCTTTTAGGGAAATTGGTTTAAAGGACAAAAAATTGTATTTTTTAGGCTCAAGGACACAACCTCTGTATTTTAGCCACAAGGATAAACATTCTCCCAAAATTAGTCATAAGGATAAACTGCCAAAATTACCAACCACCACTCCTCACACCACCATCCGCCGCTACCACCTGAACCACCAGCTTGCCGCCGTCCTAACACCACAACAATTGCCAAAATCTGGAATTTTAGTAGCAGGTTCGACACCGCTACTATGTAGTATCAGTTTTCTTTTATTAAATAATGATACTGGGCAGTATCATTAATGTCATTATAAGCAAAAATATACATATATTTCTACTTTTATAATTTAAATTTACTCCTTCATAATCACCATCAATACATATCCTGCTATACATAAAGAAAAGGTGCATCATTAATTTAAAAAAACAGAAAAGCTATACTGCACATTATCATTTATATCCACTATCAAAAAACTACTGCTATCAAATGTGTATAAAACTACTACTATCAAATGTATATACTATTAAAAAACTACTACTATCAAATGTATATCTACTATCAAAAAAATGCTATTATCAAATGTGTATAAAACTGATACTATCAAATGTATATTTATTATAAAAAAACTGCTACTATCAAATGTGTATAAAACTGCTATTATCAAATGCGTATAAAACTGCTACCATCAAATTATGTATAAATATGCTACTATCAAAATGTGTATACAATATCATTTAATGCTACTATCAAAAAACATAAAATGTGTATAAAACTGCTACCATAATTCATAAATACTATTAAATATGGATAAACTACTATAATAATTTATAAATACTATTAACTGCGTATAAACTGCTACAATGATTCATAAATACTATTAAACGTGTACAAACTACTACTACAATTCAGAAAAAACTAAAACTCATAAACTGCTACTACAAACATAATAAATGCACACTTCATCTATAAAATGATACATTTGTTCAAAAACTGCTACTAAAATTCATAAGCTGCCACTATAATTCATGTTATACTTCATATTGCTACTATAATTCATAAATACTATTAAATATGTATAAACTTTTACTACAATTCAAAAAAATAAAATCAAATGGTACTACAATTGTAATTTTTATTACAAGTAAAATAGAACAAAAAACATTGAACAAAACTGATACTAAATAGTATTATTTTATTCTTATTTAATTTAATTAAAAATATTATTACAACTCATAAAATGCTACTACAAAATAGCATTGTAGTCTAAGATTACACATTCCACCTACAAAATGATATTACAGATCAAAAAAATACTATTACGAATAAAAAATGTTAAATACTTCAAAATTGTTATTATAGTTCACAAAACTGATACTACACAGTAGCATTGTCTTCGAAACTAAAAAATTGTCCTTCTGCTAAAAAATTCAAAAACTGATACTACACAATAGCCTTTTCCAGATGAAATTGGCATATAGATTTTTAATTTTTTCCATTGTTTTAACTAGAATATTATGAGATTGAATTCAATATAAGACTGTTTTTGTAAAGATAGTGTGTGTGAGCTCTAATCCTCCTGCTATAGATAAGAACTTGCAAAAAAATGAACAATTTTGTTTTGAATGATATCAAGTAATCCGTTGCAATCCCTATCCTTTATCTGATTTGAACTTAGAGGGAGACCCAAGTATTTGACTGTAAGTTCACCTTCTTGAAATTTTAGATAATTGAGGATTTCTTCTATTCTGCTATAATTTTTTACTAAAATATACCTTTCTCTTGCTTTCAATAATTTGCAGTCCATCATATGTCATGAGATTTTCAAAGATTTTCCCAATAACTTTTGCATTTTGTATGTCTGCATTCATGAAAACTAATAAGTTATCTACATATAATAAATGAGTGATGCAAGAAACAGTTGTATTTATTGGTTTTTATGTTTTTTGTGGCTGTTCCTTCTCCATTTGTAATGTAAAATATTCCACTGCTATTTTGAATAGGTAAGCAGAAAGTGGATCTCCTTCCTAATTCATATTACTTGATATGAATCCACATGGGGATCCATTAATTAATATGGAAAAATGTTACATTACAAATGCACTCCTTAACTAGGTTGCAAAAAATTTCGCTGAAACCTAGTTGTCTCATCATATTTATAATAAAATGCCTATCTATTTTATCAATGGCCTTATGCAAATCAACTTTAATACACATTTTATTTCTTACACCCTGATTAAAATTTCTTAGCATTTCATGTGCCAATAGAGTGTTTTCAATTATTAGTCTGCTCGATATGAATGCACTTTGGTTTTTAGAAAGTAAGTATTTTAAGAAAACCTTTATTCTATTACTTAAAATAGTAGCTATAATTTTATAAAAGAAGTTACAGCAGGCTATAGGCCTGTAATCTCCAAGGCTATTTGGAACTTTCACATTTGGCACCAGGGTAATAAATGTATGATTAATATTTTTCACAATTTTCCCAGTAATAAAAAATTCGTTAATAGCTTCAAAAATGATATATTTTAATTCCTCCCAGCGAGTTTTTTAAAATTTGACCCTGAAACCATCTTGTCTAGGGCTTTTATCATCATTACCATTAAAAATTATGTTCTTAATATTCTTTAAACAAACTTGAGCAATAAGTGTTTCTTCATTATTGACATGCAGTAGAAATTTTGTAACTACATTTGGAAAAATACATGGGCTCCCATTAGAGTTGTACAAATCAGTGAAGTGGTTAATAACCTCCTTTTACAATTGAGATGCTTCATTCAAAACCATTCCTTTATCATTAAGTAATTTTCCTATGTCATTCTTATGTTTCCTACTTGACATCTTGGCATAGAAAAATTTACTTGGTGATCATCGCATGTGAGCCAATCAATTTTGACTTTCAGTTTTATATTGACTGCTTCAACATGCAACTCTTTGATTAATCTCTTTCGCATATGAATTTATTTATTAATATGCATGAGGTCTGATATTAAAGTCTGCAATCTCACACATTCTTGCCTAATTTGATTGATTTCAATATTGTTCTTATTATTATTCCAAAATTTTAGTTTCTCTTTTGTGTTTTGAAGGATTTTCCTAAATTTATATTGGGCAGTTCCTTCTATTTTAGTTTGAAAACTATTTTAACTACAGTTCTATATTCTTTGTCAAAAGTCCAACCCTTTTAAATCTAAAGAAAAATTGGCATTAATAGTATTATTTTGAGAAATATTAATTACGAAGGATGGTCAGTAGTTGCTTAGGGGAGGGTATAGCATTTAAAATTTAAAAATTTATTTTAAAATAATTGATTTATCAAATTCGGTCTAATTTACAATGGATGCTTCTAAATTCCCCAGACTTCCAAGTAAACTAATTACCATATAGTGTTGGTTCAGTTATAACCGGTTTAAAAAATAAAATTAAAGAAAAATTCCAATTTCTTGAAAGGAATTAGAATCCCTCCCCTCAGTTTCGAAGCGTGCATAACTGTATTAAAATCGACAATAAAAATCCAAGGGTTAGAAGTATTTTGATGTAAATGTTCCAGTTGATTCCATAATATTAATCTATCCTTCTCAATGTTATAAGCATATACAAGAGATATATCTAATTGCAAACTCACTTTATTTTAAAAATTACAATAGATTTATTGGGGTTAAGAAAATGATGATTTAACTCCCAAACATTAGGATCCTAGCATACTATAATTCCATCATTCCCTCCCATTGAGTTATTATTAACTATATTCCAACTATTTAAGAATCTATTATGAAATTCAGAGATACTATTATCATCCATCTTTTGTTCTAAAATACCAACTATGCTTGGTTTATTATAAGAAAGTAAATTAGAAAGATCTAATTTTCTTTTAGGGGATTAAGACCCCTTACATTCCATAATATTCATAATTAAATTTAATATAGAGGATATTAGAAAGAATACCGCATACAGTGATAAACTTGAGCTGCTAACTCCATCATCTTCTGTAGATTTCTCCTTAACTTCTATGCTATCAGAAGTTTTCCCACCTCTTTTTTACATGATTTCTTATCATGTACTTTAAGATGCTTTTCTCATTCAAGATTTTTAATGATGCATTTCTCGTTAAAGAATTTCTTCCTTGCACTGTCTAGATTACTATTGCCCATTATTTCCTACAGGCTTTTTTTCCTGTTCCTTTTCTTTTTGTTGCATATAGGAGAGGAAGAAGATATCAATAGAAGAGCAACATATTAACTGTATTGGCCTTCTAGCTCTTATTTGAATTCAAACTGTCTGTAATCAAACTTGGTCCATTTTGCAGAGTGGAATGGACCATGAACTATACATTGAGATCCTCTGGACATATTTGCATATCCACCGAATTATTGATTTATTTGCCATTTGGATCTTAAACTTCAGCAGAGTTAGCATTGCTTTCCTTTCCAGATTCAATTGTTATATTAAAACGATTTTCTTGATTAATATTGCCTTTTGATGTAGTTTGTAAGGGAGTAATCTCCATATACTCAGCTTCGCTTATATTTTCCAAGCAATATTTAGAATTTGTCTTTTCTATCATTTCTAATATTTTCAAAGTAATGTATTTTCTCTGAAACAGTATTAGCAAGATTTTCGGAATTTTCAACTAGAACAACATTTCTAGAAATTTCTGGGTTAACCTGAAAACTGCTATCATAATGGAATCTTTCTTGATTTTCTTTACTTGAACCATCCGCATTTAGAGAACCATCTTTCCCTGAAACTGGATTTAAATTGGATTTTTCATTCTGGACTTGCTTAGTTGAGCACGAATTAGTGAGATACCCAAAACAAGCATGTTTGAAACATCTAGGTGGTACCCATTCATAATCAATTTTCCGAATTAAGCTTTCTCCATCATGCATAGTGATAAATACTTCATTTGGAAGATTTGCATCTGTTTTTATCTCCACTAGAATTCTTGCATAACTGAGCCTAGTTTCTTTAGCAGTTAGCTCATCAAGCTTGAGTGGGATTCCTACAACGCTTGCAATTGCATTGAATGCTTTTCTATCCCAGAGTTTTAGATTCAACTCTGGTAATCTATTCCATATCGGAATTGTAGTTAATAGATCTCTATCAAAAATCATCTTCTTGATCCATTTTTTCATAATTAACAGTCTGGTGTTGATGATAATGATAAAGGATATTAGAAAGAATATCATAGCACCTACAGTGATAAACTTGAGCTGCTAACTTCATTATCTCCAGTAGATTTCTCCTTAACTTCTATGCTATAAGAAGTTTTCCCACCTCTTTTTTTACATGATTTCCTATCATGTACTTTAAGATGCTCTTCTCATTCTAGATTTTTAATGGTGTATTTCTTTTCAAAGAATTTCTACCTTGCACTGTCTAGATTACTACTGCCCAATATTTCCTACAGGCTTCTTTTCCTGTTCCTTTTCTTTTTGTTGCTTATAGGATAGGAAGAAGATAACAATAAAAGGGTAGCATTCTCAATTAGCTTATCAGGATTGAGAATTGGAGCTTTTCCTAATCCATTTTTTTCCATATTAACTGTATTAGCCTTCTAGCCCTTATTTGAATTCAAACTGTCTGTAATAAAACTTGGTCCATTTTGTAGAATGGAATTTACCATGAACTGTACATTGAGATCCTCTGAACATATTTGCATATCCATTGAATTATTGATTTATTTGCCGTTTGGACCTTAAACTTCAGCTGAGTTAACATTGCTTTGCTTTACATATTCAATGGCTCTATTAAAATGATTTTCTTGATTAATATTGCCTTTTGATGTAGCTTGTGAGGGGGTGATCTCCATATGCTCAGCTTCGCTTATATTTCCAACCAATCTTTAGAATTTGTCTTTTTTGAATCATTTCTAATATTTTCAAAGTAATGTATTTTCTCTGAAACGGTATTAACAAGATTTTCAGAATTTTCAACTTGAACAACATTTCTAGAAATTTCTGGGTTAACCTAAAAACTGCTATCATAATGGAATCTTTCTTGATTTTCTTTACTTGAACCATCCGCATTTTGAGAACCATCTTTCCTAGAACTGGATTTAAATTGGATTTTTCTTTCCAGACCTGCTTAGTTGAGCACGAATTAGTGAGATGCCCAAAACAAGCATGTTTGAAACATCTAGGTGGTACCCGTTCATAATCAATTTTCCGAATTAAGCTTTCTCCATCATGCATAGTGATAAATACTTCATCTGGAAGATTTTCATCTGTTTTTATCTCCACTAGAATTCTTGCATAACTGAGCCTAGTTTCTTTAGCAGTTGGCTCATCAAGCTTGAGTGGGATTCCCACAACGCTTGCAATCGTGTTGAATGCTTCTCTATCCCAGAGTTTTAGATTCAACTCTGGTAATCTATTCCATATCGAAATTATAGATAATAGATCTCTATCAAAAATCATCTTCTTGCTCCAATTTTTTATAATTAATAGTTTGGCGTTGATGAAATACGACCCTCCATTGGTCATTTTATTGCAACCTATAGCATTCGAAAACCTTATCACAAAGAAACTATTGTTTCTTTAAATTTCAAATTTATTCGATGGATTCCAAGTTTTCTCAACGAATGCTCTGAAATGATAATTGTAAGGGCGAGTTCCGAATACATATGCCACTGCTGATTTCACTACAAGAAACAGAGCATTTTTCGACAGCTCCCGACCATCGGCGGCCGTCGGAAAACGCCGCCGCAAATTTAGTCGTCGGTGAACAGATTTTCCGACGGCTCCCTATAGTGGCCGTCGACTGTATTTCCGACGGCTATCGGACGGCTTCCTACGACCGTCGTAAGACACGTGGCCGGTTACGTCTGTTAATGAAAGCCGTCGGGAGCCGTCGGAATTTAGCCGTCGGAACGTGTCGGTAAAATTTGACCTACAGGCCGTCGGAAGCCGTCGAAAATCAGCAAATGTTTTTCTGCATTTCAGCTCCGATTTGGCCTTCCATCCACAATTCATAAATACAATATCTTTCAACCAACTCAATATATCCAACTCAGATATCCAACATGAAATCAAACCATAGAAAGATAACCAAATATCAAAAAAACATAAATCAAAACCAATTCATATAAAATCCAACCCAAATCATATAAAATCAAACCAAACTTCACTATCATAATTTCCATACATCTAATTGTACAATATATACATCAATGCTTCACCAACCCCTCACAATCAACTCTCAAATGTTAGAATCACTACCACCAAGTATATCATCAAATAATATACATAACAGTTCCAATCCAAATCCACCAACTCAATGTACCATCCAAACTTACAAAACAATGACACAAAACAAAAAAACATACCTATCAATCCGCTCAATCAGCTCCAGAACC
This sequence comes from Allium fistulosum, assembly GCA_030737815.1. Lineage (NCBI taxonomy): Eukaryota > Viridiplantae > Streptophyta > Magnoliopsida > Asparagales > Amaryllidaceae > Allium > Allium fistulosum. The sequence goes on from CM060907.1 coordinate 299,355,628, forward strand.
TCCCGAATCAGCAGAAGATGGAAAGCGATCACCATATTGTTACATGTACTCAGCAATACGTTGATCCAGCAGCCGTGACATCTCGATGGTCTGGCGACGGTTCTGATCTTCCAGTTGCACCACCCTAGCTCTCAACTCTTCGATCTCTGCTAGATCGATATCAGCTCTGGTCGGTTGGCTGGCTCGCCTCTGTCTGCTAGCCTACAACACTTATTTAATTTAGTCTATAATCTTGCTATCAAAGTTACAACGTAATGTGTTACTTGTTATATCAATAAACTTATGACTGAAACTAAAGCGATGCACCAAAAATTAAAAGATTATTAAATTGTTATATCTTAATACATTATTCATTACCACTTGATTGACAAAGCCGCAGTGCCTGTTCCGTGACGGTGGATCCATAACTGCCTCAAAAATAATGTCCTCCTCATCCATCGTGAGCTGCTCTCGACCGGTATCCTCCTAGAGTTTCTGGAGTTATTCCATAAACCTTGCATGCATGAACATATAAAAATGCGGTTAAAATTAATATCATGATATCTTCTTTCATTATAATTTAACAATTAAAACAATTACTAATAGTACATAAACTAAAATATGCTTACATGGCTTTTGCTAGATTTATCGTCGTGCCATGTATATGAAACTGTCCCGTCGGGATTTACATGCTCGATGGCATGCATACGGGTAAACACATCCATATACGACACAGGACCCTACGCCTCAGCTTCCTGAAATTGATTATTATATACTGTATTGTATATTCAAAATTATATAGCACAATAACTATTTACAATTCGCATTTATTAAATTTACCAACTCCTGGCGATACTGCTGAAACGACTTCGACCCTGCTCGATGAGTGACGGGATTTTTGTTCCTATTTGCAGAGTTTCTTTCCGACTCTGCCTGTACGTTTAAATTTAATACATTATTTACTGACCAAATATTTTTTGATATTTATGTATAAATCAAATAATTAATAAAAGTTTAGTACACTTACCTTTGCCTCGTCACTATCCCAGTGTTTCAGCCACCCTTCCCATACACTCGTCCCTATCCAGTTTGGCTTCTGCCCTTTATGCTTCACTGTCGACATGGAATCCCTGTAGTTCTTCCTCATCTTCTGCATCCAATAATGTCGTACTAGCTGCAGGTCATCTGACTATATGTCCACGGCGGCCTGTGTTTCATGATAAACAAACAACCAAAAATTAAACAATAAAGGTGAACAATAAATAAGCGACAAAAACAAATTAAGAAAGAAAAACAGAAGAATGTACTTACAATGAAATCCTGTCAAATACACTCGAGGATGTGGGGAGGGATGTTATCCCACTTCGGCCAACAAGCCGACATCCTACTCTTGTACGCCTCCCTCGAAACCGATAGAACTACAGCTGATGGCTGTAGCTCAAACCCCCTGTGTTAAATATGATACAAATTAGTATATCGTACACAAAATATTTAAGATGCTGAAAAAACTTTAATACTTACCCCTCGGCTTTAGGTACTAGAGTCAGGACAGGTCGCTGTGGCGGTTGCGATGGACCGCTGCCATTGCCTCCTAAAGAGTGGGAAGAACTCCTCCTTCTTTACGACATGATATATACCTGTCACAGACACATCATTTAAAAAGAGAACAATAATATGATAATGAAATATATTTTATAGTTAAATGACATAAATTGTAACGACCCAGAATTTTTGATAATTAAAATTCGAATATTTAATTGATTTTAAATATTAATAAATGAATTTAGAAGTCGAATGATTTATTTTTCGAATATTGGATTTAATTTGATAATTTTATCGATAAATTAAATAGTGAAATTCCAGAGATAATTGAAAATCGAGTTAAATATGATTGAAAATGATTTGTAAAATTTTATTTAATCATACTGGAGTTATAGAAAGGGTATAGAACTTTCAGAATCGAATTTAGAATTAAATTGTGAAAATTGAATATTTTAATATTTAATTGTCGACTGAAAAATAGCCAATTTTCGAACAGTCTCAGAATTGAACGAGACCAGTTCCATTGGATCCGTAATAGTTAGTTATTATCGGATTTCAATTTTCGTATCAATCGGAGTTATCATTTGACCGTGGCAACTCGAAACGCATCGATATCGTTTTAATTTTAAATCGTCGAGTTAAAATAGTCATTTTTCAAACGGTCTCGGATTTCGACGAAACCAGTTTCATCGGATCCGTAATGTGATATTATTGTAAGATTTCAAATTTCGTAATTTTTGGATTTATCGTTTGTCCGGGGCAAGCCAAAACGCCTCGAAATCGATTTAAATCGGTTTAATTTAAATTGATCGTTTAATTCCATATCTTGCACAGACGATCGAATTAGCTTCCGAAACCTGTTCTATTGCGTTCGTAACGCGAGGTAAACCCCAGAAACGCCAGTCACTGCGCGTAAATCGGAGTTCGGGAAAACCGGAATGAATAGTGTCGTTCAAACTTCTATAAATAGGCCCATTTTATCACAAATAAAAAAAGAAAAAGAAAAATGAAACCCTAGTTCATACGTTCAGCCGCCACCCCTTAAAATGAATGGCCAAAATTGTTCCAATCTTCTCCTCTCAACCATTTCAAATCCATCCACTTTTAGCTGAAATCGTCAACTAGTAAAATGAAGGGCATCTTGAGAGCTTCATATCTATACAGATATGATCAAGTTTAAAGCATCCCTGGAGGCGCAGCTGGCCAGGGAAGTCACGCCGTTCGTTCGCGAAAATCGAGGAAATGGCGAAACCGAGCTTGACCGGTTTTTGCATGGGGGCGCGCGGCGGTGGGGGCGTTCGAATGGCGGAGCCCGATCATCTTCGAGATGAGTGTAGGGGGGGTGCGAAATCTTTGAACGGCGGCTTCATTTGGGTTCTCGCGTGCGTCAAATTACTGGGAGTAGCGAACAAAAGAAGGAGGGAAGGGGATGGATGCACGGTCACGATCTGGTAGTTTGAAATGCACGGCTGTGATAAAAGGTTGAAAATATTTTAAAAGAAGTGTAAAATTTAATTGTATTTTAATTAGTATAAACTTCTAAACCCCATAACTTTGTCATACGAGGTTGAAAAATTACGAAACAAGTTGCGTTGTCTTCGTTTCGACGAGCACTACGCGATGCAACTGGATTGAAGTCGTTTGGAGCTAGTTTGAATTTCGGGTAAAATTAAACGTGCGTTTAATTTTGTTCGAAAATAAACGCTGAAATCAGAATTAAAATCACGGTGAGATCTCCTCACTCAGATTTAAATTTGTATTGCAGTTATTGATTTGATTGATTGATGTTTTGGATAAGATATTAGATATAGTAGGATATATATCTATATATAGCAATATATACATATTGGCATATGTATATATTGGATTGATTGATTTCCCGCCTCGTATAGCGGATGAGACCCTATTGCGCCGGTAGTAAGCGGATTTTATAAAACCTATATACCGCGATAATTCCGTACTGGAGCGGAATTGGTATTGTGCTAACATCTGTGGATGCAGGGAAACAGGTTGGAGGGATCCAACTGGATTCCTCACCGTATTGATTATTTACAGATATTTTGATATATTCTGTTATCATATGATGATATATGATATTTGACTGTTGTGATGGACTGATTGGTGTTGTTACATCATCAGATTCAGTTTCGAAATGTAAAAATAACGACTTTTACTTTAAAAAGGTTTTTAAAGTGATTTTTGAAAATATACGTTTTATGGGATTTTTGAATCGATTTATAAACGAGAAATTTTAAAGTTATAAAAGTTATAATTTTTAGCGAAATATAGCCGAAGTGTCGTTTTTGAAATAAAAGTCGATTTATTTATAAAATGGTTTAAATGGGATTTTTGAATAACTATAAATGATTTGTATAGAAAGATTTATAAAATTGATAATTTATAAATCAAAATATTGGACTTACAAAATGAATTTTTTTATAAGTGTTAAAAGGAAGTATAAGTGAATGAAATAAATAGATTTATAACGTGAAGTTATAAAGTGAATAGATACTGTAGAATAAAGGATTTATAAGAAATTTACTTATAAATTTGACTTTTACACTTAGATGAGATATGAATAGAAATTGCTAAATGAAATGATTTTATAAGTGGAAATTGTTATAAAGTATAAATGCGATTTATAAACGTTGTTATAAACCCAAAGTCACTTATTTTGATAAGTTAAATATAGAAGTTGATAAAAGAAGGTTTGTAAGTCGAAGTTGTTATTAAAAGAGAAATAGAATTTATAAACGTGCTTATAAATTCGAAGATAGATTGAATGTGATAAATTTAATATAGAAGATTATTTAAGAAGATATATTCACGATTTTGAATAGCGAATTTTTATTGAAATAAAAATGTGTAGGAATGATTGAAATGGGGTTAAGTAAATTTTATTCACGATTTTGGACAGTGAATATATTGTTAAGTAAAATGGATTCATTTTGGAAGAAGTAATATTTTAAAAACGAAGTTAAACATTTTAAAGGTGTTTTAAAATGTGTTATGAATCGAAAGCATAGATTTCAACATTTATTGTTGAAATAGACGTTTTCGAGAAATATAAGGAAATGGTGGACTATAACACTATTGTTATAGTAAATGATTTCCGAAAGGAAATGTTTTTATCTAGTATTGGGATTTACATATCTATTTTAATCTCGAATCCCTATACTAGTGATTTTTGAGTCGTCGTAACGATGTTTTACGTAACATTCGTTTTTGACTCAAATTGATGTTGTTATAGAAAATAGATTTCCTTAAAGAATGAAATATATACTTAATTTGATTTAAGTATATCGAATATTTTCCAAGTGTTGAAAATAAATGATTTGTGAAATACTTATTATTAAATAAGTATGGAAATGCATTTCCAAAATGAAATGAAACGTTTTGAGATTTTATCTTCTTAAAGATAAAATGAAATTGAATACTTGAAATCGATTTGAGAATCGTATATCAGTAGATATTTTGAAGATATAAATTCACTATGGAATTTATAAATGGAATGGGAATTTGTTTAAAAAAATAAACGTTGATTTATTTTTAAAGTGTGGAAATTTTATATCTAGTAAAGATATTTTTGAAGATAAATAATTTGGAAAATTATTTGGAATCTGATGATGTTGCGCATCTTTATTGATAGTTAAATAACCGACTATCAATAATTACCTTTAGATAGGTATTTGTTATGAATTGGATGAATTTGAATTCCACACTTGTTTTAAATAATCGCTCACTATTCGGGTTAGCCGGGAAAGGACCATGGGGTCGTATAACCCATTCCGAATATGTGATACGTCGTTATGAATTGCATTTGAAGACCGGTGTTGAAGACCGGATATTTTTGAAAACAGAAGGATTACCGTCGAGTTACTCTACATCGGCTGATCTCCGATTTAGAGGTTTTATCACCCTTAGTGACGGGAAGTCCCGACGTGATTAGAAAATTATCCGGAAATGCAAGGGCTTCGTGAGAAGTGCCTTCGGTTCTGTTCGATCCCGGAACAGACTTGTATGGATTGTGTGTCTGACGTTACAATTTGAGATATAAAGCTGATTTCTTTCAAATACATATCTGTTGGTGGCGGAGAATTTATTCTCTTAGCTTAACACCCTTCTCTGAGACGTATGAGCTCAGAGGTTATGTAGTTGAAATTTATCGGCGATATATCCCAATTTGGTAACGTGGCATACTGAGTGTTGCTGTGAAATGATCAGTGTTTGATCATTTGTGATATGATCATTTGTTTGATCTTATATCTTTGTGATCATAGGTTGATCATTTTGTTTGACCCGAAGCAGGGCTTTTTGAGAAAGCGTAGCTTTGTGGACGAGACTTCGTCGAGCCTCACACCCCGGAAATGGTCGAAACAGGAAGGATGCGGCAAGGTTCTAGGGAGTAGCGCCCCTTAGTGTATGTCATTCCTTCTGGATAAAGGTGGTATCATGGTATGGAGCCCAGATACTTAACCTCTGTGGTTACTGCATTATTATTATCTATGTGGTTTGTTGGAAATCGGGGATCCTCGGGAAGATCGGTGACGATCGGGGGATGGCATACGCGTGTCAGTAGTTACCTATTTTTGCAGAGGTAACCCGGCCTTGTGTTGGCAGAGATCTAACCGTAATGTTAGGTTATTTCTCGGGTCGTCTATTCCAGGGACGTACCCATCGTGGATAGGAAGTTCCTTAGCCTGACCATTTGTTGGAAATCCAAACTCCAATACGAACTTTGTACGGTATTAGTTGTAGAACCTGCCATTTACGTACGGTGGTCACCACTGTTTAGATAGTAGCTATAGTAGGCATACGATACTGGTCGTATGTTGGCTAAGATTAATATTATACTTTCGAAATGATTTCTACACTATGCACTAATAATAATATCAAAATGATTTGATTTTGCGTAGTAAGCATCTTTGACTATCATAAGAAGAAATCTCCTCCAATTCTGCGTTTGCATTGTGTGTGTGGCGGGAGGTCTTATGGTAGTTTCATTTTCCAAAAAGCATTGCGAATTGACTTTAAAATTCTCTGCTATTTATTTTAAAGATAAATAACTGTTTTACGATCTCACACCAGTCACCATGACTGACTCGGAGTTTATTGTTTCCCTTCTAAACTCTGGGTGCCCACAAATTTCCACACGGGCAGTCTAGAGTTAGATTATCAGGATATTCTGGATATTCTGGAGCTTGGAGATAAGCTGGATGACGAGACGTAGTATTTGTATCTGATAGTATTTATTCCGCTGTGTATTCTGTATGAGGACAAATTTATGTAACTGTCCATTGTTGTTTATTGACTCTGATGATATGATGTAATGTAATGTAATAACAGATATAATTCTTTTGTTTTTTAAATGATATTCATCTATCTATTATATATTGTTCCGCTGCGATATGTGAGATTCTGATATTGTTTTCTGTTTCTGCTCTTGCTCTGTTGTGTTCTTCTTTCCTTTTCTTCTATCTTCTTCTTCTACCTTTTTCTTCTTTCTTAAAACCATAACTTTTCGGGTTTCCGGCATTCGATGGCTCAGCGGTCGATAAAGTGAGTATCGATGTTGAATTTTCGAAAGTCGAAAATTTTCGGGATGTTACATTTGGTATCAGAGCATATGGTTAAGCGAAAACCCTGCTCTGTTGGGTGTTACTCATTAGAGATAGAGTCAGCAGTACTCTAGAATGAGTTGAGTGTAATAATAGATACGAGTGCGTATTTGTTAGTGAATATAAAATTGTTTTATATTGTGATGATTGGTTTGTTGAGTGGTATATGGATTCTGGTCGGTATTGTCCGTACAACTCTATCGATAGGGATCTCTAAACACTTATATAGAACAATTCGGCACAGTATTGTTTTAAATAGGGTAAATGAGATAATTTTGCCCAAAAACTATTTTTGTATAAAAGAGAAATGTTTTTCTATAAAGTATTATAGTATATGGTTGCATGGATGTTAGGAAGTAATAATAGTGAATTATCATCACTAAAATTGAATGAGAAATTGAAATCATAACTCCAAAGTTAAGAGATAAATCCATGTACAAATGAAATTTAAGAATGTAAATTATAAATGTGAATTGTAATTTAAAACGGAGTTCCAGAGAAGTATTTGGAAATGTTTTGAAAAGAATTTGAAAATTTTGGTGATTTGGAAAGTTTAAATCTTTTTGGTTTGAAAGTGATTTTCAAAGGTTTTGAAAAGTATCTTGGAGAGATGAAAGCTCTAAACTCTTTTAGGTCGCTGGAAAATAATCCTGATGATGATGGCCACATCATTAGAATTCATTTTCGGGTTTCCAAAAGAGGAATTGCTGCCAAATTGTTTTAAATGAAAGTTGTTTGGAAAATTTGGATTTTGTTTTAGAAAATTCAAAGGATAATTTGAATTGTTTTCAAAATGGTTTTGAAAAGGTTGAAAAGACTCTGGAATGCTATATAAAAATATTTATGAAATATTGTAAGTTGATTACTTGTACAATTTGAATTTTGATAGAATAAATTTAACTTAAAGGATGAAGTTAAATGAATGTAAGTACAAGTGAATCAATTAAATGAAATTGAAAGCTGAAATTCATTTCGAATTCGTAAGCAAATGAATTAAATTGAATAATTATAAATGGAAGATGAATTACAATTCGTATGGGAATTGGAAATCCAGTTTATATGTAAGTAGATTTGAATAAATTGAATTGATATCAATTTGAATTAGTAATTGGAACTAATTTAAAATAGTGCAGTTGTGAATTAAAGAAAGCTGATAAAATTCAATATTCAGGAGTTGAACCGAATCCAAATTAGATTGGGATTGTGAATTGAATTCAAATGAAATTGGAAATGAAAAAATTGAATATGTAACTTCAATAGTAGATTTAAAGATGATATAAGAAGTATGAATTGAAAATTTTGTGATAGAATTTGCAAAATGATTTGAATATATGTAACTAGATATCATGGCTAGTAGATATACAGGTGTATAAAGGGATTGGAGAATTTGATTTCACAGATAATTTGAATTGCTCCAAAAAGGTATGTATTTAAATTCGAATATGAGATTTGATGACTTATTTCTCTAGCCGCTTGGCTTTTTCTTTTTCTTTTTGAAATCTGAGAGTCCGTAGGGACGTTTTGTAGTCGTGCCGTATTAGCCGCGCAAAGGAGACGCTGGCGAAATTTTTCGAAAATTTCGAGTGTTAGAAAATTTTTGAGAAATTTTGAAGGTTTAAATTTGAATTTGAAATTTAAATTTAAATTGTTAAGGAAACAATGTTGTTTTGAAACCTGTAATTGTAGTTGAAAATTTAGTTGAATGATAACGAATCTCTAGTAGAGAGATTTGTTTTGAAAATTTGATAAAACTATTAGATGTTGGAAAAATAGTAGACGAGTTAAGGACCACTTTTCCTAACTTGTAATTTCGAGGACGAAATTCTTTTAAGGAGGGAAGTCTGTAACGACCCAGAATTTTTGATAATTAAAATTCGAATATTTAATTGATTTTAAATATTAATAAATGAATTTAGAAGTCGAATGATTTATTTTTCGAATATTGGATTTAATTTGATAATTTTATCGATAAATTAAATAGTGAAATTCCAGAGATAATTGAAAATCGAGTTAAATATGATTGAAAATGATTTGTAAAATTTTATTTAATCATACTGGAGTTATAGAAAGGGTATAGAACTTTCAGAATCGAATTTAGAATTAAATTGTGAAAATTGAATATTTTAATATTTAATTGTCGACTGAAAAATAGCCAATTTTCGAACAGTCTCAGAATTGAACGAGACCAGTTCCATTGGATCCATAATAGTTAGTTATTATCGGATTTCAATTTTCGTATCAATCGGAGTTATCATTTGACCGTGGCAACTCGAAACGCATCGATATCGTTTTAATTTTAAATCGTCGAGTTAAAATAGTCATTTTTCAAACGGTCTCGGATTTCGACGAAACCAGTTTCATCGGATCCGTAATGTGATATTATTGTAAGATTTCAAATTTCGTAATTTTTGGATTTATCGTTTGTCCGAGGCAAGCCAAAACGCCTCGAAATCGATTTAAATCGGTTTAATTTAAATTGATCGTTTAATTCCATATCTTGCACAGACGATCGAATTAGCTTCCGAAACCTGTTCCATTGCGTTCGGAACGCGGGGTAAACCCCAGAAACGCCAGTCACTGCGCGTAAATCGGAGTTCGGGAAAACCGGAATGAATAGTGTCGTTCAAACTTCTATAAATAGGCCCATTTTATCACAAATAAAAAAAGAAAAAGAAAAATGAAACCCTAGTTCATACGTTCAGCCGCCACCCCTTAAAATGAATGGCCAAAATTGTTCCAATCTTCTCCTCTCAACCATTTCAAATCCATCCACTTTTAGCTGAAATCGTCAACTAGTAAAATGAAGGGCATCTCGAGAGCTTCATATCTATACAGATATGATCAAGTTTAAAGCATCCCTGGAGGCGCAGCTGGCCAGGGAAGTCACGCCGTTCGTTCGCGAAAATTGAGGAAATGGCGAAACCGAGCTTGACCGGTTTTTGCATGGGGGCGCGCGGCGGTGGGGGCGTTCGAATGGCGGAGCCCGATCATCTTCGAGATGAGTGTAGGGGGGGTGCGAAATCTTTGAACGGCGGCTTCATTTGGGTTCTCGCGTGCGTCAAATTACTGGGAGTAGCGAACAAAAGAAGGAGGGAAGGGGATGGATGCACGGTCACGATCTGGTAGTTTGAAATGCACGGCTGTGATAAAAGGTTGAAAATATTTTAAAAGAAGTGTAAAATTTAATTGTATTTTAATTAGTATAAACTTCTAAACCCCATAACTTTGTCATACGAGGTTGAAAAATTACGAAACAAGTTGCGTTGTCTTCGTTTCGACGAGCACTACGCGATGCAACTGGATTGAAGTCGTTTGGAGCTAGTTTGAATTTCGGGTAAAATTAAACGCGCGTTTAATTTTTTTCGAAAATAAACGCTGAAATCAGAATTAAAATCACGGTGAGATCTCCTCACTCAGATTTAAATTTGTATTGCAGTTATTGATTTGATTGATTGATGTTTTGGATAAGATATTAGATATAGTAGGATATATATCTATATATAGCAATATATACATATTGGCATATGTATATATTGGATTGATTGATTTCCCGCCTCGTATAGCGGATGAGACCCTATTGCGCCGTTAGTAAGCGGATTTTATAAAACCTATATACCGCGATAATTCTGTACTGGAGCGGAATTGGTATTGTGCTAACATCTGTGGATGCAGGGAAACAGGTTGGAGGGATCCAACTGGATTCCTCACCGTATTGATTATTTACAGATATTTTGATATATTCTGTTATCATATGATGATATATGATATTTGACTGTTGTGATGGACTGATTGGTGTTGTTACATCATCAGATTCAGTTTCGAAATGTAAAAATAACGACTTTTACTTTAAAAAGGTTTTTAAAGTGATTTTTGAAAATATACGTTTTATGGGATTTTTGAATCGATTTATAAACGAGAAATTTTAAAGTTATAAAAGTTATAATTTTTAGCGAAATATAGCCGAAGTGTCGTTTTTGAAATAAAAGTCGATTTATTTATAAAATGGTTTAAATGGGATTTTTGAATAACTATAAATGATTTGTATAGAAAGATTTATAAAATTGATAATTTATAAATCAAAATATTGGACTTACAAAATGAATTTTTTTATAAGTGTTAAAAGGAAGTATAAGTGAATGAAATAAATAGATTTATAACGTGAAGTTATAAAGTGAATAGATACTGTAGAATAAAGGATTTATAAGAAATTTACTTATAAATTTGACTTTTACACTTAGATGAGATATGAATAGAAATTGCTAAATGAAATTATTTTATAAGTGGAAATTGTTATAAAGTATAAATGCGATTTATAAACGTTATTATAAACCCAAAGTCACTTATTTTGATAAGTTAAATATAGAAGTTGATAAAAGAAGGTTTGTAAGTCGAAGTTGTTATTAAAAGAGAAATAGAATTTATAAACATGCTTATAAATTCGAAGATAGATTGAATGTGATAAATTTAATATAGAAGATTATTTAAGAAGATATATTCACGATTTTGAATAGCGAATTTTTATTGAAATAAAAATGTGTAGGAATGATTGAAATGGGGTTAAGTAAATTTTATTCACGATTTTGGACAGTGAATATATTGTTAAGTAAAATGGATTCATTTTGGAAGAAGTAATATTTTAAAAACGAAGTTAAACATTTTAAAGGTGTTTTAAAATGTGTTATGAATCGAAAGCATAGATTTCAACATTTATTGTTGAAATAGACGTTTTCGAGAAATATAAGGAAATGGTGGACTATAACACTATTGTTATAGTAAATGATTTCCGAAAGGAAATGTTTTTATCTAGTATTGGGATTTACATATCTATTTTAATCTCGAATCCCTATACTAGTGATTTTTGAGTCGTCGTAACGATGTTTTACGTAACATTCGTTTTTGACTCAAATTGATGTTGTTATAGAAAATAGATTTCCTTAAAGAATGAAATATATACTTAATTTGATTTAAGTATATCGAATATTTTCCAAGTGTTGAAAATAAATGATTTGTGAAATACTTATTATTAAATAAGTATGGAAATGCATTTCCAAAATGAAATGAAACGTTTTGAGATTTTATCTTCTTAAAGATAAAATGAAATTGAATACTTGAAATCGATTTGAGAATCGTATATCAGTAGATATTTTGAAGATATAAATTCACTATGGAATTTATAAATGGAATGGGAATTTGTTTAAAAAAATAAACGTTGATTTATTTTTAAAGTGTGGAAATTTTATATCTAGTAAAGATATTTTTGAAGATAAATAATTTGGAAAATTATTTGGAATCTGATGATGTTGCGCATCTTTATTGATAGTTAAATAACCGACTATCAATAATTACCTTTAGATAGGTATTTGTTATGAATTGGATGAATTTGAATTCCACACTTGTTTTAAATAATCGCTCACTATTCGGGTTAGCCGGGAAAGGACCATGGGGTCGTATAACCCATTCCGAATATGTGATACGTCGTTATGAATTGCATTTGAAGACCGGTGTTGAAGACCGGATATTTTTGAAAACGGAAGGATTACCGTCGAGTTACTCTACATCGGCTGATCTCCGATTTAGAGGTTTTATCACCCTTAGTGACGGGAAGTCCCGACGTGATTAGAAAATTATCCGGAAATGCAAGGGCTTCGTGAGAAGTGCCTTCGGTTCTGTTCGATCCCGGAACAGACTTGTATGGATTGTGTGTCTGACGTTACAATTTGAGATATAAAGCTGATTTCTTTCAAATACATATCTGTTGGTGGCGGAGAATTTATTCTCTTAGCTTAACACCCTTCTCTGAGACGTATGAGCTCAGAGGTTATGTAGTTGAAATTTATCAGCGATATATCCCAATTTGGTAACGTGGCATACTGAGTGTTGCTGTGAAATGATCAGTGTTTGATCATTTGTGATATGATCATTTGTTTGATCTTATATCTTTGTGATCATAGGTTGATCATTTTGTTTGACCCGAAGCAGGGCTTTTTGAGAAAGCGTAGCTTTGTGGACGAGACTTCGTCGAGCCTCACACCCCGGAAATGGTCGAAACAGGAAGGATGCGGCAAGGTTCTAGGGAGTAGCGCCCCTTAGTGTATGTCATTCCTTCTGGATAAAGGTGGTATCATGGTATGGAGCCCAGATACTTAACCTCTGTGGTTACTGCATTATTATTATCTATGTGGTTTGTTGGAAATCGGGGATCCTCGGGAAGATCGGTGACGATCGGGGGATGGCATACGCGTATCAGTAGTTACCTATTTTCGCAGAGGTAACCCGGCCTTGTGTTGGCAGAGATCTAACCGTAATGTTAGGTTATTTCTCGGGTCGTCTATTCCAGGGACGTACCCATCGTGGATAGGAAGTTCCTTAGCCTGACCAGTTGTTGGAAATCCAAACTCCAATACGAACTTTGTACGGTATTAGTTGTAGAACCTGCCATTTACGTACGGTGGTCACCACTGTTTAGATAGTAGCTATAGTAGGCATACGATACTGGTCGTATGTTGGCTAAGATTAATATTATACTTTCGAAATGATTTCTACAATATGCACTAATAATAATATCAAAATGATTTGATTTTGCGTAGTAAGCATCTTTGACTATCATAAGAAGAAATCTCCTCCAATTCTGCGTTTGCATTGTGTGTGTGGCGGGAGGTCTTATGGTAGTTTCATTTTCCAAAAAGCATTGCGAATTGACTTTAAAATTCTCTGCTATTTATTTTAAAGATAAATAACTGTTTTACGATCTCACACCAGTCACCATGACTGACTCGGAGTTTATTGTTTCCCTTCTAAACTCTGGGTGCCCACAAATTTCCACACGGGCAGTCTAGAGTTAGATTATCAGGATATTCTGGATATTCTGGAGCTTGGAGATAAGCTGGATGACGAGACGTAGTATTTGTATCTGATAGTATTTATTCCGCTGTGTATTCTTTATGAGGACAAATTTATGTAACTGTCCATTGTTGTTTATTGACTCTGATGATATGATGTAATGTAATGTAATAACAGATATAATTCTTTTGTTTTTTAAATGATATTCATCTATCTATTATATATTGTTCCGCTGCGATATGTGAGATTCTGATATTGTTTCCTGTTTCTGCTCTTGCTCCGTTGTGTTCTTCTTTCCTTTTCTTCTATCTTCTTCTTCTACCTTTTTCTTCTTTCTTAAAACCATAACTTTTTGGGTTTCCGGCATTCGATGGCTCAGCAGTCGATAAAGTGAGTATCGATGTTGAATTTTCGAAAGTCGAAAATTTTCGGGATGTTACATAAATGATATAAAGTACATAAAGTGCAAAGTATACTTGATTCAGACTGGGTCTTATATTCCGACGATAAGCAGAATACATTGCATTTTTAACATAAATTGCTAAATAAATGACGGAAATGGAAATGCCATAAAAGATGTAAATAACGATAAACAGATTTGGTTTCATAAATGACATAAATTACATAACTAGCAAAATAAATCTCATCAATTACATCAATTTCGTAATACACCAAGAATTCAACATAGTTACATCAATTGCATAATTACATCAACTGCATAATCTCATCAATTACATCAATTGCATAATTACATAACTACCAAAATAAATCTCATCATTTTACATCAATCATCATTGTCTTCTGATTCAGATTTAGTCTCATATTCTACGTTATTTTCCTCCATACTCTCGAACGCTTCTACCAAAATGTTTAATTCATCGTTCAGAGGTCCAAAATCTGTACGATCGTCTGTACTTATTATTTTGTTGCTTTGCTCAAGATCTGCCTCATAAGCTTGTTTGTTTGGAATATTCTTCTCATCGAACGTAAGTCTAGCCTTTGTTTTAAAAACTGGCGACCAATCTACTTTATCTCTTTTTAGAGATGGATATAAGGAGCGTAATAAACTTGCAATGCTTGTTTGGCTAATACAAAAGGATCGTACTTGTGATAATGCGATGTGTGCTTAAGATTATAATCCTTGTGCACATTAATTCCAGAACCTGGAACATTGCTAAACCAATTGCATCTAAACAGAAACACCTCCTCCGTGGGTCGTAAGAAATATGTCAGTTGCAAAATTTGTGTTAAAACGCCATAAAAATCATTTATGTGATTTTCTAGATCATCACTACCTTTAACAAATACACATGTAATATTAGTTAGTTTTTCTGCACCATATTATTTGGTGTTAAATTTATATCCATTGACGAAATATATTGGATATGTCTTGACATTTCTTTTTGGTACCAACGCAAGATGTTTCAAACCTTCGTCAACCACACAATTTGTCGGTTCACAAACGTACTTTGAAAACCAATCAGAAAATTCTTTACTGAGATCTCCGTGCAGATGTTCACTTTCATAAATACTGCATATATGAATAAAATATTGCATTAAATTCTACACGCGCATGCATTACGGAAATGAATAAATCATAAATTATTATTTCAGATTACCTAACAAATGGTGCAACTTCGGCACAATTTAGAAGAATATAAGTGTGTGCTACATGAAGATCTCTATCATCTAGCTATATTTCTACACATTTCCCAGAAGGTCAAACATGTTGTCTAAAAATAGATAACAATGTTTGAGAGGACTCTTGTTCGTCGCCTTCGTCATTACAAGGAACACTTTCAAATGATATGTTCACATGGTCACTGAAATAGTGAGAGAATAAGAACGTAGCTTCTTCTTCAATGTAAGATTTACATATCGAACCTTCAACTCGTGATTTTTTCCTTACTTTTTTCTTCAGATGATTCAAGTATCTATGCAAAATTAATTTACATTAACTTTAACTTCCGAGTGTAATTAAATTAATCGGTAACATATTACATACCTCTCAAATGGATACATCCATCCATATTACACAGGACCTCGAAGTCGTGCTTCAGATGTGAAATAGAATGAGCTCCGTTACTACCTTCCAAACTTTTAACGGCAATAGTTCTTTGAATAGAATGAGTAATAAATTTTCCATCATTATGTGACAGTCGTGGCTTTTCATTCCGCTAAATCTACCGTTTTTAAAGTCAACACATCTACGAAGATTTGATGAAATCCCATTAGGAAATCTTAACCCTTCCACCCATTTTAACACAACTTTAACTTGATTATTATCTAACTCGTAACATGCTTTGGGTTTTTTACTGTCATTTGGTTTCATATGAAGCTCAGAACATTTGCATAATTCTTGTATATCGCGTCTTGATTTCAAATCGTTCTTAGTCTTCCCCTTGACATTCAAAATTGTGTTAAAAACATTATCAAAGATATTTTTCTTATTGTGCATCACATCAATATTATGACAAACCAGAAGATGTTTCCAATACGGAAACTCCCAAAATATACTCTTTCTGCACCAATTATGAATAGTCGAATTTCCTTCAATTTCTATTTGCATTCCAGTTTCATATGTCTTTGGATAGTCCCTTACAAGTTCGTATATGTTTTCGCTTGACCATGTCGTTGGTGGTTGCCTGGTTTCTACTATATTAGCTAAAATGTTTTTCTTGTCTCCTATGAAAGGATGATTAACATGGAGAAAACATCGATGACAGCCAAACCATGAAATTTTCTTACCATTCAGTAAAGAAAACGCCCGTGTTTCTTCCATGTAATATGGATATGCTAGACGATCAGATGTACTCCATCCTGAAAGTATTACATGGGTAGGAAAATCACTTATAGTCCACAACAAAGAAGCAAACAGATGAATTTTTTTTTCTTTGAAACGTCGTATGTTTCTACTCCTTCATTCCATAGTGTTTTTAACTCCTCAATCAACGGTTGTAAATAAACATTGATTCCTTGTGCCGGATCGTCGGGGCCAGGAACGACAACAGTAAGAAACATATATTGCGCTTTCATACACATCCACAGAGTTAAATTATAAGGTATGATGATAATGGGCCAAGATGAATATTTAGTACCAAATTGAGAAAATGGTGAAAAACCATCCGTACGTAATCCAAGTCTAATATTACGAATCTCCACTGTAAAATTGGTATAAGTTTTATCGAAATGCTTCCATGCTTCTCATCGGCTGGATGTGTTAACGTACCATCTTCCTCCGTTCTCATACTATGCTATGTCATATGAGATGCAGTTACAGAAGATGTGTATAATCTTTGAAGCCTAAGAGTGATGGGTAAGTAATGCATACGCTTGTACAGAACTTCATTTCCCTTCTTTTTTCTTGGTTTGTATCTTTCCTGATTACATATTTTACAATTCCTATGATTTATGTCTTCTTTCCAAAACAACATGCAGTCATTTAAATATGTATCTATTTTCTGATAAGGTAAACCAAAAGCCGACATAAGTTTTTTAACTTCATAGTGATTTTCACATATTAAATTATCAGGCGGCATATGTCTTTTTGCAGCTTGTACAACGGCTGTAAATCCGGCTTCGGTGATATTGTATTTTGACTTCATCGCACTGTATTCTATGCTTACTGACAGCTGGGTGTCGCTTTTACAACCATTCCAAAGAGGTTTTTAGCAGCATCCAGTAAATCATAAAAAAATTGTTCAATATTTGGTTCTTCAACATTTTCATCATCGTCGTCAACTTCAACCATAGAAAACATTGATCGTGCTGTATCTTCGACCATATTTTCTATACGGTTCGTCGTAACAATTTCATTACCAGCACTGTCTAATTCAGACTCTACAGAAGTATTTGCTATAACTTCTCCATGACGATCAAACATAATACTCCGGCACGAAACCGTTTTCGCACAAATGGACTTTCACAATATCGGGTAACAAATACTTCAAATGTCTACACCTACTACACGGACAACGAATTTCTGCATCGTTTCCGTTATTACTTAAAGCAATTCAAAAAATACGTTTATACCATTATAAAAATCTTCTTTTATTGAGCCCCTCAACCCTCTTCTTTGATACATCCATCTCCTCCGATCAACAAAATAATCGATCATTTTTTCCATTTGAAAAAATATGTCACAAATTCAAAAATAAATATTGGTCATATTACGAATTCACATTTTATTTTTCAACGTATCGATACAAAAACTTATACGCGACAATTTTACCCCACTTAAGAATACAACATAGAAGTGTTGATTTATGGTTATCTTTTTTTCATGGTCAGTCATCCTACTTTCCATTACAAACACAATAAACACTTACATTTCGTACATTATTTCGTTTTAAATGATTCAACAAAATTTCGGCAACACTTCCCTTTTGTTTCCTGCATTATGCACAAATGTGTGCACGCAGTAAACAAAAAAGAAAAGTGACGGCGAAATTTTGTGAATCGTTTGAAACGAAATAATGTAAGAAATGTTATTGTTTACTGTGTTTATAACTTGTCCAATACAGGGACAAATTCAACAAGCATTGTACCGGATGAATATAAATGGTCGTTTTGTGACAAAAAAGACTATTTATATAACAATCATGTACAACACCCGTCGGACGGGGCCAAGAACTCTCTAAGGGACGTAAAAAAAGTATTTTATAAAAAGGAATATATATTTACTAATTTTATACATTTCAAAAACTTTTTAATTTACCACATTTGTCCTGCGTATTTCATCGAATAAAGCTGCTTTAGTATTGTTGTCATTTTCCAATACAATCAAATTTCTTTTAGACTCGTGCATTCATTATTGTCGCACAAGTCAAGATGTTATACGACTCATGTCTTATTCCAATTAACACAATATAATAGTAGAAACAACGCATATACAATGATTTACATATAACCACACTATCACAAATTATACGTACTATTTACAATTTGACGATAACATATGTAATAGGTATATAATGGGATGCTATAAACCATTATTACGCTAGTGGAAACAATTGCAATCACTAATTAGCCATAATTTATCAACTTATGCAAATATAGATTTAGGATAAAAATTAGATTTTTGGCAAAATTAAGAGATTATACTTGAGAATCAAAACAATAGAGTGTGATTTGGCAGCCGTGAAGGATCCAAAAGCTTAAAATTGACGATTGAAAGCTTGAATTGATGATTTAGGGGTTTTTTGATTAAGATTTTCGTGCTGCAGAATGGAGGAGAAGAGACTCGGCTGAAGCCTGTACATCGTGAATTTACGACGGCTTCCGGCGACCCGTCGGAAGCCGTCGAAAATTATTGCTACGTGTGCTGTCGGTGTTTTACCCTTTTCTAGTAGTGTTTGTCCTATTTATCTTCCGTTCTGCAGCTGACCGCTTTCTTAACAACAATAATACTTTTGTCACCTATTTTCATAGGTGCAATAGGTGAAGAAGTTTTTACTTTGTTGTGGGCTTAATTTATGGGATTTCTTGAAGATTTAGAATTCTGTTGACTCTGCCTATTCAGAATCGACGGCAGACGGGTCTTTGAATATTTACTAGAGGGTTCCTTTTTCGGTTTCTTACCGGCTGAAACCTTTCCTCGTCAACATCTCGAGGTTTATCCTTATGGTTTGGAGAGAAGGGAGAATAGGAGTTGACGGAGAATTAAAAAGAGAAACCGAAGAGCCCGTAAGATTCTGATTGGAGAAAGCCATTATTGTTGACTTAGTTTTTTGTTTCATTACTCTAAACAACATTTACTTATCAGCATTTTCTCACAAAGTGAAACGAAAGAAAAATTCGAGCGAGAAGGCTGTTACAAGAAAAATTCGAGCGAGAAGGCTGTATATATATAATACACACACACACAGTGTGTGTTGTGTGCGCGCACAGTTAAAAACGCAGAAGGCTGTTACATGAAAGCAGGTCAAAGGTGGTAGAGCCTCATATGTATCAGAAGTTCGGTGTCATTAATAGAAGCGATGGAGCACATGCTAAAATTCAAGATTCGTTACGATGGTTGAACTGAATTAAATTCAGAACTAGACTTTATGTTCAACGTATTCACACCCATGCTATTTAGTGTTGATCTTCATCTAGTTATTTAATTGGTATATCTCATGTTTTGTTTAAAATTTAAAATCTCCATCAGTATATATATTTGGAGAAAAGATGAACAGTTAAACATGAAATATAAAAGAAAATTCGAACATCAGATATAAGTAGCACAATCACAAATTTGAACATCAAATATAGGTACCAAGATAAAAATTCAGATATGGCAAAATAATTAACCAAATGTACCTGGCAATTTTCTTTATTTTTGTATAAAACTAGTAAGACTCCAATATAAATATATAAAGATTAATTAATTACTAATTACAATTATTTTTTATTAAAAAAAAAACTGTCAATCAACCTTCAACCCAAATGCTTAAAAATCCTATGCAAGCCAGCAAGGTGGAAGGAAAATATACGTAAGGGGGTAGACGACATTAATTTTACACAAGTAAGCACTCAAGTTAGAATCGACTTATCAAGCAGAAGACAAAACTTGGGCATCCATATGACCAGTTATAGGTCAATTTATAGTACCATTGCACATTATATTATAGTAATCATACTATTTTGGCAATTTATTTAATAAAACCCTGCATTCCATTCTACCCAATTACTGGTTAGCACATGATAAACGATTCTCAGCAAAATAACAAAACTGCATTCATTAAACGAAATAAAGACCAGCTAACTTAAAACCAAACTGAAGTTGATGCGACATTGACATACATAAATTAAATATTACCGTCTATTAAAGTACCAATAATAATATTTCTTTAAAGGCCCTAGTATATTTGACTGTATAAAATTGTATAACCATGCTTGATCATGCTAGTGATCAGTAACCAAACATATATGATTTGTTTGCGTATGGTTTTCCATTCACATTCAGTTTAATATCATAAAATATTGGAAACTACCAAGGAAGCTAAATTAAAAATTGACATTTCGCATAGTTTAGAAGAACAGTCTGAAATGAGATCAGAAGCTTCTTTTTTTATTCCATACCGTTGACACACTCTAGACTTATCAAAACCCTCTAGATAAACAAGGACCTAAGTCGTAAGGATTTTATAAAATACCTTATATTTAAGTCTTGCTTTTAGTACACAGATATTAAATAGATTATATGTAGATTTACTTAAAGTTTTTAAATTGGAGTAGTGGTTAAACATGCAATAAAGATACCCTGATAGAACCGCATAACAGTGAAAGCCTATTTCTATTATATAATTTTTCTTAAAAAAATTTGATGTTTTTTTTCATTAGTCTTAGTTAACAATAAAATGGTAACATGCCTAAAAAAAAAACTAACACGGAAGAAATGTAAGAATACGTTAGTGGAGTGTACAAAGTAAATAACATCAGAAAGATTTAAAAAGAATTATTAAACATATATTTCCTTTTATTTTTATTCGCATAATTTGGTTTGCAAGCCTACATAAGTGCGGTTTGATTAATAATTGAGTGGTTATATGTATAAAACAACATATAATATATTTTGGATCAGTTATGACTAGAAAATATACAAAAATAATGAAAATAATAGTATTGCTTTGTGTAAAATCACCGTGGTCAACAAGCAACATTAAATTTGATGACCTTTCTCTTACATAGGCTAAAATGAATTTTCTCCGAAGCTCTTAACCAAAGTAACGGCTCAACATTCTAACACTTATTCAATAAACGTGTAACGTTGCGCGGTTACCAAATTAATAAAGCTCAAAGTCGAGCACTTGAGTAATAAGTGTCCAAAGCTTAGGCATTCGTTGAATAAGCACACAAACCCAGACGTCTCTATAATTAGCTGTTATGGAAGTTTCCACATTTCACCTTTGGATTTTTTTTCTGGTTTCATTGAAAAACCGGTAGAATACCAAAAACACAATAGAATATCGCTATGACCGCGAAGGAATGAAAGACGAACCATTCGTGCACAAACTGACGTTGAGGTTGAACTGCTACATCCTACACGATATATCATTAGACCTATAAAGTTTTAGTTGTGCCTTACACTACAAGGAAAAAGGCATTTTCCGACGGTAGAAAACCGTCGGCGGCCGTCGGAAGCCGTCGGAAAATGCCGTAGGAAAATAAGACGTCGGGGTGTAGTTTTTTCGACGGCTTCCGACACATCTCGTCGTTCGTATTTTCGACGGCTTCCGACGGATTCCGACACTTGTCGGAAGCCGTTGGAAAAATATAACCTGAAAGCCGTTAGAAATCTGCTGTAATTTTTTTTATATTTCTGCTGCAATATAGCCTTCCATGCACATTTCCCATACAAACACTATTCTGCAGAATTCAATATATAATATTCCAACCAAATATCAAAAACCAAACTATACACAATTCACCAAACAAAAAAAATACATAAAATTAAGTCAAAACACATAATCATCACCCAACATCCACATAATTATACAACAAAACAGCTAAGTATATCATAACATAGTACATAAATCAACAACTACCTCCACCATCTACCAAATCATACAAACAGAAAAAAATATACCGACCAAAGCAATCAATCAATCTCCTCCAGAACCAGAGCCAGCAGAGGAAGGGAAGTGGCCACCATACTACTGCATGTACTCGACGATACGCTGGTCTAAGAACTGTGTGGTCTCTATGGCCTGCCGATGGTTCTGCTCCTCCAACTGCGCCACTTTAACCCGCAAATCTTCGATCTCTGCTAGATCAATCTGAGCTCTAGTCTGCCTACCCTGTCTCTGACTGCTGGCCTGTAATAAATATTTAATTTAGCTGTGTGATCACTGTAAGTGTATGTGCAGGTATGTGAATGATTAGCAGTGTGATAATGTTATTTAATTTAGTTTATGCATGTTTATGTAAGTGTATGTGCAGGTATGTGAATGATTAGCAGTGTGATAATATTATTTAATTTAGTTTATGCATGTATAATGTATACATTTGAAAATATGTTCCTTTGGCCGTTTTTAAATTATGATTCAACCATTTATTAACAAAAATAATAGTACGTTACATTACAAGATATCACTGTTTTTGATCTCTTTAACAGTAAATGTGACAAATTTATGCATGTGTACAGCATATATCAGGCAAACGAAATTAAATAACATGTATTTTTCGTTATTTTTTTTAAATGACATTCAAGTAACGAATTAATATATTTTGGTAATGCATAATGCTTTCATAACGAAGTGACTCAAAACCAATGTACTGAATTTGAAAACTTATATGATACCCAATATATTATTTACTTACCACTTGATTGCCAAATCTGTATCGTCTGCCATGCTCCGATGGATCCATAACTGACTCAAAAATAGCATCATTCTCATCCGTCGTCAGCTGATCTCGACCCGTATCAGTAAAGAGTTTCTGGTGCTGCTCCATAAATTTTTCCTGCATTAATAAATTAATATCATCATATCTTATTTCATTATATTTTAACAAGTAGAACAATTACTAATACTGTATAAAATGAAATATGCTTACATGGCTCTTGCTGGATTTATCGTCCTGCCATGTATACAAAACTGTCCCGTCCGGATTTACATGCTCGACAGCATGCGTGCGAGTAAACACGTCCATATAGCCCACGGGACCATGCGCCTCAGCTTCCTGAAATTGATTTTTACATACAATTATTGTACATTTAAAATTATATAGCACCAACTATATTTACAATTTGCATTCAGTAAATTTACCAACTCCTTCCGATACTGCTGAAATGACTTCGACCCTTCGCGATGATTAATGGGATTTTTATTTCTGTTTGCAGACTTTCTTTCCGACTCTGCATGTACATTCAAAATTTGATACATTATTTATCGATAATGTATTTTTTGATATTTTCTACCAGTCAAATAATTTAAAAAAAATTAGTATACTTGCCTTCGCCTCGTCAGTTTCCCAGTATCCCAACCATGCTTGCCATACGCTCTCCCCCATCCAACGTGGTTTCTTACTAGATTTTTTGATTTCGGATATCGAGTCCATATAGTTTTTACGCATCTTCTTCATCCAATATTCTCATTCCAACTGCATATCGTCTGTCTGAATGTCTATCTCAGCCTGTGTTTCACGATAAAAATCAAATAGAATATTAAACTGTAAACGATAAACAGTATAAAAAATGACAAAAACGAATTAAAAATGGAAAACAGAAAAATATACTTACTAGGACATCCTGCCAAACACACTCTACTATGTGGGGAGGGATGTTATCCCACTTCGGCCAACACGCACTCATCCTACTCTGGTAAGAAGCTCTAGAAACATCCAACACAACCTTCGAGGGAAGTAGGTCGAACCCCTATTTTTAAATATGATATAGATAAGTACGTACGTATATCAAAATAAATAAGATGCTGAATAAAATTTAATTCTTACCCCTCTGCTTTAGGTACTAAAGAAACTACAGGACGCTGTGATGCTTGCGATGGAGCACTGCCATCGCCTCCTGAAGATCGGGAAGAGCTCCTACCTCTAGATGACATTACGATAAACCTGTGACGTATATACACATTTTTCAGAAGGCGGACCATGTTGTCTAAAAATAGATAACATTGCTTGAGAGGACTCTTGTTCGTCGCCTTCGTCATTACGAGGAACACTTTCAATTGATATATTCACATGGTCACTGAAATAGTGAGAGAAAAAGAATGAAGCTTCTTTTTCGATGTAAGATTTACATATCTAACCTTCAGCTCGTGCTTTTTGCCTCACTTTTTTCTTCAGATGATTTAGATATCTATGCAAAATTAATTTACATTAACTTCATCTTTCAAATGTAATTAAATTACGTGATAACATATTACATACCTCTCAAATGGATACATCCATCCATATTGGACAGGACCTCGAAGTCGTGCTTCAGATGGGAGATGAACAGGTAAATGTTCCATTACATTAAAAAAACTTGGCGGAAATATTTTCACTAATTTGCAGAGCAATATAGGAATATCTACTTCAAATTTACGTAAACGTTGCACTTTTAAAGTAGTCGAACAAAGCTCTTTGTAAAACATACTAAGCTCCGTTACTACCTTCCAAACTTTTAACGGCAGTAGTTCTTTGAACATAACGGGAAATAAATTTTCCATAATTATGTGACAGTCGTGGCTTTTCATTCCGCTCAATCTACCTTTTTAAAGTCAACACATCTACGAAGATTTGATGATATCCCATTAGGAAATCTTAACCCTTCCACCCATTTTAACACAACTTTAACTTAATTATTATCTAATTCGTAACATGCTTTGGTTTTTTACTGTCATTTGGTTTCATATGAAGCTCATGACGTTTGCTTAATTCTTCTATATCGCATCTTGATTTCAAATCATCCTTCGTCTTCCCTTTCACATTCAAAATTCTGTTAAAAACATTATCAAATACATTTTTCTCATTGTGCATCACGTCTATATTATGACGAAGCAGAAGATGTTTCCAATACGCCAACTCCCAAAAAACAGTTTGTTTGAACCAGTTATGAACAATCGATTTGCCTTTAATTTCTGTTTGCACTCCAGTTTCATATATCTTTGCATAGTCCCTAACAAGTTCATATATGTCTTCGCTTGACTATATCGTCGGTGGTTGTCTAGTTTCTACTCTATTAGCTAAAAAGTTTTTCTTGCCTCCACTGAAGGGATGATCTACATGGAGAAAATATCGATGACAGTCAAACCATGAAATTTTCTTACCATGAGGTAAAGAAAACGCTCGTGTTTCATCCATGCAATATGGACATGCTAGATGACCGGCAGTACTCCATCCTGAAAGCATTGCATAGACAGGAAAATCACTTATAGTCCACAACAAAGAAGCAAACATACGAAAAATTTTCTTCTTGGACACATCGTATGTTTCTACTCCTTCGTTCCGTAGTATTTTTAACTCCTCAATCAACGGTTGTAAATATACATCGATTCCTTGTGTCGGATCGTCGGGGCCAGGAACGACAACAGTATGAAACATATATTGCGTTTTCATACACATACATGGAGGTAAATTATACGGTGTGACGATAATGGGCCAGGATGAATATTTAGTACCAAATTGAGAAAATGGCGAAAAACCATCCGTACATAATCCTAATCTAACATTTCGACTCTCCGGTGCAAAATTTGAATACGTTTTATCGAAATACTTCCATGCTTCTCCATCGGCCGAATGTGTCTACGTACCATCTTCCTCCGTTCTCACACTATGACATCTCATATTAGATGCAGTTACAGAAGATGCATATAATCTTTGAAGCCTTGGAGTGATGGTAAGTAATGCGTACACTTGTACGGAACTTTCTTCCCCTTCTTTTTTCTTGGTATGTATCTCTCCTGATTACAAATTTTACAATTTCTAAGGTTTGCGTCTTCTTTCCAAAACAACATGCAGCCTTTTAAACATGTATCTATTTTTTGAAAAGGTAAACCAAAAACCGACATAAGTTTTTTAACTTCATAGTGATTTTTACACATTAGATTATCGGGCGGCATATGTCTTTTTGCAGTTTGTACAATAGCTGTAAACCCAGCTTCAGTGATGTTGTATTTTGACTTCACCGCAATGTATTCTGCGATTACAGACAGCTGAGTGCCGCTTTTACAACCATCCCAAATAGGTTTCTTAGCAGCATCTAGTAAATCATAATTTTTTTTTGCTTCAATATTTGGTTCTTAAACATTTTCATCGTTGTCGTCAACTTCAACCATAGGAAACATCGATCATGCTGCACCTTCGATCATAATTTCTATACGGGTCGTCGTAACAATCTCATTAACGACACTTTCAGACTCTACAGAAGTATTTGCTACAACTTCTCCATACCGATCCCAAACATAATACTCGGATACGAAACCGTTTTGGCACAAATGAACTTTTACAATATCTGGTAACAAATACTTCAAATGTCTACACCTACTACACGGACAACGAATTTCTGGATCGTTTCCGTTGTTACTTAAAGTGAATTCAACAAATACCTTTATACCATTATAAAAATCTTCTTTTATTGTACCTCTCAGTCCTTTTCTTTGGTACATCCATCTCCTCCGATCAACAAAATAATCAATCATTTTTTCTATTTGAGAAAATGAGTCACAAGTTCAAAATTTAATATTTATTTTCAAGAATACAAATTCGAAAAAGAATATTTTCATGGTCGTATAATATTTGAATTTAAAGAACTATTTCACAAATTAAAAAATATTTTCAAATATGACACATTTTATTTTTTAACGTATCGATACAAAATTTTGTACAAAAAGATATTTTTTTTCCATGGTCAGGCATCCTACTTTCCATTACAAACAAAGTAAGCATTTACATTTCGTATATTACTTCATTTCAAACAATTCAACAAAATTTCGGCAGCATTTCCATTTTATTCCCTGCATTGTACATAAATGCGTGTGCGCAGGAAACAAAAAAGAAAAGTTAGGCCGAAATTTTATGAACCGTTTGAGACGAAGTAGTATACAAAATATAAATGCTTATTGTGTTCATAACTTGTCCAATACAGGGACAAATCCAACAAATATTGTACCAGATAAATATAAATGGTCGTTTTTTGAAAAAAATGACTATTTATATAACGATAATGTACAACACTCGTCAGACGGGGCCAAAAACTCTCTAAGGGACATTAGTTAATTAAATGTGCGCATTTTATGAAAAAATACAGTTTTACTAACTGTTCACATTTACAAAATATATTTTAATTTAACAAATTTATTCGACGTATTACATCAACTTAAGGCTAGTTTAACATTTTTGTCATTTTTCAATACACACAATTATAATTTAGACTCATGCTTTTTTTTGCATAAGTCAATACGTGCACAATATAATACTCCTAGCTCGTGCATTCATTTTATCTTATTCCAACTAACACAATACAATGATAGCAGCGTTACACACATATACAATCGTAGAATCATGGCATACACAACGATTTACATATACACGAACAACCACAAATTATACATGTTTTTCACAATTTCACGATAAAAGATGAAATAGGTATACCATGGAATGCTAGAAACTATTATAACACTATTGGAAACAATTTCAATCTCCTATTAGCCCTAATTTATCAACTTATGCAAATCTAGAAATAGGGTAAAAGTTGAATTTTTGCGAAAATAAGATATTATACCTGAGCTAGAAAGCAAGAGAGGTTGAATTCGTAGCCGAGGAGGATGCAAAAATACGAAATTAGTGATTGGAGGCTTGGGGAGTGAATTTAGGAATTTGTAATTAGGTTTTGGGTATTATGAAATGAGGAAGAAGAGGCTCGGTTGGAGCCTGTATTATGCGATTTTTCGACGGCTTACGACGGCCTGTCGGAAGCCGTCGGAAAATGGTCGTCAAAAGTCGTCGCCCCCTAATCACTATTTAACTCTTTTCTGGTAGTGTTATGCATACAAAGTTTGTCACCATGGGCGTATGGATACGATATTTATATTTCCATTTAGTTTAATAATGTTAAAGATGAATACATTAGCAATTATGAGCGAATTTTACCTTTATACAGGCCTCATGTGGAAATAGAATGTTTATTTGAGTTATATAATATTATTGCATTATAAAAAATAAGAAGATCCATGTATACTTATCCATAACAAATAACTATTCAAAACCAAAAGAGATTAAATGTGTAATGTGGAAAGGTATAAGGCTCGACTATACTCCAAAGGAAGATGGTGTTTTTTTAAAGTGACATTTTCTTTTTTTTTACTGAAAGACTTTTTAGAATTATTTTGAAGCTTGTTGCATATTATAATTTTAAGCAATATTGAAAGGATATTAAAGTGTTATTTCTCAATGAGACATTGGTAAAACAACTTAAGAAACCCACTTATGGATTACTCTTTTGTATTAGGGATTCAAAACACCATTATTATTAATGGAGTGATATTTGGATTATCACAAAATAGCTAGGTAGATAAATTCTTAAAAGGTTTTGGTGTGCAACCATGAATTAATTGATTCTCTTTTGCCAAAAGATACAAATTTTGTCTTATATAATGACATAAGAACATTCTTGAAGCTAATGAAATTGAAAAGATTGCTCATGCATTTGTGACGTGGAGTCTAATTCATGCTAAGGCATATACACATACGTATTTTGTGTGTATTATTTGGTAGACATTTTATTAACATTAAAAGTGGATCATTGTTTAGTAACCAAAATGGTTACGAGATATCTTTAAGGAACAAAAAGAATATATACCAATAGATAAAAGATCGAATTGGTTGGAGATCATAAAGTATTACGACTTGAATATTTTGGATGCCAAGTGTACAAAAGATCCACTTCAGGTAATAATAACAATAATAATAATATATTTTTTGTGGAGCTATATAAGGAAAGTTGTCATATATACTGTCATTTTCTTACAAAGTTGTGAAATATTGAAAACGAAATTGAAAGACCATTACAGTAATATTATAACACTAAACAACATATTATTTTCCAATAAGGGTAGAGTGCAAAACAGATTGTAATTCATAGATCATATCGTGACAAACTCCATTATGCTGGATCCGCTTACAAAATAACTATCACTCAAGATCTTTCATGAGCATCTTGCTCTATTTGTGTAACATTTATGTAATGATATTTTGATACAGGAGGAGTTTGTATTTGGCATATTCACATAACACATTGCTCAATACTTTGGTTACAGATATATTAAGTATTTTTTTCTGATCAGAAATAAAGTAATAAAGTTTTCTTTGCATCTCATGAAGTTCAAATATTGAACATTTTTCGATCTCACTAAAGTTGAATCAGTTGAAAATATACACGTACAGATCATAGTTCATGCAATTTCCATGCTATGCATCCATGATTGATCTGTGTCATTTGGTTGTATTGGTATTGTTAATACTCTAGGTATTGACTTTGATGACAACGGCCATATAAATATTACTACTAAGGTATCTTCGAGTTGTGCAGTTATTTCAGCCATATTATTGAGACATTTACAGAGAAAAACAAAAACTCAGTGGAAGAAACTGGATTATATATGAAGGTTAATCAAAGCAATGGAAAAACAAAATTGATTGAAGAAGAAGAATGCTGAAAGGACACATGTGTTTGAAGTGATGAGTAGTTGGTTAAATCTTAGAATTCATTGTTAAAGACCCTATGGCAATTATACTTGAAGATCATCAACAAATGACCTCAACTGAATCACAAAAAATCCACAAGTCTAAGGTAATTTGAAATCTGAAAATTTGCAACACTTATTGGTGTTGATGTTCTCTTTGAAAAAGGCCTATATGTCTACATAAGGGTATCTAGTATGTCGACATATGTCCCATTGGTCAGTTTTTTAAATCCAAATCAAGGGATTTTCGCTCCATCTCTTCACCAAAAGATGATTCTCTTCAACCACTATTTAAAAGCTCTACAAAACTAAAATTTCAAATCAATTCTCTCCTCTTTCTCAAACTCTTTCTCTTCCATACTTTTGTAAGAAAATTTCATTACATACTCCTCCATTCTCCTTTCAAATCGATACTATTTCATTCTAATTCTTTACTGATTTGTAAACTACACAATATCAGAGAGTTTCTATTTGAATTCATATCATTTTCTCTCTGATTTCATCTTATTCCTCAAAGAATTCAAAGATATATTGCTACTGGAGGTTTATAAGATTATTGTACCGAATCAGCAAGAATATGTATTGATATATGACTCATGACATACTTTATTGTTGTTTATCAAGAGAAGAAGGTGTTCTTGTAGCCTATGAAATCAAGAGGGTCTTCTCATAGCCCGATAAATCAAGAGGGTGTATCTTATAGCCCGTGAAATCAAGATTGTAAATGTGTTCTTGCCGCCCGCGAAAAGCAAGTTATAGTGAAATTCTGCATGGTGCAGTGCAGGACTGGATGCGAGATTGGTTAATTCGGACCACTATAAAAATCCGAGTGTTATTTACTTTACCGCATTTTACTTTATAATTTAGTTATTTATGTTTGCAATCCGTGTAGATATTGTGTCAAATTCATCACTTAGTTTCATGGATTTGAAATACACGCTTCATTCCCTCTAGTGTTTAATAGCCTTAAGATCCATTGTGCATTGTGTTATAAACAACCCTCATTTTCAACATTTGGTATTCGAGCGCTGGTTTTCAAAAATTCATACCTTGGTTCTTGAAAAATATAAATGGCTAATGACACGTGTAACACTTTCTTTAACACTTTTGTAGAAGGATAATCTACCACTAGACCCCCTCTATTTGATTGTAGTAATTATGCATATTGGGTTTGTAGGATGAAATTTTATTTACAGTCTTATGGTTTAGATATTTGGAACATTACCCAAACAAAGTACACTAAGCCCCAAGTGAACTATTCATAATGGACACTGGACCAAAAGACACAAACACTCAGTAACTCAAAGGCCATGGACATTTTATTTTACTCCTTAGATAGAGATGAATTTAATTGAGTGTCTATTTGTAAGTCTGCATATGAAATTTGAAGAACATTGCAAGCCATACATGAGGGCACTAGTAAAGTAAAAAAACTAAGATATCTATGCTAACTAACCAGTTTCAACTTTTTCAAATGAAACCAAATGAATCTATTTCTGATATGTACTTTAGATTTCAGGATATAGTACATGCATTAATATCATTAGGAAAGAAAATTACTCAAGAGGACCAAGTCAGAAAGATCTTGAATTCACTTTCTAGTGAATGGGATCAGAAGACTCTGGCAATTGAAGAAGCTAATGATATTAATACTATGAAAATAGAAGATTTAATTGGTAGTCTAATGTCCTATCAAGTAAAGTTGCAGGTTAGAAAAGAGAATCAGGCAAATGAGAAGAAATCACTAGCACTCAACACTATAAAAGACAATGATGAACGAGATGATGCTGCTGTTGATGATGATATCGATTTATGACCAGGAATTTCAAGAAATTCTTGAAATATTGGAAAACGAACAAACTTCAAAAAACTAACAATAATAATTTCAGAAATGGAAATGTCATTAAGTGTTTTGAATGAGATAAACCCGGTCATTTGAAAAGAGACTGTCCTAACCTGAAGAAATTAAAGTACTCTTCGAACACTTTCAATAAGAAGAGGAAACATGCTTTCAACGCAACATGGGATGATTTATATACATCATCAAGTGATAGTGGTTCAGAAACAGAAAATGCCAACATGTGCTTCATGGTAAAGGATAACCAGGTATCAAGCAATGGATACCGAACAGAAGATGTTCAAAAAATCCATAGATATCGAGCAAGATTATATACTTAGATGGCGAATTGGATATAATTCAAAACGATATTGACATAGGAAAAGTTGGTAACTCTAAATTTTTTTTCAATATTTTTAATATTTTACTTCATGCTTCGTATTGATTTTGATTCCCCTCACAAATTCTAGTTATATGCATTTATATATATCTCTATCTACGAACTCTATACATATTGTCTAGTTGTACGTACCTAATCAATTCTTTTTCACCCTTTTTATTGATGACAAAGGGAGAGAAATGTATAAATATACTAGGAAAAATAATATAGGAGTGCATAGAGTTAAGAGAGACAAATATAAAAATATTATATTTTATCTCTCGAATATTTATATGGTTATCGTCATCTAAAGGGGGAGATTGTTAATACCCTATGTATTAATTTTGATGACAATAGCCATATAAATATTACTACTAATGTATCTCCTAGTTGTGCGGTTATTTCAGATATATTATTGAG
Organism: Allium fistulosum; assembly: GCA_030737815.1. Taxonomy (NCBI): domain Eukaryota; kingdom Viridiplantae; phylum Streptophyta; class Magnoliopsida; order Asparagales; family Amaryllidaceae; genus Allium; species Allium fistulosum. The sequence goes on from CM060907.1 coordinate 299,388,403, forward strand.
ATATTTACGAAGATAAACAAGAACTTAGTGGAAGAAAATGGATTATATATGAATGTTAATCAGAGCAATTGAAGAACAAAACTGAGTGAAGAAGAATGCTAAAAGGACGGAGGTGTCTGAAGTGATTAGTAGTTGGTTGAGTCTTAGAATTCCTTGTTAAAGACCCTATAACAATTATACTTGAAGATCGTCAATCATTAACCTCAACCGAATCACAAAAAATCCACAAATATAAGGTACTTTGAAAAATGAAATTTTGCAACGCTTATTGGTGTTGCTGTTCTCTTTGAAAAATGCCTATATGCCGATATATGGGTATCTAGTATGTCGACATATGTTTCGTTGGTCGGTTTTTTAAAACTAAAATAAAGGAATTTTCCTGCCTCCTCTTCACCAAAAGACATGTCTCTTCAACTACTATTTAAAAGCTCTGGAAAACAAAATTTTCCAATCAATTCTCTCCTCTTTCTCAAACTCTTTCTCTTCCATACTTTTGTAAGAAAATTTCATTGCATACTCCTCTATTCTCCTTGAAAATCGATACTATTTCACTCTAATTCTTCACTGATTTGCAAACTACACAATATCATAGAGCTTCTACTTGAATTCATATCATTCTCCCTCTGATTTCATCTTATTCCTCAAAGAATTCAAAGATATATTGCTACTGGAAGTTTATAGGATCATTGTACCGAATCAGTAAGAATCTGAATTAAATATATGACTCTTGACATACTCTATTGTTGTTTGTAAAGAGAAGAAGGTGTTCTTGTAGCCTGTGGAATCAAGAGGGTGTTCTTGTAGCCCGATAAATCAAGAGGGTGTATGTTCTAGCCCGTGAAATTAAGATGGTAAAGGTGTTCTTACCACCCGTGGAAAGCAAGCGATTATAGTGAAATTCTGCATGGTACGGTGCAGGACAGGATGTAGGATTGGTTAATCTGGATCGGTATAAAACTTCGGATGTTATTTACTTTACCGCATTTTACTTTATTACTTACTTATTTCTGTTTGCAATTTGAATAGATATAGTGTTAAATTCATAAGTTAGTTTTATGGATTTGAAATACACGCTTCATCCCCTCCAGTGCTTAGATAGCCTTAAGATTCATTCTGCATTGTATTACAAACAACAGTGTTTCTTTTAATTACCTTCATTACAGCATTGTGTATATAAAATGGATACCAATAATCAGTTACACTAACTAGTGTAACATCTATACAATTAAAATACCGTGGATGGTCCTAATTTTCCCCATCTGGTGTGCCCAACAATGAAAACACATAACCAGCCTAGCAATATATGATTCAGCTATTATAAAATTGTCCATGTTACTTAGGACTACAGACATACAAAAATTAAACTGTATAGCTAAAATCCAGTAACTTCACTTTGGTTTTCTAATTGTTAATTACCAATTAATACCACATACGCATACTTGTTTTTTTTACAAGATGAACCGAGTTTAATGAATCCTGAATCCTTTTTGTGAAGACTTCACTCATGGATCTAAATTGTTGATTAATTACCAATAAATCACGGTAAATATAAAAATAAAATATTATTCAATCACAACATACCATAAATAAAATAAGAAACATTATTCTTTCTTCCAACAAAGAGTACAAGAGAGAGTATATTGCAAAAGTATAGCTAGTATAGTAGAGAGAGAACATATAGTTATAAATTGAATAATCAATTTCATTACATACTTGATTACAATTTTTAGGGACTTTAACTAAGGAGGAATAGTGGTATAAACTCTCGTTTTATAGAAATTGAGTGAAGGTCTCATACATGTAAGTGTTGAAAATAAAGCTTATACGAATGAGATCGAAAGAAAAAGCCACGTAGTATCAATATAGATCAGAAATGCTCTCGAGTCTAGGAAATTGCCTCTTAAGTAATGCAAGTTAATTTGCGACCAATTCATATCCATTTTAATATCACCAATCAATGCAATTAATTAAATCACACCCAATTTGACATATATTTTGATTTAATTTTTATTATTAACAAAATCAAACCCATCCAATTAATTATTTATTATTTAATTATTAAATTAAATCAATAAATTGATAAGATGCATATTGGTGGGAATTTTGATGACAACGTCTAATGCATGGATAAAAGCAAAAACTTGAGTGCTTGATTTAGATGTTTGTTTTCACATATGTAATCAAAAAGTATCATCCATTGATTATAAAGAGCAAGATACTAACGTGGAATCTGATAACTGTTGAGATTTGGTTGTTAAGTGTGTAGGTTCAGTTAGGTTAAAGATGCATGATGAAAGGATGGTAAAGCTTACATAAGTTAGGCACATCTCAGAACTTAAAGTGGAATCACAAGGGTTTGGAAAGATACCAAGCATAATGAATACAAATTGTTTGAAAAAATAGTGGAGAGCAAAGGAAATTCTCAAAGTGATGTTGAAAGGGTAAATTTGTCTGAATTACGGTGGAGCCAGCAATGGAAATCCACAAAGATTGCACGGAGGCGTTTATGATATTACGAGCAATTCTGATTTGTTGATGATATGAATGTTCAATTATGGACATGCATAATTAGTGGTGGAGTCAGAAATTTATGTTGGTGGGGTCACGAATTGAAATTGTTTAGGGATCAAGAAGCGATAACCCTTAACTTTTTATCTTACAATTTATTCAATGTCATATCTATTAATACTTCATTTATCAAAGCCCAACTATGTTCATTTAGTTCACTAGTTTTATGACACTGTACATTGTAGTGTTCAAAACTATCTAAGTTTTTAATGTTCAATAACTTTGTAAATCATATAATAATCTCATATTTGAAAACTGAGTATATAGAATGTTCAGATATAAATGACAGATTTATAGTGAGACCCTGACCTCAATTATAATGCATTTATTATTCGATTTGTTTATAATTATTTTGAACATTATAATGGTATCATGTAATGTGTCAATTCTAATTGGATATATGATATACAATTAAATATCAAAATATTTTAAACATCCAAAAATTCAAATATTTAATAACTAATCTTATATTCATTTTATTAGTTTCATCCGGTAAATCATTTTGTACTAATTCAGGTATTATGCACTTTCACACCGTGTTACTTCAGGAACCACTTTATAAACTGAGAATGGAGCAATTTTTTATCAAAATAAATAATTGAAGAGTCCAATGACTATCGAATGGTGTAACTAGCAACCGATAACTGAGAAAATTAAAAGATCCACAAACAAAAATATAAGTCAACCAACAAATAGTGAAATCAAAATCAACCATGAACTATTAAACACATTTCAATTAAAAAATTTAAACGAAGAATTTCAAATTCCAAATTCATTCAAATCCGAGAAAATTCTAATTCAGCGAATACAAATGAATTTGAGTTTAAATTTTTGGCATTAACAATGCTTACCCATGGTGCAGCGAAGTTTATGGTGGTTGAGGTGTGACTTTTATATAGAAGAGTGGATGAGATTGGAAGAAGAAGAGAAGAACTAATCGATTCATAATGACATATTGGAAATAAGCTAGGGTTTGTGCTATAGAGAAGAGTGATACCTATTATTTAATTGTTGGCGATGTCATATGAGCTCCGCAGCTCTCGTGTGGCTCTGTGTTGAATTTTGGCAACACTATATGGGGAAATTGAAGTGGTTGGAAGTAGCTTGGTGATGGAGAGAACGGTTCGTAAATCGAAGCTAGGAGGAGGAAGATATGGCGAAGAAGGTGGAGTGGTGTTGAAACAATAGCGACAGACGTCTAAGAGAAAGTGACAGACGTCTGTCGCCGCAGGGTTTGGAACCCGAGAGTTGGAACAGACGTCTGCGGCTTCAGCAGATTTTCCAGAGGGCTATAACAGACGTCTGTCACTTTCGAAAGACGTCTGAGGTGTCAAGGAAGATTTTCCCGAGCCTTGTAACAAACGTCTATCGCATTAGGACAGAAGTCTGTGGCGACTTCTACCAGTTTTTTGGTCTGGGCTTGATATGAAAATTTGTGATATTTGAAGGGGCAATTTTGAAATCTTGCCTAGGTTTTATATTCTCCTATATGGATCCAGATTCGTATGCGACAGAAAAGTGACTACAAGGGTTTTAGCCTCCACTAATTAGGGTTTATCAAAATCTATTTTTCTTCAATTCTCTTCTCCATAAATCTATTCTAATAGAATTTTTTATCAATGTAATCAATCTATTTTACTCTTCTTATTGATATTAATAAAGGCTATCTCTCAAAGTGGATGTATACTAACACAACGTTAGTGGAACCACTATAAATCGATGAGTGATTTATTTCGTTATTGCTCTTATATTATATTGCTCGTTTGGTGGTTTTGATTGTTTTGGATTGGGTTGAAATTGAAATTGAGATTTTGATCGGTTGTTTTCACACTTCTTGCCACGATTTCATTTTTCCGCTGTGCATTGGGGTTGATTTGAGTGGTCTCGAGTTTGAATTCCATCACAAAACTCCGCCCATGTGCATAGTTAGGGAGTTTGGATGTTAGCTAGTTTTTAGAATGGAGACATTTGTTTCAATGTTAACATTGGATGTTGTTTGGAGTATAAGGATGTATGTGGAGTTGGTAGTCTTGTTTGAAAATGTAGTATGAAAGTGAAGATTGTTAGACTGCGGCTATACGATATTTCATATTTAAGTAGATGTTGGAGATATCTGAGTAACGTGGAATTGTGACTCAAATATATTTTTCATTTTATAGACTTTGAAGTGTGATTAAATGCCACTTTTATTGCATTAAATAAGATAAGAAATTATCTACATATGAACGATTTATTTTGGAATATGAAAGTAATGCACGGCTTAATAAAGAAGTCATTTTATTAATACTATTATATACTGGTGAGGAATATTTTTAATAATATTCCGGAGGAAATGTAGAAGGGAAAGAGCATTGAATTGAGTTATTTTCGTGTGTTTGGTAGTCCGATTTATGTGCATGATCCGGGAAATGATAAGCTTGAACCTAGAGCTTTCAAGGGGATTTTGCTTGGTTATACCGACGGTGTAAAAGGCTATTGGATTTGGAATCCAGAAACAAAGAAGGTAGTGAATTCTCGTCATGTTACTTTTGATGAGTCGGCGTTGTTCAAGGAGAATGAGAGCTCATCAGATGTTCCGAATTTGGTTCATGGTAAATCAAAGGAGAATGAAGTTATTCTCACATTTTGTCCAAGTAGTAGAGAGAGTAGAGTAGTTGGAGATGCTTGTGAAGAGTAAGCGGTTGATGTTACATCACATAACAGGGTGCCTCTAGTGGTGTTGATGATGTGCTTGATTCTAGAGAGGATTCGGTTCAAGGTGGAGCCGAAGGAAGTTTGGGTGATGGTATTGCTAGTCGAGTTGGTCGTCGTGCAATAATGCCACCCGATAGATAAGGTGATTGGAACTATCTTAGCTTTTGTGATAATTTAGACTATGTTTTTCATGTAGTCCAAGATGAGCCGATGGATCTTGATGACGTCATGGAGTCGAGTGATAGCTCGAAGTGGATTTGTGCCATGGAGGAAGAGATGCAATCATTATTGAAGAATCAAACTTGGGATTTGGTTTCACTTCCTAAAGGAAACCATGCTATTGGGTGCAAATGGATATACAAGGTGAAGGATGATGGGAGATACAAAGCTAGACTAGTGGCTAAGGGGTTTGCACAAATGAAGGGAAAGGAGCATGATAAGACATTCGCACCGGTTGTGCGTCATACTACAATCTGGATATTACTTGCCATAGTTGTTATTCACGACTTGGATTTGGAGCAAATTGATGTGAAAACTGTCTTCTTGCATGGTGACTTGGATGAAGACATCTACAAGGAGCAACCAGAAGGTTTTGTTGTGGATGGTAAGTTAAATTTGGTTTGCAGGTTAAAGAAATCACTATATGGTTTAAAGCAATCACCTAGATAATGGTACAAGAGATTTGTTCATTTTATGCTTGAAAATGGTTTTGATAGAAGCATCAAGGGTGCTTGTGTATATTTCAAGAAGTTGAAAAATGATTGTTGGGTGTATCTACTCTTGTATGTGGACGACATGCTCATTGCTTCTAAAGATAAGAATGAAATCAACAAGTTAAAGCTGAGTTTGAAATCAGAGTTCAAAATGAAAGATCTTGGAGAAGCAAGAAGGGTATTGGGCATGGAAATAGAAAGAGATCGAAAGCGTTTTGAGATGAAATTGACTCAAATGGAGTACATAGAGAAAGTGCTTTGCCGGTTTAGCATAGAGAATGAAAAGGCGTCAAATACACCTTTACCTTTGCATATGAAGCTTTCGAGTAAAGGATCGCCTATCTTGGAGAAAGACAAGGCTTATATGGCAAAGGTGTCATATGCTAGTGTGGTTGGAAGTCTAATGTATGCCATGGTGTGTACGAGGCCCGACATTGCAAATGCCGTTGGGATGGTTAGTCGGTATATGGCTACTCCGGGGAAATCGCATTGGGAAGCTGTAAAGCTTATATTGAGATACCTTAGAGGCACATCATCTCATGGTCTTGTTTTTGGCGGTAATGACGGGAAGAATTGCAAGTTGGTTGGTTATCGTGATTTGAACTACGCCGGTGATAGGGATCGAAGAAAATCAACTTCAGGATATGTCTTCACACTTAGAGGTACAGCCATAAGTTGGAGATCGAGATTGCAGATCGTAGTTGCTTTATCTACTACGGAGGTGGAGTTGATAGCCGCGGTGGAGGTGTCAAAGGAGGCACTTTATTTGAGGCGATTGTTGTGCGACTTGGGATTCGAGCATGATAGCATCGATGTTCGATGTGATTGCCAAAGTACTATTTACTTGGTAATGAATTTGGCGTTTAACTCACGTACCAAGCATATTGAAGTGAGAGAGTCATTTCTCGTAGCCATGAATGAGGACAAGCAAATATATCTTCGGAAAATGCACACAAAGGATAACGCGGGGAATATGTTCACTAAGGCATTGCCGGTTGGGAAGTTCAAGAATTGCTCAAACTTGATTTGCTTGGAGAAGTGCTAGGTGCCACGGGGTGGCATGGTTGAGGGAGGAGCTTGGTTGTAGACGAGGAAGAGTATCAGTGAGAGATTGAGGTTCTATCTTCTTGGTAAGTACTAGTCTATGGTGAGATAGTTTAAGATTTGGATGTTTTCAACACTTCATCAGCGGGCGGGGGCTTTGTCTGAGCTCGTTGATGGAGTGCAATGGACAATGGCTTTGTCGGAGCTCATTGGGAAAGCATTCATATTTGATTGAAGGTAGAAGTTTGATAGTTGGTGCTATCAGTTGTTGATGATGGTATGATACCATTGGAGCTGGAGATGAATATAGTGTCGAAGTGGAATGTTGAATTTTGGTGACACTATATGGAGAAATTGAAGTGGTTGGAAGTAACTTGGCGATGGAGACAACGGTTCGAAAATCGGAGCTCGAAGGAGGAAGATACGATGAAGAAAGTGGAGTGGTGCTGAAACAACAGCGACAGACGTCTGAGAAAAAGTGACAGACGTTTGTCGTCGTAGGGTTTGGAACTCGAGAGTTGGAACAGACGTCTGTGACTTTTGACAGACGTCTGAGGCTTTAGCAGATTTTCCATAGGGCTATAACATACGTCTATCACTTTCGACAGACGTCCGAGGTGTCAGGGAAAATTTTCCTGAGCCTTGTAACAGACATCTGTCGCATTGGGACAGACGTCTGTGGCGACTTCTGCCAGTTTTTTGGTCTGGGCTTGATATGAAGATTTGTGATATTCGAAGGGGCAATTTTGGAATCTTGCCTAGGTTTTATATTCTCCTATATAAGCTATTCTCTGGATCCAGATTCGTATGCGACAGAAAAGCGGCTGCAAGAGTTTTAGCCTCCACCAATTAGGGTTTATCAAAACCTAATTTTCTTCAATTCTCTTCTCCGTAAATCAATTCTAATAGAATTTTTGATCATTGTAATCAATCTCTTGTACTCTTCTTATTGATATTAATAAAAGCTGTCTCTTAAAGTGGATGTATACTAACACAACGTTAGTGGAATCACTATAAATCAATGAGTGATTTATTTTTCGTTATTGCTCTTATATTATATTGCTCATTTGGTGATTGTGATTGGTCTTAGATTGGATCGAAATTGGAATTGAGATATTGATCGGTTGTTTTTACACTTCTTACCACGATCTCATTTTTCCATTGTGCATTGGGGTTTTGATTTGAGTGGTCTCGAGTTTGAATTCCAGCACAACATTTGGTATCGGAACTATGGTGTTGGTAGGTTGTTGTAAAAATGCCGAAATCAGATAATACCTCAGGTAGTTCCTCAATGGCTAAGCGCCTTATGTACGTGATTCGTATGCGGTTTCCGGATCACAAATGGTTATAGACAAGTGAAATGGCGATAATGATTTTGAAAAATGGCAATGGAAGATGAAAGTGGTTCTTAGGAGAAATCAGGTGCGTCAGGTAGTGTTTGATACTCTTTTGTTTCTGGCAGACATCTCGGATGTTGAGACAGATAAAAAGGAAGAGTGGGCATTCACTACACTTCAACTTACTATGGAGGAGAATGTTATCTCTGAAATTAGTGGTGAGACTACCGCTAAGGGTATTTGGGACAAGTTGGAAGAGTTATATATAAAGAAGTCACTAATTAATCGATTGATCTTGTTGCAAACGTTCTTCACTTATAAGATAAAGGAAAGTATCTCGCTAAAGGCACACTTGAATACTTTTGATGATTTTCTAATGAAGATGAAGGCGGTAGATTTGAAGATGAGGAAGAACAATAGGCGATGATATTATTGTGTTGTTGTCGGACCGTTATATGGGTTTCTCAAATAGTTTGATCTATAGCCGGGATACTTTGACTCTAGATGATGTCAAAATGGGTCTTCTTAGCGAGAAATTGTGGGATCAAATGAAGGAGTTGGATTGGATTGAAATTGAAATTGAGATATTGATCGGTTTTTTTTACACTTCTTACCATGATCTCATTTTTCCGCTATGCATTAGGGTTTTGATTTGAGTGGTCTCGAGTTTTAATTCCATTACAACACTCCGCCCATGTGCGTAGTTAGGGAGTTTGGATGTTAGCTAGTTTTTAGAATGGTGACATTTGTTTCCATGTTAACATTGGATGTTGTTTGGAGTATAAGGTTGTATTTGGAGTTGGTAGTCTTGTTTGAAAATGTAGTATGAAAGTGAAGATTGTTAGACTGCGGTTATACGATATTTCATATTTAAGTAGATGTTGGAGATATCCGAGTAAGGTGGAATTGTGACTCAAATTTATTTTTCATTTTATAGATTTTGTTGATATTGAAGTGTGATTAAATGCCTCTTTTATTGTATTAAAAAAGATAAGAAATTATCTACATGTGAACGATTTATTTTGAAATATGAAAGTAATGCATAGCTTAATAAAGAAGTTATTTTATTAAGACTATTATATATTGGTATGTATAGTATTCATAAAAAAATTATAATGGGGTTTTAAGGATTGAGATTTCTTCTTAATATTTTATTTTTCTTTAGTAATTTTTTGGAATAAATAAAGCTTTTAGGTTGGATGAATTTGTTTGTTATTGTTTTTTTTGTACTTCATCTCTTCCAAAATCTAATTATGTAAGGATTATAGAAAAACTACAACATTCTCTACTTGTAAAGGAGAATGTTTTATAATATACAAAGAAAATAACAATTATACATAAAAATCTATGGTATGAAGTCGGTGACACATTAGGAGAGAATGAGAAAAAAATATGAGTTGGAAATCAAAAGTCACTGACGAAATTGGATACGACCTGTGTTTGGCAATTTCCTCACCACAACCCCATTAGTAAATTATAGCCAGTACAAACTTTGTACTTAGCCGATAAGAACTTTGTTGACCACATACGCCCTAAATATATTATATAATCATTGGTTCATTGTCCAAATTTGTTTACGTTCTAATGTTTCACTACAATCAATTAAACTTTTTGTCATTTTTGACTAACGTTGTTTCTTTTGTATAGAATCAACCATAATTTAACTCATGTTTCTCAAATTAATTTTTTATCACATATGAATAGACTACTATTTCACCCCTAAAAACCCCCTAAAACCCCAAAATAGAATAGTGTATCGTAGAACGTAAGTGTGTCTGGATCGATCAAAAAATAATAATTTTTTAGTACTGACCCACCTTAATAAGCTGTTTGCTCTGCTTGAAGTACCACAAATTCTATAAAAGTATTCCCAAACCGAGTGTCGGTTAAGCTCTTCTGAGTTGTTTTGGCAATCTGGAAGGTTGTCATAGCAACTCAGAAAGTTCTCAAAGCAAACTAAGAAAATATTTTCTTAGCAGACTAAATTAAAACCGGCTGAGGTTTTCTTTGGTTGGGGTTGAGTTTTGATTGAATGGATTTGAATGGACAATTTTCAACCCACACGGTTGGGAATGCTCTAAGACTTTTATGTAATATCTGTTGCACATGCCATGCACGTGCATAGAAATATGGGTCTAAAATCACGAGGAATTACAATTTTATATTTAGTTTTAAAATTTAATTATCATGGTTGAAAATTACGTAGGGAAATTTATGAATTTTCCCCGAAGATGGATGTTTAAAATTATGAGTTGTTTTTTGTGTGTGTTTACGATTGTGTGACAAAATATGTTTATTTTTTGCTCTAAGTCGGGTTTCGAATTATTTCGCTTGTATACAAAGGAATTTTTTAAATTTTATATCGAACTAAAAAGTTGCAACTCTACTCCAATAAAATGACCTTTGTAAAAGATAATAATGATATGTTTTAACAATGTTGATTTCTACAATTTTGCAGCAAGCAAATTTCTACGGTTCTTAAGAATAAACGACATTTTTTAATGTAAATCACAAAATGATAATTGTAACTATCATTTTCTGTTAACACTAAAAAGTGTCATTCAGACCAAAAAGCAAACTTGTTGTTCTTAAAAATAAATTTATTTGCAACTTCTTCGCTGTGACTGATTTTATTTTCCTTTATTTGAAAAATATACTACGTCCACATGTTTCTCATGTAATTTGGTTGCTACATTCTTTTATGCAACAAATTAGTGATCCCAATATGTTTATTCTTCACATCTATTTCCTCCTGGTATATACAAGAACAAAAGCGCTAACATGAAACCAATCTTAAAATAAATCATGCTATGTAGAAGTTTCCTACGATTTGGGGATCATCATAAGCAATTTCTATACAGATATCTCCCGGTTTTTTTCCAATAAAATTCAGACATACCACTTATTTTAAAACCAATGTACACTAAAGTTATACTCTTAGTAAAATAATTAAACCACAAAATGATATTGCATCCAGAATGTGCTTACGGAAAAGGGGCAAAAAATAACTTATCTAAATTCTAGAGTTTAAATCTCAGAATAAAATAAAAAAGAAACTCACTTCTATATCAGGGGTTATTACCACCAATCATAACCGTAACCGTTTTTGACGGATATAAATTTTTATAACCGTTACCGCAACCGTCTATAATGTTTAACCGTCGTATTTTCAATTTTGAAGCATACTGTACATATATCTTTAATTATATGCATTATTGATGATAAATTTATATAGCTCTAACTGTTTTTTGCATATATATTTATTTGTTTATAAAACGACCAATATTAATGCCATGTTATTAGTTCATTAATACGTTATACTTTAATGTTAAATATTACACAAAACAATCATGTATGGTTGGTATGGTTAACCGCGGTTTTCAAATTTTTCTACCATTACCGTTATAAATGGTAATCGTATGAACGGTTGGTACGGTTGAGTGGTTGAGCGATTCAACCGTAACAGCCCTACTTCATATATATATATGTATGTATATATATGTATATATATATATACGAGTACTTTGGCACGTGCGATGCACGTGCGTAGAAGGAACTGGTGTTAAGAAACGATGTGTGTGAAGTTTTTTGAATTTTATAAAATGACATTGACGTACACGTAATGTTGCATGTTTTGGATACTGACTTTTAGAACGCATCCACGTTCAATGGACGTGTATATGGAACGTTTGTATCAAACATGGAAGAAGCTTTATATCAGACCGACCTTATGTAGACAAAAAAAAAGTAATAAACCTATGGAATTATGAATTATTCTTGCATGTTCATGAAAACCGTAGACAACAGCTTTGATTCCTAACGGAAATAGAATATGTTCTTCATTACATGTAGTAGGTAATCTGAAATAGATATGGTAGCATTTTGTGATGAGAAGGAAATAAAATGACATATGAAACTCACAAACTATTTAATATACAATATAATATAAATAAGTGTTTTAAGTGTTAAAGCCTGTGTTTGTATACGTTTGAGTATGGGTGGAGCTTGGTGTATTTGCAGCTTTGGGCTATAAGGAAGGTTATGTGTTCGAAGCTTATACACACACACTTAAAGCAAATAAATTTAGGGGACCTGCTGCTTTTTTGAAACCACAAATAACCCAAAACTAACTGAAAATTAAATCGTATGTGTTTAAAAACTTATATACCCAGAAGTTACATATAATAAACTTTATATGGGCGAAAGCAGAAATAGTTGACAGCTCAATAGATGAGAAATCATTACACTCTCAAGTATCTGATAAAACTGCATATATATGTTAAAACCCAATATACAAAACATATATGTACACATTGCATGACACAATATAAATGGATTTACGTATGAAGATTTATGTATAAAATATCTTGGACACATTGCTCTGTTGCACACGTGGAGAGCATAGTCGTACAACATGTAATTGATGCATCTATCATAAACATGGAATAAAGAACCAAGCTATTATATTGAACTATTGATTATGTCCATAAAAGCTATTATAATAACTTCATGGCTCGTACTAACAGCTAACGTCAAAGAGTACATGAATATTTGTTCTACAGTCCTCCATTATTTCAGTACATATTCCATAATTATTTCTGCTGTAGACATTGTAAAACCAAAAGAGAGGATTATTGGAAGCCAAACCAACAACATGTGAACTCTTTATCTCAAAAATATATACAAAAAAAAGTACAGGCAGAGAAAATGCAAGGGGAAATAATGTAATATTAAGAGAATTTTGAGTAGAAAAGCTATTTTTTCAAAACAACATAGAGCGATAATATTAATTCAAAGTTACAACCACCGAAGTCATACACGTTCCATCCAAAGAGGCTACTGCTATCCTCATCTGTGTATAAAATTCTAATAATTAAAGTTCTCACAATATTCAATCAGTCTACAGATTAGTATATTGCCTGTTCCAATATATCTTTTGAAAAACATAGCATTGTTGGGTATCCATTCCTTCTAAGTCCGATAACTCATGATAGATTGTCTTTTGGCGAAATGCTACAGTTTGGATTTCCATTCTCATCCTCTGACTATTTCCAACTCCCATTTGATAGTTACTTAATGGACTTGTTGAATGCTGCATTGGTTCAAAGCTTTTCTGGGATGTAGTGCGAATGATATATTATGGTCGGCTGGATCCATTCCTTTAAGCTGAAAATGAAAGAATGTCATATATATATTATATATAATTACATCAATATGGTATTGAATCAAATGTAAACTAATATTGTGTTTATGAATCTAAATAATATTGGTTGAAATATTTTTCAACTCACCAGCTGGGAGGAGATAGCATGTATGAGGGTTGATAATGTTAGAAAGAAGTTGGAAGATGGTGCACAGACCAAATAAAAGTACTCTCAGTGTAATTAGTAAAAGATAAGGAACTTCGAATCAAAGCAGACAGAAATATTAAATATCAACTTAAACATGATAACTAACATTCCATTAGCTAAGGTATTTTAGCTTAAGTCAAAGTTAGGTGATAGCATATAAGGCTTTTGAATATTTTGATAAGGACAATGGTAACTATTCCATTCATAAAAAACTTTTACGGTTCTTAATTTTTAAAAGCTACATTTTAACCCATTGTTGTCTGTACACATGTTCTTTGCTCGGCTACATAACAGTGGAGGAAATGGAGCATACATTGACCAAGTATATTATGGGTGATGTAAGGACAACAATATTATGTCAAAAATTAAACTCCTAAATAAATAGCAATAGCTAAAACTCATAAGAAAATACCAGCCTCTGGATCAAAGAAAGACAAAAATTAAACATACCACCAAAAAATCATAAAAAAGTAAGTAACCTATCATAAAACTTAGTTAAAATGATTTTTTTTAAAGAAATCTTATTTGTAGAAATGAAATGAATAGATAAATTTAGCCTAATTTTGTAACTTTCGCAGAAATATATCAAAATAAGATGGTTATTGGTTTATTTTAGTGCTATACAACTATGTTTTATCATTCTTATATGATAGCCTCTCAAGGCTCTTAAATTTTTTGACGATCATCACTGTTAGTAAATTGGTATAATAAATGAATTTCAATTATGTATTTCAGTCCAGCAAACTGATTCAAAGTTTTGCCCTATTTTTTTAGGATGTAAATATACATTAAAATAAGGAGAGTTTTGATTGCAGATATTATACCCTGGATGATAGATGATTCGCTGTCCAGCATACTAATTTGTCCAACCAAGTTATCAACACCAATTACCTATTAGATAATCAATCATCACTATTTTCACATAATTGCCTTGATATCTTCGCCACTTGCACAGCTACTGTTTCAACGATTTTTCTGTCCATCTACCAGCTAAGGTAGGAATTTGATTAGACATTAAACTCATAATAATACCATAAGTACAGTAGTAATAGCATTGAATGATCAAATGAATCAATATATAACAATACACCATTTAATAGTGAATTAAATGAAAAATATTGACAAACCCAAAAGAAAATCATACGTAACTAAAAATCAAATGGAAGATGACAGAAGACATCTTAGTCAAAATGCTAAACAATCCCAAAAAATTGCAGGTGCCAATATATAACTGCATAAAAAGATGACCTCCATAAATGAATAAATTATATAAAAGACTGGATTATCAAAATAACTGATTGCTGAATGTCATGCTCATGCTTTTAATGGTATGTTAAAAGACGTTACTACTTTTATGGTATGTTTTATTTGTATAATTGTTGTATGATACAATAATGTTGTTTTCACCATTTGAAATTTTAATAGGTGAAGCATTTATATCCTTTAGGAACAATTTTCACATAATTAATACAATCCAGTTCCCATGTATTCTATTTGCAGTTAATTCTATTGATAATTTATTCCATGGATGTGCATCATCCCTTTTAATAGTTCAGGATTCAGTTACTAAAGAAAATAAGTGATCCTCAAATTCAAAGTGTGCATTAGGAAACATATAATAGATATAAGCAACAAATATCCAATGCAGGAGATCCCATAATTAAATTCTAGCTTTTAGTGGTATTCTGAAATAAATGTTCAAACTGAGCTTAAAGAAGTGATCAGTGTGAGGACATGAATGAGTGCACAGTCATAACTCAAAAGGAGTTCTAGTGGTACAAAGATACTTATTGACAAAATTATTGCGAGCTATGGGCCAAGTTTATTTGGACTGTGGGTAAAGACTGTGAGGGTCAAATAGGTCAGGTTAAGCCTACTCAACCTAATAAAGGCAAAAAAGGTACACCCAAATCAAACAGGTTTGAACTTTCATGTTTTAGCATATAGACTCAAGTTCAGCAATTTTAGAATTCAATAAACTGTAAGAACAGTTATTATAGGAGCAGGTTTTAGTTATCTACCTTCATGATGCACTAAAAAGGAAAGTAAAGTAAAAAAGCGGAAAAAAACTTTGAGAGAAAGAAAATTGAAGTTTTTAACAAATACAACAGTGATGAGTACTTATATCATATATTCTTTTGTATCATATTCATTCAGTTATTATGTGTTTTTCTATTTCTACAGGTCCTCTAAACTTTGTCAAAGCCAAATACAATGGGAGCATGCCTTCCTTAGTTTATAATCCACTGCTACAATTTTCCATCATTAAAAACCTTGCATCTCAATGAAAAGGAAATGAATTATAACACCAAATTTGGCAGTAATATATATACTTCTTTGCACCTTATCTTAATTTCAGTATTGAGATGGAGGTGCAATACCAATACTGAAAGGACCAATATAGAGGTTTTTAGTATTGCTACAATGAAGATAAAAAGTCAAGGAGGCTAATAAGTATTGAGATCCATTAAATAAAAATATATAATGAAACCTAGCAATATTCTGAACTGGTTATCCACACTTAAACAAATAAATACTATGAAGGTATTCGGTAAATTACCTGTTAAATAAACAATCATCGCTGCTTTCATATAATTTCGTTGATATCTTCATCACTTGCACAACTACTGTTTCAACCATGTTTTCTATCCAGCCACCGCCCAAGATAGGAACTTGATTAGACATTAAACTGTATAATAGTACCATAAGTACAGTAGTAATACCATTAAATAATTAAATGAATCAATAGATAACGACCATTTAACAGTCAATTAAATGAAAAATATTAACAAACCCAACGGAAAATCATAGCAAACTAAAAATTAGATGGAAGATGGCAGAAGTCACCTTAGCCAAAATGCTTTGCTGCTGTAGCTTGACCCAGATGGCATAAGGCAATGACTCTAAAATCAATCGAAAATGATGTATTGATTTTGAATCTAAATGTATTTCAAGTTAGATTCAATTTTGGATTTAGTTTTTTGGGTTAGAAAATGAGAGGACGAAAAATTTAGATGAGGAACTGAAGAAATAGGTTGGAGAGAGATGAGTTAAAAACGTGGAACGGAAACTGGATGAAACGTGGAGAACATAAAAAGACATATACGTCCTTCTATTCCTGATGCGAATTATTATTTCCAAATAGGAATGTAGGGCAGTTTTGAGAGTGCCAAAAAGGCTTCACTTGGACAAGTATTTGCTTTATATATAAGATATGTATGTATATATATGTATATATATATATATATTTATCTAAAGATCAAATTGCAGGCTGCGTATCAGCTGAGGCGCAGATGTAACCATATTTGGAAATGTGAATGCTTAAAGAGATGTATAATAGCATGGAAGATAGTCAAAAGATTATTAGCTGTATGTACAGAGAATTGATGTAGCTTTCTTAATTACCTTCGTAATTGTATCTTTCAAGCATTTAATATTTTAATCATTGTTATAGAACATGTACTAGTCTTTCTGACAACTCTTGAATCATAAAAAAGACACTTAGTAAACTAACTGAAATTAAAAACTGGTTTACTTGATCGTACAAGTAGTCACTGAAGTAATATAGTTCAGCTTTAGATTACTTTAGTTATGCTATTGTTTCTTGAATCCTTTGTTGTGAAGACTTTCACTAATATAACGGATCTCATGGATCTATACCGTTGGTTAATTTCCAATAGATCATGGTAAATATAAACATAATTATCCAATCATCAAACATACAATAAATAAAATAAGAAACATTATTCTTTCTATTTATACACCTTGACAAAGCGTTAATACCAATTTTAACGAATGAAGAATTTACAATACACAAAACCTAATTCAGTTAATAAACCAATAATCTTTTAACATATACCATAAAATATAACAAACTGTTATATATCAAAAATTACTTTACATACACACTCTCTTTTACAAAATCACTCTTATTTCATCTTCCCTCATTAAAATTTTAAACTTATTTGCAGAAAATAAGAAACTCGTAGTATTAAATTAAGTAAAATTCAACAAAATGAACTTTAGTTTTTGGTATATTGTAACCTCTTTATTTTAATATTTTTTTTTCAAAATCAACTCTAATTTTAGAAAAAAATAAATAAATTTAAATTAGAGCATTCAATTGTAAAAATTGTCTTAATTGTTATTTTAACTTCCATGTTAAAATATTAAACTTTTCATAAAAAATGTACAAATTTGATCAAATATCATTAATTTTAATGTTTTAATTTAAAGGGATATAAGAGAAGAATAAAAATGCAATAAAGAAGAAGGATAATTTAGTAATAGAGTTTCTAATCAAAATGGTGTACATTAGGTGATTTTTTGTGTATGAATAGAATTTGACATACACAAATCCTCTTTATCCATATTTTATATAGTCAATATTTTTATCATAAAGTAACTAAAATTTGATCGCATTATTAGTTAAATTAAATTTAAATTCCTCACAATCATGAAATTCTATTGATAAAATATCAGGTTGTATTCATGCATAATCTATTTGACATTTTCACTTCAAATTGTACATAAAATTAATTTTTAAGATTCAATACTAATGCTAACATGATTCATAGAATACTAAATTCTCTCTATTTTTTACATAAATTGAACCAAGTTTAAATTGACATTAAATTTTAAATTATGAGTATTTTAATATTGAAAAATTTACTTTGAATTTCAATATATAAATAATTAAATAACTTTAAATTCGATTTGAAGTATTCATCTAAATTTCCAAAAGTGAATTTGGAGATTTTCGACATAGGTTCCTTAATTGAGTAATGCATGAGAGAGAGTTGGTCAAATTAGATAATTACATTATTTTATTCCAAAATGAAGGTAATTTTGTAATATGTATGGTGTCGTTAAGTAAAGTGGAAATTGGTGTGAAGGGCCTAATTATAAGGCCCATTTTTTCTCTAGGACATGGGTTTGAAATTATTATTTTCCAGGACAAATATCTAGGCGGCGTGCGTCTTCATCTTCTCAAACCAATCGTATCTTCTGAAATCTATTGCTCGTGGAAAATTAGGCAAAATTAGGTCGTATTTCTTGTGCAATCAAAGTGCTCATTGATTTTTTTGGAAAAATTAGGCGTTAGTTTCTTCTGAAATCAAATTCGACTTTAATTGTGGAAAATCGTGAGGCGATTTTCTTCATTTGGATAGGCTAATCGATTTTCTCTATTGGATTGCTTGTTCTTTGGTGAGTCTCGATTTTGTTTGGTGGTTTTCATTGTCAATTCGATGTTTTTGATGTTCATGATGTTATTCTATTTTTCTTATTAGGGGAGGCTATTTTGATCTATTGGAGAAAGGTTTTGTTTGATGTAGTTGGAATAATGGCCTCTGAATGGTATTCTTTTATTCTGATAACTCAAGAATTGTTTATTTAGCCTGGTTGCATCATTCACTTTAGATTATGATTTTAGTATTTAGAGTATCACTTCAGATTTGGTTTGAGCAATCAAAGTATTTATTTTTGTCAGTCAATTCTGTTTGTACTCACTTTGGGTATGAAATTGGATCTGAAATAATATTAGTTGAAGTTGTTTATTCTTTAGTTCTTGTTGATTTGTAATCTGTAAAAGAGAAATTGTTTTATTTTTTTCAAAAAGTGGGATAGAAAATGATTTGTTATGTAGTATTTTATGCTATTAGTTTCTAATTCAGATCAATTTCACATAGTTATTTTTTTGTTTACATTTTTTTTGCAGGTGTGATTCATCTATTATAGTTGTGTTTAATTTCAATAACAATTGTTTTAGTGCTCGTTTTGGATTGGATGCTTCTATTTCTTCTGTTAGGAATAGGATTTGCGAGGAGTGGATTAATTTTAGTCCATTATGCTTTGATATTTTTTATATTCGAGAATCAAAGACTACCTTTGTTGAAACAGATAGTGATCTTCAAGCTGTATTGTGTTTGTCTTGGTTTAAAAATGAAGAATTTTTTGTATTTTTTCTACGGTTGAAGATTGATTCAAACGAATAATTTTGTTGGTGAAACTAGCAAGTCTGGCTCAGTAGTTGGTGGTGAGTCAAGTAATAATATGTTAGGTTATGATGATGATTTAGATTATGGTTTTACTCAACAAAAGGATTTACATGAGTTGTTGAAGAAGAATTCAAATATGGAATTTTTTACTGGGGTTGGTCAACAGTTTGATTCTGCTATTGGATTCCGTAGAACGGTTAGTGCGTAGTGTTTGAAGAATGGGTTTAAAGTACAATATATTAAGAATTGTAAAGAACGATTGACAGTTCGATGTGCTATAGATAGTTGTCCTTTTAGGATTCATGCTTCTTGCAAACTGAAGCAATTGGACCAACTGTTTGTTAAAAACATTCAGCTGATTCATAATTGTGGTGGTGGATTTCGTTCACTTGGTAGTCCAACTATTAATAGTGATCTTGTGAAAAGCCTAATCTTCAATCAAATTCGTGATGAGCCAAAAAGAAAAACCAAGGATATCATTAAAAGTTTTAGAAGAGATTATGATGTGGAGCTGAGCTATTATTTTGCTTATAAGGTTAAGAAATTGGCTATGAATGATATTTACGGTGATGAAAAAAAATCTTACAATGAATTAGTCTGGTATTTGAAGGCATTGGAAAGAAATAACCTGAATAGATATTCAAGTATGGATGTGGATTCTGACACTAATCAATTTGAGAGAGTTTTTGTATGTTATGAGGCATGTGTATTTGGATTCAGCTATTATCGTCCTATGGTGTTTTTAGATGCTACCTTTTTGAAAGGGCGAAGTGGTATTTTGATGGCTGCCACTGCAAAAAATGGGAATCAAGGTACTGATTTTGATCTTTTTTTTGCTGTTTTATTTACTTTGTACTGTGTGCATTAGTTCCTTGTTATAAATTTATGTAACATAGTATACAGGAGTTAAAAAAGATAAATGCATTTATATTTTAAGATAAAGAATTAATATTAAGCCGTACTTATATATCATAGTAACTACTACATGTTAAACATATTTATCATTTTTTTCATTATTTGAAGTTCTTACATAACGTATACAAATGATTTAAACAACTTATAGAAAAGATAAAAGCATATATGTTTTAGAAGTTCGAATATAAGTCTTTGTATTATATGCATGAATTATGTATCATATCTTTGCAATTTCTACCCTTCCTGCATAGACTACACATTCAAGTAGCAAATTTTAAAAAACAAAAGGATAAAAGGATGAATTGCCTCTAGCAAATTTATTTTTCCTTTTTTATTTGGGCCGAGGGCATAGTGTTCATGTGATTGTCTACTATTAGATAATACTGTTTCAAACATAGTGCATTTTGTTGTTTCAAATGTACATTAATAAACAGTGAATTATTATTTTTGTTTTTTTTCCAGGTTTTTTCCCATTAGCAATGGCTCTTGAGTGTTGGAGTTGGTTTTTGAAACACCTAAAGAATGCTCTTAGTTGTGATAGAATATTAACTTTTTTAAGTGATAGACACTGGGGTTTATTGTTAAGTATTCCAAAAAAATTTCCAAATAGTCATCATTCTTATTGTTTACATCATATGCAAAATAATATTGCTAGCATTGTGAAAAGTGGAAGGGGTGTTTGGGTAGCTCATTTACTTGAGCGTTGTGCTATAGCTTCTAATCATCATGAGTTTGAAAAAGCCATGTCCAAGTACAAAGAAATTGGAGGTGCCAAAGCTATAGAGTACTTGAATGATAAACCATATGATCATTGGGCCGATTTGTTTTTTTCTGGGGAAGCGATATGGTGAAAATAAGTCCAATGTAGCTGAGAGTTTTAATTCTTGGATTTTAGATGAAAGAAGTTTGCATGTTACTGCTTGTCTTGATGGAATTAGGGTAAAACTTATGATGCAAATGTCTAATCGTAGAGAAGAGGGATTAAAGTGGACTAGTGTGCTATGTCCGAAAATGGAAGCTCGTTTGTTAAAATTGAAGGAAGAAGGATTTGGGTGGAGTGTTTCTAAATCATCTAGGTATGTATTTATATTTTTTTACATGATGTTCACAGTTTCTGAAAAATGATAAATGCATTTATCTTTTTTCAACCTGCTATGTAGCCTGTGTTATGACTTATGAGTCTTATTTTTCACTATTAGTTCACTGCACATGAATTGGGTCTTATTTATTAGATAGATTAGAGAGAATATATATATAGTGCTAATAATCCATTTTTGGAAATTCAATCTGTTTATATATTTTACCTATTTTTAATTTTACATTTTGTAGGTATATTTTTGAAGTTCATTCTCCAACATCTCAAAAGGTTGATCTTAAAAATCTCATTTGCAGTTGCAATCAATGGAAAGTGACAGGTTTTCCTTTTGTGCATGCTTTGAAGTGTATTTCTTTAACCAGAAATTCTGTTTATGAATATATTGAGAATTACTTTACTGTTGAGTTTTATCGAGCTTCGTATTCACATTTGATAAATCATATTCCAACTTTTGATAAGGAAGCAATTGAAGCTGAAGAATCATCTATTGTTCTTCCTCCTAAGCCTGTTCGTGGAGCTGGTAGGCCTAGGATGAATAGGATTGAAGGGGATGATTTTCATGCTAAGAAAAACAGATGTGGAAAGTGTAAAAAATAGGACATAATAGAAGGGGGTGTTCTTTGAATAATTGAGTTGATTGTTTTAGTTCAATGTATTTGATTGGTTGTTCTATGAATACTTTGAGTTGAATAATTGAGTTGATTGTTTTAGTCCAAAGTATTTGATTGGTTGTTCTATGAATACTTGGTTGTTGTATGAATACTTTGAGTTGAATATTTGAATAATTTCATATGTTGAATTGGTTATGATCTGATTTTGATTATTTTTGGTTGTAATCAATTATTTATGTTTAACTGTTATTTGGAATACAATGTTGTTAGTTCTGTTAAAAAAGATAAATTGATATTTCTTTTTAATTTTTATGTATAGTCTGTTTTTTGTTATTATATGTTACTGTAGTTATTATGTCTATTATTAAAATATAGTCTTTTCTATTCATGAACTCCATCCCTGATAGAACATACAGTCAATATAGTCTTTTCTATTTATGTATAGACTTTTTAAAAGAGCATACGCAGAATTGTCAATAAAAGTGATAGAACATACAGTCAATAAAACATAAATGCGTTTATCTTTTTAACAGAGCATTAAAAACATTAGCCATTACAAATTCACTATCAATTACCATAATTTCATTATCAAATTTAAAATCAGTTGTGTAAGTACTTGCTAGTTAACAATATACAAAAGCAACATAGACTGAAGTGATTATGTACTTGATATTTCATTTGACAGATGCATTGGTTCTAGACAGTCTTGCCTTCTTGGTTCACAATATCATAACAGTTTGACAATACATCCCATGGTACTTGGCGAACTGGAGATCGATAGCCACTACAATCGGGGTCGTAGCATTTTTGATAGTAGCCACCCCTTTGGAAATCAACAATGTACATAACATGATTACTTTTATGTTCTCTTCCAATTCGTTCACAATATCGACTTCTGGACATGCTATAAATTATGTAGCCATGTGCAGAAAACCAGTACCACCTTCTGATTTTACCCGAAACATTTCCATGAGAGGCAAAAGATGAAATTTTATCATCCAAAGCTGGAAAGGGAGATTTTCCTAAAAAATAGGACTTAGGTATATTGCTTCCATAATCATGTAATAACTTATCTCCCTCGATGTAGGTGCTATTATAATTGACCTCATATTCAAAATGAAGAATTTTGCAACAGTCCAGATCCATTTTGCACTCTAATAGCTTATCAAAATCAGCATCTATTCTGCAAATAAGTGATTTGATAAACACTAGTTCTTCATTCAGATTCTTACATCCAAAGCATCCGCTTGGCAAGAGTAAAGCATTCTTCCCTACTTTTGATGAGAAAGGAAGACGAAAACAACGATTACGGGTATAAACTCCAGTATCAACAAAAAGAAGCTCTGTATTGTCTGATGAGCTTTAATCTTTCTTGATGTACAGTTTTTCAAACTGTGGATCACTTACTCTTAAATTTATTATACATGAGCATACCTCAGAGATGAATGCTCCAACATGCGAGTTGTCTTTAAAGGCAATATTTGGGATATGAATGATCACATGTCGAGAGAACTTTTCTTCAGTAGATGAATCAAGCTCTATAACCCGATCTTGATTTCCGTGGATTTTGTATTTTTCATTTAGCACTTTGAAGGTGATAGATATCAGAATATCTACCATTTCATCGGCATTTTTTCCAGTGTTAATCTTTTTATTGAACTCCAGATCATAATACAAGTGGCAAGGCAGTCCGACTTGAATAACCTCATAATGGTGGCGTAACTTAGGATTCATGGTTTTGCACCTTCTCCAGAACTCATCATATGTAGAAACAAGGAACCTTCTTTGTGCAGTCAAATGATCTTGGTAGCAAAAAACGTAAGTGTTTGCATGTGTTTGGACAAATCTTAAAGCTTCTTCTTGTCTAGGAAAAGTAGCCCATACTACATCCATTTGCTGTGTAGAACAACGGAATTAGAAAACATAATAATAAATATAAAACTATAAATTATCAATAAAAGATAAAAGGATTTATCTTTCTTAAAAGAGCAGTAGAATCATATTTTGGATTACAAATTCATGATCCATATTTATCTGAATAACATCATCAAATCAACAAAGCCATTAGAAATTCATTATCAAATTCATCATCAAATTTTCAACATCAGTTACTACAAATTCATCATGTAATTCATCAGTAAATTCAAATATACTCCCTAAAATCTATGATCAATTTAGTATCAGCCATTACAAATTCATCACCAAATTCATTATCTAATTTTTAACATCACCCATTACAAATTCATCATTTCATTCATCAGCCATTACATTTTTATGGGCTGAAGAAGAGCTGCAAAACTTGTCAAGCCAGCAGTATGGTTCGTCGGAGAGTATTTGTGCAGCTATCTGTGCTCTGAATGCATTAACTTGTTCAAGACTAATTTTTCTGTAGTCTGCATTCCTTGTGCTATTTTTTGCATGAAAATCATCACAAAAATTCCACAGTCGTACCTGTATTTCTGAAGTTGAGTACTTTGAATATAATGATAAAACAGATTATCTTTTCTTTATTTTGATAATGAATTGTAATTAGTATTATGTTTATCTAAGTAATCGTATGTGAGTAAATAATATTATCTAATTGGTAATATGTGTGTAGGTAGTTATTGTGTATAGTGAATTTTTGTATAAAATTCTGAACTATCTTCAAAATTACCCATTGCTTTGTTGAGCACAGTCAACATGTTTAAGCACTGAATTTTTCCTGAGAATTGTTTTGTGCCCTTCTTCTTGTAGCTCTTTTTTTAGGTAGTTTACTGCTGATTTCTGCCAACAGTGAAGGAAAATTAGAATAAATATAAACACATTTATCATTTTTACCTTTTGTGTATTTTTATTTACCACATTAATGGCAAATTTTGTATGTCCACTTCTGCAGGTTTTTATCTCGTGGTCAAGTGTAGAGAGTCGTAGTGGTTCCAAGTGCATTCTCCAACAACTAGTTCAAGCAGGCTCCAATGTTCATTGCCATGTATTGGGAATAATATGTTGCAACATAATAGATCTAAAAGTGTTCTTTTCATAAAAGGATTGAACATTTTTTTCTTGATATTTTCCAAGCTTCCATCCATTGCGCTTTTCTGTAAAAAAATTGTTTTAGAAAATTTATGTTGTTTAAAAAAATGTTAATTTGAGAATATAGTTCACTTACTGTCATAGTTGTGTTAACATAGATAATGCTATTGCTTTTTTCTAGTTTCTTTGTTTTTCGGAACCAAAACGAATCAATGATCTACATTTGAAAAATAATATGGATAAATTATATAATTTATAATGAAGGAAAGTTTAGTTTGTTGTACTTACTTGACCACAAATACTTTGTTGATAGAAGATGTTTTCTATCATGAATTTTGTTATAGTGATTAAGTTTTCATCATCACAACTAAATGCATCGTCGCTGGAAAATTGGACGGTTGTTAATAAAAGAAATTAAGTTTAGTACGTACTATGTTGTTTGCATTTGGTAGTAAAACAAAATAGAAGCCTTTATGGAAGTATGTATTAAAAGTAAAAGATAAATTAATTTATCTTTTTTAGTTTTGTTTATTTTTGAGCAAGTGTGTGAGTGTACAGTAGTTGACAGATATACTGATAGTTGACCAAACTAAAACAGAACCAAAACAGTACTAATAATTAATTTAACAGATTGTTGATATATAGTTTGTGTGAGTGAAAAGTAGTTTTATTACTTGCTTGTTCCCTCCCAAAACTTTGAAAAAAAGTTTTACATTTTGTTGCTGTTCTTCAGTTAGATGCTTCATGAGTGGACACTTTTCAACATTCTTTTGCTTCTTCTTTTTTTGTTCTTTAAGACTGACATCTTCAACAACAATTGGTTTTTCTGCAGCAATTTCTTCACTATCTTGTTTGATATTTTCAGATTTTAAACCGTCTTCGGTTTGTAAAATGCAATCTTGAGTTTCCATCACATCAAAACATGGAAAGTTAGCAGAACTATTTATGTGCATCATACCAACTATCTTTCTTTTATTCGTACCTTTTTCAGCTTCACTTTTTTCTTTGAAATCATTTTTTTCACCACATTATGCTCTTCAAAATTTTCCATCTTTTGAAGTTTCATTTCAAGATTGTGGAATCTTTGTTCAGCCAGTTGTCTTGAATGTCGTTCCTCATTCAGTTGTTCTGCCATACTTTTCATCTCAGTAGATAAAAAGTTCACTTTCCTCTCTAACTCTTTTATGCTACTAGAGCAGTCCGTAGCATATTTGTCATTTTCCAACCCAGTATTTATTTTTTTTGAAAAAAAGTCTTTTTCCTCTTAAGTTACATTTGCAATTTTCTTTAAAATCTGCATGGAAGGTATTTGAAATTAAATTTGGACATGTAATATCATTGAATTACTATGAAGTTAGAAATCAGAAATTATTAAAAATATACAGGTAAGAAAATTTCAGACACTTAATAAATGGATATAACATGTAAGCACATTCATATGGGAAGAAGAGAAGACTAGGAAAATCTATAATGCACACACAATAGTCGTTACGTATAAATATAGATATGTAATTAACTAACCTACAAACTACATAAATTTAGAACACTATCCCTATTAAATAACACACATATAAACATATGTACTCATATAATTTTGTTTATCAACAAATATATATAGTTCATTATGTACTTAAATCATTTTCTGTAAAAACATATATGCTTTTATCTTTTTTAACTAGGGTTTAATTTAGTTGTATATTTTATGTAATAAATTTAAAATATGAGTAAATCAAGAAAAATGTTTAATATGTATAACTATATATCAAATATAAGTAAGGCCTAACTTGTTATTAAATCGTTTACATTAACAGATAAATGTTTTTATCTTTTATAGCTTTTAAGTTTGGCAGAAATTGAATGTTGGGTGTTCGTGGTGATTTTCTGGTGGTTTGGTAGTGATGCTAAATTAATTATGAACTGTGGAGTTGGGCAGAAACTGAATTGTAATTTAATCATTATGTACTTATGTATATGATTTTGTATATCAAGAAATATATATAAAAGTAGAATACCTTATCATTGTCTATTTCGTCGAGGTCCAAATCTTTTAATTTTGACAAGTTCCATTTTCTCATCCTCGGCATTTTGCTTTCCAAATTTTCTTTTTCATCGATGATTTGCGTCCTTTCACAAAACCAATACTGCCAAGAAGACCATACAAATAAGCATTAACATTTAACATTTTTGTAAAATGCATTAGTATAAATATATTTATATTTACTTAAAGTTTTTAAATCATACCAATAAGACCATAGTACATCCAGGTGTGCTTCTTGGATTAGCATAGTATTTTTCAACATTTTTCATGACATTTTCTCATATTGCTCTCGGCCAAGAGATTGAGTTCAATTTTCTTAAGTTTAACAGCTTTTATAAGAAGCCCCACTGCATGTAGTTCTGATTATTAGGAAAGAAAAAAGTAATAATCAACAAGAGCAACAACAATTTGACTAAATCTTCATCCCCGTTTTCTTCCTCTATCATTTTTTCAACCTTCTTGTGACTGTCTTATGGCTAATTATGTCATTTTCTTTGAAATTTGTAGTCAGAAACTCTGAAAAACTTTCCATTGCTGTGGCCTTATTTGAAGTTGGTATCAGAAACAAGTCCTCTCCAGGTAAATGCATTCCAAATATAAGGCTAACTTCTTCAGGTGTGATTTTCAGCCGTTTGTTTCCAATTTTGAAAGCTTTTTCTTTAATACTGAAAGAAGTAATTATTTGGTCTAAATTTGAAGCGCTTTTCCGTATGTTTTGTCGTTCTATTCCATTGGTGAGAAACATATTAAAAAAGTTTTGAATGGCGTTCTGTTGATATAACATTTTGCTTCAGAAGATAGAATGTTTTTTTCCTTAACCGTCATCATAACTTTGTACACAGCATCTAAATTACATCTGTATGTTCCACTGTACAGATGTTTTTTCTGTCTTTTCAGTCTGTTTTGAATCTCATATTTGTCAACATCATTTGACTCATCTGTTTCAAAATTTATTTCTTCAGAATCATAATTTGCTTCAATTAGTTTTTCTGAAATTGTTCCCTCGTCATCTGAGTTTGTTAGATGTTCTTTTTCAGACATTTCTGAGAATTGCTGTGTTGGTTCAGCTTCATCCTACATTCATGAAAATAATATCATTAATTGGGATCCTACATTTATTTTTGCATATTCATGAAGATAATATCATTTTGCTCAAGTATCATAATGCACATAAATCAAAGCAATATTATCAAAAAATATTGTACTGCACAATAGTATGTATAAAAAGATTATATGGTTACCTTTTATATTATTTTGTATTTTCTTGGGATTACGATATTTTTTGTCAATGAAGAATTGTGAAGTAGTTTCTATACAGTAGTGTTAATAATGTAGAAGCTAGTGAATAGAATGCTAAAAATATGGTCCATAAAAAAATAGCTGCAAATTCAATGGTGCCCTTAAACCCTATTGATTATAGAGGGATTTACATTTCCAATAAGCTTTGACAGTTAATGTATATAACAAATAAGTAACTATAAAAAGATATATATATATATATATATATATATATTTACATTTCCAATAAACCCTTTTGTTGAGTAACTATGTAGTACTGAAGCTATTTTTTTTATTCTTTTCAAAGTATAGAAAGATAATCTGCTTTATCTTTTTTAGTTGTTTAAGTAATGGTCATTTAGAAATCTGAAAACTTAAAGAGAATGAAACACAAAATAGCCATCACAGTATTATGTATAAAAAAGATAAATGCTTTTATCTTTTTTAACAGAGCATTAGAAACAATAGCCATTACCAATTGGAGATCAGTTATTAAAATTTCATCATCACAATACCCTTGAAGTAATAACAGGTACAATATGTATGAATGCGGTGCACAATGCAGACTCATATGGTCAGAGAATCAAGCTACAACATGAACGAATAGTCAGATTCAAAAGTGACAGTGTAAACAAGTGCACAACATACACATTAAAAAATGCAACATGAAAACAACTCAAGATCAATGCAAATGAAGCAACCAAACCTGACTGAAGTGTTCAGACATTACATATATACATGTGTGAAACATCAAGTGAATATGCAACATCATACACATTGAAACCAGAGTCCAATGCAGACATGTCGACAAGACGAGAATGCAAGTGCGGACAAACTACATGATCACTGACTGCATATAAAGCAACAACCGAAGTCATTGCACATCAATCCAATACAAACTACTTGAAGTGAATGCACAAACATATACACACACACACACACACATATGTATATACACATGTATACATACATGTACTGAGAGCATAGCAGACTAACAAAGGTAAACAATGCAAGCTCAAAAAATTTAGCTACTTTTTTTATTTAAAATATGGAATCTAGATTCCAATTTAATATGTATATACAAATTGAAGAGTACAACTAAATATTATAGGAAACATAAGTAGGAAAACAGTTACCAATGGAGTTGAAGATAATGATGTTCTCTGGCTGTGTTCGCTGCAGAAAGGACTAGATATAGGTCGTATGTTTATGCATTGATTTCCACCTTCATTTATGAATATGCAAGTAGTTTTTCAAATGAATAACTTTGATTTAGAATACCTTGTGTTCATCTTTACCCTGCATAAAAATTGTCATATATAACGAAATGTTAGAAAGAGAGAAGAATAATTTTTTTGAAGTTAAAAGTTGATTAAGTATGTTTATTTCGCATAAATCCTTCAGGACAACTGCAATTGACTTAAATTCAGTATTTATTATTTTATATGTAGTAGCTGATATAAAAATTTATATAGGATTTATTCTATATTTTAATGTTTTAGATAAAAAGATAAATGCTTTTAACTTTTCCAACTGGAGTTTTAATTAGTTGTATATTTTTTCTAATAACTTTAAATCATGATAAAAACAAAATCCTATCTAATAAGTAATTGTAAATATCAAACACAAGTAGGGTTTA
Source organism: Allium fistulosum (assembly GCA_030737815.1). Taxonomy (NCBI): domain Eukaryota; kingdom Viridiplantae; phylum Streptophyta; class Magnoliopsida; order Asparagales; family Amaryllidaceae; genus Allium; species Allium fistulosum. Next base: position 299,418,701 of record CM060907.1, read on the forward strand.
GCATGTAGTCTAAATATTTTACATTAATAGATAGATACGTTTATCTATTTTAACAGCTAAATAATAACTTGTTCAGTTTAACACCTAGGGTTTAGTATCATCTGCCATTGAATATTAAGGTATGCTTAATTAAACAAATGTCGATTATGTTAAATTATAACAAGAACTTGCGGCAAAATGTCGATTAAGAAAATGGAATGGAAGAAGGGCATAAAGTAACGTGTTTAAAATTTTTTCCTGCAAACTAATTATTTTAAAGCTGTGTGCTACAAACTTATTTTTTGACGAAAGAAGGACCTTGCGGTAAAATTTCCCTATTGTAAAGGGGAATCATATATAGTTCATTATCTAATTAAATCGTTTTGTATAAAAACATAAATTGTAACGCCCCACCTCTATGCTCACAATAACAAAGAGTATCAAAAGGAAATACTGTCTGTTATTACGAAGAATAAGGCTGGATAGGAGCAGCCATCCGTAGTTAGGCCTTACACTGGTATTGGTTATCTCGAAAGGAGTGGTATATATATTTTTCTTTCATCTCTTTGTTTATTTACTCCCATCAACATATTCAATTCCAGTATAAAACAAACTACGATGGTTCATAATAGTTCAGGACAACATATGTAATAAGAACACAGATAATATAAAATCTCATATATAACTGAAGTCAGTTACTATACATGTGATACGACTACAACTGTCGACACTGGAAGTTACATACATAAGTACATTATTATAAATAATATACATGAATACATGTCACCCTATAAAATAACACAGACTACTCCAAAAGATATGAAGAGACTTCATAGCTCAAGCAGCATCCAAAAGTGAGATATCAACAGCCTGTAATAACTCGGTCTGACCCGAGTATCAATTCAAAAGAAAATAATACTCGGATCAGTCTAATTCAAACTCAGTAATTAATGCACGGAAGCAATAATAATTAAATAACAAATAGACGACAATCACAATAAATCCCGCATATCCAATCCTCTATTAAGAAACTCAGATAACGGTAAATATAACGCGTAACAGCATTTAAACAGTGAATCAGCAAAGCCAAATTATCAACAAAGGTAAATAGAAGGATTATCAATGAAGATAATTAGAAAACAGCGGAATAGTATAAATAGCGAATTCAAAAATCTGATTATCAATAAAGATAAATAGAAGAATTATCGATGAAGATAATTAGAAACAACCGAGTTACATAAACAACAATTAACAGCAAAATCTGATTATCAAATAAATAATTAGAAACAACATAATCTAACTATCTAATAGGTAATTAGATAACAACAAAATAATCAAATTAAACAAAATCGAAATACGATTTCAAAATATATTGAATCGGCCACACGAAACAATTCAAGCAATTGAAATTATCAAATAAAGCGTCAATTCAGATTGGCTACAGTACATGCTCACGTGCACTGCCTTGCCACTGCAGAATATGACGTCATCACTACTCCAAATATTTAAACTAAACTCAATCACACAACTAAGTGCGTATAGTTCAGTAAGTGCGTTGCGGCAATCAACGCTACAAAACACACGCATACATAGCTATATACATATACATATAAATATGTATATATATATATATACCAACTATATATATGTGTGTACCCAATCAGTTATAATTCAAATCAAAACACATGCATACATAGCTATATACATATACATATACATATGTACATATATATATATACCAACTATATATAGGTGTGTACCCAATCAATTAATAATTCGAATCAAAACACATGCATACAGAGCTATATACGTATACATATAAATATGTATATATATATACCAACTATATATAAGTGTGTACCCAATCAATTAATAATTCGAATCAAAACACACACATACATAGCTATATACGTATACCTATAAATATGTGTATATATATATCCAAACTATATATAAGTGTGTACAATCCTTACTTTATAAATTTAAGCTTAGCTTATAAAAGTGCAATATGTATAAAGCCAGTGCAACTCCAGCCTCGACCAAAGTTCAAGTTATACAAAATGCAGCAACTCAAGTGAAACAAAGATCAAGTAGAACTGCACATGACTCAAATGCATGAACTAACATTCACATATATACATACAGAAATTTATGTATATATCTGATGCAATGCAACAACTACAAAGAGCAACTACACAAGAACAAAAATGAAAGAGAAGCATGCTACAGAATAAACAGCATGGCACAAAGACAAACTCCAAGCCTGCAAGCATTTCAAACTCGAAGCACCAGACAATATCAAGATGATCATATGAATGCACAACTACCTTGACCGAAGTTTATTTATAGTATCAAGTCGAAATAGAGATGGCAACAAGGAACTGGAGACTAACCAAGTTAATAATGCAAACTGACTCGGTGGCTCAACAACATCAATATGCACAGGCTACTACATAGTACAGGAAGAAATTCACATAGCATTATCAAATGACCAAAGTCACAACGTACCAGCAAAATCAATCACAACAGTATGGAAGTCGTGAAACACAAATGAGTGATATACGGTAGTTTTTGAACAAAGACAGAGGTGCATCAGCCTCAAAAGCATATATGTACAGTAATGAATACAATCAAATGAGTTGCAACCAAACAATCAAAGTACCAGACTCGAGTGAATCAAACTGCAACAACAAACACATATATACATACACGAATGAATATATATACATGATAATGGAAATCATAAGTGATACAACAGTTCAGTGAACAAGTGAAGCCCAAAGTGAAAGTGCACCAGCAGTAAACAGAAGTATATTTGAGGCTAGAGTTCAGTGAAGATATCAAGTGCACCAGCACTAAATAGAAGTATGGATGTACTTGATGCAACCCAGAAGCTACAGAGCTAAATGCAATCCAGACAATGCAAACTCGAATAAACAATGACAAATATATGAAGTTAACATGTATGCAACAATGAATATACAGTGTGCAATGAAGACAACAAGGAAATACAACAGAGCAATTAACACTTTTACCAAAGTCGAAGTCAACCACGAACACACGATGAACTAAACAAAGCCAAAACACATGACAGTGAAACATGCCAGAGCATTCAAAGCAGCAGTCATGCCGATGTCAACAGAGTAAAGTCAGGAAGCAGGTTCTACAATTCAAATCAAAGTGGCCAAAGTCAAAGGCCAGCAAATCGTGGAAGTTAGAAATCATCACATAAACAAAGTCAAGGCCGAAGTCAAAAAGAACAAAATCAAACACACCGTGGTGGCCACGAAATCAACCAAAGTCGTGATTATCAAGAAATCAAAAATATACGAAATTGACAAAGTCAAAAATCATCATAAACATCCAAGAAACATCGAACGGCCGAGCAAAAGTATTGACGAATTCAAATGAATGTATACGAACGAAAATAAAGGGGTTCGAACCCTATATAAACATCTATCATCATCGGCAAAATAATCATAGAGTTCAAGCAAGCTAACAAGATAAATAGAAAAACAAAAATCACCTACCAAATCACCAAACTCGATCGAGAAGGAGCAGCCGTGTGCAAAGTAGAAGATACAATCGATCATAAGCAATCAGCGAGCCAAATCAAATAGCATCGAAGATCAAACGAAAGCAATCGGCACTCCAAATTACAAGCCCTAATTTCAGAGCAAAGAAGGAACAGACGAAGCCGCCATTTTTCACAAACAAGGAGTCGGGCCGATCTCAACCCGATTAAAAAACTCCCCATAATAAATAGGTAGCTAATTTTTATCGTCTAATGACGATAATTAACTGGTGCAAAACCCCGGGTCGTTACATAAATGCTTTTATCTTTTTTAAGTAGGGTGTAAATTTGCTGTATATCTTTTGTAATAACTTTTAAATCATGAAAAAATGGCAAACATGTATAACATATACTAGTCACTATTTAAGTAACTTAGGCTTAAGTTGATTTGAACCAATTATAGTAAAAGATAAATATGTTTATCTTTCGTAGCTGTTGAACATAGAAACATTACAACATAACCGTGTTTACACAATACATACAATTTTTGAAGTACTGTACGTTAAAGCAACTCAAAGATAAACAAACATGTTAAATCCATTACATTCTTGTATTAAATCATTTAGATTAAAAGATAAACAGATTTATATTTTTAAGCTGTTGAATATGAACAGTTTTAGATCACGTTAAATCATTACAAAAACAACAAACACCTTACATGCATTACAAAAACAGTTATATATAAACACAATCAATAGAACTTATTTCTTACTAGTCAAACACAAGCAAAAACGACCCATAAATAGCAAAGAAAACCAATCAGTGAATGACTACTTACTTCAGCTAACAAAAACAATCGATATATAGCAAAAAAAACAATCGATGAACAACAAACAGCAAAGATAAACAAGTATTTACTTGTTCAGCAACTAGTGAATAGAAATCGCGTCTTGCAACTAGTGAATAGAAATCGCGTCTTAGTTTCTTCAGCTGAAGAAAAGTGAATCAATCGATATATAGCAAACCGCAGAAATAAACAACTACTTACTTGTTCATCTGAGAAAAGTTAGGCGGTATGATTTCTTCAGCCAACCGATAATCCAACTGAGGCAATTTTGTTTCTAAGCCCTACTTTTGTTTTTCATTCGAAGGTTTGGCGCCAGATATGGATTAGCGAGAAGTAGTGGGTTTATTTTCGACCCGTGTCCTGGAAAATAATTTTTTTGAACACGTGTCCTAAAAAATAATTAGTTCATGGTAATATGCCCTTATAGTGAAATCCCCTTAAGTAAAAGAATGGTGCATATGATTCAGGTAAATTTTTTGGTGTATGTATAGTAAGTTACAGTGCATGAATAGAATTAGCCAAAGTATAGGTAGCATTATAGAGAGATAACTTATATAGTTATGAATTGAATAATCAATTTCATTAAATGTTTGACTACAATTTTTTTATGAATTTTAAATAAGGATAAATAGTGGTGGAACCTCTCAAATTATAGGAACTGGGTGAAGGCCTCGTATATGTAAGTGTAGAAATAAACATCATAGGAATGAGAAAGAAAGAAAAGTGCCAAGAAGTATCAATGTAGATCAAAAATGCTCCTGAGTGATGCCATTTGGAAATTGCCTCTTACAAGTTAATTTGCATCCAATTCGTATTCATTTTGATTTCACCAATCAATGCACTTAATTAAATGACACCCAATTAAACATATATTTTAACTCTCATTGTTAATAAAATCACACCCATCTAATTAAATTTCAATTATTTTCTTCATTTCTCATCTTGCATAATTAATTAATTATTTGATTGAATCAATCAATTCATTCAATCTTTATATATTTCATTTGACATATATTTGAGTTGTGAAATTTCAACACTCCATGACTCAAATATAACCATCTCTCTCCAATACTACATCTGAGCACGTTGTTCAATCCATGCCCCATAGCACCAAGCTCAAGTTAAAGCTGAACAAGTTTGGGCACTGCTTCCCCAATGGAGCTTCCATGTCATATTCTTTTCCAAGCATAAGAAAGATACCACGCATCTCAATTAATATCATGCATGAATAAAATAACCGAATATCAAAATTCTTTAACGTAATTGTTAGGTTATGAATCCGTAAATACTAAACTCTGAGAGACCAATGGAGAAATCACTTGGCTCAAAGCCAACATAATCAACTGACCTAGTTTGTAACGAAGCTTCTCAAATAGTCTTAAATTATGAGGCCTTCCCATCAATCGATAACACCACTAGCTCTCTGTATGGAAATACCACGACGACCTATGACGTGTTTTGCACTTTTCCATCCGTCCAAGATTTCTAATGTTATCTCATCACAATTTTCTTGGTTTTCAAATAACACGACCTATAATTCTTCACAACATATCTATAGCTCAATAAAATGTACTTTCATTCTTTATGCTTCAACCTATCATGTCTCTTACATTAGCAAAACACTGAAACACTTTAAGGAATGAAATTCTTACATGCTTACAATTCTAAATCTTTTCAAAGGTTTCGTACCTATGGTAATGAAATCTGTGTGGTTGATGTGAATTACCACCATCAATAGTTCCTCTACATAAAATCTCACTTCCAAACTAGCTGTCAATCTTAAGCTTCTAGCATTTTCTTGTTGGTTCAGGTGCATTGAGCAATAGATTAAAATGGATAATTTCAAAAAATTTGTCCTTTATTTCATTATGCATTAGATCTTTTAGTGTATTGTCATAAATAATAAAGTTTACACTAAATCATATTTAATGTGTTAATTTGTTATAGCAAAAAGCTTTCTGGTTAAAAAATTTTGTGGTTATTTTAATAAATGAATATAGAATGTTTATGATGAAATTGCATGACCACTAACAATATTATAATAATATCTAATGGATATATATAACATTAGTGTCTATAAATATAATAATATGCATACACATAATCAATAGGATTTATAATCATGTATTACACACACATTACATAAAGAAGGCCATTTACCGACGCCAAAAAGGCGTCGACGGGGAGTCGGTAAAAGATATACCAACACCATGTGACGAAACTTTAGGCGTTAGTAAAAAATATGTCAGAAAAAGAATTTCGATGCCCTGAAGACGCCTGGGTGGTGCCAATACTAACACCAGATAAATGACATGTCTGATGCCTTGTCGATGTCGGCGCCCTTTCAATGGCATGTGACTAGTTTTATAATTATAAAATTCGGCATTGCCAACCTTGTCAATCACTTATCAATGCCATATAGATGACAAATCAAATTGCAAAAATTAGATTTTCTAACGTCATGCAGATGCCAATCAGATGCCTAAGCTGAAACATATTTGCAACATTTATGTTGCCTTTTCCAACTCAGTCACACGTTTGTGTGTGTGTGTCTATGTCTGTCTATCACAGTTATATACTATATATCAAATACCGCAAACAAATATAATATATCACATATCACATCCAAATATCATATATCATATATCACATCCAAACAAAAGAATATTTTCACTATACAAACCAAATATCCAAACCAAACAATACCATCATAATACAAACCAAATATCCAAACTAAACAATATCATCATAATATAAACCAGATTTCCAAATAATAAGTCAGACCCCGCATTTTAATGACTAGATATTTAAATAATTTATTTGAATATTGAATCGTTAATCAATTTAAAGACCAAAATCTAACCTTTCACATACGGACAAATTAGGACTCGAGGCTACTTTAAATGAGTTTGGATCAACGTTACGAATCAAAATGAGTATAAATATCGCTAGATATGAAGTCATGGTATTTTTACGATTTAATATGTATTTTGTAAAAAACGTGCGTAGTCGAGTTCAGTGGGATCTCGACAGATAGCTAGTGATTTTGGGATGAGGACTTCATTGCAAGACGTACTGTTGAGGAATTTTTTGAATCATACAATTTGATGGCCAAAACGACCTCAAAATGCATGAAATTATCATCTCTGGGCGTTGTCTCGGATAGTGATGATATTTACACCATTAGGACTAGAAAAATAAGGTGATGCGCGCTGACGAGTTTCGTGGCTGTAACAACCCTAATTTTGGTTAAGATTATTTAGGATATTTAATTAGATAAATTAGATAAAATAATGTGAAAGAATAAGAAGATTGAGATTTGATAAGTAATATGTGTTAAGCCTTAATTTATGAACTAATAATGTTGATGAGGACATTAAATAGAAGGAGGAAGCATAGGAAGAGCAAAATAGGAATAAGCTTCATTTCCTAAACATAAACCCTTATTCTTTCATTATCTTTATTTCATTTCCACTCTACTTGAACTAAAAAAACCATGGCCAGCTATTGCTAGGAGACACTAAGAAAAGAAAGCTAGGAAACAAGATTAAAGCTAAGGGGAAATCAGTTTAAACTCAAATCTCGAGTTTCTTTAATCAAATCAATGTGAATAATGATAACCATCTCATGTTTGTTTGCTTATTCTTGGTTTTATGCTTAGATTCGAGTTACATGATTGATATTATGATATGTTTGACTGTTTGGATGATTATGTATTTATTGATGAATTATTAGAATTTTTTTATGAAATTATTAATAGGTTTAAGTGAGAAAACCTATCATATGAAACCCAAACGACTTGAAATTCGGATATGATGTTAGGAACATTATTTTAGAAGTGCATTTTTAATGTAATAGTTCTCCGATTAAGTATGAATATTTTATGAGTTTCTTAGGTAAAGAAAAAGGGTTTATTTCAGGTTTTAATTATTAAAAATAATTAAATATTGTTTTTGGTCTCAAAATTTTTATATGTTAAAAAATATATAGAATATGATTTATTAAGATTTTTGGGGATTTTCCTAAGTTTTTATGATTTATTATGAATTTATTAGGCTAGAAAAGCTTAATGATTATATTAAAATATTAATCTAAAATAATAGGTTTGCAAATGTTTTAGGAATGATATTTGTGGTTTGTGATAGATTTTTAAAAATTAGTTGATAAAGAAAATTATTATCTAATGAGATTTTGACAAATAATAAGAGTTGTTGAAAAGAATTTACTTTTAATAGCAACATGGCTGTTTTCACTTTAATTAAGACAATGCCAAGTCAATGATGATGCCTTCCTCCTTGCCGTGTCTATGGGCTTTGACGCTAACCAATGACGATATGTATGATACCAATTATAGTTAGTATGTAATGGATCGGTCTTGCTTGAAATACGAAGCAAAACATCAAGGTCGACACCATCAGCTTCAACGTGAACGATGTCTCATATTTCCCTTAACACTTTGACGCCACATGTTTTCTATGATGGTGCCTACTCCATAAGGTAATGATGCCGCTTGTCTTCTTATTAGACATAAGGGTGCCGCGTTTTATCAATTTCGACCCCATAGATGCCGCATTTTCTCTAAGGCATGTTGCTGCCAGTATTCTTTATCTGCTATATTGAGGCCGCATTCCCATATTTTTGATGTTAACTTCTTTGGACAGTGAGGCCGAAAGCCATCAGTGTCGCCACTTACCTTTTATGCAAACTAAGCTTTATACTCTATGTTATCGGCACTCTATGAAGTGCGATATATATGATATCGACCTTATGGCTTTATACTTTATTAAATCAAGTTCTTTAAAACATTTTGGTATTGAAGAGGGACAATGATCCTAGTGGTGATATTGATGCCAAGTTTCCTCAATATCATAGTTTTATTGAGCATTGGCTTTATAGCCTATGGTTTTGAGTTATGATAACCTCTAAGTGATATCGCTTTCATTAATAAAATTTTATAAAAGCATATAGCTTGGCATAAGTATTTTAGATAAAGTAAATGGCTATCTTTTCCTTATTTTAAAAGATGATTTCAAGTGTAAATCAATAGTAAAGGTTTATGTTTTCAAGAAAGTATAAAAAGGGTATTTATCCAAGGATTTTACTAAAGAGGTTGTTGTTTTTATCACCTTTAAATAAATTGTGATAGGATAAATTGGCTCAGGATTAGAAAACCAGATGAGACTGGTATAGGGTAGCGTGTTATACTTCAGTTATCAACCCCTAGCTAATATATATCCAAAATTCCAGTGCGTAGGTCTTCGTCATGGGTAAGACTAAAAGTAGGTTTACGCACAGAAAGGAATACAAAAAGTTGAGTTAGCTTACTGATTAGCCCGCAAAACCATTAAGATCGGTTTGAGCCTAGAAATAGTAAGTCTCGGACATACCGTCCAGTTTCCCTCTAACAGAAGTTATAATATTTGATATATCTGGTAGGCTCGAGTCAGCCATATAGGTTTGTGGTCACCCTGAGAAAATTATTATGTTGGGACAGATAGTCCATTAATTTAGATAGATCGGTCATGATTACCCATGTTGCATGCATGCGTATGTTTGTTTAGTTTAACAATTGTGGGTGCAAGTGCATGATTTATTAAAGACATAATTAGAGGATACTAGTAAGGGAAAAACTCATTCCGCTCATCGGTGTGATCTCAATAGATATTTATTTATCGAGATGGCATATTATTATTTACACCAAACTTTTTTTTAACCTGAAGTTTTGGTTTTTCCCCTTTAACTCTCGGGTGTTTATTTGAGTAATTCGAGAGTAAGGTTTCAGGTTAAGTAGGTTTTGGCGAATAAAGCATCCAAAGACGTGCAGGAGGCAATGCTAGCTACCTAGGAGTTTATATATATATATATATATATATATATATTATCCGATGTGTTGAAGTTTCATTCTTTTGGAATGTATGTAATGATAGATGTTATAACTGTCTAGTAGTAAATTCTGATCAACCAATGACATCTTTATATGTCGCTCTTGGAGTATTTTGTAATAACCATATTTTATCTAAACCAGGGCAACGTTTGAGATTATGTAATAAATATGAAATATTATCCTTGAAATGCAATGTGAAAGTTTTTTTGAAATCATGTTAAGAAAATTTCATATTCTTGTGCTTCTGATGTTATTAATACAATTAATAACCACATCGTGTCATCGGAAATTAATATTATGGAAAACTGCAACATCTGCAGTGCTTAGTTTCGGGTCTCAAAATAAGGGATGTTACAACGGCGATCTGATGCCCTGTGTGATCGTACAAACTTAAAACATGCAGCGATGAGAAATCAAATAAAATAAATTTAAATATTATTATATCTACCCTCCTCCAGACAGCAAAATATCACTCCTCACTTTTCTATTTCTTTTTCCTCTTTTACTCCTCCTTACAGTAAACTAAACGAGATCTGCCTCCTTTTATGAATTTAATCAAGAGGTCCAAGTCATGAGAGGCGATGGGAATGAATCCATTGGACTCGCATGGAGAAGGACTTCGCATCTATGTCAGTCGTTGGGTATGCAATGGTGATGGTCGAAGTCGACATCCTTGGTCAACAACTAGGTTCCACTTTGGAGATGGTTAGGGAGGAATTAGGCTAAACGAATTACGTCGTTGTGTTTCTCTTCGCTTCGAGCGCTCCTTTGTAATAGCCACTTAAGCTCCAATGCCAAGGAGGGATTCGCGACATTAGCAATGGGATTGGGGGGCTACAGGTCCCAAATTGTATGGGGAGACCAAGCTCACATCGTGGGGTCCATCGCGTAAAGCTTACAAAGTGTGGCACGTGGGAGCTGACCGTTCGTTGAATCGTGCGCTATAAAGGGATACATGGGGTAACATGCATGGTGACATTTGGGTTATGCGTGTGTATGTGCACAACGACATTTGGGGAAGATAGGGAATTAGTGGATAATGAAGATAATTAACTATTTAATTATTTTAATTAGGTTTATTTCGTATTTATTTTATATCTCTTGCATATGAGGTCCAATCGAGATGCGGTCCTCGTCGTTGCACTCGCGGTGAACTTATCAACGACATGGTATGGGCTTGGACTAGATTTGGAAACTTGAGAATTTACAGCTCAAGTGAGCAGAATTATAACTCTGAATTTATATCTCAGTATAAATCTCCAAAATTATACATATTGAAAACATTACCTAGAAGAGGTAGAATATATATAAATATATGTAATTGTTTCCCCATTGGATTGTATTGGTTTGAATAGATGTTTGGGATAGTTGATTAAAATCCTTTGTATTTATATTATGTTCTATTCATATTGAATAGACCTAGATAGCGATGGTATTAATTTATAGCATGATTATAAATTAATTTAACTCTAATTTGTCATGATATTGGTGATAGAAATATCACTATATATTTTTATTACTAATCGGAAATATGAATATGACTTTTAAAATATGCTAAAAGGCTTGAAAATGATTTATAAGCTTGTTTTGTATTTTATAAAATAATAGAATGATTTTGTAAAATAATAGAAAAGAGATTGGACTTTTATTGAAAAGGTTTAGTAAATAAAAGTAAGATTTTATTATTAATAATAGAATTGTTTATTTAAATATGTGTATACGTGTATGGAAATATCCATATGGGTATATTATCTGTTGCGAGCAATCTCATGTAGCCATAATGACTATCAGGTACGCTAAGTTACGAGAGAGAAAACCGGGTTGAGTAATCGCTTTGGTGAAGCTTGAAAATGTGATTTGTATAGTTAGTGTGGTTGTTTGATTATGTGTACGTGTGCATAGGCATGCATGAGCAGGTGTATCGACACACGTATGAGCAACGCATAAGGAAAGTTGGTCGTTGAGTTTATTTTGAAGTGTTAGAGGAGGCCGAGTCACTAGATTCGCCTATTGAAACCCACATGTGTAAAGAGTGGATTTTGGTATCAAAATCGTTTTTCAAATACATATGAAACCACTTCCAAAATGTCAACCAATAGGTTTCGAAAGAGTTTGATATGGTGAAGGCACCTTAGGGAACGTGGCGAAGGCACCTTGGGGGCTAGGCGACCCATCGGGCAAAGCGTTGGACAAAACGTGGCTCAAATCTATGAGTGGTGATGCATATTGTACCTGGTCTGGGCCTCACTTCCCAGAACAAGCAGCCATCAATCGACCGATCATGCATTGACCTTGGCAATAAGCCCTGGTCAAGTGGAAATTCAACGGGGATTTCTCCCCAGTTTCAGATGCAGGCTTGCGTGAGGTATTGGCTTGACTTCGGGAAGGCTTTGGGCTACTCGAGGAAGTGGGAGGCACGATGAGTCTCGAGACCCAAACATTAATGTAATGTGATTTGTATAAGATCAATGATGATCAACAACAATTGGGCATGGGATCGGTATGGTGATTGGTCACTCGATCACGTTCGATGAGAACATACAATCGAGCAGAGCGATCCACATATCTTGGTTTGGACCTTGAGTAAATATGTTTTTTTGATGAATGGCATCAGTCTTATTTTGGTGATTGAACCTCGTATTTGTCTTTTAGTAGCAACTATATGAATAGATGGACGATGACGAGATCTTGGTCTTAATCTTCATTATACGTATATGATTACATGATGGTTATATTTAAGGTATATATGTTTATACGACATCGGTGTTCCTTTGTGGTACCAATAGCATATTACATAAGGTACGAGCATCAGTCTCTTTACGATAAAGGCATACGCAAGTAATGTAGAAATCCTTGATGTCCGTAGTAGGCTTCACCCATCAATGATGATGGGTATCAGTTCGTACTCTTTAGTTGCCTCTCATTTCTAGGTTATATTAGTTAGTTGATTTTCATTATTGGGTATTCTAGAGTAGACTTGTATTTTATTACCTATGTTACCCTATTACAATATACCATTATAGATCAACCGCATTATATTAGTTGTGCTGACTTATTGAAGACATGAGAAAAGCAGGGTAAGGTATGATTCCTTATCTTACGGGGATAAGTTTTCTATACTTGTTTTGGGCAGTCCGGATTACCCCTGAACCACGTTCGTGGAGAGGATCGGCTGTATCCTAGTAGCAGCCTATTTTACTTGTATATAGTTTTAATATATAGTATTTTGAGATAGTTCCCCTCACACCAGACTTTATGTCTGACCCGCATTTTACCTTTGTCTATTTATGTCATGAAAACTCTCGAGTACTCGATTGAGTAGTTCGAGAGTTAGGTGCTCTTGAAAATATGATTTTAGGACAGCTGGAGCTTGCTATGGAGGCGACTTCGATACTTTGGATATATACTTGATATTGTTATAGTACATGATAGATATATATTTATATACGAGAACCGTTGTATCAAATACTATATTCTGAATTCCATATGTACGGAGTTGATGTGTTTTGATTTACTTGTATTGATATTTATTTATCAGTCTTTTTCGCTAGTTATAGTGTAGTCTCTTATATATTGTTTATTCAGTTCCGTTCATGTTTATTTAGTATATTGTATGTTATTATTCCACTATGAGATCTTGTCGATATGCCTTAGTACAATGTTTGTTTTAAATTTTCTTTCTTGAAAAACTGTCTTTTGTGGTAATCGAAAGTCAGACGTTGTCATTCGGTCCTAATATGAAGGGCGAGTTATTACACTATCCGTAAGCAAATATCCAAACACCAACAATAATACCAAGCCAAATATCCAAACAAACCAAATATACATAAGCAATCACATTCATCATCTCCAAACAAACCAAATATACATACAATCGCTATCTCCAAAGAAATTAAATATACATAACCAAATACCTACTTTTCTTAACCTTGCCTACTATCATCATCGCCATCTCCATCACCACCACCACCCTTAGAAAAAATGTGCTCATCTAGAAAGCATCGCTAATATGCATTTGTAAGTAATTTGAGCTGCTTTTGTAGCTAACTGACGTGTGATTTCAACTGTCAATTTTCTTCTTCTACAGCAGTGCTAAATGTGGAAGATCTATTTAATGACGATCACTACATTTTAACCAAATTAGTTTGTTAATAATAAGTAATTTTTTATTTCAATTATTGTATTTATTGAAACATAATTATTAAATTTGTGTTAACCATATATTTGTTTAAATAATTGAGTGATTTAACTTATATATTTGTTTAATTTACTTGGTAATTTAACTTATATATTTGTCTAATTATATATGTGCGTGTGTGTATAAATATTTAATTTATTGAGCGATTTAACTTTTACAAACATACTCTTGTTTAATTTATTGAAACAAAATTTATAGTTTAAATCAATTATGTATATATATTTATTTAATTTATTGAGTGGTTTAACTTATATATTTGTTTAGTTTATTGTGTGATTTAACTTATATATTAGTTTAATTTATTGCGTGTTTAAAAAATAATCTATATTTTAATGCAAATAATCTCTTGTTTAATTTATTGAAACAAAATTTATTATTTAACTCAACTATATATACATTTGTTTAATTTATTAAGTGATTTTACTTATATGTTTGTTTGATTTATTTTGTATCTTTTGGAAAATCTATATTTTACTCGAATAGCCTCTAGTTTAATTTATTTATAACATCATAGATTGGTGATTATACTAAGCATTCATATAAAATACACATACACACACATATATATTTCTTGGCATTTAAAACTAATGTATATATACATATAGTATACTATACATACATATTTATATGGTTTTGTGTATATATATTAATATAAATATATACTTAACATCATATGCATATAACGAATGTTTAAGTTGTTATGTGCTCGAGGATAATTGCCATAGTTGGGCATATGATCCGCCCTTTTTGCAGCAGCTCTAATGAACGTGTGGAATATATCTTCGTCCATTTCTCTGGTTATCTCTACACCTTGACTCTAAAGTTTGTCGATCCTAGCTCAATATTTAACCTTTTTGCATTTTACATATTCATTAGAATTTTATACATGTATATATATGTAAATATTATGTAAATGAATTAACTTTTATGGATAACATACCGCAAACAGAGTCTGATGAATCTTGAATCCTTTGTTGTGAAGACTTTCACTACTACAGCGGATCTCATGGATCTAAACTATTGCTTAATTATTAATAGTTCATGGTAAATATAAACAATAAAATATTATCCAATTAGCAGAAATACAGTAAATAAAATAAGAAACATTATTCTTTCTTCCGCAAAATAGGGTATATTGAAAAAGTATAAGGCTGATTCTATTCATACACCATAAATAGCTCTACCTGCATCGTAAAAATTTGAATAAAACTTAAACAAAAATGAACTTATTTAATAAAACGTTAATACCAATATTAAAGAATGAAGAATTTACAATACACAAAGACTATTTCTATTCAAACACCAATAATCTCTTAACATACATGATAAAATATAACAAACTATTACGCATCAAAACTCACTTTACATGCATCATCTCTTTTACAAAATCACCCTTATTTTCATTTTCCCCGATTAAAATTTTAAACTTATTTAAAGAAAATAAGTATTCGCAGCAATGAATTAAATTAAAATTCAAGAAAATGAACTTTAATTTTTGGTATATTGCAACCTCTTTATTTTACTATTTTTTTTTCAAAATCAACTCTAATTTTAGTAAAAATTAAATAATTCAAATTAGAGCACTTAATTGTTAAAATTATCTTAATTGATATTTTAACTTTTATGTTAAAAAATTAATCTTTTCATAAAAAATGTACAGATTTGATCAAATATCATTAATTTTAATGTTTTAATTTAACGGGATATAAGAGAAAGAATAAAAGTGCAATAAAGAAGAAGGGTAATTTAATAATAGACTTTCTTAGCAAAATAATGATGTACATTAGGTGATTTTTGGTGTATGAATAAAATTTGCCATAAACAAATGCTCTTTATCCATATTGTACATAGTCAATATTTTTCTCACAAAGTAACTAAAATATCTTCACATCATTAGCAGAATTAAATTTAAAATATCAGGTTATATTCATGCATATTCCATTTGACATTTTCACTTCAAATTGTATAGAAAATTAATTTTTTAGATTCAATATTTATGCTAACATGATTCATAGAGTTCTAAATTCTCTCTATCTTTTAAATAAACTGAACCAAGTTTAAATTTGACATCAAATTTTAAATTATTGAATATTTTAATATTGAAAAATTACTTTGAATTTCAATATAAATAATTAAATAAATTTAAATTCCATTTGAAGTATTCATTTAAATTTCCAAAAGTGAATTTGGATAATTTTCGAAATAGGTTCCTTAATTTTAGTAATGCATGAGAGAGAGTTAGTAAAATTAGATGATTATTTTATTTTATAACAAAATGAGGATAATTTTGTAATATATATGATGTGCATTTAGTAAACGAATGGTGTGTATGATCTTGGTAAAATTTTCGATGTATGTATAGTAAATTACGGTGTATAAATAGAATTAGCCAAAGTATAGGTAGCGTAGTAGAGAGATAACATATATAGTTATAAGTTGAATAATCAATTTCAGTAAATGCTTGACTATAATTTTTTTTTATTGAATTTTAAATAAGGAAAAATAGTGGCGGAACCTCTCAAATTATAGGAACTAGGTGAAGGCCTTGTATATGTAAGTGTAGAAATAAACATTATAGGAACGAGAAAGAAAGAAAAGAGCCAAGTAATATCAATATAGATCAAAAATGCTCCTGGTTGATGCCGTTTGGAAATTGCCTCTTGATTAATACAAGTTAATTTGCATCTAATTCGTATTCATTTTAATTTCACCGATCAATGCACTTACTTAAATGACACGGAATTAGACATATATTTTAACTCTCGTTATTAATAAAATCACACCCATTCAATTAAATTTCAATTATTTTCTTCATTTCTCATATTTCATGCTAAATTAATTGTTTAATCGAATCAATCAATTCATTCATTCTTTATATATTTTATTTGACATATATTTGAGTTGCGAAATTTCAACACTCCATGACTCAATTACAATCATCTCTCTCCAATACTACATCCTAACACGTTGTTCAATCCGTGCCCCCAGAGCGCCAAGCTCAAGTTAAAGCTGAACAGGTTTGGGCACTACTCCCTCAATGAAGCTTCCACGTCACCTTCTTTCCCAAGCACAAGAAAGACACCATGCATACCAAGTAATTCCATGCACGAATAAAATAACCGAATAACAAAAAATTTCAACGTAATTGATTTAGGATATGAATCTGTAAATATTAAACTATGTGAGACCGTGGAGAAATAACTTGGCTCTTCACCTTCTCCATTCTATATTAAGAGAGAACATTCTAAATATTCTTCATATCTACTGCAATATTCTTCTCAAGGTTTTTTCCAAAATATTCGGAGTCTACAACATCAAACTCATCAAAAACTACGCAACACTCAAAGCAAAAGTGCTCGAAGCATTAACATCAATATGCTTACAATAAAGCCAACACAATCAACCGACCATGTTTGTAACTAAGCTTCTCCAATAGTCTTAAATTATGAGGCCTTCCCATCAATCGGTAACACCACTAGCTCTCTATATGGAAATACCATGATGACCTATGATGTGTTTCGCACTTTTCCATCCTTCCAAGATCTCTCATCATATCTCACATGTTATCTCATCACAATTTTCTTAGTTTTCAAATACCACAATCTGTATTTCTTCACACCATATTTATAGCTCGATAAAATGTATTTTCTTCCTCTATGCTTCAACCTATCATGTCTCTTACATTAGCTGAACACCCAAACACTTTAAGGAATGAAATTCATACATGTTTACAATTCTAAATCTTCTCAAGTTTTAATACCTATGGTAATGAAAGGTGTGTGGTTGACATGAAATACCGCCCTCAATTGTTCCTCTAAAGAAAATCTCACTTCCAAACTAGCAGTCAATCTTAAGCTTGTAGAACTTTCTTGTTGGTTCAGGTGCATTTAACAAAATATTAAAATGAGTAATTTCCAAAGTTTAGTTCTTTATTTTATTATGCACTAGATCTTTTAGTGTATTGTCATGAATAATAAAGTTTCGCTAAATCATATTTAATGTTTTGATTTGTTATAACAAAAGTATTTTTGATTAAAATTATTCTTGTTGTGATTATTTTAATCAATGAATATACGATGTTTATGATGAACTTGGAAGACCGCTAACAATGTTATAACAGTGTCTAATGGATTTATATTACACTAGTGTCTATAAATATAATAATATGCATACACATGATCATTAGGATTTATAATCATGTACTACACACACATTACAGAAAGAAGGCTACTTACCGACGCCAAAAAGATGTTGATTGGGCGTCGGTAAAAGGTATAAGAACACCGCGCTGACGACATTTTAAGCGTTAGTAAAATTATATCAGAAAATGAATTTCGATGCCCTGAAGACGTGGATGGTGCCGTTATTGACGCCAGACAAACGAAATGTCTGATGCCTTGACAATGTTTAAATGTCGGCGCCATTTTGATGACATGTGACTACTTTTAAAATTATAAAATTCAACAGCACCAATGCCTTGTCGATCACTTGCCAATGCCATAGCGACGCCAAATCAAATTGTAAAATTTGATTTTCCAATGCCATGCAGATGTCATTCAGATATCTAAGCTAAAACATATTTGCAACATTTCTGCTGCATTTTCCAGCTCAATCACACATTTGTATATATATCACAGTCATATACCATACATCAAATACCATAAACAAATATAATATATGGCATAACACATCCAAATATCATATATCATATATCACATCCGAACAAAATAATACCATCGCTATACAGACCAAATATCCAAACCAAACAATACCATCATAATACAAACCAGGTTTCTATATAATCAGTAACAACCTGCATTTTAACGAGTGGATATTCAAATGATTAATTTAAATATTAAATCGTTAATTAATTGAAATAAAAAAATTTGACTTTTCATATACGAGCGAATTAGGACACAAGACTACTTCCGTTAAGTTCGGATCGACGTTGTGAATCAAAATGAGTATAAATATCGCTAGATATAAAGTCATGGTATTTTCACGATTTATGTATTGTTACACGTATTTTGTAAAAATACGTGCATAGTTGAGTCTAGTGTGATCTCGACTGATGGCTAGTGGTTTCAGGATTAGGACTTCATTGCAAGACGTACAGTTGAGAAATTTTTGAAATCAGACAATCTGATGGCTAAAGCAACCTCAAAATGCATGAATTATCATCTTGGGTGTTGTCTCGGATAGCAACGAAATTTATACCACTGGGACCAGAATAATGAGGTGAAATGCGCTGATGAGTTACATGGCGATCTGATGCCCTATGTGACCGAACGAGCTTAAAACTTGTAGCGATGAGAAATCAAATAAAATATATGTAGATATTATTATATCCACTCTCATCCAAATAGCAAAATATCACTCCTTGCTTTTCCTTTTATTTTTCCACTTTTCCTTCTACTCACAATAAACTTAACGAGAGTCGCCTCCTTTTATGAATTTAGTCAAGAGGCCCAAGTCACGTCGGGCAATGGGAATGAATTCGTCGGACTCGTATGGAGAAGGGCTTCGCACCTATGTCTATCGTTGGGTGTGTAGTGGTGATGGCCGAAGTCAACGTTCCTTGGTTAACAACTAAGGTTCCACTTTAGCGATGGTTGGGGAGGAGTTAGGTTGAAACGAATTACGTCGTTGTGTTTCTCTTCACTTAGAGCACCCCTCTACACTAGCCGCTTGAGCTCCGATGCCAAGGTGTGATTCATGACATTAGCAGTGGGATTAGGGGGCTATAGGCCCGAACTGTACAGGGAGACTAACCTTCACTTCGTAGGGTCCATTGCATATAGCTTACGGAATGTGGCACGTGGGAGCTGACCGTTTGTCGAATCGTTTTCCATAGAGGGATAAAGGAAGACAACGTGCACGGTGACATTTGTGTTGTGCCTGTGTATATGCATAGGCACATTTGGGGAAGAAAGGGGATTGGTGGCTAATGAAGGTAATTAACTATTTAATTATATTAATTAGCCTTGTTTCATATTTATTTCTTATCTCTTGCATACGAGATCCAATCGAGACGCGGTCTTCGTCGGTGCACTCGTAGTGAGATTATATATGATATGGTATGGACTTGGACTGGATTCGAACACTTGTGAATTTACAGATCATGTGAGTGGAATTATAACTCTGAATTTATATCTCAGTATACATCCCTAAAATTATATATATTGAAAACATTACCTAGAAGAGGTAGAATATATATAGATATATGTAATTGTTTCCCCATTGGATTGGATTGGTTTGAATTCCATACTTGTGTGACCGGAATCTGAGAAACTGGAGCTTGAGTCTTCTCTTTGGGTTGTTGATTAAGGGAAGCAGCATCCTTTGAAGGGATATTTTCCTACGACGCACCCTAATGATCGGGTAAGTCAGGAAAATCAGTATCATGGGCAGACAAGTCGTGACCACCTTATCCATTGTTGCCGTCCCTTAGCCCTTTTGAACCCTTGCCCCTACCACCACCATCTTGATTATCACCATCATTACCGTTGGCGTCTAAATTGGCCACCAACGCCCAGTTGTATGAAAGCACCAATATCCAGTCACAAATCTTAGATAGTATCTAATGTAGAGAATATAATATGGAGAACAAACAAATTAAAAATGAAAGCAAGTAAAAAAAAAGACAATATTTATAATGGTTTGGCTAACTCCAACCTACGTTCACTCTAAAATAATCCTTTTTATTGTACTGTGGTTTGTTCACAGTTACAATTCGAAATCTAAGAATAAAATTGGCAGTGTAGCCTAGGTTAAAGATAAAGAGAAGCAGAAAGAAGATCATTTTTCTAACGCTAAGCCAACTATATTTATAGGGGAAGACGTGCACGGATCGGGCTGAAATTTCGGCAAAACAATTTCCAAGCCATGACGAGACCACCCAAGAATTTTCAGGCCCATTGGGGCCCACAATAGGGATCGGTACTGATTCCTATTTTGTTGTCCAAATTGGGTGTGATCCGTTTGGGGGGTTCCTCATGATGTTAGATAATTTCCTTTCAAATTTTATGCCATTCCGACTTACGATTTGTGAGATGTCGCATTTTCCATGAAGTAATGTTGCATATATTCTGATTTTAGTAGATCCCTTTAGAGGGATAAGGGCCGATCCAGTTGGAACTGGACTAGCCCGTAGCGGAAGTTATGGGTGAATTTCAAAAAAAATTACCCTATTGGATCTTTCATTGGGCCTATGAAGTCTAACTTAATTAGAACATTTATAAATTTCATTTAAATAAAATCATTTATTTTATTTAAATTCAAATATATTAAGATATGAAATTAATTTTATTTGATTTAGTTTATACGTAAATGTATCATATACATATGTGTGTGAATGCATATGTAGCATAATAATCCGTGAAAGGTATAATAGGCCCATATGTAGATGTTGGGATTTACATCGCAACAGACATATTGGCTCATTTTGTATGTCATGTATGTTGTCCAAATATGTGCATGTATATGTGTTACAAAATATAGATATATACACACACACATATGTGTGTATAAATATATTATATATAATATATGAACATAAAACATTTATATATAGATAAATATATATATATATATAGAAAGAGAGAGAACAATTATTAAAAATTATTTATATTCAAAATTAACTTAGTTTAGCAAACATAACAATTTTAGTATTTTAATTTGTATATATTATGAATAAAATAATGTTTTCGTCCATAAATAATTAACATAAAACAATCTATTAATGAAAATTCAAATTTTACAATTTTCAAAAATTAAGGATCGTAAAATAGAGCTTAGAAAAAATCTGGAGAATTTTCAAAGTTGAAATATTATTTTTAAAAATAAATACATTGATTTCGACAATAATTTTTTAATATAAAATAATATATTATTAAAAATTCAAAATTTCAGTAATGAAAGGTTACAAAAAATTTTAAAGAAATTTTCAATTAATTATTATTTTTATTAAATCATAAACAGTTTTTCCAAAATAATATTAATTATTAAAAATTATAAACTTTATTGAAAAATTCCTAAATTTTTTCTATATGTTTTCGGAATGATATAATATTTTTTTAAATATAAAATTAAATTTTTAATGTAATAATTATTTTATATATAATAAAAAATTCAAAAATTTAATAAATATTAATTTAAAAATATGAATATATGTATGATAATTAATTTTCGAATTTGTAAAATCTTATTATATATAAATAAGTGTACTAAAATTTTTAAATCATATATATATCTTATATATGCATATATGCTGTTATGAGAGAGAAATATACATTAATATATATATATATATAAGTTTATTAATAAATATATATGAAACAATTATTAATGAAAAAAATTGATTTTGTATAGTAAACAACATTTGTCTATACATAAATCAAATAGTATAATAAACAAATTATGCATATAACCAAACTGATTTGTGACAACCACATCTACTTACAAAAATCTCACATAACTAAACATATAGTAGCAATATATTTAAACAGATATGAAATTTCTCATTATAGGATCATAGAATATAATTTAATTACTGTAATATGACTTAAAATTACTAATTTAATGATGCCTTTGAATCCACCTTGAAGCAATGAATTCCTTTCCTTTTACTGTTCTTGATTCATCAAATTGCAAGTTCGGAATCACCGACCTCTAACTATCGAATAGTATTATTTTAATTTGAAATATATTTGAGAATTTTGGAATGGATTGAGAGCTATGTTTTAACCAGCAATGTAGAAGGTAATGGCGGCCGAAAAGGTTCATCATCATTTTTAGAGATACATACACACATACATACACACATACACACATACACACATACATACATACATACATACATATATATATATATATATATATATATATATATATATGGTTGTATTAGAGAGAAACGAGGAAAACCTTTTTACCCATTCTCACTTGATCTCAACCCATTATCTCCAAGCCAATTCCCTATGTTTTAGCCACCCATAGACCTTCCCAAAACCAAAATTTTACAGCCCTATTGATGGGCCTTAAACCCATCTAATCCCAAGCCAAAATATTATGCAATTAAATCTAATTTAATCACTTGTCGATATTGTATATCGATTGATATATTTATAACTGTTATAAATATATATAACATTATTTATTTCTCAAATCATATTCAAATTTTATAATTAATATTTCATAAATATTAATTAATTTAATTAATTTATAACAATTATAAACTAATTAAATCGTTCGGTCTTAAGGGAATTCATCATTTCGGCTGTGTAACTCTTGGGTGTAAATTTGGTCAGCGATTAACATCGAACTATTCTAATGTTAACATTCACACGTCACTTAGCAGGAGGTGTGACATTATGGCCAAATTTATCGCTTACTCGTGTTCGGTAAAATCCAATTTTAGTTTAATAAGCGTTACCCGGTTGTGACATTTGTTTACACCAATTCTCTTCGTCAAAACTATATCACTTTGTGCTTATGGAATTTGGTAATGGTCAAAATTCCAACCTCATCCACATTCAACTTTATAGTCCAAATACAAAGTCCTTGGTTCAATAATAACAATTATTATTAATCGAAATGCTCTGGCCAGAGACTTTGATTTTGAATTGACTTAAGTTGACTGTGATACTAACCGCATATAACTGAGGAGACGAATCCTCGCTTGAATAGTGCTTCACTTCCAATACTTCCACTCGACCTAACTATAGTCACTCGATGGACGCCAAGCCATGATTTGGCTATAATCAAAGCGGAGCTTTCATACGTAAGATCCACGGTATTCTCAAGTCGAGAGAACTGTGTAAATCAGTCACATCGATATTTTCTGTTTGACCTTAGTTATATTAACCAACAGAAAGCTATCGAGTGAGTCGTTCCAAAGTTATCCAATAACTATTAGTACGTAACCCCTAGGTGCCCCCAACAGTCATGAGTAATACACTGCCCAACATTTGGAGAGCGTTACATACTCCAGTCTCAACGGATACATCGATATCCAGTCTCGATGCATCTTGACTAGGAACATTTAAAATGGTATATTTGTTTCGTTGTGATAAATTACTCACGGTTACAACACTTTGTAACTACTATCACAAAATATACCATTTATGGATTTTCTATTAAATATACTTTTAGTTAAGTTAATTAATTAATATAATCACATTATATCAAGTATATAATAAGAAGAAAATACCTTTTATTTCGAACAAGATTAGTTAACGAGCTAGATATATGTAACAAATTACATAATTGCCCCTAGGGCATACCCCTAACTCTATAAGATCCCTCCAAACTTCTCCAAATGACATGCGATCCCTAGGGGAGCTTCTTTGTGTTATATTACGTATAGTCTCCAAGTTTCATGCCAATTGGATTAGTAGAACTCGAGTTATAGATCGATATTGCAGTATAGTGCGAAGGCTGATTATAGCCGATCCCTATGGAGGGATAGGGGTCGATCCCTCCAACTTGCTCTAAATGATGTGCGATCCATATGCGGTATTCCACATGTTGTAGTTAGCTTGTACTTCATGTTTCATGTCAATTGGATGTGTAGATGTTGAGATATTGATTGTTTTTTATTGAGTTGTACCTGCTTGGCTGAAATATGCAGATCCCTTTTACACCGATCCCATTTTTAGGTAAAGTAGTTTTCCCATAATTTTAGCATACAAACTCCGAACGACTTAAAATTTAAAATGTAGCCTCGTGGAGCCTTCCTTGTTACTTTATACCAGTCTCACCCAGTTTGGGACAAAAATTGAGGATATGTATCGATCCCCTAGGGGAATGGATAGGCACTGATCCCCTACTTGGGAGAGGTACTAGTCCATACTTATAATATTCTGGAGATTATATCTCTTGGTCTCGGTTGATCATCGCTTCATATCATTTCCTGCACTCGATTTTTGGACCTCACAATCATTGCTCTGGACTACCGGCCTTGATAATCATGAAGTCTGTTGGGTTAACCCGCTTGTCTACTAACTTGGCAAAAAGTCGGTTAACACTTTGCCCCCAAAACATGCCTTGCGAAAGGAAGCTGTGTTTTGAATTTCCATAATCCATAATCCATCGATAGTCGTATTTTCCAATTCAGAATCCAATCCAAATCCACGGTATCTCCATATCGTTCTATCCGAATCCGCATCCATCCAAAGCCAAATCCATTGCTATTTGAAACTGATATCCAAAACCATGACCTCTCCAGGTTGTTATCCTAATCCAAATCCTCGATCTCACCAGATCTTTGCCAAGCACAATCCATACTCGACGACTTGAGTAGGTCGATCCATCGCGTTCGAGCAAAGCGACCTACCCTTTGCCAGGCATAGTCCATACCTGACAACCTTGATCTCTCCGGATCCTTGCTAAGCACAATCCATACTCGATGACCTGAGTAGGTCGATCCATCGTGTTCGTGCGAAGCGACCTACCCCTTGCTAGGCATATTCCTTACCTAATGACCAGTTGGCTTTTATTCTTCGGCCTTAATACTCAATTGAGGACTTAATCCATGATGCACAAGTCCTTTTCATCGTGTTCGCCGGACGAAAAGGCCTGTACCTTACGATCATTACCCCATTTCTCTGGACATGACCACAACCCCGACCTGTGTTATCTATTACATCGATCCAAATTTAAGCATTCCTAAGTCCGTTTGCCAAAATATAAAATAAGAGTCCATACAACCAATAAACCAGAGTTCAAATAAAACTAGAAAAACACGAGTTCGAAGCAAAGAAGAAAAAAAATTTACAAACCCGAGCACTATGGTTTATCATCATCTCAGAGCATGCCTAGAGACCATCCTCGATCCCCTACATGCGTAAGTGACTTAGCCGTCCTACTATAGAGTTTGCTACTTATTCCATGCTATCAAGATCAATTGATGACAAGTTGATGATGATGCCTTGATCCAGTGCCATTTTCATTCAAGGCGGACGGTGGCTGCTCCTGTTCGACTGCCATAGCCTGAGTCCTTATGTATTGTTGTAATTAACCATTCTTCACATGTTCCTCAATGATATACTTCAAATGTCTGCAGTCATTTGTATTGTGCCCATCTAGCTCACAGAATAGGCAATGCTTTCCTGATGTCCGTCCGCATTTGGAGGGTTCCCTCCTTACCGGCCTTCGAAACGGAAGGCGTCCTTGAGTATTCAGATATATCCATTCTAGGATTTCATTCAATTCCAAGTAAGAAGAGAATTTGGGTTCTCCCTTCTGTTGCTTCGATCCATCAAAGCAATTGTCCATGTTTTGTTTGCCCTTGTCCTTTCCTGAGCTTTCACCGGGGGGTTCTCCACCCCATACCGTATTAACTTTCGTTTCCTCTCTATCAGCTTTCACATCTTCTTGTCCTGGAAACCTTTCTACTTCTTAGAAGAACTCATCGATCCAATGAAATAACTACCGCATTGAACCTTGCTAAGAAATTCTTGAGTGATTCTCCCGCCCACTGCTTTACGGATGTCAATGTCATCACATTCTTGGGTCTCGTAATATGAACCCCAAACTGCTTCATAAATCTTTCAACCAATTCCGTCCATGTGCTAATAGAACCGCTTTCCAACTGCCTGAACCATAGCGCAACTACATTCTTTAAGTACATGGGGAAGCATCATGCCAAGACTTCTTCCAATGCCCCTAGTATTTCCACGTGCCATGTATACCTCATCATATGCCTAGTTGGATCCGACTTTCCATCATAGACTTCCAGTGTTGGTAGTTTGAATTCTAGTGGATTCCCAGCATTCCTGATATTAGGAGTGAATGGACTTCTACATACATCCTCCAGATTCATGTCCACCATTCCTCCATGCATATTGCCTGATCATCTCTACAAACCTATCATTGTCTTCCAGTGGTAGCCTCCTATCATCATGTCCAAGCTGCCCCCTGAATCTACGAGGGAATTCTGGAACGTATTCCTCCGGACGAGCATCTAAATTCTGATTCGCACCAAGCTCCATTGGATTGATCGTAGGTCCTCCAGTATTGCAATCAACTAGACCTAGGGGCATGCCCACTAGCCTCTGGTGATCGATGTTGATCCCTCTAGACGGATCGGTGTCAATCCCTCTAAGATGGTCGGGGACTGCCCCTGGCTGCTTTGGTCCATTCCTTTATCTATTGGCTCTATTTCCATGTTCTTGGTTCTGATTTCCAACAATTCCTGCTGCTTCACCTCCTTGATCTAAGTTGTTATTAGCTCTTGCTGCTCTATTCCCTTGATTTTGTGCTCTAGCTTGTCCAATCTATCGGAGTAAATTCTATATCATCTCTTCCTGTCTTTTCAGCATCCTCTCCCACGTAGCATCCATTATCGTTTCCATTTCATCCCTAGTGATGTAGATAGAAGCTTGATTAGCTTCAGATCCTGAGAAAGCCTCCTGACTCCCTCCACGGTGGCTCCTTTTCGGTAGCACTCTCTTTGTTGATTGCCTAGCCATTACTTCCTAGATCTAAGTATCCAAGCTTTCAAATCCACGGGTGCAAGTCTTCTCAGTGAAAGCACAAAAATGTTGGCATCCCACCAATACCCAAGTGTATGAAAGCACTAATATCCAGTCATAGACCTCAGATAGTATCTAATGTAGAGAATACAATATGGAGAACAAACAAATTAAAAATGAAAGCAAGTAAAAAGAGAAAAGATTTGGTTTAGCAAACTCCGGCCCAAGTCCACTCCAGAATAATCCTTTTTATTATACTGTAATTTTTTTACGGTTACAATCTGGAATCCAAGAATAAAATTGGTAGAGTTTACAGCCTAGGTTAAGATAAAGAGAAGCAAAAAGAAGATCCTTTTCAAACACCAAGCCTACTGTATTAATAAGGGAAGACGTGCACAGATCGGGCTGAAATTTCGACAGAAGAACCTCCAGGCCATGACGAAGCCATTCAAGAATTTTCAGGCCCATTGGGGCCCATAATAGGGATCAGTACCGATCCCTATTTTGGTGTCCAAATGGGGTGCGATCCCTCTAGGGGGTCCCTATGATATTAGCTACTTTTCCTCCAAATTTCATGTCATTCCGACTTACGGTTTTTGAGATATCCCGTGAAGTAGTGTTGCATATATTTTGATTTCAACCGATCCCTTTGGAGGAATAGGAGTCGATCCCTCCAAACTCCTCCAAATGACATACGATCCCTAGGGGTGCTTCGCCATGTTATAGTATGTATAGCCTCCAAGTTTCATGCCAAATGGATTAGTAGAACTCGATTTATTGATCGATCTTTGTTGCAATATGATGCGAAGGTTGATTATAGCTGATCCCTATGGAGGGATATGGACCAATCCCTCCAACTTGTTCCAAATGATATGTAATCCCTTTGGGGTGTTCGACATGTTGTAATTAGCTTATGCTCCAAGTTTCATGTCAATTGGATGTGTAGATCTGGAGATATTGATTGGTTTCCATTGAGTTGTACTTGCTTGGCTGAAATATGCCGATCCCTTCTATACCGATCCATTTTTTAGGTGAAGTAATTCACCCATAACTTGAGCACACAAACTCCAAATGACTTGAAATTTGAAATGTAGCCTTTGAGGCATTCCTTATCACTTTATACCGATCTCACCGAGTTTGAGACAAAACTTGAGGATATGTATCGATCCCCTAGGGGAAGGGATATGCACCATTCCCCTACGTGGGGGAGAAACTAATCCATACTTCGAATATTCTAGAGATTCTATCTCTTGGTCTCGGTTGATCGTCGCTTCATATCATTGCCTACACTCGATTTTTGGACCTCACCATCATCATTATGGGCTACTTGCCTTGATAATTATGAAGTTTGTTGGTTAAATCCGCCTATCTACTGTCTTGGCAAAAGGTGTGTTAACAATTATCATCATCCTTTTCATCATCATTACCATTATCATTATCATCATTATTATCATTATCTTTCTCCCCTTCATCTGAATCTCCACCTCCTTTGAGCAGACGGTCCTCAAAGGATAATAATTTCTTCGGATCGACGACTCCTTCTTTAAGGACTTCGTCTTGAAGCGATCCCTCGGCACTCCCCGATATAAGATCAAACTTTCTCTTAAATTTACCATTTAAGTCTGGAAGGGAAGGAAAATCCAAATCCGAGAATTTGTTGATATTATCCTTGAATGTTATGTAGAGAGCGTCTTCATGGAACTTTTCTGTAATTGTAGTGAGAGCCTGGTCGAGAAAGAAGGAAATATTCCTTTCCTTTTTAAGTCATCCACAAGCTTAGGCTTTTTACTCCGGTGAAGAGTTGAAGTGGCAGTTGGGGCACTAGAGCTCACCTTCCTTTTTAAGTCATCAACGACCTTAGGAATGAAATCCCTAATACGAGCAAGTTTAGTTCATCTGACTAAAGTAGAAGTGTGATCTTTAGTTTTTTATGCTTGGAAGCTACAATAAGAGGGGACGAATCCAAATCAAAAAGGGAAGTTTATAAGACACCAAAAGAAATTCCATTTAAGTTGTAATAAAAGTTTACCGGAGGATTCAAGCTAAATAGGAGAGGAAGCAGAGAAAGTCTTTAATTACCAATAACAATTGATCGCTTTCCATGGGCGTTCCCCTTCACCGTTGTGGGTTCTCCAAGTACCTCGTGATTGCCTAAGATCATAGAATGCTTACGGTGATTTGCTTCTGCCAATAGTTTAAGCATGTCCCCTATACTCTTAGAAGCTCGAGTCAGGGACCCAATAGTAGGAGCGATGGAAGGGCTAGGTTATTTGGAAGCAGAACCTGCAAGAAAACACTCATCAAAGGAGAATGATGGATATAACATAGAGTATAAAAAACATAAACTAACCGAATACAGAGAAAGACCCCTTAATCTTAAGGGTGTAGCATCTGATATAGAAAAACTGGTTCTCCCGGTCCCTTGTTTTATTAATTGGATGAGTGACTATGCTTTTTGGGGAAGGAAGAAGGCTGTACACAGGTCTATCCACTTGTTCATTTATCCTTACATGGTTTACAAGAGAATAGAGAGTCTTAGCGGTAAGAGAAGGAATTTTAGCCTCCCTAGCAAGGACCTCCAGGCAGCTCAAGTAAGAATATGAGTTAGGAGTTAGCTGGATTGGAGCAATGTTCAGATGCTTTAGGAATCGCAAAAGAAATTTCGAAAAAGATAAATATTCAAAATGCTAGATATGGGTAGGAGTGAAAGTAAAGAATTCCTCTGAAGGGTTGCCTATCCGACCAGAGGGACCAGTAGCCATGGCCTCTATATCTATAATCCTGAATTATTGAAAGATTGTATCTAACTCTTCCTGAGTAGTAATGAGAGACTGGTTAAGCCTATAGTCTCCTTTATTTGTAGAAGGAGAAGGTTCAGAGCTCTTGCTAGGCTTCTTGGTGTCCATTTGTCTGCCAGGTGATATTACATGAAGTTAGGGAAGTACTTCATATTTTGCAAACAAAATTGGAATGACCATAAATGTAGTAAGGTAAACAACTAAATGCCTAATTAATCGGTACTTAGTTAATTGAAAGCTATTCAACTCTTAGTGGCAGAGTGACAAAACCAGAATTAACTGAAAAACTTATAACAAGCTAACAATTTATTGAATAGTCCATCTCTAGATATCAAATTTGAAATAAGATGTCGAATTTGTATAATACTAGGAAAATTTAAAATGAACTGAAAATGCATTAACAACCATCAAATTCATGAATAGACGTCGAGTTTATGACTAACCAATAAGGTACAATCAAGATATCGTATGGATAGCATTTTGTAAAAATCATAATGGGATGTTGAGTTAAAAACTTATTGTCGAATTTATAAGGTTATCGAATTCATAGATAATAAGTAGGGTTAAACTTGAGGATGTCGAAAACTTAAACAGCTATAGGTTAACGACACAATAACCACATGTCAAACTGTTGAACTTGAGGATGTCAGAAACTTAAACAGCTTATAGACGACACAATAACCACATTTCGAACCGATGATATCATCTCGGGCTTAAAATAGGACATTGAATTTCTAACATAAATATCAACTCTATAAGTAGTTGTCGAATCTGTAAAAGGGTAATGACAAAATATAAGGACATCGAATCTGTAACCTAAGCAACAACCCTTTAAAACAAATGTTGTACTTTTAAATAGATTCCGAATTTTTAACTGGTTTTCAACATAATAAGGGTTTTGAATTTTAAATCAATTATCGAATTCCTAAACAGATTCAGAGCTTCTAACTAGTCGAATCAATGACTAAGGGGTGAAACCTTTAGGGTATCTAACTTCAAGTTAAATGTTAAGTTTCGAAGGGTTAATAACTTTGAAAACTAAGCAATTGTCGAGTTTTGAAGCAGGTTTCAGTTTTCTATCTGCCAACCAAGTTCTTAATTAAATGGGAAAGCTCCAGATTTTCAAATTACCACCATTAGGCTTTAATCAATCAACAAAGTGAAAAACCCAAACAACATGCTAATTTGAATACCAAATTCACCCAGAAGCGTAATAAATATAAGATTTAACTTACAATTCAAATTTTACAACTAGTACCCGATTAGTAAATCTTAATTTCAATTCAAAACTAAAAATCCCAATTTATTCTTTCGATTAATTCAAGTGGAAAGGAAATCAAACCTTGAAATACGCAAGAACATTGAAGAAGATCGAAAATTTTCAAATGAGATTAAAAAAATTTCTTTGAGATTTGACTCGCAGCTAAAAGGAAGAAGAACGAGAAGAGCAGGTATTTATAGAGGAAAGAGGAAGTACAAGAGCCTTTGGTCTCAATTTAAATGAACGGCCCAGATTTAAATAGAATGCTAATACGTGGCAATGCATTTATCAATGCGGCAAGTGCTAATATCGAAGAGTTGACTTGAAAAGTCAACATTCCTTCTACACTTAGAGGAGCAACTGTTACTACATATATGGTTATCGAACATTTAAGACAAGCATGTCGAAATACAAGGTGTTGAAGTGAAAGCAGTGAAACACTCGACAAGGGATGTCATCTTTCAAACATTTTAAAAAGATTTCGAAATTCAACAACCCAGAGAGGGGGGTTGTCGGAAATGTGAAGTCTAGGATATCGTACATCAAGACAGCTTTTAGGGATGTCACATTACTTGCGCTACTAAGAGATGTTGATGTCCTCGACAACCTTACAGGTTGTTGAATGTATGAAAAGGAAGAGATATTGTGCCAACCCTAAGTGATATCAAGTGGAAACAGATGCTGACATGCTATGATGTTGAGTATATCAAACCTAAAGACAATCTGAGAGAGATTTCGTATTGATAAAGACGTCAAACATCTAGATATCGGGTCTTTACAATTATAACCACTGCCATAAGGGTATCGAACGCTTACAATTGTCAAGATTCCATAAACCAACAATATAATATAGAGGAAGATATCATATGTTATCAATGCCATATCTCATCAATGTGAGGGCAAATGTCGAATATCAACAAGTTGAAGGATTCCGAACTTCAATAAAAAATATGTTAGAATTTGTTGTATATCAACAATAAACAAGGGGTTGTCACACATCACTACATCATCAAAGATGTCGAAAACCAACTGTTACAAAGGATGTTGCATATCAACAATATCTAAAAGGGTGTCAAATGACATCAATGTGAAGAAAGGTATTGAAGTTCATCAATATAAGGAAGGATATCATCCATCAACAATATGAAGGAATGTCGAATGTCTACCCTGAAGCAAAGTGCCAAATGCCAGCAAAATTATATGGATGTTGTAAATCTTCGGTATTCAACGGGATGTCGTCAATCATCAATTCTCAATAGGATGCAGAAAGCCATCGAAGCAGATGATGATGTTGAAGATCAAGGATGCCGAGGGCCACGTGGTAGTCATGCCACCTGTTACAATCCCTATAAATATGGACCCCTTGGTAACTTATTAATGACGATTCATTCTCACTACTTTCTTACATTTTTAAACTTGTAACCCTAAGTCAATTTGGGGATTCTTCGTGTATTGTAAGTTTGAAACCTTTTGCAAATAGGGACTTGTACAATTAATATTACAAAGCATATCAAATAATTTTTTGACATATGACTTATGTTGCACTCTCATGCACTTATGACTTCGACATGTATGTGACTTCTACATGGAACATGCAAATTTCTAGCAAGTTGACATAAGGTTACTTAATTCTAATACTACCCAAGCTTCACCTACTTTGCATTCTATAGGGTTAACAAATAAATTGGTTAACAAGTATGTAATCCCTAGGTGCCTCCAGTAGTCATGAGTGATACACTGCCCAATATTTGGAGAGCGTTACGTACACTAGTCTTAACGGATACATTTATATCCCGTCTTGATGCATCTTGACTAGGAACCTTTAAAATGGTATATTTGTTTTCATTATGATGAATTACTCATGGTTATAACACTTTGTAACTACTATCTCAAAACATAACACTTATGGATTTTCTATTAAATATACTTTTAATTAAATTAATTAATTAATATAACACATTATATCAAGTACATAATAGAAAGAAAATACCTTTTATTTCGAATAAGATTGGTTATCGAGTTAGATATATGTAACAACTTACATAATTTCTCTAGGGGCATACCCCCTTAACTCTATCAACGGGTACACCGTAGAACCTCTTATGGGTGCAATTTGCGATAGAATCGCCTTAGTCGAATATCGACCTTGTTGAATAAATAGTATTTAGGCCTCGTTCCCATGTACACATTTATCCAGTCCCATAACGTCCAAGCGTCGCATACCTAGGGCGCTAATTCCCTTACTTTTACTAACATCCACACACATATATATAATACACAATTTAACTTATAACTTAGGCCTTAGGCTGAGGTTCAGGCTGTGCCTAGAATTCGGTAACCGATCGACCGCTGGTCAATAGAGTAGTCGACAGCTTGTTGTTAACCGGCTCCAATGAGCCCGTCGATCGGCCACGGTGTTTACTGTGTATTTTAATCATCGTTGTTTGTTAATCCTTTCTTAATCATCGTTCCGAATTAAATTGTAGCAAAACGATAATTCCAAATTACGTATTACAGTAAACTATTAATTACCGAGAACCGTTATTTTATCAATCTACAACCTTCGACATTTTCAATTACAATCCCTAACAATTTCATAAGCATGTTTGTTTATCAAAACGAATTGAATCAGGTTTAGAATTAACATATATCGATCTATATTTAATTCAACAAAAGTGTATTTGGCGTAAATCAATTTTTATACACAGGTTTACTTTATCCAAATCCAGATTAGAAAAGAGTCATATTCAAATAGGTTAAATTCTTATTCTATTTCGAATATATTATAATTACTAGATAACTAATATTTTTGATTTAAATTTAACTCCGGATCAAGTAGGGTGTAAATATATAAAATTACATTTAAATTTCCATATTAATTATGAACCCATTCACCTCGAAAAAGCTATCCCCACTGTAATATGCTTGGAATCGCTTCCGCTTAGTGCAGAACTCCCTTTAATTTGATTTAATTTCTTCTTATTTAATTTCTCTAATTTAATTGTAGTTTGGTTCCGAAGAAATTTTGATTTAAGGAGAAAGAGATTTTAACAGAGTTTGGACATTCACTACTAATGAATTAAGGTTCTGACAATCACTAGGGTTCTATTTATAGGGGTAGAAACAATTCCCAGCCGTTGGATCTAATATTATAAAATATGGCCCATTCGGCCATTCCAAACCCTAGCCCGATAACGATGATCGATCAACCCTTGGGTTGGAGCAGTTGGCTGCTTATGGTCAACTTGTCAAGTGAATTCTACCGACTGGTGGACTTTATTATTTAATTATTTATTTCCTTAAATAATTATTTAATTATTCTCGATTTCAAATTTTCGAATGTTAATGACTTTTCATACTAGCTCCGATTTCAAAATATTATATATGATAATTATTTAGAAAATCACCATGAATGTATCGGTGCAAGTTTCGTAGCTAGTTTCGAATGTTTACAAAAATTCCATTTTTACCCTTGTCAAATTGAAATTTAACTCTTTTAATTAAATTTTCTGTTGAAATTTTAGGGGTGTTACATTCTCCCACCTTTAAAAGGATTTTGTCCCCAAAATCTCTAACGACGAAAAAACGCAACTCGTATATACGGAAAACCATCTACACATTCATCAACCACTAATAATCATTGTCTTTGGTTCAAACTATAATGCAATACTACATGTAGGTATGGAATGCATATGAACCTATACTAATGCAAAAATTAGATGGTCTCCTAATCTAGTCGACCTCCTTAAATGCACATGCTTATGCTATGTATCTAAAATGTGGGTAACATCCTATGAAAATACACTAGCAATTCTACATATATACGTAACCATTCAATCCATATGCAACAACCAAATGCATATAACCCAATAAAATAGTACAAGTGATGGTGTTAGTGTATGCTAACTCAAGAATATATTTGCCTAAGTGTGCAAATATCAATTTAATAAATACATCTACTAGTATCCATCATCCAAAACATATCCTAATGACATATACGCAACCATTCCTAGCATCCAATTGTCTCTACCTATAGGGTATAACTAAGCTAGACCCTAAACACATGAGTAGTTAATACTTATTTAACTAAAATGGAAACGTACCAGAAAATAGTTCTGGATGAATAGTTCAGATCTTCTCCTCGAGCTCTAATGTTCTCTCTATTGGATCGTCTCCCCACTAGACCTTAACAAGCTTGATAACTTTATTGCGAAGTCACTTTGTACCATGCTCAATAATACAAGTGGGTGCATGGAAAACAAGTGACTTCCTCTCTACATCCACCTCCTCTAGGCGACTCTGCTCGACTACGATTTCCATATCATGTAGACACTTTCACAAGTGTTACACAAGGAAAACGTTGTATGCTCCCGCTAACTTCTCAAGAAGATTCACTCTATAAGCTACCGATGATCGGAAAATGCCCTAAAAGCCTCGGTGCTAACTTTCTCAAAATACCAAATCTTATGACACGCCTAGTGATGAGACCTTCACAGAAACCATGTCACCCACTTAGAACTCCAGTTCTGTGTATGTCCTATCAGCGTAAGACTTCTACCTATCCTGAACAATTTTCATTCTTCTATAGATCAAGTCTACCTTCTCTGATGTCTCCCTCAGCATATTTTGTCCACGAATAATCCTATTCGTAGTGTCCCACCAACAAGATGGTGATCGACAAGGCCTCCTGTACAATGCCTCAAATAGTGCCATCCCAATACTCGCCTAATAGCTGTTATTATAAGTAAACTCTACTAGCTGTAAGTGATCCTCCAAAGAGCCTACGAAATCTAAGATACACATCCGAAGCATTTCCTCCAGCACCCAGTTCACCCTCTTCATCTGTCCATCCATTTGCTGGTGATAAGCGGTACTCAAACTCAAGTGTGACTAATACCTCCTGAAGACTCCTCTAAAACAAGCTGGTGAAAAGTGGATCTCGATCGCTCACAATGCTAGAAGGAACTCCATGTAACCTAACTATCTCCCTCACGTATAGTGTCGCCAAAGATGCACTAGTCCTTGTACTCCTAATCAACACAAAATGAGCACATTTGGTCAGTCAATCTATTATGACCCAAATACCCTCATTCCCTCTCCTACTCTTAGGTAGTCCAACGATGAAATCCATAGAATTACTTTCCCACTTCCACTATGAAATATCCAAATGCTGCAACAATTCTTCGGGTTCTTCTACTGTGCCTTTACCTTCTGGCAAGTCATACTTCTGGCCACATACTCTGCCACATGCCTCTTCATACCAGGACAATAAAAAACTCGATTAATGTTATAGTACATTTTGTCTCCAATGGGATGAATGTTCATCCAAGAACGATGAGACTCGTCTAGGACCATGTCAATCAAATCCATAATGAGAGGAACACATAATCAACCATTTTTGCATAACCACCCCATCGAGTCAATGATATAGCATCTCAAATAAATCGATTGCTCTCCTCTACCAAGACTCTTGAAAATATCTAATAGCTCCTTATCATGCTTCTGACTTGACCCAATACAGTCCACAAGTGTACGCTGCATATCCAAAGCTGGCAACAATCTCAGAGTGATGCTTGATGATGGTCGAAAATCGAACATATAAATAAACTCTAAGCTCTAAGAACATAGGAATCAACATTGCATGCTTCCTACTCAAGGCATCAGCTACAACATTGCCCTTACCTGGAGTATAAGAGATATCGAAATAATACATTGTTAAAAACTCCATCCACATCTCTTGTCTAAAATTCAAATCCTTCTAGAAGAATAAATACTTTAGAGACTTATGATATGTTTACAACTCAAACTGCTTTCCAATAAGATAATATCTTCATGACTTAAGTGCAAATACCATGGATGCCAACTCAAGATCATGGGTAGTATAGTTTCTCTCGTGCACTTTCAACTATCGACTAGCATAGCGCACCACTCTCCTCTCCTACATCAACACTGCGCCCAACCTCGTAACATAAGCGTTGGTATATGTTGTGAATTCTTTAGTACCATCAAGTAGAACTAGAATAGTGCACCGGTCAACAACTCCTTCAGCTTGATAAAAGCATCCTCACACTTTGAGTCCCATAAGAAAACCAAATTATTCTTAGTGAGGTGGGTCAGAGGGGAAAAGATCTTAGTGAAGTCCTTAATGAACTTCATACAGTAGCCCGCCAAACCAAGGAAACTCCTCACTTCCATAGCTTTCTTCGACAATGTCAATCTTGTATCGTAGCAACTCTACTACGATCGACCACCAGCCCACGCTCACGGACAATGTGTCCCAAAAAGCATACCTCATTGCATCAAAAGTGGCATTTGGAAAACTTTGCCTTCGACTTATGCCCACGGACTGTATTGAGAACTTCTTCTAAATGCATTTAGTGCTCGTTCTCGCTCCTTGAAAAGATTAAAATGTCATCCAAAAATACCACCACGAACTAGCAACCCTCTAAAAACTCGGCTCATTAGATCAACAATGTAAGCGGGTGCATTGGTCTATCCAAAGGTTATGACTAACCACTCATAAAGTCCGTCGGGTGTACGAAAAGTAGTCTTCTAAATGCTATCCTAGGGTACATGAAGCTTATGGAATCTGATAGCCAAGTCAAGCTGAGAGGACACCTTCAATACATCCAACTGATCAAAGAGATCGTCTATGCGGGAAATGGGTAACGATTTTTCTTTGTTAGCTTATTCAGCTCATAATAATCGATACAAAGTCTCAAAGAACCATCTGCCTTAGTGGCAAAGACAAATGGTGCTCTGCACTCTTAAATGCTCCATATAATAAAGCCCTTCTCTAAAAACTTACTCATTTGCTTATTCAGCTCATGTCTTTTCTTAGGATCTATATGCCTCAGGGGTAAGGAAATAGGTCTGGCGCTCTCCTCAAGGTAAATTAAGAACTCAATCCCCTATGGGGTAAAAGATTGATAACCTCGAAAAAGACATCTAGATACTACATGCACTCAAGCATATATGATATTGTTACTATTGTTATGATCAGTTTGATTGTAGGATTCTGATTTACAAAAAGATATGTTCAAAAGGATATTAGTGAGGGAAAACCCGTTCTACTAAGTGGCACGGTCTCACTTAATATCAGTAGACCGAGATGTAATAGTATTATTCATGCCATGCTTTATGTCTGACTCGAAGTTTATGTTTTCCCCTTAAACTCTCGGGTGCTCAAAATTAATTTGAGTAGGTTGAGAGTTGAGGATTTGTAGGTTTTAGTATTTGGACGGAGAAAGTTTCCGGAGATGAGTAGGAGGCTTGGCTGATGTTCGCTATTTAGGAGTTGTTTTGTTTTATTTCCGTTGTGTTGTGTTAAGTCTGATATGACTATTTAGTACTCTAATCATCCAAGGGGGCATCTTCATATATCGCTCTTGGCGTATTTATGTAATGATTATATTTGATTTGAACTAGGGAAACGATTAGGATTATGTAATTGAATATGAAACATGTTTTGTGAAATGTAATCAGAAAAGTTGTTTTTGAATATGTGATTTTGTTTCATATTCTTATGCTTCTGATATTATGGATACCATTAGCATTACCGTATTTTTTTGTCGGAAGTTAATACTATAGATGACTGCAGCATCTGTAGAGCTTAGCTTTTGGCGAAAAGAGAGGAGATGTTACAAATATGTACAAAGCTGTGCAGTTAAAGCCTCGCTAAAGCTCTGTAGAATCCCTGCTATAGCGCATAGCACTCTTCGACCACTATGCTTTTTCAATATAGAGCTATAAAACAGTAGATCCGCTTTGAGTCCCATTATTTTCCGCTACCCCGCTAAATCAAGGCTATTTAGCATCCGATTTAGCAAAATTAATATAAAAACATTGATTTAACTAGTTCTCTTTTAAACCAAATCTACAAAATTAGGGTAAAGATCTAATTTTAAGGCATAAGTGCTTAATATAAGTTAGAATCTACTAAAGTTGTCAAATATGGATTGCATATACCATGATATTCTTCAGTTTTGTTATACCAGATTAAATAATATTACTTTTTCCTATAGAAATATAGTGAGAATGAGAATAAATTAAATTTACATATTTGGTTTTATATCTAATGAATTTTTGCACCTCCGCTATATCCCCACTATAACTTTTTGCACCTCCACTGCTATGGAACCGCAAAGTACTTTAACTGCACAAGTACTAAGTATGATAAATTATTACATAGAGATTAACAGAAAATAAATAGCAACTCCAATGCTAAGCTTGCCTCTCCAGGTACTAATCTTTGGACCTATCACCTAATGTCTTGTCCATTTGTGGTAGGGAAAAAGAAAGGAAAGGAGTGCATTAGACAAAAGTTTGGTGAATGAGTTACATTATTAATATATGGTGATCACATGCAATTGACTTCATTAATACTCTATGTGACCTAGGGCGTCATACTTATGTTGTGAATTACTAATTTCATTTATTTAAGGGGTATGGTTTTAAACACACCTGCACTGACATCTTATGAAGGCTTATACTTAGGGTCGAACAACTAATCGAACCTCCAAACAACTATGGATTAGCTACAAGCTACTGGAACTATTCAAACATATGGTTACCTACATCAACCTTGGGGCAACATTTCCCAAATTACGACTACACGTATCATATTTGTGCATCGAGGGGAGCCTGTAATGCCGACTCGCGCCAGAGACATCTCAATGTCGCTGCATCTATGTCCACCTCTCAATGGCAACGTAATGCCTCTTATCGTACCGCATCGAGATCCATCAGCAACTCAGTATCATGTCCAGGCCTCCGTGTATAGCAAGAAACTCCCATTAGTGTTAGGCCACACACTTCTTCAGGCATCATCATCGATGTTGCCGGTACACCATAGAACCTCCTTTGAGTGCAATGTGCGATAGAATCGCCCCAGTCGAATATTAACCATGTTGAATAAATAGTATTTTGGCCTCATTATTCGTGTACACATCTATCCAGTCCCGTAATGTCCATGCATCGCATACCTAGGGATCGAATTCCCCCACTTTTACTAACATCCAATACATACATACATACATATATATATACACACACACATACTTGGGCCATAGCCCGAGGTTTGGACTGTGCTCAGAATTCGGTAACTAGTCGACTGGTTGTCATTGGAGCGGTCGACTGGCTCCAGTGAGCCTGTCGACCCATCGGGTTGTTTACTGTGTATTTTAATTATCGTTATTTGTCAATCATTTCTCAATCATCATTCCCAATTCAATTACAACAAATGTTAATGGCATATTACGTAATACAGTAAACTGTTAATTACAGTGAACCCTTATTTTGTCAATCTACAGCCTTCGACGTC
Source organism: Allium fistulosum (assembly GCA_030737815.1). NCBI lineage: Eukaryota > Viridiplantae > Streptophyta > Magnoliopsida > Asparagales > Amaryllidaceae > Allium > Allium fistulosum. The sequence goes on from CM060907.1 coordinate 299,459,976, forward strand.
GTTTTCGAATACAATTCCTAATAATTTCATAAGCATGTTTGTTTATCAAAACGAATTGAATCAGGTTTAGAATTAACATATATCGGTCTATATTCAATCCAACAAAAGGGTATTCAACCGAAACCAATTTTTATACATAAGTTTACTTTATTCAGATCTGGATTAATAAGAATCATATTCAAATAGTTTAAATTCTTATTTAATTTCGTATTAATTATAATTACTAGGTAAACAATATTTATGATTTAACCAAAATAATTTCAGATCAAATAGTGTATAAATAAACTAAATTACATATAAACCTCCATATTAATTATGAATTCATCCACCTCTAAAAAGCTATCCCCTTTGTAATACGTTTGAAATCGCTTCTGCTTGGTGTGAAACTCACCTTGATTTGATTTAATTTCTTCTTCTTCAATTTCTCTAATCTAATTTTAATTTGGTTTTGAAGAAATTTTGATTTGGGGAGAAACAGATTTTGGCAGAGTTTGAACGTATGCTGCTAATGAATTAGGGTTCTCACAATCACTAGGGTTCTATTTATAGGGGTAGAAACTAATCTCAACCGTTGGATCCAATATTATAAAATCCGACCCGTTCGGCCATTCAAAACCCTAGCTCAATAAGGATGACCGATCGACCACTTTGCTTCGAGCGGTCGACCACTAGGGGTTGACTGGTCAGGCCAATACTATCGACAAATGGAACTTTCTTTATTTAATTGTTTCTTTCCTTAAATAATTGTTTAGTTATTTTCGATTTCGAATTGTCAAACGTTAATAAGTTTTTTATACTAGCTCCGATTTCAAAACATTATATGTGATAATTTCCTAGAAAATCATTACGAACGCAACAGCGCAACTTTCATAACTAGGTTCGAACATTTATAAAAATTCTATTTTTACCCTTATTATATTTAAATTTAATTCTTTTAACTAAATGTTCCGGTTAAATTTTTTGGGGTGTTACAATGTTGGACAATGTTATCTCTCCTCTTCTTGCCAATGTAAGCGGTTTTCTTGTAAGATCATTTGTGATTATATAGTTGTAAGATCATTTTTATGATTGTTGACATTTTTGTTTGTATGGTTCAGTACATATTTATGATATTATGACGTTGGTTAATATGGTTTGGTATATGAAGTTTGGTGGTATGTGATATACGATATATGAATTTGTGATATGAATGATTACATATTGTGTGAATTTGAATGTGTGATTGAGGTGAGAAATGCAACAAAAATGCTGCTAATATGTTTCAGCAAAGGTGTTGGCAAGGCATTGAAAAATCCAATTTTTACAATAAAAAATAAGTAGAGAAGGCGTCGGAAGTAGTGTGGCGGTAAGGCATCGACAAAGGTCGTCTTTAGGCGTCGGAAATGTTGTGACGGTAAGGTGTCGACAAAGGTCGTCTGTAGGGCGTCGATAGCAACACCACGAGAAATGTCTTCTAAGCATCGGAATAAAATTTCTAATACACTTCCTACAGAGGCCATCGCTGTATATTCGTATGCATCGACATTGTTCCTAATTCGCTTTCTAATCCATTGTCTACAAATGTACTCAAACAAAAAGATACCATGATCAAAATAATGCATACCAGTTTACAGGGTTCCATTAAGTAGTATAAACATGTTGGACTTGCCCATTTTTTAATCAACCCAAAATCAAACAACTTAAATAGTGTTTGGTTTGAAATTTGAATTTTATGTTTTGCGTTTTCAACGTGCACATTAAAATGCACATAAGAGCAGAAACATATGTAAAACGATCGATTTAGAAAATGACTTTAACATATAAATTTGAAAATAACTTTTTCGTGTTTTCCGTCTTTTGAAAAATATCAAAATCTATTTCCTCGTCCCACTTTCCATTGTTAGATTGATAAGGATGTTGTAATAACTTTTGTAATGATTCATCATCGTAATTTTATTTGTATTCTTCTAGTTCATCTTTTAATCTTTTATTTTTTTCCCTTTCATTTTCAAATTGCGATAAAAGCAAATTACTTTCGAATATTGGAAATTCAACTTTTTGCCCAATGTGGCTCGGGAAACACCTTAAGAAGCACGCATTTTAACCTGTAACATATGTCCGCTATTTCCAAATGTGTAATTTTTACGCCATTGTAATTGCAACTCCACGTCCTTCTCTCTTCAATTTTATTTATGCTCTAACACCTGACATTTTTTAGGGCTCTAAACACTTGCAAAGTATAAGTTAATCAGTCTAGCATTGCTCTTTTGACTTACCGATCATGCATACAAAGTAGGTCTTAGTTATAGGTTCATGATGTATTAGTTCAAACAAAGGTTCTGTTGTCACGGTTGACCAATATGATCATATGTATGTGTGGAGATTCCACTACAAAACAAGCACTGGTTAGCGACGGCTAATAGCCATTGGCGGCCGTTGCTAGCCGTCGCTTTTACACATGTATCTATCTTCTGGTACGGCAATCCAAAAGTAGACATAGGTTTTTTTACTTTATAATGACTATCACACATCAAATTATTAGGTGGCATGTGCTGTGTAGTTTAAGCGCTTGGCAGATTCAATGCGGCGGATGTGCAGAAAGTCATAGCGGGGATACAGCGAGGATATAGCGGGATATAGCGGATGACTCTAAAATAGCATATAAAACTCATATTTAATGTTTTTACAAATATATAAATGGTAATTAAATGAAAATTTAACATTCAATTGAATTATAATTAATAAATAATTTTAAATAAAAACATACGCGAATATACTGTAAATAAACGTAACACTATTATATAACATAATTGAATTTAGTAGAATATTAGAGTATTTTCATTTCTGAAAATATATTAATAATTCAATTAAACAAATTAATCTCATAAGTTTTATAATGTATAAATGTCAATTTTCAATTCATTTCTTTTAAAGAAGATATAGCGGAAATAGAAAAATATAGCGGGAATAACGGGATATAGCGGAAATAGCTGGGCTTAAAGCGGAAAGACTATATTTGGGGCTATATGGAAAAATCGTAGCGGTAGAAATCCGCTATGAGATATATCATGGTTATAGCGGGATAATAGCGGGGCATTAACTACACAGGGCATGTGTCGTTTTGCAGTTTGTACAACTACTGTAAATGCAGCTTCTGTAAGATTAAATTTCGATTTCATAGTGATGTATTCGGCGGCTACAGATAATTCGGTTCCGCTTGTACATCCATTCCACAATGGCCTCTTAGCAGAATCTAATAAATCATAAATTTTTTTAGCTTCCGCGGTCGGCTCTTCGTCAACATTTTCGTTCCCATCATCACCTTGGTCAAAGGTAGAAAACATTGATCGTGCAGCATCTTGCACCATGTTTTCTATAGGATTGGTCATAGTATTATCATCCTCTAACACTACAGGATTTGGTGTAGGTTGAACAAGTTCTCCATGACGATCCCATAAGTAATAATTCGGCACAAAACCAAATTTGTACAAATGTACTTCTACTACATCTGGTTTCCAATACTTCAGATGTTTGCACTTACTACACGAACAACCAATGTCTACGTTATTTCGATTATTAGATTGAGCAAATCTAATAAATACGTGTACACCGTTACAGAAACGTTTTTTTATTGATCCTTTCATACCTTTTCGAGGTTCATACATCCAACTACGATCGAGAAAATAATCGAACATATTTCCTGATTTGTAAAATGTAGGTTAGAAGATTGAATAACACACTTCATATTAAAATCTTGTAAAAATTCATATATAGTCCTTTACTATTTTAACAAATTCAAATAAATACTGCATTCAAATTTTCAATTCTTAAGTTTATTGTTTTTTTTACTTTGACGGCCGGTTATCCTACTTTCCATTACAAACACAATAACGTAATCATATTTTATAAATTATTTCAGGTTAAACGATTCTAAAAAATTTCGGCAGCACTTCCCTTTATTCCTTGTATCGTACACAAATGCGTGTACACAGGGAAAAAAGGAAGTACCATCGAAATTTTCTGAACTGTTTAAACTGAAATGATTTATAAAATATGATTACTTTATTGTATTTGTAACTTGTCCAAATACTAGGACAAATCCAACAAATGTTGTATTAGATGAATATAGATGTCCGTTCTGTGGAAAAACGAATATCCATATAACGATCATATACAACACTTGTTAGACGGGGCCAAAAATTCTCTAAGGAGTTCACATAAATAAAGCACAAATTAAAAAATATTAATACTGAAGTATTAGTGGTCTGTAGTGAAATAATGATCTTAAATTTTTTTTAGTAATGTAGCCAAATAGAATTCGTTTAATTATGAATCAAAATTCATAGGAACTATCAGTAACTTGGAAAATATGCCTTATCTCACAATGGGAACTATGAGTTACTATTTTAACAACTACAAAAACTATTTTATAATTCATTTAACTATTTAAATATTTATTAATTAAATCTAAAATTTTAAAACGTATTTTAACTTTTGTTTAACTACATAAATTTTAATTAACGATTTTGTAAACTAAATAAGTAGTTAACACTTACAACAGTATAACAAACATTCTCGTAAACTTATCAATAAACATATTATTCAATAATCATGGACTATTTTTTGGATTTTAAATTAGCCATAATTTTTAACAACATAGTAAACAATAAATTCACTAATTAATACCACCAAACTAACACTAATTATCATCATCTAATATGCAATAATCACCATTTTCAAACACATAATCAACTAATTTTCTAAATTAGGTTTACCATTATATACCCAATTCAAATAATAAACTATATATCATAAACTAATAACATATATTCATCAATTCCAATCCCCTAAATCATCCAATTCCAAATCCCTAAACCATCAACTAATTTAATTTAAACTTAAATTAAACAAAGATAATGGAAAATAGGAGATACCGGCAAGTTTGGAGAGATTGAAATTAGTGACGGAAGGTTGTGACGGCTCCTGGTGGCGGAGGGTGGCGGTTCGTGGCGGGGGATGGCAGATCAGAAATGTTTGGGGAGAGAGAAAGTGAAATGTTTTGGTCTCGGGTAGCAGGTTTGTATAACGCGATAAGCGACGGCTAGCGACGACTAGCAACGACCGTTTTTTTAGCCGTTGCTAGCCGTCGCTATGCTACGTCGCTTTCTGAAGCCTTTCTAGTAGTGTTCTATTTTTATATTCTAAGCAACATAAGACATTTTCGCACAAGGTGAAATGAGAAAAATATTCAAGAGAGAAGGGTGAAAACACTAAATACTGATTAAACCCGTACAAAGTTTATGATATCGCTATCTTTTCAACATTATTTATCAAAACCTATTATCAACGGTAATCTTAACCTGTTCATATTCAAATGTAATCCCAATCATACATATATATATACCTATAATGAGGCCTTATATATGCCTCCATGTTTCAGAAGTTCGGTGTCATTAATAGAAGCAGTGGAACACATGCTAAAATTCAAGATTCGTTGCTTCTTCCAACGATGGCTGTACTGAATTAAATTCAGAACTAGACTGTAACTCAATGTATTCATACCCATGCTATTTAATGTTGATCTTCATCTAGTTATTTAATTGGTATATCTGATGTTTAGTTTAAAATTTAAAATCTCCATCAGTATATATATTTGGAGAAAAGATGAACAGTTAAACATGAAATATAAAAGAAAATTCGAACATCAGATATAGGTAGCAGAGTCACAAATTTGAACATCAGATATAGGTACCAAGATAAAAATTCAGATATGGCAAAATAATTAACCAAATGTACCTGGCAATTTTCTTTATTTTTGTATAAAACTAGTAAGACTCCAATATAAATATATAAAGATTAATTAATTACTAATTACAAATATTTTTAATTAAAAAAAATTACTTTCAATCAACCTTCAACCCTCAACCCAAATGCTTAAAAATCCAATACAGCAAGCCAGCAAGGTGGAAGACAAAACTTGGGCATCCGAATGACCAGTTATAGGTCAATTTATAGTACCATTGCACATTATAGTAATCATACTATTTTGGCTATTTATTTGATAAAACCTTGCATTCCATTCTACCCAATTACTAGTTAGCACATGATAAACGATTCTCAGCTAAATAACAAAACTGCATTCATTAAACGAAATAAAGACCAGCTAACTTAAAACCAAACTGAAGTTGATGTGACATTGACATACATAAATTAAATATTACCGTCTATTAAAGTACCAATAATAATATTTCTTTAAAGGCCCAAGTATATTTGACTGTATAAAATTGTATAGCCATGCTTGATCATGCTAGTGATCAGTAACCAAACATATATGATTAGTTTGCGTATGGTTTTCCATTCACATTCTGTTTAATATCATAAAATATTGGAAACTGCCAAGATAGCTAAATTAAAAATTGACATTTCGCATAGTTTAGAAGAACAGTCTGAAATGAGTTCAGAAGCTTCTTTTTTTATTTCCATACGGTTCACACTCTAGACTTTTCAAAACCCTCTAGATAAACAGGGACCTAAGTCGTAAGGATTTTATAAAATAGCTTATATTGAGTCTTGCTTTTAGTACACAGATATTAAATAGATTATATGTATATTTGCTTAAAGTTTTGAAATTGGGGTTGTGATTAATCATGAAATAAAGATACCCTGATAGAACCGCATAACAGTGAAAGCCTACTTCAATTATATAATTTTAATTTTTTTTATCAGTAGTCTTGACGTTAGTGGAGTATACAAAGTAAATAACATCGGAAAGATTCAAAAGGACGAATTAAACATATATTTCTCCTTTTTTTTATTCGTATAATTTGGTTTTGAAAACCTACATTACACAAACAAACCTACATTACACAAACCTACATAAATGTCTATTTGATTAATAATTGATTGGATATATGTATAAAACAGCATATAATATATTTTGGATCGGTTATGACTAGAAAATAATAGATGATATTATACGAGAATAATGAAAATAACAGTATTGATTTGTGTAAAATCACCGTGGTCAACAAGCAACATTAAATTTGATGACCTTTTTGTTACATAGGCTACAACGAATTTTCTCCGAAGCTCTTAACCAAAGTAACGGCTCAACATTCTAACCCTTATTCAATAAACATGTAACGTTGTGCGGTTACGAAATAAAGCTCAAAGTCAAGCAGTTAAGTAATAATTGTCCAGGGCTTAGGCATTCGTTGAATAAGCACACGAATCCAGACGTTTCTATAATTAGCTGTTTCGGAAGTTTCCACATTTCACCTTTGGATTTTTTTTCTGTTTTCATTGAAAAATTGGTAGAATACCAAAAACACACTAGAATATCGTTATGACCGCGTAGGAATGAAAGGCGAACCATTCGTGCACAAACTGATGTTGAGGTTGAACCGCTACATCCTACACAATACATCTTTAGACCTATAAAGTTTTGGTTGTGCCTTATGCATACAGAGTTTGTCACCATGGGCGTATGGATACGATATTTATATTTCCATTTAGTTTAATAATGTTAAAGATTAATACATTAGCAATTATGAGCGAATTTTACCTTTATACAAGCCTTATGTGGAATAAGAATGTTTATTTGAGTTATATAATATTATTGCATTATATAAAAAAAAAGATCCATGTATACTTATCCATAACAAATAACTATTCAAAACCAAAAGAGATTAAATGGGTAATGTGGAAAGGTATAAGGCTCGACTATACTCCAAAGGAAAATGGTGTTTTTTTAAAGTGATATTTTCTTGTCCGCGGGTGCGGCGCAGTTGAAAGGAGGCTTGGTTTCTGGTAAAAAAAAAGACCCAGGTTCGATTCCTACCACGCGCTTCCCTATCCTATATAAATTTTCCCGGGGTTATGGGGGCTTGGATCAGCGGACGGCTTTACTATACCATCCTCAGGAGTTTACCGGCTCGTCGAGTTCTCTGGGTTTTCAAAAAAAAAGTGACATTTTCTTTTGTTTTACCGAAAGACTTTTTAGAATTATTTTGAAGCTTGTTGCATATTATAATTTCAAGCAATATTGAAGGATATTAAAGTCGTATTTCTCAATGAGACATTGATAAAACAACTTAAGAAACCCACTTATGGATTACTCTTTTGTATTAGGGATTCAAAACACCATTATTATTAAAGGAGTGATATTTGGATTATCACAAAATAGCTAGGTAGATAAATTCTTAAAAAGGTTTGGTATGCAAACCATGAATTAATTGATTCTGTTTTGCCAAAAGATACAAATTTTGTCTTATATAGTGACATAAGAACATTCTTGAAGCTAAATAAATTGAAAAGATTGCTCATGCATTTGCGACGTGGAGTCTAATGCATGCTAAGGCATATACACATACGTATTTTGCGTGTATTATTTGGCAGACATTTTATTGACATTGAAAGTGGATCATTGTTTAGTAACCAAAATGGTTACGAGATATCTTTAAGGAACAAAAGAATATATCAATAGACAAAAGATCGAATTGGTTGGAGATCATAAAGCATTACGACTTGAATATTTTGGATGTCAAGTGTACAAAAGATCCACTTCAGGTAATAATAACAACAATAATAATATATTTTTTTGGAGCTTTATAAGAAAAGTTGTCATATATACTGTTATAATCTCCTCTACTATGGAACTAACGTTTGTTTTCTGTTATGGAGCATCCAACGATAGAAAAATAATTACAAAATTTTGTCACAAAGTTGTGAAATATTGAAAAGGAAATTGAAAGACCATTATAGTAATACTATAACAATAAACGACATATTATTTTCCAATAAGGGTAGAATACAAAACAGATTGTAATTCATAGAGCATATCGTGACAAACTCCATTATGGTGGATCCACTTACAAAATAACTATCACTCAAGGACTTTCATGAGAATCTTGCTCTATTGGTGTAACATTTATGTAATGGTATTTTGATACATGAGGAGTTTGTATTTGGCATATTCACATAACACGTTGCTTAATACTTTGGTTACAGATATATTAAGTATTTTTTTCTGATCAGAAATAAAGTAATTAAGTTTTCTTTGCATCTCTTGAAGTTCAAATATTGAACATTTTTCGATCTCACTAAAGTTGGATCAGTTGGAAATATACACGTACAGATCATAGTTCATGCAATTTCCATGCTACGCATCCATGATTGATCTATGTCATTTGGTTGTGTTGGTATTGTTAATACCCTAGGTATTGATTTTGATGACAATGACCATATAAGTATTACTACTAAGGTATCTTCGAGTTGTGCAGTTATTTCAGACATATTATTGAGACATTTACAGAGATAACAAATACTCTGTGGAAGAAACTGGATTATATATGAAGGTTAATCAGAGCAATGGAAAAACAAAATTGATTGAAGAAGAATGCTGAAAGGACACAAGTGTTTGAAGTGATGAGTAGTTGGTTAAATCTTAGAATTCCTTGTTAAAGACCCCATGACAATTATACTTGAAGATCATCAACAATTGACCTCAACCGAATCACAGAAAATCCACAAATATAAGGTACTTTGAAATCTGAAAATTTGCAACACTTATTGATGTTGATGTTCTCTTTGAAAAATGCCTATATGTCTACATAAGGGTATCTAGTATGTCGACATATGTCCCATTGGTCAGTTTTTTAAATCCAAATCAAGGGATTTTTGCTCCATCTCTTCACCAAAAGATGTGTCTCTTCAACCACTATTTAAAAGCTCTAGAAAACCAAAATTTCAAATCAATTCTCTCCTCTTTCTCAAACTCTTTATCTTCCTTACGTTTGTAAGAAAATTTCATTGCATACACCTCCATTCTCCTTTAAAATCGATACTATTTCACTCTAATTCTTTGAGGAATAAGATGAAATCAGAGGGAGAATGATACGAATTCAAGTAGAAACTCTCTGATATTGTGTAGTTTAAGGCCTTGTTTGTTTTCATTTTTAGTTTTTGGTTTTTAGTTTTTGAACCTCATTTTCGGTTTTTCATTTTGAATGTTTTTAATATTTTGGAAAATTTATTTGGTTCTAGAGTTTTGAAAAATAGTTTTTAAACTAAAAATCAAAAATGTCATTTCAAAACAAAAATGCCAATTTCAGATTTGATTAGAATTTGATCAATAAATATAGAAATGCGATGAGATAATTAACAAGACTAACAAAAAAATGTCATGAAACTGAAAAAATCATAAATTGACACTACTCGTATGTGAACCATATCGAAGTGAGACTAATTCATGTCATACTGTAAATTAATCATATCTCAAATCAAAATCATTACAAAATAGATATGGTATATCAATTGTATCACTACAGAATGAGAAAAAAAAGTTTTGATGTATTTGATAGGCAAGTAGTCTTTGCTTTGTTTAAGTAGCTCTTCTTCCTCATGTTAGGCCTTCTCTTTTCTGACAAATAGAAATATACAAGTATGTCAATATATATATATATATATATATATATATATGTAAGTATATCAGTACCACGAACTTTTTGAATACTTGATTACATATATTATTTCAGTATGAAGGGTAATACATTGATGGAAATAGTGTTATCAAAGAAAATATTGAAACAAATCATTTACTTAGAAAGTGATAAACATGCAAACATGATAAAGTTTCCACTATTGACTCACAAGTTAGTTATAAATTATACAACCATTACACAAATATAATCAAATATCATTATTGGAATAAAAAATTAACGAACTCTTCATCACAATAATCCATAAATACAAAATCATCCTCAAAACTAGAGCCATCATCGGATTCATAAGAAATGATACTAGGTCGAGCAGACAGTTACTTTGCATAAAATTTATATTAACCATTTGTTATTTGAACCGTGTTTACTAATAATTTTTCTTACGAGTCAGATAGTCCAGGTTTATGCGAAGGTTCAAAAAGAATTATCAGCCTTATACCAGATTTTATTAGAAACGGATGAAAAATAAATAAAATAATTTTTAAAATCTTGTGTTAGCAATAATTATTGAAGGAAAAAACAATGTTTGAGAGTAATAATGGGAATCATGATAGAGGTAGAAATGTACTCATAGTTGGTAGAGGAATTATAAAGGCAACCAATCCTACTCATAACCAAACAATGGTTAAGCAGCTACTCAACAGTAATAGCTTGCCAGAAGAAAAAAAGCACAAGGAACTTTATTCTGACTCTGTAGATGAAGTTAAGAAAGTCATTAAAGCCTAAAAAACATATGATAAATTTATTGCAGTTATAGTTCTGAGTTCATTACTAACTTATATTGATACATGACTTGCTAGTTTAACATAATTTATAGTTGTGCAGCTAGAATACATGGTATATTGTTTGTTAATTGTTGGATAAAAAATCATAACTGCATTACCTTTTAACTGTCAAAGATGATCATCTATTTTGAGGAGCATATACGCAATCATCATCTGAACTAACAATATCTAGCTCAATCATTTTTGCGTTATCTGCATGCTCGGTTTTCTTTTCCTTACGCTCTAGTACTTTCCTTTTACCTGTATTTGTGGATGATGGCCTGAAAAGTACAAAAAGGTTTTCGTTACATGTATAAGTAATAAATCAACTGATTTGCATTATACACCTACCTTATTCCCAAGCTATTTTCAATATCACTTGGCTTTACAAAGGTCTTGCTCGCTGCTTTAGTCTCCACATTAGCTGACGAAAACATTTTGTTAGTCTCGTTGAAGTGCTTTAGAATAGGTAGTTTTTAGTTTTATTTTATTTTTGTAGACGGCAATGCAAGAAAAGCTTTAAAAATAGCAGGTGATTAATAAAGTGATAGAGAAGAAACGGTAACATACTGGTGACATGAGAAAGAAACCTTAAACCCTGTGACTGGGCATTGCTGATTAATAAAGTTCATTACCAACAGCTCAAACATAACCACAATACCTTATGCTAAAAAATGATGGTTAAAAGGTAATGCAGTTTTGATTTTTTTCTCACATTCGAACAAAAAAAAGGCTGAACGGAGCAAGCAAACACATAATATTAGTAAGGGGATGAACAGGTATAGTAAAAAGCAGAGCAGTGCAGCAGTCAACTTAATGCCTGCAAAAGATCATCATTTATATGGGTTTTTTAGTACTAGTATATTGTATGTGCTTGGTACCTATGTTTCATTTGAACTGATGTATAACTAATTACATATATCATTATATCATTGTATCATTATATTACCATTTTCATCTAATTAAAAGAGTAGCTAAACTCAAATTAAAAGCACAGTTTGAAGGAAAAAAAATAGCAGTGACCAATATGATAATTTGGAATGGAATATACTTAAAAGTAGTCTGTTTAAATTGTTTTACCACTATCTCATTATATCTATATAACTATTCTTTTTCATCCATCGCAAATCATCTCAGCACATGCTTTCAGATATAGAATTAATTCAATTAAATTCTTGATCATTAAACTCCCTTCCACCTTAATCGGGTTCAGAGAATGTGAGCTTCAGCCTCCATAAATTAGTCAAAAAGAGTAGTATTAAGCAAAATTGGATTAATTTGCCAAAAGAATAAATAATTCTTGGAATAATCATAAGCATATATGCTTAATTCAAATAATTAACCAACACGAAAAAGGAAAAAGGAAGGAGGGCAACAATGCAACAAATTGCATATTTTTTTCTTCATATTATACAATATATTTTTCTTCATCAATCATACTGTTTTCTGGAGATTTGACCAGGCAACTAAGTGCTCGGCATTCGGGAACACTCGGCGTCCAGGAGTACTCGGCATCTAGGACTACTCGGCATTCAGTAACACTCGGCGTCCAGGAGTACTCGGCATCCAGGACTACTCGGCGTCCAGGAGTACTCGGCATCCAGGACTACTCGGCATTCTATAGCACTCGGCGTTTGTTAGCGCTTGGCATCGGAAGACGTTCGGCATGTATAATTGCTCGGCATGACTCTACTACTCAGCTAAAGGCAACGTCCGGCCATAACTCTCGTTCGGCTAAAGCATCGTTCGACCAGAAACATTGTTCGGCTAAAGCATCGTTCGGCCAGGGACATTGTTCGGTCAGAAGCATTGTTTGGTTAAAGCTATCGTTTGGCCAGCACCAACGTTCGATCAAGCGCTTCGTTCGGCCAGAGGCACGTTCGGCTTCGACTGATATTCGTTCTACTCTTCCCACGCAGCAAGCATATCGTTCGGCTTAGAAAGGGTGGTTCGGCATCGTTGTGGTCGGCATATTTGGTTCGGCATACGGCGACCACTATACTTGGGCCAAAGTGTTCGGCTGCCAAGCCCACTTGGGAAGTCCAACCCATCTTTGTCTATAAATAGAGGGGCAGGGGCATAGAGAAAGGGACCTTTTTTCGGGAACACTGGGGAGACTCTACCATTCTTCAGACTCATCTTCTTTACTTAGCAACTCCATTCAAGCATTTGATCTACGAATTGTATTTGTAATCAATCATTAAAGAAGATCAATAAAGTTTAACCTCAAAGTGGACGTAGGCAATTACGCTGAACCACTATAAATATGGTGTTCTTACTTTCTGCATTTAAGTTAGCATTTTCTTCCTTATTTAATTTATCTTCATCACTTATATCTCTACACAATCTTTCTCTACGAGGTTAGTGACCAATTTTGGTGCTAACACTTTGGTGCTTTCACCGAGAATTGAATTCTCAGACCTCAAGGATCTGCTTTGAAGCTACTGGATTGAACAAATCCCCCAAAGAAGATCCGACTCATTGATAGGACATCCGTTGATTCTACTCAGAGTTCATACCAATAACTCTACAATGGCAAGACCACGTACCAGGTCAGCAATCAGCCAGCAATTCCGGGTGTAGGAATTGCCATCCAGGACCAGACTCCAGTTGTCACCAGAATAGAGTTCAACGACTTGATGAGAGAGCTCAAGGAAAGCAGGAGACAACTAGGAGAGCAGATGCAAGCTAACGCCAACCTGATGGCACAACTCACTCAACAGCAGCAACAGAATGCTGGGGGCAATCTCGCTCCTTATTCCTCATCCGACAGCTCAACTTCCTCTGATGAACCTCCCAGGCGCAGACGCCGTAAGACTGAAGCTGCGCGGGTAGGTGCTGCTGTTCAAACAGCTGAAGACCGTGACCAAGTCGGAGCTGGAAACTTAGGAACTGGAGTGCAGGTGGAGGCTGGAGGCCCAGACCATCAAAACGCTAACGATGTCGAACCTCAAGATGCACGTTTGGCAGATCGCCAGGAGAGGAGGCATCAACATGGACAGTCGCGTAGAACAGACTCTAACCTTCCACCTTCCATACAAACACCAGATCTGACAGCCATGGTCAGGCAATTGATGAAAGAAAATCAAGGCTTATCGAATGACGATTGGGGAGTATCAAGGAGTCATACTCCGTTCACAGATATTGTGCTGTAGGCGGCGTACCCTAGAAAGTTTAGTATGCCAACTATCCCTGCGTATGAGGGAAAGACTGACCCCAGACAACATGTCATGAGGTACGAGTGGATAATGGATTCGGCTAGAGGAAATGATGCAACCAAGTGTAGATGCTTTCCGATTACTCTGTCTGGGATCGCTACTATGTGGTTCACCCGACTTCCTCCACGGTCCGTATCCAATTTCGAGGAGTTGGCAAAGAAGTTTATTGAGCAGTTCAAAATACACACTACTCGTCCAAAGGACGTAATGTCCTTGTCAAGTGTAATCCAAAATCCTGGGGAGTCATTGAAGGAATATTTACAAAGATTCCATGTTGCGGCAACTGAAGTCAGTAATCCCAATGATCATGCAATTCTAATGGCTGTAAAGAGAGGTGTGGATCCAGATTCTGAATTTGGAGACTGGTTCGCAGGAAAACCTCCAACTACGCTAGAGCGTTTTTACTCAAAGGCACACTAGAGAGGAAGCCAGGTGGGTAAGGCAAGATAAGGCCCCGGGACCTGTTTAGGAATCCGTAAAAAGCAACATTGCTGTGAAGCAGTCCGGAGACAACTCGGGAAAAATCCAAGTCAATGTCCAAAACAAAACCGGGCAGCCTAAGGAATCCGGAGGAAGAAATCAAGGGAAGAAGAGAGAAGCGGGGAAGTGGAAGCCGAGAATTCCGAGCTACAACGAGTATACCCCGCTGAACGCGTCTCTTGAGAATATTTACCTCTCAACCTGCAATACCTTTCAGTACAGAAAGCCACGTCCAAAAGAGTCAACCGAGGAACAGAAACGGACTGGAAAATACTGCCGCTTCCATGAGACCTACGGGCACAATACGGAAGAGTGCAGACACCTACACGATGCCATAGAGAAGTTGATCATGCAGAAGAAGTTGCAGGAATTTGTGAAGGATCCTCAGAAGGAGGGGAGGGAACATCCAACCTAGGTCGTGCTCCAGCTCCGCGTCACCCCGAGGAACCTGCCCGGACCGTGGGTAGGCTGGTCATAAACACGATCATCGGCGGGCCTCACCCTGCAGATAAGAATTGGCAGGAGATGTAGCGGTATGCTAGTTCCCTGAAGCATGCAGATTTCGAGTGTTGTTCCAACATGGAGGATGGGACCCCTGCTAAGCAGCTGCGCGTGATGACAGACGATATAGTGTTCAGAAACAGAGATGCTGACCAAGTGGAGGCTCCAACCATCGACCCGATGGTCATATCTGCGATGATCGGACCGGCTTATGTGAAAAGAATTATGATTGATTGTGGAAGTTCTGTCAACATCATCTTCAAGAAGGCTTATGACCAGATGAAAATGGAAACAAAGGACTTGAAACCGTCCAAAGCTCGTATACACGGCTTTAATGGTGCAGCGACCGATGCGGTAGGATATGTTGAGTTACCAGTTGAACTGGGACATGGCGAGCGTCGCAGGGTGCGAATCCTGCCCTTTGTAGTTTTGGATGTGGATTCTCCGTATAATGTATTCCTGGGCCGACCAGCCCTGGCTGAGTTTAGAGCAGCATTAGCCCCGTGGTGCCTGACTCTGAAATTCCCAACTAACAAAGGAGTAGGAGTTGTTCATGGCGACCAGGCGACAGGTCGTGCATGTTATGTGGCAGAGCTCAGAGAGGCCCATCGGAGGGAGAAAGGAAAGGTTGCGGACTATCCGGTCCGCATCCTTAATAATGATGATTGACAAATAGTGCCCGAGCCCTGGCTAGGGCATAATTATCGGATCTTCAGAGACATAGATCCGAGAGATGACGATGAGAAACCCAGGGAAGAAAAGGCAGCGTCGGCTGAATTAACAATTGACATTTCAGTCAGCCGAGACGATCCATCGCGAGTGCTGAAGATCGAATCACAACTCGGCCCCGCAATGACTGAAGACCTTAGTGATTTCCTTCGGGCAAATCTTGATGTTTTCGCCTGGGTACATTCTGATATGTGCGGGATTTCTCCCGCCATTACGAGTCATATGTTGAACATAGACCCGAAATACGTCCCTGTTAAACAAAAGAGGAGAGGAATGGACCCAGAGAGGTCCGCTGCTCTCAGAGAGGAAGTGGACAAACTCAAAGCCAATGGGTTTGTCCACGACGCCCTCTACCCCGAATGGGTATCGAATCCCGTGCTGGTGAAAAAGGCAAATGGGAAATGGAGAACTTGCGTAGATTATTCCGACTTGAACAAAGCATGCCCCAAGGACAGTTTCCCGTTACCTAGGATTGATCAGTTGGTCGACTCTACTGCAGGACACGAGCTGTTATCATTCATGGATGCATACTCGGGTTACAATCAAATCCCAATGCATATTCCGGACCAAGAACACACCAGCTTCGTTACAGATGTCGGGCTATATTGCTATGTAGTAATGCCCTTCGGACTGAAGAACGCAGGAGCGACTTATCAGCGTTTGGTGAATCGAATGTTCAAAGACCAGCTTGGTAGAACGATGGAAGTCTATGTGGATGACATGCTCGTGAAGTCACGACAGTCAAACGACCACATTCGAGACTTGGCTGAAATGTTCGACATACTCAGGTATTATGGGATGAAGATCAACCCTCTGAAGTGTTCCTTCGGCGTTGCATCGGGGAAGTTTTTAGGATTCATCGTCAATGCTAGGGAAATTGAAGCTAACCCAGAAAAGATCCAAGCTATTCGAGATGTGCAAGTGCCCAGGACTATAAAACAGGTACAGAGCTTGAATGGAAAAGTAGCTGCATTGAGTCGATTCATATCCAGGGCAACGGACAAGTGCATCCCTTTCTTTGATATAATAAAGAAAGGGAAGAGGAATTTCGAGTGGACATCCGATTGTGAGGAAGCATTCCGGGATCTGGTGAGGCATCTGGAGAGTCCACCAGTGCTGTCAAAACCAGTGGACCATGAGATGCTGTACTTGTACTTGGCCGTGTCCCCACATGCTATAAGTGCGGCTCTGGTTCGAGAGGAGGACCGAATCCAAAAGCCGGTGTATTACGTTAGCAATCGTTTAACGGGGGCAGAAAGAAATTACCCCAAAATCGAGAAATTGGCGTATTGCTTGGTGATTGCATCACGTAAGCTGCGCCCATACTTTCAAGCACACTCAATCAGTGTTTACACCGATCAACCCCTACGGCAGGTACTCCAACGACCAGAAACTTCTGGAAGATTGTTAAAATGGAACATTGAGTTGAGCCAGTGCGATATCGCCTACTTGCCACGAAGAGCCATACAAGGGCAAGCATTAGCAGATTTCATCGCTGAGTTTACCATACCCAACGAACCAGATAATCACGATGTCATTCCCCCTGTTCGATGGAAATTGTACACCGATGGGGCATCAAACGACCGTTGCTCCGATGCTGGCGTAGTTCTTGTGACTCCGGAAAATCGATCAGTTTGTTATACTCTGAAGCTCGATTTCTCGGCTACAAATAACGAAGCAGAATATGAAGCACTGATTGCGGGCTTAAAACTCATTGGAGAATTCGGGGTAAAATCAGTTGAAATCTTCTGTGACTCACAATTGGTGGTCTACCAAGTGCGAGGAGATTATCAAGCAAAGGGACAGAAGCTTGCTCCGTACCTTGTTCTGGTTCAAGAACTGCTGTCAAACTTTGAGCGCTATGATATTTCGCATGTCCCACGTGAACAGAACAAAGAAGCGGACTCATTGGCGAAATTCGTAAGTACTGGCGATGCTCAGCAAATGGGATTGTTTCCCGTTGAGGCCTTGCGTGCTCCAAGCATAGACATGATGAAAGTTGATTCTGTGTTGGAAACAGGAATCGAGAGGGAATCGTGGATAACCCCATTCATGCTATACCTAACAACCGGGGTTTTACCGGAAAAAAGGAGCGAAAGACGACAGGTAATTCGAAAGGCCGCGCGATATGTGATGCGGGATGGACTAATGTATCGAAAGGGGTTCTCGGTCCCCTTATTACGATGCATCACACATGATGAGACGAAATGGGTCTTGAAGGAGGTACACGAGGGAGAATGCGGCGACCATACTGGGGGGCAAACTCTAGCAAAAAAGTCCTCCGCTATGGATATTACTGGCCAACCGTAAATCGGGACGCTGGAGACTACGCAAGGAAATGTGATAAGTGTCAAAGATATGCGAAAATATCAAGGACTCCATCAACTGAACTCACACAAATGGTTAGTCCCTGGCCATTTGCAATCTGGGGAATCGATATAATCGGCTCTTTGTCTATATCCAAAGGAGGTGTGAAATACGCGATTGTTGCAGTCGACTATTTCACAAAATGGGCTGAGGCAGAACCTTTGGCCACAATCACCTCTGAGAAGGTCATTAACTTCGTTGTACGAAACATTATATGCCGCTTTGGCCTCCCTCGCACCATCATTACGGATAATGGGACGCAATTTGAAAGCAGAGAGTTCAAAGAGTTCTGTTTAAAGTATGGCATCAAGAAGAAGTTCGCCGCCGTTGCACACCCAAAAGCTAACGGACAAGTCGAGGCCGTTAATAAAATAATCAAGTCCATACTGAAGAAGCGTTTGGAGAAGGTCGGAGGAAAGTGGGTATATGAACTCCCAACAACATTATGGGCTTATAGAACTACCCACAAGTCCGCGACCGGCCACACTCCGTTCGCCTTGGCATACGGCTCGGAAGTCGTTATACCCGTGGAACTTGAAGTTCCATCACACCGAGTGACATACTATGATCCCAAGACGAATCAGGACCTCTTGTTGGAATCGCTGGACTGCATCGATGAAAAACGTGAAGAGGCCGAATTAAGGGCGGCAGCGCATAGGCACCGAGTCAAGCGTTATTACGACGACAGAGTCCGCCCAAGGGTTTTTGATATGGGTGACCTCGTTCTGAAACGAGTCTTCCCGGTACCATCACGTATGAATCCCAACTGGGAAGGTCCGTACGTCATTGAACGGATGCTTGGAGATGGAACATTCAAGCTAGCGACCGTTGATGGCGTGACGCTCCCCCGAGCATGGAACAGTGAACATTTGCGACATTATTACATTTAGCATGTTTCTTCCCTGTTTTAGGCGCAGTTATTTCCTGTATGTTTTCGTTCAGTCATAACTTAGTTTCCTTTCAGCCATGTAATCAAGCAGTTTAGTTGTTTTTCATTAATAAAGGCTTGAAGTCGTATTTTTCATAAATGATTAACGTTTCTATATCTCATAATCGGGTGATGAATTACTGGCGCTACATTATTCTGTATGATGTGCAAACTCGTATAAACAATTTCAATCTCCGAGTCCCCAGAGTGCGGACCGGAGTACTCTAAGTCCCCAGAGCACGGACTAGAGTATAAACGACCTTAATCTCCGAGTCCCCGGAGTGCGGACCGGAGTACTCTAAGTCCCCAGAGCGCGGACTAGGGTATAAATGATTTCAATCTCCGAGTCCCCAGAGTGCGGACCGGAGTACTCTAAGTCCCCAGAGCGCAGACTAGAGTATAAATGATTTCAACCTCCGAGTCCCCAGAGTGCGGACCGGAGTACTCTAAGTCCCCAGAGCACGGACTAGAGTATAAACGATTTCAATCTCCGAGTCCCCGGAGTGCGGACCGGAGTACTCTAAGTCCCCAGAGCGCGGACTAGAGTATAAATGATTTCAATCTCCGAGTCCCCAGAGTGCGGACCGGAGTACTCTAAGTCCCCAGAGCGCGGACTAGAGTATAAACGACCTTAATCTCCGAGTCCCCGGAGTGCGGACCGGAGTACTCTAAGTCCCCAGAGCGTGGACTAGAGTATAAATGATTTCAATCTCCGAGTCCCCAGAGTGCGGACCGGAGTGCTCTAAGTCCCCAGAGCGCGGACTAGAGTATAAACGACCTTAATCTCCGAGTCCCCGGAGTGCGGACCGGAGTACTCTAAGTCCCCAGAGCGCGGACTAGAGTATAAACGATTTCAATCTCCGAGTCCCCAGAGCGCGGACCGGAATACTCTAAGTCCCTAGAGCGCGGATTAGAGTATTAACAATCTCAATCTCCGAATCCCCCGAATACAGGTCAACTCACTATGAGTCCCTGGAACGCGAATTTAGAAAAAAATTCTAAGTACTCAAGAAATGTAGAACAAGAAGTATGCCACTCCGAAGAATGTTCGAACAACGCGAGAATGAACAAGAAATATACAACTCATAAGTGCTTGAGTTTTGACCGCAGTTATTCAGAAAGCTAAAAAAAGTAAAAGAATCGTTCAAACGACTAAGTAACTGAACTTTGTTCAACGGTCCAAAATGAGGTTACACATTTATCCCTCCAAAACTTGGAGTCAAGAACCTATCTATACAAACTACGGAGACAAAAGATAAAAGTAATTACAAGACTTAAGCAAGAAACTCGTTGAACGAGTATAGCGATTATTTCTTCGGTTTCTTCTTCTTGTCTTCTTTTGTTTTTTCCGATGACTCCTCTCCCTCACGCTTTTTCTTGGATTTCTTGCTTGCTAAAGAAGCGGGGTCAGGAGTAGGAGAAGGAACATCCAGTGGTTTGGACCTGCCCGGGAGAATGATTTTCAAAGGTCTGTTCCGCGGGTCGGTAAGTTCCAGTATTTCAGGTTCAACTTTGACCTCGACTTTTTTCTTCTCCTCTTCGGCGAGGCGTTCTTTTATGCTCATCTTTGAGGTATGCTCAGAGACGCCAGTGATTTCTATTTCATCACTCCCTTCCGTGGGAGATGAAGTGTCAAGCTTATCATCATCTAGCGCCCCGATCACTTGAGCGTCAGGGCCAGGAGTTAATCCCGCGTGAGCAACATCGCTTGCTTTCTCTGCCTCCTCCTTGGCGTCATCGCTCCTCGGAGTTGGCCCGAGGTCAGAGCAGCCTGCATGAAAACATAAAGAATGAACATTAGAACGAATAACCAATGCTGGAAAATGACAGATCTTTTAACTTCTAAAAAAGAAGAGTTTCCTACCGGGTTCTGGTTGGCTATCGGTTGCGCGTGGGGTTTCACCCTCCAGAATAGGAGATAGCACATGAACGCCGAGCCCGGGATCTTCAGGATCGTAGCCGGCATGCTGCTCGAATGGGTCAAGTGTCGGCCGACCGGCCGGTTGAGCAGCGGGAGGAGCAGCAATATGAGGAGCCGTAGTCTCAGCCCCAGATGGGCCAGCTTCATCACTTTTCTCTTTTGGAAGGGGAGAGCCTTTGCTATAAAGCGCCAAAGCTGCGGATAAATCCGCAGGCTCGTTCCCTCTAAGAAACTCCTTCACCAAGGCATCCTTATCGACTTTTTCAGAGCCCGACTCGATTTTCCTAATCTTCACTAAAGTTTCCCAGGCCTCAGCTAGGGATTCGAGATAGCCCTCGCCCAAGAATGTCAAGTCACGATGCATAAGGACGCAGGCTCCATACTCAGCAATCAACGGGTCAAACATGCACTTCACCTCTTCCTTGCCGGCCTCTGCGGCTGCCTCGAGGCGAGAGTCAATCTCCTCCGCAGTCTTTCTTTTGCCCTCCTCACGGGCTTCGTCTTTCATTTTTTCAACCCCAACAAGTTCGTCATCGAGTTTCGTTTTCAAGAGCCGAGTAGCAACGATTTCATCACAATATCGTTGTCACTCTTCTTGAGCAGCTACTTTATCCTCTTTCTCCTTGGAAAGTAATTCTTTCAACTCTTTGACTTGTGTGGCAAGCGCGTCCCTTTCTTTTTGAATGGAATCTTTTTCTAAGGCAAGGGCACCGCTGCACTGGACTGCTTCATCGAGTTCCTTCTTGTGGGCCATCTCTAAACGAGTGACTGCCTCAGTGGTATCTTTTGCATTTTGCTCATCGGCTTCAAGCTTCGACTTATACGAAGCAAGCTCTTCATCTTGGTGCTTGATGATGTTCTTGTCATAACCAGCCTCCAGTTTCAAACGATCAATTTCATACTGTCGCTCAACAGACACCTCCGAGATCTTTTCAACCAAGTGCACAAACGCGTCATGTTGAACATAGACATCGTTGTTACAGGCAATTACACTCTTCTTCACGTGCCCTGGGATATGGTGAATAGCCGGGAGGAATTTTAGACCGTCAAAGCAGATTTTTGGGAATTTGGCCTTAAGATCGACCATCTTCTCTGCTACAGTCGGGTCAACCGCGGGAGTAGGGGGTGGAGGCTTTGGAAGCTCTGCTCTTTTTCGATGCTCCCGAGTTTGCCTTGTGCTCGACGACCCGAAATGTTGCTCTCGGGAGACATCGAGTTGAGACCCCTTCTGTGAAAGCTTCTCTCTATCTGTCTCAATTTGAGGAGGAAGATCACGAGAATGCGAAGATTGAGAGTATGTTTTCTTTCGGTAGGACGATTCGCGAGGATGGTTGTCTCGATCCTCGTAATCATCTCTGTCTCTACGTCTAGCCGAACCTGAATCTCGTCCGGGATGGTGAAATATAGAAGAGCTGTGGAGACGGTCTAGTCCGTGAGAGCGCCTCATGTCACCTACAAAGAATAAAGATAACAACAAGTTAAGAAAAATCCGGGAAATAAGAAAAAACTTGAAGTGTATGATGGAATGCGTATGTGCGTGTGTGTCCTAGTGTTCCCCCCGACGGACCAGTTCTTTTATCTTTACTGATCGGAGTATTGTCTCCCTGGACTGGGAGTTGAACTCCCGCATTGCCTCTAGCGGGCGAAGAAAACTTGAGGGCTTCAGGATCGTCAAACCTATAATTAAGTATATCATCGGGGATGGAAAGATTCGACAGACCCCTTAGAGAACTTTCCATATGCTGTGAGGAAGCCTCTTTCTCAGGTGGGATGAGCGTAACTTTTGAAGTTCCGCCAACTTTCTCCTTCCGTATCTTGTATTTTAACCTCTTCTTCCCCTTCGAAGGGGAGGATGACGTTTCAATATCGTGAACTTCGACCGCCGGGTTCCAAGCGGGACCCACATTCTCGCCTTGAGTCTCAGGACCTTCATCCTCCTTGTGCTCACCCTCTTCGTGCGCATCGGGAGTGTGGCGTGACGACGACCCAGCTTGTTTTTTCCCTTTACTGGATGCTGGCTTGGGAATGGAAACGCCCTCCGGAAGGCTAATCCGACGACCAAGGGCTAGTAAGCCGAATCTCGACAATGATTCGTTTGAAATGATGGTTTGGATGTCTCGTTCCTCGGCAGGAAGAGCTCTAATGGCCTCAACGGCCTCAGAATATCCTCAACCCTCCGGACGCGGGTTAATACCTAAAAAGATGAAACGAGGAGTTAGGAGAAGCATAACTCCAATTAAACACGAATGATGACTCGGCAAAGAGACTTACTGCCTTCAACCCATCTCCTTGCAAAACCAGGGGGCAACGCACATAGAACCATTCCTGTTTGTACAGGGCGAATTTACTACATGCTCCTGTCAAGATTTGGCATTTGTGGTACGGCTCGAGGAACATGAAGGAAGGGATATCTTTCCGTTTCTTGATCATGTAAATGTATCTGATGTCGCCAGAAGTTGGAGGTCTAGAGAAGACGGCCATGAAGAGTAGGTAGGTCCCATATAGAAACGCGTGACCATTTGGATGCAGCTACGACGGGGCAATGTCTATGTACTGCAACACGTCCCGAAGAAATAAATTGAATGGAGGCACGCTACCCATCCAGCACATGAACTTGTTGCAGGTGGTATATCCGACTGGGGGCAGGTGAGGACGATCATGTCGCGACGGGACTAACACATCGGCGAAAGGAATCCCATGGATGGAGCATATTCGTCGAAGTGCGACTTCATTAATCTTCGAAGCCTGTGAATCGATCGGATTATCTAAGAGAATTGTTGCCTCCAGGGCATCAGGAGCTAAGTTATGGGCAGGGGAAGTCGACGGATTTGAAGTATCAGCGGCTTCTTGCCTTGATGACGGCCCAGGCCTATCAGATATAGTGGCGGAGCTAGACTTTTTAGACATTCCCAATAAATAATGAATCTGTCTAAGTGCCTGTGAAAACTATACTTGAAAAACGTTGAATGTTAGAATTAACAATACGAGTATTCCCCCCACGTGGCGTGAAAACAAGTGCAAGCAATCGTGTATAAGCAATGAAAATCTAGAGGTTACAAAGATACGAAAACGAGTTTCGAATCGTCGCCTTCGAAGACCGTCATCGCTGACCGTCTCAAAAAGCCCGCCTTGTTGTGAGTTTAGTTCCAGATTCAGAAAACGTGTGTTAACCTAAGTTCGGATTTATGTCTGTAAAAACCAGAGAGTTAATGATCCAGGTCAGTTTCATATGCTGGCACTTCCGGGTCCTTGTCCCTGTTTTGTTAAGTATAGTTCAGGATTTGTATTGGTCGGCCTTAGAATGGTTCGGCATTTATGCTGTTTGGCATTTACAATTGGTTCGGCAGTTGTATTGTTCGGCCAAGGTTTGGTTCGGCATTTGAATTGTTCGGCCAAAGTGAAGTTCGACGTTTATGTCTGCTCAGCTTAGGTCTGGATCAGCATTTGTTCTGTTCGGCTGAAATACTGTTCGGCATTTAAGTTGTTGTTCGGCATTTTAATAAGTGTTCGGTGTTTATGATTGTTCGGCATTTGTATTGTTCGGTCTTGATATGGTTCGGCAGTTGTATTGTTCGGCCAAGGTTTGGTTCGGCATTTGAATTGTTTGGGCAAAGTGAAGTTCGGCGTTTATGTCTGCTCAGCTTAGGTCTGGATCAACATTTGTTCTGTTCGGCTGAAATACTATTCGGCTAAGTTATTGTTCGGCATTTTAATAAGTGTTCGGCTTTTGTTTGTTCGGCTAAGTTGTTGTTTGGCATTTTAATGAGTGTTCAGCCTTGGTTTGTTCGGCTAAAATACTGTTCGGCAGCCCTCCATTTCACCGTCCGACGCGTGGCAACATACGCCGAACCAGAGCTATGCCATCCAACACCCTTACCACCTCCAACACTTTCATTCTTCTTTCTTCCCCCTTAACTTCGTTCGACACGAAGAAGCTAAGTCCAATGGTCATATGGGCAAACGCTCCTAATCATTCCTCCTCGCCTCGCATCATCGTTCAGCAATAAAGACGCAATAAAGACGACCTACTCGAAAGCTTTCTACGTGACACACTCGGCCATCTCGTTTGAAACCTATTTGAATCGTACAAGGAATAATACCTAGTTTGCATATTGGAGCTTAGGAAGGAGTAGTTAGGTTTTAAATCTAGTCGACTGGCGAGAATTGCAAATCTTTGAGGAGCGGAAGAAGTAAAAGAGTAAAGGAGAGAAGAGGGGAAGGGCCTGGTTTTATAGGGAAAAAAGGTGGAAGTCGAAGGGGCTATATCCGATAGAACCGGTCAAAGCTGTATCGTCTGGCTTCAAAACGTAGGATTGGTCGGCACGTAAGGAACGTTCGGCTTCGAGCGTATTTTTCGGCATTTATCCAATGGCACGCACACAACACAACCACTGATATACTCAAAAGGGCATCTCCATTCGAAATTAATCGAGGGTTTAAAACGAAACGTGAAGGTTACAAAACTCAAAGCGTATCACGTTCAGTCACGTAATACACTTTGGGGGGCAAGTGTTTCCTGGAGATTTGACTAGGCAACTGAGTGCTCGGCATTCGGGAACACTCGGCGTCCAGAAGTACTCGGCATCCAGGACTACTCGGCATTCAGTAACACTCGGCGTCCAGGAGTACTCGGCATCCAGGACTACTCGTCATTCAGTAGCACTCGGAGTCCAGGAGTACTCGGCATCCAGGACTACTCGGCATTCAGTAGCACTCGGAGTCCAGGAGTACTCGGCATCCAGGACTACTCGGCATTCAGTAACACTCGGCGTCCAGGAGTATGCGGCATCCAGGACCACTCGGCATTCAGTAGCACTCGACGTCTGTCAACGCTTGGCATCGGAAGACGTTCGGCATGTATAACTGCTCGGCATGACTGTACTACTCGGCTAAAGGCAACGTCCGGCCATAACTCTCGTTCGGCTAAAGCATCGTTCGACCAGAAACATTGTTCGGCTAAAGCATCGTTCGGCCAGGGACATTGTTCGGTCAGAAGCATTGTTTGGTTAAAGCTATCGTTCGGCCAACACCAACGTTTGATCAAGCGCTTCGTTCGGCCAGAGGCACGTTCGGCTTCGACTCATATTCGTTCTACTCTTCCCACGCAGCAAGCATATCGTTTGGCTTAGAAAGGGTGGTTCGGCATCGTTGTGGTCGGCCTATTTGGTTCGGCATACGGAGACCACTATACTAGGGCCAAAGTGTTCGGCTGCCAAGCCCACTTGGGAAGTCCAACCCATCTTTTTCTATAAATAGAGGGGCAGGGGCACAGAGAAAGGAACCTTTTTTCGGGAACACTGGGGAGACTCTGCCATTCTTCAGACTCATCTTCTTTACTTAGCAACTCCATTCAAGCATTTGATCTACGAATTGTATTTGTAATCAATCATTAAAGAAGATCAATAAAGTTTAACCACAAAGTGGACGTAGGCAATTACGCTGAACCACTATAAATCTGGTGTTCTTACTTTCTGCATTTAAATTAGCATTTTCTTCCTTGTTTAATTTATCTTCATCACTTATATCTCTACACAATCTTTCACTACGAGGTTAGTGACTAATTTTAGTGCTAACACATACAAAGATGTTTCACTTGCATCCTATACTAAGTAAAATAAAACGAAATGGAGAATATTTCCTGATAATGAAACGTTCAGAGAAATTTCCATGAAGCAACAAAGATTGAAGGAGAAAAGAAGAAAAATGGTATAAAAGAAAATCAATATCTACTGATAAAACGTGTTGCGCTCACAAACACCAATTTAAAGAAGTAAATAAAAGAAATTATGCAGTATTCCTCACTCCCTTGCTTTTACTTGTAAATTAAATTATAGATAATTATGACATGAAAAGCATTTTAGTAGTGAAGCATGAATATGATGAATCATTGTTTTTTTTTAATAAAACAGCATTTTATTTATCCATTTATACAGTGACGATAATCCTCACCAACAAGTTACTAACAATGAATAAACATGATAAACGTTTTCTTCCCTTTGAAGAAAAAATATAAGATCTAGTAGATTTAATCTGACAAAACAAAAGTAACACTTGTTCAATGCTATTGAAATATTGATACTTATTATACTTCCTCAAAGATTATACAGCGACTGTACAACTTTTAGACATATATTAATATTCTTAGATTTTGACATATATTGTCAATGGTATGTACAGACACATGCACTGTTTGAAACTAGTACAAGTTGACAGGCCTTTGTTATTAGCTCAACAATCCTTTTTTAAATGTAAACTATAGCAAAACAGCTAAAAACACCAGGTTATTGATTTACATGCAACTAAAAAAATTCATTAACTGTACTGTATTTAGTGAATGCACTCTTTGTGTGTTGTACTCTGTCATGTATTTGAGCTCACATCATCAATGATGAGTTTAGTTTAGTTTACTAAACCGTATGTTATACTCAACCATCATACTGCTTTAAATCTTTTTAACAACTTCCTCAAACTACCACCTAAGTGTGTGTAGCTAAAAGGTGAAATCAACAAACAGTTATCACATAAGCTCTACAGTAAGTTCAACTATGCTCTAAGGAAATTCAATGACAATTACTAACAGTATTTGGGTGATATCTTGAAATAACAATGCAAATATCAAGCATTTGAAGCCTCAACTTATGATAATTTTAAGACAACATAGGTATCATTCACTTATAATCCAAAAAAATACCAAATGGCATGTTTTATTAACAGTAATGTTGCTTGCATTAAGAGTTTTTCTATTCACCACAACATGAAACAAAAATATGCAGTTGATGCACTATTGATGTTATCAATTTTATTCACTAAATTATTTATATTCCAAATAATATAATGTTCCCATAGTTATTACCGTACTTTCGAAGTTTAAGAATGATGACGATAAGCATATTAAGTTACAGAATAGTGCGATGAAACTACAAATAAATAATGCAGGTACACTGAATAGTAGATCTAAAGCAGTGCAGAGGGGAGATAGGGATCGCCAGAGTAGACACAAAGGACTATACAATAATGCATGTTAAAGTAAACTAGTACAATGGTTTATTAAGTTTAAAAAAGAATTTGAAAGGCAGGAGCTCTACATAAATCCAGATAAATATGCCAAAAAACAGTGTTTAAAGTAAAACTCAATTTAGCTAAGGTCATGCAGCAATATTTGCTCTGCATAAAATCACATCACAAATAGTATTTCTGCAATTGAATGAAGGTGAAGTTGAAATTTAACAAAACCCTAATTGCTTGATTATCAGATAAATAACCAGAGAACAAAATTACATGTTTAATCGGAACCGATTTACACGATTCACAAAAACCCAAATTCACGTAAATAAATCAAAGGATAAACAAATCATTCACGCTTAAGTCTAAGCTTGAGGCAACCGAGAAAACTAAGAAATAAAAATCGAAATTACCTGATCTTGAATGATTTTGGGATAAAATCGCGGAAGAAGAAGGAGATTTCGCTCACGACCTAAATTCATAATTAGCGGCCGTAAATCAGAAGGAAGGTTTAGAACGCGTTTGATATGTGTTTGAGTTTTGAGTTTTCACGGTTTTAATTTTGGGCCGAAAAATCAGAAAACAAATAAAAACAGTTTTCAATTCTCCTTGGTAAGCCCATTTTGAAAAATGGCTATTTTCGAAAATGAATTTTACAAAATGATAAAGCAAACAAGTTTTCATTATTTTGCAAAATTAAAAACTAAAAATACTTTGAAAATGGGTAATCAAACAGGCCCTTCTTTTTTTTTCCATACGGTTCACACTCTAGACTTTTCAAAACCCTCTAGATAAACATGGACCTAAGTCGTAAGGATTTTATAAAATAGCTTATATTGAGTCTTGCTTTTAGTACACAGATATTAAATAGATTATATGTATATTTGCTTAAAGTTTTGAAATTGGGGTTGTGATTAATCATGAAATAAAGATACCCTGATAGAACCGCATAACAGTGAAAGCCTACTTCTATTATATAATTTTAATTTTTTTTATCAGTAGTCTTGACGTTAGTGGAGTATACAAAGTAAATAACATCGGAAAGATTCAAGAGGACGAATTAAACATACATTTCTCCTTTTTTTTATTCATATAATTTGGTTTTGAAAACCTACATTACACAAACCTACATAAATGTCTATTTGATTGGATATATGTATAAAACAACATATAATATATTTTGGATCGGTTATGACTAGAAAATAATAGATGAAATTATACGAGAATAATGAAAATAACAGTATTGCTTTGTGTAAAATCACCAGGCTCAATAAGCAACATTAAATTTGATGACCTTTTTGTTACATAGGCTACAACGAATTTTCTTCGAAGCTCTTAACCAAAGTAACGGCTCAACATTCTAACACTTATTCAATAAACATATAACGTTGTGCGGTTACCAAATAAAGCTCAAAGTTGAGCAGTTAAGTAATAATTGTCCAGAGCTTAGGCATTCGTTGAATAAGCACACGAATCCATACGTTTCTATAATTAGCTGTTTCGGAAGTTTCCACATTTTACCTTTGGATTTTTTTTCCTGTTTTTATTGAAAAACTGGTAGAATACCAAAAAAACACTAGAATATCGCTATGACCGCGTAGGAATGAAAGGCGAACCATTCGTGCACAAACTGATGTTGAGGTTGAACTGCTACATCCTACACAATACATCTTTAGACCTATAAAGTTTTGGTTGTGTCTTATGCATACAGAGTTTGTCACCATGGGCGTATGGATACGATATTTATATTTCCATTTAGTTTAATAATGTTAAAGATTAATACATTAGCAATTATGAGCGAATTTTACCTTTATGTGGAAAAAGAATGTTTATTTGAGTTATATAATATTATTGCATTATAAAAAATAAGAAGATCCATGTATACTTATCCATAACAAATAACTATTCAAAACCAAAAGAGATTAAATGGGTAATGTGGAAAGGTATAAGGCTCGACTAGACTCCAAAGGAAAATGGTGTTTTTTTAAAGTGACATTTTCTTTTGTTTTACCGAAAGACTTTTTAGAATTATTTTGAAGCTTGTTGCATATTATAATTTTAAGCAATATTGAAGGATATTAAAGTCGTATTTCTCAATGAGACATTGATAAAACAACTTAAGAAACCCACTTATGGATTACTCTTTTGTATTAGGGATTCCAAACACCATTATTATTAAAGGAGTGATATTTGGATTATCACAAAATAGCTAGGTAGATAAATTCTTAAAAAGGTTTGGTATGCAAACCATGAATTAATTGATTTTGTTTTGCCAAAAGATACAAATTTTGTCTTATATAGTGACATAAGAACATTCTTGAAGCTAAATAAATTGAAAAGATTGCTCATGCATTTGCGACGTGGAGTCTAATGCATGCTAAGGCATATACACATACGTATTTTGCGTGTATTATTTGGCAGACATTTTATTGACATTGAAAGTGGATCATTGTTTAGTAACCAAAATGGTTACGAGATATCTTTAAGGAACAAAAGAATATATCAATAGACAAAATATCGAATTGGTTGGAGATCATAAAGCATTACGACTTGAATATTTTGGATGTCAAGTGTACAAAAGACCCACTTCAGGTAATAATAACAACAATAATAATATGTTTTTTTGGAGCTTTATAAGAAAAGTTGTCATATATACAGTTATAATCTCCTCTACTATGGAACTAACGTTTGTTTTCTGTTATGGAGCATCCAACGATAGAAAAATAATTACAAAATTTTGTCACAAAGTTGTGAAATATTGAAAAGGAAATTGAAAGACAATTATAGTAATACTATAACAATAAACGACATATTATTTTCCAATAAGGGTAGAGTACAAAACAGATTGTAATTCATAGAGCATATCGTGACAAACTCCATTATGGTGGATCCGCTTACAAAATAACTATCACCCAAGGTCTTTCATGAGAATCTTGCTCTGTTGGTGTAACATTTATGTAATGATATTTTGATACATGAGGAGTTTGTATTTGGTATATTCACATAACACGTTGCTTAATACTTTGGTTACAGATATATTAAGTATTTTTTTCTGATCAGAAATAAAGTAATAAAGTTTTCTTTGCATCTCTTGAAGTTCAAATATTGAACATTTTTCGATCTCACTAAAGTTGGATCAGTTGGAAATATACACGTACAAATCATAGTTCATGCAATTTCCATGCTACGCATCCATGATTGATCTATGTCATTTTGTTGTGTTGGTATTGTTAATACTCTAGGTATTGATTTTGATGACAACGACCATATAAATATTACTACTAAGGTATCTTCTAGTTGTGCAGTTATTTCAGACATATTATTGAGACATTTACAGAGATAAACAAATACTCTGTGGAAGAAACTGGATTATATATGAAGGTTAATCAGAGCAATGGAAAAACAAAATTGATTGAAGAAGAATGCTGAAAGGACACAAGTGTTTGAAGTGATGAGTAGTTGGTTAAATCTTAGAATTCCTTGTTAAAGACCCCATGACAATTATACTTGAAGGTCATCAATAATTGACCTCAACCGAATCACAAAAAATCCACAAATATAAGGTACTTTGAAATCTGAAAATTTGCAACACTTATTGATGTTGATGTTCTCTTTGAAAAATGCTTATATGTCTACTTAAGGGTATCTAGTATGTCGACATATGTCCCATTGGTCAGTTTTTTAAATCCAAATCAAGGGATTTTTGCTCCATCTCTTCACCAAATGATGTGTCTCTTCAACCACTATTTAAAAGCTCTAGAAAACCAAATTTCAAATCAATTCTCTCCTCTTTCTCTTCCTTACGTTTGTAAGAAAATTTCATTGTATACACCTCCATTCTCCTTTAAAATCGATACTATTTCACTCTAATTCTTTACTGATTTGTAAACTACACAATATCAGAGAGTTTCTACTTGAATTTGTATCATTCTCCTTCTGATTTCATCTTATTCCTCAAAGAATTCAAAGATACATTACTACTGGAGGTCTATAGGATCATTGTACCGAATCTGCAAGAATCTGTATTGAATATATGACACTTGACATACTCAATTGCTATTTGTAAAGGGAAGGAGGTGTTCTTGTAGCCTATGAAATCAAGAGGGTCTTCTCATAGCCCGATAAATCAAGATGGTGTATCTTATAGCCTGTGAAATCAAGATTGTAAATGTGTTCTTGCCGCCCACGGAAAGCAAGTTATAGTGAAATTCTACATGGTACAGTGCAGGATTGGATGCGGGATTGGTTAATCCGGACCAATATAAAAAACCGGGTGCTATTTACTTTACCGCATTTTACTTTATTATTTACTTATTTCTATTTGCAATCTGTGTAGATATTGTGTCAGATTCATCACTTAGTTTCATGGATTTGAAATACATGCTTCATTCCCTCTAGTCTTTAAATAGCCTTAAGATCTATTATGCATTGTGTTATAAACAACCCTCATTTTCAACATTTGGTATCCGAGCACTGGTTTTCAAAAATTCATATCTTGGTTCTTGAAAAATATAAATGGCTAATAACACTTGTAATACTTTCTTTAACACTTTTGTAGAAGGGTAATCTACCACTAGACCCCCTCTATTTGATTGTAGTAATTATGCATATTGGGTTTGTAGGACGAAATTTTATTTACAGTCTTACGGTTTAGATATTTGGAACATTACCCAAACAGAGTACACTGAGCCCCAAGTGAACTATTCAAAATGGACACTAGACCAAAAGACACAAACACTCGGTAACTCAAAGGCCATGAACATTTTATTTTGCTCCTTAGATAGAGATGAATTTAATTAAGTGTCTATTTGTAAGTCTGCATATGAAATTTGAACAACATTGCAAGTCTTACATGAGGGCACCAATAAAGTAAAAAAACTAAGATATCTATGCTAATTGCTAACTAACCAGTTTCAACTTTTTCAAATGAAACCAAATGAATCTATTTCTGATATGTACTTTAGATTTCAAGATATAGTACATGCATTAATATCATTAGGAAAGAAAATTACTCAAGAGGACCAAGTCAGAAAGATCTTGAATTCACTTTCCAGTGAATAGGATCAGAAGAATCTGGAATTGAAGAAGCTAATGATATTAATACTGTGAAAATAGAAGATTTAATTGGTAGTCTAATGTCCTATCAAGTAAAGTTGCAGGTTAGAAAAGAGAATCAGGAAAATGAGAAGAAATCATGAGCACTCAACACTATAAAAGACAATGACGAACAAGATGATGCTGATGATGATGATGATATCGATTTATGACAAGGAATTTCAGGAAATTCTTGAAATATTGGAAAACCAACAAACTTCAAAAAACTAATGATAATAATTTCTGAAATGGAAATGTCGTTAAGTGTTTCGATTATGATAAACCCGGTCATTTGAAAAAAGACTGCCCTAACCTGAAGAAATTAAAGTATTCTTCGAACACTTTCAATAAGAAGAGGAAACATACTTTCAACGCAACATGGGATGATTTATATACATCATCAAGTGATAGTGATTCAGAAACAGAAAATGCCAATATGTGCTTCATGGTAAAGGATGACCAGGTATAAAGCAATGGATACCGAACAGAAGATGTTCAAAGCATATAATCCATAGATATCGAGCAAGATTATATACAAAGATGGCGAATTGGATATAATTCAAAAAGATATTGACATTGGCAAAGTTGGTAACTCTAAATTTTATTTCAATATTTTTAATATTTTACTTCATGCTTCGTATTGATTTTAATTCCCCTCACAAATTCTAGTTGATGCATTTATATATATCTCTATCTACGAACTCTATACATATTGTCTAGTTGTGCCTAATCAATTCTTTTTCGCCCTTTTTATTGATGACAAAGGGAGAGAAATGTATAAACATACTAGGAAAAATAATATGGGAGTGCATAGAGTTAGGAGAGACAAATATAAAAATATTATATTTTATCTCTCGAATATTTATATGGTTATCGTCATCAAAGGGGGGAGATTGTTAATACCCTATGTATTGATTTTGATGACAATAACCATATAAATCTTACTACTAACGTATCTCCGAGTTGTGCAGTTATTTCAGATATATTATTGAGATATTTACGAAGATAAACAAGAACTCAGTAGAAGAAAATGGATTATATATAAACGTTAATCAGAGCAATTGAAGAACAAAACTGATTGAAGAAGAATGCTAAAAGGACGGAGGTGTTTGAAGTGATGAGCAGTTGGTTGAGTCTTAGAATTCCTTGTTAAAGACCCTATGGCAATTATACTTGAAGATCGTCAATCATTGACCTCAACCGAATCACAAAAAATCCATAAATAAGGTACTTTGAAAAATGAAATTTTGCAACGCTTATTGGTGTTGCTGATCTCTTTGAAAAATGCCTATATGCCGATATATGGGTATCTAGTATGTCGGCATATGTTCCGTTGGTCAGTTTTTTAAAATTAAAATCAAGGAATTGTCCCGCCACCTCTTCACCAAAAGATATATCTTCAACCACTATTTAAAAGCTCTAGAAAACAAAATTTTCCAATCAATTCTCACCTCTTTCTCAAACTCTTTCTCTTCCATACTTTAGCAAGAAAATTTCATTGCATGCTCCTCTATTCTCCTTGCAAATCGATACTATTTCACTCTAATTCTTTACTGATTTGCAAACTACACAATATCATAGAGTTTCTACTTGAATTCATATCATTCTTCCTCTGATTTCATCTTATTTCTCAAAGAATTCAAAGATATATTGATACTGGAGGTCTATAGGATCATTGTACCGAATCAGCAAGAATCTGTATTGAATATATGACACTTGACATACTCAATTGCTGTTTGTAAAGGGAAGAAGGTGTTCTTGTAGCCCGTGGAATCAAGAAGGTGTTCTTGTAGCCCGATAAATCAAGAGGGTGTATGTTGTAGCCCGTGAAATTAAGATTGTAAAGGTGTTCTTGCCACCCGTGGAAAGCAAGCGATTATAGTGAAATTCTGCATGGTGTAGTGTAGGACTGGATATAGGATTGGTTAATCCAGATCGGTATAAAACTTCGGGTGTTATTTACTTTATCGCGTTTTACTTTATTACTTATTTTTGTTTGCAATTTGAATAGATATAGTGTTAAATTCATAAGTTAGTTTTATAGATTTGAAATACACGCTTCATCCCCTCCGGTGTTTAGATAGCCTAAGATTCATTCCGCATTGTATTATAGACAACCCCCATTTTCAACAGCTATATGTGAACGTTGATGGGTTTAGTTACAGCAAAGATAACGAAAGCCGCTTTGACTCTTTGCCAGTATTGTTAATTGGAAACACCTTATTTTATAAATAGCAAATTTTGAATCTTATAAATTTATACGCATTTACAAGGATATTACATATGTGACCCGGAGGAAGATTGTTGAAATATTTCAACAAATTGCGCAACATATGTAAAATAAAATATGTTATGCTCTTTTGGTGTAAAGCCTAATTAAAGTGATTAAATTTTGAATTAAATTTAAAAGGCTTACAGATATAATTGTCATGATATTAACTTGTAGATACCGGATCAATTCGAATTTGTTGAAGGTCCAAATTAAAAAATACTAATATTATAAATAAAGGGTTATGATCCCAAATTAGACAAGCTATCTAGATTTGTGTCAGTTTGAAATATCAAACTAAATCTTTTTCTCAATGGAGGACTAGAATTGAATCAAATTTTGATGTGTGCTAACGTTTTATGGCATTCTGTTTCAGGAGGAACAAAACGTAGATCCAAAGGGTATTCCTAATGTGATGTTTCATGTATAAACACAAAAATTAAAATGTATTTCCCAATGTAGGACTATTATGTTTGCTCCTATTTTCAATAAACAATCCGTCTCAACATATAAGTATGCATGGTTACAATTGAATATTTATCATGTCAATCGTAATTGTGATCATGCTTTTTTATCCGGCATTCAAAATGTTGGATAAAATTGTGCGCCATAGATGGCGAATGTGTGTGGGTTTGTCCAACAAAATATTTTCTTTAGTGTTGAATGACCTTAAGCTATTGTTTGTGCTCTTAATACCACACGTTCTATAAGACTTTAATGTGATATAAGATGACTTTAGCAACTCAAAGGCTGATATGTTTTAATGATGTTGATTTCAACAGTTTTGCTGCATACCAAATTTCTGTCATTGGAAAAGCATACGACACCCACATGTTTCTCATTTAATTTGGATACTACATTATTTTATGCAGCAAATTTAGTAATCCCAGTATATTTATTCTTCACATCTATTTCCTCCTGATGTACAAAAACACAAGCGCTAGCATGAAACCAATCTTAAAATAAATTATGATACGGGGAAGTTTCCTACGATTTGGGCACTATCATAAGCAATTTCTGTACAGATATCTCCTAGTTTTTTCCAATAAAAAATCATACATACAACTTACTTTAAAGCCATCGTACACTAAAGTTATACAAAAGTTGGCTAACGTAAGTTCTAGTGTTGAAATTTCCTGGAAAAAATAATGAAAGAAAAGGAAAAGGATCTATTTTTTAAAACTTACTTCAAATATTTAGCTAAACATCAAATTGCAGGCTGAGTATCAATTGAGGCGCAGAAGTGACCATTTGTGTGAATGTGAATGCTTAAAGAGAAGTATGATAGCATGGAAGATAGTCAAAAGGTTAGCTGTATGTACAAGGAGATGATGTAGCTTTCTTAATTACCTTCATAACTATATCTTTCAGGCATTTAATCATTGTTATAGTACATGTACTACTAGTCTTTCTGACACCACTTGAATCATATAAAAGATACTGAGTTTGGTAACTGGAAGTGAAAATCAGGTTTACTTGATCATATATAAAATGTATGTCTTGTGTGTTCAGTATTGTAAATGGATGTGCACAATATATGTACATGCACCTTAGCTCAGTTGGTTGGTATTTCATATGACGATATTAAAATTCACGCTTAGAGTCATTAAACAACGGTGTTTCTCTTAGTTACCTTCATTACAATATTGTATATATAAAACGGATGCCAATAATCAGTTACACTGACTTGTATACAATTAAAATACTGAAGATGGTCCTAATTTTCGCGGTTAGGTGTGCCAAGCCAATGAAAAAGACAGGACTAGCCCAGCAATATATGATTCAACTATTATAAGATTGTCCATGTTACCTAAGACCACAGACACACAAAAATTAAGTGAAAATTAGGTTGATGAGTTTCTATTTTCAGAGTAATAAGTTTTAAGAAGATCACTTTTGAATAATTAGCTTT
Source organism: Allium fistulosum (assembly GCA_030737815.1). NCBI lineage: Eukaryota > Viridiplantae > Streptophyta > Magnoliopsida > Asparagales > Amaryllidaceae > Allium > Allium fistulosum. Next base: position 299,497,639 of record CM060907.1, read on the forward strand.
AAGGACAATTTACAAGATAATAATAAATTCATTTATCTTTTTAAGTTATACAGGAAAATGATAAATCCTTTTAGCATTATTTCTGTATAACTGAAAATGATAAATTCTTTTATCTTTTTCATGTAAAATGTCTTTGAAACTAATTTTTCAAAAGTAATATCTTAAAACTTATTACTCTGCACAGATAAACCTTTGAAGTGAAAATCCCTGAAAAATTAAATTGTACAGCTAAAATCAAGTAACTTCACTTTGGTTTTCTAATTGTTAAATACCTATTAATACCACATACGCATACTTGTTTTTTTTTTTTACAAGATGAACCGAGTTTGATGAATCCTGAATCCTTTGTTGTGAAGACTTCACTCATGGATTTAAATTGTTGGTTAATTACCAATTATAACTCGCGGTAAATATAAACAATAAAATATTATCCAATCACAACATACAATAAATAAAATAGAACATTGTTCTTTCTTCCAACAAAGAGTACAAGATAGAGTATATTGCAGAAGTATAGCTAGTATAGTAGAGAGAGAACGTATAGGTATAAATTGAATAAACCATTTCCTTACATACTCGACTACAATTTTTTTAGGGACTTTAACTAAGGACGAATAGTGGTATAAACTCTCATCTTATAGAAATTGAGTAAAGGTCTCGTACATGTAAGTGTTGAAGATAAAGCTTATACGAATGAGATCGAAAGAAAAAGCCACATACTATCAATATAGGTCAGAAATGCTCTCGAGTCTATGAGATTGCCTCTTAATTAATGCAAGTTAATTTGCGTCCAATTCATATTCATTTTAATATCACCAATCAATGCAATTAATTAAATCACACACAATTTGACATATATTTTAATTTAATTCTTAACAAAATCAAACACATCCAATTAATTATTTATTATTTAATTATTTAATTGAATCAAAAAATTGATGAGATGCATTTTGGTGGGGAATGTGATGACACGTCCAATGCGTGCATAAAGGCAAAAACTTGAGTGCTTGATTTAGATGTTTGTTTTTGCATATGTAATCAAAAGGTATCATTCATTGATTATAAAAAGCAAGATACTACTGTGAAATCCGCTAATGGTTGAGATCTGGATGTTAAGTGCGTAGGTTCAGTTAGGTTAAAGATGCATGATGAAAAGATGGTAAAGCGAATAGAAGTTAGGCACATTCCAGAACTTAAAGGTGGAATCGCAAGGGTTCGGAAAGATACCAGACATGTGTTGTGCGCAAACAAAGGAAGCAATAATGAATACAAATTGCTTGAAAAAATAGCAGAGAGCAAAGGAAATTCTCAAAGAGATGTTGGAAGGGTAAATTTGTCTGAATTACGGTGGAGCCAGCAATGGAAAGCCACAAAGACTGCATGGAGGCGTTTATGATATTACGAGCAATTCTGATTTGTTGATGATATGAATATTCAATTATGGACATGCATAGTCAGCGGCGGAGTCAGAAATTTATGTTGGTGGGGTCACGATTTGAAATTGCATAGGGATCAAGAAGCGATAACCCTTAATTTTTTATCTTACAATTTATTCAATGTCATATCTATTAATACTTCATTTATCAAAGCCCCACTATATTCATTTTGTTCACTGAACTTTGTAGTGTTCAAAACTATCTAAGTTTTTAATGTTCAGTGACTTTGTAAATCGGAAATAGAGTAAATAGAATGTTCATATATAAATGTCAGATTTATAGTGAGAACCCTGACCTCAATTATAATGCATTTATTATTCGATTTGTTTATAATTATTTTGAACACTATAATGGTATCATGTAATGTGTCAATTCTAATTGAATCTATGATATACAATTAAATATCAAAATATTTTAAACATCCAAAAATTCAAATATTTAATAACTAATCTTATATTCATTTTATTAGTTTCATCCGGTAAATCATTTTGTACTAATTTAGGTAATAAGCACTTTCACACCGTGTTACTTCAGGAACCACTTTATAAACTGAGAATGGAGCAATTTTTTATCAAAATAAATAATTGAAGAGTCCAATGACTATCGAATGGTGTAACTAGCAACCGATAACTGGGAAAATTAAAAGATCCACAAACAAAAATCTAAATCAACCAATAAATAGAGAAATCAAAATCAACCATGAACTATTAAACACATTTCAATTAAAAAATTTAAAGGAAGAATTTCAAATTCCAAATTCATTCAAATCCGAGCAAATTCTAAATTCAGCGAATACAAATGAGTTTGAGTTTGAATTTTTGGCATTAACAGTGCTTACCCATGGTGCAGCGAAGTTTATGGTGGTTGAGGTGCGACTTTTATATAGAAGAGTGGATGGGATTGGAAGCAGAAGAGAAGAACTAATCGATTCATAATGACATATTGGAAATAAGTTAGGGTTGTGCTATAGAGAAGAATGATACCTATTATTTTAATTGCTGGCGATGTCATATGAACTCCCCGGCTCTCATGTGGCTCCGTGTTGAATTTTGGCGACACTATATGGAGAAATTGAAGTGGTTGGAAGTAGCTTGGTGACGGAGAGAACGGTTCGCAAATCGAAGCTCGAAGGAGGAAGATATGGCGAAAAAGGTGGAGTGGTGCTGAAACAATAGCGACAGACGTCTGAGAGAAGCAACAGACGTCTATCACCGCAGGGCTTGGAACCCGAGAGTTGGAATAGACATATGAGGCTTTAGCAGATTTTCCAGAGGGCTATGATAGACGTCTATCACTTTCGACAGACGTCTGAGGCGTTAGGGAAAATTTTCCCGAGCCTTGTAACAGACGTCTGTCGCATTGGGACAGACTTCTGTGGCGACTTCTAGCAGTTTTTGGCCTGGGCTTGATATGAAGATTTGTGATATTCGAAGGGGCAATTTTGGAATCTTGCCTAGATTTCCTATTCTCCTATATAAGCTATTTTCTGGATCCAGATTCATATGCGACAGAAAAGCGACTACAAGGGTTATAACCTCTACTAATTAGGGTTTATCAAAACTTAATTTTATTCAATTCTCTTCTCCATAAATCAATTCTAATAGAATTTTTGATCATTGTAATCAATCTCTTGTACTCTTCTCATTGATGTTAATAAAAGCTCTCTCTCAAAGTGGATGTACACTAACACAACGTTAGTGGAACCACTATAAATCGGTGTGTGATTTATTTTTCGTTATTTCTCTTATATTATATTGCTCGTTTGGTGATTGTGATTGGTCTTGGATTTGATTGAAATTGGAATTGAGATATTGATCGGTTGTTTTTACACTTCTTACCACGATCTCGTTTTTCCGTTGTGCATTGGGGTTTTGATTTGAGTGGTCTCGAGTTTGAATTCCATCACAACATTTGGTATCGGAGCTATGGTGTTGGTAGGTGGTTGTAAAATTGCCGAAATCAAATAATACCTCAAGTAGTTCCTCAATGGGTAATCCAAGTGGAGTAGTGTCTTATGTACGTGGTTCGTATGCGGCTTCGGGATCACAATTGGTTATAGACAAGTGGAATGACGATAATGATTTTGAAAAATGGCAATGGAATATGAAAGTGGTTCTTAGGAGAAATCGGGAGTGTCGGTTAGTGTGTGATACTCTTTTGTTTCCGGCAGACATCTAGGATGTTGAGACAGATGAAATGGAAGAGTGGGCATTCACTACACTTCAACTTGCTATAGGGGAGAATATTATCTCCGAAATTAGTGGTGAGACTACCGCTAAGGGTATTTGGGACAAGTTGGAAGAGTTATATATGAAAAAGTCACTAATTAATCATTTGATCTTGTTGCGAACGTTCTTCACCTATAAGATAAAAGAAGGTACCTTGCTAAAGGCACACTTGAATGCTTTTGATGATTTGCTAATGAAGATGAAGGCGGTAGATTTGAAGATAAGGAAGAACAAAAGGCGATGATATTGTTGTGTTTGTTGCCGGACCGTTATATGGGTTTCTCAAAGAGTTTGATCTATAGCTGGGATACTTTGACTCTAGATGATGTCAAAACGGGTCTTCTTAGCGAGAAGTTGCGAGATCAAATGAAGGAGTTAGGTGGTGGAGGTAGTGGTGCTAGTAGTGGTCATGGTTTATTTGTGGAGAAGGAGAGATATGTGAAGAAGGAGAACCGAGGGCGTTCTAAATCAAGGAACCCCGGTTTGAGAGGAAAGTCGAAGGAAAGAAAAGGCAAGTGCTATATTTGTAAGAAGCCTGGTCATTGGAAGAATGAGTGGCCGAACAAGAAGAATGCAAAGAAGGAAGTAGCATCTTCATTCGTAGCGGTGAAGAGTGGAGTTAGTGAAGGAGACATAGATGTGTTGTCGGCGGTAACATCGGATGTTTCGGGTAGCGATTGGGTGCTCGATTCGGGGTGTCTTATCATATGACACCAAATAGGAATTGCTTTTCATCTTATGTTGATAGAGAAGGAAATTCAATTGTTATGGGAGATGGTGCTATTTGCAAGTCGAAAGGCATTGGTTCCATGCAAATTCGAATGTTTGACGGAGTGATTTGTACTCTCACTAATGTACGCTATGTTCCAGGATTCAGAAGTCTTTTACCTCTTTGGGGTAGCTAGATTGTTTAGGTTGTAAGATCACTATTGAGAGTGATAGCTTGTAGGTTTCGAAGGGGGCGCTTGTGGTGATAAAAGGTGCTAGGACACATGGTATTTATTTTCTTTAAGGAGTGACTATAGAAAGTGAAACTTGTGTTGAAGTTGATAGTTCTCGTGGCTTGGATGCGACTAGGTTGTGACATTTGAGGCTAGATCATGTCTCGGAAAGGAGTTTGGATATTCTTCAGAAGAGGGAGATGATCGATGGTGAGAGTTTCAACAAACTAGAGTTTTGCGACGAATGTGTCATTGGGAAGTAAACTAAAGTATCATTCGGTGAGGGAAAACATGATTCGAGAAGGGTTCTTGAGTATGTTCACACGGATGCTTGGGGATCGACACCGGTAGCTTCTTTAGGAGGAGCAAGGTATTATATTTCTTTTATTGATGACTTTTCTCGAAAGGTATGGGTGTATGTAATGAAGGCCAAGTCGGAGGCATTTGCAAAGTTGAAAGCATGGAAAGCTCTTGTTGAGAATGCGAGTGGCAAGTCTTTGAAGGTTCTAAGGTCTGATAATGGCGAGGAGTATGTTTCCGGAGAATTCTTGTAGTTTTGCAAGCATTATGGTATTCGGAGACATTTTACTACACCGGGAGAACCGCAGTCGAATGGTATTGCAGAGAGGATGAACCGTACTCTACTTGAGAAAGCTTGATGCTTGAGATTGACATCGGGTTTGTCTAGGGGATTTTGGGCCGAAGCTTTGTCAATTGCGGTGCATATTATTAATAGAATTCCATGCTCGGCTATTGGTAATAAAATTCCGAAGGAAATATAGAAGGGAAAGAGCACTGACTTGAGTTATTTTCATGTGTTTGGTAGTCCAGTTTATGTGCATGATCCAAGATATGATAAGTTTGAACCTAGAGCTTTCAAGGGGATTTTGCTTGGTTATACCGAGGGTGTAAAAGGCTATCGGATTTGGAATCCGGAAACAAAGAAGGTAGTGAATTCTCATCATGTTACTTTTGATGAGTCGGCATTGTTCAAGGAGAATGAGAGCTCATCAGATGTTCCAAATTTGGTTCATTGTAAATCAAAGGAGAATGAAGTTATTCTCACATTTTTTCCAAGGAGCAGAGAGAGTAGAGTAGTTGGAGATGCTTGTGAAGAGGAAGCGGTTGATGTTACATCACATAACAGGGTGCATCTAGTGGTGTTGATGATGTGCATGATTCTAGAGAGGATTCGATTCAAGGTGGAGCCGAAGGAAGTTTAGGTGATGGTATTGCTAGTCGAGTTGGTCGTCGTACAATAATGCCACGTGATAGATATGGTGATTGGAACTATCTTAGCTTTTGTGATAATTTGGACTATGCTCTTCACGTATTCCAAGATGAGTCGATGGACCTTGATGACGTCATGGAGTCGAGCGATAGCTCGAAGTGGATTTGCGCCATGGAGGAAGAGATGCAATCATTGTTGAAGAATCAAACTTGGGATTTGGTTGCACTTCCTAAAGGAAACCGTGCTATTGGATGCAAATGGATATATAAGGTGAAGGACGATGGGAGACACAAAGCTAGACTAGTGGATAAGGGGTTTGGACAAAGGAAGAGAAAGGAGTATGATGATATATTCGCACCAGTTATGCGTCATACTTCAATCCGGATATTACTTGTCATAGTTGTTATTCATGACTTGGAGTTGGAGCAAATTGATGTGAAAACTGCCTTCTTGCATGGCGACTTGGATGAAGACATCTACATGGAGCAACTGGATGGTTTTGTTGTGGATGGTAAGTTAAATTTGGTTTGCAAGTTAAAGAAATCACTATATGATTTAAAGCAATCACCTAGACAATCACACAAGAGATTTGATCATTTTATGCTTGAATATGGTTTTGATAGAAGCATCAAGGATGCTTATGTATATTTCAAGAAGTTGAAAAATGATTGTTGGGTGTATTTACTCTTGTATGTGGATGACATGCTCATTGCTTCTAAAGATAAGAATGAAATCAACAAGTTAAAGCTGAGTTTGAAATCAGAGTTCAAAATGAAAGATCTTGGAGAAGCAAGAAGGATATTGGGCATGAAAATAGAAAGAGATCGAAAGCGTTTTGAGGTGAAATTGACTCAAAAGGAGTACATTGAGAAAGTGTTTTGCCGGTTTAGGATGGAGAATGCAAAGGCATCAAATACACCTTTACCTTTGCATATGAAGCTTTCGAGTAAAGGATCACCTATCTTGGAGAAAGACAAGGCTTATATGGCAAAGGTGCCATATGCTAGTGCGGTTGGAAGTCTAATGTATGTCATGGTATGTACGAGGCCCGACATTGCAAATGTCGTTGGGATGGTTAGTCGGTATATGGCTAATCCGTGGAAATCGCATTGGGAAGCTGTGAAACTTATATTGAGATACCTTAGAGGCACATCATCTCATGGTCTTGTTTTTGGCGGTAGTGATGGGAAGAATTGCAAGTTTGTTGGTTATTGTGATTCGAACAACACTAATGATAGGGATCAAAGAAAATCAACTTCAGAATATGTCTTCACACTTGGAGGTACAGCAATAAGTTGGAGATCGAGATTGCAGACCGTAGTTGTTTTATCTACTACGGAGGTGGAGTTGATGGCCGCAGTGGAGGCATCAAAGGAGGCACTTTATTTGAGGCGATTGTTGTGTGACTTAGGATTCGAGCATGATAGCATCGATGTTCGATGTGATAGCCAGAGTGCTATTCACTTGGTTGAGAATTTGGCGTTTAACTCACGGACCAAGCATATTGAAGTGAGAGAGTCATTTCTAGCAGCCATGAATGAGGACAAGCAATTATATCTTCGAAAAATGCACACAAAGGATAACGCGACGGATATGTTCACTAAGGCATTGCCGGTTGGGAAGTTCGAGCATTGCTCGAAATTGATTCGCTTGGAGAAGTGCTAGGTGCCACGGGGTGGCATGGTTGAGGGAGGAGCTTGGTTGTAGACGAGGAAGAGTATCGGTGAGAGATTGAGGTTCTATCTTCTTCGTAAGTACTAGTCTTTGGTGAGATAGTTTAGGATCTGGATGGTTTCAACACTTCATCAGCGGGCCGGGGCTTTGCCGGAGCTCGTTGATGGAGTGCAACGGGCGATGGCTTTGCCGGAGCTCATTGGGAAAGCATTTGACGTAGCAGCGGATAACAAAAATGATGAAACGATGAAAGTAGCAATCGGTGGATTGAAAAAATACCAAAGGCCCAAATCCGTTGATCCAAAGATACCGGATTCTAGCTATCTCAAACACGTTGATCGCGCACGATACCGTGTTTATAGATCTACGATTCTTCGTACGTTGATCTAGCGCACTAGATTCCGTGAATCGGCTTCAGCAGTCGTTGATTCGAGCGCACTCGAATACCGAAGGTGGAGATAGGAGATCACACTCAACTACCAATTTGAGAAGTGGCACAAAGCACACAAACAAGTTTTTCTTCAAAATCAACTAACTATTACAAATGACTCAACATCCCTATTTATAGGGTTACAACACACACTTACACGACTCAACACATTACAACACATAGGTCGGAAACGACCTAACACTTGCAACCTAAAAACAAACAAATACAACATAACAGTGCGACTTACGACTTTACAACACATAAGCGACCTAAGCAACACAGCAACATTAGTATCTTCACGCGACCTAAGCTTGAACGACCTTAAACTCTGGCAGGCTTCAGCGACATACGACCTTGCGACCTAAGAAGGTGGTTGACTCAAGCTTTAAGGCGGCTTAAGAACAAGCTGTTTCATTCTGGGTGGTGAATTAGGTCGTTCGCGACCTATATTGGAGCGACTTACGTTGGAGCGACTTAAAGCTTCCTCTCGCTGTATTAGATGACTGGTTAACTCACTAATATTCCGCGTTGCATCCTTTATCTTGGTAGGTCGTAAGTCGCTAGGTCGCAACTCAGTAATTTGTAGCGACCTAAGATATGGTGGTTTCTTGTTAGGTCGTTGGCGACCTAAGAATAAGAGCTTCCTTGACTTAAGAGTTTTATCTTCAAGCGACTCAAGAACTTCAGGCGACCTAAGTAAGGTCGTTCGCGACCTAAGGATGGAAGGTCGTTCGCGACCTAACTCAAGTGGCACACTGGAGCGACCTATCTTGTTAGCTCGTTCATTGTTAGGTCGTTGGGTTTCGTTTGAGCGACCTAACTCTTCACGCAACCTAAGAATCTTGTTAGGTCGTAACTCATTTAGGTTGCCGCTTGTTAGCTCGCTTGGTGACTTGTCATAGGTCGCTAAACTACTCTTTCCCGCATAACTCGCATCATCCTTCACCCTGTTACGTCGCACGCGACTTAACAGCTCGTTAGGTCGCTCGCGACCTAAGACTTCTTCTGGCTGGGTTGCATCATCCTCCCCTGGTTGACAGATATTCGTCCTCGAATTTACAGTTTCTTCGTCTTCGACACTCTCATCTTCGTGAAACAGAACCAAGTGTTTGATATTGTCAACGTTAGTAATAGGTTGATGATCCGGCAAGCTCAACTTTCGATCATTCTCACAAATTTCCTTCACAATTTCCAAACGACCCATTCCTCCAATATCTAGCTTATTGTAAGTACCAACAAGATATTGTTCAACCATCGAATAGAAAGATTCGTTGCCACTTTGCGTCTTCATCACAACCAATACAGAGTCCATACTTACCTTCACCCATAATCTAGTATGTATTGGTAATGACATACATAATCTTGACTTCGTCGTGGTGTCTTTTGAAATTTGATAATTATGACTCCTCTGAACAATCCTTCCAACCTCCTTCCTTATTGACGGCCCAAGACAAGACGTTGCAATCAACTGCATAGTACGATCACAGTCCTCGTGTCTTTCTATATGTAAGTCTTTGATAACTTTTATTTGCCCACTGCAATCAGGAATATACAACTGCCTTCCTTTGAACAGAAACCCATCAACCAGCCTTCTCAACTCTACTTACTCTGTCGGACACATATGATTACGTGGCATATACGGTACAATAGCACTTGACACTTGATCAACATGATGTTGTACGTCCCTCAGTGGCAGTAATTCCTTGGACAACTCTGTAGGAGCTACATCTTCACATTCATTCACCATTGGTTTAACTTTTTCGATAGTTTTAACACTTTCACTGGTTTCATTTTCATTCAACTTTGCTGATTGTGAAATTTCAACCTCATGTTCATCAGGTTTCGTTGGTTGAAAATCATCGACTTCATCTTTATCAAACTTTGGTGATTGACAACAATCGACTTCATCTTCCACATCAACAAACTCTTTTAAAGACAACAAAGTCTTTAGCTCCTCGATTTCCTCCAATTTGTTTTCCCTCTGTTGACGCTTTTTAGGAACCAAAATGATTCGTGTATCCTCGAACATAAAACTGTAGCTGTTGGTGCGACCAACATGCTGCACAGCTCTATCGTATTGCCATGGTCTCCCCAACAACAAATGGCAAACATCCATATCAACCACATCACACCAAATTTCGTCTTTGTATTTCTTCCCAATGAAAAAATTAACACAAGCTCTTCGATTAATCTTCACTTCCCCTCCTTTCCTCAACCAAGCTAGTTTGTAGGGGTTTGGATGTTTCTCTGTTTCCAATGACAACTTCTTTACAGCTTCTGAAGAAATGATATTATCACAGCTTCCTGCATCGATGACAAATTTACAAACCCTTCCCAAGATAGTGCACGTTGACTGGAAAATGTTACTCCTCAACCAACTTGAATCATCCTCTTGCTTTGGTGTCAAACACGATCTCCTCATCAACAAACTACAACCCTCATCTCCAGACAATAATTCTTCTTCTTCAACTGGTACTGAATTGACACACTCTACCTTTGCATCTTCATTCTCAATCTCCGCAATCATTGCTCGCTTCTTTGGCCTTGGACATTCATTGCTTTTATGGCCCAACTCTTGACAATTAAAACATTTGAGATTACTGTTGACCTTTGTTTTGCTGGCTTCATTCACAATTGACTTACTGACGACTTTGGAAACATCCACACTGCTACTAACATCCTTGTTCTGGTTGCTGGAATTCGTAAACACACCACCTCCTCGTCTTCCTTGCTTTTCCCACCCCAACGCTTTCTGATGTGCTTCAGCAACAGATCTGGGATCAAACATATTCACCATGTCTTGAATCTGCGTTCGCAATCCTCCAACATACCTTGCTGTTAGCTGTTCCTCCATCTCCATAATATCATTCCTCGCAATCAATTGGTAAAAATCATCTGCATACTCATTCACTGATCTTGCCCCTTGTCTTAGGTTCTGCAAACGTTGATACATAAGAGATTGATAATTGTAGGGTAAGAAAGTAGCTTTCATCAATTTCTTCATCTTCTCCTAAGATTCAATCTTTGACTTCCCCATTCTCTCCCGTGTTAGTTTAGTTTGTTGCCACCATGCCATAGCTCTCCCTTTCAAACGTGTAGCAACCAACTTAACTCTTCGATGTTCAGGAACCTCCTTAACGTCAAAAATTTCTTCCACATTAGACAACCAATCCAAAAATTCCTCCGCTACCATTCCACCCTTGAATTCTGTAATTTCAGTTTTCATCCCCGACTCCCATCGTCGATCATCTTCAACATCCCGATATGCATTTCGTACTTGGTCTCGATCTCGCGAATGAACACTACATCTACCACCATCTTCATCAAAAACAGATGTACTTCGATAACGATCTCGACCACCCACATCTCTATGATCACGCATATCTCTTCTACTTTGTCTTTCATCATCACGGTATGGTTCATGTTCAAACTCACGTGGAGTTCTTCTCTCTTCATCTCTATACTCATGATGTTCTCTTCTCATTGTTACTGAAGATTCTCTTCTTTCTCGATAAGATTGCGGCGACACCCTCCTCGCTTCCGTAACCGATGGCGAAACTCTGTTTCCTCCATGGTTCGAGACTGGCGACCTTCTCCTTTGTCCTTGATTCATATCATTCATCAGTTTCTCTAACTTTCCAATGCCCACATCAAACTTTTTATTGATGCGTTGTTCCATTTGCTCGGCTTCTTCTCTTCTATACAACGCTTCAACATTCTGATGGCGATTAGCTCTTCTTGGCGGCATGATTGAATCTTCACAAACTTCAACTTTAACTTTCGGCCTTGATCAAAAAAATGAACTTCACACTTCACTTAGCTCGTCTTCGCTTGATGTAGCTCGGCTTCACTAACTCGGCACAAAGTCTAACACTTTCCTTGGCTCGGTTGAAACTCCTCAAACTCTTCAATAAGAATTGGCTCCAAGACTCGGCTTAGCTATGATTGGCTAAGTCTAGCTCTGATACCAAATGACGCAGCAGCGGATAACAAAAATGATGAAACGGTGAAAGTAGCAATCGGTGGATTGAAAAAATACCAAAGGCCTAAATCCGTTGATCCAAAGATACCGGATTCTAGCTATCCCAAACATGTTGATCGCGCACGATACCGTGTTTATAGATCTACGATTCTTCGTACGTTGATCTAGCGCACTAGATTCCGTGAATCGGCTTCAGCAGTCGTTGGTTCGAGCGCACTCGAATACCGAAGGTGGAGATAGGAGATCACACTCAACTACCAATTTGAGAAGTGGCACAAAGCACACAAACAAGTTTTTATTCAAAATCAACTAACTATTACAAATGACTCAACATCCCTATTTAAAGGGTTACAACACACACTTACACGACTCAACACATTACAACACATAGGTCGGAAACGACCTAACAATTGCGACCTAAAAACAAACAAATACAACATAACAGTGCGACTTACGAATTTACAACACATAAGCGACCTAAGCAACACAGCAACATTAGTATCTTCACGCGACCTAAGCTTGAACGACCTTAAACTCTAGCAGGCTTCAGCGACATACGACCTTGCGACCTAAGAAGGTGGTTGACTCAACACTTGCGACATACGACCTTGCGACCTAACACTTGCGACCTAAAAACAAACAAATACAACATAATAGTGCGACTTACGACTTTACAACACATAAGCGACCTAAGCAACACAACAACATTAGTATCTTCACGCGACCTAAGCTTGAACGACCTTAAACTCTGGCAGGCTTCAGCGACATACGACCTTGCGACCTAAGAAGGTGGTTGACTCAAGCTTTAAGGCGACTTAAGAACAAGCTGTTTCATTCTGGGTGGTGAATTAGGTCGTTCGCGACCTATATTGGAGCAACTTACGTTGGAGCGACTTAAAGCTTCCTCTCGCTGTATTGGATAACTGGTTAACTCGCTAATATTCCGCTTTGCATCCTTTATCTTGGTAGGTCGTAAGTCGCTAGGTCGCAACTCAGTAATTCGTAGCGACCTAAGATATGGTGGTTTCTTGTTAGGTCGTTGGCGACCTAAGAATAAGAGCTTCCTTGACTTAAGAGTTTTATCTTCAAGCGACTCAAGAACTTCAGGCGACCTAAGTAAGGTCGTTCGCGACCTAAGGATGGAAGGTCGTTCGCGACCTAACTCAAGTGGCACACTGGAGCGATCGATCTTGTTAGCTCGTTCATTGTTAGGTCGTTGGGTTTCGTTTGAGCGACCTAACTCTTCACGCGACCTAAGAATCTTGTTAGGTCGTAACTCATTTAGGTTGCCGCTTGTTAGCTCGCTTGGCGACTTGTCATAGGTCGTTAAACTACTCTTTCCCGCATAACTCGCATCATCCTTCACCCCGTTAGGTCGCACACGACTTAACAACTCGTTAGGTCGCTCGCGACCTAAGACTTCTTTTGGCTGGGCTGCATCAGCATTCATATTTGATTGAAGGTAGAAGTGGTGATAGTTTGTGCTATCGGGTGTTGATGATGGTATGGTACCATTGGAGCTAGAGTTGAATATAGTGTCGAGGTGGAGTGTTGAATTTTGGCGATACTATATGGAGAAATTGAAGTGGTTGGAAGTAACTTTGTGATGGAGAAAACGGTTTGCAAATCGGAGCTCGAAGGAGGAAGATATGGCGAAGAAGGTGGAGTGGTGCTGAAACAACAGCGACAGACGTCTATCGTCGTAGGGTTTGGAACTCGAGAGTTGAAACAGACGTCTGTCACTTTCGACAGACGTCTGAGGCTTCAGCAGATTTTCCAAAGAGCTATAACAGACGTCTGTCACTTTCGACAGACATCCGAGTTGTCAGGGAAAATTTTCCTGAGCCTTGTAACAAACGTCTGTCGCATTGGGACAGACGTCTATAGCGACTTCTGCCAGTTTTTTGGTCTGGGCTTGATATGAAGATTTGTGATATTCAAAGGGGCAATTTTGGAATCTTGCCTAGGTTTTTTATTCTCCTATACAAGCTATTCTCTAGATCTAGATTCATATGCGATAGAAAAGCGACTGCAAGAGTTTTAGCCTCCACCAATTAGGGTTTATCAAAACCTAATTTTCTTCAACTTTCTTCTCCGTAAATCAATTCTAATATAATTTTTTATCATTGTAATCAATCTCTTGTACTCTTCTTATTGATATTAATAAAAGCTATCTCTTAAAGTGGATGTATACTAACACAACGTTAGTGGAATCACTATAAATCGGTGAGTGATTTATTTTTCGTTATTGCTCTTATATTATCTTGCTCGTTTGGTGGTTGTGATTGGCCTTGGATTGGATTGAAATTGGAATTGAGATATTGATCAGTTGTTTTTACACTTTTCACCACGATCTCGTTTTTCCGTCCGTCACAACACTCCGTCCCTATGCATAGTTAGGGGGTTTCTATGTTAGCTAGTTTTTAGAAGGGAGACATTTGTTTTCATGTTAACATTGGATGTTGTTTGGAGTATAAGGATGTATGTGGAGTTGGTAGTCTTGTCTGAAAATGTAGTATGAAATTATCTACATGTGAACGATTTATTGCATTAAATAAGATAAGAAATTATCTACATGTGAACGATTTATTTTGGAATATGAAAGTAATGCACAACTTAATAAAGAAGTCATTTTTTTTTTGAAATGGTACTTTATATACAACATGTCATTGGAACAACATATCACATGTCAATAAACGTTCGAATCACGTTACGTAAGTTTCGAACTTGTAACCTCTCGCACCAAATCCGAATCACTTAACCACTTAGGCAACGGTGCTTGTTCATTTTATTTAGACTATTATATATTGGTATGTATAGTATTCGTTAGATGTGCGGTGAAAAAAAATTATAATGGGGTTTTAAGGATTGAGATCTCTTCTCAATTTTTTTTTACTTCATCTCTTCCACATGGCCGGCCCCAGGGTAAGACGAGCAAGACGGCCGCCTAGGGCAACCGATCCGGCATGGGCCACAATTCCGACGGTGGCTTGGTTTTGTATTATGATTACTAAAATATGTTTGTATGTAAACTTTTACAATTCAAGTTGTAGCCTAGTGGTTGTGTCTTGTTTCCTTGTCTAGGACAACCCAAGTTCGATCCTGACAAGATGTCTTCAATTTTTGTATGGGGCAACAGTTGTGTTCGGACCGGCACTGCTCTTCCAAAGGTGACACATTAGGAGAATGTTTTATAATATACAAAAGAAAATATCAATTATACATAAAAATCTATGGTATGAAGTCGGTGACACGTTAGGAGAGAATGAGAAAAAAATATGAGTTGGAAATCAAAAGTCACTGACGAAATTGGATACGACTTGTGTTTGGCAATTTCCTCACCACAACCCCATTAGTAAATTATAGCCAGTACGAATTTTGTACTTAGCCGATAAGAACTTTGTTGACCACATACGCCCAAAATATATTATATAATCATTGGTTCATTGTCCAAATTTGTTTACATTCTAATGTTTCGCCTACAATCAATTAAACTTTTTGTCATTTTTGACTAACGTTGTTTCTTTTGTATAGAATCAACCACAATTTAACTCATATATAAAAGAAAAGGATCTACCTTCGAAAACTCACTTCAAATATTTATCTAAACATCAAATTGCAGGCTGAGTATCAGTTGAGGCGCAGAAGTAACCATTTGTGTGAATGTGAATGCTTAAAGAGATGTATAATAGCATGGAAGATAGTCAAAAGATGATTAGCTGTATGTACAGGGAGATGATGTAGCTTTCTTAATTACCTTCATAACTACATCTTTCAAGCATTTAATCATTGTTATAGTACATGTACTACTAGTCTTTCTGACACCACTTGAATCATATAAAAGATACTGAAATTAAAAACCGGTTTACCTATCATGCAAATAGTCACTGAGGAAATATAGTTCAGCTTCAGATTACTTTAATTGTTACTGTTGCTTGGGCCTTGGTGTTTTAGATATTATCACTGCACATTTTATTCACCTATATGATTCAGCTATTTTAAGATTGTCCAGGGATTACAGACACAAAACTTAAATTGTACAACTAAAATCAAGGGAAAAAGCTAAAAGGCCCAAAAAAATTGTACGAAATGGCACCCGAAGAAACTGCAGTCGTTGGATTCCACAGGCAGATTACATCGCAACCCCTATTATCCTCCCGCACGCAATTTCGTACTGTGTATTCGGGCTTTCTAGCATTGCCAAGTAATTTCACTTTGGTCCTCTAATTGTTTAAAACACCTAATGCCACATACGCAGACTTGTTTTTTTTACAGGATGAACGGAGTCTGATGAATCTTGAATCCTTTGTTGTGAAGGCTTTCACTACTATAACGGATCTCATGGGTCTAAACTTTTGGTTAATTACCAATAGTTCATGGTAAATATAAACAATAAAATATTATCCAATCATCAAACATATCTATTTAATAATAGTAAAGCAGAAGAATTTAAAGCTCTCTTGTTAATTTTAGGAATTCTTTCTTCTCTTCTTAATTTTCTCTAAATATTTTATTTTTACCTCCTCACAATTTATTGTTGTTATAATTATCACAATGTTTATATTGGTTCTCTCTTCTATCATTAAAATTTAATACTAATTTTAACAATTATTTATAGATTTCTTCCAAGTTTTTTCGATTATTTTACATTTAAGTCCATACATATTAAATTTAGTTAGCTGATCTTAAATTTAAGCTTTAAAACAAATACAATTAACGAATATTCATTAATTGATCTAATAAATTTTTAAAAATGACAATTCAATATGTGTACCGCATTCATATTGACAAAAATGATAATACTAATTTTTCATTCAAGTCAGATAGTTTTAAATTTCGATAATTATATACAAACTATTACAATGTTCTACTAATATTCTCTTTTATCATTTTGCATTTGCAGGTCAACATTCAATAATTTTAACAATTATTTACGGATTTCTCCTAATTTTTTTATATTATTTTACATTAAAGTCCATATATTTGAATTTATTAATTGATCTTGAATTTAATTTTTTTTAACTAAATCCAATTAACAAATATTTATTTATTGATCTAATAAATCATAAAAAATGATAATTTAATGTGTATACCGTATTTGTACTGACATAAATGGTAAAACTATATTTTTATTCAAGTCCATATAATTTAACATTTTCACAATTATATACAAAATTATCTATGATACTTTTACATTTTTCTACATTTAAGTTCATAAAATTTCTTCCTTTCTAAAATTAGTTATTTAATACAAAGAAATGTATACATAATTCTTTTCTTTCTAAAGTTGAAATTTCATTACAAACAAATATATACAAAAAAAATATTTTCAAAATTGATACATCATTACAAACATATATATCGTGTTTCCTTCATTAAATTGGTACGTCAAATGGACTTTTATCATTATTAAATTATATTTTGTGAAGAATAACATTACAATTAATGATAAGTGATAAATGTTTGTATTCTATAATATTGTAAAATGAATAAATATTTTCAATCATTACGTTTTTGTCCAAAAAGTTACATTTCAATTATTTATATTCGTAATCCGAGTTAATCTTGGACAAAAATTATACCATATTTTGATTAGAAATATTTTTCTTTCATATTTTATTATCTTTTTACATAAATGTTAAAAAAAATTGAAATGTTTTATTATAAAATAAAAATAGTAAGGTATGGAACAATGGATTAAAAATCATTTTTTTTACATAATTAAAATGACAACATGATTTATAATGTTTTGGGTCTTATTTTCACTTAATATTTATTTTAGTAGTTAAATAAATATATTTTTATCACTCTGATAATATCAAATAATTATTTTGATATATATATGTGCTGCAAGAACTATAATGCATACAAATACATTGAGTCATTGGTTTTACACTTCTATATTTAGGCATTTGTCGTCAATTTCTCAAGTAATATTTGAAATTTAATGTATACATCATTTAACTTTTAGTCAAATTATCAAAACCTAAATGTCAATTCATATATATGTACATAAATATTTATTTATGAAATTTTATAAAAATATCAATTTTAAAATTTATCAAGAATACCTATTTTCATTTATTTGATTGATAAATAATGAATCCTAAAAAATAATAAATCGATATATAACTCATTTTAATCAACAAAAATGATAATTTAATTTTTATTCGAATATAAAAATATACGAATTTCATAACAAAAATACAGCTATAAATATAGTAATTTCAATTTATAACTCATTTATCCTAACAAAATTCATCAAATATTGCATAATAAATTATATTCTTCAAAAATAGTTATAATATTATTTTTCTACAACATACCGTATGCAACGCACGTGTTACACACTAGTATAATAAATAAAATAAGAATCATTATTCTTTCTTCTACACAACAGAGTGTATTGAGATAAGTGAAAATTAGGTTGAATGGCTTCTTATTTCACAGTAATAAGTTTTAAAAACAACAATTCTGAATAATTAGTTTTAAAGACAATTTACAGAAAAATTATAAATTCATTTATCTTTCTAAGTCCTGCAGGAAAAAGATAAATTCATTTATCATTATTTTTGTATAACTTAAAAAGATAATTTCATTTATCTTTTTTCTATGATTTCCTTAAAACTAATTCTTCAGAATTGTTGTACTTAAAATTTATTACCCTGCACAAAGAAGCCCTTCGAGTGAAAATCCCCATATTGAAAAAGTATAGGGTTAATTCTATTCCACACCATAAATAACTTTATCTACACGTAAATTTTTTAATAAAACTTAAGACAAAAATGCCCTTATTTAACAAAACGTTAATGCCACTATTAAAGAATGAAGTATTTACAACACACAAAGGCTAATTCTATTCATATACCAATAATCTTTTAACATACACCATAAAATATAACAAACTATTATACATCAAAAATTATTTTACATGCATCATCTCTTTTACAAAATCACCCTTATTTTCATTTTCCCACATTAAAATTTTAAACTTATTTAAAGAAAATAAGAAATTTGCAGCATTGAATTAAGTTAAAATTCAAGAAAATGAACTTTAATTTTTGGTATACTGTAACCTCTTTATTTTATTAATTTTTTTCCAAAATCAACTCCAATTTTAGAAAAAATTAAATAATTCAAACTAGAGCACTTAATTGTAAAAATTATCTTAATTGATATTTTAACTTTTATGTTATAAAATTAAGCTTTTCATAAAAATGTACATATTTGATCAAATATTGTTAATTTTAATGTTTTAATTTGATAGGATATAAGAGAAAGAGTAAAAATGCAATAAAGAAGAAGGGTAATTTAATAATAGACTTTCTTAGCAAAATAATGATGTACATTAGGTGATTTTTGGTGTATGAATAGAATTTTCCATACACAAATCTCTTTATCCACATTGTATATAGTCAATATTTTTCTCATAAAGTAACTAAAATTTAATCGCATCATTAGCTAAATTAAATTTAAATTCCTCACAATCATGAAATTCTATTGATAAAATATCAAGTTGTATTCATGCATAATCTATTTCACATTTTCACTTCAAATTGTACCGTAAATTAATTTTTAAGATTCAATACTAATGCTAACATGATTCATAAAGAACTAAATTCTCTCTATTTTTTACATAAATTGAACCAAGTTTAAATTTGACGTCAAATTTTAAATTATTGAATATTTTTGTATTGAAAAATTAACTTTGAATTTCAATATATAAATAATTAATTAAATTTAAATTCCATTTGAAGTATTCATTTAAATTTCCAAAAGTGAATTTGGAGAATTTTTGAAATAGGTTCCTTAATTTGAGTAATGCAATGAGAGAGAGTTAGTTAAATTAGATAATTATTTTAGTTTAGTCCAAAATGAGGGTAATTTTGTAATACATATGGTGTATGTTAAGTAAAAGAATGGTGTATATGATACTGATAAATTTTGCAGTGTATGTATATTAAGTTACGGTGTATGAATAGAATTAACCAAAATAAAGGTAGCATGGTAGAGAAATAACATATATAGTTATAAATTGAATAACCAATTTCATTAAATGCTTGACTACAGTTTTTTTATGAACTTTAAGTAAGGAGATAGTGGTGGAACCTCTCAAATTATAGGAACTGGTTGAAGGTCTCATATATTTAAGTGTAGAAATAAACATTACAGGAATGAGAAAGAAAGAAAAGAGCCAAGAAGTATCAATATAGATAAAAAATGCTCTTAAGTGATGCCATTTGGAAATTGCCTCTTAAGTAATGCAAGTTAATTTGCATCCAGTTCATATTCATTTTAATTTCACCAATCCATGCACTTAATTAAATGACACCCAATTAGACATATATTTTAACTCTCATTATTAATAAAATCACACTCATTCAATTAAATTTCAATTATTTTCTTCATTTCTCATATTGCATAATTAATTAGTTATTTAATTGAATCAATCCATTCATTCATTTTTATATATATCATTTGACAAATATTTGAGTTATGAAATTTTAACACTCGATAACCTAAATATAATCATCTTACTCCAATACTATATCTCAGCACTTGTTCAATCCGTGCCCCATAACGCCAAGCTCAAGTTAAAGCTGAACAAGTTTGGGCACTGCTCCCCCAATGGAGCTTTTGTGTCACCTTCTTTCCCAAGCATAATAAAGACACCACACATATCAATTAATATCATGCACGAATAAAATAGCTGAATACCAAAATTCTTTAACGTAATTGATTTAGGATATGAATCCATAAATACTAAACTTTGAGAGACCAATGGAGAAATCACTTGGCTCTTCACCTTCTCCATTCTAAGAGAGAACGTTCTAAATATTCTTCATATCTACTGCAATATTCTTCTCAAGGTTTTTTCCAAAATATCTGAAGTCTAAAACATCAAACTCATCAAAAACTATGCAACACTCAAAGAAAAAGTGCTCAAATCATTAACACCGGTATGCTCTACAATAAAGCGCCAACACAATCAACCGACCTTGTCTGTAACTAAGCTTCTCCAATGGTCTTAAATTATGAGGCCTTCCCATCAATCGATAACACCACTAGCTCTCTATTTGGAAATCCCACGATGACCTATGATGTGTTTTGCACTTTTCCATCCTTCCAATAGCTCTCATCAAATCTCATATGTTATCTCATCATAATTTTCTCGGTTTTCAAATACCACAACCTATATTTCTTCACACCATATCTATAGCTCAATAAAATGTACTTTCTTCCTCTATGCTTCCAACTATCATGTCTCTTACATTAGCTGAACATCCAAACACTTTAAGGAATGAAATTCCTACATGCATACAATTCTAAATCTTCTCAAAGGTTTCATACAAGTGGCAACGAAAGGTGTGTGGTTAATGTGAAATACCGCCATCAATAGTTCCTCTAACGAAAATCGCACTTCCAAATTAGCAGTCAATCTCAAGCTTGTAGACTTTCTTGTTGGTTCAGGTGCGTCGAGCAATAGATTAAAATGGGTAATTTTAAAAGTTTTGTTCTTTATTTCATTATGCACTAGATCTTTTAGTGTATTGTCATGAATAATAAAGTTTCACTAAATCATATTTAATTTTTTGAGTTATTATAACAAAAGTCGTTTTGATTAAAATTATTTTTGTTGTGATTATTTTAATAAACGAATATACAATGTTTAGGATGAACTTGCATGATCACTAACAATATTATATAATGTCTAATGGATATGTATTACATTAGCCTCTATAAATATAATAATATGCATATACATGATCAATAGGATTTATAATCATGTATTACACACAGTCATTACAGAAAGAAGGCCACTTACTAACGCCAAAAAGGTGTCGGTGAAAGATATACCAACACCGTGCTGATAACAATTTAGGCATCGGTAAAAAAATATGTCAAAAAAATAATTTCGATGCCCTGAAGATGCCTCAGGTGGTGCCATTACTGACGCCAGACAGATGACATGTCTAACGCCTTGCCGATGCCTAAATGCCGACGCCATTTTGATGACATGTAACTACTTTTAAAATTATAAAATTCGGCATTGCCAACGCCTCTTCGATCACTTGCCAATGCCATAGCGACGCCCAATCAAATTGCAAAAATTGGACTTTCCAACGTCATGCAGATGCCATTCAAACGCCTAAGCTGAAACATATTTGCAACGTTTCTGCTGTATTTCCAACTCAATCTCACATTTGTATATATATCATGGTTATATACCACATATCAAGTACCATAAATAAATATAATATATCACATCCAAATATCATATATCATATATCACATCCAAACACAACAATACTATCACTATACAAACCAAATATCCAAACCAAACAATACCATCATAATACATACCAAATATCCAAATAATCAGTAACAACCTGCATTTTAACGAATGGATATTTAAATGATTAATTTAAATATTGAATCGTTAATTAATTAAAAGACCAAAATCTAACTTTTCATATACGGACGAATTTGGACTCGAGACTACTTCCATTGAGTTCGAATCGATGTTGTGAATCAAAATGAGTATAAATATCACTAGATATGAAGTCATGGTATTTTTATTATTTACATTTTGTTATATGTATTTTGTGAAAATTAGTGCGTAGTTGAGTCCAGTGGGATCACGACTGATGGCTAGTGATTTTGGGATTAGGACTTCATTGCGAGATGTACGGTTGAGAAATTTTTGAAATCAGATAATCTGATGGCCAAAACGACCTCGAAATGTATGAAATTATCATCTCAGGCGTTGTTTCGTATAGCGACGAAATTTATACCACTGGGAGCCAAAAATGAGGTGATGTGCGCATACGAGTTTCGTGGCGATCCGATGCCCTGTGTGATCGCATGAGCTTAAAACGTGCGGCGATGAGAAATCATATATGTAAATATTATTATATCCACCCTCCTCCATACAGCAAAATATCACTCCTCGCTTTTCCTTTTATTTTTCCTCTTTTCCTCCTCCTCACATTAAACTCAACGAGAGCCGCCTCCTTCTATGAATTTAATCAAGAGGTCCAAGTCATGAGGGGCAACGGGGATGAATCCATTAGACTCGTATGGAGAAGTGCTTTGCATCTATGTATATCGTTGTGTGTGCGGTGGTGATGGACGAAGTCGACATTCCTTAATTAACAACTAAGGTTCATGTTTAGCGATGGTTAGGGAGGAGGTAGGTGAAACGAATTACTTTGTCGTGTTTCTCTTCGCTTTGAGCACCCCTCTGCACTAGCTGCTTGAGCTCTGATGCTAAGGAGAGATTCGCGACGTTGGCAGCGAGATAGAGGGGCTATAGGTTGTGAACTGTATAGGGAGACAAAGCTTCACTTCATGGGCTCTATCACGTATATCTTTCGGATTGTGGCGCGTGGGAGCTGACTATTTGTCGATTGTTCACCGTAGAGGGATAAAAGTGGTTAACATGCACGGTGACATTTAGGTTGTGCGTATATGTGCACAAGCACATTTGGGGAAGAAAGGGGATTAGTGGCTAATGAAGGTAATTAACTATTTAATTATTTTAATTAGCCTTATTTCTTATTTATTTCGTATCTTTTGCATATCCAATCGAGATGCGGTCTTCGTCTTTGCACTCGTGCTGAGATTATCTATGACATGATATATTCTTGGACTGGATTCGAACACTTGAGAATTTATAGCTCAGATAAGTGAAATTATAAATCTGAATTTATATCTCATTATAAACCCCAAAAATTATATATATTGAAAACATTACCTAAAAGAGGTAGAATATATTAAGATATATGTAATTGTTTCCCCATTGAATTGGATTGGTTTGAATTACATACCTACATGACCGGAATCTAAGAAACTAGAGCTTGAATCTTCTCTTTGGACCGTCGATTGAGGGAAGCAGCACATTTGGAGGGATATTTTCCTGCGAAGCACCCTGAGGATTGGGTAAGTCAGAAAAATCCATATCATGGGCAGACAAGTCGTGACCACCTTATCAATTGCCCCCATCTCTTGGCCCTTTTGAACCCTTGCTGCTTCCACCACCATCTTGATTATCACCATCATTATCATCATCCTTGTTGTCATCATTACCATCATTATTATCATCATATTAATTATCTTCCTCCCCTTCATTTCAATCTCCTCCTTCTTTGAGCAGAGGTTCATCAATAGATAACAATATCTTTGGATTGACAATTCCGTCTTCAGGGACTTCGTCTTGAAGCGATCCCTCGACACTTCCCAATGTAAGATCCAACTTTCTCTTAAAATTATCATTTAAGTCTGGAAGGGAAGGAAATCTGGGCATTTATTGATATTATCATCGTATGCTACGAAGAGTGTCTTCCAAGAACTTTTTTGTAATTATGAGAGCCTGGTCGAGAAAGAAGGAAATGTTCCCCTCAGCATCTTTTATAATGTTGTTAGCATAAACAAGGGTGGCGTTGTGATGACCCGGTGTTTTAGCAGAATTATTTTAATAAATATTTAATCTAATTTAAATAAAAAGTAAACTTATCATTTTAAAAATGAATATGACCACTAGGAATAATTGCCATTTATTTGTATTTTGAAAAAGGAAATTTGATTTGTAGACTTAAATTAAAATCTCTTAATAATATTTATGATAAAAATTATCTTATAAAATCGAATTAAAATACTTTGCATTGTTAACATTGGTATAAGATATATATAGGTAATAATGTTTAAATTAGAATCGAATTCTATCAATATAAAATTAAAGTATAAATGTAAGTAAATCATATGAACATTTATAGTCAAAATATAAGATAAGAATGTAAATATAAACAAGAGCTAAGTGAAACACTAAGTGTAAAATGAAATAAAAACAAGTATAACATAATAACAAAACAGATATTTAAATGGATATCTTCATATATGACGGGGTTTGCCGCAAGTTAAAACTAGAAGTAACAAAATCAAACTATATATATACACATGTGCTCATCAAAACTGAAACTAGACTACACCTTTTGTTAAAAGCAATATATATAAATGTACAAGCTTCTTCTACAAGACAAGTAATAAATGCTAGCACACATTTTAATCTTATCAGCCACCAACTGAAAAATATCTCTGGCCAAAATATTTACAAAAATATTTTAGTACAAAGAAGAAGAAAAATCTTGTACCAGTTTAAACCCATATTGTTCAAAGTCTTGTTTATTTATACAACATATTATTTTGTTCGTTTACAAACTTAAGAAGCAATCTTCTCAAATTTTAAAGCTACATCCATTCAGTTTTTTTAAAAAAGAGCTTGATTCTTCAGTTAAAAGAAATCAAGACAACAACTTTAATAAAGTCAAGATCAGTTTCAAAACAGCCCTGTTTCGATTAAGCAAGATTTCAGTGACAAAGTTTCCAAAAGGATTTCAGGCATTTGCAAGTTTCCAGTTCAAAAACAATTCCTCTGTTCAAACTGAATCTAAGGTGAGTAAACTACACATGCAGGAATTACTTAAGTTAAGGGTGATTAATGTTTGCAGGATGTTTTAAATATGAATGCATGGATGTTTTCAATTTGAATATAGTTTGAATTATTCTATATACTGTGAGTAACATCACTTAATAACATTTTAAACCTATAATTCAGATGCACATACGTATATGAATATGTTTGTTTATATCCTTGTTTGAATACCCTGTAAATGATAATGTTTAAGTACAGATTGACAAGCACATACATCCCCTGTTTGAATGCCTCAATACCATGTTTGATTTAAAAAGATATGCTCTTTGATATACTAACTTGTTATGAGGTTAGTGCTAAGATAACATTGATTATTATATTTTAACTAAAGGTTCCAACATATAATTAAGTTAAAACAGCTTGGGATAAGACTGGAAAACACAGTACTGGGAAGGCATCATTATATATACAAAATTCAAATCTTCTACTAACATCACTATTTGACTTTGATGTTTGAATCAAAGTTGTTTGATAATGTTGAAGGAAAATTCTAAAGAAATGTTTCTGTAAGTTTAAGTTTATAAATAGTTTTAAAAATGGATATTGCAGTGAAAATCTTGAATTCATTCAAAATTTGTTATCTTTAGTTCTTGCTTGGATTATATAGTTGGATTTGTAGTTGAAAATAACGATTTTTAACATGCAAATCATAATTTTTAAAGCGATATTCAATTGGGAATGAATTATTGAAGTGTTTCGGCAAATTGGCCGATTGCCGATGATCAAACCCACAATTCGTGTTAAAATTTTGGGTGAGGCAAGCTTTGATGTTGTTGAAGATGGGAAAAATGCAGTTTAATTTTTCCAATGTCTCAATCGTTGGAATTAGATCGTAGTAGGGTTTAAGTTGATTTTTGGATGGGTTTGATTGTCGTGACCATCGCGACTTGGTTGTTGGACCGGAGAGGCATTAGGATTTGGGGAGGACGAAGCTTGTGAGCATGGTGATCGATGGTGAGGTTGGCGGAGTTAAAGGGCGACGAGATGGTCGGCAAATGGGGGTTTTTGGTGGTTCAAGTTCTGCAGGTAATTCGAACTGATGATCGAAATTTTTATTCGATTATGTATTGTGGGATCTGGGTTTGTAGTTGGGTTCACGAGCGATCGTGCGATGGATTGGGATGGTCGCGGTGATAGTCGCTGGCCGGAGGCGATGGGGTAGGTGCACCGTGCACGTTCGTGTGCACTGGAAGTAGAGGATTGTGGAAGAAGAGGTGGAGCCGGAGTTTCTCTCGCGTTTCAGCATGCCTAACTCGAAGAAGAAGATACGAGAGTTACTCGTGAGTTGCTCGGGAATTGATTCGGGATTTTGTGTGTTTGTCTCGGGTTCCTTTTGTAAACTAATAAGTTTCTAAAGCAAAGGGAAATGATCAAGTTTTTAAAATAAATAAAATGGAAGTTTCCAAAGAAAAGATCAACAAGTTTCCAAGTAAAGTTCAAAGATTAAATTGTTTTTAAAACAAATTAAATGTTTAAATTGTTTTGTTTAAAGTAAATTATATATTTTTAAATCATGTAATTAATCCCTAAATGTTTTCCAATGATAAAATTAGGTAAATAATGAAGATAAAGAATTTATCTTTAATTAAGAATGTGATTAATTAAAGTTACTTGATAAAGGTAATTAATTAAAAGAGTAATTAATTAATGAAAGAAATTGGAGATTAATTAATAAAAGTAATTAGAGATTAATTAATGATTAGAGATTAATTAATTTAGTAATTAAGAGATTAATTCATTTGTAATTAGAGGTAAATTAATTGGTAATTAAGAAGTACTAAATTTGTAATTAAGTTTTATTAATTTATAATTAGGTTTTATTAATTATTAATTAAGGGGTGATTAATATAAGATTAATTAAGGATTAATTAATTGTTATTAAGTTTTATTAATTGATAATTAAGGTTTATAAATTAATAATTAAAGAATAATTAATCTGTAATTAAAGATTAATTAATTTGTTAAGAGTAATTAAAGAATAAATCACTCAATTGTAAATAATAAATGGATGTGATTGATTTAAGTTAATTAATTTGTAAATTAATTAAAGATAATATTGATGCTGATTAAGTATGAATACTTAATGAGATTGATATGTGTAATTACTTAGTATAAGTAATTAATGTATAATTACAGGATGTAATTAATTTAAAGGGAATTACTTAATGAGTAGTAATTGAAGTATAATTACTTTGCAAAAGTAATTAAGGATTAATTATTTAATGTAATTAATTAAAGGATTAATAAAATTAATTAAGGAGTTAATTAATTTAAAGTAAGTGATTACAGGACGATAATTACTGTTTATGATTAATTAAGATGGATATTTAAAGGGTGATTAATTAATTGGTTAGTAATTAATTAATGTTGAGTAAAGATAATCTAAGTGATTAAAGATTAAAAATTAATTTAATTAAAGATAAATTAAATTAATTTTTGAAGTGATTAATCTTGCTTATGAATGATTGAATGATATTGTATGCCTTAGATTAGTTGATATCTCTGATATGTGATTTGAGATGCTATGCGATAGGATATGTTGTTTTAAACTTTGATAATGCGGGTATCCATCGATGATGAATTACTGTGTAAAGGTGACACCCTGTATTTAAAATTTGAATTGTATTTCACTTAAACAACTTGGATTTAGGATGATATTGGATTCGAAGAGACCGGAGTCGGGTATCAAACAAATCCGAAAACACTTCGAATTTGTAATCTATAATTCTTTATAGATTGATTGTAAATCAAATAGGCTGGAATGGAATAAATTAAGTAAACAAGACCATTGAAACTAAGTAACGGTACTTAGATTTTGATTTGTGTAGTAAGTGTTTGGCTATAACAAGATAAGAACTCGTAGCGAGGTACGAGTTACCCTATGTTTCAAAGAGGTTTTACAACCTTAGTATTTCTATTTAAATCGGTTTACTCACGCTGGTTTCCAGCCTGACCCGGGTGTTACTTTGATGTAATGCTCGGGTCAGACCGAGTATTATAGATTTTTCAGGTAAGGACGTTCTGGAGCTCAGTTGGCGAGCTGGATGGCAGGGACGTATGGAGTGTTTCCGCTGCGATATATTTCTTTTATCTGAGATATGATGAAAATTTTATATATTCAGTGACTGTGTAAATGTGAAACTCTGATGTATATTAAATGTAATCGACAGATATAGTATTCTTTTGTAAACTGTTATTATTTAATATTATATTTTATCCACTGCGAATGTGTGGTTCTGTGTTTTATTTTCTGTTTCTTCTTCTATCTCTTTCTTCTTTTTCATAACTATCTGGAATTTTCGGGATTGAAAATTCCGGGTCGTTACAGTTGGTATCAGAGCGAAGGTTAAGCGAAAACCTTGGCTCTGGTGGGGGATACTCATAAGGATAGGGTCAATAGTACCCTAGAATGAGTTGAGTGTTTATATATATATATATATATATATATATATATATATATGAGAGCGTACTTGTTATTTTCATATATAAAGATTTTCAATGATTATATTTTGATATATAAAGCCATATTTCTTTTTAATAAATATTAAGATAATTGGTTGTTAAATTATTGGAATTAAGTGGTAATAGAACTACGACCAAATTGAAATTAAAGATGAGTTGAAATAGATTCAAACCAGAATAGAATGGTTGTTGTGGTTAATAATGAAATGTTGTTAATAAGTAAGCAAAATGAAATGTTTTAGGAAAGTAAAACATTTTGGGCAAGTCTGACCTATAAATTAGAACTGAAGATGATATAAATTGTGAAATTTTAAATCTGAGCCCAGAATTTGAAAATTGTTTCAAAGTGATAAAGAAATAATAAATAATATTATTTTATTTAAAGGGCTTGATTCAAGCAGGAGTTGTTTCGAAATTTAAAGAAATTTGTTTTAAATTAAACCCAAAGGTGGTTTAAAATTTAAAAGTATAGCCTTGTGGGCTAAGAAATAAATATGTATATATGTTTGGATACAAGGATGATTAGAAAAAAAAAGAGAAAACTCTAAATGTTGAGTTTTGATTCTACCTGAAGTGTGATGTAAAAACCCAAGGTGATATAATTTTTGAACTTATGGGTGGGAAAGAATTTTGATAGAAATTTGAAATTTGCAGCGGGAATTCAAATTTGAGTAAGATTAACGAAATTAAATTGAATTTAACTTAGGGGAAGTTAAATAAGAACAACCTAAATTGGAAATTTCAAGATGAAATTAAAATTTTACTTAGTGAAGTTAAATAGGTTGTTTTGAAATGGGAGTATGTGTGATCTCAAACGGATTTGAGATCTGGGAATGGGAAAGGTGTGTTATTGATGGATGCTATTTTAAAATCTGATGTTTATTTATTTTGGCTTAACCCGATAGCATCCTTTTTGTTATTAATAACCCATGAAACTGTGAATTGGAATATTCTAATTAAATTAAGAAATGGATTGAGGTAATATACATCCATTGCAGAAATTTAATGGGATCACTTCGAACTTAAGAATTAAACGTGTAAATTAAAATTGTTTAAGAACTGGTTTCAAATGGAAGATAAAATTGTTTTGAACTCTTATTTGAATTTTTGAAATAAGTTAAGTAAAGATAATTTAAAATGGAATTTTTGAGAATTGGACTTAGAATTAAATTTGTTAAAGATTTAGGTTGTTAAATTTAAAGATAAAGGTTAATTTGATTTAAAGGATTAAATCAACATTTAAAATTTAACTCGAATTTATATGATTCGAGATGGGTTAAAATTGGGATTTTGAATCGAATTAGTTCAAACTGAATTTGATCTGAATTAATGGGAATTGTGATTTGAGTTGGATAAGTATAAAATTCAAATGGAAAATTGGAATTGGATTAATTTGAAATTTAAATTGAATTTATGGAAATGGAGGTTGGGAATTGAATAGTTTGACTCTGGACTATTTTCAAAATAAATTGTTTAATCTATTTTCCAAACTATTTACTATACAACTTTTCTTTTTAAAACTAAAACCATCTTAAGCTTGTTTTACAATTACCTTTGAAAACTATTTAACAATTTTACAACTGATTTACAAACTAATTACTATTTCTCAGTTATTTTACAAATTAATTACTATGTTACAACTATTTTACAATTATTTAAGAATTCCTATAAGTGTTAGATTATTTTTCAACAATTTACAATTACTTGACTATTTTGCAGCTATTTTACAAACTAATAATTATTTTTCAACTACTTATCTATTTTCAAGTTGTTTTCTAAATATAAACTGGTCGGAGTTCAAACTGTTATTGATTAAATACCCAATTGAGATAAGAATTTAGTGATAATCCAAATGTGGATTAAGGCAAATGTGAATAAGTGAATAAAATCAAAGTGAATGTGAATAGAAAGAAAAGTTGATTGGACTGATAATCAATGAAGATAAATACGTAGGATGTACGTATATTATTCTATTCGCATAATGATTTGATCCAGATTCGAGCACAGAAGTTCAAGATAGTATTATCGATCCGAGTTGGGATTTTCCACTCGATTTTGGACGGCGAACCTGGATATGGATTGTTGATTGGTTCTGGGTATTCTCTATCATAGTTGTGACTATGCAAGGAGAATGACGGTTTCTGATCAAGAAACCAGATCTGAGTCCGCACTAGGAAGTCGGGTGGACAATACTAGTTCGGAAGTGAAATTGTGTGATCGAGTGAGCGATCAGATTGATATAGCGTACGAGTGATATATGGACATCGTACGGGCTTGAATGAAATCGATATTGAAAATTTATGGATAAGAATTGTAAAAGTTTTTTTTG
This sequence comes from Allium fistulosum, assembly GCA_030737815.1. Classification (NCBI taxonomy): domain Eukaryota; kingdom Viridiplantae; phylum Streptophyta; class Magnoliopsida; order Asparagales; family Amaryllidaceae; genus Allium; species Allium fistulosum. The sequence continues at coordinate 299,528,844 of CM060907.1, forward strand.
AAATGAAAAGTATATTTTGTGAAATATATGATGAGTAAAATGGAAATTGGAAATTATTATAATTGAAATTTACTTTATGAAGAAAAGTAGTATGGTTAATAACTTTATAAAAGAGTAATCAAAGTTTGAATATTTGATTTGGAATAAACAAAGTTATATATCTTTGTTATATAAGATAAATCTCCCCTTGTTGAATCTATCGCCAGAAGAAAGGGTTTTAAAATATTTGAAAGCATTTGAAGTATGAAGGTGAAATTTATACAAATATGAATTGATTCAAAAGTTTCTCAAGATTATTTTATATATAGATATAAAAGATTTTATGAAAATGATTTTGAGAAGGGTTTTGAGAACCTATGGATTTGAAAAGGGCTTTTGATTTTTGGGTAAAATCAATATTGAGATTTAGAAAAGCCCACTTTGAAAATTATCGATTTTGGGAATCGATTTGTGTAAAGGAGCCTTATATGTTCTTCATACTAGGTGTATGATTTTGAGAAAAATACTATATGTGTATAGTATAAAGTGTTTTGAGATTGGCTCTAGGGAAAAAGGCGCTCCCTTGAAATGAACTTCTCAGGAGTGCCACAGGGTGGTACTGCATTGAGCCTCTAAGGGAGAGGTTCTAAAGTTGATCCTGTGAGGAGTTTGGACAAAACTAGTTCCTGAGGATTATTGTGTAGCGAAAGTCGAGGGGCTGGTGCCTACAGGGGCATTTGGGTTATGCTGTGACGACAGTGTAACTCTATGTCACTGCGATCTACTGCAGACCATAGCGAAAGTCGTGTGTGCCGCTGAGAGCCAACAGTCTACGTTTGATTTTATATCGGTAGACTGCGACACTATGGTAACATAGCGAAAGTCGTGTGAGCCGCTGAGAGCCAACAGTCTACGTTTGATTTTACATCGGTAGACTGCGACACTATGTAGGAGTGGAGAAGTTTCATTTTGATAGCGTAATCGTGTGTGCCGCTGAGAGCCAACAGTTACATGGACTTTTGCTGCGACGGCAACGTAACCCTGGATGTAACTGCGATCTGTTGTGGGTTCTATGGTGTAATCAGTTACATGAACTTTTGCTGCGACGGCAACATAACCCAGGATGTAACTGTGACCATGGATGGGTGTGATGATTTCCAGAGCATTCTCAACAAAGCTATTTCCTCTATTTTCGAAAACCGTTTTCTATATTTTCAATAAAGATATTTTTCAAAATATTTTCACTGGATGTTGGAAACGGGTCTGCCAAGCACTTATAGATTTTCAGTCGTACGCCTGATCAACGTATGATCGAATTTCTATGAGAACAAGGATGGACTTGTCGAAACATCGAGTTATAAAAGTATTTTATAAAAACTATTTTAGTAATATTATATAGGTTTTTAAAGCAGTTTAAAAATGATCAAAGAAGATTTATCTGATTTTGAGCATTTTAATAAATCTGGCTTCATTCCTTTTCGAGGACGTAAAGATTCAAAGGGGGGAGGAATGTGATGACCCGGTGTTTTAGCAGAATTATTTTAATAAATATTTAATCTAATTTAAATAAAAAGTAAACTTATCATTTTAAAAATGAATATGACCACTAGGAATAATTGCCATTTATTTGTATTTTGAAAAAGGAAATTTGATTTGTAGACTTAAATTAAAATCTCTTAATAATATTTATGATAAAAATTATCTTATAAAATCGAATTAAAATACTTTGCATTATTAACATTGGTATAAGATATATATAGGTAATAATGTTTAAATTAGAATCGAATTCTATCAATATAAAATTAAAGTATAAATGTAAGTAAATCATATGAACATTTATAGTCAAAATATAAGATAAGAATGTAAATATAAACAAGAGCTAAGTGAAACACTAAGTGTAAAATGAAATAAAAACAAGTATAACATAATAACAAAACAGATATTTAAATGGATATCTTCATATATGACGGGGTTTGCCGCAAGTTAAAACTAGAAGTAACAAAATCAAACTATATATATACACATGTGCTCATCAAAACTGAAACTAGACTACACCTTTTGTTAAAAGCAATATATATATAAATGTACAAGCTTCTTCTACAAGACAAGTAATAAATGCTAGCACACATTTTAATCTTATCAGCCACCAACTGAAAAATATCTCTGGCCAAAATATTTACAAAAATATTTTAGTACAAAGAAGAAGAAAAATCTTGTACCAGTTTAAACCCATATTGTTCAAAGTCTTGTTTATTTATACAACATATTATTTTGTTCGTTTACAAACTTAAGAAGCAATCTTCTCAAATTTTAAAGCTACATCCATTCAGTTTTTTTAAAAAAGAGCTTGATTCTTCAGTTAAAAGAAATCAAGACAACAACTTTAATAAAGTCAAGATCAGTTTCAAAACAGCCCTATTTCGATTAAGCAAGATTTCAGTGACAAAGTTTCCAAAAGGATTTCAGGCATTTGCAAGTTTCCAGTTCAAAAACAATTCCTCTGTTCAAACTGAATCTAAGGTGAGTAAACTACACATGCAGGAATTACTTAAGTTAAGGGTGATTAATGTTTGCAGGATGTTTTAAATATGAATGCATGGATGTTTTCAATTTGAATATAGTTTGAATTATTCTATATACTGTGAGTAACATCACTTAATAACATTTTAAACCTATAATTCAGATGCACATACGTATATGAATATGTTTGTTTATATCCTTGTTTGAATACCCTGTAAATGATAATGTTTAAGTACAGATTGACAAGCACATACATCCCCTGTTTGAATGCCTCAATACCATGTTTGATTTAAAAAGATATGCTCTTTGATATACTAACTTGTTATGAGGTTAGTGCTAAGATAACATTGATTATTATATTTTAACTAAAGGTTCCAACATATAATTAAGTTAAAACAGCTTGGGATAAGACTGGAAAACACAGTACTGGGAAGGCATCATTATATATACAAAATTCAAATCTTCTACTAACATCACTATTTGACTTTGATGTTTGAATCAAAGTTGTTTGATAATGTTGAAGGAAAATTCTAAAGAAATGTTTCTGTAAGTTTAAGTTTATAAATAGTTTTAAAAATGGATATTGCAGTGAAAATCTTGAATTCATTCAAAATTTGTTATCTTTAGTTCTTGCTTGGATTATATAGTTGGATTTGTAGTTGAAAATAATGATTTTTAACATGCAAATCATAATTTTTAAAGCGATATTCAATTGGGAATGAATTATTGAAGTGTTTCGGCAAATTGGCCGATTGCCGATGATCAAACCCACAATTCGTGTTGAAATTTTGGGTGAGGCAAGCTTTGATGTTGTTGAAGATGGGAAAAATACAGTTTAATTTTTCCAATGTCTCAATCGTTGGAATTAGATCGTAGTAGGGTTTAAGTTGATTTTTGGATGGGTTTGAATGTCGTGACCATCGCGACTTGGTTGTTGGACCGGAGGCATTAGGATTTGGGGAGGACGAAGCTTGTGGGCATAGTGATCGATGGTGAGGTTGGCGGAGTTAAAGGGCGACGAGATGGTCGGCAAATGGGGGTTTTTGGTGGTTCAACTTCTGCAGGTAATTCGAGCTGATGATCGAAATTTTTATTCGATTATGTATTGTGGGATCTGGGTTTGTAGTTGGGTTCACGAGCGATCGTGCGATGGATTGGGATGGTCGTGGTGATAGTCGCTGGCCGGAGGCGATGGGGTAGGTGCACCGTGCACGTTCGTGTGCACTGGAAGTAGAGGATTGGGGAAGAAGAGGTGGAGCCGGAGTTTCTCTTGCGTTTCAGCATGCCTGACTCGAAGAAGAAGATACGAGAGTTACTCGTGAGTTGCTCGGGAATTGATTCGGGATTTTGTGTGTTTGTCTCGGGTTCCTTTTGTAAACTAATAAGTTTCTAAAGCAAAGGGAAATGATCAAGTTTTTAAAATAAATAAAATGGAAGTTTCCAAAGAAAAGATCAACAAGTTTCCAAGTAAAGTTCAAAGATTAAATTGTTTTTAAAACAAATTAAATGTTTAAATTGTTTTGTTTAAAGTAAATTATATATTTTTAAATCATGTAATTAATCCCTAAATGTTTTCCAATGATAAAATTAGGTAAATAATGAAGATAAAGAATTTATCTTTAATTAAGAATGTGATTAATTAAAGTTACTTGATAAAGGTAATTAATTAAAAGAGTAATTAATTAATGAAAGAAATTGGAGATTAATTAATAAAAGTAATTAGAGATTAATTAATGATTAGAGATTAATTAATTTAGTAATTAAGAGATTAATTCATTTGTAATTAGAGGTAAATTAATTGGTAATTAAGAAGTACTAAATTTGTAATTAAGTTTTATTAATTTATAATTAGGTTTTATTAATTATTAATTAAGGGGTGATTAATATAAGATTAATTAAGGATTAATTAATTGTTATTAAGTTTTATTAATTGATAATTAAGGTTTATAAATTAATAATTAAAGAATAATTAATCTGTAATTAAAGATTAATTAATTTGTTAAGAGTAATTAAAGAATAAATCACTCAATTGTAAATAATAAATGGATGTGATTGATTTAAGTTAATTAATTTGTAAATTAATTAAAGATAATCTTGATGTTGATTAAGTATGAATACTTAATGAGATTGATATGTGTAATTACTTAGTATAAGTAATTAATGTATAATTACAGGATGTAATTAATTTAAAGGGAATTACTTAATGAGTAGTAATTGAAGTATAATTACTTTGCAAAAGTAATTAAGGATTAATTATTTGATGTAATTAATTAAAGGATTAATAAAATTAATTAAGGAGTTAATTAATTTAAAGAAAGTGATTACAGGACGATAATTACTGTTTATGATTAATTAAGATGGATATTTAAAGGGTGATTAATTAATTGGTTTGTAATTAATTAATGTTGAGTAAAGATAATCTAAGTGATTAAAGATTAAAAATTAATTTAATTAAAGATAAATTAAATTAATTTTTGAAGTGATTAATCTTGCTTATGAATGATTGAATGATATTGTATGCCTTAGATTAGTTGATATCTCTGATATGTGATTTGAGATGCTATACGATAGGATATGTTGTTTTAAACTTTGATAATGCGGGTATCCATCGATGATGAATTACTGTGTAAAGGTGACACCCTGTATTTAAAATTTGAATTGTATTTCACTTAAACAACTTGGATTTAGGATGATATTGGATTCGAAGAGACCGGAGTCGGGTATCAAACAAATCCGAAAACACTTCGAATTTGTAATCTATAATTCTTTATAGATTGATTGTAAATCAAATAGGTTGGAATGGAATAAATTAAGTAAACAAGACCATTGAAACTAAGTAACGGTACTTAGATTTTGATTTGTGTAGTAAGTGTTTGGCTATAACAAGATAAGAACTCGTAGCGAGGTACGAGTTACCCTATGTTTCAAAGAGGTTTTACAACCTTAGTATTTCTATTTAAATCGGTTTACTCACGCTGGTTTCCAGCCTGACCCGGGTGTTACTTTGATGTAATGCTCGGGTCAGACCGAGTATTACAGATTTTTCAGGTAAGGACGTTCTGGAGCTCAGTTGGCGAGCTGGATGGCAGGGACGTATGGAGTGTTTCCGCTGCGATATATTTCTTTTATCTGAGATATGCTGAAAATTTTATATATTCAGTGACTGTGTAAATGTGAAACTCTGATGTATATTAAATGTAATCGACAGATATAGTATTCTTTTGTAAACTGTTATTATTTAATATTATATTTTATCCGTTGCGAATGTGTGGTTCTGTGTTTTATTTTCTGTTTCTTCTTCTATCTCTTTCTTCTTTTTCATAACTATCTGGAATTTTCGGGATTGAAAATTCCGGGTCGTTACAGGCGTCCTTAGTTTGCATATTGTCTTTCAAAGACTTCCCCTTACCATTCATTTTGGCCTTTTCTTTGTTGGCATGTTCAAGGTCTCCTCTTAGAGCTTTTACCCACTCTTCCAATAGCAGTTTGGCTGTTTTATTCAAGGGAGGAGACAAGTTTTCCCTTCTCAAGAAAGCATTATCTTTATCCATAGTTATATCAATCACTTGAGTTGTAAGCGAAGAGACTTGCTCCTTATGTTTAGCAATTTGATTAGAAAGTCATTGAGAGGCCCGTTGAAGGAAGAACATGTGTTTGGCCGTTTACGAAAAACATAAGCTAAATCAAGATATACAAAGTTAAAAGTCTATATTAATCAAGCAGAAGAGAAATCATACAAGTAAGAGCTACTGATAGATAATGTAAAGATGACTTTCAAGAAGGTCAAAGGCCGCAGCGGCATAACAGAAGCCAAAGTCAGAGATTGGGTAACTAAACAAAGGAGATCACTGAGCATAAGCCTCCGAAGGGAGGGATTCATTAGGGAGAAGAGTGAACCGAGCTCCTCATACAAGCGAGAGAAACCAGACGGGGAGGTAGGAAGTGAGATTTTAAGCAAGGGATCTCGAATGTGAACCCCCTCGGCATTCGTTTGAATTTCATGACCTGAAAAGTCTAAATTAATCACATCAGGACTTTGAGTCATCAAGTTAATATCTGCATTTAAATCTTAAACAATAGCAGTAGAATTCTGGTCATCCCCGAGTTTAGGCTTTTTACTCAGGTGAGGAGTTGAAGTGTCAGTTGGGGCGCTAGAGCTCACCTTCCTTTTTAAGTCATCAACGACCTTAGGAATGAAATCCCTTACAAGAGGAAGTTTAGTTGGTCCGACCAAAGTAGAAGTGTGATCTTTAGTTTATTTATGCTTGGAAGCTGTAACAAGAGCGAACAAATCCAAATCAAAAAAGGAAGTTTATAATTACCAGAGGATTCAAGCCGAATAGGAGAGGAAGTAGAGAAAGTCTTCTAATTACCAATAAACAATGATCATTTCCCGTGGGCATTCCCCATCACCATCGTGGGTTCTCTAAGTACCTCGTGACTGCCTAAGATCAGAGAGTGTTTATGGTGATTTGCTTCCGTCGATAGTTTAAGCCTGTCACCCATACTCTTAGAAGCCTGAGTCAGTGACTCAAAAATAGCAGCGATGGAAGGGCTAGGTTGTTTGGAAGCAAAACCTGAAGAAAACACTCGTCAAAAGAGAATGATGGATATAACATAGATCATAGAAAATAGAAACTAACTGAATACAGAGAAAGACCCCTTGATCTTAGGGGTGTAGCATTTGATATAGAAAACCCGGTTCTCTCGGTCACTCGTTTTATTAATCGGATGAGTGACTTTGCTTTTTGGGAAAAGGTGAAGACAGTGCACATGCCTATCTACTTGTTCATTTATCCTTACAAGGTTTACCAGAGAATGGAGAGTCTCAGCATTAAGGAAGTTTAGCCTCCCTAGCAAGGACCTCCAGGCAGCTCAAGTAAGTATATGAGTTAGGAGTTAGCTAGATCGGAGCAATGTTCAGATGCTCCAGGAATCGCAGAAGAAATTCCGGAAAAGGAAAATATTCAAAATGCTAAATATGGATGGGAGTGAAAGAAAAGAATCCCTCTGGAGGGTTGTCTATCCAACCAGAGGGACCAGTAACCATAGCCTCTATATGTATAATCCTGAATTGTTGAAGGATTGTATCTAACTCTTCCTTAGTAGTAATGAGAGACTGGTCAAGCCTATAGTCTCCTTTCTTTGTAGAAGGAGAAGGTTTAGAGCTCTTGCTGGGCTTCTTGGTGTTTGTTTGTCTACCAGGTGACATTACACGAAGTTAGGGAAGTATCTCACATTTACAAAAAGAATTGGAATGATCATAAATATAGAAGCAAGGTAAGCAGCTAAACGCCTAATTAATCAGTACTTGGTTAGTTGAAAGATATTCAACTCTTAGTGATAGAGTGACAAAACCAGAATCAACTGGAAAATTTATAATAAGCTAACAATTTATTGAATATCCCATCTCTAGATATATCAAATTTGAAATAAGATGTCTAATTTATATAATACTAGTAAAATTTATAATGTACTTTGACAAAACCAGAATTAACTGAAAAAATTATAGCAAGCTAACAATTTATTGAATAGTTCATCTCTAGATATCAAATTTGAAATAAGATGTCGAATTTATATTGTACTAGGAAAATTTATTATGAACTTAAAATGCATTAACAACCATCGAATTCATGAATAGATGTCAAGTTTATGACTAACCAATAAGGTACAATCAAGATATCGTATGTAGTTTAATAAAAATCATAATGGGATGTTGAGTCAATAACTAAATGTCGATTTATAAGGTTATCGAATTCATAGATAATAAGTAGGGTTAAAATTGTTTAAAAACACTTTAACTTGTTGTTGAACGTGTGGATGTCAAAAATTTAAACAGCTTATAGGTTAACGACACAATAACCACATTTCGAACTGTTGAACTTGAGGATGTCAGAAACTTAAACAGCTTATATGTTAACAACACAATACCCACAATTTTGAACCGATGATATCATATCGGGCTAAAAATAGGACATCAAATTTCTAACCTACATATCAACTAAATAAGTAGTTGTCGAATCTGTAAAAGAGTAATGACAAAATATGAGGACATCGAATCTGTAACCTAAGCAACAACCCTTCAAAACAAATGTCATACTTCTAAATAGATACCGAATTTTTAACTGGTTTCGACATAATAACGGTTTCGAATTTTAAATCAATTGTCGAATTCCTAAATAGATTCAGAGCTTCTAACTAGTTGTCGAAACAATGACTAAGGGAACCTTAAGGGTATCAAACTTCAAGTTAAATGTCAAGTTTCAAAGGGTTAATAACTTTGAAAACTAAGCAGTTGTTGAGTTTTGAAGCAGGTTTCGGGTTTCTAATAGCCAACCAAGTTCTTAATTAAATGGGAAAGTTCAGATCTTCAAATTACCACCATTAGGCTTTAATCAATCAACAAAGAGAAAAAACCAAACAACATGTTAATTTGAATACTGAGTTCGCCCAGAAGCGTAATAAATATATGATTTAACTTACAATTCAAAATTTTCCAACCAGTACACGATTAGTAAACCTTAATTTCAATTCAAAATTGAAAATCCTAACTTAATCCTTTCGATCAATTCAAGTGGGAAAGGAAATCAATCCTTAAGATACACTTAAACGTTGAAGAAGATCGAAACTTTTCAAATGAGATTGAAAATTTTGCTTTGAGATTTGATTCGCAGCTAAAAGGAAGAAGAAAGAGAAGAGCAGGTATTTACAGAGGAAAAAGGAAGAACAAGAGCCTTTGATCTCAATTTAAATGAACGGCCCAGATTTAGATGGAATGCCAATAGGCGGCAACGCTTTTATCAAGGCGGCGAGTGCTAATATAAAAGAGTTGACTTGAAAAGTCAACATTTCATCTACACACAGGGGAGAAAATGCTACTACAGATAAGGTTATCAAACATTTAAGATAAGCATGTCAAAATACAAGGTGTTGAAAGGAATGTAGTGAAACACTCAAGAAGGGATGTCGTCTTTCAAACATTTTAAGAAGATTTCGAACTTCGATAACCCCGAGAGGGAGGGGGCTGTCGAAAATGTGAAGGCTAGGAGATATCTTATCCCAAGACAACTATTAGGGATGTCACATTACAAGCATTACTAAGAGATGTTGAAGTCCTTAACAACCTTACGGGTTGTCGAATGCATAAAACAGAAGAGATATCATGCCAACCATAAGTGATATCAAGTGGAAACAGATGTTGAAACGGATTCTCATACACTTATGACTTCGACATATATGTGGCTTCTACATGGAACATGCAAGTTTCTAGCAAGTTGAAATAAGGCTACTTAAGTCTAATACTAACCAAGCTTCACTTATTTTGCACTGTATGGGGTTAACAAAGAAATTTGTTAACAAGTACGTAACCCTTAGGTGCCTCCAGTAGTCATGAGTAATACACTGCCCAACATTTGGAGAGCATTCTGTACACTATTCTTAACGGATATATTGATATCCCATCTCGATGCATCTTGAGTAGGAACATTTGGTATATTTGTTTATATCATGATAAATTACTCACGGTTACAACACTTTGTAACTACTATCACAAAACATACCACTTTCTGATTTTCTATTAAATGTACTTTTAATTAAATTAATTAATTAATATAACACATTATATCAAGTGTATAATAGAAAAAAAACACCTTTTATTTCAAATAAGATTGGTTATCAAGTTAAATATATGTAATAGATTACATAATTGCTCCTAGGGCATACCCCTAACTCTATAAGCAGGTACACCGTAGAACCTCTTGTGGATGAAATTTGCAATAGAATTGCCTCAGTCAAATATCGACCTTATTGAATAAATAGTATTTAGAATGTAACGAACGCGATTTTTCGTCGCTCGAAAATCGACATTAATACGTCCACTATATCAACTGCCGAGAAATCGAATGCCGGAAAACCGAATTGTTATGGAGAAAAAGAAGGGGTAGAAGAAAACAGAAGAAAACGAAAGAAGAAACAACAGAAAACACAAAACAATATCAGAATCTCACATTCGTAGCGGAACAATATATGATAGATAATCACTAGTCTTTTAAACAAAGAATTATATCAGTTTATACATACATCAATCAGAGTCAATATACAACTCAATACAACAATGGACAGTTATATAAATTTGTCCTCATACAGAATACACAGCGGAATAAATAAACAAGTACGGATGTACGTCTCGCTATCCACTTTGCTTCCAAAGCTCCAAAATATCCAGAATATCCTGATAACATAACTCTAGGCTGCCCGTGTGGAAAATTATGGGCACCCAGAGTTTAGAAGGGAAACAATAAACTCCGAGTCAGTCATGGTGACTGGTGTGAGATCGTAAAACAGTTATTTTTGCAAAGAAAATAAAACAGATTCACAATGCTTTTGGAAAATGAAACTACCATAAGACCTCCCGCCACACACACAATGCAAACGCAGAATTGGAGGAGATTTCTTCTTATGATAGTCAAAGATGCTTACAACGCAAATCATTGGATTATTATTATTAATGTCTAGTGTCGAAAACATTTCAAAAGTATAATATTAATCTTAGCCAGCATAGGCATTTCACACTATGCCTACTATAGCTACCATCTAAAAAGTGGGGCGCCACCATAAGTAAATGGCAGGTTCTACAACTAATACCGAGGTGCGTATTGGAGTTTGGATTTCTAACAAATGGTCAGGCCAAGGAACTTCCCATTGCCACATAGGTACGCCTCTGGAAAGACGACCCGAGAACCTAACCGGATCTCTGCAAACACAAGGCCAAGTTACCCCTAACTGGGTAACTACTGGCACGAATATGTCATCCCCCGATCGTAACCAATCTATATCTGAGGATCCTCGATTCCAACAACCACAAAGTAATAAATTTGCAGCAACAACATAGGTTAAGTATCTGGGCTTCATACCATGATACCACCTCTATCCAGAAGGAATGACATACACTAAAGGGGCGCTACCCCCTAATAACCTTGCTGCATCCTTCCTGTTTTGACCATTTCCGAGGTGTGAGGTCCGACGAAGTCTCGTCCACAAAGCTACGCTTTGGTACAAAGCCATGCTTTGGGTCAAACAAATGATCAAAGTAATGATCACAAAGATAAATGATCAAACAAATGATCATATCACAAATGATCAAACAATGATCATTACACAGCAACACTCAGCATGTCACATTACCAAATTGGGAATATATTGCTGATAACCTTCAACTACATAACCTCTGAGCTCGTACGTCTCAAAGAAGGGTGTTAAGCTAAGAGAATAAATTCTCCGCCACCAACTGATATGTATTTGAAAGAAACCAGCTTTATATCTCAATTTGTAATGTCAGACATACAATCCATACAAGTCTGTTCTGGGCTCGAACAGAACCGAAGGTACTTCCAAAGAAGTCCTTGCTATCCAGATATTCACTAATCACGTCCGGACTTCCCATCACTAAGGGTGATAAAATCTCTATATCGGAGATCAGAAGATGCAGAGTAACTCGACGGTAATCCTTCCATTTTCAAAAATATCCGGTCTTCAACACCGGTCATCAAATGCAATCCATTACGACGTATCACATATTCGGAATGGGTTATACGGTCCAAAGGTCCTTTCCCGGCTAACCCGAATAGTGAGCGCAATATTTTGAAAATAAGTGTGGCATTCAAATTCAAGCAAATCACAACAAATACCCATTCAAGGTAATTATTGATAGTCGGTTATTTAACTATCAATAGGTCTGCACAGCATCATCAGATTCCAAATAATTTTCCAAATTATTTATTTTCCAAAAATATCTTTACAAGATATATAATTTCCACACTTCAACCATTTGAAACCAAATTTCAAATCACTTTCAATTTATCTTTAAAAGATAAAATCTCAAAAAAAATTCACTACATATTGAAAAAAAACATTTCCATACTTATTTAATAATAAGTAATTCACAAATCTTATTTATTTTCAACATTTGAAAATATTCAATATACTTAAATCAAAATTAAGTATATATTTCATTCTTTAAGAAAATCATTTTCTTAAACACTTCTATTTGAGTCAAAACGAATGTTACGTAAAACATCGTTACAACGACCCAAAATCAATAGTATAGGGATTCGAAATTAAGATAGATATATGAATCCCAATACTATATAAAATATTTCCTTTCGAAATTCATTTACCATAACAACGGTGTTATAGTCCACCATTTCCTTATTCCTCGAAAACGTCTATTTCAATAATAAATGTTGAAATCTATGGTTCCGGTACTTAATACATTTTAAAACATCTTTAAATCGTTTCGATTCTATTTAAAATATCACTTTCCCAAAACATCTCCATTTTATTTAATAATATATTCACTGTCCAAAATCGTGAATATATTTCGTTATCCAAATTCAACATTTCTACACATTTTATTTAAAGGATTATCCACTGTCCAAAATCGTGGATAAAATTCCCAACCAAACTCTTATTATTACAACATTTAACTTAAAGGATAATTCGTCGTCCAAAATCACGAATATATCTCCTTTATTAAACTTCTATGTTTAATTTATCAAATTCAATTGGTTTCGGATTTACAAACAATGTTTATAAATTCCATTTCTATTTATAACACTCCGATTTATAAATCTCCTTTATTATCCAATTCCATTTATAACTCAATTATATACCAAAAGTCCAATATTATAAGTTAAATACTTATAATCCATTTATTTACAAAATCGTTCTTTTTAAAACTTCACAAATTATAAAACTTTCAAATTTCATTAACTTATGAAATCCAATTATACTTCATTTTAACACTTATAAAAACTTGTTTTATAATTCCAATATTTTAATTTATAAATATCAATTTTATAAATCTTTTATATAAACCGTTTGAAATAATTCAAAAATCTCAATTTAAACCATTTTATAAATCAATCAATTATTTATTTCAAAAATCACACTTTGGTTATATTTCACAAAAATCATAATTTTTATAACTTTAAAATTTTAACGTTTATTTATTTAGGATGAATCAATCCAATATTTTAATAAAACGTATAATCTCAAAAAAAATCACTTTTAAAATCCCTTTAAAATCAAAATCGCTATTTTTCAAACTTCAAAAATGGATCCGATGATGCAACAGCACCAAATAATCAATCACGGCATCCAAACATCATATATCGATTTGACAATAGAATATATAACAATATCTGTAAACAAATCAATACGGTGAGGAATCCAATCAGATCCCTCCAACCTGTTTCCCTGCATCCACAGATGTTAGCACAATACCAATTCCACTTCGAGGTGGAATATCGTGGTATATGGGATTTATAAAATATTATCCGCTATTATGCGGCGCAATAGGGTCTCATCCGCTATATAATGCGGGAAACCAATCAACTCCAATATATACGTATGCCAATATATATATATATATATATATATATATATATATATTGCTATATATACTACTATATATAGTATCACATCCAAAACAGCAATCAATCAATAACTGCAATTCCAATTTTTCAATTTGAGTGAGAAGATCTCACCTTTGCTTTTTATTTTGCAATCCATTTCCATTCCAGTTTATTTCCTCGACAATTTTGACCTTGTATAACAATTTTATACAATTTATTAATATATTTTTTTCCCAATCGAATAATTAAATTTGTATTTGATAGTTCAAACTAACTAATGATTTGTTTTTAATAAATTTCCCTTTTCTAAAATAAATTTCTTTCTTTTAAATGTTTAACTACATATATATACCACTTTAAATATAACAGTAATTTATTTCACTGTAAAATAATATATGTATATATATATATATATCGAAAAATCTATTTTCATATAGCTTCAATCCTTTAAAATTTTCTATTATTATCATCAACATTTAAAATACATAACTGCATATATAAATATATACTTCACTATTTATAATATTTTCCTTCTTCTGACCTATATAAACTTTACTGTAATTTTCAAATGAACTGTAGATTTCAAATACATATACGCGTTTATTGGATCGAAATTAAATTTGAGAAATAAGTTCGAATACCTCACTGTGAAAATCGAAATCGATTCCATCTACGACGAACGCAAAACCATTGCGATGTCGACCTCCTATTCGAAACGAAGCCCTGGCGTTCGAACATCTGGAAACCCTACTCCTTGCCATTGCCGTTCGAACTTCGATCGACCCCACAGTAATCATCAAACTAGAGCCCTAAGCCATCACGCCTCCTCGTACTTGCTCGCCATCGACCCGACTCAGCTTCGATTAACCCCGCGAAAGCTTGCCCTAACTTCCTTCCAACGATCGATTACGTCTTGCCGCCTTCGACATTCGCCATCGCGAATTCAAACACAGTATCGCCGCACCTGTCTACGCGTACGCGACCATCGCGACACCCCGAGTCCATCGATTTAGGCTGCGACTGCCTCCCTCCCATTCTCGTTCTTGAAATCGAACGAGGCCATATATTCTTATTTGGAACGAGCTCGATTTTTTTTTCGAATTGATTGAAAGAGGAAAGGAGATTTGATTTAAGACGAGGGCGGCCATTATTTTGATTTGAACTTGATCTCCCTGATTCGACTCGATTCGTTTAAACTAAGCTGTATATTAATTTTTTTTTCTTCGAGTGAAGGGGCTTCGGCCATAATAAATTGAAGGTTGCGTGATTTCTGGCTGAAACAAAGGAGAGGGATGGGTTGCGTGAATTAAGGGAAATAGGTCGTGTTTTGCATTACCTAGCTATAGTGATCTGAGTTGAGGCCAAAGTACCGATGTTGACCAAATTTAAATTGAATTCGATTTAAATTTCAACACGTTTACTTACCGTGTGCTCATATAACAACTCCGAAAAATACGAAAATTGAAATCCGATAATAATACAATATTACGGATCCAATGGAACTAGTTTCGTCGAATTCCGAGACTGTGCCTCGGAAGGCTATTTTTAAATATCGATTCAAACGATATAATTCAAAACTGAACAAATCACTTTCAAATTAAATTCTGGAGCTTCTATTATCTTCAGTACTATCAATATGAATTTTACAAGCCTTTGAAATATTTTTAATCAGCTTAAAATTGAAGATTCAAATTATTATTCAACTTCCAATAGATTAAATTTTATAATTTAATCGCCAAATTCATTCTAATAATTTGAAATTCAAGTCAAACCATCATTCAAATATTTAAAATTAATTAAATATTTCATTTTCAAATGTTCAAAAATTCTGGGTCGTTACAATCTTCCCCCCCTTAAAAGAATTTCGTCCCGAAATTACAAGTTAAGAAGAACGATTCTTAATCCGTTTATTGTTTTTCACAATCCAATAGTTTTATCCATTTGTCAACCAAAATCTTTTTACTAGAGATACATTATTAATTCAACTAGTTTTTTTTTCCAACTTCAATTATAGGTTCCAAACAACATTGTTTTCTTAACAATTCAAATTTAAACTTTCAAAATTTTCTCAAAAATTTTCTAACACTCGAAATTTTCGAAAAATTTCGCCAGCGTCTCCTTTGCGCGGCTAGCTCGGTACGACTACAAAATGGCACAACGACCCCTCCGATTTAAAAAGAAAAGAAAGAGCCAAGTGGCTGGGCAAGAAAATCATCAAATTTCATATAGAAATTTAAAATACATACCTTTTTCGAGCAATTCAAATTTATCTTCGAAATCAAAATTCCAATTCTATTTCCTTTAATACACTTGTATATCCTGCTAGCCATAATATCCAATTACAATATTCAAATATCATTTTGCACATTTTATTACAAAATTTTCAATATATACTTCTTATACCATTTTTAATTCACTATTGAAGTTATATATTCTTTTTCATTCAATCTTATATTTCCAATTTCATTTGGATTGAATTTACACTTTCAACCTTATTTGGATTTAGTTTACCTTCTGAATATTGAATTTCATCAGCTATCTTTTATTCACAACTGATTCATAGCTTTATTTAAATTAGTTTTATTTCCTAATTCATTACAAATTCCAATTCATTTATTTACAAATGTAGCTTCATTTGTTCATTCACAAATTCCTTCATTTTAATTTGAATCTTATTCCAATCAAATTCCAAATATTTTATAAGTCTTTGACTTATTTACATTTCGATTTATAAAATCATTTATACATTCACATTACTAATTTCATTCCATTAATGAATTTTAATTTCAATTATCTTCTTGGAATTCCATTTTCATTTATAAATCACATTACAATTCATATCTACAAATTTCATTCGTATATGAATTCATTTCCTTATGCTTCCAATTCATATATATAAATTTCATTTGTTAAATGAATTTATCTCCAAATCTTTGGTTATTATTCTAATTTCTTATTCAATTCCATATAATAATGATAATAATTCAATATTATCACTTCCTAACAACCAAGCATCCATATACTATAATTATTCATAGAAAAACATTTCTTTTCTATACAAAAATAGTTTTGGGTAAAATTATCTCATTTACCCTATTTTAAAATAATACTATGTCGGTTTATCTTGTTTAAGAGTTTAGAAACCCCTATCGATTAAAGTTGGCCACCCTGCACCGACCAGAATCTATAAACAATCAACCGATAAGTCAACACAATACAAAACAATTTCATATTCACTAACAAATACGCGCTCATATCTATTATTACACTCACACTCATTCTAGAGTACTACTGACTCTATCTCTAATGAGTAACACCCAACAGTGCCATGGTTGTCGCTTAACCATATGCTCTGATACCAAATGTAACGAACGCGATTTTTCGTCGCTCGGAAATCGACATTAATACGTCCACTGTATCAACTGCCGAGAAATCGAATGCCGGAAAACCGAATTGTTATGGAGAAAAAGAAGGGGTAGAAGAAAACTGAAGAAAAAGAAAGAAGAAACAACAGAAAACACAAAACAATATCAGAATCTCACATTCGCAGCGGAACAATATATGATAGATAATCACTAGTCTTTTAAATAAAGAATTATATCAGTTTATACATACATCAATCAGAGTCAATATACAACTCAATACAACAATGGACAGTTATATAAACTTGTCCTCATACAGAATACACAGCGGAATAAATAAACAAATACGGATGTACGTCTCGCCATCCACTTTGCTTCCAAAGCTCTAGAATATCCAGATAACATAACTCAAGGCTGCCCATGTGGAAAATTATGGGCACCCAGAGTTTGGAAGGGAAACAATAAACTCCGAGTCAGTCATGGTGACTGGTGTAAGATCGTAAAACAGTTATTTTCGCAAAGAAAATAAAACAGATTCACAATGCTTTTGGAAAATGAAACTACCATAAGACCTCCCGCCACACACACAATGCAAATGCAGAATTGGAGGAGATTTCTTCTTATGATAGTCAAAGATGCTTACTACGCAAATCATTGGATTATTATTATTAATGTCTAGTGTCGAAAACATTTCAAAAGTATAATATTAATCTTAGCCAGCATAGGCATTTCACACTATGCCTACTATAGCTACCATCTAAACAGTGGGGCGCCACCATAAGTAAATGGCAGGTTCTACAACTAATACCGTACAAGGTGCGTATTGGAGTATGGATTTCAAACAAATGGTCAAGCCAAGGAACTTCCCATTGCCACATAGGTACGCCTCTGGAAAGACGACCCGAGAACCTAACCGGATCTCTGCCAACACAAGGCCAGGTTACCCCTAACTAGGTAACTACTGACACGAATATGTCATCCCCCGATCGTAACTGATCTATATCCGAGGATCCTCGATTCCAACAACCACAAAGTAATAAATTTGCAGCAACAACATAGGTTAAGTATTTGGGCTCCATACCATGATACTACCTCTATCAAGAAGGAATGACATACACTAAAGGGGCGCTACCCCTAATAACCTTGCTGTATCCTTCCTGTTTTGACCATTTTCGGGGTGTGAGGTCCGACGAAGTCTCGTCCACAAAGCTACGCTTTGGTACAAACCCATGCTTTGGGTCAAACAAGTGATCAAAGTAATGTTCACAAAGATTTATAATCAAACAAATGATCATATCACAAATGATCAAACAATGATCATTACACAGCAACACTCAGCATGTCACATTACCAAATTGGGAATATATTGCTGATAACCTTCAACTACATAACCTCTGAGCTCGTACGTCTCAGAGAAGGGTGTTAAGCTAAGAGAATAAATTCTCCGCCACCAACATATATGTATTTGAAAGAAACCAGCTTTATATCTCAATTTGTAATATCAGACATACAATCCATACAAGTCTGTTCCCGGCTCGAACAGAACCGATGGTACTTCCAAGGAAGTCCTTGCTATCCAGATATTCACTAATCACGTCCGGACTTTCCATCACTAAGGGTGATAAAATCTCTATATCGGAGATCAGCCGATGCAGTAACTCGACGGTAATCCTTCCGTTTTCAAAAATATCCGGTCTTCAACACCGGTCGTCAAATGCAATCCATTACGACGTATCACATATTCAGAATGGGTTATACGGCCCAAAGGTCCTTTCCCGGCTAACCCGAATAGTGAGCGCAATATTTTGAAAATAAGTATGGCATTCAAATTCAAGCAAATCACAACAAATATCCATTCAAGGTAATTATTGATAGTCGGTTATTTAATTATCAATAGGTCTGCACAGCATCATCATATTCCAAATAATTTTCCAAATTATTTATTTTCCAAAAATATCTTTACAAGATATATAATTTCCACACTTCAACCATTTGAAACCAAATTTCAAATCACTTTCAATTTATCTTTAAAAGATAAAATCTCAAAAACATTTCACTACATATTGAAAAAAAACATTTCCATACTTATTTAATAATAAGTAATTCACAAATCTTATTTATTTTCAACATTTGAAAATATTCAATATACTTAAATCAAAATTAAGTATATATTTCATTCTTTAAGGAAATCGTTTTCTTAAACACATCTATTTGAGTCAAAACGAATGTTACGTAAAACATCGTTATGACGACCCAAAATCACTAGTATAAGGGTTCGAAATTAAGATTGATATATGAATCCCAATACTATATAAAACATTTCCTTTCAAAAATCATTTACTATAGCAACAGTGTTATAGTCCACCATTTCCTTATTTCTCGAAAACGTCTATTTCAACAATAAATGTTGAAATCTATGGTTTCGGTACTTAATACATTTTAAAACATCTTTAAATCATTTCAATTCTATTTAAAATATCACTTTCCCAAAACATCTCCATTTTATTTAATAATATATTTACTGTCCAAAATCGTGAATATATTTCGTTATCCAAATTCAACATTTCTACACATTTTATTTAAAGGATTATCCACTGTCCAAAATCGTGGATAAAATTCCCAACCAAACTCTTATTATTACAACAATTAACTTAAAGGATAATTCGCTGTCCAAAATCACGAATATATCTCCTTTATTAAACTTCTATGCTTAATTTATCAAATTCAATTGGTTTCGGATTTACAAACAATGTTTATAAATTCCATTTCTATTTATAACACTCCGATTTATAAATCTCCTTTATTATCCAATTCCATTTATAACTCAATTATATACCAAAAGTCCAATATTATAAGTTAAATACTTATAATCCATTTATTTACAAAATCGTTCTTTTTAAAACTTCACAAATTATAAAACTTTCAAATTTCATTAACTTATGAAATCCAATTATACTTCATTTTAACACTTATAAAAACTTGTTTTATAATTCCAATATTTTAATTTATAAATATCAATTTTATAAATCTTTTATATAAACCGTTTGAAATAATTCAAAAATCTCAATTTAAACCATTTTATAAATCAATCAATTATTTATTTCAAAAATCACACTTTGGTTATATTTCACAAAAATCATAATTTTTATAACTTTAAAATTTTAACGTTTATTTATTTAGGATGAATCAATCCAAAATATTAATAAAACGTATATTCTCAAAAAAATCACTTTTAAAATCCCTTTAAAATCAAAATCGTTATTTTTCAAACTTCAAAAATGGATCTGATGATGCAACAGCACCAAATAATCAATCACGGCATCCAAACATCATATATCGATATGACAACAGAATATATAACAATATCTGTAAACAAATCAATACGGTGAGGAATCTAGTCGGATCCCACCAACCTGTTTCCCTGCATCCACAGATGTTAGCACAATATCAATTCCAATTCGAGGTGGAATATCGCGGTATATGAGATTTATAAAATAATATCCGCTATTATGCGGCGCAATAGGGTCTCATCCGCTATATAATGCGGGAAATCAATCAACTCCAATATATACATATGCCAATATATATATATTGCTATATATACTACTATATATAGTATCACATCCAAAACAGCAATCAATCAATAACTGCAATTCCAATTTTTCAATTTGAGTAAGAAGATCTCACCTTTGCTTTTTATTTTGCAATCCATTTCCATTCCAGTTTGTTTCCTCGACAATTTTGACCTTGTATAACAATTTTATACAATTTATTAATTTTTTTTTTCCCAATCGAATAATTAAATTTGTATTTGATAGTTCAAACTAACTAATGATTTGTTTTTAATAAATTTCCCTTTTTAAAATAAATTTCTTTCTTTTAAATGTTTATCTACATATATATACCACTTTGAATATAACAGTAATTTATTTCACTGTAAAATAATATATATATATAGATCGAAAAATCTATTTTCATATAGCTTCAATCCTTTAAAATTTCCTGTTATTATCATCAACATTTAAAATACATAACTGCATATATAAATATATACTTCACTATTTATAATATTTTCCTTCTTCTGACCTATATTAACTTTACTGTAATTTTCAAATGAACTATAGATTTCAAATACATATACGCGTTTATTAGATTGAAATTAAATTTGAGAAATAAGTTCGAATACCTCACTGTGAAAATCGAAATTGATTCCATCTACGACGAACACAAAACCATTGCGATGTCGACCTCCTGCTCGAAACGAAGCCCTGGCATTCGAACATCTGGAAACCCTACTCCTTGCCATTGCCGTTCGAACTTCGATCGACCCCATAGTAATCGTCGAACTAGAGTCCTAAGCCATCATGCCTCCTCGTACTTGCTCGCCATCGACCCGACTCAGCTTCGATTAACCCCGCGAAAGCTTGCCCTAACTTCCTTCCAACGATCGATTACATCTTGCCGCCTTCGACATTCGCCATCGCGAATTCAAACACAATATCGCCGCACCTGTCTACGCGTACGCGACCATCGCGACACCCCGAGTCCATCGATTTAGGCTGCGACTGCCTCCCTCCCATTCTCGTTCTTGAAATCGAACGAGGCCATATATTCTTATTTGGAACGAGCTCGATTTTTTTTTCGAATTGATTGAAAGAGGAAAGGAGATTTGATTTAAGACGAGGGCGGCCATTATTTTGATTTGAACTTAATCTCCCTGATTTGACTCGATTCGTTTAAACTAAGCTGTATATTAATATTTTTTTCTTCGAGTGAAGGGGCTTCGGCCATAATAAATTGAAGGTTGCGTGATTTCTGGCTGAAACAAAGGAGAGGGATGGGTTGCGTGAATTAAGGGAAATAGGTCGTGTTTTGCATTACCTAGCTACAGTGATCTGAGTTGAGGCCAAAGTACTGATGTTGACCAAATTTAAATTTTAAATTTAAATTGAATTTGATTTAAATTTCAACACGTTTACTTACCGTGTGCTCACATAACAACTCCGAAAAATACGAAAATTGAAATCCGATAATAATACAATATTACGGATCCAATAGAACTAGTTTCGTCGAATTCCGAGACTGTGCCTCGGAAGGCTATTTTTAAATATCGATTCAAACGATATAATTCAAAACTGAACAAATCACTTTCAAATTCAATTCTGGAGCTTCTATTATCTTCAGTACTATCAATAAGAAGTTTACAAGCCTTTGAAATATTTTTGATCAGCTTAAAATTGAAGATTCAAATTATTATTCAACTTCCAATAGATTAAATTTTATAATTTAATTGCCAAATTCATTCTGATAATTTGAAATTCAAGTCAAACCATCATTCAAATATTTAAAATTAATTAAATATTTCATTTTCAAATGTTCAAAAATTCTGGGCCGTTACAATTTAGGCCTCGTTTCTCATGTACAAATCTATCCAGTCCCATAACGTCCAAGCGTCGCATACCTAGGGTGCTAATTCCATTACTTTTACTAACATCCACACGCACATATATAATACACAATTTAACTTATAGCTTGGGCCTTAGGACAAGGTTCAGGTTGTGCCCAGGAATTCGGTAACCGATCGACCGCTGGTTATTGGAGTAGTCGATTCCTTGTTGTCGACCGGCTCCAATGAGCTTGTTGGCTGGTCGGAGTGTTTATTGTGTGTTTTAATTATCGTTGTTTGTTAATCATTTCTCAATCACCGTTCCCAATTCAATTGCATCAAAACATTAATTGCAAATTACATATTACAGTAAACCATTAATTACAGTGAACCATTATTTTCTCGATCTACAACCTTCGGCATTTTCAATTACGATCCCTAACAAATTCATAAGCATGTTTGTTTATCAAAACGAATTGAATCAGGTTTAGAATTAACATACATCAATCTATATTCAATTTAACAAAAAGGGTATTTAGCGTAAACCAAATTTTATACATAGATTTACTTTATCCAAATTCGAATTAGACAAGAGGCATATTCAAATAGGTTAAATTCTTATTCTATTTTGAATCTATTGTAATTACTAGATAAACAATATTTTTGGTTTAACCTTAACATTCCAGATCAAATAGGGTGTAAATAAATTAAATTATATAAAAATCTCCATATTAATTATGAACTCGCTCACCTCTAAAAAGCTATCCCTACTGTAATATGCTTGGAATCACTTTCGCTTGGTGCGAAACTCCCCTTGATTTGATTTAATTTCTTCTTCTTCTTCAATTTCTCTAATTTAATTTTAATTTGGTTCCAAAGAAATTTTGATTTAAGGAGAAAGAGATTTTAACAGAGTTTGGACATACACTGCTAATGAATTAGGGTTCTAACAATCACTAGGGTTCTATTTATAGGGGTAGAAAAAAATCCCAACCGTTGGATCCAATATTATAAAATCTGATCCATTCGGACATTCAAAACCCTAGCCCGATAACGACGACCGATCGACCGCTTGGATTGGAGCGGTCGACGACTAGTGATCGACCGGTCGGTCGACCGCTCGGGCAAATATTGCCGACCAGTGGACTTTCTTTATTTAATTAGTTCTTTCCATAAATAACTGTTTAATTATTTTCGATTCCAAATTTTCAAACGTTAATAACTTTTTCATACAAGCCCCGATTTCAGAACATTATACATCGATAATTATCTAGAAAATCACCATGAATGTAACAGTGCAAGTTTCATAGCCTGTTTCGAAAGTTTATAAAAATTCCATTTTTACCCTTATTTTTAAATTTAACTCTTTTAACTAAATTTTGCGTTTAAACTTTTGGGGTGTTACATTCTCCCCCCTTAAAAAGGATTTTGTCCTTGAAATCTCTAAGCACGAAAAAATGCAACTCGTACATACGGAAATAAACAATCACAACCATTTACACATCCATCAACCACTAACGATTATTGTCTTTGGTTCAAACTCTAATGCAATAGTACATATTGGTATGGAATGCATATGAATCTATACTAATGCAAAAATTAGACGATCTCCTGATCAAGTCGACCTCCTTAAATGCGCATGCTTATGCCATGTATCTAAAATATATGTAACATCCTGTGAAAATACACTAGCAATTCTACATGTATACGCAACCATTCAATCCATATGCGACAACCAAATGCATATAACTCAATAAAATAGAACAAGTAATGGTGTGAGTGTATGCTAACTTGAGAATATATTTGCCTGTGTGCAAAGATCAATTTAATAAATAAATCTATTAGCATTCATAGTCCAAACATGTCCTAATGTGAAGTTCACAACCATTCCAAGCATCCAATTGTCTCTACCTATGGGGTATACAACGCTCGATCCTAAACACATGAGTAGTTAATACTTATTTAACTAAAATGAAAACTTACTAGAAAATAGTTCTTGATGGGTAGCTCGAATCTTCTCCTCAGGCTTCCATGTTCTCTCCATTGGATCGTCTCCCTACTGGATCTTAACAAGCTTGATAACTTTATTGCGAAGTCGCTTTGTACCATGCTCAAGAATATAGGTGGATGCACGGCAAACAAGTGACTCCCTCTCTACATCCACCTCCTCTAGGTGACTCGGCTCGACTACGGCTGGCATATCATGTAGACACTTTCGCAAGCATGACACATGGAAAATGTTGTATACTCCCGCTAACTTTTCGACAAAATTCACTCTATAAGCTTACTTCCCTACTCTACTAGTGATTGAAAAAGGCCTTAAAAACCTCGGTGCTACCTTTCTCGAACTACCAAATCTCATGTCATGCCTAAGTGATGAGACCTTCACAAAAACCATATCACCCACATAAAACTCCATTTCCGTGTATCTCCTACAGTGTAAGACTTCTTCCTATTCCGAATGATTTTCATTCTTCTATAGATCAAGTCTACCATCTCTGATGTCTCCCTCACCATATCTGGTCCAAGGATACTCCTATTCGAAGTGTCCCACCAACAAAATGGTGATCTATAAGGCCTCCCGTGCAACGTCTCAAATGGTGCCATCCCAATACTCGCATGATAGCTGTTATTATAAGTAAACTCCACTAGAGGTAAGTGATCCTCCCAAGAACCTCCGAAATCTAAGATACACATCCGAAGTAATTCCTCCAACACCCAGTTTGCCCTCTCCATCTGTTCATCTGTTTGCTGGTGAAAAGTGGTACTCAAACTCAATTGTGACTAGCATCTTCTTAAGACTCCTCTAAAACAAGCTGGTGTAAAGTGGATCTCGTCGCTCACGGTGCTAGAAGGAACTCCATGTAACCTAACTATCTCCCTCACATATAGTGTCGTCAAAGATGCACCAGTCTTTGTACTCCTAATCAACACAAAATGAGCGCATTTGGTCAGTCGATCGACTATGACCCAAATACACTCATTCCCTATCCTACTCCTAGGTAGTCCATCGATGAAATCCATAAAATTACTCTCCCACTTCCACTATGGAATATCCAATGGCTACAAAAAAAACTCTCGGGTTCTTCTGCTCTGCCTTTACCTTCTGGCGAGTCATACATCTGGCCACATACTCTGCCACATGCCTCTTCATACCAGGCCAATAAAAAACTCTCTTCATGTCACTGTACATTTTGTCTCCATCAGGATAACGTTCATCTAAGAACGATGAGACTCGTCTAGTACCATGTCAATCAAATCCATAATGAGAGGAACACATAATCTACTATCTTTGCATAACCACCCCTTCAAGTCAATGGCATGGCGTCTCAAATAACTCGATTGCTCTCCTCTACCAAGTCTCTTGAAAATATCCAATAGCTCTTTATCATGTTCTAACTTGACCCAATACGGTGCATAAGTATACGCTGCATGTTCAAAGTTGCTAACAATCCCAGAGTGATGCTTGATGATGGTCGAAAATCAAACATAAAAATAAACTCTAAGTGCTTCCACTCTAAGAACATAGGAATCAATATCGCATGCTTCCTACTCAAGGCATCAGCTACAACATTGCTCTTACCTGGAACATAGGAGATATCAAAATCATATGATGCTAAAAACTCCATCCACATCTGTTGCATTAATTCAAATCCTTTTGGAAGAGTAAATACTTTATAGGCTTATGATCCGTGTAAAATTCAAACTGCTCTCATAATATATAATGTCTTCATGACTTAAGTGCAAATACCATGGATGCCAACTCAAGATCATGGGTAGTATAGATCGTGCACTTTCAACTACCGACTAGCATAGCTCATCACTCTCCTCCCCCAATCAACACTGCGCCCAACCCCATACCATAAGCGTTGGAATATACTGTGAATGCTTTAGTACCAGGTAGTACTAGAACAGACGCACTAGTCTATGACGCCTTCAACTTGATAAAAGCATCCTCACACTTTGAGTCCCACAAGAAAACCAAATTATTCTTGGTGAGGTAGGTCAGAGGAGCAAAGATCTTAGTGAAGTCCTTAATGAACTTCTTAAAGTAGCCCACCAAATTAAGGAAACTCCCTCACTTTCGTGGCATTCTTTGGCACATGTCAACCTTGTATCATAGCAACTTTACTAGGATCGACCGCCAGCCCACGCTTAGGGACGACGTGTCCCAAAAAGCGTACCTCCTTGCGTCAAAAGTAATATTTGAAAAACTTTGTCTTCAACTTATACCCACAGACTGTATTGTGAACTTCTTCTAAATGCATTTGGTGCTCCTTCTCGCTGCTTGGATAGACTAAAATGCCATCCGCAAATACCACAATGTAGGACGGTGCATTGACCAATCCAAAAGGCATGACTAACTACTCATAAAGTACGTCGGGTGTATGAAAAGCAGTCTTCTGAATACTGTCCTAGGCTACACGCAACTTATGCAATCTGGTAACCAAGTCAAGCTGAGAGAACACCTTCCTCCAACCAACTAATCAAAGATACCATCTATGCGGGGCAATGGGTAACAATTCTTCTTTGTCAGCTTATTCAGTTCATGATAATCGACGCTAAGCCTCAAGGAACCATCTACATTAGTGGCAAAGACAACTAGTGCTCCCCACTCATAATGAAGCCCTTCTCCAATAGCTCACTCATTAGCTCATGTCTTTCCTTAGGAGCCATATGCCTCGGGGATAAGGCAATAGGTTTGGCATTCTCCTCAAGGTAAATTAAGAACTATATCTCCCTGTGGGGTGGAATATCGATAACCTCAAAAAAGACATCTGGATACTATATGCATTGAATCTAACTCATTATGTGATAGATCTAATGAATATAGGTAACTCAACATAACTGAACTCCAGGATTTAACTAAACCTCTAAATTGTGTCCACTACAAATACCTAACCTAACAACCTTTCTATCATACTCTAGGATTGCCCTATACGTCATCATTCATTCCATGTCCAAAATCAATCCAAATCCATAAAATCCTAAGACAAAAGCATCGCAATCGAACTCGACCCCCAAAATAAACAATTTCGAACCCCTACATATCATAGACAAATAAGATGATCCTCCAATAAGGTGTGATACAACTACTAGGTTTGTAACTATGGTAGTGACTAAGTGTAACTCATCTACAAGTCTACTCGAAATAAAAGAGTGTGATGCCCAGTGTCAAATGAGGTACGAACGGATAAATCAGATAGATTTTACACACCTTCAATCACGACCTTCTTTGCCTTATCCACTACTGGAGGTGCACTCAAGCTGGGAACGACGTCCAATGCGTAAGCTGAAACTACTTGGGTAGAGGTCTTCTGTGCTATTGGATACTCCCACCTCATGTGTCTGAATTGATTGCAGTTGTAACACTTGATCTTTAAGATGTTTGTCCTGCACTCCTTAGCAAAATTCCTCATCTTACCGCATCTCGTACATTGCATCTCCTGCTTCTTAATCCTTCCTTTGGGTCCCATTTCGCCCTTGCACTGATTCTGTTGTGGTGTCTTATCTCCTGACTTCTTAGGCTCACTCTTTAATTCCTCCTTGGAGACAGTATCCAGCAAAGCCGTCTCCACCAAACCCTCATAAGTTGCACCCATTAGAATATGCTTAAGAGCCAAATCTTGAAGTGGTTGATTCAGTTCCTTTGCAAACTTCAAAGCTTTCTTATGAGGGGTATTTATCAGCTCCATCCCAAACCTAGCTAACTCATTGAACTTATTCATACACTCCTTCAATGACATCTCTCCTTGCTGCAAATTTATGAACTTCTCCAATTATACTCCCTGCTCAGCCATGGAAAGAAACCTCATCCCAAAACGTCTTCTAAACTCTCCCTAAGTCATCTCTCCCTCGTCGGTCTCCGCCACTACTACATCCTACCATTTCAGAGCCTCTCCCTGTAAATGCCAATTAGCAAGCTATCTCCTAACATTATTTCCAACACCCATTAATCCAAAAATCCTTTCACTAGTGTGGATCCATACCTTCGAGCCCACATATGACTCGGTCCTCACATACGTCTTCCCTCATAGACTCGTAAAGTTCATACATAGCTTGGTGAAATCAACGACGGGTGGATGGGTAGGAACTACATCTGATGCCCACTTTATGGGTCTCCTATTAGGGTTAAGCTCAGCTTGTCCTCTTGCTTGCAGATACCGACAAAACCAAATCAGGACGTTCACACGCGAAATCCCCACTGCATCACCTGGGCCGCAACCAGTAGGATTGCTCATCCTATCTGTGATTTGGGAATTTATTAGAAACTTTTCCACAATAGTATTTGCAGGAATAAGCGATAGCATTTTTTTCTTATTATAATTTTATATAAAATCTTTGGAACACTTTTATCTATACGTACATTTACTTTTCAAAACCCCATTCTGAAAAACTTTTCCAAAATCGTTTTTGGAAAACCACTCTTATCAAAACACTTTAACTATGTTCTCTCAATACGTACCTAGAACGTTAAGGAATTTTAAAACTTCTATCTATATACTACATATACTTTTCAAAAATCCATTTTGAAAACCTTTTTCGGAAAAACAATTTTTTCAAAACTTTTTAAGAATGTTCTCGCAGTACATACCTAGCTCTTAAGGAATTTTAAAGCTAGGCTCTGATACCAAGTGTGACAACACACATCTTCTGACACACCGATCCAAAGCATATGGAGAATTTTTGACTCGATTTGGTGCTAAGAAGTGCAAGCTATCGGGTTTTTAAACATCCGTGCTGTTAAAGCACTTAACATGTCTATAGCGGTGGATGCGCAAAATGTTGTAATAGAGATAAATTGTGGATATAGCGGAAAATAGTGGAGGTGCAAAATACTTCATTATATGTAAAACCAAATATTTAAAGTTAATTTATTCTCATTCTCACATCATTTGTGTATGAAAAAGAATTATCTTTTAATCTTATATATCAAAACTGAGGAATATCATATTTTATACAGAGTGGATATGATGACTATAATAGATTTCTTACTTATATTGAACACTTATACCTTAAAATTAGGTTTTTTCTAGTTTTGTTGATTTGATTTAAAAGAAAACTAGTCAAATCAACCTTTGTATATTAGTATTGCTAAAGCGGGTGCTAAAATATATTGATTTGGTAGGTGTAATGGAAGATAGTAGGCCTTAAAGCAGATCTACTATTTCATAGCACTAAATTGAAATAGCGTAATGGTTGGAGAGAGCTATGCGCTATAGCGGAAATTTTACGGGGCTTTAACTGCATAGTAAATCATTATAGAGACTAAGAATATACAGATAAAATCTAAGCTATTCTATACTTTCAGAGCTCAAAGCACAAGACAACAAAATATAAATACAGGAAATATTCATCTCAGAAATTATCTTAAAAGACAGTCCCAAAATAGTACAAGGCCATAATATAGAGTATACAAAAATATGTCATATAGTCAGATATGTACTAAGCTGTGCAGTTAAAGCCTCGTTAAAGCTCTGCAAAATCTCTGCTGTAGCGCATAGCACTCTCCGACCGCTATGCTTTTTCAATATAGCACTATCTAACAGTAGATCCGCTTTGAGTCTGGTTATTTTTCGTTACCCTCACTAAATCAAGGCTTTTTAGCATCTGTTTAGAAAATTAATATAAAAACGTCGATTTAACTAGTTCTCTTTTAAACCAAACCTACAAAATTAGGGTAAAGATCTAATTTTAAGCCATAAGTGCTCAATATAAGTTAGAAATCTATTGTAGTCACCAAATATGGACTGCATAAATCATGATATTCTTCGGTTTTGCTATATCAGATCAAATAATATTACTTTTTCCTATACAAATGAAGTGAGAATGAGAATAAATTTATTTTAAATATTTGGTTTTATATATAATGAATTATTTGCACCTCCGCTATATCCTCGCTATAACTTTTTGCAACTCCACCGCTATGCAATCGCTAAGCACTTTAGCTACCACTATGTGACCGCTAAGCGCTTTAGCAGCATAAGTACTAAGTAAGATAAATTGTTACATGGAGAGTAATGGAAAATGAATAGCAACTCCAATGCCAAGCTCGCCTCTCCACATACTAATCTTCGGGGCTATCACCCGTTGTCTTGTCCTCCTATGGTAGGGGAAAAAGAAAGGAAAGAAGTGGATCGGACAAAAATTTGATGAATGAGTTACATCATTAATATTTGGTGATCACATGCAATTGACTTCATTAATACTCTATGTAACCTAGGGTGTCCTATTTGTGTCTGTGAATTACTAATTTCATTTATTTAAGGGGTATAGTTTTAAACACACCTACACTGACATCTTGTGAAGGCTTATACTTGGGGTCAAAAAACTAAGCGAACCTCAAAACAACTATGGATCGGCTACAAGCTATTGGAACTATTCAAACATAGGGTTACCTGCATCAACCTTGGGAAAAAATTTCTCAAATTATGACTACACATATCATATTTAAGCATCGAAGAGGAGCCCGCATTGCCGACTGCCAGAGATGTCTAAAGGTCACTGCATTTGTGTCCACCTCTTAATGGTAATGTAATGCCTCTTATCGTACCGCATCGAGATCCATTAGCAACTCAGTGTCACGTCCAGGCCTCTGTGTATAGCAAGGAACTCCCGTTGGTGTAGGACCATACACTTCTTCAAGCATCATCGTCGATGTTGCCGGTACACCATAGAGCCTCCTTTGAGTGCAATGTGCGATAGAATCGTCCCAGTTGAATGTTAACCCTACTGAATAAATAGTATTTTGGCCTCATTACTCGCATACGCATCTATCCAGTCCCGTAACGTCCATGCATCGCATTCCTAGGGAACTAATTCCCTTTTACTAACATCCATATATATATAGGTACGAGTTTCGCTCAAAATTCAATGAAGTCGGCCGCTAGTCATTGGAGCGGTCGATTGGCTCCAATGGGCCTGTCGACCCATCGAGTTGTTTACCGTGTATTTTAATTATCGTTGTTTGTTAATCATTTCTCAATCATCATTCCCAATTCAATTACAATAAATGTTACTTGTATATTACGTATTACAGTAAACTGTTAATTACAGTGAATTCTTATTTTGTCAATCTACAACCTTCGACGTCGTTTTCAATTACAATACCTATTAATTTCATAAGCATGTTTGTTTATCAAAACGAATTGAATCAGGTTTAGAATTAACATATATCAGTCTATATTCAATTCAACAAAAAAGTTATTGAACCAAAACCAATTATTATACATAAATTTACTTTATTCAGATCTAGATTAAATAAGAATCATATTCAAATAGGTTAAATTCTTATTTAATTTCGTATCTATTATAATTACTAAGTAAACAATATTTATGATTTAACCTAAATAATTTCAGATCAAAAAGTGTAGAAATAAACTAAATTACATATAAATTTCCATATTAATTATGAATTCACCCAGCTCTAAAAAGCTATCTCCTTTGTAATACGGTTGGAATCCCTTCTACTTAGTGTAGAACTCACCTTGATTTGATTTAATGTCTTCTTCTTCAATTTCTCCAATTTAATTTTAATTTGGTTTTAACGTACGCTGCTAATGAATTAGGGTTCTGATAATCACTAGGGTTCTATTTATAGAATTAGAAACTAATCTCAACTGTTGGATCCAATATTATAAAATCTGACCCATTCGGCCATTCAAAACCCTAACCCGATTAGGATGACCGGTCGATCGCTTGGCTTGAAGCGGTCAACCACTAGGGGTTGAACGGTTAGGCCAATACTATCGAACAGTGGAGCTTTCTTTATTTAATTATTTCTTTCCTTAACTAATTGTATATTTTCGATTCTGAATTGTCAAACGTTAGTAACTTTTCATACTAGCTCCGATTTCAAAACATTATATGTGATAATTGTCAAAAAAATTGTCATGAACGCAACGATGCAAGTTTCATAACCAGGTTGGAACATTACACTACAAGAATAAGGGCAATTTCCGATGGCTTGCAGCCATCGGGGTCGTCGCGAGCCATCGGAAATGTTGTCGGAATACGGACCACGCATTTCGTCAACTTCCGACGGCTTCGATGAAGGGATTGTGATGGATGTTCGGACGGCACTTCCGACGGCCTTTCCGACAGCATAGACGACCATGTGGCATGGAAATTTTCCATTAAGCCATCGCAATTTTTGACCAGATTGCCGTCGGAAGCCGTCTCACGTCGTCGAAAATATTGGCCAATAAGCCGTCGGAAGCCGTCGAAAATCTAGGTAAATTTTTTTTTCTGCAGCACAACATCACTTCCATACCAATATATAACACAACTCATCAAAATCAATATATAAGTCAAATATATAAGCTGAAATCAATATCAATACAAAACTCAAACATCATCATATCAAACGCAAACATATTCAATCGATACAAAACAAACCTTCCATCATCAGTCTCACCCATCCAACTCTAATATTTACATCCAACATCAATGTACAATATATACATCCAACATCAAACACCACATATCAACTCCACAAATCAACCGCCAAATCAACCACACAAATCAATGTCAAACACCACATATCCATAAATTAACCTTACCATCACTCAATGTTTATATACACCCGTTTCAAAAAACTGCAAATCGTACCTCAAAACTCATCATCGGCTCCAAAACCACCAAACGAAGGGAATTCTCCATAACGCTTCGCAAACTCGGCCAAACGCTGGTTGAGTTGCTCCATTTGCACTGCTCGGAGGCGGTCCTGCTCCTGCAACAGTGCAATCTACTATCGAAGCTCATTTATCTACGCGTTGTCCTGAGCCCTTCGGTAAGCCATTTGTGATGTTCGAGCCAACAAAACAAGTCGAAATATGTTTAAGTTATTACGTAACTTTTATAAAAGTTAAGCAAATTTTACAACGTGGTTAATTTTTATAAATTACCGATTGATTCCCATTGCCGTAGCGCATGTTTCTCTAGGTCGGGTCCATAACAAAGTCAAAGATCGCATCCTCCTCGTCAGTGGTCAATTGCTCCCATTCGGAATGCTCAAGCATCTGCGCACGTTCCTGCATAAATTTTTCCTACAATGCAAAATTAAATACAAATAAATATTACATGACATTATTATAATATTTTATTACTAATTAGTTAAAATTATCATTATTAATAACTTATAACTTAAAATATACTTATATGTGCGGCGTACGCTCTATCATCCTCATGCAAGGCATACGACATTGATCCCTCGTCATCGTCTGCCTAACGGCATGTGTATGCTCAAACATGTCCATATACGAGACGGGACCACCACGCGCTCTTTCCTACAATAAGTGATGTATATTATTGTTGTTCATACTATACTAAAAATGTAATAACTGTTCATAATTGCAATTAATTAATTTACCAGGTCCTCACGATGGTGCTGGAATGATTTTGAGCCACCATGGTGTGCGATTGGATTTTTCTGCCTGTTCGTAGGGTTCCTATCCGACTCCGCCTGCAAATTAAAAATTAAGATTATATTTTACAGCTATAAATTATGTATTCTGTACTGAATAAATTAAGGTGATATCTGATAGACTTACCTTGAATTCGTCGCTACCCCAACATGCGACCCCAAGCATCCCAGACGCTGGCGCCCAACCATTGTGGTTTCTTCCTAGATTTTTTATGGTAGACATCGTATCCCTATAATTCTTTACCACTTTTGAGTTCCAGTGGCACTGGCAAAGAGACACGTCCTCCGCTTGTGAGTCTAATGCCTCTTGTATATATGTTGAAAAAATATAAGTTATACACTTATACTTAGTCAGCAAATTGTAAAGTGATTATATATAATGGCATATAATTTTACACTTACCGGGAAGTCCTGCCATATGCTCTCCCGTACTAGGTCCGGGATCCTGCTCCACTTCAGCCAGCATGCAGTCATACAGCTCATGTATGCCTGCTTTGATATGCTGAGCACAATGTTAGAAAGCTCAAGCTCAAAACTCCTGCATTAAATATGATACAGACAAATCATGACTAATATATCATATAAAATATTTACAATGCTGAAGTAAATTTAATACATACGAGCCATCAACTTTCGGTAGCAATCTAACTACCGTATGCGGCGCCTCCTGCGAAGGGTCGCTGTCATCACCACCGCTGCGACCTGTCCCTCTCTGAGACCCAAAGGGGGAACCAGACTGTGAAGAACTCCACCGCCTAAAGAAGGACATCTGTAATACTTGTCACATACATATTATTTTATTATGGCAGAATATATCATTCAATTATGAGTAAACATATCAAGATTTAATATCAATAATCGCATGTAACATGCAAAAAAAATGTAACATCAATACTCCCATAAATTACCTTTTTTCAACATGTATACTATTAAATTAGTACTCGTCGTTTTCTTATTCAGACTCTGTCTCGTACTCTATATTGTTTTCCTCTATGGTCTTAAATACTTCTATTAATACATTTGATTCATCATTTAGAGGTCCTAAATTGGTTTGATCCTCTGTTATTGCAAATTCGCCATTTTCCTCGATATTCGCTTGGTGCGCTTGTTCGTTCGGAATATTCTTTCCATCAAACGTAAATCTTCCCTTCATTTTAAAAACCGCTGACCAATCTGCTTTATCTCTTTTATAGATGGATAAAGATCATAATAAACTCGTAGGGCCTGTTTTGCTAGTATAAACGATCGTATTTATGACAACGTGATGTATGCTTTATTTCAATAATATTGTATTTTTGGTGCACGTTGATTCCAGAACCTGGAACATTACTGAACCAGTTGCATCTAAACAAATAAACTTATTCCGCAGGTCTGGTGAAATATGTTAATTGCAATACCTGAGTTAACATGCCGTAAAAATCATTTATGTGATCATTTGGATCATCACTAACTTTAACATATACACCGGTATTGTTAGTTAATTTTTCAGCCCTATATTCTTTGGTGTTGAATGTATATCCATTGACAAAGAATATTGGATATGTCTTGACATTTCATTTTGGTTTCATCGTAAGATGTTTCAACCCTTCATCGGCAACACAATTTATCGGATCATATACGTGGTTCGAAAACCAAGTAGCAAATTTTTTGCTGATATCCCCGGTTGGATGCTGTGATTCATAAATACTGCATGTACAGATAATATATTGCATTATAATTAATACACACATGTATTATTTGAGTAAATAATTTTAGTGTGTTATTTATTAGTACCTAACAAATGGCGCAACTTCTGCACAGTTAAGAAGAACATATGTGTGGGCTACATGGTAATCTCTATCGTCTAACCATACTTCCACACATTTTCCAATAGGGCGTCCCTGCTGTCTAAAAATAGATAGCACTGATTCAGAAGAATCTTGTTCAATGCCCTCATCATTTCGCATAACACTTTCAAAAGATAAGTTCACATGGTCACTGAAATAATGAGAGAAAAAGAAAGAAGCTTCTTCTTTGATATATGATTGGCATATCGTACCTTCAACTCGTGCTTTTTTTCTCACCTTTTTATAGATGATTTAAGTGCCTATTAGGAATAATTATAATTAAATTTTATTACATTTGCTTAAACTAAAATTTAACAACTTAATATTAATACCTTTCAAACAGATACAACCATCCATATTGCACAGGACCTCGAAGACGTGCTTGAAATGGACGATGAACAGGTAAATGCTTCATTACATTAAAGAAACCAGGAGGAAATATTTTCTCCAGTTTGTAGAGTAGTATAGGAATTTCTTCCTCAAGTTTACGTAAACGATCAACTTTTAAGGTAGTTGAACAAATCTCCTTATAAAACAAACTAAATTCTATTACAACTGTCCAAACTTTTATGGACAACAATTCTTTGAAAGCGATGGGTAACAAATGTTCCATCATTACATGACAATCATGACTTTTCATCCCATTCAGTTTACCGTTCTTATAGTCGACACATCTACGAAGATTAGAGGAAATCATATCAGGAAATCTTAATCCTTCCACCCACTTTAATTGTACTTTAACTTAGTTACTGTCTAGCTCGTAGCATGTTTTGGTTTTTTTGTGTTATTTAGCTTCATATGAAGTTCAGGACGATTGCATATTGCTTCTATATCACGTATTGATTTCAAATTGTCTTTAGTCTTTCCTTTAACATTCAGAGTGTTAAAAACATTATTGAACATGTTTTTCTTGTTGTGCATCACGCCGATATTATGACAAATTGGGAGATTTTTCCAATAAGGCAACTCCTAAAATATACTTTGTTTGCACCAATTATAAATCGTCGATTTACCTTGAATTCACTACAACAAAAATACTCTATTACAACGTCCTTTTTACAACGGGCAATTGCTGCCCGTTGTAATAGTTGGCTACTACAACGGTCATTTCAGGTCCGTTGTAATAGATTTCTTATATAACGTCTTTTTTACAACGGGAAAAGATTGCCCGTTGTAATAGATTGCTATTACAACGGTCATTTTATGCCCGTTGTAATAGATGTTAATTTTACAATGCCCATTGTAATAGAGGTGCCAATTTTACAACGGGCTAAAACTGCCCGTTGTAATAGGTGCCAATTTTACAACGGGCATAAAATGCCCGTTGTAATAGGTAACCCTAATTTTTATACCACATCACCCCAAAGAAAAATTATAGAGGCCGGCCCTCTTTTCTTCTTTTCCGTGAAGCAATACTCTCGTTCCTCTTTTCCTCTTTTCTTTGCTCGAAAAATTAGGGATTTCGAATTTGTTGAAGCCGCGAATTATATACGGTTATTTGCTTTGTCACTTTGATTCGAAGCCAGCTGCTTCTCGATCGAGTTCGACTTGTATTGGTATGTCTCTCCTCCTACTTACTTATTGTCTCTTCAGCTGGGGTTGAGAGTTTAATGACGCCTTCAGATAAGTAGGTAATTGAAAATCTCGGTTTTAAATCTTTGGACGCAATCGATGTGATAGACAAGGCTAAGGCCTTATCTGATAGAATTCTTATAGGCCACGTTAAAAATAAATAAGGTGAACTAGTCTATAGTTCATCTTGTACATAGTTATTCTCGTACGATTCTTATAGTTGTTGTGTTTATAGCTTTTGATAATCATGTTTGCTCAATGAGATGATGACTATTTAGCTCAGTGTTGGTTAGCTGATGGGTTTTGAGTCTCGTCGTTTTTGCTCTTCTATATTTTTTGTTAGAAAGTTAGATCTTACATCTCAGTTGGAAGTAGTGAATTTTTTTGTTCTTGGTTTCTCTGATCATCAGTTACTAGATCATACCATTGGGTCGCATGTGATTCCACATTAGCAGTTACTTGCTTTATTTTAGTGGTCGGATTGTGTAACATGACATATATCATGTTAGTGAGTTTGTGGATGTATTATTTCAAGGCCGAAATGATGAAGTAGTAGTGTTTTATGGTCTTTCTATTTGGTTCATTTTGGGTAGTCTGATTCGCATGCATTCTTTAACTCATCATTATGCATATTCATCTTCTTATGGACTGTGAATTGGATAGCTATGTCAGTTGTCATGCACGAAACAACATTCAGGCCTTAAAAGTTTAAAAGGTTGACATCTATTCGAAAGCCACTGAATTCATATTTTAAAATGGATAGCTAGTTAGCAGTGAAGTAATTAAATATCCACAATATGTTTAATGTCTTATTTTCCCGATTGAGCTACTGTGAAGTGACTCCAAAATTTCGATAATGATATTATTACTGCAATATTTGAAGAATTTTTGCAGCCATCTCCGCTGATAATTAGAATAAGCACACTAAAAGAAAATATGATCTCCGTTCTCGTTATAATTATTAAAAATTATATTTCAACTAACTTCTGATCGGCTAATAAAATAAGATCTATAGTTTGTTTGATTGTTGTTTTGATTAAGTCCATTTTGAGAACTGATTTTTTCTATAAACTCAACTTTTTTCTGTTAATCACTTCAGCAAAATAGTAAGAATGTTCGTTTGGATTTACATGTTACCCTATCTCTATACGGATATCTAATCAGGGACTATGTATAATATCTTTTAGCAAAGATTTTAGTTTAAGAAAAGTTTGGACCGTGCAACAACTAGTTAGTTATTCACTAGTTGCTTGGCTCCTAGTAGGAACTATGTGTAATATGTTCATGAATCCCACAAGCTTGACAATAACCTAGAACAATATTTTTGGGAAAAAAACCATAAACTCAAAAAGCATTATTTCCTTGTTCCTTTTTCAATTGTGTTTGTTAGATACAGTTTTAACATGCAGTTGTAATTTGTCGTTCTGTAATGCACTGCCATTTCTAGAAAATAGCAAAGGAGGCAATTAGTTCTCCTTTGTAGTTAATGTATCATGTACGTTGCTAATGAATTTGCTGCTCCTTTGGCTGATTTACCTCGTTTTGAAGCCGCAAACAAAACTGATATACTTGTTCAGAGTGAATAGGTCATTTACATTTTTTTATTAATAAAATTAATCAATCTGAAGTAATAACATATAATAATACCGTATTAATTTCTCATGGTAATTCTGCTATGTGCCTCAAAAGTCAAAACCATTTTAGTTTAAAAACATGTATTATTATAATAAGTCGAATGTTACAAAAATATTTAAATCAAATTACTAAATTTATTCATTCTAAACTACAAGCAGGTCTGTTTTAACCAATAAATGTTTCTAGTTTCCAAAGTTATGCTATTATCGCACATTAGTTATCTACATCCATCTTGATTTCCTGCTTTTAATAACTGTGCAGTAGATTCGACTTGCTTTGAATTTTCTCAAACTATTTGTTATTTTGCTACATAAATTTATATCAAACCGAATGATTCACCCATTGATTGTTTAGAGATATTAATGTGTTGTTCTACAATGAAGCAAAATGATGTATGACCCATTTTAATAAATAAAAAAGGATAATTGATTTCCAATTTGAAAAGTAGTATTTAAGGCTAAATGAGTGGTTTTGTGGATCGGTTACGACGAGGATGTAGGCACACGATACTAAGTAGGAATATACTACTATAGAGATGCACATGAATAAGCAGCAAAAGAATCGCTTGAAACCAAGCAACATGAAGTGGATGGATCAAAGCTCGTGATAGAGATTCTTGCAGCTAAAAAGTTTTATCAGGCTGAAAAGTTGCATTGGAAATACTTGGAAAATGGAGGTGGTATGGTAACAAACAATCTATTGTAAAGGGATGCACTGATCCTATTCATTGTTATGGATAAGATAATACTCAGGTGCGAAGGGATTTCTTTTCTGTTTTTTCACATTGCTCTCTTCCTGTAATAATATTTGGCTATATAAAGCTTCTTTGATTATCAATAAAAAGAAGTATGTTCATCATATCGAAGTTGCTCTATATTTAATGAACAAGTGTAGACACTTCATTTCATAGCTTTGAGTAAAATTCTGGACTTATATATATCACAAAACTTGAAATCTTTAAATACTACCACTATTTGCATGTGTTCTTATGCGATGACTGTAGTTTTTTTTTTTGTATTGGCATAAAGATATGAATTTCGCTTCAAGTTAATAAGTATATTGCTATAAGCTTTTCCCTTTCAAATTTGATTTCATAGACATCGTTGGTTGTCTTGAAATGTCTGCCTCCAGACGTACATTTAAGCTAATGTTTTGATCATGTTTTCTAGGATATTGCATATACTATACTCTAAGGTCAAATAAAGTATGGTTATATTGC
This sequence comes from Allium fistulosum, assembly GCA_030737815.1. Taxonomy (NCBI): domain Eukaryota; kingdom Viridiplantae; phylum Streptophyta; class Magnoliopsida; order Asparagales; family Amaryllidaceae; genus Allium; species Allium fistulosum. The sequence goes on from CM060907.1 coordinate 299,569,182, forward strand.
ATATACTATATTTAAGCTAATGTTTTGATCACTACTTGATGACTGGATGTTCGATAGTGATATTGAAGTCGGATTATTGTATCATTTAAGTTGATTAACTATATATGTACACATTCTCTTTCTTGTACAGTTACAAGCTCACTAGTGTTAGAATCAGGCTACACAGTCACTACAGTTGCTGATTTCAGCAAACCGCCTTCAAATATTCATCCATTTGCACTTTTGCCTCGCCAACGATCCAATGATGCCATCATGATGGACTTCACAAGCTCTATTTTTTATACTGTCCCCATCCCAGTTACACAAGGTACAATCTTTTGCTTTGGTCTTTAAATAATGCTGCTGTTACTGCTTGAAATTTTGATTGGTAAGACTATTATCTTTCTACTGAAACGTATATATTGTGCATCTACATTTTCTATCATCAGCATAGTTCACACTGGAAAACAAATGCTATCTAAATTAATCATAAAAGATAGCTAAACAAGCTAAGTTGACAAAGAACATTAAATGTCAAAACACAAAATTGGCTCTGTAACTATTATTATGGTAGCTTAATATACTGGAGAAACATCTTTAATTAGTGTTTTAGTAAAATTGCTAGTTGTGGTAGTTTCATGAAACTTGGGTGTAAATTTTCAATTGTAAGAGATCATTATGGATGCAGAGAATGGGGTCAGTCATTTTTTAGGGAGAGGTGATCATGGGTACGATGATGGGGATAAAACGACAGCTATGTTTGACAGGCCTCGAAGTTTCACCATTGATGGCAAGGATAATGTATATGTTGGTAAAAGATTGCACAGTGCCATTCGAAAAATATCTCCATCTGGTAATTTTAAACTTATTGTCGATCTTTTCCTCCTTCATTGAATATTGGATTAAATTACCTCATAAGTCGACATATTTCAGGTGCAACTACCACAATTGCCGGAGGCTATTCTGAAAAATCTGGACATGTCGATGGACCTGCACAAAATGCATCGTTTTCTAATGAAATTTAACTTGACAACATGGTAATTTTTAATTCTTCGTTATAATGGGCGTGAATGCTAGTTATGTTAGCTTAACTGTTAAATTAGTTGTTGGTTATCGTAAGGTGATGGTGTGCATTTTACCAGTCCAAAAACAAAATATACCAAATGGTGAATGTAATTATTTGCATTACTGCTTTCATTATAATTTTTAAATAGAATGTGCACACTTTTATGGCAGTCCATTTTCTAAGAGTACGGATGTTATACTGCTTTAAAATTTAGTATTCTTGCCGATGATAAGTGTGTGAGTATAACAAAACAAAAATAACTTGAAATTTTGTTGTTTTTGTTTTGCTCTGTTATTTTTATACTAAATGCATGCATAGAGTATAACAAAACAAAATCATTAAGGTTGATCTTAAAATGTACTTTGGTTATTTAATATATATTAGCTTATTTTGATCTTAAAAAAGATATCATATTCTATATGATTGGTATGAAATAATATAAATGGTATTTTGTTCACTTTAGCCAACTTTTTGGTGCTCTTTTCAAAACATATGCTATGTTTCAAATAAATTTAGACTCATTTCAAATCTTGTTAAATTTCTATTATTTTCTTGTCTTGAAGAATCTGTACCCATGCACTTTGAGATTATGTTTGAAATAGATCTATATTTGTTGGATGTTTTGAAAAGTGAGTTGAACTATATAGCTTTGTAAACTTGCTTCTTCACAAACACCTCCTGTTTGTTGTTTTCAAAAAGATACAACATTGGATGATTTCCATTTGCTTCTTAACCAGTGCATTTACGTACAACCGTACAGCTAACAGTTTTTCAAATTGCTTCTGATATTTTAAGCAATAGGAAAGATTCTCTCCATGTGTGTAAGTGAATTTATATGCATGTCTATTGATGTGAGAACTGAAACACTATTTCACCATTGTTTTCACGTGGATTGCACAAACTTTAGAATCAAGTAGCTGTTTACATATGTTCCAGGTTTGTGTATGTACGTTTCAGGCTTCCAGTCTAGATATGCTTCCAGACTAGATATATTTTTGAAACTTATAGCAAAATGTCATTTTTCATGGTGATTTTATAAATTTTTAATTATTTATTTGTTGTTGTTATTCATTTGTCGCTGCTATAAGTTTTTCCATGTATTTCGTTCATTATATTCAACTTGCGTACAATTATTGAATTCAACGTTCTCCAGGCTTTTTCCCTGCATTTGTTGTGTTACGTTTATCTTTCAATTTTGAATACTTTCAAAAAAATTAAAAATGAATTGAAGAATCCAAATGTTTGTCAAGATTATCTTTAACTATATAACAACAAATTTTGGATCCGAATTGGGTAGACATGGTTACTAAAACCAACAGCATAAATGGTTAATGTACAGAGTAGTGCTAAATAATAGGTATTTCTAATTATAATTTGAAGTATAGCATAAAATTGACATGATATGTAGAGTAGTCCTTCTCTTGATGAAATCATACACTATGACTTGTGGGCTCGGGATTTTGCTGCCAGATTACAATCAACGTTAGGTTCGAGTCCAGTCCCTGTATAACTTGAATGTTTGTAGTTGAACTATATCAATGTGAGATGAAGGTAACTAATATCTGGTTGTTACTATAGTATGAATGATAGGGAAGTTGGAATTGGCTTATTTATATTAGTAGCAATAATGTTCTCCTTTTATAGTTCAATAAAAATGTTGAACATAATTTTGTTCTTTGCATTTTTTGGATAGACGATATTTAAATAATTTACTAATTAACCATATCATACAGACGACTCTCTCTCTCTCTCACATATGTACGTGTCTGTTTGTGTGTGGGTTTTGTGGGTGTGTATGGGGAGGTGGGCATCTGGATTGTTGTTGATTGGAAATTCGGTGAGAATTGCTTCCCTTTTTATGTTCTTTTGCATGACGCTGTACTCTGTAATCTTCTGTTTTCCAATCAGAAGATCGTCGTGAAGCTTTCTGGATAACCTGATAGTTGATGTCATGCCATTAGCAAAATTCAGTAATTAAGTGATTATATTTACAGGCCCATATGTACAAAAGAAGATATAGATGTCTTCACCTTAGATAGTGTTCAGACACTTGAAGACTTTGCTGCAGGTCTTGTTTATAGCTCTCCATATCAACTATAACCTGATCAATCAATGGTAGCAAGATTCGTTATAGTCTATAGCAGAATAGTCTTAGTTTTGAATTTCAACTGTATTTCTGTAGAAATATGAAGCAAAAAAGTCTATTTGCACAAATATGGCTTTCGATAAATGGTAATTTTATTTGTAATCGGTTATATGATTACCCAGGTCAACAGAAACACAATAATCAAAGCTGATGTCAAATAGTTTATGTTTATTGGAGATCAGCTATTCAAATCAGATCATGTTGACAAAAATGAACAATTATAGGGTGGAGAAATATACCTGATTGATTTCAGCACCAGAAGTTCCATACAGTTTGCGTGCATTATCTAATATACTACCTGGTAATCCCAGTCTTTCAGCAATATTAATGGCATTTGAACGACCTAAAAGAAAGATTCCAAAACAACACTTAAATCATTTGAATATGAATGAAATTTGGCACAAAGACTTTATATCCTTAGTCTAGTATGATTGTACTTAGAACTTGATATTTATAGCCGACTGTTATGTATTAATAATGCTTTATGAATTTGGGAGGTAAACTTATCTGACTTTTTGGAGTGTTGGAATTTTATGACTATCTTTTAGTCTTTTCGCATGTGATTTTGGTTGTTTGTGTGTAATATTTATTACTGTTAAATTATTAATTATTTGTATGGATGTGCTACCTATATGTTGCTGTAATTTTTTTTTAATTTGCATTTTTTCTGCAACGGTCAAAGTGCGTTGTATTATACTCTATTACAACGGTCAATAACCGTTGTCAAAAAGTTTTTTACAACGGTCGAAAACCGTTGTCAAAATATTTTTACAACGGTCAGGGAATGTTGTAAAACATGCTATCCATCTTGTATGATAGTATTTTGCAACGGGCAAAGTAGCTTGTATTACAGTCTATTACAATGGTCGGTGACCGTTGTAAAAAATTTTACTACAACGGTCTTTACAACATTAACTGCCCGTTGTAAAATATGGGTGACCTATTACAACATCGCCTATTACAACGGTCCGCTGTCCGTTGTGAAACACATATTACAATGGGCTTTGCCCGTTGTAAAAAGCCTGTTTTGTTGTAGTGATTTCAATTTGTTCGCCGGTTTCATGTATATTTGGATAATTCTTTACAAGCTCATAAATATCATCGCTTGACCAAATCGTTGGTGGTCGCAAGGTCTCAACTTTATTACTTGTAAAGTTTTTTTATCTTTTCTAAAAGGATGATTTATATGGAGAAAGCACTGATGACGGTCAAACCATGAAATTTTCTTCCCATGCGGTAAATAAAATGCTCATGTTTCTTCCATGCAATAAGGGCAAGCTAGACGACCAGCCGTACTCCAACCCGATAACATTGCATACGCAGGAAAATCGCTTATAGTCCATAGTAGAGAAGCGAACATACGAATTTTTTTTAAATGTCGTATATTTCAACACCTTCATACCTCAGTGTTTTTTCAACTCTTCAATCAACGGTTGTAAATATACGTCGATTCCTCGTATCGGATCATCGGGACCAGGGATGACAATAGTGAGAAACATATACAGAGTTTTCATATACATCCACGGAGGTAAATTGTAAGTTGTAATGATTATAGGCCAAGATTAATATTTTGAATCAAATTGAGACAAAGATGAAAATCTATCTATACATAAACCAAGTCTAACATTACGGCTCTCCGCTGCGAAAGCGGGGTATGTCTTATCAAAATGCTTCCGTGCTTCTCCATCAGTTGGGTGTGTTAACGTACCTTCTTCCTATGTTCTCACGTAGTGTCATCTCATATGATGCGCGGTTACAGAAGATGCATATAACCTTTGAAGCCTAGGAGTGATGGGTAAGTAATGTATACGCTTGTACAGAACTTTCCTTCCCTTCTTTTTTTCTTGGGCTGTATCTTTCCTGATTACATATTTTACAATTCCTAAGACTAATGTCTTCTTTCCAAAACAACATGCAACTATTTAAACATGTATATATTTTTTGATACGACAAACCAAAAGCATACATAAGTTTTTTCACTTTATAATTATTTTCGCACATTAAATTATTGGATGGCATATGCCGTTTTGCAGCTTGTACTATAGCTGTAAACCTAGCTTCTGTGAAGTTGTATTTTGATTTCATCGCAATGTATTCTACAGTTACTGATGATTGAGTACCGCTTGTACAAGCATCCCAAAGAGTTATCTTAGCAGCCTCCAATAAATCATAAAAAAATTTTGCTCCAATACTTGGTTCTTCTTCGACATTAACATCGTTTCCATCAACTTCAACAGTGGGGAACATTAAACGTACTGCATCTTCAATCATATCTTCTATGAGATTCGTTGAAACAAGTTCATTATCCACCTCCACCTCCGAATGTACGAGATTAGGTGCTATAAGTTCTCTATGACGATCCCACACCAAATAATTCGGCATGAAACCATATTGGCGCAAATGAACTATTACCATATCCGGTATCAAATGCTTCAAAAGTTTGCACCTACTACATGAACAACGAATTTCTTCGTCGTTTCCATTATTACGTAAAGCGAATTCAGTAAAGACGTGTACACCATTTTGAAAATGTTTACTTATTGAGCTTCCAATTTTTCTTTTTTGTTGGTATATCCAGCTCCGATAGATAAAATAATTGACTATTTTTCCTACTTTAAAACATAAAGACGCATTAATCATTTACGTATTGACATTTTTTTCCAAATAAATCATACATTTAAATTTTCGCAAATATATAATATTATTCTATTTAATTTTGTTTTCAAATGGATTTACACAAATTACTATATGAATATAGTCTATAATTTTAGGTCATTGTTTTACACTTTGATGGTTGGTCATCCTACTTCCCATTACAAATACAGTAGTAATTATATTTTGCAAATCATTTTATTTTAAACGATACAACAAATTTCGACAGCACTTTCCCTTAGTTCCATGTATCGTACACATATATGTGTACACAGGGAACAAAAAGAAAGTGTTGTCGAAATTTTGTGAACCGTTTAAAATAAAATGATTTGCAAAATATAATTACTACTGTGTTTGTAACTTGTCCAATATAGGGACAAATCCGACAAATATTGTATCGGATGAATATAAATGTCCATTCTGTGGTAAAAGCGAATGTCCGTACAAAGATCATATACAATATTTGTTAGACGGGGCCAAAACTCTCTAAGGGATTTACAAAAAGTAAAACGTATTTTACAACAATTTTTACAATAATTTATTTACACTCTAAGAAACGCATACACCAAATTGTTGTTTTCGTCATCTTGAAAACGCATACACCAAATTCTGAGCATCGACTTTAATCAATCCAAAGTAGCCCTAATGCGCGTATGCACTAATTAATCAACACATACACACCAATTAACGCACATATACGCTAGACAAATTTTCTCTCTCAATATTTCATTGATAAACAATTATAATAACAACCTAATTAGCATTCGATAGGGTATACCAAACAATAAAAGAAGTATTATACAACTATAACAACAAATTAACCCGAATTTAACAAATCAAAATTAATTAGGATTTAGTAATAAAACCTGATTGGAGATTGATGAAGGGGCTAGGCTTGTTGAGAGTGGAGAATGATGAAGTTGGAGAAGCTTGGGGAGGCACGGTGGCTGGCTGACGACGGAGAGGAGACGGAGGTAGGGTTTTTGGTGGATTTGGGGGAAGTTAAATAATGAAGCAGCAAGTCTTGACCTAGGGCCTGTATGCACGATAATTTTCGATGGCTCACGACAGCTGCTGATGGTGTCGTTGTTTCGGTTTGCGACGGCTAGCGACGGCTATTATATATTATTTAGGAAAATGCCACGGAGTTCAACAGTCGTCGGCGGTCGTCGGAAACTGCCGTCGGAAGCCTTCGTCGTTATTTACTGTTGTTCTAGTAGTGTTAGTAAAAATTCTCTTTTTACCCTTGTTATATTTAAATTTAATTCTTCTAATTATATTTTCCGTTTAAATTTTTTTGGGTGTTACAATGATGGACAATGTTGTCTCTCCTCCTCTTGGCAATTTAAGTGGTTTTGTTGTAAAATCATTTATGTTTTTATGGTTGTAAGATCATTTGTATGAATGTTGACATTTGTATTTGTATGGTTTAGTACATATTTATGATATTATGATGTTGGTTAGTATGGTTTGGTATATGAAATTTGATGGTATATGATATATGATATATGAATTAGTGATATGAGTGATTATATATTGTGTGAATTTGAATGTGTGATTGAGGTGAGAAATGCAGTGAAAATGGTACAAATATATTTTAGCAAAGACGTTGGAAAGGAATCGAAAAATCCAATTTTTACAATTAAAAAATAAATGGAAGGCGTCGGAAGTAGTATGACGGTAAGGCGACAAAGGTCGTCTGTAGGGCGTTGGTAACAACACCACGAGAAATGCCTTCTAGGCATTGAAATAAAATTTTGATACATTTTCCACCGAGGTCACACTGTATATTCCTATGTGTCGACATTGTCCCTAGTTCGCTTTCTAATCCATTGTCTACAAATATACTCAAACAAAAAGACACAGTGATCGAAATAATGTATACCAGTTTACAGGGTTCCATTAAGTAGCATAAACATGATGGACTTGCCCAATTTTTAATCAACCCAAAGTTGAACAACATAAATAGTGTTTGGTTTGAAATTTGAATTTTGTGTTTTGCGTTTTTAACATGCACTTTAAATATACATAAGAGAAAAAACATACGTAAAACGATCAATTTAGAAAATGGTTTTAACATATAAATTTGAAAATAAATTTTTCATGTTCTCCGTCTTTTGAAAAATATCAAAATCTATCTTCTCGTCCCTCTTTCAATTGTTACATTGATCAGGACGTTTCATCTTCTCCACTTCCGCACACACAAAAGTTAAAAACGTAAAACAGAATACTTGTTTTCAAACAAATACCACATTACTTTCTAACCGTTGTAATAACTTTTGTAATGATTCATCGTCGTAATTTTATTTGTATTCTTCTAGTTCATCTTTTAGTCTTTTATTTTTTCCCCCTCATTTTCAAATTGCGATAAAAGCAAATTACTTTCGAATATTGGAAATTAAGAAGCACGCATTTTAACCTGTAACATATGTCCGCTATTTCCAAATGTGTAATTTTTACGCCATTGTAATTGCAACTCTGTGTCCTTCTTTCTGCAGTTTTATTTATTCTCTAACACCTAACCATTTTATAGGGCTCTAAACACTTCTAAGTATAAGTTAATCAGTCTAGCATTGCTCTTTTGACTTACCGATCATGCATACAGAATAGGTCTTAGTTATAGGTTCACGATGTATTAGTTTATACAAAGGTTCTATTATCACGGTTGACCAATGTGCTCATATGTATGTGTGGAGATTCTATTTTTATATTCTAAGCAACAAAAGACATTTTCGCATAAGGTGAAATGAAAGAAAAGTTCAGGAGAGAAGGATGAAAACACTAACTACCAATTAAACCTAGTAAAAAGTTTATAATATCGCTATCTTTTCAACATTATTTATCAAAACCTATTATCACCAGTGATCTTAACCTGTTCATATTCAAATGTAATCCCAATTATACATATACATATATAAACGAGGCCTACTCCTCTTATATACATAATGTTGTTGAAATACGCACACGCATATATCATATATATAATGCAAATACTTCCCAAGTGAAGCTTTTTTTGAATTGCCAAAATTGTCCTTCTTTAAATCACTTCATTATACATCACAATAAGGATATGTTCGGTTTTTCCAATCCCCACTACTCCAAAATCAAAAAACAATTCGTATGCACCTTTTCTGCCGCGCCCCCGTTTCTTCCCCATGTACCAATAAAGGAAACAAATTAGGTAAAAAAATGAAGCGTTTGACAATTTCAGTACATTTTTTGGACAGGCATGCTAATCAGGGTAATCTGAGAGTGATAGCTTAACATGATGGACTTGAACGCTAGTAGCAGCGGGTCTCCTCGGCACGATGGACTTGAAAGACGGCGACAACGGGTCTCCTCAGCATGATGGACTTAAACGACGGAACCGTTGGGTCTCCTCAGTGACTTGAACGGCGGACGCGGTGGGTCTCCTCGGCACAATGGACTTGAACGATGAGAGCAGTGGGTCTCCCTAAGGTTTTACTCTCCTTTTCTTCTTTTCTGCTCCAATAATGATTAAATGATAACCTTTTAGTCTATTTATCAATTCACGCTTCATCTTTTTTATTGAGTAAATTATGCTTCATCTTAATGTTGAACATGATTGTCTTGATTCCAGTTCATTTTGATGTTTAGGAGCTAAAATTTGATCCGTCCGTCCTTCTCCCAAATGTGTTACTCAACTATTAGTACTCATACTTCACTTTCAAACAAATCTTTCTTTTGTGCATTTTGCTATTTTTATTTATTTTCTGATGGCGACCACCAACCAGTTTCATTGTACGTACCTGAAGCTATGAAACATAATGTTAGTTTTTTGTAGACCAAATGTTTGGTGAGATGACTAATAGTTCTAGACAGTCATTGTATTATAATGAATGATTAGATGTCTTAGGGAGTATTAACGAGGTTACAAAATATATCATAGCTAAATGGTTTTTATTTTTTGCAATGACTTAGAGAGTATTAACGAAGTAACATATGGGTGATGGACGGATTGAGAAATTAAGGGATTTCGGTGGAGTTAGAAGGGATGCAAAAGTTTAAAGCCAATTGTTGGTGTTGATTGAACTAAAGAACAACCAGAGTACATAAAGAATCCAATAATCCGAGGTTACTTTTATCAATTTGTATGGTTGTTTTCTTGGTCCTCTAATCATTTATAGATGTTTTCATAAGTGAAATTTATCAATATATACTGTATAAGAGCTCATCTTGAACAATTATGTCATAATTTCATCGATCGGCATGTGAGTTTTTTTGGGGATATTTTAGGAAAAAATCAACATTATTGTTTGCACTAAAGTGATGCCTTTATTTATTTGTATGTATATTTGACAGGCTAGAATTGACATATGACATAGATAGAAAAACCACAAGCTTATCTAAACTTGAGATTTATGCATGTATATATTCAGATTATGTAATAGTTATGCTTTTTCTTTGATTGTTTAAATAATAGAGGAATTAAATGTATATATAGTAGTTATGCTTACTATATCATTGTATTTTGAACACAATTGGTCATTACTAGGATAGGAGTATAAATAATGAGATAGAATAGCTACGTGCCCAAGTACAATATACCATTGATGCCATTATAAATGTTAAGCCATCTAAGTATAGAATTTTGCAAAACTTTAGGCATTATTTTTAGAAGAAAAGATGCCCTAAGTGTTAAGTGTTCACTTTATATTTCTATTAGTTAGTATTCGGAGATCAACAAACATCGAAATTGTCTGTAGTTGAGTTTATTTTTAGATTTAAATCATCGCTAATCATGAGTACGGATAGCAAGAACAATTTAGTTATCACTTGATAGAGTGTGTGTGTTATGTCCATGTATATACATATATACATATGTATGAAATCCTACGTTTATATTCTCGCTTACGCTTGCCTGCTTGGTTTCTTTATTTATTGAAGTTAAAATTTCTGGTATAATCACTTGAACACCTTTGGTAACTAGAATACATTTTTATCAACAAAAGTTAATATATATTATATTAACACGATCAAAATCAATTATATTTTTGAGAGAAAAAAATCATTTTTGGTAACACATTATAATTCTATTTCTTTTTTCATTGTGCGAACAACAATAATCTTTGTATACTAATATTGCAATAGAGACAACTATAACCAAAAATCTTACAGATATCTTCCCTCCATTGGTAGGCTCTTAACTATGTTAACTGCTTTGGAGATTGAACCCTTTTTCTAAGCTATAATATAAAGAGTTGTTTTAGAATAAATGGTTGAGCTAATCTGTTAACATGCTACAATGGATCTAGATATTTTTGACACATTTCTACATTTCTAAGTTATTATAACTTCAAATATGGTAAATCGTTTAATCAAAAACGATATGATAAAAGTAGGAATTATTTTTTATTTCTTTTATTTTTCTGCAATGTTAACAAAATAAACATGAGAAATCAAGAAAACTCGAAAGAAGTAGAAACTACAATAAGTTTAAACACTTAGCTTATGCTTGATTATTGTTTGTTTTAAAGAATGTTTAATCTTTGTGTACAAGAGCAAACTTACAATTAGCAAATGTAGAGGTTGAGAGATGAAGAAGTAATGAGATCAATGGATAATTTATAATACATTATATATTATATTAACATACCATACTCTATGATACATGAGCGTTATTAAATTAAATTGCTACTTTATTTTATATATTCTCCCTTCGTTAAGTTATTTGTCACAACTAATTAACAATCTATAAAATAAAGTTTATATTGTAATTACTGTAATACATTATATATTTTGAAGCATTATTTTATGCATGTTATTTAGATAAGAGTTTAGTTTAAACCAAACTGGAAATACATGAATATTAAACAATAATGGTTGGTTGTTTATATGCTTGAAGAGAATATGCAATGTTAGAAGTTATTTTTTGAGATTTCAATAAGTAGCAAGCATAACTATTGAGATGCTTTTGCTGTGAATTTATATATGTTTTGTGTGGGAAAAACACCAGAAAAGATATTGCCATTTACTTCAAAAGTGGTTATTGTAAATTGTCTGACCCTTTGTGCTTGAAATGATACAACCGTGCGACATTCTATACGTTACTGAATGAAAATGTCCAAATTTCAGGTACAACTTCAATTTAAAGTATGAGAATATTTTATTGAAAGCTTATGTGATGATTATTATGGAAGATATTTTATCTTCATTGTATCACTAGGAACATAGGTTGTGTGTTTTCTTATTTTTCTAATTGAACCTTAAAATTATGTAGATAGAAGTTCGAATGTTTTTTATATCAAATATAATGAGTTTGTGTATCTGTCATATACTCATATCAGTATTTCTACCACTATATACAGCAGTATTGCCCAATTTTTTTTGAATATGCATGCTTTTAATATAAAAATTTAAA